>OY987333.1:10054008-15054008 GCA_963920685.1 Polydrusus tereticollis
CTAGCCTATATTGAGTAATTAATTTTTAAAATAACTATAATTTTAAATGATTTATATCCGGCATTAGCGGCAATTGAGGAAGGCGGAGCATAACCCACGATCCATGGTTGAGTTTGTTCATAAGGTCGTACCATTACAGTCTTTAGACATTGTCAAATATAGCTATCTCTTTTCGGCTATCTCTGAATATACACCGCGGTACTCCCGGATGATAGCAGAGCCCATCTCCTTGACAATTAGGTTCCACACCAAACAGACCTTCCTCAAATATTCCTACGCGCGTCGCGCGTCGCCGCGATGATTGCAGTTGACCGGGTACGATTTCTACGGTACGTTAGTAAGCCCACAGTATTCGAAGTAGGTTCTCGCTTCGCAGGACAAAATTATACGGCGAGTTGCCAGAACCGGACTGAGAATCAAACCGTATCAATTTAGATCTTGCCCAATGATACTTTAACATTTATTAAGCATATAAACTCTAGCTATATTACAATAAAACACTTAATATGTACAAATAGAAAATATCGATATCAATTATTTAACTAAATTTTGATAATTTAAAAATATTACCGTTACAAATCATATCTGGTTTTTAATTATATTCCTCCCCACTCCCCTTGTCATCTCTATGTTCCGTCGATAAAAGAATAACCGCTGAATTTCTTTTTTGGTACGTAGGAAACTAAGGTTTTATTTTACATTAAACCAAAAATACTTGTAAAAGCTTTTTTAGGTCGAGCAGGCAGTAGCTCGTTGGGAATATATGGTTTATTTTTCAGCAAAGTACCACACAAGGTAAAATTTTTTATAAGAGTTCATCAATAAATTCAGTACTGATAAAAAAGTTATCAGTAGAGGAAAACTAAGAGTTCTGGGCCAGGTGGTGCTGGTGGTGCTGGTGGTGCAACTAACCCGGGTGGTTCGGTGGTGCGTTTTATGATCTAACCCGGGTGGTTCGGTGGTGCGTTTTATGATCTAACCCGGGCGGTTCGGTGGTGCGTTTTATGACCTAACCCGGGTGGTTCGGTGGTGCTGTTTTACGAGACCAGTGGTGCTGGTGGTGCTGTTTTACGAGACCAGTGGTGCTGGTGGTGCGTTTTATGATCTAACCCGGGTGGTTCGGTGGTGCGTTTTATGACCTAACCCGGGCGGTTCGGTGGTGCGTTTTATGACCTAACCCGGGTGGTTCGGTGGTGCTGTTTTACGAGACCAGTGGTGCTGGTGGTGCTGTTTTACGAGACCAGTGGCTCAGGTGGTGCTGGTGGTGCTGGTGGTGCAACTAACCCAGGTGGTGCGGTGGTGCGTTTTACGATCTAACCCAAGTGGTGCGGTGGTGCGTTTTATGATCTAACCCGGGTGGTTCGGTGGTGCGTTTTATGATCTAACCCGGGTGGTTCGGTGGTGCGTTTTATGACCTAACCCGGGTGGTTCGGTGGTGCTGTTTTACGAGACCAGTGATGCTGGTGGTGCTGTTTTACGAGATCAGTGGTGCTGGTGGTGCTGTTTTATGATCTAACCCGGGCGGTTCGGTGGTGCGTTTTATGACCTAACCCGGGTGGTTCGGTGGTGCTGTTTTACGAGACCAGTGTTGCTGGTGGTGCTGTTTTACGAGATCAGTGGTGCTGGTGGTGCTGTTTTATGATCTAACCCGGGCGGTTCGGTGGTGCGTTTTATGACCTAACCCGGGTGGTTCGGTGGTGCTGTTTTACGAGACCAGTGGTGCTGGTGGTGCTGTTTTACGAGACCAGTGGTGCTGGTGGTGCTGTTTTACGAGACCAGTGGTGCTGGTGGTGCGTTTTATGATCTAACCCAAGTGGTTC
The DNA here is from genome assembly GCA_963920685.1 of Polydrusus tereticollis. Lineage (NCBI taxonomy): Eukaryota > Metazoa > Arthropoda > Insecta > Coleoptera > Curculionidae > Polydrusus > Polydrusus tereticollis. The sequence continues at coordinate 10,055,829 of OY987333.1, forward strand.
GGTGGTGCGTTTTATGATCTAACCCGGATGGTTCGGTGGTGCTGTTTATGAGCTAACCCGGGTGCTTTCGTGAGGCGGCTCTGTCAATATCTCTCTACTGTGTTAATTTATGCGGGTAATAAAACCGACAAGGGTCGGATCGGCCTGCATGCTTATAGAGGTAAAAAACCGCTTTAGAATGTTTTTGGTATATCTTTTTTAGATAATTTTGGGGGAAATAATTTGCCTGAGATGCCAATTAAAAAAAGCCTACATTTAATTGTATTTTAGATTCTTGAATTTTGTACATGGATTAAAAATCTACTATTTCTTGAAATTGTATACATTATGTTAGATAATTAAGGAATAAAAAAGATGAAAATAGCAATTATAATTAGAAAAAAAATATTTTAATGTTATTAAGACTTTGTAAATATCTGTAAAAACTGTTCTAAATCCTGTCATTTCTGAAACTTGTATACTGAGTGTTTAGAATTTAGTAAAAAATTAAAAAAATGTTTTAACGTTATTAAGCCCTGTGAAACTTTGTAAAAATGACTAAAACTGTACAGAATTGTATTATTTTCTGAAAATGATATACTGAGTGTTTAGAATTTAGTAAAAATTAAAAAAAATGATTTAAATTTGTTAAATCATGTGAAATCTTGTATAAAATGACTAGAACCGTTCTTAATCATGTCATTTCTGAAAATTGTATACTGAGTGTTTAGAATTTAGTAAAAAATTAAAAAAAAATGTTTTAACGTTATTAAGCTCTGTGAAACTTTGTAAAAAATGACTAAAACAGTCGCAAATCGTCCTATTTTCTTAAAAGTGTATACTGAGTGTTTAGAATTTAGTAAAAATTAAAAAAAATGTTTTAAATTTGTTAAATCATGTGAAATCTTGTATAAAATGACTAGAACCGTTCTTAATCATGGCATTTCTGAAAATTGTATACTGAGTGTTTAGAATTTAGTAAAAAATTAAAAAAAATGTTTTAACGTTATTAAGCCCTGTGAAACTTTGTAAAAAATGACTAAAACAGTCGCAAATCGTCCTATTTTCTTAAAAGTGTATACTGAGTGTTTAGAATTTAGTAAAAATTAAAAAAAATGTTTTAAATTTGTTAAATCATGCGAAATCTTGTATAAAATGACTAGAACCGTTCTTAATCATGGCATTTCTGAAAATTGTATACTGAGTGTTTAGAATTTAGTAAAAAATTAAAAAAAATGTTTTAACGTTATTAAGCCCTGTGAAACTTTGTAAAAAATGACTAAAACAGTCGCAAATCGTCCTATTTTCTTAAAAGTGTATACTGAGTGTTTAGAATTTAGTAAAAATTAAAAAAAATGTTTTAAATTTGTTAAATCATGTGAAATCTTGTATAAAACGACTAGAACCGTTCTTAATCATGGCATTTCTGAAAATTGTATACTGAGTGTTTAGAATTTAGTAAAAAATTAAAAAAAATGTTTTAACGTTATTAAGCTCTGTGAAACTTTGTAAAAAATGACTAAAACAGTCGCAAATCGTCCTATTTTCTTAAAAGTGTATACTGAGTGTTTAGAATTTAGTAAAAATTAAAAAAAATGTTTTAAATTTGTTAAATCATGTGAAATCTTGTATAAAATGACTAGAACCGTTCTTAATCATGGCATTTCTGAAAATTGTATACTGAGTGTTTAGAATTTAGTAAAAAATTAAAAAAAATGTTTTAACGTTATTAAGCCCTGTGAAACTTTGTAAAAAATGACTAAAACAGTCGCAAATCGTCCTATTTTCTTAAAAGTGTATACTGAGTGTTTAGAATTTAGTAAAAATTAAAAAAAATGTTTTAAATTTGTTAAATCATGCGAAATCTTGTATAAAATGACTAGAACCGTTCTTAATCATGGCATTTCTGAAAATTGTATACTGAGTGTTTAGAATTTAGTAGAAAATTAAAAAAAATGTTTTAACGTTATTAAGCCCTGTGAAACTTTGTAAAAAATGACTAAAACAGTCGCAAATCGTCATATTTTCTTAAAAGTGTATACTGAGTGTTTAGAATTTAATAAAAATTAAAAAAAATGTTTTAAATTTGTTAAATCATGTGAAATCTTGTATAAAATGACTAGAACCGTTCTTAATCATGACATTTCTGAAAATTGTATACTGAGTGTTAAGTATTTTAGTTGAAAATAAGATCATAAATCATCTATACAAAACAAGCGCCCCTTATGGATTTGAACGAAAATCATAGATTCGACTATTTTCATGAAAAATAAATCTAAGTACGGAATAATGCAGGAAGATTATCTATTTTCTTGGTTTAGAAAGTGATGTAGTTAAGATTTATAACTTAGGAATAAATAAATTATTATTAATCTTTTCGAGCTATTTCTCTTGCATATTTAATTTCTTTGATAGTAAGAACTAATCTTTTTATTTTACAAAGTAAAAAAAAAAGCTAAAGCTCGGCGTTGTCAGTCAGGTATAAGAACTGATTTAACACGATGGTTTTTGTACAAACGTTCACATACAATTGTATGCTTTTTAACCGATTGTGTCGGAAAAAATGACGATTTATAGATTAGATATTTAGACGAAGAGCTAACCTTCTCAATAAAGTATTGATTATTGCCCTGCTAGCTAGACAACACTTTTTATGTTAGTCAAAAAAAAATTTTTTTTTTCGGACGCTATTACAGATTTCATCGTTAACTAACAAACATTAAGACCAAAAAATTAGCGTGCAAGATGAAATGTATAGGTTCACTTCATTTCTACATTATTTTACAACTCTCAATCGCATTAAAAACAAGATCGAATAAAAAATAACTTATGACATATGGACGAAAAATGTTTTTCAGGCTATTTAGGTTAGCGACCGCATTACGTCTGAAATACTACATTTTTCGAGCTTATAACATAATTTACTATTTTAACGTTAAAATAGGGGAAATGATGTATCGAAGTGGGTACTTTTTTTTGTCGGTCACGAGATTATAGTTTCTTTTAAAATGAGCTCTAATATTTACAACACAAATTATCCTTTAAGCCACATTAGTTTAAAACTCGTCTGTCGCTTTCCCTCTATTGTGAGTTTGATTAAAGTATAGCGTAGTATATATTTAGATGAATTTCGTAAATGTTGAATACTTTCAAAACTGAAAAAGCCGCCCTTTGCAATAAATATCTCCGTAGAGTTAGGTACCCTGCAGATTAAGGGTATTTCAGCGGATAATCATATACAAATTCAAATACCTCATTTGTTTCGGAGCAGTAACCATCAACTTTTACACCATTTAAAACAGCTTCTTTACCATTAGCAGCATGTAAGATGTTGATTTTTCTGTGATTCTCGGTCCAAAGTAACCAATCTATGGCAATTTTGCTCTGCCTGTTTCTCCATCGGTAACCATTTTTTGGTATGATTCCTATAGTATTAAGCTTCAAAAAATTTCTTCTAAAAATTGTATTGCATGCTGAAGCAATAGTTGTAGCTTCAGTAAATGGACATACATTGCTAGTTTGTATAAGTTGTTCTCTAAACTTTAAACATGATTGCGCAAGGATTTCGACATCCGATACGCAGTAGTCTACCAGATCTCTTTGCATATCGAAACCATCATTTTCATGTTCTACAAACCATTTAAGAAATTTGGCTCTGTCTTCTTCTTTCATACTATCTGAGGAGTAATATTCAATTGATGGTAGAGGTCCTATATAGTTTTCATTTGCCTTTGTATTAAATAGGTGCGGGAAGTAGCCTTTTTTAAAAATATCCTCAAGTCCAAATGCCTTTGGTAGTTTGACTTAAGGCATAGGGAAATAGTTAAGTGAGTCGATAAATTTTACATTTTCAAGTTGCATCGTAATTATTTTGATACCTCTCATGATTAACTCAGGTGTAAAATCTGTCTTTGTCATAATGTAGTTTAATATAAACTGGTGATCAAAAGCCTGACCATTATGGGCTATTACAATAATTTCATTAAAGTTTTTCCTCATTTGTAACAAATGGTTAGTAAATGTTCCCGCTGGGTCTATACCTCTGACTTTTTGTAACTTTAGACCACATTTTTTTACAAGTATCTGCTTCAGAATCCATGCACTCATCGCAGTATTGTTTGAAAACACAGAGATTGACTTGATGTAAAAACGCTGAATTTTCCAATAGTTTGTCTTGGCTCGTCTCTAAATCGTAGAATACAAAAAAGATCATCTTTAATCTTAGGTTTTCCCTTATCAGGCCGAATATAACATAGATGATCCTCGGATGCATGTTTATTACAAATTTTACAATAAATTTCACCACATGCATGTGCTCTTTTGGCTTTAATGGTTTTTAAACAAATAGAACATAGTTTAATTTGTTTGCATACTGTAAATTTGCCTGACGAATAATCCTTTTTATGATTTTCGTAACAGTTTTGACTTCTAAAAAATCATAGACAGTCCTGGCATTTAATTTTTATTGCTATTTCACAAGCAGAGGCTTGCTGTCATGCCTGACAACTTCCACCACATCGGTGCTCATTTGATGTAACACTTTTCACAAAAATAGTTAGAACAAAAAGCTGCTGTCAGCGATGTAATTACATTAAAAATGGCTTTTGTAATGTAATAAGTTCAGCCGTTTATTGCTTTCAGTTGAACCTTCAAATATAATATTTCGTCCTTTTGATCCATAGCTATAAACAACTAATTTATATTCTTTTAGATGATTTTGAAATTGTATTAACTCGGGAATTCCACCTCCTGCCTCAGGAATGCTAATTTTAGCTCTCTCCAACAATGATCTTGTTCTTTCGGTTTGAATTTTACTAATATCTCTTCTAACCTTACTGAATTCGGGATCTCTTTTATTATGGGCAATGGCGACTACCAAAGCACGTGGTAAACACAGGTTATCGGTATTTTTAATACTTATAATACCTCGTCGCTTGTCGCATTCCTCGTGAAAGCTGTTATAATTTTTCCTCTTTCCCCACCAACAGGTAATCTAACAGTTGTCACACTAAGACAAAATGATTCTGTATTAAGACCTGCTGAGTTTGACTGATAAATGCCACTTATAACACTCCAAACATCTTAAAAGGTTATGTCTTTAGCTGCTTTGAAGCGAATCCAACCTTCTCCTCGGTTGAAGTCTTTAGAGCAAAAACTAAAAGCCACACGTTCTAAGGGTTGTAGGCCTTCTGTAGCGTTTTGAATAATTTGATTAATTCCTTTTTCCACCCAACCAACTGGTTCAACTCCCTGTGGAACAGGTTTTAACTTAAACTCTAGAGTGCGTCCTGTAAGGTTAAATTCTCGTAACTTTTTAACAACGTCTTTAACAATAATAAACTTCTCCATCTTTCTTTTTTTTTTTTTGTTGCTTTATAGTCTACTATCTACCTACATAAAAAAAAAAAAAAAACAAGTATATTTTCATATTTTTATCGGTCTTAAGTTCGATTTCAAAAGCACACTCCCACTTTTTGATAATTTCACAGTCTAAGCACATAGATCTTATATTTTTTATTTACGATCAGTTCATCTTTATTCGCCAATCGTCTCAAACGAGTCTGCTTTTGAAAGTAATATAGCCTTAGTATTCAGAAAATATTAATGATATCGGAGGCTAAAACATCCTTAACACTAAAAAATCATTGTGTTTCCTAACAAAACCCATCATCTTGTCTATTTAGCTTGCTTTCCTATTGTTTAGCAGGTTAAATAAAATTATTATTTCCCTCTTTTTGTCTATACTGAATCGTTAGGGGAATACGATTCTAGTCCTATAAGAGAGACAGTTAAAATTTATGTAAGCAATCAGAAATCCTACACTATGAGCTACTTAGTTAAAATTTCATATTTCCTTCCTGGATCAGCTAAAATTTGTGTTGTGTCGGTCAAAATTTATAAAATACGAAAAAAATGCTAGATACATTTTTATCATGACTTTCTATCTAATACCATCTTATTTCAAGGTATAATTCGGTTGTCAAAATGAGAATCTAAAAAATCCTCGTGTTTCCTCACAAAACCCATCATCTTGCCTATTTAGCTTGCTTTTCTATTGTTTAGCAGGTTAAATAAAATTATTATTTCGCTCTTTTTGTCTGTACTGAATCGTTAGGGGGATACGTTTCTAGTTCTATAAGAGAGACAGTTAAAATTTATGTAAGCAATCAGAAATCCTACACTATGAGCTACTTAGTTAAAATTTCATATTTCCTTCCTGGGTCAGGCAAAATTTGTGATGTGTCGATCAAAATTTATAAAAATACGAAAAAAATGCTGGATGCATTTTTAGCGTGACTTTCTATTTAATACCATCTTATTTCAAGGTATAATTCGGTTGTCAAAATGAGAATAAAATAATTTTCCCATGGTTTATATCATCTTAAAAAAGTCAAAAGGTTATATTCTGTAGAGGGTCAGATACATTCAAATTTAAAAATTTTCTCCAAGAAGAATTTTAAGATAGTATTATAGTAAATAAAAATTCTATACCTCCAATATTTCTTGGAAACATATCGTGTTCTAGCGACATAACCCAAAAGTACCTCTATTCAGAAACGCATCGTACTTTTCTTGTCAAACTTGACTTTGTTGTAATGTTGTATGCAGAGCACTTTGAAAACAAAAATTAGATTAGAAACCGCCGCCTCTTAAGGTATACTTTTTTAGGTCTTACATAGGGTACACTGGTATACAGAACAAATGTCATCTTTAATTGTCTCATTGCCCCATCCATTACATTATTATAATCTTAAAGCACCTGTTACCAGCATTATCTGTTTTTATGGTTTTCATAAAACATAGCGATTACCGATGAAAATTAAACGAAAACTTAATAAATAACTTTTTTTTCAACTGAAATAGACTGATTTTCGATGGAAAAATGTTACTTATAACTAAAAATGAATATAAGACATATACGCAATGATATTTAGAATAAATCAATCTTTTCTAAAATTACTATGAAATATTCACAAAATCGTTTCGTTATAACCAAAGTAGCAAGGCTTGCAGATTTCGTATAGAGTTCAAACGCGATACTGAGATAATCTTTTTTTTTTTATATTTTTGTAGGATAATGCACCACTACGTTGTAAGTACTTGAGAGAGGACTTTCTTGAAAAATCCTCAAATTTCTCTGCAATTTTGTTCCTTCTAGAGTTAAATTCACACAGAAAACCCCGTATTCTTATCTTTCAGGTTGGTATATTAAAAAGGGCTTATTAGTATGGTTTAGAAAACAAGCAATATTAATTAACGGATGTTTTTTCGTCGTATGAAGAGTTGAAAAATTTTTTTTTCCACTCCAATGGTTGCGATGCAGAGAGTCGGGTTTCATCATAATCTTTCAGGGTAGCTCAGGTTTGATTGCATGTAGAGAGTCGGGTTTCATCATAATCTTTCAGGGTAGCTCAGGTTTGATTGCATGTACTAAGGTTAGTGCTCCTTGCAATCGGTTTCAGGTTTGACGCGCCCCCCTCAGGTTTGTTCAGGTTTCTCAAGCACTTGAGAAACCTGAACAAACCTGAGGGGGGCGCGTCAAACCTGAAACCGATTGCAAGGAGCACTAACCTTAGTACATGCAATCAAACCTGAGCTACCCTGAAAGATTATGATGAAACCCGACTCTCTACATGCAATCAAACCTGAGCTACCCTGAAAGATTATGATGAAACCCGACTCTCTGCATCGCAACCATTGGAGTGGAAAAAAAAATTTTTCAACTCTTCATACGACGAAAAAACATCCGTTAATTAATATTGCTTGTTTTCTAAACCATACTAATAAGCCCTTTTTAATATACCAACCTGAAAGATAAGAATACGGGGTTTTCTGTGTGAATTTAACTCTAGAAGGAACAAAATTGCAGAGAAATTTGAGGATTTTTCAAGAAAGTCCTCTCTCAAGTACTTACAACGTAGTGGTGCATTATCCTACAAAAATATAAAAAAAAAAAGATTATCTCAGTATCGCGTTTGAACTCTATACGAAATCTGCAAGCCTTGCTACTTTGGTTATAACGAAACGATTTTGTGAATATTTCATAGTAATTTTAGAAAAGATTGATTTATTCTAAATATCATTGCGTATATGTCTTATATTCATTTTTAGTTATAAGTAACATTTTTCCATCGAAAATCAGTCTATTTCAGTTGAAAAAAAAGTTATTTATTAAGTTTTCGTTTAATTTTCATCGGTAATCGCTATGTTTTATGAAAACCATAAAAACAGATAATGCTGGTAACAGGTGCTTTAAGATTATAATAATGTAATGGATGGGGCAATGAGACAATTAAAGATGACATTTGTTCTGTATACCAGTGTACCCTATGTAAGACCTAAAAAAGTATACCTTAAGAGGCGGCGGTTTCTAATCTAATTTTTGTTTTCAAAGTGCTCTGCATACAACATTACAACAAAGTCAAGTTTGACAAGAAAAGTACGATGCGTTTCTGAATAGAGGTACTTTTGGGTTATGTCGCTAGAACACGATATGTTTCCAAGAAATATTGGAGGTATAGAATTTTTATTTACTATAATACTATCTTAAAATTCTTCTTGGAGAAAATTTTTAAATTTGAATGTATCTGACCCTCTACAGAATATAACCTTTTGACTTTTTTAAGATGATATAAACCATGGGAAAATTATTTTATTCTCATTTTGACAACCGAATTATACCTTGAAATAAGATGGTATTAAATAGAAAGTCACGCTAAAAATGCATCCAGCATTTTTTTCGTATTTTTATAAATTTTGATCGACACATCACAAATTTTGCCTGACCCAGGAAGGAAATATGAAATTTTAACTAAGTAGCTCATAGTGTAGGATTTCTGATTGCTTACATAAATTTTAACTGTCTCTCTTATAGAACTAGAAACGTATCCCCCTAACGATTCAGTACAGACAAAAAGAGCGAAATAATAATTTTATTTAACCTGCTAAACAATAGAAAAGCAAGCTAAATAGGCAAGATGATGGGTTTTGTGAGGAAACACGAGGATTTTTTAGATTCTCATTTTGACAACCGAATTATACCTTGAAATAAGATGGTATTAGATAGAAAGTCATGATAAAAATGTATCTAGCATTTTTTTCGTATTTTATAAATTTTGACCGACACAACACAAATTTTAGCTGATCCAGGAAGGAAATATGAAATTTTAACTAAGTAGCTCATAGTGTAGGATTTCTGATTGCTTACATAAATTTTAACTGTCTCTCTTATAGGACTAGAATCGTATTCCCCTAACGATTCAGTATAGACAAAAAGAGGGAAATAATAATTTTATTTAACCTGCTAAACAATAGGAAAGCAAGCTAAATAGACAAGATGATGGGTTTTGTTAGGAAACACAATGATTTTTTAGTGTTAAGGATGTTTTAGCCTCCGATATCATTAATATTTTCTGAATACTAAGGCTATATTACTTTCAAAAGCAGACTCGTTTGAGACGATTGGCGAATAAAGATGAACTGATCGTAAATAAAAAATATAAGATCTATGTGCTTAGACTGTGAAATTATCAAAAAGTGGGAGTGTGCTTTTGAAATCGAACTTAAGACCGATAAAAATATGAAAATATACTTGTTTTTTTTTTTTTTTTATGTAGGTAGATAGTAGACTATAAAGCAACAAAAAAAAAAAAAGAAAGATGGAGAAGTTTATTATTGTTAAAGACGTTGTTAAAAAGTTACGAGAATTTAACCTTACAGGACGCACTCTAGAGTTTAAGTTAAAACCTGTTCCACAGGGAGTTGAACCAGTTGGTTGGGTGGAAAAAGGAATTAATCAAATTATTCAAAACGCTACAGAAGGCCTACAACCCTTAGAACGTGTGGCTTTTAGTTTTTGCTCTAAAGACTTCAACCGAGGAGAAGGTTGGATTCGCTTCAAAGCAGCTAAAGACATAACCTTTTAAGATGTTTGGAGTGTTATAAGTGGCATTTATCAGTCAAACTCAGCAGGTCTTAATACAGAATCATTTTGTCTTAGTGTGACAACTGTTAGATTACCTGTTGGTGGGGAAAGAGGAAAAATTATAACAGCTTTCACGAGGAATGCGACAAGCGACGAGGTATTATAAGTATTAAAAATACCGATAACCTGTGTTTACCACGTGCTTTGGTAGTCGCCATTGCCCATAATAAAAGAGATCCCGAATTCAGTAAGGTTAGAAGAGATATTAGTAAAATTCAAACCGAAAGAACAAGATCATTGTTGGAGAGAGCTAAAATTAGCATTCCTGAGGCAGGAGGTGGAATTCCCGAGTTAATACAATTTCAAAATCATCTAAAAGAATATAAATTAGTTGTTTATAGCTATGGATCAAAAGGACGAAATATTATATTTGAAGGTTCAACTGAAAGCAATAAACGGCTGAACTTATTACATTACAAAAGCCATTTTTAATGTAATTACATCGCTGACAGCAGCTTTTTGTTCTAACTATTTTTGTGAAAAGTGTTACATCCCATGTGATCACAAAAATGAGCACCGATGTGGTGGAAGTTGTCAGGCATGACAGCAAGCCTCTGCTTGTGAAATAGCAATAAAAATTAAATGCCAGGACTGTCTATGATTTTTTAGAAGTCAAAACTGTTACGAAAATCATAAAAAGGATTATTCGTCAGGCAAATTTACAGTATGCAAACAAATTAAACTATGTTCTATTTGTTTAAAAACCATTAAAGCCAAAAGAGCACATGCATGTGGTGAAATTTATTGTAAAATTTGTAATAAACATGCATCCGAGGATCATCTATGTTATATTCGGCCTGATAAGGGAAAACCTAAGATTAAAGATGATCTTTTTTGTATTCTACGATTTAGAGACGAGCCAAGACAAACTATTGGAAAATTCAGCGTTTTTACATCAAGTCAATCTCTGTGTTTTCAAACAATACTGCGATGAGTGCATGGATTCTGAAGCAGATACTTGTAAAAAAATGTGGTCTAAAGTTACAAAAAGTCAGAGGTATAGACCCAGCGGGAACATTTACTAACCATTTGTTACAAATGAGGAAAAACTTTAATGAAATTATTGTAATAGCCCATAATGGTCAGGCTTTTGATCACCAGTTTATATTAAACTACATTATGACAAAGACAGATTTTACACCTGAGTTAATCATGAGAGGTATCAAAATAATTACGATGCAACTTGAAAATGTAAAATTTATCGACTCACTTAACTATTTCCCTATGCCTTAAGTCAAACTACCAAAGGCATTTGGACTTGAGGATATTTTTAAAAAAGGCTACTTCCCGCACCTATTTAATACAAAGGCAAATGAAAACTATATAGGACCTCTACCATCAATTGAATATTACTCCTCAGATAGTATGAAAGAAGAAGACAGAGCCAAATTTCTTAAATGGTTTGTAGAACATGAAAATGATGGTTTCGATATGCAAAGAGATCTGGTAGACTACTGCGTATCGGATGTCGAAATCCTTGCGCAATCATGTTTAAAGTTTAGAGAACAACTTATACAAACTAGCAATGTATGTCCATTTACTGAAGCTACAACTATTGCTTCAGCATGCAATACAATTTTTAGAAGAAATTTTTTGAAGCTTAATACTATAGGAATCATACCAAAAAATGGTTACCGATGGAGAAACAGGCAGAGCAAAATTGCCATAGATTGGTTACTTTGGACCGAGAATCACAGAAAAATCAACATCTTACATGCTGCTAATGGTAAAGAAGCTGTTTTAAATGGTGTAAAAGTTGATGGTTACTGCTCCGAAACAAATGAGGTATTTGAATTTGTATATGATTATCCGCTGAAATACCCTTAATCTGCAGGGTACCTAACTCTACGGAGATATTTATTGCAAAGGGCGGCTTTTTCAGTTTTGAAAGTATTCAACATTTACGAAATTCATCTAAATATATACTACGCTATACTTTAATCAAACTCACAATAGAGGGAAAGCGACAGACGAGTTTTAAACTAATGTGGCTTAAAGGATAATTTGTGTTGTAAATATTAGAGCTCATTTTAAAAGAAACTATAATCTCGTGACCGACAAAAAAAAGTACCCACTTCGATACATCATTTCCCCTATTTTAACGTTAAAATAGTAAATTATGTTATAAGCTCGAAAAATGTAGTATTTCAGACGTAATGCGGTCGCTAACCTAAATAGCCTGAAAAACATTTTTCGTCCATATGTCATAAGTTATTTTTTATTCGATCTTGTTTTTAATGCGATTGAGAGTTGTAAAATAATGTAGAAATGAAGTGAACCTATACATTTCATCTTGCACGCTAATTTTTTGGTCTTAATGTTTGTTAGTTAACGATGAAATCTGTAATAGCGTCCGAAAAAAAAAATTTTTTTTTGACTAACATAAAAAGTGTTGTCTAGCTAGCAGGGCAATAATCAATACTTTATTGAGAAGGTTAGCTCTTCGTCTAAATATCTAATCTATAAATCGTCATTTTTTCCGACACAATCGGTTAAAAAGCATACAATTGTATGTGAACGTTTGTACAAAAACCATCGTGTTAAATCAGTTCTTATACCTGACTGACAACGCCGAGCTTTAGCTTTTTTTTTTACTTTGTAAAATAAAAAGATTAGTTCTTACTATCAAAGAAATTAAATATGCAAGAGAAATAGCTCGAAAAGATTAATAATAATTTATTTATTCCTAAGTTATAAATCTTAACTACATCACTTTCTAAACCAAGAAAATAGATAATCTTCCTGCATTATTCCGTACTTAGATTTATTTTTCATGAAAATAGTCGAATCTATGATTTTCGTTCAAATCCATAAGGGGCGCTTGTTTTGTATAGATGATTTATGATCTTATTTTCAACTAAAATACTTAACACTCAGTATACAATTTTCAGAAATGTCATGATTAAGAACGGTTCTAGTCATTTTATACAAGATTTCACATGATTTAACAAATTTAAAACATTTTTTTTAATTTTTATTAAATTCTAAACACTCAGTATACACTTTTAAGAAAATATGACGATTTGCGACTGTTTTAGTCATTTTTTACAAAGTTTCACAGGGCTTAATAACGTTAAAACATTTTTTTTAATTTTTTACTAAATTCTAAACACTCAGTATACAATTTTCAGAAATGCCATGATTAAGAACGGTTCTAGTCATTTTATACAAGATTTCGCATGATTTAACAAATTTAAAACATTTTTTTTAATTTTTACTAAATTCTAAACACTCAGTATACACTTTTAAGAAAATAGGACGATTTGCGACTGTTTTAGTCATTTTTTACAAAGTTTCACAGGGCTTAATAACGTTAAAACATTTTTTTTAATTTTTTACTAAATTCTAAACACTCAGTATACAATTTTCAGAAATGCCATGATTAAGAACGGTTCTAGTCATTTTATACAAGATTTCACATGATTTAACAAATTTAAAACATTTTTTTTAATTTTTACTAAATTCTAAACACTCAGTATACACTTTTAAGAAAATAGGACGATTTGCGACTGTTTTAGTCATTTTTTACAAAGTTTCACAGAGCTTAATAACGTTAAAACATTTTTTTTAATTTTTTACTAAATTCTAAACACTCAGTATACAATTTTCAGAAATGCCATGATTAAGAACGGTTCTAGTCATTTTATACAAGATTTCACATGATTTAACAAATTTAAAACATTTTTTTTAATTTTTACTAAATTCTAAACACTCAGTATACACTTTTAAGAAAATAGGACGATTTGCGACTGTTTTAGTCATTTTTTACAAAGTTTCACAGGGCTTAATAACGTTAAAACATTTTTTTTAATTTTTTACTAAATTCTAAACACTCAGTATACAATTTTCAGAAATGCCATGATTAAGAACGGTTCTAGTCATTTTATACAAGATTTCGCATGATTTAACAAATTTAAAACATTTTTTTTAATTTTTACTAAATTCTAAACACTCAGTATACACTTTTAAGAAAATAGGACGATTTGCGACTGTTTTAGTCATTTTTTACAAAGTTTCACAGGGCTTAATAACGTTAAAACATTTTTTTTAATTTTTTACTAAATTCTAAACACTCAGTATACAATTTTCAGAAATGCCATGATTAAGAACGGTTCTAGTCATTTTATACAAGATTTCACATGATTTAACAAATTTAAAACATTTTTTTTAATTTTTACTAAATTCTAAACACTCAGTATACACTTTTAAGAAAATAGGACGATTTGCGACTGTTTTAGTCATTTTTTACAAAGTTTCACAGAGCTTAATAACGTTAAAACATTTTTTTTTAATTTTTTACTAAATTCTAAACACTCAGTATACAATTTTCAGAAATGACATGATTAAGAACGGTTCTAGTCATTTTATACAAGATTTCACATGATTTAACAAATTTAAATCATTTTTTTTAATTTTTACTAAATTCTAAACACTCAGTATATCATTTTCAGAAAATAATACAATTCTGTACAGTTTTAGTCATTTTTACAAAGTTTCACAGGGCTTAATAACGTTAAAACATTTTTTTAATTTTTTACTAAATTCTAAACACTCAGTATACAAGTTTCAGAAATGACAGGATTTAGAACAGTTTTTACAGATATTTACAAAGTCTTAATAACATTAAAATATTTTTTTTCTAATTATAATTGCTATTTTCATCTTTTTTATTCCTTAATTATCTAACATAATGTATACAATTTCAAGAAATAGTAGATTTTTAATCCATGTACAAAATTCAAGAATCTAAAATACAATTAAATGTAGGCTTTTTTTAATTGGCATCTCAGGCAAATTATTTCCCCCAAAATTATCTAAAAAAGATATACCAAAAACATTCTAAAGCGGTTTTTTACCTCTATAAGCATGCAGGCCGATCCGACCCTTGTCGGTTTTATTACCCGCATAAATTAACACAGTAGAGAGATATTGACAGAGCCGCCTCACGAAAGCACCCGGGTTAGCTCATAAACAGCACCACCGAACCATCCGGGTTAGATCATAAAACGCACCACCGAACCACTTGGGTTAGATCATAAAACGCACCACCAGCACCACTGGTCTCGTAAAACAGCACCACCAGCACCACTGGTCTCGTAAAACAGCACCACCAGCACCACTGGTCTCGTAAAACAGCACCACCGAACCACCCGGGTTAGGTCATAAAACGCACCACCGAACCGCCCGGGTTAGATCATAAAACAGCACCACCAGCACCACTGATCTCGTAAAACAGCACCACCAGCAACACTGGTCTCGTAAAACAGCACCACCGAACCACCCGGGTTAGGTCATAAAACGCACCACCGAACCGCCCGGGTTAGATCATAAAACAGCACCACCAGCACCACTGATCTCGTAAAACAGCACCACCAGCATCACTGGTCTCGTAAAACAGCACCACCGAACCACCCGGGTTAGGTCATAAAACGCACCACCGAACCACCCGGGTTAGATCATAAAACGCACCACCGAACCACCCGGGTTAGATCATAAAACGCACCACCGCACCACTTGGGTTAGATCGTAAAACGCACCACCGCACCACCTGGGTTAGTTGCACCACCAGCACCACCAGCACCACCTGAGCCAGAACTGTCCGTTTCTCACTACTTACGTACTGTCGGAGTTGATCGCAAAACACTCAAAACCATTTGTTGAAGGTGAATTTATAAAAGAGTGCCTTGTAAAGGCCGCGGAAATTGTAAGTCCCGGGAGCGTGAAGGCTTTTCAAAATATATCCTTTTCCCGGAATACTGTCGCTAAAAGAGTTACCGAGTTGGCTGCCAATATAAGCGAACAGATAAAAACAAAATCAGACTCTTTCATTGCATTTTCTATTGCCTGTGACGAAAGTACAGATGTGTGTGGTGTGGCGCAACTCGCTATTTTTCTTCGTGCTGTTGATAGAGATATCAACGTTTATGAAGAATTACTGGAATTAGTACCATTGCATGATACAACAACTGGGGAGGATATTTTCAATGCTGTTTATGGACTTCTGCAAAAGTACAATTTAGATTTGTCAAAACTGTGTTCCGTTGCAACAGACGGAGCTCCTTCAATGACTGGAGTAAATAATGGCTTCATTAAAATATTACAAACAAAGATCAGAGAAACGGGCAGTGACAAACCAGATTTTCATCATGTTCATTGCATAATCCACCAAGAAGTTTTATGCTCAAAAGTGATCAAGTTGGAAAGCGTTTTAAAGTCAGTGAAAAAAATGATAAACTTCATAAGGTCACGTGGCTTGAATCAGCGACAGTTTTCTGCGTTTTTACGTGATTTAGAAAGTGAGTACACTGGTTTACCTTATTATGCAGAAGTGCGATGGCTTTCGTGTTCTATGGTTCTCGATCGGTTTTGGAAACTCAAAGAAGAAATACGCCTTTTCATGGAAGTGAAAGAACAAGATGTCAGCTTATTATCCGACGTACCTTTTTTACAAGATCTTTCATTTATGGTAGACATCACAAAACACTTGTCGGACTTAAATACGAAATTGCAAGGACCACGTCAAGTTATAACAGATATGCATGATCATGTTAAAGCTTTCAAGTGTAAGATGATGCTGTGGAAAAACCAGTTAGCGGTGGATAATCTGTCACATTTTCCGACTTGCAAGGCGTATCAGGAAAGTACAAGTGGCCAAATATCATACAAAATGTATACAGAGAAAATGGGAAGCCTTCTGTCAGAATTTGAAAAGCGTTTTCAGGATTTTAAGTCCCAAGAAAACAATTTTTCTTTATTTACTGGTCTTTTCACTATTGATATTGATAAAGTTCCCCCTCACTTGCAGATGGAAGTGATTGAGATTCAGTGTCAAACCCATTTAAAAGAAAAATTTGATAGTGTTGGTACATTCGAATTTTATAAGTACTTGCCTTTTCAATACCAAGAAATGAGAAAATTTGCCTGTAAAATCCTGTCAATGTTTGGAAGTACCTATAAGTGTGAACAATTATTTTCTTTGATGAAAGGAAACAAATCTCCCGCAAGATCGCGATTGACGGACGCACACTTGGACGCAGTTTTAAAAGTTATTTCCGCCGATAAATTCACGCCACAAATAGACAACTTAATTAAAGACAAAAGATGTCAAATATCTGGCAAAAGAAGTTAATGTTTGTAAGTTTTTGTAATGTCCTTTTTATTGGAAATTTAATAAATATACTTCTAATCTAACATAATAGTACTTTTTTTCGTTAAGATTTTCAGTAGTTTGTCTTCTTTAAGATAGGTTTTGCGGCCCACCTAGTCTATGGTCTTCATGCTTTTGGCCAACCAGTGATTTTGAGTTTGACATGGCTGTTGTAGACTATATAATAGGTGTGTCATTTTGTTCAACTAGTTATAATAATAAGCGCAAAAAAAATCACATGGTTTCCAGTTCTGTTGTAACCATCATTTTGTTTATAAATAAACGATAAATAATACTCAATGTTTTCATTCATTTAACAAACCTTTTCTAAGCGATCTGAAGATTTATATATATTAGTGGCTACTACTTTCGGCTTTGATTAAGTCATTCAATCATGTATCAAACTAAGCAGGAGTTAATAATGTAAAACATCTTGAATGCATAATTTTTTACATTTTAATTATAAACGCCCGGTTAGTTTGATACGGAATTAAATGACTTAAACAAAGTGGAAAGTATTTTAGCCCTGGGTAGATTATTTTATTACACTCACTATAGTAAAGTCACATCCAAATAAAATAAAACTTACACTACAATAATATGATATTTACATTACATTACATTAAAAAATGGTTTACTTACACCTCTCATTATTTCTTTTACACCCTAGAAGGATAAGGATACAATCTGTGAGTTTAATTTACACACGATAGTGTAAATGTACCTACCCATTAATAAGAAGAATTAACACTAATCAAAAAGTAAAAAAGCCATTCAAAAATGTCTTTTTTACAAGATATACTGATTGGTTAATATGCCCTATTGAGTGTGGTCCTATATGTATTACCATTGAGTGATAAATTTAACACTCAATTTTTTACTACGTAGTTTAAAAGATACTGATCTTCTTAGAATTTCTTCTATCTTGGTTTGCGCAGTGTTAGGGCGGAAGGCAGACTTTAGGATACTTGTGAGTTTATATGTGAGTTATAGTTTGTTATTAATGTATTTAATAGCTACGAATCTGGGGTGATTAGTGATTATATATGCGTAATACTCTGGTTTTCACGAATCTTTAAAATGTATCTGGAAGAAAACTATTTCAACGCAGTTCTAATGAATTTATTTATTTCGATTGAAGAATATGATAAAATTATAAGCAGGGCACGAACAAAATTAAATCAAATATATCCGAATCTACCGTCAATGAACAACAAAAACTTTTTACGAACTCAACGACATATTTTTAATAGCTACCATGGCCAACCCTTATCAAATCAACTGCCCTTTGATAGTTCCAATTCAGACCGAAATCATTTTAACGTAATAAACAACAAAAATGTCTGTATGCATCGGCGGCAAAAACGAATTTGCGTCGATAATGCGACATAGCATTATGCCCAAAACATCGATCCGCAAATTGCACTTGAACCTCATGCAAAATGGCGATCATATCAAAACTATCGTGCAATATCACAATCTAATTATCCGTCACTTTCAGCTGTAATTTAATACTCAAATTGCCGCTCGAAATTAAATTTCCAATAAAAGAAATATGTAGTTCCATTCTATATCTATACAAAGCGTATTTTTTTAGCTGGCTACAGATATTTACGTGATAAAGCTGGAATTGCTTTAAAAGATAGTTTTGGTAAAGTATGTTCAGAGATATAAGAAAGTGACTAACTGATCCCTATGGCCGAACAGGTCCGTATTTTGCTTAGAATTTAATCATGGTTTGTAATAAAAATAAGTAAGACATTAAATAATATTTTATTTATGTTTAAATGTGAAATTACAAGTTATTTTATTATTAAAAATTATATTTATGATTACAAAAATATACAAATTATTCGGAACTTATAATAATTATTCACTTAATATATTTTTTTTTTCAAACAAATTTATTTCTGACCTTGAAACAGTAACAATACTTTTTTTTTTTTTTTTTTAATTTTATTGACTTGGCCGATACTTGCTGGAAATCCATAACTAGTATGTTTTTTGGAAATGTAAAGACTTTTACACACTTTTTTCCAGTTATTTATTAACACATATCACATAACATGTTTCGCTACACGGTAGCTTCTTCAGATGTACTCAGTTTACAAATAGTGGATATATTTATATGCATAATAATGGTCTAATTAGCAATAAGGATTTTACAAAGTATATTTAGAGTAATAAAACTATTAAGATTAAGGGTATTTCCTAAATAATTATTCAAAACATATTAAGCAAGGGAGAATTATTAAGGTCTAATTGTTCATTTAACAAATAGTCGGAATTTTTAAGTTTGTTTATCTCAAGCGCCTCAAGCAAATTTAGTTTTATACCTTTCTTTTCTAAATGTAAAATTTGATAGTTATCATTAAATTGATGATTACATTCTATTAGATGGTTCGCGTAATTTGAATCGGTTTTTCCTTTGATAAAGCTTGAATGATGTTCTTTCAATCGTTTGCCGAAGTTTCTACCTGTTTGTCCTATATAGGTATTAGGGCAATCATTGCAAGTTAGTTTATATACTCCAGATTTCTTATTTTTTTCCGTTTTTGTTTTATTATTTTTTATAGCTTTACCTAAAGAATTGTTGGTTTTGTAAGCAACCTTAAGTTCTAAGTTATTTAGAAATGTACCTATTTTGTCACTCGTTTGTCCTACATATGATACTAGTTTAAACTGTTCAAATTTCTTTTTTATATTGGGATAAACCATGTCAATTGTTTTTTTATATGTTTTTTTACTCAGAATTTTGTCTATTAATGTGGGGGTATAGCCATTATTTACAATACTGATAATAAGGCCTAAACATTAAGTATTTACAATAGGTAAGGTAGGTAACAGTTTAAAGCAACATAATATTAATATACAATATATAATTTACAGTATAGTCAACATCAATATCACTATCGCTATTATCATCTGTTATAATTATTATTTGTGCTATATTGTTTATATGGGTATAGGATTTTTCCACTTTTTCAACATGTGTAACAGAATTTGCCCAACTTTGTGAAGGGATGTTAAAAACTTCAGTTTCTATAAGCTCAAGTACAGTGGAGTTAATAGTAAGGCAAATATTGTTACGACGAATGGCAGATTTCAGTTGGTGCCAAACATGTTCGATGGGATTAAATATACAATGGTGGGTGGAAGCCCTAAAACTGTATGCCCTAGATCTTTTTCATAATTATCACAGAAGTATTCCTTTTGTAGTTTTAAACTTTGTAAAACCTCAACTAATTGCCTTTTGGTGTAATCTTCCTGAAAATATATGTCATTGTCATACATGTAGTTTTGGATTGTTGCTTTTGTGTCATTTGAGGAGGGAGTCTTGGTCAACTGCCTACTATGGTAGCTTGCATTGTCCATTACAATTACGCTATTCGTAGGTATATTTGGAATTAGCTTGTTTTTAAACCAATCTTCAAATAAATCAGCAGTGGTGTCCTCATGGTAATCCAGAGAAGAATCTTTAATGTTTTTTTGCAGACAGATAAAGTCCATTTGGAATCCATCTGTCTTTAGATCCAGCATGCAAAATCAACCTCTTTTTGATGGCGCGTTTGTTTGACACTTGGCGCTTGAGTCAACCCAACCCTTTTCGGGGTATCATATGTGTCGAACCAGGTTTTATCCAAGTAAATAATCGGCCTTTGCTGATCTCTGTAAATCCTAATTTTTTGTAGATATTCGGATCGCCATTCGCGAATTCTACTGGATTCCATTAAAACTTGTCTTTTGTTAATTTTTTAAATCTAAAACCCATGTGTTGGATACACTTCCATAACTTTGTTCTGCCACATTTAACGCCGGTTTCATCTTTTTCGAGGCTCTTCATTAAATTATCTAATGTAGGCAAGCTTTGTTCCTCGTATAACTTGTAAATTTTACGCCGTATTATATCTTGATCACTTCCATTTACCTTCGAGAAAATGCCAGTATCGGTTCTTTTCTTCCTCGCTAAAATGGGATTATTTACAATTTTCCATACAGTTGATGTTAGAATTTTTGTTAACGTGGCCGTTTCTTCTAACGCTGCTTGCTTGCTGACCGCACGTTTAATGAGAGTTGAATAAACATTGTTTATAACGTCCTTAGTTTCCACAGAAAAGTGTTTTCTGCTTTTCGACGGGGTTATCTCCTGAGATACATTGGGCTCGCACATATTTTCCATGACTCACACACGATTAAACAAACGCTGTAATACACACGAAGTAAGAATAATAATTACTAAGCTTAAAACTAACTAGAGTGACTATATATACAGTCTTTAGAACATAATTTGTTTTATGGGATTAACCCTCTCATTTTGAATCAGGTAAAAATCGGTTTAAAATCACCAAACTATTACTTTAATTACGTCTTCCGGATTTGCAGTTTACTTTAAGACATTTTTATGTAGTGCCTATAATTTACCTGCATTTATTCATTCACTCACTGTTTGTTTATGGCCACCCTTGGATAATCCCATTCAAAGGCAATATGCAACTTTCTTATATCTCGGGACAGGCTTTTACGAAAAATGATATTATTTTTATACTTTTGCTGATGAATGGAAGTAATTAGTATCTTGTGTATCTAGTACGAAAAGTAATTTTAATGAAATAGAATAAATTGCAAGTTTGAATGAAGGTGTATATGATGATGTGGATAAACGAAATTCTGTATGGGAATATAATATTCTAGTATTCTAGTAAAGATGTCTCATTACTTAGCAATACAATACCTGTTGTATTGACTTTTGTGGGATCAAAACACGCCAAAAAGGTGTCAGTTTGTAGAGGATCGCAGAAAATAGTTATTTAGATACCTTGGCATCCAATGATAATATAGATGTCGGGTCAGGACACTAAATGAAGGTTAATAAATGTTTGCCAACGGTTCGCTTTATTGATTTATAGTTTTAAAACTTGATTCTTCTTCTTGAACAAATTGTAGAGTTAGAAGTTGAGAATAAAGAATGTTAATTATCTTATATCACAGCTAACTGAGTACTCAAGCACATAATATATTAATGCAGTTCTTTTTTTTCATGTTAAAAAGTATCCTAAAATAATTTCCGATACAATATTAATAATATTAGCCCTGATGAAGCTTTAAATCAAGAAAGCGAAACGTTGGCAAGCATTTATTAGCCTTCTTATATTGTCCTGTGTCGATAGCTTATCTGCGCTCTTCTAGTGTTTTATGGTACAAAATATAAAAGTTACTATAATTGCCATCATATCAATCGAAAATGTGGTTTCGTATAAAAAGCTCAACGATCAAAAAATAAACATTGTAAAAAAAAGCACAGAAGTAAAACACAAACAAATACCGCGAATAATCCACAAAACTGTCGGATCAGGATAGTTCGTTACACAATGAAAAACGCAAAGCGGTATCGATTAACAGTCAACCACTTAATGTATATGCAGATATTTAGCCCGTTTAAATTTCCACCGGATTGCGATATGCATTCATTTTGAAACCGAATGCACGTTTTGATTTCGAGTTAATACCCGTAAAATTTATTCGACAGATATAATATATAAACATATATTAAAAAGCTGGGCGCGTAACTTATTAGGATATATTCGAAAAGAAAACTACCTAATACCACAAAGTATAAAAAAAATCTGATCAAAAAATGCATAATTTATGTATATACAATATTCTACAAATGGAAAATGTATATAATTGATTTGTGATGGGCTACATATATGCTTGGTGAAATGGATATTCCATGGTAGAGAAAATTCAAGTCTTACTTGTTATATTTCACAATTATAATTCAGTTGCCTGACACGTATTTCGACCCTTGCGGATCATTATCGAAGGGGTATAAGACAATACTAAATTCTACGTCTACGTGTAGTTACAAAGTTAATATCTAAGTAATAGTAATGGTAAACATGTCAACATGTCATTGGAATAAAATTAGGGAGTTGAAGTGAATTGGCAGACAGATTATGGGTTATTTTGGCCCTTAATTTTCAGTTATTGGCCAAAGGTACAACTAAGTTACAGGTGTGATTATAGAGGTATTTACATCTAAGTAATAAAATTAAGAAAATGATATTGTGTATATAATTATGGGGTTTTACGTTCATAATTATTGACAGTGTTTATTGTATATTTATCCTAAGTTATTAGACTATTAAGTATTAGATTGGCACCTGAAGGTATTTCAATTTGATTATTAACAACATTACATCGATTTTTTAAGGCTTTTTTGATTGCTAATGTTTCTAATAGGTTGAGTTTTCTACCCCTGTGTTGAGTATATATCGGTTTTATTTTGTTGGATATTGAGTGGTTATTTATAATACAGTGGTCCGTTATTCCTGTTATATTTTGTTTTTTTAAAATGTTTTATGTTCTTTAAGCCTAGTATTGAAGTTTCTACCTGTTTGACCTATATATATTGCATCACAGTCATCACATTGTATTTGTTAGACCCCGCTATGTGTTAATTTGTCTTTATTAAAAATTTTTGAATTAGCTATGCATTTACCTAGGTTATTTTTATTGACTTGTATGGGGATAACTTTATGGTTTTTAAGTTTTTTAGAGATTTTGTGTGACTTGTATATCTAATGGACCTGTATTTCGCTTTTGATGGAAGGGGACGTCTAAGGGAGTAAGGTCTGGAGACCTGGGTGGCCATTCAATGGGCCCCTTTTTATTGTCTTGTACTCCTTCGATAATGATCCGCAAGGGTCGAAACACGTGTCAGGCAACTGAATTATAATTGTGTGAAATATTACAAGTAAGACTTTAATTTCCTCTACCGTAGAAAATGTATATCTATGGGAAGAGGGAACCTTTGCTGATGATACGACTGCTTTGTTATCAGTAGGGTCTGATCCGGAAGCCTCCACTGCAGGAAGGTATATTAACAAGATCTACAGATAACCGCAAACTGAAGAATTAAACTTATTGAAACCAATCGATTCATATCAATTTTACCAATAAACGATCCCCTGCTAACATAAATTGCATGAAAATTCGATAAGAAGATTTAGCTAGAAAATGGATGTAAATTTGATATAGAAGGACAACAAGTGGAATGAGCTAAGGCCTAAATATAGACCGTTATGGGGTTTTGGAACGGAACTTTCATTTTACACTATGAAATAAAATTATGATACCTATAGGTTCCACTAATTTTTACATCAATCATTAGTAAATTACCTCTAGCTAGATCATCAATCATACAAGATAAGTATTTGTTTAAAGAAGGTGCTCGGAATATCCTAAATGAAGCAGTACCTAAGTTTAGTTTAAGATTGTTTAAAGAGAGGTTCCTGTAATATAAAGTCCGGGTGGGTACATTTTGGTGGAAAAAAGTAACAAATCTTTTGTTAACCTGAATGAACCTATATTTAATATTACTCTTAATATATTAAATTTTGCAGTTACTGTTTTTTTATGATTTATGATGAAGTCCAGTATGTTTTTTTTTTGGAAATAAATGCTCAAAACGTTGTCCATTCATTATTTGGCAATAGCCTAAACGAAAGAAAAATTCGTTTTGAACATTTCTAATAACTTCGGGAGAAATTAACAAACACTCATGTTTTTTTAGTGCTTTCAACTCCTCAACATTTGTCGGTTTCGTCTTAAAAACGTTACTTTCCAAGTATTCTCATTCAGAAAGTAATCTAAGGAAGTAAGATCTGGAGACCTGGGTGACTATTCAATGGGTCCCCCTTCTACGAATCCATCTGCCTGGATATTCTGCATTCAGATATTCACGGAGAGCTCTTGCAAAATGGGGAGACGCACCATCTTGTTGAAACCAGATGTTTCTATTCGGGAGATCAAAGTCGACAGGATCAGGAAACAGAAGAGCCAAAGTAGTTCTTTCTGCAAGGATTCCAAATATCTTGCCCCAAAGTGGTCCTATAACTCGATCACCAACAATGCCTGCCCAAACATTGACCTCCCCTCATCCAGTGTGGATTGTCGTCTGTCCAATAACGATAATTTTGTCGGTTTACGTTACCATTTACCTAACATGAACGTTGATTCGTCAGAAAAAATAATGTTTTCTCTGTTTAGAATATTCCTCTCTAGTAGGTCCATCGTTAGCTCGCAGAATTGAAGTCTCCTGTCAGGATCATCTTCTGTCAATACCTAGAGAATTGCCATTTTGTAAGGACGAAATTTATGCTGATGAAGAATTTTTACTACTGTAGATTGGCTTATTTCGTGTTCTGTAGCTAGCTGCATGGTGGGAATATTAGGGGTGTCTTGAATACCCAATAGTACTTTTGACAATTGACCTTTCATTGAGCGCACTCTGTCGATGAATATCTGACTTTCTAACATGCATACCGGGCCGTCGAGAGAAAATCGGGGCCCAGGGGTAGTAAATCTATGGGCCCCCCTGCACCTGTTTTTATGTGCCACACAGTTACAAATTTGTAGTTAGAGTAGATTACTAAGATAGTATTAGGAGAGATGAAGTTATTAAGTTAACGAAATCCGGGCCCCCTCAAAATCTCCGGGCCCGGGGGAAATCACCCCCGACCCCCCCCCCTCTCGCCGGGCCTGCATGCGTTCTTCTCCTACACAGTAAAAATATCCACCTGGTAAAAATCATTTCAGAAGTGGTAAAAAAAGTAGTGTTAATGTTAACACCCGGATCAACATTATTTACCACATTTTTACACTAATATGGGACCAAAGCTGTTGTATTAAATTTGCCTATGGATAAATACCTAAACCCGTGTTACCGAAAAGACAGGCGGCAACAAGTAATGTGAAATTCTAGGAATTGACACATGACGCCGACGCTACGTGCAAATTCAACTTTCAAGTCAGTCTGATTGTGCTCTTTGAACGAAATATAGAATAATGCTTAGAAATTGGTGTTCTTTACCAGCACCACAAGATGAAGCCATCAGGTTTCATTCTCTATTTCATTCCAATTTTTCTGTTTTAAAACAGACGCTGATGCTTTTTCTTTCGTCAGAACCTATAGCCTCACTGACGAGTTGTTATACAGCGAAACGCGTCTGGGGATGGTTCTGGCAGAAGGAAAAAGCAAACCCTTGTTATAATATATTGCAAGTCCTTCGTCCCCATGCTCTGGTACAGTTAGGCTTGCTTTAAACATACAGAAAAGCTTATTTAAGAAATGTTTATCATAACTCAGAAATGTATATCATAACTCATAAATATAATCATAACTCAACCCCTGATGCCATATGCACGTATAAGAGCATGCAGACTCTTTATTAAATACTGTAGTATAAATGCAGCCTGTGTCTTTCCCCAACTTTCCCCACTTAAAGATTAGTAGGTGATTATCCAGAGTCATCTAAATCCGGAATGTTTATTACAGTAAATTGCCACCCTTTGGGGATCTTAATCTTAAGGTATCCATCACAATACTCCCTCTTCAAGAATGATTTATGGGTTATTTCGCAAAAATTTGCTAATGATAGATTAGGACAAAATAATTTACTTACGGTGATGCCATTGAATTATCAAGATCTCTTTCCAAATAAAGATTCTTAATATCCTGTGGCAATTTTCTATGTGGAATTTTGAAACGCCCCGTAAATGTTTTTTTTTTTTAAGTAATGATCCTAGTTAGTTATCAATAAATAAAAGCCCAATGACGCGGTTCCAAAATAAACCCTAATCCATTAGTTGATTACGCAAAAAACACATTAGCATATTTCAATTGACCGCAACATGCAAAATTATTTATATTAAATATTCAAGCGAAATGTTACAACATTTTTGCTCAACATTTAATTAAAAATGTTAATGGCATACTAATTAAAAATGGACAAACAGTAATTAGTCAAAACGAACTCGTGACATAATATTTTGTTGTTAAAATATTTAAAATATATAACTATCTGTGATTTGCGGAATGAAACCCACATAGTCAATTCAAATAATTTCGATTAAATGCAAGAATACAAGTAAAGCAAAATTGCAAGTGTTTGACATTTGACATTAAGATATCGCACATTCCACTACTTCTGTAATTTATTTTGAAAAGCTTGACAACTAATTATCGTTATGCGATGTCTTTCCACCTTTATTATTCTTTTAATCGAGAACGGTAGCTCGTAGCGACTTCTACCAAGTATGCCTTTTTCCCGGAAAAATGATAGAGAAATCTATTTTATTGCTTATAAATGTAATAAAAGTACGTATAAAAAAGTTAACACTTCTCAAAAGGGCAAAATACATGTAGGAGGCGCCCTCTACAAGTGGGAGCCATGCTAACATAAAATTCGAATTTCGCATTTAAGAGAACCCCTAGATACCAATTTTAGTTTAAATAAATCTACATTATTTCAAAAATTATTTAGAAAAGATAAAAATAAAAATGAAACCTTAACACCCTGTATCCCCGAAACGAAGCAGGGAAACCCATACTTAATTTTTTCGCAATATTAATGCAGCACTGAGTATATTGTCAACTTAACGTCGTTGTCTACACTTTTACTAACTTTTTGTATCGAGATACTAAACCACTGGGTTAGTCAATGTCAAGTTTAGACAAATAAACATCAGCACTTGTCGTGTACAAAAACTCCAGCAAATGCCGGAGACGATACCTTCAGCTGCATAAGCTGGGTCACACCCTACGTACTAACTTGATACTGTCTCGGCATGACCCTCTCCGCAGCCCTTGAGACATGCTGGACTACCTTGTTCGATGATGTAAGGTCCGTCTATCTATCTTAAAAACTCATTATAAATCCTAATCCCTAATTCCAATAAGACCCAACGGGTGATCGAATAAAAGCAGGGACGCACTCGTTGGTGCTGATAGAATAAAAGGTTGCGCTGCTTTAAGATAATAATATATTTATTTATTTATTTATTCAAGTATCAACAGCAAAGGCCAATTACAGATACATTACATTAGCTACTATAACTAAATTGATACTATACATACCATATTACAAGACAAATCATATTATCCACTAACCAATCTTAAATCTATCAATTTTTTAAAATCATTAAACTTATGGTATCTACATCAATATTGAAAGCATAATCATTAAAAAGGTTACACATTTGATAAATTGGTGACATCTTATACAGGTTTGTCCTTGGGAAATCCAAGTAAAACACTTTTTTTGATCTGGTATTGATGCGAGAGAGAGGAAGTTGAATCAATACATCAGGATTGACAATATTTCCTTTTAACACCTTAAATAGTGTAAGTAAACAAGTTCTTATACGTCTCTTCTCCAAGAACATTCTACCAAAAATACCAAGCAGGTACATGTGATCAATTCCTCTAGCTGGATAATATCCAAATTTCTTAAAAAACATATACTTAAGGAACTTTCTCTGTACACCCTCAATAAAGTCAATCCAGACATTGTAATATAGAGACCATATAATACTTCCGTATTCTAACGTTGGTAAAACCAATACATCAAAAAGTTTAAGACAGACATTAGTGTCAAAATTGTTTGTGTTTCTGACAATAAATCCCATTATTCTTTGTGCTTCTCAAACTTTAGTAACTATATGTTTATTAAAAGAAATACTACTATCAAAAAGAGTACCCAAATCACTCTGACTCTCAACCCTTACCATACTCTGACCATCTATCTTGTAGGAATTATTAATAATATTATGGTTTAAAGAGAAAGACATACATGAACATTTATTAACATTTAGGGTAAAGCCATTCACATTACACCACTCAATCACACTAGCTAGATCACTCTGTAACATGTCACAGTCATCCTTAGTAACAATCTCCATAGTATATAACTTAAAATCATCAGCAAATAATAAAGCCTTTGAGTGCTTTACGACATCAACAATACTATTTATTGCTATCAAGAAAAGAAAAAAGTAAAGGGCCTAAATTGGATCCCTGAGGCACTCCAGAGGTACTCCTATATTTTGCCGATTTAGAACCTTTTAGCTACACATATTGTTCCCTTCCATTCAAGTATGACTGAACTAACATAGTTATATTATTTGTTACATTCATACTTTTCATAGCACTTATTAGGACACAGTGCTTTACTTTATCGAAAGCCTTCTCCATACCAGTATATACAACATCAACTTGTTTTGTTGGTCAGAATTTTAATAAGAAAAGTAATAAAGTAAAAAGGAGGGGGGGGGGGAGAAGGAAATTAATGTTGAAATAAAATTTTCATTTTTATTTCAACATTCGCTTTGAACAGCATCAATTCTTGAGTCATGTTCCTAATTTGTGCCTCTTTTACTAAAAAGAAAAAAAGAAAATTTGCAACGTAGGCTTCATTACATTTATATAATTCCAAATAATAAGCCTTGAATATGGACAATTTGCGGACCCCAATTTACTCAATGACGTAAATGGTTTTAACTCATTTTAATTTCCTTCTCCCCCCCCCCCCCCTTTTACTTTATTACTTTTCTTATTAAAATTCTGACCCACCAAATATAAATCATGTTCCCTCTTGGAGTTGACTCATGAAACGTTGATTTTATTGAATTTTCATTATAGACATCTATACATCATATCATAACTATAAATGATTCCATTTAGAATTTTGTCCTCTATTACAATTTTTACATCTAATATCCTTCATTGCTAAAAGTAGCATCATGTTAGTGATTATCTTCTGTCGAGTCCATTGGCTGCATAAGGTACACGTTATGACCATGTATTGTTGAACCACTTCGTTCCCTCTTTTAATTTGTTTTAGTTTGTTTATTTAGGTACATCCTAAAATACATAATTCTTAATTACTTGGTTGCTGAAGATGACTTTGACTAAAGTCGAAACTAGTACAACCTAATGTCAAATTAAATTATGTACACTCTTTAACCCTTATTTCACCCTAAAAGGACAAATATATTTTATTTTGGTGGTATAGACAGACCTTGCTTTCTTTCATTCTTAGATATCATCATTAAGTGGCAACAAATAACGTCTTGTTTAAACCAATACAAACATCTAACTAAATTTTAAAACCAAAAATCAACATATTTAAATACACAACATATTTTGAAACCTCCTTCAGTTTTAATGTAGCAAAACTTTATAATAAAGTCCCTGGCAGCATACAATTTTCTACTAACATCAAAATTAATTTATTATTTAATAAGTATTCCCCAATTGATGTTAATAAACGTAAATCAGGTAGATTTATGTTTGGATTATGGTTTCATATTTTTAAAAATGTTTAAAAAATGCATTTTTTGTTATTTCTTTTTTTCTATCTACACTTTATAGGATAATAATAGCAATAATAATTATTATTATTGTGTAAAGACTGCGCTGTAATCACTGACAGTAAAAAGGTAAGTCGCTGTTAAGCAAGCCCTCCTAAACTCTCAAATCTTCCATGTTATAACTTGCCAAAACTGGCGTGCTAACTATCGTATATCGATGTGTGTGAATGGGTTCCTGGCACGGCAGCCGCACGACCGCTGCGAGGTCGACCGCGGCCTCCGGCTGGCATCCCGGATCCGGGTGCTAACCTAAACCTAACTGGCTGAAGTTCGGCTTCGGGGAAGTTTGTGTGGTGGAATTGTCCTATCTTTATTGGTCGGTTAACGTTAACTGTGGATTATTAGTATTTATTATTATGATTCGAGTGGGCAAAAGCGTGATGCCTTTAGGAAACGTCAGTCAATAGCAATGTTATTACTAATAATATCATTCCTTCAAAAAGTAATGTTTTGTTAGCTTTCCAGAACCACTTATTAATAGTTCAATTATTTAATTTGATTTCTGACAAGTACATATATTAACCATACAGTGTGGGTATAATATCTGGAAGCGGCTTAATAACATCACAATTTATTGGCCGACTTAAACCAAATTTGGTACAGTTGTGTAAGAGAATCTGGCTTTTCGAGTGACGATATTGGCGTTGTTGCCGGCTTTTTAGTTTGTCTGAAATTCGAACGAATGTTATACTTTTAAATATAACACCCTGTATATTTTTTCATTCATAGTTTTTACTTTAAATTTGTTACACTTTTGGTGTAACATACTTTGTTCCTAATATCATTAGTTTTCGAAATAACGAGTACAACTTAGAAAAAATATATTTTTTATATTAAATGTTTAAACTGTTTTCCCTGTACAGCTTGACAGTGTGCTAATTAAAAATAAAATTTTTCAATTGTGTTGTTAATAATTTCTAGCGTTATTAATTCAAATTCGTCCAAAATTCGACACTGCAAATCTGCCAAATCTTGAGGTTTTGTGTTAAAACTCTGTTCTTCAAGTGTCTCCATAAAAAGTAGCCGTTAGACGACAAATCAGGGGACCTAGGTGGCCACTCGATTGTACCCCCTCCACCGATCCACCTATTCGGAAAAGTGTTGTTCAAAAATTCGCGCACGTTTCGACCAAAATGGGGAGGAGCTTCGCCCTGTTGTAAAGTGTACTTGCATAATTTGGACCCATCACATTTCGTATAGTAGGCACTATTTGCGTTTCCAAGAGCCCAAGGTAAAGTTGTGATGTCAAATTTTCATCAATAAAAAATGGACCGATCTTGTGGTTACCCAAAAGCCCAGCCCACACATTCAATTTTCCAGGGCGTTGTGTATGACCTTCTCTCATCCAGTGGGGATTTTCATTTGCCCAAAACCGACAGTTATGTGTATTGACTTTACCATTTAACATAAATGCTGCTTCGTCCGAAAATACTATAAATTTGAAAAACTGGTTATTTTGATCAAACCTTGAATACGTATTAATAGAAAACCAAACGTTCATGACTGTCGTAATATTCTTCCTGAATTATCGGCTGGCTCTATTGTTATAATTTTCCAACCCTAAACTGCCTGTATAATGTACTGGAAAAATATAATTTCTTAAAACTTTATAGTTTGCATTTAAAATGAGAGTTCCTTACTGTCAAGCAAAGGAAAGACAGTTTATAAGATTATATATTTTTCTTCCAGGGAAAAGTTTCACCCTGACGATAAATATTTCATCGAGTCCACCCCAAGTAGCGACGTACAACAAAGCCATCAAAGTAACTGTGGATGGACCAAGAGAACCAAGGTCAAAAACAAGTGAGTACGATCATTTTTTTGTTTAGTTATATAATTTAGTTAAGTATAGGCTAATTGTTTACAACAAAGTAAAAGAAGAGGCCAATTAATTGATATAATCGTGACTACCTTCATGTGGTCCACTAATCAAAAATAAAATATAAAACTCAATGCCGAAATAGTTGCAATACAGTTCAAGACATTTCTCATATTACGTCAAGTTTTTTTTTAAACTTTATGTAGTCTGTACATTGATGACCACCCATGTGGCAACAAAAATGATTATGAAAATCTGTTTCTAAACGCTAGAATTTCTCTCATTGTTTAGAAAAATGGCATATGGTACTTAATCGGTTCAAAAGAAAATTTTATATGCAGTAAAACTTGGTTTTATTGACGCGACGCTGTGCAGGCGGTTAAGCTTTTAAGTATCTATGTCAAAGAGTTGCACCGACATCGACAGTAATACACATCTGAATCATAATAATATGGTTTTATGTGCTACGTGAATACACCCAAAAAAATCTTATTTAAACGAATGTACTGTTTCTGACGCGGTAGCGCTGTTTAACCAATATAAGTCTATATATTTTTGTTAACTAGAAGTAAGATTTTATATGACACAATTTTCAATAAACTTATGTATGTAAATAGAATATTGCCTAAGTACCTATTTGTTCTCCCCAATATACCCGCTACATGATGAGATGTTTCTCCCCAATTTACCTGTACCTTTTTTGACCATCAATTATTTTATTGCTCTTTCTCCCCAATTTACCTTCCACCTTCTGACGTTACTTGGTGAAATTCCATGATAAATTCAAAGAAAATTAAAGCACATTCCACTATATTAAAAGCTTACAAAATTCAACTAGTTTCGCTAGCACGGTAGCTTTTTCAAGAATGAATAATTGCATCTGAAATGCAATGAGGTGCAAGTTTCGGGTTTTCTTGGTAATTATTGTAAATAGGGTATTCAAATAAATTTAACAATGGGGATCTATTTAGGTCTGTTTAGCAATTCAATAAACGCTGGGAACTTTTAAGTTTATTAATTTCAAGGGATTCCAACACGTCTAATTTGGTTCCTTCCTTCTCTGTGCGTAAAATTGCAAAGTATGGGTCAAAATTATGGTTGGTTTCTAATAAATAATTAGCATACTTGGAATTGTTTTTGACTTGATGTAAATTGAATAATGTTCTTTTATTCTCTTAAAAAAACTTCTCCCAGATTGACCTATATATGTTTTCGGACAGTCCTTACAATTTAATTGGTAAACTCCGAACTTATCATCATTTTCCAATCCAGTTTTACATTTTTTTTTAAATGACCTGTATTGTTGGTTTAAAATGCCATCTTTATATCTTTATATTAAGTTCTTAAAGGAATGTTTTTCGCTTGCTTGTCCGATATATGTGATTTATTTAAAGTTTCCTGTATTTTCTTTGGTGAAAGGAAAAATCAGGTTGATGGCCTTTTTTTATTGTTTTTGTTTAAAATAGTGTCGATTAGTTGGGTGCCTAAGTAACAATTTAAATGCCAACAAGTATTTATAGGGTTTTATCACAGGTTTAAGAAGGTAAATAAACCGAAGTGGGTTTTATTATTTCTTTTGTGCATACGAATTTATCTGCAGATAATATGTACTTAAAAAAAGGCCCTCAAATTATCTTTAAAGCAAGTTGTTAAATATTTTTGCTCCTTTAGACCTATTGGTTATATAACCACTTGATTGCTGCATTAATCAAAACCACAATAAACTCGTTAAGGTTTATAGAGGATTTTAAATCTTTTAAGTTTTGTGGTAGACATCTATAAATCTTTGGGTTTGATGGAAGTTTTAACAAAATATGGTTTTTAAGTACTCCTAACGATCAAGCAATAAAACGAATAATTCTTAAGTAGTCTCACCCTTAATATATGTTATCATAAATACTATTTACTTTGGACGATAATTGATAAAGGCTCCTTGAAACCTAATAGTTTTTTGGTAGTTTTAGTAAGCTAAGTTAAAACCTTTTGGTTTTTACAAAGCATCTATAAATCCCTCGGTTCCCCCACTTACATCTTTAAACTTTGAGAGAGAGGGCATATAACGCATAGTAAACGCCATTTTGTGATTGTGATTGGGAGAAATCATCTATTATCCCAAAGAGGCTTAAAAAATTTGAACTTATATAAACGGTTTTAGACGTAAAATCGTAGTTAATCTTTGTGTATAGGCTGCCGCTTTAGCCAGTGTCTAACAAAACTATTTAAAGAATGTGTAGACTAAGGTAGCACGCCGATGGATTGTCCCTGTTGAAGGAAGCTTAACCTATGGCTTCACTTCCCCTTGCGTATTCCTCGTAGCTGCAGACTGACACTACGTACATTAGCTCAATGCACATTTTATTTTAACTAATTCTAATTGAGATTTATTTTAAATCCTTTAATTAAATTTCTTGCAAAATCTTTTCAGTTTTCACGTTACAGCCGTGGTTTATCACGTTTTATTACTAGACGTAAAAACGAAAAAAAAAAGAAGATAAAACAAATTGAATATTCATCGGGGACAGAATTTCCCTAAATTTGCAGGAAGAGCTTCTGGAAGGGCATAAACGAATTGAATTGGTTGATTAATTAATTAGAACTAGCTCATCTGAGCGCGTTTCACATCCCTTTCTATTTAGTTTCACTGTCGTGAGTTCTTAATTTACATCAATTGCTGATTATTACAGTATATGTCGGGAAATGCTCATGCAGCAATTTTATATTGCCTATTTTTAGTTTAGTCTCTAGGGATGACGTAAAATAAGGAATAAATCTAATATTTTTAAAGACCTAATGTTTTGAAAAATCGTCCGGATTTGTTTTTTTGCTGTGCATTTTTTAGAATAAGTTTTACTCTATAGGGTGGCACCAAAGAAGTGGTCTGATTTCAACTTTTTTTTAAATGGGTACCGTATCTTCTTTATTTCTTTTCTAATAATTGTACCTAATTCCGAAGCATAAAATCCAACATATCCGGGTATAATGGTGTAAGTTTGCAAATGGTGAGGCCCTGCACCCATCACCATATCGCGCATATAATATATTGCTGCTTAGAAATAGGTTACTTTCCTAATAGTCCGGGAGCCAGTAGCAGATTGAGGTCGATCATTTCATCTCGACCGATAATTTGTGGAATGATTCAGGCAGTTGTGTCATGAAGCCTCGTGCACGTCAGCTGCGGCACTAGCGGTGGGTGGGCCAACGGCAGCCACGAAATCACGTTAAAAAAAAAAACAAATTTTTTTATTTCATCCCGGTTTAAAATTCGTGAGTCAATAGTTATTATAATACTGAAGTGAAAAAAAAACGTCAGCTGGCTGTAACGCGGTGGATTATACGTCAGCTGCTCATACGAACATGAAAAAAAAAAATTATTTTTAGTGATTTCATCCCGATTGAAAATTTGTCAGATGATGTGTTTTAATAGACGAGCGGAGCTCACACCTACATATCGCGCCACACATTTCACTGCGTCAGCTGACGGTTTTTCCACCGACATATACACAGCTGACGATTTTTTTTATTCAAAGAATTATGTAAACTATCATCTGACAAATTTTCAATCGGGATGAAATCACTAATAATTTTTTTTTTCATGTTCGTATGAGCAGCTGACGTATAATCCACCGCGTTACAGCCAGCTGACGTTTTTTTTTCACTTCAGTATTATAATAACTATTGACTCACGAATTTTAAACCGGGATGAAATAAAAAAATTTGTTTTTTTTTTAACGTGATTTCGTGGCTGCCGTTGGCCCACCCACCGCTGGTGCCGTAGCTGACGTGCACGAGGCTTCATGACACAACTACCTGAATGATTCGACAAATTATCGGTCGAGATGAAATTGGTCGCACAAATCTGTTACTAGCTCCCGGGCTATAAAGCGTGGGGTTGTGCGGTGGTGTGCCCTAAAGCGAAATGTAATCCTTCTGTGGACTATAAAGACTTCAGCCCCATTAGTTTGTTGCCAAATTTAGGTAAAATTTGAGAAAAAGTAGTACGCATGCAACTTACTAAATATATCAACTCCCATAACTTAATGCCTAATAATCAATTCGGTTTTTGAAAGGGACATAGTACCACTACTGCTTTATTAAAAATACTGGATGATGTTATAAGAGCGATGCATGAAAGAAAGGCAAGTATGCGTTTATTTGGATCTGTCCAAAGCGTTCGATTTTGTGAAACATAAATTGTTGATCGCAAAATTAAAATATTTTGGTTTGAATAATATTTCGCTTTAATTTTTTGACACATCTTAAGTCCCCTTTTGTTCCTGATCTATACCATGGACTTGTATAGCTAGGTAAATAATGTATACAGGGTGAGTCAGGAGGGGTCTAACTCTATGGGTGTAATCTATGCATCAAAATAATAAGAAAAAACTCAAATAATGTTGTTATCCAATATTCATTTGTTTTCAAGTTATACGGCAAAAACAAAATATTGCATTAATTTAGCTTTCCTGTAATAAATGTTATTATTGTTTGCTTTTGATTGTTGTGCTGTCACTATCCTATTAGTGTCAGTATAAAATGTTACATTAATTCACCGTTAACTTTCGGATTTGTATCATTTTAATTTTATAAAATACCACACATTTATTCACATCTCGAATACGCCAATATGGTTTCTATTTATGGTTTGTGTAATGGGAATGCTACAGCGGCAGCTGAAGAATGTCGTGAACGATTTCCGCATGAAAGAATACCGAACAGAAAGGCCTTTATCAGAGTTTTCAACAAACTCTGCCAGACCGGAACGCTTCCAAGTGCTAATGTAACATCCGAACGAGCCATTCAACAGGATTTAGAAGAAATAGAAAATGTTCTAGCTTAAGTAGAAGAAGATGCGACGACAAGCTCACGAAGAATTGGAATTCAGTTGGGGATTCCCCAAAACAGAGTAATCAATACGCTTCACGAGCAACCATGTACAGCGTGTACAGAATCTTCAACATGGAGACTACGCCAAGCGTATGCAATTTTGTGAGTGGATAATTAATAATCGTCATCTTTTACCGCACATACTTTTTACTGACGAAAGCTACATTCACCCGTGATGGCATCAATCGAAACTCCCATGTATGGTCGGACGAAAATCCTCACGCAATAGTCGAAAGTAATTTTGAACACTGGTTTTCAGTAAACGTGTGGTGCGGCATGATCGATAATAATTTAATTGGCCCATTTCTTTGGGAAAATTGCCTTACAGGGTATCACTACTTAAGTTTTTTACAAAATGAATTGCAAGGACTACTGGAGGAAATTCCTTTAAACATTATAATTGAAATATATTATCAACACGACGGAGCGCCTGCCCATTTTGATCGTCGGGTCAAGCAATATTTAGACCAAGTTGTTTGGATTGGTTGCTGTGGTCCTATTAGTTGGCTTCCTAGATCGCCAGGCCTCACGCCGTTGGATCACAATTTATGGGGTTGGTTAAAAACTGAAGTTTACAAAGTAAAAGTAGATTCTAGGGATGCATTAATTAGACGCATTAGAAATGCTGTACTCAATATTAAAGAAAGGCACGAATCAATTAGAAGATCCACGCGAGCCCTTCGTAAACGAAGCAGGAAATGTTTGGAAGTCAATGGCTGTATTTTTGAAAATTTACAATGATCTATTTAAAACAATGTTAATGTTTGATATTTTGGTTCATCAATATTATTATTTTATTTAACGCTGTAACTTGAAAACAAATGAATATTGGATAACAACATTTGAGTTTTTCTTATTATTTTGATGAATAGATTACACCCTTAGAGTTAGGCCCATTCCTCCCGACTCACCCTGTATATTTACTCATTTGCCGACGATACTCAGGTTTACTTTAGTTTTAAGCCTCATGATACCAACCATGCCAGTATTAGCATAAATCAAAGTTTAGAGCGAATAAGTAAATTTTGTCAGGTTAGTTGACAGAATACTGAACTAATTTTGTTTGGCTCTAAAAAAGATTATAACCCTCTCATTGCCGACCTCAACATAACTCTTGATAATCGAAAACTAGTTGTTGTTAAAAAGGCCAGAAATTTAGGGGCTGTGTTTGATTAGCGAATGAAGGTTCAATGAGCATGTTAATGGGTTGTTTAGAAGGGCATATTTAGTATTTAAAAAACTCTACAGTAATAAATATATATATTAAGCTTTAAAATACGAAAAAAGCTATGTAAGCATGTTCTTTTGCTTTTATTTTATTATATCCTAATACTTTACCCATGCTTGGACAAAATTTTGAAAAAACAACTTCAAATTTTACAAAATAATTGAGTCAGCTTTACCCCGTCATAAACATTTTTTTAAAGAAGCTTTTCTTACAATGCTGTCCATTATAATAAGCACTAATTTTAAGGAGTGTTTTGAGAGCTTTTGAAAAGGGAGCTATAGAGTGTTTTTTGGATCAGTAGATATGAAATATATTATATATTTATAATACCAAATCAAAAATAACTACACCCATAACTATTTTTTCATATTATTATCTAGTGTTTGTTAGTTGTTAGTTCAGTATGTTTCTTTTTTCCTCTACTTTATTTTCTCATTGATCATATACTATTTTGTTAATTTTTTTGTTTGTATATTTATATACACAGTGTGTAAAAAGTCCCGGACCGGTCAATTATTTGGAAAATGGCACACAACATAAAAAAACTTCCGGTATAAAAGTTGTAGGTTGTAGGTGTTTTAATGCAAAACATTCCGTTACCACCTTGTAAAAATGCAAAATGTAGGTAATATCTTACCTGTTGTATTTATGTCCTTTAACTCAAATTATTTCTTAAACTAATGGATTTAGCCATTACCATGACTGTTTGAGGCACCCTGTATAATTACAGGTGTTCTAGATTTATAGATTTTCTTAAGGCCTACAACTTTTATACCGAAAGCTTTTTTATGTTGTGCGCCATATTATTCTAAATAATTGACCGGTCCGGAACTTTTTACACACTGTGTATATCCTCTATGGGTTAGGTGTGAATAATTTTGTGATATGGGTTCGCCCTTAATATTATAATTTTAATTGTAATATTGCGTTTATTAATAATAATAATAATAATTATGACAGATGGCATAACAAGCTTTTTTCAAAAATAAATTTTTTACAGTTTTTCTAAACATTTTAAAATTTCACATTTTTTTAATATAAACTGGAACATAACCAACCGAAAACACAGGGCTACGAATTTTGCTCCGGGTCGCTTCTGGTTCGTATAGTTTTCTGGGATAGTACCCTAAAGGATTTTTTCTGCAGTGTCTCATAATAAAAATATTTATATATTTCTTAAACTCATACTATATAAACAAACAACTTAGGCTTTTAGGGATATATGTTTCTATGATGCTGCAGCAACTTTGAAGCGATGGCGAAGAAACTGGCATGAAACTTTGGAGAAGTTTCTATCTCGCGTACAAGCGTTGCGGTTTCTTAACGCCTCACGAAGCCTGGTTATATGATTTAAATCCGGCGTCTTGAAATAGACTTTATACGTATGCTATCCGAGATGTTATCGGCTCTTCTTGAAGTTCCTGACTTAATTGGGAAACTTAACAGTAAAAGGGCGATTTATTTGGATGAAATTGCCCTCTTAAACATTAGAAAGGCCTTACAACTGGGTATGTAGGTACAAATTTGATAAAGCAATACAAAAAATCTATAATTGTTTGTTTCATATATAGAAGCACAATTATTAGTTTATCTTTTATCTTTGGCCTGCTAGGGCCAAGCTAGAGTAGGCGTATTCTGGTAAGTTTAGTGTTTACTGGAACCTCCGACATAAGGGGGCTCCAGAACCCATGCTCATAAAACCTAATAAGGAGAACAAGCTGTATGTCCTGTAAAATCCAAGAAAACCATAATGGTGAGTTAATTGGAGAACCGAAACTAGAGGCAAACATGTTCCCAGCTGAATTTGAAACGTTCTTAATTACAGAGGACACCAGCAATGTGTTTTTACCCACTCAAAACTATTAAGAACCATCCATAAAAGCAATAGAAATAACTGAAGCGAAAGCTACGATCGTTTTATACAAACTAAAATCAGACTGCAGCCCTGGGCCTGACAATATCAATCCTGTATTTTTAAAGAATGTTCCAGGAATTAAAACTCCCTAATCACACTAATGATAAAATCCATGGAAGAAGGCAAATTACTAGAACTCATCGGTTGTTATACCATTTTTTAAAAAAGGGGACACAATTAATCCCAAAAATTATCGCCAAATTAGCTTGACATCCGTTCCGTGCAAACTCCTTAAAAAACTAATCGCAAAATACCTTACTAACTTCTTTCTCCGAAACCAAATACTACCATTTAACCAGCATGGCTTCCTATATGGTCGTTCAACAGTGTCCAATCTATTAGAATGCGTAAATTCGGGGAGTTCTTCTTTGGATCAGAACAACTCTACATTAGGTGTACCACAAGGGTCAGCTCTGGGACTAATCCTCTTTAATCTGTACATTTGTGACGTGCTAGCAGAGCTAAGGTCAAATATTTTATCGTTCGCTGATGACACTAAAATTTACAGAGATCCTATCACACATTATGATATGTTAGCATCAGACCTGAAGACAGTTGAACAGTGGTGTGACAAGTGGCTTCTACTTCTTAATAATGAAAAATGCACAGTCTTTCACATAATATGCAACAACAATCCAAAAAGACGTTATGCTATCAAAAACGTGACCACTAAACATGTTAACCATCAGAAAGATCTTGGAATCATCATCAGGGATGATGTAAAATGGGCCATTCACACTAGTTACATCATTAATGAAGCCAATGCATTTGCTATCAAGAGCCTTTACAAACATGTCCACGTCGCGTCTCTGCTTGAAAAAATTTTCAAAACATAAATAGAATGAATCCTAGAATATGCAGCCCTAGTCTGAAACCCCTATTTTGTAAGACATCCATGCATTAGGACCCAAAGAAGAATTACAAAGCTTGTACCCTCAACACGCAGCCTGAGCTATGAAGAAGGTTTAAGCTTAGTAATTATTCTTACTTCGTGTGTAATACAGCGTTTGTTTAATCGTGTGTGAGTCATGGAAAATATGTGCGAGCCCAATGTATCTCAGGAGATAACTTCGTCGAGAAGCAGAAAACACTTTTCTGTGGAAACTAAGGAAGTGATAAACGATGTTTATTCAACTCTCATCGAACGTGCGGTCAGCAAGCAAGCAGCGTTAGAAGAAACGGTCACATTAACAAAAATTCCAACATCAACTGTATGGAGAATTGTGAATAATCCCATTTTAGCGAGAAAAAAAAGAACCGATACTGGGCATTTTCTCGAAGGTAGATGAAAGTGATCAAGATATAATACGGCGTAAAATTTACAAGTCATACGAGGAACAAACCGTGCCTACATTAGATAATTTAATTAAGAGGCTTGATAAAGATGAACTCGACGTTAAATGTGGCAGAACAACGTTATGGAAGTGTATCCATCACATGGGGTTTAGATTTAAAAAAATTAACAAAAGACAAGTTTTAATGGAATCCAGTAGAATTCGGGAATGGCGATCCGAATATCTACAAAAAATTAGGATTTACAGAGATCAGCAAAGACGATTATTTACTTGGATGAAACCTGGTTCGACACATATGATACCCCGGAAAAGGGTTGGGTTGACTCAAGCGGCAAGTGTAAAACAAGCGCGCCATCAAAAAGAGGTAAACGAATTACGATTTTGCATGCTGGATCTAAAAACGAATAGATTCCAAATGGACTTTCTCTGTCTGCAAAAAACATTAAAGATTCTTCTCTGGATTACCATGAGGACACCACTGCTGATTAATTTGAAGATTGGTTTAAAAACAAGCTAATTCCAAATATACCTCCGAATAGCGTAATTGTAATGGACAATGCAAGCTACCATAGTAGGCAGTGGACCAAGACTCCCTCCTCAAATGATACAAAAGCAAAAATTCAAAACTACATGTATGATAATGGCATTTATTTTCAGGAAGATTACACCAAAAGGCAATTAATTGAGGTTTTACAACAGAAGCAAATATAGTTTTCTTTATCTGTTACAGCTTCTAGTATAAACTATACTAAAAAATTATATAATATGTCATATATGTATTTCCTGCAAAATATTTGTCGATATCCAACTGATTTTTTCTGATAGCCTTTCCATTTTCAAATATCAATGCTCGGTACAAACGAGTTACAAATAAAACGTCAAATACAGCCGATATTCCCCCCGAAGTAAACAAATTTAAAATTACAATTCCTGCAATAATGAAGCATGTAAAATAATTACTGCATAGGGGGTCGCCAGGCAGGATGAAAACGGTTTAACAGGAAATTTAATTGTTTCCTGCGAGTGTATATTAATTAACGTCTCTAACAGTTGCCATCAGCAGAAAGCTGACGTGGCGGACTCGAGTAGTGCGGGAAGGTCCTGCTACATGCAGCGGCAGCGGGGACTGTTTCTTCGACAGCTGGACATTTTCCTGATGACGTGTATTAAGTGGGGTGTGAAAGTTTCCATGCGATTTCGGAAAAATACTTGAAAGGTGAATTGGGAGAAAATCTAAAGGATTTACTAAAGTTTTACCGTAATAGGTCGCAACTAAAACGTTTTTGGTTGTGTTCCGAATTGCAGTAAAATTTTACATTTTTTGGTGTGATTTATATCTCTCTAAACTTAAACCATATTCCAAAAACTGATAAACATCCCACTTTAGGGAAGATTTGAATACCAAATAATAAATAAAAGATGAAATTTAATCGTCTTAAACATCAGACAAAACAAGACATAAATTGGGAACGAAAAGATCATTAAGGTTAAAACATGACTTTTATTGGTCTAAAGACAACCATTATTTCTGCTAAGAATGTGTTAAATAATCTGGAGAAAAGTGCCTTAAACTTTGTAGGAATTTAAGCATCAGGAATTCCCTGTTTTGAATTACATCGCAACAGGTCCTGAATGGTTGGAAATAAGTTACGATTTTATAATAATCGAATAAAGAAATTACTTTTTATAGTCTTATCTTTAAATGGAGCTAAGTAATCAATGCTTATTAAATATACAAAACGCATACCGGGATATCAAGAACAATTTAAACGCCGTCCCTTAAAATCTATTGTGTTTACATTAAAAAATACAAATAATGAGCATTCTTTAGGTTCTTAGGGTCCACCCTGAATTTATCGCAAGCTATTGTCATTTTTGAGGATTTACCATTGTTATTGGGAAAATCCCTTAGCCAGGAGCGTGTATTGGGCAAGCTTTTAAATTAAAAACTTAAACATGCCTATTTTCCTAAAATTGTATTATATTAAATATATTCGTATTTATAACATATTTTAAAATATATAAAAAAATCGTATTAACTAATAAATAACAATTGGTGGTACTATTTTACATAATATAATTACAAATACAAGTT
Source organism: Polydrusus tereticollis (assembly GCA_963920685.1). Lineage (NCBI taxonomy): Eukaryota > Metazoa > Arthropoda > Insecta > Coleoptera > Curculionidae > Polydrusus > Polydrusus tereticollis. The sequence goes on from OY987333.1 coordinate 10,099,391, forward strand.
ATGATATAGAATCTTACAAACAAAGCATTTTCAAAAATCGAATAATAGTTTGTCGTTATGGCTTAATCATAGTCCGATTCGGAAGATGAACTTTTATTAACATCGTTTATAATAAGCAATTCAACCATTTCTTCGATTATTATATCTACCTACCTTATTTTGGCTTCTTCTTCTATCACATGATCGATACACTTTTCCGCACTGATTTTACCCATAGCTTCATTAAAGAATCTTTTTAAATCCACCATTTTATAAGTCGTGTTTTTTTCTGGCGACATCTCTCTTTATTTGAGCCCATATAAGTTCGATCGGGTTTACTTCGCGGTGGTAAGGACGGAGTCGGAGCACAGATATTACTCGTAACTTTGCCGTTTCATCGACTACATATTTTTTGAATGCATTTTTATGTAAATTGGCTAGTACCAATAGTTTTTTTTTAGGAATCTAATGGAAATTCTCATTGTCTTAAACTTACCCATTCTGTTATTGCATTTTTACGCCACGCACTTGTAGGTAATTTTTCCGTTAGCCTAGAGTGATAACTTGCATTATTCAATACAATTATTACATCTTTTGGTATAAGATCCAACATTTGCTCGAACTGTTCTTCAAAGACATCGGCATTCATATCTTCGTCTACAGTCTTCTGTATTTTTAGATTGGAACATCAGTAGACCACCTTTAACGAAGCCTTCAGAACTTCCAATAAGTCGACGTCCTTTTCCAAATGGCGGTCTGAATCCTGTGGACAATCCTTCGGCTTCGCCTTATTCTATATGCATTAATGACGCTCAAGTTTTGGTCGTCCTGGAGAAGTTTTGGAGGTTTGACGCCAACACTTTTTTCTTCTCTTAAAAGTTTATATATTGTTGTTTTCCCAACGTTAAGCATATCTGCTGTAAATTGCACTGCATTGTCAACACTAAAATTTGCATTCTTACTTTTAATATAATCGTAACGGTTAAGAATTTTTTTTTTTTCATTTACTGTACATAGACCGACTCTAGAGCGTTTAGGCAATTGTTGAATATTCTCCATATTTAATTTTAAAAAAATGACACTCCACACTTTGGCTAGTTTCTCTGAGAAATAAACACCCAAGGTAGGTATGTATAGATGTAAATAGGTGTATTATTCCAATAGAGGCACCCATAAAGGCATAATAACCACATAATTAGCAATCAGGTAACCAGGGTTAGGTACAAAAAAAAAGGAATAAAATGATTAGAGCAGAAACGGAATAAGTAAAGTGTGTACCAAGGTATACCGTTTGACTTAATGACTGCAATAAAACCCCTCATAAACTCGGCTTTCGTTTTCGTCTAGACGCAGAGACGTATTAATGCCAGTTTATAATAACAATAGATAGGTACAGGGTCATTCCTCATATATCGACACCCCATCTACAGCAGTTATTTGGCGGGTTGCAAAAAAATTCTAGAGGCAAAAGATTTATGTTTAACTCTATATTTTTAGAATTCACTATCAGAAAAGACAATGGCACATCGGAAATGTAATATTTCTGCATAACTATCATTTTTTTAAATGGAACACCCTGTATATTATTCGATATTTGGGTAGAGCTTTTTTTTCTGATTTCAAAAATATATAGTTTGTCTATGTTTGGTTAAGAGGTTTTTGAGATATTGGGACTAAAAATAAAATAAATAGGGAAGTAGGAAAACCGAATTTATTGATAAATAACGTATTTACAACTGCTCAATATGACCTCCATTTCTATTGATGCACTCTCTATAATCTTCTTCTATTTTATTTATAGCATTAACGATAAACTGACTCTGATTTTCATTTGTATCATTAATGTAAAGCAGAAGTCTTTCTCGCATTTCTTCAATATTTTCACTACGATGTTCATAAACTTTATTTTTTAAAAATCCCCACAAAAATGAATCAAGGGGCGTCAAATCTGGGCTGTTTGGAGGCCATTGAATGGGTCCATTACGGCCAATCCATGTTTCATACTTTTCATTTAAATAGTTCACTACAGGCAAAACGTTGTGTGGTGGGGCTCCATCCTGATGCCAGATAAGTTCTTGGTATTGCCGTAATGGTAAGTTTTCAATAAAATTTTCAACTTCATTTGTCAATATATTAAGGTATCTTTCGCCAGTCAAGTTCCCATCATATATAATTGGGCCGATAATTTTATTATTTAAGATGCCACACCACACATGTAATGATTTTCGGCCTTGAAATTGTATTTCTCTGAATGCATGGGGGTTCTCGGTAGCCCAAAACCGAACGTTTTTTCGATTATAAACGCCTGAAGTAGTGAAGGTGCTTTCATCAGACCACAAAATTTTCCTAAAAAGCATGTTGTCTTCCTCTTTCCGTTGTAACATTTCCTGACAAAACATCATACGGCTATTTTTCTGAGCCTCTGTTAACTTCTGCACAGGCAATATTTTATATGGATGATAACCATTTTTTTTTAATGTCGTTAGAATTTTTTTTGCAGATTTTCCGAAATAATTTTTTGCGTCTTCTGCCGATCTATGTGGGTTTTCTAAAAACAAATATTCTTATTTCTAGACTTGTAATGTAACAACAAACTATCAATCTTACCTACAAAATACAACAAAATGTTTAATTCTTCCTCTTCATTGCCATTCACTGTTCGCTTCTTCCTTTTAAGATCTTTTCGTTCCCTGACTCCCCTTTCAATGGTTTTAAAAGTACTTCGCGCTGGTACTGCTCTTAGCGGAAATATTTGCCTATGTTCTGCTCTCGCTGCTGATGCGTTATTATTATTTTTGTAAAATAAACTAAGAATATCACATTTTTCCTCAACCGTGTAAGGCATTTTGACAATGACATGAATGAAAATATTGACAAGCAACAATAAATTCACTTGTTTTTAAAATCTAGACGACGCGACACGGCAATGAATTATGATTCATGGCCAACTATCGTTTTTTTTTATTCAATAACGTTTTAAAGACTTTAGGGCCCAATATCTCAAAAACCTCTTAACCAAACATAGGCAAACTATATATTTTTGAAATCAGAAAAAAAAGCTCCACCCAAATATCGAATAATATACAGGGTGTTCCATTTAAAAAAATGATAGTTATGCAGAAATATTACATTTCCGATGTGCCATTGTTTTTTCTGATACTGAATTCTAAAAATATAGAGTTAAACACAAATATTTTGCCTTTAGAATTTTTTTGCAACCCGTCAAATAACTGCTGTAGATGGGGTGTCGATATATGAGGAATGACCCTGTACATTACTTGATGGGTTCTCAAAATTAATAAATTATCTAATTAAGGTTTTCTAGAAACAACTTAATTATTAGGATATTTTTGAAAACTTTTTAGTTACGGATACCTGTTTATATAGCTTATATAAATAGTAAACATAATATTCGAAATAGATTAGTACCCATCTAATTTGAAACAGTGTGCAACAAGTTAATATTAAAAGTATGTGGAGACCGTGGGAATCTTCCGCTGATGCGATATCTAGCTACGCTAAACATTCCAGAAAGCATTTATCTTCTGACGCCAAAGTTATCGTGAAAAATGTGTGCGAATCGTTATTAAAGAGCGGTCACCCTAAAGCAATTGCCATTAAAAATACCAGTGAAATGACGAAAGTTCTATTATCGACGGTACGAGATATTATGCTAAAAGGACATTTTAAAAGAAAACTTCGCAAAGATACCGGAAAAATGAAGTGCGTAGATGATTGTGACAAAGATGTTATTCGCAGGAAAATATACCAAATGTATCAAGAAAATGTTGTGCCTACGTTAGATTCTTTAAAAACACGGTTAACAACTGACAAACCGCGTTTTGCAAGAGATGGAATTTAAGTTTAAGACAATAAACAAGAGACAAGTTATTATTGAGTCCGAAAGATTAAGAAAAATGAGATTTCTATACCTTCGGGAAATAAAAAAGTTTAGATCCGAAAAACGTTCAATAGTTTATCTGGATGAAACCTGGCTTGACACTCATGACACTATCAAAAATGGATGGGTTGATTTATCTCAAAAATGCCAAAATAAAGCCCCTTCAAATAAAGGAAAACGAATAACAATAATTCATGCAGGTTGGGAGAATGGATGGATCCCTAATTGTTTGTTACTGTCGGCAAAAAATATAAAGGATCCAAGTCTGGACTATCATGAAGATACCAACGCCACTCTTTTTGAAAGCTGGTTTAAAGACAGTTTGCTTTCAAATATACCAGAACACAGTGTTATTGTGATGGACAATGCAAGCTTCCACAGCCGGCAACTGGAAAAAGTACCGAATGCATCGAACACAAAATCCGCAATAAGGGAGTTCATGCTAAAAAATGACTTGTACTTCGAGGAAACATATAGTAAAAAACAGCTGCTGGAAGTGTTAAACGCATTTAGTATTAAGAAAGAGTATGTATGTGATAAAATGGCGGAAGAAATGGGTCACACTGTATTGCGACTGCCACCCTATTATTGAATTTTTAACCCTATTAAACACATGTGGCATCAAGTTAAGTCGAAAGTTAGAACTCAAAATAGCACACCTACTCTTAGGAATATGTAAATTTTTTTGTAAAAGTAGGTATAGGTACCTTTATTCTATATTGTAATTATTAGTATCTTTACACTTGTGTTGTACCTATATTAAATTAATAAACATATAATACGAGTAATGGTAATAAACATTGCTACTATAAGGTATTACTATGACATTTCATTTAACTACAAAATCCGTCCCTGTGCAAAGCTTTTACCCCTTATCTCATTTCATTTTAGTAATATAAACAGTGATGCCAGCTCGGACCAGGTAGATTAGGCTGGTTGGCAGGCTCATCGATAGTTTTATATGGGTAATTTTACCACTAAATTATTTAAAAACGTAGATTTGTCAATCGAACAGGTAAACAGGGTTTCTTTGGGTGTTTACAATATAATGAAACTATTATTAAGCCATTACGGGGTTTTATTGCAGTCATTAAACCAAACGGTATACCTTGGTACACACTTTACCTAGACTCTAATTATTTTTGATAAAATCGCTTTCTAAAATTCCAGATAAATGGTACGGCTGTACAAATTTTAAGCTAAAAAAATTTAATATTAAAATATATATTTGAAGACAAAACTCGAATTTAATGTTGATACTTCGCACTTATTCTGCACAGATTTAAAAATTCACGCCTATTTAAATCTATACATGCCGAGAAATCTTGTACGCCCACAGAGGAGACGGGCTTGATTGATTTATTACTTCACATAATTTAAAGAAAGACTATAGAGGATTTCAAAATAACGTAGATTGGCATCAAACTAAGAACTAATTTCTCTAATCAAGTTCCATGAAAATAATATCGTCGCGATTTTAGCGAAAGCGAATAATTTTTTTGTTTTAAGCTCCTGCCACGTAAGCCAAAGAAATCTGAAATCTTAAAAAGTTCTTAAAAAAGTTATAACTTTTAAATGTTCTTAATGCAAATATAACGTTTTCGTGGATAATTACAGTATTTCCGTTTTAATTAAATGTCTCTAAATTGAACACATAAGTTGAAATATGTCTTTTCTGACTTTAAATCTGAGTGTTTCTTTAAAATCAAGAAGTTCTCTTTTTAATTAACATCTCAAGTGATGTAAGTCAACAAATATTTCTTCGAAACAAGACTTCATTTTTATGTGTGTATAAATATCGGATATTGGCCATTAATATACATAATATGGTAGAGTTAGTAGAAAGAGAGTGGGAGACAATATAGAGCCTTAAGAATCTCCGGCATTGATGGTAAATATGCATAAAAAAATTTATACATATATACATGGTCACTCACAGAAAAGGGTTTTGAAAAAACTTGACATCCACGAGGCAACTATAAAACTTTTATTATTTTTTATAAACTAAGTCACGTTAGATCAGGACAGTAATCAGTTCTAATATAGTGATCTCTCTTCTAGGACAACAGCAACAATTTCATTTTGCTTTTGGGCAAAGGCCCTTTCCTTTTGCAACGTCGGACCCTCTGTCTGGATTTAGAATGGCACCCATAGGAAATTGTAACAGTGAGTATAAACTATTTAACTGCATAAAAGCATTAAAAAATGGGTAATGTTTGACTTGCTTCGCCAATAATAAACATATGCATTGAAAATGCCTTTTTTATCCACGGAAAATAAACCAAATTAAAATAAATCACTGGGTTAGTTAGTTAAGATTCAAATCACTTCAATAATTTACATCCGTTTACCGAGAGTAATAAATGGGTTTTGTTTTCATTTAGAATTTAAGTCCTGCGGGAATCATAAAAAGGAGTCGGCCCAAATTAAATCAAGTCGGCCAATCTTAGAGATACGTATAAATAGAAATTATTTACTCTTGGGGAATGATGGAGAATGGAGCTGGGCGAAGGGTGTTGACTTTATTAACATGCTGGGAAGAATCTATTTCCAGAAAACACTGAATTATTGCAGCTTTAATTATTTTAGATATGACACAATTCGGTTTGACAACAACCAATTCGCACTGGGGATATGGAGCGGCTGGAGCCTACTCACCCTACTTCACCCCCAGTACGTTAGGTTCATGTGCCGCCTCCACCACACAGTTTAACACTCCAGCACTGGGTTTCTCCGGAGCTACTCCCGATCAAACGTCCGCGCAGGACGCGTTTACAACTAGTTCAACAGTCAGTACACGTAAGTTTTGTATTTAATTACACTGCCGATACGATTTTTGTAACACAGTTCAGCCCATTATTGTCACAATGATAATACCGTTCTAATAACAGAAAAAAATATTCATAAAGCCCTAATACGACGCATTACTTTTCAATGGGCTCATTAGACCCTGTTATATTTGCAGGTATTAAATTTTATGGGGGTTTTTAAAACAGAAAGGTAACCTAAAATGGATCGTTTATAAGATTAAACTTATTCTCTTATTCAGTCTTCTTTTGAGTTTCGAATTGAGTGCTTCTACGTAGTTTTTTCAATGACAAAAATGTCGAGTGAAACGTGTCGCACTTGCAAAATTTCTCCTGACAAGTTTTGTTATATTTGTGTAGAATTTCTGGTCACAAGCCAGACCATTGTCTGGAAACGTAAAAAAAGTCTATTTCATGTATTTTGGTGTTTCAATCTAAGATCAAGACAAGCAGTGGGCTCCACATGTGTGCTGTAGCAGCTCTAGCGTGTCAATGGTGCAGTGAATAAAAGGGAAGAGAAAAAGTATGCCTCTTGCAGTTCCAATGGTATGGCGAGAGCTCACCAATCATTTTGACGATTGGTATTTTTGCATGATAAAGGCTGAAGGTTATTCCATTATTGTGTTCCTCACAATGCAGAGTTACCAGTACCGAGCGCGCCTTTATATGCAAGATTCTTTTGGGAGATAAGATAAGATAAGCTCCGAGGAATAGTGTACCTACCCCACTTTTACTTCAGGTCCCAGTTCCGGCTAGCCACATTTGATTGTTTAAAGTGAGTTAAATGATTTAGTACGTGATTTGAAGTTGTCAAACCAATAGTCAGCAGAACTTCTTGGTTCTCATCTTAAGAAGTGGAACTTACTATGTAGCAATTTTAAAATTGCCACTAGTGACTTCGTGGGGAATGTAGACTTACCTTTGATTCTTCCAGTCACAAAGTGCATCTTTTATAGATATTTGGTCCAAAAATTGTTTATTAGGTTGTATCATCTTTGTTTAAAGAACGTTAGTCAGAGTATGGGGTGAACGCACTACTTCTGCTTTTCTGTGGTTTGATGGCGTCAGGCGCCGCACATAGGTTGACCATGTATTTCCGTTTTTTGTCTCCGTCAAGTCGCAGAACGCCCATTTTTACTTTGGACCATTTTATATATAAACAAAGTTGTTTGGAATTTTTTTCTTCATTTCATTATTGAATTTATGTTCTAGTAAAAGCCCAGACTCTTGTATCGTTCTGATCATTTGTAGTGTGTCTCCGTTCTCTCCTTTTTTTTTTGGTTATATTTTTGTTGGCAAAACTTTGTGTCAGCTGATTGTTGAAGGAGAAGGGGTTTCTTCAGAGTTCTTGTGGCCTTTGACTTTTACTTGCTTAAAATCCTTCAGAAGAGAAGGTGAAGCCTGTCGCCGTTAGGCCATTTTTGTCAAGTCAAAAAACCACGAGGTCTCACTCCTTTTAGAGGTAAGCTCCTGTATTTCCTTTTGTTTTTGGTTCTTGTTTTATGGGGATTCAGTGGGTACTTATTCTTTTTATTATTTTTGGGGGTTTTGGTAGTTTAGGCCGATTTTACCATTTGTCCTGCCGTTCGGCACTTGTGTAGGTTAAAAAACCAACCATCACATGAGCTCTAGTCAGTAGACTTTCAAGCCACGAGCACAAGAATCATGGTTTTTAAACCAACCTAAAGACGACGTCAGGAAGTAGCTGCAGCAGCTGGAGTGTGGAGGAGTCTGGTCAATATAAAGTCATCTGAACAATTTTTTTGATATTAAACATTTATTATTCATCACAGTTTTTATCATTCCCTTTTAATTGCTTAATAATTCCAGTCGATCTAAATTTTATAATTTAATTAATAGTTTTTTTTTATGTAAGACTATCTTGGCAAGAGGTAACACTTTTTTTAACCACACACTATTGAAAGATTTAGGTACAGGGTTCTAGAATCTTCCCTGAGGTTACACTCAATTTTTAATTTAAATCCTTGCCCCCGGTAAGGCGGTTTTTCTTGTTTATCATACTTACCTATACAGGGTGTTAATTAATGTCATGCAGATATTTCAGGAGGTGATAGTACTCGTCAAAATAAGAAAAAAATGCAAGTATTTGCATGGTCTAAAACGCGTTATTTTCGTTATACAGGGTGGCAAAGTTTCAATTTTTTTTTCTCGTATTTTATGCGTTTTCTCTCTTATATTCTGTGATAACTGTTTCAAATCTGGAACATCAACCATTTTTTAGAATATCTACAATAAAGTATCAAGGTGTTACATTTTCTTGAATCGGCTACAATTTTATCTTTCAGAACTTCTTTTTGGAGCTCCCTGTATGAATTCCGGTATGAAATTTGAACTCTCTTTGTTTAGCGTTTTAGTCTCTTGCACTATTCTCGTATCTGTGACCGTTTTCGATTTATTTGCAAAAGTAGCCATCGATGGAAATTAAGTGTAGGCGAAATAGCGCAATAATAAATTTGGAAAAAGAAAATAGTAGGCCGGGATAGGCAATTGTTAATTCTGTTTATTGTCCTTCTAACATTTTGTAACAAATATTTTTTTTGTTTGACGTTTCCGGAGTTGTTTTAATGATGGTTGAATTCACAAATCAAGAATTTGCAGAGATGCATTTAATCTATGGACTTGCCGATGGCAATTGTTATGAAGCCAGACGACTGTATGCACAAAGGTATCCAAACCGAATACTACCTGATCCACGGACATTCGCAAATCTACATAATCGACTATGTGAAAATGGATCGTTCAAGAAATCCACTCATTTAGCAGGAGCAAACAGAACGGTTAGGACTCCTGAAGTCCAGGAAGCAGTTCTGAATGCAGTAGAAAATGATTCTGCTACTAGTACGAGAAAAATTGCAGCAACACTATCGACTCTCTCTCTCTCTATCGACGGCATCAACTTCTTGAATATTGTCCGAAAGTACGCCCAGTTACGTCCAGCACACATAACCCATGAAAGATTTTTTATCACGTACAGAAACTCCAAATGTTCCAGACTTCCAGTGGGCATTAATATCATTGGAGCAACACCAAAGAAAATTGCTGAGTTCTTGGGGCTTCCAAAGGCAAATGAATATACAGGCCACTGCTTTCGAAGATCTTCAGCAACTTTTTTAACGGACTCTGGAGCGGATATTATATTGATGCTAAAGCGTCATGGAGGTTGGCGGTCAAATGCCGTGGCTGAGGGGTATATAGACGATTCTTTAGAAAACAAAAGAAAAATTTGCGAAAAAATTCTTGGTGAAAAATCTTTGAACGCTAACAACAAACGTGTTAAATCTAATGAATCAGAATGTTCTACCAGCTCTACTAGTGGCATGGGTTTAATTGATATTGCTGTTGCAGATTTATTTTCTATTTCTAGTTCAAATTCCTTATCTATTTTACAAAGAGAAATATCTCAACGTACTGTTTTAGGTTACCCAAGCATTAATTTTAATAATGTAAGTAACTGTACTTTTAATATTTATAATAAATAGGTAAAATTATAGTCTGTGTTTAGTTTTTAATTGTAAATAATTACTTTTAGGCACAGCATGCTTAAAAAACTTTTAAGCATGCTGTGCCTAAAAGGAGGTTATTTAAAAATCAAAACGACAATACATACATACAAACCAAGGGCCTCTTGATAGAATTTTCAACGGGCCCCGCGCTCGCTTAATCCACTGATGTTAACTTAATATAAATTATGAATATAGTCGATACACAGGGTTAAGAATCTTGTAAAATCATTTTTTCATTAAATATTAGAACGTACCGTTCTACATGTGGTTTGTATAATGTAACAAGAAAACCTTAGGTACGTGTTACAACTTTTTTCTGGCCATTTTTGTATTCAGATATGTTTATTCTACTAGAAACTAGAGTATACTATAAAGCTTTAAAAAAAATTTTGTTGCCCAACGTTATTAGACAATAGGCCGGTAAGACTCTCAAATAACTAACAAATATTTTCTTCCAGTTCTCCCCGACCCATCGACAACTGACATGGACCAGCATCTCGGCCTTCTATCGTCCCAAAACCACACAAACCATTCGCAGGCAACTGCTCACACGTCGACGTTGTTAGTACCCCGATACTCCACCAGTCACACCGATTTCACACTGTCGGGTCCAAGGTCATTGTCCGATAACTCTAGCGCAGCCGAAAGTCCCGTCCAAGATGACCTCCTGACGCCCCAGAGCACACTGGGTGTGAATCACGTGAACAACGCGAGTAGCGCCAACTTCCCCTTGCATCAAAACATGAGCCAAAGCTCGTACTCGTCCAGTAACTGTAACAACTCAATATACCCGGTTCTACCGGGACTGTTGTACTCGCAACTGTACTCGGCAGCGAACCATCAACCTCACAATTTTCACTCGTTGCACGCTCATACCTCGCAGCCTCACAACGACCTCCAAAGCGTTATGGACCACTTATCGAGCAGCCATCAGCGACAAATGAATGGTTCTGCTGATTTGTTGTTAAATAATGGAACTTGTGCGGCCGCCGCGCAAAGACAAGATGACGGGCACAGTAGGGTGTTGAATAGTAATGGCGGACAGAGAGGACCGGGGCAAAATGGCGACGCTGTCGTTTGGCGGCCATATTGAATTGGTGTCTAATATGTAAGGGTTGAATTGCATTGACAGGTTATAAAGAAAACACGATTGTTGGTGCGGTAAAGTTTTTTTCGATTTTCTGTGTTTTGTTTAATTTTAACAGCGTATAACTTTTGTGATCATTAAGTACTTCTGGTGATTATTTGTGCAATAATTTAGATTTACGTTAAGTTACTTATTTTATATAAAGTTTCAGTAAATCTGCAATCTAAATTTATAACGCTTTTATGATGATTTTTATCAAACTCGGTCACTAAATAATTATAATTCCTTAATGCATTATTCATTTGCGATTCTGCCGGGAACTACAATGAAATTTGTTAATTTAGGAAGCATGGAACTAAATTATAATAGTATTTTGCTCCATAGTGCAAAGTTATGTAAATATAGATATAATTTAACCTGTAAATGGCAGTTATATTCCGAAATTTAACGAGGAAATAATCGTAACTACCTACATTTACTAGGACAAATTTTAGGGCTGCATCCAAACGCAAATATAGGTTCGAATTAATAGGGTGGTAATGAACTTTTGGATTTTTTGTCACTACAAACAATAAATATATTTTTTAGAAATTTTTAATTAGTATATAAATTATATTAATTGAAATTTTTAACAAAATACCCCAATTCACTTTCTACCGATGTATGCAGGATGTTTCTCAATGACGTGCTATTATTGCCAGGAAAGCCCGCAACAGATTAATTTCTTTTAAGTCTTATTTCGTCTACAGTATATCCGCGAATGCGGTTAACAAGAGCGCAAATGGACCAAAAATTGGAAAATACGAAAAAAAGTCATTCTTAATAAAAAAAATTCGCTTGTCAAAAAAATAGGAATTAAGATAAGAAAATTGATTCTTATTTTACAGGGCGTCTCAAAAATGCAAAAACATAAAATCAAACAAGAGCAAACAGTCATATTTTGGACTTTTAACGTGAAATGATAAATAAAAATCTTGCTCCAAATTTAGTTCTAACCCTGATTCAGAACTTACTGAAGGAAATTGGAATTTATGAAATAAAAAAAAAAATAAACATTTTTGCAAACACGATGGGTGCCCTGCACATTACGCTGGAGAGGTCAGAGAATGGCTGAACAGAAAATTCGGTGTGAGATGGATAGGAAGAAATTGGCCAGTTTTATGGCCCCCAAGAAGCCCCGATCTGACATTAGCCGATTATTTCCTTTGGGGCCGTATAAAGCAGCTTACTTTTGCGCAACCAATGGATAGTAACGTCAAAATTTTAAAACTAAGAATTAGGTGTGCAGTGGAATCATTATCAGTTGAAGAGATTCAAGCCAGTTTTGATCACAGTAGAAAGCAGTTGGAAAAGTATGTTGAATATGGGGGGGTGGGGGGGGGGGTGGGTTTGAACTATGACTATTGTGTATTATGTTTCGTCCATTGTAAATTTGTTTTTATTAATGTCTAGTAATGTAAAGGTAATAATCGAGTAAAAGTAGCAAAATGCGGACTTGCAAAAATATTTATTTATTTTTTTAATTTCATAAATTTCAATTTTCTTCAGTAAATTCAGAATCAGGGTTAGGACTAAATTTGGAGCAAGTTTTTTATTTATCATTTCACGTTAAAAGTCCAAAAAATGACTGTTTGCTCTTGTTTGATTTTATGTTTTTGCATTTTTAAGAGCCCTGTACAATAAGAATCAGTTTTCTCTTCGTAATTCCTATTTTTTCGGCAAGCAAATTTTTTTATCATTAATGACTATCAATTTTTGATCCATTTGTCCTCTTGTTAACCGCATCCGCGGACATACCGTATGTTCGAAAGTACTTTAGATATTATTTTCAAGTTTGTTATGTGTTAATAGGATATGAAACCAACCTTAGTTAGAAAAGGTATTCTATTGCTCCACCAGTGGCATCCTTGCAAACATGTGCTCCATGATATTTTCGCTAATTGCCTAATCAATTCTACATGAAAACGGCGTTTGTTTCATCAGTTCTTGGTTAAAATAATTAAACTTGTATTGCTTCATTTAGCACAGTATTGACGAATATTTTTTGAACACATAAATCTAGTTAACATTAACACAATAACACATAGTACGAAAATTGAAAATAATATCTATAGTGATTTGTGAAGAATTACAATATAAGCACGCCCTTAAGGAACACCCTGTCTATTAAAACGTCCTATTGATCCAAACTCAGACCATGTTTTGAACCATTAAAGCTTATTATTGTCAAGCACTTCTAAAATAACTGGTTATTTGATAATGTATAAAGCGAATTTGTTATTTATAATGTTTTCTGTTTAATTGTAATATAATTATTAAATTAAATAAAGCATTAGAATGTGTTTTATTCAATATTGCCGCTATGCCTTATGTATTGAACAAAACTCATTTTTTCGAAGCATCAGTTGATGATGAATCAATTAAAAAGAAATCGTTTTTAAAAAATCGTAAATAACAAGGAGACGCAAAGTAATATGACGTTGAAACTTGGTGACAGTTTTTAATGAGTACATATGAATCTTTTAAGCTTAAAATTGTTTGTCTCATTTTGGCAGTGGCGTGCACAGTGGCAACGCTGTAAATTAAAAAAAAAACAACAATCAAGAAAAGCGCTTCATTAAAACCACACTCAAATAAATGGCACGCTATTTTTCTTAGTAAGAAAACATTTAACAATAAGTAACACGAAAATTACCTCATTCAACTTCAATGCAATCATTACCTGGTCTTAACATCGATTGCCGAACACGTTGAAATATTCCCGCCGTATGTCTTATCTGATCACATGAAACCCGTATCCGTTGGATTAATTCTTCTTCAGTGTTGACTGGAGTTTTATAATCGAGGGACTTTAAATGCCCCCAAAGAAGAAATCTAAGGGATTCAGATCCGGTGACCCGGGTAGCCATGACTGTGGACTTGCGCGACCGATCCACTTTTCTCCATAAGTTGCATCCATAAACTGACGTGCTACTATGCTAAAGTAAGGGTGGGGCTCCATCGAGCCGCATTGCTACTCTTACTGGCAGTGGGACATTCTCTAATAGTGAAGGAGAACTAGTGGCGCACATTTTTTTTGTCAAAAATCTTAGTTAATGTGCCTTTCGAGACGCCACTGGACTTAAACATTTTAATCTAGTTAGGCCTAAATTAGCACCTTACTACTCTAAATAACACTGCCAAATTTCAACAATATCGATTAAAGAATTATTAAGATATTTACGAAGAAACGATTTTTTAAAAAAGTTGGACACCCTGTATCTTGAAAAGGAGGCACTACCAGACCTATGTTTATATAAACTTTTCGTCTTAGAACCACAGAACACTTAAACAACACTGTGTATATGCAGGGTGTCCCAAAAGTAATGGGACACAGAGCAACAGCAGACTTCTTAAGGCCAAATAATGCGATTTATTCAAACTTGCCTTATCCCAAAATTGATGACAACCAAGATACAGGGTGTCAAAGTTTTAATTTTGTTTTCGTTTTTTTGCGAATATTTCTTAACAAAACGATATAGCAGCCCAAAATTAATAATATACGTATATAAGTTATACGTTTTTGATGTAAAAGAAGCAAAGTAACTTATTTTTTATTAGTCGGATCGATATAAGAAGCCTAAACAAAATTATGCCAGCTAGAATGAGTGCAGCATGCCGTAGATAGCGCCCTCTACTGGTTACACAAAAACCATGGATAATTTTGAATTCCTCACCTCAAAAAACCCCAAAACCCTTAATTTTGTGCTGCTATGTCGTTTCGTTAAGAAATAATCGCAAAAAAACGAAAACAAAATTAAAACTTCCTGTATCTGGTTGTTATCAATTTTGGGATAAGGCAAGTATGAATAAATCGCATTATTTGGCCTTAAGGAGTCTGCTGTTGCTCTGTGTCCCATTACTTTTGGGACACCCTGTATATTTGTATTAGTTTGTTAAATCGCAGTGTATGTTATAAACAAACCCCCATAAATTAAAGTTTCAAGTTACTTGCTTAAATTTTCTCAAGGAAACTACTACCTAACATAAACATCAATATAAGGAATTAAAGTTTTAGGTAGTGTAAGGTGTATGTATGAAAGGGGTTGCGAGAAATAACAACACAACACGTATGTGTTAATCAGGATTACGGAGGGCTTACTCTCTATGACAGCACCCTGGGGAAAGCAGATTCACTTTGCAGGAGTTTTACGGCGGCTGCCATAACTACTAAAGTTCGTAAGTTTTTATTTAAAGCGAGTAGTAAGTTAAACTGTATAAGTACCAACGTAAATAAATTGTCTTGATGGGATTCAATGGTATTATAAATTAAATTTGAAAAGCAGTTTTGAAATGGCTGAAATTCCTAGCGCAAAGGCTTCATTTTGGATTGTGTTTGATGGGTGTATGATCTGTAGGAATATAAATTGTTGAAAAGAAGATAAAAGAACAACAGCACCGCTGTAATAATTTAGCTTCTGTTCTAACTAATGAGTAATAAAATCTATGCTTTGCTATTAAACTCTGTATATTGTCTGTTCATTCAACTTACATTCTCCTGCTGTACCTTTATGAAATTGTTGGAGTGAGCAGGTTGATCTTATGCTGATTCGTAGTTTACTTAACTATTATTAGATGATGCATAATTTATTGTGTTATTATACAGGGTGTCTTCGTACCATATTACACCGCAAGCTTTTTATCATCGAGTTGTTAGAGAATAAAGTTCCTCAGACATCTTTGCGCAAATCAATCTAAGTACCAGTTGTATCTGGTGGTAATTCCAGTGCTGTCTTGAATAACAGATATAAGTCAATGTTTTTGAGTCCTATAACCGAATTGTGCTAGTGACGATGAAATTCCACTATTTTTTTTGAAAAAATGTATACCTGCTATTGTACTGCCTCTTACTGAAATTATAAATTGTTCGTTATTAGAGGGAAGGTATACAAGTGCTTTGAAGAATGCTTCTTCCACCCCTCTATACCTGAATATAGGAAATCCCATGTAAATTTTAAGGTGGCTAAATATTGGCTGCCCTGTTATTTTAGAGAAAAATTGCATTATGATCTTTTGAAGAGGCCAATATAATAATCCCAGGTGCCAAGCTTGGATAAATTTTAATACGCAAATCCTAACTTATTGGAAAAATGGCAAAATTAGGAAATTTTCATAGTTTAGGTTATACAGCAAACACCAGCAAATTATTATTTGGCATTGACAAAACGAATATATGCGTCAGTGACAACATCCTTATTGAAGGCGCTTTAATTATAGCTAAATATGAGCTATTCCATTAAGGAAAAGTAACTATGATTAAGTGTTATTATACAGGATACAGTTTAAGAGCAGTGTCTGAAATGTTTTCAGTTTCATTCCCTGATAAACCTATCCCTTCCATTTCATAAATTAAACTTATCATTAGTAAATTTGAGTCCAAAGGCACTGTAATAAATAACTGTAAATGCTCAACTCATAATGTCAATAGAGCTGAAGAAAGAGATAATAGAGATTGTGCGGACTCACGTTTGTAACAATGAGGTACAAAAAACTTTAATCTGTATCTCCACAAATCGATTGGTTCAAATTTATTGAAAAATTGGAAAATAAAATCCTTTTTGAATTTTACTGTATTATTTCTTTATTAAAGGACTAATAACACTCCTCCTCTCTTCACCCTAGCATGTGCTACAACAGATAACAACTTTTAACGTGATGGCTTTATCCACTAACGGAGCGGCGACTTATCTTTCTAGACTTTCGCATGACACTTTAACACTTTCAACTACTTTTGCCAACTTTTAACGTGATGGCTTTATCCACTCACGGAGCGGCGGCGACTTAACTCTGTAGAATTCCACCTGACACTTTAACACTTTCAACTACTTAAACCAACTTGTAATGTGATGGCTTTATCCACTCACGGAGCGGCGGCGACTTAACTCTGTAGAATTCCACCTGACACTGATTTGTTTCCAAACAACAGAATATAATATAACCCTATCCAAACACCTTGACCAATCAGATCTTAAAACGTTGAAACCAAGATGGCAACGTCTATATCAGGCCACTGTCGATGGGCCAATCAGAATCTTCGCTTGTTACTCTAAGCACGTGGGTGCTAATATTATTTGATTCATTTTTTCATTAATTAAATTTATCATTAGTAAATTTGAGTCCAAAGGCACTGTAATAAATAACTGTAAATGCTCAACTTATAATGTCAATAGAGCTGAAGAAAGAGATAATAGAGATTGTGCGGACTCACGTTTGTAACAATGAGGTACACAAAACTTTAATCTGTATCTCCACAAATCGACTGGTTCAAATTTGTTGAAAAATTGGAAAATAAAATCCTTTTTGAATTTTACTGCATTATTTCTTTATTAAACGACTAATAACACTCCTCCTCTCTTCGCCCTAGCATGTGCTAAAACAGATAACAACTTTTAACGTGATGGCTTTATCCACTAACGGAGCGGCGACTTATCTTTCTAGACTTTCGCATGACACTTTAACACTTTCAACTACTTTTACCAACTTTTAACGTGATGGCTTTATCCACTCACGGAGCGGCGGCGACTAAACTCTGTAGAATTCCACCTGACACTTTAACACTTTCAACTACTTTTACCAACTTTGAATGTGATGGCTTTATCCACTCACGGAGCGGCGGCGACTTAACTCTGTAGAATTCCACCTGACACTGATTTGTTTCCAAACAACAGAATATAATATAACCCTATCCAAACACCTTGACCAATCAGATCTTAACACGTTAAAACCAAGATGGCAACGTCTATATTAGGCCACTGTCGATCGGCCAATCAGAATCTTCGCTTGTTACTCTAAGCACGTGGGTGCTAATATTATTTGATAGTTTTAGAGAATATTATAAAACAGCAGACAGTTTTTTACGTTAGGATTTACCTCGAACGTATATGCTATGGATTTGTACACCGATGCCACCACTTTGAGATGCGGTGTTGCCATTTATATTGCCTTTGAAATTAATGTGTTTTTCTATTTAATAGCATTTGGTTGTTGAAGAAAAACATAGTACTTTAGCACGAATGTGACGTTGCCGCTTGGTTTAGTATTACATTACATTATATCCCTTAAGATTGATTTCAACCTTGTTACTTTCCTACTGGGTCACGACAGAAATATGAAGTGTGTCCCAAACAGAGATCTTGATATTTCACTGCACGTGGAGGAAATTAAAATAATTAACACGAGGATTCTTGGGCAAGCCGTAGGAAAACATCAAACCACAGTGTTGCGCACTTTAAAAAAGCATAAATACTTTCCTTACAAGTATGAAAAACATCAAGGGCTTCGGCAAGGTGATGAAGAACGGAGAATGGTATTCGGTTCTGAGGTAATGGAACGAGCAAATAATAATAGGAATTTTTTGAGAAATATTTGTTTTATCGACGAATGTACATTCACCCTCAACAACGAACCAAATGTTCAAAATTGCCGATATTGGAGCCAAGAAAATAAACATCGACTTGTTGATACTAGGAACGCAATATCCACAAAAAATAAATGTTTGGGTTAGCTGGAATTGTAGGACATCACATTATTGGACCATTTTTTATGGAAGGCAACCTTACAGCAGTAACCTATTTGGACTTCCTACAAAATCGAATTGAACCCACAATAAAAAAAGTTCTACGTGAAAATCAGGAGATCTGGTATCAAACGGATGGTTGTCCTGCCCATAATTCTCTCATGGTTAGGGAATACTTGCAAAATATTTTTAACGGAAATATTATTGGCCAATTTTATGATCGGTTAGAATATAGTTTAGCTGTTAATGGAGGGTTGTTTGGACATTTAATTAATTAATGTTTTTGTGAAAATTTGTAGTCTTAGGTATGTGATGTTAAATTAAAGGCTTAGTAAGAAAAGCATAATGGTGTCTTTAATTTTGGATGTGTGATTGCCGGATTGGTGAAACGAAAATGTGTTTTTAATGTGAAATGATCTTTGTTTAGCTTTACGTCAACTTTTGACAACAGTGTCATAGAAATTATTTGCTGGTGTTTGCTGTATTACCTAAACTATGAAAATTTTGTAATCTTGCCATCACATTTAATTGAATAAGTTCAGATCACTAGTCAGTGCTTTAAATGCTAGAAAAGCCCCGGGTTTCGACGGCATTAAGAATACGGCGTTGCGAAACCTGCCAGACGCAGCTTTGAGGAACATTGTAGACCTATCCCAGGCTATTATCAAAGAAGGTCATTTCCCGTGCGTCTGGAAACACGCGAAAGTTATCCTCATTCATAAGAAAGGGGAGGATCCTACGGCACCGGTTAGCTACCGACCTATAAGCCTGTTATCTGGCCTGGGTAAGGCAGTCGAAAAAATAATCCTGTCTCGTATAAACGATTTCGTTTTTAATAACAATGTTTTGCCTAACGAACAGTTCGGCTTTCGTGCCGAACATTGCACAGTTAGGCAAACGACGAGACTCACTTCGAACATAGTGAAAGGATTTAACAGAAAGGCGCACACGGGGGCGGTTTTCTTTGACGTTTCTAAAGCTTTTGGTCTGGCACAACGGTCTACTATTAAAGTTGATAAGGCTCGGTGCTCCAAACTATCTAGTAAAGATCGTAGACTCATTCTTAGAGAACCGAAGTTTTGCAGTCTCGTCGGAGGAAGCGATTTCTTCGATAAAACGCATGGAGTGCCGCAAGGCTCACCTCTGTCTCCGATGTTGTACAACATTTACACTCACGACATTCCGCGAGATAGACAAAATGAGCTCTATCTGTTCGCCGACGATACTGCAATAACTTCGACTTCTAAACAGCCACGGCTCGTCGTCACCCGTATGCAACGCCATGTAAACCAGCTAGAAAAATGGCTTTCGGATTCAGATTCGTTTGAATTCCGCCAAAAAAAAAGGCTATTTATTTTTCGAAATGTCGTGTCAGAAGACCTGAAACAAGGCTTAGTGTCAATAGAGTCCAGATTTACTGGTGCCAGGAAGTGAAGTACCTTGGACTTATCTTTGACCAAAGACTAAACTGGAGGTTAAATTCGATAAATAGAATCAAGTTAGCGTTGCGTCAAATGAGCTCAATCTACCCCCTGCTTCACAGGCGGAGTAGACTTAGTAATAGAACGAAAGTTAACCTCTACAAGGTCCTGGTCAGGCCGGTACTTACCTATGGAGCGCCATCATGGTGCAACATAAGTAAGTCCGAGCTGAATAAGTTCCAGGTAATTCAAAATAGAGCATTAAAGACGATAGCAAATGTCCCTAGGTGTACGATGAACAGGGTGCTCCATAACGACTTTAAAATATAGACGATTAACGAGTTTTTTTTGAAAATTATAACTGATTAATACAAAAGAACGGACGTATCGACAAACGAACTGATAACAAACTCACATACAAGAACTAGACCAAACGCGACATACAAACTACCTAAAGACTGGCTCCCTGTGCGTGAGCCCAATATACAGTAGAGAAGCACTGGAGACAGTAGAGAAGCACTATCCGACAGCATCAAGGAGATGGAAAACAGGCGCCAACGCAAGCAGCTTAAAATATTAGAGAAAACACGCAAGCACGGCCGATTGAACATTAAAAAATGAAACAAAAATGCTGAATAAGCAAACAATGACCAGAAAAATGTCAAAGGTATTTACCTGACGTAAAGATTCCAAAGAAGACCTCGTAATTGAATAAGTTAGGATTGCCACATTAAAATTTATTCAAACATGACACATAGGTTTATTATATTGGCCTCTTCAAAAAATTATGATAAAAGTTTCCACTAAAATATACAAGGGAGCCAACATTCACCTCAAAATTTCTATGGGATTCCCTATATTCAACTAAGCTATGCGTCACCCGGTATAAAAACAATTTAGAGAATTTTCGTCCAATTAGTAATTTACCCTCGTTTTCAGAAATCTTTGGAAAAGTGTTTTATAAAAGGCTATTACAATATCTTTTGATAACTAACTTCTTTTTAAAGTTCCAAACTGGATTTTTGAAGAATCAATGTATTGAACAGCTGTTTTTGACTTAGTGGAAGCATTGGAAGGTGGAGAGTTATTAGCATGGTGGTCTTTTTCTTAATCTCTCCAAGGATTTTGACTGCCTCTTACATATCCATCTATTAGATAAATTATATAAATACGCAGTGAGAGGATTGGCGTTGTCATGGAGGAAAATTGACTTCAGCGACAGAACTCAAAGAGGTCTTATTAAAAAGAATAATTTCTGAGAAACTTTCAATTAAACTTAGTGTCACACAGGGAAGTATTCTTAGACCACGCCCATTCATTATTTATTTCAATGACTTACCTGCAGCATTTATAGATCAACAGGCAAAAATTGTAAATTATGCAGATGACGCTAATATTATAATTAGGAATAAAAAAACTACAAATTTACTTAACTTAAAAAACTTATCTATCAAATTTAAGGAAAATTATCTACGCGCCGTTATAAATTTTGCCACTCGCCAGCCAGATTCCAAAATACATCTTCACGAAACGAGTTCTAAAAAAGCCTTTAAAGTCAAGAAAATTAACGACAAAGCAGGCTATTAAAAACGCAAAACGTTGAAGCGGAATTTTGTGGTTTCTTTGAAAGTTCGAGACTGTTTGAAGATGTATCCAATTCCTTTTCTGTTTGTTTCGCTTTGTAACGGGAAAATGGGTAGTTTTCAGCTCAATTTCTTCTTATTCAGTTATAAAATAAAATATTAATGCAAACGTGCCAGTAAATAGAGTTCAACAAAAGTGTCTGAATATACAGGGTAGCAGTGGCGCAGCCAGCAATAGGTTCTGAGGGGTGTTTGACAACAGAAAGGGAGTAAAAAACGATTTTGTTTGTAAACGTTGTTTGGAAGCATTTATTTGGCCTGCCTCTGGGGGGGGGGGGGGGGAGGGTTAATCTCAATAACATATGGGACATATATTTCCAGGATAAAAATGTGTAGGTAAACCGACAAAGTCAAAACGTTGGATATTATTATTATTAATTGTTAATAAGTTGTACGAATACAGATAGAGAGATAGATAAGTATTTATTTCAAAACATTTTTATAATACCTACTTAGAAAGTTTAAAACATGTCATTAAAATACGTATACAAGTAAACAATAATATAACATATTTAAGTAAACTATCTTTCACAAAAGAAAATAAAACTTCAACATTTACTTTTCTACTTTTTAAAGTCCAGATATTCTCGAATTGTGGTTAAATATTGTTAATATAATAAAACCAGTTTAAATAGTTTTAGAACGTTAATAGTTTTAATACAATATGGAAGCTGAGGGCCGGATTTAAAGATGCGGGGACTATGGGGCCACAAGCAGGTGAAATTATTTATGGAATGAGATAATAGTATATTATTAACCAAGGTTTAGACAGCCATCATTATTGCCCGAGCGGCGAGTTTAAATCACGAGGAGCGAAGCGACGAGGGATTTAAGACGCGAGGGCTATAATAAGCTGTCTAAACCGTGGTTAATATGTTATTTTTTCCACTACTACAAACTTTTATATGAGATTTATCTTTAAAGTATTAATAATTATAAAAAATTATAGGTAGGTATAAGTATATTTTTTAATCAAGTTACCTACGCTTTGGAATTAGCAAAATATTTTGTTGTTTTGTCAGGTGGCTTTGTCAATGTCAATTTGTGTTCATTTGTGTCATCAGATTTCACGAGTTTTGCGTTTTTTTAAAAAATGAGCGAAGAAAATGTTGATAATATTATGTGTACACCTCCCGAATTAAGGATGGAAGCAGAAAAAATGTTGATTGTATCGATATTTTACAATATCAAGTAATCTAATATGTATTGATAATTATCTGGTTGCCTAACCACAATGAATTGATGTTGTAGAATTAAAAAATCAAGTTACCTGCGTTCAAACAAAATTCGGTTAAGGTCAAAGATCGGTCAATAATGGATTTCAATGGCTTATTATTGACCATGGTCAATAATGACTTATAAGGTAGAGAAAAACGATTTCTAGCGTCAATAATCGGTCAATAATGGCGATGTTATAGGTTAGTAGTGGAAAAAATAATATAATCTCTCGCAGAGCTGTCAGTAACATAATGAAAAGATTCTTTTTAGTATCTAGTTAGGTAATAGTTTTAAAGACCGTAAAAATAGTTAAATTCTTGCGACAAGAGCATTTTAATATACTTATTGATTTTTGAGTTATTTCCAAATACAGTAGACTCGCGTTGTGTCAAAATTCAAAAGGAAACTTAATTATATCAATAATTCTATGTCAACTTAATGAAGTTTTTCTTATAGAATTGCGTCACACGTTGCAGCAACATGCTGACCGTCCTTAAGGATCAAGTAAAACAAACAACACTGCAAATTGTTCCATATTTCCATATGTTATTTATTTTTTGTAGGTCAGTTTTTGTTTGATCAAATTTAATGGCGCCATTTTCCTTTCTTACCAAAGTGTTTTGTGTGTTACATTGACATTGGCGTAGCTAGGAATTTTTCATAGGGGGGGGGGGGTCGCAGGCAGGTGTCACCGCCCTTACAATTGTAATGCCTGACCTGAAATGCTACTATTTACTTTAAACTACATAAAATAAGTAAAGCATTTATTTTAATAACTTAATAAGCAATGCCTACAATGGTACGTGCGTCCTAGGCACCCAAATCACGGCATACACCCTATATGCATTTAGACCACTTTTCTAGGGGGGGGGCAGGAGTTTTCTAGGGGGGGGGGGCGGCCCCCCCCAATCTACGCCAATGTACATTGAGCAAAATTATGCGTGATCTATGATATGGCTGTCTATAATAAAAGTTTGAAAGTTCATATCTTTTCGTGTTTTTTTGTTTTTGATAAATAATACAAACCTGTTGAATTTTTTAAATTTAAAATATGAGGTAATTCTTGTTTGAACTTCCAATATAATCCAGTTTCATCTTCATTGTAAACTTGGCGTTCGTTTAGGTTATGTTCTATAATAATTCGAGCTTATCCTTCTGTAAATGGACTAACAAGTTATAGCTGTGATGACAGTTTTTCACCCACAAGTTTCAAAAGTCTTCGCCACTTAAATTTTTGCAAATATTTTTGTTTCAGCATATCGCCTGAAACTGGTAAATTATTTTTAAGTTGTTTAAAACAACATTTATTTTCATGCACTTTCCATTTTAGGTTTTCCCTTTTTCTCAAAGTGCGTTTCTTAGCTACTCTATATATTTCTTGGACAACACTGTCACACCTACACCTTTTC
Organism: Polydrusus tereticollis; assembly: GCA_963920685.1. Lineage (NCBI taxonomy): Eukaryota > Metazoa > Arthropoda > Insecta > Coleoptera > Curculionidae > Polydrusus > Polydrusus tereticollis. The sequence continues at coordinate 10,123,935 of OY987333.1, forward strand.
GATGTTCTTCTCATAAAGTGTTTAACACTTTATATTTGGTCATTTTCAAACGCAAAATTCACAAAATACAAACGATCACAACTATTTGCTACGGCAAATAAGCTACGAATGTTTGATCTTGGTTCTTGCAGGTCCATACAAGATATCTTTTCACATTAACTCGAGTCTACTGTAATTCTATTTTTCCACATTTTTCATATTTTATGTAGGCCATAGACTCATAAAACCTTACAATAGGGAAGTCAGGAGCGGACTCGTTGGGCCAAAATTCTGACAGGTGTCATTTTACAAAAACTAATTTTTTAAATACTCTGGCCATTCCTCTTTAAAGAAGGTACTGTATATTTGAGGACAATAATTTTGTGTATAACACGTTATTGAAATAATAAATCAGAATACCACAATTCGTTCGTCAGCACTTATCAAATACTTTTGGTAATCCATGGATAGGTCGAGGTGGGGGCCAGCGAGATCGCCTGATATGACTCCATTGAATTTCTCTTTATGCATGCGTAAATTTAAAGATACTGATACTTAAATATTCGACGCCAGTTATATACATATACTAACCAGATACTTACTCGACTTTGATCAATGCGGTTATTAATCAAATATTTAGTGAAAAATCTGGGATCGATTTGAGCCGCTCCGCAAAGTAATCGCTGCACTAACCTTTCGGTTACTGATTTTGCCAGTGAAATTGATTTCTCTAAAAATAAAAATGTATGTAAACTTTTTAATTAATTATAATAATCCCAAAATAATGTCATTATCGGAAAAGTATATACCTGACAAAATCTTTAACATATTTAACCATCCCGCACTTGAGCAAATTTTAATTGGTTCCTGGAAAATAGCGATTATTATATAGATTTAACTATAATAATAGCAAAATAATTTAATTATCTATTTAATTATTGTTTATGCTCAACGCGTAATTCTAAGATAATTTTGTTTTGAAACCTCTGATTTCACCCAGTAATACTCTGTATATCGTAAGCAATGCTAGGTCCATTCATGTAAAAAAAAATTATTACGAATTATCAAATATTTATCTCGTTTTATCAATAATACAAGTGCGGCCTTTGTATTTGAAGCCGCTAATATTTCGTATTCATGTCGGCTGTATATTAGGTTTAATCGACATTCGGATGGCCATTATAGGCTACTAATTAGCGGTGGCAGGTGCACCGTACAGTGACCAGAGGGAGTTGTAAAATCCCCATACCAATTACATTACCGTTAGCTGTACACTGAATATTCCTGACACACAAACGAACATAATATACAGGGCGGTAAGCAGGGACGGTTCATCACGCTTAAATCTATAAGAAATTAATGAGTATTATGCACGGTGATGGTTCATTGACCTATAGGGGTGCATTTCACATAATGGGACAATTACCAGACTGACGAAGAAACTTTTAGGATTAGAAACTGTAACAATTAATAAAAAAAATTCGGACACACAACCATATTTCAAAGAAAAAAGAAAAAATATAGACATTAGGGTGCAATAGCATAGACGACTTTTACTGTCAGAAGAACAACTTATGGAAAAACGAAGATAGGATAGAGAACGATACAGAAAAACAATCAAATTGGTTTTATTTAATTTAAAAGTATAAGAGAACTGTCGCCAAAAAAGGAAGCACTACAACGAAAATAATGGAACGTCAACAGTCAAAGATATACAGCCAAAAAGAGGTTACATAGTTTTAACTGTACCAAAAATTACCTATTTGTAAATCTAAAAAGTGTTTCTCCATTATTTTTACACGAAATCACAATAAAATAATATGTCATTATAAAGTTGGTGTCATCAGCTTCCTGAAAAGGAAATGCCAAGCTATAGAGATCTGGGAGTTATATTTGATGAAAGGTTAAAGTTTGGCCTTCACATAAAAAACTAGGAGGCTAATGCATACAGAATGCTTGGATTTGTGAATAAACAAGGAAAACACTGCAGACAACAAAAAATATTAGTTACACTTTACTATGCCTATGTTTTTAGCCGGCTCAATTTTGGTTCGACCGCTTGGAACCCCCTGTACAATATCTATAAATCGCGTATAGAATCTGTTCAAAATAGATTGCTCAAGTGCTTGGCATTTAGGGATAATATTGATTTTGATGCCATGACACTGTTGCGTCTTAAGTGCAAAATTAGATCTTCGGATCACAGAAGATCGTATACCGGGTGTTGCATCGTCGAGCGGGACATAGGAAATCCCATGTAATTTTAAATGGGGTCAATTATTGGCTTCCCTAATTATTTTAGAGAAAAATTCTATTTAGGTTTATTAAAGAGCACTAAAACCCACATTCAAAAGAATAACTTTAGATATTTTTGATGAGCCCGTTTACGGGTTATCGCCGATTTCTTTTGAACTATTTCTCCTTTTTATGGCCCCGTATTTGCGGGCACCAGTCAAGGTAAAAGATGACTGTCAAGTAAAGTTGTCATTTTGAGGAATATTTGAACATCTTCTTAAATCCTAAAGTTCTAACAATTTAATAGTACCTACCTATTAATTAGTAAAATATTGAAACATGTAAAATGTCATAATTAACCTTGTAATTGGATACTTTATTTTATTTTTATTCAGATTAATTTGTACTCATAAATACACCTTTAATATTTTCGATGTACGAGTTTTTATAACAATAAAGCACACATTTCAAAATGACAACTTTATTTGACAGTCATCTTTTACCTTGACTGGTGCCCGCAAATACGGGGCCATAAAAAGGAGAAATAGTTAAAAAGAAATCGGCGATAACCCGTAAACGGGCTCATCAAAAATATCTAAAGTTATTCTTTTGAATGTGGGTTTTAGTGCTCTTTAATAAACCTAAATAGAATTTTTCTCTAAAATAATTAGGGAAGCCAATAATTCACCCCATTTAAAATTACATGGGATTTCCTATGTCCCGCTCGACGATGCAACACCCGGTATAGATGTAGTTACTTTATTTAAAGTAATTAATTCAAAAATCGACTCTCCGGAACTTCTGAAGCGGATTACTCTTGCTGTTCCTCAGAGGTATTTCAGACAAAATATCTTGTTCAGATCGCATTTCTCCCGGACTAACATCTCTATAAATTCCCCATTCTCAAGAACGTTTAAATATTTCACTTCAATAAGTAATGAAGTGGACTTCTTCTGTAATTCTGTAGATAACTTCAAAGCAAGAATTCAAAACCTTTCCTTAGCTCTCACTTAATGCTTACTAACCACAAGTTGTGTCACAATTTGTGAAAGTGAGACGATGGATGTACAGTGACATTTTTTTAAGTGTCTCACCCTCTTGGCGATTTTCCTGCTGACTATAATAAAAAACAAATCTCATATTTCTCAATGACTTTCGACAACGAAGCCAAATTTAATGTCAAAATATATATAGGTTCATAAATTTGATAGATACGACGCCATTTTGAATTTTTTTTAAAGGGCAACCCTCATAAATATCTACACGAGTGAATTGCATTTGGCGATCCGATTTCAAAAACCTATAGTTGTTATTATTTATTTTCAGCCGTTTCGGAAATAAGGGGTGCCTAATTTTCCTTCATCGATTTTGTCTTTTAAGTGTCTCACCCCTTCAATTTTTAATGTTAAGAAATAAATAAGTTTACTGTTATCGAGAAGTGAAGCATATATTTATTTACAGATATGAATACTGTGCTTTAAAGATGTATTAATTTATTGTGATATTAATTTAATAATCGTATTTGTAAGAGATTAAAATTATTTCGGTAAAAATTCGTCATTTACGGTAACGCTTCTCTTTTCCTGTTTTAAATGAAATTTTATGTGCAATTGATAAGATTAGTGCCTAGTTACAATACATATTCAGTATTCATATTAATTTAATTAAAATTACAATTTTATTTACAAAATATAGTCGAAAACTTAAGTGTTATGATTCTATTACATTCGTTAAGAAATATTGAAAGAACAACATTTTAAAAACAAATATTTAGAAACAACATTAAAGAACATTACTTTAGTAGATATTTGTAGCGGATTAAAGTACTTAAATTAAAATAATTAGTTTAGTTTCCAAAATGACAATTTTATGTGTTTTTTATTCTTAAATTTAAATTATTTCAAAATTTACTGACTTGATTCCGTGGCCAATAATTTAGAGGTTTGAGTCAGTAAATATAAAGTCTTGACAATGTTTGAACTTTAATGTTCGAATTGTCCCATTATGTAAAATACACCCATAGACAAATTAGACTCTCAAAATATAATACCAAAAATGTCAAATTTATGACTTTGTGTACTTCAAAATGCTTAAAATAAGTATATTCAATTGTGAACACCCTGTATCTGGATAAAATTAATAAGTATTAACTAGAGTATCAGTGGATTTTACGCAGAGTCGTAGAACAGTCGTTAATCTGTCTCAATAAAGTTTTTAGAGGTTCCAAGACAGCTTGCAAAATCTTTAATCGAAGATCTTGCTAACCAGAAATAAGAGAATAAGACATAGGTCGCAGCATAATTAGTACCAATAACGCTAATAGTTAACTTCCTTTGTATCTTTCTAGGTTTACATTGATGAAAAACAGCACCAACCACATGTTTAGCGATGTTTTATTCTACAATTGAAATTAAATTATCACTTCACTTCTTATAATGCCCTGTATAGGTTGTGTAAAATTTTTTGCTTTTAGTGATATTTCCTCGATAACCAGAACATTTAGAGTGAATTTTGTTTGTTAGTTAATAATAGAAAAGCGTTCCATTTGTTAAGATGGTTTCTGAACACGCTGATGTATATGGATTTCAAAAATTGATTTTTATTAGTTATGTGTAGTTACCTATAACGGGGTAATTTCGTTTCCGGAAGTTCTGTTTCAAATTAAGATTTAAATATAGTTAAATTGTAAAAACACTAGTGTGTTCCCGGAGGGCGTACCGGTGCAACCCACTAAACTTACGTATTTTTGACTTATTGAAGGAGCAGTTTTATTTCTTATAAAATGTTTTGCTTATCTAGTGGTCACTTGATCTCCAACAGCCGACTAAGCAAGAAGCCTTTTTGAATCCACGACTATTCAAGTCATCTTTACCGGATCTCGGATTTGGAGGCCTTATTTTTTGTCTCCCTTCAGTTTACATGGCTTTGTAGTTAATATTTTTGGGTTGCCGGCAGGAAAACTACTACGTGGGATTTTTTTGATTGCCTTTGTTCGCTGTTGGAGATCAAGTGACCACTATAATGTTAAAAAGTCATCCGTCAACCAAGACACAGAAAGCGGAAGATAAAGCGAATTTCAGCGAACCATTCCCGGACAGAAACACTGATCGAGCCAAAATAGGTCGGTTACAATACTAGCGATTGGTATTGAATTGAGTTTGGTGGGTCTCGACTATACGGTTGCAGGTATTTAAGCTAAATGAAATAAAACAGTTGATGAATATAAAGGCCACTAACATCTTTCAAGAAAAACAGAAGTTAACCTAGAAAGTTTTGGAACCCAACTGACAGGTAAAAATGAATCACCAAAACAAAAGACATTTTCACAAAAATACTGTTTTTCCACTACTAACCTATAACATCGCCATTATTAACCGATTATTAACGTTAGAAATCGTTTTTCTCTACCTTATAAGTTATTATTGACCATGGTCAATAATAAAGCATTGAAATCCATTATTGACCGAACTTCAAGAATCTATTTGAACGCAGGTACCTAACTTGATTTTTTAATTCTACGACATGAACTCATAAATATTTTAAACAGTTAGGCAACCAGATAATTATCAATACATATTAAATTATTAGAGATGCTTGAAATGGTAAAATATCGATACAATCAACATATTTTCTGCTTCCATCCTTAATTCTGGAGGTGTACACATAATAATATCACTAACATTTTCTTCGTTAATTTTTAAAAAAACGGAAAACTTGTGAAATCTGATGACATAAATGAACAAAAATTGACATTAACAAAGCCACCTGACAAAACAACAAAATATTTTGCCAATTCCAAAGCGCAGGTAACTTGATTAAAAAATATACTATTATACTAAATATATTATTTTTTATAATTAATAATACTATAAAGATAAATGTCTTATAAAAGTTTGTAGTAGTGGAAAAAATATTATATTAACCACGGTTTAGACAGCTTATAGCCCTCGCGTCTTAAATCCCTCGTCGCTTCGCTCCTCGTGATTTAAACTTGCCGCTTGATGGCTGTCTAAACCTTGGTTAATAATATACTATTTATATGAAATGATAGGATATGATGCCAGGAAAATAAGGTGATTTGTAATCCCGCTTGCACCAACTTCGAGTATGAAACAAAAAGTCGGTATGTAGTTGTATATAGAGAACAAAACATTGATTTTTTCACCGTTTTAAAAGCTAAAATATGAATCAGATATGTGATATAAAGTTGAAGAAATAGTCCCTACTTTCAGTTGAGTCAATGTAATGTAAATGAAACAATGCAGGATACAAACATCGAGTTTAACAGAAATGTTGGTTGTCTCAAATTAATGAGTACAACTTATAGGATATATGATACATGTGATATAAGTTACTAATATTAGGCCAGTTTTAATAATTATTAATATAGATTTCTGTTAGTATAATATACTAAGAATTTTAACACAGGAAGAAGCATTTTTTACTAAACGAATCCTTTCGAGCGTTTTAATATCAACAACCCAAATGCCAGGAATATTTCGGAGCTGGATATTCTAAGAATTTCTGAACAGTTATAACGGAAATTTTGAGTGCAAAAATAGAAAGAACGAACACTGCTGGAAACATCTCTCTATTCGTTTCAGCGCAGTTTCAAAACTTTTGCTGAAATTGACCGCATGCGGTAGAAAAGGGGGGACGGGAGTAAAAGGAAAGTTACAAACAAAGGAATTTTTCAAGGTAGAACTTTTGAAGTTTAAACACGGTTTTATGTCCGGTTTAATTTTGTTGGAGAGTCCAAAAACTAAAATTTAGAAACCCAGTGTGTCCTTGTTAAAAACATGAAACTACCAATTAATTATCCTACCTAGACTAGCCTAAACTGATTTGAAAAGCTCCTGAAATAAATCCTCCATTTTTATCTGAAAAATTTAATTTTATTTAATATTAATAAAAATTTATTTGAAAAACATTTTGTTCTCTTTTCCATTAAGGCGAATTCACATTTTTACATTTTGGATGTCCATTACGAGTGGTTCATCCGCAGTGAAAAGTATAAACATGGTTTTCATTTGCAAGAACCGCCTACTCTTGTAAACAAAACCACTGATTGGGAAAGTTTTAGAATACACCTCCAAAATAAATACTATAAACTTGAATATTAATTGCGAACAACCGAGCAACTGGAAAAAGAGGCCGAAAACTCTCTCGAACTTGTACAGGAAGCTGCATTTAATGATACCAAAGAAGTCGTCCACATAACCAAAGAAGTAAATTATCCATTTGAAATTCGGAAACTAGTCAACGAAAAGAGAGAACTACAAGAAGATGGCAGCAGACGAGAGACTTATCTAATAGGACTATTTCAAATAAAAGAAAAACCCAGAGGCCTGGATGGGAGATCAAAAAGATCAAGGAAGAAACAATAAGCTATTATTACTAACTATTCTTTCTGGTAATAAACCAGAAACATCAAGCGACCAATACCTTCTATATCTCCTGCCAGGAAGGGTGTAGGTGTATGGGCCAGGGATAATAAACAAAAGGCGATCCCATTTGCTGAGCATCTCTTTGACATTTGTACGCATAACCTAGAACAAGTGGATAATATCTTGGCAGAGATTGACAACCAAGAATCAGAAAATATTGCTCATGTTACTACAAAGGAAATAAAAGAGGAAATGAAAGCCAATATCACCTCTAATAGATCTATCTCCCTTCTACCAATTATGTAAGAAGCTGCTACTTAAGAGACTACGGTCACTGATAAAAAATGATAGCCTAATTCCGGACTTTCAATTCGGATTTAGGCAGAATCATTCAACAATTGATCAATCACCGACATAATGGAAAGTGCGCTTGAGGAACAACAAGTGTGTTCCGCAGTATTCTTAGATGTTGCACAGGCATTCAATAAGGTGTGGCATGAAGGTTTGATATACCAATTAAATAAAATGCTTTCTAAGCAGTATCTAGGGATCTTAACATCCTACCGACTTTTTAGAATCAAGCAAGAGGGTAAATATTCCGACTTGAAAGAAATAAGAACCGGCGTGCCCCAAGAAAGCGTCCTAGGCCCCATTCTTTATTTGTTATATATCAGTGACTTACCAGTATCGGAAGAAACTACTATAGCCGCATTCGCTGATGACACTGCTATTCTCGCATGAGAGCTCTACCAGAATCTCCAAATAGCAAGCAACATGGTAGCTGACTGGACAAGACAATGGAAAATAATGCTTAACGAAATCCGTGTAAATTTTACTAACAAGAAGCTGGCACAGCCACTTCTCCTAGATGTTAACAGTACAGTTGTGCCCCACGAGATGAATGCTAAATATCTTGGCATGACTCTTGATGCTAAACTTCGGTAGAAAGAGAATGTGAAGAAGAAAAGAACTGAGCTAGATTTAAAATATAAACAGCACTATTGGCTTCTGTAAAAAAATTCAAATTCAGTGTAGCTTTACGGTATTTAGCTTTGGGGCTGTAGCTGTGATAGCAATATCATATTGAGATAGACGTTCCAGAACAAAGTGCCGCGTAACATAGTGAACGTTCCTTGGTCTGTTCGCAACTCTGATTTTCATCGAGGCCTTGCAATTTCAACAGTGAAAGAAGAGATTAAAAGATGTGCGAAGACTGAAGAGAGCCAAGCCGTTTGATCTTGTGTAGTGTGTGAAGTGTTATAAGCAGAGCATATAACGCGAATGAAACTGTATCCTGTAGCTTGGGCAACCTAACGGACATCATTGGATATAGACTTAAGTTGATAAGTATATTTCATTTTTACGATTTATTAGAGAAAAATTAACGGTTAGGCTTATAGACTAGTTTTAATAGGTAGAACACCAGCAGGTATTTTCTTTTAACAAAATTGGATTTCATCCAAAGTGACCAGTGAACGAATTAGAACCAATCTCTACTTTTAATGAATTGAATGGATAATTCATCCGTAGTCAAGCAAAGTCTAAACGTGTATTTTTAAATATGTACATCGAGTGCACCAGTAAACAAACGTAGATACGAAAAACACTGTTTAGCTGTTTGTACTTGCCTCTATTAAAAATAAAATTGAGTTATAAAATTTAAAAATGACTTTCCCGTTTAAATGTCCACTTTATTGCTAGTGCTGTTTCGTGTGTGGAGCTAATTCATTTAAATCAAAAGGCATTGCTCCAGCATCCATATCGAGACCTCAGTCTCTTCATCTGAAAACTTTGGGCAAGTTACTTTCTTTTCTCGTTACAATATTTTGCGATATTATTCTGCAAGGGTTAAACTTATTAACTCTAGCCCAGCACTCACTAACTCAACCGCCGACTTTTTCAACACTACTGAAATTAGTTCATCAATTCAACAATGCAAATGTTCCACCTCTCATCTTTCACATTCACTGCGGATGAATTACTCGCAATGCCCATCCAAAATGTAATGACATATTAAACTAGATTTCTTTCTGCCACAACAGGTTTATTTTAAATGCACACAAAGATTTTTAGGCCAGCTTCCAATATTATTCGAAAAGGTTTCGCCCGTCCACCAGCCCCCAAAATCTAGCTAAGCAACTGGTTTTATACTGTTTTTATCACCACAGAGAATTCACTTATGACGCAGAGTATCATTTTCTTAAGATGCGTCACCAATAATTTCACTCGCCAGCCCAATTCTAACAGAACCGGTGAATCGTTCATTTATGTATTATGAGAGCACACAAGGTGTTATTTTAGACTACTACTACCTTTAAGATTTATTATTTGTTAATAATAAATTATTTATTACCATTTTTTAAATACGTGTTTAGTGTAAAATCTATTGTCTTAATTATGTATCAACTTTGACACTACTTGTAACACCTGTAACGCACCCTAACGACGGCGACGTCACTGATGTCTGTCCCAGACAGCCTAAATAGATGTTTGAATTTTAAAATTTCGTCTACTTCTGGCGCCTCCTCTGGCCCCTACATCGTACTAAGGGACAAGATTTTAGCCCTTATTTAAAGAACTTTCTTACAGCGACACTCTTCGCCCTTCGTTTTCCTTTTACGTCCCGTTTCGAATGCTAAGAGGGTGTAAGAAAAGACAACATAAAAGTTTCTTACTAGGTGGAGCGTCACGAGAAGATGAGATTTTGTCGGGCATGATCGGACGGATTCGTATGCGAGGAGTATCGATTTTATATTTATTTAAAGTTTTTTAAAAATATTAGAGGTTTAGTTTAAGGGGGGTGTAAAGTTGAGGTTCAATACACAGTTGCACCTGTGACAGAGACCACATTTCGTATATTGACAGTTAAGCACTGCAGAAAAGTTTAGAGGGTTTTGACCCATTGTTTCTCGGCATGTGATCTTTAAGTTTTGGTCACTTATATATACAATATGTAACATTTACCAGAATTTATAAATTAAAACTCCAAAAGGGTGTCTTCACCATCACTAAATTCACAGGATTTGTCTGCGGAGTCAACTGAAATAATATGTAATTCTGCCGTTTTTGCCACCATGTTGCGTACATTTTTTTTCCCTCTTTAATTACATGTTTTATAGCTTCTTGTCATCTTGTGTTAATGAATATTTCAATAACCCACGTATGTCTTATTATCAGTCATTTCCTCATGACAATTTTTAGTTAATTTTGAATCGAATTCAAACAAACCACCATTTACCAATCTATTTTCACTACAGATAACTATGTGTTATTATTGACCTGCTATCTAAATACCTTATGAATGCTTGCCGAGAGCTATGCATATTTTATCTTGCCATATCTTTTGCACTGTATGTCCTTCGTTGAGTCAGGTTCCGTCTAAATAAAAAATGTTATTTTTTTCACTTTTATATCTGCCAATAGATCTAAGATAGATAGTCTCCAATAAATAATATCTTGTCTATCTGATAAGATCGAGGTTGAGTTTTTTCCAAGAAAAAATTAATTTATATGAATTCTTATCTTCTCTTATAACATTAAAAATTGTATCCAATGTTGGAATCTTCATATTGAAATTAGAATTATTATGATATTTTCTTCTTGTGACACTTTTCACATCCACATTCCAGATTTTCTTTCCCTAAGAAGCCTGTAGATTAGTGATTTTCTAACTGCCCTCATATCGGCACATACTGATACTAGGTCTACAACAGTACTAGAGGGTGTCGGTCATGTACACCATCAGTCTTTGCTTTTACGTCACGCACACCCTTATAAAACACGAATAATTATTCGCCATTTTTATTATAGACAAGATTTCGATAACACATTGAAAACTGAACTAAATAAGTTGGAAGTATTCTACTATGAAAGTGCCATTGTCACGCGTATGGTTTATTGGGGTTTTACGACTAATGACCCTTTGGTGTATAGGTATTCATAAATAGAGTATAAACGAAGCCGAAATGAAAAAAAAATATACAAAGGGACTTTTTCTCTTAAAATCACTTGTACACGGAAAAAAATTTTAAAAAAATGTCAACAATAATGTATCTTTTTATTTGCTACAGGTTGTAACATTTATCCTAACATTTGTTAAAAAAAAATACTAAAAATATTTTATTAATCTCAAGTGCCTGTTGAAATTTCTACTACCGATTTGTATTTGCCATTTTGTAGTAAAATTTTAAACTGATACTTGTAAAATCTAATATGCGTTCTATTTGTTAAAAAAAAATAATATGATATAGAAATTTACAACAAATTTTTGTTGTCCCTATATTTACAACAATTTGTAGTAAATTTATCTACAAATGAAGTAAAAATCACAATTTTTTTTCCGTGTAGAATCACCCTCTTTATTATCAGCACGACACCTAGAAACATCCTGTATAAAACTATATCGCAAAAAAGAAGAGTTTTCTAAAATTTTAGAAACTTTTTGCCTAAAATATTATTTAGATCTTTGGAGACACCCTATAAATTAAGCACATTAAGGAATATGTCCTTTTCTTGTTCGAACTCCTAGCAACGCCCTCTTTTTACCCCAGTTCTTTTCTCGAAAAACCGAAAATCGGATCTCACCCCGCTCTTGAGCTTTTTAAAACTTCCTTGGACTTTGCACTGCTACTTTCCGCTAAGACGTTGTCGGAAAATCTTTAAGAAAGTTGATCAACGTTCTCATAGAGCGCGCTACAGGAATTAAAGAAATAAGACAAATTAAAAAAAAAAAAAATCTGCAAATTTTACTTGGAGAAAAAAATATTGGGCCGCGAAATATCAATAAAAATACACATTAGTCATAACCCAGTAAGATTGTCATGGCTAGCAGTCATTTAGGGATCTCGTGTTAAGAAAAATCATTGTAAATATAGATGAGCACCCAATTCCTATATTAAACAATAGCAGGACTTTTTTCATAACGAAACCGCAACTGATTGCAGAAAAGATAAAACCGTGTGATAGGCCCCGACGTCCGAATTAAGACGCCTATAGACGTCGGTAAATTGACGTCGCAACGTATACCTTAGTTTGTGGTTGGTTTGTGGTTAAAAGGGGCGGGGCTGCGGTTACGAAACTGCGTCTTATTGGCGTTCATTCCTGCGGTTTACGCATGTGGTCGATTATAAAATTTTTATTGGGCTTTGCAGGAAGGAAAAACGTCCCTAGCCAGCAGGAAAGAAGCTATAGGAGCTTGGGATACCCCGTCAGAGATATTTAAAAGATCTATCCCACTTCTGATTTGGCATTAAAGAAGTTTTGCTTGTACCATGCATGCAGGGAGATCATTATTACAAGTGCTAGTATTAATTATGTTTCTATTTTACTAACACCGTTGGTTTTCAATCTAATTTTGGACATTTTAACAAAAGTGAATAAGTTTCTTAAAAGCAGGATTAAATGCCGCAGGCTATTTAGGTAAGTTTAATGGAGTTTAAACGTGTTTGAAAAGGCCTGAGGAGTTTGGCTTGGTGAACTGTTGACCTACAAAATCAATTGCACCCAACTATTGATTTTTATAAATTGGGTGATTTTACCGAACACTTTATATTAAATAAAACTATTTCTATTTTTCTTTGGGCTAAGTTAGTAAGTAGTATAAAAATTGTCGAACAAGGCGACCTGAGTAGGATTTTCGAAAAAATTGCGTAAGCAGTTAATAGTTTCGGCGGATATATGGGCGGTTGCACCGTCCTGCTGAAAATAACCAAAACATAGTTCATCGTCAAGTAATTGCTCCACAAATGGATTCTAACTATTCCGCCATGTACACAGGGTGTTTCAATATTATACCAACAAATTGAAACAGGTGAATCCCTGACAAAAAATAATGAAAAAAGCTGCCGTTAATGGAGGCCCAGAAATCCCTCGTTTCTAATATACAGGGTGTTAAACTTTGTTAAACTTTTAATTTTTTTCGGTTTTTCCTATTTATTTTATGCGTGCTTAAAGATTATTTATTCAAATTCTGTACTTTTGTTACATATTATCTAAAGAATTATAACCTATTGTCATTTAATACTATCAACAGGGTGTTATTTTTTTGGGCGTCACGACCACTACGCCCCCCCCCCAACTTTTTTTTGATACGACACTGACTATCCTTTCGTATAAAAACAACTTTTTTGGTTTATCATTTACCTTTTTAGGGGAAAGGGGAAAGAAAGTAAAAAAGGCTTTCTCCACTAATTTAATAGTGAGCTATCAAAGGCTCAATTTTAAAATTAAAACGTCTCTACATGTTTCGAAGGTAGTAACCTTCATCTTCAGGGGACAAAAGTAGTGCTGCAGTTATTATTAGCAGTAGAGAGAAAACTGTTGGTGGAAAGTGACGCTGATGGAGCTTTTTCTAAAAAATATTTTGACAAGATATTAAAAAATTGAATGCAATCAGCATACTGAAATTGTAAATGAAATGTTATTTTTAATTCAAAATTTATGTGAAGACTCTGTCAATTTGTGGTCGAATTTAAAAAGGGAAGATATTCGTCTTTTCTTCTACAAAATGAAATAAAAAAACTTTTACAACATGACCTAGAATGTCCAAAAGATTCTTTTTATATATCCTAACTTATGACTTTCAAATGACGAATATCTTCCCTTTTTAAATTCGACCACAAATTGACAGAGTCTTCACATAAATTTTGAATTAAATATAACATTTCATTTACAATTTCAGTATGCTGATTGCATTCAATTTTTTAATATCTTGCCAAAGTATTTTTTAGGAAAGGCTCCATCAGCGTCACTTTCCACCAACAGTTTTCTCTCTACTGCTAATAATAACTGCAGCACTACTGTTGTCTCCTGAAGATAAAGGTTGCTACCTTCGAAACATGTAGAGACGTTTTAATTTTAAAATTGAGCCTTTGATAGCTCACTATTAAATTAGTGGAGAAAGACTTTTTGAATTTCTTTCCCCTTTCCCCTATATTTCAACTCCACTTCGAGAATGGACTATTTCTTTAAATTTACCTTTTTAATTTCTTGCACTATATTGATATCTTATACGGTTCGCCTGATTGGTAAAATATGATTTAAAGCAGGGCTACATTTTTAATCTGATCAAATAAAAAGAAATTTCTACATTAGCTTACACAGTACAAAGCTTAACACCCTGTATCTTACACACGAGGGGTTTTTGGACCTCCATAAATGGGAACTTTTTTCATTATTTTTTGTCAGGGAATCACCTGTTTCAACTTGTCGGTATAATATTGAAACACCCTATATAGTCTTTTCTCGGGCACTGTAAAGAAAGTATTCGTCATAACCAAGTTGTATTCTAGACAAAATTCATTCATTTCGTTCTTCTAGTCCGTGATTTCAGATCAGATTTCCAGAACACCCTTTAGTCGCCTACTACAATAATTGTGATATCTCTGTCTTTTGGCATCCTCCTCATTTTTATCTGGAGTCGGAGCATATAATATATACAAAACGCATACAAAATCAATTAATAACAATACTAAAACAAAAATCGTTTATGTATAACTAAATAATTTATTAAAAACTAACTAATTAGTTGTAACTATAATTGGGGCATAATATAAAAAAATTAACCATAAGTTAATATTTGTATAAACACAAGTATTACAAATTATTGTAAGTTCTTTTCTTAGCGTTAACACCGGCGCAAAGAGCATGCGACCATTGATTGTATTGACATCAAAATGGTATACAGGGAGTTATTTAATAAATGTCCGGTATTTTACAGGACTCCTCAGTTATTTATAAGGTGAAAAATTCATATAAGCGTGGGTCCGCAAGTCCTTCATTTTTGAGATACAGGGTGTTAAAAATTTATTTTTATTTTTGTTTTTCGTAAATAATTTTTAGAAATAATCCCTATATTTGGACGAAAATTCGTATCTAGGGGTTTTCTGAAATGCGAAATTCGAATTTGATGTTAGTATGGCTGCAACTTGTAGGAGGCACCACCTACGTGTCGCTTTACTTTTTTGAAGAGTCATAACTTTTTTGTACGTGCTTGTATTTCATTTTTAAGCAAAAAAAATTGATTTCTTTATCATTTTTACCTAAAAAAGGTATACTTGGTAGAAGTCGCTACGAGCAATTGTTGTAGAGAAAAAGAATAATTAATAAAGAAATAAATGGCATTTATTTGCACATCGCTAAGCCCATATCAGAGTTTGATAAAATAGCATTTATCTCCTAAACAAAGCCAAAATTAAAAAATGATGAAAATGTACTTTGCATTAGCCAATAAAGTGCCCACATAACAGTGTTATCAAAAGAGTAAACGGCAGTGGCGTACATATTTTTTGTTCCTGTTAAATATTGTAACTGTATCTCAAAAATGAAGGGCTTGCTTATGTGAACTTTTCACTTTATAAGTAACTGAGGAATCGTCCTGTAAAGTATCAGACATTTATTAAATAATACTCAGTATAATGTCATTTTGCCCAAGGCTCGTGTATGCAATATAATATTCCACTAAGGCATGCTTCAATAAACCTGACCTTTTTAGCATTTTAGTTAATGCATTTAATTAATTATTCTACATATTAAAACTGGGTTAGAACAGTTTTTTTTTAGAATCTACTTATTATTTTTAATAAGGAGACTGGCTACATGAAAATATTTGCACTTTACCTAGAGATAAACAAAAAATTTGGTTGATGCCGGACTAGGGACCATACACATTGGATTTATGGCTTTACTGACAAATCTGCGACGTAGCTGATTTTGTGGGTATTCGTTGACAGGGGTTTACAGTATTTGTACGTACTCACGTTTGTAACAATGAGCTACACAAAACTTTAACCTGTATCTCCACAAGTCGACTGGTTCAAATTTGTTGAAAAATTGTAAGCATGGGCTACAACATATAACAACTGTCACGGTGATGGCTTTGTCCACTCAATTAGCGGTGACTTAACTTTCTGTACTTTCCACCTGACACTTTGTAAACAATAATAAACTTTCACATGAAGGCTTTCTTCCTTCATGGAGCAGCGACTTATATCGTTCGATCTCTGCCAGACACACTCGACCCACTAACTTGTTTACAAACAATATAATATAATATAACCATACTCAAACACTCAGACCAATCAGATCCTAACACGTCGAAACCAAGATGGCAACATCAACATCAGGCCACCGTCGATCGGCCAATCAGAATCTTTGGCCGTTACTAAGCACGTGGGTGCTAATATTATTTGATAGTTTTAGAGAATATTATAAAATAGCAGACAGTTTTTTACATTAGGATTTAACTTGAACGTATGTTATGGATTTGTACAACGTTGCTACCACTTTAATATGCGGTGTTGCCATTTATATTGCATGTGAATATAATGTATTTTCCTCAATTTTTTAGCATTTAGTTGTTGAAGAAAAACATAGTAATTTAGCACGAATGCGACGTTGCCGCTTGGTTTAGTATTACATTGCATTATATCCCCTAAGACTGATTTCAACGTCTTTACTTTGCTTTCCTACTGGGTCACGACAGAAATATGAAGTGTGCCCCGAACAGTATTATTGCCATGTTGTTAGTTCTTAATTTGAGTGATTTATAGAAAACTGCGTGTATGCTTTTCCCAACATCATTGATACTGGGCTTATTATATTTTACGTCGCTTACTTTATAGCCACAAGACATTTAATGACGTTAGTTTAATTTTTCTGTTATTCCCCCGTTTGCCCCCCCCCCCCCTCAAGACTTTGCGGTCACTGAATTGAAAATTCTTAGTAAATTAAAGATGTAAATATATTTGCAAATGCCCTGGTTGCCTTAAAGTACACTCCAATTAAATACCTTGATAAACGACGTGAGTTTTTATTGATTTTACATCTATACAATTAACTACCCTATTTCGCATACCGCAAATTTCAAAAACAAAAGTTTAATTCATAATTAAATACTTTATCAACGGCGAAGGGAAGAGGACCGAAGATAAAGATAAATATATAAAAGCGAATTGGTTTATATTTCAAAACGGAAATTAAAAAGGTCCAGTTAACGCGAGAGCCGGTGTTTTTAAAGAAACATTTAAAAATATCTCGATTTCCTTTTTAAGTTTTTCGGGAAAATAAAGCATAAATTCCGGGCGACGGGAGAAACATTGCTTTGCCGATAAGAAAATGAGTAAATTCGAAATATGTTTCCAATTTAAAATATGAGGTGTATTTTTCAATAACATATGAAGCTTATTGTGTTTGGCTCCAAACGGTATAACGGAAATTACATTATACATGATTTGCTAAAAAAGATTTTAACTCGTGAAAATATATAAAAGGAACGGTCCGCTTTCATTCTTGACTAACACAAGTTCTTAATTTGCTCGCAAATTTAATAGAAGCAAACTAACCTGGTTAGTTGAGACAAGGGACTCATTGAGCGCAACGAGAACCGTCCTTAAATCAACAGGGAACTCCTTGGTTTTGTGTTAGTCCAATCATCCTGCTCGCTCTACGAGCTTTTCCAAATCGAACATGATTTAAAATTATTTACAATATCATCATTGAGTGCACCAAGATAGATTCTTAAGTAGGTTAGGCGGTTAGGACTGATGATGCGATCGATATTGATAGACTTTGATCTGAGAAAAAGGAGCAAAATTAAATCTTAGTTCAAGAAAGACTTACTATTAACTTATTCTAGACCAGCGTTTCCCAAGCATATTTTTGCCCTGGCCCGGTCATTTTTTTAAGTCTAAACATAATATTCGAAGTAGATTAGTACCTATATATTTTACTTTGAAACAGTGTGCAACAAGTTAATATTAAAATATGTGGAGATTTTGGGAATCTTCATCTAATGCGATATCTAGCTACCCTAAACATTCCAGGAAGCATTTATCTTCTGACGCCAAAGTGATCGTGAAAAATGTATGTGAATCGTTGTTAAAGAGCGGCCACCCTAAAGTAATTGCCATTAAAAATACCAGTGAAATGACGAAAGTTCCAATATCAACGGTACGAGATATATATGGACATTTTAAAAGAAAAGTTCGCAAAGATACCGCTAAAATGAAGTGCGTAGATGATTGTGACAAACATGTTATTCGCAGGAAAATATAACAAATGTATCGAGAAAATGTTGTGCCCACGTTAGATTTTTTAAAAACACGGTTAACAACTGACGATACAACGATATCATGTAGCAGGTCAAGTCCTTACCGCGCTTTGCAAGAGATGGGATTTAAGTATAAGACAATAAACAAGAGACCAATTGTTATGGAGCCTGAAAGATTAAGAAAAAATGAGATTTCTGTACTGTCAAAAAAGGATGGGTTGATTTAACTGAAAAATGCCAAAATAAAGCCCATTCCAATAAAGGAAAACGAATAACAATAATTCATGCAGGTTGGGAAAATGGATGGATCCCTATAATTATTTATTACTGTCGGCAAAAAATATAAAGGATTCAAGTCTGGACTATCATGAAGATACCAACGCCACTCTTGATGAAAGCTGGTTTAAAGACAGTTTGCTTTCAAATGTACCAGAACACAGTGATATTGTGATGGGCAACGCAAGCTACCACAGCCTGCAACTGGAAGAGGTACCGAATGCATCGAGCACAAAATCCGCAATAATGGAGTTTATGTTAAAAAATGACTTGTACTTCGAGGAAATGTATAGTAAAAAACAGCTGTTAGAAGTGTTAAAGGCATTTAGTATTATAAAAGAGTATGTCTTTGTGATAAAATGGCGGAAGAAATGGGTCACACTGTGTTGCGACTGCCACCCTATTATTGCATTTTTAACCCTATTGAACACATGTGGCATCAAATTAAATCGAAAATGAGAACTGAAAATAGCACACCTACTCTTAGTGGCACACTTGTACACATAATAAACTTTTATACATACAATACAAGTAATGGTAAAAATAAACATAATAAACATTGCTACTATAAGGTTTCATTTAACTACAAAATCCGTTCCTGTGCAAAGCAGTACCCCTTATTTTATTTCATTTCAGTAATATAAACAGTGATGCCAGATGGGGTCAGGTAGATTTCGCTGGTTGGCACGCTTATCGACAGTTTTATATAGGTAATTTTACCAAGAAATTCTTTAAAAACGTAGGTTTGGCAATCGAACAGGTAACGGGGTTTCTTTGGGTGTTTACAATATAATAAAGCTTTTATTGCAGTTATTAGGTCAAACGAAATATGTTCGGATGGACTTTACTAAGTTATATAACTTATTAAATATTATAGATATTAGAGTTAATCCATATATTAAGTCGTATAAATTACAAATTATACAATGGATAATTGACACAATAATGATTTAATTCTAAAAACAATATATGGAAATTAACTACAGCAATAAATAATGTTAGTGTAAGTGATCTCTGTGCTGGAGTATACTGATTTATGGCAATAATTATGTATGGAATTATGCTGAAATGATTGATAATTTATAAGTGGCCGTATTTTTTGTGCAAGTAGCTGAGAACCTAAAATTAATTTTTTGTTTTCTTATCACACAATTCGAAAAACTATTTTATTTTTCTTCTTTTCTGTTAATGTTCTTTAAAGATTATAAAGGTTAAGTAATGCTAAATCTTTTCACATTTTCAGTATCTTTATTGTTTTATAAGCTAGCTACACAAGGTTCAAAAACTTTGTAGCTTAATTTATTAGCAGTGTATCTACTGATTATTATGTGAAACAAATTTTGGTACAAATTTAAACATTTTATTTTTCGTAGAATTTTGAATTTATTGTAGGTACAAATGTAACATTTGTTATTAAAACATTTTTATAATTTGATAAAAGCTTTTTAATGGCTTAACCCAAGTTTCTATGATGATTTTTTTGACCTATCGGTTATCAAGACAAAGGTACGAATACGAAATCAATCTTTAGCAACGGGTATGGTGAACCTAACCAATGGTAACTATAAGATATGTGATGGGCAATAGGAATAATAAGAAGACACATTTTACCCAATAAGACTGCCGCTAAGCAACCAAGAAGTTAATTATATTATTCGATAAAGTCCATATTATGGAAATTCGCGTCATAATGTATATGAAATTCAAAGGCTCACATAATAAACTTTTATACATACAATACAAGTAATGGTAAAAATAAACATAATAAACATTGCTACTATAAGGTTTCATTTAACTACAAAATCCGTTCCTGTGCAAAGCAGTACTCCTTATTTTATTTCATTTCAGTAATATAAACAGTGATGCCAGATGGGGTCAGGTAGATTTCGCTGGTTGGCACGCTTATCGACAGTTTTATATAGGTAATTTTACCAAGAAATTCTTTAAAAACGTAGGTTTGGCAATCGAACAGGCAACGGGGTTTCTTTGGGTGTTTACAATATAATAAAGCTATTATTGCAGTTATTAGGTCAAACGAAATAGGTTCGGATGGACTTTATTAAGTTATATAACTTATTAAATATTATAGATATTAGAGTTAATCCATATATTAAGTCGTATAAATTACAAATTATACAATGGATAATTGACACAATAATGATTTAATTCTAAAAACACTATATGGAAATTAACTACAGCAATAAATAATGTTTGTGTAAGTGATCTCTGTGCTGGAGTATACTGATTTATGGTAATAATTCTGTATGGAATTATGCTGAAATGATTGATAATTTATAAGTGGCCGTATTTTTTGTGCAAGTAGCTGAGAACCTAAAATTAATTTTTTGTTTTCTTATCACACAATTCGAAAAACTATTTTATTTTTCTTCTTTTCTGTTAATGGTCTTTAAAGATTATAAAGTTTAAGTAATGCTAAATCTTTTCACATTTTCAGTATCTTTATTATTTTATAAGCTAGCTACACAAGGTTCAAAAGCTTTGTAGCTTAATTTATTAGCAGTGTATCTACTGATTATTATGTGAAACAAATTTTGGTACAAATTTAAACATTTTATTTTTCGTAGAATTTTGAATTTATTGTAGGTACAAATGTAACATTTGTTATTAAAACATTTTTATAATTTGATAAAAGCTTTTTAATGGCTTAACCCAAGTTTCTATGATGATTTTTTTGACCTATCGGTTATCAAGACAAAGGTACGAATACGAAATCAATCTTTAGCAACGGGTATGGTGAACCTAACCAATGGTAACTATAAGATATGTGATGGGCAATAGGAATAATAAGAAGACACATTTTACCCAATAAGACTGCCGCTAAGCAACCAAGAAGTTAATTATATTATTCGATAAAGTCCATATTATGGAAATTCGCGTCATAATGTATATGAAATTCAAAGGCTCGAATCGTTCCCTAAAAAACGCATTAGCTGTTTGCTTTTAATTTTAAAATGGGTTTAAAGTGATCCCTCAAAGTCGTCGAATTAAAATTCCAAATCTAAAACGAGGCGAAGGTACAGTGAGGCCTTCTATAGCTTCTTTAAAAATAATCCATCTCCCGAATCTCATTTATTATTAGTAAAGAAAGAGCAAAAAGCATTTTTACATTAGTCCAAAAGCCAAGCTGAATATGTAAGCAGGCGCCAGTCGGAATCGAAACGAAACCCTTAAATAAACATGAGCTGCTTTTTCCTAAAGAATAATTTATTTTTTTGTGCATTAAAGATAATTGTGGGTGTAGTAACGCCTCCCATAACAACTGCTAAAGTCAACAACAATTTACTAAAGTCCGTTCATTGAGTGATTTCTCATATCGGATTAAGGATGCATAAATTAAATATTACCTGGCACCTGTAAATTCCAGTAACCCTCAATAAGTTATCTATTATATTAGTTGAATGCTTAATGTACTGGTAGTGACTGAGACTGGGGATTTCTTTGTATTTTGTTAGGAGTTAAATGTCAAATCCGAGGAGTTATTTATGATATGCACAAACAGAAAGAGGTGGTAACTCTTGATTCGATCCTTGAGAAAATCAGAAACAGAGAAATATGTGACATTGGACGTATTAGTCTTTCATTAGTTTTAAAGCAGTTGGGGTTCAAGTACCACAAAACTAACAACCGAAAAATTCTTTGTGAGCAACAACACATTGTTTCTAAGCGGTGGTCGTTTTTGAGGAAATAACTAGCTAATTTAAAGTCCGAGAATTCAAAACCTGTGGTATTCTTAGATGAGACATGGATTTTTGAGAAGGGAAACCAAACAAAATATTTATGGCAGGATGGGTCAAAATACTGCTACTCAAGGGTTTCATCCGGGAATGGAAAAAGATATGTCGTAATACACGCCGGAAGTCAAGAAGGATTTTTGCCAAATGCAAGTTTAGTTTTTACTTTATCGAAGAAAGTGGAGGACTATCATGACAATATGACTACCGCGATATTCGAGAACTGGTTTGAAGAATATGTGCTAAAATCACTAGAAGAACGCTCGATCATTATTTTAGACAATGCTTCATATCACTCACGAGTTTCTGAAAAAATACCAAACAATAGTTCCACCAAAGATGAAATGAGGAACTGGCTAAACACCAGAAAAATAAAAAAATACCATATATTTTTGAAAGCAGATTTGTTATCCGAAATTAAAGTACACACTGCTGGTAAGGATAAGGCTTACATAGTGGACTCCCTCGCGGGGAAATACGGTCACGAGGTCTTCCGTCTGTCCCCATACCATTATGAATTTAATGGTATTGAATTAGTGTGGGGAATTTGCAAAAACTACTATGACAAGCATGCATGTCAAACGACGAACGAAGAAAGCATTTTAAATTTATGGAATGAAGCTTTAAAACAAATTGGACCAGAGACTTGGTTAAAATGTATTGACCACGTGGAAAAATTGATTCAAGATACTTTTGACTCGGAACAGGTCATTGATGAAATAGGGCCAATTATTATAACTTCTGATAGTAACAGTGACAAAAGTGCTGATAGTGATATTGACGATTAAATGTACATTTTATGTAATAAAATTTCTAATTATTCTTATTATTATTATTATTATTTAATTATTTGAAATAAATTTAATTAAATAAATAATTGTAATGGAAATTTTAATTACGGCCCATATATCTAAAATTAGTAAAAATTGTTTGAGGACCCCTGTCTATTTTATTCTAGACTAATTTTGACCATAATCGGTTAATGACAAATGCGCATTCACTCACTGAACGCACTATAGCAGCATTCGAAATACTTTAAACCTGAATCCTTAAGCTGGATTTATAAACTCGAAAAGTTGGTGAGGTTGAAGTTATGACCAAGTTTGTGAGGTTAAATATTCCGAACTCCGAGCATAAAAATTGATTATCTCGAACTCCCGAGAAGTTTTCGAACCTTACATGAGCTTTACATGAACAACATAAACGAGTGTATAAATGGAACTGAGTGTTCCCTTTAGTTTAAATTGAACTCCTATTTCCAACACCAACTGAACCTCAACCTCGCCAACTTTTCGAGTTTATAAATCCAGCTTTATTCTTGTAAGTTTGAAGGTGGTAAAAAGTATTTTCTTCTTTTTTAGAAAAACCTACGCGTTTCAGCCCATCAGACCATCATCAAGGCCTCTGGAAGAAAATAAAAGCGATCGGATATAAAAAAAATTAACTTAGTTAAATTAAAAAATAACGGGTTTAACTTACAGTTACGGAGGTTTGTCTTCACAGTGATAAGTAGGACACACTATGGGGCTGAGCTTTTTAGAAGTTTCTCAATAATACGAAAGCTTTGCATTTTGGGAATGCTTGGGAATAAAGTTACCCGGTAAGATCGTGTTCTGCAATTTTTTGACCAGTTCGATTAAATTTTTTGATGTTGTGGACAAAATTTGGGTTTAAATGAGTTTTAATTTAATTTAGTAATCCAAATTGCAAGAAAATACGATTGGGAGTTAATAATGGCGGATCTTAACCATACCATATAGAAAAGGGTTGGTGGGATTCATATCAGGAACATTTTTATGCCCTAATATCAAGCTCTTCAGTTTCCCTGTATATTTAAGACATGGATCTCTATCAACAGAAGAGAAGTTCTTATTGTTTAGTCAAAATTCAGAGACCTTGTCAATGTAAGATTGTATATCAAGAACAACATGACAGTTCCCTTACCGGCTTTACCCAAAATTAGGTCAAGATTGTATATCTTAAATTTTAATTTCTTAACTATTTTTTTGTTGCATGTTTTTTTTTTATTCGATCGTTTTTTATTTACTTACACATGAATGATGGACTAATAAGCCGAAACGCGTAGGTTTTTTTAAATGAATATTTTTCTTAAAAAGAAGGAACTTCTTGTAATACAGGGTTCCCCATAATAGACTACCCATTTTATATTATTAATAAATTCCCTACGAGATAACTAAATAGGTTGTTCTCTGTGGAATTATCTTCTGTAGTCTTTGGGATTTAAGTAAATTATTAATCAAGTAGGCGCCTGTCACAAATAAATTTTAAACTAATAATTTCGTGGAACGTTATTTTTCTACGAGAAGTTTGTTAGTTTTCATCAATAATTATTTAATTTTTTTGCTTTGAGACATTATTTCAACATCCGTTTGAACTTTTATGGATTACTCAGTCCAACAACGTGTGTTTTGTGTAGAAATTTACATAAGAAGCAATTCGATAGAAGAAGTTAGGCGTGCATTCCGGCGTCAGTTTAATAACAACAATTGGGGTCACGCGCCAAATCGTAAAACTGTTAAGTTATGGGTTCGTCATTGGCGTGAAAATAGTTCTGTACAAAATTTGAAGAAGCCTGGACGTCGAAGAACAGTTCGTACACCAGAAAATATGGAACGAGTTAGAATTGCGTTTACGAGAAGTCCTAAAAGGTCTGCTAATCGACAAACCCTTATCCTAGGAATATCGAAGGGAATCTTAGATCGAATTCTTCAAAGGGATTTAAAATTTCATCCCTATAAATACCAAATGGCACAGTACCTTAGCAATCAAGATAAAGAAGCAAGGTTAGCAAATTGTCAAGAATTTTTGGATTTACATCAAGGAGCAATTCACAGTCTCCTAATGACCGACGAAGCAAATTTTTATTTGAACGGCATGGTCAATAAACAGAATTTTAAATACTGGTCAAATGAAAATCCTCGTAAAATCTTTACACAGAACCTCGATAATCCAAAAGTTCTTGTGTGGTGTGGAGTAGGACCTTTTGGTATTATTGGCCCTTATTTTTTTGAGGATGAAAATAACCGCGCTGTAACAGTAACATCCGAGCGCTACGTTAATATGCTAGAGACATTTCTCATTCCAGAATTAAATAGACGAGGATTACTAAACAATGCCTTACTATTCCAACAAGATGGGGCAACAGCTCATACCGCCAGAAACTTAATGAGGGTCCTGCGAGAAATGTTTAGTGGCCGACTTATTTCTTGATTCGAAGATTTGCCTTGGCCTTCGAGGTCCCCCGACTTAACGCCACCCGATTTTTTCCTGTGGGGATATTTAAAAGCCTAAGTGTTTGCGAGTCGTCCAGGTACAATCGAGGAACTGAAAGTCAAAATTCGTGAAGAAGTTGAAGGAATAGACGAAGGTTTGCTACGCCGTGTAATGAACCACTTTTTATCTAATATTGAAAAATGTGTTGAAGTTGGTGGAGGTCATTTAGAAGACGTGATTTTTAAAAGTTAAAATGAATTAAATTAGCCGAATATTTATAAGTTATCATAAATCCCAAAGAGTTAGCTGTAATGTAGTAAAATAAAAAGTTTGTTTTGTTAACTAAAAAAATTTTAATTCAAATATTAAAATGGGTAGTCTATTATGGGGAACCCTGTATAAGCATTTAAAATTATCCACTCGCTATAGTTCAAATTTAAACTCTTTTAACACCTTTAGAAATTTAACTAGACACTCTAAGAACAGTGCAAAGCAGAAGAGACCGTGACACATTTCAAAGGGTTGCAATTGAATTTAATTCCCAAAATAGCAAAGCAACTTAGGAGCAAGGAACTAATATCGTCTACCCTCTTCATATATTCATTATCACACATTAAGGTTCCCAGCTCCTTGGTGCTTATAAAATTATAAAGACTGTCTTACGTAGTACGTACATAGGCCTGAAACTTGGAGAATTGCATTAATAATGCATAGGTTTAAAGGTTTGATGTAAGAAGGACAAGGTGTAGGATATTCCGGGTGAATTTTAGCGTATAACTTGTCTCTGCAGCTTCGCCCGTGGTAGTTTAAATTGAGCAAAATTACAGAACCCAGTTTTCATATATAATATCACAAGAGAAAAAATTTTGTCGGCAAAATTTTCGAAAGGTATGAAAGTTTGTTGCTTGGCAATTGGCTAAAAATCACTCGATCTTTTTTTTCAAAATCGGATAAACTTTTATTTTTTAAACTCAAACTAGATCACTTTTTAGCAATTTAAACTCGAATAAACGGTAATAGATAAAACCGCTCCAGCTTCGCTGTTGTATCATCATCAAAAATCATACGTTAAACCACAAGAGCTTTTTTTTTATCGGATAAACTTTAATTTTTGACGATAACTAGATTGCTTAGAAATTTAACGGGAACAAAAAATGATAAAAACGCGACAGCGAAGCTGGAGTGATTTTATCTATTACCGTTTGTTCGAGTTTAAATTGCTAAAAAGTGATCAGGTTAGTTCAGGTTAGTTCAGGTTAGTGTTGCTAAAAAATGATCAGTTTGAGTTTAAAAAATAAAAGTTTATCCGATCTTAAAAAAAAAGATCGAGTGATTTTTAGCTAGAAAAATTCACGGATTTTGGCATGAATAGATACTAAAAAAAATAATATTGTTTATTTTCTAATGCAAGTTTAATACAAATTATGCTAAAGCTAAAATATTATTTAAATGTGCAATTACTGGAAACATAAGTATTATATTTATACTCTTGGTAATTCTCGCCATTTACTTTTTTCATCTTGTATGCCCAATCAGCTAAAAACATCGCAATTTCTGTTACTGGAGTCGACGCTAATAGTTCGTAATTTCGTTCCTTACAGAATACAATAAACTGTCTCCACATCGATGATTTAGTATTTTTTGTAGACTTAGGAATGCTTTTTTCTATGTTTTCTTTAATCTCGTTTATTGAAACGTGTCCAAAACGGTTCATTTTTAATAATTTAATCACAAATCACTAAAAATGTTTGACAGCATCAAATTAATTTGCAACAATATGTCAGGTTGCCGAGCAATAAAAAAGAAAAACTACTGGATTTTGAGCTGAAGAGATTTTTACCATTTAATTTTTAGCTGGAGAGGGTTTTATCGATTTCAAAGTGATAAAAATGCAATGTAGGAGTGAATTTAACATTTCGTTTGTTCTCGTTAAATTTCTAAGCAATCTAGTTTTCGTAAAAAATAAAAGTTTATCCGATAAAAAAAAATCTCTTGTGGTTTTACGTATGATAAATTCATAACGCGTCTAGTTAAGTGGAAGCCGACTTTAGTATTCTGATTTATTATTTCAATAACGTGTTATACAAAATAGTTATTTTCAGAAATAAAATTATCTATGTATCACTGGAATTATAAGGGTCTCAATTACCTCGGGCAATTGCTGTCCCTCGGGCCAAAGGCCCTCGGGACGTAAACTTTGCCCTCGGTGATTAAGATCATTATAATTCCGTAGATACATAGATAATTTTATTTCTGACCGATTTTAGTAACATTTTGTTCATTTTTAAAGTGGAATAAATGTTTCAATAGATGACAATCAAATTGACATTAGATGTCAATCGTTTGATTTTATGTCAAATTTTTCTTAATATCCAAAGGGAGTTATGACCCTTATAATTCCCGCGTAACTAAGACGTTATAAGCTAATAATATACCGGTCAGAAATAAAATCTAATTTCTTCAAAAACGGCTTATTTTATCGAAACAAATGTAGAGCACCTTTTTTAGAGAAATAGCCAGAGTATTTAAAAAATCAGTTTTCAGCTTGGTAAAATGACACCTGTCAAAATTTTGGCTCAACGAGTGTGGTGGCAATACGGTTCTGACTTCCCTGTCGAAGTAAAACATTTACTGTAATATGGCTTAATGAGTTTAATTAAATTTAACATGTCGGTTCAAAAGCTACAACCGAAAAGGTAAGTCGCTGGGTACCCCTTTGGGGCTCTGTATCTCCGTTAAGGGGAATTTTTTGTGTATGACAATTGGGGTTATTTTGACCTCCCCATAGGCTTCCGAGAGTATGTCACTTACCAGGCACCTTGTATAACAAAACGTAGGTGATATTTATTTATCACTAGTAATAAAATACTTTTAGCCATAAACATTGCACATAGGAGATTTTAAAAAGCCTCCCTTCTTATAATAACAACCCCCACGTGTCCAGTTGGAATTTAAAATTTAATATAGCTAATTAAATGCATATTTGCATTTCTCAAGCTTGGCCTCCACCTCGTTACTTCTTCTTTACTGATATCCGACGATATTTCATCTCTTTTCACCCCAATAGTTTTCTGTATAAATAAAAGAGACGCCGATCTGTTCGCGGCGCAATTAAAACGGTCTGGTATGTGAAGAATTCTTAACGCGGGCCCGCTCTGTCTCCTTAATTAAAAACTACCCCTTGTTAAGAAAGTGGAACGAAAAAGTTTCGAGAACAAACAAGGGATGATTTCGGGAGAAAGAACGGTTTGGTCGTTTGGTAACTCTGGCTGGTGCTGGTTAGACACTGTGGTAGTTTTACGATAACTTATGCAAAATACAAGGCTTTTCGAATGTAGCCAAATGTATCTGTTGTGTTTAATAAACATTCCTCTTTTGTCGTTTGTTTTTTCATTTCGTTTTATTTGTCTTTTATTTAAATTTTATTAATTGGATATAAGTAATACAACATAGATGAAGGTCACATAGTGAAGTGGTAAATATTTATTATTTTTTTGTCCTTGTTTAGTTGTCTATAGTCTATTTCAGAAAGGTGTAGAGTAATAAAATGGGAAATTCTTTCCAGTTCGGCTCAATTTCGGTGTCGGCCATAGGCGCAGGTAAACTTTGTGCATTAAATTATTTATGATAACTAACCAAAACTTTTAGATAATTAGGTTAACGGGGATTAAGATAAAATACTATTACAATAAATAGTAAGAGAATACTACTTGGCAAGTGGTAATCATAATATGACATATCAATATGTATACATGTGAGAACTTTGTTCTCTAGCCACTTGCTGAGACCTTATACAATAAGGATTAACCAAATTATGCTAAAACAGCTATTCTCTGGGCTACATGCCCCAACGAGCGCTGAATTAAATAGCACAATTTGGTGTATTTTGACTAACACTGTTAGTACTAAAATACAGACTCAGATTGCAGAAACTACTGGGAAAGAAAAGAATGAATCTTTATTTCCAATGATAGGTTGCTACGCTGCTGCTACCTGTAGACCGGTTTCGAACTCTTTGGTTCTCGTCAGTACAGGGCAAGCATGACAAGCGAGCACACCTGCCATTGGAAAATTGAAACACCCTATAGCCACAATATTGTTCTGCCTAGGCAGTACAATACAGGTGGCGCCATCCTCCAGAAGTTTCTAGCAATCTGATGTGAAAGATACCGTATGGTACTATAAACACAATAAATAGTAAGAGAATACTACTTGGCAAGTGGTAATCATAATATGACATATCAATATGTATACATGAAAAGAATGAATCTTTATTTCCAATGATAGGTTGCTACGCTGCTGCTACCTGTAGACCGGTTTCGAACTCTTTGGTTCTCGTCAGTACAGGGCAAGCATTAATTCAGCGCTCGTTGGGGCATGTAGCCCAGAGAATAGCTGTTTTAGCATAATTTGGTTAATCCTTATTGTATAAGGTCTCAGCAAGTGGCTAGAGAACAAAGTTCTCACATGTATACATATTGATATGTCATATTATGATTACCACTTGCCAAGTAGTATTCTCTTACTATTTATTGTGTTTATAGTACCATACGGTATCTTTCACATCAGATTGCTAGAAACTTCTGGAGGATGGCGCCACCTGTATTGTACTGCCTAGGCAGAACAATATTGTGGCTATAGGGTGTTTCAATTTTCCAATGGCAGGTGTGCTCGCTTGTCATGCTTGCCCTGTACTGACGAGAACCAAAGAGTTCGAAACCGGTCTACAGGTAGCAGCAGCGTAGCAACCTATCATTTGAAATAAAGATTCATTCTTTTCTTTCCCGGTAGTTTCTGCAATCTGAGTCTGTATTTTAGTACTAACAGTGTTAGTCAAAATACACCAAATTGTGCTATTTAATTCAGCGCTCGTTGGGTCATGTAGCCCAGAGAATAGCTGTTTTAGCATAATTTGGTTAATCCTTATTGTATAAGGTCTCAGCAAGTGGCTAGAGAACAAAGTTCTCACATGTATACATATTGATATGTCATATTAAAATACTATTGTTCGTAATATTAAAATTTCAAGCAATCGCGTAGGAGGATTAGAAAAGGTATGTTTTCTGGTCTGAAGTGTCAAAATCGAAATATTGTGTAGGGATTAGTTAGGTAGTAGATTATAAAGTTACGTTTTGCGTTTAACAGGTACCATTTAACAGGTACCGAGTTTGGCTCTGGCCTCTTTGGCTGGATCATATAAATAGGTGGTAAATTGGAATAAACTTCAAATATCGTGTGTGCGTGTATGACCTTAATAAGTATATTATTTGTTTAGTTTAACGCATGAGTATTTGCTGTAAACCGTATATAGTGTTCACAGTATTATAAGATTAGTAATAAAATGGCGACATTCACACCAACAAAAAGATGTTCCAATAATTCTCCACTATCAGTGAGTGAAAAAGTTATTATTTTAAATGTACATGATTGCATAAAAAACGATTATCCGAATTTTACTGTGCAAGAAACTGTAGACCGATGTTCCCGAATAACTGGAGTTGGAAAGTCCACCGTTTTAAAATTATTGCGGGAGAGAAAGACAGCAGGTCAAGTGGAACCTCCCAAGAAAAGTCCAGGCAGACCAGTAAAAGTCCTTGATGAAGAGACCAAAAGTGTAATTCGAAGAAAAGTTTACTCGTCTTATTTTAAAAAAGACATACCCACCCTAGATAAGATTCTAATGGAGCTTGGCCAGGATGACAGTATTCCGTTTATAACTAGAAAACTTTTATGGACCACTTTAAAAAATATAGATTTTGTCTGGGAAAAGCATAACCGTAAATCACTTTTACTGGAAAGCGATGAAATTGTTTGCTGGCAACGAAAATACTTGAGAAGTATAAAGCAGTACAGAAGAGAGCAGAAGAAAATCTTTTATCTTGATGAGACGTGGATTAATGAAGGTTATATAGTACCAAAATTGTGGCAATACAAAAATATAACCAGTGCTCGCCAAGCTTTCATGGAAGGCCTGTCAACGGGTATTAAGGTGCCTTCAGGTAAAGGGAAGAGACTAATAATCATCCATATTGGAAGCGAAGAAGGATTCTTAAAAGAAAGTTGGCTAACCTTTCAGTCATTCAATACGGGAGATTACCACGAGGACATGAATTCGAATGTTTTTGAGGACTATTTTGGTGAAATGATAAAATATCTTCCAGCTGATTCAGTAGTAGTTATTGATAACGCAAGCTATCATTAACGACGCACAGAGAAGACTCCAACTTCATCTTGTATAACGTATTTTTTGTTTTTTTTTTATAATGTTTAATAAAAAATAAGTGTAGCTTATACTATGTACATAATGCCTAATTTTTATTCTGTTGAAATAAAATTCTTTCCTTTTTACGAATATCCTACCGGCACGCCTTTGTCACGCCATTTGCAGTGTTGTTGAATGAATAACAATAGGCAAAACCCATAAATTGACCCAAACCCGGGTGGTACTACCTGCACTTGATGAA
Organism: Polydrusus tereticollis; assembly: GCA_963920685.1. Classification (NCBI taxonomy): domain Eukaryota; kingdom Metazoa; phylum Arthropoda; class Insecta; order Coleoptera; family Curculionidae; genus Polydrusus; species Polydrusus tereticollis. The sequence goes on from OY987333.1 coordinate 10,156,309, forward strand.
AAGAAAAAAATTTTCAATGAAATCAATGCCAAATTTTGAAAATGGCTTAAATATTCGTTGGGTCACTCTGTAGTTCCTTTGCATACCTAATGAGCTTTTGCTACTCTACACCTTTCTGAAATAGACTATAGCCTTTAACTTAAACTCAGTATTGTGTGCATTGTGTGAGTTTTTCCGCAGTAGGTCATTCATAATTTCATTATTTTATCCTAAACACTTTATCGATCAGTCCTGCCACCTTATTTTCACAAAACACTTACTTAAACACACTATTTAGCATTCATAGTGCCCTTGAGTTAGAGCGCGCGAATATCTATTTTTCGCTGTCTGCCTTGAATATTCAGCATAAATATTCAACAGTGTTTGCTGTGTACTCAGCCTCTAAAATTATCCATCAAGCAGAGAATTCTCCGGTAATCTTCCGACACACATCAGCGTTGGCCATGGCGCGTCTTAATCTTGAAACGTTTCTATGAATATATAAGTCAGTGGCGTAACTATCTCATCACCAGTACAGTGAAAGAATGTTCGACTTAAGCAACATAAGCAATAATTAATAAGATAAGAGAAATGGACACCGAATCGGGAACTTGCACATTTTTTTTAATACCTCAATATGCTCACTTACATTAAAAAATACGATTTGCACAAATTGAATATGAGCCTTAAGTATCATTAATTAATTTATTATTAAGAATTAAAGTCCACGCGCCGCCATATAATTTCAAACGCAGCGTGTCAAGAAATCGAAATTATTTACTTTGACGATTAAATGAATAAGGTTAATTTGGTGGTTTGAAAAACCTTATAAAGCAGTTATTTTGGTTAGGGATCTGCAATGTATACTAGGGTAAGTTTTTATAAATATTTTATGGTGCCACTTTGTTAGAGCTCCACCGTAAAACTGTTGAAGATAATATTAATTTCAAAGATTTTTTTTTGGAAAACTTTGGTGAATGCGCTGGGAAACATAGAGTTACCTGAAGAATGTTTAACGTAGGTAGTAGTTTATTAAGTTGTAGAGCGATGTTAAAAAAACGAATGCAATTTTTCTGCCTGTTATGCAAGTGATTTCTAGATTGTTTATAAATAAATATATTTGATTATGTATTTAATTATGACTGAAGAGAGCTTTTTTAAGGGTAAATCTAATAAATTACCCAAAGTAGATATGTTTATGCTGGCAACTTATATAAAAACCACAGATAGTGTTTCCATGGGTGAAATTTGCCGGGCAAAGGTAGATAAGAATGTGTATTTCATTATTATAAATGTGTAGTAAGTAGTAAGTAGTAGTAGCTACTATAGTGTGTTGCTTAATGCGAAAGAGTAATAAATCATTATTGAACTATAAAACGCAGTGGTCTTAGCCATAGTCCATAGTATTATTTCATATAACATTCGCAGTTGCAAAAATAGTTGAAATGTGTTCGAATATACCGACTTGTGCACGAGGACAAACGCGGCCCCATCAGGTCACCAAAAAGAAGTATAGAAATAAAAGAAACTGTAATAAATGAGGATAAAAAGACTGTTATCAGACGAATCATACACCCGTTTTACTTAAAAAAAGAAATACCTACCTTGCACAAAATAATGTCTGAAATGAAAAAGGATGATTTCATTCCACCCATGAGTAAGAAGAAACTATGGAAAGCTTTGAAGGAAATGAATTTCTGTTATAAAAAAATTCAAAACAGAAAATCACTTTTAATGGAGAAAGGCGAAATCATCTGCTGGCGACGACGATATTTGAGGACAGTTAGACAGTTTCGAAGGGAAAACAGGAATATCTGTTAGATGGACGAAACTTGGTTAAACAAAGGATATACCGTTGGTAAAATAGGGCAGGATAAACATATAAAAAGCGCGAGGCAAACTTGCATGGAAGGATGGTCCACTGGAATAAAAGTACCCTCGGGAAAAGGTTAATAATTTCTCATATTGGTAGCAAGAATGGATTTGTCGATGGCGGCTTACTAACATTTAAATCAATACGGACTCGAGACTATCATGAGAACATGAACGCTGATGTATTTGAAGAATACTTTCAGCAAACGCTAGATCTTATTCCTCCTGGGTCTGTGATAGTCATGGATTAGATACCACTCAAGCAAATCGAAAAAATAACAACGGCTTCTTGGAAAAAAATTACATCATTCATTGGTTACTGAAAATAAGAAGCCATTTCATAAAGACATGCTGAAAAAGGAGCTACTGGAGATATTTGTACGAAATTTCTTGTCGACGAAATCACTTCAAAACGAAATATTACAGTACTTCGCCTTCCGCCATATTACTGTAAATTAAACCCCATAGAGTTGGCGTGGGCGCAAGTAAAAGGGTTTGTAGCAAGTCATAACACAACTTTTACAATGAGAGACGTTGGAAACCTCTTGCAAGAGGGAATAGAGACAGTAGATTGTGAAAAATGGAGTAAGTGCGTCGATCATGTGACTGAACTAGAAGAAAGAATGTGGGAAGCTGATAACATGCTAGAAAACACTGTAGAGCCCCTTATTATGTCCCCGGACCCCAACGACGATAGTTCATCGGACTACTTGGAACATGATGACTAAAATTTAAAAATTAAGTTGTTGTATTGTACATATTACATTTTTTTTTATAAATATTAATATTAATTCCAATTTATCTATTTTCATATTATTGTTACTTCTATATAAGTTTTTATCTACTTAATATTAGAATTATTATTATTATTATTATTTATTTGTTGCAACAGGCGGCACAGCCGATAAGTTGCACTGAGTATTGGTCGTTGGTTTGTTGCACAGTTTGTTTTAGATTCACAAATTGTCTAGTTTGTTTTTGAAGTTGTTAACAGACACTGAGTTAACCACTTCGTTTGGGAGGTTCCCGCACGACCCGGTTTGTGAGAAAGTTTTTTCTCGGGAGGTTATTGCATCTTTCTGTTTGCAGCTTCTGTGAATGCCCCCTCAGACCTGTGTTGTTGTTTTTGTGGAATAGATCCAAGGTCACTGAGTAGTGGTTGTGTAGAACCTTGAAGGTTTCAATAAGGTCGCCTCTCTTCCTTCGATCACTAAGTGAGGTCAGCTTGAGTCTTCTTAGACGTTCTTCGTAGGGCAAGTGTCGGATACTGTTGGGAAGCTTTGTTGCACGGCGTTGCACTCTCTCCAGTAGGTTTGCATCCTTGGCAAAATAGGGTGCCCATACCACATTAGCATGCTCCAAGATTGGTCTGATGTATGTCTTGTACATTTTTATGAACATTTGCTAGCTAATGTAGTAAAAAGAATTCCAGACTCGATAGATGAGTGAGTTTGCAGATTTCACTACCTTATTGACTTGATCTTCCCATTTAAGGTCTTTTCGAATTAGCACACCTAGGTCTCTCTGTTTATCCGCAGTGGCAAGTGATTGATTGTTGAGAAAACATGTCAGCTCAGGATTGCCTCTACCAAGATGAAGGACGGTGCATTTGTCGGTGTTCAGGTGCAGCAGCCAGTTGGCAGTCCATTCCTCGAGCTTGGCCAGGCCATTTGTTAGATCTCCATGTTGATATGAGGGGTCAGAGAAGAGCTTAGTGTCGTCAGCAAAGACACTGGTTGTGCATGTCATTCCTTCGGGAAGGTCGGAGATGAAGACGATGAACAAGAGAGGATAATTATTATTATACTTTTATTCTAATAAACTACCTGTAGAAACGCCGCTGTTTCATTAGTTTCATTCACCAAACTTGTCTTTCTATTGTATGCTAATTAGGATTACCCTAACTTTGGACCGATTTGGGGTGTGTAGGTCTGAAATACGGAATATTTAAAAATTATCATTGCGATCTACCTGCAATTTACAATGCAACCTTTAAGTTGTCTACCCTGTTTAATGGGTCCTGTCATTGCAAATTTACATTTTATTACTCTCTGGCATTAAGCAACATAGTATAATCATAATAAATGATGACAGATGACGTCACGGCGTGTTCTCGGTAGAGTGACGTATTGTTTTTATTTTAGAGTCGGAATTGAAAAACAATTTTTTCTGTGAAATGTAAGTCTTGTTACTATCTTATGGTTTAGTTTTATTTTCCCATTTTAATTTTTATGCAAGCTCCCTACTTAAATGTATGTTTCGACTGTAGTTAATTGTAAATGTTTCCCAGAACCACTGAAGAAAAGCCTTCCTGCGTAGAAAACAGGAAACCCATATTGAATTTGAGGTAGTAAATAATAAGTTCGCACCCCATATTTTGAAAACCTGTTAAATGAGGAGGCCCGGAACCGTATCAAGAATCAATTTATGTTGGCAATATTGCATATTTGTGTTTCCCGCGGGAGGCAAGATCCGATATGAAGTCTGCAATGAAAATCGTCGGGGCATTCTCCACGATATGGTTATTTAAAGGATCTAACTAAAATTTAAAGATTCCTGATAGTACATCAAAATATCTTGGACAACTTTAAAGAGCAATGCTACGAGACAGTTTCGGATTTCTAAATTTGATGAGTTTTACATATAGTTTATCTTACTTATATTAAAATAAAATGCATATACTTCCCAAAAGTTCTTGTCGGAGAATAGCCCAGTTCCCTATACTAAATATTACATAGCGAGCATATAGACTTTTCACTGTTTTCTTTTTGTCTCTTCTTTTCATATTTTTATGGTTGAATTTATGTTTGTGTCTCTTGACTTTGTGCATATTAGATGCAGCGAAGCATAAATAAGCCAAGAGTTCTCATATAAAGCCAAAAGAGCATTTTTTATGTCTTGCTATTTATTACATGAACTATACTAATGTATTTGAACAAGGGTAAGCATTCTTTAAATGATACCAAACGCAGGATAATATAGTTAATATGGAAAAATAGATTTCAGAAGTGGGATGGGTTCGGGTTAGCTTAGTATCACCTCAAAGTTAACGGGTTTGATGGGAAAAAATCAGACACAACCAAATAAAAACTGATCGAAACATGAGAAAGTTTCCGAACTCCTGCTAAAATATTCACCTGAAACTAACTTTTTCGCAGAAATTCCTGGCCAAAGACGAGTGCGAACTTATGCACAAGAAAAGCCAAAGCGTTAATCTTCCCGTAAATATTTCCCCGTGTATTTAGCAAGGTGCAACCCTTCCCATTAATTAGTGTAACTCCACCCGGGGGAGCCCTGAGCCGCCCTTTCTTAAGAACCGCGCTAAACATTAGGGCGCGCCCGCATCGCTGCCATAGAGCCCCTTAATTCTTTCGGTGATAATTAGGCTCTATGAAAATAACAATTTTTAATTTTAATTATTGGAAAAATTCTTGCTTTTCAATTTTTTAGTATTTATGGTATTATGAAAGTTATAGCTGGTACCCTATACGTTTATACATTTTCAGGGTCCAAAGCTATGCAATATTAACACTTTAGTTAAATTAAGACGCGCAATTTCTGACAACTGGACGTCTCTCGTAAATTAAAGCTTTGCCAAATACAAGCACGTGGTTCAGTCATGGCCTACCATGCATAAATTGACAATATTGAAAATTCCAGTAATGCCTCATTTTTTGGCAGTTTTCAAAAACCTATATTTCTGTAATATTAGTGAAAAACTTTTAACTTGCTTCTAATAAAAGTTATTTAATAATTACGGGGGAATCGAATAAAACCCAATATAAATGCAAAAAAAACAATTTTCTTAGAAAATTTTTCATTTGAAAAAAAATTGAGCAATTTCAATTTTCTGTACAGGGTGTCAATTTTTCGATGTAATTGCAGGGTAGCTAGTAAAGATAGAGATTTGCGGTTTTCACATTACTACTTTCTCGTAAAACAAAAGATGCCGTAAACAGAATTGTCATAGATTTCTCAGCTTTTCAGCTACAAGGTTTTTTCGAAAGTGTTGACTTTTTGACCACCCCCCCCCTGTATTTCGGTTATCCTTTAACTTATTGAAATATTGAAAACTATTTCTAAGAGAGTGTTTTAAGTATAATTCAGTGGCGTGCCTACTTTTTTTCTGGGAGTCTTACTTTTTGAGATTTACAGCAAGCATATGATTTTTTAAATAGGACGCCACATATATTTTTCACTCATTTCATTGGGCTATTTTTAAGCTTTTCAGAAATATATAATAGTTGCTAGTTATTATTAACAATAAACGCACAAATCGAAAAATTTAGAAAATTAGGGTAGTAGGCTATGAAACCATTGAAACAAACAAAAGAATATGTCATTACTGCTAAAAGTATAGATCAAATAGGGAAAAATATACAAGGTGTCCCATTTGAAAAATCATATATTTGCTTTGAATCTTGAAAAGTAAGACTGCTGCCAGAAAAAAAGTAAGCAAACCACTGAATTTTATTTAAAAGGCTCTCTGAGAAACAGTTTTGAATTTTTTAAGAAGTTAAGGGATAACCGAAATAAATGGTCAAAATGCAAACATTTTCGAAAACACCCTGTAGCTTAAAAACTAACAAAGCTATAACAATTCTGTTTGCGGCATCTTTTGTTTCACGAAAAAGTAGTGAACTAATGTAAAAACCGCAAGTCTCTATCTTTACCAGTTACCGAGATACCCCTCAAATACATCAAAAAATGACACCCTGTATACAAATTTTCAAAATTTAAAATATACATCTTACGTGTTTTGAGGAGTGCTTTTCGATAAGGTATTTAAGGTCTTGATCCAATTTTTTTTTAACCAAATAGAAAATAAAAACCGTTTAAAAGATTTGTCGTTGTTAGTTTATCTCGAAAATCTACACTTTACAAATCTTTTAGATATAGGGAGATTTATTGTAAAAAGATAATATTTGAGATGCTCTATATGTTTAACGGTCTACACCGCATTTTGATGAGACTTTTGGTTTCGAAGCAATTAACAGCCAAAAAAGGGCATGTTTTGATTTTTAATCGATCAAAAAAATATTTTCCAATTACTGATTGTACCGAAAAATAATAGGATTCATCAACCTTTGACACGACAGATGCACAAAGTTGTAAATGCGAGGACATAAACAAATCAGTTGAAAGTGAAGAGTACGACATAGTCGTTATCTTGTCAGTTTCTTAAGTTAGCCAGATTTGACTTTTACTTTTATTCATTATTCGTCTCTTCCTTTTCGATGACTATTGAAGCTGGGTTCGGGTGTTTTTTTTTATTTATTGTTCTTCCAGATGCTTATTGCTTCTTTGTTTATTTTCATTCATTTCTTGAGATTAACTTGTTGTTATTTTTGAATTTATTCTATTTCATCTAGTTGAGCTAGGGTGGGAGCCAATCTTTAGAGAAAGTACGACATGTGTACGTGAAATCACTTATTACAATAGATCAAATGACTTTCCGCCCATTCTAAAATACTTTTGAACAAATCCCTTTAAAAACAATAATCTTGCCCCGACTTTAAATCAAGGGGCGTAAATTGGCAGTTTTAAAAAACAAATCCGCATTAAAATAAGTGACTTATTTAAAAACGACTGCCGATTAAAAATCACTGCCTCTGAGATCCCTTCGGGAACTCCCCCCCACGTCTTCCGCTCGGTTGTATCCTAAGTGACAACATTTCCGGAGTTTCAATTTTAACGGTCTTGTCGCGAAAAATCCTGTTTCATTAACTGACTTTGAGGGTTGCCAGGGGAGGCCGGAGGGTTGTCGGTGGCGCATTGATCTCTAGCTGCCGCGAGACGCGTTCACTTTTTAATTCTTTTTAAGTAGAGACGCTGAATATCACAAATGGTATACCAAATTCCAAGTTTACTAAATATGCGTTGGTTATATATATAATTAGGAACCAATCAACACAAAATTTAAATCCAAAAATAATAAGACAGTTGTAAAACGAAGATAAAACTCCTTCTAGCCCAGTCTTCTCACTTTTGCTTTATTGTCTCGATTCTTGGACTTTTATAGAAACATTTAGAAGACAATTGACAGCCTACGAAATGTGGCTTTACTGAAGGATATTGAAAATATCATGGCTCCACCACATAACAACTAATGAAGAAGTCATTCGTAAAGAAGAAAATGAAAATTGCAACTACAGTAAAGCCAAGGACTCGAATATTTAGGACATATAATGCGAAACAAGAATAGATAGACTTACCCTGTATACTTTTTTTTATAACTCTTACAGTTTCCGAGAAAAGGTACTGGGTCACCTTGCGTGGACCACCCTGTACGCACTGTATATAAATATAACTGGCCCTTGTTAGGGCGAATTAAGTAAATAATAGTTATATTTTAAATGATACAATATTGATTCAACCGATTTCTTTTCACAAGATTATTACACATTTATCCCACAAGTTAATGGCTCTAGCACGCTCATTAAATAATATGATTGTTCTACTAGACAAAAAAAAATTACACATAATTTGTAATAATATGATTTACACATATTCATCATATTTTTCTATAAATCTTCGCTAATAAAGACCCTAACCAACATAAAGCTATTTTTCGGTACACAACGCTGGTGTTCCGATAAACCCACACAAAGAGTTTGTTCTGAATATTGAATATTTGAAACAATGCGATTGATGCATATTTGCCAGGAAGTGCATAAAGGAATGCAACAAATATGAACTCGTCTCGATATTTAGACCAATATTGAGGGTTGATATGCGGCGAATTTTCCGCAACCAACTGATCATATCGCGCCGCCAAGTGCCGGAATTCGTTACGATGTGTCAATGGCGTCATAATTAACATTCCCGAGAACATGGAGTCGCGTCTGGCACTTTGCTTATTTTACTTAGTAAATTTATAATATTGAAATATTTCTCTTTATTTGGAAAGTTCGTAACGTACTTTGTAACAAACATTTAGCGGCGAAGTTTAAACAAAATTAATTACCTACCGTTAATAATCATGAATAAATAGATAGGAAGGAGATCGGAGATCTTTTTTATATTAACCACACCTCTCATAATACATGTATTGTATTATTGACTCTCTTCCATGCCAGCGCAAGTTATACCCGTCTCTGTCTGTTTATATCGACAACCAGGTCAATCAAATAAATTCTTGTTTTAAAAGATCCTATTTTAATAGTTAGGCGAGTTGCATGTTCGCCGAAAATAAATCCCCCCTTTGTACCATAGCAAATTGAAGTAGTAAAACAAAATTAAAATCAAAAAAGACGAGCCCAAAACAACAGCAATTGGACCATAAAACACATGTATATGTAAATCCGGCAATTCAGCATCTTCATATATCGTAAACGACGAGGGCGAGCCTTATAATCGCGGCCTTTAAAGACAGTAGCGCACGTACATTTATAGAATTATTAGTTTAAACATGAATAAAGACAGTTTACGTTACGTACTAGAATTGAATATTTGAATATTTGAAGAAAAGTGCATTATAAAATATAAATTAATGTGTGCTTACATAGGCCGAAGAACCGAATAAGGTAATCCGGTTTTTATTTGTGGAACAGTGATATTTTCTGGCTCATTTACTCACAGAGCTTACTCTCTTGTTTTTCTTCTATGCAAACGAAAGCATACGTTGAATAAATGTAACTTTATTGTCCCCTTTTGATTTGTATAATGTGTATACCTCACTTTAGAAATATTTACGTTTAAAATAAATTATTAAAATTTGGTGCATTTCTGAACTAACCTTCAGACATATAGAATGCTTATAGTAAGAATAAATGTAAAATTGTACAACATATTTTAATATGATATACAGATCTGTAGGTATACATCATTTTTGAAGATATGAGACACACAGTTTATGAAGAAAAAAATTTGAATATTGCTTTGTCCTACACCGACAAGCTCGTTACACTTGGAGCCTGGGCTTCCCTTCCTTGGACCTGAACCAGCCATATAACAATTTAAATACCAGGCAGAGGCGACCCTGATACAGTGGACTGCCAACCTCCCCCAGGAGGAACGGCAGCAAGCTTCGGCTCGAGTCCAAAGATTTCAGAACTTGGCCTGATAAGTGGAAGTGGAATCTTAATAGGAGTAGACGTGTACTGAGTCCTCTGGATGAACTTTTAACAGGACAAATTGCTGAGGTGCATACATTTATTAAGATTATTACAGACGCTACCATTGAAAGTAAGACTAAAAGACTTCCTAAAATAGAAGAAAAAAAGAAAAATGGATTACTTCAGGGTCACTTAATTCGATAAAAAAACAGAGATGAGTTGTATATATATAAACTTATGAAAGATATAAAACAATTAGAAAGAAAGTAGAAATCCTAAGAAAATAAATCTAACAGTAAGCAATAATTGTGGAAGACGTTTAATGAATATACAAGCAATCATTAACAAAATCGAGAAACCAAGAACTTTGAAGTATATGATGAAGAAAGTGTCTTACACGCTGATCAATATAAAGTATGTGAAATTTTTATTAAGCACTACATTATAGAACGACACTGTTTCAAAATTCTTTCATCTGGAGAACGTCATCACTCTGGAACGACCTCCCTGAGATCGTGTTCCCCAACGAGTATAATCTCCAAGACCAACGTGAATCGTTTCCTGCGCACACGCACCGCTCCTAGAGCGCCATAAAGGATTTATCCTGTAGTGCTGTGCTTTATCATAAAAAAAAAATATATTTAGCGAGAAATTAGCTTCTACAATACAGCAAAATCAGTTAATAAACTCAAGCCAACATAATTTTATACAGCAACAAAACAATTCTTCAATATTCCTCATTCCGGTTATCTGATCAACAACTTGGGTTCCAAAAAAAACGGTCCCCAATAGCGCTATCGCATTTTTAACAAATAAAGTAAATACGAATCTCGATTCAAGCAACGTTTGTGCAACGTTTTCCTGGACCTGGCAAAGGCCTTTGATACACTGGACCATCAAGTCGTCAACAAGCATCAAGTAATGTAAGAGAAATTATGTGTGACGTGCCTCAGGGTACAGTGTTGGAACCTCTACTGTTTTTTATAATATATATATATTATTAATTTATTACTTCAGAGTGACACAGGTAATGTGATATCTTTCGCAGACGATACAGCTTTATTTGTAGATGGTGATTCATGAAATCAGGTTAAATGTAAAATCAATGAAAATATGAAAAAAATTATTTAATGATTGGATGTTAACTTACCAACAATAAGAAACATGGACCCTAGAAAATACCGACTGTGTAACTTACTTGGGAGTATTGTTCGATAAACATTTGAAATTAAATATTCATATAGAGCAGTTAACAAAGGAACTCCGGTCCCTGCTATACATGTTGAAATGGATTTAAAGAATGCCTGATATAGGTATGCGTACTATGTATTTTGCTATTAGAATATATTGAGATCGCACAGAAAAGAGTAATCAAAAGCATATATAGTTTGAATATCAGATTTCCCATCGATCAGTTATTTGAATACACACATTTTCTAAGTGTAAGACATAATATATACTATAAAACTATCTTCTGCATCTGATTAAAACAAATTATTTCGGCAGGACTGCCTCATTAAAATATCAAACTAGATTTCAGGTAAGTTTTAATAAGAAAACTATGACAAAATGACAAAATCAATGGGCTAAAGAAGTTATTTATATGCTGGAAGTATCGCTACTCTTCCTGTGGGTTAATAGGATTGCCTTTGGTCCGTGTACCGCCTCTTACCTATTGCTATTACTATTTGCTTTTAATTACACTCTTAACCTTCAATTATGTTCAAAATTTTATTTTTTGATTCAACCTGAACGAACAACAAAAGTATACGTTCCTTTACAGTGCGCTACTGCGTTTACGTCGCACACCAAAAGAACAGCAGCTTTTACAGGAGCTTCCATCACCGGATAATAGCCCAGTTATTTAGTTACCCCGACGAAGGTAAAGGGAAAATAAAGTAAGCTAAAAGAATGGGGATTGTAATTTAGAGGGATGTAGGAATTAAGGGTAGTTTATAGGTAAACCAGCCGACTCTTTAGCGGATGTGAATCCCCCAGGTTTTTCCGGTCTCGCTCTTGCCACTTTTTCTTCCTCTTTCGCATTTTCTCGGCAACATTTTCGATGCTAATTTTTTCCAATGAGAGCGTGCCCTCGTTATATTTACTCTCCAAGAGTGCTTCATTAAAGTTATTATTACGGTGAGGGAGGCTGAGGTTATAATTAATAAAGGAAACCTGGTCCCCCAAATTAAAAGTGGCAACATTTTTTCTTAAGAATTTCTAATTTTAGCGCAACATTTTTATATCAGTTGTTTTTACACGGTGTGTTCCAAAATAACTAAACTCCTTAGTTTGAGCATTAAGGAGAATACTTTATGTCAAAGGTGGTGTTTTTCGCTCGCGTTAATACAGTATATAATTGTTCTTTGCGTAAAATATTTCTTTGTGGAAAGCTATTAACCGAAATTTTCCATTATAAAATACGACCCTATAAAAATATGGAAACAGTCTAAGGGATAGTTTATGAGGTATAAATTACACCAGGGGAATGTGTATGTGTAAGTCGCAGCTAACCGAGCACAAGGAGTTGCCGAGAGGAGCGAAGATATATTGGAGCCGCATGGTCCATGCATCATCCTCTCTTGAGGTCTGCGAATGATATATATGTCAGTGAACAATTTACCAATTGGACTAGCAAGACATATGGCTTGATTGGGCAACTATGGGCAATTTATCAATCCCCCTACAATTAATTAAAACAGTAGTTTGTGATCATATAGAAATGCTTCAATATCGTTGAGCAATTGATATAATAAGAATACCTTTAATTCTAGGGGATTTTTATATTGAGCATACTTTCTTAAGCTATGATACACATTTTCTATCGTGAAGTACATAGTGTTTGCATGCAAGAAGTGAGTTTTATTTTCTTTGCAGAAGATTGTCCATGGCATTATATCAGTCGAAGAACATTGGTAGACAGGGCTTGTTGTTTGCGTTGACGCACCATAATGAATTTATAAAGCCGTATGATATTAAGTCGGCATAAATTCAGTCTGATAAAGGGTACGGGATTCATAGAGGCGTAAACAACGGAGACAGCACAGTTTGGAGACAAAGAGGTTTAGAAAAGAAGGGCAAGGGACAGTACTGTAATGAACAATTTTTTTAAATGGATATTTTAATTGGTCCTTCCGAAGTAAATATAAAAAATCTTAGGAGTATGAATGGGACTACCCAAATTTGTCATTGGTGCTTAAGTTGATTAAAAACTTGCCACTAAATTCAGGTTAGTACAATAAGTCAAAAATTGGTAGACCATTATTAAGTTAAATTCATAGGGCGAATCTAATGCAGTGTTTCCCAAACTTATCTAAAGCGCGACCCTTTTTTTGTTAAAAAATTTGTCCGCGATCCCCTCTCTCCGCCTACTCATCACCCAAACCAAAATAGCGACAAAATTACAAGGAACTAATTGTTTCAGTTAAACAGTTATTCTAATTGCGATGTGTCCTACTAGAAACTAGTAGTTCTTCTGCCAGACTACCATTTGCAATAAAAAAAAAATGATTAAAATCGACTGCACATTGTAGGCACATCGCGATATCTTTATTTGTGTCTATCTCGCAATACTTTTCCGCAATAAAGCCTAGATTTGAAAGACTGGTTTCAAAAAAGCAGGCGCATAGGTCTCATTAACATAAAAATGATTGGCTTTGTTTTTCTCTTTTATTTTTACGGACTTTATGTTTCATTAGATAACTAGTTGGAAATTTTTGTTAACCTTATAAATAGAAAAAAAACAAGCATTATTTAACAAAGTGCTTTCTTCTTATTTTAGAGGAAATTTTCCCGACCCCCTAGTACCTTCTCGCAACCACACTTTGGGGAACTCTGATCTAATGCAACTCGAACTAACATATACAGGGTTTTTCACGTTGTATGAAACGTAAGACGTTTAGGGAAATTGAGTAATACATTTTTTTTTTGAAATTTGGAAGCTCAGATAAACGATCATGGTCTATTTTTTTAAAATATTTTCAGCTTTGCGGCGTTGCCGCTTCTCCCCAAAACAGATGGCAATATCGTTACTTCAAATAAAACACCTTATACATTTTTAAATTTTTATATTCTACATATATTTCTAAGCAAGTTTTCTAAATACTATACTTTTTCTGTAGCCGCTTTTTAGGTATCAATTAATTTTCATTTTTTTTTTAACGAATATATGACATCTAATAAATCTGATTTTCTCCAAACTATAAAACACTATTATGTTAAAATAAATGCCTTTAAGTATTTTGTATTGTGGTTCAGAACTAAATGTTTGTAGGTTACTTAAAAAAATGGCCAATAATATATTTTTTCAAATGGGATACTCTGTATTTAATAATAAATAAAATAAATAATAAAATAAATTAATAAGATAAGAGTAGATTTTTAACAATGTATAAATTGCTTACACTTACCTCTTCAAATTTTCAATTTGTATGAATTTCTTTACGAAATTTCGTAAAACATGTAATTGTTAACGAGTTTAGAAGTAGATCAAGAAAACAATAATTTTGTTGTTAGGCTGCATGGCGCCTTATTTAAAAAAGTAGCATTCCTTCCTTTATTATTTTAAGTTGGCGGTACAATAATTATTTAAATGAAGTGTTATTAAATTTACTTACTCTACATGGACAGTGTGATAAGATTACAGGCAGAACGTGTAGAAAATGTAATGTAATGTATCCAGATTTACCACAAATGAATATCAAGAAATTTATTTCAATCCAGAACAATATCAGAGATTTTGGTTTAACATTAAAAGCACCAAGAAATTTGCCCATACCAGTAACTTCGAATGAAGAAAATTAAATTAACGTTTTGGCTTACTTTTTTGCATATCCCCACTCTTCCAAACGTAGCACCAAAGCAGATTTGGACATAACATGTTCAACTGCGCATAGAACTTTGGAAAAACATGCACGACCACAAGTTTACTATGGTTCAAGCCCTTAAGCCTCAAGATAATCTGCAAAGGGTCGAGTTTTCTTAGTAAGACGTACACAGAAGGATCCAAATTTTTTAAGCAAAATTATATGAGCCGACGAGGGTCAATGAAAATCCCCATGTTACAAAAGAGAGAGGATATGAAGAAACATTTAGTTTTAATGTCTTTTGTTTGCTAATGGACAATCAAATTGGGTATCTGATATACGAGGGAAATTTTAATTCTAGAAAGTACTTGGATATTTTAACAATAGTGGTCGAACCCTTCACTTGAAGAATACTGTACTTGTTGGTATCAACTTGATGGGGCGGAATCACATTGCACTGCACTAGTGACTGCAGAGTGGGATCGAATTTTCGAAGACCGATGCTTTGGACGTTTAGGACCGTGGAATTGGCCGCGAAAATCACCAGATATCACTCCTTTATATTCTCATTTATGGGGTACACTAAAGGAAAAGATTTACAAGACTTCAGTCAATACTAGAGAAGAATTAGAGCATCAAGTGCATTAAGCATTTCAAGATATTGGGGTTTGTTTGTGGACGAGAAGTTCAAATTGGGGCAGCACATTCTGCAGTTATCTGCAAAGCTCTCCAGGGGTTGCTATGCTCTGAGGCTAGTTTCTCAAGAATTGGATTTATCCACGGCGAGGGGCGTATATTTTGCTTTAATAGAGTCTCATTTGCGGTACGGTATTTGTTTTTGGGGTGCTACTCCGAGTTACCTGTTCAACAGCATTTTTATTCTCCAGAAAAGAGTATTACGGTTTATGCTAGGGTTGAAGCAAGGGCAATCTTGCAAACCATTATTTATCCGTCACAGAATCTTGACTTTACCCTGTATTCTTATATATGAGACGGTAATACTTGTGCACAAAAAGTACAAACAAGAAATTCACGCTGCGCCGTCATATACCCAACACCCACACCGCAGCTCTACCGATGCCGACTTCGAACATGGTTGAATCTTCCTTTACTTATAACGGTAAGAAGATTTTTAACCACCTTCCACAATCGGCAAGGAAAATAATCTGCGACAAGAAGTTTAAAAGAGTAGTGAAGAAATTGCTTTTGGAGAAAGCGTATTATAGTCTCTCGGATTACTTGCAAGACACAATCTAGAAATTTATCTACATGGTTGTAATATTTTATTTCACTTTTTTACCTTCGAGAGGGTAGTTGTTGCTGACTAGTTGAGAAATAGACTAGTGAATATTGGGGACTGCAGCAAATGACAGAGTACTCTTTAAAGTTATTCCAAGCTTTCGGAAATCATATATTTCATTTCCATCCTCAGGGAGACTACAAATTTATATAAATTGAGATTTGGAGATTTGTTTAGATCAATAAATACACGTTTTTATTTACAACTTTGTTGAGATTGTTCATACAAATGTTCATAGAATGCATAAGTATATATTATTATATTATATTTTGTTGGTTATTTGCTCTTTATGGTTGAATGGTTCCCCAATTAAACACAAATGTATTTTTTGTATTTAGTATAAGTTTGTATCTAATATGTATGATTAGTGTATTTCTGCTTTGTCAATGAAAATTTAGATTTTTTTTCTGACAATAAAGCTTATTTGATTTTGATTTTTGATTGATCCCCATATTAATAGAAATGATACATAAAATGGTGTCAATACGCGTTTATTAAAGTGTTTAGAGGTTAGTGGCCAACATTTTGAACATTTGCTTAAAAAATCTGTATAGTGACATTTTTAAAAACGTTAATTAACTTTTTTATTTATAAATTATTATTACTTTTAAGATTATTTTTCTTGGTGCTTCAAATGTTGAACCAAAATCTCTGAAATTGTTCCGGATTCAAATAAGTTTTCATTTGTGGAAAACATTTTACAAAATATGTATGAACCGAAAACTTGCAGAGTTAGGTTTCAGCAGCAATTACATTGTTAAACAGCTACTTTTATCGGCTTTTCAAATCAGTATTCAAATACATGGTGTTTTTTTTTTTTATTTTTTATTTTACTTTTTTACGGTTCGTCGGCGTATCTGAGGCCATCTAGAACCGGTCATCGACCGTACGGTTTTTAATCGTGCGGTCTACCGACTGGGGAGTGTGAAACGGCACCTTCATCCTACAAGATATCCGATCTCATCCGGCCTGTCCGGCGTGAATAGGATGGTTTTGATGTCGATTCATTTTACACTCTTCCCTAAGACAAGAGCACGCGGTGTTTCCCAAGCGGTCACCCATCCAAGTACTAGCCGCGCTCGACACCGCTTAACTTCGGTGATCTGTCGGGAACCGGTGTTTCATTTAAGAAAATAGATTCTCGGCCATTTTTTCAAGTAACCCAGAAAAATTTATTTTTGACCCACTCTGTACGCTTGAAAATATCAAATACCTAAACGCACTTTTTGATCGTACTTCAACTAAGTAATGTTTTACAGTTTGAAGAGGATTAGATTTATTACAAGTCATGTTTTAATAAAAAAAAATGAAAATTAATTAATCCCTAAAAAACGGCTACATTCAGAAAAGTTGCTCAAAAATACATGTAGAATCTGAAAATTTAAAAATATATGGGGTGTCCCATTTAAAGTAACGATGTTGCCGCCTGTTTTGGCCAGAAGCGGCAACGCTGCATTGCTGAAAATATTTTAATACGATAGACCATGATCGTTTATCTGAGCAATCAAATTTTCAAAAAAGGACGTATCATCCGTTTTCCATAAACGTCTAACGTTCCTTCCACCGTGAGATACCCTGTATAAATAACTCCAGATCAGAAAATATAATAAATCCGATACTGGTAAACAAGGATAAGGGACGCAGAGGCCGTCAGGACGGTGCGGGCAGAGAAGGGGATGCTCAGGCGACAATAAATCAAGACTTGGATTTAATTAAATCTTGCATTGAAGTTCCGCGGGTGGCCGCTCGCCGCGCTGCGGTGTGCGATAAAGATAGAGCCGGCCGGAGAGCTGGTGCGCTCCGAATCTCTCCCGTCTTTTTACAGAGCTCGACGGAGCCGGTATCGAACGCTTGTTAAGGAGACTATTGTGTTGCCTTATTAGAATTTATAAACGCATATTGGTTAAACTTTAAGTTTCTCGGCATTTATAATTTTTCTTAAATCAAAAAGTTATTATGCCAAAATTCGTTTATTTTTGGAGCAATTAGGTTTAAAACAAAAATAATTATAGACAATATGTTCAGGATATTCTTAAATTACTTAAAAAAAAACTACCAAAATTAAATTAAAAATTTTTCTACAAACAGTTGCCCCGCAAAAATACCTTATTTACTGGTTGAACTCTTCCTATAAGGTTTTTATTTGCTTACTTTCCGTTTGTGCAAAAAAAAATCACAGGGGTATATGACAAAACAAATTCAAGTGTGCCATAATCAGTGCAATGCTTTTAGTAATTTATGAATGGAAAACCTTCAGAAAACCAAAACGAACGAAGAAATAACTTCAAATGCTTTATTGTCAGCGATTGAAAGCCCTTAAGGTGGATTTATAGTTTGACGGTGGCTGGTACTGGTCGACGTTTGACGGTCTGTTGCTGGTGGCCGGTGAAAAAGTGGATTTATAATTTGACGGTCGCATCACCGTTGGGCATGCGCATTATTCGTATTTTTTATATTGACAATTGACGCTTGGAAAGGTTGTTTTAAGGTTACGATAATTTTGATTTTAGTGTGTGATATTTTGTACTTTGTAGTTGTATTTGTGAAAAGAAAGTGAAAGCAATATGGAAAAAAAGTCGCTAACTATGTTTGCTCTGCTACCCAGCCCCTACCGGCACAATACCAAACTATTCTGACGTGACGTACATCCAGCTGTTGAGCCACGTGACATCATTCTACGACAGGATTGGTTAAATTCCGAACAGCCACCGGAAAAAGTTAAAAGTTAACCATCTCGACCGTCAAGCCACCGTCAAACAGCACCGGAACAGAAATCTATAAATCGGATAACGGAAAGCAATTTGTTTATCTCTACCTGCCACCGTCAAACGTCGACCGGTACCAGCCACCGTCAAACTATAAATCCAGCTTTAAATGCCATTATCTGAGAATTTAGTTAGAGTTTCCCAACGTTTAGTTCAGGTTAGAATTATTTTTTTTTTATTTTACTTTTTTACGGTTCGTCGGCGTATCTGAGGCCATCTAGAACCGGTCATCGATCGTACGGTTTTTAATCGTGCGGTCTACCGACTGGGGAGTGTGAAACGGCACCTTCATCCTACGAGATATCCGATCTCATCCGGCCTGTCCGGCGTGAATAGGATGGTTTTGATGTCGATTCATTTTACACTCTTCCCTAAGACAACAGCACGCGGTGTTTCCCAAGCGGTCACCCATCCAAGTACTAGCCGCGCTCGACACAGCTTAACTTCGGTGATCTGACGGGAACCGGTGCTTTAGGTGTCACTAGGCCCTTGCCCAGGTTAGAATTTTTAAAGCAAATAAACAAGCCATACAAGCCAAAGTTTGTTAATACTACTCAAGAGAGGGGTTCAGATGCGCTTGTGGATTTCTGCTTTTGGTATCAAGGTCTGGTAGAAGATGACCAACATTTTAGTAAAAACTTTTACAAATTGTCATCATCTCCAAAATTGCCATTACAAATTCGTAGAAAATCATTTTTTCAACAAGATGGTACAAGTAAGAAGGTGGTTAAATGAACATTTCCCCAACTGCTGGATCGGGAGATTCTTTACACATCCATGGTCTGCTAGATCGCCAGACCTTTCAAAAGTATAGGCCACTTGGAAAATGTAATAACAGAATGCGTTCAAAGGATTCCACCTACCTTTTAAGAAATGTTCGGAGGGAATTGCACATAAGAACAATAGACTCAATTGAAAATGGTGGTAGACATATTGAACTTTAAAAGAAAAGTTGTTTCCTGTATGTTGTTGTTCCACTCTGACTATCTATTCGATAATATTTTTTTATATGTATTCTAATAAATATATAATAGTATATTATTAACCAAGGTTTAGACAGGCATCATTATTGCCCGAGCGGCAAGTTAAGACGCGAGGGCTATAAGCTGTCTAAGCCGTGGTTAATATAATATTTTTTCCACTACTACAAACTTTTATCTTTATAGTATTAATAATTATAAAAACTTATAGGTAGGTATAAGTATATTTTTTAATCAAGTTACCTGCGCTTTGGAATTGGCAAAATATTTTGTTGTTTTGTCAGGTGGTTTTGTTAATGTCAATTTTTGTTCATTTATGTCATCAGATTTCACGAGTTGTTCGTTTTTTTAAAAAATGAGCGAAGAAAATGTTAGTGACATTATTATGTGTACACCTTAATTATTAATATTAATATTTGTTATTGATTGTATCGATATTTTACAATATCAAGCATCTCTAATAATCTAATATGTTTTGATATTTATCTGGTTGCCTAACCACAAGAAATCACCTTTCGGGTTATTCATGTTTATGAATTCGTGTTGTAGAATCAAAAAATCAAGTTACCTGCGTTCAAATAGATTCTTGAAGATCGGTCAATAATGGATTTCAGTGCCTTATTATTGACCATGGTTAATAATAACTTATTATATATCATAAGGTAGAGAAAAACGATTTCTAACGTTAATAATCGGTCAATAATGGCGATGTTATAGGTTAGTAGTGGAAAAATTAAATTAAAAGGGTCTTGAACATATTTTCTAAAATTAATTTAGGTTTAAATCTAATTGCTCCAAAAATAAATGAATTTTTGCATAATTTTCGAATGGTTTAAGAAAAATTAGAAATAACGAGACATTTAAAGTTTGACCAATATTCTAAAAGCAAACATTAAAAGGAACTTTTGAAAATAATGCGATCTTTTCAACCCAATCTCTATACAGGGTAAGACAAAAAAAATAAGTATTTTCCGTTATCGTTATTATGTACAGCCGCACCATCTACCTGTAATTTTATAAAGCAATTTTATCAAAAATAATTAGAGGCTAGGTACTTACTCCGTTTCTGCTCTAATCATTTAATTCCTTTTTTTTTTTGTACCTAATCCTGGTTACCTGTTTGCCTATGTGGTTATTATGCCTTTATGTGTATCTCTTATTGGAATAATACACCTATTTATATATATACATACCTACCTTGAGTGTTTGTTTCTAAGTGAAACTAGTCAAAGTGTGAAGTGTCAGTGTTTTTTTAATTAAATATCGAGAATTTTTAACAATTGCCTAAACGCCCTAGAGTCGGTCCATGTACAGTAAATGAAGAAAACTTAATTCTTAACTGTTACTAATCCATTAAAAGGAAGAATACGGATTTGAGTATTGACAATGCAGTGCGATTTATGGCAGATATGCTTAACATTGGGAAAACAACAATATACATACTATAAACGTTTAGAAGAAGAAAAAAATGTTTGAGTCAAACCTCCCAAAACTTCTCCAGGACGACCAAAACTTGAACTGGATGACGTTTTAATGCAGAGAATAAGACGAGAAGTTCATATTTTCTTTTTAAAAAAGAAATTCCCACGCTGTACAAAATTTTTTCCTCAATCCGAGAAGACCAGGACTACTCATTTATGTGTAGAAATATGCTTTGGAAATTATTAAAAAAAAAATGGGTTCTCGGTGGAAAAAACATAAAAGAGAAGCAATATCGTCTGTTGGAGAAGAAATTACTTACGAAGCATTCGAAAAGCCAGAGAAGAAAACAAAAAAATATTTTACCTAGACGAAACATGGCTAAATGAAGGCCACACTGTGACTAAATTTTGGTAGGATGACAATATTAAAAGTTCAACGCAAGCCTTTTTGGAAGGATTATCTACAGGACTAAGACCGCCATCTGGAAAGGACATCGACTTATCATGACCCATATTGGAAGCTCTGAAGGCTTCGTTAAAGGTGGGCTATTCCAATGTTCCAATCTAAAAATACAGGAGACTATCACGAAGATATGAATGCCGATGTCCTTGAAGAATGGTTCGAGCAAATGTGGAATTTAATATATTAAAAGATGCAATAATTGTATTGGATAATGCAAGTTATCACTCTAGGCTGAAGGAAAAATTACCGACAAGTGCGTGGCGTAAAAGTAAAAGAATGGCTAAGTTTAAGACAAATAGAATTTCCATTAGATTCCTTAAAAAAAAGAACTATTGGTACTAGCCAATTAACATAAAAATGCATTCAAAAAATATGTAGTCGATGAAATGGCAAAGTTACGACTAATATCTGTGCCGAGACTCCCTCCTTACCATTGCGAATTAAACCCGATCGAACCTATATGGGCTCAAATAAAGACAGATGTCGTCAGAAAAAACACGACTTATAAAATGGTGGATTTAAAAACATTCTTTACCTACGACCACTACTGTAAATACTTAAAAACCCACCGTCTCCGATCAATGTAAGATTACTATTACGCACGGTAAAAAAATCGCACAGCTTGGTAAAAAAATCGTACAGTTTTCCTAGCAACCGCTTAGCAACGGTCAATACAAACAAACTTATTCAAAAACTGACATAATCTTAAATCAAATTTGTATGTGAGTAATATTATAAAGTGAAATTAGTTTGATTACATAAAAAATGTCGAAGGGTATGTGGATAATTCCCTAAATAATCAAACTAACAATTCGTCTAAAATATCATCTGCAATAGCAAGTACTAGTAATAGTACTAATAGTATTAATGAAAATTTCATTGAGGCAACTAATAATGTAAATCTTACTTATGCTTCAACAAGCAAAACAAACGATATACCTTTTGTCTTCAATAATTGTTCTGTAACTATAAATAATTATTATAATGAGAATAAACAATATAATAAAAAATAACATTTGTAAATTTAAATAATCATACTGTAGAAGATAAAAGGGGGAAAAAGATAAGGCGGTCAGCTTATTTAAATATAAGGTAGTTTGCGAATAAAACACAGCTATTTAAAAATCGCTCGTTCGACAAGCTTATAGAATTACGTAAATTTTCTCGAAAGGCCTTAAAAGGGATAGTTTGAAAGTAGAGTTTTAAAATGCAGAGACCAGAGTGCTTTTTACCTCCGGACAAGGGAAGTGAATTTACAATTCGACCGTCTGAAGCTCCTCTTACATCATCGCCAGCTGTCCATCCCCAGCGGATTTGTAAGTTGATTCCGACCAGGGACGCCGGCGATGCCGACGCTGTTGACGGTGCTTGTTGTGCTACTAGGGTACCAAGTATAATTCAAAATAAAACTAGTAAGAATACTTACAAGAAAACATACTTGGCTTGACAGGTACAGGGTGGTCCACGCAAGATGACGCTGCATCTTATCTCGGAAACTGTAAGAGTAAGAAAAAAAATATTATTTACTGGGGGTGTGTATTAGTAGAGATGCATTCTGTCGAAATACGAAAATTCACATTAACGGGATGTACTAAAAAGGCGTTTAATAATTTATGTGGTTAAAACGACACTTTTTAACTGACTTTAGTGTACCGGGTGTCCCAAATCATGACTGAGTTCAGCTGAATTCATATTAAACCCATACAAATAACTGTTTTTCTACTTTTTAAAATATAAAGTAACAAAGGTTCAGTGATTCGACTACCCCCTGTATTTCGGTTGCCGTTTAACTTATCAAAAAATTTAAATTTGTTTCTAAGACACAATTTTTTAAGTAGAGTTCAATGGCGTACTAACTTTTTTTCTGGGAGTCTTAATTTTTGAGATTTAAAGCAAACATATGATTTTTTAAATGGGACACCCTATATATTATTTTCTTATCTGATTGGACTATTTTTAAGATTTTCAAAAATACACTGAACAGCAATATTAACGCACCACTAAAAGTTTCCAACAATTTTGATGTTATATATCTTCTAAACCTATTGTCCGATTTAAATGATTTTTTTTTCGCACATGATAGGTTTATCCTTTAGAAATATTACTGTACTCGCAATTTTTGTTAGGAAGTTAATTTTCATGGTATACCGGGTGTTACAAACATGTTGTGTTTTTTTCCCAAAATTTGAAACACCCTGTGGAATATTCTAGATTACAAAACCAATTTCATGAAATTCACGAAAATACTGACAGCGGTGTCATAATATTTTTCTTTCTCTAAGGTAGTTAATTACATAAATTACAAGGGGGTTAAAAAGTGTAATTGTACCAAAATAAAAAGGTCTTTTTTGGGTATCTTTTAGAGCTTCCTTGCACAGATTGTTCTATAACTTATTCCCTCCATCTCAAATTTTGTCTATTCTCAAGTTTTAGTAATATTTGTTTCATATATATGTGCCTAACATAGGCTTTAAGATTTACCGTGTAAATCCCTATGTCCCGCGTTAAAATAAACGCACAGTTGTTATCAACAAAATAATAAAATAATATAGTCAAACAACTTTCCTTATGATCAACTTCTGGTTATTTCCAAGGTAAAGCAAAAGCAACAAGATGTAACTGCCATTAAACTATACCTAACAGTATTTAAAATATACAATACAACCCAATAAACTAAGTCTGAAAACTTGACTCAGCAATAGAACATAAAAGGATATAGTGCTGATCAACGCAACTTTTCGCCTTAAACGTGATTATATCGAGATTTAGCCAATCGACGATGTCCGTGACCGGTCACGTGACCAAACCGTTGTCGACCCTATTGTCGCCCGCGTGCATTAATGGCTACAATAACAATTTAGAATACCAACCATCTGGGTACGCGTTCTAACAAATACCATAGTCTTCAGTTGTATTAATATTTTTTTTAAACAGATTCATTCCCTCATCTTTTTCTAGCTTTCATTTAAACATCTCTTGCGTTTTTTTAAACAAAAGTTTCATAAGACACAATCTAGGAGCACGCGTCTGTTTAGGACACGAGCCGCGTAGCGGGGAGTGTTCTAATGAGACGAGTGCTCTTAAATGCCTTATGAAACGAATATTTTATAATACTTTTTCTGTTTGGGTAATTTTTAAGGAAATTAAAAAAAAATGTAGTTAACAATTTCCAGTCAATTTTTTTTTTTTTTTTTTTTTTGAGGTTGGCAACACTATGTTACAGAAAAAACAATTGGGCACCCCAGCCGCCATTATTTGAAAAGTAATACATATTTTTAATAAATTGTTATTTTTTGCTGTATTGGATCATTAAATATTATTTAATAATTTAGAAGTAAAAACGAATAAAAATGAGCCAAGACGGAAGACATGCCCCACCAGAACTACGAGAAATCGCGGAAAATAATTTAAATAATCTCTTACCGAAAAAATCTTGCAATGTCTATCAAAAAGAATATTATGCAGATTTGGAATTATGGTCTGAGCAAAATAGTGTAGAAGATATTTCAAAAAATGCCCTGATAGCACTCTTTAACAAATAAAGTAAAATTGTAAATGTTGTTCAAATACTCAATGTTAAGAAGTTGTCTAAATATATATAGAAATATTGATATAAGTATCAAAATATAAAAAATTACAGGCATATTTAAAAAGGCGTTCGGAAGGTTACACGCCAAGAAAATCAAAAATTTTAGAGATTGAGCAAATTAATCGCTTCATTGGACAAGCTGATAACAAAATATATCTAGGAATCAAAATAAGTATTGCATCAAATAAGAATGTAGTTAACAAGATTGGAATGATTTCTAAAATCTTTGCTTCTAAATAACTTTCTTCGCATTAGCAACGATATACGTTTATCTCAAACAAAAATACAATAGGTATCGACAAAAAACTTACTCATAATAAATGTAGTTGATCTTGAATATAAATTTTAGGTTATTTTTATAATGGGCTGTAATGGTGCCTGCCGCAGAGCAGAAATTACAAATATGATATTGAATTTAGAGACGATATAATCATTGTACATGTGTCCAAAACTAAAAAATTACATAACGAGGCAGTTTATAATTACAAATAGTGACTGGGTACAAATAATGGTAACACAGTATTTTAGTCTCAGACCAAATCACCTGACAAGTCGCAGATTTTTCTTGACTTATAGAAATGCACACTGCATTAACACTCCTATTGGTCTTAACACAATTGGCAAAGCCCCTTTTGTTATTGCGTCTTACTTGAAATTACCAAATCCCAAGTTATTTACAGGCCATTGTTTTAGACGGTCCAGTGTTACACACTTAGCAAATAGTGAGAGAACACTATTAAGAAGCATGGTGGCTGGAAGTCTTTAGTAGTGGCCAAAGGTTACATTGAAACTTCGAAAAGCAAGGTTGAAGTTGCAAATATTTTGTACACACAATCTTTACACAGTATATCTCCACCTTGCTTATCACATACATTCCAAGATACCACAGCTACAGCATCTGTAACGTCAAGTGCACACAAAATATTATGTCTACTCAGAATATTTCAGGGATAACCATTAACGCCACCGAACATTCAACAGTAACAGTAAATATTTACAATAATCACTCATCTCTTGCCAAGTCTGTCTCTTTAGAGAAATAAAATTGAAGAAACACCACGCTATTTATAACTGTAACTAAATAAACTAAATAGGCACTATTTAACTTTTGTCTCACTATTATTTTAATATTCTAATATTATAGTGTTTTGTGCTTGAAATAAATAAATATACGTAAACCACAGTCGCATATTTTCTAGGTTATGTTGTTTGTGGATGTATGTAAAGCAGCGTGAGCGTGATCCTAGTAAAGATATACCTACGTATATTCTGTATTATACAACCAGTAAAACAACATCTCAATTTAAATAATTTATTTAATTTCTTGTAATTGAAATCTTTGATTAAATATGTCTCACTTTTAAAGATAGTCCCATCCATAGGTATAAAACAGATAATTTAAGTTTACCACTACCGAAGTATTTCTTAAAACAAAAAATAGGCGTGCCATGAAATTTCAAAATAGTCATATTGTGTTGTTACCAACAGAAAAAAAATAAAAAATGCTTGTTTAAAATGATTGCTTATCCAACCCAATTGAAACCCATAATGAAGACTTTATGATTTCCAAATAGAAAAATATATTTTTAGTGCGGGCTCATTAAAAATGCATGGCCCAGTTGCCATACTGAACTGAAAAACTGTAACACAGCAGCCGCCGCCGCGTATTAAATTAGACGCAAGTAACGGTGCGGCAAACTGTTAATTAAATCAGCAACTAATTGCAAACCTCCTCCTCTCTGCGACGGTGGAACGGACTAAGGCAAAGGAAGAGCAACTTGCCAGTAATTATTAATTAACAGCGCGCTTTCAGCCGGCTTTCTAAGCTTTTACCGGCTTCTCTCGAGCTTTACGTCTACAGCGGAATATGTTTATATGAAAGACGGACAGTGGCGTAACTGAAAGTAACTCAGAATGAATAGCCAAATTAGGAGTAGAAAGGCGAGCATTTGTTGAGGTTAGCTTAACATTTTTTCTTCAAGCATATCATAATAGTGTAGAAAACTTTTAAAATTTTAGGATTACTTGTTACCACCAGGTCCTGATTTCTTTTGAATGTTTTATCACACAATGATCATTTCACACCTTGGAAGGAGACTCATGATATTCTTTGTGACGAAACAAGAGATTGACTGTGCTGATCACAATTTGATAATGTATGATACACAATTAGCCATAGCCCGTTTGAACAGAAATGGGCGGGCCAAGAGGCTGTTATAGTAGGAAGCTAGAGAAAATAGAAGAGGCATGCCATCAACCAAATAGAGTGGCGACATGAACGAAACTGAATAAATAAGACAAAGAACAGGGGAAACAGACGTATATCCAGCAGTTAATGCAGGAGGTCGCAGGATGATAATGATGATAATACAATACCTTATAGAAGAAAGCTATATTGATACAAGTAAAATTATTTTTCTTCAAAAGTCAATAAACTTGACATTTTTCTACTAATTTTTTGACGTTAAAGTTTTTCTTCTTTTACAGTAGACGGTGGCTATAGACAGCGGAAGTAAATAGTTATTTTCCTAACAAGTGCGGAAAGACACTTTACGCATGAGTTGAGGAGAGTGAGAGGAACATTATTTTTTCTACGACAAGTTCAGGTTAATATTTTTATTTTAATATTTTTAATTTTGATATTTTAACTATAATTGGTATCTAGGGGTTTTTTGAAATGCTTAATTCGAACTTGATGTTAGTATGTCTTTCTTCTCTTTTGAGGAGTCATAACTTTTTATACGTGCTTTATAAACCGATTGTTTTAATGAAACTTAACATACCTGTATATCAAAAACGGGGCAACTCCGGACACATGTTCATAGGAACTTTTTCTCTTAGAATATCATAAGGAATCACCCCCTTAAGTTACGCACCGCACTTCTGAAACGGCCCTGTATAAAGGGAAACTAGAAACACTTGAAAAAGTAATCCATACTTTTAGTGGAGTTAATAAGATGAAGTAAAGTAGACACAGTCTTCCTCTACAAGTTTCGTTTTTATTCTATGCAGTAATATAGAAATTGATAAGATTAGGTATATCCCTATATGTTTCGACTATGTAAACAGTCATCTTCAGAGGTTAGTAACATAGATCGATTTGAACAGTGATGTGTAGTAGAAGATTGACAGAAATAACTGAGTGAAGCAGGCCCAAGTTTATGATCAGAAGTAAAAAGTAAAATATAGAAAGTACATTGTATACGGTAGAGTCACGAACATTCAAACATTTAAAATAGATGCTGTGAAATGATTTTAGAGATTCATTAATTGGCCATCAGTTTATCCTTATAAGGATAATCTTAGCTAGATGCCCTCCATAACCGGTTTACTTTGGTTCTAACATTTTTTTATTTAGATAAACGATTGGTTGAGCTTTACAGTATTTTTAAAAAAGTAGTGGTAGTAAAAATAAAATTTGCGGAGAAAAACTTTACTTCATAATAATTAATACGTTAAAAATTTTAAGTGGAGTAATTGAATTATACAAATAAAGGAACTAATACATAATCAATATAATTTAATTTACAAATATTAGGTTAATTGGTGTAGATAAAAGTCTTTTAGTATACCAATAGTAGTTAATGAAAAGAGAAAGATATCAAGGTTGCTTGTTTCATTTGAATGGCTTCAGCATTCAGCCAATGCAGGTATTTTTCCTCTTATATGGGGGCGTACAGTGTAACAATAAGGTTAGTTAAATTTGACATAGTGTTATACTTGATTGACGTCCGAGACAACGATGATCATCCATTATGAATGATTGATGTATTTTTGACTTCTATTACTAATTATTAATTTTAACTGGTGAATATGTGTTATAAAAACACAGGCACATTGATAAAAGCTGGAAAACCATTTAAAAGGCTCTTGATGGATTTTAAAGGTCCGCTGCCTTCTTCAAGCAGTAACAAATATTTGCTAACTATTATTGATGAGTATTCAAGATTCCCTTTTGCTTTTCCTTGTTCAGATCTACCAGCAGCTACTTTAATTAGACGTTCATCCAGCTTGTTTTGTACATTTGGAAAGCCAAATTTTATTCATTCCGACAGAGGTTCTGCTTTTATGTCAGTGGAATTTAAAATTTTTTTACAGTCAAGAGGCATTGCAACTAGCAGAGCAACAGCATATAATCGTCAAGGAAATGGCCAAATGGAACGGGAAAATGGAATAATTTGAAATATTGGAAAAATTGTCATTAGAATCATAGAATCTCGATGTTAACAATTGGGAATTAGTTTTGCAAGAAGCCTTGCATTGTGTTAGATCATTATTTTGCACTGCTGGCCCACATTAAAAAAATGCTTGCGTATAACAGAAAATCTATCAACGGTTGTTCTATGCCAACATGGCTAAGTACACCAGGAAAAATTTTAATTAAGAAAAATGTTTGTTCTAATATGTATGAACCCCTTGTTAAAGAAGTGGAACTGTTAGAATCTTGCCCCGACTATTCCTTCGTAAGAGTCCCAGATGGAAGGGAAACTACAGTATCTAATAGACATCTAGCCCCAAGTTCTCATCAAGCGGCAAGCGTAAAACAAGCGCACCATCAAAAAGAGGTAAACGAATTACAATTTTGCATGCTGGAACTAAAGACGGATTGATTTCAAATGGACTTTCTCTGTCTGCAAAACACCTTAAAGATTCTTCTCTGGATTACCATGAGGACACCACTGCTGATTTATTTGAAGATTAGTTTAAAAACAAGCTAATTCCAAATATACCTCCGAATAGCGTCATTGTAATGGACAATGCAAGCTACCATAGTAGGCAGTTGGCTAAGACTCCCTCCTCAAATGACACAAAAGCAACAATCCAAAACTACATAATATATGATAATGACATTAATTTTCAGGAAGATTACACCAAGAGGCAATTAATTGAGGTTTTACAAATTTTAAAACTACAAAAGTAATACTTCTGTGATAATTATGCAAAAAATCTATGGCATGCAGTTTTAAGGCTTCCACCATACCATTGTATAGGTATATTTAATCCCATCGAACATGTTTGGCACCAACTGAAATCTGCCATTCGTCGTAACAATGTTTGCCTTACACTTCAGTATACTTGAGCTTATAGAAACTGAAGTCTTTAACATCCCTTCACAAAGTTGGGCAAATTCTGTTATACATGTTAAAAAAGTGGAAAAATCCTATATCCATATAAACAATATAGCACAAATAATGATTAGAACAGAAAATCAAACCAACAATTACTCAGACATTACTGATTTTCAAAACTCTACAGCTATTCCAGAATCCGAAAATACGGCGACTGAAAGTCGAACTGAGGACATATTCCATAAAAATCAGACTTTTCAGTTATCTACTGCCCCACAAAATAATGTACTTGGAGGAAAATCAAGTAGACAAAGAAACTTCCCAAAATATTTAGATGCCTAGAAACGATTTTAAATAAAGGGAAGAATGTTATGATTATTGTTAACCTTTTATTTCACCTGACTGGTTTTAATTTGTCAATGTCTCAGTTTATATTGGTCATAAACTATCACTGTATTTTTAAGTTAAATAAAGCCAATCTTTTGGTAAGCTCTATTAATACTTATTAGTTCAATATGTCCAGTCTTTCAGTGAATACTGAACAAATTAAGGAATTTATCTTAAATTCTGATAAAATTCGGACGAACGAGGCGCCACTGAACCATTTTCAGACTTTAACTTTATTTCGCCCTACTTTCGAAGCCTTACCATCATGTGTAATAGGGGCGATATTTAACGACCGTTCTCGGCAAGACTCGCGTATACACGATAAAGATTTCGAACAATTTCTCATTAAGGCGCAATAAGCTACTGATTGTCATTTATTGTGTACGCAATTGTGAATCTCTTGTCTCAGAGTGAGAAACTCTAGAAAATTTACTCAAACATGTCAAATAAATGGGCGTAATTATTCGTTTCAAACGGCTCCCGAGTCTGGTGCGTAATTATTTTGATTTATTTGCGAAGATGTCGTATTAGACGAGGAAACGTTGCGCGTTATTACCGTTTGACTTTTCGTTATTTGCCAACGGGAATAATTAAAAGATAAATAATGGGTTGCCGTATATAACATAGATAATAGTGCATTAATTAACGATCGTGTAATGATGGCTAGTAGTCATAAGATACAAGATACAAGATACAAACTTTATTTTTCCAAAGATACAACAGTATATGGACATCGTCAAAATCACAAAAACCAATAAATAAACAAACACTTTTTAACTTCTGGAGTAAAAATACGCTTACAACTTTAGACTTAAACGAAACAGGCTCGAAAACTGATTTAATTTTGGTCAATAATAGTTATTTATTATACAAGGAAAAAAGTATTAGATTTAAGCTCGAGGTTGTGCTGTCTCCCGACGCGAAATTTCAAAATATTTCAAACTAATTACATTTCTGAAGCAAAATGGGAAAGGTTACACGCCCAAGAAAGCTGCGATTTTCACGAGGACAGATATTAGTAATTTTTTTAATAATGCTACCGATGAAGTGATCGTGGACAGAGAACATGATAATCACCCTGCAATAACATCAGTAGGCCGCTGTCAGGTAGTCCAAAGTTTTGTATACCTTGGTTCTTCGATCGATAGCTCGGGAGGTTGTGAGGTTGAAATCCGACGGCGCATTCAACAAGCACGGTCAGCTATGACTAAACTGACTAGAATATGGCGTGATAATAATGTCACCAAAGCCACCAAAATGTCGCTGGTTCAGTCTCTTGTCTTTTCCATATTTATGTATGGCTCTGAAACTTGGACTGTGAGAAAGGCAGACCGCCACCGCATAGATGCTTTCGAAATGTGGGCTTGAAGAAGAATGCTAAGAGTTCCTTATACAGCCCACCGAACTAATGTTTCTATATTGAGTGAACTCGGAAATCCAAAGCGACTATCTTCCATTGTCTTGACGCGTATCCTGACGTTCTTCGGCCATATCCATAGAAGTGATAATATGGAAAATCTTGTTGTCCAGGGTCATGCTCCGGGAGGACGGCGTCGTGGCCGTTCTCCTACACGCTGGGTGGATGCGACAAAACAATTGCTAAATACTAGCGTCACAAGAGCGACCGAATTGACAAATAATCGTGAAAGATGGCGAAATACAATTTCTAGAGCAATTGACAACCTTCGTTTCGTCAACCCTCCAGCTCTGACTTAGAACATTTCATTTTACGAGTTCACAACATGTCTGCTAAGACATTGTGACTATGATGATGACCGATGAAGTTTATTTAATGGCCAAGGTTGTTGTTTTATTTGCGATTGCAGAAGCTTCTCGAATTTGTGAAATCAGGCAGGTAACATTAGATGATATTGAAGATTCGGGAACGTTATTAATTGTGAAAATTAAGCCAACAAAGAATGATGTAAACAGGAGATTTGTAGTAACTCAAAAATATATTAAATTTTACCGAATGTACATAGCCCTTCGTCCAACAGCAGCAAAGGATCGTCGCCTATTTTATGCATATCACAATGAAAAATGTATCAATCAGGTTGTGGGTTTTATAAGGTACCTCAAACAGCAGCTAATTTTCTTCAACTAAAAATGTTAATTTATGTACGTTCATTTCGAAGATCGTCTGCTGCACTTTTAGTTGAGTCTGGGGGAGACTTGATGGCACTAAAGAAACATGGCGGTTGGAAGTCATCAACGGTCGCTGAAGGGTATGTTGATGAATCGGTAGCACACAGGACAGAAATAGATAATAAAGTGTTTAGAACGTGTGGCAGTGCTGAAATAACACCCGATTTGCGACCAGGTACATCAACGGCAATTGTGTCCATGGCAGAATAAAATATAATTTCAACACCAGAAAATTCGACTATTGTACCGAATAGTAAAAGGAACATGTCATTCATGCAATGTACATTTAATAATTGTACTTTTGATATAAAGAAAAAGTAACTTTTTGTATAATAAAATATTCTAAAATTAAATATCTACCTTTACTTATGTGTATATATATCCGGGAAAAAAGTAATAATTTTTTTTTGCCGGGAAAAAACTAATTTCATAAAAAGTGTCGTTTTGTTACCTGTCAACAGAGATAAAATGTCAAACTTTTTTCCCGTCACAGAAAAAACGTATTTAAGCTGTAGTAACATCTTTCTACTAACAATAGCTTTACTTTCTTTTAAAACCCAATCATAGTTTGACAATTTTGTATTTCTAATGGTAATTTATTAAACATTTTTGGACCTATGTTCGTAACAAACATCTTGGATTTACTTAACCTATTATTTGGTATTGACCATTTATGGATGACGTCGCTGGGGGGCAAATTTGACAAATTTAGGTTAAAGTTTATGTCAAAGTCATGAAATTACCATTACATATTTGACAACGGCTATATTTGCTGTGGGGCAAAATGACAAGTTTAGGTTATACTTCTGGTCAAAATCATATGTTCTTAAATGGTCTATTTGAAACTGGTTTTAAAAGCGCGTATTATAGTTATGAAACTTAATATTTCTAATGCCAATCAATATTTTCTTATTCCATTTTACTCTAAAATTAAAACTAAGGGTAGGTACTTTTCTAGTAGGTCAATTTTGATTTTTTTTACTTTTTGATCATCCTGAACATACTATCTCAAGTTTGAATAGTCTAATATTATTTTTTTAGTAAGCAGAGCTTTTTATAAAATCCATATTATGTACAAAACTTAAGCGGATACACTGTATATATATTTTATAGCTCCGCTGACAACATCACATTTATTTATGACAGTATTTAGTGACACATTTAGCAAACACCCTGTACACATTTTTCGTAAATGATAATAATAATAATACAATCATAAAACACAAAGTTTTTAAGAAAACGTCAAAACTGGAATCGCACACTATCAAATTTGCGGAGAAATATATATTTGTCGATTGGAAAACTTGCGGAAATTGCGGGAAATCACCAAAAAAAACGCATATAACTTAATAAGCTGTGGAAAACTACGAACGGGGCATTACATCAACCGATAGACAGAGAAGTAATTTGCTAATGGAATTTATTTCCATTGGCTCCTTTCCACTTTTCCTTCTCTCCGACTTCTTTAACTAGTTTTAATCGTATTACATTGTTCGACTTTTTGTTCTTCAAATGAAAGTTAAAGCAGCGACAAAAAACTTGACGTAATCTTGTTACCGTCTATTTTAGCTAAGCGTTAAATGGCGCCTGACAGGACCCGTCATAATTTAGTTACTTTTGGTTTGTTATAAATAAAGTAATAAAATGACTGAAATAAATCCCAATTTAATATCAATAACAGTGTAAGCTACTCTAAATTCTGCTGAAAGTCGAATATTTTTAGTTTTTGATTAATTCCTATTTTAACCATCATATATTATACCATATAATCAAAAGTTAATAAGAATCACAATAGGTAAAAGATGGCCACTGGCAGCAAGAAAGAGATCGATCGGATCCGCTTCATCAATCAGATTGATAACAACAGGAAGTGACGTAACCAACACCTCTCGCATCGCTAACAAAGAAACTTGTTGATGGATGATTCTCCACTTTTCATTGTTGATAACATGATAAATCTGTTTCTCAAGTTTAATGACTTTCCAGCGAACTGGCTGTAGGATTTGTTTTTCTTTCATCGCATAGTTTTTACAATGAAAAAGTTTATACTAAATATCACTACAACAATTTCTGAGATATTTACGTTCTAATATCCTACTGTTTAATCCTGATAAGGAAAAAGGCATTTATTTCCTGCAAGGTGTAAGGGCAACCCTTTTCTTAAGTGATAAATGGATCGAAACAAAAGCTAAGAAAAAACTTTACCCCCTTTTTTAATCTTTCCCAATGGCAATGGCAATGGAATAATAATTATTTAAAGTGTTTTGTTCCTAAAGGGACACATTTTAAATTCTTTCTTGTCTGCAGTTAAATGAAGGGGTTAGGATTACAATGAACTGCAAATAGACTGGAATTCTTAAGTATTACCCAGAAGTGTCGACTGTAGTACTGTAGCAAGTGTTGTTTAACAAAAGCAAAAACTAGATAAAAAAAAATATATGATAGTTTTAATTAATTTTACACATCGATATCCGAAACGTTATAAGCGACATTTTCCATGTAACTAAACTGCTGGACAATTCAAGCGGACCGAGCTAATTGTAAGGTGAACTTTGGAGTAAAATATTTTACGAACGAATAAAGCTATCGATGCGCGGTTTGCAAAATTTAAAAGAGAATTTAATTCTTAATATGCACATTTTTTCCGATTTTTTTTCACTTCTAACCTTTAACTGTCTACAGGGTTTAAAGAGAAGTATGTTTTTTTTACCAAATTTCTAAGTACCGGATTTCCACAAAAATAATTTTAAATTATTTTGGATGGCATTTTCTTGGTCTCCTATTTATAGAGAACAAAATAAATTCTCAAATTTTTGTTCATAAAATTTCGATTTTTTTCTCAACCCCTGTAAATTTCAGGTATTTTTGTCATTAGGCCTTACAATGTTTTGTAAGAACGGGTTTTGGTAAGTGATTATAACTTCTTAGGACCACCTCTTTTGCAACGAGTACATTTTAATTTCTTGCGTTTCGTCGTGACCAGTGGCGTACCCATAATCGGTAGTAATCACTAGTGGGTTGAAACGTCATCCTTGAACATCATCCGTGAAATGATTTAAACTTCAAAAGCGCGTATACAGGATGTACAAATAAGTGTATAACTGTTCCTAATTAATTTTTTAATAAACCTTTCTTACATATCCTTATAAACATCATTATAAAATACCGACAACACAAAATACATATTTTTTTGACAAACATATTTAGGGCAAATAATAAAAGTAACAAAATTGTAATACGCGGAGGCAAAATGAAACATGATTTATCCGATCACGACGAAACGCAAGAAATTAAAATGTACTCGTTGCAAAAGAGGTGGTCCTAAGAAGTTATAATCACTTACCAAAACCCGTTGTAACAAAACATTGTAAGGCCTAATGACAAAAATACCTGAAATTTACAGGAGTTGAGAAAAAAATCGAAATTTCATGAACAAAGAGGGATATCAAAAATTTGAGAATTTATTTTGTTCTCTATAAATAGGAGACCAAGAAAATGCCATCCAAAATAATTTAAAATTATTTTTGTGGAAATCCGGTACTTAGAAACTTTGGTAAAAAAAACATACTTCTCTTTGAACCCTGTAGACAGTTAAAGGTTAGAAGTAAAAAAAAATCGGAAAAAATGTGCATATTAAGAATTAAATTCTCTTTTAAATTTTGCAAACCGCGCATCGATAGCTTTATTCGTTCGTAAAATATTTTACTCCAAAGTTCACCTAACAATTAGCTCGGTCCGCTTGAATTGTCCAGCAGTTTATTAACTAACAGGATGTTTAAGCGCTACTAAGTGTAATTTTTAATTCTGGGTCGAACAGTCTATTCTCGAGCTAGATACAATTATTTTTAAGTCGCATAAGGCAATGGTCGAATTTCGTTCATATCTAAATTTTTCTTTACTAAGGGACCATATTTAGGAGCGTTTTAAAATATTGTTACTTAGATTTTATGACGGAATAGAAAACCTACCTTGCGCCATTTTGGAATACCATTTTTTTTTTATATTTGGCATGTATCTTGTACATGAAATAATGCCTATTATGTTTCCCTTAACTGTTTTCCTTTAGCTTTCAGCGTCTTTATGAACTAAATTGTTACTTAAACTGCTTTACCCTGCAAACAAATTTGACGACGATGGCGCTTATCCTGTTGCACCTGCTTTTTATTTATACTTGGGTTCTTATATGTATTTTTACGTCAGAAGGATTCCTCAAGTTTATATTAACCATCTAAAGAAGATGACGAATCTGATTAAGAAATGGGATCTACTTTATTAAAACGTAGCCAAGAAGAATCAATAAAAGCCTAAGAATTAGGGGGCAAAAATACGTAAATCGCGGCGGAAAAGAAATTCTCGATAGAAGTCAGTTTTGTACAAGATCTTAATTACGTTTGTCAATAATTGTTCATAGTCTCCCACATCCCACATGCAAAATATTCCTGTTGTTAGGAAGAGAAAAGTAGCCCAAAGATTAAAAATAGATCCTCAACAACTCGAGGCCCTTTCAGAACGAGATGCTGACTTCATCTGGCTCGGTAACTTTGTTGGGCTCTCCATAGTCAACAAAACTCTCGTATTTTACATATTCTTTCTTTCAGCAGCCTGTTCTCGGATTGTAGTACCTGATATATCCAAAAGGATTACTAGTACTGCTGGAGATAGAGTCCGTACGTCTGTCAACTGCATTTTGGCGTTTAAAGTTTAAATCATCGGAAGAATCAGAATCAGAAAAAAGAAATAAAGAAATATTTACATTACTAAAAAATATAAAGAGAAAAATAAGAAATTAAATTAGAAAATAACTCTTTATAGTAGGACGTTATGAGGTTTAAAATATAAATTAATTTTTTAACAACAAAATTAAATATTGAGGAACAAAATAAAATCATTAATAATATTGAAATAAAAGGAGTTCGAAGTCAAGAAATGAAAAATGATGAGGACGTTACAAAACAAATTTTAACCAAAATTGGAGTAAACATCAAAATAGAAGATATTATATTAATAGAACGAAAAAGTTTTAAAAATGAAGGAAAGAATAATACCATTCAAATTATGTGTAAGAATCAGAAAATAAAAGAAGAAATTCTTAAAAAAACGGAAGCTTATTTTAAAAAAATTAAAAAATCATAAGTATTGATCTTAAACTACCAGGACCACAAACAAGTATTTACATAAATGAACATTTAACAACCAGAAACA
This sequence comes from Polydrusus tereticollis, assembly GCA_963920685.1. Taxonomy (NCBI): domain Eukaryota; kingdom Metazoa; phylum Arthropoda; class Insecta; order Coleoptera; family Curculionidae; genus Polydrusus; species Polydrusus tereticollis. The sequence goes on from OY987333.1 coordinate 10,194,343, forward strand.
AATTTTTACTTTGAAAAGCTAAAGAATTGAGAAAATTTAAATATAAATTTATATGGTGCAGAAATGGAAAAATATTTGTGAGAAAATATGAAGAAGAAAAGATATTTCAAATAACAAATGAAGAAGGAACAGAAAAACTTAAGAAAGGGGGTAAATTTGATAGCTAAATTATATTTAATTTTCTCCTTTATTCTTTGTACTATAAGTACACATTTATATATTTTATTTATCTTATACATAACATTTTAATATCTTTAATTTAATAATGAACGAATATATATCAAATTTTAAAATAACAAGTATTGCAACGCAACTTACTGAACATAAGAATAATTTTAATAATTCAATGATAAGCCAATTTAATAATTTTTCATTATACTACAATACCATCAGAAGCATTTTCAAACATTTGGACAGAACCAAATTATTTTTGTGTCAACTCGACCATAATTTTGATGTCATAGTGTTAACAGAAACTTGGAAAGTTTTTAATACCGACTTATTTAAATTAAATAATTATGATTTAATTTATAATAATGGAGATTTCAATAAAAGTGACGGTATTATGGTGTATGTTAAAAATATTTACTCTTTTAAAATTATTTCTTTGAGAAAAATAAAAGTAATTTTCTTAAAATTATCAATTGGAAAAGAAAAAATTAATATTATAAGTATACAGGGTCGTTGGTATGTATGAAAGTGGTCCATTATTTCTTAAAGTATAACAGTTAGCAAGAAATATTTTAGACAAAAGTTTTAGGGTTTTTTACGGTCTATTAGAATTTTAAACAAATAGGTATACAGGATGGGTCAGAAAATTGTAGAGAAGCAAAGTTACTTTTTTTAAATGGAATACCCTATATCTTGGAATATTTTTGGATTTTACGTGAAATAACAATTATTTTTTAATAAGTGCATTATAAGTCTAACCTTAATAGTTTCCGACATATCGACTTTTGAAAAATGATATTTTTGAACTTTGACAGCTTCTAGCCTTGTAACGGTACGTCTTAGAGTGAAACGGCTTACATGTCCCTGTCTTACTTTTTCATTATCTCCCCAAAAACATCAACTTCCGGTTAAATCGGAAGTACTGTACTTCCGGCTTTTGAGTTACATCCGGTTTAACTAGAAATTGACACTTTTAGGAAGATAATAACAAACTAAGATAGAGACATGTAAGTCGTTATACTCTAAGGCGCGCCGTTAGAAAGCTAGAAGCTGTCAAAGTTTGTAAATGTAATTTTTCAAAAGTCGATATCTTGGAAACTATTAGGTTTAGACTTATAATGCAATTATTGAAAAATAATTGTTATTTTATGTAAAATCCAAAAATTATCTAAGATATAGGGTGTTCCGTTTAAAAAAAATGTAACTTTGTTTCTCTACGGTCTTCTGAATCATCCTGTATATTTTTTTTTTTTTTAGTTCTAATAGACCTTTAGAAGCCCTGAAACTTTTGTCTTAAATATTTTTTGCTAACTGTTTTACTTTAAGATATAATCGACCGTTCCCATACATACCAACGACCCTGTATATAAACCTTCCCCACTAGATACTTTCGAATTTACTATAAATTTAAAGAATTTTTTTGATAATATCAAATATACTTGTAAAAATGAAACGGTGATTCTAGTAGGTGATATAAATATTGATATTTCTTCAAAATCTAAAGGATAGTAATGAGTATTTAAACATGTTGAGTAGAAACAAACGCTTTAAAAATATTTTTGGAAATGTTATAACTAATTACTTAATGCTATATAATATTATTGTGAATCAATTATATAATTATTATTAAATAAATAACTATTAAATAAATAAGAATTGCCCCTAACAGGCACGGCTTCTGAGGAATTTATGAATAAGTTTATTAAAAAATAACATATTAACCATGTATAATATATTGTAACTATTTGAAATAAACTTATTATTAGTATTATTATTAGAAAGACATTAAAATCCTACTTTCTGGAAAACTCTAATGATAATCGAGCCAGACTTTGTCCAAAGTTTTTTATGTCACATTGGCTATTTCGCATAGGTTTATTGAGACTTGTACAGATAGTATAAGTAATGCTGGGTTATGTGCTGGATATAATCGAAGCAGGGTCAGTATTCCTGTTAATGCTACCTCACACGATACAAAACAATTTGTTAGTGAACACATTGATTCATTCCCAAGAATCGAATCCCAATACTGCTGTCGGGATTCCGCAATGATCTGGTTGCTTTTCGCAATAAAATTAAATTTGAAAGTTACTTCATGATCATTTTATGTAGTCAATTAAGCATTAGTTCAAACCACAAATGTGGTAAGTGCTGTAAATGTATGAAAAATTCTCGTTTTTTTCATATTCAAAAAAATATTTTAGGACATGCGGTTTGGCTAGCTATAAATATTTAACAACCACACCCTACTAATTCAACGCAACCGCATTTAAGCATTGTGTTAGATTACTGAAGCATTCAGAACTTTAAATTTTGTCTTCTGAACATTTTACATTTTTGCACTTAACACATCTGTGCACTACACTATCGACATATTCGCAGTTTTAACCGCCATACATAAACCTGAACTAAATGACTTAAGCCTTTTTTACTCAAATTAAATGTAGTGGTTAATTTACTTAAACGACACTTTCTTCTTATCAGGTGATTTAAGTTAAAACAATAATTAAAGAAAATAAAAATAATGACTCAAAATAAAATTATCCAATCTTGTTTTTTAAATTTATTGACAACAAAGTAAGTTATTAATTATTTTTTAAAAAGTAAACTCGCATTTTAAAAATCGAAGAACTAGTTCTGAATTTATTAACGTAACAAATCATATATAATTGTAGTTGGATAAATACTCTTAAAGAAGTTAACTTTAAGTCTTATTCCATGCGAAAACCGAAAACAATTAAAGCGCTGTAGCCCTTAAGTTTAAATATTACTTTTAATGAAACCAAAGCAGCAACGTTATAAAGTAGCCCTTTATTTGGTAATTGCTAACATGGGAATAAGGGCTGGCATGTTGTAATATTAAAGCCCGAGGGCTCTAACGATGAACAGATCGCTATAAAAATGGTTTGACAAATATACCGAGGTATTTCCAGAGAATTTTAATCGCTTATATTAGGTAACATTTTGTTTTCGTGAGATTTTTTAATGTACATTTACGGCGCAAATAAGTCAACAAAAGGTTTAAGTTAGACTTACAATCAAGGAAAAAGCGAATCTACCTTTTTATTTCGAACTCGCTTATGCTTAAGAGAAAAGTACTCTGGAAGTAACCTGAACTTCATAAAAAAATTTCAAGAATATCTTGTGCACAATTTTTATTGTGGCACATATCATTAAAACCTATCCTCAACTAACAATTTCCTTACCTGAAAATAACTATACATCAGCTAGATTGTAAACTAGGTAAACTAACATCAAATAAAAAGCACATGGTCTTTAAAAGCTCAGAAGCAAATGCCATGTTACACATAACCAATTTTTCAATTATTTAAAATTGATTTTCCAAATTTTAACTTTACTTCTTTATTAAATCAATAGGAGGTATTGGAGAAGATCAATGGGGGAAACAAAAGATGGGCGGTCGGGGGTTGTTATTAAATTATCCGACCCCGCCGTGCACACTGAACTGAACAAAACGTCTTTAGTGTAGTGAGATGATACTGTTGTCGAGATATTTAGTTACAAACTGGGGTAGCCGAATTAGATGGAATATAATCTAATGGATTGGTTTTGTGTTTTAGTTAAATTTTTAGGGTAATAGAAATAAGCCGAGCCAACATATTGTAGGTGAGGATACTTTGTCCGTCTGTAAGTCTGTCCCCTGTTATTATTATGACTCTAATCTAATTTCCTTGTGTATTAGTAGAACCAACATATTATAACTCTTCAATGTTAGCTTAGTAATATTATTTTTGACAATCTAATAATTACTAGCATCCCCAATAACTTTATAGGATTTTTAGGAATTTATATTAGGTACTCAAAATGTTTCTTTTAGTGCACATATAAAAAAGTTGCGTGAAAAACTAGCTTGAGGTTGTTACAGTGGCGTAGTGACAAATTCTGCCCCCCCCCCCCCCCCCCGTGAAAATTGATCGTGGGCTCCTATCAAATATAATTTTTTTCTCTCTTCAAAGAAAAAAAAATGTAATTAAGCTTCTACTACAAAGCAAAATGAGGTAAAAATATTATGCTATCTAAACATATTTTAAAATTTAAAGAAAATCTATAAAACAGCAAAGAAAATATATGTATAAAGCATTAAAATATAAGAAACATATATGAACGTCACAAAATTCTATTCCAATAACAATAATTATGAATGTATGCCATGAACCGAATTTAATTAAAAATTTTTTTTTGCATTATTGCAGTTTACGGAGTAAGGGCCCCTTCGAGGACCGCCCCCCCCCCCCGCAACCGCGGGCTTTCGCGGTACTAGCGCTACGCCACTGGGTTGTTATGCCCTGCGAGCACTTACTCATGAAATAAATGATACAGTTCTTCGAAACATTTATTTTGCTTTAATAGAGTTTCTTTTGAGATATGGAATTTGCTTGTGGGGAAATTCATGTCAACATCTTCTTAACTCTATTTTTATTTTACAAAAAAAAAGCTATCAGGTATTTATGTACCGCAAGATCTAGAGATTCTTGAAAACCTTTGCTTATCCCACAAATAATTCAAACACTAACTTCAATTTATACAGGATATTTCAGAAGTACGGTTCGTAACTTAAAGGAGTGATCCCTTATGGTATTCTAGGAGAAAAAGTTCATATGAACATGTATCCGGAGTTGCCCCGTCTTTGATATACAGGGTGTTAAAGCTTTATTACAACAATCGGTTTTTTATAAATAGCCCTAACTAGATTAAATTTATTAAATCCAGTGGCGTCCCGGGAAGCACCTTAACGAATAATATTGACGAAAAAATGTACGCCACTGACTTTTCTCTAACTTTGATATTTTTGTCGGATTTACTAACTAATAATAAAACTTTTTTATTTGTCGAATTATATTCGTATCTTGCTTCGTTTTCGAGAGAAAAAACGGAAAACACTTCATTGCATGTACAAAAAAATACCAAAGTATTTCGAAGTTAATTAAAACATTTAAATTGAAAATAAAATTATTTTTTTAAATAATGATACAAAAAAAAATGCAACAGTTAATCAAAGCAAATATTGAAATTGGCCACCTTTTGATAAAACGCACAATTGCAACCCATTTAAAAAAAAAACTTTAACACCCTGTATATACTGTATAACTTTTTCTCTTAGATTAGAATATCATAAGGAATCACCCCTCTTAAGTTACGTACCGTTCTTCTGAAGCACCCTGTATATTGGAAACCGTTGTTGTTTGATAAAAAAAAAACAGAGATAATATAAATTTACCTACTTATAATACAAGACGGCTTTAATATACAGGGTGTTTCAAAGTTCGCTACAAAGATTTTAGGAGCGTATTATTGAGGTCCAATTAATAAGACGTTTTTTTCCTAGCTAGTTTAGGTTAGTTCAGGTTAGTTACCGTGATTACAACAGTTATTTGTCAAATCTCCTGAAAATTTGCATGCCCCTGTTACTTTAGGCGCTCTATTCACTGTGTGCCTCAAAAATAAAATGGCGTATACCTAATTCGCGGGGGGGGGGGGGGGGGGGGGATTGAGTAGGGATCTACCGAGAGATCTACACTTTTGATGGCCGATATTTTATGTTATAGCCGATAAATTTTGAACCGTTTTCGAGAAAATCGTTAGTTAACAAGAGGGGAGCATGTAGCTTTGAAGGTGTGCATTTAAAGACACTTATTTTAACCTCAAATTCAAATAAGCTTTATTGTCAGGTTAGCAATACAAATAAAATTAAATTACAATTAAAATCACAGTATCTTATAAATGCCTAGGTAAATCAAAAATACGATTATTGACAGATTTTACAAAATAAAAAGGAGGAGATATATTATATTAGGGCATAAACATACAACATTAAAAATGAAACAAGCCCAGGCAAGCCTAGTTAATTAAATAAAACAGGAACAAGGAAGATGCGGCAGATAAAAAATGCATTATTAATTATTACATTAAGTCGTTTATACAGGGTCGTTGGTATGTATGGAAACGGTCGATTATTTCTTAAAGTAAAACAGCTAGTAAAAAATATTTAAGACAAAAGTTTTAGGGTTTTTTAAAGTCTATAAAAATTTTATAAGAATAAGTATACAAGATGAGTCAGAAAGCCGTAAAAAAACAATGTTACACAACACCCTCTGTCTTAGAATACTTTTGGATTTAATTACAATTATTTTTTAATGAATACATTATAAGTCTAAACCTAATAGTTTCCGAGATATCGACTATTGAAAAATTACATTTTTGAACTTTGACAGCCTCTAGCTTTCTAACGGTACGTCTTAGAGTAAAACGACTTAAATATCCCTATCTTAGATTTTTAATATCTTCCTACTGGTGTCAACTTGCGGTTAAACCGGATGTAACTCAAAAGCCGGAAATATAGTACTTCCGGTTAACCCGGAAGTTAAAATCTTTGAGAAGATAATAAAAAAGTAAGATAGGGACATGGAAGCTATTTGGCTCTATGGCATAACATTAGAAAGCTAGAATCTGTCAAAGTTCAAAAACGTAATTTTTCAAAAGTCGATATCTCGGAAACTATTAGGTTTAGACTTATAATACACTTATTAATAAATAATTATAATCTTATGTAGAATCCAAAAATATTCTAAGATATAGGGTGTTCCATTAAAAAAAAGTAACTTTGTTTCTCTACAGCTTTTCGACTCATCCTGTATACTTATTTTTTTAAAATTCTAATAGGCTTCAAAAAATCATCAACTTTTGTCTTAAATATTTTTTGCTAGCTGTTTTACTTTAAGAAATAATCGACCGTTTCCATACATACCAACGACCCTGTATATAATTAATTTAAATTCAAGTATACCTTATTCTTAAAAAAAATGTTGTGATTTTTATCAACAAAGTTAGTATAAAGTATTGGTACGCACGTAAAAAATGCGACCTTAAAATATTTGTAGTAAAGTTTGAAACACCCTGTATGTTAACCTATTCCTCTTTCTCAAGTTTTGTAAAGAAATCTATAATTTAAGATTTATGAAAATTTTATTAGCTTTCAGTTTATATTAAAAAAATGTCAAATTTTAAAATGTTTAAAAAAAAACTGTTAAGAATGTATTATTAAAAAAAGTTCATTATACCTTAAATGAATATTTTGATGATAATCTGTCATAATTATTTTCATTTTTTATTCTAATATTTATAATTTTACTATATTATATTTTATTGTTTAAAAACTTTTTTAATTGAACAATCATTTACCTAGACAATATGACAATATTTTGTTTACACATTAATAATAGTTCTAATAATACTAATAATATCATCCAAATTAAGGTGACCTCCAAAACAATTCAAGATGCATTGGTACTGAAGGTAGGACACTAGAAAACCGCGATCGTTTACTATTGTTGGGAACAATATTTAAGCATATATAAGAAATATGCATCATTACGCCCAGAAGGCATGAATTTAAGCAATTTAAAATTTGTAAATGGTCACTGTTGTCACATGGTAATGGGAATTCATGAGATAAGTACTGTTCCTAAGGAAGCTGCAGTTTTCTTAAAGTTACCTGATGTCACAGATTATACCGGTCACTGTTTAAGGAGAACTTCAGCTACACTGCTTGTAGATGCAGGTGCAGACATTACGTGTGTAAAACGGGGGATGGAAATCCAGTAGTGTAGCTGAAGGGTACATTGAGGAATCGATGACCAACAAGAAAGATATTGCAAAAAAAATTTTACAACCTCATTTTACTGAACCAATCCCTATTAACATTGACATAAATTCAACAGCAAGTGGTTTAACGCTAGAAAATACAAAAACAAGTCGGGATCGCAACATCGCAACACCTTGTGTTAATTTTTCTGGGGCCACAATAAATAACTGTACTTTTAATCTGATGTTTAATAAATAGTTCATTGTTGTATTTTTTAAAAATAAATAAAATATACAAATATACAATATTTCTTGTATTTTCCAACATTATTTATTTATGACACACACACTTTTTCTTCCGCTGAGAGTACTTTTACTTTCGCTGTCTACTGTAAAAAAAGCAAAACTTTAACGTCAAAAAATTAGTAGGAAAATGTCAAGTTTATTGACGTTTGACGAAAAAAGAATTTTTCGACATGCAATGATGTGGCTCTTATTTTTTTCTCGAAAACCAAGTAAGATACGGAAAAATTTCAAGAGACAAAAAAGTTTGACTATTAGCTGCTTAACCCGAAAACAATATAAAATTTTTAAACAAGTGAGCGGCGTACATTTTTTTTGTCAATATTATTCGTGAGACTGCCCCCCCCCCCCCGGGGACGCCAACTTATCGTCTTATCACAACGAACAACACTGCCAAATTTCACCACAATCGGCAAATGAATCCTTGAGATATCAATAAAATACCGATTTTTTTCTTAAACTTTGACACCGTGTATTATTTTGAAACCCAGACTATTCAGGACACATGCTTATAAGAAACTTTTCGACTTGCCTTTGGTTCAGGAATGCGTCCTTGGAATTACGGCCTCTCATTGAATAACACTCTGTATATCCTTTTAGTTTGTTTACAAATACACCCTGTTGGAGTTCATTTTTTAATTCTATAGGTAAACCATTAAACACATTTCTAAAAGCTTTGTCGATAAAGACATTTTTTTTATACAATAAAAGCAAATTTTGACTTGTAGGAATTTAAGCAGTAACTGAACAAGTAAAATTTTATGATATGACAAAAATCCCAAAAACTGTTACCATTGTTGATGGTGCTCATATAAAAATTAACAATACAGGCTTGTTCAAGAAACCGTTGAGTGCCCGAAAGTATACGAAATCCCTAAATTTTGTGGTTTAAATGATCTGCGCTTAACTGCCAGCGGTCCAACACAAGTAAATTTAACTAACATTTATGATTAAAACGACGTATAGTTAAACATCAGTTAAGAAAAAGTTGGTGCAACTACCCATAAATAATAACAAATACGTCCTACCTCAAAAGTCCAGTGTTACCTTCGATCCTAGTGTACCCGTATAGACCAAAAATACACTTACACATCACAATTATTACACACACGAAAAACCGAACAAGGTAATTATTGTTCAGATCTCGGCTTCCTACGCCAAGCCGTAGTATCACGGTACTGTTAAAATGTGCAGTTTTTGTGCGGTAGGCAACAAAACAAATTTTTTTTGTTCTATTTCTGTTATTTACTTTTTTAGCTTTCTTATAGGACTAATACATACGGGGATGTAAAAAAGTTTTAAAACAAAGATATTGATTAACAATTTTAGGCGACATTAAGGCACTAGATATATGTACGTCACAAAAGTTGTATGCCTAGTATTTATACCGGGTAACTGGACCATAGAGAATCCCATGCAAATCTTGCTACCCTCAAATATTGGCTTTCCTATTAATTTTACATCAAAATTGTATTAGACTTTTTTGAAGGTCCTTGTATGGTGGACTCGCCCACCAAATTTTATTATTTTCTGATGCATCTTATGGACAAAATAAGAATATACCCTTAGAACACCAGTTTGGTTTCAATGGTGGTTGTAGCACTGAAGATGCAATGGTGAACAAGAATAAATGGGGATATTTCTAGATCTGGCAAAAGCCTTTGACTCTGTGCCACACTCTATACTGCTGGAGGTGCTGCATTCGGTAGGTATATAAAAGGTATGGATAACAACCTCTTTAAAAGCTGCCTGTCCTAACCTGGTTTTCAAGATACAGGGTGTCAAAGTTTAAAAAAAAAATCGGTTTTTTAATAATATCTCAAAGATTCTTTCGCCGATTTTGGTGAAATTTGGCAGTATTGTTCGTTGTGATAGGATGCTAAGCTGGCACTAACTAGATGATAAATATGAGTTTCAGTGGCGTCCCGGGGGGCATTCTCACGAATGATATTGACAAGGAAAATGTACGCCACTAACTTGCTTAAAATAATATTTTGTTTTCGAGTTAAACAGCTAAAAATAGAACTCTTTTGTCTTTTGATATTTTTTCGTGTCTTGCTTCGTTTTCGAGAGAAAAAATAGAAACCACTTCATTGCATGTATCTTGAAAACTAGACTTTTCAGGTTGGTTATATGAACTTCTTCACTTGAATTTGGTTCAGGAATGCTTCCTTGGAATTACGGCCTATTATAAAGTAACAAAATAACAAGATTTCTAACATCAACGTAAAGAAATCTACTTATTTAAACAAAAAATGTAAAAAATACAGCTTGCTCCTATTTATCCCTTATTTGTAATATTCTCTATCCCAACAAGCATCAAAGTTACAGAAACTGTCGCTAATTGTCAGTGCTACTATCTTTAGGTAAAATATTGGTAATCGATACCAAATAACTTACTAAAAGTTTAAACTTTTAGTAAGGCAGAAGAATTGATGGATTTTACGTAACAATTACCTGATATACTGACTAAAAAATATTTGTCGCCGCAGGGAAATATGGTGACTCTGATATATTTGCTCTTAGGGAAAGGATCAGAGAATGGTATTTAGCCCAGAAAATATCCCACCAGGCTATTAGTAATCTACTGCTTATATTAGGGTCACAAGGACATTAACTTTCAGCTGATAGCAGAACTCTTTTAAAGGCACCAAAATCAGTAAATGTTGTAACAATGGGTAATGGAAAATTTTGGTATAATGGTATCAGAAATAGCTTACTAAACGCCTTTAAACATATAGAAGAACCTTTAGTGGTCACGCTAATTTTCAACGTAGATGGTTTGCCACCATTTAGAAGCGCATCTACAGAATTTTGGCCCATTCAATTAATAATTGCAAATATGGATAATCTAAAGCCAATTGTCGTAGCTATTTATTGTGGTCAAAGCAAACCACCTTTACAACAGTTTTTTTCGCAATATGTCAAGGAACTTATTGATATTATGGTTAATGGAATAATATGCAGTGGACATAGTTCAACAGTTGAAATAAAATAATTTATTTTAAGGTTGAAGTTCCAAGCAGGCGTTTAAAGCAGCAAAAATAACTAGGCGGTTCCAAAACTAAGGAATAATTACCATAGAGATTACTTTAACGTTCCAAATGGGAGCTTTCATGAAACCGATGGAACTACGGCGTACACAAATGACTAGTAAGTTCTGAAAAGCACTTCAAGGAAAATTTCTGGGTAACGCCGCCGTGTTTGTTACTACGAAGTAACGAAAAATATAAGGTTTTACGTAACAAATTTTACCTTTAAGTAAAATCAACTTTGCAGTGATATAATTTTTAAACCCGCTACTTATACATAAGTAAGTAAATTCGACTTTATTGTATCAGAGGTAACTTTGACGTGGCGTTAAATAAGATACACCATTTTTAATAGAAAAATGGCGACGCCATTTTTGAAGAAATCCTAACCTTTGTTACAAAACATTCGCTTCAGCTATTATTAACGTTTTACAGTAATAAAGTTTATTTTTTTATTATTAGGGATGTTATAAAACTGCTATATCCTTTGAATATACATTTTTTAAATCCTAATATCTTTCTTATTTCTTTATGATTTTCCTCAAAAGGCTTTATTTTGAGAGCGACTTGTTATTTTTAGATCTAACATCCTTATTTTGCGTTTACATGCGTTACATGCATTTCAAAAATAAAGTCGAAAGTCTAAAATATTCATATTATTATGTAGGTACCTACATTCATATTGTATTAGGTAAATTAAATATATATTAATATGTTGTGAAGTTAATGAGGCTATTTGGAGAGACGGAAACATAATATACATGATTTTATTTAAAAGAGAGAGGTCAAAATATTTTTAGGGCACCGCACGATGGGAAAGTCCCATTTTGATTGGAATTACCACACATTTAAGGTTTTGGAACGTTCTCGGGACGGTGGCGGAACGTAGAAATTACAGTTCTGGAGACGAAGTAGTTTCGTACTCGCACTATCATTCCCCATTTTGGTAACAACTTGGTGAAGAAACGGTGCCTGAACGGTTCCCGACACCAGTAACAGCAACCTTAAAGTTCTTCGTATAGTAAAGATTACGTAGCGGTGACCAAAATTGCTAGTTGGGATGCGAATACCTCTTAAGAAATACTGTAGATTGTCAATAAATTAGTCTATGCAATTCTGCTTAGGTCTTAGAACTATTTTAATAGTTTTAAGTTTACAAGGCATTTAAAATGTATAAATTTTATGTAAGTAGTCCATCTCACAGTGGAGTAATATTTTATTTATGGAATAAAACTCAAAGTCTGCTCCACTAATTTAATAAAATAAATTCATATCATATGCCCATACATGTTTCGAAGGCATAAACCTTCATCCTCAGTGGGTCATTATTAAGATGTAATAAAATATGAAGAGACCAATGACATTGTTACATTGTAAACTTGTGTTGCAGAAAATTTTTTTCAATTTTTATAAGGAAACATATTGACGTAAATTAATTAACTAATGCATTATAACTAATATTAATAAAAGCTTCTTTTTTTTTTTTTTTTTTTTTTTTTTTTAATCTAAAAACATAATTCTTACAAAAAAAAAGCTTTTATTAATATTAGTTATAATGCATTAGTTAATTAATTTACGTCAATATGTTTCCTTATAAAAATTGAAAAAATTTTTCTGCAACACAAGTTTACAATGTAACAATGTCATTGGTCTCTTCATATTTTATTACATCTTAATAATGACCCACTGAGGATGAAGGTTTATGCCTTCGAAACATGTATGGGCATATGATATGAATTTATTTTATTAAATTAGTGGAGCAGACTTTGAGTTTTATTCCATAAATAAAATGTATAAGTTCAATTTCAACTGTTGCTTAGCTTTTATATTTACATGGGCCACACTATGCACTCAACTTTCTAAATTACGCAATCCTCATGTCACACCTGAAGCACAGTGATGTTTCCGGTCGAAGTAAATTTACGTTCCAAAGCGCACTCCTATGGCAACCTTTGGCCTCCGAAGAGTATCACCAGGGTGACACACAATGAAACACCCCAATTCGCAATTATAGAGGTCTGCCGCCGCCGTGGGATTCTCCGGCTACATCTTATTAGGGACTCTAATTTTAACTTTGGAAAGCAGCTTGCCGTGTACTGGAGCAAGGAGGTGGAAAACTCCAAGTGTATTTTCAGTTTTTTATTTTGAAAATTCATAGGTCTAAAGATGATAATGTGGACGTCGAGATGCCTTTCGTACGTCAAGATATACAGGGGGTCCAGTATGGCTTACTCTCGGGAACGTATTAGGCAATCCAACGATGTGTCAAATTCCTATTTGCTCCCCACGGCCATATTGAATTCGTTCCACACAACTTAAAAACATTCAACGAACAATTCAATATGGCCGTGGTAGGCAAATATGTGGCAAATATGCATGGATTCAATCTTAGTTTACATTCGAGTCCTGTGCGCTTCAAAATCCTAAAAATCGATTAGCTGTCAAATTGATCAAATTGTTGGTTACACCATTTGGTCCGCTTTCCAACGAGCGCATCTCCCTTATCTAACGGTTTTTATGTGTTTGTTTAAAACTGTTTTTATAGGAAAGTGTTGGTTAGTTTCTTTTACTGAGTAATCTAAGTGTTTATTTCTGAAACAATTTTCCTTATCGTGTAAAGTGTGTTCACAAATATAAGAAACCGACCTAAATGACTGCTATTATTAGGGTATTCAAAATATAATAAACAACAATAAACCATAACAAACAATAATTCAGCCAAATAAAAATGCGGATAAATCAGGGTCCTTTTGTGATTTTAGTCTGTCAACGCACACTGTTGAGTTTAGTTTGTTTTTTGAAAATGTTTCGTTCTTGGTGTTCTAGTGAGATTTGTAAAAGCAATGAAACTGAAGTAAATAACAGAGTGCATTTATCAACAGATGCCAAACAGATTATACAGAATGTGTTTCTGACATTAACGTCGCGCGGAAATTTGTGTCCTAAAGAAGTTGTAAAGGAAACGGCTTTACTTACAAAAAAATTATTTTCCACAGTTTGGAAAATTACACAAGGGCCAATTTTGGTACGCAGGAAAAGAAGTGATATTGGAAAATCAAGAACGTTGGACCAAGGGGACGAGGAACTTATACGACGAAAAATTTATAAAATGTATGAAGAGCAAAGTTTATCAACGTTAGACAATTTAATAAAAAGGCTGACAACAGATGAAACAGAAATTAAATGCTCAAGAACAATATTGTGGAAGCGCCTTCAATAACATAGGCTTTAAATTCAAAAGGATTAATAAAAAGCAGGTTTTGATGGAGTCCAAGCGTCTTCAAGAATGGCGGTGGGAATATCTGACAAAAGTAAATGAATACAGAACTGAAGGTAGGCCGATCATTTATTTAGATGAAACGTGGTTTAACACCTATGACACCCCGTCAAGTGGTTGGATCGATTCTAGCGGCGAATATGTGACACGTGCCCCATCAAACCGTGGAAAAAGAATAACAATCTTACATGCTGATTCTGAAGATGGGTGGGTGCCGAATGGTCTATCTCTCTTGGCAAAAAATATTAGTGAATCATGTGTTGACTATCATGAAGACACAACAGCAGAGTTATTTAAAAATTGGTTTGAAACTAAATTATTGCAGAATATTTCACCAAATAGTGTCATTGTTATGGATAACGCTAGTTATCATAGTAGACAATTAAACAAAGCTTCTTCTTCAAAAGACACTAAAGCCAAAATTTAAGAATATATGTTTTATAATGATATATATTTTCATGAAACTATAGAAAGAAAATGTGAAGTGCTATGTACACTCAGTCTTGTTGTATGGTTGCGAGGCATGGACTTTAAAGGTCAACACCATTAACAAGATAGAGGCCTTTGAGATGTGGGCAATTCGCAGGCTTCTCAAGATACCTTGGACGGCTCATGTCACAAACGAGGAGGTGTTGGGGCGAGCGCAGTGCGAGAGAGAATTGCTACACGTGATCAAAAAACGAAAGACGGCCTATCTGGGTCATGTAATGCGTGGAAGTAAATATGACCTCTTAAGATTGATAATGGAAGGTAAAATCGAGGGCAAGAGAGGCATAGGTAGAAAGAAACATTCCTGGTTGAAAAACATCAGAGACTGGACAGGTATGGATGTTCACTCCCTGTTTCGAACTGCCCAAGATCGTCAGACGTTCTCCGCGATTGTTGCCAACCTTCAATGAAATGAAGACGGTACTCTAAGAAGAAGAAGATAGAAAGAAAGACTTATAAAAAGTGCTTAGAAGTATTTCTTTTCAAAAAAGAATATTACTGCGATGAACTTGCGAAAAGCATGGGGCACATAGTATTGCGGGCACCGCCTTACCACTGTATTTCTAACCCTATTGAACAAATATGGCAACAACTTAAAGCGGGAATTCGTCGCAATAATATTTCACCCACACTTAATTCTAGTGTATTAACTCTAATTCATGATCAAACTAAAAAAAACTTCTGAGGTAAACTGGAAAAACTGCGTACAACATGTAAAGAAAGTAGAAGAAAGTTATATTTGTATTAGGAATGCAACATAAAGGTTTATTATTACTTTAGATGATGATAGCGATAGTGAAGTAGATTTAGTTGGGTAATTTATTAATTAATATAATAATTTAGCATTATGTGTATTTGGTGGGTGCCGCCGCTAAGAACTAGTTAATATGTTGGTTGAACATATAGAGGATAGAGGATCCGTAGTAATAGTTAATATTCCCGATACAAAGACCGATAAAAGCGTGTCTTCACAATTATTGATGAGAAGGAGATGGGTTGTTTAAAGCTACTGAGAACTTATTGGTCTTTACGCCCGACGAACTGCAACATCAACAGATTCTTTTTGTGTTACCGTAACGGTCGTTGTTTTTCACAGCCAGTTGGGAAGAACACCATAGGCAAGATTCCTTCCATTATTGCAAAATACCTGGGTCTAAGCGATGCGGACAAATATACTGGTTATTGTTTGCGCAGAACTTCTGCAACTTTGTTGGCTGACGCGGGGGTAAACATGACCACATTGAAAAGACATGGCGGTTGGAAAAGTTCAACTGTGGTTGAGGGATATTTGGAAGACAGTATGTCTTTTAAAAACGAAATTTTGAAATTGATAGCTGGAGTACCATCAACGAGACCATCAACATCAACAAACGTTCAATCATCGTCAATTTCTGTTAGTGAAAATAACGAAATAATAGAAAACATTGACTTATCAAAAGCCGGTAAATTCGTTTATACTGGGTCTTTTCATGACTGTTCATTTAATATAAATGATAAATAAGTCTATTCGTTAATAGAAAGTTGTTACTTTGATTTTTCCTATTTATTTCTCTTAATGCCCCAACTTCCTTAATGTCCTAGGGTATTATATACCATTTAAAGTGTCTGGTAATTATGGTATTATGAAACAATAATATTCAAGTAGGACATAAAGACTCATACCATACTATAGTAGATGTTTTACATCATCAGGTAAGTCAGAAACAGACTTGCCACCACACTGGTTGGTTCAAAGTTTTGACAGGTGTCATTTTACCGAGCTGAAAACTGATTCTTTTAAATACTCTGGGCATTCCTTTTTAATAAGACACTCTAAAGCAATAGCTATTTTCCTAAAAAGTGCAGAAAATCGATTTTTCCGCACGCAAATGCCGTTGACAGCACGACGCGTAGCGGAGTGGTGTCAAGCATTTAAGTGCGGAAAAATAGGTTTCTGCACGTGTTAGGAACAATAGTTTTTCTACTAGCGTGAGGAAACAAATCGAAAATAATTTAAAAAACGGAGTTTTTTTTTAAATTTTTATTACAATGAACAAAATTTTACAATATTAATTTACTTATTTATATTGTAATTAATTGTAAACGTACAATTACTAGCACTATTTAAATTAATAGCAGAAGCCAGTTGGTTGCGGTTCTCCAGTAAAGATTGGGGTGCAGGAATAATTGATATTTCAGTAGGTTGCAGCTCGTTTTCTGAGTCCTGAAGCCCATCAGTTTGTTCATGTTGTGTACTTGTTGCTGGATGGGAGTAAGAAAGGGCTACACAGCTGCTGGTGGAAGCACTGGCTGGGGTTGATTTCAATATTTTACTTGCTATTAGTTTTTTATTTTCCAAGGATTCGTTTAGATAACCTTCGGCGACTTTTGTGGATTGCCACCCCCCATGACGCTTCAGGTTGGTTATGCCCACTCCGGCATTTGCAAGGGCAGTGGCAGAAGACCTTCTATAACAGTGGCCAGTGTACTCTTCTGGATTCGGCAATCGTAAATAGGCTGCTACCTCAGATGGCATTTTTCCAAATTTATTTATGCCAACGCATTGGATGGTACATTCCCCTTTGCGATATTGTACGAAAAAACGTTGGTGTGAAGTATTTTTTGGTCTAAGTGATACATATTTTCTTATTAACGCCAAGTTTTTCTCCCCAGTGACCACAAAACTTCGGCTTGTGTGCGTTTTATTGTCGGCTATTTTCACTAAAACGAAACATTTTTCCAGCTGTACGTTTTCAAACAACAAATTTGTCAATTCTTCCCGTCTGCACGCCCCTGCTAGGCCAAAAATTGTTGCCACTTTAATTAGGAGGTATGTGTCATCAGGAGCGCTGTCTATAAATTTTTCCATGTCACTTGTGGTTAAAATTTTCGACTTTTTTGGTCTGAAGCCAACCATTTTTTTCTTGAGAAAAGAAATTAACTTAAAATGCATACCAATATCCACATTTTTTTTCAGCTTGAGCATAGTTTTCAACATTGAGTATCTTGACCAGAGTGTGGACGGCTGGTACGATTTCGATAATTCGTAAAAGTAGGCCAAAAAAACTTCTTCTCTTTCAAAATTCACATTTTTCTTCTCTTTACTCCATTTGCAAAAAAGGGTGTATTCTTTTTCATACCGTTTTCTTGATTTTTCTGGCAATAAATCTTCTTTGAGATTTTCAGCCGCCAAAAGAATCTCCTCCGGTACTTCTTCTATAAAATTTTCGTTCATCTCTTCATCGGAAATCATTTTGCGTGCCGAAGAATTCAGCAAAACTCCAGTAGAAAAACTGATAAACTAGTTTAAATTTATAATATTCTGTTGACAGTGACATACAAATCAACAACTGGTTATATACACCATAGCAACTGAGATATTTCAAAGGTAATATGATGAACAGTGACTTCAAATCGTACAGCATTTAATTTAATTAAATTTAATTTCAAAATATAACAGTGCGGAAAAATCTTTGTCGCACGGTGCGGAAAAGTGGATTTTCCGCACTAAAACATGTGCGGAAAATGCGTTTTTCCGCACGCTAGTAGAAAATAATTTTTTTCGTCCTTTTATGAATCCCCATTTTGAAAACAAATCCGGGGGGGGGGGGGGCAAGTTGGATAAACTTGCTGACTAATTTTGAGGTCAATTTTAACATTAAAAATTCTTGAACGACTAAAATATACTGGTTGTCCATCCTAAAGCTTCAGTAACGCTATTTTATTTGTTGCTATACTTTATCAGGCTTTTTTATGCTTGTTGTAGATGAACCAACGCCTTTTGCAATAACAGATTCCAACCCTGGCCATTCCAAATGATCAATCTTTCTAATCCCTGGTGGAAAAAATCAACTCACGCGGAAATTGCGAGCCGGAATGCAAACCGAATTTGTCAAGTTGCGTCCTTTTCGGTATTTCTTTAAACAATCAGTTCTTTTCTGCATGTCTGCAGGCCCCGGTCGGACAGGGACCTTCTTTGCCATTCAAAGGGAGCCCGTTCGATTTCGTTCGCCTTTGTAAATATTTTAATTTCGTTTTTGTTGGTCTTTCCAGGCGCAATTGGATGCCCACGTCTTGAAATTTAATTGAATTTGGACTTTTCAGTTCTCTTAAAATTCGAAATGAATTATTTCTATACAGGGTGAGGATTTTAAAGTGTTACAACGCAATATCTGAAAAACGGCTATAAATATTTTAGTCAAATTTTGGGACGTGGATAGGGAGGTTGGGGGACAAATTTTAAAATATTTTTGATATTTACCCCCCCTCCAGATTTGATGTGGCTAGTGACAAATTTGAAATGTCAAATGGAAAGGTATTTTTTTTTTTTGATAATTCGATTCCTCGTCAATAACTACGTAAGTGAGCAGAAAATTGTTACATTTGCTCTACTAGTTGCTTAGTTACGAATTTTTCAATAAATAAAATAGGAATACTTAAAACTACACATTTTAAATCATGACACCTATGATTATTGTTTATCCAAACCTTTAATTATGTTGTATCCTAGGAAACCACTTTTGACTTTGACAAGTAGTGATAATCTGATAAAGTTCATTATTCAGTGCAATTATGGAACAATCTTATGACATTGAAATATACATGTTGTTAATTCTGGGAGAATGTAGAAAAAACTACCGGGAAGCGGCGCAATTGTGGACTGTTAGGTTTCCCGCCATTCAAAAATCTCATATGGCATTTAAGCGATTAGAAGATCGAGGCCGCAGCACGGGAATCCTAAAAAATAAGAACAGAGTTAGAAGACAAACAAAAACTAATGACGATATGGCCGTTGGAGTGTTGGGTGTAATAGCTGTAAATCCTCATGTTGGTTCAAGGGAACTTGCTCGTGATTCAGGAATGTGCCAAAAATCGGTACTGGCTATTTTACACAAGCACAATTTTCACCCTTACCACATAACTATTCATCAGGAATTGTATGGCCAAGACTTTCAAAATAGGATTACATTTTGTACGTGGTTACAAACTTTAATTCACGAAAACAATGCATTTTTAAGAAAGATAGTATTTTCTGACGAAGCTACATTTACCAATTGTGGTCAGGTAATTATTTAAATCAATATGGATTAATGTAACTTTTAATAATCAAAAATATGTAATCCACTACTTGATGGGTGTACATAAATAAATACATATCTAAACACCCGTTAACGGGTGTTTAGAGAATATTCACATACATTTAGATTTATTTTTAATTTTATACTGATTCAATCAATTTTGCTTTTCTTAATTTAAGGTCAACCGGCACAATTTACACTATTGGGCACCTCAAAATCCTCACTGGATGAGATTTCTGCCAAACCAACATCCTTGGTCGGTTAATACCTGGTGTGGCATAGTCGGAGATAGAGTCATTGGACCACATTTTTTTGACCGTCACCTAAATGGAGAAATGTATAATAATTTTTTACAAACCGATTTGCCACAACTTCTGAATAATAATGGAAATCAACAAGAACTATGGTTTCAGCAAGATGGTGCTCCGCCACATTTTGCCCGACAAGCTCGAGATACACTAAATGAAATGTTTGGAAACAGATGGATTGGTCGTGGTGGTCCTGTAAATTGGCCTGCAAGGTCACCAGATTTAACCCCATTAGATTTTTTCTTGTGGGGATTTATAAAAGAGAAAGTTATGGCTACACCACCGACCACACCAGAAAACATGAAAGATCGTATTCAACAAGCATGTAATTTAGTAGGTAACGCCTCAAATGTTAACTCGCGTGCGCAACTCATGTCAAAAAAGAATTGCAAAATGTTTAGAAATGGATGGGGGTCATTTCGAACACCTTTTGAAGCATGATCGTCGTTAGATTTTTTAAGGAATTATCATTTTTAAGTATTCCTATTTTATTTATTGAAAAATTCGTAACTAAGCAACTAGTAGAGCAAATGTAACAATTTTCTGCTCACTTACGTAGTTATTGACGAGGAATCGAATTATCAAAAAAAAAAAATACCTTTCCATTTGACATTTCAAATTTGTCACTAGCCACATCAAATCTGGAGGGGGGGTAAATATCAAAAATATTTTAAAATTTGTCCCCCAACCTTCCTATCCACGTCCCAAAATTTGACTAAAATATTTATAGCCGTTTTTCAGATATTGCGTTGTAACACTTTAAAATCCTCACCCTGTATACTCTGCTTGGGGTAATCACTACGATGGTGATTTTAATGCTGAAAATAAAATGTATATCTTTTTCGTTTATAGTCAGTCTATGCACACTAGTTTATACAGTTCTTGCCGGTGCGTCATTACATCCACGTGAGTAAAACTATAAAAATCTAATCAAAATTACGGACTTAATAATAATAAGAAATCTCTATAATTACTTACCGCCAACACGAAAGTAGGATAAAAATGGCTCTGAAAATAACAGTTTATAGGATTCAACTGAATTTCAAGGCACAACAACGTGACCGGCAAAGATCTACCGTGCCGACTATCCACATGAATCAGCTAAGCCGCCAGTAAAGACATAATCGATGGAGATAAATTAATATAAATTGCATTAGATTTAAGAATTACGCACAAACTTTTAATATTCGTGTATTATAATATATTTTAAAGTCACGAGAAAATATTTATTTTTCATCTATCAATTATTTACTTATAATACCTTAGAAACGGTTGCTATAAACATCATCATGATATCATAGGAAATATTAGCGGGCGATAAAGTTTATAATGCCCGGTGATTTTCGTAATGCCCAGTAATTATTATTAAAGAAAATATTGAACAAAATTTGTATTTATTTTTAACAATTTTCTTACATAATATTATTCAGTTTTTCCTATGTTAAATGTACAATTTTTGAATTTTCCTAAGAATGAAGCTATACCAACTATGAAATTTCGGTAGCAGAGCTATAGCTATCATTTTTGCTATTCGGTTCTTCGACGTGATTATTTCCTCTATATAACCCTCTGCTACGCTAGTACTCTTCCACTTTCCGTGTAGCTTAAGGATTGCAAGGGAAGCACCACCCTCGATAAGAAGTGTGGACGAGGTTCGACGTAGGCAATGTTCTGTATATTCCTTGGCGTTTTCTAAATTAGGAAATTTTGCTATGATTGAAGGATTACGTCCTAGTGTATTTTTACCCAGGGCTATGCATTTACCATTTCGGTATGTAAGGAAAAAATCTGCGTTCCTTAATTCCTCTTGGCCTTAATGCAAGGTACTGTCTAACTAATTTTAAGGCATCTGTTTGTTCTCCTTCGATTATAGTAAAACTTTTTGGCGTAGCAGTTTTAGTTTCTGTTACCTTGACAAGCATAACAGGCAATATCATTAATGGTCATTTTTACCATCTCATCCCGTCTTAGGCCGTTAAAAACTCCCATTACGAGTATCACTTTATGCAGCAGGAAGGTATCATTCGGCGCCTTTTTGATAAAACTTAAAACTTTAACTCCCCTTAATTTCTACCTCTGGGGATATGTTAAGGAAGAAGTCTATGCCATAGCTCCTACGAACCGAGACGATATGAAAAATCGTATACGAGAGGCATTTAGAAATATTAGAATAAGAACTCTACAAGATGTCCAGCAAAATTTTGTTCGAAGGCTACATTTATGCCTTCAAGAACAGGGAAGAACCTTTGAACATATCATTAGAGCCACACAATAAATTCTGATTTACCGCATAATAAGGGTTTGTTTATTTTGTTTTGTCAACTCCTTTATTTTTTTAAAGTTGTAATTTTAATTCATTATTTTTATAATAATCGTTTTAAGTTTATGTTTTATAAATGTCTTAATAAATCAGTTCATAAATAACATTTAGTTTCTTTATTGCAAAATAAAAAATAAGGAATGTCATTTGATGCTAGGTTATTAAAATAGTATTAAGAAAATGAAGTTATGCATAACAAATGCAAACCATTTAAGGGTTACCGCTAGATTTTTCGAAAAAGTAGCAAAAGTGTGGGGTTTTAAAGTTTATATCGAAATAACTAAAATACGGTAAACTCTAAGAGGTATCAAATTGGTATCAGTAGAAAGGATGTGAAAAGGGCTTTCTAAAAATAAAAAAATATACAGGGCGTTCCATTAAAAAAAAATAGATTTTTTATATTTTGCATAATGTGATCACCCTGTATGATAAATGCACTGAACACAAATATTTTTAATTGGAAAGATAGGCAACATTCTAACATATTGCTTTTTAGTTTACTATTTCATTCAATTGTTTTTAGTAATTTGGAAATGGTTACTAAACTTTATTATTTCTTAAACTATTAAAAATAAACCCACATAACCAAATATTAAAATGATCAGCAGCTCTATGCCCATCTTCTGGGCTAATAATATACAGGGTGTTCCATTTAAAAAAACACAAGTTTAGTTCGCCACACTTTTTTGGGCCACCCTGTATAATGTAAAATATTTTTAAAATATGCCGCTTCTAATTCCAGACCTCATGCTGTTTTAGTATTCTTTATAAGTTCCTCGATAAAGATTTAATCTTCCGTCCCCGCTTCGTTGGCGGACCCGGTATATACACCACAGGCGTTACTAGACTATAATGCTCATCAGGTGAAAACTATCCCTCGGGTCAAAGGCCCTCGGGCTAGTTGCTCTCGCCTTCCGGGCATTATAGTCTACTTATCGCCCTTGGTACATAAATAACTATAAAACTTGGGGTAGGAATATAGGTAAAATGTGTTCATAAATAGAAAATAAAGGAACTATACAATTTAAAATCGCTTTCTAAAGGATATTGCTTCCTGTTTTTGCATAGCACATTTATCTTTTGGCGTTAGTTTTAAACAAAAACGCTGTGGTTAACGTCAACTTTTATCTTTTGAGCACATTCATGTTTAATGTACAGTATAATAATTATTATGTAGGCATATATTTTCAGGGCATTATAAAGTTACAAACGGTTTTTGTTAATTTTGGGATTTTTCGCTGTCTTCTCTCAGTGACTTGAATTTTGCAGAATGAATTAAGGTATTTATTTAAATTCAGAATTTTGTTGACAAAAATATTTACAAGCAATGTGAGCGTATTATATAATTTTATCCGTCAAAGTCTTTGACATTTTGAAGTTTTTTAAACGGAATCCTTTGTTGGTCTCACGAGTTTCCTAATTAGGAAACGCAAAGGCACAATAACAATAATAATATAAATCGATAATAATAAGCGCAGAGCGGGAAAGCGGCCTTTTTAGCGAAAAACAACAGCGCACTAAAAGGAGATATTACCAAGCTATAGCCGTGCTTCGTCGTGAAATATTATATACCACCCAGTCCCAGTAGAGCGGTAACCTTAGCTATACTGCGAAGCAAACACAACATTTCCATTAACCTCCAAGAAAGCCGAAGAGTATTACATGCAGAGCAAATAGAAAATTTGGGTACCAAATGGCAGGATTGAACTGTTATTTAAAATGTCATCAAGTAATCTTTCATAATTGATAATTTTGATAGTCGATACCATATACTGTATGTTTGATTGTACAGGTTTGGTAATGATAAGTGTACGTTATATTTTTTACGTTATCAGGTTAGCGTTAGGTGAAAAGAAGCGAGCACAGAGAGAAATTCCTTTCTTGTCGCTATTAAACGACTTAGTAAAAAAAAAATAACTTACTAAAATAAAAGTTTATTTTACTAAACTAAATGTAACTTGAGGCAATATTTCAAAAGATTTTCGTCGAATTAAGTTAACCTCTACAAGGTCTTAGTCAGGCCGGTACTTACTGATGGAGCGCCATCTTGGTGCAATATAAGTAAGTCCGAGCTTAATTAGTTCCAAGTGATTCAAAACAGGGCGCTGAAACTCATCGCAAATGCCCCAGATATACAATGAACCGTGTTTTACATAAGGATATTTGAATACCGATAATCAATGGATTCTTTTTAAAAATAATCACAGACTATTGCAGACGTACGACGTATGGACGTATCAACCAACATACCAATAACGGACTCGTACATGACGGCCAGACCACACCCTACATACATACTGCCGAAAGATTGGTTCCCCGTTGGCATAAATCTCTAACAGTAGAGACGCGCTATAAATATACAGTAGAGGAGCATTACCATAATCATCTAAAGGGCAGGTAACAAGGGCCAAGAACTATGCAGCTTTCCAAACGTCCTAAACGACACATGACACAAAATCAAATATAGTAATAGCCGAGTAAAAATTCAAAACTTAAGCGACAAGATCCAAAAAGTCCTCGATCAAAGAACAGATGTCAAAGGTATATCCTGATGTAAAAACCCAAGCAAGACCCCTTGTAGGTTAAGCTGAACTCCTCCGATCTGAATCAAATTGCATCCACAGGACATGGTTTGACTCCAAGACA
Source organism: Polydrusus tereticollis (assembly GCA_963920685.1). Lineage (NCBI taxonomy): Eukaryota > Metazoa > Arthropoda > Insecta > Coleoptera > Curculionidae > Polydrusus > Polydrusus tereticollis. Next base: position 10,219,548 of record OY987333.1, read on the forward strand.
TTTAAATTGTGGAGGAAGACTGCATTGTTTTATTTACATTACTTTGACTCCACTGGAAGTATGGACTATTTCCTCAGTTTCAATAATAATAATTGTTCTATTAGGCACCTTACAACTGATGTCCAGACTTTCCTTTCTTTTATCTTTGCAGGAAATACAACAAACTTGTAAATTTTCTTCGCTATATTTGTAATCGGGTAACAATACACATAACCACTTTAGCAGATATTGAATCTGTAATAAAACTGAATAATTTTAATATAATATCTGCTATAGTGGTTATGTGTTTTGTTACCCGATTACAAACATAGCGAAGAAAATTTGCAAGTTTGTTGTATTTCCTGCATAGATAAGAAGGGAAAGCCTGGGCAACACTTATAAGGTACCTAATTAAAAGATATTTTATTTAAATTTAGAGTAGGTACTATAAAAAATTTTTAAATCAAACAAGCAGAAATACGAATAATCAAGGCAAAAGTCAATTTCAAAATTTCTACAAGTGATAAAACCTAAACAGTTTGCGAAGATCCAATTGAAGTCGCAGGAGAATTCCTAACTTAAAAAAAAAAAAAACAGAGATCCCAAGTAGTAGCAGGATCTTATTTTTTACCTGAAAACTAACCTGAACATCACTTCCAGTTTCAATGGAAGTTAGGCAAAGTTTTAAGTTTTTAACCAACCTGTATTTTTTATTGCAAAATTAAATTGCTCCCAAAATTACCTTCTTAACGTCATACAACAAATTGACATTTACTTTAAACATGGCGACGTAAGAGCCATTTAACATACAAAACAAAATGACGTCTATAAAACAACATTTATGCAGGTGACATATCTTATTTTATTATGAATTATTGGAATTTTTGCGTATTTTCTGTAAAAACACTATAATCTCATATTGTCACGCCCGTGTGTTTTGGTGCGACTAGGGGTGTATACTGTATACCTAGGATCGAAAAGAGAAACTAATATTTAGAAAACAAACAATTAATTTATTCAAACATCAGTGTCTTTCATTTGTACCAAGTAAGTATAATGATTTCAAATATTCATTCAAATAGAAATTAATATAAAAATATTAGAATTTGTATTAATGCAAAATGTTAAATTGTCATTACAACAGATTATCAGATGTATATGGTTACAAATACGGAAATACCTATCGGGGGGATAAATACTAAACTACTGTACTTACATTAAGATTATTATCTTCTCGCCCGTCATAGTACACCGTGTGTCACAAAAGCCTAAGTCTTAAGTCATTTTTGCTGACCTCGTACGTCCGCAAAATCTTTCGCACGTTTTTAAATAATTGATTTTTGCTTAGGTGAGATATAAGCATATAATATATCTGCAAGTGTGTTTATTTAACATTTTCAAGTTTGTTTATTAAATCGACTACCGGATTCGATTTGCAAGGTAAATGACTTTATTCTATTGCAAGGGTGCAACGAACTATTTTACTTGAATATAGAAGAATGGAATATAATTTTTTAGTTATTTCTTTTGTGACAATATCTCAATGGTAAAGCCATCAGCTTTGGCAGTGAGAATTAGTATGAATTATTATTACTTGTTTTTGGCATGGGTGATTTTGAGCAGAACAATGGTTATTTGGGCGAATTCTATAAGCGTTATATTACGTACACGATCACGAGCGGCCGTAGTTCCCTATTAGCGGGAGAAATTCGGGGGTTGTCGGGAACGAGGTGTTCATTAGAGGCTAATTAAGACGCAGGTTATTACCCCGCAGAGGCAGCTTTTGACGTCTATTAAACAAACTTATTCAACACTTTCGGCGGCTTTCGATTGCCTCTCGGTAAAACCATAACTTTACGAACTAATTTTCATAAGGTTAAGTTTTCGCTAAGATGGCCTATTAAATTTTCAAATACTTGATTAGATAATATTTTATGTAATATTCGGGATGGGGGAGAATGCTACATAATTAAAATTACATAACTATTAAACGCGAGTCTAAAATTAAACTTTTGCAAGGAAAATAAATATTTTAGGGCATTATTTTGTGATTATTGGTGGTCCAATTTTTTATAATACAAAATAACAAGTAAATATTACTAAATAAATTGTAAATAAATTTAAAGTGTTCATTAATATCACGAGTACTTTGTTATTATAAGTGATTACAGATCTGTAGTCGACTAGTGAATGCAATCGGGTAGCCTCTGTCACCAAACATGGAGTGCAATCAATAATTGAAATACAATAAAGATTGTTAATTTAATAAATAAAATTAAAATTACTAAAATAAGTCTAATTTTTTTGGTCACCTCGCAGTTTAATATTATTGATCTTTCTTATTTCTGATTGTAAGTGATTACAGATCATTTTTCAACCAGAATATACTCCTCCTTCCGTTAGAGTGTGTTTAGGATAATTCTAATTTATTGTCAAGCAGAGCATAAATTTTGAGGATAGCTATTTCTAAATAAGAAGTGGTCATTATTGTGAAAAAATATTATACACTCCTGTATGTGCATACTCCCTTATTTTTTTTCTATATAATTCTTTGAATTTTAGCCTGAATATAATTCTTAAAGCCTTCTTTGCAGTGCAAACAACTTTTCAACGTCCCGCACAGTGGCGCACAGTAGATAATACAATATCGAATATGAGCTACAAACTGTCAGTAGTAAATAATTTTTTCTATTTTGGTTTTATAACAGAGCTGTATACTATCTTCAGTTTCGTAAGACTTTATATAAAACCGTTTTCTTACTTTTCTAAAATTGGTAGTGATATTATTTATTAAATGTTTTATTCTGGTGACGTGTGGCAAAAAAAAATTCCTTTTTTAGTCATTTATGTTTTGTTATTAACTACCGGCAATACGAATATTTCTTGACAAGAGAAGACCAGACATTTGATAGTATTACTAACATAAAACGTCATTTAAAATATTCAATAATAAAATTTGAATGGCATATTTTTTTTTGGATATCGATTATTGTTGAAAAAAAATAGTATAAAGTATGTTTTATAATGCTATTAAGGCACTTGCTCCCAATATCCTATAATATACCATTTAAATCTGAAAAAATAAATAAAAGTTTTCAATGTTCTGTGATCGACGGAGAAAAATGTTTATACACAAAGACACCCAAAACTCATACTTCCTACACTAAGTTTTGTGCCGCGAGAGCAAAAATTATTGTCATCCAAGAGGACTTGGACTGAAAAACGTGGGGCTTGGTTTAGATCACAATTCGGCAATCCAAATCAGGTTATGTTTGCCCGCCACGGTCAGATTGGAGTCAGGAAGTGCTTCCAATATGGCCGTCGACGGCAAACGTCAGAAAATCTAACCTTTATTTTTGTGTGAACGTCAGTGTCAGTTTAATCAGCGATTTTGGTTTTTCGTATTTCATTAAGTTATTGTTGTTCAATTTGTGTTTTTTTTCTGTTATTGATATTTAATAACACTTAAAGTTGAAGAGGTTATTTTAGATGTTAACAATGGCAAGTGTATATCTAGTAGATATACAGTTACCATTGTTAACATCTCCAATAACATCTTCGATATTATCTACACACAGCACAGGACTCGACTGTAAACTAAGCATTGAATCCGTGTATATTTGCCTTCAACGGCCATACTGAATTGTTCCTTAAATGTTTTTGGGTTCTGTGGAACGAATTCAATATGGTCGTGGCAGGCAATTTTCGCGAAAATCGTCCATGCCCAAACGCTGCTTGTATTGCCACTCACCATTAATTCTAACCCCGTTTTAAGAATGCGTTTCAATCATGAATTTTTTGTGTTGTTCCGTAAACCCGATTGCGTGAATTATTCAAGAAACTGGATGAATTCGCGATGAATCAAATTATTTGTAACGATTGTTAAAGATGATGGAATAACTGATATATATAGAATATTATTTAAAAACACAAACTTTTTTTGAATATGCCTAATTAGTTGTTTATGGGAAAATTTATTTCAATATGTTTTAAGGCGGCAGATAACATGCCATGCCAAATAAAACCTGTACCTAAACCTCTCGATTCTCAAAAAGCATATTAAACTTAAACCGTTCAACTCAAATAGGCTATCAGACTTTCAAATCGATAAAAAGTTCTCCCGAGAAACTGCTATAGATATTAAACTGACCGTATCATTTGGGCAATATAACGGACAAGGACAAAACACTGGGAAGAACCGTGAACGGACAAGGATAAGAGAGCAGGAGGAAACTCGGGAGCCAAAGTGGCCGTAAGATAAAATCGTAAAACTTATTGATGGCGATGGAGATTATCAACCGTTATAGGTTGTTTCTTGGTCATTTTTGTGTTTCGGGAAGATTGCCGGCCCTTATCTTGGACTTTTCTTGCAATTTATAGAGTCTGTTGTTAGGATAATTTATTGTGATAGTCGACGGACTATAAAAAGAAATTTACTACACCCAAAATGTGAAAACTTGAAAATGAACCCTTTTATCTATGTTTTTTTTTTGTTTAATATTACTGTGTCATGTTTTGAATTCTTAGGGGGGCTCAATACTCTGTTGCTTAATGCCAGAGGAATAAAATGTAAATTTGCAATGACATGACCCACTAAGCAGAGTGGTCAACTTAAAGGTGTCATTGTTAACTTCAGTCATCAACCAATCAATTCCAAATCGGTCCTAAATTAACGTCACCCTAATTTGCATACTATTGAAAGACGAGTTTGGTGAATGAAAGTAGGCAGATAATTAAGATACCAATTATTCTAATATTAAGTACATAAAAACTTATATAGAAATAAGAATAATATGACAAATCCACTTTTGCTACCAATGTGAGTAATTATTAATCTTTTACCTTTTCCCGAGGGTACTTTTATTCCAGTAGACCATCCTTCCATGAAAGCTTGCCTCGCGCTATATATATGTTTATCCCACCATATTTTACCAACGGTATATCCTTCATTTAACCAAGTTTCGTCCATATAATAGATATTCCTGTTTTCCCTTCGAAACTGTCTAACTGTCGTCAAATATCGTCGTCGCCAGCAGATGATTTTAAACTTTAAAAATACAAAGGAGTAAAAATCCTAGAAGCTTACGTAAATTGTAAATTTCGCAAGTTCTCATAATAATCACAAGCAGCGGCAACACTGCGATGAGCGATCTGCCCATGCTAAAATCGGCAGCGCACTAGTATTCGAGAACGATCCGGGTTGTTTTGAACGGAATAATAATTAAAAAGCATTGCGCGGCGAGCAATAAAAAATATGATAGTATTCACAGTAGTAAGAAGGTGAAGACATACCATTTCCGTTAGGAATGGGAAGAACAATACTTCCATACCGAAGTTAAAGGTAAAAATGTAAGGGAAGTGGGGAATGATGCGCAGCGCGTAATCGGGCTCATCACTGTATTTCAAATTTCGCGGTTTATTCTGCGAGTATAACTAGTTAGCCCTCTCACTTAACTTACTCTAAACAAGTTACGCGATGTGTCTCTTCAGTCATTTGCATGTGGACGCAGGAATCGGTGCTTATTGCAATTGGCCTCCATTTTTGTTATTTCTCATCATCAGCAAATAAGACGGTAAGTTAACAATTCTTATCTAACTACTTTCTACTAACTATTTTTTGGAACTTTATAGTTTTGTGTATATTTCGGTACAATACGGTTTTTTTTCTATCGCGAATTTTAATATGTGAACACCAAAGGGGGAATGGTGCGCGCTAGTGCGCACGATTACTCTATATATATAGTTAAATGGTAACTAAATGATGTTTTGTTTTTTTTTAGATGCCGAGAAATTATATAAGAAAAGCTACAATTCTTACCTACAAGCTTGAAGATCTGGAAAATGCGATTAACGCAGTCAGAAATTAAGGCAGAAAACAAAGAGAAGCTGCAAGGTGTTTCAATATACCCGAATCAACACTAAGGAAAAAATTGTTAGAAAACTCGCTTATCTTACCACGTCTAGGGCGTAGGGCTGTGTTAACTACAGAAATTAAATTGGAATTAAAGCAATATGTTCTTATGCTAGCAAAATTATTTTATGGTTTAACATCTAGAGCACTAAGACATATAGCATTTAGATATGTTGAAGCTACAAATATTCCTTATAAGTTCAATAGGACGAGCGGTCTAGCTGGGAAGGATTGGCTGTATGGATTTTTAAAAAGAAATCCTGGAGTTGTACTAAGACAGCCCGAAGGAGCAAGCCTAAATCGGATTGCCTCCTTCAATAAGGAGGCCGTTGGACTGTTTTATTCAAATCTTATGAAAAAGTACAAATTTAAACCAAATAGAATATTTAATACTGATGAAACAGGCATCACTACTACGCAGAATAGATGCCCAAAGGTATACGGACCTAAAGGTGCGAAAAGAGTAGGTGCTGCTATTTCTGCAGAAAGAGGAAGGACCATAACAGGGGTTTTTTGCCGCCAGAGATTATATACCGCCTTTGATGATATACGCCAGGAAAAGAATGCCGGCTATATATCCTTCAAAAAAATGGACCAATTGGGGCTCAGTATAAATGTTTAAAGAATAGATGGATTAATACTGAACTATTTTTGGAGTGGTTGGTCCACTTTGAAAAAAATGTTAAACCTACTGCAACTGATCCTGTTCTTTTGGTTCTTGACAATCATTGCAGCCACATCTCGATCCCATCATATGATTTTTGTAAACAGAACAACATTCATATGGCATCACTTCCGCCACACACTTCTGACAATCTTCAGCCTCTGTATTTAACCTTCTTCAGTCCTTTCAAGAATGCCCTTTATAGGGAATATAAACTTTACCTTACCTGTAATAAAAAAATAACGAAATATGATGTTGCTGAACTCATAAATAGAGCTTTTATGAAAGTGGCGACTATGGAGAAGGCAGATTCTGGTTTTCGCACTTCGGGAATATGCCCCCTTGATCCAGATAAATTTAGCGAACATGATTTCGCTCCTGCCAATGAAGTAAGGGAGTTCACAGTAGAAGCTCCGCAACCAGAAATTCCTACACCTAATTTATCTATTCCAAATAGTGTTCCACGTATTCAACCACATTCAACACCTGATCAAAGTTCTAGGCCATCAACGTCTAAAGATAATTCCTTTTTTGCTATGGCTCCCATACCAAAAAGAGAAGTTAAAAAAGTAATTAGGAAACCCCGTGCCAAACAAAACTCAGAAATAACAAGCACGGCTATTAGAGAAAAAATGGAAGTAGCCCAGAAAAAGAAAATAGAAAGAGACGAAAATCTGAAAAGAAAAGAAAAACAGAAATCCACCAAGAAAGGAATTGTCCGTCGACGTTTTGAAGATGAATCTCCAAATAGAAAGAAAGAAAAAGGCAAAACAAGAATGAAAAGAGAGCTAACAGCAGAGTCCTTAGATTCAGAGCTATCAGAGAACGATAATATTTCCAATATTTGCGATGACGATGAGCTTGATGACGTCGATCTAAGTTTTATGTCACCACCCCTGGAAAAACCTGCGAAACCAACCGAAATGTGCTGCATTTGTATGGAAACGGGCAAGGATAGGGAATTATGGTTCAGATGTGTTATTTGTTCGGCATGGAACCATGCGGAGTGTTCAGGCGTTAATACACCGAAAAATTATAAATGCGATTTTTGTTCGGTTTAAATATCTGTTATACTTACATAATACTTAATTTTTATTAGCGTTTGCCATAAGATAATATTCGTTTGGCAATCAAAATTTATTTTATTTGCATTAATTTTAATGCTCACAATTTCCCAACCTATGCACCTCATTACCCGCAGGCATGGGTAATAGTGCGCAAATGCACTTTGGCACATTATGCAATAATGCGGTGGTACAATAGGATATACTGAAAATATCGCTTCAGATCTTTAAAGTAAAATGACTAGTGCTAACTTTAAAATATTTAAATGAATGCTACATTTAATGTTATAATTACAAGAGCTGTTTTGGCTTAAGTGCGCATAATTCCCCCACTTTCCCTTATGTTCGTTATGTAATGCTTTTGTTACTTAGTAAAATAAATACATGTATGTTGAATACCACTGTGCCTTATTTCATTTAGGTTGATTTACGTCGCTTACTACTAGGTAGCTCACTGTTTATTCCAAAATTATTAAAGAAGCTCAAAACATTAAAATGATTAGCGACCATTGGTTTAAAATATAACAAGCCTTAATTCGCTATATTTCATTCACATCGAAAGCAACATTTACAAATGTTTCATATTGTTTCATATCCTCGTATATTTACCGCTAAAAACTTTTGTTAAATCGCAATACCAACATAATGCAACACAACACAACACATTCCAGCAAAGGTAAACTTTTTGTCTTGGAATGAGTTGTTGTTGCATTATGTTGTGTTATGATACTCTAGTGTGGACGCGGTTTTTTGCTACAACAACATTAACCAACAAAATGTATTTAAAGCTTTTATATCCCATGCAGCGCCTGTAAAACAAATTTAGCTCGAAACTAAGAAAATCTATTTTCGAAGGAAAATTATCCCCGTCCACCTCTGCTCCCCCGCCGCTCCCTCAAACACACACCGCGGCGGCTCCATATCAAAACCGGGGTGGTTCCGAAAGGGTAACGTTAGCGGTATAGGAATGGTGAGAGGTAAGGGAGGGGAAAACGGGGAAGGTCGGGGGGAAGCCTTAATGTCATGTCGACACCAGCTGCCGGCTCGCGTTGCGTTGCGACATCTGTTTCTCTAGGAATTGAGCGGGTAAAGGATCTGGGTAAGAAAGAAATTGAAAAATGTGCACTACATCAGCTTTTTATTGAGTTTTGTTTTTATAATACGGATGTTATAGAGAAAAATTATTCTGGAGAAAGTATGGGTTTCTGGCTAATTACTATATTATAATAAATAAGTTTTTTTTAAACATCCGATTGTACAGGGTGTCTGTAAAAGGTCTTTACAAAAACCTACCACATATTCTTTAGACCAAAATTAGCCGATACTAACCTAAACTTACCTTAGTAGAAAGTTGTTTCGCTTAGGCGCTAGACGGCGCAGAAGTGACAATTTTTAAATCGTTTTCTGGATTAATTCAAAAACTGCTCATACTATTTTGCGGAAATTTGGTACGTTGGCATAGCTTTATGGGGCAAAAAAACCCATGCCACAATTCTGATTAATATCAGTTCATGGGCGTAGAACCTGGGTTTTTACTAATTGCTTGTTTCAGATTTCTATGTCAATGGAACAAGAGGGGTTTGGGCACAAAATTCAGATGAACCAACTCATTTGCTACAAGAAATTTATTCTTGATAAGACTCGATTCCTCTGACGGTTTTCGAGAAACTTGCATTTTATTACTTAATATGTAGGTAGTAGTTTTTACAAAAAAAGAAAAAAATAACTAAATCATAAACAGGAATAAATAGAAATATCATAAAAATTGCTCAAAATGTCCACCATTTTCATGAATACAAAGATTTATACGTCGAAGAAAATTAAAACACACTCTTTGCAGAACTTGTTCCTCGCCCTTAAGAATATTTATTGCATCTTGAATACGTTGCCGTAGTTGTTCTGCATTATCTGAAGTTGTCAAGTAAACCACTGTCTTAATATGCCCCCATAAGAAATAATCCAATGGACTTAAATCCGGAGATCGTGGTGGCCAATTTATAGGGGCATTACCTCTACCAATCCATTTATTTGGGTACTGCTGATTCATAAAGTTTCTAACATTTAATGCAATATGTGGTGTAGCTCCATCGTGCATAAACCACATATCTCTCCGAAGCTGTAAAGGTTAATCTTCTAGCAAATCTGGCAGCGTATTTTGTAAATGTTGCAAATAAATTTTCCCGGTTAATCTTTGTGGAATAATGACAGGACCAACAATGTGATTACCAATTATTGCAGCCCACACATTAATTCTAAACTAATTTTGAAAATGTTTTACCTTAATAGCATGTGGATTTTCATCCGCATAAACATGTTCACTATGAAACTTTGTAATCCCTCTTCTTGTGAATTATGCTTCATCGGTAAACAAAATATTGTTGGCAAAGTTGGGATTCTCTTCTCTCTGCATATGAACAAGCCGACTAAAAACCAGGCGCATTTCAGGATCATTAGGTAAAAGATCTTGAACTGGCATCTTATGGTATGGATATAGCAGCTGTTCTTGAAGTACTTCATGAACAATATCTTTGGACACTCCTATTTCCCTACCTAGCCTCCTGGTGCTTATTTCTGGATCTTCTTGCAATACGTTCTAAAATGTCTTCCTCGACTTCAGGAACCCTTACAAAACGCTGTCTTCCATTATCAATGACTTTAGGAGTAAATTGGCCGCTTTCCCGCAGGCGTCTTTCAACAGCAGCAAACGTCGGGTAACTTGGTATACGACGATTTGTAAACCTTTCGGACTAGACTCTGACACATTCTCGACCATTTCCTTGGCAATACCCAAATACCAATATCATATCGGTACATTCTGCATTAGTGTATTGCACCGCCATGATTATTCACAACAATTAAAGTTTTCTAATAATAATTAATGAAAGCAGATAAAATGATTGAACGTTAGCAGCAATATTAAATATTACAAATTTGACAATAATCGTATGTTGTCAGATGAAACAAATAATAACCAACAATAACAATCGCTTGTGAGGTGTAAGGTCGTGTAGGTCATACCTGAAAAATACCGTGCGAACAAAAAGCAGATGATAAGAAAACTGTTCAAGAGGTTTTTTGTAGTAAATAAGTTGGTTTAATCTGAATTTTAAACTTAAACTCTTATCTTCTATTGGCGTAGAAATCAAAAACAAAAAAAATTCTATAAAACCCAAGTATTACGTGGTAAAAACTACTTCGTATTAAGTAATAAAATGCAAATTTCTCAAAAACCGTCAGAGGAATCGAGTATTATCTAGTGTACCTTTTTTGTAGCAAATGAGTAGGTTAATCTGAATCTTGAACCCCTCTTGTTCCATTGGCATAGCAATCTGAAACAAGCAATTAGTAAAAAACCCAGGTTCTACGCCCATGGACTGATATTAATCAGAATTGTGACATGGGTTTTTTTGCCTCATGAAGCTATGCCAACGTACCAAATTTCGGCAAAATAGTAAGAGCAGTTTTTAAATTAATCCAGAAACACGATTTAAAAATTGTTGCTTCAACGCCGTCTAGCGCCCAAACTAAGCAACTTTGTACCAAGGTAAGTTTACTTAAATCGGCTAATTTTGGTCTGAAGAATATATAGTAGGTTTTTGTAAAGACATTTTACAGACACCCTGGATATTTATATACTCTTTGAAATAATTACTCCTATTATTAAGCAATTCAGATTTTTAAATACTCGAAAATATTCAATCAAATACCATACCAATAACTACTAAAAAGGTATCTTGTCAATTACTCCAAGAGCGACGTAATTTGAAGGAAGATCAAACGCCTGGCTGGTCAATCAGGTTTTCAATAAGGACATTGAAATCAGTAGCATCGAAAAGATTTCCGACTTCAAAAGATTTAAAATTGAAAACCTTAAAAGGATAATACATTCAAAAGAAATCGACTGCTATAAGATTTTTAACTGATAAGTAATTTAATAAGTAACGTATCTGCTTAGTTTCTATTAGTATTTTTGGGCTGAGACAAGCTCTATCTATTTGCCGACGACACTGCAATTATGTCTAGCCATATTAAAATTCTCGAAAAGTGGGTTTTGGATCGTAAGATTCGTCTGAATCCCTCAAAAAGGAAGGCAATTTTCTGTTCAAAATGTAGGATGAGGAAGTCCGAGTCAATACTCAAAGCAAATAGAGTTCAGGTCAATTCTGCCGTCTCAGGACAAAATGTCGTATCCGATAATTTAACATTTTTCAGAATTAACATTGGTAGAGGAAATGAAAGTCTTACTTGTTATATTTCACAATTTAATTCAGTTTCCTGACACGTGTTTCAACCCTTGCTGATCATTATCAAAGGAATATAAGACAATACTAAATTCTTCATGTCATTAAAATAAAATCAGGGAGATGAAGTGAATTGACAGATGATGGGTTATTTTGGTCCTTAATCTACAGGTATTGGCCAAAGGTACAACTAAATTACAGGTGTGATTATAGAGGTATTTACATCTAAGTAATAGTGTTTATTGCATATTTATCCTAAGTTATTAGGCTATTAAGTATTAGATTGGCACCTGAAGGTATTTCAATTTGATTATTAACAACATTACATCGATTTCTTAAGGCTTTTTTGATTGCTAGTGTTTCTAATAGGTTGAGTTTTCTACCCATGTGTTGAGTATATATCGGTTTTATTTTGTTGGATATTGAGTGGTTATTTATTATACAGTGGAACACATAGCGGGGTCTACCAAATACAATGTGATGACTGTGATGCAATCTATGTAGGTCAAACAGGTAGAACCTTTAAAACTAGTCTTAAAGAACATAAAACATCCATTTAAAAAAAAATAATAAAACAGGAATAGCGGACTACTGTATAATACATAACCACTCAATATCCAAAAAATAAAACTGATATATACTCAATACAAGGGTAGAAAACTCAACTATTAGAAACATTATCAATCAAAAAAGCTTTAAAAAATCGATGTAATGTTGTTAATAATCAAATTGAAATACCTTCAGGTGCCAATCTAATACCTAATATCCTAATAACTTAGGATAAATATGCAATAAACACTGTCAATAATTACGAACGAAAAAACCCATAATTATATACACAATATCATTTTCTTAATTTTATTACTTACATATAAATACCTCTATAATCACACCTGTAATTTAGTTGTACCTTTGGCTAAGACCTGTAAGTTAAGGACCAAAATAACCCACCATCTGCCAATTTACTTCATCTCCCTAATTTTATTTAATGACATGTAGAATTTAGTATTGTATTTAGATTTTAATTTCCTCTACCATGGAAGATCCATTTCACCAAGCATGTAGCCCATCACCAATCAATTATATAGAATTAACATTTTTGTGAAAAGCATTCTACCACAAGTCTTTTCAGTTAGATGCGCAAATTTTTGTAAGCATGTAGTAAACCAATAATTTAGTTCATCGGTTAAGAATTTGGAGGTGTAATTAATTAAAGCTGATTGAGAAATATTCATGATTTTCCAGATACGACTTATGGACTTAGTAAGCAATGTTTTTGTTAATGTAATTTCCTGTCTGAGTCTGACATACTGTCATGGTATTTTCATATTGTCATTTATTTATAATTTTATATAAAGTTTGACAATTTCTGGGTATATAAAACGATAGAGAAAAATAATTTGAACAAATAAATTCAAAAATATTATAAACTAAATATTTCCTGAAACTTTGTCAATTATTTCTTCTTCTTTCCTGTCTTGTGTGGATGCATCCTTCTACGCTCAGTTCTTTTCTTGGAATATTTTTGTTCCGTAAATTCGCTAATAATAGCAACATTTTGGACAATTTCTCTTGAAATATCTTTCACTATATTTAATGACGGACCTTTATCTTCTGGAGCTGAGCTAATATTTGCTACATTTTGTACAATATCTTCCAAAGCTTCTTCTACAATAATCAATAAAGGATATTTATCAGAAATTGAGACTTCATCCTGTTTAAAATTGTAATTTTTTTATCACTGCATTTCAAATAGCCCCTTATCTCTTTTCTTTGGTCACCCTGTATGTAGACTAACGACGACATTTGTATGCAATCTACCTAAGTGTGCTGAAACACTCTGTAGTTTACAAGCCGAAATTATACCTGGCACGTTCTACTGGACAAAGCCCCACCTAAATAGGCCCCAATTTAGTTTCGTATCACATCCTCCATCTCATAATTTAAAGGTTCTTCTTGAGATGACCGTTCCGACTTTGGGTCAAACTTGGACGTGAAGGGTCGGAACAACATGGCCACTTAGGTAACTACTTCCGCTTCCCTAAGTCCGTCTTTTGTCGTTCCTCGGCATTCTAACGAGAACTATTCGGCTAGTTTTGGGTAAATAGCTGCCAGTTTGATTGAACAGTCCTGGTTCATACATACCGGGTGACAGTTCGTCTATATGACGTTGCAACAGAACACCCCGTATGATTATACATGAAACTTTTTATCACATTTTTAATGCCTAGTTAGCTTGACTATGAATATCTTTACCTATTATACAGTATGTCCGCTGATGCGGTTAACAAGAGGACAAATGGATCAAAAATTGAAAGACACGAAAAAAGTCATTTTTGATAAAAAAAAATTGCTTGTCGAACAAATAGGAATTACGTTGAGAAAATTGATTTTTATTATACAGGGCGTCTCAAAAATGCAAAAACATAAAATCAAACAAGAGCAAACAGTCATTTTTTGGACTTTTAACGTGAAATTGATCTCTTGAATCTCTTCAACTGATAATGATTCCACTACTCGCCTAATTCTTAGTTTTAAAGTTTCGACATTACTATCCATTGGTTGCGCAAAAGTAAGCTGCTTTATACGGTCCCAAAGGAAAGAATCGGCTAATGTCAGATCGGGGCTTCTTGGGGGCCATAAAACTGGCCCATTTCTTCCTATCTATCTCACACCGAATTTTCTGTTCAGCTATTCTCTGACCTCTCCAACGTAATGTGCAGGGCACCCATCGTGTTGAAAATACATTGCGTTGCGATAATCCAGGAGCAGCTCTTCAAGATTTTTTTTTTTTTAATGATAAGGCACAGCACTGCAGGATAAATCCTTTATGGCGCTTTGGGAGCGGTGCGCGTGCGCGGAAACGATTCACGTTGGTCTTGAATCTTTGAAGGTTATAGTCGTTGGGGAACACGACCTTAGGGAGGTCGTTCCAGAGTGATGACGTTCTCCAGATGAAAGAATTTTGAAACAGTGTCGTTCGAGGGACACTAAGCTGAACCACGTACTGGTGGGCTGCAGTGGCTCGTCGTGTATTTTTACCATGCACCGCTCTGGGTGGAATCAAGCGGGCAACCCCAGTTGAACACTTGCCATGAAAATATTTGTAAAATAGACTCAAGTCGCCAACCTGCCTTCGATGTTCAAGGCTTTCCAGGTTGTTTGTCAGACTATGGTCACCGATCAAGCGAATGGCTCTTCTTTGAATGGAATCTAGCAATCTCAGGGTATGCTTAGGAGCAGAGCCCCAAATATGCGAACAGTACTCCAGCGATGGTCGAATTTGGGCTTTATAGAGCATCAAAAGTTGTTGGGGTGTGTAGAGGTTCTTTGTTCGAAAAAGTACTCCAAGCTTCTGCGAGGCTGCCTTAAAAATGGCCGCAACGTTGCTATGCCAAGACATATTATGACTATCCAAATTAACGCCCAATAAATAAATTGATGAAGCCAAGGGAATCGAGTGTCCCGCCATAACTATATCTGGTTCTTCAACATTAACTTTTTTAGAAAAAACTGCCGCCTGGGACTTTTTAGCGTTAAATTCTACTTGGTTACTGTCACCCCAAGACGGAATTTCTTCCAGGTCTTTGTTGAGATGTGGGACCTCTTGCTGCCTATAGAGATGTGCATTAGCAGCCGATGTCCGAGCATCCAAAGTAAAAGATGAAACAAGTGTGCTGTCATCAGCGAAGCTATATATAGGATTTTTAGTTTTTTCCAAAAGATCGTTAATGTAGAGTAAGAAAAGGGTGGGCGACAATATAGAACCTTGAGGGACTCCGGCGTTGATGTTAAATGTGTCTGAAAGAAATCCGTCCATCGCCACTCGCAGAGAACGGTCTTTAAGAAAGCTCGACAGCCATGAACAAAATTAAACCGGCATTCCGTATGCTCTCACTTTAGTTAGAAGCCCCTCATGCCATACTCGGTCAAAAGCCTTGGAAATGTCCAGTGCTACCGCCCGGGACTCTCCATGATGTTCTATTGCGTTGTTCCAAACATGAGTAACATAAGCGAGAAGGTCTCCTGTTGATCTATACTTACGGAATCCATACTGGCGGTCACTAATAATGTTGAAGCCTTCCAGGTATTTTAATAGTTTTTCGTTGATAGCCTTCTCCATAACTTTGGATATAACCGAAAGCAATGCGACTGGACGATAGTTGTTTGGCAAGGTCTTCTTGCCTTTTTTGGGTATGGGCTGGACTCGCGCTGTTTTCCAGCAAGAAGGAAATATTCCTTTTTTGTAGGATAAGTTAAAAAGCCTACAAAATACCGGTGTCAGTTCGTTAGCGCATGTCTTAATTACAATGACTGGAATATCGTCAGGACCAGAAGCCTTTTTAGTGTCAAAACTTCTCAAGATTCGTTTAACATGGCGGTGGCGAAAAACAATCTCAGGCATTCTCGATTCTACAGGGGGAATATTCGGTGGAGTACTTCCCCGAAAATTCACCGTTGAATGCGAAGAGAACAGCTCCGCCAGTAGGTTTGCTTTTTCCTGTGCTTTAGTCGCAATGGTAACATCAGAACGTGTTAGATGATCGCAAAATAATGTATCTAGAGCCTTTTTAGGTTTAGTAAATTTAATAACGTTTTTTACTTCATCCATATGAATATTGCGGATATTCTTGGTCACGATCTCAGACGTCACGATAAATTATGTTACTGTGAAAACAATTGGAATTTTCAGCTTCAAAGGGCTATTTATTAAAGGGATGAGATTCTTAAAAGACAAAATCGATAAATACAATTTAGGAATCCCCGTTTTTCCGAAACGGTTGAAAATAAATATCAACAAGTACATGTTTTTAAAATCGAATCGCCAAATGCAATTCACTTGTGTGATTATGGATGAGGGTTGCCATTGAAAAAAATCCAATTTAGCGTCAGATCTGTCAAATTTGTGGACGTATATATTTTTTGACATTAAATTTGGCTTCCTTGCGGAAAATCATTGGGAGATGCCTAATTTGCTTTTTATTATAGTCATCAGGAAAACAGACACTTAAACAAATGTCCCTGTACTTACATCTATATAATAAACCGGGCTTTTCCAGAAGATAACCATACTAATTTGTCATCCTCGTGAACTAAATGATATTTATGAATTGGCAACTTCAAACTCTGACCATTATCCAAATCAATTCGGATATAAAAACAACGGCCATAAATCCTAAACTAATCAGAAGTTGGCTTCATGGTCGCGGTCGATAACGCGGGGAAATCAAATTTCCAAGTAACAAATGTCCCGCTTCTGAAGTTGTTTGTCGGTGAACCGAGGTCGGCCCAGAATGTGACCGTTCCCGGTCGCCATGCGGCTGACCAAAGGCACTGTTGAGGTCGAGAACATTCTCAGCGGTCAGCCCTGCCAAGACGTAGTGGAGCTAGTTGTGCGCTATTTTCTGGAAATTGATTATTAGCAATGTAAAAGGTTAAGTTTTTCATATTGCGTGTAGGTTCTGATAACATGATATTCAAAATAGCGTTTATTCATTAATACACGAATCATTAATCTTCATATAATAACGCTTGCCCCCACACTATTGACTATAAACATTGACCAAACTGCATTGTAAAACACTTCATCCTTCTTACAGTTCTGATTCATCCCTCTGCGATTTTTACTTGTTCAGATCTTTGTAAGAAACACGTTCTATAAAGAAGGAATTATAAGTTTTGTTTAATTTAAATATTGCAAATTAATCGCAATTTAAAGAATACTCGAACGAGTATTCACTTTTTTTAGAGGTAATACGTCTAATATAAAAACTGAATAAAAGCAAGTCGATATTGAAAAATGTCCTACACTAAAAGGAAGCGGGCGAATGTTTAGACAAGATATAGAGAGCTGACTACCCGTTGGGCCTTAGGGCGGTTAAATTTCTGGGTAAACACAAAATTTTTTTGTTGAGTAAGCTGGAAGTTCATTTGTCAGATGAAAATTAGTTTATTTGGTTCATTTACTGTGTAAATCGATGATGATAAAATATTTTATGCCTCAACAAGTTCATCGAATCTGTAAAATTATAAACCGAACTCTAGAAGACAAAAGGCTCTCTGCTCTTTCGACAATGTTTGGCATAATGGTCTCCTATATAAATTAAGAAAACCCTGTCCTGCCATTACGTTTTTATTAAAGATGTTAAGTATAGAGAGATGAGATCACATCATTCGTCACAATCAACTCTGGAGTCACTCAATAATAATAATAATTATTATTATCTTTATTTCACAACTGTATTGTCACCACTTAGTGCCGTTTTGTCCAGAAGGGGCCTTAGGGGTTGAAAATAATTAAATTGTAAATACAGCCTTACCATGTAACCCGGAGAAAAGCCAGCATGCTTCGTGGGGCCCTAAGAGGGGTGAGCTGATAGTCAAAAATGATCCGGTGAGGTACGAGGGTAGGTAAGGACCCAGGAGAGGGGCGTTGTGTCCAAAAGAACTCTAGCACTCCTGGGAGGATTAAGGGGAACCAGGAGAAGGGCGTCGTTTCCAAATGAACTCTAGCACTCCTGGATGGTTTATAGGGGAGTCAGGAAAAAAGCTTCGTGTCCAAATGACCTTTAGCACTCCTGAAGGTAAGGAAGGTGACCAAGTAGGAAAGACGAATGTTTTATTGACGTATATTTTAAGGGGGACAACAGCTAATGGTGGGTTTATACAGCAAAATTACATGACAAAAATAAAATAAGTGTTGAATCTACAGATCTGCCATAAGACGTTTATAGAACCAAATAACATAACATAAAAATAAGAAATAAAATTAATAAGAGATGGTTATCTTTTAACCTTTATGTTATTTTTATGTGAAAATCGTTGTGCGTGTGCGCGTAATTTGTCATAACCTTTATTTTCGGCAAAAATGTGTTTTTTCTGTTGGGTTGGCTTATTATAAACAGTTTGATAAGGTTTGTGATTATTATGGTATAGGCACGAATTAAACCATATTCAAAAGCGATGGGGGATTTGATCTGATTATTTCTTATTATTATGCGACGTCTGTATAAACCCGTACTTGGATAAAATAAGAACTGATTTGAATGAACTTTCTGAACTATTTAAAATTAAAAAAAAAGGTATTTAAACCAAATACAATTATACTTGGTCTAATTAAATATAAAAGACAAGTTAAACAATTATGTACTTGAATAAAAAAACAACGACTTTGATAGAAATTACCGGTTTATTTAAATCCAATCACTTAAATTATTAATTAAATAACGTTGTTGTTACGGCAATGTCAAACAAAAGTAAAACAAATATATACTTGATAAAATATGTATAAATATCGATCAAATGAACATTTTGTTAACTTAACTTTTAATCTGTTTACTTTAAGTCATTGAAGCGGCTTATCTAAGTTAGGTTAGTATTAAGGAAATAAATAATTGCTTGAACTTTGTATTCAGTGATTAATTCCAAATAAAAAGTAATTTGTATCAAATCAGATAGTACTAATTGAGGCAAATAATCCTCTGGTATTTTTCAAATACATATTTGTTTGGCTAATAGTAAACAAATATTTATTTGAGTCAATGGAAAATTTTTTTAATTCAAATAATTAATTTTATCAGTCTACGTTTGTTTTAAAATTCGTCATTTCATGGTTTGGTTTGTTTTGGAGGTTTTGGCAATTAAAACGCCTGCCCTGCGTGTTGGCTAGTTTGTTTTTTCCAGCCGCCCATTCTGGGTCAGACGCTGTTTGCAGCCGCTCAATCTGAGTCAGACGCTGCAGTTTGCTAGTTTTGGTCCGCCCCGGGTATTTGATTTCCCCGGTACCACCCATATCTGGGAGGCATTCCCCTATCCGCCACCTGGGGAGGCGCCCGATGGAGGACTAGCAGAACCCCGCACGGGAAGCTATGTCTAGGAACCAAATAATTCATGGTTCTTGTAGGATAAGCAACCTGAGACTCATTTTCTTCAAATAATACTCTGTTTTTACAAACAAATTTAATACATTCTTATAAGCGTGAGAAGTTTGTTCTCCTTAAATTTACCTCTGCAGGTTTGTCTTGGGCCAATATTAAATTGTTGACAAATACATAGTCTTTTCACTCCACTATTCCCAAAAAGAACGATTTCATATCTAATGTGCGACTAAAAATTTGCGTCTTAAATAATCTTTTTTTACTTCAGTGTCCATATATTTCGACAGTACATGGAAGGTACAATATGTGCTTATTCCACGATCCAATACCATTCCCAAAACCCCTGACTCTACTTTTACATGTTCACCATTTACACTTGAAGTTGTTTGGAACCATTTCTTGGCGACAGACAAGCGATATTTGCTGATTCTTCTATATCCATTGGCTGTTATACGAATCACAAATTTCAATTTCTCTCAATTTTTGATAATAAACTGTTGTTGATAAAATAACAATGCTTACGATGCTATAAAAACCGGTCAAAGCTGTCCATAATTTAATGCGAAAAGTATCGAATTAAATTAATAAAAATCCAAGAATAAATTCCGCAGGGAGGAGAAAAAATGTTGTATACTTCATGGGATGTAAGTATATTTACTAGTCCCGAACTTTATTGCCAGCCCTCGTTATCGCTCGGACGCAAAATCGTTCTCGACTAGTAAATGTTACTTACATCCCTTGTAGTACACTGATAAAATTAATTATTTGAGTTAAAAAAATTTACCGTTGACTCAAATAAATATATGTTTCCTATTAGCCAAACAAATATGTATTTGAAAAATACCAAGGGATTATTTGCCTCAATTAGTATCATCTGATTTGATACCAATTACTTTTTATTTGGAACTAATCACTAAATACAAAATTCAAGCAAATATTTATTTCCTTAAGACTAATCTAACTTAAATAAGCCGTTTCAATGACTTAAGGTAAATAGGTTAAAAGTTAAGTTAACAAAATGTTTATTTGATTGATATTTATATATATTTTATCAAGTACATATTTATTTTACTTTTGTTTTACATGTATTTGCCGTAACAACAACGTTATTTAATTAAACAATTTAAGTGATTTGATTCAAATAAACCGGTAATTTCCATCAAAGTGATTGTTTTTTTTATTCAAGTACATAATTGTTTAACTTGTCTTTTATATTTATTTAGATCAAATATAAATTTATTTGGTTTAAATACCTTTTTTTAATTTTCAATAGATCAGAATGTTCATTCAAATCAGTTCTTATTTTATCCAAGTACGTGTTTATGCAGACGTCACATAAAAATAAGAAATATTGAAATGTTTAATAATCACAAACCTTATCAAATTGTTTATAGTGTTCAAATAATAAGGCAAACCAACAGAAAAAAGCACATTTTTGCCGAAAATAAAGGTTATGACAAATTACGCGCACGCGCACAACTATTTTTACATAAAAATAACATAAAATTTAAAAGATAACCATCTCTTATTTTATTTCTTATTTTTATGTTATGTTATCTTGCTGTATAAACCGACCATTAGTTGTTGTTCCCCTTAAAATATACGTCAATAAAACATTATAGAGAAGTTAATAACTTTAATAAGAAATTAAATAAAGTCAAATTTGCAAATATTAGGTACAATAATTATTAATATTATATTAATTATATTATATTTTTTACGTTAGGAGGTTTGATAGGTATTGAATTATGGTGAAAATTGAGAAAAACTGTCTTATTTGTAATGTAAATGATTTATAAATACCTGGCTACATTTTTCTAAAAAGATTTTGTGTTCGAAATTCCAAATTAGGTATTACAAGTATCTTTTCTTTGCCTCTTATCTTACTTTTTTAACTCGTTTCATGCGTAACTAAAATATTCAAATATAGTTTCCTACCTTGAGAAGTATCTAACATATGGGATATACCCCTCGATATACCCCAATATTCTAAATAATTATTCATATTACGTTTATTCCCCATATCTTCGTTTTAATTTTTGATGGAACCACTAACTTCTGTGCCACTAACAAAGAAGATTTCACTCTCACTCATAAATTTCTACAAGACAAAATCGAACACCAATGACCAAAACGCGATGATCAGGCCACTTTTGTATAACCAATCAAATTACTCAAAGCCCAAAGTAGGCGACAGGAGTTCATTTAAATACTTAATTATTAGTTTGGATTACCAAATTATTTGAAAAGTTCGGCAATGAATGATTTAAATTAAAGTTAAAGGTATTTAGTTCTTAACTTGAAATGTACTTAATAATGATTAAATAATTAGTTATTTGTAAATATTTGGTTGTTTTATATTAACGATTTAATGTAAATACATAATTATTTAGTTTAAATGACCTAGACATTTAAATAGTTCTCTATTGGGTGATTTAACTAGCGATTAACGGGATTTAGTTCCTAAATAAAAATTAGTTCGATTAAATAATTAGTTATTTAGATTTTGTTATTTTAGTGGTTTTTTGGTAAGACATTTGTTTGAAGGGTTCTATGATTTGACACAAATTAACCAACAGTCAAATAACTTTGCAAATAAAACGAAATATTCTCATTTATTTCAGTTAAATCAAATTTAGTTAATTAAAATCACATTTATTTATTACCAATAATTATTTACCAAATAAATCAGATTATTTGATTAAGGGAGCACAGTTTTATCAGTGTACCCCAGGTGAGTAGAGGGCTACGCTCCAAATCTCACACTGACCCGTCAGTCAGCCCTACGGATTCTGGGGAGGGCAAAAATTCGACCAGTACAACGATCAGGAAAAAATCAAAGTTTTATCAGTGTATAAATAACTATTTAGTGATCACGCAGCTACAGCCAAACATCTATCCATAACAACACCCCAATAGGCAAGCAAAAAACTGATGAGGACACCAGAAAAACGCTGGCCCAAGCGTCAGGTATCAAGCAATCTACCTATCAGATTCTACAAGTTCCCTCATTCTCAGAGACAAAAAATTTACTGCAAGTTTCTTTACTGTCAAAACAGTTACTTTACTTAATTCTGTAAATAAATTGTGTAGGTATATTTGAAAAAAAAATAGATTGGTTATCCTTAATATTAAAAAAAGTTTAAACTTCCCTTTAATAATTCAACAAATTGCGAAAATAATTCACATTCACGACTCAACCGAAAAACAATAGGGCCTTCCGGGCCCGGTTCCTAATCAAGAAATTGAACTTTCAATAAAAGCAATCATTAATTCTGAATTTGGGGTCTCTTCTGTGTTTCTAATATGACGTTGACTTGGCGCAGTTGGCCACGAGCAGCCCTGCATCCACTTTTTGTAACAAATAAGGGTCGATTCCTGGCCTGGCCTGCTGGGAATGAAACGGTCGCCTCTGCGTAATTTGAACAAATGAACGCAGACACACTAAGCAAATTAGATTCGCACATGGGTGTCCGTTTGGCGCCTTTTACCCTCCACTTTATTTCCACGATCTGCCATGGGTCTGAAGCAAATGTGATTTTAGTAATGAGGTAGGTAAGGCAAATGATTAAGTTAGGGCAATTCTTTAGATTGTCTATTGTTTCCTTTCGGGCCTTTTTAAACAAATGGATTATTTTGTTTTCACACGTACATACAAAAAGATTCCTTCACAATAGCAGAGATTCTTGCTTTTTTTAAGGATTGCGACAGAAATGCTCCCGCTAGCCATAGGCCAATTTCTTTATTCCTCTCCAAGATACTGGAAAGATTACTTAGAAAAATAATCATGAGCTTTTTGGACGAATTTTGGTTTTTAACCCCCCAAAAATACCGATGACGCAATTTTTTATGTACTGAAGAAATTGTATTTTAGTCTTATTGCTGGAAAAGTAGCCACGATAGATTTTGGTGACTTGGCGAAGGCTTCTGACTGCATCTCTTATAAAACTCTGCTATGGAAACTCGCATTACATGACTTCAGAAAATTAGTACTGGATTAGTTCAAGTCATACCTCTCGGAACGAGGCCCCAGTGTCTATTTCCAGAGCAAAGCCTCAGGAAATTTGAGTGTTCCTGCGGAAGTGCCTCAGAGATCAAATCAAATCCAATCAAATCCAATTAAAATATGATTTATTGTCATAAAGTATTATTTTTATCGACAAAGCATTTTTTTAAAATTAAATTAACAATAAAATATATTAATATAGTAAAACTTAAAATATCGGAATAAAAAAAAAATGCAAATAATTATGACAGAGTATCGCCAAAATATTCATCTAGAGCAGCGGTTCTCAAACTTTTTTGGTGACGGAACCCTTTTGGGAAGCAAAATACTTGATGGAACCCTACAATAAAACAATAGTTTTTAAAAGTGTATTCTTTATTAATAAGCATAATAAAAGTACAATGTAACAGTTACTAATTATTACTTACTTTACCACATGGCAAGTACAATAATAGAAGATATTAAAAAAGAAAAAATCTAACTAATGGGAGGTATGAAACTGTTTTTTATTTTTCATCAATTGGTTGATATCAGGTTTGATAGAAGACAGTTGAAGTCTCATATCAGGTTCGGCGTCCAGTCTATTGCGATATTTTGTTTTCGTGGCTGCATAGGTTGAGAATCCTGTTTCGCACAAATATGTTGTTGGGAACGGGAGAAGAATATTCAGAGCCATTTTGCCAAGCATTGGATATTCATCACGGATTCTGCACCAAAAATCGTTGAGAGGCGTCGTTTTGAACAGTGACTCCATACTTGTGTCTGATGACATTTCTAAAAGAGATTCATATATCTCGTTTGACATACTTTCGGGCTTTTCCAAGTTGGGTAAAAAAGGATTATGAATCCATGAATTCAGTTTCATTTTTGTATTCTGTTCTTCGGGAAAATACTTTTCAAAAGATGCGCGCATCGAACTGAGATATTGGACCAATTCTTCAAACACATCATCTTGAAACATTTCTGAGTCGTTATCGCTAACAAACTCACTGAGTGACGTAAAGCTTTCTATTTCTTTCTTACCAACGCAAATAATCCAAAAATCTAATTTTCTTTTGAAGGCAGTTATTTTATTATTGGCCTGAAACACTGTTGTCTGTTTACCTTGCAATGATAAATTCAATTCGTTCAGTTTTTGAAAGATATCCGCCATAAAAGACAATCGGAACAACCAAGTTTTATCATACAAACGGTCCTTCAAATTAAAAGAAGTATCTGCTGAAAGAAACATTTGTAACTCGGCTCTAAGTTCAAATAGCCTTGTTAAAGTTTTACCCTGAGACAGCCATCGCACTTCTGTATGGAGCAGCAGTGTTTTATGTTTGCTGCCATAATCTTCACACAATAATGAGAACAATCGGGATTGTAGTGGTCGTGATTTGATAAAATTAATTATTTTTACCGCTTCATCCATAACTAATTTTAGATTTGACGGCATTTGCTTCATCGCAAGTGCTTGTCTATGCAGAATACAATGGCTGGAACTACAATTAGGCGCTTTATTTTTTATTCGTGACACTGCTCCTGCTGTTTTACCTGTCATCGCCTTGGCCCCATCTGTACAAATGTCAATGCAATTGTTCCAACTGAGATTATTTTCTTCAAAAAATATATTTATTTTATT
This sequence comes from Polydrusus tereticollis, assembly GCA_963920685.1. Classification (NCBI taxonomy): domain Eukaryota; kingdom Metazoa; phylum Arthropoda; class Insecta; order Coleoptera; family Curculionidae; genus Polydrusus; species Polydrusus tereticollis. Next base: position 10,244,914 of record OY987333.1, read on the forward strand.
AAAAATTTCTTCCCCGGTAGTGTTTGTGAGCAGCGGTGAACACATAAGCATGTCTTCTTCAAAAGAACTTTCATATGGATATCTCACGATAACCAGCAAGATAGCCAAACCAGCGACATCAGTTGACTCGTCCATTTGCAAGACGAATCGTGTTTTTTGTAGACGTGTAACTAGTTCTTGTTTGACGTAGCTTGCCAGATCATGGATTCGCCGTGAAACAGTATCGTTTGATAGCGGCACAGTAGAAAGATGCTTTGCAGATTTTTCATCGAGCATACATTTTGTTATGTCTAATACACATGGCTTTATTAAATTCTCAGCGATAGTGTGCGCTTCACCTGCTTGTGCAATGCGATAGCTAACTAAATATGATGCCTCCGTGGCCTTTTCGTTGATAGTTTTTGTTACATGCATCATATTTTTTTGACTTTCCAATAACTGATCTTTTTTACGAACAAAAAATTCTTTATTCTTGTCTTTAGACTCGGGGTGTACAGTTTGTAAATGTCGGCGCAATTTGGCAGGTGCCATGGAACTATTAGGAAGCAGTTTACTACATAGCATGGAGAGAGGTGAGCCGTTGGAATCAACAAATCCGAAACTGATATATGATTCATCATACTTCCTTTTTTTCGTCTTTGAAACCGTCGAGCTTGACGTCGTGGCATCATCGTCTGGATCGGTGATTGCTATATTCTCCGCGCGTACTGCTTTTGAACATTCAGCGTCATTAGAAGATGTTGTTGCAACACGTTTAACACCTTTAAGCCAACGTTCCATTCTTCTTTATTTATAATGTTACACGTCAGGATGGTGGGGTCTAAATAATGCACAATCGTTACTGCGTATAAGAGACTAAGTTTAGTACAATGAAGAAATGTATAAAACTGAGACAACAGAATACAGCAGGCAGTAGAACAATGAACACTAGTTTCTCGCTAGCGAGCTTGTAAGTAGGTAGGTAGGAACTTATCGCTCCGAACGCTAATCGTCAACTGACTGACGAGGCGCGACGCGCGATCGCCGCTTTTATACTTAGTCCTAGACTCGATCTCGAATATTCTCGAAAATACTCGAGTCGGCGCCTTTGATAAACAAAAAGCAAAAATAAAAAGAAAAATATAAAAATTGCGTTGTAAACAATTCAGAGGCGGCTTTTATCAAAGGGACTGCGCGCTCACAAGTATACAAGTATACATGTTGATACCAAACTTATGAGATATTGTACCAGCTATTGTAACACATGTTTATACAAATACAAATAAATAAATAAATATACCTACGCGCGGCCGCGGAGTCAAAACGTTCGACCAGAGAGAGGTGCTTTGATTTTTTTTCTAAATTCTTGAGGAACCCCTACAGAGGTATCGCGGAACCCTAGGGTTCCGCGGAACACACTTAGGGTATAGCTGATCTAGAGTATAATAAGCTTCTTCAATAATAAATTTTTAACATTTTTTTTAAACATTTTAAAATTTGACATTTTCTTAATAAAATCTGGAAGGCAATTAAAAATTTTTTAGAATCATAAATTATGTATTTTTTTACAAGACTTGAAGAAGGAATAGGTAAACATATAATAAAGGTTTGTCTTGTATTATAAGTATGTGAATTAATACTATTTCAGTGATTTTTATCAAGTTAGTGTTAAATTTTCTTGTGAGTTTACAAGAATCTCTAGATCTAGCATTGCACAAATATCTGATAGCTCCTTTTTGTAAAATAAAAATTGAATTTAGAAGATATTGGCTTGATTTTCCCCAGAAACAAATTTCATATCTCAAAAGAGATTCTATTAAAGCAAAATAAACATTTCGAAGAACCGTCATATTCATTCCATGAGAAAGTACTCTCAGGGCATAACATCCTGAAGCTAATTTTTCACATAACTTTTTGATATGTTCATTAAGGAAAATGATTTTGAGTAATATAGGTTCCTAAAAATTTTACAAATTTGGGGTTATTAATTATGAGATTATCAAAAATTATATTATTAAGTGAACATTTAAAAGTCAATATATTTGTTTTAGGAATATTAAATAAGAGTAGATAAGAGTCACACCAATTTTATTTACCATTTATAAAAATTGACGCAAGCTCATTTATATATTTTAAAAATAGTAATGGACCGAGAACCGAACCTTGAGGTATTCCACAATCAATTTTATTACTTTTTGATTTTATACCATTTAACAATACTACTTAAGTTCTTTCAGATAAATATGATTTAAACCATTTAAATGATATACCTCTAAAGCCATAAAGCTGAAGCTTCTTTAATAATATATCATGGTTAACATAATAAAGAGCTTTAAAAATATCACAAAATATTGCTGCAACAAAATCTCCTTCATTTAGTTTAAAATAAAGATGTTCAAGAAATAAAAAAATAGCATAACTAGTATTTTTATTTTTTTGAAATGCATATTAGTTTGTGCTTAAAATATTGTTTTTATTTAAAAAATAAATAATTTTATTTTTAACAATAATTTTAGAAAGTGTTAGAAGTAAAGAAATTGGTCGAAAATTAAAAGCAGATTCACAATCACCTTCTTTATGAATTGGAATAACAAATAGCTGATTTAAGGCATTGTGGAAATATTCCATTTTCAAAAGAAACATTTATTGCCTTCGCTAAAGCTTCTAAAGCAGAAATAGATAGTTGTGAAAAAATTTTTATTGATAAATTATCCCATTCAGCAGAATTTTTATTTTTTATCCCAAATATGATTAATTTTATTTCCTGCACATCGGTTGGACTAAAGAAAAATGTATCCTTAATTTTAAAATTCTTCAGGTACGAAAGTGGATCAATGCATGGATGAATATTTTCAGAAATACTTAAAGCAATAAACATTGTTAAGAACGGCCATTGTGCCTCTTTTGTAGACGATACAACCATCCTATTTTAAATTTTGGTCGCTGATCTGTTGAATGGAGAGGTTGTCGGTTATCTTCTTTATCGATAGCAAGCTTAAAATTAATGTATATATTAAAAACTTATGCAGCAAGATCTCGTTAGGTTGCTTTGCCTTAAACGTCATCAAAAGTGAGTTGAATGGGTCCATAAGCTGAAGTTCATATTTTGCTCTAATAAATTCACATTTGTGTTTATTTAAGCCTTATTTAACTTTGTGTTTGTGCAGCAAAAGCGTGCTGTCAGATTTATGGGTGGTATCGAGACCAGGCATTCTTGCAGAACTTCGTCTGTAAATAGAAAAATTTTAGCTTTGACAAGCATTTTTATATTGCAGACGGTGCACAAGAAATACTTCTCTCATATTGACTCGCCAGCTACTGTCTCCACTTCTACAATGGTCTGGTGTCTGGAAGAGACCCGTTATTTCAAATTTGTATTAGTATTAGACAAAAGAATATGTTAATATGCAATGTTCGTAATTCCATAGAGTTTATTACGAACTGAAACATGTAAATTTGTATTTAAAAATACCAATAAAAAAGGAAAATTTCCATTTAAAGTGGAATATAGAAGGGATATAAGAATAAATCTGAAAGAATGCCAGCAGGATACAGCTTCTCAGCAGGATATTTAAACCGCACGCACCATTTAAGAATTTAAAAATTCGTCTACATTTAAATTTTTACTGCGTGATTGTGTTTCTGTAGGGGAGCGACAGTCGTTTGTTTGTATTAGAAAGCAAGTCAACCAAGAAAAAATGTAGTTTCAACTCGCCTCGTTTGACTAAGATGAAAGTAAAATTAAAAGTGAGGCGGGTCTCACATCACCCACCGGGATGCTAATTTTAATTGCTTAGAGCTTAGAGCAATACTTTTACGTCTCTATAGAAGTAGGAGAAAAAATCCCTCCCAGTTCTCAAGTCGTTTTTTTTTAATATAAAATTAATTAATGTGTGAAATAAATCAAAAACATGAAAATTTTGGACATGTTAAAGAAATATCCACAATCATGTAAAAGTTTGTTTTCCTACCACTAACTTGAGAATCGGCATTATTTACTTCAGGGAGAAGTAGAATTTCTCTACCCAGGGAAATAACGATAATAAATAATTACCTAGGTAAATAATGAAAAACTGTCTGTGAATTAAAGTTAGGTTACACGCGATTTTAGCATTCTTACTCCGCGTTTCTTTAACATGTTATTGGTTTCGAGCCTTGACTAACCATTTTAAATGAAAATATTTCGCAAAATATTATCAAATTTTTAATAAAACAGGAATTGTCATCAATTGGGAGATATTTTAAAAGGAAACTGTCATATTCCAAAATGTCAACGATACTACAAATTTTCTACAAACCGTGTGGACAAACAACGAACTAGATATTCTGTCTGGAGCTCTGATGTGGTTCGCCGACGGATCCAAGATTGAAGAAGGTACAGGGGCTGGGATACACGGATTAAGATCAAGAAAAGACTTGTTTTCTCCCTTGAGAAAATTTCCAAGAGTATTCCAGAAAGAAACCTATGCCATACTACAATGGGCATAGGAAAACAATAGAAGAGCCTACTAAAATAGACGAATCTATATATGCCCCGACAGTCAAGCGGTCCTCAAGGCTATCACGAGCCAGAGGGTAACATCAAGGCAAGTCCGGGATTACCAGAATGAACCCTTGCGGACAGAAATACTGTTAAATTATTTTGGGTCCGGGTCACAGAGGCATTGGTGGTAACGAAAGAGCAGACGAGCTCGCGAGGCAAGCATACATAGGTCCTAAACCAGCCCTAGGAGTGCCTAACTGCACAGCACGAGAAGCTATTAAGCGATGAACCAAAGATGAAAACAAAGTCTAGTGGAACAGCAGACAGGAACTCAATTATAGCAAGAGAGTTATGGGGAGTTTTGGTCCTAAATTCTCAAAACAGTTGATTAACCTTAGCAGGAACCAACTAAGAACAACAACGGGAATCCTGACAGGACATATGGCTCTCAAGGATCACCTTAACAAAATGAAGATATAGAATGGAGATCTTAGCTGCAGGCTATTTTGTCTGTCAATGCGAATCATTGGATGCCATACTCGGAAGAGTAAAACTGGAACTGAACGAAATAACCACTAAATCAGCAGTTGACGTGTATAAACTAATACACGGAACTAATATAACCAAGTGGATACAATAAAAAGAAGGTTTGCACAATAGGCCTACCTATGGGTGCAGTGCTACGGATAAGGACGGGCCTAAGGAGAAAAAAACAGCCATTTTAAATGATGACATTTCGCATAATATTATTAAATTTATAATAAAACAAGAATCTTCATCAATTGGGAGATATTTTAAAAGGAAACTGTCACATTCCAAAATGTCAACAGGACTGCAAATTTTCAACAAACTAACAACTAATATCGTAGTTTTATTTTTCCCAGGCTACTTGATTTTCACAATATTTTAAAAATTAGGCAGAAATGGCTAATATAAAGCGGAGTACACATACCTATATGCGATCGCGATCGTGGCGACTGCGATACAATCGCACCAAAGAATCAAAAAGGTAAACAAAATCCAGGTCCATATTTGAAAAAATAAAGTTGATCTTGGCCGCTCGGAGACGAAACGTCGGATCTTTAGTTTAATAACGTCATATTGTAGAGGAGAAAAAGTTGCAATGACAAGGTGTCATTTATTTTTAAATAGCAATTCAAATGAACTCAGGAAAAAATCAAAACGATTTTGCAAAATTTCGTTTTTTTTCAAATAATATCGGAAGTACTCGGAATTCTAAAACTTTTAAAGGGGCATTTAAATCAGCACCGAATTGCACAACTTTGCCCCCATTTAACCGTTTCTGTAACTCCTATGGTTTCCGAGATTCCAATGCTCGTATGTCGAATTTGTAACACCCTGTATATCGAAAACTTTTTAAAATCCTCTTATTCCGTCATCTGACTAGGCATCACCCCTTTAAACAGGACAGAAAAACAGAATTTATCTCGTGCCTATCTACTATTTATCTCTATTATTATTATTTATTATTATATGGTTTTAACCCCGGGTTAAAGCTAATTCAAGGATTAACTAAAATTTTCTAGCGTCAAGAACGACGAGTTAAAAGCGAGTTAACAAATCGTTTGCTCGATTGTGGTTATGTTTAGCAGATATTCGCCCAACGTACTATTGTTTATAAACAAATAGAAATCGAGAAATTAAAGTATTTAAATAATTTGCTGCAGATCGAAGAGAAAGAATAGGACACTCTCGAGGATATCAAGGAAATTTTACAGCTGACTGTGTAACGCTTCTGTTCAACAACGACAAACTTTTGTTTACTTGTTTACAATATTTTAATATAATAACAGAATAACATCCTAACAATATGTAAACTATAACAATATTTGAAAATTATATCTCCATACGACAGGTCGGTATTCATTTTTAGAAATAATAGCGTTATATATAGTCCAATAAACCAATTATCATTAGCCAGAGCCACGCTTAGATTTTTTATAGCTATTTTACTTTTCCAACTGATTTACAGTTAATGCAGCTTTGATGAGCTTTGTTAATGTTCTGGTGGAGGGCCTGCTATATGTATGGGAAAACTTCGACCAATATAGAATAAATGGCGAGGTCCACTCTTACGATACTGTGTTTGAAACGACCTTAATTAAAGTCATGCTAAAAAGAAAAAAGGTGCCAAGATGAATTACCCATTGCTGTACGGGCCCTCTACAACGAAAACAATTCAAAGATAGGATAAGGAAGCTTTTGATAAGTAACATGTTTTATACTTTTAATAAATACTTCAATTGTGGTTATAATATTGCAGTTAAGTATAAAGTTTATCTTATTTTAGCCTAAATGTCATTTTGTTCGTCTTAAAACTTAATTTTATGTTCTTGTATTGATGTAATAAATATATCTAATCTTTTTTTGGTATTTTTTTCAAAGGGCTGTAATCCTTATACAGTGTCACCATTAAAGTCCGCACCATATGGAACTTTTTTTTATTAATGAGGTTAGTTAAAATTAAATTTCGGCAATCGTTTTTGCTTCAAATTAGACTAAAAATTATATAATCAAATGTCACCATCTGTCATTCGGTATCTGTCAAAAATTACATTTTAATCAAAAAATGCTGAAAAATGGCATTGTTTTACCGAATCTCAAAAATTTTATTAGAAAAAGTTGTTTCTAGTACAAATCTTGGCCTAAATACAAAGTTTCAGTTTTCTAGCTCAAAGTTGATTTTTTTGCCATTTTTTCTAATTAACTTTTTTTTATTTAATGTAAGTTCGCTTAATGGATATTAAACTATTTGCTTATACCATACTCAATATTTTATTTAGTTTGTATGAGCTTTTTTTTACTAGAATGCCATTTTTTTTCGAAATTTAAAATTAGAGGCAAAAAAATTTGACACAGGTGGTGCAAAGTTATCCTAATTTAAAAATTTTAACAGATAGACGTCAGATGTTTCGTTTTTCAAATGACAAATACATCTAAATATTTGATAAAAATTTTATTTTATACTTAAAACTATTATTATTATTAAAAGGAACAAAAAGGAACTTTAATCATTTTAAATAGGTAACACAAAAGCAATATAAATTTCACATTTCAGTGTGACGTCCTTCTCGCTCTATACAAACACCCGTCCGTCTATTAACGTCTTTGACAGCATTTTGTAAAAAGCTTGGTCTTATATCGGCACAACACTGTCTTATCGTTTGTTCCAAATGCTCGATATTTCTAAACGGTCGATTCTTATAAACTTTCTGCTTAAGATAACCCCACAGAAAAAAGTCTAGTGGGGTTATGTCAGGCGACCTGGGTGGCCAGTGACATTCTCTATCACGCCCTATAACTCTGTTTTGAAATAATTGGTTTATGCGTTCTTTCACTGCTACAGTTTGATGTATGGGTGCACCATCGAGCTGATACCATAAGTTATGTCTATGGTGTAAGGGCATGTTATCCAAAACTTCGGTAATCTCGCTATCAAGAAAATTCAGGTACCTTTCACCAGTTAAGTTTACTCTAAAGAAGTATGGTCCAATAAGCTCATCTTTCAAAATTCCACACCAAACATTGGTTTTAAAATGATACTGGTCGCGACATTCAATTGTGAAGTTAGGATTTTCTTGGGACCACCATCGGCAATTTTGTGAGCTCACGGTACCATTCGAAGAGAAAGTGGCTTCATCTGTCCATAATATCTTGTATGGAAAAAGAATATTCTCCTCATATTGTCCCTGATACCAAAACGAAAAATCAAGTCGGATTTCAAAATCGCGTTCTTTTAATGTGTTTATAAACTTGGGTTTATATGCCCGAAATCGATTTTTCTGAAGAATTTTTCTAACGCTTTCCCTCTTGCACCCTGTTGAATCACTTATCTTGGTTACACTAGTTTGACCGTGGTCAATAACAGTTAAACAAACATCAAGTTGTGTTGCTTCATCGTATTTACTTGCCGCGTGAGGTTTCTTAAAATTATTTTGAACAGATCCAGTTTCTCTAAATTTTGACATTATTCTTGAAACAGTGCTATGCTGCAACTTTTTTTCTGGATGCCTCTCATTAAAAATGGCAGATACTTGCCGGTGAGGCATATTCTCTCCACAAATTAAGACAATTTCTATTTTTTCTTGAATGGACAACATTTGTGATAACACTGAAAACTATAACTTGCGAAAATATTCAAATTTATGACATTTCTTTTATTTATTCGGCACTCTAATTCGTTTTTTTTTCCATAGCCTACTTATAAAATTCAAAATTGCCTTGATATTTTATTGTGGATAAAAAGAAAATGTGTCTAAATTTTGAACTAATCTGATATCTGGGAATTTTATTATAAGTTTTTTAAACTTCTTAGGTGTATGTACTATCAAAAAATGGAATATCTGACGTCTATCTGTTAAAATTTTTAAATTAGGATAACTTTGCACCACCTGTGTCAAATTTTTTTGCCTCTAATTTTAAATTTCGAAAAAAAATGGCATTCTAGTAAAAAAAAGCTCATACAAACTAAAGAAAATATTGAGTATGGTATAAGCAAATAGTTTAATATCCATTAAGCGAACTTACATTAAATAAAAAAAAGTTAATTAGAAAAAATGGCAAAAAAATCAACTTTGAGCTAGAAAACTAAAACTTTGTATTTAGGCCAAGAATTGTACTAGAAACAACTTTTTCTAATAAACTTTTTTGAAATTCGGTAAAACAATGCCATTTTTCAGCATTTTTTGATTAAAATGTAATTTTTGACAGATACCGAATGACAGATGGTGACATTTGATTATATAATTTTTAGTCTAATTTGAAGCAAAAACGATTGCCGAAATTTAATTTTAACTAACCTCATTAATAAAAAAAAGTTCCATATGGTGCGGACTTTAATGGTGACACTGTATAATATAGGTTGGGTACGGGCAACACAGCGTTCCCACTACACTAAACTAAAAATTTCCCTAAATTTTGCGATGTTGTCATGATAAAATTATATTAACCTCGGATTAGGTAACTAGCGCGGTGCACTGAAATTAAAATTAATCACGAGTTAAATTTAACTCTCCGGTTATGTATTACTAGAGTTAAAGCATGTCGGTGCACTTGGCTATTAATGAGTTTCTTGTAATTTTTTAACCACTGGCTTTTCTTCGAAGCCCACCAATTGACAAAACGAATAAAAACACCAGCTTAGGAATCACTCTTTATTAAGAATGCTTAAAGGCGGGTAAGGGTTGCGTGCATTTGATCAATTTCATTGAATTGAAACACAATGGCATTATTACAACAAGTTTATTTACAAAAGTAGGAGTTAATCTTAATTTAACAAAACATACATATTAAACAAAGTTTTCTTTATTTACATAACAATTAGTTACTAAGTTACACAAATATATACAGACGATTGTGAAATTCTTGATATATTTCTTAAACGTAAAATTTCCTTGATATTGAGAGTACCAACTTATATTTAATAAGGTACTATAACCGGATGATTTACAAAGATACAAATGACTGTGTTTGATAGCCAAGGGGAACCTTCATATCTTCCATGCGTAGCTTGTTGGGAATTTCCATCTCTTAGTGCTACAAAAATAAGGAGTTGACTGCATTTTACAGCAACGCATGAAAAATATTCCTGTACTATAACTAATATGGCCTCCACACATCAGAATTTCTAACCACGCTATTTTTACTACCCTTCACGCTGTCCTTAACACCACCTCCTAAATCCTCCCTTTGCCTAACTAATGTAATTGCTGCCTTTCTACCCTTTATACTTAAATTCACCCCTTCCCCTAGAACCTTTTTATTACTTTCCCTATCCTGCTCTCGCAAGCTAAGATTTTCGATATTTTTATCCTTCTCTCTGCTCGTTTCATCATCTATTTCTGTCACATCCACTTTTTCACTAGAACTATCAGGGTTCTGAGATACAGAGTCTTCAGGAGGAGACAGAATCGATGGGGCAAGCGCGGGATGCCGCAAATTCATCCAGCTCCAGTCGCTGGGATAAAATTGCGAGTAAAACCACTGACTTGGTGGTGGTAACAGGGGGGTGTTCAAAAATAAGCTGGCTGCGAGAGCGTTATTAAACAATTGTTGGTGATTGCTCTGCGTCGTGGGCGGAGTAATTCCCGAGAACGAGTTGTGAGGCTGAGGACTTGGTGTTGGGGACGCTGTTACTGATATGTCGTCTTCCGGAGGCGATTTCGATCCATCGGCAGTGGTTAAGAGACCAGTTTGAGTTGGGGAGGTTTTGGGTGTGGTCGTACTGTGAGCCGAACTGCAATTTATTGATATGGGACCCAGGGAGGCTGACGATGTTTCTACAAACAAACAAGAAAATATACGTGTAACATAAACATACAGGGTGGCGCACCGAAAACTTTCCACCCAGGTTTATTTTCTTGTTAATAAGTAAATCAAAATTCGCTCGAAGGCGGGAACCTTAGTTCTCAGAGGGACATATGTTTTGCTATTTTCACCCCCCCCCCCCCCTGCTTAAACCTCTACGACGGGATGGCTTTCACCCTTAAAATCTTAAATGGAAAGGGCTGTCGAGTGATACCTTATTTTAAAGGGCATTTAATTGCCTTCCCAACGCGACCTTGCTCGCTTAAATCGAGTAAATAGTTCCTGAGAAATAGGGCTATAACCAAAAGAAAATTTAAAAGTAATAAAATTTATTACCGCTTGTATCAATCAAGTAAATGTTGAAAATGTCCATCTCCAACCTCCAACTGTAAAGACACTGTTCAAAATGTTCGCGAACATTATGGAGCATTGCGGGAGTTATTTGTCGGCACTCGTACACTATTCGTTGTCGCAAGTGTTCCAAAGAATTGGGTTGGGTTGCATGAATTTAAGACTCTAAATGTCCCCACAAAAAAAAGTCCAGTGGCGTCAAATCAGGAGATCTTGCAGGCCACTCAATAGGACCTCTTCTTCCAATCCATTTTCTTGGAAAATATTCATCCAAAAACTGTAACGAAGCAGACCCAGGTGTCTATATTTTAAATTATTTTTGCTCTTATATTAAATGTATCTTTAAATAATTCTTGACCTACCCGCCACTGTAGCATCCTAATATTAATTTATTTCAGCCTTATTTGACTGTGTTGTGTTTTAATCATGTTATGGTTTTAATTTACCCTGATATATTATTGGGAAAAAAACCTGGTAAGTATATATTAGTATAATTATTAATTGTGCCATTATAATACCATATTTTTTATAAGTTAAGTTAATTAAAAGAGATTCAGTAATCAGTCTACCTTTTGTTTGATTTCATTTTTTGAAGATTGCGCGTGACCTTTGGACCCTCGAGTCTGCCCGGGGAGCGATGCAGCGCCTTGCATGTTTTTTACGCCGTTTCATCGACAGGGTAGTTGGCGCAGATTGTTAAAAAGTGGAAGGACGAAATTGGTGGGAGAATATCGCCTTGCTGGTCTAGTGAGAACATCGAAAGGATCACTTATTAACTTCTATCAGGTACGATAAGCATCGAAATTCAAGAGCCATCATGACTTCACATTTTCATTAGATTTTCTTGAAAAGTACTTTTTCTCTAATAGCAAATAATAATAGTGGGATCAAAGGTTTTGTGTGAAATAAATTTGGGTTTTTTTTTGGCTTTATTTGAAGAAAGTGAATTGCTTAAATAATAAAACATTTAATTTATTTAAAAAGGTGTTGTCTTGCAATTTACAAACGTAAAACGGGGTTTTCTAAAACATTTACATTTTATAAGTCTGAACATTAGAGGGTTTGTTATTTTCGATACAGGGGAAGTCAAAAATTCGAACCTAGTGTTGTTTTGTGATGGTTGTTGAATTTTCGAGTACTAAATTAAATTCTGGTTTTATTCTTTTAAATCTTTAACAAGGGCAATTTTTGATTAAGGGTTTTTGTTGGTTGTTTGTATTTTTAAATGTTTTCAGGGGTTTTGAAGATCATGTTTTTTTAAATAATTTATTTTTAAATATTTCGCTAGTCAGAATAGTGTGGGATTTCTTATTTTTGTCATATCTTTTAACAGGGAAAATGTTGAGCTCTTATGTTTGTTAAAAAAAAATATTCAGGGTGTGTTTTTTTTGGGAAATCATTTACAATATTTTACTGCTTACTTCTCTTACTTCTGACAGACGAAAGGTAGTCCCGTTTGTGGACTTGACCTGGTCTGTTTACTTTTCTTACTTCTGACAGACGAAAGGTAGTCCCGTTTGTGGACTTGACCTGGTCTGTTTACTTTTCTTACTTCTGACAGACGAAAGGTAGTCCCGTTTGTGGACTTGACCTGGTCTGTTTACTTTTCTTACTTCTGACAGACGAAAGGTAGTCCCGTTTGTGGACTTGACCTGGTCTGTTTACTTTTCTTATTTCTGACAGACGAAAGGTAGTCCCGTTTGTGGACTTGACCTGGTCTGTTTACTTTTCTTATTTCTGACAGACGAAAGGTAGTCCCGTTTGTGGACTTGACCTGGTCTGTTTACTTTTCTTACTTCTGACAGACGAAAGGTAGTCCCGTTTGTGGACTTGACCTGGTCTGTTTACTTTTCTTATTTCTGACAGACGAAAGGTAGTCCCGTTTGTGGACTTGACCTGGTCTGTTTACTTTTCTTATTTCTGACAGACGAAAGGTAGTCCCGTTTGTGGACTTGACCTGGTCTGTTTACTTTTCTTATTTCTGACAGACGAAAGGTAGTCCCGTTTGTGGACTTGACCTGGTCTGTTTACTTTTCTTATTTCTGACAGACGAAAGGTAGTCCCGTTTGTGGACTTGACCTGGTCTGTTTACTTTTCTTATTTCTGACAGACGAAAGGTAGTCCCGTTTGTGGACTTGACCTGGTCTGTTTACTTTTCTTACTTCTGACCACTTTTATTCTCTGGGGATTTTCAAAGTAATAAGGATTACCTTCTACAAACATTAAAAAATTAAAGTCAAAGTTATCATGTTTGTAATTTATGACCAAAATGTCGGAATTATGCATATCATAAATACTTAATCAATATAACAAAATTAAATTGAATACCGTAACATGTGAAACTACAACCAACTATCAGTTTTTTGATGGCAAATCACTTTTATTTTGCTATCAGTTTTCAGTGGGAACCAAGTTTATTATAAAAAAATGCAGACGCCTGAAAACATTGACTTAGAGAATATCAGTTTCACTAATGTTTCAGGTTAGTAATTTTTCATGTGTTTTGTTGAATCAAGCTTTCTCCATTATTTAGTTTTTTTTCTACTCCAAGTTGTTATGGCGTTAATACCGTTTTACTTTCCTAATAGTATCTGTTGCTGACGTCTAGTCAAAATACAACTTAAAAAAATTAACTATAAATCACTGCTAGGAGAATTCAATTATTTTTCCTAAATGGTTTAAGTTCGGGGTTATCCTATATCCATGCTCCTCCATCGCGCTGCTATGGGGCGACAGCCCACGCTGGACGTAGCATCGAGGTAAAACTCGTGAGGAAGAGGGGATTTTTATCAGGCAGGGAAAAGAAAGAATTTCTCATTTTCTATGTTCTATACTAGGCCAAACAACAGTTTAAAACCATTCGGTGGTAGTTTTATAAAATAAAATAAGAATAATTATTTTCTAAAGGTAATAATTATTGGGACTTGCTCAAGGAATAGTGAAGGTTCCGTTCTTTTGATCCAGACCATTAACAGGGTTACAGTGTTTCCTTCGACGTGGGACGGCGGCCGACAGACCGGTGCGACAGCACATTCCAGCAACCGATAGTAGAGGATACCCTACAGGGATAGGCGACAGCCTAGGGCGACAGCCCCTCCGTCCCGTCCGGTGCACAGGGTAGGGGATTCTTTTGGAAACGTGGTCGAGAGTGCGTTGCTAGAGCTTTCTCTGAACCAATTTCCATGTTGCATTTTTTTTTATCTGACTGCATAAGTCTAAATTCTGCCATCTGATGAGTTTCTCAATTTCATTAAAAAGAAGTGTTTTTACACAATCCATAAAACGCCCATAATAAACTTTGAGTTAATTTTTCTTCACTCTGTATAATACTCCAATTAGTATTTTTCAGCGAACCTGACGAACACAACGTAGGGTCGGCCTTAGATTCTGCCCGAATCTAAACGGTCACATCAGAGCCTGTTCCTTTATTGTATGTGAGGCATACTAATGCATTATTTTATGTATTTGAATGTCACGCGGGAAATTCTGGAATAGGTGAATAATGACTCAATTCCATGAGTCGTGCGATAATACTTTGGTGTTAAATCAGACCTTCCAGGGCACAAATTTTTTGTTGAAAATAATACTAATAATAATTTTATTTTTCAGCTTTGTAAGTAAATATCTTAATTATTTAATTAACCCATTTTAATAACCCTCTAATTAAAATTTCTTTCAGCTTTTTACTCCGGTCGTATGAGCCGGGGGCCGTAAGGCTACAGTGGTGCCGTGACCAGGATTGGAGTTAGTTTTAAAGAATTATACAGAGACAGAAGCGGTTATATTTAGTAGGTTTCGTGTTGATGGCATGCGTTTCAATGGCAGCGATGGATAGGTCAGACTAAAGGAGAACCGGGTTTTGATTATTCTCCCTTAGTTTCACTAATGTTTCAGGGGATCCGGGCACTCCAGAGGAACCCAATCCCGATGTCGACTCTGGAAAGGTTACCCGCGCCGAGTTGCAGGAAATGTTTTCGCAGCAAAATGCCGCCGTCAAGTCACAATTTGCAGCGCTTGGAAAGGAAATCCTTACCATGCATAAGGAAGTGCTTACCAAAGTCAAACAGGTGAACACTCAAGTTGAAAACTTGCCTTTCAATGTGTCAAGAGATTGCGGTGTCCCGAGAACCTCGACGCCAGTCTCGCCGAATAAGGAGATGACCCCTGTCTATATCACCTAAGCGCCTCAGATTCCCAAATTTTATGGTCTCGATAGTAGTCGTAAGCATCCCATGAAATTTTTGGAAGAGCTGGAAGTCTATTTTCGTAAAGTTCAAATTGATGGAGAAAAACGATTGGAAGTCCTCGTCGAATGTTTTGAGAGTGCGGAAGATTGGTATGCTCTTTATCGCATTTCCTGGAGGACTTATGGGGATTTTAAGCAAGCGTTTCTTCACTGTTTTTGGTCTGATGTGGAACAGTCCAAACTTCGCGAAAAATTAACGAACAGTATCTGGAAGGAGGAAGAGATGTCAATGGTAGCACATTTTTCTAAATGTGTGGGGTTCGCTGCTCTTTTAACCAATCCCCCAGCGGAAGAAATGCTGGTGGCACAATTGATAAAACATTTTCCAGCGCACATCCAGTCTCTTTGGCTGCTCTATAATCAGAAGACAGTTACCGGGACCGTCGACTTTCTAAAACAACCGGAATCCATAGGACCAGTCAGAACTACTGTGGTACCGAGCGTACGAAAAAATTTTGCCCCATATCAAAATTTTCGCAAGGGTTTCACCAAATCTGGACAGGCCGTGGATAAAGAACAATCGAGTTCTGCCCCTAATACTACGAATCAAAAAACTTTGGGAAACTACAAGCCGTCGAGCCACTAGTGTCGCCGTGTTCGACAGCGAGAAGACCTGGGCGACCTTTTAAAGATAGTTGTTATAATTTTTGTTCAGTTGCTTGGAAAATGATGATAAAAATGGGTTGGAAAAGAGGTAAAGGATTAGGGAAAAACTTACAAGGAATTTTAGAACCAATAGCGGCCAAAGAACAGTCATCTTTCTATAGCGAAGACTCAGGCTGGCCTCCGCCAGAAGTTTCGTCTGTGAGAAGGAAGGCAAGCTCTTTGGGATTGCCGGAAATTCGCATCAAACTCAATGGCCTAGAAACAAACGCATTACTAGATACTGGCAGTGAGGTAACTGGAATTTGTGAAGAGTTATGGAAAAAAATTTATTCGAATAATCAGAGTATCCCATCATTACCACTCAAAGCTAGCCACATTCAGGGAGCATTTGGAAAGAAAAATAAACGCATAACTTAACAAGTTTTCCTTACCGCTGCGATGGTGAATCAAGAAGTTCCAATGTGTTGCTTGATTCTTCCAGACTTGGTTCGACCCTGCATTATAGGATTTGATGGGCTGGAAGAACAACAGTCTGTCATCGATCTAGTAGGAAGGACTCTGCAGATACAATTAGATGGCGAAACACCTATACGGATGGAATTTATCATGTCAAATATGTCATCGGAAGAAATGGAAATATATTCGGATGAACCGGTCGATGTGTTGCCTATGAAACTCATGGAAGTAAAGGAGGGATCCAATCACCTTTTTCAAAAAGTCTCAGAAGCAGCTGTTTCAGAAAGAAGCCGGCATCAACTTTTAGACCTCCCTCGGCACAGAGTTGTTTTCATGCATTTGTAATTCATACAAATTTGTGTGTGTGTGTAAATTTGGGTTCGTTATTTTTATTTATTTTTTTTTCTAATTTTCAACAGGAAAGTTTTTTTTCATATATTACTATTATTTTTCCCTCATAACCCTGTTTTTCGTTCAAAATAATAGGGGGCGACTGTAACGAAGCAGACCCAGGTGTCTATATTTTAAATTATTTTTGCTCTTATATTAAATGTATCTTTAAATAATTCTTGACCTACCCGCCACTGTAGCATCCTAATATTAATTTATTTCAGCCTTATTTGACTGTGTTGTGTTTTAATCATGTTATGGTTTTAATTTACCCTGATATATTATTGGGAAAAAAACCTGGTAAGTATATATTAGTATAATTATTAATTGTGCCATTATAATACCATATTTTTTATAAGTTAAGTTAATTAAAAGAGATTCAGTAATCAGTCTACCTTTTGTTTGATTTCATTTTTTGAAGATTGCGCGTGACCTTTGGACCCTCGAGTCTGCCCGGGGAGCGATGCAGCGCCTTGCATGTTTTTTACGCCGTTTCATCGACAGGGTAGTTGGCGCAGATTGTTAAAAAGTGGAAGGACGAAATTGGTGGGAGAATATCGCCTTGCTGGTCTAGTGAGAACATCGAAAGGATCACTTATTAACTTCTATCAGGTACGATAAGCATCGAAATTCAAGAGCCATCATGACTTCACATTTTCATTAGATTTTCTTGAAAAGTACTTTTTCTCTAATAGCAAATAATAATAGTGGGATCAAAGGTTTTGTGTGAAATAAATTTGGGTTTTTTTTTGGCTTTATTTGAAGAAAGTGAATTGCTTAAATAATAAAACATTTAATTTATTTAAAAAGGTGTTGTCTTGCAATTTACAAACGTAAAACGGGGTTTTCTAAAACATTTACATTTTATAAGTCTGAACATTAGAGGGTTTGTTATTTTCGATACAGGGGAAGTCAAAAATTCGAACCTAGTGTTGTTTTGTGATGGTTGTTGAATTTTCGAGTACTAAATTAAATTCTGGTTTTATTCTTTTAAATCTTTAACAAGGGCAATTTTTGATTAAGGGTTTTTGTTGGTTGTTTGTATTTTTAAATGTTTTCAGGGGTTTTGAAGATCATGTTTTTTTAAATAATTTATTTTTAAATATTTCGCTAGTCAGAATAGTGTGGGATTTCTTATTTTTGTCATATCTTTTAACAGGGAAAATGTTGAGCTCTTATGTTTGTTAAAAAAAAATATTCAGGGTGTGTTTTTTTTGGGAAATCATTTACAATATTTTACTGCTTACTTCTCTTACTTCTGACAGACGAAAGGTAGTCCCGTTTGTGGACTTGACCTGGTCTGTTTACTTTTCTTACTTCTGACAGACGAAAGGTAGTCCCGTTTGTGGACTTGACCTGGTCTGTTTACTTTTCTTACTTCTGACAGACGAAAGGTAGTCCCGTTTGTGGACTTGACCTGGTCTGTTTACTTTTCTTACTTCTGACAGACGAAAGGTAGTCCCGTTTGTGGACTTGACCTGGTCTGTTTACTTTTCTTATTTCTGACAGACGAAAGGTAGTCCCGTTTGTGGACTTGACCTGGTCTGTTTACTTTTCTTATTTCTGACAGACGAAAGGTAGTCCCGTTTGTGGACTTGACCTGGTCTGTTTACTTTTCTTACTTCTGACAGACGAAAGGTAGTCCCGTTTGTGGACTTGACCTGGTCTGTTTACTTTTCTTATTTCTGACAGACGAAAGGTAGTCCCGTTTGTGGACTTGACCTGGTCTGTTTACTTTTCTTATTTCTGACAGACGAAAGGTAGTCCCGTTTGTGGACTTGACCTGGTCTGTTTACTTTTCTTATTTCTGACAGACGAAAGGTAGTCCCGTTTGTGGACTTGACCTGGTCTGTTTACTTTTCTTATTTCTGACAGACGAAAGGTAGTCCCGTTTGTGGACTTGACCTGGTCTGTTTACTTTTCTTATTTCTGACAGACGAAAGGTAGTCCCGTTTGTGGACTTGACCTGGTCTGTTTACTTTTCTTACTTCTGACCACTTTTATTCTCTGGGGATTTTCAAAGTAATAAGGATTACCTTCTACAAACATTAAAAAATTAAAGTCAAAGTTATCATGTTTGTAATTTATGACCAAAATGTCGGAATTATGCATATCATAAATACTTAATCAATATAACAAAATTAAATTGAATACCGTAACATGTGAAACTACAACCAACTATCAGTTTTTTGATGGCAAATCACTTTTATTTTGCTATCAGTTTTCAGTGGGAACCAAGTTTATTATAAAAAAATGCAGACGCCTGAAAACATTGACTTAGAGAATATCAGTTTCACTAATGTTTCAGGTTAGTAATTTTTCATGTGTTTTGTTGAATCAAGCTTTCTCCATTATTTAGTTTTTTTTCTACTCCAAGTTGTTATGGCGTTAATACCGTTTTACTTTCCTAATAGTATCTGTTGCTGACGTCTAGTCAAAATACAACTTAAAAAAATTAACTATAAATCACTGCTAGGAGAATTCAATTATTTTTCCTAAATGGTTTAAGTTCGGGGTTATCCTATATCCATGCTCCTCCATCGCGCTGCTATGGGGCGACAGCCCACGCTGGACGTAGCATCGAGGTAAAACTCGTGAGGAAGAGGGGATTTTTATCAGGCAGGGAAAAGAAAGAATTTCTCATTTTCTATGTTCTATACTAGGCCAAACAACAGTTTAAAACCATTCGGTGGTAGTTTTATAAAATAAAATAAGAATAATTATTTTCTAAAGGTAATAATTATTGGGACTTGCTCAAGGAATAGTGAAGGTTCCGTTCTTTTGATCCAGACCATTAACAGGGTTACAGTGTTTCCTTCGACGTGGGACGGCGGCCGACAGACCGGTGCGACAGCACATTCCAGCAACCGATAGTAGAGGATACCCTACAGGGATAGGCGACAGCCTAGGGCGACAGCCCCTCCGTCCCGTCCGGTGCACAGGGTAGGGGATTCTTTTGGAAACGTGGTCGAGAGTGCGTTGCTAGAGCTTTCTCTGAACCAATTTCCATGTTGCATTTTTTTTTATCTGACTGCATAAGTCTAAATTCTGCCATCTGATGAGTTTCTCAATTTCATTAAAAAGAAGTGTTTTTACACAATCCATAAAACGCCCATAATAAACTTTGAGTTAATTTTTCTTCACTCTGTATAATACTCCAATTAGTATTTTTCAGCGAACCTGACGAACACAACGTAGGGTCGGCCTTAGATTCTGCCCGAATCTAAACGGTCACATCAGAGCCTGTTCCTTTATTGTATGTGAGGCATACTAATGCATTATTTTATGTATTTGAATGTCACGCGGGAAATTCTGGAATAGGTGAATAATGACTCAATTCCATGAGTCGTGCGATAATACTTTGGTGTTAAATCAGACCTTCCAGGGCACAAATTTTTTGTTGAAAATAATACTAATAATAATTTTATTTTTCAGCTTTGTAAGTAAATATCTTAATTATTTAATTAACCCATTTTAATAACCCTCTAATTAAAATTTCTTTCAGCTTTTTACTCCGGTCGTATGAGCCGGGGGCCGTAAGGTTACAAAACTGTCTAACAGTGCTCCGTCTTGCTGAAAGTAAATATTTTCTGGCCCATAACAGTCATTTTCTTCTATGGCATTCGTTAAAGCAGGGTTAATAGTGGTTTTTAACAAGTTCAGGTACATTTCACCTAGTAAATTTCCAGGTATAAAATACGACCCGATAATACGGTCCCCAAAAATTTCAGCCCACACATTTAATTTTAATTTTTCGGGATGTTGAGTATGCACTTCTCTAAAAATTCTAGGGTTGGAATCCGACCAATACCTGCAATTCTGTCGATTGACAGTACCGTGAAGAAAAAAGTGCATTCATCAGAGAAACAAATGTTAAAAATAAATTGTGGATTGCGAATGATTGTTTTACTAATTAACTCGCAAAATTGCAAACGGCGATCGTCATCGTCTTCATTAAGTTCATAAACCAGTTTTAATTTATAGGGATGGAACTTATGCGTTTTTAAAGTACGCTGAATCGTTCTACGCGAAACACCCGATACATTTGACACTTTCCTCATGCTAAGTGTGGAATCAATGGCAATATGACCCAGAACTGTAACTTCTACAGCTTTATTTCTTATAGGATTTTCAACAATCCATTTTTTGTTTAGCACTGATCCTATTTCACGAAATTTTGCCACTAATTGTAGCACGTAAGTATGAGGCAAGTGTGCATTTAGATTGAATTCATTATAAGACAGGGCCGCAGCTCGAGCACAATCGGTACTTCTAAAGAAAAGTAAAATAATTTCAACCCTTTCTTGAAGAGTATACCTACGTCATTTTAATCCCTTATTAAACACACTGAAATGTAAAGCAAAATAAAATTTTATTCTTACTATGAATTTGATCGATGCCAAAAACAAACTGAGTTTTTTCGACTGAACAAGTGAAATTCCAAATCCTTTTTGTTAAGATATTATCCTTTTTTGCGTATTTTTTACCATTTATTTGTTTCCATTTAAGCACAAATTTGTTTACCTTTTAATTTCTCGAAAGGTACACAGCCAAATTCAACGAGCAAGGTTCCGTTGGAAAGACAATTTAATTCCTTTTAAAATAAGCTATCGCTCGACCTTCCTTTTCATTTTGATTTTAAGGGTGAAAGCCACTCCGTCATAAGGGTTCAAGCAGGAGGGGTGAAAACAGCAAAAAAATATGTCCCCCTGAGAACTAAGGTTCCCGTGTTCGAGCGAACGAGAAAATAAACCTGGGTAGAAAGTTTCGGTGCGCCACCCTGTATATTACTTTACCAACCATTTGTTATCCGTGGAGACGTATTGACTGGACGATCTAAAGCAGCAAACACATGATGCGGGAAATGAGAAGGGTGATGATGCGGATGTGGAATCAGCGGTCCATGTGGATATGGGTGTCGTCCACCTAGGAGTGCCCATTCGTGAGGATGCCCCGGGAGACCTGCTAGATGGTGAGCTATACCTGGAAAGTAAAAACTTCTATTAGACTATAATATTTACATATTGCAACAGCTAAATTCGCTTGCTATCGTCGTTATAGTCTCGGCTTGCTTTGTTGCCAAATCGACGAATTACAATGCAACAGAAACAAACGGTACGTAATTGGACCTTGGGATGTAAAATACGCGTAAATCTGACCCGAGATAGATGAGAACAGAAACCGAAGAACATATAGTGTGTCCCGCTTTTCGTGAATATACCCTAATATATCAGTTATTAATAATGAGATTTTATTGAAATTTTGGTGGTAATTGTATGTTGGAAAAATGAAGTATTTGGCATAGTGAACATTTTTATTGGCGTGCGGTGTTGGTGGGGTAAAAAAGGCTTTTTTTTTGGAAAAGGATATTAGGGCTTACTTTAGATAACTGTGTATATCCGATTTAAAATCAGCATCCCCAAAAACCCCTTAATTCATATTTTTAAAATCTCAGTATTAGTATATTACTTTATTAATTAGCCTATTTATTGCCCTCTTATCTTCAGACCCCGACAGCACAGGTGACACGGCGGCGTGCGACCATAAACCGTAAGAAAAGAACACAGAAAACTCAAAACATTCTTAGATATGCAATAGTTCTTAAAATATGCATTTTTTCCTTTAAAATTACAAAATATGCAAAAAATGCATAAAATCCGGTCTTTATTAATAACTGAGATATAAGGGCGTATTCATGAAAAGCGCGACACACTGTATAAATGCGGTGAAATGGAATTGTTAATGTAATAATTTGTATATGGATGGAGAAAGCAGTCTTCATGTACTCTAAGCTAGCATAATATCTCCTAATAACTACTTTTATTAAGCGCTATCATCACAAAAGTTTATTTGTATGCGAGTCTCAAAGCAAGCAGAACATATGATCCTCTTCTCGGCATTTAAAGGTAGGAGGCAGCTTCTTTGTCATTTAAATCCCCATATTTCCTGCAAACAATAACTTGGGAGTTCGCTGCTTCCGAGAAACGACTCAAGAGATGGTGTGGTAGTCAGGGTTCATCTAATTAAAACATTATACTTCTTTACGACCTTCATTATCTTTACAGGCTACCGTAAAAAGATAATTTACATAACTTACTTATCTATGACTCGCACTTTCTTTATATGCACCGTTTTTCCGTAAGTCTACATGCTATACAAGAGTGTTAACTTTGTGCCAGAGCTCTCGGACTAAAAACTAAAACCCCGCAATGTACGTTTCCGCATAGATCTTGACGGTGAACTTTAACGTCATAGTGCTGCGGCCTCCAATGAGGTTGCGGCCCTCCCCTCTCTCACCAATGGGGCATCTTAAGCAACCCGTATTACGGTTGCAGGTCATAAAAAAAGGTCAACAAGTTAACCGGACCGATGAAGTTTAACGCCATTAATTATATCTGCAAGCGAACTCAATTTAGTTCGGACAGTGAAGGTTAAAAAAAAATTAATTTTTCACTGACATACTTTCTTAAGGCGAAATCATTACCAGGGCTTATTGAGAGTTTTAAGAAGTTCCTAATCCCCCGGTTAAACTCCTTACCCTGTGTTAACAATGCCCTAAGGATTTTTTATCCTTCTTATAGATTTAAGGAGCAAGTTGATTGCAGCCTTAATTAGGCCGGCGTCGGTGACATTTATCTTGGCGGGGCAGGATAAGCCGCTCCCGTCCGAAAGCGATTATTCAAACCCTTTAAAACGGAACACCGTATAATGCCACACAAAGGGGTGCCACCGGCGTCTTCGAAATGTTAAGACTGACGAGGTTCGTTACATTTAGCAGGATTATTTCTGGTGAAATTATCGGATATGAAAAAGTAGGTAAATATCTGATTACTTAAAAAAAAAACAACTTCAATTAATTAATCCTTAGGGAGAATAACTATAGGATTGCTTTTAAGAGGTGTTAGGTATGGGAAATCGTAATCCTGCCCTCTACAGGGTGCTACATTTGAATCGCCGGTTTTTAAAGCTTAATAATGCTTATTATCCTATTACTAGCGGCTGGCTGGGACCGATAACGCAGACCAACGCTTGAAAAAAGCAAATGGTCAACTCAGCGCCATCTAGTCTCTCATCAACAGTGGACTATACTTATGGATAAAGACATTACTTTACAGGACAATTATTCGGCCAGTTCTGCTTTATGGTGTCGCCTCCTGATGCACCTTAAATAAGTCAGCTTTCCGCAAATTTTAAACTTTTCAAAACAAGGTCCTTAGAATTATGACGGGTGCTTCACGCTTTACGATGACACAATGACTTACAAATGCCGACAATCACTGAACACATAGACAAACTCATTATCGATTACTACAAATGGACGGACGCTTCCTTGTATCCTCTCATTGCACGATCACACATCCACTCCAATTCCAACAAAAGATACAGACTGCTAAGAGACTGGCTCACTTCTGTGCCTCCTGGTCAATAAATTTATATTACACCAGACCAAAAATTATTTAAAAGTAACTACCTTTCTGCTGCCCCCTCTTTAAATTAACTATGAAAAACAGCAAAGAGATAATAATTATCCCCTCGAAACCTCAATTATACAAAAATATGTTCATAAAGTAAACAAAAAAATTTAAGAACTAACCTCAACTAACCTAAACTACGTAAATGTCTTTTATTCTTTCCATGGAAGTAACATTTTTGAGCAGAACAAATTTTATCTTCAAGTTTTTCCCATGTTTCTATACTTCCCGACGTCACAGAATTTATAAACCTTGACGGTAACATAATATAGGCTCTTTAGTTTTTCAGTTTAGCCTCTAACGATTAAACTTGGTTACTTCAGGTTAGTTTATCTTGAAGTTGCAATATACTATTTTCTAGTAAACGGTGTCGGATATGATTGGAACGCAATCCACTAATAAAAGAATATCTTATTATAATCATTAAAGCTTTTATCGTGTCTGGGAAACACCTCGTTTTTAGGATTGATAATAATAATAAATAATAATGTTGTAAAAGAGAGATGTTTGTCCCTTTTCTTTTCGTCAGACCCAATCCTTGGACGCGTTTCGCCGTATTACGGCTCCTCGGCAAGGCTATAATAAATAATATTGTAGTTTGTGTGACCTCATGATAAGATTTATTAAAAGAGTTTAAAATTGAAGAAATAGTCCATACTTTCTATGGAGTTAATGTAATATAAATAAAACAATGCAGTCTTCCTCCACAATTTAATGATTATGGTAAATAAAAGGCTCCCTACATGTTTCAAGTGCTTAAGCACTCATCATCAGGGGATACTTGAAAAGATAGTACGAAGTTAAAAACGACCAATGAATATAAAACAAAGTTGTTAGGTAAGTCCTTAAACTGTTAGATAGGCATTATATACGAATAGAGAATAATTTATTATCAATTTTTGAACAAGATATGGAAAGCATTTTTTAAAAAAATTTCATATAACTGAAACATTAAAATTATATTGGCTAAAAAATATGTAAAAATTCTGAGGAATAGCTACTGTTATAGGGTTAAAGACAATCCCAAAAGTTAATTAAAAAATAAATTGTTTTGCAGACCTTTCTTTCTTACCCTAAATTATTGATTTAAAATATGTTTGATGGTCTTAAAGTCACAAGGCTTAAAATATCTTTTGGTTGTTCCGTTTCAATTTTACTTAGTTTAAAAAAACTTCAATTTCAAAAACACTTATCGATTTTAATACCGGCAGGTTTTGGTTAACAAAGTTTTTCATCTAACGAAGTTTTCTCCTTGTAAAAGAATGTTTTTTACGCCCCCGGCTTATCTTTAAGGGCTACTTTAATTGTGAGCGGATCCTCTAAATTTTCTTTTCTCCCTCGCCTCTAAATTGCCGTATTTATTTTATACTTAGCCGTTTCTCCGTTAAATCGGATCCCTTTGTTTTTGTGTGCATCGAAGATTTTATTATTTTTATAACATTTTTAATAAAAGTGAAGAATTTATTCACAGAGATTTAGTATTTTATGGACTGAGCTTACAACTAACCTTATTTATATTGTTTTGTTTTCAAAGGAAATCAGCATACTGCCGCTATATTACAATAAAATCTATTGCGCCACCTATCGACCAAAAGCCAAACGCCTTGTCGTGCGCGCTTGAACGTACAAGTCATGCACATGCAAGAATATGTAGAAAGGGTTTAACATGGGCTATCTACCCCTAACAATCAATAAATTGTGCTACATTCGAATCAGTTATTTTTGCAGCGCTGGGTAGCTTCGGATCATAATACATGTAATATGGATATAATTAGAAAATGTTTACAAAACAATGTCTTTTTTCATCAAGAAACTGATATGATTAGGACTAAAAATTTACTTATTTTAGGTGCAACTGGATGAAAAAAGAAACTTGTCAAACACTTACGCAAAATCGCTGACCTACATGCTATCTCAAATGAACAGGGGATAAATAAAGTGGCCCTCTAGGGCGTAAAGCTGGTACACACATTACAGGAAATTTGTCTAATGGAGTTTTAATAGACTTTCTGAATGTTCGGCAGGCGTGTAAATGACGATAAAAGGGGCGTAATTCGATTTTTGAAAAGCCCATGGTCTAAGCGGAAATAAAAAATGTGGTTCGCACTAAATTAAAGCTGTTATTGAGGTTCAACAATGTTGGCTATTACCTACTTAGTATCGGAATTGGTAAGATTCATTACCCGCAAGTTTAGAAGCTACTTTTCTACGATTGTTTTATTGTTTTTTTAATGACAGCTATTAGGTTTGCAAACAAAGTAATTGGTTCTTAACAACACTTGTATAGTAATGGATATGAGTACTTAACAGCAAGTAGATGAGTAATTAGGGCAATAATAAAGTTGTTAAAAGCAATTGAATCGATATTAAAGAAATAGAAAATATTTTTTTTTGAATGTGGAATACTTCCTAACCGATTAAAATGAGGTTGTCGGATTTTAGTTTTCTCAAAAATAATATCACCTGTATTTGTTTATACAGGATGATACAACAGCTAACTATGTCGATCTTTGTTAAGAATATTTTTCCTTTTTTGTGCCTCCTGTAAAATTACAGTGGCCGATTTTTGTAACAAAGTTCAGCCCATTATTTTCACAATGCTAATACCTTTATAATAATAGAAAAAAATATTCATAAAGCCCTTATACGTACCACTTTTCAATAGGCTCTTTTATATTGACAGGTAGTAAATTTTATGAGGGGTCATTTAAAAGGGGTGAATTTTAAAGCAGAAAGATAACCTTAAATGGATGGTTTATAACATTAAACTTATTCTCTTATTCAGTCTTCTTTTGAGTGTTGATTTGAGTGGTTCTGTGTAGTTAAGAAAATTTTTTCAACGACGATGTCAAGTGAAATGCGCCACAATTGCAAGATTTCTCCTGACAAGTTTTGTTATATTTGTGGAGGATTTCTGGTGAAGTCACAAGCCAGACCAATTTCTGAAAATGTGAAAAGTGCGTATTTCATGTAGTTTGGTGTTTTAATTGGAGATCAAGATAAGCAGGGAGCTCCCCATGAGTGCTGTGTCAGTTGTAGGGCGTCATTGGTGCAATGGATGAAAGGGTTCCAATGGTATGGCGAGAACCCATCAATCATTTTGACGATTGGTATTTTTGCATGAAAAAGACTAAAGGTTATTCCGAAAAAGAGAAGGGCACGATCAAATATCCGAAGTTGTCTTCTGCGATAAGACCTGTTCTTACAATGCAGACTTACCAGTACCGACTACGCCTTTAGATTGGCAAGATATTGTTTTGAAAGATAATCATGGAGATAATAAGAACAGTTTACAGACCCCACTTTTACTCCGGTTCCGGCGAGCCATATTTGATTGTCAAAGTGAGTTAAATGATTTAGTACATAATTTGGGGTTGTCAGAGCAACATTCAGAACTTCTTGATTCCCGTTTTATAAGTGGAACTTACTAGCTAAAGGAACAAAAATTACGATTTTTAGAAAAAGAAATGCTACATTTTCTGCATTTCACAATATGGAAAATTTGCTATGTGCGTGTACTGACATCGATGGTTTAATGCGGGAACTCAATATCGAACATCCTCCTGGTGACTGGCGCTTGTTCATAGACTCATCGAAATATAGTTTAGAAGCTGTGTTATTACATAAGGAAAATTTAGAACCATCTATACCAGTGTGATGTGTATACTATGAAAATATGCACATTATTTTAGATAAAATAAACTACAACCGATACAAATGTTAGATATGTAGGGATATAAAAGTTATATCAATTTTATGGGACAGTCGTGCAGAGAATGAACATTATGTAATGAAAATTTGGCCGGAAGGGAATGAATTTTAATCGAGATCTCAAAATGTTAAGTATGTGCCCCTTGTAGACCTAAAGAATGTCCTTTTGCCTCCTCTTCACATTAAACATGGACCAATGATAAAGGTAATTGTTTTAGAAGTTCAGATAGCACATTAATAATAAAATGATGACAAAAATCACGATTCAGCAGATTTGGAAGAAAATAGGGGTCAATCAAATGGTTCCCGATAATTCCAGCGCACATATTAATGGAACGTGCGGATTTTTATGCGCCCAAATAGATTGAAGAAGAAAGAAAAATCCAAATTTCTTCACAAATATTTAATATTTTGCTCTACGCGTTTCGGTTTCTTAAACCATTTTTAAGAGCTGTCTAAAAAGTTCATTTATATAATAATCTCAATTCAAAATCAATATTATTAGGTATTACTTATACAGGTTCGTTGGTATGTATGGAAACGGTCGATTATTTCTTAAAGTAAAACAGCTAGCAAAAAATATTTAAGACAAAAGTTTTATGGTTTTATATAGCCTATTAGAATTATAAAAAGATAAGTATACAGGATGAGTCAGAAAGCCGTAGAGCAATAAAGTTACCTTTTTTTTAATAGAACACCCGGTATCTTAGAATATTTTTGGATTTTAAATAAAATTACAATTATTTTTTATGAAGTGCATTATAAGTCTAAACCTAACAGCTTCCGAGATATCGACTTTTGA
Organism: Polydrusus tereticollis; assembly: GCA_963920685.1. Classification (NCBI taxonomy): domain Eukaryota; kingdom Metazoa; phylum Arthropoda; class Insecta; order Coleoptera; family Curculionidae; genus Polydrusus; species Polydrusus tereticollis. The sequence continues at coordinate 10,273,737 of OY987333.1, forward strand.
AAAATGACATTTTTGAACTTTGACAGCATCTAGCTTTCTAACGGTACGCTATAGAGCAAAACGGCTTACATGCCCCTATCTTACTTTTTTATTATCTTTCCGAAAATACCGGTGAATTTGGAAGTAATATATTTCCGGCCTTTGAGCTGCATCCGGTTTAACCGGAAGTTAACACTTCTAGAATGAGACCTAAAAACTAAGATAGGGAGATGTTGGACAGACAGGACGTAGTTTTAATATTAGAATAAAAAAACATTTAAACTCTCAGAAATTGCCTTATGACAAGAGATCAGCTTTTGGCCTACATTTAAGAGAGAATTTACATAATTTTAATACTAAAGACAGCTTTAAAATGCCACATAATGCGAATAAAGGCCATAAGCTGAATTTTTTAAATTTGTTAATAAAAGTAAGAGAATTTGATTATTTCTTGATTAGCATGGTATAGAACAAATTTTAATGATTAATAAATGAGCATTTTTTATAAAAGCATTTTAAATAAAACATGGTTTATGTGGAGAAACCAAAAAAGAAAGAAAACTTTTTTTTTAAGTTATTTTATAGGGGGGGCTAAGGCCCTATCCTACTATATTTAGTATTTTCTATATAATTCAAGAAATATGAAATTTCATAGTTTTTTATAAAATGACTTTAAAAAATTTGTTTCTTTCTTTTTTGGTTTCTCCACATAAACCATGTTTTATTAAAAATGCTTTTATTAAAAATGCTCATATATTAACCAATTAAATTTATTCTATACCATGCTCATTAAAAAAATAATTAAATTCTCTTACTTTTATTAACAAATTTAAAATAAACTAAAATGTGCTGATTTACATATCCACAACTCTGAGTTACCTCAAGCTAGTCTTCAACTAACCAAATTTCACTTGCTATGATTATCTTATATGTTGTACTCATTAATTTGAGACAACTATTAGAACCCAATTTAAACTCGATATAGTTCCCCTGAGGATGACTTTATATATAGTCGAAACATGTAGGGACATTCATTAAAGTGTTGTTTTAATTTAATGCCTAATAATTTTGATTTTGAATTGAGATTATTATATAAATGAACTTTTTAGACAGCTCTTGAAAATGGTTTAAGAAACCGAAACGCGTAGAGCAAAATATTAAATATTTGTGAAGAATTTTGGATTTTTCTTTCCTCTTCAATATGAATAATCTTCACCCGGAGATATTTATGATTTAATTTAGCCCAAATAGGTTGTTATAAAAGTTTGTAATACGATCTCTTGAGAAATGCTTTATTCATAAATAGAATAGTACCCGATTGACATTTGGTAATTTTGGTTACCTACATAAATAATTTTCAAAGCTTGCTATGGCCAAAGAAAATTATAGGGGTAGCTATAATTTTCCTTGCTATGACATCGGTTGACCATAATTTCTTCTTATTATTTATAATACATTTTTAATAAACTAGCATTTTTCTCCTAAACTAAGCGGAAACCTAAAAATGCCAAAAGACAGCTTCTGTCAATTTTATGAACTAACCTGTATAGGTGCACTATACGAATAGGATTTTCTACTTATTTTATATTTTTTAAAATGTTTTAATTAGCAAATTTAAAAATTCTTGAAAAGGTTTGCATTTTACCAATTACCATTTAAATATCACTATACACTCTCCGGTTTCAAAAGGATCGAAGATCCGAAACGATCCCTTTAAGGGTTCTAAAAAGGGCTTCAACTAATTAAACTACCTAACAAAACTCAATTTACTTTTACAACTCGTATGGCTTAAGTCATAAAATCTTCAAGAGAACATATTACCCATTACGCCAGCTTAAGATGAGCATATTAGACAATTATCATTACCCCTTAGTATCGTCGACCATTAAATAAGCCTTATTAAATTGCCAATAAACTTTATATGCCCATTAGTATTGTGAATGGGTGTATATTGGGGATTTTCTATGCTTTATCGTTAAAACTTTGAAAAAACTGTTGGTAATCAAATTTGATCATAAAAAAACAATTTTTTGTATCTAACGACAATTATTTTTTCAGTTAGGATATGTGCATCTAAAAACACACAACTTTTAATAAAGTGCTATCACTACCCTGTATATTTATCCTCGGATAAAAATCATATATTATATAAAATCAGCAAAACCAAATGAGCCACAAACTCTAAATGTTCCTACATAATGTGAGAAAAATAATCTTTTCAAATCCGGAAACTTCATGAGCTACATAAATTTAAAAATTAAATGCTTAAATATCTTTCTTCCATTTTAGTTTTATAATGATTACTTTATATAACGCAAACAAGTTGAATAGTGCTCCACTTTATTAATCTGAAATTTTATTTTTTTAAAGTTGCCAATATTATTCTTATAGTTTCGACCGTTACTTGATGAAAATCCATATTTAACATAACATAACACTTTAAATAAAAACAAAACTTCTGTCTTCCTCCACAAATAGTATTTATTTCAAAAATTAATTTCTTTAAAAGTGATTGTCCCTACATGTTTCGACTGTACAAACAGTCATCTTCAGGGGAACTAAAAGGAATCTATGAAAGTACAATGACAACAGGCACCATAAAGGACTTACCTAAATCGAGTTTGGTCTCGGTTTTAGCAGTTGCCTCAAATAAATGAGTACAACTCTTTTGAGATCATAAGGCAAATGAAATTTGTTAGTTGAAGACTAGTTTGGCTGAACGTGATGGATAAAAAGATGAGCACAGTTTAGAAAATATACATTTTATTATTGTATCAAAGAAATAAAATATGATTATATGTAGCATGAATTTAATTTGGGTTTTATGTTGTTATAATGAAAGTTATACAAATAGGTACTTAGTAAAGTGTGGAGAAATCAAAAAAGAAAAGAAAAAAGTTTTTCATCTTAACAGATTAAAGATGTTTTCCTTTTGACGTTCTTATGAACAATTTTTTATGATAGATTTTTTTTAAAGATTCCTTTTTAAGGAAAACATCTTCAATCTGTTAAGATGAAAAACTTTTTTCTTTTCTTTTTTGATTTCTCCACACTTTACTAAGTACCTATTTGTATAACTTTCATTATAACAACATAAAACCCAAATTAAATTCATGCTACATATAATCATATTTTATTTCTTTGATACAATAATAAAATGTATATTTTCTAAACTGTGCTCATCTTTTTATCCATCACGTTCAGCCAAACTAGTCTTCAACTAACAAATTTCATTTGCCTTATGATCTTAAAAGAGTTGTACTCATTTATTTGAGGCAACTACTAAAACCGAGACCAAACTCGATTTAGGTAAGTCCTTTATGGTGCCTGTTGTCATTGTACTTTCATAGATTCCTTTTAGTTCCCCTGAAGATGACTGTTTGTACAGTCGAAACATGTAGGGACAATCACTTTTAAAGAAATTAATTTTTGAAATAAATACTATTTGTGGAGGAAGACAGAAGTTTTGTTTTTATCTATATTACCTACTCCACTGTAAGGATGGACTACTTCTTCAAATACAAATAACACTTTAAAGTGAAAATCAAAAAACAATTAGTGTTTTCTTTCATATGCCAATATTATTGTTTGCCAAATAAATGATTTATTCTATTGACATAATATGGCGTGTGGATGTGACCTCACCCATACGCGCACATCAATACAGCTTTTCAAGTCTTCATGAACATCTTCTTGTTTCAGTTTGAAGTGTTTTTTCCTCAAATTACAGTAAATAAAAAGTCACTGAGGTGTTTTCTCTATAATCAACCTGAAGTTCTCGAGTTAAAGAACCAGTTTATACTCTACCAGACCCTAACACGTCGTGATCCCGCATATAAGTCCATTTTTAACAGAGTAAAATTCCTCTATGGCGAGCTGCTACAGAAAACAAAGAAAAACTTTTATAGTAATAAGATTGCCGGATCACATAACAAATCAAAAGCCATGTGACAAACTGTTAAAGAGCTGGCGGGCACAAGTGGAGTGAGCGAGTTTGAGGCGGAGGATTACAACGTAGCCGCAAATAATTTTAATGACTTTTTCGCCAATCATGTAAAAACACTAATATTGGGCAATCAAAACTTGGGTCAACCTCAGGGTTTCCTGCAAGCTATCCCGTTCCATGTTCGCTCATTCTTCTTGGAGCCTACCACCCCGGAGGAGATTGTATTAATGATCAGTAGTATAAAGAACAAGAAAAGTGTAGGTGAGGTGTGGATGAAGTTCCAGTGTCAATACTGAAAAGGTGTATGTATCAAATTGCATGTCCATTATCATTTCTTATAAACGTATCCTTTGAGACAGGAATGTTTTCTGATGATCTGAAGTTGTCAGTAGTAAAACCCTTATTTAAGAAAGGTGACCCCAAGCAGCTAACAAATTACAGACCTATTAGTCTTTTGACCTGTTTCTCTAAAGTTTTTGAATATGCCATGAATAAAAGACTTAAATGTTTTTTTGTAAAGTTTGATTTGTTTTTACATAGTCAGCATGCATGTCTAGAATCAAGGTCAATCGACCTGCTCTTTTTAGCTTTATAAATAGGATCCTAGATGCTTTGGACTCAAGGGAGCTGTCATGCGGACTCTTTGTTGACTTGTCCAAGGCATTCGACTGCATAGACCATAACATCTTGCTGGAGAAATTATATAAGTATGGGGAGCCTTGACATGGTTTAAGTCCCTTAGTAATCGTAAGCAGTCAGTACTCTTACAGACCAGCAATGGTAAGGTGCAGTCGGGTTTCGTGGGGCTGTCGATAGGGGTTCCGCAGGGGAGCATCACTGGCCCTTTGCTTTTCATTATCTTTATTAATGATATCCAGAATATGATACTGGATAATTCCAATGAATTTATTTTGAATTTCGCTGATGATACCAATTTTATAGTCTTAGGGAACACTTTCGAAAATTTAGTAGATAGAGGCAATCTGAGCATAAATCGGACTAAGCAGTATTTCAGCGAAAATAAATTATTGTTGAACAGGGAAAAAACAAATTGTATCCTCTTTAATAGAAACAGGGCCTTGAACCTGCCACCTATAACTGGGCGACCATGAGGTACAGTGCAGTGATATTGCCAAGTTTCTAGGTGTTCATATAAGCAACTCTTTAGACTGGTCAGTGCATATTGATTACTTGTGTAAGAGGCTGTCATCTGTTTTGTACGCATTAAGAGTTTTGTCAGGTAGTTTAGAGTTGGATACTTTGAGGTGCGTTTATTATGCAAATTTCTACTCTGTGGTAAAGTTTGGCATTGAAATATGGGGTTGCTCACCTGATTTTCTTAGGGTATTTATTCTCCAGAAAAGGGCATGAACTTTCGGAAGTCATGCAGGGGAGTTTTTAAGCGGACTAAATTTTTAACACTTCCAAGCATCTACATATTATGCGAGTATATTAGGTTTCTGATAATGCATCCGTCGGACTTTAGTCCCTATATCATGTGTATGACACCAGAAAAAAAAGGGGATTTTGATTATCCAATACATAAACGAGCCGTCTATGAGAGAGGAGCCCTTTATCAAGCAATCAAGCTGTTTAATCAGCTTCCTTTACGCATTAAAGAACTGAGATACGCAAAAGGTGAGTTTTTAAATAAGTTGAGTTAGTACCTATGTAGTATTGAACCATACACGATAAATGAGTTCCTGCAATAATCTAATAACGAAGGGAGGCTCTAATCTCACAGACGGTCAGTCGCCAGAGGTTTTTAGTTAGTTTCAAATGTAACTCGAAGGCATTAAGCCGCAAGTTTTGTTTGTCTTTTTTTTAGTTAGGTGTATTCTTTTTATCTTTAATGTTTCATGTTACCTTGTCTAAGTATTTTAATTCAAATTTTAATTTGCTTGTAAAACGCATTTTCTTTGTGACCTGTTTCTCAGACTTTGTAACACTCTGTAGAAATAAAAACTTTATTTATTATTTATTTATTTATCTCCCTCGTCTGTGGTTGTGACCATTAAAACTCAAAATACAACAGGTTAGTTCAGGTTAGTTGCTAACAGCATTTCTACTAGTTCTAGTGTGACATCTGAAGTACCGCATTGGCCCTCTGTTGATAATTGTATCATCTATGGGCAAATTAAGGGTTCTAAAGACTGTGAAACTTCACAGAGTGATTTAAATAAACTGCAGCACTGTGTAGATGCAAATTGTGTGAAGGTAAACGATGATAAAACTTGGCAGATATCTTTCGGTTAAAAACGTCTTCACCATAACTACACATCTTAACAACCAATGTTATTAAATATCTTGTAGTATATCCTGCTCCATTCCTAAATTCTAAAAACGGCAGCTAATACATACAGGGTGCTCAACTTTGTGATGCGCAACCTAAAATTAAAGTCTATCTAACCTTGAGCAGACCATTCTAAGGGTACAATATGGCATCCTCACACGTTGAGCATTCATTACCTCTTGTTGGACGCCAATTACGTAAAAAAATAATGCGTGATCATTTTATGTTCTAAAATCAACCTATCTACCTATCAGGAATATTAAAAACATTTAATTTCCTTAGAGCAAAAATAAATTGTGAATGTGAATAATAAACAATATTTTAGCAATTACATGATAAAAGTGATCTAAAAACAGATAGTTTAAAGTGAAAAATTATGTCTTCACATGCCCCCTTCATTTTCCATGCAAACTATAGTACGCCTTGTACTTTCTCTTACTGTCGCCCGTATCATATTGGGAGTGATTTCTTGGACATAGTTTGTTATTACTGCTTCAAGATGGTCAATATCGATCAAATTGTACGTCTGTACGTGGCAGTTCGTCAAGAAATTGAGACAACTGGTTCCTTAAGAAGTCCAGGTAAATGACAGCATTTATATTTTGTCGGAAAAGTATGGTCCAACGATCTAATCATTAAAAATGCCACACCAAACATTGGTTTTAAATGAATATTGACTACGGCATTCGATTATAAAATTTGGATTGTTGCCACTCCACCACCGACAATTTTGGGAGAATACCATGCCGTTGGAAGTAAACATGGCTTCATTTGTCATCAAATCAAATCAAATCAAATATATTATATATTATTTGATTTGATTTGTAAATAATATTTTTCTTGCAAATAAAGGATCAACTTCATTCTCGCCTTGGAACCAAGCGCAAAATAGAAAACGGGATTCAAAATCTCTAGGAAGAAGCGTGTGAATGTATTTCAGTTTATATCGATGAAATATATTTATTTTTAAAATATTACTAGCAGTAGACTTTTTAACGTCAACTGGAATAGTTTTTGACAATTTCGGGTCTTCGATAACCGCTTGCATTACATTGAGTTGCTTTTCGTCTGTTGTGGACCATTTGTTGTGTTGTTTCTTAAACACATTTTCGACGGAATCAGTAGCTTCAAATTTATTCATTACGTTTGCTATAGTGGCGCTACATACCATTTGGTCAGGGTGTCTAGTATTAAATATGAGTGCGGCTTCTCTAATAGGTTCATAGTGATCTCCGACTATAAGTACAATTTTTATTCTCTCCTGCGGCGTTAACTTTACAACTATGACGACATGTTAATAAGTCGAATAATAGTAAATGATTTTTGACTAACATGTCAATATTCGTTACTATAGTATTGCACATAGTTTTTGCAAAATTGTTGCAGGTAACTGTTAAAGATATAAAATTAAAAAAATATTTTCCAAAGGCTTTTTGATGATACCCTGTAAATTAAAATATTTCAACGAAAAATTGTATCTGACCACGTTTTGTAGTCCTTAGTAACGTTTTCTTATAACAATTTGTTCTAAAATAAAAATTGAGGGTACCTACTTCCCTCTTAACGTAATTCTGTGTTTCTATATTTTTTTGCCGCCCTGTACAATCGTACATGATATCTTAAGTTTTGATATGTCAACAATATTATTTGCGCATCAAGCAGAACTTTTTATAGAGAATAACTTTTTTTCGTAAAATCAACAATAAGGAAAATTACCATATGTCCACAACTTTTCTGGACACACTGTATATAAAAATTTATAATAGGTGACCATCTTGGACAGAACTTTCTGATTCGCTCGCTAAACCCAATTATACCATAAGTTTAAAATTAGACAACCTTTCCGACGAACCGATGTCGGTCTTTTCTCGACATTGGGACTGGGTATTGACCTATGGAATTATTGGAAAATTTTTGACAGGACAATTTTAAGAAGCGTTTGAAAATTGCCTTAAATTTATAAGACTGCGCGTTGAACTTTTAGTTGTATATTTTATATATTGTTGTGTCCTAATTGTTTTGTACTTAAGCATCCACAAGTATTTATACTGCAGTTGTTGTTATCTATAAATAAATAAATAAATAAAAAAATCTTCCCGGACAAAGCTTTTGGCATATTTTTTTAATTGATATTTAAATTGTTTTATAGGAGAAAGAAGTGGGCCGCGTAGCCTCCTCCCCCACAAATCATTAAACATCACCACCTTATTATTCCACAAATTATTCTATAACCATTTCATAATTTTATAAACATCATAGACAAATACTGCCCTCTGTATATTGTGTGCTTATAATTTTTGCTGTGCAAAATAAATATTCAAAATTGTCACTAAAATAATTTTATTTTACTAGTTATAACGTTTTTACATGACTAGATTTTCAAACAGGGGCTTTGGTAGATTTGCAATTGCAATGTGTATAAGTGGGTTATTTGTTCAAAACTTGCATATTTCAGTAAACAAGTCTATGTTGATGATGATAACGCCAACCTGAAATAAACATTACAGGGTGTTAATTTTTAGAGCTTATTAGCGACGAACAAAAGTACGCGTGGAACCCTGCATAGGTCAGTGATGGAACCTGACGTGAAATCCGCTTAGCTCCAGATTAAATATAATAATAGCCTCAATAAAATGCAAAAACGGAAAATATTCGCCGACTAACTTGCCTAAATAAACCGACTTTATTTCCCTGTGCACTTTTCAATTATGTTTGAACCGAAATAAAAAAAAGAGTGCTCGAAAATGAAACGTTATTTAATTCTAACTGGTAATACTCCGCACTTCATGTTAAAGTGGCAACATTTTTTCGCAAATCTAGTTTTTCCATGAAATACAAGAACCTTGGCCTTTTGGGATTTTGTCATTTTTAATGAAAAAATTTTTTCCTAAAAATAAACTTGCATCATGTACTCTATGCCACCTTAACATTTATTGACCGATTATCTAAATTGTCAAGGTACTGTAGACAATTAAAACTCCTAAAACATTAGAGTTTGTCTATAAGTTTTAAATAAATTATTATTAAACCATCCGAAATATCCGCTAATTTTATTATTAGCATCTTCTGAATATCTAGCGCTCTTGCTCAAAGTTGAAGTAATTGATAATTAGCAGACTTAATTAACGGCATAAGTTTCCCAGTGATATTCAAGTGGATATGACGTAAAGTGCTTGATAATGGCCAATTATCCTGAAATATATTACTATGCAGTTTTAATCCCCTTACAAAAAACGTATTATTTTTTGCACATTATTGTATTGTTTATGATACTTTATGCCTTATGCAACCCTTCCTATTTAACATAATTTAAGTATGTATGATAGACATTTTCTTAAAACAAAAAAACCTAAAATTCAACAAATAATTATTTTGTGCAGTTTTTTTTTTCAATTTTTTTCCAAATCTCAATAATAACAGAATTTGCAGAGGTTTCTTAGGGAATGCGAAATCCAAATTTGCTAACAGTTTTGATGCGTCCTATAGAGGGCGCCACGAGCAGCCCTTCGCGTACATCGAAAGCTTCATAACTTTCTTATGCGTCAATGTTTTAAATTTATAATAACAAATTATTATGTCAATGCATCTATTGATTAAAAAAGGTATACTGGAAGGAAAACTTAACATGCTTACCCGTATCTACGCCCATGGCAAAATCAAAAAAATTTAAGTAGTCCTTAAATGTATCACTTTCATGACTTTTTAGTTTTAGCAAATTTCAAAAAATTAATATTTAAAGGTTTTTAAAACATTAACAAAAGTCGTTTTTTTTAACAATTTTAACACGCTGTATCTTCAAATTAAGGCATTTGGGGGCATAGGTTTATAGGAACCTGTTTTTCTTAGAATGTCCTAGGGAATCACCCCCTAAAATACTTGAACGTACTTAAGAACCACCCATAACAATAATATTATTACTTAAATATGAACTTGGGTTGTTCTTACTGAGAAATATTACAAATGGATGCCCGGGGATAAATTTAAGGATAGGCGGCGCCTACCTTTGTTTTATAATTGGTTTTGATAAAGAGTTTCATTTTAATAGTAGAGTCTAAAAGTCTTCCTTCAAGTGGTGCATGTGCATAATGTGCAAGTTACTGTAAGCTTGCAAGAGATGGGCAAAGTCAAGAAACCACTTCTCCTAACTAATAGGGGTTAAAAAACAGTATAAAAGGTTTAGGAATCATTTACAAAGTGGAGTTGTTCACATAACTAAGTGCTCGTGAAATCTCTGTACGTTTCAGTTTTCATAAATAATTCATTTAAATCACACAAGTATATTTTTTCTGTTATTGTCAAAATGGTCAACCTAGCATCCGAAACTTTTTTTTTGTTGAGATGTAAGACCTTTTGCCGCCTATAGAGATATACATTGGCACTTGATGTTTGAGCATCTAAAGTAAAAGATGAAACAAGTGTGCTGTCATCAGCGAAGCTATACCGGGTCCGCCAACGAAGCGGGGACGGAAGATTAAATCTTTATCGAGGAACTTATAAAGAATACTAAAACAGCATGAGGTCTGGAATTAGAAGCGGCATATTTTAAAAATATTTTACATTATACAGGGTGGCCCAAAAAAGTGTGGCGAACTAAACTTGTGTTTTTTTAAATGGAACACCCTGTATATTATTAGCCCAGAAGATGGGCATAGAGCTGCTGATCATTTTAATATTTGGTTATGTGGGTTTATTTTTAATAGTTTAAGAAATAATAACGATTTTATCTTAAAAATTATCTAAGTTTAGTAACCATTTCCAAATTACTAAAAACAATTGAATGAAATAGTAAACTAAAAAGCAATATGTTAGAATGTTGCCTATCTTTCCAATTAAAAATATTTGTGTTCAGTGCATTTATCATACAGGGTGATCACATTATGCAAAATATAAAAAATCTATTTTTTTTTAAATGGAACGTCCTGTATATTTTTTTATTTTTAGAAAGCCCTTTTCACATCCTTTCTACTGATACCAATTTGATACCTCTTAGAGTTTACCGTATTTTAGTTATTTCGATATAAACTTTAAAACCCCACACTTTTGCTACTTTTTCGAAAAATCTAGCGGTAACCCTTAAATGGTTTGCATTTGTTATGCATAACTTCATTTTCTTAATACTATTTTAATAACCTAGCATCAAATGACATTCAATATTTTTTATTTTGCAATAAAGAAACTAAATGTTATTTATGAATTGATTTATTAAGACATTTATAAAACATAAACTTAAAACGATTATTATAAAAATAATGAATTAAAATTACAACTTTAAAAAAATAAAGGAGTTGACAAAACAAAATAAACAAACCCTTATTATGCGGTAAATCAGAATTTATTGTGTGGCTCTAATGATATGTTCAAAGGTTCTTCCCTGTTCTTGAAGGCATAAATGTAGCCTTCGAACAAAATTTTGCTGGACATCTTGTAGAGTTCTTATTCTAATATTTCTAAATGCCTCTCGTATACGATTTTTCATATCGTCTCGGTTCGTAGGAGCTATGGCATAGACTTCTTCCTTAACATATCCCCAGAGGTAGAAATCAAGGGGAGTTAAATCAGGGGACCTAGGAGGCCAAGCGATTGGTCCACCACGTCCGATCCACTGATTACCTCGCCAATGATTTAAAAATTGTCTAACCGGCTCATAATAATGAGGGGGAGCGCCGTCTTGTTGAAACCAGTGGTTTTGGAGAGTGTCGGCATCTACATTTTGAAGCAAAATGGGTAGATCATGTTGAAGAAAGTTTAAGTGAACTTGTCCCGTCAAACGCTCTTCAAAAAAATATGGCCCAATAATGTAAGGCGCTAATATTCCTCCCCAGACATTAACCGACCAGCGATTTTGGTTATCTACATGACGAACCCAATGTGGATTTTCACTAGCATAATAATGCATATTATGCCTATTTACGATTCCGTTATTTTTAAATGTAGACTCGTCACTAAATAGAACTTTTGATAAAATGTCTGGTACTTCTCTAATTTTGTTAAGCATCCAATTACAGAATGTGATTCTTCTTAAGAAATCATCTTCATAAAGTTCTTGGTGTAATTCTATGTGATAAGGATGATATTTATACTTTTTTAAAATCCTCCGCACGCTTGTTTCCTTAACACCGGTTTGCTGAAAAATGCCAGTCTGACTTACGTGATGATTTTCCTGTACTGCCAACAGAACCCTTAATTCATTTTCTTCATTAATAACGGGTTTATTGATTACCATCCTTTTTTTGTAAGCAACGCTTCCTGTTTCTACAAATCTTCGCAACAACTTCTCAAAGGCCTCTGGTCTCGGCTTTCTCTCAATATTTGGATATCTTTCAGCATACACTCGACTCGCTAGAAGGCAATTTCTTGCACATTCTCCCAGTATAAAAATCATATTTACCATTTCCACAGTGGTAAAATTCGACATTTTGAGAAATTTAGTACTTAATTTCGACGACTGAACAAATAATATTAAATAATTTTATTCGGTCGTCATAGTGACAATCTAAACAAAAAAAATCATGGCAACTCGATTACGAATAAAAATAAAATGAAATAAATAAAAAGTAGCAAAAGTGTGGGGTTTTAAAGTTTATATCGAAATAACTAAAATACGGTAAACTCTAAGAGGTATCAAATTGGTATCAGTAGAGGTATCAAATTGATATCAATAGAAAGGATGTATGATAAATGCACTGAACACAAATATTTTTAATTGGAAAGATAGGCAACATTCTAACATATTGCTTTTTAGTTTACTATTTCATTCAATTGTTTTTAGTAATTTGGAAATGGTTACTAAACTTAGATAATTTTTAAGATAAAATCGTTATTATTTCTTAAACTATTAAAAATAAACCCACATAACCAAATATTAAAATGATCAGCAGCTCTATGCCCATCTTCTGGGCTAATAATATACAGGGTGTTCCATTTAAAAAAACACAAGTTTAGTTCGCCACACTTTTTTGGGCCACCCTGTATAATGTAAAATATTTTTAAAATATGCCGCTTCTAATTCCAGACCTCATGCAGTTTTAGTATTCTTTATAAGTTCCTCGATAAAGATTTAATCTTCCGTCCCCGCTTCGTTGGCGGACCCGGTATATAGGATTTTCAGTTTTTTTCAAAAAATCGTTTATAATATATGGTAAAAAGAGGGTGGGCAACAATATAGAACCTTAAGGAAACCCGGCATTGATGTTATATGTGTCTGGAAGAAATCCGTCCATCGCCACTCGCAGAGAACGGTCTTTAAGAAAGCTTGACAGCCATGAACAAAATTGAACCGACATGCCGTATGCTCTTACTTTAGTTAGGAGCCCCTCATGCCATACTCCGTCAAAGGCCTTGGAAATTTCAAGTGCTACAGCCCGGGACTCCCCATGATGTTCTATTGCGTTGTTCCAAACGTGAGTAATGTAAACGAGAAAGTTTCCTGAGATCTATACTGGCGCCTACCAGGTACTTTATTAATTTTTCGTTGATAGCTTCTCACTTCCACTGCGTAATGTATTCGCTTATTATTTGTTTTATTAGTAGTAAGTGCATAATTATAGTTTTGACCCAAGTTTTGTTTTAGAGAGGGTCTAGCCTCTCGACTTACAGACATTACCATCTTTTTGGTGCGTCGTTAGAATGTTTCTTCTCTTTAAGAGAGACTTAACATTCACACATTTACTAGTTTGTTTCACTTTATTCAACTTAACTTATAATAACCAAAATTCATTATTATCTTCTATGTATCCTATCTATGGTTAGAAAGTCCGAAACTAATTTTCTTAAATTAATCAACTTTACTAAATTTATAAAATTCTGAACTACGTCCCAACGTAACAATATTTTGACGAATTATCAACTTTTGATCTAAGGTAAGTTAAAAATCTTTAAAAATCCTTACTTGTCAGATGGAGTAGAATAAATATAATATACTAATTAGGAAAATATTATATCAGATGGCTAGGAAATATTTTCCTAATTAGTATATTATATTTAAGGTAAGTTGGGCTTGATCTTCATATTTTAACAATAGGAATTTGCGCTAGCATTTTGTACATCCTTTTAGAGACACATTTTGTATTAGAATACTTGTTATGTTGTTATGTGTAAAATTTAAATTGCCTAGTTATTTTTTGGTCAATATTTTGATTTAATACTAATTGCGCATTTAAAAGTTCCGTAATAATTGTTATCAAAAAATGCGAATAATATTTTTGAAGTAAAACACATTCAACCTTTGTTAAGCAATTATTAAATTATTTTAACTTTAATCTGGTTACGTGCTGCAACATAAATCCCCTTACCAAATTATGTACTAAAAATACTGGTTGACAAATTTAAATAACGCTATAATTTTATTTAAAATGTGAAAAACTCAACGGTTTTTTTTTAACACTTTGTGAATAAAAGTTAAAAGGGGAAATATGTTTATTACAGTTCTCGGTAATGTTTTTAAAAGTGACAAATTTGTTTAATACCACCATTGTGTAATATTTACATTTTTAATCTCAACAAGCTTAATTTTAGCTGCAATCACAAAAAATATTTGTGTGTGAAATTGGTATAAGGAATCTTTCTAAAACTGCAGTTTCCTAGACCTGTCGGTCAGCGAAAAACCGACGCTGCAGTTTATCGGTCGAATTTACAGGGCACCCAAGATAAGGAAAGGATTTCGGTTATGGTAAGATATACAACTTTGATTAAATGGAGAAAAAGTTGTGCAGCTAAAGGACTAATAATATGACCCACCATGTTAAAGTTTTGAGTTATTATAAAAGAACTAAAATATTGTATTTTAAGTTTTATTTCTTTCCTGCGTTATTATTAAAGTTTGAGCAAAACTGACAAAACTTCTTCACAGCAACTTTATTGAACTTAGATTCCATCACAATTTTTTTTTATATAACGTTTCAGTTCCAAGCATCAACTTAATTTTTTCTAATACCGGCCCTGATTTCATTTTGTCAACTTTTAGGAGCATTTTTTATTCTTAATTTATCATGTACTACACATCGGTATATTTCTTATAATTTGCACAAAACAATTTAATGTATGTAGTAGTAGGTAAGGTGTTCAAAATAATATCCGTCATTCTCCAAACATAAATAGCATCTTAAAACTGTAGAATTTAAGACATTAGTGGCGTTACGCTTTGAGAGGCTTCAAGAACTAGTGGTCAAAAGTCTTCTTCGGTTTCAAAATTCTGCTTAATTATAAGCACAGTTCTCAATATATCCCCAAAGGAAATAATCAAGCGGGATTATATCCGGGGAAGGCCCTGGCCAGAGTATTACAGCATAAGTGCTGATATTTATTTCTGGAATTTCTAGGTGAAATGTACTCTCTAACTGCTCTTGAATTATGTTCTGGTACACCATCCTGTTGGAACTAATTATCGCGTTGTTCTGTCAGAGGTAAATTATCCATGTTGGTAAAAAAAAGGTCCTTATATTCTTGATTCCAAAATTTCATTCCACATAAATACCTTTAAACTAAACAT
This sequence comes from Polydrusus tereticollis, assembly GCA_963920685.1. NCBI lineage: Eukaryota > Metazoa > Arthropoda > Insecta > Coleoptera > Curculionidae > Polydrusus > Polydrusus tereticollis. Next base: position 10,289,442 of record OY987333.1, read on the forward strand.
AAAATACAGAAATAACTCTTATAAGGTCTTATAAGAGGTACTCAAAATATTCGGTTTGACATATCTCGTATCTTCGAGGAGTTCGGGAATTGCTCTAGAGAGGCACGTAAAATTTTATATTGTAAATCCTCCTAATTGTTTGGTTTTTCAGTATAAACTACCCGTTTTCAATGTCCCCACAAATAAAAATCTAAAGGTGTTAAGTCCGGCGATCCTGCTGACCACCTGATAGATCCTCGATTCCCAAGCCAATTTCTCTCATGTTGTTGAAGCCCCATATTAAAGCGTTCGTTCATGGGAACTTCTTTTAAAAACGCAGTTAGAGACCTCGTTTAGTCTAACTAACCCGAATCCAATGTGGATTTTCCACCGACCAGTAATGAATGTTATGATTCACGATTCCGTTATTGTGGAGTCACTTCACATATTTTTTCCAGAAATTATGGATCCTCATTTAACTGTGTAGTCAAAAAGCGATGAATTCCAATCATCTTTCATAATTATTAGGCTGAAGAGCTTGTACCAAATAAATTTTAATGGGGGGGTTGTTAATTAGAATTAGCTGCACTGAGGTCTTGCTAATACCCGTTTCTACGGAGATGCCTCTTAACTTATCTGAGACATAAGGGTTTAAAGACAAATTTTACGATAAAAACAAAGATGTCAAGGAGGGTGTGACACCCGGTACAATGGCACACCGCTGCTATTAACTTACCATTAAGTTTAAATGGTAGACTTCCCGTAAGCGGATCTGGATGGAACGGTCTTGGTCCAAAAGGAAAATGATGGAATCCCACCTGACGAGTCTTCGACCGTGGTTCTCTTGGTCCGTCAACAGTAACTTTGATAGCCTTGTTGTACGTTGCCACCTGAGGTGGTGAGGTTGAGACGATTATGGTAAGGGTGAAGCTTTTGCCTGGAAAAGATGCCTAAATCAGTGAAATAATGAAGAAAGAATGATTAAACGCAAGGGACATAACTGAGCATTCACACAAAGCTTTAGTACTTAGCAATTTAACGTTACGGTCACTAAAGTTTACCCTGCACATTTCTTTAGTGTTAGTTGTTATTAAGTAATATTTTCTTTATAAGATTAATGTTTTACCATACATGGAACATCTTTGTACAGGTTAATGATATTAATGCGTGATAAATTTATAGTTTATGCTCGCACGGTCCTGTTTTATAGAGGTCCCGTTCCTATAGTTTTATATAAACGTTTAAACACGTGGGTAATGCGAGAAAATATGGCCGTTCTGTCGATAAATCAGGGATTTGTTAACTTTCAGGTATAATTCATAGATTAGAGAATGGCCGAGCGCGAACGCAAACAACTTAAATACTAGTATTTGTTTTGCGATGTTGGCTTTTAATTAAGGCTGACTGCACGGTGGCCACCGTATTTTATGCGGTAAAGACATTTTGACGTAATTTATAGGGGCACGTTTAATACATTGTAATGAGAGAATCGATATGCGAAAACTAAATCCCTTATTAATAATATTGAAGATTTACATATAGTAAAACACATTTTTGCTACATCTGCTAAACCAATAACTTTATTATATCCCCTCTCTATCATCTATCTCTCTATTATTATTCTGTTCTCATTACAAATAAAACATCTTTTGAAATTAGGAACCGTTGATTTCTTTGTTTAACACCATGTATGTATACTCTGTAAGATTGGGAGAGAGTAATAAATCCTAATTAATATGCACAACGCTTACAAAGAGGTAAAAGTAATTTTAATGGGTTCTATAACAATTTCCATTGCATATCAGACCATTTCTCTCTTTACTTGCGTTTTATACTTCGCCCTGTAAAAGGCCCAAATACAATAGAAAATGGGTAAATACTTATAATTCTAAGGCAAATTCTATTATATTTAAAATATTTGATAGTTTCGACCTTAACTTGATGAAAATCCATAATAGAATTATAAAAGAAAACAACATTGTTTCATAATTTTCACTTTTGTCAACATAAGGCGTGTTTCACCATCACAGCGGCTTCTACAGATGTGAGGTATTCAAATAAAATTTCCTTAAGATCTAAGGGCTTAACTATAAATATAACAATATTAGGAAATGCCAACAGTTAACTATCAGGTAAATTATTATAATACTGTTATATGTATTTAATTTGTAATAAGTTTAACAATAAGAAGATACAATTATCTAATTATCATTTAACAAATAATGAGAATTTTTCAGTTTATTTACTTCAAGAGCCTCTAATAAATCCGATCGTATACCTTTTTGCTCAACATGCAAGAAAGATGTACAGGAAAGCAATTAAAGAAATTTTCCCTACAATAAAAGAAAAATTTAACTATAATACATCGACATTTATAGGCAAATCTAATGATAGCATAAAAAACGTTTTAAGTAAATTTGAAATCAAAATAGCATATAAAACAAATAATAGCCTAGGAAAAATTATTGAAAACAATAAAGACCAAAAAAGAAAAGATAGAAAAATTGGTGTTTATAAATTAAATTGTGGCTCTTATCCTAAATCGTATATTGGTCAAACAAGACGTTCTCTAATCTATTAAAAACAAGAAACATTCAACATATAATGCAGTAACAATTTCGATATTTTGCATGTTGTACAAAAGGTTTACGATTAGATTAAAACCATTAAATTGAAAAATTCTTATTTGTTAAATAATTAATTAGATAATTGTACCTCCCCATTCTTAAACTTATTACATACCTAACTACATGTGCACTTTTCATTTTCAGACATTTTTGAATACCTCACATCTGAAGAATCCGCTGTGACGGTGAAACACATGTCATGTTGACAAAGAAAAGTGAAAATCATAAATCAGTGTTGCTTTCTTCCATGATTTTACAAATTTTAACAGTATTACATAAATGATTACAAATCATAAAAGATTCCTATGCATACAGACTTTTTATAAACAAACAACATACCAGTTTTATTAATTAGACATTATCATCATAAATGAAAAAATCTGATGAATTGTCGTTAATAATAACTGGTTGGATGGTTTCTTCAATTAAACCGTCTAATTTCCACATTTTCTGCTCTTCCTCAATTACGTGTTCTATACATTTCTGCCACTCTTCAGCATTAATTTCCTTAAGGGCTTTCTCAAAATGCTTCTGAACATTATTCATTTTATATGTGGTATTTTTTCTGGCCTGGAATCTTTCACTTAAGCTCATATTGCTTCTATAGGGTTGAGTTAGCAATAGGGAGAAAGTCGGAGTACTGTTTGACCAGAATTAATAATCATATCAAATTTGCAATATATCACAAACCCACGAGCACTAACTCCACCATACCTTTTTCTTCTAAAACTATCTCTATCGCCAGAAATGTGTTGTCTTTCACTCTTATTTTTCTCGCCTCTTCTTTGTACCTTTAGATCACACAGATTTTAAATCTAAATTAAACATTATCAGACAAATTGGTACCAACAATGGCTACCCTCAAGAATTAATCAATAAAATTTACCCCAAACATTTAAACAAACAGATAAATAGAAAATCAATATATAAAATTAAAGTCTTAGTACTTATTATATTTCGCAATTATTATAATTAATTCAGTTGCCTGACACGTGTAGTTACAAAGTCAATATCTAAGTAATAGTAATGGTAAACATGTCAACATGTCATTGAAATAAAATTAGGGAGATGAAGTGAATTGACAGACATATTATGGGTTATTTTGGTCCTTAATTTTCAGGTATTGGCCAAAGGTACAACTAAGTTACAGGTGTGATTATAGAGGTATTAACATCTGAGTAATAAAATTAAGAAAATGATATTGTGTATATAATTATGAGTTTTTCGTTCATAATTATTGACATTGTTTATTGTATATTTATCCTAAGTTATTAGAATATTAAGTATTAGATTGGCACCTGAAGGTATTTCAATTTGATTATTAACAACATCACATGAATTTCTTAATGCCTTTTTGATTGCTATTTAATCTAAGCTAAGACAGTAAGACCTTAATTTCCTTTACCATCCATTTCACCAAGCATGTAGCCCATCACAAATCAATTATAAACTATATATAAATCCTGCTCCCACCAAATATCATTCTCTCCCATTCTGGGGCCCGCTCTCTTACACTTAAAAACACATTTATCAACCTTCCAATCTAGTAACCACAACTATAATCAACGGCATACTTTACAAAGCCATGCTTGTGTGTCATCAAAATTGTTAGGAGCTCATTTTTCACCATTTGTTTGTCTAAATACCACTGAATTATTCATACTTTTTTTCTAGAGAACGCCTTTATTCCTATGAATATACCATCTAAAAACGCTTGAATATTCTTATCCTGACATGTTTTTCCAACATCATAACCTTCGTTTAGCCTGGTTTCATCCAAATAGTACAATTTCCTACTTTGATTTCGGATATCTTATTTTTTGTTTTACTCTTTTTCGAGTTCAAACACAGTAAAAAGGACGAAAATAGGGGCCAAGCCTTACTTACTTACTTAGTGTTCTTATTACTCCCACAGTTTTTCATTTACGTTAAAATCCAAAAATATAATTATGTCTTCTTCTCTGATAGCTGATCTCTCATTATAATAATCTACGTTTTTGTTATCCAACCCATCCTTACTTTTACGTCCCTCATTTTCGTATTGCTCTTTATTGCCTTGCCATTTTTCTAAATATTGTATTTTTCTTTTTATGTGATGTTAAATAATGATTCAATTTTATCCGTCAAATTGCGCTCGACTAAAACATATCTTCTAACTGTTCGATCGGTCACTATTTGTATCATATTATAGGGTTTTTGTTTGATTGATTTGACGCTTTCGATGCTATTCTGTTTATGTTTTCGAATATTTTTTTCGGTGTTCGAAAATTTGTTTTGTCGGATTTAGTTTTTATTTATCACCGCTTGTTTTGGTGATTTTTATAATTTATGGTTGCATTTGTTTGGACAGTTGCATAAATTGAAATAAATAATACTCTTCCATTTTGTTCAGTTATACTTTTTTACGATATAGGCGTATTTAATTAAATTTGAAAAGGGGTGGACATTGGAAAAACGGGCATTTTGGAATAGGAACTTCAAATTTTCCGCGGTTCTGTTTTCCTGCAAATTAGAACTTTGTTAAGTACAGCAAGTTAAACGGCACAAAGAAAACTTTTGGTTCGCAAAAGCACACCTAGTGTTGGTTATATCAGTATTCTTTATTTACTATTTACTTGAATCAAGACGCCAGTTCTCGCCATCTGAAAATGTTAAAGTTTTGCATGAATGTCACAAGAGTAAAAAGCTAGATCTATTAGAAAAACTGGAAATAACCAAAGCTAAAAAGAGCCCTATCCTTACCTGCGTTAACGAGGTCTATTTTATTTTTAACAATTTAAATCACTAACAGCTGACTTCTAGTCACCAACATTTAACCTTATAAATTTTGTCCGGCTCGTCAATTTTATCAATTGACAACATTGACGTCTTTGATGCTGGTACTCTGGTACGCTCGTACTTCATATTGATGGCATTTATATTTTGGGCTGAGTATATTCTCTAGGTGACTGTATCTCTCCCCCCCCCCCCCCCACTATGCCTAGTACTTATTTAACGATAAAGTCTGGAAACGGCTTAATAACATCACAATTTATTGGCCGATTTAAACCAAATTTGGTACAGTTGTGTAAGAGGATCTGACGCACCGAATGACGATATTGGCGTTGTTGCCAGCTTTTTAGTTTGTCTGGAATTCGAACGAATTTAATATTTTTAAATGTAACACCTTGTATATTTTTTAATTTATAGTTCTTACTTTAAATTTGTTACACTTTTGGTATAACATACTTTGTTCCTAATGTTAGTAGTATATTTTAATATAACTTTCTCTTGGTATTTTTTGGAAAAACCGGGTATACGTAAAGTTGGGAAAAGATTTAACAAACAACTAGCAATATCACCATCTCGGTCTGGAATGCGAGTTATCTCGCCTACGAGTTGAGTAAGGTCAGGGCTGGTTCAGGTTAGTTTTATTTACTAGCAAAGTCACCACATTTCAAAATTCAAAAGAATGTCCCAAATACAGTACAGTTAATATTACCGAGGCGACCAAAACTGCACCGTAAAAACTACAGTTTGTTGTTAAAATTTTTCAACATCGGACGGTCGTTTTTAAATTAATTTAGTTTAAATAAAATTGGGGCTTTCGATTTTTAAAACCTAACGAATGATTTTATAAATTGTAGGTTCACTGGCTGTTACTAAAAATCTGATTTATTCATTACGCGCTAATTAAAATTTAACTACTGAAGTTCAATTTATCATATTTTAAATTTATTGAAAATATATTTAAAAATTATTATTATTTTATTATATAATGAGAGTTTTTTTTAAATAACGTTAAAATAAATTTAAAAAATTTCTTGGTTTAATAGAAACCTAGATTTCGGAAAATCCTTCCCTTATTTTTGAATTATTTACTTCAAGAAAAATGTATTAAAAAAATTGTTCACAACTTAATACTGAGAAAATTTTGCTGCCGTCTGCCTGGCAAGATACTATTTATTCTTTCATACTTTATTTATACAGGGTAGACTACCCATTTTATATTATTAATAAATTCCCTACGAGATAACTAAATAGGTTGTTGCCTGTGGGATTATCTTCTGTAGTCTTTGGAATTTAAGTAAATTATTAATCAAGTCACAAATAAATTTTAAATTAATAATTTCGTGGAACGTCATTTTTCTACGAGAAGTTTGTTAGTTTTCATCAATAATTATTTAATTTTTTTGCTTTGAGACATTATTTTAACATCCGTTTGAACTTTCATGGATTACTCAGTCCAACAACGTGTGTTTTGTGTAGAAACTTACATAAGAAGCAATTCGATAGAAGAAGTTAGGCGTGCATTTCGGCGTCAGTTTAATAACAACAATAGGGGTCACGCGCCAAATCGTAAAACTGTTAAGTTATGGGTTCTTTATTGGCGTGAAAATGGTTCTGTACAAAATTTAAAGAAGCCTGGACGTCGAAGAACAGTTCGTACACCAGAAAATATTGAACGAGTTAGAATTGCGTTTACGAGAAGTGCTAAAAGGTCTGCTAATCGACAAACCCTTATCCTAGGAATATCGAAGGAAAGCTTAGATCGAATTCTTCAAAGGGACTTAAAATTTCATCCCTATAAATACCAAATGGCACAGCACCTTAGCAATCAAGATAAAGAAGCAAGGTTAGCATTTTGTCAAGAATTTTTGGATTTACATCAAGGAGCAATTCACTCCTTCTCCTAATGACCGACGAAGCAAATTTTTATTTGAACGGCATGGTCAATAAACAGAATTTTAGATACTGGTCAAATAAAAATCCTCGTGAAATCTCTACACAGAACCTCCATAATCCAAAAGTTGTTGTGTGGTGTGGAGTAGGATCTTTTGGTATTATTGACCCTTATTTTTTTGAGGATGAAAATAACCGCGCTGTAACAGTAACATCCGAGCGATACGTTAATATGCTAGAGACATTTCTCATTCCAGAATTAAAGAGACGAGGATTACTAAACAATGCCTTACTATTCCAACAAGATGGAGCAACAGCTCATACCGCCAGAAACTCAATGAGGGTCCTGCAAGAAATGTTTAATGGCCGACTCATTTCTCGATTCGGAGATTTGCCTTGGCCTTCGAGGTCCCCCGACTTAACGGCACCCGATTTTTTCCTGTGGGGATATTTAAAAGCCAAAGTGTTTGCGAGTCGTCCAGGTACAATCGAGGAACTGAAAGTCAAAATTCATGAAGAAGTTGAAGGAATAGACGAAGGTTTGCTACGCCGTGTAATGAACCACTTTTTATATAATATTGAAAAATGTGTTGAAGTTGGTGGAGGTCATTTTGAAGAAGTGATTTTTAAAAGTTAGAATTAAATTACCCAAATATTTATAAGTTATCATAAATCCCAAAGAGTTAGCTGTAATTTAGTAAAATAAAAAGTTTGTTTTGTTAACTAAAAAAATTTTAATTCAAATATTAAAATGGGTAGTCTATTATGGGGAACCCTGTACATTACGCCCATAAAAATTATTGCGAGAGCAACATCTTAACTCAATCTCATAAAATATTCTTAATTACTTTAGGCAAGATTAATGAATTTTTAAAAATAAATCTTAATTTTAGGCAAATTTTATCTTACTAAAACTTTTTGTTTCTTTGCAAAATAAATGTAGCATTTTTATAAATTATACACGGCAAAAAATTAAGGAAAAAAAATTTGTCAAGAAAACTAAATTCCTATTAACAAAGCGAGTATAAATTTAGTCTGTAAAATATGATATAAAGAAAGATGATTTTCCCTTTCCTTTCCGTCAGACCCAATCCTTGGACGCGTTTCGCCGTATTACGGCTCATCGGCAAGGCTATAGAGTCTGACGAAAAGGAAAGGGACCTTACAGTGTTTTCAACACATAATATATAAATACATATGCGAGATGTTACACGTGGCGACAGCTCGCATATGTATTTGTAAAATATGAGTAAAAAATAAAAAAGAATATAATATATATACAGGGTGTCCGGAAAATACGTGTACAACGTTTGACGACAGACTTCTGACGTCAAAATAGATCGATCTAAGCCGACTTAGTTATATCCAAAATTGTCTCGTTTAGCCGGTAAAGGGCGTCAAAAATTTGTAAAAATATTGGTTTTTCCTAAATTGCGTGAAAACCTGCTAGTCGATTTTAATGATTTTTAGTATGTAGACTAATACTTTAAAATGACGTTTTCTAGTAGTATAGTCACCGGCTGTAAGTAAGTAGAAGTGTTAAAAAAGTGATATAATACGTCAACATTTCTCCTGATTTTTTATATTAACGGCGCTATGGCAACCCAGATATTTTTGTCGAGTGACTGGATGTATTTGGAAGCTATTTTACCTCTTCAATATTTTTCGCTGGATGACCTGATTTGCCAGAAAAAATATATTTACAATTACCTGCATAAGTTACAGGACAACAAATATACCCCACTTTTGTCAAGCACTTTGATTGAATTCTTTACTCTCGAAAATAAACTACGTAAATACCTAATAGCATAATAGGTTTGCATCACATCATTTTTTCCCCTCACGTAAGTCATGTCAATAACCACTTATAAATCATCTTTATCTTTACTATGCCACAAGAGACTAGTGTCATCTGCAAATATTGTAAACACGCCCTGAATATCTAAAAATGCTAAATCCTTTAACATAAAGAAAATTGGCCCTAGCACCGAGCCCTGAGGCACTCCTCTCGTAACGATGGAGTATCAAAGCATGCTAAGCCAGCCCTTACCACCTGCCTTCTTTTGTGGAGATAGGAAAAAACTACTTAACTGTGAGCTGATCAAAACCAAAGCGATGTAGCTTTTGCAGCAATATTTCATGGTCCACACAATCGAAAGCTTTCGAAAAATCAAAAAGTATACCATTTATGTTAAGGTAAATATTGTGGAGCAAAGAAAATACAGCATCATCTGTATTTTTGCTCGATACAAAGCCAAATTAAAGAGATGAGTTGATTGTGATACATCATTGTTGTTGATGATCGTCTGGGGATGAAATGACGGATTTCAATTTTGAGGATACTAACTTGTAGGGCTTGAGAAGTTGTCATGCCGAAGTGAAATTTATTTGATTATATTTTGCATTATTTCCTTTGTCTCCGGGTATATTGTACAGTACAAAGTGATTGTAAATCTTTGTATCTAAAGCCAGTAACTTATTCAAAAATCTTAAAACTGGCTGAAATAATGAAAAGCAAACATAGCAGTGGGGACGACGATATACCGACCAGTATTGTTAAGCTGTGTATTTCAACAATTTGTAAAGTGTTAACACATAATAAATAATTCACTTAGGAAAGGTGTTTTTCCCGACCAGCTTAAATTGGCGTTAATTAAACCATTGTACAAAAATAAAAAGGATTCAGAGTGTATGAACAACTATAGGCCCATAAACCTTCTTCCGAGTTTTTCAAAGTTGTTTGGGCTAGTTATGTGTGATCGACTTATGAGTTTCATGAATGAAAGCAATATTTTTTCTGAAAATCAAAATGGTTACTTGAGGAGTATATCAACGCATACAGCTATTTTCCAGTTTACAGGCTTATGATTCTTAGGACAGGTGTCTTCTTCTGAAGAAACTGGCATTATATGGCGGTAGGGGTTGTGCTCTGAAACGGATTTCATCATATTTAGAAAATCGAACATAAAGAGTTGCGTTAGAAAGGGAAAATTGTCTTTATAAGTCGAGAATTTCGCAAAATACGGTGGGAATTCCACAAGGCAGTATATTAGGGCCAGTTTTGTTCATTATATAAATTATTTAAATTTTGTTTAGTCTTGCTATCCAGTCTTACAGAGTATGCTGATGACACTAACACTTTGGTGGAGTGTAAGGGGATATATCAGAGTTGAAAGCAAATGCAACACGAATGTTCCAGAGGACAGAGCTGTGGTCTCAAGAAAACAAATTGCTTTTAAATAAGGGGAAAACAAACATTGTCATTTTTAGGACTAAGCTTTTATCTACCATATATTTATGAAACCATTCTATTTTTTTATAAGAACAAAGATACATTTAATATAATTAATTATCTGTAGTAATATATTAAGGGATAGGGAAATTATCGAAAATCATTCCGAAGATTTTTTGCCGTGGAAATCGCTCGAGGGCTTGCCCGAGAGCGATTTCCTAATGGCAAAAAATCTGAGAATGGTTTTCTGATTATTTCCCAATCCCGAAATGTATTTTGAAGATTATTTACCAAATAAAAAACTAACGATTTCTGACGGGTGAGATTTTCACTTTTGACAAGGGTGATTTTCACCGGAGAGCGGGAGATTATCGCTGGATTTCTGACGGGTGAGATTTTCACTTTTGACAAGGGTGATTTTCACCGGAGAGCGGGAGATTATCAATAGTAATATGTTAAGTGCATGTAAAATTGCTGAAAATCATGCATGAAGGTTTGCTGCCCTAGAAACAGCTTGAATGCATTTTTATTGTTATTTACCAAAAAGTGCCCGACCGATATATCCAATACATAAGTATTAGTACCTTCTCAGAAAGAAATCCATACTACATGTGCATTAAAATGTATAATAAATTAAATATCGCAATTAAAGTTGTTCTAAATGAACGACTTTTCAAAAAGGGTTAAAGAAAATTCTTGTAAATTTGGAACCTTATTCTATTGGTCACTATTTAGGAAATTAGATATTTTTGTTTTCTTTGTTAACTTTCTTTTTGACGACGTTTCATTCTGCCTTGTTAGCTCCACATGTGTGCCTATCAATGTAATTGTGAAATAAAGATTAAATAAATTAAAATAAATATAGTAGTCATAAAGTTTTTATTATGTCAAGGCCATTTTCAACTTTACAAGATGCCCATGGATACACTTGATTTTGTAGAACCCTGTATATCTTAAAAGCTAAGCTAAATTTTAAGAACCTGTGACGATTTTCGTAAAATTTTAACCAAAAATGTCCGCCAGCCATGTGACGAGACGGCCATTTTCGTAAATTTCTTTTTGTAATCCGTCTACTGTGTCAAAATCGATCAGCGAAAAATATAAAACTACTTCTTTCAATATCGGAAATATGGAATTCGCGTCAGATGTTAAATCTCTAATAATAAAGCTTTTCCAGGCGATGAGAAATATTTTATTGCATTTTTATCCGTATAATCCTGGGGTTTATGGCAGGGCAAACTCTTAAAAAAAAATCGTATGGTATGTAAAAGATATGGAAATGAACGAACCCTTGAAACAAAGACGTATAAAAATAATACTTATTAAACAAAATAAAAATATTATTAGTTTACAATTACAAGCTAAATCTTTACAAAACAACTAGGTTAATTTATGGTATTACACCAGGGGAGCACCCTGGTAAATCTGGAAACGATAGTCGATCAGAGAAGGCTGCGCTTGACAATTTTGACAAATGTTTTCCAGACGGTATTAAATTAGGTTTTAAATGGAAATCGTTTTGAAGTATTTCACATCGAGGGCAAAGGAAGAAATGCTAGAATAAATTGATCAAATTTTTAAAGAATACGTCAGTTAGTTTATAAACTGATAGAGTTTTGCAAGAGGTAAAAAAACAGGAGTTAATGAAAAAGCTACAAAAGTTATACTTTTTAAAAATTATTGCTTACTTAAATACTGTATAGTCAAATATTGTGTCTAGGCTTGCTCCAATACTCCTAGATTTTTATTTAAATTTATTCTCCACCACAAAGGTAACTTATTCCAATTAAATCGAAAATTGGCGATTGCAAAATGTTTAGCAATCCTGATCGTGTGTGCTGGCCAGTCCTTTGCGGTATCACTGTTTACATAAGGCTTAAAAGAGGACTTTGTAAGCCTTTCGGAGAAGCCTTAAATAACATTATTTTAAAATGGTTAAGTGTACAGAATAAATTAAAAAAGATGACTTTAGACAGGGCAAATAAGAAACACCTGAACATCAACGGCATGCTTTAAATGTTTCACACTACCAGCTGTACTTCGCATACATCTAAAGCTTCATTTTCTGTGCCTCAATGTATTTAATTTATACTGTGCGAGCAAAAATTATTTTCATCCATGAGAGTTTGGACTGAAAAACTTGGTTTACATCATAATTATAAGGGCCAAATCGTACCAAATCTAGCCTAAAATTGTGTCAATTCATATATGACATGATATGTATGCCAATCTGATGAACATTAAAATAAGTAAACAAATACAAATTTATTTTTGTTGTTTTCAAGAAGTTTTGTTGGGATTTGGGTCAGAAAATCGAAGGAAAAACTTTTTAATTACTTTCCAAAAATTATAATAAAATTCATAAGTAGAAAATAGATACTTGATATAAAGATTTTATTTTTCCCCCTAATTTTAAAAACGTTGGTGTCCTGAAAACATCCATTTATCCATATTTGTAACTTTTTCTTTTGTTTTATTTTTGTTTTATTTTCAGTGGGAAGGAGATGAAATTATTAAATATTGCATATCTTAACGTTCGTTCTTTGGCCAATAGTTTTTTAGATATCAAGACTCTTCTACTGCAGGAAAATTATGACATTTTTGGGATCTCAGAGACATGGTTAACACAAAATATACCAGATAATGCGATACAAATAGCTGGTTACAGCTTTGTTAGATTAGACAGAGGTTGTAGGGGTGGTGGTATTGGTATGTATATTCGGTCCAATTTTAAATATGACATATTAAACTCGGTTCAAAATAATGATTTAGAATAATTATGGATACAAACTAAAATCAACGGATTATCCTTTGTCTTTGGATCGGTGTACAGGCCACCCAAAGGAGGTTTCTCCGAACTTTTGAGTTTATTTGAAGACTCGTTGTCACTTTTTTCGATGTCATCTGATAAATTAATCTGTGGAGATGACTTTAATTTAAATATTTTAGATAGGCGTTGGGATGCGTATAAACAGATCCGTCAAACTAATATAGCCGTAAAAAATGAAAAGAAGAAATATTTAAAGTTTTGCATTATTGAAAAAAATAGTAAGATTTTATGGAGAAGGCTAAATAATCTAAATATTGTTACCAAAAATACAAAAGCACCACTTTCGGATCTGTTAATAAACCTTCAGAAATTAATAAATACTTCTTGAATGCTTCTCAGGGTGTGGGGATAGTGGACAACAATCTTGTCACGTATTACAAACAAAACATAAAACTAAACATTACTGAAAAATTTGAATTTGTTACGGTACATTTAGATGATATAACTTAACATTTGAATACTTATAAATCACTGTCTGCGGAATCATATTTGATGAATATTGAAATGGTTTTGTTGTGATGTCCTAGAATTTTGCCTATTCTTACTAATATTATAAATTCTTGTTTGTTAGAAGGAAAGTTTCCAGATGAGTGGAAAGTAGCTCGAGTAATCTCGCTACCTAAAAAGAAAGATATTAGTTCTTTTAATGAATTGCGACCAATTAGCATACTACCCTGTTTGTCAAAATTATTGGAAAAAATTATAGATAAGCAAATTCGTAGCTATTTAGATAAATATTCTGTGTTACCCGTCAACCAATCGGGATTTAGAGCGGGTTATAGTTGCGCAACTGCAATTTTGAACATCACCGACGATATTTTTCGTGAGTCTGATGTTGGTAAAACGACCATATTAGTTCTGTTAGACTATTCAAAGACATTTGATACTATTAGTCACGCATTATTACTAGCCATCTTGAATTTTGTCGGATTTTCTGAGAGCGCAATAGGCTTTATTGGCGATTACCTTAAGGATCGCGTGCAGTACGTTGAGACGTCAGTGGGTCAGTCGTCGAGAGATGGGGTGAGATGCGGTATTCCTCAAGGCTCAATACTGGGGTCATTGTTGTTTACAATATATACAAATAACTTTGCTTCCTGTTTGGCACATATGACAGCTCACTTTTATGCTGATGATACGCAGCTCTACTACTCGTTTTTTCCTGACGACTGTCTTGCGGCGGAACGGCGTATTGCGAGTGATTTGCACAATTTAACTGTATTCTCGACGCGACACGGATTGCAGATAAACCCGGAGGAGTAATCAGTTATAGCATTTGGACTTGGAAGGAACTATAATCTCCCTAGCAGCAGAATTAATATTTTATTTTATTTATTTAAATTTTCTATCAACAAAAACATGAGTGAAACCGAGAAAAAAATTTCGGGATTTAATTATGCTGCGTAGGAGATTCGGTAAGAAAATTTCATAAATTGGAGTTTATTTTAACATGTTGAGAAGATGAAACCGACGACCTATTCTGCGTAGATGTAAAATTTTTTCTGGGTAAAATTTGACACTTAGGTATACTACTACGACTTAATTTTAATTTAAATATCAAGTCATTTCGAAGTGACAGGTGAGACAAACCAGCGAGTAACAATCAGTTTTTTTAGTCGTACCCGTGATATTTATTGTTACAATAATATTGTGTAAAAAATTATTCGTTTTGGTAATGAATCAGCAATTTCGATTGCTAAAGAAATTGAGCAGTTAGTTCCCATTAATACAAGAAGATCAAAAGTTAGTGTGTGGAAACAATTTATGCAATCTTATAACGTGAGCGATCCTTCAACATCCATAGCAAATTTAGCATCAACATGAAAAAACAAAATTCTGAAGATTACAAAGAAAACGTTATTAAACTAATGTGGAATTCCACAGCGAAACAGCTTCAAGAATATTATTTTACCACATATAAAATTAGGTTTGATCCATTTAAAGATATAGAGTTTTTGGAAGCTAGAGCGGCAAGAGATACAAAACGTCGTAAATTGCAGATGGATGTTTCCAAACGAAAGAAAAGTTCTTCAGCATTATCGACTGCTGATTATAGTAAAATGGTACATTTATGGGATGAAGATACACCTGAAGGTCTTCAAAAAAAGTTTTTCTTTATTGTTGCTCATGAGCTCGCATGGAGAGGCGGTGAAGGAGTGAACTGCTGCATTCATTACTTTATTGAAGAAATGGATAAAGGATACTCTACTGTCCGGATTGAATATAACCCTGTTTTTTCAAAAACCACTGAAGGAGGGTCTAAAAAACTTGCAGACAGTTCCTTATAAACAATGTTGCTAATTCTGAAATATGCCCCGTAAGATTATTTAAAAAGTTGATGGAAAAACGTAGTATGTGTTTAATAACAACAGACCGTCTCTTTTTAATACCAAATTTAAAATGGAAGGTGTCCAACAAATGATACAAAAATTCTCCAATAGGCAAAAACACAATCTCTACATGGTTCAAACAGTCAGCAGCAAAGATTGGGCTCGACACTAAAAGAACAAAAGTGACAAATCATTCAGCCAGAGCCACAGCAGCCACTAGCCTGGCACAGTCTGGAGTTGAAGAACAACAACTCATTAAAATAGCAGGCCATTCCAGTAGTCAATCTATTAAGCCTTACCTACAAATGAATAGTTATCACCACCAAAAGATTATTGAGTCTATGCGGCAAATTTAGGCAAGTTAAACTACAACGTCTGCCTTTGTAGAGAAATCGAATAATGCCAGTATTTCCAACACTTCTTCCAGGGTTGTCTACAACAACTGCGTATTTAATATTAATACAAAAAATTAGTCATAATTTTAAAGTTTTACGTTAAATCACTTTAATAAGAAGTGTTATACTAAATAGGCAATAAAAAGTTTTCAAAGGCATTTAATATTATTAATTATTGTCAAATCAATGTAAAATTTTAATAAATAATAAACAACTTCAAAACAAGTATCTACAATGAACTGTAAAAATTATAAATTATGTACTATGTGCCCGAAGATAAGTGACGTAAGCCAAAACCATAGAGACTTGAAATTATTCCTTTTTTTTTATTGGACCAGTATATGGATGAAAATATTCTTGAAGATAAGAAATTATTTTCCAAAGTTGATATGGAATTAAAACCAATTTTAGAAAGCCACAAGATGTCCAAAGCCCAAAGAAATAAACGAGTGTCAAAATATTACATATATTTGTTAAAACACAGACAATTTTTAATGATAGAATCATCAAGTTTCTCGCCTATTAAAAAAGATGCAGTGCAAGAATTTCATTATATTTCAAATCTTTTCAAAATTTTTGATGTGTCTCTTTTAGCCCCGGTGTTCGATATGTAAAGCAAATTGGTTAGTATCAATAAAAATTATAAGTTAGCAACAAAATGTATTTTGATTTTATTCTAAGTGACTTTTGCCAATAGATATAAAGCACTTCATTTTTGACAGAAAAATTGTCCCTTATTAATTCCATTAAATTAATAGGAACTAACAAAATTATCGCGATAATCTCCCGTTGCTATAAGCAACGTAAACAAAAAAGAGCCTTCTAATTGGTTGAAAATAAATTTATGAAATTTTCTACACAAGAGCTACATGAACCTGTGCAATTTATAATTTTATGATTTTTGTTCCTTCACGTCTTGTTTACAGGGAGGGAATAACAACAAAACATCATAATAATATGCGGTGTTTACAGCATGGAAAAATTGAAAATAAAAAGACCAGTGTAATGTGTTATTAAAGCTTCTGTTAATATACTAAAGTGCTAAGAACGAAGCCAGGCTACCATTATTAAAATAATTTTATTCTTTGCAATTTTTACGAAAAAGTTAGTTATCCATTTTTCAATTCAAAGTCCAGTTTTTAGTCGAAATAAGACTTTAACACCACCAATTTAAAATATAAGATAATGTATTATACAGTGTGTTGATATGATCATGCTACAAACTTCTAGAGTAGATAGAACACATTTAAAAAAAAAAAGTTCATATGAAGATGGGCCCGGAAACGCTTCCTCAGGGACATAAACTAGTTTTCGTTTTGTAGCTCCTGAACTCTTTCAGCTACCACAACCAATTTTGGGAAATAAATTACTGTTAGTAAGTTTATCTGTTTGAGCCTATTGGACAATGTTAACTTTAACCAGGGGCGTTCGAACCAGGGGGTATTAGGGTAAATTTGACCCCATTCCTCTAAGGCTTCAATTTCTTGCCGTTTTGACATTAGATTACGGATTTCCTATGCCTTTTACATAAAAAGGGTACTCTCTGTAAATGTCGCTAAATGTCTCCGTTTCTTCGGAAATTGGCTGAAAACCAGTTAAGATACAGAAATCAATTATTAAAGTCTTTAAAGAAATTAGGTCAAAAGAACAATAAGGTTCAGTACATATATCAAGAGATAAATTAATCAGGTAGTACAACAAGAAAGTTAAAATAGTAATTGCTAAAAATGCCTGTCGCCACGCTTGATACATTTATTTCAACTACGCGACAAATTTAAGTTGACGTGGTTAATAACTCCAGCTGTGGCTTGGATTACTTCAGCCGCAGCGGAAATTCTACCCACTAAGTTTCATAAACGAGACCTTTCATATACCCCCAAAGAAAATAATCTAAAGGTGTTAGATCTGGGGAGCGCGCTAACCAGGTGACAGGGCCTCCGCGGCCAATCCAATGTCTTCTAAAATTTTCATTTAGGTGCTCGCGGACAAGAAGTGAGAAGCGTTTCCAGACCCATGTTCATATGAACTTTAATTTTTTTTTCATGTGTTCTATCCACCCTAGAAGTTGGTAACGTGATCACATTTGCACCCTGTATATCTACCGAATGGTATCAGAACAATGTTTGTGGGTACATATTTGGTTGCATTCATTTGTATTATGACTTTGGACAAGAACCAGGAAACTAGTAATATCACTGATTGAAACTAAATGACTTAGATTCTACGCAATGGTGTTACAATAACTTTAAAATCTTTAAAGTGGATTTGCATAGGTTTTGATTCTACAACAATTATTCTTATATTTTTTCCACATTTTTATCGTCAATAAAATCACCCCTCTTAGCGTTACACTGAAACAATATAACTTGAAAATTTTTAATACGCAATATGATTCCATGAAACCTTAGACGAAACCGAGGTCCATTAATATTTCCATTTGCAATCTTGCACTTTTACGGTTACCTCGAGCGACTAGGGAACGGTATATATTCGGGGAGCCACAACATAATATCAGAAGCTTTAAAAATTTTATTGGTAACCTCGAAAGTATATCTTGTACTCCGCGAACGTTTAAATGAGTTATGAGATGCTGCAATCTAATCTTTTCAAGACAAAGCCTCGTTTCTATGATACTTTGCAAGACTCCAGCAGTGTGTTGAGGTTACTGCTATCCAAAAAAAAAGCAAGAAATTGGTAGATTTCAATACAAATAAAGACAATAGACTAACTTAACATTGTCTTGCTTTAAGCTTTTGATTATGCCGATGTGCTTACCTAAAAATAATGCATTGCACTTAGGGATTAAAAAAAAGAAGCTGCACTGCTCCACATTGAAATTTTTCAGTTAAAAGTCTCTGAATGACCACAAGTGCTTCATCGTTTTAGAAATTATATAATCTCCAATGACCTTCAAATCAATACTGTAGAGGAAGTAACCAAGTACTTTCAGCAATATACCATCAGATTAGCCCTAAGTTCAAACAGCCCTGCCAAGGGTTTAATCAATAATAATACGTTGTTTACTATTTGTGAAAAATAGCTGTAAGCGCAGTTAAGCAAAATAAATTATTGGAGCAACCTAAGAGAAAACGTTTTTATTTAAAGAGAGTTGTAAATGTGTCAAAATTGGATATAAGCTCTATCCGTGACACTACTTATGGAATGTATGAAACAAGTGTGACACAATTTATGGAATGCATTCAACAAGTAAGTTGTATTATTCAGAAACTAATATCTTACGTTGGTTATGCATAAGCTGTACCTTTTTTTAGAACATCATGTAACTTTGATAACTTTAAGTAAGAAATTAAAAGACAGATAGCTGTTTGATGGTTGTCTTAACTCTTCAAAAAGCCTCTTAAAGAAAATAGGCTTCGGATGGAAAAAAGATGAACCGAAGCAAGGCTTATGGAACTTTCCCATGTAGCTTTCAAACGACTAGTATTTTTTAAAGAATATATTAAAGAAAAAGAAGCATTCTTGTGCCAATTCGTTTTCTTGGATGAAACATGGGTTTTTCAGAATGGCGCCAATGGTCGACCTTAGCAAGATGAAAACACAAGAAGTGTTGGATCTACTAAAGTTGATGGTAAAAGGTATTATGCAGTAAACAAAAATATAAACCATGGGAAACTTTTCTATATTTATCTTGTTTTTATGAAAAAAAAACTGTAATTCCCTCACTCGGATATTTTGGTTACAAGCTGGCAACACTGTCGATATCTGACGTCACTAACAGGGTATGACGTACAACGGTTTTAATTTTGCATTAAGTATAATTTACTATAATTTAACTATTAATTAATCAAACTAGTCTTCATACTTAAGAATTTTTTTTTTAAAATGAAGTTGTCAAAATAGGCATACTATTTAAAATTATTTATTCTTGTCTTAGATAGTTCAGGATGTTATATCGAGTTGCCCTTACCATTCAAAGCAATAGCGTAGAAGATAGTAGAAGTTTAAATAGGTACAGTCAATCTGTTAAGCCTTGAACCGATAACAGCATACAAACGTATTATTTCCATTGAAGGTGTCTTACTAAACTCGGACTTGACAATTTCAGAGCCCTCCTAGAGAGATGGCAGTGTGACATGTATTATGATGAAGTTGTACTAACCCGACTAGAACCAGTTAGGAGTGATAGTCCTAGGTCTTTTAATATAGTTCTACAATATCAAATGTTGGACGATTTAGAACCAGTTTTAATTAATACTGCCATTTTGAAAGAAAGCGCAGTAATCCAAGAGTCAATTAAAGTTTTAGAAAGCGAATCTAGAGGAAGGCAAGCTTCTAATGGAAAAAGGTGATTCACGAAAAGTTAACTGAGGAGCTTGCCAATAAAATATTGGAAGACAGCATAAATCAAATAATGTCAAATGAAAAAGAAAAATTACAGCAGGACCTGAAGCATGAAGCGCTAAGTGCATATAATGTTAAGAATATTGTATCTGAGTTGCTATAAATCAATGTTACAGCAAAGAGTAAACCAACTAATAAGAGGCGAAAACTTTGTCGGCTTCTTTGATGTTGATGTACCCGAATTCTGTGACTTTGATACCACCAGCTCACAGTAAAAAATTGGATACATTTATAGGATAAAAATTTATATCCGAATATGGTCAACAGTATGTACTTGTATTATTTCTTTAATAAGAAGCATTTAAAAATTTTATTTTTAGGAGAATAAAAATGAAATAAATTATTATTTTCTCATTTTGTACTAGTGACGACCTTATACAAAAAAGTCGTAACCAGCATGGCAAACAACTGCAATATAATACAAAATAATACTGTAACCTTAAATTATTTGAACATTGTCATCAAGTCTATTACCTCTGCCTCTGTCGGTCTTTTGGATTATCACTGGAATATGCTTTCCAGGCCTACTGGAAACATGGTAGAAATTTAACGGTCGTCATCAAGTCTACACTGAGAAAACGCAACATTTTGACGAAGTAGTTTCGGCGCCAGAAATAATTATTAGTTAATTTTTATACTTTCTAATTGTGGTGAAGCCCAACTAAGAAAGACCGCATCTAGAGGATTGATCACATGGAGTAAGCATAATCTAGCACCGCCCTCCAAAATAACTAGTTGCTTCTCTTACTACTGCTAAAAAGCACGCTCACATAAAAGCAAGGAGAAGTGTCACATATAATTCGCTTTCTCGGGTCCATATTCACTTGAAGGTCATAAATATCGTCCGAGAAGCCCAATTCTCCTTCCTCCATGCATCCCTCACTAATATTTTCATAAAATGTCTTACCCTTACCTCTGCCACTTCTACCGACAAATCTCAAATCATTAAATTTGGCGACTTGGTTTTTCATGACGGCCGTCGCGTTCCTCAGCTCAGCACAGTAGTTCTCGTCGTTGCCTGCCCTCACAGATACCACTGTACCGTCGCCGACTTCCCCTAACGCCACCACTTTAAAGGCGACCGGTAAAGTTTTGTTCGACCTCCAGTGAGGAGGCAACACGGTGCATACGACGTGAGGACTTCCGGTCCTTACAAGTTCACCCGGATGTTCGGCCAACAAACCGTCAATGGTTCGTTCGGCTAGCATTTCAGCGGTCAGGTTGCCATAGTTGCGGTCGTAGTGACCTGTTGTGGAGCTTACTTCACTCGCCAAGTGCATTTTTTGTCGAATTGTTTATGAGAAGCGGTTTAGTGACCAAGCCGCGGCATGTCGCGTAAAAACTTCGTTAGTGCATTTTAGCGCGCCGTGGATTTTTCATGAGAGAATTGACTGACCGAACGGACGGCGGCAAATGTGATGAAAAATCACGCGTTGCTGTGGTAGTAACCGTGGACCGCAGCCGTTGGAAAAGTGCGCGCGAGATTTTCCATCCTTTACATTCTTTCTCGCCGGTGTTTTTCTAATAATGTGTCGCCGTCTCGCTCTCTCGCCGATTGTTTTTAATTAGGCCGGGTGGCTGCGATTGTTTCACTCTCTACGTGTTGCTACTTTGTCGCTTGTTAAGCTTGATGATTATCTGTTTTGTTCGCGGGATTAAAAGTCAATTTTCTCTGCCCCGGTCTTTCTGTGGACGCGTTCGACGGTCTCGAAGAGAGTTGATTATGGTTTTGTTCTTTTTCGGCCGGCTGAAATGGAAAATAATTATGGTGATTAACTATTTACACAACGATTACAAACAACAACTAGTTGTTACCATACATATAATAGGACATAAGTATAATTAAAACAGAAATATTTTCTAAAAGATGTAAATCATATTATGTTAAGTCATGTACACCAAAGAAATTGTTAATCGTACACTGTTAGGTGATGTACACAAAACAAATTGTTAATCGCACACTGTCAGGTTATAAATAAATTTCTCTTTTTTTTTAATATTCTGACACTAATAATTATACAGTGTGTCCCAAAAAAACTTTCGAATCTTGATCGGTATCATTTAAAACGTAAATATACAAAGTTTCATTAAAGTCGGTAGTATATTTTATAACATAATTATAAAAAATCGTTACAGGTAAAGCACTCTTAAGTTAAAGCGAAACTTCATAGAAAATGTTGTTTATATTTATTTTAAATTTACACTAAAATCTAAGTTACAGATCTCTAAATTGAACGTCACCATTTTCCAAATTTGTATCACTTTTCCCAAACAATTTTAACTTTTTAAAAATAAATTTCTCTCCTGGTTGATGGTACTTTACATCAAGTGGCGACTTTATGCAGAGTTGACTCGTATTGTCGGTTGCAAGCCATGGATACCAAACAAAATTATGAAATTAGCAAAATGTTAGCCAGTTTGTCTTTTGGAACCAATGTTTACCTCAAACTAAAACTAATCCAATCAGACGTAATTTTTTTAGCATACAGTGTGTCCCGCTTTTCATAAATCTACCCTAGTTTCCCTGTTATTAATAATGCAATTGTATGTGGAAAAAATTAAATATTTGCAATTTATCATTAGCGTGCTGCTTTAGGGGGTAATTTTTCGAGAAACTATTAGGGCCCATTTTAAATAGTTTTATGCTTTCATTTAGATTTAGCATTCCGAAAAAACCCTCAATCCTGATTTTTAAAATCTCAAGAACTGATTAAGGCAGGAATGAAAGAATAATGATTTATTTATTTCATTACAATAACAAATTAAAAGATTATTTTTTTTCTGGTCTGTTCAACATATCCACCCTCTAATACGAAACACTTTTCAACAATTCTTCTTAACAGTTCCCTCACTTTAGTTAACGTTTGCGACATGCTTGCCCAATCTTGCCGCAAAGTTCTTCTCTGTTAGGCGGCCGAGTACCATACACTTTATTTTTCCAATGCCATGGAAAAAAATCACAAAGAGTGACGTCGGGTGATCTAGGAGGCCACGGTTCTAAAAAGCTGTTTCTACTTATCCACTTTATAGATTCATTAAAAAAATTCTGGCTATCAGAAAATTATATGCGGGGGCACCATCTTACTGTAAGTATAAACTCTCTCCCTGTGCTAAAACTCAATGAAAAAATCTTCAATATCATTTTGTAATAAATGTAGAAAAGTTTCTCCGTTGAGATTATTCAGGTCAAAGGGACCAAGAATTATAAACATAAATATAATATATTATACTCCATACATTAACTTTCCCACCGTATTAATTTTTACAATTAATTACAGGATTCTCGTCGTGACCAATATCTATAGTTTTAGCTAGACACCACACGATTTGTCGCAAATGTCGCCTCGTCAGTAAACATTATCTTATTTAAAAAATTTCTTTCGTTAACCTTGCAACTAAAGGCAAAATTTAAACCGCCATTCAAAATCACTCTCTAACAGGGTATGTAAGAACTTTGGCTTAAGTGCCCTTATCCTATTGCGTTTCAAACATCTTTGTACTTTATTTTTCGTTAAATTTAGTGTCCTTGCAAATGCCCTTATACTGCCCTTTGCATTCTTCCGAGATTCTGCAAAGATGCGTTCGTAATCTGGATATTGTCAATGATTTATATTGTACCTTTTGGGTCTTGTCGTGAAAACTGTACCTGTTCTTCCAAACAATTTGTTGATGCCACCAATGGTTTTGTGCTAAATTGGTTCCCGATCCGAATTATGCGAACAATTTCAACTTTTCTTCAATTGTAAGAATTGGTCTGCGGTTGTGTGCCATATTGTTAATAAAATTGATAAATGGCCCTAATGTCAAAATTTAACCACAAGTTTCAATAATTTTTTTAAAGTAATCTATGACATCAATGAAAATTACGTGACGTGCACAAGAATAACACTGGTCGGCGAGTTTTTTATTACTGCCTTAATATTTTTGAAAATATGGATTAAAGGGTTTTTCGGGATGCTAAATCAACGAAAATGAATGAGCCCTAATATACTTTTTTCGAAAAATCGACAACTTCCTAACGCCTAAAACAGTACGCCAAAGATAAATGTAAATTGTTACCTTAGCAAATATTTCATTTTTCCTATATACAATAACCACTTAAATTTGAAGAAAATGGCGTTATTAATAACAGAGAAATTGGGTGGATTTATGAAAAGCGTGACACACTCATCAGAATGCCAAAATGTATTGAAAAAAATATGCATCACTAACCATATAAAATAACTACTATGCAATTCCGGGGAAATCCAGTAATACAGTGCTTACTAATTGAAAATGATGTCTTACGGTCTCTTTAAACCCATCACCTTTATTAAATTCCCTAACATATTATAATCCCAACATTCTTACATTAATCACATCAAACACATGCCGTCGACGTCTTAGACAAGTGTTGCAAAACGTTCCTCTATCGCGTAATTAGTTTTTTTATGACACCCTGCACCCTTACATCGAACTACCCCCTCTATCTTTAAAACGGAGGGTAGAAACGATATATACACTGCTCGACAAGAAACGATGTGTGTCAATACTTATATGTTGAGAACTTGTTCGATGCTCCCAACTTAAATGGCATGATATGTACGGTACGTGTATGAGATGTTACACGTGGCGACATTTCACGGCAATCGAGCAATCCACCAAAGCAGACCAGCGAGGGCTTAGAGATGACCAAACGCTGGAATGGAACCCGCATAAGCGGTTTCCTCGAACCGAAAACGCGTTTTTACAGAAGTTTAAAGAAGTTCTCCCTTTTCTTTCCATCAGGTCTAATCCTTGAATGCGTTTCGCCGTACTACGGCTCATCGGCAAGGCTATATGGTCTGATGAAAAGGAAAGGGAGTGTATTTTAACACAATATGTAATGGTAATGTAGGTAAGCCATGATATTTACGTTGAATCAATGCAATCAGACAAGGATGGTATTAACATTATTATAATATGTGCTACAGAAAATAACATACCAAGAACCCATCAGGGCTGTTGTCAAGAGGTAACATGCTTGAGGAAGTTCTAATAAAATTTTGAGATATTTATGAATGCTTGAGGGATATTCGATGAGAAAATTGAATGATACTTTGAATTGTAACAAATACAGAAGTATAAAAAAAAAATTTCTTCCATGATAATGAATGATGACATAAGTGATAACTATACGTGGGCTGTTATTAGTGTTATATTATTGTCATTGGTCGCTTTCACCACGTGATACACACAAATAGTCTAAATTTCAAATTAATCAACGACAGGTGCATGACAAAGCCCAAAACCATTAAGTAACGCTTGTCTTTGTAAGAGAGTATATAAAAAGAGGGGTGAACAACACAGTATTTGACAGTCTTTGCACGCTTTGGTCCAGTAAGCTATACGAAATAGGGGGTGAAAAATCAGCTGATTTATGATTCATCTGCGAGATCTGTGTTCGAGGCATTGTTTACGAAATGTGTCGATCTTCTACTTTGCATGTTTTAATTCATAATTACTTATGTGTGTGTTGTATAAAGCTGGAAACGGCCTAATAACCTCAGTATTTATATTAATTTAAAGAATTATAATTCTTATGATGAGAGACTATGGCGATAGGGTCAGGTCTTACGAAGAGGCTAAAAAGCTATTTAATGACGCATTTCCAAACCAAAATCCAATTTCAAAAGCAACTGTTCTAAAAACTGTCCGACGGTTCGAAGAAACTGGAAATAATAGAGATAGGCGACGATCAGGACGACCAACAATAGTAGATGAAAAGAAAAGTTTGAAAATTTTACATAATTTTGTTGAAACCCCATTAAGAAAAATGTATCAAGTAAGTGACGGCTGCTTTAAATCCGTCCATAACGTTTAAATAAATAGCAAGTATTACCCTTTTAAATTCATGTAGTTCAAGAGTTTTCAGTAGATGATTATGAGCTTAGAATGGAACTTTGTCACGTTATGATGTCAAGGTGCTATAGCCCGTTTTTCAACTTCTTTCGGATGAAACAACATTTATGCTAAATCGTAAAGTTAATACACAGCTGTAGGTTTTGGGGCAATAAAAATCTCCACTGCATGAGAGAAGGTCATACACAGCGCCCTGGAAAATTAAATGTGTGGACGGGGCTTGTGGGTTACCACAAGATCGGTCCATTTTCTATTGATGGAAATTTGACATCACAACTTTACCTGGAGCTCTTGGAAATGCAAATAGTTCCTACTAAACGAAATGTGATGCGTCCAAATTATGCAAGTACATTATTCCAACAGGACGAAGCTCCTCTCCGTTTTGGTCGAGACGTGCGCGAATTTTTGAACAACACTTTTGCGAATAGGTGGATCGATAGAAGGGGTACCATCGAGTGGCCATCTAGGACCCCTGATTTGTTGCCTAAAGACTTTTTATGGGGACACTTTAAGAACAAAGTTTATATCATAAATCCTCAAAATTTGGCTGATTTACGATGTCGAGTTTTGACGAATTTCAATTAATAACACCACAAATGATTTACAACACAATTCAAGCATTTTATACTAAATTGACTTATTGTCAAGCTACACAGGGAAAGCAACTGATACTAGGAACAAAGTATATTATATTAAAATTGTAACAAATGTAACGTATAATCTATAAATGAAAAAATATACAAGGTGTTACATTTCAAAACTTAAAATTCGTTTCATTTCTAGACAAACTCAACACCTGGCAACAACCTCATTCGATGCTTAAGATCCTCTTAGAAAACTGTACCAAATTTTGTCTAAATCGTCCAATAAATTGTGGGGCTTTGGAACCGTTTCCAGATTTATGCACACACTCTACACATTCAATTGTCTTAGTAAGCAGAAACAATGACAGGATGGATTACATTTGGTATTTAAGCCAGACAAAAGTCTGTTACTTCAATTCTTAATGTTGCTTGTAACCGGATCTTTGTAGCTTTGGTTTGATTGGAAAAAATCTTGATTGTTGAGGAAGTCCATTGGAAGTAGTTAACTACTGTTAAAAATTGGATTTAGATTATAAAATCATAAACAGAGGGATTCAGGTAATCTGTATAGTTTTTGTGTTATGTGAGTGCATGTAATTAACTCATTTTGTGGAAATTGAACGTTTTGATTGTAACACAAAAATTCTTTTGTATAACCTGCGTTAGTGGTTTAAACACATGTTTTCATGAAGTTTGCTGACTGAATTAATACCAGTTTTTTCTTAAAAGTTATCAGCATTAAATACATCTAATGTACTTTTTTTTTAATTTGGTTATACTTTTTAAGCCAACGGTAATCAACGCTTATTTTTATTAATACCGGTTAAAATTTGTCTTAAACCACACCGATGCTTCTTAACGATAATAGTTTTTGTAATAAGAACCAAATAATATAATTAAAAAAAAAGCTACTTCGCCTACATTAAGAAAAGATAAAAACTAGAAAGTTAGGGGTAAGTTCCCTTGACCTATAGATACCTACTATTCAAACAACCCCCGTAGCACACATTACCACAACAACCACCATTAAGTCGCGGACTTAAAGGGCACAAATCAATTGCCAACTTGCCGTCGGTAAAAAAACTCGTTTCGAATGCCCGAGCCGCGTTCTTTTCTGTCGCGAAATATTCTGACATTAAGAAAGAGTATAAAAGTAGTTGGGGGTTGTTGTGGGTGGCCAAGGGTGGCGAGTAGGCGGGGCGTGTTGAGGTAGACCGCCACCGCCACCAACCAGGAAAGACGGCGGATTTTTGCCCTCAGACCAGCGTCGTTTCTTAGAGGTTTACCGACGCCAGAGACGCAAGCGCGCAACACTTATAAACGTCTTTTGGTCTTTTTTATGAGACGACCTCTCTGTTCCGCTCCATGGAAAAACCGTCCGCCGTCTCTGTCGCTTTTCTTGAAAGAAACTTTCTAGTTGCGTCCCTTTTCTTTCGGTTTTCTTGGTCCCGTTCTAATTCCTCGCATACTTTGGTGATGTAAAGGTGTTTTGATGATATATTTACGGACAATTCGGGCTGCGAGAAGCGTTTCAGAACAGGGAAGGATTTCAGTTAATTTCAATATGTGGCAAATTTACTATTAAGGAGACCAGTGCTGAAAATTTTTTTTTAAAGTTGTAAGGTATTTTATGGTTGTCTCACGAGTGCGATAATACCGTCCGTGTGAAAAGTGTCACTGCCTGCACTTGTAATGTAATATAATATTCCGGGATTCATGGATATAATATGACTAAAATAGCTGTTTAAGGAACAAACATTTGCCATTTCTTCTATCTATTCTGTTTATTGCTTTTTTTATATAAATTATGTAAATTTTATATTAAAAAGAGTAAGATATAATTGAAGAATGCAACCTCGGCAATCCCGGAATTCTAAAGCATTAAAGTGGGGATTTCTTTGGATTATAACATTAATATTAAAGAATACTTCGATATTCCATAGAACAAATTAGTTCAACACAGATAGATTGCTTGGAGATAAGACCAGCAGCATGGTGTTTTCAGTACGACATGTTGGTACGATCGATGTGGGGGCTGAAGGGGTGGTGGTGTCCACCTTGATCACAGCTTGATTGACATGAGAAGAGAATAAGTTTCTCATACATTGACTCTTCCAAAGAGGCTTAGCAGTGCTCCAATCATACGGTAGAACCTTATGGGTAACTTTGTGAACTATCTATTTCATAGCAGCCGTTTAGCATGTTAAACTTTATGAAATTAATACGGCTATTTGTAGAAAAATTGCTGCGTCCAGCGGAAGAAACCATTTTTTTCTAGAAACGTGTTAGAAATGCAATTTTTATCACCCCCCAGTAGCCTTAAAAGTTTTACTTTAAGGCACCAGTACCCCCAACACCATGTAATATCAACTTTATATAGATATATAAAGTATGCATATAATGTCTCTGGTCCATGCTTAATCAATTATTACTTTTTTCAATTTTATGGGATATGAGATAGCGTTTTTTATTGCCAAATACAAGTCGTAAATAGGAGTTGTTGTTTTCTAACTGAACCTAACTTATAGCCACTTTGATTACAATAATTTTTTAAATGATCTTTCTATTGTCCATTGGGATGCTATTTATGAATATGACGATGTGGATCATATGCTTGAATTCTTAAATTTTAATTTGGATAATATTTTTAATGTTCACGCCCCTATAAAAACGTCTCGGTTCACTAAGGCTCCGGCACCGTGGCTAACTGACAATCTTAAACTTATGATAAAGTTGAAACGGAAAGCGCTAACAAGGTATAAAAAAACGAAAACTGAGACTTCAAGGAATGAATATAAACAACTTAGAAATTTTGTGACGATGGCTGTTCGGAATGAGAAAAAAGGGTATTTGAACCATAAATTTAGGGTCGACCCAAAGGGTTTCTGGCAAACGTTAAAATATCTTAATATTAACTCTTCATCAACAAGCTTTCCGTCAAATATTGGCAGTGCGAATTCATTTAATACATTTTTTATTGATAGTGTACCCCGTCCGGTTGCGAACAGGGATAGTCTCATTAGTGATTTATATGACAATAAAACTCTACCATCTGTACAGAATCAATTTTCATTTTTTGAGGTCACAGAAGAGAAGGTTAGTAGAATTATCTCACAAATTAAAACACAAGCGAGAGGCATAGATAATATTGATATAAAAATAATTTCCTTGATAACTCCACATCTTACCCCTATTATCACCTTCTTAATTAACAAGTGCCTTATGTCTAGTAAATTTCCTTCCTTATGGAAAAATGCTAATGTAATCCCTATTCCTAAAAATAACAACCCTCTATCGCATTCAGATTTTCGTCCAATAAGTATATTATGTTGTATGTCTAAAATTTTAGAGAAAATAGCTAATGAACAATTGAACCAACATTTTTTACACAGTAAGGCATTACCTTCTACTCAATCCGGCTTTCGAAAAGCTCATAGCACTTCAACCGCGCTTCTTAATGTAACAGATGACCTTCTGAGAGCTCGGGATGAAGGAAATAATTCCTGCTTAATTTTACTTGATTTCAGTAAGGCGTTTGATACTTTGAATCATTCTATTTTGCTAACGAAACTAAAATTCTATGGTCTAAGTAACTCATCATTAAAGTTTATAGAGAGCTATCTTGGTGGAAGGAGTCAGCGTGTGCTGTTACCTGGTGAAGCATCGCACTTTGTGACGACGCACAGAGGGGTACCACAGGGTAGTATATTGGGGCCATTGTTGTTTTCTATTTATACCGCTGATTTTTCTAATCATTTAAACAATTGCAAGTCTCATCAGTACGCCGATGATATGCAAATTTATTATTCTTTTTTTTATAATGATAATCCACCATCGGCGCACATTAACAATGACCTCGCAATTGTTTCTAAGTTAACAGCAGCCCATGAACTTATATTTAATAATAATAAAACCCAAATGATGATATTTGGGCGGGATAGAGATATCTTAGCCAATAATTTAAACATTACCTTAAATGAAGTCGCAATAAACCCATCCTCAGTGTGTAAGAATCTTGGTGTTTTATTGGATGTTGACTTGCGATTTGAGCAACATGTCTCCCAACTTTTACAAAAATCGTTCATTAAATTAAAAACGTTATACATTCATAAAGATATTTTAGCTCAGGACATCAAACTTAGACTCTGTGATAGTTTGATTTTATCCCTACTCGATTATGCAAATGTTCTTTATTGGCCTGCACTGACCGTCGCAAGTAGGAGTAGTTTGCAAAAACTACTAAATTCATGTATTAGGTTTTGCTACGGTCTAAGAAAATTTGACCACATAACTCCATCATTTCTTGCTTCTGGGTGGTTTTCCTTGGCTGAAAGATATCGAATGCATCTGGGTACTTTGGTGTATAAAATAAACAAATTTAAAGAACCTGTATATCTCTATGAAAAACTTGTTAGAGGTCGCGATATTCACAACAGGGTTACGCGCTACAATGAACTTTTCCAGATTCCCAGACACAGCACTGCCGCCTTCCAGCGCTCCTTTACGTATAACGCTATTAAAACATATAATAACTTACCACCTATAATTAAATCATGTTCATCTGTAAATAGCTTTAAGAATCATCTTAAAAAGTGTGTAATAAGTGAGAGAGGCTGAACTGTTTTTTAGCAAATTTTTACTTACGTTATATTTTTGTTTTTCTTCTCTATTTTAAAATAAATCCAATATTTGCGCTTTTTCGGCCAATTCCGGATCATGGATATTTAAGTCGTTTTTTTTTTCTTTTTTTTTTTTACTTTTGAAATTACTTAAGGTAATTGTTTTTTGGTTTTTCGACATTATTATTATTATTGTTAAACTTTGAAATGTAATTGTCTGGTGGTTAGATGAACAGCTATGCTGGATCTCGCCACCTTTTGTATTTTTCTTTTGTTGTTGTTATTGTTATGTATTAATAAAAAGCCTTTATTATTATTATTATTATTATTATTAACTATCTAGAGAAGAGAACCACCATAACCTATTAACGTCATTAAGATCGAAGATGGGTAATGATTACCATTACCATGAAATAAATATGCGAGTCTTACATACAGATCCGTATATCAAGGTTAGATCATTTTTGGGTTGAAAAAAGGCTGCTAGACTGACGGCAGGACTTGACTACAGGGACGATTTTAGACCTGCCTAAGCGAAAGGCATGTTCGTGGCACACGTAAGGCAAAAATGTTGGTACCCAGTATTACCGCTAAAGGAGATCTCAATATATCCAGGGTAATAAGGCACTTACATTTTTCAGTAAACTACCCACTGACGTAAGGAGCTTACCGCTGGCTGGAATAATTTAAAGGTCATGTTGACAAATTGCTGATACACTCACGAATTCCTAAATTTTAAATTTAATTCCTGTAAATTATTTTATGTAGGTATATTTTATTGACTTGTGCAAACACATGATGTATTAATATTAAGATAAATTAGATATCTAGCTCGCTATCTTTATCTGTCCGCCTATCCAGAACATAAGTTATAACTGATGATGCGAGTGAATTTCTGTTATCTATTATAACAACATGCTCATCATATTTTGGTAAATTATACAAATGAAATTTAACAAATAAAACATTTAAAACTTTACTAATTATACTTATGCTATAATACAATATTAAAGTACCCACTTAAACAGAGTGACCTAAAATTCGTGGGCAATCTAAAAAAAATACTACGAACTGAATTAGTGGTAACTTTTTATTTTCATAAAGTAAATAATAGGATGACATCGAAGCTAAACCCACAATAAATGTGCCATATATCAAAGGAATCTCCAAAAAAACTCAAAGATTAGGACAACAAAACAACATTCGAACAGTATTTAGCTCCAAAGATTCCTTAAGAAGTCACCTGACGAAAGATATAGCCTACAAGTCAAAAGACATGAAGAATTGTGTATATAGACTTGCGAGTGCGGAGAATCCTATGTTGGTAAGACCCTACAACCCCTCGAAACAAGGATGAAGGAACATCGAAACCACACACTGAAGGGAGAAACAAACAGATCTGGTGCAGCAGGGCATACCCGGACCCACGGCCACCACTTGCAACGGTCAGAAGCAAAACTTTATACTCAAGGAAGAATACTGGCGAAGGAGGAAATTCAAAGAAGCGGCTGTCATATCCTAGAATACTTCTTAGACATAGGGAATATTTGGAAACACTTGTTAAGTCAATGTAAGCTTAGATTAAGGCCATCGCGGTCATGCTCTACTAACCTCTAGATCGGAACTATAAGACGCTGCCGGGCTCGACGAATTACAAAGGATTCAAGTGATTGCCCAATAATTCTTGGACACCATGTATATAATTATATAATTTTATAAAATAAAATCAATCCACCTCTGTTACACCGCTCCTGCCAGAAGCAACGATGACATTAGTTGGACAAATTTCGGACACATCTAGATGTTTTATATTTTAACATTCTTAGACATTTGGTTTATTAATTTAGGAATTTCTCATTCTTTCAGTAACAGAAAAATTCTTAAATATTATTTTTATTATTTCAGAAGTTCTATTAATTAACGTACATAATATTTCTTATAAACAATTTTAACTTGGGCACTTGTTTAGTACAGTAACTTTTCTAATCAAAAACTGAAAGATATTGAAACGACATCCTTACCTTCGTCGAAAGTTGTCTCCAGGAAAAGGGGTTAAAAGGAAACAAAAGAGCTTTTAAGTCGGGATTAAAACAGGGAACGGATTAGAGTCGAAAAAGGATAACACCAACATCGCGAAGTACTTGGGACAAGAACAGTTTGCAGGCCAGGACTTAAGATGTTAAAGATGGTGTTAATGTGTTATGTAACAATTGTCTTGAGAGGGTTTCTCGATATACAAAAATTCCCTTTTCGCAACAATATAATACAAGAATACATCATATAAATTATCCTTTGCATCGAATAGCATTAAGTGATAGGAGTCCACATTATACAGGGTGTTTCAATATTATACCAGGTGATTCCCTGGCAAAAATAATGAAAAAGTTCCTATTAATGGAGGTCCAGAAACCCCTCGTTTGTAAGATACAGGGTGTTAAGCTTTTAATTTTTTCTCGGTTTTTGCTATTTATTTTATGCGTGCTTAATAGTTATTTATGTATTAAGGGCATTATGAAAATGTTTATGCCTCCGAGGGCAACAATCTTACAAAGCCGAGGGCCTTTGGCCCGGTGGTTTGCAAGTTGCCCGAGGGTATAGACATCAAGTAATGCCCGTGATACATACAATATTTTATGTCTTACTTCAGATAATTCCGAGTTAAATTAAAAGAAAATTCAAAATCACGAAAGGTTTTTTACCTATATAGTTGCTAAATAAACAAAGGTAATAAGTGTTCATTCACAAATCACCGAAATAAATTTAGATACGCAACTGGACTCTTAGAACTGTCAACAACTAATTGGCGCTGATGTCCTAGTATTTGCGATCCGAAACACGCAAGAAAGAAAGAAATCTGTTTGGCAACTATGGGTAAAAATAAAGAAAACTGTTTTACCAACTTTTGATAAAATATGTTTTATCGGTAGATATTGGTGCCGCTTTAAAATTTAAAGTATTCCTTGGTTTAAATATTCATTTTTTTCTGCTTTTATTATTAGTTCAGGGATACACGTTATTTGTAACTCTTGTTTTTAAGTTTGGAGTAAATACTTTGTTAGTAAAGTAACAAATAACGTATATCTAAGAGCTCAAATAGAAAGCAGCAAAAAAGGAATTATTTAAACCAAGCAATAGCTATTTAAGAAATACAGCTGACTAAAATAAAGCGAAATAGGTAACAAAACATTATTTTTATGATCAAAAATTATCGGATCTCTTTTTGGCAAGCGGTGTCGCATGCCATGTTTATTTAAACAGTTTGGAACACAACATTTTTTAGGTTTTAACGGAGGTGCGTAGTCTTCCATAACCGAAATAAATACGCGAACTTTAACTAACAAACCGAAGACACACTAAAACTAAACAAAAAGTCAAAACAACTATCAAGAAACACGCTAATAGTACACACAGAGACCGAACGATCACAAACGGCATTAAAATTCAACACAACTTAAAAGAAAATCGAGAATAGAAAATTGACAGTACACTTCACATTTTTGACAACAACGAAATCTGGGAGGGTGCTTCTTTTTGATCGCAAATCGCAAATGAACGTGGTGCTCTCTATACGAACTTAGTTAAACCAAATTGGGCGATGCCACTACCGTCGCCATCTACGAAATGCGATCCAAACAAAATAATAATGTTTGGCGGGAACGCCCAGCTTACGTATCTAAATTTATTTCGGTGATTTGTGTGTTCATTGTTGTGCTGTGTCAAAGTCAAAACTGAAATTCATATAAAATAATGGATTTTCCGTTGAGTCCGGATAGAATTGCTGTGAATGCTGCCAAAGCTTTGAATAATCTTGTCCCAAAGTACTCTAAAGACGCCTATGATAAGAAATATAAAAAATTTGGGGATTGGATGAAAAATAATGATCTAAAAATTATCAACGAGACGGTGCTATTCGGATATTTCCAGGAATTGGTATGGTAAAATTACTGTTGTAAATTATATTAAAATACTAATTATGTATATCGATAATAGTCTGGAACATTCACTCCTAATTCCCTATGGACGAAATATTCAATATTAAAGAAGACATTAATAATTAATAAAAATATAGACATTGCAAAATATTGCAAGTTAGGCCAGTGTCTAAAGCAAGCATCCAAAAGATATGAAGCGAAGAAATCGAAAATTTTCACTCGAGAAGATGTGCTGAAATTCGTCCGTATTTGGTGTATTTGGTGGGTGCCGCCGCCAAGAACTAGTTAATATGTTGGTTGAACATATAGAGGATAGAGGATCAGTAGTAATAGTTAATATTCCCGATACAAAGACCGAAAAAAAGCGTGTCCTCACAATTATTGATATTGAAATGTGTTGTTTAAAGCTTCTGAGAACTTATTGGTCTTTACGCCCGACGAATTGCAACATCAATAGATTCTTTTTGTATTACCGTAACGGTCGTTGTTTTTCACAGCCAGTTGGAAAGAACACCATAGGCAAGATTCCTTCCAGTATTGCAAAATACCTGGGTCTAAGCGATGCGGACAAATATACTGGTCATTGTTTGCGCAGAACCTCTGCAACTTTGTTGGCTGACGCGGGGGCAAACATGAGCACATTGAAAAGACACGGCGGTTGGAAAAGTTCAGCTGTGGTTGATGGATAGCTGGAGTACCATCAACGAGACCAACAACATCAAAATACGTTCAATCATCGTCAATTTCTGTTAGTGAAAATCACAAAGTAATAGAAAACATTGACTTATCAAAAGCCGGTAAATTCGTTTTTACTGGGTCTTTTCATAACTGTTCATTTAATATAAATGATAAATAAGTTTTTTTGTTAATAAGAAGTTGTTACTTTGATTGTTCCTATTTATTTCTCTTAATGCCCGAGGGCATTAGAAACTTCTTTAATGCCCTAGGGTATTTGTTATATACCATTTAAAGTGTCTGGTAACTATGGTATTATGAAACAATAGTATTCGAGTAGGACATAAAGATTATTTATTCAAATTCTGTAATTTTGTTAAGGCTGAGACACAATCAAAAACTTAAGGAATAAGAAATAAGATTTATGATATAAGAATTAAGATTTAAGAACGAACATATGTTGTCCTATGTAAACAACGCACAATGAAATTTTTAGAATTAAGGAATAAGATTTAAGCTTTAAAAAACCGATTTGTTGGTTTTAAGAAATAAGGAATAGAAAATCAGCCAATCAGAAGTCAGCATGTTTGACTTTTGACAATTTAATAACCTCTAAATTGTATTTTCGTTTCTTAAGGTAATAATAAAACGCTGCCGACATTGCAAACACACTATTCAAAAGAGTTAAGGACTTTTTTGGCAAGCCTTCCATATTTTTTAAAAGTATAGGTGAGCTAGTCAAAGTTGTAAAAATGGTTTGTATTTGTAAACAAAAAAGTGGGGTTAGGACCATAGTTTAGAATTTAAAAATCGCGCCGTTTTTAAGGAACGGGATTGGTTAAATTTAGGTAATAAAATTTTAATTCTGTCCTGTACTGCTATTCCTTAACACCTAAATCTTAAATCCTATTCTTTATTCCTTAAATTTTTGATTGTGTCTCGGCCTTTACATATCAAAGTATCTAAAGAATTAACCTCAATCATATTTTACCAAATAGCAGGCGAACCGTATAAGATTTCAAAATAGTGCAAGAAATAAAAAACGTAAATGATAAACCCAAAAAGTTGTTTTTATATGAAAGGATAGTCAGTGTCGTACCAAATAAAGTTGGGGGGGGGGGGGGGTCGCAGTGGTCGTGAATAAGGAGCAGTAGTGAAAAGAGCCTAAAAGATATTCAGTTCTGTTGTAGTTAATTAAATGTATACTAAATGACTTGTAATGATTGTAATATGTTCCCACATAGGAGATTTAATAAGAAAATAATGTTTTATGAATTAATGAGATGTTTAATTGTGCAGAGTTTCATTCGATCCCCTCTTTGACTATAATAATGCTATCAACAACATTTTAAAAAATTATATTCTATTGGTTGAATTAAATTTAAGGTATTATTTATCTCGATACTGTACTGTAGACCATAACCCATATTTTCATCGTCCCGTAAAGGGTGAATCCCATAGAATAAGGGTGAGATATTATGTGACAAATTGCACATCATTGAAATGACGAAGGATCGGAGGACGTATAAAGCGGGACGCGGCGGCGTCGGGGAGTTGGAAAAGAGGTGTAAAATGGAGTATTTAGAGGAATAAAAGGGGTTTCGAAGTTTTCACTTACTCGCGACTTAAACTCATTTGCCTGAAGGGGTTGATTGTTTTGCTTGTCTTGGGGGTCGATTAGAGGGTGAAATGTGGCACTATAAAACGTCGCTAAAAGACGTGAGTCGTCAAAATGTGTCTTAAACGAACCTTAACCCTCTCTTACCGTCATTAAATAAAATATAAAAGGTAATTTCGAATTATGAATAAAGTTTCAATACTAAATCCATTATATTGTTGAATCTGTAGAAAATTTGATAAATGTGACCTCAAACATTCTGGTATTTTGATCCTCTATGCTCTTGAGCCCCGTAACATTATCTGAAATTGAAACAATTAT
This sequence comes from Polydrusus tereticollis, assembly GCA_963920685.1. NCBI lineage: Eukaryota > Metazoa > Arthropoda > Insecta > Coleoptera > Curculionidae > Polydrusus > Polydrusus tereticollis. Next base: position 10,327,488 of record OY987333.1, read on the forward strand.
TTGTGCTGTTTTAAAAAAGTATTCTGCTGGTGATGATGGAATTCCTTGCACCCATTTGAGTTCTGTAGCCGATATCATTGCTTCTATATTAACTGAACTAGTAAATAGTTCTTTTTAAAAAGGAGTTCTTCCCTCTTAACTAAAGTATGCCATAATTAAACCAATTCCTAAAAAAAATGAGAAAGAAAGAATCAGTAAACTATAGAGCGATCGCACTTCTCCCAGAAAATCTACGAAATAGCTTTTTATATCAGGCGTTTGACTTGTTCTTTGACTACATTCACGCATTGATTTGGTCGATCATAAGTTACTTCTGGCCAAATTGCATTGCTTTGGAGTAAGAGAACTGCCCTTGAGATGACTGTCCTCTGACCTTTGCGATAGATCTCAGAGAGTCAAGTTGAATGTGAATGATGGGGAATTTTATTCTGGGGAACTACCTGTGAGCGTGAGGGGAGTATTTTTAAGCTCCTACTGTTTTTAATTTTTGTAAGTTATTATGAACAATCCTGCTAATAACCTCACTATGTATGCAGATGACATGACAGCTGTGGTCGCATCCGAAAGCATCTCGGTTTTGTGTACTGGGGTTGAAGACAGTGTTAGGTTCATGAATGATTATAGTCTGTCCAATGGTATTTCTCTTAATTTGTGCAAGACTCAGTATATGATGTTTTCTGCCAGTAGATTTGATTACTCTATTTTAGTACGCATGAATGGCTTTTGGGATTACATCTGGATTCCCAATTATCTTGGAACATTCAGATAGACTCGATCCTGGGAAGGCTGGCTAAACAATGTTTTCTTATGTGGAAACTTAGACAGTTTACAAATAGACCTTTGCTACTTTCTTACTATTATGCCTACGCTCATTCATGCTTCAGCTATGGTATCGTGAGTTAGAGCAACGCTAAAGGAATTGGCGAAGTTCTAATCGCACAAAAGTAGATCATTAGAACGATCTGTCTCAAGAGCAGAAGACATTCATGCCGTGAACTATTTAAAGAATTGGGCTTACTGACAATAACGTCTCTATATACAAGGTGTTTATTAAGTACTTGTACAAACTTTAAAGAGAGAATATTTGACTAATTTTAAGATAAAAAAAAGTTTATTTGAACATGGCTCTTTTTATCTTAAAATTAGTCAAAGAATTACCCTTTAGGGTTTGTAGAAGTCCTTGAGAAATAGCCTGTATATTGGAATGTGTAATTTATGTAAGAAAAAATTTAAATAAGTACATATGTGTTTGAACGGGATGCTCAAGATGTTTCCCTTTTAAACAATGGAAATGACCTTAGAGTACCGTCTCACAGACTTGCCCTCGCTGCTACAGAGAGCAGTATGGTTAAGCCTGTTAAAAATTTACTTTTAACATATAGTTTTTACAATTTACAAGAGTTTTCCTCGACCACTTTTTAGCGTTCGACTGTTTTTAAGATATCATGTGCTACAGTGGTAGTTCTTACCTTTACCGAGTTTTACACTATTATTTTAGCATAAGTTTATTAAAACAATAAGGGCTTGCTTTTTCCCTTTGCCAGAACCATCCCCAGACTCGTTGTATAATAGCTCGTCAGTGAGGCTATAAGTTCTGGCGAAAGGAAAAAGTATAGGCGTCTGTTTTAAAACAGAAAAAGCGGAATGAAACAGAGAATGAAACCAGATGTCTTCATATCGTGGTGCTGGTAAAGAACACCAATTTTTAAGCATACCTGTGCCCTCTGACATAAACTAGCAAAGCCACAAGTATCAGAGGAAAGCCTGCAAAGGCAAAACGTCACAATTGCAGGAGTCCTCGCTAGGCAGCGCCATGCCCGAGCTGGGTGTATTGTCTGTTTAGTAACTGAAAACTTAACAAAATGACAAGGGCTTGCTTTTTCCTTCTGCCAGAACCATCCTCAGATGCGTTTCGCTGTATAACAGCTCGTCAGTCAGGCTATAGGTTCTGACAAAAGGAAAAGCATACCTTTTGTTTGTTTAGTTTTCGGTTAAAGTTGTAAAATATTATTATCTGTTTTGTGAATATTGTTAACCTTTGTTTTCCGTGGTATAATTAGATTTAAAAGCGATTATTTACAGATCTGCCGACAGTCCATATTTTATTCTTATTTTATTTGCTGTATAAATGGCAAATAAACTCCGTTATTTAATTCCTTATTTCTTATGATATTTCTTATTTTCATCTTATGTTGTTTGTCTGTATAAATGCACCATAACTGACGAAATGTGTGTCATAAAATGTAGTATGTAAATTAATATTTAAATAGATATTGCGCTGATCGCAATTATATCACAGTAAAAATATCCACCTGGTAAAAATCATTTCAGGAGTGGTAAAAAAAAAGGAGTGTTAATGTTAACACCCGGATCAACATAATTTACCACATTTTACACTCATATGGGACCAAAGTTGTTGTATTAAATTTGCCTATGAATTTAACTCTCTAAAAAGTTAATTATGTTGAATGGGTGTTATTTATTCCATTTTACATTCTATCGGAAAAATTAAATACAATGACAATTAATAACACCATATCAGCGTGTAAATAACCCCCGCTAGAAGGTTATTTTAACACATTGAGTGTAAAACTTATTCTTTAATCGTTTTATTAGACGGCCCCGGGTAAAAATACCTAAACTCGTGTTACCGAAAAGACAGGCGGCAACAAGTGGTGTGAGATTCTAGGAATTGACACATAACGCCGACGGTACATGTAAATTCAACTTTCAAGTCAGTCTGATTGTGCTCTTTGAACGTAATATGGAATAATATTATATTTAAATTAAAATATAGAAACAAAGCAAAGTTCTGCAAAGTGCCAAATAAGAGTGCCTCTTATGAGGATCTTGTTAAATTGGGTAAGCGTATTAACGAAATTTAATAGGAACCTTACTAATAAGTACGCCATTTTTAAGAAACTGAGTAGGTATTTACATTTATACAGTTTTCCTTTTAGCTTTTAAATTATTCTGATATAAGCTTATAATTTATATGTATTCCTTTTTATATAAATACTTAGGTACCTACCTACATATTTTACTTCACAGATCTTTAAATAAACATACGATTAATATAATACTCGTCATTTTCATTCTTTTATATTGTTTCAAATCATACTTTTATTTAGTTGTTTAGTGTTCTAAATATACATATATTTATTATGTTATTTGTTTTGTTCAGCTTAACAATGAGGTACATTAAACGTAGATATACATATGTTTATTTTACTAAATTGTTAAACTATATAATAGGTGTGTCATTTTGTTCAACTAGTTATAATAATAAGTGTAAAAAAATCACAGGGTTTTCCAGTTCTGTTGTAACCATCAATTTGTTTATAAATAAACGATAAATAATACTCAATATTTTCATTAATTTAACAAACCTTTTCCAAGCGATCTGAAGATTTATAAAAAATTAGGGGCTACTACTTTCGGCTTTGATTAAGTCATTCAATCATGTATCAAACTAAGCGGAGGTTAATAATGTAAAACATCTTGAATGCATAATTTTTTACATTTTAATTATAAACGCCCAGTTAGTTTGATACGGGATTAAATGATACAAAGTGGAAAGTATTCTAGCGCTGGGTAGATTATTTTATTACACTCACTATAGTAAATTTACAGTACAATAATATGATATTTACACTAATTAATCACAAATTACCATTAAAAAATGCTTTACTTACACCTCTCATTATTCTTTTTACAGGATAGGTTTACAATCTGTGAGTTTATTTTACACTCGATAGTGTAAATCTGCCTACCCATAAATTAGAAGAATTAACAATCATCAAAAAGTAAAAAAAATACTCAAAGATATTTTTTTTACCAGATATACTAATTTGTTAATATACCCTATTGAGTGTGGTCCTATATGTACCACCATTGAGTGTTAAACTTAACACTCAATATTTTACTGTGTACGTTTAACTTATTTAGTTATTTCTTGGAATTAACTTAAATTCTCTCTGGAACCGAACTTAGGCGAGCCTAAGTGTTTTAATTGCGAATTGACGTTTCTGACGTATCTCTTTTATAATTAAAACTAGTCTACACTTAGCGTGTCGACTGTACTGCCGTGCTAGAGCTTGTATAAACAGAATAAAATATTAAAGGACGGAACACCGTCTAAATATGTCAGATATTTTTTCCTTCACATGTATAGTAGTTACTTATCAACGGGGCTTGGGTTAGATTAACTAACATTAACTAACCTTAATTAGAAATGTGTTAAATACAAGTTTTTATAAAAAAATTGAACTCAAACAAAAACACCCCAGCATATTAAATATTTACTGATAAATTATTTGAAACTTCTAATTAGAAAATCTGGCCACCCCATCCAGGCACGACCATGAATAAACCATCCCCGAAAATAAATCCCATGCAGGGTCGCAAACATGTAGATTCTAGTTCGCACTTTAACACTCTTTTCAAGCAATACCCTCACACCACCGTTTTTAACCCTCAACCCCCATCAACGTCTATTAAAAGTGGAAGTCCTCGAAAAACTCAAGAAAAATCACGTTTAAATTAATAATAAGCCATTAGAAAGTTTTTAACGTCCCGTAGAGTGTGAGGTCGAATGCGTGCAGAAAGGTGCTCCTTCTCGATTTATTTTTAATTGGTTTGGTTTTCGGCGGACCCAAGATTAACTTAACCAATTATAAGTTACCAAATCTTTAGACCCTTGACTAGAAACCTAGTAAACATCTTTGTATATATGGTAAATAGCGTATTAAAAAATGATATTAACGTACAAGTTTTATAAAGCATAATTTTAGCGCACACGTCCATATTCTAATGGGATAAGTGCGACCATGGCTTTATAAAACATGTACAGTGACGGAAATAAAATTTCGTACACTTATTTTTTCCTGATGTGATGTCGGCTCTTGTATACCTAGACCACCTGGAAATGCACTGCACTTTTTGCAAATTGTTATCGGTGCCATCACATTTGAAAATTATATTATTTCATTTTAACAAATTTTGTGAACATGAATCAACTCGAGAAGGCGAGATTAATTGCTTGATTCGAAGACGGTGTTTCTCTACGAAGAATAGCTGAGCAATTTGGGAAACCAAAAAGCACTATACCAAGCCTCAGAACTAAATGGGAAAATACAGGATCATTGGAAAGAAGGGCTGGAAGTGGCAGAAGAAAAATTTCAAACGAAAATGAAGATAATGATCTAGTAGATTTTTTGCGAAACAATCCATTTCAGACGGCTGTAGAAGCACACAACCAAACTAATTTTCCTGGGACAGTAAGAACGGCAAGAAATTGTGTAAGGAAAAATTCGAAATTGAGAAATAAGGTAGCTGCTAAAAAACCGTTTTTGGCCGATATGAATAAAGAACAAAGAATGGGGTTTGCGCTGGAATATTTACCGCAAGGTATGGATTTTTGGGAGAAGGTAGTATTTACCGACGAGAAGACTTTTCAGTCTTATTATAACGGGCAGATTAGAGTGTATAGGCCGCCAAATACACGGTACGAAGAAAGATATACCCAACATGTTAAAACAAGTGGAAGATTTTCAGTTAATGTATGGGGATATATGACTTACAGAGGGCTAGGAAAATGCCACCGAATTCGAAGAAGATTTAATACTCAATCTTCTATACATATCCTTTAAAATATTATGTTGCCATCGGTAAACAATATATTTCAACAAGAAAATTTTATAAACCAGCATGACAACTGTCCCGTCTATACAGCAAGGAGAGTTTCGGACTGGATACGGGAAAATAACATTTCATTGTTACCTTGGCCCTCAAGAAGTCCTGATATCAATCCAATCAAAAACGTTTGGGATATACCGTGAAAGAAATTAACAAGAACAATGATTTCCATCCTCAAAGCAGTGATGATATGTGGAATAAAATTGAAGAAGCCTGGAATACCTACAATTTTCATCATTTGCCCAAATGCTGGTGGCATTAATGCCCAGACGTTTAAACTTATTAGTGGAAAAAAATGGTGCCGCTTTAAAAAATTAAACCAATGTTTTTTTTTTTAATATTTAAATAATCTGTTTTATAGTAGAGGAAATTAAAGTCGTACTTGTTATATTTCACAATTTAATTCAGTTTCCTGACACGTGTTTCAACCCTTGCGGATTATTATCAAAGGCTTATAAGACAATAATAAATTCTACATGTCATTAAAATAAAAATTCACAGATGATGGGTTATTTTGGTTCTTAATTTACAGGTATTGGCCAAAGGTACAACTAAATTACAGGTGTGATTATTTACATCTGAGTAATACAATTAAGAAAATGATATTGTGTATATAATTATGGGTTTTTTCGCTCGTAATTATTGACAGTGTTTATTGCATATTTATCTTAAGATATTAGGCTATTAAGTATGAGATTGGCACTTGAAGGTATTTCAATTTAATTGTTAACAACATTACATCGATTTGTTAAGGTTTTTTTGATTGCTAATGTTTCTAATAGGTCGAGATTTCTACCCTTGTGTTGAATATATATCGGTTTTATTTTCTTGGATATTATCCTTGGAAATATTGCATTTGTATAATTATTGTAAACCAATTAAATGCCAGTTTTAATAAAATTTTAATTTAAATTTAATTTTCCACCAAGGCAGTTTATTTTTCCACTTTACTGATTTAAATTTATCCCCACTATCTCTCTGTACAGCTTTGTGTCCTTGTGTCGATTTGATTGCAGCCTGACAGTTATCCAACACAACAAATATACATCAAGTACGTTCGTAGACTCTTATTTCTTAAATTTCTTTATCCTGGATAGAATTCTGGAAACTTAATGCAGTCGAATAGAAGGAAAATAGCGTCAGCCATGAAGGTGACAATGGACAATCGGACACTCGCAGCTGGTTTGACAGAATAGAATACTTTGCAGTGGCAGTCAATATATTATTAAAATTATATTTTTGTGGGTACATAAAATAATTTTTCACTCTGCTTGCCAGATATAATATAATTCACAATTAATTCGTAAGCAACTCCAGCGACCAAATTTGGATAATTAGCTGTACCTAAAACTTCTACAAAAAATTCTGCGGCATTGCACTGGAACTTTCGGGTGGTATGAAGTAAGAGAGATGCATAAAAATTGTATATTCACTGTTTAGAGTTATATCTATGCTTATAATTTAATCCTAGCTTATTCACTAATCAGTCGTAGATATTTATATTATACTAATGTTATTGTTATAGGTATTATTGTTCATGACATCAATAAAATGATGAATTATTACTATAACGATAATATTATAGTATCAAAATGGTCTGATAATGATAAGCTATTGAGCTATTGAATATAGTTCTTTAATTAGAATGAAATTGCAAGTTTTCGGAAATGTGGAAGATAAGAATTCGCGTACTATCTTGACCGGTATCCAATATCTCAAAATATAAGTTGAACTAACGCTTGAGCTACTGCTACAGCTTCTTATCAAGATCTTTTATATCTTGTCTTGACCCTATCCACAAATAATATTTTTTAAGTATTGTTAGAAATTCTATTAATCGCTGCGTGACTTCCTATCGGCATTAAGTGAAAGTCATTAAGAGTTATCTGTTTTGATCCTCGATTAGATATTCTCTGTATATTTTTGATAACACATATTTTTTAACTGGTTTCTTTTGTCAACTATATATTTTAATATTTTTTTTATGAGTTGAGCGCTTTTTCGTCCTTTTCGCGAATAATATATTTATCACATACAGCTGTCGGGTTTCTTGTAACGTTGTTACTTTGAGGTTGTTCTGGTTATATTTGATTTGTATCGCAGAACCGCGAGTCCGTAATTCTACCTCGCTGCGCGAAAACGCGGTTCACCGTAGGTTATGTTCTCACAAATAAGGTACATTCTCTGTGACCTTTCCGATGGGTTTTTGGGTTTGACAGGAAAACTATCATTGGGGTTATTTGGTCAAACTAAATTATGGCTACTGGTCAGACCCGAATTTTCTCACAAGGGCTCATTGTGAGAAAATTCGGAAAATCCTTCCCCATCTCTGTGTTTTCCGCATCAAATCTTATTTGAGGCACATATATGAGCAGTATTATCCCTCTGCTACACTGAGTTTCCTCTACTACCTTGTAGCCTCTCTGTACTACACTGCAGTTTCCTTCACGTTGTCTAATACAACAACTACTTTTCCGGCCAACTTAGATTGGACCCTTGGGTTTCCGACTTATGTAGTTGAGGAATTTGTGAGGCCTGTTTATCAACGTTACTGAGCAGCAACAAGGGGCTATCCCTTAAGAGAACCGGCCGCCTCCAGGAGAACCGTGCCGATAAGTACCTTCATTTTTATCTGAAAATTTCTAGTTGCCTTTTGTTTTAAACATAAGCAAGTATGTTCTTTTGCTAACTAAAATTTAGTTGCCTTTATATATACGAAAAAACATGGAAACTCGCACCATAAAGGGACCTGAGTTAGAAATTTAATTAGACTATATAAGCCCTAGTAGTAGTAGTAGGTAAGCGGAGGCACACGAACCTGGCAAGTAGACCAAATACGATCCTTTTTACCTACCCCTGAGTCTTCCCCCATTTACTTAACCACCCAGGCCCTCGCCAAACCTACCCGACCTTCTCATGAAAATAAGGACGTTAGTCCAAGCAAGGGTCCCGACTTCCTCCTGTAGGATCACCACTGTCCCAAAGACTTGTGGTCTGAGTCTTCTCAGGACCTCGCAAGTGCAGGGATGTCGTCCTCTAAGCATCCCGTATATATCGGACCCTCCTCCACACCAATCGGATGCAGGTGCTTCCCTAACTTGCAATGTCCTGTTAGAAGTCCTACCAGAGAGTTCAGGCCAAGTTATAAAATCCTTGGCCTGTCTAAAGCCCGGCGTCTGCCGCCATTCCTCCTTGGAAAGGTTGGCGGCCCATTCCCTCAGGGCTGTCCCTACCTGTTGTTTTGATATGCCTATTGCTGGTTCGGGTCTTTGATAGGGAACTCCGGCGCCAAGTCTGGCGAGCTCGTCGGCCTTCTCGTTGCCATGCACTCCGCAATATCCAGGGACCTAGACTAAAAATACCTGTTTCCGTTCTGTGAGCCTCTTAAGTACGTCCGCACACTCCTGTACGAGGGTCGAACTACTCCTGGGCTGGCAGATTGCCTTGAGGGCGACTGGGCTATCAGAGCAGATATATATATACAGTCCGCTCTTCCATTCACTGCTCCCTACTAGCAAGGGTTCGTGAGAGTAAACTTCCTATTTAGCCTTAGCACTCCCTCGACTGGCGTTGCACTGAAGGAAAGTATTGGGATTCCTCTTTCCACCCTTGGAGCTATCCTAGTGTGACCTAAGTCGCCCACTCCTTTCCAGCATCCAGTGGCCCGCATTCTTAGGTATGTTGCCATTGCCGCCTTCTGAATCCAGATAGGGAAGTTAGGTAGTCCCAGCAGGACATTCAAGGCAGCCGTGGACGTAGTTCTAATAGCTCCGGTTGTGCTCAGGCCTTTATTCCTCTGGACTTTTGCCAGTCTGGCGCGCACGGTGACCCTTTCCACTCCAGGCCACCAAACCACAGAGCCATCGGCGACTCTCGGCCTGATGACCGCCGTGTAGACCCAGCTGGCACCCACTGCACGTCATCACTACCAGAAAGTCGCTATCGACTTGTTTACCACATTATACATATAGTATCACTATGACATAGGTACCACTCAAGGCTGTAATCGACGAATGGGACAAAAAAACACCAGGTAATCCTGAGGCAATAATCTGATACACTTGGACGGACCCTTGGAGAAAAAAAGACGCATTCGTATTTCTGCTTAAGGTTTTAAGTTTATCAGTATTAAGTTCTATTCGTGACAAGGCATCTGCTATCACGCTTTCTTTTCCTTTAACATGTTTATTAACAAAATAATACTCCTCTTAAACTAATTGAAATTCTGTAAATCCTATGACGGATTGTCTATACGAACATTTTTTTTAATGCTTGGCTCCGCCACTGGTCATCCCCAGGGCCCTCCAGGGTGCATTTGTGCCCCTTGTTAACTCCGGTTTGTTACACTGGAAAATTTCAAGACTTTGTAACTTACACTGAATACTACGTGATTAGGGTTTAAAAGGCTTTGAGGCACGTATCGTGTCCCTTTGAGGGGAGCCCCTTTTAACATATACTTTCTATTCGTTCGAGTAATTTTATTTCCGCGCCCTTGACAATATATAGTTGAGACTTGTAATATTTCTTTGCACTTATTGCAACTTTAAAATCAATATTATCTTATTCCCTTCGTAAAACAAACGAACTAGCTCGTTGTTATCCAGCTTGCTGTTGACAGGACAACCAGAAAAACCTAAAGCATATGAACAGCGAAAATAAAAAAGCTTTGCACGCTCGGCTGACTCGATACGTTGACGCGACGCAATCAAGGCGGCAAATGTTTACCGACGTCGTCGTCAACTTTCAATAGATTTGACGTTTTGTTGCGATATGATTGTTGTTTTTCTTTTTCGATTGTTGTTTTCCTTTTCTGGAATTGCATGTGGCACGAGCATTGGGGTGTGTTGCAACGTTGTTTATTTTGCATGAACGATTCGTCAGGCAAACAGACGTGATTTCCGTTCATTCGGTTTTATTTTTACGACCCGAATGTTTTACGAAACAAAGAGGCAGGTTCTGGTAGAGGGTCTCAACTTTTCGATGGTAGCTTGTTTCCATTCTACATTGTGTAAATAAAGTAAGGAACAAATTCATTATTAATTAATCTAAAAACATTTCGTAAATATTCTCGGACACGTATATAATAATTTTTAATTGCGCATATTTTAACATATAAATTTAATATACAGGGTAACTCATGTAGTAGATATGACATTATCGACGATTTTTTCAAAATGGAACCCCTTATATTTTAGTTCAGATCTGTAATCTCCAAAAACAGCTGATTTCAAAAACATAACACACTTAGGGTCTAAAATTGATAGTTTTGTAGCTACAGGGTAGAACAAATAATTTTATTTAAGAGACATTTTTTTAAAAGTAGGCTTATTTGCTGTTATGTAACTATGGTATTTAGATAATGACATTATGCTACCATTATATTGAATTTTTCTAGTTTAGTAGAAGTAATAAAATTAATTTTAATATTTAGTTACTATGCGTTTATCTCCCACACAAAGAATAGAAATTCTTATGATAATTGGATATGGTGATAGAATTCGTACCCAACAAGAAGTTTGCATTTTGTTCAACGCATAGCACCCAGAAAGACCAATCACTAGATCAACTGTGAGTAAACATGAAACAAAATTTCGATAAACGGTCTTCCCAGGAAAGGCCGTCCAGCTATTCCGGATGATAAAAAATTAAATATTTTATTGGCTATAGAAGATGATCCCCATAACAGCGTCCGCCAGATTGGCACAGATCATGAGACGGCTGCTATGACCGTTCATAACCTATTAACGATAGAAAAATGGCACCCGTTTAAAATCCGACTGGTTCATGAGTTGAATGAAGATGATCCAGATCGTAGGATGGAGTTTTGTCAAATATTAATGGAAAGATGTAACGCAGATGCTTAGTTTGTTGAAAATATCCTATTTTCGGATGAATCTACTTTTAAAATAAATGGTGAAGTAAACCGGCAAAACTGTAGATATTGGGCACAAGAAAATCTCAGGTGGATGCGTGAGCATCATACTCAATATCCTCAAAAAATTAATGTTTGGGCGGGTATAGTGAAAAACAAAATTATTGGGCCATAATTTTTTGACAACAATGTAAACGGGCTAAATTACCTTCAGTTTCTTCAAGACTTTCCTATCCCTACGCTAGTTAACTTATATCTGAGTAGAAATAATCCTGCAATTCTAGATGAAAATTTGTGGTACCAACAAAATGGCGCACCTCCACATTATGCAACAGTGGTGCGCCATTATATCAATCAAGTTTTTCCGAACAGGTGGATTGAAAGACGTAGGCCTATTGAATGGCTGCCTAGGTCTCCAGACCTTACACCACTGGACATCTTCTTGTGAGGCCACCTGAAAAATTTTGTTTATAAAATAAGACCTGCCAATATTGACGATTTAAAAAATCGACTAACAACAGAATGCAGGAATATTTCAGAACAAACCATAATAAAAGTCCAACAAGAGTTTATTGATCGCTTGAGGTACTGCCAGGCACAAGAAGGAGGACAATTTTAATACTTAATTAAATAGCTTATTTCATTTTTTTACATTTTTTTAAATTAAAAATACTTTAAAAAAAATATATTTTGTTACCCTGTAGCTACGAAACTATCAATTTTAGGCCCTAAGTGAATTATGTATTTGAAATCAGCTGTCCTTGGAAATTACAGATAACATAAGGGTTTCCATTTAAAAAAATTGTCGATAACGTCATATCTACTACATGACTTACCCTGTATAATAAACTTATAAGTCAAAATATGCGCATTAAAAATTATTATATACGCGTCCGAGGATTTTTACGAAATGTTTTTAGATTATTAAATAATGAATTTGTTCCTTACCTCATGTACATATTGTATAGTAAATTATCAGTAATCAAATGAAACACACATCAATTACAGTGCGTCCGAAATAATTGTTTTATTATTTACAAAGAAAATCATTTCTTATTTTATTTCAAGGGAAGTCTTATTAAGGCATTTGCCGCCGTTAGTATCATTCCCTCTGATATTCGACATTCTTCAAACACGTTGGATAATCTCACAAATGAAATCTAATTGGTAAGCAGAAGTCTTAAAATAGTGGACATTTTAAATTGATAAAATGGCGCACCGTTTGAGTCATTATTATACTCTATTTCTTAATAGTTGGGGTTCAATGGGTCTCGAACAAAAAAGCGTGGATGACAGCAGACATCATGACAACATGGCTTCACAGATTTGATACCAAGATGAAGAAGCAGAAAAGAGTGGTATTGTTTCTGGATAATGCAACGTCTCATCCTAAAACTACACTGGATAATGTCAAACTTATTTTTCTTCCACCCAATACTACCTCACATTGCCAACCTTTGGACCAAGGCATTATCAGGAATTTTAAAATGCTCTACAGAAGCTTATTAAGAGGCTTTTAACATGTATAGAGAGTGGTTGTCCTCTTTAGAGAATCCAAAATAATACTACCGTAACTAACGCCTGATGGTCGGCCTGAAAATGAACCTTTCCAAAACAAAGATTATGACAAATCTTGTCATGAGCGAAGGTATAAACATCGATAACACTGAAATCAAATGGGTCGAAAAATACACGTACTTGGGCCATGAGATTAGAATATCTAGAGATTATCAGACATGTGCGTTGCACAGAGGATCAGCCTCGGATGGGCAGCATACGGAAAGTTAAAATACGTCTTCAACAGTGACCTACCCATCTGTCAAAAAAGAAAAATTTTCGATCAATGCGTTCTACCAGTGCTCACCTACGGTGCGAAAACACTCACCTTAACGATGGCATCAGCGAAGAAACTGAGAGTTGCACAACGCAAAATGGAAAGGTCAATGACCGGATTGAGTTTGAGAGACCACGTTACAAACCAGGACCTGCGGAGAAAAACCGGCGTAAAGGACATCGTCGAACGAATAACCACGTTAAAATGGAATTGGGCAGGACATGTAGCCAGAATGAGCGGCGACAGATGGACAAAGAGGTTGTTGGAATGGAGACCACGCACCGATAAGCGAAATAGAGGAAGACCACCTACACGATGGACCGATGATCTGAAAAGAATTGCAAACAACTGGATCCAGGCAGGCCAAAATAGAGTCAGGTGGCAAGTCATGAGGGAGGCCTATGTCCAGCAGTGGACGCTCTAAGGGCTGGTTGATGAACTAACGCCGTAATATGGGTTTCGGTGGTCTGGCGCAATTTGTCCCCAGTGATAATAAAAAAAATGCTTAATGAAAGCCGGATTTATGTGTAATACAGACAACATTCTTCGAAGAAGATAATATTCCGTTCGCACAACTGTTTCCTAACATTAAGGACACATTTGTGAACTTGAAACAATTTGCCTCTATTGATAGCGATTTGCCAGCAAGAAGTACAGAATTGACTGTCATCGAGTATATTGAAAAGATCCAAGAAACGTATTAAACTACTCCCAACTCTGAGACAGAGGAAAAAGAACTTGAACTTGCTTCAGTGTCGAAAATATCAAGCCTATCTGAAGAGACTTAGAAAACGTTTTTAATAATGTTAACAATTTTGACAAGTCTACAAATATTTCTTCATTGCTATTAAAATGTGAATCTGAATTTTATAAAAATGAAATAAAAAATGTGAAGCAATCACTAATTCCTGCTATTTTAAAAAATAAAAATTTCAAAGCAAACATACAGTACATTGTATAATATATGTATGTTAGCATGCACGTGCAGTATATTCATATTGGTAAATTGGCTTCACCTCGTCTAGTTTTAGTTCTGAAAAATATCTAAAATTATTTACATATGAGAAGATACTTATTAATAAACAAACACTGTAAATTGCAGATCAGTTGCTTTAACTTTTTTCTATTAATCGACCAACATTTGATTCCCCGAGGGTGGTCGCTATTGAGAGATTTTACTGCATATGGATCCATTTTCGTAACACCCTGTAAATAAACTTATGACTTCTTATAGCAGTCTAAGTCATAAATATTTTTATCGTGATGGGAGTACATAGACTTAAAAGTTAAACTGAATATAATTATATGATAAAATTTTATCAAATAAATAAATATTGCTTACGGATCTTTAGAGAACGCCAAATAAAATCGTTAAATTTTTAACGAGACTCCGTCGAACTGTACGTCTTGATTCTGCCTAGCGTGAAACATCATTAAATTTCAAGCTAATGACGATGGTAACGGCACTAATCCTCGAGTCACGTCTTTTAATAAAAATTTACGAGGGATATTTAGATATTTTCGCTCCCTAAAGTGTAAGTAGGTACATCATTACGACGTTAGTAAATTTTATCATGTTGGTTGCTCTTGACAACTTACATCCCATGTACTAACAAGATATAGGCAAGTCAAACAAAAATGCTTGTGGTTTTAATTATTTTAATATATTAATACTTTCATAAATAAATCAAAATACCAAAAGGAAAAGACCAGCTCTAAAAATCTATTGAATCTATTGGAGATTATTCAACCACTTTGTTGATTTTTCAAAAACTATCAATACGGACCTTAAAGATCAATTTCTTAGTGTTGATGTAGACAATAAATAAGAAAATAAAGGTTCTATGCTTATGTTTACGATATATTTCATATTAGTTTCTCCGAAAATTTTTAAATATTCCATAAGTAAGTCAAAACATTTATGATGTATTGATGAAGTCTTTCAGAAACCCAAAAATGTCCCATAAAAGTAATATTTCAGTTTATGTTTCTGAAACATTACAGTTCTGAAATATTTAAAATTAGAGGCAAATACTTTTCCGAAATATTTCAAATGTTTGAGAAACATTGTTTAATATAAATTTAATCCATAAATAAAACCATACTTCTACTAGTTCTTATACGCAGTTTAAACCTGGCAAAACTAACAAAGAAAACTACCTCTCATAATTCCTAGTTTAAAAATATTATTCTCCTAAAAGGCTGAAAAAACGGTCCAAAAAATTCAACAACATGTCTATTTGTAGATTAACAGCCTCTATTATAAGCCGAGAGATACGTTTATAAAATAACTATATGCAAATTAGGTTCCTTAGAATAAACCCGAGCCGCGGTAACAAGAACTCAAGTTTATCTAATATTTATAATATAAAAAATGGCCGCTATTGTCATGACAGCGAATCATCAGACTGAAAGCTAATTGGTTCCCTATCGGAAGATTTAAGGTGAGAAGGTAATTCGACTTGTCTACCTAATTATTCTCTCATTGCTTCTCAAGGAAGGAGGTCGATATCTTCTTGCCGGTCAGAGGGGGGTTCCCTGTTGGTAAGTTAAGGAATTTGGTTGCATTGTAGCTGAAGGAGCGCAGGAAAAGTGAAAATTAAAATAGCATAGAATATCCATTACATAAACATAAACTGTTATGCAGTATTTGTTGCTTCCTCAATGATAATTTTAATGTACTAATATGGAAAAAGGTCTGGTTTTGAGATTTCTTAATATGCTTTAGTGATTTCTGATTTATGCCACCGTACATCACTTGGGCTGTTATTACTTGTAATATAAGTAAAAATGAATAATTATTATCAATCAAGCCCATTCATTGTAACCGTTAATATTTTAAAACTACTTCAAAAGATGCACAGAAAAAAAAATATTAAATAAACAAAAAATCATGAAAATGTAAGGTTTATTTTGCATCACAAATCCGTTAAATTAATACCGGTATTTAAGCTATGAATGGATGTAAATAATAATGAACAAACCCCTGTAGATCGACTGAAATTACACCTCAGCACGTCGTTGCCAACTCGCGATTTAGCAAATGTTAACGAGAGCAATTTTTAAATTCTTCCGAATGTTCTTTCTTGACATCTTGAAGGAATGGTCCCGAATTAAGCAATTTCGTATCTGAGGGCTTCCCAAATTATTCGCTCAAAGAGCTTGTTAGCAGAAAGCTTAATATTTAAATTTAAGAAAAATCTCTACATGTATGAACATAAAATTAGGAACCAGTTAGCTCTTATTTTTATCTTGTGCTATTACATCTTTCTTAGCGAATATAATCTCCGATCATTCGCTTCCTTAGCACACGCTCCGCTGTCAGAGCGCCATAAAAACGTTTTTCTGCAGTGTATGTAAGTATCACAAGGCATACTTAACTCTGCAATCCGACACTAAGACACAAAAAAGTTATGAATCTTTAAATATATTTAAATTTCTGCTAGGGGTGCCTTCTGAAAGGTAAAGTGTCCATTTTTCGATGTAATTGCAGGGTATCTCCGTAACTAGTAAAGATAGGGACTTGCGATTTTTACATTACTTACGCTACTTCTTCGTGAAACAAGAGATGCCGCAAGAAGAATTGTCATTCTTCTTCTTAGTGTTTAAGCTATAGGATGTTTTTGAAAATGTTTGCTTTTTGACCTATCTATTTTGAAGTAGCTATTTTGGTCACCCTTTAACCTATTAAAAAATTGTGTCCCATTTAAAAAATCATATGTTTGCTCTCAATTTTGAAAAGTAAGACTCTCAGAAAAAGAGTAAGCATGCCACTAAATTCTACTTAAGAAAATTTCTTAAAAACAGCTTCCAATTTGTTGTTAAGTTAAAGGGTAACCGAAATATAGGGGGTGGTCGAGAAGCAAACATTTTCGAAAACACCCTGTAGCATAAATACTAAGAAAGCTATGACAATTCTGTTTGCGGCATCTTTTGTTTCACAAAGAAGTAGCGTAAGTAATGCGAAAACCGCAAGTCTCTATCTTTAGTAGTTACAAGGATACCTGGCAATTACATCAAAAAATGGATACCAACTGTTATAAGATCTGAATCTCGTATCTCAAAAAAACCCTTGCGACCTGAATTCGGGCAAATTGTGCCCCTATTAAAGATAAATATTTTGAAAAAATTTGAAAAAAAATTAATTTCTGTATTTCGGACTATGTGAACTTTTGGACTACGGTAAGTTGTGTACATCGTCATGTTTTGGCCTGAGGAATTTATGCTATCATTTGTACAAACCTTTTAATGTTTTATTGTTAAGTTAGTGAATAATAATTCAGGAATATTGTCTCTAAGAACTAAGACCAGTTTCAAATTAATGCGCAATGAGCTAATATTATTTTATATTTATTTTATATTATATTTATAATATTTCCAGTTCTAATTCACTCCTATTAAATTGCAACTATTATGATTGAATGCTAGTTTTTCCATACAGATCCTCCATAATGTAAAGGGCATAGTATTTCTCATAGCAAAAAAAAAACAGGAAAGAGTCGGGGAAAATGGTCCACCTCTTCGGTTACTAAAATATGTAGAAGTTACCTACAAAGACTTTTTGTTTGACACGACGTTTTTGAAAAAAAGTTCGTGTAACTCCCACACACATTTCGCGTAACACCTTTTATTCTAATTGACAGAATTAGAATGGTTTTAATTAAAAATTAACACTTTAAAAACCCTTATTATTAATTCACAATCCTAACCCGTCAGTTATTTGTGATAAGTGTTTTTGTTTAACACGTTTGAAATTTCTACCAGGGTTTGTATAATTCATGGGATATTGCATTCCCTTATTGGGTAATAATTTGTATAGTTGATCAGTTCACTGATTATAGAATGTAATTAGTGTTTAACAATGTGTAATAAAGATCTCTGTCAATACAGGGTAAGTCGGTAGGAACGGATCGAACTCCAGGAGTGTATTATACACGTGAAAACGATGTGACATATTCTGTTCTTATTCGATTTTAATTTATTTTCAAGTTATATATAGCGTAATTTTAATTACTTTATTGTATTGACACGCATTGACACATATTTTCGTATTTATTTATAATGTTTTAATGTTACATTGATATTGTTTTCGATTTAATAAAAGCTAAACACCATTTTAAAGGTCCTGCATATTTTCCCAAAATAAAGTTTTGAGTGAACGAGAACGGCAATTTATTTGGGCAAGTGTTGCTTATTTCCATTGGTTAGTGGTTAATGGTGTGTAATTTAAACAAGCCATTGAAAGGGTAAACTTTCACCAAACTAAGAACTTCTCTTTTATTTTGTATTCAATCTATGGGTATTGTTTATGTATACAAATATCAATTGATTGTAAAAAAATACAGGATTTTTTTTTATTTTAAAAATGATTTAAGACTAAATATATATGGTTCGCCAGTTTTGACATCATCAAGACTAAAGGAGATTTAAAATAAACACTAAAATACCTACCATAACCCGCATAAATATATACAACTGTAGATAAAATCTAATTTATCCTAATTCACAAAAGTATGATAGACCGTTTTTGGGTATTTTTTTATATTATCTTTATTTTTTTTCATAATTTAGATTTTAAAAATATCAATTTGTAGGTTACTTAACTAACAGACCTTTTGTGACAACGCAACAAACGATAACCAGGCGTATTGCATAATTTACAAAAGTACGATAGGCCGCTTTAAAATATTTATGTTTCTACATTTTCTGCGTATTGCGACAAAAAAATTTACAACTTGTAGGTGCCTTAGAAGATTTCTAATAGCGCTGTTTGTTTCTCGTTCAAAAATTTGTTTAAATGGAGACAACCACAAAGAAAAACAATAAGTCGGGAGATATAAACATTAAAACACACAGAAAAATTAAGTCAAGCAGAAAATAGTCAAATTAGCGTACACCCATCGATATCCTGTATTCCTGCTCAATCGTACTAATACTAAAACACAGCCAGAGCCGTGGGAAAATGTACGGGATTAGTCTAGATGGGTGTACGCGAATTAGACTAATTTCTGTTTTTATTTTACGGTTTTTTGATGCTATCTTCGCTTGACTACAGAATGTTTGTATTATGATTGGCGCATAAGTATTGCCTGTATGTAGAATACAATTCCACCAACATTGGAGTGCCAAGAATTGAAATGAGTTGACTTCCAGCGTGGGATATTCAAATTCAACCCTATTTCCAGTTCTAATTCACTATTAATAAATTGCAACTATTATGATTGAATGCTAGTTTTTCCATACAGATCCCCCATAACGTAAAGGACATAATATTTCTCATAGCAAAAAAAAAAAGAAAGGGTCGGGGCAAAATGGTCCACCTCTTCGGTTACTGAAATATTTAGAAGTTACCTACAAAGACTTTTTGTTTGACACGACGTTTTCGAAAAAAAGTTCGTGTAACTCCCACACACATTTCGCGTAACACCTTTTATTCTAATTGACAGAATTAGAATGGTTTTAATTAAAAATTAACACTTTAAAAACCCTTATTATTAATTCACAATCCTAACCCGTCAGTTATTTGTGATAAGTGTTTTTGTTTAACACGTTTGAAATTTCTACCAGGGTTTATATAATTCATGGGATATTGCATTCCCTTATTGGGTAATAATTTGTATAGTTGATCAGTTCACTGATTTTAGTATGTAATTAGTGTTTAACAATGCGTAATAAAGATCTCTGTCAATACAGGGTAAGTCGGTAGGAACGGATCGAACTCCAGGAGTGTATTATACACGTGAAAACGATGTGACATATTCTGTTCTTATTCGATTTTAATTTGTTTTCAAGTTATAGGTTAATTTTCAAGTTTGAATGATCAAAGTTTTACCAAATACCTATTGAAATTTAGAATATGCCAATACGGTTTTTATATTAGAAGTGCTACAGCTGCTGTTTAAAAATATAGTCAACGGTTTCCACATCAGATACATCCTAATATAAACGTATTTACCAGAGTTTTCAATAAATTGCTCGAGAACGAGAAGCTTCCCAGTGCTAACATAACATCTGAACGAGCTACTGTACAAGATTTAGAAGAAATAGCAAATAATTGATTTGTGATGGGCTACATGCTTGGTAAAATTTATTTCGATGGGCTACATGCTTGGAAAAATTTATTTCACACCATGCTCATTAAATATAACTAAATTTTCTCACTTTTATTAACAAATTTTTAAAATAACTAAAATGTGCTGATTTACATATATCTACAACTCTGAGTTACCTCAAGTTAGTCTTCAACTAAACAAATTTCACTCGCTACGATTATATTAAATGTTGTGCTGATTAATTTAAGACAACTATTAGATCCCATTTTACACTCGATATAGTTCCCCTGAAGATGACTGTATATATAGTCGAAACATGTAGGGACAATCGTTAAATTTTCAAAATATATATTATTTGTGGAGGAAGGACAGAAGTGTTGTTTTAATTTATTACCTACACTCCACTGCAAGTATGGACTACTTCTTCAAATTTAAATTGAAATACCTTCAGGTGCCAATCTAATACTTAATAGTCTAATAACTTAGGATAAATATACAATAAACACTGTCAATAATTATGAAAGAAAAACCCCATAATTATATACACAATATCATTTTCTTAACTTTTATTACTTAGATGTAAATACCTCTATAATCACACCTGTAACTCATAACTCAGTTGTACCTTTGGCCAATACCTGAAAATTAAGCCAAAATAACCCATAATCTGTCAATTTACTTCATCTACCTAATCTGCCATGCTGACATGTTTACCATTACTACACAAATCACCGAAATAAATATAAATTTATTTCTGTGATTTGTGCATTACTATTACTTAGATATTGACTTTGTAACTACACGTAAAATTTAGTATTGTCTTGTATTCCTTTGGTAATGATCCGCAAGGGTCGAAACATGTGTCAGGCAACTGAATTATAATTGTGAAATATAACAAGTAAGACTTTAAATAGCAAATATTCTGGATTTAGTAAACGAAGATGCCACGACCAGCTTACGAAGAATTGGTACACAATTGGGCATTCCACAAAAAAAAATAATAAACACACTCCACGAGCCACGGCTTATATCCATACCATGTACAGAGAGTACATCACCTAAAACCGGAATATTATGCTAAACGTCTGGAATGTTGTCGGTGGATAAATAATAATCATCGTGTTGTATCACGTATACATTTTACGGATGGCGATATTTTTGAACATTTACTAAAAAAACGCTGTGATTAAGAATGTTATTGTAAAATTTACCCTTTCAAAGTATACCTACGTAGATTATATACCGTCCGTAGGATGGTACTTCCCTATTTTTAATAATGGCTACATACCGTTCAACTCGTAATTGACAGGCCATTTTTTTAATAAAAAAGGAAATGTAATGAAACGCTTGAGACTGAATCACCCATAAAACAAAGGCCATATTCAGCATTTTTGCGGGAACCCGTCGTACGTCCAAATTGACTGGAGCGATAAAAAATCAAAGAGAACGTGGTCCGAATATAAAAGGCGAAAATAAGTCGCCCCGCGTCGCTTTATACAGTTACACGACGCCGATTTAGCGGCTCAACCCTCAAATCTATAAAAAGCCAAATATACCGCCACCGTCTGTTTTCTAAAATATGTCTCTCCGTAGGCAATTGAATATTATTTGGTATTTTACTTCACGTCGGCATTTTCTTAATGTTTTTCTGTTGTTGTCGAGGGTGTACAAATGTACATATATACCGTGTCTTTGAATTGATTGCTTGAAATTCAGGATGTGATTGCTTTATTAATTTTAAGACTTAAAGGTTAGTTGGTTAGTTACACAGTAATTTTGAAAAGTCAATATATCTTAAGATCATTATAAATGCATACTAAATGAGGGAAAGAATCGAAACCATGAGCACTTGAATGGAGTTGTTAATCTCCTGAAATTTATTTGTAATCCTAGCTCGTAGGTCTTCTAAATATTCACAAGGGGTTTTTGAAACCGAGTTTTTAGAGGCAATGATGCATTATGAACATGTTTTGGATTTCCAATAATAAAATGATAACATATTTTCAGGAAACACTTACCCCTCTCCGTGGCTATAAATGAGTTAATAATAGCACCGAAAGGAATTCGAAGAAATTGTCTATTTATCTCTTATAAAGCTCTCGTGTAAAGCCTGTCCAGAGATATAAGAAAGTGGCACTTTGCTTTTGAATAGGAGTATCCAAGGGTGGGCATAAACAAATAATGAATGAATGAATAAATGCAGGTAAATTATGGTCCGTACTTAAAAATGTCTTAAAGTAAGCTGCAAATCCGGAAGACGTAATTTCATTATTAAAGTAATAGTTAGGTGCTTTTAAACCGATTTTTACCTGATTCAAAATGAGAGGGTTAATCCCATAAAACAAATTATGTTCTAAAGACTGTATATATTGCCACTCTAGTTAGTTTTAAGCTTAGTAATTATTCTTACTTCGTGTGTAATACAGCGTTTGATTAATCGTATGTGAGTCATGGAATATATGTGCGCACCCAATGTATCTCAGGAGATAACCCCGTCGTAAAGCAGAAAACACTTCTCTGTGGAATCTAAGGAAAGCAATGTTTATTTAACTCTCATTGAACGTGCGGTCAGCAAGCAAGCAGCGTTAGAAGAAACGGCCACATTAACAAAAATTCCAACATGAACTCTATGGAAAATTGTGAATAAGCCCATTTTAGCCAGGAAAAAAAGAATCGATACTGGCATTTTCTCGAAGGTAGATGGAAGTGATCAAGATATAATACGACAAAAGACAAGTTTTAATGAAATCCTGTAGAATTCGTGAATGGCGATCCAAATATCTACAAAAGATTAGGATTTACAGAGATCAGCAAAGGCCGGTTATTTACTTGGATGAAACCTGGTTCGACACATATGATACCCCGGAAAAGGGTTGGGTTGACTCAAGCGGCAAATGTAAAACAAGCGCGCCATCAAAAAGAGGTAAATGAATTACGGTTTTGCATGCTTGATCTAAAGACGAATGGATTCCAAATGGTCTTACTCTGTCTGCAAAAAAACATTAAAGATTCTTCTCTGGATTACCATAAGGACACCACTGCTGATTTATTTGAAGCTTGGTTTAAAAACAAGCTAATTCCAAATATACATCCGAATAGCGTAATTGTAATGGACAATGCAAGCTACCATAGTAGGCAGTTGACCAAGACTCCCTCCTCAAATGACACAAAAGCTACAATCCAAAACTACATGTATGATAATGACATTTATTTTCAGGAAGATTACACCAAAAGGCAATTAATTGAGGTTTTACAAAGTTTAAAACTGCAAAAGGAATACTTCTGTGATATTTATGCAAAAAATCTGGGGCATACAGTTTTAAGGCTTCCACCATACCATTGTATATTTAATCCCATCGAACATGTTTGGCACCAACTGAAATCTGCCATTCGTCGTAACAATATTTGCCCTACTATTAACTCCAGTGTACTTCAGCTTATAGAAACTGAAGTTTTTAACATCCCTTCACAAAGTTGGGCAAATTCTGTTACACATGTTGAAAAAGTGGAAAAATCCTATATCCATATAAACAATATAGCACAAATAATAATTAATTAGAACAGATGATGATAGCGATAGTGATATTGATATATTAAGTGAATAATTATTATAAGTACCGAGTAATTTGTATATTTTTGTAATCCTTAATATAATTTTAATAATAAAATAACTTTTAATTTCACATTTAAACATAAATAAAATATTATTTAATGTCTTACTTATTACTTCACTTATACTGTTTTATATTATATATATTACTATTACTTACTTTATTACAAGCCACGATTAAATTATAAGCAAAATACGGACCTGTTCGGCTATATTTCAAATTTACAGCTGGCCCGAGTCTTTCCTAATAGGGATCAGTTAGTCACTTTCTTATATCTCTGAACAGACTTTACCAAGGCTTGCAAATATCTCTTATAGGATTATTAATGCAATCTGCCTTTGTCTGGAAAGGTTTTTAAAAACACGCCCCTTATGACGTCAGACTTAGGCTGTCTATACGACGAAAAGCGTACATGATTCGAAAACATGTCTATTTATAGCTCAACAGTCTTTGTTGTACGTTTGGTACGGATTTATAGACTGGACCCTAATTGGTTTACTACTGACAACGTCGACAGAAGGTGGGTGGACCACCTCGATAGAACAGGGATTCCTCCCATCACCTCTCGAGAAGCAAAGTACCGTTTTGACGAAAAGGTCATCTCGCAACACAAAAATATGTTTTTCTTCAGTAAAACAATATTTTAATCAATAAAGTAGACTTTTTTTTGATACCACTTAATGTTAAGTTTCGATTGGGATGTATATAAATCCCACAGATCGTAATACTGCAATGTCTTTGCAAGCTAGTATATTTCTTACTCATATAAGTGCAGTAAGTTGATGTTATTTGTTTATAATACTTAGTTTAATTGAGTAAACTAGAAAACCTTCCGTCCGTTCAGATGAAATAAACTTTTCGTTTTGAAATAAACCAAGAAATCTGGTCCTGCATTTTTGCGATCAGCAGAAAAAATCACTCTGTTTATAAACAAAAAGACAACCAAGCTTGAAAAGGACAACAAAACGCGACGTGAAGAAGAAACACCGGGATCCAAGCGGCACATATGAAATCCGCTCTATGACATTTAAATTTGACGAGACATCGGGGAGCTGTTTGCCACACCAATCTTACACCGAACCGGGGACGACGATCCGGGAGCAAATTTAAGGGTAAATAAATTGAAAAATGACGTCTTTTATGGTGGCGCGCCCTAAGGGCATTATCGCTAAAATCAAATCCGCCCGAGGTGTTTGTTCGGCGGTTATTAACTTTTTGGCGGATTATATTTTTCGGCGTTTCGTTTTGTTCACTTTTTCGCGGGGGTATTAAAAAGTTGGAATTACTAATTTTTCTAAGGGTATTGCTTATACCGAGAAAGTCAGTCAGTAGCGGGCCTTATACATTTGAATCTAGGTTAGTTCAAAATTTTATGAACTGTGAGTTACACCTGTGCAGGTGCACTTGCACAGGCTAACCGGAACTTTACGAAACTATTAGTGTCTTAAATATATTACTATGTATTTTCAATTACTACATTTAATTTCAGTGTTTCCTTGCTAACAAATATTAACATGTAGATAAATAAAGATACAACACCGCAACCGTCTCGTAGAGCTCGCATTCTTTCGGCAGCTACAGATAAATGTGTCAAACTATAGTGCCGCAGCTGTCACCGGATTTCTAATGCTAGGACGGTAGATTGGCGGTTTTGGGTTATTTAAATGGGCATCACGAAGCGCTGGGCCGCGATTCTCTTACACGATTCGTATCGTATACGCCGCGTCATGTGATTTAACAAAAGCGATTCTATATTACGATTTATCGAGTAAATACGATTCGAGTTACTTGATAGCTTTCGAGTTGTCGTATTACTAGTATTCGTTATTATTTACCGTTTCTTAACCTAAGATTTTTGCACAATAAATGATATCGGTTTATCGTCTCTGTTGATTTGAGTCTAAAGTTTATTTTTAACTTATTGCAATAATTAGGTATGCTTCCTGTAGTTAGTAGTGTTGGTAGCAGATCATGATACGAGACATCCAAATTTGGGGCGCCCACGATAAGAGCTTAGAAATAGCAGCGATGCTTTTTCCTTACCAGAACAGTAGTTAATGGAATTGTTTCGTTTGAATACTTTAAATTATAGGTATATATATAAGCATGGGCATATTTAGAAAAGTCGGTTAGGGGGGGGGGGGGGGTAAATCAGTTAATAATGACGAATAGGTAAACAGGCGAAAAGCACCGCAGGTAAAAAAAATTTTTGGACCACGCCCAAATTATCGCAAACTTTTTATTAAGATTTTTTAATTTATCACATTCTGGGAGAAGATGTAGTTACCCCCCTCCATCCCCCCCATAAAAACGCCCTTGCATATAAGTAAGTTTAACAACCACTTTTTTAAACATAAACAACCAAAATAGAGAAAAAAAATAAATTCATCTTCTTTTCTGTTATGCGGCCTCAGCTTCTTGGGCGTTTTCTGTCGTCGAAAATGTCAATTTGTTCCTCTATAATATATTACCCGATCGTAAAACAGAATCGCCTTCTCCACCAAGCTCGTATTCGTAATCGTATTGATAATCGTTTTGATCGATACCTATCTATCGTATAACCTGAATCTTGACCCTGGGCTATTGCTATTAGGCAATCCAAACCAGGTTATGTTTAAGACTAGTTCATATAGATGCGAATCACGAATTGCGAATAATGCTCTTATTGGTCAATTAATTTTCAATTAAAGCCTGCCACGGTCATAATGGAGTCACAAAGTGCTTCCAATATGGCCGTCGACGGCAAACGTCGGAAAAGCTAACCTTTATTTTTGTGTGAACGTCAGTGTCAGTTTAAACAGCGATTTTGGTTTTGTGTGTTTTATTAAGTTATTGTTGTTCAATTTGTGTTTTTTTTCTGTTATTTATATTTATTTATACTTAAAGTTTTTTGACCAACAATTTGGTCAATTTGGCGGCAAATCGATTTTTAGGATCGTGAGGTGCACAGAACTCTACTGAAAACTAAGCATTAAATCCGTGTACATATTTGGCCACATATTTGCCTTCCACGGCCATATTATATTGTTTGTTGAATGTTTTTGAATTGACCATTTAAGGGTGAC
Source organism: Polydrusus tereticollis (assembly GCA_963920685.1). Classification (NCBI taxonomy): domain Eukaryota; kingdom Metazoa; phylum Arthropoda; class Insecta; order Coleoptera; family Curculionidae; genus Polydrusus; species Polydrusus tereticollis. Next base: position 10,354,619 of record OY987333.1, read on the forward strand.
GTCGCTGGGGGGCAAATTTGACAAATTTAGGTTAAAATTTATGTCAAAGACATGAAATTACCATAACATATTTGACAACGGCCATATTTGCTGTGGGGCAAAGTAACAAGTGGCAGTCAAATCGTAATTTGACACATCGTTGGATTGTAGGGTTGCCACATTTACGGGATTGTCCCGGAATTAACTGTGTTGCCCCGGATCCCGGATTCATATTTTTTAGTCCCGGAAAATCATCAAAAGTCGAAAAATTATAAATCAATAATTTAAATTTTTGTATAATTATCTAGACGACATTTTTTAATTTTATATAAATTTAATTTTTTCGTTACATTACTTTGTACTGAGTAGGTACTTTAAAAAATGTGTTTGTTTTAAATTTAAAATTTATAGTCTTTTAGTATGTTATTTTTGTTTTTGATTTTGTTTAAATTAATACAGATTAAAGTACATAATTTAACAACTTAAGTGCTATGTTAGCATCTTTATTTCTTAAGAGGGTGGTACACAAAAAATGGATTGTCAAAAAAGTGATGACTGGGGGGGGGGGTCCCGGAATTGCATTCATCAAATGTGGCAACCCTATTGGATTGCCTAATACATATCTAATCTCGAAAATGTTGGATATTGTTAAAGGCAAATTAAATAATGTACAAGAACTTTGCAATAGAACTTTCGATTCTTCGCGCACTATTACTTCCAGGCAGCTCCTGAATGTTATAAGACATTTCTACGACTGTCTGGGCTTTTGCTTGGTTCAATTTGGAGGTCACTTTGAAAATTTTATTTAGAGCATTTTAATCATTATCTATACTGTTAATATTTATGGAAATCCTACATTTTTGAAATTTGTTTACTTTTGTTATGCCCTGTTGTACAAGGAGGTTTATGTAGGGTTAGTAGTAAAGTTAAGCTTATCATACAGGTGTTCGGAGTTTAACTTAAAATTAATTTGAATAAATTTCGAAAATATTACTGACGATGAGGAGTTTCTAGAATTACTTGATGTAGTGGGTCGGTACCATTGACATTAATGTCAATGGTCGGTACTCTACTCCAACGTTGCCAGTTTGTTCACAAAACTTTATTCAAGAAAACCAAAGACATTAGAACTACTAGACCAAATTGTTTACATTTCATGTGGCAAATCATCATTCCCTCTTTATATTCATATATCTCTGTCGCTCAAAATTGGACCTAAGCCGGTTTTATCTGACTGTTAGAAATATTAGGGAAAACTGTTTTTAAAAGATTGAGTTAGTAATTGCAGTAACGTCCAGAACCTAATATACAAAAAAGTTAAGGTGCGCGTATCAAATTATGCATTAATGCTTCTAATGTTATGCGAATATTTTATTAAAAACTGTGACTGCACACGTGCTGGATATTTGTGTGATAATGCATTAAAAAATCACTATTACAATCAACGACAAAAGTTTGCTTGACTATATACAATAAGACATATTTCTTATCAGATTAAAAAAATCTGAATAACAAACTTCGGCATAAAAATGTAATAGAAGGGCGCCCACACATCACACATGCCATTGTAAAAGGGATCAGGAGTTGTAGGCGTATTCTGTGTTCGTGTAGAATACGCCTTCAAAAATTACTAAATTATTCACTCACTTTTTAAATGTACCCACTTAATAAAATATTTGCCTTCTATGCAAATAAACCTTCTATTTCGCCCGATTCCTCTTCTCTATCCGACTTTGAACAGCTGCATATACATAATATTATCAAATATTCAAAAGGTGTGTTCTACCCTGATGTCGCCATTTCTCATTTTTAGTCCCCGACTACATTTAAATAAAATAAAGATGCTCGGCTAAAGCCAAGCTACAAAAAGAATATGTTATGCACTGCCTGTTTTTCTGTCTCTATTCATATTTTGTATGCATATTGGCGGTTCGAGTATCGTTCTCATCTCAAGCGTTATTATTTCTGACAGATACGAGGTCCCAAGGGATAAAGTTTTTTTCCGTATGGAACGTTGTACGGAAAGAGTGGCAGGTATATTAGGTACCTATTATATATTATATGTATTTATTAAACATATGGCAAAAATTGAAGTGATTATTCCCTGGACTATTCTAAGAATATTTTGTCCTTTGATGACTTTCGAAATTAAAGTGGCTTTGTTTCGAAGATACAGGGCCAGAAGAAATATGCTGATGTGCATTTAATTTTTGGGAAGCGCTTTCCAACTCTTTGAAGGTAAGTATGCTGAAATATTCCCACATGGAAAAAAAAGAAAAACAAAAAATGTCAACAATAATGTATCTTTCATTTGCTACAGGTTGTAACATTTATCCTAACATTTGTTAAAAAAAAATACTAAAAATATATTGAAAATCTCAAGCGCCTGTTGGAATTTTTACTACCGATTTGTATATTTGCCATTTTGTAGTAAAATTTTAAACTGATACTTGTAAAATCTAATATACGTTATTTCGATATAAGTGATCGAGACAAGACTATACTATGAAATGAAATTTTTTAATGTTTTGTAGTATTTACTACACTAGTTTAAAATGTGGAATTTAAAACAATTTATTGGAGAACCTTTAACAATTGTAATGGTTTACACATATCGAAATATAAAAATCTTCAACAATTTGCAGTATTTTTACTACACTACTTTAAAATGTGTAATTTCAAACAATTTGTTGCAGGAACTTAAACAATTTTTAAGACTATACATATCGAAATATAAGAATCTTCAACAATTTGTAGTATTTACTACACTATGATAAACAAGCATAGGGTATTAAGTACTTTAGATTGCTAGAGACTGCTGGAAGATGGCGCTGCCTATATTGTACTGCCCACGCAGAACAATATCGCAGCTTGAAGCTGTTTCGATTTTCCAACGATCGGTATTCGGTTTGCTCACTTGTCATAATTGCAGGGTTGCCAGACATACATACCATTTTTTCACTTGCGATACACGCTGTTTTTTTAGTTTACCATATTCCATTTTTCTACCACTTTTTTACCGTTGATACCATTTTTTTACCGTTTTTCTAATCTTGCAATATTTTTAATCTATTTTCTCCCACATACCCACCAAGATACCAATATCACTAAAACGAAAAGTTTTCAATCAGTGTGTTCTGTCGGTTATGACATACGGTGCGGGAACTCTAACCATGACCAACCAAATGTCTTTACCACCAAATTTTTTTTATATTAACTACACTACACCCTAGATTTAGGTATCGAGGGCATATATATGGGAGGGATTCACCATATAAGTTAGATGTTCAATATACATTTAAGTTTGAAAATTGAGTCGGACTAGTTTCGACCTTAGAAAAGATCATCATCAGCATTTCTATATAATTAAAATGTATACAAGGTAAAACACAGTAGTGGATGGTTCAATGAATGTGTGATAACACCAGCCCATGGACTTGACTGGGAACGTCCCTTTGGACATCATGACAACATGGCTTCACAGATTTGATACCAAGATGAAGAAGCAGAAAAGAGTGGTATTGTTTCTGGATAATGCAACGTCTCATCCTAAAACTACACTGGATAATGTCAAACTTATTTTTCTTCCACCCAATACTACCTCACATTGCCAACCTTTGGACCAAGGCATTATCAGGAATTTTAAAATGCTCTACAGAAGCTTATTAAGAGGCTTTTAACATGTATAGAGAGTGGTTGTCCTCTTTAGAGAATCCAAAATAATACTACCGTAACTAACGCCTGATGGTCGGCCTGAAAATGAACCTTTCCAAAACAAAGATTATGACAAATCTTGTCATGAGCGAAGGTATAAACATCGATAACACTGAAATCAAATGGGTCGAAAAATACACGTACTTGGGCCATGAGATTAGAATATCTAGAGATTATCAGACATGTGCGTTGCACAGAGGATCAGCCTCGGATGGGCAGCATACGGAAAGTTAAAATACGTCTTCAACAGTGACCTACCCATCTGTCAAAAAAGAAAAATTTTCGATCAATGCGTTCTACCAGTGCTCACCTACGGTGCGAAAACACTCACCTTAACGATGGCATCAGCGAAGAAACTGAGAGTTGCACAACGCAAAATGGAAAGGTCAATGACCGGATTGAGTTTGAGAGACCACGTTACAAACCAGGACCTGCGGAGAAAAACCGGCGTAAAGGACATCGTCGAACGAATAACCACGTTAAAATGGAATTGGGCAGGACATGTAGCCAGAATGAGCGGCGACAGATGGACAAAGAGGTTGTTGGAATGGAGACCACGCACCGATAAGCGAAATAGAGGAAGACCACCTACACGATGGACCGATGATCTGAAAAGAATTGCAAACAACTGGATCCAGGCAGGCCAAAATAGAGTCAGGTGGCAAGTCATGAGGGAGGCCTATGTCCAGCAGTGGACGCTCTAAGGGCTGGTTGATGAACTAACGCCGTAATATGGGTTTCGGTGGTCTGGCGCAATTTGTCCCCAGTGATAATAAAAAAAATGCTTAATGAAAGCCGGATTTATGTGTAATACAGACAACATTCTTCGAAGAAGATAATATTCCGTTCGCACAACTGTTTCCTAACATTAAGGACACATTTGTGAACTTGAAACAATTTGCCTCTATTGATAGCGATTTGCCAGCAAGAAGTACAGAATTGACTGTCATCGAGTATATTGAAAAGATCCAAGAAACGTATTAAACTACTCCCAACTCTGAGACAGAGGAAAAAGAACTTGAACTTGCTTCAGTGTCGAAAATATCAAGCCTATCTGAAGAGACTTAGAAAACGTTTTTAATAATGTTAACAATTTTGACAAGTCTACAAATATTTCTTCATTGCTATTAAAATGTGAATCTGAATTTTATAAAAATGAAATAAAAAATGTGAAGCAATCACTAATTCCTGCTATTTTAAAAAATAAAAATTTCAAAGCAAACATACAGTACATTGTATAATATATGTATGTTAGCATGCACGTGCAGTATATTCATATTGGTAAATTGGCTTCACCTCGTCTAGTTTTAGTTCTGAAAAATATCTAAAATTATTTACATATGAGAAGATACTTATTAATAAACAAACACTGTAAATTGCAGATCAGTTGCTTTAACTTTTTTCTATTAATCGACCAACATTTGATTCCCCGAGGGTGGTCGCTATTGAGAGATTTTACTGCATATGGATCCATTTTCGTAACACCCTGTAAATAAACTTATGACTTCTTATAGCAGTCTAAGTCATAAATATTTTTATCGTGATGGGAGTACATAGACTTAAAAGTTAAACTGAATATAATTATATGATAAAATTTTATCAAATAAATAAATATTGCTTACGGATCTTTAGAGAACGCCAAATAAAATCGTTAAATTTTTAACGAGACTCCGTCGAACTGTACGTCTTGATTCTGCCTAGCGTGAAACATCATTAAATTTCAAGCTAATGACGATGGTAACGGCACTAATCCTCGAGTCACGTCTTTTAATAAAAATTTACGAGGGATATTTAGATATTTTCGCTCCCTAAAGTGTAAGTAGGTACATCATTACGACGTTAGTAAATTTTATCATGTTGGTTGCTCTTGACAACTTACATCCCATGTACTAACAAGATATAGGCAAGTCAAACAAAAATGCTTGTGGTTTTAATTATTTTAATATATTAATACTTTCATAAATAAATCAAAATACCAAAAGGAAAAGACCAGCTCTAAAAATCTATTGAATCTATTGGAGATTATTCAACCACTTTGTTGATTTTTCAAAAACTATCAATACGGACCTTAAAGATCAATTTCTTAGTGTTGATGTAGACAATAAATAAGAAAATAAAGGTTCTATGCTTATGTTTACGATATATTTCATATTAGTTTCTCCGAAAATTTTTAAATATTCCATAAGTAAGTCAAAACATTTATGATGTATTGATGAAGTCTTTCAGAAACCCAAAAATGTCCCATAAAAGTAATATTTCAGTTTATGTTTCTGAAACATTACAGTTCTGAAATATTTAAAATTAGAGGCAAATACTTTTCCGAAATATTTCAAATGTTTGAGAAACATTGTTTAATATAAATTTAATCCATAAATAAAACCATACTTCTACTAGTTCTTATACGCAGTTTAAACCTGGCAAAACTAACAAAGAAAACTACCTCTCATAATTCCTAGTTTAAAAATATTATTCTCCTAAAAGGCTGAAAAAACGGTCCAAAAAATTCAACAACATGTCTATTTGTAGATTAACAGCCTCTATTATAAGCCGAGAGATACGTTTATAAAATAACTATATGCAAATTAGGTTCCTTAGAATAAACCCGAGCCGCGGTAACAAGAACTCAAGTTTATCTAATATTTATAATATAAAAAATGGCCGCTATTGTCATGACAGCGAATCATCAGACTGAAAGCTAATTGGTTCCCTATCGGAAGATTTAAGGTGAGAAGGTAATTCGACTTGTCTACCTAATTATTCTCTCATTGCTTCTCAAGGAAGGAGGTCGATATCTTCTTGCCGGTCAGAGGGGGGTTCCCTGTTGGTAAGTTAAGGAATTTGGTTGCATTGTAGCTGAAGGAGCGCAGGAAAAGTGAAAATTAAAATAGCATAGAATATCCATTACATAAACATAAACTGTTATGCAGTATTTGTTGCTTCCTCAATGATAATTTTAATGTACTAATATGGAAAAAGGTCTGGTTTTGAGATTTCTTAATATGCTTTAGTGATTTCTGATTTATGCCACCGTACATCACTTGGGCTGTTATTACTTGTAATATAAGTAAAAATGAATAATTATTATCAATCAAGCCCATTCATTGTAACCGTTAATATTTTAAAACTACTTCAAAAGATGCACAGAAAAAAAAATATTAAATAAACAAAAAATCATGAAAATGTAAGGTTTATTTTGCATCACAAATCCGTTAAATTAATACCGGTATTTAAGCTATGAATGGATGTAAATAATAATGAACAAACCCCTGTAGATCGACTGAAATTACACCTCAGCACGTCGTTGCCAACTCGCGATTTAGCAAATGTTAACGAGAGCAATTTTTAAATTCTTCCGAATGTTCTTTCTTGACATCTTGAAGGAATGGTCCCGAATTAAGCAATTTCGTATCTGAGGGCTTCCCAAATTATTCGCTCAAAGAGCTTGTTAGCAGAAAGCTTAATATTTAAATTTAAGAAAAATCTCTACATGTATGAACATAAAATTAGGAACCAGTTAGCTCTTATTTTTATCTTGTGCTATTACATCTTTCTTAGCGAATATAATCTCCGATCATTCGCTTCCTTAGCACACGCTCCGCTGTCAGAGCGCCATAAAAACGTTTTTCTGCAGTGTATGTAAGTATCACAAGGCATACTTAACTCTGCAATCCGACACTAAGACACAAAAAAGTTATGAATCTTTAAATATATTTAAATTTCTGCTAGGGGTGCCTTCTGAAAGGTAAAGTGTCCATTTTTCGATGTAATTGCAGGGTATCTCCGTAACTAGTAAAGATAGGGACTTGCGATTTTTACATTACTTACGCTACTTCTTCGTGAAACAAGAGATGCCGCAAGAAGAATTGTCATTCTTCTTCTTAGTGTTTAAGCTATAGGATGTTTTTGAAAATGTTTGCTTTTTGACCTATCTATTTTGAAGTAGCTATTTTGGTCACCCTTTAACCTATTAAAAAATTGTGTCCCATTTAAAAAATCATATGTTTGCTCTCAATTTTGAAAAGTAAGACTCTCAGAAAAAGAGTAAGCATGCCACTAAATTCTACTTAAGAAAATTTCTTAAAAACAGCTTCCAATTTGTTGTTAAGTTAAAGGGTAACCGAAATATAGGGGGTGGTCGAGAAGCAAACATTTTCGAAAACACCCTGTAGCATAAATACTAAGAAAGCTATGACAATTCTGTTTGCGGCATCTTTTGTTTCACAAAGAAGTAGCGTAAGTAATGCGAAAACCGCAAGTCTCTATCTTTAGTAGTTACAAGGATACCTGGCAATTACATCAAAAAATGGATACCAACTGTTATAAGATCTGAATCTCGTATCTCAAAAAAACCCTTGCGACCTGAATTCGGGCAAATTGTGCCCCTATTAAAGATAAATATTTTGAAAAAATTTGAAAAAAAATTAATTTCTGTATTTCGGACTATGTGAACTTTTGGACTACGGTAAGTTGTGTACATCGTCATGTTTTGGCCTGAGGAATTTATGCTATCATTTGTACAAACCTTTTAATGTTTTATTGTTAAGTTAGTGAATAATAATTCAGGAATATTGTCTCTAAGAACTAAGACCAGTTTCAAATTAATGCGCAATGAGCTAATATTATTTTATATTTATTTTATATTATATTTATAATATTTCCAGTTCTAATTCACTCCTATTAAATTGCAACTATTATGATTGAATGCTAGTTTTTCCATACAGATCCTCCATAATGTAAAGGGCATAGTATTTCTCATAGCAAAAAAAAAACAGGAAAGAGTCGGGGAAAATGGTCCACCTCTTCGGTTACTAAAATATGTAGAAGTTACCTACAAAGACTTTTTGTTTGACACGACGTTTTTGAAAAAAAGTTCGTGTAACTCCCACACACATTTCGCGTAACACCTTTTATTCTAATTGACAGAATTAGAATGGTTTTAATTAAAAATTAACACTTTAAAAACCCTTATTATTAATTCACAATCCTAACCCGTCAGTTATTTGTGATAAGTGTTTTTGTTTAACACGTTTGAAATTTCTACCAGGGTTTGTATAATTCATGGGATATTGCATTCCCTTATTGGGTAATAATTTGTATAGTTGATCAGTTCACTGATTATAGAATGTAATTAGTGTTTAACAATGTGTAATAAAGATCTCTGTCAATACAGGGTAAGTCGGTAGGAACGGATCGAACTCCAGGAGTGTATTATACACGTGAAAACGATGTGACATATTCTGTTCTTATTCGATTTTAATTTATTTTCAAGTTATATATAGCGTAATTTTAATTACTTTATTGTATTGACACGCATTGACACATATTTTCGTATTTATTTATAATGTTTTAATGTTACATTGATATTGTTTTCGATTTAATAAAAGCTAAACACCATTTTAAAGGTCCTGCATATTTTCCCAAAATAAAGTTTTGAGTGAACGAGAACGGCAATTTATTTGGGCAAGTGTTGCTTATTTCCATTGGTTAGTGGTTAATGGTGTGTAATTTAAACAAGCCATTGAAAGGGTAAACTTTCACCAAACTAAGAACTTCTCTTTTATTTTGTATTCAATCTATGGGTATTGTTTATGTATACAAATATCAATTGATTGTAAAAAAATACAGGATTTTTTTTTATTTTAAAAATGATTTAAGACTAAATATATATGGTTCGCCAGTTTTGACATCATCAAGACTAAAGGAGATTTAAAATAAACACTAAAATACCTACCATAACCCGCATAAATATATACAACTGTAGATAAAATCTAATTTATCCTAATTCACAAAAGTATGATAGACCGTTTTTGGGTATTTTTTTATATTATCTTTATTTTTTTTCATAATTTAGATTTTAAAAATATCAATTTGTAGGTTACTTAACTAACAGACCTTTTGTGACAACGCAACAAACGATAACCAGGCGTATTGCATAATTTACAAAAGTACGATAGGCCGCTTTAAAATATTTATGTTTCTACATTTTCTGCGTATTGCGACAAAAAAATTTACAACTTGTAGGTGCCTTAGAAGATTTCTAATAGCGCTGTTTGTTTCTCGTTCAAAAATTTGTTTAAATGGAGACAACCACAAAGAAAAACAATAAGTCGGGAGATATAAACATTAAAACACACAGAAAAATTAAGTCAAGCAGAAAATAGTCAAATTAGCGTACACCCATCGATATCCTGTATTCCTGCTCAATCGTACTAATACTAAAACACAGCCAGAGCCGTGGGAAAATGTACGGGATTAGTCTAGATGGGTGTACGCGAATTAGACTAATTTCTGTTTTTATTTTACGGTTTTTTGATGCTATCTTCGCTTGACTACAGAATGTTTGTATTATGATTGGCGCATAAGTATTGCCTGTATGTAGAATACAATTCCACCAACATTGGAGTGCCAAGAATTGAAATGAGTTGACTTCCAGCGTGGGATATTCAAATTCAACCCTATTTCCAGTTCTAATTCACTATTAATAAATTGCAACTATTATGATTGAATGCTAGTTTTTCCATACAGATCCCCCATAACGTAAAGGACATAATATTTCTCATAGCAAAAAAAAAAAGAAAGGGTCGGGGCAAAATGGTCCACCTCTTCGGTTACTGAAATATTTAGAAGTTACCTACAAAGACTTTTTGTTTGACACGACGTTTTCGAAAAAAAGTTCGTGTAACTCCCACACACATTTCGCGTAACACCTTTTATTCTAATTGACAGAATTAGAATGGTTTTAATTAAAAATTAACACTTTAAAAACCCTTATTATTAATTCACAATCCTAACCCGTCAGTTATTTGTGATAAGTGTTTTTGTTTAACACGTTTGAAATTTCTACCAGGGTTTATATAATTCATGGGATATTGCATTCCCTTATTGGGTAATAATTTGTATAGTTGATCAGTTCACTGATTTTAGTATGTAATTAGTGTTTAACAATGCGTAATAAAGATCTCTGTCAATACAGGGTAAGTCGGTAGGAACGGATCGAACTCCAGGAGTGTATTATACACGTGAAAACGATGTGACATATTCTGTTCTTATTCGATTTTAATTTGTTTTCAAGTTATAGGTTAATTTTCAAGTTTGAATGATCAAAGTTTTACCAAATACCTATTGAAATTTAGAATATGCCAATACGGTTTTTATATTAGAAGTGCTACAGCTGCTGTTTAAAAATATAGTCAACGGTTTCCACATCAGATACATCCTAATATAAACGTATTTACCAGAGTTTTCAATAAATTGCTCGAGAACGAGAAGCTTCCCAGTGCTAACATAACATCTGAACGAGCTACTGTACAAGATTTAGAAGAAATAGCAAATAATTGATTTGTGATGGGCTACATGCTTGGTAAAATTTATTTCGATGGGCTACATGCTTGGAAAAATTTATTTCACACCATGCTCATTAAATATAACTAAATTTTCTCACTTTTATTAACAAATTTTTAAAATAACTAAAATGTGCTGATTTACATATATCTACAACTCTGAGTTACCTCAAGTTAGTCTTCAACTAAACAAATTTCACTCGCTACGATTATATTAAATGTTGTGCTGATTAATTTAAGACAACTATTAGATCCCATTTTACACTCGATATAGTTCCCCTGAAGATGACTGTATATATAGTCGAAACATGTAGGGACAATCGTTAAATTTTCAAAATATATATTATTTGTGGAGGAAGGACAGAAGTGTTGTTTTAATTTATTACCTACACTCCACTGCAAGTATGGACTACTTCTTCAAATTTAAATTGAAATACCTTCAGGTGCCAATCTAATACTTAATAGTCTAATAACTTAGGATAAATATACAATAAACACTGTCAATAATTATGAAAGAAAAACCCCATAATTATATACACAATATCATTTTCTTAACTTTTATTACTTAGATGTAAATACCTCTATAATCACACCTGTAACTCATAACTCAGTTGTACCTTTGGCCAATACCTGAAAATTAAGCCAAAATAACCCATAATCTGTCAATTTACTTCATCTACCTAATCTGCCATGCTGACATGTTTACCATTACTACACAAATCACCGAAATAAATATAAATTTATTTCTGTGATTTGTGCATTACTATTACTTAGATATTGACTTTGTAACTACACGTAAAATTTAGTATTGTCTTGTATTCCTTTGGTAATGATCCGCAAGGGTCGAAACATGTGTCAGGCAACTGAATTATAATTGTGAAATATAACAAGTAAGACTTTAAATAGCAAATATTCTGGATTTAGTAAACGAAGATGCCACGACCAGCTTACGAAGAATTGGTACACAATTGGGCATTCCACAAAAAAAAATAATAAACACACTCCACGAGCCACGGCTTATATCCATACCATGTACAGAGAGTACATCACCTAAAACCGGAATATTATGCTAAACGTCTGGAATGTTGTCGGTGGATAAATAATAATCATCGTGTTGTATCACGTATACATTTTACGGATGGCGATATTTTTGAACATTTACTAAAAAAACGCTGTGATTAAGAATGTTATTGTAAAATTTACCCTTTCAAAGTATACCTACGTAGATTATATACCGTCCGTAGGATGGTACTTCCCTATTTTTAATAATGGCTACATACCGTTCAACTCGTAATTGACAGGCCATTTTTTTAATAAAAAAGGAAATGTAATGAAACGCTTGAGACTGAATCACCCATAAAACAAAGGCCATATTCAGCATTTTTGCGGGAACCCGTCGTACGTCCAAATTGACTGGAGCGATAAAAAATCAAAGAGAACGTGGTCCGAATATAAAAGGCGAAAATAAGTCGCCCCGCGTCGCTTTATACAGTTACACGACGCCGATTTAGCGGCTCAACCCTCAAATCTATAAAAAGCCAAATATACCGCCACCGTCTGTTTTCTAAAATATGTCTCTCCGTAGGCAATTGAATATTATTTGGTATTTTACTTCACGTCGGCATTTTCTTAATGTTTTTCTGTTGTTGTCGAGGGTGTACAAATGTACATATATACCGTGTCTTTGAATTGATTGCTTGAAATTCAGGATGTGATTGCTTTATTAATTTTAAGACTTAAAGGTTAGTTGGTTAGTTACACAGTAATTTTGAAAAGTCAATATATCTTAAGATCATTATAAATGCATACTAAATGAGGGAAAGAATCGAAACCATGAGCACTTGAATGGAGTTGTTAATCTCCTGAAATTTATTTGTAATCCTAGCTCGTAGGTCTTCTAAATATTCACAAGGGGTTTTTGAAACCGAGTTTTTAGAGGCAATGATGCATTATGAACATGTTTTGGATTTCCAATAATAAAATGATAACATATTTTCAGGAAACACTTACCCCTCTCCGTGGCTATAAATGAGTTAATAATAGCACCGAAAGGAATTCGAAGAAATTGTCTATTTATCTCTTATAAAGCTCTCGTGTAAAGCCTGTCCAGAGATATAAGAAAGTGGCACTTTGCTTTTGAATAGGAGTATCCAAGGGTGGGCATAAACAAATAATGAATGAATGAATAAATGCAGGTAAATTATGGTCCGTACTTAAAAATGTCTTAAAGTAAGCTGCAAATCCGGAAGACGTAATTTCATTATTAAAGTAATAGTTAGGTGCTTTTAAACCGATTTTTACCTGATTCAAAATGAGAGGGTTAATCCCATAAAACAAATTATGTTCTAAAGACTGTATATATTGCCACTCTAGTTAGTTTTAAGCTTAGTAATTATTCTTACTTCGTGTGTAATACAGCGTTTGATTAATCGTATGTGAGTCATGGAATATATGTGCGCACCCAATGTATCTCAGGAGATAACCCCGTCGTAAAGCAGAAAACACTTCTCTGTGGAATCTAAGGAAAGCAATGTTTATTTAACTCTCATTGAACGTGCGGTCAGCAAGCAAGCAGCGTTAGAAGAAACGGCCACATTAACAAAAATTCCAACATGAACTCTATGGAAAATTGTGAATAAGCCCATTTTAGCCAGGAAAAAAAGAATCGATACTGGCATTTTCTCGAAGGTAGATGGAAGTGATCAAGATATAATACGACAAAAGACAAGTTTTAATGAAATCCTGTAGAATTCGTGAATGGCGATCCAAATATCTACAAAAGATTAGGATTTACAGAGATCAGCAAAGGCCGGTTATTTACTTGGATGAAACCTGGTTCGACACATATGATACCCCGGAAAAGGGTTGGGTTGACTCAAGCGGCAAATGTAAAACAAGCGCGCCATCAAAAAGAGGTAAATGAATTACGGTTTTGCATGCTTGATCTAAAGACGAATGGATTCCAAATGGTCTTACTCTGTCTGCAAAAAAACATTAAAGATTCTTCTCTGGATTACCATAAGGACACCACTGCTGATTTATTTGAAGCTTGGTTTAAAAACAAGCTAATTCCAAATATACATCCGAATAGCGTAATTGTAATGGACAATGCAAGCTACCATAGTAGGCAGTTGACCAAGACTCCCTCCTCAAATGACACAAAAGCTACAATCCAAAACTACATGTATGATAATGACATTTATTTTCAGGAAGATTACACCAAAAGGCAATTAATTGAGGTTTTACAAAGTTTAAAACTGCAAAAGGAATACTTCTGTGATATTTATGCAAAAAATCTGGGGCATACAGTTTTAAGGCTTCCACCATACCATTGTATATTTAATCCCATCGAACATGTTTGGCACCAACTGAAATCTGCCATTCGTCGTAACAATATTTGCCCTACTATTAACTCCAGTGTACTTCAGCTTATAGAAACTGAAGTTTTTAACATCCCTTCACAAAGTTGGGCAAATTCTGTTACACATGTTGAAAAAGTGGAAAAATCCTATATCCATATAAACAATATAGCACAAATAATAATTAATTAGAACAGATGATGATAGCGATAGTGATATTGATATATTAAGTGAATAATTATTATAAGTACCGAGTAATTTGTATATTTTTGTAATCCTTAATATAATTTTAATAATAAAATAACTTTTAATTTCACATTTAAACATAAATAAAATATTATTTAATGTCTTACTTATTACTTCACTTATACTGTTTTATATTATATATATTACTATTACTTACTTTATTACAAGCCACGATTAAATTATAAGCAAAATACGGACCTGTTCGGCTATATTTCAAATTTACAGCTGGCCCGAGTCTTTCCTAATAGGGATCAGTTAGTCACTTTCTTATATCTCTGAACAGACTTTACCAAGGCTTGCAAATATCTCTTATAGGATTATTAATGCAATCTGCCTTTGTCTGGAAAGGTTTTTAAAAACACGCCCCTTATGACGTCAGACTTAGGCTGTCTATACGACGAAAAGCGTACATGATTCGAAAACATGTCTATTTATAGCTCAACAGTCTTTGTTGTACGTTTGGTACGGATTTATAGACTGGACCCTAATTGGTTTACTACTGACAACGTCGACAGAAGGTGGGTGGACCACCTCGATAGAACAGGGATTCCTCCCATCACCTCTCGAGAAGCAAAGTACCGTTTTGACGAAAAGGTCATCTCGCAACACAAAAATATGTTTTTCTTCAGTAAAACAATATTTTAATCAATAAAGTAGACTTTTTTTTGATACCACTTAATGTTAAGTTTCGATTGGGATGTATATAAATCCCACAGATCGTAATACTGCAATGTCTTTGCAAGCTAGTATATTTCTTACTCATATAAGTGCAGTAAGTTGATGTTATTTGTTTATAATACTTAGTTTAATTGAGTAAACTAGAAAACCTTCCGTCCGTTCAGATGAAATAAACTTTTCGTTTTGAAATAAACCAAGAAATCTGGTCCTGCATTTTTGCGATCAGCAGAAAAAATCACTCTGTTTATAAACAAAAAGACAACCAAGCTTGAAAAGGACAACAAAACGCGACGTGAAGAAGAAACACCGGGATCCAAGCGGCACATATGAAATCCGCTCTATGACATTTAAATTTGACGAGACATCGGGGAGCTGTTTGCCACACCAATCTTACACCGAACCGGGGACGACGATCCGGGAGCAAATTTAAGGGTAAATAAATTGAAAAATGACGTCTTTTATGGTGGCGCGCCCTAAGGGCATTATCGCTAAAATCAAATCCGCCCGAGGTGTTTGTTCGGCGGTTATTAACTTTTTGGCGGATTATATTTTTCGGCGTTTCGTTTTGTTCACTTTTTCGCGGGGGTATTAAAAAGTTGGAATTACTAATTTTTCTAAGGGTATTGCTTATACCGAGAAAGTCAGTCAGTAGCGGGCCTTATACATTTGAATCTAGGTTAGTTCAAAATTTTATGAACTGTGAGTTACACCTGTGCAGGTGCACTTGCACAGGCTAACCGGAACTTTACGAAACTATTAGTGTCTTAAATATATTACTATGTATTTTCAATTACTACATTTAATTTCAGTGTTTCCTTGCTAACAAATATTAACATGTAGATAAATAAAGATACAACACCGCAACCGTCTCGTAGAGCTCGCATTCTTTCGGCAGCTACAGATAAATGTGTCAAACTATAGTGCCGCAGCTGTCACCGGATTTCTAATGCTAGGACGGTAGATTGGCGGTTTTGGGTTATTTAAATGGGCATCACGAAGCGCTGGGCCGCGATTCTCTTACACGATTCGTATCGTATACGCCGCGTCATGTGATTTAACAAAAGCGATTCTATATTACGATTTATCGAGTAAATACGATTCGAGTTACTTGATAGCTTTCGAGTTGTCGTATTACTAGTATTCGTTATTATTTACCGTTTCTTAACCTAAGATTTTTGCACAATAAATGATATCGGTTTATCGTCTCTGTTGATTTGAGTCTAAAGTTTATTTTTAACTTATTGCAATAATTAGGTATGCTTCCTGTAGTTAGTAGTGTTGGTAGCAGATCATGATACGAGACATCCAAATTTGGGGCGCCCACGATAAGAGCTTAGAAATAGCAGCGATGCTTTTTCCTTACCAGAACAGTAGTTAATGGAATTGTTTCGTTTGAATACTTTAAATTATAGGTATATATATAAGCATGGGCATATTTAGAAAAGTCGGTTAGGGGGGGGGGGGGGGTAAATCAGTTAATAATGACGAATAGGTAAACAGGCGAAAAGCACCGCAGGTAAAAAAAATTTTTGGACCACGCCCAAATTATCGCAAACTTTTTATTAAGATTTTTTAATTTATCACATTCTGGGAGAAGATGTAGTTACCCCCCTCCATCCCCCCCATAAAAACGCCCTTGCATATAAGTAAGTTTAACAACCACTTTTTTAAACATAAACAACCAAAATAGAGAAAAAAAATAAATTCATCTTCTTTTCTGTTATGCGGCCTCAGCTTCTTGGGCGTTTTCTGTCGTCGAAAATGTCAATTTGTTCCTCTATAATATATTACCCGATCGTAAAACAGAATCGCCTTCTCCACCAAGCTCGTATTCGTAATCGTATTGATAATCGTTTTGATCGATACCTATCTATCGTATAACCTGAATCTTGACCCTGGGCTATTGCTATTAGGCAATCCAAACCAGGTTATGTTTAAGACTAGTTCATATAGATGCGAATCACGAATTGCGAATAATGCTCTTATTGGTCAATTAATTTTCAATTAAAGCCTGCCACGGTCATAATGGAGTCACAAAGTGCTTCCAATATGGCCGTCGACGGCAAACGTCGGAAAAGCTAACCTTTATTTTTGTGTGAACGTCAGTGTCAGTTTAAACAGCGATTTTGGTTTTGTGTGTTTTATTAAGTTATTGTTGTTCAATTTGTGTTTTTTTTCTGTTATTTATATTTATTTATACTTAAAGTTTTTTGACCAACAATTTGGTCAATTTGGCGGCAAATCGATTTTTAGGATCGTGAGGTGCACAGAACTCTACTGAAAACTAAGCATTAAATCCGTGTACATATTTGGCCACATATTTGCCTTCCACGGCCATATTATATTGTTTGTTGAATGTTTTTGAATTGACCATTTAAGGGTGACGTCGCTGGGGGGCAAATTTGACAAATTTAGGTTAAAATTTATGTCAAAGACATGAAATTACCATAACATATTTGACAACGGCCATATTTGCTGTGGGGCAAAGTAACAAGTGGCAGTCAAATCGTAATTTGACACATCGTTGGATTGTAGGGTTGCCACATTTACGGGATTGTCCCGGAATTAACTGTGTTGCCCCGGATCCCGGATTCATATTTTTTAGTCCCGGAAAATCATCAAAAGTCGAAAAATTATAAATCAATAATTTAAATTTTTGTATAATTATCTAGACGACATTTTTTAATTTTATATAAATTTAATTTTTTCGTTACATTACTTTGTACTGAGTAGGTACTTTAAAAAATGTGTTTGTTTTAAATTTAAAATTTATAGTCTTTTAGTATGTTATTTTTGTTTTTGATTTTGTTTAAATTAATACAGATTAAAGTACATAATTTAACAACTTAAGTGCTATGTTAGCATCTTTATTTCTTAAGAGGGTGGTACACAAAAAATGGATTGTCAAAAAAGTGATGACTGGGGGGGGGGGTCCCGGAATTGCATTCATCAAATGTGGCAACCCTATTGGATTGCCTAATACATATCTAATCTCGAAAATGTTGGATATTGTTAAAGGCAAATTAAATAATGTACAAGAACTTTGCAATAGAACTTTCGATTCTTCGCGCACTATTACTTCCAGGCAGCTCCTGAATGTTATAAGACATTTCTACGACTGTCTGGGCTTTTGCTTGGTTCAATTTGGAGGTCACTTTGAAAATTTTATTTAGAGCATTTTAATCATTATCTATACTGTTAATATTTATGGAAATCCTACATTTTTGAAATTTGTTTACTTTTGTTATGCCCTGTTGTACAAGGAGGTTTATGTAGGGTTAGTAGTAAAGTTAAGCTTATCATACAGGTGTTCGGAGTTTAACTTAAAATTAATTTGAATAAATTTCGAAAATATTACTGACGATGAGGAGTTTCTAGAATTACTTGATGTAGTGGGTCGGTACCATTGACATTAATGTCAATGGTCGGTACTCTACTCCAACGTTGCCAGTTTGTTCACAAAACTTTATTCAAGAAAACCAAAGACATTAGAACTACTAGACCAAATTGTTTACATTTCATGTGGCAAATCATCATTCCCTCTTTATATTCATATATCTCTGTCGCTCAAAATTGGACCTAAGCCGGTTTTATCTGACTGTTAGAAATATTAGGGAAAACTGTTTTTAAAAGATTGAGTTAGTAATTGCAGTAACGTCCAGAACCTAATATACAAAAAAGTTAAGGTGCGCGTATCAAATTATGCATTAATGCTTCTAATGTTATGCGAATATTTTATTAAAAACTGTGACTGCACACGTGCTGGATATTTGTGTGATAATGCATTAAAAAATCACTATTACAATCAACGACAAAAGTTTGCTTGACTATATACAATAAGACATATTTCTTATCAGATTAAAAAAATCTGAATAACAAACTTCGGCATAAAAATGTAATAGAAGGGCGCCCACACATCACACATGCCATTGTAAAAGGGATCAGGAGTTGTAGGCGTATTCTGTGTTCGTGTAGAATACGCCTTCAAAAATTACTAAATTATTCACTCACTTTTTAAATGTACCCACTTAATAAAATATTTGCCTTCTATGCAAATAAACCTTCTATTTCGCCCGATTCCTCTTCTCTATCCGACTTTGAACAGCTGCATATACATAATATTATCAAATATTCAAAAGGTGTGTTCTACCCTGATGTCGCCATTTCTCATTTTTAGTCCCCGACTACATTTAAATAAAATAAAGATGCTCGGCTAAAGCCAAGCTACAAAAAGAATATGTTATGCACTGCCTGTTTTTCTGTCTCTATTCATATTTTGTATGCATATTGGCGGTTCGAGTATCGTTCTCATCTCAAGCGTTATTATTTCTGACAGATACGAGGTCCCAAGGGATAAAGTTTTTTTCCGTATGGAACGTTGTACGGAAAGAGTGGCAGGTATATTAGGTACCTATTATATATTATATGTATTTATTAAACATATGGCAAAAATTGAAGTGATTATTCCCTGGACTATTCTAAGAATATTTTGTCCTTTGATGACTTTCGAAATTAAAGTGGCTTTGTTTCGAAGATACAGGGCCAGAAGAAATATGCTGATGTGCATTTAATTTTTGGGAAGCGCTTTCCAACTCTTTGAAGGTAAGTATGCTGAAATATTCCCACATGGAAAAAAAAGAAAAACAAAAAATGTCAACAATAATGTATCTTTCATTTGCTACAGGTTGTAACATTTATCCTAACATTTGTTAAAAAAAAATACTAAAAATATATTGAAAATCTCAAGCGCCTGTTGGAATTTTTACTACCGATTTGTATATTTGCCATTTTGTAGTAAAATTTTAAACTGATACTTGTAAAATCTAATATACGTTATTTCGATATAAGTGATCGAGACAAGACTATACTATGAAATGAAATTTTTTAATGTTTTGTAGTATTTACTACACTAGTTTAAAATGTGGAATTTAAAACAATTTATTGGAGAACCTTTAACAATTGTAATGGTTTACACATATCGAAATATAAAAATCTTCAACAATTTGCAGTATTTTTACTACACTACTTTAAAATGTGTAATTTCAAACAATTTGTTGCAGGAACTTAAACAATTTTTAAGACTATACATATCGAAATATAAGAATCTTCAACAATTTGTAGTATTTACTACACTATGATAAACAAGCATAGGGTATTAAGTACTTTAGATTGCTAGAGACTGCTGGAAGATGGCGCTGCCTATATTGTACTGCCCACGCAGAACAATATCGCAGCTTGAAGCTGTTTCGATTTTCCAACGATCGGTATTCGGTTTGCTCACTTGTCATAATTGCAGGGTTGCCAGACATACATACCATTTTTTCACTTGCGATACACGCTGTTTTTTTAGTTTACCATATTCCATTTTTCTACCACTTTTTTACCGTTGATACCATTTTTTTACCGTTTTTCTAATCTTGCAATATTTTTAATCTATTTTCTCCCACATACCCACCAAGATACCAATATCACTAAAACGAAAAGTTTTCAATCAGTGTGTTCTGTCGGTTATGACATACGGTGCGGGAACTCTAACCATGACCAACCAAATGTCTTTACCACCAAATTTTTTTTATATTAACTACACTACACCCTAGATTTAGGTATCGAGGGCATATATATGGGAGGGATTCACCATATAAGTTAGATGTTCAATATACATTTAAGTTTGAAAATTGAGTCGGACTAGTTTCGACCTTAGAAAAGATCATCATCAGCATTTCTATATAATTAAAATGTATACAAGGTAAAACACAGTAGTGGATGGTTCAATGAATGTGTGATAACACCAGCCCATGGACTTGACTGGGAACGTCCCTTTGGCTACACAAATAGGTTAAGAATAAGGGGTTAATTGAAACACTTGTTGAGTATTGAGTGTAGAGGTTTTATATTTATTTGACGTGAGCTAATAACTGTAAATAGTAGGAGAAATAGGTCTTAAACAAGTTTGTTTTTTCTCTTGACCCATGCCAGTAGGGAAATGATTTTATTTATTTTCATTAAATATATTATTGAGAGAAAAGGATTAGGATTTTGAATTTATGGTGGTATTCTTTATGGAATAGACTTTTTAAATTAAGGTGGGTTAATTTTTTTATTTTTTAATATAACATTTTTAGATGTCAGATAGAACTAAAGGTTTGTTTTATGTTAAATTTAGGTACCTTTTAGTTCGTTTTTTATTTGTATTTCTCAGTCACTCAATAAAGATGAGGCTTTTCTCTTTTTTCTTTTGAGAAGGTAGACCATATTAATTCGGTATTAATCATCAGTTAAATCACTCTAAGTACTTAGATGATGATGATCTTTTCTAAGGTCGAAACTAGTCCGACTCAATTTTCAAACTTAAATGTATATTGAACATCTAACTCATATGGTGAATCCCTCCCAAATATATGCCCTCGATACCCAAATCTAGGGTGTAGTGTAGTTAATATAAAAAAATTTTGGTGGTAAAGACAGACTTTCATTTCCCTTTAAAATACATAACCACAGACCATGGACTACTTCTTAAATCTTATTGTATAAGGTCTCAGCAAGTGGCTAGAGAACAAAGTTCTCACATGTATACATATTTATATGTCATATTTTAAGTATAGGTATCTTCCAAATTGAAACAATATTTATTAATAAACATTTTCTCTATAATGAGAAATGGTGGTACTTTACTCTTAGCAGAATTGCCAATTTTTTACTCTCCCTCGTATACCATAAGACTTTTAGCGGATTTGATGAGTGTTATTTTAGTTTAAGGATATGCAGAACTTTTCTGAAATAAATTAAAATTTACTAAACTCATAGATAAAGAATTGTCCCATATGCTGCGCATTTTCTGCCGGTCACTGTTTATGCTCCCCAGAAATTAGGAGGTACTTACCGGACACCCTGTATTATTATTATTATTGTTATCATAGACCAATATGTTATTATTGAAGAGGCCAATCTGTTTCTTGACTGGATGGCGAGTGCGCCGATAACAAGAATCTCAGGAATAAAACTTTGTGCGCTATTTGGAAAACGATAATAGGAACCGAGATGCCGTCACAAAACATACAAAAAAACAGGATAAAGGGGTGAAATCATCAAAGCTATCTAGATAATACCAAAATTATAAATTTTATAATTAGGACATTATCTGGTGCTCAACATGCTTTTGACACAGGCTTATGCGTATGTTATAATAAAAACTAGTTTTCACTTTATATAGCTGCATAAAATACTAAATTTTCTAAGAGAGGCTGCTTTAGGGCCCGATCGAAAAGAGTTACTTAATATTAAGAATCTTCCTAAATAAAAAAGAAACATTTAACACTAATAACTAGGGCAATTGATCCATGTCGGGTTTATTAGGTATTGCTAGTAACAGCTACAAGATGTCAGCACGCATATTTAAAGCTTAATCTATAATCAAACACACAAGTTCTGCTTCTCTCGTCTAACTTCAAAATTAACTGTTTTTAACAAGACTGAAAAATTAGCAAGTAGGCTTTTTTCGGTTGTCATGGAAGCGGTACGTTAAAAGTTAACTTGTGTGTTTGATCATAGGGCTGATTTTCTGCTTTAGGCTTTAGGCAACCAACAGTAGCATAAAACTTAAATCCGTGGAGCAAGTCTGGGAGGGGCATTGCATCCTATTCTTAAACGGTGCCGTTCCTAACGATAATAAAGGATAGAACCACACAGAATCTAGGCTTGTTCACGAATAGAACGCCTAATAAAATTGTCGATGTCAACATTATCAACTTCTGTCACATTTTTGTAGGTTAGAGACGACTTTTCAATGAAAAACATACGGCTTTAGAAGTTTGTTATCAATTATCAGTATACAATAAAAGTTTAAAGCAAAAACACTTAACGGCACCTTTAACACCCTTCACATATTAATTTTTTAGTCAGCCAAATCATGTCGGTAGTAATTGAAACGACTCTTGGCGATATAACTGTGGATTTATTTCTCAACGAACGACCCAGAGCTTGTTTAAACTTTTTAAAATTATGTAAAATCAAATACTACAATTACAACTTGTTCCATACCATCAGCAGAGGGTTTATTGCCCAAACAGGAGATCCTACAGGTAGACGGAGTGGAGGAGAGTCGATTTTTGCTGTTATCGATGGACCATCAAAAAAGTAGGTTTATTTTGTTTTATTATTGCATGAATGGTTATATATAATGAACCGAAATTAATAGTTATTCAGTAGTAGACTGTTGCCTACACCCAGTAATATTTTAGATATTTTGAAGCTGAAAATGAACCAAGGATCAAACACACTCGTCCGGGTCTAATCTCTTTTGTGGGTGATGAAAATAACATGATAGCCTCTCAATTTTTTCTAACTCTGGGAGAAGATCTCACATACTTGGATGAAAAACATTGTGTTTTTGGTAAAGTAGTTGAAGGATTTGACCTTTTGGAAAACATCAATGAAGTTATATGCGATAATGATGATAGACCATATCAGGATGTTCGTATTACACACACTGTTATATTGGATGATCCATATCCGGATCCAAGAGGACTTAGGGCACCTTCCAGGTCACCATCTCCAAGTGCTGAAAGGTTGGCTGGAGGTAGGATTGCTCCAGATGAAGAAGTTGATGAAATGTCAGGTAAGTTTCCATTTAAACTAAACTCACTATAACTTACAAGAACATATTTTGTTCTCAGGAAAGTCAGCGAGAGAAGTTGCTGAAATGCAAGCAGAAAGAGAAGCAAAAGCCAGAGCTACCATATTGGAAATGGTTGGTGATATTCCTGACGCCGACATGGCGCCCCCAGAAAACGTACTTTTTGTATGTAAGCTAAATCCGGCCACCAACGACGACGACTTGGAAATTATCTTCAGCAGATTTGGAAAAATCAAATCCTGTGAAGTAATCAGAGATAGAAAGTCTGGCGATTCTCTCCAGTACGCCTTCATAGAGTTTGAAGATCAAAAATCCTGTGAAGATGCCTATTTTAAGATGGATAATGTCCTTATAGATGACAGGAGACTCCATGTTGATTTTAGTCAAAGTGTTTCCAAAGTTAAATGGCTAGGAAAAGGCAGAGGTGTAACACACTTTGATGATAGAGGTAATAAAAGGAAAGGGGATGTAAACAATGACAAAATTGGCAAGGGCGAGTACAAACTAAAAAATGGATCCAGGGAAAAAAGCGCTGATAAGAAAAGCAAGTCCCCTAGGCGAGACAGAGATAACAATGGTTCTCCTAGGAGAAAGAATGTAAGTCCATCCCCAGAGAGGTTTAGGAGAAGAAGCAGATCACCAATAAGAAAAAGGAGAGAAAGTAACACCCCAGAAAACAGTGAATCACCTGTTAGAAGAAGAAAGCACAATAGATCCCCTGACAATTTACCAAGAAGAAATGATCAAAGATACTCGCCTAAAAGATTTCCGAGATCACGAGAATACGGCCACGATACTTTAAGAAGAAATAATTATTCAGCACAAGGGAGATTCGGTACATCTAGACAAAGATCCAGATCGAATCGATCACCAGTTGAAAATAATAGAAATATTGCTAGAAGGCAATCCCGGTCTCCCAGGAGAAAAAGTATATCACCGCCTCAGAAGTCTTCTACTAGAAGGTCAAGTTCAGCAGAGGAAAGCTCTAGGCCATTAAAGTTTAATAAACCTGAAAGGCTGAGAACAGAGGAGGGGTCAGGCAAGAATAGACATTCCAAGTCCCCCCCAAAGTCACACAAGGGATCCCCAAGAAGATCTAGATCATTAAAAGAAAGATCAGAGTCACCAGAACAATCAAAACCAAGAAAAGCAGACCCAAAACGAGCCAAGGATAGTTTGTCAAGTAAAAATGCTTTCAAGTTGTCTTTAACATCCGACAGTAAAAGCAAGGTGCATAAAAGTAAGGAAATTGATAGAAAATCAGTTTCAGGAAGTAGAGATAGAAGCAGTGAGGGTGACAGGCAGCTAAAAGGAAGGTCCAGTGTCAAAACAAACATCTCCAAAGAGAAAGCCAAAAGGAGCGACAAACAAAAGAGTGATTCTAAAGTTAGAAAGTCCAAAAGTAAAAGTAAAAAGTCAAAAAAATATGAGTCGTCTGAGGAATCAAGTTCTGATAGTGAAGAAAAAAAGAAAAAATCAAAGAAGAAAGTTGTATCTTCAACTGACAGTTCATCAAGTGAAGAGTCATCTAGTTCAAGTGACGAGGATGTGAAGAGTAAAGTTAACAAAAGAAAACATAAGAAAGACAAAAAGAAAAGTAAAAAGACTAAGAGACGAAAAAGTTCGTCGTCTAGTGATAGTTCCAGTGACAGTGAAAGTAGCAGCAGCAGCAGCAGCAGTGACAACAGCAGCAGCAGCAGTAGTAGTAGTAGTAGTGAGAGTGATAGTCACAAAAAGAAAAAGTCAAAAAAGAAAAACTAGAACATAATTCTTAATCCGATTAAGCTGGTTTATTTAAAGTTATTTTATATTGTGTGTTGGTAAGTGCGTGGATAAAATATATTTTTCAAAAGAACAATTGGGCTTTTATTTTAAGGATGTGTAAGAAAATCTTAAAAACCATATAATATGAAAGTTAAAGCATGGAATATTTTATGTTCCAGAATTCTTCAAAATTATTTTCTGCCACTTCTATTTTTAGTGAAGATATCTGTTTATATTCCTTAAGCGTCGCGTCGTTACGTTTGCATAATATTTCATTTGCACAGTTATGAAAAAATAGGTGCCTAATTTCCTGCTACAGAAGGACGATGTCACGATCAAATTATTCATAGCAAAGTATTAGGAAAATATGGTGTTATTACGATCCTTAAGGGTGGCAAGCGAGCGGCGAAATTTCCCTGAGAAAATGGAACGACAAACATTGTCGCTATCTCGATAGTGATGCAATATTTGCAGAACTTTAGCCTTCAATTTTAATGAACAATATTTTACACAAATCTGAAGAATGTTTTAATTTCTCTAAACTCAAACTCTAAATTATGAACCTATATGTGTAGAATACAGAATACTGTACAAAATGTGCCTAAATAAGTATATTAAATATAGTATTAGCAAAGAAACTTATAGCTATGCAATACCTATAAGTTTCTTTGGTATTAGGCACCTTAGCTAATAAAGTTAAAAATAAACAATACAAGTTATTAAGAATAATTAATTATAATAATCAAAAACAAATGAAAAAAGGCAAAAATCAGCGAACCATGGTATTTTTATTTTTAAACATCATTTACTGCCATAGTTCAAGTCAAATTAAAAGACTAAAAAAAAAAACAGCTGAGTAGCTTTATTTGCATAACCTTAAACTACAGGAATTACTTAAAAACTAATAAAAATAGGGGAAAGAAATATCGACAGAACAGTTATTTGCATTCGAAGTCAAGTTCATGGTCTTCGCTATCTAGTATGTATGCCAGCACAAGCATTATGAGCATTATTATGACATGTATTACAAGAACTCCAACCCTAGAAGAGCCAACAAACGAGAAGCGACAATATGACATTTGGCGAAATCAATGTAGTGGGAGGTAACCCGGACAACTGTCATATGTTTAAACCGGCCAGTCCGGTAGTCGATGAGTTATCGTTATCGAGTTTAGTTGTCTTTTTTGTTGAAAGAAGTGTGCTGCTTGACCGTTTATTTTTGTGAGTGCTGTGCTATTATAAAACTATGACTGGTAATCCCTGTGCGTTTCGAAGGTGTCACTCAAAAGAAGGTCAAGGAATACGCGTGTTTTCATTTCCAAAGGATCCTGAACAGTAAGTAGGTACATTTGCACCGCTATGATACATTTGTTTATATTTGTTTTGTTGTATTTATCTGCTGTATTTTATTACGTGAAAGGTACATGGAAAAGACCTACCATTATTTATTATGTCATTCAAGTGAAGTTGATATTAAATGTATTAAAACAAGTACCTATTTAAGGAAAGGCGACGAGAAGGAAAAAATAGGAAACTAATCTAAAAGAACATGTTTTTATTTTCCTAAAAGATCTTGTGTTTTTTTGAAAAATATTCCTGAAAGCACAAGTACTTATTTTTATTTAGTAGTTTTTATCGAATAATATCATATTTCTACGCGTAGATCAGGTAAAATAAGTAAATAAGAGTAAGTAGTAATAGATACCTACATTGTAAAAAAATCATTAGGGTTTTCCGAAATTTACAACTTATTTTGTTTAAAGAAAATAAAATATCATATTATCTACCTACCGTTTAAATTCTAAGTACCTATAATTATCGTCCATGTACCTATCGAAGAATTGAAAAATAGCAGATTTACCTGTAAAAAATATCCAATATACTCTTTACAAAAAGAAAATGGTTTGTAGCATTATAGGAGTGGGCTAAGAAAGAATTTCTACCTGCATACATATAAAATTAAAGCCGCATAATGGATCAGAATGCCAAAAAATAATTTAAAAGGCAAATTAAAATAGCACTTTGTTATATAATATCATATTATTATCTAATATAACCAAAACTCAAAATTTGCCAAACATTTACTTAAATTTTAGGCAGTGCCTAATAGTACTTCAGAAATTTATAATTATAATAAAAATATAACAATAAACCTTTTAAATTATGACCCTTATTTGTTACGTAAATTTAAGGACCAATAGAACTAGATATAACATTGTTTATTTTAGTTTTAGGATTGTTGATTAAAAATGCAAGAAACGGTAACAAAACTGCTGTTCAATATTTAAAAAGAAATAAAGGGATACAGAAGAATATATACTGTTTTTCTACTTCTGTATTAGTAAGAACCTACTTACGCACTGCCTACTGTATCCGTAAAAATTTAATTACACACACTATATTTGTAAGAAGCCAAGCTGTGTGTAAGACCAGTTCCGTAATATTATAATGTCTGCATTAACAACGGCAATTTTCGCTAACGCTCGTACCGTAATTTTCGAAATCTTGTGTAATAATAGGCTTCTTTATCACTCTTGGTATGTAATATACTAATTTCATTTCCTTTCTAAAATGTACCTACTATCAGTAAGTAACGCACAATTAATAAAACATTTCAAAAATATTTTTATTTTATTATTTTTTTTTTTTTTGATTTTACGAAATTTGCTGGAAAGCCAATTACATGAAACACAGAAGATCATCATGAAAAAATTACTTCTCACTAGGTACCCACATTTTTTATTTCAGTGTAAAGCATTGTCTTCATCGTTTTAGTGCTTCTTTTAGTGTAATAACCCGGACAACTGTCAAAATTTCAAGGTGAAGGACATATAATTTGGTCCATATTTGATCAATGCTAAACTCGGGATTTTGTCGCTTCTCGTTTGTTGGCTCTTCTCGGCTCCAACCTTCTGTTGATGTAGAGTTACCATATTTATCATTACAATATACAAGCAAAAAGCAAAGTGTATTGGCATCATCGTCAGATGATTCTGAGGACTCGTCAACGTGTTTCTTCCTTTGGATTCATTTGCTTGGTAAAGGTTATTTCTTTTTTCTTTTACCTCTTTTATCTAAGCTATCTTCCACTTTTTTTTTCACTAATTTCTCTTTGACCTTTCTTCTATTTGTGATCTCTTCTAATCCATTTTTATATGACGTGGATGTTAAAATTGTATAGTTTTTCCTTTTGGAATAGGCAAGACATATCTAAAGGAGATAGAAGAAACAAAGATTGTGGAATATTTTTGGTTTGAGCATTTGGGGTTTCTAGCTTTTACACATTAAAGTGAGAAAGTGTTTTATTGCCAGAACAATGAGGATGTTTATAGGAAACATTACCTACCGACTAAATTTTTTGTCTGACTGGAATTTAAACTAAGAAATGTACCAACTTGTCTTGGCAGAGGTGGGGAACAATGTGGGGCCGTTCATAGGGTAAATTTTTGTTGATTCCGTTCTCAAAACTATCAACTTTTTGCCCAGTCGGTGAACAATGGGGCTTAGAAAGAATCTGGACTGGGCCATTTTGTTGCGAGAATTCAACGTCTGGAATATTAGTTGTTTCAAAAGGAGATTTCAGTAAAAACATCTTGTGTGAGGGGACAAATACCGGGTTTTTTAAAGGCGTTTATTGCGGTTTTCATTGTTGCCGCATTTATAAAAGCAGCTCCAAAAAGTGTCGACATTTGGAATAATGTGATAATTTTACCAGGATTGCTTCGCAACCATGTCTTGTCTCATGCTCATAGCAGGTGCTGAACGGTTTCATGAATGTTACGTCGAGCGGTTGTAGCCTGTGGAAGCAATATGCGGTGGGAAACAAAGCACTTAAGCTAGTGCTGCTGCGAGTGAAACTATAGTAACTTGACTATCAAGATACCTCTGAAAGTGAAAAAAATCGTGTCAAATCCTATTAAATCAAGAAAGAAGCGTAAAGATACCGATTCCAATAAAGGTTTCGACGAAGCCGACAAGGACTTGATAAGGCGGAATGTCTACACCATGTACGAAGAGCGTCGCGTAAGTACATTAGAAACTCTGAAGCGACGGGTCACTAATGACCAAACCTAAATAAGCTGTAGCATCACTAGCCTTTGGAGAGTTTCGTGTAACCTTTAAACTTTACATATTTAATGATCACACAATGGTACCGACCCTTTTATTGCAGTTAAAAGATCAAAACTATTTACTGCGAAAAAAACTTTACGTACATTTTACAGAAAAATGAGAGAAATTAATAAACTGAACCTCCCCTCCCCCCCCCCCCCCTTCCAGGGACCAACTACGCCACTGAAGTATATAGTGTCTCCGAGAATCGATTTTCACATTGGTATAGATATGATGATGGTCCCCCAATTAGTATCTTTGCAGAACTCCAAAATAACATTTTCTATAATATTTTTCTTTCCGCCCTTAACACAAAAGCCATCCAGAGACGACCGAATTAAACACACACGTCACAGACATCCCGCGAATGCGTAGTCGGTCCTGTACAACAGATGAAAATCGCCGGCTGGGTTTCCAGATTTTCAGTTGTTTTCCGCCCTTGAAGCCTGGCACCCTACACATGATGGAAGCGAGAAGGGGAATATGGTTTTTGGTGAGCGCTTACTTGGTTGCTTTATCGTTAGCGTTACCATCTGCATTGGTCCAGGAGATTAAGAACAGTGAAGTCAAAAGCAACAAAGGTAGGTTTCTTTTCTGGGAAATAGCATGGATGATTTGGTTTTACGCGTATTTGGTGCTCTATATCAATTAAACGCAACAAGTATACATTTCGTACTTATGAATGAATGAACTGTCGTGTGCTTACGTCATGCGTGTTCGGCGTATACGCCATGGTTTGTGAAATATATACGTATGATGGATTATGTAGGTATAGATAGGTACACATGGCTGTGTTTCAATCCAAACTTCTTTCTTTGCCTTATAGGCATTAGATAAAGTCCATCCGAACATATTTCGTTTGACCTAATAACTGCAATAATAGTTTTATTATATTGTAAACACCCAAAGAAACCCCGTTACCTGTTCGATTGCCAAACCTTTGCTTTTAAAGAATTTCTTGGTAAAATTACCCATATAAAACTGTCGATGAGCGCGCCAACCAGCGAAATCTACCTGGTACCTGGTCCCAGCTGGCATCACTGTTTAGGTATATTACTGAAATGAAATGAAATAAGGGGTACTGCTTTGCACAGGAACGGACTTTGTAGTTAAATGAAAAGCCATAGTAATACCTTATAGTCTAGCAATGTTCATTTTTACCATTATATGTATACTAATTTATTATAAGTACAAAACAAGTGTGAAAAGTTTGCGTGCGGAAAAGGGCAACTTTTCGCACGCATTTAGGTAAAAGTAATAATAACAATTAATATGCCTACTTAGAAAAATATATTTACATATATACACAGAAGGTTTAATTGTAATTATAAAACGTTTTATTCTATTCCTAACTCAGTCTCGCTATCACTATCATCCACAATAAGAGGATGTATATCGTTTTGTTGTGTAGTTATATTATAAGAGTCTTCAATTTTTAAGACATGGTGAACCGAATTTTTCCAACTTTCATCTGGAATTTTACCGAAAGGTATGCTATTTTCACTTCTCATTTTCGATTTAATTTGATGCCACATGTGTTCAACAGGTTAAAAATGCAATAATAGGGTGGCAGTCGCAACACAGTGTATCACAATTCTTGTTGAATACTAAATGCCTTTAACACTTCTAACAACTGTTTTATACTATACGTTTCGTCGAAGTACGCCCTAGAACTTAATGATAAAACAAATAAAAAAAAATCCTTTAATTAAAATTCTTAATTCTTCTCTATGAAACTTACCTACAAGTCATTTTTTAACATGAACTCCTTTATTGCGGATTTGTGCTCGATGCATTCGGTACTTTTTCCATGCAGTTGCCGGCTATGGTAGCTTGCATTGTCCATCACAATAACACTCTGTTCTGATACATTTCAAAACAAACTGTCTTTAAACCAGCTTCCAAAAAGAGCGGCGTTGGTATCTTCATGATAGTTCAGACTTCATTCCTTTACACTTTTTGCCGACAGTATAATAAACAATTAGGGATCCATCCATTCTCCCAACCCGCATGAATTATTGTTATTATTCGTTATCCTTTATTTAAAGGGGCTTTATTTTGGCATTTTTTAGTTAAATCAACCCATCCCTTCTTGACAGTCTCATGAGTGTCAAACCACGTTTCATCCAGATAAACTATTAAACGTTTTTCGGATCTGAAACTTTTTTATTTTTTGGTATATTTTCCTGCGAATAACATCTTTGTCACAATCATCTACGCACTTCATTTTTCCGGTATCTTTGCGAACTTTTCTTTTAAAATGTCCTTTTAGCATAATATCTCGTACCGTTGATAATGGAACTTTCGTCATTTCACTGGTTTTTTTAATGGCAACTACTTTAGGGTGGCCGCTCTTTTATAACAATTCACATACATTTTTCACGATCACTTTGGCGTCAGAAGATAAATGCTTCCTTGTATGTTTAGGGTAGCTAGATATCGCATTAGTTCAAGATTCCCAAGCTCTCCACATACTTTTAATATTAACTTGTTGCACACTGTTTCAAAGTAAAATAGATAGGTGCTAACTGCTAATCTATTTCGAATATTATGTTTACTATTTATATAAGCTATATAAACAGGTACCTGTAACTAAGAAGTTTTGAGAAATATTCTAATAATTAAGTTGTTTTTAGAAAGCCTTAATTAGACAGTTTATTAATTTTGATAACAAATTAAGTAATGTACCTATATATTATTATTATAAACTGGCATTAAAAATAAATGTGGGTTAATACGTCTCTGCAAAAGCGAAAGTCGAGTTTAAGAGGGGTTTTATTGCAGTCATTAAGCCAAACGAAATATGTTGGGAAGAACTTTACTCTATTTCGATAATCCCAAAAAACGTCATGTCTTTCAAGCACTATACAGGGTCTTATTTCAGTACGTGACCAAACTTCTAGGGGTGATTCTTTGAGAGATTCTAAGACGAAAAGTTTATATAAACATAGGTCCAGCAATGCTTCGTTTTCAAAATAGAGGGCGTCAAACTTAAAAAAAAATTCGTTATCTCGTAAATATCTTAATAATCCTTTAGGCGCTTTTGTTGAAATTTGGCAGTGTTATTTAGGGTAGTAAGGGGCTAATTTAGCCCTAACTAGATTAAAAAATTTTAAGTCCAGTGGCGTCCCGGAAGACACCTTAGCCAAGATTCTTGAAAAAAAAATGTGCCCCGCACTGACTTTTTTGCAATTTTTGTATTTTTTTCGCGCTAGGCGACTAAAACTACAACTTTCTTATTTTAGCATTATTTTCGTATCTTGCTGCGTCTTTGAGGAAAATCATAAAAATCACTTTATCGCATGTCTTTGGGACAACATAATAAAAAACTGTTTTTTACAGGGTGTTGAAATATTTTAAAATAATCCTAAGTAACAAAAAGACGCAAACTAATATGACGTTGAAACTTGGTGACAGTTTTTTAATGAATACAAATGAATCTTTTAAGCCGAATATTGTCTGTCTCATTTTGCCAGTGGCGTGTACATTAGTAGGGGAGACCGGGGCTAGTTGACTTATGGGGTTAGTTGACTAATTCTCTGTAATTTTTGTGTAATCTGTGAGATGGCGCTACAATTGCGATTTTCATACATATAGGTATTGGATCCGCTATTACGCGTGCTGCTGCGATGAACGCTCGTCTTATGTGTCAGTAACAATAAATAATCTATAATCATCGTTGGTAAGTAATTATTTTTGTTCTGATAAATTGTTGATTTTTGTTCTTTGGGATAGATTTTATACGTTTCTATAAGTATTTTGTAAAAATGTAATCAATTAACTATGATTTTATTTATTTCATTTGTACGGATGTTTGCGTGTTTTTTAAATGCGGCCTTCAAAGTATCGTTACGTCATACGGGGCTTCTTGACTAAGCACATGTGGGGTTAGTTGACTATTAGTCAACTACTGACCCCTAGGTAATTTTTGCATTTACTCGGTCAGTAACAAATTTGATTTTGTTTCATCTACAAGCGAAAAACTAACAAAGGCAAAACGCCGCCAGATATTATGTTACGAGCAGTCCAAATAGTCATAAACGAAGGTAGGAGTGTTAATAGTGTTGTCAAAGACTTTTTAATCAAAGTTCAAAGGAGAGACCCGTACTTTTGTTGCTCGATAATCATGAATTTCACCTTTATTTGTAAGGAAAACGGCGTAACAGTTTTATCTTTCCCACCGCACTGCTTGCATAAATTACAACCGCTAGACAGAAGCGTTTACGGACCACTGAAGAAATATTGTAATTCTGCTAGTGACAATTGGATGATAAATAATGCTGGCAAGACTCTATATGATATGACATCCCAGGGATTGTAAAAATGACACTACCTCTAGCTGTTACACCAACTAATATAATAGCAGGTTTTAAAAAAACGGGAATTTCTCCGTTTGATAAAAACATTTTTACTGATAGTGACTTTTTAGCTTCATACGTTACAGATAGGCCTGCACCCACAAACTATGAAGAAAATGAAATTGATAGAGTAAGCCAAATTAACGAAGAAAGCCAAGTGTAGACGAAGAAAATGAAGTTAACAGAGGAAACGAAGTTGACAATGAAAGACAAGTTGATGGAGTAAACGAGGATGGCAAAATAAATGAAAGTCAAATCGAAAATCAAGAAGACCCTTCGTTAAAGATCTTAAGTCCTGAGGAAGTTAGACCGTTTTCCAAAGCAGGCCCAAGACAAAACACCAGAAAGGTAAGAAAAAAGAGACAAACTGCTATCTTAACAGACACTCCAATTAAAGAAGCTCTACGACAAGAAAAGGAAAATGTGAAAAAAAGAAAATTACCACCTAAGGGAAAAAATAAGATTGAGAAGAAAAATATAAAAAACGCCAAACCTAAAGATGGTCGAAAGTTTCTTTTCCGCGAAGAAACTCCAGTCGCATCTACATCTCGCCTTACTACAGACTCATCATCTTCAGAATCGGACGGTGAGAATGAGTGCCTGGTATGCGACGAATTTTATCGTAATAGCACTAGTGGTGAGAACTGGGTACAATGCACAAGTTGCCATAGATGGGCTCATGAAAAATGTGTCGGCAGCTCTAATCTTTTTTTTTTATAAGTGCATCAACTGTGACTCAGATGACGATTTGTGGTCCCCCACTATTAGTTTTTTTATTTGCTTCTGTATTTTGAGAAAATAAACATTTTTTGTATAACTCATTGTTTTTTTTTTCAATAAGGACTTATAAGGAATTAAATAAAACAACGGCAGTCTACCTCCACAACATGTGGAGGTAGACTGCCGTTGTTTTATTTGATTATATCAACTCCACTGTAATGGACTACTTCTTCAAGTTTATAAAGAATTGTCAAGTGAACTAACCCCATCATATATGTCAACTAACCCCGTAAACGGGGCTAGTCGACTTACTTGTTCATCATTCCTAATATGTCAAATATTTTTTTTCCTAGTGATCGTAAATACCTTTTTTTAATAAAATCAACTATATGAATACATTTCCGACTTTTTGGCATGCTACAGATCAATAACGATCATATAACAAATTTAATAAAAATTAACTTGTAAAAACTTAGCCAACTAGCCCCGGTCTCCCCTAACGCCGGAAATTAAAAAAAGAAACAAACAAGAAAGACGCTTTATTAAAACCACACTTTTTTTACTAAGAGAACATTTAACAATAAGTAAAACGAAACTAACAATAGTTGCTAAAAATGTCCTCCTTAAACTTCAATGCAAGCATTACCTCGTCTTAGCACTGTTTGCCGAACACGAAATATTCCCGGCGTATGTCTTATCTGATCACATGAAACCCGTATCCGTTGAATTCATTCTTCTTCAGTGTTGACTGGAATTTTATAAACGAGGCACTTTAAATGCCCCCAAAGAAAAACGTCTAAGGGATTTAAATCCGGTGACCTGGGTGGCCATGACTGTGGACCTGCGCGACCGATCCACTTTTCTCCATAAGTTGCATCTAGAAATTGACGTGCTACTATGCTAAAGTGAGGTGGAGACATTTTCTAATAGTTCAGGTAACACAATTCCAAAAAATGAGGATATTCTTGACCATTTAATCTCGGTGGTAAAAAATGAGGTCCAATGAGATAATCACCCACAATACCAACCCAAGCATTCACAGAAAACTGTTGTTGATAATAATAAACATTACGGTCAAGAAATTGTTAAATGTACAACCGTCTAGCTTGTACATCTTGGCTTTTCTATAGCAATGCATGATAGGGGACTTCACTAACAAAAGTTTAACTATTAAAATACACGTCAAACAACAAAACGTCAATCAGTTTCAACAAATTTGACACGTAAAAAATGATCAAATACGAGACGTATTCTAATGATATTTACGTTTAAACTGATTTGCTTAAAAGATAACAACGTTTTTTTTTTAAATTATATACTTGGTAATCCCATTGTAGTACGCCATACTTTTATTTCTACTATACATTAATAATTCGAAAAATATCAAAATTGGTTTTGTCGAAAAATTTTCTCGCCCTGTATTTTCGAAACAAAGCGGCTTCTCAAAAATCATCACAGATTAAAATATTCTTAGAATAACCCCTTCAAAAATATACTTTATTGCCAAAGATAAAAACCTCATTGACAAGGGCGAAAAGAAAATAAAAAAAAATTAAATAAAAAAAAAATATAGAGTTTTACAGTCCCTATAAAAAAAGGGGTTGTCAATATACCCTTTCAAAGTTTAAGACAAGACCACTTTAAATACAAAAGTTGCATATTTTTATCAGAAGTTTAGGTTCAATTTTGATTTTCTTATTGTTAGGTCCTAAAATTATCTTTAAAATTTTAAAAATTTAATTGAATCCTATCACTTATAAGTCATTAGATCTGGCTTAATTGTACACTGATAAAACTGTGCTCCCTTAATTAAATAATCTGATTTATTTGGTGAATAATTATTGGTAATAAATAAATGTGATTTTAATTAACTAAGTTTTATTTAACTGAAATAAATGAGAGTATTTTGTTTTATTTGTAAAATTATTTGACTGTTGGTGAATTTGTATCAATTCATGAAACCTTTCAAACAAATATCTTAACAAAAAACAACTCAAATAACAAAATCTAAATAACTAATTATTTAACCGAACTAATTTTCATTTAGGATCTAAATTCCGTTAATCGCTAGTTAAATCACCCAATAGAGAACTATTTAAATGTCTAGGTCATTTAAACTAAATAATTATGTATTTACATTAAATCCTTAATATAAAACAACCAAATATTTACAAATAACTAATTATTTAATCGAACTACATTTCAAGTTAAGTACTAAATACCTTTAACCGTAATTTAAATCATTCAATGCCGAACATTTCATGGGGCTTTGAGTAATTTGACTGGTTATACAAAAGTGGCATGATAAATCATCATCGCGTTTTTGGTTATTGGTGTTCGATCTTGTCTTGTAGAAATTTATAAGTGAGAGTAAAATCTTCTTTTCCGTGGCACAGAAGTTAGTGGTCTCAGCAAAAATTAAAAGTAAGATATGGGGGATAAACGTAATATGAATAATTATTTAGAAGATTGGGGTATATCGAGGGGTATATCCTATCTGTTAGATACTTTGGAAGGTAGGAAACTATGAATATTTTAGTTACGCATGAAACTAGTTGAAAAAACAAGATAAGAGGCAAAGAAAACATACGTAATACCTAATTTGTAAAAATGTAGCGAGGTATTCATAAATCATAGCTACCTAGGTGTATTTTTTTAAATCGTGTTAGAAATAAGACAGTTTTTCTTAATTTTTACCATATTTTAATACCTATCAAACCTTCTAACGTAAAAGATATAATATAATTAATATAATATTAATAATTATTGTACCTAATATTTGCAAATTTGCTTTTATTTAATTTTTTATCAAAGTTATTAACTTCTCTATAATGTTTAATTGACGTATATTTTAAGGGGGATAACAACAAATAGTGGGTTTATACAGCAAAACAACATGACATAAAAGTAAAATAATAAAATAAGAGTTGAATCTACAGATCTGCCATAAGAAGTTTATAAAACCAAATAACATAACATAAAAATAAAAAATAAAATGAGAGACCTAACTTTTATGTTATTTTTATGTGAAAATCGTTGTGCGCGTGCGCGTAATTTGTCATAACCTTTATTTTCGGCAAAAATGTGTTTTTCTGTTGGTTTACCTTATTATTTGAACACTATAAACAATTTGATAAGGTTTGTGATTATTATGGTATAGGTACTGATTAAACCATATTCAATAGTAATAGCGGATTTGATCTGCTCATTTCTTATTTTTATGTGACGTCTGTATAAACACGTACTTGGATAAAATAAGAACTGATTTGAATGAACTTTCTGCTCTATTTAAAATTAAAAAAAGATATTTAAGCCAAATAAAATTATACTTGGTCTAAATAAATACAAAAGAGAAGTTAAACAATTATGTACTTGAATGAAAAAATAACGACTTAGATGGAAATTACCGGTTTATTTAATCCAATCCAATCACTTAAATTGTTTAATTGAATAACGTCGTTGTTACGGCAAATACATGTTAAACAAAAGTAAAACAAATATATACTTGATAAAATATGTACAAATATCAATCAGATAAACATTTTGTTAACTTAACTTTTAACCTATTTACTTTAAGTCATTGAAGCGGCTTATTTAAGTTAGGTTAGTATTAAGGAAATACATATTTGCTTGAACTTTGTAATTAGTGATTAATCCCAAATAAAAAGTAATTTGTATTACATCAGATAATACTAATTGAGGCAAATAATCCCTTGGTATTTTTCAAACACATATTTGTTTGGCTAATAGGAAACAAATATTTATTTGAGTCAATGGAAAATTTTTTTAATTCAAATTATTAATTTTATCAGTGTAATGCCTTATATCATATATCTGACTGGAATTTTAGCTTTTAAAACTAGTGAAACGTTCAATGTTGTGTTTTCTGTATGAAAGCATAACAAAGAAATCTATTAAATTCGGCCCTGTTGAATGCTCATTTCATTTCGCGCTAAGATGATAATCCACAAGACACTGACATCAGAAACTGAAAGATAATCATAGTAACGGAGGAGTAAAGAAAAGAATCGAAGAAAATTAAGAAAATATATGAAAGTAATTATATATACCAGATTACATAAGAAATCAATTAAGTCCACTCCTGCCGAACGCTCATCTCATTTCGCGCTAAGATGATAGTCTACAAGACACTGATACAAGAAATTCAAATTAAATCATGGTAATCGAGGAAAACTATAGACTCAACTCATTTCGCGCCAAGATGAGGACTAGTAAGTGAGGGAGAAGGTAGAAAATATCAATCCAAAGAAATAATAATACTGAAATACTAGAAATACTCCGTTATCAACAAAAATGCAGGGAAGATAGAAGTGACTAGCAAATAAAGATAGTACAATAGCTGAAGGCCGAAGCAAGAAGTAACTTGAAGCTGATATACTGAAGGTCTCAGGGCTTCAACTAGCAACCAGACTAAAGGTCATGGTGCTATGCAGAGTTATTCTACGCCTACTACTGCAGGGCTTAAATAAGCAACCTGACTGAAGGTCCTATAGTGCTTGGGCACTTGACGGGCTGTTACCGTCACTGTGTTCCCAGTGCAGGATTATTCTATGCCCACTAATTTCCTTCGATTATTTTCTTTACTCCTCCGTTACTATGATTATCTTTTAGTTTCTGATGTCAGTGTCTTATGGATTATCATCGTAGGAAATGAGATGAGCATTCAACAGGGCCTGATTTAATAGACTTTTTTGTTATGCTTTCATATAGAAAACACAACATTGAACGTTTCACTATAGTTTTAAAAGCTAAAATTCCAGTCAGATATGTGAGATAAGGTACTATAATTAAGCCAGTTTTAATGACTTATTAGTGACAATTGAATTGTCACAAAACAAATTTTAAAAAGTAAAAAAAAATTATAAGCTATGACACTTTTTATATTAAAAACCAAGCATTAATAAACAAATATGTATGTGTGTGTTTTAAGTTCATGGCTCTGGTTGAAACCAAATGACCAGCTCGTGATATTATACTACATCTTAAATTTTATATTTTTCGTTGAATTAAGGTACCTTACATTTTTGTTCCCTATGCTTAAATGTGTGTATTTTGTTAAATTATATATCCTTTAATTATATATTGACAGCTATTTAATTTAATATTCGTATGTTTTCTGTATTTTTTCTCTTTTTTTCTTCTTTCCCTTTTTCTTTTTTTTTTTTTTGTCTACTTCATTTTTTTGTTTATTTCTTTTTGTTTTTCTTAAGTTCATTATATTTTTTTAGATGAAGCAGTTAAACAGTCAACCTTTTGGTAATTAACTTGTCCCTTATCGCGCGAATTTAGATATGTAAATATTTTTAACAAGAGATGAAAATACAATTGGTTATACGCACGTTACTGCTAGTGTCAATTTATTGAAATTTTGTATTTGGTCGTTTTGAGGGATGCCAAATCTATTTTTCATATTAGTTTTGAAATTAAATAATCGCTTTTTTTACTCTTTAAATTATTATTTGAAATACCTTATAAAACCGTACGCAATGAGTCAAAATTTTAAGCAATGAAAAAGTGCGCGCTAGGGTTATACGCAAACATACCAAAATTCAGAAATAAGGAAAATATTAGCCTGTTTCTATTATATGTGGGACAATCTGTAAATGTAGTTATTTTTTTATAATTTTTAATGCAATCTTGTTGGCCATGATTTTGATTACGCAACAAAAGTATAGAATATTGCTTTAAGATAATATTTTCATAATATTTTAATTGATCGCGTAATAAACGAAATTATTAATGCATGTCTTACTTGGACAATGAAGTCGTTGTTTTTGAAAAATAACTTTTTGTTAGGGAATCTTTACCAAACATCGCATTATCTGATCATATTACCATTATTATCTACCCTTTATTTACAAAAACAGGCGAATTCATTTTATCAGTTTGTATAGACAGATTATTCCCTCATTACATTGCCGCCAATATATTGCTATTTTTGTCGATTAAAGCATTATATTTATTGATACAAGGCTGCAATAGTTTTATTCCTATATTTAAGAATTTAACCTAAAGAGTTTTATTCAAACTTTTCTGAAGCTTAAGGTTCAGAAATGGGACGCATCATAATTTATAACGTTATAACTGCAGAATCGCCTCGTAAGCTCGCTACCAATTTTGCAACGGCTCCACCGGGAGTACAATAGAGTTAACTGAGATCTGATCGAAGCTAATACAATTTCCTTGTCTTCGGAGCGTCGGCTTTGCAGCAAAGCAGCTTTAATATTATTTTCTAAAGACATTTTAGCGTAGCTTTGTAATTATCGATCACACACGTCTCGAGAGAATAAACACAAAAACTCCTAACGTTTTTTTAACGAAAAAAGCTCATAACGGGAAAAAAACTGCTCTAATTCGTTTTAAAAATAAATCAAACATATTTCTTCTGCAAAGGACCAAATCATACGTTCAATCTTTTTGATGTCGTTCTGGACGTGCTTTAAATCTCTGTGATATTCTCAAAGCTTTGATTATGAATAAGATTAAAGAGATACATAAACAAATAAGGTTATTGACTAAAATCAAGAAATAAAAATATACGTACAGGGTATTCGCGTAGTTTTTCAAATAGAATACCCTCTATTTTTCCACTGTATCCGTTAATAGTATATTATTAACCAAGGTTTAGACAGCCATCATTATTGCCCGAGCGGCGAGTTTAAATCACGAGGAGCGAAGCGACGAGGGATTTAAGACGCGAGGGCTATAAGCTGTCTAAACCGTGGTTAATATAATATTTTTTCCACTACTACAAACTTTTATATGAGATTTATCTTTATAGTATTAATAATTATAAAAAATTATAGGTAGGTATAAGTATATTTTTTAATCAAGTTACCTGCGCTTTGGAATTGGCAAAATATTTTGTTGTTTTGTCAGGTGGCTTTGTCAATGTCAATTTGTGTTCATTTGTGTCATCAGATTTCACGAGTTTTGCGTTTTTTTAAAAAATGAGCGAAGAAAATGTTAGTGATAATATTATGTGTACTTCTCCCGAATTAAGGATGGAAGCAGAAAAAATGTTGATTGTATCGATATTTTACAATATCAAGTAATCTAATATGTATTGATAATTATCTGGTTGCCTAACCACAATGAATTGATGTTGTAGAATTAAAAAATCAAGTTACCTGCGTTCAAACAAAATTCGGTTAAGGTCAAAGATCGGTCAATAATGGATTTCAATGGCTTATTATTGACCATGGTCAATAATGACTTATAAGGTAGAGAAAAACGATTTCTAGCGTTAATAATCGGTCAATAATGGCGATGCTATAGGTTAGTAGTGGAAAAAGAATTTTATCCTCTTTTTAAATATATAGTGGTTATTGAGGTTATTTTTTACCGTTTTGGAATTATACGAAAGTATAATAAAATTATCATTATCCTCATTAAAGTTTTGTAAATGGCTCATGTTTCTCATAGCAATACCTGCCATCTTGACTAAATTGCTCTTGGCAACTTCTGTCTTCTTGACAAATCTTAATACACGTTGTCAAAATGGAATACTCTGAAGAGCAAAAGTTTGAGATTCTTAAAATATATATCAAATGTGGACACAACAAGAGAGAAGCGCAACGCGAATTCAGAAGGCGACATCCACATTTAGTAGTTTCTAGCAAAAACACTTTCCAAAATGGGTTTCGTCAACTTTCTGAGCGAAAAACATTACAAAGAAAGAAAATGCATTGTCGGATACTTAAGGATAAAGAAC
This sequence comes from Polydrusus tereticollis, assembly GCA_963920685.1. Lineage (NCBI taxonomy): Eukaryota > Metazoa > Arthropoda > Insecta > Coleoptera > Curculionidae > Polydrusus > Polydrusus tereticollis. Next base: position 10,397,254 of record OY987333.1, read on the forward strand.
TGGCTGTTATTTTATATTTTCAAGATAATTTTTATTTGTTTTTATGTTCGCTTCGTATCATTTAGAAGCCTAATTTGATTTCAGAAAATTCACAAAATTCGATAAGGGGCTATGCACGATATCTTCGCAAATGTTGCACAGTAGTTTTTAAAATTCTGAAACGGCATAAATTCCACGACTTTAAATTCAGAAAAGTTCAAAAGTTAACAGAAGAGCCGCAGCAAAGACGTTTGGAGTTTTGCCGTCACATGACAAACATCCTCAACAATAACACCAATTTGTTTAAGAACATTATATGGACCGATGAATCTTCTTTTAATACGGCTTCAGCTCCAAAATCAAAAAACACACACTTCTGGGCATCGCAGACGCATCTTACAGTTGAAGTGATACGTTCTGGGTGGGTATCAGTAAATGTGTGGTGCGGCATAATGCAAAACAGAATCATCGGTCTAATTTTCATTGATGGATCTTTAAATGGAGTTAGATATCGTGAAATACTTGCACATGAAATAGAGGATATTCTTGAAACTTTTCCTCTAAACGCCGCAAGGAATTTTATACGGCAGCAGGATGGTGCTCCTTGTCATAGGTAGTGTTCTTCCAGTTAAAGAATACCTCAATGAGAATTATGACATTTCGATTGGTCGTGGAGGGACGATTGCATTGCCTCCCAATAGTCCCGACTTAATACCATTAGACACATTTCTTTGGGGCTACCTCAAAGACAAGATATCTGCATCCAGACCAAATAGTGTTGCCGATTTGCAGGAACAAATCCAAATTGACTTTCTCAACTTCGGTAGGCCCGATATGATTGCTAATGCAATTGAAAAACTAAAAGAGAGTTACCAATCCTGCATTTTAATGAACGGTGGCCATTTTGAACAATTATTATAAAAATAATATATATGTTGTGTTGTTTTAATTTTATTCCAAAACGGTAAAAAATGACCCCAACAACCACTATATATTTAAAAAGAGGATAAAATTCTTTAACTGATACAATGAGAAAATAGGGGGTATTCCATTTGTCAAAAAACTGTCACTTCCAATACTCAGTTGTTTTTGTTTTTTTCATTTTCTGAAGGTTCGGTAAAAATGCTATAACTTTGCTAATTTAATAATTTCTGTAAAGCCAATAATAATGGAGATATCTATTGTGCAAAATATAGGCGAACACCCTGTACATATAGCACGACACAAATATGTTTCTATAATAAATTGTACCGATATACATTAAAAAGCAATCATGCATACCAGCAATAAATAATAATATTCAATAATAAAACGTATACCGTACATAAATGTATTATGAGATATTCCAGACCATAAAGCATTTTATACAGACACGCCTACGTTTCAGTGCAACAGTTACAACAAAAGATCAATATGCCGACCTGTTGCCTCACGGTGTCTGTTTACTAGTAATAACAGCAATATACAGGGCCACACAGGTTATTATAAGTATTATTTTAACAACAAGGTGATAATAATGCCTTTTTTTCAGTTAAAAGAGCTCATCCAGATCAGACCGTGCCTGAAGAAAACATTGGAAGAGTCAGTTACTTTAACAAACCGACTTCTGCTATTAAAAGAGGTTAGTAAAGTACATTGTGTATTTAAAAAAATTAAACTACTTCCTACTGGTATATACAGGGTGTCTCAGAATTAGTGGGCAAGTCCCTGGAAAGCGTTTGTGGAATAACAACATAATAATTGAAGATTGTTGAACCCTCCACAATGCCTCAACATTAGCCCTTAGTTCAGGTTAGTTCAGGCTAGTTCAGGTTAGTTAGTCCAATAAGCTTTCTCGATTGTCTATTGGATTTGCATTGCCCCACAAAAAAAATGTAATGGATTTAGGTCAGCTGATCGAGGAGGCCTAGCCACTGGTCCTCCTCTTCCTATCTATCGATTCTCGATGTTCCTGTTTAGGTGTTCTCGAACTACTAGACTATAATGTGACGGGCCATCATGCATGAACGTCGTATTGGCAGAGGTAGATCTTCTAGAAGTTCCGGCAAATTGTTTTAAAGAAATTCCAAATAAAGTTTCCCAGTTAACCTTCTTGGTAATACGAATGGTCCAATTAAATGTTGCCTGATGATTCCGGTTCAGACGTGGATAGAATCGAGGGGATTTTCCTCGGCCCATAAATGCAAGTTATGGGAGTTTATGATGCCGTTTTTAGAAAATTCAGCTTCGTCCGTAAAGAGAGCATCGTTCCTCTGCCGCTCTAAAACCTAGTAAGAAAAATCCATCCTCCACGGAAGTCTTCAGGAAGAAGCGCATGAATTTTTTGAAGATGGTACGGATGCAACTGTTGCTCTCTAAGGATTCTAGAGACCGCCGATTTTGGGCAATCAAACTCCACAATCAATTTTCGGACACTTGTAGAATGATCTGATTCTACAGCATTTAGGATGTTTTCTTCAGCACCCACACCGCGATGGATCTGATTTCCACAATTGTGGCTGGCTTTGCTAAACTTTCCTAAAATGATTTTCGACACTTTACATTAAATCTCTATGATTTGATAAGTACAAGTAAAGAATAGTACATCGTAGTATTTTCCTGTGGGTCTCAAATGACGATCCACTCTTATAAAGGTTTTCCTATCAGGAAATCTTCTATTTGGAAAATTAAATGCATGCCGGCATATTCGGCAAACGTAAATTCCATTACTAATTAACTAATCAGGAAAAAGAAAAAAGAAAAAAGATCGAAGATTTCAAAACACTCAACTGACACTGTAATCCTTATCTAAATTGCCCACATATTCTGAGACACCCTTTATAACAAAGTTTCATCTCTCCTTGTAAATGGAAATAAGAATGTATTGTTAACTTCTATTGTCTTTATTTTAACCTAAATCACAACGTTTCGACTGGTAAGTATCTCCAGTTTTCATCAGGTGAATACTAGATACATCCAGTAGATACGTTGGAATTTAATCCATGTTTGCAAAAAAAAATAAAGTTTTTAAAACACAGGTTGATAATAATTTAATAAAATCAAATATATTTACAAATCATCTTCAACTCCTTCCAACTTCCTAACAACGTAATCCATACTGAGCGGCTTAGTATTTTGCCACAAATTGTACTTAACAATCTTACCATGTCTCTTTCTAATTTTAACGCTACTCATTCTTTCATTAAAGTTTAAAAATCGCTTATATTTTTTAACACTCATAGGCTCAGGTCTCGGAGTTTCAAATATAGTTTCCAGGGTGTTTTGTTTCTTCTTGACAGATTTGTCGGTGTAGTACTTAATTATGTCTTCATCTGTGACTTTCTTTTGTGGTCTTCTTCTTAGTTTGAACTTTACTGGTGTACAGGTGCTTCTTCTTCTTCCTGTTCCTTTAATTTCCAAGTCTTCTTCTATGACTACAGATTCATCTTCGTGAGAGTTGGTGTACGTAAAATCTCCTTCTTCTTCTCTGGATAAAATGCCTTCGCCAATAAAAGGATGTTCTTCAATAAATCCAGTATTCAGAGCTGGTTTAAAAAGACCAGACAATCGCCTTTGCTTCCTTATATTCCCACTAGGTTTTGTTGAGGAAATTGATTGGCATTCTTCTACAAAAGCAACGTTCAAATTTTCTTTTGGAGTTTTAGGTTGCCTTCTAATTTTAAGGGCAGCACAATCTTTATCGGCGGTCGCTATGGTCTCCTCTAAAGAAATTGAACTTCGCGGTTCGTTGGTTTTATTCTTAAGAGATTTTCCAACTTTACTTTTTAATTGGGGTTTGACATGTTGGGAAAGCCTTTTGGCGCTAAAGGGTGACCCACATCGAGACTCCTTTGTTTCTTGTACAAAACCTAAGTTTAATGCTTCTTTAATGGGTGGCAAACATTCTTCTAGCTTACCTGCGTCTGTTTTCAACCTGAAAGAAAATTGATTTAAATGAAAACATTATCCAAATAATTGAAAACTTTACCTTTTTGAATGAGATCTAGGTATGTTTTTGAACAATCCAGATTTATATTTCTTATGAAAATCTACGCAAACATTTCTACATGGACTGTCATCTATATCCTCCATTTAATTATTTCTCCGGGTTGTTTTGACGCTTTATCTTTGACAAATGATTGATGGGAAGTAAAGGACGTCACATCAATGCTGTCGTAAGCATGGCACTCTCTATTTTATATTCGAGGCCTACTCTCAACGTCTAATTTCAAAAGCAAAAACTCGACACTTGGTTGGTAGCATTGAGAAATAAAGTGAAGGTTAATTCCGGATTTAAATCGGATAATCCACATATTTCGTGCATTTTAAATTAATCCTAATTATGTTTTTTCAACTGATTTAAGGATGTTTACACATGCGTTTTAATAGAATTCGTATTCCGTTAACGCGCCATCGATTTAAATAATAATAAATACTGGTGGACGAAATAATTCTTCTACCTGCTGTCTACTACCCCTACCTCAACTACACCATACAACCGTAAGCTAAGAATTTGTAGATTCCCTATTTATTATTATTCAAGTCCCGCTGGTCAGCTTTTGACTTATATAGAAATAGAAATTAATAGTCCCAGCCATTTCAAAAATGAATATGATCCTAGTATAGACAGTTAACCATTAATGAAGAAATTCTCACATCCTCTAATTTACCTAAAACGATATGGAAAATTGAGAAACGGGAGAGAGGTAGAAACAAACTGAAATCTTCTTATGACTGGTACATTAAAATAGACAATATCGCAACTACAGATAAGCAAAATATAGTTAATCAGTTTGTAACTTATTTCTCAAGAATAGGCAACAATAGCCATTCTGAAAGCAGGGAAATACCTAAAACTCCTACAATCGATAATAGCTTATATTTAAGCCCAACTGATAGTGAGGAAATAACAAGGATAGCCACTCAACTAAAAGACACCAATTCAACAGGGAAAGACGACATTCCAGTATCTCTGTTAAAGATGCACATTGATACTCTCGCTCCTATAATTTCTGACTTGATCAACCAGTCTTTGACGCTGGATATTTCCCGGCTCAACAAAAAACTTCGAAAGAAATCCCAGTTCTCAAAAATAAAGGGCTACAAGAGGTAATTTCCAATTATCGTCCTATTGCTCTCGCGTCTGTGCTTGCCAAGGTCATAGAAAAAGCAGTTTATAATAGGATTATAAAATTTTTAAACAGATATAGGGTTCTGACATCATGCCAACATGGATTTAGAGAGGCCCTATCGACCGATAGTGCCCTGTTTGATATACTACTGTGCTATCATTGCATGTGACCTAACCAAAGCATTTGATATGATAGACCACAAGATGTTGCTAGAGAAAATGTTGAGTTATGGTGTGAGAGGTAGAATGCTGTAATGTCTAAAGCTCATTGACAAAAAATGACAATATACACATTTGATTTGATTTGTACATCTCCTGTAACTAAAATGTCTTTATGTTTAATGAAACCTTGCTGGAATTTGTTGAACCAACATCTAAACAAGTCCATCAAGCTGCGATTTACCAAATAAGTAAAATGAATTCCAAATTAATAATTAATAAATCAGGTCCAATTTTTCGAACCTTTTAGTTCCATAACTTTTCTTTACTTACTTTAAAAGATCTTTGTTTCGCTTTCGAAAATAATTTCGTTAAGTCCAGAAGAGTATATTCAGGCTGCAGGGCAAGTTATATCGATTTTGTAAGTAAAAAAAGTTGAAATTTATGTAATCTTTAACAAGAGCATTTGGGGGACGCTTCTTTTAACATTAGGATATTTAGGGGCTTTATTTCCTTTTTAGAAACGTATTCGTAAATTTGTGTTACTATCTAGGTAGTTAATAAAGTGCAATTCAATTATTATACAGGGTGTTTTTAAACATTCGACAAAATTGAAGCGGTTATTTCCTAGACTACTCTAAGAATATTTTGTCCTTTGTTTAATAAACACCTTATATAGACATTAAATTTCATCAGTTTCAAGCTGTGATTCACTCAAAAACAACGCACTGCCATGATATAAACACAAGCTTAATTTTTAAATGTGAGGTCATTACAATGATAGATAATCCTTATTCCGCATAGGAACTAACTTGAAACCTCAAGAATCAGATCTTCCAGACTGGAATGGGGAGCAGCTATTTCGCAATAGCGATTTCAACATGGATAATGTCCAATCCGGGCTGTTTAGCTCCCCGCTAGACGACAAGACTTTGGGAGAATATGAAAAGGGTTACAGGTACGGGACGAACAAAGACAAATTAGACGAAGCTCTGGAAAATGCTGTTTTAAAGGGAGAACTATATGGAGAACCTTATAATCAGTATAGGTAAGTGGCTTGAAAATATCGTAATTTTCTTTAGATTTTAGTTATACCGGGTGTTGCATCGTCGAGCGGGACATAGGAAATCCCACGTAATTTTAAATGGGGTCAATTATTGGCCTCCCTAATTATTTTAGAGAAAAATTCTATTGAGGTTTATTAAAGAGCACTAAAACCCACATTCAAAACAATAACTTAAGATATTTTTGATGAGCCCGTTTACGGGTTATCGCCGATTTCTTTTTAACTATTTCTCCTTTTTATGGCCCCGTATTTGCGGGCACCAGTCAAGGTAAAAGATGACTGTCAAATAAAGTTGTCATTTTGAAATGTGTGCTTTATTGTTATAAAAACTCGTACATCGAAAATATTAAAGGTGTATTATAAGTACAAATTAATCTGAATAAAACTAAAATAAAGTATCCAATTACAAGGTTAATTATGACATTTTACATGTTTCAATATTTTACTAATTAATAGGTAGGTACTATTAAATTGTTAGAACTTTAGGATTTAAGAAGATGTTCAAATATTCCTCAAAATGACAACTTTATTTGACAGTCATCTTTTACCTTGACTGGTGCCCGCAAATACGGGGCCATAAAAAGGAGAAATAGTTAAAAAGAAATCGGCGATAACCCGTAAACGGGCTCATCAAAAATATCTAAAGTTATTCTTTTGAATGTGGGTTTTAGTGCTCTTTAATAAACCTAAATAGAATTTTTCTCTAAAATAATTAGGGAAGCCAATAATTGACCCCATTTAAAATTACATGGGATTTCCTATGTCCCGCTCGACGATGCAACACCCGGTATACATACATGGGCGTGTCATTTTAAACAATAATAATTCAAAAAATATATTACTTTTTTGTTTATTATTATAATATATTATATTATACTATAATAAATATAATATTATAAATTAAACTGAAAAATAAATTAAGCTTTTACATTTGGTGATAATAATAGAAACATATAATAGTGGATTAAGAGCAAAACCTAAACATAAATTATAAATGTTTAATTAATTGTCCTATAGTATTGTTACCTAATCAACACTAATTGATAATAATTTGACAAATTATATTCCACGCCGACATTAAAAAGTATTATAATGACAATACGTTACAATTTTAAATTCATTATTACCATTACAGCGATTATTCACTATCTGACGATGAAAACATTTCATTGCTATCACTACTGCGGTCATCTGCAGGATTTATAATAATAGGTTCTACCATGACTTCAACGCGTACATCTAAGTCCCACTTTTTTTTCTACGCCCTCGACATGTAATACGCACTTATGCCAATCTGCTGCTTGTACATTCGCTATTGCCGTTTTTAACAGTTCTTTAACATCTTTAATTTAAAAATTTTATTATTAAAATAACACCAAAATAATAAAACTGAATTGCTTATATGTACTTGTACTTGTATGTTGTTGTCTATGACACTGAACGTTGGTTAGAGGCGAAAAGAAAGCGTGCGAGTGCCTGTAGACATGGGCTTTTCCTATCTGCGTTGCCAAATTAAGTAAAACAGGTACCGTATGGTGAAAAGGACCTTAATGACGTGCCAATTTTGGTACATTTTATGAGAATTTAAATGAAATATTTTAAAACCCGGCAACATGTAACGACTTATTAATGCACAATCGTCCCAAGCGGTTTTGAATGCGTTTATTTCAGTTAAAAGTGTGGAATCGATGTTAATTCTTTTCTCCCGCACATCGTCAATGGTGATAAGAACAGTTTTTCCAATTATTTTGGGATCGTAGTATAGATATTGTGAAAATTCAAAGCATCTCCACTTTAGCCCTAAGTTATAATTAAGTCTAGCTACCCCTGGTGGCACCTTCTTTGTTGACTTTGCTTTGTCATATTGTATAAGATTTTGATGGCAAATAAAGAATATTAAAATGTACTAAGTACTTACTTTAGTCCCAGAAGTCCAAAGATTAAAATATATTGCATTGTATTTGGAATATATTAAATTTATTATATTCAAAAGGATTTTTTTGTTTTAGATATTATGGTACGGATGATCGCAGAAGAAGAAGAAGGGATACCAGTAAACAACGGTAAGTAAAAAAAGTTTACGAACACATTCAGTAAGTGACGTGCCAGCGTTAGGTGATGCTGCAGCCGTGCAGTACTGCTGTACCTACCAGCCGCTAAACTAAGCAGGATTTTTTTTTGCAGCTTATTCATCGAATAATTTCGAAAAATGACTGAAAATTTCATAGAAAAGTATTTATGCATCGGATAAAGAAGTTTTCCTATCACATATTTATTTTTCTTTCAAACTTGTTGCTCTCTATTTGTCCTTTTCAATCAATAAACTTTTCTTTGACCTCTTGCGGCGTCGTTGAAAGCCTTTCGCCGTTTGCGTGCTCTGTTTACTAATTGTTTTTTAATAGAGTTGAGATAAAAATCCCATTGGGACATTTATGGAATTTTCACGTGTACATACTAATTTGCAGCAGTGACAGCTATAAATGTCTTAACGCTCCATTTTAGCCATATACAGGGTGTTACAGTTAGACGTTACACATTATTTGTTCAATTTATGTATGTCTTGGTTTACAAAAAGCTGTTGCTTCGTAGTAGTAAATTAATTTTGTCTCCAATATGAAAATGAATAAAAGATCAGTCACTTGACAAGAAATTTTTCCAAGAAACAAAATAATAATTTCTCTACGACTTCTTTACGCTTTAGTTAACTTTTAATTACTAAAACGCTTAACGACGCGACAGCAATTGCATATTTCCCAGAATTTTAGATATTATTCTGAAGTCTTTAAAAACTGCTTTCCAGATAAAACATTTTTTTATATTATATAGTCGATAAAGATTTTGACCGAGAATCAAGGTTATTAAGCTATTGCAGGCAATTTTTAGTTTAGTAGTCACTTATCATTGCCTGAGAAGAACCGTAGCTCTGTTTAGGGAAACAGGTTCTGTACAACATAAAAAGAAGAGCTGAAAGACCATCTGCAAGAACTCAAGAAATCAATTCAATTGTTTAAAATCCAGTAAATTAGACAGGCAGGTCGACATTTTTGAAAATACCACAAATCTATATACAGGGTTATGATAAAGAAACGGATCAGCCTTTTATATGGAAAACTCGCTCGGACCCGTCAAATTTATTTTTTTGAAATGTGTTTTTTTTTTTTAAAGATATTGTACAGGGTAGATCATAAGAGTGCTACATGTGTCAACTTTAATTTTTTTAATGAAACATATTGTACATTTTTACATTTTATATTCTATAATCAATTCTAGACATTTTTTATTAATCATGCCCTATAATTACTCAGCTGTTTACGAAATATTAACAATTTTAAATTTTTTAACAATTATAAAACAAAATAAACAAACAACAAAGAATGAAAAGAAACTATTTTATAAGATGTTGAAAATGTCCTCCACCAATTACTGTTCTGCAGTAGATCAATCGATCTAGATATTCCTGTTGTACATTTAGTACTACTTGTGGAGATATTTCTCTTATTACTCGTCGAATAGACTCCTTCAGTGTATCTACCGAGATGGGTTTAAATTTATAAACTAAACTTTTGACGTAGTCCCATAAAAAGAAGTCCAGTGGATTAAGATCAGGCGATCTGGGTGGCCACTCTATTGACCCCCGTCTACCTATTCACCACCCCGGAAAAATTGTATTTAAGTACTCCCTTACATGAACAGCATAATGCGAGGGAGCACCATGAAACCATAAGGTAAAACTTGGTAAATCAGGATCATTATCATCTGGAAACAGAGTGGCAAGAGCTGAAACTAGAACATTTTGAAGGAAATTTAAATATCTTTCTCCAGTGAGAATCCCATCAAAGAAAAATGGTCCGATTATCCTATTTTCAACAATGCCCGCCCAAACATTAACCTTTTCATTATACTGGGTGTGATTTTCTATGAACCAGTGAAGATTTTTCTGTGCCCAGTATCTGTAGTTTTGTCTATTAATCTGACCATTTAAACAAAACGTAGCTTCATCTGAAAAACAAATTCTTTGGACAAATCTTGCGTTATTATCTGTTAGCTCAATCATTATTTCACAAAATTGGTCTCGCCTATCAGGATCATTGTCCAATAACTCTTGTACAAATACTGATTTGTATGGATGAAACTTCTCTTTTTGTAAAAATTTAGATACGGTGGTTTGGTGAATATCGTAGTCCCGTCCAACTTGTGTGCTTGAGCTATGAGAATCTTTCTGTAGTGATAATAATATGTTTATTTTTTTCTCCTCGGATATACCAGGACGACCACTTTTAACACTATATATCTTTAATAGTACGGGAAGTTCTCCACTTACTTGCTAGCCTAGATACTGTTGATTGACCAATAGGCGGACGATTTGGGTATTTTTTATTAAACATATCACGGACTTCCATATGACTTCTACTTTTATCTCCACAGCCCAACATAGTCAAAATTTCAATACGCTCATCTTCGGCGAGGCGCATTTTGATGAAATATCAGCAAGCAAAATTCAAATTTGATTAACATTCACTGTCATTTTTTGACGTCTCAAACTTAAATAAGAAATTCTCATAGTCAAAAGATTGTGACTTAAGTTCAGAACGTTGTTATGTCGAGAAACATACCAATGGTGTATACCAGCATTAAAGTGTTAATATTTTGTAAACGGCTGAAGATAAGTATAGCGCATGATTAATGAAATTAATTGATTGTAGAATATAAAAATGTAAAAATATACAATATGTTTCATTAAAAAAATTAAACTTGACACATGTAGCACTTTCATGATCTACCCTATACAATATCTGTTTAAAAAAAAAATGCATTTAAAAAGAATAAATTTGACGGGTATAAAAGGCTGATCCGTTTCTTTATCATAACCCTGTATAATAATAATAGCCCCCTGCTAAATCATCCTCTGTTAATAAATTGGTATAATTTTTAAATTAATTAATAAAGGTTATTCTAACCAAATAGTCACACAAAAAATACTGCTTTATTTGGAACGTGTTTTGAACGAAATTCTTGACACAAACTTAATCAACACACGAGCATAAAGAACATGAAAATAAGCTATTTGTGGCCATCCAAGTAAATAATTACCATCGGATGAACCTGACAGAAGTAATTAGATTAGGGATAGAAAGTTTTCTTATTTTACTTTGACGAAACAATATCGCTTAGTAGGTACATTTTTAGAAATCTTAACTAGATGCAAATTGGTACAGATTTCGAGGGCTTTACATTGCAATATTTTAGAGAACTTACAATATAATATATTATTATAAGGAAGTGTTTTTTTGCACAACTTACCTTCAATGCGTTAAGGAACTGGAAATAAAAAGTGGCACCTCGTTTTTTACATCATGAAAAGACGAAAACTGAATTTCTAAGAAGGACCTAATCGATAAAACCGGTCTGTTTTAGCAATTGAAAGATATTTGTTTTTGGCAGGTATTTACGAAAAAAATACTTACCAGATTGTTATAATTGACGTGACATTTATTTGTTTGTATAATATATCTAATTATTGTCGACAATGATATTTCATATTTGTTTAGCCTAGTTGCAGTTGTACTATAATGTTTATACCATCCTCAATATTCTTTATTGTCTAAGATAATTTACAAAATCTTATTGACAAAGATAAAAGAACCAGAACAAACATATTAAGACTTGACAATGAAGTAGTCAACACTACTCTATAAATAGAAAAAGATATCCAGAAAATATTCCTTTGGTTTATAATAAACCTTGTCTAAAAGCAACTCCAGAAACAATAATTATTAGCCATTCATTAGTGTGATTAGCGGTTTTGAATGCTTTTATTTCAACTGTTTTATTTCTGACCGGTATATTATTAGCTTATAACGTCTTAGTTACGCGGGAATTATAAGGGTCATAACTCCCTTGGGATATTAAGAAAAATTTGACATAAAATCAAACGATTGACATCTAATGTCAATTTGATTGTCATCTATTAAAACATTTATTCCACTTTAAAAATGAACAAAATGTTACTAAAATCGGTCAGAAATTAAATTATCTATGTATCACTGGAATTATAAGGGTCTCAATTACCTCGGGCAATTGCTGTCCCTCGGGCCAAAGGCCCTCGGGACGTAAACTTTGCCCTCGGTAATTAAGACCATTATAATTCCCTAGATACATAAATAACTATTTCATTGCGTTTTGTGGGAACAAGCCTTTAAGAATAAATACATAATTCTCTTAGATCAATAATGGAAACAGAATAACATTATACTATTTCAGTTAAGGTGGATTTATTTAGACCAATTAAGAAAATTATTGATTATTGTTATTATGAACTAATTATTATTAGAAGTGAAAATTGGCAAACTAGGAAATTGTTTAATTATCTTATTCAATTTTCAAGAAGTCGACTTATCATATTGCCTATATTCAGTGCTGCCAATCTGTAGTTAAACCACAACAATACATTTTGAACCAATACACCATTTACCCATATCTGCTGGTAGAGAGTATTTAAACCAGCTTCTAATCTTTCGTAATTGGTCTGAAGAAATTCATCCTTACTATGACCTAAGATTTTCCTTATGTCTATACTTAATGCAAAACATAAACCGATGCACGTCATACCCTTCGAGTGACGTCAGTTATCCACAGTGTTGCCAGCTTGTAACCAAAATATCCAGGTGGGGGAATTACACAGTTTTTTTTCCATAAAAACAAGATAAATATACAAGAATTTCCCATAGTTTATATATTTGTTTACTACATAATACCTTTTACCATCAACTTTAGTAGATCTAACACTTCTTTTATTTTTATCTTGCCAAGATCGACCAATGGTACTATTCTGAAAAATCCATGTTTCATCCAAGAAAACGAATTGGTACAAGAATGCTTCTTTTTCTTTCATATAGTCTTTCAAAAATACCAGGCGTTTGAAAGCTACATGGGAAAGTTCCATAAGGCCTCGCCTCGGTTCATCTTTTTTTCATCCGAAGCCTATTCCCTTTAAGAGTTAAGACGACCATCAAACACTTGTCTGTCTTTTAATTTCTTACCTAAAGTTGTCAAAGGTACATGATGTTCTAAAAAATGTTACAGATTAAGCATAACCAATGTAAAATTTTATAGTTTTTGAATTTTTGAAAACTTACTTGTTTCGTACATTCCATGAATAGTGTCACGGATAGAACTTATATCCAATCTTCACACATTTACAACTCTCTTTGAATTAGAACGTTTGTTTTAAGGTGATTCTAATAATTTATTTTCCTTAACTGTTGTTGAAATTGCGCTTACGGTGGAGATATTCAAATTTAGGGCAGCTCCTTGCACCGACTATTTAAATGATTCTGCATTTTTCACAAATAGTAAACAACATAATCGTGCACATATGTGCACTTTTGTTTCTCTTAATATAACAGTTTTTTATTGCTATTTATAAAAAGATCTGGTGTTTTTGTTTCAAAATAGACGTTCAACACGAGACCACACAACAATTAAGGTTAGTTTTGCATGAAACGTCAAACCAAGTCAACGAACGAGCTGGCATCACCGCACCGTTTACAGTTTTGTTGCCAACTATCGGCCAATAATCGGTTTTTGTTTTGCATCAACTGTATATGGGTAGCAGGTTATACATTTTTTTTTAAATAAGTAGTATATAAATTAGAATTCTGTATTATTGTACTCAAATGTATATCTAGCCTTCTGAAAAACAAGTTTATTAAATTAAGTAAAAGCCAATAAACTTCCAAAGGTTCTCTGTAATCAGACTTGTGTTTCGATCGTCTTACCCTTATTTGCCTATTTCCTTACGAAAAGAGCTCTCGAATATAAATATTACATTAAATATAAAGCTAAGTGAAAATATATTTACTCTAGTTAAAATATAGAAAAGTCCTCAAATAGAGAATATTATTGACTGTTCAATGAGCTTTTAATTTATTTTAGACCAAAAAGAAATATCGATCTTACCCCCGAGGAAGTCCTGGCCTTGCTGACTTTATACGAAAACAATCATCAAGCTCTGAAAGAAAGCGAAAACTACAGACAACCTATCATGAGGTATAATAAAAACTACGACCCTGATGACTTTGATGGTGATTCTAATGACGAAACTTGGTAAGGTGATATTTGGCAAAAAACGGTGCGTCATAAAATATTCTATTATGATACGTTGTAAAGAGATGTGTATCATACCTCATTGGAATACGTAACTAAATACAGACAATGCGTGTTATTTGATATTATGTTTTCATACTTTTAAGGTTGAATGCGGCAGTATACCCTCATGCTTCGATTGACAACGATATACCTGACAACTTTCTTTACGACTACGCAAATGCGCCACAACCCGAGTACAGATCACACTGGGGCAGTTTTGACGACATTAAAAAGAAAAGGTTGTTTTAATATGTATGTGTATATCTATGTGTTTTTATTTGATCTTATATTTATTTTTTACTTTTATACGCCAAGTTTTGCATCATAATGTATTAAGTTGTTGGCCTGTAAATTATTTTGTTTTTAGATTTTTGACGGCCAAAAAACGCACAAGTGACCCAACCAGGATGATCAGGTACATAAACGGTCCCAGTGAGAACGACTTTAACACGTTGTCAAGCATCATCAACAATCAGAAAGATTCAAAACTGAATGTTCCAGTGCATCGCAGGTTCATGCTTTAATCTTCTTCAATGATTTGAATTTTCATATCAATATTAAACGATTTTGAATACATATTTAAATAAATGTGACAATTTATCCGGTGTTTACCTATTTATCTGTCTTCTATTATATTGATGTTAATAATATATTCGGTGGTGTAAAGAGTTGATAAATGTACTTTCTGCCTAACTTTCCTCGTGTATAACCACGATTATATTAATTGTATGTATATTTAAATCCAGAAGTCAGTCGGTATATCTCTTTATGATCTATTTATTTAATGTTAAGTAGATATATATTATATAATGCATATTACATGTTGTTTAATATTGGCCGATAACATCATACTGCTAAGCTTCATTTATAATTAATATTAATAAGCTTAGTACTAAGGTGTATTTGGCAAAGGACTTTTATTTTACTTACCTCTAATAATCTAGAAATTAATGCTGATGTGTGGGTGTGTATCAAAATACGTAATTTTTGAAAGGCCGTATCTTTTTATTTCATTGAGTTAGAACCATGCATTTATTACAGTTCTAATGGGTTATATGCCTCAGTATTTGATGTTAATTTAAACTTGATACGTTTAGCCGTTCCTGAGAAACACGGTCTAGACAAGCAACAAAGTGTTCCTACAGGAGCTAGCTCGTTCGATGACTTTGTTCGACGTTTATGGAAAACTAAACTTAATTGTTTTGCGCTTTTGTGTTGCTGTGCCGTCTATTTTTTAACAAAAACTCCAGATCTTTTCATAAATAGCATTAAAAGCCGTTCTTTTAAGAACAGCAAAAGTGCACATACATATCTCTGTCGTTGTTTACTATTTGTGAAAAATGCCGAAGCATTTAAATAGCCGGTGTAAGGAGCTTATAGCTTCTTTAATAAGCTGTTTTCAGGAAGAACTTAACACCAATGGCCCAGTGTTACCGTCCACAGTAGTTGGAGAAGTAAATTTAAAGAGTGTGTTATAAGGTCTATCTATTTTATATCTACTAATTTTTAGAGTGTAGCGGCTGCCCTAAATTTGAATATGTCTACTGTAAGCGCAGTTTCAACAACAGTTAAACAAAATAAATTATTGGAGTCACCTGAAAGGAAACGTTCTTAATTAAAGAGAGTTTTAAATGTGTCAAGATTGGATATAAGTTCTATCCGTGACACTATTTATGGTATGTATGAAACAAGTAAGATGTATTATTCAAAAACTAATATTTTACATTGATGGTTATGCTTAAGCTGTAACTTTTTTCAGAGCATCATGTAACTTTGACAATTTTAAGTAAGAAATTAAAAGACAGACAACTGTTTGATGGTCGTCTTAACTCTTTAAGAAGTCTTTTAAAGGAAATAGGCTTCGGATGGAAAAAAGATGAACCGAGGCGAGGGCTTATGGAACTTTTCCATGTAGCTTTCAAACGATTGGTATTTTTGAAAGAATATATTAAAGAAAAAGAAGCATTCTTGTACCAATTCGTCTTCTTGGATGAGACATGGATTTTTTAGAATGGTACCATTGGTCGATCTTGGCAAGATGAAAATAAAAGAAATGTTAGATCAGATCTACTAAAGGTGATAGTAAAAGGTATTATGCAGTAAACAAATATATAAACTATGGAAAATTTTTGTATATTTATCTTGTTTTTATGAAAAAAACTGTGTAATTCCCTCACTCGGATAGTTTGATTACAAGCTGGCAACACTGTCGATAACTGACGTCACTAGTAGGGTATGACGTGCATCGGTTTTTGTTTTGCATTAAGTATAGATTGTATTCCCTTATACTCCATTAATTAATTGATATCTTATTGCAAAAATTGTAATTTTAAAACTTCGCACAATGCGACAAAGCACCTCTCCTTTTCGAGGGTGGGAGGGATAATCCGAATGTAGAGTTTTATAACCGCCCCCCCCCCCCCCCGAATAACCCCAAAGTGAAAAAAAATGGTTCCGTTATGCTTCTACAGCACAACCTTGTGAGTACTTGCAGAAACGGAGTCTTTGCGATGATTTCGGTGGGTTCGCCGGCAAATGGGCAGGAAGGCGCCAAGTATTTTCGGCCAATATTATAATATTGAGCTAAAATTACCACCCTTCTGTCATATATAGTTGATCGTTGAAATTTTTGAAGAAAACTCTAGACTTTTTAGTACTAATGCCTATATTTATTTGTGACAAACAGAAAGTACACACAAAATATTCATAGAATACGAAACAACAGTAACAAAACAAAAACAGTATCTAAGTTAGAAAACATTAATTCAAAATATTAAAAAAAAAATGAAGAAATAAAATAGCGATTGTTTTGAAACAGATAATACATGATCATGATGTATGATGGAGAGGTCTTACAAAAATTGGACTTTTCTAGTTTTACTTTTTGCAAATTCATGAACAAGATTTTCCATTTCAAGTTGCTTTAAAAAGTCAGACTCTATGAAGATAGGAAGATTTTCTAATTGCTATTGGCCCATTCTAGATCGTAAATAATTCTTAATCAACTTTAATAGAGAATGACCTCTCGCGGCTGTAGCTACAGAAACTGGAATGGTTAATAATATGCGCAATGCAATCGTAATGTTTGCAAATGAGTGGGTTAGGTTATTTATTGCAATGTAATTACCTTAAGTGTTTCTACTACAGACGTCGCGTTTTTGTCGCCATTTTGCAGAAATTTTAATTCGTGTAAAAGTTCTGTTCCGTCTATATCTTTCTCGTTTCGATCTTTGTCAGTTAAGGTTTCTTCCAGTTTTTTACAAAAATTAAATTGATCTCGGTCAGAATATTTCCCGAAATCCTCAACATTCCACAAAAAATTAAAAACATCAGAATGACACGAAAATTGTTTAAATCTTTCATGTACGGATGAAAGAGTAATGTCTAGCACTCCGAAAAAGCAATTTACTTTAAATTTCATTTCTTGATTTTCAATCGGCTGGTCGTCACCTTCGTAGGAAAATTGTTTTTTAATCTTTCGTGGCCTTAAAATTTCTGCGGATATAAATTTTGCATCAACTTCTAAGCAAGAAGCTAGTTCTTTGGCAGCTACTAATAAGTCAGATCGATATTGTTTCACAAATTCATTGAGGTTATTTAAACTTTCGCAAGCCAGGGAAATATTAAATGTTTTTGATTGCAGAATCTTAGCAACAACATCCACTTTACTAAGAATCTTGTACCACAAGACTACCAATACTACCATACACACAAACTCATAATTTTTAATTTTTTTACCTAGGGAGGTAGCTAGGATGTTTTGTAGTATTGTCAAAATTATTTCCGGATAAAATTTCATAAATCATCTAATTCTTTTGGATCTTCATCCTGATTAACTTGCTTTTCTAATTCTGATGGCAAGTTTGATTTTTTTGAATGTAGAAAATCACTGTTATCGGAAGTAGTGTCTTGTGTGGTCTTTCGAAAAAAGTTACTAATTTTGAAACCGGTTTTCTCCAAGTCTTCCTCCCGTTTTCGCTTGCTAAGCAAGTTTTGGTAACCAGAAAATTTATTTTTTCTTCTCTGGTCATCTAAATAAAATAACGAAAAATTTGTTAAACACTATAAGCCTTATTTGTTTCATAAACAAAAGTTATTTAAAAGAAAAAAAAATATTTGCATCCCTGTTAATTAATTTACTTAATCACTTAACTTACCTTATTTGTAGTTATTTTTCACAATTGCGGTAGATACGTAATAGCAAATATAAGGCACTCTATACGTCTTATGCGCTTGTCAAGCCAATAGTGAAAAATTAACCTGCTACATCGATTACAAACACTCAAAATTTTGCAAGTATAAACCAGGGCGCCGAACGCACGCGGATTTTTGCGCCCCCACAGTAAGACGAGTAGTAAAATTTTACCACTGGTACTGGTCGCCGACCGGCGGTCGGTGTTGGTGGATAATGCATTTTCACCACCGGTATTCGATAGATAATTTTTTTAGTTTTATGTTAATTTGTGTTGAAGGCCTGGCGCCTTTATTAAGGCCTTGGCGCAGTCGTGCGCCGCACGACCTTGCCCATATGGGGTGTGGAAACGGTGGAAACTATCCCCCTCTAAGGGGGGTATTTATTTTTCTGAATGTATGCTAAATTTTTTTTCTTATCACTTTGCAACTTGTATATGTGTACAACAGCATTATAAATATACAAAAGGTAGGTAGGTGTAGCTCGTGTCTGGGGAATATAGGTACCAGTAACATTTTTTTTTTCACAATAACTTTTATAATTAATTAAGAGATGAACCATTTTATTATTGGAGGAATTTACTGTTAGCCAGCTTTTTCCATTTTATTTCATAGATGGCAGCATGAAAGTAATGAAAATAATAAATCTTTAAAAGAACCTGAAATTGACAGTGACACTTGACACTAGTTGCTTTAACCAAAACTTCTGCAAATTTTATAAATATTTACTCTTTTTTACCAATATTTATCAATTTTCTACATCTTCCTACAAATATGTGATTAAATGAGAATCAATGGCGACTGCTGATTCGTTAGATAATGAGAATCATTACCATACTAGAGAAATTGACCCTAGTGAAATAGAGACCCTTGAGGTAAGATTGCACTTTTTTTATATTTGGTGGCAAAGTGTTAAAATATCTTACAATTTACTTTAACTCAAACGTTTTCTGAGGGACTAATGTTCATATATTCTCTTGTCATAACTACTGCTTAGATTAGCAAGGCCTAAATGTGAAAATGTAGTTACCAAAATCAAGGAATTTGTACCCACAGGTTGTTGGCGAAGGAAGTTTTGGTGTAGTTTACAAAGGAGAATGGAACAACAAACTGGTAGCAATCAAAAATATTACAAGAGATGCAGAAAAAAAAGCCTTTTTAGTTGAGGTTAGGCAACTATCTAGAGTAGATCATGTAAATATAGTCAAATTATATGGGGCTTGTACCCGAGGCAGCCATTTTTTTCTTGTTATGGAGTATGCCGAAGGTGGCTCACTATTTAATGTCCTGCACAAGTCTAGCTTGGCCTACACCATGGCTCATGCAATGTCATGGGCATATCAATGTGCCAAGGTAAGTTTCACTTGTGATCTTACAAAATTGTTGTTGCCTGAAATGGTCAAGCGTTATTCTTATAATTTAGGGTGTAGAACATCTTCATGGAATGAAACCAAAGCCTTTAATACACAGGGACTTAAAGCCTCCCAACTTACTCCTTATTAATGGTGGAATCCATCTGAAAATATGTGATTTTGGTACAGCAGCTGATAAAAATACATATATGACCAATAATAAGGGATCAGCAGCTTGGATGGCACCTGAGGTACATAGGAGTAATCAAAAATACTAGTTTAGATGGTTTAAATAATATTTATAGCATTGTGGATGAAGACATGGATATTTCCGACATTTTAGGTCTTCACTTCATCTCGTTATACTGAGAAATGTGATGTATTCAGTTGGGGCATTATACTATGGGAGGTACTGTCTCGAAAAAAACCTTTTTTTAACCATGCCAGTTCTGCCTTTACCATAATGTGGGCTGTGCATAAAGGTAAAAGACCTCCATTAATCAGGAATTGTCCTCCTTGTATAGAGAAGCTCATGACCGAGAGCTGGGATCAAGATCCTGACAATAGGCCTAGTATGAAAGAGGTTGGTCTGTTGGTTGTAGTTGCACACTGATTTAGACTAGAGTATGTTTACATTTTTAATATTCTAGATTGTCATTAATATGGAACAAATTTGCTCACTTTTGTCTGGGGAAGATCAACCTATCCAAAGTACTGAGTACAACTATGACGAAGAATTCCTGGAAGATTCGGAATTTGAGGAGGTAACAGAGGATATATTTCCAGATAGTAAGGCATGCACGAATACAAACGGTGATAATTTAGTTAGGACATTGCCACAGCCAAATGCTAATATGATGAAACCTCTTACACTTGAAGTTGATCCTGTAAGTTATAAGTTAGTTAAAATATAACAAAGGTCTTTATTGAAAATTTAAACAATACAAATCCTAAAAAGGGCAAGATCTAGCTCAGTTATTTATCATTAATCCTTTGATGAAAGATTTCATTGATTTTATACACACAAATTTAATTCAATTAAGTTGGGTTAGTTGAAGTATACCTAGGTAATTAAAATAAGTAAATTGATTACACAAAAAAGGGAATATCTAAGTATATACAAGGTGTTGGTTGCATCATCCTGCAGGACATAGGAATTTCCATGTAAGTATATTTTGTAGTAGTCAAATATTGGCTGAAAAAAATCTACTAGGGTTTGATAAAGAGCACTAGGAATTGTTCCCAATGGATCAATTAAGTGCTAATCTCTTTTTGCAAATTTAAATAAAAAGTCAGTAGTTTTAATCAATAATCCAGCAATAAACATCTCAACTATATTATGTCTGTAAATTTGTACATTATCATTCATATTAAAACTGACATTATTGGTCCAAATTTCCAAATTATACAATATATTGGCCAGCAAAGTGTTTGGCGAAACGATTTTTTTGTCTGGGCTATTTAAAAAGTGTATAAGCATAAAAGTGATGAAAATGTAGTACAGTTTAAAATTCCTAAATTCCCCAATGTAAGAAAAAAATTTAACTATTCTTTGGGGTAGAAGGATATCAAAGGTATTATAAGGTTAGGCTGTTGTATATTACTTCTTTTTCTGATTGGGTTAGTTCAGGTTAGTTTTCTTGCCTGCTTGGTAAAATTCGCACTAAAATCCAAGCTGCGGGAGCTAACTTTCTTAATAAAAGTAGTGAATATTGTTAACCCTGTATTTCTGAACCATCACACAGAATATGTTGATTTTCTGGGACCATAATAAAACACTAAATTGTACAGTGTTTACTTTAATTTGGTTTTGGTTATTTCTTGGTCCTTCAAATTCAAATCATTAGTAAAAACATGAAATATCACTAAAATTCACTTAAATAATGATAAATAAACAAATACTCTTTATTGTAATTAATAAACATTAATAATTACAAGTGGCGAAGTTGAAGCGCTTCCTCAGTTAACCTAAAAAATATATATATTTTTTATCTATCCACTATTTAGTAAAAAGGGATATAAAATATAAGTATAATGTCAATAATAATATTATATTGTATTATATTATAATCCATCTGTACAGCCAAAATAATTTTAAACTACATATAAAATATATATACATTTTTTTTTTATATTTATGCCACAATACAAATAGGTTTAAAATTCAAGCTAAAATATAAAGTCACCAAACACAATTTAAAAGTCTTTCACTTACATTTTAAACTATAATCAAAGACTAACGTTTATGCTATTATTTCCCTTGCCAGGAGGGAGCCGTCTTGTCGAGAAGACCATTTTTTGGGTTTTCTCACTATTTAAAAACTTGTTATTAACTGTATAAGATCCCGACCCTCACAGGTGATAGTAGTATCATTGATATAGATTAGAAATAAGAATGGGCCAAGTATTGACCCTTGTGGTACACCCACTCTCACTTCTCTCTCTCTGCTAATTCCTCCCCACTCACTAGCCCCCTCTGAGTCATTAGGAAGGTACCTAGAAATAATTATAGCAATACTGATGTCGCTAAATCCATAGTTTCGGAGTTTCTCAAGAAGTATCTCTTGCGAGACGCAATCGAAGGCTTTACTCGGGTCGCAGAAGATGCCCGACAAATATTGGTGACCTTCAAAAGCATCCTGGACCCTCGAGACCCGATCCAAGATACCCAGGGTGGTGCTACGACCCTCCCTGAACTCAGAAAGTGCTTTATCGTCTAAAATATACCAATTTGAAAAAAGTTTTAGCCGCTAAATTTGTGGTTTGGATTAGTACAATTTTTTTTTTTAAATAATTAGGGACGCCATCATTTGATTATTTCAAAATTTTCATGGGAATTACTTTGTCATGTCCGACGATGCGAAAAAACTGGAAACTATTTTTCAAAATGCAATTAATTCTAGCATTGTTGGGATTTGGAGCCTGATGATCAGAGCTACGACATCAAGACAAGGCCAGGACTTGACGAGTGCGTTCCCCGAAAGCGTGAGTACTTACTTTTAAGATCTTTATTGACATACTTGTAAGCAATATCACAATATCAAAGGGCTATTAACAATAATAATTTGTATGAAAACTATAGATTGCATAATCAACTATGGAATTATTAGAATTATAGCAACTAGAAGAAAAGTATAAAAACCAGAAATCTTAAAAATTAGACGTGTGGTTGCCACGAGATGTAGCCACGTGCTGCAACTCTCATTCGTATGGGACAACTCTGTACACGAACTTATTTTAAGTTTGGGTTTTTTAAAAATTAGACTTGACCAAAAATATAAAACAACAATTTTAGTTAAACGGCTTGTCTTTGGTTTAGTTCTTGCAAGTGTTCAGTGATTTTAGTTTGAGGGTGACCTTATCTTTGAGTGTTTCTTTGTTCTTGTGCGGCACAGTCTTTGTGTAATTTAGCTGCGTTGATCGGCCATTTTTAAAGAGGTGGAAAATGCTTTTCACGTGTAGCTCAGTTCCTGTTGATTTCGCGACGAGAAATGAAGAGAGTAATAGGGTTGGGAATAAAATTCTTTATAATATTGTACTTTTAAAATATTTCAATATTTTTGTTATTTATAGAGTTATTGCTCGATTTAATCATTTTCGAAAGGGGTTGAAAATGCTTTTCACTTGTAGCTCGGTTCCTGTCGTTTCCGCGACGAAAAGTGAAGATAGTAAATTGGTTGGGAATGCAATTCTCTTTATTATTGTTCTTTTAAAAATTTTCGATATTTTTATTATTCATCGAGTTATTGCTTGATTTGGTCATTTTCGAGGGGGTGAAAATGCTTTTCACGTGTAGCTCGGTTCCTGCTGTTTTCGCGACGAAAAGTGAAGATAGTAAATTGGTTGGAAATACAATTCTCTATAATATTGTTCTTTTAAGAATTTTCAATATTTTTATTATTTATCAAGTTATTGCTTGATTTGACTATTTTCAAAGGGGTTGAAATGTTGAAAATGCTTTTTACGTGTAGCTCAGTTCCTGTTGATTTCGCGACGAAAAGTGAAGAGAGTGAAATGTTTGGGAATAAAATTCTCTATAATATTGTTCTTTTGAGAATTTTCAATATTTTTATTATTTATCGAGTCATTGCTTGATTTGACTATTTTCGAAGGGATTGAAAATGCTTTTTACGTGTAGCTCAGTTCCTGTTGTTTTCGCGACGAAAGGTAATGATAGTAAATTGGTTGGAAATACAATTCTCTATAGTATTGTTCTTTAAAGAATTTTCAATATTTTTATTATTTATCGAGTTATTGCTTGATTTGACTATTTTCGAAGGGATTGAAAATGCTTTTTACGTGTAGCTCAGTTCCTGTTGATTTCGCGACGGAAAGTGAAGAGGGTAAAATGGTTGGGAGTAAAATTCTGTATAATATTGTTCTTTTAAGAATGTTCAATATTTTGATTATTCGTCGAGTCATTTTCGAAGGGGTAAAATGCTTTTCACGTATAGCTCGGTTCCTGTTGTTTTCGCGACGAAAAGTGGAGATAGCAAATTGGTTGGAAATAAAATTCTCTATAATATTGTTCTTTTGAGAATTTTCAATATTTTTATTATTTATCGAGTTATTGCTTGATTTGACTATTTTCGAAGGGATTGAAAATGCTTTTTACGTGTAGCTCAGTTCCTGTTGATTTCGCGACGAGAAGTGAAGAGAGTGAAATGATTGGGAATAAAATTCTCTATAATATTGTTCTTTTAAGAATTTTCAATATTTTTATTATTTATCGAGTTATTGCTTGATTTGACTATTTTCGAAGGGATTGAAAATGCTTTTTACGTGTAGCTCAGTTCCTGTTGTTTTCGGAACGAAAGGTAATGATAGTAAATTGGTTGGAAACACAATTCTCTATAGAATTGTTCTTTAAGGAATTTTCAATATTTTTATTATTTATCGAGTTATTGCTTGATTTGACTATTTTCGAAGGGATTGAAAATGCTTTTTACGTGTAGTTCAGTTCCTGTTGTTTTCGCAACGAAAGGTAATGATAGTAAATTGGTTGGAAATACAATTCTCTATAGAATTGTTCTTTAAGGAATTTTCAATATTTTTATTATTTATCGAGTTATTGCTTGATTTGACTATTTTTTTCGAAGGGATTGAAAATGCTTTTTACGTGTAGCTCAGTTCCTGTTGATTTCGCGACGGAAAGTGAAGAGGGTAAAATGGTTGGGAGTAAAATTCTGTATAATATTGTTCTTTTAAGAATGTTCAATATTTTGATTATTCGTCTAGTTATTGCTTGATTTAATCATTTTCAAAGGGGTAAAAATGCTTTTCACGTATAGCTCGGTTCCTGTTGTTTTCGCGACGAAAAGTGAAGGCAGTAAAATGGTTGGGAATAAAATCCTCTTTAATATTGTTCTTTTATGAAATTTCAATATTTTTATTATTTATCGCGGTATTGCACAATTTGACCTTTTTCGTCCCCAACCCTAACCAGTTAGATCGCATACAATTTTTCAGAGACCAAAATCAGATTTTTGTGGCGTAATTTTATATTCGACAATTGGCAACCCTATTTAGGAGTATCTAGATACTTTTATTGGGTATTTTATGTCTAAGTATCTATTTTTTGGTGTATTTAAATAGATACTGTTTATAAAAGTAACTAGATACTTCTTTGGAGCATCTTTCACAGCTCTATGCTGCACCATACTGTAGAGTTAATTCTTCACGAAAGTAGTCCCCATTTAAAAATATTACACTCTACAATGAGATGATATATCCTGATTTACTAGCCAGGTGTTTCTCGGAAATTAATTGGCATTATATCCGTTTAATCACCGAAGAAAAATGCGTTAATTTTTTGTCTCTGTCAGAGCACCGGCATTGGTAGGAGTTATATCCATTTCTTTTTAGTGCACGTCAATATAAGAGTGCAGAAACATGACTCATATAGAGAAATAAGAAAAAATGATGTTTTAATGATGCATCAAACTAGACATAGAGTTACTCTAGTACTGGGCGTGAGTGGGTTTAGGTTTTAATGTAATATTTTTGGCTCTAATTTATTTTAAATAATGGGTAAGTTTATTAAGCTTGACAGAATTCGTTAAAAGTCAACTAACAAGTCATGGCTACAAACAGGGTTTGCTGAACGGGCGACGTAGGCGTCCGCCTGGGGCGGTAATTTGACCAGAAAGTAACTGTCTGTTTCACGAAAATATTTTCTCAGAATACGAATTTTTTGCATGAGGTCCTCAATTACTGCAAGTTTTGTATTAATTACAAACCATTATTATTCATAACACAAGGGCGGCCTTTCAGCACTGCCTAGGGGCGGAGAATATGCACATGCCCAAAATCAAACAAAATTATTTTTTTTAAGAATTAGTTATATTTTGACGTTTTGTTCCATGCTTCCACTACCAGGTTTTAAATAGCATTAAGGTAAGCTATAAATATAACATATTTTTCACTCTCCCTTTATATCCTTATTAAAACTTTCTGCTGCCAAAATTTACTTTCTTCAAAAAGTTACTTAAATATCTTTTTTCATAATGACTACGTTATGAAACACAAAAAAAGTTCAACAAACCTCCACTATAAAATCGAAACTTTATTTTCTTAAAGTTGGTATAGTAAAGTTTCCATTATATCGTCGACCTTTACTGCAATAAATCATTTATAGTTGATGCAAAACAAAAACCGATGCACGTCATACCCTTCGAGTGACGTCAGTTGCCGACAGTGTTGCTAGCTTGTAACCAAAATATCCGAGTGAAGGAATTACAACGTTTTTTTTTTTATAAAAACAAGATAAATATACAAAAATTTCACATAGTTTATATATTTGTTTAATGCATAATACCTTTTACCATCAACTTTAGTAGATCTAATACTTCTTTTATTTTCATCTTGCCAAGATCGACCAATGGTACCATTCTGAAAAATCCATGTTTCATCTAAAAAAACGAATTGGTACAAGAATGCTTCTTTTTCTTTTATATATATTTTTTCAAAAATACCAGTCGTTTGAAAGCTACATGGGAAAGTTCCATAAGCCCTCGCCTCAGTTCATCTTTTTACCATCCGAAGCTTATTTTCTTGAAGAGGCTTCTTAAAGAGTTAAGACAACCATCAAACAGTTCTCTGTCTTTTAATTTCTAATTTAAAGTTGTCATAGTTACATGATGTTCTAAAAAAAGTTACAGCTTAAGCATACCCAATGTAAAATATTATAATTATTAAATAATACAACTTACTTGTTTCGTACATTCCATAAATAGTGTCACGGATAGAACTTATATCCAATCTGCACACATTAACAACTCTCTTTGAATTAGAACGTTTCTTTTAAGGTGATTCTAATAATTTATTTTCCTTAATTGTTGTTGAAACTGCGCTTACAGTGGAGATATTTAAATTTAGGGCAACTGTTACACGCTAAAAATTAGTAAAGTAGAAATAAAATACATAGACCTTAACATACTCTTTAAATTTACTTCTCTGTTCTGCTGTCAAGGGTAACAATAGGCCATTGTCGTTAAGTTCTTCCTGAAAATAGCTTCTTAGAAAAGCTATTACCTCTTTGCACCGACTATTTAAATGCTTCGGCATTTTTCACAAATATAGTAACCAACGTAATCGACAGAGATATGTGTGTGCACTTTTGTTTCTCTTAATAGAATTTTTAATGCTATTTATCTGGAGTTTTTGTTGAAAAATAGACGCACAGCAACACAGAACCACGAACAATTAAGGTTAGTTTTGCATGAAACGTCAAACCAAGGTAACGAACGAGCTGGCGCCACCGCACCGTTTACAGTTGTGTTGCCAGCTATCGGCCAATAAAATTCAAATTATATTAATTTTTACAAGCTTAAATAAACAATATATTTGCTATATGTAGGTTCGTATCAAAGAAGAATACCTCAACTGTAGATCCATCTTAGTAAAAAATAAAGACGATTCTATCTATCTATCTACCTATAAGCCCCTTATACTTCCGAAGTAACTGAATTATATAAATCATAATCAGTGGCTTGTTAGTCTCCATTGACGCAAGGCACAGCGCTCTTTTCTCACGACTAAGTTTTTCCAACAAACAAAATGTGGCACACTTCTTCTTGAGGCACGTACTGTAATAGTAGGTATTTACCATCAAGAGTTATTATAGTATATAGTAATTATACAGGAAAAAGCTCTGATATACCTTTCATTCATTCATTTCATACCGTGCATTCTAAAGAGATCATTGTTTTCATCAAGGAAAAAATTCTAACGGTTGTGGGCCTATTGATGTCAGAGACACACGACTAACAATACATGTAACACGTGCATTAGTACTGATATACCTCTTCCTATTCCCAGGACAGTGCTCACAAAGAACTCTTTAATTTTTAAAAGTATTAAAGTCTACAATCATATACCTGTGGCATACAATACAGACTGATAACAAGATATTTAAGAAATCCATAAAGAAGCTACTTAGTAATAGACCATACTATTCCCTTCTGGAGTTCTATGAGGACAGGTTCTAGACCCTGGATTCTCAAGCAAATAATAGTAATGAAAATAAAAATAAAAAATTTCATGGTCAGATCAGCTCTTCAATGGTATTTTTATTCTTTTCACTTGTCGATTATTTTATACCTTATGTGTAGATATGTGTTCTAAATCATTTTATATTTCGTGTGACACTGTGATTTCAAATTTGATCTTTCTTGAGTTTTTCCAAAACATGTTCTGATATGTAATTAAGTTCCAACCTGTGACACCTTGTTGATTTGTTTTGTGTATTAGTATTACGTGTTTACATTGTAGAAATTGTTTTTATATTTATGACTATTATTTATTTTACATTGCATTCGTAACGCGCGTAACAATACTTTAGCTAACTTTGTTAACGAGAATCACAACATTCTTTCAACGTTAAAGTATATTTGAATTTGAATTTGTTTACCAAGTTCGGAAAATAATACTTTTCCGCGCGCGACTGCAATGGTGCGGAAAGGACACTTTCCAGATGTGTTAGATTATTTCTCGCGTCAGTGTTCATAAAGCTTTCAGCATCACTATCAGCAATGAAAAAGCTTTTAGCGTTAGTGCCAAAAAGTGCAAAAATATAGTTTTTTGTAGAGCATTCAACTAAAGAACTAAATGTATTTTATACCAATTACGCACTCTAAACATTTATTTAGGTCACCCTGTAAATGAACAATTTCGCTGTAGTGCCGAGCGCAATATTTACCTTCAGGAAAAACAACAAAAATTATTAAAATCTAAAATTAGATATAATATATTTTTGAGCAGTTCGAGTTCGTGCCCTGTCCTTATTCCTTAGCGTGAGCTGAACAATGACAGCTACATCTCGCGCTGGCAACCGAAGATTTATTCCAACGGGAACACTTTCGGATCTGTGACATGTCCCGGTGGATTCCCTACGGCTGAGTCACCATATTTTATGAGGCAGCTGTGTCAGTCTTATAATTTCATCGTTGTTTTTATTGATCAGCTCTTAAGGCGGGGATACAATTTAATAAATTATAAGAGCAGTGTGTTAGAATAGGATCGGCTGCAGTTGATTTGAATATCCCGTCTCTCTCTCTCTTCCATCATTCAGACATCGACAAGGAAGTATTGCGAGGACCCGTGCCAAAAATAAGAAGTACGAAGAACTCCAGAAGTAGACCGTGCCGTTTCTAAATCCATCCGTCTGACTCACCCGATCTAAAATCGGTTGGTCGTTATTCCGCTGCACTAGTCGCTTGTGTGTGGCGGAATTTTTTTTCCACGTCGCTTTGACGACGGGAAATGACCAGGATCGGACGAAACAGTTTGCAACTTCCTTATTTTTCGGATTTCAAAAGGATTTAATAGCATCTCTTTGTTGTCCGTCTGTCGGTCAAGACCCTTTTTCTCAAGTTATAATTAATATCAGGCACACTTTTGTACTGAGCGATTTTTGTCAAATATTCAAATCGCCATGCCTAATAACTTGCCGTTTATCGACTTTTTATATTTAAAGCCGATTTGTTGAAGACACTTCCACAGCGTTGTCTGGTCTGTCTCAAGTCTTTTCAGTAAATTATCCAGTGTTGGTACCGTATGCTCGTTATACATCTTATAAATTTTGCGTCGGACTAAATCTTCATCGCTGCGATCTAATTTTTTGCAAGTCCCAGAATCTTTCCTTCTTTTCCTTTCGATGATGGGTTTATTCACAATTTTCCATACTGTTTTTTCCGAAATTTTAGTCAATGTGGTTGTTTCTTCAATACATTCCATTTTACTCAACTTTTAACATTCTATGAGATTTGTATATATATTTTTTATAATCTCTTTAGAATCTAAAGATAAGTGTCTTCTTCCATTTTCATTTCCGCACTGTGGTTGTACCTGTACCCCCCCCCCCCCCCCTCCGGCTGTTTTATACTAGATTCACCAATCCACGGACGCCACATATTTGGATAATCAAAGCTGCGTTTTCATTTCACACGAACTAATAAAATGACTGGTTTTGCAACACTGATTTGTCTACTTATTTTTTCCCCATTATTTAATAAGGCTTTGTAAACTAATTACGGCCAAATACGGGTCCCTACCTGGATAATAAAATCATTATCTCTATGATCCCTAAAACCCTTTCAACAAAGAATTTTATGATGGGTGATAAATAAAGGCAGGTAGTCATTCTCTTAAATCTGTTAACAGACTGTACCCATCAGGTCAGATAATTTAGGTTGCTCTGGCAATTCTGGGCTTCCCCGTAATGAATACATATATTACGCCCGATGCTTTTGTTTTACCTAAAAAAATTAATTATGTACAATTGAATATTTGCGAATCCGCCCCTGTGACGTTATGTCTGTCCAGAGCCACTGGATTTCAAAGAAAGCCAGAAAATTAACATTTTCCTTGTTCGTTTATTTTTGTTTTTAATTTATGAGGATCGAATCGTATTTCCCGAAAAGTTTCTTTGCATAAAAGAAAATAAATCGAGGGAAAATTCATTCCTGCGAAAAGAAACTATTTTAAAAGCGCTTTTAATTAAATTACAGGACTCGAAAAATAATATTATGCTTTAAACTAAAAAACGGCCCTGACCTATATTCTATAAAAAATATAAATGGGACGGACTATAATTACTCTCATTCCATTTTAAATAATGGGTAATATTTTTGAAAATTTTATAGTACCGGAAACGATGACTGCTGTTTTGCTATTTTTACAAAAAAACCTGCGAGTTCAGACACGTGAAGCCAAGGCTGTTAAAAATGCTAATTTATCGCAAACTGACCGTAGAAATGTAAGCAAGGGATTAGATAAATACAGTTTGCTTTTTGGGTTCAATATATTGGTATTCTGTTTTGAAATAAACTTGTTATACAGGGTTATGTTAAAGAAACGGATCAGTCTTTTATATGGAAAACCTCCCACCTAATCAAAAATTGCTCGGACCCGTCAAATTTATTTTTTTGCAATGCATTTTTTTTTGGAAAAAGATGTTGTACAGGGTAGATCATAAAAGTGCTACATGCGTCAACTTTTACATTTTTATATTCTACAATCAATTCTAAACATTTTTCATTAATCATGCCCTATACTTATCTTCAGCCGTTTACGAGATATTAACACTTTAATGCTGGTATGCACCATTGGTATGTTTCTCGACATAGCAACGTTCTGAACTTAAGTCACAATCTTTTGACTATGACAATTTCTTATTTAAGTTTGAGACGTCAAAAAATGACAGTGAATGTTAATCAAATTTGAATTTTGCTCTGCTGATATTTCATCAAAATGCGCCTCGCCGAAGATGAGCGCATTGAAATTTTGATTATGTTGGGTTGTGGAGATAAAAGTAGAAGTCATAGGGAAGTCCGTAATATGTTTAATGAAAAATACCCAAATCGCCCGCCTATTGGCCAATCAAAAGTGTCTAGGGTAGCAAGTAAGTGGAGAACTTCCTGTACTATTAAAGATAGTGTTAAAAGTGGTCGTCCTGGTATATCCGAGGAGAAAAAAATAAACATATTATTATGACTACAGGAAGATTCTCATAGCTCAAGCACACAACTTGGACGGGACTACGATATTCACCAAACCACCGTATCTAAATTTTTACAAAAAGAGAATTGCTAAGGGCACATTTTCTAATAAACCGTTTACGTTTTGTTGCAAGAATTGCAAATACATGGCACCATTTAATCTGTCTTCAATAAAGAACGGTCCAATGAGATGATTCCCAAAACCAATAAAATTATGATTTTGCCTAAATCGTTGCAAAAACCAATTTGCTTTGAAAAATAAAAAAGGGTAGGGGGAGTGGAACATTATGATGAACCACCCTATACCATTATCCTAATTTAAGCATTAGTGATTTTTTTCTGTTACTGTTTCATATAGCTACTTTTGCCAAAAATACATGCATTTGCAGCTATTTTTGATAGAAATATACCACTTGAAATTTTTGCGAATATAAACAAACAATTATTTTGATTTTATGGAGACACAGTCCTCGTAAAGAAAGTTTAAATAAACTTTATTCTGTTAAACGGTATTCGTCAGTTAACACTGCTCTAATTTACAATATGTAAAATTATTGAAAATCGTTATTTTTTGGTTGTAGCCGTGAGATTGCTTTTTTGTGTGCTTGTTGAGCATCACGAGTATCAAGGTAAGACGGACGTCTGAAGTGGCCTTTATCCCCTCATTTTACATTGAGAGTTAAAGCTGTGCAGATTGGGTTCTTACCTATTACGTACCTCCTCATCGTTAAAGGCTGTTAAGGTTGAATTTAAGAGCAAACGGATGATTCAGATTCCAATAATACTTCACATGAGTAATTTAAATTTGCTTTCATAGCACCAAATTTTAAATCGTTAAATATTTCCTAATCAACATTGTGCTTACAGCAGGAATGCAAATTTCTACCGTATTATACAGGGTGATTCCTAACCTCTCTGAAAAAATGAATGAGGTGAATCCTCACCTTATTTTAAGACGAAAATGTGGTATAAAAGTTTTTCGCATGTGCTTCTTTTTCGAAATACAGGGTGTTAAAAAAAAATTGTTTTTTTTTTCATTTTATTAGTTAATGCCAAACGATATTCTAATGATATTGGTTAAAGAGCACTTTACTTTAATTCCATATAACTAAACAGGCGTGTGCTGATTGTTCGTCATTAGCGTAGCATTATAAATGTAATTTTAAGATAAACATCTACATGTATTAACGTTGTAACTCTTTTCAAGTTTATAAATTTAGTCAAAGTCACAGTCAAAAATACTTTATTGTCTGAAGAAAGATTTCATTGACAAAACAGTCTGAAGCTAAAACAAACAATAAAATTGGTCCGTTCTGTTGCCGATTTAAAACAGGGCAACAAAGCACATCAGACATAAAAATACACAAAAACAAAACCCTAACTTACACAAAAGTAAAACGATAATTGGAAATAAATGACATGCATCTAAAGTCGTGGAAATTTCAATTATTCCAAATTAATATTTGTTTTACACTTTAAAAAAAGAAACTGATCGGACTAAAATTCGTCTTTAACAGATTTTCTAAAGGGGTTTAGAGTATTTTTGCTCCTAATTTAAATTGGCAAGTGATCAAAGAGTTTCTTGATTTCATAAATAAAATGATTTCTTAATTAGTATCCTGGAGGCACCGGCAAGTTCAAAGCCCGTCGAAGGGCAGCTCGTTGAACAGTGTCATAACTCTTGTACATAAGGGAAGTCGTTTCCAGAACAAACAACGAGCTAGCATTAGAGACGAAACGAACAGCCCTCTTCTGCAAAATGAATAGAGTATTCTGCAGATGTTGGCAACTCACACCCCAGAATGGAATCCCATACCTGTGGGACTCAAAAAGTGCAAGCGCAAGTGCTCAGCGCGTCTTCCTAATAGCAAAGCAAGCTAAGGAAAGCTTTTTGCTCAAACCTAAAATATGCTCTTCAAATCGAAGCTTATTATCAATAAAAACTCCCAGGAATTTAGTCACCGGATTCGCCTGAAGTGGCTCATCCTCCAAGCATAGTCCATGCATATCGCACTTAAGGCCTACAATATCAGTTTTAGTTTTTGCTATATAAAATGAAAGACGATTAGCACCGCGCCATTGTTTAATCGTCAGCAGGTCTCCGGAGATATATTTTTTAAGTTGTTCAGGTGCCCCACCGTGGCAGACAACAGAGGTGTCATCAGCAAACAGTATGAATTCACCCGATATCTATACTACGATCCCAAAATAATTGGCAAAACTGTTCTTATCACCATTGACGGTGTGCGGAGAAAATAATTAACATCGATTCACACACTTCTAACTGAAATAAAAGCATTCAAAACCGCCTGGGAAGATTGTGCATTAATAAGTCGTTACATGTTGCCAGGTTTTAAAATATTTCATTTAAATTCTCATAAAATGTACCAAAATCAGCGTGTCATTAGGGGGCTTTACACCCTACAGTACTTGGTCTACTCAATTTGACAACGCAGGTAAGAAAACTCCATGTCTAAAGGCGCTCGCACGCTTTCTTATCGCCTCTAAAACGTTCAGTGTCGTAGACAAGTTTCAATCAAGAGTATTTTATCAATTCAGTTTTATTATTTTGGTGTTTATTCAAAACAGCAAATATTATAATGTAAGCGAGTTTTTCAAGTGATAGTAATCAACAAGTTACAAAACGACGTCATTTAAAACCTGGGGAGCGTACAATTGTAAAAAATGTGTATGAGGGAATTCTAAGTACACACAGTGGAATATCATTCACTGATGCAGCAGAACTTTGTGCCACATTGACTAAGACATCGTGCCGTACGGTTTATAGAACTACCAAGGACAATAGGAATACTAAAGTGTCCGATCAAGGAAACAAGAGGACGGACAAAGATTTTTATTGATCAGCAAACAAAGTTAGCCATTCGTCGGAAAGTGCACGTAACGCCTTTATCAATGGACTGTCCACCGGATTGAAAGCTCCTTCAGGAAAAGGTCGTCGGTTAATTATAACCCACATCGGGAGTGATTCTGGTTTTCTTGAAGGTGGTTTAAACATGTTTGAATCTCGTAAAACCGGTGATTATCATGAGGATATGAACTCGGGAATGTTTGAAGATTGGTTTAAATCCATCTTACCGCGTATGGAACGTGGATCGGTAATGGTGATGGATAATGCACCATACCCCAGCCGTCGGGTGGAAGCTTTGCCAACTTCTGCGTGGCGAAAAGGAAAGATTGTTGACTGGCTCGAAGAAAAAAATATTGCATTTGGCGAAAAAATGCTAAAAGTGCAGTTGCTCGATCTTGCAAGACTTCACAAAAAAAATATACGAAATATGTAGTGGATAAATTGGCTCGTGAACGAGGTGTTAAAAACGGCAATAGCGAATGTACAAGCAGCAGATTGGCATAAGTGCGTATTATATGTCGAGGGTGTTGAAAAAAAAATGTGGGAC
The DNA here is from genome assembly GCA_963920685.1 of Polydrusus tereticollis. Taxonomy (NCBI): domain Eukaryota; kingdom Metazoa; phylum Arthropoda; class Insecta; order Coleoptera; family Curculionidae; genus Polydrusus; species Polydrusus tereticollis. The sequence goes on from OY987333.1 coordinate 10,432,674, forward strand.
TTACATGTACGCGTTGAAGTCATGGTATAACCTATTATTATAAATCCTGCAGATGACAGCAGTAGCGACAGTAATGAAATGCTTTCATCGTCAGATAGTGAATAATCGCTGTAATGGTAATAATGAATTTAAAATTGTAACGTATTGTCATTATAACACTTTTTAATGTCGGCGTGGAATATAATTTGTCAAATTATTATCAATTAGTGTTCATTAGGTAACAATAGTTAGGAAATTTATAAACATTTATAATTTAGGTTTAGGTTTTGCCCTTATGTAGTATAATAAAAACATTATGAACATAACATATACCGTTGCTTTTACTTCATTAGATCACCAAATGTAAAAGCTTAATTTATTTTTCAGTTTAATTTATAATATTATATTTATTATAGTAAACGTAAATATACTATAATAATAAACAAAAAATTTATATATTTTTTGAATTATTATTGTTTAAAATGACACGCCTCTGGAATTGGCGTTCCCCTTACGTCTTGCACACCCCGGTAAAAATGAGTCACTGCCAATTATTTTGGTACCGGAGTATAGATCGTTTACATAGATCAAAAAAAGAAGTGAACCCAGAACTTACCCTTACGGATTACGATCACTGCTTAGACAGCAGTATCCCTTGGTACACGCAATCAAGCGCCTTTGACAGGCCACAGAACACTGCTGCCGCCGCCTCTCCCCGATTGAGGTAGTGGTAAACTTTCCCCAAAAAACTGAAGATGGCATTATGAGTATCCTTAGAGCTTTGAAATCCAAATTGCTTTGGCGTTATTAGTTTCTGTGTTTACTATGTACTATGGCTGTTTTAAGGCATGTTGCATAATCGTAGTCATCTCCACAGGATTTTTTAAATTTTTATGCTGGTCAGTGCTGCTTTAATTTCATGCACTTGAGTGGGATAAAAGCATTCATGGACAGCTCATCCAGAAAGGAGACGTCTCAAGCGAGCTGTTGCACGTTTTCATATAATTCTGTAATTTAAGTAAGCCTAAATTTATAATAAAAAATCATTTAAAGAAAAGTCTTACGCACGCCTATGACACGCGGCTTAAAACTCCATATTTATGGCTTTTGTTTCCCCTTTCTCTTCATACGTTTTACTGTTAGCCCCGTGCCTCGTTTCTTTCGTTAGACGTAGTGTTTCGGATTTGTTGTAGAAAGTTTGAGCAGCCTTTCAGAGAAGTTTTCCCAGTCATAAATACACGTTAAGCTGGAATAGCACCTTTACTTTGATGCCTTACGCCTGCACTACCTCATTCAATCCTTGTATTTAAGGTCTAGTTGTTGAAATATTTCAATCGAAACGAGGCTTAAACTATAGTTTGCTTTAATTGCATTATTTTCCAAAAATACAGAAAAGTTGGACTACATGTATTTGTACATATTATAACCAAATACGTTGCATCTCTCAGACCGGTCGGGAACTCCCGTTTAATCCTATATTTATCCCGCGGGAGTACGCGACGTGGGCAAATCTACACTCGATGTCGGCGAACGGGAAAAGTCCGAGTCAGTCGACAGTTTTCCATCGAAATTCGTAAAATAAATTCGTCAGCTGTCCCCCTAGAAGTCGTTCGTTGACTTTGTGGATTTTCTTGAAAATCAAACAAGTGGTTTGTCGGATTTTTCTTTAAAATACGCGCGATACAATGTACTCTTGGGAATTTTGAAGATAAGAGTAGTTGTTGGTTTAATTGTTCCTCTTGAAGACTGAATATGTGTGATTGTCCTATGGCGGGGGTTTTCACTTCCCACGAGACCCATAAGAGTTGGATTATTTTTAGGGAATGTAAAACAAGTAATGGTAAGGAAAGCCACCTTTGTACAGTAAATAGTAAGTTTTGCACGATGGGACATCGCTATTAAAATTTCAATTGTTGCTCCTTGTTATGAAGAAGTGTTGCATTAGGTTTGTACCTACTAAATAAATACGGGGGTAGCTATGTGGTTTATTATACGTCGCTGCCATAAATAAGGCCGCCGCGTAGATACTTATGGTACTTTTCTCAAACCAGAACCTACTCTATATAGGGTGTCTAAACTCTATACACGAAATATCTTCTTCCCTGTTTATGATATGAAAGAAGTTTTAAGAGAAATAGTTCTTGATTTAAAAAACTACTTTTACTATAATGTTTTTGCAACAAAATGTCTCCTTTTTATTATTTATTGCTGTACAGGGTTATCCAACCAAGACTAGACAAGGCGATTTTTTGACTTTTCCTGTACTTTTATAAAAAAACTGAAATAGCCATCTTAAGTCATTTTCTCCCGCGAATTCGAATATCTTCAGCAAAAAACAATTGAACATCAAACAAAAGTACTAGGGGTCACTTTGATATTTTTTTAAATGGGATGCCGTATTTTTAATGAGCTTATCCGATTTCTCATATAAATTTTGATCTAAAATGTTGGATTTTTAATTTTTTTTTTTTTTAATTTTTACGGTAGACGAACATTTTCCGAATTTAAAACTGAAGAAAAAAGGCGTTTCTGAATTAAAAATCCAACATTTTAGATCAAAATTTATATGAGAAATCGGATAAGCTCATTAAAAATACGGCATCCCATTTAAAAAAATATCAAAGTGACCCCTAGTACTTTCGTTTGATGTTCAATTGTTTTTTGCTGAAGATATTCGAATTCGCGGGAGAAAATGACTTAAGATGGCTATTTCAGTTTTTTTATAAAAGTACAGGAAAAGTCAAAAAATCGCCTTGTCTAGTCTTGGTTGGATAACCCTGTACACTTGCAGATAAATGTCCTAGACGTACAATTATTTTTTTTGGGGTTAAATCTGAATGATGAGGGCAAATAAATAAAATAATAAGAGAGACTAAACAGCAATGACGTACACAGTTGGAGGGGGGGCAAGGAGGCCGAGGTCCCCCCCCACCCTTGGGGTTAAAAAGTAAGTTAATAATTAATCAATTGCAGCTTGTACCTGTCACGATATCATGGTTTTAGATTAGCAGATTAACGGCAAATTTTGATATTTCTTTCATAATTTTATTATTACATTTTACTTCTTTATAAGCGCTCAGAAACACCCTGCGTGTATCATTCCACAACAACATGACCTTTTGGTTATTAAACCGTAAAATACAGAGTGCCAATAAACTGAACTATACAGGGTGTACCAAATTAAGTGCGCACCATTGCTAACTTTTTTATTATTGGAGATACAAAGTCGGTTAAATTAGCAAAGTAGTAGCATTTTTTCTGTTAATTAAAATGGTGAAAGCAGAAAAACAATTGGACATAACGTTTCTGAATAAATGAGAAAAATGTTTTTTTTAAATGTATATTTTTTACCGAAACGTTTGCAAATCGTATACGGAATAAAAAAAAGTTCATATGCAATATTGGCCTAAAATTGAGAAAACATCAACACAGCCATGGAAATAAAAAATGGTTTGCCTTTGACGTTTTCATCGAGACTGCCATGAAAAACGAATTTATTTATTTATTTCAGAAATTAAAGCTCGATTTTATTTTTAGCGGAAGGAATAAAACAAAACTATATTAAATGTTCAAACACATCACCGGTTTTGTTCAATACATTTGCGGGCATTCTTTAATACACGTTTTGTAGCTTTTAAAACTGTTCTGCCATCGATGGATGCTATAATGCGTCTAATGTTGTCTTGAAGTTCGACCAGATTCGCATATCTCGTTTTAAAGACTTCGTCCTTGACATACCCCCAGAAGTAAAAGTCTAATGGAGTTACGTCAGGAGACCTTGGGGGCCAACGTATCGGACCATTTGTTGCCATCCACCTATCTCTGAAAAGCCTTTCTAACAATATTCTCACTTCGTGAAACTGATGAGGAGGAGCTCCATCTTCTTGAAAATAAATTTGGTTACGGTCCTCTAAGTTCACATCTAAATATTCTTCTAGCAATTCTGATAACATATTAACGTATCCCCTGCCGGTTAGACTACCTTCATAAAAAATTGTACCAACAATTTGGCTGCCTATGAGACCACACCAAACATTAATGCTAAATCTTACTTGCGGATTTCTGCAGGAATAAACAAATTTGTTCTAGACCAATAGTGCATGTTTTTACGATTAAACATATCCCTATTTGAAAAGTTCGCTCCATAAAATTTTCTTTAAAAAGTTAGGATTTTGCCTACACATATCTTGTAACCATTGGCAAAAAATGAGTCTTCTTTCAGTGTCACCAGGTAATAATGTTTGCACTGGTCGGTACTTATAAGGTACAAAGTTATATTTTTTTAAAATCCTCCAAATTGTAAATAAACTGAAATCACCGTCTCTTTCCAAATCTCTAGTTGAATTATTTTTGTGCGCTTCAAAATATGCCAATACATTTACTTCTACTTGTTCACTTATTATGAACTGTTTTTTAGTCCTTGTCTTTATAAAAACTCTTTCGTTACTTCTAGATTTTCTATACAGCCTTAGAAAATACCTTTTTACGGGGGTTCCTAATTTGCCTCCATTGATTTTGTCTTTTAAGTGTCTCACCCCTTTAATAAATAGACCTTCATGCTGAACACCTTAATTTTTTTTCACAGTAAGGCAAATTAGGAATCCCCGTATTTTCGAAACGGCTGAAAATAAATATCAACAACTATATGGTTTCAGAGTCGGATCGCCAAATGCAATTCAATCGTGTGGTTATTTATGAGGGTTGCCATTTAAAAAAAAAATTCAAAATGGCGTCGTATCTGTCACTTTCTGACATCTGTCGGATTTGACTATAGCGTAGATCACTTGCTCATGGGAAATTATGTTACTGTGAAAAAAATTAAGGTGTTCAGCTTAGAATGTCTATTTATTAAAGGGGTGAGACACTTAAACGACAAAATCGATGGAGGCAAATTAGGAACCCTCGTATTTCCGTAACGGCTGAAAATAAGTATCAACAACTATATAGTTTTAGAATCGAATCGCCAAATGCAATTCAATCGTGCGGTTATTTATGTGGGTTGCCATTTAAGAAAATTCAAAATGGCGTCGCATCTGTCAAATTTGTAAATCTATGTATTTTTTGACATTAAATTCGGCTTCCTTATCGAGAATCATTGAGAAATATGTGATATGTTTTTTATTATAGTCAGCAGGAAAATCGCCAATCGGGTGAGACACTTAAAAAAATGTCCCTGTACTCGGTGAAGGTACATTAACCGGTCAAAGGTTTTTAAATTTTTTAAACGAGGTCTTAATGGATTTAACACCTTTAGATTTTTATTTGTGGAAACATTTAACATGCGGAACACTACGGAACTCCACGAAGATACGAGATATGTCGTCACTATGAGCACCTCTTATAAGACCATTGTTATTTGTTTAATTTATGTTAATTTTAAATGTATTTTAATTAATAAACACATCAGAACAGTGTATTTGTCATTATCTCGAAAACGGAGAACATTAGGCATGGAACATAGAATAGATTTTTGATAGAGAATTGATTGAAGAAACAATAGTTGACATAAAATATAGGGGTCCTATTTAAAAAAGTAAAGTTGATATTAAAAATTGTTCTTTTGAGGCACCCTGTGTTCTTAAATGTACTCCCAGTAAAAGCAAGAACTTTGACTTTGAACTTCTCTTGAAATTTTTTTGCACCATGAACAGGGAAGAAGATATTTCGTGTATAATATCAAACGAAGAATACCACAGAAGGGTAGCTTGTATAAACCTAAACAAATAAATCAAATGGTAACCATTTTCAGTTTAAACTTACATAAAAAAACACTAATGCTTTTCAAGATTTCAACTGCTTGCAGTTGTATGCGCTTTCTCTAAGGATTATTCCATCACAACACAAGGACAAATGGATTGTTAAATATTTATTTGTGGACATTCGAACATCCGACATAGTGTTCTACTTGACAGGACAAGGCTGGAGGAATTTATTTTTACCGTATGATCTACGTGCAGCGTGTATTAGATGCAGATTACTTCATGGACATATTGCTTGTGGTGCAATTAGTTTTTATTTATACATGATGACCCGTTCGCGGGATAAGGTTCCATAAAATGCTATAAAGTTTAACAACATTGCTTGTCCACATTTTTTTCGGCTTTGTAGAAAAATAAAATATAAGCCTGCCGGAACGACAGATGTATCAACATTTTTCAGTTGACACACAATCTAAAAGTCGGTGAGTAACTTTGTTTTGTACGCCAAAAAAATGTAAGCAAATCAGTGTCAACGTTCAAATTAATGTCGGATTCGAGGTACCGAAAAAAAAGATAAGAAACTGCCAAGCTGATTTTTTTTTTTTTTTGAAAAATGGTCTGTCGAGCCAAATAATTAAAATAATATTTTAGACGTTCTTTGTGACGCACGAATAACTATGATTAAAAATTACTTATTAACGAACTAGTTTAGATTAAATAAATTTTTTTACAACGAGTATGAGAAACCAAAGCAAGTGCGGGGGAAAAGAGGGGCTGTTAAAAAGCAGCATAGTCGGAGAAATAAGAAGGATTTAGGGTATGGAACACCTTGTATTCCAGACAAGCTATTAATATCACATCATCCATTAAAATTGGCGTACGCCGTGTTTAATGTGAATGACCTCAAATTACACTATTCATCCTGATATTGGCATAATTAGAATGAGAACAGATTTTTTTGCAAATAATTTATTTATTTATTTACGAAATACTGAATTGAAGGTGTGATTCCCTGGACTATTCTAAGAATATTTTGTTCTTTGATGATTTTTGAAAAGCCGCGTTGTTTCGAAGATACAGGGCGAGACAAATTTTCGACAATTATAACATTTTATTACCAAAAAGTACCTATAAAGTTTCTTAATCTATACAAGAACTGTTAAAAATGACTACCTCCAGCTACATCGTACGACATTTCACCGCGCGACTTTTCATCGCCGACAATTGAGCGCGCGACAATTCATCGCGCGTCAATTCATCGCAAATTCTTCTGTTAATGATTTTACAGATATAATTTCTATATTTTTCATTTTGGGTCATGTTGAGTATTATAATTACTTAATACTATAATTACCTAATCCTCTTAAGGGGTTAGTTCAGGTTTCCTGAATTAATATTCCCCGGTGAACTTGAAAAAGGCGAATTGGAACCAAAAAGGTGGATTAGATGCCGTGTTAGCGCTGTTTAACCAATATAAGTCTATATATCTTCTGTTTTAATTGTTACAATATATATAAAACAATACGGCGATAAATTGTCGCACGATAAATTGTAGCGATGAATTGTCTCTGCGATAAATTGTCGGCGGTGAATTGTCGTTCGATGTATTGTCGCGCGATATGTTGACGCTAAATCCTCCAGCTAGGATGCAAGAATCCAATCTTCTCATTGACTGCCGAACTCATTCACAAAACACCATGCAGGGTCGTTTTTTATTAATTTTCACCCAGCAATTATCCGATTTCTTAAGTCTTCCACATTCTCCACTGGAGTAGTATAAACTAATGACTTTAGATGGCCCCATAGGAAATAATCCCAGGAAGTCCGGGGATCGAGCAGGCCATAAGTGAGGTCCACCTCGAACAATCTTGTTAAAAACTCCAACAACCACACTAAAGTGCGCTTGTACACCATCGTGCATAAACCACATTGCATTTCTTGTTGCAAACGGTACATCCTCCAGAAACGTTCAACGATAATTGATGTTGAAAGCGGTCTTCAAGTACCTCATGTGGATTTTCTTCAGCCCACACATGGTTATGAAAATTCCTTATTTCATTTCTTGAGAAATTTTATTCATCGGTAAAAGGAATTAGCGTCAGTGTTGAGGGATTTGAACCAATGTGTGCAAAAACCATTGACATAATGCAATCCGTGGAGGAAAATCAGCAGGAATAAATGCCAGATTTGCAATTTTTCGAGTAGAAGTACCTGGATCTTCCTCTATCATGTCCAGGACATTATCTTTCACTTCTACCGTTCTTACTGGCATTGGCCTTCCTGGTCGACCACTTCGTTTCAATGTGTCTCTTTCATGAATACGTATGATGAATTCTTTGAAAGGTTCTATCAGGAACGTTACGGTCGCAAGAAACTTTTCTCATTACCCTTAAGATTGATCTTCTGCATAAAGATCGATATGACGATATAATTTTTTCACGTAACAGTGGCCAGTTTTCAACTGTGTCATTTTTAAAACACTTTATTATTTATAGCACCCTATAAAAAAATCCAGGAATGATAAATCGGGTGATCTCGCTGGCCATTACACCACACCCCGATTTCCTATCCACTATTCGAAGAAATGTCGATGTAAAAATGCACACACATTTCAACCAATGTGGGAAGGTGCCCCGTCATGGTTGTTTAAAAAATTAAGATACATATCTGCATTTAAATTATGATCATATAAAATTGGATCCAAAATGTTGTCACCACACAATCCTGCCCAAACAGTTTAATGGAAAACCTGATTTGAGGACGAAGTTCTCTATTTTCTTAGGGGTGCTCTACAGCCCAAACATGTTCGTTATGTCTGTTAAACAAATTACAGTTTGTGAATTTTGACTCATCCGTCCAGATAATGCGATTTATTGATTGTGGCTTGATCCCTTATTCATCAATTGGCAAAAAGTAGCATCTTCATGATTGAAGGGCTTGAAATTACTTGATTTCAATATTTAATTATTTAATTTAATCTAATGTGTATCTGTTTTTGTTCTAATTTTCACCGGAGTACTATTGTGTATAACAAACAAAAAGTAATGACTAAATGTATGTATCAACATAGGAGTAGTGAACACAGTTCTAGTTGTCAGATTATTACTTTTTTTAATGAACAATAGGTCTTATTTTTGATGGAATATTGACATGTTTTGTGACGGTGTAGCAGAATTTAACGACTTATTACAACAATGTTAATAAAAAATACACATTTTTCTAAAAATAAAGCCGCGTTGACAACATTTCAAACTAATTTATGTAAAAAATCCATTAAAATATATTTTATTGGCCCGTGCAACAAAATTGAAATTATGTAAAAGTAAACAACTTTTTTTTGCCAGAAGTATGGTCTGATTCGTTCTATATTACTGAGTCACTTTGCTTTATAAATCTGAAACACACCATTTCTGTTGCATGTTTAAGACCACCTTAGCTTAGAGTAATAGGTAGCTCTTCTTAGAATGGCATCTCACTTCTGAGGTTAGTTTACCATCCTAATTATTATAATTTCGGACACCGCGACATGAACATACAAAAACAGCCAAACCATTCTCTTCAGTTCTTCATCCAGAATGTGCATCTCCTGTCTGCAGATCTTTTCACTTTTATTTGTTGTTACATTATGAGGTTTAAAATACTGTAACGTTGCATGATGCGCCCAAAGTATTCCTATTTTCTGGTATTTATTCTCTTTCTTTGCTTGTTCATCCCATAAACATCGTAACTATGTTCATCCTAATACTTCTTCGTTCCTGATTCCTTGTGTCCAAGGTATTTTCATGATTCGCCGATTGATGATAGATCCATATTCGTATGTCATATGTTGTGACAGTAAGGTGGTATAAAATATTTTCCCCTACCGACTCTAGAAGCGTTTAAAAATAAATCCATTTTTATTTTTTACCTAGGCCTATAATGAAAACATCAGTTGTGCAATGTGCAATGTTTAAAGACCGGATTTTATGCATTTTGCATATATATGTATTTTTTACATATTTTGTAATTTTAAAGGAGAAATGAATATTTTAAGAACTATTGCATATCTAAGAATGTTTTGGGATTTCTGTGTTCTTTTCTTACTTTTTATGGTCGCATGCCGCCGTGTCGCCTGTGCTGTCGGGGTCTGAAGATAGGAGGGCAATAAATAGGCTAATTAATAAAGTAATAAAATAAACTATTATTCTTCTATTGAGAAATTCCATTAGTGGGTGGGTATTTCTGACCAGATGTTTTAACTAGAATTTCTTTATCTACACCTTCTATAATTATTTAGTTGCTCACATTTGTTTACAGTCGTAGCCGCAGTTAGTATTGTAAACGCAAACAAAGTGAAAGTGAAAGCGGTGATTATGTCGAAAATACGATGTATTTCGTGGATTAAGCCTTACCCAGAACTTGCTTTGGACGGCGACCATGTTTTTTGCAAGTCTTGTTCAAAAATTGTTTCCTGGTCAAAGAAATTTCAAATAGACCAACACATTAAGACGTCGTCTCACATTGCTAAGGTTAGCAAGATGAAGTCTGGTCCCATACAGTCAACGCTGAAGCAGTCATGTGAGATTTTTAAAAACGGAAACCATGACCAGTCCGAATTTAACGAAGATCTATGTAAAACGTTCTTGGCTGCTAATATTCCTTTAAACAAGTTAACCAACCCGCAAGTTAAGGCCTTTCTGCAAAAATATACAAAATGTAATGCTCCAGATGAATCAACATTAAGAAAAAATGTCGTTGGAAAGGTATTTGGTACCGTCCTAGATGAAATAAAGAAAGAAATTGGAGGTAACTATATGTATATTGTCGTCGACGAAACAACTGATTCGTGTGGTCGTTATATAGTTAATTTAATGATCGGAAAACTCACAGAAGAAGAACCTGAAAAAGCTTACCTTATAGCCATAAAAGAAGTGGAAAAAACAAACAACCTCACAAGTCACAGTTACACGTTTTATTCAATAAATCTTAACACATTTCTTTTTGCCAAATTCAGTTCCTACAGATAAAATTCTTGTCCTGTTGTCCGATGCAGCGCCGTATATGATAAAGGCAGGACAGAATTTAAAAATATTTTATGAAAATTTGATTCATGTAACTTGCCTAGCTCACGGATTAAATAGGGTTGCGGAAACTATTACAGTTTCCTTTCCGTTGGTCAATAACCTAATAGCAAATACAAAAAAGATATTCATAAGGGCCCCATTAAGAGTACAATTTTACAAGGAAAATCTTCCCGGAGTACCATTACCACCTGAGCCTGTCGTGACCAGATGGGGCACCTGGATTCGTGCAGCAATATTTTATAGCTACATAAGCCTACACTAAATATCACCGAAACCTCGGAAGCATTCGGCTCATCGGTTCCTTTCGGAGATACGCTGGCTTTTATTCTACGGTTACTAGATTAACTGAAGCTTGTAAGCAATTGAGTGGTCCTGTGGATATAGCATCTGGGTGTGATGCTATAGGTCCCGGGATCGATTCCCGTTTCGGCCACTTTTTCTTAATGACTTTTTTAGTTTTCTTATGACTTTTTTTAGTTTTTTATAACTCTTTTTTTTTTTTTAAGTAGATCGACTCAAAAAGGGCTGGTAAATAATTAGCCGGTGAACTTGAAAAAGGCGAATTGGAACCAAAAAGGTGGGTTAGATGCCGTGTTAGCGCCTGTTTAACCAATAAAGTCTATAATTATTAGTTACAGCATTATTTAGTTGAGTTAAGCAATATAATGTTCCAATCCGTTACGTAACATAATATCTTGTTTGACATTTCCGACCGACATGCGCCTATTTCTGACGCCACCAACAAAAATCCCCATTCGAAATTCCCGCCATGGTATCACCGAAAGAAGCCGAATGCGTCCGAGGTTTCGGTGGTTTTTAGTGTCGCCTATATTTTATGCAGATAATTTCCAAAAATTGAAAGACTTAATTTCACAAATTTCTGGTGATGATTCACAGTGCATCCTAAAGTCTAAAGAAATATTTCAAAGTGTTAAAGTGGAACAACAGTTAATGTATATTAAGTGTAACTATTCATTTATAGCAGACAGTATTTTGCAACTAGAGGAATCGTGTACAAGTCTACCAGAGTCGATGGATGTAATAGAAACATGTGTACAAAATTGCAAACAAATGCGAGGTGGGGTAGGAAAAACAGTAGTGGCAAAATTAGAAAATTTAATAGAAAAAAACACAGGTTTCAAGATTTTAAGGCAGGTCGTAAACATAATGTCAGGGAAAACTGTAAATAATTTAGCTATTGAACCTGCCTTAGTTCCGAAATTAAAATTTTGCCCTATAACTTCAGTAGATGTAGAAAGATCGTTTTCTTTTTACAAATATGTCCTTAGTGATAGGCGCCACAATTTTTTAGTTCAAAACCTTGACGCACACATAATAACTGGTGCGTTTTATAATTTTTCAAAGTAATATCAGTATAAGTTTGATATAAAAAACTGTATTAGGTGTTAACTGATTTAGTAAAGTATATTATAACTTGAATTTATCTTTATTCAATACTCAATCCCCTAATTAAATGAAAATTTAATTTAGAATATCAAAATTTAGTTGTTTTATTCCGCATATCCATTGCATATTTACGTCTTTTTTGCATATATCCTGCATAAATCTTAAAAAAAATATAATATATGCGCATATTCTTAAGGTTTTTGGTTGCATATAATCCGGTCTTTAGTAATGTTTAAAGAGAACCAACCAGTTAGCTGCCATGGTTAAGGGTAGTTGGTTTCGTCGAAACAATAATCATTAATGACAAATAAACATACTTTTCATGTAAAATTATTTTTTCGCATTTTATACAGTAATGCACTAGATTAATGACCTCAAAATCGTACAGTAATGGGTCACTTTACAGCATAGCAACCATTACTGCATAAAACGTCAATGTCATTCAAAACACAATTTTACAAGAAAGAAATTCGTTTATTTTAAATCTTATTACAATAAATATTAAAAGAACAATTATTTAAGTTACAAAAGGATGCAACTGCTGACCTCGCCGTATTAAGTAGTTGTTGCTGACCATTTTTTTCATTCACCACAATTCACATTCACTCTTCAAATATGATTTTATTTGGATGCTGTCAATAGTCGTCAAACACAAAAAAACATCTTGTTTATATTGCTAAGTTACCGAGAAGTCATACTACTAAGTTTTTGTAGATTTTCTTCAGTAACTATTCTTTTTAGATTTTAATATGAAATGCAAAATAATTAATTACTTACAAAATGCGAAAAATTAGTATACGCACCTCGTCAGAAAAGTGATTTTACTTGACTCGTATGGAAATTAAATCCTCGCTTCGCTCGGATTCAAACTAACCATACTCGTCAAGTAAAGTTCCACTTTTCTAAACTTGATACGTAATGTACTAATATTAAGTAATATTTTTACAATAGCACACATTTTTAGTAACATAAGTAATCTACAAAAAATGTATAAATGAATAAATGAAATTGAACTTGCTTTTGCACTAAAAGTGAGAAGCAACGGTAGAGGGAAACAAAAAAACTTACGTTTATATCCTTCGCTTGAGATATAATGTCGTCTGACTAAACCTGGGTTAATAATATACCAACGAAGACTAAGGTTAGTTCAGGTTTGGTTGCATAGAAAAGGACAATAAAATTATTTGTTGATGGAAGTCAACATAAAATTAAGGCATAAAAATTTACAAAATTTGTGTGGTTTTAAATACGTATTTTTTCTTGGGATAAAAAGCTAAATAGAAAAAGGTCTATAAAGTACATGTTTCATGAAGCTAGAAGTTGGAAATCGCCCAGCAAGCGTTTTTTACAATCAGCTTAAAATGTGTACTTTAATGTATGTAGGTACCTACTATTTTCTTCTATTATTATTAATTTTTTTATAGCCTAGGTCAAGTATATAGAGCCTAAAAATAATTTTGCCCATTTTCTAAACGCAACGCTTTCAGGAACAACTAATCATCAAAGAAATAACAGTTTTATAACTTCATCGCTTTTCATTTAAGTTTATTTTTCATTCTGCTAATTCAGATAATTCCCCAAATTCCGAAATATAAAGTTCATGAATGATCTCTTGACGTTGCCCGCCTCGTCGTATTTCCAAGAAAGTGATGCTATACTCGAAAAAATGATTACAAAGGTATGCGGGTTATTAAATAATCGATCTACCTTGATTGCGTCAAAATGCCTATTTGCTTTACTCACTGACCAACGACTTAAAAAACGTTTGTTACTTTAAATTTGTGTTTTCAGGCTCTCAAAACACTGTCACGGCTGGTACTCTTAGCACATCAGAAACAGCCCATACTAGTTCAGATCTCAATGATATTTCGGTTCTTTTGGACTCCCTGGACTCACCCCTGCGGCCTGCTACGCCTGATCTGACCGATCCCCGATCAGTGGAAAAATATGAAGAACACAAGAAATTGGCCCAGGAATATTGGAAAGTATGTATGTATAAGATAATGTTTTAAAATGGCACAATATACAGTAAATTGATTTCAATATTTTAATATTTCAAGTAAAGCCTGTCCAGAGATATAAGAAAGTTACACTTTGCCTTTGAATGGGATTATCCAAGGGTGGCCATAAACAAACAATGAATGAATTAATAAATGCAGGTAAATTATGGTCCGTACTTAAAAATGTCTTAAAGTAAACTGCAAATCCGGAAGACGTAATTTCATTATTAAAGTAATAGTTTGGTGATTTTAAACCGATCTTTACCTGATTCAAAATGAGAGGGTTAATCCCATAAAACAAATTATGTTCTAAAGACTGTATATATATATAGCCATTCTAGTCAGTTTTAAGCTTAGTAATTAGTCTTACTTCGTGTGTAATACAGCGTTTGTTTAATCGTGTGTGAGTCATGGAAAATATGTGCGAGTCCAATGTATCTCAGGAGATAACCCCGTCGAAAAGCAGAAAACACTCTTCTGTGGGAACTAAGGAAGTTATAAACAATGTTTATTCAACTCTCATTGAACGTGCGGTCAGCAAGCAAGCAGCGTTTCTCTTTCTTATATCTGTAAACAGACTTTAACTATGTAAGTATGAGATTTTGTCGGCAAAAAATTGGATTTGTGTGATCCAATTGGTAAAACACCGTTAGTCGATATTTTATACAGACGAAGGGTTATTTGCTTATCTTATTGCTGTAATAATTATCCAGTGCAAAGCTGTTCCTAAAATTATTTTTCGGCCATAAAAGGGTTTATACGTTGTAGAAACTTCTTTTTGATTAGAGAACGTTCCTAAACGCATTAAAATATACAATTTGCTGAAAATGATCCAATTTGCCGATTGAACGGCCATTAAAAAATCTATTTTACTTTTCATAGACAAAAAACAATTTCATTGCTGACGAGAGTGTTTATTTTCCTGTAATTAACATTATTCGGAAAGAAAAATAAGCGAACTTGAATGGGCAATAAACAAAAAATGCTCTGGCTCATCAAATAAAATTCCTACCGGATGGTCTAACAAATTACTTTGTTGTAAGAATTCGTCTGCGTCAGAAGCGTGATTTTTTTAAAAATATTTTAACTTAACAGATGAGGTTTGGGCCGTTTCATTTTTAGGATTATCCCGATAATTTCAGAAATATTTGAGAAACTACGAAGTAAAATAATAAAATTTGAAACTATAGCTACAGCGTTAAAATTACATTTTCAACAACATACAATACAGGTGTAAGCACGAGTCTGATGATGATGACTCTGCCTGATTCAGTGACACGACGCCGATGTATTTATAAAAACTAAATAACTTTTGCCCGTGGTATCACTACACCACTGCCACACACAAACATCGGTGGCTTGTTTTTGTGCGACACGCGCGATGGGAGTCAACCAATAGAATTAATAATAGCTACCTGTTTCCTTTGATCTTACACTATGTTGCCATATTTCCATGCCATTTCAATATCAGTATTAATAGGATAAGAAACTTTGAGTAATGTTGAAATTATAATAAAATACTCTTAGTGTCGGTACTTTTGGTACTATTTAACTCATTTGATAGACGATTAAAATAATCAGGGTTTTGAATGTGCCAATGTCAATATAAATTTAGAAACCATGATTTTAATCGTCTATCAAATCAGTTAATCAGTGCTGGCACTTAGTTTCTTAATAACCGGAGTCAAGATGGCAGCCAAAATTTCCGGAAATATCCGAGCGTCAAAGTATCATCCACCATTGCATATACACTACGCATTCGAATTATATTTAAATAAAATAATAACTATATTATATATTCCATGGTGGAGGAAATTAAAGTCTTACTTGTTATATTTCACAATTTAATTCAGTTTCCTGACACGTGTTTCAACCCTTGCGGATCATTATCAAAGGATTATAAAAGACAATACTAAATCCTACATGTCATTAAAATAAAATTATTATATATTAAAACACTTGCGCAATATGTCCGGCTATCCTCATTAGTAGTCATTGGTTCCTGTTAACTTAGCTTTAGTTTCTTACTTTTTGTTATTATATTTTAAGTATAGCAAGGTCATTACTTTTGTAAGATTTTTGTTTATAATTCGATTAATTTGTTTGAGTTTCCTGTAAGTGGGCTCCGGCCTGTCGGAAATAAATGGCTATTTATTTATTTATTTATTTAAAATTAGGGAGATGAAGTGAATTGATAGATGATGGGTTATTTTGGTCCTTGATTTTCAGGTATTGACCAAATGTGCAACTAAATTACAGGTGTGATTATAGAGGCATTTACATCTAAGTAACTAAATTAAGAAAATGATATTGTGTACTTATATAATTATGGGTTTTTTCGTTCGTAATTATTGACAGTGTTTATTGCATATTTATCCTAAGTTATTAGGCTATTAAGTATTAGATTGGCACCTGAAGGTATTTCAATTCGATTATTAACAACATTACATCGATTTTTTAAGGCTTTTTTGATTGCTAATGTTTCTAATAGGTTGAGTTTTCTACCCTTGTGTTGAGTATATATCGGTTTTATTTTGTTGGATATTGAGTGGTTATTTATTATACAGTGGTCCGCTATTCCTGTTTTATTTTGGTTTTTTTAAAATGAATGTTTATGTTCTTTAAGCCTAGTTTTAAAGTTTCTACCTGTTTGACCTATATATGTCAATTCACTTCATCTCCCTAATTTTATTTTAATGACATGTAGAATTTAGTATTGTCCTATATTCCTTTGATAATGGTCCGCCGCAAGGGTTGGAACACGTGTCAGGAAACTTAATTAATTGTGAAATATAACAACATCACAAATCAATTATATATTATATACCGGGTGTTGCATCGTCGAGCGGGACATAGGAAATCCCATGTAATTTTAAATGGGGTCAATTATTGGCTTCCCTAATTATTTTAGAGAAAAATTCTATTTAGGTTTATTAAAGAGCACTAAAACCCACATTCAAAAGAATAACTTTAGATATTTTTCATGAGCCCGTTTACGGGTTATCGCCGATTTCTTTTTAACTATTTCTCCTTTTTATGGCCCCGTATTTGCGGGCACCAGTCAAGGTAAAAGATGACTGTCAAATAAAGTTGTCATTTTGAAATGTGTGCTTTATTGTTATAAAAACTCGTACATCGAAAATATTAGCCATGAATTACACTTCTGAAGAAAAAATATTGATGATTAAATGGTATTATCAAGGAAATAGTTATCAAAATGTGTCAGACATGTTTGCTGCTCTGTATCCGAATAGACCGATACCTGCAAAATCTACAGTCGAAAGGACTATCAAGAAATTTGAGACAAAAGGCACTGTAATAAATAACTGCAGATGTGAAGAAAGGCAGGAACAAAGAAGAGATGCAAGAAATGATAGGGACTTGCAAGTTTTATTGTGCGTGGAAGAAAATGATGGGAAGATCAGCACAAGGAAGGATTAGATCACACCACAGCGTTACGAGCTTTGAAACGACATAAATATTATTCATACAAATATGAAAAGCACCAAGAGCTAAGAGATAGGGACGAAATACGACGACAGGAGTTTTGTTTTGGTATGATGGAAAGAGCAAACATGGATAGGGAATTTTTAAAAAACATTTGTTTCACTGACGAATGCACATTTACCTTAAACAATGAACCCAATGTTCAAAATTATCGATATTGGAGCAAAGAAAACCAACACAGGTTTGTGGAAACAAGGACGCAATATCCACAAAAAGTTAATGTATGGGCTGGGATTTTCGGAGAAAATATTATCGGGCCATTATTTCTTACACGAAATTTAAATGCAGAATATTTTTTGGAACTACTTGAAGATCATATTTTACCTACTTTACATGATGCCGCCAGGGAAAATCAGCAAGTTTGGTACCAAATGGATGGCTGCCCGGCACATAGTACCCTGGCTGTCCGGGAATATTTAAACCGTGCTTTTAATGGAAATGTTATTGGCTTAAATCATACAGTAAATTGGCCAGCCAGGTCTCCTGATTTATCGCCAAATGATTTCTTTCTCTGGGGCCATTTAAAAAACAGGATATACAAAGATAAAAAATACCCAAATCTAGACGAGTTAAAAAATGCTATTTCTGCCGAATGCAATAGAATTTCAGTTTACCAACTAGCGAATGTAAGAAGAGAATTTTATGATCGCCTCGGTTATTGTCTAGCAGTCAATGGAGGAATATTTGAACATCTTCTTAAATCCTAAAGTTCTAACAATTTAATAGTACCTACCTATTAATTAGTAAAATATTGAAACATGTAAAATGTCATAATTAACCTTGTAATTGGATACTTTATTTTAGTTTTATTCAGATTAATTTGTACTCATAAATACACCTTTAATATTTTCGATGTACGAGTTTTTATAACAATAAAGCACACATTTCAAAATGACAACTTTATTTGACAGTCATCTTTTACCTTGACTGGTGCCCGCAAATACGGGGCCATAAAAAGGAGAAATAGTTAAAAAGAAATCGGCGATAACCCGTAAACGGGCTCATCAAAAATATCTAAAGTTATTCTTTTGAATGAGGGTTTTAGTACTCTTTAATAAACCTAAATAGAATTTTTCTCTAAAATAATTAGGGAAGCCAATAATTGACCCCATTTAAAATTACATGGGATTTCCTATGTCCCGCTCGACGATGCAACACCCGGTATAATTACTTTTTGTAGATAGAATTCAATTACCACTTATAATTATAATATAATTTAAACATATTGTTTTTGCGTTTCTTCTTAAAACTGTACATACTATCACGTTCATATTTTGCAAAGAGGTGTAGGACTATGAAAGCAATTTTTTAAACCAGTGACGTCCTCTTGCACTACCTTGGGTTAAGAGAAAATAATTTAAATCTATTATTTTTACGATTTTTTGAAAACTGTACATACTATCAAATCATGTGTAGGAATATGCAAGCAATTTTTTAAACCAGTGACAACTGAGAATTCGCATTGAAAATAACACCACTGTTATTTTCACCTAAATAAAACAAATTTAAATTCAAAAATGCTTTATAAACATTTGTACAATAAATTCAAACATTGTCATAAATCAGTATATTGTAATACTACAGAGATCATTTTATACAGAACCCCAGATCATAAAACAGTATTGTAGAATAATTTGAACTATCGCATAATAAACAGTTTTAATTGTTTCTCGATTTAGAATATTTCTCGATATTAAAAATGTATATATTGTTTTTCTTAACTTGTTAGTGGTTTTCAGTATGTGTTTGTTCCACGAAAGTCTGTTATCTATTATAACACCAAGGTACTTTGTGTTGGTACAGTATTTGATGTTATTATTATTAATACAAAGTTGGGGTATATTATTTCCGTTTTCAAAGAAGGGAATTGCAACAGTTTTTGAAGGGTTTAATGTAAGTAGATTGTTACAAAGCCAATTATCAATAATCTTCATACCCGCATTCCACAACCACGTCCTTCCAAGTTAAAGCTGCGAATGATCCTGACGTATCATCAGAATCATGACAAGATTAAAAATGTCGTTTAGTCAAAGTCAAAGTCAAACATAGCTTTATTGTTATGAACGTATAACGTCGTTAACAAAGCAAAACAATATAAATAAAATATAAAACGTCAAAAGTTAATTTAAAAAAACAAACAACATGGATGAATTAGCACACATAACGTAGATTCAATTACAGCCAAATCATGATTCACAATAAACAACACATACAAAGTTATACAAAAGCAATAAAACTAGTAAAAAGGGTAATTGTATCATCAGAAAACTAATACTAATAGCGCATAATCATCAGTCAAACCTATCACTATAATACTCGTCGATAGAATAATATGGCTTGGATTCCAACAGTGTCCTTGTTTCTCTTTTAAAATTTACAACGGATCTCATCCTCCTTATGTGAATAGGCAAGTGGTTTAAAAGTTTTTTGCCCTCATACACAAAAGAGCCCTTCACCAGACTAGAATGGGGAATAGGCAACTTAAGCAGACAAAATCTACGGGTACGATAGTGGGTAACCTCGTCAAGCTCCCGCCTGAACTTCTTAAATACAAGAATTACTGTTTCCAAAATAAATAAAGAGTAGAGACTCAATATGCGATGTTTAAGAAAAAGGGGGCGACACGAGTGATCGTTTTTGTAAAATAAATATATCTTGAAAAAAGGAGCGCGAACATACACCCCAAAATGCAATCCCGTAACGAAGTACACAGTACCTTGCAACTATATTTTTTCGGCTATACTTTATTATAAAAAAATCAAACTTTTCCAAAAGAAATAAACAACCTTAAAAACTAAAGGAAGAATAGAAACGTTCTAACGTTAACAGGTAAAATTTACTGAATCATTATAAGGTCCATGTCTTCTCCGTTTGATATTTCCAATATGTATTGGGCCCATTATATATATGTGGACTACTTTTCATTATCACCCATACCAGAAAATTCTCGTGAAGTGAATGAATGAAAGTGTTTTACAGTTATATTTGCATTTACACGATACCTAAAAAAAGAAAGAAAATATTGTCAGAGGCCTCCTAGTTTAATATTATAAGGACTCACCTCTTGTTTTGGTGGTATTTTCTCATCCTTCTTGTTAACGTATGATTTACCACTATTTACTATTTCTCCTTCTTTTTCTTTCTTTAACTCCCTGCCCAACCCCTCCATTTTTCCTTCATTTTCTTCGATTTAGACTCATTTTTGGTGCTCGAAAACAGCAAAAACACCTAAATTCACGCTTTTAGGTAAATAACAAGGGTTTATCACTTAATCATTCGCTAAACGTATTGCTGGACATACAACTCCAGCCATCTTTTAGTGATTAGATGTAGCATTAAATAACATTTTTTCGGCAGCTACAGACAAATGTGTCGAGCTATAAGTTGACGTAAATGGTCGCGTAAGAGCCATGCATTTTACAAAATGTCGTCAATAAGTAACGTATATGCAATTGACATGGGGAAACTAGTGATAAAATATATTAAATTCGGCCCTTTCATAATTATTTAAGCATTATTGGCATTTCAATTTCTTCTTCAGTATTTGAAGAAATCGATTTTTTTGTTTAAAATCTTAAATTCACCCTATTTTACAGAAATTTATTAAATGGTATGATGCACTTTTAAATATTTAATATAAAAATCTAAGGTGTCCTTCTTAAATGTCCGCACCTAAACTCGACATATTTTTTCAGATGCAAACCGAACTTGTCCTACTAACCCAAAGAAAAAACGAACTTCTTCAAGCAGAAGCAGAAGAAGAGAGACGACAGAGAGAGTTGAAAAAACTGCAAGAAGAAAAGGAATCTCTGAGGCTTATAAGAGATCTTTTGCAGCAGCAGAGGGAAAGCGCAATGGGCCAGAGCTCGGCTCGAAATTCGGGCGATGGGTGGGTAATAGTGCCTCGACAAGACAGGCAAGGTGAACAGTGAATGTTATGGATTCCTGGACTAGTTTACGTGAGTGTGTATACATTTTTTTCTACAGTATGGTTGGATTTAATCAATTTTATATGAATTCATTTTGTCGTAGAGATGTAGAGGAGTTATAGACAATAACAATACCTAAGACAATTCTAATATGGTAGCTGTAGGGTTATTGTTCCACAAACTTACACGATGATCCTTTGCAACAAACTATGTTTTTTTAGATTTGCAACACTGTGTGATATTTCCATACACCCTGTTGTAATTTTACCATTAGTTGTGCTTCTGTAAGACCTTTACAAACTTACCTTTGACTAGAAGTGCATTCACTATTGCTATGGAAGAACAGATATTCAATGTCTGTCTTCCAAAGCGTCATGACTTGTGATATTGTCGTATATTTTGTAAATAGGTATATTATGTACATACCTACATACTTATTCATTGTTTTTTTTTTAAATGTACCTTAGATTATTTGTATGTAAGCAATTTTAAAACCCAATGTACTTATTTTATTAATTAATTTTTTACCTGTGTATTTATATTGTATTTGATCTTTTTAAATCTATAAAAATAAAGACTTTTAATTTTAGTGTGGACTTTAAAATTCTTCCTATACAAGTTTAAACTTCCCACTGTATTTTGCTAATTTTGAAGGCCCTACAGGTAGGGTTACCAACCTTCGAATACAAAATTTGAAAAACGTGAAAACCATTTTCAACCCCTTCGAAAATAGTCAAATTGAGCAATAACTCGATAAAAAATAAAAATTTTGAAAATTCCTGAAAATACAATATTTAAGAGAATTTTATTTCCAACCATATTACTATCTTCACTTTTCGTCGCGAAATCGACAGAAACCAAGCTATACGTGAAAAGCATCCTTCGAAAATGGCCAAATCGATCAGTAACTCGATGAATATTGAAAATATCGAAAATTCTTACAAGAACAATATTATAGAGAATTTCTTTGCCAACCATTTTACTATCTTCACTTTTCGTCGCAAAATCAACAGGAGCCGAGCTAAACGTGAAAACCATTTTCATCAGCAATAACTCGAAAAATTTTGAAAATTCTTAAAAGTACAATATTATAGGGGATTTTATTCCCTGCCATATTACTCTCTACTTTTCGTCGCACTAATTCAGCTGGAACCGAGCTAAATGTGAAAACCATTTTCATCCCCTTCGAAAATAATCAAATCGAGCAATAACTCAATAAATAATAAAAATATAGAAAATTCTTAAAAGGACAATATTATACAGAATTTTATTCCCAACCATTTTGCTATGTTCACTATTCGTCGCAAAATCAACAGGAACCGAGCTAAACGTGAAAACCATTTTCAACTCCGTCGAAAATAAAATAGTCAAATCGAGCAATAACTCGATAAATAATGAAAATTCTTAAAAATACAATATTTTAAAGAAATTTATTCCCAACCATATTACTTTCTTCACTTTTTGTCGCGCAATTAACAGGAGCCGAACTAAACGTGAAAATAATTTTCAACCCCTTCGAAAATGGTCAAATTGAGCAATAACTCGATAAATAATAAAAATATTGAAAATTCTTAAAAAGACAATATTATACAGAATTTCATTCCCAACCATTTTACTCTCTGCACTTTTCGTCGCGAATGCAACAGGAACCTAGCTACACGTGAAAAGCATTTTCACCCCTTTGAACATAGTCAAATCGAGCAATAACTCGATGAATAATAAAAATAATGAAAATTCTTAGAAGTACAATATTATATTATTTATTTATTTATTTATTTATTTGTATTATAAAGAATTTCATTGCCGACCATATTATTCTCCTCATTTCTTGTCGCCAAATCAACATTTTAACTATTTTACATTTGGCACTAGGGATCGACCGATATGATTTTTTGTGACCGATACCGATATCGGCCGATACCGATATCGGCCGATACCGATATATCGGCTATATTTTCTATTATGGATATTTTGCTATATAAATTAGCTACAATTAATGTCCGTCTTGTTCAACTGCCCGCTCAAGTAAAACCACACAGCTAAAGATATTTGAATCCGTTGATAACATGCAGTTATAGGACATCAATAGTACTAAATCTAAAGACATTCACTATTCTATCGGAGAATTATTAGCTATAGGTATACAACCCTTCAGTATTCAGAATGATGTCGGCTTTAAACAGCGTTTAAAAAAAATGGATCCTTGTTACAATATGTTTCTGATAAATATTTTAGAGAAAATATACTTCCTGATATTTACCAAAAATGTTCTTCAGCAATTAGTGAAAAATTATCATCATCACTTTCCTTAGAAGAAAACATTAAAGTTTCTGTAACTACAGATTTATGGACGTGCAAACACAATAACAATTCATTTATGTGTTCTACTGCTCATTGGATGGATTTTAAAACGACTGAAAGATGTTCATCTGTACTGGCCTGCAAACATTTTCCAGGAACACATACAGCTTTAAATATTGCCCAGATGTTAAATGATTTACTGCAGAGATGGAAGTTAGTTCATAATCAGGTTCTTTTGGTTTTGGCTGACAATTCCGCCAACATAAAAAAGGGCATCGACGAAGTTAAACTAAAACACCAAACTTTTTTTATACATCTTTACAATTAGCCATACAAGACTCGATAGAAAGTCAACGATCAATCATGGATTTATTGGCAAAAGCGAGGCGTATAGTAACTTATTTTAGTCACTCCTCTTTGGCTTGTGATTGACTGAAGAATATTCAAAAGACTCTTAATATGGCGAGAAAATCTTTGGTGCAGGATGTACCTACATGATGGAACTCAAGTTTTTATATGTTGGAACGTTTGGTAGAAAAAAAAACGCTTTAAATATATTTATAATGGATGATTCAGCTTTAAAAGATAAGGAACTAGCATATCACCAGTGGAAACTAGCAAAAAACTTATGAAACTTATTAGAACCCTTTGAAGAGATTACCAACATTTTTAGTAAGAACAGTACATCTACATCGGAAATAACATCATTACTTAAGACACTTTTGATTTATCTCGGCAAAGCTGAAGGAGCTGATTTTTCTGGAGTGCAGACTACTAAAATTGAGCTCAAAAATTCTTTATTTATTTATTTTACTTTATAAATTTATGTTTTAATTTCTTTAAAAAATATATCGGCCGATACCGATATACTCTTGGCCGATACCGATATACTCTTGGCAGGGCCTATTTTACCATAAGGCACATAAGGCCCGGGCCTTGGGCCCGGTGGATTGTGGGGCCCGCTGGAAATCCTAGACAGAATAAACTCCACCAGTAAATCTCTACAAGATAATAAAGCCAATCTAACTGCGGCTTGTACACTATATAACGGATTGATTGAATTTCTCAAGACTTTTAGAGAACATTTTGATGAAATTGAAGAGGAAGCCAAAAAAAATCAGCCAAATAATATTGTTTACAAGGATGAGATTTCAAGACAGAACTTTAAGCGGTGCTAAGAGCTTTAAAATAAATACATTTTTTCCTATATATGACAAATTAATTTCTGAATTAAAAATGAGAATGCAAGCTTATGATGATTGTGTAAATGAAGTTTTTGGTGTATTTTTCTTCGAACCCGTAGATGAAAGATTTAATGTACCTAAGTATAAAAAATATTACAATATGGATGTGGATGCTACTGAAGATTTAGTGGATGAAATTATACAATTTATAAGGCACTTTGTGAATCAAATGATATTTCCTCCAAAGACCCCCAGGAAATGTTAAAATTTTTAATTGACAACAATATTTTGTCAACCTTCTCTAACGTTGAGGTATGGTTGAGAATATATTTAACTATTCCTATCAGTAACGCATCCGGCGAGAGATCATTTTCTACGTTAAAACGGGTAAAATCCTATTTAAGAAACTCATTGAATGAAGAAAATGTTTCATCTTTGGCAATTCTAAACGTAGAAAGCAATATTCTCGATAAATTAGAAATAAATAGTATCATAGATAAGTTTTCTGAAATGAAAGTATACGTAAAAAAAAATTAATTAGATGTGTCTGTTTACTATTAACTCTTTAGTTTGTTCGTTGTTCTTCAGAAGCAAAGGCTTTTTTATTTATTTTTTGTTGTGATGTTAATTTCCAATTGGAAATTTTGTTTAAGAACCGCTTAGATATAATTAGTCTTTTGCATCTTATTTATGTTGTTGTGAAATAAAACTATTTTATTTTTTTAGTAAAAGCCATTTTTTAATTAATTAATTGAAAATTAAATTTTAACTATACAATTGTTTTTTATCATGAATTTTAACAAAAAAGTGAAGGTGCCAAAGGTAAGCAAAAAAATTCTTATTGGAAAGTTATATAAGATATTGGGGGCCCGAAGTTCTGCTTGGGCCTTGGGCCCAACTAAATCAAAAATAGGCCCTGACTCTTGGCCGATACCGATATACTCTTGGCCGATACCGATATACTCTTGGCCGATATGGGCCGATACCGATATCGGCAAGAAGGCCGATATGGCCGATATACCGATACCGATATCGGTCGATCCCTATTTGGCACCTTATTATAGGGCAAAGAACCTTATTTCGAAATAAAGGACGGTTGGCAAGCCTACTCTTTACTCAGGATTTTTTCTACCTTTAATTAGATCGCCTCTGTCCCTTTTTCCTTTTGAGTTGTCAGACCAAGAATCTACAGCTTTTCTTTGTATGGTGTATGTATTGTAGGTAGTGTTTTAATGAATGAAAAAACATTCTTACAGCCTTTTAACTTTATTTATGAAAACAATATATACAAAATAATACAAAACAGGTCTTGAAAAAAAACCGTCTCCTAATACAATACAATACTATATGGGCAAACCGCTCCCTCCGCCAACTGACCTCTTAAACATTTGTGAGAAAAACGATAACCCCGTGGTTCCCCCAGGGATATTTGACACCACAGTCCATAGTAATGAAACTATTTGTCCCACTGCAAACAGCACTGTGAATGGGGTACTTTGCAAATGAAGCGCACAGTATAGAGTTGCAAATAACGTACCACCGTAAGTTAAAGTTAGGACTATTCGTTCTCGAGAGAACATGTGTTTCAGGTAGGCCATTGGACCCCATAAAAAGAAGAAACTAAAATAGATTGAAGGAATTAGCTCAAGTTTAAAATGCATTAAAAATATGAATGACTGAGGGTGTTCCTAAATGTCATGTACATACGAAAGGGGGTGATTGCCTGGCTTATTTTATGACTAAAAATCCATATAACATAGGTCCACAAACGCTTCGTTACCGATCTACAGGGTGTTCAAATTTCAAGATTTTTTTTAGTTTTTCTTAATAGCTCCTGCGTTTTTAAGATATTTTGCTCAAATTTGGAACACAGGTTACGCTGGTTCTGAGAATCTACAGGGAGATACTCTTTCCGGGGTCATGCCCCCTTTTCTCCCCTGAACTTTTTTGTGGTGCGCCGTTGGTAGAGTCTAAAATATGAAGTGTATTTTCTCTTTTGTTTATAAGCTTTTTAGTCTCTTGTTGGTTTTTCGTATCTGCGACCGATATCGAGAAAAAAAATAAAAAACGATTTTCTGTATTGACAGTTTATTCGCCACTAAGTACCTGTTGAAAGTTAAAGCTGGGACGACCCGGTTTTTGTAGCAATGATTTACAATGCAAAACACCTAAATAATTATAATAACAAGAGAACTATGTTAAAGCAATTGTTAAAAGTGACCTCCTTCAACTCTCCTTCTCATTGATGCCCGTAGTCGTTCAAAAACCCCCGGAGTATTTCTTACGGTTTCAAATGCATCTAGTATTCGGTTTCGTAAGTCATCAACGTTATTCACAGGTGTTGTATACACTAGAGATTTAAGGTGCTCCCATAGGAAAAAATCAAGGCTATTTAAGTCAGGGGACCTAGAGGGCCATGACTGAGGTCCACCCCGTCCTATCCACCTGTTCTCAAACACTTTATTTAAATACTCCCTAGGTAAGTCTTCGAGTAATAAAGGGGGAAGGAACTTTGGCAAATTTCAAAGAAACTTAATCTGGTTCATAAAAGCGCCACATTAGAACTACCAGATAACATCTCAGACGCAACTCAAATAAATGACTTTTTTCTCTCGTGCTCAAACTTACCTGACTCAACGTCACACGAAAAAATTAATTTTTATAATCTACATAGACACGCTAACATAGAAACAGAACTTAACTTCAATCTTATTGATGGAGACACACTTAAATGTCTTTTAAATAAAATAAATACAAATGCAGTAGGGGAGGACGGCATATCTATTAAAGATTTAAACATATGTTTGCCATATTGCATAAACCCCTTAATAAATATTATAAACAGTTGCATTTTAAATAGTTATTATCCCAGTCTTTGGAAGAAATCAATCATAATACCTCTACCCAAAATCTCCGATCCAAAAGAACTAAAGGATTTGAGGCCAATTAGCATTCTGCCTACCGTCTCAAAAATATTAGAAAGGCATATATACAACCAAATAGTACTTTTTTCTGACACTTTGAATCTTATCCCAGATTGCCAGTCGGGATTTCGACAGAACTTTAGCACATCTTCAAGCTTGGTAAAAGTTCTCAATGACATTCGACATAATGAGGAAGATAAAAATAGTACATGCATCGCCTTGCTGGATTTTAGTAAAGCTTTTGATACACTTAACCATAATATGCTTTTAGCCAAACTTCACTACTTCGGCCTTTCCCCAAATTCAATTATGTTTTTTAAAAATTTTCTTAACGAACGGCAATGTTGTGTCGGGGTTAAAAAGGAAAACAGTAGTAGTAAATCAAACTTCTTAACCACCTTCAGTGGCGTACCGCAAGGTTCAATATTGTCCCCGTTACTGTTTTCTTTGTATGTCGCTGATATGCATCTGTCCGTCAATAACTCGAAAATTCAGCAGTACGCTGATGACTCACAGGTTTATATTTCTTTTACAAGTGGAAACCTACAAACTTTTCAGGATCACTTTAATTCCGACTTAGAAAACATTCACCGTTTTTCAAGAGATCATAATTTAAAATTAAATGCTTCCAAATCTCAATCACTTATTTTTAACAGTAACAAAGCTGTAAGGGATCTTGTTTCAACTCAATTTCACGGAGAAATAGAAGGAACCCAAATACCCCTAGTAAATGAAGCAAGAAACCTGGGTATAATATTTGACACAGACCTTAGTTTTCAATCACACATTAACAGTAAGCTTAAAATTGCTTATATGCGTCTGAAATCACTGTACCATCTTAAGAGATACTTATTGCCAAAGACTAAATACCTTCTTTGTGAAAGTCTTATAATTTCATTGTTTGATTACGGAGATATAGTGTATGGAGACTCCTTAAAAATGGAAACTTCAAAAAAAATTCAAAAACTACAGAACAGCTGTATGAGATTTTCCTTTAACATACCATATAGGAATTACATAACGCCATATCTAAATGATAATTGCATTCTAAATATGAAAAATCGCAGACGATATCATATGTATCTTTTTATATACAAAACAATTAAAAGCGGCAAACCACCATATCTGTTAAACAACTTAATACAATTCACACACAACCACGCTACCAGAAACACGCATAATTTTCAACTACCACTACACCGAACGGCTCAGTTTCAAAGGTCGTTTTCCTTTGTTGCGCCCTCTCTATGGAATAACCTTCAAAACCACGTTAAGAATCTATCACCAAACAAATTTTCTAATTATATTAAAAGTATGTTATTGGAACAACAAAGAAATTGAAAAATCAAATAAGCCTACTATACTACTATCTCGTCTGCTCCTCGCGCCCTTCTGGGTTTTCGGCCGGCGGATGCCGTCGAATGGCATACATCTACTCCCCTGCTCTCATCTCATCTGCTCTCATCTGCCCACTATTGGTTATTGTGCCAAATTTTGTTTTCACATTTTTTAGTGCTTAGGATAAGTTTACTGTTAATTTCTATGAAAAACTTTCGTTTTGAAATGGGCTGTGCCATTCTGCACTCATGTTATGTGAGTGCAGAAATATCGGTTTCATATAATCGCGGTACAGTCCAATTTTGTCATAATAATTATATATATTTTATGTAACATGTTATTAATTTATTTTAGTAGACAAAATAAATGTTTTTTGATTTGATTTGATTTGATTTGAAAGGCAATTCTTGTTGCAAAAAATCCACTCGCTATATCAAATGCTAACTGTCAAAATTAGTAAACACAAGAGAGTATTCAAATAAAGCCAAAGCCTACTAGATCATTTTAAAAATTTTATTTTTATCTAGCGAAATACAGAAAATCGTTTTTTATTTTTTTTCTCGATATCGGTCGCAGATACGAAAAACCAACAAGAGACTAAAGAGCTTATAAACAAAAGAAAAAATACACTTCATATTTTAGGCGCACCATAAAAAAGTTCAGTAGGAAAAAAGGGCGCATGACCCCGGAAAAAATATCTCCCTGTAGATTCTCAGAACCATTTGGCATGCCCAATGATGTAAGTCCTACAGTGTAACCTGTGTTCCAAATTTGAGCAAAATATCTCAAAAACTGCAGGAGCTATTGAGGACAAACTTAAAAATTGAAATTTGAACACCCTGTAGATCGGTAACGAAGCGTTTGCGGCCCGATGTTTATATGGATTTTTAGTCATGAAATAAGCCAGGAAATCACCGCCTTCCGTATGTACAGGGTTATCCAACCAAGACTAGACAAGGCGATTTTTTGACTTTTCCTGTACTTTTATAAAAAAACTGAAATAGCCATCTTAAGTCATTTTCTCCCGCGAATTCGAATATCTTCAGCAAAAAACAATTGAACATCAAACAAAAGTACTAGGGGTCACTTTGATATTTTTTTAAATGGGATGCCGTATTTTTAATGAGCTTATCCGATTTCTCATATAAATTTTGATCTAAAATGTTGGATTTTTAATTTTTTTTTATTTTTACGGTAGACGAACATTTTCCGAATTTAAAACTGAAGAAAAAAGGCGTTTTTGAATTAAAAATCCAACATTTTAGATCAAAATTTATATGAGAAATCGGATAAGCTCATTAAAAATACGGCATCCCATTTAAAAAAATATCAAAGTGACCCCTAGTACTTTTGTTTGATGTTCAATTGTTTTTTGCTGAAGATATTCGAATTCGCGGGAGAAAATGACTTAAGATGGCTATTTCAGTTTTTTTATAAAAGTACAGGAAAAGTCAAAAAATCGCCTTGTCTAGTCTTGGTTGGATAACCCTGTACATGACATTTAGGAACACCCTGTATAAGTGAGTCATAAAAGTTCATATAAAAAGGAACACGACAGTGAGGGTTGTTTTTTTTTGTATTTTCTCAAAGTGAATACTTTCAGGAATATATCCACCAAATTCTATGTTAAAATTCGTAAAAATGCCATTTTAAGTGAGAGCGCTTTATCAAAGACCTTTTGCAGAGACAAAAACGGAGAATAGTAGTAAAATTTTTTTGACTTTTATAAACAAAACAGGTAAGTTAGCAAATTTTAACACCAATAGTCCAATCCTTTTTTTTTTTATTTCTGTAATCACAGTATTGTACAAAGCACCACAGAGTTATGTTAAAAGATATTTCAATCAAATTTGGGTTGCTGCCATGGTTGGGCGGGATCTTAATTTTCATTTGAAAACCAAATTAATATCATTTCCGGTTTTACCGGAAGTTACGCCATTTTAATTTTTTTAAACGACAACCTGTATTTTTTATTGTTCAATCGAATTCTTCTCAAAATTATCTTTCCAACGACATACAACAAAGTGACATTTACCTTCAAAATAGCGGCTTATAAGCCATTTTACAAAATTCAAAATGGCGTCTACAAAACAACATATTATGCGTGGATAAAGGAAAGGTAGTGATAAAATCTGTTAAATTGGACCCTTTCATATTTCTTTAAGCACTGATATTTACATTTTTTTCTTCAGAATTTGAAGAAATATAATTTTTGATTTTCAAGAAAAACCTTAGTTTTATCCGAGGTTTTATCCCTAGTTTAAACAATGTTTTTAAATTATATGATTCGTCATCTACCTAATATGAAAATCCAAAGAATCCTTAATCATCTTTAGAAATCAGAATGCTTTTTGCTTCGGTTTTAAATTTGTTTTCATAAAAATTTCATTAAATTAATTATTAACAACGGAGTCGATACAACAATTAATAGGTAAACAGTAAAATATTTACTAACAAAACGAATAATGCAGGCAAATTAATCATAAATCCCCAAACATTTCATTTTAAAAGTTTACCGCAATCCTTAAATTATACGCAGGGGCAAGGTCTTGCTGGTAATAAATTTCGTTTATTGCATTTAAAGGTAAGCTGTCCACAAATTCTGCAAAGGTATTTTGAAGAATATTGAAATATTAAACAGAATTGAAATGATCAAAAAAGAATACTGGACCAACGATTATCGTTCCCATCCAGACATTTACACCAAAACGCTCCTGAAAAGCTCCTTCTCTAACTACGTGGGGATTTTGAATGGCCCAAAACCGTGTACCTATTATTCTTATTAAACATACCCATGTTTGGAAATCTTGCCTCATCAGAAAGGATTATGCTTCGATGAAAACCATTATTGCCATTGTTCTCCCGTAGAAACCAATTGCAGTATGGGTCGTCTTCTTCCAAATGGTGGTAAACCTAGTATTTAAAAGGCTTAAAGTCATGGTTTTCTAATATTCTTCTTATTCTTTCTTCTATTCTTCTTTCGTCGCTGATATTACATTGTTGTCCTATTTCTCGCAAGGAAGATGTGGGATCTATAGCAATACAATTCAATACATTTATTTCAGCTTCTTCGCTTACAACAAAGTTCTCATCGTCCTCTTGACCATTGTTTCTTTCTGATTTTAAATTTTTTTCTAACCATAGGAAATAATTTGAACTAGGCGATTCACGATCTGGATAGCGCTCTCTATACAATGCTTCAGCTCGACGGGTATTTTTGTGGGTTTTCTCCGTAAATTAACATATCAATTCGTTCTTCTCTTTTAAACTTAGTCATTTTATTGTTATTTAATCGAACTATGCATCAAACTCACACCAGAAAGCAGCAAAAACAACAATCATTTTATTACAAAAAAACATTCTCTGATAATGACATTTTGATTTACTATTTTGTTTTCCAAAGCCAACTTAGGTGGAAATAAGTTATTCTGTTTTAATTAAATGACAAACTAAACAAAAAAATTTAAATGTGGCTGGCTGCTTAAAGAATTATGAAAGGGTCCAATTTAACAGATTTTATTACTACTTTTCACTCTTTTCAGATATCAAATGCATGAGCATGAGTTGTTTTATAGACGCCATTTTGAATTTTGTAAAATGCCTCATAAGCCGCCATTTTGAAAGTAAATGTCACTTTTTTATATGTCGTTGAAAAGGTAATTTTGGGTAGAATTCGATTGAACAATAAATAATATAGCTTGTCATTTAAAAAAATTAAATGGCGTAATTTCCGGTAAAACCGGAAGTGATATTAATTTGGGTTTTAGGTAAAAATTAAGATAACGCTGCAACAAGGCAGTAACCAAAATTTGATTAAAATATCTTTTAACATGATGCTGTGGTGCCTTGTACAATAATTTTGTTGGATCCTTAAATAATTTAATAAAAAAAAATTGTGAAAAAGGTGTTCCCTCTTTAACCCCAAAAAAAAGTAACCGCGGACAAATACTTAGGTACCCATAGCAAAGGAATGGTGACTGTATTTCCCAACATAAGGTCATCTAACAAAAATAATATTTACTATACTAACCTTATTTGCTATACTGATTTTCCTTATAAATACAATACATACCTTATAACAAAGAAGAGGCTTCCTAAAGTAAAAAGTAATGCAAATTTTCTTGCTTTAAAAAGTAATACTGGAATGTACATCAGGGATATCGAAAAGCATAATATTCCCATCCCTATACATACCGCAAAGAGTACTATTCTTTGGAATCTTGACTAAAAAGAAAGAGAAATATTAGTAATTTTAACTCAAGCCAGGTATATGCAGAAAACTTGTGTGTAGGTACAGCTAATTTTAAATTAATTTACTTCTTTTATGTCCTCTATAGAGTTTCAGTTATTAATCATTTAAGCAGAGGTAGAAACACAAATATATTGTCGATCAAAACCACTTTCCACTGCAGAGCTAGCTTGTGCATATGCAATTCCATTCTCACACAATTTTATTTGAAAAGGTTTGCAGATCTTAAATCAAATTAAATTGTGCATAAACATTCTTAACTATTGATGCGCGTTTAGCTTGCAATAATAAATGTAAAGTTAAAGTAGTCTGCCTCATAAACCCTCCTTTACAGAAGCTAAATAAAAATCTTAACGAGTGCCTGTTCAATGTAATATAACAACCTGAGGAAAATGTCCTAAAAGAAATAGACCATTATAAATATCAAGGTAAACTTACTAAACTAGGACAACACTGTTTCTTCGTCTCTTGAAACCAGGTCTCATCTTCCTGGGGTTGATCCTTCTTAAACCAACCTGTAATGTTTGGTTTTTGCAGGGGTATTGCAGGCATAGTGAGCTTGAAATTCTTCTTCTGGTCGCTCTGCAGAAGAAGATACTCGTCCAAATCTTTCTTTAGGTCCACCATGTTAGAGTATTTTTTAAAGAAAGTAAAATTTTGTTCAATTCCACATCATCCAAAACTTTGTCCCCAAGCCCCAAACCAAAACGGTACTGTCTAGAGCATCGCCTTTGAAACAGCTAGTGCAGTGATTTTCTAAAGACAATTTTTTTCAATATTTCCTGTAATTTGAGTTCAAAATTAGTTCACAACATTTAGTTATCTATACATTGAATAAAATGGGCTTGCCATATTGCAGTTTTCTCTTACAAAAAAGGTCTTCAACAGTTTGAAACTTTCGGATAGGTTCGAATGCAAGACTATAAGCAGAACCATTATGAATGTCAACCTGACAGATTTTGTTAGGCTATGCTATTGTTTTGTTTAGATTAAATAATTTGAATTTCCCATTAAATTCTGTGTTGTGAGTCTGTGGTAAATACTAATAAAAATAAATGCCTTTATCAATAATTAAACAAATTATTACAAATCAATTAGTTCACAGCACAGCACAAATTTATTTTGTGGAACAAAGCCCTGTGAAGCCGGAACAAGAAAGTTGGTTAGTTCATGGTAAATACCCTGTCTAATCTAAGGTAGATTGGTAATCTATAAAGTTGAATCAGGCACGAGCAGGAAAATCAGGGAATGGGTGGATACTTTCATTTGTTTGGGGAAAATGTATAGGTAAGAGAAGTCGATGGGTAAGAGGGTATTTGACTAAATTGTAAAAATGATACACTAAACAAGGAAATTCAGACAAACAATAAACCTAAATAAAACACAAAAATATTATTTGCATTTCAAATTTGCCGCCAAAAAGTCAATTCAAGGTCAAGTTGATTGCCCTGACGTCATCCTACTCAAGCAATAGGTTAAGAATTAAGCCGCAAACACACTGAGCTCACGTCACGTCACATTACGTAAGCTCACGTGCTATTACGTTACAGACAAAAAGTATGAAGCGCTGTTTTACATAGTATGTTAATACATCAGAACCACACTGAACTGAAGTCATCTCGTGCGTATTACGTTACATCCCCAACGGCACGCGTGCTAGCATGTGCTTATTTTCTGCAAATCCACACTTTTCGTCTCACGTGAGCACTCGTTTAGGTGGTTTTGTAGAGAGGTGGTGTGTTGTTGGTGAATTTTAATTCCTGAACCAAACGATGAAATTCGCCCAATTCTTTTCTTTTCATGTTTATGTCATGGACCCATGGTTTCCTCGTTTTCTTATTTTCCTCCTTGAGAACGATAAAGGCAGCAACAATTTCTATTTCCTCTTCCCAGTCCGAAGAACTGATTGAGCTGGCGCTTTACATAATTTCCGCAAAATAAACAAACAACACAAACACAGTGAAATCAAAGAAAGACTGCCCGAATTCATATATCAATTTGTATACCACATCATAAAACGTGATGGTAGTGTGTTTCTAGTATGCTCTCACGGTTAAATCATGACAACATGATAGCACGTGACCTCACATGACGTGAGCTCAGTGTGTTTGCGGCTTTAACCTCAACCTATCCTCTTTGAAAAAATATGAGTTGGTAGGGATAGGTACCTATGTGTTTTAAAACATCAGTAGGTACTGTACTGTAATACAATTTTAATTATTTAATTAATTAATCAGGGATTGTTTTAAATAATATGCCTTTACTACAGTCAAATACCCTATTCAAAACAATATTTAAACATCTAAAATACTAAATAAATCTTTTTTTTATTGTACACTACAAAACTACTTATCACATAATATACTTATAGTATACCTAGGTACCCTTATATACTGTTGCATTAAAAAATATTTTTAATAAGGCCTAATATTAAAAATCTACCATAAAATTATATTACATAAATATGCATGCCACAATAACTTGGTGTGGCAAATACTTGGGCATGTAATTGTCAAGCAATTAGTGCAATTTTCATTATACACAGCAGCAAGATATCTTATCCTTATGTTATAGGTATATATTATGGCCTATACTGTTTTACCACGCCTCTACTTATATAACGCCGGATATTAACATAAAATATGATTGATACAATCTTTAAAAATCAGTCAAAAAAAATTCACACAGTACAAATTACACACATTTAAAAACGGATGCTTTCTGCAAAAACTGTTGTCGTCTGAGCGCCTTCTCTTCTTCCATCCTTTTCCGTTCGTCTTGTTCCTCGCGAATTTCTTCCTCGAATTTGCTCTTCTTTGTAAGTTCGTGAATCTACAAAAATCGACGATGAGAAAAAAAAAATACATGAGTGCATAAACCTTAAAAACCATCATACCTTAGCTTCAAAAAATTCTTTGGCTCCATTGACTCCCACTTTATCCACATCGATTTCAGCTAATCTAGCTAATTGTCCCAATCCAGAATTTTCATCCAACTCTCCAGCGCGGGCTTTACGGAACACCAGCATAAATTCGTGAAACGATAGACGGCCGTCGTTGTCTTCATCTACCTATAAAAAACAAGAATTTGTATACATTCTGTATATTTTTACATGTATCAGTACAGGGGCATGACATGAGAAACATTTAATTTTCTTACTCGAAAATGGTGCATTGTCCGGAAAAAACTTAGAGGGACTTTTTACCTAGAATTGACCACCAATAAACGAAAAATATCAACCCCGGAAAAGAGCAGTGGCGTACCACTTCTTCTTTTAATATTATTTCGTCACTTGGTTATACGAACGCCACTGGTGGAAATGGAAACATTCTGCTTAGTTACAGGAATGCCTTTTAATGCTATCCTAACGTGCAGCAAAATTCAATACAGTTTTTCAAAGAATGTTCCAAATATTTAAGGAAGGTTTAATACAAATTGTTTGGGTAAATTATCTTTAAAACGAACCCAAGTTGATTAAATCTAGATGTAGGGTATGGAGAATACAGTAATTTTAAAAAGTACTATTTTAAAAACAAACGCAAAAATGAACTTTTTATTTTCAATATTAAAACAGTCAGTACCGTAACATAATTGCGGTCATTTGGGAATCTTGAATAGCTATTTTCCTAACAAGTGCAGAAAATCGATTTTTCCGCACGCAAATGCCGTTGACAGCACGACGCGTAGCGGAGTGGTGTCAAGCATTTAAGTGCGGAAAAATAGGTTTCTGCACGTGTTAGGAACAATAGTTTTTCTACTAGCGTGAGGAAACAAATTGAAAATAATTTAAAAACGGAGTTTTTTTTTAAATTTTTATTACAATGAACAAAATTTTACAATATTAATTTACTTATTTATATTGTAATTAATTGTAAACGTACAATTACTAGCACTATTTAAATTAATAGCAGAAGCCAGTTGGTTGCGGTTCTCCAGTAAAGATTGGGGTGCAGGAATAATTGATATTTCAGTAGGTTGCAGCTCGTTTTCTGAGTCCTGAAGCCCATCAGTTTGTTCATGTTGTGTACTTGTTGCTGGATGGGAGTAAGAAAGGGCTACACAGCTGCTGGTGGAAGCACTGGCTGGGGTTGATTTCAATATTTTACTTGCTAGTAGTTTTTTATTTTCCAAGGATTCGTTTAGATAACCTTCGGCGACTTTTGTGGATTGCCACCCCCCGTGACGCTTCAGGTTGGTTATGCCCACTCCGGCATTTGCAAGGGCAGTGGCAGAAGACCTTCTATAACAGTGGCCAGTGTACTCTTCTGGATTCGGCAATCGTAAATAGGCTGCTACCTCAGATGGCATTTTTCCAAATTTATTTATGCCAACGCATTGGATGGTACATTCCCCTTTGCGATATTGTACGAAAAAACGTTGGTGTGAAGTATTTTTTGGTCTAAGTGATACATATTTTCTTATCAACGCCAAGTTTTTCTCCCCAGTGACCACAAAACTTCGGCTTGTGTGCGTTTTATTGTCGGCTATTTTCACTAAAACGAAACATTTTTCCAGCTGTACGTTTTCAAACAACAAATTTGTCAATTCTTCCCGTCTGCACGCCCCTGCTAGGCCAAAAATTGTTGCCACTTTAATTAGGAGGTATGTGTCATCAGGAGCGCTGTCTATAAATTTTTCCATGTCACTTGTGGTTAAAATTTTCGACTTTTTTGGTCTGAAGCCAACCATTTTTTTCTTGAGAAAAGAAATTAACTTAAAATGCATACCAATATCCACATTTTTTTTCAGCTTGAGCATAGTTTTCAACATTGAGTATCTTGACCAGAGTGTGGACGGCTGGTACGATTTCGATAATTCGTAAAAGTAGGCCAAAAAAACTTCTTCTCTTTCAAAATTCACATTTTTCTTCTCCTTACTCCATTTGCAAAAAAGGGTGTATTCTTTTTCATACCGTTTTCTTGATTTTTCTGGCAATAAATCTTCTTTGAGATTTTCAGCCGCCAAAAGAATCTCCTCCGGTACTTCTTCTATAAAATTTTCGTTCATCTCTTCATCGGAAATCATTTTGCGTGCCGAAGAATTCAGCAAAACTCCAGTAGAAAAACTGATAAACTAGTTTAAATTTATAATATTCTGTTGACAGTGACATACAAATCAACAACTGATGGTTATATACACCATAGCAACTAAGATATTTCAAAGGTAATATGATGAACAGTGACTTCAAATCGTACAGCATTTAATTTAATTAAATTTAATTTCAAAATATAACAGTGCGGAAAAATCTTTGCCGCACGGTGCGGAAAAGTGGATTTTCCGCACTAAAACATGTGCGGAAAATGCGTTTTTCCGCACGCTAGTAGAAAAAATACTTTACGTTAAATCCTCTTCCTCGATTTAGTTGGTCTAGTAAGGTGTATGGCTTTCATAATATAGTACATCGCCAACATTGGGACACCATATGTACTTTACAATTTTATTTTTTTCATAACTTACTTCCTTGATCATTCCTTTTAGTCCAATATGTGTTTGCGGCGCTCCAAGAACTTCCATCATTCGTTTTAATTCGTCAAGACTAAGAAATCCATCTTTGTTTGTGTTAAATCTAAAAAATAAAGGAAAGTTTAAGATTTTCTTGACAAAATGACGAATGTTTGTAAAGTATGTATAAAAATTATATTTTTTTTCCGATGCAAATATAATGACGTGTTTAAGTCAAATATTTATTTTATCAAAAGTCTGCCCACATTTGCTAATAAAGGATGACACAAAATTATTAGTAGAAAGTAGAAAAAACATCTCGCGTCTTTGTGCTTGTGGTGATGACGTGATATTTTTCACGTATTATGGATTATTGCATGCGATTACAGTATATTATGCTTTGTCATTTAATGACAATGAGCGATGAATTGTCTCATTAATTTTTATTATCTAAGTGTGGGAGTGTATTGCATATTAAGTTTATAATCATTACAATTTACCCAAAAAATAAACATTTTTGTTGTGGTTAACCTTCGAAATTTGATTTTCGCGCGATACGGACATCCGAGGATCGCCGATCACACCCGGCCTTTTGACGGCACTCAGCTGATTGTCATCGAT
This sequence comes from Polydrusus tereticollis, assembly GCA_963920685.1. Classification (NCBI taxonomy): domain Eukaryota; kingdom Metazoa; phylum Arthropoda; class Insecta; order Coleoptera; family Curculionidae; genus Polydrusus; species Polydrusus tereticollis. The sequence goes on from OY987333.1 coordinate 10,472,317, forward strand.
TGTTTACGTGTACTGTGCCAGTTCGCCTGATTTAGATTTTAGAATGGATAACTAAAAATTACCGGTATGTAAAAGCCCACGTTTTTGATATCGCAATGAACCTATTTCGCTTTCGAAATGTCGTGCGTGAACTTGATACAGCTGTTGCTCTGTGCGGCAACACTTAACCAGTGCTTGGGCTTTTTTAACCTACCTCAGAAGTCTGAAACTGACGAGTGTTTTTGCCAATTGCAAGGAAAAATCGATGAGTGTTCTTGCAATATTGACACAGTCGATAGTTACAACAACGTAAAGATCTACCCTAGGCTAAGAAGCTTACTCGTAAAGGACTACTTTAGGTTTTTTAAGGTAAATTTAAAGAAACCATGTCCGTTTTGGGTAGACGATAGTCGTTGTGCCATGCGATACTGTCATGTGGAATCTTGCGAAGAAAACGAAATCCCCATAGGCTTAAAAGGCGAAAGAAAACCACCGACAATCCATAACAAATACACGGAGGATGCTGATAAAGACTGTGAGGAAGAACATCACATAAGCCTAGACTACCTCAACAAAACCCTAAGTGAAAAGGCACAACAGGATATGGAAAAGTGGGCGGCACACGACGACGCTCAGGACAACTTTTGTGCATACGATGACCAAGGTAATCATGCAGAATATGTAGATCTTCTCCTAAATCCTGAAAGGTTCACTGGTTATGCCGGAGAGTCAGCGCATCGAATCTGGAAAACCATTTACCTAGAAAACTGCTTCAGACCTAAAAGTTTCAGTTTTAATCCATACATCCAGAGCGCCAAACTGAACAACATGTGTTTAGAAGAACGGGCATTCTATAGGACTGTATCCGGTTTACATGCAAGTATTAACATCCACCTGTCAGCCAACTACTTGTTGTCAAGCACAAACGGTTTATCACTGAAGGATCCGAAAGGAGAATGGGGACCTAACTTGGAAGAGTTTAAAAGGAGGTTCTCCCCAGAGACCACCAACGGAGAAGGGCCAAATTGGCTTAGAAACTTGTATTTTGTGTATCTTATTGAGCTTAGGGCTATTGCAAAGGCTGCACCATATTTGGAAAGGCAGGAATATTATACAGGTGAGTATTTATTTTTCATGTGTTTTTAATGATGTAATTAATGTTTATTGCGCTTTATTATTGCTATTTACTTAGAAAGGGATTAACTTTTATTACACAATGTCTTACGTTGGTTTATTATAAATTCGTTAGTTATCTTAATCCTTTTAGAAGCATTGTCATAATTACATTAGAACAAATTTGAGCAGCTTTTCAGATCAGTAATAAGAAAAACAGCGTTGTGTTCTTTTTAACATGTTTTCAACTATAGCCTGTATTTTTAAACTATTTTTTTCTGGTCATAGTGTAAAAGGCTTCCTAGCGTTGCCTAATTCTTAACCAAATTTCAGTTCCTTGGGACCTCAAAATTCAAAAGTATCAGCATTTGTTGCGAGTCATGTATTTCGAAAAAAAAATGGAAATTAGGAGAGAAGGAGAACGGTGGTAACCAGACAATAATAAGGAATGTTGTTCAGAAATTATTAAAGATTCCAATAATAATCAGTTTATATACAGGGTGTTCCGTTTAAAATATCAACGTTTCTACTACTTTTAGTTTTTATGGTCGAAAATACACTGAACAGCAATATTAACGCACCACTAAAAATTTGCAACAATTTTGATGTTATTATCTCTTAAACCTATTGTCCGATTTAAATGATTTTTTTACACATGATAGGTTTATCCGAGGGTTTATCCTTTAGGAATATTACTATACTCGCAATTTTTGTTAGGAAGTTAATTTTAATGATATACCGGGTGTAACAAACATGTTGTGTTTTTTTCTCAAAATTTGGAACACCCTGTGGACTATTCTAGGATTCGTACAATATTGCATAGTAATTCTAACGTGAGCCACGTGTTTTCCCAACGTTTTGTTTTTTGGTTCAATTAAGTAGTTGTGTTCAATATTAATACTTTTTTAAATCAGCTTGTTTTTTAATCATAAATCACACTTTTATGGATACCTTAATTAACAAACATAAGAAGGCTATATGAGCGGGGGCGTAGGCACGGGGGGGGGCATTGTCCCCCCCCCCCCAAATAATGACGTAGGGGCACAATATCATTTGTCCCCCCCCCCAACCGAGTTGTATTATTTTCTGATTCGTGGTTCATGATTACGTTTGTCCTTACTTCCATATGTTAATTTCCCAATACATTTTTGCCATACAGTACTATTGTTTATTACGTTCAGCTGTTTGAATTCTTCATTTGTACGTAGCACATTTCATACATGTATATAGCGTGTGCATGGACGATATAGGTATATATATGATATATTTATGTGAAATGTCCCCCCCCCCCAATGAAAAACCGTGCCTACGCCCCTTTATGTGAGCAAATGTCAAAGTAATTGTCAGCAGGGTTTGTATTTTGAAAATTATTTCCATTTGATTTAAGTATTGTTTGAAATCGAGTAAGTTATTAAATTTTGATTTTTCGCTGTTGGGTGAAAATGGAGCGCGTTACAAGAAATTTGACCCGTGACGAGTGTGTTCAAGCAGTGACTTTACATGGCGAAGGAATGAGCTACCATGCCATTGGTTTGAGGTTGAGAGTTACCCATACTAAATATCCCGTGTTGTTCTCCAGAGAAACCAATGACTACCATAGACGCCCTAGGCAAGGCAGGCCTCGAGTCACTACAGTGGCTGAAGATCGTTTCATTAGATTACGTGCTTTAAAAGAACGATTTACCACGTCGAGAAATATTTTAATCGAACTTAGTGCCGTTTATAACATCCAACCGAGCATTAATACTGTGAGGAAACGTCTTACCGAGCACAACTTGCATATTAGAGTACCAGCGACAGGCCCCGCATTAAACGCAGATCACCGTAGAGCTAGATTACAAATCGCTACGCAGCATGTAAACGGGACTACTTAGGACTGGGGGCATGTTTTGTTTACCGACGAATCTAGGTTTTGCTGTATAGCTCTCCGGATGACGTCTTACAATGCAACATACGTGAAACAACTTTATTTAATGAAGGTTCTGTGACGGTTTGGGGAGGAATTTCCTTAACAGCGCGGACAGATCTTGTTCCTCTACGTGGAGGTTCGTTAAACAGCGAAATGTATGTTTCTGATATTTTATCTGAGCACGTTGTACCTTTTGCTCCTTATATCGGCAATAACTTTTTGTTAATGCACGACAATGCGAGACCACACGTAGCGCGTATTGTAACTGAATATTTGCAAGAGGTAAATATTCAGATTCTCCATTGGCCATCGCGTAGTCCAGATCTTAACCCAATCGAGCATATGCGGGACGTTATTGGCAGAAAATTAAGACGTCGTCAGCCTCCCCCAGCAACCTTGCAAAAATAGAAATGATAGTTGTTGAAATTTGGAACGAAATTAAACAAAATCAAATTAAAAACCTAATTATGAGTATCCCACGCCGATGTGCAGCCGTTATTAGAAGTAAAGGCGGAAACACACGCTACTAATTAATCTTTATTTGTATAACATAATTATTAATCTTTTTATTTGTTATTTTTTGTTAGTGCAATTTTTTTAAAGTTACTTCTTATGATTTTCTTATAGAAATGTATACTGGAATATAAAGTCGTATATCTTTATTAATATTAAACACAAGTTATTGAACCAAAGAACAAACGTTGAGAAAACACGTGGCTCACGTTAGAATTACTATGCAATATTGTACGAATCCTAGAATATTCCACAGGGTATACCATGAAAATTAACTTCCAAACAAAAATTGCGAGTACAGTAATATTCCCGAGAATATTCCTAAAGGATAAACCTATCATGTGCAAAAAAAATAATTTAAATTGGACAATAGGTTTAGAAGATATATAACATCAAAATTGTTGGAAATTTTTAGTGGTGCGTTAATACTGCTGTTCAGTGTATATTAAGTTTTTCAAAAATGAAACAAATATCCAGGGTGTCTGGTAAGTAACTCTCAGGCGCGTATAGAGAAGGCTAAAATACCTCTTAATTTGTCATAGAAAAAAAATTCCGATATTCTCAATAATTCCCGCCCACATGTTAACCATGAACCTTTTGTTGGTGCTTTGTCTGTACTGTTACATGGGGATTTTCTTCATGCCAATTATGCAAATTATGGCAATCTATTACTCCGGCTCGGGTGAAACCGGCTTCGTCTGTGAACAAAACAATACTAGTACAATTATTTGATTTGGCCTAAATCGTTGAAAAACCCAATTTGGGTAGTTGATTCTTGCAGGATAATCAGCGGGAGACATGGCATGTACCTTTAGGACGTGATCAGGATGTAGCAGTTGTTCTCGAAGTGTTATACAAAACATTTATTGTCTTCGAAAACGACTAATTTTATCGAAACAAATATAGAGTACCTTTTTCAAAAAGGAATGACCAAAGTATTTAAAAATAGTGGTATTAAATTTGTTCAAAATGATAATGATTATTATACCTGTGGGAATCAAGTTGTATTTTTAACTCACAACATTAAACGGCGAGGCTTTGTATATTCCTCGGGTTTAGGTTATTTCACTGGTTCGTTTTATATATTGGGTAAGTGAATTAAACAGTTAGACCACATTTAATTTGGCGTTTACTCATCCAATTCGACACTTGTTTACAAGAAAACTCTTTAATACATGATTAATTACTAACTTTAGTACATTACAACTTTTATAACATTACTACACCTTTTACTTGGTGCTTTTTTGTTAAGCTTTGCAATTTGTCATGTCCGACGGACGATGACCCACGTTAATTTTGACGTACGTATTGACCTTTCAAGGGTTTAATTCGCAGTGTCTGTCGAGGAACTGTCGGCTTGCTTTGTCGCCAGAAAACCACGCCCCGCTGTCAGACTGATCAATCACAAGGTAACATATTTCGCGCGTTGTCTTCTAATTTGCTATTTATTGTTCCGCCATGTTGTCTTAGGATCAGTTGTTATTGTCCCGTCTTTGTCTACCGCGATGGACTTAATTTTCTAGCGGCAATATGTGTCAAGTAAATATACGTTTTTACAAGGTCTAAAATAGACGTTTTAACACTGATTTCTGTTGAGAACACTTTTTTGGTTAAATAACCGTAGCGACAGGACAGGGTTAGGATAATATTTGCAAATTCTGTTGCCGCTTGTCTGGACGTGTGTGAAACATTTGATGCATTTTGTTTCTCTGTTTCTCTGACCGTTGAGGAATTGTGTCCCTAATGGAATATTTGAAAAGCAGTTATTTTATCAAGACAAAAAGTAGTATTGATTATAAAAACATTGGTTGCATTTAGTTTCATTATTTTTATTGCATTTGAGCAATCGTTTTTCCAACAATACCAATGAAATGACCAGATTTCTATATTTTAGGTAATGACTCTGAGGATTATGACACTAGAATGGCAATGAAAGATTTGCTGTCCATAATGAAGAAATTTCCAGATCACTTTGACGAAACATCCATGTTCAAAGGCAGCAAAGAGGCAGAGAAACTGAAATACGAGTTCAAGCAACACTTCAGAAACATAACGCGGATAATGGATTGTGTGGGCTGTGACAAATGTCGCCTATGGGGAAAGTTACAAACTCAAGGTTTAGGTACAGCATTGAAAATCCTATTTAGCGGACAATTTGACTATGATAAAGCCGACAATTTGGTAAACAAACAGGAAATGCAGTTGCAAAGAAATGAGATTGTGTCGCTTGTGAATGCTATTGGTCGATTATCAACCAGCATCTACAAACTGGATGATTTTAGGCAAATGTTAAGATAATACACTGCACCTGATAATATGTTTGTTAGATGGGTGTTAGTAGTGAAATTTGTATTGATTATTTATTTTACTTTTGTCAGATATTAAGTGAAATAGAATGTTGCAGGGTGTGCCTTCCATGACATTTTTGAGTATGTAAGTATATAAAGAATTGCTTGTTTTTTCTTCGGAATTGTAAAAGATGTTTTTAAAAAAATATTCTTTTGTGCTTTGTATCCTAGATAAAACATACACATAGAAAATGTACAAATAAAGCCAAATTATATTTACGAACAAGACTTTTTTATAGTTATTAATGAATATGATTTCTAAAAATACTTTATAACAATTACTCATGTCAATTCTGTCAATGTATTTTTAAAAATACTTCTATTTCTGGTTTGTTACCTAATAAATGCAGTAAATTTATATCTTCTTTATACAGGAAAATCCGCTACGAAATTTTGAGGGATGATTTTTTGACCTTGAGCATAGCTCATTTAGCCATGAGTGGTGATTCTACTTATAAAAAACATGAAAATAAGTTCTTATGAACATATTATGGCCGCAATTGCTTTCTTTATAAGATACAGAGTGTTAAAAAAATTAAACGAAAAATATTTTGAGGAAAGAAATGTTTTTTTTTCAAAGCAAGTATTTCTTTCTTAATCGGGGGTTCTTAAAAGAAAAAGTCTCTTGAGTTTTTCTGGTAGAACCAACCGTTCTCAAACAATAATTAAAATACTTCTCCTTCACAAAAGCGTTTTAAATTAATCTCAACTTTTGAAAACGCTTGTAAATGAGATGTATTTGTCCTACCAGAACAACACCGGAGACTTTTTCTATTAAGGAAAGACTGCGGATTATAGAACAAAGCTTATTTTTAAGAGAACAGTGGCGTACCACTTTTTTTCTTCAAAATAATTTAATTCACATTTTTTTATTACCCTGTATTTCGAAAAGTGAGCATTTGCGGATTCATGTTAATATGAACTTCTTTTCATGTTTTCATAATGTAGAATCATCCCTCCAAATTTCGAGGAGCATCTTCCAAAAACCCTAAGTATATGGTTGATAGAAAGACTTTTAGTGTTAAGCTCATCAATATTTAGCTCTCTTGAAAATTAATAGCATCTTAAAGCACAGTCTTTACACTAAACGTTATACATTTATTTTAATGGGCGATTTCCAGACTATATAACTTTTAAGTTCATAATATACATATAAAGGGTCGCTGGTATATATGGAAACGGTCGGTTATTTCTTAAAGTAAGACAGCTAACAAACAATTTTCAAGACAAAAGTTTTAGGGTTTTTAAGGTCTATTAGAATAAAGAAGAATTCAGTATACAGGATGAGCCAGAAAGCTTCAGAAAAACAAAGTTTCTTTTTTTTTAAATCTTAGAATATTTTTGGATTCTACATAAAATTATAATTATTTGTTAATAAATGCATGATAAGTCTAAACGTAATAGTTTCCGAGATATTTGAATAATTACATTTTTAAACTTTGACAGCTTCTAGCTTTCCAACGGTACGCAATAAACGGCTTACATGTCCCTATCTTACTTTTTTATTATCTTGCCAAGTCTGTCAACTTCCGGTTTAACCGGATGTAACTCGAAAGCCGAAAATATAGCACAATAATTACACTCTTTTTATGAAGCATTTATAAGGTATGGTCAGCCCTGAAAATTTGAAGTCAATCCGATAAGTAGTTTTTGAAATATACCAAATCAAAATCAAATAAAACGCTCGCGGGGCGGTGACGTCATTAAGTCCCACAGTTCGCTCGCTTTGAAACTGATTATTATGAAAATTGAGCAGAAACTTATTATTATTACTTTTAATAGTGTATTCTATAACAAGTAGGAAATGCCATTTCATACACGAGTTCTAGACTATCCTTTCTCTAACACTATTTTAGAAAAAAGAAAAAGAGATTATTAAAAATAATTTTTTTTCTCTCCTGTCGATGCCAACTGCGTTACCCAGCAACAGAGAAAGAGCGATGTGCATGGCCACCTGTCTTCTTAGTAGTAAACAACGGCAGCGAGCGCGAGTCGACTTACTATAGGACTTAGTGACGTTACACAGCGGTTTTCGCGAGTCTATGTTCATAAATTATTTTAAAGGCTTTAGAGGAGTCAGAAAATTAAATTTTTTTACAGTTCGCACTTAAATTACAAAATCTTTCAGAAAATGTGAGTGTGAGTATAATAAAAAAATGATCACCCTGTATATCATCGAAAACCAAGCATTTTAGAATATACTATGTTTATATGAACATTGCAAAATTTGAATTGGTCCCATTAAAATAAGTGCATAACATTAAGTATTTGTAACCCCATGTGTACAAGGATGAGATGATAAGTCTCGCAACTCTCAATGAGAACATACACTTAGTCAAAAAAAATTCTACATAATCTCCTGTTAACTCGGTCTCTTACTCCATATAGCAGAGCTTCTGAAGACCTCTGAAGTAATTTTTTCAAGATCCTTAAAATACATATTTACGGTAATCATTACACAGCTAAGTTTTTTTTTTTTGAAACTTAAGAGATAATAGTCACAGGATGCCAAGTCGGGAGAATAATAATTTTTCTTAAACCTATCTTGCAGAAAGCTTGCGCATGTCCAGTAAATTTGTTAAAATGAAGTGCACCCGTTCTTTTGATATGCCTACCATCTTTGCTACCCCCGGACAATTTCAACCTTCTGTCTTATTGTTAAATAATAGCATGCGTTTTGTCGACCATATCTGGAGTAGAAACTGCAGCAACTTCACCCTTTCATGAACTAATTGACCCAACGACACACGGTGGCATAAAAAAATGCATTTTCACCTACCGTATTAAGCATGCTTATACAGTGTGTATAAACGGCTTAATAACATCACAATTTATTGGCCTATTTAAACTAAATTTAGTACAGTTGTATAAGAGGATCTGACGCACAAAATGACGATATTGGCGGTGTTGCTAGCTTTTTAGTTTGTCTGGAATTCGAACGAATTTTATATTTTTAAATATAACACCCTGTATATTTTTTCATTTATAGTTTTTACTTTAAATTTGTTACACTTTTGGTATAACATACGTTGTTCCTAATATCAGTAGTTTTCGAAATAACGAGTACAATTTAGAAAAAATATATTTTTTATATTAAATGTTAAAACTGTTTTCCCTGTACAGCTTGACTTTTTGAGAGCTAATTGAGAATAGAATTTTTCAATTGTGTTGTAAATTTATTTCTGGCGTTATTAATTCAAATTCGTCCAAAATTCGACGCTGCAAATCGGCCAAATCTTGAGGTTTTGTGGTATAAACTCTGTTCTTCAAGTGTTCCCATAAAAAGTAGTGGTTAGGCGATAAATTAGGGGACCTAGGTGGCCACTCGATTGTACCCCCTTACCGATTTACCTACTCGGAAAAGTGTTGTTCAAAAATTTGCGCACGTTTCGACCAAAATGGGGAGGAGCTCCGTCCTGTTGGAAGAACGTATTTGCATAATTTGGACCCATCACATTTCGTATAGTAGGCACTATTGGCGTTTCCAATAGCTCAAGGTAAAGTTGTGATGTCACATTTCCATCAATAAAAAATGGACCGATCTTGTGGTTACCCAGAAGCCCAGCCCACACATTCAATTTTCCAGAGCGTTGTGTATGACCTTCTCTCATCCAGTGGGGATTTTCATTTGCCCAATACCTACAGTTGTGTCTATTGACTTTACCATTTAACATAAATGTTGCTTCGTCCGAAAACACCATAACTTTAAAAAACTGGTTATTTTGGTCACACCTTGACATCATAATATCACAAAGTCCAATTATCTCATAATCATCTTCTGATAACTCTTGAACTACATGTATTTTGAAAGGGTGATATTTATGTTTTATTAAAACATTATGGGCGGATTTGAAGCAGACGTCACTTACTTGAGAAATTTTTCTTAATGAAGAAACAGGGGTTTCAACAACATGTTGTACAATTTCTAAACTTTTCTCTTTATCTACTACTGCTGGTCGTCCTGATCGTCGCCTATCTCTACAATTTCCAGTTTCTTCGAACCGTCGGACAGTTTTTGGAACACTTGCTTTTGAAATTGGATTTCGGTTTGGAAATGCGTCATTAAATAGATTTTTAACTTCTTCGTAAGACCTGACCCTATCGCCATATCCTCTCATCATAAGAATTGTAAAGGTGGATTTATAAACTCGAAAAGTTGGTGAGGTTGAAGTTATGGTCAAGTTGTGAGGTTAGATATTCCGAATTCCGAGCATAAAAATTGATTATTTCGAACTACCCGGGAAGTTTTCGAACCTTACATGAGCTTTACGTCAACAACATGAACGAGTGTATAAATAGAACTGAGTGTTCCCTTTAGTTTAAATTGAACTCCTATTTCCAACACCAACTGAACCTCAACCTCGCCAACTTTTCGAGTTTATAAATCCAGCTTAATTCTTTCATTTTCAGTTAAAGACATTTTTGCATGTAAAAATGACAGCTTGTATGACTTTATCAAAACTGAACTGGTGTTATTATTTATTAACACAATTTGTTGATATTTTCAAAACACGTCGTTATTTCGAAAACTAGTGATTTTAGGAACAAAGTATGTTATACCAAAAGTATAACAAATTTAAAGTAAAAACTATAAATAAAAAAATATACAGGGTGTTACATTTAAAAATATAAAATTCGTTTGAATTCCAGACAAACTAAAAAGCTGGCAACAACGCCAATATCGTCATTCGGTGCGTCAGATCCTCTTACATAACTGTACCAAATTTGGTTTAAATCGGCCAATAAATTGTAATGTTATTAAGCCGTTTTCAGACTTTATTCTATACACACTCTCTATCATTTTAAGTTTTTTATTTCGGCAGTCACGTTGCCCTCAAAATGACACCGACTTTCGACAACTTCTCATAACAACTAATATGTCAAAATTACGTAGAATGTTTTAAAGAAACTGGCACCATCTATGGGTAGCGTACTTGTCATCCCAGCTTTGTACTTACATTCATCTTTGCACCCAATAACTTAAATAGAACCCTTAGACTGATTTTTATAACATACCGTGACAGTGTAGGTTAGGATATATCGAAAAAAAAATGTAATATTGTTTTCTCAGAGAGTTTTAGTATCCATAAAAAACATCTCTAGAATTAAGTACTTTATAAATAAGTACTGTAAATTAAAATAATATATATTTATTGGTGTTAGATGGTTTTATTGTTATTTTTAGATGTAGGTGTATATCTGTGATTTTCCTATTTTATTGTAAACTTTTATTTGTTAATTTTTTTGTATTTAAATAATGCAAACTTTATAGAAGGCATCTATCGGGTCTTATTATCATATAAGGACCTACAAAAAATCTAATACAATTTTGATGTAAAATTAATGGAAAAACCAATATATGAGGGTAGCAAAATTTACATGGGATTTCCTATGGCCGTTGCATCACCCGGTATATACAGGGTTAGTGCATGGGCTGAGGCAACATAGGATATTACATGCCAAATTTAAGGTGGTTATGCAGGGCGTCTAAAATATGTGCGAAAAATTTTAAGGGGCTAATTTGACATATTACATATTATTACGTTAAAGTTTATAATTTGTTTTTGAAGATAATTAAGAGACATTTGGTACACGTAACATTTTTTTCATTTCCCACGAAACAAATTGATTATTGTGTGAAATAATCTACAGAGTGATATTTTTTCCGGGTCATATACCATTTTAACCCCTCAAATACTTATTGGATGGCTTAATTTGATAATTTAGCCAGTATTCTCTTATCTTATTGCGCAATTTTCTTGTCTTTTGAATTTTCCTTTAAAAGTCGAGAGTTTTTGCACAAAAAAATCATATAACTTTTAAGCAACAGGGAATGAAAAAAAAATACGAAATACCCGGAAAAAACTATTACTCTGTCGATTATTTCACATAATAATAAATTTGTGATGTGGCAAGTAAAATAATCTTTAACAACAAATATTATAAATTTTAAAAAGTGGAAAAAAAATACAAACTTTGACACCCTGTATTATAAAAACTAAGTATCATTGAACCAATATTTATTTTATATGAACCTTTATGCTTGAAATTAGCTCAAGAATAACCACTTAAAAAATTTTTACGTATGTTTGGATACACCCTGTATATTGACTCCACTATTTGTAATTCTAAAATCCACTGCGCCATTTTGGAGCCGTGGAAGTAAGTTGTGAGCATTTTTATAAGAAATAATTTTATTTTTATATTTTGTAAATAGATATTTTACCTAATTTAAGTTTTCGTGTTTTTATTTAATCCAGGCAACGCTGTTAGTCAAAGTAAAATAAAAACGTGCAAGAACCACTAAACAATAATACTAGAGTCCTATGCGATAAGTAGTAAAAGTAGATATAGGGGAAAGTAAGGCAAAATGGCATATCAAGAAAAACGACACATCGGCAGTTTATCGGTTTAAATCGGAGTTACTCGGGTTTCTGCATATGCTAGATTTTCTTCACGACGATCATCATGAAGTCACTTCGCCACGATATTTTTATAATGTTTGCGTAAAGAAATTCGTAAAGTTCTTGTTGACGACCGTCACGAAAAATCGTCGTTTATTCTTATCCACCCAGCAATTATCCGATTTCGACCCCATACGAAATAATCCAGGGGGTTAAAGTCCGGGGATCGAACAGGCCATCTCTCCGTATGTTACTGTTAAAAACTCACTAGCCGTCACACTAAAATTCGCTGGTTTCAACGGGAACTGATGTTGAAAACGATCTTCAAGTATAGCCTGTCCAGAGATATAAGAAAGTTATACTTTGCCTTTGAATGGGATTATCCAAGGGTGGCCATAAACAAACAATAAATAAATGCAGGTAAATTATGGTCCGTACTTAAAAATGTCTTAAAGTAAACTGCAAATCCGGAAGACGTAATTTCAAGATTAAAGTAATAGTTTGGTTATTTTAAACCGATTTTTACCTGATTCAAAATGAGAGGGTTAATCCCATAAAACAAATTATGTTCTAAAGACTGTATATACAGCCACTCTAATTAGGTTTAAGCTTAGTAATTACTCTTACTTCCTGTGTAATACAGCGTTTGTTTAATCGTGTGTGAGTCATGGAAAATATGTGCGAGCCCAATGTATCTCAGGAGATAACCCCGTCGAAAAGCAGAAAACACTTTTCTGTGGAAACTAAGGAAGTTATAAACAATGGAACGATGAAAAAGATGAAACCGGCGTTAAATGTGGCAGAACAACGTTATGGAAGTGTATCCAACACATGGGTTTTAGATTTAAAAAAATTAACAATAAACAAGTTTTAATGGAATCCAGTAGAATTCGGGAATGGCAATCTGAATATCTACAAAAGATTAGGATTTACAGAGATCATTAAAGGCCGATTATTTACTTGGATGAAACCTGGTTCGAGACATATGATACCCAGGAAAAGGGTTGGGTTGACTTAAGCGGTAAGTGTAAAACAAGCGCGCCATCAAAAAGAGGTAAACGAATTACGATTTTGCATGCTGGATCTAAAGACGGATGGATTCCAAATGGACTTTCTCTGTCTGCCAAAAACATTAAAGATTCTTCTCTCGATTACCATGAGGACACCACTGCTGATTTATTTGAAGATTGGTTTCAAAAGGCCTCCGAATAGCGTAATTGTAATGGACAATGCAAGCTATCATAGACAATGCAAGCTACCATAGTGGACAATTGACCAAAGACTCCCTCTTCAAATAATTATTATAAGTACCGAATAATTTGTATATTTTTGTAATCATAAATATAATTTTTAATAATAAAATAACTTGTAATTTCACATTTAAACATAAATAAAATATTATTTAATGTCTTACTTATTTTTATTACAAACATGATTAAATTCTAAGCAAAATACGGACCTGTTCGGTTATATTTCAATTTTACAGCTGGCCCGGGTCTTTCCTAGTAGGGATCAGTTAGTCACTTTCTTATATCTCTGAACAGACTTTACCTCGTGGATTTTTTTCAGCCCATCCATGATTGTAGTGGAAATTTCTTACTGCATTTCTTGAGAAATTCGATTCATCGATAAAAAGAATCAACGTAAGTATAATAGTTGAGGGATATGTTTAATAAACACCCTGTATATTGTATATTTAAAATAAAAGCGGGCGTGGCTTATACCGTCACAGTATATAATATTCGTTTTTGGTATTATTGAATTATTAACTCGCAAACTGTAATTTTGGATAAGGTAAAACTAAATATAGACTTTTTTGTACTTTTGTAGCACAGGGCAACTATGAACATTTTTCAAATATTTCCATATATTAAAAAGTATGACGTATTACGTCATCAATTGCCAAATAATCTACCATAAAGGAGTGCTGGAAACTTCCGCCAAAAAGAGAAACAAATCGGTCAATTGACATTAAACGGTGAATTGCTAAATCAATTGTTGAAAATTGGCGGTTAAAATCAATTTATTTGAGCCAGATACAGACATTAAATAACTTCCTGTAGGTACTCATAATAGAAATCTTTTGCAAAAACTATAACCATCGACATTTGCTATATACACTGTGAAGATAAATACCACACAATAAAGAACTTTTTAAATACCACAGTACAATGATCTATATAGAAAGAATAAACACTTCACGTGGGGTCACCACGTGTTTTCGTTTAAATAGACTGTTATGGAGTTTAAACACTTCACTTGCTTTTAAAGACAACATTAAAAATTATTTACGTGCGACCACTAACAATTTAAGTACAAATTCTTAAAAATTTGGATAGTGTACCACTTTACTTCTTGACGAAGCGGCGAGTGTATATTTTTTTTATAATAAAATTGATCTTTAAATCCTATTAAGTAAAGTCTGTTCAGAGATATAAGAAAGTGACTAACTGATCCCTATTAGGTAATACCCGGGCCAGCTGTAAAATTGAAATATGGCCGAACAGGTCCGTATTTTGCTTAGAATTTAATCATGGTTTGTAATAAAAATAAGTAAGACATTAAATAATATTTTTTTTTATGTTTAAATGTGAAATTACAAGTTATTTTATTATTAAAAATTATATTTATGATTACAAAAATATACAAATTATTCGGTACTTATAATAATTATTCACTTAATATATCAATATCACTATCGCTATCATCAACTGTTCTAATTATTATTTGTGCTATATTATGTTTATATGGATATAGGATTTTTCCACTTTTTCAACATGTGTAACAGAATTTGCCCGTAGGGATGTTAAAAACTTTAGTTTGTATCAGCTCAAGTACACTGGAGTTAATAGTAGGGCAAATATTGTTACGACGAATGACAGATTTCAGTTGGTGCCAAACATGTTTGATCGGATTAAATATACAATGGTATGGTGGAAGCCTTAAAACTGTATGCCCTAGATTTTTTTGCATAATTATCACAGAAGTATTCCTTTTGTAGTTTTAAACTTTGTAAAACCTCAATTAATTGCCTTTTGGTGTAATCTTCCTGAAAATAAATGTCATTATCATATATGTCGTTTTGGATTGTTGCTTTGTGTGATTAGAGGAGGGAGTCTTAGTCAACTGCCTACTATGGTAGCTTGCATTGCCCATTACAATTACGCTATTCGGAGGTATATTTGAAATTAGCTTGTTTTTAAACCAATCTTCAAATAAATCAGCAGTGGTGTCCTCATAGTAATCCAGAGAAGAATCTTTAATGTTTTTTGCAGAGAGAAAGTCTATTTGGAATCCACCCGTCTTTAGATCCAGCATGCAAAATCGTAATTCGTTTACCTCTTTTTGATGGCGCGCTTGTTTTACACTTGCCGCTCGAGTCAACCCAACCCTTTTCCGGGGTATCATATGTGAAGAGTATAATTTCTATATGGTCTAAGTGCCATTTTCTGTTTTTTCGAGATTTTTACATTAAATGGGTCTATGTGCCAACGCCAATGTTTCTGTAAACGCGCCAAGTGCCAACACTGTTTTGTGACTTGCAGGGGCGCTGGAAAGATGGCGCAATCTGCAAATACCAGGGATTGTTAATATTGAAATGGTCTATGTGCCACGTATACATATTCTGTGGTTGTTGTTATTATATTTAGTCGGTATGTAACCACTATTTTGTGCGTGTCGTTGCGTGTTTTTTTTCGTTATGCAGGAAGAAAATCAACAAAAATGAAGGCCTAAGGGCAGTGAAAGTGTAGTAAAAGAACGTAAAAGACTAAAAACAAGTGGTTCTTAATACAAAAATTATAAAGGCAGGGTGATTCCGGCAAAAAAAGAACCTTCACGAGACGTAAGTTGTTTTGATTTTATGGCATGAACTGTTGGATTCTAATTTAAAATTATTGTTATAGGTTCGCTGTAATTGCAAGTGGAAATGCAATAACCTTACATTTGAGCAGCGGCTTAACCTTTTTCATTCTTTCTATGAAACAGCCGACGAAGTCAAACGAAGCACCTACTTACTTGGCCTAATGCAGGTGGTTGAAATAAATCGTAGACGTCATGGAACTTACTTAGATCCAAGGGACAGCCGTCGTCAAACAACTATCTGTTATACGGTTCCTAATGGAAAAGGACAGCACCTGCAAGTATGCCGCAAGGTATTTTCCGAGATTTTTGCAATTTCTCACCATAAAGTACAAGGGTTAGTCGAACCAGGTTTCATCCAAGTAAATAATTGGCGTTTGCTGATCTCTGTAAATCCTAATATTTTTTAGGTATTATTTGTAAATGACAGAAATGTCATATTATAATGATATATAGGAATTTTAAAAATAATTGTTTTTTTGTTTTGTAACTTTGTATATTTATTGACGTGTACACCCATCTATGATGGCTGCTTTTGCAAGTATGAATAAATGATTTGATTTGATTTGATTTTGATTTTGGTATTCGGACAGGCTTTAATAACTTATGCTCTGCCGCAACAAAAACGAATAATATACTCCAAATATGTCCTTATTAAGTGACAATTAATTTTATTTCTGTTGCAAGTATGAAGCACTGTAATTGTTTCGCTTTTTATCTCATTTTCAAGATAAAGTAATAAATTTTAAAGCTCACACTTCCTTTATTACAGCCGGTTGTTCAACTCGGAAAAAAATGCCATAAATGCAACCAGCCAATTTTTAAGGGCAAAATTCCGTGTCGAATTGGTTTCCTATATAACAGTACCCTTCCGGTCATTTTGCTAATTATTTTTAACGGATTATTTGGTTGATTTTGCCACCTGTAAAATTATTTGGGTAATTTTTGTTTAAATTTCAGTCTGAGGCCAGTGGCGACCCGTCGAGGTAGGCAAGGTAGATGTCGCCTACTCTTAATCTACCCCAGGCATCCCACTTGTAATATTTCCCAGTAACAGTAACCCAAGTTTATATTTAAGTAATAATATTTTAATTAAATAAAATTTTTATTGCATTTGCATGTCTTGTACAATGTTTCAATTTTTATAAATCAATTTTTCTATAATAACATTCTTATATTGGATGGGTATTGGAAAAGGTAAGGAGGAGAAGGGAGCCCTTTTTTGCGATACCGTTTTCTTGATGGCCAAAAAAATTACACACTCGAACCAAATCGGAAATGACGTCCAAATAAAACGTATTTTAATTGGAAAGGCCAAGAAGTGACTCTGGCTATTTTCTCTCACTATAGTTGTTGCTTAATGCGAGAGAGCAAATCTACCTGTGCCTCACTGTTCCAAAAATTTGAAATGTTTAGTTACTTTGCGGCAGTTGTTGGAAAACTGCGTTCTTGAAAATGGCTAGTGTTTCTGTCTATCTCTATAATAATTATAATCAAGTATAATTATTGTTAAACTTTTATTCTAATAAACTACCCGTAGTAACGCCGCTGTTACAATACTTTCATTCACCAAACTCGTATTTCTTTTGTATGCAAATTAGGGTGACCCTAATTTAGGGCCGATTCGGGGTGTGTAGGTCTGAAATACGGAATTTTTAAAAACTGTCATTGCAATTTACCTAAAATTTACAATGCAACCTTTAAGTTGTCCACCCTGCTTAATGGATCCTGTCATTTCAAATTTACATGTTATTACTCTCCGGCATTAAGCAACAGAGTATAGTGAGCAATAGAGCAAATTAATATTTATGCAAAATTACCCGGAAAAAAATTGGAAATAAATCGAAATCACGCCTTCCTTAATATCGGATCGAAGATTTAAATATAGACGAAAGAAGGCCAAACTAATTTTCACAAGGCTGACCTTTCCTGCAGCATTTTATGGGCCGTCTCGCATGGCCTTTTGTAATTCTAATTAGACAGGTGGCTACCAATGTATGAAAAATTCAGAAACTTGATTTTTTTTCGTATCGGTCCATATAGGTATAACAAAAAAATAATTTAGTTTGAATTTAATATAAGTAGACCAGATCTGGGTTGGTATAGACATAGAGCAGATATTTTTAGTTGTAAATTGGGTGGGACATAATATGACATTCATTATTAAATGATTTGATAAAGTGTATTGCTTTTCTTTGCAAAATGACCCTGTTCCGCGGAAGTGTTCGGAATGTGGGGTAAACTCAAACAAATTGAATTCGCAATATTTTTACTCGTTAATGCTACCGTTTAAGTTTTAGTCTGTAAATTGTAATTGTAACTCAAAACTGTTTATAATTAAGTAAAGTATTGTCAACTCTTCTGACACTGTTCCACACCCTCTGGGGCTTGCTTATTGCAAACATTTGAGCAAATAAATATTAATTCATTTAATATAGATAAGCAACTGCTCTATTTTTGATATTGTCAAATTTTAAATAAATATTCTGGTTACTGGTTAGTTTTATAAATACTTAAGGCATCATAAGTATGATATTTCACTGAATTATTAATAACACTAAAATATTTACTGTATAAAAAGAAAAAGTTATTTACCCAGTACATATTTCTATAACTTATAAATAATGCATATTATATCAACTGTGTAAAATGATTAAGAAATGAAATCGCGAGATAAAAGTGATCATCCAATCAGTGAAAGGTCGATGTCAGTGAATTCTTCCTATCCTGCGACTGCGAATAGCTTTTTATTTTTTATAAAATTAAAGCCAAATTACAATACTTTCTCGTCTTGTATAGATTCACGATATTGAGAAGATATAATCTTTTAAAAGTCCTCTTAGTTAGGATTTTTTAAAAAGTAATTAGCCAAAAAGGAAATGATTGGTAAACACAAAGGGTATAGTTCAAATTACCCCTGAAAATTGTTTCATAAACCCTATATTTTCTAAGATCGGGCCCCAAAAAAACGATCATCTTAGTACGTATATTTTGTGTACATTACTAACCATCAACTATAAACAATCCTAAAAAATTCATGACTTATGTATGTATGACATTAATAGTGTTCAAGAATCCACGCCCAAAATGCAAATAAACTTGTGATAAATTTATGACTCACGTCAAAATGTATCACATAAACTGTGACATGTAATGCAAAGATGATTTAGGAGCAAGGTTGAGGTTGTTTTACAAGTAGTATGGTATAAGGACAAAGGCTGTTCGCATTGATAAACAATAAAAAATTATACTCTGCATGTGGCTGTTTTATTTGATAAAAATTCGTCGTAAAAAGTGTTTGTTTATAATTATTATTCATTTGACAATCATGAACTATTAAACTGCATTTACAACTCTCATAAATTTTATATAAATTACAAAACTGACTATAAAAAGCCTTACAATTTTGTTACATATTGATAGATTTAAATGCCTAGGGCCTAAGTATTTTGTAGTGAAAAAAAGTAGAAAATACGATGAAATTAAATTTGGGCAAAAAGTATTAAAACTTTATGCGATACTGAATGTACTACAAACTTAAAGTATTCTTCTTTGATACGAACTCACTTGCAAATACTTTGTTTATTTAAGCCTTATAAACATTAATACAAACTATCTCGTCAAGATTGTGGCTTCATTTCTTGAAAATAGAAGTTTTGCAGTCTCGTCGGAAAGCGCGCTTTCTTTGATAAAACGCATCAGGGCTGGAGTCTGGAGGGCCGCAAGGCTCACCTCTATCTCCGATGCTGTACAATATATACACTCACGGTATACCGAAAGATGGACAAAATGAGCTCTATTTATTTGCCGACGACACTGCAATTACTGCGAAATCAAAACAACCGTGGTTGATAATCTCAAGGCTGCAGCGCCACATTAAACGTATAGAAAAATGGCTTTCGGCTTGGAAGATTCGTCTAAATTCTTCCAAGACGAAGGCCATATTTTTCTCAAAAAGCAACGTCAAACGACCTGAAACTAGGCTTAGCGTTAACGGGGTACAAGTGAATTGGTGCCAGGAAGTTAAATACCTGGGACGTATCTTCGATCAAAGGCTGAATTGGAGACTAAATTCAATTAATAGAGTAAAGCTTGCATTGCGACAATTGAGCTCCATCTACCCCCTGCTTCACAGGAGGAGTAGAATTGGCAACAGGACTAAGGTCAACCTCTACAAGGTCTTGGTCAGGCCGGTTTTAACTTATGGTGCGCCCTCGTGGTGTAACATAAGCAAAGCGGAGCTGAACAAGTTCCAGGTAGTTCAGAACAAAGTACTAAAGCTAATAGCAAATGTACCGAGATATGCTATGAACCGAGTTCTACACAATGACTTTAAAATACAGACCATAAAGGAATTATTTTTAAAAATCATGACCGACTACTACAAACGAACGGACATTTCGACCAACGAACTCATAACACAGTCACATACAAGAGCAAGACCTGATTCGACATACAAACTACCTAAAGATTGGCTTCCTATTGGCGAGCCCATTTAACAGTAGGGAGGCACTAGAAATAGTGGAGAAGCACTATCCCCACAGCACCGTTTTTAAGGACGGTAAAAAAAAAGGCGGCAAAAGCAAGCAGCATCAAAATCCTAGATAACCACGCATGACTTACCAAGGAATAAAGCTACTGCCGAATAAAAATAAAAATACATATGAACAATACCGACAAAGTAGACGAGGAAAGAAAATAAGTCACAGGTCTAACTTAGCTTACGAACACATGGAAGATCCCGTATATAATACAATTTAAATTTTATTGGCCGATAGTTGGCAACACAACTGTAAACGGTGCGGTGGCGCCAGCTCGTTCATTGGCTTGGATTAACGTTTCATGCAAAACTAACCTTAATTGTTCGTGGTTCCGTGTTGCTGTGAGTCTATTTTTTAACAAAAACTTTAGATTTTTTCGCAAATAGCATTAAAAAACTGTACTATTAAGAGAAAGTGAAAAATGCCGAAGCATTGAAATAGTCGGTGCAAAGAGCTAATAGCTTCTCTAAGAAGCTATTTTCAGGAGGAACTTAACAACAATGGCCTATTGTTACCCTTGATAGCAGTACAGAGAAGTAAATTTAAAGAGTATGTTAAGGTCTAGATATTTTATTTCTACTTTTTTAATTTATAGCGTGTAGCAGCTGCCCTAAATTTGAATATCTCCACTGTAAGCGCAATTTTAACAACAGTTAAGGAAAATACAACTTATTAGAATCGCCTTAAAACAAACGTTCTAATTCAAAGAGAGTTGTAAATGTGTGAAGATTGGATATAAGTTCTGTCCATGACACTAATTATGGAATGTACGAAACAAGTAAGTTGTATTATTTAAAAATTATAATATTTTACATCGGTTATTTATAAGCTGTAACTTTTTTTAAAACATCATGTAACTTTGACATCTTTAAGTCAGAAATTAAAAGACAGAGAACTGTTTTATGGTTGTCTTAACTCTTTAAGAAGCCTCTTCAAGAAAATAGGCTTCGGATGGTAAAAAGATGAACTGAGGCGAGGGCTTATGAAACTTTCCCATGTAGCTTTCAAACGACTGGTATTTTTGAAAGAATATTATATTAAAGAAAAAGAAGCATTCTAGTACCAATTCGTTTTCTTGGATGGAACATGGATTTTTCAGAATGGTACCGTTGGTCGGCAAGATATGAAAATAAAATAAGTGTTAGATCTACTAAAGTTGATGGTAAAAGATATTATGCAGTAAACAAATATATAAACTATGAGAAATTTTTGTATATTTATCTTGTTTTTATGAAAAAAAAACTGTGTGATTCCCTCACTCGGATATTTTGGTTACAAGCTGACAACACTGTCGATAACTGACGTCACTCGAAGGGTATGACGTACATCGGTTTTTGTTTCGCAAAGAGTATAGAACATATTTTCGAAAATGCAACTTTTTGGTTTTTGTAAAATATCTCAAAAACAAAAAGAGATAGAATCGCGTAGTAAGCGACTTTAAGTTGCAAATATATTTGTCTAAAAATCTTCCCTTTTAACCGGTATTTCTAAAGTTTTCAAGATCCCAATACATGTAGGCCCAATTTGGGACACGCTTTATACAGTATACAAGTATACACGTAATGGAAATCAATACACTAAAACTAACCAGCTTTCAGCAAAATAAACTGAGCTATTTTTAACCTGACCCGCATGGAATTACCCTGATTTTCAATTAGATTCAAGCGGGAGATAAAAATATTCCTAAATTAGGATAGTTTTCTTTGAAACTTATACCAGGCATGTAAAAGCATGGGAAAGAACGGAATTATATTATTGTTTCATTGTTAGTTTTACTGTTGTTATCCTTGAGGATACTAATTAAAAAACAAATAGCTTTTAGATGCCGCTAAACTAGCTCCTTCTAAAACAGGATTTTGACCTATAAAAATTGCGACACGAAAAAGTTGTTTCAAAATTTAATTTAATTTAAGGTCGTCAACCAATTAGTGTTATCACATCAGTGATTAAGATTTTACTAATTAGCAGTTAATGCATATAGGTACTATTTTTAACTTTAAATTGAATGTGCATATATTATGTATATTTTTTAAATTTGTTTTCAATTAGTAATGTCCTGTTGAAAACAATATACACATAGGTGCATATATTTCCGCTACTGCGAATCATCGACATGACTAAACTCTTATGACTGGAGATCAAAATAATAAACAAGCAATTAGGTTACAATCTGAACTAACCTATAAACTACTTTTGCTCCTTCGTCTATGATCAATAATACAAATGAAACTGTGATAAATCTAATAAGGACCTCGTTTCTTAAAAATCAAAAAATCGAGATTAAATCAAGCTACTAATCATCAAAAAATTGATTTAAACCTAACAGAAAATTGAGGTTCTCAAAATGCGTTGTAGAAGTCCTACAGTCAATAAGAATTATAGTGTAAAGCCCTATGCTATAGGAGGTAATAGATATTTATTTCATACTGTATTGTAAAACACACCTTTACATATTTGAATTTAGTCCAGAAAATAAGGTTTTACAGCAATAAGTCCGGTAAAAATTTCCTCTCCTCGTCGCCTCGTCTCGAAACATTTCACTCATACTGTGAAAGTTGATTTACCGGACTTATAACGTAAATATCTATAATATTATTTTTGAAAAAAAAGCCTATCATTTTTTTCGTTAAAAGTATCAAAAACATGCTGGCGCGGTCGTTACTAGTAGAAGGGGACCAAATATTTTTTCTATGAAAAAGTTTGTTTTGTGTTCCTCAAAAATAAAGCGGATGCGGACCTAGTGGCGTAGCCACGGGTATGCCCCCTATAAATATTGATACATTAAAATGTGAGTATAAGTTGGGGGGTAAATTCTTGACGAATTTTGGGCGTGGTCCAAAAAACTTTCGCCTGCGGCGCCCGGAGACATCCGGACAAGGTTTCATAACTGATCCGGATTTTCATTAGGTACCACAACCAATGTGCACCCACAACACACCCACACACGGACACTTATGTGACACAAATTAATATTATTAGTGGGTTTTGAAATGTTAAGAATTAATTTTTTTGTTTGAGTTTTTCTTTGGTTTGTGCAATAAGTAAAATATATAATGTGTATAATACCTACGTGTACATATTGTGTACCTATCTGCAATCCTACATAAAATACAGGGTGTTTTTAATATGTGTTTCCATATTTTACAGGGTGTTAAAATTCGATTTTTATTTTTGTTTTTTCTAAATAATTTTTGAAATATATAAACTTGAACTAAAATTGGTATCCAGGGGTTTTATGAAATGCGAAATTCGAATTTTATGTTAGTATGACTTTCACTGGTAAAGGGCGCCACCTACATGTCTTTTATTTATCTGTTTGAGGAGTCATAACTTTGTTGTACGTGCTTGTATTACATTTTTAAGCGAAAAAATGGATTTCCTCATCATTTTTACATGAAAAAGGCACACTTGGTAGAAGTCGCCACGTGCAACCGTTCTCGAGAAAAGAAATAATAAAAAAATAAACGACATTTATTTGCATATCGCTATGTTCATATCAGGGTTTGATAAAATTGCATTTGTATCCTAAACAAAGCCGAAATCAAAAGGTACTTCGCATTAGCCATTAAATTGCCCACATAACAGTGGTATCGAAAGAGAAAACGGCAGTGGCGTACATATTTTTTGTTTCGCTTAAAAATTGTAACACCCTTCTCTGTCTCCAAAACGAGGCATTTCCGGACAGAGGTTTATAGGAACTTTTTTCATATTTTAAGCAGAAAAACTCATCCTGAATTATTGAATATTTTTTTTTAATTAGTGATTTGTGTTTTTACAACCCTTACATCGTCCGGATTTTCAAGTAGGGATGTCTAGAGATAGCAACCATATAAAGATCAAGACCCTCAAGTATTAACCATGTTGACGAAACACCCTGCCCTCTGTACCTAGTGTGTTAAACATCCTTAAATGATGCAAAGTTATAAATCAATCAAAACCGTCTTCTCCATGGGCGTTCAAAATTTTTCGGCATGTACAGATTTAAATAGGCCCGAATTTTTTAATTTGTGCAGCATTAGGACAAGTATGGACACTAAATTCAAGTTTTGTCTTTAAATATATATTTTAATATTAAATTTTAAAAATTTAAGCTTAAAATTATGTGGGTACCTCTTTGCTTATTATGCCTTTATCGATGCCTTTATTGGAAAAATACACCTATTTATATCTATACATGCCTACCTTGGGAGTTTGTTTTTCAGTGAAACAAGTCAAAGTGTGAAGTGTCAGTAATTTTAAACAATTGCCTAAACGTCCTAGAGTCGATCCATGCATGTACAGTAAATGAAAAAAAAAATTAAAAGAAATTCCCACGCTGGACAAAATTTTGTCCTCGATCCAAGAAGACCAGGACTACCCATTTATGTGTAGAAATATGCTTCGGAAATTATTGAAAAAAAAATGGGGTTTTGGTGGAAAACCCATAATAGGCAATCGATTTTAATAGACAAAAGCGATATCGTCTGTCGGAGAAGAAATTACTTAAGCATCCGAAAAGTCAGAGAAGAAAAGAAAAAATATTTTGGCAGGATGAAAATATTAAAAGTTCAAGGCAAGCTTTTTTGGAAGGATTGTCCAGAGGATTAAGACCGCCATCTGGAAAAGGACAATGACTTATCATAACCCATATTGGAAGTTCTGAAGGCTTCGTTAAAGGTGATGTTCCAATCTAAAAATACAGGAGACTATCACGAAGATAGAATGGTTCGAGCAAATGTTGGATCTTATACCAAAAGGTGCAATAATTGTATTGGATAATTAGAGGTTAAACGACTTACCTTAAGGAAGTTCAATCCTCAATTATACGAGATAGCCCCGTCCGAAGAGATCACACTGTAGTTTATGCTTCTCAGCACTTCTCGGCGTAATGTTTACAGAAAGGAATTCGGTGCTTCACAGCCGCTGCCCCGCGCCCTGCCCGCCAGCTTATTCATTATGTTTCCATTCAGAGCGTGGAAATTTGGGCTTTTGTGGCGGGTGGGTGTGATCTCTTCGGACGGGGCTATCTCGTATAATTGAGGATTGAACTTCCTTAAGGTAAGTCGTTTAACCTCTAATTATACTTCGATAGCCCCGTCCTCGAGATCACACTGTAGATGTTGAAAGGTTTTCCCACGATCTGAATGAGGGGTAATATTTGACAAATTGTAAGAAAAAACAGGTTGAAATTTAAAAGTATAATATTGTCAAAACAATAGGTACAAATTAAACTTGTAATTGTAATATAATATTAAAAGATTTATTGCAATCTAACTAATGCAATATAATAGTGTATTTGATAAAAAATATATATATAATTTTTATTTTTTTTTAAAGTATAGAATAATCGTAATAAAACCACAAAACATAAACATGAAAGAAAAATGATTGTTTAGTAATAGAACTTAAAGTACCTGTAGCATGCCCTTTTAAGTTATTTTGTTATTTATTAAGCATTTTGCGAATTTTGAGTGTTCTAGAACTGGTTTATTATAAAATTTGTTAAATGTATTTGACTTTGTACTCCACCCTGCTGTTCGTCTAATGTTTTCAATATTTAAGCCACGTTTGAAAACTGCCGAGGTGGCTGCATGTCGGGTACTGTGTGATTTAAAAATTGAGGTGTCTACACCCCCCAAGGTTAAGCCTTTTTTAATCCATTTTGACACAGTTTGGGATGTAGCTGGGTGATGTGGCTTTTTAATGGTAATAAAAAGTTTATCATGTTTTGTTCGTAGCGTGCTTGTAAAATTTATATAGTAGCTTAAGAGGGATGCTATACACAGATTTGGTTTTTCGTGGAAATAAGGAAGTACTATTTTTGGTTGGCACTTCCCTGGCTTTGATGTTTTAATAATATCTGTAATAATTATTTCTATCCTGTCATCAAAGTGGCTTATGTTACTTAGTTGTATTTTTGTGAGTGTTTGTACACGTTGACTGGATGTTAGGGCTAGTAAAACTGCGAGTTTATAGGTCAGTTTTTCCAGAGATAATGATGTAAAGGGTGTTAGAGTCTCGAGGTAATCCAATACAGAGTTTGGGTCCCATATCTCATTATATCGCGGAAAAACTGGTTTTGTCCGAAATACGCCCTTCATAAATCTAGATATATTTGGGTGATCACTGATTTGTAACAAAGTATTCAGGGCAGATCTATGTTGGTTAAGGGTGTTATAATTACCGCCTTTTTTAAATTCGGTATTTAGAAAAGCAATAATACTATTTGGATTTGTCGTGAATACTTCATTACCGTGGCAGAACAGCCACCATTTTTTGTAGGTACAATTATATTGTTTTAATGTATTTTCAGATAAGGAAGATATTAAAACATCAATGGCGGCTCCTGGAACTCCTTTTTCTATGTAAGCTAGCCGCATAATATTGCGGCACCCAGGGTAAGGCTTTCCCACAAGGGATGTGGTTCCCTAGAAGGAGAAAGTAATAAGTATTTGTGTTGTGGCAAAATAATCAGTTCTGATACCCTAAGGTCCTCTAGCGTAGGGAACCAGGGTTGAGATTTCCAGATAGGAAATACTAAGATACCCTTAGCCTTTTCGGTTCTTATTTTATTGATGACTCTAGAGAGGAGACAAAATGGTGGAAAAGCATAAAAAAATATTTTGGACCAGTTTATTGTGAATGCATCTACGGAATATGAGAGTGGATCTGGGTGCCAGGAGACAAATAATTCGCATTTTCTATTTTGATGTGACGCGAATAAATCAATTTCTGGCCTACCGAAGGATTTTACAATCTTATTAAATTCTGTGATATTTAGAGAGTATTCTGTTTCCATATTTTTTTGTCGAGACGCCTTGTCGGCTAAAAAGTTATCTTTTGTGTTTATATAGGATGCAAAAATGGTAATTTTTCGCTTTTCACACCATTGCCAAATTTTTTGAGTTATGTTATTTAATTCTGGATATTTTATACCCCCCATTCTATTTATATGGGATATTGCAGTTGTGTTATCTATTTTTAACAAAATGTGACAGTTATTATATTTTTTCCCGAAGGATTTTAAACCATTAAAAGCAGCTAGCAATTCTAAGTAATTGATATGACAAGTTTTTTCTTGGATGTTCCAGAAACCCCAGGCAATTGTTTTTCCGCAAGATGCGCCCCATCCAGAGCTGCTGGCATCCGTATAGATGGTTAAGATATATGATTTTTCAAATAAACTTATTTTACTTTCGGTAAGATTTTCTAACCACCAAGAAAATTGAGTTTGTAGGTATTTTGGTAATTCCATTGTCCTGTCATAGTTGCCAAAAGACTGTTTTAGGGCCTTGTATTTTCCTATTTCAAAGTATTTTAGATGTGCCCAGCCATAGGGAATGGCAGGACAGATTGATACCAAAGTGCCTATAAATTTTGCAAAATCTCTTATTTTAATTTTTGACCTGGTCTTAATGGATTTTATTAGTGATAAGATCTTTTTACATTTTTCTATTGGTACTGACATTGTCAGCGTTTTACTATCGTAATCGAAGCCTAAATATTTTATACTTTGAGTTGGTTTTAAATTACTTTTTTATGTATTTATCAAGAAACCTAGTGAGATGAGTAATTGAGTGGTATACTGAATGTTGTTAATACAAGATTGTTTGGTTTTTCCAAAGAGTAAAATGTCATCCAAATATATAACTGAAACAAACCCTAAAGATCTTAGGTGATTGGCAATAGGTTTGAATATTTTTGTGAAGACAAATGGAGCAGTAGATAAACCAAATGGTAAGCATGTAAATTCATATATGTGGTTTTTATATTGAAATTTAAGATATTTTCTATAACTTTTTTTCAACTGGTAAAAGAAAATAAGCGTCTTTTAGATCTATATTTGCCATATAGCAGTTATGAGATATAAGGTTTTTAACCGTTCGGAAATCTTCCAGTTTAAAATGTGGACAAGTTAGGTAAGTGTTGAGTTTTTTAAGATTTAAAATAAACCTGTTTTTACCATTTGGTTTTTTCCTTAAAAAATAGGATGATATGTATTCGTTTTTGCAGTGCCTGCTTTTTTTAATTGCACCAATTTTTTCGAGTTCGGCGATACTTTTCTTAAATTTTGAATCAGAGTTTATTTTTGGGTATATTTTCTGCCTGGGTCGTTTTATAAAAGGAATTTTGTACCCGGTGACCCACGATAAAATTTTTTTGTTTTGAGTAATTAATTTCCAGTTATGAAGATAGTTTTTAATTCTACCTGCATAGCCTACCTCTAGTACGGGCGGCGACTCTTGTCTTGGGATTTCGGAAACCTCTCTGATGTGTTCCTGTTGGATCTCCACGACTTCCGGTTCTGGTGTTGTGCGACATACCTGTTCCCCCCTCCTCTTTTTTCTGGGTAGGTCTTCTTCTTGAAGGGTGGACGTTGATGGGCGTATAAAAAACGACTTTGGGAGGGGCGTGGTTGAGTTTCCCTTTTTGGTGGAATAAGCAATTCTAAGGCTGTTGCCTCCACTGTTTTTACTGATTTGCATTTTTCTGCGAAGTCCGTTCCAAAAAGAAGGCAATCTACATTTTGTTGAATGGCAATTTTTTTGACTTTATCAGAAAAAAATTTATGAAATTGAAATTTTCTGTGAACTGACATGCTGTGAAATAAGTCTGATAAAATTTTACCCGAATCTGCTAGAGCTTGGGTTGTTGAGGCATCCACAGAATCTCGGTTTTCCAAAATCTTTGTTAGGGCGATGCCCGTGGCACTAAGGCCTTTTCCGAGTAGGTCTTGCAAATTTTGTAAAAATTTGTCTCTTTTGAGGTCAGATGGAGTTAATAAACTCTGAACCTCGGGATTCAGACCAGGAGCAGTCAAAAGTTTGCAGTTACTAGGAACGTTCCACTGTTCCAGTAAGGACTTTCTAGTCTCTTGATCCAAACCTAAAGATAAATATGACTCCCAACGAACGGCTAAGTCAGCCGCTATGGCAGGTCCTTCAATGTTTTCTTTTGTAGGACGGGAACCCAAGAGAACTTCTAGCGGGTCTTGTGTTGGGTCTTGTTGGTCTGCAATTTCAAATGCCGGTTGTATGGTTCCGGTATTCTGGTCTGGCAGTGATTCTTCTGAATCCGGTGTTATTAAGCCTTCCTGTGAACTGTCTGAATCACTATCGCCTGGTGAAGAAAAATAAATTTCAATAGTAAAGATAATATTTTTTAAAATTATTTTGTTGCACCCTGTACTTCTTTCAAAGCTTAACGAGAACCCATAAACATTTAATGTGTTAAAAGCAAACTTCAAATAACATTGCGTCATCAGCACCAACGTCGCGTCCACTGACGATATGCTAAGATAAACATCCGAATGTTTATAGTGAGATGTTGAGGAAAGAAAGTAATATGATATTATTCCTGATACTTTTGACTTGTGAAAAAATTAATTTTGGTTCAGGTTAATTATAATTAGATAAATATATGTGAGGGTTTATGCTCACTATATATTTAAATCATTTGTATGTGTTGTGGCCGTAAAAAGATTTTACTCATTTTTACGTGCCACCCTTGGCCAGGCTGTAAAAAGATTTTACTCAGTTTACTTGTCGCACTTGGCAAGGACAGATTTTTTGGGGTAGTATGTGGAGTGTTATCTCCACAGTGGTGTAAAAAGATGTTACTCATATTTACAAGCCACACCCACGTATATTGCTGAAGAAAAACCTACGTTATGAATTTGCTGTGAAAACACCTAAAAAAACAGTTTCAAAAAGCACAAAAAATTAGTAAGTGTACTTACTTGACGAAAAATTTTCCAACAGGTCGGTAATTTTTTTCATTTTTTTCTGTATTTTTGTTTTAAAGGCTTTTAACTGTCTTTTTCTTGATTTCGGCATCACTTTTCACACTTTTTCACTTTAACTTCCTGCAAACGTGTCTACACCGTCAGCGTAAGAAACATAATGAATAAGCTGGCGGGCAGGGCGCGGGGCAGCGGCTGTGAAGCACCGAATTCCTTTCTGTAAACATTACGCCGAGAAGTGCTGAGAAGCATAAACTACAGTGTGATCTCGAGGACGGGGCTATCGAAGTATAATGCAAGTTATCACTCTAGGCTGACGAAAAAATTACCGACAAGTGCGTGGCGTAAAAGTGAAATAACAGAATGGCTAAGTTTAAGACAAATAGGATTTCCATTAGATTCCTTAAAAAAAGAAATATTGGTACTAGCCAATTAACATAAAAATGCATTCAAAAAATATGTAGTCGATAAAATGACAAAGTTACGAGGAATATCTGTGCTCAGACTCCTTCCTTACCACTGCGAATTAAACCCGATCGAACTCATATGGGCTTAAATAAAGAAAGATGTTGCCAGAAAAAACACGACTAATAAAATGGTGGATTTAAAAAGAGTCTTTAATGAAGCTATGGGTAAGATCAGTGCGGAAAAATGGAAAAAGTGTATCGATCATGTGATAGAAGAAGAAGCCAAAATGTGGCAGGTAGATATAATAATCGAAGAAATGGTTGAAGCGCTTATTATAAACGATGTTAATAAAAGTTTATCTTCCGAATCGGACTATGATTAAGCCATAACGACAAAGTATTATTCAATTTTTGAAAATGCTTTGTTTGTAAGATTCTATATTATATCTTGTTTTTGTAATTATATTATGTAAAATAGTACCACCCATTGTTATTTATTAGTTAATACGATTTTTTAAATGTCTTCGTATGTTATAAATACCTGCGAATATAATATAATACAATTTTAGGAGAATAGGCATGTTTAAGATTTTTAATTTAAAAACTTTCCCATTACATGCTTCTGGCTAAGGGATTTTCCCAATAACAATGGTAAATACTTAAATATAACAATATCTTGCGATAAATTCAGGGTGAACCTACCTAAAGAATGCTCATTATATACAGCAATAAAGTACCTAATATATAAAATCTCAAGATCATAAAAAACACATTTTTACCAAATAAGTATGCATTTATAAATAGAAAGGAATTTAACATTAGGGAAATGTGGATGTCAAATAAAAATATTTGAAAGTGTAAAACATGTTATACTTTAGTTACCTTATCAATTGAACGTCTACCAGTATAAATAATGCAAACAACCGAAACCGATAAGAATTTCAACTTGGTGATTGTAAATGTAACGAAGGCAAACTTGCATAGTTAAAAACAAAAATATTTTCAGTCATAAAAAATTACCATAAAAAAAATATTGATTTAAAAGAATGTCATGCATCAAGAAAAAACTTACTTTCTAAAGGTCGCCTCGTACTGCTTGATCTCCTTCCTGGTAAATTCATGGAACTCCGTAAAGATATTGACTACCCGGTATTTGATCTTGACTTCTTGTCCATTGTCAAGAGCATCGTTCATTTCTTGCCTCCTCACCAAAACGGAATTCAACTCGGAGTCGGCAGGCATGTCTTAACTCGTAAATATATTTTTTTTTTAAGTACGTTGAAGCACTTCGTCGTTGCCTAAACACTTTAAACAAAAAAAGCGCGTGAATGTTATTGGTAAATGTTATTATAAAAAGCAACCGCTAAAAATGGAAGGACGTCGCAGACTAAACCATAGATTAAAATTTATATAGGACTGAACGCGCGCGTTTTTGAACGTGATTTGATATAAACATTTGTCGATTGGTAGATTTTAAATGCTTCAACCGAGGAAAAGCGCGCGCGCGCGCTCATACAATCGCTTTATTTTTATACACCCTGTGGGTTCCTCGAGGAGTTCTCTTGATGGGAAAACGTGCTTTTATGAATCATGTATGCGGGGGTAGGTAAATCTCTGAAATTATCTCCTGCTAGGCAGGTGATACATTTACATTTTGCAAAATATACGGGCATATAATATGCACCCTATACGAGATAATGTATAGATGTCGCTTGACCCATTAAAGGTCCATGATGTATGTATAATACTTAAGTACGTAAATCTGTATGACGCGCTAAAAATACACACTGCGTAAAATCAAAAAGCTCTGAAACACGTTTAAATATTTGGAAATTTATCCCATACCTTTTTCTTGTGTAAGTACTGGTCGTTTACCAGAACACAGAAGGGACTTTCAAAAATTAAATCCTACATCATTAGTACAACACATCCGCCAACAAATAATTTTTCAGGAAATGATGTATTAAAAAATACAACAGCGTTAACACACGACAAGACGTACAAAATCTTAGTACCTACCAGTGGCGTATTTAGGATTGTAACACGGGGGGGAGGGGGGGTGTCTACCTTCCATTCCTGTACAAAAAATATGCCGCAGGCAAAATCTTTTAGGTGCCAAGCCCTTTTTTGGAATATCAAGCCCGTCCCGAAAAAAACGTAAAAATAAAGAAATTTTTACATATAAACGCCAATATTTGTATTTTAAATATTAGTTTTATGAAGGTATATATAACGTACCTATATTATTTTACCCCCCGAAGTAGAAAACACGGAAGAAACAATAAAATTCAACAATTGCAACAACTGCGGGAATCCCCAAATATCCTATATCTACATGTATATGCCACAGTCCAGGATATATCATCTTTTTTGGGTTTATAATGAATTGAAATGTACGAAGGCGTCGAAGGGCCACATTAAATAATAAAATAAGAATTTCTTAAAATTTCGACTTATAACACGAAATTTTTAAAATTTTGTCTTATAACACAAAATTTTACTTTAAATTTTCGAGTTATAACCGGAAATTTCAAAATTTCGTCTTATAACACTTTAAATTTTCGAGTTATAACTCGATATTTTTAAAATTGCTCGGGTTATAAGTCGAAATTTTTAAATTTCGTATTATACCACAAAATTTGACTTTAAAATTCCGACTTATGTCTCAATTGGTGTTATAAAACGAAGTTTTAAAATTTCGAGTTATAACTCGAAAATTTGAAGTGTTATAAGACGAAATATTAAAATTTCGTGATATAACTCAAAATTTTAAAATTTTGTGTTATACAGTGTGTCCGTGAACAGGATGGACTTAACTATACTTGTAAAAACCTCTATTTTCAGTTTTTTGGAAAAAAAAACATTCTTCATAATTTCTTTTGCTTGTTCTATAAATACGATTCACGTTGAGAAACTTTTATTTTGTTGTACAGGGTGCGCAAAAAATACAAAAATGTAGATAAAATCCAAAATTTTTTAATCAAACTTCTTTGAAACATCAGGATGAAAAAACTTACACACTGACGCCATTGCTACAGTAACACCAGACATTATTCACAAATGTTTATTACGAATTTTAAAAAATAATGGAAAAATGTGTTGACGTTGGAGGATTTCATGTTGAATAAAACGTTACTGTTTGTCATTTATCTCAATGTATTAACTTAAATAAATTTTGATTTTTTCTGGCAACAATTATTAGTTTTAAAAATTCTGTTTATGCCTATTTTTAATATCAGATATCTTAGTAACCATAACTTCTATGAAAACACCTAATTTGGCTTTTCGATTTATGCTTCTATGCTCTTTCATTTTGACGCATGAAGAAAGTTTCATTCAAAAATGTTTTATTTTGCAAATCTACATTTTCATGTTTTTTGCGCACCCTGTACAACAAAATCAAATTTTCTCAACGTGAATGGAAGACTTACATAATCAGGAATTACTTCATTATCTTGTCACCCAGAAGGTGTTAAACACAACTGAGTAAGACAATTATTATTCACATAAAGGACCTGATGTCCTAAAAACCTCTTAACGAAACATTAATTAAATTAAATTTTAGATCATATACTTAGTACAGTCAAAGGAATTTGAATCTGACGAGGATGATGACGACGATTTATCATCTTCTTCAGTAGTATCATTATTACCTCTGAAAATAAATGAAGAACCAACTACTGTTGAAAGTAAAATCAAACCGTTGAAATGGTGTGTTATTCTATATAGATCATTCGATATTAGTACTTTGCAACAGGTACTATATGCAATACTACTATAGCTTGACTAATGGTAAAACTATGACACATACCGTAAATGACTAAATCAGCAGGGAAATACAAACCGCAAGTAGGAAATGAGCCCTTGCCCTTTTTATTTGCTCCCTATGTGTTGTCCACATTGCGTACGTACCTACATCACGTATATGACTCATTACTCGTTAATTGTTTAAATAAAATAAGTGGCAAAGCACCAAACCCATATTGTACGTCCTGACTAATCAACTCGTAACAAATTCGAGCTATAATAATAAAACAAACAAATATTAATAATAGTAAAAATAAATTGAAAACTATTATTTGTTTTGATTGCGTCCGGGGAATTGAATAATGTGATAACAGCATATTCTGTGATAACTAGAAACATTTTGTTTAAGAGAAAGTTCATATTGAGTATGACCCAAAAGCTACCAATTTAACATAATATAGAATGTGGAAATTTGGTATAGAGGTTGATGTGACTTTCTGCGGTTGGCAACTTTTAATGGGTAAATCACCTTTTAATTATTCCGATTTTAATAATATAAGTGTCCACGTATGGAGTTCATTAAATACTGTGTGTATTGGCAACCCTTTTGATAAAATAATGAAAATTTAATTATACCCTTTCTCTGGTGCTTTAGTTAATTAAAAAAAATTGTGAAATTTTTATTCAATCGACAAACTCGTAAACTTGCCGTAAACGGAAAGAAACTTCCGCGTTTTTGTTGCGGAATTGAAAAATGTCAACCCAGGTGTGATCGATACAAACGATTAGACTTCCACGGAAATTTCACTTTCCTTTTGTAATTTATAGATACCTACGTGAAAAAATTCGGTGATTTAATAGAAATCCGCGTAATATCTAATCGAAATGGAAATCACAGATGTGCATGCGGTAATCTAAATTAGTATTTTTACTACCAACGGGTTTTGTCTATAAAAGACGATGATTTGCAATACTATACCAATTCATGCGGAAATGATGCAAGAATGTGAATGAATTTTTGGTGTATATTTTATACTAGTACTCCCTTCTAAGTCCTAAGCATGCCGCAAACCATTTGGTAAAACATGAAAATTAAAACCCATTATAATCCCACTGCTGTCGTAAATCCTATAGTAAAAAGACAGCGTGAAAAATAAAACGTGTTCTATTTAACTTTTACTTCAAACTATTCCTTTCTCATACGCAACACTACGTAGTACATATCAAGTAGTATGGTGACCTAGGCCCTGCAAACTGAAAAAGTCTCCCAGGGCTTGAACCAGTTAAAGCCTGCATGTCCAGAGATATAAGAAAGTTACACTTTGTGTTTGAATGGGATTATCCAAGGGTGGCCATAAACAAACAATGAATGAATGAATAAATGCAGGTAAATTATGGTCCGTACTTAAAAATGTCTTAAAGTAAACTGCAAATCCGGCGTTAAATGTGGCAGAACAACGTTAAGGAAGTGTATCCAACACATGGGTTTTAGATTTAAAACATTAACAAAAGACAAGTTTTAATGGAATCCAGTAGAATTCGGGAATGGCGATCCGAATATCTACAAACAATTAGGATTTCCAGAGATCAGCAAAGGCCGATTATTTACTTGGATGAAACCTGGTTCGACACATATGATACCCCGGAAAAGGGTTGGGTTGACTCAAGCGGTAAGTGTAAAACAAGCGCGCCATCAAACAGAGGTAAACGAATTACGATTTTGCATGCTGTATCTAAAGACGGATGGATTCCAAATGGACTTTCTCTGTCGGCAAAAAACATTAAAGATTCTTCTCTGGATTACCATGAGGACACCACTGCTGATTTATTTGAAGATTGGTTTTAAAAACAAGCTAATTCCAAATATACCTCCGAATAGCATAATTGTAATGGACAATGCAAGCTACCATAGCAGGCAGTTGACCAAGGCTCCATCCTCAAATGACACAAAATCAACAATCGAAAACTGCATGTATGATAATAACATTTATTTTCAGGAAGAGTAGGTACACCAAAAGGCAATTAATTGAGGTTTCACAAAGTTTAAAACTACAAAACGAATACTTCTGTGAAAATTATGCAAAAAATCTAGGGCATAGAGTTTTAAGGCTTCCACCATACCATTGTATATTTAATCCCATCGAACATATTTGGCACCAATTGAAATCTGCCATGTAAAATGTCAAATTACACACCGATATATTCATAACCGTCCACACAGGGCTACAGCAAAAATTCAACTATAGAAGAAAATAAAATTCCAAATCAAAATAAATGGTGAATATTTAAATCAGTCAGACACTATCCATATTTGTTTTCCCTTCGTCTATTCGGCACACAGAAGATCGACCAGTTTAGTCTTTACTAATGAACCACACACAAACTATTCACTGAGCCCAAACCCCTTGATTTTTCCAAGTCACAAAATTTGACTTTTTAATTAAAATTAAAATAAACTTTAATTGAAAAATCGGCAGAGTTTCTTCTAGCAACTGAATTAATAAGATATTATTGTTTTTCTTCGTTTATTCGTCGTAGTATTTATTGCTAAAAAAATACCCCCCCCCCCCCCCCCCCCGCCGATACTTTGTTCTTAAGATGGGAAAAATGGCACAAGGCACATCTCGTGACAATTAGACCATCTCAGTTCCGATAATATTTTGCTATTTTAAAATAATAATAAAAACATCGATACATGGCTTTGCTTTTAGGGTTAAGTAAACAAACAAGGGCATTCCTAGAAATTAGATTGACGTCATTGCTTTTGGACAAAAAATATGCGTTCTCCTCGAATCTTCTTAGCTAGTGACGTATTTTGTTTTTAAATTATATTCTTTGTTAATAAAAGTATTGGATTTTTACCATAGACAATAAATTTGCAAACATTTTCAAACCTTCAGTAATTTTAAAACCCTCTTTGTGGGTCATGGTGGATCTAACGAAGGGTCAGTTGGTGTAAACCTACCGAAAGATTTAAATCCGGGCTTGATCGCATTGTGCTTAAAACCGTAGCCAATTAAAATGCATAGTTTTGTACCAGTCTAGTTACTATGTCATTCATATGGAGAAGATAGTAATATAATTATTTTTTTTAATAAGTTGAACGCTACACAAACAACAGTTTACAAACACGAAATAAATTGTTTCAGGCTTTAATAAAAACGAATATATGAATAATATATAAATTTTATTATCCAAACAAAGTTTTTAAAATATCACATCATATTATTATCAGTCACAATCATTTAGCTGTACTTTTTGTACAAGACGAAGGTCTAGTCACTAAAGACAAACAGACCCAATATAATTTATTCGAGACATCTCAACTTAACCCCTTCATATATAGCCCGCAACCAGATACCTACAGCGTGCGCCCCAGCATCGGGATACTTGCGCCCGGATTTCCTTGTTTTTTGTGCCGACTCTTCCGCTTTGGCAACACCCACACCAAAAGCGGAAATAGTACTTCTCGGAGACATAAATTTTCTAGTGACTCTTGCACACGTGTATAAGGGGTCATACATAGTTTTGTCTCCTTCCTCCACATTGCCATATCTGAAGACATTCAATTTTAGGTTCACAGAGTGACATAGTGCGTAGAATAAATTTCTTTTAAGGCGAGTTCTAAGGCTTTATATGGTAAATTTTTATTGGAGTTTTAAGGCTTAAATTTTAAAAACAGATATATCAATAATAATAAATAATTTTCCTTATTGCCAATACAATCCATATAATAAAATTAACAACTTAGAAGGCGTTAAAATATAGATATTAAAGTATATTTATTTGACATATAGACTAAACCAAAGCAACGCTCGATGCGTGATCGTCGATCTGCAGGTGGACAGCGCGGTCCTTATTGGTCAATTTGGAGGAGACGCCTCGTGCTCAGCGGCACAATCCAATAGAATAGAATACAGCGACAATTACGTGTATAGCGCGTGATTTTATTTACGCTTAGTCTATATGTGAGATAAATGGACTTTAGGTATTCAAAACCCAAATAAAATTAATTAAAATAGACGTAAACAATTTACAACGTAAAAAGAGAAAAACATTAGGATTAGAACTGCAAATTAAAATTATACAAACATTTGTCCAATAAGAATTTGGTGGTGTTCCTCTTAAAAGTCAGAAAGTTTGGCTCCGATCTTATAGCAAAGGGGAGCATATTAAAGGCTTTAGTAGGCAGACGCTCTCTTAAAAAAGGTTAAATTATGCACCATTCACAGGCACACTCAGATCAGCCATACCATAGGTAACAGCTGTCACGCCCTCTGCATAGTAATGCGCGTTGTTGTTAAAAAATAACACTAGTGTCAAGAAGTAGAGTCACGGCAGTGTCAAGAGATTTAATTCCCCAAAGTATTGTCTACAGAATGTTCGTGGCTGGAGTTGCGTAGGCATCTTATTTTTTTTTCTTCCGAGGGTCCGTCCAAGTCCCGGATGCACTTCGGCCAGGTTTGGCCCATTGTGCTCACCCTAGTTTGGTCTTACGCCCACTTATTTATTCCAGTTCCTTGCACTAGTTTGTGTAGGTGAACTGAGGAGAGTGCCGGAATATCCTCTGGTTCTAATCTTGGTTGCCCCAGTTTTTGTTGCCTTTTCCGATCCAACGACCCGCAGTAGCAAATAATATGCTGTACCGTTTCACTTTCTCGCCCACATAACCTGCAGCTTGGGTCTCCATCGTAAAGTTGCATACGGTGCAGGTGCTTCTTAACGGCCTTGTATCCTAACAGAATTCCTGTGGTAAGTCTGGGTCCCCAATGAAAGATTTGCTGTGGTCTATTGTTCCAGTAGATTTTGCGTTGATTCCTTGTCCATCGTTTTATGACATCTCGTACTGTTGACCTTGGGACTCCAACCCCTTTCTTGCAAGTTCGTCAGCCTTTTCGTTTCCTGTAATACCTTCATGTCCTGGTACGTTGGCTGTCGGAACTTATTATGATAATCCCTCCTATTGTTTTCATACGCACACTGTAGGATGGCGTAGATTTCCCCTTGGAACGCCGTGGGAGACTTACCCAGAGAGAAATAAGCATCTCTCTTCGGTCTTACTCCGTATATCCCTGCTTCGGTACCCTCTTTGGTTTTTGAGCCGTCTTTGTACCAGATTTTTGGCCCAGGAGTATCTGGTGTTTTTTTGTTCCACGCATCTCGTTCGTCGATTACGGTCTTGAATGGTATGTCATAGCGATATGTAGGGTTTGTGTGGTTTGATCTCATTTCGCAGGTCCCCTTATGGTACGAGTGTCCAGTTGTATGCCACCCATAAAGTGACGTAGAACTCTGTAGTCTCTATAGTCTCATTCTTGCATCTCCTTTAATCACCAAATGAAGTGTAGGAATAATGTCCGAGATGTTCTCCATTTCGGATGTGGGGGTCGATTTCATGGCCGTCATGCTCAAGCATGCCATTCTTTGATATGGTGGTTTTCTGCTGTGTCTTTGGCCATCAGACCAATGCTGCATACGTGATTGCAGGTCTCCTTACCCTGGTGTACAATCAAGGCACCAGCTTAAGTGAGAGTCCCCATGTTTCTCGTTCATCCGTCTAGTAACTGCCAAGGTTACTTCCGACTTCCGGATTGTTTTTTCCACGTGTTTGTTCTACGTCAGCTTGGAGTCCAATGTTACTCCCAGGTACTTGACCTCTTCCGACAGTAAAATGTAGGGTTAGGGGTCCTAATCCCTCCTCTTTCTGCGTTTTGTAAATGAGATTATGACAGTCTTTTGAGAACTGATGTCGAGTCCTTTCTGCTCTACCCACGACATTGAGAGCCCTTTGTAGTCTCTCTCTTACTGTCGTGTTGTATTTGCCTTGGGTCATTATGGCCAGGTCGTCCGCATAATCCACGATATGATATCCTTCTCTGCTGAGTGAGCGTAGCAGCCCATCCATGACAAGGTTCCAGAACAGAGGAGAGAGAACCCTCCCCTGTCACCCGCACTGCAGATCCGCATATACAATTCTGCCTTGAGGCATACCTTCTATCCACCTGCCGCAAGTTTTCTCCAGTCCGATGGCCCTGGTTGCCCTAGTGATT
The DNA here is from genome assembly GCA_963920685.1 of Polydrusus tereticollis. Classification (NCBI taxonomy): domain Eukaryota; kingdom Metazoa; phylum Arthropoda; class Insecta; order Coleoptera; family Curculionidae; genus Polydrusus; species Polydrusus tereticollis. The sequence continues at coordinate 10,512,910 of OY987333.1, forward strand.
GATGCAAAGGATGTGTACTCAAATGCTCCTTCTATGTCCAGAAAAGCCTTCAGTAGAACTTCATCACAGGCATCTTGTTATGCGTTTCTGAGCGATAAAAACAGACACAGCGCCTCGTGAGGGAGTGATTGCACAGAGTAGAAGCAAAACTGTTTAAGGGCATTTAAAGAGACTACCTTTCGTACTACTTTCGTACCTACCTGTACGTGCCAGGGCACAGAAGCTGTGTAGTTTCGAAATTAGAGAGTTCATTTGGCAGTCCAAACTGACCCTCAGAAGCCTGCCAATCTATCACCGGAACAGACTTGTTTTCACCTTGGACATACAACGACTCACTCCTATCTGAAGTTTTTTGAAAGGCAAGACAACCTGTTTTTGTGTTATTAAGCTTTAGAGTAGAGCATGAGTAGTACACCAACCCTCATTAGGGATTTAAGTACTTCCTACCTTTTGACTCGCCTTAAAAGAAATTCTTCCATATATTCAAGGTAGGTACTAACTTACTTTTTGACAGCAGCACAAGCATTTTCTAGTGCTTCAAGCCACATGGAAGGAGTTATATCATCCTCCTCCTTGTATTGTCCGAATTTGTTTGCAGCAGCTTCAAATATTATACAGTAGATACATGCCATAGTGCCGCCTACTGTGTGTTCCAACAATTTACTTAAACTAAGAAAAAAGGTAAAGGGATGGTCCATGTACAATTTATTATTGCAGGTCCTTCTATTCAAAACTTCAGCAATATATTTTAATCGTGTACCCGTGTCTGAATCTCCGCCTACAAATGTTGTTTCGTGAAAACACCAATTAAAGCTTATTGTTTTATTTATATCCATTATCAGGGGAGATAGGGACCTACCCCAATTTACATTAAACATCATATAGGAATAGGAACCATCTTTTTTTTATGCAGTATATATGTAGGTGTATTTAATGCTTATAAATATACTACATTTATTTAAATATAAATACACAACCTATATTTTATGCTTTAATACCTATTTAAAACACAAAATTAAAATAAATGATTTGTATCTTGTATTTAGTTCATCCTGTTATCCTAATTACCAAGTATCCTAACACTAATTTAGATCTTTGTTTACCTCTTTTGTCAGAGTCCATTTTATTTAACATTCTCTCACAAGAAATTAGAGCATCACAGGCGAACTGAAGACAAAGCTGTACAATATTCATCGAGTTCTCTGATAATCTTGGTCCTTTAGTATGGGGAGAAAGTCTGTATTTCTTCCTCAAACGTCCAGGTATGGTAGTGCCCAATGATATTAAAGAATTAGATTGAAATACTGGCTTCCAACCTATTAAAAGTTTTATTATTTTTAACTACTAGGGAACAATAAATTAACTGTGTGCTATTATATATCCAAAGCATAAGAATATGAAGTGCAATGTTTGTTGATGGACAATAAGTGTGAAATTTTAATACTGGTTGATACTTGGTTATTGAAGAGTGAGGCGTGGCTCTATGATACAGAGGGATATAAAGCCTTACAGAGGAAGAGGAGAGGCGGAGGGACACTCATTTATGTTAAACATGGTATCAAACATATAAGGAATTGTGTTGATCCAATCTAGAGGATGACCTTAGCAGGATTTGTGCAACAAACCTTACATTGATTTAACTAAAGAGGTAAATGATATTTAAAGAAATAAATTAGATTTTAAGAACTTACAAATTAGACAATAAAATTTAAAAAATTACATTTAGAGAAACATTCTGCAATATTTTTAAATGCAGTTTTACCTAAAGTGTAGCGAGGGAAAAGGATTGCATGAGACCAAAAAGGGAATTCAGGGTAATTTTTCCAGATTTACTGGTCAAACTGCACTTTCTGCAAAAACTATGTTATAGGAACGAAAACAAAGGTTTATTCCTCAAGGGTTATATGTATTGCAACAGTGTATACATACTCCCAAAGACTGTTTGAGGATGCATGATTTTAATTTTTGTACTTTACCTACTTAATAATATGAATGTATGCATATCTTACCTGGTACACCACAAGGAACATCTAAATGGGATATTAAATCCTCATCAAAAACCTTAAGCACAGTAAGACTTAGATCTACATCATAATTCAATTGCAAATATGTTCCAATATAAAACCTGGCAATTTTAACATTTAACTGACTTAAATACTCCATACATTCCTTAAAGAGAAGGTACTCTTGTTTTTCACTTAAAACACCCATATTATTGACCAGCAAAACCAAACTACCTTCAGAATCAAAGTTAAAATTTTCACTAGCCATTATGCCATTAAATAAGGTTATGACTACTTCACACATTATATCTGAAAATGTCATATTTTTCAGTATGGATTTTTTTTGACCTGCTCCTGAACCAGAAATTAATCCTTGGGCACACTTTTTGCAATATAAACATTCTCTTGTCACTAGCATATTGTTAACATTTATACTGTTACTGATCATATTATCCGCCACTTGTTTACAGTAGTCGTAGATGATTGCTATAGGTGTATATTTCTCGGCAAGTGCCCCTGCAATTTTATTAACTAGCACTACGCCGGCCAAACCTCGTTTTTCTGTTTTGGTGCGGTCAGTATTATTACAGTCTTCTGCTACCCCAAGCAATACAGCTCTTAGATTATCGTTTAAAGCTCTCTCTACTGCTAATCCAAAGTTTAGGATATCTGTAGAAGTTGCTTGAACAATGACGAGAATTCCTCTGACATGATTTAGACTTAACTCTCGTAAAGTCCGTAAAATTGAATTAGTTGTTGGGGGACGCTGACCTGGGCCTAAGTAAAAGATGAACGAAAGTAATTTTAAAGGAAATTTGTAAAGAGCATACCTTGTACTGAAGCAGTAAGCATTCCTTTGCCCACATACTGAATGTGGGTACATGTCCCGCCAGAAACTAACCTCACCCGGTCATTTTCCATGTAGTTTCTGTCTACAACTACGTCTCCAAATTCGAATACCGACACTTCTTGATTATAACCACCGAATCCTTTAATGGAAGGTTCTGTAACGATAACAGCTTCCATTTTTAATGTTACACAAAAAATTTTGTTTGATGATTTTTTTTTTTGAATACTTGTCAATCAAAATGTAAACAAATGTGAATATAGGAACAGTAACTTGCACAGTTGCACCCCCCTATATACCTTTATCTATGGTTGCACCCAACAATCTCTTTCACGAACATAGGATGCCTAAGTTCGTGGTACCTTCCTATTGTATGGGTTCGTCGCCAAAATATGCTTATTTAGTCTCACAACCCCAATTACCACTAGGTAAGCCTGTCCAAGCAGGCTACTACGTCATGACGACTTCACATATTGCGGGGTCTGCCGTATAAGTTTCGCCCCTGGTTGCTCCATAGAATAGGAATTTCTATGGGTTGAGGGGTTGGGGTTGCCCACATAGGAAGTTGTGGTGTTGCCATCATGTTTGCCACCATGCCACCGATAATGCCAACCTAAAAAGATGACAGGAGTTTGTGACTAATGTCACGGTGTTAAAGTGACAACATCGTTGCTGTGACTTTTCCTTTTATGGAAAACATAACCGCTACGATCATAGATTAAATTTACTTGAACTGTATAAAAACCTGTGCCAAGATATTTGCTGAGATAAGCGCAATTTCACACTTTCACAGTTTCTTGTTTACGGTTTTTTGACCGGCTTTTTCGGTGCGTGAATTACGAAGGAATCCGGAATAAAAGCAAGTGGCTGTGGCAGTTTTGGAGAACCGCAATTGGGCCTACAACTAAAATACCATGTCCTACTCTTGCAGTAAGTAGTTTATTTTAAACTAAAATAGTCATTTAAACAGTGATAGCCAAGTTGAAACAAAATTTCCAGAAAGTATTTATGCTACCCTGCCTAGAACTCAAAGAGGTCAACCACTTGTTTTGGGTGGAGATCCTAAGGGAAAGAATTTCCTGTATACCAATGGAAACTCTGTTATTATTAGAAATATTGCTGTAAGTGGTGTTTATTATAATTATCGCTATAATTGCTCACAATAATCCCTACTGGTCACTGAAATGATTATTATTTTCTAGAATCCAGCGATAGCTGATGTCTATACTGAACATTCATGCCCTGTCAATGTTGCAAAATATTCACCAAGTGGATTTTACATAGCATCGGGTGGTAAGTTTACTACATTGGGTGGTTTGAATGTATAAAGTTTTCAATAGACACCTACAAATATTGTTCCTTACTTAATTTTTAAGTTCCATTACCTTTCCCTTAAAAAATAGTGCAGCAGGAAGAACTGGTTCGAATTAGCTTTTACATTTTCACAAAATTTTTTTTTTTTTATTTCATGCAAAAATCTTATAAAAAAATTTAATTTGTAATTTATAACTATCTGTAATGAAATACAAATTTACAATAAAATGACTCATAGATATAGATAAAACCATTGATAAAACTGTTGTTTTAAATAATATTTTAGGATGCTGATAACATTATTTTTCTAATCAAAATTATGAAAACAGTTACCAAATTAGGAAATCTTTTAAGGGAACAGAATTTTTAATATCAAAGGTAAAATAAACACACATTTTGTACACAATTCCACTATATTTTAACACTTTTTTTGTAATTATATTTTTAAAAATTAGGTAGCCTTTTCAAGAATGAATGGTTAATATAAGGTTTGTTCAGGTTAGTTCCAACACCGCCAAAGACCATAGGTACTACCATTCCTAAATGATCATTTCCAGTCTGTCAATTAAATTTTGAACTTGGCAATGGTGAATTTACAAAATCTGTATTAACAGTTTGGGGTTTATGGTAATTTTATTTCACAAAACGAGATTTATTAAGGTCAAATAATTGACAGTTCAAGAAATGGTCCCTATTTTTAAGTTTATTTATTTCTAGGGCTTCCAACCAACTAATTTTATATCCTTTATTTTTCTTGCGTCGAATTTGAAAATTACTATTGAAATTGTGATTAAATTAGAATTTAATAAATAAATAATATAAAATAAAATAAATGATTTGCATAAAATGAAAATAATTTTTTTATTAATAAAACTTGATAAATGTTCTTTTATTCTTTTTTGTGAAATTTTTGCCCCACTATTCTAGGTAAGTTTTTATACAATCTTTAGAATGGACTATACTTTTTGTATCTAAACTTGTTTTATTGTTTTTTTTAGACAGAATTGTTTTGTTTTTTTTTATATTTTTTTTGAAAAGATTTTTGTCCTAGGGACTTATTTGTCTCAGGTTTTATGGATATTTCAATTTTATAAGGTGTATTATGGCTATGGTCTTTAAACTGTATAAGGTTTTTATTTTTAAATGTATATATTAAGATATTATAAATGTAAATTTGTTTAACGTTCATCTTTATTCTTTTTGAATATAATCCTTTTAAATATAATTTTCAAAAATATTTTTTGTAATACATACTTCTAATTTTTTAAGTAAAGTTTTATTTATTTCGTTCTAACCTGATATTCCCTAAGTTAAATAAGTTTTAATAATATAATATTTCCTTTATATTCAGAAATTGTTTAACGTTTTTAAAAATCGGCAGTAAATATCTTAATTTTTAATCAAATATTCTACTTGAAAATTCTGATTTAATTTACTGTCAGAAATTATTCCTAAATATTTTACATGATTAACTTTTAAAATTTGAATATCATCCTTTATATTGATACTATTCATATTTTGTGGTACATTATTTTAAGTAAAAGGAAGATAATTGGTTTTATTAAAATTTATTTTTAATAAATTATTATCAAACCAATTTTTTATAATTTTGAAGTTTTAATTTTCTTATTTATATTGTCCCAATTTGTATCCCTATAAAAAGATAGCAGTATCATCTGCAAAACTATGAATTTTCCCATCGCAGTGTATACTAAATAAATTATTTATATAAACATAAGTTGGTCTGTCTTTAAGATAGTTTTTAATTAATTCCAATTCCTTACCTCTAAATCCAACATTTTCAATTTTTTTTTTAATAAGAAATTATGGCTAACCCCGTATCAAAGGCTTTTGATAGATATCAAAAGCATCTTGCCTCGATTTATTTTTTTTAACCCCAAATTGTTTTTTAGAAATAAAATTTAAATAATTATCAATTCGTATTTTTAAAATTAGGGAGTAGAGAGACATCCCCATCAGTTATAAATAATATTATGTGGTGTAGAAATCTGAGAATGTTAGAAATCAATATTAGATAGACTAGTGTTAATTTTCACGCTTTTTTTTTAGATCAGTCGGGTAAAGTTCGCATTTGGGACACAGTAAACAAAGAACACATCTTGAAAAACGAGTTCCATCCCTTTGGAGGCCCCATTAAGGATATTGCCTGGTCCCCAGACAACCAACGTATGGTGGTTGTCGGCGAGGGCAGGGAGCGTTTCGGACACGTTTTTATGTCCGAAACGGGGACCTCTGTGGGTGAAATTTCGGGTCAATCTAAGCCCATCAACTCTTGCGATTTTAAACCATCGAGGCCTTTCCGGATTGTTACTGGTAGCGAGGACAACACCATCGCCGTTTTTGAGGGACCACCGTTCAAGTTCAAGATGACGAAACAGGTACAATTATTTTTTTCTTTATGGCAATTAAGTTGGTATCTTGTTGGGCTAGCAGTTCCAGCTGCTTTAACTCTTTTCCTGGTTACGTTCATTGCAAGCAGACCTTGGTCTTTCACTTGATTTTTTGTCTAAAACTGACCACGCTTCTTTCCATTTACGATACCAAGACAATATGTTAAATTGGACTTATTGTATGCCTTAATAGATGTGAATAAACCAACTTGCTGACATGTCTCACTAGTTGAATAGGTGATTTCTTGATTTTTTCCTTTTGTGTTGTCATTGTTGTTTAGTGCAGTAAATTTGGGACTAAGACTGGTATAAGACTTCGATGGATTGGAGAGCATTTTTTCTGTTTTGAGTTGGTTGTCCAAAGATAAATCGACATATTATCCTTCGGCGACAGTGCTTGACTTCCATCCGTCTAAACTTTTAATCTGTAAAATATCTGCTCCCTTGTTAGCAAGTAATCTAGCAGCCGTTCGTCGTGCATTTTAGTAGGTTCCTATATTAGGCTTAGTCTACTGTTGCAATAATTGTTTATGTATTAATGAAACTTCCTTATAAACTCCATGGCGTCACTATAACTATAAATATATTCATTTCATTTCATTTGTTGACCAATAATGTATAATTTATTTTTAGATCAAGTCTGGCAGACTTCCTGTATCTAAATAAAACGCTATTTACATTCGGGATTAGATAGATTTACTTGGTTTTGATATTTCGCTAACCCACGCATTCTCCCATGTCTTCTAATGTCTAGGAATTTGGTTTGGTACGCACTGTTATAGAAACGTTTAAAGCTAACTATATTTACTACAATATCCACTCCACTTTACACTAAAGTGTGTAAGACTCAGTTCAATGAGTGTTAGTTGGATTAAATAGGGTTGCACAAAAAGTTGCGAGGAATCGGAGATTTATTTTCTTAAGTGCTACTATTTGGGATGGAACTTGACAACAGAGTCAGGCATCATGCGTTTAACTCCTTTTCATTATTCTATGGCTTTATTTGCCAATCTTCATATCGGGATTTGTTTTGGGCATAACCCTACTTGGCTGGGTAATTCCAAAACGCAATATTTGCTACCTGGTGTCAATATTTCTTTGCGAATTGGTTTTCGTGTATTGAACATGCGTCTGGGCAGAGACTGTACAGGTTATAGACCCGCAACTACAATCACAGCGAAATTTCTTCTATAAAATGGCAGGAGTTGTATAATAAAAATATTGAAAATTCTTGGAAGTGCAAAATTGTCGATACTAATATTATTTATCGAGTTATTCCTCGATTTGACTATGTTCGAAGGGGGTTGAAAATGAGACTAATATTGTTGGGACTAAAATTCTCTATAATTTTGTGCTCTTAGGAATTTTCGATATTTTTATTATTTATCGAGTTATTGCTCGATGTGACCATTTTCGAAGGGGTTGAAAATGTTTTTCGCTTGTAACTCGGTTCTTGTTGATTTTGCGACAAAAAGTGAAGAGTGTAATACGTTTGGGAATAAAATTCTCTATAATTTTGTACTTTTAAGAAATTTCGATATTTTTATTATTTATCGAGTTATTGCTCGATTTGACTATATTCGAAGGGGTCGACAATGCTTTTCCCGTGTAGCTCGGTTTCTGTTTACAAATTTTGCACACGTGCCGCACTTCTTTCATCAATGGAATTCGCTTTGCGTACATAACATAAGTTTTTATTTCAGATCTAGCAATTACAATAAATAAATATCTTTACAATACATAAAATAGAACAGCATAAAATGAAATAGCGTCACCTCAACTATGTTGTGTTTTTAGTGTTTTTAAGAAGTCGTTCTTGCTTATTAACAGGTGCAGTGAACATTCAAATAAATATATGCCATACGTAGTTAATAGTCTTTTTGTCTTAAAACCCCTCTAATACCTTTAACACCCTTGGAAATAAATAATACTTATTTCCCTCTTAAAGGACCACTCCCGTTTCGTCCAAGCCGTCCGTTACTCCCCCTCAGGCAACCTCTTTGCGTCCGCAGGCTTCGATGGGAAAGTCTACCTCTACGACGGCACCACGTCCGACCTGGTGGGCGAGGTTGGTAGTCCCGCACACGCTGGCGGCGTTTACGGTGTCGCGTGGAGTCCCGATGGAAACCAGTTGCTCACGACCAGTGGGGATAAAACCGCCAGACTGTGGGACGTGGGAACCAGACAGATGGTGTCTGAGTTTAAAATTGGAGGCACTGTAGAAGATCAACAGGTAGATAATATTATAGATGAGCAATAGATTAAATGTCAGTGGTCTAGGATTCTACTAGAGCTGATTGTGAGAAGACTTGTGAGGATGGTAAAGATCAATATTTTTTAAGGTATCATGTCTCTGGCAAAACGAACACGTGCTTTCGGTGTCGCTGAGCGGATTCATCAATTATCTGGATGTTAATGACCCCGAAAAGCCCTTGAGAGTCGTCAAGGGACACAACAAGCCTATAACTGTTTTAACGCTTAGCGACGATCGAGGTACCATCTTTACTGGTTCACACGATGGAGTCGTCACTAGATGGAATACTGAAACGGGGGAGAATGACAAGGTAAATTTTGGTGGTTAGATTTTCCTTCAGGTTTTAGGGTTAGGCCACATTAAAGTTTTTAGAAAATCGTTTTTTTTTTCTATATTTCATAGTTCAAACTTTTAACTTTTAACAATAATTTGCAACGACGGAAGTTGAGGTATGTCCAAAATTACCTGAATTGGAGCATTGGAAGTCAACTTCGTTTTTCTCGAAACTACTTTTTGCCGATCTGTATAGTTTAAGGAGAGTAAAGTTTCAGAAAATATTGGAAATGTTATTTGTGCAGAAGGAATCTGTAATATTTGAAAGCAAATAATTAAACCCCAACCAAAATGTATTACAAAATACAAATAAAGACTTGCAAGAACACCTAAACAATAGTCTGAGGTCTTCTGCGATATCCAATAAAAATTTGAAAGTATAGTCAGTAACAAGTAAACCCAGTAGTATCATCATAAACGACTTTGTTACGTCCTGGTCCTGATTCAACTTCTTCCTCCTCAGCTTTGTCCTCATCTTCAGCTAATTCAATATCTGAAGATTCATCGTCAGGTGCACACAAAATTCTTTATAGTAATGTTCCCTTTACGAATTACGCCGCGAATAATTGACGCTATCTCTATGAAGTCCTCCATATAAACTTCTGATTATCTGCCTAGCAGGACTGCATATATCACCAAAATATGAATATATTTCAATAAGTATTAGGAAAGTTAGTTCAGAATATATAGGTCACATTTTTAACAAATTTCAGATGCAGTCTTACTTTAAAAATTCATCAAATTTTCCTTAACTTCTGACAGATTCTCTTATAAACTACCTAGCAGGAATACATTGAACTATATCTCACCAAAATATGAATGGATGTTACTAAGTATTAGGAAAGTTAGTTCAGGATAGGTCACATATGCAGTCTTACTTTAAAAATTCATTGAAAATTTCCCCTTAGCTTCTGACAAATTCTCTTATAATCTGCCTAGCAGGAATACATTGAACTATATCTCACCAAAATATGAATGGATGTTACTAAGTATTAGGAAAGTTAGTTCAGGATAGGTCACATTTTTTAACATATTTCAGATGCAGTCTTACTTTAAAAATTCATTGAAAATTTCCCCTTAGCTTCTGAGAAATTCTTTTATAACTAACCTGAACTATATCTCACCAAAATATTAATGGATATTAGTAAGTATTAGGAAAGTTAGTTCAGAATAGGTCTTATTTAATAGTTGCGTCAAGGAAAAGTAATTACTTTGCATTGGCCTAACCTCTTGGGCAATTAAACTAATTAAAATAATTGCATAGATTGATGGTGCTGGCCATGGTAACCAAATTAATTGCATGAGAGTCCACGATGGAACCCTATACACCGTTGGTATCGATGATAGTTTGAAACAGATCGATATTGAAGGTATGTCAATGAAAAATTTTCTTGAATGGGTTGGGACACACTTTATTATAGTAAGTGGGGCCAATTGCGACAGAGTTTTTCTATATATCCATTCACAGCTAAAGACTTTGCTATTAGAAGTATCTGTATAATTTTCAGGTAATGCTTATAAACCACAGGACTTAAAACTGGGTTCTCAACCTAGAGGTATGGATATCCTTAAGGAACAAAATACGGTTATTGTGGCCAGCGTAAATGAACTCACTGTAGCGAAGGATAACAGAAAACTTAGCACCCTTAAAGTGAGCTACGAACCGACTGGAGTGAGTTGTTCGTCTACAGGACACATTGCTGTAGGCGGGTCAATGGACAACAAGGTATAAACTTGTTGCCCTAGAATACTGCTGATATTAAGTTATTTTGTGTTTAGGTCCACATTTACGAATTAAATGGAGATAACCTCAATCTTCTCCAAGAATTGAACCATCTCGGGCCGGTTACCGATGTGGCGTACTCGCCCGACGAGAAGTATTTGGTGGCGTGTGACGCCAACAGGAAAGTTATTTTGTACAGTACTGAAGAATATAAGGTTAGTTTTGATATTAATTTGAAAATCCTAATTTTTGGTGATAATAATTTATTTGATTTATTTCAATGCCTGCATGGAATCAGATGGTAAGTAGTGCCTGTTTCATTATAGTTTCAGTTTGTCGTAAACACAAAAACCCACTAAACATTGGTCAGCGAACGCGCTACCCATGAAACTGGGAACTTGGATAAAATATAGATTTGCCAAGTTAAAATGTTTCTGTTTGAGAAATCAAACCAGTCTGGCTTGCTCTCCATTATCGTCGGCGAGGCTATACACCGAATTCATTTCCGCCATTTCTGCATTTGAATAATTAATAAAATGAAATAAATAATTCACAACGCACAGACTTAAACGACAGAGACTGACTAGAAAATGTCAGATGTAAAAAGCAAATGACATATTCAATGGCAACTAGATATATTGCAAAATTGTATTCTTCAATAATAAGATTAATTTTCTCGGACAATACAACCGTTTTTATTTTTTTACTCAAAAACGGCGCTTCGCAGGGAAACAACTCGCGAGAGCTCTTTTGTTTCAAATTGAACGGTGAATTTGAAAATATTTTTTATTTAGGAAAAAACCATTGGCGTACCATTTTTTTCCTCAAAAATATCGAAGTCACTGCCCGTAGGCACGCCACTGTTAAAGTTGAAAATTATTTGTGTGTTGGAAAACATGCACCTTTATTAATTGCCGCTACGTACTAAATATCACTGAAATATCTCAAGTAACTTCGAAAATATTAATTAATTTCCATTTTTTTATAAAGCAAACTATCATTAATTTTTCATGTAGATTCACACCCTTAAATATTCGCATATCATTAAGGAACACCCTGTATATTACTTTGTTACACAAATTGGTCACCCTGTATACAGTGTGTCCGCTTAAGTTCTGTACATATGGGAAACTTTTTTAATATTAATTTTACGAAAAAAAGTTACTCTTTATAAAAAGTTCTGCTTACTGAAAAAATATTATTAGACTATTCAAACTTGAGATAGTATGTACAGGATGATCAAAAAGTAAAAAAATCAAAGTCGACCTACGAGAAAAGTACCCTTAATTTTAATTTTAGAGCAAAATGGAATAAGAAAATGTTGATTGGCATTAAAAATTATATCTGTTTCTACTCTTAGTAGACTATTATTAAAAATAAATTTGACATTTCAAAAAATATCATTCTTTGAAATGATTTATAATTAATAATTGTATTTATTATGCAATTCAAGCTAATAAACATTTATCAATTATTTTTATTCAAAACGTAACCTTTGATTCTTTATCCCTGTTTTGTAGTAATTTTATGACGCATTTAAATAATTGATAAAAACATGATAATTTATTTTGGAAAAATGCAATTATAATATTAAACATTCAAATATGAATTTGAATAAAAATATTCATTAACTTTCCCTCACTGTACATTTGCCTCGACATATTCGCCCTCCATTTTAATACATTTAGCCGTTCTTGCAGAAAATTCTCTTAAGACATTTCTAATCATGGCAGGAGTTATATTTGTAATTGTCTCTCTAATTACCCTCTCTAAATGGTCAACATTTTAAAATGACCTTTGTAGGTATACATTCTGTTTTAAGTAGCCCCACAATAAATAATCAAGGGGGTTCAAATCCGGAGACCTAGCGGGCCAAAAAAGGTCAGAATATCTATCGATAACCTTTCCATTAAAAAGGGTATTTAAGTATTGTCTTACATTCCTCATACTGTGGCATGGTGCACCATCTTGTTGGTACCATATCCGTAATCTATCGGGTATGTGAAGTCCATGAATAAAATTATACAAATAATTATTTAAAAATATCAAGTAACGTTCACCATTTAAATTTTGTCGAAAAAAAAGGTCCTAGTCTATTTTTGTAAATTCCGCACAACACATTTGTTTTAAATGAGTAGGTACTGATCACGTGTCTGTATAGTGAAATTTGGATTAACGTCACTCCACCAAGGACAGTTTTGTGAACTTACAGTCCCGTTCGAGGTAAAGGTTGCTTCGTCGGTAAAAATTATATCTCTTGTCATGAAAGGGTTATCTTCTAACTCTCCTTGTGTGTATACATATATTATATATAACTCTCCAAGGTGTGTATAAATTTTGGTTTGTAAGGCCGAAATTTGTTTTCATTTAATATTTTTGAAATCGTAGTTTTCCCTACATCATTTGGTAATGCTGTTGACCTTTTTCGCAATGATTTTTTAGGATCTTCTACTACAGACAACATTACTTGGTTCACAGTCTCATTATTTGCAACCCTTGGTCTACGTTTCTTATTGTAGTTATTTTGCACACTTCCAAAGGTCTTGAATTTATTCACTATGTTCCCGACTGTAGTTAAAAATTTCGGCAGTTTCCCGATACGTTTTGTAATTTTCACCAACAATTAAAATTATTTCAATTTTATCTTGCATACTCAATTTTAACGGCATATTTATCTAATTAAATATTCAAACTGATGTTTCAGACAAATAACATAGCTGACAGTTAAAATTCCAATTTAGGTGGGAAATGGTGGCAAGATAATGGACATGCCATTAAGAATTAAGATTTAATTTTTTAAGTTTATTTTCAATATTAGTGTACTAAGAGTAGACAGATATAATTTTTAATGCCAATCAATATTTTCTTATTCCATTTTGCTCTACAATTAAAATTAAGGGTACTTTTCTCGTAGGTCACTGTTGATTTTTTTACTTTTTGATCATCCTGTACATACTATCTCAAGTTTGAATAGTCCAGTATTATTTTTTCAGTAAGCAGAACTTTTTATAAAGAGTAACTTTTTTTCGTAAAATTAATATTAAAAAAGTTTCCCATATGTACCGAACTTAAGCGGACACACTGTATATCAATTATCTTAACACTTTTTACATGGCGTAATCTACATCCCAACATAACTATATTTACGCTACAGTCCCTCAACTGGGGTACCCTGAAGATGATTTTCTTTAATTATAATTAGACAAAACTGTACAAGGTGTAGAACCTTGGGAATCTAGCATTGTAGTAAACTTTATGTGCTTATTAACCTAGAAGAAGTAGGAGCGCAAGAAATGAGGCAAAAAACCGGTGGTCTTACCTACGCAACCGGTCAGGAAAAACATTATTATCTTGGTCGTAATTTTTTAGCCAGCGACGAAACACGAATGGGGCTTCCACAATGCGAAAGTCAATTGTGTGGCTTGGTCTCCAGATTCGCAATTGGTTGCCAGTGGTTCTCTAGATACAAGTATTATTATCTGGTCCGTCGAAAAGCCTGCCAAACATATTATAATTAAAAGTAAGTACACAAAGGGTCATGCAACTTTTCCCGAAATATCACCCCATCCACCTCAAATTTGTTCGTAAGTTTTTAACATACCTCATGTCATTGGAAAATAGTTTCCTGCACCATCGACTTCTTGCTATTTTTTTAGATGCTCATGCTCAAAGCCAAGTTACTAAATTATCCTGGGTTGACAATACAACGGTCGTTTCCGTAGGTCAGGACTGCAACACCAAACTTTGGACAATAACCCCGTTTTAGTCGCTCTATGTTTTCCCTACAGTGAAACTTAAAGTTTATATTTTACTTTTTGCCTTTGCATTTATTACACGTGATTTATTTTCAATTTTTTTATTTAAACATATTTATTTATATACACGTATTGCTATTTTTTTTTTCGGTATTTTAAATGCTGATGTCGGTTTTTTGCTTTTGCGCGAATTTTGCGAGGCGTATATTTGAATGTACCGGGTGATCTGTTATATTTTGACCACCCACCTATCTCATTTATTTGAAGAAATATCAAAAAACTTTAAGAACTAAAGTTGTAGGGCCTTTCCTGAATTTTTAGGAAATAATATAAGGAGAAACAAATGAACATCAAAAATGGCAAATATTTTACAATTTCATGTTTTCTTAAATGGAACACCCTATATATTATACGCTCTTCTGATGGGAAATTTTATTCTGATTTCAAATATGTATGGTTTATATGGTCTATCTTAAAGGGTTGTGTTAATAATTACAATTTTAATAAATAACATTAATAGGCGTGGACAAAATAATAATGATGGCGTATTGGATGTGCGGCAATTGTTATTAGGTCTTTGTTTGTCTACTAGATATAAGTTGTCGACAGGCAAACTATTCTTGTTAAAAATAGTATGTAGATATACTACAAAAATATAGAAAAAAAAATTAATGAAATTTAATATGAATATCAACAAAAGACAAAAACCGACAAACTTTACCTACCTATTCCCCATTAGAAAAACAAATTTTTGCAAATACTACTGCTAGTGGATGATAAACCCATATTTAAAATTTTTTTGTGTAAAACAATGTATTACCTAATAAAAGCAACAAAATAACAATTCATTTATTATAAATGCTCGAAATGACATCCGTTTGCATCAATACATTTTTGATACTCCGTTTTTAATTTATTAATCGGAGTTATCACTCGTGCTTGAATTTCTAATATATTATCGCTGTTTTTAAAATATATTTTATTTTTCAAAGTTTCCCAAAGAAACGTGTCAAGTGGTGTTAAATCGGGACTGTCAGGCGGCCAGGATATATCACCATATCTCCTAATCCAAACTTCGAAATTGGCATTTAACCGTTCAGTAACCTGGGCAACGTTATGCCGAGGTGCGCCATCCTGTTGCCAAATTATGGAGTTAGCCACGTTTAAAGGTAACTCATCTACACGATTTTCTACAGCATTTAAAAGTTTCATATATCTTGCTCCTGTCAGATTGTTCTCAAGAAATATTAAATCAATAATCTTGTCACTTAATATACCGCACCATACATGTAAGGAACGCCTTCCATATCTTTTAGTTTCCAGGATATTGTGTGGATTAATATCAGCCTAAAAATGCAAATTTTTTCTATTGAGTGATCCCGAGGTGCAAAAAGTGGATTCATCAATCCATAAAATGTTTGAAAATAACTCCGCATCTTGTTCTAGTCTGGCTAAAATATCCCTACAGAAATTATGCCTTCCTTCTTTGTCGCTTTCACTTAATTTTTGGCGTCTATGGAAGTTTTAAAGACTTTCCAATATAATTTGTCTAAATCCACCATGGCTTCGCGTATAGAATTCAGTGGATTTTCTAGAAACATTGAAATCTGAGTTACACAATCAACTAACAACAACTAACGATTTTATGTTACCTTGAAAATAGAGAATAATTTCCAATTCTTTCTCCTCATTTATAATCACCGTTATTTTTTTCTTTTTAATGATTTTGTGGTGTGCACCAAATTGTATATATTTCCAAAAGTATTTAGATTTGGTATTCTATTTAGATTCTCACCATATCAATTAATATACTCTTGGCGCGCCTTGTATTTATTTTTAATATTTTTTAAGTAAAACTCTTAAATTTTAACCTTTTCTTCTTCCGAATACCCCATTTTTGTGTAGAAATGTAAATGATTTGACAGATGCGTAAAATATAAACAATTGCAGCATATTCAGTAGGCCATTATTATTTTGTCTTAGCCTACTTATGTTATTTATTAAAATTGTAATTATTAACACAACCTTTTAAAATAGACCATAGAAACCATATATATTTGAAACTAGAATAAAATTTTCCACCAAAAGAGCGTATAATATACAGCGTGTTCCATTTAAGAAAACATTAAATTGTAAAATATTTGCCACTTTGATGTTCATTTGTTCCTTCTTATATTATTTCCTAAAAATTCATGAAAGGCCTTACAACTTGAGTTCTTAAAGTTTTTTTGATATCTCTTAAAGTTAAGTGGGTGGTCAAAATATAACAGATCACCCTGTACCTACTTCTGTTACATAATTTTAAAATGCACAGTGAGTACGTTTTGCCTTGACAAAAATCACTGGTGACTCTTATTAATTTGTTCTATGAGAAAGAAAAAATTCGAAGTAGTTGTAGTAACACCAAAAATCTATGAGTAAAAGAGTATTTTTTTGTATGAGAAGCAAGTGCGATCCATATTGTATACAGGGCTTTACTCGTATCGTTATGGTCAGTTGTTTTGTTTTACTGTGATGCCACTACGATTACCACTATTTTTTACAACTTACAGAATCACAACAAAAACGTCATAAAAAACTGATCATCGCATCCAGTCATTTTACAGTTATGTAACTGTTTTTTACTGCCTTTTTTCGGAGTGATTTGTTTTTCTAACGTCTAATTTCACCGTGTCAATATGAAACAAATAATCGAATTTGTGTATGGCCCTAATAAGGATTGTTCAATGTATAATGTAACAAAGAAACTATTATGTATAACAAAGTATTATCTTTATTTGTGAAATAAAATCCTATTATACTTTTAAATGGTCGTTTTCTTTCATTAAATGGTGGCAGTATATTTTAGTCCTTCTCAAATTACGTCACAGAGTTAAAATAGAGCACTCCCAGCTTGAGAGAACTCCCGTCATGTCTATAACTCCCAACCATTTCGTTATTACGCATCTGAGTGAAAAGGTTTGATATACAGGGTGAGTCGGGAGGAACGGACCTAACTTCAGGAGTCTATTATACATGTAAAAACAATGTGAAACAACCCATATTTGTTGTTTCCGATTTTCATTTGTTTTCAAGTTCTAGCGCAATTGAAAATTTTTATCTAGCGTTCCACTTATATCCAAATTTTGCATAATCAGAGTATGCCATGTTCGAGACTCAAAAACATTTGATAACTTTGTTGTTTTGACAAGGTGTCAGTGTACTGTGACAGTTTATTGAACGTTTAGTTTCAAGTTTGAATGATATAAAGTGTTACAAAATGCCAAACATCTGTTGTGATTTGTGTTTGTTTATGGTTTCTGTAATGGAAGTGCTACAGCTGCTGTTGAAGAATATCGTCAACGGTTTGCACATTAGATACATTTTAATAGAAACGTATTTATCAGAGTTGTCAACAAATTGTGTGAGACCGGTAAGCTTTCCAGTGCTAATTGTTATTTCAGCGACCTACTCGTCAAGATTTAGAAGAAGTAGAAAATATTCTGGATTTAGTGGAAGAAGATGCAACTACCAGCTCACGAAGAATTCGTACCCAATTGGGCATTTCACAAAAAGAGAGTAATAAACACAATCCACGAGCATGGTGGATAAATAATAATCACCGTGTTGTATCGCGTATACTTTTTACGGATGAAGCAACATTCCCCCGTGACATTATACTACGCAACACATGAAAGTAGTTTTCAAAACGTGTAGTGTGATATCCTCGATAGTTATTTAATTGGCCCTTTCATTTTGGAGAATCGCCTCATAGGAACTTTTTGCAAAATGAATTACAAGGAGTAATGCTAGAGGATGTTCCTATTAATATCAGAATGCAAATGTATTATCAGCACGATGGAGCTCCTGCACATTTCGCTCGTCAGGTCGAGCAACATTTGGACGATAGATTTCCAGGTCGTTGGATTGGCCTCCAAGATCTCCAGACCTCACAGTACTAGATTATTGTGTATGGGGCTGGTTTAAAATGAAGTGTATAGAGTAAAAGTGGATACTCAGGATGCACTAATGCGACGTATTAGAAATACTGCATCCAATATTAAAGAAGAAAGACATGAAGCAATTAGGACAGCAACAGGAGCTCTTCGTAGACGAAGCAGAAAATCTTTACGAGGCGGTATTTGTGAAGATTTATTAAAATAACGATAATATGAAGAAAATGTGAATGTATGAGATGGGCATCTTCAGGGTCAGATAATACTACCTAGTTTTAAAGAAACAAAACGGAAGGACACCCCTGTTATAGTTGGTTAGTACTTAACCCTATAACAGTGGTGATGAGGGAGTATTACTTAATTTTGTGTTTTTAAGGCTAGAGTGAGAGTATTATCTGACCCTGAACATGACACAGAGATCGTAGACTGTTGATTGTGATTCAGGAGAAGAGAATAAATAGCCAGTAAAAGAGTATCTAAAATTTATTTACAAACTAATATATGCTTTGTCTTTTTTGGTTCGTCATCGTCACACTATTCAGTTCTGTGGGGAGCCTGCAACATTGCCCGTGTCTACTCCATAGCTGAATCCTTGACATCTCTACAATGAGATGTTCCAAACGTTTCTATTATTACCAAAAACTATTTTTCAGGATTTTTACTCAGTCTTTTTTCGTTTTTTCGTAAGATATTCTTCGGGATGTCGATACGACACATGCTTCCGTAATGCGTCTCTACTTCGAGACACATGAGGACATGACTGGCAGGCGTGATAAGCCTCTTCGTGTGTCTCCATATGCACCCTTAAATTGTACTGATTGCTGAGGTACTTTCCACACAAGAAGCATTTGCACGTCTCGGAGGCTTCTTTCGGACTCGGCTGTTTTCTCGTAGAAGGGGTGAGGTATAAAGGTGGATTTTCCTCGGTGGAGCATGGACTTATATTCTCTGGCGTTTCTGAAAAAAAAATTATTTCTATGGTTTTTTTGGTTGTGGTCAGTTCTCATCACAAAACAGATCTAGTTTCTCGAAACAGGCCCTGTTTATGTGTTTTCAGAACATGGTCTATTTTAGTTTCTTCAAAAGAGTGTGTTTTTTTTTAAACCGGACTTGTGTTAGTTTCTTCAAACGTGTTTGATTTTTGGCAGGCCCTGTTTGGCAATACTGGGCCTGTTTTTGTTTCTACAGTATGTTTTTTAGAACAGGTCCTGTTTAGTAAAACCGGATATGTTGTAGTTTTTTCAAACATGTACTGTTTAGTAAAACCATGTATGTTTTAGTCCCTTCAAATGATTTGATTTTGGGATAGGTCCTGATGTTTAATAAAACTAGGTTCATTTTAGTTTCTACAAAATAGTCTCTTCAGTAAAAACGGGTCTTTTGTACTTTGTTCTGTTTCGTAACACTAGGTATGTTTTAATTTCTTTAAACAGGTCTGTTTCGTAGAACAGATCCGGTTTTAGACACTGTTTCAAGCAAGGAACCCAGAGTTGTTTCCTAAAACAAGGTACCTAAGTCCCAGTGACGTGACGTCAGAGATATTAAGTAATATAAATGGATGAGTGAAATGAACGAAGGATCAAATCAAATGACGACAGTATTCCTCCCCCCCCTCACACAGGAGGGGTGTTGCCGTACCTCGTAATGGTTTTTCCCACGTAGGCGAAGAAGATAACTTACTCCTCTTGCTATCTGTTGATAAGTTAATGGCTGTACTGTAACCGCTACTGCTACTGTGTCTTTTAAGTGATATACTGTTCGGGACGTACGAGCAGGCACTCGCACACGTCCTGTCTTTGTCAGTCGCTTGTGTATCACAGGAAAATTCTCTTGCTGTATTCGATTCGATAATCGGTTTCGAATCGACAGCAGTTTCCACTGGAATGCTTTCGGTTGACACGTCTTTTTCGGGTACCTTAAAGTAATTTAGTGTTAAGTTACACAGTGTGATACTGGAGGGTTACCTACTTTCATATCACAAAGTCCTTGGATTTTCAGTAACTTAGCTACAGACAGCAGGTTTGGCAGTTGGTCTTTTGATACTACACACTGACCGCGGTACATAAAGGCCAACATTGCTCTTACATCTTCTATACTAGCGTTGTGCAGAACCACAACTGGATGTTGTGTGTTTTTCATCTCCTAAAAGTCAATTTTTTTTTATACATTTGCTAATCATATTTGAACTTTGTACTTGGCATAAAATTGCTTAGTTATATGGGGTGCTGATAGAGATTATAATAATGGATTCTCCAAGTAAATGAATCACCTGAGGAAAAATCGTTCTACACAGTTGTCATGGGGAGAAAAAATGGCAAATAATGAGAGTACACTAAATTTATACAGGGTTAGGAGAAGTTACTAGAACGGTCGATTATTTCAAAAGATATACGAGTTAGCAAAAAATGTCTTTTATAAAAGGTGTAAGGCTTTTAAAAATCTACATATTTGTAATAAATTTTAATATACAGGTACGCCCAAAAAGTTGTGGAGAGTCAAAGTTATATTTTTTTAAATATAAAGTATATTATTACTTATTTTGATCGTCCAGACAATTTTAAACATTTTCTATTAACCATATGTTATGCCTAAATTTATTAGTTTCCGAGATATCGGCGTTTTAAATAATAACGGATAACAATGTTCTATTCATACGTAGTCGTATTTACATTAGCAACAAATTACCAGGACCAGACAATTAATTAACCTGTGTAGTATCTGATGAAAGTATAGTTAAGAGAAAGATGCCAGATGCCATAAATACTCGTCACTCGTAGGTCAATAAACGATCAGGCTGATAATAGATTGAAAACTCAATTTAAGTTAAAACCAACAATAATGTTTTATTGTTAAAGTCGTCGTTAAAACTCACCAGCTATTTCAATGAATGTAATTTATGTTACTTGAATTTTTGTGAAAAAATAACCTGAAACCCCCCGGATAAAAATAGGATTCGCACATCAGCTTCCAAAAATATTTGCATATGTTTCCCTGACTTTTCCGCACAAACAAACTTACCTGAAAAAGCTGGAGAAAGTATACGCTACACATTGCTAGTATAATCTTGTGAGCCTTAATATGTTGGGCACCCACAGAAATTGTAACGTCGCTCAAAATATCGTTGTCCAATAAATATGGCAGATTTTGAATGAGTGTATTTTCGTGATAGTGCCATTTTAACACGAAATGTTGGTCAGTCATCGTGTACCTCTGGTCAGTGTGCATGATAAGGGAAAAACTGGCATACTAGGCCAACCAGTCGAATGTTATCCAGACGGGCTATTATTAGCGGTTCCTGGAGAACAAACAGGTGCCAGAAAATTTCGTAACGCTTTTGATATTTATTTGTCCAAAGTTAGAATAAACATGTGGTCGGTGTTCTGTGACATTGTTTAGGAAATGAATGATGGGAGCTTGGGATTGGAAAACGAATATAATAAACCTATTATTATAAATATACAGAGTGATGTGGGTGGAATATAATATATTCTGTCAGTATAGTCTGTAAATAACTAATTAACCTTATCATTTTATTAGTTATAATAACAACTATTATAGCTATTATAGGGGTTGAATTTAGCGAAATGCTGTAATATGTGTTTTATTACACGGACTGTCCAACTTTTTAAAACTCTTTTTTCCTCCCTGAAATATTTTTGGCTGGTTTTTATGTATTTCGGTCTGCTGCATCTAGGCTTTGACCTCAGAATTTCGTTATTAGCCTCCAATGGTAAGGGAAGCGGAGATATTTTAGACATTAAGAAAAATTCAATGAAAAACGCCATTTATATTCAATTTATTGGCTTTAAACAATTACAAACTTATAATACGTTTTATTTTAAGGCCAATATATTCATTTTAAATTAATTTTTCAATTTTCCTTTGATCTTTCTTTTATAATAACCACCAGGAGTTTCTTGTATTAAATTCTAACAATAGTCGGTCAACATGTTTGGACTCCCATTTTCCGGTACCTATACCTTTTTTCAATTGATGCAATGTCTTGGTGGAATCTTTGTCTATGCTTATCTGGTACTGCTCCAAAATTTTCGGGAAAGGAATCCAAATGAAAATAGACAAAATGGAGTTTTAGCGACATATATATGTTGTATTTCAAAATGTGCTGCGCAGAGAGTACTTCTTTTATGTGTATGCTAAGATTATAATTAATTAACCAAAACGACGTTAATGGATACCGAGAAACCCAAAAGATTGTTCGTAACAAAATAAGAATAGCAAAGGAAAAGTGGTTGGTCGCCCGTTGCTGGGAAGCAGAAAATTTAAATCACGTTGGTGACGGCTTCCATCTCCACAAAAAGGTAAAGGAAACAGCTGGACAATATAAGAAGACATCGATAAACCACTTAAGGGATGAACACAATGAGATCATACTAGACCCTGAAAAACTGCTGGATACGTGGAAAACTTACACAGCTAGACTATTTGACGACGACAGGCTACAGAGCGCACCGTTCCCAGACGACAACCCACCATCTGGGCCGAGTATATTAGCAAGCGAAATCCTTATTTATGCCATAAAAGTATCGAAAAACAATAAGGCTCTAGGACTGGAACTGAAATGGTGTTTTATTTATTAATAAATAAAACAAAATTTGTTGATATTTTCAAAACACATCGTTATTTCGAAAACTACTGATATTAGGAACAAAGTGATAAATGACTCAATTTAAACAGGAGCTTCAGAGCGTGGACTGGATGTATGTATATGAGTGCGATGATGTGGATGGTGCATATACTGTTTTTTTGAATGTCTTTAAGAGCTATTTCAACCGAATATTTGTGTTCAAAAAATTGAATACGACAAAAAAAGGAAAATCCTGGATTACCACAGGAATTAAAACTTCTTGCAGGAATAAAAGAATTCTGTATTATAAAAAAATTAAAGGTCACGTCTCTCATAAATTTTTCAACAAGTACTGTAAAACTCTAAAGGGTGTCATCGAGCAGGCTAAACGTATTTCAAATCGAGAATACTTGAAAAATTCTGAAGACAAAACCAAAGCTACATGGAACCTGGTAAATAACATAACTTGACCAAATACTGACAAAAAAAACATATTTCAAAACTTTTCGAATAAATATGAGAGTAGAGTCGAAATATTGAATAAAATTAATGAGTATTTTATAAATGCATGCCCAACCTTTAACTCTGACGAAAATAAAAATTTCATTAAAAACAGAGTAGAAAACTCAATTTTTTTAAACCCAGTCACCAGCCCGGAAATTATGAAAGTTATAAAACACCTAAGAAATAAAAAATCGGTAGGAGAAGACGAAGTGCCTGTATCCGTACTGAAAGAAGTAGCTTATGAAGTATCTGACCCTCTCTCTTATATTGTGAATCTTTCGCTATCTGCAGGCGTTTTTCCACGCATGTTGAAGGCGGCTCATGTAAAGGCTATTCATAAAAAGGGTCAGATGGATGAAGAGAAGAACTATCGACCTATCTCTCTCTTGTCAAATACAGGTAAGATTTTTGAAAGGGTTATATTTGATAGACTGATGTCATTTTTTGAGAGGTACTCAATAATCACCGACAGACAGAACGGTTTTAGGAAGGGCAAATCCACCATAAGAGCGATTTATCAAGCATTAGAAAAGGTCTTAAATTCGTTAAACAATAATAATCAAACGATGTTAATGTGTATGGACCTTTCAAAGGCATTCGACTCTGTAAATCATGACTTACTATGTAAAAAACTTGAGATGTATGGGGTGCGTGATGCGACTCTGCGTTTGATTAAGTCATATTTGAAAGATCGAGTACAACAAGTGGTTGAATGCGATGAGTGCGGTGTTTTATGCAAATCACAGGAGATAGTTGTCACTAGGGGAGTTCCTCAGGGATCAATCTTGGGGCCTCTTTTATATATTGTATATACAAACGAACTACCTGATGTACCTGACGAGTATACTGTATTATATGCCGATGATACATCGCTCATATTTGGTGAAGAGAATAGCGAAACACTTCTGTATAAAGTACGGACTTCAATGGACGCCCTTGACGAGTATTTCTCGGCAAATGATCTGTTGCTGAATGTATCAAAAACGCAGACCCTAATCTTTGGAAACAGAAAAGAGAATAATGTTGCGCTCACATACAATGGCAAAGAGTTAAAAGCATTAGAGAGTATGCGTTTTCTGGGATTGCAGATTGATAGGAGGCTAGACTGGAAGGCGCACATTGAGAGTTTAACAAGCACTATATCCCGATACTGCTACGCCCTGCGTGTAATATCCGATCACGTGAATACCGAGGCTGCCATTGCATCTTATCATGCATATATCCAGTCCAGGCTAAGATATGGAGTGATATTTTGGGGTAGTTCATCGGAAATACACAGAATTATGGTCATGCAGAAAAGGTGCATCCGAAATATTTTTAGAATGAAACAGCAGGAAAGTTGTCGGTCTGTTTTTGTAGAAAAAAATATTCTGACCGTAATAGGAATGTACAGGGTTATCCAACCAAGACTAGACAAGGCGATTTTTTGACTTTTCCTGTACTTTTATAAAAAAACTGAAATAGCCATCTTAAGTCATTTTCTCCCGCGAATTCGAATATCTTCAGCAAAAAACAATTGAACATCAAACAAAAGTACTAGGGGTCACTTTGATATTTTTTTAAATGGGATGCCGTATTTTTAATGAGCTTATCCGATTTCTCATATAAATTTTGATCTAAAATGTTGGATTTTTAATTTATTTTTATTTTTTTTTTTTTTTATTTTTCACATTTTCCGAATTTAAAACTGAAGAAAAAAGGCGTTTTTGAATTAAAAATCCAACATTTTAGATCAAAATTTATATGAGAAATCGGATAAGCTCATTAAAAATACGGCATCCCATTTAAAAAAATATCAAAGTGACCCCTAGTACTTTTGTTTGATGTTCAATTGTTTTTTGCTGAAGATATTCGAATTCGCGGGAGAAAATGACTTAAGATGGCTATTTCAGTTTTTTTATAAAAGTACAGGAAAAGTCAAAAAATCGCCTTGTCTAGTCTTGGTTGGATAACCCTGTACATTTTGGACTCTGTAATATTTGTATGTGATAATAGGGATCTTTTCCTCGATTGTAATGTGAAACATGATTATGATACTCGCCATAAAAGTAATTTAGTACCAGAAAAATATAACTATATACATACCTCCAAAAAAATGTAAAATACTGTATCATAAAAATGTTTAATTGTTTCTCAGAAGAAATTAGAAACCTGCCAAAGAATAAACTAAAATATACCTTAGCAAAATATCTGGTCAGTAAGGCCTTCTACAACCTTAATGAATACTTTGATGATCCTGATAAAGGAATAATTCAGTGTTAAATTTTAAATGTTTGTTACAATTTTAAGCATGTGTAATATTGTGTAATTTTATCAAAATTGTCATTGTCTAAATGTAATGTAATTACAAATTAAAAATAGTTATTTACAAATATCTCTCCAGACATTGTTCAACAGCCCCTATTGGGTTCTTTTTTTATTATGCTTATAGTAAATGTAAGCATCTTATTTTTGAACAAATAAATATTATTGTATTGTATTGTAAGTATGTTATACCAAAAGTGTAACAAATTTAAAGTAAAAACTACAGGGTGTTACATTTAAAAATATAAAATTCGTTCGAATTCCAAACTAAAAAGCAACAACGCCAATATCGTCATTCGGTGAGTCAGATCCTCTTACACAACTGTACTAAATTTGGTTTAAATCGGCCAATAAATTGTGATGTTAATTCCAAAATTATCAAAGAAGCTCAAGACATTAAAAGGTTGGCGACCACTGCTTCTACAGTATAGAATACCTACTGTTGACCAAATGTTCATATTCAAGATCGAGAGTT
Organism: Polydrusus tereticollis; assembly: GCA_963920685.1. Classification (NCBI taxonomy): domain Eukaryota; kingdom Metazoa; phylum Arthropoda; class Insecta; order Coleoptera; family Curculionidae; genus Polydrusus; species Polydrusus tereticollis. The sequence continues at coordinate 10,539,353 of OY987333.1, forward strand.
CGGGACGGCGATGATGAGTCAGTCATTCGGACAGGACAGGTTATCGACTTCATGAATACCTGCTGCGATTTCAAGAATTGCAATGGAAAATATTCAAGTTCAATTATCTCGACAACGATTCGTAATAAATGAAAACAACCTTTCCTGGGAAGAGACTGATGATTCACAACGTATGTGTCCAACTATTTTGCATTCTGTTTAATGAAAACTTATTTTAGACAAATAAAATATTTTATTGAAAATGGTATGGAAATAGGGTTAATTCAACTCAATTATAAAAGTGTTAATACGACATGTAAAATTGCTCTAACATTTAAAAACTATCAAATTAAATTAAATATTTAAAATTAAAATACAACCTTGTGTGTGTTTCCTATCCCTATCACTAACTGAATTACACTTAGTATATTGCTTATAGTTACATCCTGTACTAACGAAAAGACGAAACAACATTGATTAATGAATATTTAAGAAAACAATGGTAATTCATGGCAAAGTATCCAACATAAAATAGTAGGTTATTTATATAATTTGAGGTTTTACCTGTTTTTAGCTGAATAAACTGGGATAGATTATAATACAAAATGTTAAACTTATCTTAATAATTAGCTTAACGACACAAAGTAGCATCAATTTGTTTTAAAGAGGGAGCAATTAGCATTAACTTCCTCCTATACATTGGATCCTCAGCTACTGGATTGCGTTCCAAATAAACAGTCGACAAATTCTTGTGAACTGAGAGGTTGTTCACTGTGTTCCAGTCAGAAATCTTGTTATCATTTAGCTAAAATACAAATTCTATTGAAACCCTCCTGAGATGCAAATTATTTTTTGTTGTTTCAATAATTAAGATTATTTTGGTCAGTTTTCAAAGTCAAAATATGCTTTGTTATTCAAGACATAAGTTTTATTGACAAAGCAATACAAAATAAATAATATGTCATATTGTCCGACAGTTACAAAATAAAGATCACTCTGTATAAATCTAGGTCATTGATTAAGTTTCTTTGTGTTGTTGATAAATGAATAAATAAATTAAAGAATATATTCTTACCCAAAATTCTGTTAAACTCACTAAAGCCTCAGTGTTCTCAATGGCAGATATTTGATTCTGAGCTACATCCAAAGTTTCCAAATTTTTTTGTTCATTCAGATTTTCAATTTTTGTTAGAGCATTCTCCGAAAGGTAAAGTTCATTAAGCTCAGTCAATTTGTCAAAATTTTCAATTTTTGTTAGTCTATTGCTTTGTAAACTTAAACATGTTAATTTGACTAAATGGTCTAAATTTCTAATTTCAGAGATTTTGTTTTTGCCCAAATATAAAGTTGTGAGCTCTGTGAGTCCATCTAAATTTTCAAGTTCCTAAAAATAAAAAGAAATAAATGTAAGGAAGTACAGGACAAAATTATTGTTTCTAATGAAACTTACTCTTAACTTATTATCCCCTAATTCAAGGAGGGTAAGCTTCTTTAAATGACCCAAGTTCTGGATTTTAGTAATTTTATTGGAAGACAAATACAATTTCTCCAAGTTTTCTAAATTATCTAAACCTTCAATCTCTCGTATCCTGTTAAAAGATAAATCCAGGATCCTAAAAAATGATATAGAATAATACTCCACACTCTACAAGACTCCTTAATATTCAATTAGACCTTACTCTAGGTTGACAAGTGCATCTAATCCCTCAATTTTGGCGACTTGATTGTCATACAGCTCTAATTCTTTTAAAGTAGTAAGAGTACTTAGATTCTCAATTTTTGTGATTAAATTCCATCTTAAGTACATCCTTTCAATTTGTGTTAAAGGCTCTAAGTTTTGAAGCTTCCCAATTCTACCATGATTTAGATCTAGCTCCAGTGTATCTGGGTCTATTATCATTATATCATTAACAGTACGATTCAGTTCGTTATGTGCATGCAAAGGTTGGTTTTCACTGTTTGAGAGCACCTCAACATGTGGAACTTCTGAAATATTAAATGGTAAGCTCGGTAGTATATGAAAATATCAGCAAATCTTTCATTGAAAATACATAATAGGTAGGTACCAAAAAATGTGATTTTTGGGAAATGTATTAAAACTTTTGACAAACCTTGCTCTTGAGTGTTTACATCTTTATTTGGAACCGGCATGATATGATATACTTTTGAAAATATTCTAATTCTTAAATAAGCATAAGTAGGTATCCAATTTTTAAAAAAATAGTATTTTTTGCTTTATTTTTGACAGCAATTTTTACGGCACAGAATGATTCACAATAATTAAGGTTAGGTTTTTAATTTGATGTTTTGCGATCTGTCACCTTTGACAAGATGACAAGTAGACCGGTGATAGCGTTGGCGCGTTCGATGGGCGCGATTTTTGGCAAGCGGACAATTTTCTATATGTGAAATTTGAATTTACAAACGCATGACCCGTAAAATCTATTAATCGTAAAAGTATGCTTCTCTAAACTACGTTTTCTCTTGTCAGATCATGTTACTTTTCGTAAGATAAAGGGCGTTAAGTTTTTTTGATTCATTGCGAATTTGATTATTTGAATTTGGCGCACAGTGGCGCTAGTATCGCATGTCGGTTTACTTCTTTTTGCGCGTGCGCATTTATCCTCTTTCGGATCAGTTTCCATCTTGATTACATGTGAGTACATATTTTTTTATAAAATTTTTGAAAAATACTAGTAACTAAAGGTCGGTGTTTGGTGAAAATATCAAAAAAAGTTCCTTGTTTCGTGTAATATACCCATCGGTTTTGACAATTAAGTGCCGGTCCTAATATCGGCGTTTTTGGCTGTTTGACAGGGCATAATTTTTGCTGTCTGTTCGCGCCATGTTGCCTTGAGTACTGATTCCCAAAAAAGTTTAAAAATCTCTGAAAATACGCCTTTTAATTTAATTTATGAGGAACTTTTGCGATATTTTCAATACCCGTCGTTAACCAACACTGCAAAAACCTAACCCCTAAGCTTTTATACGCGGAAATAAATACCGCTCCTTTGTGACCACATGTGTCTTTGCCGCGTGTACAACAGCTTTTTTATAGCTTGAAAATCCTTTCCTATTTGCTAAACCAATACTGAAAATTCTATTTTCTCCATAGCTCTTAAGAAACTGCCATAAATAAACTAAATAACCATGGCTGATATTGAGGACACCCACTTCGAGACTGGAGACTCTGGGGCCTCCGCAACGTTTCCCATGCAGTGCTCTGCCCTGCGTAAAAACGGTTTCGTTATGTTAAAAGCGAGACCCTGTAAAATTGTAGAAATGTCCACCTCTAAAACTGGCAAGCACGGTCACGCCAAAGTTCACTTGGTTGGAATTGATATTTTCTCAGGTATGTATAAAGTTTTCTAATACTTGTGCTTTTATAAAGTGAGAAGAAATATTTCTATTGGTAGGTTCATTATAGAATAACATGTAAAATAGGATACTTTTGATTGTGATAAAAAAATATTGAGCTTTGCGGAGGCATATTGAAAACAATCGCTGGTTAATAATATTCTAATGAATTAAAATTGTGTACTTTTTCATCTGTACGTCACGTGACGTCATTATACTCAATAAGACTTATTGTCACAAAAACTAACCTTTATTTTTCTGTGATTATCCTTGTCTCTGTACATTTATTCTTTGGTTGTTAGTGAAGTTTAGTAATTATTCACAAAAAAACTAATAAACCAAGAAGATTTAGGTAGGCAAAAAATGTTATTAAAGCATAGAGCTCAAATCTGTCCTTGCATTTTATGTTTCCATTACCTACTACCCTGCCAATAGGCTAGGTACCTTGAGTACTTAAATTTATTTATGGCATTACACATTACCCCTAAAACTTAACATCATAAATACCTAATGTTTTTTTTTAAATTATTAATCATACTTGGGGAAGGTTAGCAATGTTAGCATACCTAGTTTGGTTTGTAGGCAGTAGATGATGCAAAAAATGACCTTGAAATGCTAAAACATCTTTTTAAAGTGGCTATTACCTATTTCTCAAATCTTTAGTATGTTTATTCACATTTAATAATTTATTTTATATCTATAAAAGTTTCCTAATGAATTATGGACACTTTATCTAGAATTGCAAGTTTTAAGGAATGCTGGTATGCAAATTTTTATCCCCTAGAAGCAGAGCATAATTTGGCAACAGTGGAAAACATCCTTATTAATGTGAATTTACAAAAACAATTTTATTTTTTCCTTTGAAGATGTTCAAGATGAAATCTCCATCCTGCTTATCAGTATTATCAAGAGGTCATTGATTTTGCCAAGTCCATGATATCTAAGATCAAGGACGCGTTTTAAACCTAAAAATAAGTTTAATTAAGGCCAAACTATAAATTGCTTCATTGCCAAGGTCAAAATTAACTTGCAAGGATACCATTGTGGGAACAATAATTGTTGTCATGGAAGTTATGTGACTGATATCGCTAATATGATTTTGATAATTTAAACCTAAGAAGATAATAGATTTTAAAAATTTGTTGGTGGTATTTGCAATTTACTTTCTCCTTCCAGGTAAAAAGTATGAAGATATATGTCCATCCACACACAACATGGACGTGCCTCACGTCAAACGTGAAGACTACCAGCTAACTGACATTTCCGATGATGGTTACCTTTCCCTTATGTCTGACAATGGCGATCTGCGTGAAGATTTAAAAGTTCCGGATGGCGAGGTGGGCGCCCAATTACGTTCTGAATATGATGCTGGCAAAGATATATTGTGTACTGTTCTAAAGTCGTGTGGTGAAGAGGTAAGTCTCAATTTTGTACACATCCACACAAGAGTTAGTAAAAAAAAACAACTGCTGAAGCCAAAGAACTTTTAATACTATCCTCATGTTATGGTAATATAATATGTATGTCATTGAGAAACAGGGAAACCTGAAGGATTTGTGACATAATATATTGATAATTGAATTGTTGAACTTTCAAGTTTTTTAGGACCGTGTTTTTAGTTTGTGAATTACAGGGTTTAAAAGTTATGGATAATAATTGTAAAACATTACGCCATTCACATTACGTCATTACTCCATATGCAAGGCGTAGACAGCGCCCTTATCGACCAAGCTTCAATTTTAAATCAAAAGGCGCCAAGGTATTTAGGACGCGAGAGCCATAATGCGTGTTTAAGTTAGGGATGAGAAAGAATTCCGGTAGTAGTACTGGGTCTGGTCGAATCTATTTAAAACATCATCTTGTTGGTAAAAAAACTACAAAATTTGTGCAATATTTTAATTCTTATTAAAAACCTTAAAACTGAAAACTGTTGTCCTTAAAAATAAACTATATATAATACTTATTTCATGTAACAATGTAAACAATATTAATCATAATTTATCTTTTCTAAATCATGGTGTATGAACAGTAGGCATTCTACATTTTCTACTAAACCTGGATTGGTTAGCAACATAATATACATTATTTTTACCACTGCCTCCTCTTGAAATGATCTTTTTACAAAAATTACAAATTCTTTATTTTTCTCCTCTTTATGTACTTTAAAAAAACTCTAGACTTTAGTTATTTGTATGAAAACTTTAGACTTTACTTATTTGTGTGGACATTCTGGACATTTTAGGGGCCGTCCATAAATCTCGTGACGCTAAAATTCGCTAAATCGTGACGCTTGCCCTGACCCCCTCCGCCCCTCAGCGCGTCACGAGATTTATGAACGGCCCCTTAGCCAAAAAACAGTCTTAGCTCCAAACTAATAAATAATAATTATAGGGGCACACCACACTGAAATGCGTATTACAATCAAAACACACAGAACATTACTTGGGGACTTCCCCATTCTGGCCTTTAGTAATGAAACAAAACGGCTAGCTCCAAACACGCGAACTGCATTACACGTATTGTTGGTTGCCTATACGAGAAGAGAACTAGATCCGGCAGTTCGGTTCCGTCCATCCCTAGTTTAAATAAAATATTTTTTCCACTGCTTACCGTTCTAATATAATATTTTTTGTGATTTTTAATGCATTAATTATGTAAATTTATTTTTAAATATCTTTAGGTCATTTTCTTATCAATCCAGTTATGGGCCGTCGTTTTAGTCGGTGTCTACCAAAACTATTTAATATGTAGGCAAAGATAGCACACCCATGGATAATTACCACGCTTTTGAATAATAATAATAATACAAAGTTTATTTCAAATAGTTACAATAGATTATAATATAACATGTTGATATTCTTGAATAAAGTTATTCATAAATTCCCCAGAAGTTGTTAGGGGCAAATCTTATTTATTTAAAAGTATTTAAAATTATAAATATTACAGAATATGTCTATAAAAAGTTGCAAGAATTCAATAAACGCTACTTTCTTGATGATAGATTATTAAATTTCTAAAAAGGATTAATTATATAATTGATTCACAATAATATTAAATAGCATTAATTAGTTATAGCATTTCCAAAAATATTTTTAAAGCGTTTGTTTCCAATATAAATGTTTTTATTTTGTCCTACGGACTTATTTATTTAGGTTTTATGTATATTTCATTTTTATAACGTGTATTATAGTTATGGTCTTTAAATTGTATTATGTTTTTATTTTTAAAAATATATATTAAAATATTATAAATGTAAATTTGTCTGTACCGTCTTTTTCTTTTTGTTTCTGAATATAATTATTTTGAAGATTACAGATAGTTCCTTATTAAATATAATTTTCAAAAATCTTTTTTGTAGCACTTCTAATTTTTTTACCAAAGTTCCGTTTATTCCTCCAACAAGTTTTCTTTTTCTTGTTTAATAAAATTGAAGCAAAAGTCATTATGATTTCCAGAATGCTTTTGGTTAGGATTCGGATTAGAGCATACAGCGAATTTCTCGCTCATTTTTTTATAGGCTTTTATGTCGCTAAGAACAAATACTTGAATTTTTTTTTATTTCATCATTTTCGCTAAAATATCACATAATCCTTCCTCAAAAGCGTCTTATTTGGTTTAAAAAAAAAAGTGCCAAAAAGCACATCGGTACCTCAAGCGGTTGCAAAGATATAAAAGAGAAACTAATCTTTAGAGGTCACCTTTGGACGGCCATAGCTTCCTTATAAGACATTTAAGGACCTACATTCATATGAACTTTTTTTCATATGTAGAATATCCCCTTAAAATATTCGAACGAAGTTTCCGGACACCCTGTATATTGGCGATACCGTTTATCGGCAAAATTTGCCAATATGCCGTACGATACCGATGCACCGATATTTATATCGGTATCGGCCGATCACTACTTTGGACTCAAATTTACTTATGATAAGTTTAATTAATGAAATGGAAGGGATAGGCTTATTAGGGAATTGAACTGAAAACATTTCAGACACTGCTCTTAAACTGTTTCCTGTATAATACCACTTAATCATAGGTACTTTTTCCCTAATGGAAAAGCTCATATTTAGCTATAATTAAAGCGCCTTCAATGAAAATGTTGTCACTGTCGCTACTTTTCGTTTTGTCAATGCCAAGTAATATGTATTACCTAAACTATGAAAATTTCATAATTTTGCCATCACATTAAATTGAATAAGTTAGGATTGGCTTGCTAAAATTTATTTAAACTTGGCACCTGGGTTTATTATATCGGCCTTTTCAAAAAAATATAATACAATTTATCTCTAAAATGTACAGGGGAGCCAATATTTAGCCACCTTAAAATCGCATGGGATTTCCTATGTTCAACTAAGCCATGCATCACCTGGTATGCAGGATAAGAAGTCGTGAGCAACAGACTTTTTTAATAAAATTAAAAACTAGGGATCGACCGATATGATTTTTTGTGACCGATACCGATATATGCATAGCCGATATCGGCCGATACCGATATATCGGCTATATTTTCTATTATGGATATTTTGCTATATAAATTAGCTACAATTATTAATGTCCGTCTTGTTCAACTGCCCGCTCAAGTAAAACCACACAGCTAAAGATATTTGAATCCTTTGATAACATGCAGTTATGGGACATCAATAGGTAGTACTAAATCTAAAGACATTCACTATTCTATCGGAGAATTATTAGCTATAGGTATACAACCCTTTAGTATTCTGAATGATGTCGGCTTTAAACAGCTATGCTTTTGATAAATATTTTAGAGAAAACATACTTCCTGATATTTACCAAAAATGTTCTTCAGCAATTAGTGAAAAATTATCATCATCACTTTCCTTAGAAGAAAACATTCAAGTTTCTGTAACTACAGATTTATGGACGTGCAAACACAATAACAATTCATTTATGTGTTCTACTGCTCATTGGATGGATTTTAAAACGACTGAAAGATGTTCATTTGTACTGGCCTGCAAACATTTTCCAGGAACACATACAGCTTTAAATATTGCCCAGATGTTAAATGATTTACTAAAGAGATGGAAGTTAGTTCATAATCAGGTTCTTTTGGTTTTGGCTGACAATTCCGCCAACATAAAAAAGGGCATCGACGAAGTTAAACTAAAACACCAAACTTGTTTTATACATCTTTACAATTAGCCATACAAGACTCGATAGAAAGTCAACGATCAGTCATGGATTTATTGGCAAAAGCGAGGCGTATAGTAACTTATTTTAGTCACTCCTCTTTGGCTTGTGATTGATTGAAGAATATTCAAAAGACTCTTAATATGGCGAGAAAATCTTTGGTTCAAATTCAAATTCAAAACATGCTTTAATGTCCAAAATACCTGGTATTCATTGACAAAGCTGAACTATAGCTATTTAAAAATGAAATACTTAATCTAAGATAAGACTAGACTAAACGATAACAAATAAAACAGTAAAATAGTTAAAACCTTAAAACACTTAAGCAACTAATAGATGCTACGTAAAAAAAACAACTCCAAAATGAAATGAATCACCGAAACAAAAATGTTATCACAATACATATCCTAGTCAATATAAAAAAAAAAAAACAGGAAAAAAAATAAAAAATTTAAATAACATTTAGATGTAAAAAAATCCTAACTAACTTACTTAATGTCACAACTGATCCTCAAAATACTCAGTAACAGTATAATAGGCCTTCCGTACAAGCAATCTCTTGGTCTCCCTCCCAAATTCAGGATGTACCTACATGATGGAACTCAAGTTTTTATATGTTGGAACGTTTGGAAGAAAAAAAAAAACGCTTTAAATATATTTATAATGGATGATTCAGCTTTAAAAGATAAGGAACTAGCATATCACCAGTGGGAACTAGCAAAAAACTTATGAAACTTATTAGAACCCTTTGAAGAGATTACCAACATTTTTAGTAACAACAGTGCATCTATATCGGAAATAATATCATTACTTAAGACACTTTTGATTTATCTCGGCAAAGCTGAAGGAGCTGATTTTTCTGGAGTGCAGACTACAAAAATTGAGCTCAAAAATTCTTTATTTATTTATTTTACTTTATAAATTTATGTTTTAATTTCTTTAAAAAATCGGCCGATACCGATATACTCTTGGCCGATATGGGCCGATACCGATATCGGCAAGAAGGCCGATATACCGATACCGATATCGGTATCGGTCGATCCCTATTAAAAACACTACAACACTGTCATTTTTTGGTATGAAACAAACAAGGCGAGTTTTTCAAATTAAATAATATGGACTCTTTTAATGGAGAATTCAATAAATAATCACATACCTGTTTTTGCAACATATACTTCTATTACTATATTATTATACTTTAATTATACTTTGACCACTGGCGTTAATTTGGAGTGTTTTGAATGTTATGACAGAAAAACACCCCAAGTTGCAAGGAAACCTTGACTTATAGGAATTACTTCTAGTAGTAAAAGTTCTTTGCATACAACAGTTTACCTCATATTAATTCTAATCCCTTTTCCATCAAATAGTTAACAGTCTATTCTCTTCTAATCTGTGTCATCCTATTATAGGGCAAGGGTGACTGTCTGTTGGATGACTATTTCTTAATTAGTTAGTTAGTGCAATTTTTCGTTTGCTTTCCAGGTAGTAATTGCAGTAAAGACAAATACTGCACTGGATAAATAATGGCATGGAAAAGTGGTGAGGGCCGTAAACACAACTAAGCCAGCATATTACCTACCAAGTCCAAAGGTCCTCCCAATTACAATAAGCTACACATTATATTTGTATTGGACCAGTGTTAACAGCTTACCTTAAAACAAAGTTAACACCGTATAGACAGCAGAGTCAGTCAATACGATGTTTAATTTTACGACCCTGTACTTTTATTTGTTGGAAAATATTTGCTACAGCTATAATGTTCAATAAAAATAATTTAATTTTAACCGTATGTAAATTTTTTTAAATCATTTTTTTACCGTCGATGGAACCACCCCATTCTGTCCTTATATTTGATTATTGTTTGGGTACCTAATTATTTAGTTGTTCTTCTGTTGACAGCACAGAATTGGGTGATTCTGTTCTAAACTTGTTGACATAATTTAATAAATAAAATATAGCATTTTTTAAAGACTTGTTTTGATATTGTTTAGAATAGGTTACTTTTAAAAAAATAACCATTTGATTGGTTTACGCAATACTTTTTACTGGAATTGGTTAAAAATATAAATTTCGATTTATTATAGACTTTCATTACGTACGTACCTCCGCCACTGAGAAAGTTCCAGTATTACATCTTTTTGCTCTTTTCAGTTCCAATATTCTTGTTGGGAGGAAAGAGTGAATCTGTGGCGTTCTTTTAATTCGATTTCGGTGACCTTACTTCAGATTTGATTCGGGAGCTTGTGGAGAACTCCGCTAAATGTCAAATCTTCTAATAAATGCGCTATTTACTTTGCATCCACTATATGTTTGCAGGGCTGTGAGTAACTTAATAGTTTCTAATATCTAGTTACTTAAAGTAAGAGATATTTTTTAATTATGCCAAAAGTAACTATAACTTCCTTACTTTTGGAAAGTATCTTGTATCTAGTTACTTTTTAGGAGTAACTAATAAGCCAAAAATGCACACGTGTCGTTTTTTGGTTCCTTATAAAAGTTTATTGTTTTTTTTAGCTTTGTTACTTTATTGATAGGTTTAGTTCAACAGTTTTTAAATAAAATGACATTTTAGGTCCTTTGTTGCCATTTCTTTTTTGCTTAAAGTTCATATTAACATGTTTATAAAATGTGTATTGTTTGAACACTGCCCTATTTACTATAGTAATGTGTTCTTTATGACTTGTTTAGTAAAATTAAAGAACCCACACCTCAAGGTGAAAGATCTAACTTGGTCTATCGAACTGATTATTTGAATTTACTTTTGCATCTTTAATAATAATTTCCTGGCTATTGTATTTTTATAATTTATTATCAAATACATGATAATAAATTATAAAAATACAATAGCCAGCAACAATTAATTATGATATATCAAGTAAGAAAAAAAAAACACTTAGATATTAAAATACCCGTTTAAGCATTGGCTTTCGAAATATATTTATAATTAAGTTTATTAACATAAGATATTTACACACAGTAACTAATCAATAACAACATAACTAATAATTGGCACTAAAATAATAGTCTGTCATTATATGCATCTCATTAATGCTCACATGAATCTAATTTATGGACACGCAAGCACTCGGCAATTGTGTGGATGCAAGAAGAATTTATTCGGATACATTTCCAAATCGAAGTGTGTCGCATAAAGGAACCATTGAAAGGGCTGACATTTCGGAAATAAATTAAACGCAAGAATGTTAAAAATGTGAAAGATTTGCTTCAGCAGATATATACATATCCTTAGCCGACGAATGTTTTCTCGTTGTACTAGAAGCAACGACAGTCTAGGGTTGTCTCGAATTTCGTTGAAATGGTGTGTTATTCTTTCTATCAGATCTTCCCTGGTGTGAAGTGGTGTCGATTATATACAAGTCTTTTTAAATGTCCCCTTAAAAAGAAATCCAATGGAGTCGTGTCGGGCTATTTCGGTGGCCATAAAATAGTCTCACCTCGACCTATCCATCGATTACCAAAAGTATTTGATAGGTGCTGACGCACTAAATTGCTAAAATGGGGCAGTGTACCTTCGTGCATATACCACATCTGGTTTCTAATATCTAAGTCTTCTAATAAACTGTTTAAGTTTTGTTGCAAGAATTGCAAATACGTGGCACTTTGTCCAATGAGATGATTTCCAATAATCCTTGCCCACATGTTGACTATGAACCTTTGTTGGTGCTTTGTCTGTACTGTTACATGGGAATTTTCTTCATGCCAGATATGCAAATTATGGCAATTTATTACTCCGTCCCTGGTGAAACCGGCTTCGTCCATAAACAAAACAATTCTAATAAAATTATGATTTTGCCTAAATCGTTGCAAAAACCAGTTTGCGTAGTTGACTCTTGCAGAAGCGGGAGACATGGCATGTACCTTTTGGACCGAAGGGTGTCATGAACAACCCACTTTGTCGGATGAACTTGGACCGACAGTTTTCATACACTATTAGTTGGATTTTTAGCAATCTCATCCAAAATTTCCTCCTCTAATTTCTTGGAGGCCCTCCTCCACTACGATGCGGCAAAAATCTTCCTAAAATATAGATAAGCAAAAGATTAGCGACAATGCTCGATAACCAGAATAAAGAATGCATTTTTAATAAATCAGGTTTATTTCTTTCTATATTGGTGATTTTAACATGCAAATTTGGAAACAAATTAGGAGTACTTATATATCGAACTAAAAATTAGTCAACTAATAATTAAACATTCGTCAACCACACCACAAGGCATATTCTCAAGCCAAATGAGTTTTAACCTCAATTCACCACGCTGTGTGCTGATTGGGTGTTCGTTCTAGTCGCATTGTCGTACCAACCGTTCGACTTTTTTGCGGGCAATTGACAATATCGTTTTTTAAAATCGTCCCGTGACGATTGAAGAACCCTCCCCCCTGTGACAAAATGTGACGCTTGCCCTGACCCCCTCCCCCTCCTCGGAGCGTCACGAGATTTATGTACGGCCCCTTTAAAAGTTCTTCGAAACGTCGATTTGGAAATGTATTAGAATACTCGCCTCCACACAATTGCCGAGTGCTTGTCCATAAATTAGATGCATGTCAGCATATTCACTATAGGATAATCTTCTATTACTTAAGTCTTAAGTACCTATGTACCTACTCAAAGACATTATAGTAGTTCTAATGTCTTTGTACCTACTCAATATCAATCGCAGACAATTTAGAAAATGGTTGTCAATAACACATTAATTGTTGACGAAATAAAAACGACTGGTGTTTTATTGTAGTATTCTGATTTCTTATTATTTCAATAACGTGTTATACAAAAGAATGTATTTTTTTCGAAAATGGTTAGTTTTATCGAAACAAATGTAGAGTACTAAAAGGGAATGACTAAGGTATCTAAAAAATCAGTTTTCAGCTCTGTAAAATGACACTTGTCAAAATTTTGTCGCAACTAGTGTGGTGGCTGACTTCTCTGACGATGTAAAGCATCTACTGATCTACTGTAGTATGGTTTTATGAGTCTATGGCTATACATAATAGTTATTTCTCCACGACCATTACTGAATGCAATAATTCCAAAATCATTTTTGATAATAGAATGTAAAAATTCTCGCTTTTGAGTTGGAATATTTATTCTGAAACACTTGCTTCTTATGCGTTTTGCGTGTATTTTCATTCCATAACAAGATACAGAATGAATATTCTGTAATTGATCTAAACGACATAGGTTGCCATGAATTTCGAAACTGTCAGTGTCAGATAAAAATGGCCGCGTTGTAATAATTATTTTCAGACAAATTTTAGTGCAAGTCAAAAAATGAGTGAAAAATCGGATGAATCAGATATGGAACTGGATAATACTCCACCTGAAATTACGAATATTGCGAATAAATAACTTAATTGCTTTGTACAGATTTTATTTGTTTTTATTCGTACTTTTTGGTCGTGGAGAAAATATAGTCTGCTACTCGGTTAGAATGAAAATTCGATACTTGTGGTTCCTCATTCACGCTCGCTTTCGGAATCTTCCACTCGGATCGAATTTTCATTCCAACCTCGTTACAGAATCTACTATTATGTACCAACCACGCCTGTGGTGTATACAATACTTTATTTTTCATTAATTTTAAAATATAAGTAGTTAAACTCCTGCACGGTTGCTAAGGGTTGTTTATTTTAAGCGTCTTTTACGTTTTATAAACGAAAATATGGAAATTCCACAAAATAGTTTAGAAAATACTGAAAAAGCGAACTAAAGCTTATTACCGGCAAATTCTAAAACCCTGTACGACAAGGAGTATTTCTACAATAGAAAGTAAAAAAAAAACAAATTTTTAATTATTTTTACTTGATTTTCGTCGGAAAAATATACCTATACCTACCCAAACAGGCTTTGACAAAATATTCTCAGGTGAAGTCTGAACTTATAGTAAAGGAAAACATTAATATTTCAAGTTATTGTCAATTAATAGCATTTAAAAAATTTTTGGAAGGTGAACAAGTTTCAACTTTTATCAAAAATGCGCCGAATTATGACCTTCCTGCTGCATAAAGTGGTTACCGTAATGGGCGTTTTTGGCGGCCTAAGACGGGATGAGATGGTAAAAATGACCATTGATGATATTGAGGATAAGGGGACTGGTATGCTTGTCAAGGTACCAGAAACTAAAACTGCTGGGCCAAAAAGTTTTACTATAATCGAAGGAGACCAAACAGATGCCTTAAAATTGGTTAGACAGTAGTACCCTGCATTAAGGCTAAAAGGAATTAAGGAACGCAGATTTTTCTCCTTACATACCGAAACGGTAAATGCATAGCTATGCCTGTGGGTAAAAATACACTAGGTCGTGTTCCTTTAATCATAGCAAAATTTCTTAATTTAGAAAACGCCAAGGAACATACAGGACATTGCCTACGTCGGACCTCGTCCACAGTTCTTAACAAGGGTGGTGCTTCCCTTGCAACCCTTAAGCTACACGGAAAGTGGACGAGTAGGTACTAGCGTAGCGTATAGAGGAAAGCATCACGTCGAATAGCAAAAATGATTGCTAGCTCTCTGTTACCGAAAAAGAAAATATGTTAATTATTGTTGAAATGGAGCGCAGGAATCCGCATACACATCGAGAAACTCAGCAATCGAGTCGCAAAATTTCATAGTTGGACCAGCTTCTTTCTCAGTAAAATTCAAAAATTAACATAAGAAAAACAGAATAATAGGTATCATGCATGTAAAAAAATTGTTAAAAATAAATACAAATTTTGTTCAATACCTATTTTCTTTAATAATAATTACCGGGCATTACGAAAATCACCGGGTATTATGAACTTTATCGCCCGCTAATATTTCCTATGATATTATAATGATGTTTATAGCCACCGTTTCTAAAGTATTATAAGTAAATAATTGATAGATGAAAAATAAAATATTAAAATTTCATTAAATTATACATGTCGGTTTAAAAGTTAGAGCTGAGAAGGTAAAAGTCTTTAGGATTTTTTTTCTATGACAAATTAGGGTGTAGTTTTGACCTCTATACGCCTCCGAAGGTAAAGTCTGTGCGTTTTAAGAAGTCCGCTAAGCCATAAAACCTCTTGAGCATTATGTCGGTGGCTCTCAAACAATAAATTATATTGAAGGTAATTTTGGATGTTGATGAACTACTTTTTCTAAATAAAATAATTTAAAGTAAATAAAAAATTAGTTTAGGTAAAGAAAAATAATAATTTTTTGTCTTTTGTAGTATTCAGACAAATTAGTTTTACGAATTATTTTTTATAAAGTTTTGGTTCTAAAAAGAACCGAGTTTGTAGTCTTGCGACAGAACGTACCTACTTGTAGATAGGTACTACTAAAAGTAGTCTTCCTCTGCATTTGAAATTTCACCCATGCTTTCAGACTCATCAGAATCAACATCATTTTATTTCTTCCTTTTTCCAGCTGCTTGTAGGGAATTTCTCTTCGAGTCTCGTATGGTAAGCGGCATTGTCTAAAACAATTAAGGAAGGTTTTTCTAAACTTTTTAAATGTTTTTCCTCGAACCAATGCTCAAAAATTTCAGCATCCATATTGCCGTGATAATCATCAGTTTTTTTTGTTGATGAAAATATCAAACTGGCATTTAAAACAAAACCTTCTTCATTACCAGCATGTAATATAATATACTTTTTTCCATTACTTGCACGGGTACTTGAATAACAATGCTTTGAGTCATCCTGCCAAGACGTTTTTGTTGAAGTTCCGTTTGCAAATACCCATGTTTCGTCAAGAAAAACAACTTGTCTTGACAATTCCGATTTTTTGTTGTTTAAAAATAATCCCTTAAAAATTGCCATCTTTTCGAAACAACATTGGACAGCTCGCAAAGCAGTTTTCTGTTGTTCGTTTTTTTATATTTGAAACCCATATGTTTTAAGATGATGGACAAACTGTTAGTTCCAATATCGCAAAGTTTTTTCTGCTTTATCTTTTCAAGAATAGCTTTGAGGGTAACATATTCCTTGGCTTTATACATATCATAAACAATATTCCTAATAGAGAGTTTTATCCCTTGGGATAAATCCAAGGTTTTTGAATGGAGTCGAACCCTTTTATATGGTCTGTCCAAATCCTCTTCACTCTTTTTTCGAAGTCTTCTTAAGGTCTTCTCTGAAATGCCGCAAGCATCAGACGTTCGTTTTTGCACTGCCAAAACAGACTCTAACGGGCCCGAGTTATCTTTTTATAAAGTAAAATAACGTTCCACTTGTAATACCAAACGGCGTTCACCTGGAGATAAATGGCTTCTAGGCTAGGCGATGTGCCACCTTGCTGAACATTTTCCATAACTTTGCTTAATAACTGATTTTAATTCACACACAATGAGAAACAAACTAAAAGTGAAAAGCACAACTACTTATTTAAAATAAAGTAGAACATACCATCCCGCACTTCAGCAAATTTTAATTATTTGTTGGAAAATAGTAATTATTATGAAGATTTAATTATAATAATCCCAAAATAATGTCATTATCGGAAAAGTATATACCTGACAAAATCTTTAACATATTTAACCATCCCGCACTTGAGCAAATTTTAATTGGTTCTTGGAAAATAGCGATTATTATATAGATTTAACTATAATAATAGCAAAATAATTTAATTATCTATTTAATTATTATTTATGCTCAACGCGTAATTCTAAGATAATTTTGTTTTGAAACCCCTGATTTCGCCCAGTAATAGAATACAGTAAACCAGTGGGATGTTCGGTGTGATCAAGTATAGCGAAGGTGCGAAGATATTGTAACTTAACCGACTTACTGTTTTAAAAGCGATAACATCCCTTGTTGATTTAATCCGATATCGGACTTCTTAAAACGCACAGACTTTATATGCCGGATACCCTGTATAATGGTCAGAAATATTATTTAAACTGACTTATTTCGAAAAACCAATGAACAGTATATTATAAGGACACGCAATATGCACAATCTCTAATTATTTTTACGCCCATTAATTGTAATAGTAACCCGTGCATGGACTATTAATACAATTAGGTATGCTGCAAATGTTTTAATTGTTTAAAAATTGAATTTTTTAATTAGTTACACGTGTAAAATTGAAAGCAAATACCTACAATATCCTTATTGTTTTGTGTCCTAATCACTTTTTGTAATTTATGTAGTATATGAAAATTTCGTTATGGCGTGTGCCTAAAAAATCGATGCACGTTGGTTTTGGGTCTTTGAATGTAAAAAATATTTTTTTTTGCAATAGTTTGTCTCACCCAGTATAAATAATATAACACCTGTGTTTGCATGTAAATTAAAATAGGTATATATTATACTCCCACCGCCCAATGTGTCGATTATCTAAAACTGTACCCCCTATTTAAACTAAGTCTTTTACGACGATTTGGCCATTCTAAAATCTACTTATGCACTCTCTAATTTACGCATATAGGAAATAAAACATTTGTATCTATTCAGAGAAAATTTCTATCTAACTGGAAATGAAATTATTTAATTTCATCAACCGTGGAATCTTATACAACAATCCGTGCGGATTTTAATAGTTTTTGATCAAATTTTTACGCTTTTTGTTCTTTTTTCGTAACCGATTGTCGATTAAACTTTAGTGCGTTTGGTGATTTGCTATAGTTATCGTGGCGTGGTTGTGTGTGGTCCGTGCATGGTGATATTTATTAAACTGTGAATTTTTAATTGTATCGATGGTTTATTTTATTGTGTGACGCTGTGGATTATCATCATGGTAAGCTGTAAATAAGCGAAAACCTTTCCCAAATGTTTTTGTACCTACCTAATCTAATATTATTTTGTTTTTTAGATTAGCACCAAAAATAGGTTTAATATACTATTATATTAATTTTTGCCTCCTTGCTAACTTTTCTTAATATCTGAAAACGCATATTGAATATAACAAATAAAAATGATATAGGTACATATAATTGTCTCTATAATACATGCTTTTTAGGAGACTGTATCCACAAAAAAACATTTTTAGATTTTTTTGGAGTGTCCAAAATGTCTGGAAACGGGTAAATATCTCAAGAAACACACCTTGTATCCAAAAAAGAGAAAATACGTCCTTAATAATTTTAAAAGCGCTATCCAATGGTACCAAACGCGACCCCCTCCCCCCACTTCTTGGTGTGGGGCGAGGGGTAACTTTAAAATCTCAAATGGGTACCCCTATATTTTATTGCACAATCGGATTCTGCGATAAATATTACGTAAAGTTCGTCTGAAACGTTTTTTCGATTCGTGACAGATGGCGTTGTAATCGCAAAAATATTTTTTTTGGTAATTTCTAAGACGGAACAATGAAAAATAATAAAATACGAGTTCATTTATAATACTTAAATTTAATTGTTGAAAATTGTTCAAATTGATGACCATCAGATATTTGACTTAATTACTTTCTGCAAAGTTTCTGGTCTTATCGTATTAGAACGCTGCATTATCCTTTTCCTTAATTCATCGATGTCTGCCGATTTTGTTTTGTATACATTGTTCTTTAAATAGCCCCAATAGTAATAATCTAGAAGAGTTAGATCAGGTGATCTTGGTGGCCACTCAATCGCACTCCTTCCACCAATCCAGCAACGCAAAACGACATTGAGCCCCATTCTGCTGAAACTAAACATTGTCGAACGCTATACCAGCAATGTGTTGGATTTCCGGTGTTATTTGGTTGTTCAATACTTTTGACCTGTCAAATTACCATGTGTGAAAAACGGCTCATGACGGATTCTCATCGGAGCAATATCGCATACTGTGTCTATTGACCTCTCCATTCAATTGAAATGTGGCTTCATCGGAAAAACATGTTCAGAAAGAAAATTGTCCATTTTCGTCACATCATCTCATAATTTCGTTACCAAATTCTAATCTACGATTGAAGTCGTTCCCTCGAAGCTCTTGCGTTAATTTCATCTTATAGGAATGAAATTTATTTGCCATCAATGTTACACGGGAAAACAAATTCCAAGATATTTAGTGATTTGCATATAGTAATGAATAAAATATATTCTTTACTATAACACATTATATTTCCTTTTATTTTGTTTCACTGGAAGAAATCAATAGGTTTCATCCCAAGACATTTTCGTATTTATAAATGAAGAATTTCTCTTTTAAGATATAGGACTTCAGTCAAGAATACTTTAATTTCAAAATTCTTCAACTAAGATCGTTTTTGTTTCATTTAAGAAACTACTGTTTTGGATGAAAATGTTAGAATTGTCCAGTTAGGACTGAATATACACTTCTTTAATTTAATAAGTGTATTTTACTCGATTTTAAGATAGGGGGATCCGAAAATGCGCTACGAAACTTGGATGGATGATTCTACGCAGTAAAGTAAATATATAGAAAGTCATGTAACAACAAAAAATCAAAATCTTATTTTTTTGGTAATTTTTTGTTTTAATATTGGAACTTGTTCTAAGTATTTCAAGGGCGAAAAACGCTGCAACTCTCACTCACGCCAACATGCATAAATGAGAATCCCAAACTGCATGCAATTTTAACATGATTTTTATTTTTTTCTGTGTATAGTGTCAAAAATACCAGATTGACAGAGACATATTCAATTGCTAACGGAATACTTGTAATACTTGTCAATTGCGGTATTGCGTACCTACGGTATAGTGACAGACAATTAAAGCTATTACTGTACCTATTACGAAAAATCTCTGCTTCCGGGACGGACGTAGAAAAATGTAATATGGTACAGATTATGGGCACAGGATACAATTTTGTGTTATGGGTTATTACGGTAGAGCCAGCGCCGGATTAAAGGTTTCGTAAGCCCTAGGCACTAGTGAATTTTAGATTTTAATTCGGGGAGGTTCAGTAACGGGTTGCGAAAAACAATGCGCCGCCGGCCAAAATTTTTTGGGTGCCACGCCCTAATTTTACCAAGAAATAACAAAATTTACAAATTAAGTGATTTCCTAAACATTTCTATGCGTTTGAAGAGCCCAATGGATGCCCATGCCCTGATGAAGTCGCTGTTTTTACAGTTAAAGTTAAAAACATCATATTTAATATATGGCCAAAAGTTGTTAATTAAAAACAAACTTACAAAATAGTTTAGAAATTTTAGCTTTTTATTGAACAAAACAAACTTTTTGCCATCGAAAATAATTGCGTAGGATAAATAATATAATGTATATAATATGTAATATTATTATGTTGTAAGGTTTTTTGTATCACATTGTAGTTTGTCTCTGTGTCTGTGAACTCTTTATCTTATTGTAGAATACAGTATTGATCCTTTTTTTGTGTTTATTTTTATTATATTTTATGATCGTAGGCCCTTCGCGTTTCGGAGGCCCTAGGCAAGTGCCTAATGTGCCTTACGGATAATCCGGGCCTGGGTAGAGCTGCTTTCAATAAATGTTTACCCCGTTGAATACGAAAAAGAGAATTCGGGAGATATGCCTACAATAATTTAAACACAAAATATCATTTTCCGTACCCCGCGAAGGTCAGATGAATTAAATTACCTGAAGAGAAATGCAATACCTATTACCTCATACAATAAAATAAAATAAAAAAGCCGTTTAATGTCCAGTCATTGTAATGAACTTGCAAAGTCATTGTTTTTTTTTTTTTTGATCTGTTTAACGCAAGTTACCACAAAGCTTTTTTCGTATCGATTATTGATCACTTGAATGGGTATATAGATACCATTGAAATTATTTTGTCTAGGTTTACATCACATCGAATAACCGCGGATACATACGCCCCTAAACGAAATGAAAGAAACATAAATACATATTAAAGGCATTAGATATGCACGCTTATCGCCTAAACTCAGTCCAAGTATTGTCGAACGACAATCCGCATTATTATGAGTACGTCTTTTAAAAAACCTTTTTTACTTACTGACGAAGCATGAGTTTACCCCTCTAGTTATTTAAATTTTTACCTAGACTACATTTCAAGAATAATAATTCAAGACAGTGGCGTAGCCACGGGGTGGGAGGTTACCCGGTTACCCCACATAAGTGTTTCCAACAACTTTTAAAATACCGTTTTTTACTTCCTTTCCTGTTCTCTTTGTTATCAAGCCCCCCCCCCCCCCCCCCTTAGAACCTATTCCTGGCTGCGCCACTGATTCAAGACATGCATGGTTGGTTTCACAGCATACTTTGAAAAGTACATGTTTTTTTTGTTTTTTGCTACTTATAAACTTGTTTAGAAACACGTTTCTGAAACATTTCGGAAATAGCTTGTTGTAGTACTTTATCAATATATTGCGAAACTGTTTCGAAACAAAGTTTCAATGTTTTTGAGTTCCCGTTGAAAATGGATGACATGAAACAAAGATTACCGTTATAGAGAACTCGTGGGTAATCAAATAAGAAATTGTAGAAGAAGCATGTTGGAAATGGCCATAACTGAACATAACATTGATAGTATACCTATTATTGAATTGGGACAATGGGAACGTATGAAATACTTGATTTTAGAAATAAGAATTCTAAAACTACAAATTATGTACCCACTTCCTCCCTTTCTTCTTCCTCTGCCGTATCTCACTCGCCATCCTCTACAGTACAATGTTTTAGTAAAGGAATAGTGTTTGTTTCGACTTATACACCCCTTTCCCATTTCTTCTCTTCATTCCCCTGTCTGTCCCTTACCATATTCCTCATTACAGTGTAGTGAAGGAAATATAAATATGCCTACTTCAACCAATGCACTCTGTAATTCTTCACTGTCACTAATGAATATTCCTTATCTAGCGTTTTCTTCACAACAATATCTGAACAAAGAGCCATCACAACATTTACAATATCTATATAAGCAATAATCATCTGACATATTTTCATAACTAATAAGTATACAACTGTATGACAATAATTTATCTAAGAAATAAAATTAATAATGTGTTTCATCGACTTTATCTTTTATTGTATGACTGTGTTTAAAAGCGTTTGGGGCTCGTGGACATTTCTGTGTGTATGTGACCTGTGTTTATAGGCTATAGGTAGGAACTTACCTGAATATGATTCCGCAAAGACTGGATTAATGCTTCGCATATTTCAGATACTAATAAAGATATAGATTATTTGTAAATCCTAAATGTATACATTAGACTTGTATACGAATCACCAGTAGCCAGAAATCGTAAGGTGACTGCAGCCTAATTGAGGGAGAAATTGTCGCTCTATATTTTGTGTTCATTCGTGATATTTTTGGTCCAACTATTTTCAGCAACTACTTAAAATCCTTAGAAAATTTCGAAAACTAACTATGATATAAATAAATGTAACCCGCACAAAATCCTGCCGCAGCCACTGCAACGTTCTTGTTCGACATTTTCTTTCGTATCAATGCTTGGACGTGAAATATTGTTTTTAACCGGTTTCAATAAAGTTTTCCATATGTTTATATACAGTTTTGCAACAGTTTCCATGTTTTGTTTCTATGTTTGTACTAGGCATAACGTGTTAAGTACTTAATCATTCATTCATCCAGACTAGACCTTTTGATCTAAGATATAACAGTATATGTTTATCTTTTTCACACTGGGTCAATTACTGAATAAACATAGTCATAAGACCATTTTATTTCTATAGAAATCAAACGCAGGTATACTGGAAATATCTTAGTAAATGCCTAAAACAAAATAAGACCGTAGTAATTCTTTAACAAATACGTGGTCTACCAACCCGAAACAAATTAACCAAGAGAATTAGCGCGTGGACAAAATAAAGTTGGAACAATGGTTTTTAAAATTTTGAGGTTTTAATAAAAGTACCTACTTACCGTCTAAGCCACTAAGAGCACTTGTCTTCGCTCAATCGAACACAGCTATTGACATTTAGCATGGTCTTATATTTTCTAGAAAAAGCTTCTCTCGGATGTTAGATAACGCTTTTGATTTGAATGCGGTCGCTTTTAATATCCATGATAAACTGCGTTTTGCTTTGCAGAGTATAGTGTACATTTTGGACGTAAAAAATATTAGAAATCGTTCAGGCTATATAGTTGAAAAATATAGTGCGTGAATGTGTTATATTCCCTTGCAAATTATGCTAGCCCATTATACATATCAAAGCTTGACACAGCCCTAATATAGAATCTAACTCCATACCGCCCTAGCAGCTATAGATTACACTGGTCAGCATATAATTTGGTGCCGGCAATTTTTTACTGTTTCTCGCGGTAGTTTTCCGATTTCTTTTTTCCGAGAAAATTTTGCACAACTTTAACAAAAGAGCACCATGTATTAAATTCAGTTTCGATATCAATACTTCCATATATGCTACCGTTATATAGAAGGACACACTTTAAACTTCGTTTGGAACTGTCGATAAAGAGACGCCATGCAATGGTCTGGTGTGTACTCTGTTATACCCATTTTCTCTAACAGACCTTTAATATCATTACAAAAACCCATATTATCCTTCTGAGAGAAAAATAGCAAAAGATCATTTTTACTGTTACGGTAGTACGTAATTTTGGTACCTGGATAAAGTAGATTCTTTTCATTTAGTCTGGAGGCAAGTAACTCGGCAGACTCTTGGGAATCTCCTGCAAAATCGCTGTCCTCTTTTTCAAATCAGTCACTCTGCAGCTCGTCAGATGACGTTTCGACTTTTTTTTATCCTCTGGTAACGTAGGAATAAGGGTGCTATATGTTGGAATTGGTATCTCTTCAAAATGCTGAACAGGTCTTCTTGCTGACTCCAGGTGAGGATATATAGTTGCCACTTATGCCGATTGTTACGATTAATGCCCTTTCTCTTCACAAGACAAAAATAACAATCGTCAAAGTGGCTTTTTTGTTCCCTCCATACCATCGGAACACCACAGTTTAAACACTTTCTTTGTCCTTTTTTCCATTGTCGCAGGTGTTCGACACAGGTTTTGCATACAACATGTGGAGCCCAGGGTTTATTTTGGTCTCCTAAGTGAACACAAAAATAGGCCAAATAAGCTTTTTTCACAAAGTCACAAATCACTCTTCTACTTTGTTTTAAAATGTACTTGCCACATTTGTAGCAAAAAACGCCCGGATGGTTTACGCAACTACGCCTTGCAATGAAGCACAAGTTTCAACTAAATGCATGCAGGCAATATTCCGCATAATATAATCCCCATATTATGGGGATTATAGTACTAATACCCTAGGATACAAGCCAAGTTAACGAATTAATTTATGAAGCTTACGGTACACAATTTTATTCACTTTTATTGCCTTCTATTGTATATTTCGTGCTAATTGCAAATACGAAAATAAGAAATCTGCAGGCAAAATTCCAGGAAAAATTATTTCTTATCTGTAATACTTATATGGCCTTTTGCCAATATAATATTAGGTGATTGGATAGATTATTGGACGGTGTTATAGAACATTATTTAACGCCCTTGATTATCAAAGCTTGGCACATGTCCTGCCTCCTGCCTTAGACCTAGTAGGATCTACTAACTCATTCCTCCCTAGCAGCTATAGACTATAGGACGTGCTCTATATACATAGTACATCAATAGTACACATGATTGTTTTGTCAAAAAAATTTTGTTTGAAACCAATCTTATTTAACTAGATTATGTTGAATTTACTTGGAACAGTTGAAAGTTTACAAGCTCAAGGCGTTACAAATAGATATTGTAAAAAATGCAAACTTTTTACTGCTAATTACGGGTCTAATATACAACCTGAACATTCTACGACACGCCACATATCCAAAGCCAATCAGAAAATAATATTGCTTACATAATGTTTCAAACAGATTGCATTAAAATTATCTAATTTATACAGTGCCGATATATTTGCATTTATTACTTGTAGGACAAACGCTATTAAATATAATAAATAACTAAAATTGCAAAAAGCACAGGAATTGTTTCTTCTAAATTAATTTTTTTTTTAGAATTCTAATATTTCACGAAGTAAGGAATAGCAAAAAACCATGCCAAACAAAAATGGCTATGGATAACTGGTTTCAAAACTGGCACCCTCCTCACTTTCTACCGCCCTTTTACGAACCGATAAAAAACTACTCGATTGGACATTCTGAATATCATCCCAGTAAGTTGGGTAACTCAGCGCAAGGGGTAGGACGGGGGGTTCCTCTAGTACACATAATAAATATGCAAGTTGGTGTTTAAAGATATATTTATAGTTTTTTTTTTAGTAAAGAAGAACCCAAACCCTAACAAACTATTACCATTTATTCTGTCGCTTAACCTCTTAAAACCACTGGAAGAGAAATATCGATTACGACCGATCCCACCAAAAAGGGGACAACATGAACCCTTAAATCACGACCTGCATAATTTTAGAAAACCGTCCAAACTTCCAGGAGCGGTGGTAAGAGAAGAAACGGATTTTAATTCAAACGAAGATTTTAAATTTGGATATAGAATACCATTGGAACTTTCTGGAACCTTCAGCAAAGAAAAAACTTATGACAATAATAAGGGGTATGGTATCTCCAACTTAAGAAAATTACCAGAAATGTCCTATAAAGATCGTAAACGACTGAAAAACAATAATCCACATACTGCCTCCAGAACAGCCTCCAAATATCCAGAATCGATAAATTCCGGGGGGAGAATGTATGGATCCGATTATTTAGGATTTCCAGACCCATTTAAAGAAAAATTACCAACTGGAACCAGAATTAGTAACATGACGTATGAAGAGGAGCATCATTTAAGACCGTTGGAACATACTGGACCTTTTAAAACGTGGTACAGGTGGAAAACTCTGGATTTCAAGTACCCTTCTGACCTGGAAAGGAGCAGAGCTATTGCCTCGGGAGAGTTCGTTCCGGAAAACAATCTTCCTCTAGGTAAACATAGTTATAAGAATACCAATTGATGAGAATATATTTTTATTCTCGATATCTTTCGTAGGTATAGAAGTTTATAAGAATAGAATATTTGTGTCCATGCCAAAGTGGAAGCCGGGAGTTCCAGCGACTTTGGCGCAGTTACCAAGAGTGCCAAAAGAAGAGTCTCCCAAGTTAGTGCCATATCCAAGTTGGGATTGGCATTCTGAAAGTAAGTACCTACCGAATTTTACCAATAACAAATTTGTGGAGGTGTGAATGCCTATTTTTGGTTAATTGTACTTTTACATGTAAATAAAGTAAATAAAAGTAGATCAAGTATTTATTCAGAACATCGGCGTCGGTTACAAACACAATATGTATTCAGTTACTAAGTCCAAGTGCGGAAAAGACAATTTCCGCATGTGTTATGTAGAATTTTTTTCTATGAGCGCGGAAACGAATTTAAAATAGTTATATTCCTAACAAGTCCCTCACGCGACTGCAGTTGACCCGAACGACGCGGAGTGGAGTTCGGGCAAGCGGTCAAGGGCGGGAAAGACACCTTACGCATGAGTTAGGAACATTATTTTTTCTACGACCGTATATACAAAAAAATATACCTACTTATTTTTCAAAAATTATTTTATTTCAACATATATATACAAAACTTTAACTAAAAAGCTACTAATTATTATGAATGTTAATATTAAAAACAAAATTTGTTGCATTCTGTAAATTATTTAAAATTGCCGGTCCAGTGGAGTTACTGGTAAGTGCCTAAAGATGACGTCGATAGGGATGGCATCAAAACCAACATTTTTTTGTTTGAGAAACGACGTTAACTTATTTGACAGAAGATCTGTATGATAAGCTTAAGCTGGATTTATAAACTCGAAAAGTTGGTGAGGTTGAAGTTATGGTCAAGTTTGGAACGCGGTTTAAACTACTACAACTTACGGTTTGGTTTTACAATACAAGGTGGTAAATTAAACAGTGCAAATTTAACAAGATTTTACGGAGACGCCATTTCTTTCCAAGAATGTATTTTTTTTATATCTGGGTTTTAGAAGAATCATTGGTTCAATTGGGGTTTTTAAATAAACGTCCTTGTTTGACAGTAATTACAGTTATTAATGTTAATTTTGTTAATTTTTATTCCACAGCATTTTTTAATTTTTTTGAGGAAATGGCGTCTCCGTGAAATCTTGTTATAAGTCTTGATATGCTTCAAACCCCCGTTCAAATATGTTTTATCTTTCCCGAGATATTTAATTTCAAATACAGGGTGCCCAAGATAAGGAGGATTATGACACACTAAAAGTTTTAGTAAGATGTTCAAGTTTCGAGTTACTGAAAGAGAATTGGAATTTTGGATTTTTGATTTTATTTGTTTCCTGCTCTCTCGAAAAAAAAGCAGAAGAGAGTAGAGAAATTAATGAAAATGTAGGCATATCGAAATCAACTGCTCAATTTATTCTAAAAAAACAAAAATTTCACCCATATAAATATAGAATTTGTCAAGGACTTGGACCAGATGATGCAGAAAGACCATTCTGTACACCAGAAAATGTCACAAAAATATAAATTTTCCTTATCAGATAATTTGGTCTAATGAAAGCATGCATGGTAAGTAGAAACGGGACCTTTACCAGAAGAAAGGTACATTACTGGTCTAGGGAAAATTCACGTGTACCTATTCAAAGAATCAAGACACCAACACTGTTTTGGATTTAATAATGGGTGCTGGAATTTTGGGAACAAGAATAATAAGACCTTTTTATTAACAATATAATTTAACATCGGAGCATTTCTGAATTTACTGCAAAATGATTTAGAGGATGCACTGCCTGCACTGGATAATTAACCTCTAGCAGAACAATGCGATAATTGGTTCCAGCAGGATGGTGCAGCTGCACATAATTCAGGACTAGTTAGAGAGTACATTTCGCCTGACGAAAATCATTTTGAACACCTTTTGGAAAATTAATTTCTAATGAGTTTAGTTATTAGCTTTATTTTAATCCTTCTATGTTATTTGTCGATTTACCTACTTAAATCTTAAGTTCATCAAAAGTTGCTGTAAAAAAGTGTTGTCAGTTTTACTCTAGCTTTAATATTACACAGGAAAAAAATAAACTGCTAACTCGTTTTATCGAGCCAACCCTTTTTACTAGAAGGGAGGTTCAAACGGTCCGGTTTCTGTATGGGCTGTTGAATTTCAGGGTTGATTGTGCTTCTCTCCTCGGAGATATTTGTTTTCAAGTTTCGCGCTTGGAGGCGAGGTTCACTCACACTTTTTATCTCAGTACAGCTAGGTCTAATATTTCAAGGCAATGCCCTCTCTATTTTATGTGCAGTGTATTCAACCCGGTATGTAATACATGTGACATTAATGCAGACTCTCTTGCGACTATATTTAACGCTCTGTTGAGTTATAATAATTGATTGTGTATGATCTGATAATGATGCACTATATATAAATTATATTTCTAGTTGATTATTTGTATAATTACTGATTTAACTACAACAATTATTATTTCATAGTTTAGGTATTATTAAGCATAGTATTTATAGTATTTATAATTTCCTTTAAGTGGGCTCTCTGTAACCTGTTGGAAATAAAGGCGAAAAAAAAAAATAAATAAAATTAAAAATCCAAAATTTTAATTTTGTTTTTTATAACTCAAAACTTAAACATTTTATCAAAACTTTGGTGTGCCATATTATATTTCCCTTAATTGCACAACTTTTTCTCCATTTAATCAAAGTTGTATCCGATATCCCCATAGATCCCCTCCTTATCTTGGACACACTGTATACATAGACTACAGATTTTCCTTATGAGTTTCAAAGTTGCAGCAGTTTATTTACGATTATGTACCAAGAACTTTCCTTTTCATAAAGACAACTTTAACTATTAAGAAAGTGAGAACGATTTATTTGTTT
This sequence comes from Polydrusus tereticollis, assembly GCA_963920685.1. Taxonomy (NCBI): domain Eukaryota; kingdom Metazoa; phylum Arthropoda; class Insecta; order Coleoptera; family Curculionidae; genus Polydrusus; species Polydrusus tereticollis. The sequence continues at coordinate 10,568,557 of OY987333.1, forward strand.
TCCATTTAAACAGGAGACAAAAGTTGTATTTTATCTCAATTGCCATAGATACTTCAACAAGTGTCTGTATAATTAAAGAATTGTTTTTTGCTATACAATTATTTCCTTATGGGTATTTGTTAAGTTTGCCATATTTGTGGTTTATTATTATTACTACTGGCTGCTGTTATACAAAACCAGTAATAAATTTATCGGAAACATAACTAGGCTCGTTAATTAAAATTCGTTGTGTCTTATAGAAAGTTGTGATCTCATCACCTCGGTTTTTCGATTGTACGTGGATGAATGCGGAAGGTTGTGGGTACTGGATTCTGGAAAAATATCCATAACGACGGATGAAGCCACGCAACATTGTCCGCCAAAATTGCTGATTTTCAATCTGGAAACCGATGAACTTATAGAAAAGTTTATTTTTCCCGATAGCTTCATTAAGGAGGACGGTCTTTATTCCAATATTATTGTCGATATAAGAGGAGGGGATTGTCATGATGCTTACGCTTATATGGCAGACGTTTGGAGGTAAAAATAATAAATATTACTGAAAACTTATGAATACAGGGTGACCGCCAAGGTAGGTACTTCTAGAATTCCGTGGCTAATTTTGGCGATATTTCAAGAACCGTTAGAAATTCGGGAAAAGTGAATAGAGACATTTTTGCTAAAATTAGTCATAGACTTCGCATACCTCGGCGACGTATTTTGATTGGTATAGTTAGTATAGTAATGTTACCTTATAAGGATGTTGTCCCATTAAATTACTAAGTATAGAATTAGAGGAAAAAAAAACGACATTTGATTTCTCTTTCTCCAGATTCGGACTGGTAGTTTTTCGGTTAATAGATCACAAGGCATGGCGAGTCACGGATCACCTGTTTTTCCCCGACCCTCTCGCAGCCGCTTATCAACTGCACCACCTCAAATTCGAATGGACCGATGGCATTTTTGGGACGGCGCTCAGTCCAGTTGACCACTTGGATGATGATCGGATTTTATATTTCCATCCCATGTCCAGTTTCAGGGAGTTTTACGTTAGGACTTCTTATCTGAGGGAGGAGCAAGACGACGTTAATAAACGGGACGCTTTTAAAGTCTTGGGGCAAAGTAGAGGTAATATAGCTGTAATTATGTATTTAATAAGGAAGGTCGATATTTCGTCAATACTGCCACTTTAGTTGTTTTTAACGTTGTTAACTATAGTAATTATTTCTTTAGCGTCTACTGGTTATAAGGAAATTGTATCATCACCTTGTATATTTGTTGTGAAAGAGATATTTCTAATTGCTGTAATTGTGTTTGAAGCAGCAGAAGAAAATTAATAAACTGATTATACTCTGACGCCTAGTGCCAGAGAGTAATAAAATGTAAATTTGCAATGACAGGACCCATTAAACAGGGTGGACAACTTAATTTTAAAAATTCCGTATTTCAGACCTACACACCCCAAACCGGTCCAAAATTAGGGTTACCCCAATAAGCATACAATGGAACGGCGGGTGTGGTGAATGAAAGTAATGTAACAGCGGCGTTACTGCAGATAGTTTAATTATTAATATTTGTAAAAAAGATTTACTTATACAGGGTCTTCCAACGAGGACTGAACAGGGGCTCATTTTTGAGCTTCCTTGTATTTAAAGAAAAATCCAAAATAGCCAATCGATGTACTTTTTCCTGCAGAATTCAAAAATGAAACCAAAAATTTATTTGAACCAGAAACAAAAGAGTTACGCTATGGATAAGGTGTTTTTTAAATGGAACATAGTTTTTTTTATACGATTTTTGGAACGGGTGATTTTTTTTTGTCCGTTCTAATTAAAATATTTAATATTGTGACAGCTATTTTTATTAAATTTTGATGTTTTATCCAGTATAATTTAACTTTAACCTGTTTGAAACATACACTAGGTAATAAAGGTATAATCACCTTTGAATCCTTCAAAGTCAAAAAATTTGACAAATTTACTATAATATTGCCGAAATGAAATATTCATTAGATGAGAGATTGCAGATTGTTATCTTGTTCTACAAATGCCAAGAAAATGCAAGAGAAGCAAGAAGAAGATTTATTGCAAATTTTCACAGAAATATATCCGTCAATACTATTCTAAGGATAAAGAACCTATTTGAGGAAAATAAAACATTACATTTTTGAATTCTGCAGGAAAAAGTACATCGATTGGCTATTTTGGATTTTTCTTTAAATACAAGGAAGCTCAAAAATGAGCCCCTGTTCAGTCCTCGTTGGAAGACCCTGTACAATACAACAACTTAATTTTAAAATTTTATTCGTCATGTTCCGAGTAGTCCGATGAACTATCGTCGTTGGGGTCCAGAGAAATAATAAGGGGCTCTACAGTGTTTTCTAGCATGTCATCAGCTTCCCACATTCTCTCTTCTATTTCAATCACATGTTCGACACACTTACTCCATTTTTCACAATCCACTGCCTTTATTCCCTCTTGCAAGAGGTTTCCAACGTCTCTCATTTTAAAAGTGGTGTTATGCCTTGCTACGAACCCTTTTACCTGCGCCCACAACAATTCTATGGGGTTTAATTCACAGTGATATGGCGAAGTACCGTTATATTGCGTACAAAGAGGTTCATTCAACTTTACAAGCTCGATTAGATTGTGTTGTCGCTGGCGTTATCCATGACTATAATAACAGACCCAGGAGGAATAAGATATATCAATTACTGGAAGTATTCCTCAAAGACATCAGCGTTCATGTCTTCATGATAGTCTCCAGTCCGTTTTGATTTAAATTAGTAAGCCGCCATCGACAAATCCATTTTTGCTACCAATGTGAGTAATTATTAATCTTTTACCTTTTCCGAGGGTGCTTTTATTTCAGTGGACCATCCTTCCATGAAAGCTTGCCTCGCGCTTTTCATATGTTTATCCTGCCATATTCTGCCAACGGTATAACCTTAATTTAACCAAGTTTCGTCCATATAATAGATGTTCCTGTTTTCCCTTCGAAACTGTCCAACTCCCCTCAAATATCGTCGTCGCCAGCAGATGATTTCGCCTTTCTCCATTAAAAGTTATTTTTTGTTTTCAATTTTTTCATAACAAAAATTCATTTCCTTCAAAGTTTTCCATAGTTTCTTCTTCCCAAGGTAGGTATTTCTTTTTTTAAGTATTTTCATTCTCATTTATTACAGTTTCTTTTCTTCCTGTACTTCTCTTTGGTGACCTGATGGGGCCGCGTTTATCCTCGTGCACAAGTCGGTACATTGTTGAACTCCAAATGTTGAATTTTGGTGGCGAAGATCGTTGAACACGAATAATTTTCTCATTTTTGGAAAGCGCAGTTTTACTAATCCGTTTGTCAGCAACAGATTCAGAAACACTAGCCATTTTTAAGAAGGAACAACTGCCGGAAAGTAACTAAAATTTCAAGTTTTTAAAACAGTACTATCTACCCGATCTCGGAACCCCTGACTACACCTATGAATACGGCGAAGACTGCTGTGTTTTATAGTTCAATAATGATTAATTACTCTCTCGCATTAAGCAACAGACTGTAGCCATCAGAGTTTTATCTCCCTCAACTTTAATATGTTTTTTGAAAGAAGTTCATTAATTTTTTTATTAATAAATAAAAAATCTAAATTAAAATTACCTGCAACAGGAATAATACTGCTCGCATCCATGCGCATAGACAACAATTCCTCAAATTTTCCAAGGAAATCAATTATGTCACCATTTGGTCGTCTATATAGACATATAGCAGTTATTTTTTTATTATTTATTTTAAACTCGCCACTGCAACATTCAAAACCACCCTCCATGCTTATAGATATTAAGTATTTCCTTGCTTTACATTGAATGTCTCTTAAATCTGTATCATGCGTTCTATTTTTTTATTCACCTTTACCTTTTACCCAGTTTACCCTTCAAGAGTAATATTACGTCATAATCTTACCTAGGGGCATCAGGACATGTTTCATCTTCAGTGATGGATCACAATGGAATTATGTTCTACAATCTGGTCACCCGCGATTCCATTGGTTGTTGGGATTCTAGGAAACCATATAAAAGAGAAAACCTTGGCGTTATAGCCAAGAGTAAGGAAACGTTGGTTTTTCCAAATGACATGAGGTAAAGAAAGTGGCTTAGGTCTCATCGTAAATTTAAAACCATTTAATTTTTTTTTTCAATTGTTGCGAGTTTAAACCACACTCATTTCCTGACTAAATATTTAAAATATCTGTTTTTCTCCTGTAGATTAGACAAGGAGGAACGCCAGAGCATGTGGATCATAACCAATCGTCTGCCCTATTACCTCATGGAAGGGTTGGACGTCAGAAGAATTAATTTTAGGGTTATGTCAGCATATACTGATGAGCCCATAAAAGGAACCATATGCGATCCAGATGTCCATAAGCAATATACCTATGTGGAATATCATGACGACATAGATTGTCTCTAAAATTTGTGAAAAAAAAATAAATAATGGAAAATAGAAACGTAATATTTTATTTACGTCAAATTTACATATTTATGGGCTAAAAATAGTGTAAAAAAATCAGACGTGTAAGTTCAGGGTTCAGGGCATTGATTATCCATCGGGAACAATAAGCATTTAACATGCCTATATTAACTAATTGTTTTTCTCTAAAAACTGAACACCATAACAAGAATAAACGATGAACGTCGCTCTACAACAATTTAAAATTCCTGAAAAATGACAATTTCTTTGCGAATTCGTTTCTGGATCTCGTCAGAAAATTTTCTGCAACAACGACACCTGGCAACCGAAATTTTTCGACGTGTTCTTTTTCAGCGCAAGCTTTTCAAGGAAATTGGTTCTATTAAAGCCCAAGCTAGCCCCCACCAACAACCTGTATCGGTTTAACGCGTTTGGAATATCGTTTTTCATAAAATTCGTAGTAAAATCTTCATCTAATTTCTTAGAGTTCGCCACACAACTTCGATTATTTTTCGATTCGGATCTGGCAGGACAACTACTCTGTAGTCTTTGATCCGAATGGATGTTATCGAGGTCCCTATCGTCGGGGTCATCAAATTTTATATTGGCTATCTCGCTCTCAATCAAACTTAATTGGGACTGTTCTTTCAGAAGTTTTCTTCTCGCAGAGCACATACAAGAATCGCGCCTATTTGCTTCTTCGTGAAGATACAGTGCTGTGGGAAGGTGAGTTTTAACTCCCTTGTATATCTGGTTCTTGCGTATGTAGAATTTGGGGCTGGAAACTATGTTAAGGGGGACTTCATCTAAAATTAAATTGAATTATAATTCACTCGTATAGGTGCAGAGCCGGATTTTAAGGTGGGGGGGACCTTGGGGCCACAAGCAGGTGAAGGTCCACAATTATTTATAGAATAAGATAAAATGTAATTTTTTGCAATTTTTGGATAGTTTCACCAGAATCCAAAAAAAATAAAATAAAATGTTTTCCATTGAGCAACATACATTGATTAATAATTATATAAATTAAAGAGATGAAATTAGTCTTATTAGGTGAACGGTATTATACTTTCCGATATTTTTCGTCGCAAGCAATAGAAAATGTCCTTTGCACTTCTCTGTTTATAATCCAAAAAATCCTAAACTTCTTCAAATAATTCACAAAAATGTCTAAATAAATAAATACTACATTCGCGGCCATCATGTCGTTCCTCTAGTTCTATTTAACTATTTATATTATTAAATAATGTGAGCGTAAGCCACTATTGTATAAGAAGATAATAAATGTACAAAGTAGTTTAAAGCCTTAAAAAATCGATGTAATGTTGTTAATAATCAAATTGAAATACCTTCAGGTGCCAATCTAATACTTAATAGTCTAGTAACTTAGGATAAATATACAATAAACACTGTCAATAATTATGAACGAGAAAACCCATATTTATATACACAATATCATTTTCTTAATTTTATTACTTAGATGTAAATACCTCTATAATCACACCTGTAACTTAGTTGTACCTTTGGCCAATACCTGAAAATTAAGGACCAAAACAACCCATAATCTGGCTGTCAATTCACTTCATCTCCCTAACTTTATTTTAATGGCATGTTGACATGTTTACCATTACTATTACTTAGATATTAACTTATATAACAAGTAAGACTAAATTGCCTCTACCATGGAATAACATTATCACTTAAATATTTTGAAGTTGGTTTACTGTCCATCAGATAGATTCTCATTTATGAATTCAAGCATTTTGAAATTATATTGATAAACTATCAAATGTTGGCACATTATAGGCAGAATTCAAAATTTTCTGTTATTGCCTTTGCATTTTTTTTTTCGGAAATAAATTGCAAAAAGATTTGTTGAGGCCCCAGGGCTTCAGCCCCTGCTGCCCGCCCCTAAATCCGGCCCTGCATATGTTATTAACATGTTCCCACCCACACAGCACACTTCCTTTCAGAAATATCTGCGATATATTTCGAATGTCTCAAAAACGTATCCTTTCGTATCAATATTTCTGAAACATTTCAGATTCATTACACCCAAAGTGACAGTTGACATACCCTGCCTTTGACACTTGACGGACCAGATGCAGAAAAACCAGCCTGTTTCCCTCACGGGTTCCCCTTATTTTATGTTTTGTTTGTGTAATGTAAAATTTTTATATTACAAAAACAATAATAGAATAATAAAAGTTGCAGTAAGGCATCATCTCCCTCTGGGACAGAACTAGAGGTACAAAAAATTGTTGCACTTTGGTTGTCGCAGTGCAAACTTCGTTTGTCCCGTGAATCGTAAGAACTTTAAATACCTATATAAGTTGATAACAACAGAGATAAGTAAGCATCATATTTTGTATATTCGTATTTATTACTTAATAATAGTTTATATGTTTTTTTAATAAATATGTTCTTGATATTGAATGATATACATATTATTCCATTTTATATAATTTCAGAAATATTTCTGAAAGGTAGGTATTGAAATGTTTTTGAAATATTTCAGAAATGCACTAATGTAATGTTTCAGAAACATAAAATGAAATATTACTTTTATGGGACATATTTGGGTTTTTAAAAGATTTCATGAGGCAAGGGCCTAGCGACACATAAAGCAAGGATAATAAAGAAGTTTAAAAGTGTGGTTCCCGTCAGATCATCGAAGTTAAGCGGTGTCGAGCGCGGTTAGTACTTGGATGGCTGACCGCTTGGGAAACACCGCGCGCTCTTGTCTTAGGGAAGAGTGTAAAATGAATCGACATCAAAACCATCCTATTCACGCCGGACAGGCCGGATGAGATCGGATATCTCGTAGGATGAAGGTGCCGTTTCACACTCCCCAGTCGGTAGACCGCACGACTAAAAACCGTACGATCGATGACCGGTTCAAGATGGCCTCAGATACGCCGACGAACCGTAAAAAAGTAAAATTAAAAAAAAGAAAGATTTCATCAATATGTCATAATCGAGGTCATAATTAAATGTTTCGAAATATTCACAGAATATTTAAAATCTTTCGGAGAAACTAATATGAAATATTTCGGAAACATTATTGTGCTATGTGGGCAACTGCTCACTACCTTTTTTTTAAGACCTTACCGATTTTATTTGTATCTTCTTTTGAAACCTCCTTTAACATCTTGTCTTGTCTTGCATTAGAAATATCTTGGTCCGATATTTCCAATACCTTCATGGTTTTCTCTATGATGGTAAGTTTCTTGTCACAAAAAGTGTCCAAGGTATCACTGTTGTCTTGCTGTAGAGAATCAAATGATTTGGATCTATCTGAAAATTAATATTTATTTAAAAAGTGTGCACTTTTAACTACGCAAGGTCTCTAAAGGGCTTGTAGAAGATACAATTTTATTTTCAAATGAAATAAATAATTTAGGTTCTGTTCCAATTCGTTTGTATCAATTTCTAATAGTCCGTGTCATAAAATAGGTCAGTATATTTGGATTCAAACTTAGTATATCTGTTCCGGATCGGTTCTTTGCAGTTAACGGTTTTGCTGCGGGTTCCGCCAAGTCACAGAACTCACAGCTGACACAGCTGGTTAAGGTCTCCTTCTTGCTTGTCCACGCAGAACTCACATTAGTAAATTAAAAGTGTAAAATTTCTATCCCTGAAACCCGTAAAACCCCCCAAAATCTGTATTAATTTTTAGGGGTTTGAATTCTGCACCTTTTTAGCAAGCAAGAAATGTGTTTGCTTTTGACGTTTCGTATTTCGGAATCTATCAACTTTTGGGATAAGGAAAGTTGGGCTAGATCATCATATTTTATCCATAGAAAGTTGTGCTAGCATTTTGTACACCCCTTTTTTTGGATTTTTCCTCTTACCTCGAAGGATTATACTATTGGAAAGTTCTACTATCAGTAAATATATGAGCACATTATTAGCCAGTGTGTTAAATCTGTTGTTTAGGCAATCCAAGTTCAGATCAGAAAGGGATTTGGACTTGTTCCAGAAGAAATCGCTTTCTCCTGGTTCGTCCTTTCGATTTTCTATCGTTCCCTGCGTTTCAGATAGCAGAGATTCTTGGGAAGGTTGGTTAGAGGCACGTTCCACTACTAAATCTCTGTAGAAACTAAAACAGAAAGACGTTAGTTATAAAATCACAGCCACCAATAACTAATGAAGATAGTAGATGGATAGGTAACAGTAACAGTTAAGGGCGGATAATATACAAATTGCATTTTAATTCTCTTCATTATTTGGTGATTTCGGAAAAATTTGCATATTTTTGATAGCTGGTACATTAAAATGCGTATTTTTTTCAACATTTTTCGCGAATTTTTTCCGCCCTTTAGTCATAATAGGATAATAACCTCAGAACAGAAATCCATGCATATACAGATGGTCCATGTTCAATGAGTTGAGCTAGAATATACTCGAAACAAATCAGACTTTGTCCCTTTTCTTTATAGCAGATAAATGTGCCCACTATAAAGGTCACAGCATTTAAAATAAGACTTCTTATTACCCCTAGGAGAAGCCAAGGTAGCATAAGGTTGGGTTTTTCTTCCTAAAATAAAGTAGAATATTTTGGGTCGACTGTAGTCTGTTCTCTCAGATATTTGTTTATTACTTACAAAAATTGCTGGCCATAACATAATAACATAACAAGCTAAAAACGCGTGAAGAGTAAATGTTCTTGCTAAAACCACCGCGCTTATTATATATTTTACGATAGTTTCATATTTGTTGTGTAGCTGAAGCTTCCATATTTCCTCCAGATTCGATCTGATTTCGAACAGAGAAAAGTCCAAAGATTGGAAACATATTCCTAAAAAGATTATTATCAGGATTTCCGATTGCTTTGGAAGGCCTGCCAAAGGTGCCAGCATTATTTTTCGTTTAAATGGCCGAATGAAATCATTGTTACTACTTTTACTTGGGATTTTGACGTTGTAATTTAACCTGTAATGCATCTATCAATAAAATGTCATTGTATTTTATAAAGGAGACATTTTTTAGATCAAATACAACAGTAATAGTTATTTACATTACTAGATGCGAAAGTTAATTTTTTTTTTAACGAAAAAACGATGGTTTTTCGCTTGAATAAATACAATAAAAATTTCCTATGAGTATTCGTGTTTTTTTCTCCTGGCACCGAAAGTAGTACTTTCGTAGCTAGAAACATACTACTTTCGTAGCTAGCAACGTATAATATTCAGGTAACTCTAATGTTGACTTTCGTGATCTTTCGTGTTGCTAGGGCCCGAAGGTCAATTTATTTATATGGTAGTAGAAAAAAAATTAGATAGGTGCAGAAATTTAGTAAAATACAAGTTTTTATTAGTTGAACCAACATTATTCACACATCACACACATATAAAAATAAATATCTAACATCATTATTACAAACTTATCGGTTTTTAAAAAGTAAATTATCATCACGACAAAGTAATTACCACAATATTTATTTAGTAAATATTAGGTATTATTAATTATATTATATAAAACAATTCGGACGTATGTATTTATATTATACTTGTAAAATTTCGGAAATGACGCAGTTAAGGATGCTCCAAATGAATGAAAAAAGGTTAAACTCATTTCTTGTAAATTTAGAAACTTATTCTATTGGTGACTATTTAGGAAATCAAGGATTTAATTGATTGATGTAATTGTGAAATAAATAAATACGTCAATAGAGAGCAATAAACCTTGCAAAAACGACAATTTTGAGAAATAACCCAACTGTAATGACTTAAAATTAAAAGTATTCTGGAAACAAGTTGAACAAGACGTTTAGTATCTTCTTCTAAAAGGATCTTTGGTATATGCTCCTCTCTTGGCCTCCTGCCATACTTGATAGAAGAAGCTGAAAGTCACTAGCCACATATACGTGTAAAATACTGAAAAATAGAAGAAGAAATTAAGAAAAGTCGCTATTCCAGGAAAAAATTATATTCTTACAGAACGCAATAAATCCTAAGATCAACCACAGTGTTCCATTTAAGTTGTCGTCGTTCGTGTAAAAGTTAATCGCTGTAATAATCACAGAAACTAATAAGCCAATGATTAACATTCCTCCTAGGACGACCCATGGCATCATCATATAGAAGTTCCTCTACAAAGGAAAAATTCGGATAAAATCAAAAAATGTTATTAAATAGGTAAGGAAAGTGAAATGTCTTGTAGCACAAATCTATACAGTGTGTGTATAAGGTCTGGAAACGGCTTAATAACATCGCAATTTATTGGCCGATTTAAACCAAATTTGGTACAGTTGTGTAAGAGGATCTGACGCACCGAATGACGATATTGGCGTTGTTGCCAGCTTTTTAGTTTGTCTGGAACTCGAACGAATCTTATATTTTTAAATGTAACACCCTGTATATTTTTTCATTTATAGTTTTTACATTAAATTTGTTACACTTTTCGAAATAACGAGTTCAATTTAGAAAAAATATATTTTTTATATTAAATGTTCAAACTGTTCCCTGTGCAGCTTGACAGTGTGCTAATTGAAAACAAAATTTTTCAATTATGTTGTAAAACATTTCGGGCATTATTTATCCAAATTCGTCCAAAATTCGACGCTGCAAATCGGCCAAATATTGAGGTTTTGTGGTATAAACTCTGTTCTTCAAGTGTCTTTATAAAAAGTAGTCGTTAGGAGACAAAAACTGGTTATTTTGGACAAACCTTGACATCATAATATCACAAAATTCAATTCATCGCCCATAATCATCTTCTGATAACTCTTATAAACTACTTGTAGGTATTTTGAAAGGGTAATATTTATGTTATATTAAAACATTATGGACGGATTTGAAGCAGACGTCACTTACTTCAGAAATTTTTCTTAATAAAGAAACAGGGGTTTCAACAACATGTTGTAAAATTTCTAAACTTTTCTCTTCACTACTACTGCTGGTCGTCCTGATCGTCGCCTATCTCTACAATTTCCAGTTTCTTCGAACCGTCGGATAGTTTTTAGAACAGTTGCTTTTGAAATTGGATTTCGGTTTGGAAATGCGTCATTAAATAGATGTTTAACCTCTTCGTAAGAACTGACCCTATCGCCATATCCTCTCATCATAAGAATTGTATTTCTTTCACTTTCAGTGAAGCTGGATTTATAAACTCGAGAAGTTGGCGAGGTTGAGGTTCAGTTGGTGTTGGAAACAGGAGTTTAATTTAAAACTAAAGGGAACACTCAGTTCCATTTATAAACTCGTTCATGTTGTTCATGTAAAGCTCGAGAGCTTCGAAAGGTTCCCGGGTAGTTCGAGATAACCAATTTTTATGTTCGGAGTTCGGAATATCTAACCTCACCAACTTGATCATAACTTTAAGCTGGATTTATAAACTCGAAAAGTTAGTGAGGTTGAAGTTATGGTCAAGTTGTGAGGTTAGATATTCCGAATTCCGAGCATAAAAATTGATTATCTCGAACTACGCGGGAAGTTTTCGAACCTTACATGAGCTTTACATGAACAACATGAACGAGTGTATAAATAGAACTGAGTGTTCCCTTTAGTTTAAATTGAACTCCTATTTCCAACACCAACTGAACCTCAACCTCGCCAACTTTTCGAGTTTATAAATCCAGCTTTCAACCTCACCAAAACGTTTTGAGTTTATAAATCCAACTTTAAAGTCGATTTTGCATGTAAAAATGACAGCATTTATGACTTGACATCAAAACTGAAATGGTGTTTTATTTATTAATAAATAAAACACAATTTGTTGATATTTTCAAAACACGTCGTTATTTCGAAAAATACTGATATTAGGCACAAAATATGTTATACTAAAAGTGTAACAAATTTAAAGTAAAAACTACAAATGAAAAAATATACAGGGTGTTACATTTAAAAATATAAAATTCGCTCGAATTCCAGATAAACTAAAAAGCTGGCAACAACGCCAAAATCGTCATTCAGTGCGTCAGATCCTCTTACACAGCTGTACCAAATTTGGTTTAAATCGGCCATCCAGTGATGGAGATCATCTTAAACTTACCTTCATAGCACCCACGACTAGAAGGATTGATAGTATTATGGTCACACATAGATTTACTATCAGTATAATTTGAACTGCAATAGAAAAAATAATTAGATTGACACTATTTTCGGAACAACTGAAAAGCCGACACTTACTTGCCAATTCCGGTAAAAATGAGTCAAGAACAATCATGCGAATTTGGACGTTGAGGATTCCGCACATGGTAAGGGCAATCATTATTATGGTGAAGATTGACAGGATCTAAACATTAAGAAAAAAAGACAAATAAATATTGTCGATCTACAGTATGTCCTGTCCACGGATGGGGTTTACAAGAGGGCAAATGGACTAAAAATTTAAAGATACGAAAAAAAGTCACTCTTAATAAACGTTTTTGCTTGTCTAGAAAATACGATTCATCATAAGAAACTTCAATTTTTTTATACAGGGTGGGTAAAAACTGCGAAAATGTTATTTTGCTTTCTCTTAGGTCAATTTTGATTTTTTTACTTATTGATCATCCTGTACATACTATCTCATGTTTGAATAGTCTAATATTATTTTCTCAGTAAGCAGAACTTTTTATAAAAAGTAACTTTTTGTCGTAAAATTAATATTAAAAAAGTTTCCCATATATGTACAGAACTTAAGCGGACACACTGTATAATCAAGAATACCTAAAGTAGTAATTTTAGGAAATGTAAAAGTACCTAACCCACACAACTATAAAACTCACAATTGCTCCGATGCCTGCAACCAAAGTTCCCGTTCTCAGAGAGCCGCAGCAACAGCATCTTTTCAGCAGGAAACCCTCGCAGCCTCCCATGGTTTATCTGAAAAGCAAAAGAACAAAATTAACAAGGTGGTAAAAATTTTCAAAAATTACTTGATAACATGTGCATGTGCATGGCAGCACCCCGCCCGGAACCGAAATTGAAGCTGTAGTTTACGGACAACATTCTGCCTGATGTGTACGTGTATACGTGTCACACACTATGCATTACTTAGGCATTATAGTAACGATTATTTCTCGATAAAATGTTCTATATTGGTACGCCATCTAATTTAAATCACCTCTAGGAAATCAATGATTATTAAATGAGTGCGACGAAAATTGAGGTGCGCCCGCCTTAAGGCAATTTCCTGTGGATCCTGTCTCGTGAACACGCTCCCGGTTCTCCGCCATGATTGTAAAAATCCTATTTAAAGCCTGGACGATTATATGGGTCAAGTTCGCGTGGCGTTTATTTATAAAGGGCAATATGGTGATTTTCTGGGAAAAGATACGATTTAGAACACTTTTTAATTTTTCAATTTTCGTTGTACCATTTTTTGGTCAAGTTCATATAATACAGAAGCGTTTTAGTCGCTCTAGTTCAAAAATTTCATTTAATTTTACATTTTGCTTGCATGAGTTATTCGCATTGAAAGATCATATTAATTGCTAATTGGATTAAAATTGTTTTACCCTTGAAAACGCTGAGATAGTCGTGCTACTGGCGGTAGTCTTTGAACAAATCAAAACGCTTAACTATTATTGAAGGAAATGCTTTATAAATTATAGGAACATATGGAATCGAAATTACTGCAGTAATTTTATCATTATAAAATGAGTACTTGAGATTACTGTTAGATTTTTCTTGTTGGGTGTAAAATATAAATGCTCATTTATACAAGGCGTAGTCATCAATATTTTGTTTAGGGGGGTCAAGGGACTATAATAATCAATCCAATTTTGCTGAGATAAAAATTTTTGCGTTTTGCGACATAAAAACCTGATACAGTAAGAGAGGCGCAGGATAGAAATAAAAAAATATCGTTGACTTGATTTTATTCACGACAATCACAAGGATTTTCACAAAAATTTCCTAAAATCGTTCATCTCTTGTTTCTAATATTCTAATATCCACTTACAAGTTTTTGGTAAATACTTATTAGGCATATTCGATTTGAACTATCTTCTGCCATTGCATGTGCAGATCTTTGCCATGCTTTAACACGTTTTTAAGTGCTAATTGATCTTTCAATTGTACTTTAGGAAGAATAACATTTTTTACGGTGGTAAATGTGTCTTGGCTCCTTACATCACTTCAATCATCTCCAGAATTTTTAGCTTCCTCTCCTTCCATCACACATGATGCCATAAAGTAATTTCAGACATTAAATCTTGTCTTTTTTCCTAAAGTTCTGCAAAATATTTTGCTCCCGGTTTATTTCCTTCTCGGTTCTTAAATATACTTTTTTGAGAAGTAATGCGCAATATTATGCAGTATATTTATAGTACTATATACTTTTTCTTACAATCAATTAATTACACTTAAAGCCCATTCGAACATATTTCGTTTGACCTTAATAACTGCAATCTGCAATAATAGTTTTATTATATTGTAAATACCCAAAGAAACCCCGTTACCTGTTCGATGCCAAACCTACGTTTTTAAAGAATTTCTTGGTAATAATAGTTACCCATGTAAAACTGTCGATGAGCGTGCCAACCAGCGAAATCTACCTGGCCCCAGCTGGCATCACTGTTTATATTACTGAAATGAAATGAAATAAGGGGTACTGCTTTGCACAGGAACGGATTTTGTAGTTAAATGATTTTCTTTATTTGAAGGGACTTTATTTTGGCGTTTTTAAGTTAAATCAACGCATCCCTTTTTGACAGTCTCATGAGTGTCAAACCACGTTTCATCCAGATAAACTATTCAACGTTTTTCGGATCTAAACTTTTCTATTTTCAGAAGGTACAGAAACCTCATTTTTCTTAATCTTTCGGACTCCATAATAATTTGTCTCTTGTCTCTCTTCATCGCGCGGTGAAGACTTGTCCTGCTACATGATATCGTTGTATCGTCAGTTGTTTATCGTGCTTTTAAAGAATCTAACGTGGGCACAACATTTTCTCGATATTTTTGATACATTTTCCTGCGAATAACATCTTTGTCACAATCATCTACGCACTTCATTTTTCCGGTATCTTTGCGAACTTTTCTTTGAAAATGTTCTTTTAGCATAATATCTCGTAACGTCGATAATGGAACTTTCGTCATTTCACTGGTATTTTCAATGGCAATTACTTTAGGGTGGCCGCTCTTTAATAACGATTCACATACATTTTTCGCGATCACTTTGGTGTCAGAAGAAAAATGCTTCCTGGAATGTTTAGGGTAGCTAGATATCGCATTAGCTGAAGATTCCCAAGGTCTCCACATACTTCTAATATTAACTCGTTGCACACTGTTTCAAAGTAAAATAGATAGGTACTAATCTATTTCGAATATTATGTTTACCATTTATTTAAGCTATATAAACAGGTACACCTGTAACCCATAAGTTTTGAGAAATATCCTAATAATTAAGTTGTTTCTAGAAAACCTGAGTAGAAAAGCCGAGTTTATGAGGGGTTTTATTGCAGTCATTAAGCCAAACGAAATATGTTGGGAAGTACTTTACGTGTATCACTGTATCGAATGGTTGTAGAAAAAAATATTAATTAGTTTTTTTCTCTATAGACACATAGTTTTACTATTATTTACCTTCGTAAATAAGAATTTCTGTTAATTTACAATAAAGCACTTTTTAATTGATTGGTTGATACTATATGAAACAACATTATTAGTTGTTAAAACCAAACACGGTTATATCAACAATATCAACTAAATTAAATGTTCAATGAACTTCTGAAGCTTTAATGTCCACTCATATTTATTTGCGTTCACGACCATCTAAAAGAAAATTTCTTGCAATCCAACCATAAGAAAAAATCCTGCAGTGACTCAAAAGCAGTCAGACCCATATTTAGTGATGCAGCATTCGAATGAGTTCCTGCAAAAACCGACAATGGATTAAAGCGGATCTCCTTGTGCTGTGTGGATTGTTGACTATACAATAAACAGATCTCTTTATTTTTAAGTTTTTAGTTTATTTAATTAAGCAGGAATGTATTTGTAAGTCTGACACTGAGCCACAGCTGAACCTCGGTTTTAAGAATTAAAATGAGGTCTGGGTCGATTGTTTTCTTTTCCGCGCAAATATTTAAAAATTAGCAAAGTTGCTTTGTTAGTGACTTTGTATTTGTTGATCGTGCGAGCAAAAATTATTCATCGTCAAAGTGTGCTTTGCATCTAAGGCCGTACTGCTTAGCGGTAGAGGTTAACATCTGTTGGGTGTCAGACAACCGAGATATCAAATTACGCAAATTCACGGCATTCAAAGACGTAGGAATTTAATAAACTATGAGGTTCCTTAAGGGTCAGTCTTGGGACCACTCCTACTTTTAATTTATATATATAAATGACATTATTCATTTAAATTTAGTTAGTATAATATTTTTTAAAATGGAAGTGATATTAAAATAATTAAAAAATGATGTAATTATAATGATTTCTTTTTAAATGAGAATAAATGTTTCTATTTAAAAATAGGAAAACTGAAAAATAATAATTTACCAGATATTCAAATAAAAAACTCAAAAATTAAAATACTTAACAATTTTAAGTATTTAGGATTAATTCTTGATAGTGATTTAAATTTTAATACACACATTAATCAAATCATAAATAAATTAAATAGGTTTTGTAGCATGTTTAGAAGAATTTCCTATTATTTAAATACACATAGAAAAAAATTACTGTATTATAGTTATATACATAGCAATTTAACTTATTTAACATCTATGTGTGGAGAAACTAAAAAATATAATTTAGAGAAATTGCAAAGATGTCAAAATAAAATTCCTAAAGTATTAAATAATTATCCATAAGATACAACTACTGAACTCCTTTATAATGAAACAAGATAATTTAATATTAACGAAATAATTTAACACCAAAAAATATATATAATAGGTAGGTATCAAAGACAGTAGGTATACAAAATTGTAAACAGATTTATTTTGACACACATGAGCTTTATTGAATCAACATATGTATACACAGTTATCATAATCGTTCTAAAAATCTTTTTTTTTAATTCTACGAGCACGAGAAGAGGTAAAAGTGCTATAACTGATAATGGATTAATTAAATACAACAAAATTCCTTAAAGTTTAAAGGCAATAAAAAATAAAGTAACATTTAACAAAGATCTAAAAGCATATATATTGAAAAGAAAACAATAATAATAAAAATAGTGAATAAAACTGAAAATAAACAGGGATTATAAATATCATTATATCACGTACGATATTAGGCTATATTTTTATAGTTATCCAAATTACTATGTGTAATTATATTAATTAGACTATTAAGTACTCATGCAAATTGAATATAAACCACGAAACTAGTCACTAATGATTTTTATTGAATGAATTTGTAATATACCGTCAAAGGCCATGTCAATTGATGAAATTTTAATTATGAAATGCCGATTTAAGATTCGAGTGGCGTACCTACGAAGTATGCGAAAATCCAATGAGAATAATTTATGTGATGCAAATCTTTATTATTTGAATTGCACAAAAGTACTTAGCAAGTAAGATAAGGCCTGATAATGTTGATATCGTATAAACAGTTTGTAGTTTTTCCGTAAATCTGGTTTTCACAATAAGTCAACCACATCAGACTAAAAAAATTATTTATACAGGGCGTCACTCTTAATGTTCTGTACTTATCTTGAAAGATTATTTCTTGAGACCGATTATATATATATAATATAATATATCATAAAATATTTGGTTTTAAATATTCCGGGTGTAAACGAAATCATTATTTGCTGCTATGTTTGAGTGGTTTCACCGGAAGTTCCTTCAAGTTTTTATTTTTAAAAGGCAACTTAAAAGTTATAGCAATTTTAGTGGGACTTCAGGGAGGATTTACAAAATATTGCTGTTTTCTCTGTTTGTGTAATTATGTAACGAAAATTTGGCTGCGAAGAAGTGAATTTTAACCGTAAAGTTTAATGTATGTGCCCCATGAAGGCCCAAAAAATATACCTTTGCCTCCTCATCACAATAAACTTGGACTAATGAAAAACTTTGTGAAGGCTGTGAATAAAGAGGGTGAAGGATTTAAATACCTAAGACAAGTCTTTCCTCAATTAAGTGGCGCCAAATTAAAAGAAGGCATTTTATTGGGCCACAAATTAGAAAATTGCTGGACGATGATAATTTTATAGAAAAGCGCACCCCGCAAAAACTCAGAGCTTAGAACTCATTTGTAAGTATAGTGAAGGGATTCTTAGGCAACTATGTGGATGCAAACTACGAACAACTAGTTAATGAGCTTTTAGATGACTACAAGTCGCTTGGTGGCCGAATGTCATTAAAAATTCACTTTCTCCATTCTCATTTGTCATTTTTTCCTAAGAATTTGGGCGCTGTTCCATCAAGATATCAGGACAATGAAAATTCGGTATCAAGGACAATGGGATCCAGTCGTAATGGGTGATACTGTTCGTTTTTGAAGAGAGAACATGTGAAAATAGAATTAGTGCGTTTTAAATAAACATTTTTGATGTTTGTGTTCCTTGTAATATGTTAACTTAATATAAATTCTAGATATAGTCGATATACAGGGTTAAGAAACTTGCAAAATAATTTTTTTAATAAATATTAAAAGGTACCCTATCATTTTTGTTGCTCAGTGATATCAGCAAGAGAGAAGAAACCCGTTAGGATTAATTGTGAACTGGCAATCGCATGCAATAGCTTACTAGTCCACTACTAGTAGTTACACTTCAAAAATTTACCTGAAATATTCTCGTTTGGTACACCGAATAAATTAATTCATTTTCGGCTTCTCGTTTTGTACACCGACCATTGTGATGGCCTTAAGGGTGTTGGTACCAGGTAACGTAGGTCCATTTATAGGTAGGCACTTTCACAATAATTATTTAACAATGGTATTAAAAGAATTTAAAAATATAAGATGTTCTTACTAACGTAAATTTCGTTGTCATTACCAGATTATTGCCACAAAATATAATTATTATTTTGTAATTAACTTGCGTTGGGCTACATTCTTGGTGAAACCGTATATTATCCATTATGGATAAAAATAAAATTACTTGTTATGTTTTACTATTTATTCAGTTACCTGATACACGTGTTTCGACTCTTTCGGGCCATTTTCAAAGAAGTATAAAGATAAAAATTATTGCTAAGGTATTTATATAAACTCTAATGTATGGTATCAATAGGTAATAAAATAATTAATATAATTAAAATTACGGATTACAATGGATGGGTAGATTGTGGGTTTTTCTTATTCTTATACTGTCAAAATGTTTTAATTTATTTTAATTTAATATGCTGTTGATAATTGGGTTAGCACTTGAAGGTATTTCTGTTTGATTATTAACAACATTACTTTTGTTTTTTATTGCATTTTTAATTGTAAGTGACTCTAAAAGATTTAATTTTCTACTCTTGTTCTGGATATGTATAGGTTTTATTTTATTTGAAATTGAATGATTTTCTATTATGCAGTGGTCTGTTATACCTGTTTTATTTTGTTTTTTTAAGATAGAACTTCTATCATTCAATCTACCCATCCATTGTAATCCGTAATTTTAATTATTTTAATTATTTTATTACCTATTCATATCATACATTAGAGTTTATATAAATACCTTATAATTTTTATCTTTGTACTTCTTTGAAAATGACCCGAAAGAGTCGAAACACGCGTGTCAGGTAACTGAATAAATAGTGAAACATAACAAGTAATTTTATTTTTACCCATAATGGATAATTATTATTTATTGAGGGTTACTGGAATTTACAGGTGCCATGTACTAACTTTAGTAATTAGGGAGCAAAAACTTCTTATAATAATTTCATCAAAGGATGCAATAATCGGTATGGTGTATATATAAAGGGTGTTGAATTTGTTTCCGATATTATTGTAAAAGCTCTCATCTGATCATATCAAGTATTACTGCGACACCGATATTTTTCATCATGGATATTCAAGTAGGTAATTGAAACGAAAAAAAAAGGGATGTGCACCAAGAGACCATGCCCTAGGACGTTGACAACCTGCAAGGACTACAAGTACATCCAAACAAAATGAAGCCACATATGTGTTCCTGACATAGCGAAAAATGAAGTTGACTTATGCTTGCAACAGGTCAAGAAACGTGCTCGAGAAGAACTGCTTCCAATACCACAGATCTACAGGCAAGAAATGATGGTTGCAAAAGACGCTGGGCTCGATTTTGTAGTTTAATTTTCCTGCGTTAAATATCGATTCTACAGAGAACGGCAGGGGGCTCTAGGCATAGATGTTCTACCAAAAAAGCGAGAAGACGTTACCTTGACTGAAACAATGAAATCTTATTTATTAGTAGACGACGGCCAAGAAGACAGAATACTAATTTTTGCGAGCAATGGAGGACACTTGCTTACACACTCGTCAGAATTCTTCATAGACGGTACATTTAAAAGTTATTGCCCCCTTTTCGATCAACTCTACACCATACACATAGACTTGGGAAGTACTCCAGATGCAACACGTACTATTCCTGCTGTTTACGCGCTATTGCCAAACCGCAGAGAAACTACCTATATCTAAGAGGCTTTTTAAGTTACTGCAAGATAAGGTAAAAAAAAAGTGTATACCAAGGTATATCGTTTGACTTGATGACTGCAATAAAACCCCTCATAAACTCGGCTATCGTTTTCGCCTAGACGCAGAGACGTATTAATGCCAGTTTATAATAACAATAGATACAATAGTACATTACTTGATGGGTTCTCAAAATTAATAAATTATCTAATTAAGGTTTTCTAGCCTTAGTTTACCTACCTAATTTTATTCCACCAAAGGTACACATTGACTTTGGGCGTGCCGCAATAAGCGCATAAAGAAATGCTTTCCCCGAAGTTGTTATCAAAGGATGGAATTTCCATTTCAACCGAGCCATCTGGAGAAAAGTAGAAGAACTTGGACTGGTCCCTCAATACAAAGAAAATAAAGAAGTTCGAGATCACATACGTATGTGTGCCGCGTTGGCATACCTACCAGAAGATCATATCAGCAACGCTTTGCTACACATAATGGAGAATGCACCAAACAAGAAAGCTGTTGTTAAATTCAACGATTATTTTGTCGAACAATGGCTGGAAAAGGAGTTGTTATCGATATGCTATGATGAGCGACACCGTATTACAAACTTCGTCGAAGGCTGGCATAATAGACTGAACAGACGCATTGGCAAGTGTCACCCTAATATATTTGAACTCTTCAAAGTACTTACAGAAGAAATGCATTACTATGACAGTACAGCAGCGATACACATATCTGCACCGAAACGTTCTAAGAGATACAGTTATTTGGACAGCCGCTTAAGCAAAATATTGAGCGAATATTTACTTAAAAAAATGGAAATTCGTGAGACATTAAATCGTTTAATATATATTGTAAAATTTGATTAGGTAGCTTATATTAATGATATATGTATAATAAAACATAAAAAAAAATACAAATACAACGCTGTCCATAGGATTAATTTAATATAATAAAGTGATAGAAAACAAAGTAACAAAGTGTATATATTTTGATATTACCTATGTAACCAGACCAACACAATGGTCGGTGAACGAAATGGGAAGACGAAAATGGGTTAATTTATTCAGTGTACGAAACAAGAATATTTCAGGTAAATTTTTGATGTGTACGAAACGCGAGTGTACGAAAGAAAAATGAATCGTACTAAAAGCAGCGGTGTCCCTTTAGGGTGGGTCAGTTACTAGCCTGGCCCACCAACCCTCCTAGACAAGACCTTAGAGGTTTCAATCAAGATACTGCCAAATCGTCCAGGTAGCGTTTAGTAGACCATGGAACGAACATGTAATTAGGATGCAAGATCACCACTTTTCAAAAATCGTGAAAGATGGTACACCAGAAGGAAAGAGAAGATCAGGAAGACTCATAAACGATGGTTTTAAAAAAGTAGGAAAAGAAGACGGAACTTTCCAGTCAAAACTTTCAGGAATTGAACATATTATACTTGATACAAACTATACCTCAGTTGTTACGATTCTATCGCAGCGAGCTGAAAACTTCTAAATTGTTCTCCTAAGCGATTTGTTTTATGTCGAAAGGTTTTAATTTTAACACAGTTCATTAAAAATAGGTTTCAAGATGCTATTAAAAGGCGCCCAAATTAAATTAATGTCTTGTTTTCTAATTCCGCAATCTATAAAATAAGAAAATGGCTGACGAAAGCACAGAATTGTTCAATATAAATACGAAACAATATTAGATATAAGTACCTTAAATGTTAAAATATTTCCCAATTTTCCTTGATGATTAAACCAGTTTTAATTTGTATTAGTACTTAAATAGTTTATTTCTATTTTTTGAAATGACAAACACTTAAAGTTTGTCTAAATGTGGGCAGATCTTCTGCTATAATATCTGGTTCTTCGAATATTGAAGTCCTTGTAACGAAAATGACGTTGTGGCTTAATTATACCATTATAAAGTATCTACCTGTAAGCTTTATTAGCATTAGCATTAACCTTGACTCCTACAACATATTGTTGCATATTTTATTTATGTTTTCTCTGAATAATTACCCTAATATCTGACACGCGTAAATATTTCATTTAAAAATAATTTACCCAAGTGATTTTGGATGGGATAATAATTATTTAATATTTTTCTAATAATAACGTAAATACAAAATAAACCAAATAAAAATGCATATAATATTTGCATTCGTAAATTATTCGAAAATTTCTAGTAACACCAGGTTGTTAAATTGTACCTAAACTCGTAATGATTCAAAATATTGCTGGCACAATTTTTAATTGCGCCTACACTGAAAAAAAGGATACTTTGAACCAAAAGCCTATAACATTCATTCAAAAGCCTCGCGCTTTTCAATAGGTCCAAATGCGCGGTCTCTTGCTTCAAAACTTTAATTCTTTTGTCGTAAGTTCTTTCGTTTCTTTTTAACCAACGTTACTTTTCTTTTAGCCAAGAGCAATGGCGTTTAAGGCAAGGTTTTAAAGACAGATTAGTAATGGTGTAATGCAGGCAACATCGGAGGTGTATTTAAGCCAATGTCGAAAATCCTTTGCCCCAAGGTCTTCGGTTTTAGGTAAAAAATAACGCACTTGGTCCAAGAAAAAAAGTCTTTGAACTGAGAAAAATATATTCCAGAGCGTCTTTCACTAACGCATTTGCAAATTTGGCTCAAGACCCACAATCTTGAGTTAATCCCTACATTCATTTTTTTGTTGCTTTTTACATTGAATCAACGAAAAATACTTTTGGAGCAAGAGTGTAACGTTATTCGTTTAAATGCAGGCTAGATTTCTAGTAGCGTATTCGCAATTCTATTATCTTGGTTTAATACCTACGCTATTGGATTAATGCCTAAAATATTTTAGTACAATTACTTTTTTCATTAAGTCAACTAAAAGAGTACTTTAGGTAAGAGCTTTAATGTTCTTTGTTCAAGAGCGAATTTCTTAGGAAACCACTATATAGGTATACCTAGCAGCGCCTTCGTCACTTTATAATTTCAGTCGATCATATTAATATCATTAGATATTATTATTAACAACGAACTAAGTACAGAGCAGTAAAAAGTCAAACATAATTGTTTCAACAGTGATATTTGGAAAATGGTCGAATATTATTTTTTAGATACGTGTGGCTGTGGAACTATTGAAAAATATATTTTTTCATATTTTCTTTAGATCGTTAAAATTAGGTACCCAGCAAGGTTTATCAACAGTGAATAAGGCTTTTTAAAAACTAAAATCATAATATGACGAAATTAATTAAAATTAATAGCTATAGATATATGAATACAGCATATCGATAATGTCAAGTCAATATGTTGAATAATTCAGAACGTCCAACTTTTCCTGAGATGAGAAGAATAGCAATAATATTACAAAGGTAAGAAAATAACAAGCATCTTATTATTCGTTTCGTTATTCCTTAAATAACACTCAGTAGGTAACAGTTATCGTATAGAAACTTTAGGCATTGTAATTGTAGGAAAAGTTGTCAATTTTGGAATTACGACATATTGACTTGACACTATCAATATCATCATCTAAAATCTTAACACACAAAAAAAAACCTTTTTTTTTTCTGGTTTTATATTACATTACATTACATGACTTATAATGTCATAAACAAGTCAGTTAAACAACATAAATAACAGAAAATATATTATTTCAAGTATTGAACATTTATATAGTTTTAATTCCAATAACAACGTATAACTTAGTACATAGGTACATAATGTTATGTAGTAAACTAAAGTGCATTGCAAACCTTTTTTGTATAAAATATTGTTATTGCTCACCCAAGGCACACTGACAGCATCAATGCTAAAATTAAGTCTCAATATTTTGCAGTCTCGATTTAATTTACTCCGTGGTCCAAATTTCCTTTCAATCACAAATCCTTTATTACTTAAAATTTTATAGGAAATGATCAATTTTCTGTTCTAAAAAAATAATAAAAGGTGATGTACGAATCATAAACTAAGCCACAACACAACAGTTTATTGCAAATAGAAATTAACAAAATCTTCAAGAAATTCCACTTTCTGTGGGCACAATCATTAAAAGGCTCTATAGAATACGTTTTGGGGCATCTATTATAGACCTACATAGTGTTTCGTTAAAGGTGGCCACCGGCCATAGCTTGGAAATTACTATAAAAATTTAGGGAAAACAAATTTTGTCCAGGATCTTCTCACGGTCACTTTACTAATAATTTTTTTCTCTGACTTTCGATTCCCAGTGTTTCCGAAATATGGCTAAACTTTGGCAATGTAATTTCTGGACACCCTGTATTTATTAATAATATACATATATGATTTTCTTTTTCTACACGAACAAAGGACTAGATTTAGAAAAAAATTTATTAAAAAAATTGAAAATCAATCACTGAGTTGTGCATAAAGTAATAGTAAATCATAATAAACTAAAAATATTAGGTTCCAAGATTTAATAAAACGTTTTTTTTTTTCTATATCCATTACTGACTACCATCAATACATATAACATTTCCCTCAAATTATTAATATTTTGTCCTAAAAGCGTAGGGTTTTATCATAATACGTTGGTCTTCCAACCATGTATTATGCTATTATTACAAATCATTAATCTCTTATTGGAAGACCCAAGGAACTTTAAGAGAAAAAGTCTTTTAATTCAGTTCTACGTGTAATAACGGATAACTGCAGCCATTTTGCAAAATGTAAAAATACTTTTAAGAAACCTTAAATTTCTCAAACTTTCGGTGTCAACATATAAATGAAGTTTTAGTTTTTACATTATAACCTGTATTATATACCTAGTCATAAATATCCCCTTACAGGAAAGGAAATTTTTAATGCTGTTTCCATCTAAAAGAAGGTCTAGCTTCTTAATACAAATTAATTACCTACTCTATTCTTACCTTCAAACACAGGCGCTAAGTGGTGTAATCGCCACGTTTGTAATAGGGTATTCGCATCACTCATACTAATCATAATACTATAATACCTATACACTATCACGTTGGCACAATCAACGGAACTAGTGAGCCCGCAACGCTAATGCAGCGAAAAACAAATGAAGGTGTACCGCGGAAAGAAATATGATTTACCCCCTTCCTAAGCACACGTCGTCGGCGTCGCCGCGGTTCGGACTTTAGGCAAGAGAAAATTCTCTTCACTTCAAACCGAAACCGAAACTTGGGGCGACCGCCAAGAGTTTTTAATTCGCCGTTTAAGAAAGTTTCTCTTTCTATAAGACCCAGCAGGATTTCATCCAAAGTCTCTTAATTTGCCCTAATTGGCAACTTTCTCATGAAGAGAAACTTTCTTGGTTTAAGGTATTGCTTGAGTTTATTTTTTATATATTTTGGTTCAAGAAATTTCGACTTACGCGAAGAGAAATTAAAACCAAGAGAATTTAAAAAATATGGCAAGAGACACCGTTCACTAGTGACAAGACACTTTCGTTTGCTTCAAAGAAATGTCTCTTGTAATAGGAAAAAATTGGCCAAGAGAGTCAAATACATTGGGTCAAGACACCCATTTTTATCAGTGTAGTAACAACACATATTTTTCTTGTCAAATTGCATATTTCCAGTAATAATTTCGAAATCCTGAGTCATTGCTATAACAATAAAATTAGTCTCAATTTGATATAATTCATCGGTTAATTGGCTCCCACATATTATTTAGTTTTGAAATGGAACAAGAATAAGATATTTTATAGATCTATATTTTTAGAATTCTTCGTAACAACATTATTATTGCTTGATTGAAATTCACGTCCATTTTTAATCAAATTCAATCTGCCTCGTTAACAAACAAAAACATTTTGTTTGTTTGGTGCAAACACGATTTTTGGCCCGTGCTTAAAAATTGTAAAGGTTATCAGAATATTAGATCATCGTCCCCAAAAATAATTTATGTTTTTCTTGAAATACTGAAAGCCATTTTACAAACGAAAACTTTAATAAACCATGCATTATTTTATGGTTTTGGAACGAGTACATTCAAAAATTCAAATAAAATAAACGTTGTTAATTTAATTAAAAAAATAAAACCTTAGTAACATAAGTATCCATTTTTCTTGGCCATACTTTTGCGGACTATGATTTTGAAACAATTGGGTTTTCAGTCAGAAACACTTTGCCTAAAAATCCTCCAAACCCCTACAAAATATTAAAGTAACATCGCTATAGTGTTTCATTTGTATAAAAAATTGGATTGGTTAAAGGTTTTTACTTTTTACATGACTTTTTTTCAACACTGTATAAAATCAATACACAGAAATGAAACGAAGACTTAAGGAATGTAAGAAAAACGAACTCTTCAAACCTGGGAACCTTGAACCAAATAAATTAAAAAACGACGCTTTTCTGGTATATCCTGTATATTTTATTTCATGAAAACTTTAGTATTTCGACAGAATTGGCTTTTCCCACAAAAAAAAATCCCATGCATTTTGAACATAGGTGTTAATGTAATTAGAGTTGAAATTAAATAAAAAGCATTATTTTAAAGTTATTTTTCTCCATTCATTGCCACAGGGCAGCTAGGAAGAGAAAATGGTATATGTCAGACCTCTGTACTAAACATCCTTAAAGTATACAAGTATCACCCTTGACCACCTGTGAGGTAATGATGGATTTAATTGTCGTAAACTTAAAGAACATAATATTTCTGTTATTTGGCAGATATGAATTCCCCTTGGGCGAGGGAAGTACATACCCATTAGCCTCAGAAAGTTAACGCTTGGGCTGGAATTATTGGGAATAGCAACAGTGATTGGGTCCATATTTATTGACAATATCTTAACGGGAGTGCGATATTTCTTATTTCTGCAGTAAGAACTTGTTCCAAATTTAGCAGTTTTGTTTCCCAATGCTTTGGAAAATATTACAAAAAAATACGGAGTCTCCATTTAAAAAAAAATTGGCCGTGATAAGTGTACAAGGTTAAAAAATGGACCGACGCCAACTTTTTATCTCTCAACATAACAAAAACAAACGTTCTTACAATTTTAATGAAGTTATAGTTGGCGACCACGCAATAAATAATGAAAAAGTAAATATATTTCTAGGGTTATACATACATGGATCATAAACTAAAGTGTAAATCACTCATAATTAACTTGCTACAAAGACCGCACACTTCTTCCTATTTAAGATATATATGGCATACGTTTTTGGGGCTGCTGCTCCCAGCATTTATTTAACATACTATTTGTTCTGCAAAAAAGAGTCATTAAATATATGTGTAAAGCCAGAATTAGAGACTTTAGCAGACCACTATTACTGTCACATTAAATTTTAACATTGTCCTTTTTGTTTTTATTAGAGACATCTTGCTTAATTTATAAAAAATTTAAGAGTGAAATTAATTGAACCCCAGTTGGCGGCACTCGTCAAATATTTAACATTAATTTACCTATACCCCATTTTAGTCAAACCAAAAATTCTATGTTATACAACCGTACGAAAATATTTAATCATAAATTTATCACAACGAGCAACACTGCCAAATTTCACCAAAATCGGTAAAAGGATCTTTCAAATTCAAATTCAACTTCAAATGGTTTACACTCAAGAAAATAGTTTACACTCAATATTAATACAATACAAGACATAGGTAGAACCTGATGTACTAAGGTGCAAGATGGACGCAATTCAAGTTACACAAAATTAAAAACAATTAAAATTAAAACTGACAATTAAGGAACTCGTCTACATTATAAAAGGACTTTTTTATTAAAATTTTTTTTTTTTACACGAAATTTAAATGCTTTAACTGCAATAAATTCTGGTCTGCTTTGGCTCTTTCCCAAGCGCCAATACATTGGAATATAGTTGGTACTGTTTTTGGTGTCATGACCATGTACATCCTGATATGTCAGAAGGTTATCATTGCTTTGATGAAAAAACGGTTTTCGAGGATACATAATGAAGGAAGAGTGTACCTAAGTTGTAAGCCAAAAACCCGCTGCGAATGAGAGGATCCTCCCCATAGGAGCACACCATATGACATGACATTGTGAAAAACACTAAAGTAGGCTGTTCTCATGGTGGCATCAGATACACATCCATACAGATTACGCAACAAAAACACACTACTGCCAAGCCTCCTGCACACACTTGCAACAAGTGCATCCCACTTCAATGTCTTATCCAAGAGGACGCCAAGAAATTTCACTGGAGACGTTTCATCGGTAAGCATAGTATTTCTTAGGGTAAAAGTCATCTTTTGCGTTTTCTCTTGGTTCAACAAAAGCCTGTTTGACAGGAACCAGTTCTCAGCTTGCTGTTTAGCCTCACTTAGGCTTGCATGGGTTCCTGCTTTGGTTTCTCCAGTTGTAACGACTGTAGTATCATCAGCAAAGAGCACAAACTTACCCGTTTGCTTTTCCAGGAGAAGATCACTAATAAAGATTAGGAAGAGAACTGGTCCCAACACAGAGCCTTGTGGAACTCTCACATTTATACTAGCTGGGGCAGAAAACTGTCCATGGGCTTTCACTACCTGCCAGCGATCCCGCAAGTAACTAGAAATGAGTTTAATACTCTTCTCATCAAATTTATGATAATTAAGCTTTTGAAGTAATAACTCATGAGACATACAATCGAACGCCTTGCTGAGGTCGCAGAACAGGGCAGACAGATAGAGCCGGTCGTCATAGCCATCCATGATGTTATGCAAAAGCGTACGTCCCTTCTTGGAGATATTAATAAAAAACCGATTTCTTTTTTAAACTTTGACACCCTGCATCTTGAAAACCAGACTTTTTAGGACACATACTTGACTTTAGTTCAAAAATGAGCCCTTGGAAGTACTGCCTATCATTAAGTAACACCCCGTATATTTCCGCGTTTTTTCTCCGATTAATAAATAAAACATCGAACTGTAATATCAAAAGCGAATACCACTGACACGCGCTATATTTTTTTTTAAATAAACCCCATTTTGCAAGATTCCACTAACACGATAATCCGAAAACTATTTTAAACATTTTTTTATTGTACCTAACTATATCTTAAAGGTTAACAAAACAGCATTAGATCATCACTTTCATCTAAAAATAATCTCAAATATTCTTAAAAAAAAACTGCCTTACCTTTTCTTGCTATTTAACACACAATATGAATCCTCTCTTTCTAAAAAGCCGACAAACCCTTTTTTAAAAATCACTTTTAAACAACGCTTTTCTTTTAAAATCTTGCAATGAAAATCTCCGAAAAATTTTCACTGAATTTTCACGGATTTCCACGTAACCGCGCGTCTTGTGCGACGCAAAAATCGCGGATTGTTTTGCGTTCCTGCAACACAGCAGAATCAACTTTGAATTTCGTGCGACCGTGTCGATCGGATTAGATCGAATCTATTCGGATCGATGCGACGGTGTTGACCATGTTGACCATGACGTCAGACATAGATGGAAAAGTGACCATGGTTTTCGAATTCGGGGTCGACCATGTCTTAATGTGTGTTCGATGTATGGCATTTGTTTAAGGGGGAAGGTAGAATAAAGTAATATATAATGATACACATAATTACCAGACTATACAGGGTGTCCGATATATACCTATATGGCATAGTCTCGGGAGCGCATAGGGGAGGTAAACCCTAATATTCCGTAAAAAAACATGAGGAAATTAAATTTGGGCAAAAAATATTGAAACTTTATGCGATATTGAATG
Organism: Polydrusus tereticollis; assembly: GCA_963920685.1. Taxonomy (NCBI): domain Eukaryota; kingdom Metazoa; phylum Arthropoda; class Insecta; order Coleoptera; family Curculionidae; genus Polydrusus; species Polydrusus tereticollis. The sequence goes on from OY987333.1 coordinate 10,599,117, forward strand.
TACTACAAACTTAAAGTATTCTTTTTTGATACGAACCCACTTATAGCAAATATTTTGTTTATTTAAGCTTGTAAAAATTAATATAATTTGAATTTTATTGGCCGACAGTTGCCAACCCAACTGTAAACGGTGCGGTGGCGTCAGCTTGTTCATTGGCTTGTTTTGACGTTTCGTGCACAACTAACTTTAATTGTTCTGTGGTTTCATTCTTATAATTTATATTTTTTAACAAAAATTCCAGATCTTTTCATAAATAGCATAAAAAACTGCACATAAACATATCTCTGTCGATTACGTTGTTTACTATTTGTGAAAAATGCCGAAGCATTTAAATAGTCGGTGCAAAGAGTTAATACCTTCTCTAATAAGCTACTTTCAGGAAGAACTTAACAACAGTGGCCCATTGTTACCCCTGACAGCAGTTAGAGAAGAAAATTTAAAGAGTATGTTAAGGTCTATATATTTAATTTCTACTTTTCTCATTTTTAGCGTGTAGCAGCTACCCTAAATTTGAATATCTCCACTGTAAGCGCAGTCTCAACAACAGTTAAGGAAAATAAATTGTTGGAATCACCTAAAAAGAAACGTTCTTATTCAAAGAGAGTTGCGAATGTGTCAAGATTATATAATAGTTCTACCTGTGACACTATTTATGGAATGTACGAAACAAGTAAATTGTATTATTCAAGAACTAATATTTTACATTGGTTATGCTTAAGCTGTAACTTTTTTTAGAACATCATGTAACTTTGACAGCTTTAAGTAAGAAATTAAAAGACAGACAACTGTTTAATGGTTGTCTTAACTCTTTAAGAAGCCTCTTAAAGGAAATAGGCTCCGGATGGCAAAAAGATGAACCTAGGCTGGTAGTGAAGATGGTTTTGTTGAGGGCGCAGAGGTAATTTTTTCTTCTAAAACTAAGCTGAGTGACTACCATGGAAAAATGAATCAGCAAATTTTTGTTCAATGGTTCGAAAATCAATTATTGAAAAATTTAGCAAAGCCATCTGTGATTGTAATAGACAACGCCTCATATCATAGAATGTTGTTAACAAAAACCTAACACATCATAGAATAACGCTGCAATTCAAGTACCATAGACATTAGAACTGTCTTTGTTAACTACTAATAAAATTAAATTTGATTATACAATGTTCAAAGCCGAACTTTTAGAAATCGTTAATTGGTTGGTACAAGATTTTGTATGCGCTTTTTTTTAACATATTCTTAAATATTAAACTTAAATTATTTTCAGACATACGCCACCAAAAAAATATTTAGTCGATGACCTGGCTGAGCAATATGGACATACCGTTTTACGGTTTCCTCCGTACCGCTGTATGTTCAATCCGATTGAAGATATTTGGGGGATTACCAAAGATTATTATATATTGGACATATTGGTCGAGACAGCAGAACAGAAACTGACTGTATGAAAATGTGGAAAGAATCATTGCGTGCTGCTACTCCTGTTGTTCGGAAAATGGTATGAAAGAGAACATGTATTAGATAGACTGAACATTCGACCGATTATTATTGACGTAAATAAAACGAGTGATTCAAGTGATTTGGAGGATGATGTAGGATTCATCTTTGTATTATTATTTTTATCTACGACTATTTAATAATAGAAGCATAATGTGTTTGTTAGTATATATATAATGTGGTTCATATTACCATAGTTACTCATATTCCACAGCCGTGGAATATGAGATTTCATATTCCACGGTCCCAACAAAACAAAGTTACCTGAATTACGATAAAAACGCACCAGATCTAGTTTAAGCAGGCGTGAATGGTATTAATACCATAGCAACCGATTGACAAGTAAACGAATCATTTTTTTCCTCAGTCATTTAAGTTTCGCTGTGACATTTTAGTGGGATTTATAAACTTGGTCGCAACGCTCAGTTCAGTTCCGCGCAGTCCAGTTCAGTTCCGCTGATTGTCGTTCGACTTAAACAAACGAAAACATACCAAACCATTTATAAACTCTCAATTCATTCGCAGCGGTACGCCCAGTCGCGCAGCGAAACGCTCGGCTACGCTCGAGATGGCCAAGTTTTATCTTTTGACGCTGCAGTTCGTTGTCGCAGGACTTTTAACCAATGAAATGCGAAAGTTGAATCACGTGGTGGTTGACAGATGACGGTTGCCGCAAGTTGACCAATGAAATGCAATACGACATGCGAACAGCAGCTAAGTTTATAAATTACAAATTTGTTTACGGCGAACTCTGGCGTACTGCGCTGCGGAACTGAACTGTGCGTAACTGAACTGAACAGTTTATAAATCCACCTTTTGTTGTTGATTTCAAAGTAAAATATCATGATTTTGGATGACGAAAACGAAATCCAAAGTACCCCTCCAGAAATTCGGGCTGCAGCGCATACAGCTTCCCTGGAATTACTACCAGAAAAATCACGCAAGAACTATACGCTAGCGTACGATAATTTTATAGACTGGCGACGAAAAAACAACACAAATTCTTTTTCTGATAATTCACCTCACTTTTATTGAACCAATCAAAACGCTCATTTTCATAGCAACCACCTTGGTAACGGTCGTCTTACCCGATAAGACTACCGCTAACTCGAAAAGACGCTTTCGAAAAGACGCTTGTAGCTTTTTTACTTAAATAAAAAATTAGTAACACCTCTAACTTGTATATTTACCTTTATCAGACGGCCTTCATTTTTATGTTCAGTAAATTATCCAATAAAATACACCTCTAGAGGCGGTTTCTTATCTTCATACCTTCGTTTTTCACTCGAAACTCGATTTTCCAAGAAAATTTTCACTCAATGTAATTTTTACTTATAATCAAAGATAAGACCCTCGAGCTAAAGCTCTCGGGATCATATCAGATTATAAGTAAAAATTACATTTCGTAAAAATTTGTCAGAAAATCGATTTCTTGTTAAAAACATCGGTATTACCGATAAGACGCCTCCTCTATCGGTATATTACTGTTGAAGATACCGTGCTAGTATATTTTAAAGAATTGTCAAAAAAATACAAGTCAAGCACTTTGTGGACAAATTATTCCATGATAAAAAGTACCCTTATGTTAAAACATAATGTAAATATTGAACCTTATGGAAAAGTACCCGCTTTACTGAAAAGGCAATCTGAAGGTTACCAGCCGAAAAAAGCAGAGGCTTTTACTGGGGAAGAAATTAACAAGTTTATGGAAGAGGCACCGGATGTTAAATATCTAGCTACAAAGGTAATAATGCATTTGATTTAACACCTTTATCTAAAATAACTAAATATAATATTTTTTTATAGGTTGCATTGATAATGGGGGTAATGGGAGCTTGCCGTTCCAACGAGCTGTATAACATGAAGGTAGAACACATACAATATTATGACGGCTGTGTGCAAGTTCTTGTTCCAACGACGAAAACAAAAATTCCCAGGAATTTTACGATTACCGGAGACTATTATAATATTGTCAGAAAATATGCGGATCTTAGACCATCAAACGTGCCAAATTCTTTCTTTTTAAACTATCAAAACGGCAAATGCACAAAGCAAATAATTGGCATAAATAAATTTGGACAGATGGGTAAGACGATAGCGGAATACTTGCAACTAATAAACCCAGAAAAATATACCGGCCATTGTCTTCGCCGATCTTCAGCTACATTATATGCTGACGGAGGAGCAACTATGACAGCCCTAAAACGTCATGAAGGTTGGAAATCGGCCTGCGTAGCTGAAGGTTATATTGCTGAATCAAAAAAAACTAAAATAGACGCTGCTAATAAAATTTTAAAACAAATAAACTCAAAATTATGTCCATCTACATCTACCACTGTAAATAATGTTAGCTCCGAAACTTTTTCCATTACTAATAAGAACGATATGAATATAAGTAATATTCCTGCTCCCATTCATTTTCATAATTGCTCTAATTTTACAATAAATTTCATGAAAAATTAGAAATAAGTAATTGTATTTTGTTTAATTATGGTTAACATCGTTGAATTGTATTTTTTAGTTAAGAAATACCATTAATAATAATCCTATTGTAATAAAATGTGTTGCTCTGAATCCATTTTCTAACTTCTTGAATACTGAATAGTCGTAGATAAAGTATAGTATTTGACTCGCGTATAATGGCTATATTACACTCGAATCCTTAAAACACTCGCCTTCGGCTCGTGTTTTAAAATCTCGTGTAATATAGCCTTCATTATATGCTCGTTAAATAATGTACTATTATTATTCAAATTGTCAAAGCATATACAAAAAAATAACAATAAAATTACATATTTCAATATAATTTAGGTATATATTGTCATCCTAGAAAATTTTACAAATAAAGTAAATACATTTGTGTTTATTTTTGTAAATTTATCTCTTGTTTTTATGAAAAAAACAAAACCACTGTAATTCCCTCACTCGGTTATTTGGTTACAAGCTTTAGTTTTAACGTCACTAAATGGAAAATAATTTAGCGGGGCATGCGATTTTCATAAACCCTTTTAATATTAAAAATGCTGCCCGTCCACACTTTATTTTTAAATCTTACTTTTTACATTTGACTAGCAGTAGGTGGCCAATAAAAATTTCTCGTAGTTACTCTTTACCCAATAACCCTCTTATTTATAAGATAAAAATCATACAGTAGATTAGTTACTGTAAACTTTTATATAATTGACTTTTAATGGGATTAATTATGTGGATTTCATTATTTCTAATAAGAGTGAGAAGGTTGGAATGATAATCCAACTAATGGGAAAAGGAAAATGAAGTTTAATAATTTCAATGGGTTTTTTCAAAAAATATGCTGTTAATTTTAAGTAAAACTTTAATTAAGAAGATACAAATATTTCTAGACTTGTACCTAAACTAATAAAGCTACTTTTTATTTTTCTTTTTATTATTTTTCTTGCCACTCTTCTTAATTTCTCTTGAATCTTCTTTGTTTCCATTTTCAACTCTTTCTTTATCTTTATCGCTTTTATTTACCATTTCCTTCTTCTTGTTAATAATATCACTCTCCTTCGCATTTTCTTTTCCTTCCTCGAGTTTTTTCGCATTCTCTTTACTCTTTTCCAATTTATCCTTCAATCTCCTTGTTACTTCTGATTTTTTATCCATACTTTCTTCGTCCCTATTAACAAGAACAACCTGCTGAATATTATTGATCGATGCCCTTAACATTTTTAATTCGTTTAAGGCCATTTGGGCCACTCTACCTTCAGGACTATTGGACGGTTCATAGAGTAAATATTTAACGGATTCTTTTAAAATGTTTTCCGCCATTTTAAGCTCGGAAACCAGGCCTTCTTCCGTTATTTCTTTGTCTTTGAATTGTTTGTTCGATATGTCAACAATGGCCGATTGAAGTTCATACATCGTAAGAGCTAAAAATAAAATAATTTGTTTGTTTAGGAGAAGAAACAATGCATAGACGTTATAAAGGAACGGCCATAAACAATATAATAAATATAACCTCTTATTCTTGAAATTCCTGGCTCTAATTTTGTAAAGACTGACAGCAGTCGTCCACATAAGTCAATTTTTCTGTTCAAATTGTTTTTCGTTGGTAATTTTCCATACAACCCCGCCATATTTTGCTTCAGTTCCAACAACAAATAGTGATTCGGATGAAAAGTAAGCTGTAACTTTTTGTGGAGTTTTTCCATTTCTTGAAGATTGACAGGATCTTAAAAACAATATAGTCGAAGACGTCTAGCATACTATAACATCTTCTATGTCTGTAGTAGAATTGATAGAAACCCTCTCACCTAAATCATCTATTCGTCTTCGAGCTTCATCTATTGCCAAGCTAATCAAGAAGTTCTTGAAGCATAGTTTACAGTCGCTACATTGCCATATCTTAAAATCCTTTTCTAGTTCAGTTAATCTCAAGAAACCTTTTCTGCATTTGTGGCATACGAGTGAACTTATTTCGGTGCCGAGTTCTGTTGGGTCCAAGCATCTTCTACAGTTGCACGTGAAGTATTTACCTTCTTGGAGATGTTGTTGACGATCTTGGTTACCCTAAAGAATAATGTGGAGTGGAGGCTTCTATCGATGAAACTAAGCGCGTGATTGCAGAAATTTGGCTGTAAATCACCAAGTCCATATTGCTTACCTGTAGAACATTGGCGTAGTTGAAGAAAATTGGTTCGTTCTCTTTAATGTTACAGCTAGCATAGATGCTCATTACGTAGTCATCGTCTACCGATAAGTGGATGTTTGCAGTACAATCGTGGGCCATTAATGCTGCTTCCAGATAAAGTCCTCTGAGGCAGTCGGTCTGTGGGTTTGTCATCGTAAGTTGAGAGTTTGGAGGTCTTACCTAAAAATATATGAATGCCAAGGTAGTCGTTTCGTTTTTTTATATGAACGCGTATTATTATATTGGTAGTATATGGAAGTATAGGAATGGAAAATATTTTAATAAGGTATTCTAGAAGTCAATATAAAAAGAAGGTCATATAAATGTGGGTCCGGAAGTGCTTTCTTTCTGAGATATAGGGCGTTGAAAATTAAAAAAAAAAACAACGGGTTTTCCTTAATATATTGTGGCCGCTTAATTTATAGGAAATAAAATTTGTATTGCATTTGCATTATTTTAAATAAAAGCATTGGTTTCCTAACATTTAAGAATTATGATGAAATTCGTATTCCTGTACACATTCAAGACATAACTTTGGATATTTCAGAAAGTTATTCTATACCTACCTACATTAAAGAAACTTTCAAATCTAACTAAGAAATGTTATTTGTCGAATAGTGATATAGTTTTCCTTTTCGATGATATTTGTTATAAAGTGGGTGGTGAACTAGTCGCTGTAGTTCGAAAACTGGGAATTACTACAACACTGAAAACAATGGCATTTTTTGGCACCCTACAAAATAATTCTCTAATGGTTTGCGGATGGGATCTAAATGAAAATAATCACGCTCTTGTTCATCCCACAAGTCATGTGTTGTCCGGAAAGCTCCCTCTAAAGCATCTTATTGGTTTGGCAGAGAATTATACGAAAGGAATTTTTAATGTTTAGCAAGATTGAAGTGGAAGCAGATATTACTATTGATAAAATCAAATGGAAAATTAGTCATCATTCCCGATGATCGTCAAAAGTTAAAGATAATGTCTCGTATAAATAAAGGTGTAAATAGCGCAAATGTTCCAATGACACATCGTGAATGGGATCTTTACGAACTACCTGGTTTGCAACAAACATTACTAGACGTGTGGGTTTTAAGGAGTAGCACGAGTCTTGAAAAGCCGAGATCTTTGATTATTGGGTTTCAGATAGTACCTATTGCGACAATAAAGCCAAAAATGCCACCCAGTTTACTACAGCGGCTATAAGTGATATTCAAGTATACCTTAATTCATTATTTATACCTATATGAAAGATGAAATTTGGGAAAATAGCTTACTACACCTACGAGAATTTCCAGAGAAGCTACTACGGACGAGAAATGATGGACCCAATGTTAAGTTTCGTCCAATATTCTGACAATCCCATTTTCATTAATTGTTGCCATCATTAACCATAAGTTATCAAATTATCCACCGTCGATGTGAAATTGGAGTTTGAAACGAGAAACAGTAAATTTCCGAAAGACACCAAAGTTGGTTATTCACAACTCTTTTAACATTGAAAATGTTTATATTATCGCACGGGCACGTTAGTATGGGTACGGAATTCAACCAAATTCTTCAGTTGCATTTGTCCCATACGTCACACAGTCTAACGGTGATCCACAAGCGGAACTACGCGAACCGCCGCCGCCGAGCCGGTGGCCCGATGGTGACGGGAAAGGGAGAAGGGACGAAGGACGACGGGATCAGACCAAGTCGAGAGTTAGAGGCGCGTTAAAGTTTATAACCTTTATTTTACTATTTTTTATATTATGAATCAATAAAACTTATATCAACTACCTAAATATATTACATTAAAATCTATGAGTTTTCGCAGATCTCAAATCTCACAATAGTCACAAGCGTTGCACTCTGCTTCGGCATTTTCAATGTCCTCCCCGGTTGCATCTTTGTATAGGACTGTAAATTTTTTAAGTCATATTGTCCTAAATGGTTTAGTTACTAACAAATCCATATTTTAATTTAATTCAGTTAAGACCTTTGCAATTACTTGTAGCACTTTTTATTTTATATATTTATTTATAATATGTTTTCATAGTAAGACTAAAAATAGATATATTGTACCTACTCAATGTTGTTGTTTCTTATTAGACCCTTTTTGAGACCACCTGAAGGTCGGAGCTTTTCACTATAAAAAAAAATGAGTACAAGGAGTTTAGATTGCAATGGATGCTAAACACAGATGACTGCGGGAATGGGGCATTCATCATCATTTTTTTTTAAGAAAAGCTCCTGAATAACAGGACATTTGCAACACCGACTTTACCCCCACTACCATTCCCGCTCCAGAATTTTATTTCTTTTTACCTAAATTGTTGAAAACTGTACAATTTTGAGTTTTTATTCAATAGTTTTTTTTTTTATTTGACTTCTTAACTGACTAACCTCGAATGTATTGACATCTAAAATTCCGCATATCTTCTGCACATATTCCTCCTTCAAATCAGTGTCGCTCAAAAAATGCATGTCCTTCAAGACATCCTCCACCGAAAGCCTGTGTCTTCTCCAAATCGCCGTATCCCTTCGTTTTTCCAAATGCGGTTCTAAATTCAATATTTTTTCAAAAAGTTCCGGATTGTATATGTTTAATAACAAACAGCGAACTGGAAATATTGCTGATGGATTTTCTGCCAGTATTTGTCCTTTGAGTTTTTGGGGTCTTAATGTGATGCACTCGTCGTCAGGATGGAACTTTCCTAAAAATTGAACATTCCATGACCGAAGACTAAACCACCAATTATGAGTGCATACCGTTACAGTCGTTGGTACACATCAAGGCAGTATCACAGTTATCGCAAAATGAGCACCTCATCAAATTTATGGTTTTTAGACATTTGAAACATTTCGCTGGTCCGTTTAGTTGGGGTCCGATAAACACGGGCATTTCTTTCAAAATTAATTCGCCTTGCTTTATATCCTTATTAGCTACCATATATCTGAAATTTGAATATGATGTACAAGTATATAACAAAAAATTCTCTCTACTAACAGCATGAAGCATTTGTACAGATGCGCAGGGATACTAAAAATGGATAGTGTTTATCGAATAAGAATCAAGCGCTAAATTGGATAAAATTAATTAAATGCGCTAACAGACTGAACAAACGAGGGTTTGACTTTATGCGTGTTGACTTGTTGTTGGTTTGTGTAAAAAGATCCATAAACTACCGCCTACCAACTATTAGGATGTAAACCAAACGACATTACTGTAGATTTCTAATTACAATAAAGGGAACAAAGTGATGATTCTCTTTAAATTAATAAAATAAATCGTTATTGTCTTATTTTAAAAGTGAATAATTCAGATAAAAAGTGGTAAAGTCTGCTCAGAGACATAAGAAAGTGACTAACTGATCCCTATTAGGAAAAAAAAAATCTATTTATGATTACAAAAATATACAAATTATTCGGTACTTATAATAATTATTCACTTATAATATCAATATCACTATCGCTATCATCATCTGTTCTAATTATTGTTTGTATCTGTGTCCCGCAGTACAGGGCGAAAAAATAAAAACTGATGAAAGCTGTGCCGCTGTTGGCGATTGTACGAGTTAAACTATTTTTTCCGACTGTCCGGGTGGATCACTGTATTGTAACTCTTTTGAAAGTTTGACCCTCTGGTCATAATAGGTAGCTACCTACCATAAAAATAAATATCCCATGCTAAAGGATATGAAGTTTTAAAATTATTTATCACTGGGATTTCCTTTTATTATAGTTCAAGCAAAATATTATAATAATATTATGTTTTACAACAGGGACGTTTTACAATGCCCTATAACTAGCGTGAGAAAGAATAATGAGAGAAATTGAATTTTGAACATAAGTAAAACCGACATAGAAATCTTGAAAACGAAAAATATAAAGAAAAAATATTTCAAACAGAAAGATAAGTGTTGGTAAGAATAAAGTATCCTGGCTGAAAAGAAAAGTAACAAAATTGGAAAAGGAAAAACCGTCTTCAACTTACAAGAATTTGAAGATGGCATCGAAGCGTTTGAACAGAACTTGGATTTTGACGGCGAGGAAGTAGTAAATAAATAAAAGAAGATTTGTATTCAATAAGTTTAATCCTTTTCTTAAATACTTTCTGTTTTTTTATAATGTTTTCAAATTAAAACACTGATGTTTAAATAGAGTCACTTTTACATTCTATCCACCAAAAAAATAACAAAAAACGTTTCTGTTCCTAATAAACTCATACCATCATGTATGCAGTAATAATAATCTTGTTCATGGAAACCTGCGTCAAAAAAATTGAGCCCTGTTTACTTTATGATTGAGAAACAAATGTTTGTATTTAACTTCTTCTTTCTCAAAAGATTATTTTCGCGCTTGGCTCTTTTTCGGTAAAGACTATCCAAATGTAAAGAAAAAGTAGGTTGTGTTGCATTTCGTTTGCACTGAAAAATATAATTGAAAAAATTAAGGAAGTGTCAATAAGTCTTTGTTAATTTTTGTTTTAACTTTTAATAGCTGGTCTATAGTTTAAAAACAGAGAGCGCCAAATTCGGCGGTATTTTTTTGATTTTGAAGAAGTAGTCCATACTTCTTTGAGTATAAAGATCAGAACAGATTGTTGTTAAACTCTGTTTAATCTGATGAAGATTTTTTTAAAGATTGGGGGGGTTGCAGCGTTGAAACCCCATGGTTCCCTTTGATTGCGTCACTGGTTTAAACTAAACAACGGACAACATTAGGCACAGAACATAGTATATATTTTTGATAGAGAATTGATTAAAATATCAATATTTAACATAAAATATGGGGTGTTCTATTTAAAAAAGTTGATATTAAAAATTGTACGTTTAAGGTACCCTATATACTTAAATGCACTTCCAGTAGAATTCGTTTTTTAAACCAAGAACCATCATACTCTTAAAACTTTTTTTACATCATGAACAGAGAAGAAGATATTTCGTGTATAAATATAACTTAATATGTAACACCAAAAAATTTACTTACCGGCCCATTAAGTCATTTTCCAGTATTTTGTATGTTTTGGTCGTCATTTTTGCTCTATTTCAAGCGTATCGACAGTACGACTAAATAGTTAAATATAGTTTCAACACAGTAAAATTTAAAAGAAACTTTGGAACGAAAATAGAATATGGACATTTCTGGACGCTATATTATGCAGGTGTAGGTAGAGTTACTTTAAAGTGTGTAGGCAACCATTTAAACTACAGTTTTATTATAAAATAAAACAATGCAGTCTTCCTCCACAGTTTAATTGTTAATATAAAAAGTTTTTTAAGTTCCCGACATGTTTCGAGCACTTAAGTACTCATCTTCAGGGGATACTGAAAGGATAATATAAATTTGAGAATGAAAAGAATAAGATAAAGAAGGACTTACCCAACATCGAGTGTAACATCGAAATAAGTTGTCTCAAAGAAAGGCTGGAGACTTGGTGTATTAAATGGTTAAATAAATGGAATGAGAAGTGAAGTTAAGGTTGAGTTTTGTAATTTAGATAAGTAACTTCACTTCTCATTCCGTTTATTTAACCATTTAATACACCAAGTCTCCAACCTTTCTGTTGTAGGTAAAGTCTGTGCGTTTTAAGAAGTCCGCTAAGCCATAAAACCTCTTGAGCATTATGTCGGTGGCTCTCAAACAATAAATTATATTGAAGGTAATTTTGGATGTTGATGAATTACATTTTCTAAATAAAATAATTTAAAGTAAATAAAAAATTAGTTTAGGTAAAGAAAAATAATAATTTTTTAGCTTTTGTAGTATTCAGACAAATTAGTTTTACGAATTCTTTTTTATAAAGTTTTGGTTCTAAAAAGAACCGATTTTGTAGTCTTGCGACAGAACGTACCTACTTGTAGATAGGTACTACTAAAAGTAGTCTTCCTCTGCATTTGAAATTTCACCCAGACTCATCAGAATCAACATCATCGTCATCATCATCATCATTCGTAATAATTAACGGTCTCACTTCGTCTATAACCTGTTCTGTCTCATAAGATTCAAAAATAATTTTTTCTGTGTGTTCAATGCATTTCCGCCATTCTTCTTTGCCCGCTTGGCTACAGGCATGTTTGTCATAATAGTTCTTGCTAATACCCCATACCAATTCAATTGCGTTGTAATGACAATGGTAGGGCGGCAATCTCAAAACTTGATGTCCATATTTGAGGGCTAATTCGTCAACAACATACTTTTTTTTAAATTACGGCTCTTTACACTTGCTTAAAAGTTCACTTTTTAAATATAAATTTTCATGGTTTATGTTTTTCTTTGACTCTTTTATTTCTTCCTTTTTCCAGCTGCTTGTAGGGAATTTCTCTTCGAGTCTCGTATGGTAAGAGGCATTGTCTAAAACAATTAAGGAAGGTTTTTCTAAACTTTTTAAAAGTTTTTTCTCGAACCAATGCTCAAAAATTTCAGCATCCATATTGCCGTGATAATCATCAGTTTTTTTTGTTGATGAAAATATCAAACTGGCATTTAAAACAAAACCTTCTTCATTACCAGCATGTAATATAATATACCTTTTTCCATTACTTGCACGGGTACTTGAATAACAATTGAGTCATCCTGCCAAGACGTTTTTGTTGAAGTTCCGTTTGCAAATACCCATGTTTCGTCAAGGCGTTCACCTGGAGATAAATGCCTTCTAGACGATGTGCCACCTTGCTGAACATTTTCCATAACTTTGCTTAATAACTGATTTTAATTCACACACAATGAGAAACAAACTAAAAGTGAAAAGCACAACTACTTATTTAAAATAAAGTAGAACATACCATCCTGCACTTCAGCAAATTTTAATTATTTCTTGGAAAATAGTAATTATTATGAAGATTTAATTATAATAATCCCAAAATAATGTCATTATCGGAAAAGTATATACCTGACAAAATCTTTAACATATTTAACCATCCCGCACTTGAGCAAATTTTTATTGGTTCTTGGAAAATAGCGATTATTATATAGATTTAACTATAATAATAGCAAAATAATTTAATTATCTATTTAATTATTATTTATGCTCAACGCGTAATTCTAAGATAATTTTGTTTTGAAACCCCTGATTTCGCCCAGTAATAGAATACAGTAAACCAGTGGAATGTTCGGTGTGATCAAGTATAGCGAAGGTGCGAAGATATTGTAACTTAACCGACTTACTGTTTTAAAAGCGATAACATCCCTTGGTGATTTAATCCGATATCGGACTTCTTAAAACGCACAGACTTTACTCATTTATTCGAGACAACTTATTTCGATGTTAAACTCGATGTTGGGTAAGTCCTTCTTTATCTTATTCCTTTCATTCTCAAATTTATATTATCCTTTTAGTATCCCCTGAAGATGAGCACTTAAGTGCTCGAAATATATCGGGAACTTAAGAAACTTTTTACGTTAACAATTAAACTGTGGAGTTAGACTGCATTGTTTTATTTTATATTACATTGACTCCACTGAAAGTATGGACTATTTTTTTAACTTTACAGTTTTAATGTTTTTCGAAATTCCACTGTGTTTTGAAAATAACGTCACCCTATGCTTACCCTGTTGCTCCAGTCTAATTAATATACTTACTAATAGAAGAAAAAAAAATTGTATTGCATTTTAACCTTGGGATAAGGTGCGCTAGCGATCTAAAATTATAGAAGTAGGGTTGCAACCCTTTGATAGAACGTATCGCCATCTTGAACTGAAGGGGTGATACTAGTTTTTTCGCATCTTCTCGAATTTTATTTTCTATTGATTTTATTGCCAACAGTAAAGTGTCCCCTCCTCTTAACTTTTTTATTTTTCAAGCTGGGATGTAGGGTATTTGAAATACACTTGGCAGGGGTCTCCACAAATTCCCTAAGTTACTTCATATACAGGATACCGTATAAGAATATCAAAATTTTTGAATTATAGCTAAAATTCACGTTATTCCTTAACCTGAAGCTGATTTTTTAATCTAATTCTGATATAACAAGTTGTGCTCTTCATTTTTGGTCCTACACTTTTTACGCTTAATTGCATGGTTTGTCCATAACATACCAAATTCATATTATTATTTTCCTCAGGGTAGTACCGGCTATTAGGGGATGATACCAAATTTTTAATTTTTAACTTTTTACACTTTAAAAAATGGTACTGTGTAGCTTAGACTACGCCCAGTAATTTAAGTTTAATACTCCTTAGCTCTAAAGTTATCGGAAATGCCTTTTCAAAATATTTCCCTTTATTTGATATGCACCTGATAAATTTGACCTGGGCTTTACCGGCTTCAATTGTGACGTTTTATATTAAATCACAACAATACATACTTGATGTATATACATTTTCCCCTCCCCCCTCCCCCCTACTCTAGGTTTTATACTTGGCTGTTGACAAATTTGAAATATCAAATGGTTTATTTTCTTCGATAATTCAATTCTCCGTCAACAAGTGGCCATACAATTTCTGATGAAAATATAAGTGGTAAGGGTCGGTGAAAGTGCTTATGTAAAATAGCAAAATAGCCAAAACCGATTTTTCGCACATTTCTGAATCACGAGCAAGTTCCCTTGAACCAACATGAGGATTCATATCTACTACACCCAAAACTCCAACGGTTATATCATCATTGATTTTTGTTTGTCTTCGAACTCTTGCCACATAAGATTTTTAAATGGCGGGAAACCTAATAGCCCACAATTGTGAAGCTTCTCAATAGTTCCTTCTAGATTCTTTCCATTACTAATATGTCTATTTCAATGACGTATGATTGTTCCCTAATTCTGAAAAATTCATGTTTTATCCAAGAAAACGAATTGGTACAAGAATGCTTTTTTTTTCTTTAATATATTCTTTCAGAAATACCAGCCGCTTGAAAGCTACATGGGTTTGCAAAAACGAATTTTCAAATGCTCTTTTGCTGTTTCAATCCGGTTCAATTAACTACACAATACACTTCTATTCTCTGCTCAAGACTTGTCCTGAACAAGAAGTTAAGGAACATTGCTACAACCCGTCCAGAGCAATTATGTGGCACCGCAAGAGCGGTCCGCCAATGCTAGGTTATTCTGCCAAAGTCGAAAAACGTATTTTGGAATTAAAGTCGAATCACAAAAATCAAACATCTTTCACTGCCGTAGATGTCATCTATATGGGCATTCAAAATTCCAATGTACTACCCCAATTAATGTAAAATGAATTTAAAAAATCAAATCCCGTGAATCTTCTGTAGCCTTATCTTAAAAAAAATGTTTGAAGCCCCTGTATATAGTAGTGCTTGGAATTTTTAAAATTTATGTATTCAATATAATACCCACTTTATTTATTATTCAAATATTCGACTTCTAATATTCAAATATTCGATTTAGAATATTCAAATATTCCAATATTTAAATACTCGTAGTGATATTCCAATATATTAAATACTCGTAGTGATATTCCAATATTTGAATACTGGTAGTGATATTCGAACATTGAATAATTTTATTATTTGACTTTTAATACCTTTAATTTAAGTTTTAGCTTTAGCTCCCACGTATTAAGAAAAATTAATACTCGAATATTGAAACATATAAACGTGCAATTAATCGATTATTCAAATATTTGAATACTCGAATAATCGAACATATGAATAATTTTAAAGATAAATATTCAGTATTTGAGTATTTTAATATTCGAGTAGTCAAACTATTCGAGTTTGATTCTTAGCACTAGTATATAGTTCAAGTTATTGGGTAATAGGATTTGTAGAGGTAGGGGGACATAATATACACATACAAATACATTAAGGTAAAATATACCATAATCTTTATTATATTATTAGACTTGATAAAAACTTTATAATTTGCTGCCTAAAAATATAGGTACTTTCATCATTTCGCATTATAGAAATACAGTTCCGATTGTACGTATTCCTTTGGTGAATAATCCACATTCTCGGATAACACCAGTCAATGAAAATCACACCCCGTTTTCCAACGTGCCGCCCTTGGATATCGGTTCATCCCTATCTTCGGATATTAAAAATGGAACTTTATGTTCCAAGTTCATGTTGTTGTCCGGGGGAAGCCCCACACATACCTTCAAGATGTTCTCGATGCAAGCTCTCTGTCTGAAAAGGGCATTCACTACGGGTGTACCACGCGGAACCTGATAAAATAAAAATGTAAATCCTTGAAAAATATTAAGATCAAAAAACATGCTTACCAATGGTGCCTTACACAAATAACCCAAAACGGAAAGGGCGGGATGCAAAGCAGTGTACTTTTCGTCGTCCCATTCTTCTCGTTTGACATGTATCCTGGAAAATAATTCGGCTAGGATTACCAAATCCAAAATAATGGGCGTGGCCAGGAGGGAATCCTCGCACGTGTTATGGACGACCATGGTGTTGAGCCCTCCCATCATGATTTCGGATGTGTATTCGTCCATGGCCCGTTTTGAATCACCTGCATGTCAAAAATGTTATCTTGGAACTGATTAAAATAAAGGAAAGTAGTTTGCTGACTTACCAACAAATGGAACGTATTTTATTACCACTAAATGGTCGGGTTTTTCTCCAGGTTTATAAAAAATATTATTTGATCGTACCACATCGTCGATGACATTGCTTTTGGAAATCTACAATAGAATCATATAAATTAAACCTTTAACAATCTGCTTTTCTTATCAAGGAGAAACAAAAAATATTGATAATTGAAGACCATACGTTACAATGGGACTAAGTGCCATATCCACCGTTTTCCATTTTATTGCATAGAAGGGATCTATGCGCAAACCCCGATACTATCATAAAGGGTCTAAGTGCCAAGAATGACGACAACAAGTCACCATTGATGCCAATACCCACACATCCTACTTCCTTTCAGTTTAGTTCAAAAACATAACCTTTTATATATATATATTTCAGATTCATTACACCCAAAATGACAATAGACACACCCTGCCTTTGACACATCGGCGGTAGTTTTTCTCCATTTTCTTTTAAATCGATTTTTCGGTCCTTAGATCCCTTGTAACTTATGGTCTTCAACTGATTATCTATTAACCTCTTTAGATTCAAATTGAGCTGCGGAACTCAAGTTTTTTCCATCATTGTTTCCAAGATGATTGTAGCTAACTATGCTAACGGGTTTAATTCCAGCGCTAACCAGAAAATCAACCAGCACACTCTTGATTTTTGTTTGGCCAGATTTAAAATCATCACCTGTAAAAAAATTGAATTAAAGCAAACGCTTCAAATCACCTTTATGAAATACCCTTACCTGCAACGAAAACCCTTTTTTGTTCTGCGTACTCCATTAATCCAGGCACAAAGGTATTCTGCGGTGAGCCATTGATATAGGTACACCCTTTGGAAATGGCGGCATACGCGAACAAAGTTGAAGGTGATATTTCTTCATGTCCCAGCTTTATCGCGGCTTTCAAATTTTGAGAAGTATCATTGACTCCTTCAATTATGCTGCTATACCTTTCGGTGCTGGCAGTCCATAGGACTATAACTTCGTCTACTTTTGATGCAGTCTTGAAATCGTCGATGTCTTTCATTATTCGATTGACTTGTTCCTGTTTGGAACCCTTAATGACATTGTCAGCGCGCTCTTTCTGAAACACATAAAGTCTTATTAAGGCTTAGACCTGGGTTGTACTCTTGCTGGGATAATGGGCTGCTTGAATAATGTAATTATTAATAATAATAGAGAAAAAAATATACTCCAAAGTGCAAAATATCATTGTAACATTTAGTAACATTAACGGTTGTCTTTATAAGCCACAGCCACAGGAATGAGAGAAACCTGTAGCACCGATTGTATTAATCTGTGCCTGTAGTATAAAAGTAAAGAAGCCAGAAAAACATTATGTTTTTAAGGTCTGATTTACACAATTTGACTGATATTTCACTTTGTCATTTTAAGGTAGTTTAAAATTCGAAAAGTAATAAAATGGCATTTACTCTAGCTGAGCGAACAGAAATAATCCTCCTTTACGGGGCTGAAAAGTATTCAATGAGAGGCATCCAGACAAAAAACGTCGTGCTATAAGTATGTCATAGAATTGGTGCGTAAGTTTAAAGAAACTGGAAGAGAAAGCAAAGGGGTTTGAATGAAGCTTGCCAGGTTAGTTACTTCTGGTTCTATTCCGAAAGTCGCCACGCTGACGACTAATTCTACTGGTTCTGTGCACAAAACTTTGAAAAAGAATAAATTCTTCTCTTACAAAATACAAATTTTACAGGAACTCAACGAAGACGATTACTTGACGCAGAAGGATCGAATTTTGTGAATTAATGTGCCAAAGAACTGATGAGAACTTCACCTTAATAAAAAATATTTTGTCTAGCGACTAGCCAACTTTCTTCATGGGGTTTTCCTCAAATCTATTCGTAGATATCGGGATAATGATAATACGCGAGTTTTTCGGGAATGTTACACTCAATTCTCCCAGAAAATGAACGTTGGGGCAGGCACTTTTGAAGACGAAATTATTGGGTCAATATTTCGGAAAGAAAATCGTTGAATCATTTAGAAAATGTGATACACCCTCTTATTTTACAATCTTTGGACGATCAAGTGGATGAAAATGGTATCCTGGCACTCTATGAAGAAAATTTGCAATTTCAGCAAGATGGGGTTCCTCCCCACTAGGCATTACCAGTTAGAGAATGGCTTAACCAACGATTCTCTGGCAAATGAATTAGCAGACGAGGTGCAATAGAGTGGCCAGCTGGATCTCCCGACTTGATTCCTCTTGATCTTTTTCTTTTTACTACTTGAAAACAATTAAAACTCAGGTTGTTAGAACCCGGCCTGAAGGACAAACTTTCCTCAATGTCCGAGAGGAATTTCAAAATAAAAGAGTTTGGATTTTCTGAGAGTTCTTTTTTTTTTGCTGCGATATCTCTCGATCTTTTTGTTGTAGTAACGTGGCCTCTGATTGCTGCTCCACATACTGCCAGGTTTTTTCCAAAGTAGCAAGATCTTCTTGGTTTGAGATGCGTTCAACAACAACCTCTATATATCTTCCTCTCCTTCTTCAAGCTGGTCTATCTCTTTAGTTTATTCAGAGGCGGCCATCTCGTCTATACGAAGCTCTTGCTCGCGGTCGTCAGAATCAATCCACTGGTGGGCATCTTCACATCGTTCACATGTACGAATCACTCGATTAATCCGGCGATCGGAAAACAGACAGCCAGAGAATCGCGAGTCTACTGTATCTATTACCTAAGAAGATGTTAGGTATAATAACTCCATAAACAGATCAAATGCAAACCTGATTCTCAGCAATAAATCCTTGATCGAAAATAGCAGCTCTTGGCTTCATTTTGACCAAATGTGAATACAGTTGTTCCTGCAAGGCAGGCTCCAGGACTTGGGCTCTTTCCATCGCTTCAGCCAGGTTTTTTGAGCTGATGTCCCAACCATCAATTGTCAAGTTGTTTGGGTCTACTGTTGGTAGAATTTGAGAAAGAGGGACGTAGGCGTCCTCAGCTACATGAACTGTAGAGGATTGTGTTACTGATCCAAACCTGAAAATGATCGGTTTAGAAGCGGTGGCAAACAGACATAATTAAAAGCTAAGACAGCAAAGAATAAATTATCTTCTGCTGCAATTTTTGTAATTGCTTCTGTATCCCCAGAATTCCCCTATTGTCTTTCCAAAGGTTTAATTAAAGTTATAATTAATAATATTTCTGCTAATTCCTTAACAGATACCGGAAGTTCAGACAGTTTTTTGGATCAGTTTTGCAACTAAAAATAATTTTAAATATTTCCCATGTCAAGGAAATGTTTCTATTGCGTCTACTTCATGTTTAACCCAGCTTCAACAGTGTTGTTTTGTAAATTCTAAAATGCGTAATGAAACTTATCAAAAATTAAAGGTTTTGGTTCTTTCAAATCTTTGTCAAAAATTAGTTGGACACACCAATTTGTTGTTGAGTTGAAGCGAAAGTGGATCGATCCACTGTCATTATTTGTCAATCTTACTGAAGATTGCAGACTTATAGCAACCAAACTACGACGACATTCCAATAATGACAGAAAGAAGTAAAGAAATTAATTAATGAGAAATAATAGAAGAAAGTGTATTTCCATGGAGAGCCAAAGTGCTCATTACTCATACACAGTAAAAAATTGAGTGTTAACTTTAACACTCAATGGTGGTACATATAGGACCACACTCAATAGGGTATATTAACCAATCAGTATATGTGGTAAAAAAGATATTTTTGAATGTTTTTTTTTTACTTTTTGATGAGTGTTAATTCTTCTTATTTATGGGTAGGTACATTTACACTATCTTGTGTAAATTAAACTCACATATTGTAAACCTATCCTTCTATGGTGTAAAAGAAATAATGAGAGGTGTAAGTAAACCATTTTTTAATGGTAATTTGTGATTAATTAGTGTAAATATCATATTATTGTAGTGTAAATTTTATTTTATTTGGGTGTGACTTTACTATAGTAAATGTAATAAAATAATCCACCCAGGGCTAGAATACTTTCCGCTTTGAATAAGTCATTTAATCCCGTATCAAACTAACCAGGCGTTTATAATTAAAATGTAAAAAATTATGTATTCAAGATGTTATTATTAACCTCTGCTTAGTTTGATACATGAAGCCGAAAGTAGTAGCCCCTAATATAGATAAATCCTCAGATCGCTTGGAAAAGGTTTGTTAAATGAATGAAACTATTGAGTATTATTTATCGTTTATTTATAAACAAAATGATGGTTACAAGTGTTACAACAGAACTGAAAAACCCTGTGATTTTTTTTACACTTATTATTATAACTAGTTGAACAAAGTGACACACCTATTATATAGTTTACAATTTAGTAAATTAAACATATATATATATATCTACGTTTAATGTACCTCATTGTTAAGCTTAACAAAATAAATAACATAATAAATACAATATGTGTATACTTAGAACACTAAACAACTAATTAAAAGTATGCTTTGGAACAATATAAAAGAATGAAAATGACGAGTATTATATTAACCGTATATTTATTTAGAGATCTATGAAGTATAATATGTAGGTAGGTACCTAGGTATTTATATAAAAAAGGAGTACATTTATATTATAAGCTTATATCAGAATAATTTAAAAGATAAAGGGAAAACTGTAGCAAATACCTACTTAGTTTCTTAAAAATGGCGTACTTATTAGTAAGGTTTCTATTAAATTTCGTTAATATTTACCCATTTTAACAAGATCCTTATGAGAGGCACCCTCATTTGGCACTTTACAGAACTTTGCTTTGTTTCTATATTTCAATTTAAATATAACATTATTCTATATCACGTTCAAAGAGCACAATCAGACTGACTTAAAAGTTGAATTTGCACGTAGCGTCGGCGTCATCTGTCAATTCCTAGAATTTCACACCACTTGTTGCCGCCTGTCTTTCGGTAACACGGGTTTAGGTATTTTTACCCGGGGTCATGTAAAAAAACGAATAAAGAATAAGTTTTACACTCAATGTGTTAAAATAACCTTCTAGCGGGGTTTCTTTACACGCAAATATGTTGTTATTAATTGTCTTTGTATTTAATTTTCCTGATAGAGTGTAAAATTAAATAAATAACACCCATTCAACAAAATTAAGTTTTTAGAGAGTTAAATTCATAGGCAAATTTAATACAACAACTTTGGTCTCATATGAGTGTAAAAATGTAGTAAATTATGTTGATCCGGGTGTTAACATTAACACTACTTTTTTTTACCACTTCTGAAATGATTTTTACCAGGTGGATATTTTTTACTGTGTACTTTCAATCAGAAGTAACTCATGGTTATCGATTATTCTCAAACTATAAAAAGTTAAGAATATAGAAGCTTTGGTTACGACAGTGTCCAAGTATGAAATATTCAGCACTATCGATTTGAAATCAGCATACCATTAGATTCCAATAAATTGCCCTTTACTGCATTTATGGTGTATCTTGTTTTCAAAGAGTAATAGACTCCCTCAAACACAAAGAAACCCTGCAAGGTATTTTCGCATATCTTAATGATGTTACCATCTGCGGAGAAGGTCAAGTAAGATTGAGAGAAATTTTTGGCAGTAGCACAAAAATATGAGCTCACATTAAATACAGATAAATGTCATTTTAATAAGCGGTCTATAAATCTGTTAGGATATATAATTAAACAAATATTAAAGCACGACGCTGATATATGCCCATTCCTCAAGATCCACCCAGTCTTTAAAGAATTGTAGGGATGTTTTCCCATAAAATAAAAAGTTTAATTTCATGTAAAATTATTCTGTTGCCAGCTGATGTAGCCTTAGATTTTTAAAAGCATAAAACAGACGTAGATAATTCACTTGTATAGACAATAAATAAAAATAAGATTCTAATTGTTGTTGAAACTGATGCCTCAGATTAATAATAATAATAAATAATAAATCCTTTATTCATCCGTAAGCCATTACAATGGATGTACACGTCAATTAAAACAGCAAGAAAATAATAAATTTAAAATAAATTTTACATTTCACTAAACAAACATTTAAAAACTGTCATATAATAACTCGGTCACAGTATAATATGCTTTAGAAGCCAGGAGTTTTTCAATTTTAATTTTAAAGCTCTTTAATGTCCTATCCCTTAAGACACTGGTAAGTCTACTGAAAAGCTTTACGCCTACATAAGATGGAGTATTCTCATACTTTCTAGTTTTATGCGCAACTACCCTTAGTAAGGGGCCAGTTCTAGTATCGTAAGTTCGTAAGTTCGTAAGTAGGATTTATGTTATTTTTTGAATAGTGATGCAGATTTTCTCTAGCATATAGCAAACATTTCAGTATATAAATACATGGCAATGTCAAAATGTTATTAGCAATAAAGATGGGTGTACACGACTCCATTGGTTTCAGATTAGATATTAATTGAATGTACTTTTTTTGGGATATATTTATAGTACTAGCACCTCCCCAAAGTATAATGTTATAAGTCAGATGACTATATACTAAAGAGTAATACAGATCAATTAAGAACTTATGATCCAGAAGCCTTTTTATTCTGGATAAGGCGAAATACGACTTAATAATTCTTTTGCAAGCAGTATCGATTTGTTCAACCCAATCAAGGGTATTATTAAGGTATATACTTAAGAATCGTGCGCTTTTCTAAGATTCAAGCCTTAAATTCTCATCGACTTGAAAACCTGGATGGGCACAACTCAGGAGTGAAAACTTAATTGCTACTGTGTTTTTCTCATTTAAAATCAGTGAATTTGATCTACACCACTCCTGAAAGGCCCCAAAAATAACTTTATTCAAGAACTTTATCAGACACTAAAATAAGACACTGAGCTGTAGCACTTCGCAAATGGAGATATTTTCTGATTGGAAGACATATCAAAATCATTACTGACCAAAAATCTGTTTTTCTTATGCTCAATGCAAGCATATCAAAATAAAAAATGAACAGATTATGCGCTGACATCTAGAAATGTCAAACTATTCCTATAATATTGCTTACAGACCAGGAAAATCAAATGCAGCAGCTGATGCTTTTTCAAAGATTTATAGTTCAATTTCCAGCAATAAGTTATTCGAATTACATGTCTTCATATCATTCTACAGTAGCAAGAACACATCATTTCGTCAAAATACAGAATTTGCCTTATTCTGCCAAAGAAATAAGACATATTACGATGTCCAAATGTCCTATCTGTACAAAAATAAGATTTTAGAAAAATACAGGGACACATTTAATTAAAGCAACAGCACCGTTTGATACTCCAGATTTCCATTTGCGTTTCCATGTAAAGTTACGTCATCTTCAACTATTATAGAATGCTTAAATAAATTATTCTGTTTGTTTGGAATGCCAGCTTATGTTCATTAGTATCGTGGAACATCATTTATCTCAGGAGAATTCATAACTTATCTACAATCTCGGGAATATAGCTTCCAGTCGAACTACGCCTTATAATCCGGAAGGAAGACGGACAGGTAGAACGATATAATGGTACTATATGGAAAGCAGTCAATCTTGCACGACAATTAAGAACTGCGCAATGGGAAATTGATCTACCAGGTGCCTTAAACTCTCAGAAGCTTACACCACTACAAACTGTACGCCTCATGAAATATTAGTTAATTATCAGCCAAGATTTACTAGCGATACCTCTGTGCCTTCATGACTGAAATAATCGGACACTGTTTTTTTGAGCAAATTCGTCCGCCAAAGTAAATTCGTGTTAATGTAAGTATTATGATTATTATTATTTTTATATTATTTTTATGGTCCTGAGAATACGAAGAAAATTTTGGTGGAAGAGGTTGAGCTTCTGGATGTTAATCCAGATTATGCGCTAATTCGACATGAAAATGATACAGCCTCCGTTAAGCTTTTGACTCGTAGAGGAAGTATTGATTTGTTAAATAATAAAAATAACGAATCTGAAATGATTGAACCAGAGATGCGAATTGAAAACAATAACTCTGGCAATGGTGAAGCCGATATATCTGATCATGATGCCGAGAAAGATACGACTGAGAAACCCCTCTAGAATGAGAAATCCAAACTGGGGGAGATTGTTATATTAGGTATAGTTTTCTTATCTTCATTGTATTTATTTACCTCATACCTACCTTTACTAGTTATTGTTTGTTTTTGTCATTATCAAGATTCAGTATGTCAAGTTCTGCGAATTATAACCTAAAGTGTAGGCTTCTAAACCATTAAAATTTGCTTATATAGAACTTACCAATTTGCTTTTTGTGGTCCTTTCTTAGTAGGCCACGACATACCCAGCCGGTTAGATAGTACACCAGCAGTGAAGGTGGTCCCATTGTTTCCTCCCCAACCCACCAGCATTACTCCTAGTTTTGGAACTTTCCTGTCGGTGCGGAAAACTAATTTTTCCGAGACAGTATGTGCCTTTAAAATAATTTTACCATTAGAAAATGTAAATCGTCTATCAAAAAATGTCTTACCACAATTTTCGTGCCTATTTTCTTAGCTTTGGTATACTGATAGTCATAGTTGGCTTCAATATATCGGTCACTATATTTTACATTGGGATTTTCTACTATTAACTCCATGGTGGTTAGGTGGGTGCTATTTGTCGAGATTTAATAGAAACAGGAGTTTGTGGCACTAAAAACGAGAAAACGGCTAAATTTGTTTAAAAATTCCAACTGATGGCAATACTGCTGTGCTGGCTTGAAATACTGTTTGACGATGGATATAGATATTGTTTTTATAGGCAGAATCTCCCCTATTTATCGCACCGGCAAACATATTATTCCTGCGAAATGCGATAAAAATAATAAGTATCCGGAACCGTAAAATTATGCAATGAGTCACTAAAAGTGACGCCGTAATTTGATTAGGAATTGCCAAAACACAATTTTTAATTTTCTTCGTATTCTCAGGACCACAAAAATAATATAAAAAGAATAATAATCATAATACTTACATACACAATTTTACTGGAGTGTATGTTGCGGTAGGTTTATTGTAATATGAGCGTTAAGATAGCCGGCTGGCACCCATCTGGAGAATTATCCAGTTCAAAAATATTGAACGCCTCTGCTGGATGCAGTGCCGTACGGTTTTAACTCAGCAGGAAAATATAATTGGCTTGTAAAGTTAAATTAAATATTAAATACGCTTACAACAAAGTTTTAAGAGAATATTTCTGGAAAACAGGTGAGATAGACTACGACAAGTGGGTATGTGTATGGAAACATATCTTAAACAACGGGGGAACGAGCTCATGTGCCTTATGGCGAAAAAACGCCCCTGGGATAGAACTGATAGCCCGGGTAGCCAACAAATCGATTACAATAATGTGAAGGCAAATATTTCTTGATAGAATGGCGAGGGAAATTTCAAATAATGTAAATAAATAAAATAATTATTATTAGATACCATATTTCTGTGTTTCCTATCGTTGAAAAGTACTATGCCTTCTGTACAATAAAATTAAATGAAAAAATATAACAAATTTTTGTTTTATTGTGTCATTTGAAGCCTAATGTTTTATTTCATTCATTATTCGTCGCAATTATAGTTTTGTACTATTGTTAGTGACTAAGTATCAATTTTGTTTTAGCTTTAGTGCTGTTATGGTTAATGTGATATAGGTACCAATACAGCCCCTTAAAATATTTCTAAAAAATCGTCATTATCCAAATAAATATTTTATAAACGCGAAAGCTGGGTTCTACACCTCTATTTTTAGACTTTCGAGGGGGTCTAGCTCGATGTGGCAGCGCCCACAAGACGGTATTGATTTTGTGTTGAATACATGCGCCCCCTTCGAATTGCGTAAAATACCCTCTCCGGCGAATATAGGGTGAAAAAGGAAGCTAAATGAAGGGGTGTTGAATTAAACGACGGTCGTGGGACCGTTAAAAAATAAAATTAAAGTTAATTAAAAATATTTCGTTCGTAAAAAAACTGATGCATCTAATACTAATCCGGCTCCACAAAAGCTTCATGGCAATTATTGTTACCTGAAGTAACCTGATTTACTTTTCAATATTTAATATCAGACTCTAAAGTACCCATTTTTAATAACACTGAACGGCAGTTTAGCCCATTATTTTCACAATGCTAATACATTTCTAATAATAGAAACAATATTCATAAATCCTAATGCGTACGACTTTTCAATGGGCTCATTAGACCCTTTAATACTGGCAGGTTTTATGAGTTTTATAAGCTTATTCTCCTGTTCAGTCTTCTTTTGAGTTTCGAGTAGGTAAAGGAGTTTTTTCAAGGACGAAAATGTCAGACGCGCCTCAGTTGCAAGATTTCTCCTGTTAAATTTTGTTATATTAGTGGAGAATTTCTGGTGAAGTCACAAGCCAGGCCATTTTCTGAAAAGGCGAAAAAAAACCTGTATTTTCATGTTTTAATCGGAGATCAAGACAAGCAGTGGGCTCCCTATGTGTGCTGTGGCAGCTGCAGCGTGTGATTGGTGCAGTGGATGAAAGGGAAGAGAAAAAGTGTGCCTTTTGCGGTTCCAATGGTATGACGAGAACCCACCAATTATTTTGACGATGGCTATTTTTGCATGATAAAGACTAAAGGTTATTCTAAAAAAGGAAAGCGCACGATCGGATAATCGAATTTACCCTCTCCCTTAAGACCTGTTCCTTACAGTGCAGACATGCCAGTACCGACTACGCCGTTAGATTGGCAAGATATTGTTTTGGGAAATAATGGAGATAATAACGCATCATCAGGTAGCTCCGAAGAACAGTGTAGCGACCCCACTTTTACTCCAGGTCCCAGTTCCGGCTAGCCACATTTGATTGTTTAAAGTGAGTTAAATGATTTAGTACGTGATTTGGGATTGTTAAACCAACAGTCAGAACTTCTTGGACGATGTTAATTTTATAGAAAACTTCCCACACAAGAGCTCAGAGCTTGGAACTTATTTGTAAGTGTAATGACGGAATTTTTAGGCAACAATATGAATGCCCTCCATAAACAACTAGTTAATGAGTTGGTTGCCCATGCACTGGCATTAAAAATTCACTTCCTCCATTCTCAATTATCATTTTTTCCTGAGAATTTGGACGCTGTCAGGGACGAGCAGGGTAAAAGGTTCCATCAAGATATCAGGACAGTGAAAATTACACAACAGTAAGAACTGCGCTTTTAGGAGATTCTGCCCACAGCGTACTTTCTTGTGCTATAAAAATATCTGGAGATTTGATGGTACCATGAGAAAATTATGCAAAATATTATACCAGTTATTAGAATTCCGCATACGTATTTGGACAGCGCGACAGTTGGCTCCTGTAACTAATCTCGCTTTGCTAAAATGTGGTTATAGTGGTAATAATTTACTTCTTATAGTAGTCACAGAATTAACAAGGAATTAATTCTGTGCAGTAGTTATACCCTAGAATAGTTGTTCTTAGTAATTAGATTATTAGTAGCGGTTATTTGTTTTATACCCAATATAGAGGTATTTTAATAACAGATAGTGAATGAATATGTTTCAAGTATTATAATAATGTTACTAGTGACCAATATATTTGTATACCGTTTATAAGAATTGCTAATATCAGTGATAATCTAGATAATACCGAATATCATACTGTTTTTTCTACTTAAAAGATAGTTTATACCCAATATAAAAAAGGTTCTAATACCTATTATACAAAGGTTCTGATACTGTATGTTAAAATATCTGGTATACTTATACTGGGTGGTTCACTTACGAAAGCATATTTTCCATGAGGTATGGTTCACGTTAGTTAGCAGAAACAACCTTATACAGATGAAAACTATCCAAAATATAATAAATAATATATTATATTGCGTTAATGGAATTAACTTATGATTGTATTTACTAGAATTCGTTCGACAACAGAAGACATTCTATAATATTATTTACACAATTCTGTATAACAAAAAAAAATTACCTATATTTATATATTACGAACATATCTTTATTAAAACGAAAATAAAAAAAAAAACGTAATTATTAGTTATAATACTTCAACACATATTTGGTTAAGGTTTCGAAAAAAAAAAGGTTATAACATAGAATTTTAAGCAATACATATCAACAAACAAAATATATTAAATACTCAAAAATATAACTCACGTTTAAACAAAAAACTACCGCTTAAGGAAAAACTATAGTTTTTATAGAAATAAAATATATTTCTCAAAAAAACTTACTAGCTTTATTATATTTTTCGGAATTTCGGGATTAGGGATTTCGGAATGATTTCGAACGATCTCTTCGACTACGGTGGTGCTTTCGATGATTTCTAACACTAATTTCGGGATTTCGAGCGATTCCCCGACAATTTGTACACGTGTTTCGGAGAATGGTTGGCCTCTCGACTAAAATGCTTTAAAATAATATATCAGAATATGTGTGATTATTCTAATATTGCTAAGCGAAAATTTTGCTGTCGGTGCAAACTAGGAAAAACACTCCCGAGTTTATATCCTCATGATAATCACCGGTTTTACGAGACTCAAACACGTTTAACCCACTTTCAAGAAAACCACAAAACAGAAAAAAAAAATGCATGCACTTTCCGACGAATGGCTAACTTTGTTTGCTGATCAATAAAACTTTTTTTCCGTCCTCTTGTTTCCTTCTGATGATCGGACGCTTTAGTATTCCTATTGTCCTTGTTAGTTCTATAAACAGTACGGCAAGATGTCTTAGTCAATGTGGCACAAAGTTCTGCTGCATCAGTGAATGATATTCCACTGTGTGTACTGTAAATGACGTCGTTTTGTAACTTGTTGGTTACTATCACTTGAAGAACTCGCCTGCGTTATAATATTTGCTGTTTTGAATAACCACCAAAATAATAAAACTGATTTGCTAATATCCTGTTGATTGAAACTTGTCTACGACACTGAACGTTGGTTAGAGGCGCTAAGAAAGTAAAACAGGTACCGTAGGGTGAAAAGGCCCTTAATGACATGCCGATTTTGGTAAATTTTATGGAAATTTTAGTGAAATCTATTAAAACTTGGCAACATATAATGACCTATTTATGCACAATCTTCCCAAGCGGTTTGGATTGCTTTTATTTGACTTAAAAGTGGGCGAATCAATGGTAATTATTTTCGCCGCACACCGTTAATGGTTATATGTTATATGAACAGTTTTGCTAATTATTTTGAGACCGTCGTATAGTTCCAGCATATTTTCCATACTTAATGCAACTTTTGGGTTTTTTTAAAATATCTCAAAAAACAAAATAGGGTAAAACGCGTTATAAATGGTTTTTAGTTACTCTCCTCTAGTTTACAAGATCGCTATACATGTAGGCCCAAGTTGGACCACAGTGTATACCTAGCAGCTATCTATTATTTCTAGGGGAACCATACACTAGTATAATCTCTATGACAGTGAATGTAATCAATATTATAAAAAATATTTTCAAAAATCATCCATCAAATTCACATTTAAAAAAAAATCCACATTATATTCTGAGAGTTGGGTACAAATTCCACCCACATACGTCCCCCGTTCACTAAAAACCCTCGACACCCCACCGCGCCCCGTCAGACTCGGCGTAGTGCGTCCCTGTCCGCCCCGCTCCCCTCTCAGGTCCCACCTAAATTAATTCCAGAGGGTATTTTCGTGCTTTTCAGGCGGGGTAGCGTTAGGAATGGTAAATGTAGCTGGGGCATCGATAGTTCGTATCGATAATTTTAAATATCGGTAGTGGTGTGTTTAGCTGTAGTTTTACTTTGATGAAAGGAAGTTCAGTAGAGCGTAAATGTTTTTAATCTCGTATAGGCTTCTAGCCATTCTGAATAATATATTAGATTATTATTATTATTATTATTTTTAATACCTAAATACAGGGTTGAAAAAAATCATGATTTTTTGGAAAAACATTAAAAATCGCGATTTTTTTTTTGATAAAAATCAAGATTTTTTGATTTTTTTTCTATTTTTATTTTTATCTATTTTTTCCTATGAAGTTGCTATTTTCAACACGTTTTTGATTTTATCCCCCCGTTCTTCAAATTTTAATTAAGATTGTTCCTGTCGCAAATTCCTGTCAGAACAAGAAAACCCTCCACTTTTTAACGCATTTTGACAAAACCGACATAACTTTAAATTAACTGCAAAAATTTAAGACGCGTTATGAACAGTGTATAACCCCATATCATTTGTTGGCATATCTTCTTGACTCAACAAAAGCTCGGCAAACACTAACAGAGAGTGAAAAAAATGTTGCTTTAAAAGCTGTTAAAGAATAAGATCCAAATAGTGGTTTACTACCACTCATAGTGAAGTTTGTTGCCAGATCAGAACCTTTCACTGATATTATGTTTCATGATGATATTCTTCAGAATGTAAAACCCATAGATTGGTGGAAGTCGCAACAAAATATACCCATTATTCAAAAAGAGTTTATCATAATTAGACAATTACTTTAAGCTGCTGCTTCTTCCGCATCAGTCGAGAGAATTTTCACAACATTTGGTTTAGTCCATTCCAAACCCAGAAATCGATTAGAAACGAAAAAAGCTGCAAAATTAGTTTTTTTTGTACAAGCACTACAATTAACTAAAATAAACATTATTTAGGTACAGTGGTTTTATTTTTCTGATACCATTAATTAAAACTGAAAGTTTTTATTTTCTTTTAATTATAACTTATCAGAAATTTTCATTCAATCATGATTTAATTGAAAAAATCAAGTGATTTAAATCATGATTTAAATTAATTGATTTAAATCCTTTTAAGGCTACTTAAATAGCACCCCGATATATTTCTAGAATATTCTATTTTTATTCCGGCAAATAAATATTTCTAAATTATTTAATTTTATTGTATTCTCATTTGCATGTTCAAGCATTGACTAGGTTAGTCTATGGTTAGAGGAATATTAATTATAATAGTCAGCAATCAGCAAATAATGGAATAAAATATACCATAGGTATACCTACCATTTTTAAACAGCATAATAAGTTGCACATAACTGGCAAATTTTAAATTTTCATTCCTTGTCATTTATATACGAATGCGTAGAAAGGCCACCTTAAAGAAAAAAACATTTTGTGTAATATTCCGAGTTTAATCTCGGAATTCCGACTTTATTCTCGGAATTCCGACTTTATTCTCGGAATTCCGACTTTACTTTCGGAATTCCGACTTTATTCTCGGAATTCCGACTTTATTCTCGAAATTCCGACTTTATTCTCGGAATTCCGACTTTATTCTCGGAATTCCGACTTTATTCTCGGAATTCCGACTTTAATCTCGGAATTCCGACTTTATTCTCGGAATTCCAAGTTTTAAGTTTAATCCCTAAATTCCGAGTTTAATCTCGGAATTTCGACTTTAATCTCGGAATTCCGACTTTATTCTCGGAATTCCGACTTTATTCTCGGAATTCCGAGATTTAAGTCGGAATTCCGGGATTAAAATATTTTTTCTTTCGGGTGGCCTTTCTACGCCTTCGTATTTATAAGATATGAAACAAAAATTAATTTTATTTACTTTAAACAAAAAAATAATAACTACCATAAAAGTAGTCTAAGGTTGTAAGGTCTGGGAACCTGGGAGCCCATTCAATGGGTCCCCTCCTACCAATCCATCTGCTTCAAAATTCTGCATCCAGATATTCACATTGCAAAATGGGAGGGCGCACCATCTTGTTGAAACCAGATATTTCTATTCGGGACATCAAAGTCGACTAGTTCTTCCTGCAAGAATTCCAACTATCTTGACCCATTAAGGTTTTCTTCAAAGAAAACTGGTCCTATAAGTCGATCACCAACACCAACAATACCTGCTCAAACATTGACTTCTTCTGGGTGTTGATTTATCAGAAAAAATAACGTTTTCTGTGTTTAGATTATTCCTCTTTGGTAGGTCCATCGTTAACTCGCAGAAGTAAAGTCTCCTATCAGGATTATCTACTGTCAATTCCTGGAGAACTGTCATTTTGTAAGAATGAAATTTTTAGAAAAATTTACCGAAGTGATAATACAGAATTTATTACATGTTAGATGTTCTCACTGTATATGGTAAATATATTTTTAAAATAATACAGAATTCTACAGCGCGCTAACTTTTGGATGATGCTTTAAAGAATTAAATTAAATATCTACATCTAAGGAATATTGCTAAAATATTTCGGATATTACACACACTTTCTTATGTTTCAAAGTACTTATACTTTTTATACTCTTCAATTTTTAAAAATCTTCGAATTCCTCCCACAACAAATAAATTAGTAACAAGTGTGACACATCATTAGTTTTGTTAGGTCAAAAGTTACTGAAAAATGAAATTAAAAATCCAGGTTCGTATTTAAAAAATTTAAAGTTGATGTGGCTATCTAAAAAACGAAACGTCGTATCTGAAAAATAAAATTATTTTCTTGAAGAACATAAAAAAGGGCATTGACAGAGTATGCTTGGTTTTTCAAAATAATCAGTATGAAGGTCGTAAAAAAATTTTAAAAATTTTTCTTGGATATCTCCGGACGTAGGTACTCGGACTTCTTTTAATGTTTTTCTAAGAATAAGCTTACCTGAATATTCTAAGGCGATGGCTAGATGTATCTTAAGTATTCCATATTGCTTATTTTCAGAATATTCATAAAATATCCATTGCTCTGTCTGGATAATTATTATAATATTATAATATTACATCTATTTTATTGTTTTTAAATTAAAGCAGCAGATGACCTTCAAATCACCTAGATTTTCGGGTTTTAATTTAAGTAGTATAGTTTTGTTCTTAGATATCACTAAAACAATTTTTTTAAGGGGATTCAAATCTGGCGAGTGAGAGGGCCATAGACGAATTTTGCAAGCTGTCAACAATTGTATAAGCTTGGCAATATCACATCTATATAACCATTGAATCGAGCGTCATTATTAGAAACCGCGACTTAACCCCGTATAATATTTAAGAATATCGATAGGAGTGGGAAGCATTTCGATAATCAACTGAAAGTCGATACGTGCTTGCCATCTCTAGGAGGGGGCAGGCAAGAATCGATAGTCTCTTGCCTGGCGTGACCCCCTCGGAGAAGGGCGCTAAGCATTAAGGTTCATGTAGTGAGAGAGCGAAACTCGAGCGAGTCCCACGTTTATTATCAAGTGAATATTTTAAATTATTTTGTGTTTGCAGCTGAATAATCGGTCGAAATCGAGGTAAAAATACATTTCAAGGTAAGATATTCTTGTTTGTTTATCTAGTGAAAACGGAAATTGTGTATGTTTAACGTACGGCAGTTCATTTTAACGGTAAAATCTATTTTTTTTAATAGAGCTTGAAGAAAAGGTAATTTTTGTACGTGACCACGCTTAAAAAAAATGGTACAGCTATCATACACACCATAATACATTTGCTATGGGTAATAGCAATAGGTACCTCTATATTATGTATAGTAAAGTGTGGTTTAAATTTTAATTATAGATAAGTATAATAATTAATAGATAGGGAATTAAAGAACAAAGTCTGAATTTGAATAAAGGTAGGTACCTAATACATAATGGATATTCAGTGGTCTATAATCAGTAAAAAATATTTTTTTTTCACCTTTTAACAGTAGTAAATTTTTAATCAATAATATAAGATTCCATTTTATTTCCTTGTTCCACAAAGAAAAAATAAGTAAATTTGCACTGAAGCCCATGTAGGTAAATTTAATTCTAAAAATTACTCACAGTGGGTATATTTAACCCAGGTAGGATTTAAAGCAACTAATACTCGACCTGCTTTAACCCTTAAAAGTAATTTTCATAATTTAATTAGAGGCAAATAATGCAGAGGCGTTTTTAGGGGCAGGTGGTAAAGCACATAAAGACGTTGAAGTATTTATGATTTATAATCTTAGAAATATGTCCTAAAAACAACATTAAGCTGCCCTCCTCTTGTTCCTTTGTATCCCAACATTATGGTGCTATATGTTTTAACCTGGATATTGGACACAGAATACAGAAAAATATTCCTAAATGGCTGGTCGCGATAATAAGGGTTTTCGCCTCTAAATTTGTCTATAATGTACCCACCAGTTTGGCTAATGTTTTAAGATGGAGGACGGAGAAACCTGATACATTTGGTGGATAGATAGAACAAGATGAGTGGTGTCTAGTGATTGAAGTTTACCGGTAATTTTCATTTGATTTTTCTCAAGGGTAATTTACCGGAAATTTTGCGGTAATCTTGGTAATTCTGGAAATGTTGATGCAATAAATGTTTAGGGTTTAGGGACTTTAGGGTCTACTTATATATTTATGGATTTTTTAATGTTTTATTTTAATCTAAATAATGCAAGAAACAAATAAAATAAGAATAAAAATTCTAAAAGTTAAAAAAAAAACAACTACAATTATTTTGAAAATCTTCAAATTTCCGTCAGACACCAACATTTCAGGGTCACTACTGTCACTTTTCCTTCTGGTTCTTAATCTGAATTACTACTTGTTGCCTCTTCTTCACACTCCTCCACGGAATCCGTATTAAGTCTAATTGCTGTTGCGATAATAATATTGCTGATATTTGGGACTACTGCGAAACTTCTTAAAATTGCCAGTAAATAAATTGATAGGTTAAATTAATAAAATTACCGTTTCTGCCGTAACGTTAACATTCTTTAGTGTTGTCAATATATTTTACTTTTTGCGAACAAATTGATTTTTCAATTTTAACAACAAATATTTGTGTTAAAGACCTTCTTGCGTGGATAATTTACTATTGTGTATTAGTATTAGGGATTAGGCATATTGTTTACTCTTTTTTACCCAATTTCTTGCGAAAAAGTAACATATTTCCTAAAAATTGGCGCGTTGTGGAAAGCCGACACGTGGCTGATATCCGGAACGGTGTGTGTGGTTTGGTCTTATAGTAAAAATCATTTATATATTCCAACAATGCAATAAATCCATACAAAGAACATTTAAACACGATGTTCAACGAATTTACCACTGCAACCATCAATTGCCAAGTTCAAAATTGAATTGACAGGCTGAAAATGATTGTTCGGAGGCGGCGATTTGGTCGTGTTGGAACAAGCCTGTTGTTTATATGGTTGGAATCTGTAAATTAACGTTAATATAGGTTTGTTTTCGAAATTCAAAAGACATGCAATTTAGGAAAAGAAATATTAAATTAAATGCTACATTTAATAGTGTAATGCTTAATTAAAACCCCATTGAGAATTGAACATTTTCAAAAACACTTAGTCTTATAAACAAATAAAAAACTTTTTTCCTCTTCGAGAAATCATTAAAGTCCTCGCCGATTAATTTGAAGCCGGTCCTGACTACGAGGCAACGAATTTACCACTGCAACCATCAATTGCCAAGTTCAAAATTGAATTGACAGGCTGAAAATGATTGTTCGGAGGCGGCGATTTGGTCGTGTTGGAACAAGCCTGTTGTTTATATCGTTGGAATCTGTAAATTAACGTTAATATAGGTTTGTTTTCGAAATTCAAAAGACATGCAATTTAGGAAAAGAAATATTAAATTAAATGCTACATTTAATAGTGTAATGCTTAATTAAAACCCCATTGAGAATTGAACATTTTCAAAAACACTTAGTCTTATAAACAAATAAAAAACTTTTTTCCTCTTCGAGGAATCATTAAAGTCCTCGCCGATTAATTTGAAGCCGGTCCTGACTACGAGGCTTGGTCAAACTACCTCGGCAATGTAACGAGAACGAACTGAGAAACCGGGGATTCCGTCGACGCGCCTGCTAGGAGGCTATCGACATCGACAGTTGGAATTAAAGCAGTACGTGCAGAACGTTTCCTCGTCAAATGTTTTAAAATGTATAGTTATAACCGTGTGAAATCGTTTTAAAGTATGCGTTTGTGGTGCATGTTTATTTAGTAAACGGTGATATATACTTATTTTACCCAAGTGTTGTGTTGCACAGACAACTAATATTAGGTTATCGTATTGTGTTTATCACACAGTGGCGTACTGTGATTAACTCGTTGACATACAAAAACAGTTAAACGTAGTATTTGATTTGGTGTTTTAATACATGATGGATAATAAAGAGCCGTCGACATCGAATGAAATTAAAGGCGATTTAAGCGTGGCAGAAGGAAGCAACACCGATACTATGCCGATTCTCGAGCAGCTAACACCTGGACGTTTTACGGCATGCTACAGTGCATCATCTAAGAAATCCGCCGGACAACAAACAAAGAAATCGAATTATACTGATGATCTAGAGGCTCACATACCAGCATCAATAACTATTATAAATGCAAATAAAAATAAAGATACTATGACGACGTACGAAGTGATAAAGCAGCCACTTAATCCTGAACGTTTGACGCTCTACTACAGAGCAAGGTATACTAGAGAAACCGAAAATGACGAGGGCTCGGTGTGGAGGTGTTGTAAGCTCCAGTACTTGTCCTCGGATGCTTGTGCAGCTGCTTTATTTGTTAAAATGGAACAAAATCTGATAGCAATTAGACACATCGGAAGGCACAAGTGCAGGAACCCGTCGCTATCCACCCAAAAATGGTTTATGGAAGAACCGAATAGAAGCGACCCTGTTGTTAAAGGAACGACTGCTGCGCCGAAGACTGTTAAAGATATTAACATACACCAAAATATAACACATCAAAATTTGTATTTAGTATATAGAGGCAGAGGCTTAGACGAAATGGAGAGTGCTATGCGTGAAGATAATTCAATAATCCAAAAATTATGCAATCAAGTGGAAATTATTTACGTGTCAGGAGTCGTTTATGATTTTGGCTTTTGTTCCGCAAGCTCCGTCTTGTGTCACACGGATAATTCGGAATTGGTGTACTATAGCGGCAAAACTTACAGAAAATACTCGAGTCCTTGCACGGAAGTAAATTTAACCCTTTATACTCAGTATAGATGTAATGATTCAGTGGATTGCTTGGCGGAATTACGGCTGAACAACGCATTTGGTACCACTTACGCCTTAAGATTCGAACACCACACATGTTTAGATATTGGCATGTCGAAACCAGAGAATGATAATAATATTGTTAAGCGTGACCTGTCGCAATTTTACAGCACTGTAAACAGTAAATGTGTTGAGCCTGCTTCAAAGCCTTTTGTATATTTTCGCGGGTATCTGTATGAATACCTTCATCATATGGGTCATTATCACGCTAATAACGACGCGGATGTGCAATATTTACAACACAAATATGGATGTGTTCATGCAGCTGTAAATTGCTCAGCTCATTTGATATTTTGCTTAATCAGTGGATACAGACACATAATTAGAATTGGCAATCACTCGTGCAGATGTGGATCGGAAGAGGATGAAGACTATGGAAATCGCGATATAGAAGACCTAATTAATTCAGCAGTTGATGCCCAATCTGAAATTAAAAATATTTCTGTTTTGGATGGTATTGATTGTAAAGAAGAAGTTGGGAAATGCGATATTAAAGAGCTATTGGAATGTTCAGTAGAACTGAATCAAGAAGTAAACCTCTTGAGTGTTGGTGTAGATAAAAATAATGATGCAAGTGGAATTTCTGATTTTGCTAGCAATTCATCTAAAAATCAAGCTGCGAGGAATTCTAAAAATACGAAGGGTATTTGTAATGCAAGAATCTTGAAGAAGTTTCGTAGCAAAGAGCAGAATATTGAGGCCCAAATTTCTAAAAAAATCAATTTGAAAACTAACGACAAAAACGATGAACCTCGTATTGATGAAAGACCATCTAACTTTGAAGAAGCTCCAAAGAAAGTTTTAATAACATGCCCCCTAATTTCATTCGCAGCAGACCCGAGAACCAATCCACAGATAAAATCGAGTCAC
Source organism: Polydrusus tereticollis (assembly GCA_963920685.1). Lineage (NCBI taxonomy): Eukaryota > Metazoa > Arthropoda > Insecta > Coleoptera > Curculionidae > Polydrusus > Polydrusus tereticollis. The sequence continues at coordinate 10,637,496 of OY987333.1, forward strand.
AATCCTACAGTCGTGATAAAAAAAAATCTGGGATATAATATCGGAGATCTTCCTAAAATCGATCCCAATGATTCGTCCACTGTGTATTTGTACTGCAACATATACCATAATAGGGCAAGTCAGAAAAAAGCCTATTATATGGGGTATAAATATGCTAAGGTGCTGCACTCTCATTTTCGTTATGACTGCGACGCATCACTCGAATGCTTAGCATGGCTCAATCTTAAATCCAATCTGATTATTGTATGCGGACCACATACGTGCAGAAATATTGATAAATCAGTCGTTGAGTCAAATACAATATCAATCAGCACTTCGATGAAAAGTAAGGAGGAAGCTATCCCCAGAAGCCCTACTGTTGATGTTAATTCACTGGGCTTAGGTGAAGAATATGGTAAGGTTGATCTGCCTGATGCTGATGATCAGATGAATGATGCTACACTCAGTAAATTAAAGGAGGAAGTAGATATTGATATTACGGAACATCGTGTTGCTGAAAACGAGATAAAAATAGAAGAAAAGTCCGATATTGCTACCGATAATAATGAAGTTTGTTTCGTTGCAGAAGTTTCCAGTGATGAAACTCGGATTCAAGCATTCATCGACATAACACTGGACGACAGTGACGAAGAATTAATAAACAATGGCCAAGACATGGAAAATAATGAACAAGCTGACGCTGTCAGTGATGTTGACAAAACACTAGTAGCCTACAGGGGTTACGAATATCATAAAGAAGAATCTGGAAAGTTTGCTTGGTGCAAATGGACCAAAATCTGTTCAGGCATGATTAAAATTTTACCTGATGGTCAAGGTGAATTAGTTGGCCGGCATTCCTGTGATAATAGTAATGATAGAAAGGGACCCGCTCACAAAGTTATGGACAATGAGAAAACGGTTCACGTAGAAATTAGAAAGATATCAAATACGTCTCCAGAAATGCATTTAGTACCAGTTATAGAGCAAAATAATTACTATAAATCTCCTTCTGGCTTGGGTATACAATTCGGAAGTAACCAATTTGTTAGATGTTGGGAAAACGTCGATGTCGTTACATTTATATGCGTTCATAAAAACACAAGCGGATGTCCAGGCATGCTGGAGATGTTAGATGATAAAGTTGTGCGATATTCTGACCATATGTGTAATAGCCCTGAGAATATGACTCTCCCAAAAACGGGAAGTCGCATCGTTCTGATGTATCACAACAAATTAACTTCGAACTCGGAGATAATTTATAAAGGTTTCACGTATGGAAGAACTTCAAGAACAAGCCACTTGACAATGTGGCAGTGTACTGAGGCAAATTGCACTGCTGTCGTTAAAATCTATACGATTACAAGTACTCTTTCCGAATGTGGTACGCATCGTTGTACTAGTCAAAGCGTCAAGTGGATTTCAGAAAAGCCATCTGTTTTAGCGATAAAAAAAGAAAACGAGAAAGCTTACACCAAAAATGACTTTCCTACATACCAAAATAAGTCTATTATACCAGTTTATAACGACGAAGGTGAATTTAACCTGATTTATCAAGGCCATATCTATCGGGGAGAAGGTGACAACTGGGAATGCATTTATCTGGGTTCTAAAGGATGTAAAGGTCTTCTTCGGCTCTGCAACAGATATGTAATGGCCGTTTTCAAACATGATTGCTTCCAGTACGACAATATACCATGTAGCAGCAGCTCCGCAACCTCGCTAGAAAACAAGTACTCTACTTACACCGACTTCTTACATAATATTCCGTCTACCATGCGCAATACAAGGGAACGTGCTACTCCAGGGGAAGACAGGACAAAAAATCTCCATTTATTCCGAGGCAGTTTACGAAAAGAATTCGCCTTGTATGAGGGGTACGTTTACAAGAAAATGTTTAAAAAAGCTACAGTCTATAAGTGGATTTGTACGAGTCATTTAAGGCGTTGTTGCGAAGGAGTTTTAACTACCAAACATTACGTAGTTCTTGCGGTTTCAAAACATATATGCAGAGATAAAGACTTCCAAAATACTGATGAGAGTCGAGTTGCTAATGACATGAAGAGGGAACTGGCGACTAGTGCGGATGGTCTTAATGACGCGGCAGTACCATCTAAGAAGTTGAAACGGTATCCTCAATCGAAAAAAAGGAAATCGACTGGCACTCCTGATGATATGGAGACTCAGATACCAGCAATTATAGATCAAGTGGAGGGAAATGATACGAGGAATCACGTTAATAGACAAGACCCGATGGAACCTGGAGAGTCCATCCAGTATAATGAAGATGACGAAACGATTGCATTGACATGTGAAGAAAATGCCTGTAATATTGATATTTCAACAATGAAAGAAGAGCATTTGGAGTTGGATGTAGAAACTGATGTTGCAATAGCAACAGGAAAAGAGGAAGAACTAGCGGAAGAATCTGACATTGAGGACGAAAATGTGTCCTTAACAAGGGGCCCAAATGGGGAATATTTTGTTTACTTTAAAGATATGGCAGATCATGCAAATAACCCAAATGCCTTGTAACTTGAGATTTTTTTTTGTTTTAAGGTGCTGTGATTAGTTTTAAGTATAGAGTTTGGACTTTTTATAGGAGCTTATATTTAAATTAATTATTACTTTTATTTAAAGGTAAGAAAACGTGAATGACGATTCACCATGAAATTTAAAGCAGTAGTTTTTTCAGATGAAATCGCCACAGGCGAAATCAGTTCGCCTTCTCCAAGAAAAATACCAGGAGAACCTGGAGATGATGTTCAAGAACCTTTTAAAGGACGAAAGCCTTAGTGACGTCGCCATTCATTGCAGAGACGGTGTCATTAGAGCTCACAGAGTGATTTTGGCGGCTTGCAGCCCGTATTTCAAAAAGGTAGTGGAAATTCATCAGAGGCATTGCGACATTCCTACATTTTATTTGTTTTGTCAGATATTCCAAGAACATCCCGAGCCGCAAGTAGTCTTCCTCGTACATGGCGTTCCCGCTAAACAAATGAAAAGCTTGATCGAGTTGATGTACAGAGGAAGTGCCGATGTGTCGTCTGATCTGACGACGAGACTATTTGAAATTGCTGACGACTTCGGAGTAAAAGGAATTATTGATGAGGTAAACGAACTTGATAAAGTGAAAATTTGAAATAAATCGTATTTTTATTCAGAATGACAAATCTTTCCTGAATAATTCTGGAAGGGACACAAGATTCAAGGGGCAGAAAAGGGTTGCAGTTGACTTCGAAAAGGAAGCCATTGAAAGCGACGTAAAGAATCATACTCTCAAGGTGGTGAAGCAGAGCAGCGAAAGAAGAATTAGCGTATCTTCTGAGAAATCTTTTAGGAAATCAACTGGTGAGTAATGTCCTTGATTAACAAAAGTTCTATAATATGAACGTCATTATATCTGTTTATTCTAGAAAATCTACTAACAAGTCCTTCGTCATCTAATACATCGAACTCGTCCAATCAAAATTCGGATAACTTAACTCTTTCATTCCAACAAATTAAGCAAGAACCTCAGTCGCCAAGTATTAGCGGTGGAAGTTTAGCAGGGCAGTTGTCAGCTGAAGCGAGAAGACGTAATAATTGGGCGATGAAGCAGAGGAAGTACAAATGTGTTTTGTGCCCTGCGAGGTAAAGCTATTTTATATTATACAGGGTGTTACTTTATGATAGGCCATAATTCCAAGGGGGCATTCTTGAACCAAATTCAAGTAGAATCCTAAAGTAGTGTCCTAAAAAGTTTTCAAAAGTTTTCAAGATACAGAGTGTCAAAGTTTAAAAAAAAATCTTTTTTTTTTTATTAATATCTCAAAAATTCTTCTCCCGATTTTGGTGAAATTTGGCACTGTTGTTCGTTATGATAGCTAAAAATACAACTTTTTTGTCTCTTGATATTTTTTCGTATTTTACTTCGTTTTCGAGAGATAAAATTTTTCAACATGCAATGAAGTGACTTTTATTTTTTTTCTCGAGAACGAAGTAAGATACGAAAAAATATCAAGGGATAAAAAAGTTGTATTTCTAGCTGCTTAACCCGAAAACAATATAAAATTTTTAAAGAAGTCAGTGGCGTACATTTTTTTTTGTCAATATTATCTTAAAAACTAGACTTTTTAGGACACATATTTATATGAGCTACTTGAATTTGGTTCAGGAATGCGCCCTTGGAATTACGACCTATCATTAAGTAACACCCTGTAGGGACAGCATGTTTAGATAATTCACATACAAATTGAAAATTCTCCATTTTTTTGATACAGTTCCATAACCAGTTTATTCTAGGTCTTTTTTAGAAAACGCATATTTTTCTTAAAATTAGAATTGCAAAATAATTTCAGTTGCACGCTATCAATTAGCTGATAATTGTAAATACGTAGGAAACTAAATTTGGGGAAAAAATATTAAAATTTCATGCGATATTGAATGTACTCTCCAATTATAGCAAATATTTTTTTTAATTTAAACTTGTTAAAATTAATATTATTTTAATTTTATTAGCCGACAGTTGGCACCAGAACTGTCAACGTTGTTTTCGTTTTTCGTGTTGTTACTCTTGTTGTGCGTGTATTTTTTAACAAAAACTCCAGGTCTATTCTTAAATAGCATTAAAAAGACTTATTTTAAGAGCAACAAAGGTGTACGGGGACATTTTTTTAGGTGTCTCACCCGATTGGCTAATTATAATAAAAAACAAATTATAGTTAAGGAGAATAAATTATTAGAATCACCTAAAAAGAAGCGTTCTCATGCAAAGAGGAATTAATTTATCTTGTTTTTATGAAAAAACCTAATGTATTTCTTTCACTCGGTTATTTTGGTTACAATCTGGCAACACTGACTGACGTGCAACGGAAATTAGTTTGTATTTAAGTATAGGTATACATATATTATATTTCAACTGCTTGACAACAATACAGGGTGATGCATGACGAGCGTGCATTAGAACTTTGGAAGAAAAGTTGGCAGCTACTTTCGGTATAACTGGAAGTGACAGAAGAGTATATATCGAGAAACCTGAATCTACAAAATTAAAAAATTTCAGTACTTTCCCCAAGGGGTTTAATGCGCGCTCGTTATAGTATGTGAGTCACCATTTTCAAATAAACGCCGACGTTTCGGGGACCTCGCCCCTTCATCAGGCCCAGAGATTTATAGTGTTAATCGATAATGCATAATATTCTTCCTGAACATATTTAAAAAAAAAACGCACAAGATCTCACTAGCAGATGCAGCAGCAAGATCTAACCCCAATGAAGAGACGTAGTGTCTCGAAACGTGGATGCTGTATAGTCAAAGTTTGACTTTTTAGTTTCAAGAGGGCGTCTCATTTGACAAGGCACCAGTTGGTCCACACCGGAGAACGTCCTTACACGTGCAGTCAATGCGAAAAAGCGTTTTCACGACACGACAAACTCAAGCATCATATCAGAAAAGCCCATGAAATGCCTCAGTACGACGATTTGATGAACTCAAACGATAACAGCCTATATGTAAGTGCAACAACTGTCTTGAACGCAGTGTACGTTATTTTCACTTCATATACAGCAGGGTTGGGCTGATTTAAATCACGATTTAAATCACTTGATTTTTTTTTAAATCATGATTTAAATCACTTTATTTTAAAAAAAAATCAAACAAAACAATGAACAATATAACATATTAAAAAAATATTTTCAAAAATCAACAGTAGGTATGTATATAGAACTCGCGCTTTTAAGAAATAAAAAAGTAGTAGGTATATATATATGTAATACATCAAGTCGCGACAGGAATTTTCTTGCAAGAAGCGCGTCCTGACAATATTTTGGGTAGAATTTAGACCTACTATATTGTTAGACCGATATTAAAATAATTTGTATTAATTTGAAAAGAGAAAAATGTTAAATTTTTAATAAAATCAATAAAAATCAAAAAATCAATGATTTTTGATTTTTTTAATAAAAATCAAATTTTGCCCAACCCTCTGCTATACAGTGACCGGCAGAATTGACGCTCCATATAGGAAACTTTTTTATTATTGATTTCTCAGAGAATTTTATTATTGATAAAAGTTGTAGAGGGCAAAAGCTCTACAAGAAAAAGTTGACACGTTTGTAGAGCACACCCTGTACAAAATATGGAAAGTTCTAAGGGTCTTAAGTCTTGAATTAGTCTTTATCTTTGATACCCCCGAGAATGTTTCTTTCGAATGTCTTGAGTAAATTCAATTATATTTCAAATTTTAAGGTGCCAAGTTTTTTCTTCCAAAAAAGAATATTTTTGAATAACTTGGCAACATTGCAAAATAATTAAAAACTATGTTTGCCACGATACGCGGAATATCGACGGGAATTTAAAAGTGCAAAAATGTACAGGGCGTTCTATTTAAAAAAAGAATCTTGTTCCTGTTTGTTGAGCCACCCTATAGAGCAAAAATAATTTTACGTTATAACTTACTTACTGTCCTTCAACGGAGCTATTCTACTTTGCCAGACTAAACGGCCACCCTGTATGCACTACAGTTTTTTTCAATTGTAATGAGCGCTTTTTGGACGCAGAAACTTTTATCAAGAATAAAATTTGCTGAGAAATCAATAATAAAAAGGTTCTCCATGTGGAGCGAGAATACTGCAGGTTATAGTTCACCTTTTTCCTATGTTATAATGATGAGAGTTTTTTAGACAATCCGCCACGTGGAAGTACTATCTCCACACACGGACTTCTCCGAGTTACCAACGCGTATAACACGAGAAGACCTAATGCCACGCATGTCTCTACCAGCTAAATTACCGGAACCAGTTGTAAAGGTACCTGCAGCTACACCTAGTCCTAAACCTGTACTGCCTACTCCAGTTTTAAGCGCGCCTGTTGGCGGTAGCGTAACTCAGAAAAAGGGGAGAGGGAGACCCAGAAAGTATCCTCCAGGTTAGTATCCAAACAATAATAGGTGTAACAAAATTTTATTATTTTTGTTGTTGTAGCGCCTAGACCTTTAATAAAACGTCCTAGGGGAAGGCCACGTTTAAATCCTACAGGTAAGTTGTAAATGCGTGGGGTTTACAAAAATGGATGAAATTTAACATGGTGCTTCTTGTAGGGGCGGTTCCTCAACCTGGTAACCAATTTGAATGTTCAACCCCACAGAATTCTGAAAAAAACACGGAAAACTATGACATTACCAATATGCCTTTTGGCGATTTGGTATATTTAACTAAGTCACTGGGCATGAGCAGCAGAGAGAGTCCAGAACATGTAAGTTTATACATATATGTACACAGTATAGTGACTGGCAAAAATTTTGCCACATTCTTTGGGTGAACAATTAGGGATATTCCATGGTAGAGGAAATTACAGTCTTACTTGTTATATTTCACAATAAAATTATAATTCAGTTCCCTGATACGTGTGTCGACCCTTGCGGATCATTATCGAAGGAGTACAAGGCAATACTAAATTCTAATATGTCATTAAAATGATGATCGACCGATATGACTTTTTTAGCCGATACCGATAATCGGCCGATACCGATAATGTCTTGGCCGATAACGATATATATCGACATATCGGCCTTTTTTAATTGATAGCATTATTAATGTCTAAAATCTGAATATTCTGTAATATAATTTATAATTCTTTAACGTTCAATTTAAAATCACAAAAATAAAAACAAAAATTGCACTTTGGCAACACAGCAATAGGCGGTAATTTATGTGGCTCAGCGCCAAGTCATTGGTGAATCCCCTTAATTTGAAATTCTCGGTGAATCCCGTGCGTTTATTGCCGTGCATTCAGTATTGCATTCTTAAAGCAGATCGTTTTAAGTTCGATTATTTCTTGGCGTAATTTAGTTAATCTTTAACAAAGACATAATATTAATAGTTAATAATAATCCTATTGGAGTTTGGTGGAGTGCAAAGTAGCGAAATGGATGGAAAAAGTATTTATTGGAAATATTTCATAAAGAATAAATTATCCCCAGCAGATAAGAAATCCACCGCAAAATGTAAATTGTGTGACATAACCATTTCATTAGGGGGAGTGGGAAAATCGGCGAATACCTCAAACATGAAATACCATTTAGAGAAAAAACATCCTCAAGAATATTACAAATTGAAAGGGACTGATTCATGCTCAGGTTAGTACTAAATTTTTATTTTCCAGTTCACGTTATAAAAATATTTACCAACAATAGGACCTGCTCATTCAGGATTATATTATTATATAGGATTGAGGGGCAAACCACCCAGGAATTTTTTGCTAAAAATCTAGGGATTTATTTTATTAGGAATTTAGAGAATTTTAAGGGAATTTGTGTAAAAAAATTACTGAAAAAATCTGAAGAATTAAGTAATTTGTTGGGAATTTGGGGAAATTAAAGGAATTTGTGTAGGAGGGGGGACATTTTTCTTTTTCATCACTTTAAATTTAAATATAAAAAAAATGTTTTAAGCTGCTATGGTTGTTTTTATACATCGGCCGATATAGCCGATATATATTTACATCTATCGGCCGATACCGATAATCGGCTCTCGGCCGATATATCGGTATCGGTATCGGTCGATCACTAATTAAAATAAAATTAGGGAGGTGAAGTGAATTGACAGACAGATTATGGGTTATTTTGGTCCTTAATTTTTAGGTATTGGCCAAAGGTATAACTAAGTTACAGGTGTGATTATAGAGGTATTTACATCTAAGTAATAAAATTAAGAAAATGATATTATTCGATTTGTAGCGATGGACCGGTATTAACCGCGGTTATACCTTTGGTTAACCTTAAATTTGCCCTTTTTGACTTATTACGTCACGCCGCTCAAGAACCGCTTAAACGAAGAAAAGTTATTACCGGTTATAAATGTCAATTCTCAAATTTGATTGTAAATTTAACTTCTAGTTGTAATCCTATTTAATTATTAAGCCATTAAAACCTCTATAGTGTAATCATTTCCTTCATAATTAATATAACTGATATTTTTTCATCTTAAAAACAACAAAACATAACGCCAAAAAAGACACAACCACAAATAAAAAGAGACGGAGAATAAAAAACACCTCAGCAGCAAGGTTATTACCGGTCCAAGAAATGACAGCTAATGACGTACTGAAGGGCTTGGTGGTGACGTCAGACATCACCCAAAAATTTATAACCACAGTCGCTACAACGCGATTGGTAAATACCAATTAGGAATATTTATAACCGGTCCATCGCTACAAATCGACTATTGTGTACCTATATAATTATGGGTATTTTCGTTCATAATTATTGACACTGTTTATTGTATATTTATCCTATTATTAGACTATTAAGTATGAGATTGGCACCTGAAGGTATTTCAATTTGATTGTTAACAACATTACATCGATTTTTTAAGGCTTTTTGATTGCTAATGTTTTTAATAGGTTGAGTTTTCTACCCTTGTGTTGAGTATATATCGGTTTTATTTTGTTGTATATTGAGTGGTTATTTATTATACAGTGGTCCGCTATTCCTGTTATATTTTTTTTAACAAATTAACACATAGCGGGGTCTACCAAATACAATGTGATGAATGTGATGCAATCTATATAGGTCAAACAGGTAGAACTTTAATTCTAGGCTTAAAGAACATAAAACATCCATTTAAAAAAAAACAAAATATAACTGGAATTGGAGGATCTTCTATATAAATACCTCCACTTCGCCATGCCCTCAGTTTAAAACTAAAGGAACGCACAGCACGCGTGTTGAATTAAAAGTACTTTGTTGTCAATTTTACACACTTTATTAACAACAGAAAAACACCATACATTTTAAATTAACAAATTAAAAAAAAACTTTAAAATCTAATCAAGGAAACTGCGTTCGATCGTAAATATAATCTTTGTAATTAACCGCGACATCGGTACTTGTCGGTACAAAGTCTTGAATAGCACTCCCAGTGGTTGAAAATTTAACAACCCTTGCGGGGACGTGGAGACGTCGAGGGGGTATTGATCGATACGTTCATCTGCCACCGGCGTAAATAAAACGAATTCCTAGTAAATTGTCTTGCTTATAGCGACACAAAATTCTACGTACCGAACAAGAATAGCGGGCCACTGTATAATAAATAACCACTCAATATTCAACAAAATAAAACCGATATATACTCAACACAAGGGTAGAAAAGTCAACCTATTAGAAACATTAGCAATCAGATAAGTCTTAAAAAATCGATGTTATAATGTTGTTAATAATCAAATTGAAATACCTTCAGGTGCCAATCTATTACTTAATAGTCTAATAACTCAGGATAAATATACAATAAACACTGTCAATAATTTAAAACGAAAAAACCCATACACAATATCATTTTCTTAATTTTATTACTTAGATGTAAATAGCTCTATAATCACACCTGTAACTTAGCTGTACCTTTGGCCAATACCTGAAAATTAAGGACCAAAATAACCCATAATCTGTCTGTCAATTCACTTCATCTCCCTAATTTTATTTTAATGACATATGTTGACATGTTTACCATTACTATTACTTAGATATTAACTTTGTAACTACACGTAGAATTTAGTATTGTCTTATACTCCTTCGATAACGACCCGCAAGGGTCGAAACACGTGTCGGGCAACTGCATTATAATTGTGAAATATAACAAGTAAGACTTTAATTTCCTCTACCATGAAATATCCATTTCAAGCATGTAGCCCATCACAAATCAATTATTATATACTAGGGATATTGTTTGAATTCCTTAACAATGACAGTGTTGCCATATCTTGTTTAATTTCTGAGTTTCTGCTATTAACTTTTGATTTACAGGGTGTTTCATTAATATTGCGAAAAAATTAAGCATGAGTTGCCCTGCTTAAGAATATGAAAAAAAGTTTTTATTAACCTATGTCCGGAAATGCCTCGTTTCGGAGATACAGGGTGTTAAAGTTTTATTTTTGTTTTTTTTCAAATAATTTATGAAATAATGTCGATATTTGAACTAAATTTGGTATCTAGGGGTTTTTTGAAATGCAAAATTCGAATTTGATGTTGGTATGGCTCTCACTTGTAGAGGGCGCCACCTAGATGTGTTTGTACTCTTTTGAGAAGTCATAACTTTTTTATACATGCCTATGTAAAATTTTTAAGCGAAAAAATCGATTTCTCTATAATTTTTACGTGAAAAAGGCATACTTGGTATGAGTCGCTACGAGTAACCGTTCTCGAGAAAAAAAATAAATTACACTTATTTGCATATCGCTATGCCAGTATCAGAGTTTGATAAAATTGTTTTTATCTCCTACACAGAGTCGAAATCAAAAACTTATCAAAAGGTACTTCGCATTAGTCATTAAACTACCTTCATAACAGTGTTATCAAAAGAGAAAACGGCAGTGGCGTACATATTTTTTGTTCCGCTTAAAAATTGTAACACCCTGTATCTCCGAAACGAAACACTTCCGGATATACGTTAATAGGAAGTTTTTTTTTTCATATTTTTAAGCACGGAAACATCCTGATTTTTTTTCGCAATATAAATGTATAAAAGTGTTATTTTTTAAGCTACTATTTGATTAACTGAAAAGGTTAAGAAATGTAAAGTTTCGTCTATTTCGACTCTCACCGACTTTGTATAAAGTGCACTGAGGGGTCATTTCCCTTCGTCAGATCCTATATAGCCTCGCTGACGAGTCGTGATAAGGCGAAACGCGTCTGGGGATGGACCTGGCGAAGAGAAATAGACGAGCCCTTATTGCATTTCTTAATTATTGTTTTTTTTGTTTTCCAACCGACGACATGCTTTTGATGCAGCCTGGCGGTGCATGACTCCTGCAAAGACAATGGTCTTTGCACGAGATTCCTCTGTGACTTTTAAACTTGTATAAGGTTCTGTCAGATTGGGTCAGGTGATGCATCTAAACGCCATGAAATGTGTCGATAGCAAAATTTACATGGGATTTCTTATGTGAAGTCTGGGGGTGCACTACATGGGGTAAATATTAATCTCTGCGTTGTATGAAAATTTTCAGTTTGAAGATTCGAACAGTACCATGGAACCGAACCTTATGGAACCGCTGGTCGAAATCCAGCTGGACCAAAACGACCACAATGAAAGAGAGGAACCCGAACCGACTGTACACCATACAGCGGGCTCGTTTCTACAGAATATAGGGCTGTTAGAAAACACTGCGGTGGCTAACATAGGAGAGTGTACCATATCTCTATCCAGTTCTCAGGGTTCCTAAAAATGTTATTACTTACTTACCTACGTAAAAAGTTAGATGTTGATGCTGATTTCGCCTTTATCGACGATTAAACTTGTACAGATGTAAATATATGGTTAAGAGTATTTGTTTTATTTAAAAATGTACAGTCGTCGGCGTCTTTAGAGAGTTTACTGGCACTGCTTTAAAATGCAACTTTTCGTTGTCCACGACTGTGTATTTTTCAAAGTATTTTAGGTTAGTTTTTTTTTATCGAAATAAACACATACAAATCTGTTTTGTTGTGATACTGGCATATTTACCTTTATAGATTAGGATGTAATTTTTTTTCGTTCTAAAATTTAAATTAAAATGTTGACTTCTCCATGAGCATGTGTAGTCTTTCTCTGAACCTAAGCCTCTACCATACGTCCCGTTATTTGACTTCTATGTAGCCTCCTATGGGCTTGCCAACCGTCCCGGACGGTGAATTGTATTAAGCCGAACGATTTATCTAGTACCTAATAAGTACCTTAAAAAAATTTAACATTCAACAAAATAAAAACATGTTACCTTTACCTAACAAATCCCATCTAACGTCCAATTACTTTTTATTATTCATTGAGCTCGATTTGACCATTTTTGAGGGGATTGAAAATGTTTTCAGGTGTAGCTCGATTCCTGTTAATTTCACGACAAAAAGTGAAGATAGTAAAATGGTTGGAAGTAAAATTCTCTATAAAATTGTACTTTTAAGAATTTTCAATATTTTTATTATTTATTGAGTTACTGCTCGATTTGACTATTTTTGAAGGGGTTGAAAATGCTTTTTACATGTAGCTTAGTCCCTGATGCATTCGCGACGAAAAGTGAAGATAGTAAAATGGTTGGGAATAAAATTCTCTATAATATTGTTCTTTTAAAAATGTTCGATTTTTTATTATTTATCGAGTTATTACTCGATTTGACTGTTTTCGAAGGGGTTGAAAATGCTTTTTACGTGTAGCTCGGTTCCTGATGTTTTCGCGACGAAAAGTGAAGATAGTAAAATTGGTTAGAATAAAATGCTCTATAATATTGTTGTTTTAAGAATTTTCAATATTTTTATTATTTATCGAGTTCAATTGCTCCTTTCGAAGGGGTTGAAAATGCTTTTCACATGTAATTGCAAAGCAAAAGAAAATTATAAATATTGTATTAAAACCAAACGATTTATCTAGTACCTAATAAGTACCTTAAAAAAATTTAACATTCAACAAAATAAAAACATGTTACCTTTACCTAATTAAATCCCATCTAACGTCCAATTACTTTTTATTACTCATTGAGTTATTGCTCGATTTGACCATTTTTGAGGGGATTGAAAATATTTTCAGGTGTAGCTCGATTCCTGTTAATTTCACGACAAAAAGTGAAGATAGTAAAATGGCTGGGAGTAAAATTCTCTATAAAATTGTACTTTTAAGAATTTTCAATATTTTTATTATTTATTGAGTTACTGCTCGATTTGACTATTTTTGAAGGGGTTGAAAATGCTTTTTACATGTAGCTTAGTCCCTGATGCATTCGCGACGAAAAGTGAAGATAGTAAAATGGTTGGGAATAAAATTCTCTATAATATTGTTCTTTTAAAAATGTTCGATTTTTTATTATTTATCGAGTTATTACTCGATTTGACTGTTTGCGAAGGGGTTGAAAATGCTTTTAACATGTAGCTCAGTTCCTGTTAATTTCGCGACGAAAAGTGAAGATAGTAAAATTGTTGGGAGTAAAATTCTCTATTAAATTGTACTTTTAAGAATTTTCAATATTTTTATTATTTATTGAGTTACTGCTCGATTTGACTATTTTTGAAGGGGTTGAAAATGCTTTTTACATGTAGCTTAGTCCCTGATGCATTCGCGACGAAAAGTGAAGATAGTAAAATGGTTGGGAATAAAATTCTCTATAATATTGTTCTTTTAAAAATGTTCGATTTTTTATCATTTATCGAGTTATTACTCGATTTGACTGTTTGCGAAGGGGTTGAAAATGCTTTTAACATGTAGCTCAGTTCCTGTTAATTTCGCGACAAAAAGTGAAGATAGTAAAATGGTTGGGAATAAAATTCTCTATAATATTGTACTTTTAAGAATTTTCAATATTTTTATGATATCGAGTTATTGCTCGATTTGACTATTTTCGAAGGGGTTGAAAATGCTTTTCACGTGCAGCTCGGTTCCTGATGCTTTCGCGACGAAAAATGAAGATAGTAAAATTGGTGGGAATAAAATTCTCTATAATATTGTTGCTTTAAAAATTTTCAATCTTTTTATTATTTATCGAGTTATTGCTCTTTTCGAAGGGGTTGAAAATGCTTTTCACATGTAATTGCAAAGCAAAAGAAAATGATAAATATAAAGATATATATTAGCGCCTGTAATGTAATTCGTGGCATATCACAAGAATAATGAAAATTCAGAAAAAAGTAGATCAACGAGCCGACAACCCTCGGTTTTATATAGTCATAGTCATAGTTATATCTTTATTATTGTTAACACAACATAGTTGTTTACACAAGTCAAAATGTACAATAAATAATTCTAAAATAATTACTTTACAAAATTTTAAGTTTCAAATGCAGATACATATATAAGTAAAATTACAATAGACCTAAAGGTAAGAGTAAAATTTCAAACAAAACAATAAAACACATTAAAATTAAAATTTAAAATCTAAGAATTCACTGACGCTGTAGAACGCATGTTCCTTTAAGAATGTTCTGATGCGACCCTCGAATTGCTTAGACGGCAAACTCCTGATATTTATAGGCAATTTGTTGAAACATTTAAAAGCATAATAGCCCTGCCCATCCTGGGTTCTTTTTAATCTGCAGAAGGTTGTTACTAGATCCTCCGCATGTCGAGTGTGATACCCATGAACATCCCTATGTGTAGCGAACAGGCCCTCGTTTTGTTTCATAAACAAAAGATTTTGGAGTATATAGACTGAAGGTAGTCAGAATTTTGAGATGTTTGAATGCAGGTCTGCAGTCATCTCTGAAATGCAAGGCCCTAACCAATTGAGTCATGCATAGGCAATATCGCTTGTCGATATCTGCTTTTTGCTTGCTTTTCCGAATTTTCATTCTTCATCTGATACGCCACTTTCAAAAGTCAATGGGATCAGTGGCAACTTTTGCAGTTATAGACATATTTTATAAGCCCATATATCAGTAATTTTCATCTTACGACATTTATTTTTAGCTTATGAAATGTAAAATGACTTTGGTTACAATTTTTTCATTAATTTCCTTAGTTAAATAAAAAGGCCATGTACATTAGAAACAGAAATAGTCCTTTACTTTGAGCGGGGACACGTACGTATCTTTAATAGCCTTTATATAAATTTGTACGTTGCAGTGCCTTAACTCTCCACATGATTAAATTGTGTTGTCCAGTGATTGTGCCATTTTTGGTTCACATATTTAATGTCTGTATCACGAAATCTTTGTTTCCATCTAGATGGAGGATTGCCATGGTAGTACCCCTACCTAAAGTAAACCACCCAAAGGACGTCTCCGACTTAAGGCCTATTAGTTTGTTGTCTATTTTATCCAAGGTGTTTGAAAAGATTATTTATCTTCAGATAACTGAGTATCTCGATACAAACAATCTGTTTCCCTTATCTCAGTCTGGATTTCGTAGAGGTTACAGCACGGCAACTGTTCTGTTGAAGGTTTTGGATGATCTTATTGAAGCTGCCGATAGGGGTAAAACTTCAGCGCTGATATTACTTGATTATAGTAAAGCGTTTGATACGCTTGATCATGGTCTCTTATGTGCTAAGCTTCGCTCCCTCGGCTTCGATGAGTCTTCGGTGAAGTTCTTTGGAGAATATCTGGCAGATAGGTCTCAGTTCGTCTTCTTGGATGGCAAGCGTTCTAGTTTTAGGGTTGTAGGAAGGGGTGTACCACAAGGTTCCATTCTGGGGCCATTACTTTTCGTAGTGTATACGATTGACATGAACCAACATGTGAACCCACTTGACATATTTTGAGAAAAAACGTTATTTTTACGTGAAAATGGTAATGTTATTTCCCTTTACCAAAAACTTCGTTTTAAAAACGTGATCTTTTTTTAATACTGTTATTTTAATGTAATTTTTGTTCACGTTGTAATGTCTGTTACATTTTTACATTAATTTTATGTAAATAAAAGTAACGTTACTTATAAAACATTTAATTTGCGTTATGTTTTATAACGTCGAAAAAAGTAACCTATTTTTCACTTTATCTTAACATTTTTAAATTTCGCGCTTAAAACCCAGCGATCGGCGATTGTCACGTCTGTCATAGACGTTTGACGTCGTGTTGTGAGTGTATAGTGTATAGTGGAAGGAGCAGTTTTTGGTGAAAATTTTGGATAGCACCGAATCTCTTTTAAGTTTTGTGAGTTTCGTTTATTGTAAGCGTAAGTTGTTCTTAATTTTATGATTTAGTCTTTATGAAATAACTGTTGTTTGTTCTTTGTATATTTTACGAGTTCTTTTGTTCTTTACCACAAACGCTTGAAGGGCAAAATGGCGTCTCGTGAATTTTATTTTCATTACAAAAAAAATGCTAAAAGGATCCCTTTAATGTAACAAAAATACCAGCCTTTTGAAGTTAATTCCAAATATAAAACGAGATACGCCACTCTATTTTTTCGTTTAATTGAATAGTTCTCTAGATTCTACATTTTAACCTCTACAAAAAATGATTATTGTAGTTCTTTATTACTATTGAGGACCCTTGAAAATGTTTCCTATGTAATGTAATACCTCGTGTAATTAGGTTGTTGGAACAATATTTAAAAAATGTTTCGTTTTTAATTTAGAAATAGCGCAAGTTCAGTTTGGAGAAACTAATGAGTACTCGATGGAAAAAATTATAATGGACCACTTAGGTATGCCGCGAACCGTTGAAGAAACAAAAAAATGAAAACTTATACTATATAGCTACTAGATTTTAAATTAAAATAAGTTAAAATTCGTAAATTGTATACGGTAAACTAACGCAACTTGAAAAAATAAAAGTTCATAACTTGAATGTTTTGTTGTTTATTTATAAGTACCCAAATAATAATGTATGAAATAATACGCTACTTTCCTGAGGAAAAATTTAGTTTTATAAGTTAAAAATATGTTACAAAAACGCAGAATTTTACCATAATATAATACGTTATAAAAACGTTAAAATTAGTAACGTTATTTTAACCAACGTCAGAACACCGTAACATTAAGCGTGTTTTACACATTGAAAACACGTTTATTCGTATTCTAACGTTTTTCACTCTGACGTAAAATTATACATGAAATTCACGTTTTCTTGCCAAGTGGGAAGGACTGTGATATGCAAAGGTATGCCGATGATACACAATTACGCATAAGTTTTAATCAATCCAGTGCTATTGAGGCAAGGGGTAAACTCACACAATGTCTAAAATCAGTTTATGACTATTCTCTAAACAGCGGCTTAAAATTAAACCCCAGCAAATCAGCAGTTATTTTTTTTGGTTCTGATAGTGAATGGGCAATGGAAAATATGAAAGTAGATATGGCTGGAAGCGTGATACCTGTTGTGCAAGAATATAAAAATTTGGGTGTTATATTTGATACCAAACTTAGGTTTAGAAGTCAAGTGAGTAAAGTTATTCAAAAGTCATATCTCTCTCTCAGAAATCTCTATAAAAGTAAAAATATCTTGAGACCTTATTTAAGAAAAACCCTCTGTGAAACACTTGTTCTTTCTCATGCTAATTATTGTAACTTTGTGTATGGACCGTGTCTAGATTTGCAATGTAAGAATAGACTACAGCGAATTCAGAATTCCTGTATTCGATTTATTTACGGACTGAGAGCAAGGGATCATGTCACCTATAAACTGCCTGAGCTTAAATGGCTTAAAATCATGGATAGACAAAAATTGCATTTTGCTTGTTTCCTACATCGGTTACTTGGAAGTGGAATTCCTCAATATCTTCGTCAGAAACTTCATTTCCGACATTCCACGCATAATCGCACAACGCGTTTTAATAATCTATTAAATCTACCAAAGCACCGAACTGCCCTCTTTCAACGCAGTTTTTCTTATCTGGCTCCTAAAATATACAATACTGACATGGTCAACAAGCTTGATAATCTAAGCTTACTTTCATTTAAATCTAGATATAAATATTTCTTGCTAGGTCAATATCAATAAATAAATAGATACAAAATAAGTTAAAATAGTGTTGCATTATTATATACATGCTAAAATTTATTTGCCAACTGTTACTGTCATATTTCTAAATTATTACTAGATAATATATTAAATGTAATTAGAATTCTAATCATAATATGTAGGTATTTTTCAAATTTGTTAAGTTTTGTAAATTTATAATGTATGCTCGGTTAAGTAAACAGCTCTGCTGACCTTCGCCGAGGTTAAAATAAAGACGTTTCTATCTATCTATCTATCTATCTTAACTCCAAGGATTATCGCAAATACGCCAAGTTGTGAGTGATCGAAGGATTTGACGGAGAGTGTAGTGAAGGAAAGAAAACGTACATATTTCACTGTAGAACTTTTATTGTCTTTTAATATTTCGTAGGTACAAGAAACACGTACGGTTCGTACATATATATACAATACAACCAAAACAAAAAGATTTACAATGTACAATAAACATAAACAATGATATATCCATCTAAATTGATATATTATTACTATCAGCTCTTCCGAAAGTAATTCTATTTGGAAACTCTTCCCCTGAAAAAAATATCAATAATAGAAACATTTTATCACTTAAGCATCTAATTCTCCAGGCGGACCCTATATAGTTGTTGATCACATTGGTATTAATAAAGTGGTAAATATTAAAGAACCGACATTTCACCTACCAGCGGAATGTCGGTTACTTAGTTACTACCAGTCGCGTCTCGTCTACCTGTTCCCCCAAAAAAGATAAAAATTTTGAAACCTACGCTTTGGCCAACTCTTTCATTCTGTTAAGCGCGCTACCCGCTTTGAACCACGTGATCTGTAAATCGTTCATTGTGTGGTTTAACACGATCTTATCGACTTTGCCGTCTTTGTGTTTGATCTCGCAGTCGACTGGTTTGCCCGGCGCCAAACTCTTCAAGTTCTTCAGGCTGATTTTGTCGGTGGGCTGGATCTTATCGTAATCGCTGGGATTCGCGAACGTTAGCGGTAACACCCCCTGTTTTTTGAGGTTAGTTTCGTGGATGCGGGCGAAGGATTTGACGATAATGGCGCGCCCGCCCAAGTGGCGAGGCTCAAGGGCGGCGTGTTCTCTCGAGGAACCTTCGCCGTAATTCTCGTCGCCAACAGCGACCCAGCTCGCGCCTTTCGCTTTGTAGTGGCGGGCCACGTCGGGTACCGCTCCCCATTCGCCGTTCAGTTGGTTTTTGATTTTGTTCATTTCGCCGTTTTCAGCGTTTGTAGCACTGAAAAGAAACATACATTACATTACAATCATTTTTCTTTAAGTGCATTATAAGTCTAAACATAATAGTTTCCGAGATATCGATTTTTGAAAAATGACATTTTTGAAGTACTGTATTTTCGGATTTTGAGTTACATCCCGGTCCTTATTGGTCAATTTGGAGGAGACACCTCGTGCTCAGCGGTATAATCCAATAGAATACAGCGACAATCACATGTATAGTGCGTGATCTTATTTACCCTTAGTCTATATGTGAGATAAATGGCCTTTATGGTCCTATATCCAACAATCTTTATTTATTCTTAGAAAGACGACTAGTTTCGAGATTTATTACATTTTTACCTCATTATCGAGTCTAAGATATATAAAAAAACGGAAGGGTGTCTGTATCATATGTACGACAGAAAAGTATAAAATTACAGCAACAATTAAAGAAAAAAAAATTCAAGAAAGTTAGCAATAACTAGATGATGATTATGAGTTCTAGTGGCTGATACTTGCTGTTTAGTTGAAGAAGGCATATTAATATACAGTGCAAAAACAAATTTACCCAATGAACATATTATTTGAAATATTATCCAAATGTCCACGGTATTTCAACCACGGTCCAGCAGCTGAAATATGATCGGTGGTGCATTTTCCTTTGACCTTGATCAAAACGAGCAAGTCGTCCAGATCTTTCCCGTTCCATTTGTCGAAGGGCTCAAGCAATTGCAAACGGTTGGATTTGGGGTCGACTTTGACGTTGACGCTGCCGCCGTCGGCCTGGGGATGTTCGTATGTGTCCTGACCGGGGTCGAAACCTTTCGAGGGAAGTTCGTCTCCGAACGGAGGTGACAGTTTGAATTTCTTGCCGTCAGAACCTGCAAAGGTACAGGATGAGTTATTTTGTGTTTGGAAAAGGAATCAACTTACGAAATATTTTACTTTAGTCAGTTTTGCGTGTTTCCTTATTTTGTGTTTTTAACTTTGTTTCGTACCATACCTTTTATTTTATTTTTGTTAGTTAATTATTTATTTCTAATATTTTTTTATATACGTATAAATATATAAGTATTTATTTTTTGTTTATTCTTAAAATTTCATTTTTATTACTCTTCACTTGCAGAAAAATACAATAACCAATTTTAAATTCTCGTCAAATCATTTAGACAATTCTTATGTGAGCTATTCAAACCCAACCAATAGAAAACACATTGCTCATGAAATTATTAATTATGAATATTACTTAAATACAGGAAAAAAAGTTTAGAAAAAAAGTTTTGGAAATCAAAGGATAGGATAAAAGTATAAAAAAAAAGTCAAGGAAAAGTGTAGAAAAAAAAAGTATAGAAAAACAGTGTAGAAAAAAAAGTATAGAAAAACTGTAGAAAAAAAAAGGATAGAAAAAGTTTCGAAAAAAAAGTATAGAGAAAAAGTTAAGAAGCCTAGAAAAAATAGTCTAGGAAAAAAAGTTCTAGGAAAAAAAACAGTTTTTAGGAAGTCTAGAAAAAAAAGCTTAGAAAAAAAAATATAGAAAAGTTTAGAAGAAAAGTCTAGCAAAAAGTTTTGAAAAAAAAGTCTAGGACAAGTCTAGAAGAAAAAAGTAGTCTAGGAAAAAAAAGGTACAGAAAAAAAGTTTAGAAAAAGTCCTGAAAAAAAAGTATAGAAAACAAAATACGGAAACAAAGTATAGAAAAAAAAGAAGTAAAAAAAAAGTGTAAAAAAAAAGTTTAGAAAAAAAAAGTATAGAAAAAAAGTTTGGAAAAAAAAGTAAAAAAAAAGTCTAGAAAAAAGGTTAGAAAAAAACTAGAAAAAGTTTAGTAGAAAAAAAGTTTGGAAAAAAAAAGTCCAGGAAAAGTCTAGAAAAAAAGTCTAGGAGTAGCTAGCGAAGTATTAAAGAATTATACATTTTCCAATAATTATTACAATGTTGGCACAATATCTGCCCGCCAAATAAAGCAACAATTCGGCTAAATTTAAATATTCGTATCATACTACTAGACCAACTCACCAGTAAGTTCATCGGTAAGAGGATTAAAGTCCAAAGTTCCGGCTATACTCAGAGCGGTTACCAGTTCGGGTGACGTTACGAAAGAGTGAGTGGCGGGATTGGCGTCGTTACGTCCGGTGAAGTTACGATTGTACGACGTTACGATCGTGTTCTTTTCGCCTTTTTTGACGTCTTTACGGTCCCACTGACCGATGCAAGGTCCACAAGCATTGGCCAAAACCTGTAAGTTATTTATTATAAATTTATTTATAAAATAATAATTATTTAATTATTTTTTTATAGCTCTTAGATAAAAAAAAGCCGTTGTTCAAATGACAGAAAAAGAGAACAAAAATCCTACTTTAGACTTTTTCATTAAAATGTTGACAATATAAAACCGTCACCCTAAAACTAAACCAATTTAGGTAACTTAAAGGTTAAAGTTAGCTTTAGCTAACGCGAAATTGCCTTATTTTGTTTATCGCTTGCTGGTGAAAATTTCGGTATTTGAGACAATATTATATATATAGATTTACAATTATTTAATATTGTAATTATCATAAATTAACCCCACTCAAAGCTAGAGAGCAGAGTCATTGAATTGCAACATGTTAAATTAAGAAATAAATAATCTGACAACAATCCAGCACTTGTCAGATTTACGCACTCTTTTCAGTGTTGTAAAACGGGCCTCTGTCATCAATGTCAACTTAGGTTGACACGCTTACCCCTATAGTGACATGACATGTCAGTGATGCAGCCCCTAACCTCTAAACTTTAAAGTAACATTCTGGGCTTCCTCTGCCGTTTAAAAACGAATAAACCATATATTTCAAATATTCCCTTACCGTGCCTCCGAAGTCTTCCAAAATTTGCGAAATCCCGTCTCTAGCGATGGTCGCGCGAATCTGTTCCGATCCGGGCGTCACGTTGAACGGAATCTTCGATTTCGTTCCGTGTTTCATCGCCTCTTTCGCAATGCTGGCGCATCTGCCCATGTCCTCATAGGAACTGTTGGTGCAGGACCCGATCAAACCGACCTTGATGTCCAACGGCCACCCGTTTTTCTTGGCGTTGGCGCCCAATTTGCTGATGGGGCTGGCCAAGTCGGGGGTGAACGGTCCGTTGACATGGGGCTCGAGAGTGTCCAGGTTGATTTCGATGATTTCATCGTATTGCGCGTCTGGAAAAGGAAGGGTAGGGATACAGACCGGGCTAAACAAGGAATCAGCACACTTACTTGCATCAGAGTTGAGCAAAACCTTCTCAACTTTGTTGGCTTCATCAGCAATTGCTCCACGTCCAGTGGCTTTAAGGTAGTCGCCCATTCTTCTGTTGTAAGGGAAGACAGAGGTGGTAGCACCGATTTCAGCGCCCATATTACAGATTGTAGCCATACCTACAAGAAGGAAATCAAATTAGTTTGATATCTAAAGACAAAAAATTCTGTTTGCAACGTACCAGTACATGAGATCGATTCCACACCAGGTCCGTAATATTCAACAATGGCACCGGTACCACCTTTGACAGTCAGAATGTCAGCTACCTTGAGGATGATATCTTTCGGAGAAGTCCAGCCAGACAGTTTCCCTTAAAAATGTAAAAGGCATTGGATAAAAGCATTAATATTGTCAAACTTGGATTGATTCCGGATAGTTTATCGCTAGAGAATTTCTGAGAATTTTTTTATCGCCAGTTTGGGAAGCTGTGGCGTTCTTAGTACATCATAAAATCAATTCAAACTTTGGTGACATATACTTTCATCTATTCCCGCTAGCCGGTTAAAACTGATTTGGTCAATAGTTGGGGGGAAAGTTTTTATGCATTTTCACAGTAAGGTGGCATATACTGACAAATAATATCATTTTTTTAAACTGAATTTTGAGAAGCTGTAACTTTCTTAATAGGTCATTAAATCAACTCAAATTTTGATGAGATATACTTTTATATATTCCTGCCAGCTGGTTAAAACTGATTTGATTAATAGTTTTGCGGAATTTTTTTATGTATTTTTAAAGTGAGATGGTATATATAAGTAGTTGAGGAAAAGTTTTTATGAATTTTTAAAGTGAGGTGGTATATATAATTTTTTAAATTTAATTTTGGTAAGCTGTAACTTTCTTAATACGTCATTAAATCAATTAAAATTTTGATGAGATATACTTTCATATATTCCTGCTAGCTGAATTATAACTGATTTGGTCAATAGTTTAGGGGAAAGTTTTAATGAATTTTTAAAAGGAGGTCCGAATATAATGACAAATATAATTTTTTTAAGAGAGAATAAAACTAGATGACTTCATCTGGTTTCATTCTCTTGTATTTTTATCATTTTTTTAAATTGAATGGTGAGAAGCTGTAACTTTCTTATTAGGTCATTAAATGAATTTAAATTTTGCTGAGATATACTTTCATCTATTCCTGCTAGCTTAGTTAAAAAACAGATTTTGTCAATAGTTTAGGTGAAATTTTTTATGGATTCTCAAAGTAAGGTCGGCGGCATATTACGTGAAACTCGTACGTACCGCACTTCTTTGCAAAGCAAAAATATTTTTTCCAACAAATTCCACTATAAGAACTCAGACCAAAGTTTCCTATTGTCAAGATGGCTGTCAAATTTTAAACTTTGGGTTCTAGAAGCTCCACTGATACTCTATCTGGAGAACGTCTATTTCACATTATCTAGAAAGAACTTACCAGTTAAATGGACACCAATAACCTTGGGACACTTGAGTTCCCACGCGATACTGGCCATGACGTCTACAGCGTCGGCACCGCCAACTCCAATGCAGAGACCACCCAGACCACCACCGTTGGGGGTGTGAGAATCCGTACCGATCATAAGCAGACCAGGGAAGGCATAGTTTTCAAGGATAATTTGATGAATAATACCTAAAGAATCCCAATTAATATCCATTAATAAATCAAGGCTATCAGGATATCAAAGAGATATTTTTCCCATGAAAATAAGATATAATTTATTTATAGACTACCAAATATGATAACCTATTGTTTTTAACATTTAAGCAAAGCAAACATTCTCAATAAGGAGCCTGTATTAATGTATGAATTGTTGCCAGAGTTAATATTACATTAATATCAAATATTTATTTTTTAATTCAGATATTTTAAGACAGTTTATCGCATAATAATATCATTACATAATATTGTTTGATATAAAAGATCCTTACCAGATCCAGGTTTCCAGAATCCAACACCGTACTTATTTCCAGAGGTGCTCAAAAAGTCATACACCTCCTTATTTAAGTCCTTCGCCCTGGCCAAGTCTTTGGCGCCCCCCACTTGAGCCTCGATCAAATGATCGCAGTGGATGGTACTAGGAACAGCTACCCGTTTAAGACCCGAAGAGATAAACTGTAGCATAGCCATTTGGGCGGTGGCGTCTTGCATTGCCACCCTATCGGGGCGGAGACGGAGATATGATTTGCCGCGTTCAATATCCTATTAAATAATTCGTTTGTTGGTGTGATTTTTTAACAAAAATCAAGCACAATCATACCTGACTGTCGGGTTGATCCAAATGTGAATACAACACCTTCTCGGATAATGTTAGGGGTCTGTTAAGCCTTTTCTTGACAAGTTCCAGGTTTTTGGCCAGTTTCTCGTAGGGCACCGGTTCGGGATCGAACTTTGACATGGCTGTTTTGCTGGCAGCGCAGGCCAGAGGGGAAACATGGAAGCAACGTACTTGAATCTCCTGGTGGAGAAGAGCATTCGCTTTTCCCCCCTAAAATAGAGAATTGTAGGACATAGTTAGGACTAGAGCATCTAGCTAATATGACATGTCAATATTTAGAATAATAAATATAGTTATTACATTGTTCAATATTAGTTAGAGAAGACAGAAGGTACAAATATTATTAAGGAATTAACTAATGTTGAAAGGTTTCCTTAAATATTGGGCAGGAATTAGGAAGATTTCTGCATTCAAAAATATATTATGTAACCTGAAATGGCTACTGAAAAAATTTCTCGTGATAAGCGGCGATAGCATGCCGATTGGTTGGGATACATCCAAAGCCTGCAAAAAAAGTACTGCAAGAAAAAGGACCAAAGGTACTTACATGGCGATGCAACACTCGCATACAGTACGCCATGACGTAGAAAAACGATTTGCGTTAACTATACGAAACTTAAACTTTTACACCTGAATTCGAAGACACTTTTGCGGACGTAACTTTTTCCACTCAGATTTTGTAGGACAGAACAGTGTTCTGTCTGACGCACTTGCGCGGATTTTGCTGTTATAAGATCGAAAATAACCTACAAACTTAAAACTTAGTAATGGTGGTTTGTGCAGAGATAATATATATATAGGTATTTTTTTAACAATGCAGAAATGTTATCTTTTCGAGTTTTTTATGTTAGATTGGAAACAATATTGTGAAATAATTTAAAGTACACCAAAACGTCACTGATTGATAATAGTGACAGTGACAGATACTGTTTTAATCAGCTGATCATAAAGGTGGCCGTACACGTTCCATTATGTATTTCGTGGTACATTTTGAAACGAGTCACAAAAACAATAAAAAATATACATACTATTACACACTGAACCTCACTAATCTTGATACCGTACAACCATTATATTTTCATTCAAAAGTATATTTCTTGGAAAGGAAACTAAGGGGGTCGTTGCAAGCTGCAAATTCTTGGAACGAGATTCGTAAAATCTGAAGGTCCATGGTCTACTCTAGATATTTCGATCCAGTGGCGTACAGTAAAAGTTTAATACTAATTTTGACAATAATATGCATGGTCCTGATCAAAGAATAACCATATATAACAATATAATAAATAAATATATGGACATCAACGTAGTCCAGTCTAATGTAAACAACAACATGCAAATTGCGACCCCCCACTTGGTTTGCCAAACTTACGCTGTTAAAAGTATTGACATGAATAACCTGATTTGGGAAATTTATAACATTAACATTTGTTTAAATCCTTGTAAAAAATCTGCGGTACACGGCAACGCAGCAGTAAGGAACCCGCCCAGGTCACTCATTTTCGAGGCCGTACCGTATGGACTCGGCATGACGATGTTTCATTAATTTTTGACAGCATTTTTGTGGAGTTTCGAGTGTTTATCGGTTTTGTAAAGCTATTGATATGTTTTGTGATATTTGTAAATAGAGACTAATTAAAATGAGTCGCAAATGTCAAGTATGCGACATATCGGAGTATAATAAGCCTGCAGTTACTTGTCATAGATGAGAAAAAGAAAGTTGGGTTATAGGTTAAGTTTAGCATTGTCACATTCCTCACGTCGTCTCGCCTACCAACGATTTTGTCAACACATCTTTATAGCATTTATGAATGAGTTGTGCCATCTATGGTAATAGTAGATCATTGGTTGTGATAAAAAAAAAGTGCAAAAACAAAACCCAAAAGTGTTAAGACCAGGACGCAAAAAATTTTCTTCTCCGTTTTCCAAGGCGGGAGACAGGATGTCGGCAAAATTAAACCAGTGGCCCTTCTCGAACTACCAAAGAGAGACACCCCTTTTTTCGATTTCTTTGTACTGTGCTTGCCGGATCATTTTTTTTTATGAGTATGTCCTACCTTTGGCAGGGGGAGGCCCAATCAACCCCAAATTCATAAAACGCTAGCCTACCTATATAAGTAATTGAGCATTTTCAAACACGTGGCTTTGACAGGTCGTCCATTTTGCCTGGAGGACAAACAGAGGTTCATGATTATAATATATGCTAATGGCTTATTAGACTCTTTTGGTGTAATTTAATAGGCTTCCAAGTAATTTTAAGATTCATTTTTGACCATTTCTAAGAAGTATTTATACCTGTGCTACCTGGACTTAAATAGCTTTTCGTGTTCCAACTGTATTTCTATCGTAATACTTATTGGAACTTCCTAGTGTGTGATTCGATCTCTTGTTTACATTCTGTAGTGTCCATTTTAAAATTTCAAAACATGGAAAGAAGCGAATATTTAAAGACTCTTAGTGGCGATGTTAAATGTATGTAGATACGACGGAAAACTTAAAATTATTGGCGATATATATCCTTATCTGCTGGTCGGCAAGGTGAGATTAAGACAAAATGAGGTTTGGGTTTTAGATAACTCTGTTACCATTTCATTAGGGCCTAAACCCACATTAACAATTTAACAAATTATAATGTTACCATAAGGATATATAATCAAGTTCAACATAAGGTAAAAATTTGTCAGACGAGTAGTCATTGGTGGATCCTGCACTTTATTAGAGAGAGAAACATTCATGAATAAATAAAAAATCACAATAAGTAGCGAGTTTTTATTTATTTAATATTCTTTTGACCGCATCTCTAAACAATATATCGTAACATTACTATTAGTACGGTCTTCGAAAAGTTTGCATAAATCATTTATACTTAATTCAGTCTATGTGACAACATATGTGAACAGTTTCAATTAATTTCAACATTTTCTTCCTCTCTACTGCTACCCGGATTATCTTCGTCAGGTGCTTCAATCTCTTGTGCTGTATCTACAAGAATACATTACATAATGAAAAAAACGTCAACCTACATCAACACTATGTCTACGCCATAATACAACCAATCCTATTACTATACCTACTATTTACAATATTACACCCATCTGATACTTTGCTCGTTTGCATTTCTGCACTCTCTCATTTCTATTATCTTGGGCCTGAGTTGCTTCCTTTGAAAAAAAAGTACCCCGCATATTTTAATTAGGGATCCAGGTCAGGGTTGTCCTTGCTTGCAAATTCTGCTGGATCTCCTAGAAATGTTTACATCAGATCATTTTATTAGGTCGTTATACCAACAATAAAATATTACCACCTATAAAATGTCTGGAGCAAATTATTCCATGCTTCAATTAGCTGTCACTTAAAGGGTGCCTTTTTAAAAATCTTTTCCAGATTTTACGCCGTTCTTATGAGAGTCGATTAAGGTTTTATCCAGCGTTTTGAAGAACTGCAGGAATTCTAAATGATTGTAGGTATATTGTCCCTATTTACCCTCATCCCACAATTTACCACTGAACAAAAGGACGCTATATATTCTTATTTAGGACACTTTAATTATAAGCACAACAAACAAAGATCTCAAATTAGGGTAAGATTTAAGGCAAACTGTAAAGAAAACTTGAATTAATAACCCTTTATAAAACGCTTGTGTTTACTTACTTTGCTTGTCCTCCAAGCAAAATGGCCGCCGACCCTGTGCCGTCATATGAAAATGATCAATAGGAATTTGGAGGTTTTACGTAGCTCTGTTTCTATATGTTTAATAATTTTCAGAAAAAAACACCCCTTGATATAAGGGTTGTTTGTTGTTGGCCTAATATAAGACAATTTACTGACATTCACTAAAAAACCCCGATCCGAAAAGTTTTCGTAGGCACAGCACAAATTTTTATTTGGGCCACTCAGTATACTGTCATCTGTCATACTCCCCACCGCTGTATCCTCGGTTTGACGTACCGGTGGGGCTTGAGAGCTAATGACTCAGGGAGCTAAACCAGCGGTTGCCTCGGCAGGTTCAGCCATGCTGGATAGGTCTCTGCGGTTAGAAGCCAGACCAAGAAGGATACAACTGCACAGTGGTGCCTACACAACGTACATCACAGCATATTATTATACGACATCACCCACACACCAAACGCAAACAACACACTCTAACGGCCCAATCCTACGGTGTAACGCAACTCGTGCCTAAAAGGGATGAAGGGCACCAGGCCGGAATAAGGCGTGACAAACGGAGCTTCTAGCAGACCTGGCAATCTGCTGGAATATTCTGCCTTGCATCGGTAAAAAGAGGGCTTCCGAAAGTTCGTCTCCCAACTCGCGAGAACAAAATTAACACAGAAAAAGAAACTAAACTTCTGGAAGAGAACTCCAAAGTGAGCGACTCTTTCACCAAAAGTGAGAAAAAGGTCTATTGGTAACATTTTTTTGACAGCTTGTCAAAATACCGTTGTCAATTAATAAAGGGATATGCCAATTTGTTAAAATGATCGAACATTTTTGTAATTTCCTTAAAAGCTCCTGCTCTAACATACCCACTTGGCAAGAAAACGTGAATTTCATGTATAATTTTACGTCAGACTGAAAAACGTTAGAATACGAATAAACGTGTTTTCAATGTGTAAAACACGCTTAATGTTACGGTGTTCTGACGTTGGTTAAAATAACGTTACTAATTTTAACGTTTTTATAACGTATTATATTATGGTACAATTCTGCGTTTTTGTAACATATTTTTGACTTATAAAACTAAATTTTTCCGCAGGAAAGTAGCGTATTGTTTCATACATTATTATTTGGGTACTTATAAATAAACAACGAAAAATTCAAGTTATGAACTTTTATTTTTTCAGGTTGCCTTAGGTTACCGTATACAATTTACGAATTTTAACTTATTTTAATTTAAAATCTAGTAGCTATATAGTATAAGTCATTTTTTTGTTTCTTCAACGGTTCGCGGCATACCTGCTGAAGTCGTCCATTATTATTTTTTCCATCGAGTACTCAGTAGTTCCTCCAAACTGAACTTGCGCTATTTCTAAATTAAAAACGAAACATTTTTTAAATATTGTTCCAACAACCTAATTACACGAGATATACATTACATAGGAAACATTTTCAAGGGTCCACAATAGTAATAAAGAACTACAATAATCATTTTTTGTAGAGGTTAAAGTGAGAACTATTCAATTAAAGGGAAAAAATAGAGTGGCGTATCTTGTTTTATATTTGGAATTAACTTCAAAAGGCTGGTATTTTTGTTACATTAAAGGATCCTTTTAGCATTTTTTTTTGTAATGAAAATAAAATTCATGAGACGCCATTTTGCCCTTCAAGCGTTTGTGGTAAAGAACAAAAGAACTCGTGAAATATATAAAGAATAAACAACAGTTATTTCATAAAGACTAAATCATAAAATTAAGAATAACTTACGCTTACAATAAACGAAAACTCACAAAACTTAAAAGAGATTCGGTGCTATCCAAAATTTTCACCAAAAACTGCTCTTTCCACTATACACTCACAACACAACGACACAACGTCAAATGTCTAGGAGAGTCGTGACAATCGTGGATCGCTGGGTTTTAGGCGCGAAATTTAAAAATGTTAAGATAAAGTGAAAAATAGGTTACTTATTTCGACGTTATAAAACATAACGCAAATTAAATGTTTTATAAGTAACGTTACTTTTATTTACATAAAATTAATGTAAAAATGTAACACAAATTACAACGTGAACAAAAATTACATTAAAATAACAGTATTAAAAAAAGATCACGTTTTTAAGACGAAGTTTTTGATAAAGGGAAATAACATTACCATTTTCACGTAAAAATAACGTTTATTCTCAAAATATGTTAAGTGGGTACTTACTGTTTTGGGTTAGTGGTTCTTTGATGAGTGGCCTGTATATTTTTTCGCCTGGTTCGGAAACTTCTTACGCAAACAATTACACGACTATTTATTCATTAAAAACAAGATTTATTGAACAAATACAACTTTAATGCATTAGAAAACATATGAACGTTATAAACTAATTAAGTAGACAATTATTGTGCTACCGCTTCACAAGCGCCTGCACCCACATTTTACAGTGACAGTCTCTGATATTCATACCTATCGCGAAAACAGGTGCCTACTGTCTGAGCCAATGAAGACTAAGGTTAGTCTGAGCGACAACTCAACTCACGGTCTAATTGCAACTGCTCGAGTTATGGCGGGGCTCTCCCTTCGCGTTGTGACGCGTCACTTTCAAGTCATCGAGACGGTGTTAAGCTACACTACAGCGCATCACCACAGCTTATAAATAGTTTATAAGCTGTGGCACTACCCCGTAAAGACAGTGGTAGTGGCTGTAGACTGTCTGGGAATGCGGCGTAGCGGAGAATTATCGCACTGTCTAGGTTTTGCATGGCCGACGTTATTGTACGGAACACTTACAGTTGATACGTTTCTTTAACACAACCCTGTAGATACTATTAAGATACCTCTTTCTTTTTTTTTAAAGAGAAAACAAAACGACTCTGATTTTACACATATCTTTATTTGGTGATGTAACAGAACAATTATTAATAAATATTAAATTTAAGGCACCAAGTTTTACATGTTACAATATTACTAAGAAGTACAAACGCGTACAAAATACATCCTACAATAGTTAGCTCTTTACACTTTTATGAACGGTTACATCAAAAAAAGCAACGAACCAGTTCGGAAACAGATTTTTATTTTATAAAATATCGTTATCTTTGTCCAATAGACGTCGGATTAGAAAGAGAGGCGTCAAAAATCTTTTTTCGACTAGCGAGTTTTGGCAGGCACTAAATTTCTTAAATTAATTACTTGACAGGGACGGATCTAGACAAAATCCTTGGATAGGGGGGGGGGGGGGACAGTTCTTACAATCTCTCTCAACTTATCCTGAGCCCCCCTGCCCGTCCCGCGTAGATCCGCCCCTGATTACAGGGTCGTTATTAAAAATGGCGCTGAAAATGATCATACAAATAATCATTATTTTAGCTTGATTTGGCATCTACCAGGTGACAACGAAGTCATTGTACAATAGCACCACAGCGTTAATGACATTTTATTCAAATTGGGGTTATTGCTCTGTTTCAGCCGGATTTTAATTTTTACCTTAAAACCTAATCAGCGTCATTGCAACGTGTATTTTTTTATTGCACAATCGGATTCTTTTCAAAATTACCTTATCAACGACATACAACAAGTTGACATTTGCTTTCAAGATGGCGGCGTAAGAGCCATTTTTAAAAAAAATCAAAATTGCCTCTTTAAAATAGCGTATGCAATTGACATAAGAAAAGTAGCAATAAAAAAAAATGTGTTAAATTGGGACTTTGCTTTTGTAGTAAACAAGGAGGAGAATTCAAGTTGCATAATGCGGCGCTGCTTTTACAATGAATATGTTGACATCCGGTATAAATTAGAATCATGTTGTTTCACGCAGAGTAATTATTTATGTCATTCACAATGTATAACTTACTGTAACATATAAAACAAATAATAAGTATTTAGTAGGGTCAAAACCTAACAGAACTATAAATTATACCACTTTATATTACAATATCACTTTCTTAAAATGTAGTCTTCCTAAGTTTTGAAAATAAAACATTATTTTAAAGTTTGCCGCAATCAAAACCAGTTCAAATTTCTTTGGGGGGCCTTTTCAGCAAACTGGCGTCATAATGGTGCAGCTTTTCTACGACGAAATCACCTTAAGCTGACATAACATTCTGCAAGACCGAAGAGACTGAAGCGCACGCGTGGTTGCAAGTTTGATGCAATTATTTTTGCAAGCCTATTCATGCATGCGCATTTTCAGTTAATTTATTTTTGCAAGTTTTAAAAGTGTTTCATCTCTTACCAAATAACGAGTTTTCTTGCAGTTTCTGCTGCAATTCTGGGGAGAAATGTAGTGATTTTTATGTTTCTAACTAGGGTTCGACTGATACACTATTTTTTTTCCCATCGGCAATATGTTATATGTCATATTTAACGCATTTCTTTAAACCCTATTTTATTATTAATAAAACCATGACGTATTTTAACCTTGTTTTATATACAGTGTGTGTATAAAGTATGGAAACGGCTTAATAACAATAATAACATCACAATTTATTGGCCGATTTAAACCAAATTTGGCACAGTTGTGAAAGAGGATCTGACGCACCGAATGACGATATTGGCGTTGGTGCCAGCTTTTCACTTTGTCTGGAATTCGAACAAATTTTATATTTTTTAATGGAACACCCTGTATATTTTTTATTTATAGTTTTTACTTTAAATTTGTTACACTTTTGGTATACCATACTTTGTTCGTAATATCAGTAGTTTTTGAAATAACGAGTACAATTTAGAAAAAATATATTTTTTATATTAAATGTTCAAACTGTTTTCCCTGTACAGCTTGACAGTGTGCTAATTGAAAATAAAATTTTTCAATTGTGTTGTAAATCATTTCTGACGTTATAATTCAAATTCGTCCAAAATTCGACGCTGCAAATCGGCCAAATCTTGATTGTTTGTTTTGTCGCCAGTTCCAGTTCACTTTGCTGGTGTTTTGAGTAATATTATTGTTAATACCACACTGAAAAAACGAAGAGAAAATATTCTAATACATACTTATTTCAATCAAATAATTTTTAAAACAAATATGTTTCTGTTCAGCCAAACATAAACGGGTGAAATAAAATCAATAAAAAGTAGGTTATTTTATTTAAATAAATCAACGTTGAAATCAAATAAATAAATATCAAATTTAAATGAGGAAGAAATAATATAAAATACGTAATTATTTAGTGTTAATAGGCATTCCACCTCAGACTATTTATTGTAGTGTTAAGTGGCGAAGAGTGAAAATAGTATGGAACAGTTACAGTAAAACTAAATAAAATAACCTACACTTTATTGATTTTATTTAACCCGTTTAGTTCTATTTAAGTAAATAATGATTCATTGTTTGTTCAATTTTTAAAAATCGTAGGCGAATAAATAGACAGAAAAATTCAAACAAGCCAAATTGCTTGGCTGAACAGAAACATATTTGTTTTAAAAATTATTTGATTGAAATAAATATTTATAAGGATATTTTTCCTTTCGTTTTTTTCAGTGTGGTATAAACTGGCTATTCCTAAAGTAGGGCCCGTTTTTCTATAACAGAACAGCTCTTCTTTAAAACAGGGTTTATTTGTTGTAATAGGGTCCGATATAAGAAAAGTTCTTTAAATTTATACCCAATCTTATGTCTTGCAGCAGCAAGAATATATAATATCTTTAGGGGCGGGCAGCCCTTGCCATTTAGAAGCGCCAATGCTGTTGTAAAAAGTTTTTCAAGAAATATTGCTTGCAATTTTATTGCCAAAATCCGACTTGTAGTAAATGTGTAGCAAAAGACTTGCCGAGTGTAAAACGTGCTTAAGCAATTTTACCATTACATAAAAAAAATCTTGACTTGTTGCTTATGGTTATGTTCTCTCGTAGCTTTGGTTTCTCGTCATATTGATGATTTTTTTTTAAAAGTGTTTAAAAAATGGAAAAAGCAAGGCAGTTCAGAGGTTAGTATTTTAGTGTTGACAGCACTGTCACTGTTGCAATATAGAGTGCAATGCAACAGAAGGACCAAATGCAACCTGCATCACTTAACCTGACATTACATTAATGCAAGTTGGTCCTTCTTTAGCATAGTTTAAAGCATTTTATATTAAAATTAGACAATTTTGATGCAATTCTGATTCTTGACAACAGTAACAATGTTGCCAACTTATCGCTTGAACTAACATCGGAATCGTCTTGCTTTTGCCCCGTCTCCTTCTCTTAAACACTGTTAAAAAAACTACGACGTGCGGCTGCGCATGCGCTTTGCATAATGTAATGCCAGCTTTAGATGCACGAACTAGCTAAAGGCGTGACGTAACAGCGACTCCATTTTATTTACGTCCACTCCCGATGGTCCACAATCGCAACATGCGACCAAACAATTTGTCAACTGTCTGGACGATAAAGTTCGTAATAAAGACGTTGATAAGATATATTGACTGGTGGCCTTGGTGATGAAGAATAACTTATTTGTTGCGAAATGGCCAAGTTGCACACAACACCGACTAAAACTGGTTTTCTAGAGGCAAATCTCGATTCTTTTTAGTTCGGAAACAGCATCAAGAATATTTATAAGTGTATGAATCATTCCGAAATACGAAAAAAATATCACATGACATTGAGCCCGCAAATCCTTTCTTTGCAAGAGATACCGGGTGTTAAAAAAACTATTTTGATGTAATAAATGGTAGGTACGCCACTTTTTTTTTCAAAATAGGTATTTGTTTCTTTATCCGCGGTCATTCACTAAAATAAAAAGTCTCTTGAGTTTTTCTGGTAGGACATACCGTTTTCAAGTAATAATTTAAAAATTTCTCCATTACAAGCGTTCTAAATGAATTTATATACAACTGTCATATTATCATGACTATGATTTGACACTCTTTGAAATGCCCTGTCTTCTGTATTTAATTTTTAAACTAATTATTTTTACTTCTACAAATAATCATTATAATAATAATAATAGTTATAGTTGTACATATATAAAATTTTGTACGTAACTATTAATTTATTTTAGGCTGGTAATGGAGAAGTATTTTAGTTATTACTTGAAAACGCTTTATCCTACCAGAAAACCTCAAGAGGCTTTTCCTGTTAAGATGTAATTTCCTGATTAAGAAACAAATACTTATTTTGAAAATAACAGTGACGTGCCGTTTCTTTCACCAAAATAGTTTTATTTAAATTTTATCTCTAAACTAAAGCGGACCCATTTTCATACGATTTTTTCCTTAGTTTGAGAGAATACCCTACGTCCCCAAAATTGTCTTGAGGCTCTTTCCGAACCTCTTTTAAACTGAAAAAATAAAATCTTCAAAAATAAAATAACTTAAACGTATTTAAAACAAAAAGAAAAACGCTTTCATAAAATATTATAAACAAAACTATTCGTTATACACAATTTATTATAAATTATAGTTATTCCTTATACCCAAAAAAACAAAACTAAAGGGTCATTTCATTCAATCAATAAATGTTAAGAAAACCTATAGAATTTGGTGACTAAATTAAATTTTATCTACAAATGGAAAATTTCGAAAAACAAAACTTTCCCATACATATAAATTTGTAGCATTCAAACGAAAAATGAAAATTCAGAAAAACGTCGAGTTAAAAGCTGGATTCGAACCAACCACTTTTGGGTTTTATACACTTACTTGTCTTGAAACTGCAGGGTGGTAAGTTAGATGAGACTTGAGAAATATATTAAAACACCACCGAACAAAAACCTACCTCACAGCACTACAAACTTTTAAGAGTGAATTCAATACATACCGTGGTAAGGAATGACAAATCAGTGACAGACTAAACTGATCTTGCTCTTTACACTTTTTATAGAACCCCGGATAAATGAATTTTCATCTACTCTATGGAACCACAACTTTTTTAAAATTTTATCTTCAAGTTTAAAGGGCCCTTTACATCTGGTTTGCGAGTTTAAAAATGTTAAGAAATAAGGAGTTAATTTTATATAAATAATATGAATAGGGTGTCTCAAAAAACAACAGCCAGGGGCAGAGTATTTGATGGAGAGTTGACTCATAAAGCCAACTAAATTTCTGTTCCTCGTCTGAATGCCGCAAATTTATATGACAAATTATAGCAGAAAACATTTGACTTGACCCGAAAACCGAACAGCAACAATCACTTTTGCGATCAGTTATAAATTTAAGAAACTTGACATTATTAAACTATTTACAGAACAATCCACAGTTAAACCAAGGCTGCTTTCATACTGAGAAAAGTGTAGGGTTCTCTTGAACCGGCTGGGGTTTTTTAACGGGTTGGGGAGACATCTAAAAAAAATTAACGTTTTCTTTTTAATCACCCCCTGTAAAAACAGGGTATTTTTAAAAGTGTATACAAAACGCTGGCACACATTTCTAACGCTAAAATATGATGATCTAGTCCAACTTACTTTAGTCCAAAAGTTGATAGATTCCGAAATACAGGGCCCCAAATTAATTTAAGCTTTTTTAAAATCTCACCAGTCAGTCTATGTTAAGTTGGACCATATCGTCATAGTTTGGTGCTAGCATTTCGTACAGTCCTTTCAGGAACACCCTGTATACTGAATATAGTAGAGATTACTTAAAAAGACCGAAAGGGTAATAAAACCTGCAACAAAGAAAGCTACAGCTTTAATTCATCTTTCTTTTTTACTTGCCTCTCTTTGTCAGGTGTGAGAAATTAAAGCGGAACAAAGAACATTTTCCCAAGTACCCAAAAATTCAGGTACGGGCGAAGAATTTTGGGGTTTATTCGACATTCGAGGATATTTGGTGCTTAATGTTTAACGCTGAGACACGGAAAATTATTTTAAACGTTTTGGAATATTTTCAAAATGAAAAAGAAAATAGCTTTCAGCCAATTTCAGCTGTGAAATGCACTTCAGCAGCCTGTAAGATTAGTGAGAAAACTGTAGCCAGGATCCGAAAGGAATATACAATAGGGTAAGTGGTTTAAAATTTATTCACATATGAATACAGGGTGTCCCACAGTGGATGGCGTATTAGACGTTTATGGACCAAAAAATTATGCGATTTTTATACTTATTATATAATTTGGATTGTAATTTATTACATTTTTTATATTCAATTATAAAGTAATAAAAGAACATGTAGTCATAATATTCAATTTCCTTTTTAGGCTAGTAGAGAAAAGCGTGCCCCAAAAGCAAGGGATTTAACTGCGGCAAGGAAAACTCAAATAAGTAACGTAGTTTACAATATGATTGCCACGCATAAGTATGTCACACGGCAAAAGCTAAAAGAGAAATTGCACGTCAAACAAATTATTGACCTAAGCAACTCCATATTAGGCCACTTTAAAGCATTTGGGATTTAAATTTAAAAGGGACAGTAGCAGGCGCTGCATTATGGAGAAACCAGATATTGTTTCAAAACGCATAGTATAAAATATTTGAGACAATATACAGAAAACTTGTTATCAGAAACTCCGTTAGATATGGTTTTTATAGACGAAACATGGATATTTCAAAATGGTAGCGACATTAGAACATGGCATGATAACAACATCAAATCAGTTTTAAAGAAAAAACAATCAGACGGCCAAATATATATAGTTTTGCATGCTGGCACCAAAGATGGCTTTATAGATGGGGCAGACCTAGTTTTTACTACAAAAAATAAAAGCGGCGACTATCATGACAATATGAACTCTACGTTGTTTGATAAATGGTTGGAAGAACAGCTTTTACCTCGGCTCGAAATACCCTTGCTTCTTGTTATGGACAATGCAAAGTACCATTCACGGTTCAGCGAAAAACGAGAAAAGCTGATTTCATTTCCTGGCTACAAAGCAAAAATATCAATTTTATGGAAAACGCACTCAAACCCGAATTGCTACAAATAGTAAAACAATCGAGCGCGGTTAGTACTTGGATGGGTGACCGCTTGGGAAACACCGCGTGCTCTTGTCTTAGTCTAGTCTGAGTGTAAAATGAATCGATATCAAAACCATCCTATTCACGCCGAACAGGCCGGATGAGATCGGATATCTCGTAGGATGAAGGTGCCGTTTCACACTCCCCACTCGGTAGACCGCACGATTAAAAACCGTACGGTCGATGACCGGTTCAAGATGGCCTCTGATACGCCGACGACCGTAAAAAATAGTAAATAAAAAAAAAAAAGTAAAACAATACAAAGCAAAATTAGGATATGCTGTGGATGAATTAATTTGTACTATGGGTCATCAAGTTTTGAGATTGCCGCCCTACCACTGCATTTTCAACGGTATTGAATTAATTTGGGCCCAAAGCAAAACATTTTTTAATAAACAAATTATTGGAAAAGACAGGAAAGATGAAAATGCCGTTTTGGATGTTTGGAAAGAGGCATTACAAACCATTACCCCCGAAAATTGGTCTGATTGTGTTTGCCATACAAATAATATTATAAGGGATTATTGGCAAAAAGAACACATCATGGATGTTCAGGTTAAGACACTGATAATTCATGTGTCAGATTCTGAAAGTGACATTTCTTTACTTTTAGATTCAGATCAACTTTTTTGTAATTATTATTAATTATTAATAAAATAGCTCATTATAAATTATATGTAAAAAAAACATAATTTTAATAATACTGGTTTCATCTTTAATTTTTACTTAACTTTTCTGAAATAATATATTCCGGATCTGACCCAATATCCCACCAGCATTCACCACAGATATCAATCAGTTTATAAAACGATACAAAATTCATCCTCATATTACATTATGCCTCTCTTCCTCAGGTACACGCTTGGGTACCTGGTAAAAAATAGAACACTAAGACTTATGTGATTTATTATTTTACTCTCTTTGAAGGGCGTCAACTGGATATTCCCTTTAATTTATTCTTGCTTTTGATTTGTATGAAAACAAAGATACCCTGTAGCATTCTTTGTTGCACGTTTTATTGGGGTGTCGGTCTTTTTAAATAATCTCTACAATAGCGCGTTTTTATCTTCTAACATACCCAATTTAACTGCGTCCGTGACACTCCCTTTCCAATATCCGAATGCCGATGCACCGATACCGTTGTGGTATACATCTCGGATTTCGCCTTCTCGCCTATACTGTCCCCATTTTCTTTTGCGGTGTCCCGCAGGACTACGTCGATGCCATCCAGCTTGACTGCTTCGGTTCGCAAACTGCTCAAAACGGGGGATTTCTTGGGCGACGTAGCCTGGACGTCCAAATTTCCGGAGGAGTTTATATAGATGCTTGTGGTGTAGATCGGTTTTTTGGCTGATATTTCCGAGGAAGATCTGACAGAAAATTTATGTTCTCTTTAAGTTCTTACAATAAAGAATACTATACAGGGTGTTATTTAATAAGTGTCCGATATTTTACAGGACGATTCCTCAGTTATTTATAATGTAAAAAGTTTTTATAACCGTGGGTCCGCTAGCCCTTCATTTTTGAGATACAGGGTGTTACAATTTTTAACAGGAACAAAAAATATGTACGCCACTGCCGTTTTCTCTTTTGATAACACTGTTATGTAGGCACTTTATCGGCTAATGCAAAGTACATTTTCATTTGATTTCGGCTTTGTTTACGAGATAAATGCTATTTTATCAAACTCTGATATGGGCATAGCGATATGCAAATAAATGCCATTTATTTCTTTATTATTCTTTTTATTTTAATCTGTTGAGACTGTTTGTAAAGAAAAAACTTAATCTCTTTAATCTGTCCTAACAAATATTTTAACTACATAAGAAACTTGTTGTAACTAGAATTTCTGCCAAATAAGTGTACCCCTACTTAGTTTTAAGTTTACCTTCTACTGTTGACGAATGTGAGCATGTTTTATGAGTAGCATGAATAAATTGATTTAATACTAAATGGATATTTAAAAAATAAAAATGATCCGACTCGAAGGACCACCGAAAAATTGCCCTTACTTAAATAGATACCACTCACCTATTTAAATTTAAACTCAACGTTGGCGAATTTCTCGCATTCTCCGGCACCTTAATCTCCAACGACTTCCGACTGCTGTACAACGTATTCTGACTATTCCTCAACGCCACCACCTCACTGTCCCGCTTACCCTCGCTCTCCTTCTCAATAGTCTTGGCCTCGTCCTTGATCGACACAGTCTTCTCCGGTTGCTTCGCGAACTTCGGCGGAACAAACCTGGCCATCCTAGTCACCCAATGGTCGTTACCGGAACCAACCGAACTGGTACTAGCCGCGGAACTATTATTGGAACTGTTATTACCCATATACAACCCGCTCCTTCTCTGATAGAAAAGGATGTAAGCACTGTTGTTCACTAACAAAGGACTGATGTCGTTTGCGTCTTTGCTCAAATTCACCACTTTCGCGTCGTCGTACAGGTACCACTGTTGGTCGTAAGGGTTCTTGCACGCGGCCGTGTAATGACCCGTTTCCAAATCGGTACCATGATGGTAACACACGGCGTACAGGTCGTACGTGTTGTCGTTCGAGTTGGAAGGTTTCCGAGCGCGTTTCCACGGCGACCAACCGTTGGTTATGTTGATCAAGTTGTCGTTGTCTGTCATGTTGTTCTGGGCCATGTTATTGGTGTTTCGTTTGGTGGCTAGATGGGGCGACATGTCGAAGCCGTAGACCGGAAAGTCGACCATGGTGGTCAGCTTCGATGAGTTACCTCCCCGAAGAGTATGTCTATAAATAATAAAGGCAGTAACGATAATATGATGATTTTCAAAACCCTCTCATCAATGCGAACTGTTGCTATATTGCGTATCGTGTCTCCCTTCAGAAGAGAGCAATCGAAACTGTGTTACGGTATCCCCCCCCCTCCCCCAGACCATAACTATTGAAATATTCGCTGTTGCTATATGGCCCCAGAGACGTATCTTAAGAGCAAAGAGATCGAGACCTTTACTGTTGCTCGTCCCCTCAGAACATATTTATTATGACATTTTTTACTGTTGCAATCTTCTCTTTTAAATCATATCTTTATTCATTATTATCGACCAGTTTATTGTTGCTATATTGCGTGTTGTTCCCTTATAACCTATTTATTATGAAATATTTTGCTGTTGCTATATGACCTACAGTGTCTTCAGAACAAAGCGGCCTAAACTTTTACTGTTCCTGTATTGTTTACCGTGTCTTCCGAGCAGAGTTATCGAACAAGTTGCAATACTGAATATTATTTGATACTTTACTGTTGCTATATTGCGTAACACCCTCTCAGACGATAATTTTTTATGGACACTTACTGTTGGTATTAGACTTATCGTCTCTTCGGAGCAGAGCGATCGAATCGTTTACTGTTGCTATGTTGTGTGTTGTTCCCCAAAACACAACTGTTGAAACCTTTACTGTTGCTACATTGCGTAACCCTTCAGAGCAGAATATTTTTTAATCCCAATTTTGGATTTTAAATTTAACATAAAACAATACATTTTGCTTTATTTGATGAAGAAACAGTCTCGGACCAAAGTGGAAGGGATAACACACACAAATCTCGAGCATTTTGTCACAAATATATTTCATAGCAACTAAACATGGTCAAAAAAATTATATTTACGCGAAATGGACTTCCTTACATTTGAAAAAACCGCTCCTGAAATTTCTACAGCAAAAAACGGTCTAGTCAATTCAAAAATATCTGAAAGGGTGACAGATTTATAGGTTATTTCATATCCACATTGGCTTCGTGCCTAATCTTGTTAATTATATTTCTGAATTTTTTTTTTTTTTTTTTTATGATAAGGCACAAGCACTACAGGATAAATCCTTTATGGCGCTCTAGGAGCGGTGCGTGTGCGCAGGAAACGATTCACGTTGGTCTTGAATCTTTGGAGATTATACTCGTTGGGGAACACGATCTCTACTGTGTGAGTGTGAGTGTTTCTACATTAATTGCTTAGACCATTAGCAAACCAATACTTACTGTCGGAATCTCTTAAAGTGAACAATAAGAATATCGGGAAGCGACCACACGTCCAAAGTCTTCACCACTGGTTGGTACTGTTGACAGTGCGGACATCTCCAAGCATCCGTTAAAGTTTCAGCTTCCGTATAGTCTCTCAGACACTCTTCTAACGTCAAGGGGGCTCCACCTGGAAAATAAGTTAATCTGCAATTTTTCTGGCAGGCTCCTTATATCACTGTTTGAATCTCATGAACTCATTTGAACATTTAAACTCTCAGAAATCGCCTAATGACAAGAGATCAGCTTTTGGCCTACATTTAAGAGAGCATTTACATAATCTTAATACTAAAGACAACTTTAAAATGCTACATAATGCGAATAAAGTCCACAAGCTGAATTTTTTAGAAAATATAGATATAGCAAAATTAGAGATAAATAACCAAATTGAGTGTTTGAACGATCCTGTCAACGCCCACTATAGAGAAGCAGCGAGAATTATTGCGAACAAGTTTAAGTAGTGAATGTTTATTTAAATAATTGTACCTCCTTTTGTGCAACCTAAAAGTCGCTCTGGTTCGGTATATTTTGTTTTATTTTTTAAATGTTTTTTGGGTTTATCCCGTTCATCAATTTTATAGTTAGTTAACCTGCGTTCACCATTGTGAGCTTGTTTGTGGCCTTAATGTAAAGTTTCTGATTATATTATGTAAGTAATACCTAATAATCTTGATTTAAAATTGAGATTATTATACAGTGACCGGCAGAAAGTATGCACGAAAGGGGATTTTTTTAAATTTCAAAACTTACCAAATTTTTTTGACGGTGGAAATGTTCTGCATGTTCTTAAACATAAAAGAGCATAAACAAAACTAGTAACTATTGCGTCGTTTACGAGGGAGAGGTGAAAACGTTAAATTCACTCAAGAATAAAGTGCCCTTATTTTTCACCGTAGAAAAAATTATTATTAGGAAATGTTGTTTGCACTTAAAAGTTATCCCTAAATACAAAATTTCAGCTCGGTAGCACAAAAAAAATGTTTTTACTTTTTTTTGACGCCCCCTCGTATAACGAATCGATAGAAGTTATGCAACCTATAAATTCAGTTTTTTAACAGTTCGTGGGCAAGTAGACACATAACTTCCTTAAATTTGTTTAAATATGCGAAAACTGGACGTTTAATAAAATAACGTTAAAAATAATCTTATTTTTCTGGTGCACACCGTACATTATTCTATGGATAAGCGAAATAACTTTATGTAAAACAAATGAGGGTTTACTTCATACATTTAACAATATTTTGCCGTCCCAAATTTTTCAAAAACTCTTAAACCCATTGGTTCATGAATTAAAGTTCAAACCCTTACATTATAAAATCTAGTTTCCATAAAAAAATATTTAGGATTTAAGCTGACGTTAAGCGGCAGTTGTTGTTTCAGTTGAAAAAAATGGCAAAACTAAAATTGTCTTTACAAGAAAAAATTGAAATTGTTTTGATTCTTGCGGAAAATTACAGTTATTCTCGCGAAACGGCAGATATTTTTAATCAGAGACATCCCCATAGAAATATAGTCCATTCAACCGTTTTAAGAATTGTCACTAAATTTAAACAAACAGGATCAGTCGAAAATAAATTCAAACAGCCGCACAAGAAAAACGTAACTAATAAAGACACAAGCACAGATAACCTTTATCTGTGACACCAGTTTAAATGTGTTGTTGTCTGCAGCCGAAGCTCCAACGATGCCATTGTCTCAGAGACAAGATGATGTAAGTGTCTCTGAAAGGTCAATACGAAGGATTATTAAGAAACATAATTACAGAGCCTAATAGCCAAAATTCGTACATACCCTTCAGGCACGTGATTTTGATGCTCGCCTCGACATCTGTTTTTGGTTTCAAGATATGACAGAAGATAACTCGTACTTTTGTAGGCATGTTTTCTTTACCGACGAAGTAACTTTTTCTAGTAATGGTACAGTAAGTTCACAAAATTGCCGCTGGTGGTCAAACGAGAACCCCCACTTTGTGATCGAATGTAGGAATCAATATTCGTTCAAGACGAATGCTTGGTGCAGGATAATAAACAATCGTAGTTTAGGACCATTTTTTTTCCGTGGAAATCTAAGTGCTGTAATGTACTTGGACTTTTTGCAAACCGTTGTAAGTGATTTCATTGAGAGTCTGCCACTAAATGTCCATCAGGAATTTTATTTTCAACAAGATGACGCGT
Organism: Polydrusus tereticollis; assembly: GCA_963920685.1. Lineage (NCBI taxonomy): Eukaryota > Metazoa > Arthropoda > Insecta > Coleoptera > Curculionidae > Polydrusus > Polydrusus tereticollis. The sequence goes on from OY987333.1 coordinate 10,682,324, forward strand.
CAATCCATATTACTATTGCAGTAAGGGAATGGTTAGATAACTACTTCCCTAATTGGTGGATTGGGCGCTTTTCTGAAAACGCTTGGCCCGGAAGATCGCCCGATATCACACCAATGGACTTTTTTTTAGGATTACCTTAAAAATAAAGTTTTTAAGCATCGACCATTTCGAAATCAAGATCACTTAGAAGAATTCATCAGGCAATGCGTTAGACAAATCAATCCTATCATTCTACGAAATGTTACAAGGGAGCTTATTCATAGAACCATAAAGTGTATCGAAAACGGCGGAGGGCATGTAAAACGTTAAATTACTGTGTTCTTTTATATTATTTGTACTTGTTCGCCATTTTTCTGACTTATTATACATTACTATAAGACTGTCACTTGAAGTTTTATTTCCTTTACTTTCCTAACAGTTTGCCGTGACGAAATTTGCATTTCGACCTTATGTTTTAAATTCAAGTAAGTTATGTGTCTAATTGCCCACGAGCTGTTAAAAAACTGAATTTATAGGTTGCATAGCTTCTATCGATTCGTTATACGAGGGGGCGTAAAAAAAAGTCAAAACATTTTTTTTTGTGCTACCGAGCTGAAATTTCGTATTTATGGATAACTTTTAAGTGCAAACAACATTTCATAATAGGAATTGTTTTACGGTGAAAAATAAGGGCACTTTATTCTTGAGTGAATTTAACGTTTTCACCTCTCCCTCGTAAACGACGCATTATTTACTAGTTTTGTTTATGCTCTTTTTGGTTTAAGAACATGCAGAACATTTCCACCGTCAAAAAAATTTGGTAAGTTTTAAAATTTAAAAAAATCCCCTTTGGTGCGTACTTTCTGCCAGTCACTGTATAAATAAACGTCTTAGGGCAGCTTTTGAAAATGGTTTAAGAAACCGAAACGCGTAGAGCAAGATATTAAATATTTGTGAAAAATTTTGGATTTTTCTTTCATATCAATCAATCAATCAATTTATTCATGTTAGTTACATATGAAATGCTTACACACGTCAGACAATATGTGAATATAAATTTTGAGAGCTAGATTCTAGATATAATATTAAATTCTTACCCTGCAATGCTTGCGCCCTCAAAATCTTCACGCTGGAGTGCTCCTCTATCAAATCCCCATCGTCCGCTACGACTATTTTTTTGGCACTTTCCGACCATTCAAGCACCAGCTTGAGGTGCGGGGGCCCTCCGTCTTCGCTGCACAGAGCCAGAGCCTGGTCGACGGCCTCCATGAAGAGCGGGTGCTCCAGACCCGGCTCCAGGTAACAGGGTGGCTCGTTATCGTTCCAGGCCGGATCCGATATTCGCACTTTGAAGATCTAAAATTTTTAAAAATCAACGTTTTTACAAATTTCAATAGATTAAGCAACTGTACCCCTCGAGATTGTGACGATGTCAGAATGTCGTCGTGCAGAATGGGCGCCATTTCTTTCAGAATTAACTTCTGCAGGTCGTCGTAGTTGGTTTCTCTGGATACTTGCATAGTGTACGGACTTCCTGCAGCAAAAAAAAACAGTCATACAACCGCTATTACATACTGAACACTGTCAACTCACCAAATTTCTGAAAATCGTTGCCGACAGCCACCACGCTGATCCAACAAATTAGCACGTAGGCGCTGGTCACGTCCTCGCTCTGTTCTTTCAACTGAGCAGTCTCTATACAGTAGATCGGATCGATTTCCGATATCATATTGATCGATTGAGAATCGGTGAAGGTTCTCATGAAACCCGAGTCGCCTATCTCCGTCAGAAGCATGATTTCCTTTTCTATGGAGGTGTCCGATTCGAGGACGGCTCGAAGTTCTCCTATCGAAGCGCCAGAGGGCAAGTTGAGTCCTATCTGGACTTGGCGAGGTTGTTGGGAGGTATACACAACCTAGATATTGACACATTTTTGTAGATTTTATCAGTTTAGGTTAGTTAATGTGTTGATCCTACTTTTTACAATACGTTAGTTTCAATTTTTTGAAATGTGAAATTTTTGGTCCATTACATCTATCATAAAGTCCATCCGTAGACATACTGTAGATGAGGTTAGTTAAGAACCTAGTAGAAGTTCAGTGTGGGCACCAGGGAAACCCGAGCTTACCCTGGTCTCGACTAACATTCCTCCTGATCTATTTGACGGATTTCAATGATTTAAGCGGCATTCCAAATGCCAAATGATTTATAATGTATCTTTATAAATAGTTAATGAAAATGAAGGTGTATATTTATGAACTATTGATGAACAGCATCAGCGGAATCAATAAACCACTTGTAATCGTGACAGTGTCGATTCAGTAGAATTTAGGCTTTAGATTCTTGTCAACTCTGTTCGTAAATGACTTCAGGTTAGTTCAATAGGCCCAATTTATCAATTGTTAAGGTGGAAACAAGCTATAGAAGTAGTGTTGCAAGTTTTCTGGAAAAGTTGGAATTGCTGAAAAAATCGGTCATCTTTTCAAGAAAAGTTCGGAAAAGTTGAGCTTTACGGTAATTTTACAGTTGCAACTTGCATTGTGATGTGTTCTTATGTGGAAATTATGTAAATAAAATACTGACTCAACCTTCTATTATCTATTTGATTATTTCTATAATATATAAACGCAAACAAGCAATGAACCAAAACAACAAACAACACAAAATATAATCTAAGAGTAAGACCAAGACCTCCTAACATTAATCACCATCATCACTGCTAAATGACGAACCTTCATGAAGAGCGATAGAATCGTTATCAGTGTCCGTAGTTTGTTTATCTGAATCTGACTCATACTCATTTGTCGATCTATGTTCTAGTTCTTTACTGTCTTCTACTAAAGTTTTTTGGTTTGTTTAGCAGGAATCCCAGATTTTGACCTTGTAAACCTCTTCGTAACCGTGCTGGCAGAGGCAGATGAACCTTAACCTAAACCTGACTCGGAGGGATCTTGCTCTTGCACTTGATCAGTGCTGGCAGCGCTGCTGTGTAAAATGACTTCGGAACCATGTTCACCAGCATCAGTAGTCGTGGTCTTTTTAGTTATATGGTTTGTAAGCAGCTTCAAATTATGGCCAGTGTAAACAATTTTTCCCGCTCTTTCAGTTGTTAAACGATTTCTACTGTTAGTATGAATTCTACTATATGTACTAAAACTTCTCTCGGTAGCTGCGGATGTTATTGCCATTGATAAAATAGCAGAAGCAACTTTAGACAGAGGAGATGTAGAACACAAGCCCTTCCATCACACTACAGGATCCACTTTGTGAGCACACTTCCAGACAAATTCTTTAGCCCACGGTTCATCCTTTGCTCTATATTTAACAAAGTCAGTTATTACTTCTCCAGCATTCACAGCATGCATATGCTCTGAAATCTTATTGATGAACTGTAGCCCATCAACATGTTCCTCGGTTGACAAGTTGTGCCCTTGATAACGTGGATACAGGATATTTGCCACTAGGTGGAATTTATGTAAACAAAAGTTCTGACGATCAGCAAGTATATCCATCATTTTTTTTTTCTTCTGCTTTGCTTTAGGCACTTTTTCCTCAAAAATTTGCTTTAGATTTGCAAATATTTCGGGAACTAACGAAGCATTTGGTTTGTCTCCTTCAATTTTGGTTATCCATTTTTCAATGGGTTCTAGCAGATCTCACCCAAAAAACATCATCATCCAACAGTATTGTTTTGATATCTTTTTGAAGGTATTTGACAACTGCTTTATTTACTGTCAAAGCTTGCAGACAAAACTTGTTACTGATCAAACTGTTGGAACAGCGTACGATTGATGCCCATCTGGCTGAAACTGGCAACTTAAGAGCTACGTTAACACTTTTCTCTTTCTTGATCTGGGTAAAGTGAGCTGTTAGAATCTGACTACATTTGATATGTGTAACAATTCTGGCTGCTTCGTTTTTCAAGGAGAGAATGGTCTTCAACTTTATAATATCTTCAATTATGAGGTTGAGAGAATGCGCAATACAACCATAAAATGACATATGGAGATATTTTTCTGCAAGTATTTACCAAGCCTTTTTCATATTGCTTGTATTATTTGTCACACACGATAAAACTTTTTCTGCGTCAACGTCATCTATGACTGTGGAAATAAGATTTGCCATATACTCTCCTGTGTGGCTTTCGGTTCCAGTTGAAAGGCTTTTATAGAAAACCGGATCAGGAGTAGTCAGAATAAAATTCACGATCGTCTCATTTCTGCAAGTAAAATAAATATATACAAAGGAAATAAGTACCCAGTTTAGTTTAGGTTAGGACCATACCTATCCTATACTATACTATATCGTGATGTATAATATATCGCTGATATCATTCGAACAGTGGCTGGATACTCACTACTCACACTGCCGGACTAAAATTACTAAAATTAAACATCGGGAAATCGGTACTAGTGAACTTTTCCAACTTTTCCGTAAACTTTACCAACTTTTCTTTGGTTGCAACACTATATATAAGCAAACATTGTCGAACAACAGTGGGGAATGCACAATCTGTACGTATTGCTAAATTTAATTATAGTAAACTATAAACTTGGTAGAACTTATAAGAGATTATTCCAATATATGAGATCCCGAAAATGAGGCTAATAGAAATAACAACAAAGGCATTGACACATTTAATAACGTAGCTAAAGCTGTAGGCAGTAAAGCATCTTCTTCATCGCTCATTTCGTTAACTACTGAACGAACAACGCCTAACCCCTTCTGAACAGTATGTCAACTGCTAGTACGTTTCGTTTAAGTTCCCACAACTGTTGTTTAACAATGTTCCCACCTTTAGTGACAGTTGCCAAATAATCTCCATTTTAACAATGGTATTATTTCTTTAGAAATTGCTAATTTGGACCTTAAGGTAGGATCTAATGCATCCCCTTACCGTGGGTACTATCTTCCGACGACATTATCATGGGTCAGAATTTGAAAACAAGTGGACGCCAAAGTATTCTAACCTAACCCATCGAGTCGTCGGAAATTGGATGCATGAGAGCCCACCCTTAATCGACAAGGTACAAATTCCAAGATAATCAAGTGTCAAACAATACTACTTACTGTCACATATATGCTTTGCTTGTGAAACTGAGGCAGCTGCACCGAAATGCACTGGAAGGGATCGAACGTGTTGGACTGCGTTCGACATCTTGAACAGCTCAAGGACGATCGGTACTGAGCTTGAAAAACGCAATGGATGAACGAGTTGTTGCACCGCCTATAGTTTTCCAACGTCTCGGCCGCTATGACTTCGTCAGGTCTGCCGGAAGTCTTAAAACGCAAAATAAAATGGTTAGTATGCAATTGTAGGACCTACGTTTTTAAGTGCTTCATCCACGTTTTTGGATTATTTCATTCTACAAAACACGTTCTAGCAAATCGGTACCTATTCATTATTTTGAGAAGAAGATACAGGATACAAAACAAGCAAAAGAAAGGATTCTTCATGCAGGTGATTTCTCCCTGATATTTGTGATTTTGTAAGAGTCTCTGTGGCGCAGGTATGCTTAAGAATGTACGTTTCTTACGAACGTCACGGTTTTCATCCTCCGTTGATTTACAAAACAGCTTTAACTCATAGATTTCGATTTCGCCTGAACTTTCTTGGCAAAAGACAATGATCTTTTTGTGTCAGCTGTACTAATTGAACATTGGAAATATATGAATGTTAAAAACGTTTTGGCAAGTAAATGGTGGCCTCGATAAAACGCAGTAAGGTTCATAACAAAAAGTTTGCTACTTTTGGTTCGAACAGTCATATGGCGACAGTTATATTATGATTCATTTATGAGTATATTGTTACTTTATTTCAAAATGTCCAGAGACATTTCATTACAAATAATGTAAATGTATCATGCAATGGCAATGACTTTGATCCTGGACGCATCTATTTTCGTTTAACTGCTTTCTGTTTATTTTTAGTGGTATGAGCTCGGAATTAAAACGTCACATGCTTTGGATAGTTCTGACCATAAAAAATATGTAACCTGTACTTATTTTACTTGGAACCCTTACATAAGTCATAAGTTTAGAAGTAAAAATAAATTAAAAACAACAAAAATCAAAGAGTAAATCGATACCAGAAAGGTCATAAGCGACATTTTCGGGTATAATACCACTAGTGCATCAAAATTGCCGATAATTCTGATTGAAAGCGTGTTGTATTGTAACTGAATGAGTTTATTTTCATTTTTGATTAAATCCGAAAGAGCCCGACTTCGAAGAAGGAGGCCTTTTTCGAGATTTAATCAAAAATGAAAATAACCGAATGCAGTTACAATACTACAACACGCTTGAAAGCAGAATTATCTGGTTATTTTTGATGCACGAGTGGTATTCGGTGGAATATTTCCCGAAAAATTGTATTTCACATTAAAGAAAAAACATTATTGTACAATAAATTACGTAATAAGTAACAAATTTATTAAAAATATACTTAAAATTAAATTAAATCTTGATTTGTAATCAATTCACTTTTTAAATGTCGCAGATTGACATAAGTAAGTTCAATAATAAAAGTTTTTGGGGTAACCGTGGTTATCGCTTCTACTGTGGAATTATCGCTTCTACTGTGGAATTATCGCTAAATTAAATTGGGCCTATTCTCTTTCCGCAAACTCTTTTTCCTTTAGCGCCTTTATGAACTAAATTTTACACATACTGTTTTACCCTGCAAATAAATTTGACGCCAGTAAAATAGTACTTTTAGAACGTGTTACGTATATAGCGACTGCAGCCTAGTTGGACACTCTGTGTATAACCTTTCTATTTAGTTTTATGGTTTTTTGACAATTCATTTGTATACCTATAGACTTTTAGTTTGTTAAGTGTGGTTTTTATGTGAAAAAACGGTTAATGAAGGGTGGTTTACTAGAAGGAGGAAAGGAGTTTTCTCGTTTTCCGTCAATAATTAAGCAATGTATTTAACTTTTTCCTAATAGTTTCCTTCCTTGAGAAACTAAGTAACTAACCTATGTTTTCCGTACTTCTGCCAATCACCCAATTGGTATCTTATTACGAGTTGTATTTTTGGCTTTCTCTATAAAGTTCGCCACACAGCCGAGCAAAAAACTTTACATGGTTGCCGTACGTATGTAATTCAAAATATTAAACTCCATTCAAACATATTTCGTTTGACCTAATAACTGCAATAATAGTTTCATCGTATTGTAAACACCCAAAGAAACCCCGTTACCTGTTCGATTAGGCAATCCAACGATGTGTCAAATTACGATTTGCCTGCCACGGCCATGTTGAATTCGTTCCACAGAACTCAAAAACATTCAAAGAACAATTGACCATTTAAGGATGACGTCGCTGGGGGGCAAATTTGACAAATTTAGGTTAAAGTTTATGTCAAAGCCATGAAATTACCATTACATATTTGACAACGGCTATATTTGCTGGGGGGCAAAGTCACAAGTTTAGGTTATACTTCTTGTCAAAATCATATGTTCTTAAATGGTCTATTCAGTATGGCCGTTGAAGGCAAATATACACGGATTCAATGCTTAGTTTACAGTCGAGTCCTGTGCTTGCCATTGTTAACATCTCCAATAACATCATCAACTTTAAGTATTATTAAATAAATATAAATAACAGAAAAAAACACATATTGAACAACAATAACTTAATAAAAAACACAAAACCAAAATCGCGGTTTACATGTCAAACTGACATACACGCAAAACTAAAGGTTAGTTTTTCTGACGTTTGCCGTCGACGGCCATATTGGAAGCACTTTGTGAATCCAATATGACCGTGGCAGGCAAACATAACCTGGTTTGGATTGCCTAAGTGCCAAACCTACGTTTTTAAAGAATTTCTTGGTAAAATTACCCATATAAAACTGTCGATGGGCGTGCCAATCAGCGAAATCTACCTGGCCCCAGCTGGCATTACTGTTAATATTACTGAAATGAAATGAAATAAGGGGTACTGCTTTGCACAGGAACGGATTTTGTAGTTAAATGAAAAACCACAGTAATACCTTATAGTAGCAATGTTTATCATGTTTATTTTTACCATTACTTGTATTGTATGTATACTAATTTATTATAAGTACAAAACAAGTGTGAAAAGTTTGTGTAGGTAAAAGTAATGGAATGAAATGGAATTCCTGAAAGGTTTAGGGTAACTAGATATCGCATTAGCTGAAGATTTCCAAGCTATATAAACAGGCATCTGTAACTAAAAAGTTTTGAGAAATATCCTAATAATTAAGTTGTTTCTAGAAAACCTTAATTAGACAGTTTATTAATTTTGATAACAAATCAAGTAATGTACCTATCTATTGTTATTATAAACTGGCATTAAAAATAAATGTGGGTTAATAAGTCTCCGCGAAAGCGAAAGCCGAGTTTATGAGGGGGTTTATTGCAGTCATTAAGCCAAACGAAATATGTTGGGAAGTACTTTACTTAAAACAATTAGACGTATGCATATCCCTGTACATTGTATACCCTGTAATATATTTTATTACACACATTATTATATTCTTACAGCGGTGAAGATAATATGCTTTGGTACATTTGACAACCCACGCCGAAATCAAGCAATCCTTTTTCTGTCCCTTACTCATGGTTTTATCTCTTTTTATCGTATATGATATTGAATTAGTGGGGATACAAAGCACATCTTCACATCTTCAAACACTTTGAAGTAAAATAAAAGCAATCCAAACCGCTTGGGAAGATTGTGCATAAATAGGTCATTACATGTTGCCAAGTTTTAATAGATTTCACTGAAATTTCCATAAAATTGACCGAAATCGGCATGTCATTAAGGGCCTTTTTACTCTACGGTACCTGATTTACTTAATGTGGCAACGCAGGTAGGAAAACCCATGCCTAAAGGCGCTCGCACGCTTTCTTATCGCCTCTAACCAACATTCAGTGTCGTAGACAGATTTCAATCACGAGGATATTAGCAATTCAGTTTTATTATTTTGGTGGTTATTCAAAACACCAAATATTATAATGCAGGCGAGTTCTTCAAGTGATAGTAACCAACAAGTTACAAAACGACGTCATTTAAAATCTGGGGAGCGTACAATGGTAAGAAATGTGTATGAGGGAATTCTAAGTACACACAGTGGAATATCATTCACTGATGCAGCAGAACTTTGTGCCACATTAACCAAGACATCTTGCCGTACTGTTTATAGAACTATCAAGGACAATAGGAATACTAAAATATCCGATCAGAAAGAAACAACAGGACCGAAAAAGATTTTTATTGATCAGCAAACAAAGTTAGCCATTCGTCGGAAAGTGCATGCATTTTTTTTCGAAATGAACTTCCGAATTTAAAAAAAAATTCTGCCGAAATTGAAAGGGATGAAATATGCAAAAAATTTCACGAAGAGTTCTAATGCGTACACTACGAGAATTGAATTTTCGATTCTTAAAACGAAATGTGGAAAAGGAAGAAATCGTATTGTGGCGTAGAAAGTATCTAGAAGAAATACAACAATATCGCTGTGCAGGGAAAATAATTTACTTTACGGACGAGACATGGTTAAATGAAGGACATACTGTGAATTACATTTAGCAAGATCTCAACATTAAAGATGCACGTATCAATGGACTGTCTACTGGATTGAAAGCTCCTTCAGGAAAAAGTCGTCGGTTAATTATAACCCACATCGGGAGTGATTCCGGTTTTCTTGAAGGTGGGTTAAACCTAAACGTGTTTGAATCTCGTAAAACCGGTGATTATCATGAGGATATGAACTCGGAAGTGTTTGAAGATTGGTTTAAATCCATCTTACCGCATATTGAACGTGGGTCGGTAATCGTGATGGATAATGCACCATACCACGCCGTCGGGTGGAAGCCTTGCCAACTTCTGCGTGGCGAAAAGGAAAGATTGTTGACTGCATCGAAGAAAAAAATATTGCATTTGGCGAAAAAATGCGAAAAGTGCAGTTGCTCGATCTTGCAAGACTTCACAAAAAAAATATACAATAGTTAGGAAATTTATAAACATTCATAATTTAGGTTTAGGTTTTGCCCTTAATCCACTATTATATGTTATAGTTAGTATTCACAGTTAGAAACTTTTGGCCCATGCACAAACCTGAACTAATTGACTTGAGCCTTTTTTACTACTATTTAAAGAAAATAAAAACAATGTCTCAAAATTGAATTTACCAATCATGGTTTTTAAATTTATTGAGCAAAAGGTAAGTTATTAATTATTTTTGAAAAAACTAAACTTTAAATTGTTCTACTGTAAAATGCAGATGTCGCTTATGATCTTTTACTTTTCAGGCATCGAAATACTCTAGTTTCTTATCATATTAAAAACGATTAATATAAAATAACATTCTAAACAAAATATACCAGCTGAAATAGAGAATGTTAATGTGATTTCACAATCATAAACCAACATCCAGTAAACATGATTTTATGAAAATGTATCACTGATGTGCTAATTATTCAATCATCATTTTCAATAGCTAAGAGCACTTTGTGGCGATGACGTTTACAGTTCCAAGCACAAACAGCCTTTTAACTTAGTTATCTCTGGGGTCACTATAAATCCATAAGCCCTTATATCCTAAGGCACTCAGCGTTCGCAGAGCATTTTCCTAAACACCCACGATTAATTTTTCTATTGGCATTTGTAAATTAATATTGGATTATTCATAACGATGGTATTTTTGTTCGGAATTTGTTACAGAAACATTCTCGCAATGTGTGCCGCGGGCTATGCGGCTGACTGGTCTCTATGCCTATTTTTGTAAGAATTGTTAGTTTTTTTCAATAGGTTACATCAGAGCGTTACGGTACTATTTATATAGTAAACACATTTTACCATTCACAAACACACAAACAAATAATAATTAGGATATGAGAGAAAAAATGCGCAAAATACCAGCCAGTTAAGAGTGGTTTTATATGGCCACGAAATTCTAGTTCTAGTCAAAAACTAGCTTTACCAGTTTCTTTTAGTAATTCGCCAAAATAATGCGTCGAATAGATTAATAATTAGTGTTAAAAAAATAACCAGATACAATAACAATTTATCCACATGGTAATAAACTCTTTTTGTAAAAGTATCGACAAACATTTTAAGCGAGCGTATTTGAACCCTGTAATATTAACCCAAATAAGTTCGAAAAAATAATTTTATCAATACTGTCAATCAACATGCGACAATATGCGTGAATATATAATTTATGTTATCGATTATGTCCATATTCCCGTACACATTGTAGAAATGCCACGTAAAATAAAATACAGTAAAATAAAGACAACAACACTAAATAATTAAATATAACTCACAAATTAAACATTAAATTGATAAAATAACATAATTTTTGTAATGTTTGTACAATCGTCAGTATAAACAGTGTCAGATAATCAGTCAGTTGTTAGATTTAAGCCAGAGAACTACGACCAGCGATAATATGTGTCGGTCCCTTTGATATCGACTGGCCCTCATTCACAGAACGAATTCTAGGAATACACAACTTAATACACAGAGAAAACCTGCTCATTTTCTACACTGAGTGAACTAGCTAAGTAAATATATTAAATTACTGTTATAAAGCACGTGCAAATGTCAATTTGTTAGTCTTCGAAATTAACAATGTTATTGAAGTAGAAAATACTATATGCCTATTAAAAAAATATATACTTTGCTCCGGTGAAGAAAAAGCATTTATCTCTCGATGCTAGGAACATTGTTAAAAATGTTTATAGTCCTTTACTTAAGAGGGGACTTCCCATTCTACCAAATCAAGAAAGAAGCGTAAAGATGCCGATTCCAATAAATGTTTCGACAAAGCCGACAAGGACTTAATAAGACGGAAAATCTACACCATGTACTAAGAGCAACACGTACCTATATTAGAAATTCTGAAGCAACTCTCAATAGCGTGATAGTAATGGACAATGCGAGCTATCACAGTCGCCAATTAAATAAGGCTGCAGGTTTAAATAATACGAAATTGGAGATTCAAAACTACATGGCGGCGAACGATATATATTTTGAAGAATGTTATAAAAAAAGTGATCTTTTAGAAGTTTTAAAGGCATTCTGCATAAAAAAAAGTATATGTTTGTGACGTATTGACAGAGGAAATGGGACATACTGAGCTACGGCTCCCACCTTATTATTGTATTTTCAATGTCATAGAGCACATGTTAAATCAATTGTTAGGTTATTAAAAAATGTGTTAATGATATTCCTCTAGGTAGTTGGAAAAACTCATTCCATCATGTAATTACTGTAGAAAATTCTTATGTTACTCTGCATGATACAATTAAACCTATTATAATTAACTTAAATGAGGATAGCGACAGTGAAATACAACTAGATATAGAATAACATTATACATGTAAATAAGTATATACTTAATGCAAAACAAAAACCGATGCACGTCATACCCTTCGAGTGACATCAATTATCGACAGTGTTGCCAGCTTGTAACCGAAATATACGAGTGAGGGAGTTACACAGTTTTTTTCATAAAAACAAGAAAAATATACAAAAAATTCCCATAGTTTATATATTTGTTTACTGCATAATACCTTTTACCGTCAACTTTAGTAGATCTAACACTTCTTTTATTTTCATCTTGCCAAGACCGACCAATGGTACCATTCTGAAAAATCAATGTTTCATCCAAGAAAACGAATTGGTACAAGGATGCTACTTTGTCTTTAATATATTCTTTCAAAAATAACAATCGTTTCAAAGCTACATGGGAAAGTTCCATAAGCCCTCGCCTCGGCTCATCTTTTTTCCATCCAAAGCATATTTCCTCTAAGAGGCGTCTTAAAGAGTTATCACAAATAGTAAACAACGTAATCGACAGAGATATGTACGTGCACTTTTGTTGTTCTTAAAAGAACAGTTTTTTAATGGTATTTATGGAAAGATCTGGAGTTTTTGTTAAAAAATAGACGGCACAGCAACACAGAACCACAAAAGAATTAAGGTTAGTTTTGCATGAAACGTCAAACAAGGCCAACGAACGAGTTGGCGCCACCGTTACAGTTGTGTTGCCAACTATTGCTTAAATAAACAAAATATTTGCTATAAGTGGGTTCGTATCAAAGAAGAATACTTTAAGTTTGTAGTAAATTTAATATCCCATAAAGTTCTTATACTTTTTGTCCAAATTTAATTTCCTCGTGTTTTCTTACGGACTTACAATTGAATCGATCATTTGTGAAACAGCACATGTCAATTTTTCAATATTTTATAGGAAATGAAAAAAACTAGAAATAACAAATGTTGCTAAGAAATTTCATTTTTTAACAGTGCGATTTCAAAATGTTGTCCATTTGGAAGGTTTTAGAATATATAGTTAGGAAAAAAAAACTTAGAAAAAAAAAATACAGTAGTTTAAAAACTCGGGACATGTGATGTTTCTGAAATGAACAATAAAAAACGTGTATCTATATTAAAAGTTTTTATTAAATACATAAACAGAGAACAGAACGTAGGTTAATATAAATATTTAAGCATCGTCTACATTATTTTCAGTTGGCCAACTTAACAATTCATCATAAAAATCATTGTGTTCTTCGGGAATGTATGTAACAAGTTGTTTGATATTTTCCAGTTTCTTAGAATTTATCGGAACTCGTCCATGTGGGTAAGCAGGTTTCTGCGCAGGTTCAGGTACTTGTACCAAATCAGATGAGGCAAGTCTAAATTTATGGCTGGTAATGCCGTCTATAAATTCAAAAGCTTCAACAATTCCCGGTTCGTTGGAGGAGAATCTAAAATGTGTGAAGTTCATAATTTGAAATGTATGTTTTTTCTCCCTTGGCACACCTCTACCAAGAGACTCAATCGATAAGCTGTTTTTTTTGTAAAATCTAGGCCACCAAGATTTAAAGTCGGCAATATCTTCACTTTTAACGAGTTTCACGAAAAATTTTGATTTCTTTGATGAGTTTACGATCATTTGAACATACTCCATTATCGAGTAGATTCTATCATGTTTTCTGATCACTCTTTTAATAGCAGCAAAATTACGATCGTTTGGTAAAAAGGAATGCCCTCTTTGAGGAAAATACTGATTTATAGTCTCGAATCTGTTCGTCTGAACCAACGCCATAAGAAACCTTGTTATTGTATGGTTGCGATTTTGGCCACCGCAGCTGTCGGAAAAAATATGCAGATGTTTAGTATTAGCTGGAATTTCCTGCTTTATGAAGTCCAAAACAAATGACGCAACTTCGTTTGGTCCTTTTTTTGCTATACCTTCATGGTAAACATAGAACTTGGCTTGTTGCTTTCCAACTGAATTTATTCCAAATACGTTAACAGTTAACTGCCTCAAGTAAAAAGTTTCTTGTACTGGAATAAGAGGCAACTGGAGATTTTGCATATAATCAAATGTAATTACAACAGTATCATTATTAGTAGAATTTTGCGATGCTTCGGTTAATAGTTTTAGTTTATTGTAAAACTTTTGAGATCTTCGTTTGTGCACCATCAATTCTGCAACAGCTACCCGTTTCGCGGTATCATTAAGTGAAGGACTTTTAATTTTAATATTTAATTCTTCACATTTGCAACAAGTATCTACTTGTGGTCGTCCAAAGCCAAGCGAAAACCGTTCCTTAAAAATTTTTAAGTAAAACTTGTATTTTACTTTGGTGTAAGGGTATTTTATTTGAAACAACTCGTACATAATTTTGACGTTAAGCTTCTCATCTAAATATTTTTTTTCTGTGCTAGAGTAATGTGAAATTTTGGTGGGGAAGCTCCTAATGTGATCTGCAATTTCGTCAATTATATTTCCTGGAATGGCATTTCCAGAAATGCACTTGCCTCTTTTGTCATCAGGTTGTTTACCCTCAACAAGAAGTCGAGTTAAACGTCTAACCCTTGCCAGTGTAATTGCATGGATGTTAATAAAAGCTTTTTTACAAACAGTAAGGCGCCCAGAAGAAGATGTTAAAAAGTATTTAAAAGAGGTAGATTTCGGCTTAGGTCGCCCCAAATTTCTTGGCCTTTTCGTTTTAACATTGTAACATCCCATTAGTGCTTGTAAATACACATCCTGTTCATTTTTTGTTGTCATGAATCTAAATTTGTTAAGAATTTCCTGCCGATCACCTTCGGAACATCTTTCATAACATTTAAATTTACACCTACGAATAAAACCAATATTTAAAGAAAATTGGCAAATATCATTGTACGGCACTGTCCTCGCAAATTTATTTGTTTTATAGTTTTTTTTACCCTGTATTAAAATATATTCACGGATTTTTCAAATGTAAAGGATAATGTATTATAAAATAATAGTAAAAATTTAAATTCAAGAAAGGCAATTTATTGCGCGAAAAGTAAGGCAGTCTAACCTAACCTAACAATAATTTCAATAACTTACCCGCAATTTTCTCCCTGCTCTTTAGCTTCAACTACTGCACCTTTATAATTAACATATTCGTCTCCCAATAATCTCGCCTTTTTAATTATTTCATTTTTATAAAGCTTATTTTTTCCTTTTCTTTTTACCAAAACATTATGAGCAATATCAGTTTCACTTTCACTACTAGACGCCATGATTGAAAATGGGTCTTTCGCATATTGCATTTAGAAAGAGCACATGTCAGCGACTTGTGTCGTTTCTCAATGCATCGCTATATTTTAGAATCCCATAATTCCGCGAAGCGTCATCGGACAAGTGATGTTTCTGTATGGAACGATGCGTTTACCTTTAAAGAATATATTTCCGCAATAAAATAAAAATGGCCAGAACATTGACATGTGCTGTTTCTCAAACGACCGATTCAATTATCAGCTGATTAATAACGTGCATCGCTTTTATTTTTATTCTTTAGTTTTTTTTTTAATTTCATTACATTAACATAAACACATCATACCAGTATAATTAATTAATTTTCTTAGTCCGACCCTTTACTACACCTTTATACTTAACATATTTATCGTCTTATCACAATGGGATCGACCCTTTAGTTTTATTGCAATCAAAACCATTTATTGTGAAAGGAACTTTACCTACGTTTAGAAAATAATGGTCATTTATTTGAGCACCGTGTGTAATAAAGTCTAGTTTGTAATTTGGAATTATGTTAATAAATGTTTTTCGAGCCTTCAGTGCCGAATTATGAAGATTTTTCTTCAATAATTTTAAATAATAGCTAAAAAGCTGAACACATGTTTAACTACTGAAGTTCAAAATGGCTTTTAATAGAAAAAATTAAAACAGGACCGTATTTACAAAAAGAAAGTTGATGATGTTGAGTGACAGTATAAATAAACAAGTTGTTAGTCTCATCAATTTTGTGATCACAGTCAAAATAGAAATTTTTGACGTGAAAAAAGCAGCTGAAAAGGCGTTGACGGTATTATGCCGACAAAATCAAGGAAAATATATGAAGCGCAATATGAGGCATCTAAAAGATGGTGCTGTGAACAAAAAGTGGAATATTTTAACGAAGATGCGCTACTCATGTTTTTCACAGAGAAATCCAGGACTTTCTCTCCTTCAACGCTTTGGGCACATCATTTCATGCTCAACTTAAAAAATAATATCGATATCAATAAATAAGTGAACAAAATTTGAACCTTTTTTTTTAAATTATCTGTTGCTAGAATTCACTTTAGTCCCTTTCAGATTTAATGACTCACTTTAGTCCCGGAAGTACAAAATAATAGGTTTTGTTAACTAAATAAAGAAAAGCTGTTGTACGAATTTTTTTTATTTTAAAATATACACTCAGCCCAAAAAGTCTCCATACACTACATATTTTTTTATATATTTTTTATTAGTTTTAACCATCTAACTGAAACTATGAAAAAACAAAATTTATACTATTATTTCAGGCCTTACCAATAAAAAATGAAATAAAAAAATAGCTGCAAAATATTTTATTGAAATGGTACATCATAATTTAAAAATATTAACAAAAACTAAGTCAAAAAAAGTCTCCATACAGTAAGATATACGCAAGGAAATAGTATATTATTAACCAAGGTTTAGACGGCCATCATTATTGCCCGAGCGGCAAGTTCAAATCACGAGGAGCGGAGCGACGAGGGATTTAAGACGCGAGGGCTATAAGCTGTCTAAACCGTGGTTAATATAATATTTTTTCCACTACTACAAACTTTTATAAGACATTTATCTTTATATATAATTATAAAAAATGATAGGTAGGTATAAGTATATTTTTTAATCAAGTTACCTGCGCTTTGGAATTGGCAAAATATGTTGTTGCTTTGTCAGGTGGCTTTATTAATGTCAATTTTTGTTCATTTATGTCATCAGATTTCACGAGTTTTCCGTTTTTTTTTATTTAAATGAGCGAAGAAAATGTTAGTGATATTAATAATAATATGTGTACATCTCCAGAATTAAGGATGGAAGCAGAAAAAATGTTGATTGTATCGATATTTTACATCATCAAGCATCTCTGAAAATCTAATATGTATTGATAATTATCTGGTTGCCTAACCACATTCATGTTTATGAATTTATGTTGTAGAATCAAAAAATCAAGTTACCTGCGTTCAAATAGATTCTTGAAGATCGGTCAATAGTGGATTTCAATGCCTTATTATTGACCATGGTCAATAATAACTTATAAGGTAGAGAAAAGCGATTTCTAACGTTAATAATCGGTCAATAATGGCGATGTTATAGGTTAGTAGTGGAAAAACTACATTATATTTAGTTGCACTTAATCAAGTAGTCATTGCTAGCTTAATTTAAAACAAATGAATCATTTTCAGCCATACTTTTTAATCTGTCACCCGTTGTAATTGATTTGTGATGAGTGAAAGAAATTATTGTGAAATTCCCAATGCAGTTCGAAAGATTGTAAGTGATTTATGGAAAGATGGAAAATCATTTAGAAATATAGTAAAAATTATAGGGAAAACACACGCTACGGTTCAGTACATAGTAAACCAATACAAATCAACTGGTTCGTATAAGATTCGACCACGCTCCGGTCGACCTAAGAAATTAACTCCACGTGAAAAGGCCAGTGTTGTTAGAGAAATAAGTAAAGATTCAAAGAAAAGTGCACCCAGAGTTGCAGAAGAAATTTCTTTCCAAAAACGTTTGTCCGCAAACTGTGAGAAATTGTTTACACAGGGCAGGTTATAATGGACGTGTAGCCAGAAAGAAGCCGTTTACTTCAGAAATTCGCAGAAAACGGTTAGAGTTTGCCAGGGAATACGTTTCAAAGCCTCTTAAGTTTTGGGAAACAATAAGTTTTAGTGACGAAACTAAGATCAATCTTTCTGGGTCTGATGGCAGAACTAAAGTTGGGAGAAAGAAGATACAGCATTAAAAATTGAAAATTTTTGTTCTACGGTAAGACAGGGTGGTGACAGTGTTCTGCTTTGGGGATGCATGTCTTCAGAGGGAGTAGTAAATTTAAACTTAATTGATGGTACAATGGATCAGCATGTTTATCTAAACATTTTAAGGAACAATTTGCGAGAAAGTGTTTAGAAATTGGGACTCGAAGTAAGGTACAGGTAAGGCAAAGATGGTCCGCGAATGGATGATCCATAATGTGAGACAGCAGCTTCACACCCCTCCACAATGACCCGATATTAACCCCATCGAACATTTGTGGGTTGATCTAAAACGGCGCATTCGCAAACACAATTTTTCAAATAAGGAACAGTTAAAAAATAGAATAATGCACGAATGGGAGACCTTACCGCCAGAAATTACTAGAAAGCTGGTTGCAAGCATGTCAAAAAGATTACAGGTTATCAAGGCCAACAGAGGTCCAACTAAATATTAGGTTAAAAGATGTTGTAATTTTCTGTTAAATTAATATTGATTATTGTTAAGTGTATGGAGACTTTTTTGACATACTTAGTACTTGTTAAATATTTCTAAATTATGATGTAACATTTCAATAAAATATTTCGCAGCTATTTTATATTCAATTTTTTATTGGTTAGGCTTAAAATAATAATATAAATTTTATTTTTCATAGTTCGAGTTAGCTGGTTAAAACTAATAAAAAATATGTATACAAATATGTATGTGAATTTTTGGAAAGTAAATAAACTTAAGCCTTGGCCGGCTTTGAGTGATACACAACTTATTTTGGGACATGCGCGTACGTACACGCAAAACGCCTTGTGGCTTCTCGTTGGTCGTAATTCTCTGTTCAAGCGTTAACTGGCATCATTTAAGCTTACGATCGTATAATACGCGTCAAATAACAAAAATTGGCAACAGCGGCTATTTATTTATAATTCAACATTACGGTGTGTTTTTAGGAGCAAGGTCGCCAACAGAAGTATGATCAAATTTGTAATCGCGATTTTTATTGTTTAACATCATGCATTTATGATTTATTTATTCTCGACGCAAAGGTCGGCGTGACGATATTTACGTAAAACTTTCTTTTCGTGCTTTTTTATAGAGGGTGTTTTCTTGCATATATGGAACTATCGAGTATTAGGCCTGTTGTCTTAAATTGCGATCTTACTGACCACTTTCCAATATTACTACATAGACTTCAAGACTGCGAATGGTCGATCTATTGATGAGGGTAACAATTCACCCTCACTGATAAAGATATTAGACTGCATAAAACGACAAAATCAGATTAAGAATCAAAACTGGGACTCGGTTTGCGGTAAAGACATTGATTTATGTACTGACAGTTTTATTCAAATATTGAATAACTGTATCACCAGCTCGACTGAATTAATCAAAATAAAGAATGTTAAGAAAAAAAAAGAATGGATCACACTAGGTATAATTACGTCTATTAAACATAAAGACAAACTTAAAAAAATAGCCGATAGGACCCCGCAGAATGTTGAAGCAATAGAAAGGTTTCGTAGGTACCTATAGAAATAATCTTACGAATTCTTATTAAAAAATCCAAATACATATGTGTATTTCAAGAATAAGCTAGTTCAGTGTAGGAACGACATTAAAAAAAACATGGGAGGTTATTAAGAATGCGACTAATGACACTAAAAAATGTAAGAAATGTAAGGGAATATCTATCATTAAGAATGAAAACAAACTTGTTCGTGAAAATCTGAAAATTGCTGACATATAAAAATTTAAAAAAATAACTATAGGTTTCTAAATAAGCGTATCTCAAACTCTTTGTTTGTTAATTCCATAACTGAAAATGAATTAATTTCCGCTATTAATTCGTTAAAAACTAAAGCATCACCTGGTGACGACAATATTTCGCCAAAATTACTAAAAGATAATCATATTTACCTTCTGAAACCACTCTTACATCCAATAAATTTAATATTTGAAAAAGGTAAATATCCAGAAATCCTCAAAAGGGCTGTTATTGTTCCAATTTACAAAACCGGGGATAAGTTGAACAAAGAAAATTATCGACCAATTGCTATGACTAGTTCAATTAGCCGGCTATTTGAAAAATGTATAAAACTAAGGTTAGACAGCTTTTTGAATGCGAACAATATTTTATCCAAGTCTCAGTATGGGTTTCTATCAGGAGTAAGCACGGAGGAGGCTATGGTGCACGTCACAGATTATATATTGCAAAATTACAATAACAAATTTAAAACATTGGGTATATTTGTCGATTTGGCCCGTGTGTTGGTGCAATATTTGAAATCATTTATAGCCCCAATAGTTGCATCCAAAGTTTTAAAGCAAAAATTAACTTTGAAAGACTTCTCCGGATATGAAATGCTTTCGCCGTCGTGTTTCTAATCAAAATTTCGTTTCCTGTCGTGAATGCGACTTACCCCTAGAAGAGGAAATTCTTCTTCTAAGCCAACATCGGTAGCAATTTGCTTCGCGGCATCCATAAATACTTTGAATTTTTCGTCAGATCAAGTCAAAGTAATTTTTCTTAAAGTTTCTAGGGCTTTAACTAAAAATTTAATATTGAATTTTGGGCTTTGTAAAAGTTTACTCACAATGTTGACTTTATTAAGAATTGCATCTCAGATTATTGTTGAACATAAACTTGAAGGTAATAATTTTTTTGCCCAGTAAATTTGCCACAGTTCTCGTATTTATGTACAGTTACATCATCTTTTAATTCAACTAAAGCATCATATATTTCACTGATTTGGGTTTTAAGTTTTAAGTGATGTTATTGCTTCTATATACGGCTCTCCCATCTTGTATCTGACAATAGCTTTAATATAAGTTTCAGAATATGTGCTCGTAACACTCTACCTATGATTTGACGCCGATAAGTAAACATACAATTCCTGAATTAGATTTTAAAAATCTACTGATTCGAAGCTCACTTTGGCTGCATTGTTGACTACAAGATTTAAACTGTGACAGTGTGACACATTACAATATGTAGAGAATTTCAATTTATTTATTGTATGTAATATTTATATTTATGGTTGTTTTGATTTTTGGAGTAGTACTGGGGCTTGGGGCAGCCGCCTGTGTGCCCCTGAACACACATATGGAAGCGGCAGAGACTATAATTTAAAATCTTGATACATTCAGCATCAAATGTTACTTTTTAATTCAGGCTCCTTAAGCATTTCTAAAACTTATAGGTTAAAATTCAATTTAAGGGAAACACCGAGTGTTTAAAAATTTGGGATTATTGTTGGCAAACATTTTTATGAAAAATTAGTTTCTTTTCTAAAATGCAAAATAAGAAAGTTTACAAGTTACGCCACTGACCCTTTACATACTATGACTTGACATAATGAAGGAGATTTGGTATTAATTTGAAATACTAGTAAATTTATTTTATCTGCATAAAACTGGATATTAAGTGACATATTGTTCAATCATTTTACAACCATAAATATCACGTAAACCCTACAGCACTATCATTCATAATACAGGGTTTAATTTACTTTCAAACAAATTATATATTTAACGTGTTCAATTTTAATTGTTTAATTGTTGACGCATGTACCACATATTATGTATGTGTAGTGTGTACGTATTTTTGTTCGGTAAACAAAATAATCCTTAACGTAATATGACGTTTAAGTTTGACCAAATTCTCGGACCAATTATTTTTAATTTTGGTTAAACTGATTCTTTCGGAAATTAGCACCATAATTGGGGGAATCAGAGCAGGGTAGACGAACCCATAAGTACCATAAGTAACACACCATTAAATAATGTTGACAGGGACATTTGCTGGAATAACATTTTCCCTTCAAGTACGCCTGCCAGTCGTAATTTTCAGATATCAATCTTTTAAAACATTAAATTATACTTTCCAAGTTATAGCGTACTTAATAACAAATAAACCAAATTTCATACATTAACATTTTCTTAATCATAGCGTTGTTTTAATAAACGTTCAAAAATACCGCCATTGACCATTTAATATTTTCTGCTTTGTTTACGAAGAGCGCATGTTGCTCTCTCCTAATTGCTTCATGTCTTTCTTCTCTAATATTGGCTGCAGTAATTCTACCCAACCAACAAAGTTATTTTATAATTCAATGGTTATACTACTATTTTATTTTATTAATACTTCCAAAATGCTAATCGATCACATAAGAGCTGCAATAAACACTATTCTGAATAATGACAGATGTAGCCTTTAAGCGACATCTCGTGGCAATCAAATGCATCACCTGGCCCGTCTAACAAGAATCAGTCAGAAACGGATTGCCACGAGATGTCGCTTAAAGGCTACATCTACCATTATTCATCCATCTTTCAGGGTCAAGTAGACTCTTTAGTGTTGCTTTCTTTCGTCGGATTCT
Source organism: Polydrusus tereticollis (assembly GCA_963920685.1). Classification (NCBI taxonomy): domain Eukaryota; kingdom Metazoa; phylum Arthropoda; class Insecta; order Coleoptera; family Curculionidae; genus Polydrusus; species Polydrusus tereticollis. The sequence continues at coordinate 10,704,992 of OY987333.1, forward strand.
ATAGCTCCACTCACGAGCTGTTATACAGCAAAACGCGTCTGGGGATAAATCCGGTGAAGGAAAGCAACCAACCTTTAGATTTCCAAATACTATTCTGTTATAGGCAACTAATGTGTTTTATAAATTTATCATCATAACGTTTATATAACAGAATTATAAAATTATTGCAGAAACGTTTCTATGAACAACTTAAAAAACAGTTTAGCCTATAAAATATAATTATTTTATAGTGGCTTTATAGTAAATTATTATTTTGAGGTGTATAATACACTCCTGGAGTTTGGTCACATATTCATGCTGATAACGATGGTTATATTACTAAAATATAATTGTGGCAAGGCAAGTGAACAATAATTAAGAAAACTTATCGCTAAATTTAGAATAAATCACTAACAACTTTAAAAGCAGGATGCAGGATGAGATTTACTAACGTTTGTAGTCTACATTTATAAAAACTCAATTTTAAATTCCGTGTTTTTTTGTGCTGGTTTTATATTGGTTGTATAATGACGATAAATAAAACTCTTAATTTTAAAGCTGTAAGGATTTAAAACAAGTTGTAACAGCGCTGTAACAACTAAAATATAAATCCAATTAATTATCTGATACTGAATATTCTTACAACACCTTTAAGAGGGAAAATAAAATGTATAATGGCACCTCATTAGTTTTATAGGGGACTTTAGATCTAAAAAGCTTTAACGTGGCTAAGACGGAGGCATAAGCTTTAAGCAGGTAACGAAATATGCACGATAAAGCTGTAATTTATTACAGGTATAATGTTTTAAAGGAAGGTTTAATAAAACTGTAATTTTTCCCATATTTTTACACGTCTTCTTTAAACCTTTACACACATAAAAATATTAAAAAACCGCTAAAATTGTCTCGAAATATAAGGTTAAAAATATTGACTTCTGACAGTTTACAGCATAGACAAGGAGTATGTTAGTTTGGTTTGGTTTACAGCTTCCAAGAATCCTTGGGGAGTCGTTTAAGGGCAAGGGGTTTTATTGAAGTTTTAATAAATCTTTGTATCTTACCCATAGGAATTTTATTGACCGTTTTAAAACTTAATAGGTTTATAAATGCTATGTTAAAGATATATAACGCATGCAACGCTTAAAGGGCAAATGAACTAAAATAAAGTATGTTGGCCTTAATCGATATGCCATAGTAGGTATATCGGCCATTTTAGAAAGATAATAAATATTTGGGATGTTTTTGGAAAATTCGTAGGCAATTCTGAAACTATATTATTTTCTTTAGCTGCTGTCCAGTTTCGAAGATGGTTTCTGTGTATTTAGATACTTAAACATAAAATTTACATATCAAATTTATTTATTTTTTACTTCACAAATTGTCAAATTTAAGAGCGCGCGTGTTTTCTAAAGTTACTTTTCTTACATACGTTTAGCCTATAATTTAAGTAAACTTAATTGAAAGAATTTTTATAAAGGTATTTGACCAATGTTTTTTACGGTTCAACTAACTTTTGATAGCCTACATCTCCTGATAGCCATTTTGTCCTTCACTTGGAAACAAAAATTAGAACTTCCTTTTTAAATATCCTGGCATGGCATACCTCTGTTAAATTCGTAGATGCCGATCATTTTTACTCTATAAGGAACCCAATAAAAATTATTCAATGTCGTTTAATGACATTACTGATGCGTCAAAAATTAGAATAACATTAGACAGTTTAAAACACAACCAAGTTTGAAATGTTATTGTTTCATTAAAGGTAACTGACCCCATTGAAAAAAATCTAGTTTGTTTAGTTATGAAATATAGGAAGTATGACTTATAACAACAAAGTGGATTCAATTTCCTGCAATATACTTTGAATACTGTATCTATTTCAATTTTTAAAATCACGCGTTAATAAAACAAAGTCTAGTCCAAAACATGCTTTAAACTTTTCTAGTGGGTCACGAAGTTTTCAATGTTAATAAGAGATACAATATTCGGACACAAACAACAAAATCATAACCATAACTATCCCGTATCGACCAATTAACTCTGAACAATGTTGTAACAATATTTGTAACATTTCAGGTTTTTTTGCACCTGTTTGAATGTGGCCATTGAACCAAAAGAACCTGCCAACATAGTACAGTGTATGTTCTGAAATATTACATAAATGACGTAGAATGAGTGCATTTTATTAAGCTGTAACGCTAAATCTGGAAACTGATCATCATTCCGAAAACAATTTTAAAATTTAATATTATTTGATACCTATATTTTTAATCCAGCTGTAATTACAAAGCTGTCAAACGTTTACAATAATGTCATAATATTCCTCGTCATTTTCTATCATTTTCAATAAAGGCTTTTGTAATACTACCTATTATCCGGTATACCTAATCCAAGTAGGTTGAGGCAACTTTTGTGTATAATATTACAGGTATATTTACACTAGGAAAAATCAGTTCAGGTTAGTTTAGGTTAAACAAACAAAAATTGCTTTTTAATATTTTTAGTAGGAATAAGGATTTTTTTCATATAAGTAAACACTTAAAAAGTTACTATTTCTTGTATTCACATTGTTTTTCTAAAGAATAATTGTAAGGAAACACCTCAAAATGCGGTAAATTAAGTTATAGGTATACCTGCAGTTACAAAGTTTCAAAAATCCACTGTATTAGTATCGTTTCTTTTGTTTGTTCAGGTTAGTTGTAAATCAATTTTTTAGTAGTAATTAGTTTTAATTTTTTTATAAATTTGTTAGTTTTTAATTGTTTTAAATCTTAAGAGTTATTAATACTAGTTCGATATGAACACTATCATGATAAAAGTTATCCCGCTATATTTCCTATTTTTAAAATACATATTCTTATATGTTTTTAGAATTATGGTTCGTACAAAAGAACAGTGGGGGTCAGAGGATACGAAGAATATAGAGAAGAATAAATTGAAGAAGCGCTAAGAAAAGTGACAAACGAAAACTATAGTTTAAGAAAAGCTGCCTTCGAATGTGGGATCCCGTTTGGGACACTATATAATAAATATAAAGGTATTCATATTCGTCCAGTTGGAGATCCTACAATTTTTAGGAGGAGCAAAATCTGGTCAAATCGGTTTATCTCGTGCAGATTAAGATCTAGCTGTGATTTCTAATCAAACTTTTAAGTGAAGTAATTTTGCGCTTGCGAATAAAACTTAAGTACTAAGAATGGAGCTGGAAGACGCTCTTGAAATGTTGGATTTACTAGATTTGGGATTTCCAAGAAGGATTTATGACAGGGAAGAATATTTTAATAAAATAGATAACATGACATTTTACAGAAGATTTCGGTGTACGAAAAATTCTGCTGAAAGGACACAAGGAGAAATCCAAGAACAATTTTATTGAAGAGCACATTGAACAGGATGAAATTAACTATTTAATTGAGATGGGAAATATAGCTCATAATTTCCTGCCCCGTCAAGACAATAAACGTAAGGTGCTAAATATACCGACTTTTCCTCCCGTGATAGGAGAGTAAGTCAGAATTTGAAAACTTTAAAAACATTACATGCATGTGTGTAAATAAAATATATCTCGGGAATTTCTTGAATTTTCAAGATTCAATTTCATTCTCATTATTTTAAATTTGGTACCTTCGAATTACACTGAAGGATTCCGAATAAAATGGGATTCATGATGTAACAATTGCAGAAATTCAAAGGCAACACATTTGGGAAAAACCTCAAAATGCTTTAAACCAAGTTAAATCTCTGTAGTTACAAAGTTTAAAAAATGTACTGTATTAGTATCGTTTTATTTATTTTAGTTGTTGGGGTCAGTTGTAAATGAATTTATTAGTAGTAATTAGTTTTTATTTTTTAGTTATATGTTTTAAGAATTATGGTTCATACAAAAGAACAGTTGAGGAAGCTGTAAGAAAAGTGAGAAACAAAAACTACAGTTTGAGAAAAGCTGCCTCCGAATGTGGGATCCTATTTGGGACACTGTACCCTCAAGAGGAGCAAAATCTGGTCAAATTTTGTACAGTTTAAGATCCAGCTGTCTTTCTAATCAAACTTTTGAGCGAAGTGAATTTTCGTTTGCAAATAAAAATTAAGTACTAAGAATGGAACTGGATGACAAAATATTTATTGAAGACGACCTTTATATGTTGGATTTACTAGATTTTGGATTTCCAAGAATGATCTATGATAGGAAAGAATATTTTGATAAAATAGACAACATGACATTTTACAGAAGGTCTCGGTTTACGAAAAATACTGCTGAAAGGGTATTAGGAGAAATCCAAGAACAATTGAAGAGCACATTGAACACTATTTAATTGGGAAGTGAAATATAGCTAATAAGTTCCGGCCCCGTCAAGACAATAAAACGCAAGGTGCTAAACATACCGAGGTTTGCAATTAGTCATAGAGAAAACATGAAGTATTTTACTACATTGTAATTGTATGTACACGTTTAATTGGCAACCAATAATTTCTTGTCTAAACCAATACAAACATCTAACTGAATTTTAAAACCAAAAATCGGCATATTTAAATAACTAAAATAAACCTATTTTATTTTTACCCTAATTACTTTAAGGGGATTACTGAGGAAATATAATAATATAATATATCACTTTTATCATGTAATTGCTAAAATACAGGGTGTCCAAGATAAGAATGGTATAGCATTGGAATCTTGGAAACGGTAGGAATTAGAATGTTGGTTAAATTAGGAAAAAGTTGCACAATTTAAATACCTTTTACATGGTGTTTGCAAAATTAAACTATCTTTAACCGATTTCGATATTTAAAAAAAAAATATTTTTTGCTGTATTATTTTTTATTTATTTGTTCCATTATTTTAACAGATATAAAAAAATGAAAAATACTTTTTTATTGTCACTTTTTAAGCTGAACAAGATAGCGTTTACAGATTTTCAGTACGACGTTTCGTTTTCACAAAAACATCCTCAACTTTCTTTTTTTAAATACGGTCCTATGTTTTTTTTTTTTAATCGAAGGCTATTTTGAACTCTAAAATAACTGATCTATCACTTGAACAAATTTTCAGCTTTTTCTCTATCATAGATTTTTATTATGTAACGAATAAAATCCTCATATCATAAGACCGTACAATAAACATAGTGGGATTTGGAACAAACGTTCGTCTTTCTTGACAACTTACTTCTGTCAAAATTTAATTAGGTACGAGGTCTTTCACTTCGTTTAAAAATGGTTGTACATTTCTCTTTTGAGGAAAAGTTTGATATGTTAGAGTGTTAAATTTTATGCTATAGAAATACTGGAGAAGCTGAGCAAATGTATATAAATAATTACCCAGAGAAATTACAATCAAATAAAAAGATGTTTGGAAGAATTGTTGCCAATTTATTGCAGTATGGGTCATTTAATAAAGCAGTTGTTACTAGAAACAAACCATGTAATGAGGAAATTCAAAATAATGTGGCATTAGCTGTAACGGAAGACCCTACAACATCAGTTAGAAACATTGAGAAAGTAAGTGGAACGCCAAAATCTACGGCACATTTTATTTTGCGTAAGAACAAATATCACCCGTACAAATTTCGAATCTGCTCAGGACTAAAACCGGGAGACGACATAAGGCGAGGGTATTTTGCGAATGGTACACTAGGCAATGTCAAAACGACGAAAATTTCGTCAATAAAATTTTATTTTTTGATGAAAGTATGATAACCAACAACGGAATCTGTAACAGAAGAAATAAGCATTATTGGTCCACAGAAAATACACGGTTGTACAAAATGGCTAAACACCAACATCGTTTTGGTTTCAACATGTGGGTAGGAATTTTGGGAACAAAGATAATTGGGCCAATTTTTTTTATCACGGAACACTAAATTCGGAGCGGTATCGAAATTTACTGCAGCATAATTTGGAAGAATGGTTCGATAACAACTTACCACTAGCAGAAATCAATAACTTTTGGTTTCAACAAGATGGGGCCCCCGCTCATAATTCGAGAATTGTCCAAGAATATTTAACAGATAGATTTCCTGACAGATGGATAGGTACGCGTTCAGCTGTTTCTTGGCCTGCACGATCGCCTGATCTAACTCCTTTGGGACTTTTATCTCTGGGGGTACATCAAAAACTATGTGCACCAACGTAATTTTCAAACGGAGGAAGAATTGCGTCAACTGGTTTTAGAAGCATTTCAAACGATTACCCCAGATGTACTTAACAATGTTTTGAATTCCACAGTTAGACGATGTTACCTATGCTTAGAAAATAATGGCCATTTGTTTGTACACTGTTTGCAATTAAGTTCTAATTTGGTATTATGTTAATACATGTTTTTCCAGCATTCAGTGCCGAACTATGGAGATTTTTCTTGAATATTTTTAAACTTTAGCTAAAAAGCTGAAAATATGTTCAAACCAATGCAAGTGGTACATCAGTTATTTTAGAGTTCAAAATAGCCTTCGATTAAAAAAAAAACGCAGGACCGTATTTAAAAAAATAAAGTTGTGGATGTTTTTTCGAAAACGAAACGTCGTCCTGAAAATCTGTAAACGCTATCTTGTTCAGCTTAAAAAGTGACAATGAAAAAGTATTTTTAATTTTTTTATATATGTTAAAATAATGCAACAAATAAATAAAAAATAATACAGCAAAAAATAATTTTTTTAAAAAATATCGAAATTGGTTAAAGATAGTTTAATTTTGCAAACACCATGTAAAAGGTATTTAAATTGTGCAACTTTTTCCTAATTTAACCAACATTGTAATTCCTACCGTTTCCAAGATTCCAATGCTATCCCATTCTTATCTTGGACACACTGTATTGTTTCTTATTCACATTCACAATTTATTTTTGCTCTAAGGAAATTAAATGTTTTTAATATTCCTTATAGGTAGATAGGTTGATTTTAGAACATGAAATAATCTCGCATTATTTTTTTACGTAATTGGGTTTCAACAAGATGATGGTAACCTGTAAATTAAAATATTTCAACGAAAAATTGCATCTGACCACGTTTAGTAGTCCTTAGTACTTCTTATAATAATTTGCTCTAAAATAAAAATTGAGGGTAGGTATGTACTTCCCTCTTAAGGTAATTCTGTGTTTCTATATTTTTTTGCCGCCCTGGACATGATATCTTAGTTTTGATATGTCAATATTATTTGCGCATCAAGCAGAACTTTTTTTCGTAAAATCAACAATAAAGAAAATTCCCATTTGTCTAGAACTTTTCTGGACACGCTGTATATAAACCTTGCATACCGCAGTAAAATATTCCGAGATTAAGAAAACCTTCCGGGACTGCAATCACTGCAGTCATAATTTATACTACAAATTCACGTTATTGTTCTCTCACTGACGGAGACCTTCGTGAAGGTCTTATTCAAGCTTGACCTTAACAAATAAAAAATAGGTCCGTCGATTGCCCATGAGTAACTGTTCACTTAATGAACAAACAACTGTGTTTGCGAAAAGTAATCAATTGGTAATCGCATCATAGTCCTTGTTGATGCTATTATAAGAATATTTCAGTTATATCCTGAAATAATTAGACTTCAATTACATAGGGAAAATTATAGTTTGTTTTATTCGTAATTCTTAATATTTCTCTGTAAAGTTACACACAGTAACAAAAAGGGGAAATTATGAAGTGCCGCAATGTTTATTTTATCGCAATTTACTTTAATGTTTGATTTCATATCTGTTGCACTTTTCCAGGTATTTTTTATAGAATTGCAAAGGTATAATCGCGAAACGTTTATAAAATTACCGAGTTTGAAGAGGAAATCTTAGATAAAGTAAGCCCTAGTATGTTGGCTTAAGAAGTTGGTGGTTACAGCGTGTCAAAAATAAAAAAACACAGCTTTTTCATTTTTTATTTGTAAACCGTTTTAGGTATAATGAACCTATAAATCGTAAATCCGGTGGACACAAGCTGAATTTGTTAGAAAATATGGAAATAGCCAAATTAGAGATTATTGGTCAAATTGAGTCTTTGAACGATCCTGTTAACGCCCACTACAGAGAAGCAGCGAAAATTGTGATTGAGTTTAAGTAGTGAATGTTCGTTTAAATAATCGTACCTCTTTTTGTGCAACCTAGATGCCGCTCTGGTTCGGTATATTTTGTTTTATTTTTTATGTAAGTAATAACTAATAATTTTGAATTTGAATTGAGATTATTATATAAATGAACTTTTTAGACAGCTCTTGAAAATGGCTTAAGAAACCGAAACGCGTAGAGCAAAATAACAAATATTTGTGAAGAATTTTGGATTTTTCTTTCCTCTTCAATAGGACATATTAAGTATGTCAGTGGGTATGAAACAAAAAGTTACCAGTGGCGGAGGTGTGAGTATGATTTGACACCCTGTAACTCGACCCCAGGTTTATATTACAAAAATATTATTTTTGGCCCCATAATACGCCTCTGGATTTTTGTTTTCAACTTAAGAAAACCCCGGTATTTATTACAAATTTAAGCGACCTATTTGGAAATCTGTCAAAGCCATACAAATCTTAGTAGACATATTCCGTTTTATTGCATTGCTTTTGTCCAATAGCGTCCAATACCCTTGATCTTTTGACTGCCATAAAATGCCCAAACTCAGGCAGAGTCGGAGTAAAAATTACCTGCAGCCCTAGTTGCTATACCATTTTAAGTAGGACGGAGGGAATTTTGTTATATTAGTGTTTGGTTTACCGGCGCATAATATTTTTTTCATAACACATATTTTGAAAATATGACTTTCGATGCCGACCCTAGGGTCCGACATGAAAAGCAGCTGATTTTTAGTGCATTCCACGACGAGTTTCTCGTTGACACGTATTTTGGTAAAAACCGAATGATGCCCATTCTTGTCTGATTTCCGGGCAAAACAAGGATAGCGATACGACTGCGCTTGCGCAATAGATTCGTGACAGTATATGCATCTTGCTCTCTTTGTGGTCACTCTCTTTTTACAAATAAACTTTAATCGAATACTGTTGAGATATAATTATATAGCAACACTAGTTCTGTCCGCGTTGCTACAAGATACTTACTCGGTTGTGACAATGTTCATGTTGGTCTGTCAAAAAAAGAAAGCATATCTGAATAATAAACTTATGATCTGTTTCTTGTGTTGGAAATGCCTGTATTATATTTAAAGGTAGGTGATTTAATAAATCTACTAGTAAGTATCAAAAGGTACAGGTTATATTATCTGTTGTATTATGATTGAGTTGTTATAGTTGCCATATTGCCATGCCATTTAATTCAAGTGATGCTTTAGCCGAGACGTCTGCTTTAACAAGCTTTATCTTCGGTAAGGATATGGTACTGGAACCTATCGTTCCCAGAAAGAAGCCAAGTGAGTGTGGCACATTTAGAAGTATTGAGGAGAATTATTTGAATTTATTAAGAAGGAAAATTTATCAATAGTATGAAGAACAATCTGTACCTACCCTGGCTTCCCTAAAAAAAAAGAGGCTTACTAACGACGAAACAAACATTTCTTGTAGCATTTAAAATCTAAGCAAAATTTTGCTTAATATGAGTTTTAAACATCACACAATTACATGTTGATAAAAGACAAACCTTAATGGAATCTCAAACAATATAGAGCAGAAAATCGACTAATTATCTACCTTGACGAAACATGGTTCGATACACACGACACTGCAAGAAAAGGATGGAATAATTTTTCCAAAAAAAAGTCAAGATTGTTTTTTAAGTTAGTTTCGACGTACTAATAACCAAGTCAATCGTCGTTTGTTTCTATCACCTACAGTTTTTTTTTATTAAATTGTCATATTTCTTATTGTATAAAAATAATAATTTGCTGATTATTGTTTTTATTTAAGAAGCACCGCTACACTATAGTATTAATAGGGATAGGTGAAATACTGATGGGTATTTTGTAAGGACCTGCAGTTATTGTTAGATTCTGCGATAGAATTAGAGGTAAATTGTGTGGTAAAGTGAGGCAGGTGTGATAATGAGCGCTTTCCAACTTTTCAAAGGCAAGAGGGCTATTATGCTGAAAGATTTGCAGCTTAATATTTATATTATTAATATACAGGGTGTTTCCTAACTACGGTACGAAACTACAAAGGGTGATACGTAAGGTCGTTTTAAGAAAAACAGTTCCTATGAACTAGAGATCGGACGATATGACTTTTTTTGCCGATACGATATATCGGCCGATACCGATATTTACCGTGCCGATATACCGATATATCGGATCGTATCGGCAAACATATATATTTTAATTTTTAGTTTTTATTTTTATCAGGGTTGGAAAAAGACATGACTTTTACTTTTATAAAAGAGTCAAGACTTAAATCTCTGAATTAAATCATGTAAATTAAGTAATTCATGCCAACCGTGTTGAACATCGAATATAAATAAAAAATACAAAATACGGTTCTGAACCTCCAATTCGCTGAATCCTGTACGTATTCTGTATCAATTTCCGTTTTTCGGTCGTGCGTTGTTTGATCCGGCCAAAACGAAGACCGGGGAAGCCCCGGTTTACCGGCCATTCCCTCACGCGGTACCTATAACGTTTCTGATTGGTGAAGTTTGAGCGTTTATGGAAACAAAAAGAAGCGATCAGTTGCATTTCTGAAGTTATTCCATTAGAAATAACTTTAAAAGAGTATTTATCCAAAGAGGAATCTCCCGGAGTTGGTACAATGAGAAGTGAACTCCAGATTAGTTTAGAAAGACGACTTTGCAAAATGTATTTCAACAAGAAAATTTTTACGTTGCCACATTTTTAGACCCTAGATTTAAAACACTTCATTTTCCAAAAGACATTAGTGACCAAACTGTGGCAGGTGTAAAAAATAAAATAAGGCAGTATGCAGTGGCCGAAGTAATTCCAGATCTTTTCGAAGAACTCGATGATGAAGATGACGATAATGTTCCTTTACCAGTTGATGCAAATAAATAAAAGTAATTCTTCTCAAAATACATTTTGAGAAACTTTTGACAGCATCGCCTCTACTTCCCATCCCCAATCCCAAACCAGGACTGCGAAAAAAATCACCCGAAAATGGGAAGAGGAAATACCATTATATTTAGCGTCTCCAGCTCTATCAAGAGATAAATCTTCCTTTGAATGGTGGCAGGCCGAAAAAGAGAAATATCCAAGTCTATACAATACAGCATTAACCTTTCTTTCAGCGCCGGCTGGCAGTGTGTCAAGCGAACAACTCTTTAGTGAGTTAGGTAATATCTACGAGCCTAAAAGAAATAAGCTAAATGCAGATAGAGCTGAAATGTTGGTGTTTTTACATCATTCTGTGCAAGGGTAGGTCATGGGCTTATGTTAAGACATGGCTGGATTTAAATTATCTAACACTTAACGTAAATAAAACTAATTTTATGTGCTTTGCAATGAATAAGAAAGGTTTGCCTAAAAAAAATATAATTAAGATTAACTCCAATGGATGTGATTTTTCTGAGAGATATGCGTGTTCAGGTATTGTTAGATCGGTAGAAAGCACGAAATACTTGGGGTGTATATTTTGATCAGTTTTTAAAATGGACTACTCATACCGAATATGTAAAAAATAAATTAAAAAAACTAATCTATAAATTTTATGAACTACGCAACATACTCAGCAGAAATTTAATTATCACAATTTATAAGTCACTGACAGAATCCTGCCTTAATTACGGAATAATATGTTGGGGCTCAGCCCATAAAAATGCCCTAAAGAATGCTGTCCTCGCACAAAAATATATTTTAAAAATAATTCTTTTTAAGTCTAGACGTTTTTGTTCTCTGTTGCTATTTCAGCAATCTGGATTGTTCACTATTGCTCAATTGTACGTTAATGGTGTAATTAGATTTGCCCTTACTAGAAATATGTTTCAAAATTTCATAAGTCATAATATTTTAACAAGAGCTAACCTTAATCATAATTTAACTTTACCTAACACACACTTCAGTGCCACACAGAGATGTGTTTCCTATGTGGCTCCCAAATTTTAAATTTATTGCCAATGAAATTCAGAACCAGTAGATTTCGAACAATTAAAAGGGATCTTAATGAATGGATTAAAAATAACACTCTAAGAATTAGGAATGCCGTTGCCTTTTTAGCATGATATCTTACCATAAATGTTCTAGTTTAAGTAGGATTTTATATCTGTAATATAGATAGATAGGCATTAACAAACATGCTACTACTACTAGGTTAATTATTCATAATGATTATGCATATATTTTTTTTTTGTTCTTGGTTTTTTTTTCGCTTTCTTATTGTTAATCAAGAGAAAAATCGTCTCCTTGTGCACACACAGACACACAGTCCATATTGCACATATATTTTTTGTTATATCACCAATACCTATTGTACATTGTAATAATAAATAAATAAATAAATAATATTAAAAAATTAGAATTTAAGTATTAATGTAGGTATTATTAGAGATAACTATTTTCTGTACTCATACACTAAATAAAATAATTATTGTTTTGGACTTCCCAGTGTCATTCTTCATAATCTACTGGCCACAGCATTTAAGAAGTTTCGCAATGTTTTATATTTAGTTTAGTATTAATAGTTTTGAGCTTTGTTTAAATAAAAATTAAAAATGTTACTCTTCTACACAAAAATGTATTTTATTTTACAATATTTATTTACGAGTGCATCATTCGTAGGTATAATATGCAATAAAAACCCAAAATTCTTCATTCTATATTTGCCGATATATCGGCAATTTTTCTGCCAATACGATACGATGCCGATAATCGGCAACAACTGCCGATATAACGATATCAAAATCGGTATCGGTTGATCCCTACTATGAACATATGTCCAGAGTTGCTGCGTTTCTGAGATACAGGGCGTTGAAGTTTAAAAAAAAAACGGTCATAAATATCCTTAAACCGATTTGGTTCAGTTATTTGAAGTAATAAGGCGCTTATTTAGCCCTAACTAGATTGAAATTATTACGTCCAGTGGCGTCTCAGTGGGCACCACAGCCAATTATTATTAAGAAAAAGTACGCCACTGCCTTTTTTTTTAGTTTTTTTATTTGTTTAGATTAAGCAACTACAAATACAATTTTTTGGTCTCTTGTGTTTTTTTCATATCTGGCTTCGTCTGCGAGAAAAAAAATAAAAATCACCGTTTGACCGCTTTTTTTTTTAACTTCAACGCCTTGTATCTTAGAAACGAAGGAACTCCGGACTTATGTCCATAGGAACTTTTTTTTCTTAGAACGGCCTTACGTATCACCGTCTGAAGTTTCGTACCGTAGTTAGGAAACACCCTGTATAATGGCTTTTTTCCACTACTAACCTATAACATCGCCATTATTGACCGATTATTAACGCTAGAAATCGTTTTTCTCTACCTTATAAGTCATTATTGACCATGGTCAATAATAAGCCATTGATATCCATTATTGACCGATCTTTGACCTTAACCGAATTTTGTTTGAACGCAGGTAACTTGATTTTTTAATTCTACAACATCAATTCATTGTGGTTAGGCAACCAGATAATTATCAATACATATTAGATTACTTGATATTGTAAAATATCGATACAATCAACATTTTTTCTGCTTCCATCCTTAATTCGGGAGGTGTACACATAATATTATCACTAACATTTTCTTCGCTCATTTTAAAAAAAAACGCAAAACTCGTGAAATCTGATGACACAAATGAACACAAATTGACATTGACAAAGCCACCTGACAAAACAACAAAATATTTTGCCAATTCCAAAGCGCAGGTAACTTGATTAAAAAATATACTTATACCTACCTATAATTTTTTATAATTATTAATACTATAAAGATAAATCTCATATAAAAGTTTGTAGTAGTGGAAAAAATAATATATTAACCACGGTTTAGACAGCTTATTATAGCCCTCGGGTCTTAAATCCCTCGTCGCTTCGCTCCTCGTGATTTAAACTCGCCGCTCGGGCAATAATGATGGCTGTCTAAACCTTGGTTAATAATATACTATTATGGGATATCTTGTAAAGGAAATTTTTTTATTTAATAATTAAAGGAAAAATATTTCTGCAATCAAAAAACTCTACCTTCTTATCTTATCTCGCAATTTATTTTTATGTGGGTTTCTATTTAATTAAATTAATTTTAAATGCATCCATTTAACCACGTTTTTTTTTTTTTTAATTTTCAAGGTTGACTAGTTACCTCGTTGCAAATTTTAAAGTCGGCCACCTATTTAATATAGGAAGAGGATGTTGCGACCTTCACTTTGATTAAAACGTACTTAAATTATACAATTTTTTTTAAACTCAATTAATTTCGATTAGGCTTTTTACAGGGAGCATGTGGGTACTATATTTTAAATAATCACTTAGGTATGGTATAACAGACTTACCTTAATGCTCTTATACTTCTTTTTTGAGGCTGTGTTCAGATCTTCATGTACTTTGTCCAGTAACCACTGGAGAAATTCCAGCGCGTCGTGCTGTTGATTGCCTTTATACTGAGACCCATGTCTTTCGACGATTTGCTTGAAACTGGTACTTAATTCGGGACTGTACTGGCACGCCCATAGGGCTTTTAGTAGTAATGCTAACTGTTCTGTTACTTCACCTTAAAAAAAAGTTTATAAAATTGAATAATCAAAATTGTTTAAATTAAAAAACAGTTTTTAACTTTCACTGGTATTTACTATTCAAATTAGGTAATCTCTTGTAGGATTCTATTGTCATCCAGAAAGGTAAAATTCTCACATTAAAAATTCTTGTGTATAAATTAGTAAATTACAATAAAACAATAATTTCGCCAGGCAATAGTATATAGAGTATCTTAGAGGCAAGGCAGAGAAAATGAAAGTTAATAGAAAAAGAGAAATAAATATCTTTAAACTAATTTGACCCTTTTATTTATTGGGTATACCTATATACTAGGATCCCAAAATAATTGGCAAAACTGTTCTTATCACCATTGATGGTGCGCGGAGAAAATAAATGTTAATTATAATTAACATCGATTCACACACTTTTAACTGAAATAAAAGCATTTAAAAAAAAACGCTTGGGAACGTATTGTCATTATAACACTTTTTAATGTTGGCGTGGAATATAATTTGTCAAATTATTATCAATTAGTGTTCATTAGGTAACAATAGTTAGGAAATTTATAAACATTTATAATTTAGGTTTAGGTTTTGCCCTTAATCCACTATTATATGTTTCTATCATTATGTAGTATAATAAAAACATTATGAAAATAACAAATAACATATACCCTTGCTTTATTATCCTTTTTGGATTTTATGCCTCCCTAATTTAGTTTCTCTAATTACTTCATTAGATCACCAAATGTAAAAGCATTTTTCAGTTTAATTTATAATATTATATTTATTATAGTAAATGTAAATATATTACAATAATAAACAAAAAATTCATATATTTTTTGAATTATTATTATTGTTTAAAATGACACGCCTCTGGAATTGGCGTTCCCCTTGCGTCTTGCACACCAGGGTAAAAATGACTTACTGCCAATTATTTTGGTAGGGAGGTAGGTACCTACCAAACAAAAAAAATTAGCTTTTCAAAAAATTCCTACCTTTAGTACCAAATTTCTTAGAATTTAATTTATTCCTTCTGGACAAATCAATCTTGTATTTGTCAAGCACAAAATACTCTGCTAATACATCGGTATGTGAGATGCATTGGAGCACCGCGTTTATAAAGCAGGTATTCCCATGGTTTTTAAGTCCCGTGACACCGGGGGTGTCATCTGGGCCCCACGTTTGGAATCCCACTGGGGGCACGCGGTTGTTGTCTAGGTTCTGGTTGATCCCAGGGACTCCACCAATGTGTTGGGCTATTTTGTTAATGAATTTTCGTATGGAGGGACGCCTGCAACAAAAAAAGTACTGAGACTTACAGGCGGTTTTCAGTGAGAAACGTCCAAATTAATCTAGGTAGTTACTACTCTTATAATCATGAAAACAGATTTTTATGTATTTACATACCTACCTATGTCTTTTTAATTTTCTACGTTTTATTTTTTATTTAAAAGGTTAATAATGTCTAATTTTAACTTCATTAAACAACTTAACAGCCTTCAAGGCCATGTCTCAAATATTAATTACCTAACGCCAGTTTATTAAGTAACAATTTCTAATAGGTATTCTCAGTTTTAAACAATAATGTAAAAAAGCTTTATCAACAAACAACCTGGTTGATTTCTTTCTGTTTGTTCTCTCAAACTAATCTTTTTAAAAACAGCATTACATTGTTTGAAAAACCACAAAACATATTTTATTGACAAAGGAACATTAAAAATTATAATTACATTTACAAAAAATGAACAGGTACAGATTATATACTAAAGCAGAAAGTCAACTGAAGCTTTCTTGAAAAGTACTTTAAATAAAAAAGGTAGGCGCAAATACCTACCATAGGTATAATATTTATTTTAATTGTAATTCAGATCACACCTGTACCTACATATTATTGATTATTCTACTGTTTAAGTACCTAATGGAAATTTAATTAAATGTTTTCTATATTTGTGTTACTCCTTCAGGATTTGGTTCCATGAATTACTAGGTAATAATAATATACTAATAATAAAATATACTCAATTATACATGTTTTAAAAGTATGGAAAAAGCTGACAAGTTGATTGTAATAATTTGATAAAACAGTGGATTGCTATTCTGGGATTAACACCACATCCACTATTTTACAAATTTAGAACCATTACGTAAGGTATTCCAATTTTATTCTAGTGGGGCATTACTAGTAATTCATATTTATAGGGGCATAGGAACCTGAAGAAATGTCAATGTAATGTAAATGGACTATAAGGTATCATAATGCAGGGAGTTATAAAAATACAGCGGGCATTACGTTTATAAGCTAGTTAAATATATTTTTAGGACTTTAAACTTGTCGATATATTTTAAATGGATTAATAGCATCGATATATCTTGTCCTTGTTATTCGCTGACAATACACCAGACAAGACAAGGTTACTCACCGAAAAACTTTCTTATTATTTTTCTCACTGTCCCCATTTACGATTTTAATTTCTCTGGTGATATCGGATTCGTTTTCGTTCGTTTTAGGCCTTCTTTTCGACATCCTGTTCGCATTAAAAGGATTCCTGGGCAAAGTAAAAGTCCTTTTAAAAGTTGAGGGCTCCTGGACGCCGTTCTCAAGGGTCATCTCGCTGCGGTTTAATAATTCTCCTGTCGAGTTCGATTTTACAAAAGATATATCACACATTTCACACCTTTCACTTCATTTTTACGAATTTATTTCGCGATTTTAGGCGAAAAATCATCGAAAACACTACCGTTTTCTTGCGGAGATACGCTCATTTGACATATTTGTCAGCCATTGAGCATTGAGCCAATCATAGAACTCAAAAACTTGAACCAATTGTCAAAATCGGATGATTAGTGACGATTTTATTGGGGATCGGGATTTGTTCCGCAAGGAAAAGAAATTCACAGCTCTAGAAGAGCTTATCCTTTTCTATAGCACATCGATGTACCTAAAACCAACAAAGACTACCTGAAACGTATGTCTGAGATCTCGTTTCTTCATTAAGAAAAAAGATTGGCTAACACAGCAAAATACGTTCAGAATTTATATTATCGCTTGCTAAGATTTCATTGGTTAAAAATAAGCTAATTTGTTGTGTTCTTCGGAACAGGTCGTTTTTAGGCAACCGGCATTTATGGTATCTTTGGTTGCATATACAATAAATATATTGACTTTTCTTCTTTATTATCGCGCCATCTTCAGGAATAAACGGACAAAAAATTAGTTTCGTTCGACTGCCGCGGTGAGTGGGTGTATGTGGATTTTTTGTTAAAATTGATTGGATTTTTCACACATTTTTAAGGTAAAACACATCATATTAATGTTTTATTTAATGTAGAACGTTTTATTAATAAAAGAGCTTTAAAACTCAGTATCCGTTTTTCTCATTTCGCGTGTTATTCAGGCCGAAAATCCCCAATCAAAATGATTCATTTGCTTCCTACTGAGAAAAATGATTGTAAGGGGTGCTATCAGTACAGTTCCTGTTATTTTTTTCTTTGTACGTTGATAGTGCATTAATTGACTTCCAAAAGTTAATTTTAAGTCCGTTATTTGCTCTTGAATTGGTGCTTTTATCTTGTATTTACAACGGTAAACATTAATGTAAAAATAAACAAAGAAAAGTCAATTAAAAAAGATTAATATATTATGCGACAGATCCAAAAATGTCTTGTTTGCAATACTTAATTTTGGTGTAAATATCTTGTCACAGTAAGAACAACGACGGTAAGTTATTTGGTAATTTATTGAAAGTAATTTTATATTCCTCTTTTGGTCCTTCGAGCCGTATTAACTAATATTAATAATCGGATAACTAAACAACTATTATATTATGTCTATGTAAACAACCATATAAAGATCGAAGATACATAATAAAATAAATAGGTATGTAATTGGTATTTATACATTTATTTAATTTCTAGTGTATGTATACTCTCTCCTGATTAAATATGATCTAGTTGTACTAAATAGATGCAAAATATCCCATTTTTATGAGGAAATTGTTATAGGTAGGTAAAAACTACTTATTATGGCTTATATTTAGAATCAGCTAAGCCGAGTTAGATATTAGAAAATTGACACTAAACAAAAATTATGCTTCAAATAAAGTCATTTCATAAACAAACATTATTATCCTCACATCGTACCTATAGGCATACACACATAGCAAACAGTTTTGTTTGCTTGCTCATATTGATGCCTCTCTACGATGCTAATCATGCCGCATTTGTTTGCTCTTCTCATATGTTATGTTACTATTATCTTTCTTTACCTCTATGCCCGTTTATCTTCCTAGCTAAACGCAAACATTCCGCGAAAAAATCAATGCTTCTTTCTCCTTTGATTTTTTAAAATTAATTAATTCCTCGATTAAAATCCTTAATTGAACATGTAATAAAACGGATAAATTAAGGCAGACTCACCAGGCGTTTTGTTTGTAGAAGCCCGGCATGAGCTAAAATGAATTTTAAATTATTTAATGCAATCAAACGTAATCGTATGTGACATGTTGCGAAATAAGTACTTAACTAAACATGGTAATTTTTCACTTGAACTTTGAACTGTGTTTTGTTTTACACCTAGAATTTTGCCTATTTTTCATCCTCAATGGATTCTTTTATAAAGGCTTATTTCCGAAGACCTACATATGCAGGAGAAGGCATTATTAAACCCAAAATTGTAGTAACAAATCCAAATAAGCGAACAAAAAGTAATACGTTAGGTTTTCTAAAAGACGCTGAAAGTCCAAGGAAAATCATCTCTAATCTAAGAAGGGTATTACCCCGGGATCTCGGTTGGGCCTTTATTGCCGAACAAGGTCGATATATAGAGGCCTTTTAAAAAAGTCTGTTGACGTTAACTGAAACCGAATAATGGACGTTTAAAGCCTGTAGAGCCACAATTTATTTTCAACCAAACGTACACCAAATCTTTCTAATATCGGTCTCTATTATTGTCGTTGCACATTGTGGAAGTTTTGAGATTTGTTAGCCTGACTACTAAAAATTATCTATGCTTGAAGAAACACCTCAACCCAATAAAATGCCGTCTTTGTTCGGTTAATCTAATCATCAATACCTAATAGTTCCGATTGTTTCTATATAGAAGTTTAATTTCTCCCACAAGTTTTATTTCGTCAAGAAGAATTTCGTTCATTCATATTTAATGCTAGCAAAATAGTAAATATACCTACATATTCGGTCTCTATTTGCTTGGATCCTACAAATGTTCATTTATGAGTCAAACACTTGAGGATTAGTCACGATCGAATCTCCCAGTTCCTGGAATATGTCAAGTCAATGGTAAAAGTTTAATGTCAAGTGTGTTATTTTTGGATGTTTTATTGCCTTAAGATCGGCTTATGGTATTTTGGGGGCTGTGTAGAAAATGAGAATGTTAGTTATGTTTATGTGACTAAGAATTTGGATGTATAAAGGAGAAACCATAATATTCAATTCAACATAATATTATACACTCGGTTGTACATATTATTATGTGCCTACATTGGAACTTTGGACGCCAGTGTTTTAAGGGTCACACTACAATTTAATTGTTGCACTCTGCCTTAATACAACCCAAGCAAGCTCGTTAGCACAACCACTGACAATAAAGCAATTTATCGTCAGTGAGCACAACAGATCCAATGATTTGTGAACCTAATTGAGCGCCACATTCCAAACTTTTGACTTTTGACTCGAGATGGTTTGAGAAAATGTTTGGGTTCGTTTTGTCGTTGGAAGTTCTGTGCATTGACTCTTAGATGTCCAGATTTAACCCCCATTGACGTTGCTAATATTTCTCGAGAAATTGATAACGATAACAATAACAAACCAAACGGCAATAAGGATCGAATAACAGAAAGAGGAGGGACGAAGGAAAGCCCGAGGGATGAACGGGAACCGGCATGCAAATACATCCCGGAATCGGGACCACGCCCGTCGTGCCATCTAGCACGCATTCATCGATCGAGGCGGCGGCGGCAGGCTGACAGTCGCTTGTTTCGCGGCATGGCAAGGCAAACGCCCAGAGGGTGGCCGACAGGGGTGGAACAATTAATTATTGTAGCCACTAAAATTAAAAGATAAAATAAAAACTGTCGTCCTTATCATATTGGGAGTGATTTCTTGGGCACAGTTTGTTATTACTGCTTCAAGATGGTCAATATCCTGAAAAGGTCTAAGCTCATACACCATTTCTTTTAATCGGCCCCATAAAAAGAAGTCCAGGGGTGTGATGTCAGGCGACCTGGCTGCCCAAGGAATATTTGAACGTCTGCCTATCCAACGTTGCGGAAATACTTCATTCAAATACCCAGTTACTGTGTTAGTATACTATGGCATTGGGCTCTATCATGTTGATACCAAATTGTATCTTATATAGCAGTTCGTCAAGAAATTGAGACAACTGGTTCCTTAAGAAGTCCAGGTAAATGGCAGCATTTATATTTAGTCCAACGATCCGATCATTAAAAATGCCACACCAAACATTGGTTTTAAATGAATATTGACTATGGCATTCGATAATAAAATTTGGATTGTTGTCACTCCACCACCGACAATTTTGGGAGCATACAACGCCGTTGGAAGTAAACATGGCTTCATCTGTAAATAATGTTTTTCTTGCAAAAAAAAGATCAACTTCACACTCGGCTTGGAACCACGCGCAAAATAGGAAACGGGATTCCTCTAAGAAGAAGCGTGTGAATGTAATTTCGGTTTGTATGGATGAAATTTATTTATTTTTAAAATATTACTAGCAGTAGACTTTTTGACGTCAACTGGAATAGTTTTTGACAATTTTCTTAAAGAAATTTTCGGGTCTTCGATAACCGCTTGCATTACATTGAGTTGCTTTTCTTCTGTTGTGCACTATTTGTTGTGTTGTTTCTTAAATACATTTTCGACGGAACCAGTATATAGCTTTAAATTTATTGATTACGTTTGCTATAGTGGCGCTACATACCATTTTGTCAGGGTGTCTAGTATTAAATATAAGTGCGGCTTCCCTAATAGGTTTATAGTGATCTCCGACGATAAGTACAATTTATATTTCCTCCTGCAGCGTTAACTTTACAACCATGACGAAATTAACAAAAAACTCTTGTTAATAGGTCGAAAAATAGTAAATGATTTTGGGTCGTAATTAACGCCCGGTAATTTAATACAATTTGCAGATTAAAAAAATTATATATGCTCGATAAAGAAATCAAACTGTAGTATAAAATAATAAGAAATGCCTGATATTTATTATAAAATGGCAATATAAATATACAATACGTACGCTAAATTCTGTTCGGTATGTTAATGAAATGTGTACTAAAAATATATATAAATGTTCGATGGTTTGGAAATATAAAAAAAATGTGAAAGTAGTCGACCGAAAAGCACAGTGAGAGTGACAAGTGAGGTTATGTTTCTCTAGCTGTTAGTCACTCGACAAAAATTGTAATAATTATAGACTTATATTGGTTAAACAGGCGCTAACACGGCATCTAATCCACCTTTTTGGTTCCAATTCAGTATAATTATTATTTTAAGAAGCATGTAAATTTTATATCGGGCATTCATTATATTTATCGAGCGTTTATTACGTTTATCGAATAATTATTATTTTAAGAAAAATGTAAATTTTATATCGGGCATTCATTATATTTATCGAGCGTTTATTATGTTTATCGAATATTTAGTTTCTTGTCATGCATTTGAATAAATTACCTGGAAAATATAATATGCATTGATATTAAAATATCAAACATATAATTTAATCCCAATGATTTTTGACTAACATGTCAATATTCGTTACTATATATTTTGTCAATGTACGCCACTGGAATTTTCCAGCCACGAGTTCCGGAAAATAAATTTGGGTGTAACAGGCCGTTTACCGGAAAGATACGTGTCGGTTTTGCAAATTGTCTGTTAATTAGGCCGCGCTAAAAGTGCACACGATTGTTTCTATCGATCTTAAACTATAAAGGCCCAGATTATCAATGTCCTGTTAACTATATCTACAATATAACTTCTAAGGATATATTCTATTGCTAAAACAGTTATTGTTGACATGGAAGTTATGTGGCTGTTATTGCTATAATTTGGGCCTGAGATTATAGTAAAATACAAGTTGTGACTTTTTCTTTAAGTAGCACATCATCTCTAATCTATGGGATATAACGAATCTAAGGCCTATGCTTTAAAATTAATCGAATCAGGCAACGTGCAAGCAAAAATTATTATCATCAAAGTGTGCTTTGCATCTAAGGCCGTACTGCTTAGCGGTAGAGCTTAATACCTGTTGTGTGTCAGTCCCGGTGTCAGTAAATACCAACATTATCAATGAAACAGTTTTTCCGTCATCTTTAACAGTCAACAATGGTTTTTATTTTCAGCCATGTATGTAATATTGATATTCCTGTCTTTTTAGAAATTTAAAAATGTCACATTTCTGTCTTCTTACTTCCGATCCACATTTTCCATCCTAGGACGGAAAATGCGTTTCCATCCTAATACATTTCAATCCTGATTTTCTTGCAGGTATTTTTGAGTAGGTCTTATAAAAACGGGTTAAAATAAGAACACAGGAACTATCCGATTCTTTATTTATTCATATTTTTATTTATCTTATCCGCTGCTTCTTTCAAATCAGGCGGAGTACAGCTAATTAACTCGTCGTCACTATCGGAGAACATCTTTAATCTGTATTCTTTGTCTTAAAAAAACGCTGACTTTCAAAAAATTTTAAGCGACAACTGCTGTCAACTGGTGACAACGACTAACAATGGAAATGAAAGGTAATAACCGGTGCGACAAAATTTATTATTTCAAAAAAGTCTATCGTGCAAAATCATGAATATTACTATAAATATTACTTGAATCATAAATTCATGGCTGAAAATAAAATAGTATACAATCCTCGACGGAAAATTTCATTGCGGTCTCGAGATTATAGTTTATCTCGACCAGCAATGAAACATTTTCCGTCTCGTATTGTAATATACTATTACGGAACAGCACACAAAATTCATGGTTGAAGCGTGTTTTCGAAACGAGTAAATGATGAGTGACAATACAATCAGCGTTTCTGCATAGTCGATTTTCGCGAAAATGTTCCTAACGTCGCTCTTACTGCTGGGGATAGTTATCGTTGCCTGAGAAGAACCGTGGCTCTGTTTAGGGAAACAGGGTCTATACACGGAAAAAAAATTAGAAAAATAACCAAAAATATACCTAATAGAAGTAACTATATTTTATAGTTCTATATAGGATAGCCATATGGGACCTATATTAAGGAAGACTATGAAATTCTCGATGAAATTATAGTAAAAACTAGTCAATATTTTTATTAGTTAGGTACCTACTACAAAAATATGGGCGATTCCCAACTCCGCCCGGCGCCAGGTACACGAGGACAGACAGTACCCATCTCCGCCCCGAAATATTTTCGCTCCCTTATCTAACTACCTAACTCCGCTCCTAATCCTTAATGCGAAATAAAACAAACAAATCAATTAGGAACCTTTAATGTATATAAAATTACAAATTTACACTTTGATTGTACATTGCAGGTAATGCGAATTGAACCAAAAAGGTGGATTAGATGCCGTGTTAGCGCTGTTTAACCAATATAAGTATATATTTATAATATATATTTCGGGGCGGAATTGGGGTGCAGGATTAACATACCTGAGAGGTCACTATTTTTGGAATAATTATGCGGGCGGAGTTGGGCACTGCTCAAAAATATATAGGAATAAGAAAATTCGTTACAGTAAAAACTATTAAACAGGAGTGCAAACAATATAAAAATATGTTGTTGTTTCTTACGATTGTAATAATTATTTGTAAAAAGTAGCAAGCAGTTTGCACATTTTACTAATGAATATTATAAAATTTGTAATATTTTTTCGTAAATTCTATTAAGTTTAGTTGAATTTCTACCACCAACTTTTGTTATACTAATTAAATATTTTAATAGAGTAAGAGTAGAGAGGTAGGTACGACCCCTTTGATGGCATAACTGTAAATGCGACGGCGGCGGCGGACGGCGCGGCTGTGACTATTCCTGTAAATCATTTAGGTACTTAGTAATTTAAAATTTTATAAGCCCTGCTATATTTTTTGATATTTTGCAAATATAGTGTTATAAAAATTCAAATAGTTTATTGTTAAACAGTCTTACTATAATTACACCCTTCTAAATTAATCCATTAAAAATTTTAGTAAAGAAATATAGTAATTTTTACTAATTTTCCGTCACAAAAGGATTTAGTAAAATTCACAATACAGTTTCTTACTTTTAACTAAAAAAAAAATGGTTATTCAATTTAACCAAAACGCATTTGTAAAACGTAATATATACCTTAGTAGTGGCATTATTATACTATGTTATGTAAAAAAGCTAAAGTCTGTGCGTTTTAAGAAGTCCGCTAAGCCATAAAACCTCTTGAGCATTATGTCGGTGGCTCTCAAACAATAAATTATATTGAAGGTAATTTTGGATGTTGATGAATTACATTTTCTAAATAAAATAATTTAAAGTAAATAAAAAATTAGTTTAGGTAAAGAAAAATAATAATTTTTTAGCTTTTGTAGTATTCAGACAAATTAGTTTTACGAATTCTTTTTTATAAAGTTTTGGTTCTAAAAAGAACCGATTTTGTAGTCTTGCGACAGAACGTACCTACTTGTAGATAGGTACTACTACTTTATACATATCATAAACAATATTCCTAATAGAGAGTTTTATCCCTTGGGATAAATCCAAGGTTTTTGAATGGAGTCGAACCCTTTTATATGGTCTGTCCAAATCCTCTTCACTCTTTTTTCGAAGTCTTCTTAAGGTCTTCTCTGAAATGCCGCAAGCATCAGACGTTCGTTTTTGCACTGCCAAAACAGACTCTAACGGGCCCGAGTTATCTTTTTCTAAAGTAAAATAACGTTCCACTTGCAATACCAAACGGCGTTCACCTGGAGATAAATGCCTTCTAGGCGATGTGCCACCTTGCTGAACATTTTCCATAACTTTGCTTAATAACTGATTTTAATTCACACACAATGAGAAACAAACTAAAAGTGAAAAGCACAACTACTTATTTAAAATAAAGTAGAACATACCATCCCGCACTTCAGCAAATTTTAATTATTTCTTGGAAAATAGTAATTATTATGAAGATTTAATTATAATAATCCCAAAATAATGTCATTATCGGAAAAGCATATACCTGACAAAATCTTTAACATATTTAACCATCCCGCACTTGAGCAAATTTTAATTGGTTCTTGGAAAATAGCGATTATTATATAGATTTAACTATAATAATAGCAAAATAATTTAATTATCTATTTAATTATTATTTATGCTCAACGCGTAATTCTAAGATAATTTTGTTTTGAAACCCCTGATTTCGCCCAGTAATAGAATATAGTAAAATTCCATACTATGTTGTTTATGTCCCTCACAACGGGAATAAGAAAGTATGGTTGCGTTATCGATTCCGTAGTAGGTAATATTGTCATTCCTCAACTAGAGGATACATTAAAAATGAAAGGATTGAGCAAACATGATTTAAACTTGACACAAGTTAATAAAAGCACAAAATAGAACTTTTACCCTTAAACATATAGGTACAATGAATACAATCATTTCTGTGAAAATGGCTAACTAAATGCTCTAGCTATGATGTCCATAAACAGAAATTTATTACATGAAATAAATGATTCGAAAAAGTCTTGGAGAAATTTATTTCCATGAAAGACCGTAGAGCGGATTTCACTTTGTTTGGGACCAGACCCCCGTTCCCAAGGGAGCATAAGAACGGTAAATTCCTACGAAATTTGTGCGTGGACCCAAAAAATTTTTGTCTGCGGCACTTTACCTCCACAGTCTAGACCCCCATAGTTCGCCCCCTCCGCCCCAAATTGCTAGCTACGCCACTGGTCTATACAACATAAAAAAGGAGCTATTAATAAAGAGACTGTAATAGTTCAACAAATAATAAAATTCTTGGTGCCTTTTATTGCTCTTAACTTTCATTTCACTGTGAATTCTTATATTGTCAATTTTATTTTTAAATTTCCTACGTAATATACATAATAGTATGCAAAAATATGCAACACCTTGGATGACATAAGTGTTACTTAGTAAGTCTAGAGTTCATATATACTTACGTATTCGTGCAAGGTATTGAAATTCTCTCGTTGTTTTTCTTTTTTATATTTGTATAGTTTATCTAAACCTAATTGAAAGGGTAAAACACATTAATCAAATCAGTGTTGTGGAATTTCAATTTAATAGAATGAATTAAAATATTTCATAATAAAGTCGAGTCCATACTATCCAATTTTTCATTTCCATATTTATATTTACTATAATAAATATATTCATAATGTTTTTATTACATATACCACATAATAATAGAAACATATAATAGTGGACTAAGGACTAAACCTAAACCTAAATTATAAATGTTTATACATTTCCTAACTATTGTTTCTTAATGAACACTAATTGATAATAATTTGACAAATTATATTCCACGCCGACATTAAAAAGTATTATAATGACAATACGTTACAATTTTAAATTCATTATTACCATTACAGCGATTATTCACTATCTGATCACGATGAAAACATTTCATTACTGTCGCTACTGCTGTCATCTGCAGGATTTATAATAATAGGTTCTACCATGACTTCAACGCGTACATCTAAGTCCCACATTTTTTTTTCTACACCCTCGACATGTAATACGCACTTATGCCAATCTGCTGCTTGTACATTCGCTATTGCCGTTTTCAACAGTTCTTTAACATCTTTTAATTTAAAAGTTTTATTTTCACGCGCCACTTCGCCTTTTATCTGTGCCCAGATAAGCTCGATTGGATTTAGTTCACAATGGTAAGGCGGTAAACGTATTATTGTAACACCTCGTTCACGAGCCATTTCATCCATGCACTACATATTTCGTATATTTTTTTTTGTGAAGTCTTGCAAGATCGAGCAACTGCACTTTTAGCATTTTTTTGCCAAATGCAATATTTTTTTCTTCGAGCCAGTCAACAATCTTTCCTTTTCGCAAGAAAAGCAGAATCACTCCCGATGTGGGTTATAGTTAACCGACGACCTTTTCCTGAAGGAGTTTTCAATCCAGTGGACAGTCCATTGATAAAGGCGGTACGTGCATCTTTAATGTTGAGATCTTTCCAAATGTAATTTACAGTATGTCCTTCATTTAACCATGTCTCGCCCGTAAAGTAAATTATTTTCCCTGCACAGCGATATTGTTGTATTTCTTCTAGATACTTTCTACGCCACAATACGATTTCTTCGTTGTCCACCAAAAGGCTTTTGCGATTTCGTTTTAAGAATCGAAAATTCAATTCTCGTAGTGTACGCATTAGAACTATTTGTAAAATTTTTTGTTTATTTTCATCCTTTTCAATTCCGACAGAATTTTTTTTTAAATTCGGAAGTTCATTTCGAGAAAAAAAATGCATGCACTTTCCGACGAATGGCTAACTTTTATGTGCTGATCAATAAAAATCTTTTTCCGTCCTCTTGTTTTCTTCTGATCGGACACTTTAGTATTCCTATTGTCCTTGATAGTTCTATAAACAGTACGGCAAGATGTCTTAGTCAATGTGGCACAAAGTTCTGTTGCATCAATGTATGATATTCCACTGTGTGTACTTAGAATTCCCTCATACACATTTTTTACCATTGAATCGAAAATTCAATTCTCGTAGTGTACGCATTAGAACTATTTGTAAAATTTTTTGTTTATTTTCATCCCTTTCAATTCCGACAGAATTTTTTTTTAAATTCGGAAGTTCATTTCGAGAAAAAAAATGCATGCACTTTCCGACGAATGGCTAACTTTTATGTGCTGATCAATAAAAATCTTTTTCCGTCCTCTTGTTTTCTTCTGATCGGACACTTTAGTATTCCTATTGTCCTTGATAGTTCTATAAACAGTACGGCAAGATGTCTTAGTCAATGTGGCACAAAGTTCTGTTGCATCAATGTATGATATTCCACTGTGTGTACTTAGAATTCCCTCATACACATTTTTTACCATTGTACGCTTCTCAGGTTTTAAATGACGTTTTGTAACTTGTTGGTTACTATCACTTATATTATAATATTTGTTGTTTCGAATAATCACCAAAATAATAAAACTGAATTGCTAATATCCTCGTGCGAGCGCCTTTAGACATGGGTTTTTCCTACCTGCGTTGCCAAATTAAGTAAAACAGGAACCGTAGGGTGAAAAGCCCCTTAATGACATGCCGATTTCGGTAAATTTTATGGAAATTTCAGTGAAATATCTATTAAAGCTAGGCAACATGTAATGACCTATTTATGCACAATCTTCCCAAGCGGTTTGGATTGCTTTAATTTAACTTAAAAGTGGGCGAATCAATGTTAATTATTTTCGCCTCACACCGTTAATGGTTATATGAACAGTTTTGCCAATTATTTTGAGACCGTAGTATAGGTCGCTACTAACGTTGGGATATGGACAACCTTATAAAACAAAATCCCTACAACAGCGCCATCAGCGACTGATTCACAAACTAAATGAACGGGGAACGATCTTCACCATTTAAGTTATCCTAGCCTGTGTCTGACGCCGACACATTGTGCATTTATCTTAAAATTACTTTAATAAAAAGAGGTTTTGATTTTATAATAAATTAAATTGAACTTTTACTAACCTCAAGTATCGCGTTTATACTTGGATACCCTACATTTTAAAATTAATATAACCAGTAATTTTCTAATAGAGTGAATTGTCTTAAATAATAATATGCATTCATGTAGAAAGATCATTATAACGAAATAAAACAGTTCTAAAATATTTGTTTATGCCCATTTTATTAAAGTTAAGTTTTATCGTCAGATACTCATAAAATTCGTTTATTTGTTTATTATGTCGTTAATGTTAACAGGCCTAAGCATTAGCGTCAACATTATTTTCAGAGTACTTAACTTGTTTACATTTTAAAACTTTTAAGTCAACAATTTCTTACCATTAAAGTTCAAACTTAATTTGAAATCAATAAAGCGTATCTCACCGTATCGTTGTTGGATAAAATGCGCTAATAAACTGCTGTCGATTGAGGGCGCCCGCCACTGTCTTGAGTCTTGACTCGAGAGCCCTTTTAAATCTAAATGTGTTATGATGTTTTTTCGTCTCTAAATTCATGCTGGGCCTTATCCCAAGTTCAAATGAAACTGAAAAATAAATAAAAACCATTTCTACACAGATAATTACCGAAAAAAAGGCCTTCTTTATAAATTCCTCTTTGAAAGCCGTGTCCAGATGTTCATTCAACTTGGATGTATGCAAATGAAAAATGTTTTAACCTAATTTTAGAGGGCACTCCCGATTTTTATCCATCAAAAACATATGAATTTAATTAATGTATTTTTATGTGCTGTCAAATTTTCTATACAGATGTGCCTGCTGCATGTCTGTTAGTTGTTGAATTTGTTTATTTGCTTTTAATTTTCCGGGGAGTTAAAAAAAACTTGAACGGTACAATTGCACAGTTTTGGTCGCTTGATACGAAGACAATTCAGGGAACAAAAAAGTTGTATTATTAGTTGGTAAATCCGGAAAAGAATATCAAAATTAGAAAGAAGTCAGTGGTGTACATTTTTTTGTCAACGATAGTCCTTAAGGTGCTCTCCGGGACGCCACTGGACTCAATAAATTTAATAAAGTTGGTGCTAATTAAGCCCCTTATCATTATGAATAACGCTACCAAATTTCAATTAAATCGGGAGAAGGATAGGTATTTAAAAAAATTATAAGAAACCTATTTTTTTTTAAGTTTAACACCCTGTATATCAAAAACGGGGCAACTCCGGACACATGTTCATATGAACTTTTTCTTTGAAGAATATCATAAAGAATCACGCCTTTAAGTTACGTACCGTAGTTCTGAAACACTCTGTATACAGTGTGGCCCAAATTGGGCCTACATGTATGGGGATCTTGGAAACTATAGAAGATAGAGAAACGGTTAAATGGGGAAAGTTTTTGACAATTATATTTCTAACTGAAAACCGTTTAGTACGCGGCCCTATCTTTTTTGGTTTTTGAAATATGTTGAAAAAACCAAAAAGATGTATTTTCGAAAATATGCTGTAGATTTCTTATTATTCACTATTTTGGCAATCTGTAAAACCATTTTTAAAGCAACTTTTTAAGTAGATTTCAGTTCTGCAATTTAATTTTGAACACGACGTTTCAGTTATTTTATACCATCATCGGGTTAATTTTTTCTTATGGGCGGCATATTGTATTTTATACTTAAAAGGTAGCTTATGACGTCCGCTTTTCAACGATGTATTATTTGTTGGAAAATAAATGAAATTGACTTGAAAAATAAAGAAAATTAATTTTCGCAACACGTCAAATTTGACAACTGCACTATAACTCCCTAAATTGAATACCAATTAAAAGGTTTACATTTTGTAGTATTCACAAAACACTGCTTGCATTGTTTCAATCAACAATATTACAATAACCTATGAATCAAAAATAAAATCCAGTAGCCTATGACCTTACAATAACCTATGAATCAAAAATAAAATCCAGTAGCCTATGACCAACCACTACCGTTTGAAAATGAAACAAAAATATTACTTGTCAGAACGAGTAAAAGTATAATAGTTTTTATTATTATTATCTAATAATAACGATTTATTTGTGTATTCTGAATTTAAAAGAAAATGGCATTGCGTTTTTCTCACGAAGAAAAATTTGATTTGCTAGAATGTTACATTCATTGCAACAGAAATGCAAACCTTGCATTAGAAAGGTATTTTGAAAATTTTCCTGAAAGACCAAGTGTCAGACTTTTTCCAAAAATTGTTATGAACCTGAGAAACCATGGAAGTTTTGAAAAACCGCGGCCCAAGAGTTACGAAAAAGCAGGTAATAACGAGCGTGACGAAAATGTCAGAGCCTATTTTAATGCCGCTCCGACATCATCTACAAGAGCGTCGGCAAGAGACTTACCAACCCCGCGAAGTACCATACAAAGAGTCCTTAAGGAAAATAAATATCGACCATACAAGCCAACTATAGTTCAGGGTTTACGAGGAACGGATTATCCAAGAAGAATGCAGTTTTCAAATTGGTATGTGAATCAATGCGAACAAAATCATGATTTCAGTCGTCTTGTAATTTGGACCGATGAATCACATTTTACCAACTGCGGGGTATTTAATAGACATAACCATCATTTTTGGGCAACAGAAACCCCTCACCAATTGGCTCAACGAAGACTGCAAACCCGATTTGGTTTTAATGTATGGTGTGGTATGTATGGTAAGTAATGTCACCTAGCTTGCTAAATACATAGCAGGTATTAAGTAACCCAGCTTTACTTTTCTCCTTACATTTTAGACAACAGGCTTATAGGACCATTCTTTTATAATCATACGTTGAATGGCCAAAGATACTTGGAGCTGTTAGAAGATCAAATATTACCGGCAATTAGAGCAAGAGTTCCTCAAGATCAATTGAATAATATTTGGTTTCAACAAGACGGTTGTCCCGCACATAATGTTCGGGAAGTTCAAACTCTCTTAAGACAGATATTTGATGACAAATTAATTTCAAACGGCGGACCAGTTAATTGGCCTGCTAGATCCCCTGATATAACTCCTGTCGATTTTTATTTATGGGGTTATGTAAAAAATTAAGTATATGAGTTTGAACCCCCGGAATCTGTACAAGAATTAGAAGAGAGAGTGAGGAATGTGTTTACGAGCATAAATGGTAACACGCTTCGCAGGGTCATCAATACTGTGTTAAAAAAGTGTCAAAAATGTATTAATAAAAACGGCCAACATTTCGAATAAGTATAGTAAGTTAGATATTTTTTCTTATTTTCTTTTCAAAACAATAATTATTATTCATTGCGTTTTTAGTTTTCTTTATTTAAAATGTTAATATGAGATTTTTAACCATAAGGAGAAAATAAAATAATGTATTATAATATTATGATATTTTAAACAAATTTAACCCTGCCTAATGTGTTCTTCTTAAATTTGACGTGTTGCGAAAATTAATTTTCTTTATTTTTCAAGTCAATTTCATTTATTTTCCAGCTGACGTCATAAGCTACCTTTTAAGTATAAAATACAATATGGCGCCCATAAGAAAAAATTAACCTGAAGATGGTATAAAATAACTGAAACGTCGTGTTCAAAATTAAATTGCAGAACTGAAATCTACTTAAAAAGTTGCTTTAAAAATATTTTACAGATTGCTAAAATAGTGAATAATAAGAAATCTACAGCATATTTTCGAAAATACATCTTTTTGGTTTTTTCAACATATTTCAAAAACCAAAAAAGATAGGGCCGCGTACTAAACGGTTTTCAGTTAGAAATATAATTGTCAAAAACTTTCCCCATTTAACCGTTTCTCTATCTTCTATAGTTTCCAAGATCCCCATACATGTAGGCCCAATTTGGACCACACTGTATATAAAACTACAGAAGAACCAATTGAAATGTTGGTTAAGGTAGATCTAAAACTTGGAAATTATGTAGGTATTCGTTTAGTTTTAAAGTAATGGTAAAAGACACTCTGTAACGTGTGCGTAATATTACAAAAATCATAAATACTAAAGAAATTGAATCTACTTCTATGAGAAATTCGAATAAAGATAAAGTTACATTTGTATTTATGGAAAATGATATTTGGGCGAACTACCCACCCCTGAATTTAGAATGGAGGGAAGATTATTAATTTATGTTTCTGTAAGCAAATAGACGTTTTCGAAAAATGACTAACATTTAGGAATTGTGTAGTTTCAGTAGTAAATTATTTTGTGATTATGGTTTAGTCTCGGGTTTAGTTCTTGTATAAAATAAAAATGTAAACAAAAATATTTCATTTTGTACCTCACTTGAATGTTTAAAGTTTGTTTGCTGGCAAAAATGACATGGCAGCCTTTATGTGTTTGCCACCATCTAAAGTGCGAAGGTTTTCTAAATCATTTTGGGATTTTCTGAGGTTACTGAGGAACAAAATTCTAAATTTATATTTAAAAAAAAAATATGGCAGTTGAACTCTAAAAATTTTTAACGTGGCCATAAAGAGTAAAGTTTGTTCAGAAATATAAGAGAGTGACTAACTGATCCCTATTAGGAAAGACCTGGGCCAGCTGTAAAATTGAAATATGGCCGAACAGGTCCGCATTTTGCTTAGAATTTAATCGTGGTTTGTAATAAAAATAAGTAAGACATTAAATAATATTTTTTTTATGTTTAAATGTGAAATTACAAGTTATTTTATTATTAAAAATTATATTTATGATTACAAAAATATACAAATTATTCGGTACCGTAAAACGGGGGGAAGCTGACCGGTGGGGTCAACTTGACCAAAATTACAAAATATATATTTTTGGTTATAAGTTCGTCCCTAATTTTTTAAAAGATTTTTTCTTAATTTTTTTCCTATTACTCACCTATTAGTAACCTAATAAACTCTAAAAATACTGTGGGATAACTTTTTTCGGATATAAATAACGTGAAAAACTATATACTCCTTATTCCACTGTATTAAGCCATAAAAACAAGGTGGTCAAACTTTGATCTGTCAAGTGATAGCTATCTCGTTCCCGTATATTATTTCTATTTTATTACATAAGTTATCCCCTCTCAACAGCATATATGTAAAGAAAATGTTAAAAAATAAAATGTTTTTTGAGTAAAACAAAAATATTCAAAACTGCGCATAATTTTCTTAAATTTGGGGTGTAGTTGACCGCGTGGGTGAAGTTGACCGACAAGTTAAAACGACGAGTTAAAACTGCCCTATGAAAAATTATTGGAAACAATTATTGGTTGAATGGAAGAAAAGCAACGCAAAAAGTTCTTCTGTTGAAAAAACTATATTCCCGAGGCTTTTAAAGAAATTATTTGATAAAATGTCAGCAACAGCACAGCAAAATGCAATAAGTGGATTTCTTGCATGTGACATTTATCCTCTTTCAAAAAAAAAGATGCTTTCAAAAATTCCTTCTAAAGAGGAAATACCTAACACTTCAGTGAGCGCTGTCTTAGTGGATTTTCTAAAAAATCAGCGAAATCCTGAGTCAAAAACGACATCTACAAAGAGAAAAAAATTAAACGTTATCCCCGGTCGGTCAGTTGCTGCGGAGGATAGCCCGGAGAAAACACACGACGCACATCTTCCCTCGACGAGTAAAATTATGACCGTAAAACGACAAATAATGGAGGATCCAAAAGAACAATCTGATTCCGATTGCGAAGATTTCGTGAACTCTGAATCTGAAGATGATGTGCCGTTGTCTCATTTAGTTGGCAGAATGTCTTACAACGACGACGAAATAATTTTACCAGACGAGTTTGGTCCTATAGAACAAACTGGACAAAATATAACAATACGATCGTGGGTCGTTGTTGAATATTTAACTAAAAAAACTCTTAAACATTACGTAGGAGAAGTCATATCCACTAATATCCATCATGAAGTCAAAATAAAGTTCGTGAAAAAATATAAAAGCATATTTGTGTGGCCCGAAAAAGAAGACGTTGACGAAGTGCCTATATCGGACATTAAAAAGGTTTTAAATTCACCTCAGATAGGCAGAAGGGGCGAACTTTCTTTTGAGAATGACTTGTCTCCTTTCAATATAATATAGATTATTCGATATTTACAGTCTTCAATGAAGTTTTTGCTCTATTATTTTAAAGTGTTCAATAGTAATGTTAATTAGTTTTATTATTTGCTTGTTTGTAGCTTGTGTTAGTTAAAAAAAAAAATAAATGCAAATATTTAACAGCACATTTTCACATCTACTGCGCTGCGGTGGTCAACTACGCCCCTCATTGTAATGCGAGCCATTTATCATGCAAATTCAATAGTCGGTCAAGTTCACCCCTGTGCGGGGCGAAGTTGACCATATAGATTTTTTTTTTAATTTTTACCTCAAAACCTGAAAAACTGTGGTTAATTAATGTAAGTATTAATAATATATTTCAAGGCCTATAATATAGCCCACACCAATATGTACCCTTTTTTTCTAATTTTTCACAAAGATAATTCCTTCTAAAGTTGAAAATCGGTCAACTTCCCCCCGTTTTACGGTACTTATAATAAGTAGATATTCGGATCGCCATTCCCGAATTCTACTGGATTCCATTAAAACATGTCTTTTGTTAATTTTTTTAAATCTAAAACCCATGTGTTGGATACACGTCCATAACGTTGTTCTGCCACATTTAACGCCGGTTTTATCTTTTTCAAGCCTCTTAATTAAATTATCTAATGTAGGCACGCTTTGTTCCTTGTATAACTTGTAAATTTTACGCCGTATTATATCTTGATCACTTCCGTACTTATCGGTTCTTTTTTTACTCGCTTAAATGGGATTATTCACAATTTTCCATACAGTTGATGTTGGAATTTTTGTTAATGTGGCCGTTTCTTCTAACGCTGCTTGCTTGCTGACCGCACGTTCAATGAGAGTTGAATAAACATTGTTTATAGTTTCCTTAGTTTCCACAGAAAAGTGTTTTCTGCTTTTCGACGGAGTTATCTCCTGAAATACATTGGGCTCGCACATATTTTCGATGACTCACACACGATTAAACAAACGCTGTATTGCACACGAAGTAAGAATAATTACTAAGCTTAAAACTAATTAGAGTGGTTATATTTGTTTTATAGGATTAACCCTCTCAGTTTGAATCAGGTAAAAATCGGTTTAAAATCATCAAACTATTACTTTAATAATGAAATTACGTCTTCCGGATTTGCAGTTTACTTTAAGACATTTTTAAGTACTCGCCATAATTTACCTGTATTTATTCATTTATTCATTGTTTGTTTATGGCCGCCCTTGGATAATCCCATTTAAAGGCAAAGCGTAACTTTCTTATATCTCTGGACAGGCTTTACCTACCTCTACCCTAGGCACTACTTTACAATATTTTGCAGATATATGAAATGTTTTTAGATTTCCAAAGCTCATTCTCTTTAGATTTAGTGACCTTTTCAACCAATCACAACGTTGCCGTTTTTGTTTTTATACAAAGTGGCAAAGAAACTAATGTAAAAAATTGAAATTTTCGTCGAAGCGTTTTCCCCTATCTACTTTTTTCTTGTTGCTTTACGGTGATATTTTTAAGCCTGAGCCGATGTTTCCGGACGTAAAAGAAACATCCTTGTTTCGACCGGAAGGTCATTAATATGGTTGTCCAAAGAAATAAACCAGAAGTCATACCAAATCAAGCGCATCAGGCATACAAAAACGATTATTATTATTAAGCTCGACATTGTTCAACCAAATTTAATTATATAAAGTGGTAACACAGCAGTTACAAAGCCGTATATGGATATCAGAAGTAATTATAAAACATGAACATATTTTGTATTTTGCTGGCTAAATCGTATGATTTTTTTTAGTTTGCATTTGGATATTAATAAATGTACCTACAATGAGGTAGAAAAGAAAAAAATGTAGATTTTCTCTCATAGATTTCCTTTGAAACTGTATGGTGTGTGAAATAGGTATTTTTATATTAAGGGAAGGCATATTCTTGCCAATAATTGTTTCATTCTGAAGGGAATTCAGTGTTATTATTGTCATTTGTATCATGTATGTTGTTTAATAATTTCTCTTTATATCCGGGTTATCTGTAATCACAGAAAAAATATCTGGGTACGCCTATATTTTCTGTGTTGTAAAGAACAACTTTTTCCACTCCCATAGTATGTATTTACATTATTTTGACACATGACGTATTGAATAGATTTTACTGTTGAATGAATTTACAATAATAATGTAGGTACAAAATTTTCTTACTTTCACTATGCTAGTTGATGGCGGTGCAGATATGCATATTATGTAAAACGTTATGGTATATAGCTGGAAGTAGCGGCCGTGTGCTTAGAAATAATGAACTTTGACTACTTGCCTGTGATAAAGATTAAATAAACTTTGGACAGTTTCATTGAGTTGTGGCCGTCTATGGTCCTAAAATAATAAATATTAAAACATATTTCGTATCCGGCCTTATTTTGTTCAAAAATGTTGTACCGTGACGTCGCGTCGCTTAAAAAATTGGATTTTGTTTCTCCGGCTTTTTTTCATTTAAACTACATCTGCCATACGAGAGCGTGTAAATATTTCAACCTTTCTCCAAATAGACCGTTTTTTACGACGAGTGGATCCCAAATAAATCCCGAAAATTTCCTGAAGACCCGCCCAAAATTTGCCCGTTTCACTTCGAAATCTTTATTGACCGTCTTCTGTAAACTGTTATTTGGGATATGCATGCTTTTTGTAACCAATTTGCCGAAAATTACAGGACTGGACTTTTAAATTCTGATGAAAGATTATATAGGTACTCTTTGCAAAACAATTTCCTTTGCAGGTCATACCCTTCGAGTGACATCAGTTATCGGCAGTGTTGGCAGCTTGTCACCAAAATAACCGAGTGAGGGAATTACACTGTTTTAATACCTGTTACCATCAACTTTAGTAGATCTATCACTTCTTTTATTTTCATCTTGCCAAGATCCACCAATGGTGCCATTCTGAAAAATCCATGTTTCATCCAAGAAAACGAATTGGTGATGCTTCTTTTTCTTTCATATATTCTTCCAAAAATACCAGTCGTTTGAAAGCTACAAGGGAAAGTTCCGTAAGCCCTCGCCTCGGTTCATCCTTTTTTCATCCGAAGTCTATTTCCTTTAATTCCTTTCCTTAAAGTTGTCAAAGTTACATAATGTTCTAAAAAAGTTACAGCTTAAGCATAACCAATGTAAAATATTATAGTTTTTAAATAACCCAACTTACTTGTTTCGTACATTCCATAAATAGTGTCAGTACATCCAATCTTGACACATTTACAACTTTCTTTGAATGAGAACGTGTCTTCTTAGGTGATTCTAATAATTTATTTTCCTTAACTGTTGTTGAAACTACGCTTACAGTGGAGATATTCAAATTTAGGGCAGCTGCTACACGCTAAAAATTAGTAAAGTAGAAATAATATATAATATAGACCTTAACATACTCTTTAAAGTTACTTCTCTTCTTCTCTAACTGCTGTCAAGGGCAACGATGGGCCATTGGTGTTAAGTTCTTCCTGAAAATAGCTTATTAAACAAGCTATTACCTCGTTGCACCGACTATTTAAATGCTATGTATGAAGAGATCTGGAGTTTTTGTTAAAAAATAGATGCACAACAACACGAAACCACAGAACAATAAAGGTTAGTTTTTCACAAAACGTCAAAACAGGCCAACCAACGAGCTGGCGCCACCGCACCGTTGACAGTTCTGTTGCCAACTGTCGGCTAATAAAATTCAAATTATATTAATTTTTACAAGCTTAAATAAACAAAATCTTTGCTATAAATGGGTTCGTATCAAAGAAGAATACTTTAAGTTTGTTCTACATTCAATATCACATGAAATTTTAATATTTTTTGACCAAATTTAGGTTCCTCATGTTTTCTTACCGATTTACAATTATCAGCTGATTGATGACATGCATCGGAAATTGTTTTGCAAGAACTATAGGTATAGTTAATTCTTAATTTTAGCACAGACTGCTCAACAATAATTTCTTTTGCAGGCTAAAGTCTGTGCGTTTTAAGAAGTCCGCTAAGCCATAAAACCTCTTGAGCATTATGTCGGTGGCTCTCAAACAATAAATTATATTGAAGGTAATTTTGGATGTTGATGAATTACATTTTCTAAATAAAATAATTTAAAGTAAATAAAAAATTAGTTTAGGTAAAGAAAAATAATAATTTTTTATCTTTTGTAGTATTCAGACAAATTAGTTTTACGAATTCTTTTTTATAAAGTTTTGGTTCTAAAAAGAACCAATTTTGTAGTCTTGCGACAGAACGTACCTACTTGTAGATAGGTACTACTAAATCATACTACTATCATACTACTACTATCATAAACAATATTCCTAATAGAGCGTTTTATCCCTTGGGATAAATCCGAGGTTTTTGAATGGAGTCGAACCCTTTTATATGGTCTGTCCAAATCCTCTTCACTCTTTTTTCGAAGTCTTCTTAAGGTCTTCTCTGAAATGCCGCAAGCATCAGACGTTCGTTTTTGCACTGCCAAAACATACTCTAACGGGCCCGAGTTATCTTTTTCTAAAGTAAAATAACGTTCCACTTGTAATACCAAACGGCGTTCACCTGGAGATAAATGCCTTCTAGGCGATGTGCCACCTTGCTTAACATTTTCCATAACTTTGCTTAATAACTGATTTTAATTCACACACAATGAGAAACAAACTAAAAGTGAAAAGCACAACTACTTATTTAAAAATAAGTAGAACATACCATCCCGCACTTCAGCAAATTTTAATTATTTCTTGGAAAATAGTAATTATTATGAAGATTTAATTATAATAATCCCAAAATAATGTCATTATCGGAAAAGTATATACCTACCTGACAAAATCTTTAACATATTTAACCATCCCGCACTTGAGCAAATTTTAATTGGTTCTTGGAAAATAGCGATTATTATATAGATTTAACTATAATAATAGCAAAATAATTTAATTATCTATTTAATTATTATTTATGCTCAACGCGTAATTCTAAGATAATTTTGTTTTGTAAACCTCTGATTTCGCCCAGTAATAGAATACAGTAAACCAGTGGGATGTTCGGTGTGATCAAGTATAGCGAAGGTGCGAAGATATTGTAACTTAACCGACTTACTGTTTTAAAAGCGATAACATCCCTTGGTGATTTAATCCGATATCGGACTTCTTAAAACGCACAGACTTTAATTAATATTGTAAAAAGGGCAATAGAGGCTATTTATTAATGTTGTACAGAATATTATACAAAATACGGCACTTTTAAACCCTTCCGTTTTTGAGGGATGGGGAGTTATCCCGGGATTCCCAGTCTTACGTGTATCTGAACTTATAAGAGTGAGAGTGATAGAGTATTGTCAAATAACACATCGTAAAAAAGGAAAACACGAGAAATATCCAATCATAAGGATTTTCACGATTTGTTTATGCCCAAGTCCGTCTCTGGTACTTGATACCCAAACTTTCAAAGCCCCGAGATCACGTTTGATTGCGGCTGCTTGGACATGAATGATCTGCCAGATGCCCCAAGCACAGTGGTTTTATTACCGGGTATCATTGTATAATCGCTTAGAATTGTGTACAATGGACGTTAAGACGAGAAGGCGATACGGGTCAGGAAGTTTCGACCTAAATTCATGACAAATTATATAAAAAGGGTGGGCTTTAATTAACAGTTTTGACCAGTCTTGGAGGCTTGTCTAGTTGCTTGTTGTAAAAATTACAATACTACGGTCTCAAAATAATTGGCAAAACTGTTCATCCCAAGTAACAATATAAATGCCAACCAGTATTTATAGGGTTTTATCACAGGTTTAAGAAGGTAAATAAACCGAAATGGATTTTATTATTTCTTTTGTGCATACCAATTTATCTGCAGATAATATGTACTTAAAAAGAGGCCTTCAAGTTATCTTTAAAGCAAGTTGTTAAATATTTTTGCTCTTTAAGACCTATTGCTTATCCACTTAATTGCTGCATTAATCAAAACCACAATAAACTTATTAAGGTTTATAGAGGATTTTAAATCTTTTAAGTTTTGTGGTAGACATTTATAAATCTTTGGGTTTTATGGGAGTTTTAAAATATGGTTTTGAAGTACTCCTTACGATCAAGCAATAAAACGAATAACTCTTAAGTAGTCTTACCCTTAGTATATGTTATCATAAATACTATTTACTTTGGACGATAATTGGTAAAGGCTCCTTGAAACCTAATAGTTTTTTGGTAGCTTTAGTAAGCTAAGTTAAAACCTTTTGGTTTATAAAAATATTTCACAAACCCACAAACTCTTAATAGGGCATTCTATTAAAATAAACGGTTTTATTATCTTTCCAGTCATGTTTTTTCCGTTAACTACGGCAGACATGTTTAAGCAAAGTTAGGGCAACAGTGTTTGGTTATATTTTTATTTATTCTAACTGTTTACATTTAGCCTGCAATTATCAAAAAAATGTTAATATGTTATATTATAATCCCCTAAAGAGCCCAAAGGCCCAAAGTCATACTGATTAAGCTAAAGCTAGGGTTACAATTTTTTTTATTAATTGTAAATAATAGTTAATAAGCTAACAAATGAAAGGCGCGTAATTTTTTTAAAAGTTTTTTATATACTTTATCAATAATGTGGCCGGGGTAGACAATTTTTTATTACTAGGTTGTTTATTAATATCAAATTATAAAATGTGAGCACATGCAGATATTTCAATCGAGGCAGACATATTTAACTATACTTGGTGACATTTTTTGATATTTACAATTTAAGTGCAACAAGTCTTTGACAAAGAATTATTAAAGACACGATAATAATACAATTATCTATAATGGTTTCAAATCACGCATAAAATTTGATTGCAAAAACTAACGGCTTTAAGAAGGCTTTATAAAATGTTTTGTGGTAGACTTAAAAACATCTTGCAGATTTGGGTTCCTGACTCCTCTGACGATGTGAAACATCTACTGTATTAGTATAGTTTTATGAGTCTGTATGGCCTACATGAAATATTAAAATTTCATTAAATTATACATAGAGGTTCAAAAGTTAGAGCCGGTAGGTACTTTAGTAATTCTTTTTCTATGACAAATTAGTGTTGTTTTTACCTCTCCTATACGCGAGTATACACCCTGTATATCTGGACAAGAAGGACTGAAATAAACAACAACGAAATTTGTCCCCGATTTCTTTTGGTTTCGCCTTTTTTATTCTTTA
This sequence comes from Polydrusus tereticollis, assembly GCA_963920685.1. Taxonomy (NCBI): domain Eukaryota; kingdom Metazoa; phylum Arthropoda; class Insecta; order Coleoptera; family Curculionidae; genus Polydrusus; species Polydrusus tereticollis. The sequence continues at coordinate 10,747,366 of OY987333.1, forward strand.
AATAAGAATAGCGTTTCCTTCTTCCGGCAATAACAACCATAAAAATCAATGAGCCCAAATTTAGGACGCAGGAAGCGACAACGGACGTATAATAGCAAATCTTTTCACGTTCCTGTAAGAAAAATGGAAGGACTAGGAAAAGTTTTGGTGGAAAACATAAAAGAAAAAAGTTAATTTTGTCGAGCTCTAATAAAAATGAATGAATGTGCTCGAATGCTTACTCCTTTTGAAACGGGGTTAATACACGAGGATATTTATTTTGAAAAGAAACGTAAAGTTGAGGGTCCAACGATCTTAAGAAAAATAATGAGTTGAAAAGCTGGAAGATGCTTGACCAATGACCATGCTTCTTTATTGCCCAATCCTGAACAAAAGATCCCTTTAATTTGTTTCCACGGTCTTGTGCCGCGTGGAACCATCTGCCTCCTGCTTTTCTTCGCATCCAACCATTTCTTCTGTTGTATACCTACACTACAACCTTTTTTTTTAAACTTTATGAGTATTTCGATATTTGTTTGTTGTTTATTATTTATACGGTGTGTGGTGTGTCCACGGATGGACTTAACTATACTTGTAAAAACTTCTATTTTCAGTTTCTTAGAAAAAAAAACATTCTTCATAATTTCTTTTGCTTGTTCTATAAATACGATTCATGTTGAGAAACTTTTATTTTGTTGTACAGGGTGCGCAAAAAATACAAAAATGTAGATTTGCAAAATCAAAAATTTTTTAATCAAACTTTTTTGAAACATCAGAATGAAAGAACTTAGAAGGAGGAATCGAAAAGGCAAATAAAGTTCTTTCATAGAAGTTATGGTTACTAAGATATTATCTGAAATTAAAAAAATGAATTAACTTCGTATTATTTTGATTATTTACCTCATCCATTATAAAAGCGGGTTGATTTTCACCTGATTATTCAGCGATAATCTCCCGCTCTCCGGTGAAAATCACCCTTGTCAAAAGTGAAAATCTCACCCGTCAGAAATCCAGCGATAATCTCCCGCTCTCCGGTGAAAATCACCCTTGTCAAAAGTGAAAATCTCACCCGTCAGAAATCGTTAGTTTTTTATTTGGTAAATAATCTTCAAAATACATTTCGGGATTGGGAAATAATCAGAAAATCATTCTCAGATTTTTTGCCATTAGGAAATCGCTCTCGGGCAAGCCCTCGAGCGATTTCCACGGCAAAAAATCTTCGGAATAATTTTCGATAATTTCCCTATCCCTTAATATATTACTACAGATTATTTACCTCATCCATTATAAAAGCGGGTTGATTTTCACCTGATTATTCAGCGATAATCTCCCGCTCTCCGGTGAAAATCACCCTTGTCAAAAGTGAAAATCTCACCCGTCAGAAATCCAGCGATAATCTCCCGCTCTCCGGTGAAAATCACCCTTGTCAAAAGTGAAAATCTCACCCGTCAGAAATCGTTAGTTTTTTATTTGGTAAATAATCTTCAAAATACATTTCGGGATTGGGAAATAATCAGAAAATCATTCTCAAGGCAAGCCCTCGAGCGATTTCCACGGCAAAAAATCTTCGGAATGATTTTCGATAATTTCCCTATCCCTTAATATATTACTACAGAGAAGTGCACTGCTACCTCATTTTGTGAACATAAATCAAGATTGTTGTTTTCACATAATGTCTAGCTGTCATTCCTACATTAATTGTCATCTATCAACTAACATCTTCAGAAAGATACTTACCCTAGAACAGCGCATTTACTTAATCAAGTGTTATGGTATTGGAGAAGTGTCCTATAAATACGCAATTCAAATTTTCAACCGAAAATTTCCAGGTGTATACGTTTCTGTTAATGCCTTAAGAAATCTGGTACGTAAATTCGACGTTTATGGTGATGTTAAAGGTGTGAAAAAGACAAAAAAGAATTTAGATGAAAATGGCGCTGCAACAATTTTGGTCTTACAATAATCCCCGACTTCCTTTAAGAGCAAGAGCCAATGAGGTGGGTGGTATATCTAAAAGTCACGTACACAATATTCTGTCCACTGACGATAATCTTTGCTTTATCGTCAGTGATTCTGTCCACACGCATTCAAACCAACCTTTATCCACATACTTCAAGAAAGCCGTCATTTTCACCATCATATCATATTCAGTGACGAATCTACGTTCACAACAAATGGTATAATTTCTAGTCAAAATTGTCGCTTTTGGGCGACCGAAAATCCCTACTTTAAGCTTTGCACAAACAGTCAGAAATTTAGGAAAGTTAACGTATGGTGTGCTTTAACGTTCAATAAAGAAATTGGTCCATTTTTCCTGGAAAGAAGGCCAAACGCAAATTATTATTTGGAAATTCTTAGTGAATACTTTTTTCCTCAACTGGAGGAAGAAAATTTGGAATTTAGAAGGAAGGTGATATTCCAGCAAGATGGCTGCCCAGCGCATAGTACACTGCTTATAACAAATTGGCTTAATGAATATTTCCCTGAAAAATTGATGGGCCGCCATGGACCGATACACTGGCCAGCGCGGTCTCCGGACCTCACCGCGATGGATTATTTCCTGTGGGGGTATCTTAAACAATAAGTTTATGCTACTGACATGCAAGATAATGTTGATATTTTAAAAAACAGAATCACTGACGCCACTGCTACAGTAACACCAGACATTATATTCACAATGTTTATTACGAATTTCGAAAAAGAATGGAGAAATATGTTGACGTTGGAGGATTTCATGTTGAATAAAACGTTACTGTTTGTCATTTATCTCAATGTATTAACTTAAATCATTTTTGATTTTTTCTGGCACTTCTATGAAAAAACTTTATTTGGCTTTTCGATTTATGCTTCTATGCTCTTTCATTTTGACGCTTGAAGAAAGTTTCTTTCAAAAATGTTTTATTTTCCAAATCTACATTTTCATGTTTTTTGCGCACCGTGTACAACAAAATCAAATTTTCTCAACGTGAATCGTATTTATACAACAAGCAAAAGAAATGTTTAAGGGTGACTTTTTTTGAAAAACTGAAAATAATGTTTTTTACATGTATAGTTAAGTCCATCCGTGGACACACTGTAATATATTAAAACAAAGTTTATTATGAAACATTATACAAACAAACAATATTTTTACCTACTTAACTATATATACAATGTTTTTGGGCATACCCTACGATTTGAGAAGTTCCTCCAAGGCTAAAAATACAGCAAATTTCATTAATTTCACCAAGAATAAAATGCAAAATAAGGTAATGATTCCTGCTTCAACCTATATATATTTCTTTACTTTTCTCTGCGCTTTTCCGTTCAAAAATTAAAAACATTTATGTCATACGCCTCTCAAGAATGTCGTAAAAATTAGACGAGATTATTAAAAAACACAATTAAAACAGTGAAATCGTACATCCGAAGAAAAGTGTGATAACTTGAGCCTACTCTTACGAAATATAATATAAGTAATAAGAACAACCATTTATCTCCTAAGAGAACTGTAGGTGAAAAAGTTTGTTCCTTTATTTTTTAATAGAGGTCGCAGAAATCTCTTTTCCTACTTGAAAAGCAATTCATCCAAGGTTCCATGGATTAAAAAAGGGAGTGCCCACCAAAAATTTTTCGCTCGGCGCTAATTTTTTCACCACTGTAACACCACTCGCCTGTTTTACAGCAAATGACGATAATTAGACTTAGAACTGGCGATTTAAAAATTACGTAGATCAAACTAAGAACTAATTTCTCAAATCAAGTTCCTTGAGTTTATAAAAAGAGTATCGTTGCAAATTCCGCGATAGCGAATTATTTTTTTTGTTTTAAGTTTCTTTCATCATCAAGCAAAAGAAATCTGCAATCTTAAACTATAACTTTTGAACGTTCTCAATTCTTAAATATGATGTTTACAAACGGATAAGTACCGTATTTCCATTTAAGGAAATGTCTTTAAATTAAACACATAAGTTGAAATATTTCTTTCTCACTTTAAATCTTACTGTTTCTTTAAAGTAAATAAGTTCTCTTTTTCTAACATCAGCATAATCAAGTGCTCTGAATAAATAAATATTTCTGAAAGCAATTATTACAAATATATTTGCAGTAATTGAACAGCATTATAGTATAGGTATCTTTAAATAGCGCGAATATATACCATCTCTTAAAATCTATTGTGTTTACATTAAAGGATCCAAATAATGAGCATTCTTTGGGTAGGTCTTGGATCTAATACACACCATTTCAAATGCATCATCACTTGCTGTGGGTAATACGTTGGTCATTATTTTTCTTATTATTTTAGTGTCGTGGCAACATAGAACAGTCTCCTTTACAGGCTACCAAAAAGAAACATGTTATTCTACTATAATTGTACCAGGGTGGGGTGAAATTATGAATTTACAGTCCTTGTTAAAGAAGGTTTCTCCAACAGCTAACAATAGTCAAGTATATAATCAAAGTGGCAACAGGGAATTATAATTGCTGTAAATTTACAAGTAGTATTATTCATAAATGTGTAACACGAACTTTTCTAGTTCTAGTTCCTTATTAAACTGTTCTTATAGAACATCTTCCTTAAGTAAAGAATGAGAAAGTCATTTTTTAAGTTACCTATAGATTTAAGACATCAAAGTTAACAGCAGTTTTTTTGTTTCGAAGTAATATTTGTTTTTAAAAAAGCGTCTAGTACACCAAAATAAAACCGAAAATATAAAAGTTCCATTGCAATGGTTGTTGAATGAGTTTTAAAGTTTACAAAACCGTTTTTATTTTTAAATCTACAATGAAGCACTTTTTGATCTTATAGAACTCTTATTAAAATAATTGTTGCAGGAACATTCCGGAGAGTAAGTAAAACAATATTCAGACTTAATATTAATATTTTATTTGTTGTAAAAACATGCTTACAATTTTTATAAAACCAGGACATGTTAGTTTAGTAGTAAATTTTAAATATTCATTCTCAGTACTGTCGTAAAGTATTCCACCTATATCAAGCAAAGAGCTCTGTGGCACGCTATTATTTACGTGCGTATAAGGCAAAAACAACGCCCACAGTGGGGGTTGGGTGCCTGTTTAGGTTTAGGGGATGCGTGGCCTTATACCTATGTGCTGACATCGAGGGTTTGTATATTTACGAAGGTTTAAAATAAATTGGACGAAATCCCGGTCAGAAGGGATTGTTTTTAATCTGTATTAATTCCCACGTTTTGAAATAAATCGAGTTGAGCCTCATTTGTCAAGAACTATGAAAACAGTATTAAAAATTATCTTCTTATTGGCGTAAAGTGTGTACCAAGGTATATCGTTTGGTTTAATGACTGCAATAAAACCCCTTAATAACTTAATAATAGTTTCATTATATTGTAAACACCCAAAGAAACCCTGTTTACCTGTTCGATTGCCAAACCTACGTTTTTAAATAATTTAGTGGTAAAATTACCCATATAAAACTATCGATGAGCCTGCCAACCAGCCTAATCTACCTGGTCCGAGTCATTAAGTCAAACGGTATATCTTGGTACTTACTTTACCTATATTTTCTCTGGAAGCATTTTATACTTTACACAATATAAACTGGAACTGCAGAGCTCAAAGGGTGCTTATTTCTCATTGTTTCGCCATTTCACAGCCATCTCCCTAGACACAAATTACGGTGTTGAACCTTTCCTAAGTGTTTACCCGAGGGGGTATATTGTCGAATTTAAGCTGAAATAGTGTATATACAAGGTGTTCCTGTATACGAATATTTAAGGGTGCGAATCTACATGAAAAATTAATGATAGTTCGCTTTATAAAGTATTAACCAAACATTTTAACGCGTCAATTAACAACAAAGATACAGGAGCGCAGGTTCCCATGAAAGACATATCACCCCCTATATTATCAGGATTAAGATGAATAAAACTTGAGGTTTACCCACTCCCAAAAGCGCCAATTTCATATCTTTTCAGTTTTATTTTAGGGCTTTTACCTTACAAACAAGTTTTCCTTTTAATTTCGGAAAAATCAATTTTCGATTTCGCGTTCTCGATCAGGTGGAAATGATTGGCAGGTCAATCGGAAAATTTTAATGAAAATTTAATAGCGGATTTGCCTTCGGGATTTTATAGCTTTTTTTCACTTTATACACTTTTTTATTTTAAATTGTGAAATAACTTTTAAATTATTTAATATTTTTCTGGTGTTTCTGGCGGGATTTTGCGCTATATTACCCTCTAATTTATTTTAATTAATACCACATTATAAATAATCTGTAGTTCTTATAAGCAATCTTTTTAGATAAATACGAAACTTTATTTCGCGTGCCACAACTTAGTTTGCAGCATTGTGACTTTCGTTGTTGCCGTCTAACGAACTTATTGTTTAATTAACTAATGAATCGTGTGAATCTTGTAAGTGCCTTTTATGCCATTCTAATTTATATTCTTTATCAATGATAAAGATGTAATTGATGGGTTTGTTGGTTTGTTTTCCCCATTCCCCAAACACAAGCATTCTTTGTGTTATTTTATTTAAAATGTTTAGGAAGGGGCAAAGGCTGTTGCAAGGCTTAAGCAATTAAAAAGTCATCTAGATGATTTGGAAGCCCAAATAAATAAGAGCTGAAATTCGTGCAATAACACCAGAATTCCTTAGTTACTTACACTTTAATAACATTGGCCGACACTATTTTTTCTAACACAGTTCATCCCATTATTTTCACAATGCTAATACCTTTCTAAAAATAGAAAAATATTTATAAAGCCCTAATACGTACCGCTTTTCAATATTTTAGTACGTGATTTGGGGATGTCAAAGCAACAGTCGAGAACTTCTTGGTTCCCGTCTTAAGGTGGGGAACTTACTAGCTAAAGAAACAAAAATTACGAGTTTTAGGAAAAGAAATGCTACGCTTTCTACATTTTACAATATGCATGGATGATTCGTTATGTGCGTGTACTGATATCGATGGTTTAATACATGTCGGCGAGTATAGATCAAGTAGGTAGTTATTGTTTTAGAACATTAAGTTTTGTTTATGGTTGGGATATTGACCCGACCGGGAGCAATCAATTTATACGCATAAGAACTCTTCGTGAAATTTTTTGCATATTTTCATTCCTTTCAATTTCGGCAGAATTTTTTTTTAATTCGGAAGTTCATTTCGACAAAAATAAATGCATGCACTTGCCGACGAATGGCTTGAGTTGACTTCGTTTGCTGATTAATAAACATCTTTTTCCGTCCTCTTGTTTCCTTCTGATCGGACACTTTAGTATTCCTAATGTCCTTGATAGTTCTATAAACAGTACTGCAAGATGTCTTAGTCAATGTGGCACAAAGTTCTGCTGTATCAGTGAATGATATTCCACTGTGTGCACTTAGAATTCCCTCCTACACATTTTTTACCATTGTACGCTCCCCAGGTTTTAAATGACGTCGTTTTGTACCTTGTTGGTTACTATCACTTGAAGAACTCGCCTGCATTATAATATTTGCTGTTTTGAAAAACCACCAAAATAATAAAACTGAATTGCTAATATCCTCTTGATTGAAACTTGTCTACGACACTGAACGTTGGTTAGAGGCGATAAGAAAGCCAAATTAAGTAAAACAGGTACGGTAGGGTGAAAAGGCCCTTAATGACATGCCGATTTCGGTAAATTTTATGGAAATTTCAGTGAAATCTATTAAAGCTAGGCAACATGTAATGACCTATTTATGCACAATCTTCCCAAGCGGTTTGGATTGCTTTTATTTAACTTAAAAGTGGGCGAATCAATGTTAATTATTTTCGCCTCACACCGTTAATTGTTATATGAACAGTTTTGCCAATTATTTTGAGACCGTAGTATAGAGTTAACATGTTTTATATATTGTTTAATCTAGGATAAGGGACAAGAAACGCACTTGATATTATTAAGAAGATAATATGTCAAGTTGAGTGGAACGGAGCCGGAGAGTGAAAATGGGAAAAGGGGAGAGGATTTATTAAAAAAGTATTGAACGAAGTACAACCGGCATTTTTTTAAAAAATATTTTACCTTGTTCTAAGTAGCCGGATTATTTCGTTATGAATTGATATCATATTGTCAAGCGTGTCGTTTGTTGTTTGAACTTGAGTAATTTACATATAATAAGACAGTTATTTAACCGCAGTGTTTAAGTGTTTGTTTTCCGTGTTTAACAACAATAATGACTGAAGAACAGACCTCCTCTTCTCTATTTCCGACATACATGAACTCAATATCGAGCATTCTCCTTGTGAGTGGCGCCTGTTCATAGACTCATCAAAATTAAAATAAACTACAACCGGTATAGTACGACACATGATAAATGGTCATGACTAACTAACGCCTTTATATTTTATACCTGCTTTTGGCAAATAAACAATTTCGGTCCAGGGTGGTAGTAGGAAGATTAAAACAATGCACAAAAATTTATTGTGTATCGCTGACTTTGACGTAAACGTTATTAATATGCGTAAAAGTAGTAAGCCGTAATATATAATTTTTATTATACGGAGTGTCATACGTAGAAGTTCCACCCCCTTTTATTTTCTTAAGTTTTTGAGACATCGGAATAATTTTTTTTGTTTGAAAGCGAATGGCAAAGACTTTTTGACATCTGTGTAATTACCGGGTTTAAAATGCGAAACTTCTACGTAGAACGCTCTGTATAAAACCGTATGAGTAAAATAAGTCATCTCAATAGTTTGAACTATACTATCACTATCATCCACTGATATAATTAAAGGTTTTATGTTTTCCCAAAATTTTTTATAATTATTTTCGACTTCAAGTACATGATTAACAGTGGCGTAGTAACGGGGGGGGGGGGGGAGGTTTGGGGACAAAACCCATCCCGAAAATTCAGTATGATTATAAATGTCATGACCTTAAACGTTTACACACCCTACGAAATAAATTAATGCTGTTAATATACAGAATTTGAACTATGAATGTTACTGTGACCCCCCCCCCCCCCAAAAAAAAATCTTACGCTACGCCACTGATGAATAACGCACGCTCTTTAACTGCCCTCTGGTATTAATTCACACTGAGTTTTAATTACTTCAATTACAGGCCATATTGGCTAAGGAACTCTTGCAGTACGTCTTTATTCTGCTTATGGTTGGTATTTTCAAATGATTTAATGATAATCGACAATTTCTAATGTAAGATACGAACATTATCAAAATAAAATCATAATGCCTCCCTGTTACAGGCTTACAATCAGCCCTCAATTGCTTTATGGGGGGTAAAGTCACCCGACCATTATAAAGAAGGTAAAATCATGACCATTTATCTTGTGTCGGGCTATACAAATGCCAGATATGTGGAGATTTAAAAGTTATAACAATTTTAATAAGACTTTAGGGAGGATTTACAGAATATTGCTATTTTCTTTGTTTGCGGGACAGTCGAACAGTATGTAACGAAAATTTGGCCGGAAAGGAGTGAGTTTCAACCGGAATCTCACAAGGTCAAGTATGTGCTCCTCGTAGACCCAAAAAATGTCCTTTCGCCTCCTCTTTACATTAAACTTGGACTAATGAAAAACTTTGTGTGTGTGTCCCAAGTTCAGTGACGTCAAGTTAAAAGAAGGCATTTTTATTGGGCTACAAGTTAGAAAATTGTTGGACTATGTTAAATTTATAAAATTTATACAACAGTTAATGAACTTTTAAACTCCTACAAGTCGCTTGGTTGCCGCATGCCGCATGTCATTAAAAATTCACTGTCCCCATTCCCATTTATTATTTTTTCCTGAGAATTTGGGCGCTGTCAGCGACAAGTAGGATGAAGGGTTCCATCAGGATATCAGTATAATGGAAATTCGATACCAAGGACGATGGGAGCTTTATGTTTCTACAAAAAAAAATTTAATCGCCCAGTTATTATTACCAAAAAAAAAAAGGTTTCCTAGGTACCTACCTAAAAGTATGTTTATGGTACGAGGCTATAAACCCAATTTAAACCATTTATTATTACAATATTTACAAAACAAATTATAATAATGCCAGGGGTAATGTCCATAATTTTGTTGACGTACCTGGGTTGTTTTGCGTTCGAAATCAGTGCACGTGCACCAAAACCCGTACATCTTCAGCAACGTTGCCGGATGTTTAAAAAAATCATTGACACTCCGCCCTGCCAGCGCATTTTACACTAATTTTGTAGTCAGGCTCAATCTAGATTTGAAATATTATTATTATTATTTTGACATGAAGCAATCATTATACAGGGTGTTTCAAAAAACATGTGCCACCGCTGGTGTGGTGATTCCTTACCCAAAAATAAGATAAATAGTTCCTATCGACATAGGTCCTCAAGCGCTCTATTTTTGAGATACAGGGTGTTACAATTTTTAAGCGGAGCAAAAAAATATGTACGCCACTGCCGTTTCCTCTTTTGATAACACAGTTATGTAGGAAGTTTAATGTCTAATGCGAAAGACCTTTTGAATTTTTTTTGATTTCTGCTTTGTTTAGGAGATAAATGCGATTTCATCAAACTCTGATATAGGTATGCAAATAAATGTCGTTTATTTTTTTAATCAAAAACCGTTGGTCACACGGAGAAAAGTCAAGGGACCATTTTTGCTAAGTGATAAAGCGCAATCTTGAAAGTAATATTTGTTTTGAAGAAAAAGAGTGGCGTATAATTTTTTTCGTTGTTAAAATATGAAAATACATGTTGGCACGGACGCTACTGGTAGAAGTAGAGCAAATCTCTTTTATAAAATAATTGTGTTTTTATGCCTAGTTAGTACATAATGAAATTCAAAATAATATCAAAACGGTCTTAAAAATATTTGAAAAAACCGTTTTTTTTTTTTTCAACACTGTCTTATTTTAGGGCAAAGAATCACCACACGAGCGATGGCACCTATTTGTTAAAACACTCTGTATACTGTGAATTATATCAACTTCTTAAAAGATTGCAGACGAGAAGCGGCAACGTCGCAGTTGTCTTTATCTTCATTCACCAGTACAGTAGTACTCAAATCCAAATGCTTTAATCAATGTTGAGTACCCAGTTATCTAGAATGGTATAAATGCTACAAACAAAATATTAATTAATATATAACCTACAGTCATTACCTCCGTATCTTATCATTCAACTATTTTGTTGTTTCTTTTTTTTTATTTGGTGGTTTGGTACCTGTTTGTGATTTTGACTCAGTGCAATTCGGAAATTTTGACGCGTTCTATAGTGTGTTTTTGAAGTTGTTTCTGTTTCCCAAGTTTTGTATTCCACGCGCAGTAATATTTTAACAGTGCAATATTTAGGACAGAGACTGTTTTTAAATTCCTGATAAACCTTTTTAAACTCAAACACAAAATGAATACGTTATTCAATCTTCTGAAATTTGTGTACATTTTTTCCCTTGTTATAAAGCTGATGGGCTTCTGCCTGAAGACAGTGTTTCATGACGATATACACAAATATAATAAGCATCAGCTTCCTGTGCTGAAGAAGAAGCGACTAAATCATTGCTGGTATGATATTTCATTTTTTGGTCAGCACTTAGGATGCTTAAAAAAATTTAAATTATTTGTGCTTTGTATGATTCTCCAACATTTTAAGTCGACCGTGGAAATGAAATGATGAATAAAATAAATCGATTATATCAACTGCAAAATACCTTTTCTGTGACACAATATCGGAAACATCCCCCAGCCAGGATGTTTCCTTAGTGCCGTTATCGCTTCATCTGTCAATAAAGTCAATATTGAACATCGCAGGAAGGTGTGCAACAGTTTCATTAGAACATAATGGCTCTAATGGAAGAGAATGACCTCGTTTTTAATTGTATTAGGTTTTATATTCTTGTCGATTGACGTATTATTTTTTCCGCTCAACTATAGTGTAACTAAGATCATTTGAAATAACAAAAAATTGACTTTAGATAGAATATAATACACATTCAATAAAAAATCTAGTAGCGGCCGTTGACATAATTTTTCCGGAAAACGAATTTTAATCTGTAATAATTTAAAAAAATAATAGAAAATGTTGGATTTGAAAGGGTATAAAAATAAGTTCTAAGAATTTACGTTCACTTCATTATATTAAAAAAAAAATTCCATCAAACAATTCATTAATTTCAAATTTTAATATTTATAAAAACATTTATAGAAAACTAATTAAAAAAGTCAAGGAAAATTATTTTGAAAATCGTATTAGTAAATCATTAAATCCACGAAAAGAATGTTGGAAAATTATTAATGATTTGAGAGGGAAAAATAACATAATACCTATAAATACCTCATTATCTATTAGTAAGTAAGTAGAAAAATGCCCATTATGGACGAGACTTCAGCTATAACATGTATATATTTCTAGTAATTTATTTTGATTTTGTTTTTATACCATCCCAAAATAGCTGAATATAGAGTGATTTATTATTATTATTATCTTCTGACGAGCTGAACCATTTTTACTGTTCGATTGCTTTAAATCGTTCTGAAAATATTTATCCATGCATTGATACACTTTCGTACATGAAGAATTTTAAAATTAAGGATACATTTTTCTTTAGTCCAACCGATGTTCAAGAAATAAAATTAATTATTTTAAGTTTTACTATATTATTATATTTTATTGTTAATTTAATTTTTAAAAAAGGCTTAATAATACTTTATGACATTAAAGCATATTTTGATTTGATTTGATTTGTCTGAGCGTCATAAGTGTAAAATAATGCCTAATATGAAATATTTTTAATATTAGAGGGTTTTTGCGACTTTTTGGGCTTCTCGTTTCCAATTTAGCAATATTTTATTACCAAAAATTACATGTCAAGTCTTAATATACAAGAACTGTTAAAAATGACTACTTTCAGCTATCCGCTATAGGAAATAATCCAGGGGGTTTAAGTCCGGGGATCGAGCAGGCCATAAGTAAGGTCCACCTCGACCAATCCAGCGATCCCCGTACGTTACTGTTAAAAACCCACAAGCAACCACACTAAAATGCGCTCGTGCACCATAGTGAAGTGGACGAAAACCTTACTTATTAACTACTTTATGCTGTAGTATAACGTTAATTTGGGACTATAGGTACTTACTTACTAAACCGATTTCTTCCTCACTTTCAGATAGTACACCCATTTTCTGCAGCCAATCAAACGCCGTCCACCTTGCAGGCGCAACTGCGATGGTATAAAAGGCGCGGGACGCAGGTCGCCCCGGCGCCGCCTTTGGCCGCCTTTTTGCCATGGGCGCCCGCCCCGACGACGTTTACCGCCCGCCGAGGCTGGCGGAGTGGTTGCATCGGTTGCCTCACGTCAATGCCACCTTCAAGGAGGTGGACAGTACGTTTGATCCCAACTCTGCTGTATATTTAGAGGTAAGTAATTTTATCTACTTTTTAGCAAGGTGGGTAAATATTAAATGTAATGGTCATGATATTTATACAGTGTGTCCGCTTAAGTTCTTCACATATGGGAAACTTTTTTAATATTAATTTTACGGATAAAAGTTACACTTTATAAAAAATAATATTAGACTAGACTATTCAAACTTGAGATAGTAGGTATGTACAGGATGATCAAAAAGTAAAAAAATCAAAATTGACCTACGAGAAAAGTACCCTTAATTTTAATTTTGGGGCAAAATGGAATAAGAAAATGTTGATTGGCATTAAAAATTATATATGTTTCTACTCTTAGTAGACTATTATTGAAAGTAAATTTGACATTTCAAAAAATATCATTTTTTGAAATGATTTATTATTAATAATTGTATTTATTATGCAATTCAAGCTAATATTTTATTCAAAACGTAACCTTTGATTCTTTATCCCCGTTTTGTAGTAATTTTATGACGCATTTAAATAATTGTTAGAAACATGATAATTTATTTTGGAAAAATACAATTATAATAATAAACATTAAATTATGAATTAAATAAAAATATTCATTAACTTTCCCTCACTGTACATTTGCCTCGACATATCCTCCCTCCATTTCAATACATTTAGCCGTTCTTGCAGAAAATTCTCTTAAAACATTTCTAATCATGGCAGGAGTTATATTTGTAATTGTCTCTCTAATTACCCTCTCTAAATGGTCAACATTTTGAAATGACCTTTGTAGGTATACATTCTGTTTTAAATAAGAAATGATCGAGGGGGCTCAAGTCCGGAGACCTAGCGGGCCAAAAAAGGTTAGAATATCTATCGATAACTTTTCCATTAAAAATGATGTTTAAGTATTGTCTTACATTCCTCGTACTGTGGCATGGTGCACCATCTTTTTGGTACCATATCCGTAGTCTATCGGGTATGTGAAGTCCATGAATAAAATTAAACAAACAATTATTTAAAAAATGCAAGTAACGTTCACCATTTAAATTTTGTCGAAAAAAAAAGGTCCTATTCTATTTTTGTAAATTCCGCACCACACATTTGTTTTAAATGAGTACTGATCACGTGTCTATATAGTGAAAGTTGGATTAACGTCACTTCACCAACGACAATTTTTTGAACTTATAGTCCCGTTCGAGGTAAAGGTTGCTTCGTCGGTAAAAATTATATCTCTTATCATGAAAGAGTTATCTTCTAACTCTCCTTGTATTAAAAATTATTTTTTAGGATCTTCTACTACAGACAACATTCCTTGGTTTACAGTTTCAATATTTGCAACCCTTGGTCAACGTTTCTTATTGTAGTTATTTTCCACACTTCCAAAGGTCTTAAATTTAGTCACTATGTTTCCTACTGTTGTAAAAGAAATCATTTTATCAGGGTATCTGTAGTTAAAAATTTCGGCAGTTTCCCGATACGTTTTGTAATTTTCACCAACAATTAAAATTATTTCAATTTTATCATGCATACTTAATTTCAACGGCATATTTATCTAATTAAATATTCAAACTGATGTTTTAGAGTATTTTAGACAGATAACATAGCTGACAATTAAAATTCAAATTCAGGTGGGAAATGGTGGCAGATAATGGACATGCCATTAAGAATTAAGATTTAAATTTGTAAGTTTATTTTCAATAATAGTCTACTAAGAGTAGAAACAGATAATTTTTAATGCCAATCAACATTTTCTTATTCCATTTTGCTCTAAAACTAAAATTAAGGGTACTTTTCTCGTAGGTCAATTTTGATTTTTTTACTTTTTGATCATCCTGTACATACTATCTCAAGTTTGAATAGTCTAATATTATTTTTTCAGTAAGCAGAACTTTTTATAAAGAGTAACTTTTTTTCGTACAATTAATATTAAAAAAGTTTCCTATATGAACAGAACTTAAGCGGATACACTGTTTTGTTGTGTGTGACATTGAGACAATTTAAGAATTTGTCTTTGTAGATTTGTACTTTTTTATTTTTAATATTACTCTTAAGGACCGATTGGAGAGTATAGGTTTATTCAGGTTAGATTAAGTTATTATTAAGATAATATTTTGAAATGTTAAAGCGTAAACTAATATTAATGTTAGTAAGCAAATAAATAACTTGTTTATTTGGTACATTGCATAGGTTACGTTTTTAGCACATTAGTAATTATAATTTTTTTAAAGGTTAAATTTAGGTTATCTAACTCGCAAATGCGCTAAATTTAAATAACCCTAATAAATGTTATTTTGTACAATGTTTTGTTGACTTTGTCTATTATCGAAAATAAAGTAGCATTGTTTTCCTCAAAATAGAACTGTTATCTTCTTTCAGACTTTATGCACTTATCTTTTTTGACGCAACAGACTCAAGCCACAGAACAACTGATTGTAGTGCTACAATGTGTGTCTGTCTGTCGGTCAGAGAGAGTTTAGCTTATTAGTCTATCTTTAAATGGCGCGGAGTAATAAATGCTCATTAAATATCTTAAACCTTAAAATCTATTGCGTTTACATTAAAGAATCCAAATAATGAGCATGGTGGGTCTACCCTGAATTTATCGCAAGCCATTGTTATATTTGATGATTTACCATTGTTAGCAGGTATAATCCCTTATTCAGGAGCGTGTATTGGGGGGAGTTTTTAAATTAAAAATCTTAAACATGCCTATTCTCCTAAAATTGTTAATTACAAAGACAAGATTTAATATAGAATCTTACAAACAAAGCGTTTTCAAAAACCGAATAATACTTTGCCGTTATGGCTTAATCATAGTCCGATTCGGAAGATGAACTTTTATTAACATCGTTTATAATAAGCGGTTCATCCATTTCTTTGATTATTTTATTACATCTACCTGCCACATTTTGGCTTCTTCTATCACATGATCAATACACTTTTTCCACTTTTCCGCACTGATTTTACCCATAGCTTCATTGAAGCGTCTTTTTAAATCCACCATTGTATAAGTCGTGTTTTTTCTGGCGATATCTGTCTTTATTTGAGCCCATATAAGTTCGATCGGGTTTAATTCGCAATGGTAAGGAGGGAGTCTGAGCACAGATATTCCTCGTAACTTTGCCATATCATCGACTCATATTTTATGAATGCATTTTTATGTAAATTGGCTATTACCAATAGTTCTTTTTTTAAGGAATCTAATGGAAATTCTATTTATCTTAAACTTAGCCATTCTGTTATTCCACTTAATAACTTGCATCATCCAATACAATTATTGCATCTTTTGGTATAAGATCCAACATTTGCTCGAACCATTCTTCAAAGACATCGGCATTCATATCCAGGGGCGGATGGGCTACCCAAGACCGGCCCGGGCAATCACTTAATAATAATACCATTCTTTATTTTGCGATGTTTATTACTAACCTAATAAAATAGTAAACAAAACTAAAAATATTTCTAATAGAATTAACTCCTTCTATTATAATTCTTTTACTACAAAATCTAAATCTAAATTTAACAACTGAGATAAAATAGTATTTGTGTAATAGCAGTCAATATTTTATCAAAATAGACAATTAAAAATAAAGGATATTTTAAATTATAAGATCAACAATTTACCTAAGAAACTGGATGATCCTGCTAGCTCATTAATGACCTCCTCATTGTCGATTGTCCATAAGATTTCTTTTTCAATATTCATTACCATAAATGATTCCAAATGTTCATCGCTTAAAGAATTGCGTAGTCGGTTCTTGATGTATTTTAAAATAGAGAAACTTCTCTCGCATGACACTTGGGTGACAGGCAAAGTTAAAATACATTGGTAGACTACAGATAAAAGCATGGGTAGGCATTCTGATACATATTGTATTTCATTATTGCTAGATAGCAACAATGTACACAGCTTCTACAGAGACTACTAGGACTTTTTTCTTGACATTTATAGGTTGTTTGTGAATCTATAACATCTGGGTCATCTTCGTCAGTTATCTCCTCATAATCTGCCAAAGTATCTTTTGGAAGGATTCATTTAAAGTCATCTTATAAAAAATATCCCAATTCAATACAAAATGGCACAATTCTTCCTTAATATTTGACACTTGGGCATCTTCTCTAAATTGTAAAATTTTCTTTAAAATGCTCTGCAAGCTACTTTCAGAAATACCATTGGTTTTGATTTCATTAAAATTTATAGGATTGAAAATGGACATATCAGCACATAAGTTTATATTTCTGTTATATCGGTTCTCCATTAACATAATGGCGGTATCCATTATAACATTGAACATTTCTATTTAAAATTTGTCTTTCGAATTACTAACAGCTTCATCACTGCAATTTTCGTCGAAGAATTTCTTGACTTTTCGTATTTTCGTAACTGGAAACTCATCTTCGATGTCAAAACTAATATCTCTTTTCTTCATTTCACTATTAGCCCCAGTTAGAAAAATTGGTGTTGACTTTTTAAAAGCCTCAAAATCTCGTTGAATTATTTTTAACTCGGCCGTTGACGTTTTAGTCATGGCATTTGCTTTTAATAAATCCGAACCTCTAGTCTGTAGATATCTTGAAAGTGGGCCAGTGATAGAAAACAGTTTTAAAAACACCTGGGAACGAAAGATATTTTCGTATTTAAGGAATTGCTGTTTTAAGTTTTCTGCAGTAGATCGGATATCAGTTCTGTGAAATACTTGACAATGATTCAAGAACATCTAAGTTTAATGGGCTATCTCCAAAAATCTTCTCCAACTCTTTTTCTTTAGACCACCATCTAGTTTGTTCAAGTACTCCTAATTTTCTCCTTTTTTTGTCACAAGAAATAGATGACCAAACATCAATCCTCTTATACGATTCACGAAAGAAGGTGGCGACTGAATTAAGCAAAGAAAATAGTGATTAGGCTTTCACTGCACTAAACAACATGGTAACGACTATAAACTGAATTTATGCATTTCTCCATTTATATTTTTCAGAACTATCTTTGACTTCTTTTTGAGAAAAAAAATGTCAGTCTTAACATTTAGAGATGGACCGGCCCACCGGGCATTTGCCCGGTTGCCCGGCGGGCCCATCCGCCCCTGTTCATATCTTCGTGATAGTCTCCTGTATTTTTAGATTGGAACATTAGAAGACCATACACCTTTAACGAAGGCTCCAATATGGGTTATGATAAGTCGATGTCCCTTAACAGATGGCGCTCTTAATCCTGTGGACAATCCTTCTAGAAAAGCTCGCCATAAACTTTTGGTATTTTCATCCTGCCAAAATTTAGTCACAGTGTGGCCTTCATTTAGCCATGTTTCGTCTAGGTAAAATATTTTTTTGTTTTCTTCTCTGGCTTTTTGGATGCTTCTTAAGTAATTTGTTCTCCAACAGACGATATCGCTTCTGTCTATTAAAATCGATTGCCTATTATGTTTTTTCCACGGAAACCAATTTTTTTTAATAATTTCCAAAGCGTATTTTTACACATAAATGGGTAGTCCTGGTCTTCTCGGATTGATCTGCTGTAAATTGTACTGCAAAGGCATAATAATCACATAATTAGCAAACAGAGGTAACCAGGATTAGGTACAATAAAAAAGGAATAAAATGATTAGAGCAGAAACATAATAAGTACCTAGACTCTAATTAGTTTTGAAAAAATTGCTTTCTAAAATTCAAGGTAAATGAAGAATGAAATAGAAGCTTTAAGATTTTTAATTTATTTGTAAAAATCTCAGCCTAAACTTCAAAAATCGTATTTAATTTTAAATTAAACGCCCTTTTTGATCCGCTACTGACCCCTGCAAAGCCTTCAAAATATTTATTTGGACGCCTTTCAGTTTAAGCTCTCTGGGCTTGAAGTTTCGAAGATCGAGTGCATTTTTATTCACCTTTATTGAATTTTTACAGACGTAGAGAATTTGTAGCAATTCTGGGATGCTCTCTATTGAATGGCAAAAATCGAACAAATCTCGTGTGTCTTTCTATTGTTGTAACCCTATGTTTCCACATGTGTATATAAGTTTATATGTATAGGTACGATACTTTATTTTTAGTAAGAATACGTCATTCAACCTTATTTTTATAGATACCTAATTATCTTAGATATTATACCAGACGATAGTAAAACGGCGACAGACCCTTCTATTGTAAGTTTATTATTATTTCTTCTAAATTTTAATTACTGTTTATTTAAAAACCTTTTCAAACAGAACAGACTAATTTCTATGATAGACGCCAGGTATCGAAATATTTAACCATAACAAAACTTTCCATTTTAGAGAAATTACTCATTTTATTAAATTAGTTTATTGTATCACATTGTAAACTTTGCAAATGGGCTTTATCACTCTTTGTTAAAAACATATTCTTGCTAAATAACAAGAAAGCTTTATTTGATTTGCTTTGAGTTGATTTAAGACCGCCCATTTTCAAAGGCACGCCCAAATTAGTCCTTAGGTTAGCTCTTAGAAATTTGAGAAGGGAGGTTACTTCTGAACATTTGTAAGAACAACTTGTGCTCCCAAAATATTTTAAAATCGTATTTCTTACAAATAAACGAAAGTGTTTTCTTTTTCTTCGTATAAAAGAGTTAGTTTTATTTCTTAGTTTAAAACTTAAGGTTCTTGTGAATTTAGTCACAACGCTCGTGGCTAGATCCACAACATTGGTGGCAGCGGAAAACTTTTCGGATTTTTGAAGGAGCGCCAAGACGCAGCAAATATCCAAGAAGTCTCAGAGAAGGAAGCAAGAAAGTCCAGAGGCAATTTGAAGGTGCGCCAAGACGCAGCAAAGACCCCAAGGAAACAGAAATCAACTGAATTAGTTTGAAGGAGCGCCAAGACGCAGCAGACTTTTACAGCCGGAAGTCGACCTTAGTTCACAACCATCTGCAGATTCCCGACGCGGAGTACGAATCCAGGTTAGCCAAGGCCTTGGAAAATCGGAGACGTAGTGCAGGATGAACAAGTAAGTCCCTTCTTTGTTTTCTGTGTGACGCTATTTTCTTTGTAACCTTTTTTAGTGTTAGGTTAAGGATAGGTATTTGATTTCAACATAAAAATATATTTTTCTTTTGTGATACTGCAAATAACAAATTATTATTATAAAAAATTATCAAATCAACTAAAATTATACTGACAAATTATCAATTTATTATTATTACATTAAGTTAAGTAATCAAAAAAAAAAAAAAAATGAGTGATAAAAATGCATTTGACGTTTTAAACCAAATAGACTCTTTTGATGGGCATGGCGATACAAATTCACTAAATTTCTTTCTTAAAAGTTGTGACGCTATGATGAAAATTGTTAAGGAAACAGAAAAAAATAAGTTAGCTGAGTTAATTTTTGCAATGAAATTAAAAGGGAAAGCACAAGAAGTAACTCAATATCACGAATTTGAAAACTGGGAAACAATAAAAGACTTTTTACTTGAACATTTTACAGATAAGAGACCTCCTTCACATTTTTTAAATTTATTAATGAACATTAAACAAAACTATAGGGAAAGTATAAAAGAATACGGAGAGCGTATTCAAGCTCTTTTTAATAAGTACAAAGAAACTTGTAATTTAAATCATAACTTAAATGAAGCTAAAGTGCTTATAAATAGTTTACAGTCTGTGTTAGTAAGCAATTTTAGAAAGGGTTTACATGACGAAAAAGTGCAGATGCGAATAATAGCAGAAAACACCGTCGATTTAGATAGGGCAATCTCAGTGGCAATAGAACTCGAACTTGAGCAAAATGATAAATATAAAACTAGTCAAAATTTTAGAAATATTAATGTCACACAAAATCGCCCAAGTAGAAATCAAAATGTTATGACCCCCCAAAGTCAAAGCTCGTGTATGTTTTGTCACAAAAATAATCATTTTACATCACAGTGTAGACAACTTTACCGCTTCGAAAATAATCAAAATAATAGTAATTTTAATTCAAATAATAATCATCAAAATTTCTATTCACAACAAAGAAAATTTAGTAATTCTGGAATACATAACAACCGCCGTGATTATTTTAGGGAAAATAATTCTTATACGCCAAATAATAATATGAGTCGTTCAATTCCAAATAATAATAGCAATTATCCTCGCAATTATAATAATCAACAAAATTATAATAATCGTAGTTCTAATAATCATAATGACCACAGGCATCGATTTTCTAATCAACAAAATTTTTCTTTTGAGAACGCCAATTATCAAAAATACCCCATGCAACAAAGAACTTTTAACGAACAAAATCATTCACATCAATATCACCCCAATCAACAAAATTCTAGTGAATCTTTTATTCCACAAGTACAAACTGTTCAAGCACAAATGTCAACCCAAAACAATCCCGTCAATTCTACCACACTAACTAGCGCGCCTCGCGAAAATTGTTCGGGAAACGAATTGTAAACCATAGCCGCGAACAGCCGACAATGGTTTCTTATAATAGCTGTTCAAAAAATAATAATAATACATTTTATTCTCCAGATACGCCTAATAAAAATATTTTGAATAATAACATAAAATCAAATATTTCGTGCAAAACAATTTTACTTTCCGAAAACCATAAACAACTAGATATAATTGAAATAAATACTTCTGATACAAATAATTCTACAGTGCAACTTTTATTAGATACGGGTGCCGATGTCTCTCTTTTAAAAGCAGGTAAATTAAAGGACCATTCCATTATAAATAAAGAAATAATCGTAGAATTAAAAGGTATTAGCGAACAACCAATTTACACCTTAGGTACCTGTTGTATTTTAATCAAATTAGAAAACAATAAAACCGTAACACATTCATTTCACATTGTTTCGGATAATTTACCAATCAAAAACGACGGTCTTTTAGGGCGTGACTTTTTGCAAAAATATAGAGCCAAAATCGATTATGAAAAAGAAACGTTGTTCTTTAATGGTAATTATTTTAAAATTTTACCATCCGAACCGTGTAAAATTTTTATTCCTGCGCGATGCGAAACAATAATTCCTGCATTAGCAAATATTTCAAATACTGAGGGAATAGTAGAATTAAAACAAATTTCTGATAAACTTTATTTAGGGTCTACTTTAACAAAAGTGAAAAACCATAAATGTTTTGTCAGTATTCTAAATATTTCGGACGAAACTTTAACAATAGCAATGCCAAGAGTTAATATTGAACCATTTATTTCTAATGATTATAATGTTATCGAAACAAATAATATTAATCATATCGAACGTTTAAATAAATTAAGAAACGCTATTAATCTTGAAGGCTTAAATACTGAAGAAACTACCTCATTATTGGAAACTTGTAGTCAGTTTAGCGACATTTTTTATTTAGAAGGTGATAAACTCTCTCACACAAACACAGTTAAACACAATATACAAACAGATTCCGCCAAAGGACCAATTAACATTAGACCTTATAGATTACCATTTAAACATCGCGAAGTAATAAAAAATCAGACCGATCAAATGTTAAAAGATGATATAATTTCACCTTCTTGTAGCCCATGGAATAGTCCTCTATTAGTTGTACCTAAAAAAACCGATCCGTCGGGCGAACCAAAATATCGCGTATGTGTAGATTTCAGAAAAATTAACGATATTACGATAGGTACAGATGCGTTTCCCCTCCCTAACATTACAGATATTCTTGATCAACTCGGAAAAGCTAATTATTTTACTACCCTAGACTTGGCTAATGGTTTTCACCAAGTACCAATGGATGAAAAAGATAAATTAAAAACTGCATTTAGCACTTCAACCGGACATTACGTATACAATCGAATGCCATTCGGATTAAAGGGGGCTCCTGCAACCTTTCAACGATTAATGAATGCGGTTTTAAGCGGTCTTAATGGTTTAAAATGTTTCATTTATTTAGACGATGTAGTAATTTATGCCAATAATTTAACAGAACATAACCAGAGATTAACCGAAATATTTCAAAGATTTAGGCAACATAACTTAAAAATTCAACCATCAAAATGCTCATTTTTACGTAAAGAATGTTTATATTTAGGACATATTATCACAGAGGACGGCATTAAACCCGATCCTGCAAAAGTAGAATGCGTCTCAAAATTTCCTCAACCCAAAAATTCAAAAGATATAAAATCATTTTTAGGTTTAGTTGGCTACTATAGGAAATTTATTCAAGATTTCGCAAAAATCGCTAAACCTCTTACCAAACTATTAAAAAAAGATGAAAAATTTATATGGGATAACGAATGCAGTATTTCATTTCAAACACTCAAACAAAGTATAATCTCGCCACCTGTACTTCAATACCCCGATTTTTCTAAAGAATTCATAATTACTACAGACGCTAGTAATTATGCAATAGGCGCCATTTTGTCCCAGGGTAAAATTAACAGTGATCGACCAATAGCATTCGCCAGTAGAACATTAAATGCGGCTGAACAAAATTACTCGACCACTGAAAAGGAGTTAGCAGCAATAGTCTGGGCAGTAAAGCATTTTCGGCCATATGTATTCGGCACTAAATTTAAAATAGTCACAGATCACAAACCGTTACTTTATGTTTTTAACATAAAAGACCCAGGCTCGCGACTTACACGTTTTAGATTAAAATTAGAAGAATATAACTATGAAGTAATTTATAAGGCCGGAAAGAAAAATACAAACGCCGACGCATTAAGTAGAACAATTAATATTGTTAACAGAAACCTAATTACGGATTATACCGAATTTCAAAGTTATCTTAAAAATCATATTGTTTTAAACTCTAAAATAAAAGAAAAAAATACGACATATTTTCAAACCAATGAAACAGACCCAATAGTATTATTTTTACCCAAAAATTTTGACAAAGAAAAATTTAAAGTCTTAGAAAATAACCAACAAGTAAAAATTTTTTTTGAATGCTTTAATAAAAATACCGAACTTAATATCCCGTCTGCTCTCCATTATCAGGAACTCAATATGTTTTTGCTAATCGATAATGAAAATACTTTTAGTGACGCTAATTATGA
Source organism: Polydrusus tereticollis (assembly GCA_963920685.1). Taxonomy (NCBI): domain Eukaryota; kingdom Metazoa; phylum Arthropoda; class Insecta; order Coleoptera; family Curculionidae; genus Polydrusus; species Polydrusus tereticollis. The sequence goes on from OY987333.1 coordinate 10,771,599, forward strand.
AAACATCTGGTCCTGCTTAATTGACCTCAGAAATATTGTAAGTAACACTAAAACTAAACTTTCAATAATTAAACACCACTATAATCCGTTAATCAAATGGGAAATAATCTACCCAATGCTTAGATACCTTTTCGCAAATATAGATGTCGAAATAACAATATACAATAATAATTTAATAAACCCTACCGAGTCAAATAAAACCACTATTCTAGAAGAATACCATAATTCTCCGTTAGCAGGTCACCAAGGAGTATCTCGTACATATAAAAAACTCGCACAATTATACAACTGGAGAGGTATGAAAAAAGACGTAAAAAGGTTTATAAAAAAATGCAAATTTTGTCAAAAAAATAAATTATCGCGAAAAACTAAAATGCCAATGGTAATAACTACTACCGCATCTAAACCTTTTGAAAGGTGTTTTCTTGACGTAGTCGGTCCTTTACCTGAAACGGAATCGGGCAATAAATACATACTTACCTTCCAGGATGACTTAACAAAATATAACATTAACATTCCAATGATAAATCAAGAATCACTTACTGTAGCAGATCATTTTGTAAAAAATATAATTTGTCTCTATGGAATACCGGAAATATTAATTACCGATCAAGGAACAAATTTTTTAAGTGAACTTTTTAAAAATATGTGTAAAATGCTAAAAATAAAAAAAATTCAAACAACTAGTTATCATCCAGAATCAAATGGGGCATTAGAGAGGTCTCATAGGGTTTTGGAGGAATATTTGCGACATTTCATATCAGATACGCAACAAGATTGGGATAACTGGATTCCATTTGCTACATTTACCTATAATACAACTACACACACAGCCACAAAATTTTCACCTTTTGAACTTTTATTCGGTTTTAGTCCTACTTTACCAACGTCAATTAATCAACCTTTAAAAATGTCTTATACATATGATGACTTTATAGAAAATCTAAAACAAAAAATGCAGTATTCCAGGCAAATTGCCAGAGAAAATTTACTTCACAGTAAACATATTTCAAAAAATAATTACGACAAACATAGTTTTCCCAGAAATTTCACAATAGGAGATAAGGTACTACTATATGATGAGTCTGTCCGTAGAGGCAGAAGTAAAAAACTTTCCTCATTATGGATAGGACCATATATAATTTCAGATAAAATTTCTGACCTAAATTATGTTATTCAAAAAGGAAAAAATAAACAAACAATTCATGCAAACAGATTAAAGCACTTCTATGACTAAAAAAAAAAAAAATATATTTTTATAAAACAAGATAAAAAAAATAAAAAGAAAAAAAAATAATAAAAAAAAAAAATGTCTAACAATACTTTTTCTCTTTTCAGATTTGTCCTTTTCATTAATATTTTCGTTTTAACGATGGCTCAACCTGAGTTTAACGTAACGTACTATGACCACAACCCTGGCATCCATTTTGAGAAATTGGGAGAAATGCGGCTTTACAACAACAAGTGGAAAATAATAACTTTTGTAAATATAGATAATCTTAGCGATAAGTTTTTAAGCTTAAATAATTATTATAGGAAAACCTTAGATTTGTGCGGCCACGAAAATGCACAATATCACTATTACATATGTGAATCTTTTATAAAACACTCTAAGTATAGTCTACAAAAAATTGATAGAGAATTACAAGTTTTGCATGAGCTAATAGGGCATAAAATTGTTGCTAGAAACAAAAGAGGATGGTTTGATATAATAGGTAAAGCTACAAAAGTTTTATTTGGAGTTCTAGATAGTGACGACGCAAAGTATTACGACCAAAAAATTTCGGAATTTTCAAAAGATGAATCCTCGGTACTTCATCTATTAAAAGAACAAACAAAAATAGTACAATCCACCCTAGTGAATTTTAACAATACCATAGGCACCTTAGACTTTAATGAAAGCATCCTAAAGGGCAATATAGAAAAAATTGGTAAACAATTAAACAAAAACCAAAAAGATATACAATTCTTAACGTTAAAAACAGTATTGGAAGATCATGTAGTAGTAACAAATATAATCCTAAATCAATTACAACTAGAAATTATGTCACTCACTAACGCAATCCTTGTTTCAAAGAAAGGTATACTACACCCTGCTATTATCACACCTGTTCAATTAACAAAAGAATTAAGACAAGTAACTGAATCTCTACCTCATGGGCTGGAATTCCCCGCACCTTTAGATTTAGCAAATGCAAATATGTTCCTAAATATAGTTGAGTTACAAGTTTTCTTTGAAAATAAACGTTTAGTATATATTATAAATATACCACTAGTAGAAACACAATTATTTTACTTATATAAAATAACACCATTTCCCAAACTAATAGCATTAAACGAATTTATTTTGATCCACCCTTCATCTAAATTTATAGCAATTGACGAAAGCAAACAACAGTTTATACAAATTTCAGATATCGAATACACTTCTTGTCTTAAATTACTAGAAAATAAAATTATTTGTAAGCAACAAAAACCTGTATCTCTTGCCCATCTCGTAGACAATTGTGAGATAAAATTGTTACAAGGTACAAGTAAAATACCAGAAAATTGCGATAAACGCATTGTTATGTCAGATAGAGGAATTTTTATTCAATTATTAACAAGCAACACTTGGTTATTTGCAGTACCTCAAACAGAAACTTTAACTATTTCTTGTGTAAATAAAAATAAACCGATAGATTTAATGTTAAAAAATTGTGGTAGCGTCACACTAGCGAAACAATGTAAGGCCTACAGTCCATCGGCAATGTTGGTGCCCCACGACAACACATATCAGTCCGAGATGTATAGTGAAATTGTTCCATCAGTTGATATAAGTGATGAGTGTTGTGAAAAAGGTAAAACAAACCAAATGAATTTTTCTGAAATTTTGTTAAGTGAAAACTATAAAATCTTAAGTAAACACATACCAGAATTAAATATTGCTAGTCATAAGCTGGACGACATAGAAAGGCTGGCAGATAACATTCAAAAAAAGAAAGAAATTTCTCATTACACAACTTTTACTTCAACTCTAGCATATATTTTAGCAATAATTACTGTTTTGTTTATAGTTTATAAGATATATAAAAAATGTTGCTGTCCAAAAAATAAAAATTCATGTTGTGGCATAATACCAAATTTTTGCATTAGAGTCAATCAAAATGTAGAACCATCTTTCGCCGACGATAGATATGTAACACGTTATGTTCATAGAAATAGAACCTCGGAGAATATAAACAATGCTGACGATTCAGAGGAAGAAAGTATTGCTTTACAAGTTCATCCACGTAAAAGCATTGGTTATACACCCACGAGGCGACCAACCAAACAAATTTAAAATGTATAATATCTATATAGGATAAAAATACTGATTTTATATATCGCCATTTATTTTTAAGTGCATTAAATTAGTAACGAGTAACTAGGTATATTAATTTAAATAGCTTTATTGATCTTATCAACATGTAGCTTAGTCAAGAACCATATTATTAGGGTTATTAACGAAATAATTTAGTTTAAATTTCATTATTGTATTTAAGTCAAGTTTTGAGATTTTACTCCATTTAGATTACATAAAATCTCTCATTAAGGTGGGAGGTGTTGTAACCCTATGTTTCCACATGTGTATATAAGTTTATATGTATAGGTACGATACTTTATTTTTAGTAAGAATACGTCATTCAACCTTATTTTTATAGATACCTAATTATCTTAGATATTATACCAGACGATAGTAAAACGGCGACAGACCCTTCTATTGTAAGTTTATTATTATTTCTTCTAAATTTTAATTACTGTTTATTTAAAAACCTTTTCAAACAGAACAGACTAATTTCTATGATAGACGCCAGGTATCGAAATATTTAACCATAACAAAACTTTCCATTTTAGAGAAATTACTCATTTTATTAAATTAGTTTATTGTATCACATTGTAAACTTTGCAAATGGGCTTTATCACTCTTTGTTAAAAACATATTCTTGCTAAATAACAAGAAAGCTTTATTTGATTTGCTTTGAGTTGATTTAAGACCGCCCATTTTCAAAGGCACGCCCAAATTAGTCCTTAGGTTAGCTCTTAGAAATTTGAGAAGGGAGGTTACTTCTGAACATTTGTAAGAACAACTTGTGCTCCCAAAATATTTTAAAATCGTATTTCTTACAAATAAACGAAAGTGTTTTCTTTTTCTTCGTATAAAAGAGTTAGTTTTATTTCTTAGTTTAAAACTTAAGGTTCTTGTGAATTTAGTCACAACGCTCGTGGCTAGATCCACAACACTATACAGGGTTTTTATTTTTTATAAAGTACCAGTGCATAAAATTTAGGTCTCAAGATATTTTGTTACGCCAGTGTCTTAGTTACCCTTTTACTACGACCGACAGGAAGAACCAAATGCCACAGGTCTTTTGTATTTCCTGGTTTTTCCAGCCGCTACGATCTCCTTCGCATACTAATCGAGGAATTGAACGGCCCTACCTTTGTGCCGAGACGATAAAGGAGCTACTTGAACGTAGCAACTTAATATTAGGGTCTCGAGATAATATGTGATGACTTTTTTAAGGGAATATTTACGAAGCTGCTCCTAAAATGAACAGTTTTTTTTGGAGTATTGAACTTTGGGTGAAGCTGGCAGGGTTAAAAATACGAATATTAAAGTTTTTCGTAAAGAAGTCATAGTGTTTATGAGATAAGGGTCTGTACAAAATGCTCCCAGGGCTAAAATATGATGAGCCCAACATACCTACCTACTCCAAAAGTTGATAGTTTCCGAAAGACACTCATTTTCTTCCTGTGGTCTTTTTGGTGCCATGTTAATTTAAACTGATTCGGAGATATCCCCATTTATGTTCCTCAGTCGGGGGATTCCCTTAGCTATTCAGTTACTGCGAGAAATATGTAATGAAAGCACACGACATGCAATCCGTGCATAGTGGAGGTTCAGATTAGCTTTACTGTACATCAAAAACTGTTATCAGATCTGGATTTTGCGTCCCAGGAAACCCCAGGAAATTTGGTAGTAACGAAATTTCCTGCAAATTCTGCTTTATTAAGATAAATACTTGGAAGAAAGATCGTCGTAATTTTTTTTTGCCCTATAGCATTCTGCACAGACCTTTTAGAGACGGCCCTGTATTTGATAGTGAGTGACTAACTTGAACAACAGATAAAATACCACAAAATCCGTTGCAGCTCTTAGCTATTTATAATGACTAATGGCAGACATTTTGTGGGGTCGTTACAATTCCATCACTTTCGATACTTATTTAGTTTTTTAAAGATTATTCTTAGACATTCAGTCTTGTTACATTCGAATATTTTATCAAAAGTTCAGAGACATCCGCTTAAAGCTAAAATATCTTATTATGCCACTTTGCAAAAAGAAAACCGAGTTTAGCTCAAGAATATGCAAATTCAACGACTAAATTTTTATCTGCTAAAGTCAGAAATAGAATCTTTTGTATTTTTAAGAGAAGTTTTAGAGAGAATGGGCGTTTTATTCCAGCTATTTAATAAGAACGGATAAGAAAGACATTTTTAAAAGCGTCGAATTTTTTTTTCAGAGTTTAGGAATTCTAGCTTCTGCACCAGCGGCTTGGCTGATTTTCACGCTTTTCATCCTTCTCCTCTATCTCCTTACAAGATGCTGCGATCGGAAACCGCGTCACGCCAAGTCCATATCGGCCCTCAAAGTTACTTTAGCTATAACATCAGTTTTATGCTGTGCTGCAGTAAGTATAATCAAGGGTTTTACCGCAGTCAAAAGATCAACGGTATGATGTAAATCTTACTATACCAGAACATTTAATAAGCTTGGAATCTCATGTAGGTTGGACTAGGTCTTTACGGAAACGACGACCTCCACAACGGCATAGTCCAGACCCTGAACCAAGCCCGACAAATCGATGGTTTGGTCGGGAAGATTCGGAACCAAACCGAAGCGATTGAGCGGCAGCTGCGCGTGCAGGCAGGGGCTGATTTTACAGCCATTAGGTAATAATATATTCTTGAGGGAAGCAAATTTCGTTTTGCATCAAACACATATGATTTTATATCAAGAATATATTAATTTGTTGTTTTTTCAGGTCAATTTTCGATGAGCCTCCTGTAAGTAACCTTACTGTTCTTAAAGCGGCGGAGGTACATTTAAAAAGATTGGTCGCCAACAACACAATGGCTGCAAACGCAGCCGCTGAAATAAGGTAATGCTGTCGTTGGCCTCTTGCGATGCAATTCTAAGGTTGACTGTTCTCTTTTCAGGAATCCATTGCTTGCGCTCGATCTGATTCCGAAAATACAAATGGGGGAAAATATGGAGACGTTTCGATGGCCCTTTACCATGTCAGTCCTCAGTGTTTTACTGGTTCTATGTGTAGTGTTGTTGGTTGGCGTGGCTAGGCATAACCGTTGCGCTCTCATAGCTTTTTCGGTGTGCGGGTTGTTGGCTGTCATTGCTTCTTACTTGATGGCTAGTATTTATCTGGGTAAGTAATAATTTTAATCTGAGTTTTCCTTAGGAGGAGCGCAATTTTCGGAAACAGCGTTTATTGTATTGTAGAAACTGAAATAATATTTATTGCCTATTTTTGGTCTTTTTAAATTAATCAATTTGCAGCTTCGAGTGCAGCTCTGGGCGATTTCTGCATGGCCCCTGAAAAGTATATCGAAAATCAGGCAACCACGGAACTATCGAAAGACATTTTACGCCATTATCTTAACTGCGAAAGGGCCAGGGCCAACCCTTTTACGCAGCGACTACGTGAAGCGAAAACCACACTGGACAATATGAGAATGGAGCTCAGTTTGCTTAAACCACTCGCGTTTCAGTTGTTTCCTAAAAAAGGTAATTAGGGCTGGATATACCTGGGGACAATGAAGTCGTTGGACACAACCCTACTTCATTATTGTTCAATATAGGAAATTGAAATTTTAGTAGTAAATATGGCTAATAGAGCTCTAATTTCTCTTTCTAATGACATATCGCAAGTTTACATTTTCTTTTATGGCGGCGTAGAATACTATTTACTTACCCAGCAGGGTTGGCTTGATTTATATAATAGTTTTTTTATGATATACCTAAGTGTTAAAAGTACATTTTTAAGGCACGCATGTGGAAATTTGCAGACCGAGCGAAGCGAGTTTTGCAAACCACAAGAGTGCCTTAAAAATACTTTTAACACAAATACCATACAATATTTTTTCTACGAACGGCAATAAAAAGCATACAATAATTGAAAATTAAATGTTTAGAATCTCTTACATCCAGGTAGTTTCTAATAGCATCGTACTTATATTTATGTTAAATTAGGTCACAGTTGTTAATAAAACCTAGCAACCATCATTGTTGGCTGATTTGTTTACAGAAAAATTGAAAATTTGAAAGGTCCTGTCAGTTTTACTAAAACGCTAGCGCTGGCTGTTGTGATTTGCCAAAAATGCAAGAAATACAAGAAGCTACCTTGGATTTACTGCCACAAATATCAATAATTCAATATGAGATTGCTCACAATAAATTTAAAAAATGGTGTGAAAACAAGTTCGTTTCTGGAAAGTATTCCGAAAACATATTCCTGGCCTTTTTTGAGGAAAAGGCATAGGTATGGAAGTCATCTTCTCTTGGGTCCCATTATTCAATGATCAAAGCTATGCTTCGTGTAAATAACGACGTAGATATCAGCAAATATTTTAAATTGATTGCCTACTTGAAGCGTCAAGGAGAGGGTTACCAGGCCAAAAAATGAAAAGTTTTTACTGGAGACCAAATTTAACAGTTTCTGAAGTGCGCACCGGATGATGAGTACCTTCTGATGAAAGTAGCTACGATTGTAGGAGTATTTGGCGCCTGCTCCAGCAGATGTCGTACATCGGCGGCCCTTCTTAACATATGTAAAAGGTAAATGTACCAGAAATCCGGTCGGAATTAATTCGTTCGAAAAATTTCCTGCTGCTATAGCAAGATTTCTGCAACTTCAAAATTCAACACTCTATACGGGGCATTGCTTTTACCGTTTCTCTGCGAGCTTACTGGCTGATGCTGGAGCAAATTTGACAACAATTAAGCGGCATTGGGGGATGGAAATCCTCAATCGTTGCGGAAGGGTACATCGTGGATTCCTTGGAAAATAAAAATTCTATTACTCGAAAAGTGCTTACAGTACAAACAACATCAGCCGATGATGCTTCAACATCAACTGGACATGCTGCTGTGTCTGTTCAATCCTCCTCAACCGCGAAGAACAGCAGAACTGAGGAAGGAATTCATTTTTCAAATTTTTCAAATTGTACTGTTAATAAAGTGTAAATAAATAAAATAGAAATATTTTTTGACGTTCTTTTGAAATATAACTTCTTAAACAAGCTGTTTTGTTATTAAGGTTTTCTATTGTATTATTTTACCGAAAGGATTATTAAATACGACGTAAATTTGCAGTTAAGTTTGTATAATATGTTAAAAGATGAGTTTTATTTATTTATTTAAAACAATTGAACATAACCCAAATGCGGCGTTGCCGATCATTATTAACTTTTCACTAAAATTTGATTATGGTTATATAATATCTGTAGTAATAACATTCTTACAGTTCTTGTAAAGGTATGAAGGGTTGTCACTTGTATGCGATGTTTTATAAACGCCGTTTTTTTTTTTGTAAAATACTCCGCTATTTTTTAAGGTAATATCAACTTGTTGTATGTCGTTGAATAGGTAATTTTGGGAAGAGTTGGATTGTGGAATAAAAAATATGGGTTGCCATTCACAAACAAAGACTTCCGGTACCCAAGGCAATATTACATATTTTATGTACGTTTCCAGGTCTGGAACAAAAATTTAACTCCCTCAAAAACGAAATTAACACTGCGGATACAATAGGCACCCAGCTGACGGCCCTGGTGGACTGCAGAGCCCTTTATACGCACTACCTGCGAGGGGCCAGAGCCATTTGCAACGTGGGCCTCTTGGGGCTTACGCTTATGTTGGCGTCGGCTATTTTGGCCGGCATTTTGTTGACGGTACTCGTTTGGGTCGATTCACACACGTGGATCTACATTAGAAAGAAGTGAGTGGGAGTTGCGCATTTCTTAATGCACCTCTACTTACTTATTGATTTTCTTTGCAGGAAAGACTATCAACAAGTGAACGAGACGGACCCGTACTTGCCCCCTCCTGCTGCCAGTCAAGCGATCGCGGCCAGGACTCTGCAACGCAGCCAAGGGCAGTTCCCCGGTCCCCCCGATACTCCCCCGCCTAGTTATGCTCATGCCGCTCTCCTCAGGCCGCCAACCACGCATGTCGCCTCCGCGCCGTTGCATGAAGCCGATCTTTTGCTGTACACACTTTTTTTTTATTTTATTTTTAGGGATCGGCCGATATCATGGTCGATTATCCAGAACGAACCTAATCTAAAAATTTCGAACCCAATCCGCGGTAAATCCGACGTCGGCAATCCCGGGATTGGTCAACAACCTGTAATTTTTTTTTATATCTGCTGGTTCTATCGGTATCGGCAAATAAATATATCGGTCGAACCCTATTTTTTCCCCCCGTTTTCGTTTGGTTCAATTTTATTTCTTGGTATCATCATGACATTCTGTAGAGACATAATATCACCTAAGTTTTATTTATGTGTACAGAAACTGGCAAACAATTGGCAGTAGTGAATTAATTACTTATCTGTAATAACGTCCGTTGTTACACTAGCAAGTAAAGTAATGGTACAATTACCTCACGGGCTTACAATTTCAGTAACAAAACATCTTGATTGTCGTTGGTCGTAGGGGCCAATAAAAATTGTTGTAAGATTCTGGGCGCCATATTATCAAGCCTATGATTGAATACACTTATGGCTGCTAGTGCAAAGTCTCAAATCCAAAAATAATTAAAAAGTTGAATAGAAAGTATGATATTGTCAATTACAATTTTCTTATCTACTGTCAATACTTTATCGGCTCCTGTATATCTATTTTTTTTACGTTGGTGGCAACTTTTTTTCATTAAGACTAAATAGTTGTGTTAAAAGTAGACTGCTACATGTGTCCCCATTAGATAGAACTTTATGGCAAAATTTTAAAGATTAAAAAGGGACGTAAAGTTTCCAATGCTTAAAACACCAAAAAAAAAATCAGACCCTGTTTTTTCAGATGCAGACTTTTTAAAATAGGATTTTCTTTAACAAACAAGGCCTGTTCCGTAGAGCCGAGGTTCATAAAACACGGTGTTTCTTAAATCAGAGTCGGATTTATAAGACGATCTGTTTCTTTAGGGTCTTTCTTAAAACAGCATGTTTTCTTCAAACGGTTGTTGTCTTAAAAGAGGGACCTGTTGCTTAAATCAGGGAAACCGAAGTTCATAAACAGGTCCTGTTTCCTAAAAACGCACTGTATCTTAAGATCTTAAAACTGAATTTCTTAGGGTCTTTTTAAAACAGGGCATTTTTGTTAGAACATGATATTTTTTCTTCAAACAGCGCTTGCATTTAAAAAAACAAAACAGGGCAGGTTTCTTTAGTCGGGGTAGGTTTCATAAATTTCTTAGCGTATTTCTTTAAGCGGCATAATTTTTCTTCCAACAGGGCATTTTTTATAAAACAAGACTTGTTTCTTAATGCAGTGTCAATTTTATAAAACAGGGCCGGTTTCTTAAAACTTGACATTTTGCTTAAAACATTGCTTGTTATTTTAAACACAGTATTTTTTTCTCCTTAAAACAGCATTTTTTTAGGTTTCATAAACATTTCTTAAAGGAGGCCTTTTTAAAAACAAGGCGTGTTTCATAAAACGGGGCATTTTTCTTAAAACGGCCTGTTTCTTTTAACAGAATATGTCTTCCCTCAGGACGGCATTTTTCTTAAAACGGTACCTATTTCTTAAAACCGAGTCAATATCATAAAACAGGGCCGGTTGTTTAAAACTGGGCATTTTTTTTAAAACATTGGTTGTTACTTTAAACAGTATTTTTTTCGGTTTTATAAAAATAATCGGTTTTTTCAAACGGTCTCTTAAAACAGGCCTTTTTTTTAAACAATGCGTGTTTTTTAAAAACTGGGCATTTTTTTTTTAAACTGCCTGTTTCTTATAACAGAGTATGTTTTACCATAACAGGACCTGTTTCTTAAAACAGAATTAATATCATAAAACAGGGCCGGTTTTTTAAAACTGGTCATTTTTCTTAAAACATTGATTGTTACTTTAAACAGTATTTTTTCTCAAAACTGCCTTTTTTCAGTTTCATAAAAATGGTCAGTTTTTCAAACGGTCTTTTTTTAAAACAGACCCCTTTTTAAACAAAGCGTGTTGTTTAAAAACTGGGCATCTTTCTTAAAACTACCTGTTTCTTATAACAGAGTATGTTTTCCCTCAAAACAGGGAATTTTTTCTTACAACAGAACCTGTTTCTTGAAACAGAATCAATATAATAAAACAGGGCCAGTTTTTTAAAACTGGACATTTTCCTTAAAACATTAATTGTTACTTTAAACAGTATTTTTTCTCAAGACTTGCCTTTTTTCAGTTTCATAAAAATGGTCAATATTTTCAAACGGTATTTTTTTAAAACAAACCCCTTTTTTAAGCAAGGCGTGTTTTTTAAAAACGGGTAATTTTTCTTAAAACTACCTGTTTCCTATAACAGAGTATGTTTCCCTCAAACAGCGCATATTTCTTAAAACAGGACCTGTTTCTTAAAGCAGTGTCGATGTCATGAAGCAGGGCCGTTTTTTCAAAACTGCTCATTTTCCTTAAAATATAACCTCTTACTTTAAACAGTGTGCTTTTTTTTTAAACTGCATATTTTTTCAAACAGCGTCATTTTTTTTCTTAAAACTTGCAATTTTTCTAAGACGGCTGGTTTCTTAAGTCAGGGTCGGATTCGTAAAACCGCATGTTTCTAAATTCAGGGTTGATTTCATAAACATGATGCAGGGTATGTTTTTTCTTTAAACATAAGCTGTTCCTAAATCAGGGTTGGTTTCTTAAAACAGAGTTTGTCTTCTAAAATTGCATTTTTTCTTAAATCAGGGCTGGTGTCTTAAAATAGTGTATTTTTCTTAAATCAGGACCGGTTATGTTAAAATAGGGCCTGTTTCTTATTATAGGGTCTCCCTAAATCCGGATTTTCTTTTGTTTCCTTGAAAGGGCCTGTTTCTTAATCAGGGTCGGGTTCATAAAACAGGGCTGTTTTTTTTTTAATCCACGGTGATGTCGAAGATAAATTCCTCTAAAGGACGAAGGGCGCGCAGAACTGGTACATTCCTACCACTGACTTCTTTCTTTCTTTCATCAATAATAATTATTATATTCTCTGTCCAAACAATAATAAACAATCTGGAAGCCCTTAAGGAAATTATTTTTCTTCGCTTTTTAATGTCATTTGAAACTTTCATCGTCCTTTTCGCTCCGCAGTCGTCCTGACCTCGGAATAATTTTACAGAGATGGCTGCGACACTAGATCTCAAGAGCAACACCGCGGAGCACATCTATCTCATATGAGAGGCCACACGTTGGGCAGATTACCCTCGCACCACCATCACGAACCAGCCGGGGGACCTAACAATGGAAAATACGCTACTCTCAGCAAACAGTGCAAGACGCTAGAGAGTTCGGATTTTTACTGAGATAGGTAAGTTATTAAGAAATCATTCAATTATCATTAGTAAAGGGCGGAATATATGCACTTAAATTCAGCCAAATTATGCGCATATATGCCTTGTTTGCCTTTAAAATATGCAGTTATAAATATGTATATATAAGTAAGCATATATAAATAAAAATATATTTTTTATATTAAATGTTCAAACCGTTTTCCCTGTACAGCTTGACAGTGTGCTTATTAATTATAAAAATTTTCAATTGTGTTGTAAATCATTTCTGGCGTTATTAATTCAAATTCGTCCAAAATTCGACGTTGCAAATCGGCCAAATCTTGAGGATACCTCTATTCTTCAAGTGTGTCGTTAGGCGGCAAATCAGGGGACCTAGGAGGCCACTCGAGTGTACCCCCTCTACCGATCCACCTATTCGGAAAAGTGTTGTTCAAAAATTCGCGCACGTTTCGTCCAAAATGGGGAGGAGCTCCGTCCTGTTGGAAGAATGTACTTGCATAATTTGGACCCATCACATTTCGTATAGTAGGCACTATTTGCGTTTCCAAGAGCTCAGGGTAAAGTTGTGATGTCAAACTTCCATCAATAAAAAATGGACCGATCTTGTGGTTACCCAGAAGCCCAGCCCACACATTCAATTTTCCAAGGCGTTGTGTATGACCTTCTCTCATCCAGTGGGGATTTTCATTTGCCCAAAATCTACAGTTGTGTCTATTGACTTTACCATTTAACATAAATGTTGCTTTGTCCGAAAATATTATAAATTTGAAAAACTGGTTATTTTGGTCAAACCTTGACATCATAATATCACAAAATTCATTTCTTCGCTCATAGTAATCTTCTGATAACTTTTGAACTACATGTATTTTGAAAGGGTGATATTTATGGTTTATTAAAACATTTGGACGGATTTAAAGCAGACGTCACTTAAGAAATTTTTCTTAATGGAGAAACAGGGGTTTCAACAACATGTTGTGAAATTTCTAAACTTTTCTCTTCATCTACTACTGCTGGTCGTCCTGATCGTCGCCTATCTCTACAATTTCCAGTTTCTTCGAACCGTCGGACAGTTTTTAGAGCAGTTGCTTTTGAAATTGGATTTCGGTTTGGAAATGCGTCATTAAATAGATTTTTAACCTCTTCGTAAGTCCTGACCGTATCGCCATATCCTCTTATTATAGGAATTGTAATTCTTTCACTTTCAGTTAAAGGACATTTTTGCATGTAAAAATGACAGCTTTTATGACTCTACATCAAAACTGAACTGGTGTTTTATTTATTAATAAATAAAACTCAATTTGTTGATATTTTCAAAACACGTCGTTTGTCTCGAAAACTACTGATATTAGGAACAAAGTATGTTATACCAAAAGTGTAACAAATTTAAAGTAGAAACTATAAATGAAAAAATATACAGGGTGTTACATTTAAAAATATAAGATTCGTTCGAATTCCAGACAAACTAAAAAGCTGGCAACAACGCCAATATCGTCATTCGGTGCGTCAGATCCTCTTACACAACTGTACCAAATTTGGTTTAAATCGATCAATAAATTGTGATGTTATTAGGCTATATCCAGACTTTATACACACACTGTATATGCACTTTGCATATATTCCGCCCTTTATTCATTAGCAAACAACATGGCCCATAAAAATGTTCTTTTCAGGCATGCCTGCAAGGACTTCCCAAACTTTAAAGGTTTTAAGTTTGACCAGCACCAACAGCAAGGTAGCAACACGCAGCAACCTCGTGACCATCATCACCATCATCAGCAACAGCACTCTCAGAGCCAAGAGTCGCAACGTACCGCGACTCTCGGCAAGTACTCTTCGCTTGGAAGACGTCCGTTACCTCAGACGCCCGACGAGAAGGCCAGGAGCAAGCCGGCGGTGCCCAAAGTTCCCGCTACTATATCCGGAACCATTCCGGAGACCCCGTTGAACCCTAGTAGTTTTAGGTAAGTGATGTTCATGGACGATAAACATTATCAAGGATTAATTTAATTATTTTTACCTCTTTAACAATAATTTTAAACTCTCTTTTGTTTTTTGCAAAATTGCAAAATAGAAAACACAGTATACAGTACCTATATGTCTTATTAAGCTATTAGCGCACTTGTACTGTAACATACTATTTTTTCATTTTCTATGTCCGATGAGGACACAAAATTTCCATCTATACATCCCACAAAAGCATCGTTCCCAAATTGTATTGCCTTCTCAGGTCCCTTCAACGCGGCGTAGCGTGGCAGGACTCCGTCAGCACGTTCCAGCCGAACGCGCAGTTCATGTCGCTTCAGCGCACGAACGCCGCGCAATCGGCAGGCCACGCCCAGTTCCGGTCTGTCAAAATCCAAGATCAGAGCCATCAGAGTGAGGTTATGTACGCCAACAGCGAGAACGAGAGGCAGTTGTATGCTGTTACCGAGCTGTAATGTGTCGGTCGATTTTTATTTCGCTTGACGTTTTGAAAGAGTATTTTGAGGAACGACACTGGCGTCGACGATTTTTTGTCGATACCTACATAGAAAACATATGGGAGAAAATAATAATAATAATAAAGTAACAACGTTGGTTACCGCGGTTCCGCTTTGATGTTGATTTCAGGGTAACTCCAAATGCATGCGTGATCACTTACATGCCCATAATATATTGGTAGAGATTAGTAGAGAACCGGTTCTCTACCAATATATTTTTATTCTTATCATACAATATGTAAAAAAGAACAGTTCTTCATTTATTTTTCGATTTATATATTATATTTAAGTCAACCAAACACCCGGTACACTAAAGCCCGTCAAAAACACTACGAAATAATAAATTATTATTAATTAATTATTATAAGTTGGTTTGTAACTTATTTTCTATCCTGTATCAAATAAACAAAAAAATTAGCCAAATTTTCTAAAGACATCTAAGAAAAACTCACATTTCAAATCCGGATCCCTCTAGCTTTTGAGCAACATAAATTAAGAATCTACAATTTAAAGGAGGATAAAAATGAATATCAATTTTCCGCATTTTTACACAATTCGTTGTAAATAGATATCTAAAACTTTCACAGAATCACTAAAAAAAATGTACCTACTCACTTTTTAGGTATATTGTCAATAGTTATCATGGTTGTAGTATTATAAGTAGGTCACTAGAAATATAATAGTTACTTTTGCATGTTAAATTTTATGAAATAGATAAAGCTATTTGGGAAAAAATTACTGGGTCCACAAAAAGAAAACATAATTTAAATCACATATCACATTTTTTAAGCTCAACACAGCTCAATATAAACACAAGCATTGAACTAAAACTCGAATTTTCTGGCATCTTGACGTATATGGTAAATTTAATCCTTACCAAATACAAGCTTTTTATCATGGCTACCTTTTTATATTTCAGGATCCCGAAAATGCCTATTTTTTTTTGCAGTTTTCGTGGTATAAAAACCCATATTTCTGTAATATTAGTGAGAAACTTTTAATTTGTTTTAGTAAAGGTTGTTAAAAATAGACGGAGGAATCAAATAAACCCAATATGACTGTAAAAAAAAATAGTTTTCCTATAAATATATCAGTTTAAAGAGAAATGTTCGATTTATCTAAATTTGAAAATTTGAAATATACATTTTATATCTTTTGAGAAGAGCTCTCCGATGAAGGATTGAAAAATTTTTTTAACGCAAAAAAAAAAAAATAAAAACAGTTCTAAAAACTGGCAAATTTTAGTTTTCCTCGAAAATCAACAATTTCTAAATTTTTTAGGTATAGGAAGATGTATTATAATAAAAAAGTATTTGAGGTGCTCTATCTAACGGTGTCAACCGCATTTTGATCCGATTTTTCGTCTCGAAGTTATTAATTTTCGAAAAGGGACCTGTTTTGATTTTCAATCGATCAAAAAAAATACATGCTATTTTCCAACCTCACATATTTGATTGGTTCCTGAAGGTCACCTGCATGATCACGTACGCATAATGTGGATTCACCCTCAGGTTGTCAAGTTAATCTTCAAAATATTCTGAAAGACTAGGCGGTAGGATGCTCAATATTCGATAAGAATATTGTTCAGCCTGGAGATTTAAATTTTATTTTATTTTTGGGAAATGCAGGCATGGACATAGATGACCATAGCAAAGGTTTTTTAATTTGTTTTGTCCCATTTTACTAGTTGCGATATCCGGGGTCCCAATTTTTTTTTTGGGTACCCTTATATATCATTTATATAATCTGACGAATCAAAAAAGGTTTAGATCGAACACAGGATGATTTCGAGTATACCTAAACCCTTTTTCTTTGTCATTACACTGTAAAATTATTATTACTCTCATGATTTTGTATAAACATTTACCCTGCGTATGTATGTGATTGGTGCCATCAGAAATGTGGTTTTGATATCCTATCGTAAGTAAATTTTCGTAGCCCAATTTTTTAGTAACATACTAAATATTTAAAAAAGCTGGTTTTAGATGAAACAAAACGAATTTTGTAGGATATTTAAGAAATAATGTCGCCTGGTGCAGACAAAAAACGATCTCACACACTGTAAGCGACAAAACCCTAAAAAAAAGGTTTAGAATTGCGCTTAGTCTGTGAGCTATTTAGCACAGATGCTGTCAATGTCAGGGTCGACTTTCAATAATCGTTGAAATTTGACCCTGCCAGTGACTGTACATATAAGAATATTGTAGTCACGTTATAGAAAACTCATCCCGTGTGAATTTCTCGCTTCGTCAATGGATACCAACTATCCCACTAAATTATAATTTTCCCACTGCAATTCATAATCTCCAGGCTGTGACCAAAGTCACTAGTTAGACCTATACCCAGAATTAGCCTGAAAAAAGACGTCGTAAAAACATCTAAACGGTTATGTTTTAAAACATCTTTAAAATGTCCCATTTAGATGTTCCGTAGATATTTTACATTGGGCAATAATTGTTATATCTCGAACACCCGGTTACATCTACAAGATATGGTTTTAAAATCAATAACAATACGTTAAGTTCACCAAATTTTATGTTTGAGATGTATTAAAGACGTCCAAGTTAAGACGTTTTAGATACTGGGCATTGGACATCTTTAAGATATCCATATGTGTGAAGGTGCAGAAATAGCGCCGCAGACCAAAATTTCTGGAGATCACGCCCAAATTTTGTTTACTATCTAGTATTTGCATTGAACAGATGTGTGATAAATTAATTATTTAATTTTACGTTCGTTTTGCCTTATTTCTATGCGAAAAGGTAGGTTTGGAAAAATGTACTATTAATTACTTACTCCTTATTCATGGTAATGATATTATGATATACAGTCTGATGTCTTATGAAAAGGAAAGAAAAATCCTAAATTCTTCACAAATATTTAATATTTTGTTCTACGCGTTTTCGTTTCTTAAACCGTTTTCTCTAGGTTGCACAAAAGAGGTATGATCGTTTAAACAAACATTCACTACTTAAAACTCATTCACAATTTTTGCTGCTTCTCTGTAGTGGGCGTTGACAGGATCGTTCAAACACTCAATCTGATTATTAATCTCTAATTTGGCTATTTCTATGTTTTCTAAAAAATTCAGCTTATGGCCTTTATTCGCATTATGTAGCATTTTAAAGTTGTCTTTAGTATTAAAATTATGTAGATTCTCTCTTAAATGTAGGCCAAAAGCTGATCTCTTTCCATTAGGCGATTTCTGAGAGTTTAAATGTTCTTTTATTCTAATATTAAAGCTACGTCTTGTCTGTCCAGCATATTTAGCTGTGCATGATTTACAGGACAACAAATATACCCCACTTTTGTCAAGCACGTTAATTGAATCCTTCACTCTCGAGAATAAGCTACGTTGATTGTTTACTGATTTGTAAGCTATTTTAAAATTGTTGTTTAAGGACTTCAATACATTACCCACCCTCAGAGAAACAGCGCTAAAAAAAGTTAGTCTTCGGTGGTTGAAAAGATGTTATGGTGTTATACAAGGGGTCAGTCAACACCTTCCTAAGCATGCCATTCAATTTTTTTCTTATTGAATTATTGATTAATGATATCTTGTATCCGTTGTTACAAGCAATTTAAAAGATTATGTTCTTTTTCCTCTTAAATTCCAAAGGTAAGAGTGGGATGGTGAACAAACGATGGATCAAAGAGTTAAACGCTGCCATTTTATGAGCTAAACAATGATTGGAGTCAGCTGGTATAACATTGTCTGTATGTGTGTTTTTCCGATAAATAGCATACTCAAAAAAGTTATTCACCCTCTTTATTGTTAAATCTAAAAAAATCAGACAACATTCAGATTCTATTTTATTTGTAAACTTGATGTGGTTGTTTAAAGAATTTAAAAAATTGAAAAAAATTTCCAATTAATTCCCTGTTCCTGTCCAGACAATAAAAGTATCATCAACATATCTGCGCCATAATAAATATGTCTGATGTCTGTTTGACACTGAGAATGATGGAAAGTTGTTGCGTTCTACTGGTTACTGTTTAGTAGGACAGTTGACATCCATGTAGAGTTTTTAAATTTCCTATTACATGAGTCTTCTGTTGCGTAACTACAATTTTCTGTGGTATTTAACGTACAAGGTAAGGCAGAAATACATTTTTTACCCGAGCGTTCCGCCTTGCCCTGTATAGGAATTATTTAGATATTTAGAGAATCTCATAATATACGACTTTTGAAGAAAGTTGTGCCAAATTCGACTGAACAGATCCATTCCATTTTAATGACAGGGCACTGTACCTTCCAATCAAAAAAGGGTGTCTCAAAAGGATGAGGCCAATTAGAAAGTGTCTAGGGCATGATCTTTTCGGGAGACCATTCGTCTTTGTGCAGAGTTCTCGAAAGGTTTTTGCCTGTTATGAGGATTCTGCGTCACATAAAGGGAACAATAAAAAATACATTTTCAGAAACAGTTACGTAGAGACGTCGCCTCAGAAGCTCATTTTTTAGTAGTTTCGCTGAGGTGATTGAACTTTGCTCAACGTGGCAAAAAACATAGATAAAGGAATTAATAGAGATTTTGACGTAGGTACCTATACCTCTATGTAGTGGGATTGGCCCCAAATTAAATTTCATAATGATCACAAGCCCCAGTCTTGTTGTCAGTTTGTATAATATGAACATTTTGCATTGAACGTTTTTTACACCTCATTATGCTTGAAAATTGTTTTACCAGTTTACGATCAAGTCAAACCAATGCTTTTCTTAATAATCTAAAATACATTCCCTGAGTTGAAAATATTATTTTTGATAATAATAAAGACATAAACATTCAAAGACATATTTGTATATTTAACTTCCATTCTGTTTTTTATACTAACGGAACAGAAACTTCCATATATACTCTTTGCAAAACAAAAACCGATGCACGTCATACCCTTCGAGTGACGTCAGTTATCGACAGTGTTGGCAGCTTCTAACCATAATATCCGAGTGAGGGAATACCACATTTTTCTTTTTCATAAAAACAAGATAAATATACAAAAATTTCCCATAGTTTATATATTTGTTTACTGCATAATACCTTTTACCATTAACTTTAGTAGATCTAACACCAATGGTACCATTCTGAAAAACCCATGTTTCATCCAAGAAAACGAATTTGTAGAAGAATGCTTCTTTTTCTTTATTATATTCTTTCAAAAGTACCAGTCGTTTGAAAGCTACATGGGAAAGTTCCATAAGCCCTCGCCTCAGTTCAGCTTTTTACCGTCCGAATCCTATTTTCTTGAAGAGGCTTATTAAAGAGTTAAGGCAACCATCAAACAGTTCTCTGTCTTTTAATTTCCAACTTACAGTTGTCAAAGTTACATGATGTTCTAAAAATAGTTACAGCTTATGAATAACCGATGTAATATCCAATCTTCACATATTTACAACTTTCTTTGAATTAGATCCTTTGTTTGAAGGTAATTCTAATAATTTATTTTCCTTAACTGTTGTTGAAAGTGCGCTTACAGGGAGATATTCAAATTTTGAAGCAGCTGCTACACGCTAAAAATTAGTATTGTAGAAATAAAATGTCTAGACCTTAACATACTTTTTAAATTTACTTCTCTATACTGCTGTCAAGGGTAACAATGGGCCATTGTTGTTAAGCTCTTCCTGAAAATAGCTTCTTAAAGAAGCTATTAGTTCTTTGCACCGTTTATTTAAATCCTTTGGCATTTTTCACAAATAGTTAACAACGTAATTGACAGAGTATGTGCACTGTTATTTCTCTTAATAGAATAGTTTTTTAATGCTTTTTATGAAAAGCTCTGGAGTTTTTGTTAAAAAATAGACGCACAGCAACAATGAACCACAAAACAATTAAGGTTAGTTTTCCATGAAACGTCAAACCAAGCCAACGAACGAGCTGGCGCCACCGCACCCTTTACCATTCTGTTGCCAACTGTGGGCCAATAAAATTCAAATTATATTTTTACAAGCTGAAATAAACAAAATATTTGCTTTTTTTTTTTTATGATAAGGCACATCACTGCAGGATAAATCCTTTATGGCGCTCTGGCAGCGGTGCGTGTGCGCAGGATAAGTGGATTCGTATCAAAGAAAAATACTTTAAGTTTGTAGTAAATGCAATATCGCATAAAGGTTTACAATTGTTTGCCCAAATTTAATTTCCTCGTGTTTCCTTCCGGACTTACAATTATCAGCTGATTGATGACGTACATCGGTTTTTGTTTTGCATCAACTATATGTCTAAAAGTTTTTTGGACTGGCTGTTTTACGTTATCTTCCTTGCGAGAGAACAAATTGTTCTAAAGTAAACGGGAAGCGTAGTGTTTTGGCACTTCGTTGAATTATGTACATTTTGTCAAAAATATTATTACTGGATAACTGCCAAAGAATATTTGATGCTTGATTTCTGCGAGAAATGAATGAATGCGTTTTTACAACACTAAAGGGGTGACAAAAAACAGTTTTTGTGATGCATTTTTAGGATTAGCAGTTACCATTAAAGAGAAATAAAATCCTAAGAGTGGAACTCTGAAAGTTGATGTAGGAGTGAAACTCTGTGATATTTTACAGATAATTTTCAACTCTGATATTTTGTATCACATGTTTTTTGATCGCCCTTCGTAACCGTTTAATATAATAATATAAAATAACATGAAAGTATAGACTTGTCTCGGATAAATAAAAGTAATTTGAGACCATTAGTAGTATTTGTATGATAATTTAATGTTAAGTACTGAATGTATTTTTGAACCTGTCCCTTTTTAATCAATTTTTAGCTTCATAAATACAGGGTGGCTAAAAAATTTAACCATTTTAGGTTAAGTGGTAACTTTAAAAAGTTTTACCAATGGTAAGAATTTTGGTTAGGGTTGGGTTAAATTTCGAGTGACTTTTTTTTTTAATTCAGCTTAGGAGATTCTAATTTTATGCAGCGGTTACTTTTTTTGGTTGCCCTGTATTTTTATACATCGATGTTTTATGATAGTATTTGTATAGTTTATCTTTAAGTTGAACTTGGTTTAGTTTTTGGAATAAGCTTTAATTTCATGTACATTTATCGCAGATTTTGTATGATAGCGTGCCACACTGTATTTATTATTATTTTAGTTTTTTTATCAATTTATTCGTTTTAATTGTATAGTAAGTTTATGTAATAAAAACGTTTTATGAAAAGCAGTTCGGATTATTATTTTTAGTACTCCAGTTTGAACTTGGACTTTTAGCCCCTACCAAAAAAAAACCCTCGAACAACTAACGAGGGTTCCAATTTACAAAATGGCGTCTAGGACCGCGCTTGTTAAAGTTCATGGCAAATCATTTTAAATCGGCATTCCGCCCAAAGAACAGGCAAACTACTATGCCATATTTTTTTAATAAATTTGTGGAAGTTTTATTGGCACCACATATGGCCTTCCCTGCCCAATAAAACTAAACTTCGGGAGCTAACTTTCACCAACGTGCTTTCCCTTCAAGTGTCCATTGTCGAAAAGGGCCGGATATTGTTTTGTCTCCATAGTTACAAAAACAATATTAGACAAATTAGTCATGCCTATCCATGAAAACTATAACCCATTTTAGTAACGAAATCTTGACAACCCGCGTCAACCAGGGCAATCAATGCAAAAATTAACCAGACGTGGCCGTGAAAATCCACAGAACTGTCAGTCTGACACTGAATCACAGCAGTCAAAACATTTGACCTACATCTTATAGAAGTACAAGGTTAGAAAGTTATTTCTATGAATGTAACTTGAAAGTTCACTAATTACTAATCAATTAAAACAAGGATTTGAAATAAGACCTGACTACAATAAGCAGTATGAAACAAAGATCAGAAGAAATCAATCCACTTGGCTATGTCTTACTAGATACAAAACATTCCTGGGATATAAACATCAACAAAGGTCTCAATAGTCTCAAACTGATTTAAGTGAAAATATTGGTTATCAACAGGCAATTAAATTACTAATTAATGTTTAAGGTGACAGTCTACATATGTACTTTAACAATTTAAAATCGAAAACTTAACATAAATAACCAAACTATGAAAATACAATTTTCGAACCGTAACATAAGTAGTGTCGTTTCAACAATGGTCTTTAAATACCGCAAAATAGACAAAAAATAAGTGGTAAAATGGAATCTCGAAGACTGCGGACTTTTAGACTTTTTAACTGTGTGAATTAAAATTAGAGTTTAAATTGTTTTATTCCATCACTGACTTACACTCCTGAAATATATTTTGCTTATGGATGTGAAAAGGTATAAGCTGGTATTACTTTGAGATTTACTTTACTTCAAAAATGTCACTTAAAATTAATACTTTCGTAAAAAAAAAACAATTTCGTTAAAATCGAGTGGATGGATATAGTATACCGGACCCAGTTCACCCCCTTCATCCCTGATTTTTTGCCAAATTTGAGGAAAGTAATGCCGTTTGGATTTGAGTCTACGTGTATTTGGAGTTGCCTGTCGTAAGAGCTCATTGGCGACAGGAATTGATTTTTCACCATGTTCCCTGGAATACAAACAAAACAAAGTATGCAGGTATATCGGATCTGAAATCATAGTAAACGTGTTGCACAGACTAAAACTGTCCCAAAATGTCAGACGGTACATTTTTACTTTCAATTTCGGGCCAAATCGAATTTGTTGAGGTCATGTCGTCGGCTGGATCGTCTTATCATTGCAAATACGAGTTTTATTCAGGACCGGACTGGAAAATTATCGGAGGACTCGAAGCGGGCTTGTCTCAAGTTGCGAACGTTGTCAATAATAATGATAAAGTTGTATTAAATTTTCCTGTAGATGTGCAGTTCAAAAGCACAAATCCTTATGGGTGTAAGTATAAATTTAATGAAAGATGGCAACTTTTATAAGTCGTCATTTTTTGGTAACTGGATACCACTTTTAATTTATAGGGCCTCAGATAGTACTAAGCGTGTATAGGGAAATGACCCTAGAGGGTTATGGAAGAGCGCATGTGCCCATGAAACCGGGACATCATCATTTGGAGGTTGCCTTGGCCAAACCCAAGGCTTCGTCGCTTTTAGGCTATATCGGGACGTTTTTTGGGTATCAACCTGAATTGTTGCAGCCAAAACTCTTGGCAAGTACAGCAGGAAGTGATTGTAAGTTTATATTTTGAGAATATCTGCGGTAGGGTTACCAGCTAGGTTAGGTGTCTTGAAAGGAGTACCCTGCGACTTATATTTTCGGCTCTAACTTTTGAATTTACCTACCTGTATAATTTAATGAAATTATAATATTTTATGTAAGCCTAGTAAGACTCATAAAACCATACATACAGTGGATGTTTTACACCGTGAGGGAAGTCAGGAACGGCCTTGAATGTTGAAAATGCGAAAGATTTGTTACTTCTTGTTTACTTCAGCAGATTTCCGAAATGGGCGCCCTGTACCTACCTCTACACTGAAAAATCAAAATCTTTGAACCAAGGAATTATGATATTCAGCCAAGAGCTTTTCGGTTCTGAATAGGTCCAAATGCGAAGTCTCTTAAACCAAATCCCTAACTCTCTTAAAAACAATCGCGGATTTTTTCTTATGAGGATAGCCCATTCTTGGTTTAATAGCGAAATTTCTCTTGTTCTATAAGAACAACCAAATCAAATTGTTCTCGACTTAAGATCTTTCTCTTGATCAAGTAGCATTAATTATCTAATGCCAAGAGCTCTCGGACTTGGCTTAAAAGAATTATTCTTGTTTCAAATACGGGATTGGCTTTAATTTAAAATCTTTCTCTGGGTCCAATGGCATTAAATATCTAGGTCCAAGAGCTTTTGGCCTTGGCTTAAAAAAAAGTGTTCTTGTTCCAAGAGGGTAGTTTACTACGTTTTGGCCTGTAGTGAAAGCATCCTCAGACAGTTTTTTTTTTTAATTTTAAAAAGGATATCATAAAAAGATATTTAAAAAACGAATTTATTACAAAAATAGAAACTGGTTATACATGTTTTGTATAAAAAAAAAAACTACTTCACAAAACATACCGCCTAACTGATGGCCATAGAAAATCCCATGTATGTTGGACTCGCATTCCATTAGTTATCTTCATTATTTTCTGATAAGCTAATTAAAGGTTATTTAGAAAAAACTCTTCGTAAAATCGATAAAAATAATACGTTCATTAAAATTTTACACTCGATTTGACATGACACTATTATAATACTGGTGGTTTCATTAAGCTGTATGTCATTTTTTTTATCGATTTTACGAAGTTTTTTCTAAATAACTTTACTTGGTTTATGTCAGAAAAAAATACAATTTGGTTTGCGAGTCATCATGCCAGGGACCTTCAAAAGAGTCCAATCCAATTTTGCTATAAACTTATTAGGAGAGCCAATATTTGAAGGTAGCAATATTTACATGGGATTTCCTTCGGCCAGTCTGGCGGTGCACCATCCGGTATAGTCTACATTTTCAAATAAACGTTATATCTCTGTTAAACTTATTAAAAGATAATAAACAACCCTTCAAATATCGACAGCAAATGGCCCCGATGGAACTGGTCGAAAAGTTCTTTCACCCTTCGCACACACGAAACCACACCCACTTCTATTCAAATGACGCGCACAGACTACGGAATAATTGCCGCCAGGTGGCATCGTACCAAATTGTGAGTTGTAGTGCGGATTGTTGTTCTTGCGCCAAAAGCGGCCGACTAAATATCTCAGCTTTTTCCTTTTTCTCGTGCGCGAAATAAAACTTTATTTCTTAAAATCACGCGGTCCCAACAGCGCCTAGGATTTTAAAGCAAAAACTTTAGATATGCATTCAAACCATTTATTCCTTGAATGGAATGCTTAATTTCCGCTATTTTAAAACAAAACCTTTGGATTTTGTCTGTAGTAAAAAACCTTCAAGAGAAATTGGTTTTTGTTTCAAGAGGACCATTTCTCTTGTTCCAATATAAATTATCTTAAATCAAATAACATTCGCTTAAGGCAATATATTTTTTCTTGTCTACAAGAACTGACGCTCAAAAGCAACCCAAGAGCTTTGGGGACTATGGGCCAAAGGGAATCTTTCAATCAACGCCAAAAGTAATTGATAAATGCTAACGAACTAAATTGCTAAAATGGGGCGGTGCACATATACGACATCTGATTTCTAATTTCTAAGGGTACATTTGCTAATAAGCCGTTTTAAGTTTTGTTGCAAGAATTGCAAATACATGGCACCATAATTTAATCTACCTTCAATAAAAAACGGTCCAATGAGATGGTTCCTAATAATCCCCGCCCACATGTTAAGTCTTTATATATCTGTACGCTCTCGAACTTACCGGACCGGACACCCTGTATAACTGACAATTTCTTTGGTCATAATAATATAGAGCGACAAATCTTTTAACCGTTTTTTCTCTCAAAGAACAAATTGAAATATAGGAACCCTTTTTACAATTTAATGAAAATATAGGCGATTATCTTGATTTAAAATATGATGTTTCTGAAAAGAATTTGTTTTCAAGATTAAATATTTTTTTCTCTAACAGGCATCTAAAATCTACCCTTGATAAAGCATGGGCTTTACCGGCAGAATCTCTTATTCAGAAGTGTAATAACAATAGCTAATATGCTGAAATTATACATTTTTTGAAAGTAATACAATTTGTTTTTTTAATATACGGTTTCGACTATGAAAGAATTATTTGTTCCCTATCCCAACCTTGACCGATGAGCTACAGGCTTCTGGTTGACCAGATAAAAGCAGAGCTATATATTGAAGCATATTTCAATTGGACCTGTATAATGTATATTCCTTTTCTCCTTTTCTGGAATTTTCAAATTTAAACCTGTCAATTTTGGAACTTTATTGATGATGTATTTTCCAGTGATAAGAATGGAAACTTCTGGAAGGGTACACCTATCATTTGACGTCTTATCGCAAGGATTCTTGACGCTAGGATATGATTATGGAAACCCTAGAAGACAAATAAATTAGTACAATACCTAGATGACTTTGTTTTGTATTCTCCTAAAAAATATAAAATTTAAAATTTATATAGGGTTTTATTAAAATTAATCATGCATTGCAGGAAGGTCATGAGTCATTGCTTGGGTACCACCGTACAACAGACAATAATCGAAAGTATAACACTCAGTTCCCTTACAATTTTTGTCAGAAAGCTAAACACGTGACCTTACTTGACCTAATATTAAACCAATTACAAGGCCTATAAGCGAGCGACGCCTCTTATTAGGCGAGATGCTCTAATTTCGTCTGATAAAGGTGAGGGTGGTATACGTTTAATAAATTAGACAAGGTCAAAGAACTTTATATATCATTAGATACATTTAAATTTTAACTACATAGACGTACGAATTCATAATACAATTAATTTGCAAAAAAAGTTTACCTAGATATATCGAGGATAATAATTGAGGTAAATAAGATTTATAGGGGTGTCAATAATTTAGGTTACCTACGCCCATGTTAAAATGGTATAGGTGTCCATGAACAATAATTATTACTATTTACTTTTATGTTCATGTTGATCTAATTTTAGATTGATCGTATCACAAAACAATTATATTATTTTTGTTAGTGTTAGTGCATGTCAAACTTGCACAATTGCTAAATGAATGGATATAAGTTAACTTTCACATGTAATGGTTTTTATGAGTAGGTACCTACCTATGTACTTTTGTCGGACCATCAACAATGGGTTTTCTTTTGTATATGTAGAAAGAACCACTTCTGGGCCGTATTTTGATCAGAAGATAGTCAAAATGGACGTCAAGTCAAGAGGGAGACCCTTGCCATTAAGCTAATGTCAACTTGACGCTCAGTTCTTCAAATATTTTTAAATTTTCAATTTGCTAGGGGTTAGTATAAATTCAAGAACTGGAAAAGTAATGTGAGTAGAAGGAAATTCTAAGGAAAAATTAAAAAATTATTAGAACAAGGACTATATATATTCTCTAGCTTTGGTCCGTTCTCATTGGTATGCTGTGCACATCAGCGATGTGTCATTAGTCCTAAAATCGCAATATACCATAGGCGTAACAATAACAGGTACCTGTTGGTCCTTAACTACACAGGTACCTTATATCTTATAGTAGAATATTTTCCACTTACTTAGTCTAGTGTCAACGCGTTATCGAATGCTTGTGCGTCGACGAAAGCTGACTTAACGAAAAACATTCAGTGCAAAAGATATGGCAGGATAAAAATATTCAAGCTAAATATTTATGGAAGGTTTGTCTGCTGGTTTAAAAATACCTGCAGGAGGTCGCAGGTTAGTCGCACGCAAAAAATCAAAAGCAATGTAGGTTCATAATGATAAGAGACTCAGTCATGCATATACAATATGATCGGTGTAACTCTAAGCCAGATTCCCGACTCCATGTGAACAGCGGAGTATTGCTGTTAATGGTGAGACCCTGCGAAAAGGTCTGCAGGGGGGCGAGGAGGCAAGCCTAGGGGGAGTAAGCGGAGATCAGAGTTCGAGATAGCTCTGGCCGCCGATAACTTCTTCAAGGTGGGCTCACTATCTCATCTCATCTAAATCAGTGTTTCTTAACCTTTTGTAGAGCGAGGAGCCCTGGTTGGAGCACTTCTCTTTTTTCCTGAGGAACCTCTTAGCACTAAAATATGAGATAATATTCAATTTTTCATCAGAACAATCATGCTACTTTTATAACTTCCAAATACATAATTATAATAAAATAAAAAACAACTGTAAGAACAAAATAATATATTAATTACTAAAAAAACACATATAACCGAATATAGGTATTTCTTTTATAATCAATAAATGTCTCTTGCTTTGTTATTTCCCTAATTCTTGGAAAGTGGCTAACACAATTCCTGTTTCTAAAGTTCCAATTCCTGATCAGTTGCCAGGTTACAAACCTATAAGCATATTACCTACTTTATCCAAAGTCCTTGAAAGGGTTGTAGCTGACCAGTTAACCATATTTTTAGATACTCATAATATTCTTCCTCCAACTCAGTCAGGTTTCCGAAAGTACCACAGCTTCACCACAACCCTATATTGACCATAAACGATGATATTTTCAGAGCTTGGGATAAGGATCAATGTAGCTGCCTTATACTACTTGATTTTAGTATCTAAGGCTTTTGACACAATAAATCATACTATACTGCAGGCTAAACTTAAGTACTTTGGTATGGGTGAAGTGGCTTTAAAATTCTTCGACAATTATTTCTCAAACAGATCACAGCGGGTGATCAAAAATCAACAACAATCCTTCTCCTGTTCATAATGTTGGTCAAGGTGTGGCTCAGGGTAGTATTCTCGGTCCGTTGATTTATGTAAATTTTGCGAGTCTCATCAATATGCGGACGATACACAAATTTATTTTTCTTTTTTTCCTTCGAATGTTGCTACTTCTGTTTATAAAATAAATCATTATCTTAGAATTATTGCCACAAACAAATAATGGACAAATAACAATATTTTTACAACACAAAATTGTTCTTTGTCCTCTACAATACTTTATATCCTTCTATATTAAACAACGCTTACAAATGACATTTTTTTTTTACTATAGTGTAAGTGTGAAGGATTCAGACAGGTGCAAAATAGCAGGGCGCTTTCAAAATTTTGCGGGGGGGGCACATATGCCCTTAGTTACGCCACTGCCTGCACCTGCACAGTTTTTATATTAGGAAAATATAAGTACAGTTAAATATATAGTTTTTTTATGTAAAAAATCTTTAAAAAATCTTTAAAAAATCTTTAAAAAATCTTTAAAAATCCTTACAATTAGTATATATATTTTTTTATGTACACCATAAAAATTAAATATGTATTAATAGAATCCCAAACGTCGACCACTGTCCTAAGATTTAAAAGGAGGAATACATCTTTGACTAGTTAAGATGAAAAACCATTTTTTTCTTTTTTGATTTCTCCACACTATACTACCTACTTGAATAACGTTCCTTATAACAATATAAAATCCAAATTAAACTCATGCTACATATAACCATATTTCATCACTTTTAAGTACTAATTGATACAATAATATAATGAATATTTTTTAAACTGTGCTCATCTATTTATCCACCACGTTCAGCCAAACAAGTCTTCAACTAACAAAATTTCAATTGCCTAATAATCTTAAAAAGAGTTGCACTCATTTATTTGAGGCAACTACTAAAACCGAGACCAAACTCGATTTAGGTAAGTCCTTTATGGTGCCTGTTGTCATTGTACTTTCATAGATTCCTTTTAGTTCCCCTGAAGATGACTTTGTACGGTCGAAACATGTAGGGACAATCGCTGTGTAAAAATTTAATTTTTGAAATATAATTCATTTGTGGAGGAAGACAGAAGTTTTGGTTTTTATCTAAATAATTGATAGATAAAAAATAAACGCTTTTATTACCTCTAGACAAAAAGAACAGAGAAAGTTACCTGTGATGGTCTAAACGAATCGTTTAAGTAGTTTTATTATTAGCACCTGATGAATGCTGCTACATAGTCATTTAATTTGTAACATACATATTACACAGGTATCCTTTTGTTAATTTTTAAGTAAAATTTACTAAATGTGAACAAGTAATGCAATCTGTTGTACTATGCTATTGAATAACGTAATTTTGTTTTGGTTAATCCAATATTTATCGTATTTTTAAACTGGTTTATGCGTTTTAAGGTAATCTTCTCGCAATTATCAAAAAAATAACAGTAAATATAGTTTACAATTGGTCGTGACCCAAATTTTTACGAAATTGTATCGAGTTATATCGAAATGGCTGCGAGATTAAAATTAATTGCATGTTAAAGAAGTCGCTTTGCCACCAGAACCTACATTAAGACAGTGTAAAACAGCATAAACAATGTATTGGTGTTCCTTTTAGTCTGATCATTACATCACCTTTAATCTCAAAGCAAAAATCTTTGAGTGAGAAAATTATAATTAAATAATTCTCTCACATAGTGTTTTCATATGCAAATAAATCTATTACATTTCATTGTCCGCTATTAAGTAGTCGTTCTTAAAAGGATTATAATAGCCCATGTAGATTACAGGCCATTTAATTTTGATTATTGAAATCTGACCCAGATATTTTCAATTTAAATCAACCATTTCAATAGTCTGTCCGCCTATACAAAAGTACACTGGGTATTTATCTCTATATACATCCCTGTGATGCTCCATGGCTGCATATATTTAAAAATAAATAAAGAAACTATCAAACTATTGTGCTATATGATCATAAAGATGGTATTCCGCAATGTCGTAACAATAAATGCAATAATTTCACTATCAAGCTTGAACTTTGTAGTAAACTTGACCGTTACACGTGAGTAGGTAAGCCTTACTCTGGAGTATGAATTGGAAAATTAATGGTATGCAATTCAGTGTTTGTGTTATTATACAGGGTGACGATTTTAAAGTACAGTCTGTTTGCGACCGCCTCTATAAAGTGATCACCTGCGTTAAACGACCGGTTATGAATTCCCCACATTTAAAAAATGAAAATCCCATTATTTCATACTCCTCTTTACCGACCCATTTGCTAAACGATCGCGGGCACTCATCATCGGAATTATTAGTAAAAATTAATGCTTAAGACACCCTCCACTAGGGGCAGTAAAACCCGACCCGACAATTCTTAAGAAATATAGGTACATACACTACCTAATTACGTTATTGCAGGCGGATCCATTCGATATTTCTGCGGCCCGCCAACGAATTTTAAAAGCAATATTTATGCGGCCTGCCAACGAATTTTAAAAGTATTCTACTCGCCGCGCTCCGGCCTAAGCATATTGTTACGAGACTAGAAATCTGCCGCATCAACTAGATTACTTTAAGATTCGCGAAACACGTCGGTAGTATCCCCGAACAAAGTGGAAGGTTCTCGATGTTTGGTAACTCCAAAGACATTAGAACTATAGTTCTAATGTCTTTGGGTAACTCGTATAAATACGACGCATCGCCAGCTACCGGGGCAGTTAAGTTTTAACTACGGACAAGCGAACGTTATACTGATTGAGAACTGTAATCTGTGACGAGTAAATATTTCGTCGTTCGAACTTGGCTTCTTCCTACGTAACAATATAATATCAATTTTGATATGGATAAACCAGGTCCCAGTAAGAAACGTAGTCGTAAGGTTGAAGATGAAAATCGACAGTTTCAAGATATTTGGACCGAAAAATACTTTTTTATTTCATCGCATAACAAAATTGTCTGTTTAATATGCAAGAGTAGTGTTTCTATTCCGAAGGAATATAATGTGAAAAGGCACTATGAAACCCAGCATCCTACTTTTACCAAATTAACTGGCTAAAATCGAACGCAAAGAATTTCCACTTTACAACGGGAACTAATAGGCCAGCAAGCTATGTTTACAAAACCAATTCATGATGCTGAAACAGCTACTGAAGTTAGCTTTGAAATATCTCGAATAGTAGCGAAAACTTGTCGGCCTTTTAAATATGGTGAGTTTGTTAAGCAATGTTTAGATATCGTCGCAAAAAAAAATTGTCCGGAAAATGTAAAGAAATTTGAGAAAATTCAGTTAAATCGAATGACTGTTCAAAGAAGAATTACCGCATGAGCAGCTAATATAGAAGAGCAATTAGCTACGAAATCGAGAAGTTTTGAGTATTTTTCTATAGCACTCGACGAATCTACAGATATAAGTTCCACTGCTCAACTCTTAATATTTTTACGAGGTGTAACGCAAAACTTTGAAGTGAGTGAAGAACTGATTGGTATGAGTTCTTTGACAAGTCAAACCAAGGGGCGAGTGACATGCTCAAAGCTCTTCTGGAAAAATGTTCTATATTGGATTTGGATTTAACGAAAATATCTGGAATTACGACTGACGGAGCACCTTCAATGGTTGGAAGTACATCTGGGACAGTAACTATTTTAAAAAAATATTTACAAAGTAAAACCATATAAATACCAAGGAATTAATGCAGTTTCATTGCATTATACATCAAGAGGCCCCCCCCCCCCCTGTTCAAAATTATTGGGATTTGAAAATGTGATGAAAATTGTAGTATACCTACTGTAAACTTTATAAAATCACGAGGTCTCAATCACAAAACGACGTCCCCGAACTCGATAACCCTGATTGGCTGTGTGACTTAGCGTTTCTTGTAGACATCACAAATCACTTGAATGTCTTAAATACGCGACTCCAAGGCAAAGATCAATTGATTCCGCAGTTATACTCTCATGTTTCGTCCTTTCAATGCAAATTGAGTCTTTTCAGGACACAAATCAATTCAGCCACAGCCATTTCGGGCGATCGCCCCCCCCTCTGCGCCCCCCTGTGGCTACGCCACTGATACAGTATATCCTATAATATATATATATGTTAGTATGCACGTGCAGTATATACCCTTTGGTAAATTGGCTTCACCTCATTTAATTGAAAAGAAATAAATTAAATAAAAGGGTTTCCAATTGTAAGAATTGTAAGATTTGAAAATGTAAACACAAATTGGAATTTATGGAAAACACAACAATAACACTGTATTAAAAAAAAATGCATAAAAAACAATCATATAAGCGGTACTTGATGCCTTGCCTTTTTTACATTAAACGGATATTAATATCTTTAAACCGGGTACCATCTACCTATTATTAAAAACAATAATACAATGATAAATAATAATTAGCGTATACCGAACATAATATTTCCACGTAAGAAGATCAAGGTAACATCATGGTTCAAATCAACTTTGTACCAGATCGACACCAAAGGTGATGTTATCAGTATTTTGTTCTTCCTTCACTTAATTATGGGGGTACACTTTAAATAACCTATATTTTCCATAAAATATATATAAATATATAAATCCAGTGCTCAACGCAAGGCACACATAATATATCAACAAGAAGTGAAATGATACCCGCCATAACAGAGATTAACCAAAGAGATACGCGTTACGTCACTGCACGCGACTTATTAGGTAACTCCCGATAACTAAAAGAGGCCATGCCCAAAAATTCCAATCAGTTAACTGGACCGCGAAAATACATATCACATAATTTTGCGCATATAATTACAATAATTTAATTATATAAATAAAAAATCGTATCGTAATCTTAATATCCACAAAACGTTATAATTTATATAGGAAATAATTCCCTGAACTCGTGGAAAATTTAATGGAATGACTTGAGTCTAGTTAACTAAGATTTCACCATCAACCATCATTTTTAATCTCATTAAATGATAATATTTAAACCAACTTTAAAATGTCAAATTCTTTATACCTATAAGATTTTGCAACATTTCTACCATTTATTAAATAGTTTTAAACCTATAACTAGGCGAAAAAAATTCTTGGCAGTTCTAAAACTTATTAGATATTACGCTGGGTTTACCCATGAGTGCATATAAATTTAAAAAGATATATGGACATATATAGAAACTCTTACCGGTGTCCTAAATTGCAGTTCTATAGTAATTCACACGTAAACGTGTGTTAAAAATAACACTTACAACAATTTCTAGGTATTACAGTATTGGCCAATACTACGTCATAGAAAACCCGTCTGAAAGGAAATTTAAAAGCACTTAATGGATGCCAACTTTTCTACTAACCTATATAGCCCTAGGAGCATGTGCTTCTTTTTGATTCAGGCTTCTGTTGTTTACTAATTTTTATTAATTGATTGAGGCGCTGTTTAGCAATCATCCTTTTGAAATTTAGTTTGGATGGGGGGGAGGGGCTTCATTTTTTGCAAATAACTTAAAAAATATTTTTTTTCCATCTTACGTGGGACTAAACCAAGCCAATATGTCGCAAATGGCCGCAAATGGCGTAAATCGACGTATTAGACCGTAAATAGGTTTCTGTCGATTTGTTGCGCCATTGGAGACTTTAAAAAAAATTTATGTTTCCAAATAACTCAGAAAAAAATTATTATTAAATCCAAAATAGCCTAACTGGAGATTTGAGTCCGGATATAGGTTTAAAAAAGAAAAACCTTCCAAAATATTTATTAACATCTTCATGAAACAGTCACATTAAAATGAAGTAGGGAACCAGGAAGGCCAATGGCAGTAAGAACGGTAGAAGTGGAAGAGAGAGTACTGGACATAATAAAGGAAGTTTCAGGCACTTTTACTCGAAAAATTGTAAATACTTTGAATGTAAGCAATGGGACTGTTTGGAAAATCATTAGTGACTATTTGTTGTACTCAGCATATACAACGCGTTTAGGCACTTCTTCCTGCTAATTTTCCTCCACGGATTGCATTCTGTCAATATCCTTATTTGCACACATTGGTGCAAATCCCTTAACTACCGACACTGATTCTTTTTACCGATGAATCGAATTTCTCCAGAAATTCAATAACGAATTTTCACAACAACCATTTTTTTTCTCTTTCCTTCCGAGGGTCCAAGTTTGGCCCATTGTGCTCACCCTAGTTTGTTCTTACACCCACTTATTTATACCAGTTCCTTGCGTAGGTCAATTGTTTTTGTTGCCTTTTTTGATCCAATGACTCGCAGTACCGTTTCACTTTCTCGCCCGCACAACAACCATGTGTGGGCTGAAGAAAATCCACATGAGGCACTTGAAGATCGTTTTCAACATCAGTCTCCGCTAAGCTAATTAGACCGGCATTTCTACCGGGAAGACTATCGCAACTTTTTGAAACAAACGCTACCTCAGTATCTGGAGGATGTATCATTGGCAACAAGAAATGCAATGTGGTTACGCGTGACTTTTTAACAATAACAAACGGAGATTGCTGGATCGGTTGAGGTGGACCTCACTCATGACCTGCTTGATCCCCGGACTTAGGTAAACCTTCTGGATTACTTTCTGTGTGGCCATCTAAAGTCATTAGTTTATATACTACTCCAGTAGAGAATGTGGAAGATTTGATGATCAATATCCTGTTATTTTTAGTAATAACACCCGGATAACTCCCATAACAACAATGGAATCCTTAGACGTTCTCTTTCTATTTAAAGTTAATGTGGACTTAACGGACAATCGTTTTGTTAACGCCAACTACAAGATGACTATAAATTATCGCATGAAGCAATTGTTATCCCTCACCCTCACAATATTATGATACATTACTATGACACATACCGTAGCAATACGTACTAATCTATGACGTAACATCCGTCTACACTACCAGATGCTGATGATGTTTAGGCGGAGCGGTCTGTGTGATAAGACGCCCTAGTTTTATAAATTGCGTAATGGAACAACCTGACAGGCAGCTCGTGACTTGGTTGGGGCTACCCATGGTAGGCAGTTTTCGCGTTGCTTGAAAATTGGAATTAAGCTATAGGCAACAATTATTTGAAAGGAAACTAATAGACATTGAGGGTATGAATGATTTCTTTTAATTTTAAAAGCATTAAACGTATTTAAAAACCCAAGGCACATATAGAAAGGTCACCGTAATTTTTTTGGTAAAGTTTTACGGTTTTTTTACAAGAAATTTACAAATTTGGTACAAAAGTCATTGCAAAGTAACATTTTTTTATGTCACCTTCCTTTTTTTATTTCAATTCTACCATCTGCTTTGGAATATAGCCCGTATAGCCAAATTAAAGGTTAAAAAATTAAGTAATCAATAAAAAAATATATTTTATATACATTAAGCAACAACACAGGTTACTCATTTATCTTCTATATGCCATTTACTTAATTAGAACATATGATTCGAACTAATACCACTCTACTCAAACATATCTACGACATCTACTCGAGAAGTATCCGCCTACGTTTTTTCTTCTTAATGAGTCGTTTTGAATTTTATTATAAGAAAGTTTTAAGCGAAAACTGGTTCAAGATAATTTAGTAAAATCCGCTTTATGTAACAAGCGGGGTTTACTTCACCCAGTTAAGTCAATAACGATCATAATTTATATATTTTATTAGAATTGTCTTGTTTTGATCTAGACTCTGTTAATGAGGTTCATTTACTCTTGAAGTGTATTTGCTAATAATGGTATGCTTTATTAAAAATCGATTTACAAAAATTATTATCACCAGAACTATGGTACGTTAGCAAATTGTTTTGATTGATTGGTACTACTACTTATTTTTATTATCATAAAACTTTTTTATTACTCTAATAACAGTCCATGGATACTATTAGGGTGTGGTATCTATTTGTTCTTTCCATCTTTTATGCATTGTCTGCCTTGTCATTTCCTTAAGTGTCTCACCATCACATTTTAACTATTTCTTTCTGGCTACGTGTTCCAAGTAGTTCAGGTATGTCGTTATTTATACATAACAAAAACCCTCAAAAGTAATATGTTAACAATAATTTAAAATAATATTGATAGAGTTTGCTGGCCATTTAAAAAAACACAGATAAAACTTGCCCAAAACTCTCCTCACTCCTAAGATGGCAGTCATAGCAGTATCGTCCGCAAACAGACATATACTTAATGCAAAACAATAACCGATGTACGCCATACTCTTCGAGTGACGTCAGTTATCGACAGTGTTGCCAGCTTGTAACCAAAATATCCGAGTAAGAGAATTACACAGTTTTTTTCCATAAAAACAAGATAAATATACAAAAATTTCCCATTGTTTTTATATTTGTTTACTGTATAATACCTTTAACCATCAACTTTAGTAGATCTAACACTTCTTTTATTTTCATCTTGCCAAGATCGACCAATGGTACCATTCTGAAAAATCCATGTTTCATCCAAGAAAACGAATTGGTACAAGGATGCTTTTTTTCTTTAATATTTTCCTTCAAAAATACCAATCGTTTAAGTGGGAAAGTTTCATAAGCTCTCGCCTCGGTTAATCTTTTCTCCATCCGAAGCCTATTTCCTTAAAGAGTTAAGACAACCATCAAACAGTTTTCTGTCTTTTAATTTCTTACTTAAAGTTGTCAAAGTTACATGATGTTCTAAAAAAAATTACAGCTTAAGCATAACCAATGTAAAATATTAGTTTTTGAATAATACAACTTACTTGTTTCATACATTCCATAAATAGTGCCACGGATAGAACTTATATCCAATCTTGACACATTTACAACTCTCTTTAAATAAGAAGGTTTCCTTTTAGGTGACTCCAATAATTTATTTTGCTTAACTGTTATTAAAACTGTGCTTACAGTAGACATATTGAAATTTAGTAAATATAAAATATATAGACCTTAACACACTCTTTAAATTTACTTCTCTAACTGCTGTCAACGGTAAGAATGGGCCATTGTTGTTAAGTTCTTCCTGAAAATAGCTTATTAAAGGAGCTATAAGTTCTTTGCACCGGCGTGTTGTTTGGCGCACCGTGCAATAAGCAGCTCGAAAACCGAACTGCTCTGGTGGTAATACGTCGTTGTGTGATACAAGATCGGTTACCCGATTTAGTATCAGTTTTTCAACTACCTTGCCTAAACACGATAGCAGTCTTATTGGTCTGTAGCTGACAGCTAACGTCAAATCTTTCCCCGTTTTTGGAATTAATGCCACCTTGGCCCTTTTCCCAGTGTCTGGTAAGCAACCGCTTTCAAGTATAGATAGCTTGGACCATGTTTACCAGATCCATTGCTGTTTTCTCTGGTAAATTTTTGAGCGTCTTGTTCCTTATGCCGTCGAAGCCCGGGCCTTTTTTACACCAATATCGTGAAGTACGAAGCGTACTTCCTTAACGGATATACGTGGAAAATCCATCACGGTTCTAGATGCGTTTTTATAGATTTCTATTGTCCTGGAGAGTCGCGCATCTTGTTCAGGGTCCGTTGACGGAAACAAGCTGAACTGTTCACTTAGACCGTCAGTAAGCAGTTCAGCTTTTATCCTAGGATCCGTTGCAGGTTGATTTGTTTGAGGAGTATGACATAGATCTACGTCCTCCTTTTGTCATTGATCTTGTAAACTTAAAAATTGTGTTATCCTCAACTTTGAGGTTTTCAGTCTATCTTTGTTAAAAGCCGTTATTTCGGCTGTTGCCTAAACTTTGATGCGCGGTCCTGTATGCTTGCCTTAGTAGCTTATTTTTATCTTTGATTCGTTGAGAAAGTTGGCCTCCAATGACGCCCCGCATCGAAAATCTGGATGTAAGTTGTCATCGAGGATTTAGTCATTGCTAAGTTTATATTCACAGTGACTTTTCTAACGGCTTTTTTCGCAGCCGACAGACAAATTTTATGTGTCGCGTTGAGGTCCCCCATATTAATACATTAAGCTCAAACATTTTTGCCAGACAGTCTTGGTCAACATTGACTTCCGGACCGTGGTCAACAGAATCGAATTTTATCCGATTACCCCTGGTTTTAATTCTTATAAAGAAAAAAAAGATCAAAGGAAGTAAATGTTTGGAAAATCAATTTAAAATGAATATATACTATTTAAGTTTATATTAAGTTAATAAAATGTGTTGTTATAAGTTCGTAATTGTTTAAAGTCAATGAAATGAATATAAGTGGCGTTTTAATTGAATTTTCTTAATGTCTAAAAGATGTAACACATAAAAACCAGCCAAAAATATTCCAGCGGGGAAAAAAAAAGTTTCGAAAAGTTGGAGAGTGCAATAAGTGTACCTAATAAAAGATTTTCCTAAAATTGTTGAATCATCGACCTTACAGAATAATGTAGGTACCTATTTATAAAAATGCAAACCATATAACCTTGTGAATGATTTATTTCTGATCAAAAATTCCAATGACATCTTATTAAGCATCTATTGTGGCATTAACTCATATTTAATTCATTAAAAAATTCACACCTCTATCGTATAGTATAATATTATGATCTATTGTTTTGAACGACCCACCTTTGCAAATTTGTCTTGCTTCTGTGGTACACCCAATAACCGGTTTAGTATTTTCGCTATTAAAACAAAAATTGTAACAATTCCTTAATTTTAAAGAAATAAATTCAATATCCGGTAACACAGATCAGCATAATATTACACCCCACGAGGACTACAGGGGGGGGGGACTTGTGATTCGCCAGACGAACCGCCAATACCTACAACTTTCAAATCGTTCGCGCAAAATAGGGGAACCACCCCCCTAAAAACCGAAAACTACAAGGCAGAACCATATCAACTTTTGATCCAGTTTTCAACGATTCATCGACACAAAAACAAGTTTGCACCCAGAAGGACGTTCACGTTTCGTGAATGAACGAAAGTAAGAGTACCAGCAGAGTACCACTTACTAGTGCGTATAAAGAATACATCATAAGTGATATAATCGTTTAATAATACTTTACAGACGGTTGGGATACCGGCCCGGTGGGACAAACGCAGAACTTTATAGAAGTACCTTTTTGAAAAATGACTTTTGAAGGTGCATAACTAAAACTATACATTTTCTCGATCTTTCTTCAGTGGTACCATCAAAATGAAGACTTCAATTAGCCCTTTTCTACCCTTATTGCTTCTTAGTGCTTGTTTTTTCACCTTGGTGACGCCCCTAAAAGACTGTGCGACGCCTAAAAAAACCAGTACTTCTAAATTAATCTGTTATTATAGTACTGTTGACGAGATTGATGGGTGCTATTGTACTCATGTCATTTTGCCCTCAAATGCCGATGTTAAGGGTGTTAAGCGGGTCAGGGACCAAGGAGTGAAGGTGTACGTTAGTGTAAATGAATTCAACCAGGTGAGTAATTTTTTAAACATAATGTATGTAAAAATTGGTGCCAAGATGAAAAATTCATTTGAATTTGTAATTTCGATGATTCTAATTTAATATTTTGGCCTGATGGGGTAGATCTTATATTCAGTGAGATTAAAACCATATTGTCATAGTTGCAGTGCTTGATTGTTAATGAGTGCTAATGACCCCAATTTTTTATGCTAAGCAGCAGCTAAGCTCTAGTTTTCTCGCAAGAATTATATCCTTATTTGGTAGAGATACTTAAGTGCCTAATAGTTCTAATTAACCATGTTTAGTTTAAAAGAGTTTTGTTAAATAAACTGTACAGGGTGTCCCATGTTCTACACTTTTATAGGGTATCTCCGTACTTGTTAGTGCTATCAAAAAAGTAATATAGGTGTCAGGCTCTTTTTGGGTCAAGCTTAAAATGGTAAAATCAAAATTAGAAAATTTTCGCTCGTCTAAGAGATACGGGGGAAAATCAAAAAAATTGACAGTTTCGAAATTACCCTATATTTTCTTAGTTAAAAGAGATACAGAAAAATGTTTTATACAAAAGTTTCTTTATAATGATTGCTGAATACCCTGCCCTTTTTAGAGTACCTAAGTATACTAAAAATTGATTTTACCATTTTAAGTTTGACCCAAAAAGAGCATATGACACCTATATTACTTTTTTGATAGCACTAACAATTGGGGAGATACCCTATAAAAGTGTCGAAAATGGGACACCCTGTACACTTTCAAAAACCCCCCTTCTAACGCCATTAATTTTTCTTTCAGGGGTTGATTGATCTTCTAAAATCCAGCAATGTCGATGGACTCGAAATCAACCTCAAAAAACTTGACTCGAAAAACGACATTTCCGATTTCATATCGACGATTAAAACGAAAATCGGTTCGGATTTGGATATCGTCCTGTCCGTTCCATCAAAATCCGATTTAGTGGCGAAATATTTTAATTTTAAGGCATTGAGCAAATATGCCGATCTGTTTGTACTACAGACTGCCTTCCTGGGTGCGTCCACGAACGTCACGTTTCATCCCAGTAGGTTGTCGGGAATGTGGGATATGCAGAACACGGTAAGTTTTAAGTTAAGGGAGTTTTAGAAAAAATTAGCTCTATGTAATTGACAATGTATTCTTATACCGGGTTATGCATGTAAATTTTGAGGTGGGTTAATATTGGCTTCCCTGGATATTTTAGGGAAAAATTGTATTATAATTTTTTGAAGAGGCTGATATAATAAGCCGATGTGCCAAGTTTGCATAAATTTTAATAAGCTAACTAACGCTAAGCTAATCCTAACTTATTCAATTAAATGTGATGAATGGCAAAATTACGAAATTTTCATAGTTTAGTTAATACCGCAAACACCAGTAAATTACTATTTGGCATTGACAAAACGAAAAGTAGCGTTAGTGACAACTTTTTCATTAAAGGCGCTTTAATTCCATATATTATGAGCTATTCCATTGAAAAAGTAACTATGATTAAGTGGTATTATACAGGAAACAGTTTAAGAACAGTGTCTGAAATGTTTTCAGTTCAATTCCCTAATAAGCCTATCCCTTCCATTTCAATAATTAAATGTATCATTACTAAATTTAAGTCCGAAGGCACTGTAATAAATAACTGTAAATGCTCAACTTAAAATGTCAATGGAGCTGAAGAAAGGGATAATAGAGATCTTGATATTTTAGTGCACGGGAAGGAAAATAAAATGATTAGCACGAGGATTCTTGGGCAAGCCGTAGGAAAACATTAAACCACAGTGTTGCGCACTTTAAAACAGCATAAATATTTTCCTTACAAGTATGAAAAACATCAAGTTGGTGAAGAACGGGGAATGGTATTCTGTTTTGAGGTAATGGAAAGAGCAAATAATAATAGGGATTTTTTGAGAAATATTTGACTTACCGATGACTGTACATTCACTCTGAACAACGAAGCAAATGTTCAAAATTGCCGGTATTAGAACTAGAAAATGAACATCGTCTTGTTCATACTCGGACGCAATATCCACAAAAAATAAATGTTTGGGCGGGAATTGTAGGACATCACATTATTGGACCATTTGTTATGGAAGGCAACCTACAGCAGTATCCTATTTGGACTTACTACGAAATCAAATTGCACCCGCATTAGAAGAAGTTGTAAGCGGAAATCAGGAGATCTGATATCAAATGTAAAAGCTTTATTTGCCATAAATTATTATACACCCAGTGAAGACTTGTACAGAACATACCCATTTCTTACTATAAATCAACTCAGAAAATTTGAGCAAACCAAATTAATACATAAGTAGTGTACAAAATAAATTAATTAAAGCAAACACAGCCCTAAAACAAAACAAAGATTATTACAACTATAATATAAGATGAAAAGATGCCTTAAGAAATACATTTGCTCGCTCAAAGAAAAAACAAGACTCTCCATATGAGGGAAGCATTCAACCTATAATAATATTCCTGATAAACTTCATAATGAACACCGAAAAAAAATACTGCATACCAACCTGAAAAAATATATTAAAGAGACAGTACCAAACTAATATAACATAGAAAATTTAACATGTTATTTAGACATTTTTTTACTTTCTCTGTAAAATGTAAACATTAGAATTTTAACTATTACTTTTACCATTTAATGAGTTTGTTAAAAATGTATTGTTATTATATACAGGGTGTTCATTTGAAAACTTCCCACCCCGGATTTATCGAAAACCACTGATTAAAAGAAAAAACGCCGAGATACGTCAAAAGATTTGCCAAAGGGGACAACTTTTTAACCAAAAACTACTTCACCCCCTTTTACCCTCTGCTCCCCGGGGTCATCCCCTTAAAAATTTTAAATGACAAGGGGTATCAAGTAATAGCTTCAAAAAGGTCTTTCAAAGTGCTTTATTTTGACGTTTGATTTTTTAAAATCGGTCAATTCGTTTTCGAGAAAAGTAGAAAAATCTTTATTTATCTTATTTTGTTCAGATAGAAAAAAAAACACACGAAAATATCACTTTTTATT
This sequence comes from Polydrusus tereticollis, assembly GCA_963920685.1. Lineage (NCBI taxonomy): Eukaryota > Metazoa > Arthropoda > Insecta > Coleoptera > Curculionidae > Polydrusus > Polydrusus tereticollis. The sequence continues at coordinate 10,815,236 of OY987333.1, forward strand.
TCAATAAGAGTTCAAAATGTTGCCCGTTATTGGCCAAACAATAATATAGGCAAAGTTCAAATTCCTGACGGACATTTTCAAAAATATGTTGTGGGAGATCATTGCAGCTTTCGATGATGCGTTGACGAAGTTCATCCAAACTTTCAGGTTGGGGAGTGAACACAATAGATTTCAAATGGCCCCATAAAAAAAGTCTAATGGCGTCAAGTCAGGAGACCTAGCAGGCCATTCTATAAGCCCTCTTCGCCCTATCCATTTATCTGGAAACTCGTCGTCTAGCCAATGCCGAACCGGAAGAACATAGTTAGGAGGAGCGCCGTCTTGCTGGAAATATATTTCAGCCTCATCAAGTATAGGGTTTCCATCGTCTTCGATTTGGTTTTCAATGGTTTCAGTGATAAGCGGATTGATGGTATTTTCCAACATATCTAAATAAATGCCTCCATTTAAATTCCCATTAATAAACAATGGCCCAATCACTTGTTTCCTAAAATGCCTGCCCATACATTAATTTTTTGGGGGTACTGAGTATGCCCTTCTACAAAAGCATGAGGATTTTCATTGCTCCAATACCTGCAGTTATGCTTATTAACAAATTCATTTAGATAAAATGTGCATTCATCACTGAAGCAGATATTCTTTACATGAATGGTATTATCATTAATCGCTGCAGTCATTTGTTCACAAAACTCAATTCGCCTATCGAAATCATCTTCGGTTAACTCTTGCAATATTTTCATTTTGAATGGATGAAATTTATGTAATTTAGTAACTGTGTGTATAGAGCCTAATAAAATACCAGTCGCATCAACAATTTTGCGTAATGAAGTATGAGGATTTATGCCAAAATGACCCAAAACTTCAACTTGAGCGGCTTCATCCAAAACTCTACGATAATTACGTTTTTTATTTGCAACAGATCCAGTTTGAGTAAATTTAGTAACAAGGTCCAAAACATACCTATGCGAAGTTATCTTTTCCGGATGTCTGGCGTTAAATGTGACGGCAGTTTGATTTTGGGCACCATAAATTAGAATCATTTCCACTTATTCGGCTAGTGTGTAAACCTTTTGGGAAGTAAAATCTGAATCAATAAATTAATTTTCACTATCCCAGGATTGTCTCAAAGGTAACTGACAGCGTGACAGCATATTAAATTCTTTATTTTCCTTAGCAACTATAAGAAACTAAACAGGTATAAGAATAAATACAGTTCGCCCATGTTATCTGTGTTTATAAATAGATGGCTGAAAAAAAGTCGGGTTGTTATTTGGTTGCTGCCACGTCTAATCTTCCGAATTGCTGTTTATGTTGGTTTTTGAACACTTATTGAAATAAAAAGTGATATTTTCATGCGTTTTTTTTTCTATCTGAACAAATTAAGATAAATAAAGATTTTTCTAATTTTCTCGAGAACGAATCGACCGATTTTAAAAAATCAAACGTCAAAATAAAGCACTTTGAAAGACCTTTCAAACAAGCTATTACTTGATACCCCTTGTCATTTAAAATTTCTAAGGGGATGACCCCGGGGGCAGAGGGTAAAAGAGGGTGAAGTAGTTTTCGGTTAAAAATTTGTCCCCTCTGGCAAATCTCTTGACGTGTCTCGGCGTTTTTTCTTTTAATCAGTGGTTTTCGATAAATCCGTGGTGGGAAGTTTTCAAATGAACACCCTTATATAGGCCTCATTACCAGATTTATCTGTTTCGAGGTCAGTAATAAATAAAAAAAAAAAAAAAATGGATGGTTGTACCACTTGTACTGCCCATAATTCTCTCATGGTTAGGGAATACTTGGAAAGTTATTTTAACGGAAATTTTATTGGCCCACGACATCTAATCCTTTAGCCAGCCAGGTCTCTTGACCTTTCGCCAAACGGCTTCTTTCTGTGGGGTGTGATTGCCGGATTGGTGAAACGAAAATGTGTTTTTAATGTGAAATAATCCTTATTCGTTATGTCCAGCTTTACGTAAATTTTTAACAACAGCGCCATACAAATTATTTGCTGTTGTTTGCTGTATTACCCAAACTATGAAAATTTCGTAACTTTGCCATCATATTTAATTGAATAAGTTAGGATTGGCTTAATAAAATTCATTCCAACTTGGCACATGCGTGTACTATATCGGCCTTTTCAAAAAACTACAACGCAATCTTTCTCTAAAATGTACAGGGGAGCCAATATTCGGCCACCTTAAAATTTACATAGGATTTCCTATGTTCAACTAAGCCATGCATCACCCGGTATAAAAAAAAGTTTATTTTATCAGATAAAAAGACTTGAGATAAATTACTGAATATAGTTAATTCGCGATAAAATATAAATTGTAACAAAGATTATATAGCTACTTTGCCATAAAAGTACATACATTTCTGTAGGTTGCATTAGTATGATTGTATGTGCCGATTTGTGGGCGCCATGCCTTAATAAGAACTAAAAATCAAGGATTTTATAATTAGTGGTTTTAAAAACCTGTTAAATACAGAAAAAATGAAAGTAGATCCTCCCACGGAATACGGATTACACTTAGTTTTGAAAGCACCTAAAAATGACGTTGCAAAAAATATTGCACCATAATTGTCTACTCTACTCTATACAGGGTTAGTTGCTTAGACGTAAAAATTTAAATCACGTTAAGGAATCAATTTTGTAAAAAGTTGCGAAAACTTTACCTACAAACACTGTTAGAAGTAGACTTCTTAACACTTGTTATCAGTAACAGAAATGTCACTTTATGAAACACAAGGATCTTTTAATTTTTATTATTAGCATTAACATTAATTTATTGTACGATCTGAGCAACCAGAAATATGAATTCCTTCTGCAGTTGCACTGACCAGGGTATTGTTGTCAAATAATAGTACCTACTCGACGACGACGTCCTGAAAAGGCTTTTCGCAATTTCTTCTTATATTCTAGTGAGTTTTCAATATATCCTTCTGTCACTGTCACCGTGTCTTTTGATAGAAGAATTCTGCTATAACAGCAGGCATTTTACTGAAACTATTGATACCAACTGGACTTTTAGTACGTTTGTTATTTATATATTTGATAAAAATTCGACGATGTCCGATGTCTGCTGGAGAAGAGTTCCGTATTTACTAATGTAGTATCCAAATCCTCAATGTTGTCGGTTATTAAATGGTACAGCTCGTCTTTGACGACAAGCACCAAACGGTAGTGGCTACATTTATCATATCGTCAAAGTCATAGACTTTTTAGTTTGATAACGTTCTTCTTTTTGCTTCAAAAAAGCGACAAGTTTATACTTTATAATTACTTGAGTAATAAGACCAAAGAGATGAATGCCTTAGATTTCTCTTCGAAGTATGCGAGACATATATTTTCATTGTATTTTCAAGAAACGAACTTTTTTTAAGCAATTTCATACTGTTTCTTTGTCCTTTTCTGTAACAATTCAAAAGTAGCTTTATACTAGCTGCTTCATTTATTTCCACATCGGATCGGTTTCTTTCAGATTATCCATCGAAAATCGCACAAATTCCAAAAAGAACGCTTTTTAGAAGTTATTGACTACGAGTTTTTCCGTAACTAACAACAGTGCACGTTGGTAGCCATGTAACACAACAGTTTTTGTTTGTCATCTGTTAGTTATTTACTTATAATACCTTAGAAGCGGTTGCTATAAACATCATCATAATATTATAGGAAATATTAGCGGGCGATAAAGTTCATAATGCCCGGTGATTTTCGTAATGCCGGTAAATATTATTAAAGAAAATATTGAACAAAATTTGTATTTATTTTGAACAATTTTTTTACATAATATTATTCAGTTTTTCCTATGTTAAATGTACGATTTTTGAATTTTCCTGAGAATGAAGCTGGACCAACTATGAAATTTTGCGACTCGATTGCTGAGTTTCTCGATGTGCATGCGGATTCTTGCTCCATTTCAACATTAATTAACATATTTTCTTTTTCGGTAACAGAGCTAGCTATAATTTTTGCTATTCGGTTCTTCGACGTGATGCTTTCCTCTATATAACCCTCCGCTACGCTAGTACTCTTCCACTTTCCGTGTAGCTTAAGGATTGCAAGGGAAGCACCACCCTCGATAAGAAGTGTGGACGAGGTCCGACGTAGGCAATGTCCTCTATATTCCTTGGCGTTTTCTAAATTAAGAATTTTGTTATGATTGAAGGAACACGTCCTAGTGTATTTTTACCCACAGGCATAGGTATGCATTTACCATTTCGGTATGTAAGGAAAAATCTGCGTTCCTTAATTCCTCCTGGCCTTAATATAAGGTACTATCTAACCAATTTTAAGCCATCTGTTTGGTCTGCTTCGATTATAGTAAAACTTTTTGGCGTAGCAGTTTTAGTTTCTAGTACCTTGACAAGCATAACAGGCCCCTTTTCCTCAATATCATCAATGGTCGTTTTTACCATTTCCTCCCGTCTTAGGCCGCCAAAAACTCCCATTACAAGTACCACTTTATGCAGCAGGAAGGTATCATTCGGCGCGTTTTTGATAAAAGTTAAAGCTTGTTCACCTTCCAGAACTTTTGACTTTTTAGGAAGATATCCCTTTGATTTAACTTCTAAAAATGCTATTAATTGACAACACCTTGAAATATTAATGTTTTCCTTTACTATAAGTTCAGACTTCACCTAGGAATATTTTGTCCAAATGCTATTTGGGGTATATATTTCCGACTAAGATAAAGTAAAAATAATAATTAAAAATTGTTATTACCAATAAGCAAAAGGGTAACATACCAATTCCTGAAAGTAAGCCATCATTACTGTTTCAGTAATCACCGTAATTTGGTTTTTTACTTTCCATTGTAAAAAATTTTGATACTCCTTGTCGTACAGAGCTTTAGACTTTGCCGGTAATAAGTTTTTCTTAGCTTCTTCAGCATTTTCTAAAATAATTTGTGGAATTTCCATATTCCAACCCTTTGCAACCGTCAAACTTATTCTATGACAACCGATCAAAGCTCACTTAATACTAAAAATTGGCTGGAGGAGTTAAACTATTTATATTTTAAAATTAATGAATCTGGCCACATTTGGTTCCAACCAGAGCCATTGACTTAATACACACACACACACACACACACGCGCGCAGGCACAAAATTAATTTTGAGTTTGATAGAATAGGTATTAATTTTTTTGTTCATTTTAGTGTCTGATTTAATAGTGCCTATAGATAAAATATTGTATGATGCGCGTGTTAAAAGTGTTTTTATTTTGCTTGAAGGAATGGATGAAGATGACACTTTTAACACTAACATCATAATAGTTATTTATGATGCGAGTGTTAAAAGTGATGTTTTATTTTGTGAGTGAAAAAGTTTGTGAAATGAGCGGAGCGTAGCGGAGCGAATTGAACAATTTCACGAACGAAATAAAATTACTTTTAACACAAATATCATACAATGTTTTTTGTATAACTGCCCTATTTCGATAATAAAATAGGGGAATTTGGAATGACATTAAACTTCAAAATGCATTTTAATATTCAAATAATCACAAGGTTGTTCTGAATGACAAACGTTGCCAACGCTATGGTTACTAACAAATGCTTGTTTACAAATAAAAAATATGCTGTCATTTAAATAATTGCGTTATTGTCCAATTATTGTCTTTCGTTCTTGACTGCTTAATATGTTTGTTGATAGTGGAATAATTAATAAAAGTGTTCATAAGTAGTCGAGTAAGTAATGATTGTTAAATATTGATAATAAAAATTTGCACTTCCTAAAATTATTATTATAATTTTATTCGATTTCATCATAAGAAAATGTAGTGTTAAAAATATTTTTAACACGCTTCCACGTAAACAATCACTTTTAACACTGTTGACTGTCATTAAAAGTATCACTTTTAATGGCAGTTGTACAAAAAAAAACTATTGTATGTCCCAATAATTTATAAGCTGTCAAACGTTTTTATTTACGTCATAATGTCACATAATACAGGGATGGATGAAACGTCCTAGCTCGAAGTAGTCATTTGCAACAGTTCTTGTAGATTAAGAAACCTTACATGTTATTTTTGGTGAAAAATGTTGTTAATGTCGAAAATTTCTCTCGCCCTGTATCTTCGAGACAAACAAAACACATGAAAGGATGAAATATTCTTGGAATAGTCCAGGGAATGACCCCTTCAATTTTTGCCGTATAACTAATAAACTCCCTGTATATTTTAGTGCAAATTGTTATAAAAGTTTTATTTCTTCTTAATTTATTTTCATAAAGTCACAGATTTCCATTCCGATTAATTGGTATAGGCCCTTCTGAACACCCCTACTATAACAGGAACGGATCCAGACAAAACGATTGGTGAGGGAAGATTTTTTAAATTAATATTATATAAATAATTCACAGGCAAGATAAGATGATATTATTTATGTTGTTGACTGACGGTGAAAAATATTTAACAAGGCCATATAGGATGGGCGCATCGCAAAAAGTAATGCGAATGGAATGGAACCTTCACATTTTTTAAAACAATTTGTTAGAAATCCTTTAAATGTTACATGTAACATCCTTAATGGGTAAAGGAGCAATAAACTTTTATAGGATTTTTCCTAGCATTGAATAAATTCAGTGTACTAACAAATAAAATATTTTTTCAAAAAAACAAATGTTCGTCTTATATCAGTGTGAATGACCGCACTTGCCAAGCCCTTAGGTGATCAATTCAAAGGCTCGTACAATCACGATTATCTCGGGAATTAATGAAAAAATGTAACAAGAGAGTGTGCTTGGTCGCTTTGACAGCAGGAAGCAAAAGGATTAATAATCTAGACTTCCGGATACCTCCGTTCGATGGACATATTTTACAATAATTCGTTTTAGAGTATTAACAAGTTTTACGCAACAGGATGTATAATATGTAGCATGATGTAGTACTTATACTTCTGGTATCAGTTCATTGTAAAAGAGTTTTGCCGTCTCATTTGCATTTGTTTAAAAACAATGCTGATTTTTAATCGGGTAAAAAGATCAGACGTGAGATGTATGGTGACGTAATTGGGTGGTAGGTGTTACAGAATTAATATCTCGAGAAATATCATACATGGCACACGAGGTCAGTTTATAACTAGCCAGACCCTATGGGTCGAATTGTAAAAGATAACCCCATTTTTGATATTATCTTATTAATGCATTATGTATATAAGGTACGGTTTGGTGAAGTATTTAAAAAATATTATATAGGACTACAAAAGATTTAAATCGTCTTTCACCACAATATAAAAAACCCTTTACATTTACTTTAAGTTTCATCAATGAATTGTTCCTGTTTCCTGACAAAGTGAGAAGAAACCAAAAAGTCCAAAAAAATTTTAAGAATAAGTTTTAGCAAGAAGAAAACATAATTTGATTAATTTTTACACAATAGAATATTTGATTGATTTATTCAATCACCTCTCTTACAGTTACATTTTTCTAAAAGGAAAAAAAAATTTAATTAGGCACCCCTACAAATGGGGTTTTTCTTGGTTTTAGGAAGTAGTGATGATGGCCTAAGACCGAAAGCGTTTTGCATTAAAATTAAGAAATTTATACACTTGAGACGCAAAATCTATTGATTCTCTCTCTTAACTCAAAAAAGTGTCCCAACAATATCAGTTTTCTTCAAGTTGGTTTTGTTACATTAACTTTATTTTTCAAATGATCCCAGAGGAACTAGTCAATTGGCAGAGGGTCAGGAGATCTGAGGGGCCATTCTATTTCACCCCTTCTGCCAAGCTCCCGATTCAAAAAAGTAGTATTTAAGAATATCCATCTTTATGTCAAAATGTGCTGAAACCATGTCAATTGAATATTAGGACCTCTTCTAACTATAACTTGGAGTAGTATTCGAGTTTCTGTATTTAGTTTTCCATGCATCATTGAAAAATGGACTTATTATGTAGTTTTTAATGATACTTGCAAAAACGTTGGATTAGTAGACCTACATACAAATTGCTGCAATATCTTTAAACTGTTCTCTTCATTGGTAGTCTTTTTCAGCCAAGCGTTGATGATCTGTGCACGTTCCCGTTTGATTAAATCTCTAAATTCTCCTGATCTATAATAAATAATCTATAACAATAAAAAAAAAGTTATATAGTTTAGGCCGCACATTGGTTTGAAAAATAAAACATTGCACACAGTCCATATAAGGATGATCCTTACTTTGACAATTTTTGAATTTTTATTCTACCTCGGGCTCATAGGGTTCAAAATAAATTTAAAAAAAGATTCTCCAAGTTTTAAGTCTCTATCTCAATATCAACCCGTGTCGACATACAATGTAAGTTTCTGAATAACATGTGGTTTTCGTCATTTTTTTTCTAATTATTATATTATTATAATAGTAGGTATTTCTTAGAAATTTTACAGATTTTCAGCTATTATAATTTTAAAGTTTGAGCTAGATAAATTTTTTTTTTGTTTTTTTCCAAAATGGTTCAAAAATTAATAATAAATTATTTTTTATTTATATACAGAGTGTTGTGGGTTTTGTTAGTGAAGTCCTCTATCATGAATCGCTATACGAATGACTGACATGTATTCCATTTACTGACGCTGATTCTTGTTACCTCAAGTCTGTATTTTCAAGGTCCAAGCATGACTCACATGTACTCTGGTAACTGTAGCTCCTAATCATGACCTGCAATTGACATAAAAAAAGTTTGTGATTAAAAATCAATAGATGTTAAAATATCTGAAATAGCATTATATGAATTTGACAATAATTTATGGTACTTATATTCAAAGTCTGCTACAATGGTTGTATTGATGGAAAATCATCGTATGAAATAAAAAGAAAAATGGTTATTAAATTAAATAGTATTGAGATTGAAAATTGTCCAAAACGTACACATATAAAATATGTGAAGACCTGGTATGATCTGGACATTAACTTCTTTATATAATTTCAATGTTTTGTTTTTCAAAAGACTCGAAATTAATAGTGATTTTCTAATTACTGATCAATCAGACTAGAATTCAAATGATAATTATAATATAATACAGGATTGGCGTTAGTTCAAAACTTAAAAGTTGCTTATGATATAGCAGGGAAGACTGTAAAGTTAATGGAAGAATACGGTAACATATGAATTAAAAACGAGGACCAACAACAATCAAAAGTAATAAAGTTGACATCGGAATTAAAAAAGAAATATTCCAGATGTATGAGAAGGTACAGTAAGTCAAAAGTTATAAAAACATTACTCATTGCTCTATGAAATAAAATACAAAATGCTTTTTTTTTTAAATAAATGGCAATTATTTTTGATTGTAAGCGTTTAATTTTTGTAATTTAATAATAGTATACGAATAAAGAATAATTTATTATTAATTTTTGAACAAATTTTGGAGAAATGCAAGTATTTGTTTCATCTAACTGAAACTATTAAATTATAAATGCTAGAAATCTGAAAAAATTTTTAGGATTAGTTACTATTATAAGGTTGCAGTCGGCTAAGTTTCAAACTTTTCGAACAGTTACTTTGACTGGAATAAAAAATCGATTATTCAATGGCGAGAACCTCGTGTTATTCAGATAGGAAACTTACATCACCGGTCGGCACGGGTTAATATTAAGATAATAAAGACTTGAAACTAGAAGAATATTTTTTAAAATTTATTTCGAGTCCCTGAGATTCAGAGGTTGTCAAAATAAGGACCATATCTAAACCCTTACCGCAGTGACGTCGTCAAAATGGCAATAGCTTATTGTCATACGTAATTATGCAAAGTGATGGTGTAGGTACAGTTGATGCAAAACAAAAACCGATGCACGTCATCAATCAGCGGATAATAGTAAATCCGTCAGAAAACACGAGGAAATTAAATTTGGGCAAAAAGTATTAAAACTTTCGAATCCACTCATAGCAAATATTTTGTTAATTCTATTGGCCGATAGTTGGCAACACAACTGTAAACGGTGCGGTGCCGCTAGCTCGTTCGTTAGCTTGATTTGACGTTTCATGCAAAACTAACCTTAATTGTTCGTGGTTCCGTGTTGCTTTGCGTCTATTTTTTAACAAAAACTCCAGGTATTTTCGTAAATAGCATTAAAAAACTGTTTTATTAAGAAAAACAAAAGAGCACATACATATGTCTGTCGATTACGTTGTTTACTATTTGTGAAAAATGCCGAAGCATTTAAATAGTCGGTGCAAAGAGCTAAGAAGCTATTTTCAGGAAGAACTTAACAACAATGGCCTATTGTTACCCTTGACAGCAGTACAGAGAAGTAAATTTAAAGAGTATGTTAAGGTCTAGATATCTTATTTCTACTTTACTAATTTTTAGCGTGTAGCAGCTGCCCTAAATTTGAATATCCCCACTATAAGCGCAATTTCAACAACAGTTAAGGAAAATAAATTATTATAATCACCTTAAAACAAACTTTTGTCTTGTTTATTGGGTTTTTAGGTCATATTTAAATAAATAAAGGTTTGGTTTAAGTTGACGTTTCGGTTTATATTACATTAAACCATCTTCAGAACTACAATTCTGAAGATGGTTTAATGTAATATAAACCGAAACGTCAACTTAAACCAAACCTTTATTTATTTAAATATGACCTAAAAACCCAATAAACAAGACAAAAATTTAAATCATAAGGTCAAGAAGAAAACTTTACTATTCTTAAAACAAACGTTTTAGTTCGAAAAAAAGTTGTAAATGTGTGAAGATTGGATATAAGGTCTATCTGTTACACTATTTATGGAATGTACGAAACAAGTAAGTTGTATTATTTAAAAATTATAATATTTTACATCGGTTATGCATAAGCTGTAACTTTGACAACTGTAAGTTAGAAGTTGAAAAAGTAGTCCATACTTACAGTGGAGTTGATATGATAGGAAATAAAAAACTTGAAGTCTTCCTCCACAAAATAGATTTAATGCTTTAAAGGTTTATCCCTACATGTTTCGGATGTTTAAACATCCATCATCAGGGGATACTAGAAGAAATTAAGTAAAAGGTAAAAGAAATTCAATATTCAAGTAGACTTAACTTACCAATATCGAGTTCATATAATGAAGTTCGTTATCCCAAATGAATGGCATTCAAGTTTTTTATTTCCTATGTAAGTTAGAAGTTAAAAGACGAAGAACTGTTTGATAGTTGTCTTGACTCTTTAAGAAAAGCCTTTTCAAGAAAATAGGCTTCGGATGGAAAAAAGATGAACTGAGGCGAAGGCTTATGGAACTTTACCATGTAGCTTTTAAACGACTGGTATTTTTGAAAGAATATATTAAAGAAAAAGAAGCATTCTCGTACCAATTTGTTTTCTTGGATGAAATATGGATTTTTTAGAATGATACCATTGGTCGATCTTGGCAAGATGAAAATAAAAGAAATGTTAGATCTACTAAAGTTGATGGTCAAAGGTATTATCAACGAACATTAACAAGAGACAAGAAAGGCTACATTAAAAGGCACAGGGGACGTCCGCTGTGATTGGCTAACATTTCGCGGTCGATTCAAACTTAATACTTGATTTGGGTGCTCATCATGAGCCGTTTGTTTACCTAACCTAACTTATATATTTTCTTTCTCGTGATCTGCATGAACATTCTTAAAAAATCAAAACTTTGACCTTACAACTTCTTTTATTTTGTATTTCTCCCTTAAATGGCTTAAAAATATAGCTTTCAGCAAAAAAAATTGTGTGTGCCATAAAATAAAATAAATATTAAAAGTTAAGATATAATAGTACATTATTTAACGAGCGTATAATGAATCCTTCGGCTCGTGTTTTAAAATCTCGTGTAATATAGCCATTATACGCGAGTCAAATACTATACTTTATCTACGACTATTCAGTATTCAAGAAGTTAGAAAATGGATTCAGAGCAACACATTTTATTACAATAGGATTATTATTAATGGTATTTCTTAACTAAAAAATACAATTCAACGATGTTAACCATAATTAAACAAAATACAATTGCAGCCCGAATTTCTGGAGGGGTACTTTGGATTTCGTTTTCGTCATCCGAAATCATGATATTTTACTTTGAAATCAACAACAAAATGTCACAGCGAAACTTAAATGACTGAGGAAAAAAATGATTCGTTTACTTGTCAATCGGTTGCTATGGTATTAATACCATTCACGCCTGCTTAAACTAGATCTGGTGCGTTTTTATCATAATTCAGGTAACTTTGTTTTGTTGGGACCGTGGAATATGAAATCTCATATTCCACGGCTGTGGAATATAAGTAACTATGGTAATATGAACCACATTATATATGTACTAACAAACACATTATGCTTCTATTATTAAATAGTCGTAGATAAAAATAATTTTTAATTGCATATATTATTATAAGGGTGAGGCGGTGGATAAGGGGAAGAACGGAAGTAATAACTCAAAATAGGTTTTTAAAATGAGGTTTGTTTATTTATATACTTCAGTTTCTGTTTTCCTAGCATCTTCCAAAATTCTATCGAGAGGTACACCACACTTCAATTTTTCAACAATGGTATGTTTTTCTGATGTAGAAAGATGTAAACTTTTTATAACCCATTGTCATGGCCTACATATGTCTTCCAAAAACTTACAGATATAGTCCCATTATAATACAACCTACAAATCAACTGCGAGGGACACATTCCTTGAATTTTGATGGTTCCACCGGATTTCTCAGTTCTTTTATTATATTTTGCTATATATCCTAAAAAAATGTTGATCACTGGTCAATTGTACTACCTCTAAAAACATTTTCAGTTTAACATTACCTTTAGAATCACTTCTGTTGCAAATAAAACTAACTTCCTTGTGACCATTTGTTCGATTTGTTCGCTGTACTGAGTAACTGGTTTCAATTTTCTCTGCTTGTTTCCACAACTCGTAATCTTGCATGCTGACAAACCTAATGTTAGTAATTCAATACTTATACCATGTTTCTCTTCAAGATGCTTTCGTAACATCTCATGACTTCTAAGTTCATTTCTTTCTTCACACATTGGGCAAATGATTCTACATTCCTTTGAAACAGCAACAATTTTATGTATACGTTTTTTGTGACGGTTCAGTAATTTTACTCAAGCGAATTTCTTTGAACAAAGAGTACATATTGTATATGATGTTGATGGCTCGTCTCTTGAGCTTAGATCCATGAACGGTTCGTACAAACCTCGCCGAATTTACAGATTTGCAAATCTCGTAAAAAATATTATTTCGCTTACAAACACTACACACAGAATGCAATATAATGCAAAGCAAAATAACACCAAGTCGCCAAAATAAATAATTTTAAAGAAAATTTAATAGCACAAAACAAATAATAGGTATTTTGACTTTTGAGCGCAAAAAAAATAATCAAAGCTAAAGCCGGCAGGCGTCAAATGTCATTCTTGTCAACGAAATATTAACCAATCACAGCAGACGTCCCCTGTGCCTTTTAATGTAGCCTAGACAAGAAGGATCACTCCAAGCTCCTCCCCTCGTTATGCCTATCTCGCTCGAATATCGGATGCTACCGTATCTAGAGCACCGTAAGCCCCCGACGCGCGATATGCATAAACAGGTTGTCCGTCGTAGAGATATGTACCTGTTGTCTTTATATGTCGGCGTGAGTGAATTCCATTAAAAATAAAATAAACATTTACGTAGTGTTTTGTGTTTGGTTCTGCAATAAAATGCCACGAACGAACAAAAGTTACTTAGACATTTTTTATGATCACGACAAAAAAAAATGTGTCGACTTTGTCCTAAACTTACTGACGAGCATATGTTTCCTAATAGCTTTCAAAAAATGAAGGTAAAATATGCTTCGCAAGTCTTTAGTCACTCTCTTTCAGCTGCCCTATATACCTACATACATTTTAAGTTTTTGCCTTTAGAAGCAACGCTTACTGCAAAATTCCTACAAACAACAAATGATTTATTTGATTTGTAAAACTCGTCCCATCTTAACAACTTTAACGCATTTATGGGCACAGAAAAACAATTGCACTTTTTAGAAAAATAAAATGTTTGTTGGATGACTTACAGGTAATTAAATTAGTACAGGTAAAACAGAACGATGGAAAGGTAACATACGTGGAAAAATGTATAAATAATACTATGCATTTTATAAATGGCTGGGAAATTACTATTACCTCTAGTCTGTCTTTATGGGAAACCTTAAAATGCAAGAACTATTCATTTCTTTTAACAAGGAACCTTAATCAGGATTGTATCGAAAATTTTTTTGGTCTGGTAAGAAATTTTTGCGGAAACTCGAGAAATCCAACCCCAATTCAATTTTGTAGGGCATTCAAGAAATTATTTTCTCTAAAATATTTTAATGAGGTTGAAGGTTCTAATTGTATCAAAGATATTAATACAGTTTTGCTTAATGTAACTCCTGATATTCTAGAAGAATATAAAAATATCGATGTACCTATATTGACAAATAATAGTTCTTTAAAAGTTTTTACATGCGACTATAGAAATCTTTCTAGTACGGACGGAAATGCTATAGTTTACATTACAGGGTATCTATTAAGGAAATGCTTGCTGCAACACTCTTGTAGTGCTTGCACAAAGTATAATGATGGAAAGACATTACCAAAAGAAGCTGCTGTATTTCTAGAGCATAAAGCATATTCGACTTCCAAAAACTATGGAGGTCTAAATGTACCTCCTAGAAATATTGTAGAATATGTCAAACAGCTAGAAATAATTTTTGTTGAAAATTTTAATAAAATTAGTTGCCACGAGAACGTTGGAGCAACCCTTAAGATATTATATGAAAATGTACTATTTACACATCCTTGTAAAGAGTTTCCTCATAAATATTTTTTAAACCTATATATTAGGGTGCGTATTTATTTTACAATTAAATTTGCTAACCGGGATATAAAAAAAGACATTCTTTGAAACAATCAATAAAACCTAACATAAAATTAAATATCTTAAAACATCTTAAAAAAGCGGCCGGTAAATTTTATTTCAGAACATTTAAATACATTATTTAATTGAGTTGTTAACGGGCTACTAGATTTTTAAAAGGCATCGAACAGCAATTCAGAGGTTTTAACTCATTTGGTTAAACGCCTTTGGCTTAGAATGGTTCGTTTATTGATTTTCACAATTTTCCATACAAATCGCGATAATTTGTTTTCCCAGAGTATAACTACTCCTACCCGTATTTTACTGTTAAGTAAGTAGGTACTCTTTGATGGCCTCGAATTTGAAACAGCCTGTATATATTTTATGTAATAATAAGGTAATTAGAATAAGTACCTATTTCAGTTAGCATTTGCAAATATTTTATTGTTAATTTTTATACCTACTAATCTCGTTTGTAGCTTACTACATTGTTACTTTTGGAAGAAACTTTCCTTTTTCCCTTAATTTTTACTACCAGTACTTTTTATAATTATGTTAAGATCTACCAATTAAATAACCTGACGATTTCCCCATTTTTCTTTTAATTCACACAAAGCAGAATAGGACACAATAACAATAAAATTATTACTAGATGTTTTTAAGTCACCCTCGTTTATTCGTTTTAATCGCTAGCCGTTTGCATCAACCTCGTATAAGCAAGAACAGGGACACTGCCTCAGGAATTTATCGAAATCGTCGGCGCGCTTGTGTAAGCAGGACATCAAGGTTCCGACAGAGTGTGACCCTTCTTGTCTTGTTAATGTTCGTTGGTATTATGCAGTAAACTAATATATAAACTATGGGAAACTTTTGTATATTTATCTTGTTTTTATGAAAAAAAAAAGTGTAATTTTCTCACTTGGATATTTTGGTTACAGGCTGGCAACACTGTCGATAACTGACGTCACTCTAAGGGTATGACGTGCATCGGTTTTTATTTTGCATCAACTATACATCAGATTTAGTTTCCTTTAACTCGGTTAAGGAATAGAAGCCTAGTAATGACTAAAATCTAACACAATAATTAGTGCTTACTCATTCGAAGGTCCAAATTAAAAATTAAGCTGACATTTTGACGAATGGTTGACTTTGTTTAATGCGGATTGCTAACTGAAAACTTGACATTTAATAAATAAGGTAGCCTAGTTATTTTTTTTTCGTAAACGGGTGTTTATGCATCATGTTAACCGGATCTAGCGAATTAAACGTACTCATGTTTTAATTATCGTAAACTTTGACTAAAAGTTGATGTAAAAAAGTATATTAATATGGAGTAGTCGATGGTAATGTGGACGGATAATTTGCATATAATTCTGTACAAAACACGCCTCTCCTTAAAGGTTACACAAAACAACAAGGCTTTCCTTAATATTTCAAATTTTTAGATACTTATTAGTTTGTTACGAATTAGGAATGATGACATGAGCGAGAGGAAGGCACCCAGTTCCCATGCCGTTTTATTATCATAATTTTGTAGTTAGTTTATAACTATTTTAAATAATTGCTTAACATTATTAATATGTACGATAAAATTCTACTGTTCTATAAGTCCGTTTCGTTGCCGTTGATAGCTCGATGCCCTCATTAAAGATTCAAAACAAGGCTCGGGTGGCTTAAAATATTTTACCTATAAAATGGTCTTTTTACGTACATCTAGCATAAGGATGAAAAAATTTTGACCTATTCCACCCGGTAACAGATAAAGTAACAATACAGCCATAAAATGAAATGAAAGGATAATGATTAAAACGGCCCACCATGGTCGGAGAGTTGGGTTTTAATATAATCTAACCGCTTATTACTTTATTTAAATATAATAGATTTTATGATTTTATGAATTTTGGTAAATTATAATCATTGATTGATTTATTCTAGAATAAATACAATGTTTTACAAGAAAACTAATTTATTTACAGATCAAAAAATATTGAAAATTTTAATAATTTTATTATAACTCGATAAAATCGTCCTCAGAAAAATCTAAAGAGTCATCATGTCCTACGCTTATTACTAAAGGCTCAATTTCCATAGTTGTGTCAATTACGTTGTCAAGTTCCCACATTTTTTGTTCCTCTACTATAACTATAACTAACCCAAAAGTTCTTTTTTTACCATGGTATTATCGTAACTCAATTCCTTCCGTTGTAACCAGTTTACGATTTCCGCCTTTTTCCATAAAGTTGTGGGAAGATTCTCTTTTAGTCTAGAGTGATAGCTGGCATTATCCATCACTATATATTCTATCATTTGCTTAAAATATTCCTCGAAAACATCAGCAGTCATTTCTTCATGGTAGTCTTTTGTAGAATTCGACTAAATTCTAATAATCCTTGATCCAAAAACCCATTTGAACTTCCTATATGAGTTATAATAAGTCTGCGTCCTATTCCAGATGGTGGTCTAAGTCCTGTTGACCAGCCTTCCATGACAGCTTGTCGAGAACTTAGGACATTTTCATCTTGCCAGACTTTAGATACGGTGTGCCCTTCGTTCAGCCAAGTTTCATCCAAATAGAAAATGTTTTTGATTTGGCTGCGGTATTTTCGGATGGACCTTAAGTATTGACGTCTCCAGCAAATAATATCTGCTCTATCAATAAGAAAAGATTTTCTGTTTTGCTTAGTTTCGTTCGTGATAGCTGTGGTAAGTCCTCGTCATAGTTAATGGCTTGTAAAATTTTGTCTATAGTTGGTATTTCCTTGGCAAAATAAAAACATTAAAAACTATGTACTTTTCTTCTAATACCATTTTTAATGAAATCGTCAATTTCTAACGGTTTCTTTCCTGAGAGTGGTTTTGGCTCACTGCGAGGTTCTTAGATTTTCTTTCACGCAAGAACCTATATATAGTAGCCTCTCCAACTCCTACCATATTGGCACACTCTGCAATGATGCTACGAACATCACTTGCAGGTTTCTGGTGCACTAGAGCATCATGTACGTTTAATATTAATGTCTTTTCTCGGAGAGAATATGCACTCTTGCTAATTTGACGAAGACACGTTGGCGAAAAACTTGAAGCCATTGTCACAAGTATAGGAAATAATTCAACTTTGGGATAATTCAGTATCTAAATACACTAAAAACATAGTTTGACAAACGCACATCAAATGGCGTAATAATCTCCTAAAGCAGGCAAAAATAGGTAAATTTAATTACTAATTACTCCTGTTGTACCTACTTTAACCCTAATATTCCTAATGTATATTTAACAATGGACAGAGGCCAATTTTCTTATTAAATAAGGCATAGTAAGTAATTACTATTAAAATAATAATCTACTAATTACCAACGCCTATGGTTTACGGTTGTTTTATTTCTTCAACCCTCGATATGAGCTATCAACTGCAACGAAACGGACTTCACAGCAGACCAACACTGAGAGTCCGGTAATACTCTTGCATATTCTGGAGGTCAAAATTACCCTAAATTGTCATAGAAAAAGAATTCCTAAAGGGCCTTTTCAGCTCTAACTTTTTTACCCACATGCATAATTTAATGACAATTTAATTTTTTATATAGGTCATAAAGACTTATAAAACCATACTACAGTAGATGTTTTATATCGTCAGAGATGTCAGGAACGGACTTGCCACCACACTAATTAGGCCAACATTTTGACAGGTGCCATTTTACAGGTCTCAAAACTAATTTTTTAAATACCCTGGGCATGCCTCTTTAAAAGAGGTACTCTATATTTGTTTCGATAAAATAAGCCGTTTCCAAAGAAAATGAATTTTTTGTATAACACGTTTAACACTTTAACATTCAAATAATAATAGTATATTATTAACCAAGGTTTAGACAGCCATCATTATTGCCCGAGCGGCGAGTTTAAATCACGAGGAGCGAAGCGACGAGGGATTTAAGACGCGAGGGCTATAATAAGCTGTCTAAACCGTGGTTAATATATTATTTTTTCCACTACTACAAACTTTTATATGACATTTATCTTTATAGTATTAATAATTATAAAAAATTATAGGTAGGTATAAGTATATTTTTTAATCAAGTTACCTGCGCTTTGGAATTGGCAAAATATTTTGTTGTTTTGTCAGGTGGCTTTGTCAATGTCAATTTGTGTTCATTTGTGTCATCAGATTTCACGAGTTTTGCGTTTTTTTTTTAAAATGAGCGGAGAAAATGTTAGTGATAATATTATGTGTACACCTCCCGAATTAAGGATGGAAGCAGAAAAAATATTGATTGTATCGATATTTTACAATATCAAGTAATCTAATATGTATTGATAATTATCTGGTTGCCTAACCACAATGAATTAATGTTGTAGAATTAAAAAATCAAGTTACCTGCGTTCAAACAAAATTCGGTTAAGGTCAAAGATCGGTCAATAATGGATTTCAATGGCTTATTATTGACCATGGTCAATAATGACTTATAAGGTAGAGAAAAACGATTTCTAGCGTTAATAATCGGTCAATAATGGCGATGTTATAGGTTAGTAGTGGAAAAAAAAATTTATTACATCTCATTAATGCTCACTTGCATCTAACTTATCTAACTGGCGTCGATATACAAGCATCTTTAAATTTCCCCATAAAAACTAATTCAACGGAGTTATGTCGGGTTAGTTCAGTTCATGTTAACCATGAACCTTTGTTGTAGCTTTGTCTGTACTGTTGCATGGGGATTTTCTTCATGCCAGATATGCAAATTATGGCAATTTATTACTCTGTCTCGGGTGAAACCGGCATCGTCCGTGAACGAAACAATACTAGAAAAATTATGATTTTGCTTAAAAATCGTTGCAAAAACCACTTTGCGTAGTTGACTCTTGCATGATAATCAAAGGGATACCTGGCTTGTACTTTTGGATGTGATAAGGATGTAGCAGTTATTCTCGAAGGGTCTCGTGAACAACCGACTTTGCCGCATAAACTTAGACCGACAGTTTTCTTACACTATTAGAGGGATTTTCAGCAATCTAATCCAGAATTTCCTCCTCTAATTGAGAGTTCCTTGCTCTTCTTGTAGGCCCTTTCCATCACGAAGCGGCAAAAAACTTCGTAAAGCGGATTAGCATAAACTTAGCTACTTTTAGCATTTTTTTTTTATATCACTTGCCTTTTTACCTGTTTCTCTTGAGCTACGACCAACCCTCTCAAAAGTTCTTCGGTGCGGTAAACGTTAATTTGGAAATGTATCAGAATAAATTATTTTCGCCTTCACACAATTGCCGAGTGCTTGTCCATAAATTAGATGCGGGAGATCATAAATTGATAGAATTATTTTAAAAGGATGATATAAGCTAAGACAACCGTTTTCCAGTTCATGACCACTGTTGGCCGCTGCCTTTATTTGCTTTGGCAAAACATAAATTGTTTACTGTATTTCCATAGGTTGCATGGTTCAAAATATGTCAGTTGAAATAAAAGGCTTTTTCTCAAACAAAATATATTTATTTTCTTCTATTATATCGGTTACTCACCATCACATTTGGTCTGCGTAGCAACAAGTACGGTCTTACTGTTACATCTTAGCATGGTAACTACTTACTTCATTAAATCGGCTACACATTTTACATCACTAACAACAAACAATTATACTGGGATACAATACTATATTCTTACACCTCCGAGAATTTATCGCATAAATTCCACTAGTTTCCGACTGCTTTTTACAAAAGCTTAACTGTACTCGAGTCGTGATATAATAATTACATTATTACATCTTCGGGATTTCTCCGCGAATTTACCGATTTATTTCTTGGCTTAGATGCCATAAAATCAACGAACCTCGCGTAAAACCCGCGAGTGAGACCGTATGCTTATTACAAAAGCCTGATCGAATCTGAATTGTCAAAAAATGTTTAGTTTTATTTGTGATATATCATCCCTCTTTCTCGTACACACAGTAGCATCCTGTCATGCTGTTTCAATTAACACGTAAGTATATCTAGTTGCCTAACAATTAACCCTTCTTTTGTCATGTATGCTCATACACTTCGACAAACGAGCGGCCGCTCGTCTGTTGATGCCCAAAAGATGCCGCCTTCCGCGAAGCTCGATGTCATCTTGGTTTTTCGCTTTTTTGCTTGCTTTATTTCGGCGAATATTCTAGGAAATTATTTTTGGCGAAGATAAATTAAAATATTGTAGACGGCGCCGTTGCCATTCTTTCTTTACTTTCAATTGATACTTGTTGTTGTTATTAAATTATGCAGCTATATAACTTAACCTTTCCCCAACAACCACCTTTGACCAAGATAATTTTTAATATCTCGTTATCAGATAAAATGTAGAGAGTGTCTACAGCAAACTATAGTATATAGGTCCTCCAGAGATGGGATTAGTTGTATATAGCGAAACATAGAGAATGTGACATATTTCTAGTGATGAATGAGGCTACTACTTTTGAACCCTCTAAGCACCACTATATTTATCCTACTGTATTTAACGCGACAATCTTTTTAGGATTAGAGGTATTTCTACTAATAAAATAAATCTTTAAAAAAAGTGGTTAGTTATAGCACAGATATTTTATCTTTCCCTGCATAGACCCGACATTACAGCATTTATGAAAGCGTTTGACAGTAAATTTTAAGCAAATCAGAAACGCAATTTTAAAGTTCATTTCAGAATTTGTTCACAGTGATATCTTATAGCATTCTCAATGCACTAAATTTTATGTACCTATTTATTTACCTAAACTATATTTTTTTTTTAATTAGCAGCTATGGCGTAATAATAATAATGAATACACAATTAAGATTTGTTCCAAAAAGGACTTGATTGATTTATTATGTTGAAAAGTTAATTAAGACAAAGTGGCCAAGGCTGTTTCTTGATTGAATTTGAATCATGGATCATGATTTTGCACAGCATAATATTGATGGGTATTAAAAAAACGGCTGAAGTGTATTTTAATGAGGTTTTCGGATTTTGCTAAATTTACTAGCAGTGAATCTTTTTGACCTGTTTGTTTGTGTTTATTTTATACAGAGTGGAAAAGAAATCTATGTAAATATGACAAATTTTGCAATGAGGCGACCCAAGCCAATATTTCATGCGACTTTAAAACATATTTAAATTTTAATTCAATGCGAACTAAAAGTACAATGTCAAATATTTCTTCAGGACTCAATGGTAGACCTTGTTACTGGCCTTGGAGCGCCCTTGTCGAAATTAGTAATAACCGCCCCGGTTCAAGCCTTCGAATTCACCCTTCAAAGCGATGAATACACAGCCCCTGGTAGTCCAGCAGTGGAGCTTAAATCAATTACAAGGGATGAACTTTGTAGGACCATGAATGGTGGCAACAACTGGACTCTGGAGAGAGACGAAGATCAAACTGGACCGTACATATTTAGGTAAGAATTCTTCAGCAAATCTTTCCATATGTATTGAAAGACATGCTGTGTGTATGTCGACCTTCTTAAGGCCTTTGACCTCCTCCATATACTAGATGCGATATTAAATACCTTCTTTGTTCTTCCATAACTGACCTTGTAATAATAATTGACAGGTGGCGCACATAATAAAATCGAATGTTAATTAGTGATAGCATGCAGGGTATCTTTTTTATTCATCACCGATGGTAATTAACTTTTACATAGTTACCGTCTAAAGATTCATTAAAATGTGTTTTGAATATTCAAGAATGAAACAAAAGGTCGACTGTTAACCATTTCTAAAGTATAATGGTGTTAATATAAAGGGAATAAATGCCATTAAATATTGACATGTTGTTTGTGATTAATATGTATGGAGATTTTTAAATTGTTTAGTTTCCCTCTCTCTCACTCTCTCTTTTAAAATTTTATTTTATATTCACGTATAAACTTCTAATTAGAGCATGCACACAGCCAAATCAAATTATGTATTATCAATAAAGGTTTTATAATAGATATTATACCCACTATAGGTATGTTATACGAACCAATTCATTATTCAATGACTAATGGACGCGGTGTACCTATAATGCCCGTTTAAAATTGGCAGCCTATCGAATTTTTAGGTCTCAATTACGTATACATAAAATTAAATTCTGCATTTTCAGGTGCGCCATGTCATGGCAACGCTCGGTATACGAGCAGCAAAAGATAGCCTTTCCTTGACTTAGTTGTGGTATAGTCGTGGGCTTGCATTTAGGAAGAAAAATGGTGATAAAAGAGCTTTAAATTCGATATGATTGCTTTTTATTATAAACGTATAAATTTCGATTATATCCATCCGATATATTAAAAATATTAAACGTGTATTTTACTATGAAAGGAAAGGCTTGAAGAGTCTAAAATCCTACATCAAGGACCTTCACTATACACCAGGCACTATAGCATTACGTTACATAACAAATGCTCCACTTTCTGAACTCGGCACTCAGACATTTTACCTAATACGACATTGCCCATGGTGGTATATCTAGCGTAACGAACAACCATCAATAAGTCCATGACAGTGGCCACACGTTCAGAATAAGGCATTTACTGTTAGAATCGGAGATCATAATTTATATAGCGATGAGGCATATTATCGATTTTTGGTTCAAATTATTGTGAAATTTGTTTATTGCCTCCCCGCTGGCCAGATTTGAATCCACTAAGTTTTTTCTTTGCGGCCACCACAGTAGTGTACCATAGACCAACCTACCGTACTAATCCAAACCCGAAAACCTAAGAGCTAAAATTCGTGTAACATATACTTTTATTGGCAACAATTTGTTTCTTATTCTGTTACTGTCATTGAAAGTAAATGTAATTGGTTGTCTGTTATATATTGACATTTCTTGATTATCCTTCTTAGATCTTAATTGGAGAACCTTTTTTAATTAAATCTGTAGAAAAAATTAATTCAGTGCCTTTTATTACTGCACACCCATGGTTTACAAAATTTAAAATTAGGATAATCGATCGTTTATTTACGTCATGTGCTAAGATTTCTTCAGGAAATATTATTTTTTATTTAATTAATTTACTATCATTAAAAATGGTAATCTAAATTACTCTCAAATGTTAACGTTGTTACGTAATAATATAAATTGGAGCGCATTTTTTCGAGGTGCTAAGAATACTATTAAATTTTTAATTCCCATGCAGAATTCCGTTTTGAAAACGATATGTTTGCTTAACAAATCGGGTTGGGCTTGGATCGACAAAGTGTAGAGATTATGTAAAGAATATTTTCCTGGCGTGTTTTGTTTGGCTTAAAAACTAGAACACAACATACAGATATTTGGCAATTTTCGCGGATCTGATTTTGGCCATGATTACAAAAATAATAGGTAATAAAAGTTTGCTTACTTTGGGTGTGAAACAATTTATTTTGTTGCAATTATTATCTTAATGCGTCAATTTAACAATCCGGTCAATGTTAAGTAAAAGCTTAAAAATAGTGAACCAGATTAATAATGAAAAAAGATCGGTGTACCTACCTATACAAAAATGTAGAATTAATAACGCAGCCCAACAAAAAAAAAAATTGTCTTGGTGCCGAAGAAAATCAGCTCTAGTTTTTGAGATAGAGCCTACGCATAATAAATTGTAAGGTGGATTTATAAACTCGAAAACTTGGCGAGGTTGAGGTTCAGTTGGTGTTGGAAATAGGAGTTCAATTTAAACTAAAGGGAACACTCAGTTCTATTTATACACTCGTTCATGTTGTTCATGTAAAGCTCATGTAAGGTTCGAAAACTTCCCGGGTAGTTCGAGATAATCAATTTTTATGCTCGGAATTCGGAATATCTAACCTCACAACTTGACCATAACTTCAACCTCACCAACTTTTCGAGTTTATAAATCCAGCTGTAATATTAATACTTATATTTGACAATTATAATGGTCATACATTTTATCAAAAACTTCACTAATTCCAAGACTAGTGCCTTTTTAATTATACTTATTTATTCATAAATCACTGGAAATACCTAATCTTAATTCGTTAACGTGGCTTGTGTCCTAGGGTATTAGTACCTATATAATCCCCATAATATGGGAAAGTAGAAGAGTGATTTGTGACTTTGTGAAAAAAGCTTATTTGGCCTATTTTGGTGTTCACTTAGGAGACCAAAATAAACCCTGGGCTCCGCATGTTGTATGCAAAACCTCTGTCGAACACCTGCGACAATGGACAAAAGGACAAGAAAAGTGTTTAAAGTTTGGTCACAGGATTGTAATAGTTTACAATCCTGTGGTTTGGTGTTCCGATGGTATGGAGAGAACAAAAAAAACACTTTGACGATTGTTATATTTGTCTTATGAAGATAAAGGGCATTAATCGTAACAATCGGCATAAGTGGAATTATCCTCACCTGGAGTCAGCAAGAAGACCTGTTCAGCATTCTGAAGAAATACCAATTCCAACATATAGCAACCTGCCTACGTTATCAGAGGATACAGTCGAAACGTCATCTGACGAGCTTTAGAATGACCGATTTGGAAAAGAGGACAGCGATTTTGCAGGAGATTTAATAAGTCGCGAACGCTTTACTCAGGAGGAGCTAAGTGACCTTGTCAGATCAGACAAATAAATCTCCCAAAAGAGTCTGCCAAGTTACTTGCCTCCAGACTAAATGAAAAGAATCTTCTTTATCCAGGTACCACAATTACGTACTACCGTAACAGAGAAAGGAATCTTTTGCCATTTTTCTATAGGAGGATAATATGGTTTTTTGTAATGATATTAAAGGTCTGTTAGAGAAAACGGGTATAACAGAGTACGCACCAAACCATTGGTGTCTCTTTATCGACAGTTCCAAACGAAGTTTAAAGTGTGTCCTTCTACGTAACATATATGGAAGTATTCCAATTGGACATTCTACAAAATTAAAAGAAGAATATAAAACAATATCGTTAGTGCTTAAAAAAATTAAATATGACGAACATCAGTGGGTAATCTGTGTTGACTTAAAAATGGTGAACTTTCTTCTGGGACAGCAAGGTGGTTATATAAAATATCCTTGTTTCCTGTGTCTTTGGGGCTGCAGGGTAAATGATCAACACTGGATTAGAAGAGAGTGGGCTTGTAGAGATGCTTTAGTACAAGGTGAAGCTAACGTAATCAATGAAGCGTTGGTTGAACGGGAAAAAATCATATTTCCTCCCTTGCATATTAAACTAGGACTAATCAAACAATTTGTAAAGGCCTTAGACCAGAATGGTGCTTGTTTTGAATACTTGTTCAGTCAATTTCCTGCACTCAGCAAGGAGAAATTAAAAGCCGGAATATTTGATGGACCTCAGATCAGAGAGCTGATAAAAGATTCACATTTTACAGAATCGATGACCGAAACTGAATTTAATACATGGTGCTCTTTTGTTAAAGTTGTGCAAAATTTTCTCGGAAAGAAGAAATCGGAAAATTACCGAGAGATATTGGAATATATGCTCAACAACTTTAACCAACACGGGTGTAATATGAGCATTAAGATTTATTATCTCCACAGCCACTTGGAACGGTTCCCAGAAAATCTTGGCGACCTTAGTGAAGAACAGGGGGAAAACGATTCCACCAGAATATAAAAACTACGAAAGATTAGGGTAGATGGGACATTAACATGATGGCCAATTACTGCTGGAGTCTTCAATGAGACTGTCCTTTTCAATCTCATGCGAGAAAATCTTATAAAAGGAAGTTTTTGGGTGATGCAGATTAGCCCATTGTTATTTATTAGTTTAGGTTAATTTAAATTAATAACTTAAGTTAATATTGTTAATGTTATTGACAGATGATTTTGTATTTTTTGTGCTGTACGATAAACATTATGCGATATAAAATACCCTTAATCTCGAAAATATAGCTTATGGCCCCAGTTTTTGAAAACGATCTGATGCAGCAAATCTGAGTTTATTTTTAGGTTTAGCAGACGCAAATTACCTAGAAACAGTAAAAAAATTGCCGGCACCAAATTATGTGTTGACCAGTGTAATAATTATTCTATTTGATGTTTTTTTAATCGTTTATATCAAAACCTTTATTATAGGATTAATTTTTAGAGGGTTCATTTTTTTTCTTTAGAAAAACTCAGTGGATTGCTTTTGAGGATCCGAAATCTATCGATATCAAGGCTAAATACTCTAGAGTTAGGGGACTTGCTGGCATCGCCCTCAAAGATTTGGCTCAGGATGGTGGAGCTAAATGTGGATCTACCATTTTGGAAGCGACATACAACGGTATTATGCATGCATAAACATAATCCGTAAAAGATGATAAGGGTTTTCATTTCAAAAGTAGCCACCCCGGTTTTAGGTAGAAATAACTATTTTGATACGAAATGTCAAAACATGTCAACTTTTGTTTCAAGGGGGTAAATTTTTCATCATATTTTTATTTATACAGGGTGCGTCAAAAAAGCTGGACGTATGTCATTTTGTATTTTTTTAATGGAAACCCATAATTTTTTTCGTATTTCTGGATTCCCCTACAAATAATAAACACTTTTTGTATTCTAACAGTTTTTAAAATAACGAAACATTTTAATATTCATAATCCTCTACGCTGTATTTTATAAGGAAAAAACATATTTAGCTTCAAAGTTTTGTGAATGGAACCTACTGAACCTTGTGTCAATTGTGATACTTTTGGAATTGACGTAGGTGGATTCATAGCGAAATGACTTAATATTTCAATTTGCGTACCTTCATCTAGAACCCTTGCTTGCCTATTAACTCGGTTGCATACGGAGCCGGTTTCTTTAAACTTCCTTAAAGGAAGTAGTTCCTTACCAGCTCTATCACATACCTGTGACCTATATGTTTGTCAGGGTGTATGTCGTTAAATCTTGGAGCTGTTCTGTGAGCACAACGATTTTCAGCGCCATACATGAAAATTATTTCTGTCCTTTCTTGGAAAGTATACACCATTTTAAAGTGAATATTAAACCAATTTTTTGTTAAACCATAAATAAGTCACTTGTCAGTGGTAGGCGAAAAGTCACTTTTATAAATTAACTTGTGACTGTTTCGTTTCTATGAGGACGGGTATAAGCCGCCTACGACCGTGATGTATTTAAAGTTTGATAATGTAACAAAGCGAATTCTGAACATAAAGTCGTATTTAAAATGTTTCGATACATTGTAGAAGAATACAGAAATACGAAAAAAATTATGGGTTTCCAATGAAAAAATACAAAATAACATACTTCCAGCTTTTTTGACGCATCCTGTATAAATAAAAATATGATGATAAATTTACCCCCTTAAAACAAAAGTTGACATGTTTTGACATTTCGTATCAAAATAGTTATTTCTATCTAAAACCGGGGTGGCTACTTTTGAAATGAAAACCCTGTACCTACCCTATATACAGTGAGGGCATAAAGTTTGGAAAAGTATCTTTTTCAGGTAAACGAAGCACCTGAGTAAAAGCCTCTCGGACACGTCGATTTTATTTTAGTGTTTTGCATCTCCTAAGACTTCTGAAAAGTATACAGGGTGCTTTAAGAAAACTGGGGGGCTGTTAACTTTATTTTTTTAAATGGAACATCCTGTATGTTATTGCATTTTTGGATTTTATGGAGAGTTCTAAGCATGTAGGATGTCATATACCTAAATTCAACTGTTTTTAAAATATTGCTAGTTAAAAATTGACATTTTTTAATTTAGAGAGAAGCCATGATGCAACGTCAAATCTAGTAGAAATCTAGTTAGTATCTAGATTGTCATTTTGACTCGTTGGCAAAAGTGACAACTCCCTCAATTTTCAACATACTGTAGAAAAGTTATTAAAAATGCTTTCAGGGCGAGAAAGAACTGAAATTCTTATGATGGGGAGACCGCCAAAGACATTTGAGCGAAGTTTGTGACCTTTTTAATAGCACATATTCAGAGCGGGGACAAGCAATTACAATATCTACAGTCAGCAAAATTGTCAAAAAAAGATCTTCCCAGGACAGGTAGACCAAAACTAGACGATAATGAGAAACGAGATGTTTTACTCAGTTAGGTATAACGAAAATCCACATTTACCTTCAAGTCAAGTGCATCAGATTTAACCCTTAGTCAATCATCGGTTAAAAATATTCTGAAAAAGGAAATACAAAATAAGATTACTACATAAAAGAAATAAAGACAATTATCACCGCTAACTCCAGTTTTGTGAAAATATGCAAGAGCATTGGAACCTGGATCTATTTTTTTTGTAGAAATATTTAATTTTCCGATGAAGCGACCTTTTTTTTTCGTGGTACTGTTAACCGACAAAACTGTAGATACTGGTCTACTTGGGCTAAAATATTTCAAGACAGGATTATAGGTCCGTATTTTTTCGACGGAAACTTGACCGGCGAAATTTATCTTGATATTTTGCAAGTGGATTTGATTAGGATGGATTAGCTCAACTGTAGGCAGGTAGTGAGCCCGATATACCCACTCCAACTATGTGGTTTCAACAAGATGGAGCACCACCTCACTACCTACGTGTAACTGTTCGGCAGTATCTCAATGAGATATATCCTAACAGGTGGATAGGACGTCGTGGCCTCGTCGAATGGCCGGCCAGGTCTCCGGATTTGACCCCCCTAGATTATTTTCTGTGGGGATTTTTTAAAAGCAAAGTTTATTTCAGCAGACATCCAAATATCGATGTGCTGAAAAATCGTATAAGAGATGAAATTCGACGCAGGTGCTTCGCTTACCTGAAAAATATACTTTTCCAGACTTTAGGGTCCTCACTGTACCTACCTATATTTGTTGCATAAGTATAATGCATTTTCTGGCATTTTTTTTTATTTGAGCTGATTTTGTAGGTTTATCTCGCCAGGCTAGGGCTCCAAGGGGTGCGGTGCTCCATTCTCTGGAAAGAGAAATCCTGGAAAGCCCTTCTGGATCTCTGGCTTCTGTTCAACTGTCCCCTTTTAGGATATCTAGAATAATTGATACAGAAGGAAAGATACATGTTACTAGACAGGTAAAAATTGAAAAAAAGATTTTATTTTTTAACAAAAACTTAATGCGAGGGCCGGGAATCGAACCCGGATCAACTGCTTGGAAGGCAACTATGCTGACCATTACACCACCATCGCACTTGCTAACTTTTACTATAACAACGCAGTGAGTGATTCTTACAGTAAACGCTTCAAGTGGTACTGACTGAAGCGCGTAAAAGTAAATATTTTATCGGATGGCTGATTAAAGTACTTTCCTTCGAAATAAGATAAAATCAGCAAAGTAGCGCGGAAATACGGTCTGAATGTAATCGGAGATTTTGAAAGTATGTGCGATGGTGGTGTAATGGTCAGCATAGTTGCCTTCCAAGCAGTTGATCCGGGTTCGATTCCCGGCCATCGCATCAACTTTTTTTTTTAATTAAATGTGTGCGCAGGGTTACGGAGGTTACGCCATTATATTATTTTGAATTATATTTAAAAACTACATAGAAATCAGTTGTTACCTTTTGATCATATTATATAAGATATCCAAGAAACGAAGTGCATGCCGAAATGGAAAATGTTTAATTTCGCCTTGTATATGAAAAGCCAAGAGAGATATGAAATTTTTGTTTGTGGCATTTTTTGTTTCTAAAGAAGAAGCACATTGTCACCAAAGAGCATCTCTCTATTCTTACTTACTTTTGTCAAAAATGACAGTTAAGTAGGTCACATTTCTTCTCTTAATTCCATCAAACATTGACAAAAATATGTAAAAATAATATTCCTAATTATGTTTGTCAGATTATCCGAATATTTTATCAATCAAGCCATAATACATTGAAACGAAAAAGCTAGAAAATAATTAAAGTTAATAACATTAATTTAATAACCACCATTTTATAATACTTAATTATTTCATAGTCTATATATTGCTCTACATGACCATCATCCATTTTCGATACATTTACGAAACACTTTTAAATTATGACTATTTATTTTTAATAAAATTTCTATATTATTCTAAATCTGAGGGATGGTGTTATCAATTCTAATATACAGTTCATTCAACGAATAACACAGAGTATTATAAACAATATTTTTTTATATGATTAATATAACCCCCAGAAGAAAAAATCAGAGGGTGTTAAGTCTGGGCTATCGGGGGGCCATTTTGTAGTGATTTTCCTATCCATTGGACTTATTTTGCATTTAAATATCTAGTTACTGGCGGCGCTCCATCTTGATGCCATATTAAATTTCTTAGCGTTAGAATGGGTAAATTTATCTAAGCGATCTTCAATTTCCTCCTGGCGCATGTTCAAATTCCGTGGGCCAGTTAAGGATCCTTCAAAATTAACACTGTGTACATTCTCATGATTATAATTTTTCCAGGATAGTAGAACCGAATTTCAGTGCTCCAGACAAGGATATTTTGTTCATCCACGTTCATGCAATAGATTCTATAGGTGTGTGAAATTTGATCAACGTTCGGATGATTTTAACGTTTTTGAATTTGATTGCCCTGCAGGTAAAAATATTCTTCTTTCATTGTAAGCTGTACCAAAATATTTATCTTATTTCCGCTTTTTAGGTTTGGCTTTTGATGAACGCGTTGAAGTCTGTGTATGGCCAGGCAGTCTCCCTCACGGAACACCATGCTCTGGAAGCAGTGAAATCGCTCCAGTCCCCAGAAAGAGATTCGAGTGTCCATCACAGCCAGGTTAGTCCAGACCAGACGAAATCTTTAGTGGAAGCAAGGAAAACAGGGAACTAATACTTTTCTACTTTAATTTCTTTTAGGGTATTACGCTGATCCAGAAAACTGTCGCTGGTTCTTCGCTTGTCTGGACCATGGAAAATCGCCACTCGAAGCATACGAATTTAGATGCCCGTTCGGTCTTGGATTTGATGGCGAGAAACTCGTTTGTGAGTGGCCTTGGTTAGTGCCAAAATGTGCCAGTGGAGTTGGTTTAGAATCCGATTACTATTATGGAGAAGGCAGTGGAAGTAATGGCGGGTATTCAGGAACAGGTATAGACGCATAGTAGAAGTCTGAACTAACCTGAACAAAAATGCTAATCATTTCAATATTTTAGGAACCTTATCTTCAGGTCTTGTTCTCCAGAACTACGATGGACTCGGTACCCTCGGGGCTATTAAATTAGGTGGAATTTCAGGCAAAATCGATAAACCAATCTCTACAGTATACAGCAACGTTGGTAGTGGCGGTATAGGTCTGGGTTATCAAAATAATGGAGGTTACATCGTGGGTGGAGGGCTTAGTTACAAGGCAGCCCAATCGCTAGCAAATGCTGGATTATTGAAAGTTAATAATGGTGCTGGATATCAAGCTACTGGACAGGATCAATTGGTAGGCTAAAATCTGAGTCATTCTTCTTCACCGATTTTTAAAGTAATTTCGCAGTTTGTTTTATGATTTTCAAAATTCTTCTTTCAGGGTACCATTTACACCACTTCTCAGTTAGACAGTGGTAATGCGAATATCCAGTACTTATCAGGAACATACGATCGAAATCTTGGGTCAGCAGGATACGCAACAGGATCAGGACACGGAGCAGCTGTTTCCACGCAGGGCTTTAGTCAAAATGGAGCTGATAGTTCTTCGTTTTTGATTAATGCCAATGGAAACTATGATTCTGAAGCCAATGCATATGCTGCAGGTCAACTGAAAGCTTTGGATAATTTGCAATATCATAAAGCCACTGGCCAATATCAGGATTCCAATGTACAACTAATTCAAGGCAGCCTTGGAGGCTTAGGGTACGGTAACACGGGAACTGGATATCAAAACGTTCATGGTCAGGCCACTGGTGACTCTGGAAATATTGGAATACAAAGCGTAGTGGAAAATAATGGATATGGCACCTCGAAAAATGGCATTCTAGTTACTGGTTACTCCGGTGCTGCTGTGCCTAATGTTGGGTATGAAAATACCGGATATGTTACTGTAACTGGAAGCACAGGTCAAGGGAGTAGTGGCTACATTAACTCTGGATCCCATGTTTCCGGAAATGCTGACTTCGCATCCCAATATGCCTATGGAAACGGTCATTATCAACAGGGTTCTCAAGAAAATGCTGACGGCGGAGCTGTCTCCACTCAAAGCTTTACCCAATACCACGGTCAACAAGATAACAAAGCTGGAAGCTACGACTCGGGAATTAGTGGAAATATCAACATTATTGGAGGTGGCTATTCGGCTGTTGGTAATATATTTGTAAAATTTCTTTTCTTTATGAATTTATCTAAATTTCTTTTTGCAGGTACTCTTGGTGGAGTTCATGTATCGAACAACGGAGACGCTGATGATGATGTCAAAACAGTATCGTTTAGCAGTACCCCTTCTCCAATTTCACTTACTACATATGCTCCCGTAGTTGCTTCGGTACCAACAGTCACTGCTATACCTGTACCTGGAATCAAAACAGCAGCCGGTTTTGAAACATTTAAAGGTAATAAATTCCTTTAATTCTTAATGGTTCTGAATGAATTATTTCTGTTTTAGGTGGCGTCATTGCTAATATTCCAGCACTTCAATATAAGGTCAAATCTCACGGCGATGTTGGCTTCTTAGCAAATATATCATCTAGTTTCGCAAACTTTGTAGTTACTTCCCCACCAACCATACCGAATGAAGTTATTCAACAATCCTACTCTCAAGATGGTGGCTACGTTTACAACAAACCCAACAAAGTGTTTGAGGAAGGTGCCCTGAACACTATTTCGGTTTCTACTGCAAGGCCTTTTATAACCGTCAGCACGGAGGAGCCTAAGGTCTATGTTTCAAGTACGGTCAAACCCATTTTAGCCCAAGGAGGATATGTTTACGAAGAACCGAACGTAGTCCACTCTACTTTAAAACCTACGGTAACTTATCAAAAATATGACACTAACGGAGGTTACAAATATGAAAGGCCGTCAGTTGTATTCGAAGAGAAGCCTCATCGGGGTATTGTTGTTGATGCTTACTCCACCATATCTACTCCTAAACCAGTGGTATATGTAGCGCAGCAACCACAAGTTTACGTGTCTTCAACACCCGTTGCTCCATCAGCGGTGTCATCTTACAGTTTTACGCAAGAGACAAACCAAAACCAAGGTGGTTATTACTATAACAAACCTGGGATAGCTTTTGAAGAAGTGCCATCGAACCCAGCTATAATTTCTAAATTTTCGATTCGAAAACCAATTGTGCAAAAAACTGTTAATACTGGTTCCTATTACTATGAAAAACCAGTTGTTGTAGCACAACAGCCGGCAGTTCTAAATCAAATACCAGCTGTGCAACTAAAGTATCAACCTGCGCAATCGGCAATTGCCTCCAATTATTATTACCAACAGCCTGTAGTTCAGCAACAACCTATAGTTCCGTTATATCAGCAACCTGAATTGCTTTCAACATACACGTACCAGCCACCAGTTCAAAAAGCTATTTATAAGCAGCCTGTGTCGATTTATACTTATCAGAATGTTGCTCAAGAATCTCTAGGTCTTACCTACGCCAAACCACAAGTTACGTTGGTATCGAATCCAGCACCAACATATTCATACCAACCCAGTGCAGAAAACAGTTATCAGTACATCAAATTCGAAAATAATAGACAAGCACCTCAGCCACAAGGCTATGAATACCCTAAACCAGCAGTCGCTTTTCAGGAAGAACCCAAAGTAGGAGTGGTTTCAGCGTATCAATACCCTACTCCCACGCCAAAAGTAATCATTCAAGAAACAAAAGCACAAGAAGGTTACTTTTACGAGAAACCTGCACAATCTGTAACATATTCAACGCCTAAACCTATCATAGCGGTTCAACCGGCTGTGGTAAACAGCTACTTCAGTATTGGTAGCGGAAAATCGGTAGAAGCTGCTGTAGAGCAAAATTACCCCCAAACGGTTGCTTATTCTACACCCAAACCATTTTCTGCAGTACAACCAGTAACACCTGCGGTGGTGACAAGGTATGTTAACATTGAAAGCTCGACCCCGAAACCAGAAGTCGTCGTTCAACCGATAACGTATTCTACTCCCAAGCCAGTCGTTGTTCAACCAGTGATTGGTTATTCATATCCCAAACCAGATATTAAATTTGAGGAAAGGCCAGTTCGACCCGCTGTGGTGGCTAGCTATAACTACATTGGCTCTACTACCCCACAACCCAACATCATAGTTGAAGAACAACAACCAGTAAATTATATTTCCAAGCCTCAAGTTGTTGTAGAGCATAAACCAGCTGTAGTTACCAGTTACTTCCATCAACAACCTAGTCAACCTGATGTAATTTCCACAGGGTATGACTATCCAAAACCGTCTGTTCAGTTTGTAGAAGAAGCTCATCAACATCAAGAGGTGCCTTTTGTAAAAAACACTGCTTACGTAACCGGCGAATATCAGCAAAACTATCAAGATAATTATATTAATCAGCATTTTTTGCAAGGTAACTATCAAAACACTGGTAAAATTGCAGTTGAAAATTACGTGAATCCTAACTACCAAACAGTTAAACAAACATCAGTGTATCATCAGCAACCACAAGTTGTTTTAAATTATGTTCAATCCACCCCAAAGCCCAGTTTTGTTTCTACAATTAAATCTATTGTTACCAAGAACATACAGCCAAAAACCCCTACAGCTGTGACGTTTTATGATAGTAGATATACTGCTGTTACGCCTCAGAGTTACGAATCTGCTACAGCAGCTCCAGAAATACAAATAGTCAGTACCACAAGTAGACCCATATTAAAATATTCACTGAATGATCAGTACCAATACAATCAGAACGTAGGTTTAGTTAAATCTACAAGTCCTGAACCGATAAGTTATGATTACATTTCATCCACCACTCCACAACCTAAGATTATATTACAACAAGAAACAGTTAGTTATACTCCTAAACCAAACGTGTATCTAGAACAAAACCCAGCTGTCGTGAGCAGTTATTACAATCAACAACATAGCCAACCTGCGGTATCCAAAGGATACAGCTATCCCAAACCAGCAGTACAATTTGTAGAGGAACCTCAGTCAGTTGTTACAAGTTATGACAACAGAGAACCATCAGTGCAAGAGGTGCCATTTATTAAAAAAACTGCGTACGTCACTGGTGATTATCAGCAAACCGCTCAAGAAAACTATAAATATCAGCAAAATACGCGAGGAAACTATCAACAAACTGGTAAAGTTATAGTTGAA
The DNA here is from genome assembly GCA_963920685.1 of Polydrusus tereticollis. Lineage (NCBI taxonomy): Eukaryota > Metazoa > Arthropoda > Insecta > Coleoptera > Curculionidae > Polydrusus > Polydrusus tereticollis. Next base: position 10,851,140 of record OY987333.1, read on the forward strand.
AATTACGTGCGTCCAAATTACGAAACGATTGGACAAAACGTGTACCAACAACAAGGTAACATACAGTATCATCAACCCCAAGTTGTTTTAAATTACGTTCAATCCACCCCTAAGCCCAGTTTTGTTTCTACAATTAAATCCATTGTGACGCAACCAATAACCCCTGCAACAGTAACGTTCTACGATAGTAGATACACTGCTGTCACGCCCCAGACTTACTACGAATCTGCTACAGCAGCTCCGGAAATACAAAGAGCTGGTACCACAAGTAGACCCACAGCAAAATATTCATTTAGCTCCTTGGATGATCAGTACCAATACAATCAACAAATAGATTTACTTAAAACTGTTACTCCTGAACCAACCAAGGCTTACCTGCCAGTTACATCCAGAGTAAGAGTTACAAGTGCGCTACCAAAAATAGAAGAGGAATTTGTTGTTCCAGAGGTGACCACTCTGACAAGAGACCACTTACCAGCGAGGATAAGAACGAAGGCTCCTGCTAAGGAATATTTACCAGTAGAGATTAGCACTCCTTCAAGGGAGTACTTACCATCGAGACAAAGGGTTGTGGTAACCACTGCTGCTCCAGAAGTCACTACCCTATTTAGAGAGTATTTGCCTGTGAGATCCCGAGTTAGGATCACTACAACCGGTAAGTTTTAACATCGATCTTATGATTTGTTTTTTTGATAAGTTTGTTGTTGCAGGAGCTCCATTATACAAAGCTCTAAAACCGGTAACTGTAATTAAACAGAACGATGCTCATCCCCTTCTCTCCGCCAAACTTGGCGCCCAATGTACCTGCGTTTCAAACTCGTTAAGGCTGCGCAAGAAACAAAAAATAATTATTGTTGACGATGACGATCAGAATGGAGATGATGATGGATACGTCGTCGATGATGGTAGCGAAGGAGCCATTGTGGAAAATTACAGTTACGAGCCTCAGAGGGTGGTTAATATTGCCCCTACTCTCCAAGTCTACGTGCAGAGTACATCTGAGGCGTCTCTGGGGTATATAAAGAAGCGAGTGAAGGTCAGTTGTAAGAATAAATAGTAATAATAATAATAATAATAATAATAATAAGTTTATTTCAAATAGTTACAATATAATATACATGGTTAATATGTTATTTTTTAATAAACTTATTATAAATTCCCTAGAAGACGTGTTTGTTAGGGGCAATTCTTATTTATTTAATAGTATTTAAAATTATAGATATTTAAGAATATTTCTATAACAAGTTGCAAGTATTAAATAAACGCTACTTTCTCGATGATAGATTACTAAATTTCTGAAAAAGATTAATTATATAATTGATTTACAATAATATTAAATAGCATTAGGTAATTAGTTATAGCATTTCCAAAAATATTTTTAAAGCGTTTGCTTCTAATATAAATGCTATTATTTCAATTATATATTCTTTTAATGAAATATTTTTTTTAATATTCGTTGGTAAATAATCATTTAAATAAAAGCATAAATATTTAAAAGTTTTTTGTCCTACGGACTTATTTATTTTAGGTTTTCTTGATATAGCGTGTATTATGGTTATGTTCTTTAAATTGTATAAGGTTTTTATTTTTAAAAATATATATTAAAATATTATAAATGTAAATTTGTCTAACGTTAATTTTTTTTGTTTCTGAATATAATTCTTTTGAGGGATAAAGATAGTCCTTATTAAATATAACTTTCAATAATCTCTTTTGTAATACTTCTAAGTTCCGATTATTCCTGCTCAACCTAAAATTCCGTAATTTAAATGAGTTTTGACTAATGCATAATACAATATTTCTAGATGTTTTATATCCAGAAATTTTTTAATGTTTTTAAAAATTGATAATAAACTTCTCAATTTTTTAATCAAATATTCTCTACTTGAAAATTCCAAATTAATTTACTGTCAAAAATTATTCCTAAATATTTTACATAATTAACTTTTAAAATTTGAATGTCATCCCTTATTTTGATGCTATTCATATTTTGTGGTACATTATTTAGGTTTAAAGTAAAAGGAAGATAAGTTATATTAAAATTAATTGTTAATAAATTATTATCAAACCAATTTTTGATAATTTTAAAATCTTTTTTAATTTTCTTAGTTAAATTGTCCCCATTTATATCGATATAAAAATAGCAGTATCATCTGCAAAACTATGAATTTTCCCATCGCAATTTATACTAAATAAATTTAATAATTAATATAAATATTAAAAAAATAATAGTCCTAAAATTGTCCCTTAAGGAACACCATATTTAAATACTTTTGAATAGCTTTCTTCTTTATCTATTTTAATATGAGTTGGTCTATCTTTAAGATAGTTTTTAATTAATTATAATTGCTTTCCTCTAAATCCAATATTATCAATTTTTTTTAATAGTAAATTATGGCTAACCGTATCAAAGGCTTTTGCTAAATCCAGAAAAATACAAATACAAGGTGTTTTATTATCTAATGCATTATATTTTTGTTCTTTTAAATAGCAAATTGCATCTTGCGTCGATTTATTTTTTTGAAACCCAAATTGTTTTTTAGAAATAAAATTTAGCTAATGAAGATATTAAGGTGATAGGCCTATAATTACTAATTGTACTTGAATCTCCATTTTTGAAAATAGGTTTTATTACACCAATTTTGAAAGTTTCTGGATATAATATACATACTTGTTTTAAAAATTTTATTTATAAGAAAAGTTAGTGGCCTAGAAATAGTAGTTTTAATCAATTTTAATATTTCTGTGGTTATACCATCAACACCAGGAGATTTTTTTTTTAATTTTAAACTATCAATTATATTTTCAACTTCTTGATGATTAGTTTCTTCTAAATAAAATGAGTCAATATTGTTTATTTTCTTATTTAAAAATGTGTTATTACATTTATTGATCTTATTTGCTAGATTTTTACCAACTCCAGAAATATATTCAATAAAGTTATTAGCTATACGTTTCTCGTCCGTAATTGAATCATTCTCAATTTTAATTTCGCTTATACTTTTATGTTTTTGATTTTTATTACATACTTTTTAATGGTTTTCCACATATCTTGATTATAATTTTGGCATTTATCAATTTCATGTTTATAAAAATTAGTTTTTGTCTCTTCAATTACTTTAGTTAATTTGTTTTTATAAATTTTATATTTATATAATAAAAATCGATCATTCTTATTTTTCTGTAATTTTTTATAGAGCTCGTTTTTTGTCTTAAAATAATTTAGTAAGCCAGTAGTAATCCATTCTTTATTTGTTTTTATTTTTTATTTTAATTTGAGTTGTACATTTCTGTACATTATTTTGAATTTCTTTTATTAAACTATTAGATAAGTCATTTATTTCAGAATAGGAATAGAAATTTGCCCAATCTGTTTTGGCCATATTTTCTTTTAATTTATAGTAATTAACATACTTTTTATACGTTAATAAAGGTTCCTTATTACCATTATTACTAATAAGTCTTTTTTGTAAAATTATTGGGCAATGATCCGTTATTTAATATTTAAAGATTATTGATTTAAAATTATCTGAATTTTCATTTGTTTTTACAAAGATGTGATCAATACAAGAGGCACGTTCTTTTATTTCTCTTGTATATTTATTTATAAATGGTGTAAAATTATATTCATGCAACAAGTTTAAATAAAATACTCATTACTTTCCTTAGATTTTGAAGAAATATCAATATTTATATCACCTACTAGAATTACCGTTTCATTTTTACAAGTATATTTGATATTTCTTTAAATTTATAGTAAATTCGAAAGTATCTAGTGGGGGAGGTTTATATATACTTTAAATATTAATTTTTTCTTTTCCAAAGAGATAATTTCAAAAAAGTAATTGTTTTTATTTTTAACATACACCATAATACCGTCACTTTTATTGAAATCTCCATTATTATAAATTAAATCATAATTATTTAATTTAAATAAGTCGGTATTAAAAACTTTCCAAGCTTCTGTTAACACTATGACATCAAAATTATGGTCGAGTTGAACACAAAAATAATTTGGTTTCGTCGAAATTTTTTGAAATGCTTCTAATATTATTGTGGTATAATGAAAAATTATTAAATTGGCTTCTCATTGAATTATTAAAATTACTCTTATCTTTAATAAGTTGCGTTGCAATACTTGTTATTTTAAAATTTGATATATTTTCGTTCATTAATAAATTAAAGATATTAAAATGTTATGTTATTAAACAATCAACTGCTAAAACAAGTGTCAGAATATATATATCTTGGTCTCATAATTTCCAACAATTTAACATGGAATTCTCAAATAAATAACATTATCAATAAATTGGCACCTATAAAAAATAAAATGTATAAAATAAATAAATGTGTACTTATAGTACAAAGAATAAAGTAGAAAATTAAATATAATTTAGCTATCAAATGTACCCCCTTTTTTAAGTTTTTCTATTCCTTCTTCATTTGTTATTTGAAATATCCTTTCTTCTTCATTTTTTCTCGCAAATACTTTTCCATACAATTTTATATTTAAATTTTCTCTAGCTTTTCCAAGTAAAAATTTGTTTCTGGTTGTTAAATGTTTATTTATGTAAATACTTGTTTCTGGTCCTGGTAGTTTAAGATCAATACTTGTGATTTTTCCATTTTTTTTTAAATAAACTTTTGTTTTTTTAAGAATTTTGGAGGATGCAAGTATAATTTTGTTATGTTTCGACTGCTTACAGGTTCGTCCGGTAGTGAAGCAATCATACCTTCCGGTGACCGAAGCATCAGACGTTTTCTATAAAAAGGACTATACTCTTGACGACTCTGTTCCATCTGATAAAGAAATTGTCAAAGCTGTTAGAACTGGACTAAAGTTAGTTAAACAAGCTGCCAAGGAAGGCGCAAGAGAAGGTATGTAGAAACGTTCAAATATAAACAATATACACTGAATAGCAAATTTTTGATGTTGAATTTGACAATTCAAATTAGTTAATTGAAATTATACGGAATTGTTGATATAGGTACTGAAGATGCCCTATCAGGTAAGCAGTTTGATCGATACGGCCCTGGTGGCGTCAGAAGCAGATCAGAAACCTTGCAAGGAAGCATTGACTGTCAACGAGCCGGTCTCTTCAGGCATCCTACCGAATGTAATAAGTTTTACGCCTGCCGATGGGACTGTACTAAGAACAGGTTCACTCTGCACATATTTAATTGTCCTGTTCAGTTGACGTTTGACAACACGGTCGGGGCCTGTAATTGGCCAAGCCAAGGACCGGCATGTGTAGAGAATACTTTGATTATCAGTGATTGAGAAACTAGTGCTGGTAAAGCATTTTTCTTGATACTTTCAATCACACGAGCGTTTGCTGAAGGAAGCGTTTATTATTATTATTTTAAGTCAATCTATTCCATGTCATTCACGAATTCATATTCACTAACTTTTATTTATTGCATTTTCATTTGAGCTTTAAGAGGATGGTTACCAAATTAGGATTGGTTGAGATTGTTGAAACTTTGCCAATTCGATGTGCAATGGTTTTTCGAACCGAAATCGGAAAACAATTAATTGTAGATACTATTTAGGGTATAGGGTCCTTAATTTGACAATCTTTAAATTTTTAAGCTTCCAGAGACTCATAGGGTTTGAAGTAAAATTTAAAAAAAATCTTTAAGTTTCAAGTATCTATCTTAATATTATTAATATTAGACTCACAATGTAAGTTTCCTATCTGAATAGCATCGTGTTTTGATTGGTGTAAGCTATTTGGCTATTTGTATCATTTTCCCATAATATCACATTATTAATTAGATGAGAATATACACTGCGCGGCTTAGTTAACGCATAACGAAAAATTTGCCTCAATTTTGATGTTAGGTATTTTCTAAATTTGTGGTTCGTTTTTAATGATTTCTTTTTCTAATTGTATGTTTCTTTCTTAAGCATTTCACTGCTTTTATTGTTTTGCCTAAAAAATGAACTTTGGTATTATAGCGGGTGTTATAAAAATGTTGTATTTCTTTGTGGAAATTCAAAACACCCTGTGGAATTTACTAGCCATTGTAAGTTATCGCAATTATAGCCAAATGAAGGTCTCACGTTTCCTTTACATTTTCTTTTTTGATTCATTTGTTTATCTGTTTTTTCATGAAATACAAAATGAACGAAATGCTTAAATTAATACAACAGCAATAAAAAAAAAACAAAATTTAAAGTAAATAAAGAATCAGTATCTGGTATAAATTAATTTTATTTATGTATTTTATGAAAAAACAGAGATAAACAAATAAATCAAAAAAGAAAATGTAAAGGAAACATGAGACCTTCATTTGGCTATAATTGCGATAACTTGCAATGGCTAGTAAATCTCACAGGTTGTTTTGAATGTCCATAAAAGAATACAACATTTTTATAACACCCGGTATAATACCAAACTTTTTTAAGCAAAACAATAAAGGCAGTGATATGCTTAAGAAAAAAACCTACAATTACAAAGAGAAATTATTGAAAACGAACCACAAATTTGGAAAATACATAACATCAAAATTGAGGCAAATTTTTCGTTATGCGTTAAATAAGCCGCGCAGTGTATTAATGAATAGTAGATGTTAACCAATGCACAGTCATCCACTAGGTCTCTCAACTGAGGTATTGCGTAGTATCCCGCATTTACTTTTCGACTTTTATAATTTATATGGCTGTCCAATGGGAAATATTCATTAAGGTACCATCCCAAAATTTTTGTACTCTTTACACTATCCAAATTATTGTTTAGGTGAATTTCCGATTTTATAGAAAACCTGTGTAATTACAAATCAACAGATGTTGTTTGATTGATATGATGGCATTACATCAATTTCGCCCTCATTTATGGTATTTAAATCCGGTTGCTGAGTCTGCTGCAATGATTTTTTTCGATGAAAGATTATCGGATAAAATAAAAAAAAGGTCATTAAATACCGTTGATGATGAAGATTGTCCGAAACGTATACATGTAAAAGATATGAATACCTACATTTCTTTATAGCATCTTAATCTTACGCGTTTTTCGAAAGATTGGAGATAAATAGTGATTTTCTGACCCATTAGACTGGAACTCAAATGATAAATATAAGATTGGCGTTAGGTAAACACTTAAAAGTTGTTAATGATATAGCAGAGAGGACCGATAAATTAATGAAAGAATAGGGTAACATATTAACTATAAACGGAGACCAGAAACAATTCATAATTCAAGTCACATCGAAAAATATTTCAGACGCAATAAAAAGTACAGAAGTGAATAGCTATAAAAAAATAATCATTTGTCTATGAAATAATATACAAAATTGATTGCAGAGGTTTAATTTTTGTAATTTAATAATGATATACGAATAAAGAATAATTTAGTATTAATTTTTTAACAAATATTGGAAAAAATTAAAAAAAAAAATTCACAAAGCTGAACCTCTAAAATTATAATAGCTAAACATCTGTAAAAGGTTAAAGTCTGCCAAGTTTAAAATTTTTTGAACAGATACTTTGGCCGAAATTAAAGATTAATTCTTTAATGCCGAAAACCCCATGTTATTCAACTTACCTTGCAAGTCGTCACGGATTAATATTAAGATAGAGACTTGAAACTTTGAAAATATTTTATAAAATTTATTTGGGAGCGTAAAAATTTAAAGATTGTCAAAATAAGGACCACCCTAATACCCCTGATATGATGAACAGGCAACTTAGGGTAATTCCGCTCGAAAATTTAATAAGACAAGTTCATATAACATTAGTTATAAGCCAAATCTAAGAGAATCGGAAGTTTTAGAACTTGTATCTACTATTAATATTTTAAGCAGAAATTTCTCTTATAGTTCATCACTTCAGGGCAGCCTCTATGGTTTTAGATAATATGTCGGTTGAAACCTTTCAGGATTGTAGTTTTAACAAAAGGATGTTAGTTATAAATTACAGCTTTTTCTTGAAACGTTTGGTTTTAGAACTATATGCCATAAATAAATAGGTTTCATCATATAGAATAAGTAATATCTGGTAAGTAATATTAAACTTGCAAGGTTTTTGTACATTTTTATTTCTTATAGCTAGAGAACTGTATAAAATATTATGTATAGCGATTTGTAGGATATAGGTAGGTACTCACGCTTTTAGGAAAATAAATAAATAATTCGAATTTTTGGTGTTTTATTTAATTTAATTTTTAAGTACAAACGTCGAAATTGATATAATACCTACAATCCTGCCTAAAAGATATATTAAACTTGATTGCCAATAACATAATATACAGGGCGATTAACGGTGGATGGCGTTAATAGATTAGAGTATCAGGTTAGTTTTTCACAAATTTGGTCAATCATTTGTAGATAATATTAGTCAGTCGTATAAATGGATGTGCTGAAAAAATTGACTTTCCTTATATATATGTATTATAATTTTTTAATTTATTAAATCCTGGGGGGTTATTTCCCCCCCCCCCCTTCACACCCAATAAATACACATTTGCTTCAACAGCAACATGTCTCTTCTACTAAGTCAACGAACATCTGAGAATTAAACTGCATCCGAAATTAGAGAGTAAGACTAGACTAAAGTAAAATATTCTCTGTAATATTTTTTCAATTTTCGTCTAAAATTCACAAAGTCACAAAAAAATCAAGCTTTGGCCTAGGGGTGAAGACCCCTGACTTATATAAGTGTAGAACAAATTTCAGCAATTTTTCAAATTAGTAACAGTAATCAGGTTGTTAATCAGCATACAGTGTAGGTCATGTTTATAAAAAAAAAATGTAAATTAATTAATAGCTCAAAAACGGTAACAGGGATATCCATCCACCAACCCCTATAAACAGAGTGTTCGAAATTAGTGGTACTTCCCTTTAGGAGCAGAATAATCAGTTCAGAATAAGTCAACAATTTCATATATAAATATGTGCCGGCAACTGATTCCTTTCCGAGATACTGGGCGTTTTGATATGTCCTCGGTTTTTGCAAAATTTTTTCGAAACAGTTTAAGTAATTATAATTAAATTTGGGTTGTGAGAATTTTTCCAGTGCGTGCGAGTAGAAGTAGTAATAATGTTTAACAAAAACTGTTTACAGCACTGACTTTTTGATAGCACGGTTATATAATAATATATGAAATTATAGGGAAAGGAAAGAAAGTCAAAAAGCCTTTCTCCATTAATTTAATAAAAGAGCAATCAAAGGCTCATTAATTACTTTTTAAATTAGTAGAGAAATACTTTTTGACTTTCTTTCCTTTTCCTATAATTTCAATTCCACTTTGAGAATGGGCTATTTCTTTAAATTATATATGAAATGCCTGATGAAAATTACCCTTTGAAATTTATTTAATTTCTTCGGCTTCGTGTAGGAGATTAAGGCAATTTTATATATTTAACAGAATTTAATAAAATTGCACTTGTTATCCAAGCGAAGCCAAAATCAAAAAATTGCAAAATATACCTCGCATTAGATATTGGCCTGTCTACATAACCGTGCTACCACAAAGTAAAAAGCGACCCACGTTTGTATGAAATAAATGTCTTGTTTTGAATTGACCAATTTGCCGTTAAAGTTAAGTACCACAATTTTCAAACACCTTGTATAAAGTGTAAAGTATTTTGCACTGTATTAAATTATTGTTTGTAATTTGGTTACAAAAACCCATTCTATTTTAATAATCTACTCATTCGGCATTAGCAAATGAAAATGTAAAAAACTTATTTCTAAAACAACAATAAATTTAGTTTATAATACAAAAAGGGTGTGTCATGCATTTATTTTGATGGTTTCAAATTTCTGTTGGAAGCTGCACGTGTTATAAATATCCTTAAAACTAAACTACTCTAACTTGTTTGATCCATTTAGCAAAGTTCGTTCATAAAGCACATTCCGGCCATGTTCAGAATAATCTAACCTAACGAAAACCTATCAAAACATTGTACACTTATTGATACTTCTTATAATACTAAATTTACTGCATCTTTGCTTTGATTAAAAATATGACCGATATAACGCTGTCCACAAGGTATGCCGCTCCATTGAGAACACATAAAGAGCCAAGGGCCAAACCGACCTAAAAAAATAAAATTAAGATTAGTTTAACACCAACTAAACCTAACATAAACAAACATTTTTGTCAGTGTATCATAATCCTGTGTCGCTATCGATTGTTTCACGTCAACTGATGATAGACGGAGTGTCTTGAAAAGGACTGTATAAAATGCGCTAGCATCAATTCCTATGACAACCTAGCCGAAGCACAGTGAACTTACTTGCTTTAGTCCAAAAGTTCATAGTTTCAGTACGCAATAATAGTATATTACAATACAAGTACGGTAGGTACGTCTTTACTGCATGTCATGTGCGTGATGTTTAACAAAACGAGCCGAAGGTAGTTGGCTTTTATATGACAGATGTAAAACTTGACAACGGAATAAACGATAATTATTTTTGTAACAATTTCGGGAATGTGTGTTTTACGTCCTTTAAATGCAAGTCAGTAGCAGCAGTGATGATGAAATTCCGAAGTAAGTTCTGGACATTGCTAAAGCAGCTACCCTTAATTTATTGCCGGATAAATCACGGCATAGATATGAGAAGGAATATGGGCTCTTCATGGACTGGTGTTCATCAAAGAAAGTTAAAGCAATTAGTGAAGAGGTGATGCTTGCCTATTTTGTGGATAAATTTAAGGACAGTAAATCATCCTCTTTATGGAGTTATTACTCAATGCTCAGATCTACTATAAGTATCAAAAATAATGTTGACATAAGCAGGTATGCAAAACTGATGGCATATTTAAAAAGGAAGTATGTGGGATACAAAGCTAAGAAATTAACGGCATTCTCCAAGAATGAGGTTGTAAAATTCCTTGTTACGGCACCAGATGAGGAGTTTTTATTAATGAAGGTACTTAATTGCGATTTTTTTTAAATCTAATTTTAAATAACAACTTATTTGCTTGTTTCAGGTGGCACTCATTGTGGGCATCGCTGGGGCATGTCGCCGAGTGGAGTTATGTAAAATGAAAATTGAAGATATTAAGGAATTTGAAACCCACCTTGTTGTAACTGTCCCGGATACAAAGACACATGTAGATCGACAGTTCGTGGTTTACGTGGAAGGATTTTCATCAGAAATTAATAATATTTCAATTTTCAAGAAGTATAGAGCCGTTAGACCCTATCATACTGCCCATACACGGTTATTTATTGCATATAAAAAAGGAAGATGCACTATCCAACCACTGAGTATAAATACTTTTGGAAAAATACCTTCTCAAATTGCATCATATTTAAAGTTGTCCAGTCCCAAAGAATATACGGGACATATTTATCGAAGGACGTCAGCTATATTATAAGTAGATGTTGGCGGGGATATCATGAGTTTAAAAATACATGGTGGATGGAAGTCCTCCAGTGTTGCGGAGGGCTATATTGAAAATTCGGTGCAAAATATAATAGGAATTGCAAAGCAAATAAATGGTGTAGAAGAATATGCAGAGAGAACCTCATGTTTTAGTAAATCTGTAAATTTTAATTCTTGTGTCTCATCGGATAGTAAAACACTTCCTTCATCGATATCGTTTGGAAATGTTACAAATTCTACAATTAATATTAATATTTCTTAATTTATAGGTTTGGATTAGTTTAGAAATTTAAATATGTAAGTATTTGTTATACATATGATGTTTAATAGAGTTTCTTTTAAAAATAAAAAATACACTTGAATATTATAAAAACTTGTTTTTATAGTATGTAATTACTTAGAGCACTAGTGCGGTAAGTAGTTACTTACCGCACGCTTGTAGATAAAACATTTAATTCAATCATTCGGAGTAACCCACTACCTTTAGATGGTAGATGTCAGCACCCGACATCGCCCGGTGAAATACCATCGCATCGGCTTAGGTGACGTGAACTTGCTCTTTGAGCTAACGTTTCGTCGCTGTGCCGATGTCTCCGGTTTCCAGGGTGGGACATATGGAACATGCTAAGATGATGTTTCCAAGATCGAAATGCACCGGAGTTAAACTCGCTCCCTGATCGGATCTCCTGGTCCTGGCGTCTCATCAAGCGAAGTTATCTCAGCATCAAGCGTTTCGGCTTCAGCACTCATAATGTAAATGGTACGACACCTGAAGTTGTTAAAATACCCAAAATTGGCAGCTTCCAGATTGACTTCTGCAATATAATGCAGTCCATTAACATCTACAATCTACCAAACCTCATGCACTAACCGAAACAAAGGTGAGATCATCGATTAGTACGATCAGCTATTTATCTTCTTCATCTTCGATTTAAGCGCAACTTTGGTCTTTGTTTCTTTGTCCGCAGTGATATTTCTTGTCAACCAGAGGAGACACTCGAGCCTAAAGACTTTGATGTAATGTGGTTTAAAATACCAATGCAGAGAAGTACTAAATTTATCTGGTGTCTTTACTGGCCGTCAAGCGATACCCATTACAGAAACTTGTTCTCTTCACTTGCTAATACTATCAACTTTTTGCAAACCCACCGTGCCAATTCCGAAATGGTCATCTTCGGCGACTTTAACGTTCATAATGTCAACTGGCTCAAATATTGAAGTATAATCGAAGAGCCAGGTCGCGAAACTAATTCCTTTGCCATCAGCTCTGGTCTCACTCAACTTGTAGCTAAACCAACTCGAGATGGTGATTTTGCTACTTAGTTTGTCTGGAACTCGAACGAATTTTATATTTTTAAATATAACACCCTGTATATCTTTTCATTTATAGTTTTTACTTTAAATTTGTTACACTTTTGGTATAACATACTTTGTTCCTAATATCAGTAGTTTTCGAAATAACGACGTATTTTGAAAATATCAACAAATTGTGTTTTATTTATTAATAAATAAAACACCAGTTCAGTTTTGATGTGAAGTCATAAAAGCTGTCATTTTTACATGCAAAAATAAAAGTGAAAGAATTACAATTCCTATGATGAGAGGATATGGCGATAGGGGCAGGTCTTACGAAGAGGTTAAAAATCTATTTAATGACGCATTTCCAAACCGAAATCCAATTTCAAAGGCAACTGTTCTAAAAACTGTCCGACGGTACGAAGAAACTGGAAATTGTAGAGATAGGCGACGATCAGGACGACCAGCAGTAGTAGATGAAGAGAAAAGTTTAGAAATTTTACAACATGTTGTTGAAACCCCTATTTCTTCATTAAGAAACATTTCTCAAGTAAGTGACATCTGCTTCAAAATGACACTTGAAGAACAGAGTTTATATCACAAAACCTCAAGATTTGGCCGATTTGCAGCGTCGAATTTTGGACGAATTTGAATTTTATTAATAACGCCAGAAATGATTTGAAAAATTTTATTTTCAATTAGCACACTGACAAGCTGTACAGGGAAAAGAGTTTGAACATTTAATATAAAAAACATATTTTTTCTAAATCGTACTCGTTTTTTCGAAAACTACTGATATTAGGAACAAAGTATGTTATACCAAAAGTGTAACAAATTTAAAGTAGAAACTACAAATGAAAAAATATACAGGGTTTTACATTTAAAAATATAAAATTCGTTCGAATTCCAGACAAACTAAAAAGCTGGCAACAACGCCAATATCGTCATTCGGTGCGTCAGATCCTCTTACATAACTGTACCAAATTTGGTTTAAATCGGCCAATAAATTGTGATGTTATTAAGCCGCTTTCAGACTTTCTACACACACTGTATAAGAAATTGTGCTAACATTTTGTACAGATCCTCCAAAGCTGAAAATAGGCACCCTGTAATATATTTCTAAAAAATGTACTTGAAAGATGCATCCCGCGCTGCAAGATTACGAAATTGCAATGTCTCAATTCTTGGGATTGTGTACTGGGTGGTGCATCTGATGGTTATTTTAACATCAAAATGTTATTAGACTTTTTCGAAGGTCCTTGTATGATGGACTTGCACACCAAATTTTATCGTATTCTAATAGGTCAATTAAAAGTTAATTATTTATTTCGTTTCAAGTACGTGCTTTTATTAAATTAGTACAATCATTATTTTTTCTTGTATTCTGTAAAACATGTTGAAAGTAGTGAAAAATTATACGTCTAGTAACATTTGACATTATTACAATTATTACGGAATATATCAGAACCAAATTTAATTCTTAAAAATTTTACAAAGAGTTTTTAATGTCAAGACCATAAAATTTGGTGTGCCATTCCTTCATATAAGGACCTTAAAAGCAACAGATTTGATCCAACACGACTAAAAACCGTACTTATCACCATCTCAGAACGATCATTTCCAGCCTGTCAATTGAATTTTGAACTTGGCAATCGATGGTTGCAGTGGTAAATCAGTTGAATGACCGTCCGGGACGGTTCTAATACGTCGTGTTAACGTGCTCTGTGCATGCGTTTATTTGTATTGTTGGAATCTGTAAATTAATTTTACTGCAAGGTATACATACAGCTTTTTATAGCGGCGATATTAATCTTAAACAATGTTGAATAATAAGTACTTTTAGTGAAATATTTTTCATAAATTCTCTTTGTTCTTTTGCTTGTGGTCCAAGAATTTTTTTATTTTTATTGCTGTGTTATGTTGTATTGGTTGGGATAGGGACCAATGTTGCAAGGCAAAGTCAAAGAGAGAAAAGTGTTTCTTTACAACATCCGTCCCTATCCCAACCGACACAACACATAGCAATACAAATAATAGAAAATAAACTAGTTCAATATATTGAAGGTCATTAATCATTAAACCCAACTGAACCTACTATGGATTGAGATTTAATTGTGAGGAACATCATCAAATACAATTCAAATTGAGAATTCACGCATGGTGTGTTACCACCAAAGATTGGGTTAGTATTATAATCGCAAAAAATAAAGTCAATTAGTATTCAGGGTGTGTGAAATACCTATGGATTTAATTTAGCTCTGTCAAGTTGTCAAACACTTGATTTGTCTTACCTGTCTTTCGGAGTTGACGTATGTGTATTTGTGCTCACTAAGATATCCATGCCAGTAGTGCAGAGCAGTAGCCCCAACCGCCACCCATAAAAATACTCCAACTATGTTCATCAGAATGTCCGTAAATGTGCTAAAAGACAAATCGTTTATTAAATAAATAGATTAATTGCCAATATTGTTGATTTTAAATGATTCCTGTATACGTAAATACACAGGGTTTCTTAGTCTACCAAGTCATGGTTACAAATAAAATTTTCCTACGTTTTATGATCACCGGCTGCGAAACACAATGCTACCAGCGAAACAAAAGTGTATATTATATATCCTACGAATACACCAGACGCAAAAATCTCCGCATCAGCGTTTTTATTTTCCGCCATGTTCCACGTTCCACCGACTCCAAGGAACGTTCCATCGGACCCTGTCCTATAGAGAATCAGGATTACGACGTTTAGGGCCTAAAAGAAAACGTGTTTGGGATTGGATTTTTGATCTGTTAAGGGCGTTGCTTTGATAGAAAGGTGTTCTAAGGCTAATAATATTACCAGCGAATTTAATGGCAAATATCTTAGGGTGCCATTAAAAGATAATTCAAAGAAAGAGTAGAAAACAGAAAGAGCAGAAAGAAAGCGAAATATGAAGGTGTTAATGTTACTGAGAAATCAGTAAACACATTTACTTCTGGGTCAGGTGTTGTTCATATCATGAAGATGGGTTCGGGATACACTGAAGGCAGTTAGGTATAGTCTGAGCTAAGACAGAGATGCAAATAGCATCCCATAGATCGGTTTGATGCTTTATTTTGAAAAAAGTGGCAACTGCTTTTTCCTGCAACACATTTTTCATTTTCACATTTTTCTATTTTCAAATATTTTTTTATTAATCATGACCTCACTGTATCTCGTTGAATTAGAACACCTTAATCACCTATTTATCAAAAGTAAACGCCCATTGAAACAGAAGTCGCCACACTTAGCATCCGAGAACTTACAATTTTCAGGAACTTTAACACCACAGTGCCAACCGTTTCTATGCTGGTCATTTTGAAACACTGTTTCGAACACTATCCGCGACAAAACACCCTATTTCGAGGGCAAGAACCGTCAGAGAAAATGAAGCAGCACCTGTTCAATACAAAATGGTGTAAAAAGCGATAAGGTAAAATAATTAGGATATTACAGATAAGATTAGGCGAGCTTTGTTTTGTATCTCTGATGACACGGGAGGCTTAGGAAAATTCGATCGTGTGAGTGGTTGTCTCTTTTTAATAGTATTAGTCACGGAAAGATAGATATATGTATAGGTGGCCCAATATTATTTTTCTGTTCAGTAACATATTAACATTAGCATTTGCGCCAGAACGTTGTGTCAATTCTGGGAGCCCTCTTTATCCTATTCGTAGATTTCTACGTACAGAATCCAGTAGTGTTTCGTCTCATTTGTGAAAAAAATGATAAACAATAACACCCTGTGTCTTAAAAACTAATCATTATCGAACAGACGCTTTTATGAACTTTTATGCTTAAAGTTAGCTCAAGAATAGCCACTTAAAATTTTTCGCACATATTGGGAAATACCCTCTATAATCTATGAGGTTGAAATAAAATTTTTGTATCATTAATCATCCATTTCATGGAAGTCATCTGAGTAATTCGATAGCATTTTAATAAGGTACCAAATATAGCAATGTTTACTACAAAAATACTAAGATATGGGTAGAATATACACACATATAAAATTCAACGGAATAAAGAGGTGATAAATAAAGTAAATATGGTAGATAGTTTTGTCATCAGTAACATATTATTTATTGCGTTTGATTGCCACATTACATGGGATGGTAAGAAAATTAAACTGAAACAAATTAGATAAGAACTTGTAGTTTGTTTCATAAACATGTAGGTATTTAATTATTTATTTAGTTCGGAAAAATTTTGTAACTATAATAAAGCAATTTGAAAAAAACCTAAATTTTTGTAGTGTTTCACTGCCCCCATCGAAATTTGTAAAAAGTATCCGAACCTACCACATAAATATATTGTCAATCCTCTGAAAATAAGAATACGATGTACAGTAATGCTAAATAAATACGTATTTTCCCTCTAGTCAGCCACCTTCCCCGCCAATAAGTGTTAAACTATCAAAATTCGAACCTCAAATATTTCCTGGTAATTGCAAACAGAAATGTGCCTCGTTTCTCTGGCTGAGATTTGGTAAGAAATGTTGATATTTTGCTTAGATCAAGATTAGCATTTAGAACACACATTTAATGCAGTAAGTTAGTGACAACACAGAGAACAGAAAGGAAGTAAAAAACGATATTATATTGTAAACCTTATTTGGGAACATTATGATGTGTCCCCCCCCCCCCTGCGCCACCACTAACTTTTCAAATATGTTGAAATTCTATGGTCAGCCAGCTATAATTAGAGCCAAAAAATGGAATGGGTATATGAGATGATGAGAGTAGGACGTACGGAGTTCCTCGTGGCACGTTGTACCTAAGACCGACATCACGGTCTCGTCAAAGATGGGCCGCGTGAAACCGGGCCTAATATTATTTAAACCGAAGAAGAAGAGGATAACTTGGAAAAATGGATTACCTATTAACCATAGTACAAAAAATAGTCAGCAAGGCAAGATTTATATCCTGGTACTAATGAAACTTTAACTGAAACTACAATTGAGATTTACAATCTAGAAATGGACATAAATGCAATTCCAATTACATATTTGACTTCGAGCTAGAGCAAGAACTAGAACCATAAACTTAAGTCTATTACTAGAACCTAATCATAGCTTGAGACATGGGACTGGATTGAAAGACAAGGACAATGAACTGATTCTGTAATGCTGCAATGAATGAAACTATCACCAAATGTAGCCAATATAGCAAATAACTGATTGCAATACCTGAGACCAAAAATGGATATACAGAGTTGGAATTAACCGTGATAAATAATCACCAAAGATACTGAAGAAGAAATCAAATCCGTGAGAGAAAACATAATTTTGATAAATGAGTCTGATATCAGAGAGGAAGACGAAAATAAGGAAATGCCGATATAAAAGAAACTGTGACGAATGGCATAAAGATTTTGGAGAAAGACTGAAGTAAAACCAAGAGCAATTAAGTAAAGAGGCTCTGCCAGCTGATATTTTGGGAGTAGAATTCACGGTGATTCTTTAACAGAAATTGGATATACAACACAAAGCAGATACTGAAAAGCTGAAGAGAAAGGAAGTAAGATCTAAAAGAGGAAATTTAGTCCAAAAAAAGATAGAAGAAGGAAATGCTTGTCGATGAATCAAATTGGTTTAATATTCACTTTAAAATGGTGTATACTCTCCAAGAAAGGACAGAAATAATTTTCATGTATTGCGCTGAAAATCGTTGTGCTCGCAGAACAGCTCGAAGATTTAACGACATATACCCTGACAAACATGTAGGTCACAGGTATGTGATAGAGCTGGTAAGGAAGTTTGAAGATACCGGCTTCGAATGCAACCGAGTTAATAGGCAAGCAAGGGTTCTAGATGAAGGTACGCAAATTGAAATATAAGGTAATTTCGCTACGAATCCATCTACGTCAATTCCAAAAGTATCACAATTGACACACGTTTCAGTAGGTTCCATTTACAAAACCTTGAAACTAAATCAGTTTTTTCCTTATAAAATACAAATCCTTCAACAACTAAGCGAAGACGATTATGACAGAATAATTGAATTTTCCGAAACAATGACAACAGGTGATTCAAGCCGACCGGAATTTTGTTAAAAAGGCATGTTTCAGTGATGAATCGACATTCTTCTTGAATGGATTCGTGAATAAACATAATTGCAGATATTGGGATAATGAAAATCCACATTTATTTAGGAAAGATCATACCCAATATCCTCCAAAGATAAATGTGTGGGCAGGCATTCTTGGAAATGATATCATTGGGTCAATTTTTATGGAAATCTGTTGAAAAATGTCATAGATCCTCTTATTACCCAATCCTTGGAGAATCAAGTTGATCAAGAGGGGGATATGGAACTTGATGAACCAAATTTGTATTTCCAGCAAGATGGAGCCCCGCCGCATTATGCGCTACCTGTTAGGACATGGTTGAATGAACGATATCCCGGAAAATGGATAGGTAGGAGGTCCTGTCGAATGGCCGGCGAGGTCCCCAGACCTCACACTTCGTGATTTTTTTCTGTGGGGATATTTAAAGTCCCTAGTTTACAAAAGTGCGCCCGAGACTATTCCCGAATTGAGAAACAGAATTACTGAAAGATGTAGGCAATTTAACCGGCAGACTTTTCAAAATATTCGCGAAGAATTCGAGAATAGGCTCAATTATTGTTTAGCTAATAACAGAGCACATTTTGAAAACTTAATAAAGTAAATTCTGAACACAAAGTCGTATTTTTACCACACATTAAAACTGTTAGATTTGGTTATAGGATGTGTAATACAAAAAGTGTTTATTATTTGTAGAGGAATCTAAAAAAACGAAAAAAATTATGGGTTTCCATTGAAAAAATACAAAATGTCATACGTCCAGCTTTTTTGACGCACCCTGTATAAATAAAAATGTGATGAAAAATTTATCCCCTTAAAACAAAAGTTGACATGTTTTGACATTTCGTATCAAAATAGTTATTTCTACCTAAAACCGGGGTGTCTACTTTTAAAATGAAATCATATTCAATCATTATCAATATTATTGTGCATCTAAAAATATTCATAATTGGATTTGGAATAAAAAGATAAAACCTATGTTTTGTGATAAGTCAGTTTAAAGTGTCGGATACGAGCCCAGCCCCATGAAAGCAGCAAAGCGTATTTGCTAGTTTGTAGTGTCATAGTGTCAACCATTATGCTTATGCACTATATTTATGAAGTAGGTACTGCAAGATCATATGTTTAATCTGTCTTGTGCTCATTTTATTCATTTTGCGAACAAAAATACCGTGCTTAACCTATACATTTATGTATACAGGAGTATACATATCCTTATCACTAATATTATAATTTTTCATACGTTTTATTTTCACTGCTAGCAAAACACATGCTGATCAACGACACCCCAGTGTAGACAAAGTATCCTATAAAAACGCCGGAAGCAATAATTTCGACGTCCGAATTTTTCTCCTCGTACAAATTCCATGTTCCACCGACACCCAGAAAGCCTCCATTGAAACCAACTCTGTAGATGATTATGATGATCAGGTTTAAAACCTAAAAAAAATAATAAATTAATTTATTTCAAAAGTCTTATAGTTTCGACCGTTACTTGATGAAAATCCATATTTAACATATGAAAGAAAACACTAATGTTTTTTGATATTTATACCTCTTCTTTGTTAAACTTAAAGCTTTGTCGTTAGGACGTCTGGTTAATATTGTCAATATAATAATAATTAATAGCTTAATGTTTACCTTAGGTTTTTCCATCGCTACCTTTAGTTTAGACCTATTCTGGGTCTCCTAAAAGTTCCGCATAAAATTAATATTGTCAACAAAATGGCGGGCTCTACATTTTAATTATAGTTTTCACACTTCTAGACCACTGTGCGTTGAGGTCGCGGACCACTGTGCTATCCAATATCAAGTTCAATTAAACAAGAATCAGCACTTTCGGTGTATAAATACCCGAACATTGGATGGACACGGCACCTTCGTCTCAACGACTGGTCAACTACCCTGCGACAGGAGTGCCCAAAGTGTCACATAGACTCGAGGCCCCTCTCCTGATCGATCTATAAGTACTCCCCAAGAGTCCCCTAAGCTCCAGGCCTCTCCGACTCCCGTCCTCTGGAGGCAGAGCCACGTAAAGCCCCTCAGGCACACCCCGTGTGAGCCCCCATCGACAGTGCCGGACTGGTCCGCACCCCCCGGAGACATGCTGGGTTTTCTCCGAGCTTCCTGGTAAATCTTATAACGAAGTATTAATAAAAACCAGTATTGTTTTTTAGTCGAGTGGTTTTCATTCACACCCCGTTAGGGAAACAACCCTGTTTTTTAGTCGAGTGGTTTTCATTCACACCCCGTTAGGGAAACAACCCCCAAGTTGTGACAATATCAATTAAAGGAAAACGATCTAGGAAAAATGCTCAGACCCGTAAATTATTATTTTTAATTGTGCTTTTTTTGACATAAAAAAATATTATATAGGGTGTCTCATAGAACAGTTGTCACGTCTTTGACAATTTTTTTAAATGAAATGCCTAATTTTTTATTAGGTTTCCAAATTCTACGAAAAATTCTAAATATTTTTTATGTAGGACTTGCTATCCCGATTTTCAGCTGTTTCCAAGATATTGACATTTAATTTGAAAATTGAAACAAAAAGGATATCCATAAAAAATTGTTATGTATTACTAAAATGAAAATTTTGAAAGCGCAACAAATGCTGGAAATGTCCACCGCCTTCTACCTGACACGCCCCTAGGCGATGGTAAAATCCGTTTACTGCATTCCTTATAAAATCAGGAGGTATCCTATTTGTTTCTGTCCTTATTCTTTCTTTGAGATCTTCAATGTTGTTAGGTCTGTTTCGGTACACTCTTTCCTTTAAATAACCCCAAAGAAAATAGTCCAGCGGTGTTAAATCCGGCGACCTAGGTGGCCACTTAATAGTACCCCTACGACCAATCCAACGGTTTGTAAAGGTTTCATCTAGGTACCTTCGGACCTCCACGCCAAAGTGTGGAGGGGCACCATCTTGTTGAAACCATACCATCTCATTTGGAATATCTGGATCCATCTGGTTAGGAAAAAGAACTGCTAATGCCGGAATTAAATCAAATGTTAAAAAATTCAAATAACGTTCAGCGGTAAGGTTCTCTTGAAAAAAATAAGGTCCCAAGATTCTATTATTTATTATACCTGCCCAGACATTAACCTTACCAGCATATTGAGTGTGCGTCTCAAGTAACCATCGCGGATTATCAGGAGACAGGAATCGATAATTTTGTCTATTAACTTGCCCGTTCAGGCAAAATGTAGCTTCATCAGAAAATAAAATATTACTTGAAAAGGCATTATTAGTATCAATCCTTATCATCATTTCTTCGCAAAACTCAAGCCGTCTATCATAGTCATCTTCTAGTAGTTCCTGTACAAGAAGAGGTTTATAAGGATGTAATTTTTCGCTCTTAAAAAATCGGTGTACTGTACTACAAGTAGCTTCATTATCTAACGCCAAAGTAACAACTGAATAGTGGGGGTTTTCAGTAAGTGATAACATTAAATCGATTTTTTTTATCCTCGGTTAGAACGAGTGGTCGACCGCTTCTAGGTAAATCTCTAACTGTACCATGCTCCTCAAGTTTATGGAATACCCTACTTACAGTGGAGTGAGTAATTTGGTTTTCTGGATACTTTTCGTTAAACAAAGTACAAACCTCAGCTTGACTTCTTATTTTGTCCTCACACCCCAACATAATTAAAATTTCGGTGCGCTGCTTTTAGTTGGACTTATAAACTCGAAAAGTTGGTGAGGTTGAAGTTATGATCAAGTTTGTGAGGTTAGATATTCCCAACTCCGAGCATAAAAATTGGTTATCTCGAACTACCCGGGAACTTTTCGAACCTTACATGAGCTTTACATGAACAACATGAACGAGTGTATAAATGGAACTGAGTGTTCCCTTTAGTTTAAATTGAACTCCTATTTTCAACACTAACTGAACCTCAACCTCGCCAACTTTTTGAGTTTATAAATCAAGCTTTTCTGTTAACATTTTTAGGTAATTGATAAATTACTTAAGTCAAAGTCAGTATTGACATAATTAAGGACAGTTGATGACAGTAAGATACCTGATTTATTTAACATGTTCTAATATAAAATACAATATGTACTAAAAGTATTACCTTTAATAAAAAAAAATTAAATGTCAATATCTTGGAAACAGCTGAAAATCGGGATAGCAAGTCCTACATAAAAAATATTTAGAATTTTTCGTAGAATTTGAAAACCTAATAAAAAATTAGGCATTTCATTTAAAAAACAATTGCCAAAGACGTGACAACTGTTCTATGAGACACCCTGTATAATATTTTTTTATGTCAAAAAATGCACAATTAAAAATAATAGTTTACGGGTTCGAGCATTTTTCCTAGATCGTTTTTCTTTAATTGATATTAATTTTATGCGGCCGCTGTGACGGTGAAACACGTGTCATGTTGACATATTAAAGTGATAATTCACCTCACTTTTATTGAACCAATCAAAACGCTCATTTTCATAGCAACCACCTTGGTAACGGTCGTCTTACCCGATAAGACTACCGCTAGCTCAAAAAGACGCTTTCGAAAAGACGCTTGTAGCTTTTTTACTTAAATAAAAAATTAGTAACACCTCTAACTTGTATATTTACCTTTATCAGACGGCCTTCATTTTTATGTTCAGTAAATTATCCAATAAAATACACCTCTAGAGGCGGTTTCTTATCTTCATACCTTCGTTTTTCACTCGAAACTCGATTTTCCAAGAAAATTTTCACTCAATGTAATTTTTACTTATAATCAAAGATAAGACCCTCGAGCTAAAGCTCTCGGGATCATATCAGATTATAAGTAAAAATTACATTTCGTAAAAATTTGTCAGAAAATCGATTTCTTGTTAAAAACATCGGTATTACCGATAAGACGCCTCCTCTATCGGTATATTACTGTTGAAAATCAAAAAACAATTAGTGTTTTCTTTCATATGTTAACTTATTTCAAGTACTGATGTATAATAACAACAAAGTGGTTGGTTAGTTCATGTTACTTCAGCGAAAGATTGTCTGACGGTGCGTCCTTTCACAGGACAGTTTTTTTTATAAACTTGTTGATGAGGTGGATAATTTTTTGTGATTCATACTGATTTGTTAGGACGTGAATTTAATTGTGACGGGTCCCAAATCCACCAGCCATCTGGTTTCCTAATATTGCCATTCATCTATCGTAAGTCTATAGTAAAGTTTACATTATATCGTTGATCCTTTGACTGCCATAAAACCGTAATTATTCCTCTGGCCATAAAATGCCCTAAATTTACATATTTTCGGAAAACAAATTGCCTGCATCTCTTAAGTAGGTATAACTACCCAATAATAGAGAAGTAGCAAATTGAATTTTATTAATTTTACTTTCAATTTTTATTCCGACGAGTGAATTTTGTTATATTAGTGTTTGGTTTACCGGCGCGTTATATTCCTTGTTGTATTAATATTAGAATGTGGAGTCCATGGACTTGTGCTGAGAGTGGGGCATCTTTTAGTGTCACTTTCAGAAGAAAACATTTATCTCCCGATGGTAAAGAAATAATTAAAAATGTGTATTAATCCTTGTTGAAACGATATTTTAATTCAAGTGATGCTTTAGCCGAAATGTGTGCTTTAACAAGTGCTTTTTATCTTAGGTAAAGGATATAGTACTGAAACCTATCATTCCCAGAAAAAGGCGAAGTGACTGTGGCACATTTGGAAGTATTATGGGTTATAATGGGTTATATATATCACACAATTAATAAAAGATAAACCTTTATGTAATCTCAACGTTTACGGGAATGGCGTCATAAATATTTAACGGCTATTAAAGCAGAAAATAGACCAATTATCTACAGTGGCGTAACTAGCCCTCTGACCTGGGGGTGGCCTAGGGTGGGCCTGTTATTGTGACTTGTAGTGGCGGTTCGTGTAGACGCGGCCGGTGGACCACGCCCAAATTTTCACAAATTTGGTCAATAATCAACAGTAATATCACACGACCTCGTTTTTTTCGGTTAGATTTTTCAGCTGTCACGAAAACTTTTTTTGGAAATTTTTCGAGTTGAATTTGGACATGTTTATTCTGATTATATCCCGAAAGCGAAGCTCGAGGGATTTAATTTTTGGATAAACAAGCCCAAAGTTCAACGAGTATTGCCAAAAAAGTTTGAGTGAAAAATGGAAAATTTAACCAATAAAAAAATGATGGTCGAGTGATATTTGGCAAGATTATATTTATTATAATTTATATAGATTATAATTTAAATTGATGCTATATTTGCGAGGCGAGTAGCGAGCTTACAAAGTCAGCCTTTTTCTGGGGGGGGGGGGGCTAGCGACGTCTGGGGGGGCCCGACCCCCCTAGGCCCCCCTGTAGTTACGCGCCTGATTATCTACCTTGACGAAACATGGTTCGACACACAAGACAATGCAAGAAAAGAATGGAGTGATAAACCAAGACTCCTTCAAATAAAGGTAAGAGAATAACAATAACACACGCAGATTCGCAAAATTGATTTGTTCCGAACTGTCAGTTGCTTTCAGCTAAGAACTTAGCAGATTCTTCTCTAGATTACCACCAAGACTCTGATGCGCAACTTTTGGAAGATTGGTTTGAACATCGATTTCTTAAGAATGTATTTAACACTAGCGTTATTGTAATGGACCATGCTAGTTTTCATAGTCGTCAAGTAAAAATGTTTCCTAGTTCTAACATTACAAAAGCAGAAATTCAAAATTTCATGATAAATAATAATATATATTTTGAAGAAACTTACAAAAAACGTAATCTTTTAGAAGTATTACAGGCTTTTAAAATTAATAAAGAATACGTGTGTGAAAAACTTGC
Organism: Polydrusus tereticollis; assembly: GCA_963920685.1. Lineage (NCBI taxonomy): Eukaryota > Metazoa > Arthropoda > Insecta > Coleoptera > Curculionidae > Polydrusus > Polydrusus tereticollis. The sequence goes on from OY987333.1 coordinate 10,876,663, forward strand.
AACAGAAAATGGACATACAGTGTTGCGTATTCCCCCTACTATTGTGTCTTGTGCAAAATCAAATAATAGAAGGAATAATACTTCCCCCCACATTAATTACATCTCTAGTACTTAGAATTAATAAAAATCTGTAGACAGTATGAAAAACTGTATACAACATGTAATGAAGGTGGAAATTTCTTATATGTGTGTGAGTACTAATGTTCAACCCTTAAAATTAAGTTTAGATGACAATAGTGATAGTGACACAGAACTAATTTTAGAGTAAGGTAGAATTAAGTTGCCAAAATTGATTACTGTAAAACTTTTCTGTGTACGCACACACATATCCTGACTCTGGATAATCAACAAATGTTTCTATAATTTTAATTTGAAGTTTGAACTCTCTAAACATTTTTTTTTTTAAATTTTAAATTCGTTTCAAGTAAGGGAGTCTATTTTAATAAATTTATTGCTTTATACTTTGTATTTGTACGAAAAGCTATACCTTCTTTTTCTTTGGAGTTGCTATTGTCTATCATTTGGACGACTGCTCAATGCCCACCAAACTAATTATTAAAAAAATATTACAAACTTTATAAAAAGTCAAAAAAGTAATGCGATATCTAGCTACTCTAAACATTCCAGGAAGCATTTATCTTCTGACGCCAAAGTGATCGTGAAAATGTATGTGAATCGTTATTAAAGAGCGGCCATTCTAAAGTAATTGCTATTGAAAATACCAGTGAAATGACGAAAGTTCCATTATCGACGGTACGAGATATTATGCTAAAAGGACTTTTTAAAAGAGAAGTTCGCAAAGATACCGGAAAAATGAACTAGCGAGACTGAATTAGGAATAGATTAAAACGTTTTATAATTACAATTAAGCCTTCTGTGTAAATCTAAATATATTTTTTTTAAGTAGGTATATTAATTGTTATTATACGTGCCCTTTCCGCACGCAAATTTTTCACACTTGTTTTGTACTTATAAATAATAAATTAATATATATATAATACAAGTAATGGTAAAAATAAACATAATAAACATTGCTACTGTAAGGTATAACTATGGCTTCTCATTTAACTACAAAATCCGTTCCTGTGCAAAGCAGTACCCCTTATTTCATTTCATTTCAGTAACATAAACAGTGATGCCAACTGGGGCCAGGTAGATTTCGCTGGTTGGCACGCTCATCGACAGTTTTATATGGGTAATTTTACCAAGAAATTCTTTAAAAACGTAGGTTTGGCAATCAAGCAGGTAACGGGGTTTCTTTGGGTGTTTACAATAATATTGCAGATATTAGGTCAAGCGAAATATGTTCGGATGGACTTTACAGGAATTTGATAACTCGCAAAAATTCTATCTGTTGAATTTCACGTGTGTTGAGCTCTTAACACATACAACACGTCTTCCGGCGTCCCTGATTTTAATGGTCACTGGTTTTCTCGGTCATATAAAATGTAACTTGGATACCATACCGTAAAGTATCTTTTCTTGTAAGTATAAAATCATTCCTTCTTTGTTATATGCAATAACTAGGTTTAGATTATGATAGGTTACAAAATTGTAGAAAATATTAATTGGTATGCTTTATCCACTCAAATCTACTGTTGTTTGGCTCAGTCTAGCAACCCAACAATGACGTTAAATGTCCCTCTAATTGAACTGATTTAGGCTAGTTTAACAAACATTTTGCCTTTAACGCAGTGTCACAGATTCCAACTTACATTGGTATAGGAAACGAAACTGCTATCTGTCTATGTATTAGTCAGTGTATAGATCATTGCTACCGTTGACGCCCAATACCAGTCAAGCCCTCAATATAAACTAATTAGTGTACATACCAGTTTGACCAGTTTTACGATGATGGACCCGATCGTTTCTAAAGCCATTTTGACACAGTTTTTTTTCACACTTTCACTTTTTAGACGAAAATATTTAATTAAGTTCAGATGGAGGCACCTGTAACAAACTGGAATGAGGTGAAGTAGAGATAAGAAGTCGAACAAATTGTAAATAATCTGCTGATAAGATAGGATCATATAGGGTGTTCCAAAAAACGCTTATCTATTTAAACAGTCTATTAAAAATGAATCATAATGTAAAACTATCAAAAAGAGTTGTACGCAATAGGTAGATATAGCTATGTAATTTAGGTTGAAAACTGTAGGTGGTTTTCCCATTAATCATCTGGTTCACATTAAATGAAAGCCATGTACATAACTTTCATGACAACATTAATTATGACAATTGTCCTTAAAAGATAACTTATGGTTGGCGTTAACAGAACATTCATAATTTGGGTCTAAGGCTTGTTTGTTGTACCGTCTTCGTCTTCGTGACTTTCTTCGTATTTCTCAATAAACATATATCTTTCATTAATTAACAAAATATAGTTTTAGTGTTCTCCGCTGGGGGTATAAATAAAACAACATTATACTTTACTATCACCAAGAGTCAAAAGTTTATCTTGGTTGAGTAAGTTATTGTAAAACTCTTCAATACAGAGTCGCATTATTTAATAATTGAAATTTTTCTTCCTACCTTCTTAACAACATACTAGGTAGTTATTATACCTCTACAAGGATACAGGAATTATTATATACTTTAACAGATATATTTTTCTGGGCGATAAGAAACTTTTTACTTGACTCAATTTGAAGACCCCTTTGAACAATTTGTTCAAGTTTTAGTTCAGAACATTCTATTTTTTACCGTCGTTATTCTTGAAAACACATGTTTGAAATTCGTTTACTTTTATAAATACTATTACTATTATAGATCCATAGAGCTACGCGCAGCTATATAGGGGAGGCCAAAATAACCCTAATTTGCCATAGAAAGAATGACTTATTAGGCCATAAAGACCCATAAAACCATACTACAGTAGATGGGCGGCGGACTTTCGGCCCCATATTGGGTAAGGTACCTGCTAGAAATTTTAGGTCAAGTAATCTTGCAAGAAATTTCGGCCCCAAACATTGCAGGTAATGCGAATTGAACCAAAAAGGTGGATTAGATGCCGTGTTAGCGCTGTTTAACCAATATAAGTCTATAAAAGGGGCAAACAATTAATAATAATATTCCCCGGTGAACTTGAAAAAGGCGAATTGGAACCAAAAAAGTGGATTAGATGCCGTGTTAGCGCTGTTTTAACCAATATAAGTCTATAAAACCGCATTAGCCGAGTTGCAGGTCAAAAATTGAGTTAGTTCAGGTTAGTTGCATTTTCATTTTATAAATGATTCAAAACACAAAAGATCATAAAAAAATTAAAATGTTATAACGTTAGACCATTGGGGCCGAAAATGCCTGTAATAAAAACATGACCCTTCCATCCGGGGGCCGAAAGTTCCTGTCAAAATCGGGCTGCTACCTGGCCGGGGCCGAAATTTCCTACGCCCCAGTAGATGTTTTACATCGTCAGGGAAGTCGTTGGTCCAAAATTTTGTTCGGGTTAGTTTCAGCAGTTCTTGAAGAAAATAAAACATGTTATTCAAATAATAAATCAGAATACTACAATAAAACACCAGTATTGACAACACTTCTCTAAATTGTCTCATTGATTGAGTACATAAGACTTAAGTAATGAATTCCTATGGTGGATATGCGGGCACGCATCTTATTTATGGACAAGCACTCGGCAATGGTGTGGAGGCGAGAAGAATTTATTGTGATATAATATCGTTTTTTATTTGAAATAAGACAGCCACCTTGGGCCTATTGTTACACTTTCTATGACATACGCTCACCATCGCTTCCAGACGCAATATTGACAAAATGGCGATCGATTATATTTAATACGTGTATGTTCGGAAATATTATGTTTTATCTGCGCTTATAAAGCATGTTCTAAGCTGATGCTGGTACACGTTTATATGGTAATCAATCGGAAAGCTGGATACAGCGAATTTTTCCCTAATTTGTTAGATACACCCTAATTTCAAGCCGCAAATTACTATTCCTTCTTCTAGTTTTTGAGAAAAAAATGTATTAAAATTTTTTCACATTCAGGTACAATTTTGCATTGCAATCCTTAAAACCTTGGCATTTCCACTAAAATAGCACTATCGGCTCTAGACAATATATATTTTTTTAAAATAAAGAACTTTGTCCCTTTTCTTTCTGTCAGTCCCAGCCCTTGGACGCGTTTCGCCGTATTACGGCTCCTCGGCAAGCCTATAGAGTCTAACAAAAAGGAAAGGGACCTTACAGTACATTTCAACACATAATGTAAAAATACATATGCGAGATGTTGCACGTAGCGACAAGCGACATCCCATGGCAATTGAGCTATCCACCCAATCAGACCAGCGAGGTCTTATAGAAGACCAAACCTGCTTGTGCGGGTGCCACTCCAGCGTCTGGTCTTCTCTAAGACCTCGCTGGTCTGGTTGAGTGGACAGTTCGATTGCCACGAGATGTCGCCACGTGCAACATCTTGCATATATATATCTATATATTTTTTAGTTAAAATAAATGAAACCTATCACAAAAGAATCCCGAAAAAGTGCCGAATAAAGTAAAAACAGAAAATTTTTAATTGTTCGCCGAAAACAGCTGACGGTAAAGAGGCGCCCATTTGTTGTTCTTTAGTGCGCTGCTGCCATGGTTATGTTATGACAGATGTGTATATCCTCCGGGGTCCGGTAAATTATAGGTACCTACGACGGAATTATCAATTTGGAGACTTTACCTCAAAGTGTATGTCATGTTGAATACAATTTAAAAGAAGCGTAGTAAAGTTTCAAAAATTGTTAATTCCGTCATATTTTATCAACTCGCTCATTTGAATAACTCTTAAAACATTGTTTGCTGAACCTCATCATTTTGAAATAGCGAATTTGAAACAAAAAGACGAATCGGAAACCGGTTAGCGCCCTTTTAACCAATGATAAGCTATAGTTAGAATATTGTACACATCAGTAAGAATACAAAAACATGGCAACACCGCAAATTTTGATTTATCACACGTCAGAATATTGCAATTTGGTAATTTGGTTACAACTGTTTGGACTTTAATTACATTTTTTTTTGTTCTTTTTATGAAAAGGCACAGCACTGCAGGATAATCCTTTATGGCGCTCTGGGAGCGGTGCGTGTGCGCAGGAAACGATTCACGTTGGTCTTGAATCTTTGAAGATTATACTTGTTGGGGAACACGATCTCAGGGAGGTCGTTCCAGAGTGATGACGTTCTCTAGATGAAAGAATTTTGAAACAGTGTCGTTCGAGGGACACTAAGCTGAACCACGTACTGGTGGGCCGCAGTGGCTCGTCGTATATTTCTACCATGCACCGCTCTGGGTGGGCAACCTCAGTTGAGCACTTGCCATGAATATATTTGTAAATTAGACTCAAGTCGCCTTCGACGTTCAAGGCTTTCCAGGTTGTTTGTCAGACTATGGTTACCGATCAAGCGAATGGCTCTTCTTTGAATGGAATCTAGCAATCTCAGGGTATATTTAGGAGCAGAGCCCCAAATATGCGAACAGTACGTGACTATGCTAAGACATATGACTATCCAAATTTACGCCCAGTAAATGAATTGATGAAGCCAAGGGAATGGAGTGTCCCGCCATAACTATATCCGGTTCTTCAACATTAACTTTTTTGGAAAAAACTATCGCCTGGGTCTTAAAGCGTTAAATTCTACTTGGTTACTGTCACCCCAAGACAGAATTCTTCCAGGTCTTTGTTGAGATGTGAGACGTACCTCTTGCTGCCTATAGATAATTGCATTGGCAGCCGATGTCCGAGCATCCAAAGTAAAAGATGAAACAAGTGTGCTGTCATCAGCGAAGCTATATATAGGATTTTTCGTTTTTTCCAAAAGATCGTTAATGTATAATACAAAGAGGGTGGGCGACAATACAGAACCTGGAGGGACTCCGGCGTTGATGTTAAATGTGTCGTGAAAGAAATCCGTCCATCGCCACTCGCAGAGAACGGTCTTTAAGAAAACTTAAAATTTGCAGATTTCTCGTTATTTCCTCGATACAATGTGGTGAGATAGTTTTATTGCAAGTTTCATCCCTGACTTCTAAGAGAAAACAGCAAAATTCAAGAAATTCAAAGGAAAAAGGAACCTAACCTGTAAGTGCAAAAATTCATGTTCATGAAATGTTTTTTTTTTCTCAAAAACTAGTAGGTAGAGACTGGAGAAAAAAAACTGTATATGCAAAAAATTAGCGAAAAACTCGCTGTATCTAGCTTTCCGATGAATTACCGTTTTTATATTTATACTTACTTAGTTCTAGCTTTTATGTCTTTAATATATCAGTAAAACCCAAGGAAATTAAAGGCAATCCCATCAATATGTTCCAAGTACAGTCCTGTCCTGTTTAGAGCGTTATCGCGCTGACGCAAACTTAGCCGCTTCGATTAGATTTGTTTACTTTAAAGTATTTGCGTGAGTTTAGGTTATGTCAGTAATCCATACAGTAGTGATTCCTTTTTCTGCAAAGTAACCCCGAGTTACAGCGTACAGACATTTTTCAAATACTTCTCAGAAAAATTATATTTCGTTCGTAATGGCGTCAAATGACGAGCCTATCGATTACACCAATCAATTCAGTCATTACAGGTCCCCACTTAGCACGCGGTATGCGAGCAAGGAGATGCAGTATAACTTCAGCGACCAGAAGAAGTTTTCCACATGGAGGAAATTATGGATAAACTTGGCCAAAGCAGAACAGGTAACATAATTTTTTTAATATAAAAATGATAGATAGTTTTAGTTTTCAACTTTGATACTGCCATAGAAGGCTGTGACACTGTTCAAAACTAACAACCTATATTATGAGCACAAAACAAATAAGAGGTTAGAAATGCGAGTTACGTATACAACCGGCGAAACAAAGATTTCAGTAGGCCGACTTACCACCCGGCGCTACGCTTAAAAATTTATGGCGGGTAATTCAAATTTTTCTTTCTTAAAGTACTGTTATTTTAACAATATTTAAGATTTTTAAAGACTCAGTATTACTTTTTGAGTTAAGATACTATAAAATGCCATATACAGGGTATTCCATACTCAATGGTACCTTAAAAGTATCTGGAGAACGAAAAGAAAAATAATTTTGAAATTTTCACTACGGCCATAGGAGGCTGCGCTCTAGCTTTTAAAAACAATTTCGCGGTTGCAGTGGTGCCAGATCTATTGATAACTGACATCAACTTTGGAATTTTAAATAGGGCACCCTGTAGTTTATTTAATTTTTAGATTCTTCGAAGCAATCTAGGTCTTTTTTGTATAGGATATTTTTCCATTTCTCTTGCCGTTTCTTAAATATTAATTATTTTGTGTCTTTTTTTTACCGAAACTATGTGAATTAAAACTTCAATATTTTCGTGTCCAGATGTCAAATCAACGTAACATTTGAACATCATTTAGTTTACATGTGGTACTTTAATTTTGGCAACATAGGATCCCCGACTTCTATACAGAGTGTTCTAAAAATTAATTGCAATTCAGATTTTATAAATTTGATCAAAAGTCACTTTTTTTAAATGGAACACCCTTTTTATTATTGAAGTGTTGAATAGAGTGGACCAATTTAATTTTTTTCATATAGAGTGTTCCTCTACCTATTTTGAACCGCTTTCGATTTATTTCCATTTTATGAATAATTACTATTCATATTCGAGAACTAGACATTAAAGATCTAAATCGATAAGTGTGCCATGATGTAACAACTGGATACATAACGATGGTGACATGACATGTCTCACTTTTTACTTTGGGTTTGCTTATGTCAAATGAAAATAACAAAAATGGAGAATAATAGTTATTCAAGTGCGGATATTTTAAATTTGTTTTATATTCACTGCGAGTGTCAAAGAATTGTTTCAAAAACCTGCAGATGATTTAACGCTCTTTTTCCGAATTTGCCGCCAATAAACCCATAAAAATTTCTCAGATTTGAAGGTAATTTTTTAAATTTCAGAAATGTACAGGCTCCAAGATATCAATTTCACCCTGTTACTGAAAACGAAGAAAATGAAATTAACGTTTTGGCGTATTTTCATGCCTATCCCCATGCTTCAATAACAAGTGCCAAAAATGATTTAGGACTAAATGGAACATCAATATGAAGAAAACATAATATGCATGGCTACAAACTAATTACATTACAGGCTTTACCAGCAGGTGATCCTTCAAAACGTGTAGATCTTTGTGAAATGTTATTAATTCGAACACAGGAGGATCAAGATTTTCTGAAAATAATTATTTGGACTGATGAAGCAAAATTCTCACGCGAAGGAGTCTTTAACCGTCAACATAATCACTATTGGGCTGCAGAAAATCCACACGTTATAAAAGAAAGAGGTTACCAACAAAGATTTAGTTTTAATGTATTTTGTTTGTTGATGGATAGGCAATTATCAATTTATTTATGATGAAAATTTCACCTCTGCAAAATATCTCGAAATTCTAAGAACGACCGTATCTGACTTTTTGGATAATCTACCGCTTATCGATTTGAGAAATTGTTGGTATCAATTAGATGGAGCTCTTGCTCATTGTACTCATGAAGTTTCCGCGGAACTGTACGATATGTTTGAAGATAGGTGGACCATGGAGTTGGCCACCGCGATCTCCAGATCTTAATCCTTTAGACTTTTTTCTGTGTGGTATAATTAAAGAAGTGGTTTATAAAACACCAGTAAATTCAAAAGAAGATCTAGAAAATCTGGTAAGGCGCGCTTTTGAAGAACTTGATCCATTAGAAATTCAAAGAGCTACTACCGGTCATGTGATGACATGTATTACCGATTGCTTACATGAAAATGGTCAGCACTTTAAACATCTGACATATTAGGTGAGAATTCCAAAAGTTTTAATTTACTTACAAAATCGGTTCTTTTCGGAACTACAATTTATTATGAAAGGAAATTTGTTTTGATCATGGCACACTACTTATCGATTTAGATCTTTAATGTCTGTAATGTAAATTATTTTTCTTTTTGTTCTCCAGATACTTCTAACGCACCATCGAGTATGGAATAACCTGTATTATGCCCAAATAGCAATAAATGTCATTAAAACTCAAATATTGTTGTTATTTATTAGCGATTGCGTAAAAATTGATGTGAACAAATTTTAAAAGAAATAATGATGGATAATATAGGTTCGGATTACCTTCAAGGTTACAGCTAAACCTTAGTATTATCTAATCCAGTTAAACTGAAGATTGAAGTTAACCGGAACCTATAAGATTGGGCCTAATATTAAAACAACTGCTAAAGTATAGTTAAATGTTCTCTATAAAGAAAACCAAAAATATAAATCTTAATAAAAAATAGTGATTGGATGATTGCATTGTAGAAGTATGGACAACATAGATTAGTTACTTAGTTTCCAGTCGTGTCTATAGGTGTAAAATGTAGCATCCAATTTAATGGTCATATTTGGGTATTTGGGCTCCAAGACTAGTTCATGCAATATGAACAAATTTAAATGATTAGTACTGACATGACCATTAGACTGATGAACAAACCATAATTTTTAAATTAAAACTGTACATGGAAATTTTATTATACTGATTATCTTTGGCATTATATTAGGAACATTAAATTTGTATTACAAAACGGACTAAAAAATAAATTATTTTAATTGACATCAATTAAATTTCTTGACCTTATCATGCCCGTTGGTGTATTTTTTTTTTCGACGACTATTTGACCATCTTTCAAACTGTACTTTTAAACTAGTAGAGTAAATCACCTTAAAGGTATTTTCCAAATTGCTGTCATGGGCATGATCATCCAGAAATTTATCTAACCTTACCTACCAACTCAATTACTTTTTCGCTCGCATAGGATAGTTTTGCGTTGCCAATGATAACAGAGTACTCTTTAAATGATGTTAGTAAACGTCGTGGGAGAATAGATTTTGTTTTATTAAAATAAATTGTCAATAAATTATTATTAAACCAATTTTTGATTACTTTAAAAACTTTTTCAATTTTCTTATTTAAATTGCCCCAATTTGTATCGCTACAAAATGAGACATGAGAAACACCATTGTTAAACACTTTTTTTTTTTAATTTACTATTTTTTACGGCCGTCGGCGTATCAGAGGCCATCTTGAACCGGTCATCGACCGTACGGTTTTTAATCGTGCGGTCTACCGACTGGGGAGTGTGAAACGGCACCTTCATCCTACGAGATATCCGATCTCATCCGGCCTGTCCGGCGTGAGAAGGATGGTTTTGATGTCGATTCATTTTACACTCTTCCCTAAGACAAGAGCACGCGGTGTTTCCCAAGTGGTCACCCATCCAAGTACTAACCGCGCTCGACACCGCTTAACTTCGGTGATCTGACGGGAACCGGTGCTTTAAGTGTCGCTAGGCCCTTGCCTTGTTAAATACTTTTGGATAGCTTTCTTCTTTATCTATCTTAACATAAGTTGGTCTAGCTTTAAGATAGTTTTTAATCAATTCTAATTGCTTAGCTCTCCAATATTTTCAATTTTTTTTTAATAGTAAACTATGGCTATAACCGTATCGAAGGCTTTGGCTAAATCTAGAAAAACACTGTTTTATTATTAAATGCATTATTTATTTGTTCTATTAGCTAGCAAATAAATAATGAAGATACGAAAACAAGTCAGGAAACAAGAAAGTTGTGTTATTAGTTGATAAATTCGGAAAATATACCAAAATTAGAAAAGTCAGTGGGGTACATTTTTTTGTTAATAGTATTCGTTAAGGTGCTTCCCGGGACACCACTGGACTTAATAAATTTAATCTAGTTAGGGCTAATTAAGCCTCTTATCATTATGAATAACGGTACCAAATTTGAATATAATCAGGAGAAGGAAATTTAAAAAAATTATAATAACCCTAAAGCTCTAACACCCTGTATGTCAAAAACGGGACAACTCCGGACCTATGTTCATATGAACTTTTTCTCTTAGAATATCATAAGGAATCACCCCCTTAATTTACGTATCGTTCTTCTTAAACACCCTGTATACCATTGTTCACTCGTACTCGTCTAAGTTCATTGTTAGCAATAAAACAACAACCATTAAATATAATATTGAGTCAAAATAAAATATATTTATACTTTTGGAATTAAAATGCCCAATTTAGGTAATATTGTTTGTTCAAATAAGTTAACAACTTGCTTTGTGGATTGTACGAAAATCCTAGTTGGTTCGAAGAACTTCTTCCCCTTTTTAAATCACCATTTGTATGTCTAAGCTCTGCAATACTTTGACATTTAACTAATACTAGTACAGTATGACCTCTGCTAGTTCGTGTCCATTACTTAGCTAACTAATACTCGGCTAAGTTCAGTTTAATACGATCTTATGGGCTGATTTTATCAACTTTGTTCGATGGGCTAGATCGTTTCAGAATTATTGTTCTGTCATGGAGATTTTCTGATATGTTGATGTCAAAATGTACTTGGGATTTCGGTGCAGCATCTAAAAATAACCGGGTGTTTAAGCGAGCGTTAAGAGGGCAGACTGAAAATAATAGACTATTTTTAAATTATAGTATGTAATATTATTATATGCCAGTGCTACTCGACCTTTTTTTAGTGGCGAGACGGAATTGATTTTCCTTGTCCTTCCTGTTTGGAATTATATTGATAGTTAGTTAGGTAAAGTCCGTCTATCTATCTTACAAAGACATTATAAATGCTAATCCCTAATGCCGATAAGACCCAGCGGGTGATCGAATGAAAGCAGGTACGCACTCGTTGCGCTGCCTTAAGATAATACTGTGTCAGAAAAATAATTATTACATTTTAACCCAAGTCAGCTTCACTGTCACTGTCGTCATCCAAGTTTACAATAATTTTTTCTCTGGGCAACAGATCTATATTTACGTATGATTTTTCAATTTTTTGAACATGCGCTACACAATTTTTTTTAGCGTTTGCTTGGAATATTTTGCATCTCTGACTGTACTAAAGCTGTCACAGAAGAATTTTAGGTTGGCGAAACATTATTCTTCCTTACCGATGCTTTCAGCTGGTGCCATATATGTTCAATTGGGTTGAACATTAGGGCGGAGCGAAAATAGACGCAAAACAAAAATATTTGGAAAATGAAGTTGCCTGCATACGCAATAGGTGCCTTTTAGGATACTTAGGAACAGAGAAAAATATGAGTGTCCTACGACAATTTCTTTAGCTGCCGAAATGACCTTGAAAATTTAATAAAAAGGAATTTTCCAAAAAATAAAAAGAAATAAAAATATGCAGCTCTCTGCTTGTTTCTTTTTAGCAAATTAAAAAAACAACCCAGAATTCACCACGTGGAGGTGGCGCATGTCGAGTTCCACCCTAACCCTTCCTCCCCTACAGAAATTAAACTAGCTTTTATGAACCCGTCTCGTGCTTTAGAGCCAAAAACTGCTATAGAAGCTTCTGTTATTAAATTTATACACCTTTCAACTGCCTGCGAATGACAAGGAAATTTTAATACGGGTATTTCATCCGGAATCACAGAAATCATATTGGTTAAGTTTTCGTTTGATATTCCAATTGTCAAGGGGGGTTCGCTTATACTGACATTCTGCCAATCAATTAAGTCGACATAATCTTCACAATCAAAATTTAGTTCATTCACTTGAAATATTCTAACGTTCTCTGTTTTGGCCGATGATTTTCTACGTTTTAAAATTCTCCTTAAAGCCAACTCTCGAATGAATTTTCTGTCATCTGCTAACATTGCTACTAAAAGATTCTCCGAGTGAGCATAATATCCGTTCCTCTTTATTACAGAATCTATAACTTTTTTAAGGTCGCCAGGGAGGTATCGAGATTGAAAAGGTGTCTAGCACCATCTTTACAAGACCAACTGCTTTTAATTTCGAACGGCATACACTTTAACTATAAATTCAGTTAATATTCGAAGGTTTTCAGATGGTTCTTTCGTAGCAACATATAACCTTAGACTCTATTGGCTGTGGTAAGCCATCTGGCGTATGACATTCTTCCAGGGGATTTTAAAGCTAAATCTTCTCCACAAAATTCCGTTACAGATTCCTTGACATATCTCAAACATGTATTATTGATCGGTACTTAACGTTTTCACATCTATTGGAGGTAACAGTCTCAATTTGTTTAAACTCTACTACAGGTAAGTTCTCGCACGATTCTAGAGATTTGCCAATTTGTCCCGAAAACCCACTTGGTCCGGAAGTTCTTCCGTCTAAATAATTCATTAAGTGACGTAATGGTAATTCGTTTATATGAAGCAAGCAAACCAACCACTGTAACGGCTTCTTTAAATCTGATTCTAGACCTCGAATTACTCCATTTTTTGAACCTGTGTTTACCACAGTTCCGTCTCAACCTATAGCCACAATTGTATTTATATCAGTATTTTTTTGTAAAAACTGAAGTATTGAAGTTTTAATTGCTTTTGCACTTCCAGATGTTGGACTTACGTGTCCGATATATCTTGATCCGGGTTCACAAACTAAAGCATAATGTTCCTCGGTAACAGTTTTTTGATAGTACTTATTTCTTTTTTATTCTTTGATCAAGGTTTTGTCCCTACGCCCATCAAAACAGATTGCTTGCACGTCTGGAGTATGGTTTCCAAATGTTTTTGTTAGATTAGCGCGACTTTTAATTATTTCTCTGAAGGATCCCTTGCCTTGGAAGTAGATGAAATACTTCCTAGTTCGTTTGGCTCACGCTTAGACGTAGAATGTTCCACTGTTTGAAGCTCACTTTTCTCGTGAAAAGTGTGCGAGTGCTTTTTGATTTTCCTTTGTGGTCTCAATATCTAAATTACCGATTGCCATTTTTCGGTTTATTCTTTGATCTAAAAGGAATTGTCGTTAGGCTATTGGTATTTTGTTTTTGCACTTACAAGTTGAAAAATTTTTACATTTGCACTTTGCAGATAGCAATATCAAACAGTTTTGTCTCATGCAGACCCTTTAAATATCTGTACTTTTTTATTGTAATTGTCCTTATAGTTGGATTTAAGGCTCTTCTTAATTGCTCGATATTTAGCATTATACTGTTTTATTTGATTAAATATTTGCTGGTCTGATACTCCGGAAATCCAACTTTTCTTCCATATTTCTTTTAGGACTTTTACTAGCTTTATACAAACATCACTTACACTGGGTTCTTGTTTATTCTCGTTCAATTTTTCTAACCTTAGCCACGAATAATATTTAATAACGTCAGCATATGTTGGTAAAACATTTTCTTTGAAGGGGGTTAATACGCCAAAAAGCTAAAAACTGCTTAACAAAATTTATAAATGACTGAAATTCAATTTATTCACAAATCGTAACAAAAACTTAAATAAATAAAAATAAATTAAATTGCTTAAATTTAAAATGATTTCGGCAGCCGAAGATATTATTTTTGGGAACTCAGATTTTTTTCACTTATTCTAGCATGTAATAGACACATGTTAAGCATGCAGGACTATTAAGTTTCAAAAGTTGAAAAATTCACTCCGCCCTATTGAACATGCAATGATAAGGAGGAAGTCTTAACACGGTATGGCCCATTTCTGCCGCCAAAGTTTCACAATAGTATTGCTTTTATAGAAAATGATTTTAAAATTTCGAGCAATTGCTTTTTTGTGTAATTTTCCCCAAAATACATATTATTTTCCATCATATAGTTCTGGATGGTAACTTTTGTGTCATTGGAACACGGAACTTTACTTAACCTACAACTGTGGTAGCTCGCATTATCCATCACTATCCCACTATTTGGTGGTATATTTGGTAATAATTTGTTTTTAAACCAGTCTTAAAATAGGTCTGCCGTAGTATCATCGTGCTAATCAAGGGAGTCCTTTATATTTTTGGCTGATAAGGCCAAATCGTTTGGTATAAGTCATAGACATCGTAACTATTAGACTGAACAATAACAAATAAACGTGATGCCATCATTGTATTCCAGTGTAAAGTAAATCAACATACAAGCTGCTCCCCTCCACTTGGTTTGCCAGACTTACGCCACAGAAAACGTAGTTTTTTGGGCTTACTCTGTTAAAAGTATTAACTTCTATGATGAACTAGATTAACATGATGTGGGAAATATATAACATTGCCTAAAACCTTGTAAAAAATCTGTAGTATGGCAACGCAGCAATAACGGATCCGCCCAGATTTCATCATTTTCGTGGCCATCCGCACCGACTCGACAATACTCGGCATAGCGGATGTTGTTTTCCTGGAGTTTTGTCGCATGCATATGTAAAGTCAGCGTAATCCCCACTCTCGGACCCACCTAGCTCCTCACAGCGTCTCGCCACCAAACTATTTTGGCATCATAATTTTATAGCATTTATGAATGGCGTGTCGGATCTATAGTTACGATGCCTATGGTATAAGTCCGTTTGTTGTCCCAGCATGAATTATTGTTATACACTTACCTTTATTTGATGGAGCTTTGTTTCTGCCTTGACCCGATAAATCTACCCAACCTTTATCTGGAACTTCGTATGTGTCAGACCATGTCTCGTCCAAATAAATAATATCCCTTCCATCCTGTCTATATTTATGAACTGCAACTAGGTATTCCATCCTCCATCTTTTTAACCGGGCCGATTCCATAATTACTTGTCGTTAGTTAATTTTTTCATTTTTAATTCTTAAAATACATTTTCTTAGAGTCTCACGACAACACTCTATTCCTTTAACATCTTTTTTTAATCTTTGCAATAGGGTTTTTAAAGTGGGGATCATTTGTTCCCTGTACAGGGCATATATTTTTCTACGAATTATATCGACATCCAGTTTCTTAAAAGTAAAAGAGTCTTACCTCTTTCTTCTCTCCACTATAGGTTTATTTACAACAAACTACGCTGTGCTCACTGACCTGCGTGTCAAAGCTGCTGTTTTTTTCTCACGGACGAAACATTCTTAGATATCACGCTTAATTGGCAACAAATAACTTCTTGTCTAAACCAATACAAACATCTAACTGCATTTTAAAACCAAAAATCGGCATATTTAAATAACTAAAATAAACCTATTTTATTTTACCCTAATTATTTTAAGAGGATTACTGAGAAAATATAATAATATAATAGTCTTTAAATAGATCCGTACCTGGAGTCTCCAGATCAGTTGACCGAATTTTACACCTCACACAGTAGGTTATTATGACGGTAAGGGATTAGCATTTATAATGAGTTTGTAAGATAGATAGACGGACGTTACTAAACTATTCAACTATATACCAAAAATTGCCTATGTATATTCAAATTAGGAAATCCACCAAACCCCGGCTCACGAGTACGTCGACTTCCGCAGTTAATAACAATACAAGTAATAATGATTGTGAAAATTCATAATCGCCCAGCCCTAGCACTGACATAAAAGTGCGTATTATCCCAGAAAACTAAACGAAACAGAAGCGACAAGGATCAAAATTCTTGACCCTGTATTTTCGGTTGCTTACTTGGGGTGGCCATTTTCCAATTAGTATAAACGTCAATCGATTACAGCTGATAGCTGACAAACTGACGCTTGTTTCCTGGTTTTTGGTTTTGATTTGTCACTGCATTGAAGTAATTTTTGAGTCCTTTAAATTAAAGTTTGGCTAGTTTATGCGCCATTTTATAAGTTATGGGTCTTGTGCAGTATAGATTATCTCGATTTTAACAATTTTTAAAATTTTAATCGAGTGCCCACGGTGTATAGAATAGATTAAAACACAAAATTCCTTGAACGGAGCACTTTTTTCTTCAAAAATTGAAAAATAAGTTTCGGAAGTGACAGTAGTTTTCGAACTAGTTCAACGCGAAAACTCTCTTTAAATCTGAATCCACATGCATCCGTGATCACGGACATCCGTATGCGTATAACGGATAGGTGAATTTGACATCATCCGAATGGAGACGCGTGATACGGACGTTAACTGACTTGAAAACTATGTCAAATAAAAAATGCCAGATAGTCGCATCTATTCCTAATATCAAATTTGTCACATAATCTCAGCATAAATACCAAAGAAACACGACTTAAAACTCTCGACTAAACAGACATTTTGGTATTCTAACTAAGCATTTTAAATCAATACGTCAAAACACGGATAAAAGTTAAAATTAATCAACTTTTGTCCGTGATGACCTTGATGGGCTGTCAGCTCCCTAAACAGATGTTTGATTGGCTATTGATGATCACGTGGTAACAACGCATCCGTCATCACGGATGCATGTGGATTCAGACTAAGGTCTAGGAAAGAAAGTATTACTTACAGTGTTGTCAAACGTGACTGATTTTATGTCTATCCACAATTTGCGCACATCCGCGAAAGAAATAATTGCAATAGCATTTCTACACTAGACTTACCTGGGTTAAAAGAGCGCTAATCGGTATTTAATTCGTCATTTCGTTTCAAATTCGCGATTGTTGCAGAGACCACGTGAAGGTGGGACATTCTCTGCCAGGATGGGAAATGGGAAAGATTCTCAAAGTTGGGTTATCTCTTAAAAAATATAGACATTTCTGTTGGTTTGCGATTCCCTGGGCGATTTTTGTTAGAACTAGAAACATTCTTTGCAATCATCTGCAGAGCTTTTTATCAAGATTCCGTTTATTATTTATTTTAAAGTCTTTTAAATAGTGCAAATAAAAATAAAATAACATATTGTTATCTTTTAACTTTCATATTATTTTTACATGAAGATCATACGTCGAAATATCACCTTCTATCTTTCGGCATCTATATTTTCTGTTGGGTTGCCTTTTTATTTAATTTAAAATGGTGTTTTGATTAGACACTGTATAAATAAACGATTTGATAAAGTTTGTTAATATTTTGGCGCTGATTAAACAATAATAATTAAAAAAAAAGGTATTGGGTCTGCTACTTTTATTTTAATGTGATGTCCTTAGACTTGTTCCAACCCGACTAAATCCGTACTACGACCGTCCCCGAACGCACGGCAACAGTCGATTGCCAAATTCAAAATTGAATTGACAGACTGGAAATAATTGTCGGGGACGGTAGTAATTTGGTTGTGTTGGAACAATATAAATATTCCAATAGAGAAATGCCAACTAATAAGGACAAGAACCGCAGAAAACGTACACAAGTTTTGTTCAACTGAAAATAATACTTTTTCCAGTGTACCTATGTTTTAAACTATTGGTATTCTTCGATATTGTTCAACTTTCTTCCAGTGTACGAATTAAAACGTCAATGTCAAACGTCAACATCAAAGAGGCCGACGGCTTGTGTAGCTTCTGTTTCGTTTAGTTTTCTGGGGCTTTATGCTGAAAGCCGTAATAAACCTAATCTGAAGCGGGTACTACTGTATCAGCCTAATGTTCGATACATACTTGACCTCAAGCTTCTGGCAGACGGTATTCTTCCTAGTTTATTGTGCTTAGGCGAGATCGTTTGCGATATGTTCGGAATGTCCGGGATGCTCACTGGCACGTTGGAATATACACTTAGTCGATGTGACTTGAAGCTTCTATTCGACGGCACTTTTATTAACTTGCCCATATTAGGTGACGCCATTTGGGTGTCTTCCACAATCTCAGGCAACATTTTTTGCCCGTTGATTTCCCTGGTTGCATTCGTTTCACTAAATAATACAAATAATATGCTGCTTATAGTAATGAGAACTAGCAACTTCAAAACCTACAGAATTTCGTCATGGAAAATTGACAGGCATTCATTCGGTGATTTCATTCGCCAAAGCTACAATCTGATTGCGTGTGTAACCAGTTTTCCCACATCAGTCCGTTTCTGCTAATCTTTTGTACAGAAGCAAAATAAATCCACTGTCAAATTTGAATCAATTTTAATCAGCCAATCCTAACTTATTCAAAGTAGCGTCAGTGACAACATTTTCATTGGAGGCGCTTTAATTATAGCTAAATATGAGCTATTCTATTAAGGAAAAGTAACTATGATTAAGTGGTATTATACAGGAAACATAACGGCACATGTAGCTTTCAAGCGACATCTCGTGGCAATCAAATGCGTCAGCTGTCCCGTCTAACAAAAATCAGTCAGAAACGGAGAAGCAAACACTCGCAAAGACCAGATGAGCCGGTCATTCTTACAGTCGCTGCCAGGAGTGCAGCATTAAAAGCCAATTCGATATACGGACTGCTGAGTACCAACAATTAGAAATCTACAGCAGTAACCCTTTTGGACCTTTCTGGACCTTTTTGGACTTACTACAAAATCGAATTGAACTCGCACTAGAATAAGTTGTACGAGAAAATCAGGAGACCTGGTATCAAATGGATGGTTATGCTGCCCATAATTTTCTCATGGCTAGGGAATATTTGCAAAATATTTTTAACGGAAATATTATTGGCCCACGGCATCTAATCCTTTGACCAGCCAGGTCTCCTGACCTTTCGCCAAACGACTTATTTCTGTGGGGTCACTTAAAAATTTTATTTATAGAGATGTAAAATTTAAAAATGTAGACCAGCTAATAAACTCTATTTTGTTAGAATGTGACAGAATTTCCCAATATCAACTCAGTAATGTTAGAAATGAATTTTATGATCGGTTAGGATATTGTTTAGCTGTTAATAGAGGGTTGTTTAAACATTTAATTAATAAATGTTTTTGTGAAAATCTGTAGTCTTAGGTATGTTATGTTAAATGAATTTTGGATGTGTGAAACGAAAATATGTTTTTAATTTGAAATAATCTTTATTCCTTATGTCCAGCTTTACGTCAGTTTTTGACAATAGCGTCATAGAACTTATTTGCTGGTGTTTGCTGTTTTATCTAAACTAAAAAAATTTCGTAATTTTGCCATCACATTTAATTGAATAAGTTAGGATTGGCTTATTAAAATTTATTCAAACTTGGCACATGAATTATGTAATTCTATTCATGTTTAAAAATTTAGAGACGTCTCAAGCAAGCTGTTGCGTTTATTTTTTTTTATTTTTATACAATTCTGTATTCTCTTTTAATAAATCCTAAATTTATAATAAAAAAATATCATATTCAGAAAAGTTTTACGTACGTCTATGACACGCTGCTTAAAACTCCATAATTATGGCTTTTATTTCCCTTTTCTCTTCATATGTCGTAGGGCTAGCCTCGTGCGGGGGTGGGTCTGTCCCAAGGAGGCGCAATTTTTTTTGTTTATCTCTTGTAAGAAGATAGTTAATATATTTGCATTAAGTCCTGCCAAACCAGTTTTTTGTCTTTTACTTAACACGCGGAAAAAAAAAACAATCTTGAATTTTTCTATCCAATATATTCAACCATACAAAGAGTACTTTTTTTGTTTATTCAAACATATTTACTGCCTGCATTGGCCCACTACATTATGTGAACTTCCTATTACATCATATATTGCCGAGCAGTTAAATAAGAGATCGCTGAATGTAGCTGTTGTTCTGTGTGTTATTAAAAAGCAATCAAGAAGTATTTCTATAATATGAGTTATTTCGTAAATAGGCCCAATATTTACATTAAGTTATTCAAACTCCAGACAAAATGTGAAATTTTGTCGACCCGTGTTTGTTTTCAGTCAAACATTGTGACAAATAAATAAATGAAATAAAATTACTTGTTTTGGTATTCTGGCATGTTAATGCTTATTTTGTCTGTGTTTCCGGGACCAGCATTTGTTGTGTGGTTGATGGTTACTTCATAGTCTTCCTCTGTTTCAATGCCTTCGCGTTCGCCGATTATGTCGTTAAATCTCCTGGGAACAAAAAGTATGTTAGTATTTGCCTGACAAGTGCGATAAATCCACTTTCTGCAAGAGCAATTTTTATTCCAGAAGCCCGGGAAGAAAACGCCAAGAAAAAATTATTAACTATCCCACGAGCCATCGTGCTATTGAGTTAGGAGGCTCGTGTTATTGAGGCAGGAATGCCCCAGTGTCATGTGCGCTCCAACTAATTGTGAAAGCATAATATAGTGAGTTTTAACGTTAACAATCGAGTACATCGAATCAAAAAACTTTCCCATGTAAAGCAGAAATTTTATATTAAAAATATTCTATTTAAATATTAGAACTCACATAATTCCCATTTGGTATAATAAAGTTTACATTATACCGTTGATATTTTGTATGTAGTATTATTTATGTATTCATTTATTTATGCTTGATTTTTTCATAAGACAATACACAGTTATTATAGAGGAATAGTCAAGAGTCAAGATGAATCTAAGACTAGAACTAAAATAGGAGAGCATGGACCCTTGCCTATCGTATATTGTTAAACTATGAATAAAATTAATTTCCAACCAAAAAAGAAATATTTTTTTTCCCGAAAACTTTGATGGTTCGTTTCTCTTTAATTTGATATAGGAACCAGAATCGTTGTAATTTTACCAATTAGTAATTCTTAAATTAGTTAATACATACGCTCCGCTTTTGTTGCTTAAGATCGAAGTCGTATCCCACTGCTGATCTCGTACTGATGGGACAGATTGTTGCCAAGGTTGCCATGATGTGCTAAAACGAGAAAACGTTCCCAGTATTAACGACTGTAATCATCAGTTACGCATTTTTTAGGTGTTGATGCCTCCATCATCATTCTAATTTACTGCTCCCAGTAGGTTCCTAGACCTACCAAAGGCTTTTTTCGGTCGATTCTATAATTTTTGCAATGCCTCAGATTTGCTAGCTCAACTCTTGCATTACCATCTGGTATAAGAAAAAGTTTTTGGGTGCCACGCCCTTTTCTTAATGATGGTGCCTGGTTTTCAAGTAAGAAAAAGATAAAACACGACAGAAAATCACTTTTTTTAATTTTTGTGTAATTTTACCTATCTTATGACGTAGTGATGAGTTTACATTTCTCGTAAAACGGCTAGTTAGACGACCTAAGCTACGCTCGCTCGGGGAAGGGGGGGCTGCAACCCGGCAGCCCTCCCCCTGGTTGGGCCACTGACGTCCACCAACCATATGTAGTCACGTGGACCCTATTGACCAACCAACGAGAAGCGACCGTTGAAGCATTCAAGTGATGTCCATTGTTCAAAATATCACAGAAACTTATTTACATATTCTTGAAGCCGCAAACCTATTGCAAGGCTACCGATTAACGGTTTTCGTAGACGTAAATTTAATATTATTCAGTTTAGAATATAGCACGTTATGTTTACAGAAGGCTTGATGTTTTTCGAGAATTAGAATACTTAATTTATGCCTATTACTTTTAGAAAACGTGTTTCCCAAGCAGTTGGCTTTGTTTACATGTAAACGACTGTTTCAATTTATCTTCTAAAACTGGGATGGTTCCAGGACTTACATGGGTCTATTTTGCTAAGAGAAACGTCGCATCTTGTTACTTTCATGTGGTCAAATTCATCACACAATACCAAACCCAGAAGTTTGCTGTTGCAGTTAGTAACATTATTTACTTGATCAAGTTCTAAATAATAAATATCAAAATCTTTGCCGAGGAACTGCCCATTCCAGACGGCATCAAGTCCCCATGTAATCTCGGGTAAATTAATGTCCCCAAATATGATAGATTCAGCGTTTTCGCGACTTTCTTAGGATCCTCCATAGTGTCCACAAGGTCTTGATATACTTGTTGAGGTGAACTTGGAGGAGTATAAATATAATAATCAGACTGCAACGTTGTGTCACTGACTCCTATTATTATAGACATGTGAGTCTTGAATGCAAGGAACACACCCACACCCTATTGTAAATATTCATCTATCCTCTCTGAGGTACATTGATTCAATTAAAAAAAAAATATTTACTACGGTAACCCCCTCCCCGTGTTGTGTGTATATAAAATCAAAATACATACTCTGTGCAGTACGTTTTCTTCTTATTCCACGGCGCCTGAATGGCCTGGGTTGAGCGAAAAATGGAATCTGTCTGAGCGCCATATGACTGCCTTGATGAAGCTTTGGACACAACAGAAGGGACAGCACTCATCCGACCTTGACTATTGGTAATACTCACAGGAGTAGCGTAGAAATTCTGAGTGTCATTAGGCAGTGCATTGGGGTCTGTATACGGTGCCTTTGATACCCGATTATTATTTGGCGTTACATGAACTCCTTGATCTTGCTGTTCGATGCTCATGGCTCCATGATCGGCATAGGTGCCAAATTCACTGTTACGGTTCTCGAACGGGCTTATACCTAAAATTCGACACTTAACTGTTACTTATATCATGCTTTAGTTTTTAATGAAATCAATTTGCATTCATCCAAGATATTTAGTAATTTGTAAATTATTATAACAACGAAGAAAATTTATATTTTACTAAACTTTTTCTTAATGTTTTTGAAGCTACTAACTAAAATTCCTGCTACATACATATTTTGTGTTCCACTTCTGTTGGAGAAAGTGAGTTAATCTAAATAAAATTGAGCCATAAAATTATACTTTTCTAGAAGGTAGGAATATTCTGCTAAATTAAATAAGACCTCAACAACATTCAATACGCAGGTATAAGTGGCAACTCACAAAGAAATCCACCTCGGAATAATTGTATTTTTAAACTATATTGCTCCCAAGTGCCTGCAAACATATTGTAATGGCTTCAGACGGCCGTTAAAATCGGCATATTTCACAAAATAAATCACCTATCTATAACTTGAAATCCTTTGTCGGATATTATAATGCTAATAAGGGCATTTGTGAAGCACCGACACATCGGAATGACAGCAGTTGCTTCTACAACTCACTCTACATTATGATTGGCCGTGTATAAACATGGCCGCGATGGTTGTTATGACAACAGACCACGTAGGCCGGTCCCCACATGTTTAATCACTTTTAAAGCCTCTACACACGACCCAGTCAGCAGGGACATTGAAAATTGAATAGTGTGTAGGCATGCTGGACCGACCAAATCCAGATCGGGCGGTTGGTTGAGGCGACCATACGAACTCCCGACTCCCCACTCCAACGCCCTGCAAGTCTTATCGTGTGGAGCACAGTTGGGTCGATTTTCATCGATATTTGACGGGGTACGTGATGTTCTGACAGAGAGTTGCTGTCTGTGGGATATTTCCAATGCCAATTATTTAAATAGAGACATGCAGAGCCAAGGAAGTTTGCAATTCAATTCAATCCTATAAACTGTTCTTGTCAGAGCCATTTTGATCATACTTTCGTGTTGGCGGTATTAATATTAAGTCCGCTAGACACGAAAATTGTGACGTTCATGAACTTAGACTTTGTTTTGACTTTTTGAACCTTGTAATTGATTAGATTCATATCGTTTTAGTCACGTGGAGGTAATGACGCACCGGCAAGGAACCACCGTACCGTGTCTCTTGAAGACCCAAAAAATGTTCTTTTGTCTCCTCTTCACACTAAACTTGGACTAATGAAAAACTTTGTGAAGGCTATGAATAAAAGGGGGAAGGATTTAAATACTTAAGACAAGTCCTTCCCAATTAAGTGATGCGAAGTTGGCATTTTTATTGGGCCACAAATTAGAAAATTGCTGGACGATGTTAGTTTTATGCAAAAGTTCAGCACGCAAGAACTCAGAGCTTGGAACTCATTTGTAAGTGTTGCAACGCGTTCTGTTGTTTTTTTTTCTTGAACCGAAAATAAAATAAAAAAAAACTTAAAAAAAAAGATGGAACTTTTCAGCGATGCTGTGGTGAGCACCGCTGTATAAGCCAAACCGTAATTTTAAAATAAATAGAGAAGTAAAAAAGTTAAGTTTAAATGAATTTAATTAATGAACAAAAACTAATAACCCTAATAAAAGTGGTGGCCAGAGAACACGCACAGAACCAGCTGTGGAACACGCGGGCCAATTGCCCTAGCTCGCGGGAGGGGGTTTAACAAGCGCCACCAGCTTTATCACAGGAAAAAACAAAAGAATTTTTCACAAAAATACTGTTTTATATGAAATGATAGGATATGATGCCAGGAAAATAAGGGGATTGAAGAAATGGGCAAAATGTAATCCCGCTTGCACAAACTTCGAGTATAAAACAAAAATAAAGTCGGTACATATATAGTTTTATTCAGAGAAAAAAACATTGAACTTGTCACCGGTTTAAAAGCTAAAATTCAAATCAGATATGTGATATAAGTTACTATAATAAGGCCAGTTTTAATAACTTATTAGTGACAATATTAAATTGTCACAGTGTAGTAAAGGGATTTTTAGGCAACAATATGGATGCAAACTACGAACAAATAGTTAATGATCTTTTAGACTCCTACAAACCGCCTGGTTGCCGAATGTCATTAAAAATTTCCTTCGTCCATACAGCCGGAGAGATTCTTTGAATAACGGTAGGGATTGCGACGTTGGCAGTGTGTCCTAATAGCTAGCTTGTGTTTTAGTGCCCTTATTGCACTTTATTTTTGATTTTTTGGTGTATTTGCCTAAACATTAGGGTAGAAATAAACAATCACGGTTCATGCCTGTGTAGTGTGTAAAAAAGTGGATTATTTTAATCCAAATTTATCATTTCATCGGTAAGTATGGTTAGGTTATTGTTTTATAGAAGGCATTGGTGTAGCGTATGGGTTCTTTTAGTAATGCTGTGGCAGCACCATTTTTATTAAAACTTTTATGCACAATGAAAAAGGTTTTGTTATACTTAGAAACAATTAAGGGTAGATATTGATAAATAACTCATGGTAGCTACTTAACAGTAAACGAGTAAAAAGATATCGAGTAGTAGAATACTGTAAAATTAAAATCCGATTCCTAAATTTAGGTAAGTACCTATTTATTAAAATGTTTCATATACAGGGTGAGGATTTTAATGTGTTACAACGCAATATCTGAAAAACGGCTATAAATATTTTAGTCAAATTTTGGGACGTGGATAGGGAGGTTGGGGGACAAATTTTAAAATATTTTTGATATTTACCCCCCCTCCAGATTTGATGTGGCTAGTGACAAATTTGAAATGTCAAATGGAAAGGTATTTTTTTTTTGATAATTCGATTCCTCGTCAATAACTACGTAAGTGAGCAGAAAATTGTTACATTTGCTCTACTAGTTGCTTAGTTACGAATTTTTCAATAAATAAAATAGGAATACTTAAAAATGATAATTCCTTAAAAAATCTAACGACGATCATGCTTCAAAAGGTGTTCGAAATGACCCCCATCCATTTCTAAACATTTTGCAATTCTTTTTTGACATGAGTTGCGCACGCGAGTTAACATTTGAGGCGTTACTAAATTACATGCTTGTTGAATACGATCTTTCATGTTTTCTGGTGTGGTCGGTGGTGTAGCCATAACTTTCTCTTTTATAAATCCCCACAAGAAAAAATCTAATGGGGTTAAATCTGGTGACCTTGCAGGCCAATTTACAGGACCACCACGACCAATCCATCTGTTTCCAAACATTTCATTTAGTGTATCTCGAGCTTGTCGGGCAAAAGGTGGCGGAGCACCATCTTGCTGAAACCATAGTTCTTGTTGATTTCCATTATTATTCAGAAGTTGTGGTAAATCGGTTTGTAAAAAATTATTATACATTTCTCCATTTAGGTGACGGTCAAAAAAATGTGGTCCAATGACTCTATCTCCGACTATGCCACACCAGGTATTAACCGACCAAGGATGTTGGTTTGGCAGAAATCTCATCCAGTGAGGATTTTGAGGTGCCCAATAGTGTAAATTGTGCCGGTTGACCTTAAATTAAGAAAAGCAAAATTGATTGAATCAGTATAAAATTAAAAATAAATCTAAATGTATGTGAATATTCTCTAAACACCCGTTAACGGGTGTTTAGATATGTATTTATTTATGTACACCCATCAAGTAGTGGATTACATATTTTTGATTATTAAAAGTTACATTAATCCATATTGATTTAAATAATTACCTGACCACAATTGGTAAATGTAGCTTCGTCAGAAAATACTATCTTTCTTAAAAATGCATTGTTTTCGTGAATTAAAGTTTGTAACCACGTACAAAATGTAATCCTATTTTGAAAGTCTTGGCCATACAATTCCTGATGAATAGTTATGTGGTAAGGGTGAAAATTGTGCTTGTGTAAAATAGCCAGTACCGATTTTTGGCACATTCCTGAATCACGAGCAAGTTCCCTTGAACCAACATGAGGATTTACAGCTATTACACCCAACACTCCAACGGCCATATCGTCATTAGTTTTTGTTTGTCTTCTAACTCTGTTCTTATTTTTTAGGATTCCCGTGCTGCGGCCTCGATCTTCTAATCGCTTAAATGCCATATGAGATTTTTGAATGGCGGGAAACCTAACAGTCCACAATTGCGCCGCTTCCCGGTAGTTTTTTCTACATTCTCCCAGAATTAACAACATGTCTATTTCAATGTCATAAGATTGTTCCATAATTGCACTGAATAATGAACTTTATCAGATTATCACTACTTGTCAAAGTCAAAAGTGGTTTCCTAGGATACAACATAATTAAAGGTTTGGATAAACAATAATCATAGGTGTCATGATTTAAAATGTGTAGTTTTAAGTATTCCTATTTTATTTATTGAAAAATTCGTAACTAAGCAACTAGTAGAGCAAATGTAACAATTTTCTGCTCACTTACGTAGTTATTGACGAGGAATCGAATTATCAAAAAAAAAAAAAATACCTTTCCATTTGACATTTCAAATTTGTCACTAGCCACATCAAATCTGGAGGGGGGGTAAATATCAAAAATATTTTAAAATTTGTCCCCCAACCTCCCTATCCACGTCCCAAAATTTGACTAAAATATTTATAGCCGTTTTTCAGATATTGCGTTGTAACACTTTAAAATCCTCACCCTGTATAACATATACACATCCTGTTTAGGTTTCCTCAAAAATCCAAGCTACATGTGTTTGAAATTACTAAATAATTTACCGATTAACATGAAATGTATAAATGGTCTAAAACGATTTAAAATCTCTGTTAAAAAATGCTAGTTAACTTAGAACCATATTCTTTAAGGGATTTAATTTTGTATGATTAAGTAGTTATTTTTCTTGATAACATTATTCTGTTTGTGACGCCATCTTCTTTTGTCTTTTCTACACATTATTGCAAATAAAGATTATTATTAATATTATACATGCATCTTAGTTGTTCATTGTTTATCTAAAAATATCTTCTATCATAACTTTCAGCTTTTAACAGGAAGTAACAAAATATGACATCGGGTTAAACCGGAGGTTCATATTTGTTAACTTCAACAACCGTAATTTTTCAAATAACAATATCTTAAAAACTATTCAGTACATGTATAGTACATATTACAAAGTGTACTGGGATTCAGAAATTTCGGAATCTTAAAAACAATGAAATCAAACAAGCAATGTGATTATTTTTTTTTATTCTAGCATATTTTTTGTAGCCTATTATTTCCATTCCTAGGAAAAAATTCTGATCTAAAAAAATAATTGTATTAATTTCATACATTGTTATTAGGTACACCACTGGCGATCAAAACCAAGGGATGGTTTACAATTTTGCCGATCGGGTTTAAGAGATCTGCCTGTCTCTCTCGCACTCGCTAATTATATTAAAACAATAATAATAGTCGATACTTTTATGGGAATTATGAATGGATCGTTTCGTCTATTAGTTCTAATGTCTTTGGACTGCCCCCATAAAAGGAAAAAAATATAATTAGTGTGATGCAAATACATATTTTTGATGTTTGCTTTTTTCTTAAATGTACTTAATATAAGTTATAAACATAGTCGATATACAGGGGTAGAAAACTTGTAAAGTAATTTTTTCAATAAATATTAAATGGTACTACACAATGCTCTTCAGCTGTATGTTACAACAAAAACAAGTTTTATTCATTCATTACAATAGAAATAAGACAAACTATTCAACTTGAACAATTTTATTATCATAAACAATCACAAACAATGCTTTAAAGATAAACTTAAGGACAAATGATTTCGCAAGAGTACCAGTTGTATGCAGCATCCGTGACAAAAGTATGATCTTATCTCTGATACGCATAACGTTTGGCATGAAATCTTTGGATAAACCACAATGAATAATTTAACATACGCCATCCAAATACAGTGTTATTTGCTAAAATTTTAGGTTTTAAAATGCCTCTTCATGTATCACTTATATAGTAATCGCATTATTTAACTCGTTTCATAAATATAAAATGTTAATATTTTTTTTTGAGGTCATTTTTATTCATCATCATCATTTTTATTAGCAGCAACCCCCATTTTTATATTCGAACATTCTGCCTTTTTCTTCTGGCACTATTGCGGTTTTGAGCATATACAGCAACGACTGGAACATGGCCCTTGTTGATCTTCTGATTTTAGAGCAGACTTGCGTCCTCGATCCGCACCATGCATTGTTTTGTCAGAGCAGAACAACTTTACATCGGGTTGTTGCTGTTGTTCGCGAGTCATTGCATGTTGGATAAAGTGTCTTTGTGCTTGTGGTACAGAGCAATCGCATTGCGTTGTTGGATGGGAAAAGTACGGTCCTTCTATTGTCTGTTGTTCTTGATTTTTTATATTTGGACATGATGTTCTTTGTTTTGGTTGTACTTTGTCTTCATTAGTACAGAATCGTTTTAGTTTCGGTTGTTTCCGCTTGGGAGGAGGGGCAAAATGTTGCGTTTGTGATGTGGCCGATGTCGTACAAGTCACTTCTATGTATGATGTAGCTTGATCTTGTACAGGTCTGAAATAATTTTCGTAAAATAAATTCATTATTGCTACAGATCAGATATATTACAGTGATAGGCGGCAGAATTTGCGGTCTATATAATTATTAATTACTCAGAAACTTAATGATTGGTTAACAACAGTCAACAACAATGAAAACACAGTTATCAGTATTTATAAGATTCACTGGTCATGACTAGAAACTAGATTTTAAGTTTTTTGCTTACGACTAAATTTTTTAAGCAACAACCAACCGAACAATCTAAAAATGTTCCCGGCATGCACATATTTTGATATTCCCCTAAAATTTGACATTTATTTTGTCCAAAGCCGGTCGTCTCTTTATTCTTTATTTGTAGAGTGTGTAATGTGAGATTTGTGGGCGTTATTTTCATTTCTTGATAAAATAAACTACAACCGGTACAAATGACAGATATCGAGGGTCTAGTGCACAAATGTGTTAAGTGATTTTTTTTCGGAATTGAGGTTTTCACGTTAAACCAGGCATCAAATACCAAAGTTTGTTGTGCGCAAAGGTGCTAAGTGATAAATATATTTTTGATACCTCTGGCTCCATCTTTTAATTGTGGTAAGTACTTTAAACCCCTAGATTTATGTAACAAAAGTGTTACAAGCAGTTAACACTTTTGTGTTTCGTTACATTGAAGTCTGAAATTGTGTTTTTATTTTCAGGTATTTTGTTAAATTATCCATAACAGAAGTAAAAATGACATCACGTATTAAAAGAATAATGCAAGCGTCTGACACCGGTAATAATTACATAATTATTATTTTTCTCTAATTAAATCCTATTTTAAAGTTTTTAAAATTATTTAAATTGTAATTCCAACCAATTTTTTTATGGGTATTGTTGACTCAAATCAATTGCCTCTGCAATGCAAGAAGGCAAATAAAGTACAATGGAAAAGAGCCTTAACAATGGCAGATTTCAGGCTTAGTGGGAAAAAATATGGTAATCGGCCTGAAAAGAAAGTCTGTGAAAAAAAACCGAAAATAGTTGATTGCTCAAAATGTAGGTTTAGGTGCAACAGTTTTTTCCAGGAAGATCATACCTTATATACAGGCCATAACCTGAACTAATATGTAAGGAATATTACGCACTGGCAGATTATAAAAGGCAAAATATATATTTAAGCCCCTTAATGGGGGATACTCCCATTCAAAGAAACGAAACTAACCCGGCCACGAAAAACAGAAATACTTCTGGAGTGTAATATTTAAATAAAATTGAAGGAACAGACAATGAGTTTGTCAAAACTTCTTTTGTGTCACTTTTTTATTATCGCATAGAGTCATAGAGAAATGTGTTGAATCGATTAGCGAAACTGGTCTCTTTGTAGGTTACGATAAAAGAGTAGATTCAAAATCTTACAATAAAACTAAAGAAACAGCTAAAGAACTTGCAGAAGAACATATAAATTTATATAAAAGAATTGAGTCACATTATTAAAAGCGCGACTCTACGAAACAATACCTCTTCCCGGATTTAAATATTTCCATTATGTAGGTACCGTTTTTACCAAGATTTCTGTGTCAGTCGAAATGTATTATCTGTGCCTTAATTTGTTTATCAAAGTATATTTTATAAATCTGATCCGTCCCTGGCATTTTATAAGCCAAAAAAAGACCAGTGCTCCCACTTTAATGCATTTGTCAGTTCTAAAGAAAAAGAGTCGCTTCGAGAAGAGAATGAAAATCACAAAAGAAGAGAAGAGAAAAGGAATCAATGGAAGTCAAAGAGGAAGACAAGAAACGAGCATTAAAGAAAAGAGGAGATACATTTAGAGCCATAACTTTTGATCTTCAAT
Organism: Polydrusus tereticollis; assembly: GCA_963920685.1. Taxonomy (NCBI): domain Eukaryota; kingdom Metazoa; phylum Arthropoda; class Insecta; order Coleoptera; family Curculionidae; genus Polydrusus; species Polydrusus tereticollis. Next base: position 10,908,019 of record OY987333.1, read on the forward strand.
CCATTCTGCCAGTACCATAGATATTTCAGAAACTAAGCGAAGGGCAGGTTGTAAACGTAATTGGCCTGCTATGCAACTAAGCTGTAAATACAATAGTCGCATTGCGGTTTCAGAGGAACAGAAAGAGGATCTTATATACTTATTAAACAAAAAAATCATTTCAGATGACCACAGTGATTGTATAAATAACATCCTAACAACGTTAAGTAGTGCTGTTTTTCGGGTCTACGCTGATTCAGATTGATTACTTTTACTAGTTATGTTCATTATTTTTCATATTCAGCTGTTGTTTTTAATTTTTTCTATTCGCACAAATGTGTTATATTTTTTACTTGTTAAGTACAGCAGAGTTCCCTAATTTTTTAATAAACTTGGCAGATCATATTTATATACCTAGTTTCATTATAGAAGATATAAAGAAACCTATTTTCCTCCTATGTTGTACACATATAGTTTTAAAAATAAATTGATTAATAATTTATATTTAACCTTAAAGTTTATTTTTCGAATACTGAAGATTGCGTATTTTGTAGTTACAACATTTGTGCACTAGACCATCGATATGTGGGGATTTAAAAGTTATAGCAATTTTAGTGGGACTTCAGGGAGCATTTACAAAATATTGCTGTTTTCTTTGTTTGTATGAGATTCGTGCAGTGCATAAATATTATGTACAGAGAATTTGGCCGAAAAGGAGTGAATTCCACCCGGGATTTTAAAATGTTAAGTGTGTGCCCCTGTAGACCCAAAAAATGTCCTTTTGCCTCCTCTTCACATTAAACTTGGACTAATGAAAACCTTTGTGAAGGCTACAAATAAAGAGGGTGAAGGGTTTAAATAGGTTAAGACAAGTCTTTCTCCAGTTAAGTGACACCAAATTAAAAGAAGGCATTTTTATTTGGCCACAAATTAGAAAATTGCTGGACGATGTTAATTTTATAGAAAAGCTCAACACGCAAGAACTCATTTATAAGTATAGCGAGGGGATTTTTAAACAACAATATGGATGCAAACTACGAGCAACTTGTTGCTGAACTTCTAGACTCTTACAAATCGCTTGTTAGCCGAATGCCATTCAAAATTCACCTTCCCCATTCCCATTTATCATATCTTCCTCAGACGTTGGGCGTTGTCAGCGACAACCAGGGTGAAAGGTTCCATCAAGATATCACGACAATGGAAATTTGGTACCAAGCCATGATAGAAGACACAATTTTACTATGGAACATGTCTACAAAGTGATATACTTTCTTTCTAGTCATATACATTGTTCTTTAATATTTTTTGGCGGTCACAATTTGATAATGTAGGCAGTTCCGTTATCTTATTGTCAAAAATGAAGTGTACCAAATTCTACTTAATCACCTTTAAAAAAAAATAATGTAAATTTAGAGAAGTGAAAAAAAAATTGTGAAGTTGTAACTTAAAAAGTATTATTGAACAAATATTTAAACAGGGTGTTTCCTAACCTCTTTGAAAAAATGAAGGAGGTGAATCCTCACCTTATTTTAAGAGGAAAATGTGGTATAGAAGTTTTTCGCATGTCGCTTCGTTTTCGAAATACAGGGTGTTAAAAAAATGTTGTGTTTTTTTTTTCATTTTATTAATTAATGCCTAACGATATTCTAATGATATTTGTTAAACATAAGGGATTGGAGCACTTTACTTCGGGTTAATTTTAAATTTTACAATTAGTTCAATGGCGGGGATCTGGGTAAAAGAGTACCTTAATTTTTTAGTTATTTTTCGTATTTTTATCATTATGTTGCGTTAAATGATACGAGTAGGCTTTGCTTCGTTCCATGGCAACCACATTTGTTTTCTCCGTTACATTTGTCTCCTGTTTAACATCTTTCAAATAATATCCTTTTGAATTGTTTTCGAATTTATTTGTACTACCTTACATACTTTTGTAAGATGATTACCTGGTTCGAAATTAGCACACAGGTTTTGGATAAAAATGACGTATATTCATTACAGTATTAGTACAATAGTAGCAAAATCAACCTAGAAATTCCAATTGGTGTAGAAATGATTGGTGTAAAAGTTCATACTCTTGCGCAGTCAATATTAGTTATTGTTGTTTACATTACTCCAAACACTAAATTAACCACTTATGAATCTTTTTTTTCTTATTTAGAATTAACTCTGATAGGACTAGCATGTGATTTTATTATACTAGGTGATTTTAACATACCAGATTTAAATTCTAACATAGGTCTAAGTCTTACCAATTTTTGCAACCTAATCCACAGTAAACAATTTAATTATATTCTCAATCAGCAAGGCCGAATACTAGATGTAGTTATATCTAACCTCGACAATTGTCATGTTAACAGATGTTATGATCCTGTTGTCAATGAAGATGTTTATCACCCGGCCTTAGATGTGAATCTTGTGATTAAACATACTATATCTGTCTGCAATGCTAACGCCAGTGGCTATAATTTTGCAAAGGCGGACTTTTTAGATTTATATAATAGGGTAAGAACTGTAGATTGGAATGCCTTGGATGCCGATACAAATGTAAATTCTGCCATGAATACTTTTTATAATATTTTATATAAAATCTTCGATGTTTGCGTTCCACAAAAAAAGCAAAGACGAAATAAATATCCCCCGTGGTTTACTTATGACATAGTTTTGGATATTAGGGCTAAGGAACGAAATCTTAAAATTTATAAAAAAACTAAGCTACCTCAATGTTTGTATGATTATAAATATCTGAGGTCCAAAATTAAGAGAGACATAAAAACAGCCTACAATGATTACTTATTAAAGTGCGAAAACTCTATACAACAAGATCCTAAGCAATTTTGGAATTTTGTAAAATCTAAAAAAAGTTGCTCCCAGGGCATTCCACAAGAAATGACCTTAAACAATAGAAAATACTCTGGGGAAAAAAATGTAGCTCAGGCATTCGCTTCTCACTTTGAGTCAGTTTACGCTAAAACCGATGTGAGGAATAATGCAAAATATTCGTCAAATCAGGGGCAGGTCTTGGAATTTATACCTATAACTGAAGATGAGGTTACTAAGGCAATCGTAAATATGAAAAACAAAAAGACATTGGGTCCGGACAATATTCCAAGGTATATTCTTAAAGGTTGTAAGGAATATTTAGCAAAACCACTAACATATCTATTTAATTTGTGCATTAAAAACAGGACCTTCCCTGATATTTTGAAATCAGCACGTGTTGCCCCTGTCTTCAAATCTGGTGATAGAAATGATATTGCTAATTATCGACCAATCTCGGTTTTATCTAATGTTTCAATTGTATTTGAGAATATTTTATGTAACCGATTAAGCTTTCATGTAAAACAAAGTATCTCCGAGGTGCAGTATGGCTTTCGGAGAAATCATTCTACTGTGGGAAATTTAATTGATTTTGTGGAATACACGACCAGTGCCTTGGCGGAAGGATATCAAGTGGATACTATATATACTGATTTTGCGAAGGCATTTGATCGTGTGAACCACGAAATTTTAATATCTAAACTTAGTCAGTTTTCTCTGTCACAAGACTGGTGTTCTTTACTAGAGTCCTATTTGACTGATCGAATGCATTATGTTTCTGTAAAAGGCCATAATTCGAACACCTATTGTGCTATCTCCGGAGTTCCTCAAGGTTCAACTCTGGGACCTTTGCTGTTCTCGCTTTTTATAAACGATATTGTTCATTGTGTGAAGAATAGTAAAGTATTACTTTTTGCTGATGATATGAAAATATTTAGAAGGGTTAATAAAATTGAGCATTGCGTTTTACTTCAGGAAGATATAAATAATGCATTTGACTGGTCACTTAGAAATCATTTATCTTTTAATATTCAAAAGTGCAAACATATGTCTTTCACATACTCAAAGACTTCACTTATATTCAACTATCAAATTGATAGTACCTCTCTAGAATGCGTTACCTTAAAGAACGATTTGGGAGTGACATTTGACTCTAAACTATCATTTGCTGAACACATTACTGAAATAACTTCTCAGTCTTATAAAAATTTGGGTTTTTTGTTCCGAAACTCAAAATCTTTTAAATCTAAAAAGACCCTACAAGTTCTTTTTAATGCTTTGGTTCGATCTAAGTTGGAATATGCAAGTGTTGTATGGTCACCTCTTTACACTAAATACATACAAATGATAGAAAAAATACAAAAAAAATTTCTTCGGCTGTCTGACTTTATCCTAAAAGTTGAACATAGCCACAGTTATATATCGAACTTGGAGCGATATAACTTAATGTCATTGTACAGCAGAAGAGTTTATTTCAGTATAATTTATATATATAAAATATTTAACAATCTTGCTATTGATGGGACTACCTTAAATCTAGTTTCACTCTGCATTCCCTATAGGACTAGACTGAGAGGTTATCGTACATTTACTCTTAAAACACCCAGAACTAATTACCAAAAAAAATCACCAATTTCAACAATGGTAGTAAATTATAATCAGTTTCAATCAGTATGTGACATTTTTAATGATAACTTTAAAAAATTTGTTAGAAATATTAAAACAAGTCTCTTAAATACTTCAGGTTTTGTGAACATAATATTGTTAAATTAGTTACCTATTAAAATGTATAGTATCTTTGAATGGGTGTATTTTAGATTTCAGATAAGTTACTGTTCTGATATTTTTACCTAGTTGACATTTTATTTTTAAGCCTTTTCTTTAGTTTTAAGATTATAGTTATAAACGCAACTTGTAATTGGGCAATGACCTGTAATAGTTGTACACAATAAATAAATAAATAAATATAAAAAAAAAAAAAAAAAAAAAAATGTTAAAATTATCAAATCATCATCTCTTAACTTATCTTCTTTTAAATCTAGTTCATCAAAATATATATATGTTTGGGTAACCTTAAACTATGGTACGGTTTGTTATATGTTATATGTTTATGTTTATCAATTACAAGTAAAGCTGGCACCTTACGTTCATGGTTGTAACCTTGTCAATCTAAACCAATGTTTAATAATATAAACTAATTTAATAAAATAGGTAAAATACTGTAAAATACTAACTGTCTTAATTTTACCTTATACTATACCTTACTTACACTACACCTTATACTACACTTTTCATAATGGCTGAGTTTACCAATCAAGAAATGGCTCAAATTCATTTTATGTACGGTTTGGCAACTGGAAATGCGCTAGAGGCGAGACGTTTATATGCAGAACATTTTCCCAATAGACGAGTACCGTGTTCGGAAACATTTACAAGATTGCACCCAGGGTAGAGAAAACAGGTAGCTTTGCAAAAGGCAAAATAGGCGGCCGACCACTTACAGTTAGAACCTTACAACTTGAGAAAGAGGTCTTAAATATGGTGGAAGAATCTCCAGGCACTAGTACGAGGAAAATCGGAAACGAGTTGAATGTGAGTTACAAAACAGTATGGAGAATCGTAAAGGACTATTTACTTTATCCTTATCACGTACAAAGAGTGCAAGCTTTGTTGCCTAGAGGCTTTCCAGCTCGAGTTAATTTTTGTAACTGGTTTCAAGAAAATTATTTAAGGGTCCCATATGTTTCGGCAAAAATACTATTTACAGATGAAGCGAATTTTTCCAGACAAGTCATCATAAATTTTTTCACAACAACCATATTTGGGCAGAAGATAATCCTCATGCTATCATCTAAGGACAAGGACATCACCAGTATACATTTTCTTTTAATATTTGGGCAGGGATTATTGGAGATAGCTTAGTTGGACCGTATTTTTTTCCATATCGACTTACTGGTGATGTCTATTACAACTTCCTTAGAGATGAATTGCCAGAATTGATGGAAGCAGTGCCATTAAGAACGAGGACTTTAATGTGGTTCATGCATGACGGCGCTCCCCCTCACTTTGCAGTACGTGATAGAAACTATTTAGATCAACAATATCCTGCTCGTTGGATAGGTAGAGGAGGACCTTACCCATGGCCACCCCGTTCGCCGGATTTGAATCCATTGGATTTTTATTTCTGGGGTCACCTTAAACAACTCGTTTATACTACTCCTATTGAAACTGAAGAAGACCTTCGACTGCGTATTATTGATGGTTTTAATACGATTCGCTAGTCCCGAAATTTTCCAACACGTAAGAGACAATTTAGCACGTCGTGTACATGGGTGTTTACTGGCTCATGGAGAACATTTTCAGCAATTTATTTGACTTTTGTTCATGTAAGTTTATTATTAAAAGTTTTTGAATCAATTATTAAAATTAAAGAAAGATGTTTGTCCCTTCAGCGCCACCTGACATTAGATACCTGCTTATGCGGGATCCATTCCAGCGTTTGGTCTTCTCCAAGACCTCGGTGGTCTGGTTGGGTGGATAGCTCGATTGCTACGAGATGTCGCCACGTCTAACATCTCGCATATGTATTTAATTATTAAAATAATTATTATTGCTTTACTAATTTTTTCTTACACCCTGTATTTCGAAAAAGTAGCGACATGTGAAAAACTTTTATAGCACATTTTCGTCTTAAAATAAGGTGAGGATACACCTCCTTCATTTTTTAAGAGAGGTTAGAAAACACCCTGTACACACTATTATGCTTAAAGTAAGCTCCAGGATAACGACTTAAAATATAGAGTGCGAATTCTGCTGGTCTCTGTATAAGAAAAGCTATGTGTATAGAATATTCGTTTGATTTACCTTCTATCTTCAACTTGAATAAGTTTTGATTCTTCAATAGGCTGTCTAGTCTCTGATTGCGCATGTAAGCTCGAAGTGCCACACTTCTTATCGTTGCTTTCGTGTACTCTAATAATAATATCATAATGATCTATTTCACTGCCACACTTTCTGAGCCTACAAAATGTGGTTAAAGTTATTTAGTTGCGAAAGTAATTTTATGGTCTATCCATTTTGAGATGTTTAGTATACAAGTTAAAAGTACTTCGGATAGAAAGGCTTTTTTAGAAAAACAATTTTTATTTCTATCAACTAACAATACGAAATCTAATTCAAGACTAACTATAATTTTTATTAAATTAAATATTTTAATGTCCAGCGATTCTGCTGAAATCGTAGAGCTGGCGGTTTCTAAGAGCATCGCAGGGGTCATCGTGGATTGCAGGAAATGGCATCTATTGTAAGTCTAGGGGTGAATTGGACAGATAACTTACATGGACTCACGGGCAGAAAACAGGGACGCGTCAAGTATTTTCGGCGCCGTCGTGCGAAATAATAATAGGCGCCTTTAACCAATATTATAATATTGAGCTAAAATTACCACCCTTCTCTCATAGTTGATCGTTGAAATTTTTGAAGAAAACTCTATACTTTTTAGTTCTAATGTTTATATTTATTTGTCACAAACAGAAAGTACACAAAAAATATTAATAGAATACGAAACAACAGTAACAAAACAAAAACAGTATCAAAGTTACAAACATTAATTCAAAATATTAAAAAAAATATAGAAATAAAATAGCGATTGTTTGAAACAGACGATCATGATATTCATGATCATGATACATGATGAAGAGGTCTTACAAAAACTGGACTTTTCTAGCTTTACTTTTTGTAAATTCATTAACAAGATTTTCAATTATAAACTGCTTTAAAAAGTCAGACTCTATAGAAATGATAGCAAGATTTTCTAACCGCTCTTGGCCCATTCTAGATTGTAAATAACTTTTAATCAACTTTAATTTAGAGAATGACCTCTCGGCTATAGCTACAGATTTTTATTTAGCGTATGGCGTAAGACACATTATACAGTTATAAATTCCTATTACAAACAAATTTCCAATAAATCTATATAGGCTATTGATTCCGGAGTCGCCAACAGGAAGTCTTCAGGTGTCCCCTCGTAAGCCGATCCAGGGCAGTCTTCTGTAATGTGCTTCACTGTTTGGTATTCGCCACACTCGCAGAGAGGAGATGGTATCTTGCCCCATTTATGTAAGAAGTAGGCGCACCTGCCGTGCTGAGTACGGATTCTGTTTAGGGTGGACCAGGTCTTTCGTGGTAGGTCGTACCCTGGGGGTTTTTGGGTAATACATGGCATTCGGTTGTTCTGAAACTTGGTGGTCCATTCTTGGTGCCACGAGGTGGTTAGGTCAAAGCCCTCCTCTAAGGCAGATACTGCTGTTTTGGTGGGTGGCTTTCTAGAACGGAGGCGGTTGTGATTGGCGTATTCAATGTCTTCGTGTATTGGGAGGTTTGGGTTGGCCAAGATCTTTTTGTACTCTCTGGTAAGAGCATTCACACGACGCAGATTTGGAGGCTGAATGTGGCTTAAAACTGGGAGCCATTCAGTGGGAGTGGATTTGAGGACAGCGGCGATCATTCTCATTGTGTTGTTGAGCTGAGTATCAATTTTATGGGCATGAGGGCTGTTAATCCATACAGGCGCACAGTATTCTGCAGCTGAGAAAACGAGACCCAGAGCTGATGACCGCAGAGTGGATGCTGACGCTCCCCATGTTGTTCCGCATAGCTTTTGTATTATATTATTTCTCGTTTTTAGTTTTTCTGCTGTCTTGGATAAATGCTCCTTAAACGAGAGTGTTCTATCGAGTATAATGCCCAGGTATTTTGGGGTTTTATTATGAGTCAGCCATGTGTTTTCAAATTGGATTCTAAGCTCCCTATTAGCAGACTTATTATTTAAGTGAAAGCATGTTACCTCGGTCTTGCTTGCGTTTGGCTGTAGTCTCCATTTTCGAAAGTACTCTCCCAATTTTTTCAGATCATCTGACAAGATCAGCTCTGTCTCTTCAAATGCCTTACAGGATGTTGTTAGGGCCCAGTCATCGGCGTAACCGTACTTCTTAGACTTCGTGTCTGGCATATCTGCAATGTAAAGGCTGAATAGTAGAGGTGCAAGTACTGATCCTTGGGGTAGGCCATTCTTAAGTTTCCTTGGAGAGCTTGTATCGGGTCCCATAATAACTCGGATTGTCCTGTCGTTCAGCATGTTGTTTAGCAGACGAGCTGTAAGCTTACATGGAATTACTCGAAGGAACTTGTACACTAAGCCCTCTCTCCAGACGGTGTCATAGGCCGCTAATAAGTCAATGAATGCAGCAGATGTCTTAAGCTTTCTTTGGAAACCCGCTTCTATATGTGTGGTAAGCGAGAGAACTTGGTCCACACAGTTTCGATTTGGTCTGAAACCTGCCTGTTCAATTGGGATTATTTCCAGAATCGTTGGACTGATTCTATTGTACATATCCCGCTCCAATAGTTTGTATGTAGCAGATAGTAATGCAATCGGCCTATAGCTCTTAGGCGAGTCCGTTGGTTTTCCTGGTTTGGGAATGGCTATTACTTTTGATTGTTTAAATTCTTTTGGAATGTTTCCAGTCTGTATAATATCAGTAAAGAGATTAGCCAGCCATCGTCTTGCATATTTACCGCAGTGTATTAGAAATTCAGGACTAATGTTGTCGAATCCTGGTGCTTTTCCTGATGTGACATCCTTAAGTGCTGTTTCTATTTCTGCAGGTGTAACTGGACGAGCGTGTACGCTTTTTCTTGCATGGTGCTTTAGATTTCTAAGTTCTCGTTTTATCTTTATAGTGTGAGCTTTGTCTTTTAACTCTTAACTCGGCCAAAGACCTGGATCGTTAGAAAGGAGCGCTTCTTCGAATAATTCGTCTTGCTTACTTGAACATGATGGTACCGACACTGATTGAAACGTATCAGGATCTAATTCTTTTGGGTCTTCATTCTCATTAGCTTGCTTTTCTAATTCTGATGGCAAGTTTGATTTTGTCGAATGTAAAAAATCACTGTTATCAGAAGTAGTGTCTTGTGTGGTCTTTCGAAAAAAAGTGCTAATTTTGAAATTGGTTTTCTCCAAGGCTTACTCCCGTTTTCGCTTGTTAAGCAAGTTTTGTTAACCGGACAATTTCTTCTTTTCTTCTCTGGCCATCTAAATAAAATAAAAATAACATATTAAACACTAAGCCTTATTTGTTTCATAAACAATTATTACAAAGAAAAACAATTATTTGCATCCCTGTTAATTAATTTACTTAATCACTTACTTACCTTATTTGTAATTATTTTTCACAATTGCGGTAGATACTAGATACGTAATAGCTTATCAAGACAATAATGAAAAATTAACCTACTACATAGATTACAAACATGCAAAATTTTGCAAGTTTAAACCAGCGCGCCAAACGCACGCGGATTTTCGCGCCCCCACAGGAAGAGGAGTAGTAAAATTTCACCACTGGTACTGGTCGCCGATCGGCGGTTGGTGTTGGTAGATAATGCATTTTTACCACCGATATTCATAGATAATTTTTTTAGTTTTATGTTAAACTGTGTTGAAGGCCTTGGCGCCGTCGTGCGCCGCACGAATTTGCCCATATGGACGGCAGAAAACATCGGATAACAAAAAATGTTTGTGGTTTAAGGGGGCATCTCACGTTGGACGTCGCGATAATAAGTGATTTCAGTAGTTAATATCGGACTGTTGGCCAACCTCCGTTCTCCGGAGGAACTTCATATCACCGAAACCAATAGACCTACGCAGCTTCACCAAACAGTTTTTGTTGTTGTTTTGTTGGCATTGTGATGCAGTTGTGTATTTATTTATGTATGTATGTTTCAGATAGGGTATATATTTGGTAACACCCCGTATAATATGGAGAGCGAATTCTGCTGGTCTCTGTATAAGAAAAGCTGTGTGTATAGAATATTTGTTTCTTATTACCTTTTATCTTCAACTTGGATAAGTTTCGATTTTTTATTAGGCCGTCTAATCTCTGATTGCGCATGTACGCTCGATGTGCCACAGTTTTTATCGTTGTTTTCGTGTACTTTAATAATAATATCATAATGATCTGTTTCATTGCCAGACTTCGGCTCCGATATCGTATCAGGTTTCTTGGGTCTACAAAATGCGGTTAAAGTTATTTAGTTATGGAAATAATTTTATGGTCTATCCATTTTGAGATCATAGATTTGCTCACTTTGTCGTTGGAGGCTGTTTTTTTAATATTTCGTCACATCTAGGCGTTGTTCTTCTTGGCCTTGCAGCATCTCTTGGATTGCATGCTTTGGAATGCTCTAAAAATGTAAAAAAGTAAAATACTTCTTATCCAAGAATTTGAAAAATAATTATTTATAATTAAATTGTTGGTAATGTTTCAAATTCTTAGAAAGAGTGTGATATATAGGATATGGTATTTTAAATATTTGAAAATATGTTTCACTTACCTACAGATTTATACACTGAAAATCTATAGCACTATCACTTTCTAAGAACTTGAACACACACAAAATGGGTGGTAGGAAAAGGATATGCCTCGGGGTAATAAAAATTCTGTTTTCTGTGATATCCATTAAATAAAATAATCATTAGAAAGTAATTAATTCGAATTTCTAATTTTTTTTTAGAACTTTTGAAAAAAGAAAATTATATTTTAAACTCTTACGTGCAAGGAGCAAGTTAAGATAATGGAATCCGCACTTTTGTTCTTGTATAAAAATAATTATTTGTTAAATTAAATTTGACAATTACCTTAGTCACTCAACTATTCTTTGCACCAAAGAGCTAGTATTTTTGTTTCTTCAAATAGTGTGTTATTATAAAAAAAGTGCTCTTTAGAAAAAACATACTTTTCCTAAATGTCAGAGATTCGACGTAACCAGTCAAATTTTTGCGATTTGTCTACTGTTTATTTGTATGTGGTGAACCAACCCTTAAATAATGTTTGCAAGTTTGCGGATGCAATGAAGTTGTCTTATCTTATTTTAGTTATCGCGATCGACACATATAATAATTCTGTCGATGAAATTATAAAGAACCTCCTAAAAACCGTAGCAGTTTTTTTTTATTAAATTTTTTAATGCGGGACAGGTAAGGTGCAAAGATCAGTCGATTGACCCACCTATGTATTTATTGATAAACTTACCAATCATTTCAGTTTGTGTTTGCATTTTTTTCCTCGTATTAGATGTATTACTGCATGGATTCCCTAGAGGATATTGTGATTCTCCCTAAGACAAAGAAAATGTTATCTAACATTTGGCATGCCCGTTCTACAGTGGGTCCTTTTTAAAACGGATCATGGAATTTTAGGAATAAAACCCCAATTGAGGCTGTAGCTTGAAACAAGCGTCACATTTTGTTGGTGTATTTTGCATTATTTCACGAACGTTTGCAACAAATTCTTCTGTTCTTACAGATGGTCTTCCAGACCCTTTTTTATATTGTATAGAGTATATTTCCCTAAACAGAGCCACGGTTCTTTTGAGGCAAGGATAACTATCCCCAGTGGCGGATTTACGATTTATGGTGCCCTATAGGCTACATAATTTTTGGGGCCCTCGCCCCCACCCCCTACTTTTTATTTTTATTTTTTTAATATATGACTACCAACTACCCAATTTTTTTTAATACAAAGGACAAAATAAAAGAAATGTTTTCATTTTAGCATTTATTAATAAATTAAAACAAAATCCAAACGTAACAAAATAAAAAACATTAAGTAAATAGGAAACATATATCTGAGATCAAAACCAAGACACTTTGGCTCGTAATCAAATAACTTAAAAGTGACTCCAGGTACAGGGTCTTCCAACGAGGACTGAACAGGGGCTCATTTTTGAGCTTCCTTGTATGTAAAGGAAAATCCAAAATAGCCAATCGATGTACTATTTCCTGCAGAATTCAAAAATGAAACCAAAAATTTATTTGAACCAGAAACAAAAGAGTTACGCTATGGATAAGGTGTTTTTTAAATGGAACTTAGCTTTTTTTATACGATTTTTGGAACGAGTGATTTTTTTTTGTCCGTTCTGATTAAAATATTTAACATTGTGACAGCTATTTTTATTAAATTTTAATGTTTTATCCAGTATAATTTAACTTTAACCTGCTTGAAACATACACTAGGCAATAAAGGTATAATCACCTTTGAATCCTTCAAAGTCCAAAAATTTGACAAATTTACTATAATATTGCCGAAATGATATATTCATTAGATGAGAGATTGCAGATTGTTATCTTGTTCTACAAATGCCAAGAAAATGCAAGAGAAGCAAGGAGAAGATTTATTGCAAATTTTCACAGAAATATATCCGTCAATACTATTCTAAGGATAAAGAACCTATTTGAGGAAAATAAAACATTACATGACAGAAAAAGAAATCCAACTCTATACTAATTTAAAAAAAAAACATTAATAATTTAATTGTTCAATGTGACCTCCGTTGTTCTCGAAACATGTGCGATAACCTCTTTGTAGCCTTTTCAAACTTGCTGTTATACTGTGATTTTCCTGGTTAAGGCGATTTATTTCATTCACAATTTTCTGCATGATCTCTTCAATATCGTGGTTTCGCTGCTTGTATACCACGTTCTTTAAATGTCCCCAAAGAAATGTGTCTAATATTGACAAATCGGGGTATTGGGTGGCCAAGCATAGGTTCCATTTCTACCAATCCATTCTTCATGGCGTCCGTTTAAATATTGAGTAACCTCACGCACGGCATGCGGAGGCGCCCCATCATGTTGCCAAATTAAATTTTGATATTCTTCCAATGGCAAACCTTCCAAAAAGTTCTCAATTTCGTTTTCTAAGAACTCGTAGTATCTCTGTCCATTTAAAGTACCGTTAAAAAATATTGGTCCAAAAATTCTATTATTTTTTATGCCACACCAAACATGGATTGAAGTCCTTCCTTGAAATTTAATTGTCTGAAATTTTCTGGATTTCCAACGGCCCAGTGATGATTATTATGTCTATTGAAAACCTTGTTTTTCTGTCATGTAATGTTTTATTTTCCTCAAATAGGTTCTTTATCCTTAGAATAGTATTGACGGATATATTTCTGTGAAAATTTGCAATACATCTTCTCCTTGCTTCTCTTGCATTTTCTTGGCATTTGTAAAACAAGATAACAATATGTAATCTCTCATCTAATGAATATTTCATTTCGGCAATATTATAGTAAATTTGTCAAATTTTTTGACTTTAAAGGATTCAAAGGTGATTATACCTTTATTACCTAGTGTATGTTTCAAACAGGCTAAAGTTAAATTATACTGGATAAAACATTAAAATTTAATAAAAATAGCTGTCACAATATTAAATATTTTAATCAGAACGGACAAAAAAAAAATCACTCGTTCCAAAAATCGTATAAAAAAAGCTATGTTCCATTAAAAAAACACCTTATCCATAGCGTAACTCTTTTGTTTCTGGTTCAAATAAATTTTTGGTTTCATTTTTGAATTCTGCAGGAAAAAGTACATCGATTGGCTATTTTGGATTTTTCTTTAAAAACAAGGAAGCTCAAAAATGAGCCTCTGTTCAGTCCTCGTTGGAAGACCCTGTACATGGTACATTACCGTACATTCTACATAATAAGATATAAAATCACATAGATAAAAAAGGAACTAAGTAGTATTAAAAATAAAGAAAATAAAATACAAACATTTTAGACAAGGAATAAAAACAAAACCAAAAATAACCAGTTTTGCTAATATTAAAGTAAGAGTTTTCAAAACTACAAAAATATAAGGTACTAAAGGTACAACAGAAAAAAGTTATAACAGTAAAAAAACTAAGTAGTAAGGATATAAAATATGAACATATAGGAAACAAACAAAAATCACAAATACAAACTCTTTTTCCTAATTTTAATATCGGCAAATTAACTCTGGTAATTTAAATTACCAGTAAAATCACTTTCAATTGAAAGTATTCCCAAAAAATGCAATCTTTTTTCTGTCAACAGTTCTATATTTATTTTTTATTATTGTTAATTTCTAAAAGGAACGCTTCCAGTTACGGGTAGCGTTAAAAATATTTTTAGGGCGGTGTATAAATTGGGAAATACATCTATCATTTCCTTACTATAGATGATGTTTAACATTGTTGAGCAACTCGTGTTTGCTTCAGGGTTAGATATTTTTAAATATGGTTTGAACTGCAAGGCTTCGCTAATGAGTTCTTTTTCAAGATCTTCGTTGTAATATTCTAAGTATGAGTTTTTTAAAGCTCTCCGCATCAATATCGTCTTTTGAGATATCCCCTATATCAAATAAACATTTAAATTTAACTGTTATATCTTGATAGACAGAACAACAGCTTGTTGATAATCTCAAATCTAAATTTTACTTTTCCAATAAACATAGGCATCTCAGTTTCCTTATTAGCCAGCTATATTTTTCTTTTGCGTTTACTGGATTCAGCAAATTCTTTTTTAATATCTTCGCTTAGTTCTTTAACATTTGCTTCCAATTTATCGGTTTCTGATTCAGTTTTTTTTCTGATGTCTTGTAAAAGTTGTTTTAAAGAATCCAATAAATGGTATCCTTATTGTATATCCACACCAGGCGATTGCAATTTGGTAGAAACCTTATTAAAGCGCTCTAGAACTTGTTCCCAAATTAATGTTAACATAGCAAATTCTAATTTAATCATCTTTTTGTATAGGGTTTTGGCTTCGTTTCTGCAATCATTTTTTTCTGTTTCATCCATGTAAATAACTTTAAAATATCATCGTATCCAATTTTAAGTGCTCTAACAGCTTCATAATGAGCACACCATCTTGTTACACTTGAAGATTTAAGAGCGTATTGAAGTTTGGCGATAGTTGATACAATATTCCATCCATGGGGTGACGCGGAGAAGAAAACATAAAGGGACTGGATAATACCAAAATAATCAACGACTTCTGCGACTTTTAGTGTGTCGTGAATAGGTTCCTGGTTGTTAATTTATGATAATTATTACTGGGGGGTTAGATTTTAATTAATTTAATAACAACAGATTTTCCAATTAATTTGTAATTTGGAGTATATTCTTGAAATGAAATGTAATAGGGCCCTACGCTGCAGCGTACTTAGCGTACCGGTAAATCCGCCACTGACTATCCTCCAGCAGTAAAAGCGGCATTATTAAAAGTTGCTAGAAGCAGTGTTAAACTTTTGTCAAAATTTGCGGCTGTTTACGATAGGTGTCTCAGTAAACCAACAGTATTAAAAAGGTTAGCAAAAGACCAGCTAAGATCTACTTCTACCTCAGCACATACGCCAAAGGCTGAAGTTTACCAGAGAGCATTTGCTGTGGGGAGAAGGCCAATGAGGTCGTGTTTTATATAGCGATTTTGACTCTTCAGTAATAACAAACGTCTTGAAGTTTTTCGCATACCTGGTGAGCGATACGCTGTAATTTTAAGTGATCTGTAAGTTACGAAGGTGGTTCAGTCATGGTATGGGATGGAATTAATTTAGAGCAAAAACTGGAACTTGTCTTTCTAGAACGGTTGACAGCTGACAAATACATTACTGAAATCCTCCAACAATAGGTTGTAACATTTGCTCCATTCATAGGAAATAACTTTTTATCACTGCATGGCATTGTTGCAGGAGTGGTGGAGACGTATTTAGCAGATGCAGAGATTGCAGTAATGGATTAGCCAACTCGAAGCCCAGTCCAGTAAGATTTAACTTTATGACATTTTTGAGCGTTTTCACACATAATATCTGCTAGGGTTAGATAGGTACCTTACCTTAATTCAAATTTTGTATTGAATTATGGCAACTTACGAATGGATCGGCATCTTCTGGGGTATAATAGTCATCGAATGGGAATTCGCAAATCTGGTCGTCGCACATCATAATACATGTTCCTGTTGTGGAGCAACCTTAAAAATGTTTAATATTAAATAGACATAAGTGAGTCTCAGAAGTAACGTCTAAATTCATTTAAAATTTAGAGGTGTGTTTTTTTGGGAAAACGCTCGGATTCGTCGATTTTTATTTCTTAATGTGGGGGGGGGGTCTGATGGTAAATTCATGTATACAGGGTAGCCCAAAAATAAGTTAGGACCATCAACTTCATTTTTTCAAATGAGAACATCTATTTCTTATTTCATTCTTGAATTTTGCAAGTATGTTTTATACCTGAACTCAACAGTTATCGAAAAAATTATGATTGAACATATCAATAAGTAGGATCGTATTTCTGCGGATTTATTTGTAGATTAAGGAAAACATTTCATTGTGTGTTTCTTTTGTCTTTTTTTTTCAATTCTGGTATTTCTGAATGTTCCCTAGTCACTGTTCAGTCCCATAGAAACTGTTTGACAATTTTACTTCTTGTCAAGCGTAGTCGCCAAGTTGCGGTTTTCACAATAGTGAAGTTAACGGAACGAGAAAAGATTGAAATTCTATGCATGGTTGGGTTTGGTGATGGAACATGTACTCAAATAGAAACAGCTCAATTATTCAATGAAATTCATCGTGATCATCCTCTCATATGTCAAAAGGTGGTGAGTGGTATAGAGGCTAAACTTTCGGTCGAGATGAAAATGAATAATTTGACGTTTTGCTTTCCTTGGAACAAAATCCTCTGTCGCACATTTACACATGCGGAAATCTGTTGTTCACCGAATAGTTCAATAATATAAATATCATCCATACAAAGTTATTCCAGTGCTTAAGTTATGTGAAGATGATTTCGATAGGCGAAATGAGTTTTGTGAACGCATTCAAAATATATGCAATCTTGATAATAATTTAGTGAAAAATATTATTTTTTCCGATGAAGCTACGTTCTGTTTGAATGTGAACAGACAAAATTGTCGTTATTGGACAACAAAAAACATTGGATGATGGAGGTTCACAGTCAGTACCCTCACAAAAACAAATGTGTGGTGTGGAATAGTGCGCGAAAGGGTAATATGTCGAAGCCACCAAAGCAAAAATAACAGTTAACACCCGAGGAAAAGAATCTGGCTTTGGAAAGAATTGATGAGTTACATGGAAATATTAGAATATAGTGGTGGTTACTAAAGGGATAAGTCAGAAATCGCAAAACAGCTGCCAGTAATCAAACAGTTCCTGTGCGCGCTGCTTCCTCAGCGCCAGTAGAATGAGTGTTCGTCACTTTTGACTTTGTACACTCACATATTAGGGACAGCATGGGTATAGAAAGTGGAGGAAAATTAGTATTTTTGTTCGAACTAAACTGCTGGAACTTTGAAACGCATAAAGAAAATCTTTAGTCTATATTTTAAACTGAATATCTCGGAAAATATTAAGGATATTTGAACGCGGTTCGAAGCTTATTGAAGCTCATTGTTTGGTCTTAGGGTATTGTGCGCGAACACGTTTGTAACAATGAACGACACACTATACTTTAACCTGTATCTCCATAAGTCGACTGGTTCAAAACTTTGCTTTAACTGGAAAATAAAATTTCTTTTGAATTTTATTGCACAGGTTTTTATTAACAAATCAATCACTTTGTCATTTTATACCCTAGCATGGGTATGACATACTAACACATTTCTAACTTAGACTCGTCAAACAACCACTTAACTCTTCTTAAATACTTTTTACTACTTTTAAATACTTTCAAATACGTTCAAATACTTTCCAACCATTTCTACGTAGAGAATTTGTCGTTCCACGGAGCGCAACCTTTTTCTGTAGAAATCAGCGTGACACTCTACACTTTACTTTACTTTGAATCACTTTTGACCATTTTTACGTAGAGGATTTACCGTTCCACGGAGCGCAACCTTTCTCTGTAGAAATCAGCGTGACACTAGATTGTTGACAAAACATTGTCCGTTTCGTACCGTCTACCGACACCTTGACCAATCAGGTACTGATACGTCACAATCCAAGATGGTTTATTTCACGTCACAATAATGTTGCCAACCAATGAGAAAGACATCCAGTGTTACTATGCAAGCGGCGTTTATCAAATTTACATTTACGTGTTAGGAAATGATACAGAATCGCCGACCGTGTTTTTTATACATAAGGTTTTGATTTAACTTATATTTTTATGGATGCACAACGTTGCCATTACTGTAATATGCGGTATTGCCAATTATATTGCATGTAGATATAATGTACTTTCCTCATTGTTTTAGCATTTAGTAGTTACATAAAAACATAGTAATTGAGCACAAATGCGGCGTTGCCGCCTAGATTAGTATTACGTTACATTACATTTCATAGAATTGAGTTCCACGCTTTTACTTTAACTTTGTACTGGGTCACGACAAAAATATGACGTGTGTCTCAAACAGGTATAATAATTAGTTTTGGTTTGTATACATTTCGATTTCACAGTACAGGGTGGTAAATGAAACAGTGCTAAATTAACAAAATTTCACGGAAGCCCCATTTTGTTCCAAAGAAATTTTTGCTTTATTTTTCGGTTTTAAAAGAATCACTGGTTGAATTAAAAAAAAAACAACTTTATGGGTTTTTGCGTGAAAATTTTGTTAAATTAGCACTGTTTTATTTACTTCCCTGTATTGTGAAATCGAAATGTATACAAACCAAAACTAATCAACATACCCTAAGACCAAACAATGAGCTTCAATATGCTTCAGACCGCGTTCAAATATCCTTATTATTTTCCGAGATATTTAGTTTAAAATATAGACTAAAAATTTTCTTTATGCGCTTCAAAGTTCCAGCAGTTTATATAATGAAGTACTTCTTCTTTATTTTTTAAAAGCGTCGCATTCTACTTTTGATTTTTGAGAATATTTTTATATTATGTTGTTATGGGACACTTGATATTAATTAGCCCAACCCTAATCTCAAATAATACCTTCGTTTATACATGAACAGCCCTGGCCAGCATATTGATTACGATCAACATCCTCCTCTATTATGATACATTGTTTACTTGTATTACAACCTCGGTCTACACATCTAAAACACAAAAGGAAGGGGATATATTTATCTTTGCCTATTACATTCTTCGACGGCTGACATTTTTCCATTTTTTCCGTTATTTTATGAAATAATTATTTTATTTATTTATCTATTTCTACATTACAGATGAAGAAATCCAAATAGTATACATTACTTAGAACTAATTTGTGTGACATAAAAGAACATTTTGCAAAATAGGGACAAACAGGACTCATAAAATACGCCCATAGAAGTAAGGAACATCAGAACTGTAATTGTTTGCATGGTGTGAACAATGAGTAATATTAGGCCACTGTAGTTACCAATAAATTGAGTTCTCTTTTCAATGTTATCAATAAACACTTAAACTGTGTGTTAAAGGGGATATATGTATTTAGGTTTTGTATGATTTGGTTTATGACACCGTTTCTGCCAACATCAGTTCGGCTTCTATTAATTGAAAATACCTCGGTAAGTCGCGTATTGCGCGGAGGAACGCGATAATTAACTAATGCTAGAAGTTCAGCGCAGTCTATGCTGTTTGTAATTACTTTAGACCCAAACACTATGGACAACAAGATTCTACGTTTCTCCAGACTGTCCATGTTTAAGATTGTCAATCGCTGATGGTAAGATAAACCACTCTTATCTATTCCCATCCTATACAATAAGAAGTGTGCAAATTTCGACTGGGCGCGTTCAATTCGATTTATATGGACTTTGCAATATGGTGACCAGATGACACAACAGGACTCCAAGTGGCTTTGTACCAAGGAGTTGTAAAGAGACTTTAGGACTTCAGTGTTCGAAAATTCCCAGCAACGCCTCATTATAAACCCTGCCATTCTAAAGGATTTTGATAAAATATAGTTGATGTGTTCGTTAAATCTCAGCTCAGAATTGAAAATTACACCCAAGTCATTTATCAAATTTACTCGAGGAATAAGGGGGGTTTGAGATAAAATAGGAGTGTATTATTGCTGTGTTCTTCCTTGTAAATGATATTACTTTACACTTTGAGGAATTTAGTTCCATATTATTTTCTGTGCACCAATCCATTATTTTATCCAGATCAAGCATCAATTTTGCGCAGTCATCCTCATCTGCGACTCTTTGGTATATTTTTAAATCGTCCGCGTATGGAAGAAATCGGCAGTTCTTGAGTAAAGGTCATTTATGAAGACCAAAAATAAGATCGGGCCTAAGTGTGACCCTTGGGGTACGCCCGACGTAGCATCAATCTCTTTGGAAAGAACGCTATTTATTTTGATAGTTGGAGTACGATTGCGCAAGTAACTTAAAATCCATGACAACAGAGGGTCTCCTATACCATATAATCTCAGCTTGCTCACTAGAATATTGTGATCTACTCGGTCAAAGGCTTTTTTGAAATCGAGATATAGGGCGTCGACTTGAGCTCCTATATCGATCGTGGTAGACAAATATTGCGAAAAAATACATAAATTAGTTTGGCAAGAGCGTCCAGGTAGGAATCCGTGCTGAGATTTAGGGATATTATCTTTTAGGTTATACAAAAGCTGGTCAATAACTATGGATTCAAGGACTTTTGCCATTCAATTAAGACCAGATATCGGACGATAGTTGCTAACCTATATACTATAAAAATGTTTTTGTTAATTTCGTTCACTATATTTTATTGCCTAATGATCGACAGCATAGCGAAAGTCGTAAAGCCGCAAATAAAACATAGGCGTGACAATAACAGGCACCTGGTCTTAAATTACACAGGTAATTTATTTCATAGTAGAATATTTCAAACTTACTTAGTTTAGTTTTCAACTAGCGAGTCTGTTATAAAAATGCTGAATAATTATTCGTCAGGGTATTGTACGAGTGCGCTTGACGTAAAAATTTCTTAGAATAGACAAAAAATGTATTTGTAAATATTTTTAATATACATTATCTACAGGGTGTCTGGTAATATACGGCATACTTTCGGGAGCGTGTACGGGAGGTTAAAGTAACCCTAATGTGTCATAGAAAAAGAAATTCCAAAGTGCCTCTTAACGAAGATAAGGACTCATAAAGTCATACTACAGTATATTATGTCTTACATCGTCAGGGACGTCAGGAACAGATTTGCCACCACACGTTGGGCCACAGTTTTGACAGGTGTCATTTTCCAGAGCTGAAAACTGATTCTCTAACTACTTTATAATTATTCATTCGGATTGTGGACTATACTTGTACGATTTTTCGAGCACAGTCTAATTTTTTTGACTTACCTTATTAGCAATAACGTCTGGTTTAACTTGAACGTCCTGTATATTTTACCTGCATTCGATTCCTGTAAGATTACAGCCTTGAACTATTGCACAAGGAGAGAAGCCGCAGGGGTCCTGACATTTACAGGGTAGAGTGCTGAATTCGCAGAGGGGATCCGTTTGAACGGCAATGGGTGGAGAGTAAGGGCAGTTTTTGTATTCAGGACCACAGATGTTTTTATTGCAGCAAAGTTCGCATTCATCTAAAATTAAATGGTAAAGCGAATTAAAGGTGAAGCTCCTTTTTTATATTTTTATTCACCGTTTTTGTTTTAGGAAAATATTAGTCTCTAACAAGCATTTATTATGAATAATAAAGGTGTTTTGTATTTCCATTGTCATTTATTTATTTTTCTTACTGTGTGAAGCGAAAGTATGTCGGCTGTGGATTAAGGGCTACTTTTTCTATGTTAAGTTAATTTATTGCAATTATTTTGTGGTTTAAACCAGAGCTTAGTCTTTGGTTAAGGATATCTATTGTCAATATTGCCATTGTTATCAATCCTTGCTTACAGCAACAAATTTTTAGTTTGGACCTAATATTTAATTTAATTTGTCCATTAATTCCAGAATAGTAGTAGCCTACTTAATAATATTAATAATACGTTTATTTCAAATACTTATAATATAACAAACGTGTTAATATGTTATTCTTCAATCAACTTCTCCAAATACGTGCTTGTTAGGGGCAAACCTTATTTATTTAAAATTATAAATATTTAAGATTATTTTTATAAAAAGGTGCGAGCATTCAATAAACCCTACTTTCTTGATGTTAGATATATTAAAATTCTGAACAAGATTAATTAATTCATTCACAATATCGTTATGCAATCATCTGCAAGCCTATGAATTTTTCTGTCGCAATTTATACTTAAATCATTAATATAAATATTAAAAGATAATTGTCCTAAAATTGTTCCTTAAGGAACAACATATTTAAATACTTTTGGATAGCTTTGTTCTTTATCTATTTTAATATAAGTTGGTGTGTCTTTAAGATCGTTTTTAAGTAATTTTAATTGCTTTCCTCTAAATCCAATATTTTGAATTTTTTTGTATTGGTAAATTGTGGCTAACCGTATCAAAGGCTTTTGCTAAATCTAGAAAAATACAAATACAAGGTTTTTATTATTTTGCGGCGATTTATTTTTTTGAAACCCAAATTGTTTCTTAGAAATAAAGTGTATTTTTTCTAAATAATTATCAATCTATATTTTTAAACTTTTTCATTAACCTTAGCTAATGACGATAGTAATGTTATAGGCCTATAATTAGTAATTTTACTTGAGTCTCCATTTTTAAAAATAGGTTTTATTACACCAATTTTGACAGCTTCTGGATATATACTTGTTTTAAAAATTTTATTTAGAAGAAAAGTGAATGGCCTAGTAGTTTTAATAGATTTTAATATTTCTGTGGTTATACCATCGACACCAGGATATTTTTTTAATGTTAAACTATCAATTATAATTTCAACTTCTTGATGATTAGTTTCTTCTAAATAAAATAAGTCTATATTGCTTCTTTTTTTTCATTTAAAAATGTATTGTTACATTTTAAGTCAATTACTGACATGAAAATTATAGCTAATAGCTTTATCGACAATTTTTCTGAAGTCAGTGAAAATCTATCAAATAAAATCAATAAATTTTATGTGTAATTTCTTAAAGAGGTTGTTTTTTGTCCTAATAGAATTTAGTAAGCCACTTGTAAAAAATTACAAATTTTTTCTCTTTTTAGCCTAATTTGACTTTTACTTACTGTACATTATTGCCAATTTCTTTTATTAAATTATTAGATTCAGAATAGAAATAGAAATGTGTCTAATCTGTTTTTGTCATATTTTTTTTTTATTTGTAGCAATTAAAGTAATTTTTGATACAGTAATGCAGGCTCTTTATTAGCAACTTACTTTGATGACAGTTGGTTCTAGCATCTAGACAAGCTGGGCAATCTGAAAAATACCAAGATAAGCATTATCAATAACAAACAACATATTTTTTCATTGTTGGTACCTCCGACTCCGGTGTCTTTGCAGGTTTGCAGTCCTGTCGTTTTTGATGATGGTAATTTTGAAGCAGTCGATGGACCTAAAAATAAATTAATGTTTTTGGAAGGAACTTATTGATAGTGCTTCCAATTAGTAATAATACTCACTATAACTATTATTGTCTAAGCCATTTCGTTTAGTTATTATCGACTTTTTTGGTCCTAAAAAAATTAAAAACTATTTGGTTTATATTCTACATGACACTCACTTCAAGGTCCCTTCTCTGGGGATTAATATGTTCTTAATATTTTACGTGCTAGTAAAAAATACTTACCTGTTTGAAGTACAGACACTCGGCCATTGCTTTCTATAGGTGTTCCATATGTTGACTTCCTGGCTAAAATTATAAATAATAAGCTAGTTATAAAACTCGCGTCTCGTAAGATTCCACCCGTTATGTTTTCAATCCTATGTTAGAGCGCATCCTTCAGTATTATTGCTGAAACTTAGAACAGGTAAAGCTTATATAGGCTCTTATTATCCATTACCGTCAGAATATCATTTTCTTTTATTGGTTTGCCATTATCTGTCCATTTACTTCTTCATGCTAATGCTTCTACATCATTTGGATTTGATGATACTCTAGTCAAGGGTCTCGAGTTTATCATATTATATTCAACTTCGCGCTTTAATTGTCTGCATTATTTCATATTTTAAGGGCCAATCCAAAAATCGTTCAGTGTCGGTAAATAATGTTCTGCCTGCTTTGTGATTTTAGTCAGGGAATTTGACGTTCATCTTGACATATCTGGTCTACATTACACTTACAGGAAACATTAAAAGCCACTTTGTATCAAAAGTAATGGCGTTTGGTATAATACAAAATTCAAGGCCCATTTTATCAATGCCCTGTTAAGGATAACAGCCACATAACTTCTATCACAACAATAGTATTTTTGGGAATTATCTCGTGGTTGGTGTTAACAGGTTATTGATAAAATCGACCTAAGAACCCAAAACTTTATCTGTTCAAAATTTCAGCTATAACGATACGGTAGATATGCTGACGCGAGCAGGAGAATAAACAGTGATAACTTTTAACTTACAACCGGAAACGGTTGACATTCTAGGTGCAGAATAAATGCTCATATTGCCTTCGTAATCTATTGGTAAGATGCCGACTACACTGGTACTCTGCTGATAATGGGTTCTACCGCAAGTGGTGCAAGGGGTTTGACAGTAGTGATGATAGATGTATGGGTTGTTGGATGGGCTAAAAATAATGAAAAATTAAAAGATTTTTCTTTACTGAAAGAAAATACACAAATGTTTAAGAGGTTTTATGTTTATTGGTCGACATTTTAATAATAAATTGTCACTAAAAGCTCAACAGGGGTTTTCAAAAAGAGAGATATATTTTTAACTTGAAATAAAACAACAATAAATATTTATTTATTTTATTTTATTTTATTTATTTAATATGCTTTATTGTCAAGAATGCATACGTATTATAGACATGCGGAAAGGCACATAATCCAAAAACACTTCACACTCAAATGATTATATACCTTTAGCGTTGATTTGACATTAGTGTGTTCAATCAATCTTCTTATTAAAAATAAAGGAACTGCTGAAACTAACCACCGTTTGCAATATTGCGTGCTTCTATTCTTCTTTCGATGGAGTCCCGGACACGTAGAAATATACCAGGGGTATGGCGAATTATCTCACATTAGTCCACTATACGACTTCCTAGATGATAAATGTTCTCAATTGGTGTAGAGTAAACTAACGTTTTTAAATGTCCCCATGGCGACCTAGGCGGCCATAAATGATTTGGATCCACAACTCCGCGATTTTCATACACCCTATCAAAAAATTCTCGAGCAATCATGCTGGAGCCCCGTCGTGAATAAACCATAATAAAATTGATTTCTAACCGTTATCGGAACACCTTCAAGTATTATAGGTAGTTCGTGTTCGATAAAATTGCGATACGTGTTTCGTCGAGTCTTGGAGGGAGAAAAAAGGGCATCATAAGAAAGTCCCCAACAATACCTGCCCAAAAATTTAATTCAAATTGATGCTGATGGTGACCTTCTATTACAACCCGAGGATTGTCTTCCGCCTATAGGCAAAAGTTGGTCTCGTGGTGAAGAAATAGTAGAGCGGCGTGCAAGAAAACATAATTTTATTTTTTTCTTAAAAACAGCTTATTCTATCAAGAAAAGAAGACGATACATTTCTAATCTGTTATGAGTTGTTAGTATCTAAGATATTCTAAAATAAAAAAAAGTGGTGGCGTAACATCGATTCCCTATAAAAACCCAACATGCTTACCCGTATCAGTTTAATCACTTTCTAGTTTTAGCAAATTTCAAAAAATTAATATTTAAAGGTTTTTAAAATATTATCAGAAATAGTTTTTTTTTTAAGTTTTAAGACACTGTATCTTAGAATTGGGGCATTTACGGACATAGATTTATAGGAAATACGTGTACGTACTTCGGGACCACCCTGTATATTCTATATAGATTAGAATAGATCAAAATATTGTATTTAATTTTGAAGTGGCATCGATGCAAGAGCCCAATTTTAAAGCACTCTAGTCCATTAAGTGGGTGTTATATCACGAATTGAATATTCAATTTTTAATCGGCTCTAAATAACCTCATAAGAAGTCTAGAGGTGTTAAATCACAGCTGCTTGAAGGCCATTCGATCCAATCAACTGACCACCGTAGCGTCGGCTGTCGGCTCATTGGAACCAACTATCAATTAAATGAATATCATCCAGTTCAGGTCAGAAAACGTTACTTATCAACTTATCATCAACCTGTATCGCTCAGTATTGACAACAATGGCATCTCCTTTCTCATTTTGGAAGAAATAAGAAAGAATGATGCCGCCGTACCATAAACCACTGATTTGTGACCAATTATTTGTTTGTTGCTGATGGTAAAGTGTATTCACAAATATAAAAAACTGACCAAATTACTCTTATTTATTTCTACCTAAATAGGGGTATTGACACAATGCCGACTGAGCTAGGACCGTCTTAGAAAATACATAGTATTGAAATATTTAATTTAGCAGCAAATAAATATAAGACTGATGTTTATTTAGGTCAATTAAATTCAAAATATAAAAATAGAATTATGGTCTTACACTTACACTTGTAATGCTAAACTATTATTTTTCCTTTACAACTTCTTTAGGGCACAAATTTCCGCGCGACATTAATGTCAAAAACACTTTATAATCTGTTTGGCATCTGTTGATAAATGCACTCTGTTATTTACTTCAGTTTCATTGCTTTCACAAATCTCACAATGTACGTTGACAGACTAAAATCAAAAAGGACCTTGGTTTATCCGCATTTTTATTTACTTGAGGACGGTACTTAAAAATTTATTACGCCCATATCATTTAACAGAACTGGTTTATCGTTGTTTATTATATTTTGAATACCCTAATAATAGCAGTCATTTAGGTATTTTTCTTATATTTGTGAACACACTTTACTTTAAGAAATTTGTGTCAAGAATTGATTTGGACTTCGATCCTAAAATGTTGCAAAAATTAGTTAGGTCTTTCAGGATTGTAAAATATAACGAAGCGTTTTTGTTCACATCTTTATGTGACCTTTTTTTTATCTTAGAAATAATTGAGGAATTTTCCTGTGACACTTATTTAAAATCACCCTGTGTATACCCTTTGTATATCTCATTACTTACTCTACTGGTTGTGGTTCATTGCAACAACATTCTTCGTATGGCTTCTGAGGGATCTGAAGGCATCTACAACATTCGCTTTTTTAATTTGTTAGACGAAAGATTTAGGACATTCTTACCAGTTTTCGTTGTGGTCCATTGTAAAAGGTTCAGCACAATAAAGCATTTTCGATCCCAAATTTGTATGATAAACTAACGAGAAATTTTTAATGTTCGTTTAATAAAAATTGTCAAAATTTTGACTGAAGTGTCAGAAAATTATTTTTACCTTTATTAACCCACTGGTATGTAATATTTTTGGGATCATTACACTACTCCAGTCATATTGATCATTTTTTTTTATCTCCAGGGTGCAAACATTTTGGGAACCGAAATTTTCTATAATATTTTTTATTCAACACTTTTTAAATTTCAGGGTTTTAAAGTTTTAGGTTAGTTTAGGATTGACAGCTCTACAAATGTCACCGCTTATTTTAGGAGATAGGCCAAAATGTCAAATAAATAATTTTTAAGGTGTTAATAAGAGAGTCCAAAACCGTTCCACGTAACTTACCTTCACTATTGATTTTAAGAGAGATTCTAATTTTTTGATTTTGACTTAAAAATACGCCATCTAGCGGTAGAATTTGAAAGCCGCTGGCGGTCCCTTGTGGTACACTCGGTATATTTATAAATTAAATAAAATAAAGAACTAATTTATATTTAATATAAACTGTTGTGTAAATTATAAACATATAAAATCTAACGATAAACAATCCACATCAGTAAACTAGGGTTAAAGGCATAATATGTAACTTAATATAAAGAAGACTAAAAAAAAAGTTTTGCAGGTCGTACACCACATTTTTGGGACCTCTCTGAACAGCGAATAAGTCGTCACTTCCTGTATTTACTAAAAAAATGTTAGATTGGTACAACACATCACGTAAAAATGTCAGGTTCTCACCAGGACAAATAAGGTTAAAGGAGATAATGGCTACCTTTTTATAGTGATAGTACTTTCACTTGGAAAAGATTCCGGCTTTCTGTCAACTTGAGTGGCAGATCGTGATCCGGACTCGTGGGAAGTCTCCATGACACTACTTAATGTCCGAACAGGCCTCACCGTAGTCGATACGTTTCTTATAAGTGCTACAACAGATTACCACCTTTATCACACAATTTGTTCTAATTTTTTGTAGTAAACTTACTTCTCGACACATTCTCGCTTCTAGGTCTTATTCTGTCAGCAGGGATATTCCCTGACAATCTCATATCGTCACCCAGTGTTGCCGTTATACTAAAAGTTTTTTCCGATACTTGACCTGGTAAAGGATCATCGTAAAGCAACTAAAAATTAAAAATCTAAGTAATCTATATACCTACTGGGTTAGTCAAACGCATTGGCGGCTTTTCAGGGGCAGCAGGGTCGGTAGTGCCCACTCAGTATCAAGCAGAAAACAGACATTATATGTAATTTATAGAAATAGTCAAAGTGGAGTTGAAATATAGGGAGAGGAAAGAAAGTCAAGAAGTCTTTCTCCACTGATTTAATAACGAGCAATCAAATGCTCAATTTTATGATAAAAAATCGTCTACATGTTTCGTAGGTAGTGACCTTCATCTTCAGGAGACAAAATTAGTGTTGCTGTTGGTATTAGCAATAAAGAGAAATTATTGGTAGTAGGTGACGTTGATGGAGCTTTAAGATTTGAAATTTAAAAATGTATTAAGCAGTGAACGTAATCAGCATACTGAAATCTTAAATCAAAATTTTAATTAAAAGTACTTATGAAGTGTTTGTCACATATAGTAGGTTATAAAGAAAGATAATGTTCTTTCCATGAAAGTTTTAAGAAGGGATATATAAATGGAATTGATGGAAGAGAGATTTTGTTAGAATTTAAGAGTGAATTGATTCTCTACAAAAAATGAGACTTACTTAATTACGGGTGATAGGGCCTTAGGTCCTCAGTACCCCCAAAAATTTCGATAAATATGTTTTAAACCTTTATAATGAGTCTTTAACAAAATGAATTCACTTTTAAATTCTAACAGAATCTCTCTTCCTTGGCTTTAAACAAATATCACGATATGAATTGAAATGTCCTACAATTCCATTATATATCCCTTCTTGAAACTTTCATGGAAAGAACATCATCTTACTTTATAACCTACTATTAAGCTAGTTATTATACTTATCAATTATCGGTTGCTTCTTATTATTCTTGGAAAAAAAATTACTGAATTTAAATTACTGTAAAATAAGTCAGAGTGAGTGTTGTCTGTTGAAAAATAATACTTTCGGTTTGGTTTGTAGGTTCGTTTAGGATAA
Source organism: Polydrusus tereticollis (assembly GCA_963920685.1). Classification (NCBI taxonomy): domain Eukaryota; kingdom Metazoa; phylum Arthropoda; class Insecta; order Coleoptera; family Curculionidae; genus Polydrusus; species Polydrusus tereticollis. The sequence goes on from OY987333.1 coordinate 10,937,998, forward strand.
GGGCCTTAGGCAAGTGTTTTAAAATTTAAATAAAATATGACATAAGTTAAAATAGGTGAGGTAAAAAGTGATCCTGTTTAATATGTTTTAAGTTTAAAATGAGTATTTTTGTCTTTGTCATTCGATGGACAAAGTAAAACCATGGTCGTGTCCAACGACCCCTAAAATGTTGAATTTAATTAACACTGACACTTGAGGCAAGGGGAGTAATTTTGAGAAAATTGATATCAAAAATATGCTTGGCTTATAGGAAGTGAACCCAAAATGTGTTGTGCTCAAGTTTATAGTGCTTCGCTAGATATCTGAAATGAAACCTGTAGGAATTAAAAAAAAACCAAAATATAGGAAATAAATATTATGCTATTTTTTAATTCCTTCTAGATTGTGTAAACATTAGTTCCTAGCTTACTTACTAATAAAGAATTAGAAAATGCCATAATATAATATGGTATTTACTACATTAAATTTATAAATTTTTGTACTAAAGTGTAGTGAGATGGATAAATATCTAAATAATAATGCTAGTAAGCAAGCTAGGAACTCATATTGATACAATTCACTTTCTGACATCATCCTCAAAAGGAGTAACAATTGTTTTACTGCACCCTACCACTACACTCATTGATGTGTGCGTTTCTTACCTTAGGATCCTTAGATAATGGTTCGCCATAAGTTTCTAGGTTAATAGTAGATGTGTTTGTTGAATATTTTAGTTTTTGCCTGTCAGCGCCTAAACAAGAATTAATTAATTTTCAACATTATATACGCAACATTTCAAGGTAAATCCATTGCTGCTGTATAAATGGATATGCTAAATACTAACTTTTCCTTTTAGGAGATTTATCGCGCTCGGCTTGGGGTATAGTTCTTGAGTAATCGCCCACTCCAAACTCGTCGTCAGTTGACAGAGGGTCAAACATACTAATTATTGGGTCATCCGAAAGCCTTACGTTCTTTACGCCCTGGCAATCACCATGTATGTTTCTGCCATCCGAAGAAAATCTCTTGGCTTTGAGACTTGACGGTCGGCTATCGTCTATAATAATTGAAATATCTAGCGGGCTACCATCTAGGTATTGCATTGATTTTATAATTTGAATAAAAGTTAAAATAAAAATACCAATGAGAATTTCTTGATGGAGAATATCGAATGCATCTGTCACAAAAGTGTCCAGATTTTCAAAATGCGGGATACGTCCCCTTTGCCAAATAAGGAAAGAAGAGCCTAGTCATTTATGGAGGAGTAATTAACCACATATTTTGTTTTGCAACTTATAAGAACAAAATATATAAAATTTAACTTACAAAATACTTCGGAAGGTACATTGGATTCTACCGTAGCGGTGTACACCGAGTAAGTTGGCAAATCTTTTCGGTTACTATATCTGGCCGACGTAGTTGATTTGTAGCTATCTCCTCTCTTAGAAAGCACTGATTTTCTTGCTTCTTGTGGACCTCCTCCTAATTTTAAAGTTAGATAATTTATAAATAAACACGTGTTTGTTACAACTTTGTGAAATCATGGGATGCAGATACTCTTCTGTTTTTGGTGCAAATGTTTTTATACCTGAGACTATACTTCTTTGAGATGGCTGCCCCGTACTTTTCCGAAGATAATTCCTTCCTGAAGATTCTGTAAACAAAATGAGAATTTTCATAACTATATTGTTATTAGAAGTTGCAGTAATCGCATTATTATCAGCGAACACACACAGTTGGGTGCGCGGATCCCACAGGATATCACTAGTATAAATGTTGTATAGTGGAGAGACCAGTGGCGACCCCTGCGGAACTCCCGCCTTAATGTTTCTGACGCTTAAAATTGTATTTTCTGATGATACCGTGTGTAAATAATTGCTTCTTATTTCGTAATCAAACACACTTTTTCAATATATTTATTTCCAATGATTTTTGACGTAAATCACACAAAAATACTGACATGACGACAACCTCACCTTTCTTACCAGTCGCTAATAAAGACTGGTAAAAAAAGGTGTAACTAAACCTTTATGTATAACAAAATAAATAATCTAAACATTTCTTCCATCTCCCGGAGAGTTAACGTCTAATTTACAAATTTTATTGACTGGTCTTCGGTATACCGCTCCGTTTCTAGTCTTTATGTCGACGACCCTAACTTTGCCATCTTTCCCTGGAAAAGTGGCAACGACTTTGCCCATCGGCCAGTTGTTTTGTGGGAGATTTCCATCAGCAATTATAACGATGTCACCAATGTCTGCATTTTTGACAGATTCGAACCATTTTGTCCTTTTATTTAATTGCGGTAGGTATTCTTTAACCCATCTTTTCCAAAATTGGCTAGTCAATAATTGAACCTGCCGCCACTGTTTCCTAAGGTCTACATTAGTTGATTGCAGGTTGCTTCCTGGTATTGACCCACCTGAGGATCCCAGTAGAAAGTGATTTGGTGTTAAACATTCTGGAGCTTCTGGATCTACGGAAACATAAGTTAATGGTCTGGAGTTAATCAAAAATTCAATTTCTACTAGGGCAGTAGACAAAACTTCTTCTCTAGGACATTTCTCTTTAAGCATGACCTTTAAAGACGTTTTAATCGATCTGATTAATCTTTCCCAACTGCCTCCCATGTGTGAGGCCGTTGGAGGGTTGAAGTGCCACTTTATTCTTTGTGCTGATGTGTCGTTAGTAATTTTGGATTGATCTAAGTTCTCAACTCGTTCTATAAGTTCTCTATTGGTACCGTGAAAATTTGTTCCATTATCTGAATACAAGTCTGAAACAGAACCTCGTCTTCCAATGAATCTCTTCAGGGCAAGAATAAATGAATCTGTACTCAAAGATGAAGCTATTTCAATATGTATCGCTCGTGTTGTTAGACACGTAAAAATAGCACCGTATCTTTTTTCTTTTCTCCGTCCAATAGCTACATCATACGGTCCAAAATAATCCACACCAGTTCTTGTAAAAGGTTTCGAAAATACGTCATATCTGGCTTTTGGCAGGGGACCCATTTCTGGAGGTATTGGTCGAGCTCTCTTATTTTTACAATATTGACATGCTCTTGATATTTTTTTTACTTCATTTCTCAAACTGGGGATCCAAAATATCTGTCTCATTTCATTGATAACGAATTCGTGTCCTTGATGTTGTGCTTTCTCATGGTACTTTATTATTAGTAATTTAGTGAAACTGTGTTTTACTGCCAAAATTAAAGGAGAATTTATTAATGAATAATCCATTATTCTGCCTTTCATGCGTAGTAACCCTTCTTCATCTAGGTATAGAGCCAACTTATAGATGCTACTACATTTTTCAACTTTTCCATGTTTTTTTAAGTGGTCTATTTCTGTGCTGTAACATTCTCTTTGTACTTCTTTGTACCATTCCTTTTCCGCATCTTGCAGTTCTTCTACTTGTAAGGGGCATTTTACTTTATCTTTAGTTCTCAGATTTTTTAGCCATCTTAACACCCATGCTGATGTACGAATCAGTTTTTCATATTTCGAAAATCGTATTATATCTGGTAGAAAAACATTCTTTTCTTTTTCTACAACGAGTAAAACTGTATGTTTAATTTCTAAATCTTTTTCATTTACGCTATCGAACTGGAAGTCACTAATATAGTCTGAAATGTCGATATTATTTAGAAAATCTGGGCCATTAAGCCATCTGTTCATAGAAAGTTCGTTGGGTTTTAATATTCTCGTACCTTCGTCCGCGACATTTTCTTTCGTATTTATCCAGTGCCATTCTCTTCTTTTAGACAAATCTAGAATCTCCCCAATTCGATTCGATACAAAACTTTTATATTGAGTCTTGTCTGATTTTATCCACCATAGAACTGTTCTTGAATCTGACCAGTAAAAACTTTCTTGAATAGAAATTTCTAATTCTGCTAATGTATTATCCATGAGACGACTTAACATAAGTGCTGCTTGTAGTTCTAATCTTGGGATGCTTGTCGGTTTTAATGGGCTAACTTTTGTTTTTGCAACGAGAAAGGATACTCCACAACTTTTTTCTTTAAAATATCTAATATATATTACTGCACAACATGCTTTCTCACTAGCATCACAAAATCCATGAGCTTCAATTTTTGAAGAATTTGCTAATTCGATACCATAACATCTAGGAATTTTTATATCTGGTATGAGTTTAAGAGAATTTTGAATCCAGGTCAACCAACATTCATTAATTTCATGAGTTACTTCGTCATTCCAATCAATTTTTAATCTCCAAATTTCTTGTAAAATGATTTTTCCAGTGACAACCATTTTAGCTAGGAAGCCGAGGGGGTCAAATATAGACATAACGACTTTTAGAACGTCTCTTTTGGTTGGCCTTTTGTTTTTGTTTAAAATGTTCTCGTAGATTTTTTTGAGGTCGAGAGAAAACGTAAATATGTCTTGTATAGAATTCCATTGGATGCCAAGAACTTTCTCTGTCGGGTTTATTTTGTATTCTTCGAAGTTTTTAATTTTTTGCATTTTTAAGTTTTCGGGAATATGGTGTAAGATACGTTTAGAATTAGAAATAAAATTACAAATTTCAAACCAAACTTTCTCAGATGTCCCTTGCGGAATGTTACCTTCGCGATGATCCATGGCTCTGTATACTTGAATGGTCCTGGCGATTCGCGCATCTTTTTCCAAATCGTTATTGCGAAATTATAGCAGAGACTGTCCGCAAACAATTCAGTCTTTTCCTCTGGATTTGTGAGTATCTGGCCTATATTTGGATTTTTGATGAAGGACATGTGTCTTTCCTCCTTTAATTAAGGAGCAAGTGAATTTGTATATTGTCTTATCCTCGATTTTTAATCCTTCAACTATATCAGACCAAATTCTAGATTCTCTTGGATTTAATGCTGTTCTAATGGCTAGAGTCATTTGATTCGCCTGCTTTTTAATGCGCGGATCGCCAGTCCTATATGCTTGCTTTAGCATTCTGTTTTTATTTTTAATCATCTGAGTAATTTCGGGTCCTATAGCGCCCCGTTTTGAAAATCTAGACGTTTTCGTTGTAGACGACTCGATTGTGGCCGAAATAATTTTACTAGTTAAATTTGCAACTGCTTCGTTTAATATTGGCTGCAGTATTTCTAATACTTCGAATTAGCCCCATAAACAATAATCTAGTGCTGTAAGGTCTGGAGATCTTGGAGGCCAGTTAATAGAAATCTTTTGAAATGAAACACGTATGTGTTGTAATTTTTACTTTATATTGTCAACATGATATATGTTTCGCCATCACAGTGGCTTCTTCAGATGTGAGGCAGGTATAACAAATTATTAAATAAGAAACTTAAAATTAAGGTACCTGCACTTTGTTGAAAACTCTGATAAATAAGTTTCTACTAGGATGTATCTGATGTAGAAACCATTGACGACATTCTTCAACAGCAGCTGTAGCACTTCCATTACAGAAGCCATAAACAAGCACCATATTTGCATATTCTAACTTTGTATTGGCATTTTGTAACTTTTTAGTCATTCAAACTTGAAAATGAACGTTCATCACTGTCACAATACACTGACACATTGTCAAAATGACAAAGTTATCAAATGTTTTTGAGTCTCGAACTCTGATACTGCGTAAATTTGGATACAAGTGGAATAGTGGATACAAGTGGAACGCTAGATAACATTTTTTAATTACGCTATAAACAAATTATAATCGAATAAGAACTTATAGGTTTTTCACATTATTTTCACGTGTATAGAGATCCGTCCGACTCACCCTGCATATGACGGACACTTTCTATATTTATAGCCACTTACCCGGTACGAAACTCATGCCTCTTTGATAAGACAACCCCGTAGGATTCGACGGTCCCGTACCGTCCGTACACCACACGTCTGGTGGCGCTGACGGTATCAAGGTCACTTGTGTCATTGTCGATTTTCTAGGGTCGACGGGGTCCTCTTCTATTAAATAATCAGTTCCGGTCGCCGTCGAGACGATCGATTTTTGGGGTGGCATGTCGAATTCGGAACCGTATACGACGACACCCTCGTCCTCTGCAACTAGGGCTTGCGTGGCGCACTCACAGCAAGGACAAGGCGCCTCCTCTTCAATAAAAACAAAATTGAAAGTACAAGGATTGCTTTTTCCTTCTGTCAGACCTGTCCCTGAGACGCCTTTCGTCGTATCACTACTCGTCAGTTGACAGAAGGAAATAGCAGAGGTTTTCAAAATAGAAAAAGATTATCGACGGAGAATGAAACCAGATGGCTCCATCTCGTGATTATCGTAAGAAACATCTCGGGTGTGCTAAGAAGAGATGTTTCTAACGCCATTTGCTTTCATTTTCCGTTAAAAAACACGTTTCGATTAAGTATTCGATCGATTGAGTAGTGTTGGATAGTGATACCTTGATAAGCAGCGCCACATTGGCATGGTTGATCATCAGTGTCGCATTTGCAAGGTTCACCTGAAAGTACCAACATCCGAATATAAATAATTGAATAAAATTTGAACCTTTTTTTAAATTATATGTTGCACTTACGTCTCTCGGGATTAAATGGCCCACTTAAGTCCCCGTTTGGCGGGACTTAAGTACCTACTTTAGTCCCGGAAGTACAAAGAATAATAGTGATGTTTTATTTTTAATAATTATTTCATGCTTTACATAAGCGTCACTATAATTTATTTTGATAAATCCATCTTTACTAATTAAATTGCAAATATTGATTCGCACAAGTGTGAATTGTCAATAACACAGTGTCATTTCCATAGACAGTTCCTAAAAATTGGTAGTATTGCTGGACTCTGTATTGAGACTTACCCCAGTTGTCCCCACATCGACATAATGGTCGCTCGACTGAAATTACATAGAAGAAGATAAATTAGCAAACGAGCAAACAATAAATCCAGTTAATTTTAAAGATTTACTTATATAAATACAAATAACTTACACTCTTCTTCTTCTGGTTCATAATCTCCTACAAATATAATTTATGAAAATAAGCAACGATTGCAATAAGTTTTTATTTTTATTACCGGTACACACGCACTGATCAAATTTGTCATACTTTCTTTTTAGTATCCAGTAAGATGTTGGAAATCTTTTCAAAAATCTAAAAGAAATTTTAAAATATCAGGTATAAGCTTAATTTGATGACATAAAAACCAATAAACTCCTGACCATAGGCGTTGCTTCTACCAAATAATTAAAATGCGGAATTCATGGTACTCCTTAATTTTTTGCGCAAATAGTCCTATCGTAGTTCAATGATACGCGGGTTTTCCATTATAACCATTAGATTAACTAATTTTTTATTTTTAAAGGCACACTTTAACAAAACACCACGCAATGTTTCTAAAGATTGTTGTATTGTCAGCCGTTTTGAATTTTTGATTTATTGGTTTGCGCTTTATGGAATGACCGGTTACAGTCCCCAAATTAATTACGTTATACATTTTTATAAAACCCAAGTTGTGTTCATTCATTACAAGTACATTCTTGTACAAAGTGCATTTTGAGTTATTCCCGGATTTTCTTTTTTTAAACACGCGTACATATTTAAAATAATGCGTTGATATTGAACATGTAAATCTTTTAATAAATGTAGGTACCAAGCAAAAATTTACTTGGTAAGTTAAAGCAGAAAATGAAATATGTAAATTACATTAAATCGTTTCAACCGGTCACGCCGCTGTCCGATTCCCAATATCGCATACCTCAAACATCAACTGATTTTAAAGCTGATATGGGATCACCCAATTGGCAGAACCTTTAAATACTTGCTGTTTTTGTCTACAGCATATAAGTTTGTATTTATATGCTGCTCTATTAATTTTCCCACTCGGAAAAAACAGTTCGCACTTTAAATTGCCAGTGGGCCTCGATGGTCTATCATCAGGGTGTTGCCAGTTCTAAAAGGTTTTCGTAAGTGTAGGACGAACGTAAGGGTTTGTTAATTGTTTATTTTTTTTGTTTATCCACAGTGAAATTCCTTTTTAGTTTAATTTAAATTATTTTTGTATAAATTATACTTCTGAAGTACTAAAAAAATTATTATAATATTCATAAATGGCTTGTTCCTTCTTTCTTTGGCATTGAAAATTTCTTGGTTTAAAGTACATTATTTGCCAACTAGCTTTCAAAGAGAGTTACTGACTATCAATTAAGATTAAGATGCCGGTCGCTTTTATTTTTGGTTTAAGTTTTCCTTGGGTGAGATCCTTGCATTCTACTAAAAAAATACATTAATTGGCTATTTTGGGTTTTTTCAAAAATACAGGGAAAGTCAAAAATAAGCCCCTCCTGTTCAGTCCTCGTTGGAACACACTGTACCTACACAAGATTAATAGGTATGATCCGTTTAAAATTAATTTTCTCTAGTTTGTTTCAAAATCGTGACAATACCTTCAGACTGCTGGCTCTAAAATGCTGAATAAACTTGTAAATACTTCTCATAATACTTACATTAAACAACATATAGTATCCGCTAAAAATACCAATGCTGTAATACATCCAAGGACAATGCCCACAATTGCAACGACCTCTTTTATATTAAAGAAGCATACGCCCGCATAACACATAAACATGAAGAATCCAGATGTAGAAACAGTTAGCCACGCACAATGAGTTATAGGCCTACAAAAAATATTTCTATAATAAAATTATAACTTTTATACAGGGTGTTCGGTAAGTACCTCCTAGTTTCTCGGGAGCAAAGTGTACCAACGTTGGACAATTTAATAAAAAGGCTGACAACAGATGAAGCAGAAATTAAATGCTCAAGAACGACATTGTGGAAGCGCCTTCAACACATGGGCTTTAAATTCATCTGACAAAAGTAAATGAATACAGAACTGAAGGTAGACCGATTATTTATTTAGATAAAACGTGGTTTAACAACCACGACACCCCGTCAAGTCGTTGAGTCGATTCTAGCGGCAAATGTGTGACACGTGCCCCGTCGAACTGTGGAAAAAGAATACCAATCTTACATGCTGGTTCTGAAGATGGGTGGGTGCCGAATGGTCTATCTCTCTCGGCAAAAAAGCGGAGTTATTTGAAAATTGGTTTGAAACTAAATTATTATTATTATTATTATTATTATTATTATTATTATTATTATTATTATTATTATTATTATTATTATTATTATTATTATTATTATTATTATTATTATTATTATTATTATTATTATTATTATTATTATTATTATTATTATTATTATTATTATTATTATTATTATGATTTTCTGACAGGTCGCGAGACCTGCCATGCACTCCCTCTACGGGGAACATTCACTCATCCCAGATATCACCGATATCAAAAGGATTGAGCTCTGTGGGGGCCCTTTCCGTGTTATTGGGCCCGTGGGGTTCTTCTTTGATTACCCATATACTTTTTGACTGTTCGGCTTGTTGAAAGTAGCACTGCTTTCTGCATATCCTTGTAGAGATCTTGAGGTAAGTCTAGTGTTCTAAGGTTTTCCAAAAGCTTGTTTGGGATTACTCCTGTTGTTGAAACAATAATCGGCATGGTTTCGATGCTGTCCATATTCCACTGTGTTCTTATTTGCTCCTGGAGGCCTCGATACTTCGCTATTTTCTCAGCATGCTTCACTAGAAGGTTGTTGTTATTTGGTATAGCTACATCTATCAGAGTCGTTTTCCTGGCCCTCTTGTCTACCACTACAAGGTCCGGTCTGTTGTGGGCCACCGTCTGATCAGTAAGAATAGTCCGGTCCCAGTACATCTTATAGTGGTTGCTTTCTAAGATTGTCTGTGGTGTATATTTATAATATGGGATCTTCTCATTTTGGACAAGCTGTAGTTTCACCGCTAACTCCTGGTGTAGGATCTTGGCCACTGCATCATGCCTCTCCTTGTATTCTGTTGCAGAAAACATCTGGCATCCTCTCGTGATGTGTTGGATCGTTTCTGCCGTTTGACATCCATATCTGCATTTATCTACCTGTACTGAGTCGTCTCTAATTATGTATTTCAGGTAGTTTCTAGTTGGTATGACCTGATCTTGGATTGCCAGTAGAAATCCCTCCGTTTCAGGAAACATCTGTCCAGAGATGAGCCAGTAATTCGACGCAAGACTGTCGACGTGATCCTGGGCTGCCTCGTTCAGGTGTCGTCCGTGCAGAGGTTTTTCCCTCCATATCTGGAGCTTTTCTTCATTGGTCTTGTGGTGTTGTGGAGCATTCTGATCCCTCAATCTTAGAGGAGTAGAGTGGTCTGCTTCGCAAATAGCATGGTGTAGGTCTGAAGTTTGGGCTTTGTTGCGGAAGTACTCCCTTAAGTTGGTTATTTGTTGATCCATTATTTTCCCAATATCTGCCAGACCTCTTCCGCCTTGATGTCGTGGTAAAGTGGTCCGCTCTACCGCACTTCTTGGATGGTGTTTGAGTGTTTTGGTAAGTTGGGTTCTGATTTTGCGCTGTAGCCCTTCGATGTCAGTCACGCTCCAGTCTACAATGCCGAATGAGTAGGACAGAACTGAGCAGGCGTAGGTGTTAATTGCTTTGAACAGGTTCTTGCTGTTCAGTTTCGTTCTCAGAAGCCTTCTCTTAAAAAACTCTTTTCTTATATCTGTCTTCATCGCTGCATGACTGATGCGTTGAGCCTGCTTCATCCCCAAGTATTTGTAGTTCTCGCCTTCTCCCATTGCCTGAATCTCCTGGCCATCTTGCATAACGAACGGGTTTTGCTGTATTTTTCCCTTTATCATGGTGAGAGTACGACATTTATCCAGGCCAAACTGCATTCCGACATCATTGGAGAATTCCTCCACTATTTTAAGCATCTGATCGATTTGGTTTTTGGTAGCGGCCATTAGTTTTAGATCATCCATATATAGAAGATGGTTAACCCTACTTGCTTCTTGGTTGCCGTTTTTGATAGCGAATCCATATCTTGTGGAGTTTAGTCGGTTGGAGAGAGGGTTCATAGCTAGACAGAACCACAGAGGACTCAAGGAGTCACCCTGGAATATTCCTCGTTTTATTGGAACAATGTCGGTGGAAATATTGGTGGTCCCCTCATTAAGGTGAATCTTGGTCTTCCACAGCCCCATTGCGTGTTGTAGAAATTTTATCAAGTAAGGATCGATTTTGTAGATCTTTAATATGCAAAGGAGCGACTCGTGCGGTACGGAGTCAAAGGCCTTCTTGTAATCTACAAAGGCAGTATAGAGGTTTCTTTGCTTAGAGTAAGCTTGGTTGCTGATGACTGAGTCAATTATTAATTGTTCCTTGCGTTATTATTGTTATTATTATTATTATTATTATTATTATTATCGAAGTATGCAGCAGGCGGTTTACAACCGATAAGCTGCAATTTAGTCATAAGGTGCTGTCAGTTTAGTGTCACTGTTATGGATAACGCTAGTTATCACAGTAGACAATTAAACAAAGCTCCTTCTTCAAAAGACACTAATTGATAATGATATATTTTTTCATTAAAACTATAGATAGAAAGACTTATTAGAAGTGCTTAGAAGTATGTTTATTCAAAAAGAATATTACTGCGATGAACTTGCGAAAAGCATGGGGCGTACAGTATTGCGGCTACCGCCTTACCACTGTATATTTAACCCTATTGAACAAGTATGGCACCAACTTAAAGCTGGAATTCGTCTCAATATTATTTTACCCACACTTAATTCTAGTGTATTAACTCTAATTGATGATGAAACTAAAAAAATTTCTGAGGTGAACTGGAAAAACTGCGTACAACATGTAAAGAAAGTAGAAGAGAGTTACATTTGTATTGGGAATGCAACAGAAAGGTTTATTATTACTTTAGTTGATGATACCGATAGTGAAGTAGATTTAGTTGGGTAATTTATTAATTAATATAATAATTTAGCATTATAAGTGTAAGTGTAAGACCATAATTTTATTTTTATATTTTGAATTTAATAAACTTAAATAAACATCAGATTCATATTTATTTGCTGCTAAATTAAATCTTTCAATACTATGTATTTTCTAAGACGGTCCTAGCTCAGTCGGCATTGTGTCAATACCCCTATTTAGGTAGAAATAAATAAGAGTAATTTGGTCAGTTTCCTATATTTGTGAATACACTTTACTTAGGATTGCTGCTCCACAAAAAGATAAACAAGTTTAAGAAACACTGGTATAAATTGTTTTAAACTTTAGCCCTACACACTCAGGTTCAATATATCCAATATTCCTGTAATAATACATACCGTACGGAAATCCATGATATTAAGTCTACACATGTTATGGCAAAATATGTGCATGATACTACGATTGGAAGTCTCGGTAATAATAGGAACTTTATGTTTAAAGTCCAGTATATTGTTAAATTGCTAGCATAGGCAGTGGCAAAGCAGCTTAAACACAGGATCTAAAAAAATTGATACGTTATTTTTTTTAAATTATGTGCATTCACTTTACTAATATAAAAAAAAATAAAACCACAACCAAACGCATTTAAAGGAATTTTATGTTTAAGGAGTTCAGACATAATAGATAATAATAAAATATGTAACGAGTGATTATTAATTATTTTAAGTGTAGCAGTAGCGCGTAGATTAAATCATAGGGCGAATTTGCAAGAAAGCAGCGTTGTCACGTTGAAAACCTAAAATAATGTTTTTTGACGGTATGTAATATAAAATCCTGAGCTATCTTACTTTGAAAGCCTACTTTATATGGCCGCCTCCTACTTCTAGACACCTTCTGATGTTTCTTCTTACCCTCAGAGACACATTAACCAATACGTTTGGAGAATTATTAATTTCGGCAATTTTTTCTGAAATCCTTCGTTTAAGATCATTTATATCCTCAATTGGTGTTCGATAAATGGAGTTTTTTATAAAAGGCCACAAGAAGAAATCGCAGGGTGTTAAATCGCAGGAACGAGGTGGCCATATCTGTTGCGTATTTCGGCTTATAACTCTGTTTTCAAAAAATTCACTTATAAAATTTAAATTTTCTCTGGTTACATAAGGTGTAGCGCCATCTTGTTGGAAGTAACCTTCCCGCAATTCATCATCGTGAAGCTCATTAATAAATGTTGTCAGAATTTCGATCCGATATCTCTCAGCTGTAATTGTGCCATCAAAGTAAATTGGGCCTACTATTCTTCTAGAACTAATTGCTGCCCACACACCAACTTTTTGAGGATGAAGAGGTATTTCTACAAAAACATGCGGATTTTGCGTATTCCACATTCGCATATTTTGTGAATTAACATAGCCTGATAAATAAAAATAAGCCTCATCGGTAAAAAATGTTTTTTCAAAAGCACCACTATTTTCTTCTTGAAAATTGTTTAAAAACCATTCACAAAAATTAAGTCTTTGGGGAACGTCATTGGGAAGGAGTTCATGAATAGCCGTAACACGATAAGGGTATAGATGCAGATCCTTTTTCAAAAGTGTTTGACATGTACTGTAGCATAAATCCGTTTGCTGAATTTGTTGAGATAAATGCCTAATAGAAGTTGAAGGATTATTTTCCATAATTTGTCGCGCTTCTTCAATAACCTCATTCGATCGTTTCGTTGGTCTTCCAGCCCCTTTTTTATGTTGAACAGAACCAGTCTGACGAAATTTATCAATTAGGTATTGTGACCCAGTACGAAAATTATGAAAGGTCACCGCAACATCAGGAAACTCGGTTCGAAATTCATCAAAGCAGTCATGCATAGAGTAATTCCACACACCGCCTATTTTGTTTCCATTTCTAAAAAAACTTTCAACAATAAAAATTTTTTGTGCTTCACTAAACATTTTTACTGTAGAACTTTCAATCCGGCAACAAAGCTTCACCAAAACTTGATACGCTGAAAAATAAAAAAAAAATAAAAAATAAAATCATATCCTGCAAATAGCACTTTATAATAGTCAAAAGACGACTCCCCGGAGAAATATTAGTAAAAGCAATAGTAACCTACCTTCAAATAACTGCAAAAATTACAAAATTTCTCCAATTTTTAAACTTTACAAATACACAAATTCAAATAAGACGTAAATGTCATAAAACAATCATGTCATCTTATCTACGCAGTACGGCCATGATGCTTTTAAAATGCATGGCCTCCCTTGAGCAAAATAATTAAAAATCACTCGTTATTAATAATAAGCTAATTCTGTAAAATGTTGCAAAAGATATATATAATAAGGGAAAGAAAGTATTTCTCTCAAGCACCCAATGAAGCATTTTAGCTTATAATTATTATGCACTGTTTACGCACTTCAATGATTGGACGGGATCGAAAAACGGGCAATTTTTCTTTGTTTAAATGTTTCTCCTATATACGGAAAAGTGGCTGCATATTATGACTACTTTCCCTGCAGAAATTAAGGATCCTAAGCAAATGTCTTCCGGTACCCCGAGACATTCAAAATTTAGAAATTTCAGTAAAATTTTCCATAAATATATTGTACCTGTTATTGGTGATTTTGCAGCCCTTTACTGCTTACAGAAAACAACTTAGAACTTACCACCTGTAGGTGGCTGCAAGTCGAGTCTTCTTTTTAACATTTCATAAATTAGGTATTCTTTAAAAAGTCTCATTTGCGTTCAAGTTTTGGTTGCAATAGCTGAGACCATGCTTCTGTCACTAGTTTTACACACCAATTGCCAGCATAATGGAATATTAACCGACTGGATATAACTATTAACCTATATTTGTAGTATATATTTTTCCATGCTTAATAAGTTACCAAGGGGCCAGTTTTCCGCATATGGGAGTTTTGGATTTCTAAAATTGATATTTTTGTTCCTACTAATTATGCTTGCCCTTATTCACGCGAATCAAATAATTTGAAACCGGTGAGTGTGCGTGTAAGCGAAAAAAGCAGTATATTTCTTGCAATTTTATGCAGTATTAGTATTTTGATAGCGAACTGTATTTGATAATACATATAGTTGGGAAAATAGCTGTGCCCGGAATTTTGTTATTTTGTTCTTAGTGTACATAAGCGGTTAAAGAATAATACAATTAAAATATATCCTTCTTATTTACAAGCTCCAGAATAGTCAAACCGGTCAGCTGACACCATTTTTGGCTCTTTTTTACTTGATTTCGCCTTGCCTCTAGCTGTCTTTTGTTATGATCTTGATAGTCCTGAACCCCTCTGCTTGGCATACAGAATTTGTAATATTTTTTTAGGTTTCTATTTTAAGCGATTTTCTAGTGATTCGTCAATGTCATTTCTTTTAACGTCACGACATTTATGACGTTTATTACTGAAATTAAATTATACAGAGCTTCTAAAACTTTACCTCTCGTTCCAGGAACTTGGTTTGGACATTAGGGACGACCAAATCGCAGAAATGGAATCTCACATCTACGACATTGACTTCGCGGCAGTGGCCGAAGAAGAGAAGCTTACTAGGCACGATGTAATGGCCCACGTGCATATCTTTGCCGAAGCTTGCCCTTTGGCCGCTCCTATTATACACCTGGGTGCCACATCGTGCTTTGTAGGAGACAATACGGACTTAATTGTCTTGAGAGATGGTCTGGAGCTTATTCAGCTGGCAGTAGCCCGTGTCATACAGAATTTGGCCGACTTTTGTGATAAATACAAGTAAGGACTCGTCTACATGTATTAGGCGTAATTAAGTAATAAACATCGTATTTAAGGGCACTTCCAACACTTGGTTTCACTCATCTACAGCCAGCCCAACTAACGACTGTCGGTAAAAGAGCGACATTATGGCTCTTTGATTTTTTGTTGGATGAGAGGGCTTTGCGTCGAGCTAAACAAGACCTTAGATTTAGGGGCGCTAAAGGTAAGATCAAGGATTTGTTCATAATGCTGTTTTGTATGACACTCAATTCTTTGTCGTCAGTTACAATTTATTAAGATATGATTGATACATACTAATTCTTTTACCAATAATACGTGTAGTGGGTAGTAAGGTGGTCCAATTTATATTAAAAACAAATTAAGTTGTTTCTATCAAGGCCTAGTTTTGTCCACTTTAATGTAGTAATTCGTGTGCCAAATCTGAGCTTCCTACATTAAATTTAAGCGTTTGTAGAAAAGTCGATTTAAGAATGGAAAGATGATCCGCTTTACTAAGAGCAAAGAATAGAAGCAGTTTATTATTCGCATATATTTTATGGAAAACAACTTCCTACTCCATCAAAGGCCTCTCTTGTTTAGTATCTTATTATTTTGTTTCTGAGTATCAGATTTGTATTTAGGATGTCATTATAATGGGTGCCCCATAAATTTAATTTGTTTGGTCTTCGCTTTCGTGTACTTTATATTTATGCCTTAAGGAATAAAAATAAAGTTGTGGAGACAAAATATGTAGTTACTACGACCAATTTCTTCTAATTTAGGTACTACAGGAACTCAGGCATCTTTTCTGCAACTGTTTAATGGTGACGGAGAGAAAGTTAAAGCTGTCGATAAAAGATTAACAGAGCTATGTGGATTTGATAAAACTTATCCCGTTACTGGTCAAACTTATACCAGAAAAGTGGACGTGGAAATTATATCCGTCCTGTCTTCTCTTGGTAAGTTTAAAGTCGCCTAAGGAACCAATAATGCTGCGTTTTTTTTTTAAATTGTAGGATCTACAATTCATAAAATGTGCTCCGATCTTCGTCTTCTGGCCAACATGAAAGAAATAGAGGAACCGTTCGAAAAAAGTCAAATCGGTAGCTCTGCCATGCCTTACAAGAGGAATCCGATGAGATCGGAAAGATGCTGTGCCTTGGCCAGACACATGATGGCATTGTATTCTAATGCCGCCAATACACACAGTGTTCAATGGTAACTCACTTAAGTAAACTTTACCATTAATATAATATAAACCTTTTTTTATATTTCTTTACCATCTATCATTATCAGTCTTGAGCTAAAAGTAAATTCTTAAACATGTAATTTTATCTTAAGGTTAGAACGGACTCTTGATGATTCTGCTAACCGGAGGTTAACCCTCCCTGAAGCGTTTTTGAGTGCAGATGCCGCCCTTGCAACCCTCACAAACATAACCCAGGGTTTGGTAGTTTACCCGAAGGTTATCGAGAGGAGGATCAATCAGGAGTTACCTTTTATGTCAGTCGAGAACATTATTATGGCCATGGTTAAAAAAGGAGGAGATAGACAGGTTAAAATTAGCATTAGTTAGAGGCTTCTATTGGTCGCATTCATCAGAATGTAACGGTACTTCATTGCGGATGGTTCTCATTCTCACTCAATATATTCTGATGAACACTTCCATCAGGGACGGCTTAAGGCCCGGGCAACTACCCAGGGGCGCGCCAATAACGATTATTACGTAGTAGTAAGTACTCTTACCTTGCTCGCGTCGTCGCCAGAAATATCTAGGTATCAGGTAGGTGCCTACGGGTGAAAATTTTACCTTGAGCCGGTCCCGGCTTCCATTATTATTTATGTTTCGGTCTTGTCTCCCTTAGGTATGCCATGAGAAAATTAGGGTTCTTTCTCAAGAAGCCGGAAACCAAGTTAAAATTTATGGAAAAGAGAACGATTTGATAGAGCGAGTGAAAGCTGACTCTTACTTTTTGCCGATAGTAAACATCTTGGACGACATATTGGATCCCTCAACGTACATAGGAAGAGCTCCAGAGCAAGTTACCGAATTTTTAGAGACCGAAGTCAAGCCTATTTTAGGCCTGTATGATCTGAATAAGATAAATAAGTCTGTAAGCCTTAATATTTAGATAAATTCACTTATAGATATATTAAAGTTTGTTGAATTAAAAAGGGGTTTCTAAAAGTTTTACTGATGGGTTTTTTTTTATTTAAATTATTTACTGAATATACACTAGGTCAATAATATTCTGTTTACGATTTCTTCCAAAATTAACTATGCAAAATAATGCAACCCCCTGTACCGATCATCTTCCTCGATGACGCTCCCGGGCAATATTGACGAATCACAAAAGGTGCATGATCTTTTCACGGAAGAGTTCTCCGACGACAGCTGCGATATCTTCTCTTCAGATATCTGATCCAGCCTTTCCAGTTCTAGAAATATATTCTCCGATCGTACCGGTGAATTTCCTGCAGACCTAGAATCTATCGTATTTGTTCGAAATACATTCGGTTCCCTTCTCGGAGAACTTTTCGGAGATAGTCCTGTTATGGTACCAGGAGTGATTGGTACCAGTTCTTTGTTTACGGCAAAAGTACCTGCAATAAGTTGAATTAATTGGATAATTATTTGGTTGAATGCAGTTCTTATACCACTGTAAGTTATGGGAGTTGACATGGTTGCTTGTTTTCTGGCATCGAATTTCCTGGTGATGACTGGCGAGGAACAAGTCCACGGTGATTTTTTGCGTCGCTCCCGTTCGACGTTCCAAGGCTGGACAGTTACAGTTCCTGAAAAGTGAATGCATGGTAATAATATACTAAACATGTTATGTGGACCAGATATGCAATGTAGTCTTATGTACAGGGTGATTCACTTCCTTAACTTTTTTATAACGAGAGTTTTACGCTAAAATCATCACTAGCTACAAATACTGTATCCGACCATTTAGTAAGGCTCACATACAATCTAGAGCAGCCCATTTGACAAGAAAACGTGGATTTCATGTATAATTTTACTACTATTTAAATACGTTGGAACACGAGTAAACGTGTTTCCAATGTGTAAAACTAACAACTCTTACAATACAAGGACAAAGCTCTCAAGCTAGAGAGCCTTGTTATTTAAGCGAAATGTCAGATTAATTATTCATAAATTCCTAATTAGGTAAGATAACTTTTGAAATAAGTTTTATTTAAGTAATTTGTTTATAGCTACGTTAACCTAGTTATTCATACAGGTCTAATGTACTTTCACAACATTATTTAATTTGGATTATTTTGGTGTTAAATAAAAAAATATCAATAACAATTTTTAGAAAAAGTACGGCCAGCGAAACGCTAAAGGCGAACTAGCAACGTCGCACCAGCTGACACTATTATTGCCGGCATTTTTTCTGGAAATTTGTTACTGTTTTAGTGTAAAAATAGCATATATAGCAAAACTGCAATTAATGGAAAGGCCATGTCAAATTTTTCAACAAACAAAAAGAGCATTAACTTTAATAATATTAAAAAACAAGGTAGAGTATGCCACTGTATTTTGAATTGTGTGACTTTAAACAGAAAATAAAATAAATGTGACTAAATACATCCATGTTCTCGAACATCGATGTTTTTTCAACATCGATGCTAAACACGTAGATATACTAACCCTTTTCATCGTGTTCGAAGTAGGTTTGCACGAATTTAGTTTTTGAAGTTTTCTCGCCAGAATACCCGCCCAGAGAATAATTTAAACCTGGTGATCCCCGGCTATCCATATTATACCCTGACGATGTTTGTACGCATCTTGTTCTGGACCCTAAAGAGCAGAACATTTTGAAATGGAATATATATTGTCCATAATATTTTCTAGGACGGCATAATGTACCTCTTTCAGGTGTATGACATCCGTCGCTGGGCGGAATCCTCTCTTCTGCCAAAAAGGGGGGCTGGTCTTTACCAATGGGGAATGTGCCCCCATAAGTTATTGGCATGGTCGTTAAAATAGATCGGTGTGGTGGAGATTTTGGTTTGTTTCCTGTCGGGGCTAAACGGGAATACATTATTATTTTTAGACTGTTGATTAATTAAAATAATTGATTACGACCAGCCGAGTCAAAACTTTTACTGGACGAATATTAAATATACATAGTGTTTGGAAATAGTGCTACTTAACTTAAATACAGGGTGATTTACCATAATGTCCCACCCCCTTAAGTTTTGAATTTTTCCTGCTGGGCAAAAATAGAAAATATCAAAAAATGTAGAGCACTTTCTGCAGGGGTTCCACAAATTCTTCTAGTCACTTAATAATATTTAGGATATCGCATAAAGTTATATTTTCTTAAATGGGGTACCCTAAATATTATCCAATTCTTGGATTCTACCCAACGCATTTCATGTAACATACGTTATACTTTAACCCAAAGGTATTCAAAATGTTCACACTTAAATGGGAAAATATTTCCATTAGTTTGATATGCACCTGGTAAAATTTACGTGAGCTTCAGCCGCTATAATTGTAACTTCTTATATTACATAACAACAATTCACTCCCTTAAAATGCCTTACTCGAAAAGTAAAAAGAGATGATTTGAGTTTTATTAATTGAGAATAATTACAATTTAACAATTTCAAAATAATTGTATAACATTACAACTTTATCATATAAAAGTAATATTTATGCATAAAGATGTTCAACTGGGCCACAATTTTCTTTAGTTGGCGTTCTTCTTAGCTTTTCTACAGCATTTGTGATAAAATGCAATTTATTCTCGTTCCACAATCTCATTTTGTATGATGGTGATAAGCAATACCGTAGTGAGCCGATTATATATGCCGGGCCGATTATGTTGGGTTCAGTGCTATAAATTATTTCAGTTCAGGGTTAGCAGTATTTGTATATTTATTGATTGACAGTAGCCCATCATTGTCTTGTATTTTTTCTTAATTAACTTAATTTTGAATGGATAATACCCCTCTTTTTTTAGGGTTCTCTGATTTTTGAATATGTTTTTATAGACTTGTTAGGGGTTTTGTCAAAAGAAAGAAGAATGTTTAACTCACGGTCTTTGTCTCTATTTACTTGTCTTTTCATTCGATGTACATTTGATGCCTCTTGAAACTGAGGGGTTTTCTACAAGGATCGTACATATACGGATTTTCTCTTCTAAGATCTTAATGAATTAATAGACATATCGTCGCTGAAAAGCCGTAAAGGCGTATCTCCATGTTTACAAGTTTAACACACTTTAAAGAAAAGCGTTGTCCCCTTTTCTTCATTAACCTTAAATGATAAGATCTATTGTACTTTAGTTTTTAGATTTATTTTAAGCCCCATTAAGTTTATAAATTTATTATTATAAATATACAGGGTGTTAATGTGATCATGTTACAAACTTCTAAGGTAGATAGAACACAGACAAAAAAATAAAGTTCATATAAACATGGGCCCGGAAACGCTTCAATCATCAATAAACTCTTGTTGGACTTTTATTATGATTTCTTCTGAAATATGTAGGTCTAATTTTATAAACAACATTTTACAGGTGACCCTACAAGAAGAAGTCCAGTGGTGTAATGTCTGGAGACCTAGGCGACCATTCAATAGGACCACGTCTTCCAATCCAGCTGTTCAAAATAATATGGCCCAATAATTTTGTTTTTCACTATACCCGCCCAAACATTAATTTTTTGAGGATATTGAGTATGATGCCCACGCATCCACCTGGGATTTTCTTGTGCCCAATATTTACAGTTTTGCCGGTTTACTTCAGCCATTAATTTAAAAGTAGATTCATCCGAAAATAGGATATTTTCAACAAACAAAGGATGTGCGTTACATATTTCCATTAATATTTGACAAAACTCCATCCTACGATCTGGATCATCTTCATTTAACTCATGAACCAGTCGGATTTTAAACGGGTGCCATTTTTCTACCATTGATAGGTGGTTATAAACGGTCATAGCAGCCGCCTCATGATCTATGTCAATCCGGCGGACGCTGTATTGGGGATCTTCTTCTATAGCCAATAAAAAATTTAATTTTTTATCATCCGGAATAGCTGGATGGCCTTTCCTGGGAAGATCTTCCACAGAACCCGTTTATCGAAATTTTGTTTCATGTTTACTCACAGTTGATCTAGTGATTGGTCTTTCTGGGTACTTAGCATTGTTCACAAAATGCAAACTTCTTGTTGG
The DNA here is from genome assembly GCA_963920685.1 of Polydrusus tereticollis. NCBI lineage: Eukaryota > Metazoa > Arthropoda > Insecta > Coleoptera > Curculionidae > Polydrusus > Polydrusus tereticollis. The sequence continues at coordinate 10,959,695 of OY987333.1, forward strand.
GTACGAATCCTATCACCATATCCAATTATCATAAGAATTTCTATTCTTTGTGTGGGAGATAAACGCATAGTAACTAAATATTAAAATTAATTTTATTACTTCTACTAAACTTACTAGAAAAATTCAATATAATGACAGCATAATGTCATTATCTAAATACCATAGTTACATAACAGCAAATAAGCCTACTAAAAAAAACCATAACAGCAAATAAGTCTACTAAAAAAATGTATCTTAAATAATATTATTTGTTCTACCCTGTAGCTACGAAACTATCAATTTTAGGCCCTAAGTGTGTTATGTTTTTAAAATCAGCTGTTTTTGGAGATTACAGATCTTAACTAAAATATAGGGGTTTCCATTTAAAAAAATCGTCGATAAAGTCATACCTACTACATGATTTACCCTGTATAATAAATTTATAGGTATGTCAAAATATGCGCAATTAAAAATTATTATATACGTGTCCGAGAATTTTCACGAAATGTTTTTAGATTATTAAATAATGAATTTGTTCCTTACTTTATGTACAAACACTGTATAAGGTAAACCATGTGGCATGAAATACGTTTAGAATTTTAGATTGAATCTAAAATTTGGATAAAATGTAAGGTATCCTATTTAGGAATATATAACTTTATGCAATATCCTGTATATGAAGTTGTTAAGTGGCAACACTAGAAAACTAATGTCACTCTCTCTCTTAAAAATATGGCGTTAGACTGAACACAGCCGTTGTATGTATTCCTATTTAAAATATAAAAATATAAGTTTTATACAGTCCACATTGAAGAAAAGAAGTTTTATTTCGAAGGCCAAAACATTGGTCATTACGAGCCGCATGAAAATTAGCAAGATATCGGGGTAATAGTGCTGGAAATCGGAAGAAAATTTGAGAAAAATTTGACGTTCCACGACGGGTTTCCGGACCTCTACGGTAAGAGAATTCATAGGTTAAAGGGTATTGTTCGGTCTGCACCAATAGGATGTCTGAGGAATCACAGTTAAAGACAAAAAAGAGCACGCTTAAAAGTAAGTTAACAAAATTTGATAAATTTTTAATAAAATATGATAGAAATAATTTAACTGATGAAACTGTAGTAGAGATAGAGTCTAGGTTAGAAGTAGTAGAACCTATTCTGGGTGAGTTTAATGATTTAGTTATACAAATATTAAATTTGGAAAATACTCATAAAGAGACAATCCTCGCTGAGGAGGAAGATTTTGAAGATAAATATTTTAAATTGATAAGTCGGGCTAGGTTATTGTGTAAACTATTTAATAATGCTGATACTGAAACAAGATTCGCGGCTGGATCGAATGCAAGCCATAACAGTGTAGTTTTTAATCAACCCCAATCGAATGTAAGGTTACCACCCATAACGTTACCGACATTTAACGGAAAATATTGTTCTTGGTTGGAATTTAAGGATGTTTTTATAAGCCTGGTTGATGAGAATGAATCATTAAGTAATATTCAAAAGTTTTACTATTTAAGATCTTCATTAGACAAGAATGTGCTAAAAGTTATTCAATCAATAGAAGTATCAGCTGCTAATTATACTGTGGCTTGGCAATTTTTAGTCGAGAGATTTGAAAACAAAGCATTTATGATTCATAATCACATTCAGGGAATCTTTGAGCACCCAAATTTGACTGGCGAGTCACATATTGGCTTGAGAAGTTTGTTCGATTCAATTACGAGTCATCTGAGATCACTAAAAAGTTTGGGCGAAGATACTGACTCATGGGACAGACTAATTATTTATATTATAGCAAATAAATTTGATTCGGTAACGCGTCGTGATTGGGAAAATTATACTTACCAGGCTGAATTGCCAGATTTAAAAGATATGAGCAAATTTCTTAAAAATAAATGTGATATATTAGAACAGTTGGAAATAACAAAACAATATAGATCCACAATGCAAAGGCCTAGAAGGCCAGGTACTCACGGTCTTCCTGCAATAAACGAAAAAATAAAATATAAATGTTACTACTGTAACGATGAACATTCTATTTTTAAGTGTGAATTATTTTTGGGAATGTCAGCGGAGAAAAGGATTGAAGCGGTAAAAAGTAGGAAATTATGTTTGAATTGCTTGCGACATACGCACCCCTCATGGAAGTGTAAGCTAAATAAATGTTCCAAATGTCAAAAACCTCACAATATTTTGCTCCACTCAGACATTCTACATCATAATGCCAATCAGCAAAATTACGTTGGTGCGGATAATGCCCTACTCAAGTCTGCTGTCAGAGAGCAAACTTCTGTCACGCCACCGAGAGATTGTAGCGTAGCAACGCTCGCGAATGAAAGCGCTGTTGCCGCTAGTTGCGAATTATCCCATATTTTACTGTCTACAGTTATTGTTCAAATCAGTAATGATAATAAAGTAGTGAGATGTCGGGCACTGTTAGACAGTGGATCTCAAAGTAATTTTATATCGGAATCGTTGTGTCATAAATTAAAATTAAAGACCGAACAAATAAATCATGCAGTTAAGGGAATAGGACAAACCTTGTCAAATATAAGCAAACAAGCAAAGGTTAAAATAGGATCGTGTGTTAATGAACATTTTAAAAGAGATATTAATTGTCTTGTGTTGAATAAAATAACAGAAAAATTACCTAGCTTTGCTTTAAATAAAAACCAATTAAATATACCAGTAAATTTGGAGCTTGCGGATCCTGAATTTAATATACCGAAAGAGATTGATCTTTTATTGGGATCGGAGTTATTTTGGTCGGTAATTAATCAAGGTCAAAGATCACTTGGGCCAAACTTACCTGTACTTCAGAATACAGTATTTGGCTGGGTAGTGGCAGGAAATATGCCAATACAATCTTATGTTAATAATGAATCAATAAATTGTTTTAGTAAGTCTATACAAGACAATTTGGTTGATAATCAAATTATAAAATTTTTTGAATTAGAGGAAGTTTCTAATAAAAAAACGATTTTTTCTGAATCTGAGAAATATTGTGAAGAATATTTTGAAAATACCACGACAAAAAATGAAGAGGGCAGGTACATGGTCAGTATTCCTTTTAAAGACTCGGTTACTAATTTGGGTAAGTCTAGAGAGAGCGCTTTGCAACGATTCTATTCATTAGAAAGGAAACTTATTAATAATCCTAGTTTAAGGCATGACTACGTGAAATTTATGAATGAATATATTATATTGAATCATATGTCTGAACATGATAATAATACCTATAATGAAGAAGGTTACTATTTACCTCACCACGCAGTGATGAAGTATACAAGTTTAACGACTAAATGTCGTATAGTATTTGACGCTTCATGTAAAACTACGTCTGGTCTATCTTTAAATGAAGTACAATTTATAGGCCCGACGTTACAGCAAGATATCTTTGAAATCTTGGCCAGATTTAGAATTTATAAATATGTTATGACCGGAGATATTAGTAAAATGTATCGGCAAATATTAATTAAGGATAACGATCAAAAATATCAGAAAATATTTTGGAGATCCAATCCTGATGATGAGCTTAAATGTTATAAATTAAACACCGTCACATATGGGACTGCGTCCGCGCCATATTTGGCTGTCAAATGTTTATTCGATATCGCAAAACAAAATGAAAAGAACAAAATAATCAGTAACGTAATTAAACGCGACTTTTATATGGACGACTTATTAACGGGAGCTAATTCAGAAGATGAAATGTTATATATTCAAGGAAACATTTCAAATATATTGGCTCAGTCAGGATTTGAGCTACGAAAGTGGTTGTGTAATGACAAAAATATTTTGGAGAAATTTGTCGTAAATAATAATTTGGATGTTAGTACATTAAATATTGGAGAAAACGAGGCAAATAAAACGCTTGGCATATTTTGGGAACCAGGAGGTGATTCAATAAATTATAAGATAAATTTAGATAATTTATCATTAAAAACAATTTCCAAAAGAACCATTTTATCAGTTATCTCTCAGATATTTGATCCGTTGTCTTTATTAGGTCCTATAATTATTATAGCTAAACTCTTAATACAAGAGCTTTGGAAAAATAAGTTAGAATGGGACGATGAGTTGCCAGAAGGTCTATTAAAGGTTTGGAAGGATTTTCAAAGTAATATGATTTTAATAAATTATGTAAAAATACCTAGGCATGCTGTATGTTCTCAGTATATTACTATTGAGTTACATGGTTTTAGCGACGCTTCAACTCGAGTATACGGAGCGTGTGTTTATTTGCGTTGCTCTCTAGCAGCTAGTAAATATGTTTGTAATTTGTTATGTGCAAAAAGTCGTGTAGCTCCTTTAAAACATGTCACGTTACCTAGGCTTGAACTGTGTGCCGCACAATTGTTGGCAAATTTGGTAAAAAAGGTAACAGAGTGTTTAGAAATAACATTTAACAAGTGTTATTACTGGTCCGATTCGACGATTACTCTATGTTGGATTCGCGGCGAGTCATCTACATGGAAAACTTTTGTCGCGAACAGAGTAAGTGAAATTCAATCCCTGACGAGTAAAAATGATTGGTATCACGTAATTTCGTCCCAAAATCCTGCTGACCTATTGTCACGCGGAACCTCGGCAAAATTTCTTATGGGCAGTAATTTATGGTGGCACGGTCCTCAATTTCTTTTAAATGAACAATCTTTTTGGAATGTTTTTGATTTTTCAATCCCATGTGAAATCCCTGATCAAAAAACTGTGTCTTGTATTAGTTTTGAATCGTGTAGTTTGTTAGATAACTTATCACGACAAGCTTCTTCTTTTTTAGAAATTGTACATATCTTAGCTTATGCCTGTAGATTTATTTATAACCTAAAAAAAGAGAACTCTGAAGAGAATAAAAAATTAACTGGTGCATTAGTACCAGAAGAAATTGAACGAGCACAAAAGATATTGATTAAAAATGCACAAACTATGGCGTTTCCCCACGAATATCATAATTTAAAGGCGGGAAAACCTATTCCGGTTAAAAGCAAAATATTAAGCTTAAATCCATTTTTAAAGGATGAACTTATTTGTGTAGGTGGGCGATTAAAAAATGCAAATCAATTAGATGCGAAGAAATATCCTATAATTTTGCCAAATGGCCATCCTTTAACAAGGCTTATTCTAGAATCGGAACATAAAAGGCTTTTGCATTGTGGGGCGCAAGCGTTATTGTATTCGATTAGAGAGCGATATTGGCCGATCTCTGGTCGTAATGCGTGTCGACAAGTAGTCAAAAAATGTTTAATATGCTTTAAGGCAAACCCGAAAGGTAATAATTATTTAATGGGAAATCTCCCTGAAGTGCGAGTAAATACCTTTGGTGTTTTTGAAAATGTCGGTACTGATTATGGTGGTCCATTTTATATTAAAAATAAAAAAGGTCGCGGTGCAACTCTTTCTAAAGGTTATATTTGCTTATTTATATGTATGAGCACTAAAGCAGTGCACCTTGAACTTGCATCCGAGCTAACCACGGAGTGTTTTTTAGCAGCTTTTAGTAGATTCACAAGTAGACGCGGTATTCCAAAAAATGTATATTCAGACATTGGCCTAAATTATGTAGGTGCAAATAACGAACTTTGCCAAATTTATAATTTTTTGCAAGAAAATACTGATTATATCGGTAATAAACTAGCTGATAATAAGATAAGATGGCATTTTATTCCTGCCAACTCACCAACTTTCGGAGGTCTCTGGGAGGCAGGAATAAAGAGTACTAAATTTCATTTAAAGCGGGTTCTTGGAGTAAAGTCTTTGACTGTTGAGGAATTCGGCACTCTGTTGGTGCAGATCGAGGGTATTTTGAATTCTCGACCGTTATGTCCGTTAACTGAAGATTCACAGGACTGCTCCGCTCTAACTCCAGCTCACTTCCTGATTGGCCGCACTATGACAGTATTACCTCAGTATGATCTCACGGAATTGGCAGAAAACAGACTGTCAAAATGGCAACATATCCAGGCAATGGTACAACACTTTTGGACCAGATGGCAGAAGGAGTACTTGGGAGAGTTGCAGACCAGAACTAAATGGCGAAAAGGCTCCATGGACATTGTTAAAGTTGGGTCATTGGTTTTGGTAAAAGACGATAACGCGCCTGTATTGTTCTGGCAGTTAGGACGTGTGACTGAGCTACATAAAGGAAGTGATGGCATCGTACGAGTAGTAACGATTAAAGTGCGTTCTGTTACAATAAAAAGAGCTCTAAACAGAATCTGTGTGTTACCTGTAGACATTGACAATTAATTTTGAACGAAGTTTTGTTTATTTTAGAATTATGTTTTTTAGATATATTTTGCACCATTGCATTGTTAACAAATTACTTTTATTACTCACGAATTTGTAACTGTACTTATTGTTAAAAATTACTGTAGAAAATGATTGATCTTATATAAGCCAGTGTCTGTTATATATTAGAATTTTGAAAGTTCTCGCTACGTCCTTTCAAGGCGGGCGGTATGTTAAGTGGCAACACTAGAAAACTAATGTCATTTTTTCTCTTAAAATATGGCGTTAGACTGAACACAGCCGTTGTATGTATTCCTATTTAAAATATAAAAATATAAGTTTTATACAGTCCACATTGAAGAAAAGAAGTTTTATTTCGAAGGCCAAAACAGAAGTGTCTAAGGAAATTTGTAGATACCCTTGCAAAAATTATTTCAAACAGCCTAGATACTAAAAAAGTGAAGGAATTGGGACATTATGGTAAACCACCCTGTACATAGGTATATATTGTTCTTACGAAACGAGGCATTGACGCCAACATCCACCACCGATTTGCTTCCTGTACTTTGGAAAAGGTATGTAGAGATTCTAAAACATGTAATAGTATATTAAAGTACATGTTTTATAAAGCATCATCTTATAGCACGCGTCCATGTTAAAAAACGAGCCGCTTGCGGCGAGTTTTTTAACGGGACAAGTGCTCTAACTGCTTTATAAAACACGTACTTTATACTATTTTTTCTATTTTGTATTTTTTTCAATAAGAAAATACATATTTAAAAAGAAAATCAACCCTTCAAATTTTGTAAATTTGTGTGTCTAAATTCTATGTTGGTAATACTCTAAATTTCTTTTTATCATAGTAGCCTTGACAATAAATAATATTTTCTTTGTGTCATTGTCACGAAATTTGTGATTTAATATTTCATAGAGTTGTTCATAATTATAATTAAAAAAATATGGAGCATGATAATCTAAGTTTAACTCCCCCTGAGTTAAGGGATATTGCTAATAAAACGATAAATCAACTTTTACCAGAGAAATCCCGAAAACTTTCTTTTCCCATAGATCACAATAACAGGAAACGTCAGACGTCAACAGAATAAAACATTTAAATATAACCAATGCCAACTTTTAAAAAATAAAATTCGGAGTTCGAAATGGATATATTTCGAACTCGCTAGCGCGTTCGAAATATCTATTTTTCGAGACAAAATTAGAAAAAATAATTTTTTTAAATTAATTTCGATTTGTTTTCTACTCTTCTTTAAGAGGTTACATAAAATAAATTGTAGTTCGCCAACAACTTAGAAATAGACCGGAGCTTAATTCGATTTATTTCTGTATTTCAAATAATTGTCTAAAAACTTCACCTTTCCCTTTGGATTACTTTAAAAGTTTTCAAAATTTTTTGATGATTTATTTTATTTCATTACTATTCCCTATAAGGACTTCTCGACCCATTTTTAATTAAAATTAATTAAAATTCTATAAAACATTTATTTATTGGAGCTCAAAATTATTCGATTAAATGTTGCAGATCGTGAAACGGCATTTTTTCTACAAAAGTTACAGGAGACAGGACCACATCTTTCCTGCGATTGAAACATCACATATGACGCCTACACAACTACATATACTTACAAGATCCTGCAGGTAAAATCTACCAGAAATAAAAGTGCTGCTATTCCATTAAGAAATAACAATGTTTTGAGGAGTTCATGCCTATTCTCAGTTCGATATATTAAGACAGTAGCCATAGTGAATACCAAAAAATTTATGACGGAGCACAGTATTTGACCAATCAACGGAAGAGATCTAAAATAGAATGATAAAAACTAGCATGAGTGACTTTTTCACTTGTTGTTCAGATCCTTGGTCAGAGTTATTTACCTTTGGATATATGAGTATACTATCTCTGCTAAAATAATTAATAGTCCTGAAGAATTTGCTGCTACTATAACAGCTGCGTGGAGAGGTGGTATATGCGTTATATTAATAGCTACAATCACAAAGCACATACATAGAAGACCTAGTACCTAAAATTGATAATGGCATTACCTTGACCTGAATGCTTATTGGACATAAATGCTTAGATTATACAATTCTACCAATTTTTCCCCCTGTAAAAAATACCCACTATATGAAAATAAGGCTACAATTCTTTATGAAATATTTATATATAATTGATTTGTGGTGGGCTACATGCTTGGTAAAATGGATATTCCATGGTAGAGGAAATTAAAGTCTTACGTGTTATATTTCACAATTATAATTCAGCTGCCTGACACGTGTTTCGACCCTTGCGGATCATTATCAAAGGAGTACAAGACAATACTAAATTCTACGTGTTGTTAGGACATCCCCCCCTTCCATCAAACGCGAAATACAGCTCAATCAGATATGCTGGCCACACAAGTCAAAAAATCCCTAAAAAACTCAAAAACCATAAACTTATCCCCATATAAGTCAATAAAAATAACCTAGGTAAATACATAGCTAATTCAAAAATTGAAAATAAAGACAAATTGACACATAGCGGGGTCTATCAAATACAATGTGATGACTGTGATGCAATCGTTATAGGTCAAACAGGTAGAAACTTTAATACTAGGCTTAAAGAACATAAAACATCACTATAAACAACTCAATATCCAACCAAAAAAAAACCGATATGTACTCAACACAAGGGTAGAAAACTCAACTTATTAGAAACGTTAGCAATCAGAAAAGCCTTAAAAAATCGATGTAATGTTGTTAATAATCAAATTGAAATACCTTCAGGTGCCAATCTAATACTTAATTTGTACTTTTGGCCAATACCTGAAAATTAAGGACCAAAATAACCCATAATCTCAATTCACTTATTTTAATGACATGTTGACATGTTTACCATTACTATTACTTAGACATTAACTTTGTAACTACACGTACAATTTAGTATTGTCTTATACTCCTTTGATAATGATCCGCAAGGGTCGAAACACGTATCAGGCAACTGAAATATAATTGTGAAATATAACAAGTAAGACTTTAATTTTCTTTACCAAAGATTTATGTTATATTTGGTCTAAGATATTACATCCTCGAATATAAGTCTGTAGATCTAAATGTACTGTGTACAAGTATTTATATATTTATGTCAAGTATGTGTGACTTTGCGTTAAGGACACAGGTCTTTGTTATTACTTGGACTTAACAGCTAATTAAACGTTTGGATAAACTGTGATTTTTTCTAAACACATTCTTTGATACGTACGTGCGACAAAATTGGGTTTCCTATCTACTTTGCATTTCGAACATAAATGGCCTGACATCCCCACCCCCCTGAAATAATTTTCTAGTTGCGCCCACAAGTAGGCTTTCTGGTAATTCATTCTTTAACCCCTATTATTTAAAAAAAAAAAATTGTCTTTACGTTTTATTCGCGACAGAAAAACGACAGCTGCAGCTGTTGCAACTCTCTTTCTTCCAGACATTTTTACAAACTATACCATGCATACGGGTCCACAATGACTTGCTGGAAGCATGCAGTAATGTCTGTATAGCAGTTTCTCCGAGAAATTGTCCCAACTTCTTGGTTATATGTAAACTTTAGCGCCAATTACTCGGAGAAGCGCTATCGCAACTGACTATCCCGTCTAAACATCCCAAGTGACTTTGGTTAGATATAATTATTGAACTTGATTTTAAATGTTTTTGTGTCCCATCTGTTTATTATATTATAGTAGTACGTCCTTACGTTAAAATATTGAAATAGTCTATTTATAAACGAACACCAAACCTCTAAAGTCGTCCAGGTGTTTGTACGCTTGCTGCCAAGAAATATATTCTTGCAACAAGTCATATGAACTTAGAACAATTTCATTAAAGCTTTCAACGAAGGAAATTATCAATTTCTTTGTCTTGATTCGAGAATGCCGTCTTTGAGTCAAAGCAATAACAAAGACTGGTGGTGTCTTTGAAGCAAAGACATGTATACTTGACATAAATATATAAATACTTGTAAACAGTACATTCAGATTTAAATGCTTCTTTCTATTCAAGGATGTCATCCCTTAGACCGGTATCATATAAAACTTAGTTAAAGGATTGATTCTTTAAAATAAATATTAAAAAATAGCTAACCTTATTTTAAGATAGTGAATACACTTAACTCAAGGCTGTGCTTGGAATGGTTTAAATCTATTATCTTAGTTTAGGTAAAAATTTCTTTCCGCTATGGTAGTTACGAAAATTGGTTCCAAGAATGTATTATTAAGAAAACATTTGTTTGGACATATCGAAAGACATGGAGGCCTTGTTATAAATTCGTTTTGCTTTCATTATGCTTTTTATCTGTGTACTATTATATCAAATAAATAATTTATAATATATTCAGTTAATAGACTAGCATAGACAATCTTGTTTATGCCTTAGTATATAAAAAAAAGTTTGATTTCTCGTTTCGTAATGTGGAATTGACTTTTAATATAAAATATCATAATGCTACTTACCAATGTAATCCATTTAATAAAAAATAAAGAATCTCTAGTTTTACTTTCAACAAAATAAACTCTGGTGTGTGATCGACTGGGCACTCTAAATTTTGTTCTTACAGGTAAAATAGTATCGTCGTACATGTACTTTAAATTATATTAGTTTAATATTTTCTGGTTTTATCTTTTTCGATAAACCGTTTCGATGCAGATTCAATGTCATTTTTGGCACTTACAGACTGACAATTATTTAGGAGTGATGATGCCTTTTGACAATTCGCTATGGAAGTTTGTCCTGAGAAAATGCATATACAGGTTAGGTCATAGTGGATTTACATAGTGTTCAATTACGATTATTATTGAGTCTGTTCCAACCATAGACCATTTAAGAATATATGATTTTGACAAGAAGTATAACCTGAAATTGTGACTTTGCCCCCCCAGCAAATATAGCCGTTGTCAAATATGTAATGGTAATTTCATGACTTTGACATAAACTTTAACCAAATTTGCCCCCCAGCGACGTCATCCTTAAATGGTCAATTAGTCCCTGACAGTTTCAAACTGTCAAATCACAGCTTCCTTTGGGGCTATGGTCAAATACAAGTGATACAATCAATATTCGCTTGGTAAACTCTATATCTGATGGAAAACTGGTCCCAGACTGCTGGTTGGAACAAGCCTATTATATTATTGCAATATTATATTATATTTATTTTTTTAGTGTGTTTCAATTATCAAAAGGTACTTTGCATTGGCCATTACGACCCAATTGTATAGGTTGGGATTAACTCAAAAGTGAAGGTTAATCCAGCAGTTATTACATTGTATAGTTGGAGATTATCTCCGACCCTAGGATTATCCCTCAACTCGTGGATTGGGGATGGTTAACGCGCAATCTTGGGATAGAATAGATAAAAATGGCGTATTTTTAACATATGTTTGTTTTTTAGCCCATTTTACCATTTGTACCCATTCAATCTCGACTACTGCGTAATTATACAGTATGTTCGCGGATGCGGTTAACAAGGGGACAAATGGACCAAAAATTGAAAGATACGAAAAAAAGTAATTCTTGATAAAAAAATCTGTTTGTCGAAAAAATAGGAATTACGATGAGAAAATTGATTCTTATTATAATGTCTCAAAAATGCAAAAACATAAAATCAAACAAGAGCAAACAGTCATTTTTTGGACTTTTAACGTGAAATGATAAATTAAAACTTGCTCAAAATTTAGTCCTAACCCTGATTCTGAACTTACTGAAGGAAATTGGAATTTATGAAATAAAAAAAAATTAAACATTTTTGCAAGTCCACATTTTACTACTTTCATATTAGGACTTTTATACCTGTACATTATTACCTGTTATTGTAGTTGTTAGTGTCAGTGTCAAAATAAATATTCTCGAAAATGCTGACCGTAGAACAAAGAGTTTTTATAGTGCAATGCTATGGAAATGGTCAGTGCTCTTATCGCTACGTAGTAAAGGAATTCCAACGCAAATTTCCTGGCGTGTACTGTACGTCTCGAAAGTTGGTGTAAACAAACTGGTGAAAAAATTTCAAAGAACAGGATCGCAGTTATTGACATTAAAAAAGAGAAGAAGCAATATAATACAGTTTTAATATTGCAATCTGTAAATGAAAATCCATTGCTTTCCTTGAGAAACAGGGCTAAGCATTTAGAGGTGGTACAAAAATCTACCATTCAAAAAGTTATAATAAACTTTATACTCTTACAAGCCTAATTTCAACCAAACCTTGTAGGCTGGGGATGAAGCTAAAAGGCTAGATTTTTGTTTATGGGTTGGAAATGAGATTTGTAACGTCAATAGAAATGTTCACAATCTTATAATGTTTTCTGATGAATCAACATTTTCAACCAACGGAACTGTTGCTTCTCAACATGTCAGATATTGGAGTAAAGAGAATCCTGAATTTAGAATTCCCGCAAGACGTCAGTTCTTTAAAAAAGTCAATGGGTGGTGTGCTATTTCATATTACAGTATCATTAGGCAATATTTTTTCGAAGGTACTTGTAACAGAGCGAGCTATTTGCAATTACTAGCATTCTTTTGCGATCATCTTGAAGAGCTGCCCCTGGATTATCGCAACGCAATGTATTTTCAACACGATGGGTGCCCTGCACATTAGGCTAGAGAAGTCAGAGAATAGCTAAACAGAAAATTCAGTGTGAAATAGATAGGAAGAAATGAGCCAGTTTTATGGCCCCCAAGAAGCCCCAATCTGACATTAGCCGATTATTTCCTTTGGGGTCGTATAAAGCAGCTTACTTTTGCGCAACTAATGGATAATAATGTCGAAATTTTAAAACTAAGAATTAGGCGAGCAGTGGAATCGTTATCAGTTGAAGAGATTCGAGCCAGTTTTGATCACAGTAGGAAGCAGTTGGAAAAGTGTGTTGAATATGGGGGAGGGGTTTTTGAATTATGACTATTGTGTATTATGTTTCGTCTATTGTAAATTTGTTTTTATTAATATATAGTAATGTAAAGGTAATAATCAAGTACAAGTAGTAAAATGCGGACTTGCAAAAATGTTTAATTTTTTTTTTAATTTCATAAATTTCAATTTCCTTCAGTAAGTTCGGAATCAGGGTTAGGACTAAATTTGGAGCAAGTTTTTTATTTATCATTTCACGTTAAAAGCCAAAAAATGACTGTTTGCTCTTGTTTGATTTTATGTTTTTGCATTTTTGAGATAAAAATCAATTTTCTCATCGTAATTCCTATTCCTTTCGTATCTTTCAATTTTTGGTCCATTTGTCCTCTTGTTAACCGCATCCGCGGACATACTGTATAGTAACCCTATATTGATGTTTTCGATGTTGTAAATTATCTTCTCTCAGATGACTAGAAAGATTTGGGGACTATTAACGTAGCTGAGAGTGTACGAAGGCCCCGGGTTTTTAGACCTCGTATTGAGAATATGGACTATTGGATAGATATAGGATTCAGTGCAAAGTTTAGAATATCAGTACTAAATCACCAAAGACATTAATGTCTTTCCAACTTGCAAATAAAAAAATATTAAATAAAAAGAAAGTTGCAAAGTTGGGTTACTTTTAAATGACATAAACATGACAATCGACAAACGAAATGTGAAAACAGAAAGCGATTTTGATATTCCCATCCCTCTGAAGTTAGCAGTTTTATGTATTAACCCCATCCTATACAATTGCAACAAAAACAAAATTAAAGATTAAATTTAGGTTTAATTTAAGGGTAAATCTTCATATTAATTATATAGTTAATTACAACCTATACAAATGGGCCTTATTTGCCTACATTAACAATGTTATCAAAAAAGAAAACGGCAGTGGGGTATATATTTTTTGTTGCGCTTAAAAAACCCTGTATCTCCGAAACAAGTTATTTCCGGACATAGATTTATAAGAACTTTTTTTTCATATTTTTAAGCATTCGAAATATTAATAAAACACTCTGTATTACATTTTTTTATTACCTATTTAAAAACTAATTCTATCTACAACTTGGACGGGTTTTGATAAAATAATCTGATCACACAATACTAGATGCAATCATTTTTCAGATATAACATTACACTATTGATTTTATTCGCAAATAATACAAAGCTAACTTAAAACTAAAAGTCTTCTTTTAAAATAAACGTATAAACTCCATCCACGGCAAAGATCACTGCATTTATGAATGAAAATACTATAGACGTGGAAAGCATTGTAGCTAAATAAATGTGGGGCTCATAGTTGATTGACTGAAACTTGTTTTTACGATCGACAATCAGCAATATTGCAGAAATGAAAAATAAGACAGCGGCAACCAGAGAAAACAGCGAAGAAATTCTAAAAAAAAAAAAGAGAAACCTTCAAATAAGAGTGGCAAAAAAGAAGGCCTGTAACTTTTGAATTACCTCGCATACGAAAAAGTTCTTTATGAAAGTAACTTAGTCCCCACATTTCTACCTGCATGAATTTTTTCTGTCATTTCTGGTGTGGTTGCCATAGAGACCCACTTACTTCTTTTAAATGGAATACCCTGCATATGATTGTATATTTAGATTCTATACTGGGAAACTCTGAATTTTTTGTATTTCAAATTTTTTATTTATTTAAAATTGTAACAAACTTTATAATAACAAAATAAATAGCCTAGAAAATTGAACAACTTAACATCGGAATAATAAACAAGTGAAACCATTTCAGTGGATCAGGTAATTCTAAGTCATTTGAACGGTTAACGTAGACTTTGTTCTTTAAGTGTCCCCACAAAAAAAAAGTCGAGTGGGGTTAAGTGCGGGGATCGCGCTGGCCAGTCATTAGCACCTCTTCTGCCTTTCCAACGTCCTGGAAACTGTTCGCTTATGGATTGTCTAACATTTGCCGCATAATGCGCAGGTGCTCCATCTTGCTGGAACCATACCTGTTCGTTTATACCATTATTTACACCTGGTAAAACCATTTTGCAAGAAATAATTATGTGATTCCTGAGGAGGTCCAGATATTTTTTGCCAAACTATGCCCGCCCAAACATTAACTTTTTCGGGCCTCTGAGTATGACCTTCCTGGAACCAGTGAGTATTCTTAGCAGACCAATAATGATAATTGTGTCTATTAACAATGTCATTTAAATGGAAAGTAGCTTCATCCGAGAAAATGACATCTGTTACAAAGTTGTTATCGTTATTGCATCTTTCCATCATCAGCTCACAAAATTCAGCTCTTCTATCAAAATCGTCCTCGTTTAACTAGTGCACCAACTTTATCTTGTAGGGATACAACTTCTCCTGCTTAAACGAATTTCTCACTAACTGAAGAGACACATTAAGATCCATTGCCATTGGCCTGGATGATTGTGTGGGATTTTCAAGTATTGAGAGCATGATATACAAAGCTTTGTCTCCCCCGGTTGCTGTTTTAGGTCGACCTGATCTAGCGGCTTCCCTAATACTGCCTGTTTCTCGAAATATCTTTACCACTCGACACACCCTTGACTGATTTATTGGAGGCCTATTTGGATATAATTCATTGAAAAGTTGACAAACCTGATCTTACGATCTCTTCATATTTCCGTAACGGCTCATTATTAAAATTTCAACTCATTGTTTCTCATTCAGATGAACCATAGTGTAAACAAATTGAAAATTAGACTACAGAAAATTAAACAGGAACTCAAAATTGACACCTCCTAGGTCGCTGTAATAAAAACACCTTACTTCAACTGGTGGGTATTAGGTAGGAATAAATATAATTAGGAAGTTTTTCATTTTTGAGCTGTCATTGTCTCGGAAACGCTTGCAGACAGGTAAAAATTTTAAATACAAAAAATTCAAAATTTTCCCACTAGAATCCAAATATGCAATCATATTCAGGGTGTTCTATTTAAAAAAAGTAAGTTAGTCTCTATGGCAATCAAACCTGAAATGGCAGAAGAAATGTGGGGAATAATTTACTGAACAACTTTCATACAGGACAGGTCACTTTTTCGTCTACGAGGTAATTCAAAAGTTAGAGGCATTATGCACGACTTTTTTGCCACTCTGTGTTTCACTTACCTGAAAGGGATTTTGTCTTTTAAACAGCGACCAACTACAAATACTACGTTTATAAGCATGTAGCCTGTAAATGCTAAAAATATTAATGCTACTTCTTCTAGGTGATGTTTGGCTATATTGGACGATTTGTTTGCTGGCTCAAAAAAGAATCCCAAACAAAGGGCACAAAGTACCTAAAAAGATGTTAAACGATATACGTTTAATGTTGTTAAATACTCAGGAGGTCTTTATAGGGAAAAGTAAAGGAATATAAAAAATAATCTAAAAATATTGAAAACTGTTTTTTTGGTTGAGAGTTATTTGTATTTTTTGAAATTATATGTTGCTAGAATGCACTTTAGTCTCTTGAGGGATTAAATGATCCACTTTAGTCCTCGTTTGGCGGGACAAAAGTATCTACTTTAGTCCCGGAGGTAATAAAAAAACATTTATTTTAATATGCTGTAATGAATAATATTATTATTATTTGGAAAATTTTGGAGATATATAACTATTAAAAAAATACAATAAAATTTACTTACCAATTCAACAATTTTTAAAATTAACTGCCATTGATCCTTGATTCTCTTGCCTATTGTCTTAGTTGTTTCTTCTTGTGTTCCATATAAGTCCTTTTCTTTCTCATCTATCTCGCTGTTTTGCTTGTCTTTATCTTCTGTGTTATCTTTCTTGTCCTTATTCTCACTCTCTTTTTCTTTCTTTTCTTCTATTTTTGTTACTTCCGCCGACATCCTTACTTTTTTAGGAACGTCGTAAACTGACTCTCTGTCCGCCACTTTGAATGGTTTTAGGATATCTGAAAGAAGCCCAAAATGAACATACATAATTAACTTCGTCCTATTGATTTCTATAATCGTCACACGAACCTTAGAATAAACCTAACACACAGACAACTACACACAACTAAATTAACTTCATTTTGACTATAGAGCCAAGAGATCGTTTGGTAATTGTAAAAATTAACCCTTGTAACCTCTACTACTTAAGATGTCGAATTCCGACGCCTACAAGTTTTAGTCATTCATTAAAACGTGAAAACTGCTGTCTACGAAGTTAAAGGTGTGTGATGTCCCTTCGTAAGATTTATTAAGGAAGCGAAATAGTGGGTATTCTATATTTTTTAATGCATAAGACCTTTTGGGCCTCGAAGTAGTTGCAATTGTTCGTTTTTGCGGTTTAACAGGTTCCCCATTAAAGACATAAACAAATTAATACAATAGAAACGTGCGAAAATAACTTTTCAAGGTATATGTCATGTTACCAAATATCCGTGGCATTATTTTCTTTTATCGTTTGACCTTTGACAGCTTCTTAAGTCGACGCGGTGCATCCACATAAAATAATTAGTATACAGGTAGAGCTTTTTTGTTACGAGGCAAATATCTCGAGAACGGTTTTAAATATTTTCACGAAATTTTGGTGAGGTAATAGGGATATGTGGTTGCTAAAATTCGAATCTACGTATGTTATCAACAATTCTTTTGATTCGGAATTATGATTAACCGAAATTTGATTGAAATTATTATTATATTTTATTTATTATTATCTAAGCATTTCAAAAAGTAGAATTTCTTGTATAAGTACATATTTCTAACTTGAGCATCTAAATTAAATAGATTTCAAAGATGTATTTAGGCAGGTTTCGGGTTCGGGGCGGGTTGTAGGTCAAAAACTGAGCTAGGGGCAAAATTACCTCTTTTTATTTTGCTTTAAAAGCCCATGAGGGGCCTTCTACCTGCTGGTGGCAAAATTACACGTACCAGTTCAAATTGTTGTTGATTTCCCAGTATCGCAACATTTACAGATGGACATTTGAATACCAGGTAGATTATAAGAGAATCTGTCTTAATTTTTTAGGTTAGGCTATATACTTTATGGCACAAGAATAGAAAAAAAATGAATAGTTGTTTTCTATTCTTGTACTTTATGGTTTGACCTGCATGTGACCTAGCTTAGGAAATGTAAAATTTTTCTTGCACGAATTTATAGAACTTCCTTAATTCTTTATTAAAAATAATTTAAATCTTGATGAAATATAGTCCTGCTATACTACGCTCCCAAAATAATTGGCAAAACTGTTCATATAAACATTGTGGCGAAAATAATTAACATTGATTCGCCCACTTTTAAGTTAAATAAAAGCACTCCAAACCTCTTGGGAAGATTTTGCATAAATGAGTCATTATATGTTGCCAAGTTTTAATAGATTTCACTGAAATTTCCATTAAATTTACCGAAATCGGTATGTCATTAAGAGCCTTTTCACCCTACGGTACCTGTTTTACTTAATTTGGCAACGCAGGTAGGAAAACCCCATGTCTAAAGGCGCTCGCACGCTTTCTTATCGCCTCTAACCATCGTTCAGTGTCGTAGACAAGTTTCAATCAAGAGGATATTAGCAATTCAGTTTTATTGTTTTGGTGTTATTTTGGTGGTTATTCAAAACAGCAAATATTATAATGCAGGAGAGTTCTTCAAGTGATAGTAACCAACAAGTTACTAAACGACGTCATTTAAAACCTGGGGAGCGTACAATTGTAAAAAATGTGTATGAGGGAATTCTAAGTATACACACAGTGGAATATCATTCACTGAGGCAGCAGAACTTTGTGCCACATTGACTAAGACATCTTGCCGTATTGCTTATAGAACTATCAAGGACTATAGAAATACTAAAGTGTCCGATCAGAAGGAAACAGTTCTAATGCGTACACTACGAGAATTGAATCTTCGATTCTTAAAACGAAATCGCAAAAGTCTTTTGGTGGAAAAGGAAGAAATCGTATTGTGGCATAGAAAGTATCTAGAAGAAATACAACAATATCGCTGTGCCGGAAAAATAATATACTTTACGGACGAGACATGGTTAAATGAAGGACATACTGTGAATTACATTTGGCAAGATCTCAACATTAAATATGCACGTAACGCCTTTATCAATGGACTGTCCACTGGATTGAAAGCTCCTTCAGGAAAAGGTCGTCGGTTAATTAATTATAACCCACATCGGAAGTGATTCTGGTTTTCTTGAAGGTGGGTTAAACGTGTTTGAATCTCGTAAAACCGGTGATTATCATGAGGACATGAACTCGGGAGTGTTTGAATTGAATGGTTGAAATTATGGGTTTAAATCCATCTTACCGCGTATTGAACGTGGGTCGATAATCGTGATGGATAATAGACCGTACCACAGCCGTCGGGTGGAAGCTTTGCCAACTTCTGCGTGGCGAAAAGGAAAGATTGTTGACTGGCTCGAAAAAGAAAATATTGCATTTGGCGAAAAAATGCTAAAAGTGCAGTTGCTCGATCTTGCGAGACTTCACAAAAAAAAATAATATGTAGTGGATGAAATGACTCGTGAACGAGGTGTTACAATATTACGTTTACCGCCTTACCATTGTGAATTAAATCTAATCGAGCTTATATGGACACAGATAAAAGGCGAAGTGGCGCGTGAAAATAAAACTTTTAAGTTAAAAGATTTTAAAGAACTGTTAAAAACGGCGATAGCGAATGTACAAGCAGCAGATTGGCATAAGTGCGCATTACATATCGAGGGCGTAGAAAAAAAAATGTGAGACTTAGATGTACGCGTTGAAGTCATGGTATAACCTATTGTTATAAATCCTGCAGATGACAGCAGTAGCGACAGTAATGAAATGTTTTCATCGTCAGATAGTGAATAATCGCTGTAATGGTAATAATGAATTTAAAATTGTAAGGTATTGTCATTATAACACTTTTTAATGTCGGCGTGGAATATAATTTGTCAAATTATTATCAATTAGTGTTCATTATAGGTCACAATAGTTAGGAAATTTATAAACATTTATAATTTAGGTTTAGGTTTTGCCCTTAATCCACTATTATATGTTTCTATTATTATGTAGTATAATAAAAACATTATGAAAATAATATGCCTGCGTAATTTAGTTTCTCTAATTACTTCATTATATCACCAAATGTAAAAGCTTAATTTATTTTTCAGTTTAATTTATAAAATTATATTTATTATAGTAAATGTAAATATATTATAATAATAAACAAAAAATGCATATATTTTTTGAATTATTATTGTTTAAAATGACACGCCTCTGGAACTGGCGTTCCCCTTACGTCTTGCACACCCTGGTAAAAATGAGTCACTGCCAATTATTTTAGTTTTATGGAAGTAGTCCATCTCACAGTGGAGTAATATTTTATTTATGGAATAAAACAGTCTGTCTATAAAAGTCTGCTCCACTAATTTAATAAAATAAGTTCAAATTATATGCCCATACATATTTCGAAGGCATAAACCTTCATCTTCAGTGGGTTATTATTAAGATGTAATTAATTTATGAAGAGACCAATGACATTGTTAAATTGTTAAACTTATGTTGCAGAAAATTTTTTTTTAATTTTTATAAGAAAACATATGTAACGTTAATTAAATAACTAATACATTATAACTAATAGTAGTAAAAGATTTATAAATAAATATGAGTTTGAATTAAATTTTATTTTTATTTTATTTTAAACTTATTAAAAACCCAACTTTGACTGGGAAATTAAAATCAAAGGAGAAATAGGGTACGACTATCATGGTGGAGTCGTCACGTGTCACTGCAACATAAGTCTAACAATTTAACAATGTCATTGGTCTCTTCATAAATTAATTACATCTTAATAATAACCCACTGAAGATGAAGGTTTATACCTTCGAAACATGTATGGGCATACCGGGTGTTGCATCGTCGAGCGGGACATAGGAAATCCCATGTAATTTTAAATGGGGTCAATTATTGGCTTCCCTAATTATTTTAGAGAAAAATTCTATTTAGGTTTATTAAAGAGCACTAAAACCCACATTCAAAAGAATAACTTTAGATATTTTTGATGAGCCCGTTTACGGGTTATCGCCGATTTCTTTTTAACTATTTCTCCTTTTTATGGCCCCGTATTTGCGGGCACCAGTCAAGGTAAAAGATGACTGTCAAATAAAGTTGTCATTTTGAAATGTGTGCTTTATTGTTATAAAAACTCGTACATCGAAAATATTAGCCATGAATTAGGTACACTTCTGAAGAAAAAATATTGATTATTAAATGGTATTATCAAGGAAATAGTTATCAAAATGTGTCAGACATGTTTGCTGCTCTGTATCCGAATAGACCGATACCTGCAAAATCTACAGTCGAAAGGACTATCAAGAAATTTGAGACACAAGGCACTGTAATAAATAACTGCAGATGTGAAGAAAGGCAGGAACAAAGAAGAGATGCAAGAATTATTAACTACCTATTAATTAGTAAAATATTGAAACATGTAAAATGTCATAATTAACCTTGTAATTGGATACTTTATTTTAGTTTTATTCAGATTTTTCATAACAATAAAGCACACATTTCAAAATGACAACTTTATTTGATAGTCATCTTTTACCTTGACTGGTGCCCGCAAATACGGGGCCATAAAAAGGAGAAATAGTTAAAAAGAAATCGGCGATAACCCGTAAACAAGCTCATCAAAAATATCTAAAGTTATTCTTTTGAATGTGGGTTTTACTGCTCTTTAATAAACCTAAATAGAATTTTTCTCTAAAATAATTAGGGAATCCAATAATTGACCCCATTTAAAATTACATGGGATTTCCTATGTCCCGCTCGACGATGCAACACCCGGTATAATTTGAACTTATTTTATTAAATTAGTGGAGCAGACTTTGTGTTTTATTCCATAAATTATTTTAGTACCGAAGTATAGGTAGATTATAAGAGAAGTTAAGAGAACATTTTCTACGAATCTTTAAAATGTCCATTTATACTCGTTTTTCTTTTTGTTTGATCTTTAATTTTGCGTCACGCTGTATATTTCCACACAGTCACATACATATAATAATGAAATTAATTGTAAAAAAATTACGTATAATAGATGTGAGTAACGCATGCATTCCCTTGAAGGCTGAATCTTACCTGGGAAAATTTATAAAAAATATCACGAACGCTACGAGTCGTAATTATTCTCAACGCTGGTATAGGTGTTATCTAGTAATGGTAGATAATGGTATGGTAGTACGATATTAACACCGAGCGCAGATATGGTGTCTTTATAAAAGCATAAATAATTGTTTAAAACAAAACGCGGCATTATTATTTATCAATGTAGTAGCAGTAGCGTTTAAAATTTAGTAACAAGGAATTGGTTGTTACCGATGTTAGAAGTGAAAAAGTGTTTTTTTGCGTAATCAAATTAGCAAGTTTCTAGGGCAAGTTTTTAAGCGATAACTTTATCTGACGTTTTTGTGTTCAGTTTGTTCGTAAATTACTTGTGTGTTAACTGCTATTTTATTGATGTGGTAACTAAACTGGTCGTTGGTGATATTTTTATATTGTAAGTATTTAATATTAATAATTGCTCTCATGATGCTCACATGATTTTGGTTGTAAATTTGATATACAGGGTGGCCGGTAAGTATACGGCATACTCTCGATAACGTTAGGGGAGCTCAAGCTAACCCTAATTTGTCCTAGGAAGAAATCCTAAAGTGCCCCTTAGCGGAGATACAGAGCCCCAGAGGGGAACCCAGCGACTTACCTGTTCGGCTCTTGAACCGACATATACAATTTAATGAAACTTTAATATTTTATGTAGGCAATATAAAGACTCATAAAACCATGCTACAGTGGATGTTTTACATCGTCAAGGAAGGCAGAAACGGACTTGCCTCCATACTCGTTGGGCCCAAATTTTGACAGGTATTATTCTACAGAGCTAAAAAGCGATTTTTTAGATACTCTGGTCCATCCTCTTTAAAAAGGCACTTTACATTTGTTTCGATAAAATTAGCCGTTTTCGAGGAAAATACATTTTTTGTATAACACGTTTAAGCATTGACTTTCGAAATTTATTTGCTAATTAGGTTTATTAACATATGTTATTTAAACACAATAACTGATCGAATAACAACATGACTAATAATTCGCATTAAAATAATAAAATTTGTCATTAATAAATCTCATTAATGCTTACATGTATGTAAGAATTTATTCTGATACATTTTTAAGTCGAAGTGTGCAGCATAAACGAACCATTCAGGGTTGACATTTCGCAAATCACTTAAACGCACGAATGTTAAAAACGCGAAAGATTCTCTTCTTCTTGTTCACTTCAGCAGATTTTCGAAATGTTAATCGCCCCTTAGCCGACGGATGTCTTCTCGTTGTACTTGAAACAATATTCCAGGATTGTCTCGAATTTTGTTGAAATGGTGTGTTATTCTTTTTATTAGAGACCTTATTCTTCACTCGAAAAACGAACCGAAAGCGATGAGAATGACTCGCACGCGAGTAATATTTAATAATTTCGCATTCTTTACTACTTCTACCGGTAACTTAACGTACGAAAGTCGGTGAGATTGGCAACTCGGATTTAAGGTATGTGAGCGCTTGTCACCTAACTTCCTAACTTTATTTTGCTGTTTAAAAAGTCAGTAATTTAATAAAAGCAATGGAATTTTTCTCATTTATTTCATGAACAATGGAGGGTCTATTACATATTAACGTGATTAATGATTTAGATGATGCAGAGGCGGAAAATGATTGCCAAGAAAAGTGTACTGGAGGACTTATCAGATCCTAAGTTCACCCGAATGTTTAGACTAAACAAATTTGTATTTAGGCAATTGGTGCACATTTTAACACCATACTTGTCTCCTAAAAGAATCCCTTAACATTCCTTTTTGGTGAAAGTATTGGTGAAAGCACCGGTTAAAAATTCCAAAAGCATTTGCTTTTGTTTGTCATTAACTTGAGGCATTCTAAGCATTTAAATAAGTTTTACAGGTTAGAAGTTAGGACATGTTGACTTGTGCCACAGAATAAGAACATGGCAGGGGGAAATTTACAGTGTTGCCACGTCTTTTTATTCGCACCGAATGGTCTAAAAGCGAAGGAGACCAAAGAATGCCAGTAAAGCGTGCCATTCGTTTTTTGTGAGCGCTTGTCACACGAAACTTTTTAAGAACGTATGAAGTGAAGAATAAGCTCTCAGATCTTCCCTGGTGTGAATTGACGTCGAATATATAAGCCTTTTTCAATTTCCCCATTAAAAGACATTCAAAGGATTTATGTCGGACGATCTTGATGGTTATAAAAAAGGCCCACCTCGACCTATTCATCGATTACCAAAAGTATTTGATAAGTGTTGACAAACTAACTAACACCGTCGTTGTCGTGCCTATCCCACATCTGATTCCTAATTTCTAAGGGCATATTTTCTAATAAACTGTTTAAGTTTTGTTAAAAGAATTGCAAATATTTCAAAAATCAGTTCTCAGCTCTTTAAAATGACATCTGTCAAGATGTTGGCTCAACGTGTGGCGGGAAGTCGCTTCCTATCCTCCTTGACGATGTATGACATCTACTGTAGTATGGTTTTATAAGTCTTTATTTTTTATCTATCAATTATTTACTTATAATACCTTAGAATCGGTTGCTATAAACATCATCATAATATCATAGGAAATATTAGCGGGCGATAAAGTTCATAATGCCCGGTGATTTTCGTAATGTCCGGTAATTATTATTAAAGAAAATATTGAACAAAATTTGTATTTGTTTTTAACAATTATTTTACATTATATTATTCTGTTTTTCCTATGTTGTGTGTACAATTTCTGAATTTTCCTGAGAAAGAACCTGGACCAACTATGAAATTATGCGACTCGATTGCTGAATTTCTCGATGTACATGCGAATTCCTGCCCCATTTCAACATTAATTAACATGTTTTCTTTTTCGATAACAGAGCTAGCTGTTATTTTTGCTATTCGGTTTTTCGACGTGATGCTTTTCTCTATATAACCCTCCGCTACGCTAGTACTCTTCCCCTTTTTGTGTAGCTTAAGAGTTGCAACGGAAGCACCACCCTCGATAAGAAGTGTGGACGACGTTCGACGTAGGCAATGTACTGTATATTCCTTGGCGTTTTCTAAATTAAGAAATTTTGCTATGATTGAAGGAACACGTGCTAGTGCATTTTTACCCACAGGCATAGCTATGCATTTACCATTTCGGTATGTAAGGAACAATCTGCGTTCCTTAATTTCTTTTGGCCTAACAGGCCCTTTATCCTTAATATCATCATTGGTTATTTTTACTATCTCATCCCGTCTTAGGCCGCCTAAAACTCCGATTACGAGTACCACTTAATGCAGCAGGAAGGTATCATTCGGCGCATTTTTGATAAAAGTTAAAACTTGTTCACCTTCCAAAACTTTTGACTTTTTAGGAAGATATCCCTTTGATTTAACTTTTAAAAATGCTATTAATTGACAATATCTTGAAATATTAATGTTTGCCTTTACTATAAGTTCAGACTTGACCTAAGAATATTGTCACGTTTATAATTAATATTAGTTAAAAAGGGGGTTTTAAGAGTGTGACACGGATAAAAGGACACAGGTCTAAAAAACAAAGCTCTTTATTCTTACCACAATTACAATAACACTTAACTCAATTCTTACTTCTACCCTCTAACTTACATTATTCAGTCAACGTGCCCTCGGGGTCGGGCGATGAAATGGCTTAGCTGAATCGCGGAGCTACCGAGCTACTATCAGCTGATGGCTGTGTGATCGCTTCTTGAACGCTCTTTTTGAGAGCCTTTCGATACCTAGCCTCCGTATCACCGAGGATGCTATTTATATCCATTATGGTTTGTCTAACAATCATGTATTATTTTATTATTATGACTGTTTGTATAACATCAATAAATAACAAACTCGGCGTTGTGCTTCAAATAGTAAATAGTGAAATAATAAATAGTAAACTACTAAATTTGTAGGTCACCAGGCTGAGAAACGTAAATTAATGATTTAAATGTATAATGAAATAATAATTTTGGAAAAGGCCTGTTTTTCATGATAATATTTTGTCCAAAGGCTATTTGGGGTATATCTTCCGACTAAAATAAAGTAAAAATAATTAAAAATTGTTATTACCAATGAGCAAAAGGGTAACATACCAATTCCTGAAAGTAAGCCATCATTACTGTTTCAGTAATCACCGTAATTTGGTTCTTTACTTTCCATTGTAGAAAATGTTCATACTCCTTGTCATACATGGCTTTAGACTATGCCGGTAATAAGTTTTTCTTAGCTTTTTCAGCATTTTCTAAAATATTATGAGGAATTTCCATATTTTTGTTTATAAAACGTAAAAGACGCTTAAAATAAACAACCCTAAGTAATCGTCAAACTTATTCTATGACAACCGATCAAGGCTCACTAAATACTAAAAATTGGCGAAAATAGTTAAAAAAAATGCAGAAGTTTAACTATTTATATTTTAAAATTAATGAAAAATAAAGTATTGTATACACCACAGGCGTTACTAGAATATAATGCCCATCAGGCAAAAACCTTGGTACATAAATAACTATTATGGCCAACATGAAATATTAAAATTTCATTAAATTATACATGTTGATTAAAAAGTAAATCGCTGGGTACCCCTTTGGGGCTCTGTACCTCCGTCAAGGGGCCCTTCAGGAATTTTTTTCTATGACAAATTGGCGTTCTTTTGACCTCCCCTATATTACTTGCAGGACACCCTGTATTTGGCTTTGCCAAGGAGCAGACTATGGCTATTCTGAGACATAAGATCCGTTAAATGTCTTGGTAAAGTCAAAAAATGTTGAATCCGATTGTTTCTTAAAATTCCACTGTACAAATTTCATTGAGGGCTGTATGTTTGGCCGTGAACAGAAAAGGGTGGAGAGGTGAGAGCCAATTTACCTAACTTGATGACTTTTAGGTTTTTATAGTAGTTTCAAGTTGTTTGTAATCATCACGCCATAGTTATTGAAATCTTCCACAAATGATAATGGGTTTGTTTACGTAAGGAGACCTGATATATCAAACAATGGGCAATTTCGACAAATGGGCTGTACTTAAAATTATCGAGGTGGTGAGTACCATAACCTAACGGAACCATTAAAGAGTTTAATCTCATGTCCTCGCAATGATATTGCAAGACAAAATTCAGAGTTGCTGGGCGGGGAAAGAGAATGTTGCGTTATTTTAAAAATATATTTTTTTAAAGATTACTTTATAGATAGCATTAACTTTCGTAGTACTAATAAATTATAAAACAATCTACTGGAATCAGAATAGATTTTAAAATAATCTATTAGAAATCAATTGGAAAATTTCTGCGAGATTTTAAATTAAAATTGCACCTGGAAAATTTTTAAAAATGTCAAGTTTTTTACACTATTTGATAGATAGTCCGAACTGTCTTAATATCTTCTTATTGAAACTGATTTAAATTTTAAGGAGAGATAGTTTCATTCACTGCTTCTAGGTACCTATATTATGAAGCAATCCATTGGAAATCAACTGAAAAATTTCTGCAAAATTTTAAATTGTGACCTGTGTCTGCAATATTTTAGAAAATGTCAAGTTTTCAGTCGTAAATTTTCAAGTACTTATATAGTCCGACACAAGATAAATGGTCAAGATTTTACCTGCTTTATAACGATCGGGCGACTTTACCCACCATAAACCAATTAAGCGCTGGTTTGTAAGCGTTTCTCAGTAACAGGGAGGTATTTTATTTTTGTTTTGATAATGTACGTATTTTAGGTAATTGATTATATACCTGTCGACACGTCAGAAATTGTCGAATTATTATTAAATAATTTAAACTGTGTCATTCAACGGTGTTCAGTGGTGTTATTTATATTAGCAATTTTTAAAACGTTCAGACCGTGGGTTTAAAACTGTGAATCCGACTACGGAATTGAAGAGAAAAACGAGCAAAAAACAAAGTGCCATTTACAGATGTGCTGCAAGAGGATTGTTTTGCGAGTATATCAAGGTAAAATTTATATTTCTTTAGTTTTGAAATAAAAGAACATATTATAATTCTTATGGATCCCGCATATATTTTTTTTTTAATTTTAGCATGTTATTTTGGAAGTCGAAATAAGCATAATCTTTTATTGCACCGACCGTCTAGCCACACAGAGTAATATAAAAATATCAGGTCAAAACCTTACGGAAAGTATTTGTCTGCAGGTCTTTTAAAAACGTCAGAGGGCATAGAAGCTGTCATTAAGAGGACAGTGGAGTTAACTGGCATTCCAAGGTCTACCTTGCGTCGATTCCTTGACCAAGACAATTCACTGGAGAGGAAGGACAGATCTGACAAAGGCACATTGAAAGTGTTTGGAAATGGTGATGCAGCACAAAATTGGATTTCGATTTAAAAAATTGACAAGCGCATTTACATTAAAGATACCCAACGGTTAATGGAATGGAGACAAAAATATTTCACACAAATTCATCAGTTCCGCGCAGAAACCCGAAATATATTCTATTTGGATGAGACTTGCTTCGACACCCATGACACTATAAAAATAGGATGCCAAGATTCTTCATCGAAGTGCATTTTAGATGTATCTGCTTCTCGAGAAAAGAGAATATCCATCTTACACTGTGGCTCGAGGGATGGCTGGGTGCCGAACGCTTTGCTACTTTCAGCAAAAAACATTAAGGACTGCTCGTTACACTTCCATCAGGACATGGCACGTAAGCTTTTTAAAAATTGGATAAAAAATTCTCTTCTCCAAATATCCCACCAGGCAGTGTAGTCGTTTATGATAATGCTAGTTATCACAGCACTTTAGCTGAGAAAATACCAACCATAAGCAGCAAAAAAGAGGTACTGCAAGAGTTCCTTAGCCAACCTGACCTCTATTTTGAAGATAATCATACAAAAAAAAAAGTAGTTGAGGTACTAAAAACAAAATTGTGTGATAAAATATATTGCGTAGATGAGGCTATAAAAGCATACGGTAACATACCACTTAGATTGTCCTACTATTGCGATTTGAATCCTATAGAAGTGATGTGGTCCGAATTAAAAAAGAAAGTTAGACGCAATATTGTTAACTCAAAAATGTCCGCTAATGTAATGGAAGTAATTAAACTCAGTGTGAATTAATACCAGAGAGCAGTTGGAGAGCGTGCGTTAATCATGTACTCGTGAAGTCGAAAATAATTATAAAACATTTTGGGAAAATATAAAACCTTTAATTATATCAGTGGATGATAGTGATAGTACAGATTCAAACTATTGAGATGACTCATTTTACTTATACGGTTTTATACAGGGTGTTCCACGTAGAAGTTCCGCATTTTCAACCCGGTAATTACACAGATTATGTCAAAAAAGCCTTTGCCATTCGATTTCAAACAAGAAAAAAATTATTCCGATATCTCAAAAACTTAATAAAATAAAGTGGGTGGAACTTTTACGTATGACACCCTGTATAATAAAAATTATACACAAGTATATACACAATAAATTTTTGTACATATACAAGCATTGTTTTAATCTTTCTACTACCACCCCGGACTGGAATGATTTATTTGTCAAGACAGAAGGGCAAGTAGGTATAAACTATAAAGGCATTAGTTAGTCATGCCCATTTATCGTGTGTCGTACTATACAGACAAATTTGATGACAAATTTTATGTTTGCTGTGTTAAGAAAGAGAATAATAAACTACTACAAAAACAAACGTCACTGTATTTTGTAGATTCTGGTCCTGGCATGCCTAGTTTTTAAAAGAGTAACAGATGACGAAGCCAGAAGCGTTTTTCTCTATCTCCAGAAGCTGTCCCGCGAATGGAGTCTTCTTAATAACATAACGTGGGACAAGGTCGGAAGTTCTGTAGCCGATGCAACTTACGGTGGTTATTTCATTATTACCTCCGCTTTACTTATAGGCAAGTTGTGTGGAGAACTGCCTACGAAGAGGCGCATTACAGAGTGGGTGTTTTTGGGTGTTGGAGCAGTACTTTTTATTGTTTTAGGTAGGTCAAAATGTTTTTATTATACAATGCTTTTCTTTAGTATCCCTCCGCCCTCTTTCTATTTTTTAAACGGATCATATTCGGGTAATTTCTCGTCCAGCGGTAATGTCAATATTTAGCCGATTTCTTGAATAATTCACGCAATAGGTTTTAGGGAACAAAAAAAATAATGGTTGAAGCGTATTTTCGAAACGGGGTTAGAGAAAATGGTGAGGGCAATACAATCAGCACTTGTTCATGGACGATTTTCGCGAGAATTTTCCTAACGTCGTTTCTACTGCTGGTGGGGATTTTTATCATTGCCTGAGAAGAACCGTGGCTCTGTTTAGGGAAACAGGTTCTATACAACATAAAGAAGGATCTGGAAAACCATCTGTAAGAACAGAAGAACTTGTTACAAACGTTTGTAAAATAATGCAAAACACGCCAACAAAATGTGTAAGACGCCTGTCTCAAGAAGTGGGAAGACCTTATGGAACATTCAGTGAAAAACAGTTAAATTTGTTTCCTTATAAAGTGCCAGTATTCCAAGAAATACCAGCTACAGATTTTGAAAGAGGCAGCAATTACTACCATTTGACCTTCTATATAACATTGAGTAATTTGCAAATGAAAAATGGGATCGTTTTTAAATGATTCAATAAGCAATTAATACAAAAACGTTTTGCCTTTAATACTTTTATTTAATTCTTGAGGTAGAGAAAAAATGACAAAACCAAAAATTTTAAAAATGTTGTCAACCTTTGAAAAAAATCATTTGGTTCCTTTTTGCTTAATACACTTAAGAACATATTAAATATGGTTCCGTTTTCATTAACATTTAAAGAAGATAATAATAGCCTACAATACCCTAAATCACTATTTTATTGAAGGTGGAATACATATTAAAAATTACAAAAAAATCTCATTTCTCAATCTTCTGCGAGTTCAAGATCTATAGTCTATTTCAGAAAGGTGTAGAGTAATAAAAGCTCATTAGGTATGCAAAGGGACTACAGAGTGACCCAAGGAATATTTAAGCCACTTTCATAATTTGGCATTGATTTCATTGCAAAATTCTTTCTTTTCATCAAGTGCAGGTAGTACCACCTGGGTTTGGGTCAATTTATGGGTTTTGCCTATTGTTATCCATTCACAAACACTGAAAATAGTGTGACAAAGGCGTGCCGGTAGGGTATTCGTAAAAAGAAAATAATTTTATTTTAACAGAATAAAATTTAGGCATTATGTACATAGTATTAGGTACACTTATTTTCTATTAAACAATACAAAAAAAGTACAAAATACAAAAAATACATTATAGAAATTAAATTATAAAAACAATAATATTCTTCGTCATCTGAGGAACTGTGATCTCCTCTTGACGTTATAATTAACGGGTCGACGGTCCGATCGGTCAGGTGGTCAAGATCCCACATTTTCTCCTCTTCTTTAATGACATGATGGACTGCTTTTCGCCAGTTCTCTGGTGTCACTTCCTTAATGGCTTGATCGAACAGTAGCTTAACGTCTGTTATTTTCAATGTCGTGTTGTGTCTTGCTACAAATACTTTCACTTGCGCCCATATAAGTTCTATAGGAATTAGTTCGCAATGATATGGCGGTGTGCGCAGCACAGTTACACTATGTTTTTCTGCTATATCTTCCAGGGCATATTTCATAAAACGATGTTTGTGTAAATTTGCTATAGCTAATAGTTCCTTCTTTATCAAATTATCTTCAAATTCAATACTTTTGGTGGCTAACCAGTCGATAATATATTGTTCTCTCCAAGATGAAGTTGGAGAATTCTCTGTGCGTCGTGAATGATAGCTTGCGTTATCCATAACTACTACTGAATCAGCTGGAAGATATTTTATCATTTCACCAAAATAATTCTCAAAAACCTTCGAATTCATGTCCTCGTGGTAATCTCCCGTATTGAACGACTGAAAGGTTAGCAAACCTTCTTTTAAAAATCCCTCTTCGCTTCCAATATGGACGATTATTAGTCTCTTTCCTTTACCTGAAGGCACCTTAATACCCGTTGACAGGCCTTCCATGAAAGCTTGGCGAGCACTGGTTATATTTTTGTCTTGCCACAATTTTGGTACCATATAACCTTCATTAATCCACGTCTCATCAAGATAAAAGATTTTCTTCTGCTCTCTTCTGTACTGCTTTTTACTTCTCAAGTATTTTCGTCGCCAGCAAACAATTTCGTCGCTTTCCCGTAAAAGTGATTTATGGTTATGCTTTTCCCAGACAATATCCATATTTTTTAAAGTGGTCCATAAAAGTTTTCTAGTTATAAACGGAATACTGTCATCCTGCCCAAGCTCCATTAGAATCTTATCTAGGGTGGGTATTTCTTTTTTAAAATAAAAACATTGAACCTTTCTTCAAACTACACTTTAGGTGTCTTCATTAAGAACTTTTACTGGTCTGCCTGGACTTTTCTTGGGAGGTTTCACTTGACCTGCTGTCTTTCCCTCCCGCGATCATTTAAAAAGGTGGACTTTCCAACTCCAGTCATTCGGGAACATTGGTCGATAGTTTCCTGTACAGTAAAATTCGAATAATCGTATTTTATGCAATCATGTACATTTAAAATAATAACTTTTTCACTCACTGATAGTGGAGAATTATTGGAACATCTTTTTGTTGGTGTGAATGTCACCATTTTATCACTAATCTTATAATACTGTGAACACTATATACAGCTTAACAGCAAATACTGATGCGTTAAACTAAACAAATAAATATACTTATAAAGGTCATACCAGCCAAAGAGGCCAGAGCCAAACTCGGTACCTGCTAAATGGTACCTGTTAAACGCAAAACGTAACTTTATAATCTACTACCTAACTAATCCCTACACAATATTTCGATTTTGACATTTAAGGCCAGAAAGTATACCTTTCCTAATCGTCTTACGCAATTACTTGAAATATTAATATTACAAACAATATACTATTTTATCTTAATACCCGTTAACCTAATTCTCTAAAATTTTTGGTTAGTTATCATAAATAATTTAATGCACAAAGTTTACCTGCGCCTATGGTCGACACCGAATTTGAGCCGAACTGGACGGAATTTCCCATTTTATTACTCTACACCTTTCTGAAATAGACTTTAGTTGTCACTTATAGCCATCAATATGTTCTTGAATAAAGTTTTGGCTCTGCAACAGGTTTTTTGTTAGGCCAAAGGGTTAATAATTAATAGGATTTTATTGTAACCTAAACGTATTTTGTACACGGCGTATGGAATTATTTGATTTGTTATTTGATATTATTTTTGAACTACCCTTTGGATTTGAATTCTGCAGGTTATGTTTTACTAAGTTCATTTTCTTACATAAATAATGGTACAAACTTATCTGTGCATTAACTGATTGACCTTTATGTAAAAGATAGTATAGGTAAGCTTTCCTTTATTCACTGTGAAGAACCGGAAAACAAAAGATTGATTAGTTCTTGAACAGACATTGAATTCTCACCCACGGTTATGGATTATTTCGCTTTTCCTCATTTGAAGAACCATATTTTTAAAACATCAGTTGAATATTTAGAACAGGCACAAGAAAGGATTATCCAGGAATGTGGTGACATTTCTCCAGCGATGCTGGTCAACGCCTTCGAAAATATAAAGAGACGTGTGAATTTATGCTGAGATTATGGCGGTGGCAAATTTCTATGATTTTTATTTTTCTTTCTCTATACTCTTACTTTGTTAATTTTGTAAACAACAAAAATAAATTTGTATTTGTTTATTGATTTTAATATTCATCAGTTTGAAATATCATGTCATAATATGAATTTGACACAATCAGAACCTAGATTAGCCCTACGTTTCTTAGTCCAAGCCCTCTTGGATGAAACTAATTTTTACTCCCAAGGTAGATATTTGCTACGCCATGGAAAAAAAATCAAATGAGTTTAATCGGGTTATCGAGTCGGCCAATTCGTAGGACCTCGAGGCCAATCTAACGATCACATACAAATTAGAAAGGGGGCCGGACGACAGGACATTAAAGAAAAGCAAAAGTTTCCTTTTGTCTTTGACATATGCTTATTCACGTGCCAATCAGAACGTAAATAAAGCATACACCTAAATGGTTTTATCTAGCATATCAAATTACCAGCATGGGAAAAGGCAGTTTATGATAATAATGAATTCTTCTTAGTAATTGCCCATAATTAAAATGTATTTTCTTTTTATAAAGCTTTAAATCGGCAACAATGCAACAAAAATCATAATATTGCACAAAACACCATTTAATTTGCATTCCTTGTATTCTTTTTTATTATTTTTAATTGGGCAAGGTCGATGTTTTAGTATAGTACGTTTCAAACCTTATAGGGTACTTTATGGCCGCTTTTATGGTATACCTGAGATTTTGGTGTTGCTTTATTAGTATTCGTTCCATTAAAAACAATAAATAATAATAATTTTACCCCGTCTTAGTAAAATCAAGGTTAATAGGTGCGTCCGATGCGTCAGAAATTATTTAATTAAAAAATTATACCATAATTAAAATAATACACATATCTCCTCTGTAAAGGATAAAGTGCATGAAAAATGGGCTTGGCTCTGACCTGAATAAATTTTCCGACATTAAGTGTTATAAAGATTATTACTATTACCAAGAGCATAGTATACAGGGTATCCGGTAAGTGTCCCTCATTTGTCATGGGAAAATAATTTCCTAAAGTGTCCCTTAACGGAGATACAGAGCCTTAAAGAGGTACCTTCTTGGCTCCAACTTTTGAAGAGACATGTATAATTTAATGAAATTTTAATATTTTATGTAGGCCATAATGACTCATTAATCCATACTACAGTATTTATTTATTTATTTAATAGTATTTATTTTCATATGCAAATTTTACATAGAAAGTGAGTCAAATTTATTAAAATACGTTAACAATAAAATAAACTTAATTTAAAGATTATACCTACATTTGAAAAATGGTTAAAGAGTATAATGTATTCAGTTTTAAAATATAAAATATTACAACATTAAAACATGCAAATTAAATTTTGTCAAAAAAAAAAAATTAAACCTTGTCAAAAAATTCGGCTATATTATAAGGGCTTATGTCAATAAGCAGCTTTTTGATTTTATTTTTAAACATGTTTAAAGACGGAGCAGCTTCAATTTCGTCATGTAATGCGTTATAGAAGAGGCAGCCATTATAATAAGCCCCTCTTTGGTAAAGAGCCGTGGAGTGCCGGTCGGCAATCAATAATCTATTATTCCTGGTATCATATGATCTATTGATACAGTTCTTTTGAAATAATATCATATTGTTCCGGACAAAGCAAAGTAATTCATATATATATAAACCGGTAACAGTCAAAAAATTTAAATCCCTAAAGGCTTGGCGACAAGATTCCCCGAAATTCAAACCCTTAATAATACGAACAGCATACTTTTGTAATATAAAAACCCTGTTAACATTTGTGGCCCTACCCCAGTGAACAATGCCATATCTTAGATGTGAATAAAAGTTTGCGTAATATAATGTTTTCAGTATGAAATCACTACATTGATTTGACATTGTTCTCAGTCCAAAACATACAGATGACAACCGTTTACATAAGGTATTAATATGCGAGTTATAGGCTAAATGGCTATCAACATCAGTAGCGTAGCTAGGGCAGGGCAACCGGGGCCCACGCCAGGGGCGCAAGCCTCGGGGGCGCGAAATCGCAGGCTGATAAATCACGCCGCTTGACTCTTGAACTACGTACGTCAAATATAACAACAAATAACCCTCTGATTAAAAAAAAATGAATGTTTGGTGCTTTTTACCGTTAGCGTCAATGGCGGATCCAGGGGGGGGGGGTAATCTTTTAATGGTTGATAGATTTATCCCTTAGGAAACAATTGCCAATGTTGGATTTTCTTAAACTGACAAAAAGTTTAATATACATGGTGTTAAAGAAGACGATGATTTTTGCTCCAATTTCAATAGCATATAACTTTCACAATAATATTTTTATATGTTATCACTGTACGTCAATTGAATCACTGGTTTATAGCAAAGAAGTAATTTGTTAAATTTTTGATATCTGCTATATTTTAAGAGATACCGATTTTTTTGAAAAACCTTGCTTTTCTTAATTTTTTTGGTAGCTAGATTCCACTGCGCTTTGTATCGTGCAAACTTTGCAAGTGATTATTATACCTTATAAAACGCTTGTTTATATTCAGTAACAACAATAATAATTGTTAATTTTAATTTTAGGAGTAGTGTTGTGTTAGAAAGTTAGAAATTAGCAAAAACATTTTTTCCAAAAATTAAATTAAAAAATTATATATTTTTGAATTTTGTAGACACACTGTATGCTATACCTGAAGGTGTGATATGAAAAACTAAAAAATAAGGAAAGAACTTGCCTAATCTAGGGGCGAGAACTTTTCAATACAAAACAATCCTGAAAAATTGTGAGATACTCATAAAACATAGGCATATAAGTGATTAGAAGTATGCCACTGCACATCACAACATTTAGGTACAATTAATTGTTGTTACTGAACATAAACAAGCTTTTCATAAGGTATATATATACTTGCAAAGTTTGCACGATATAACGTACAGTGGGATCTAGCTACCAAAAAGTTGAAAGAAAGCAAGGTTTTTCTAAAAATCGGTATCTCTTAAAATATAGCAGATATCAAAAATTGGATAAATTACTTTATTTGCTTTGAACCAGTGATTCAATTGACGTACAGTGATAAAATTTTAAAATATGATTGCGAAAGATACACGCTATAGAAATTGGAGCAAGAAACGTCGTCTTCTTTAAAACCCTGTATATAAATTTTTTTGCAGTTTAAGAAAATCCAACATCGGCAATTCTTTTCTAAGGGACAAGTCTATCAACCATTAAAAACCGGATGTCGATATCATATCTGGTTCAGAAAATATGAACTTTTAAATTTATTCGAAATTTTTCTTGCTCTAAAGCAATTGGCCAGCAGTTTATGAATGAGTTCTTCTATTTATCCATAATAATAATATGATTATTCAATCCAACTTACTACAACATATCAGAAATAGGGCTAAAACTAGAGAATATCATAATCGTTTTTAAAATTTCCGCGGTTTTTTGAAGATATCTTGCCTTTGCCTAATCTTTCGCATAGAAAATAAAAAAACTGGATATGAAATCAAATAAATAATTGTTATACACTTGTTCAATGTAAATATTAGAATAGTGGACAAAAAGCAAATTTGGGCGTTGCGCTCTAAAATTTTTCGCTACGGCGCTACTTTTGCGCCTTCGGCGCTATTTGACCTTCCCTAGAAGTCATTTCTGGATCCGCCACTGGTTAGCATATGCATTGAATCTAAAAATGGTGTCTTTAAATTCTTGTAAAGTACATGGTAGCTAAATTCTTTATTTCGAATATAAAATTTCTTAAAGGGCTCAGTTTAAAAGAAGCATTTATTTTAGCAAAAATAACGTCTGCCATTAGTAGGTCGGGTAGATCCTTCCCTTTAATCAAAAATGTAGGACTTCATTAAGGGGGGGGGCGCAAAATTATGGAGCTTGCCCTGGGCGCCATAGTTCCTAGCTACGACTCTGATCAACATAAAACCCTAGAAGCTTTACTTCTTCCAGAAAGTCTAATCTAATTCCATTGAGGTGGATTCTCTCTACACTTAAGTTCGACTTTACCGACCTAAATAACATGCATGCAGTCTTATCGTTGTTTATGACCAATTTATTCTCAAACATCCACTCACTAGCCTTGGCAAAGACTAGATTGACCACCGGTTCAACCTCGTCGCAATGTAATACCTTGATTATTGCAAAGTTGCTGGGTACCCCTGTGAGGCCCCGTATCTCCGTTAAGGGACACTTTCGGAATTTTTTTTTCATGACAAGTTATTTTGGTCTCCCCTAAACTATGTCATATACTCATCCGACGCTTCAAATCAAAAATATAGAATATAATATGAATTATCTAAAAATATCTAAAAATACACCGTGATGTTTTGTTTTTCATAATTTTAGGTAGCTTAGCTTTCGCTTCCATAGACTCAATCCCTCAAAATCTGATCGATAATGCCGCCATATTGGGCACCCTTTCCGTGGTGACAGGCGCCCTGTTTCTCTTGGATATGGGCGCGCCCAAGGCGAGGAAAAAATTACCGCCAGCTCAGATCCAGCAGGTGCAAACAAATGGGGCTAGGCAGCCTGAAGAAGCTCGCACCAGTGATCATGCCAATGGCGATCGAGCTGTAAGAGATATTACTGAACAAGTTTATAATATTGAAAGGGTATTTATTTTTTCTATTAAAAAACAATCTGATCATGTTCTTTTATTAATAAAGGTAAGTTGTTTTTATTTAATTTCAGGAAATTGAGAGGTCAGAAAGAACAAGTCACTTAGACGATAACACAAGAGACGGGGAGGACGGGAGACGGAAAACCAAAAAGGAAATTAGGAACAATGGAATAAAAAATGGCGGGCCCTCAAGTAAAATTGAAATGGCTTTGAAAGAACCTGCAGGGTATCCAGGAAGAAGTATGCCTTTCTAGTGTTATTTGAGTTATTAAATGATATTTGGGCTTCTACTATCTGTGACACTCTCGACTGGAAAGCCGTTTTTCAAGAGGGTGTAGTCCTTTGACGTACTTTTTTTTCTAATAAAACCCCTGTTCTAGTCTATAAGACTAACCGTTAATTTTTCTCTAATAAATCTAAAAAACTAAATATACTTATCAACTAAAGTCTATATCTATTGATGTCTTTTAAATTGCCCAGGCTAGTGAATACACTTTCACTCGCATCTTCTGCTCTGTTTTTAACACTTTACACACTGTACAAGATCACATCTTTTGATCTCTTCTTTCACTGTAAAATTCCAAGGTCTCGATGATGCGATCAGATTTGCGAACATACCCAGGAGCATTCACTACGTTATGCAGCACTTTGTTCTTGAACATGTGTATCAATTTGATATTGCTGTCACAGATTGATAGTTTTGAATTTCTTTCCAAAAGCCAACAATTTTGTTTACCTACTTAACAAAAATAAAAAAAAAAAACGGCTCGATTTTGTTTAAATCCAAGTCCATGCCAGATTGGTTTAAAAAAAAATTAGTAGGTACTGCAAAATATGATGAATATGAATCAATGGATCTGTTATTAGTTCTGTTACCGCAATGTTGAGTTGAGTTAACGCAATGTTCTGGCAAATATTTTTTTAGGTTACATACACCTAGACCCCACCTCCAAAGGTTACAAGCAAATGAAAGATGACGACTTCGATATACCGAAGAGATTTGGCATTTATGGGCGGGACGTGACCGATTATGGGACGGACACAGACGAAACCGCGAGTTTACCCCCCAAAATCGAGTTGCACACACCCGTGTGGGGTAACATACGAAAGGGTAGAACAAGCGCTTCAAATTATGGGGTAGTTAGTTTTAGGTGACTGGATTTTTTTTATGTGTAAAAAAAGCTTTTAGCATGAGAGCCGACGGTATGTCATCGCAATTTCCCAAAATTAAGTTTGGTCATGGCAGATCAGTTTAATAGTTTTCGAGAAAGGAAATTTTTTTTTTTTTGTATTTAAATATATTTTTTAATAATGTAATTTAATTTGTAACAGGCTTCTCAGAAATATATAATACTTTGTTTTTATTTTTACTAACTTATAACTGCTAATTAGATTAAGGAGTCACGTTGGGTCATAAAACTTTCATACCGTCGGCGTTGACTCTTAAGGTGCCTCCAGACTTGGGACAGCACCCCGTGAGCGTGTTGCGAACATTCCTTTGATGCGACGCCAAAATATCGACAACACATGGAACGGACTGACGACACGCGACGAGTTTCGCGACGGTGCGGGGATTGCGGTGTCACGACACAAGGTTCTGTCACAAGTCTGGACGCAAAACCAAATAAAAGTCAATGTTTTTTTGGTTATGTTAGTTCGTAGTTTTTCAATAAAAACTAATTCGAGAATTTAATAGAAGATAAATATTATTTTTTAGTAATAAAACAGAACATTTCGTTAGTTACTAACGGTAGTTAGATAATCTTGTTCTAGCTAACATTAAATGTTTAGGTAGGTACAGGGTTATCCAACCAAGACTAGACAAGGCGATTTTTTGACTTTTCCTGTACTTTTTTAAAAAATCTGAAATAGCCATCTTAAGTCATTTTCTCCCGCGAATTCGAATATCTTCAGCAAAAAACAATTGAACATCAAACAAAAGTACTAGGGGTCACTTTGATATTTTTTTAAATGGGATGCCGTATTTTTAATGAGCTTATCCGATTTCTCATATAAATTTTGATCTAAAATGTTGGATTTTTAATTCAAAAACGCCTTTTTTTCTTCAGTTTTAAATTCGGAAAATGTTCGTCTACCGTAAGATTAATACCTGATAGATGGATACCCGTTTCACCTGTTCACCCTTTAACCTGCTTTAAAGCGTCCGTCAGTTAGACAAAATAATCAAGTTTCAAATTTCTATATATTTTTCACGAATTAATTACAAATAATGAAATATTCTTTAGAAGAACGGCTAAATGTAATAAAATTATATTACAAAAGTGGAGAGAATGCTCGACAAACACAAAGAACATTTTTTGAGAGTTTCCAGAGACACATTTCAGTGGATACAATTCTCAGAATTAAGACCCTATTTGAAGAAAGTAAGACATTGAAAGATAAGCCAAGAAAGATGAAAAGACGGAATATAAGGGATCGAGCTATTGTTCAATATTTTACTATAAATCCGAAGAGTTCTATTCCGCAAGCGGTACGAGAAGTAAGGTATGGTCCAGGGCTCCGGAGAGTAAGCTATGGAACAGTTCACAGAACTTTAAAAAAATGTGGTCTAAAACCATATTGCATCCTTCCCGTTCAATACTTAACACAGCTTCAAAAAGAACTGCGATTTCGATTTGTTGCTTCAATGCTGATGAGAGAGCAAGACGAAGATTATAATTTATATAATAAAATTCTATGGAGTGACGAAGCGTCATTTACAACATCGGGGGTATACAATCGGAAAAATACAAGATACTGGGCAGCAGTTAACCCTCATAGATATGAAATGATAAAGTTTCAAGGTTGGAGCTCACTTAATGTTTGGTGTGGGATGTTAGAAAATCGAATTATTGGACCACTATTTTATCGTGGCTCTTTAACAGGCCAAAGATACCTCCATTTTCTTCATAACGATATCGAGGATTTCTTGGAAAGGTTGCCATTGCAAGCCTACAACAATATCATTTGGCAGCAGGATGGTGCTCCGCCTCATGCAGTTCGAGAAGTGGTAACATACCTAAACGAGCGTTACAATCAGTGGATTGGCCGTAACGGAACAATTCATTGGCCACCAAATAGCCCCGATATCACGCCAATGGATACATTTTTATGGGGTCATTTAAAAAATGTAGTTTATCAACGACCCAACAGAAGTCTGGAGGACATTCAGCAAAAAATTATAAATGAAATTAATAGACTTAACCAGGACCAAAATATTGTAAGAGATTCTTTGGAGAGATTGAAAAGGGGGCATCGGTCATGTTTTGAAAATAATGGAGGACACATAGAACAATTATATTATTGAGATTAAAGTTATTCACTTTAGTTTATAGTTTTTTCTAATATGTCATACGCGGGAGAAAATGACTTAAGATGGCTATTTCAGTTTTTTTATAAAAGTACAGGAAAAGTCAAAAAATCGCTTTGTCCAGTCTTGGTTGGATAACCCTGTACGTATTAATTATTTTTTAAAAATAAAGTTGCACTTTTACAGACATAGCATTTTTTTGCTTTTTTCAAACTCTCAAAAAATTCTACTTCTTGCCTCCAGGAAGGCCCGTTTTAACAAATATTAAATTATTTTCAGACAAGGCCAAAAAATACACTATACCCCCGGCAGTTATGCCCCAAAGAGACTTCCATGAAGAAGACTATCCAGAACGACCACCAAGTGGTCCCTTAGATCCAGGGTACGTCCAATATACTGCTCAGCACTGGGGCGACTCGAACAAGGAAGGAACAAAAACACCTAGACACAGCCCCACGGAAGTGTAAAACAAAAACATTTATCTTAGACTCTTAGATGTAGGAATTAAGTAGGTAGGACTCTAATACCAAAAATTATACATTTTAATATAATATTGTAATTTTTTATTACACTCACCAT
Organism: Polydrusus tereticollis; assembly: GCA_963920685.1. NCBI lineage: Eukaryota > Metazoa > Arthropoda > Insecta > Coleoptera > Curculionidae > Polydrusus > Polydrusus tereticollis. The sequence continues at coordinate 11,001,979 of OY987333.1, forward strand.
GTTATATTTTACATTTATGAACAAAGTTTTCTTTTAAAAAAATGTGTTTTTCGATTAATTTGATTTGCACTGTCATTGGTTTTAATTTAATATAATTTGCGGAATATGTATGTAACTATACAAATTTAATTTTGAATTGTCGTGTGTCTCTTTTGTTCACGATCCTCAGGTCGGTGTCTCATGCATCTATATAATATTATGGTTAATAACATTATCGTAACAACACACTCTTCACTTCTCTTAAACTATATATTCTATGACATAAACAATAACAAATAAAATATATGGTTTTTAAAATAAATCAATTGACAGATATTATATTATAACTATACACTGTGTTAAAAAATAAAATATTTAAATATATATTTTGTTAACTGTGAAAACCTCTATTGATCAAAACAAAAAGGATTTGCATTTACATAAACTGATATAGGTATAAATATCTCTGAGGCATACTGAGCATACAAAATTATAAGTTTAAAACCAAATAAAAAAAATTAACAGTTGTGTCAATATAATACAGGGTAGGATTCACGGTGTCAGCCAAAGTATTTTTAAAAATGTGGTGTTGTCGCTTCTAGTAGAAAGTAGATGCAGCTTTGATATTTTAATGTATATTAACATTCTTTTTGGAAAATTTGTAGTAATTTCTTAACAACTTTTCTTATTATTGCCCTCTCACCGTGTTGGAGATATTAATTAACTAAAATTAGTTTTTCTGAGAAAAATAATGCTTGTTACTGGCAATTGGCGATGATAATAACTTTCTTAGGTCTATAATCTGGAGCGACGACTAAGTTTAGCAATGGGTGCATATGGGCCGTAGAAAATCGTATTTGGAGAAAATATTCTTGGACCAATTTTTGATCCCGTTCGCCAGACTACCAGCCGTTTGGTTTTAATAAGATGGTGCCCCAGTTCATAGAACAAGGGAGATTAGGGAGTTTTTAAAAATGAATTCCCAGGCAGATGGATAGGAATTCGAAGTGTGGTATAATGGCCTACGAGATCTCCAGATTTGACACCGTCAGACTTTTTTCTTATTTGGGGGGGGGGGGGGGGGGGATTTAAAAAATAAGTTAATACATTAGAAGAGCTAGGATTAGTGAAGGATGTAGGCCAATAAGGAGAAGGTCGGTACAAAAGTCCACTGAAAAAAGGTGCAAACGGAAATCTTTTTTGCACATTATAATAATTAAAATTGTTTTTATTTTTTTTTTAGTGATTGTAAACCTAACATTACTTTCCTATTATTCCTAGAATTTAAATTAATCCACAACATTATTAGGGGTATTTGTATTGTCTTTTAAAAAAAATAAAAATCTGGATGTTATTGTTTTTGTTTCTTTATAGCTTTTTACCCCAGGAATTAAAATTATTAAAAAAATATTTTTTTTTAGTTTAAAATGTTAAATCCTAATCAAGATAATGCAACAGTATAATGCAGTCAGCCTCGGTTATTTCAAAAATGAACCAAAAACTCTAGGTCCGTATTAAAAAAAAATTGATGGGGCCCAAAGACAAAACGTCGGATTCGAAATCTGATACCACAGTCTAATAGAAGAGAAAAAGTGGCAATGAGAATGTTAAAGTTGTTTTCAATTATCTATTCAAACAAAAGGCAGGAAAACATATAAGTTAAAAACGCCAAATTTGGGATTTTGCGAATATCTTCAGACGTAGTCGGAATATACGAATATTCTTGATGGCATATTGCTTGGCATTAAATTGCGCAACTTTGTCCTAATGCCTCGTACCGCTTGCAGGATCCCAATGGTGCGCCTCGAATTTATAAGACCCTGTATGTGTGTTGAAAGATTGTTTATCTTAGTGAACGGCGGTGTAAGAATACCGCTATTTTAATCACTTTAAAAAGTGTCTAAAAGTAAAGCTTTTCAAATGAAACACCCTGTATATATTAACTGATTTGAAATTTGAAAAATATACCTTTGGGCAATTTTTTGAAGTATCCAAATTATCTGGTTTTTTAGGCCCGGATTTGGTCACAGCGTAAATAACCTTCGGGTATTGCCTAACTCCAAATGAAATTTCAGTGCCTTAGTATATCAGAGCTTAAAAATATCAGCATTTGCCGTTCATGCTTTTCAAAAAATTAATATTTCGAAAACGGTAAGAGATCGTAAAAAATGGTAAAATATAATTGGTGCTACTACATTCTAGTAGAATCGGCAACACTGCATTGTCCAAAATATTGCAGTTGACTGATTCGCTATAAAAATCAAACCATGAATCACTCTGTATTGCCAGTGGTTGTATTTTTATTCTTTGAAACTTGAAAATAATTACGCACTAATAAATGCAATTACTTAAATTGACCTAAAACAAAATAGAATTTTAACTTAATACAGGGCGTTCTACCCCCTAATTATATATATTTGAGCCTCAATCTTCCCCAAATTTTCTTTCATTATTCATCCAACACTATTTACACTTCTTGATGTTCTTTACTACACTGAGCAAAATCTTACGTTAAAACGACATCAGGACTAATCAATTTACACCTAGAACCCGACACATCAGGAAGTTTAACACAACTTGACACCACCGTAATAAGCACAGGGCCGGTTTCAAACCAGTTTGGTGCCATTTTTGCATTTCAATGCCTCCGTTATTGCGTGGCACATTCGCGCACAGTCAAAAATCTCACAATCTCTCGCCGATTTACTTATTCCTACTACTGTGTTCCTGCTCCAAATTAATATACTGTCTAACAAGTCTGGAAATCTCGTGCGCTTGCTCCGTCTGCAGTCTCGTGACTCTCTGCTGCAAGAGGTTGCCACATTTCATATCCAAGAATAGAGCCCCGTCTTCAGATCTGACCTTCCGGGTACTGATTACTTCTGCGAACGGCCAGTGCTGCAACGTTTCGTGTGTGTTCATGTCCAAAAAGTGGACGCCTCCACGGTTTAGTGCTAGAATGTGTTCTTGCCAGTGCTCTGGGTCGCCTACGACACGTTTTACGGCGAAAAATGAACTTCCTGCAAAAAAAAATAGATATATATTAATGTTGTCAATTCTTTACAACTAAAATGTATTCAAACACTTACCAAACAAAGGCCAACTGCTCAAGGCTTGTAACACCCTGTGTTTGGCCCTAGAAACTGGCAGACCTACAGCTTGTCCCCAGCTAGTTTGCACCAGGGCTAGCCATTGTGGAGGCCTTGGTTCTCTCAATCCTAGTACAGGTTTTGGTAACAAAAATTTGACTTCTTTTAGGCTTGGAGAATGTCCTAAGTCAGCAGCTCTGTAAACAAAATGAAATGAAATGTTGTAAAACAAAAAATAATCATTTACTTTACCTATGGAGGAGAGCTGCTACCAGTGCCATATCCCGTACAACACTTGGAGGTAGATTAGGGTTTCCTAGGCGTAGAAGAAGACCTTCCAGGTAGTCGGGTGCTACCTGATTAAACAGAACTTCGGTGTAGAGAGGACTAGCGTCATGTTTAAGTGGATGATACCAAACAGATCTGCAGAAGATCAAATAAAAAGGTTGAGCAGCCTTGTGAAGTTCAGTAGTGACATCAAGAATGTATTCATCGGCAGCCAAAGGCATTGTAAACGCGTCGCCCTGTACAATACAATACAGACTAAATTCTTGTTGTTCGGCTTCCGTGGCGACGCCAATAAGATTGCAGAGCTCCTGAATAACGTCAGCGACCACAGTGCTGCATCTGGTATTTACTACTCGCTCTGCACCACCAGGTAGTCGGTAGATTTGCCTTCTTGCGCTTCGTCCTAAAAAATAAATTATTTTGGAGGCGATACTATTCATCCAAAGGTTTTTGATAGCGACTTACCTGCACTAACAGCTGTAACCTCTTCTACGGATGGAACGTTTTTTCTTCCTCCGCACCTCTGAGTTTTCCTTAAGTTCGTGAGGCACACCGCTGCTGTTCCGTGGCAGATTCTTCTCCTGTCATTCGCTGCGCTGGTCAAATGTTCCATCAGATATGGCCAAAGGTGTTCGGAACATCCGAAGTATGCTGCGACAATGGAAAGCAACCTCCATGCTCTAAAAAATATTATTTTAGTACCTCTGTACGATAGACACAACAGTAAAAGGGGGTGATAGCTTCCCTACGCCCCTTGTTACTGTTACACAAGACATATTAGTTCTATTTTCATACCTTTGACTTGACTCAGGGGACTCAGATTTGTTGCTGGTTGTCTGCTTCATCAGTTGGCAGTAAACCTCGTCCCTTAGTTGAGCGTACTTGTGGCAGTGCTGTGAAAGGTATTTAATCTAATCTGAACATTGTAACACATCATAATTGTGAGTTGAAGATATGAATAGGTACTGAGTTGGTATTCTTTGTATTGAGTATACATTTACAACCTATCAAGACTTTCCCTTTTTTCATACTATTCCAAGTTACCCAAGAAAAAAAGAGTGCTAAATGCGAAAGAAAGTAGAAATCACCAGTCTTAAGGAAGACCAATTTTGGTAGAAAAATAATAAATAGTATCAATTAATAGTGAGAGAACAGAACAAGCGAGAGTAAAGTGATAAGAGTTATAAAGTGAAGTGTAAGAAAGAGCGTAACAACATGAATTAAATTATAATTACCATTAGGACTGTATAGACACATTTAACTTCTGACATTTCCGGCGTCAAGGGCTGGTCTCCGCAATATCTCAAAATACAATCGAAACATTCTATAGCTAAGGGGGCTATTTCAGGGTCGTCTAGCCTTAATAGGGCCCCATCTATGGGCGTTCCCTGCCATTTGATGACGTCCGTTTGCTGTTTCCAGGTCCATTCTTTGGATTTGTTCTTGGACTTTTGTTGAGAGGGATCCATTCTTTGTTGGTCTAAACTAGATAAAATGGGAAGAAAGGATTTTTCAAATTTGTCCTTCGAAAAGTTGGTATTGTTGTTGAGCACAATTTTAATGCGTATTTATAAAACGCTTCTCTTGGTCTTTCGTAAATAATTAAAACGCCTGTAGTAAAGAGATTATAAATCTATCATTTCCTACAATTAAAATTCAATAACATGTATTTATTTGCGTTTTTATATTATATCTGTTACATCTGTAATAAATTATTAATATATAAATATTTATTAAGACTTGGGTATGTATTTATAATGATAATAAATAATTGAAGATATATTTAGGAATATCTAGTCAATTTTTTTACAACATTATAAACTTTCACCCATTTAATTTTTTATTCGTTTCATTATACAGAGCTTTCATTTCAAAACGACACCAATTTTTTGAGGATGCAATGTGGACTCAAAGAAATGAAGATTTTTACTAGGTACTCCACATGCATGTATTCTGAGAATTCACATAACCGGTGGGGTGGAACCAGGCTTTATCAGTAGAAAATGTTAGGTCCAAACAACATTAGGAGTAATACTGACTCTTTCAAAATCTGCAGCTCACATTTTTTGGAATATTTGCACCTAATAGGGAAACAAATTTAACTGGTTTTAAATTATAATATAAAACTGTGATGCTTTAAGTCGTATTTGTAATTCGAAAAATTGCACATAAGGAATACTTTTCGCAAAAATATAGTCAGAAACGGGAGCAGCCTCAGAAACAATGAAAGCCTCAGTAGTCTAAGTCACAAATTTCGAAAGAAAATATCATAAAATCTTAATTTAGTTGTTCCAAAGATTAATCTCTTAAAGCCATTCGCTACCTTTTTTTCGACATTTTCTTATGCTTGCTTACCGTTGGGCTTCAATATCTCAAAACTAGTTTTTTGATCACTATGGCTTTCAAAATCTCAAATAAACTATTTTTTTTTTAATTCTCATGTTTGTTGTTCACTTATTTTCAGGATAGTTCCTTCACTTTGCTGAAGAATCGTTGTGTTTGCTAAATATCTTTGTTAAACGAAAAATTAACACCTTAGTGACGGTCCAGATATTTCATAAAATCTAAATGCGACAATGGTTATAAATATCTTTTGATTTCTTGTACTTTACTCGTGATGTCGTACCGCAAAACAAATAATTAAAACACCAAATTTGCTTTCACATCTAAACCAGTACATTGTAGAAAACGAATAATACTAAACTCACCAACATATTAAACTATGGAAAATATTAGAACACATGTACACCAAGTAAACACCATCATTTTTCATATAAAAATGACAATAAAAGAAAGATGACGAAACCACTAGAAGTACATTAATGGTATTGGTTTGTGAGAATACGAGAGCAATTACAAAAGTTTTGTTGATGTTTTGCCAAAGATGAGGATACTACTAGTTTTTACATGCCATTGTTGTCATTAAATTTTTTCCCTAAAGATACTGCTCCTAAAAAAATGCTTGGCGAAAATTTCAAATCGAATGAAGTTGGAATGTGAATAGTTTTGTAAGTTCAATTGTCACAACCCTTGTAAAATCCAACAACATTGCTTATGGAGATTAACAATATAATAATATGAATAACGAATACATATTTATAGTGTTATTTAAAAAATCGTCTATGCTTTCTAATTTTTTACAATGCAAATTATGCTGATTGGTTGCACTTGACTGCCCAAAACTGACTTATTAAAATAAAAGTTTCATTCTAATATACAAAGAAAAATGTTTAGGTATGTGCAATAATTAAAGAGCCTAATTTGATTTAGATTAATTAAAGAAGAAGTCGGTGAAAAGCTGGGTTAAATTTCACGAAGACTTCTTTTTCCTATTAAAGAATTTAAATTTGAAGTATGTGAAGTCGGTTTAATGGGGGCTGAGTTCTGAGATAAGACCTAATATTTGATGTCTCCTGCATACCATTCGGACGTTTCGTTTCTTAAAAATACATCAGCAGAGTTTTGATATTTTTTTATAATTATTATATACCCTGGTGAAGAACAAAAACAGATACATGTAAGATAAACTTACTTAAATAAGGAACCAATAATTGGGAACGAAATTACAAATATCTTTGAAGTGTATTCATACACTGACATAATTTGGGCGTTGACACATATATTTATAACAGAATATTATTAAAAGTTTATTATTAAAAAGTTTATTATTTTAATCCCACAAAATGCCATTCTCCAACCAAAGAAAAGGTGATATGCTTCGCATTTACTTTTAATGCCAAAGAAAATTAACTCAGATGTATTTTGAACGATATCCAGAAAAACATCAACCACACTACACATATCTTAAAAGGCTGGATTTCGATATAAAGGAATATGGGTCATTTATTAAACCACAACAGAAGTATGGCAATCACTTCGCAACTGAGGAAATTGAAACAGTTCTAAACCAAGTTAGTATTTCTTTATAAATCATTATAATAATATGCTTTTTAATTCTTGTACCTACAGGTAAACCAAAACCCTTTTGTATCGACCAGACAAAGTAAGTCGGAAACACAAACTTACACTCATTGCATCATGTCAATTGTTGACGAATATTAAAATCAAATAATTTCAAGACCTTCAAAATTCATATTTCTCAAATATTACATCCTGGTAATGCACAGAGAAAAGTTACTTTTTGTCAATGGATAAGTGATCAAGCCAAAATCAATCTGAATTTTTTAAATCGCATTATCTGGATGGATGAATGAAAATTCACAAACAGTGGTTTATTTAACAAAAATAGCAAACATGTTTGGGCTATAGAGAAGCCCAGAGAAAATAGAGAACCTAGTCCTCAAATCAGGTTGTGTGGGGACAAAATGTTGGGTCCATTTTCATATAATCATAATTTAAATGCAGATATGTATCTTAATTTTTTTTAGCAACCAGTTTGAGGATTTTTTTGGCTACGCTACCACATCTTTGGTTTCAACACGACGGGGCACCACCCCATAATGTTAGAGATGTACGTGCATTTTTACATCGGTATTTCCCATAAAAGTGGATAAAAAATCGAGGTGTAGTGGAATGGCCAGCGATATCACCCGATCTTTCACCCCTGGATTGTGTTCTATGCATGGGGTGACATAAAAATAAAGTATATAAAAATGGCCCTGTTCAAAACTTGGCACAGTTACGTGAAATATTATAACTTCATGCCGATCTTTATGCAGAGGATCAGTTTTAAGGGCAGTAAAAGTAAATAACAAAGATGTTAAATGTTTAAACAAATAAAAATAAAATGTACTTTGTAGAAAAACACTGGCGTATAATTTTTTCTGTTAGAAATATCAAAATATATGTAAGCGGGCGTCACTGGTAGACGTCCAGCAAAATTTTATAGGAAATAAATGTGTTTTTATCCCAATCTACTAAAATTCAAAATAACGTCTAAGGCGGTCTCAAAAATATGAAGTAAAAACCATTTTTTTTTTTTTTTTTAACTTTAACCGGAACCATTTATCTTACTTGTGGATAGGAAATCACCACATTAAATAAAATTAAAAGCTTTCTGTTACTTACTCTACTAACTGTCTGAAATTTTGCATAGCAAATTGCATCAAGGAGTACTTTCCAGTCGAAGGTAAGGGACTGCTAGGGGATCGTGCCCCGTCCCTGCTCTCATCCCTGGATATGAGTCTAGAGGGGGAAATATCTTCCCGAGATTTAGGACTTATGTTGTTGGGCAGCATTTCCAAACGTTCCATGGCAGGTGATCTGCTTCGTTGCTGGGATTTGGCCTGAATCTAAAAAAAAGGGGTAAAGGTGGTATAGTTATGTTGCCGAACTTGTGCTTTTAGCAACTTAATCAAGGAGTAGTATTTTTGGTAATTTGAAGTCGAATTTATTCCAAGCCAAATTCTCATTGCATATTTGCCATAGAAAACAAGGGCAACATAATGTATGACCAAACACCCCATTATAGTTATTTATGTATCTAGGGAATTATAATGGTGGTTTTAATTACCGAGGGCAAAGTTTACGTCCCGAGGGCCTTCGGCCCGAGGGACAGCAATTGCCCGAGGTAATTGAGACCCTTATAATTCCAGTGATACATAGATAATTTTATTTCTGACCGATTTTAGTAACATTTTGTTCATTTTTAAAGTGGAATAAATGTTTCAATAGATGTCAATCGTTTGATTTTATGTCAAATTTTTCTTAATATCCCAAGGGAGTTATGACCCTTATAATTCGCGCGTAACTAAGACGTTATAAGCTAATAATATACCGGTCAGAAATAAAATATATTTTTATAGGTATAAGGACTTTAAAGAATTTATTTCATACAAGTTCATAAATCCCAAACGATTATCATTAGAAAGTCTTCCGTAAATAGGCTCTTTATTTATTGTTAATCGGCATGGCCTTTTCTGATTGACAAGTTTACGCGAATTTCCTTTTTTTATTGCTTATTGTGGTTGTTGTTGGCTTATTTAATTGGAATAAAATTGTTATCAGTGCATTGTTAACATTAAAGGCAGGCTTTATGGCTTTAGTTGAAGTCAAAAGTTCAATTTTATTGCGTTTTTTTTTCTGGTTTTCTGCCGAGTTTAAACTAGGCATGACAGTTGAATATGACAGTTTCTTTTTAAAATATTTTCCGATATACAGTGTGTATCAGCCAAATGGAATAAATTCGAATAATCCACTCACGTATAAAAAATCCCATAAGGACAGTGGTATTTTCGAAAACTTACAGCGGATATACAAAATCGAAAACACCAAAACGAAAATACCACTTGTCAGTGTCACTTTGTTGACAAATTTCTATTTATTATTTCAAATGTAATTAACTTGCGTTGGGCTACATTCTTGGTGAAACCGTATATTATCCATTATGGGTAAAATTAAAATTGCTCGTTATGTTTCACTATTTATTCAGTTACCTGACACGCGTGTTTCGACCCTTTCAGGTCATTTTCAAAGAAGCACAAAGATAAAAATTATTGCTAAGGTATTTATATAAACTCTAATGTATGGTATCAATAGGTAATAAAATCATTAAAATAATTAAAATTACGGATTACAATGGATAGGTAGATTGTGGGTTTTTCTTATTCTTATACAGGTGGTTGTCAAAATGTTTTAATTTATTTTAATTTAATATGCTGTTGATAATTGGGTTAGCACTTGAAGGTATTTCTGTTTGATTATTAACAACATTACTTTTATTTTTTATTGCTTTTTTAATTGTAAGTGTCTCTAAAAGGTTCAATTTTCTGCTCTTGTTCTGGATATGTATAGGTTTTATTTTATTTGAAATTGAATGATTTTCTATTATGCAGTGGTCTGCTATACCTGTTTTATTTTGTTTTTTTTAAGATGGAAGTTGTATGTTCCTTAAGTCTAGTTTTAAAATTTCTGCCAGTTTGACCAATATAGATAGCATCGCAGTTGTCGCAATTTATTTGGTAGACCCCGCTTCGTAAGAGTTTGTCCTTTGTTTCTATTTTAGAATTACATAAGTGACTACCTAAATTGTTTTTATTTACCTGTATGGGAGTGATGTTGAAATTTTTTAGTTTTTTACAAATTTTCTGGTTTGTATTACCGGTAAAACGAATCGAACAGTATTTAGATTTAATTTTATTAGGGGGTCCATGATAGAGAAGTTTTTGTGTTTTTTGTCTTAATTTTTTCTTTAGTATTTTATTAATGATTTTTATTTCATAGTTGTTATTTGTGGCTATGGTTTTTATTATGTCTAGTTCTTTTTTATACTCAGAGTCTGATAGGGGAATATTAACTAGTCTATATAGCATACTATGGAAGGCTGCTAGTTTTTTCGATCAAAAACCTACCACAACAGACATGACTATACCAGCGGACTCGAAACAACCCCAACAAACCAAACTAGCAGCCTTCCATAGTATGCTATATAGACTAGTTAATATTCCCCTATCAGACTCTGAGTATAAAAAAGAACTAGACATAATAAAAACCATAGCCACAAATAACGGCTATGAAATAAAAATCATTAATAAAATACTAAAGAAAAAATTAAGACAAAAAACACAAAAACTTCTCTATCATGGACCCCCTAATAAAATTAAATCTAAATACTGTTCGATTCGTTTTACCGGTAATACAAGCCAGAAAATTTGTAAAAAACTAAAAAATTTCAACATCACTCCCATACAGGTAAATAAAAACAATTTAGGTAGTCACTTTTGTAATTCTAAAATAGAAACAAAGGACAAACTCTTACGAAGCGGGGTCTACCAAATAAATTGCGACAACTGCGATGCTATCTATATTGGTCAAACTGGCAGAAATTTTAAAACTAGACTTAAGGAACATACAACTTCCATCTTAAAAAAACAAAATAAAACAGGTATAGCAGACCACTGCATAATAGAAAATCATTCAATTTCAAATAAAATAAAACCTATACATATCCAGAACAAGAGCAGAAAATTGAACCTTTTAGAGACACTTACAATTAAAAAAGCAATAAAAAATAAAAGTAATGTTGTTAATAATCAAACAGAAATACCTTCAAGTGCTAACCCAATTATCAACAGCATATTAAATTAAAATAAATTAAAACATTTTGACAACCACCTGTATAAGATTAAGAAAAACCCACAATCTACCTATCCATTGTAATCCGTAATTTTAATTATTTTAATGATTTTATTACCTATTGATACCATACATTAGAGTTTATATAAATACCTTAGCAATAATTTTTATCTTTGTGCTTCTTTGAAAATGACCTGAAAGGGTCGAAACACGCGTGTCAGGTAACTGAATAAATAGTGAAACATAACAAGTAATTTTAATTTTACCCATAATGGATATTATTTCAAAGTTGACGAAATGAATGTTTTTGGATTCGTGAAATATTCCTTTAAATACCATGCGTGCTTTAAAACTAACCGGATAATTTTTCACTTATACGTGTTTTCTTTACAAAATTCACTCGTCCTTCGGACTCGTGAAATTAAAGAAAACACGCATTCGTAAAAAAATTATCGGTAATTTTAAAGCACTCGTGGTATTACACCCGATAATAAATACATAGGGGCGTGTCCGAAAAAACGTTCGGACACGTCGATTGATATTTCTAGTTGCGCAATTTTTTCAATAAAAACTTTTTATACAGGGTGTGTCATGTAACAGTGGACAATACTAACTTTCTTATTTTAAATGCAACACCCTGCATATTATTCAATTTTTGGATTACTCAGAAAATTTTAGACATAATAATATTTCATGTACAATATCCTATACTTATCTTTAACTGTTTCGGAAATATAAAGTGTTTTCAGATTTATTGCAAAAATTAACAACAGACTAAAAAACTAATAAGTAATACTGCTTATTTCTTGATAATGTAAAAAAAAAACATTAATGTAGGAGATGTTAAAAATTGATGTTAAAATGTTTTTACTGATATGAAATAAAAAAAAAAGGTATAAATAGTTTTGACAGTAGTTGTCAGTGTTATAGTCGTTTGAATTTCGTTAACTGCATATCAGAAAAATGGTTTATTTAACAGAAATGCACAAAATAACAATTTATGGAGATAAAACACGGACACAAATGGGAGTTGCTCGATTATTTCATGAAATATTTTCAAATTTGCCGCCTATAACTCAAGGGACAATTAGTAAAATAGAAAAGCAGTTTCGCCAGCTTGGACATGTAAAGCAGATAAAAAAGTAGCTGGGTCAAATTATATGTTATGCTTGAGTTTCAGGAAAACCCACATACTTCTAGTCGATAAACAGCCCCAATGTTCGATGTTTGCTATTGATTGATTATTCGAACATTACAAGAAAATGATACCTACTTATGAGCTCATGGAAGACGATTTTGATAGGAGAACGTATTTTTGTGAACAAAGGATGGCAATGTTAGATAACAATGTGATCCAATTAGAACATATTTTGTTTTCTGATGAGTGCACCTTTACATTTCACGGTCATGCTAATCGTCAGAATTGCCGCTATTGGTCCAGGAAAAATCCTCACTGGATGAGAGAAGAACATACGCAATATCCTGAAAGGGTTAATGTTTGGACAGGAATTGTTGGAGACCATATCATAGGTCCCTTTTCATCAATGGCAATTTAAATGGCGATAATTATTTAGCACTGTTTCAAAATATTATCTTGCCAACTTTGACAAACTTATATCCTGATCTAGCAAACCCACAACTTTCAGCGAATATGATATGGTATCAGCAAGATGGAGCACCGCCCCATTACAAAATCAATGTCCGGCAGTACCTCAACCGAGTATTTCCAAATCCGTGGATAGGAAGGCGTGGATCGATAGAATGGCCAGCACGATCCCCTGATCTGACGCCAGTAGACTTCTTCTTATGGGGTTATGTCAAACATATTGTATACAAAACTAAACCCCTCAATGTAGCTGACTTAAGAAGACGAATAACGCTTGCGATTAGATCGGTCACGCCTGAGATGTTCAGTAACGTTAGAAGAATTTTTTGTTTTTTACATTATCAAGAAATAAACAGTATTACTTATTAGTTTTTTAGTGTGTTGTTAATTTTTGCGGTAAATCTGAAAACACTTAATTTTTCCGAAACAGTTGAAGATAGGTGTATAGGATATTGTACACATTATTTTCGTATGTTTTTGTCACTGATTTAGTATTGGTATTTAGAGGTTTGTTTCTATTGAGTACCGCTTTTTTGCTGATACACAATACGGTTTCAAATAAGATTTTCATAGTTTTACCGATCTGATGGCGCAACGGTAAAATCAAATTGAAGCAATATTAATTATATTGCAGTTTTATCCGATATAGTCAGTATAATTAGCAAACTATATAGCGTCCGTTTGAATGATTGCGGTAAATACCATGTTAAGCACACCACAAATCCAGGATAAATTAACACCGTTAGTACATAAAATAGACTGAAGAATCTTGAGCGTCATCTTAGCAGTTTAATTAACATTGCTAAATTACGGTCATTCTTCTAATTAAACGATTTAAAAGTTCGTATTTAACTGTGGGGCTATAATTAATTTTTACATAGCTACGAAAACAAGCCGGTAAAAAACAATAGCTTAATTCACGTTTTAAAATGCATTTCTTGTTTGTCAATAAGGAATTTCAACTATTTTTCCATTTAAGGACGTTTAAATTATGAATTGCCTGGATTTAGGTTTTTGCTATGAGGACCCCCAAAAGTAGTCGGTATATAAAATCTTGCCCATCTATGAAAAAGGTTCAGTAGATTACGGAAAAACGATGAGTTCTGGCTTCCCTGGCAATAATGATCCTAGTATAAATTTCTTAGTTCATATGAACTGTACATCAAAGTTAGAAGATTTCATCAAAACATGCATAGTTGCTTAAAAGTTATAATCGAAAATATAAATCTTTGGCTTTGGTGGCATTACAGTTGGCAAGTTTTTCTTTTTGAAGAAATTTTTTATTGCAGCAATTTTTAATTACCGCAATAATCTGACACAACGTTTACATTACAACCAGTTGGTACCTGACTAAGGGGTACCTACTCTCAATGAAAATAGAAGGTTTGCCAGATGGTGGTCAATAGATGCAAAACAAGTAAATATTATTAAGCTTGTAAAAGACTACTGGAATCTCAAATTTGCAAATTGCAAGTTTTTACTTAGATTAGTATTCATCCAAACTAGAAATCAAAAAATAAGAACAATACATGGCTCATTTTCATTTAGCCAGTGCTTTGTAATATAATTAAAACTATGCCAGGGAGAATACACCGCACAACAAAGATATTACATGTCCAAAAACGGTTAAATATCGTAGGAAATACACATTAAATCCAAAAAAGAAAAAATACGTCCTTAATAATTTTTTAAAGCGCTATCCAATGATACTAAACGCGACCCCCGCTCCACCCCAAGGGGTGGGCGTGGGGGGCAACTTTAAAATCCTAAACGGGTACCCCCATTTTTTTATTGCAGAATCGGATTCCAAGATAAATATTACGTCAAGTTTGCCTAAAACATTTTTTTTGATTCGTGACAGATGGCGCTGTAATCGCAATAATTCATCATGATGATTGCCTAAGGTAATTAACGATAATATTAGAGTGACAACAACATTATGGCGGTAACAACACAACATCACAGTTATTTCAAAAGGCAGTAACAATCACCGTAAAATGTGACAGTTATAGTAACAATAATATATTTTTCTGCAGCAGTCTCGAAAATAAAATGTTCGGTATGATTTAATAAATCGACCACTTAACACAAATGGTACCGAAAGTAGCTATTTTCGGGACGATTTTTTCCACTTTCGAAACGATTTCTTTACTTTCGGGACGATTTGGGTATCTATGTAGGCGGCTTTGATAATAACATGAACTTTGTATTTTATTATGACAGCGCTTGTCATGTAACATTTGTGTGTGTTTTTTCGCTTTTCAAATCCAAAAAATGGAAATCAGTAGTGAAAGTGAGGCTGAAATAATTCTACATGAGATTATTGAATCTGCTAAAGCGGCTACTTATGAACTATTGCCGGTAAAGTCAAGAGAGAGGTATAAATTGGTCTACAATTTATTTCAAAAATGGAGCAATAATAATAATGTGAATACTATAAATAAACAAGTGATTCTTGCATATTTATTGGAAAAATCTAAAATCTTAAAGCCATCAAGCCTCTGGAGCAATTACTTGATGGTTAAGTCTACAATTAATATTAAAAATAATATAGATATAAGCCGCTATCCTTAAGTTATTGCTTTCCTTAAAAAAATCCATTGGCTATAAATCAAAAAAATCAAGAGTATTGAATAAAGAGGAAAAAAATCACTTCTTATCAGAAGCTGGAGATAATATCTACCTAATGACATAGGTAATATAATTAAATCTAATTCTTCCTTGTAACTAATGTTTTTCTTTATTTCAGGTTTCATTAATAATTGGTTTGGCTGGCGCTTGTCGTCGTGAAGAGCTTTGTAAAATGAATTTGGATGATATAACAGATAAGACAACCATGTTAGTGATTAAAATTCCTAATTCTAAAACGAATATGGAAGGAACCTTTGTCGTCATTGCAGAAAATAATATTTCTTTATACAGAAAGTAGTGGTGGTATAACCAACTTAAAGAGACACGGAGGATGGAAATCAACCAATGTAGCAAAGGGATATATAGAAAATTTTTTAAGAAACAAAATTCACATGGCTTCACAGATTGAAAAGGGCCGTAACGGAATTAATATCTCGAAAACTAGTACAAATACTGATGCGTCTAATTCTAATTTCAACACTGCCACTTCTGTTAATATCCCTAATAATATTAATATACGTAATTTTCATAATTGTGTCATTAATATTCACTAGTAATGTATTCATAAGAGTGATTGGTATATGCAATTGTCTATATAAAGTTCATACGTTATTATCCATCGATATCCTTTTTAACATAGAAAACGGCCACAGAAAAAATATTGTACGTAACGCGATCCAAAAGTGATTTTCGGGACTCGCAGGATTCCTACTCATCCCGTAAAATATCACTTTCGGAACTTGTTACGTAAATTACTATTGTCAGAGTAAGAAAGTAATTCGAATTCAAAACAATTTTGATACGAAATACTCCCTAAAATTTTGTTTAAATCGTGTAAAGAGCTCCAAGTAGTCCTTGGTAATAGGGACCCTTAAGTCATTGCCTCAAGGAGTCCAGCCAGCAAATGCTGATCTATTAAATCCGTATCGCTTTTCGCTAAATAGACTGAGAGTAAAACGATAAATATGTATTTTCCTACCTTTAAATGGTATTTCTGTGAGTTAATTGCCAGTGTAAAAAGAAAGGAGAATTTTATGTATAAGGTACGATTCTCGTATATTTACATGTATGGTCAACTCTCACTTTTCTTTTCACTAATCTAATAAAGAAAAACCGTCCCATCATATTTGGTGTCAATTCAAGTACTTGCTACTAATACAAGCATTTAAATGAATGTGTTACTGAATGTTAACTAGTAGAAATGAATGTTAAAATTTTTTTGTGTCCTGAGAAATTTCTAGTCTTTCCACGACGATTAATCTTTTATTGACAACATCGAAATAGTAGAAAGGGGATAACTGCCTGCTAATATACAGTGCAATCTTAAAGTTAATAAAAATAAATAAAGTATTTTCAGTTTAGAGTTTTTTAACGTTGCAGCGAAATATACAGGGTATATCAAGAAAGAGATTCTACGTCTTCGTTATTTTTTAAATGGGAACCGCAATTTTTTATTGGAGAACTAGAGGCAAGGTAAATAAGGGTAGTGGTTACATAAAAAATTTTGAAGAAAAATTGTTTTAAAAATTAAAATGTGAAAATATGTATCTAAAGTAAATGTTCGAATTGAGCACCGTTGACAATATGTTTTGCCTGCAAAATATTCAGCGCGTTGTTATTTTATTTGCTTACTTTGTTGTCAGTGTCACAAAAAGTTAATAATGTACGTGTTAGCAACTAGTGTTTACTCTATTTGTTAGATATAAGCAGTGTGATTGTGTGATTATCTAGTAAAAAGAAAATACTTTACATTTATTTTGTGAAAAATAAGAAAATTAACGTGAAAGAATGTGCATGATTGGTTTCCGAGATAGGTCGCGCACTCAGACAGAAGTGGTTCACTTTTTAATGCAACTCACCCTTATCGGCCGGATATTAACTAAAGCATGGTAAGCAGAGTTGAGGCAAAGTTCCGGGAATTTGGGCATGTTCGAGATATTCACAAATCTGGTCGACCCTCAATAACTATAATAATAAGCCTAACGTTCTGTTAACAGTGCAAGATAATCCTTAAACACCAATTACGAAAACGGCTTCTAATGTCCATTGCTCGGCGAACTGAATTTTGTGAGCAAATACAACAATTTTGCAACAAACCTTGTAAAAAGAAGAATTTTTTCTGACGAGGCGACGTTTACATTAAACGGTCATGTGAATAGAAAAAATTGTCGTTATTGGGCAAGTGAAACTCCTCATTGGTTTTCAGAATGTCATACACAACACCCTCAAAAAGTGAACGTGTACTGCGGTATAGTTGACAGAAGAGTTTTAGGTCCTTACTTCTTTGAAAATACTCTCACTAGTGCGAGATATTTGAAGTTTCTGCAAAATGACCTCATCCTCTCTCTAATAGTTTTGTATCCGGATTTAGAAGAACCGGATGTACACCAGCGTGACCTCTATTTCCAACACTGGAGCCCCGGCCACATTACGCTTTATCTGTTCGCACTCATTTGGATGGAGAAGTTTTTCCAAATCGTTGGATAGGTAGGAGAGGGATGATTGAGTCGCCAACCAGATCGCCAGATTTACCTTCTCTTGATTTTTTCTTGTGGGGAGACTTAATGTGGATGTTAATGGATGTCCGGGTTACCTGCGGGAATTTATATTGCCTAGACAAAACCTGCACAATCGAAATCTTAGAAATGTGTTCCGATTCAATATTCCTCCTCACAAAACTTCGAAGTTCGCATTTCTAGTCGTTCACTTCATGAATACCTTTAACGACCTAGTGATGGGCTATTCCCTCAATGGCTTCAGATAAAAATATAAGGTTCATCTATTGCAAAGTGCATGATTTAAGAATTTAGAGAGAAACTAGACCTAATATTAGTTATAGTTGTCTGTTTTTTTTGTGAACTGTCGTTTGCCTACTGCCAATATTGGCACCAATAATGACATTCTCTGGTCCTTCGCAGTTCTGTGTCTTTGTGCGCAATACCAAAGAAACTTATAGCTACGCAAGTTTCTTTGGCAATACCCATTTGGGTTCTTATTGTTATTGCTGGTATTTTAATTTATTTAATTTTTATAATTTTAAAAATTGAGTTTAACAATAAATTAATTTTATAAGAAATGTTCCTAAGTTAGGCCCTTTAAATTGAATGTTAAATGAGATGAGGAATCCAGAGGTAGTATGGAAGAACTCCTAGAGAATGCTACCTTTTATGTAATGTTACGATAATTTTTAATTTTTACTATTTTTTTAACTTGCTGCATAATAAATATTTGTCTATTCTATTCCAAAAAGTAAAGATGTAATCGACAACGTTTAAAAGGAATTTGTTAATCGCTTTGCCTATTGCCAGATTGTCAATGGTGCTCAATTCGAACAATTACTTTAGATACATATTTTCACATTTTTAATTTTTAAGATAATTTCTCCTCAAAATTTCTTTATGTAACCACTACCCTTATTTACCTTGTCCTATGTAACAAAATATGCTCTTTCTAATTCAGCAATAAAACATTGAGGTTTTTATTTAAAAGAAAACGAAGACATCATTTCTCTTTTTTGTAATTTCCTATATATTTCGCTGCAACGTTAAAAACTCTAAACTGAAAATTCAAGTCGCTTTTTACAAACTCCCCTCTTCATTTTTATTCAATTTATTTTTTTTTTGCAAGTGGATATTTTACCAGGTCCTGCAGGATCGCCTGATGTAACTCTCGTTGATTACTTTTGTGGGGACTTTTGAGAGAGAACAAAGCAATGAACACATATTTTTTAATGAGGTGATTTAATTCCGGCTTTAATTCAAACATATAACTTTATTTTTTCCCACAATAACTATTTTTTATATGTGACAAAAGCATTAAATTATAAAAGTTCATGCAAAGCGACAGTTAAAATGATTAATTCTGTGTGACGACCTTAAAAATGACCAACATTATCTCATTTCGTTGGATCGTGAACCGTGTCTCCGGTATGTTGTTTACAAAATTCATCTACATAGGACTGCCATAACAAAAATATTAAAATAAATAATAAAAAATGAAACTAGACGACTGGAATAGACATAATAAAAAAATGTAAAACAAAACGTCCACAAAGTAGTTAAAAAGGTAAAATGTAAGCGTGAATGCAAAATAGAACTATCAAGTTCTGAAGATTTTATTTTTAAGAAACAAGGTATTTTTTTCGCCTTGTTATAATTATTCCTGAAATTTTTATAATTGTCACACTCCAATTAATTTCTAAAGCGCTTTTAAGCTGAGAAAAACGCTAACATTTAGGCTTGGAAAAAATGTGTGTATACCAATAATTACCATAGTAGAGTAATGATTAGTTTTGTTCTAGAAAGTAACCGTGCCATAAAATTCTATATTATTTTATGTTTTTATCGTATACCATTAGAGTGGCTTACTTGGTCAGCTTTTACATGTAAAAATTAAAAATAATTGGCATAATGCACTAATAACTACTGTATCAACGTTTTTTCTTCCTTGACCTTTTCAAGAATATAGGGTGTTCGGTAACTATATGGCATATTCTCGGGAGAAGATAGGGGAGGTCCAAATAAACTTAATTTGTCATAGAAAAAAGAGTGCCCCTTACAGTCCGATTTAGGGGATACTAAAAGGATAGTACAAAGTTGAGAACGAACAATGAATATAAATTAAAGTTTAAGAGGGACTTACCTAACATCCAGTTTAACATAAATGTAAGTTGTCTCAAATTAATGAGTACAACTCATAGTGTAATACATGTAAAGGATGAAGACTTGGTGTACGAACTTGTATTGGAATTGATATATAAATGAAGTTATGAATGAATTAATTGTGAAATTTGGATTAATGAAGAAACATTTTGGATAAAACAATAAAGTGATTTATAATATCTAAAGAAGAAAGGTTTTCTTTCTTGTTTTACGTTTAGCTGGTAAAGTTTAATTGTTAAAAATTAAAAATAAAGAATTAAAAAATTAAAAATAATTACCATTAACAAATGGAAGTTGCTCGCTTATTTCGTGAAAAATTTCCAAATTTGCCGCCTATAACTCAAGGGACAATTAGTAAAATAGAAAAGCAGTTTCGCCAGCTTGGACATGTAAAGCAGAAAAAAAAGTAGCTGCCAATGCAATAAGTGATAATACCAAATTAGATATTATGGTTGAGTTTCAGGAAAACCCACATACTTCTAGTCGAAAAACAGCCGCAATGCTCGATGTTTGCCATTCATTGATTATTCGAACATCACAAGAAAATAAAATCTATCCCTATAAAATGATACCTACTCATGAGCTCATGGAAGACGATTTTGATTGGAGAACGTATTTTTGTGAACAAATGATGGCAATGTTAGATAACAATGTGATCACCTTTACACTTCACGGTCATGCTAATCGTTAGAGTTGCCGCTATTGGTCTAGGGAAAGTTCTTACTGGATCAGAGAGGAACATACGCAATATCCTGAAAAGGTTAATGTTTGTACAGGAACTGTTGGAGATCATATCATAAGTCCTTTTTTCATTAATAGCAATTTAAATGGCGATAATTATTTAGCACTGCTCCAAAATAATGTCTTGCCAACTTTGACAAAGTTATATCCTGATCCGGCAAACCCACAACTTCCAGCGAATATTATATTATTATGGTTTCAGCAAGATGGAGCACCGCCCCCCATTACCAAATCAATGTCCGGCAGTACCTCAACCGAGTATTTCCAAATCGGTGGATAGGGAGGCGTGGATCGATGGAATGGCCAGTACGATCCCCTGATCTGACGCCATTAGACTTCTTCTTATTGGGTTATGTCAAAAATATTGTATACAAAACTAAACCCCTCGACTTAGCTGACTTAAGAAGACGAATAACGCTTGCGATTAGATCGGTCACGCTTGAGATATTCAGTAACGTTAGAAGAAATTTCTATTTAAGATTATAGGATGTTGCCAAGACGTTCGCGGCGAGCATTTTCAACATCTCCTACATTATTGTTTTTTTTTTTTGTTTTTTACATTATCAAGAAATAAACAGTATTACTTATTAGTTTTTTAGTGTGTTGTTAATTTTTGCAATAAATCTGAAAACACTTAATATTTCCGAAATAGCTGAAGATATGTATAGGATATTGTACATAAAATATATCTAGAATTTTCTGAAGAATCCAAAAATTGAATAATATACAGGGTGTTGCATTTAAATAAGAAAGTTAGTATTGGCCGGCGGCTGTTTTATGACACACCCTGTATAAAAAGTTTTTATTAAGAAAAATGCGCAACTACAAATACCAATCGACGCGTCTGAGTGTTTTTTCGGACACGCCCCCATGTATTTATTATCGAATTTATTCCATTTGGCCGATACACACTGTATACAGTGTGGCCCAAATTGGGCCTACATGTATGGGGATCTTGGAAACTATAGAAGATAGAGAAACGGTTAAATGGGGAAAGTTTTTGACAATTATATTTCTAACTGAAAACCGTTTAGTACGCGGCCCTATCTTTTTTGGTTTTTGAAATATGTTGAAAAAACCAAAAAGATGTATTTTCGAAAATATGCTGTAGATTTTTTATTATTCACTATTTTGGCAATCTGTAAAAACATTTTTAAGGCAACTTTTTAAGTAGATTTCAGTTCTGCAATTCAATTTTGAACACGACGTTTCAGTTATTTTATACCATCATCAGGTTCATTTTTTCTTATGGGCGCCATATTGTATTTTATACTTAAAAGGTAGCTTATGACGTCAGCTTTTCAACGATGTATTATTTGTTGGAAAATAAATGAAATTGACTTGAAAAATAAAGAAAATTAATTTTCGCAACACGTCAAATTTGAGAAGAACACATTAGGCAGGGTTAAATTTATTTAAAATATCATAATATTATAATACATTATTTTATTTTTTCCTTATGGTTAAAAATCTCATATTAACATTTCAAATAAAGAAAACTAAAACGCAATGAATAATAATTATTGTTTTTGAAAAGAAAATAAGAAAAAATATCTAACTTACTATACTTATTCGAAATGTTGGCCGTTTTTATTAATACATTTTTGACACTTTTTTAACACAGTATTGATGACCCTGCGAAGCGTGTTGCCATTTATGCTCGTAAACACATTTCTCACTCTCTCTTCTAATTCTTGTACGGATTCCGGGGGTTCAAACTCATATACTTCATTTTTTACATAACCCCATAAATAAAAATCGAGAGGAGTTATATCAGCAGGGGATCTAGCAGGCCAATTAACTGGTCCGCCGTTTGAAATTAATTTGTCATCAAATATCTGTCTTAAGAGAGTTTGAACTTCCCGAACATTATGTGCGGGACAACCGTCTTGTTGAAACCAAATATTATTCAATTGATCTTGAGGAACTCTTGCTCTAATTGCCGGTAATATTTGATCTTCTAACAGCTCCAAGTATCTTTGGCCATTCAACGTATGATTATAAAAGAATGGTCCTATAAGTCTAAAATGTAAGGAGAAAAGTAAAGCTGGGTTACTTAATACCTGCTATGTATTTAGCAAGCTAGGTGTCATTACTTACCATACATACCACACTATACATTAAAACCAAATCGGGTTTGCAGTCTTCGTTGAGCCAATTGGTGAGGGTTTTCTGTTGCCCAAAAATAATGGTTATGTCTATTAAATACCCCGCAGTCGGTAAAATGTGATTCATCGGTCCAAATTACAAGACGACTGAAATCATGATTTTGTTCGCATTGATTCACATACCAATTTGAAAACTGCATTCTTCTTGGATAATCCGTTTCTCGTAAACCCTGAACTATAGTTGGCTTGTATGGTCGATATTTATTTTCCTTAAGGACTCTTTGTATGGTACTTCGCAGGGTTGGTAAGTCTCTTGCCGACGCTCTTGTAGATGATGTCGGAGCGGCATTAAAATAGGCTCTGACATTTTCGTCACGCTCGTTAGTTATTACCTGCTTTTTCGTAACTCTTGGGCCGCGGTTTTTCAAAACTTCCATGGTTTCTCAGGTTCATAACAATTTTTGGAAAAAGTCTGACACTTGGCTGCGGTCTTTCAGGAAAATTTTCAAAATACCTTTCTAATGCAAGGTTTGCATTTCTGTTGCAATGAATGTAACATTCTAGCAAATCAAATTTTTCTTCCTGAGAAAAACGCAATGCCATTTTCTTTTAAATTCAGAATACACAAATAAATCGTTATTATTAGATAATAATAATAAAAAATATTATACTTTTACTCGTTCTGACAAGTAATATTTTTGTTTCATTTTCAAACGGTAGTGGTTGGTCATAGGCTACTGGATTTTATTTTTGATTCATAGGTTATTGTAAGGTCATAGGCTACTGGATTTTATTTTTGATTCATAGGTTATTGTAATATTGTTGATTGAAGCAATGCAAGCAGTGTTTTGTGAATACTACAAAATGTAAACCTTTTAATTGGTATTCAATTTAGGGAGTTATAGTGCAGTTGTCAAATTTGACGTGTTGCGAAAATTAATTTTCTTTATTTTTCAAGTCAATTTCATTTATTTTCCAACAAATAATACATCGTTGGAAAGCGGACGTCATAAGCTACCTTTTAAGTATAAAATACAATATGGCGCCCATAAGAAAAAATGAACCTGATGATGGTATAAAATAACTGAAACGTCGTGTTCAAAATTAAATTGCAGAACTGAAATCTACTTAAAAAGTTGCTTTAAAAATGTTTTTACAGATTGCCAAAATAGTGAATAATAAGAAATCTACAGCATATTTTCGAAAATACATCTTTTTGGTTTTTTCAACATATTTCAAAAACCAAAAAAGATAGGGCCGCGTACTAAACGGTTTTCAGTTAGAAATATAATTGTCAAAAACTTTCCCCATTTAACCGTTTCTCTATCTTCTATAGTTTCCAAGATCCCCATACATGTAGGCCCAATTTGGGCCACACTGTATTACATAGTACAAAAGTTGCAACCGAAAAGGTAAGTCGTTGGATACCCCCTTGAAGCTCTGTATCTCCGATAAGGGACACTTTATCTACTTTCTATGACAAATTAGGGTTATTTTGACCTCCTCTTTACGCTCCCCAGGGTATATCATATACTTACCGGATGCCTTGTATAGTACACACATATGAAGTGGGTGAATCGCCTCTAGACAATAAACAAATCTTACCTCTTTTTCACTGAATCCCTTGCCAAACTCCACAGAGGAACACAGTGACGCAACACTTCCTCCGGACGCACTACCTGACCCTGATGGAACACTTTTAGTAACCGAAACGTCTTTGTCAATATCTTTCACTGTTTTTTGGATTTCGTTGGACTCTACAGACACTACTATCACTGGGGACGATTGATCACCAGTTTTGGTTCCGTGTAGGTGATTCTTTGGACGGTTAAGCTTTTCCTGGTGATTATTAACTACTACCGGTTTATTTCTGATGTTCTTCTTGTGTTCCTTGATAATTTTGGCGTCTCTTTTTTTTAACTCCACTTTTTTAACTTCCTTTACTGCTACGATATTCTTGTTCTCCACTGATCCGTAGAAATTATTATTTATATCCTTCTTTACTCCCTTGTACAACTCCTTGTCGTCCCTCAAATTCTCAAATCTAGCCAGGATCTCCTTCACAGACACTTTGGGTTCGTACTCTTCCGGGATCGTCTCCATACGGGCGTGCGTTTCCCCGCATGTTTTCCCATCGCACTTCGTGTCGTTTCCAAGATATTCTGAGGTGACGTATTCGTATGAGGTTTCCGAGTTGCTCGAATCGGACTTTGTCCAAGATCTGTGGGGGTTTAAGTAAGAGGCGTCCAAAAGTCTTAAGAAATGTTGGAAATTTAGTACCATTGTTTAGTACAGCACAGTTTCGAGGCGAGGCATCGTTCGGTTACCTTAATGCTTTTTTAAGAAATGCGTTTGTACTTTCAAGTAAAAGAATCAGACGAGTCATGTTCAGCATAATTGTATTATTTGATAGTTTGATATCTCTGTTACTGATCGTTAGTTCTTAAACAAACCTTGGCGTATACAGTGAGCTCAAAAAGGTTGGAATGAATTCGTTTAAAATTCAAGTGATTATTTTCTGGAAAAACGCTTGGACATGTCGATTATTATTTTTAATTGCGAATTTTTTGACATAGGAAATGTGTATACAGGTTGTCTCAAGAAGAACATATACCGTCAACATTAATTTTTTTAAATAGGACACCCTGTATATTATAATATTTTTAAATTTTACGATACATTCCAAACTCTTTTTGTATAACATACCATATCTCCAAAATCAACGGTTTTCGATATATTGACATTTTAATATTTTTCTGAAAAAATCCTGAGATTCGTGGATTTTTAGTTTTAATTGCGCATTTCTTTATTATTATTGTAACCTGTTACCTGAATTAATTTATTTTGATACAGACATTTACTTCTTGTCAAAAATTCTTCAAATTGTGTAGATCTATCTAACTTTAAGTAATTCTGTAAAAATGGAGCGGTTAAGTGAAAAAGATAGGATAGAGGTACTAATGATGCTTGGTTATGGAGATAGGATGCGAACCCAAACAGAAGTGTATGAGTTATTTACCAAAAAGTACCCAAACCGCGCACCAATATCTCAATCTGTTGTTAGTAAAATTGTAAAAACATATAGGGATTTGGGGCATGTTAGAGACAGTTATATTCATGGTCGACCTAGGATTTCAGAAGATGTGCAGTTAAATGTCCTCTTAGTTGTCCAAGAAAACCACCATAGTGTTACTTGCGGTATTGCCACGGAAAATAATATTTGTCAAGCAACCGTATTGAATTATTTACACAAAAATAAATGGCATCCCTATAGGGTACAGTTGGTTCATGAACTTAATGAAGATGACCCGGATAGAAGAACAGAATTTTGCGAAATAATGATGAACAGATACATTGAAGATCCTCAAATTTTAAAAAGAATTGTGTTCTCTGATGAAGCAACGTTTACTCTAAATGGGCATGTGAATCGCCAAAACTGTCGATATTGGGCTAAGGAAAATCCGCACTGAATCATGGAGTCCCACACACAATACCCGCAAAAAGTGAATGTTTGGGCTGGAATTGTTGATAACCGGATTTTAGGTCCCTCCTTTTTTGATGGTACGTTAAATGGCGAACTGTATCTAGAATTTCTAGAATTTGAGGTTATACCAGCACTTGCTGTACTCTATCCAAATCCAGATGAGCCAGACATTCCCAACAATAACTCATGGTACCAGCAAGACGGAGCACCAGCTCATTACACACGCGCGGTGCGTGAGTACTTGGATACAGTCTTTACTGGCAAGTGGATTGGTCAACGGGGTCCAATAGAATGGCCGGCCAGGTCAACAGATTTGACCCCGCTAGAATTTTTTCTGTGGGCTATTTAAAATCTAAATTATACTTTAACAGACCTAACAATATTGATGAACTCAAAGCTCAAATAAGGCATGAGGTTAGATTAATAGAGCCCCAGGTAATCCATAACGTTTTAGACGAATTCAAAGATCGACTTGAATATTGCCAGGAAGTTGGTGGCGGTCAATTTCAACATTTATTAAAATAAAATTTAATATAGTCTATGTAAATATTATAGACTAAATAGATGTAAAGAGTTCATTTTTAATTGTAGTTTTCGTACCAGAAAAAAATGTCAATATATCGAAAACCGTTGATTTTGGAGATATGGTATGTTATACAAAAAGTGTTTAGACTGTATCGTAGAATTTAAAAATAATATAATATACAGGGTGTTCTATTTACAAAAAGTAATGTTGACGGTATATGTTCTTCTTGAGACAACCTGCATACACATTTCTTATCTCAAAAAATTCGCAATTAAAAATAATAATCGACATATCCAAGCGTTTTTCCAGAAAATAATCACCTGAATTTTAAACGAATTTATTCCAACCTTTTTGAGCTCACTGTATAGACAATTGTTAATATTACTAAATGTTACAATGATATTTTGCACTTTGAAGAACTGGATACTTTCAGAAGGGAAAGACAATTACGGTAAATTACTTTTGTTTTTTAACACACATCTTTACCGCTTAACTCAAAAACCGATTTTACTTTTCCTCGCACAATTGGATAGGAGATTTAATGCCCTTTGCAGTGATATACTCGATATGTATGAGGTCTGTTATGTCAAATCTGCTGCAATGGCAACTTAAACGTCAATACATC
This sequence comes from Polydrusus tereticollis, assembly GCA_963920685.1. Lineage (NCBI taxonomy): Eukaryota > Metazoa > Arthropoda > Insecta > Coleoptera > Curculionidae > Polydrusus > Polydrusus tereticollis. Next base: position 11,029,751 of record OY987333.1, read on the forward strand.
TCTGGTAAAGTGTGTTCACAAATATAAGAAATCGACCTAAATGACTGCTATTATTAGGGTATTCAAAATATAATAAACAACAATAAACCAGTTCTGTGAAATGATATGGACGTAATAAATTTTTAGTACCGTACTCAGGTAAATAAAAATGCGGATAAACCAGGGTCCTTTTTGATTTTAATCTGTCAACGTACACTGTTGAGTTTAGTTTGTTTTTTGAAAATGTTTCGTCCTTGGTGTTCTAGTGAAAGCAATAAAACTGAAGTAAATGACAGAGTGCATTTATCAACAGATGCCAAACAGATTATAAAGAATGTGTTGTTGACATTAATGTCGCGCGGAAATTTGTGCCCTAAAGAAGTTGTAAAGGAAACGGCTTTACTTACAAAAAAATCCTTTTCCACAGTTTGGAAAATTACACAAGGGCCAATTTCGGAACGCAGAAAAAGTAGTGATATTGGAAAATCAAAACTGTTGGACCAAGGGGACGAGGAACTTATACGACGAAAAATTCATAAAATGTATGAAGAGCAAAGCGTACCAATGAAGACAATTTACCACCTTACCACTGTATATTTAACCCTATGGAACAAATATGGCACCAACTTAAAGCTGGAATTTGTCGCAATAATATGTCACCCACACTTAATTCTAGTGTATTAACTCTAATTCATGATGAAACTAAAAAGTTTCTGAGGTGAACTGGAAAAACTGCGTACAACATGTAAAGAAAGTAGAAGAAAGTTATATTTGTATTAGGAATGCAACAGAAAGGTTTATTATTACTTTAGATGATGATAGCGGTAGTGAAGTAGATGTAGTTGGTTGATTTATTAATTAATATAATAATTTAGCATTATAAGTGTAAGACCATAATTATATTTTTATATTTTGAATTTAATTAACTTAAATAAACATTAGTTTCATATTTATTTGCTGCTAAATTAAATATTTCAATACTATGTATTTTCTAAGGCGGTCCTAGCTCAGTCGGCATGATGTCAATACCCCTATTTAGGTAGAAATAAATAACGGTCATCTGGTCACTTTCTTATATTTCTGAATAGACTTTACAAAGAATAGTTTTAGAAGCTGTGTAAAATGCACATACATAAAGAGACCTTTCTTTTAATGTAAATAAACCATCTTTTATTGAAATCACTGCGAAAGTATCTGATTCTTTTACCATAATGGTAGGTTAAGAACTGACATATAACATTCTGCTTGAGTGTTCCGCATTCTGGTCTATTGTACAGTATATCCATAGTTTTTGATGTATTGACTGAGACCGAGACTTTGTGTGTCTTTATTTATTATATTTGATGTATCCTGTTATTTAATATAAAATTAGGATCTACTCACCAAATTAACAATAACTAATAAAGACATCGAGACAATTATAAATGATTAACTTATTTTGAACGGCATGAATATGTCACGTGAAAATATTTGAGTTTTATGTGAAAGTGTTGAGACGCAGAACACGCACTTTAAATGCCCAAAATTTCGTTAAAACAAGTTTCGAGTACTTTCTGTCGAGGGTTATCAATACAATGTGAAAGTAATTCTTTATCGACTTGAGATATTTAATGCCGCAGCATAAAAGACTTTTTTCCTGCAAAAATTTAAAAAATATTTATAAGAGAGAAAGTAAAAATTTTCGGTACTGACTGTATATGAACCCGGATTTATTTACTTTACTATGCTATGCTCGTACATGCATTTAAGACTAAGACTCACCCATTGACAGAATGTTATGCTCAGATCTACGACATAATGATAAATGGAACGTGTACCGCAATAGTATCCTTTTAGGTAAAAATATGTAGCGCCGAAATTAGACTTTTCGAGAAAATTATTCTTATCCGGAGAGACGCCTAAATACAACTAAATTGTATTATTCGCAGATCGCACTTTCTCGGCGTGTTATTGTGTCCAATAAAATTAACCGGCATAGTAAAATTCATGTTCCGATAATAATTACTTTAAGAATATTTTAGGGAAGCTAAGCAGAAACGCAATGTTGTACGATAAACTAAAGTCAAGCCTTGTTAAGTTGCAATGCGAATTTTATTTAATTACAATGTGTGGGTATGAATATTGTCGTCACTTTTAGTTGTTATAATTTGTAAAGCAAAATAATAATATAGTCTGGAAACGGCCTAATAACATCACAATTTATTGGCCGATTTAAACCAAATTTGGTACAGTTGTGTAAGAGGATCTGACGCACCTAATGACGATATTGGCGTTGTTGCCAGCTTTTTAGTTTGTCTGGAATTCGAACGGATTTTATATTTTTAAATGTAACACCCTATTTATAGTTTTTACTTTAAATTTGCTTCACCTTTGGTATAACATACATTGTTCCTAATATCAGTAGTTTTCGAAATAACGACGTGTTTTGAAAATATCAACAAATTGTATTTTATTTATTAATAAAGCTGTCATTTTTACATGCAAAAATGTCTTTAACTGAAAGTGAAAGATTTACAATTCTTATGATGAGAGGATATGGCGATAGGGTCAGGTCTTACGAAGAGGTTAAAAATCTATTGAATGACGCATTTCCGAACCGAAATCCAATTTCAAAAGCAACTGTTCTAAAAACTGTCCGACGGTTCCAAGAAACTCGAAATTGTAGAGATACGCGATGATCAGGACGACCAGCAGGTTTCTTCATTAAGAAAAATTTCTCAAGTAAGTGACGTCTGCTTCAAATCCGTCCATAATATTTGAATAAAACATAAATATCACTCTTTCAAAATACATGTAGTTCAAGAGTTATCAGAAGATGATTATGAGCGAAGAATCGAATTTTGTGATATATGATGTCAAGGTTTGGCCAAAATAACCAGTTTTTCAAATTTATAGTATTTTCGGACGAAGCAATATTTATGGTAAAGTCAATAGACACTGTACGTTTGGGCAAATTTAAATCCCCACTGGATGAGAGAAGGTCATACACAACGCCCCGGAAAACTGAATGTGTGGGCTGGGCATCTGGGTAACCACAAGATCGGTCCATTTTTTGTTGATGGAAATTTGACACCACAACTTTACCTTAAGCTCTTGGAAACGCAAATTGTGCCTACTATACGAAATATGATGGGTCCAAATTATGCAAGTACATTCTTCCAACAGGACGGAGCTTCTCCCCATTTTGATCGAAACGTTCGTGAATATTTAAACAACACTATTCCGAATAGGTGGATCGGTAGAGGGGGTACAATCGAGTGGCCACCTAGGTCCCCTGATTTGTCGCCTAACAACTACATTTTATGGGTACACTTGAAGAACAGAGTTTATACCACATAAGCTCAAGATTTGGCCGATTTGCAGCGTCGAATTTTGGTCGAATTTGAATTAATAACGCTAGAAATGATTTACAACACAATTGAAAAATTTTATTTTCAATTAGCTCACTGTCAAGCTGTACAGGGAAAACAGTTTGAACATTTAATATAAAAAATATATTTTTTCTAAATTGCACTCGTTATTTCGAAAACTACTGATATTAGGAAGAAAGCCTGTTATATCAAAAGTGTAACAAATTTAAAGTAAAAACTATAAATGAAAAAATATACAGGGTGTTACATTTAAAAATATAAAATTCGTTCGAATTCCAGACAAACTAAAAAGCTGGCAACAACGCCAATATCGTCATTCAGTGCGTCAAATCCTCTTACACAAACTTACCAAATTTTATTTAAATCGGTCAATAAATTGTGATGTTATTAGGCCGTTTCCCAACTTTATACACACACTGTATGTAACACCCTTTAGGCCCATAAGTATCAATGATCTGGTAGCGAATAACTTCCATGACAACAATCGTTCTAACAATGGTATCCATAGAAGTTAGTTTGTAGGTAGAGTTAACAGGACATTGACAATTTGGCTTTATATAAATAAGTTTGCCGATGTTTTGCTTGGGCCAAAAAAGTACCAATAAAATTATCTGTAGTAATATATTAAGGGATAGGGAAATTATCGAAAATCATTCCGAAGTTTTTTTGCCGTGGAAATCGCTCGAGGGCTTGCCCGAGAGCGATTTCCTAATGGCAAAAAATCTGAGAATGATTTTCTGATTATTTCCCAATCCCGAAATGTATTTTGAAGATTATTTACCAAATAAAAAACTAACGATTTCTGACGGGTGAGATTTTCACTTTTGACAAGGGTGATTTTCACCGGAGAGCGGGAGATTATCGCTGGATTTCTGACGGATGAGATTTTCACTTTTGAAAAAGGTGATTTTCACCGGAGAGCGGGAGATTATCGCTGAATAATCAGGTGAAAATCAACCCGCTTTTATAATGGATGAGGTAAATAATCGAGAAAATCATACCTAGTAGACGTAAATGACCACCAATACAGCGTGCTTCATTCATTACCCAAAGTTAAGACAAATAGATCTTATGAACATAGGTCCGCAGATCATTTAATTTTGAGATAGTGTTGAAATAAAAAAAAGAAAAAACGGGTTTTTCCTAATATTTTTGAGACTGCTTTAGATATCATTCTGTATTCTAGTAGGTACTAACTAGGCATGAAAACACACACGCGCTAACATGTATTTTGATATGGTGAACGAAAAAAGTGATTCGCCACTGTTCCTCTTCAAAATAAATATTATTTTGAAAATTGCGCTTTATCACTTGGCAAAAATGGTTCCTAGGCTTTTCGTCTGGTAACCAGCCGTTTTCGATTAAAAAAATAAATGATAATTATTTGCATATTGCTATACCCAATTGCCCATATCACTTTGATAAAATTGCATTTATCTCCTAAAAGAAGCCGAAATCGAAAAATCATCAAAAGGCACTTTGTATTAGACATTGAAGTGCCTAAATAACTATGCTAATAAAAAGAACACAAGTTAACTTAACCAGAAGTTACATTCCCTTACATAGACGCTTTCTTAATAGACTTTTTTTTTTTAATTTGAATTATCTTCCAACCTTAACAATTTTTAAATAGCCCGCTCTCTATTCTCAACAACGTCAACAATGCCATTTCAATGTCAGGATAGGCGTAATCTTTTTTAATTTAAATACCCATCAAATTTCGACTCGAAACCACGTTCTCACGTCGAACGAAAAAATGGAAAAGAAAAAGGAAAAATGATGGTTTCTGATTAAAATTTAGAAAAGTGGTTCGTCCCAGTTGTTCGTCATTTACAAGTTTAAGTGTTAATTGTTTTTATGTAATGAGTTTTTACATTGTGGCGTTGATGACCCACTTAATGAAGAAAAGTTTTTTATCAATGAAGTTTCCTGTTTCCTGACTAAGTGAGTAAAAACCAAAATACATTTTATATTATTTCTCAGAACAATTATTATTAACAAAAGATAGGCAACATCTAAAAAGTTAAAGAGTGTACAAAATTTTGTACACTCTTTAACCCTTATTTCACCCTAAAAGGACAAATATATTTTATTTTGGTGGTATAGACAGACATTGTTTTCTTTCTATTATAATTATGTATTTGGAAGGTATAAAAGTAGCATGATTGTTGTCATGAAAAATTGAATATTTCATATTTTGGTGCTAAGGGGTTCTTCAGAAAAAAAATAGGAGTGCTCCAGGGTTCCTTGCCCTACAGAACGGTGAGAAACACTGATGTATATCATTGCAATATAAAAAAAACTAAAAAAAAGTTTAATATATTTTAGCTCTTCGACCCTTTGCTGTAGAAATTTAATTTTTTGTTATTTTCATATGCAGGGAAGCATACAAGGGTGCTTAGTTATAGGACCCTGTATATAGCTTTATTTATAGCGCAATAGCACCAACCAATTTCCAAATTAACTAATTTAAACTTTTTGGATTAGTTTTCGAGTAAATGCTGTTAATGATGGCCCCTTATAAATTAGCGTTTACGTAGTTTTACGCGCAGATTCTCTATCGGTTTCTACTTCATTAGTTTCATAGGATCTTTCAGAGAAAGTTTTTATTATGCAGATTAATACAATAACGATGGTAATAAGAACAAAGTGATGTAATTTGAATCGGAAATATAATGAAGTGGTGGCTCCCATAGGAAAAAAGCGTTTATGTATTGTAATCGATTTCCTCATCGTTATTTTTTGTGCTCCTACAATAATTACGAGAAGTTTGTAGGCATTTATACCAAGTAATTAAAATTTTGGCTTTGACGAAGCGTCAGCTAGGCTTGACTGGGGTACCGAAATTGAGTAAGTTAGAACCTCTGTCTCAAGCAAGCCACTGTGAATTTTAGTTTTTCTTGTTTAATTGAAATATTGTTATATCCCCGAGTGTTAACAATATAGGTACCTACATTTGCCAACCAGTATACATATAAGTTGTATACAGGGTATTCGGATAATGTCATTTTAAAGGAAAAAATAGTACTTAATAAAAAGGGTACTCTTTATTCGAGTCGATGAACTACACTGCTTAAACGAAAACTGAAATTAAAGTTAGCAGTAAAATCAGTTTTTCAAACTAAAGCAAAAAATCAAGTTGTCTTACTTCAAATTTTGTTAAATCTGCCAATCAGATATCTAAAAGTATCTGACAATTAAAACAACAACAGTTGAATAATTATAATTATAATACATTTTCAAAATGACCTCCTTTCATTTCTATACATTTTCTGACACTTTTCAAAAAATGTCTAAATAAAAAAAAATTCCGCCGTATTTTGTATAACTTGCAACCCATTTAATATTCTTTGACGAAGTTTTATAAACAAGAGCCTTTAAATATCCCCAGAAAAAAAAATCCATTGGATTGATATCGGGAGGGCGGGGCGCCCAAGGTTCGTCCTATCCATCTGTCGTGGAATATTTCGTTGAGGCATCTCCGCATATCCAGGTTACAATGGGGTAAAGCAACATCTTGAAGTAGCCACATAACTAGTCTTGATTCAATGGGAACAACAATTCCAACCATTGTGGAAGATCATTCCGCAGAAAATTTAAATAAGCAGTCCCATTTACGGCCATCAAAAATGTGAGGCCCTACAAGTTGGTCTCCTATAATTCCGCCGTATACATTCAGAGAGAATCTGCGTTGATGGTTCCGTTCCATAATGAAATGAGGGTTTTCATATGAGTAATGATGGGTGTTATGAAAATAATTGGTAAAACCATCACGTGGAAATGTAGCTGCATCGATGAATAATATGACTTTAATGAACTGATATTTTGTTTACACTTTTTTAGAATTTAATTGCATGTTTAGTCGCCATTGTTCATTACCCTCATAGAGTGCTTGTACCTATTCTATATGAAAAGGGGGAAAAGAAAGAAGAAGAAGAATTATTTTTGAAATTCCCCATTTTGCCAAGCCTTCGATAGACGTTGGTGATAGTTTAGGTACATGAGTTATTTCTTTTAGGATATAATAATAATAATAATAATAAATGTCTTTATTTCAGAATATTAAATTATCTGTTACAAAAGTACAAAAAGAAGGGATACATAATATTACATATGTTATTCTGAAATAGGCGAAGTCCAGATGAGGCATCCTAAAATACCTCCCTGATCTAATTAACCTATAGCTAATCTTAAATATCTTAACCTAACCTAGCGGTGTATTGGTAATTAACTTTTTATTAACTTTTTATTTAACGTGACAATCACGATGCAGTGGGTGGATGTTCATCATACATGTCTATTTAATATAATTCAGCCTAAAGGAAGAGAGCGGAAGTATTTTTAAGTTATCTGGCAACGAGTTATAGAACTTAGCAATATTGTATGCTTCCAGATATAACCGACTTGCCTCTTCTGTATTTCCATCTGCTCTCCCATAACCAATGTGTCAAATATCAATTTAATGGCTTAAAAAGTAACCGCAAGATGTTAATAATAAGGGAAAATAAATTGAACTTTGACCAGCTATAACACGAAAAGTATTGAGTTTTTGTCTTAAGGGGATATGACTTACTAGGTACTTTTATTTTAACATGTAGAATCAAAACTTCAAGTATTCTGATGCATTATCCGAACACCCTGTATATTCAAATTCAAATTCAAATTCAAATATATTACGAGAATTGATTACATAAAAAATTCTAAAACTATTGTTTTAAGAAATGCAATTGATTAACAATAAAATATAGAATACTAGGTAAGAGAGAGGAGCACCTAAATTTTGAAAAATTTGTACTGTGCTCCACCTACAAAGTTTTTATTGGACAGTTCTAAATCTTGCAATTCATCTATGGCAACGGAGAAATAATCCAAGATGCATTGTTAGTTCATACTAGGCGTGGCTGAGACGGCTGAGACCGACAGAGAGTGGTATATTTTATTTATAGGGTGTAGGTCGATGAGCGGGTTACAAACAAAAGATGAGAAGAAAATTCATGTAAACTTTTCTTGATTACAGGTAATATACTTTTTGGCCATCATTTTGAATTTGTTAGGTTTATCTATCATACGAACTTCAACAGGAAGCTTATTGAAATATTTGGGTCCATTAAAAGACAAAAATTTTTGTGCAAATGTTGTAGTGAAGAAGTTTTGTGACATTTCTTTATTACTTTTCTTTCTAGTATTATAAGCATGAGCTACCAGGTTTTGGACAGGGTCAAAGTGTAGGTAAACAAACACAACACCACACAAAACATATAGTAGCCTAAGATTCAACAATCCGGAGTCCCTGTACAGCGTTTCTGTTGCAAACCGTCTTTCCTTTTTAAGCATAACCTTAATTATAGAGTTTTGGCAAACTCTGAGTGGACTTATCGTACTGTCTGTTGAACCTCCCCATATAACCAAAGCATACCTCAGGATCGATTCCACAAGTGATGTATATACTGATGTTAGTAAGGTGTGGTGTGTTAGGATATCTCTTAATTGATAGAAGATGGGTAGTAGGGTTTTTAGTTTTTTTGTTAGCATTTCAACATGTTTATTCCATCTGAGATGTTGGTCCACAATCACTCCCAAATACCTCAAACACTCCACCGAGCCAATACTTTCCCTGCATGTACAATTTACACAGTTTTGAGACAAACAAAATGGAGAATGTATAATAATATTTTTATATTTATTTAAGTTAACACTTGTAATAGAGAATGAAATAAATTTAGTTTTCATGACGTTAAGAGAGAGAAGGTTGCTATCCAGCCAACTACGAATTATACTTAATCCTCTGGAGGCATTATTTGAAACTTGTTCCCAGTGTTGTCCTGTAAAAACTATTGCTGTATCATCAGCATATGAAATAATTTTCGCATCAATATTCAATAAAAAAATGCTGTTTATATAAGCAAGGAATAAAATTGGTCCTAGAACCGTGCCCTGTGGCACTCCAATCGAGCTAACTAGTGGAGTGCTTAAAGTACCATTAACTTTTGTAATGTGAGTTCGTCCTGTAAGATAATTCCGGATCAATCCCAAACAGACACCCCTCACTCCCATTCTCTCCAGTCTTGTAAAAAGTATGTTATGATCGACAGTATCAAAAGCCTTGGCGAGGTCCAAAAATACCGCCAAGCATCTCCTACCCTTATTTAAATTGTCGTTTAGGTGATTCACCAAACTGAAAATAGCCATCTCAGTGCTCTTGCCTGTCCGAAAACCATATTGATTTTCACTCAAAATATTAAATCCTTCTAAAAATTTGACCAATCTCACCTTGAAACATTTTTCAAAGATTTTTCCCAATGAATTTATAAGCGATATTGGTCTGTAATTACCCACTAGATCCCTATCCCCACCCTTAAATACTGGTGTTATTACCGACTCCTTAAAGGTGTCGGGCACAACACCCGTACTAAAAATTTGATTAATGACATGCTTAAGAGGTTTTAAAATTACATGATGAATATTTTTGATTAAGATTGAAGAAATTTCATCTGGTCCCGTGCTATTTTTATTTTTTAAACTATTAATAACCTCTATCAATTCAGCGTCATTCACTGGTGTGAGAAACATGGACTGCGGCATGAACGGATCATCAGCTTTTACTTTATTATGTGTATTGTCAATTTTAGCAGCCATTTCAGTTCCAATATGACAAAAATAGCTGTTAAAGTATTCAGCCATATCAAAGTTGTTCCTAATGTAGTCATCATCATCACCCCTTATTTGTGCAATGTTTTCATACTGTTTAGATTTAATATTTGTGACTTCTTTAATTACAGCCCAAGTCTTTTTTGTGTCACCCTGTGCATTGTTTAAAATATTTTTATAGTAGATTCTTTTAGCATGCTGGATAATTTTATTTAATTTATTTCTATACATGTTATACCGTGTTAGTTCGGTTGCAGACACATTAACTTTTTTTACTATCTTTTTCTTCAATGAATCCCTTTTTTTAATTGAGTTAATTATTCCCATAGTTACCCAAGGTTTTAACTTAGTTAAATTTTTTTTTGGTACAGTTATACTTGTTGATAGTTTAATATTTTCTGCCAAAATTGTCAAAAAAATATGTGCTGCCAAATTAATAAGTTCGAGATTATTTACTAATACGTTATCACACATTCTTCAATTTTTTCTACAACTGGAACGAGTTCCCAAATTGTTGGTATAAAACATTTTAATTAAATAGTCAAGTTAAAATACACTCTTAAAAAGAAGGTGGTGCTCATGCCCTTCGAATTAACGCGTAAATAGTACTAAATTTCCAATATTCCAGGGTATAACCTCACCTAGTAGTTCCGCAAGGATGTTGCGAATAAACCTCGCATTTCACTTGAAACGTATTTTTCACTTTGGTCTCAGCACCAGAATCCGAATCCTGACTTTCCTCGCTTAAAGACTCGGAATGATGCGACGAATTCGCCAAGCTATCCAGCGAATTCGCCTTAAAATTATCGCACAAGGTATTTTTCCCATAATTTTTCCAACTGGTTTGATTCATTTTTCACTTTCCGCACGGCCGCTTATTAAAAGGTTTGAAAAATCATGATAGCCTTGAACGAGCAGGTTGGTACCGCCGCGAAGGACGCGCTAACAATAAAAACAAACGAAACGAACAATCGAGTAACGGGGTACCCGAAGACACCGTTAATGAAGATGCTCGCAACGTTGCGATCTGAAATCGAATGCTCCATGCAACATTTGAACATCGCGAAGCCGCCTAGATGAGCTCTAATAGTTCCGATGACCCACTGGTTGACCACCGGATGCCTATAGTATATAATCAGACCGGAGTTTACGTAGGAAAACTGCTGGATCTTCATAAAGATGGGAATCTGGCCTGAAGAAAAGATGGTTACATAGTAGGCGCCGTGAATGCAATGGTCGCTATGTAGGACAAGCTACCACAACAACACGTAACAGGTGCTTTCTGCAAAAATTCTTCACGAAAGTCTTCATCTGATGCAGAGCATCGAATTGTGAAGATATGGTAGTGGTAGATAGATAAAACTCATATCCAAAAATTTAACTATTATATTAAAATTGTATAGTTTTCAACTCCACTATAGTTTATTTCGAAATGGAGACCATATAAACTCGTGATTAAAACATTGATCTGAAGAATGGCATATAGTAATTAGCTTGTGATTCTCCACAGGCTTTAATAGATCAAGATGTGTGTTATAAGTATATTTAATCCTAATCTACTGTCTTGAAGTATAATTTTATTGAAACTGGTGAAACTAGCTTGGGAGTCCATACATCTTGAAATAAAACTAATTTGTAGATACTATAAAAATAGTTGAAAACAATGTTCAATTAATTTTCAATTAGGTTCAATTAAATTTTAATTAACGTAAAAAGGCTGCTACATCCTTTACGTGAAAGTGCATATAACATGTAAGTATTTCCTTTTTTCTAATATCTATAATTAAAGGCACTTAAGTGACTTGAAGTGTAGAGAAATTTGTGGATTTTGAGATACATATCAAAACATTTTGACTGTTAGTGTTTTTGTTAAAATACATAATAAGAAATTTTAAGCAAACTGAAATGTACCTATCTATAAATAGTAATTGAAGGAAATCACAATAATAAAAAACAGTTGGAATAACATTTGATAAATGTACCACTTTGACTTTCTCAGCAAAGACCTAGGCTTGTTATTTTGCAAAGAGGATTTGACGATCATGTCTTGCTGTTTCCTGTTTTAATTGTTATGCTTTACGTATTAAACTATATAATTACAAATAGGGTTAATTAAATATTTTTTTTTTTTTATTATGATATTAGAGCCAAATAAAGGTAGATACAGGCTGATGCAAATTAAGTCTCCAGCGCATTGGTTACTTTAATAATATTGAAGAATACGGAATTATTTTAATTGGCAAACTAGAAGTATTTTTAACGCCCATTATGATAGAGACATTTAAAAATCAATTGAGCATCGTATTTTCGAATTTTGAAGTAATTAATTTTTTTTAATAGAAACTCTTGTAGGCATATTTTGCATTGCTTTATCAATCACCGGGATAAATCCTACTAATTTGTTAATTTAACATGAATCCCTTGATTACGCAATTACACATTCACTGCAACCCACAAAACCAAATAGTATTGCTCACTCGTCTCGTCCCCCCCTCCTCCTGCTCCATCAATGGGGTTTTTTTCATTACATTTTCTAAAAGATTTTGTAATTTTACTGCGGACTGCAAAAAACTTTAATTTTCTGACGCCTCTAAAGCCTTTATAATACTTTACGAACATCTACTCGTGAAAACCGCTGTATGACGTCACTATCTCCTATAGCAAGTCGGGTCGCGCACGCTGCCGCAGTTACTTGCGTTTTATGGCTAGGAAGACAGGTGGTCCTCCGCTGCTAGGTAACGCAGATAACATCGACAGGAGAAAAAAAATAATTTTTAATAATCTCTTTTTCTTTCTTCTAAAATAGTGTTAGCGAAAATATAGTCTAGAATTCGTATGGAATTGTATTTCCTACTTGTTATAGAATATACTATTAAAACTAGTAATTATAAGATTTTGCTTTAACTGAACAAAGAAACAGTAATCGCATCTCCCTTGTATATGCAGAGAACGATCGTTGCACAAGTTCAAACCGGACGAACTGTGGGAGGTAATGACGTCACAGCCTCCCGAGCTTTTGATCTGTTTTTGATCTCGTATATCTCGAAAAGTACTTATCAGATTAACTTTAAATTTTCAGGGCTGACTATACCTTATAAGTGCTTCATACAAGTTATGTGAAAAATGTAATTTGAGGTTTGACTAATAACGAACTACAAGGGTGTTAAAAGTCTTTTTTTTTATTAACGTTAAAACTACCCTAGAGATGTGAAATTTGGTAAGCGGCTTCTACGCACCTGGACGTGGGATTTTCTCCTGCATAATATATGTTTGTATTTTTATCAGTGGCGTTCGTACAGGGTTTGCGCTGAATAATTTTGAAGAGAACAACGGTACGCCACTGCTTTATCTTAAATCAAAAATCATTTTATAAAATCTCTTGATTTTCTTTTGTTCCACTTTCCATATTCGCGTAAAACAATAAAACCTAGTTTTCTGCATGGCCATGATATCGCTAATATCTGCTAATGGCTGATCGGTTATTATTGACACTTGAAAGTCGTTTTTCTACATCGGACGCAAAGATCTGAAAGGTTAGGTTAGTTCAGGTTAGTTAGGTAATAATCCTTATCGTCCAATAAATCGGTTTATTTTATATTAACTCTTTTGAAGTGTTAATGAGACATTTATAATTAATTCCTCAATAAATCCTATATGTCTCGAAAAAGTGTCATGCATAATTAAGATACTTATGTGCTGTCATTGTAATATTTTTTGCGATGTTATAGGGTTATAGTAGTGTTTACATTATATCGTTGACCTTTACTGCAATAATATTAATTTTAAAAGCCTGTCATACTTCTGAAGATCCCGTTTTTTGTTTCTTCAAATATATATTTCTATTTTTCATAAAATTTTGGATTGCTGCCCTGCAGATGTGGGCATAGAATAATCCTGCACTGGAAACACAGTGACGGTAAAAACCCGTCAAGTTTCCAAGCACTAAGACCTTCAGTCTGGTTGCTTGTTCTAGCCCTGCAGAGGTGGGCGTAGAATAATCCTGCACTGGGAACACAGTGACGGTAAAAGCCCGTTAAGTGCCCAAGCACTAGGACCTTCAGTCAGGTTGCTTGTTTAAGCCCTGCAGCAGTGGGCGTAGAATAACTCTGCGTAGCACCATGACCTTCAGTCGGGTTGCTTGTTGAAGCCCTGAGACCTTCGGTCTATCAGCTTCAAGTTACCTCTTGCTTTAGCCTTCAGCTATTGTACTATTTTCATTTGCTAGTCACTTCCATCTTCCCTGTATTTTTGTTGATAACGGAGTATTTCTAGTATTTCAGTATTATTATTTCTTTGGATTGATATTTTCTACCTTCTCCCTCACTCACTGGTACTCATCTTAGCGCGAAATGAGTTGAGCACCAGTTGCATAGTTTCAGTTTCATTATTCTTATAATTTTCCTCGATTACAATGATTTAGTTTGATTTTTTTTGTATCAGTGTCTCGTGGACTATCATCTTAGCGCGAAATAAGATGAGTGTTCGCCAGGACCGGAAGGACTAAGGTTGGCGGAACGGCACAGAAAAACAGTATTGCAAAACTTACTCTTGAACAGCGAACAAATGCCACAAAAAATCCCACGTAAGTGGTTTTCTGCTGCTAGGATCAGCAACCCAAAAATATTCACTACAAATCAATTTTCTGTAGGTACTGTTAGAATGAGGAAACATTTTTACTTGGCGACAATGACAACTGGCATTCAGCCCTATAATCAAACACACAAGTTAACTTCTAACTTACCGTTTCCATGACAACAACCGAAAAAAACCTACTTGTTAATTTTTCACTGTGATTCAAAAAAAGTTCATTTTGAAGTAAGCGTCTAGAGTTAACTGGTGTGCTTGATCATAGGGCTGAATGTCCATTACAATCACGCTGTTTTTGGATATATTTTTAAGAAGTCGATCTACAAACCAATCTTTAAAGAGTTGTGCGTTAGTGTCTGGGTGGTGATCTAGAGAAGAATCTGCTATGTTTTTAACTGTAAGCAACAGACAGTTCGGAATAATTTTTTGAAAAATCATTCCATCCTTTTCTTGCAGTGTCAAAGTAGATAAGTGGTCGATTTTCTGCTCTATATTGTTTAATAGCCGTTAAATATTTATGACGCTATTCCCGTAAACCTTGATATTCCATTAAGGTTTGTGTTTCATCAGTTGTGTGATATCTACAACCCATTTTAAGCAGTATTTTCCTTAGGCTCAAAATGCTACAAGAAATATGTTGGAGAAACGATTGCCTTAATACGATAAAAATAATAAAATTAAATACAGCCAATGTTTTCAGAATCAATACTACTTTTTGTCTAGATAAAATAGCTGCTTTTAAAATATTATAACTTGCCACAGCTATTAATTCATTAGCAACACAATTCCTCAACGGCCACAGAAACAGAGATACAAAATGCATCTAATGTTTTCAAAACGAATAATACTGTCGTCTAGACAAATATTGCAAATATTATCCTAAATGAGCGGCCTGTCGCTACGGTTAATTAAGCAAAAAAGTGTTCACAATACAATTCAATGTTAAAACGTCTATTTTAGAAAGCGGGAATAATAGCAATTGGTCCAAAGAAAACATGGCGGGACAATAAATAGCCTACTAGAGACAAGGCGGGAAATATGTTACCTTGTGATTGATCCGTATGACAGCGGGGCGTGATTTTCTGGCGACAGAGCACACTTTCGGTTCTTCTGCAGGGACTGCGAGTTAAGCTGGATTTATAAACTCGAAAAGTTGGTGAGGTTGAAGTTATGGTCAAGTTGTGAGGTTAGATATTCCGAATTCCGAGCATAAAAATTGATTATCTCGAACTACCCGGGAAGTTTTCGAACCTTACATGAGCTTTACATGAACAACATGAACGAGTGTATAAATAGAACTGAGTGTTCCCTTTAGTTTAAATTGAACTCCTATTTCCAACACCAACTGAACCTCAACCTCGCCAACTTTTCGAGTTTATAAATCCACCTTTAAAGCATTAGAAGGTAAACACGTACGTCAAAATTAACGTGTGTCATCGTCCGTCGGACATGACAATTGCATCCGTTTCACAAAATAAGCAATAAATATTATAGTCATGTTATAAAAGTTGTACTGTACTAAAGTTAGTAATTAATGATGTATTAAAAAAATACCTTGTACCTACACAAGTGCCAAATTGGACGAATAAACGCCAAATTAAATGTGATCTAACTGTCTACTTCACGTAGCCAAATATAGAAAACCAACCAGTGAAATAACCTAAACCCGAGGAGAATTCAAAGCCTCACTTTTAATGTTGGGAGTTAAAAATACAACTTGATTCCCACAAAATGATTGTTTCGTTACTGACAAGGCTTTTTCTTTTAGGCACGGATTCTTCTTCATACATTTGATAAATTTTCCTTCTTAATAAATCCAAATCATTCTCGTCAATACTTCTAAATATGGCCACAGTCACTTCCCTTCTTTCTGGGAATGATAAGTTTCAATGCTGTATCCTTTACCAAAAATAAAGAAGCAGTTGCCTCGGCTAAAGCATCTGTTCTGTCCTCACTTCCTTGCAATTCCTATTTTTTGTACATTTTACAAATATTTTATTTCTACTGTAAATATTTGCTTAAATACATAAATAATCAGTTTTACACTGGTATATTGCATTCACAAGTATCCGTATTTAAAGTTACTTGCACATATTATTATACAATTATGTTACTATACATTTTTCTTGACCCACCTATTCATTCCATACCTTCCTTTACTTTACAATATTTTGCATCGTCCCTCGTACCTACCCAAAAGTACCCATTGTGCTCGGTACGATGTGACTACGTGTGGAAAAGGATCAGTTGTAAACTTAAGTCGAAGATAAAGACGAGTACCGTGCCGTCGCGACTAAAAAGGGGTGGTCCTATCAATTTATCCAAGGTGAGTTAATAGTTCACATTTTTTCATTTCGTAGATTTTAAAAGGGGTTGCGGGATAGAGAGGATGATCTCGAATCGAGAAAGAACGAACCGGAAACAGCGAAACTTTGAATTATTAATGTCCAGGGTCGATTACAACGCCCCAGCATCACTCGAATTAAATTCTTTTTTCAGCAAATACGGGTACACATTTCTAATTATTTCTTTAGCATTGGGAGATAAATGCTTTCTTCTGAAAGTGACACTACAAGATACCCCACTCTCGGTGACGGCCTGGTCGCGTGGCAGCATTCTCGCTTCCCATGCTACAGGTACCTGGTTCAAGCCCGGGCTGGCCCAGCAGACTTTTTCAGTGTGCAGGGCCCAGGTCACCATACTACGTAGTGTTGCACACCGACAAATTCTCAACGGCACTTTAGTCTAGTAGGTACTCTAGAAACGGTATGTTGTCGAAGGAGGGACCCTTGAGCCAAATGAAGGATGATCAGTGGTGCGGAAGGTGTATCTCGGACACTGCCTGATATTCGGATGGTTGAGGTAAGAACCTTGACCAGAGAATTGGCGGCGGAGTCTCGAGTGCACGGGTCTGATACTGTCCTGGATGGTTCGAGGGTCCCCGCGACATACATAACTCTCTAAGCTGCACACAAGGACGTTTAAGGGCCGGCTCGTCGAGGTTTGTGATGAGCAAAGAGACGTAATAATAACAAGACCGTAAAATACTGTGCCGAGAATGACATCTGTCGGTTAAATTGTGGTTCGAAACCCACGTTAAATTGTAGGTCCCGTCTGGCTGACATTACCCAGACGTTAAAACGGGGTTGGCAAAAAGGGTCAAAACTGGCCTACTTGCTTGGCGTCAAAGCCTCCCCGTCCACTACTACTACTACTACTACTACTACCCCACTCTCAGTACAAGCCCATGGACGCCACATTCTAACACTAATACAATAATAGATATTTACGTTATAAGTCCGGTAAATCAACTTTTACAGTATAATAATAATAATAATAATAATAATAATAATAATAAAGTTTATTTCAAATATTTACATAAATACAATACGTTTTAATATATTTTACATTAAAAATAAACTTAGGAATAAAACCCCTGAAGGTTAACTTGTACAGGGGTTAATTTTATTAAAATATTTGGTTAATATATTATTATGTAAATAATTGAGGATAAAATTTTTATAAATTTATTTAATATTATTTAGATTTAGTATTAATATATTAATATATTAATGCCTATTTAATAATTATAGCATTTCTAAAATATTATCTAAACTTTTTTTATTTAATAACCACCATTTAATTTCTTTTTTATATAATTTAAATGATTTTATTTTTTTAATATTATTTATTAGACAATCGAATATGTATAAACTTAAAATTTTGAAACTTTTTTGTCCAATAGATTTATTTATTTTTGGTTTAATAGAAATTTCATTTTTAAATTTTGTATTATAATTATGCTCTTTAAATTCAATGTTATTTTTATTTTTAAAAATATATATTAAAATATTATAAAAGTAAATTTGTCTCACATCCATTTTTATAGTATGAGTGAAATGTTTCGAGACGAGGCGACGAAGGAGCCGAGTCTGGAATTTTGAAACGAATACTGTAAAGGATTTGCCGGACGAGAGACGTACAATATTTTATTTCATACTGTTCTGTTGAAAATTATAATTATGTTTTGAAATTATAATGAAGTTTCATTCTGCGTCGTATATTTGAAAAGTGCTTATATTTACTGGTGGAAACATTGTGTGTTTGACATTGATTAAACTAAAACTTACAAATTTCAGTCCGAATGAGCATGGCACATAAAGAAGAAGTCCGGTAAAAAAAATTTACCGGACTTATTGCTGTAAAACCTTATTTTCTGGACTAAATTCAAATATGTAAAGGTGTGTTTTACAATACAGTATGAAATAAAAAATATTACGCGCCAGTAAACCAAACACTAATATAACAAAATTCACTCGTCGAAAAACCGATTGGACCTAAAATTAATTAAATTCAATTTGCAATATATATATTATTAGGTATTTGTATCTAAGTACTTAAAATAGTATGGCAATTAGGGATGCAGGTAATTTGTACTCCAGCTCTGCCCGAAAATATGTAAATTTGAGGCGTTTTATAGTCAGAGGGATAATTAAAGGGTTTTATGGCAGTCAAAAGATAAACGTAATAATGTAAGCTTTACTATACCTACGATATTATTGATAACCCTGATCCTAGTCTACCTGTAACTTTTGCGACAGCTTAGAGTTTTACAGCTGTAGAGGTTTTCTATATTTTTTTTTTCATTTCGTAAAAAATTGTGTTCGATTGGATTTGAATAAATTTTTGAGTTGTGACTACTGTTAATAAATGCCTATTAATCCTGAGAAGAAAAAAATAAAAAAAAAATAACTGACTGTATGTAGGTTAGTTCACGTTAATTTAAAGCCACTACTGATCACATTTAGAGAGTACAGGCATTACTTTCAAAGGATATTCCAATACGTTTTTTATGCCATTTTACAGAGACTGGCATAAAATCCGCAGTTCTACTCAAAAACTATTATTTTTACCGACGAAGCAAATTTTTCTCGAAATACCTTTCAATTATTATTATTAAGAATCAAACGGAGACCATCCAATTACACAAAAAGATCCATGTGCGTATCTAATGCAGAATATTTTCCACTCTAATTCTTCTGTTTATTTTTATTAATCGATATAGCGTGTTAATTTTATATGTTTGCAGTAAATGGGTATTAAAATACTAATGGTACTCTTCATATTACCGTGGATATCAGGGCGAAAAGTACATTTATATTAATAATTTAATATAAATTTGTTAAACTTTGAGAGTGTTGAAGCTAGGTATATTTCTGAGATGTTTGAGAGTGTTGGCCTGAAACAAATCATCCAATAACCTACGAGAATAACGGCTTCCTCGGCTACCCTTATTGATTATATACTTACAATGGAACAAGAAAACATTATTGCATCAGGTACCAGCTCAGTAGGGGAGGTAAGTGATCATGATCTAGTTTATTGTGTCATAAATATCATAAGAGAACCAAAGGTTCCAGTTTTTAAAGTAACCAGAAGTTATAAAAGTATGAATTTTGTGCAGTTTAATGCGGATCTCAGGGCTATTCCATGGCGAAATATTTATGACATCCAGGATGTCAATAAAAAAATTCAGTTCATTAACGAAAACATTACGACTTTACTTGACATTCATGCACCATTTACTTCATACCGCATAACCAAACCATATGCACCATGGATGACTAACGCAATAAGGGCTATGGCCTCTGATAGGGACAAAACTTTGGCCAAATACAAAAAATACAAAAATCCACAGGATTGGAGCACCTACAAGCTACTTAGAAATATGGTTACGTCAGCGATACGAAGAGAAAAAAGAGCATTCTTTAGCTTTGAGGCCAATAAATCTTCAAAAGATATTTGGACGGCTTTAAAATTACTAAACTTATCAAAACAAAATAACCGCGGCACTCTACCTGATACGCTGTGCGATGTGAATAAAATAAATCAGCATTTTATTAACTCTATTGAGACCTTTCCTGTAGATAACGATATATTAAATTTCTATAATAGTAATATTAAAAAAAATGTCGGTAGTATATTAATTCAAGATTAACTATATATCATTCGATTTCGTTATTGTATAATTTATAACACATATATTTCTCTATATCGAGAGAGTACTAGTTTATTTCTCTATATTTAAGTTAATTAATTGATCTATAATTTTATTGCGTTATATTTACTTGCTTATTTCACTTTTGGGTTAGGTGTAAGAACAGTCAGCCATACTTCGATATCGCTGACTGAACCTCGCCCAGTAAACTCATTATAATTTATTTCACAATTTCTGTAATATTATTAAATAAAAGACCTTTATTATTATTATTATTATTATTATATACCGGGTGTAAACGAAATCATTGTACAAAGCACTACAGCTTTATGGTAAAAGATAATTTAATCCAATTCGGGTTACTGATGCTATGTTTGAGTGAGACCTTAATTTTTACCCGAAAATCAAATTAATGAACGTCGCTTCTGGTTATACCAGAAGTTACGGCAGTTATTGCACCGTCAAATTATTGGCTTTATATTACGTAGTAGGTATCACTATATCAACACGTCGGTTGGGTGACAGCAAAGTCTAATTTACGTGATAAAAGAGCCAACGCTCTTGTCGCAGTTAGTGGGTAAACAACAAAGAGAGACATACAATGTGTGTATAAAGTCTGGAAACATCTTAATAACATCACAATTTATTGGCCGATCTAAACCAAATTTGGTACAGTTGTGTAAGAGGATCTGACGCAACGAATGACGATACTGGCGTTGTTGTAAGCTTTTTAGTTTGTCTGGAATTCGAACGAATTTTATATTTTTAAATGTAACACCCTGTATATCATTTATGTTTTTACTTTAAAGTTGTTACACTTTTGGTATAACATACTACTTGGTTCCTAATATTAGTAGTTTTCGAAATAACGACGTGTTTTGAAAATATCAACAAATTTTGTTTTATTTATTAATAAATAAAACACCAGTTCAGTTTCGATGTAAAGTCATAAAAGCTGTCACTTTTACATGCAAAAATGTCTTTGACTGAAAGTGAAAGAATTACAATTCTTATGATGAGAGGATATGGCGATAGGGTCAGGTCTTACGAAAAGGTTAAAAATCTATTTAGTGACGCATTTCCAAACCGGAGTCCAATTTCAAAAGCAACTGTTCTCAAAACTTCAATATCGTCATTCGGTGCGTCAGATCCTCTTACACAACTGTACCAAATTTGGTTTAAATCGGCCAATAAATTGTGATGTTATTAAGCCGTTTCCAGATTTTATACCTGTATAGGTTTCAGGTTAAAATTGGGTCCTTGTATTAACATAAAAGTTGTAAATATCTATAGGATAAGAATGTGCATGTATGAAGATATCATCAGTACTTTTAATAAATGAGTTTACAGAGCTCTTTGTTTCATTTTACTGTCAAGGAGGGACATACAACTTTACGGTTGTACTAAACATTAAAAAGAAAACTGGCAAACGTACACAACGCAGTATACAGGGTTATATGATATTCTCTAACGATCACAATAAGATTGGCCGAAATCAACAGGTAATGAACATACCTTATACATACATATGTCTTACTTAAAATAAAATAAAAATAAAAGTTTAATAAATACAAACCAAAAGTCAACCGACAGATATACTGAATGATTAGCCCTTTAATTTTCAGGTATGTACATTAACTAATTATTTTATTGCAGGCGGATCCATTTAATTTGCTTTAGTTGTTAACATTAGTTTTGTTTTGAATAGTTTTTGTGTGTTTTGGGACTAACGTGAATACTTGAAGATGGCGGGAAAAAGGAAATGTCTTTCTTTAAGCGAAAAAATTGAAATAATCGAGGAAAGTGAAAAAACTGTACAGGGTGTCCGGAAATGACGATGAAAAATTTTAAGGTATGATTCTACATAAAAAGATATGAAAAAAAGTTCGTATTAACATAGATCCGGAAATGCTTCCAGAGGGAGCTACAGGCTTGAAGATGGTGTCATAAAAGTGGTTTTTATTTAATTTATTAGGATCTACTTACAATACAGGAATTAACTTCCACGTATAAGTTAGAGTGATTGGAGGTCACTTTTTGAAAATATCAGGTGACCCATATTGCAACCAGTGGCGTGGGAACAAAGGGGTGGTTAGTTATTTAGGGTCATATTTTTTTTTTGCTATCTTTTAAATAAATTATGATTCTTTGAACATTTCTACGTAAAAAAGGTTCCCTTGGTATAAAGTCGTATAGTCGACCGTTTTCGAGATAAACGGACTTTAATGCTCAGATTTTTTTTTTCTAATAATAATTTTATTAATAAAAATACCAACAAATCAATAACAAAATAATAAACAACGCTGTCTCTAAATTTTTAAATCATTTTCAATGTTATTATAAATTTTATAATAAAGTGTTGAAAATGATTTCCGTTCATTTCAATGCATCCTCGAACTCGTTTTCTCATAGATCTTCTAACTTTTCTAAAAATACCAGGTTTATTTCTTATAACTTCACAACACGCAAACACCCGTTGCTCCAATTCTTCAAAGCTGCGAACTGGTACTTCGTATACTAAGGATTTTAGGTAACCCCATAAAAAATAATCTAATGGATTTAGATCTGGAGAACGAGGTGGCCAAGCTACAGGGCCCCCTCGTCCTATCCATCGCTCAGGATAAACTTCATTTAAATGTGCCCTCACATTAAGACTAAAATGTGGTGGAGCCCCGTCTTGCATGAAGTACATATCTGTCCTTAGAACATAAGGTACATCATCAAGCAGGTCTTGTATCACATTTCGTAGAAACTCTAAGTATGATTCACCGTTTAATCTATTTGGTAAAGTGTAGGGCCCTATTAAATAGTCCCCAAATATTCCCGCCCAGACATTAATGGAAAATTTTTCTTGGTGCCTTCATTCAAAAATCGCATGTGGGTTTTCGTCCGCCCATACGTGGTTATTATGGGTTCAAAATTTTCGGATTTTAGAACCTTAACTCTTTGAATGTGGTATGGGTAGAGACACTGTTCATGCAAAATTTCTAAAACCGAGCTCTTTGGAATGCCTTCTTGCGTAGTAGCTAGCCTTCTAATACTTATCCCTGGATTACCTGCGACTATTTCAAGAACTCTCTCTTCAGCTTCGGCAGTTCGAATGGTACGTGGTCTACCAGTTGAGTAATCTGGTTTAAAAGATCCTTTTTCACAAAGTCTTCTATGTACATTAATGAAAAATTGAATGCATGTAACTTGCCTGTCAGGGTACGTCTCTTGATATAATCTCCGCGCTTCGAGAGCGTTACCATTTGCTTTTCCATACAGAAAATGCATTTGTGCCATTTCTTGAAATGAGTAATTATTCATTTTTCAGCTTTTTAGTGAAATTCTTAAATAGTAAAAACACACAAGTCACAATAACGGGTTGTTCAACTAAAACTTCAAAAAGTGACAAAGTGAAGTTGCTTATTAAACAAGTTCAAATGCATTTTAATTAAGCCAACTATGATTTGTTGCGAAGCGCTTGGTATCCTATGCGTTACATTTTTAAATGAAGTTTTGGTGGAATCCACAGGTGAATTTAAAAATGTACCCAATGTAGTAGGTACCAGTAAATTCGTTTTTCTTTTTGGCAATGGGTGTAAAAGAATAACTACATTTTAAAATAGTATTCAAGCATCTTTTTATTTTCATTACATAGCCTGTTTATTGTATTTACGCACTGCAGTCGTCCTTTTAAGTCCGTTTATCTCGAAAACGGTCGACTATACGACTTTATACCAAGGAAACCTTTTTTACGTAAAGATGTTCAAAGAATCATAATTTATTTAAAAGATAGCGAAAAAAAATATGACCCTAAATAACTAACCACCTCTTTGTTCCCACGCCTCTGGTTGCAATATGGGTCATCTGATATTTTTAAAAAGTGACCTCCAATCACTCTAACTTATACGTAGAAGTTAATCCCTGTATTGTAAGTAGATCCTAATAAATTAAATAAAAACCACTTTTATGACACCATCTTCAAGGGCCTGTAGCTCCCTCTGGAAGCATTTTCGGACCTATGTTAATATGAACTTTTTTCATATCTTTTTATGTAGAATCATACCTTAAAACTTTTCATCCTCATTTCCGGACACCCTGTATGTAGAGACTTATTAATAAACAAATACTGTAAAATGCAGGCCAGTTGTTTTAATATTTCTCTATTAACCGACCAACATTTGACTCCCCGAGGGTGGTCGCTATTGAGAGATTTTACTGTATTAAAAAAAAAGACTTACCTTTTTATATTCTCCACAGAATTTGCTCACCATCTCCGAGAGTTGCTGAGCCCTGGGTGTATGAAGACTAATCCTTCCTTGCGGACCATCCAAGCTCACCGTAGTCGGTCTCGGGGCCGTACAGGAAGAAATTTCGTTAAGAGGGAAGGATTTAATAACTTGAAGGTGACTTTGTTCTCGCTTTACCAGATGGACACCCCAATGGGAGACTGCCACCAGCTGAACTTCGGAGAGCTGAAAAAATCATAAAAATCACTGAAGTGCAATAGTAGAAAAATGTAGAAAACAGTATTTCTGTGTGATTGAATCCCAAGAATTCCACTCAGCTTTTTACCTGTGCAGCACCAGATACTGGAAATAGCCTAGCGAAGTATAGAGGCCAGGTTCTAGCCAGTTCGATGGCATTTCTTTTAATATTTGCCCTGTGGGAGCCGTTGTAGTTTTCAGCAGTAACTCCATATCCTGATAACATGTTAACTCCAGCCCTTTTTTCAGTGGGGGTCAGCCTGATACAGGAAGTGATTCCGTAGACATCTGCTACGATTTGGCAGAAGATTAAATGCAATGCATTCAAGGGCCCTAAAGTAAAAAAGGAAAAAGGTCAAATTCTTCTTCTGGAGATGTGTAGTTTTTTTATTGCATACCAAGTGGTTCCGAAGGGGAGAAAAACTCCTTTCTAACTCTCAGCAGCCAAGAAACTCTGTTGTAAGTGACATAAGCTGAAGAACCTAAAGGCAGCAGCCTATTTGGTGTGGTGGGGGTATGAGGTTCCTCCATATCATCCGTCATTGGTTTTGAGTTCACCGGCGACTTGGAGGGTGGCGTTTTTATGGGGCGCATGAACTCGGGCCATTCTTGAACTAGAATAAAGGCGTAATTTTTTATATTTTTTAATTTCTAAAATTCAAAATACTCATACCTTCATGTCGATCTGTTCTATCTGTCATCACAGTAGACGTTACGGAGTGTTTCTTCTCTCTTTCCAATGCACTTTTGTTTATCATGTGCGTTTTGAAGGTCGGCCTTTCACCGGTTTCCTTAATCTGGTTCAAATTTTTTTCAAATTTCCGCTCTTCTCTGTCCCACCTTGAATGGAATAAAACGAGACAGAAATAAATTAAACAGGTTTTCGAGGTGCTCGGTTTCGCCAATCTATCTCCGATTAATTCAAAGCGTTAGTAAGAAATGAATCGATTTCTCGATTGTTAGTTTTTGAGCTGCAATGATGTAATAGCAACCGCGTTAGCATTGAATAATAAATTGATTTATTTATTTACGAGGTTAAATTGAAGATTAAAATATGCTATTTGTTTTTAATGCAGGGTTCTAATACTAGTATGATTGATTTGTGATGGGCTACATGCTTGGTGAAATGGATATTCCATGGTAGAGGAAATTAAAGTCGTACTTGTTATATTTCACAATTTAATTCGGTTTCCTGACACGTGTTTCAACCCTTGCGGATCGTTATCAAAGACATATAAGACAATACTAAATTCTACATGTTATTAAAATAAAAATTGACTACTGATTGGTTATTTTGGGCCTTAATTTACAGGTATTGGCCAAAGGTACAACTTAATTACAGGTGTGATTATAGAGGTATTTACATCTAAGTAATAAAATTAGGAAAATTATATTGTATATATAATTATGGGTTTTTTCGTTCGTAATTATTGACAGTGTTTATTGCATATTTATCTTAAGTTATTAGGCTATTAAGTATTAAATTGGCACCTGAAGGTATTTCAATTTGAATATTAACAACATTACATCGATTAAAAAAAAGCATAATTATATACACAATATCATTTTCTTAATTTTATTACTTAGATAATCACACCTGTAATTTCGTTGTACCTTTGGCCAATACCTGTAAATTAAGGACCAAAATAACCCAGCATCTGTTAATTTTTATTTTTTACTGACATGCAGAATTTAGTATTGTCTTATATGCCTTTGATAATGATCCGCAAGGGTTGAAACACGTATCAGGAAACTGAATTAAATTGTGAAATATAACAAATACGACTTTAATTTCCTCTACTAATACACTCCCCGACAATAAATTCCGGACAAGAAAAATTAAAGTCATTTTGAAGTCCTGTAACTTTTTTATTTCTTTTCCGATTTTATTGAAATTTTAAGCAAAGTGAAGCCCTATGTTTTGGCAAGTTAGCCTAAATTTTAGATTTCAAAAAATACTGATGGCTCGACCATTATATAGGGAAAAACAAAAGTTACTTTTTTACCTCTGTTTTCTTAAGGACCTGTGGAAAAATTGAACGGTGAAATGTAGATTTGTTACATTTTGTTTTAAAATGTGGCCCTTTTTTGACAGAATGTTTTTTGGTTCACTCTAATATCTGCTTTTTGAGAAAAGATACTGATGTTTAAAAAAAGTGGTGCAATTTTTTAAATTTTTTTAATTTTAGAACGTTACTTATCTAGTCGCCTCGCTTTTGGTTGCGTAGTAACGTTATAAGTATTGTCAGTATAATACTGCCATTACAGAAGACAATATTTAAAGTTTTTGTTGTAAAAAAAATGAGACCCGAAGATGTGGCACGTGCTGTTGCACTGAATGATGATGGTCGCAATATACGGTATATTGCGGAATTCTTAGGCAAACCTAAAAGTACTATACAAGACGCGAATAGCCGGTTTCGCCAAACTGGCGAGTACACCCGACGTAGAGGCTCAGGGAGACCACGCATTACTAATCAACGTGATAACCAATTTCTAAACTTAACTGCCTTACGTGATCGTAATGTACCATCTACTGTAATTAGTCGTAGACTTTTAGATGTACGTGGTACCACAGTCTCTGCAAGAACCATCCAACGCAGGTTAAATGAATCGGGATTGACGTCCAGAAGACCCGTTGCATGTCCCAAATTACTCCCAGCTCACCGTACACAACGGTTACATTTTGCACAAGAACATGAACACTGGGGACTAGAAGAGTGGTCGCAGGTCCTGTTTACAGATGAATCGCGGTTTTGTCTGCGCTCACCTGACGGACGTGAACGGGTTTGGAGGAGACCAGGTGAACGATACGCCCAATGTTGCATAACTCCAAGAATACCGTTTGGAGGCGGTAGTGTCATGGTATGGGCTGGGGTATCACAACATGCTCGTACAGAGCTAGCATTGTTTGAAAATGGTTCTATAACTGCTGATAGATACATCAACCAATGCTTGGCAGAACACGTGGTACCCTACGCCGAGTTCGTTGGGCCGAATTTTATATTAATGCAAGACAATGCGAGGCCCCACGTTGCACGGGTTGTAACAGAATATTTAGATCAGGTTAACATTCAACGATTCCAATGGCCCCCGCATAGCCCTGATTTAAACGCAATTGAGCATGTGTGGGATATGCTAGGTAGACGTGTTCGAAATCGAAATTTAGAAACATTACCAGATCTGCGAGAAGCTCTTCTTGAAAAATGGCAAAACATTCCTCAAGAAGCCATTCAAAACTGCGTTGCAAGCATGCCACGTCGCATGAGAGCAGTTATAACGGCACGAGGTGGCAACACGCGCTATTAAATTTTAGGATATTCTTTAAGCTAGTCTATAAGATAATGTAACGTTATAAAATGTAAATAAAATTTAAAAAATTGCACCACTTTTTTTAAACATCTGTATCTTTTCTCAAAAAGCAGATATTAGAGTGAACCAAAAAACATTCTGTCAAAAAAGGGCCACACTTTAAAACAAAATATAACAAATCTACATTTCACCGCTCAATTTTTTCACAGGGTCTTAAGAAAACAGAGGTAAAAAAGTAACTTTTGTTTTTCCCTATATATTGGTCGAGCCATCAGTATTTTTTAAAATCTAAAACTTAGTCTAACTTGTCAAAACATAGGGCTACACTTTGCTCAAAATTTCAATAAAATCGGAAAAGAAATAAAAAAGTTACAGGACTATCAAAATTGCTTTAATTTTTCTTGTCCGGGATTTATTGTCGGGGAGTGTATGATTGTGCAGCATTAACATGGTTTTAGGCGACTGTATGTCATACAATACTTCTGTTAAAACGGTTATTTGAAAAATATACAGAAAGCGCCTTCGACACGTCAACAAAATGGCATTTTTCGCCATTCTCATGCACCTCTTTATGCAACCTCCTACCAGAGCTAGACAAAATACTTTTAAAAACTATTTAAATAATAAATCATTTTTAAAAGTTAAATCACATGGAATTATTTAAATACTCTAAAATTATTTAACCACTCATCCAAAACTCATCATATCAAAATATGATTGTTTTTGGATGTGAATTACGCTCTGTAAGAATGGCAGCTTAATTTTGGGATGCTTGGTATACCCGATTTTTCAACTTTCTCTCCTATGGGCCAGCATATGTAAAAAACGTGTTTCCAGATGTTTCCTCGTCTCAACAAGTTGAGGTAAATTTGATTGGTTAACATTTCTGTCAAACACTTGAAAGTATGTAAATATTTTATCTCTTACTGTAATCATTGTTTACGTAATAAGTAGGATATGTATATTATTAATGTGAAGATTTGCACGACGAGGCCGTAGGCATTCGGAAAATTGTGTGTCGAAAAATTATGTTCGAGTAATTATGTGATATGTGACGATATATGAGCAAGTTAAGAAAAATAGATCTTACCTGCCTCCTACTTCACGTGGCTCGATAGAAGTGATAGTTGTAGACTCGGCTAACTCCCAACTATCTCTGGATATTCTACCATCATGCCTGTCGCTGTCTAAAATATTAATTAAAAAATGGGTCAAAATATAGTGGCACATTTTTCAAAGCTGTAAAACTTCTTTATTGCTTAGTCGATTTTAATAATATTTCAAGATAATGTGAAAACACCAATTGCACTTAGAATTTTACCATATATATTTTCTGAACATACCTTCTTGGGCCCAGCTAGCTCCATCGTTGTGATTTTCGGTAATGTTACTTTGTACTTCCCAGTTCTGACTAAACGAATTTCTTTTGGAATTGTTCTGGTGCATCACTCTGTTCTGATGAACACCGAAGGTGTCTCTATCCTGTCGCTGCGCCATAAAGGAAGACTGATGTTGCATATTGTGCTCCCTCTCTTGCTTCGTCAACAACATATCTCTAAAAATTAAGGAAGAAAATTTACTTATTTCATTGACAACAATATTTTAGCACTTGCTCTGTACCTGTGACTCTTAAAACTATCTCTGATTGGCTCAACAGGAGCTGGAGGTTGATTAGGTCGAACTACAGGTGGCGGCGGTGCAGGACCAGCGGGTGCAGGAGGTAGGGAGTTAGGACCGACCGGTGGTGGAGGTGGTCCTGGTTTCCAGCTGCTGCTCGCCCAGCTTTGTTGGGTCGGAGATTTGCTACCATTATGTGGAATCTAAAATGTAGAAAGGAAATCAACAATTGTTTATTAAGCAGCACCATCCGTCCTAGACCGGCAGGAACTTACAAAAGTTCAGAAGCCGGAGACGGAACCTGCAGGGACATTGGAAATAATTGCAGGCGTCACCGCTATGCGACGTTTAAGTTGGTTGTTAAGAGTTCCTAAGCTTGTTAGTTTTCCGTCAAAGCCGATAAATAGGCGAAACCTACAATTGTGACCCATGTCTGAGCAGGTGCCCTCTCCGGCTTTTGTCTGAACTAATATAATAAGTTCCTGCTGGTTTGGGCCAGGCGATGCATTCCAGCGCCGAGAATATCGTTTTATGATAATTCGCCAAAGAGGAATTTTGAAATCGTGAATCTACTTACATGAGGAGAATCAGGACTAGAATTTCCACTTATATTGCTGACGTTATCATCCCATCTGCCAGCAAGCTGTTGTTCCAGCATCATTTTTCTCGTATCTTCAAGTTTGTTGACTGATCTTGATGGCTTGTCAACTTTGCTGCTACTGGTGGACCTCACAGAGTGGTTAGCTGTTACTCGTTCCAGTCTCTGCTTCATTTCAGAGCTAAGTTTTATTTTTCCAATGCTCCCTATAACACAACAGTGGTCTTATAATAATCACCGCACTTTAATAAATCAATACATTACCTGGAGAAGGTCTAGCAGCTCCGATTTCAAACGTCTTCTTGGAATTCGACCTTCCCAGCTTTTCATTCTCCTTGACTATGGGCTCGAAATCAATTTCGTCCCACTCCAAGGAATTGTCGGTTTTTATTGAACTGTATCCATTCGTGACTGTAATAGTCTGGTCCTTATTCGGAGTTACTTTCCTCTCTTTCTGCCTCATCTTGAACTGAATAAAGTCCTCTCCGTTCTCCTGGTTGGTGTCTCCCTTGGGTGGAGGCCAACGCCATTTGCCTGAAATTGAAATGATGTTTTATACTACCTGGAAGTATGAATAATGATTATTGATGAAACTTTTTTACCTATTCTCACAGTCTTAGCTCGTCCATATGGGTCCATGAAAGGCCTGGCTTCGCTAGGATCACACTCGTCAATAGGCGGGGGCATTGGAGGTGGAGCCGGGATTCCACTTCTACTCATCATACTTTGGTTCGACTCCGAACTTGCTTTTCTTGATTTATAATCTGGAAAATTTAAATTTGATAATTGTCGACAATGGGAGCAACCAATAAATAGCTCTTTAGTTTTAGTAAGTTTTACTTTTACCTGATCCTACACTAGGTGAGCTGGATTTTCTTAGAGCGTTGCTACTATTTCCAGATCTAAAACTGGACTTCCTGTTTTGAGGTGATTGGGACGATTGGTGCACTTGAGCTTTTATTGTAGTTTGAAGAGTTTCGGTGACCTAAAATTTAAAAATTGATTACACACTGCAAAGACGATGAATACGTAGGGGTTCCGATATAAATATCAAAATCAGTACTCTTACCTTAACGCTTCCATCCCCAGTATTAACATTTTGTGTCAACAGCTGTTGTAAAGCCTGATTCTGAGCCAGCAGCTGCTGCTGAATCTGAATGTTTTGAGCCATAGCGCTCTGCAAGAAGGCCCTCTGAAGATTTTGCTGGTACGCTGCCAAATCAGTGCCATTTTGCGGCATACCATTCAGACCTGAGGGCATATTGTACACCGGCACGAATCCTTCTTGAGTAGGACTCAATAAAGGCATCATTAAGGGCGCGGGGCTAACCATCGGTGCGGAGTAATTATAGCTGGACGATGATGCTCCACTTTGTGTGGAACCTCCTCCCTTAATGGACTCGACCAAATTGTGCTTTTCGGCCAGAGTTTTGATACTATCGTTGATGAAAATGGGACGGAAGAGGTCGCTGATGTATTCGTCGACGTTGGTGTTCGATCCTGAGGCTTGAGGTTGAGTTGTGGTGATATTTTCCACTTCTTGGTCTAATACGGAACTCCCCTGAAATTATATAAATAAAATTGAAGAAGACGAAATAAATCTTATTTGAAAGTAACGGTGTTTCCCTTACCCCACTAATTTGGCTGTTACTCCTATCTCGATGACCACCCCCTTTAATCCTTAGAACCATCTTGGAAGCGTCAGCTAACAAGTCAACATCCGAATTCACATTAAGTCCTAGCGCTTGGTCTAAAAACTCATCTAGACCATCTATGTAGTCATCAGCATCATCATTATTCAACGCCTTATGCGCTCCTCCTCCTTTTATACTTGCCGCGAGCGACCTGGCGTCAGACAACTCGTCTAAATTACCATCCAGTACAGGACTGAAGAGTTCGTCCAGAAATTGATCCACATCGCTGGCCTGCGAGGGTACCCGAACACGCCTGACGTGGGATGCCAAGCTGGGTGCCTCGCTTGTGTCGGACATTGCTGAGCTTCGGACGCCGCTGAACTCAGACTTTTCGATGTAGGCGCGACTTGAGTGGCTTCCAGGAGGTGCTTTTTTACCTAAAATGGATTGAGATAAGGAAAACTCAAGTCTATTCTAATGGTCACTGCAATCCCCCCAAAAAAAAATCTCACCTGCATATTGCGACTTAATATACCTGGGGCCTCCTCTATCTCTATGGGATGTACTGACACTGCCGATATCAGGATATTCAAATTCAATTTCCTCTTTGGCCATATAATTCGGATGGTTCATAACCACAGGTTTTATGGGCGCCAGTTGTTCAACCGAGTGATACCTTTCGTTTAACTTCGACGATTGAGACAAACCAAGCTCCGCCAGAGGATTTGGTTCTGGCTCCCCGAGAAGATTATCCAAGCTCCTCGATCGGATCTTCTCGACTTCAAAGTACCTGTCGTTCAAGGCAGAAGTTCTGGATAGGGCTTCGTGGGACGCTTTACGCACTGGAGAAGTAGTAGGGTTTATTATGGGAGAACCTCTATTACTCGGGCTATATCTAGTTTCGAGGTTCTGGATCTCGCGGGAGGATTTCCTGGAGCTCTGGCGAGAGTGAATGATCTGAGCTGGAGGCGAGGCTCGAACGATCTCTCTGGAAGGTTCGCGTGATATTTTACGGGTGATGTTTATTGGCGGTTCTGGAGGAGGAACCTAAAATATAAATGTTTGTAGTCGTGTTACTTGTAATAAGAGAAAAATTGTATTTACCTGGGGCCTGGTGGGTGGTGTCACATTATGATGATCAACTTCAGCAGGAAAACTTCTACGGTTCCCTGTTTTAAGTAGAGTGGATTTTTGTACAGGAAATGCAGGACAAAGTTCAAGTTCAGATACTAAGTCGAAAATGTAATCCAGACCGTTTCCCTCATAAACTACTCCTGCATCATCCATGACGACGGTCCATCCTTCAGGAGATATTTCTTGAGATGACATAGCTAGAGATGCCGCCTACAATCAAACATAATATTTGTTATTAAGTATTATAATACTCAGTGGTAACGAATGTATTTTTTCAATAACATTACTTACTTCTTCACAGGTTGTCCATGAGTCAGCATTGACACTAGTAATGATACCGTCAGGCATTGTCAGCGGCAACGCACAACTCGATTTTTGCCTGACGCTCCTCCACTCTAGCAGACTTGGAGGCATGTTGCGGGAGTGAGGCGCCCTTTGAAGACTTCGTGTAAGTTTTCTTTGAAGAGTCTCTTTAGTGCTCACTGGGGCATGGTCTGTGATAAACTTCAAAAGGTATCTGCAAAACAACGAGAATAAATAAATGTAGGTATAGTTAAATCATCGCTGGATATCTTAGGTAAACACTCACTTGCTTAATGGTGGACTAGGCTGGAAACTACTCAGACAGTGCGCCATCAGTTGCCACACTCTTTCCGAGTTATCATTTTTCCATGTCTGATTGCACAATTGAACCAATAGCTCGTCTCTCAGACCTCGGGAGTTCAGGCCTTTAAACACCATGTAGTCGGCTAGCGCTCTTTCTCTAGCCCCTGTCAGTTGATGATCGTTAGACCAACGTAAAATCAGCTTAAACAGTGCCACGGCGTCCTGAAAGTCCTGGTCTCTTGCCGCCGCCTTGGACAGGAATGGAGTTGTTATGGGGTCCTTCTTGTAGTGCAAGTCGGCGTCTTTAAAGTAGACGGAGGAAAATTTGGAAAACTCGAACTGACTCAAATCGTGCGGAAGGTTTAGCGGTGGTGGGTTCCCAGTCACGCCACCCAGCACTTTGACGAGGTTTCGTTCAGTATGAACTGGGGTGTAACCTAAAAAAAGGTTGTTTTTTTTAACGACCTACCAAAGATTTGAAAAAAAATCTTTACCATCCAACTTTGAAAAAATAAACGCCAGTTCTGCAGGTATTTCCAAATGATTCACGGCAGTTTTACTATCGCTCTTCGCGGCAGCTTTGGCACTGGCGTTAGCTTTCTGAGCTTGCGCCTGAAGCTGTGCTTCTCTAGCTGCCCGTTGCTTGGCTCTTTCCTGCGCAATTTTTTCAGCTTCAACTCGCCGTTTGAACTCGGCTTTACGTTTTCCGTAAAGTTTACGTTCTCTGCGACCTCTATAGAGAGCTTGTGCTTGCACAACTCCTGAAAAATTAAGAATAAATTGGTCTTGGCATCTCGAAATGAGATCTTTGTTTTAAGAACTATTTATTTACGAATATCCCTTTTTATACCTTTTCTTATTTTATTGTAATCCTGCCTTTGTTTGTATCCCTTCCAATGTTTCTGTATGGTAACAGCGTTCCTCTTGATTCTTCTGTATTTCTTTCTTGCCAGGTACCCTCTGATGTTCTTCTGTATCACCACAGCAGCTCCTTTTAGAGACTCGCCGCGTTTACCCTCTAATGCCCGCTCTAATTTTTCCCTTAAGAAGACACGCGTAGCTCCAAGTTGATAATCTGGCCCTTCTAAAGTAGGTACCCAATATTAATTATTGTTACACATGAAAAAAACTTATATTATATAAGCTTACCTGTACCAGTATGAGGCATCTGCTCCAAGATAACCCTACACAAATCCCGATAAGGAGCTCCCCTTGGAATTCCAGAGAGGAGGTACCTGCGAAAATAAATATCTTGCAGTCTTGACCACATAAAATCGTAAATGCTTTCAGTTTGATGCAAGCTCTTTTATTAAACAATGCATTTTAATATATGGGAATAGGGAGCTAAAATGCTGGTAACATAACATACTGCTTAAAATCGCTTACGTCTATATGTAATGTAATTACCTTTCGCAAGAAATAGACAATGTTTTAAGCATGCGAAAATGATTATTTTTTATTAATTACACAAAATTAGTGTTAACTTTACGGTATTGTAAGCAATGCTACGCAACGACTCTCTATTTCGAAAGTAATTACTTATAAGTTTTGTAAGTTAAGGTAATTAAATTCGCATTAAATTTTAACGGATAAAATGTTTTCGGTTTCGATGGTGGTTTTATCAGTGCCTTCCAATTTTTCTATTATATATATTATGCATCTTGTTGCACAATTTCACATTTTATAAATTTATAATGAGAATGTGTTTATAGCACAGTAATTATGAAACACGTGTATAGGATAACATATTGTAAACCGAAATAAAAACATTAACAAACTATACAGGTTCTCAAAGTTGTTTTTTCTTTTAAATAGAATGCCCTCTATATTATTTCAATTTTCTACGATAAAATAAAGGTTTACTTTAATATTTAGGGCCATAAAATCGGCTATTTTGTTAAAAGCTTTAACCACAATTCTTTTTTTTATGGTTGTAGTTCGACCTATGCTATTTTCTTCTGCTATGAAGTGAGTGGATTTTCGATTATCCTACCACATACAAGGGTGTTAATTAATGTCATGCAGATATTTCAGGGGGTAATAGTACTCGTCAAAATAAGAAAAAAATGCAAATATATGCATGGTCTAAAACGCGTTATTTTCGTTATACAGGGTGGCAAGGTTTCAATTTTTTTCTCGTGTTTTGCGTTT
Source organism: Polydrusus tereticollis (assembly GCA_963920685.1). Classification (NCBI taxonomy): domain Eukaryota; kingdom Metazoa; phylum Arthropoda; class Insecta; order Coleoptera; family Curculionidae; genus Polydrusus; species Polydrusus tereticollis. The sequence goes on from OY987333.1 coordinate 11,065,858, forward strand.
TCTCTCTTATATTCTGTGATAATTGTTTCAAATTTGGAACATCAACCATTTTTTAGAATTTCTACAATAAAGTATCGGCTACAATTTTATCTTTCAGAACTTTTTTTTGGAGCTTCTCTGTATGAATTCTGGTATGAAATTTGAACTCTTTGTTCCCTTGTTTAGCGTTCTGGTCTCTTGCACTATTCTCGTATCTGTGACCGTTTTCGATTTATTTGCAAAAATAGGCATCGATGAAAATTAAGTGTAGACGAAATAGCGCAATAATAAATATGAGAAAAAAAATAGTAGGCTGGGATAGGAAATTGTTAATTCTGTTTATTGCCCTTCTGACATTTTGTAACAAATATTTTTTTTGTTTGACGTTTTCGGAGTTGTTTTGAACTGGTTAATGATGGTTGAATTCAGAAATCAAGAATTTGCAGAGATGCATTTAATCTATGGACTTGCCGATGGCAATTGTTATGAAGCCAGACGACTGTATGCACAAAGGTATCCAAATCGAATACTGCCTGACCCACGGACATTCGCAAATCTAGATATTCGACTATGTGAAAATGGATCGTTCAAGAAATTCACTCATTTAGCAGGAGCAAACAGAACGGTTAGGACTCCTGAAGTCGAGAAAGCAGTCCTGAATGCAGTATAAAATGATCCTGCTACTAGTACGAGAAAAATTGCCGCAACACTTAACATTTCATTTGTGCTTATCTGGAAAATTTTAATAGACAACTTAATGTATCCTTACCACATCCAAAGGGTTCAAGCTCTTCTCCCACGTGACTTTCCACTACGTTTTAATTTTTGCCAATGGTTCCTAAAAATGCTAGCCCAAAATCCGTTATCAAGGAATGCCATAAACAATTTTCACAATAACCATTTTTGGACAGAAGAGAATCCGCATTCGATACGCGAAAATAATTTCCAAGAACAGTTTTCAGCAAATGTGTGGGCCGCCATTATTGGAGATTATTTGATAGGACCATTTTTCCTACCAGCAAGGCTAAACGGACAATATTATCGTCAATTTCTTGAAGAGGAACTCCCAGGGCTGCTAGAAGAGGTACCAATTCTTGTCAGAAACCAAATGTTGTTCATGCACGATGGTGCACCACCGCACTTCAGCATAGAGGTGAGAAACTTTCTCGATCAAATTTTTAACAACCGTTGATTAGGTCGAGGGGGACCTTAGCCATGGCCCCCTAGATCCATAGACCTGAATACCCTGGATTTTTTTTTCTTAATTACTTAGAATACATACAAATAAAAACAGCTCTTTACTCTGCTTTATTTCGCCTACACTTAATTTCCATCGATGGCTATTTTTGAAAATAAATCGAAAACGGTCACAGATACGAGAATAGTGCAAGAGACCAGAACGCTAAACAAAGAAACAGAGAGTTCAAATTTCATACCGGATTCATACAGGGAGCTCCAAATAAAAGTTCTGAAAGATAAAATTGTAGCCGATTCAAGAAAATGTAACACCCTGTATACTGCGACCGACAATTTTGATACTTTATTGTAGAGATTCTAAAAAATGGTTGATGTTCCAAATTTGAAACAATTATTACAGAATATTAGAGAGAAAACGCAAAATACGAAAGAAAAATTGAAACTTTGCCACCCTCTATAACGAAAATAACGCATTTTAGACCATGCCATATATTTGCATTTTTTTTTTATTTTGACGAGTACTATCACCCCCTGAAATATCTGCATGACATTAATTAACACCCTGTATGGATATTATAATGATAATGTGAGTGTCCTTATCATGAAATATATCACCGCTGTCAGAATTAAAACATGACGTGCCACGTCAACCCGGCAAATATCGATGAAAATCGACCCAACCGTGCTCCACACGATTAGACTTGGAGGGCGTTGGAGTGGAGAATCGGGAGAACGTATGGTCACCTCAACCAATCGTCCGATCGAAGGACAAAATATTCTTAGAATAGTCCAGGAAATAACCCCTTCAATATTTGCCGTATGTTTATTAAACAGCCTGCATATTTATTTATAAAAAAGCTCTTTCTTACCTGTATCGATCAACAAATTGATGAAACTTCATTCGAATAGGATACCCCGATTGGCGTATCTTAATCGTATCCAACATGCCGGCATATCTGAGCTGTTCGAGTACAACCGGCATGTCAAACTTCATTGGCGATTTGTCGTTGTTGGGCTTGATGCACCTCACAAACCAGGGGTTACATTTGGACATGTTTTCTAGGAGTTGCTGAAGGCTGTCGCTAAATCGGGCTGCCACCGTTGGAGTACGGGGTTTCATAGTGACGAAACGACCTATTATTTGAAATACAAAATAAATATATCTGTATAAATTTGTTCTTACGTTAACAAGTTACAAAATAACGATTACAGAAAACAAGGAAGTTATAAACCCCGTAATTTATGTTATTAGAAACTTTTTAAAAGGATAACCTACCATTGGCTCCTTTAGGTAAAGTTCTACTTTGTGATTGGTTACTTAAAGGTTTAGCAATGGCACCGACTAAAGGTTCCTTACTGGAGGTAAGCAGATCAATAACCTCCGGCCTTAAAATATCTCTGTTTTTGTCGAGGAACCCATCCACAGAATACCACACTTGTCCCGCGAAATGACGAAGCTAAAAGATATTTAAAAGAAATTATAAAAATACACAAATTCAGCTTTGTATAAAGATATTATAAGGAACATAAGATTAGCGAGGATACCTCACCCCAAATTCTCGTCCTCCTACTCTAGGTCTGCAGTAATGCTCATTGAGAGCATGGTTGTAGTGACATTTTTCCAAAAAGGAAGAATCCGAGGCCCGTGGAAAGTTGCTTTCATCATCCAAGAGATGAAAGACACCCACCGGTTTTTTACCGAGGAGCTGAAACAGACAATGCAGGAAAAATGAATTGGCAATTACAATGCGCGGTATATCATGATCTCTTAAATTGTGTAAAACCAAAATACACAAGTCATACCTTCAAAAATTAGAAAACGTGCAAAAATACACAAAAAAAATTATAGGCTGGTATATCATAGTCTCTTAAATTGTGAAGAACCAAAATATACCAGTCATACCTCCAAAAATTGAAAAACTTGCAAAAATACACAAAAATATAAAGGCTCTATATAAAGAACGATGCATCATAATTTCTAAAATTGCGCGGAACATCAAAACACACGTCTATACCGCGCGAGCAAAAATTAGAGGGCTTGGACTAAAAACCTTGGGCTTGGTTATGATCACAATATATGTAATTAAATCTAGGTTATAATTATGTCAAATTCATTATGATATTATTGTTATATTGTCAGTTTCTTAAGTTAGCCAGATTTGGCTTTTACTTTTATTCGTTGTTCGTGTCTTCCTTTTCGGTGACTCTTGAAGCTGGGTTTGGGTGTACTCTTTTCATTGTTCTTCCAGATGTTTATTGCTTCTTTGTTTATTTTCATTATTTCTTGAGATTAATTTGGTGTCATTTTTGAATTTATTCTATTTCATTTAGTTGAGCTAGGGTGGGAGCCAATCTTTGGGGAAACGATATGAGTGTAGAGGATTTGAGCGTATGTCTAAGTTTGATATAAGTGGATTGGTCGATACGTCTGTCCGTCTATGGTAGTTTGTTATTAGTTTATCATGTGTTGTTCCATTGTCTCTAAGTTTGCATCGTTATGAAGTACTGTCACTGGTACATATCTATGTGAGTTAGTCATTATTCGTAACGTCTTATTTTACATTATTTGTAGTTTTTTTCAGTCTCGTCTTGTTTACCGTGCACCATGTTGATGTTCCGCATGTTAGGACAGGTCGTATTATTGTCTCGTATATTGTGAGTTCTGTCGAGTTGTTAACTTTACTACTTCTAGATATTAAAGGATACACTGCCTACATTTGCTTTTGAGGTTTTTTCAGTCTATCATCAATGTTATCATTCCAGGACCCAAGGCCCAGTTACTTAACTTTGTTGCTCCAATTAATTGGTATATTATTGACTTTAACCCTGGTTTCGGGTAGTCTTAGCCTTGCCTTGAAGTAAATTGCCTGTGTTTCATTTTCATTGAGTTTGAGCTTCCATGTTTCGAGCCACTTCAGCAGGATCAGAATATGGCGTTGCAGACGTGAAACCACTCTAGAGGGCGCTCTTGAGGTGGTAGTCAGGGCAGTATCATCAGTAAATAGATATAGTTGCGTGAATGGATCACGCGGTACATCAGCTGTGTATATATTATACAGAATCGCTGCGAGAGGCGATCCTTGCGGAACCCCCGCTTTGATTATTCTTATTCTTGATACTGTGTCTTCTGACGATACCGCGAATAACCTGTCCTCAAGATATGATATCAACAGCCTGATAAGGTAATCAGGCATGCCTGCCCTTATTAATTTTATTACAAGTCCGTTGTGCCAGACCTTGTCAAATGCTTTAGAAACATCGAAAAAGACTGCTCCTGTCGACATGCGGCGGTTAAATCCACTTAGGATATTGGTTGCCAGTCGTGTTGTCTGGCGTACCGTGATGAGTAGCTTGAAAACCAAACTGCTCTGGTGGTAAAATGTCGTTTTTGATACAAAATCGGTTACCCGATTTAGTTTCAATTTTTCAACTACTTTGCCTAGACACGATAACAGACTTATTGGTCTGTAGCTGGCAGTCAATGTCAGATCTTTTCCAGTTTTTAGAATTAACACCACCTTGGCCCCTTTTCAAGCATCTGGAGATCAGCCCTTTTCGAGTATTGCTTAGGCTATGTTTACTAAGTCCACCGCTGTTTTTTCGGGCCAGTTTTTGAGCGCTTTATTACTTGTGCTGTGAAAGCCGGGCGCCTTATTATGATGTGATTAAAACAAACAACAAATACAAATTTATTTTTGTTGTTGACAAAGTAAGAACATAGCGAGAGGAAAAAAAATTATAGAAATTGCTGAAATTGGCCACCGCCATGCATAAATTAATACGTCTCTTCATATTTTTGAAAGCGGTGAACAGCATCATATTCTTTGATAATCCTTTCCTGTAACTGTTCTAACTTTCAATTGGTGTTTTAAAAATATTGTTCTTTAAAGGAGCAACAATGGAGTAATCTATAACCGTCGAACAAGGTGATCTGGGTAGGAATTCAATGTCTGTTCAAAAACTGATTAATCTGTCGTTGACCGTTGCACCATCCTGTTGAAAATAACCAAAACGTAGTTCATTGCAAATAATTGCTCCTCAAATGGAATCAAAGTACTCTCCCTATACCGCTGTGCCGTAACTGTGTCATGGAAAAGAATAGGACCAATAGTTATTCTTCGGGAAACAGCAAACCAGCCACTAATTTTTTGAGAGCATAATGTGGACTCTACAAGAAAATGAGAATTTTCGCTACTCTACATGAGTGTATTCTAAGAATTCACATAATCGTGAGGTGGATCAGGCTTCATCAGAACAAAAAATATATAATTTATTTCCAATGAATTTTGGGTAAACTACTGACAGTACTGCGTCTTGTACTTTATAAAAAAGCAAATTCAACTGTTTCTTAAGAATAGTCTTGCATGTTCCATAAGACCTTACTTCCCAACATATTTCGTTTGGCTTAATGACTGCAATAAAACCCCTCATAAACTAACCTGAACTAACCCACATTTATTTTTAATGCCAGTTTATAATAACAATAGATTGGTACATTACTTGAGTTGTTATCAAAATTAATAAACTGTCTAATTAAGGTTTTCTAGAAACAACTTAATTATTAGGATATTTCTTAAAACTTTTTAGTTACAGGTACCCGTTTATATAGCTTATATAAATAGTAAACATAATATTCGAAATATATTAGTACCTATCTATTTTACTTTGAAGCAGTGTGCAACAAGTTAATATTAAAAGTATGTGGATACCTTGGGAATCTTCAGCTAATGCGATGTCTAGTTACCCTAAACATTCCAGGAAGCATTTATCTTTTGACGCCAAAGTGATCGTGAAAATGTATGTGAATCGTTATTATCGACGGTACGACATATTATGCTAAAAGGACATTTTAAAAAAAAAGTATTAAAAGATACCGGAAAAATGAAGTGCGTAGATGGTTGTGACAAAGATGTTATTCGCAGAAAAATATACCAAATGTATTAAGAAAATGTTGTGCCCACGTTAGATTCTTTAAAAACACGGTTAACAACTGATGATACAACGATGTCATGTAGCAGGACAAGTCTTCACCGCGCTTTGGAAGAGATGGGATTTAAGTATAAGACAATAAATAAGAGACAAATTATTATGGAATCCGAAAGATTAAGAAAAATGAGATTTCTGTACCTTAGGGAAATAAAAAAGTTTAGATCCGAAAAACGTTCAAACTTTTCAAAGTTGTTTTGTACTTATAATAAATTAATATACATATAATACAAGTAATGGTAAAAATAATAGTATATTATTAACCAAGGTTTAGACAGCCATCATTATTGCCCGAGCGGCGAGTTTAAATCACGAGGAGCGAAGCGACGAGGGATTTAAGACGCGAAAGCTATAATAAGCTGTCTAAACCGTGGTTAATATATTATATTTTCCACTACTACAAACTTTTATATGACATTTATCTTGATAGTATTAATAATTATAAAAAATTATAGGTAGGTATAAGTATATTTTTTAATCAAGTTACCTGCGCTTTGGAATGGGCAAAATATTTTGTTGTTTTGTCAGGTGGCTTTGTCAATGTCAATTTGTGTTCATTTGTGTCATCAGATTTCACGAGTTTTGCGTTTTTTTTAAAAATGAGCGAAGAAAATGTTAGTGATAATATTATGTGTACACCTCCCGAATTAAGGATGGAAGCAGAAAAAATGTTGATTGTATCGATATTTTACAATATCAAGTAATCTAATATGTATTGATAATTATCTGGTTGCCTAACCACAATGAATTGATGTTGTAGAATTAAAAAATCAAGTTACCTGCGTTCAAACAAAATTCGGTTAAGGTCAAAGATCGGTCAATAATGGATTTCAATGGCTTATTATTGACCATGGTCAATAATGACTTATAAGGTAGAGAAAAACGATTTCTAGCGTTAATAATCGGTCAATAATGACGATGTTATAGGTTAGTAGTGGAAAAACATAATAAACATTGCTACTATAAGGTAATTCGCTGGTTGGCACGCTCATCGACAGTTTTATATGGGTAATTTTACCAAGAAATTCTTTAAAAACGTAGGTTTGGCAATCGAACAAGTAACGGGGTTTCTTTGGGTGTTTACAATATAATAAAACTATTATTGCAGTTATTAGGTCAAACGAAATATTTTCGGATGGACTTTACACATTTTGTTCGCGCATTTTGCATTATATCACGAACGTTTGCAACAAGTTCTGCTGGTCGTACAGATGGTCTTTCAGATCCTATTTTATGTTGTATAGAACCTGCTTGTCTAAACAGAGCCATGGTTCTTCTCAGTAAAAGCGACGTTAGAAAAACTTTCGCAAAAATCGTCCATATACAAACGCTGGTTGTATTACCGCTCACAGTTTACTCTAACCCCGTTTCGAAAATACGTTTCAGCTATAAACTTTCTGTGCTGTTTCGTAACAGCCAATGCCTGAATTATTTAAGAAATTCGATAAATTATCGATGAATTAAATTACTTGTATCGACTGTTAAAGATAACGAAGTAACTGATTGATTGATAATGCTGATATTTAATGACACCCAACATGTATTAAGCTCTACCTCTAAGCAGTACCGTCTTAGACGCAGAGCACACTTTAATGATAATAATTTTTGCTTGCAGGGTATAATTTACTATGACATAATGTCAATAAATTTTGAAATTAAAACTAATTCGGACATATTATCATATTTCTTTACCTGTATAACTGGCGTATTATCGCTCCAGGTTAAGTTGGTCCACTCCAACCTCTCCTTGGCATACTCTTGCTGTTCCAACTTAAAAACATGCTTGTTGAAATATAGCTGGAGGGATTCCGAGGCGAAGTTTATACAAAGTTGTTCGAAAGAGTTCTCGTTGAGGTTCTCGAAACCGAAAATGTCCAGCAGAGATATCCTTGCTGCATCATGGAGGCCTCCACGTTGTATAATGGAATTCACTCTCGTTACCAACCTGGCAAAAATAACGTTTTTAAGACAAGAAAAATACAACAGTTCCAATGCTTACCAATTAAACAAGGCTGAATACAGAGCCTTCGCAAAGGCGTCACGAGCGTCTAATGCTTGGTCTATACTTAACGGAGAGAACACTCTTTCTGCCCGGGCTTCCGTAATCCTCGAAGTGAGCGCTCTCTGTAATCCCGTGGTGGAGATTTGCAAAAGATGGGCTGCCCACTTGATTTCTACATCGGAACCTACCTCTACGCCTTCTTGGCCGTGCCTGTGAATTAAGAAAAAAACAAATGAGCATATGTGGTGTAAAAATAGACAATTGATGGGTGGAATTCAGTTGACCTCGTTAAAGGTGCAAGGTTGAAGTATCCTAGGAAAGTGTTAGAAGGTGGGGGGGGGGGGCGTACTATATTTTTATTTTTAATAAGGTGCCCAATCCATTTATATTACTGTGTATAGTTCCTTTACAAGTAGCAATTTGTAAAAAATCTCCGGTACTCTACAGACTAGGTCATTGAATTATTAGCGTTGATTATGCAGAAGAATTTTCATTTGCATCTGTTTTGTATGCGTGAGCATTTCGTCGGAAGGCACCGAGTTGTTTCGTTGGGTAATAATTAATTTTTAATGCGCATATAAGCGGCGGCCTATAAATAAACATAGAACACGCCCAAAAAGACTTGCTAATTAACCTTAAAAAGTGTATAATCTATTGGTGTTAAAATTACAACGGTGAAGTTTAAATGAAGGAAGAACTGCGTTCTGGTTTTTTAAAATAATCAATTTTGGCAACTTAATTTCTGCTTCACTCTAAATTTAGGTCTGTGTCACTATCACTATCTTAATCTACACTTATTATTAAGGGTTGAACATTAGTACTCACACACATAAATTGTCTGCAGACATGTTATGTTTTTTATTAATTTTACTACAGATATATTTAATGTGGGGGACGTATTATTCCTTCTAATATTTGCTCTGACTTTTTAGCTGAAAGCGACAGACAATTCGGAACAAATCCATTTTGTAAACCTTTTTGTATTATTGTTATGCTTTTGCTTTTATTTGAAGGGGCATTGGTTTCACATTTTTTTGAAAAATAATTTCATTCTTTTCTTGCATTGTCATGTGTATCAAAGCATGTTTCGTCAAGGTAGATTATTGTTCGAATTTCTACTCTATAGCGTGTCCAGAAAAGTTCTAGACTTGTGGGAATTTTCTTTTTTGTTGATTTTACGAAAAAAAGTTATTCTTTATAAAAAGTTCTGCTTGATGCGCAAATAATATTGATATATCAAATTTTAAGATATCATGTACAGGGCGGCAAAAAAATATAGAAACACAGAATTACTTTAAGAGGAAAGTACCCTTAATTTTAATTTTAGAGCAAAATGTTATAAGAAAACTTTACTAAGGACTACAAAACGTTGTAAGATATAATTTTTCGTTGAAATATTTTAATTTACAGGGTACCATCAAAAAGCCTTTGGAAAATATTTTTTTATTTTATCTCTTCAACAGTTACCTACAACAATTTTGCAATAACTATGTGCAATACTATAGTAACGAATATTGACATGCTAGTCAAAAATCATTTACTATTTTTCGACTTATTAACAAGAGTTTTTCGTTAGTTTCATCATGGTTGTAAAGATAACGCTGGAGATCACTATAAACCTATTAGGGAAGCCTCCCTCATATTTAATACTAGACACCCTGACAATATGGTATGTAGCGCCACTATAGCAAACGTAATAAATACATTTAAAGCTACTGGTTCCGTCGAAAATGTATTTAAGAAACAACATAACAAATGGTCCACAACAAAAGAAAAGCAACTCAATGTACTGCAAGCGGTTATCGAAGATCCGAAAATTTCTTTAAGAAAATTGTCAAAAACTATTCCAGTTGACGTCAAAAAGTCTAGTGCTAGTAATATTTCAAAAATAAATAAATTTCATCCATATAAACCGAAATATATTCACACGTTTCTTCCTAGAGATTTTGAATCCTCGTTTCCTATTTTGCGCGTGGTTCCAAGGCGAGTGTGAAGTTAATCCTTTTTTTGCAAGAAACATATTATTTATGTTTGCTTCCAACGGCGTGTTATGCTCCCAAAATTGTCGGTGGTGGAGTGACAACAATGCAAATTTTATAATCGAATGCCGTAGTCAAAATTCATTCAAAACCAATGTTTGGTTTGGCATATTTAATGATGATTAATTTTTCCGACAAAATATAAGTGCTGTCATTTACCTGGACTCCTTAAGGAACCAGTTGTCTCAATTTCTTGACGAACTGCCACTAAATATAAGACGTACAATTTGGCATCAACATGATGGAGCCCCATGTCACAGTACTAACACAGTAACTGGGTATTTGAATGAAGTATTTCCGCATCGTCGGATAGGCAGACGTTCAAATATTCCTTGGCCAGCCAGGTCGCCTGACATCACAAACCTGGACTTCTTTTTATGGGGCCGACTAAAAGAAATTGTGTATGGGCATAGACCTTTTCAGGATATTGACCATCTTGAAGCAGTAATAACAAACTGTGTCCAAGAAATCACTCCCAATATGATACAGGCGACAGTAAGAGAAATTACAAGGCGTACTATAGTTTGCATGGAAAAAGAAGGGGGGCATGTGAAGACATAATTTTTCACGTTAAACTATCGGTTTTTATATCACTTTTATCATGTAATTGCTAAAATATTGTTTATTATTCACATTCTTAATTTATTTTTGCTCTAAGGAAATTAAATGTTTTCAATATTCCTGATAGGTAGATAGGTTGATTTTAGAACATGAAATAATCTCGCATTATCTTTTTACGTAATTGGTTTCCAGCAAGATGTAATGAATGCTCAATGTGTTTTTTATGGTACCCTGTAAATAAAAATATTTCAACCAAAAATTGTATCTGACCACGTTTTGTAGTCCTTAGTAAAGTTTTCTTATAACAATTTGCTATAAAATGAAAATTGAGGGTACTTCCCTCTTAAGGTAATTCTGTGTTTCTATATTTTTTTGCCGCCCTGTACATGATATCTTAAGTTGATATGTCAATATTATTTGCAAGCAGAACTTTTTATAAAGAAAAACTTTTTTTTTCGTAAAATCAACAATAAAGAAGATTCCCATATGTCTAGAACTTTTTTGGACACGCTGTATATTGTTTAATGACCGTTAAATATGTATGATACCAGTCCCGTAAATATTGAGATCCCTTACGGTTTGTCCTTTATCAATTGTGTGCTATTTAAAACCCATTCTAAGCAAAACTTTTCTTAGGCTTGAAATGACACATGAAATGTTTGTTTAGTCGTTGGTAAGCCTATTTTTTAGGGAAACCAGGGTAGGTACAGATTGTTCTTCATACATTTGATAGATTGTCCTTCTTAATAAATCCAAATCATTCACGTCGATACTTCTAAATGTGCGCCTGATTCTAACACTAATACAACAAAAAATGTGACGCGCCGGTAAACCAAACACTAATATAACAAAATTCACTCGTCGGAAAATCAGTTGGAACTAAAATTAATAAAGATCAATTTGACGTTTATATATTATTAGGTATTGCTTGAAATGGTACCTACTTAAAATGGTGTAGCATAATGTTTACTCCGGTTTTGGGGCATTTTATGGCCAGAGGGATATTTGGAGTTTTATGACAGTCAAAAGATCGACGGTATAATGTAAACTTTACTATAACTTTTGGTTCGAAATTCATATCATCATAATATTAGAGTATTATCGGGATCATATTTAATTTACAATATATTCTATCATTTTTGTAGTTTGTGTTTTAATAAATACTTCCTACTTAGGCTTCAGGTATTAGATATATGATAAATTTAGTATTAGCTGATTTGTCAGTAAAATTATAAGTTGTATTTTTTGAGATAAATTATCGAGATAATTAAGAGTAAATGAAAAGGGGATAGATTGATAGATATATGTGTTAACAACTACATTTTGTAAAATTTACAATTATTGTAGCACGAAAGGAATAGATATAAATACATTTGAACCGAATTTAAATTGTTAGACCTGTCGCTGTAGCTGGCAAGCTATTGTAGAGATAAATATACTAGGAGTATTTTTAGGGATTTACGATGCCTATATCTGGGTGATCTAATTAAATCTGTTGTATTTTTGGTGATTTAATTTACATTGTAATCCATTTATATTTTTACGAATTTCCAAAAGCTGATAAAATTACATTTTCAATGCAATAAAATGAGGCTTTCAGTAGTGGCCTAGGTAACTTGCATTCACGATCACTTGAGGCACCTCTTGCAACCTATCGCAGTCAAGGCCCCGAAAAATTCCTCCATAAATCCATAAGAAATATGACATTGAGACAGTAAAAAATACACTGTCAAAATAAAAGAGCTACTAAGCAAAGGTGACTAAAACTATAGGACTAAAGTATGTGCGTGTCAATACTTTATTATAGTTTTATTCTAACGAATCAGCTGCCGTCAATAAAGATGTATCATCTGCATAGAAAAACACTCGTATCATTATTAGTGAGTGAACAACTCCTCATTAATATGTATAGGGAAGTGCAGAGGTCCCAGAACAGACCTCTGGGGACCTCGCTGGTATAGTAGACTGGTCTTGCCTAAAACTTGTAATGTAAAAGTAAATTTTACCTGAGTTGCCTTCTATGAAAATATACATTCCCGAGATGCAGAACCGAGGCTAGAACTTTGATGATGCCTTCTTGCTCATTCTCGCTGACGCCCAATACCTGCATGGCTCTTGTGAGTGCTTTGAGGTCGGCTCCAGACCCTGAATGACCTGGTGAACAGTCGCTACCACCTAAGAAGATAAATATTGAAATTTGATCTTTTTGTATAGGCTTATTTCAAAAACGCGTTACCTTGGTTTAAATAAAAATATTTTTCTGCATTTACTAGACCATATTTCTGCCTCTCGGTCTCGTTGAGGCCACCGAGAAGTTCGTAAAATACGTGGTAGTTTCGTTCTCCCGGAGCTTGCGTTACGATTCTCGATTTCTCCAGTAGATATTGTGTCACTTTGGCGCCTTAAAAACAAAAAATGGGTTAATAGTCAGGAAATTCCATTTGGGCATTTCAAATCTTACCTATAATGGCTCCATTTTTGAAATACATTTCTAAATACTTCCCGAATCTGGAACTGTTGTCGTTCCTGACAGTCCTGGCGTTTCCGAACGCTTCCAACAGGGGCGTGGCCTCGAGTATTTGCTCTGTTACCAATGCTTGACCACGGGGAGCTGAAGGCGCCACCGCTGCCAAGTACTGCATCACCAATTTTGTAGATTCTGTTTTACCTGAGCCGCTTTCACCACTGATTACAACCACCTAGAAAAATAAGGTATTTGTCTTAATGTCAGGCCCTTACTAATAGCACTACTGGTTCTCTGAATTTCCGATTCCGATTACCTGAGGGTTTGGCAGGGCCGCATACGCAGCCGCGGCGGAAGCGAACAAATGCGGCGGCAAGGCGCCGATCATTTTGCCTTTGTATTTCTGCGCAGACTCTATACCATAGCAACCGTCGAACATCCGATACGGGTTGACTGCCACCAGGATGCTTCCTGCGTAGGTGTAAATAAGGTTCCGGTCGTACCTAAAAGAAAAAATGAAATGGAATTAGTTCATAAATCATATAATATATAGGGTGTCCGGTAAGTACCTCCTAATTTCTGGGGAGCATACAGAGGAGGCCAAAATAACCTTATTTTGTCATAGAAAAAAATTCCTGACGAATATACAGGGCCACAAAGGGGTACCTAGCGACAGAAACGGACTTGCCACCACACCCGCTGGTCCAAAATTTTGACCGGTGTCATTTGACAGAGCTGATTTTTTAAATACTTTGGTCATTCCTCTTCGAAAAAGGTAGAGCCTGTCCAGATATATAGGAAAGTTACACTTTGCCTTTGAATGGGATTATCCAAGGGTGGCCGTAAACAAACAATGAATTAATGAATACATGCAGGTAAATTATGGTCCGTACTTAAAAATGTCTTAAAGTAAACTGCAAATCCGGAAGACGTAATTTCATTATTAAAGTAATAGTTTGGTGATTTTAAACCGATTTTTACCTGATTCAAAATAAGAGGGTTAATCCCATAAAACAAATTATGTTCTAAAGACTTTATATATAGCCAGTCTAGTTAGTTTTAAGCTTAGTAATTATTCTTACTTCGTGTGTAATACAGCGTTTGTTTAATCGTGTGTTAGTCATGGAAAATATGTGCGAGCCCAATGTATCTCAGGAGATAACCCCGTCGAAAAGCAGAAAACACTTTTCTGTGGAAACTAAGGAAGTTATAAACAATGTTTATTCAACTCTCATTGAACGTGCGGTCAGCAAGCAAGCAGCGTTAGAAGGAACGACCACATTAACAAAAATTTCAACATCAACTGTATGGAAAATTGTGAATAATCCCGTTTAAGCGAGGAAAAGAAGAACCGATACTGGCATTTTCTCGAAGGTAGATGGAAGTGATCAAGATATAATACGGCGTAAAATTTATAGGTTATACGAGGAACAAAGCGTGCCTACATTAGATAATTTAATTAAGAGACTTGAAAAAGATGAAACCGACGTTAAATGTGGCAGAACAACGTTATGGAAGTGTGTGATATATATAAGGGTTTTAGATTTAAAAAAAATTAACAAAAGACAAGTTTTAATGGAATCTCAACGTTTACGGGAATGGAGACTTAAATATTTAACAGCTGTTAAACAATTTAGAGAAAAAAATCGTCCAATTATTTACCCTGTCGAAACATGGTTCGATACCCATGACACTCCAAGAGAAGGTTGGGATGATTCTTCCAAAAATTGTCAAACCAAGGCACCATCAAATAAAGGCAAAATGATCACAATATTATTATTACATGCTGGTTTAGAGAACGGGTTTGTTCCAAATTGTCTGTTGCTTTCAGCTAAAAACATAGCAGATTCTTCTTTAGATTACCATCAAGATACCGACGCACAACTTTTTGAAGATTGGTTTAAACATAAACTCCTTAAAAATATACCTGAAAATAGCGTCATTGTAATGGACAATGCTAGTTATCATAGTCGGCAAGCAAAAATCATTCCCAATTCTAATAATACAAAAGCAGAAATTTAAAATTTTATGATTGAAAATGATTTATATTTTGAAGAAATTTACAAAAAACGAGAACTGCTAGAAGTATTAAAAGCTTTTAAAATAAATAAGGAATACGAGTGTGACAAACTTGCAGCAGAAAATGGACATACATTGTTGCGTCTTCCTCCATACTATTGTATATTCAATCCTATTGAGCTAATATGGTCCCAATTAAAATCCAATATTAGGAGAAATAATATTTCTCCTACATTAAATGCATCTGTAGTAGAATTAATTAAAAACGAAGTAAGAAAAATTTGAAAAAGCTGGAAAAACTGTGTACAGCATGTACTTAAGGTGGAAAATTCTTACCATTGTATGATTACAAATGTTCAACCCTTAATTATAAGTTTAGGCTTAGATGAAGATAGTGATAGTGATACAGAGTTAAATTTTGAATAAATTGTCAATAGTTTTTAAGAATTTAATTAATTTTTATTGTACTTGTTATCCTAATAGTTATACTTTGAAATTATATTATTTTCAATTATCATTAATTGTTATCATTATTTTACATTTATTATAGGTACCTAAAACTAAAAATACCTGTCTATTTATTTTAAATTATAAAAATAAATCATGTGGCGTAGGTACATTTTCAAGCCGACCCTGATCCCATTTATTCAGCTTTGAAGAGGTTGAGGCGTATACAATAGGATTTAGTCAGGTAGATTATTTATGGCAGCAAGAGTCAACGGTATAATTCTGCACATATTATACATTAGATTTTATCAGACTCAACTTTAAGTTTCATAGCTAAATAAATGAATTAAATGGGTATGAAATGAAAGAACCGCCCGCTTTAAAAAAATGCATTGTATAAACCCCAAGCACCAATATGAAGTCAGCATAAAATAAAAACAAAATTATTCCATAGCATTTAAAAATGATTACACTATGCATTATATAATCGGAATCTTGAGATACAACCTAATTTCAGAGAAATTCTTACAATGTTATTATTACCTAGCTATTACGCGATCCTTAACCAAAAAGTAATAGTAGTTTTAACAGCGTACTTAAGTAAAGTATTTGAAATTGCAATTAATGAGAATTTTTTCAATTTATACATGTTGAAGTTAACGGAAGTTTGAAACGCTCGCTTTTATGCAACTAGTCATAAGTACGTATTATAATACTATTTTGCGCATATTTTATAATAATTTACTTTTCTTGAATAAATCGCATGGAAATATTGCGCGTATAGAACTACACCGCATTCGACATGTGTTTATGAATTAATCATGTATATTTATGAACTAGGTACCAACATGCGACGTCATGATGCCACGATTAAAATCAAATAGAAAACCTAAAATAATTTTATATTTAACGGGCGTTTAACGTAATTAATCCATTCTTCATTCTTATGAATCACGGGCCTGCATCTTTTAACACTTTAAAAGTTGATTTAAAAATTTTAACTGTTTTCTAGTAATTGGGTAGCGCTGATTTTAAATCTGATTTTAGTTTTTTTGTATCACGTAAGGTTATTTTTCAAACCAGTACAATCCAAAAATATAGAAGAAACACGATTTATCTCATTTATAAGCTAGTTTTATAATATATTAAAGAAAAAAATACAAAAATATACAAAATATACACAGAGAAACTATTGGAAATAGTTATTTATTCTTTACGCTTCTTAAAAAAAACGTTTTCTTTTTTCAGAAAAGCTTCTTTTGGTTGTTTTTCTGTCATATGTTCAACAGTAATCGGCCATCATTTTTGTTTCTCAGCGCCCCGGTATCCTTTTTCCATCTCTTTAATATCTTGATGAAATCTTTCACCTTGCTCACTCACGTACTCAAGATTTTCCGGGAAATAGTCTAAATGGGAATGTAAAAAGTGAATTTTTATGATCATATTGCAACCAAGAATCCTGAATTTTTCCAGCATATTTTCAACGATCTCAACATAGTTTAACTCTTTATAATTCCCTAGAAATTTATGTATAACTTCTTTAAAAGCATTTCATGCATGTTTTTCCTTAAATTCCATTACATTTTCAAATTCTGTATCTTTCATCAAGCTCCTAATCTGCGGCCCTACAAAGATTCCCTCCTTTAATTTTGCCTCTGACAGAGCTGGAAATGTTTAACACAAATATTTAAAACAATTTCCTTCTATGTTTAATGCCTTAACAAATTGTTTCATAAGTCCAAGTTTTATGTGAAGTGGTGTTAAAGTCTCTCTTTGTGGCCAGTCTCTTTTTATCAAATGCTGTTCCCGATTCCTGCTATCCCACTCACACAGGAAACATGGAACTTTAGTAAATCCAGACTGCTGACCCAAGAGAAGACCTACAATTTTTAGATCTCTACACACTTCCCAGTTGTGATTTTCATATTGTATTATTAAAAGTAATTCCTTTAAATTTTCATAGTGTTCCTTTAAATGATTTGAATGGCCGACCGAAACAGAAGCAAAAACATTGCCATTATGTAACAGACCAGCTTTAAGGCTCCTTTTTGAAGAGTCGATGAAAAGTCAGGAGCTCCGAGGCAAGTAACTAGATCAGCAATTGCTTGGCAGTACACAAGTGGTCCGCTTTGTGCAAAATATTTTACAAATTCAGCCACACGATTTCTATACCAAGAAAAGGTAGTTTCTGGGGCAAGCAATTTTTTTTGTTTTAACCTACTAAGTCATTCAGTTCGGCTTGTTCAGTATCTTATTTTAGTACTTTGGGGAGTATAGGTATAGGTACATCATCACTGTGACGAACTGGTTTGATAGCGGATTTAATATTGTTCGGGTACAAAATATGTTTAAAAGTTTTTCTATTATGCCCCTTAATATCACAGATACAAAAGTAACAATCATCATGATGATTTTGCGGTTCCCTCCAAACCATCGGTATTCCAAAAGGAAGGTATTTTCTATTCCCTTTGGCCCAATGTTTAAACCTTCTTCACATACCTTGCAAACAACGTGTGGTGCCCAATATTTATCTTGATTTCCTAATTTGATTTTGAAATAAGCATGATATGCATTTTTCACAAATTCACCAATTGGTAAACTTTTTCAAGACGAAATATAACAAAAATCATCTGGTTTGTTTTTGCAACACCGGCTAGACATGTTTTTAAGCAATGTATATGAAATACCACGCACAAAACTAAACAATAAATAAATTTTGCTTGTTTACTGATCAAAACTCAGAGCTCGAATGAACCAAATGACATTAAAATATAAATTTTGTTTGAAGTGATAAACTTAAAAACCCTTCTTCTTCGCAGTACTAATAAAGCTAAGGCATAATAAATAGGATTTAGCAGGTCAAAATTGCCGAAAATCTTGTCCAAACTACCATAAATTTAGCAATAATTAATACATATAATAAAAGATTTACCTTAGGTAATGAACGCCTACTTAATACATTTCTTGAAAAGCACCACAGAAAATCATTTTTGGGTTTATTATATTTTTTATATATATGAAGTTCCCGTCAGATCACCGAAGTTAAGCGGTGTCGAGCGCGGCTAGTACTTGGATGGGTGACCGCTTGGGAAACACCGCGTGCTGTTGTCTTAGGGAAGAGTGTAAAATTAATCGACATCAAAGCCATCCTATTCACGCCGGACAGGCCGGATGAGATCGGATATCTCGTAGGATGAAGGTGCCGTCTCACACTCTCCAGTCGGTAGCCTGCACGATTAAAAACCGTACGGTCGATGACCGGTTCTAGATGGCCTCAGATACGCCGACGAACCGTAAAAAAGTAAAATAAAAAAAAAATATATATGAAGTATTAAAACGCCGTATAAGATTTTTTTTATACTTTTCCTCTTTCTGTTTTGTAAAAATAATTCTGTGGGTGATAGAGACCAATTATATTTTAATTAGTTATTTCTATAAGAAAACTGAGCTTAAGAAACAAAAATCACGTTATCACAAATTTCATGCAGGCCTTATAATAGCTCTATTAAAATAAAGCTATTATAACAATCTACAACACCACTCTATTCTTTTTGGATTTAAAAGTTAACTAACCTAAACTAATAAAAACAATTTTATAACATTTTTATTTTAAATAAGACGCCTGGAATATTATAGGGCTTTTTAATTTTTCTTTGAATTCTAAATACATTTCATGTAACACATTATTATCTTATCTTCAACTCTTTCTGTCATATTGACATTTGAAAATCATACTAGAATGTAGGGCAAATGCTAAGAATCTGTTATAATAATGTGGTAGGCCCTCGTTATTCAAAACCAATTGAATTTATTATTGTTGATCATTAGTTACATAGATTCCAGTCTGAAAACCTACGTGATTTTGAAACCATCTTCTAGTTGACCGTCTGTAGATTGTTTCAATTTGTTATGAAGGAATTCCGGTATTATTGCACCAGCTGCAAGTCTTATTTATTTAAGCTTTCAAATAATTTAGGTTTTGGATTAAATTTAAACAGTGTTGTTCTAAGACAATCTAAGATGACCACAATTATGGGGATCCAAATCGAGGAAGTCAGAAGGCTTATACACAAATTTTGTAAGCTGTCAATTAATACATTAAATTGCTTTTAAATGACAATTAAGGCCTACAGATTTAGCTGTCGTGCTACATTTTAGTATAGCCTTCAAATGTCAGTATACAGGGTGTTTATTAAATATACGGCGAATATTGAACGGGTTATTCCCGGGACAATTCAAAGAATATTTTGTCCTTTGTGATGATTTTTGAAGGTAGAGAAAAGTTGTTGACAAAACCAATTTTGATATTTTTTAAATTTATTAATGTAGTCGAAATAAAAGTTTGGCGTACTACACTGGACTTATCGAGTATAAATTATTTTAAAAATGTGTCGTTATCTTTTAATCAAATCAGTTCAAACGTAGATTTCATTTGAATACGTCTCGTAATTATTCATTTTGTGTGTCAAATGAAACGAAGTAGGGGACCACGAAGATCAATAACCGTAAGAACAAGATAGGGGAAGATCCAGGTACTTTTACTCGAAAAATTGCAATTACTTTGAATTTAAGTAATGGGACTCTTTGGAGAATTCTTAGTGACTATTTGTTGTACCCATATCACATACTACGTGTTGCGGCACTTCTTCCTGCTGATTTTTCTCCACGGATTGCATTCTGTCAATGGCTGTTGCATACATTGGTTCTAATCCTTCAACTACTGATGCTGATTCTTTTTTCTGATGAATTGAATTTCCTAAAAAATGCAATAAGGAGTTCTCACAACAACTGGCCTGAAGAAAATCCATATGAGGTACTTGAAGATCGTTTTCAACATCAGGTCTGGTTGAACGTTTGGGTTAGAATTGTGGAGGACTGGCCAATTGGACCGATATTTCTACCAAGAAGACTTACCGGCGAGGTGTATCGCAAATGTTTTTAATAAACGCTACCTCTGTTTCTGGAGGATGTACCATTTTCAACAAGAAATTCAATGTGGTTTATGCACGATGGTGTACCAGCGCATTTTAGTGTGATTGCTCGTGAGTCTTTAACAGTAACATACGGAGATCGCTGGATTAGTCAAGGTGGCCTGCTCGATCCCAGACTTAAACCCCCTGGATAATTTCCTATGGGGCCATCTAAAGTCATCAGTTTATACTACTCCAGTGGAAAATGTGGAAGATTTAAGAAATTGCTGGATGTAACTCCATAAGAAATGACCCTGGAGTTTTTGAAAGAGTTCAGCAGTCAATGAGGAGATGATTGAATTCTTGAATCCTCGCCGTAGGTAGTAATTTTCAACAGTTCTTGTAGATTATAAAAAATTTCACGTAATATTTGGTAATTTTGTTATTTTTGAACATTTTTCTCGCCGTGTATCTTCGAAACTAGGCTATTCTTAGAATAGTGCAGAGAATAACACCTTCAATTTTGGCGTAGGTTTAACGAACATGGCGTACAAGAAATAAGTGAACTTAGGTATAAGACAAGTTACATGAAATGTACAATGTAGAATTTAACGAGAAAATTCAAAAATATCATAATTGATAGGCCGTTGTTTTAATCTGTGTCTACTATCTACTAAAACTATTTAAACAACGTGTAGACAAAGATAGCACGCCCATGTGGACGGAGCTTAACCTATGGCTTCGCTTCCCCCTTACGGATACCGCGTAACTACAGACTAAAACGACGTACTTTGCCTGGTGTTGCATTTAACATAAAAAAGTTAAGATGTATAAGGAGAAAACTGTAAACTTGGCAACATTCTTACACTACCATACAATATAGCCTAACATTGATCATTTTAAAGCATTTTTATTATGTCTATTACTACACTAGTATGATACCTAACATGATTTTTTTCCCGATTTTGTTCTGTTCTATTTGAAATCATAACCTACCTTTTTTTAAAACCTTTTTTGTGCACTAGACTTTCCTGAAACTTAATCTTTTGTTTTAATTTTCTCGTCCTTATCCGGCCACAACGACACTTTCTTTCCCTATTAAAATCGCGTCGACCATGGAGCCTCATGATGTTTCCAAAACAAAATTTAAAAATAAACTAATTTCTGTGTGATTTAACTTTCTCATGTCTGCAGGTAAAGGATAATTATATTTTAATTATATGGAGAATCTTTATTTGTATGCGTTCGAGGCAGATCCGAATTCGTCTTGATTTTGTGTAAATTCCAGATAAAACCAAACTAGATGCGAAAGACTATTAAAAATCGTGTTCAATCTCATTGACGGACGCGGAACTTTGGCTGCCAGCACCATCGCTTAAAGATTGCTCTCACCAATGTGTCCAATAAAGTCCGTTTTGGAGTATTTTCAAAATGAAAAAGAAAATAGCCTTCAGCCAATTTCAGCTGCGAAATGCACTTCAGCAGCCTGTAAGATTAGTGAGAAAACTGTAGCCAGGATCCGAAGGGAATATACAACAGGAACCTCTCCCAGGGTAAGTGGTTTGAAATTTATTCACATTTGAATACAGAAAGGGTGTCCCACAGTGGATGGCGTATTAGACGTTTATGGACCAAGAAATTATGCGATTTTTATATTATATAATATATAAGGATTGTAATTTACTATAAGTATGTATATTCAATTATAAAGTAATAAAAGAACATGTAGTCATAATATTCAATTTCCTTTTTAGGCAAATAGAGAAAAGCGTGCCCCAAAAACAAGGGATTTAACTGAGGCAAGGAAAACTCAAATAAGGAACGTAGTTTACAATATGATTGGCACGCATAAGTATGTCATACGGCAAAAGCTAAAAGAGGAATTGCATGCCAAATAAGCTATTGACCTAAGCAACTCCACATTAGGTCATTTGTTAAAGCATTTGGGATTTAAATTTAAAAGGTACACCCCAAAGACCAAATCCTAAAGCCGCCACTGAACAAAAAAACTATAAAAAACAAAAATATAAAATATTACGATTATTAATAAATTAGCTTATTATAAATTATATGTCAAATAGAACATAATAATATTTTCAATAATACTGGTTTCATTTTTAATTTTTACTTAACTTTTCTGAAATAATACATTCCGGATCTGATCCAATATCGCACCAGCATTCACCAGAGGTATCAATCAGTTTATAAAAGGATACAAAATACACCCTCATATTACATTATGTCTCTTTTCCTCTGGTACACGCTTGGGTACCTGGTAAAAGATAGAACCCTAATGCTTATGTGATTTATTATTTTACTCTCTTTGAAGGGCGTCAACTGAATATTCCCTTTAATTTATTCTTGCTTTGGATTTGTATCAAAACAAAGAATACCCTGTAGCGTTCTTTGTTGTGCGTTTTATTGAGGTTTCGGTATTTTTAAATAATCTTTACTATAATATAACGTTTAGATGTAACAAGTTTCGATACGTCTAGAATGCATTGCAAAGTAAAACTGTGTAAATTATAATATGTCGAAGTCTAACGTATTTATCAGATAAAATAATAAATACTCATTTACAACAAATAACTGCAGATTATAAGAAAAATATTTATCTATAATTTAAGTGTTGAATATGGCCCCCATTGATTGACTTCAAAGAAGGCCCGATAGACCCTTTTCAGTCAGTCGAGACTTGTTGTTGTATTATGATTTTCTCAATTAAATGTATTAATTTCAATGCCAATTATGTTTCTGTCTTCAATATTTTGTCTTCTATGACGGCAAACAACATTTTTAATGTCCCCATTAAAATGTGTCCAATATAGTGAAAATTTTGGTGACCATCCCATAGCCCTACGCTTTTTTACATAGTAAAGTGGGCGAGCTACTTCGACATGCTCTACTAGGCTAGGTATGCTCCATTCCACAATTATTCGTTGATTTCTCGGCCGCAATAAAATTTAAATGGCAACCCTCAGTCGTAATCCCAACCATAAATATCTATTGTGTAGGCACCGGACCTTTTGAAAGGGTACTGGTCCTGATTAGCTACTAATTTCAATAGTTTAGGTTAGCTATTTGGAACAAAACAACAAATATAAAATAATAGGTAAGTATCTTTATTTTAATCATGTAATTAAATAGCTATTAATATTTATACAAAAATACTAATCTACAATATTATAATAATACAATATTTAACTTAACCTACTCTATATTTAGCTCTGTTTTACTATCAATATCGTCTTCATCTATGCCTAAACTAATTATTAAGGGCCTTACGTTACTATTAATTATTGGATGGATGGGTTTGGTCATTATATCTTTTACTGTCGTTAATGCAACTTTGATCAAAATACTCGTTCTCTAAAACTTGCACTCCGGTCATACCCTTTTTCTAAAAGGGTACAGTAAACGTTCTTTATGATGTTTTTGGCATGAAGCGATAAATGTTTTTTCTCCGTTTCACCATAACTTCCAGAAGCAATATTATCTGAAGTTTCACATAGATCAGACATATTTTGGATGCTGGATAACACACACGAAAATACCTTTAACGCACAGCTTGCCAAACACCAAACGACTGATGAACTAAGATGAAAAGACTCTGCTTTATATTGAACACCTGCAATTTGCCATTAACCTACCTAATATACCAATATAATAACATAATTATTAGTAATGTAAGGCCCTTAATAATTAGTTTAGGCATAGATGATATTATAATATTGTAGATTAGTATTTTTGTATAAATATTAATAGCTATTTAATTACATGATTAAAATAAAGATACTTACCTATTATTTTATATTTGTTGTTTTGTTGAAAATAGCTAACCTAAACTATTGAAATTAGTAGGTAATCAGGACCTCTGTACCCTTTCAAAAGGCACTTATTTATGGCTGGGTTTAAATTTTATTGCGGTCGGGAAATCAACGAATTATTGTAGAATGGAGCATATGTACAATATTTCATACATTTGTAATTAAAGTCTTATAGAACTGGTCTAGTTCGGCAACGTCCCATAGTCTAATAATAATTTCTCTCTATGTAGGTACCTACATTTTTAATCCTAGGACAGTAAAAGTACCTGTGTGACTTTAAAGGGTTCGTTTTATTTTTGTGTTACTCGTATCATGCAATTTTTATTGTACCTTAATTTTAAATTCCATAATAGAGCTGCTTCGTGTAAGTCGGTGAGTTGAATCATGTCCTCCACACCGCCCGTGCCTAGGTCTTGTCGACTTCGAACTTGTCCTTCGCCATCTTGAAGTGC
Source organism: Polydrusus tereticollis (assembly GCA_963920685.1). Classification (NCBI taxonomy): domain Eukaryota; kingdom Metazoa; phylum Arthropoda; class Insecta; order Coleoptera; family Curculionidae; genus Polydrusus; species Polydrusus tereticollis. Next base: position 11,090,741 of record OY987333.1, read on the forward strand.
AAATGTTTGTGCCTGCGGGGCATAAATTAAAAATAATAGAATAGCAGTAAACTTTACATAAAAAACTTTATTTAACTTTATAAAACATGGTAAACATAAAAATGCAGCTTTCTAGGCGTTTGCTTGTATAGGGATATCGGGTTCTTCGTAATAAATGTGGATAATACAGTATAGATCTTTTTTAGGTCCATTTTATCAATGTTAATACGATGTTTCGGAAAATATATTTTCTTCTTCAGGGATAGTTATGGTAGGCCCCACGAGTCAACAGTAAAACCATCCAAAATCGGACATTACATGTAATTTGTCCCAATACCTGGTTATGTAATTTATTGATACTTCGTTGTTTTTTAGTTTAAAATTGATTACTTTTTAAAAACATTTTTCAATGTATTTAAACGTCGCGTCGTTTTCTGATATTTTAATTTTGTGAATTAAAGATTTTCCGACCTTTTCCGTACCATACAAGCACAGATAAATAAAAATTATAATTACTGTAATTAAAAGATGATGAGGCGAGGGGACTCATGTAAATCAAGCACCCTAATATAGTTGAGAGGCAAGGGGACTCACGTTAATCAAGCACCCTGAAGAGAACAGAAAACTACTACGTCCACGTCATTGTTCCTGGGTTACGCTAAAAGTAGTTTATTTATTAGTCATTTACATTTCCACAGGTACCAATTTCCCAGTTATTTGCAATTTGCAAGAGGAATAAGCTTTTTTGACGACGAATTTCGAGTATTTACAATGAAAACGTGGTATTTTTTTTATTGTAGGTTCTCCAGTAGAAGAAATGATATCGAAGACAAATCCTATGTATCTTTAGCCGTAAAATATGAATCTGCAATAAAAAATAGGGGTTCCTATTTAAGATTTCAAAGGGATCACAGCCATAAACAAACAACGAACGAATGAATAAATGCAGGTAAACTATGGTCCGTACCTAAAAATGTCTTAAAGTAAACTGCAAATCCGGAAGAAGTAATTTTATTATTAAAGTAATACTTTGGTGATTTTAAACCGATTTTTGACTGATTCAAAATGAGAGGGTTAATTCCATAAAACAAATTATGTTCTAAAGACTTTATATATAGCCAGTCTAGTTAGTTTTAAGCTTAGTAATTATTCTTACTTCGTGTGCAATACAGCGTTTGTTTAATCGTGTGTTAGTCATGGAAAATATGTGCGAGCCCAATGTATCTCAGGAGATAACCCCGTCGAAAAGCAGAAAACACTTTTCTGTGGAAACTAAGGAAGTTATAAACAATGTTTATTCAACTCTCATTGAACGTGCGGTCAGCAAGCAAGCAGCGTTAGAAGGAACGACCACATTAACAAAAATTTCAACATCAACTGTATGGAAAATTGTGAATAATCCCGTTTAAGCGAGGAAAAGAAGAACCGATACTGGCATTTTCTCGAAGGTAGATGGAAGTGATCAAGATATAATACGGCGTAAAATTTATAGGTTATACGAGGAACAAAGCGTGCCTACATTAGATAATTTAATTAAGAGACTTGAAAAAGATGAAACCGACGTTAAATGTGGCAGAACAACGTTATAGAAGTGTGTGATATATATAAGGGGTTTAGATTTAAAAAAAATTAACAAAAGACAAGTTTTAATGGAATACAGTAAAATTCGGGAATGGCGATTCGAATATTTCCAAAAAATTAGGATTTATAGAGATCAGCAAAGGCCGACTATTTACTTGGATGAAACCTGGTTCGACACATAATGATACCCCGGAAAAGGGTTGGGTTGACTCAAGCGGCTAGTATAAAATAAGCGCATCATCATAAAGAGGTAAACGAATTACGATTTTGAGTGCTGGATCTAAGGACGGGTGAATTCCAAATGGACTTTCTATGTCTGCAAAAAACATTATAGATTCTTTTCTGGATTACCATGAGGACACCACTGCTGATTTATTTGAAGATTGGTTTAAAAACAAGCTAATTACAAATATACTTCCGAATAGCGTAATTGTAATGGACAATGCAAGCTACCATAGTAGGCAGTTGACCAAGATTCCTTCCTCGAATGACACAAAAGCAACAATCCAAAACTACATGTATGATAATGACATTTATCTTTAGAAAAATTACACCAAAAGGCAATTAATTGAGGTTTTACAAAGTTTAAAACTACAAAAGAAATACTTCTGTGATAGTTATGCAAAAAATCTAGGGCATACAGTTTTAAGGCTTCTACCATACCATTGTGTATTTAATCCCATAGAACATGTTTGGCACCAACTGAAATCTGCCATTCGTCGTAATAATGTTTGTCCTAATATTATCTCCAGCGTACTTGAGCTTATAGAAACTGAAGTTTTTAACATCCCTTCACAAAGTTGGGCAAACTCTGTTACACATGTTGAAAAAGTGGAGAAATCCTATATCCATATAAACAATATGGCACAAATCATAATTAGAACAGACTATGAATAATTTGTATATTTTTGTAATCATAAATATAATTTTTAATAATAAAATAACTTTTAATTTCACATTTAAACAAAAATAAAATATTATTTAATGTCTTACTTATTTTTATTACAACCCATGATTAAATTCTAAGCAAAATACGGACCTGTTCGGCCATATTTCAATTTTACAGCTGGCCCGAGTCTTTCCTAATAGGGATCAGTTAGCCACTTTCTTATATCTCTGAACAGACTTTAGCTATTAAATTAACATACCTATTGACATAGAGTTATTAATGTAAACTACGTTTATTATTACTATTATTGCCTTACAAAAAGTAAAAATTTAGTCGAAATTTTGCTGTAAGCGCAATTAACCGTTCAAAAATTAATAAAAAATATAGTTTCTTTTAAAACCTATTTCCCATTATTTAAAATTAATTTTGTTGGACATAAAAAAAATGCGGTCCTGAATCAACAAACGTACACCCAAAATTAAAGTAACTGAAAAGTGCCACATGCCATAAAAGTCCACCCTCTACTAACTTCTTTCCAAAATAAAAAATTACTATTCTGACATTGCTTTCCGCCATGTTGTTTTGCCAAAATGGAAGTGACGCTTTTAAAGTATTTAAGCCGAATTAAATGTTTCTTACTCTGTTAAAACAGTCATAAAAATGGTAATTCCCTTTGTTATATTAGAGGATTACTGCTATTTAGCCTTTTTAAATAAACTAGGTGTTTCTAGTTGGTGAAATTACATATTTGTCTACGAAACTAGATAAAGTTATAGTAACAAAGCGAAAAGCTACCATATCTAAACAGTATTAATAATATGCTTATGCCAGAAACAATTTGTAATTTTTTATGCATCATAAATATGTTACATTACATAATTTTTATTAAGAAAAATTGGCGTGTGATTTAACTGTGCCAGTAGATTATACAATAAATATCGTTGGTATATGAAGACTGCTTGAGACTAAAAGCTTAACTCAAAAAATATTTTAAGAAAAACGCAGCACTCGAGTTATTCTTGGTATATTTTTAATACTAATGTTGAACAAGCATTTTACAGAAGTAGGTGAAAATACTGTTAAAGAAATAAATAATGAAATCATGCAACTGTAGAATCATTTCGGAAAAGAAGAGATTTCTTGGGAAAATAGCTTGTTTCTGGGGTTGACAGATAAATGTGATATTAGCGAAGTTATGTCCGAACCTAAATCTGAAAAATCTAAAAAATTGGTATATTATAATTTATCTTTACCATTATATACAGGATGTCCCGAAACCTCGTGTAGAATTTTGCCAATGGATTTCCAACCACCAAGATACACTGAGAAAAGGTTTATGGCCGGATGAAGCAACCTTTTCAAGAGGCAAGGCATTTAAGAGCCATAATACTCATTTTTGGGCTTAAGACAATCCAAATGTGGTTCGAAGGACTAACTACCAACATAGGTTTTCTTTCAATGTATGGACAGGGATCATAGGAGATGTTTTAATAGGTCCTATTATTTTGCTAGATAGATTAAATGCCCTTCATTATTTAAGTTTCGTCCAAAATGAGCTCGCAGAATTGCTAGAGGATGTTCCTATACGTACTTGGTTAGAGATGTTCTTCCAGCACGATGGGGCACCAGTCCGTTTTGGCCAGCTTGTAAAAAACCGGCTGAATGAAAATTTTCCCAACAGGTAGATAGGTAGAGGTAGTCCAGTAAACTGGCCAGCTCGATCGCCTGATCATTACATTATTATCTGTATAATTATAATATGTGCAATATTGTTTATGCCACAGAAGTAGATAGCCCAGAAGAGCTTTAAAGACGAATTCATGCAGCTGGAAATCGAATTAAAGAAAACCGGTTCGAAATTCTTCGTACTACTAGTACTAGTAGTAAATGAGTGTTGTTGTTAACTTTAAAAAAATTCATAATTTTAACTTGATCCGTGTTTGCTAAACAATGTTATCGTTAAGGACTTTCTTTTCAGAAATGTTGCATCTGAGCGAAGTACATCAAGAGTACCTTTTTTTGCCAGAAAGCCCTAAACTTTCATATTTCCAGAAAAAAAATGTAAAACATTAACTTAGAAAAAAGTTACTTTTGTTTTTGTTTCTCAACCCCCCCAAATGTTACGCCTATTTTGATAGTTTTGATTTTAGATCTATAGATTGGGCATATAAAAGTTACTAAAATACCAAAAAATTATGTTTCTATGGTCAACTGTTTGGGAATACTCTGAAAAATACCATCTTCATGGGTTCGCTATTAGGGGGTGTAGCTCCCTTATGGGGTAATTTTCGATACTTGTTTATTAAACAAATTAGTATTATTTTCCCATGCAGATTCCACTGTTTTCCTTTTGCCACCTAATTTCGGGACACCCTGTATACAGAGTGTCTGGTTAGTACCTCCTAATTTCTCGGGAGCATACAGAGAAGGTCAGTATAACCCTAAGTTGACATAGAAAAAAATCCTAAAGTACAGCAGTTTACTTTTTTGGCTCTAACCGACATGTATAATTTAATGAAAGTTTAATATTTTATAGAGGCCATAAAGAGTATTGTTTAATCGGCCGGCCCTAAATTCGTCTCCGAGTAGGTAACAACCGATAATCCTACCCTTAAATTGGTACCCATTCTAGGTAGCTTTCACCATTTACAGAACTAAATTTGTCCCCGAGCAAGGGATTATAATAAGGTATAATATATTCTTAGTTTATAAGTATCTATTAATTATTCTTAGAAATTATTGCATTAAATAGGGGTGGGTTGTTTGTTGTTCAAATTAGTTGAAATTAGTTTGGTTACTTCCTATCCGATGATCATTCGAGAATAATATATTAACAATTATGGAAAAGTTTGTCAGTTTAAGTGAACGTGAAAAGCCAGTGTTATGGACTCTGTAAAATTTAAAAAACACAAGTTTTAACAGGTGGGGAAATATTTTGGCGATGTACAGATCATTCTTGTACGGCAAAAGTTTATACCGTGGGCCCAGAAAATCTAATTATGCGTAGTGAAATAAAACATAATCATGAGAAAAATGTCAAAGAGTTAAACAGACAGATAATAAGTGCTAGTGTTAAACGTAAAGCAGTCAAACACATCACTGAGAAACCGTCTAAGATAATACATTCAGCTTTAAAAGAACATTCCGGCCAATTAAATCATCTCAGTAAAAGACGTCCATAATATTCGCAACAATCTTTATAATAACAGACGAAAAACTCTACCACCCTTACCAAAAAATAGAGCAGCTATTATTGAAACTTTAAAAACAATGACTATTAAGACAATAAAAGAAGAAAACTTTGTGTTAATTATCGATGATATTACAGAAATTGTTGTATTTTATTGTCTAACAAACTTAACTGTTCTGTGTAAAAATGAAAAATTATATGTTGACGATACATTTAGCTACTGTGCTGATCACTTTTTGCAGTGGTTTACGTTGCATGTACTAGAAAATGGTTATTATATTCCATTAGCGTTTTGTCTACTACCTACTGACATTTTACGAAACAAATTTAAATCTGAGCCCAAAAGTCACTGTGGCAGATTTTGAAATAGCAATTCACAATGCTGCAAGAATGGTATTTCCAAATTCCCGAGTGATGGGCTGCAGGTTTCATTGGGCACAGGCCTGGTTTCGAAAAACACAAAATCTTGGCCTTGTTCCTGATGATAAAGACGAAAACAGTACAATTACAACAAAAGTTATTTATTCATTTATCATCGGAAGCAGGCAATTCTTTTGCTTTCGATTTTGCAGAAATACAACCTGATGACGATCGCGTATCACGATTTGCAGACTATTTGGTTGACAATAACATTGACGAAGAAGCCGTTTTCCCTCCAAGCTTGTGGGCCGAACTCAGCGATAGCTTAGAGAGTACAAACGCATGCGAATCTTTTCACGCTAAATTCAACGCTACCTTTTATTCGATACACCCAACAATTTTTTTGTTTATCGAGACTTTGAAGCAGTTTCAAACAGATACCTACATAAAAATACAGAGCTTAGGTGAGACTTCAAGAATACGTGATTCAACAGTACGACGACGTAAGCTGTTTCTTAAAAGTAAAATAAAATAATATAAAAATGGGCCTACGTCAAGATTTGACTTTGTTAAATGTATTTCATTCTTTTTTAAACGTTAAAATAACCAATTTTGTAATTTAATATATAGATTGTTTATTTTTTTCGACCTACATTCGACGGGTACGAATTTAGGTATACCATTCCAGGTAGGAAATTGACCAAAATATTAAATTTGAATATGGGGACCAGTTTAGGTAAGCCCGTTTAATCATACTACAGTAGATGTTTTACATCGACAAGGAAGTTAAGAACGGACACTCGTTGGTCCAAAATTTTGACCGGAGTTATTAGACAGAGCTTTAAATACTCTGGTCATTCCTCTTTTAATAGAAATTCTTTTAAAAAATTTAAAAAAAAATCGGTTTCATAATCATTCAAAATACTAGTTAAGAACTCCATGTTTTTAAATGTAATAGAAAAACGGAACTATAATAATGTTCTAGTACATGAATTATACATCAGGGACTAAGAAACAACTAAAAGTGTAAGCTATTTATAATTAAGACAAATGACCTGCAAAAATACAAGTTCTCCGCTACAGCTCAAAATAAATATATCATTTTTGTCATTTTGCTGGTTGATTCAGAAAAACTTCACTGAACAACATGCCTATTGAGCGTGCAATGCATATGTAATTTTAGCAGGACATTTTAACCTTGATTTTTCTGAAAGGATGCATGGAAGAGTAACTTACTTAGTTCTTTTGGTTTATGAATGCAAGTAGAGTAGCCTGCTCTCACTAAAACTATGGTCCTGATTATTTTTGTGCAAATTTGGACCCAAGTATCATTGAATGTTGTGCCGTTAGTGCAGGTCTTTCTAACTGTGTAATTTTGAAATTATCTTTGAACCACCTAGATTTGTACTAACCTAAAACCTTCCGTTTCATGTTTGGTCAAAATTAATGAATATTTTATTAGTTGAGCTACAATAAGTAGAGGAGTAGCGAGAGATGCGTGGGTAGGGGGATCTATTGACAAAGCTAAATACATGATACATGATAATATGGAAAAACAATAAAGCTCTCGGGAAAATTAATATCAATATTAATGGATGAAATTTAGAAAAGTCTTTGGTTATGTATTATCTGGGTCTAAGCATTGACTTTAAATTAATTCAGAGGCTTAATATCAGATCATTCCAAGATCTAACATAGATCTGTATTATACCATCACTAATACTTCAAAATATTATAACCGATTTCCTGAAAGCTTAAAAAGCATAAATATAGCTTTAGATTGTTTGTAATAGAATTAAGGCTTCACTTAAGTATACATTAATTAGTTTATTAGCAATCCACTCCACTAACAACTCTAGGGGCCAGAGCTATATAACAAGCACTGTTTAGGGAGTTTATGATTTAAGAAATTGTATTTACTTATTAGAAAAAAAATCGTTTCGAAATCTTCAATTTTTATAATGTTTGTTGTTCCTCCAGTAACTTTCATACACGAACACTTAAGATAGAAATTAATACCATATTTTTCCTTTCACTGTAGAAAATAACAGTATGGCATTGCGGTAACAATATCTTTTTGAAATTGTACTTAAGGAAAAAATTATTCGAGGAATATGGTTTAAAAGTTGGTGACATTGAATTTCTTTTGATTGTATATACAATATGTGCATGCATAAGTTATAGTATGTAGATATTAATAGCATGATATACTGCCATTTTTAAAAACAATACGGTATAAGTATAGATTTCTTAATGGTTATTGTCAGGATAAATGTAACGCTTTTTTTTTTAAATACAGGGTGTTTAAGAAGTACGGTACGTAACTTAAGAAGGTGATTCCTTATGATATTCTGAGAGAAAAAGTTTATATGAATATGTGTCCGGAGTTGCCCCGTTTTTGATATACAGGGTGTTAAAGTTTCTTAAACAAAATTGTTTTTTTATACTTTCTTTAAATATCCTTTTCCCGTTATATTGAAATTTGGTACCGTTATCCATAATGATGAGGGGCTTAATTAGCCCTGTTTAGATTAAATTTATTAGGTTTAGTGGCGTCCCAAGGGGCACCTTAACGTATATTATTGACAAAAAATGTACGCCACTGACTTCTCTTTAATTTTGATTTTTTTTTCGGATTTACCAACTAATAATTTTTCGTTTCTTGAATTGTTTTCGTAGCTTGCCTCGTTTCTGAGAGAAAAAATGAAAAATGGATCTCAAAGTTAATTAAAACATTTTTAAACTGAAAACAAAATCATTTTTTTAAATATGATTATGAATAACGGTACCAAATTTCAATAAAATCGGTAAAAGGATATTTAAAAAAATTATAAAAAAACGTTTTTTTTTTTTAAATTTTAACAGGCTGTATATTAAAAACACCCTGTATAATTTAAGGGTAATTTATTCATAAAATAATAAATATATTTTCTTAATCTTCACCACATTAAATTAACTTGTATGATAAAATATATGTGCCACATTTATGATAATCACAAAGTTATAGATATTTCTACAAATATACAAATAATATTATACAATATATGTGTTCATTAACAAAGAATGTCATCATCTGACCACATATTTACTTAGTAATCTTTACGCCTGAAAATTTTGCATTTACTGACCGCATCTATAGCTCATTGTTCGGCTGAAATACACACTGCTAAGGTATCTTCTTTCAATGATTTCCTAACATTGAGTTAACCAATCTTTAAATAGTTATTGTTTTTGTCATAAGATCATCGCCAGCTTTGTCTAGGTGAACTGTTTAGTGATTTTTTCGACATTGTTTTTCTAACCCACTTTTGTTATTAATTATACAAGAGTGCGTTTCTACACCTTATTGAATGTGAATTGTTTTTTCTTTAACTCCACATCATCCTTATTTCAAAGGATAGTGCTCTCCTTGTTCCTTTAATCCAGTCTCTTAGAGCTTCTACGCAAATCTTATAAGCAATTTGCGGTGCCCAAGATTTATCCTGATCTCCGAGTTATACGTTAAAGTATGCAAGATACGCATTTATAACAAAGTCAGTAATACGTCCCTTGTACAGGGTTGTTCCTTATATTTTGACAGCGTGTGACGACTTTATGAAAAGAGATAGAATATAAGTTTAAATGTAAAAGTTGTAAAGCTTCACTTATATCGCAAGAATTTGTTAACTACAAAAACAAATAAAAATCGCAAAGCTGTCAAACACTCACAACTTCGGTTTTTTAAATTGAACACCGTGTATATTATTTTTTAAAATGAAGGAACTTTTTTCTCTGATTTCAAAAATATATAAGTTGTTGATATTTGTATAAGCCGTTTTCGAGATATTTAGGTTTGAAATTGATTTAAATCTCTTTTCTTTTTAAGTCAAAAGCTATAAGATTCAATTTATTTTAACAATATTTTACAAATGTTCAATGTGTGCGCCGATATTAATTATACATTTTCTATAGTCCCCGTATATTTTTTCAACGGTGTGAACGATAAATTCAGGATGCTCGTTGTTGACAATGCTTATGCAGTCTTCTATTTTGATTTTTAAATCGTTCAAAGTAGCACTCTGCTCTTTATAAACTTGCTCCTTTATAAAACCCCATAAAAACGAATCCAAAGGTGTAAGGTCCGGGCTGTTGGCAGGCCACCTTATTGGTCCATATCTTCCAATCCATGAATTAAATTTATTATTTAAATAATTTGTAACTGGAGCTACGTTATGAGGTGGAGCCCCGTCTTGATGCCATACTAAATTTCCGTATTCTGCTAGTGGTATATGGTCCAAAAGATTTTCAATATTGTTTTCTAGGAAAAAAATATATCTCGCGCCTGTTAAGGATCCTTCATAGAAAATAGGACCAATTATTTTATTTTTAAGAATCCCACACCAAACATTTGTAGTTCTGCGTCCTTGAAACTGAACTTCTAAATACCCATGAGGATTTTCAGTGCTCCATATATGGGTGTTTCGGCGATTATAAATTCCTGCAGTACTAAAAGAAGCTTCATCACTCCATAAAATCTTCTCAAAATAGTGATTATCCTCATTATATATATTTACCATTTGTCTGCAATATGCTACCCTTTGAATTTTTTTATTTTCTGTTAGTTTCTGCACCTGCATTATTTTATATGGGTGGTAATTATATTTATGGAGAATTGTTAAAACCTTTTTCCTATCTTGTCCCAAATATTTACTAGCATTCACTGTCGATTGTCTTGGGTTTTCTAAAGAGGAAACATATTAGTTTGTTATTATGTTATTATGCTCTTTCTTGCACATAATATTTTACCTTGAAAATACAACAGTATTTGTAATTCATCATCTTCATTACTGGCGACCATACGTTTTTTTCTTTAAAGAGTTTTCCGTTCTCTAAAACATTTTTCAACATAATATAACGTGCCCCGACATGGAACTGGCATTCCAGGATGTAATCGAATATATTCTTCTTGCGCTGCGACAACATTATTATTATTTTTATAAAAAAGCCGGACAATTTCAAATTTTTCAGCTTCGCTATATCCCATTTTGGTAACATAAACGCGGCAGATACGCAACAATACGAAGTTATGTCGCGTTTGTGTCACTGTCACCCAAATAATTATAATTGACATACTAGCTTTTGACTTATATTTAAAGTGAAAATATATTTAAATCAATTAATTTCATACCTAAATATCTCGAAAACGGCTTATACAAATATCAACAACTTATATATTTTTGAAATCAGAGAAAAAAGTTCCTTCATTTTAAAAAATAATATACACGGTGTTTAATTTAAAAAACCGAAGTTGTGAGTGTTTGACAGCTTTGCGATTTTTATTTGTTTTTGTAGTTAACAAATTCTTGCGATATAAGTGAAGCTTTACAACTTTTACATTTAAACTTATATTCTATCTCTTTTCATAAAGTCGCCACACGCTGTCAAAATATAAGGAACAACCCTGTACTTTTTCATAATAGTAAAGTAAAGTACAGCCAATGTAACAAAATCATCTTATTTTTGCAACTTCGATAGAAATTTTTGCAACAAACTACTTTACTGGTTTATAGATTATTCCGAATATAGGGAGTCCCCATCATTATTTCACCTCTTAATACTGCAGTATTAGCGGTGCTTCTTAAATAAAAACAACAATCAGCAAATTATTCTTTTTATACAATAAAAAAATAACAATTTTATAGAAAAAAAATCTGTACGTGACAGGAACAAGCGAGGATTGATTTGGTTATTAGTTACGTCAAAACAAAACTTGATCTTACTATAATTGTCTAATCACAACTCTTCGTAGGCCTGTATTATTATTGATTTTAATGACGTTATATTGATTGTTTTGTTTTTAATGGTAAGATTTTAATGTAGAAGAAAGTAGCGATTCTTTTATAGCGAATTCCATTGGTGAAACAAGTGCGGCACGAATGCAAAATTTGTAAACCATTGGACAGTTCAGTGCAAGTATTTGTAATCCGTTGAGAAATTGGTGCAACATTTCTTGCACTGAGCACAATTAGTTCCGCACGTATTCTTGGAGGTCGTGCAGCATCAAAAACTGTATGAAACTGTCAAAAAATATAGGTATTTAAAAATATCCTACTTGTTTATTTGAAATACTACATATTTTTACCAGTAGAACTGATAGCGACGACGAGGATAGTAATTACCCCAGTGGCGTAACTAGCCCTCTGACCTGGGGGTGCCCTAGGGTGGGCCTGTTATTGTGACTTGTAGTGGCGGCTCGTGTAGATGTGGGCCGGCGGAAAGCCCGCCGCAGACGAAATTTTTTTTGGACCACGCCTAAATTTTAACAAATTTGGTTAATAATCAACAGTCATATCACAAAACCTCGTTTTTTTATCGGTTAGATTTTTCAGCTGTCACGAAAACTTTTTTTGGAAATTTTTCGAGTTGAATTTGGACATGTTTATTCTGATTAGATCTCGAGAGCGAAGCTCGAGGGATTTAATTTTTGAATAAACAAGCCCAAAGTTCAACGAGTATTGCCAAAAAAGTTTGAGTGAAAAATGGAAAATTTAACCAATAAAAAAATGATGGTCGAGTGATATTTGGCAAGATTATTTATTATAATTTATATAGATTATAATTATAAATTGATGCTATATTTGCGAGGCGAGTAGCGAGCTTACAACGTCAGCCTTTTTCTGGGGGGGGGGGCTAGCGACGTCTGGGGGGGGGCCGGCCCCCCTGGGCCCCCCTGTAGTTACGCGCCTGAATTACCCTTAGCTTAATGGAAAGATGAACTCAAAGTCAAATATGTAAACCATTGAGAATACTAGCATACTAGCAATAATCAAGTTTTTGATCAGTTACACACTTATTTATTATCCAAAGACACTGCAGGTTAATAAACCAGTTGAATCGATGTTATTCCCATTCAAAGACAAAAAACTTTCCCCACAGACGAAAATCAGTGAGGCATGTACAGTTAGGTCAACCGGATAATTTATTTTTTTATGATATTCACACATTTTTTATGGTAATTTTCGTTTCATAACGCCGAAATAATGAAATAAATGTGCTTTAATTATGCATAAAATTAAAATTAAATATTATAAGAGCAAATAAAAAATTTAGGAGTCAAAGACCGGAGAAGGACAAGAAAATATGTTAGTGAAGTGAAAACTGTGTCAGTCCTGTTGCAGGTATTACTTCTATGTCTAGCCAGAGAAATATTTCCCGGCTAGGTCCTCATTCATGAACTGTAAAATACCTAAGGTTTTTACCCGACGTAAAAATACTGTCAGGAACCCATGCACCACTTCCCTTACTTGTTATGTTACTAGTACCTTTCCATTGATAACAGCCTGCACTGTAATGACATTTGCGCTCCTGTGACGTTCCAAAACTTCTCCAGGAATCCAATGTCCCAGTCCTGGATCGAACCAGATTAAATCTCCTGGATTCCAATCCATACTAGCTGATATTGCACTGAATTCCACGTAATTTGCACTATTGCTCGCCTTACTTCACATGCCAAATATTCGGACACATCTGGAAGTAAAAGAGAAGTTTAAAGTGTGTATAGGTTCATTAACAAAGTAAACAACCCTATAGGGTTGCCTTAAAGCAATTAACTTTAGTTACTTTTATTGCAAATATTTATCTAATATGCATTGCACATTTCAAAGCTTGTACGCATAAATACAAACATTTATCTCCAACACATACCAATCTCTAAGAATTCTTCACATTCCAACCGCTGACAATCCTAGCAACGTATAAGTACCTATGGATGTATTTCTTTATAAATATTTGGATTTCACAACATCCCATTTATAAGGTGCTTGCTTCATAAAGTTTGAAAAATGTAAAGAAATAATAATTATTTATGTTGAAACAGTTGATTAAATTAAAACATTAGTTCAGGTTAGTTCAAAGCATTTTTATAGAATTTATATTTTTTCTTAAGTTTAGAATCAGCTGTTTTATCGAAGCAATACTGCAATAAGGCATTTTACTGTCGAAGATAGTTGTTTCCTTCGAGGAAAGTTAGTTAGGTATAAAATGTTGTACAGGGTGTCCAGTTTTCGTATGTTTTACTGGTTATCTGCGTTATTAGTAAAGATAGAAGGTTGCGGATTTCGCGGCACTGTGTTACTTTATTAAGAAACAAACGATGCCATCAACAGAATTTTCATAGCCCCCTTAGTTTTTTAGATACGGGGTGATTTTGAGAATTTTGCATTTTGGGACACCGTATCTCGGTGCAACTTATCAAAAAGTTAAAAAATGAACTTATTAGAGTTTTTTTCACGTAGAATCCAGTGGCTTGGTCAGATTTTTTCTATGTTTAATTGTTTTCGAGAAAAAGAGCAAACTTGAATTTTTTTAAATGGGACACCCTATATATTTTTAGCTATTATGATTCAGTTTATCACACGCTTAAAAATATATAATACTTTATAGCTGTCTTCAATGTGAAGCTCAAAATTTACATTTTTCAACAAATTTAAATTTTTTGTTAGTAGGCCATGACGGGTATTTAGGAAAACAAAAGATGAGAGGCTTGTTATCTGAAAAAATCTTTATTTACTGTCAGAATAGGTTATCCATTTTCTGTTCTTTATTTCTATTCAGTTTCGATAAATAGCAGTTTTTTCTTAATTATGGCTGCGAATGCAAAATTCGAGAATTATGAAAAGTACGATATGTTCGTTTGTTATATTCAGTGTAACGAAAATTCGCATGAAGCATTAGAAAATTATTTTAACAGGTATGGGCATCTTTTTATATTTTTCATCATATTTTAAAATTTATAAAAACGTAATATTCGCAGATTCCCAGAAAGAAGACAGCCGGATAAAAGAATATTTTTAAAAATAAAATCAAACTTAATTGAAGTCGGTTCATTTTCCAAACCCCGACCTAGTATTTACAATAAGGAAAACCAGGACATTGATGAAGTAAACGCTTTGGCTTCAATTAAAACAAATCAAAATAGTTCTTGTAGAACAGTGGAAAGTTCTGTCGGTGTTACAAAATCAAGGGTTCAAACTATTCTAAAAAAACACAAGTTTAAGCCATACAAATTTCATGTCGTACAAAACTTACATCTCGGTGACGCAGAGCGCCGCGTAGAGTTTTGTAATCGGTATTAACAAAATGTAAATAGAGAAAATCATTTTGAAAGAACGATTATATGGTCTGATGAGAGTCATTTCACCAGTGCCGGTATATTTAATCGCAAAATACTAGGTTTTGGTGCCAGGAAAATCAACATGTTATAGTTCCACGGGAACGGCAAGGCAAATTTGGGTTTAGGGTTTCATGCTTCATACTGCGAAATAAAATTTTATATAATATATTTGAAGGCGGTCTTACTGCAAATAAATATTCAGAAATTTTGGAAAACATTGTGCCCGAAATAGTAGAGAATGTGCCCCTAGTTCATCTTAATAGCTTATATTTGCAACAGGACGGAGCTCCCGCTCACAATGCTCAAATTGTAAGAGCATATCTTCACAATAATTTTCCTGGCCGCTGGATTGGAACACATGGACCTGTAAGATGGCCACCCAGGTCACCCGATTTAACGGGTTCGGATTTTTTTTTTGTGGGGCTACCTAAAAAATAAAATGTATACCGTCCGGTACCAAACGATGGCAGATTTAAGGGAAGCCACTGAAAGATCCTTTAGGGAGTTACTGGAGTTACAAGCACGGCCTTTTATTATTTTAAATGCACTGAGGCGAATCAGAACAATGTGTGAAACATGTCTTAGGCATAATGGAGAACAGTTTGAGCAATATTTATGAGACAGTTTCCTAAATCATCAAATAATTGTAGCTTTTAATTTTTGAATGTATAACACAACTAAGTTAATTGTTATATATATTTATAAAAGTAATTGTTATAGGTATATACTTTTCAAATTAGTGTTTTATATTATTTGTGAGAAGCATGTGACAATTGCTTAATCTTAAAATTTATACGGTGTGCCGTTTAAAACAAATGTAAATTTAATATGACATATAAGTATGTATACATGTGAGAACATTGTTCTCTAGCCACTTGCTGAGACCTTATACAATAAGGATTAACCAAATTATGCTAAAACAGCTATTCTCTGGGCTACATGCCCCAACGAGCGCTGAATTAAATAGCACAATTTGGCGTATTTTGACTAACACTGTTAGTACTAAAATACAGACTCAGATTGCAGAAACTACCGGGAAGGAAAAGAATGAATCTTTATTTCCAATGATAGGTTCCTACGCTGCTGCTACCTGTAGACCGGTTTCGAACTCTTTGGTTCTCATCAGTATAGGGCAAGCATGACAAGCGAGCACACCTACCATTGAAAAATCAAAATACCCTATAGCCACAATATTGTTTTGCCTAGGCATATTGTGATGATATAGCAACCGTTTTTAAGGTATTATAAGTAAATAATTAATAGATGAAAAATAAAGTATTAAAATTTCATTAAATTATACATATCGGTTCAAACGTTAGAGTCGAAAAGGTAAGTCACTGGGTACCCTATAAATTGTTTTAAAATATTCGCCATTAACATCAAGGTCTCCTACGACATTCTTTACCAGTAATACAAAATCTATTTTTATTAGTTGATAAACCTGGCGGTATTAACAACAAACAACACAATTTCATTAAATTATAATTATATTTTTCACAACAATTTAATAAAAATAACTGTTGCTTTTTTATGTTGTTTTCTGTGTGTGTGTGTAGATGGGATATATTAAATGCCATATTCACATTGATAAGTTTGCTAATGGATAAATAGGTTGGTCACGTTTTTGGGAAATACATGATCATGACATTTACATTATATTTTAGTTTAGGCACGAAATCTATTAAAAAAAAATCTTTTTCGTATTCTGTTGATTTAGATTAGTGTGCTTCTTCTTTATTAGCAAAAATGTGAAGTTGAATTATTTTTGGCCGTGCCTCGGTTCCTGTTCCTAAACCCTATGATACGTATTTTATAAAGTGTCGGTTACCTGCTGCCAATTTCAGATTATTCTATCTTGTATCTCTATACTTTTCACCAAATTTCCCAGTTTCTTTGGTCTAAATATACACAGTGTGTAAAAAGTCCCGGACCGGTCAATTATTTAGAAAAATTAATTTAAAAATCTATAAAACTAGGACACCTGTAATTATACAGGGTGCCTCCAACAGTCATGGTAAACAAAACTTTGGTTTATTTAAATGGAATGACTCCTTTTTAATAACATTTTCTGATTCCTCTAAATATTGTAAGCAATAATTATAAACATGTCATGTGGCCAAACCCATTAGTTTAAAAAATAATTTGCGTTAAAGGACATAAATATAACATGTAAGATATTACCTACATTTTGCATTTTTACAAGCTGGTACCAGAATGTTTTGCGTGACTGACATATTAATTTCTGAAAATGTCTCTCAACGAAAGGGAACGTATAACTTTACTAATGATCATAGGTTTTGGAGACCGACAAAGATCATTTACAATTTTTCAATATAACTTCTCCAAACCGACAGCCTATATCAAAATTTACAGTTGTGAGAACAGTTCAAAGATTCGAGGAAACCGGGAGTTGCAGAGATAAAGTTCGTTCCGGAAGACCAAGTGAGAACAGTTTAAAGTTTCGAGGAAACCGGGAGTTGCAGAGATAAAGTTCGTTCCGGAAGACCAAAATCGGCAACTAGTGATGAAGAAAAATTAGAGACATTACTTAATTTTGTTCAGGGTTTGTCAACTGCTACCCAAGTTGATGTATGTTTTAAATCAGTTGAAATTATTTTAAAAAAACAGTAATTTTTACCCCTGTAAAATAACTTTAGTCCAGGAATTATCAGAAGATCAATTCGAACGTAGAATGGAATTTTGTGAAGTATTGATGCAAAAACAGGAAGAAAATAACAATTTTTTTAATCAAATGGTCTTTTCGGATGAGGCAACATTCATGTTAAACGGGAATGTCAATCGACATAATTTCACTGGGCTGATCAGAACCCACATCGGATGAGAGAAACACACACTCAACAGCCCCAAAAAGTAAATGTGTGAGCCGGTATTATTGGCAATAGATTAGTGGGACCTTTCTTTATACAGGGAAATTTGAATGCAGAATATTATCTCCACATGCTGCAAAATTAAATTGTGCCAGCAATAACCAATACAGTAGGACCACTGTTACGACATACGTGGTTTCAGCAGGAAGCAGCTCCTCCTTATTTCGGGCGAGCTGTAAGAGTTAACTTAAATAATACTTTTCCTAACCGCTGGATAGGACGAAGGGGCCCCATATAACATGTTTCATAATTCTTGTTTAGATTATTTAGAGTGTTTATTGTGCGTCATTTTCTAAATAATTGACCGGTCCGGGACTTTTTACACACTGTGTATATTCATAGGGTACTCAAGGGGTCTCCGTAAAGATCTCGGTTATGGTAAGAGACACGGCTTTGATTAAACGCAGGAAAAGTTCTATAACACACCAAAAGTTTTGATAATATGTTTAAGCTTGGAATACTTCTCCGAACTAAGAACCCCTATACACCCCAACAACTCTTGATGCTCTATAAAGCCCAAATTCGGCCATCACTGGAGTACTGTTCGCATATCTGGGGCTCTGCTCCTAAACATACCCTGAGATTGCTAGATTAGATTCTAAGAAGATTACATGGCAAGTGCTCAACTGAGGTTGCTCGCTTGATTCCACCCAGAGCGGTGCATGGTAGAAATGCACGACGAGCCACTGCAGCCCGTCCATACGTACTTCAGCTTAGTGTCCCTCGAACGACATTGTTTAATAATTCTTTCATCTGGAGAACGTCATCACTCTGGAGCGACCTCCCTAAGGCCGTATTCCCCAACGACTGTAATCTCCAAAGATTCAAGACCAACGTGCATCGCTTCCTGTGCACACGCACCGCTCGCAGATCGCCATACAGGATTGATCCTGCAGTGTGCCTTATGATACAAAAATAAAAATTGTCGAAAATTTTTCTCGCCTTCGAAACAGAGCAGCTTTTTAAAAATCATCAAAGGACAAAATATTTTTAGAATATTCCAAGAAACAACCTTTTGAATTTTTATCATATGTTTAATAAACACCCTGTATATTGCCCAACGCATTTTTATTATATTGCTCGGGGCATCTTAAAGAGGAATACTATTTCCAATTTCTAAACAAATATCGCACAAGACTGAAGTAAATTAAACAAACTCCCATTGCATGTATTTAGAGATCTTTTGTTTTACTATTAGAGATTCAGTTTCAAACAAATTCGTTATAAGGCTGCGCGTGCGAAGAATTTCAAATTAACGTTGGAAATTGAAATTCTTACATTAAATAAACGAAACTAGTAGGTCGCTTTGGTTATAAAAAGGAAAAACATAAAATTTTACAGTTCTTTAGGTATATTGGTATACAATGTAACGTAGGATAGATAAAGCCTGTCCAGAGATATAAGAAAGTTACACTTTGCCTTTGAATGGGATTATCCAAAGGTGGCCATAAACAAACAATGAATGAATGAATACATGCAGGTAAATTATGGTCCGTCCGTACTTAAAAATGTCTTAAAGTAAACTGCAAATCCGGAAGACGTAATTTCATTATTAAAGTAATAGTTTGGTGATTTTAAACCGATTTTTACCTGAATCAAAATGGGAGGGTTAATCCCATAAAACAAATTATGTTCTAAATATTGTATATATAGCCACTCAAGTTAGTTTTAAGCTTAGTAATTATTCTTACTGCGTGTGTAATACAGCCTTGCTTAATCGTGTGTGAGTCATAGAAAATATGTGCGAGCCCAATGTATCTCAGGAGATAACCCCGTCGAAAAACAGAAAACACTTTTCTGTGGAAACTAAGGAAGTTATAAACAATGTTTATTCAACTCTCATTGAACGTGTGGTCAGCAAGCAAGCAGCGTTAGAAGAAACGGTCACATTAACAAAAATTCTAACATCAACTGTATGGAAAATTGTGAATAATCTCATTTTACCGAGGAAAAAAAGAACCGCTACTAGCATTTTGTCAAAGGTAGATGGAAGTGATCAAGATATAATACGGCGTAAAATTTACAGGTTATACGAGGAACAAAGCATGCCTACATTAGATAACTTAATTAAGAGGCTTGAAAAAGATGAAACCGGCGTTGAATGTGGCAGAACAACGTTATGGAAGTGTATCCGAAACATGGGTTTTAGATTTAAAAAAATTAACAAAAGACAAGCCTTAATGGAATTCAGTAGAATTTGGGAATAGCGATCCGAATATCTACAAAAAAATTAGGATTTACAGAGATCAGCAAAGGTCGATTATTTACTTGGATGAAACCTGGTTCGACACATATGATACCCCGGAAAAGGGTTGGGTTGACTTAAGCGGCAAGTGTAAAAAGCGCCATATCAAAAAGAGGTAAACAAACTACGATTTTGCATGCTGGATCTAAAGACGGATGGATTCCAAATGGACTTTCTCTGTCTGCAAAAACCATTAAAGATTCTTCTCTGGATTACCATAAGGACACCTGCTTCCAAATATACCTTCGAATAGCGTAATTGTAATGGACAATGCAAGCTACCTTAGTAGGCAGTTGACCAAGACTCCCTCCTCAAATGCCACAAAAGCAACAATCCAAAACTGCATGTATGATAATGACATTTATATTCAGGAAGATTACACCAAAAGGCAAAGTTTAAAACTACAAAAGGAATATTTCTGTGATAAATATGCAAAGAATTTAGGGCGTACAGTTTTAAGGCTTCCACCATACCATTGTATATTTAATCCCATTAAACATGTTTGGCACCAACTGAAATCTGCCATTCGTCGTAATAATGTTTGTCCTAATATTAACTCCAGTGTACTTGAGCTTATAGAAACTGAAGTTTTTAACATCCCTTCACAAAGTTGGGCAAACTCTGTTACACATGTTGAAAAAGTGGAGAAATCCTATATCCATATAAACAATATGGCACAAATCATAATTAGAACAGACTATGAATAATTTGTATATTTTTGTAATCATAAATATAATTTTAAATTTTAAATTTTAAAATAAAATATTATTTAATGTCTTACTTATTTTTATTATAACCCATGATTAAATTCTAAGCAAAATACGGACCTGTTCGGCCATATTTCAATTTTACAGCTGGCCCGAGTCCTTCCTAATAGGGATCAGTTAGCCACTTTCTTATATCTCTGAACATACTTTAGCTATTAAATTAACATACCTATTGACATAGAGTTATTAATGTAAACTACGTTTATTATTCCTATTATTGCCTTACAAAAAGTAAAAATTTAGTCGAAATTTTGCTGTAAGCGCAATTAACCGTTCAAAAATTAATAAAAAATATAGTTTCTTTTAAAACCTATTTCCCATTATTTAAAATTAATTTTGTTGGACATAAAAAAAATGCGGTCCTGAATCAACAAACGTACACCCAAAATTAAAGTAACTAAAAAGTGCCACATGCCATAAAAGTCCAACCTCTACTAACTTCTTTCCAAAATAAAAAATACTATTCTGACATTGCTTTCCGCCATGTTGTTTTGCCAAAATGGAAGTGACGCTTTTAAAGTATTTAAGCCGAATTAAATGTTTCTTACTCTGTTAAATATGCAAAGAATTTAGGGCGTACAGTTTTAAGGCTTCCACCATACTATTGTATATTTAATCCCATTAAACATGTTTGGCACCAACTGAAATCTGCCATTCGTCGTAACAATATTTGCCCTACTATTAACTCCAGTGTACTTGAGCTTATAGAAACTGAAGTTTTTAACATTCCTTCACAAAGTTGGGCAAATTCTGTTACACATGTTGAAAAAGTGGAAAAATCCTATATCCATATAAACAATATAGCACAAATCATAATTAGAACAGATGATGATAGCGATAGTTATATTGATAAATTAAGTGAATAATTATTATAAGTACCGAATAATTTGTATATTTTTGTAATCATAAATATAATTTTAATAATAAATTTACTTGTAGTTTCACATTTAAACATAAATAAAATATTATTTAATGTCTCACTTATTTTTATTACAAACCATGAGTAAATTCTAAGCAAAATACGGACATGTTCGGCCATATTTCAATTTTACAGCTGGACCGGGCTTTCCTAATGATAGGGATCAGTTAGTCACTTTCTTATATCTCTGAACAGATTTTACCCTATTAAATTTTTTGATTACTTGGGAATTGCATAATGATCCAGCTGTTATTGTCAGGTAACAGATAAAATGCATTTACATTTTGCTACGCTTACCAAAACAAAAAAAAAATAATGATCGACCTAATTTTACACTTCTTGCTTCTATAGAATCCAAGACCCCAAATTAAAATCTACAGATTATTAC
This sequence comes from Polydrusus tereticollis, assembly GCA_963920685.1. NCBI lineage: Eukaryota > Metazoa > Arthropoda > Insecta > Coleoptera > Curculionidae > Polydrusus > Polydrusus tereticollis. The sequence continues at coordinate 11,113,098 of OY987333.1, forward strand.
GTAGTCTCCTAGAGAAACCAGGTCTAAGCAAATACAAGCGCTCATAAGGATGTTTACGTTTTGGTCAATGATCTCTCCGATTGAGTTCTTACGAGTACTTTCTCAATGATAACTTGGTCATCTTTCAAGTGCCGACGACACGTATCATTTAACTAATGTTTTTTCGACACTGACCCGAAAATCAATATTTGCTAGTCGGCTTTTAGCTAGAAATCGCATTTTTGTTACGGATAATGTACAAAGCATTTTAAAAATCCCTAAACACTCATAGTGGGTAACTTTACTGAGTATTACCAGAAAGTAATTGGAAATAAAAATGTAATAATAATAATAAAAAGGTATTTTTTATTCAATCTACAATGTTTCCAAAGTATAAGAGAATAAGAAGAATAAGCAAGAGAAAATAATAGTAGAGTAATAGTTATTTACATTACTAGATGCGAACGTTAATTGTTTGGTGTGAGGAGGTTTTGTAATAGCCGAGGCGAAGCCGAGGTGATTCAATACCTCCGAACATTGAGAATGTGAAATTTTTCTTCCATAATTTGAGGCATGCGCTTATTGAGCGAAAGTCTTGAACGTGCAAGCTGGGGTTACTATTTTTAGTAATAGGAATTACATTAGCCCTTTGACCTAAAGAAGGAAATTTACCAGATTTCAAGCACATTGATTAGAAGGGTAGTATGAGGAGTAAGATGTGGACCTCTTCTTCTTTTTTAAGTGCCTTGTCCTCTACGAACGTTGTCAATCATCAGCGCTATCTGTACTTTGTCGACTGCTTTTCTAAAGGGATTTGTCGTGGTTTCGCCATACCATTGTCGCAGATTCTTCAGCCACGATATTCTTCGACGACCGGGTCTTATTAATCACCATCCATATAGTTCTTTTGGTGTATAATTTTAATCCGAATTCTGCACTGTTATCAGCCACTTGATTCAGTACAATCTGAAGTCCCTTCAGGGAGTTCGCGAATATAACGGTGTCGTCAGCGTACCTAAGAATGTTTATGTTTATACCATTAATGGAAATTCCTTCAAGGCAGTTTTTCAGGGCATTTTCGAATATTTTGTTTCAGTAAATGTTGAAAAGCAGTGGTGAGAGGATGCAGCCCTGTCGAACACCCCTTCCGATTTTTACTCTGTCTGACATTTGTTGATCTACCTTGATTTGTGCGGTTTGGTTCTAGTAGATATTTGCGATTATCTTGAGGTCTCTATCGTCCAGGCCTACCTCTTTAAGGATTTTCATCAGTTTTTCAAATTGCACTTTGTCGAAGGCCTTCTCGATGTCTATGAAGAAGGCATAGACAGGAACAGAGACATCCCTACACTTTTAAACCAACACTTGAATACCAAACAAGGCCTCTCTCGTGCCGAACCCATTCCGAAATCCGAACTGAGATTCGCCCATAAAGGACTCACTCCTTGCATATATTCAGGAAGATCTTAAGAAAGTAACTCATCAGACTGATAAGTCGATAATCGCTGCACTTTTTGCTAAGCGTTACAAATGTTGATTGAAGTCAATCGGAAGGAATGACGCCCGATCGGTAGACCATATTGAAAAGCTTCACCATAACGCGCAGTGACTCCTCGTTTTTCAAGATTTTAATGACTTCCGAGTCGATTCCATCTGGCCCTGCAGCTTTTTCATTTTTTGATTTGGAGATTGCATGTTGTACTTCTTCTTTAGTTATATCTAGGCCTTCCCGTGTATATTGTTCGGGGGTCTGATCTCTCGTCTTGGAAAAGTTTTACGATGTAGCTGCACCACTGTTCGACTTTGCCGTTAACGTCCAGAATTATTTTATCTTCGCTTTCCAAGAGAATGCCCGTTCGACGAGGCCCATATACACCAGCAGCTTCCTTAAATTTTTTGTGCATATTAAACCTCTCAAGGAAATTAATTTAATTCCAATATCATCCACCCCTCTCGACGCTCGCATGAATTTGTATTAGCCAAATCCTCTGCAACCTCCAAGAATTAAAATAATGTATTTTGTATGGATGAAGGAAAATTTTGATGCTGTACAAATCGCTTATGAGATTGCTTCTATTGGTGTTTGGAGGGGTACACTTTCCAACAAGAATATGTAAAAAAATCGGTGATACCAAAATCAGATGGACAACTAGGAGTCTGAGAGGTAACAGTCAGGTACTTAAGCGTTTGAAAAGAACCTTGGGATAAACCCTGAATTTATGATTCATGTTCGCCCTTCTTTCATTCCGAACAGAAGCTGTTACAAAATTCTTCAGTTGCTTCTAATCATTTTTTGAGGCCTCAGTTTTAGACTTTTTAAATTTTTTTAGCGCCTTTTTTTACACTTGATCTTTAGTTCAACTCCAACAAAGTTTGATGTTATCCGTCAACAAGGTGCCTTCGTAATCCTAAACGTTTTTAAGGGAGCATGTATATTGACAATATTTTCCATGTTAGAGTTAAAAAATTCAAGCATTTGATCTACTGGTTATAGTGGTGGTTAAGCTGGACTAGCTAGATAAACAGAACCACCAGTATATGGTGAAATATTATGTAGTATACGAGAAATAGGAGAATGAACAAGATATAGGGGACTAAACAAAATGCCGGAGGAATCAGGTTTTTATATGATTGATTAGGTACAGCCAAAATTATTAAAAAATATATATTTGAACGTAAAAAGGAGGGAACGGGGGTCGTAGACCCTGAATTGAAATGAAAGTTGGTGCCCGTTTAACAAACTTTTTTAAATGGAGCGTCTATTCAAATTAAACGATTTTAAATTCACGAAGAGTCTAGAGAGTGTACAGTTACAATAAGACGCTACACTGCAAATTTTATTGGAATACAAATAAGATCCTTTGGAATTTAGTCTAAAAAAGGCCTGGAATGTATAATGACGTGGCTTCAAAAGTTTATCATGTCAGGCAATATACAGGGTGGTCCAACGAAAATTTAACACCTCGATTTTCCTGCTTTAAAATGAAAATGTGGAAAATCGCTCGGACCCGTCGATTTCTGATTCGGGGGGGAATAACTTTTCCGCTTTTTTCATCTCCGTAACTTCAACCCCCTATTGGGGGTGAGCACAACCCCCTGATTTTGAATAGGGATGTGGGGTGTTGCGATACCTCATTTGAAAGATCTTATCGAGTACTATCTGACCCTAGAATTTTGCTTCAAAATTTTCATTTTTACTTTTGTGATTAGTTTATTAAATGCTTTTGTGATTAGTTTATTAAATGCCACCATACACTTGCATGAAGTAAAGAACGCTGGTGTATGAGTAGAGAATGTGGAATTTACCTCGGGGATATTACTCTTATTAGACGCATTTGAATTATTTATTTATTTGTTAATTTTTTTGTCCAAAAAAGTAGACGGGCCATGTTTTTGATTTACCTTAGTATATCGTGAATTTTTAAGAACGTTAAAACTGTGTCAAAGCGATTGTAACTTTTTAGTAGAATTAAAATGGTGTATTCCGTAGAAAAAAGGGTGGAAATGATAAAATTATTTTTTAGAAATAAAAACTCTGCGCGAGTAACAGCGGCTTTATTTAATGAACGACATCCTGAAAAAAATGTATCCGCTGCTTACGTTGTGCAACTGGTTGCCAAATTTGACGTTACTGGTTCAGCTGGAAACAAAAAGAGGGTGTATGAAAGAGACGAAGCGAGGGAAGTGGCTGTCTTAGGTCAAGTAGCAATGGATCCGACTTTTAGTACTAGGAAATTGTCCGATGTATCTGGTGTTTCAAGCACAACAATCATGAGAATCCTTAAACAACATAAGTTCCATCCTTTTAATATACGATTCAGGAACTGAATGAGGATGATTTCGATCGCCGACTCCAGTTCTGTGAAGTGGTCAGTGGAATTATTAACAATAATCCTAACTACATGTTCAATATCAGTTTCTCGGATGAGTGTTCATTTTACATTAATGGCATTGTAAACAGGCATAACTGTCGGTATTGGTCAGATGAAAATCCAAGATTATTTCGTAAAGTGCATACTCAGCATCCCCAAAAGTTAAATGTTTGGGCGGGTATTTATGGAAATCACATAATCGGCCCTTTTTTATACCCGGTAATCTCACTGTCCAAATTCATTTAGAACTATTAGAGAACGCCATTTATCCAGCCCTCGTTTAAGTATTGGAGAATGAAGAAGACCATGTAACGATCATTTTTCAACCAGATTGCGCACCTCCTCATTTCGCTCAACCTGTGCATCAGTTCTTAGATGAAAATTTTCCTCAGGCCTGGATTGGAAGAAGGGGACATATTGACTGGCCACCCAGATCACCTGATCCGGCTCCACTGGACTTTTTTCTATGAGGTCACCTGAAATCTAAGATTTACGCTACCCAGCCTGAGTCACTGGATGATTTGCGAATTCGGATCATTAATGAATGCCGTCAAATTACACCAGAAATGTTGAGTAATGTACGTGAACGTTTTGAGCAAAATTTATTTTACTGCATGGAAGTGAATGGTGGCCATTTTCAGCATTAAATAAACTAATCACAAAAGTAGGTAGTCTTCCACTATTTTAGCTGTCATTTCGTTAAAGATGAAAATTTTGAAGCGAAATTTTAGGGTCAGATAGTACTCGATAAGATCTTCAAAATGAGGTATCGCCACACCCCTCATCCCTATTCAAAATCAGGGGGTTGTGCTCACCCCCGTCAGGGGGTTGAAGTTACGGAGACGAAAAAAGCGGAAAAGTTATTCCCCCTCGAATCAGAAATCGACGGGTCCGAGCGACTTTCCACATTTTCATTTTAAAGCAGGAAAATCGAGGTGTTAAGTTTTCGTTGGACCACCCTGTATAGGTATATCGGAGTAAATATTAAATTTTTTTTACCTTTTCATTGTAATAAAACTACGATTTTTCATAAACTCCGTATACGGCAAAAGTGAAAAATAATGACCATGTAATGTATCATTTTGCACTTAGAAAGTAGTTGCAGAAAATGAAATTTTAAACATTAAATCAATCACTCAACTACGGGAAACAGGTATAATAAAGTAATGCATTTTTTATATTATACGTATAGAATATTAAGAGACAGCAATACGTCTACCATGAAGATTTTCCCTATACATAGTAGGTATACCCAAAAATATATTTTTAACCTTCATATGAATCACCCAACAGTTTCTTTAAAGCCGAACAATGGTGGGAACTCCCATAACTTTATTATACCTTTAGGGTACACTGGCCTTATGTCTTATCCATGGTGTTTAGATCAGGTACAACAGGATGCCGATGGTAATTCCTGTTAGACCATCGTTTTATATAGATGGCTATTCATCGGTCATGGCATATTTTAGTTGGAGTATTCTTGGCTTTTTAGGTTTTTTCGACTATTGCATGTCGCGTCGGACCAAACGCATAATTTTATAGAAAACTTAATGCTGGTGCTCCGATGGATATATTTCTTAAAAAATACAAACGAATTTGTTTCTCTAGGAAACCTCATGGTCAAACGTAAGATGAATACAAAAGACTATTGTCAATATACAGGTGTTCGAATTTGTAGCAGTAAAAGAAGTCAAATAAAGGGAGGTTACAAATCCAACTTACAATAGAATTAACACAACAATAAGTATTCAAATTTATGTACTTTTAAAAGCGATTTAAATACGGAACAAGTTTTTGAATAATCTCAAGGTGCTAAGTTGGACACTAAAAGAAACAGACCTTGTAGATTAGGTACTGTTATTCATTACTAAACAATTAGTAAATGTTTAATTACGAAGCTTTTACTTATTAGTTGCCACTATTTAGAACTTATTGTACTGGGATTTTGGTATTTTGAGTAATTTTAATATGTTTTTCAAAGATTTTTTTATTTTCTTAGAGAATACTAGGTATATGTTTACGGAAGCCCATAGATTTCTAGGTTTGCCTGAAATACACGGTGTTTCAGAAGTACGGTACGTAACTTAAAGGGGTGATTTCTTATGATATTTTATGAGAAAAGTTCATATGAACATGTGTCCGGAGTTGCTCCGTTTTTTATATACAGGGTGTTAAAGTTTTTTTTTTAATTGTTTTTTTATAATTTTTTTAAATATCCTTTTCCGAATTTATTGAAATGTGGTACCGTTATCCATAATGATAAGGGGTTTATTTGGCCCTAACTAGATTAAATTTATAAAGTCCAGTGGCGTCCCGGGGAGCACCATAACGAATATTATTGACAAAAAAATGTGCGCCACTGACTTTCTTGTAATTTTGATATTTTTTTTTGGATTTACGAACTAATAATACAACTTTTCATGTTCCTTGAATTGTTTTGTATCTTGCTTCGTTTTCGAGAGAAAAAATAAAAACCACTTTATTGCATGTGCAAACAGAATACCTATGTAATTCAAAGCTAATTAAAACATTTAAATTAAAAATGAAAAAATGCAACAATTAATCACCCCCTTAAGTTACCTACCGTACTTCTGAGACACCCTGTACAATATGTGTGAAGTTATAATCTTACACTAACCAGAAGGGAAGAAAGAAATTTTTTCTCTATGTGAATCTAAAATGTTGGTAAATAATATTAAAAATACATAAAATTAGAATATTTGGGGCTCTGATGATGTCCTTTACTTTTTGAAACAATATCCGGGATATATTTACTGGGCAATTTTTTTTTCTAAACCTATTATAGCATTTGCTCGAATGCCAGTGTTAATATAGTTCCCAACCCCTCATAAAAACTGTTTAAATGGCATCTGACGCGAGATCTTACCCGAAAATCTTCGATTTTTAAGCGACCTCACATAGGGGTATAACATGAGCTACGGTACTATTTAAAATTAAATAAATAAAATCAAGTCTCAATATATTTGTTTAAATTTTTCAAGTAATGGGGCGGTAAGTTTTCAAACGAACACATTGTCAAGAAAATTGATTGAGTTATATTAATAAGATCAGAACGTACTTTAATAGTGGTTTCTATAAATCAACTGCATGCCAGTTAAGCTAGTTTAATATGCGAACGAACATTGAAATCGTCCCGTTTGTTCTAGTTGGTGTCAGATTTGAGAGAAGTTTTTCGCAGTTTAGTTTCCTTCCTAATGAATACACCCCAATGTCCGCTCAATCTTAGTTAAATTTGCGCTGCATCTTAACTAGAAACTTCAAATTTAAAGTTAGGTTTTCCTTTAAAGTGTGCCATCGTTTCTGTCTTTAATGCACGGTTAAAATCTAAAAAATTGGGTTAGTACAAACGAAAGTCTGTGACACATCGTATCGAACTCAAGAAAATCCGATCGACCTTCCATACTGATCGCTCTCGCGTCAGAAAACATTCCTGAGACAGCAGGAAATTGAAAAAGCTCCGTCATTTACCTTAGTTTTTGGGTAGATCCATGGGATATAACCCAAATATATCCAAATGGACACTTAAAAACCACTGAAACATTGACACTTGTCCATTTTAACCACGATTTTTTGCAAGAACACCTTAGAAACGAACGAGAAGGTAAACTGTCGAAGTTACTGCGGTCGACTATAGTCGGCTGGCTCACCTGAGAGGTGAGGTAAAGGCGCGTCCCGTTAGGTTGGTATGTGAGCTCGAAGATAATCCGCACCAAAAAAGCACACTGGTGAAACACTCAATCCTCATCCTCACATAAGAGAGTAGGATGCTTCTTCGAATTTTTTTCATTTAAAGGAATCAAAAAGGAAGTAGAAATTATGTTATACAGTAAGTATTTCCCTGCTTCTTAATAACACCATCTGTGCCAATAAATTGTTATTAGGTACTTCTCTGTTTGGACACTTGAAATCCCAAGGTTTTACAAATTATAATATACCTACTCAACATTACAATTCTATTAATTATGTGTAATTATAGGTAAAAATCATGCATTATACTTTTGTACCAAAATTACAATGCATATGCGAGTCTAAAAACTCAATAATATTGCTTGCTGTTGACTATTCTGTGAATATCGGTCTGGTATCTTGTCTTTATGTTTTCTTGTAAGGTATCGTAAGGTTTAATTCTAATGATATCTCCCTAACTATGAATTTCGTGAAGCATACTAAAGCAGTTGTGGTTAAACTAAAATTATTATCTGGCCCTGGGAGTGGCACACACTAGTTGTCGAAACGTCGGGTATTGATCATATCAAAATGTATTGTCCAAGCAGCTGCAAATCTTATTTTTTTTTTAATTTCGTTAAAGTGGTTGTCAAAAAATAAACTGTCGTTGTAAATTTTTAATAGTTCATTTTATATTGATCATAAGATAATAATATGTAATTAGTTAAAAGTTAATGAGGCCCTTGTCAAGTTAGATACAAATGTCTGAATGCCAAGAATGCAACCTACCATACCCAAATAAAGCTGCATATACAATACAACATAAATTTGGTGCCATTGCATTGTTACAAACAAATTGAACCTTCAAAAATATTTCGGTGCTTTTGCTATGAATACCAGAGGATTAAAAACAAAGTTCTTGCAGGTCTTAACAGAGGAAAAAGCAAATGTTCTGGCGAAACCATTTCCCTCACACTCAATAGTTTATTTCCAGGGGGAAAACTCCAATATTTCTGCTGTTGAATCGAGAATCCCAAAAGCCCTGTTCGACATATAAAGACACTAACATGCAGTAAAGAAGGAAACCCTAAAATATCCTGAAAAGCGGTGTTTTCTTATGGATGACTTAAAATGCAATTTCTTAATTTAGGACTAAAAGTTTACAGACATATATTATGTCTAAAACTGCATAAATTTTAGGATGAGTTGAGAGGTGTTACAACCTTAATTGAATTTTTAAGTTTTTAAATAAAATTGTGATAGGAACTTATAAGTTAAGCACATTTTTCTGCCGTTTGCACTGTTAAGCTGCTGCAGCCTAATAAAATGCTAAAAATACTAATTTTTATATGCCAATATCTCAGAAACGATTTAGGATAAGGCTAGGTCAGGTCACAGGTCAGGTTAGGCTAGTTATTAAATACGCAATGGTTCACGTAAATTCCAATACTAAGAAGAAAACTACACCACTTTTAAAGTTAGCCTCCATCCCTCAGAAAGGAGGGGATATGCCAGTGTAATAACTACACCATAATTTGTCCCTCTTTCTTTCAATTACTCGCTATGAATTTATTGGGATCCTTTTCGGTTATAGTAAGTTGTAGGTCTTATACTTAATTAAAATTGTTAAAAAAAAATATTCGATTAGGTTTGGTGTTTATGGTGTAAGTGTGTAAACTGCCATCAAACCAGCAATTAAATATTCGGGGTGTTTCAGAAGTATGGTACCTAACTTAAAAACGATATTCCTTATGATATTCTGAAAGAAAAATATAATTAAATTAAATATCCTTTTCCCGATGTTATTGAAATTTGGTACCGTTATTTATAATGATAAGGGTCGTAATTAACCCTCACCAGATTAAATTTATTAAGTCCAGTGGCGTCCTGGGGAGCACCTTAACGAATATAATTGACAAAAAAATGTACACCACTGACTTTCTCTAATTCTGTTGTTTTATTCCGATTTACCAACTCATAATTTAACTTCTTTGTTTCCTTGTTCTCGTATCCTGCTTCGTTTTCGAGAGAAAAAATAAAAACCACTTTATTACATATTATACAAAAAACATACCTATATATTTCAAAGTTAATTAAAGCAAATGTTGAGAATTGGCACCTTCTGATAAAACGCACGATTGCAAAGTTCTTGCAGGTCTTAATTGAGGAAAAAGCAAACGTTCTGACGAAAACATTACCTTCACATTCAACAGTTTATTTCCAGGGGGAAAACTCCATCTAATATTCCCGCTGTTGAATCGAGAATCCCAAAAACTTTGTTCGCTATAAGAGGACACTAACATGCAGTAAAGAAGGAAACCCTAAAATATCGTGATACGCGTTTTTTTTTATGGATGACTTAAAATGCAATTTCTCTCAATTTTTTTTCTTAAACTGCATATATTTTGAGATGAGTTGAGTGGTGTTACAATTTTAATTGAATTCTTTAGTTTTACTTACCCGCTATGAATTTATTGGGATAATCCTTTTCGAGATATCGGTCTTAAAAATGGTCTTTCATTGCATGGACATTTATTCAAAACCCTGCCGAGAGAGGGTTGTAGGATTAACTATTAAAATATAAAAATTGTCAAGTAGGTTTGGTATCTATGGTGTAAAGTGTCTAGACTCTGTTATCAAACCAGTAATTTAATACATAGCTGCTAATGCAAATTGGTTCAATTCAGAAATGGGTGTAAAAAAGTAGTGTTATTTGTGAATTGTTTAATTATATATGGTGTCGAAAGACGGACAGATCCAAAGTCAATTTTGAGTTTGAGGGTCTTCGTGCTACTAAAATTCCCAAGAATAAACAAATACTTACCCGGGGCTGACCTAACGACGCGCGACGTGTCAATTTTAGCTGGTGCTTTAAAGGTAGTAAGGCTGAGAATTCAGTTTGTCTGCACCAATCAATTCTTGTATTGTCCCTTTTTATAGATTTTTAATTCCTTGCGAAACTAGACATAACAAAATTAGATAGATTGGTAAGGGGTAAGTTTGATATGTGCCACTTATGTTATGTGGTTGGTACAAGACTGTGATTTATGTAACAGTAAGAGGTTGTAGTAGTCGATTTTACGTCTGGGCAAGAAAGAAATTAAAAACTGTGTTGTTTACGGGAAATATTTATTTCATTTATTCATTATACATTTACGCTAAAGGCATTTTGAATAACTATTATATAAAAATAATTAACTATTATACACAACAATTGTATACTAAGACAAATAAGAAATATAAATACCTACAGTCCTACAGTACAAAAATAGGTATTATTTAAAATATAACTGATAATTTTCCAAAATTTCTATTATTGTGTAGATATTATGTACATTTAATATTGATTGATTATACCTTAGTAAGTCACTATGCAGAAACGCTCATTCTTAAAATAACAACCCGGTTATTTTCCATATTTTTTAAATGCACGTTTATAAATAAGTATCTGAAAGTAACTGAAACTATGAACAATAATTTAATATAATATTATACAGGGTAGCTAAAACCCAAAATGCAACATGACAAAACGTTGTAGTGAAGATTATAGCTTTCCAGCCATTGTCGGTAGGCATAATACTATGCTCCGTTCACTTTTTTCTTATCAATGGTATTTGTTCATTATGCAGAACTTTGTTACAAATAAATCTAGAAATATGTAGACGCGTAGGCTGATATTAAACGGGAAGACATTAACAAAGTTATTCGCAATTCGCACGTATATATACATATACCTCACTAAAATCATATGTTTATATATTGTTTTAGTATAACACCTTTGTAGATACGTATCTGAATTACCTCGTTTATGTTTTTCAGTTTACCATTATAAATTACAAAACATAAACAAGGTGATTCACATATAGATTTAAGTGCAAAAAATCCTGCTAAGTAAAAAGATATGATTAATAATGTAAAAGTTGATGCAGCATATCTATACATACAGTGGCTAAAAAACTAAAATCTCCATAATGACGCGTCTTTCATAATTTTTATTTTTTTATTTAACAGTACAATGTTGCATTTTGGATTTTAGCCACCCTTCAATAATATGATGATATTTTTTTTTTTTTTTGAAAAGTCATTTTAAAAATATGGAGAATAATTATATTATTATGTCTAAAAACGGCGTTATTATATGATTATAAATTGATGAACATAAACAATTTGATGCGCATACATTATACAGGATATTTTAAAAAACATGTACAATCGGTCGTGTGGTGATTCCTTACCCAAAAATTAGGCAAATGGTTTCTATCAACGTAGGTTAACGCTTCCCGTTTAATTCTAAGATACAGGGTGTTGAAAATTTAAAGAAAAACGGTTTTTCCTTAATATTTTTGAGACTGCTTTACATAACATTTTGAATTTTAGTAGACACTAATTAGGCATAAAAACACATTTGCTTCATGAAAATTGCTCCACTTCTACCAGTGGCATCCGCGCTGATTTTCTTCAAAATAAATATTATTTTCAAAATTACGCCTTATCAGTTAGCGGAAATGATCCCTAGACTTTTCTTCGTGTGACCAACAGCTTTGGATTTAAAAAAAAAATGACATTTATTTATTTTTATGCCCATATCATAACTAACCTGAAGTAACCTAAACAAAGCCGATATCAAAAATTTATCAAAAAGTAATTCACACTAGACTTTAAACTGCCTACATAACAGTGTTATCAAAAGAGGAAACGGCAGTGGCGTACATATTTTTTGCTCCGGTTAAAAATTGTAACACTTTGTATCTCAAAAATAAAGCGGTTGCAAACTTATGTTGATAGGGACAATTTGTCTTATATTTAGGTAAGGAAGCATCACACCCATAAACTGATTTTAGTGAGGCATGGTGAGTGTGTGCATAAAGTCTGGAAACGGCTTAATAACATCACAATTTATTGGCCGATTTAAACCAAATTTGGTACAGTTGTGTAAGAGGATCTGACGCACCGAATGACGATATTGTCGTTGTTGCCAGCTTTTTAGTTTGTCTGAATTCCAACGAATTTTATATTTTTAAATGTAACACCCTGTATATCATTTATGTTTTTACTTTAAAGTTGTTACACTTTTGGTATAACATACTTGGTTCCTAATATCAGTAGTTTTCGAAATAACGACGTGTTTTGAAAATATCAACAAATTGTGTTTTATTTATTAATAAATAAAACACCACTTCAGTTTTGATGTAAAGTCATAAAATCTGTCATTTTTACATGCAAAAATGTCTTAAACTAAAAGTGAAAGAATTACAATTTTTATGATGAGAGGATATGGCGTAGGGTCAGGTCTTACGTAGAGGTTAAAAAGGTATTTAATGACGCATTTCCAAACCGAACTCCAATTTCAATAGCCACTGTTCTAAAAACTCTCCGATGGTTCGAAGAAACCGGAAACTGTAGAGATAGACGACCAGCAATAGTAGATGAAGAGAAAAGTTTCGAATATTTTGTTGAAACCCCTCCTGGTTCCTCATTAAGAAAAATTTCTCAAGTAAGTGACGTCTGCCCCAAATCCGTCCATAATGTTTTAATTAAACATAAATATCACCTTTTCAAAATACATGTAGTTCAAGAGTTATCAGAAAATGATTATGAGCGAAGAATTGAATTTTGTGATATTATGATGTCAAAGTGGGACCAAAAACACCAGTAAAATAAATAGACACAACTGTGGATTTTGGGCGAACGAAAATCCCCACTGGATAAGAAAACGTCATACACAACGCCCTGAAGAACTGAATGTGTGGGCTGGGCTTGTGGGTGGCCACAAGATCGGTTCATTTTTATTGATGGAAATTTAACATCATAACTTTACCTTGAGCTTTTGAAAATTCAAATAGTGCCTACTATACGTAATGTGATAAGTTCAAATTATACAAGTACCTACATTCTTCCGACAGGATGGAGTTCACCCCTATATTGGTCGAAACGGGCGCGAATTCCTGAACAACACTTTTCCGAATGGGTGTCGCCTATTTCGGCCCCAGGAGGCAGGTATCGTACATAAAAACAGTCCAATTCGGCCCCGAACCCAAAATGTACCTGTTTTAAATTTACCCATCTCGGCCCGGAGGATTTAACGGTGGACTAATGAGGGCTGGTAAATAATGGCCGGTGAACTTAAAAAAGGCGAATTGAACCAAAAAGGAGGATTAGATGCCGTGCTAGCGCTGTTTAACCAATATAAGTCTATAAAAGGGGCAAACAATTAATAATAAAATTCCTCGGTGAACTTGAAAAAGGCGAATTAGAACCAAAAAGGTGGATTAGATGCCGTGTTAGCGCTGTTTAACCGATATAAGTCTATAAAACCTTATACCTGCGCAAGGATAATTACCTGTATCTGCGGAGTTCCATGCTGCCCTAATTTTAATTAGTTTTTCGTTGTGGGCCGAAATGGACATTATCCAAGCTCATTAAAATTCATCTTATCTGGTATTTCCAATTTTCGGGCCGAAATGGGCGACGCCAGAACGGGCACAATTGAGTGACCACCCAAGCCGCCTGATTTGTCACCTAATGACTACTTTTTATGGGGACACTTAAAGAGCAAAGCTTATACCACAATACATCAATATTTTGCTGATTTGCAGCGTCGCATTTTGACCGAATTTCAATTAATAACACCATAAATGATTTATTATCAAGCTGTACAGTTTGAACATTTAATTTAATTTTATTAAAATTCCCTTGATTTTCAGACAAAATAAGCAGCTGGCAACAACGCCAATATCGTCATTCGGTGCGTAAGATCTCCTTACATAACTTGGTTTAAATCGGACAATAAATTGTGAGGTTATTAAGCCGTCTCCAGACTTTATACACATACTGTATATGATGCGAAACACCTTATTTAAGTTTTCCGTTTGAATTCCCGAATTCTATTAATCTTTCGTCATCTCTTCCCAAACGGCCGCAAGTACATCAGTAACAGGAAATGTGTGATTTAAAACTTTTATCTCAAAACTGTTATACCAAAGTTTGAGAAAAATTAAAATTAAAATGAACATAATTGCAAACAAGCAGTAGAGCATTCTTCGGTAACACATGGCAGTACTTTGCCTCCATACTTTTTGAAGTTTGGTTTTAGGGGGGCGGCGACGGTTTCTTCGCAGTTTACTTTCTGATGGCGGCTCTTGAGATTCGATAATTTTTGATTGAATCCAACCAAAACAAAGAGCGGTCAGCTAAAATATATTTACGGTAGTAAATAGAAGGCGATTCACGTGCATTTTGGGCTCTTTTTAAACTAACTATCTATGACAATACAGTTAAAGAGCCTTTCTGACGCTATAAAGGGTGTTTTCTAACTCCGAAACTTCAGACGTGCTATTATTTAGTGACTGTGTATGACCCTGTATATGAAAACAATTTTAATTCAAGTATCTCGAAATTTAATCGCGAATTAAAAAAAAATACTACTAATATCGGGTGTTTTTTTAGGTTAGATAGAACTTTAGGTAGGAATCACTGTCAGACTGAGTTGTCAATCTGTCGCTATTTATAAAAATTATATTGCGTACAGTTTGGCAAATCATCATGCACAGACTCACGCTTGAGCAACGTTACCAAATTATTCAAATTTATTTTGAAAGTAGGTCGTCGATTCGCGAAACGTACAGAAGACTCCGTGAATTTTACGGCGCACATAATCGTCCATCTGAGCTAACTATCCGTCGCACTGTGGATAGGCTAGGGATGCGCGATACGATACGATATTTTTGAGTATCGATATTTTACCTTCCGATACCCGATATTTTGTATCGATATTTTTTATTCGATATATAATGAGTATCGAAATATTTTACCCTGTATCGTTCAGATAGTATCGATACATCCCAAAATTCCAAAACCCACAATTTTATTAATTTTATGATGCGGTTTGCAAAACAGCAAACCTCGAGCGGAAAATGCCCGGTCCGACCTTGAAGACTATAAATAGTACCAGTTACTAGTATACCTACCTAAGGAAAAATAACATTACCGCTTATTTTTTTTTTTTTTTTAAAACGTTAAAAATCGTAAAACAAAAAATAACAACGCGGATCGAAAAAGTATCGATATTTAGGGTATCGATATTTTTCAAACCGATATTTTATTGCATCGATACTCTACCATACGATCCGGATCGATACAAAAGATCGATACTTTCAGCGTATCGGAACATCCCTAGGATAGGCCTCGTACCACATACTCGCTACATGATGTAAAAACACCAGTGCGTCTAAAGAATGTGCGTAATGAAAGGAATAGCGCCGCTGTACGTGAAAGTGTGGAAGAAAATCCAAATTTATCCCTTCGTCGTCGGTCGCAGCAAGTTAGTCTCACCCCGTCGACTACGTGGACAATTTTGCGGAAAGATCTTGAGTTATACCCATATAAGATCTGGCTGGTGCAGGAATTAAAGCCGCAAGATCATCGCTTGCGTCCTTGTTTTACTAATTGGGCTTTAGCACAGTTGTAAGTTGTTTTACCGCAAAATTGTGTTTAGCGATGAGGCTCATTTTTGGCTTATCGGATTTGTAAATAAACATAATTGCCGGATATGATGTGATGCCAATCCATAGGAGATTCAACAGACCCCATTACATTCAGAAAACTGTACGTTTGGTGCGATTTACATGCTGGTGGTATAATCGGACCTTATTTTTTTAAAAATGAGGCTGGGGCTACCGTTACGGTCAATGGAGAACGTTACCGGACCATGACTAATGAATTTTTCTTCCAAAATATGGATGATATTAATCCAGGCGAGATGTGGATGCAACAGGATAGCGCTACGTGTCACAACGCGAACGAAACTGTCGCCTTATTTCAAACAAGATTTGGTGATAAGTTAATTTCGAGAAATGAACCTGTTAACTGGCCACCCAGGTCCTGTGATGTGACGCCCCTAGATTATTTCCTATGGGGCTACATCAAATCATTGGTTTATGCTGATAAACCAGCAACAATTGACGCCTTAGTAGCCAACATTGTTCGCGTTATTTATGACGTACAGCCAGCAGTGCTCGAAAAATCACCTAAAATTGGACTCGTGAGCAGCCGCGGTGCCATAGAATGATTTTTCAAATAAAATTAGTTTTTTGATCACAAAAATAGTTTCTTTATTATTTTTCCAAGTTTGGAGTTCTATCGTTCTTAAAAAAACACCCTTTACTTAATATTGTTATCATTTAACATTACAGGGAATCATATTTGCTGAGTATCTCTTTGACATTTTTACGCCTAACCCAGTACAAGTAGATAATATCTTTGCAGAGATAGACAACCAAAAATCAGAAAACATTGCTCATGTTACTCGAAAGGAAGTAGCAGAGGAAATTAAAACAAACTTAAATCGGAGAAAAGCACCAGGATATCAGCTACTTAGCAAGAGTTTGGTCATAATCACATACATCATTTAGTGCAGCTTTAAGATTGAAAGATGTACCTGCTTCTTGGAAAGCTGCAGAAGTATGGTCTCTCACAGATTTAAGAGAATGACTACCTGCCTTTAGTTATCACCTATCATAAAATTCTTTGTTGAAAGGGTTTTAAGGATCATAGAGATAATGATTTTATTATCCAGGTAGAGACCGTACTTGGCCGTAATTAGTTGACAAAGCCTTATTAAATAATGGGAAAAAAATAAGTAGACAAATCAGTGTTGCAAAACCAGTCATTTTATTAGTTCGTGTGAAATAAAAACGCAGCTTTGATTATCCAAATATGTGCCGTCCGTGGAGGCCCGGATTTAGAAATTTGCCGCCCCCCGCCCTACGAAACTTTTCGAATATTCGATATTAGGCCAATATCGAGACTTGTCCAAATCGATTCTTTTTTCGATTCGAGCATTTTCCACTTATAATGTTGGTACGCGTGCTAACGAAATAGGCGGGAAATTCAATTCCCACGAATATAACAAGTTTTCAAATTTTATCTCAAAATTTGCCGCCCTTCAATTCTTGCCGCCCGAGGCAACTGCCTACTGTGCCTGCATGGTAAATCCGGGCCTGGGGGTACAGGTACAACCACAGTGCGGAAATGAAAATGTAAGAAGACACTTATCTTTAGATTCTAAAGAGATTATAAAAAATGGATATACAACTCTCATAGAACGTGAAAAGTTGAGTAAAATGGAATGTATTGAAGAAACAGCCACATTGACTAAAATTTCGGAAAAAACAGTATGGAAAATTGTGAATAAACCCATCACCGAAAGGAAAAGAAGGAAAAATTCTGGGACTTGCAAAAAATTAGATCGCAACGATGAATATTTAGTCCGACGCAAAATTTATAAGATGTATGAAGAGCATACGGTACCAACACTGGATAATTTACTGAAAAGACTTGAAATAGATAACAGGGATATCAATTGCGGTAGGACAACGCTGTGGAAGTGTCTTCAACGAATCGGCTTTAGGCATGGCGATTTGAATAATATTTGACAAAAATCGCTTAGTACAGAAGTGGGAACAGACCTATTATATACTTAGATGACACCTGACTTGATACCCATGATACCCCATCAAAAGGTTGGGTTGATTCTAGTGACAGGTGTAGAACAAAGGCACCATTAAACAGAGGAAAAAGAATAACCATAGTACATGCAGGGTCCGAAGATGGTTCGGTACCAAATGCACTTTCATTGGCAGCCAAGAATATAAATGACTTGTGTTTGGATTACCATAACGATACCACAGCGGAGTTATTTGAGGATTGGTTCGTAAATAAGTAAATTCCTACTATTTCTCCAAACAGTGTGATTGTTATGGACAACGCAAGTTACCACAGTAGACAGTTAAACAAGCACCCTTGTTCAAAAGATACGAAAATGGCAATACAGGAATTTATGTATCAGAATGATATATATTTTCATGAAAGTTACACTAAAAGAGAGTTACTTGATGTGCTTAAGTTTCTAAACCTAGAAAAGGAGTACTACTGCGACAGCTACGCTAAAAGTAAGGGGAATACAGTGCTAAGGCTTCCGCCGTATTCCTGTATATTCAATCCCATAAAACACATATGGCATCAATTAAAATCTACCGTTAGACGTAATAATGTATCACCCACTATAAACGCTAGTGTACTGCATATTATTATTACTGAAGTGGACAAAGTGCCTGTGAGTAGCTTGAAAAATTGTGTATCGCGTATTAAAACTGTTGGACATTCATACAATCAAATTGAGAATATTACAGAAAGATTTATTATTAACATAGGTGCTGATAGTGACAGTGAAAATGAATTAAATGAGTAAACTGTAGTTGCATTAATTAATTATAATATATTCTATCTAAAATTGCTTATTATTTGTGTCAAATCATCCATGCTTGAAATACAATTCAGTGCGGGCCTGTGTAGACCCCAGACTGGTTTTAAACAGGCGTCAACACGAGTCGGTAAGTCATTCTCTTAAATCTGTGAACGTACTTTAATAATGTTATCAAAACCGGGTAAATCACCCACCAATGTCACCTATTATAGGCCTATCTCCCTTCTACCAACAAAATTTTTTGAGAAGCTACTACTGAAGAGATATGGCCATTGATAGAGAAAAATAACCTAAATTCCGGACTTTTGATTCAGATTTAGGTAGAGATAATCAACGAGTGATTAAGTGCATCGAATTACCGACATAATTGAAAGTACGCTTGAGGAAATACAAGTGTGTTCCGCAGTATTCTTAGCAAGCGTTTGTGTTATAGTATTCTTTATTGATCCATATTAAAAATGACATAAGATTATAATGAGACGGCAAACCAAGTTATGTTCTAACTTTTCGGTGTTTCAATTGAGACCAGGTTTAAACAACTTTCGCAACGAATCTAAACGATCGTCGCCCATTGTCGTTCGGAGGGAACTCATGACCAATTTTAATTTACTAAAAGATCTTTCACATGATGCCGAAGTCAGAACAAATCGCACAACTTTGTAGGCTCATGGCAAAATCTTACGTAAGTTGTATGCTTTCTTCAAAATATTAAAGAAATTCTCACATTGACCACACGATGCAAGAAGCGTTTGTATTTCTACCTGAATGCATTCGGGTTCTTGTACAAATTGATGATTCAGGTTGCAATTCAACTGCCAACTCAGACAAAAATGCCGACTCGGTACAAAAGTTAAGGGGGTGTCACACACCAATACCCCCGTCTGGGAACGCCTTTGCATCATATATATCTGATCGGGTTTTTAGAATCAAGCAGGAGGATGAATATTCCGACTTGAAAAAAATAAGAAGGCTTGTCTCGAGAAAGCGTCCTAGGCCCCATTCTTTATTTGTTATGTACCAGTGACTTACCAGTATCGGAAGAAACTACTATAGCCACATTCGCTGATGACACTGTTATTATCGCAGTTGATTAAGATCATGAAAGCTCTACTAGACATCTCCAAATAGCAAGCAATATGGTAGCTGACTGGACAATACAGTGGAAAATCAAGCTCAATGAACTTAAATCAATCCAAGTAAATTTAGAAGCTAGCACAGTCACTACACGTAGATAGATGTTAACGGTACAATTGTGCCCCATTTGATGAATGCTAGATATCCAGGCATGATTCTTGATGCTAAACTTCGGTGGCATGTGAAGAGGAAAAAAACTAAGCTACATTTAAAATATAAACAACATTATTGGCTTCTGGGAAGAAATTCAAAGTTATCTACAATATAATGCTTGTTACCGCCAGGTTTTTAAACTAGTGTGGCTTTACGGTATTCAGTTTTGGGGCTGTACCTGTGATAGCAATATCAAAGTAACACAGACAATCAACATCACGTCCGAAGCCGTTTGATCTTGTGTGGTGTGTAAGGTGCTAAAATCTAAGAAATTTAACATCACAAAGAATTAAACCTTGAAATTTCGGATAGTGGTTAGGAAACACCCTGTACATTTAAGTTTTCGCAATTATTAAAGAATTTCAAATCGATTTTTAAGTTTTGTAAAGTATACAATTTAAACAATGGGTCAACAAGACAATTAACCAACACTAATAATTTTAGTTAAAATTTGAAAATAGCTTGAACCACCTCCCACAAAGTGAAGTCAATTCCCTTGAACGGTACGATTACGGTTTCAGCCCAGGCTTTAAAAATTGCTATTGATATTGTTAGTACGGCTATAAAACCAAAGTATGCAGCTTTTTTAATTGCAAAGAATATCAACACCCTAACGAATAAATTTTTTGATGCATTTTTCTTTCTTGCTTTCTCTATTTCAGCACTTGTCGGTTCATAATCTACATAATCTTCGGGGTTATATATTATTGGCATAAATCTTGCTTCTACCCAACCGAAAAACAAAGCGGTTGCCTAAAAAAGATGTTTTAATTTTACAGTCGAACCAAAGTACAATTTTGAAGCAGTCACAAGAGTACGATTGTCAATGGTCATTTATTAGTAAAAGGCGAATAACATGCAAATTGCATCTCAATGCGATTTCTGCATTATTTGGTAATTTCGGAAAAATTTTCATATTTTTGGTACCTGGTGCATTTATTACCATACTTTGTGGAGTTGACAGAAATATCAGTCTCTCTTACTCCTTTATCTAGATTAATATTAATTTTAGATATACACAGTGGCAATAAAGTCGCGCATAGTGCCTGTAGCCTTTGAATTACCTCGTATACGAAATAGTGACCTTTATTAAAGTTGTTCAGTAAATTAATTCCCACATTTCTACCTGCATGAATTTTTCCTGTCATTTCTTGTTTTTCTTGCCATAGAGACTAACTTACTTTTTTTAATGGGGCACCCTGCATATGATTACATATTTGAATTTTACTGGGAAAACTCTGAATTTTTTGTATTTCAAATTTTTATTTATTTAAAATTATAACAAATTTATAATAACAAAATAATAGCCTAAAAAATTGAACAACTTAACATCGGAATAATAAACAAGTGAAACCTTTTCAGTGGACCAGGTGTTCAAAATAACCTCTGCTAATCAGAGCGCCAGGCGATCCCTAAACCCGTCTACAACGTTAAAAGGAAGTCTTCTGGAATGGCCCGAATTTTAGCACTAATTCTGACTTTTAGAGATTCTAAGTCATTTGGACGGTTAACGTAGATTTTGTTCTTTAAGTGTCTCCACAAAAAGAAGTCGAGCGGGGTTGAGTCCGGGGATCGCGCTGGCCAGTCAATAGCACCTCTTCTGCCTATCCAACGTCCTGGAAAATGTTCGCTTATGTATGGTCTTACATTTGCCGCATAATGCGCAGGTGCTCCATCTTCCTGGAACCATACCTGCTCATTTATGCCATTATTTACACTCGGTAAAAGCATTCTGCAAAAAGGAATTATGTGATTCCTGAGGAGGTCCAAATATTTTTCGCCATTCAAATTACCATCTATGAAAAAAGGTCCCACAATATGTCTACCAACTATGCCCGCTCAAACATGAACTTTTTCGGGTCTCTGAGTATGACCTTCCTGGAACCAGTGAGTATTTTCAGCAGACCAATAACGATAATTGTGTCTATTAACAATGCCATTTAAATGGAAAGTGGCTTAATCCGAGAAAATGATATCGCTTGCGAAGTTATTATCGTTATTGCATCTTTCCATCATGAGATCACAAAATTCAGCTCATATAATTATGGGGTGTTTCGTTCGTAATTATTGACAGTGTTTATTGCACATTTTTCTTAAGTTATTAGGCTATTAAGTATTAGATTGGCACCTGAAGGTATTTCAATTTGATTATTAACAACATTACATCGATTGTTGTAAGGCTTTTTTGATTGCTAATGTTTCTAATAGGTTGAGTTTTCTACCCTTGTGTTGAGTATATTATATCGGTTTTATTTTGGTGGATATTGAGTAGTTATTTATTATACAGTGGTCCGATATTCCTGTTTTATTTTTTTTAAATGGATGTTTTATGTTAATATAAGCCTAGTTTTAAAGTTTCTAACTGTTTGACTTATATAGATTGCATCACGAGTTAATTTGTTTTTATTTTCAATTTTTGAATTAGCTATGTATTTACCTAGGTTATTTTTACTGACTTGTATGGGGATAAGTTTATGGTTTTTGAGTTTTTTAAAGATTTTTTGACTTGTGTGACCTGTATATCTGATTGAACTGTATTTCGCGTTTGATGGAAGGGGACGTCCTCGGTAGAGTAGTTTTTGTGTTTTTTGTCTGAGCTTTTTCTTTAGTATTTTGTTTATAAGTGTTGTTGGATAGCCGTTGTTTAAGGCTATAGTTTGTATTATGTCTAATTCTTTATTATATGAAGTTTCTGAAAGTGGGATGTTGACTAATCTGTGGATCATGCCGTTGAACGCAGTTTGGTTTGTTGGGGATGTTTTGAGTCTGCTGGTATAACTATATATCGGTTGTCGTTGGTTTTCTATAGATTTGGTAGGTTAATTTAATTGGTTGTTTTGATGTATTATTGTAAGGTCCAAGAAATTGATTGAGTGGTCAGTTTCCCTTTCTATGGTAAATTGAATTTTAGTGTTTAAGCCATTTAGAAGGTTTAGAAATTGTTCTAGCTGTCGCTCTGTTCCTGTTCAAACGCAAAACACATCATCTACGTATCTGCGCCGGAAATGTATATTTTTTACTAATGCATTTTTTAAATTAAAAAGATGATATTCAAAGTTCTTCATGAATAATTCCGCTAACAATGGTGACGAAGGAGAGCCCATTGGTAGTCCTTCTTTTTGTATAAAGAATTTATCGTTAAATCTAAAGTAGCTTTGATCTATGGACAGGTTGTTGAGAGAGCAATTATCTAAAAAATTTGACCAAAATAACCCATCATCTGTCAATTTTTATTTTAATGACATGTAGAATTTAGTATTGTGTTATATGCCTTTGATAATGATCCGCAAGGGTTGAAACACGTGTCAGAAAACTGAATTAAATTGTGAAATATTACAAAAAATGCAAACTGGAAAAATCAATTGTTTCTTTTACTCACTTTTTTAAGCTGAAAAACAAGACAAACTACTGGATAAAATAACGCAACAACATAATTTTGCCAAACATACATTTTTTTTTTTGTTAAATGTCTAATCCTAAAGTTGCATTTGAATATTTTTTTTTGCATTGTTCCTTGATAATCCCATACCATTCATTATTATTAATAAAAAGTTATTATTATTACCCCCTTTTTAATGAAACCATGCAATTTGGTCATTCTTTGACAGGTGTCTGTGTTCTGTTCTCAGGTTCTTTAAACTTCCAGTGTCGAAAACTTAAGATTAATTGATCCCGGATTTTTAACACCTAATATCGAGTTTCTGTGATTTTCCCATTTGGCTTCATCAATAGTTTTGACTTTTAGGATAAGTAACTGGTCATACGTCTATATTGTCATATTTTTCTTTAATTTAACCTAGTTTCAATAATCACGTTGTAGTTGTTAACATGGTTGTGGTTAGCAATATTTAATTTCTTTTAATAACCATTTATTTTAAAAAATTCTTTTATCTCAAAATAAAAAACTCCACGCTATTTCAAAAATATGGGGCATAGCCCCATATCTACATATCAGTTAATCTTTTTTAAAATCTAAGAACCTTTTGTAAAAAATCTTCTCTCCTCCAATAATGTTATACTCAATTTTCTTTAAATAATCTTTAATCAATATTGTTTCTTTATGAAATAAAATTTCCCATTTATAATTAATATTTTACTTATAATCCTAATACAATAATTAACATGTATCCTGATAAGTTGTACTCATTAATTTGAGATAACCGTACATTAACAGTTTCACTCAACTCGTTGATCGGTAAGTTTTACTTAAACCTCTACTTTATATTTACTGGTCGTTCCTAACATTGCCCTATCGTTTTTAGTATCCCCTGAGGATGAACGCTTAAGCGTTTAAAACATGTTTCAAGAGTTTGCTATTTCCTTCTACCAGAACCATCCGCAGACGCGTTTCGCTGTATTACGGCTCGTCAGTGAGGCTATGGGTTCTGACAAAAGGAAAAGGCATAGGTGTCTGTTTTAAAACAGAAAAAGCGGGATTAAACAGAGAATGAATCCAGATGGCTCCATCTCGTGGCGCTGGTAAAGAACACCAATGCCCAGCTCGGGCATAGCGCTGCCTAGCGAGGACTCCTGCAATTGTAAGGTGCTGTCTTTGCAGGAGATCCTATGATATTTGTGGCGTTGTAAGTCCATGTCAGAGGGCGGAGGTATGCTTATGAATTGGTGTTCTTCACCAGCACCACGAGATTGAGCCATCTGGCTTCATTCTCTGTTTAACTATATATTTGTTGTTACACTCATTAAATGGTGGAGGAAGACTGCATTGCTTTATTTACATAATTTTGACTCCACTGAAAGCATGAATTATTTCTTTAATTTTAAAGTAAGGGACGTTATTGAAAGGATTTTAAGTTGGAGCCATGTAAATCGATTGAAGGGCAATCGGTGAACAAATTAAACGAAGGAATTGAGAACCAGAGATAATAACAGAGGTTTTTACACGTTGATGCCACGGTATTTGTGTAGAGTGTGATTGATAAGTCTATCTACGGATAGGATTGATTAGAACCGGTTGGGGAACGCCTACATTCAGCAGTTGATGGCGATAAGCTTCATGATCGTGATTAACTATAGTTTTTGGGCTTACCTGTATTATCATAAAGACAATAAGAAAATAATATCCCCTTTTTAACCAATATTTCAGCTGGAGATATAAAACATTTCTGCTACTGCAATCCTGAAAATACAATGCTATGCAAGCTAGGTGATGATCATTATTATTAAATTTCGTCGGCATAACGTAGTCAGTATGATAATCAAAACATACGTCTGGTCCAGTGAGCCCTAATTTGCAACAACAATACTCCATCTATAAAACGACGGTTAATTTATTATTATGGTAATATCCTTAAAAGATTTTCTAAAAGTATACAGGGTGTTTCGGAAGCAATCTGAAATATTTTAGAACGTAATTCCTCAGTCTTTTGGTAAAAAAAACATATTAATCAAAATATTGGGTGTTTGTTTGAAGGTTTGAGACAATGATGTATCGTGAATGATATATGTGTTTTGGACTTCCATTGTCATTATTTATTAATTGGACCAGTTTCTACTCCAGTCGTCTTCAGGTGAATAATGAACAAGCTACGAGACTACGAGGGTATTTATACTACCTCCTGGTTAGCAGCGCATGACCGAGATTGGTGCAGTTATGCGTTACTGTGTGGTTCTACACTAAGCTTACATATACTTAACAAGGGTTTCCAAATATTTCATATGTCTAAAGAGGGCTTACTAAAGCAGTCTGGATTTTGGGTTATGACGGCCGCTTCTTTGAATTTCCTCTTTCGCCACTGTTCTTCTTTGAGTATTATTTTTGCCTCTGACCATTGCAAGTGGTGGCCGTGTGTCCAAGCATGTTCTGCTGCACCGGATCTGTCTGTTTCTCCCTTCTTTGTGTGGTTTCGGTGTTCCTTGATTCTTGTATCAAGGGGGCGTAGGGTTTCACCAACATATGATTGTCCGCACTCGCAAGGTATTATATATACGCAGTTCTTCGTGTCCCTTTGGCTGGTTGGCTTCGTCTTCGTCAGGTGGCTTCTTAAGGAATCTTTGGAGCTGAATACTGTTCGAATTTTGTATTGCTGTCCTATTCTTCACATTTTCTCGAAGATTCCATTGACATATGATACCTTTATGGTGGGTCCAGTTTCGGCGTCATATTTCTGTCTATTCATGTGATTCTTACGCTTCTTGATAGTCTGGTCTATAGTCTCGTGGGGTAGCCGCTTGTGTTGAGGTCCTTTTTGATGGTGTTGAGTTCTTCGGAAAGAGATTTCTCAGAGTTAGAGAGAGTAAATGCTCTGTCAACAATTGTTTTGACTATCCCATGTTTTGTGGTATTTGAGTGGTTTAAGGCGTACTTAAGATATCGACCAGTGTGAGTTTTCTTTCTGTATACCGATGTTTGGATGGTGTCCCTGTTCTTCTGTACTATGACGTCTAGAAACGGTAGTTTATTGTTTTCCTCCTTCACCACACAAAGAAGGGAGAAACAAACAGATTCGGTGCGGCAGAACATGCTTGGACCCCCGGCCACCACTTACTTATGGTCAGAGGCAAAAATAATACTCAAAGAAGAACACTGACGAAAGAGGAAATTCAAAGAAGCGGCCGTCATAACCTAAAATCCAGAGTGCTTTAGTAAGCCCTCTTTAGACATAAGAAATATTTGGAAACCCTTGTTAAGTAGATGTAAGCTTAGTTTAGAACCACACAGTAACGCATGACTGCACCAATCTCGGTCATGCGCTGTTAACCAGGAGGTAGTATAAATACCCTCGTAGTTTCGTAGCTTATTCATTATTCACCTGAAGACGACTGGAGATACTCACCAGTTGAAACTTTGTGATATTAATAAATAATGACAATTGAATTCCAGAATACATCTATCATTCAAAATATTGGGTGTAAATTAATATTTTTTTCAATTCTTTACAAATAGTTTAAAAATGAAATGTTCCCTGTTTCTTACACTTTAAACCATTACACCCTCTATATGGGATGGTTTAGTATAAACAGTAACTTCGTACAATGGTATCCATATTATACAGGATGTTATAAGAATGGTGTCAAGGGCGAGTCTAGGGGCAAGCAAAATCATTACTAGGTGTAATTTAATAATTTTTTAATATGATGCTTACTAGGTAAGTCTTTAAGTACGATAACGGCACAACAATAATATTCTTGGACAGCTTAAACCTTAAACTAAAAAAAAGGTACTCTTGATCGACATCGATAAAATGGACTGTTTACGGAAAAAAATATTTTTGTGTTACATTAAACTAGTGGAGCAGATTGTGTGTTTTACTTTACGTTAAAAATATTTTTGTTCAATATGGGTTTTTTGATCTGGTTGTCATCTTCATAAAATCCCTTTTTTGTTGCTATGGTTTTTTAACATGTACCAATTTAAATAAGAATATTTAATTCAGTGTCCGTTAAAAATAAGGTGTTTTGAAATTTTCGATCTTTTTTCTTCTTATTCTTCTTGGTTAGTTAATTAATAATTGAATTTACGTTTGCTGAATATGCCGACATGCATCTAATGTATTAGCTTGCATCATGTAATAAAGCCGGAAGTTTTAATGAAAACGATTTCCAAATAGAAGAATTCTTGATAGGAAAACCTTTGAAAGATTGGTTCGTCGTTTCAGAGATGTAAAAACTACTATGTCTTATATTTTAATTGAACTTATTGAAGGATACAGATTTAATGTAAAGTGTCGTAAATAATTAAAAGAAAGTTTAGCAAGGCCAGCCACAATTGTGAAAATCAAATCCATCGCGGTGAGGGTATTGAAGAAAACATCCTAATTACCGTAGAAGCAAATCCTTTTGCAATTATTGTCCGAAAATTGACTGTCGAGTTTAATTGCCCAAAATTGACGGTCTCTAGAATCCCTAGAGAGCAACAGTTGCATCCGTACTATCTCCAAAAAGTCCTTGCGCTTCTTTCTGAAGAGTTTAGATCGGTACAGAAACGATGCAAATTTCATTGGTTCAGTTAGTTCTCTTTACGGACGAAGCTGGATTTTCTAACAACGGCATCATAAACTCCCGTAGTTTGCATTTATTGGCAGAGGTAAATCCCCATGCTTCTATTGTAACGCATCATCAGCATCAATTCGAATCCATCAACGTGTGGGCCACAGTCATCGTGCAACATTAAATTGGACGATTTGTATTGCCAAGAAGATTAATTGCGGAACAATATTTGGAATGTCTTCAAAACAATTTGCCAGAACTTTTAGAAGATCTACCTCTGTCAATACGACGTGATAATATGTGGTTCATGCATGATGGGGCCTCGCCACATTTTAATCTAGTTGTTCGAGAAGACCTAAACAAGAACTTCGAAATCCGATGGATAGAAAGAGGAGAACCAGTGACTTGGCATCCTCGATCACCTTACATAAATCTATTAGTTTTTTTTTGTGGGGCTATTTAAAAACTTAAGTCTATGCCAGTCCAATAGACGATCGAGAAAACTTATTGGAAATTATTAATTTTTATTGCCGCGAGATGAGGGCTAATGTTAAGGCATTGTGAAGGCTCCAACAATGTTCAATTCTTACCGTTAGGGAATGCATAAGTGTAGAAGGAGCTCATGTTGAACCGACATCGACATACAAAATTATTCAATAAAAACGATATTGAAGAAAAATATTTTTTTTTTTTCGTAAACAGTTCATTTTATCGATGTCGATCAAGAGTACCAGTCAAATCTGATATTTTCGTGTTGGCAACGGTAAGTAGCTGTTTAATGTCATGTTTTCGAACCCGTCGCGCGTCGTATAAACACAATTTAACGCGTATTTCCATTGAAGCTCTCTTGTATACTTGGTAATAACGAGCAACTTATGGAATAAGTGGCAGAAGCCAACAAATGGTATAGTAGAGCCACCTCCATAGCTATTAAGGGCTTAAGGGTTACAAATATTTTCGCCTAAAGCCACCATATAATATTTTTGTATCCATGCAAGAATGAACAGGTTAAAATATATGACACCTTATTTATATCATCCTGTGTAAGCGAAAGGATGCAGGCTACTGAGAATTTAGGTTTTTCATAAAAACATCTGAACAATTAACCTTTCAAATATTTTAGATCACTTCTGAGGTACATACAATAATCCCGGTTAAACTCAGCTTACTCGCACAAGTAGAATAAAGTTTACTGAACTGGGTCGAAAATGCTTCAAGGCTTTTTTTTTCATCTTTATGCAAATGCTTCCATAATAAATAAAATATTACTCCTTCTGCCGCTAAATTAAGGATCAGCCAGATATTGTGCTAAAAAATTGCTCAGAATAATTTCTATTTTTTAACGAGGATTTTTATAGTTTACAGGCGGTTAGGTCATCCCGAAATTTAAAAAAAAATGTTTTTTTTTTTGTTTTTTTTTTGTTTTTTCTTGGTTTTCATTTGGAATTGCTACAAATCATTTTGTTTCAATTTTTTTACACAATTTATTTGGATATAATAAAATAATTTTACATGCCCAATCTGTTTCAAAATAACTTTACATGTATTTTTTGCATTTTCATACGCCTCAGGATGACCTAATTCCTCATAAAACAAGAGCCGACGGTATCGATGCCATATTATTATCAACGCGATTGGGTAAAACAATCTGTCCTGCAGTTGTATTTAAAAAGTCGTACTGCGGCTTATATATATATATATATAGTTATTATATGACGTGACTATATGACGACGATATGTCGTGAAAATGACCTCCTAATGTCACAGACCGATGACGTCAATATCTGACGTCATTTATACGTTTTTAAATGACGTGACTTTCACGTCTAAAAATATTTTGTATTCACCAGTAATCTACTTTCAATTGAAACTAGTAAATACATTGTGTAAGCGTTTATTAGGGTTAAGTACATACTTCAACCAACGAAACCAAAGCAAAGGTAAGTTACCTGCTATTAATTGCAGGGTATTGCTGCTGCATGACAAAGGATTTCTTGATTTCTAGTATTGTACTTATGTTAGTGGAATTTTATAGACGAAATCTCTAATTTTTAGTGTATTTGTGCTTAATTTTCTAGTTAAGTTAATATTTTGTTTATTTTTGCATACTTTTATCGCCATGCTGGATTTATGAACTACTTTAAACTTTATCATTTTAAATAGAAATAAAGGTCTGTCTTTACCACCAAATAACTTTATTTGCCCCTCTAGGGTAGAAAACAAGGGTTATAGAAAATACATGAAATGATGAAGAATTAAAATAAATTTCTTAACGTTGTACTAGTTTCGACTTTAGGGAAAGTCATCGTCAGCAACTAATCATTTAAGAAATTTTGTTATGAAAAGTAGTTAAAACAGTTGGGAGAACAATGGGTGATTCAACAATAAAATACAATGAAATGCAGATTATGCAACCATTGGAATAGACAGCAGCTTATTATAAGGACGATGTATCTCTATGCAATGGTAGGAGATGATTTAAATGCAAGTAGGATAAAAGACCCTAATCATAATACAGTGAGTTAAGAATGTTGAAATTAGAACATGTTGTAAAAGAAGAAATTCATTCTTTGATTTAAAATGAAACTGACTTAGTGAGGGGACATGTATATTGTTGTGGTGGATTAGATTTTATGTAAATTAAATTAATTGAAATTGCTTCTCCTTAAAATTGTCAAAACGAAACTATGTCATTTCTGGTAAAAAATTTTGGGAATACATCAAGTGGTCATTATTCACATGTTATATTATTAAAATAAAATAAAATTTCTTTTAGTAAAATCAAACATTGTATTAATGAAGGGAATAATTTTGCAACGCCATTCGCCTCGAATAGCACGCATTAATTTTTAATGATAAAGTTAATTCACCAAATGATTTCTTCACCTGGTAACAGGAAGAAAATTAAAACTAAGAATTCCCTTCATTAATACAATGTTTTGATTTTACTAAAAGAAATTTTATTTTATTTTAATATTATAACATGTGAATAATGACCACTTGATGTATTCCCAAAATTTTTTACCAGAAATGACATAGTTTCGTTTTGACAATTTTAAGGAGAAGCAATTTCAATTAATTTAATTTACATAAAATCTAATCCACCACAACAATATACATGTCCCCTCACTAAGTCAGTTTCATTTTAAATCAAAGAATAAATTTCTTCTTTTACAACATGTTCTAATTTCAACATTCTTAAATCACTGTATTATGATTAGGGTCTTTTATCCTACTTGCATTTAAATCATCTCCTACCATTGCATAGAGATACATCGTCCTTATAATAAGCTGCTGTCTATTCCAATGGTTGCATAATCTGCATTTCATTGTATTTTATTGTTGAATCAACCATTGTTCTCCCAACTGTTTTAACTACTTTTCATAACAAAATTTCTTAAATGATTAGTTGCTGAAGATGACTTTCCCTAAAGTCGAAACTAGTACAACGTTAAGAAATTTATTTTAATTCTTCATCATTTCATGTATTTTCTATAACCCTTGTTTTCTACACTAGAGGGGCAAATAAAGTTATTTGGTGGTAAAGACAGCTTTATTTCTATTTGCAATCTCGCCACAGAACATGGACTACTTCTTAAATTTATCATTTTATGCACTTCCAGGCCATTTTTAGGTTAACTCGAGGGTGAACTTTATTGGCAATTGAATTCAATATTGAAATTTTAAGAAGTAGGCCAACAACTTCTTAAAGTCATTTAAAAGGTCCCGTTATTATGGGTACTTTAGGTGGTAAATTCACCTAAAATTCCCATCAAGTTAACCTAAAAATTGTGTTAAAGTAAATAAAGTGATAAAGTTTAAAGTAATTTATAAATCCAGCATGGCGGCAAGGATATGCAAAAATAAACAAAAGATAAATTTTACTAAAAAATTAAGCACAAATACACTAAAAATTAGACATTTCGTCTATAAAACTCCACTAACATAATATAATACTAGAAATAAAGAAATCCTTTGTCATGCAGCAGCAATACCCTGCAATTAATAGTAGGTACTTACCTTTGCTTTGGTTTCGTTGGTTGAAGTATGTACTACCACTAATCAACGTACAAACACAACACCACATACACCTACTTATAAAAAAAATGGCGTTAACGTCATAGAAGAAAGCTTATTAAATACGGATTTGCCGCTTACTGCCCAAGCCGCGAGCCTACGTTCGTCCGCAAGGTTGCCAATAGGTTAACACAAAATTAATGGCAAAACTTTTCTGTATTCCTGGTAAACATAAAATAGCATTTTCACTACACTAATAATATTGTCAGCGCATTGTAAATTTATTATTGTTTTTGCTTTTACCTTACCGACTGATTATTATTACCAAGAAAATTAAAACTATGAGACATGATGCATGGCGTGAATAGGAGTTCCAGGAGTTCCTAATACACTGCCAACCCTGTTCATCCTCGTTGCGCGCGCAGCCAATGCATGATTATGAGGCCATTATTCTTTTTTTTTGCGTCAGCAAAGAGAATGTCGTGTAAGTTGTTATAGTTTTTGGGTACAAATAATAAAAAATATGTCACACCAGATAATATCACCAAGTCAAGTCGACAATGAAAATGGGTTGAATTAAATGACGTCAGAAATTCGGCAATTAACTGACATCAAAATGTCGTCAATTTTTTGGTTGACTGACGTCTATTGACCAGTAGTCACTAGATACTGACGTCATCTTGACGTGCTTCTGCGGACTGGGTAATGTCTAAATTAATTTCCATATTTTTTTAAACATGTCCTGCAACAAATGCTCACATTGTAAAACTCTAAGCTGTCGCAAAAGTAGGCTACCAAGTAGTTGAAGAAATATTCTAGTATTAAGGTATCTACATCCAACCAAAATCTGGTTTGTCTTTCCTCATTCGCAACTACGCCAGCTTTAAAATGTCATCATATCGTCCCCTTCGGAATTCTGACCCTGATCTTCCATTACCAAAATTCAATTTGGGATCTTACGAAATTGCGATGACATATTATAACTTCCATACCATCGGCTATTAAACTATTAGCAAGGTGTGTGTGAACCGGTAGATGGTTAGTTCACCTTAGTTGCTGCCCTACCATAATACTTACAATTTTAAGAAGTTTCCTTTTACGTTTAATTACACCAAAAATACCGGCTGGAATCATCACAGCGACATAAATAACCCCAATAACGATACATGTTTGTCCTAATGCTCGAAATTTTTTTCTATGCGAAATCAGCATCGTGTACAACACCGTAGTTTGATCTTGAATAAAGCATCCGCCAACTAAAAGAGCTAGACCACATAGCTAAAAAATATAATTCTTGCTTTTATATTTAGGTACTGCGGATATTACTGTCCGAAAATGTACATTTTAATAAAATATATACCCACAAATAATAACAAATCACTTGTAACAGTAGTCATTGCAGACATCAACTTCAAAATCTTTACAAATTTTCTATATCGAGCTATAATTCGGAATTTTAAGGTATTTTCCTCATTTTGAATATTTTGATCAACTTCGAACTCCTGTGGGGGAACATCGCTTGTCTGAGCTTCATGTGAAATGAAATCGCTAGATGCTTTAGTATCTAAAACAAATAAATTATCTTCATTAACACGAAACCAGTTAATAAACTGGTAGGTTAGTGCCGTTCATTTGGCAGTGTTGGATACAGACAATATTAAAGTGCTGAAACAAATAAATATAAATATACAACTCCCATTAAGCGTTAAAGTTGGGTGAAATAAGTGTTAAAGAAAACTGAAATGAAAACTGTTAGTATAACCGAAAGAAACACACGTTTCTGGCAGTTGTAAAAAATTGGATGGGAGCGAGGAAGACTAAATCAGGCAGAAAAATTTTAGGATATATGAAGGGCATCCGGAACTTACATTAGGTAATTTAGTGAAAACACTTAAGGTAGATTAACCCGGAAATAAACTGTGGTAGAACAACGGTGTGAAGTGTCTTTAAGGCATCAACTTGAAATAAAAGATATGTCGATAAAAGGGAGTTATCATGGAAACGCAACGACTTAAAATATCACGATTTTAATACTCTTAACAAAAATCGCTTAGTATACAGTGAGGGCATAAAGTCTGGAAAAGTATCTTTTTCAGGTAAGCGATGAATTTTCCGTAGAATCCAAAAATGCAATAACAGACAAGATATTTAAAGTTAACAGCCGCCCAGTATTCTTGAAATACCCTGTATAATCTTCAGAAGTCTTAAAAGATGCAAGGAAATAAAATAAAATCGACGTGTCCGATCGTTTTCTATTCTGGTGCATCGCTTACCTGAAAAAGATACTTTTCCAGACTTTATGTCCTCACTGTAGAAGTGGGAATAGACCTATTACACTTAAATGAAGCATGGTCTGATAGCTATGATGATTCCCAATATTCCTCCCATATCGTGTGTTTTAAGGAACATGTTTTTGGGTCTTTTATAAATACTATCACGGTGAAAAATCACAGCATTTGTTTAAAATTGAAATTAAAATTTTTTATTTTAGTCCGACGCAAAATTTATAAGATGTATGAAGAGCATACGGTACGAACACTGGATAATATCTTGAGATAGATAACACGGATATCAATTGCGGTAGGACAACGCTGTGGAAGTGTCTTCAACGAATCGGCTTTAAATTTAAAAAAGTCGATAAACGGCAAGTTATCATGGAATCGCAACGACTTAAGGCATGGCAATTTGAATATTTAACAAAAATCGCTCAGTACAGACGTGAGAACAGACCTATTATATACTTAGATGAAACCTGGTTTGATACCCATGATACCCCATCAAAAGGTTGGGTTGATTCTAGTGTGTAGAAAGAGGGCACCACCAAACAGAGGAAAAAGAATAACCACAGTACATGCAGGGTCCGAAGATGGTTGGGCACCAAATGCACTTTCATTGGCAGCCAAGAATATAAATGACTCCTGTTTGGATTACTATAACCATACCACAGCGGAGTTATTTGAGGATTGGTTCGTAAATAACTTAATTCTTAATGTTTCTCCAAATAATGTGATTGTTATGGACAACGCAAGTTACCACAGTAGACAGTTAAAGAAGCACCCTTCTTCAAAAGATACGAAAATGGCAATACAGGAATTTATGTATCAGAATGGTATATATTTTCATGAAAGTTACACTAAAAGAGAGTTGTTACTTGATGTGCTTAAATTTCTGAACCTAGAAAAGGAGTACTACTGCGACAGCTACGCTAAAAGTAAGGGGCATACAGTGCTAAGGCTTCCGCCGTATCACTGTACCTATATTCAATCCCATAGAACACAAATGGCATCAATTAAAATCTGCCGTTAGACGTGATAATGTATCCCCTACTATAAACGCTAGTGTACTGGATATTATTATTACTGAAGTGGACAAAGTGCCTGTGAGTAGCTGGAAAAATTGTGTTTCGCATATTAAAACTGTTGAAAATTCATACATTCAAATTGGGAATATTACAGAAAGATTTATTATTAACATAGGTGTTGATAGTGACAGTGAAAATGAATTAAATGAGTAAACTGTAGTTGCATTAATTAATTATAATATATAATTATAATATATTCTATCTAAAATTGTTTATTATTTGTGTCAAATCATCCATGCTTGAAATACAATTCAGTGCGGGCCTGTGTAGACCCCAGTATGGTTTTAAACAGGCGTCAACACGAGTCGGTAAGTCATTCTCTTAAATCTGTGAACGTACTTTACCAACTTCTACCTTTTGCCCGAAATCTCTTTAATTTATTCATCATGACTGGTAGACTGGTTGAATCTATCTGTTGCCTTACTTTCACAACTACCAGTATTCATTCATGATAAATAAATATTATCTATTATTGTTTGTTCGCCTATATTGTTTGATCACTTGCGATGAACAGGATTACTCATTAACTGTCCTCTTTATCGGGAATTCCGGCGCTTATAAGGAGATTTAGGGGATGCCGAATTTTCTATTAGGCCTTCGACACCTAACTCGCTCCTGCTATACAAAGACACTGACAGAAACTTCTTTCCTTCTCTCGCGCGCGTGTTAGGTCATGTTTATTTTTGGTGTGAAGAGCGGCTGATTTCGGGGACGTTACCTGATTGAGTCTTATTTCTCGTTACAATTTTCAAATATTGATTTAATATACTTACGCGTTACTAATACACAACAGTACGTATAGAATAGAAAAAGAGACAAAATTACGATATCTGGGTGCGAACGCAAATAAAAAAAAATAGGAAAAATAAATCACTAGGGGAAGTTCTACGAATGTTCTTTTCACAACTTTTTTTTGGGTGATACTATTTACTACTATTTATGTTTTATTGACCCCTTGACGCGGAACCTCAATCCCTCTCTGCAGAAACCTAGGGTTTCTCGGAACCCCTAATTTATTGGCATCACGAAGCATTAAGTCTCTTAACCCATTTTATCCCACCGTACTCATTTGAGTACAGCCAATAAAAGTACGGGTGGCGACATCTGTGACAGAGAAGCAGTATTTCATGATTATAGGAATGCCTTAACAAACGAGTATCTACTAATTTTTAGTATTTTCAACTGCAAGTGGCTTATTTTAGATTTGTTTTCCCAAGCTATCTCTTTATAAGCAAGTCTGTTCTTGTATGTGTCACAATAATTCTATTTTAGACTGTGTTTATTGTTTTTTCTTTATTGATTTGAGATATTTTGCTAGACAGGTATGTACTACAGACATTACATTATTTGGTATATCCAAAAAAAAAATTCTTGTTCACCAACTTCAACAAAATATGCATGTATTTATTTGAGTACAATGGGAGTACATGTTGTCAGAATGTTTAATTTTTATTTCAGATGAGTATTGGTTAAAAAATGAACCCTGACGAATTTGACGAAATAAATGCAATACAATTTTATGGAAAACGTTTTAAGACGCTTCAGGCAGCTGCTGAAGATGTCGCTCAATCTACCCATCAAAATATAGATGTTGTAGTGATTCCCCCCGATGTTGATTATCAAACAGACGATGAAGATATTGACGATGATGATCTTCAAACTGAACATTTCCCCAAGGATGTTCCAGGTGAAATAGAGCTGCACTATGCCAGTGACGAAGAAGATGACGAGCCTTTATCCAATTTGGCTACTAAGCTACGTGAGGCAAATAGCGGTGAAGAAGATAATATCCCCCTTGCAATTTTGGCACAACGCTTGACTGCTACAGATAAAGTCATAAACAAGGAACCATTATGGACCGAAGAAATGGTGGATATTAGCATGCCTATAACTACTGGCTACTTGGAACGTCTCAATAATCTAAAAGCATGTATCCAAAATGAAACGCCAGTCGAAATCTTTGAGCGTCTCTTTGATAAAGACATTCTTGCATTTATAGCGAACCAATCAAATTTATACGCTTCCCAAAATAATAACCACTTGTTTCATGTGAGCGAAGAAAAAATAAAAATTTTTATGGTAATTCTGCTTCTAAGTGGTTACCATAGATTGCCAAGAGAGCATTTTTATTGGAGTTTAGATGATGATCTTTTGGTTCCGCCGGTGTCAAACAGCATGTCGCGAAATCGCTTTCAGGAAATCAAGAAATATATTCATTTTGCTGATAATACTCAAATTGACCAAAACGATAAAATGTATAAGATGAGATCACTGATGGATAAGCTGAATAAGAATTTTCAACAGTTCGGAATATTTAACGAAAATTTGTCAATTGATGAAGCCATGGTCAAATATTTTGGACACCACTCGGCTAAACAATTTATTAGAGGGAAACCTGTAAGATTTGGTTTTAAATATTGGATGCTTTGTAGTTCCACGGGATATTGCTACAGTTTCGACACGTATTGTGGTGCAAAACCAAATACTTTAAATGACAAGAAAAATACTGTTTTGCCTTTAGGATCAAGGGTTGTCGTGAATCTGTTAAATGTTGTGTCAGAGTCATCAGACCATAAGATCTTTTTTGACAATTATTTCACAAGTTACAGTTTGATGAAAAGTTTGAGGGAGCAAGGATTTCGAGCAACAGGAACTGTAAGAGAAAATCGCACGAAAAAGTGTCCGTTGCTTTCCTCCAAAGATATGAAAAAGAAGAATCGCGGGTATTTTGAGTATCGCTACGATAGAAGCAATTTATTACTCTTTGTGAAATGAAAAGATAATAATGTTGTAACCATGTCCACAAATTATTACTCGGTTGAGCCCGTCGGAAAAGTAAAACGTTGGTGCTCCACTGCCAAAGAGAAAATTAACGTCGACCAACCAAAATTGTTTTCCGCGTATAATGCTTCAATGGGGGGTGTTGACTTACTGGACCAAGCTGTGAATAATTACAGAGTGAGCATCCAAGGGAAGAAATGGTGGTGGCCTCTCTTTACTCACATGCCTAACGTTGGCCTTGTAAATGCTTGGAGATTACAGATGGAATCCGGTAATAAAACAATGGATCTTCTAGCATTTCAAAGAGAAGTTGCTCGATATTATTTAAGAGCTTTCAAAAAATCTACCCACACCATGAAACGCCCGATTGGTTCAGTTCCAGAAAGTGTTATTAGAGATGAAGGTGGTCACTTTCCGAAGAAATTAGATAAGCAACTCCGATGTCGCAAATGCCATTCCAGAATACGTTGGATGTGTATCAAGTGTCAAGTTACACTGTGCATTGAACGTGACTGCTTTATAAAGTTTCATACTGAGTAATATATATTTTGCGTTTATTACATATTATGGTATTATCACTGTTCGAATGTTCCCATTGTACTTATTTGAGTACACGTATTTTTTTTCTAAATAAAATCTGTTATCAAAAAATTTTTTATTTTTTATTGATTTTTAGACAGTCTTTAAGTAAAAAATACCAAAATCACTATTCTTTGAAAAGTTTTTTTTCCGTGGGATAAAATGGGTTAATCCCTTAATACCTTTTATCTAAGTCCTTTTGGTAATTAGAGTACAATTGTAAAGGGAAGTTGAAACCCCGCGACAAGTTCAAAAATCCTGATTACACTTTTGTGTGCGTGCTTAATTTGGAAATATTTATAAACCCTGAATGTAACTTAAATAATCAATGCGTACCTTTTGTATCCTTCATTTTAATAGTAGCACTTTTAAACTTACTTCAGGTGAACTATTTCAAATACTGTTGTCAGCACCCCTTAAATATAGCGCGCCGCGTAAATATTAGTAAACCCTAAAAAAATGAATATTTATTTGACCAGAGCCGACATCAATTCTAATTTCCTTTGTCACTCAGTTTTATTTAACATTACTTAAATATTTTATGATTATTAATTAATATAACTTGCGGTAAAATCATATAATTAAATGTCTGGATTTCCGGCTGTTAATATTTTAATTTGTATTAAAAAAAGATATGATAATAATATTTACCAAAATAAAGTCTGGATCATTCCAACCAAACAAAAGGTTATTTTGCAAGATTTATTTTTGGATGTATCAATTAAAATGTTTAAATTTTAGATACCACCTATATTTATCAACATTATGACCTAAACTAACCAACATTTGTTAATTATTCATGGTAATATGATGCACATCCTACAGTGGTTAGAGTCTCGTAGAGGGCGCAAGAAGGTACAATGGCCTAGAGCCTAGAGAATAACAGCGGGTAAAGAATAAATTCACAAGAGCACAAGCATAACCAATTTTAATAATAATAATAATGATAATAAATAATTTATATTAACCAAATAAATTTAAGCATACAAAGTACAAAGTATTAATAACAAAAAATAAATTTAAAATTAATTATACTACATTTATAGGTTATTACGCAGACAAAGACTTGGTTTAGTTAGCAAGGACTACGGTTTGGAGCTTAACACTACAAAAACAAAAGTGATGATAGTTGACCGCCAGAACAATAACCTACCACATATCCATAAGATAGCAGGATTCGAAGTTGTACATCAGTTCATATACCTCGGTGCATCTATCACAAACACTGGAGGATGCGAAACGGAGATCCGAAGACGTCTAGCTATAGCCAGAACAGCAACAACGAAGCTGAACAACATATGGAGAGATTCTGCTATCACACGAAATACAAAGCTAAGACTGCTCAATTCCCTAATTTTCCCAATCGCCAGCTATGCTTCAGAAACCTGGACTGTAAAGGAGGCAGACAAGCGAAGAATAGATGCGTTTGAAATGTGGACATATAGACGCATGTTGCGAATATCCTGGACTTCACATCGCACGAATGCCTCCATTCTAGATGAACTAAACATTCAGACGCGTCTGTCCACAAGAGTCAGCCAGTCTTTCCTCCGATATTTTGGCCACATCGCCAGAAAAGACGACTCGATCGAACGTCTAATGGTCGAGGGAAAAATAAATGGACGCCGCCCACGAGGCAGGTCACCGAAACGATGGGTAGACCAAACAAAATCATTGATTGACGCCACCTTGCATGGAGCAGTCCATATGGCCCAGAATCGAGACCAATGGTCAGCCAGACTACGCATGATGCCACCAAACCCTCCCTAGGGTAATGGACCGAAGAGAGAGAGAGACGCAGACAACTGGTATTGCGCGAACAACACCAGATACTGTTAAGGCCAAAATCAATATATTAGATTTCAAAACATTCTAAACTATAAAGAAACACCTAAATCATAGTGGCAAACAACATAATATAATGGTAGATGAAAAAAGAACAAAAGAGAAAGGAGGGGCATATTACAGTACAAAAAACGTTAGGTATACCTAAGCATAATTCATGGAAGCAAAATTCTACTGACTCGAGAACAAGAGGTTTTTATATTTACTTTTAAAGACAATAGCCGAGCATTCAACATCACGTTCATCCAAGGAATTGACGCAAGAGGCAAAGTTGTATGAAAATGATCTTTTGAAAATTTCTTTTCGATGTCTAGGGATATTAATAATGTTATTTCTACGAAGATTCAGACTATGAATATCATTTCTAAAAACAATTTTAGTGAATAAGTATGAAGGGGCTCTGGATTTTAAAATTTTGAAGCAAATAGTAATTTTCGTCGATTATGCATATTAAGCCATCCCGCATTTAACAAAAACTGAGAAATTCTATGCGTTCTTCTGATGCCATAAATAAGCCGCAAACACGAGTTTTGCATTTGTTGTATTCGGCGAGAGCCTGCACTATCAATACAGGGGCCGTACACAACATCACAATGATTAAAATGAGACAGTACTAAAGTATTACATAACAATGTTTTTACTTCAGAGGTAAGAGAATGCCTATGATTGTAAATAAGTTTTAAGGTACAATATGCCTTTCTGACTTTTACTTTGATGTGTTCTCTAAAACGAAGATTATAGAATCAACCAATAAACCCAAGCTTTTGGAGACACTTTTATATGGTATTGCTACATTGTTAATGGTGATGTTCAAAGAATTCTGTACCGTATTAACAGAATTCAAATCAGAAGTATCAAATGAGCAATATATTTGAGTATCATCAGCATATAAGTGATAGTTACAATAATTTAAAGTTTCGTGAAATTTTCCAATTTATACAATAGAGGTCCTGCGGAACTCCAGTAGTCAAACTAAGGGAATCCGAAAAGCATTCCGCAATTACCACCTTTTGAGTACTGTGAGTTAAAAAAGATTTAATTAGTTTAATAGCCCCATTTCCAAATTCGATGTAATGTAGAATCGAGAGCAATATAGAGTGGTTGAGCATATCGAATGCCTTTGTAAAGTCCAAAAGAATAAGAGCACTTATCTTTCCATCATCACAAGCTTTAAGAACATCATCGACCACATCTGACATAGCAGTGTCAAGCCAAAACCAGGGCGAAAATCAGACTGCTTAAGGGGTAATATATTAAACCTATCCAGCAAAGATCGTATTTGACCATCTAAAATTTTTTCTAATATTTTGGAAAAGGTTGGGAGGATACTTATTGACCTTAAATGAGAAAATTCTGTGGGTTGACTGATCTTTGGCAGAGGCAAAACATAGGCATTCTTTCAAGAATCTGGATAGTGAGAAGTTTCTATGCATTTATTAATCACATGAGTTATAAAAGGAATAATATAGGGGCAACATAATTGAATAAGTGTAATATTCAACGCGTCACTGCCAAACGCTTTAGATTTTAAATTCATTATTATTTTTAGTATATCATCTCCAGTCACCAGATGAAATTCCAGCTGATCAAGAAAACCTGGTTTAACGTTATGTTGATAGAAATTTAATAAATTAGGGTCAGATGTCTGTCCAAAAGACACAACAGAATCGATAAAAAAATTATTGATATCGTTAGGATTGGTGAGATGGCCTGGAATGACGTTATTTTTATTTTTGATAATATCTAGTTTTTTTAATTCCGACCATTTTTCTTTTATTGAAGAATTCGAAAATCTTTGCCGTAGGTATACTTTCTTTTCCGCCCTTATTGCAGCTGTGGTGTAGTTCCTTAGTTGTTTGTAAGAAGAGTAATGCTCTGCCTGTGTTGTATTCTTAAATCTTTTTAATGCTTGGTTTCTAAGTCTTTGAAGAAATTTAACATTATCAGTTATCCAAGGCGCATATTTTTTATTTCTTTTCTTACAAATTGTAAGTGGAGCGTGCATATCGAAAAACAGTAAAATTGATGAGCTTAAAAATTTACTTTTTCTTCAATGGTAGGCATATAAAAAATATTTTCCCAAGGCCATTTCCAGATCATCAGCCACACCAGCGCTTAGAATATCAGACATATTGCAATATAGTAAATCAAGTAAAGAATATGATCCATCAGCCATCCGTGTAGGTTCCTGAATATATTGCCTTAAATTAAAAATATCAGCGATGTCTTCAAGTTGTTTAGCATTATTACTATTAATATTCAATAAGTTGATGTTAAAATCACAATAACAGATAATGTTATCATAAGTTGTATAGAAATTTAAGAGTGAGTCCTCGAAGTAATCAAAAAAACTTTCTAAATTTGACCGAGGGGGCCTGTAGAGTATACCTAATAAAATATTTTTAGAGTTGAATATGAGTTCAACCCATTTCATATTCGACAAAATCCAAACATCCAGAGCTCAAAATCTTAAATTTAATTGAGTTTTTAATATAAATACCAACTCCACCCCCTCGCCTCACCACCCGATCTTCGCGAATTAGGTTAACACCATCGATAGCTACAGTCTCAGCATCAATATCCGGACGCAGCCATGTCTCAGTGACTCCAGCTATGTCATGATTGTGTTCCGTTATATATTGCCTAAAGTCAGCAAAATTAGCTGTTAAAGACCTCACATTTGTATAAGATAGTATAATGGACATGTTCCTAAATACAAAACTAGAAGTGAACCTAGTTTAAATAGTTAGGGCCACCAGTCCACCAGAGGGCTATTCGAACGGTCACTACCATGTGCTCTTTTCCGACACATCAGACTTGCATATTAGTCTGGTGACTATCTTTCTATAAAAAGAGACAGACCTTGTTAAAAACACAATATATATTACGACAACTCACTGGAAGGTTTTATTATCCGCTCTTTTGGATAAAAAAAGAAGAAAAGTTCTGTCAATTCTGTGAAATGTGAACCCCGAACAAATTGTTGTCAAGGACTAGATTTTTTTTAAAATTTTTTATCATAATTAACCGTTTCAAGTCTTTGTTTTAATCCTCTACAGGGCATTTTACAAGTTTTGAAGAA
Organism: Polydrusus tereticollis; assembly: GCA_963920685.1. Taxonomy (NCBI): domain Eukaryota; kingdom Metazoa; phylum Arthropoda; class Insecta; order Coleoptera; family Curculionidae; genus Polydrusus; species Polydrusus tereticollis. The sequence continues at coordinate 11,156,798 of OY987333.1, forward strand.
TTTTGGGATGGTTACGCGACCTTATATCACAGGTATGTAACCTAAATGTAAAATTTACGCTTTGGAGGTTAGGTATGCTGAATTTTGAAAGTCAAATTGGACCCTTTCTAGTATTTTTAGCATACTCTTCAAAAAGATGTAGCAATCATAGGTTATATCTACATCCTAAGCGAATTCAAACAGAACTGAATTATGATTAATCATGCCAAAGGAGTTTTAATGTTCAGACTCATCTTGGTTTTTTATTTTGTCTTTTGCCATTTAATACCATAAGTGCTATATTTAAGAGTTCTCCTTATTTGCCTCTATTAGTATCTAAGATTAACTCATTTGATACACGATTAAAATAATCATGGTTTTTAATGAGCCAAAACCTTCAAACTTACCCATATTGACATTGGCACATTTATTAACCTGATTATCTTAATCGTCTTACAAATGAGTTAATCAGTGTCAAAAGTATAGGTCGCAATAGTTTTTCATTTGTCAATAGTCTCTATTATTTTGCTTCTACCAAAGGCTATAACTGTTTACGTGCATCTTTACTACTGGACTGAGCTAAGTTCAAGAGAAAAGTAAGGGAGGAAGTAAGATTCTTTTGTAAATGGTTTAAAACTGACATGTAACTGAATTTACTTGAACTTGAACTAAGAAAGTGTGCAAGACGTAAACAGCTAATTGCTATTTTGTATTAAGAGTCAGTAGCGTAACTAGAAGACCCGGGTTTGAAATAAAGCAAACCAATTTTTTATGGTTAGGTTAAATAAATTTTAAATGTTTTTTCTTAAGTTTTGTTTGTTATTTACATCGGCATTTATAATAACAATAATATTTGGGTTCCATGGTACATTTATTAAATTCTGAAATTTAGTGAATACATGATATTTTATAGTGAATTAACTCAAAAAGCGATAAACTGTCTTCAAAAATCTCAAAAATTGTTTAAACAGTAAACCGGTCATTTGAAAACGGGTTATTTGACTACCCGTCATAAATTTCCTATCGTAGCGCTAGGGGTGGACTGCTGGTCAACTTGAATCTTTGTTTCGCTGGTTTTCTACGTAGTTTGCATTTTTAACATCTTATCTGTATTGTGTATAAGAGTATAGAAACAATGTTTTCTATTACCCTAAGTAAATCTCTATACTCCATTGTCTTAGTTTGTGTATATTTCTTAGCTTCTTCCCGCGCTGAACCAACGACGCGCGAGGTGTCAATTTTAGCTTTCTTATAGAATTCAGTTTGTCAGCACCTTTTCACCAACCAATTTTTCTATTATCCCTTTTTATAGATTTATGCCTTGCGAAACTAGACATAACAAAATTAAATAGATTGGTAAGAGTGAGTGTGATATTTGTCACTTATGTTATGTGGTTTAACACCGTGATATACGTAGTAAGACGTTGTACTAGTCGATTTTAAGTCTAAGCAAGACAAATTAAAAACTGTGTTGTTTACGGAAAATATTTATTTCATTTATTCATTAAACATTTACATTTAAAGCATCTTAAAGTAAATATTTTGTTTTATTTATAATAATAATTTACTATTGTACAGAACAAGTGTACTCTAAAATTAGCAAAAATATAAATACCTATAGTACAAAAATAAGCAATATTTAAAATATAACTGATATTTTTCCAACCCGCCTATTCTTCAAAATGTTTATTATTATGTAGATATGCACATATACTATTGATTGATTATATATACATATATAGTAATTCAGTATGCAGAAACGCTCATTCCAAAAATAATAATCACTTAAGAATTATGAAAATTAATTTAACATAATATTATACAGGGTAGCTAAAACCCAAAATACAACATGATAAAACGTTATAATGAAGATTACAGTTTTCTAGCCATTGTCAGTAGGTATAATACTATGCTTCGTCCACTTCTTTCTTATCAATGGTGACAATGGTATTTATTCATTATGCAGAATTTTGCTACAAATAAACCTAGAAACATGTAGACCCTATAATGTTTAATTGACGTATATTTTAAGGGGAACAACAACTAATGGTATGGGTTTATACAGCAAGATAACATAACATAAAAATAAAATAAGAGTTGAATCTATAGATCTGCCATAAGACGTTTATAGAAACACATAACATAACATAAAAATAAGAAATAAAATAAGAGATGGTTAAATTTTAAATTTTATGTTATTTTTATGTAGAAATCGTTGTGCGCGTGCGCGTAATTTGTCATAACCTTTATTTTCGGCAAAAATGTGTTTTTTCTGTTGGTTTGCCTTATTATTTGAACACTATAAACAATTTGATAAGGTTTGTGTTTATTATGGTATAGGTACTGATTAAATAATATTCAATAGCACCATTTCAATATTTCTTATTTTTATGTGACGTCTGTATAAACACGTACTTGGATAAAATAAGAACTGATTTGAATGAACATTCTGATCTATTGAAAATTAAAAAAAAGGCATTTAAACCAAATAAATTTATACTTGGTCTAAATAAATATAAAAGACAAGTTAAGCACTTATGTACTTGAATAAAAAAACAATCACTTTGATGGAAATTACGGGTTTATTTAAATCAAATCACTTAAATTGTTTAATTAAATAACGTTGTTGTTAGGGCAAATACATGTAAAACAAAAGTAAAATAAATATATACTTGATAAAATATATATAAATATCAATCAAATAAACATTTTGTTAAATTAACTTTTAACCTATTTACCTTAAGTCATTGAAACGGCTTATTTAAGTTAGGTTAGTGTTAAGGAAATAAATATTTGCTTAAATTTTGTATTTAGTGATTAATTCCAAATAAAAAGTAATTTGTATCAAATCATATGATACTAATTGAGGCAAATAATCACTTGGTATTTTTCAAATACATATTTGTTTGGCTAATAGGAAACAAATATTTATTTGAGTCAATGGAAAACTTTTTTAACTCAAATAATTAATTTTGTCAGTGTATGTATGACCTAGTGTATGAAAACAATTTTAGTTTAAGTGTCTCGAAATTGAACAGCGCATTTTAAAAAAATACGAACACAATATTTGCCTTATTTAAGATCAGAGGTTGCTCAGCATCTCTTTGACATTTCTACGCCTAACCTAGTATAAGTGGATAATATCTGAATAGGGATTGACAACCACAAATCAGAAATCATTGCTTATGTTACCTCAAAGTAAGTAGCAGAGGGTATGGCCATAATCACACACCTTATTTATTGCAGCTAACGTATCTCCCTTTCTACCAATTATTTCAAAATTATTCGAGAAGCTACTTCTTAAGAGACTACGGTTACTGACTTTTAATTCGGATTTACGCAGAAATATTGAACGACTGATCAAGTGCATGGAATCACTGACATAATTAAAAGTGCGCTTAAGGAAAACAAGTGTGTTCCACGGTATTCTTAGATGCTGCACAAGCGTTTGATAAGGTACGGCATCAAGGATTGATATGCAAATTAAATAAAATACTTCCCAAGCAGTATGTAGAGACAACATTCTATATAATATATCTACTCGACATTTTAGAATTAAGCAGGAGAATGAATATTCCGACTTGAAAGAAATAAGAGCCGGAATGTCAGTGACTTACAGTGTCGGAACAAACAACTATAGCCACATTCGCTGATGACACTGCTATTCTCGCAGCCAATATAGTTCATGAGAGTTCTTCTAGAAAACTCCAGATAGTAAGCAACATGGTAGCTGACTGGACAAAACAATGGGAAATTAAGCTCAACGAACTTAAATCAATCCATGCAAATCTTACTAACAAGAAGCTAGCACAGCTACTACTCCTAGATGTGAACGGTACAATTATTGTAACCCATTATATGAATGCTAAATATCTTGGCTTAACCCTTTATGCTAAACTTCGGTGGAAAGAGCATGCGGGGAAGAAAAGAACTGAGCTAGATTTAAAATATAAATAGCACTATTGGCTTCTGGGAAGAAATTCAAAATTATCAATCTACAATAAAATGCTTATTTACAACCAGGTTTTTAAACCAGTGTGGCTTTACGGTATTTAGCTTTTGGTCTGTACCTATGATAGCAATATCAAAATGATGCAGACGTTCCAGAACAAAGTGCTGCGTAACACAGTTCACGTTCCTTGGTATGTTCGCAACTCTGATCTTCATCGAGACCTTGGAATTCCATAAGTGAAAGAGATCAAAAGGTGTGCCGACAAACATGAAGCCCGACGTTACCTGCATATCATCGCAGAAATTCTGCGGCAGAAGATCTACAGCTACCGGACAATCAACATCATGTCCTAAGACTGAAAAGAACCAAAGCGTCTGATCTTCTGTAGCGTGTAAAGTACTAAAATCTAAAAAATGGAACATAACCAAGAATTAAACCCTGAAATTTCGGATAGTGCTTATAGGAAATACCTTGTTTATTTGAATTTTTGCAATTATCGAAGAATTGGTTCTTCAATTTTTAAGTTTTATAAAAGCATACAACATAAATAATGGGTAACAAGATATTTAACTAAAACTAATAATGTTTTTTTAAAATTTGAAAATGGCTATAATTATAACCCATAAAGTAAAGTCAATTCCGCGGTCATCTACGATTACGGATTTTGCCCAGGTATGAAAAATTGTTAATAATATTGTTAGCAAGGCTGGAAAACAGCAGGAATTTTAATTTCAAAAAATATCAAGACCCTTACAAATACATTTTTTAGTTTATATCCATTTTCTTTATTTCTTGCTCTCTCTCTACTTCAACGGTCGTTGGTTCAAAATCTGCAAGCTCTTCGGGGCTATAATATATTGGCTTAAATCTTGGTCCTACCCAACCGGAAAACAAAGCGATTGCCTAAAAAAGATGTTTTAATTTTACAGTCCAACCAAAGAAAAATTTTGAAACAGTCACGAGAATACGATTGTCAATGGTTATTTATTAGTATATAAAGGGCGAATAATATGCAAATTGCATTTTAATGCAATTTCTGCATTATTTGGTAATTTCGGAAAAATTTTCATATTTTTGGTACCTGGTGCATTTATTACCATGTTTTGTGGAGTTGACGGAAATTTCAGTCTGTGTTACTCCTTATCTAAATTATTATTATTCTTAGATATATTACAAACTGATAGGTTATTAAGGAACGTACCCCATTTCGGTATTTATACGCAGGTAAAGTCCGTCTATCTATCTTATAAACTCATTATAAATGCTAATCCTTTTCCGTCATAATAACCTATTGTGTGAGGTGTAAAATTCGGCCACCTGATCTGGGGACTCCAGGTACGGATCTATTTAAAGACTATTATATTATTATATTTTCTCTGCAATCCTCTTAAAATAATTAGGGTATTTAGGGTTCTTAAACGTGGTTTTTCAAAATTTGGTGCAGTGAAGGAAGCGACAACTTTGACACGCATGCCAGTGAGCACAGTATGATTTGTTGTAAATAGACCTATAGTGGAGAGAGGAAAGAGGAAAGACTCTTTTACTTGTAAGAAACTGGATGCGACGGATGTCGATATAATTCGTAGAAAATGAAAAAAATTAACAAACGACAAGTTATTATGAAATCGGCCCGGTTAAAAAGATACGAACATACGAAGTTCCAGATAAAGGTTAGGTAGATTTATCGGGTCAATGCAGAACCAACGCTCCATCAAAGGTAAGCGTATAACAATAATTCATGCTGGGACAAAAAACGGATTTATACCAAACGCTTTGGCCTTATCAGCCAAAAATATAAAGGACTCCCTTGTTGATTATCACGATGATACTACGGCAGAACTATTTGAAGATTGGTTTAAAAACAAATTATTACCAAATATACCACCGAATAGTGATAGTGATGGATAATGCGAGTTACCACAGTCGAAGGTTAAATAAGGGTCCGTGTTCCAATGACACAAAAGTTACAATCCAGGACTATATAATGGAAAATAATATGTATTTTGAGGAAAATGACACAAAAAAGCAATTGCTCGAAATAATAAAATCATTTTCAATAAAAAAGCAATATTATTGTGACACTTTGGCGGCAGAAATGGATCATACCGTGATAAGACTTCCTCCTTACCATTGCATGTTTACAATTGAACATATATGGCACCAGCTGAAAGCATCGGTAAAGAGGAATAATGTTTTGCTAACCTTAAATTCTTCTGTGACAGCTTTAGTGCAATCAGAGACGCAAAATATTCAAAACAAAAGCTGGGAAAATTGTGAAGCGCATGTCCAAAAAGTAGAAAAATCATACGTCAATATAGATCTGTTGCCCAGAGAAAGAATTATTGTGAACTTGGATGACGACAGTGACAGTGAAATTGACTTGGGTTAAAATGTAATAATTATTTTTCTCCACGACCATTACTGAATGCAATAATTCCAAAATCATTTTTGATAATAGAATGTAAAAATTCTCGCTCTTGAGTTGGAATATTTATTCTGAAACACTTGCTTCTTATGCGTTTTGCGTGTATTTTCATTCCATAACAAGATACGGAATGAATATTCTGTAATTGATCTAAACGACATAGGTTGCCATGAATTTCGAAACTGTCAGGGTCAGATAAAAATGGCCGCGTTGTAATAATTATTTTCAGACAAATTTTAGTGCAAGTCAAAAAATGAGTGAAAAATCGGATGAATCAGATATGGAACTGGATAATACTCCACCTGAAATTACGAATATTGCGAATAAATAACTTAATTGCTTTGTACAGATTTTATTTGTTTTTATTCGTACTTTTTGATCGTGGAGAAAATATAGTCTGCTACTCGGTTAGAATGAAAATTCGATACTCGTGGTTCCTCACGCTCGCTACGCTCGCGTTCGGAATCTTCCACTCGGATCGAGTTTTCATTCCAACCTCGTTACAGAATCTACTATTCTCCACGACCGTTACTGAATGCAATAATTCCAAAATCATTTTTGATAATAGAATGTAAAAATTCTCGCTCTTGAGTTGGAATATTTATTCTGAAACACTTGCTTCTTATGCGTTTTGCGTGTATTTTCATTCCATAACAAGATACGGAATGAATATTCTGTAATTGATCTAAACGACATAGGTTGCCATGAATTTCGAAACTGTCAGTGTCAGATAAAAATGGCCTCGTTGTAATAATTATTTTCAGACAAATTTTAGTGCAAGTCAAAAAATGAGTGAAAAATCGGATGAATCAGATATGGAACTGGATAATACTCCACCTGAAATTACGAATATTGCGAATAAATAACTTAATTGCTTTGTACAGATTTTATTTGTTTTTATTCGTACTTTTTGGTCGTGGAGAAAATATAGTCTGCTACTCGGTTAGAATGAAAATTCGATACTCGTGGTTCCTCACGCTCGCTACGCTCGCGTTCGGAATCTTCCACTCGGATCGAATTTTCATTCCAACCTCGTTACAGAATCTACTATTCTGACACGGTACTTTTTTGTAGGTATATGTATATTTTGTTTTAATTAATAACCGTCCTATATGTTATAATTTTAATTGTATTGTATCTCACATATTGTTATATTATTATTATATTATTACTTATTATTAAATTACGTTTAAAATATGTTTTTGCGTTTTCTTTCTAACATAAAAAATCAGTAATACGACACTTTTGTTGCATACGGGTAGATAAAAAAAAATATTTTCTCCACGCTTTTATATACAGGGTGTTTCAATAAAAACTCCCAGGCCAATTATTTCGAAAACTATAAGTGACATGTACATTCTGTAAACGCCAGTTTTTAGCCTCTATGATTGGCTTCACAACTGTGTAAAAAATGTGTTTAAATAATACAAGATGTAGGTAATGTAAGTGGCAAAATGGTGCAAAGAATTTTTTCGATGACAGGAACTTTTAAATGTTGTGGTTCTTAAAGATAATTATAATTTTTGATCAAATTATGTCTCATAAAAATTTTTGATAAATCCAACATGAACGGAGATATTTGGGGTTAACTTTTTTATTAAAATAATTATAACGAGAGTATTTTAATCATAAATATTTTTAATATCCTTTAGCAGATTTTAATTTAATTTTGGTAATGACAATTTTAGTGATAAAACGCTCGTGTAGCGTTAAATTATTACGTCCAGTAACGTCTCAGGGACGATTTAACAAATAATATTGGCAAAAAATAAGACGCCACTGAGGTTTTGGTAATTTTTATATTTTTTTCGGATTAAGCAACTAAAAATATTCTTGTATTGTCTGTTAAATTGTTTTCATATCTTGCTTCGTTTTCGAGAAATAAAAATGCATATCTCTGGAAAACAAAAATCATTAAATAATTTACATTATTAACACTCAGTGTCAGTGTCAGAATTTGCAATTTATACATTTTTAAAATAAAAATGGTTCACCATACAAATCAAGACAAATTAAACATGGTTTTAGTTTATACCAACTTAGCTACATATGGTAGCTTTAAAAAGGGAAAGGTTCCAAGAATATAGAGGGTTACGAATGACGAAAATGTAGCTATAGTCCTACAAACAGTAGAAAATAGCCCACAGACGTCATTACAAAAATTACAAGGTGAAACTAATATTACACTAAAAGGAAATGGGTTTTTTCCACACAAGATTCATTTAGTGCATCATCTACAACCAGAAGACTACCAGCGCAGATTAAACTTTTTGGCACATTTTCATATTCTTTTTAAAGAAAACCCAAATTTATTAAACCAAATTATGTGGAGTGACGAATCCCGGTTTCACAATAATGGAGTAATTAACATACATAATTGTCGCTACTGGTCCCGGGAAAATCCTAACTGGATGCGACAAACTAAATTTCAAACACGATTTGGGGTAAATGTTTGGTGTGGTATTGTAAATGGTTACATAATCGGGCCCTATTTGTACCATGAACATTTAACAGTTCGCTATTTACAATTTCTGCAAAACGATCTCCCGTTGCTGTTACAAAATGTAGGAATTGATGTAAATACTATGTGGTTTCATCAAGACGGTGTCCCAGCACATAATAGCAATATCGTTATAAATCATCTAAATGTGACGTTTCCAGGAAAAGTGATCAGCACAAATGGGGATTTTAGATGGCCAGCAAGGTCCCCTGATCTTATCCCGATGGACTTTTATTTATGGGGCTACGTACAAAATAAAATCTATAAGGAACCAATAAAAGACATGGCTGACCTGTACAATAAGATTTATGCTACTATAGCCGCTATTAATCGAAATACAGTATTGAGAGTTTGCAGAACCGAATTATTATATCGATTAGCTATGTGTGTGTATGAAAACGGTAATAATATTGAACACCTCATTCGACCCCATCAGTTAGTTTTTGGTATTGTTCTAATTTTCATTAATAATTTCGTATAATTTCTCATCAGTTCTTTCATAAAATTTAAAACATCTTTTAACTTTATTTTATTATGCTCTAATGTTTTAACTTTGCTTTTAAACAACAAAAAATATAACGTATTGATAATTTATGGTTTTCTTTCTTAATGCATATGCAATAAAATTGTTTTTATTTTTATTTCTCGAAAACGAAGCAAGATATGAAAACAATTTAACAGACAATAAAAGGATATTTTTAGTTGCTTAATCCGAAAAAAATATAAAAATTACCAAAAACTCAGTGGCGTCTTATTTTTTGCCAATATTATTTGTTAAGGCGTCCCCTGAGACGTCACTGGACGTAATAATTCAGCGCCTCACGAGCATTTTATCACTAAAATTATCATTACCAAAATTAAATTAAAATCTGCTAAAGGATATTTAAAATATTTATAATTGAAATACTCGTTAAAATTATTTTAATAAAAAACTTAACCCCAAATATCTCCGTTCATGTTAGATTTATCAAAAATTTTTATGAGACATAATTTGATCAAAAATTAATAATCTTTAAGAATCATAACATTTAAAAGTTCCTGTCATCGAAAAAATTTTTTGCACCATGGCGCCACCTACATCTTTTATTATTTAAACACATTTTTTACACAGTTGTGAAGCCAATCATAGAGGCTAAAAACTGGCGTTTACAGAATTTACATGTAACTTATAATTTCCGAAATAATTGGCCTGGGAGTTTTTATTGAAACACCATGCATATTATTGTCTTAAAGCAGCGCAACCTTTTATTCCATCAGCAACGAGTGCGTTCCTGCTTTCATGCGATCACCCGCTGGGTCTTATCGGCATTAGGGGTTAGCATTTATAATGGGTTTGTACGATAGATAGACGGGCTTTATATAGGTAGGTTTACTGGATTGTTATGCTTAGTTTCAAGCTTAACACTGTGCTAGTAGTTCGTAATATTTGTATTCTAAAAAATGCCACAAGTGAAGTGTAGGCCAATGTGGATCACTTTTCATACCAATACTAACTTTTTTTCCTGATATCATGATAGTTTCGAACTGAATTAAAACATAACGTTAATTATTGTTAACATTTTATTTTTGATTTTTTTTAACGTTATTTTATTTCCCCGCTGGAACATGAAAGTTAAATTGCTTAAATAAGGGAAAAAATTTAGTTCAGGTCTTAATTTTAGATGTACGCTGAAAAAAAATCATTGTTGATTAATACGTCAAAAGTGCAAAGCATTAAATTAAATAAGCGTGGAAAATAGCAGCAAACTTAAAAAAATGATTTAAAACCACTAGCTTTCAGCAACAATATGCAGAATCAATTTAACGAAGATTTATGCAAAGCAATGGTAGCATCAAAAATACCATTAAAAAATTTAAATAACGTAAATTTAAAATTCTTTTGTCATTGCACATTTAATATTCCTGACGAGTCTAACTTAAGAAAGAGCTGTGTTGATTCTGTATATTATAACGCAACCATGCTTGAAATAAAGGAACTAATTGGAGACAATTATTTTTATATTGTGGTTGATTAAACAACAGATTCCTGTGGCAGATATATGGCTCATGTTTTAATCGGTGTGTAGGAGGAAGAAAAATCGGGGATTTATTGTCATCAAAGAAGCTTGATAAAACAAAAAAACCTAACTATTGCCCGATTTCTACAGGAGACTCTTACAAAAGTTTTTTTCAATCAATGTATTTTCTCCAAACACTGTTTGAAGTTTGGAAAACATTTTTCATTACTTTTCAATAATTAAAAAAATGTTCCTAAATTTTAAACTCCTTACATTTAAAACTAACATAAACAGCAATTCGGAAGATTAGAGGTGGCAGCAACCAAATAACAACCCGACTTTTTTTCAGCCATCTATTTATAAACACAGATAACATGGGCGAACTGTATTTATTCTTATACCTGTTTAGTTTTTTATAGTTGCTAAGGAAAAGAAAGAATTTAATTTGCTGTCAGTTACCTTTGTGACAATCCTGGGATAGTGAAAATTAATTTATTGATTCAGATTTTACTTCCAAAATGGTTTACACACTAGCCGAAAGAGTGGAAATGATTCTAACCTATGGTGACCAAAATCAATGTGCTCGGCAAACTGCCGTCACATTTAACGCCAGACATCTGGAAAAGATAACTTCGCATAGGTATGTTTTGGACCTTGTTTCTAAATTTACTCAAACTGGACCTGTTGCAAATAAAAAACGTAATCATCGTAGAGGTTTGGATGAAGCCGCTCAAGTTGAAGTTTTGGGTCATTTTGGCATAAATCCTAATACTCAGGGCATACTCAGTACCCCCAAAAAATTAATGTATGGGCAGGTATTTTAGGAGACAAAGTGATTGGGCCATTGTTTATTAATGGGAATTTAAATGGAGGCATTTATTTAGATATGTTGGAAAATACCATCAATCCGCTTATCACTGAAACCATTGAAAATCAAATCGAAGACGATAGAAACCCTATACTTGATGAGGCTGAAATATATTTCCAGCAAGACGGCGCTCCTCCTCACTATGTTCTTCCGGTTCGGCAATGGCTAAACGACGAGTTTCCAGATAAATGGATAGGGCGAAGAAGGCCTATAGAATGGCCTGCTAGGTCTCCTGACTTGACGCCATTAGACTTTTTTCTATGGGGCCATTTGAAATATATTGTGTTCACTCCAAAACCTGACAGTTTGGATGAACTTCGCCAACGCATTATCGAAAGCTGCCATGATCTCCCAGAACATGTTTCTAGTGAAAATGTAGTCACCCTCCCTTGCAAGTGTATTCTTTAGTGCAGCTTTATATTTCTATCCGATAGACATTTATAACCCCCCTTTTAACAAAACCATGCAATTTGGTCATTCGTTGACAGATGTCTGTGCTCTGTCGGTCCTTAAGTACCTTAAACGTACAGTGTCGACAATTTAAAATTAACTGATTCTGTACGGATTTTGTATACCTCGTATCGAGTTCCTCTAATTTTCCCATTTAATTTTAACAATGGTTTTGATTTTTAGGATTAATATCTGGTCAGACGTCTTTAATGTCCTAATTTTCCCTCTCTTCAATAATCACGTTGTAGTAATAATACTTAATAGTTTTTTAATCTTTTTAAAAATCTAAAAAACTTTTATAAAAAACCTTTTCTCCTCCAATAGTGTTATGCTCAATTCTCTACAATCTGTCATCAATAATGTTTCTTCATAAATGAAATTTTCACATTTTAAATTAAAATTTCACTTATATTTAAATCTTAATACCATTATTATGTTAACATAATTAACATGACTGGTTAGTACACTACGTCTTCAATTTTATATTCCTTATCCTGTTAAGTTGTACTCATTAATTTGAGACAATTTACACTAACAGTTTTGCTCAACTCGATGTTAGGTAAGTCCCTCTTAAACTTTTACTTTATATTTACTGGTCATTCCTAACATTGTACTATCCTTCTTAGTATCCCCTGAGGATGCACGATTAAGCGTTTTAAACATGTAAAGAACTATATTTGTTTTTACACTTATTAAATTGTGGAGGACGACTACATTGTTTTTGTTGGGGAAACATGCATATGCATTTCAAGACTAATTAACATAATTCAAACTCCTAATATTGCTTAATAATTAGACCAAAACCATAATCGAATTTCAGTGAAAATTTAATAATGATCGACAACGCCGCATTTGGGTTATGTTCTACTGTTCTAAAGAAATAAATAAAACTCATCTTTTAACATATTATAAAAACGTAACTGCAAATTTACGTCGCATTTAATAATCCTTTCGGTAAAATAATACAATAAAAAATCCATAATAACACAGTTTGTTTACGTTTCTATACACCTTCAACTTTCGTCTAGCCAGAAAGCAGTATACAGGGTCTTTCAATAAAAACTCCCAGGCCAATTATTTCGAAAACTATAAGTGACATGTAAATTCTGTAAAGGTCAGTTTTTAGCCTCTATGATTGGCTTCACAACTGTGTAAGAAATGTGTTTAAATAATACAAGATGTAGGTGGCGCCATGGTGCAAAGAATTTTTTCGATGACAGGAACTTTTAAATGTTGTGGTTCTTAAAGATAATTAATTTTTGATCAAATTATGTCTCATAAAAATTTTTGATAAATCCAACATGAACGGAGATATAAGGGGTTAAGTTTTTTATTAAAATCATTTTAACGAGTATTTTAATTATAAATATTTTTTTCTACAAGCGCGCGGTAAGTAACTACTTCCCGCACTGATTTGAGTGCAGTAAGTATCACTTTACCGCACTAGTGCTGTAAGTAATTACATACTATAAAAACATATCGTTTATTCCGTTGTCAAGTTTTACATCTGTCATATAAAACCAACTATTAAATTTCTATAATTTATTTCCCTAGCAACCTGATGTTAAGTTAATGCATTGTTGATAACGACTTACGAGGCGCCTACGGGGTAAACTAAAACAGTGCTCTTTCAGAGTTTTTAATATTGGTGCCCTAAAACATGCTTGTAGATAAAATATCGTACAATACACTTACGGTATTTGCGTGATTTACCAAACTCGCCTTCGGCTCTTTTTGTTAAACATCACGCACGTGCGGTAAAGACGTAAAGTGTGTACCAAGGTATATCGTTTGACTTAATGACTGCAATAAAACCCCTCATAAACTCGGCTTTCGTTTTCGCCTAGACGCAGAGACGTATTAATGCCAGTTTATAACAACAATAGATAGGTACAGGGTCTTCCAACGAGGACTGAACAGGGGCTCATTTTTGAGCTTCCTTGTATTTAAAGAAAAATCCAAAATAGCCAATCGATGTACTTTTTCCTGCAGAATTCAAAAATGAAACCAAAAATTTATTTAAACCAGAAACAAAAGAGTTACGCTATGGATAAGGTGTTTTTTAAATGGAACATTTTTATACGATTTTTGGAACGAGTGATTTTTTTTTGTCCGTTCTGATTAAAATATTTAATATTGTGACAGCTATTTTTATTAAATTTTAATGTTTTATCCAGTATAATTTAACTTTAACCTGTTTGAAACATACACTAGGTAATAAAGGTATAATCACCTTTGAATCCTTCAAAGTCAAAAAATTTGACAAATTTACTATAATATTTCCGAAATAAAATATTCATTAGATGAGAGATTGCAGATTGTTATCTTGTTCTACAAATGCCAAGAAAATGCAAGAGAAGCAAGGAGAAGATTTATTGCAAATTTTCACAGAAATATATCCGTCAATACTATTCTAAGGATAAAGAACCTATTTGAGAAAAATAAAACATTACATGACAGAAAAAGAAATCCAGAAAGGAATAGAAATCGAGACCGTGCCATTGTGAATTATTTTCGTCTGAATCCAACCAAATCAATTTCGGACGCAGTTCGGGACGTTCAATACGGCGGCGGTGTAAGACGCAGAAGAGTTACCCAAGGAACTGTTCACAGGACTTTAAGAAATCATAAATTTAAGTCTTATCATATCCTTCCACTTCAACATCTAACACCGGCACAAAAAGAACTTCGCTTCCAATTTGTTTCCCAAATTGTGATTCGGAAAGAAAACGAAGACCCTAATTTATTCAGAAATATCTTATGGACTGACGAAGCCACATTCACAACATCGGGGGTTTTCAATAGACATAATAATCATCAAAAAATCCAAGAAAATTTCAGACAATTAAATTTCAAGTTCATAATCCATGTTTGGTGTGGCATAAAAAATAATAGAATTTTGGGACCAATATTTTTTAACGGGACTTTAAATGGACAGAGATACTACGAGTTCTTAGAAAACGAAATTGAGAACTTTTTGGAAGATTTACCATTGGAAGAATATCAAAATTTAATTTGGCAACATGATGGGGCCCCTTCGCATGCCGTGCGTGAGTTTACTCAATATTTAAACGGACGCCATGAAGAATGGATTGGTAGAAATGGAACCTATGCTTGGCCACCCAATAGTCCCGATTTGTCAATATTAGACACATTTCTTTGGGGCCATTTAAAGAACGTGGTATACAAGCAGCGAAACCACGATATTGAAGAGATCATGCAGAAAATTGTGAATGAAATAAATCGCCTTAACCAGGAAAATCACAGTATAACAGCAAGTTTGGAAAGGCTACAAAGAGGTTATCGCACATGTTTCGAGAACAATTAAATTATTAATGTTTTTTTTTTAAATTAGTATAGAGTTGGATTTTTTTTTCTGTCATGTAATGTTTTATTTTCCTCAAATAGGTTCTTTATCCTTAGAATAGTATTGACGGATATATTTCTGTGAAAATTTGCAATAAATCTTCTCCTTGCTTCTCTTGCATTTTCTTGGGATTTGTAGAACAAGATAACAATCTGCAATCTCTCATCTAATGAATATTTCATTTCGGCAATATTATAGTAAATTTGTCAAATTTTTTGACTTTGAAGGATTCAAAGGTGATTATACCTTTATTACCTAGTGTATGTTTCAAACAGGTTAAAGTTAAATTATACTGGATAAAACATTAAAATTTAATAAAAATAGCTGTCACAATATTAAATATTTTAATCAGAACGGACAAAAAAAAAATCACTCGTTCCAAAAATCGTATAAAAAAAGCTATGTTCCATTTAAAAAACACCTTATTCATAGCGTAACTCTTTTGTTTCTGGTTCAAATAAATTTTTGGTTTTATTTTTGAATTCTGCAGGAAAAGTACATCGATTGGCTATTTTGGATTTTTCTTTAAATACAAGGAAGCTCAATAATGAGCCCCTGTTCAGTCCTCGTCGGAAGACCCTGTACATTACTTGATGGGTTCCCAAAATTAATAAATTATCTAATTAAGGTTTTCTAGAAACAACTTAATTATTAGGATATTTTTGAAAATTTTTAGTTACAGGTACCTGTTTATATAGCTTATATAAATAGTAAACATAATATTCGAAATAGATTAGTACCCATCTAATTTGAAACAGTGTGCAACAAGTTAATATTAAAAGTATGTGGAGACCGTGGGAATCTTCCGCTGATGCGATATCTAGCTACGCTAAACATTCCAGAAAGCGATATCATGTAGCAGGACAAGTCTTCACCGCGTTTTGCAAGAGATGGGATTTAAGTATAAGACAATAAACAAGAGACCAATTGTTATGGAGCCTGAAAGATTAAGAAAAAATGAGATTTCTGTACCTTAGGGAAATAAAAAAGTTTAGATCCGAAAAACGTTCAATAGTTTATCTGGATGAAACGTGGTTTGACACTCATGAGACTGTCAAAAAAGGATGGGTTGATTTAACTGAAAAATGCTAAAATAAATCCCATTCCAATAAAGGAAAACGAATAACAATAATTTATGCAGGTTGGGAAAATGGATGGATCCCTATAATTATTCATTACTGTCGGCAAAAAATATAAAGGATTCAAGTCTGGACTATCATGAAGATACGAGCGCCACTCTTGATGAAAGCTGGTTTAAAGACAGTTTGCTTTCAAATGTACCGGAACACAGTGATATTGTGATGGACAATGCAAGCTACCACAGCCGGCAACTGGAAAAAGTACCGAATGCATCGAACACAAAATCCGCAATAAGGGAGTTCATGCTAAAAAATTACTTGTACTTCGAGGAAACCTATAGTAAAAAACAGCTGCTGGAAGTGTTAAACGCATTTAGTAGTAAGAAAGAGTATGTGTGTGATAAAATGGCGGAAGAAATGGGTCACACTGTATTGCGACTGCCACCCTATTATTGTATTTTTAACCCTATTGAACACATGTGGCATTAAGTTAAGGCAAAAGTTAGAACTCAAAATTGCACACCTACTCTTAGTGGCAGTGTAATAGAGGTAATAAAGAAAGTTTTCGGTGAAATTCCAGATGAAAGCTGGAAAAACTCGGTTAACCATGTCTTAAAAATTGAAGACTCTTATATAACTACACAACAAAGCGAAATAAATCCTCTTATTATAAATGTTGATGATAGTGATAGCGAGACTGAATTAGGAATAGATTAAAACGTTTTATAATTACATTTAAACCTTCTGTGTTGTGTATATTACTGTATAGTACATGTAAATTCTGTGTATATTGCTGTATAGTAGGTATATGTAATATTGTTTGTATAAGTAGGTATAGGTACCTTTATTCTATATTGTAATTATTAGTATTTTTACACTCGTTTTGTACCTATAACAAATTAATAAACATATAATACGAGTAATGGTAATAAACATTGCTACTATAAGGTATTACTATGACATTTCATTTAACTACAATGTCCGTCCCTGTGCAAAGCTTTTAGCCCTTATCTCATTTCATTTTAGTAATATAAATAGTGATGCCAGCTCGGACCAGGTATATTAGGCTGGTTGGCAGGCTCATCGATAGTTTTATATGGGTAATTTTACCACTAAATTATTTAAAAACGTAGGTTTGGCAATCGAACAGGTAAACAGGGTTTCTTTGGGTGTTTACAATATAATGAAACTATTATTAAGCTATTAAGGGGTTTTATTACAGTCATTAAACCAAACGATATAACTTTGTACACACTTTTTTTTTTTACTTTACCTACCGTACTTGTATTGTAATATACTATTAATATCCTTTAGCAGATCTTAATTTAATTTTGCTAATGATAATTTTAGTGATAAAACGCTCGTGTAGCGCTAAATTATTACGTCCAGTGACGTCTCAGGGGACGCCTTAACAAATAACATTGGCAAAAAATAAGACGCCACTGAGTTTTTGGTTATTTTTATATTTCTTTCGGATTAAGCAACTAAAAATATTTTATTGTCTGTTAAATTGTTTTCATATCTTGTTTCGTTTTCGAGAAATAAGAATGCATATCTCTGGAAAACAAAAATAATTAAATAATTAACATTATTAACACTCAGTGTCAGTGTCAGAATTTGCAATTTCTACATTTTTAAAATAATAATGGTTCACCATACAAATCAAAACAAATTGAACATGGTTTTAGTTTATGGAGAATGCCATCAAAATGATTCAGAAGATGTACGCTGCTATCGAGCTCGTTTTCCAGATAGACCAACGCTCGATCGCAAATCTTTTGTAGCTTTGTGTACCAACTTAACTACATATGGTAGCTTTAAAAAGGGAAAGGTTCAAAGAAGGAAGAGGGTTACGAATGACGAAAATGTAGCTATGGTCCTACAAACAGTAGAAAATGGCCCACAAACGTCATTACAAAAATTAAAGGATGGAATTAATATTACATTAAGTTCGTGTCGCAGAATCCTAAAAGAAAATGGGTTTTTTCCATACAAGATTCATTTAGTGCATCATCTACAACCAGAAGATTACCAGAGCAGATTAAACTTCTTGGCACATTTTCATATTCTTTTTGAAGAAAATCCAAATTTATTAAACCAAATTATGTGGAGTGACGAATCCCGGTTTCACAATAATGGAGTAATTAACAGACATAATTGTCGCTACTGGTCCCGGGAAAATCCTAACTGGATGCGACAGACTAAATTTCAAACACGATTTGGGGTAAATGTTTGGTGTGATATTGTGAATGGTTACATAATCACGCCGATGGACTTTTATTTATGGGGCTACTTACAAAATGAAATCTACAAGGAACCAATAGAAGACATGGCTAACCTGTACAACAAAATTTATGCTACTATAGCCGCTATTAATCGAAATACACTACTGAGAGCTTGCAGAACCGAATTATTATATCGATTTGCTATGTGTGTGTATGAAAACGGTAATAACACCTCATTCGATCATATTACTTAGTTTTTGGTATTGTTCTAATTTTCATTAATAATTTTGTATAATTTCTGATCAGTTCTTTCATAAAATTTAAAACATCGTATAATTTCATTTTATTATGCTTTAATGTTTTAACTTTGCTTTTAAACAACAAAAAATGCAACGTATTGATAATTATGGTGTTGTTTCTTAATGCATATGCAATGAAATTGTTTTTATTTTTATTTGTCGAAAACGAAGCAAGATATGAAAACAATTTAACAGACAATAAAAGGATATTTTTAGTTCCTTAATCCGAAGAAAATATAAAAATGATCAAAAACTCAGTGGCGTCTTATTTTTTGCCAATATTATTTGTTAATGCGTCCCCTGAGACGTCACTGGACGTAATAATTTAGCGCTACACGAGCGTTTTATCACTAAAATTATCATTACCAAAATTAAATTAAAATCTGCTTAAGGATATTAAAAATATTTATATTTAAAATACTCGTTAAAATTATTTTAATAAAAAACTTAACCCCAAATATCTCCGTTCATGTTGGATTTATCAAAAATTTTTATGAGACATAATTTGATCAAAAATTAATTATCTTTAAGAACCACAACATTTAAAAGTTCCTGTCATCAAAAAAATTCTTTGCACCATGGCGCCACCTACGTCTTGTATTATTTAAGCACATTTCTTACACAGTTGTGAAGCCAATCGTAGAGGTTAAAAACTCGCGTTTACAGAATTTACATGTCACTTATAGTTTTCGAAATAATTGGCCTGGGAGTTTTTATTGAAACACCCTGTATACTGCTTTCTGGCTATACGAAAGTTAAAGGTGTATAGAAACGTAAACAAACTGTGTTATTATGGGTTTTCTATTGTATTATTTTACCGAAAGGATTATTAAATGCGACGTAAATTTGCAGTTACGTTTTTATAATATGTTAAAAGATGAGTTTTATTTATTTCTTTAGAACAGTAGAACATAACCCAAATGCGGCGTTGCCGATCATTATTAAATTTTCACTGAAATTCGATTATGGTTTTGGTCTAATTATTAAGCAATATTAGGAGTTTGAATTATGTTAATTAGTCTTGAAATGCATATGCATGTTTCCCCAACAAAAACAATGTAGTCTTCCTCCACAATTTAATAAGTGTAAAAACAAATATAGTTCTTTACATGTTTAAAACGCTTAATCGTGCATCCTCAGGGGATACTAAGAAGGATAGTACAATATTCCGAATGACCAGTAAATATAAAGTAAAAGTTTAAGTGGGACTTACCTAACATCGAGTTGAGCAAAACTGTTAATGTAGGTTATCTCAAATTAATGAGTACAACTTAACAGGATAAGGAATATGAAATTGATGACGTAGTGTACTAACCAGTCATGTTAATTACGTTAACATAGTAATTATTGTATTAAGATTGAAATATAAGTGAAATTTTAATTATAAATGTGAAAATTTATTTTATGAAGAAACATTATCGATGAAAGATTGTAGAAAATTGAGCATAACATTATTAATTATTAATTAAAGCCAATGTTTTCATTTTTACGGTCAGTAGGTTTTAAGATTTACTCCATGGTGTACGTCTGCCGTGATTGAAATCGCCACGTAATATTCGGGCCATTAGCGCAAAGTGCTTTCAAACAATGAGTAGGTTTTATAATTCACTCCGTGGTGGAACGTCTTCTCCTCACGTATTTTCAGGCCATCAGCGCCAAATGTTTTCAAAGAGTGAGTCGAGTTACAGATTCTTTTCGTGGCAGAACGTCTGCTCTGCACGAATTTCTCTGGCCATAAGGGCCTAAGTAGTCGTGAATTTTCAACCTTTTGCAAAGATTGTTGAAGTAAACGTATAATAGTTTGTTGCGGGTTACACGAACCCCCTTAAGTGTGATTAGTCAATGTGGCCATTGATTAGTTAGTTATTCGTTTATAAGTCATGTGAAGTGGTAGTACGATTTCACAATTTATGTAAACACCTGACATTATCTGTTCCAATGGCATAGTTTGGTAGAATAAAAAAATGCTTTTGTGAAGATAAGTGTCTTCTTGAGAGTGAAATTAGAAAAAAAATCAGTGAATCACCCTATGGAAAAATAGTACTTTTTGTTGCTGAGACTGGGATTTTAAAACCTAGGCTTTGTACAGTTTTATTTACATAATTTTGACTGCACTAAAAATATAGACTATTGCTTTGATTTTAAAGTAAGGGAAGTTATAGAAAGGGTTAAAGCTCACGTAAATCGATTGAAGGGCAATCGGTGAACAAATAAAACAAGGGAATGGAAAGTCAGAGACAATATCGGAGGTTTTTACACATTGGTGCTGCCACGATACTTGTGTAGTGTGTGATTGATAGGTCTAGCTACGGATAGGATTGAATAAAACCGGTTGGGGGAGGCCTACATTTAGCATGGATGGCGATAAGCTTCATGATCGCGATCGTGATTAACTAAAGTATTTGAGCCTACCTGTATTATCATAAAGATAATGACAAAAAAATATCCCCATTTTATCCAATATTGCAGCTGGAAGTATAAAACGTTTTTGTTAGAGCAATCCTCAAAATACTCTTCTCTAGACTGTATATGATGCTTCAAATCAATAAATTTCGTTGGCATAACGTATTTAGTATGATAATCAAAACATACGAATTCTCCATTGCGCCCTGCTATGCAACAACAAGACTCCATCTATAAAACGTTATTATTGTCATAACCTTTAAAAAAATTTTTAAAAGTCTACAGAGTGTTTCCGAAACAATCTAAAATATTCTAGAAGGTTATTCCTCAGTCTTGCTGTCAAAACCCATATTCAAAATATTGGGTGATAATTAATATTTTTTTCGATTCTTTAGAATTATTTTAAAAACGGAATGTTCTCTGTTTTTCACACTTCAAACCATTACACTCTCTATACGGGATCGTTTCGTATAAACAGAAAGTTGGTACAATGGTATCCATATTATACAGGGTGTTATAAAAATTGTGTAAAGGGCGACTTTGGGGGTTTTTCTCGACTTGTCTAATTTTGACCATAGCTACAATCAATCAACGTTGTATTAAAATTGCACGAGCGCTCTAATGCGCAATAACGAAACACGAATTTTATTAAAACGCATGTGTAAACACCCTTAAATCAGTTTGAACAACATAATTCGGAATAATTTAAAACGTACGAAATATTATGTAGATTATCCGATTTAAATCCGGATTTAACCTTCATGTAAACGCGAATACGCATTATCTCTCGATGCTACCAACCGAATGCCGAGTGTCAAATCCGATATTTTCATGTTGGCAACGTCAAACAGCTGTTTAATGTCATGTTTTCGAGCCCGTCGTATAATAGCTATTTATACAACAAGTTACGAAATAAGGGCCTTTTAGGCACGCGACGTGAAGATATCCTACGAGGCGAAGCCGAGTCGGACAACACCTAAGAGTGACTAAAAGATAGTAGCTAGAAATGGAGAGAGCTGGGCCAGTGGTGCACCACTTTTGGGTGGTGCTGTTTATGACCTAACCCGAATGCTTCAACGATGCAGTTTACAACCTAACCCGAGATTAAACCTGACTTTTTACGATCTAACCCTTCCTTTTGGGTGGTGCGTTTTATGACCTAACCCGAATGGTTCAGCGATGCGGTTTACAACCTAACCCGAGATTAAACCTGACTTTTTACGATCTAACCCTTCCTTTTGGGTGATGCGTTTTATGACCTAACTCGAATGGTTCAGCGATGCGGTTTACAACCTAACCCGAGATTAAACCTGACTTTTAACGATCTAACCCTTCCTTTCGGTGATGCGGTTTATGACCTAACTTCATTTTTTGTGGATTACGTTATCTTTTATAAAACATTTGGAAGAGAACCATAAACTAAAAGGATATATATATATATATATATATATACAATATAGACCCACTAAACAGTTAAAGCTTCTTTCGAATGAAATCGAGACATCATCATGCTTACAATATCAGAAACTAAGCTGAATTCTGGTTGATGTTGGTAAAATGGCTGTAGGAAAACATCGTTTCTAGGCAAGCCGGTTCACTTTAAGACCCTAAAAACCATTAATGTCAAAATGAGATTTTAATAGACAAAATAATGATCTAGTGTCGGTTAGCAAATTATCGTACTTTTTAAAATGGACTCTAATACACACAACGACATGAATTAGCCCTTAAGCCGGATTAGTTTGAAATCGTATATGTAGGTTTCTTAAAAAGTGACCTTTATATGAGACAAAACTGTAAAGTTAATATTTTCACTGGTTATAGACCTTTTTGTTTACCTAACTGTAGTTTTCTGAAGTACATATAGGTATAGAAATATCGCACAATGGCCCATCACTCAGACCTTCGCTTACGTTTACTCCAATTATCGACAAAAACATCAAATTGTGAAGAACTTATGTATATTTGTGTTAATTAAAAAAATAATCATGTTTTTCATAGAAATGTTTAAGATTTTGCCTGCACCTAAAGACTCCTTATTGTGCTGGTTGCGATAAAGTTCACAACGATTATTCTTAGATTTTAATTTTTTTTTACTACCATATACACTAGTTTTTCTTTATTTCCAGAATATCGGAGTACTTTAAAATGCATCCTAGTATGGCATATTTCTCTTGAGGTGTAATATTTAAGATTTTGTCAGCACCTAAAAACTCCTTATTGTGATTGTTACGTTAAACCCCGCCTCGATTGGTTATAGTTAATAAATTTCAGTTAATTACAAACAGTCATACGAAATAGTACACAATTCAAGATTTCCATCATTTTAGGCAAAAAGGTTAAACCACATAAAAGTTTCGGTTAGTTCTTATTTCATGCATATATTTTTTTTAGTCAGTGTACGTACCTATGATTTATTGCAAAGACGTTTGAACATTTTTATATGTAGTAATTGTGATTTTAATTAACTACCTCAGAAGAGTCGGTATACACTATATTTTGCAGCGCAATTGCTTTCACATCCAGTAATGTATTATGATAATTATTATTCTAACGAATTTAATAACAAATTAAAAAACCAACGTGATTTGGTTATTGTTGACATTGAGAATTAAGGTTGTAAAATATTTAACAACCCCATTTTTTTATGCTCATGTTGAAAATAAGTTAAGATTGCTACTTTGTTGCTTACGCCTAATATTCATAATTTTATTGGGGGTTCTACCTGATGACAAATACAGGTTATGATACCTATCTAGTGGGTTTTTCAGTTTAAGGGCCGAATAATATAGAGTTATTGTGCATACATCATCGCAAACAAAAGGTGGCTTTTTATATTATTTCGTATTTACAATCCATTTAACTACAATTTTACACTGTGAATTAATTTTTTTTGCTTTTTTCCTGAAATTACATCCTATTTACTTATATTATGATATTATCCAAAATTTTGATAAAAGCATTATGAGGGCTTTTACCTGATGGCGAATACAGGTTGTATAGTACCTATACCTAGTGGGTATTTTAAGTAAGGGTCGAATGATATATAGAGCCATATACGTATTTAAGTTTTATTTATTGTCTACTGTCCTCATTACAAGATAGTCCTATAATTTATCCATTTCCAGTACAAAGAATTCGCTAGTTATTGATTCTAGATGGTAATTATTTTATTGCATTTTTATAAGTGGTACAAAATTGAAAACAATTATTAGATATGCTTCTGAATTTTAATAAGGGTTCTTCGGAATAAATAAAGTTTTATGTGCCTTTCTTTTTAAATCGAGGCGGCAGAGGGTTTGGGAGGGTTATTTAGGTATAAATAATTATTGCGGGTGACAAATATGCCGCCTTATTATACTTATGTTGTTAGACCATATAAATTGGGGTTTTATTTCGCTTTATCATCCACCAGCGGCGTTTCATTGAGTTAGAAAATATAAATCATGACTTTACTATGCCGCTTTAACAGCGGCGTTTCCACTAAGGTTAGATAGTGAAAAGTTAGGTTTATTGTTTGTTTATGCCGCAGAGAAGAACTCACATATTTAAAGATGAATAATATCGAAATTTCGGAGTCTTTAATGAAAATAACCATTCCAAACACTAAACAAATGTTGCAAGAAGCTTTGTATGTAATTAGCGAAGGCTCTATTGACGGCATCAACTTCTTGAATATTGTCCGAAAGTACGCCCAATTACGTCCAGCACACATAATCCATAATATATTTTTTTATCAAGTACAGAAACTCCAAATGTTCCAGACTTCCAGTGGGCATTAATACCATTGGAGCAACAGCAAAGAAAATTGCTGAGTTCTTGGGGCTTCCAAAGGTAAATTAATATACAGGCCACTGCTTTCGAAGATCTTCAACAACTTTTTTAGCGGACTCTGGAGCGGATATATTGATGCTAAAGCGACATGGAGGTTGGCGGTCAAATGCCGTGGCTGAAGGGTATACAGGGTGTTATGGAAATGACTTATTATTTTTTAACCCGTAAATATATAGGTCGAGACGAATTGGGGAAAAATTGCTATAAATGGCGCTCGAAGCTAGAAATTCGAGAAAAATGCCTTCAAAAATTTAGGTCCAAAACACCTACACGCCAATGACCCAAACAGCTGATTTGGGTAATTGTTTACTTTAGTGGAAATGTTGAATTTTTCGCTAAAATTTCGTATATAGGCTAATTAAGGGTAGCTGATCACAATTTTCCTTTTGCGTTTAGGCGGCAAATGCACTGGTTTTGAGAAAAAAAATGTTAAAGTTTTTCTAACTCACCGGTATGTTATTTTGCATGTAATCCTAAAATGTTGCTTATTTCCAATAAAATATTACTTGTCGGAGTCATAGTATACACTTCTGAGTTGAAATAAACGAAATATGCCACAAGGAAACTCTGAAAAACGGGATAACTTGTAAGCGAACAGAAAACTCTACGTTATCTGGAAAAAGACGGGGGCTCACTGACAGCTGGCCAAAAAAGCAGAAGCAAACTGCACCCATGTTGTCAGATTGTTAGTGTATTATAAATTGCCTATACTTGTCAATTCATTTTTATTAATTGAATGAATCCTATTGGCTCGAGCTAGCATATCATTCTCCTGGATGGAAGCCATTAATAATTACAAGAAAAAGAAGAAAAATCTGGCAACGTGAGTGCAATGAATCTGAAAAGAGACGGTTCTACTTTGTCGGCGTATTAACAACGAATTTAATTAAATTTGTGCCTTTTCCATTGTTTTTTTGCTAAAATGTTGCTCTTATTTTATGAACAGATAGTTTGGTGAAAGTTTTATCACATATTTTGAAGGGAAAACCATAAAATCTAGGAAATTGAAAGGAAAGAATACCCTAACCTGTAAGTGAAAAACTTTAACATTTTTTTCTCAAAACCAGTGCATTTGCCGTAAAAACGCAAAAGGAAAATTGTGATCAGCTACCCTCAATTAGTCTATATACGAAATTTTAGCACAAAATTCAACATTAATTGCACTAAAGTAAACAATTACCATTCCAGCAGTTTGTCTTGTCCAAAACACATGTGTTCAGGGGCATTGAACTATCATGGAAGGCGCACATAGTCCGGTTTTAAGGTATTTTACAAAATTCAAAATACTTCCGATTTTAGAAAAAAAAACTATCAAGTGTAACTCTAGACCACCTCAGGAGTGGCCCCTTAAAATATAATAAGTCATTTCCATAACACCCTGTATAGACGATTGTTCAGAAAACAAAAGAAAAATTTTCGAAAAAATTTTATGTAAAAAATCTTTGGACGCTAACAACAAACGTGTTAAATCTAATGAATCAGAAGTTCTACCAGCTCTACTAGTGGCATGGGTTTAATTGATATTGCTGTTGCAGATTGTTTTCTATTTCTAGTTCAAATTCCTCATCTATTTTACAAAGAGAAATATCTCAACGTACTGTTTTAGGTTACCCAAGTAATAATTTTATTAATATAAGTAACTGTACTTTTAATATTTATAATAAATAGGTATTTTTTAATTGTAAATAATTACTTTTAGGCACAGCATGCCTAAAAA
Source organism: Polydrusus tereticollis (assembly GCA_963920685.1). Lineage (NCBI taxonomy): Eukaryota > Metazoa > Arthropoda > Insecta > Coleoptera > Curculionidae > Polydrusus > Polydrusus tereticollis. The sequence continues at coordinate 11,183,893 of OY987333.1, forward strand.
ACTTTTAAGCGCGCTGTGCCTAAAAGGAGGTTATTTAAAAATCAAAACGACAATCAAAAAAGGGTTATTATAAAACGTCAGTAGAAAAACACAATTTAACGCGGATTTTCACTAAATCGCATTTTTAGTTTAAATTCATTAAGTTCTCGTGTAAACTTGGTAATGATGAGCAACTTTTAGAATAAGTGGCAGAAGCCAACAAATGATATAATAGTCCATAGCTATTAAGGGCTTAAGGGCTAGGAATATTATCGCCAGAAGTCACCATATAATATTTTTAGGATTTCTGTGTCCATGCAAGAATGAACAGGTTAAAATATATGACACCTTATTTATATCATCCTGTATTAGCGAAAAGATGCATACCACTGATCATTTAGGTTTTTCATAAAACATCTGAACAATTACCCTTTCAAATATTTTAGATCACTTTTGAGGTACATACGGTTAATCCCGCACAAGCAATATGATGTTGAGCGATCTGGGACCTAAATTCTTGAAGGCTTCTTCTTTCATTTTTGTGCAAATGTATCCATAATAAATATAATATTATTCCCTCGGCCGCCAAATTAAGGATCAGCCAGATATTGTGCTAAAAAATTGCTCACAATAATTTCTATTTTTTAAACGATGATTTTTATAGTTTGCAGGCGGTTAGGCCATCCTGAAATTAAAAAGAAAATGTTTTTTTTTTGTTTTAAATATTCTTGGGAAGCGTATTAAAGTTTTAATAAACCTTTGAATTTTACCTGAAGGAATTTCATTAAACGTTTTAAGATTTAATATTCCAAGACCATTTTAAATGCAAGTGGAACCCAAGTGTTATTTTAAAACTGCTATTAGGCTGTTGACATGGGACCATGGATTTAAAGAGGATTTAAGAAACGGTTTTCTGAATGTCTTTGAAATTGTTACAAATCATTTAGTTTCAGTTTTTTTACATATTTTATTTGAATATAATAAAATAATTTCACATGCCCAATTCGCGTCAAAATAACTTATTACTTTACATGCATTTATTGCATTTTTATTAACCTCAGGATGATCTAATTCCTCATAATACGAGAGCTGACGGTATCGACGCCATATTATTATCATCGCGATTAGGTAAAAAATCTGTCTTGCAGTTGCATTTAACAAAGTCGTACTGCGGCGTTGGATCGCAATGTCTACATTAATTTTAATTTTTTTTTAAATATGTCCTGCAACTAATGCTCACATTGTAAAACTCTAAGCTGTCGCAAAAGTTACATGTAGGCTACCAAGTATCTGAAGAAATATTTTAGTATTCAGATACAATTCAGGATCAGGGTTATCAACAATATCGTGGGTATAGTAAAGTTTACATTATACCGTTTGTTACAGTTCGAAAATTGCATTTCATAAGTTTGATTATCTATGTTAAGTTTTCGGTTTTAAATTGTTAAAATACATATGTAGACTCTCACCTTAAATATTAATTATTAATTAAGTTACCTGTAATAGCCAAAATTTTCATTATGTTTAGTTTCAAACCTTTGTTGATGTTTATTATATTCCAGGAATGTTTTGTATCTTGCAAGACATAGCCAAGTGGATTGATTTCTCTGTTCCTTGTTTGATACTACTTGCAGACATGTTTGATTTCAAATCTTTGTTCTAATTGATTGGTAATTGGTAAACTTTTCAAGTTATCAATTTGTATTTGGGATGTAGGTTAAATGTCTCGACTGTTGTAAATCAGCTGTTTTTAAGAAAATCGATAATAGGTCAGTGTCAGACTGACAGTTTCTGTGCATTTTCACGGCCACGTCTGGTTAATTTTTGCTTGGTCGCGTGGGTTGACTTCGATCGCCGTTCGTTTTCTATGTTATTAAAAGAGGTTAGTTTTTGTAGATAGGGTTGACTAATTTTTGTCATTGTTTTGTTTTGTTAACTATGTACGTTGGAGAAAAATAAGAATCGGCCCTTTCGACCATGGACACTGGAAGTGTAAGCACGTTTGTGGAAATAGCTCCCCAAGTTTAGTTTTTTTGGGCCGGGCAGGCTAATGTAGTGCCGATAAAGCATCCACAAATGTTTTAAAAAGGGTATGGCTTTGTAGTTTGCCTATTTCTTTGGGCGGAGTGCCGATTTAAAATCCTTAAATGAACTTCAACAGCGGTCATAGACGCCATTTGGTAAATTGGAACCCTCGTTAGTTATTTGAGGTAGGTTTAACTTTTAGTATCTGAATTACCCTCGTTGGGTGTTATGAAAGATTTCTCTCTCATGTTGTATATCTAAAATTCGATTTTAGGGTTTTTTTTTGGTAGGGGCTAAAAGTCCTAGTACAAACTGGAATACTTGTTTACTTTTGTTGGAAATGCCTGGACGCGGGACGTGCCAGTTGCCATGTACCATTTGAATTCTTGGAGACTACCTGTGTAGCAGTATCCACGTTAGCTATTTGAGAGACCATGCATTGCAGCTAAGTATCATTACTCTGTGTTCATTTTTCTTTAAAAAGTAGTCAACTTAAAATCTTAATATTTTGCATTTGCGTATTGTTTGATATATAGTGTTTTGATAAAGTTTTGCGCCCATGTTATGTACAGAGCTTGTGCAATGTAAACGTGTAGCGTATGTCGACATAGCGTTAAGACGTCACAAGAGTCTCTAGTAGTTCAGAACGTTAGGTAGTCTGTTACAGCTACTTTTGTTGTAAATATAGTTACAATTTATGATTATAAAAGTAAATATTTTTGTTTTCCGGCTAAAGGCCATTTGTTTCTTCTAAATTTAACACTTGTAACTTTGACATTTTAACTTATCTATGGCTAGCATGCTTATTGAGTAACCACAGGTATGTATTATACTCTAACAGAGATTTTATGGTAAATTTAGTTAGTTGTGAGAGGTTCTTGCACAGACCTTGCGGAAATTCCTAGTCTAAGGCACTGTCCTGGATGTAGGTCTATGTGGCTGCCAGATCAGACTGAACAGTCATTTTTACAGTGTAGGTCTGACAGTTGCCGTCTTGTGCAAGGCCCTGTCAAACAGGGTTTGACTTTTTGCTTTCTTTTATCGATAACTTTATAAATTTAAACCTTCAGAAATTTTATTGTCAAACCTAGTACTATCACTTTAATATTTCATTTCACTTATTTATCTTTTAACTTTAAGTATCTATTGTCCATCAAAGTAAGAGGAGCTTGCATTTATAAAACCAAGTGAAAGGTGAAATCAAATCTAAAAAAGAAGGTACAAAACGTCGATACCAAGACAACATTCCTATAATTCTGCCTATTTCAGTTACTGTTTTAGGAGTTTGCATAATCATAATTGCTTCAATTTTTAATGGGTCCATGGAAATACCATGTCGATTGACCACATAACCTAAATATCTCAACTCATCACGACAAAATTTACTTTTATCCTTATTCAAAGTTAAACCAGCCTTATTTAAACGATCAAAAACAATCTGTAAAATTTCTAAATGTTTGATTCGTGGTATTCCAAAAGTAATTCGTACAGATAATGGGGTACAGATAATGGGGTACAGTTTAAAAGTAAAGAATGTCAGAGATTAGCTCAAAAATATGGAGTGAGGATTATGTATAATCCAAATTATCATCCACCGCCAAATGTTACTGAGAGAGTGAATAGGGTGTTAAAAACAATGCTATCAGCATTTATTTCTGATAATCAGAGAATTTGGGATGAGAATTTAGCTGCGCTAGCTTGCGCGGTAAATACTGCGGTTCACGAAGTGACAGGACGCACACCATATTTTATTAATGTTGGTAAAGATATGATACTTCACGGTAGTAAATATAATAGGACAGGAGATATTCAGAATTCAATTGATGATGAATCAGTTCAACAAAATAGTTTGGTTTAAAGAGTAGAAGCTTGCCAAATTAAGGGAATTTGTTAATAAAAAATTACAACAAGCTCACGTAAGGTCAAAAAACCAGTATAATCTTAGGCGTCGCGATGTTCATTTTCAGGTAGAAGATTTAGTCTGGAAAAGACGATTTCCATTATCTGACGCTGGGAATTATTTTTTGTCTAAGCTTGCTGGAAAATTTGAAGGACCATTTAAGATAATTAAAAAGATTGGATATTGTATACCGGGTGTTGCATCGTCGAGCGGGACATAGGAAATCCCATGTAATTTTAAATGGGGTCAATTATTGGCTTCCCTAATTATTTTAGAGAAAAATTCTATTTAGGTTTATTAAAGAGCACTAAAACCCACATTCAAAAGAATAACTTTAGATATTTTTGATGAGCCCGTTTACGGGTTATCGCCGATTTCTTTTTAACTATTTCTCCTTTTTATGGCCCCGTATTTGCGGGCACCAGTCAAGGTAAAAGATGACTGTCAAATAAAGTTGTCATTTTGAAATGTGTGCTTTATTGTTATAAAAACTCGTACATCGAAAATATTAGCCATGAATTACACTTCTGAAGAAAAAATATTGATGATTAAATGGTATTATCAAGGAAATCGTTATCAAAATGTGTCAGACATGTTTGCTGCTCTGTATCCGAATAGACCGATAGCTGCAAAATCTACAGTCGAAAGGACTATCAAGAAATTTGAGACAAAAGGCACTGTAATAAATAACTGCAGATGTGAAGAAAGGCAGGAACAAAGAAGAGATGCAAGAAATGATAGGGACTTGCAAGTTTTATTGTGCGTGGAAGAAAATGATGGGAAGATCAGCACAAGGAAACTTGAGGATGATATAGGATTAGATCACACCACAGCATTACGAGCTTTGAAACGACATAAATATTATTCATACAAATATGAAAAGCACCAAGAGCTAAGAGATAGGGACGAAATACGACGACAGGAGTTTTGTTTTGGTATGATGGAAAGAGCAAACATGGATAGGGAATTTTTAAAAAACATTTGTTTCACTGACGAATGCACATTTACCTTAAACAATGAACCCAAAGTTCAAAATTATCGATATTGGAGCAAAGAAAACCAACACAGGTTTGTGGAAACAAGGACGCAATATCCACAAAAAGTTAATGTATGGGCTGGGATTTTCGGAGAAAATATTATCGGGCCATTATTCCTTACACGAAATTTAAATGCAGAATATTTTTTGGAACTACTTGAAGATCATATTTTACCTACTTTACATGATGCCGCCAGGGCAAATCAGGAAGTTTGGTACCAAATGGATGGCTGCATGGCACATAGTACCCTGGCTGTCCGGGAAAATTTAAACCGTGCTTTTAATGGAAATGTTATTGGCTTAAATCATACAGTAAATTGGCCAGCCAGGTCTCCTGATTTATCGCCAAATGATTTCTTTCTCTGGGGCCATTTAAAAAACAGGATATACAAAGATAAAAAATACCCAAATCTAGACGAGTTAAAAAATGCTATTTCTGCCGAATGCAATAGAATTTCAGTTTACCAACTAGCGAATGTAAGAAGAGAATTTTATGATCGCCTCGGTTATTGTCTAGCAGTCAATGGAGGAATATTTGAACATCTTCTTAAATCCTAAAGTTCTAACAATTTAATAGTACCTACCTATTAATTAGTAAAATATTGAAACATGTAAAATGTCATAATTAACCTTGTAATTGGATACTTTATTTTAGTTTTATTCAGATTAATTTGTGCTCATAAATACACCTTTAATATTTTCGATGTACGAGTTTTTATAACAATAAAGCACACATTTCAAAATGACAACTTTATTTGACAGTCATCTTTTACCTTGACTGGTGCCCGCAAATACGGGGCCATAAAAAGGAGAAATAGTTAAAAAGAAATCGGCGATAACCCGTAAACGGGCTCATCAAAAATATCTAAAGTTATTCTTTTGAATGTGGGTTTTAGTGCTCTTTAATAAACCTAAATAGAATTTTTCTCTAAAATAATTAGGGAAGCCAATAATTGACCCCATTTAAAATTACATGGGATTTCCTATGTCCCGCTCGACGATGCAACACCCGGTATATGAATTAGAGGATATGAACGGGAAGTCCAAAGGAAATTGGCATGTACAAGATTTAAAACCTTATTATGCTCCAGATGAAAACTAATTTGAATAGATAATTACAGGGTTAATGTGCGCTTTTATATTAAAAAAAAAAATTACTTCATATTTTTTTTTCCTTTGAAAAAGGGGGTGACAGTTTGTATGCCATAAAACCCGAATTATCCCTCTGGCTATAAAATGCCCCAAATTTACATCTTTTTGGGCAGAGCTGGAGCACAAATTACCTGCATCCTTGATTGCTATAATAATACCTAACAGTAGATAAATCGCAAATTGATTTTTAGTATTAGTGATTAGTTCCATTTGCTTTTCCGACGAGTGAATTTTGTTATATAAGTGTTTGGTTTACCGGCGCGTGATATTTTTTGTTGAATTAGTGTTAGGGTGTGGCGTCCATGGACTTGTGCTGAGAGTGCGGCATCTTGTAGTGTCACTTTCAGAAGAAAGTATTTATCTCCCAACGCTAAAGAAATATATTGAAAATGTGTAAAAATTTTTGCTGATAGAGATTTTAATTCAAGTGTTGCTTCAGACGACACGTCTGCTTTAACAAGTACTTCTTTATCTTCGGTAAAGGATATAGTAGTGACACCTATCATTCTTAGAAAGAAGCGAAGTGACTGTGGCACATTTAGAAGTATTGACGAGAATGATTTGGATTTATTAAGAAGGAAAATGTATCAAATGTATGAGAACAATCTGAACCTACCCTGGTTTCCCTTAAAAGGAGGCTTACCAACGACGAAACAAATATTTCTTGTAGCATTGGAAGCCTAAGAAAAATTTTGCTTAAAATGGGTTTTAAATGTCACACAATTAATAAAAGACAAACCTTAATGGACATTCCATTAGCTTACGGGAATGGAGTCATAAATATTTAACGGCTATTAAACAATATAGAGCAGAAAATCGACCAATTTTCTGCGAAATATTGCTTAACGCAAAAAAGCACGGAATGCTTTTCAAAAAAATATCAAACCAAGGCTCCCTCAAATAAAGGCAAAAGAATAACAATAATACACGCATGTTCACAAAATGGATTTGTTTCGAACTATTTGTTGCTTTCAGATAAAAACATAGTAGATTCTTCTCTAGATTACCACCAAGACACGGACGCACAACTTTTTGAAGATTGACTTCAACTTCTTTAAAATATACCCAAAAATAGCGTTGTAATGGACAATAATATTATAGTCGTCAGTAAAAATGTTTCCAGTTCAACAGTACAAAAGCAGAAATCCAATATTTTATAACAAATTATAGTAATATATATTTTGAACAAGCGCACAAAAAACAGGATATTTTAAAAGTATTACAGGCTTTTAAAACTAATAAGGAATACGTGTGTGATAAGCTTGCAACAGAAAATGGATATAGAGTGTTGCGCCTTCCCCCCTACTATTGTATATTTAATCCAATCGAACTAATTTGGCACCAAGTAAAATAAAATATTAGAAAGAATAATACTTTCCCCACATTAAACACATCTGTAGTAGAATTAATAAAAAACATAATAACATTTCCGCAGACAGTTGGAAAAACTTATATAACATGTAATTAAGGTGGAAAATTCTTATATGTGAGTGGGTACTAACGTTCAACCGTTAATAATAAGTTCAGCAGTAATAGTAACATAGAACTAAATTTAGAGTAGAGTAGAATTAAGTTGCCAAAATTGATTATTGTAAAACTTTTCTGTGTACACACATTTGACTGTAATTAAGTCTTAAACTTAATTTTATTCTTGTATTAGTGTGTAGTCTAAATCGTATTTGGTTTAAATGGCTCTTTAATTCAAAATAAACTTAATCAATATATACCTATATAAATACCTATATTCTCAAGCCGACTCTGCACCTACTTATTGCGGTTTGAAGATGTTGGGGCCTACACAATAGAGGTTAATCAGGTAGTTGATTCATCCCTGTTTCGGATAGAATCGCGTTAATCAAGATCAAGGCTAAACCATTTGATCTTAACATCATACAAACATATGCACCGACATTCGAAAGCAATGAATAAGAAATAGAGGGGTTCTATGAACAGCTCAGAACTGCTCTCAAACACACAAAGAAGGAAGAAGTTAACGTAATTTTATGAGACATGAACGCTAAGATCGGACAGCGAAAAGTTAAGGATGTGGTTGGTGGCTATGGGCTAGGAGTGAGAAATGAGAGGGGAGATACTAATAGAATTCTGTCAAGAAATGGACATCACAATTATGAACACCTTCTTCAAATTACCCCCCAGAAGACTGTACACTTGGAGATCCCCAGCTGATAACAACCATAGAATCGTGAGGAATTAAATCGACTTTGTGATGATAAACAGCAGATATCGCAACGCAATTGTACCCTGTAAGACATACCCAGGCGCAGACATACCATCAGATCACAACCTGTTACTAGTTCGTACTTAGCTTTGACTAAAGAAAATAGTCAAAAAGAAACCATTAAAAACTGCCGATATGCTGAAACTCAAGCAAGACAACGTATTCCAACAAACAAAATAGGGGGTAAACAAGGAACTCAAAATTATATCTGAAAACAACAACCACGAAACTAAAATAGAAGACCTGTGGAATAAAATAAAAGTATCTATAACTTCCGCCACAAAAGAAGAACTCAGACCAGATAGGATGGAAAAAAGACAACAGTGGATGACAAATTCCATCTTGGAACTTATGGAAGAAAGAAGACAACATAGAAACAGGGACAATGTAAAATACAAAGAGTTGCACAGAAGAGTCCTAAGAGCAATTAAAGAGGCCAAAGAACGATGGCTACAGGAAAAATGCGCCGAAATCGAGATCTTACAAGAAAAACATGACAGCTTCAACCTTCACAAAAAAATAAAGGAAGCAACAGGAAGATATCAAAGACGAGGTCCAGGAATAATCTTGGACTCGAATGATAACATCATTACCGAGACTGACAAACAACTCAGAAGATGGAAACAATACATGGAAGAACTCTTTGGAGACGAAGACATCGATAATGTGCCCGCAGTGGATGGCGAGGAAGGACCCATCATCACACAAGAAGAAGTGAAATTAGCTATCAAACGACTAAAAAACAACAAAACTCCAGGACCAGACCAGATTCACGCAGAAATCCTCAAACTACTGGACCCAGAACAGATAAAACTGCTGACCAACCTCATTAACAAAATTTATACAGGCGGTCAAATACCAAATGACTGGCTGCTATCGACATTTATTCCGCTCCCCAAAAAGACGAACGCAACTAAATGCTCCGACCACAGAATAATAAGCAACGGGTATATAGAAGACTTGACGAGAGAATAAGTGACACACAGTTTGGCTTCAGGAAGGGACTTGGCACCCAGGAAGCATTATTCTCCATACAGGTTCTGATCCAACGAGCACGGAACGTCAACGCAGACGTCTTCGCATGCTTCAAGGACTTCGAAAAAGCCTTTGACAAAGTCCAACATGGTAAACTCATTTCAATCCTACGCGAGTCAGGAATTGATGACAGAGACGCAGATATAATATCAAAGCTATACCTACAACAAAAAGCCATTGTTCGAGTCGAAAACGAAACATCGGAAGAGTTTAGCATAAAAAGAGGAGTGCGGCAAGGTTGTATACTGTCGCCCCTGTTATTCAACGTGTATTTGGAACAATTATTTAAAGAGGCACTGGACAACATAGAGGATGGAGTTGTAATAAACGGAGAAATAATAAATAACCTGAGATATGCGGATGATACCGTCCTTATAGCAGATACTGCTGAAGGACTTCAGAGACTTATAGACCGTGTAGAGACTGCATGCAACAGATATGGTATGAAGATAAACTGTAGGAAGACACACATATTAATCATCAGTAAAAACTACAACGACAACCTACAGTTTACAGCTAACAATATAACCCTCACAATAGCCGAGGCGGTTACATACCTGGGCTGCACATTGAAGAGGGAATGGGATCACTCTCGAGAGATAAGATGCCGAATCGAAAAAGCTAGAGGTACATTTAACAAGATGCGTAACATTCTGTGTAACCTATCCCTCAACATCCATACTAGAATAAGAATTTTAAAATGCTATGTACTTTCAACCCTCTTATATGGGGTGGAAGCGTAGAGCCTTACCGATGCCTCATGTAGACGCATAGATGCATTTGAGATGTGGTGTTACCGCCGCATACTCAGAATCTCATGGATATACCATGTGACAAACGATACGGTATTGCAACGCATCGGTGGACAGCTGGAATGGCTACCAGCTGTCAAACGCAAAAAATTGGATTACTTCGGGCATATCATGCGAAATGAAAAATACCACCTTCTCCAACTCATCCTACAGGGCAAAATAGAGGGACGAAGGTCAGTAGGACGCAGACGAATATCGTGGCTGCGAAATTTACGAACATGGACCGGAATGACATCAACAGCTCTATTTGGAACGGCAGTGAATAGAGTAATTTGGACCAACGTGATAGCCAACATCCACAGAGGATAGGCACTTCAAGAAGAAGATTTATTGAAAATGAAAATGAAAATGAAAATGAAAATATATATTTCATGTTATTACATCAGCACAATGTTTACATACGTCAAAAGAAAAGGTTTGGAATATAATTTTAGGAATTTACCTGTTATAATATGACAATGTCTGAGAAATTGTTTGTATGGAATTCATCCAAGGAATAAAAGCATTTACTTATCAAATATTTTTTTATTACACTTTTAAATTTAACAGCAGGTAGCATTTTGACCGAGAGCGGCAAAAGGTTATACAATTTAGGTGCATAGAAAGATATGCCAGTTTTAATTTTATGAATTCTATGATAATTTGTGTAAATTAATTGTCTATTTCGAGTGAAGTAGTCATGCACGTTTTCGTGTGTTGCATAGTTAGGTACATTTTCTTTTATATATACAAGACAGTGATAAATGTAAAGGCAAGGAACTGTTAAAATCTTAAAATCGGTAAAACACTGTTTACAGTCGGCTTGATAATGTATTTTCGCCATGATTCTTATAGCTTTTCTCTGAAGCCCGAAAATTCTTTTGGTATTTGGGGCATGGCCCCATGCTAGTATGGCATAAGTAATCTTGGACTCAATACATGCATAGTAAGTTGATCGCAAAACCCTTTCATTCACCGCATTCACCAAATTTCTCAGTGCAAAGACTCCAGAAGCCACTTTATTGCATAAGTTATTTATATGGATATTCCATGTCATTTTTGGATCGATCTGAACACCCAAAAAACGAACTGATTCTGAAGACTCTAAGCCCTGAAGTGGTCTTAATGAAAAATAGATGATTTCTGTCTTTGACTGATTTAAATTTAATTTATTAGCTGTAAACCATTTGGTGACCCTTGATTGTGTCTCCCTCACATCTGCTTTGATTACATCTGGTTCTTTACCCGTCTTCAGAACATTTGTATCGTCGGCGAACAACACGAAATCAGCACCGGGGTCGCAACTCTCGAGATCGTTCATATAAATCAAAAAGAGCAGCGGCCCCAACACTGATCCCTGCGGCACGCCAAAGACCACATCCGCTAAATCTGAGGTTTTACCGTTTAAGTCGATTATTTGTTTTCTGTTACTGAGATATGACGAGATTAAATTTCTACTATTTAAATCAAATTTGTAGTATTCTAATTTGTTTACCAGCAGCCTGAAGGAGACACAATCAAAGGCCTTACTAAGGTCGCAAAACAAGGCACCCACATACTCCCCCAGATCATATCCTGCATTCACCAGTTCGACCAATTTATTTATGGCCATTGTTGTCGAGTGTGCGTTTCTAAATCCAAATTGATTAGAATTTAACAGAAGGTTAGTTTCAAAAAAAGAAGTGATTCTATTTTTTAAAGCTTTTTCAAACACCTTTGAAAATATTGGCACTATGGAGATTGGCCTATAATTATTAAATTGCTCACGTGGTCCTTTCTTGTGAATCGGTACTACCCTGGCTATTTTTAACACTGATGGATAAATTGACTCTGTAATACACAAATTAATAAGTTTGGTAAGGGGATAGACTATATCATTTATAACACTTTTTATAATTTTACTATTTAGGCCAAAATAGTCACGACTGTTTTTGTTTTTAAGGCCTTTGATTAAATCTCTGATCTCATTATATGTAACATTTGATATTGAGAAGTTTAAATTGTTTACTTTAGTTAAATTTGACTTAATATAAATCTCCATGAAATCTTTCGATGAAGTATCACACTCAGGAAGGTTTTCAACTAGTTTACAGGGAATGTCTACAAAAAACTGGTTTATTAAATTTGGTTCCAAGTTGGAGTCTGTGGCTGACTTTTGATTTCCCAGATGTATACAACTTTTTACTATGTCCCAGACAGCTTTAGGACTGTAATTATGATCATCTAAATAATTTTCATTTGCTTGTTTTTTTGCCTTTATTAATTCTAAACGATAATGCTTTGTGTGCTTTTTTAACAAAGATTTGGTGTAATCTGAATTATAAAGATGTGCTAATTCTCTGTAGAAATATAGAAGGTCCCGTTTAGCTTTGAGCTGATCATTAAACCAAGAAACTAGGGGTTTATCTTTTTTATGCACAAATGTTTTTTCTGGAAATGCCAAGTCAGCACAGTTCTTTAAAAAGGATAGAAACATTTTAAACTTCATTTCTGTGTCTATGTTATTATTTGATATAAAATCCCAGCAGATGTTACTAACTAAATGCCTAAATTGGGAAAGTCCCTTCATTGTTATTGGCCTATATTTAGTATTTACTATTAATTTTTTTTGTGGTGGTGACAAATTGAAATTGACGACAATTGCCATGTGGTCAGAGAATCCCACATCCGTAACATGACCCTCACTCTCATGGACATTAGTTATAACATTATCTATGCATGCATTGCCTCGTGTATTTTCTTTTATTAAAATATTTAAACCATATGAGTGAATGAGATCCCTAAAACTTAGCAGTTGGGTGTTTTCGTTTAAAAAATTTATGTTAAAGTCTCCAATTATGAATAGTGCATAATTGAGTCGGGTCTCCTTATCCAACATTAACTTTAATTGATCTAGAAACACATTATAATTACCTAAAGGGGGCCTGTAAACATTTATTACCAAAACTTTTAGAAAATCTGATTGTATTGCACATATTTCACAATCCATCTCCGATGAGAGATTAGTTAGATCATTTCTGCAGAAAAATTTATCGGCAAAAGATTCAATAACAGCTATTGCCACACCTCCATGACGATGGTATGTGCGTGCAAAATATGATTTTATTGAATAATTAGAGATTTTGATTTGATTTATTTCATTCTCAGTCATCCAATGCTCACTAAAACAAAGAATCTTATGATTGAATTGGTTACCTTCAATTTGTATGAGCTTGTTTCTCAGACATTGTGTATTTAATGATAGTATATTAAAATTTAATAGTCCGTGGTTGATTAAGGTTTTTTGAGAATCACCATTGCAAAATTCACCAGTGGTTTTGTTGTTATGTACCTGTTCCGTATCAGTTACTTCCCTGTTTATGGCGACACTGTTTATTGCATTTAAGTTTGAAAATTTGCAGATGCAAGAAATTCTTTATGTCTTTCGAAATTAAAGCGTTTGATACCTATGTTGCGTGGCCAAAAAGTTGGCTCGTACATCTCTTCCTTCTTGCTCATTGGACCTATTATTACGAATCTCTTTAGTTGGTTTTGGTGCGAGGGGATTTCCCTAACCATGATGTTTTCTGATTCGAATCCAGGCTTATTCTTTATGAAAGCGGTCACCACTGTTGCATCCGCAGCTCTTTTTACTCTGTTTATATATAGCCAGAGACGTCTATCCTCTCCAGCAAAGTCTTCGCCCCCTTGCAACACATCAGCTCGACCTAACCTTTTTTTGAAACCCTTTCTTTTTTGGTAGGTAAATCCATCGTTTTCTTCTTCATTTTGTTTGTTTCCTGATGTACTTCGACTTCGATGTAGATAACGGTTTTGGTTAAGTTGGTAGTGTCGATCTTCTTGATTAGCGTGTTCAACGTCCCGTTCTATTGTGACACTCGCGGGAGTAGTGTGTTCGTATTTTCGCGAGTTTTGCGTTCGATTGACCGCACCGGAGTAGTTCATTGGTTGGTTTTTGGTGTTATTACCCACCGCTACGTCACTCGGGCGATGCTGCGTTTCGGCAGAAGTATTTGAGGTTGACAACTTTGCTTGATTCGTTTCTTCAATGATCTCACCTTGACCCGGTCCAATAGTTCCGAGTATACGGTCACGCTGCTTTGTAGTCTTTGTACTTTGTGAAGCTTCTAGGTTAGAAATTCTTTCGAGTAACAGCCGATTGTTTTCTTTTAGGACCTGGTTTTTGTCATTCATCTCAGCGACCAATCTATGTAGTAACTGTAATTCCTGAGATAGCTTTTCATTTGCATGCTTACATTCCGTTAATTCACCATTTTTTGAGTTTTCACTGTTGACATTGTTGATGTCGATTATTGGCGCCAAATCACAGCAGACTACACGCGACCTGCTAAGGAATTTCAGGTTTTTACGCTTTGCACAACTGCCGTGGAAAATTTCTTCGCAGTTTATGCAAAAGAAGGCCTTGCACACCTTTTTTGCACAACACTTGAACTTTTTAACTTCATTACAATCAATTAAATCATCTTTAACACTTTCCGAGTCCGAAGGAGCATCATCATCGGACGCCATCTTGGCTATTTGTAATATTGTAATAAAGGTCAACGATATAATGTAAACTTTACTTCACTGTCTCGGTAAATGTTTTTCAATTTTCTAATTCACGTTTCCACTTGGCAATCCGTAATAATTGTTATTCTGCAAGCACTGTAGTCGTCGATGGGAATTAAATAGTCGCTGACACATGTCCAGAGTTTCCTTTATCGCTAATGAGAGACGTTTTCGGCAAAAATCATTAATCTCTGTTGTTGATATCGTTTTGGCTGATATTCTACTACCTTTACACCTTGTAAATACTTTTAGAAACTATGGAAGAAAAGTTCTTAAAGAGAGATCTTTTGAATTTATTTATTTTGTTTGGAAAACCCAGTAAAATTATAAGCAGGACAGGTGTATCCTTAACTCAATAGAAAAGTTTAAAACGCAATTTTGATAATGCGTAATACGGAAAGAGATCCTACTTTTGATTGGCTAGGGCTCACGCTGAACTTAAGGTATCTATATCCAACCAAAATCTGGTTTGTCTTTTCTCATTCGCAACTACGCCAGCTTTAAAATGTCCTCGCTATGTCGTCGCCATCGGAATCCTGACCCTGATCGCCCATTACCAAAATTCAGTTTTGGATATTTCTTACCAAATCGCGATGACATATTTTTACTTCCATACCATCGGCTATTAGACTACAGCAACTGCCCTATCATAATACTTACAGCTTTAAGAAGTTTTCTTTTACGTTTAATTACACTAAAAATACCGGCTGGAGTTATCAAAGTGGCATAAATAACCCCTATAACGACACATGTTTGTCCTACTGCCCGAAATTTATTTCTATACGAAATCAGCATTGTGTACAACACCGAAGTTTGATCTTGAATAAAGCATCCGCCAACTACGAGAGCTAGACCACATACCTAAAAAATATAATTATTGCTTTTATATTTAGGTACAGTCGATATTATTGTCCAAAAATGTATGTTTAAATATAATATATACCTACAAATAATAACAGATCACTTATAACAGTAATCACTGCAGACGCAGACATCAACTTTAAAGTCTTTACAAATATTCCACATCGAGATATTTTTCGGGATTTTAAGTTATCTTCCTCATTTTCGATATTTTGATCAATTTCAAACTGCAGTGAGGGATATAAGCTTGTTTGAGCTCCATGTGAAAAGAAATCGCAAGATGCTTTGGTATCTAAAACAAATAATTCATCTTCATCAACACGAAACCAGACAGTAAACTAGTAGGTTAGTGTCGTTCATTTGGCAGTGTTGAATACAGAAAATATTAAAGTGGTGCCTCAAGATATAAAACAAACAAATATAAATGTCTATTTATCCTCGAAATGGTTTGTCTGGTAAGAACCAAGACTAAAATTAGAACAACTCTGTAACGTACCCTTTACGTAACACTCTCACTGCAGCCTTACCAATTCCTGACTCAACTTTAATAAAAAACTTTAGGTTCTACAACGGCACAAAACTTCTTAATGCGCTACCACTCAATATTAGACAAATTCAATATATTTAATAATTTAAAGGACAAGTAAGTAAGTTCCTCGTCGCTAGGGCGAAATAAGTTTAATGACGACAACCCTTAATTAATTCTGTTCTGGGTGAGTGTCTGATCCATGTCACGTTATTGTATTCTGTTTATTTGTTTTGACTTCATTTATTGTAGAAAGTGAATTATTATTGTTAATTTTGTATTTATTCCCGTGAGTGTCAGTACCTAATTGTAATTTTTAATATCGTGTCATATACAGTGACCGGCAGAAAATGCGCAGCATATGGGAAAAATATTTATCTTTGAATTTAATAATTTTATTTAATTTCAAAAAAGTTCTGCATTTCCTCAAACCAAAATAACACTCATTAAATCCGGTAAAAGTCTTATGGTATACGAGGGAGAGTGTATGTATTTTATTTATTAAGAAATTTTGTTGTATTAAATCGTTTTTTTCTGAATTAGTCTGTATAAAAAGTACACCGCAACCATACAGGACGCAAATCGTATTCTCTGTAGACTTTGTTAGAGATAACCGTAAGTATTATGTCCGATTAGCTAGTCTTAGCCATATAATGGTCTTTTAAAATAAGCACATAAAAATATTAAATAATCTTGCTGCACACCGTATTTTATTTCTAGAGAGAACTCAAATAATGGGGCCATATTTCTTCAAGAAAAATTTAAATGGCGCTAGATATCAACAATTTTTGTGCAATAAATTAAGCGATTTTCTAGATGATCTGGCTTTAAACTTAAGAGACAATCTTCATTTTTAACAAGATGATGCTTCTATTCATAGTACCTTACAAGTAAGGTAATAGCTAAATCAACTATTCTCCCACAAATGGATCGGACGGTTTTCAGAAAATCCCTGGCCTGCAAGATCACCGGACATTTCTTCTCTAGACTTCTTTTTCTGGGGTTACGTAAAAAAACCAAGTATATAAATATCGGCCTTTTAGAAATTTGAACCATCTGGAGAATATTATTAAACAGTGTATCAATTCTACGTCATGAAGGGACGTCGCTAAAGAATTTAACAAGAGAACCATAAAATGTTCTAGGATCGATGTTTTTTCAGCACTACAAGAACTCCAGCAATTGAAGAAGCAGTTTTAAGTTTAATTGATGAAAATCCAGAATTAGAAACATTGGAAGTAACTTGCACATCTCGCGCATTCTAGTTTGGAGAATTCTTTACGATTCTTTGTTATAACCATACCACATTCCACGGGACATCTTACACGAGATTTTTCCCTGCGAATCATCTGTTCTTAATGGTTTTTGAAAAATATTGCGCAATATCCGGTGTTTGACTGTAAAATAACGTTCATACGCGAAACTTCTCAAGAAACGCTATCAGATATTTCCACACGGTTGGACAGAAGACCCGCAAGTTATTGTGGAATCTAGTCACCAAGAGCCATTTTCGTTAAATGTCTGGGTTGGAATTGTTGAAAACCACTTAATTGGCCCTTCTCTTACCAGAAATTCTAAATGACCATATAACTGTCGCCGGTTTCTAGAGGAGGATGTGCCCATATTGTTTGAAGAAATACCGATTTTAATTATAAATATAGAATGTGGTTCATGTATGATGGTTCAGTCAAAAAGCAAGAGAATATTTAAATCGTACATTTTGGTCGTAATGGGGGCATCTTAAAACTTTTACGACGCTCCAGTCTGTAGACGAACTTAGTAATCACATAAAAGCTTTCTGTGATGTAATAAGGAATATTAAAAGCATTCTTCAAAGAGTGTGCACTAATATGAGAAGAAGAACGAAAGCATGTATCCATGGAGGTGGAGGGCATTTTCAACAACTTATTTAATTTTTTTTTAGCTTTTAAAAGATGTTTTTAGTTTGTTAACAGTCAATTCAAATAATTAACTAATTTAATCAGAAATGGGCACTAGTTATATAGTTGTTAAAAAGTTATATCAAGAAAAAGTGTAAAAAGGTGTGAAAATAAGTTATTTTTTACGTATAGATAATTGTTATTCCTTATTCTTTTACTGAAAGATACGAAAAAAATGCAAGAGATCTTATTTATTACACCATTAATAGAATTATTTTTGTTTTTAAAAGAGCAGTGGCCTATCATTATAATCGCCTAAAATAATCAATAAATTTAAATTACCTATAAATTAATTGGGACGCCACTGGTTAAAGCTTAATATTCGATTTTTACACCAACAAGATTGATCTACACCTAGTTTGTACCCACCAAGTTTTATAATTTTATAAAAATATCTAATGAAGTTTCTAAGTTATTAAAAAAAAATCAATTTTTCAAAACGAAACATTTATCACCGTGTATTATAATAACAAAGTCAAAACGGTTAAACGGAGTTTATATAAACTTTTTGTCTTAAAATCGTACACAGATTAACTCCTTTCAATCTTAACATACATACTGTCATAGTTTTTTGTTGGACTAAAATCAAAACAAAATTTAAAAACAATACCACATGTTATTATATCTTATAATAAAATTCGCATTAATTTGTTAAGTCATAAATATGTAACTCTAACTCTACTAAGTTTAATTAATTTATTATTACTATAATATTATGTCGATTAAAACAAGTAACAGAAAAATTCGCAGTATTTAGGTGTCTGCCTAATTAACTAAACAACAGCCCTATTCATTTGCAGAACCTTCGTTCTTTTCCATATCTATAATAATCCATATTGAAGTAGTGCCCGACTCATACTACAAATATGTACCATGTTGCCGACTATTTTTTCATCGATGCATTAGCGTCCGTAATCATAAGATTATTATTAAGCACTAATCGTAATCGCGCCTCGCAACGCATCAAGCCAAATACAAACAGCGAGAAAATCGGCCCTGGAAGAATATGTCACCGCTTACTCCTCGCCGCCACCATCTAACCGAGAGTCGTAGCCTTTATCCCTTAAGGAAGTTGTTAATGAAGGAAAGGCGTAGAAAAACTGGTAAAAAATATTCAATAATCTACTTTTTTTTTAAACAAAAATGATCGTTCAGTATATTTTAAATTTTAGGAAAAGTTGGATAGCCTTCTTGTACAGGAACATTTAAGAGTTTTGATACACATATTTTTCGTTTGTTTTTTTATATTTAACTTTATTAAATATAAACAGTTTTATTTAAATTTTTACATTTCATTATTCTAATTTCATGTGTATTATATCTCCCCACAGCTGTAGTATTCCTCCCTAGTAAGGTGACACTTAATACGAGAAACATCCTATATAGAAAAAGTCAATAAATATATTATTTGGTAGTTCCGACAAACAACACAATTACAGAAATATTTCAGGATTTTGCTAAAGAACATTGTGATAAATCAAAACTACAAAAATTTAGTAGAAGTTCTTTACCTGCAAATTTAAAAAAATTGTATCAGCCGTTCCCAGTCTCCCCTACGTATAGAATAGAAAAGAGACGGAATTACGATATCTGCATGCGAACGCGATTGAAGAAAATTAGAAAAATAAATCATTAGGGAGAGTTCTACGAATATTTTTTTCACGTTTTTTTGTGGGGTGATATTATTTACTACTATCTATGTTTTATTGACCTCTTAACGCGGAACCCTGGGGTTCCGCGGAACCCAGGTTGAGAAACACTGAATTATATTGGCATCTCGAAGCATTAAAGTCTGTTAATTCCATGAATATCTTTTACCTAGTATTTTTAATGATTAGAGTTCGGTTGTAAAGGAAAGTTAAAACCCCGCGGCAAGTTCTAAAATCCTGATTACACTTTTGTCTGCGTGCTTAATTTGCAGATATTCATAAACCCTGAATGTAACCTAAATAATCAATGCGTACCTTTTGTATCCTCCATTTTAAAAGTAGCACTTTTACACTTACTTCATGTGAACTATTTCATATTTGTTGCCAGCACCCTTTAAATATAGCACGCCGCGTAGAAGTAAACCCCAAAAAAATGAATATTTATTTCACCAGAGCCGATATCAATGCTCATTTCTTTTGTCATTTAGTTCCAATAAGCATAACTTAAATATTTGATGAGTATTAATTATCATAATTTGGGGTAAAGTCATATAATTAAATGTCTGAACTTCCGGCTGTTAATATTTTAATTTGAATTAAAAAAAGATATGATAATAATTTTTACCAAAATGAAGTCTGGTACATTCCAACTAAACAAAAAGATTTATTTTTGGATGTATCAATTAAAATATTTCAATTTAAATACCCACCTATTTTTATATTGTTTAAGTTTTATTTCGAAAAAGTTTTTTTACATTCGTTTTGATTGCGTATCATCTGTTTTGTGTATAAGAGTATAGAAACAATGTTTTCTATTACCCCAAGTAAATCTCTATACTCCATTGTCTTAGTTTGTGTATATTTCTTAGCTTCTTCCCGGGTTGAGCCAACGACGCGAGAGGTGTCAATTTTAGCTTGTACTTTAAAGGTAGTACGACTAAGAATTTAGTTTGCCCGCACCAACCAATTCTTCTATCGTCCCTTTTTATATATTTTCAGTGCCTTGCGAAACTACACATAACAATATTAGATAGATTGGTAAGGGGTGAGTGTGATATGATATTTGTCACTTATGTTATGTGGTTCAAGACCGTGATTTACGTAAAAGTAAGAGGTTGTAGTAGTCGATTTTAGATCTAGGCAAGACAGAAATTAAAAACTGTGTTGTTTACGGAAAATATTTATTTTATTTAATCATTAAACATTTACATTAAAGGCATCTTGAAATTAATATTTTGTTTTACTTATTATAATAATTGACTATTATACAGATCAAGTGTACACTAAAATTAACAAAAAATAGAAACACCTATAGTACAAAAATTGGTATTATTTCACATATAACTGATATTTTTCCAACCCGCCTATTTTTTTAAATTTCTATTATTATGTAGATATGTACATACACTATTGATTAATTATATCTCAGACGAACAAATATATGTAATGATCGTCTGAGGATTATATATATATAGTAATTCAGTATGCCTTAACGCTCATTCCAAAAATAATAATCACTGTAATTATGAACATTAATTTAACATAATATTATACAGGGTACCTAAAACCCCAAATGCAACATGATAAAGCGTTGTAATGAAGATAATAGTTATCTAGCCATTGTCGGTAGGTATAATACTTGGCTCCGTTCACTTTCTTCTTATCAATGGTATTTGCTCATTATGCAGAATTTTGTTACAAATAAACCTAGAAATATGTAGACGCGTAGAATGATAATAAACTGGGAGGCATAAACAAAGTTATTCACAATTCGCATGCATATATACATATACCTCACTAAAATCATATGTTTATAGATTATTTTAGTAAGACGTATATGTGTGAATCACCTTATTTATATACATGTACCTTACTAAAATAATATGTAAACAGGTCACTATATTTTATTATAAATATGTAAGTACGTATCTGAATTACCTTGTTTATGTTTTTCAGTTTACCATTACAAATTACAAAACATAGATATACAATGTATAATGTAAAAGTTGATGCAGCATATCTATACATACAGTGATAAAAAACGAAAATCTCCATAATGACGTTTTCTTTATAATTTCAATATTTTCATTTAACAGCACAATGTTGCAATTTGGTTTTAAGCCACCCTTTAATAATATGATATAATATTTTTTTTATTGAAAAATAATTTTAAAAATATGGAGAATAACCGTATTATTAGGTCTGGAAACGGCGTTGTTATATGATTATAAAGTGATAAATAACACAAACAATTTGATGCTCACACATTATATAGACTGTTCCAAAAAACATGTGCGATCGGTCACGTGGTGATTCCTTACCCAAAAATAAGACAGATAGCTCCTATCAACGTAGGTTAACGTCGTCGCTTTAATTAAAAAAAAAAAAAAAAAACGGTTTTTCCTTAATATTTTCGAGACGGCTTTAGATAACATTTTTGAATTTTAGTAGATACTAACTGGGCATAAAAACACATTTGTTTTATGAAAAAAATTTGCTCTACTTCTACCAGTGGCGTCCACGCTTAACTGTATTTTGATATTTTTAACGAAATAAATGATGTGCCACTGTTTTTCTTCAAAATAAATGTTATTTTCAAAATTACGCCTTATCAGTTAGCGGAAATGGTCCCTATACTTTTCTTCGTGTGACCAACAGCTTTGGATTTAAAAATAAATGACATTAATTTATTTGGATGTGACTATGCCCATATCATAACTAACTTACATAGCCGAAATTAAAAATGTATCAAATGGTACCTCGCATTAGACTTTAAACTGCCTACATAACAGTGGTACCAAAAGAGAAAACAACAGTGGCGTACATATTTTTTGCTTCGCTTAAAAATTGTAACACTTTGTATCTCAAAAATAAAGCGGTTGCGAACCTATGTCGATAGGGACTATTTGTCTTAGTTTTAGGTAAGTAATCACCATACGAGCGATGACACATATTTTTTGAAATACCCTGTATATCTACCTATAAACTGATTATTTTAGTGAGGCGTGGTGAGTGTGTGTATAAAGTTTGGAAACTGCTTAATAACCTTATGATTTATTGGACGATTTAAACCAAATTTAGTACAGTTGTCTAAGAGAATCTTACGCACCGAATGACGATACTAGCGTTGTTTCCAGCTGTTAACTTTATCTGGAAATCAAACAAATTTGCTACGTTACATTTGTTACACTTTTGATATAACATATTTTGTTCCTAATATCAGTAGTTTTCGAAATAACCACGTGTTTTGAAAATTATTAACAAATTGTGTTTTATTTATTAATAAATAAAACACCAGTTCCCTTTTGATGTAAGGTCAGTTTTACATGCAAAAATATCTTTACTGAAACTGAAAGAATTATAATTCTTATAATGTGAGGATATGGCGATAGGGCCAGGTAATACGAAGAGGTTAGAAATGTATTTAATGACGCATTTCCAAACCGAACTCCAATTTCAAAAGCCACTGTTCTAAGAACTGTCCGACGGTTCGAAGAAACTGAAAATTGTAGAGATAGACGACGATCAGGACGACCAGCATTAGTATGAAGGGAAAAGTTTGGAAATTTTACAACATTTTTTTGAAACAAAATATATGTAATAAATTAAAACAACACTTCTGTCTTCCTACACAAATATTATATATTTTGAAAATTTTTTTAATGAATGTCCCTACATGTTTCGACGATATATACAGTCATCCTCAAGGGAACTATATCGAGTTTAAATTGGATTCTAATAGTTGTCTCAAATTAATGTGTACAACATATAAGATAATCATAGCAAGTGAAATTTGTTTAGTTGAAGACTAACTTGAGGTAACTCAGAGTTGTGGATATGTAAATTGGCACATCTTAGTTTATTTTAAATTTGTTAATAAAAGTAAGAGAATTTGATTATTTTTTAATTAGCATGCTATAGAATAAATTTTAATGATTAATATATGAGCATTTTTAATGAAAGCATTTTTAATAAAACATGGTTTATGTGGAGAAACCAAAAAAGAAAGAAAAATTTTTTTTAAAGTTATTTTATGAAAAACTATGAAATTTCATGTTTTCTTGAATTATATAGAAAAATACTAAAATGTAGTAGGATAGGGGCTAACATATACATTTAGTATTTTTCTATATAATTCAAGAAAACATGAAACTTCATAGTTTTTCATAAAATAACTTTAAAAAATTTTTTTCTTTCTTTTTTGGTTTCTGCACATAAACCATGTTTTATTAAAAATGCTCATATATTAATCATTAAAATTTATTCTATACCATGCAAATTAAAAAATAATCAAATTCTCTTACTTTTATTAAAAAATTTAAAATAAACTAAAATGTGCTGATTTACATATCCACAACTCTGAGTTACCTCAAGTTAGTCTTCAACTAAACAAATTTCACTTGCTATGATTATCTTATATGTTGTACTTATTAATTTGAGACAACTATTAGAATCCAATTTAAACTCGATATAGTTCCCCTGAGGATGACTGTATATATAGTCGAAACATGTAGGGACATTCATTAAAAAAATTTTCAAAATATATAATATTTGTGGAGGAAGACAGAAGTGTTGTTTTAATTTATTACCTACACTCCACTGCAAGTATGGACTACTTCTTCAAATTTAAAATATATGTAGTTCAAGAGTTATCAGAAGATCATTATGAGCGAATAATGGAATTTGGTGATATTATGATGTCAAGATGGGACCAAAATAACCACCAGTAAAGTGTACCAAATGAAAAAATATTCAGGGTAGTACATACAAACACCTAAAATTCGTTAGATTTCCAGACAAACTAAGCAGCTGGCAACAACGCCAATATAGCCATTAGGTACGTAAGATCCTCTTAGACAACTGTACTAAATTGGGTTTAAATCGGCCAATAGATTGTGACGTTATCAAGCCGTTTTTAGACTTTATACACACACTGTATATGGTGCGAAACACCTTATTTAAGTTTTTTGTTCGATTATTATAATCTAAACAAAATAAACAGGGGTATTTTTTGGAGCTCCGATTCCTATTAATCTCTCATCATGTCATCCCAAGCGACCGCAATTATATCAGTGACAGGAAATGCGTGATTTAAAAGTTTTATCTCAAAACTGTTATACCATAGTTTCAAAAAAGTAAAGATGAAAATGAACAGAATTGCAAACAAACTGTGGATCATTCCTCGGTAACACATGGCAGTACCTTGCCTCGATAGTTGTTGAAATTTGCTATTAGGGGTGCAGCGACTGTTTCTTCGCAGTTTACTTGCTGATGGCGGATCTTGAGATTCGATAATTTTTGATTGAATCCAACCAAAACAAAGAGCGGTCAGCTAAAATATATTTACGGTAGTAAATAGAAGGTGATTCACGTACATTTTGGGTTATTTTTAAACTAAATATCTATCACAACACAATTAAAGAGCCTTTCTGTCGCTGTAAAGGGTTCTTTTTAACTCCAAAACTTTAGACGTGCTATTATTTACGGGTATGACCCTGTATATGAAAACAATTTTAATTCAAGTGTCTTGGAATTGAACAGCGCATTTTAAAAAAATACTAACACAATATCTTTATCATTTAAGATCAGCGGTTGCTTAGCATCTCTTTGACATTTCTACGTCTAATCTAGTACAAGTGGATAATATCTTGGCAGGGATTGACAATCGAAAATCAGAAAACAATACTCATGTTACCCCAAAGTAGGTAGCAGAGGAAATTAAAATAAACTTAAATCGGAGAAAAGCACCAGGATTACCTAGAAAGGGTATGGTCCTAATCACAAACCTTATTTAATGCAGCTATATTAGATTGAAACATGTAGACCTGTCTCCCTACTACCAATTATTTCAAAATTATTTGAGAAGCTACTACTTAAGAGATTATGGCTACTGACTTTTAATTCGGATTTAGGCAGAAACATTCAACGACTGATCAAGTGCATCGAATCACCGACATAATTAAAAGTGCGCCTGAGGAAAAACAAGTGTGTTCCGCGGTATTTTTAGATGTTGCACAAGCGTTCGTTAAGGTACGGCATGAAGGTTTGATATACAAATTAAATAAAATACTTCCCAAGCAGTATATAGAGGCAACATCGTATATACATCTGATCGACGTTTTAGAATCAAGCAGGAGGACGAATATTTCGACTTGAAAGAAAAGCCGGAATGTCAGTGACTTAGGTCGCAACAAACTACTATAGCCACATTCGCTGATGACACTGCTATTCTCGCAGTCAATATAGTTCATGAGAGTTCTTCTAGAAAACTCCAGATAGTAAGCAACATTGTAGCTGACTGGACAAAACAATGGGAAATTGAGCTCGACGAACTTAAATCAATCCATGTAAATTTTACTAACAAGAAGCTAGCACAGCTACCACTCCTAGATTTTAACGGTACAATTAATTGTGCCCCATTATATGAATGCTAAATAACTTGGCATGACTCCTTATGCTAAACTTCGGTGAAATGAGCATGTAAAGAAGAAAAGAACCAAGCTAGATTTAAAATATAAACAATTCGAATTGGCTCCTGGGAAGAAATTCAAAATTATCAATCTACAATAAAATGCTTATTAACAACCAGGTTTTAAACCAGTGTGGCTTTACGGTAATCAGCTATGGGGCTATATCTGTGATAGCAATAATAAAATGATACAGACGTTCCAGAACAAAGTGCTGCGTAGCATAGTGAACGTTCCTTGGTTTGTTCGCAGCTCTGATCTTCATCGACACCTTGGAATTACATAAGTGAAAGAGATCAAAAGGTGTGCCGGCAAACATGAAGCCCGACGTTACCTGCATATCATCGCAGAACTTCTGCGGCAAAAGCTCTACAGCTACCGGACAATCAACATTATGTCCGAATACTGAAGAGAATCAAGCCATTTGATTTTCTGTAGCGTGTAAGGTATTAAAATCTAAAAAATTTAACATAACCAAAGTTTGAACCCTGAAATTTCGGATAGTGCTTAGGAAATATCCTGTTCATTGAAATTTTTGCAATTGTCGAAGAATTTGTTCTTCGATTTTTAAGTTTTATAAAAGCATACAACTTAAATAATGGGTAACAAGATATTTAACCAAAACTTATAATTTTAGTTAAAATTTGAAAATGGCTTGAACCACCTCCCACAAAGTGAAGTCAACTCTCTTGAACTGTACGATTACGGTTATTGCCCAGGCTTTAAAAATTAATATTAATATTGTTAGTACGGCTGGAAAACTAAAGTAAGCAGGTATTTTAATTGCAAAGAATATCAACACCCTCATAAATAATTTTTTTGATTTGTATCCATTTTCTTTCTTTCTTGCTTTCTCTACTTCAGTGCTCGCCGGTTCAAAATCTACAAGCTCTTCGGGGCTATAATATATTGGCGTAAATCTTGCTTCTACCCAACCGAAAAACAAAGCGATTGCCTAAAAAAGATGTTTCAATTTTACAGTCGAACCAAAAAATAATTTTGAAGCAGTTACGAGAATACAATTGTCAATGGTCATCACAAAGGGCGAATAACATGCAAATTGCATTTTAATGCAATATCTGCATTATTTGGTAATTTTGGAAAAGTTTTTTTTTGATACCTGGTGCATTTTTCACCATATTTCTTGGAGTTTTTTAGTCTCTGTTACTCTTTTATCTAGATTAATATTATTCTTAGAAATATTACAATCTAATAGGTCATCAAGGAAAGTACCCCATTTCGGTATGTTACGCAGGTATAAAGTGTAGGTAGTTTACTTGATTGGTATGCTTAGTTTCAAACTTAATACTGTTAAGACTATACGTGCTAGTAGTTCGTAATTTTGCCAAAAGTAAACTGTAGTCTAATGTGGATCAAACTGTATCCAGAGATCAGAGTGGATGGGGAATACTTTCACGGCGTGCTCAAAAATGGTTATAGTCTGTTGCTTAATGCGAGAGAGTAATAAATCATTATTGCACTATAAAACTCAGTGGGCTTCGCCGTATTCTATATTCCATTTCATATAACACTCAGAGTTGCAAAAATAGTTGAAGAATATGACTGGAGTCGGACAGTCAACAATATTGCGCAGGAGGATAAACACGGCCCCATCAGGTCACCAAAGAGAAGTACAGGAAAAAAAGAAACTGTAATAAATGAGGATGGAAAGACGGATGAGAGACGTTGGAAACATCTTGTAAGAGGGAACAGTGGATTGTGAAAAATAAAGTAAGTGCGACGAACATGCGATTGAAATAGAAGAGAGAATGTGGGAAGCTAATAACATGCTAGAAAATACTGTAGAGCCCCTTAATATTTCTCTGGACCCAAACGACGATAGTTCATCGGACTACTCGAAACATGATGACTAAAATTTGAAAATTAAGTTGTTGTATTGTACATAGTAGGTTTTTTTTATAAATATTAATATGTATTCCAATTTATCTATTTTCATATTATTCTTATTTCTACATAGGTTTTTATCTATTTAAAATTAAAATAATTAATATCCCAATTATCTGCCTATCTCTATAATTATAATCAAGCATAATTGTTATTATACTTTTATTCTAATAAACTACCTGAAGTAACGCCGCTGTCATCTTAATTTTATTCACCAAACTCATCTTTCTTTTGTATGCAAGTTAGGGTGACCCTAATTTAAAGCCGATTCGGGGTGTGTAAGTCTAAAATACGGAATTTTTAAAAACTATAATTGCAATTTACCTGAAATTTACAATGCAACCTTTAACTTGTCCACCCTGCTTAATGAGTCCTGTCATTGCAAGTTTACATTATTATACTCTCTGGCGTTGAGCAACAGATAAAGTTTTACCTATTTTCATCAAATTAAATTTTTTTTTCTGATATCAGGATATTTTCCAACTAAATTAAAACATAACATTAATTATTGTTAAGATTATTTGTTATTTTTTTTACCGGTATTAAATGTTCCCGCTGGTACATGGAAGTAAAATTGCTTAAATAAGGCAAGAAAATTAATTTCGATCTTTATTCTAGATGTACGCTGAAAAAAGATTATTGTTGATCAACAAAAGTGCAATGCATGTCAGCAAATTAAATGAGCGTGGAAAACAGCAGCAATTATTAAATAGTTGTTGGAAACCACTAACTTCCAGTAACAACAAGCAGAATCAAATTCACGAAGATTTATGCAAAGCAGTGGTAGCATCAAATATACCATTAAAAACATTGAATAACATAAATATAAATACTTTTTTCAAAAGAATTGCACATTTAATAATCCTGACAAATCTATCTTGATTCTGTATACAGTGTGGTCCACTAAGTGTGCAACAAATGGGAAACTTCTTTATTATTGGTTCCTCAGAAAATTTTGTTTTTAATAAAAGTTGGTGCATGTCCGATAACCATTTCAGGTGTGCTTAAAATGGCTTCAAGTCCAATAGGATACAGGGTAGGGCAAAAAATATGAAAATCGTTCAAGAGTAAAGTACCCTTATTTTAAAAAATAGGACAAAAGGGCATAAAGAAAAGTTGTTTAAAATAAAAAGTTATACCCAGATTTAAAATCATAGTCTCCTATCTCAAATATAAAATTTTTTAAGATAATTTGATGTAACCCCCGTATTATTGGTATTTCTATTATTCAACTTAGGTCCATATTTAACTTAAGCAAAATAAATCAGATATGTCTAATTTTTTAAATATTTTTCAAATCAGTATTAATTTAATTGAATTTCTTTGTTTTTTAAGCAACCCCAGACTTTACCACTGTTGCAAGGATATTTAATCTTACTTTATATTTTAAAATATGATATTTACTCGAACATAATTACTTCATTAATAAAACGCCTATATCAAATATTTTTTATCTAACGCCCAAAAAACTATATTTTATTTTTTTATTGAAATATCAAAGAATAAGCCAGGTAACACCATATTGTACTGTGCTAAACACCCTTTGGCGCAGCAGGCCATGAAAATTCCAACTAAAACAAAAAGTTATTTGACAAGCTGTGTTCTTATGTCAAAGAAATATTGATATTGTAAGTTGAATTAAACGTTTTATTGTATTAAAATGCCCCCAGCGTTTAATCTTGCATTAGTTGAGAAGGCAGAGTTAGTTTTAATATGTGGAGAAAAGTACAAAGCTATGCGTGAGGCTGCAGATATTTTTATTGAACGCCATCCAGACAAAATAATTCACTACTCAACCGTAAGTAGGATTTTAAGTTTTTTCAATTAGACGGGATCATTGGATTATAATTACAAAAAAGAACGTGTAAAAACCATGTGCACCGAAGATAGGCCGCTTGATGTACTTCAGGCAGTAATCGAAGATCCTACAAGATCCACCCAAGCAGTTTTTAAATACACAGGAGTGAAAAAAACATCTGTAAACCGCATACTTAAAAAGAACAAGTATCGTGCCTACAGGCCTAAATTTGTATGTACATTTCAAGAGACTATAATTTACGTTTTAAATTTTGCATATGGATTCAAGGTGAAAAAGAAGAGAGGAGAGATTTTCATCGGCACATACTTTTTTCAGACGAATCCACTTTTACTACAAACGGTGTTGTCTCGTCGCAAAATTGTAGGTGGTGGTCAGAAGAAAATCCTAATTTTGTAATTGACAATAGAAATCAGTATTACAAAAAAACAAATGTTTGGTGTGGGATACTAAATGACAAGTTAATTGGCACATTTTTCTTTAGAGATAATTTGACTGGCAATAGATATTTAAATTTTCTTCAGAATGTATTGGGAAACTTTATAGATAACTTACCGTTAGAAGAACGACCCAAGCTATGGTTTCAACATGATGGGTGCCCTGCACATTGTGCTACGGCAGTTACGCATTGGTTAAATAAGGTATTTGAAAACAAATAGCTAGGACGAAATACCGATCCACGGTGGCCGCCTCGCTCGCTAAATTTCTTCTTATGGGGACACTTGAAACAAAAAGTGTATAAAGACCGACCTTTCAACAGCGTTGAAGAATTGGAAAATTCTATAAGGCACCGTTGCCGTAATATCCCTGCCACGGTATTGCGATCTACTCTTTTTCCTATATTTTAACTCCACTTCGAGAATGGACTATTTCTTTAAATTAGATTAATATTAATTTTAGATATACACAGTGGCAAAAAAGTCGCGCATAGTGCCTGTAGCCTTTGAATTACCTCGTATACGAAATAGTGACCTTTATTAAAGTTGTTCAGTAAATTAATCCCCACATTTCTACCTGCATGAATTTTTTCTGTCATTTCTGGTTTAGTTGCCATAGAGACTAACTTACTTTTTTTAAATGGAACACCCTGCATATGATTACATATTTGAATTTTACTGGGAAAACTCTGAATTTTTTGTATTTCAAATTTTTATTTATTTAAAATTATAACAAACTTTATAATAACAAAATAAGTAGCCTAAAAAATTGAACAACTTAACATCGGAATAATAAACAAGTGAAACCTTTTCAGTGGACCAGGTGTTTAAAATGACCTCTGCTAATCAGAGCGCCAGGCGATCCCTAAACCCGTCTACAACGTTTAAAGGAAGTCTTCTGGAATGGCCCGAATTTTAGCACTAATTCTGACTTTTAAGGATTCTAAGTCATTTAGGCGGTTAACGTAGATTTTGTTCTTTAAGTGTCCCCACAAAAGAAGTCGAGCGGGGTTGAGTCCGGGGATCGCGCTGGCCAGTCAATAGCACCTCTTCTGCCTATCCAACGTCCCGGAAAATGTTCGCTTATGTATGGTCTTACATTTGCCGCATAATGCGCAGGTGCTCCATCTTCCTGGAACCATACCTGCTCATTTATGCCATTATTTACACTCGGTAAAAGCATTCTGCAAAAAGGAATTATGTGATTCCTGAGGAGGTCCATATATTTTTCGCCATTCAAATTACCATCTATGAAAAAAGGTCCCACAATATGTCTACCAACTGTGCCCGCTCAAACATTAACTTTTTCGGGTCTCTGAGTATGACCTTCCTGGAACCAGTGAGTATTTTCAGCAGACCAATAACGATAATTGTGTCTATTAACAATGCCATTTAAATGGAAAGTGGCTTAATCCGAGAAAATGATATCGCTTGCGAAGTTATTATCGTTATTGCATCTTTCCATCATGAGATCACAAAATTCAGCTCATATAATTATGGGGTGTTTCGTTCATAATTATTGACAGTGTTTATTGCATATCTATCTTAAGTTATTAGGCTATTAAGTATTAGATTGGCACCTGAAGGTATTTCAATTTGATTATTAACAACATTACATTGATTGTTGTAAGGCTTTTTTGATTGCTAATGTAATAGGTTGAGTTTTCTACCCTTGTGTTGAGTATATATCGGTTTTATTTTGGTGGATATTGAGTAGTTATTTATTATACAGTGGTCCGATATTCCTGTTTTATTTTTTCATTTTTTTTTTAAATGGATGTTTTATGTTATAAGCCTAGTTTTAAAGTTTCTACCTGTTTGACTTATATAGATTGCATCACGAGTTAATTTGTTTTTATTTTCAATTTTTGAATTCGCTATGTATTTACCTAGGTTATTTTTACTGACTTGTATGGGGATAAGTTTATGGTTTTTGAGTTTTTTAAAGATTTTTTGACTTGTGTGACCTGTATATCCGATTGAACTGCATTTCGCGTTTGATGGAAGGGGACGTCCTCGGTAGAGTAGTTTTTGTGTTTTTTGTCTGAGTTTTTTCTTTAGTATTTTGTTTATAAGTGTTGTTGGATAGCCGTTGTTTAAGGCTATAGTTTGTATTATGTCTAATTCTTTATTATATGAAGTTTCTGAAAGTGGGACGTTGACTAATCTGTGGATCATGCCGTTGAACGCAGTTTGGTTTATTGGGGATGTATTGGCTGGTATAACTATATCGGTTGTCGTTAGTTTTCTATAGATTTGGTAGGTTAATTGGCTGTTTTGATTTATTATTGTAAGGTCCAAGAAATTGATTGAGTGGTCAGTTTCCCTTTCTATAGTAAATTGAATTTTAGTGTTTAAGCCATTTAGAAGGTTTAGAAATTGTTCTAGCTGTCGCTCTGTTCCTGTCCAAACGCATCATCTACGTATCTGCGCCAGAAATGTATATTTTTTATTAATGGATTTTTTAAATTAAAAAGATGATATTCAAAGTTCTTCATGAATAATTCCGCTAACAATGGTGACAAAGGAGAGCCCATTGGTAGTCCTTCTTTTTGTATAAAGAATTTATCGTTAAATCTAAAGTAGCTTTGATCTATGCACAGGTTGTTGAGAGAGCAATTATCTAAAAAATTTGACCAAAATAACCCATCATTTGTCAATTTTTATTTTAATGACATGTAGAATTTAGTATTGTGTTATATGCCTTTGATAATGATCCGCAAGGGTTAAAACACGTGTCAGATGTGAAATATTACAAAAAATGCAAACTGGCAAAATCAATTGTTTCTTTTACTCACTTTTTTAAGCTGAAAAACAAGACAAACTATTGGATAAAATAACGCAACAACATAATTTTGCCAAACATAAATTTTTTTTTTGTTAAATGTCTAATCCTAAAGTCGCATTTGAATATTTTTTTTTGCATTGTTCCTTGATAATCCCATACCATTCATTATTATTAATAAAAAGTTATTATTATTACCCCCTTTTTAATGAAACCATGCAATTTGGTCATTCGTTGACAGGTGTCTGTGTTCTGTTCTCAGGTTCTTTAAACGTCCAGTGTCGAAAACTTAAGATTAATTGATCCCCGGATTTTTAACACCTAATATCGAGTTTCTGTGATTTTTCCATTTGGCTTCAACAATAGTTTTGATTTTTAGGATAAGTAACTGGTCATACGTCTATATTGTCATATTTTTCTTTAATTTAACCTAGTTTCAATAATCACGTTGTAGTAGTTAACATGGTTGTGGTTAGCAATATTTAATTTCTTTTAATAACCATTTATTTTAAAAAATTCTTTTATCTCAAAATAAAAAACTCCACGCTATTTCAAAAATATGGGGCATAGCCCCATATCTACATATCAGTTAATCTTTTTTAAAATCTAAGAACCTTTTGTAAAAAATCTTCTCTCCTCCAATAATGTTATACTCAATTTTTTTTAAATAATCTTTAATCAATATTGTTTCTTTATGAAATAAAATTTCCCATTTATAATTAATATTTTACTTATAATCCTAATACAATAATTAACATGTATCCTGATAAGTTGTACTCATTAATTTGAGATAACCGTACATTAACAGTTTCACTCAACTCGTTGTTCGGTAAGTTTTACTTAAACCTCTACTTTATATTTACTGGTCGTTCCTAACATTGCCCTATCGTTTTTAGTATCCCCTGAGGATGAACGCTTAAGCGTTTAAAACATGTTTCAAGAGTTTGCTATTTCCTTCTATCAGAACCATCCGCAGACGCGTTTCGCTGTATTACGGCTCGTCAGTGAGGCTATGGGTTCTGACAAAAGGAAAAGGCATAGGTGTCTGTTTTAAAACAGAAAAAGCGGGATTAAACAGAGAATGAAGCCAGATGGCTCCATCTCGTGGCGCTGGTAAAGAACACCAATTCTTAAGCATACATGCGCCCTTTGACATGGACTTACAAAGCCACAAATATCCAGAGGGCCTTTGATATTTTGTTAAGTTTTTCGATTACTAAACCGACATGACGCCCAGCTCGGGCATAGCGCTGCCTAGCGAGGACTCCTGCAATTGTAACGTGCTGTCTTTGCAGGAGATCCTATGATATTTGTGGCGTTGTAAGTCCATGTCAGAGGGCGGAGGTATGCTTATGAATTGGTGTTCTTCACCAGCACCACGAGATTGAGCCATCTGGCTTCATTCTCTGTTTAACTATATATTTGTTGTTACACTCATTAAATGGTGGAGGAAGACTGCATTGCTTTATTTACATAATTTTGACTCCACTGAAAGAATGAATTATTTCTTTAATTTTAAAGTAAGGGACGTTATAGAAAGGATTTCAAGTTGGAGCCATGTAAATCGATTGTAGGGCAATCGGTGAACAAATTAAACGAAGGAATTGAGAACCAGAGATAATAACAGAGGTTTTTACACGTTGATGCCACGGTATTTGTGTGAGTGTGATTGATAAGTCTATCTACGGATAGGATTGAATAGAACCGGTTGGGGAACGCCTACATTCAGCAGTAGATGGCGATAGGCTTCATGATCGTGATTAACTATAGTTTTTGGGCCTACCTGTATTGTCATAAAGATAATAAGACAAAAATATCCCATTTTTAACCAATATTGCAGCTGGAGATATAAAACATTTCTGCTAGTGCAATCCTCAAAATACAATCTTAGGCAATCTAGTTGATGTCGGGGATTATTAAATTTCGTCGGCATAACGTAGTCAGTATGATAATCAAAACATACGTGTTGTCCATTGTGCCCTAATTTGCAACAACAATAATCCATCTATAAAACGACGGTTAATTTATTATTATGGTAATATCCTTAAAAGATTTTCTAAAAGTATACAGGGTGTTTCGGAAGCAATCTGAAATATTTTAGAACGCAATTCCTCAGTCTTTTTGTAAAAAAACATATTAATCAAAATATTGGGTGTTTGTTTGAAGGTTTGAGACAATGATGTATCGTGAATGATAGATGTGTTTTGGACTTCCATTGTCATTATTTATTAATATCACAACGTTTCTACTGGTGAGTATCTCCAGTCGTCTTCAGGTGAATATTAAACAAGCTACGAAACTACGGGGGTATTTATACTACCTCCTGGTTTGCAGCGTATGACCGAGATTGGTGCAGTTATGCGTTACTGTGTGGTTCTACACTAAGCTTACATATACTTAACAAGGGTTTCCAAATATTTCTTATGTCTAAAGAGGGCTTACTAAAGCAGTCTGGATTTTGGGTTATGACGGCCGCTTCTTTGAACTTCCTCTTTCGCCATTATTCTTCTTTGAGTATTAGTTTTGCCTCTGACCATTGCAAGTGGTGGGCGTGTGTCCAAGCATGTTCTGCTGCACCGGATCTGTTTGTTTCTCCCTTCTTTGTGTGGTTTCGGTGTTCCTTGATTCTTGTATCAAGGGGGCGTAGGGTTTCAACAACATAGGATTGTCCGCACTCGCATGGTATTCTATATACGCAGTTCTTCGTGTCCCTTTGGCTGGTTGGCTTCGTCTTCGTCAGGTGGCTTCTTAAGGAATCTTTGGAGCTTAATACTGTTCGAATTTTGTATTGCTGTCCTATTCTTCACATTTTCTCGGAGATTCCATTGACATATGATACCTTTATGGTGGGTCCAGTTTCGGCGTCATATTTCTGTCATGTGATTCTTACGCTTCTTGATAGTCTGGTCTATAGTCTCGTGGGGTAGCCGCTTGTGTTGAGGTCCTTTTTAATGGTGTTGAGTGGAAAGAGATTCCTCAGAGTTAGAGAGAGTAAATGCTCTGTCAACAATTGTTTTGACTATCCCATGTTTTGTGGTATTTGAGTGGTTTAAGGCGTACTTAAGATATCGACCAGTGTGAGTTTTCTTTCTGTATACCGATGTTTGGATGGTGTCCCTGTTCTTCTGTACTATGACGTCTAGAAACGGTAGTTTATTGTTTTCCTTCTTCACCACACAAAGAAGGGAGAAACAAACAGATTCGGTGCGGCAGAACATGCTTGGACACCCGGCCCCCACTTACAATGTTCAGAGGCAAAAATAATACTCAAAGAAGAACACTGGCGAAAGAAGAAATTCAAAGAAGCGGCCGTCATAACCTAAAATCCAGAGTGCTTTAGTAAGCCCTCTTTAGACATAAGAAATAGTTGGAAACCTTTGTTAAGTAGATGTAAGCTTAGTTTAGAACCACACAGTAACGCATGACTGCATCTCGGTCATGGGCTGCTAACTAGGAGGTAGTTTAAATACCCTCGTAGTTTCGTAGCTTGTTCATTATTCACCTGAAGACGACTGGAGATACTCACCAGTTGAAACGTTGTGATATTAATAAATAATGACAATGGAAGTCCAAAACACATCTATCATTCAAAATATTGGGTGTAAATTAATATTTTTTTCAATTCTTTAGAATTAGTTTAAAAATGAAATGTTCTCTGTTTCTTACACTTTAAACCATTACACCCTCTATATGGGATGGTTTAGTATAAACAGTAACTTGGTGCAATGGTATCCATATTATGCAGGGTGTTATAAGAATGGTGTCAAGGGCGACTCTAGGGGCAAACAAAATTATTACTAGGTGTAATTTAATAATTTTTTAATATGATGCTTACTAGGTAAGTTTTTAAGTACGATAACGGCACAACAATAAGATTTTTGGACAGCTTAAACCTTAAACTAAAGAAAAGGTACTCTTGACCGTCATCGATAAAATGAACTGTTTACCAAAAGCAGTGGCGTATTTAGGATTGTGACACGGGGGGGGGGGTCCATTTATCTTCCTTAAAAAAATGCGCCGCAGACAAAATTTTTTTAGGTGCCACGCCCTTTTTTGGACTATCTAAACTTACAAATTTTACGTTTTGATAGCCCGGCTCAAAAAAAAAGGTTGAAATAAAGCAATATTTAAATATAAACGCCAATATTTGCATTTGAAATATTAGTTTTTTGAAGGTATGTATAACGGTATACTATTTTACTCACCTGAATTAGAAAACACGGAACAAAAAATAAAATTCAACAATTATTAAACTAAAATACTGTGGAAATCCCCAAACATCTGGAAAATTTAAAATAATGTTTCATGTTATTATTTGCAAATAAATGAATGTGAATTTCAGTTTTCTTTACTACTGAGTCCACGGGGGGGGGGTCCAGACCCCCGGACCCCCCCCCCCTAAATACGCCACTGCCGAAAAGAAATATTTTTGTTCAATATGGGTTTTTCGATCTGGTTGTCATCTTCATAAAATCCCTTTTTTGTTGCTATGGTTTTTCTAACATGTACCGATTTAAATAAGGATATTTAATTCAGTGTCCGTTGAAAATAAGGTGTTTTGAAATTTTCGATCTTTTTTCTTCTTATTTTTCTTGGTTAGTTAATTAGTAATGGAATTTACGTTTGCTGAATATGCCGACATGCATCTAATGTATGAGCTTGCATCATGTAATAAAGCCGGAAGGTTTTATGAAAACGATTTCCAAATAGAAGAATTCTTG
The DNA here is from genome assembly GCA_963920685.1 of Polydrusus tereticollis. Taxonomy (NCBI): domain Eukaryota; kingdom Metazoa; phylum Arthropoda; class Insecta; order Coleoptera; family Curculionidae; genus Polydrusus; species Polydrusus tereticollis. Next base: position 11,221,726 of record OY987333.1, read on the forward strand.
ATAGGAAAACCTTTAAAAGATTGGATCGTCGTTTGAGAGATGTAAAAACTACGATGCCTTATTTTTTAATTGTACTTATTGAATGATACAGATTTAATGTAAAGTGTCGTAAATAATTAAAAGAAAGTTTAGCAAGGCCAGCCACAATTGTGAAAATCAAATCCATCGCTGTGAGGGTATTGAAGAAAACATCCTAAATACCGTAGAAGCAAATCCTTTTGCAATTGAGGAGTGACTATGCAAAAGTCGATAAACCCCAATATCTGGTTTTGAGTGAATGACAAAAAACGCATACATGAATATTTTTTTAACCTATCTTAAAAAATTTTCTATAAATTTATTTGTCTGAGGTAAGTGCCTAAAAATAGTATTATTTTACTACAATACAAAATACATTTTTAATTTAACATTTTAGAATGGATTTATCGACTTTTGATCAACTAAAAGGTTGATTTATCGAGTTTTGCTTAGACAAAAATATTTATCTCACTTAAACCAACTGAAAAGTTTGAATTTTGAACTCAGTTTTTATTATTTTACAGAATACTTGTATTTAAAAATAAAAATACTATTTTTACAAATACCTTTTATTATAAAAATTGAGGTACTTATAATAAACTGAAAATAAAAATTCAGGTATTACTAAACGTGAAGGCCAACATCATCTTCCAGGCAATCACATTCAGTTGGATCTTCATCTTCTTGACCTATATCTTCTCTACATAAAATGTTTTTGCACCATACTAAGTCTTCTTCGTCTTCCCATCCTTCACCAAATTTTTTAAAGATTTCTTCTTTTTATCTTTAATAGGACGTCCAAGTTCTATCAATTCCAGCTATAATTCAGATTCTTCCTTTCCTTTTTTCAATAGGGTTTTAGGGGTTCCAAATAGACTTTCGAACCGAAAATTCTGAAAGAAAGTCATTCAAATAGGAGATTTGAGAACCTGACTTTTTCAAAGAAGTATTCTTTTTATATCTAAAATTCCATCCACCTTTTTCAAAGTATCACTTAGTTTTTTAACATCGTAGAGTAACCATTCAGATACTAGAGTTTTTACATCACCAATAAATTTCTTCATAGCCCTCTTTTTTCCTGATTGTTGAATGCATTCTTAGTTCTTTTTCTACCCTACCGAACTGTGTCCCCTGACTGTAAATATAGGTCGAATTCCCTGCAAAGTTTCAAGTGATTGACATTTTAGCCAATAATACAGTGCATGGACAACGTGAGAGTTCTTATTTTGGCCCCCACAACCATCACAGAACAGTCGAAGGATTTCTATTCCATTTAAATTTAAAGTGTTCAAGTGAGCCAAAATAGCCGACGAGACCTCTATCGACCCCCTACCTGCCAAGTCTTCTGTCCACGTATAAAATACAGGGTTTCTAGACTATAAATCCACACAGCTGAGAAGATAAAAGCTGATCTGCTGCGCATAGAAAGCGTCATTAAAAAGGCTGTACTTGTTGCATATCGAAACAAAAGGACAGCGATTCTGGTACTTCTTCGTTCATCAGTTCGTAAAAAGCATTTGCACGTTTCTTATGAATGCGAATTTGTGATATGTAGTCATTTCTTTTCGAGGTATCTTTTTCAATTTTAATTTTATATTTTAGCCTGTTACATAGGGCAAACGAACTAACCTAAACTGCAATGATCAGCTGCTTTGGCACATTGAAAGTTGTATCACTTGTGCAGTTTGTTTATATTCAGATGGATTCAGATAGATTTCACGGCCTCTCCAATTGCCAATAAAGTCAGTAATTTTTTCTTGTGTACTTTGCGTATTATGAAAGACTCTGTCGCCCCCTCTATGATCTTTAAGAACATCACCTTTATCCATCTTCCTGCATAAAAAATTAACTCGATCTTTACTTATGCCTAATGCTTATGCAAAAAAATTCAGACGCACTCTAACGGGCCTTTTAGATCCTTTTGGGCATAAATGATACAAGGAAACTTACGAGTTCTTGGGTTTTCCTTCAAACTTCGTTTTCGCTCCACAGGTTCCAGGGTTATTTTGTAACTTATTTTGATGACTTGTCCAATGTCTCGTAAAGATGTTTGCGTAAATGTTTGATATCAACCAATGATATTTTGGTGCAAGAAAAGTTTTTTCCATTATGCCTGCATGGCCTAACAAATTTCTTAAGATGTGGATCTTTGTCATCGTACCTGCAAAATTAACAAAAAATAATGTTACATTTCTAAAAGCTGTAAATTAATTACAGAAGCTTCAAATTCAGCCGCAAAAAAACAGTTTTTGCATTTTAAATATTTGTGATATAACCTAAATAACTTCCTTACCTTTTATCTTTTTTCAACTTTCTTTTAGAAGGTTTCGGTACTTTTATTCTGGATCAACTTTTACAGATTCAGATTACCGATCCATCTTTTACAGATATATCAACGTCAAGGTAATTCATATTTAATAGTCTTTATTGCCAAGAACCTAGCAATTCTGAAATCTATACACGAATGAATGAACAACGTGGCACTTGCTAATAAAAATACCAATATTATCTCCATCTTCGGTCGAGTAGAAAAAACAAAGTAAAAATGGATTTATTTAATTTTACTTAATCGCAACTGGAAATACTTTTGCTTAACCAGCCCTCGAATATACCGAGTTTTGAACGGTCGACGAGTTTTAGGTTGTAAATTTAAATTAAATTTAAAGATGTTTGTTTAATTTCGGTATACCAAAATGTAGATGAAGTTATGAAGTATAAAAATCAACAGCTATCTGAAAAAAGTTAAAAAATGGATTTATCGACTTTTGCATAGTCACTCCTTAATTGTCCGAAAATTGGCTGTCGAGTTTAATTACCCAAAATTGACGGTCTCTAGAATCCCTAGAGAGCAACAGTTGCATCCGTACTATCTCCAAAAAGTCCTTGCGCTTCTTTCTGAAGAGTTTAGATCGGCACAGAAACGATGCAAATTTCATTGGTTCAGTTAGTTCTCTTTACGGACGAAGCTGGATTTTCTAACAACGGCATCATAAACTCCCGTAGTTTGCATTTATTGGCAGAGGTAAATCCCCATGCTTCTATTGTAACGCATCATCAGCATCAATTCGAATCCATCAACGTGTGGGCCACAGTCATCGTGCAACATTAAATTGGACGATTTGTATTGCCAAGAAGATTAATTGCGGAACACTATTTGGAATGTCTTCAAAACAATTTGCCAGCACTTTTAGAAGATCTACCTCTGTCAATACGACGTGATAATATGTGGTTCATGCATGATGGGGCCTCGCCACACTTTAATCTAGTTGTTCGAGAACACCTAAACATGAACTTCGAAATCCGATGGATAAAAAGAGGAGAACCAGTGACTTGGCATCCTCGATCACCTTACATAAATCTATTAATTTTTTTTGTGGGGCTATTTAAAAACTTAAGTCTATGCCAGTCCAATAGACAATCGAGAAAACTTATTGGAAATGATTAATTTTTATTGCCGCGAAATGAGGGCTAATGTTAAGGCATTGTGAAGGCTCCAACAATGTTCAATTCTTACCGTTAGGGAATGCATAAGTGTAGAAGGAGCTCATGTTGAACCGACATCGACATACAAAATTATTCAATAAAAACGATATTAAAGAAAAATATTTTTTTTTTCGTAAACAGTTCATTTTATCGATGTCGATCAAGAGTACCAGATTTGAATCTGATATTTTCGTGTTGGCAACGGCAAGTAGCTGTTTAATGTCATGTTTTCGAACCCGTCGCGCGTCGTATAAACACAATTTAACGCGTATTTCCATTGAAGCTCTCTTGTATACTTGGTAATAACGAGCAACTTATGGAATAAGTGGCAGAAGCCAACAAATGGTATAGTAGAGCCACCTCCATAGGTATTAAGGGCTTAAGGCTTACAAATATTTTCGCCTAAAGCCACCATATAATATTTTTGTATCCTTGCAAGAATGAACAGGTTAAAATATATGACACCTTATTTATATCATCCTGTGTAAGCGAAAGGATGCAGGCTACTGAGAATTTAGGTTTTTCATAAAAACATCTGAACAATTAACCTTTCAAATATTTTAGATCACTTCTGAGGTACATACAATAATCCCGGTTAAACTCAGCTTACTCGCACAAGTAGAATAAAGTTTATTGAACTGGGTCGAAAATGCTTCAAGGCTTTTTTTTTCATCTTTATGCAAATGCTTCCATAATAAATAAAATATTATTCCTTCTGCCGCTAAATTAAGGATCAGCCAGATATTGTGCTAAAAAATTGCTCAGAATAATTTCTATTTTTTAAACGAGGATTTTTATAGTTTACAGGCGGTTAGGTCATCCTGAAATTTAAAAAAAAATGTTTTTTTTTTTGCTTTTTTTGTTTTTTCTTGGTTTTCATTTGGAAGCATTTTAAAAGCAAATAGAACCGATATATTATTTTAAAACTTCTATTGAAATAGGACCATGGATTTAAAGATGATTTAAAAAACGATTTTCTAAATGTCTTTTAAATTATTGTTACAAATCATTCAGTTTCAATTTTTTTACATTATTTATTTGAATATAATAATAGTTATTTACGATATAAGTGTTGTAAAGATTCATATTACAACACGAGATGTTAAAGTTGTTAAACGAGGCGTCAGCCGAGTTTAATAAAACATCGAGTGTAGTAATATGAATTTACAACAAGAATATTGTACAAAATTTTATCTACTTTCATCTATGAATAAAAATATTTGGCAAAAGGCATTTTTAAAAATAAAAATGCACCTGCTATTAAAAATCGTTTTGTAAGGGCATCTATTACAGCACTAGTGCTGTAATAGATGCCCTTACAAAACGATTTACAGAACTGTAAAATTCATATTACTAAATGAAAGTAGATAAAATAATTTTACATGCCCACATCTGCGTCAAATTTTACATGGATTCATTGCATTTTCATTAGCCTCAGGATGACCTAATTCCTCATAATAGGAGAGCCGACGGTATCGACGCCATATTATTATCAACGCGATTGGGTAAAAAATCTGTCCTGCAGTTGCATTTAAGAAAGTCGTACTGCGGCGTTGGATCGCAAATGTCTACATTAATTTCAATTTTTTTTTAAACATGTCCTGCAACAAATGCTCACACTGTAAAACTCTAACCTGTCGCAAAAGTTACATGTAGGTTACCAAGTACCTGAGAAATATTTTAGTATTCAGATACAATTCAGGATCAGGGTTATCAACAATATCGTGGGTATAGTAAAGTTTACATTATACCGTTTGTTACAGTTCGAAAATTGCATTTCATAAGTTTGATTATCTATGTTAAGTTTTCGGTTTTAAATTGTTAAAATACATATGTAGACTCTCACCTTAAATATTAATTACTAATTAAGTTACCTGTAATATCCAAAATTTTCATTATGTTTAGTTTCAAACCTTTGTTGATGTTTATTATATTCCAGGAATGTTTTGTATCTTGCAAGACATAGTCAAGTGGATTGATTTCTCTGTTCCTTGTTTGATACTACTTGCAGACATGTTTGATTTCAAATCTTTGTTCTAATTGATTGGTAATTGGTAAACTTTTCAAGTTATCAAATTGTATTTGGGATGTAGGTTAAATGTCTCCACTGTTGTAAATCAGCTGTTTTTAAGAAAATTGATAATAGGTCAGTGTCAGACTGACAGTTTCTGTGCATTTTCACGGCCACATCTGGTTAATTTTTGCTTGGTCGCGTGGGTTGACTTCGGTCGCCGTTCGTTTTCTATGTTATTAAAAGAGGTTAGTTTTCGTAGATAGGGTTGACTAATTTTTGTCATTGTTTTGTTTTGTTAACTATGTACGTTGGAGAAAAATAAGAATCGGCCCTTTCGACCATGGGCACTGGAAGTTAAAGCACGTTTGTGGAAATAGCTCCCCAAGTTTAGTTTTTTTGGGCCGGGCAGGCTAATGTAGTGCCGATAAAGCGACCACAAATGTTTTAAAAAGGGCATGGCTTTGTAGTTTGCCTATTTCTTTGGGCGGAGTGCCGATTTAAAATGCTTAAATGAACTTCAACAGCGGACATAGACGCCATTTGGTAAATTGGAACCCTCGTTAGTTATTTGAGGTAGGTTTAAACTTTAGTATCTGAATTACCCTCGTTGGGTGTTATGAAAGATTTCTCTCTCATGTTGTATATCTAAAATTCGATTTTAGGGTTTTTTTTTTGGTAGGGGCTAAAAGTCCGAGTACAAACTGGAGTACTAGTTTACTTTTGTTGGAAATGCCTGGACGCGGGACGTGCCAGTTGCCATGTACCATTTGAATTCTTGGAGACTAGCTGTGTAGCAGTATCCACGTTAGCTGTTGGAGAGACCATGGGTAGCACGTAAAGTTGCAGCTAAGTATCATTACTCTGTGTTCATTTTTCTTTAAAAAGTAGTCAACTTAAAATCTTAATATTTTGCATTTGCGTATTGTTTGATATATAGTGTTTTGATAAAGTTTTGCGCCCATGTTATGTACAGAGCTTGGGCAATGTACCTAAACGTGTAGCGTATGTCGACATAGCGTTAAGACGTCACAAGAGTCTCTAGTAGTTCAGAACGTTAGGTAGTCTGTTACAGCTACTTTTGTTGTAAATATAGTTACAATTTATGATTATAAAAGTAAATATTTTTGTTTCCCGGCTAAAGGCCATTTGTTTCTTCTAAATTTAACACTTGTAACTTTGACATTTTAACTTATCTATGGCTAGCATGCTTATTGAGTAACCACAGGTACTCGTAAGATATTGTATTATACTCTAACAGAGATTTTATGGTAAATTTAGTTAGTTGTGAGAGGTTCTTGCAGAGACCTTGCGGAAATTCCTAGTCTATGTGGCTGCCAGATCAGACTGAACAGTCATTTTTACAGTGTAGGTCTGACAGTTGCCGTCTTGTGCAAGGCCCTGTCAAACAGGGTTTGACTTTTTGCTTTCTTTTATCGATAACTTTATAAATTTAAACCTTCAGAAATTTTATTGTCAAACCTAGTACTATCACTTTAATATTTCATTTCACTTATTTATCTTTTAACTTTAAGTATCTATTGTCCATCAAAGTAAGAGGAGCTTGCATTTATAAAACCAAGTAAAAGGTGAAATCAAATCTGAAAAAGAAGGTACAAAACGTCGATACCAAGACAACATTTCTATAATTCTGCGTATTTCAGTTACTGTTTTAGGAGTTGGCATAATCATAATTGCTTCAATTTTTAATGGGTCCATGGAAATACCATGTCGATTGACCACATAACCTAAATATCTCAACTCATCACGACAAAATTTACTTTTATCCTTCTTCAAAGTTAAACCAGCCTTATTTAAACGATCAAAAACAATCTGTAAAATTTCTAAATGTTTGATTCGTGGTATTCCAAAAGTAATTCGTACAGATAATGGGGTACAGTTTAAAAGTAAAGAATGTCAGGGATTAGCCCAAAAATATGGAATGAGGATTATGTATAATCCAAATTATCATCCACCGCCAAATGTTACTGAGAGAGTGAATAGGGTGTTAAAAACAATGCTATCAGCATTTATTTCTGATAATCAGAGAATTTGGGATGAGAATTTAGCTGCGCTAGCTTGTGCGGTAAATACTGCGGTTCACGAAGTGACAGGACGCACACCATATTTTATTAATGTTGGTAAAGATATGATACTTCACGGTAGTAAATATAATAGGACAGGAGATATTCAGGATTCAATTGATGATGAATCAGTTCAACATAATAGTTTGGTTAAAAGAGTAGAAGCTTGCCAAATTAAGGGAATTTGTTAATAAAAAATTACAACAAGCTCACGTAAGGTCAAAAAACCAGTATAATCTTAGGCGTCGCGATGTTCATTTTCGGGTAGAAGATTTAGTATGGAAAAGACGATTTGCATTATCTGACGCTGGGAATTATTTTTTGTCTAAGCTTGCTGGAAAATTTGAAGGACCTTTTAAGATAATTAAAAAGATTGGATATTGTATATATGAATTAGAGGATATGAACGGGAAGTCCAAAGGAAATTGGCATGTACAAGATTTAAAACCTTATTATGCTCCAGATGACAACTAATTTAAATAGATAATTACAGGGTTAATATGTGCTTTTATATTAAAAAAAAATTACTTCATATTTTTTTTTTCCTTTGGTAAGGGGGTGACAGTTTGAATGCCATAAAACCCGAATTATCCCTCTGGCTATAAAATGCCCCAAATTTACATCTTTTTGGGCAGAGCTGGAGCACAAATTACCTGCATCCTTGATTGCTATAATAATACCTAACAGTAGATAAATAGCAAATTGATTTTTAGTATTAGTGATTAGTTCCATTTGCTTTTCCGACGAGTGAATTTTGTTATATCAGTGTTTGGTTTACCGGCGCGTGATATTTTTTGTTGAATTAGTGTTAGTGTGTGGCGTCCATGGACTTGTGCTGAGAGTGCGGCAACTTGTAGTGTCACTTTCAGAAGAAAGCATTTATCTCCCGACGCTAAAGAGATATAATGAAAATGTGTCAAAATTTTTGCTGAAAAGAGATTTTAATTAACTGTTGCTTTAGCCGACACGTCTGCTTTAACAAATACTTCTTTATCTTCGGTAAAGGATTATAGTACTGACACCTATCATTCTTAGAAAGAAGCGAAGTGACTGTGGCACATTTAGAAGTATTGACCAGAATGATTTGGATTTATTAAGAAGGAAAATGTATCAAATGTATTAGAACAATCTGAACCTACCCTGGTTTCCCACAAAGGAGGCTCACCAACGACGAAACAAATATTTCTTGTAGCATTTGAAGCCTAAGAAAAATTTTGCTTAAAATAGGTTTTAAATGTCACACAATTAATAAAAGACAAACCTTAATGGACATTCCATTAGCTTACGGGAATGGAGTCATAAATATTTAACGGCTATTAAACAATATAGAGCAAAAAATCGACCAATTTTCTGCCTAACGATATATTGTTTAATGCAAGAAAAGCATGGAATGATTTTCCAAAAAAATATCAAACCAAGAGTCCCTCAAATAAAGGCAAAAGAATAACAATAATACACGCATGTTCACAAAATGGATTTGTTACGAACTGTCTGTTGCTTTCAGCTAAGAACATAGCAAATTCTTCTCCAGATTACCACCAAGACACGGACGCACAACTTTTTGAAGATTGACTTAAACTTGTTAAAAATATACCCAAAAATAGCGTTGTAAGGGACAATAATATCATAGTCGTCAGTAAAAATGTTCCAGTTCCACAGTACAAAAGCAGAAATCCAATATTTTATGATAAATTATAGTAATATATATTTTGAAGAAGCACACAAAAAACGGGATATTTTAAAAGTATTAGAGGCTTTTAAAATTAATAAGGAATACGTGTGTGATAAGCTTGCAACAGAAAATGGATATAGAGTGTTGCGTCTTCCCCCCTACTATTGTATATTTAATCCAATTGAACTAATTTGGCACCAAGTAAAATAAAATATTAGAAAGAATAATACTTTCCCCACATTAAACACATCTGTAGTAGAATTAATAAAAAACATAATAACATTTCCGCAGACAGTTGGAAAAACTTATACACATGTAATTAAGGTGGAAAATTCTTATATGTGAGTGGGTACTAACGTTCAACCGTTAATAATAAGTTCAGCAGTAATAGTAACATAGAACTAAATTTAGAGTAAAGTAGAATTAAGTTGCCAAAATTGATTATTGTAAAACTTTTCTGTGTACACACATTTGACTGTATTTAAGTCTTAAACTTAATTTTATTCTTGTATTAGTGTGTAGTCTAAATCGTATTTGGTTTAATGGTTCTTTAATTCAAAATAAAATAAATCAATATTTACCTAAATATCTTATTTTCAAGCCGACCCTGCACCTTCTTATTGCGGTTTGAAGATGTTGGGGCCTACACAATAGAGGTTAATCAGGTAGTTGATTTATTGCAATAAAGGTCAACGATATAATGTAAACTTTACTTTACTGTCTCGGTAAATGTTTTTCCATTTTCTAATTTACTTTTCCACTTGGCAATCCGTAATAATTGTTATTCTGCAAGCACTGTAGTCGTCGATGGGAATTAAATAGTCGCTGACACATGTCCAGAGTTTCCTTTATCGCTAATGAGAGACGTTTTCGGCAAAAATCATTAATCTCTGTTGTTGATATCGTTTTGGCTGATATTCTACTACCTTTACACCTTGTAAATACTTTTAGAAACTATGGAAGAAAAGTTCTTAAAAAGAGATCTTTTGAATTTATTTATTTTGTTTGGAAAACCCGGTAAAATTATAAGCAGGACAGGTGTATCCTTAACTCAATAGAAAAGTTTAAAACGCAATTTTGATAATGCATAATACGGAAAGAGATCCTACTTTTGATTGGCTAGGGCTCACGCTGAACTTAAGGTATCTATATCCAACCAAAATCTGGTTTGTCTTTTCTCATTCGCAACTACGCCAGCTTTAAAATGTCCTCGCTATGTCGTCGCCATCGGAATCCTGACCCTGATCGCCCATTACCAAAATTCAGTTTTGGATATTTCTTACCAAATCGCGATGACATATTTTAACTTCCATACCATCGGCTATTAGACTACAGCAACTGCCCTATCATAATACTTACAGCTTTAAGAAGTTTTCTTTTACGTTTAATTACACTAAAAATACCGGCTGGAGTTATCAAAGTGGCATAAATAACCCCTATAACGACACATGTTTGTCCTACTGCCCGAAATTTATTTCTATACGAAATCAGCATTGTGTACAACACCGAAGTTTGATCTTGAATAAAGCATCCGCCAACTACGAGAGCTAGACCACATACCTAAAAAATATAATTATTGCTTTTATATTTAGGTACAGTCGATATTATTGTCCAAAAATGTATGTTTAAATATAATATATACCTACAAATAATAACAGATCACTTATAACAGTAATCACTGCAGACGCAGACATCAACTTTAAAGTCTTTACAAATATTCCACATCGAGATATTTTTCGGGATTTTAAGTTATCTTCCTCATTTTCGATATTTTGATCAATTTCGAACTGCAGTGAGGGATATAAGCTTGTTTGAGCTCCATGTGAAAAGAAATCGCAAGATGCTTTGGTATCTAAAACAAATGATTCATCTTCATCAACACGAAACCAGACAGTAAACTAGTAGGTTAGTGTCGTTCATTTGGCAGTGTTGAATACAGAAAATATATATATACAACTTTAATAAAAAACTTTAGTTTCTACAACGGCACAAAACTTCTTAATTCGCTACCACTCAATATTAGACAAATTCAATATATTCAATAATTTAAAGGACAAGTAAGTAAGTTCCTCGTCGCTAGGGCGAAATAAGTTTAATGACGACAACCCTTAATTAATTCTGTTCTGGGTGAGTGTCTGATCCATGTCACGTTATTGTATTCTGTTTATTTGTTTTGACTTCATTTATTGTAGAAAGTGAATTATTATTGTTAATTTTGTATTTATTCCCGTGAGTGTCAGTACCTAATTGTAATTTTTAATATCGTGTCATATACAGTGACCGGCAGAAAATGTGTAGCATATGGGAAAAATATTTATCTTTGAATTTAATAATTTTATTTAATTTCAAAAAAGTTCTGCATTTCCTCAAACCAAAATAACACTCATTAAATCCGGTAAAAGTCTTATGGTATACGCGGGAGAGTGTATGTATTTTATTTATTAAAAAATTTTGTTGTATTAAATTTTTTTCTGAATTACTCTGTATAAAAAGTACACCGCAACCATACAGGACGCAAAGCGTATTTTCTGTAGACATTGTTAGAGATAACAGTAGGCATTATGTCCGATTAGCTAGTCTTAGCAATATAATGGTATTTTAAAATAACCAAATAGTTCGGCAACTCTTCTTAAATGGCGCTAGTTATCAACAACTTTTGTGCAATAAATTAAGCGATTTTCTAGATGATCTGCCTTTAAACTTAAGAGAAAATCTTAATTTTTAACAATATGATGCTTCTATTCATAGTACCTTACAAGTAAGGTAATAGCTAAATCAACTATTCTCCCACAAATGGATCGGACGGTTTTCAGAAAATCCCTGGCCTGCAAGATCACCGGACATTACTCCTCTAGACTTCCTTTTCTGGGGTTACGTAAAAAAAACCAAGTATATAAATATCGGCATTTTAGAAATTTGAACCATCTGGAGAATATTATTAAACAGTGTATCAATTCTACGTCATGAAGAAACGTCGCTAAAGAATTTATCAAGAGAACCATAAAATGTTTTAGGATCGATGTTTTTTCAGCACTACAAGAACTCCAGCAATTGAAGAAGCAGTTTTAAGTTTAATTGATGAAAATCCAGAATTAGAAACATTGGAAATAACTTGCACATCTCGCGCATTCTAGTTTGGAGAATTCTTTACGATTCTTTGTTATAACCATACCACATTCCACGGGACATCTTACACGAGATTTTTCCCTGCGAATCATCTGTTCTTAATGGTTTTTGAAAAATATTGCGCAATATCCGGTGTTTGACTTTAAAATAACGTTCATACGCGAGACTTCTCAAGAAACGCTATCAGATATTTTCACACAGTTGGACAGAAGACCCGCAGGTTATTTTGGAATCTAGTCACCAAGAGCCGTTTTCGTTAAATGTCTGGGTTGGAATTGTTGAAAACCACTTAATTGGCCCTTCTCTTACCAGAAATTCTAAATGACCATATAACTGTCGCCGGTTTCTAGAGGAGGATGTGCCCATATTGTTTGAAGAAATACCGATTTTAATTATAAATATAGAATGTGGTTCATGTATGATGGTTCAGTCAAAAAGCAAGAGAATATTTAAATCGTACATTTTGGTCGTAATGGGGGCATCTTAAAACTTTTACGACGCTCCAGTCTGTAGACGAACTTAGTAATCGCATAAAAGCTTTCTGTGATGTAATAAGGAATATTAAAAGCATTCTTCAAAGAGTGTGCACTAATATGAGAAGAAGAACGAAAGCATGTATCCATGGAGGTGGAGGGCATTTTCAACAACTTATTTAATTTTTTTTTAGCTTTTAAAAGATGTAATTGAATCATAGATATCTCCGGGGTGAAGATTACTCATATTAAACAGGAAAGAAAAATCCAAAATTCTTCACAAATATTTAATAATTCGCTCTACGCGTTTCGGTTTCTTAAACCATTTTCAAGAGCTATCTAAAAAGTTTATTCATATAATAATCTCAGGTATAAATCAAAATAATTTGGTGTTACTTACATAATATAGACAAAACTTTACATTAAGGACACAAACAAGCTCACAATGGCGAGCACAGGTTTTTTAACTATATAAAACGGGATAAACCCAAAAAACATTTAAAAATAAAACACTTAAAAAATAAAACAAAATACACCGAACCATAGCGACATCTAGATTGTACAAAGAGAGGTTCCATTATTTAAACAATCATTCACTACTTAAATTTGTTTATAATTCTCGCCGCTTCCCTATAGTGGGCGTTGACAGGGTCGTTCAAACACTCAATTTGATTATTTATCTCTAATTTCGCTATTTCAATATTTTCTAAAAAATTCAACTTTAGGCCTTTATTCGCATTATGTAGCATTTTAAAGTTGTCTTTAGTATTAAAACTATGTAAATTTTCTCTTAAATGTAGGCCAAAAGCTGATCTCTTGTCATTAGGCGATTTCTGAGAGTTTAAATGTTCTTTTATTCTAACATTAAAACTACGTCCTGTCTGACCAGCATATTTAGCCGTGCAAGAGTTGCAGGACAACAAATACACCCCACTCTTGTCAAGCACGTTAATTGAATCCTTTACTCTCGAGAATAAGCTACGTAAATTGTTTACCGATTTGTAAGCTATTTTAAAATTGTTGTTTAAAGACTTCAATACATTACCCACTCTCAGAGAAACAGTGCCCAAAAAAGTAAGCCTTATATACCTAGGAGGTTGAAAAGATGTTATGGTCTTATCCAAGGGGTCAGTCAACACCCTCTTAAGCATGCCATTAAATTTTTTTCTTATTAAATTATTGATTAGTGATATCTTGTATCCGTTGTTATAAGCAATTTGAAAGATGATGTTCTTTTCCTTCTCAAATTCTAAAGGTAAGAGTGGGATAGTGAACAAACGATGGATCAAAGAGTTAAAAGCTGCCATTTTATGAGCTAAACAATGATTTGAGTCAGCAGGTATAACATTGTCTGTATGTGTGTTTTTCCGATAAATAGCATACTCAAAAACGTTATTCACACTCTTTATTGTCAAATCTAAAAAATTCAGACAACAATCAGATTCTATTTCTTTTGTAAATTTGATGTGGTTGTTTAAAGAATTTAAAAACTTGAAAAAAATTTCCAACTCATTCCCTGTTCCTGTCCAAACAATAAAAGTATCATCAACATATCTGCGCCATAATAAAATTTTATCTAGAAGGTAAAAATTTGAATTAAAAAATTTATTTTCAAAATCACCCATACAAATTTCAGCTAAAAAGGGGGAAAGACCTGAACCCATGGGTAAACCATCCGTCATTTTAAAGAACTTGTCATTAAATCTAAAAAAATCTAAACCTAGACATTTATTCAAAAGGGACGTTATACCCCTCCGTACATTATCAGACAGAGATAAGTTCTCTCCAAGCAAACGTTCCACGATATTCACCACCTGTTGTCGGGGGATACTTGGAAACAGATTGACCACATCAAAAGAAACCAAAAGGCAATCATTTGGCAAGTTAATACTTTTTAAATCTTGAATTAATTCATTGGTGTTCTTAATACTGTATTTATTTTGAAAGTCCAAGAGGCTTCTCAAACATTTGTCTAGCCATTTTGCTAAAAAATATGCCGATGAAGATACAAAACTAACCACAGGTCTAATTGGCATATCAATTTTGTGAATTTTGACCATACCGTATAATAAAGGGGTACTAGAATTCATAGGAATTACAGGTTTATTCATCTTAAGTTCATCATAAAAATTTTGGCCATTAATTAATCTTTTAAGTTCTGTAGTGTAAGACGCATTCGGATCTTTCTTAAGCTCGATAATCATATTATTATTATCCAAAAAGTTTTGAACCTTATTGAAATATTGTTGTTTTTCCATAATTACCAAACAATTGCCCTTGTCTGCCTTTCCCAATACTAAGTCATTTAATTTTATTTTTTGTCTCAAAGTTCGGCAAATATTCTTTTGTACATGAATTTTATTATTATATCGTTGATTACCAAAATTATCCTTCTGTTTCCTAATAATGTGTCCACAAAACCCTCTAACAGAATTCATCACATCAACATCACAAAACTTTAGGGCCATTTCTATATCAGCCAACAAAGAAGTCACATCCTTCTCCCCTATGCCCAAATTAGGGCAATATTTTACAGGGAATGAGTTGGAAATTTTTTTCAAGTTTTTAAATTCTTTAAACAACCACATCAAATTTACAAAAGAAATAGAATCTGATTGTTGTCTGAATTTTTTAGATTTGACAATTAAGAGTGTGAATAACGTTTTTGAGTATGCTATTTATCGGAAAAACACACATACAGACAATGTTATACCTGCTGACTCAAATCATTGTTTAGCTCATAAAATGGCAGCTTTTAACTCTTTGATCCATCGTTTGTTCACTATCCCACTCTTACCGTTAGAATTTGAGAAGGAAAAGAACATCATCTTTCAAATTGCTTATAACAACGGATACAAGATATCACTAATCAATAATTTAATAAGAAAAAAATTTAATGGCATGCTTAAGAGGGTGTTGACTGACCCCTTGGATAAGACCATAACATCTTTTCAACCTCCTAGGTATATAAGGCTTACTTTTTTGGGCACTGTTTCTCTGAGAGTGGGTAATGTATTGAAGTCTTTAAACAACAATTTTAAAATAGCTTACAAATCGGTAAACAATTTACGTAGCTTATTCTCGAGAGTAAAGGATTCAATTAACGTGCTTGACAAGAGTGGGGTGTATTTGTTGTCCTGTAACTCTTGCACGGCTAAATATGCTGGTCAGACAGGACGTAGTTTTAATGTTAGAATAAAAGAACATTTAAACTCTCAGAAATCGCCTAATGACAAGAGATCAGCTTTTGGCCTACATTTAAGAGAAAATTTACATAGTTTTAATACTAAAGACAACTTTAAAATGCTACATAATGCGAATAAAGGCCTAAAGTTGAATTTTTTAGAAAATATTGAAATAGCGAAATTAGAGATAAATAATCAAATTGAGTGTTTGAACGACCCTGTCAACGCCCACTATAGGGAAGCGGCGAGAATTATAAACAAATTTAAGTAGTGAATGATTGTTTAAATAATGGAACCTCTCTTTGTACAATCTAGATGTCGCTATGGTTCGGTGTATTTTGTTTTATTTTTTAAGTGTTTTATTTTTAAATGTTTTTTGGGTTTATCCCGTTTTATATAGTTAGTAAACCTGTGCTCGCCATTGTGAGCTTGTTTGTGTCCTTAATGTAAAGTTTTGTCTATATTATGTAAGTAACACCAAATTATTTTGATTTATACCTGAGATTATTATATGAATAAACTTTTTAGATAGCTCTTGAAAATGGTTTAAGAAACCGAAACGCGTAGAGCGAATTATTAAATATTTGTGAAGAATTTTGGATTTTTCTTTCCTGTTTAATTTAAAAGATGTTTTTAGTTTGTTAACAGTCAATTCAAATAATTAACTAATTTAATCAGAAATGGGCACTAGTTATATAAGTAGTTGTTAAAAAGTTATATCAAGAAAAAGTGTAAAAAGGTGTGAAAATACGTTATTTTTTACGTATAGATAATTGTTATTCCTTATTCTCTTACTGAAAGATACGAAAAAAATGCAAGAGATCTTGTTTATTACACCATTAATAGAATTATTTTTGTTTTTAAAAGAGCAGGGGCGTATCATTATAATCGCCTAAAATAATCAATAAATTTAAATTACCTATAAATTAATTGGGACGCCACTGGTTAAAGCTTAATATTCAATTTTTACACCAACAAGATTGATCTACACCTAGTATGTACCCACCAAGTTTTATAATTTTATAAAAATATCTAATGAAGTTTCTAAGTTATTAAAAAAAAATCAATTTTTCAAAACGAAACATTTATCACCGTGTATTATAATAACAAAGTCAAAACGGTTAAACGGAGTTTATATAAACTTACTTAGTAAGCTACAAACGAGATTAGTAGGTATAAAAATTAGCAATCATATATTTGCAAATGCTAACTGAAATAGGTACTTATTCTAATTACCTTATTATTACATAAAACATATACAGGTTGTTTCAAATTCGCGGCCATCAAAGAGTACCTACTTACTTAACAGTAAAATACGGGTAGGAGTAGTTATACTCTGGGAAAACAAATTATCGCGATTTGTATGGAAAATTGTGAAAATCGATAAACGAACCATTCTAAGCCAAAGGCGTTTAACCAAATGAGTTAAATCCTCTGAATTGCTGTTCGATGCCTTTTACAAATCTAGTAGCCCGTTAACAACTCAATTAAATAATGTATTTAAATGTTCTGAAATAAAATTTACCTGCCGCTTTTTAAAGATGTTTTAAGATATTTAATTTTATGTTGTTTTATTGATTGTTTCAAAGAATATCTTTTTTTTATATCCCGGTTAGCAAATTGAATTGTAAAATAAATACGCACCCTAATATATAGGTTTAAAAAATATTTATGAGGAAACTCTTTACAAGGATGTGTAAATAGTACATTTTCATATAATATCTTAAGGGTTGCTCCAACGTTCTCGTGGCAACTAATTTTATTAAAATTTTCAACAAAAATTATTTCTAGCTGTTTGACATATTCTACAATATTACTAGGAGGTACATTTAGACCTCCATAGTTTTTAGAAGTCGAATATGCTTTATGCTCTAGAAATACAGCAGCTTCTTTTGGTAATGTATTTTCATCATTATACTTTGTGCAAGCACTACAAGAGTGTTGCAGCAAGCATTTCCTTAATAGATACCCTGTAATGTAAACTACAGCATTTCCGTCCGTACTAGAAAGATTTCTATAGTCGCATGTAAAAACTTTTAAAGAACTATTATTTGTCAATATAGGTACATCGATATTTTTATATTCTTCTAGAATATCAGGAGTTACATTAAGCAAAACTGTATTAATATCTTTGATACAATTGGAACCTTCAACCTCATTAAAATATTTTAGAGAAAATAATTTCTTGAATGCCCTACAAAATTGAATTGGGGTTGGATTTCTCGAGTTTCCGCAACAATTTCTTACCAGACCAAAAAAAATATTTCGATACAATCCTGATTAAGCTTCCTTGTTAAAAGAAATGAATAGTTCTTGCATTTTAAGGTTTCCCATAAAGACAGACTAGAGGTAATAGTAATTTTCCAGCCATTTATAAAATGCATAGTATTATTTATACATTTTTCCACGTATGTTACCTGTCCATCGTTCTGTTTTACCTGTACTAATTTAATTACCTGTAAGTCATCCAACAAACATTTTATTTTTCTAAAAAGTGCAATTGTTTTTCTGTGCCCATAAATGCGTTAAAGTTGTTAAGATGGGACGAGTTTAACAAATCAAATAAATAATTTGTTGTTTGTAGGGATTTTGCAGTAAGCGTTGCTTCTAAAGGCAAAACCTTAAAATGTATGTAGGTATATAGGGCAGCTGAAAGAGAGTGACTAAAGACTTGCGAAGCATATTTTACCTTCATTTTTTGAAAGCTATTAGGAAACATATGCTCGTCAGTAAGTTTAGGACAAAGTCGACACATTTTTTTTTGTCGTGATCATAAAAAATGTCTAAGTAACTTTCGTTCGTTCGTGGCATTTTATTGCAGAACCAAACACAAAACACTACGTAAATGTTTATTTTATTTTTAATGGAATTCACTCACGCCGACACATAAAGACAACTGGTACATATCTCTACGACGGACAACCTGTTTATGCATATCGCGCGTCGGGGGCTTACGGTGCTCTACACTGACGATAAAGCACTGCTTTATCGTCAGTGGTGCTCTAGATACGGTAGCATCCGATATTCGAGCGAGATAGGCATAACGAGGGGAGGAGCTTGGAGTGATCCTTCTTGTCTCTTGTTAATGTTCGTAATGTTCGTTGTTTAAAGGTAGTACGACTAAGAATTTAGTTTGCCCGCACCAACCAATTCTTCTATCGTCCCTTTTTATAGATTTTCAGTGCCTTGCGAAACTACACATAACAATATTAGATAGATTGGCAAGGGGTGAGTGTGATATGATATTTGTCACTTATGTTATGTGGTTCAATACCGTGATTTACGTAAAAGTAAGAGGTTGTAGTAGTCGATTTTAGATCTAGGCAAGACAGAAATTAAAAACTGTATTGTTTACGGAAAATATTTATTTTATTTAATCATTAAACATTTACATTAAAAGCATCTTGAAATTAATATTTTGTTTTACTTATTATAATAATTGACTATTATACAGATCAAGTGTACACTAACATTAACAAAAAATAGAAACACCTATAGTACAAAAATTGGTATTATTTCACATATAACTGATATTTTTCCAACCCGCCTATTTTTTAAAATTTCTATTATTATGTAGATATGTACATACACTATTGATTAATTATATCTCAGACGAACAAATATATGTAATGATCGTCTGAGGATTATATATATATATAGTAATTCAGTATGCCTTAACGCTTATTCCAAAAATAATAATCACTGTAATTATGAACATTAATTTAACATAATATTATACAGGGTACCTAAAACCCCAAATGCAACATGATAAAGCGTTGTAATGAAGATAATAGTTATCTAGCCATTGTCGGTAGGTATAATACTTGGCTCCGTTCACTTTCTTCTTATCAATGGTATTTGCTCATTATGCAGAATTTTGTTACAAATAAACCTAGAAATATGTAGACGCGTAGGTTGATAATAAACTGGAAGGCATAAACAAAGTTATTCGCAATTCGCATGCATATATACATATACCTCACTAAAATCATATGTTTATAGATTATTTTAGTAAGACGTATATGTGTGAATCACCTTATTTATATACATGTACCTTACTAAAATAATATGTAAACAGGTCACTATATTTTATTATAAATATGTAAGTACGTATCTGAATTACCTTGTTTATGTTTTTCAGTTTACCATTACAAATTACAAAACATATATACAATGTATAATGTAAAAGTTGATGCAGCATATCTATACATATAGTGATAAAAAACGAAAATCTCCATAATGACGTTTTCTTTATAATTTCAATATTTTCATTTAACAGCACAATGTTGCAATTTGGTTTTAAGCCACCCTTTAATAATATGATATAATATTTTTTTTATTGAAAAATAATTTTAAAAATATGGAGAATAACCATATTATTATGTCTGGTAACGGCGTTGTTATATGATTATAAAGTGATAAATAACACAAACAATTTGATGCTCACACATTATATAGAGTGTTCCAAAAAACATGTGCAATCGGTCACGTGGTGATTCCTTACCCAAAAATAAGACAAATAGCTTCTATCAACGTAGGTTAACGTCGTCGCTTTAATTAAAAAAAAAAAAAACGGTTTTTCCTTAATATTTTCGAGACGGCTTTAGATAACATTTTAAATTTTAGTAGATACTAACTGGGCATAAAAACACATTTGTTTTATGAAAAAAATTTGCTCTACTTCTACCAGTGGCGTCCACGCTAACCTGTATTTTGATATTTTTAACGAAATAAATGATGTGCCACTGTTTTTCTTCAAAATAAATGTTATTTTCAAAATTATGCCTTATCAGTTAGCGGAAATGGTCCCTATACTTTTCTTCGTGTGACCAACAGTTTTGAATTTAAAAATAAATGACATTTGTTTATTTGGATGTGACTATGCCCATACCATAACTAACTTACATAGCCGAAATTAAAAATTTATCAAATGGTACTTCGCATTAGACTTTAAACTGCCTACATAACAGTGGTACCAAAAGAGAAAATAGCGGTGGCGTACATATTTTTTGCTCCGCTTAAAAATTGTAACACTTTGTATCTCAAAAATAAAGCGGTTGCGAACCTATGTCGATAAGGACTATTTGTCTTAGTTTTAGGTAAGTAATCACCATACGAGCGATGACACATATTTTTTGAAATACCCTGTATATCTACCTATAAACTGATTATTTTAGTGAGGCGTGGTGAGTGTGTGTATAAAGTTTGGAAACTGCTTAATAAAATTATGATTTATTGGACGATTTAAACCAAATTTAGTACAGTTGTCTAAGAGAATCTTACGCACCGAATGACGATACTAGCGTTGTTTCCAGCTGTTTACTTTGTCTGGAAATCAAACAAATTTGCTACGTTACATTTGCTACACTTTTGATATAACATATTTTGTTCCTAATATCAGTAGTTTTCGAAATAACCACGTGCTTTGAAAATTATTAACAAATTGTGTTTTATTTATTAATAAATAAAACACCAGTTCCCTTTTGATGTAAGGTCAGTTTTACATGTAAAAATATCTTTACTGAAATTGAAAGAATTATAATTCTTATAATGTGAGGATATGGCGATAGGGCCAGGTAATACGAAGAGGTTAGAAATGTATTTAATGACGCATTTCCAAACCGAACTCCAATTTCAAAAGCCACTGTTCTAAGAACTGTCCGACGGTTCGAAGAAACTGAAAATTGTAGAGATAGACGACGATCAGGACGACCAGCATTAGTATGAAGGGAAAAGTTTGGAAATTTTACAACATTTTTTTGAAACAAAATATATGTAATAAATTAAAACAACACTTCTGTCTTCCTCCACAAATATTATATATTTTGAAATTTTTTTTAATGAATGTCCCTACATATTTCGACGATATATACAGTCATCCTCAAGGGAACTATATCGAGTTTAAATTGGATTCTAATAGTTGTCTCAAATTAATGAGTACAAAATATAAGATAATCATAGCAAGTGAAATTTGTTTAGTTGAAGACTAACTTGAGGTAACTCAGAGTTGTGGATATGTAAATTAGCACATCTTAGTTTATTTTAAATTTGTTAATAAAAGTAAGATAATTTGATTATTTTTTAATTAGCATGCTATAGAATAAATTTTAATGATTAATATATGAGCATTTTTAATGAAAGCATTTTTAATAAAACATGGTTTATGTGGAGAAACCAAAAAAGAAAGAAAGATTTTTTTTTAAAGTTATTTTATGAAAAACTATGAAATTTCATGTTTTCTTGAATTATATTATAGAAAAATACTAAAATGTAGTAGGATAGGGGCTAACATATACATTTAGTATTTTTCTACATAATTCAAGAAAACATGAAATTTCATAGTTTTTCACAAAATAACTTTAAAAAAAATTTTTCTTTCTTTTTTGGTTTCTCCACTTAAACAATGTTTTATTAAAAATGCTCATATATTAATCATTAAAATTTATTCTATACCATGCAAATTAAAAAATAATCAAATTCTCTTACTTTTATTAAAAAATTTAAAATAAACTAAAATGTGCTGATTTACATATCCACAACTCTGAGTTACCTCAAGTTAGTCTTCAACTAAACAAATTTCACTTGCTATGATTATCTTATATGTTGTACCCATTATCCCAGCAAACATTGAGCGTCGATTAAACGTCGGCCGATTGGTTTCGGATTATCGGGCCAATGCCGGACGCCAACGTCGATCCGGACCGTATATGACCGCCTGGCCGATAGCAGAGCCAGCAATCGGCCAATTGGGGGTCCCGATATCTTGCCGATATTCCTTTACAACTCGATCCTCATTTAGATGCATATTCTTTACACAAAATTTGTTGGTACAATATCTAAATATTGCGTTTTATTTTATGTTACGTCATATATTCCTTTTCATTTAAATGAGGTATATTCAAAGTATGGATACATTTTATTTATCGGTTATCAGTTTTTCAAAAATTTTAAAAAAAATTTAGATTTTATATTTTTTACTTTTAAAAATCCCTACACTCGCAAATTACAGCTTGGCATAGGGATTTTTTTGAATGTAAAAAATATAAAATCCAAAAAATTTTTAAAAATTTTTTAAAAACTGATAATTGAAACTTATTGTTATTACTTGGTCCCTTTTATAAGTAACTAAAATAAAAAAAAAATTAAAGATATAGATAAAATAGGATGATGACTATATAATTTTAGAGTGATCATACATTAAATTAGATACATTCATTTTTAGTCTTTTCACTTTTGGTACAGATAATAGGGATTAATATAACATAACTCAAAGCCCTCTCAAATAGAATAATTAAAACAGTTGATATTTAAATATGAAACGTTTTTTTATTACACATCTTTCCCAGAACATAAAAATATTGGAAAACCTCTAACAGACAAAATATTTACAGTATAATATAACGTTATATGTTTAAGTTAAATAGGAACATAAATTATCATCAAAGCCTCTTGAGACATTATTTTAATTTTAGAAGGCACAATGATCACAATCGTACAACCTACAAACAAAAAATATATGTCAGTGAATTGCCAGTAAAATAAATGAAATTTAAAAACCGTAAACCACGAATTACCTAACAATAATTTACTGAACTTATACTTGGCAATAAAAATACCTAAATGAAAAGACAAAAAACTTACCTGAAATTTGGAAATATGAAAATGTAACGAAACAGCAAATCACTCTAATCGTATGCAACGCCGAAAAACACAAAAACACACCGACCGAAGCCAAAGAACTAAAGAACGCCATTTGCATTTGACGTCATCGTCACATGCAGTGGTCGGTAATGCAGGATACGATACTACCGTGAAATGGCGCTAAAATTTGAATTCCCAACTAATTTTTATTGCATTACCTATTCCGTTGGCTCTCGCCGTCTAAAATTAACATTTTCGATGACGAAAGAAAGAGCGTCGGTTAATATAAAATAATCGACATATAATAGATCGTGTTCAACCGACAATCGAAATATCAATGTTTTTTCGATTCAGATCCGATTACTATTCCCGATTGTCGGGAACGGGGCGTAAATTAAATGGTTTACCGTTCCAAGTAAACCGATCCCGATCAAAAATAGATCTGCGCACAGTCGGCCGACTTAAAACCAATCATAAATGTTTGCTGGGATAATTTGAGACAACTATTAGAATCCAATTTAAACTCGATATAGTTCCCCTGAGGATGACTGTATATATAGTCGAAACATGTAGGGACATTCATTAAAAAATTTTTCAAAATATATAATATTTGTGGAGGAAGACAGAAATGTTGTTTTAATTTATTACCTACACTCCACTGCAAGTATGGACTACTTCTTCAAATTTAAAATATATGTAGTTCAAGAGTTATCAGAAGATTATTATGAGCGAATAATGGAATTTGGTGATATTATGATGTCAAGATGGGCCCAAAATAACCACCAGTAAAGTGTACCAAATGAAAAAATATTCAGGGTAGTACATACAAACACCTAAAATTCGTTAGATTTCCAGACAAACTAAGCAGCTGGCAACAACGCCAATATAGCCATTAGGTACGTAAGATCCTCTTAGACAACTGTACTAAATTGGGTTTAAATCGGCCAATAAATTGTGAGGTTATTAAGCCGTTTTTAGACTTTATACACACACTGTATATGGTGCGAAACACCTTATTTAAGTTTTTTGTTCGATTATTATAATCTAAACAAAATTAACAGGGGTATTTTTTGGAGCTCCGATTCCTATTAATCTCTCATCATGTCATCCCAAGCGACCGCAATTATATCAGTGACAGGAAATGCGTGATTTAAAAGTTTTATCTCAAAACTGTTATACCATAGTTTCAAAAAAGTAAAGATGAAAATGAACAGAATTGCAAACAAACTGTGGAGCATTCCTCGGTAACACATGGCAGTACCTTGCCTCCATAGTTTGCTATCAGGGGTGCAGCGACTGTTTCTTCGCAGTTTACTTGCTGATGGCGGATCTTGAGATTCGATAATTTTTGATTGAATCCAACCAAAACAAAGAGCGGTCAGCTAAAATATATTTACGGTAGTAAACAGAAGGTGATTCACTTGCATTTTGGGTTATTTTTAAACTAAATATCTATCACAACACAATTAAAGAGCTTTTCTGTCGCTGTAAAGGGTTCTTTTTAACTCCAAAACTTCAGACGTGCTATTATTTACGGGTATGACCCTGTATATGAAAACAATTTTAATTCAAGTGTCTTGGAATTGAACAGCGCATTTTAAAAAAATACTAACACAATATCTTTATCATTTAAGATCAGCGGTTGCTTAGCATCTCTTAGACATGCCTACGTCTAATCTAGTACAAGTGGATAATATCTTGGCAGGGATTGACAATCGAAAATCAGAAAACAATACTCATGTTACCCCAAAGTAAGTACCAGAGGAAATTAAAATAAACTTAAATCGGAGAAAAGCACCAGGATTCGACTTAATCACTGGAGAAATTTTGAAACAGTTACCTAGAAAGGGTATGGTCCTAATCACATACCTTATTTAATGCAGCTATTAGATTAAAACATGTACACTGTATACGTATCTCCTTTCCACCAATTATTTCAAAAGTATTTGAGAAGCTACTACTTAAGAGACTACGGTTACTGACTTTCAATTCGGATTTAGGCAGAAACATTCAACGACTGATCAAGTGCATCGAATCACCGACATAATTAAAAGTGCGCCTGAGGAAAAACAAGTGTGTTCCGCGGAATTTTTAGATGTTGCACAAGCGTTCGTTAAGGCACGGCATGAAGGTTTGATATACAAATTAAATAAAATACTTCACAAGCAGTATATAGAGGCAACATCGTATATACATCTGATCGACGTTTTAGAATCAAGCAGGAGGATGAATATTTCGACTTGAAAGAAAAGCCGGAATGTCAGTGACTTAGGTATTAGTGTCGCAACAAACAACTATAGCCACATTCGCTGACGACACTGCTATTCTCGCAGTCAATATAGTTTATGAGAGTTCTTCTAGAAAACTCCAGATAGTAAGCAACATTGTAGCTGACTGAACAAAACAATGGGAAATTGAGCTCGACGAACTTAAATCAATCCATGTAAATTTTACTAACAAGAAGCTAACACAGCTACTACTCCTAGATCTTAACGGTACAATTAATTGTGCCCCATTATATGAATGCTAAATAACTTGGCATGACTCCTTATGCTAAACTTCGGTGAAAAGAGCATGTAAAGAAGAAAAGAACCAAGCTAGATTTAAAATATAAACAATTCGAATTGGCTCCTGGGAAGAAATTCAAAATTATCAATCTACAATAAAATGCTTATTAATAACCAGGTTTTAAACCAGTGTGGCTTTACGGTAATCAGCTTTGGGGCTGTATCTGTGATAGCAATAATAAAATACAGACGTTCCAGAACAAAGTGCTGCGTAGCATAGTGAACGTTCCTTGGTGTGTTCCCAGCTCTGATCTTCATCGACACCTTGGAATTCCATAAGTGAAAAAGATCAAAAGGTGTGCCGGCAAACATGAAGCCCGACGTTACCTGCATATCATCGCAGAACTTCTGTGGCAAAAGCTCTACAGCTACGGGACAATCAACATTATGTCCGAATACTGAAGAGAATCAAGCCGTTTGATCTTCTGTAGCGTGTAAGGTATTAAAATCTAAAAAATTTAACGTAACCAAAGATTGAACCCTGAAATTTCGAATAGTGCTTAGGAAATACCCTGTTCATTTGAATTTTTGCAATTATCGAAGAATTTGTTCTTCGATTTTTAAGTTTTATAAAAGCATACAACTTAAATAATGGGTAACAAGATATTTAACCAAAACTTATAATTTTAGTTAAAATTTGAAAATGGCTTGAACCACCTCCCACAAAGTGAAGTCAATTCCCTTGAACGGTACGATTACGGTTATTGCCCAGGCTTTAAAAATTGCTATTAATATTGTTAATACGGCTGGAAAACTAAAGTAAGCAGGTATTTTAATTGCAAAGAATATCAACACCCTCATAAATAATTTTTTTGATTTATATCCATTTTCTTTCTTTCTTGCTTTCTCTACTTCAGTGCTCGCCGGTTCAAAATCTACAAGCTCTTCGGGGCTATAATATATTGGCGTAAATCTTGCTTCTACCCAACCGAAAAACAAAGCGATTGCCTAAAAAAGATGTTTTAATTTTACAGTCGTACCATCAAATAATTTTAAAGCAGTTACGAGAATACGACTGTGAATGGTCATTCATTAGTAAAGGGCGAATAACATGCAAATTGCATTTTAATGCAATATCTGCATTATTTGGTAATTTCGGAAAAGTTTTGATATTTTTGATACCTGGTGCATTTTTCACCATATTTCTTGGAGTTTTTTTAGTCTCTGTTATCTAGATTAATATTATTCTTAGAAATATTACAATCTACCTAATATGTCATCAAGGAAAGTACCCCATTTCGGTATCTTACGCAGGTTTAAAGTGTAAGTAGTTTACTTGATTGGTATGCTTAGTTTCAAACTTAATACTGTTAAGACTATACGTGCTAGTAGTTCGTAATTTTGCCAAAAGTGAACTGTAGTCCAATGTGGATCAAACTGTATCCAGAGATCAGAGTAGATGGGGAATACTTTTTTTCACGGCGTGCTCAAAAATGGTTATAGACTGTTGCTTAATGTGAGAGAGTAATAAATCATTATTGAACTATAAAACTCAGTGGGCTTCGCCGTATTCCATAGGTGTGGTCCAATTATTATTTCATATGACATTCGGAGTTGCAAAAATAGTTGAAATGTGTTCGAATATGACTGGAGTCGGACAGTCAACAATATAAGGCTAGATAGGCTACATTAAAAGGCACAGGGGACGTCCTCTGTGATTGGCTAACATTTTTGGGTCATTTCGCGGTCGATTCAAACTTAATACTCGATTTGGGTGCTCATCCGCTGTTTGTTTACCTAACCTAACTTATATATTTTCTTTCTCGTGATCATGAAATTCTAAAAAAATCAATACTTTGACCTTGCAACTTCTTTTATTTTGTATTTCTCCCTTAAATGGCTTAAAAATATAGCTTTCAGCAAAAAAAATTGTGTTTGCCAATTGACTTTCAAGCCATTGGACAAGATTTTAATTTTTTGCCATAAAATAAAATAAATATTAAAAGTTAAGATATAAAAATAATTTTTAATTGCATATATTGTTATAAGGGTGAGGCGGTGGATTAGGGGAAGAACGGAAGTAATAACTCAAAATAGGTTTTTAAAATTAGGTTTGTTTATTTATATACTTCAGTTTCTGTTTTCCTAGCATCTTCCAAAATTCTATCGAGAGGTACACCACACTTCAATTTTTTAACAATGGTATGTTTTTTTGATGTAGAAAGATGTAAACTTCTTAACTCATTGTCATGGCCTACACGTGTCTTCTAAAAACTTACAGATATGGTCCCATTATGATACAACCTACAAATCACCTGCGAGGGACACATTCCTTGAATTTTGATGGTTCCACCGGATTTCTCAGTTCTTTTATTATATTTTGCTATATATCCTAAAAAAATGTTGATCACTGGTCAATTGTACTATCTCTAAAAACATTTTAAGTTTAACATTACCTTTAGAATCCCTTCTGTTGCAAATAAAATTAACTTCCTTGTGATCATTTGTTCGATTTGTTCGCTGTACTGAGAAACTGGTTTCAATTTTCTCTGCTTGTTTCCACAACTCGTAATCTTGCATGCTGACAAACCTTAATATTAGTAATTCAATACTTATACCATGTTTCTCTTCAAGATGCTTTCGTAACATCTCATGACTTCTAAGTTCATTTCTTTCTTCACACATTGGACAAATGACTCTACATTCCTTTGAAACAGCAACAATTTTATGCATACGTTTTTTTGTGACGGTTCAGTAATTTTACGCAACCGAATTTCTTTGAACAAAGAGTACATATTGTATACGATGTTGATGGCTCGTCTCTTGAGCTTGAATCCATGATGAACGGTTCGTACAAACCTCGCCGAATTTACAGATTTGCAAATCTCGTAAAAAATATTATTTCGCTTACAAACACTACACACAGAATGCAATCTAATGCAAAGCAAAATAACACCAAGTCGCCAAAATAAATAATTTTAAAGACAATTTAATAGCACAAAAGTCTTTGCACAAAACAAATAATAGTTATTAATAGTTTGAGCGCCAAAAATAATCAAAGCTAAAAGCCGTCAGGCGTCAAATGTCATTATTGTCAACGAAATATTAACCAATCACAGCAGACGTCCCCTGTGCCTTTTAATGTAGCCTAACAATATACCGACTGGTGCACGAGGATAAACGCGGCCTCATCAGGTCACTAAAGAGAAGTACAGGAAAAAAAGAAACTAAAATAAATGAGGATGGAATAACGGATGAGAGACGTTGGAAACTTCTTGTAAGAGGGAATAAAGACAGTGGATTGTGAAAAATAAAGTAAGTGCGTCGAACATGCGGTTGAAATAGAAGAAAGAATGTGGGAAGCTAATAACATGCTAGAAAACACTGTAGAGCCCCTTAATATTTCTCTGGACCCAAACGACGATAGTTCATCGGACTACTCGAAACATGATGACGAAATTTGAAAATTAAGTTGTATTGTACATAGTAGATTTTTTTTATAAATATTAATATGTATTCCAATTTATCTATTTTCATATTATTCTTGTTTCTACATACGTTTTTATCTATTTAACATTAAAATAATTAATATCCCAATTACCCACTTGGCAAGAAAACGTGAATTTCTTGTATAATTTTACGTCAGACTGAAAAACGTTAGAATACGAATAAACGTGTTTTCAATGTGTAAAACACGCTTAATGTTACGGTGTTCTGACGTTGGTTAAAATAACGTTACTAATTTTAACGTTTTTATAACGTATTATATTATGGTACAATTCTGCGTTTTTGTAACATATTTTTAACTTATAAAACTAAATTTTTCCTCAGGAAAGTAGCGTATTATTTCATACATTATTATTTGGGTACTTATAAATAAACAACAAAACATTCAAGTTATGAACTTTTATTTTTTCAAGTTGCCTTAGTTTACCGTATACAATTTACGAATTTTAACTTATTTTAATTTAAAATCTAGTAGCTAGTATAAGTTTTCATTTTTTTGTTTCTTCAACGGTTCGCGGCATACCTGAAGTGGTCCATTATTATTTTTTCCATCGAGTACTCAGTAGTTCCTCCAAACTGAACTTGCGCTATTTCTAAATTAAAAACAAAACATTTTTTAAATATTGTTCCAACAACCTAATTACACGAGATATTCCATTACATAGGAAACATTTTCAAGGGTCCTCAATAGTAATAGAGAACTACAATAATCATTTTTTGTAGAGGTTAAAATGTAGAATCTAGAGAACTATTCAATTAAAGGAAAAAATAGAGTGGCGTATCTCGTTTTATATTTTGAATTAACTTCAAAAGGCTGGTATTTTTGTTACATTAAAGGGATCCTTTTAGCATTTTTTTTGTAATGAAAATAAAATTCACGAGACGCCATTTTGCCCTTCAAGCGTTTGTGGTAAAGAACAAAAGAACTCGTGAAATATATAAAGAACAAACAACAGTTATTTCATAAAGACTAAATCATAAAATTAAGAACAACTTACGCTTACAATAAACGAAAACTCACAAAACTTAAAAGAGATTCGGTGCTATCCAAAATTTTCACTAAAAACTGCTCCTTCCACTATACACTATAAACTCACAACACAACGACACAACGTCAAACGTCTATGACAGACGTGACAATCGCCGACCGGCGGGAAATTTAAAAATGTTTAGATAAAGTGAAAAATAGGTTACTTATTTCGACGTTATAAAACATAACGCAATTTAAATGTTTTATAAGTAACGTTACTTTTATTTACATAAAATTAATGTAGAAATGTAACACAAATTACAACGTGAACAAAAATTACATTAAAATAACAGTATTAAAAAAAGATCACGTTTTTAAAACGAAGTTTTTGGTAAAGGGAAATAACATTACCATTTTCACGTAAAAATAACGTTTTTTCTCAAAATATGCCAAGTGGGTATCTGCCTATCTCTATAATTATAATCAAGTATAATTGTTATTATACTTTTATTCTAATAAACTACCTGAAGTTACGCCGCTGTCATCTTAATTGTATTCACCAAACTCATCTTTCCTTTGTATGCAAGTTAGGGTGACCCTAATTTAAGGCCGATTCGGGGTGGGTAAGTCTAAAATACGGAATTTTTAAAAACTATCATTGCAATTTACCTGAAATTTACAATGCAACCTTTAACTTGTCCACCCTGCTTAATGAGTCCTGTCATTGCAAGTTTACATTATTATACTCTCTGGCGTTGAGCAACAGATAAAGTTTTACCTATTTTCATCAAATTAAATTTTTTTTCCTGATATCATGATATTTTCCAACTAAATTAAAACATAACATTAAATATTGTTAAGATTATTTGTGATTTTTTTTTAACAGTATTAAATGTTCCCGCTGGTACATGGAAGTAAAGTTGATAAAATAAGGCAAGAAAATTAATTTCGATCTTTATTCTAGATGTACGCTGAGAAAAGATTATTGTTGATCAACACGTCAAAAGTGCAATGCATGTCAGCAAATTAAATGAGCGTGGAAAACAGCAGCAATTATTAAATAGTTGTTGGAAACCACTAACTTCCAGTAACAACAAGCAGAATCAATTTCTCGAAGATTTATGCAAAGCCAAGGGCGGATCCAGGGGGGGGGGGCACTAGGGGCAAGTGCCCCCCCCCCTAAGCTATACAGAAGAAATATACACTGTACACTCAACACTGATCGATTGCATTCATGCATTCGTCGATGCGCCGAAATACCTCCCTACAACCCGTATAGTACCCATCCCTACTTCCGATCTCGAACCAAATCCAAAAGACGAGCTACCATTATCAACGGTTACCGTGACCTGGTCCCGGGTCACATAATTAAAAATTTACAGTATTTCAAGTTTTCTTGGACTTTGTTATATATTTTTTTTTATGCACTGAGGTTCTTGGGGATTAGGTCCTTGTGTAAAATCAAAACAGTGAAAAAATGTCACATTGTATATTAACGTTTCGGCCTACGCTATGGCCTTCATCAGAATGGCAACATAAAAGTTAATCAGCTGTAATAATAAGAAAAACTGGGCTTACATCTACAATAACAAAAGAATTTTTTTAATAAGTTTCATTACCTTGACGAGCTCAGTTTCCAATTCACGGATAGGTAATAGGTACTAATTTAAAAAGGCCGATCACTGCCTTTTTAAATTAGTACCTATTACCTATCCGTGAATTGGAAACTCAGCTCGTCAAGGTAATGAAACTTATTAAAAAAATTCTTTTGTTATTGTAGATGTAAGCCCAGTTTTTCTTATTATTACAGCTGATTAACTTTTATGTTGCCATTCTGATGAAGGCCATAGCGTAGGCCGAAACGTTAATATACAATGTGGCATTTTTTCACTGTTTTGATTTTACACAAGGACCTAATCCCCAAGAACCTCAGTGCATAAAAAAAAATAATTAAAAATGATTAATAGACGCGTGCCGACCGTGCGTACTCCCGTCTCTAATATTATTCTATGATTTCTATGAATTCTATGCCCTACTCTCAGCGTCTAGCGTCACCATTACAGCTGCGCAGCAAACGTGCACACGACTACTAGCCGAGTTTTGCGGTGAATTCATTCTTATGACATTTGGGCGTGGTCCCAAAAAAAATTCGCCTGCGGCGCCATTTTTGCGCCTTCGGCGCTATTCACCCTCCGTGTTGTCTAACCTCTAACTAAATAGTGCCCCCCCCTAAACTTTTCCCTGGATCCGCCCTTGTGCAAAGCAGTGGTAGCATCAAATATACCATTAAAAACATTGAATAACATAAATTTAAATACTTTTTTCAAAAGAATTGCACATTTAATATTCCTGACAAATCTATCTTGATTCTGTATACAGTGTGGTCCACTAACCCAAGTAGCATTAATAGTGACGAAAACTGATACCGCAACTTCGACCAAGTGGTTATTACGTAATGGTCACTAAATCTAAGATTTTACAGTAATAATATGTTTATTTTATATTAGCGTAGTCGCAAATACGCAATTCTCACCTCTGAAAGTCACTTCATAGTTTCATAACTTTTTGGTGGTCCGTATATGGTGCCTGAAACGTTATGAACACTAAGCGGAATGACCTTAAAATTTTCCAAACTATAGAGTGAAAACTAAAAGTAACGGCCACTACCAAATATTACTTGTAAGTAGTAATAACCTATACAGTGGGTTTAACAGTTTTAGCGACGTTTTGAAAACCTTTCACAAACCTTTAATGTGACGCCACTTGATTATTAATTGTGGAAACTATCACCACGGTATTGCTACGTCAATAAGTGATTTCCACATTTGGTATGGAATCAAACTCACTACAAAGTTTTTATTACCGTCAAAATCCACTATGAAGTAACTGGTACCCTATAGTGATCTGATTCGTACATGGACCCTCTTTCATGTTAAAAAGAAAATCCTCCGCCTCCATAGTAGTAAAGTCCTGTGGTAAATTAGTGTATTAACTTTATTCAGTGCGCGTAAAATGGTTAACAATAAAAAGCCTCGGAAAAAGAAGACTTTTCGACATTCGACAACGTTTTATAGAAAACTAAAACAACAAACCGAAAGTGCCACACTTAAATATTATTATCCTGTCAATAAGCAGCCATTACTGTCAGTACAGAAAAATCATACAAAACTTCAAGCTTCGCTTTCAACTTCACTACAAGAGAATAGTAAATCCATTGTCTTTGACGACTCTGAAGATGTTCATGATACGTCTTGTGACGAAATTGGAACTAGAAGAAATTGTGTTTATGATACTATTATTGACGGTTTGTTTGTTCCTGATGAAGATTTTGCTGACGTCTGCGATGAAGAACAACATATTGTATCTCAGATTTTACTATTTCAACAGAAATAAAAATAAAAAATGCCTTAAATTGACATGAAATATCTATGAATTCTATGATGCAATTTGGAGGTTAATGTTATATCCATCCCGCCAAGAACTCTTCTAGGTTATAACTTTGAAGTGGCGGAACGGTGTTTGCAACGTGGCCATGGCCTTGCAAGAACTTTAACGTGACGAATCAAGGTGGCCGCAGCGTTGTTGCCACTTTCTAGTGGCCGGAAAGTATTCAGATTAGTTCCATTGGCCACTTCTTTGACGAATGTAACTACAGAGTGGAATAATGTTAGTTCCTGCAACTTTAAAGTTTTCGCCTTCAAAAGCAGACATGTTTAGAAATATATTTGGGTCGCCATTATGAAAAAAATAAACATGGCAAAAAAAAAATATTATTTCTCATCTATGCTGCATTAAATTTCGTTTATTAATACATAATTATTAGTTTAAGGTAGGTAACCAAGATTGATATAAAACTATGTAAGGAACCCATTTATGCATAGTATTTGGGTTTTCGAAATTTACGGAATTTTAACTTTTCTTTAAATACATAATTTTCCAACGGCGCAAGCTTATGTTTCAAATTATAACACCCATATTTGACAGTAAACTTTTAATTGTTCTAATTTTATGCCCAGGCAACTTTCTTTCTACAGGTAGGTATATGTTTGAATGTTATTTAATTATATTATAATAATTATCCATTAAGAGTTATAGAAAATAGAAAAAGTATGGATAAATACAGAAATAATATGCAGGAAAGAGACCAACATACATAAAAATATTTAACCAATAGACAAGCGCAGTAAAGTTTCTTTTTAGTGTCGGTCACCACACCCCCCCGTTTTCGCCACGTAATCACAACGTGGCTTAAACGTCATTGTATAAAATCCGAAAACGTCGTTGGAACGTGGCTGCCACAAAAAAAGTGTTCCCCATTTTGGTGACATCCACGTAATAGAACCGTTTTTACCACGTGGTGGTGACTTTGGCAATACACATTAAAGTTACTACTTTCGTGGCCGCTACGTTCCATCCACTAAAAATGCTACTTGGGAAGTGTGCAACAAATGGGAAACTTCTTTATTATTGGTTCCTCAGAAAATTTTGTTTTTAATAAAAGTTGGTGCATGTCCGATAACCATTTCAGGTGTGCTTAAAATGGCTTCAAGTCCAATAGGATACAGGGTAGGGCAAAAAATATGAAAATCGTTCAAGAGTAAAGTACCCTTATTTAAAAAAAAAGGACAAAAGGACATAAAGAAAAGTTGTTTAAAATAAAAAGTTATACTCAGATTTAAAATCATAGTCTCCTATCTTAAATATAAAGTTTTTTAAGATAATTCGATGTAACCCCCGTATTATTGGTATTTCTATTATTCAACTTAGGTCCATATTTAACTTAAGCATAATAAATCAGATATGCCTAATTTTTTAAATATTTTTCAAATCAGTATTAATTTAATTGAATTTCTTTGTTTTTTAAGCAACCCCAGACTTTACCACTGTTGCAAGGATATTTAATCTTACTTTATATTTTAAAATATGATATTTACTCGAACATAATTACTTCATTAATAAAACGCCTATATCAAATATTTTTTATCTAACGCCCAAAAAACTATATTTTATTTTTTTATTGAAATATCAAAGAATAAGCCAGGTAACACCATATTGTACTGTGCTAAACACCCTTTGGCGCAGCAGGCCATGAAAATTCTAACTAAAACAAAAAGTTATTTGACAAGCTGTGTTCTTATGTCAAAGAAATATTGATATTGTAAGTTGAATTAAACGTTTTATTGTATTAAAATGCCCCCAGCGTTTAATCTTGCATTAGTTGAGAAGGCAGAGTTAGTTTTAATATGTGGAGAAAATTACAAAGCTATGCGGGAGGCTGCAGATATTTTTATTGAACGCCATCCAGACAAAATAATTCACTACTCAACCGTAAGTAGGATTTTAAGTTTTTTCAATTAGACGGGATCATTGGATTATAATTACAAAAAAGAACGTGTAAAAAACCATGAGCACCGAAGATAGGCCGCTTGATGTACTTCAGGCAGTAATCGAAGATCCTACAAGATCCACCCAAGCAGTTTTTAAATACACAGGAGTGAAAAAAACATCTGTAAACCGCATACTTAAAAAGAACAAGTATCGTGCCTACAGGCCTAAATTTGTATGTACATTTTAAGAGACTATAATTTGCGTTTTAAATTTTGCATATGGATTCAAGGTGAAAAAGAAGAGAGGAGAGATTTTCATCGGCACATACTTTTTTCAGACGAATCCACTTTTACTACAAACGGTGTTGTCTCGTCGCAAAATTGTAGGTGGTGGTCAGAAGAAAATCCTAATTTTGTAATTGACAATAGAAATCAGTATTACAAAAAAACAAATGTTTGGTGTGGGATACTAAATGACAAGTTAATTGGTCCATTTTTCTTTAGAGATGATTTGACTGGCAATAGATATTTAAATTTTCTTCAGAATGTATTGGGAAACTTTATAGATAACTTACCGTTAGAAGAACGACACAAGCTATGGTTTCAACATGATGGGTGCCCTGCACATTGTGCTACGGCAGTTACGCATTGGTTAAATGAGGTATTTGAAAACAAATAGCTAGGACGAAATACCGATCCACGGTGGCCGCCTCGCTCGCTCCCCTAAATTTCTTCTTATGGGGACACTTGAAACAAAAAGTGTATAAAGACCGACCTTTCAACAGCGTTGAAGAATTGGAAAATTCTATAAGGCACCGTTGCCGTAATATCCCTGCCACGGTATTGCGTTCTACTCTTTTTCCTATATTTTAACTCCACTTCGAGAATGGACTATTTCTTTAAATTAGATTAATATTAATTTTAGATATACACAGTGGCAAAAAAGTCGCGCATAGTGCCTGTAGCCTTTGAATTACCTCGTATACGAAATAGTGACCTTTATTAAAGTTGTTCAGTAAATTAATCCCCACATTTCTACCTGCATGAATTTTTTCTGTCATTTCTGGTTTAGTTGCCATAGAGACTAACTTACTTTTTTTAAATGGAACACCCTGCATATGATTACATATTTGAATTTTACTGGGAAAACTCTGAATTTTTTGTATTTCAAATTTTTATTTATTTAAAATTATAACAAACTTTATAATAACAAAATAAGTAGCCTAAAAAATTGAACAACTTAACATCGGAATAATAAATAAGTGAAACCTTTTCAGTGGACCAGGTGTTTAAAATGACCTCTGCTAATCAGAGCGCCAGGCGATCCCTAAACCCGTCTACAACGTTTAAAGGAAGTCTTCTGGAATGGCCCGAATTTTAGCACTAATTCTGACTTTTAAGGATTCTAAGTCATTTGGGCGGTTAACGTAGATTTTGTTCTTTAAGTGTCCCCACAAAAGAAGTCGAGCGAGGTTGAGTCCGGGGATCGCGCTGGCCAGTCAATAGCACCTCTTCTGCCTATCCAACGTCCCGGAAAATGTTCGCTTATGTATGGTCTTACATTTGCCGCATAATGCGCAGGTGCTCCATCTTCCTGGAACCATACCTGCTCATTTATGCCATTATTTACACTCGGTAAAAGCATTCTGCAAAAAGGAATTATGTGATTCCTGAGGAGGTCCATATATTTTTCGCCATTCAAATTAGCATCTATGAAAAAAGGTCCCACAATATGTCTACAACTATGCCCGCTCAAACATTAACTTTTTCGGGTCTCTGAGTATGACCTTCCTGGAACCAGTGAGTATTTTCAGCAGACCAATAACGATAATTGTGTCTATTAACAATGCCATTTAAATGGAAAGTGGCTTAATCCGAGAAAATGATATCGCTTCCGAAGTTATTATCGTTATTGCATCTTTCCATCATGAGATCACAAAATTCAGCTCATATAATTATGGGGTGTTTCGTTCGTAATTATTGACAGTGTTTATTGCATATTTATCTTAAGTTATTAGGCTATTAAGTATTAGATTGGCACCTGAAGGTATTTCAATTTGATTATTAACAACATTACATCGATTGTTGTAAGGCTTTTTTGATTGCTAATGTTTCTAATAGGTTGAGTTTTCTACCCTTGTGTTGAGTATATATCGGTTTTATTTTGGTGGATATTGAGTAGTTATTTATTATACAGTGGTCCGATATTCCTGTTTTATTTTTTTATTTTTTTTAAATGGATGTTTTATGTTATAAGCCTAGTTTTAAAGTTTCTACCTGTTTGACTTATATAGATTGCATCACGAGTTAATTTGTTTTTATTTTCAATTTTTGAATTCGCTATGTATTTACCTAGGTTATTTTTACTGACTTGTATGGGGATAAGTTTATGGTTTTTGAGTTTTTTAAAGATTTTTTGACTTGTGTGACCTGTATATCTGATTGAACTGTATTTCGCGTTTGATGGAAGGGGACGTCCTCGGTAGAGTAGTTTTTGTGTTTTATGTCTAAGTTTTTTCTTTAGTATTTTGTTTATAAGTGTTGTTGGATAGCCGTTGTTTAAGGCTATAGTTTGTATTATGTCTAATTCTTTATTATATGAAGTTTCTGAAAGTGGGATGTTGACTAATCTGTGTATCATGCCGTTGAAGTTTGGTTTGTTGGGGATGTTTTGAGTCTGCTGGTATAACTATATCGGTTGTCGTTAGTTTTCTATAGATTTGGTAGGTTAATTGGCTGTTTTGATTTATTATTGTAAGGTCCAAGAAATTGATTGAGTGGTCAGTTTCCCTTTCTATAGTAAATTGAATTTTAGTGTTAAAGCCATTTAGAAGGTTTAGAAATTGTTCTAGCTGTCGCTCTGTTCCTGTCCAAACGCATCATCTACGTATCTGCGCCAGAAATGTATATTTTTTATTAATGGATTTTTTAAATTAAAAATATGATATTCAAAGTTCTTCATGAATAATTCCGCTAACAATGGTGACAAAGGAGAGCCCATTGGTAGTCCTTCTTTTTGTATAAAGAATTTATCGTTAAATCTAAAGTAGCTTTGATTTATGCACAGGTTGTTGAGAGCAATTATCTAAAAAATTTGACCAAAATAACCCATCATCTGTCAATTTTTATTTTAATGACATGTAGAATTTAGTATTGTGTTATATGCCTTTGATAATGATCCGCAAGGGTTGAAACACGTGTCAGAAAACTGAAATAAATTGTGAAATATTACAAAAAATGCAAAACTGGAAAAATCAATTGTTTCTTTTACTCACTTTTTTAAGCTGAAAAACAAGACAAACTCCTGGATAAAATTAACGCAACAACATAACTTTGCCAAACATAAATGCTTTTTTTTTGTTAAATGTCTAATCCTAAAGTCGCATTTGAATATTTTTTTTTGCATTGTTCCTTGATAACCCCATACCATTCGTTATTATTGATAAAAAGTTATTATTAATACCCCCTTTTTAACGAAACCATGTAATTTGGTCATTCGTTGACAGATGTCTGTGTTCTGTTCTCAGGTTCTTTAAACGTCCAGTGTCGAAAACTTAAGATTAATTGATCCCGGATTTTTAACACCTAATATCGAGTTTCTGTGATTTTCCCATTTGGCTTCAACAATAGTTTTGATTTTTAGGATAAGTAACTGGTCATACGTCTATATTGTCATATTTTTCTTTAAATTAACCTAGTTTCAATAATCACGTTGTAGTAGTTAACATGGTTGTGGTTAGCAATATTTAATTTCTTTTAATAACCATTTATTTTGAAAAATTCTTTTATCTCAAAATAAAAAACTCCACGCTATTTCAAAAATATGGGGCATAGCCCCATATCTACATATCAGTTAATCTTTTTTAAAATCTAAGAACCTTTTGTAAAAAATATTTTCTCCTCCAATAATGTTATACTCAATTTTCTTTAAATAATCTTCAGACGCGTTTCGCTGTATTACAGCTCGTCAGTGAGGCTATGGGTTCTGACAAAAGGAAAAAGCATAGGTGTCTGTTTTAAAACAGAAAAAGCGGGATTACTTAGAGAATGAAGCCAGATGGCTCCATCTCGTGGCGCTGGTAAAAAACACCAATTCTTAAGCATACCTGCGCCCTCCGACATGGACTTACAAAGCCACAAATATCCAGAGGACCTTTGTTATTTTGTTAAGTTTTTCGATTACTATACCGACATGACGCCCAGCTCGGGCATAGCGCTGCCTAGCGAGGACTCCTGCAATTGTAACGTGCTGTCTTTGCAGGAGATACTCTGATATTTGTGGCTTGATAAGTCCATGCTTATGAATTGGTGTTCTTCACCAGCACCACGAGATGGAGCCATCTGGCTTCATTCTCTGTTTAACTATATATTTGTTGTTACACTCATTAAATGGTGGAGGAAGACTGCATTCTTTTATTTACATAATTTGGACTCCACCGAAAGCATGAATTATTTCTTTAATTTTAAAGTAAGGGACGTTATAGAAAGGATTTCAAGTTGGAGCCATGTAAATCGATTGACGGGCAATCGGTGAACAAATTAAACGAAGGAATGGAGAACCAGAGATAATAACAGAGGTTTTTACACGTTGATGCCACGATATTTGTGTAGAGTGTGATTGATAAGTCTATCTACGGATAGGATTGAATAGAACCGGTTGGGGAACGCCTACATTCAGCAGTAGATGGCGATAAGCTTCATGATCGTGATTAACTATAGTTTTTGGGCTTACCTGTATTATCATAAAGACAATAAGAAAATAATATCCCCTTTTTAACCAATATTGCAGCTGGAGATATAAAACCTTTCTGCTATTGCAATCCTCAAAATACAATGCTAAGCAATCTAGTTGATGCTGGTCATTATTAAATTTCGTTGGCATAACGTAGTCAGTATGATAATCAAAACATACGTCTGATCCAGTGAGCCCTAATTTGCAACAACAATACTCCATCTATAAAACGACGGTTAATTTATTATTATGGTAATATCCTTAATAGATTTTTTAAAATAATACAGGGTGTTTCGGAAGCAATCTGAAATATTTTAGAACGTATTTCCTCAGTCTTTTTGTAAAAAAACATATTAATCAAAATATTGGGTGTTTGTTTGAAGGTTTGAGACAATGATGTATCGTGAATGATAATATGTGTTTTGGACTTCCATTGTCATTATTTATTAATTGGACCAGTTTCTACTCCAGTCGTCTTCAGGTGAATAATGAACAAGCTACGAAACTACGGGGGTATTTATACTACCTCCTGGTTAGCAGCGCATGACCGAGATTGGTGCAGTTATGCGTTACTGTGTGGTTCTACACTAAGCTTACATATACTTAACAAGGGTTTCCAAATATTTCTTATGTCTAAAGAGGGCTTACTAAAGCAGTCTGGATTTTGGGTTATGACGGCCGCTTCTTTGAATTTCCTCTTTCGCCAGTATTCTTCTTTGAGTATTAGTTTTGCCTCTGACCATTGCAAGTGGTGGCCGTGTGTCCAAGCATGTTCTGCTGCACCGGATCTGTTTGTTTCTCCCTTCTTTGTGTGGTTTCGGTGTTCCTTGATTCTTGTATCAAGGGGGCGTAGGGTTTCACCAACATAGGATTGTCCGCACTCGCAAGGTATTCTATATACGCAGTTCTTCGTGTCCCTTTGGCTGGTTGGCTTCGTCTTCGTCAGGTGGCTTCTTAAGGAATCTTTGGAGCTGAATACTGTTCGAATTTTGTATTGCTGTCCTATTCTTCACATTTTCTCGGAGATTCCATTGACATATGATACCTTTATGGTGGGTCCAGTTTCGGCGTCATATTTCTGTCTATTCATGTGATTCTTACGCTTCTTGATAGTCTGGTCTATAGTCTCGTGGGGTAGCCGCTTGTGTTGAGGTCCTTTTTGATGGTGTTGAGTTCTTCGGAAAGAGATTTCTCAGAGTTAGAGAGAGTAAATGCTCTGTCAACAATTGTTTTGACTATCCCATGTTTTGTGGTATTTGAGTGGTTTAAGGCGTACTTAAGATATCGACCAGTGTGAGTTTTCTTTCTGTATACCGA
The DNA here is from genome assembly GCA_963920685.1 of Polydrusus tereticollis. NCBI lineage: Eukaryota > Metazoa > Arthropoda > Insecta > Coleoptera > Curculionidae > Polydrusus > Polydrusus tereticollis. The sequence goes on from OY987333.1 coordinate 11,263,779, forward strand.
TGTTTGGATGGTGTCCCTGTTCTTCTGTACTATGACGTCTAAAAACGGTAGTTTATTGTTTTCCTCCTTCACCACACAAAGAAGGGAGAAACAAACAGATTCGGTGCGGCAAAATATGCTTGGACCCCCGGCCACCACTTACAATGGTCAGAGGCAAAAATAATACTCAAAGAAGAACACTGACGAAAGAGGAAATTCAAAGAAGCGGCCGTCATAACCTAAAATCCAGAGTGCTTTAGTAAGCCCTCTTTAGACATAAGAAATATTTGGAAACCCTTGTTAAGTAGATGTAAGCTTAGTTTAGAACCACACAGTAACGCATGACTGCACCAATCTAGTGATGCCGCGAGACGAGACGAGACGAGAATTGGCCCATTCTCGTCTCGTCTCGTGAGGCGAGAATTTTTTTTTATCTCGTCCCGACGAGAAACGCGTTTTTCTCGCTCGAGAGTGCCATTGTCTCGTCTCGTCTCGTTTTTTCTCGTGAGTAGGGAATCATAAAAAAATTTTTTTTTATACGAATTTTAAAGGGGGTAAACATTTAAAAGTATCTGGTCGTCTCGCAGAAGGGTTTAATATAAGTCGGTTTGTTAGGCATGTGACTTAGAAACTATTTTTCTTAGATCAACAAAATATTGCAAGCGGCCATAAGACATAATTCACGTAATGTAATAGGCTTGGCACCGAGGTATTTTCAGTCCAAAATATACGGGGTGGTAAAAGATACAGAATGGAGAACGATTTATAATAATAATAATTGATTCATAATGGAACTACCCTTCTTTTGTTATTTATTTTTTGGCATAATTCGGGGCATAATTAACTGCAATAGTTTGGAAAATATTCGACTAAATAAAGGGATCAGCCCAGAATGTCATCCGGGGAAAAACCTTAATTTTTTTATTACATTAATAGAAAGTGCAAGAGAAAGAACTTAAAGAAGTATTTCCGAAAATGCTCTATTTGACATATCAATCTCTCATAGTTTATGAAATATTCGGACTTAATCGCGGTAACATTAGATAATTATTGTGTCCTTCTTTTACATATGAGTTATACAATGTAAACTATAATTGGTTAAAGATCACCGCCGCTACAACGTTTTCAATCGAAAATGCTTTCTTTCAGATTTGGTTAATTATTTAAAAATGTCAACTACTAACCATAGACAGAAGAAAGAGGCTAGACAATTTGATTCTGTTCTCTTGAATATCTCTTTTAAGGTACATGCCTTCACAATACGATAGAGTGAGAACGTTAAACACATTATTTTTTCTGTCTATATATTAGGAGATACCTAAAATTCAGTGTTCTAACAAACGAGAAAATTCGAGAAAAAACGAGAAATTTCTCGACGAGAAACGGTTCTCTCTCGTCTCGTCTCGTGACTTCTCTCGAGAAAAAATTTCACTCTCGTCTCGTCGAGACGAGACGAGACGAGACGAGACACGAGAATTTCTCTTCTCGGCGGCATCACTACACCAATCTCGGTCATGGGCTGCTAACTAGGAGGTAGTATAAATACCCTCGTAGTTTCGTAGCTTGTTCATTATTCACCTGAAGACGACTGGAGATACTCACCAGTTGAAACGTTGTGATATTAATAAATAATGACAATGGAAGTCCAAAACACATCTATCATTCAAAATATTGGGTGTAAATTAATATTTTTTTCAATTCTTTAGAATTAGTTTAAAAATGAAATGTTCTCTGTTTCTTACACTTTAAACCATTACACCCTCTATATGGGATGGTTTAGTATAAACAGTAACTTGGTACAATGGTATCCATATTATACAGGGTGTTATAAGAATGGTGTCAAGGGCGACTCTAGGGGCAAACAAAATTATTACTAGGTGTAATTTAATAATTTTTTAATATGATGCTTACTAGGTAAGTTTTTAAGTACGATAACGGCACAACAATAAGATTTTTGGACAGCTTAAACCTTAAACTAAAGAAAAGGTACTCTTGATCGACATCGATAAAATGAACTGTTTACCGAAAAGAAATATTTTTGTTCAATATGGGTTTTTCGATCTGGTTGTCATCTTCATAAAATCCCTTTTTTGTTGCTATGGTTTTTCTAACATGTACCGATTTAAATAAGGATATTTAATTCAGTGTCCATTGAAAATAAGGTGTTTTGAAATTTTCGATCTTTTTTCTTCTTATTTTTCTTGGTTAGTTAATTAGTAATGGAATTTACGTTTGCTGAATATGCCGACATGCATCTAATGTATGAGCTTGCATCATGTAATAAAGCCGGAAGGTTTTATGAAAACGATTTCCAAATAGAAGAATTCTTGATAGGAAAACCTTTAAAAGATTGGATCGTCGTTTGAGAGATGTAAAAACTACGATGCCTTATTTTTTAATTGTACTTATTAAATGATACAGATTTAATGTAAAGTGTCGTAAATAATTTAAGGAAAGTTTAGCAAGGCTAGCCACAATTGTGAAAATCAAATCCATCGCTGTGAGGGTTTGAAGAAAACATCCTTAATACCGTAGAAGCAAATCCTTTTGCAATTGAGGAGTGACTATGCAAAAGTCGATAAACCCCAATATCTGGTTTATACATGAATATTTTTTTAACCTATCTTATAAAATTTTCTATAAATTTATTTGTCTGAGGTAAGTGCCTAAAAATAGCATTATTTTACTACAATAAAAAATACATTTTTAATTTAACATTTTAGAATGGATTTATCGACTTTTGATCAACTAAAAGTTGATTAATCGAGTTTTGCTTAGACAAAAATATTTATCTCACTTAAACCAACTGAAAAGTTTGAATTTTGAACTCAGTTTTTATTATTTTACAGAATACTTGTATTTAAAAATAAAAATTCTATTTTTACAAATACCTTTTATTATAAAAAATAAGGTACTTATAATAAACTGAAAATAAAAATTCAGGTATTACTAAACGTGAAGGCCAACATCATCTTCCAGGCAATCACATTCAGTTGGATCTTCATCTTCTTGACCTATATCTTCTCTACATAAAATGTTTTTGCACCATACTAAGTCTTCTTCGTCTTCCCATCCTTCACCAAATTTTTTAAAGATTTCTTCTTTTTATCTTTAGTAGGACGTCCAAGTTCTATCAATTCCAGCTATAATTCAGATTCTTCCTTTCCTTTTTTCAATAGGGTTTTAGGGGTTCCAAATAGACTTTCGAAAATTCTGAAAGAAAGTCATTGAAATAGGAGATTTGAGAACCTGACTTTTTCGAAGAAGTATTCTTTTTATATCTAAAATTCCATCCACCTTTTTCAAAGTATCACTTAGTTTTTTAACATCGTAGAGTAACCATTCAGATACTAGAGTTTTTACATCACCAATAAATTTCTTCATAGCCCTCTTTTTTCCTGATTGTTGAATGCATTCTTAGTTCTTTTTCTACCCTACCGAACTGTGTCCCCTGACTGTAAATATAGGTCGAATTCCCTGCAAAGTTTCAAGTGATTGACATTTTAGCCAATAATACAGTGCATGGACAACGTGAGAGTTCTTATTTTGGCCCCCACAACCATCACAGAACAGTCGAAGGATTTCTATTCCATTTAAATTTAAAGTGTTCAAGTGAGCCAAAATAGCCGACGAGACCTCTATCGACCCCCTACCTGCCAAGTCTTCTGTCCACGTATAAAATACAGGGTTTCTAGACTATAAATCCACACAGCTGAGAAGATAAAAGCTGATCTGCTGCGCATAGAAAGCGTCATTAAAAAGGCTGTACTTGTTGCATATCGAAACAAAAGGACAGCGATTCTGGTACTTCTTCCTTCATCAGTTCGTAAAAAGCATTTGCACGTTTCTTATGAATGCGAATTTGTGATATGTAGTCATTTCTTTTCGAGGCATCTTTTTCAATTTTAATTTTATATTTTAGCCTGTTACATAGGGCAAACGAACTAACCTAAACTGCAATGATCAGCTGCTTTGGCACATTAAGAGTTATACCACTTGTGCAGTTTGTTTATATTCAGATGGATTCAGATAGATCGATTATAGTGGCTTTCACGGCCTCTCCAATTGCCAATAAAGTCAGTAATTTTTTCTTGTGTACTTTGCGTTTTATGAAAGACTCTGTCGCCCCCTCTATGATCTTTAAGAACATCACCTTTATCCATCTTCCTGCATAAAAAATTAACTCGATCTTTACTTATGCCTAATGCTTATGCAAAAAAATTCAGACGCACTCTAACGGGCCTTTAGATCCTTTTGGGCATAAATGATACAAGGAAACTTACGAATTTTTGGGTTTTCCTTCAAACTTCGTTTTCGCTCCACAGGTTCCAGGGTTATTTTGTAACTAATTTTGATGACTTGTCCAATGTCTCGTAAAGATGTTTGCGTAAATGTTTGATATCAACCAATGATATTTTGGTGCAAGAAAAGCTTTTTCCATTATGCCTGCATGGCCTAACAAATTTCTTAAGATGTGGATCTTTGTCATCGTACCTGCAAAATTAACAAAAAATAATGTTACATTTCTAAAAGCTGTAAATTAATCACAGAAGCTTCAAATTCAGCCGCAAAAAAACAGTTTTTGCATTTTAAATATTTGTGATATAACCTAAATAACTTCCTTACCTTATATCTTTTTTCAACTTTCTTTTAGAAGGTTTCGGTACTTTTATTCTGGATCAACTTTTACAGATTCAAATTACCGATCCATCTTTTACAGATATATCAACGTCAAGGTAATTCATATTTAATAGTCTTTATTTCCAAGAACCTAGCAATTCTGAAATCTATACACGAATGAATGAACAACGTGGCACTTGCTAATAAAACTACCAACATTATCTCCATCTTCGGTCGAGTAGAAAAAACAAAGTAAAAATGGATTTATTTAATTTTACTTAATCGCAACTGGAAATACTTTTGCTTAACCAGCCCTCGAATATACCGAGTTTTGAACGGCCGACGAGTTTTAGGTTGTAAATTTAAATTAAATTTAAAGATGTTTGTTTAATTTCGGTATACCAAAATGTAGATGAAGTTATGAAGTATAAAAATCAACAGCTATCTGAAAAAAGTTAAAAAATGGATTTATCGACTTTTGCATAGTCACTCCTCAATTGTCCGAAAATTGGCTGTCGAGTTTAATTGCCCAAAATTGACGGTCTCTAGAATCCCTAGAGAGCAACAGTTGCATCCGTACTATCTCCAAAAAGTCCTTGCGCTTCTTTCTGAAGAGTTTAGATCGGCACAGAAACGATGCAAATTTCATTGGTTCAGTTAGTTCTCTTTACGGACGAAGCTGGATTTTCTAACAACGGCATCATAAACTCCCGTAGTTTGCATTTATTGGCAGAGGTAAATCCCCATGCTTCTACTGTAACGCATCATCAGCATCAATTCGAATCCATCAACGTGTGGGCCACAGTCATCGTGCAACATTAAATTGGACGATTTGTATTGCCAAGAAGATTAATTGCGGAACAATATTTGGAATGTCTTCAAAACAATTTGCCAGAACTTTTAGAAGATCTACCTCTGTCAATACGACGTGATAATATGTGGTTCATGCATGATGGGGCCTCGCCACATTTTAATCTAGTTGTTCAAAAACACCTAAACAAGAACTTCGAAATCCGATGGATAAAAAGAGGAGAACCAGTGACTTGGCATCCTCGATCACCTTACATAAATCTATTAATTTTTTTTGTGGGGCTATTTAAAAACTTAAGTCTATGCCAGTCCAATAGACAATCGAGAAAACTTATTGGAAATGATTAATTTTTATTGCCGCGAAATGAGGGCTAATGTTAAGGCATTGTGAAGGCTCCAACAATGTTCAATTCTTACCGTTAGGGAATGCATAAGTGTAGAAAGAGCTCATGTTGAACCGACATCGACATTTCGTAAACAGTTCATTTTATCGATGTCGATCAAGGGTACCAGATTTGAATCTGATATTTTCGTGTTGGCAACGGCAAGTAGCTGTTTAATGTCCTGTTTTCGAACCCGTCGCGCGTCGTATAAACACAATTTAACGCGTATTTCCATTGAAGCTCTCTTGTATACTTGGTAATAACGAGCAACTTATGGAATAGGTGGCAGAAGCCAACAAATGGTATAGTAGAGCCACCTCCATAGCTATTAAGGGCTTAAGGGTTACAAATATTTTCGCCTAAAGCCACCATATAATATTTTTGTATCCATGCAAGAATGAACAGGTTAAAATATATGACACCTTATTTATATCATCCTGTTTAAGCGAAAGGATGCAGGCTACTGAGAATTTAGGTTTTTCATAAAAACATCTGAACAATTAACCTTTCAAATATTTTAGATCACTTCTGAGGTACATACAATCATCCCGGTTAAACTCAGCTTACTCGCACAAATAGAATAAACTTTACTGAACTGGGTCGAAAATCCATTAAAGCTTTTTTCTTCATCCTCATGCAAATGCTTCCATAATAAATAAAATATTATTCCTTCTGCCGCCAAATTAAGGATCAGCCAGATATTGTGCTAAAAAATTACTCACAATACTTTCTATTTTTTAAACTAGGATTTTTATAGTTTACAGGCGGTTAGGTCATCCCGAAATTATAAAAAAAATGTTTTAGTTGTTTTAATTATTCTTGGTTTTAACTTGGAAGGGGCTTATTAAAGTTTTAATACACTTTTGACTTAAAGGAATTTCATTAATCGTTTTAAGATTTAATATTTCAACACCATTTTAAATGCAAATGACACCCAAGTGTTATTTTAAAACTGCTTTTAGGCTGTCGACATAGGATCATGGATTTAAAGAGGATTTAAAAAACGATTTTCTAAATGTCTTTTAAATTATTATTACAAATCATTCAGTTTCAATTTTTTACCATTATTTATTTGAATATAATAAAATAATTTTACATGCCCACATCTGCGTCAAATTTTACATGGATTCATTGCATTTTCATTAGCCTCAGGATGACCTAATTCCTCATAATAGGAGAGCCGACGGTATCGACGCCATATTATTATCAACGCGATTGGGTAAAAAATCTGTCCTGCAGTTGCATTTAAGAAAGTCGTACTGCGGCGTTGGATCGCAAATGTCTACATTAATTTCAATTTTTTTTTAAACATGTCCTGCAACAAATGCTCACATTGTAAAACTCTAACCTGTCGCAAAAGTTACATGTAGGTTACCAAGTATCTGAAGAAATATTTTAGTATTCAGATACAATTCAGGATCAGGATTATCAACAATATCGTGGGTATAGTAAAGTTTACATTATACCGTTTGTTACAGTTCGAAAATTGCATTTCATAAGTTTGATTATCTATGTTAAGTTTTCGGTTTTAAATTGTTAAAATACATATGTAGACTCTCACCTTAAATATTAATTACTAATTAAGTTACCTGTAATAGCCAAAATTTTCATTATGTTTAGTTTCAAACCTTTGTTGATGTTTATTATATTCCAGGAATGTTTCGTATCTTGCAAGACAAAGCCAAGTGGATTGATTTCTCTGTTCCTTGTTTGATACTACTTGCAGACATGTTTGATTTCAAATCTTTGTTCTAATTGATTGGTAATTGGTAAACTTTTCAAGTTATCAATTTGTATTTGGGATGTAGGTTAAATGTCTCGACTGTTGTAAATCAGCTGTTTTTAAGAAAATCGATAATGGGTCAGTGTCACACTGACAGTTTCTGTGCATTTTCACGGCCACGTCTGGTTAATTTTTGCTTGGTCGCGTGGGTTGACTTCGATCGCCGTTCGTTTTCTATGTTATTAAAAGAGGTTAGTTTTTGTAGATAGGGTTGACTAATTTTTGTCATTGTTTTGTTTTGTTAACTATGTACGTTGGAGAAAAATAAGAATCGGCCCTTTCGACCATGGACACTGGAAGTGTAAGTACGTTTGTGGAAATAGCTCCCCAAGTTTAGTTTTTTTGGGCCGGGCAGGCTAATGTAGTGCCGATAAAGCATCCACAAATGTTTTAAAAAGGGTATGGCTTTGTAGTTTGCCTATTTCTTTGGGCGGAGTGCCGATTTAAAATGCTTAAATGAACTTCAACAGCGGTCATAGACGCCATTTGGTAAATTGGAACCCTCGTTAGTTATTTGAGGTAGGTTTAACTTTTAGTATCTGAATTACCCTCTTTGGGTGTTATGAAAGATTTCTCTCTCATGTTGTATATCTAAAATTCGATTTTAGGGTTTTTTTTTGGTAGGGGCTAAAAGTCCGAGTACAAACTGGAGTACTAGTTTACTTTTGTTGGAAATGCCTGGACGCGGGACGTGCCAGTTGCCATGTACCATTTGAATTCATTGGAGACTACCTGTGTAGCAGTATCCACGTTAGCTGTTTGAGAGACCATGGGTAGCACGTAAAGTTGCAGCTAAGTATCATTACTCTGTGTTCATTTTTCTTTAAAAAGTAGTCAACTTAAAATCTTAATATTTTGCATTTGCGTATTGTTTGATATATAGTGTTTTGATAAAGTTTTGCCCCCATGTTATTTACAGAGCTTGGGCAATGTAAACGTGTAGCGTATGTCGACATAGCGTTAAGACGTCACAAGAGTCTCTAGTAGTTCAGAACGTTAGGTAGTCTGTTACAGCTACTTTTGTTGTAAATATAGTTACAATTTATGATTATAAAAGTAAATATTTTTGTTTCCCGGCTAAAGGCCATTTGTTTCTTCTAAATTTAACACTTGTAACTTTGACATTTTAACTTATCTATGGCTAGCATGCTTATTGAGTAACTACAGGTACTCGTAAGATATTGTATTATACTCTAACAGAGATTTTATGGTAAATTTAGTTAGTTGTGAGAGGTTCTTGCACAGACCTTGCGGAAATTCCTAGTCTAAGGCAATGTCCTGGATGTAGGTCTATGTGGCTGCCAGATCAGACTGCACAGTCATTTTTACAGTGTAGGTCTGACAGTTGCCGTCTTGTGCAAGGCCCTGTCAAACAGGGTTTGACTTTTTGCTTTCTTTTATCGATAACTTTATAAATTTAAACCTTCAGAAATTTTATTGTCAAACCTAGTATTATCACTTTAATATTTCATTTCACTTATTTATCTTTTAACTTTAAGTATCTATTGTCCATCAAAGTAAGAGGAGCTTGCATTTATAAAACCAAGTAAAAGGTGAAATCAAATCTGAAAAAGAAGGTACAAAACGTCGATACCAAGACAACATTCCTATAATTCTGCGTATTTCAGTTACTGTTTTAGGAGTTGGCATAATCATAATTGCTTCAATTTTTAATGGGTCCATGGAAATACCATGTCGATTGACCACATAACCTAAATATCTCAACTCATCACGACAAAATTTACTTTTATCCTTATTCAAAGTTAAACCAGCCTTATTTAAACGATCAAAAACAATCTGTAAAATTTCTAAATGTTTGATTCGTGGTATTCCAAAAGTAATTCGTACAGATAATGGGGTACAGATAATGGGGTACAGTTTAAAAGTAAAGAATGTCAGGGATTAGCCCAAAAATATGGAATGAGGATTATGTATAATCCAAATTATCATCCACCGCCAAATGTTACTGAGAGAGTGAATAGGGTGTTAAAAACAATGCTATCAGCATTTATTTCTGATAATCAGAGAATTTGGGATGAGTATTTAGCTGCGCTAGCTTGTGCGGTAAATACTGCGGTTCACGAAGCGACAGGACGCACACCATATTTTATTAATGTTGGTAAAGATATGATACTTCACGGTAGTAAATATAATAGGACAGGAGATATTCAGGATTCAATTGATGATGAATCAGTTCAACATAATAGTTTGGTTAAAAGAGTAGAAGCTTGCCAAATTAAGGGAATTTGTTAATAAAAAATTACAACAAGCTCACGTAAGGTCAAAAAACCAGTATAATCTTAGGCGTCGCGATGTTCATTTTCAGGTAGAAGATTTAGTCTGGAAAAGACGATTTGCATTATCTGACGCTGGGAATTATTTTTTGTCTAAGCTTGCTGGAAAATTTGAAGGACCTTTTAAGATAATTAAAAATATTGGATATTGTATATATGAATTAGAGGATATGAACGGGAAGTCCAAAGGAAATTGGCATGTACAAGATTTAAAACCTTATTATGCTCCAGATGACAACTAATTAACTAATTTGAATAGATAATTACAGGGTCAATGTGTGCTTTTATATTAAAAAAAAAATTACTTCATATTTTTTTTTCCTTTGAAAAAGGGGGTGACAGTTTGAATGCCATAAAACCCAATTTATCCCTCTGGCTATAAAATGCCGCAAATTTACATCTTTTTGGGCAGAGCTGGAGCACAAATTACCTGCATCCTTGATTGCTATAATAATACCTAACAGTAGATAAATAGCAAATTGATTTTTAGTATTAGTGATTAGTTCCATTTGCTTTTCCGATGAGTGAATTTTGTTATATCAGTGTTTGGTTTACCGGCGCGTGATATTTTTTGTTGAATTAGTGTTAGGGTGTGGCGTCCATGGACTTGTGCTGAGAGTGCGGCATCTTGTAGTGTCACTTTCAGAAGAAAGTATTTATCTCCCAACGCTAAAGAAATATATTGAAAATGTGTAAAAATTTTTGCCGAAAGAGATTTTAATTCAAATGTTGCTTTAGCCGACACGTCTGCTTTAACAAGTACTTCTTTATCTTCGGTAAAGGATTATAGTACTGACACCTATCATTCTTAGAAAGAAGCGAAGTGACTGTGGCACATTTAGAAGTATTGACGAGAATGATTTGGATTTATTAAGAAGGAAAATGTATCAAATGTATTAGAACAATCTGAACCTACCCTGGTTTCCCTAAAAAGGAGCAGAAATCCAATATTTTATGATAAATTATAGTAATATATATTTTGAAGAAGCACACAAAAAACGGGATATTTTAAAAGTATAACAGGCTTTTAAAATTAATAAGGAATACGTGTGTGATAAGCTTGCAACAGAAAATGGATATAGAGTGTTGCGTCTTCCCCCCTACTATTGTATATTTAATCCAATCGAACTAATTTGGCACCAAGTAAAATAAAATATTAGAAAGAATAATACTTTCCCCACATTAAACACATCTGTAGTAGAATTAATAAAAAACATAATAACATTTCCGCAGACAGTTGGAAAAACTTATACACATGTAATTAAGGTGGAAAATTCTTATATGTGAGTGGGTACTAACGTTCAACCGTTAATAATAAGTTCAGCAGTAATAGTAACATAGAACTAAATTTAGAGTAAAGTAGAATGAAGTTGCCAAAATTGATTATTGTAAAACTTTTCTGTGTACACACATTTGACTGAATTTAAGCCTTAAACTTAATTTTATTCTTGTATTAGTGTGTAGTCTAAATCGTATTTGGTTTAAATGGCTCTTTAATTCAAAATAAAATAAATCAATATATACCTAAATATCTATATTTTCAAGCCGACCCTGCACCTACTTATTGCGGTTTGAAGATGTTGGGGCCTACACAATAGAGGTTAATCAGGTAGTTGATTTATTGCAATAAAGGTCAACGATATAATGTAAACTTCACTTTACTGTCTCGGTAAATGTTTTTCCATTTTCTGATTTACTTTTCCACTTGGCAATCAGTAATAATTGTTATTCTGCAAGCACTGTAGTCGTCGATGGGAATTAATTAGTCGCTGACACATGTCCATAGTTTCCTTTATCGCTAATGAGAAACGTTTTCGGCAAAAATCATCAATCTCTGTTATTGATATCGTTTTGGCTGATATTGTACTACCTTTACACCTTGTAAATACTTTTAGAAACTATGGAAGAAAAGTTCTTAAAGAGAGATCTTTTGAATTTATTTATTTTGTTTGGAAAACCCGGTAAAATTATAAGCAGGACAGGTGTATCCTTAACTCAATAGAAAAGTTTAAAACGCAATTTTGATGCTGCGTAATGCGGAAAGAGAACCTAGTTTTGATTGGTTAGGGCTCACGCTGAACTTAAGGTATCTATATCCAACCAAAATCTGGTTTGTCTTTACTCATTCGCAACTACGCCAGCTTTAAAATGTCCTCGCTATGTCGTCGCCATCGGAATCCTGACCCTGATCGCCCATTACCAAAATTCAGTTTGGGATATTTCTTACCAAATCGCGATGACATATTTTAACTTCCATACCATCGGCTATTAGACTACAGCAACTGCCCTATCATAATACTAACAGCTTTAAGAAGTTTTCTTTTACGTTTAATTACACCAAAAATACTGGCTGGAGTTATCAAAGTGGCATAAATAACCCCTATAACGACACATGTTTGTCCTACTGCCCGAAATTTGTTTCTATACGAAATCAGCATTGTGTACAACACCGAAGTTTGATCTTGAATAAAGCATCCGCCAACTACGAGAGCTAGACCACATACCTAAAAAATATAATGATTTCTTTGATATTTAGGTACACTCGATATTATTGTCCAAAAATGTATGCATTTTTAAATATAATATATACCTACAAATAATAACAGATCACTTATAACAGTAATCACTGCAGACGCAGACATCAACTTTAAAGTCTTTACAAATATTCCCCATCGAGATATTTTTCGGGATTTTAAGTTATCTTCCTCATTTTGGATATTTTGATCAATTTCGAAGTGCAGTGAGGGATATAAGCTTGTTTGAGCTCCATGTAAAAAGAAATCGCAAGATGCTTTGGTATCTAAAACAAATAATTCATCTTCATCAACACGAAACCAGACAGTAAACTAGTAGGTTAGTGTCGTTCATTTGGCAGTGTTTGATACAGAAAATATTAAAGTGGTGCCTCAAGATATGAAACAAACAAATATAAATGTCTATTTATCCTCGAAATGGTTTGTCTGGTAAGAACCCAGACTAAAATTGGAACAACTCTGTAACGTACCCTTTACGTAACACTCTCACTGTAGCCTTACCAATTCCTGACTCAACTTTAATAAAAAACTTTAGTTTCTACAACGGCACAAAACTTCTTAATTCGCTACCACTCAATATTAGACAAATTCAATGTATTCAATAATTTAAAGGACAAGTAAGTAAGTTCCTCGTCGCTAGGGCGAAATAAGTTTAATGACGACAACCCTTAATTAATTCTGTTCTGGGTGGGTGTCTGATCCATGTCACGTTATTGTATTCTGTTTATTTGTTTTGACTTCATTTATTGTAGAAAGTGAATTATTATTGTTAATTTTGTATTTAGTCCCGTGAGTGTCAGTACCTAATTGTAATTTTTAATATCGTGTCATATACAGTGACCGGCAGAAAATGCGCAGCATATGGGAAAAATATTTATCTTTGAATTTAGTAATTTTATTTAATTTCAAAAAAGTTCTGCATTTCCTCAAACCAAAATAACACTCATTAAATCCGGTAAAAGTCTTATGGTATACGCGGGAGAGTGTATGTATTTTATTTATTAAAAAATTTTGTTGTATTAAATCGTTTTTTTCTGAATTACTCTGTATAAAAAGTACACCGCAACCATACAGGACGCAAAGCGTATTTTCTGTAGACTTTGTTAGAGATAACAGTAGGCATTATGTCCGATTAGCTATGCTTAGCAATATAATGGTCTTTTAAAATAAACAAATAGTGGGGCAACACTTCTTCAAGAAAAATTTAAATGGCGCTAGTTATCAACAACTTTTGTGCAATAAATTAAGCGATTTTCTAGATGATCTGCCTTTAAACTTAAGAGAAAATCTTCATTTTTGACAAGATGATGCTTCTATTCATAGTACCTTACAAGTAAGGTAATAGCTAAATCAACTATTCTCCCACAAATGGATCGGACGGTTTTCAGAAAATCCCTGGCCTGCAAGATCACCGGACATTTCTTCTCTAGACTTCTTTTTCTGGGGTTACGTAAAAAAACCAAGTATATAAATATCGGCCTTTTAGAAATTTGAACCATCTGGAGAATATTATTAAACAGTGTATCAATTCTACGTCATGAAGGGACGTCGCTAAAGAATTTAACAAGAGAACCATAAAATGTTCTAGGATCGATGTTTTTTCAGCACTACAAGAACTCCAGCAATTGAAGAAGCAGTTTTAAGTTTAATTGATGAAAATCCAGAATTAGAAACATTGGAAATAACTTGCACATCTCGCGCATTCTAGTTTGGAGAATTCTTTACGATTCTTTGTTATAACCATACCACATTCCACGGGACATCTTACACGAGATTTTTCCCTGCGAATCATCTGTTCTTAATGGTTTTTGAAAAATATTGCGCAATATCCGGTGTTTGACTGTAAAATAACGTTCATACGCGAAACTTCTCAAGAAACGCTATCAGATATTTCCACACGGTTGGACAGAAGACCCGCAAGTTATTGTGGAATCTAGTCACCAAGAGCCATTTTCGTTAAATGTCTGGGTTGGAATTGTTGAAAACCACTTAATTGGCCCTTCTCTTACCAGAAATTCTAAATGACCATATAACTGTCGCCGGTTTCTAGAGGAGGATGTGCCCATATTGTTTGAAGAAATACCGATTTTAATTATAAATATAGAATGTGGTTCATGTATGATGGTTCAGTCAAAAAGCAAGAGAATATTTAAATCGTACATTTTGGTCGTAATGGGGGCATCTTAAAACTTTTACGACGCTCCAGTCTGTAGACGAACTTAGTAATCACATAAAAGCTTTCTGTGATGTAATAAGGAATATTAAAAGCATTCTTCAAAGAGTGTGCACTAATATGAGAAGAAGAACGAAAGCATGTATCCATGGAGGTGGAGGGCATTTTCAACAACTTATTTAATTTTTTTTTAGCTTTTAAAAGATGTTTTTAGTTTGTTAACAGTCAATTCAAATAATTAACTAATTTAATCAGAAATGGGCACTAGTTATATAGTTGTTAAAAAGTTATATCAAGAAAAAGTGTAAAAAGGTGTGAAAATACGTTATTTTTTACGTATAGATAATTGTTATTCCTTATTCTCTTACTGAAAGATACGAAAAAAATGCAAGAGATCTTGTTTATTACACCATTAATAGAATTATTTTTGTTTTTAAAAGAGCAGGGGCGTATCATTATAATCGCCTAAAATAATTAATAAATTTAAATTACCTATAAATTAATTGGGACGCCACTGGTTAAAGCTTAATATTCAATTTTTACACCAACAAGATTGATCTACACCTAGTTTGTACCCACCAAGTTTTATAATTTTATAAAAATATCTAATGAAGTTTCTAAGTTATTAAAAAAAAAAAATCAATTTTTCAAAACGAAACATTTATCACCGTGTATTATAATAACAAAGTCAAAACGGTTAAACGGAGTTTATATAAACTTTTTGTCTTAAAATCGTACACAGATTAACTCCCTTCAATCTTAACATACATACTGTCATAGTTTTTTGTTGGACTAAAATCAAAACAAAATTTAAAAACAATACCACATGTTATTATATCTTTTAATAAAATTCGCATTAATTTGTTAAGTCATAAATATGTAACTCTAACTCTACTAAGTTTAATTAATTTATTATTACTAAAATATTATGTCGATTAAAACAAGTAGCAGAAAAATTCGCAGTATTTAGGTGTCTGCCTAATTAACTAAACAACAGCCCTATTCATTTGCAGAACCTTGGTTCTTTTCCATATCTATAATAATCCATATTGAAGTAGTGCCGACTCATACTACAAACATGTACCATGGTGCCGACTATTTTTTCATCGATGCATTCGCGTCCGTAACCATAAGATTATTATTAAGTACTAATCGTAATCGCGCCTCGCAACGCATCAAGCCAAATATAAACAGCGAGAAAATCGGCCCTGGAAGAATATGTCACCGCTTACTCCTCGACGAGTAACTTTGCTCCTCGCCGCCACCGTCTAACCGAGAGTCGTAGCCCTTATCCCTTAAGGAAGTTGTTAATGAAAAAAAGGCGTTGAAAAACTGGTAAAAAATATTTAATAATCTACTTTTTTTTAAACAAAAATGATCGTTCAGTATATTTTAAATTTTAGGAGAAGTTGGATATCCTTTTTTTTATATTTAACTTTATTAAATATAAACAGTTTTATTTAAATTTTTACATAATTTTACATTATTTAATTATTCTAATTTCATGTGTATTATACCTCCCCACAGCTGTACCTATTATTCCTCCCTAGTAGGGTGACACTTAATACGAGAAACATACTATATAGAAAAAGTTAATAAATATTATTTAGTTGTTAACGACAAACAACACAATTACAGAAATATTTCAGGATTTTGTTAAAGAACATTGTGATAAGTCAGAAAACTACAAAATTTTAGTACCTAGAAGTTCTTTATCTGCAAATTTAAAAAAAAATGTATCAGCCGTCCCCAGTCTCCCCTACGTATAGAATAGAAAAGAGACGGAATTACGATATCTGCATGCGAACGCGATTGAAGAAAATTAGAAAAATAAATCATTAAGGAGAGTTCTACGAATATTTTTTTCACGTTTTTTTGTGGGGTGATATTATTTACTACTTTTTATGTTTTATTGACCTTCCGCGGAACCCCGGTTGAGAAACACTGATATATTGGCATCTCGAAGCATTAAAGTCTGTTAATTCCATGAATATCTTTTACCTAGTATTTTTAATGATTAGAGTTCGGTTGTAAAGGAAAGTTAAAACTCCGCGGCAAGTTCTAAAATCCTGATTACACTTTTGTCTGCGTGCTTAATTTGCAGATATTCATAAACCCTGAATGTAACCTAAATAATCAATGCGTACCTTTTGTATCCTCCATTTTAAAAGTAGCACTTTTACACTTACTTCATGTGAACTATTTCAAATTTGCTGCCAGCACCCCTTAAATATAGCACGCTGCGTAGAAGTAAACCCCAAAAAAATGAATATTTATTTCACCAGAGCCGATATCAATGCTCATTTCTTTTGTCATTTAATTCCAATCAGTGGCGGCTCGCCAGGGGCAGCAGGGTCGGCAGTGCCGACCCTACAAAATAGGAGAATAGAACAGTAATAAATCTGAAATCTCTTATTCAATACTAAAAATGTCTATATTTTTAATTTTAACGATTTTTTAAAGCGAATGTTCTTTTAAATTTAACAAAAACAGTTTGCTTCTGTTATTTATTATTATTTGTAAACGTATTTACCCTTGCAGAGGTCGGTCATCTCCATATTAGACCATAAAAACGGCCAAAAGTCGTATTAGTAGGTCTCAGGCCCCAGTTTATTCATTGCGGCTGGAATTTATATTAAGCGATATTTAAGATCTCTTAGATGCCACGGAAATTTCCACGAAAAGACAGAACTTAGCGAACCAACCAAAAATCCGTATCGGCGCCTATTTTTGGAAATTATTGATACTGTAATTATGCAATTAGAGACTCGCTTTGCAAATTTTAAACATCTACAATTCTTTAAACTTTTTGAGAAAACTAAATTTTTAAATTTTGCTAATGATTTTCCCAAATACTTAATGAATAGTTTATTAACATGTTATCCCACCTTTTTTAATGAAACCAAACAGGAAAACGAATTAAAAGTATTATATGCGGATCAAGAAATATTTGGAAAATGGGAAAAGTTACTTGATATGTATACATTTATTTAGCTCCAACATCGGCATCAAATGAGCGCGATTTTTCTTGTTTAAAACGAATTAAAACTTATGCATGAAGCAAGAACGGTTAACCAATTTGTCGTCAATTGCAATAGAAAAATCTTTATTAAAAGAAATACAAAAAACACAAACATTTTACGATGATGTTATTTATCATTTTGCTACGTCAAAAAATCGACGAATTGAACTAATTTATAAACATTCATAAAGTTTCAAACGTTCTAATTTAAGAATAAACTGACTATTTTATTCTCTTGGTGTTGCGTAATGAAAATATAGAGTCTTCTTAATTTAAGATCACTTAAATACCTATTGCTCTTATGATGATACGCATGAAAATTTTTATATATTTTTAAATTATTTCATATTTTCTGAGGGGCACAGCAAATCATTGAGTTTATGATTAAAATTTTTCCGAGAATTTTGCCGACCCTGTTGAATAGCTCACGAGCCGCCACTGGTTCCTATAAGCATAACTTAAATATTTGATGAGTATTTATTAATATAATTTGGGGTAAAATCATATAATTAAATGTCTGGCTTTCCGGTTAATATTTTAATTTGAATTAAAAAAAGATATGATAATAATATTTACCAAATGGAACATTCCAACTAAACAAAAAGATTTATTTTTGGATGTATCAATTAAAATATTTCAATTTAAATACCTACCTATTTTTATATTGTTTAAGTTTTATTTCGAAAAATGTTTTGCATATTGAAAAGTTTATTTACATTCGTTTTGATTGCGTATAAGTTAGAGTTATAGGACATCAAAATTTATTAATAATTATTCTTGGTAATATGACACGCATCTTACAGTGATTACTTATAGCATCTCGATGAGGGCGCAAGAAGGTATAGTGGCTTATAGAATAAAAATTGGAAAAAAGGAAATAAAATACACATCAGCACAATCATAACCACCTTTTTTCGTTGGTTTTCTAAGGGTGCATCCTCTGCAAATAATTCTGCCTTCGCCTATACAGTATACAAATCATAAAGTTCGGGGCGACATCTCCACAACTTTCTATGAGAGTCTAGAAACAATGTTTTCTATTACCAAAATTAAAATATCTATACTACATTGTGCAAGTTTCTGTATCTTTCTTAGCTTCTTTCATGTCCATTTCTATACTACATCAGAATAATGTTCCTATACACATAGTGCAGTTCGGGCAGTGATTGTTAGGTGACGCCACGAAAGCTCAATGTATATATTAATTGTTATACTATTATAGGAATTAATTTATTTTAGGTATTTTCTAATACTAATGTTTAAGATGCTTTACAAGTTGTATAAATAACGTAACGAGCTTTTTTATTTTATTGTTCTTACAGTTAATTCGTTACAATAAATCCAAAACCAATATTTTAGATCTAAGAATGTTGTTACAATAAATTTGCACTGTTTCTACCATTATTCCCCCCCAAAAAAATCATACAAACGTTTAGAAATTTTAATGACATTTTTATATAACACCAAAAATTTTGTTCACTATATGTACCTGAAATATCTTTGAATCACATTTGCTATAACTCACTTGACAATGGTTTCACTATCTTTCGACCATAAAATCTACAAAAAACTATCCCAGATCAAATTTTCACTAAAACATTCAAACCATTTTAAAAGGTAAAGCAAGAAACCTTATGTTTTTCAACTCTCTAAAGTTATAACTAAAATTCAAACCATAAACTCAGTCGAACTGTCGAACCTATACAGAAAAACATTTCTCATAAGTTGGATCTTATTTTTTGATGGTTAAAACGGTACCAACACCCAACGTGTATATTTATGTTTCATTAAGAGGATATATACGCCTTTTTGGCTATAAAGTGAGACATTTAAAATTTAATAATACCTAATGAGAAAACTATGTAGGTACTTAATATATCTATTTAGAATCTAGAGGGATCCGCAGTCAGAAGACCACAGTTTAATTTTGTATTTTTATTAATAATTATTAAAACATTAAGCTTTTTGAATGAAAATGCAAATTCGAAGTAACTCAATTTTTTTAAATTTAATTGCTATTTGATATGTTTTTGCTTAGCTGTTAGAGTAGGTATATCCCATACAGCACAAACATGTTTCAGAAATATTTCATGCATGTTAGTTTCTCCGAAAGGTTTTAAAGATTCCATTAGCGGCGATTCTTTATAATATTTACACAGCAGACATTCCGCACAGCAATCAGACAGAACTATATTTGTTTGCGGACGATACTGCAATAACTGCTACCTCAGGAGTGCCCTGGAGAGTGGTCGAAAGTTTGCAACAGCATGTACATGTGCTGCAAAAATGGCTTGAAGCCTGGAGATTAAGGCTCATTGAGGAGAAAACGCAGGCAAAATTCTTCTCGAAGGCAATGTTAGGACTACCTGAAACAAGCGTTAGAGTTAATAATAAACCAATTATATGGTCAAACAAAGTAAAGTATCTTGGTCTTGTCTTCGATAAGAAACTTACCTGGAACGAAAACGTTGACGAAAGAGTCGCAAAAGCTCAGAGACAATTGAGTGCAGTGTACCCGTTAATTTGTAAAAACAGCAATATCACAAACAAGACGAAAATGTCAATATACAGGACAATTATCAGACCAGTACTGACATACGGAATACCATCAACCATCATGGTGTACAGCAAACAAGACAAGACTCAAAAAACTACAAATCTTACAAAACAGGACAAATAGAATCGCACTAAACGTACAAAGACACGTACCAGTTATAATACCTACTACATGACGAAATGAAAATTGAAATGATTGAACAATACATAACAAAGACAATTACGAACTACCACAGACGGACAGACGTATCAACAAATCATCTAATAACAAATTCACACATAAGATCACAGCCACAGCACACATACAAAATGCCGAAAGACTGGCTCCCACCCTGAATGCTAAATTATCATGAAAAATATCAAAAAACTAACATAAAAAAAAAAAGAAAAACTGGAAAGAACAACGACTCTCAAGAGAAGAAAGAATGAAAAAAGAAAACAGCAATGAAAAAAGAACAAACAAAAAAGCTTCAAAAAAGTATTCGAAAAGAAAAGTCTGCAGCAAATAGAAGTAAAAGCCAAGAAAGGCTAACTTAAGAAGCCAACAGTACAGAAGAAAGATTCCATAAATATTTCAAAACATTTACGATATATTGATGAAATCTTTGACAAACCCGAAAATGTCTCATAAAATTAATATTTCATTTTATGTTTCTGAAACATTACATAATTGCTGATTTCCGAAATATCTCAAATTAGAGGCAAATAATACTTTTCAGAAATATTTTTGAAAAATTTCTTGTAGTATTTCTGTAATTCTATAAAATGAATTAATATATCATTCGATATTAACAACATATTTATTAAAAAAACATATAAACTATTATTAAGTAATAAATATTAAGTAATCTACAAAATAGGATGGTTATTTATCTTTAAATTTCTTCTTTCTATTGGGTATTGAAAGTTAAAATTTAAAAATTAATAATTTTAAGTATGAATCATAATATACTAATAATATTATGTGGGTATAAATCTAAAAAAGTGTCCATATTTCTCTAAGAGACCTGAATATAATATTGAAGCAAAAGAACCAACACAAAGTCCCGGTCTCAATAGATTTAATATATAAAACAACTAATCGGTTACATGTTTCGCCTCTAAGGCATTATCAGACCTAAAAAGAAGCCAATAATCACGCATAGAAGTAAACAAATCTACTAGTAAACCCACCTGATACACCAAAAAACATTTAAAACA
This sequence comes from Polydrusus tereticollis, assembly GCA_963920685.1. Classification (NCBI taxonomy): domain Eukaryota; kingdom Metazoa; phylum Arthropoda; class Insecta; order Coleoptera; family Curculionidae; genus Polydrusus; species Polydrusus tereticollis. The sequence continues at coordinate 11,285,133 of OY987333.1, forward strand.
TTTTTTAAAAAGAATAAAAATGTCAAAATATAAAACAAAAAAAATAGATAAACGTTACAATTACATCACTACATGACAGTCAGAACCTAAACTAAGAATTGTATATAAACAAAAACGGTATAACAAAAAACTAAAAGTATAAGGTTTGTCAAACAAGTCCAAGGTATATTGAACGGGGGGAAGATGCAGTCACCTAAAGAGCAAACTCAGCCCAAAATGTAACAGCCATCGACTCAAAGTACGAGCGTACCAAAGTACCGGCATCAAAAACATCAATGTTGTCAATTAAAAGAATTTGGCAGAGCCGGGGAAAATTTATAGGTTAAATGTTGGTCACTAGCAGTCCGGTGTTAGTAATTTAAGTTGTTAAAAATAAAATAAGGCTCGAAATTAAAGACCTCATTAACGCAGGTAAGAATAGGGCTATTTTTAGCTTTCGTTATCTCAAGTTTTTCTAATAGATCTAGTTTTTGTGACATTCATGCAAAACATTAACATTTTCAGATGTGTGTGTGGGTATAAAGGTGCATTTATAAAATTTTTCGTCACCGCTCCCACTCATCGCCACCGTTTCCGTTGCAACTTAACCTTAAGGGGAATAAATGTATGCATTTATAAAAACCGCCACCGCTCCCTTTCGTAGTTCTAACATGACCAATGTGCTTTAACCAATGGGAGGGAAGAAATTTGACACATTTGATAAAAAAAATCGAAATATTTTCAATATTCCTGCGATTTCAGCATTTATAGACAATACACAGGACTAAACTTATCTCATAGTTTAATAATATTAACTACTGGTCACATAATCCACTTTCTCTAAAAAAATTAATATTCTAACCTCACAATAAGTTACTGCTCTCGTGAATTTACAACGGTTTAGTCCTTGTTTTTAAATACCATCAGAACGGTGGCGACGAGCGAGAACGGTGATAACGAAATCGGCCTTTATATTATAGGTCCCTGGTAGAAAAATACCAATTTTTAATATATCGCAAGGACGCTGCGTATATCAATGTTTTACACATAAACACTATTAAAACTATATATTTCATTATTAATTATTAAATATTAAGACAGGAAAGTTTAGCTAAAATTTGTTATCAACTTACAGAGGTATTTAAAGTTCTTACAATTCACGGGACAAACAAAGTTTGCACTGCGACAGCTACAGCGCAACAATTTTTTGTACCTCTACGCATCTTTTATTATTCTATTAATGTCTTTGTAATTTAAACATGCTTCATTCTTCTTCTGTCCCTTTACTGTTCAATATTCTAATTCACAACAGTAACAACTCAAGTTTAATAAATAATAAATAAACTAAAGCAGGGAAAATCATAAAATAAACCTAACCTAAAATTATTAATATATCTATTATTAAAATGGAGATTTACCTCAGTCTTATTATCCATAATATGATTATTCGGTAGTAGCACAGTTCACCCATAAATAGCAATGCCTAATGATAATTATTGTTAATTGAACATTACACAAACAAAACGTAAAATATGGGGAACCCGTTCCCCTCACGGAACCCCCAGGCTGGATTTTCTGCGTTTGGTCCATCAAGTGTCAAAGGTAGGGTGTGTTAACTGTCATTTTAGGTGTAATAAATCTGAAATATTTCAGAAATATTAATATAAAAGGTAATGATTTTTAGACATTCAAAATATATCAGAGATATTTTTGAAAGGAAGTGTACTGTGTGTTATTATTCAGTGTGTTCGCTATAAGTTATTTTAAAAATCCCTTATGGCAGTGCCGGCTCGTGGCCTATCGTGCAGGAGGGCATTTTTGTAATAATTAGGTATATCTTAACTTGATAATGATAAATGTCATATTTGCGCATTGTATTAATTGCGGTTGTTTCTTGTTATAATTAATGTACCTAAATTATTGTGACATTCTTAATTATTAACCTTTTACGTAGCCCTCAGTAGCATTACAATTGCATATAGCGAGCCGCAGCGAGCGTGACCGTCGCCCCACAAACTTGCGCTCGTTAAAACCGCTAGAAGGTTATTTTAACACATTGAGTGTGAAACTTATTCTTTAATCGTTTTTTTACACGGCCCTGGGTAAAAATACCTTAACTCGTGTTACCGAAAAGACAGGCGGCAACAAGTGGTGTGAAATTCTAGGAATTGACACATGACGCCGGCGCTACATGCAAATTTAACTTTCAAGTCAGTCTTGTTAAATTGGATAAGCATATTAACGAAATTTAATAGAAACTTTACTAATAAGTACGCCATTTTTAAGAAACTAAGTAGGTATTTACATTGTTACAGTTTTCCCTTTAGCTTTTAAATTATTCTGATATAAGCTTATACTGTAAATGTATTCCTCATTCATTTTCATTCCTTTATATTGTTCCAAAGCAACTTTTATTTAGTTGTTTACTGTTCTAAGCATACATATATTTATTTTCGCTTTGTTAAGCTTAACAATGAGGTACATTAAACGTAGAAATATATATGCTTAATTTACTATATTGTTAAAGTATATATTAGGTGTGTCATTTTGTTCAACTAGTTATAATAATAAGTGCAAAAAAATCACAGGGTTTTCCAGTTCTGTTGTATAAATAATACTCAATATTTTCATTCATTTAACAAACCTTTTCCAAGCGATCTGAAAATTTATATATATTAGGGGCTACTACTTTCGGCTTTGATTAAGTCATTCAATTATGTACTAAACTAAGCAGTGGTTAATAATGTAAAACATCTTGAATGCATCATTTTTTACATTTTAATTATAAACGCCCCATTAGTTTAATACGGGATTAAATGACCTAAACAAAGTGAAAAGTATTCTAGCCCTGGATAGATTATTTTATTACACTTACGTAAGTCACACCCAAATAAAATAAAATTTACACTACAATAATATGATAGTTACACCAATTAATCCCAAATTACCATTAAAAAATGGTTAACTTACACCTCTCATTATTTCATTTACACCCTAGAAGGATAGGTTTACAACTTGTGAGTTTAATTTACACACGATAGTGTAAATGTACCTACCTATAAATTAGAAGAATTAATAAATGTCTTTTTTACAAGACATACTGATTGGTTAACATTCCCTATTGTGTGTGGTCCTATATGTACCACAATTTTTTTACTGTGTACCTAACATGTTAAGTATGATTTTGTTGGTTTTGTGTTCAATATCGTTTTCTCAATAGAAAGAAAAGTAAGGTTAAAAGCCGTGCCATTAATTGTGACGTTACCCTAGTGCTAGTATAGCACATATTCTACAAAAAAATCCTCCAAAGGCATTTATACATACCCTCTTAATACATTGACCTAATAGTCAAAGCGATATAAAGCAAGAAGAATTTAGACCTTATTACGCTAAACTGTGGGTCGTTTGCGCTTTTGTGAGTGAGAAAACTTCGCGTTGCTAAGATACAAAAAGGAGGCGCTTAGGAGGGAAACTCCCCCGGCTTTTCATTTCCTTTAGAGGAAAAGCGAAACTCCCGACACGCTTTCTGGAAGTTGGCGTAAGAGGATTTACTTCAGTGGCGTACTGGGGACTCGTTTTTAAAGCATTAAAATAGCATACAAGAAGTAGGGGGCTGCCAATTAAAATAAGTTATTTTGGGTTCTTTGGGGCGAAAGAGTAGATAAGGTTAGGTTAGTGAATTAAATATTTAAGTACCTACCCAATTCATATGTTTCGTAGCTGTGTAACCATTAAGTGTAGCCTCATCAGTAAATAAAATATTCTGCGTGAAATTTTTGTCATTATTGCAGATGTTTTGCATATTCTCGCAAAACTGAAGGCGTCGATCGAAATCATCCCCATTTAGTTCGTGGACAAGACAAATTTTGTAAGGATGATATTTTCCTTATGAAGAATATTTTGTACAGATTTATAACCAATATTTTGAATTCGATTCACTTGACGAGTGCTGGAATGGGGATCGCCTTGATACGACAGTTAAACATTTAATCTAGTTTCATCACAAATTTTGGAACGGCCACTTTTTAGTTTAATGCGCACAGATGCAGTTTCTGTAAATTTTAAAACTATCTTACTTACTGTAGACCTTGATATCGGGGTTCGCTTTCGATTAATATTATTAATAAAGTTACATAATTCAAATGTAGATCTCTTTCTATCGCCATAGCCATTATAGCCAGCCACATGAGGATTTCTATGCGCTCTCGTTCATTTAAGTGCCTTCTACTTAAAACGTGTCGTTCTAATAATACAACGTAACTTTTTTTGGCAATACTGTCACTTAAAAAAAAATTACAGTGGCGAAAAAATACAAGAATGTGCTTGGTTACCAGGGTTACTACAATAAAGGTGTCCGTATTTTCTTCCGTATTCATTAATTCCATGAAAATTGCCAACATTATTGTTTAGATTGTGATATATCGAAAACCGCTGAATATCGAAATAGGGTATGTTACATGACATCAAGAATCAAATAAAATTTGGGGTATTTCATTTAAAAAATTAAAGTTGACGTGTACCACGACTTCTTGAGCAATCCTGTATAGTACTAAAAATGTTCAAAATTTGTAAAAATGATAAATAAAATCGATGGGTACGAGCGTTTTTCGAAAATATACATGGTTATGAAAAAATTGGGGATGTTCCATTCTTTTTGCCCACGCTGTATGCAAAGCATAAACACTGAGATCTTTATTTTTTCATAAAAGAAGAAATAAGTGTGTTACGCAATGGTTCTTTAATGAGCCCAAGATGCTAGAAACGATCTCTTGATCAGCTGCTAAAACTTCAAAAAGAATTGAAAGGTGAAAAAGTGCGCATCGTCATAAAAATTGCATTAGAAACGGCGTCACGTAGAAGCAGTTATTCCTCGTTAGACGACCAGCAAGCGCCTTTGATAACGCTGATTTACTCTGGAAGCCTGGAAAATATAGATAATGTAATGGAAAAATATGGCAGGGACGTGAAGGTTTGAACGCGGCGTCATTAATAAATTATTGGGAAAGTCGGTGTTTCAGAAACGGAAAACGAAGAGAAATTATTTAGAAATATATTGCGATGCACACTTCAACCAAATACATTAGAAACAACAAAAAACACTCGGGGAAATTCGTTTTGCCAATACCTATATAGTCATTTTACCAAATAAAATGAATAAAGGTACAAGAAAACAGCTCTGGTAAAAACGAAGGAAACTCGATGGATAGAAAGAATCGACCCTAGTTTTGGTAATTTCAGGTTAGTCTCTTGTGTGTTAATACTTAATACTTAATATTTTCTTTGTCTTTTGGTCTTTTCACCTTTTGAATGGTGCATTTGTGTAAAAGGTCAAAAATATTGCAAAATGTGTAGTGGTATCGTTAAAAATTCATATCCCTTGAACGGAGAAAGAGGTGAATGAGACGAATAAACAAACAAAATGTTCAAGGCTCTGTCAGACTAGATAGAAAAGCATATTCAGTAGTTTTTTTTTTTTACTTGCTACACTGAATGAAATATCGAGTTAATATAACTCAAATATGAGTTATCCTAGATCGACGCATGTTGCTAATAGGGGCAGCTCAAACCTGTGAATTACGGCAACTAAATCGAAGAAATTGCATCAGGTCACTGTTCATAAGTTATAATAGCCCTGAAGATGGGTTATTTTATGCACTGGAACCGACTTACATTTTTGGTAAGCTAAGGCTACCGTAGCTAATCGTAATTGGGTTTGACGGACACATGTGCGACGTGGGCTGTAGCAATTCATTGTATAAGCTGCCAGAGATCAATATGAAAATTGTGATGCGTTACTACTCGGGCTAGATTAATTAATGATTCGAGCTACCAAAAATTGACCTTTCAGTTGTTATAGCTTACGATAATTAACTTAACGACTATAGATTTAATCTGTCCTAAAGTTGGAGTATCCTCATTTTCACGCACCTGTTTGAGGAGAACAAACTCTGCAAAAAATAAAAGATCCCGCCGATCAACGATTGCGCGGATAGCAAGTCCCAGTTATGTGGTACATGGCGACATGGCGACGCGACATGCATGAGGTACTAATAACAATGGGATGACGTTACCGCGCCAAATTGGCACGAGCCCGAATTCGGAACTTTCCGTGACCTTTCGATCGGTGATTTACCCTCGACATGGGATTTTAGAGGACTCTTTATGACTTATTTCAACTCAAAATAATTTACACATGGTAATGAGTTAAAACAATGCACGTCTAGGTCAAAACGGCACTTTAAAATCAATTAGTAAGTTTTCCCAATCCAAAAACTGAGTTCAGGTAACTCATAAAATGGGGACAAAATGAATGATTGTGGTCATCCAAAATATGTTTAAAATGTTGATAAAAAATATCTTTCTGTGTTGAGGTGAACCAAAAGAAGCTTAGTTACTGCAGAGTTTTTAAATACTTTGTCATAATTCGTAGGCTCAGTTTGAACTACATAGAAACGTGCGTTAAAGTAGCTAATACTTTCCACTAAAATTAAGTTCTGATCTGGGTTTAAAATCTGTCAAACAAGTCACATGGGATGTGTTTCTTTAATTTTCTTTTTGGGGGTGGCATCATTATGCATTTGGCAAGTCTGTTTGAATGTTATTCTAATTTGATGGAATATTTATGAGACTACTTGATAACTTCCTAACTGGACTCCAGAAACGATAATTATATCCGTTAAACACCCAGTTTAAATAGAAAGTAGCTTCATCCGAAAATAATATGTTCTGTGGAAACCTACTATTCTCGTCACACCGTCTCATCATTTTTCGCAAAATTGTAAACGCCTATCATAGTCATCTTCTAAAAGCTCTTGGACAAGACATACTTTATTCTGCTTTCAAAAATCTTTCAACAGTACCTCTATATGTATCATGATTTTGAGCCAATGAAACTGTTGAAACATGCGGATTATCCTGCAGAGATAATGCAATATCCAATTTTTCATCGTCGCCTAAAACACGTGGCCGACTATTCCTAGGCAAGTCCTGTACTGTGCCATGTTCATCAAATTTGTGGAATATTTTACTAACAGTGCCCTGTGAAATTTAATTTTTCGGATATTTAGCATTAAATAAAGTGCACACTTCACTTTGACTATTTATTTTATCTCCACATCCCAACAATATCAAGACTTCGATACGCTGCCTTTCCGACAAACCCATTTTTGTTTAGAAAATTGTAAAATAATACTTCGGAAATACCTAAATTAATTTTACAAGTTTACAATGTCACAAAATGTCAGAACGTAAAACAATCAAGATTTCTTACCTTGAAAGGTAAGAAAAACATCAATGATTTATCATTTCCGCTTACTTAAATAGGGTTTTTTTTTAAACTTTTAACAGTCGCCATTTTGAAACTAACCTGTACGAGATATTAGCTTACAAACGATGTATCACAAGCTGCATGTTTCCATTTAAAGAAAAGATCGATGTCGTCATATCTTTGACAAATGTCTATAAAAAGACAAACGAAAAACGTCAAAGTGTGTGCATATATAAAACTAAATTGACGTGTCCGAGCATTTTGCCCAAAAGTTACGGGTTAAGGATATATTAATTTTATTCCGGATTTCTGGGCAGTCCTGTATATAAGTAGTTTGCTTTCTAACGTTAATTTAGATCTACGTCCAATCAACTAATACATCTTACTAAGTTTGAGACCTAACTGTTAACGTTTAGCAAAAATATGCTTTTTCGAAAACAATTTACGGTCCAGGTGCATACCGAGACATTTTGAATCGTCTTGCTGATATAATTGTCGTCCGCTAATAATGCCACTAGGTTGACAACTATTACAGTTACTGTTCGTGAACGTGAAGGTTTGTACTTTGTCCAGGTTAGGTTGTAGCTGCTGTGGTGCTTATAAAAACCTGCGAGTTATCCAGGAAAGCTGCAGAGCGATATATTTTTCCCTCCAATGACTTATAAATATGTTTGAATACTCTGTGAATTTGTTCAACTGTTGCATGTTGCGGTCGAAAGACGAACGGATGATTGGTATAATTTGCCGATGTTTTAAGCTTCTATTTTAGGTAGCAGTTGCTTTTCTAGTACTTTCCATGTTATTAGATTTTATATCATCTTCTGATTTTCCTGGTTTCGGTATAACGATGATCTGCGCAACCTTCCACTATAAAGGAAAGTAGCCAGTTCTTCAAACTGCGTAATAAAGTTGCATGAGATACTCTAATCCTATTCTTGGAAGCTCCTTATTGATTTTGGCTATAAAGAGGTTAAATCTAGAAGATTTTGTTAGGTTTGACTTAGTCTGAATTACTTCATGCAGTGAAAATGTTTGTACTTCAATATTAATATCGTTGTCGGCGGGATATGGTTAAAAGAACTTCCGAAAAATGTTTAGCATAAGCATCAGCTTTGTCTAAATTACTCTTGATTCAGCTATCAAGTACTTTGTGGATGTCAGCGTTAGGCAGCTGAGAATGCCTCATTTTCTTTACTGCTTTCCAAAGGGAATACTAAGTTGCCTATGTGGCCGACAGATTTTTTAACACATAGTTTCTATGGTTGTTCAGTCAAGACTTTTAGGTAGTTTGTAGCATGATTGAATGAACCTTGTTTTATCGTTAGTATCCCCAGTTCTTTATCATATTTTCTTTAGAATTAGCTTTTCTGTGATTCTTTGCTTTATTTCGTTAGGTAATTCACACATAGGAGTATCTATTTGCATCGTAGGAGTTGAATTCCATACTGTAACTGGATTTGATTAAAGTAATCTACTGCCTTATCAAAGTCGAGATTTGTTTTTAAGGGTATTGCAATGTTTAATTTATTTAACGAAATTTATTCCAATTTGTATGTGTGTTGCCTAATCTTTTGGAGGGATTTCTGAACATATTATTGTGAGTAGAATAGGTGAGTGATCTGAAGAAAGGCCAAAACATGAGAGTGGTGTTGATGGTGCGCCGCTAGTTATACCGAAATCTAGAAGGTCAGGGAGCTTCTTTCTATCTGTTGGCCAATAAGTAGGTTCACTAGTGGAAACAGTATTCAAGATGTTACTCACCATGGCAGTATATATCTGTCGACGTTTAGAAAAAATAACGCTGGGGCCCCAATGCGTGTGTTTGGCATTGTCAGGAGACTTCAATGCAAGAAATTGCTGCTTAAAATCGAGCATCACTGTGACGTGGAAGACAATAAAAAGCTGAAATTGTTAGGGGTCCATCCCAGTACTCAATAGCTATATTATTTGTTTGTATATGATCTTACATGCATTTAATATTCTCGTAATATTTGATAGATGTTTTAATTAGTAGCGCTGTCTCGCCATGAGCAGTACTGTCAGGGTCTTTATTATTATAGAAGTTGTATTTGGAACATTTGAAGTAACTACGGTTTATGAAGTGAGTCTCTGAAATTATTAGCATGATGTCTATGTTGTGGGCAGTTTTAAAGATATTGATCTATTGAGTATGCTGGCCCAAATAATTTTGTGAGTCTGGTAATTACGTAAGATTAGAAAATTATTCTACAGGGTGTTACAAACTCATGTAAAAAATCGTTAAATTTTATTTTTATTTCAACTTTTTAAATGTGCAATTTGAAATTTCAAAGTAAGAGAAGCGGGAGGTAGAACCACAAATTCAGTCTGCGTTAAGTTTACACCTCCTACAACTAAATTGCCGTGTTTTTTGTTGAAACCGAATCTTAGTTCAAATCAACTGTCACTAGGGGTGGTATACAAGAAATGCATATTATCTTAATATCCTGACATATCCTTTCAAGTTATCCGTTGAAACCGCCATAATGCACAATCCGTGTCCTGCATGGAGGAGCGCGCTTTCCGCCAAAGCGCTCCACTAAACGACCAGGATGATGGCAGGATGATTGCAGGGCACTTGACTAAAGTGACATACAGTGGGACGAATAGCCAAAAAGTCGAGAACATCTCAAAAATAGTAATTGACTTTTTAACATAAAATTATACAAAGACCTGGATCGTTGATTCTGATTGATATGGTAGGATACAACTAGTTGACATTTGTCAAAGCTGTACAAGTAAGCAATTTGAAACATTTCTAATTATCTATAAATTACAACAAAAAGAAAATACAAATGACTTTTAAAAATAATTTCAATTTATTGTAGCTTAAGCTTGACTTGATAATGGGGTACAAAGTGTAAACCCCGAAACTATACAAAAGCATAGCGCCAAAACTCAACATACAAAAGAAAATGATTGCTATTGTCGAGAAAATTGTAAAACATAATCAAAAATTAAATCACATTTTAAACCTAATAAATTTGTTCGACCCATGCACGAACTCTAACCCACTGTGCAACACCTTATGGCAGCACTGTGTTTTTAAAATTAATATGATGTTTTAGCCGTTTGTGTTTCTAGCCGACGTTTTCATTTTCCCGATATTACATGATAATTTAATTTAGCGAGTACGAGTGTTTTTCAGATTATTATATTTATTTCGACGGTAAATATTTAGCTTTGGTAATTGTTCGATAAAGGGTCTTTTAAACCACAACTATTTATTATGTGGGCCTCCATATCTTGGGTCAATTTTCAAGAGTGGAAGAATATACAGGGTGTTCATTAAACATAAGACAAAAATTTAAGGGGTTATTTTCTCGACTATTCTAAGACTGCGAGTATATTGTCCTTTGATGATTTTTGAAAAGCTGCTGGTTGAGGTTGACCTGACTTATGGCCTGCTCGATCCCCGGTCTTAAACCTCCTGGAATATTTGCTATCGGGCCGTCTAAAGTCATTAGTAAATAAAACAATCCAGTCTTCCTCCATAGTTTAATGTATGAAAACTTTTTAGTTCCCTACATATTTCGAGCGCTTAAACGTTTATCCTCAGGGGATATTAGAGAAGATAGTACATTGTTAGATAAATATCAGTAAAGGAAACATCAAAGTCAAAGTGAGACTTACACAATTCCAAAATATCTTTTTAATATACAATTCTATAACTCACTTGATATAATTTAAGACTTCTACTTTACAAATGTCAATTGTATTGCCTACATATGCTTCTATAACATGACGGCCTATTCATGGAGACGGCAGGAGACTTACCCAATATCAAGTTAATTGAAAAATACATAGATTTCTCAAATTAATGCGTTCAACTTATAAAAGTGAGAAATATATAATTGAAGATTAAGTGTAATAACTTGTTATACGATTTATGTTAACATATTGGTTGTAACGAGTGATTTTTAATTATTTTGCTCAAGGGAGGCCATGCATTTTAAAAGCATCATGGCCGTACTGCGTAGATAAGATGACATGATTGTTTTATGACATTTACGTCTTATTTGAATTTGTGTATTTGTAAAGTTTAAAAATTGGAGAAATTTTGTAATTTTTGCAGTTATTTGAAGGTCGGTTACTATTGCTTTAACTAATATTTCTCCGGGGAGTCGTCTTTTGACTATTATAAAGTGCTATTTGCAGGATATGATTTAATTTTTTATTTTTTTTTTATTTTTCAGCGTATCAAGTTTTGGTGAAGCTTTGTTGCCGGATTGAAAGTTCTACAGTAAAAATGTTTAGTGAAGCACAAAAAATTTTTATTGTTGAAAGTTTTTTTAGGAATGGAAACAAAATAGGCGGTGTGTGGAATTACTCTATGCATGACTGCTTTGATGAATTTCGAACCGAGTTTCCTGATGTTGCGGTGACCTTTCATAATTTTCGTACTGGGTCACAATACCTAATTGATAAATTTCGTCAGACTGGTTCTGTTCAACATAAAAAAGGGGCTGGAAGACCAACGAAACGATCGAATGAGGTGATTGAAGAAGCGCGACAAATTATGGAAAATAATCCTTCAACTTCTATTAGGCATTTATCTCAACAAATTCAGCAAACGGATTTATGCTACAGTACATGTCAAACACTTTTGAAAAAGGATCTGCATCTATACCCTTATCGTGTTACGGCTATTCATGAACTCCTTCCCAATGACGTTCCCCAAAGACTTAATTTTTGGGAATGGTTTTTAAACAATTTTCAAGAAGAAAATAGTGGTGCTTTTGAAAAAACATTTTTTACCGATGAGGCTTATTTTTATTTATCAGGCTATGTTAATTCACAAAATATGCGAATGTGGAATACGCAAAATCCGCATGTTTTTGTAGAAAGACCTCTTCATCCTCAAAAAGTTGGTGTGTGGGCAGCAATTAGTTCTAGAAGAATAGTAGGCCCAATTTACTTTGATGGCACAATTACAGCTGAGAGATATCGGATCGAAATTCTGACAACATTTATTAATGAGCTTCACGATGATGAATTGCGGGAAGGTTACTTCCAACAAGATGGCGCTACACCTCATGTAACCAGAGAAAATTTAAATTTTTTGAAAACAGAGTTATAAGTCGAAATACGCAACAAATATGGCCACCTCGTTCCTGCGATTTAAGACCCTGCGATTTCTTCTTCTGGTCTTTTATAAAAAACTCCATTTATCGAACACCAATTGAGGATATAAATGATCTTAAACGAAGGATTTCAGAAAAAATTGCCCAAATTAATAATTCTCCAAACGTATTGGTTAATGTGTCTCTGAGGGTAAGAAGAAACATCAGAAGGTGTCTAGAAGTAGGAGGCGGCCATATAAAGTAGGCTTTCAAAGTAAGATAGCTCAGGATTTTATATTACATACCGTCAAAAAACATTATTTTAGGTTTTCAACGTGACAACGCTGCTTTCTTGCAAATTCGCCCTATGATTTAATCTACGCGCTACTGCTACACTATGTATACTGGGTCACAGCCGCCCTTGAGCAAAATAATTAATAATCACTCGTTATAAAGATTTTAATATAAGTAAAATTTTTAAATGTCGGTGTGAAATAGTTATTTATGTATCAAGGGAATTATAATGGTCTTAATTACCGAGGGCAAAGTTTACGTCCCGAGGGCCTTTGGCACGAGGGACAGCAATTGCCCGAGGTAATTGAGACCCTTATAATTCCAGTGATACATGGATAATTTTATTTCTGACCGATTTTAGTAACATTTTGTTAATTTTTAAAGTGGAATAAATGTTTCAATAGATGACAATCAAATTGACATTAGATGTCAATCGTTTGATTTTATGTCAAATTTTTCTTAATATCCCAAGGGACCCTTATAATTCCCGCGTAACTAAGACGTTATAAGCTAATAATATACCGGTCAGAAATAAAATTATTTTATTTAATGAATGTGAAATTTTCCACAGAGACATTAATAAATCCACTGCCGTCTCCATGAATAGGCCGTCATGTCATAGAAGCTATATGACATGTAGGCAATAAAATTGACATTTGTAAAGTAGAAGTCTTAAATTATATCTAATGAGGTATAGAATTGTATATTAAAAAGATATTTTGGTGATTAGTATATAGAGTGATTCAAGACTATAAACTAGCCCATGTTATCATCACTAAGTATTGCCTTTGATCTTCGATACTCCTTCGAGATTATGGAAATAATCCCCAAATAATCCCTGATTAACAAACATTAGAAACAACTTCATAGGTAGCTATTTTAAATGAAATTCTCAGTCAGTTGGTAGGTAGTAGGTACATGCTATCATTATATTCCTCGAGAAATCATAGAGGCTTTATTTAACTTATATTTTCTATTAGAAAAATAAAGAGGCATCAAGAGGAACCTGCTTTAAATTTGTGGGTATCTTTTAACCGATAATTTGACTATGAAAAACTTGTATTGTATTAAAATCTAAAAAAAAATGTACAACGTAGGTAGGTATTGTTTTGTTATTAAGTTTTTATCCTAACCTAACCTAAGTAAGTGAGTACGACATGCTCAATCTGCAATATTATACTATCTGTTTTATAGCTAACTAGTATACTTATAATCTATCTATGTTTATTGCCTAATAACAATTTAAACAATATACCAAAATGCTATTTAAAAAGAAGGTACCTCTGCTACACTGTTTCAGTGTTACCTACCATCAAGTCTTCTGGTTGCCCTAAGTTCCCTGACTAAAAACCTGCTCTCAAAGTGCTTTATTCAAACGCTGCTACATTTTCGTAATACTAAATCTTGGGATCCTTTTTTTTATCAACAATTAGAAACGACCCTGGTGTTTTTAAATAGTTCGACAGTCAATGAGGAGAAGATTGGATTCGTGCATCCTAGTCGGCTGCCCCAAGGAAAAACACAGTAATTGCCTCACAACGTTTATTAAAATTTTTGTTTTAAATTTTTATACCAAAGAAGGGGTGCGCCGAGCAGTATTTTAGTACCTAGTTATAACCAAATTATGAAAATGAAGTTAGCTCAGCAGTTAAAAAACACACTCTTATCCACTTTAGAAAATCAAATACATGTTCAAGATTCAAGAAGTAGTCCATTTTCTGTGGCGAGATTATTAAAGAAAACAAGGTCTGTCTATACCACCAAACTGTGGTATAGACAGACCTTGTTTTCTTCTTTCTTCAAATACATGTGGTAGAAACACAGTAACTGCACTTGCTGTGTGTTATTTTATAAAATACAATTAATTTTATTTCGGATCCTAATAACACAGTAACTGAATTTAAAACTTATATTTTATACAATTTAAGAGGTTACAAAATAATAAAAAAAAAAAAACTTGGTAACTTACTATAAGAGGGCATTAACATAGAATAGTTAGTGCTTTTAAATACCACTTATCAAAAACTTATGCCATAAAAGAAACTAAGACAAACTTTAACAGAAAAATACACGAACGGTAAAATAATGTCGCAAACAAAAAACAAATTTTACTTTAACTAAAAATTAATATCAACAGCTTCATTAGGATCTCTTTTTGAAACTAGGTCTACAGATTCATTTGAGTCGGACAGCTTTTGCCAAAATAGTTTTCGGTTTTCAGGCATTAAAGGAATTAGTTCATTTAATATTTTTTTTATCTGCGTTAATCCCACGTTTTTGGATAATTTCAGGGATAGTAGCTACTGTATGCTTCTTTTGCAAAAAATGAAGCTATTGGTACTCTTCAATACGTCTTGTGCGCTTGCTTATCCTGGATGAGGCTGACATTATCTCCCTTTAAACTTTAAAGATCAACTGAAGTAGCGCGACCTTCGCGACTGTTGATTTACGCTCTTACTAGGTATTAGCAATGATGGGGACATCTTTCGGGATAAACATTTGAATATATTTCCCAGGCAAAAACACATTAACTGCACACGGACAGCAAAAACACAGTAACTGCACTGTCAGTTACTGTGTTTTTGAGTTGGGATTCGCAGTTACTGTGTTTTTGTGTGCGGATTTGGAAAAGTTGGGCAGTTACTAGGTTTTGGGAAACTAAAATCTGCGGTATCTATGAACCGATTTTAATAATTCAAATACCAAAATGTACGTCAGAAACCCAGCAACTGGAATATTTAAAAATGTCACTTTTTACAAAAATGTCAGTTACTGTGTTTTTTCTTGGGACAGCAGCTGGAGGTAGTCATTTTCAACAGTTCTTGCAGATTAAGAAACTACATATAATTTTTGGTAACAAAATGTTGAATATTTTTTACGCCCTATCTCTTCGAAACAAAGCGGCTTTTCAAGAATCATCAAATAACAAAATACTCTTAGAATAGTCCAGGGAATGACCTCTTCAATTTTTGTCGTGTGTGTTTAATAAATACAACACTTTGTATAACTGTGCTATCAAAAAGGAAAAAGACAGTGTACATATTATTACTTACAAAATGGTTCAGGAATAACCAATTTAAGTAAGTTCATAACATTCACTAATACCCTATATATATGTATAAATATCTCCTCGATTTATAGTGCGGCTCAGTTTCAAATACATTTTTGCGTTCAGTTGAGCGCTGATTCTTCACAATATTCTATCATTTTAAAATTACAACATAAAGATATTTATCTAACACTCTATGTAAATGGGGCAATTTATTTACACACTACCATGGAATTATAACGCCCATGATCGTCGTATAATCATAATAAACGACATCAAAACTATTGGTGTGTAATGTGCTCAAATTACTGGAAGACATACAGGGTGTCCTGTCCGAACACGGTCTACATGTTAAAATTTTATAAAATATGCATTTATTTTTAAAAAATCTAAAACTATTGGATTTAAACAATCAGGACAGTCGTTATATTTTTGATCATCATTTAAAAATTTGACTTCTGGGCGATCACTTTCGCTTACAGTGGGAAAATCGAATTATCAGAATTTTGTTCTTAAGAATGCTTGGTATAGCCAAATTTAACGAAAGAGTATCAGGAAAAGTCATTTAAGTAAAAAAAAATTAATGTTGAGGTATAAATAATCCAAAGAAGGACGCTTATTTTTTTTCCTTTGGTATGATTTGGGATTTGGGATCTTCTCTGGGTTTTTAAGTCAGGAACGCTCCTTTGACTTCTATTGGTTTGTCGAAAACTGTTTAGGTCTCGTCACTTCTAGAATTTTGAAATCGGTTCTTGCCTTGATTATTGTGGTTCGTATGTATTGGATTTAAGAATTTTGTTCTGCATAATTTTGGCGCCTTTCCATTAATTTTGTTACTGATAGTGCCTCTCTACTATTAGTGCCCCACAACTATGGGTTTGGACCGACAGGGAGCCAGTCTTTCGGTAGTTTGTATGTAGCGTTTTGTCTAGATCTCGTGTGTGAGTCTGTAATTAGTGGGTTTGTCGATACGTCCATGCGTCTGTAATAGTCTGTTATAATTTGTAAGAAAAAATCATTTATCGTTTGCATATGAAAGTCCTGATGAAGTACGCGGTTCATTATATATCTAGGGACGTCAGCAATAATTTTCAACGCCCTGTTTTGAATTACTTGGAACTTATTAAGCTCCGTTTTGCTTATGTTGCACCACGAAGGTGCACCATAAGTGAAAACAGGCCTGACCAATACCTTGTATGATTTTGTTATCAGGGAAATTTAAAAATCGGCGTAAATATCAAAATTTGACAGGAGGTCGGTTTTTTTAAATCAAACACCCTGCATATTGTAAGGTATTCGAAAAGATCTTTTCTTCCTGATTTCAAATATATATACTTTTATTATGTATCGTTGGGCCATTTTGAAAATACAAGGATTTCAAATTTCTAATAATAAATTCAACTTTAACTTGCTAAAATCTATGTTGTAATAGTAGAAGAGAAATACGTGAAGAGATTATAATTCTGAATAGGCATTAGCTACATTTTATTCAAGAAGCAATTCACAATAAATTGAGGGGAAATATTCGCAAATGTATAATAAATCAAGGGAGCTCTATCGAAAATGAGAAACAATATAACAATACATGGTGTCCAAGCAAATGTGGGAAATCTCTGAGATTCAGAAAATACGATGACAAGTTCCTATTTTTTCTTACAGGCCCTCTTTACGGAGATATGTGCCCCTGAAGAACGCTGTTGGAAATTGGTTTTTCTCGAATAATTTTCAAAGTACTATTATAATAATAACTAGTATAATTCAATAAAAATTCAATGTGATGGACACTAGTAAGGACCTCTTAAAATAGTGTCCTTGAAACATATTTGACTTTTTTAGTTTACCAGGGGCGGACTAAGCTGTACAACATAATACTTAAATTCTTAACACCCTGTATAATAAAGACTTAAAAAATAAATCTAAGTAGCTTGGACCTTAGACTAAAAAAAGGTACATGCGTGTTGTGTAAACTGGTGATACCATTTTTGGTAAACCTTGCTTCATCCGTGAAAAGAATAATGCTAATAAAGTTTACATTATTTCGCTGCTGATCAAATAGCCAGCTCGCAAACTGCATTGTACGAGGAAAATCTTCAGGAATTAGTTCATGTACTTTGTGCAAATGATATGCATTTAACAGCTGTTCTAGAAGAACTTCATGTACTACTGTTTTCGATGTATTAAACTGTGCAGATAATTTTCGAGTGCTCGTTGGGGGAGTGTCATCTACAGCATTTAAAATATTTTCCTCTAATTGCGGCGGACGTACGGTTCTTCTTAGATCAGTACTATTTTTCCCAAACTTTCCTGAAATTGTCCAGAAAGTCAATAATATGTATTACCTTATTAACTGGAGTAACCCATCATTCTCCCTTAGACATTGGTCAACTCGTTGAAATGTCTTCTGGTTTTTTGGCACAGTATGATAAGGAAATCTTTCATGATATAACCTTCTGGCTTCTAAAGCATTGCAAGACGCAAAACCATACACCAAATGCATATCTGAATACTCAGTGAACGTGTATTCCTTACTTAGAATTAATTCACTATTAAATTCACCTCTAAATCCAAAAATCAATAAATTAAATATCGAAGTAAAGGATCAATGTATCAGCGCTATGAAAGATGACATATTTCGTACAATAGTAACGTTCACAATAACGATACGTTTTCTTGGTGTCGATAAATAATCACATTTTTTGCGAACAACTATTCGTTTATTATTGTTTTTCTCGAAAACGGTTAATTTTATCGGCAATAAACAAGACTACCTTTGTTTTAGTCTAAGGTGCAAACTAGCCAGATTTAATTTTTTAAGTCCTTATTACACAGGGTGTTAAAAATTCAATTCAATCGGATATTTTGGTTGCAAGCTGGCAACACTGTCGATATCTGACGTCATTTAAGGGGTATGACGTACAACGGTTTTAAATTTGCATTAAGTATAATGACATTAGGCTTACCAAATTTAACGCGGAAGTTGCACTCAAAAATAATTTAATTAAGAAAATCACGCTTCCAACGCCTCTAGCGGCGATCCTGGGGTACAAACATCAAAAGAAATACTAAATTAGTTTATTTTCTTTACCATGTGGAGTGAACATTGTTAGGGTATAAAGTGGACTTAGTGATTTCACTCTGTATAAAGACTGCTTGAGTGTAATATTATAAAATTATAAAATAGCCTCGGTTCGTTGACTTTTGAGCTCGTAATAGGGTGTTTAAAGCCCCAGCACAACTTTCAAATTATAGATTTCCGAGCTGTGTAATTTGGTGCCGATAGACTTATTGACATAATGACTTAATAATATCGATTTTTGATTGATAAAAACGGCAGATAAACCTATGTAGAAAAAAGATAATATGCTAAGTTTTGGCTTCATAATATAGTGTTTCCCATCGTATTAAAAGCTAACAGCTGGGTTGGGTATTTTAGCTATTTAAACTTGCAGGCAAAATCAAATTTACACATATCTCAACTAGCAAAGTTCCCGCCTATACAACATTCTTATCTCATAAACAGTGTGTAAGGGTTCTAAATATTCAAAATTGTTGTATTAAGCTCTTCGTCACCACAATTTTGCTCTAGTAGCAAATTACCCACAGTTTTTGGTCGTAAGAACATTTCTAAAACATTCACAATGAATCTGGTTTTTAAGGGCTTCCCAAGAACATCTACAGAGTATTTCTTAAAGAGCAAAAAAGCTCTATAAGAATTTTTGTTCTATTTATGTTCTCGTTAAGAGTATTTAGCAAAACTCACAAGCTTTACGCCACTCTTATAATATAAATAATAGGAACTGTTATATGGGGATTGAAAAAGTAGTCCATACTTGCAGTGGAGTTTACGTAATGTAAATAAAACGACAATGTCTTCCTCCACAAATTTAATAATAGTAAAATTCTTGTTCCCTACATGTTTCGGGCGTCTAGACGTCCATCTTCAGGGGATACTAGAAGGAATTTCATCTTTACAAAACTAGTTAGAATCATGGTGAACATTGACTTACCTATAATCGAGTTGACTATAAAAACTTTAAATGGTTGCCTCAAATTAATGAGTACAGCCAAAATTGAGTAGGAACCTCAGAAATTGGGTGGACATGTGAAAAATTATAATTTGTATATTTATAGAATAAAAATTTTTGTGAAAATATAAGAATTGAATAGCAAATATATTATTTTAAAAGGTGCAAAATCATCATTAAAAATAAAATGCACCTTTTAAAATAATATATTTGCTATTCAATTCTTATATTTTCACAAAAATTTTCATTCTATAAATATACAAATTATAATTTTTCACATGTCCACCCAATTTCTGAGGTTCCTACTCAATTTTGGCTGTACTCATTAATTTGAGGCAACCATTTAAAGTTTTTATAGTCAACTCGATTATAGGTAAGTCAATGTTCACCATGATTCTAACTAGTTTTGTAAAGATGAAATTCCTTCTAGTATCCCCTGAAGATGGACGTCTAGACGCCCGAAACATGTAGGGAACAAGAATTTTACTATTATTAAATTTGTGGAGGAAGACATTGTCGTTTTATTTACATGTTATATGGGGCTTTCCAAGAACATCTACAGAGTATTTCTTATAGAGCAAAAAAGATTTATAAGCATTTTTACTTTATCTATGTGCTCGTTAAGAGTATTTAGCGAAAGTGACGAGCTTTAAACCACTGTCATGAGATAAATACGAGAAAGTCTTATATGAGTAATATTGTGCAAAGTTAGTATAGCCAAAATACTTCTTAAAAAATTAAAAAATAAAATAATTATTTTGTTTGGTGCATGACTGGTGCAACTTCATAAAAATATGGATATATCAAAGTGGAAAAAATTTAAAAAATCAGGTGCATTTCGGAGAAAAGTGAAGAAGAGGTTTGAAGATATAAAAAACTATGTTTCGATTTCAAATAATCCAAATAACAATCTTGCTTTATAAATATCGCAGAAAGAGCTTATTTACCGTGTAAGCAAGCAGAGTTATTTTAGATAATGTTTTTTAAATGTATCTTTCTAACACATTTTTGTTCTATAAACAGCTTTAATGCAGCAAATAGCTTGATCTTTAATTGTTCTCTGTGCAGAAACAAACACAACAAAGTTGTTATTAACGTTCTTTAAAGGTATCATGCAGGACCAATTTTGTTTTGTAGAAAGCTTTTTAAGATAATATTATTCCCTTTCCTGTACTCACGTTACACTGGAAAAAATAGTATATTTTATTCTATAACAAATTTGAAATGTCCTTTATTTTTCTCTTAAGCCTGTATTGGCCAAGAAACAGTGCAATTTATTCGTCAAGAAATTGTCAAATTGTCGATCGCTTTATACGAGGATTTTCATTGTTAAATAAGTTGTCGGAAACTTCAGGAATGCCAAGCGAGATGCCACATCTGTAATTTCTCGGCTTTTTCAACAGATGATATGCACGCATACGTCCTCTTTCCATTTCGTTATTAAAAGTAATGAAATAACGATTATTTTTATAACATTCAATCTCTTTCTACTTTAAAGGAACTTTTCACGTTGTGTTACAGAGGGCGCCTTGCACGTCTTTAGCATTTGCAAAACTACAAAATAACTTAAAAAGATATGCAAGTGTGCAAACTGGATTCTAGCAGAAAAAATGTTGCAGCAGTTGGGTTACATGGCTTCATTTTTGATATTTATTTTATTTTTGTAAATAGTCGTTGTTAAAATTGATCATTTTTGGCATCATTATGCATTAATACAGTCATTATGCAGCCGGTATTATTCTTGCGTAATGCTAGCAGTTGATCAAGGTTGTTGTGGTGTCGGATAATCATTGTTTACACGCTTATTCTGTCCAGAACATGCATCTAAGCATCAAGAAATATGGAAAACGGAGCAATAAAAACACGGGTACAGGTTCTAGAACTACAAAATAAGGGCTTGTTTATTTTGTGACTCTAGAATCTCAGACGCGAACCTTTAGCCTGATTAAAAAAATTCAGTTTGGAATTTCTCATAGTTATTTTACAGGCAATGTAGATTTGCGTCTACGTAGCAGTTGTCACAATTTATCCATTATGCTATAGAGGTACAGCAGAAATAGTTAGATACTGGTACCTAATTATTATAAAAATGTACCTGCTATGTTGTCGACTTCAAAAAAAAAAAGATTTTTTTCCTGTGTAACTTTATTACATATTTGACGATATTTGCACATTTAACACGTTGACTGCCACGCTGGTCCCATGGGACCAGCTTAAATGACTTGTCTCTAGCCGCGCAGGTCCTATGGGACCAGCAGGCTTTCACTTAGGTGTGGAGCCGCTGGCCTATTTTATAAGGTAACGATGGTGGTTTGGGGACCAGCACGGCCTCAGAGAAGATATCTATAAGCATGGTTTTTAAAATTACTTTTTCCTGTTGGGTGTGGTCCCACTAGGTAATAAAACGACTCAATATAAAAAAGTATGTACTAAAACTAAAAGTAACTTACAAGTAACGACCACAGAGCAATGACTACATCTGCTTATATCGAATTCGTAATATTTTACGCTGCCGAACGCCGCGCCGAACAAAACAAGCTCACGGAACCAGCGGCGCCACAGTAGAATTTTCCTAGAGATTTCTATATAGGGGCCGCGCTGGTCCCATAGGACCAGCATGAAAAAACCTTAAAAACTATAGAAAAAACAAACAATATTTTTATTTTAATTGAATGGGAGGGTAACTATAAGCCCAATAAACGTATCGTCATCTTTGGCCCCACAGAAAAAAATAGGTTTTTTTGCTTGGCAGTCAACGTGTTAAGTTTAGTTTGCTCTATAAATGTCTTTTTAATATTACGACCTAGTAGAAATGCCTAAATGTGTAAATGCTATTTATGGGGCAAGTTTGTGATATCAGTGTTTGCTGGAAGAGCAAACTGTTTTAAAAAAATCATCCATTTAAAAATAATATTCCGTGGCGGCCATTATGGTATTTTTTTTAAATATTGCTTTTAATTCGCTATTTTGAAAACCAGGCGAAGGCTTTGAACATAGGTTCAATATAAACTACCTGCTAGTATATTTTAAGACCAATATTTTGTTTTTTGGTAAATTGTTTTTATTTTATCGCTTTATTTTTGGACTGAAAATAATTAAAAATAATTAGTTTTATTTCAGCGCGTGAAAGTAATGCCCAAAAATCACCTATACTTTAACGATAAACTGACTTCTGTTGAAAATATTAAGCCAAAGATAATTTTTAATTTGTTAGTTTCCAAGCAATAAATAATATTAGTACCACCTAAGTTCCGACATATTACAGAAATTATGAAAGTAGGATTTGAAGTATTTTTGGTTCGAGCTGTTTTCATTTAAACACCATATTGCCTGTAAAATTATTAAAATAATGTTTTACATATTACTAATTTATTCTTCGACAAGATGCTTATACCAGTGGCGGCTCGTCGTATAAAGCAACTGAGGCCGGGCCTCACATGTAAAATTAATAAATTATTTATTTAAATATAAAACGTTTTTTAACTAATTTCCAATCATTAAAAGTATCAAAACAATAGAACATTGAATTACCATCAAAGTTCAACATATTATCTTTTAAATTTAGCGCGCACCCCATCCAACATTAATTTTAAAAACTGAAATCGTTGCCCGACCGCATAAAAAGAAAATTGTAATCCCAAAAACTTGAGCTTCCTTTACGTCACAAATCGCTTATAAAACGCTATGCTCTCCAACCCGGCACCTCCACCGCTTTAATCGCGCAATAGCCAAATTTTGCAGGCGAGTGAGACCCACTTATTTGGGCCTATATCGTATTATTTTTACAGTAGCTTGCAATGGCTTGCATGTTGCCAAATGTTGATTGAGCAAGGACACTTATTGACTTATTTACTTATTATTTAAATGTTATTTTAAAAACATAAAAATATAAGTTAGAAATGATTGATAAATATTTTCATTTTTCTATAAGATATTATTAATAAATATGCAATCAAATCCCAATAACAAAAAACAGATAAAAATTAAAGATTACAGGTGGGTGCCTAGTGCCTATTTGAAACTTGGCAACGTTTTATTGTTAACAGGCTCATCTATCTTTTCTTCTCGTAGGATCAGGTGTCGGCTTATTAGGTTTAATTAGATCGTTGGAAAAGCGCTTTGCCGTTAGGTTACGAGTTACGTGCCATTCGTTTGTGATTGTTAACCTATCGTTATTTTAGATTTTCGAGGCGGGTCTGCGGGTTAAAATACTGACTGGCATAAGGCCATTAGTTTTTATGGTGTTAATGTAAACATATAGATTTTTAGAAAATTTAAATAGGGCATAGTTTTAGATATTTTGATGGGTACCGTTAGAAACGGCAGTTTTTATTAGACATTCGTCGGGTACGACTTAAGATTTGTATTTGTCGATGTTTGAGCCTATTCGTACATAAAAAAGTTGATTATTAAACTATATCACTGATAAATTTTGTTTTTTCTGTAGTAGTTCTTACAAGAGCAAAATAGAGACACAATAGCGGATGCACTGAGAAAAATTGACCCTGACCTTGCAAGTTGAATATTTTTCTCGTGAAACCTAGTATTTCAAAATAATTATATTGCTGGTTGAATTCCTAACTATTCATTTTAAGCCAATGACCTTGAAATCGCGAAAAATTTTTGTTTGCGACGCTATTTTCAAGCCTCATCCCTTTGTACACCCACGAGCCGCCACTGACTTATACATCATTTAAAACAATAAGCAGATGATATTGTACGAGGAATCTTATAAGTACAATATGTTCCATACGTTCTGCGTGGTGAAACAACCCTATAAGAACCCTATGAGAGCTCTGTAAGATACTGTATAATGGTGGTATAGAACGCTCTAAGACATCCTTATGAGATAAAAATGTCTTGTTACGTGACACTTTTAGAGCAACTACATGATAAATTTGCTCTTTAAGCCGGTGCCCATTTGACACTTATAAGCTGTCTATACAGGTTGTAAGAACGTTTCGGGGAGTAATTTATGGAGCTTTAAGTACTTGTAGAAAAGGTTCTTATAACCTTTATAGGGGTATAGAATGCTAGCTGTTAGGTGTAGTTAGTTAGAATTTCTGGCTACAGTTTAGATTAATTACCCTTCAAACTATTTAAGGCGAGGTCTGAGTTGGACAAATGCAAGTCATACATTTACAAATTATGAGAACAATTTTGCTCATCGACTCATTTATTAGAAAATTGTTATGGTTCTACTTTCAATGTTGAAGTAAATCTAACAATAATCTCATATAGATTGTTATAAAATAAATATTCGCTGGCTAACAATCATCGTATGACATGATTGTTACAAGAACCGACCGAAAACATAAAATTAAATGCAAATTTTAAACAACAGTCGTACAAGCGATCTTCCGTTTTAAAGCGATATTCACGATAATAACATGTAATAGGTTATATTACCATAAATAAATCATACATAAAACGGTCTCAGACATGTGTCACAACGCTGTATGAAAAACGATCCCGCTATAAAGAATTCAAAAAGAAATTACTTGAAATTCGGTAATGGTATCGATAAGATCGCTTGATGTAGTCTGGTAATGCAGGGTCTTTAAAAAGTGGGAATTAAGGGGGATGATGTAGGGAAACGACATTTGTAAACGAATCTTTGAGTCTGTATTTAAAATTATGCATTCAGTGTTTGGTTCGTTTAATATTCAGAATTTCGAGATAACCAGTCGTATGTTCCCTTGACCAAAGATG
Organism: Polydrusus tereticollis; assembly: GCA_963920685.1. Taxonomy (NCBI): domain Eukaryota; kingdom Metazoa; phylum Arthropoda; class Insecta; order Coleoptera; family Curculionidae; genus Polydrusus; species Polydrusus tereticollis. The sequence goes on from OY987333.1 coordinate 11,310,540, forward strand.
TCATTTGAGTTAGTTCAACTAACTCACAATAAAACAGACTTTGCAGGAGTTTCCTTCTACTTTTCTGACTGATTTTTGTTTGTTTGGAACAGCCATCAACCAGCATAGTAGTAAAACTTTGTACAATATTGTAATAATAATTGTAAATAACTATTACAAAAATGAATTTTATTTTTAATATACTTTAATATGTATACTGACAATACAGCATAATTACTTTTAAAATTTTTAGTTTAATATATAGTTACCACGTCCCTTAATATACACTGTGGGCCAAATTTATTTGGAACCCAATTTCACTCTGAATAACTTTTGCCATATTTGTCGGATTTTGGAGGTATTTTGTGTGAATATTAAAGGGGCCTTTCCTTACTTGTAGAACAAATATCCAATCACTATGTACAGGGAGAGCCAAGTAACAAGAAATATTTGTAATTATTGTCTTTGGGGCTGTTGCAAAATTAAATGGTTTACTCTAAAACTACAAAAATTATTTGAAATTATTAAGAGACTATCGGAAAAGAGGCTCTGAAAAAATTGTTCTAGAAACTTTAGGTTTTTTTATTAAAAACGTATTTTTTTTCGAAACTTTATTAAATAATATTACCATACAGCTTTATTAAATATCAAGTTAACAGAGCAAAAATACGTAAATAACCTTAACCAAGTTACCTATGAAACAAAAGAAAAAATGCCGTTGAATCCCTTGACAACAGTATGTAAATATTAGTAACTTGGCAGTGTGTTAAATTTATTTCAAAATGGTGTACCTACTCGTATTTGTCATTTGAAGATAAAATCTTAATTTCATCTCTAGGAGTCAAAGGTTATGGTGCAAAAAAGATAACTAAAAGTTACCCAGAGCGTAATTGGAAATTAAGTACCGTTAGTTATTTTCTACGGCATTTACTCGAGACCAATGGTTCATTCCAAATGAAGCCTGGAAGAGGAAGAAAGAAGACTGGTAGAAGTATCGAAAACGTTGAAAGAGTTAGGGCAATTCTTAATGCTGTCGAACCCGGTAATACGATAAGTTTAAGAAAAATAACAAAAACGACTGCTATTAAAAGATCATCGGTAAGAAGAATTATTAAAATTTATTTGAAGTATCGACCCTTTAAAAAAATATACTGTCACATATTTTCAAATAATGTTAAGAATAAAAGAGTAAAAAGATGTCAAGCATTGTTAGGAAGATTTAGACGATGCCATGATATTGGAAGAATTTGGTTCTCAGATGAAAAAGTTTTTTCTTTGCGCCAGCCAAAAAATTCTCAGAACAACAGAGTATATTCTAATGTACAAAGAAAATCGGAGATACCACTGGAACATCTTCTGGTTCCCAGAGATCATTTTTCTAAAACACTTATGGTTTCTCTGGCTGTATCGATGCTAGGAAAAACTGAAATTTATTTTATTGGCTCTGGAGTAAAAATTAATTTCGAAGTTTATTAACGGGACATTTTAGAAGGTATGCTTCGAGAAATAGAGATAGTTAGCGACAACTACACATTCCAGCAAGATGGCGCACCAAGCCATACGTCAAGAAGTAGGTACTGTAAGATACCTGTAGGAAAATTGTCCTGATTTTATTGAACCAAACATGTGGCCTCCAAATAACCTGCATTATCCAATACAATTATTGCATCTTATCTTATCCAACATTTGCTTGAACCATCCTTCAAAGACTTCGGCATTCATATATTCCTTTAACGAAGCCTTCAGGACTTCCAATATTTGTTATGATAAGTCGGTGTCCTTTTCCAGATGGCAGTCTTAATCCTGTGGACAATCCTTGGTTGCTTTGAACTTTTAATATTTTCATCCTCCCAAAAATTAGTCATAGTGTGGCCTTCATTTAGCCTACATATAAATGGGTAGTCCTGGTCTTCTCGGATTAAGGACAAAATTTTGTCCAGCGTGGGAATTTCTTTTATTGAAAAAAAACTATGAACTTGTTGACTTATTCCCTGCATTAAAACGTCATCCAGCTCAAGTTTTGGTCGTTCTGGAGAAGTTTTTGAAGGTTTGACGCCAACACTTTTTTCTTCTCTTAAAAGTTTATATATTGTTATTTTTCCAACGTTAAGCATATCTGCTGTAAATTGCTCTGCATTGTACACACTCAAATCCGCATTCTTACTTTTAATAGAATCGTAACAGTTAAGAATTAATTTTTTTTTATTTACTGTATATGGACCGACTCTAGGGCGTTTAGGCAATTGTTGAAAATTCTCCATATTTAATTAAAAAAAGCACTGACACTTCACACTTCGACTGGTTCCACTGACAAACAAACAGCCAAGGTAGGTATGTATAGATATAAATAGGTATATTATTCCAATGGAGGCACAATAACCACATAATTAACAAAAGGAATAAAATGATTAGAACAGAAACGGATTAAGTACCTAACTAGTTTTAATAAAATTGCTTTATAAAATTCCAGAGAAATGGTATGGCTGTACATAATTTTAAGCTTAAAACATTTTTAATATTAAAATATATATTTGAAGGCAAAACTTGAATTAAATGTCGATACTTGTACCAATTTTGCACAAATTTAAAAATTCAGGCCTATTTTTTAATCTATACATGCCGAAAAATCTTGCAGGCCCATGGAGAAGACGGTTTTGATTGATTAATTACTTCGCATCATTTAAAGATAGACTATAAGATCCAATATGTTTAATAAATATACAATATATTGAATTCCGGAATAATTTTGATGTTATTCCAAGAAAACCTGTAGTCTTAGATTTAATATACAGGGTAAGTCGGGAGAAACGGATCAAACTCCAGGAGTATATTATACTGTTACCAAAAAATATTACAGTATTTTCCCCGCAGTCCCCCGAAAATATGACACATTTCATACTTTCAACATTGAAAATAAGCATTTTAGGCAACATGTGCAATATGCATATAAAACCCTGCATAAAATAATATTCAGGTATGCAACGTGCATGTGGGTGTTTCGATGACCAAAATGAAAACATAATTTTCACCAAAAACCTTTTAACGACGATTTTTATTTTGCAAACTACTACACCTTAAGGTCAGTTTAGTAGAGGGCTCCCCTACTCAACACCCTCCAACAGTAAATGCTTTCGCTACACCTATGGAAACAATCGCAATCCCGTTATTTAAATTAACCAACTCCTAAAACTATTTGCAAATTTACGCCAAACAACTTCTATTTTACCAAGTTTAACTTGCAAATGCTTAGAGACCCGAGTGCGACTACATTATACATATTATTTTATTATTTAAATTGCCTTTCTAAAGTTAGTTCGCAGTATGAGCTTATGCCGCCAAAGAGACTCTTACGCTAAGTGGTTTCCATAGCAATTTAGACGAATTTCATTCAAATTTTCGTGTTTGGTTCGCGATGTGTATAAAGCGGCAAATGGATAAAGTTACTTCAATAGGGTGATTGTCACTTATTGTTATGATACATTTTGACCACTTAAGCTCTATCGGAAAAGTTTAGTATAGGTGTTATACAGGGGCCAGTGCAAAAGGGAGCCCTGCATGCGTACTCCGTCCCTGAAGTGTCGCATAGTTGATATCGCATTTTCTGACGAAACCTCGAATAATACTTAAGGTTGCATGTTTTGCTCTTACAGAGCCTCATCAAACCTAACATATATACAGTGAGAACGTAAAGGATGGAACAACCCATCAATTTTTTATTTTTGTTGTGCATTTTTAAGGCTTATTTGATGTATACAGGCTATCCCAAAAACAAGTTATGACGGTTTACTTAATTTTTTTGAATGAATACCCCTATTCTATAATATTTTTTCGGATTCTACATAAAAATCTAAACATATTTCCTGAATATGTCATATTATACTTAAATTTAGCCGCTTCCGAGAAAATTGCGTTTCAACTTAAAACAACAACACATTATTATTAGCGAAAAGAAAAGAAAATTCAGAAGAAACTAGTAGTCACTTTTATCAAATTTTGAAAATGACCTCCACCAACAGTCTGGAAGTACCCGAGTCGATGTTCACATTCTTGCAGAACGTTATTCACGACATAAGGTTCTATCAATCTTATTTCGCCACTTATTCTGTTCTTGAAATCTTCAATATTGTTTGGTCGGTTAACATATACCTTAGACCTAAGATATAACCCCACAACAAAAAAACTAAAGAGGTTAAATCTAAAGATCTGGTCGGCCATTCAATTGAACCTCGTCGGTCAATCCATTGTTCGCGAAAAACTGTATTAAGGTACTCACGCACACGGGGGTGTAAAGGGCCGGAGCTCCGTCTTGCTGATACCACAAAAAATTGTTCGGCGCATCAGGATCTTCTGGATTAGGATATAATGTGGCAAGGCACAGTAAAGTACTAGATCAGTTTCTAGAAATTCTAAATATGTTTCACCTGTTAAATTTCCGTCGATAGAAAAGGGTCCCAAAATTTTATTTTCAACAATGCCCGGCCCAAACATTAACTTTTTGGGGATATTGGGTGTTACATTCCATAATCCAGCGGGGATTTCCTGTAGACCAATACCGACAGTTTTGTTTGTTTACACTTCCATTCAAACAAAGCGTTGCCTCATCCGAAAATACAATGCGCCCTTGGAATAATCATTAAGTAACACACTGTATATAATTTAGGTTTGATGAAGCTTTGTAAGAGTCAAACATGTAACCTTGGTTATTAGTAAATTAACACTTTTAAGATAATTAGGCACACCTAACCTTGTAAATAAAACAATGCAGTCTTCCTCCACAGTTTAATGATTGACATAAAATTCTAAGTTCCCGACATGTTTCGAGTACTTAAGTACTCATCTTCAATCTTTTTTTCAATGCTCTGAATCTTGTTAGTCTATGATTACAATATAGTTTCCTTTGCATTTTTGGAATTCTTTAGCAACCCTGTACAATTCTATTGTATATTTGATATGTTTTCATCATTTTTCAACTTTTTATAAAAAATATGTATATCTCCTATATTTACGGTGTCGGCTAGTGTTAGTGTCGTCACCAACGCTTTATCTCCATACGATAAACATTTACAACCCCCTTTTACCATAACCATATTATTATATTTTAGTCATTCGTTGACAGATGTCTGTTTCTGCCAATTCTCAAGTACTTTATACGTCCAGTGATGACAACAACTAGAGCAAGTACTTTATACGTCCAGTGATGACAACAACTAGAGATTGATCGATTATGTATGGATCTGTATCGAGCTAGTTCAAATCTTTCCTTCTGATTTCAACAATTACTTTTAATTTTAATATTTCTAACGGTGGTACCTAGTTGTATGTCTTGATTGTCATTTTTCTCGCATATTTAACCTCACTTTAATTTCCACTTTGCGGAGAGTACCGCGGTTGTATCTGAACACAGGTTATACTGAATTTTTCTTTATAAACAATTTAAATAATTTTTTCAACAAAATTTTCTTTCTTTTTCCTCTCAAAACATGATAATGTTCTACAATTTTTCTAAAATGTAGGACATAGTCCCATATCATCATATAAGCTAGTGATGACATAACAAATTAATCTTAATTTCTTATTTTTTTCTTTTTAATCCTTTTTTAATAAATGAAAATTAAGTTTTAACAGCTAAACGTAAAATTAAAGAAAACTTTTCTCCTCCAGATGTTATAATCAGTTTATTTTCTTATCCAAAAATGTTTTTCACTAATCTAAATTTAGGTATATTTCAATACAATTAACCAGTTCATACACCAAGTCTTCAACCTTTGAGTTGTACTCATTAATGTGAGACAACTTACTTTTATGTTAAATTCGATGTTGGGTAAGTCCTTCTTAATCTTTGATTTATATTCATTGTTCATTCTCAAATTTGTACTGTCCTTTTAGTATCGCCTGAAGATGAGTACTTAAGTACTCGAAACATGTCGGGAACTTAGAATTTTATGTTAATCATTAAACTGTGGAATAAGACTGCATTATTTTATTTACATTACATTGACTCCACTCAAAGTATGGACTATTTTTCCAACACCTAACCTTATTAATTTTAGAATTAGTATACTTTATGCCAGACCTTGTCAAATGCTTTGCTCACGTCAAAAAGCGGGAGCGATTCTCCCGTGTGAAAGCGGCATCTTGTTTGTAAATCGAATCTAAATAAATTTGAATAACTAAACGTAAACACTTTCTTTTTTTAGTTTCAATATAAATCTCGTCTTACCGCACTACGCGATCATCCCTCCCGAAATCCAATTAAAATTATCACCAGAAATATCAGGAGGCACTAATAAAATCCCCCAATTTGCCGCTTCCATTAAAACAGCCCCCAAATTCAAAGTAATTCAGTGGGATTTAATTTAAATTAGTTTTCTCCGCGGTTGCTGCGGAACTGTAACCGTGATGTTCAATATGGCGGGATTTAGGACCATTTTCGGTCGTGTCGACTCCGTGCAAAAAGATGACACAGCTCTGAGCTCGACGAAAATTACAGAAGCTTTAATAATATTTTTAATGTCTATGTAAACCATGATTACACCACTTTTTTAATAAGTATACCATAAACTGGTAAATAAAGTAATTGAATCCTATTTTTTAGTACAGTTTACAATACACGTGAAAATGCCCCTGTTAATTTTAATATGAACACTACTTTATATTCGATAGGGCGTAAGTGCTCTTACAATCCCCCATGACCAAAAACTGAATCTCCCGATAATAGTATTTCGATTTGTTCGGTCGAATTCCGCGTCGATTACTATCAATGCAGCGCAGCCCGCAATTCATTATCCAGAGGTCCCACGGGGGACTCCCACAGGACTCTGACGCCACAAATCACCCGATCCCGAACAGACGGACTTCAATAATAATCTTGTGCGGCGCGCCCCCCTATCTGATTGCGGCACATATGTGCGGGATTACGTCGCATCACGATCATCCTTATAGAATTTACACAAAATTTAGGGGATAATACAGTCAAAGTTTATAGAATGTTAGAGAAATCAGAGTAAAATATAAGAAAGTGTGCCGTATGTTATCAGTAAGGCCCTCAAAAGTATGAAGAATGCTGTGATGAACACCGCTGAACAAACAAAACCGTAGTAAACGGCTATTGAACAAAGAAAAAAAAATTTAAATTAATTAAATTAATGATAAAAAAAAGAAACTAATAAAAGTGGTGGCCAGGGAACACGCACAGAACCAGCTGTGGAGCACACGTGCCAATTGCCCTAGCTCGCGGGAGGGGGTTTAACAACCGCCACCAGCTTTACCACAGGTATGTGTGCGACCTGACACCACGTAGGCAAAAGTTAAAAAAGCGGGAGCTGTATAAATAAAACAAACATTAAAAATGTTGCTGGCTTTATTGATAAAGTGGGTCAGTATTTATTGCTGAACTTATCTGACAACGGTATAGTGGAGTGAAGGAAAAAAGATCTTGTCAGGGGGGGGGGGGGAGCAAGAACAGACGATAAAAAGCCGGTGGACTTTTTCCAATGGGAAAGGAAGACTAGACTGCTAATAGGAGCTTCTAGGATCCTAACTGTTTATTTAGGGAGTTCAACACGATGTTGGGTAGCTCCTAAATTTTCGACCCCTTTAGGTCTTGGTAACCGGACTTGACTCTGACAGCGAAGTATGCAACAAAAATTCACCTAGGTGAATTTCCTGCTTCCCAAGGAATAGCAAATGCAAAAATATCACCTACATAGCCAAGCTGCGGTATGGGCCACAAGAACTATGACTTTTCAATCCCAAATCTTAATAGTCCTGAATTGAAAAGACCCTTTGCACCTTCATCCCTCAAAAGTGAAGTGAGCCATAGAACCATGAGGCTCACCCGACAACGATGCCACAGAGAGGTGGGGACGTCAAGAAGATAAAGCAAATTTCAGCAAACCGCTCCCGGACAGAAATAGACCGGTTCACATACTAGCGGTTGATATCGAAATAAATCGAATGGGTCCTGACACTCCTGACTACCCGGTTGCGGGCATTTAACAGCCACCTGCACCGACTTTTTTTTAAAGGAACTTTTGGCTAACGTCCCTTTAAACTACCATGAGCGGATTTTGTATCTTGCACCGATTGCAATGGTCTTTTAAGCGTTCTTTAAATGAGCATTAGCTAACTGGCCAAATTCGATCAATTAAATCATCCTTAAAAGTCAGTTAGCTGTTTTGAGGTTAAAATTGTGGTTGTGCCCCACAGTTTTTTTTGGTATATATTAATTTTTTAACAAAACGCAAAAAAGACACAAAAAATGGATTATGTAGACATTATTGAAGATTAGATGCTAGAAGATGCATTTGTAGATTTTGGATTTTGTTGATTTTGGCTGCCCTCGAAGGCTCAATGTGCGGCGTAATTATTACGAAGAAGTGGACCAATTCAGTTTTTTTTCGAAGGTTCAAGTTAACCAAGACAATTGTACTGCTTGGTATGTACCTCCCTCTAGCTAGTGACCCCACATTTTATAATAAATGGAGATCTAATGCCGGGTTATTATTATTGCTGAATAGTAAAATAAACAGGTACTTACTGAATTTTCATAAACAAATTCAATTGCTGGGTTTGTCCCCTCCAGAACTTGGTAAAAAGCATCTGAATCAAATTTATAAGAATGTCCCTCCACTGTGAGGTAAATCCATTGTAGCTAGAACCAAATTGCCCAATTCATCAAATTTACCAAAGAGGATAGGAATTTACTCTCGGGTGACGGCCTGGTCGCGTGGCAGCATTCTCGCTTCCCATGCTACAGGTACCTGGTTCAAGCCCGGGCTGGCCCAGCAGACTGTTAACTGTTTCAGTTTGCAGGGCCCAGGTCACCATAGTACGTAGTGTTGCATATTCTCAACGGCACTCTAGTCTAGTAGGTAATCTAGAAACGGCATGTTGTCGAAGGAGGGACCCTTAAGCCAAATGAAGGATGATCAGTGGTGCGGATAGTGTATCTCGGACACACTGCCTGATATTCGTATGGTTGAGGTAAAATTCGGTTGCTTGATATTCAGGCCATTAACATCTTTGAAAAACAGAAGAAGTTAACCAAGAAAGTTTTGGCCCAACGAGTGTGTTGGCAGGTTTTATGAGTATTTATGACCTACATAAAATATTGAAATTTCATTAAATTATACGTGTCGGCGCAAAAGTTAGAGCCGAGATACGTTCCCGAGAGTATGCCATATACTTACCGGGCACCCTGTATAGACTAGTCATTTTTTAGGATAATTTAAAATACTCTATTTTGAAATTTTATCTCATTATTTAAATTTAAAAAGTTATATTATTGTAAATTCAAAATACCCTCGTCTGAGAAGCTTTAATAAACCTAATTAAAACACAACCACCTCAAATTGTAAATAACACAACATCTCATTAATTTATCGTCTCTGGGGGCAAAATGGGGGTAGATTCTCGCATCTGTGCGTTCCTGTACGCCCCCGAGTGAGGTTTAGTATATGATTTTGCAATTTTTAACAGTGGCGGAGTGGGCTTTTTAACAATTTTATGTAATTGATTAAATTTTAAAAAATTCAGATCCAAAAAGTGGTATGGTGAGTTGTAACGGAATGTTTTTTTTGGGAGATGATTCAAATGAGAACATCAATAAATTTCTATATCCTAAATTTTTCTTTTCCTCGCGTATTACAGGTATGATTTTCACTATTTGTTGCAAAATAAGATTTATTTTCATAAACATAACTTAGGAGGTTAAGCAAGTAAATATTGACAACTGTCGTAATATTATGTGCGCGGAAAATATGAGTCTCTATAAGCTAAATTAAATATTAACCTTAAAATTCGCATTTGGGCAACAAAAACTTAACCTAAATCGACCACCTGTCCCCCCGTTGAAATATGATAAGATAAAACTGGGTAGGTACACCATGTCCATAGCATGGGAAGAATTATTTCTCAAATTAAGAATTGCATTAAGACTATTTTAGGCCTTGCACACCTTATTTACTTGAATTCACCAGTCAAAGTTATTATTAAGATTTATTCCCGAGAACTTAACTTTAGAATCGAAATTTATGACATTATCATCATATAGTATATTACTTAGGCCCGATATTCTGTGCCTGGGGTAAAATTCAATAATTATACCGTTTTTTTGATATTAATAATTAAGGTTCTGTTGCACCAGCATCTGAACTCTGAAACAACATCGTATACCCCCTACGCAAAGCACCTGAGTGCTGATCACCCACAATGATACTGGTATCATCAGCATACATAAAAATACTGTCAGTAGTTGCAAGTTCTGGCAAGTCGAATCTAAGTATAATTTAAACGAACCAGCACTGTACTGTGGTAAACAGTAACAATGGACGTCAAGCCAAATTCCGTTAAACCTTACAGACTTTGCTTAATTTTTCCTTTGTTATAGTTACGTAAATTTTCTTGCACATACATTTCGAATTTAATCCCTTATGTAATTAACTTGTACATAATTAAAAAATGTTGAGAATTAAAAAATGTTATTTTATTACCTATTGATACCATACATTAGAGTTCACGTAAATACCTTAGCAATAATTTTTATCTTTGTACTTCGTTGAAAATGACCCAAAAGGGTCGAAACACGCGTGTCAGGTAACTGAATAAATAGTGAAACATAACAAGCAATTTTATTTTTACCAATAATGGTTAATCCCTTATGTCGACGCCCCTGATATCCGATTATTTTAAATCACAGCCACCGCGACATACTGGATGTCATTACGATTTCATGAAACGTGTCATTGATTTCCATCGCTGTTGGGTCCGCACCACACTAAATGTCAGGGGAATTGCGTTGCGCACTTTAGGGGTGTTATTTTGTCATATTTTTTGGTAATAACCAACCGCCTTTGCCCTCATGGCGCACGAAAGATTTACCTTTTAAATAAAGCTTACGTCAAATATCACATTATGAGCTGACTTGTTCCGGTGTAATACTATAGCCTGTAATTAAAAATTGAAACAAATAATTAACTTGACAGGAGACTTGGAAACGGATTGCACTTTCCGTATTATGTTAAGTTTTTTTTTATTAGAGCTTCTGAAGCTTTTTTATTTAAAACCCAAGTTTTGAGCAGTTTGTTGGTTGGTTTTTATTTCAATATACAGGGTGTCCCGAAATTAGGGGGCAATACTTTACCACCATATTCTCCGGCTGAAAATAATAAAATTTTTTCATATGGACCTAAGTGCAGAAATGCTTGTTATGCCCCTCGAATGGGGAAGGCTGAAATCGTTTTTTTTTTAAATATTTTCGAACTCGTTCATAATTAAATTTTGAAATTAGGTATGGTTATAAACTTTTAACGATTAATCAGTTTCTGAATTCAGAATTTTAAAAATTTAGTCATAGGCGTCACATACCGGGGTGGTTAAGGGTTAAAATAATCCCTTTTTTCAAAGTATTCTGCGTAAAAAAGGTACCCTTAGTTCACCTTGATAGGACTTACAGTTTTTGATTAAAATCGTTTTAAAGAAAGTCACGTCCATAAAATTATTCTTAAAGCTTTTGTATCAAAAATGTACTAAAAACTTCAAAATTAATAAAAGTAAATGCGTTCAAAATATACGCAGTTAGCTCTTACGCCTCTTACGAAACTAAATAAATTGAAAACGAAATAAATATGACAACATATTTAGAAAGTAATAATGCGACATAAAATGGGGTTGTTTAACAAAAATTTCTTAAAGAATAAAATTTAAATTTAAACCAAGAACTACTCCTTGAGAAGGTATTCAAATAGAACCCTATTTTCTGTGATACAAAGTCCAGCTCTACGGCGAATGTTGTGAGATGCCCGAAGAATCTGAAAAGGATTTCTTCTTATTTAATTTCCAGCTTGAAAAATTCGCTGAAGCAGATCCTCACGGGTATCCACCTCCGTTGCATAAACTATGTTGCACATATGATCCCAAAAATAATAGTCGAGTGGATTTAAGTCCGGCGATCTCGCTGGCCAGGATACTGGTCCACCTCTGCCTATTCACCTTTCAGGATAATTCTCATCTAACCAGTTACGAACAGGCCGCACAAAATGGGCAGGGGCACCCTCGTTATGAAAATACATCCCCAACCTGGACCTTAAGGGTACTTCGTCCAACAGTCCTGCTAACTGATTTTAAAGAAAGGCCAAATATCCCAATTAACTGATTTCCAATTATTCCCGCCCTCAAATTGACGGAGAACCTATATTGACAATTAGTTCTTCGGACTGCTCTTGGGTTTTCATCGTGCCAAAAGTGAGTGTTACGAGTATTAAACACTTTAGTTCTACTAAATGTTGCCTCATCAGACCACAAAATTTTGATTAACAAATTTTGATGTCCTAAAATCCACCGACATAACTCGATTCAGGGTGGGAAATCTCTAGGCAACAGCTCTTCAACCCTTTGGTAATGATATGGGTGAAGACCTTGCATCTGAGTCATTCTTCCTATCTGAAATAAATATTCGTTATAATTATGGATAGCAATATGGTATAAGTAAAACGCATTACAATAGATTTCGAAATGTTGATTTCTGTAACCAATGGCCAACTTGAGGATTATCTACTATTGTTGATGTGCATTTTCTAAATTATAGTCCCCGCTAGGTCGTCCTTGCCCACAAAGGCGTTCAAGCGAACCATTCTCCATCAAATTTCTATGAACCCTCTTAAATACTTTGCGGAAAACGTCTGCGGTATTCCTGTACCTCAGCCAAGGAACGTCCATTACAATATCCGTATACAAAATGGATATCAGTAAGCTCGTGGTTTGAAAAATTTTGCATTTTCTTATTTATTACGTCTAATTTTACAACAGTATTAACAGCAGACAATATCTGACACAGAAATATCAAAGGAAACAAATATCAATTTTAATCCATGGCCTTCTATTCACAAATTTCACTTTGATTAATATTCTCATTAACAATCTCCTTTGTGGACGTGATTTTCTTTAAAACGATTTCACTCAAAAACTGTAAGCCCTATCAAGGTGAACTACGGGTACCTTTTTTACGTAGAATACTTTCAAATTTCATAATTATTAAGAAAACAATAAAAAAAATAACTGGTTGAAAAAATGGGATTATTTTAACCCTTAACTACCTTCGTATGTGACGCCATTGACTAAATTTTTGAAATTCTGAATTCAGAAACAGATTTATCGTTAAAAGTTTATAACCATACCTAATTTCAAAATTTAATTATGAACGAGTTCGAAAATATTTAAAAAAAAAACGATTTCAGGCTTCCCCATTCGAGAGGGGTTAGCTCCTTTAACAAGCGTTTCTGCACTTATGTCCATGTGAAAAAATTCTATTATTTTTAACCGGAGAATATGGTGCTAAAGTATTGCCCCTTAATTTCGGGACACCTTCTTTATATCCTTTCTTAATTTTTTTCTGTTTTTTTTTAAGTGTCGGTGTTTTCCTCCTAATAGTATTTTGAGCCCCCCCCCCTAAAGGGGGGAGCACGCCCCACAGGTTGATAATCTCTGGACTACTACTGCTATGGAGTTGCTATTGTGACATATTTCAAGAAACGAGAACAATTTATATATAACATACATACAATGACATGCTTTACTAACACCATAATCTATTTGTATGATAAACAGACTTATAAGCAAAGTGTTTAAGCCCTATATAACGGCAGATACTGGCTCTTGGATCGCATACCGCCGCTAGTGTTAATTGGACACTTAAATGTAAGAGTGTGTCTGTTGCAGTTTGGTTAATTTTCCAAATTGCAAACAAGCTGCTCGTTTTCAGTTAACGATAACTGTATTAAGGGCGGAGATGCAGGGAAAATAATTCAGGGTAAATTTAATTAGGTTGCACTTTGCGCGTTGGGTATTTAGATTAGTAACACGGGGAAAACGAGGTGTCAGGATTTTTACTACACTGAGAAAAATATTTAGTTGGGATAACCTGAAAGGAATTCGTTTAATAAAAGTTACGCTTACGTCTATTAGGTTAATATCAATATCCATTATTGTTATAATATTGAAAACCTGCTTCTGTAGCATCTTTTTAAAATGAGCTTACTGTATTTCTGATTCTGACATTTTTATTTAAAGTAAAGTGTTCTATTAAAAAAAAATTGTATTTTTAAAACAGGAAATTAAAGCTTGGAAGTTGCTTGTAATAAGATTCACTAACACTTGTCAAATCGAATTATGCGTCGATATTAAACAACAAAATAATTAAATAAATCCATAGCAACGCTAGCATGTAAATTCGAAACTTCACATTTTAAATGAAAAAAATTTAAAGTTTGTATTTTTACCTTTCTATATTTTAAGGACGCGACGTTTTGTTCGTCTGGAAAACTTTAAGACTCGTCATAAAAAGTATTGCTTTTACTTCTAATAAAACAATATACTATTTAATTAAATCATGTGCTTTCCGGAATTCATAAAAAACGTTTTAAAATATTGTCTCAAGTTATATTTAGTTTAGTAAAATAAACTTTTATTTTGGTGAATAATTTTTTTTCAACTAAGTCGTTTAATAGCGGCAAGAAAGAAATTAATCTCGTGTAATTGCACTTTATCGCTAAGCCAACCATAAAGACTAACTTTGTCGGTTAATTAAAATCTACATTTCTGCCCTAAAATCCCCTGTAGAATTATTAAGCGAGACATAGCTTCTCTCTTTAGTGCCACTGGCAACTACTATTAAACAGTTTTACTAACAAATTCACATATTTTATCCTCTATTTTTTGCCGTTAGAAGAGTAAATTCCCATTTTAACTGTAATTTGTCTAAAATAATGTATATCCGAGCAAAAAAGCCTTTCTGGCCGTGTATCAAGCTCCTCCGGCGCGATCGCGTTATTTCGGTCACACACGAGTGTCCCGCTGGGATTTCGGACAGTGACAGTATTTTATATTATATGACCGGCCAATAGTTTACTGCGAATTTATATATCTATTTCGATGATCTATTACAGCGTTTGGGGGGAAATTAGCTTTATTGCTGCCTGAATTTATAGCCCATGTGAAAATAGCAAAAAAAATGAAAATTTACTGGAAGAGTTTTACTGTTTTAAACGAGCGATTAAATTGCTCGATCGGAAGTACGTGAAAAGTCCGACGTTACACATTTTACCAGTAAACACAAAAGTAATCAAATGATGAAAATACATCACAATAGTCTATTTCAGAAAGGTGTAGGGTAATAAAAGCTCATTAGTTATGCAAAGGGACTACAGAGTGACCCAAGGAATATTTAAGCCACTTTCATCATTTGGCATTGATTTCATTGCAAAATTCCTTCTTTTCATCAAGTGCAGGTTTGGGTCAATTTATGGGGTTTGCCTATTGTTATCCATTCACAAACACTGAAAATGGTGTGACAAAGGCGTGCCGGTAGGATATTGGTAAAAAGGAAAGAATTTTATTTTAACAAAATAATATTTAGGCATTATGTACAGGGTTATCCAACCAAGACTAGACAAGGCGATTTTTTGACTTTTCCTGTACTTTTATAAAAAAACTGAAATAGCCATCTTAAGTCATTTTCTCCCGCGAATTCGAATATCTTCAGCAAAAAACAATTGAACATCAAACAAAAGTACTAGGGGTCACTTTGATATTTTTTTAAATGGGATGCCGTATTTTTAATGAGCTTATCCGATTTTTCATATAAATTTTGATCTAAAATGTTGGATTTAATTAATTTTTAATTTTTTTTTTTTTTAATTTTTTTCATTTTTCCGAATTTAAAACTGAAGAAAAAAGGCGTTTTTGAATTAAAAATCCAACATTTTAGATCAAAATTTATATGAGAAATCGGATAAGCTCACGGCATCCCATTTAAAAAAATATCAAAGTGACCCCTAGTACTTTTGTTTGATGTTCAATTGTTTTTTGCTGAAGATATTCGAATTCGCGGGAGAAAATGACTTAAGATGGCTATTTCAGTTTTTTTATAAAAGTACAGGAAAAGTCAAAAAATCGCCTTGTCCAGTCTTGGTTGGATAACCCTGTACATAGTATTAGGTACACTTATTTTTTATTAAACATTATACAAAAATACAAAATACAAAAAATACATTATACAGAAATTAAATTATAAAAAATCATAATATTCTTCGTCATCTGAGGAACTGTCATCTCCTCTTGACGTTATAATTAACGGCTCGACGGTCCGATCGATCACTTGGTCAAGATCCCACATTTTCTCCTCTTCTTTAATGACATGATGGACTGCTTTTCGCCAGTTCTCTGGTGTCACTTCCTTAATGGCTGATCAAACAGTAGCTTAACGTCTTTCATTTTGAATGTCGTGTTGTGTCTTGGTACAAATCCTTTCACTTACACGCATCTATAGGATTTAGTCCGCAATGATATGGCGGTGTGCGCAGCACAGTTACACTATGTTTTCGTGCTATATCTTCCACAGCATATTTAATAAAACGATGTTTGTGTAAATTTGCTATAGCTAATAGTTCCTTCTTTATCAGATTGTCTTCAAATTCAATACTTTTGGTGGTTAACCAGTCGATAATTCCTTGTTTTCTCCAAGATGAAGTTGGAGTCTTCTCTATGCGTCGTGAATGATAGCTTGCGTTATCCATAACTACTACTGAATCAGCTGGAAGATATTTTATCCTTTCACCGAAATAGTCCTCAAAAACATTCGAATTCATGTCCTCGTGGCAATCTCCCGTATTCAACGACTAGAAGGTTAGTAACCCTTCTTTTAAAGTCCCTCTTCGCTTCCAATATGGACGATTATTAGTCTCTTTCCTTTACCTAAAGGCACCTTAATACCCGTTGACAGGCCTTCCATGAAAGCTTGGCGAGCACTGGTTATATTTTTGTCTTGTCACAATTTTGGTACTATGTAACCTTCATTAATCCACGTCTCATCAATATAAAAGATTTTCTTCTGCTCTCTTCTGTACTGCTTCATACTTCTCAAGTATTTTCGTCGCCAGCAAACAATGTTATCGCTTTCCAGTAAAAGTGATTACTGTTATGCTTTTCCCAGGCAAAATCCATATTTTTTAAAGTGATCCATAAAAGTTTCCTAGTTATAAGCGGAATACTGTCATCCTGGCCAAGCTCCATTAGAATCTTATCTAGCGTGGCTATTTCTTTTTTAAAATAAAAAGAGTGAACTTTTCTTCGAACTGCACTTTTGGTGTCTTCATCAAGGACTTTTACTGGTCTGCCTGGACTTTTCTTGGGAGGTTCCACTTGACCTGCTGTCTTTCTCTCCTGCAATAATTTAAAAACGGTGGACTTTCCAACTCCAGTCATTCGGGAACATCGGTCGACAGTTTCTTGTACAGTAAAATTCGGATAATCGTATTTTATGCAATAATGTACATTTAATATAATAATTTTTTCTCTCACTAATAGTGGAGAATTATTGGAACATCTTTTTGTTGGTGTGAATGTCGCCATTTTATTACTAATCTTATAATACTGTGAACACTATATACGGCTTAACAGCAAATACTGATGCGTTGAACTAAACAAATATACTTATTAAGGTCGTACACACACACGATATATGAAGTTTATTCGAAATTACTACCTATTTATACAATCCAGCCAAAGAGGCCAGAGCCAAACTCAGTACCTGTTAAATGGTACCTGTTAAACGCAAAACGTAACTTTATAATCCACTACCTAACTAATCCCTACACAATATTTCGATTTTGACACTTCAGGCCAGAAAACATACCTTTCCTAATCCTCTTACGTAATTACTTGAAATTTTAATATTACAAACAATACTATTTTATCCTTAATACCCGTTAGCCTAATTTTCTAAAATTTTTAGTTAGTTATCATAAATAATTTAATGCACAAAGTTTACCTGCGCAAATTGAGCCGAACTGGACGGAATTTCCCATTTTATTACTCTACACCTTTCTGAAATAGGCTATAGTCTAGCACTTTATCATTAAAAGTTAAACTGTCGAAATAATTAATATTTTTGGAAACTGAGGACCTCTTAAATATATGATATTATGACAGTGGAGTTTAAAACAAGTACGCAGCGCCTATAAAGAACAAAAGAACGGCGTTTGCGGGCGGGATTCCGGTGACAGGTCACTTTACGGCATGATTGATGTCACTTGTTTCGTGCTGAATATTTATGGGGGCGTAACGAGACAGTTTTAGACGTAACGTTTATGATGTTCCTGTGAAGGATCAATAGCAACTCCGGAAAAGTTCAGTTTTAAATACAATTTTGATATATTCTATACCAGTAAATGTTTAATAGCTACAAACGTTTCACTTCAATTTTAACTGAATAACCTGAAGAGTAAAATTATTTTTGAAATCCCCATTTCTTTCTGAGCAAATCTGGTGTCTTCATTTTGTTTCCTTTGACGTAGACCACGTTAGACCACTTACGAGAAAAAAAACAATTTATGTTGCCTCTTCTCTTTTCCTCATGGACTCACGTACTCTTTGGAAAATGCCGCGACTGTTCCTAATTATGCGATTTCCCAACTGCTGTTCAGTGTGAATTGGTGTGCTGTAAACCAATTTTTTAAGATGACTCGACAGGAAGTAATCAGAACTATTGAGGTACGGGAACCTAGGTGGCCAACCTCTCATGAAAAAAATAGGATCCGATTAAATAATCACCACATATTCCAACCCACACGTTAACAGAAAAGTGGGTTTTCTTAATCCCAAAAATGATTATTGTTAAAGTTTTGGAGGGCGTTTCTAGAAAAATTTGCTTAATCGGTGAATGAAATTTCAGTATAAAATAATGAATTTTCAAATACTTTTTGAAGAAACTATTGACAATACTTCGTCCGTAACGGAAAGTCGCATGGAAGTAGAGTCTGAACACGTTGGATATGGTAGGGATATAATAAAAAGTCATTGAGAATTTTCCAAACAAGAGTTGTGAGATATTCAAATTATTCCAATTTTTCGTGTACTTAATTCGGGATCTTCCTCCATTGCATTCGAAACCGCTACCTCAATTTCTGGTATTCTTACAGTACGTTGTACTTCTTTTAGATGATTGTCTGGTTTAAAACTTCCCTTTTCGCACTACCTTCTATGAATGTTTGAAAATGTTCGTGCATCCGGATTATTTCTATTTGGAAAGCGGTTTTCGTACAACCGCGTGGCTTCCAGTGCGTTACCATCAGCAAGCCCATACATATAATGCATATCTGCAAACTTAGAATTCGTGAAATGGACCATGTTTTTTTAATAATATTATTAATTTTAATGACTTAAATACGTAACAACTAGACTAGGTAGACAACTGTCAAAACTGTCTATGCTTACAAGACAAAGTCTGCTTCTTACCTACTAGATACGTTTTTAATCCTTGATAATGCCCAATTTCATAACAACGTGCAAATGATTGAATTTTCTTTATTAGAAATACTAACTGATCTAGTAAAATATTTTACAAAGGTACTAATAAATCCGCTGCAATTAAAAAAATACTATAAAAAATTCTGAAAGTAACTTAACCATAATTGATTATCTCCTAAAAGCCCCAAATGAAAACAATTGGTTTTAATTAGTACATTTTGTTCCGCAAAACAAAAAGATTGCGATAAAAGTAAATGGAAAAATCTGCCGGGGAACATAATTAAGTCGCATCAGTCAAGCTGGATGAACTGGAACGCGCGGCTGTCTAGATTTATCGTTACAGTTTTCGAGCGACCTGAAAAGTTCCTCCTGGCTCACGTTTGGTTAATGTGCTGCAAAATACGCGGCGAGAAAATAAAAGGAGTATTTTTTTGAAAGGTGGTATCGATTAGTTGCTCTTTTTGTTTTCACACACAATGAAAATGTAGCAAGTTGACGATATAATAGTACAACCCAAATATGAAAAATGCAATTTTTCCCGATCTATACACTCTTGATTTTGTACGTCATGGTCTTTATACATTTAAATAGTTTCCACCCGGTGTATAGGTACGTGTCTGAAAAACTATTTTTATAAAACAATTTCACAGTTGTAAAACGTAAAGTTGATGTAAATAAAAGCAATTTAGCAAACGCGCCGTATAAGTGGCAAGGAACTTGAGCAAGGCATCATCCCCGTCTCCCGAGACACTCTCGGGCCTAAGCATCGCAGTTACCATGGCGATACGAACCGAGACATTCGCTTGTTTTAATCAAGGCTGTCATGGCAACCGAGATCCCGCCATTGGACAATTCATTTTGTAATTACGTTGACGACACCCTTGGCGGCCATTTTGAAATGAACGCGTTGGCCCAGCGGAAAACTGAGCGGGTTTTTCCGAGTGGCAGGCGGAAAAGCAAGCAGCGCCGCTGGGCACGAGCCTGGAAAAGCGGCGAACTAATACAATTAACGGGAGACAAGTGAAACTCGGCGATAGTAACTTAGAACGCGATGCTAGACAGTTCGTTTGTCTCTGTTGCCACAGTTGTTAAGTCTGCCTGTTTGGAGGGACAAAATTAATTTTAGCTTTTTACCTTAATTACATTAAAGTAGTAGTAGTAGTAGTAGGTGAGGGGAAGCACACAAACCTGGCGAGTAGACCAAATGCGATCCCTTTTACCTACCCGTGAGTCTTCCTCCATCCACTTAACCACCTCTCACCGATCCTACCCGACCTTCTCATGAAGTTACTCCAAGCAGGAGTTCTGACTTCCTCCTGTGGGATCACCACTGTCCCAAAGATTTATCGCCTGAGTTTACTCAGTGCTTCGCAAGTACACAGGAAGTGAAGTGGTGTCTCCTCACCCTCCAAGCATCCCGAACATATCGGGTCCTTCTACCCCCATCGTACGCAGATGCTTCCTTAACTTGCAATGTCCTGTTAAGAGTCCTACCAGAGGATTCAGGACACGCCTACTCCTGTTAAGAGTCCATTCTATCTTTGGCCTGTCTACACCCCGGCGTCTGCCGCCATTCCTCCTTGGAGAGGTTGGCGGCCCATTCCCCCAGGGCCGTCCCCACCTGCTGCTCGTCGGCCGTCTCGTTGTCATGTACTCCACAATGTCCAGGGACCCAGACCAAGAATACCTGTTTCTGTTCTGCAAGCATTCCAAGTGCATCCGCATACTCCTTCACGAGGGTCGAACTGCTCCTGGGTTGACAGACTGCCTTAAGGGCGGCCTGGCTGTCAGAGCAGATGTATACAGTCCGCCCTAGACGGTCCATGACCTCCCTCATACTTGCCACCGAGAGGATGGCATACACGTCTGCTTCGAAAACCGTCGCGAACCTTTCCAATGGGTAGCTTCTTCTAATATTGATGATTTTCTCCAAGTATACTCCCGCCCCTGATAATTCAGTTCCAGCCATGCGCGACCCATCGGTGTAGCATAGCAAAGCATCTTCAGGGAACTTCACCTGCTCTTCCTCCCACTGCTCCCTGCTAGGGATCGTAAAAGTGAACTTCCTGTTCAGCCTCAGCACTTCCTTAACTGGCATTGCTCTGAAGGAGAGTATTGGGATTTCCCTTTCTACTCTCGGAGCAATCCTAGTTTGACCTAAGTCGCCCACTCCTTTCCAGCATCCGGTGGCCCGCATTCGTAGGTATGCCGCCAATGCCTTCCTCTGAATCCAGATGTGAAGGTTCGGCAGCCTCAGCAGGACAACCAGTGCAGCCGTGGGCGTGGTTCTCATGGCTCCGGTTATGCGCAAGCCAGCAAGCCCCTGCACTATTGCCAGTCTGGCGCGCACGGTAACCTTCTCCATTCCAGGCCACCAGACCACGGAGCCAGAGGCGACTCTCGGTCTAAGGACCGCCGTGTAGAGCCACCGCATGATACGGGGGTTTAAACCCCAGCTGGTACCTACCGCACGTCGGAGCTGCCAGAAGGTCGCCGTCGACTTGGTCACCAAGTTGTCGATATGTGCTCTCCACGTCAGTTTCTGGTCAAAGGTGACTCCTAAGTATTTGACCTTCGGCGTCAATGTAAGAGATTTCCCATACAATTGAGGCGCCCTAAACTCATTTATGTTCCTCCTCCTTGTGAACAGGATCATTTCGGTCTTGTCCGGATTGGCCGATAGTCCCGTCTTCTCGCACCATTCCTCCAGTATCCTGCAGGCCGTCTGCATCCCATCACACACCATACCCAGAACCTTCCCCGTCACAAGGACGAGTTCATCATCTTTATTTACATTAAACTAAACTAATATTTAAAATCAACCACAAGTTTACGATTTCATTTGTTATCAGCATATCTGTATCGTCTGCCAATCGGTATTTCTCCACTCTGGCTTTATCGCTATTGCATTTTCGACAGGGTGTTTCAAAAAACACATGCCATCGCTCGTGTATGACATATGACATATAGTCCCTATCCGCAGCCCCTTTAATTTTGAGATGCAGGGTGTTGAGGATTTAAAAAGCGGCAGTGGCGTACATATTTTTTGCTCCGATTAAAAATTGTAACACCCTGTGTCTCAAAAATAAAGCGGTTGCGGCCCTATGTTGATAGAAACTATTTGTCTTATTTTTGGGTAAGGAATCACCACATAAGCAATGGCACATATTTATTGAAACACCCTGTATAGTATGGTGTAAAATATTTATATGTATTCTATCGCCTTTGAAGCTAATCAATAACATTTCTCAACCCTGGCACATTCACACATGTGCTTGAATTCCTCTTACAGTCCTGTAGCACAGGCGTCCAATGCAAGAATTTAATTTTTTACGCCTTCGGATTTTGCACAATTACACATGATATGACTTACATCTGATATCAACTGTGGCATTCTAGGGACACGAGGGTCTTATTTGCCCACCAGTGGATGGACGGTTTTCTAAAAGTGTAGAGAGGAAGCGGGTGATTTAGTTTGTGCCCTAGCAATGGTCTGCTTCTATATATACAGTGTGTGCATAAAGTCTGGAAAACAAAATAACCTCACAATTTATTGGCCGATTTAAACCCAAGTTAGTACAGTTGTCGATATTGGCGTTGTTACTAGCTGCTTAGTTTGTCTGGAATCAAACGAAGTTTTTATATGTAATAGTCTGTACATTTTCTTATTTATAGATTCTACGTTATATTTGTTACACTATTGATATAACATGCATTGTTCCTAATATCGGTAGTTTTCGAAATGACGACGTGTTTTTAAAATTATTAACAAATTGTGTTTTATTTAATAATAAATACAACATCAGTTCACTTTTGATGAAAAGTCGTAAAAGCTGTCATTATTACATGCAAAAATGTCTTTAAGTGAAATTGAAAGAATTATAATTTTTATGATGAGAGGATATTATTATGGCGATATGGTCAGGTCTTACGAAGAGGTTAAAAATGTATTTAATGACGCATTTCCAAACGGAACTCCAATTTCAAACGCCACTGTTCTAAAAACTGTCCGACGGTTCGAAGAGATTGAAAACTGTAGAGATAGAGGCCCATCAGGACGATCAGCAATAGTAGATGAAAAGAAAAGTTTGGAAATTTTACAACATTTAGTTGAAACCGCTGGTTCCTCATTAAGAAAATTTCTGAAGTAATTGACATCTGCTTCAAATCCGTCCATAATGTTTTAATAAAAAATAAATATCACCATTTCAAAATACATGTAGCTAAAGAGTCATCAGTTATCAGAAGATGATTATGAGCGAAGAATTAATGAATCAATCAATGAAAGTGCTTTACTGTTCAAGAGATATCATAATAGATACATCTTATTGACAAGACATGATAACTTATACAACTGAGTTACGACACATGACTCAAAACATTAGGAGTAAGAAGGTACAATCAAGAGTTTATCACATGTTTCAACTTCATAACTTAAGTGCAGTTAATATTAAATAATATTTATGTTTAACCTTTACATTTCACACACATAAGAAATTTTGAGCTGAAAATGGTGACAAAAGTACCAACATAACACACATATTATAACAGTTGTTATAAACTACAAGTTTGAATATGAAACGTTTATCTAATAGAAACCATTATTAAAAAATCTCAAAAAGTAAGCTTATATATTATTTTGTTGAAAAAATTCATCTATATTATAAAATGTTCTTGACAATAGGGTGGCCTTTAATTTCTTACGAAACAGTTTAAGGTTTTGGCTATTTCTTATCTCCAAGCTCAGGTAGTTACATATCTTTATGCCATTATAAATGAAAGAGTCCCTAATGATGATCAGGCGAGGTATTGGTAGAGGTATATTGTCCGTCTCTCTTGTAAAATGAATCTGCTGGTGATTAGGAAAATGAGTTTGGTTTTTATGAATAAGGTATGCAGTTTCTAAGATAAATAAGCGTGCAAGAGTTAGTGTATTATTGGAGATGAAAAGTGGCTTACAATGAGCTTTAGGATGGGCATTGCATCTTGCATAAGTACCTTGTGGCTCTTTTTTGGACGATGAAGATAGACTGGAACAGGCACCCCAGGATGGAAGGCCATATCTGAGGTGTGATTCAACATTGGCAACAAAAATACTGCGAGCAAAGTGTGCTCCCAATTCCTGAGAGGTATTACGAGTCAGCCAGACGACAATTTTTTGTTTAGTTTCAAAATATGTTAAGCTGTCGTCCTAAATTAACCCAAGAAATCGAGAATTGTCAACAGAAGTGATTATTTGAATTTTGTGATATTAAGGTGGGATCAAAATAACTAGTTTTTCAACTTTATAGCCTTTTCGGATAAAGCAACATCTATGTTAAATGGTAAAGTCAATAGATACAACTGTAGGTTTTGGGCCAATAAAAATCTCTACTGGATGAAAGAAAGTAATACACAACGCCCTAAAAATTCAATTCAAATTTAAATTTGGGTGGAAATTTAACATCACAACTTTACCGTGAGCTATTAGAAATGCAAATAATGCCTACTATAAAAAATGTGATGGGTCCAAATTATTCAAGTACATTCTTTCGACAGGACGGAGCTCCTTTTGATCGAACGCGCGCGAATTGTTTTGTTGAACAATACTTTTTCGAATAGGGGGTACAATCGAGTAGCCACCTAGGTCCCCTGATTTGTCACCTAATGACTACTTTTTATTGAGACATTTGAAGAACAAAGTTTATACCACAAAACCTCAAAATTTGGCTGATTTTTTAGCGTCGAACTTTGGACGAATTTCAATTAATAACACCACAAATGATTTACAACATAATTCAATAACTTTATTTTCAATTAGCTCTGTCAAGCTGTCAGGGAAAACAGTTTCTTGTTATTTCGAAAACTACTGATATTAGGAACAAAGTATGCTATATCAAACGTGTAACAAATGTGACGTAGAATCTATGAATGAAAAAATATGCAGGGTGTTACATTTCAAAACTTAAAACTCGTTTGATTTCCAGACAAACTAATTAGCTGGCAACAACGCCAATATCGTCATTCAGTGCGTAAGATGCTCTTAGAAGACTGTGTCAAAATTGCTTTAAATCGGTTAATAAATTGTAAGGTTATCAACCCGTTTCCAGACTTTAAACACACACTGTATATCTGATTATCGGTTTTCGTATATGAAATTATTTATACTCGAAACTCTCCTGTCCTTTTTTTATATATCATTTGTCGGTATCAACTAGTATTTCCATCCACTGGCCGTAGCTTGGGCCCCAGGCACGACCCGACGACTCAAGTTGATTAAAACAGATTGAATGTTTCAAGTTTATGCGGTTACTTTATTATAGTTTCATTAGGTACTTGGAAAGTTTTCGGAGGCGAAACTTTATTATATGCCTGGATTAAGAAGTTTTATTACTTGTTGGTTTAAGAATTTTTCAGGCGGGGAGACGTTCATGAAATACATTATTACATGATTGTCTTTAACGAATTTTTTTTTGCTTTTTGAGGGTTAACTACCCTGAGGAGTATACATTTTAAATTACATTCTTTCTTATTAATGGGTTATATGAAATATGTGAATTCTTGGTGTATAATTAAAGTGACCATACGTCCCGTTTTCAACGGGACAGTAACGTGTCCCGGTGTCCCGAAGGGCCCGCCGGGACATCAAAAAGTCACGTTTTACAACGATAGTGCCAATAAAACATAAAGTTCTTGCAAAACAGTTTCCTATGCACGTCATCACACGTCACAATCAGTAAATGCGTAAGAAAACATGAGGAAATTAAATTTGTTGAACTCAAAGTATTTTTCTTCACTTATAGCAAATATTTTGTTTATTTAAGCCTGTAAAAATTAATATAATTTGAACTGTCAATGCTGCGGTGGCGTCAGCTCGTTCGTTGGCCTGTTTTGACGTTTTGTTTACGTTTCGTGATAAACTAACCTTAATTGTTCTGTTGTTTCGTGTTGTTGTGCGCCTATTTTTTAACCAAAATTCCAGATCTTTTCATAAATAGCATTAAGAAACTGTTCGTTTAAGAACAACAAAAGTGCACACAATATCTCTGTCGATAACGTTGTTTACTATTTCTGAAAAATGATGAAGCATTTAAATAGCCGGTGCAAAGAGCTAATAGCTTCTCTAATAAGCTATTTTCAGGAAGAA
The DNA here is from genome assembly GCA_963920685.1 of Polydrusus tereticollis. NCBI lineage: Eukaryota > Metazoa > Arthropoda > Insecta > Coleoptera > Curculionidae > Polydrusus > Polydrusus tereticollis. The sequence goes on from OY987333.1 coordinate 11,336,947, forward strand.
CTTAACAACAAAGGCAGTTAGAGAAGTAACTTTAAAAAGTATGTTAAGGTCTATATATTTTATTTCTACTTTACTAATTTTTAGCGTGTAGCAGTTGCACTCAATTTGAATATCTGCTCTGTAAGCGCAGTATTAACAACAGTTAATTTAGAATTATTAGAATCACCTAAAAAGAAGCTTTCTCATTCAAAGAGAGTTGTAAATGTGTCATGATTGGATATAAGTTCTATCCGTCACACTATTTATGGAATGTACGAAACAAGTAAGTTGTATTATTCAAAAACTAAAAAATTTTACATATGTTATGCTTAAGCTGTAACTTTCTTTAGAACATCATGTATCTTTGACAACTTTAAAGAAGAAATTAAAAGACAGACAACTGTTTGGTGGTTGTCTTAACTCTTTAAAAAGGTTCTTTATATGAAAGAAAAAGTGACTGTATGAATATGTGGAAAGAATCATTGCGTACTGCTACTTCTGGAAAAATTCAATTCGGCACACAGAAAGTGAGATATTGAAATAGCATGAATGAGAACGTGTATTAGATAGACTGAACATTCACCCATTATTATTGAAGTAAATAAAACGAGTGATTCAAGTGATTTATTAATGATCCATCTTTGTATTAGTATTTTTATTATTCTAAATATTGAAACTCAAAAACTAAAAAAAATAGAGTCTTTAAATAAGGACTACCTACGTGTAATTTTAGGTATATTTTTGCCTCGCCCGCTTTTATAAAAATACGGAGTAATAAAATAGATTAATAGCCAAAGCATATATAAAAAAAAAGTAACAATGAAATTACATGACTATTCCCTCGACTATTCCAATACAATTTAGGTATATATTGTCACTCTGGAAGATTTTAAAAATAAAGTAAATAAATTTCGGTTTATTTTTGTAAATTTATCTTGTTATTATGTAAAAAAAAAACAGTGTAATTCCCTCATTCGGTTATTTTGGTTACAAGCTGACAACACGCCGATAACTGATGCCACTCGAAGGTTATGACGTGCAACGGAAATTATTTTGCAAAGAATATATTGCTGTTTTGGATGGGTTCAACTTTATCAAAAGTGTTTTCAGAAAAACACTAAAAGCCCAATGTACAAACAAAATTTGTATCTTATCTAATTAGATTTGTCTTTATTGTGTAATATTTATATTAAGAAATTATTGCTAAGTTGTCTTTATTTTGATGAAATGGTGAATGCGCCTTTAAAATATTTCGCCTCTGGCGCTTCCTCTTTGTGTCCCCCTTTTTGCTAAAATAATTCTGCTCACTTTATGGATAATACAAGCTGGTTGTATTGATTTATGAATTATATTCCCCATATGCCCTTTATTTTAATGTCCTTGAAGTTCAAAATTCCCAGAAACCCTGACAGTGCATTTAAAATCTTTGTGCTCCCGCATACTCATGTGCCCAACTCTCCCCTAAATAAATATTACTTTTGTTTTTAATGGGATTACGTGTTATTTTCTAAAATGCTACATTAACAGAACCACAAAGGAAAGAAACTCGTAAATATTACTAAACCTTAATTTAATATTACAAGATCAGGAGAATTCTTTTGTATGAAGCCATGTTACCTTTCCGCATGAGAATTTTTTTTAAGAAGACAGGCACAATTAAAAATAAATTTACAACCGAATTATTACTAGTGAGTGTTGCTGGGTTCCAAGTATCGCCGTTACCGTATAAGATACTGTGCAAGATGTACTTCATTTTTACCATAGTTTGGTTTACCGTTCCGGTATTTTGGAGAGCGATACCTAATTGAATAATATTGAAGTAGCAGATTAACATAAATAATCGATGTTCAGCATTAAAATGGAAGCGTTTCAGGTTGTCAGTTAGTTGCTTAAGCTGTATATGAATCACGCTTAAGTGTTTTATGATTTTATAGAATTACTACAATGTAATTCGATAAATAAACAACAAAAATACACATGTAGACAAAATATACAGGGCGAGCAAAAATTATGATCACCAAAGTGTGCTTTGTATCTAAGGTTTTTCGTTTGTTCTCGTTAAAATTCTAAACAATCTAGTTTTCGTAAAGAATAAAAGTTCATCCGATAAAAAAAAACGCTTGTGGTTTTACGTATGATAAATTCACTCCTACAATAAAATAAAACCCTCTCCAGCTACAAATTAAATGATAAAAACCTCTCCAGCTCAAAATCGAGTAGCTTTTCTATTTCATTGCTCGGCAACCTGACATATTGTTACAAATTAATTTGATGCTGTCAAACATTTTTTTAGTGAAGGATTATTTTTTTTTAGTATCTATTCATGCCAAAATTCGTGAATTTCTTTAGCTAAAAATCACTCGATCTTTTTTTTAAGATCGGATAAACTTTTATTTTTTAAACTCAAACTAGATCACTTATTAGCAATTTAAACTCGAACAATCGGTAATAGATCCAGCTCCAGCTTCGCTGTCGCGTTTTTATTATTTCGTTTGTTCTCGTTAAATTTCTAAGCAATCTAGTTTTCGTAAAAAATAAAAGTTTATCCGATAAAAAAAGCTCTTGTGGTTTTACGTATGATGAAATCCTTATTAACCTTCCAAGGTAAAAAAAAAACTGTAACCTGTCATCAGTACCTGACATGACAACATAAGTATTAATTATCTTCAAATATATCATTAATATATACTGCTAACATTACGAGACCCGAATTAAAAACAAAAATAAAATCGAGTTCGATTCAAACACAAAATAGTATAATAAACTATAAGTGGTATAATGGAAGTGTAAACCTCATTGACTTCCGAGAATATTAGCAGTATTAACAATATTAATTTGAACAGCATTTACTCTGATTTAAAAAACCGAAGTATTAATATTTCAAAGAACATCAACTGCACTTTTCACATTTATTTAAAAAATTAAGATTGTTAAATATTTCAATAAAGCTGGATTTATAAACTCGAAAAGTTGAGGAGGTTGAAGTTATGTTCAAGTTGGTGAGATTTGATTTTCGACAGTTCAGAATATGGTATTTATATAGTCAGTAGCGAAGTTCGAAAAGTTCTTGTTTGATTGGTTAAAGTTTGTGTCCAATAGAATGAATTATTAACACACAAAACTAACCTTACAACAATAAAAAGAAAATACAAATGGCGAAATGGCGACGTAAACAACGAACCACATGACCTTAAAATTGCATCTTCATTGGTCGGAACGAACTTTCCGAACTCCGAACATAAAAATTGGTTACCTCGAATTACCCGGGAACTTTTCGAAACTTACGAACTTTGTACTGAGTTTACAAATTGAACTGAGTGTTTCCTTTAGTTTAAATTGAATTCTTATTTCCAACGCCAACTAAACCGAAGTTCGAAAAGTTGTTTGATTGGTTGAAATTTTTGTCAAATACAGTGATAGTGTTGTAGATAAATCCATAATTTTGGATTAACTCGAGGAACAATAAATTAGTGTCATCATTCTCTATACTATCCATTTCTACTCTTTCAATTTCTAGCACAAAACACAATACTAAGCTTACAACAAAGAGAAAATCCAAATACAAATGACGCAAGGACGACGTAAACAACGAAAAGACATTTGACATTTCGCTGTAACCACATGACTTTAAATTAGCGTCGTCATTGATCGAAACGAACCTCTCGAACTTCGAACATAAAAATTGGTTATCTCGAACTACACGGGAACTTTTCGAAACTTAATTACAAACTTTGCACGAACTGGGTTTGTAAATTGAACTCAGTGTTCCCTTTAGTTTAAATTGAACTCTTATTTCGAACGCTAACTGAACCTCAACCTTGCCAACTTTTCGAGTTTATAAATCCAGCTTCAAGCTAGGAAAGTACAAAGTTAGAATGACCAATAAATATAAAATAAAGTTTAAGGACTTACCTAACATCCAGTTTAGTAGAAAAAACGCTGTCTTAAATTAATAAGTACAACTCATAGTAACTTTAAAGGTTGAAGACTTGGTATGTGAGATGTTTCATCATCTTCAGATATGAATGAAGTTCTGGTTAAATTCGGATTTTCTGATCAAAGAAGAAACATTTTAAGTAAGACAATGGAATAGTTTAAACCATATGAAGGAGAAACATTTTTTTAATTGTTAGTTTTAAATTAAATTTAATATAAAAAATTAAATAAAATCATTGTTTTATTTCAACCAAACCATGTGCAGTTAGCTGATGTGGTAATATGATTTAAACTATTCCATTGTCTTACTTAAAATGTTTCTTCTTTGATCAGAAAATCCGAATTTAACCAGAACTTCATTCATATCTAAAGATGATTAAACATCTCACATACCAAGTCTTCAACTCTTAAAGTTACTATGAGTTGTACTCATTAATTTGAGACAAAGTTTTTTCTACTAAACTCGATGTTAGGTGAGCCCTTAAACTTTATTTTATATTTATTGGTCGTTCTAACTTTGTACTTTCCTTATAGTATAGCCTGATGATGAGTGCTTAAGCGCTCGCAACATGTAGGGTACCTTTTTATTTAGCATTATCATTATTAAACTGTGGAGAAAGACTGCATTATTTTATTTACTGTACATTAACTCCACTGAAAGCATGGACTATTTCTTCAACAATAATTGCTATAGTTTCAAATGTGTCGACAATTGTTTCCATAGATATTATTCGACGAATAGCGCTATCTTTAGGTGAAAGTATCAAACCTTAGAGTAGTAATTATTAATCTGTTTATTATTGCATTACCTGTTTATGCTTTAGTTTGTAAGAAGTACCCGAAGAAGCTATAGTATAACGAAACATGTCGTACAGTGTACAATAAAATAGTGGAAATTAACTTATGTTAGTGTTTCATTTAGTAAATCTTATAAGACGTGCAAATATATTATAAATTACCATAGTTGTAATATTACTTTCTAAAGTTACTTTCAATAAATAAAAAAAGAAAGTAAAATATTCCCAAATTTACCAGAAAATTCTATACACTCGTGGTATTATCATCATCGAATATTTACTTTCAGATTGTGAAAAATATAAAATCCACAATATAGAATTTCATTTGTCAAGCGATTTCTGAAATATATCGGAAGATATTTATTCTTTTATGTCCTCAAATGGTGAGGAAATGACACTCTGAGTGGGCCGTTTCCTGCCATTTTATCGACGGTATACTTTTCGATGACTCTCAACGCTCCTTGACGTGTGCCCAAAGTATTAAGTGTCATTTCCGGTGTTTTAAAATATCTGTCGCAGTGAAGGTAAATTAATCAAAAACGGTGGTTTGAACTACTTATATTTTGGGGCGCGAAATTACATTTTCTCGTTCAATAAGGCGAACTAACCTGAAACAAAAATACCTTTTTTTCTTTCAATTCACTGACGAGGAAGCACTTTCATAATGTTTTAATATTTCGCCCCTTCTGAAAAATTTGAAAGGTATTCAAGGTATAAAATCAGCTCTGTATAAATGTAATAAATCCTAAACCAGTTAAATCGGTTTAAACCTTTGGTCGAAAGCAATGACAAGTCGACACTAACGAGCATATATTAATTTTCATTAATAATTTAGCCTTAAAAATGGCTCCGATTTAATATAACACAAAATTAATCTGCTTGCTTAAATTCCCTTAAGTTGAAAGAGACAAATGGGCAGAATGTCGTAAATAAAAATTATAGTGTAACTCTTACTGAAAGTGAATTAATCTCTTTGAAGATTAGTGCCTTTTTTAAAAGTCCGGCATTAATTATTTCGACACCTTATTACCGGGACTGTTCTAGAAGTATTTAGTCAAACGTACAGGGTGGCTGATTAGTTCCAGTAAGGTCAATATCTGCTTTGTTGTTAGAAATATCGAAAATTATTAAATATAAATGTACTAGGATAAATAAAATTGCACATTTTAAAAATATTTTTGGATATACAGGAGGCGCCAAAACAGCGGGGCACCATGAAAGTAGTTTTTTTTAACGGTAGCACCTATTTCTTTTTGCCTCATCTAATTCGGCTTAAAATTCTACATAATATGCTTCACTATTTTTTTTTCGCGATTTATACGGCGTTGCCAGATTACTCAATTTTTCAGAAAATAAAGAAATAATTTTAAAATATTACTAATGTAAACAACAAGACTGTTGTTGGGGAAATGTTCAGTTATCTAGTTGCATAACTTAATACACTTGGACAAGTATCAGTTCAAAGCATAGAATGTACCGCAACGTTGCCTTCTAGACTAATTTCCTAGAAGATACGTCTATAAAACGAGCCTACGTGACAAAAAGCCGGGTTTCAAACCGATATATGTTTCTTAAACGACTAGGACGACCGATGTAAGTTCAGTTTTACTAAGGTTTATTGGTATGCAACCAGATATAACTACGTGTTAATTGAAATAGTATGACATGATGAGACTGTGTGTACGAGAAAGACGGACGATATATCGCTAGTAAGACTTATTGACGTGTTTTAGTTTTTCGGGAAGATAAGAGAGATCTGTAATAGCTCGCGCGTGTGAAGCAGACGGTTTCTTTCGCTGTTTATGCGAGTTTTTAGTTCTTTGATGGCGCAGTTCGCGGTGTCATCCTGAAGATATATTAATGTGATTAATATATCCAGACTTAAGTAGAGTTCCGCATCACGCCTTGCAGAAAGCACACGGGCTTCTCGCGGCATTTTGCGCGGTTTTAGTTGATTTTATGGTATTCAAGCCATGAAATAAGTTGGAAATTCGCGGAGTTCTATTCCGAAGGTGTATTAATGTGATTACTACAACCCAACTCAAGTTCTGTTTATCTGTTTTTAGAGTACAGTAGTGTACCCCAATATTATTGTTTGTTTAGTGATGTAAAAATGTATAGCCGTTTAATGCAGTAAGTAGTTACGATACTAAGTTGTAAAAGTTAAATGCATTTGCTGGTACGCAGAACGGTTGTGAAAATGAGTAAATGAAATACCAGAAGTAAATAGATATACTTTGTGGGAGAAAAAAGCCTTTTATTTTAACTGACATATTTTGAACCACGCAACCTATGAGAAATACTGTAACCAATTTATGTTTGGCGCAAGCATATAAAGGCAGCGCCAACAGCTGTCAAAACGGAACATCAAGATTTTATACAGGGTGTTTGTTTAAATAGATACGAGTGTAGCAATCTTAAAATAAATATTACTCTATTTTTTTAAATAACCCCCCCCCCCTGTATATTCTTACACTTTACAGATAATTTCAACCTTCATAAATATGCAATTATAATAAATGCTCTAAAACGCAACGTTTTTTTAATATTTCGTGTTTTATTTAAAAAATGTTAAAATATCGGCACTTTCATAAGTTGGCTACGAGTTGAACAAAAATCAGATGAATTTAGATTTCTGACATATAACTCTTATGGTATTTAAAAAAAAAATTATTATTGTTGATATTTGGTGATTTTTTGTTGAAATTGCTATTATTTTTTCTACGGACAAATTGGTATGGTTCTCTCTACTTGTAACAAGTGTCTAAATCGAGTTTTTAGACTGTAAACAGGTTTTAATCAATTTGTCTACTCATTAGGGGTTAAAAAAAAAATTATATACCGAAAAAAGTTGGAAAATAGCATTTTATGCAACAAGAGCATAAAGTAGTACTTTTTCTCACGATTGTCAAGAATGCCGCAATGCCCAGGAGTCATCGAAAAGTCGTTTGAATTTTTTGGCTCACTGTTTTTGCTAAAACAAATACCGTTATTTATTACTGCAGTATTTTGAAAGTAACAAAATGTCTATGCTTTTTCTCAAAAACAAAGCAAGATACGACAAAAATGCCAAAAATAAAAAAGTTGTAGTCGTAGTTGCCTAATTTAAGAAAAATACAAAAATTGCAAAACAATCAGTAAGGTGCCTGCCGGGACGCCACTGGACTTAAAAATTGTAATCTACTCAGGGCTAAGTATTGTATATTTTTATTTGCACTCTAAATAGTGAACGAACTCGGTTGAGTAATAAAACAGTTCGTTAATTAGTTTGGTATATGGAGACACCACTGTAATAATTAAGGTCAGTAGATCGTTCACTATAACTTTAATTATTACAATTTTTTCGAATCGCCTAATAAAGGAGTTGGGGAATCTTTTAGGACATTGCTAAAGCAGCCTCGCAGAAGCTTGGAGTACTTTTCCGAACAAAGAACCTCTATTCACCCCAACAACTTTCGATGCTCTATAACGCCCAAATTCGCTGGAGTACTGTTCGCATATTTGGGGCTCTGCTCCTAAACATACCCTGAGATTGCTGGATTCCATTCAAAGGAGAGCCATTCGCTTGATCGGTGACCATGGTCTGACAAGCAACGTACGTGGTTCAGCTTAGTGTCCTTCGAACGACACTGTTTCAAAATTCTTTTATCTGGAGAACGTCCTCCCTGAGATCGTGTTCCCCAACGGGTATAATCTCCAAATATTCAAGACCAACGTGAATTATTTCCTGCGCACACGCACCGCTCCCAGAGCGCCATAAAGGATTTATCCTGCAGTGCTGTGCCTTATCATAAAAAAAAAAAAATTAAAGAAACTGTCATTATGTCGTTATACTTACTTCAGCCGATTTTCTTAAATTTGAACCTGATTTAAAGGGAATTTCTTGGAGTTTAAATAAATGATTCAAGAATTGTATGACATTAATTGTTATCTTGCTTACTATGGGTATACCGGGTACCGGAAACTGAAAACTGAATAATTTTTTTAAGAAAAATCAAAATAACTCTTAAACGGTTGGTGATATTGATTTACGGTTTAGACGAGTCAATTTCAATGCAAGTTGTCTCTTATACTAGCAAAAAAAAAGTCATACCATCCAATTTGAAAATACCCCATATACAATAAATTGTATTGGGAAACTTGTGACAATTCTTGAATAATTTATTTAAACTCCAAGGAATTCCCTACTAAACAAGTTCAAGTTCAAGAAAATCCGTTGAAGGATAACGGCACAAGGACAGTTTTTCTTAAATGTCCTAAAGGCTTCCCCCACTTATTAGGCGAGATTCGAAAAAATACCAATAATAAAAGTTGTAGCGAACTATCTACTACTTGTAATTATTTATTTGTTTTTTTGCGGTTAGGAGGCATTTTTTGCCGCAAAATGAACTTTTAAAAATAAATGAGCCGTTGTGCCCTCTTGTGGCAGGTTTCGAAACTTGAAATTATTTTTAATGAATTTCTCTTGGAAATTTTTATAACGGTAGTAATTTTTTAAATCTGTGAGACCTATCGTTTTCGAGATATAGCCGCTTTGTACCCTTATTAAGACACACGTATAATTTAAAAATTCACAGATATTGCATCTTACGCAACCATCCTATGTATTGAAAATACCCGACACAACTTTTACATTTTAATGTTTTTCTATGTGATGTGATAAAATCCCTTTCAATATAGGTAATAATAATATACTGTTTACTAAGTTTATCTTAATTTGTTATTTGGCAGCATCTTATACCGAGTGGTGAATCGCCAAGCTGGCGACAGGAAATTCAACGTAATGAGAACCATACAATGTATGCTACTGATACATAAATTTTTTTTTTTTGAATATTAAGGAGAATGCAAAATTGCAAAAGTTAAATAAAATAATGCCAGACACGACTTATACCTTCTGATGTTTAAATCTAATTACTCGTTACTATTATCAAGATTTTGATTTGTGTCAACATTAACCTTCAATTGGTATTTTGCCAAAACAACCAATTTAATTGTTTTAAAACTGGTGCTGTTTGCAGCATCTCAATCGCATTGCCATATTATCCTGGTTAATTATTATTGTAGCAACAGCTGCCATAGTGAGCTAAATGATACCTTTGAAAAATTACCTTGTTTGGCAATAACAACCCATTATTCAAGCCATTTTAAGCAAATTATTAAAAAATTACATTGGTTGTTTTTGCAAAATACCCTTCAATTAAGATGACAAAATCAGAAAAACAAATATAAAATAAACGCATTTTAATATTCTTAAAGTACGTATGAAAAATGTAAACATTTTACTAATATACTTCTATGCGGGCCAGAAAGGCCAACAATACCTCTTCGCGCTCCATTTGAGTAAAACTTTAAAATTGCTTTAAATCGCATTAATTAAAAAAAAAATTATGTGTCACTTGTCTTTTATGATGTTACAAATGGGTACAATTTCGACTTTAGTATTTTTAATCTCATTTGGAATACTACAGTTTTTGACCTGATTTACGGGTATTTATCATGGATATTTCATCTATAAACCTTGGAAACTGGCCATCCCTTACCTATAAAATTTCCGTTTTTTGACAAAATCCCGTCATCTAAAATAGTAAAATAATTACTATACGATCCAGTCACCAGTATAATAGTACTTCCTACCCCTTTACGAAATTTTATTTATTTTATATTATACCAATTTGAAAACTATTAAACACCCAAACTATGTATGTTTATTTATTAGACAAATTTGTCACCGATTAAATAATTTTAAAGTTCATTCATATTAGATACGCTAAGCAGTCTCGAGCCCGTAACATTGCGACTAGAATCAAAGACAAATGATATCCCACTACCGACTGCCGCCGCGCGCCGCTGCATGTCGTTTTCTTCTGCATGTCGCCCGTCGACTATTCTCATATAAGCGCGCCCATAAGTATTTTCAATACTAAAAAACAATTTTGAAACTAGAGCACACTGCTTTCTCGACATATAGGTTATAGTTTATTTTATTTAAGCCCATTATGCTGTTGCTGAACATCCTTACAGCGCTCTATTATATAGAAGCCTAAACAATTAACCAATATCAAGATTCCAACAGTCATTCATAAAGACATAACACGCGGTTAAATTCCCTCCATCCTCCATCATCCATATAAAGTGCTACACGAGATTTAACATATTTTAATAATAATCATACCAAAACAGATCTAGATAACATTGTGCTCTATAATCTCCGAATATAAACCTCGTTTCATCAAAAGCCCGAACACAATAAAAGAACTGGCTGGTAGATAAAGATCGACAAGGTCCCTGAGGGCTTCATTCAGTCGACTAGGGTTGCCGAAAATATACGACGATCATAGAAAAGGCTCTAGAGTAGTAAGGTAGAGTTTTTGCTCTATTTGATTTGTCGTTTGTCTTCTACATTTAGATTTTTCTCGCTTTTAGTTTCTCGAATATTAAAGGAATTATTGGCCACCATTTTAAGTTTGTGGCATAATATAGTTGATGCAAAACAGAAACCGATGCACGTCATACCCTTCGAGTGACGTTAGATATCGACAGTGTTACCAGCTTGTAACCCAAATATCCGATTGAGGGAATTACAGTTCTTCTTCATAAAAACAAGATAAATATACAAGAATTTCCCATAGTTTATATATTTGTTTACTACATAATACCTTTTACCATCAACTTTAGTAGATCTAACGTTTCTTTTATTTTCTTCTTGCCAAGATCGACCAATGGTTCTGAAAAATTCATGTTTCATCCAAGAAAACGAATTGGTACAGGAATGCTTCTTTTTCTTTAATATATTCTTTCAAAAATACCAATCGTTTGAGAGCTACATGAGAAAGTTCCATAAGCCCTCGCCTCGGTTCATTCTTTTTCGATCCGAAGTCTATTTCTTTAAGATGGTACAAAAAGAGTTAAGACAACCATCAAACAGTTGTCTGGTTTTTAATTTCTTACTTTAAGTCATCAAAGTTACATGATATTCTAAAAAAAGTTACAGCTTAAGCATAACCAATGTAAAATATCAGTTTTTCAAAATACAACTTACTTGTTTTATACATTCCATAAATAGTGTCACGGATAGAACTTATATCCAATCTTGACACATTTACAACTCTCTTTAAATAAGAACGTTTCCTTTTAGGTGACTCCAATAATTTATTTTGCTTAACTGTTGTTGAAACTGCGCTTACAGTGGAGATATTCAAATTTAGGGCAGCTGCTACACGCTAAAAATTAGTAAAGTAGATATAAAATAGTTAGACCTTAACACACTCTTTAAATTTACTTCTCTAACTGCTGTCAACGATAACAATGGGCCATTGTTGTTAAGTTCTTCCTGAAAATAGCTTATTAAAGAAACTACAAGCCCTTTGCAGCGGCTATTTAAATGCTTCGGCATTTTTCACAAATAGTAAACAACGGAATCGACAGAGATATGTATGTGCACTTTTGTTTTTCTTAAAAGATCAGTTTTTTCAAGCTATTTATGAAAAGATCTGGAGTTTTCGTTCAAAAATATACGGCACAGCAACACAGAAGCACAAAACAATTAAGGTTAGTTTTCCATGAAACGTCAAACAAAGTCAACGAACAAGCTGGCGCCACCGCACCGTTTACAGTTGTGTTGCCAAATATCGGCCAATAAAATTCAAATTATATTAATTTTTACAAGCTTAAATACACAAAATATTTGCTATAAGTGGGTTCGTATCAAAGAAGAATACTTTAAGTTTGTAGTAAATTTAATATCGCATCAAGTTTTAATTCTTTTTGCCCAAATTTAATTTCCTCCGTGTTTTCTCACGGACTTTCAATTATGATTGATGACATGCATCGGTTATTGTTTTGCATCCACTGTGTGTGCCATTTTTTTAAAATCCAGACATCAATACTGTTTCTTAGAATGACACGTACCGTCCCTACTCACAATAGTCTATCTCTGATGGCTAATTTATTAATTTCTTTTCTGGTGCTTCAAACAATCTATTACAGCAATTAGAAAATATCTCTTTTACAACAAATGTGCATGTGCAAGGTGTTAATAATACCATTTCCTTACAACCAGTAGACGCTAAACAAACTAAGTACATAGTGGTATGGATGAAATATCGACCTCTCTTATTAAATACATAATTACAGCCATCACCCAGCCCATTGTCAACATCTTTAATAATTCACTCAGATTTGGCGTATTTCCAGATAAGTTAAAAATTACTTTAATAGTTCCGTTTTTCTAAAAAGGGCGATGAGTCGAAACTCGAAAACTACAGACCAATTAGTTGGCATCTTTCTGAAAGATCCTGGAATGAGTGATGAGTGACCGCATTATGGAATTCTTTATAGGGCACAGAATTCTTAATGAGGTTCAACATGCCTATTTAAAGGGTAGGTCAACACAAATGGCCATTTTTCAGTTTATCTGTTCTAATTAATAGATCAAAATTATTGATGGCTGAAGCATCTAAGTGGTTTACCAAAAATAAGCTAATATTGAATAATAATAAGACAAACGTCATCATTTTCGAGACAAAAAGATCAAGACTTCAAGACCCGGCCACCATAAGCGTAAATGGTAAAAATATGAAACTAGATTCAACTACTAGGTTTTTGGGAATGGTATTAGATTGTTGTCTTTCGTGGGATCAGCACACTGAATATACTGTAATTAAGTTGAATAGAATATATCATACCTTTCGTGTACTGTCAAAATATGCATGTCGAAACTGAAGTAAAAAAGATGAATAAATAAATGAACTATAATTGTTAGTTGGAAATAAACAATTGAATTAAATTGAAGTTTTAATTGTATATACTTTTTCCCTCTACTTTCCCCAATAGAATATTTATTTATTTATTTATTTGAACTACAATTTACAGGTTGATACTTAAATATCATTAACCCACTTACAAATGTAGTGATTAAATTTGTGTCGCCCAAGAGCGACTTAATATCTAAAATCTCATTATAAAAAATCTTAAAATTAGCAAAATATTTTACTAATACTCAACTATATTCAAGATATTCAACATTCTTTTTTTAAGATTGTTTATAAATGGTCCTTTTTTCCCACTAAAAATATCACAGTATTTTTGATTGTTATTATAATTCACAACCATATAACTAACAGGAGATTTTTTTTGATAATTGGTTCTGACAAGTTTACTAGAAAAAGTTCTATAACCACGTGACCTGGTTCTGTTGGGTATACTTAAACTAACAATTTGTATCGTTGTGTTGTCTATAGCTAAGTTATTAAATATATTGTACAAGTACATAATACTGCTGAAGATTCTCTTATTATGGAGGGTCATTAGGTTATAGCGTTTTAAATTAACAGGATAATTGTTATCATGATTTTTTTTCAGTATAAAATCGGATAAACGGATAAACTTTTTTTGTACTTTTTCAATCATTTGAATGTATTTGACATAGAAACGACACCAAACAACACTAGCATATTCAAGTTTTGATCTAACTAGACTATTAAAAAGAACTTTAAGAGTTTTCTCAGATTTAAAAGATTTTGAGTTACGCAAAATAAAACCGAGATTTTTATAAGATTGTTTTACAATTGATTCTATGTGAGCATTGAAGGATAATTTGTCATCAAATAAAACTCCTAAGTCTTTTTTTTGTGAAACTGTTTCTATAACATTACCGTTTATTAAGTAGGAAAAGTTTATCAGTTTTTTAGAATAGGAAAACCTCATGTGGTTACATTTGTCAATATTAAAAGGCAGATTATTTATTTTGGACCAAATATACAATGCGTCTAGATCTCTTTGTAAATTCTTGCAGTCGTTGATACTAATGATTTTTAAAAATAATTTTACGTCGTCTGCAAAAAGAAGAATTTGAGAATGTTTGATAATATTAACCGCATCATCAATAAATAACAAAAATAATAAAGGTCCTAAGTTGGATCCTTGTGGAATTCCAGACGACGCAGTGAAATTGGACGAATTGCAACCCTTGATTGATACATAATTTAATCTGTCTGTTAGATAAGATTTTATAAATAGAGACCAGTTTAATGTACTGTAATATACACAATAACACAATTTCTTAACTAAATGTCATGGTGCTATTTAATTCTGCTTTCTTGGCCTTTCCGTGTTATGGTAGGCCCGGTCATAACATTATATCTTCCCCTAAGCCACAAAACATTTTCTAAAATAATCAACCGCAAAAAATAATGTGAAATATATTGAAATTCGCGTTATCTTTTTTGCCTCGGGTCCGGGCCTATATACCTATAGGCCATTCGAGACATATGGCCTATATATTAGGGCCGGTATTTTATCTTAATATTAATAATAGTCCAAAACCAATTGGATAAAATGGTTCCTTTTATGGTAAATATGGCTTACAACGCAACGATTGTATTAGGGGTTGTAGTAACGTAAATAGACATTCAATCACTGAGGAAAAACTTTATTTTCTGCGAATTAAAACCCATAATTAATTTTTTGTTAATTGTGGCAGTGTTATTAATGTCATCAAGTGAAATATATTGCAGGCCAGATATTTTCTTATGTTTTTAAAATCTTATAATACGATGGAAACTGGAACAAAGAATTGTTAAAGAATGTGAGACCATAACGCCAGAAATGCCTCAACATTTTTTTAGAATATCAGGAGGTGTGCCATTTTGTGCATCAAACAAGGCGAGGGACACATTTTCAACAGATACTTTAATTGGTCTTTTTGTTGTTATTAAAAAACAAGTTCTTAGTCTTTCATTCCAATTTTTAAAGTTGTAGTTCATTAATCAAATCAAATCAAAATATGCTTTATTGTCATAAAGTATTATTTTTATCGACAAAGCCTTTTTTTAAATTAAATTAACAATAAAATATAATAATATAGTAAAACTTAAAATATCGGAATAAAAAAAAATGCAAATAATTATGACAGAGTATCACCACAACATTCATCTAGAGTATAATAAGCATTTTCCACTTATAAATTTTTAACAATTTTTTAAACATTTTAAAATTTGACATTTTCTTAATAAAATCGGAAGATAATTAAAAATCTTTTTAGAATCATAAATTATGGATTTGGAGTGAACATTTAAAAGTTAATATATTTGTTTTAGTGATATTAAATGAGAGTAGATTAGAGTCACACCACTTTTTAACATTTAATAAATCTTCATTAATTATTTTAATTAATTCATTACAATATTTACTATGCCAAAGTATTGTTGCATCATCAACAAATATGGTAAATTTACCATTTATAAAAATTGACGCAAGGTCATTTATATATATTAAAAATAGTAATGGACCGAAAACTGAACCTTGAGGTACTCCACAATCAATTTTATTACTTTTTAATTTCTTACCAATTAACAATACTACTTGAGATCATCCAGATAAATATGATTTAAACCATTTAAGTGATATACCTCTAAAGCCATAAAGCTCAAGCTTCTTTAATAATATAGCATGGTTAACACAATCAAAAGCTTTAGAAATATCACAAAATATTGCTGCAGCAAAATCTCCTTCATTTAATTTAAAATAAAGATGTTCAAGAAATGAAGAAATAGCATCACTAGTATTTTTATTTTTTTAAAATGCAAATTGGTTTGTATTTAAAATATTGTTTTTATTTAAAAAATAAATCATTTTACAAGTTTTCCAATAATTTTGAAAAGTGTCGGAAGTGAAGAAATTGGACGAAAATTAGAAGCAGATTCACAATCACCTCCTTTATGAATTATTTTACCTCTTCTCTTCTTCCTTTTATTCAACAGCTTTTACTGGTCCATTCTTGGACATAGGCCTCAATTTATGTTCTCCACCCCAACCCATTTTGTACTTTGGGATGCCAGTTTCTTTCTACTCTTTCCTTGATGTCGTCGATCCATCTTCTTTGGGGGCGTCCTGTTTCTTTTGGAAAGTCTCCATTGCAGTGTTTGCTGAGTCTATCTTATACTATCTTGTCTAGCAATGTGGCCCACCCAGATCCATTTTAAAGTGGTGACACGTTTTATCAAGTTTGCTACCTTTGTTCGTTTCTTAGGTAGTCTCGAACTGATACTCCTAACATAGTTCGTTCTATTGCTTTTTGCGCGCTTCGAAGTTTGCTAGCAGCTTTTTTGTTTAGTGTAATTGTCTCCATTACGTGTCATAACAGGAATGATACAGGTATGGAATACTTTTGCTTGAAGATGTATAGGTATGTCAAGGTTTTTAAAAACACTTGTTCTTAGTCGACCAAATGTCATTCGTGTGAATCTGATCCTTCTGCTGACTTTCCTTGGCAAGTTTTATTTGATGGCCTAGGTATACGTTATTTCCGTTTTCACAACTCTTTTGATTAAACTACATTCAACGTATGTTTATGCTTTTTCTGTGGCATTTTGCTTAGGTTCATGCTGAACCCGACTCTTTTCTAGGTTTCTTTCAACTCTGATAGCATTTCTTCTAGTTCTTCTATAGGTTGGTGCTTATTAGGACTACGTCGTCGGCAAAGCGAAGGGGACTAAAATATCTGCCATCTATTCTTATTCCCTTCGATCCCCATTTACTTCTTTGAAAACGTCTCCAGCCCCAATATAAAAAGTTTTGGAGAGATTGTGTCTTCTTGCCTTACTTCTCGATGACTGGGTCTTTTGTGTTTCCAGATCTTCTCCAATTTCAACTTATAGGGTTGCTTTTTCATTTATGTGTTTCAGAAGATCTCTAAATATTGGGTCTATTCGTATATATAGAGATATTTAATGATGGTTGATTTCACAAACCAATAATATGCTGATATGCATTTTATTTGTGGTCTTGCCAAAGAAATTTGAAGGTAAACGACTCTATCGGCAGCATTATCCAAATCGAAGACAAGTACTTTTGCACAGGTACGCGCAAATGCAACTTCCAAACAATCCACTTATTTGGCGGGGGCACATTGCACTGTAAGAACTATCGAAATTAGGGAAACAGTCCTAAATGCTGTAAAAGGCGAACCAGGTACAAGTACAAGAAATTTGCGGCAACTTTAAACATTTCATCTGTGCTAGTTTGGAAAATTTTGATGGATAACTTGATGTATCCTTTGTCTGGTTTGACAATAAAAGTCAGTCAGTGAAATATGATCCGAAACATATCTTTAAGGTTGTTCAAACAACAAGACATTTGCCAGATGACATTAAAAGAATCATCAATCCTGTAGTTCAGAGGAAGGCCTTTTTTTGTCATCCAAAGAATATTTTGTTAGCTATGATAGTCAAAGAAAAATAGCACCTACGAAAGTTGGGCTACAGAAGAGTATTAAAGACAAAAATTGAAATTCCGAAAGAGAACTTTCTTGAATTCCTTAATAAATTTTGATGTCATGGATTTGATACACTGGACCAAATGTAAGCTGTCGCCGCCTACAATATTGGAGAGCCTAACAGCCGAAACTATTTCTTCGTTTCTAAAGGACAAAACTCTGCCTGATTTTCATTTTATAAATGATCCATGTCACACACAAGCCGTGAAAATGGCTACATTAGAACAACATTGCTCTCAAGAGCGACAATGCCAAAATATTATCAAAAATCTGATTTTAAGGTAACGTAATTTACCACACTGGAATTGGTTGAATGGTTGAGAAGGGTGTGGGTGGAACTAGAATTGCAGCAGTAGCAGTCACTGTCTCGTGGTGAGTTCTGGGTCATTTCATACAAATTGAAATTGGCGAAGAGCTGCAAAGTAATGTAATAATTTATAATTTCAAATATCACAGTGCGGATATTTGTAACCATAATTTTTACCTTAATTTAATAATTTGAATAATAAAATGAAGCTCTTAGATTCCATTAGAATGCGTATCAACAACAAATTTTACATCACTTGCTTCCTGAAATTGAAGCAATCTGCGACGATTACGTGTTCCAACAAGACGGTGCTCCTTCCCACACCTCTCGGAGTACAAGAATGTTTTTGTTTGAGCAATGCCCCGATTACATTGAACCGATATGTGGCCACTCAACAGTCCAGACTTAAACCCTGTTGACTATTCTGTATGGGAATTTAAGAGGCAACTGTTCACAATGGTTAAAGGTTTAACACCATCGAAGAGCTAAAGGAAAGGTTACAGTTCTGTTGGAATGATTTTAACCAGGACATAATCAATGCAGCTATTGTCCTATGGCGAAGGCGACTGCAATCGGTGATAGAAAATCATATTCATAAAGTTATCCTGTAAATATCTAGACTACTTTCGATTTTAAGTGATAGTTAGTCTTGATATCATTAATTGTTAATATATAACTTGTTAATTGAACAAAATAAATTGTATTTCTTGAATTTTAAAATCTTTCGCAATGAGACCTATACTGGAGAATTTTCGATAGTTAAACTATCAAAAAAATGTATCATTTGAAATTTAAATAAATCAGATTCCGTTTGCAACGAACATAAGTGCACGTTTGTTGAAAAGAATCTGTCAATCCGGCCCTGTTTAAAATATTTTGATAAAAATGACACACATGACAAAAATAAAAGTGTACTCCTTTAATTTGAGCCACAGTGTTTATAACTCTCAGTACCTAATTAATAACAGTCAGGGTTATAATTTCCTTTTTTAAAACATTAAAATCCTATCAAAGCATTAATGACGTAATTGACTTTTCCGTCTTTTATACTTGGGCATGAACCATATTTAAGCCGTACCACCGTATAATCCCAAAATAATAATTAATTAACATATACCATATACAAAAAAATCCTAATTAACCAACATTATTAAGTGTTTCAAATCGATTTATTCAACCAGTTCGTCCAATCCTTATTCGGTCAGTCTTTTCTGCGGTGTCGATTGTGAGTCGAAGGGCCCCCCTCGGGGCTCGACAGGGGACCCACACCTGCCCCCTTCGGATTATTTAATATATTCACTCTGACGTTAATCATTGTAACACCTCTTTGTCAGGATGCCGCTTCGCATATCTCTGCGGTGTTGGTGATGTCTTTATTATTAACACTTTTTACTTGTCGGAAATATACGGGGTTTATGAGGAATTTTTCAGGACTATTTATATAGATTTCTTAACGACAAGGATTAGGCAGCGCAGCTCTATTTATTCTGAGCTTCTCTGGTTTTAACTCCAGAAAACGATGTTTTTCTTCAAACGCCAATAAACTTGACATCTTTCTACTTATTTTTTGACGTTAAAGTTTTGCTTTTCTTACAGTAGTGTGTGTGTGTCATAAATAAATAATGTTGAAAAATACAAGAAATATTGGATATTTGTATACTTTATTTATTTATGGAAAATACAACAATGAACTATTAATTAAACATCAGATTAAAAGTACAGTTATTTATTGTGGCCCCAGAAAAATTAACACAAGTTGTTGCGATCCTGATTTGTTTTTGTATTTTCTAGCGTTAAACCCTCCGAGGAACCACTTGCTGTTGAATTTATATCAACGTTAATAGGGATTGGTTCAGTAAAATGAGGTTGTAAATTATTTTTGCAATATCTTTCTTGTTGATCATCGATTCCTCAATGTACCCTTCAGCTACACAGCTGTACGAGTTTTTATAACAATAAAGCACACATTTCAAAATGACAACTTTATTTGACAGTCATCTTTTACCTTGACTGGTGCCCGCAAATACGGGGCCATAAAAAGGAGAAATAGTTAAAAAAAAATCGGCGATAACCCGTAAACGGGCTTTATCAAAAATATCTAAAGTTATTCTTTTGAATGTGGGTTTTAGTGCTCTTTAATAAACCTAAATAGAATTTTTCTCTGAAATAATTAGGGAAGCCAATAATTGACCCCATTTAAAATTACATGGGATTTCCTATGTCCCGCTCGACGATGCAACACCTGGTATATGCTTAAATATTGTTCCCTAACAATAGTAAACGATCGCGGTTTTCTAGTTTTACTATCAGGAATTCTTATGCGAATGGCTGATCCTAAGTATTGTATGTCATCAACGGCCATTTTTACAATTTCTTCACATCGGCATGCACCAGAAATACCAATAACAAGTACAATCTAAATATACCATAATATATTTCATAAAAAAACTTGTATTCTTTGACGTATTATCTCAATTTACCTTAATTCCTAAATACTTCTGATTAGGAGCTTCAGATAGAAAATTTTCAAATTGTTCCCTGGTAAATACTTTAGCTTTTTTGGAAGTGTAGCCTTCATTTTGCTTCTTTAAATAATCACCTAGCTTCAAAAACTTGCTTATGTCTATCCCTTGCCTGATATTTTTTGACCTTGTCATAGAATAATGTGACCACATTGTTGAACTTTTCATTTTTTGTTAGTTCGCCAGTTCAGAGAAATACGCCAAGAGTACATTTTCAGAATTATTATTTTTGATGTCTTTCTCATTACACCATCTCTGGAATCTTTTCAACGCAGCTTCGTAAATACTACTGGATTTGGTTAGCTACAAATTGTCCACGACATCTGCTGCAATTTTGGCAACCTCCGGGGGCGTACAGGTAAATTCTGATTCTGACATCTTTATTTAAAGTAAAGTATTCGATTAAAAAAAAATGATATTTAAAGAAAAAAACAGGAAATTAAAGCTTGGAAATTGCTTGTAATAAGATTCACTGACACTGGGTAAAATACGAAACTTTACATTTTTAAATGAAAAAAATTTAAAATTTGTATTTTTATCTTTCTATATTTTAACGACGCGATGTTTGAAGAAAAAATAGTATATTTTATTCGTAGTAAAAGCAATTTGTTTGACTCGTCATAAAAAGTTTTTTTTTTTTAAGCTCCCGACATGTTTCGAGTACGTAAGTACTCATCTTCAGGGGATACCAACATCGAGTTTAACATCGAAATAAGTTGTCTCAAATAAATGAGTACAACAGAAAGGCTGGAGACTTGGTGTATTAGATGGTTAATTATATGGAATGAGAAGTAAAGTTAAGATTAAGTTTTGTAATTTAGATAAGTGAAACATATTTGAATAGGATAATAAAAGATTATGACCTCTGAAGGAGAGAAGTTTTCTTTAATTTTGTTAAGCAGTTGAAGTATAGATTGTATTTATTGAAATTTAGGAGAAGTTTAAAGGAAGGTTTTTTGAAAATTATAAGAATCATGAGCTTATATGATTTAGTTTAGATGAGTAAAACATATCTTAAGTTCAAATAACGAAAGATTGTGACATATGGAGGAGAGAAGTTTTCTTTTAACTCGTTTAACAGTTAAATTATAGGTTTTACTTAGTAAAAAATTTTTTGTAAAATATTAAAAAGGTTTTAAAATTTTGAGTGGTTTTTCATCATTTTTTATTGTTAGCTTATATGATGATATGAGGCTTTGCCCCATATTTTAGAAAAATTATTAAAATGATCATTTTATTTATTATTTGATAGTAAAATGAATTTTAGAAAATTTTATTTTTTAATTGGTTATAAAGGAGATTCCATACAACCTTTGTGCAAACACAACCGCGGTTGTTAGAAAAAAACAACTCCTTTTTCAATGAGCTTTCCAAAAAGGTGTCACAAGTGGTGTTTCCCAATCTTATAAAAAAAGTTGGTTAGGGCTGCGCCCCCTCTTTGGGCCCAAATTTTTTTTTACATGAAAAAAACGAAGCCCATAAAAAATCTTTGAGGACGTATTTTTGTATTTTAGTGAAATCTTATTCTCAGATCAGCTATAAGCAGCATTCCATTTAAAGTCCCCACCCTGTATATTATGTAATTTTTCAATTTCTTTTAGTGATCTTGTTATATTTTTATTTGATGTGGTTATTTGAGGAGCTATTTTTCAAAAGGGAACAAGTCCATTTTTTACGAATTATAGGTAAAGGTGGCGTTGCATTCCTTAGGACTGTACTAAATTCTCAGCAAACATTTTAGCATTCAAATCGAAACATGTCCCTTGCAAATAGATACACCATTTGGTATATATTTTACAAAATGTAACAAGTCCATCAAATTATATTTTTCAAGGCGTAACATGTCCACATTTTGTTTCAAAATGCAACAGGTCCGAATAAATACATACTCTTTCATCAATTAAATTATTGCGGTAGCGTGTCAAAGTTGGAGCAGTACTTTTGCTACAGTTTTATCATTTAAAATGGATGCGAATGAAGGTGTTACTGTGTCAGAGCATAGTGTGGGCAGCCGCAAAAGATCCAGATTGGTTAGCAATACGAGGATTGCGAGAAAAAACGAAAAGTAAGTATTAAGTGATATTTGTTAGTGTTGTGTTTGGACTGAGAACGTTGGCGGCCGAGGATCCAGCGATGTTGGGTCAGCGCTTCTTCATTTTCTTACACACTCTCAGTTCAACGAATCGGTGACGAAAATTCGTTTTTTTTGTGACGGATGCGGGGGTCCGAACAAGAACAGCCATATCCTGCACATGCTGATGTACTGGCTTCATAAGGAATCGCAAAAGCATATTAAGGAAATTGAAATAATTTTTCCTGTGCGAGGTCATTCTTATCTACCTGCTGATCGAGTTTTCGGATGAGTGGAGAAAGAATTACGCAGACACGACAGAATTATTTTACCATCAGATAATACTGATATCTACAAGACGTTTGGAAATGTATTTGATTCTCCAACTCAAATACATTTCCACTGGACTGGAGAGTGTACGATCTGAAGAGTCTGCTTACGATATTTAAGAAATTCGACGGGATCAGCGAACAAAAAGTTGTTAATTTGAAGAAAACTTGGAACCGTGGTAAAAAACAGTGTTTTATAGAAATAAAGATCCGTCAAAAAACGATAACACCCTTTTGAAAAGGGGGAAATCAGTGAACAATCTTCTAGTTGCAGCTTTCGGTGAAAACTGGCGCCTTGAAGAAAGCTTACAGTGGTACTTTGAAATGTTGATCAGTGACTTCCGAAACGATGCTGAAATTAATCAAGACGACCAAGTGAATTGCGACTGTACACAAGAAGAGCCAGCACTGCAAACCTAAAAATGTGAAATCTTAAATTCGTTCTTTCCGTTTTACTGTATTATTGGAAATAAATTTTTTTTTTCAAAATGTAACTAGTCCTAATTTCTCTTTCAAAAGGAAACAAGTCAATTCAAATAGTGGCCATAAAATTCTATAGGATCGATTTTGATTTACACAAAAGAATAATTTCAGTTAATTACATATTCTTAAATAAAAAAAAAATAAAAATCGGTTCTCTACGATTTGCACATATTGCCAAATCAGTTATTTTGCCATACCCACAAATTCAGAAAATGGACTTGTTGCCTTTTGAAAAATAGTTCCTCATTTAATCCAACGATAATTTTTTGTGAGATGTTCTTGCTGTATTTTATCAACTTAATAAATATCTTATTTTTTTTTAGTTACCATATCCCGGGATTATAAAAGCCCTTCGGAATTGACAATCCCGGTTACTAGGTATATCATTTTATTGACCGAATATCAATCTGGCTCATTCATTTATTTATAATTTTTAATCTAAACCGAAATAAAACGAATTTGTTTCAAAAAATAATTTCACATGCAAATATGTATGTATGTATGAATTTTAATTATTTTTATTTTATTTATTTGCATATTATAGGTATTTTTGCAGATTTGATTGTTATTTCTGTGTAATTGTACAATATTGCATTGAATTTTGTATAGGAATTGTATTATAAAATAATAGTTTATAGAATTCTCTTCATTTTTCATGCGCATAATGTTACAATATTTAAATATTTTAGCTCACTAATTTTGTTACTTTATGCCTGATTAAGCTGCTGTATCTAAATTTCACGTTACACAGTAGCTTTGCGAGGGCGGGCTTTGAACTAAAACAACAAAAAAACGGCAATGGCACCCCCGAATTTTAAATAGCGCCCATAAAAAGTCCATATATAGGTTTCTAGTTTTGTTTCAGTTTTAAACGATTTATAGCGTTTTGATTTTTGCCACCGAAAAAAATAAACATATCAGAAAGCACTTTAAAAACGCTGTATCCAAAACGCGCATCGCTAATAAATTTTCCGGCAAAAAAAAGATGCGAAAATATAATTCATTTTAATTTGGCGATAAAAAATGGCGGCATTAATTTGAGTTCAAAAATGTGCACTATATCCCCGGCCACAAAAACGTCATAAATTATATTAATTAGAGTTTACAAACGACGACAAGAGGACCAAATAAATGGATATTATTAATGTGCGGGCTTAATTTGGGACTAAAAGCATTTTTGTTAGCTGTGACGCTTTACACGGTTTTTAAATTTTTGATACGTGTTGCCGGCAATCAAAATGAATAGCTTTTCTGCTTGTTTTTTAACTTAATTTTCGCGTACTTTTCGTTTAATTTCGCTCTTATTGCACGGAACGGATTGTTGGATTTATAAAGTTACTTAATTATTTTTATCGTGTTGTATTATTCTGTTCAAAGGCAATTAAATTTTAAATTCTAAGGTTGTCTCCTCGTTTAATAAAGTTGATTATAAACAAAAACTATACTAGTCAATCCAACAGTCAATAAAGTAGGTAAGTCAAAATCCTACTGTTAAAATACAGTAAATGTGTTAGCCAAAAGTCAGCTAAAGTAAAAATTCATACAGCTCACCTAAATTTAAGGAAGCGAGAAAATTTTTACGGTTTTGCTTTAAGTTAGCCCCACGTTGGGCGCCAAAATGGTAACGCGCACTAGTCATGTTTTTGGTGTTGAATGAAAAATAAAAAAAAGAATAAGATGGTACTCTTCAGCGATGCTATGATGAGCATCGCCGAGTAAGAAAACCCGTAAATAACGAAATGACCATTGAAAGTAAGAACTTCAATTAATTAAATTCAAACCAAAAAAGAAATAATTTGATTAATAATGAATATAAATATAAGTAGCAGTCACGGAATACGAGCAGCAACAACTGTACAGCACGCGTGCAAGTTGCCCTAGCTACCACAGGAAAAGCTTGCAAAGCTTCAAGATGGTCGTGCGACCTGACACCACGTAAACAAAAGAGCTAATTAAATAAAAAGGTAAACAGAGGAAGCTGTATAAATAAAACGCAGCAAGTAATAAAACAATATTGATGGCTTTATTCAACAAAAAAAAAAGTATTAGTACTAATGCTAGACTTAAATGACTAATGCTGTAGATACTTGGGTAAAACTTCCAAAGGAAGGTTCCGAACGACTTTAAAGGAGAGGAAGGTATGATGGGAAGATGTTCAGAAGACAGACAGGAGAAAGAAGATAAGACAGACGTCGTTTTAAAGAAAAACAAAACGAAAGACCCAGCAGGAGCTTGTAGGGCCTCAAGGTTGAGTTGAGTTGAGGGGTCAAGTAGGGGTTGTTGGGTGCTCCAGAGGTTTTGGCCCCCGCTCTGGTGACTCTTACTTTGAAACGGCAAAAGAACTACCAATATGGTTTTTCTTAGGCCGCCCAGTACGTCAGATCACCAGGAATATCCGTACCGCGACAGACCTCACGTATGAGTAACGTGGAAAAAACTTTTCTATCCAAAAGCATGCTAGGATGGTTAAGAAAATCGTGGACGAAAGGGCACTGGCTTCTTCTTCGCCTACTATTACATTTTTATAGTTTTTCCCAATATTTTATTTATTCTCGCTGCTTATTTCACTTTAATTTTATGTATACAAACTTCCGTTACTTGCATTTATATTTTTATTTTCTAAGTATATTTTGTCGGTCTTATGTACAAAATTTGTTTTTTATGAAGGTAATTTATTATATTCTTTTTAATTCTATCACGGGCGATAAAGTATGGATCTTCCATTTCGCACTACGGATTTGATACTTAGTGATGTTCACTTTGCCTAATGAGAAACATGACGACAAGTTTTAATCGAGCATGTTGAACTCGCCTGAAGCTCCCACGCCACCAAGAGTAAAAAATTTCTATATTAATTTTAAATTAACTGTTACATCAATCGCACAAATCATATCAAACAATTTAATAATTGTTAGTGATACAAAGGCGTTGTAAATTGCCTGTGCAAACCCTTATAAAAAAGAGCCGAATGCTGTGAATTTGGCTAGGTTTACCTCGTAAATAACACCTATATTTTTAACTTAATCTTGTTCGGGTACAGTGACTAACAGCTAGAGAAACATAACCTCACTTGTCACTCTCACTGTGCTTTTCGGTCGACTATTTTCAAATTTTTTTATATTTCCAATTAAAAAAATGGTTCTCCGCCCGCGGATTTGTCGTTTAGAAAGTACGTGCTACATATTGCAAGAAACGTTTTTCAATTTACGCCATTTTTCGCATAAGCCGATAAACTGGAAAATTACCTAAATATTTAATAATAAAATCTTGAGAAATAATTTAGCGCTGAAATGGGCCGGCGCTGAAATGTCCTAGCGATGAAACGGCGGCGCTGAAACGGCGGCGCTGAATAGTCCTAGACCCATCTGGGAAACCTTCAAAAGTCAATATTCGGATTAGACTGCAAACTAATAATATGCCCAAAAACCGACCAAGCTGTCAAATCATATTAAACCCATGATTGTTGAAGTACTTGTTGTTTCTTCCCTTCGGTAGAAACGTAGTGAAATGATCTGAGCGCTCCAGCTCAGTTTTCACGTGGCTCAAGTCGAACGGCTTGAAAAGCCGCTAGCCATCAATGATATGGCATGTTATTAAGACATGTCTATGAGGCAACATAATAATTTAATCATTCGGTTTACTCACAAAAGAACGCCATAACAACGTATCGTATTAATACTTATTACCGATCATCTATCACTAAGGAGATAAATAATGATGTGAAGGCACCTATCGGGATTTATTTAGTGTACCGAGGGCTCTAAGGCGGATCTGAAACTAATTATAATATAATAGGATTCTCGGGAAATTAAATTTAACACTAGAAAGGTGAGACTGCTTAGCCCGGGTCTCTTTGATGGAACTTCGACTTTAAAGTGAAAGATAATCTGTGTTTTAAAGTACTCCCTGTTTATTATAATTTCCACATATTGAAGAAAAACAATAAAAATGTCAAACGTGACCATTTAGAAAATCTAATTATATCTCTCATCAAGGATTTGCGGGTCACTGCATAGATCACTTTGAAAATTATAGCTCGTCATCTGTCACAAATTATAAGAATAATATTGGACAGTAATTTACACGTTATAAATGATAAATTTAATCGACCATTTTGAATTCTTTATTAATTAAGCCGTAATATCTTAACAAATACACGTATATAAATCCTACACCAGACAGAAAAAATTCCGCGGTTCATTACTCTGCTTGTACATTTTTTATAATCTTGGTGGCCAGATTGGGGATAATGAGAACACATTAAAAAGAATGCTAATAATCATCAGATATACAATACACCCCAAAAACAAAACCTCTATCTTAAGCTAGGACAAGGTTCCCGATCTATATGATATAACAAAGCTCCCTTGTAGTACTAGTAGTGGTTGTTGGTGAGGGGAGCCACATGAGCTTACCTGGGTCTTCTCCACCCAGACCTTTGTTAAACCTGCCTGACCTGCCAATGAAGTGTGGGGAGGCAAGACACTCGAGTCTTATCAAAGCCCAACAAGTATAAAGGAAGTACAGCGATGTCTCTTCGTTCTCTTAAGCATCCCGGACAATGAAAGACATGTGCTTCCTCAGTTTGCAGTGTCCTGTTAGAAGTCCTACCAAAGGAGTCAGAACACGTCTACTTTTAGGAAGAGTCCTCTCCAACTTGGCCTTGACAGATCAGGGTATAAAATCTTTGGATTGCCTTTAATTCGAAGTTTGCTGCCACTCCTTTTCAGAGCCTGGTCCATCAGGAATACCCTTACCTGCTGTTTGTCTAGTGCTGGTGCAGGTAGAGAGCCCCAGCTCCAAGTCCAGTAACTTCGTTTCTTAATATAAAAACTTAAAAAAAAAACTGCGCAAAAAATTAAAGTATTTGTAAACATGTCACAAGGATATCCTATTCTTCCCTATCCGAATTTCATGGATATCGAAATCTTACTTACTGCGCACTATACTGAATACTCATAAATCAGTATTATTGGCAGTGACGTAGCAGTCAAAACCATGGAATCCAATAATGGCAGCACGCAGTATTTTGGAGGTTTCCATGGCTTCGACTGTTATGCCACTGACAATAATATTGGGTTTTAAGTTTAGGTAGGTACTGAATTTCTCAAGTCTTAGTACATCAGAAGAATATTTTCGCCTTTCTTTTATATTTCAGATACTGTTACCGTTTTTCCAAATCTTACTTGCACTGTAACGGTTGTATTCTAATTTTAAGATTGTTTTTCATAGATGGTAGATGTTGGCTTACCCGGAATCGCCCGGTGAAATACTATCGCACCGACTTAGGTGGCGTGAAGTTGCTCGTTGAGCCAACGTTTCGTCGCTGTTCCAATGTCTCCGGTTTCCAGGGTGTGAATATATGAAAAATGCTATGATGATGGTTCCAAGATCAAAATGGTCCGGAGTTAATCTCGACCCCCGATCGGATCTCCGGGTGGGAACTGATCCTGGCGCCTTATCAAGCGAAGTTATCCCAACATCCACCATTTCCAATAGCCAGGCGGGTCCTTCCAACAACAAAACGGAAATGGTGTGACAACTGAAGTTGTTAAAAGGCCCAAAATTAGCAGCTTTCAAATTGACTTCTGCAATATAAGAGGACTGAACTCGAACATCAATGCAGTCCATCAACGTCTACAATCTACCAAACTTCACGCACTAACCGAAACAAAGGTCAGATCATTGACTGGCACGGTTAGTATATCCTGGGTACGGCTTCCAAACAAACAACCTGGAAAGCCTTGAACATCGAAGGCAGGTTGGCGACTTGAGTCTATTTTACAAATATTTTCCTTGCAAGTGCTCAATTGCGGTTGCCCGCTTGATTCCACCCAGAGCGGTGCATGGTAGAAATACACAACGAGCCACTTCAGCCCACCGGTACGTGGTTCAGCTTAGTGTCCCTCGAACGACACTGTTTTAAAATTCTTTCATCTGGAGAACGTCATCACTATGGAATGAGCTCCCTCAGGCCGTGTTCCCCAACGAGTATAATCTCCAAAGATTCAAGACCAATGTGAATCGGTTCCTGCGCACACGCACCGCTCGCAGAGCACCATAAGGGATTAATCCTGCAGTGCTGTGTTTTATCATATAAAAAAAAAACTGTTTTCTTTTCCTTTTTTGACTTGCGCGATAAATGGATATTTGCTTGCCTTTGACTTTGTGCTGCACCAAATTGATTGATTTAACTTCTTACATTTCTCAATAATCCATATAAATTAAGTAAAATAATTTATTAAGACTAAACATCACGCAAAGTTACATTGCCTTTTATTTTTACCACAACATTCGAGTAATATTCTAAGCAAAATGCAAATAAGAAACAATGAACTAGCGTTGTCGATATAGTCTTTATTCTTTGCGATAAGCGTCTATCTGAAACATAAAAAGGTTCAAAAAGGTCAGCACTGATAAAGCCCGCTATAGAATTTATCTAAAAAGCAATAAAAATCCGGTAATTACATATTTAATGGGTTTTGAGTAATTGATTGAAATAAATTTCGACGAGATAGGACGAGCATCAATTAAAAATTGTGATTGTTTTTATATTTCAATTTATATTGGTGATGTAATCAACTAAAAAAGATTTTACCGAAATTATCTCTGGAGTAATTAATTTGAGAACAACAACGGAAGGTTACAAGAAGAGACGTAATTATTAAATAAGGTCACACTACACATAATTTTTAGTTTCTGATGCATAGAAATACATATAGCATAGAAGCCACCCGTGTAACAAGCTGCGGTGATTTCTCGTAACTGAGTTCGGAGTTCAGACCACAAAAACTAACATATATGCGCTAACAATTCCTATACTTCTCACTTAACCAACTCACAGTTTGATGCTATTACCAAACCTGCATTGTTAAGGAGCTAGATTGTCTTGTTCAACAATACCCATACCTAGGTTCCAATTAGGTTGTTGTTACGGATATACCAAGGGGCAGTCACGATATTTCTCAGTTATTTTTTTGAAACCTTTGAATGGTTTGCTAATTTCTTTTTCTTTTTGATATGGACTTTCCAGGGTAGCCAATCATTAAGGGTAATATAGTATAGTAGTTTGCTGTATTTGAAAGTGAGAATTATCTACCTAGTTTATTATTTATAAGTATGTTGATTAGCTCTATTGTATAATTTACATGTTCCATTCAATTTGATCCTCTACTTTTGAGTCCATTTACTAATTTTGTCAACTGATAGCTTCTTTCTGTCGCTTCTTCGTGTGTCATCGGCAAATTAGGTCAATGTGGTTTTGTCTAATTTATCATTCGTAAGTATATAATAAATATGGAACAGATCCCAGTACGGTTCCTTATGGCACACATTCATTGATCTTCCTAAGTTTTTTTAAACCAATTTTTATCGATTGCCTGTGGCACGATAAGGAAGATTGTATAGCAGATCTTCCATTTTAGTGTATTTTTTTATTATGTTGGTAATTCTGTGAACCTGATCTATTAAAGTGGAATGACGTTCTATAAATCCAAATTGATGAGAAGGGATCAGATTGTGTATCTCTACGATTGGTTCGGTTTGCTTTAATAAAAGGTTTTCAAACAGTTTCGATAGTATAGACCAGCGGTTCTCAAACTTTTTTGGTGACGGAACCCTTTTGGGAAGCAAAATACTTGATGGAACCCTACAATAAAACAATAGTTTTTAAAAGTGTATTCTTTATTAATAAGCATAATAAAAGTACAATGTAACAGTTACTAATTATTACTTACTTTACCACATGGCAAGTACAATAATAGAAGATATTAAAAAAGAAAAAATCTAACTAATGGGAGGTATGAAACTGTTTTTTATTTTTCATCAATTGGTTGATATCAGGTTTGATAGAAGACAGTTGAAGTCTCATATCAGGTTCGGCGTCCAGTCTATTGCGATATTTTGTTTTCGTGCCTGCATAGGTTGAGAATCCTGTTTCGCACAAATATGTTGTTGGGAACGGGAGAAGAATATTCAGAGCCATTTTGCCAAGCATTGGATATTCATCACGGATTCTGCACCAAAAATCGTTGAGAGGCGTCGTTCTGAACAGTGACTCCATACTTGTGTCTGATGACATTTCTAAAAGAGATTCATATATCTCGTTTGACATACTTTCGGGCTTTTCCAAGTTGGGTAAAAAAGGATTATGAATCCATGAATTCAGTTTAATTTTTGTATTCTGTTCTTCGGGAAAATACTTTTCAAAAGATGCGCGCATCGAACTGAGATATTGGACCAATTCTTCAAACACATCATCTTGAAACATTTCTGAGTCGTTATCGCTAACAAACTCACTGAGTGACGTAAAGCTTTCTATTTCTTTCTTACCAACGCAAATAATCCAAAAATCTAATTTTCTTTTGAAGGCAGTTATTTTATTATTGGCCTGAAACACTGTTGTCTGTTTACCTTGCAATGATAAATTCAATTCGTTCAGTTTTTGAAAGATATCCGCCATAAAAGACAATCGGAACAACCAAGTTTTATCATACAAACGGTCCTTCAAATTAAAAGAAGTATCTGCTGAAAGAAACATTTGTAACTCGGCTCTAAGTTCAAATAGCCTTGTTAAAGTTTTACCCCGAGACAGCCATCGCACTTCTGTATGGAGCAGCAGTGTTTTATGTTTGCTGCCATAATCTTCACACAATAATGAGAACAATCGGGATTGTAGTGGTCGTGATTTGATAAAATTAATTATTTTTACCGCTTCATCCATAACTAATTTTAGATTTGACGGCATTTACTTCATCGCAAGTGCTTGTCTATGCAGAATACAATGGCTGGAACTACAATTAGGCGCTTTATTTTTTATTCGTGACACTGCTCCTGCTGTTTTACCTGTCATCGCCTTGGCCCCATCTTTACAAAAAATGTCAATGCAATTGTTCCAACTGAGATTATTTTCTTTAAAAAATATATTTATTTTATTAAAAATTTCTTCCCCGGTAGTGTTTGTGAGCAGCGGTGAACACATGAACATGTCTTCTTCAAAAGAACTTTCATATGGATATCTCACGATAACCAGCAAGATAGCCAAACTAGCGACATCAGTTGACTCGTCCATTTGCAAGGCGAATCGTGTTTTTTGTAGACGTGTAACTAGTTCTTGTTTGACGTAGCATGCCAGATCATGAATTCGCCGTGAAACAGTATCGTTTGATAGCGGCACAGTAGAAAGATGCTTTGCAGATTTTTCATCGAGCATACATTTTGTTATGTCTAATACACATGGCTTTATTAAATTCTCAGCGATAGTGTGCGCTTCACCTGCTTGTGCAATGCGATAGCTAACTAAATATGATGCCTCCGTGGCCTTTTCGTTGATAGTTTTTGTTACATGCATCATATTTTTTTGACTTTCCAATAACTGATCTTTTTTACGAACAAAAAATTCTTTATTCTTGTCTTTAGACTCGGGGTGTACAGTTTGTAAATGTCGGCGCAATTTGGCAGGTGCCATGGAACTATTAGGAAGCAGTTTACTACATAGCATGCAGAGAGGTGAGCCGTTGGAATCAACAAATCCGAAACTGATATATGATTCATCATACTTCCTTTTTTTCGTCTTTGAAACCTTCGAGCTTGACGTCGTGGCATCATCGTCTGGATCGGTGATTGCTATATTCTCCGCGCGTACTGCTTTTGAACATTCAGCGTCATTAGAAGATGTTGTTGCAACACGTTTAACACCTTTAAGCCAACGTTCCATTCTTCTTTATTTATAATGTTACACGTCAGGATGGTGGGGTCTAAATAATGCACAATCGTTACTGCGTATAAGAGACTAGTTTAGTACAATGAAGAAATGTATAAAACTGAGACAACAGAATACAGCAGGCAGTAGAACAATGAACACTAGTTTCTCGCTAGCGAGCTTGTAAGTAGGTAGGTAGGAACTTATCGCTCCGAACGCTAATCGTCAACTGACTGACGAGGCGCGACGCGCGATCGCCGCTTTTATACTTAGTCCTAGACTCGATCTTGAATATTCTCGAAAATACTCGAGTCGGCGCCTTTGATAAACAAAAAGCAAAAATAAAAAGAGAAATATAAAAATTGCGTTGTAAACAATTCAGAGGCGGCTTTTATCAAAGGGACTGCGCGCTCACAAGTATACAAGTATACATGTTGATACCAAACTTATGAGATATTGTACCAGCTATTGTAACACATGTTTATACAAATACAAATAAATAAATAAATATACCTACGCGCGGCCGCGGAGTCAAAACGTTCGACCAGAGAGAGGTGCTTTGATTTTTTTTCTAAATTCTTGAGGAACCCCTACAGAGGTATCGCGGAACCCTAGGGTTCCGCGGAACACACTTAGAGTATAGCTGGTATAGACAGAGGGGATCATCATGGCCTCTGCTACCTTCCATATCGGCAGTACATACTAAAGTTTAAATGATTCATTGATCAGATGTGTCGATTTACTATTACTTTTCTGGCGAGTTGAGACCCAATCCAGGAGCTTTCTTAGAATGATTCCTCTGGGGGAAGTGAGATTGATCAAGACGTTTTCCTGATCAATGTCTTGGACTTAGTTGGCACCGTCTTTATTGGGTTGAAATATGTTTTTTAGGTGTATTGCAAATCGATTGCCATTTTCCATTCTGATTGTTCAGATTTTACTCAGATATGCACGAATTAATCGGTTTTTAAATCATTGAATCTCCTTTCTTAGATGCTGAGTGGCGTCGTCTTGATTTGTCTTGTCTATTTGCTGCTCTAGATTGATGTCATTTTCTAACTAAATATTGACGTCCAGTAAGCGACATGTAACGCGGGACCACATTATAAGGTAGATTTTGTGTATAGTATATTAAATGACTTGTTCTAGTGAAATAGTGATCAGCTATAATAAAAAAAACAGAATTGTTATTAAAGTTATGCCACATGTAAACCTTTCTACTGATTTTCTATGTCATGAACGTTATGATAGCTCACTAGGTATATTTGTGGGATAACGGGATATACAGAATGAGTTGGGAGGAATGGGCCTAACTCTAAGGGTATAATCTATGCATCAAAATAATAAGAAAAAACTCAAATGTTGTTAACCAATATTCATTTGTTTTCAAGTTACAGCGCTAAATAAAATAATAGTATTGTTAAACCAAAATATCCAACATCAACTGAATCAGGGGTCAGACAGCCACCCCCCACAACATAACTCTGCCCGCAAATCTGCCTTCAGCAGAACGAACATTTTAACAAAAGACGGCAAAACGCCACCCAGGGGCACCCACGGCCCCTCAGCCTCTTGTATAACAAAAAAAGAAGGCTCTATATCAATAGGACAAAATCGGTAAATATAAAATAGCTAACACTAAGCTATTAGTTGCCATAAGAAAAAGAAACAAATGAAGGGAGGCAGAAGAAAGAAACAAAGGAAAAAGGGTAAGTCGAGGTAAGTAGGTAAGTATTTGGACAGTAGGTACAAATCCGGTAGCAACCGTTTTGGCTAAAGACATGGAGACTTTGCCAAATGACCTATGTAAAAACAGACCTCCAAGTGAGATAAAAGAATAATAAAAAGATAATGACGTAAGCAAAGGTAAGATAAGGTAAGATTTGAGTCCAGGTACAAATTCAGTAACAACTGTAAAGGCCAAAGACATCAAGACTCTGCCTAATGACCTGGACAACCAAAAATAAAACCCAAAGATAAAGTAATAAATCAACCAAACAAATAGGTAAGCAAAGGTAAGGTACGGTACGCAATTGGACTGTAGGTACAAATCCGGTTACAACCGTATTGGCAAAGGACATCGAGACTTTTCCAATTGACCTAGGCAAAAAAACGTACCCAAAGATAACTAAAAATCAAAGCAAAGATAATGAAAACAAGGTAAGCAAGGTATTAATCAAGGTAAGGTAAATAACACAATAAAAGCAAAGCAAAGGAAAAACATGAAACAAATGGCAACTAAATCAAGTCAAATCAGGTAATAATAGTCTGACTGTAATCAGACTTTCAGCGAAGCTAATAAAGTAAGCAAAGCAAAATAACGTCAAGGTAAGGTATTAAGTCAAATCCGGGTATAGTGGTCTACTGGGGGTAGTAGTAAAAAAAGATCCAAAGTAAATTAAAAAAAAACTAAAGACAAGTCATGATGTATACGAAGGTATAACAAAGATATCCATCAAGTTCGCTTTTTTGAACTCTATACCATACAAACAGCTCGGGGTTGCATCCTTTCCTCTCTCGAAGTCTCCGTGGGTCGTCAGCTGTGCAACAGTGCTTGAAATGATTTTTGGTTTCTATTATTTTTATTTTATTGCTTTTAGTGATTGACTGCTATATTTTAATGGCTACGTCGGTAGCGTCAAATTTTTTTTTTTTTGGTCTAGGAGTTGATTGATAACTCGTGTGATTATTTATATATAACTGATATATGATACCTTCACGGTCTTAGTGACCCGACTTAACTAAAAGAGAGCCCCAGATGGTGTTTTTAGGAGAACAGTTGAAAAATTGACAAAGAAACGGCATGGTATATAAAAAAAACCTACCTTCAGCGAACAACTGATGACAAAAAAAAATCCCACGATGTGGCTTTCTGTGGCCCCAGAAACCAAAAATGAACAAGCAAAACTAAAGTACTAAAGGGACACAAAAGTATCGCTTCAGATCCAAAATCCTGGTACACAGATGGCTTGAATAGCCCTGGATCTGGAAACGCCTGCTGCCTCGTTGAACGCTGGAAGTTAAGTGAAGTCACTGAAGAATTGCAGGTTAAAAGTAAAAAAAACGTGCCGTTAACAGGATATGAGAGAGAAGAGAAACGCCAGAGAGGGGTGGAGAGAGATAAAGCGAAAGAGCGACCCATTTCCGGCCAGAACCACAGAACAATAAAGGTTAGGGCAGTGAATAAATGTGTGGCATTTTATAAAATTAAAATGATACAAATACGAAAGTTAACGGTGAATCAATGTAACATTTTATACTGACACTAATAGAATAGTGACAGCACAACAATCAAAAGCAAACAATAATAACATTTATTACAGGAAAGCTAAATTAATGCAATATTTTGTTTTTGCCTTATAACTTGAAAACAAATGAATATTGGATTTGAGTTTATTCTTATTATTTCGATGCACACCCTTAGAGTTAGGCCCATTCCTCCCGACTCATCCTCTATTTACTTTACGACTTATCGCTATTGTAAGCACAGCTTCTAAAATCTTTGAAAGGGTAACTTCTAATCGATTGACCGACTTTCTGAATAAGTACAGAAGTTTTACCGAAAACCAGCATGTCTTTCGCAATGATAGATCAACAGAGACCGCTATCACTGCAATTTACGACGAACTTGAAAACCATAAATTTCTTTTTGCTCTATTATATGATCTACGCAAAGCATTTGACACTGTCGACCATCAGTTTGTTAAATTAGAGTTGTATAATTTGGATATAAGGGTCCTTTATTGCAGTGGATATGTTTCACTTCATAGTTTTTTGGTTTACGTTTAGTTTTTGTGTATGTAAATGATTTGAAAGATAAATGAAATAATTCGATTTGTTTTGGGAGCTATAACCTAAGCATTATTCCCAACGGAAGCCATTCAACACAAGAGTTATATTAATATGTCATAAATTAAAATAGTATTGACTGATTGTTTATTATTTATTACTTTGTTAAGTAGTAATTAATAATAATTAATATTTTCAAAATACACGTTATCAAATAATTTGTTTCTGTACCAAGTCAAAACATAACCAAGATA
Source organism: Polydrusus tereticollis (assembly GCA_963920685.1). Classification (NCBI taxonomy): domain Eukaryota; kingdom Metazoa; phylum Arthropoda; class Insecta; order Coleoptera; family Curculionidae; genus Polydrusus; species Polydrusus tereticollis. Next base: position 11,374,390 of record OY987333.1, read on the forward strand.
CGACCAATAAAAATACTAATAAAGACTACGAAACACTATGTTTATCGTTGAGATAAAACCCAATGAATTGCGCCAACACTATTTCGGTAACCGACGACATGTCATGGTTATTTCTAGAAAATAACATGAAATCATATTGATATTAATAATAAACATTGTCCATGCTTCTTTTACAAAATAATATTAGCCGCTAATTTGTTCCATTACGCTTTGGTAATCAATGTTGAAGCATCAGTGTACGGGTAACATTCTAACCGTATTTCCGCAGTAGATAATGCGAGACGCATAAGAAGAAATAGCATTCTAACGATCCAACAATAAGATAAAATATCTGGTTAACTGGATAACAGAAGTTTTCCGAAATATTTAGCCGGTTGGGCATCAGAACTAAACTAATCTCTATCCAGAATTAGGACTATCTATTTGAACAGCAGTCTAACAGATTTGTAATTAACAGTACGGTCTCAGGAGTGTTGATAGCGGAAACTGCGCTAGGTTAGAGGAGGCCGGGGGACCTGCGGGGACTATAAATCAAGTTGCCTTGTGCATGAGTAAATCAACTGATGTAATTAACGTGGAGATGCAGGATATTCCGTTTGGATTTAGGGGTTAAATGTATGTACAGGGTGCTCTAATTTTAGAATCAAAATGTATAATTTAAAACAAATTTATTATTTTATGTAGGCCATAAAGATTCATAAAACCATACTACAGTAGATATTTTACATCTAAACCGAAGTGGGTTTTATTATTTCTATTGTGCATACCAATTTATCTGCAGATAATATGTACCTAAAAAAAGGCCTTCAAGTTATATTTAAAGCAAGTTGTTAAATATTTTTGCTCTTTAAGACCTATTGGTTATATAACCACTTAATTGCTGCATTAATCAAAACCACAATAAACTCATTAAGGTTTATAGAGGATTTTAAATCTTTTAAGTTTTATGGTAGCCATCTATAAATCTTTGGGTTTTATGGGAGTTTTAAAATATGGTTTTTAAGTACTCCTTACGATCAAGCAATAAAACGAATAACTCTTAAGTATTCTTACCCTTAATATATGTTATCATAAATACTATTTACTTTGGACGATAATTGGTAAAGGCTCCTTAAAACTTAATAGTTTTTTGGTAGCTTTAGTAAGCTAAGTTAAAACATTTTGCTTTTTACAAAGCACCTATAAATCCTTTGGTTCCCCCACTTACAACTTTAAACTTTGAGAGAGGGGGCATATAACTCATAGTAAACGCCATTTTGTGATTGCTAATTCTAGTAAGTGTCAGTGCAGTGCAGCGCAAAAAAGCATTTCATGCACTTACTTAGTAAAAATGTCTACAATTTTGGATAAATACTTGAGGATTAGGAAAATTGGTAATTTTATAAGAAAATTAAAAGATGATTATAATTTAAACCGTGTGAAAAATGTCATAGTCAGTTATTATAGAACAAAAACAAGGACGAACATTTGGAAAAAGAAGAATCTATTTTCATTGAGCCATGTAGTCATTATGTTATCTAAGTACATTTGTATTAGAGGTTGTCAGAGATAAATCTTAAGTGTTTTAAAGAAGAGTAGGAAGGCTGGGTAAAGTCTTACAGGTCTTAAAATTGTAATAAAGTGAAGCAATTAGAATTTAACAAAACCTTTTGCTTTATAAAAATATTTCACAAACCCACAAACCCTTAATATGGCATTCTATTAGAATAAACGGTTTTATTAATTTTCCAGCCATGTTTTTTTTTTCGTTAACTACGGCAGACATGTTTAAACAAAGTTAGGGCAACAGTGTTTGGTTATATTTTTATTTATTCTAACTGTTTACATTTAGCCTGCAATTATCAAAAATATGTCAATATGTTATATAAACCCCTAAATAGCCCAAAATCATACTGATTAAGCTAAAACTAGGGTTACAATTTTTTTTATTAATTGCAAATAATAATCAATAAGCTAACAAATGAAAGGCGCGTGATTTTTTTATATAGTTTATCAATGGAGTGGCCGGGGTTGACAATTTTTTATTACTAGGTTGTTTATTAATATCAAGTTATAAAATGTTAGCACAAGCAGATATTTCGATCGAGGCAGACATATTAACCTATACTTGGTGACATTTTTTGATATTGACAATATAAGTGCAACAAGTCTTTGGCAAAGAATTATTAAAGACACAATAATAATAAAATTATTTATGATGGTTTCAAATCACGCATAAAATTTGATTGCAAGTACTAACGGTTTTAAGAAGGCTTTATAAAATGTTTTGTGGTAGACTTAAAAACATCTTGCAGATTTGGGTTCAAAAGTTATGTTGGTTTTATTGACAGTTTAAAGGAAGATATTTATAACCTTTACAAAAGGTCCTTTTTAGTTTTATGCCGGGTTTATTGGAGCATTGAAGAGGTTATCTAGTATAAACAGTTTTACGATCAGTTTTATTATATAGACTTAATAACTTCTTGTAGATCGTGATAAAACTTAAAATGTTACTTGGGAAGTCAGGAACGGACCACACTCGTTGGGCAAAAATTTTGACAGGTGTCATTTTACTAACTTGAAAACTCATTTTTTTCTATGACAAATTAGGGTTATTTTGGCCTTCTTTTTACGCCAATGAGAGTATGCAATATACTTACCAAACATAAGCATAATAATGCAACATTTTATTATTAATGCAGGACCTACCAAGAAAAGAAAATATAGTGCCCATTTAATATCGTGCAACCAACATCACGTTTATATATTTAGATAATCCCTAATAAAATGACCATTTTCAAGCACAATGCTCCCCCATTGAACAGATTTCGTACGGCGACACAGATCATAATAGAATAAAAGAACATCGCATTATGGTTGTACGAAGGGATGAAAACAACATATGGGACTTGTTGGTGACTTGTGACTCTCCCGAGAATTTAAATGTTAATCACCTGACACAGTCCTTAATAAAATTGCATCTTTGCGGCCTGTGACAGTGCTGAGTTATTTTTTTTTAGAATGATTGCTAAGATAGCATTGGTTGCGATGAAGATTTTTCGCATGGAAGACCCTGGTAGTCGTAAAAGTGAAAACCCTCGAACAAGAACACCAGTGGATAAATTTTCATGACGTTAGTTTTATTGTACTGCTAAAACCCTATACTAAAATGTTTATTAATTATAATTAGCCGATCCTTGTTTATTTAAAAGTTTATCGTAGACAGCAAACCAGGTAAAACAAAAAACAAAAATAAAATATCGAACTTGATAAGGACGAAAAAGTCTCGAACCATAATTCTATTGCAAATATGTAATTGCGGAATATTTCATTGTAGGTGATAACATATTAAAGGATTCAGCAGGACTATCACAAATAGTTTCTTTCCTCGTTCGGTGGAGCAGGAACAGATTTTAAGATAATAAATAACCTAAAAAATAAAAAAAGTGTGGGAATTGACGAAGTGTCAATAAGAGTTGTTAAAACTTATAGTAGTAATCAAATCCGTATTCTTAAACTTAATTAAATATTTAGTAAATTTAATGATTAAGATGGGTTTAGTTCCAAGTGATCTGAAGATGGGAGTTGTTGTGTGACCTTGTAGAATTCATTTGCAATAAAATGTACTATGGGTGTCATGACGCTGGTCTCTTTTTTGATCTGTCCAGAGCCTCTGACAGCTTGAATGACGAGTTTGTTCTTAGGAAGTTGTCTTGTTATGGCTTTAGGGATAATATATTAGATCTTCTGAGTTCGTATTTGAAGGGTAAAGTTACACTGTTGTATGTCACATTTTCCCATTTTCCACTTAGTAGCACTACAAAGTTCTATGTTCACTAAACTTTTTATCTGCAGAGTTACAAGTTTGTATCTTAACCGTTACAATGTAGCCAACCAAAATTACATAGTTGTATGACGACAAAATAATATTTTTACATTTGAATAGTTGTTACTTACACTCTTTTATCTCTCTTGCGACTTCTCTTAAAAGGTCATTCTAAAAATCCTTATAAGATAATCCAATTGAAGGAACAATATTGTAAAAGTTAAAAAGCCTGTGCTTCTGTTTATAATTTCAGAATCATTCCTTTTAGCCAGATTGTGGCCCTAAAATTTACAAAATATCTATAGAAAGTTTTTACTGGTGATTACCAACCTACAAGATCAGATGCTGCAAGTAGCCTTGATATGAAACTTCCTCCTCGGTAATCAGTTATTAAATCAATTCCTCCAGATAGAATCGAAGCTATCAAAAGCCTAAATGTATGCCAGAAGTAGACAATATGTTATATAAAGCAATATTTTCAAAATAATTTTTGTTGTAATATTTATATTAAATAATAATATAATGTATTTTTTTTAATGCTTCTTTGATTTCATTGTTTCTTGTTGCTAATACGTAATTTTTAGGATCATTTGTTCGCAATCGTTTTCAAAATACAAACTTGTAAGTAACAAAATATTTGTCAACGTTTTTTAGCGTTATCACATGTTTTTGGAGTTTTTTACCCAAATCTTAGATTCTTAAGCAAAATCTAGCCTATGTCTTTGTTTTAACAATATATCCTTATTAAAGTCTATTTCAGAAAGCTGTAGAGTAATAAAAGTTAATTAGGTATGCAAAGGGACTACAGAGTGACCCAACGAATATTAAAGCCACTTTCATAATTCGGCATTGATTTCATTGCAATATTCTTTCTTTTCATCAGGTAGTACCACCCGGGTTTGGGTCAATTTATGGGTTTTGCCTATTGTTATCCATTCACAAACACTAAAAATGGCGTGACAAAGGCGTGCCGGTAGGTTTCTCGTAAAAAGGAAAGAATTTTATTTTAACAGAATAAAAATTAGGCATTATGTACATAGTATTAGGTACACTTATTTTTTATTAAACATTATAAAAAAATTACAAAATACAAAAAATACATTATACAGAAATTAAATTATAAAAAATCATAATATTCTTCGTCATCTGAGAAACTGTCATATCCTCTTGACAGACAAAATCCATATTTTTTAAAGTGGTCCATAAAAGTTTTCTAGTTATAAACGGAATACTGTCATTCTGTCCAAGCTCCATTAGAATCTTATCTAGGGTGGGTATTTCTTCTTTAAAATAAAAATAGTGAATTTTTCTACTACACTTTGGTGTCTTCAACAAGGACTTTTACTGGTCTGCCTGAACTTTTCTTGGGAGGTTCTACTTGACCTGCTGTCTTTCTCTCCCGCAGTAATTAAAAAACGGCGGACTTTCCAACTCCATTTATTCAGGAACATCGGTCGACAGTTTCTTGTACAGTAAAATTCGGATAATCGTATTTTATGCAATCATGTACATTTAAAATAATGACTTTTCACTCACTGATAGTAGAGAATTATTGGAACATCTTTTTGTTGGCGGGAATGTCACCATTTTATTACTAATCTTATAATACTGTGAATACTATATGTATACGGCTGAACAGCAAATACTATGCGTTAAACTAAACAAATATACTTATTAAGGTCATACACACACACGATATGATATGAAGTTTATTCCAAATTACCACCTATTTATATGATCCAGCCAAAGAGGCCAGAGCCAAACTCGTTACCTGTTAAACGCAAAACGTAACTTTATAATCTACTACCTAACTAATCCCTACACAAAATTTCGATTTTGACACTTCAGGCCAGAAAACATACCTTTCCTAATACTCTTACGCAATTACTAGAAATTTTAATATTACATACAATACTATTTTATCTTAATACCCGTTAACCTAATTCTCTAAAATTTTTGGTTAGTTATCATAAATAATTTAATGCACAAAGTTTACCTGCGCCTATAGCCGACACCGAAATTGAGCCGAACTGGACGGAATTTTCCATTTTATTACTCTATATCTTTCTGAAATAGACTATAATACCAGATTTACAAGGAACATAGTTTTTGGTTTTTCTGAAAACTAGGTTCACTGCACATACAACAATATAACTCAAGGGTGACGATTTGTCAACGAAATACCACATTACATAACAAGTGGAATAACTATTATGTTTGCTGACAATTCCTCAGTAGTGGTCTCAGCACGGAGCTTGGAGGAATTGCCCAATAAAGATTGACGTATTGTTGTTGCAAGGATTACTATGGTACGATTTTTATTTATTTCGTTTTTTCGGTGCCGATAAATAAATAAAACGCACATTTTTTGCGAACTTAGGTCTTCTACAACTATTCATTTGTTATTCTTTTTTTCGAAATCAGTTCATTTTATCGACAATGAACAAGAGTACCTTTTCTTTTGTCTAAGGTGCAAGCTACACAGATTTATTTTTTTTAAGTCTTTATCATACAGGGTGTTAAATATTTAAGCATTAAGTTGTAAAGCTTAGTCCGCCCCTGGTAAACTAAAAAAGCTAAATATGTTTTAAGGACCCTATTTTAAGAGGTCTTTGCTAGTGTCCATCACAATAAATTTTTGTTAGATTACTTATATGAAGTGCTTTGAAAGTTATTCAAGAAAAACCGATTTCTAGCGGCGTCCTTCAGGGGCACATATCTCCGTAGGGAGGGCCTGTACGAAAAACATGTATAGAAACTTCTCATCATAATTTTTCATGTTCTCTCTGAATCCGAGAGACCTCTCACATTTTCCGGGACACCCTGTATATTTAACTATTAAGAAATTTAGTGAGTGATGTGCTAAAAACAATCTCATTTTGAATACTGAAAATGCCGTCAACTCTATATGTAGTTATTTTTTCTGCTTCCTGCTTCGTTCGCGGTATAAATCCAACGATACGCCACTATTAGAATATACGTTCTTGTACAAGCAACCCTTTTCACGTGGAAAGGGTCGCTTTAAAATAATTAATTAACACTGGGTACCTTTCGCGGCCATAATGGACACCTGATCGAAGAATGTTTCGACACCCATTCCTAACTAGCGCGGCCCCAAGATTTGCATCTGAAAGAAAAACAATCTAAAATTTTAATCAACACCTCCCGAGACATAATAGAAATAGGCCTCTCGCTCTTAATATCGGTTAATAATATTTTGTTGTTGGGCGTTCGAACCCTTGTCAGAGCTCTTGAAAAGCTGGTAATTAATATATCCACGGATCGGTTCTTAGAAGGTGCCGGGATGGGTTCTTGAACGGGTACGGAGGCCGTCAGCTTCAACATTACAAGAGTCAGTTAATAGAAGTTTCTTACAACAATCCGTATCGATGGCAACCGTTCCTATGGTAATTGTCAACGTAGAGACCGTTATCATGCTAGTCGCTGTTATATCGATTATTGTCGTAGCGATTACCAAGTATTTTGGATGGTGGAGGGTTGTCAAAAAGTAAATTGGTGCTGATCACGTATTACTCTCTCTTGGACGGATTTTTAAATTGGCCAAAAAGATTTCAATCGACCACATTTTGATGCTTGTTATTACTTTACGCTGTTATTAATTTTAACATGGTATTAATTTGGCAAAACTCTGAAGTTTAAGGAGGTTTTCGCAGGTAATTTATAGTCCTTCCCCATCACCTAAATTTACAGAAAATGAAAGAGGTAAAGTAAAGTTTATATTATACCATTGATATTTTGACTGCCATAAAACCCTAACTATCGCTGTGACCATAAAATATCCCAGATTTACATCTTTTCAGTACAACTTACTTGAATCCCTTATTGCTATACTATTTTAAGTATTTAAAAATAACAAATTGATTTTTATTAATTTTAGTTCCAATTGGTTTTTTGACGGGTGAATTTTGTGATATTAGTGTTTTTTTTTTGTTTTTTTTTATGATAAGGCACAGCACTACAGGATAAATCCTTTATGGCGCTCTAGGAACGGTGCGTGTGCGCAGGAAACGATTCACGTTGGTCTTGAATTTTTGGAGATTATACTCGTTGGGGAACACGATCTCAGGGAGGTCGTTCCAGAGTGATGACGTACTCCAGATGAAAGAATTTTGAAACAGTGTCGTTCGAGGGACACTAAGCTAAACCACGTACTGGTGGGCTGCAGTGGCTCGTCGTGTATTTCTACCATGCACCGCTCTGGGTGGTATCAAGCGGGGCAACCTCAGTTGAACAATTGCTATGAAAATATTTGTAAAATAGACTCAAGTCGCCGCCAACCTGCCTTCGATGTTCAAGGCTTTCCAGGTTGTTTGTCAGACTATGGTCACCAATCAAGGGTATGTTTTGGAGCAGAGCCCCAAATATGCGAACAGTACTCCAGTGATGGTCGAATTTGTGCTTTATAGAGCATTAAAAGTTGTTGGGGTGTATAGAGGTTCTTTGTTCGGAAAAGTACTCCAAGCTTCTACGAGGCTGCCTTAGTGTACTGGCGCGTGATATTTCTTGTTGTATTAATTGTAGTGTAACTTGCATCTTGTGTAACTTTTAAAAGAAACCATTTATTTCCCGATGCTAAAGAAATAATTAAAAATGTGTTCCGATCTTTGCTGAAAGAAGATTTTAATTCAAGTGCTTGCTTTGACAAGTTCTTCAAAGCATGGTTCGATACACATGACGCTACAAGAAAAGGATGGAATGATTTCTCAAAAAAATGTCAAACCAAGGCTCCTTTAAATACCCAATGTAAACTTCACTATAGTCTTAATATTGTACCAACATACAACAGGTAAGCCAGGCATGCATCTTAACACAACCCCTATTTGTGTAACTTCTATTCTGAACACCTGTTTAAAGAAAAATTTCATGCCGCCTAGGATGGGGGTGAAAGTAAACAGACGATGATGCTTGATGCAGCCACGTCCTATAAGAATATGATATTTCTGGAAGAAGAAGAAAGCAGGACATTATAGATGTATGTAAATTGATCCTTTGCTGTTATATTAACAAAAAATTAAAATAATTCACAAGAGTGTGCAATACTTCAAGTGTAGAAACGGAAGATTTTTAGTTTTTTTTTGCTGAAAGCATGGGGTTTCCTGGATCTATTAGGGATAAATTTGGCGATTCGATTTATCTAGCTTCGCTTTAAAATTCCTGCCAAATTTAAATAATCGAAGTGTTTTTCTGCTCGTTTCTTTCTGATGGATCGCAATGAATACGCAACGTGAGACTGTTTTTAAATAAAACGACCCGGTTCATCGAGGAGATTTTGGTTGGCTCGGATGGACGTACATCAATGTTCGAATCATTTTTAAAAATTTGCAATCACATGCATAAGGCGTAAATAAATATGCTAGTTAGGTGGCTTCCCATTTCTCAGTTTTTTAAATTACTATGAAGGAAATGGTGTTTGACTAAGAAATTTACTAAATAGCCAAATTTTTATTAGAGGCGTTTGTGAGTTGTGTCTATGTCGATCTAAAAATAAAAGTCCTTCATTTTAAACAAATGAAAAATTATTTGTATATACAGGACGTCCGGTAAGACCGGAGCGTACAGGGAAAAATGTTTCCGTTTTTATTTTTAACCTTCTACAGGTAATAAAATTTATATTATGGATGAATATAGGGAACACACCTTATAGTAGTGTCTCTCAAATTTAGCTGAAAACAGCATAAAAATCGCCATACAGTGTCTGCGTAATTTTTGTTTGTGCTGATATACATGTTATTCTTAACTAAATATATAATTTATATGTTAGGATAAAAAGGTACAATATTCTAAAGTAAATCTATTTATAACTTAAAATCCTTTATTGGATATTATTATACGCTAATAAGGTTCTTTGTAAGGTGCCCAGATACCGCAGTAGATACATGTTCTCGTATAAGTTGTCCCATTTTCTGATTGGTTGTGTATAAGCATGGCGGCGATGGTAGTCACGACGACTGGCGGTCTTCCACACTTTTAATCGTTTTTAATTGGTCGCCCCACGCAACAATGTCAAAAAAGGTAGGTAGGCGACTCGGTGACATTTAGGACTCGCTAACAACATCTTGACGATAGAAGTTCGCTTCGCGACCGGGTTCGACGGGACAGATTCTATTTTAAAGGCACAAAAAATGTGTTGTTACTCCGCTGTGTAATAAAAATTCTCTTAGTTGTATAAAGCTAATAAGCCGTGTCTCCTGCATTCCAAGTAGTGCCAAAATTCTCGTGTGTGTGACAAAAATACGCGTTATGGCTTCTTTAAAAACGTAAAGTCAGTGTTAGAGGTTGAATTGAAAGCAATTCTTAAAATTTTATGTTACTAGGTCCAGGAAGTAGGATATTATTTTAAGCTCTTATGCCTGTTAAGCTGCTGTTAACATTGACTAAAATTAATAAACAAAAAATTTCATTTTTAATATCTCCTGTAAAAACAATATCACAGTAATGTTCGCTAAGAAATGCGTTCCTAAAAACACTCCGTCTCCGATTTCCTCGACGGTTCAAAACCAACCCCTATTTTGATGTAAATATAAGCAGAAACATCAAGAAAACCACTGACTACAGCACCGTTTCCTTTGAGCCGCGTCAGCCGAAATAAATCGAATAAAGATACGTGAGAACTTATTTAAATTTGAACAGACGCCAATTTGTAAAAACGTAAAAAAATCCAAAAATAAAATTGGCAATCGGGAATATCGAGTCCAAGTGCGCTCCTGAATATTAACAATTTCGTGAAATTTTGAAATGTTGCAAAGAAAAGTATTAATAAAATGGAAATATTACACTTACAAATAAGGAAATTTTGCTTATTACTGCAATTATAAGTGTCATCGTGCGAGCAAGACTTATTTTCATCCAAGGGGGCTTGGATTGAAAAATGTAAGGCTGAAGAGAAAATAATAATACAAACAATACTTATTAACATAGACTACAGGAAAAATTGGGGGTGGCCCTTGCGTGTTATTCCTCAATTTAAAAGTATGGAATCAAAAATGCCCTTGCAAAATATTACTTAGATAAAGGGAAATTGTGAATACTTAGATTATAGATATTTGATTATTGGGAAGGGTACAGGGCGGACCAAATTCAATCAGACAATGTCAAGGGACATTTAAATTAATTAAGTAAAAAACCTTAACCTGTATTCTACTACGCAAGGAGTTGAACTGGATATCAATAACAGCTAATTAAATATGAGTCTAATCTGCTATGTTGTAAAGGGCACATTGTCCATTAATGTTATTAGGGACAGTTTTATGTTCAACAGAACGCCGATTAGCCTGTGAACTACATTCATTCATTACTACGTCGTCAATATAAACTGAACTGTAGTTCAGCTGAACTGTGATCAGCTTACGTTGACACTACCAATATTTAGTTACTTTTGTTGATTTCTTTGATGTAAAATGAAGATTTTACTCTTTTTCGAAGGGCCTCGTTTTGTTGTTTTCATGAAGGTTTCCAATATACCCTGAGCAATACATCTTTAGAACGATAAATGGACCATTCCTCCACCATTAATTTTATGCAACTAACAAACATTTTGTTCTGCCATGTCAAGGCAATGAGAAAATAAACAAAAATGTCATTGTTCCCTCTAAATGAGACTCGATATAAACTGATGTTTTGATTGGCCCGGTTCACCCCTCAAATATTTTCGTTATATTTGTTAATCAGTTAAGGTTGCGTAACCATAATATTATTTTTCCTTTTTTGCCTGGCTTGTAGCAAATAATGAATTTACATTTGAAGCCATTGTGACTTAATTAATATCATTGCATTTGTAAACGATGACGTTTTCTTTGTCTAGTAAAGAGTTTTCGTCCGTGTTGTAACCATTTGCATTAGCCGCTGGTAGAACTGCTATTCCATCTGGAATTGGTACATTTTCATCTAGATTTTCTATTTCTGTCCTAAGTTCGTATAATTTCAAATATTTTTTTCAATAACTGCAAATATAAAAAAACATAATATGTCTACACCATATTACGCTACTGTATGTTATAACCGACACCTAGTTTTGAGGTTACATTTTCACAAAGGCAACTAACTTAATCAGTTATTTTACTTATTACAAAAAACTATACTTTATGCCTTACTAAACTATGTGATTTACCACAAGAAATGTTAAAAGAAAGTGTAAAAGTGCTTACTTTTAATTCTCGGTTGTTTATTTAGATCACACAGTAATTTTCACTTAGCATTTGCCGGCACTACAACTTACTTCGACACGTTCAAAATAATAAATTCTGTTAAATGCATTATTATTTAAATTAGAATGTGTGGCGATATCTACTTAATAATAGCAGAACAAGAGATTCCTGGAGTTTTGTAGAATGTATGTTTTAACGGACATTAGGAGTATCTGGGTCAATACGTTAAAATGAATAAAAACAAATTAATTTTGCCTTCTATTTGTGGAAGAGATGGTTGCAGAAATACTTTCAATTCACTTGACTGGTATACAAGAAAAAGTACAAGCAGTAGCAAAGAACTTTTCAGCAGACTAACTTTCTAACCGGAATTTTCTCAGTGCAGATTCACTTAAAAAATATTACTAGTACCTACACACTTTACACCCTGTATTTACAGAGGAAGCCCTCTGCATATAAAATTTTGGCTGCCAATATACTTTTTTTCATTGAATGCACCGACTGAAACTATCATACTTTTCTATTTACAGTTTTATTCTTTTTTCGAAATTTATTATTTATTTAATAGTGTTCTATTTTCTGCCGAGGTCGCCATTTCTACGTTTCTTAGTTCTGTTTCGTTTTTTAAACGAAAATAGCGGGTAATGGGCTTCTGACAATAAAACTCTATTAGAAAGTTTACCAAACTTTTTTATTTGTTTTTATTTATGAATCCGCTGGGGTTTGACATCATATATCGTTTTATAAAGTCCGTTTTTTCTATTCAGTGTATTACACCTATCCAAAAATGTTTAAATAGTACAAGTTTTATATGCTATCATTTTAGCGCATACGCCTATGTTAGAAAACGATGCTGGGATTAATTTCATAATATTATTACCAACTTTAAAAAAATAAAAACAAACGGTTTCATGGTTTTATAAAAGGTCTACTATACAATAATAAAAATGGTACCGAAACACCTCTGTTATGAAACCATGAGACCAAACCAAAAGGCATTTTAAAGTTATACTGATACTATGAACTGGCTTCAACAGATTTAGATGGAAAAGTTTCAGTCAGTTTCTTCAAGTTCTTCGTAAACGCAAACTTACTAACGAATATTTATTAATGTATTTAAATATTTTGTAATTTAGAAAAAAAAACGTACTTATCATCCACTCCACTAAAGAAGATTTATTTCCCTAAGAATTTGTTACGGTTCGAAAATTGCATTTTCATAGTTTGGTTATCTATGTTAAGTTTTCGGTTTTAAATTGTTAAAGTACCTATGTAGACTCTCACCTTAAAGATTAATTACTAATTTAATTACCTGTTAATAGCTAATAGTTTCACTTTTTTCAATTTGAAACCTTTGTTGATAATATTTATATTCCATGAATGTTTTGTATCTTATAGGACATAGTCAAGTGGATTGATTTTTGTTCTTTTGTTTCATACTACTTGTAGATAGGTCTTAATTCAAATGGTTGTTTTAGTTAATTAGTAATTGATCAACCTCTCAAGTTATCAATAGAAATAACTTTTTAACCTTGTATATTATTATAAGATGTAGGTCAAATGTTATAGCTGTTGTGAATCAGTTGTTTAGGAAAATCGATAATTTAAGACAGGTCAGGTGTCATTCGATAAGATTGACAGTTTTGTGGATTTTCACGACCACACCTGGTTAATTAAGGCGTATTTTTGCGGTTGACGTAGGTTGCCTTACTATTCTTATGGTGTTAAAGGGCTTATAGTTTTCATGGATTGGTATGACTTATTTGTCGACGATTTTTGGTAACTATGGAGACAAAACAATATCCGACCTTTTTGACAATGGACGCTTGAAGTGAAAGCACGTTTGTGGAAGTAGCTCCCAATTTTTAGTTTTCTTGGGCAGGGAAGGCCATGCTGTGTAGTATTTTCCAAATTCGCGGTGTTATATAAATTAAACATATTTATATTATGCTGCAAAAATACCCCCTTGAAATATTGAATTTATGTTAAGGAATAACAGTTTCTTCAAGATTTTCCCATTCTTGAAGGAGCATCTAATCAAATGCTTTAAATTTCTGACTTGTTAGTAACGATCTAACCAGTTTCTTATAGGTGCTTCATAAAAATCTGTGTGGTCGAAATTGAAACTTAAAGGTTGTGAAAGTGGTTTTATTTAATGTGAAAACTGAAACTAAAAACTGTGAAACTTTACAGAGTGATTTAAATACAGTCCAGTACTGGGTAGATGTAAATTGCATGAAGGTGAACGCTGCTAAACTCGGTGCTTACTAAATTTTTGAATTGGTCTAAACATGTGAACAAAACGGTAGCTTATGCTTAGAAAGTGTCCTATTTTGTGATGAGCAACTTGAAAAAGGCAAGTCAAGCCTCAAAAACTAAAGCTTATTGATCAGACCATCCCTAGAGTACTACTCATCTATATGGCATCCCTATCAGCATGATTCTGATAACCCAGTTGGAGATGGTCCATGGAACGGCTGTTCGCTGGGTTTATTTGAATTCCTCTCATTCCTTTTGTCCCATATTGAGGGAACTTGGGTATTATACCCAAGCAGGAAATATTTCTTGAAGGTTCTTATATATAAAATGTATAACAAGTTACCATATGGGACAGAACTTCCTGACACTCTCGCTAAACCCATATACCACTTCAGAGGGGACCGTGAATTTAAAATTAGAATACCTTTTTGACGGACTGATGTCGGTCTTTTCTCGACATTGGAATTGGGTGTTGACTTATGGAATCCTTTGAAAATATTTGACAGGATAATGCCTACTCTAGAAAATTTTAAGAAGCGTTTGAAACTTGCCTCAAATTTATAAAAATGCGCATTGTGCTTATACTTTTGTATTTCATATAATGTGGTAAAAAATGTGTTTTACAGATAATATGTGTCCTACTTATTTTGTATTTAAGTGTCCATAAGTATTTATACTGCTTCGAAATCTTGCGAACACTGTGTCCAGGGTGGTAGGTCTACAGAGAGAAGCATTGAGGTTGCTGGCTGGACTAGGCTACAGAGAAAAATGTCCGGCTGCTTCTCGACAGCTAGAAATTTTGACTTTGACATCACTGTATATACGGAGAACTTCTTCTTTATCAAAATGGATATATAGGGTAAAACAGGGAGAGATGACGCACCTTTTGGAAAATGCGCAGAACATCTACTTTTTTTTTAACTGAGCGTGGTTCTAAGATCATAAATAACGCTTTAGGCATTAAACTTTTATTACATAAGCTCAATGGCAAAATAAACTCAACCATGTTTTACAAAAACAATAAAATACAAAATTCTGAATTTGGCAATCTCTCCCGCACCCCATGGGTGAGATGACGCGTTGGGTGTGGGAGAGATTGCTAATAGGAATTCAACATAACATATTTAGTTTTCGGCAATTGATTTCTTTCCACAGGGCATACAGTGATGGCAGTTCCCAAATTGCCAAATTTGTTGCAGGTTAACACCCTTAAAGATGCAGTACGGCGGCATAAAATTGCCCTCTGCGTTGCAGCATGCCACTACTGTTGTAGTCTCACCTCGTTCTTGCGATGTTACTACATGGACGTCCTTACTGCCTTACACAGCTACCACTTTACCAGGTAGATTGTTTAATTGAAGCCCTGATTCGTCCATATTAAAAATGTTTCGAGGTTTATCAAGAAGCTCATTCTCTGTGAGTATTTTCGTTAAAAGTTCAAAATATTTTTGCACCTCTTCTTTGTTTATACCTTCGGCTCGGGACATGGACACACCTTCGGCCTTTCGAATGTTTAAAGTGGGAATTCTTTTTAAAAATAGTTTAAGCCAATCAGCACCAGCTATTTTTTTATCTTTATTAAATCGATTACGTAGTCCCATAGATTGTGCTAGATTATAAGCTATCACCCTCAAATTTTTCGTCGTAGGTGCAAAACCAGAGGCCTGTAATTTTTGAATGTGGTTACATAGCTTCCTTTTTGAATCTTCGCCCAAAAAGGATGCCCCGCTCATACTGCTACCCTTGATGAATTCTTGTTTTTCTAAGCGTGCACGTAGTGTCCTACCAGGGATGTTGTTAGTGCGAGCGGCTTGTCTGATGGGAACCTTGTCTTGAAGCACAGCGTTCACAGCTCTCGACAAGTCCTCCTGTGTCCATTGCTCCCTTGTACTCTTACGAACGGTGTAAAAAGTTGGCATTTTGGATCTGAAAATAAAAAACTGTTTTGCGTCATCTCTCCCGAAATGGTGTGCGTCATATATCCCAAACCCATGGGATAGACGACGCACCTATTTAGGTTGCAAGAAATTCTGAGAGATAGCGGTTGCTTTGTGAGTACAGCTTCTACTATAACCCCACTTCAAACTACATTTGTCGGAACGCCGTCTTTTAGCGGATTTCTAATAAACAGTAGGTCAAACTAAATACCTTGCAAACTTTTGTGGTACTTACCAAGCATAGATCACCAAATATCTTGCAAATCGATCGTACTTTCACCACGAATTTTCGTGATCCGCAAGAGTAGACCGTCAGCATACACTTTAACTTAGGCAACTGAGACCGTGTGCACCGAAATCGCGAATTATCGGACTGCGTCGTCTCCCTGTATATTGGTTTATAAAGTTTTCTATTAAAGGGATATCAGAGCCTTACCTTTTCTAACTTTTAAAAAACCAGTCAGGTCTAATTTAATGGAAAACTCATTCTACTTTATTTTTATTAATATATCTGATGACTGTAAATATAAATGAATATGAATATGAATATAATATGTTCTTATCCATAAATAAAAAAATAATAAATTTCATCGGGATTTCAGGCTAAATAGCGGCGACAATATCAATATTTTGGGATGGTTGGCAAACAAAACATAACACATTTCTTGAGAGATCGGAATTGGAAGTACTACTCCAGTTCCTCCGTAGTTCCCCAATGAAACTAAAAATTAAATTACGCTGATAAAAATAATTTAATACCCACTTGAATATCCCGCAAATTGGGGTTCTAACTGAAACATTTTATGGCTTCCTGAATTTAATAGAGTCGATGCCCAATGATGTATAATTATCGGACGTTAAAATTTAATGTACCGTAAAAAGATTTTTTGATGAGCCAACGACAAAAGCGGCCCTATAAAATTATTTTCGATAGAAAAATCTATAAAAACTTAATTTATATTAAAATGAGCGGCAGAATGCCAGCTGGTTAACATGTTTGATTCTTTACATCACTTTCCTCTGTGGATATTTTTTTATGTATTGCAGGAGAAATTCCTTCGAAGGAACCGAAGGGATAGAATATTATTGCAGAAAAAGTTGTTGGTCATATGGTTTGAAATTTTTTAATGATATTTAACATCGGAAATATGCCAGAGATATTTTAAAAAATAATAATACTTTTACCAGGACCAATGAAACAAGCCGTAGGTCTATAAATATAGGTAAACCAAAACAATTTTTCAAAAGTCAATCATGCAATTTGCTACTTTTAAATACACCCAATCATTCCCTTAAAATAATGTTGTCCTTTCGAGGGCGTATTTTCCCCTAAAGACAATATAAAAGGGACAAACCGCTAGCACTAAAAGTTACAGCCATAAAAAATCCGCTAATTCGCCCTAGCGCGCTAAAAATAATCCCCTGAAAAACATTTTCATTGGGGAAAAACCGTTTAGACAAGACATCTGAAAATGACCAGGGTTGGCGTCAGCTGTTTTAAGTATATGGCTCTTGTTGAAACCAAATTGTTGGAGGCTCAAAATTAAATTTTCTATTAGTATTACGCTAATCTACTTCCTATCGTAAAGTGTTACCCTGGTAATTGAATAAAAGTTCGAAAAGAAAATCGTAGAACATTCTGAAGTATGGTGAGTATTCACGGCTAAGCTGGAATAGAATAGCTAACTCTAAGAATAAACAAAAATAAACCTGGAGAATTGTAAGTGACCTAAGAGGCAGAAAAGAGCGGAATATATTGAATCAAATCTGAATTGTAACAGTATGCATGAATTGTATTGCTACATAGCTGAGAATTTAAGTAGCAAGATAACTTAAAACCAAGTTTTCAGTAAGTATTTGAATAACGTGTCGCAATCTTCTTTTCTATATTCCTACAAATGTATATAAAATCAAAGATACTTTTAAAGGAATTCATAATAAAATTGGTTGGATGAGTTATCCCTTCAAATATTTCTTAGACTGCTGACAACGCTTTGGAAGTGCTAACCGTAGACATAGACCATTATTTTGAAAGGGGAACATTCCTATCTTGTCTAAGGCTAGCTATAGTCATACCTTTACACCAAGGTCGATATCGTAAAACACCATCGAACTATAGGCTTGTCTCCTTACTGCACACTTTGTCCAAAATAGTGGAAAACTAGTTAAAGGGCGACTAAATTCACATAACTTACTTTGTCTTGGTCAGTTTGGGTTTAGCGAATCAAGAAGTACAAATGATGCAATGTTTGCATTACTGAAAAGTCTGTACTGGGGTTTTAATGGGGTTGCAGCGGTATTTTGTGGCTTGTCTAAGGCATTTTGTGTCAGTCATGGAGTGCTGCTGTGAAAACTAGAGAGACATGGAGTGAGGGGAAGCTCTTTGGACTGGTTTGGCACATACTTGACAGCGCGCTTTCAAATAGTAAATTTTAATAATAAGTCCTTTCGTCGGATGGAGATTCAACATGGAGTGCCTCAAGGATCTGTGCTTGGACCGGTTCATTTTCTACTTTATATTTTAATGACTTGATAAGTTTTGACGTTACAGGTAGATTAACGCTTTTTGCCGATGACTCTACTATACGTTGGACAGGAAAAAATGCCGAGGAATTTGAGACTGCCATCCGGAATTACCTGGTCTAGGTGAAATACAATGACCCAATCTATCCACAAACTCTTTTTGGACGTTAGTAACAATATCTGGGGTAATTTGCCGTATCGTAGCTCTTATTCTTATTTTCAATTCTTCTAAATTTTGTGGTTTATTTTTGTATACTCTCTCTTTAACGTAGCACCATAAGAAGAAGTCGAGCGGAGTTAAATCGGGTGACCTTGGTGGCCACTCTATTTCGCCCCGTCGGCCTATCACACGATGATGAAACGTATTGTCCAAATATCTTCGAACATTTGCGCTAAAATGGGCAGGAGCTCCATTTTAAATAGTGTAATTAAGGCAAGTACAAGTTCTTCCTCTAGAAATGACAGGTATCGTTCGCCATTCAATGTCCCCTCAAAAAAATATGGCCCGATGATTCTATTTTCAATAATTCCCGCCCAAATATTAATTTTCTACCTATACTGCGTATGGCCCTCTCTATACCATTGTGGATTTTAATTTGACCAATAACGAAAATTTTGCTTATTTCCATTAAGGCAAAATGTGACTTCATCAGAGAAAATCACGTTTTTTACAAAATTATTATTATATTGGCAGATATCCATCATTACCTCACAAAACTAATTCCTTCTGTCCGGATCAACGTCATATAGCTCTTGAACTATTTTTATTTTATAAGGAAGCCACTTTTCTTTTCTCAAGAACTTCACAATAGCTGAATGATCCACATCAATGTTGTCTTGGTTTGAAAGACATCTAGTACTTGAATGAGGATTTTCTTCCAGCGACATTAAAATATCAATTTTAGTGTCTTCAGGGATGCCTGGTCGTCTTGAACGCGGCTTG
This sequence comes from Polydrusus tereticollis, assembly GCA_963920685.1. Taxonomy (NCBI): domain Eukaryota; kingdom Metazoa; phylum Arthropoda; class Insecta; order Coleoptera; family Curculionidae; genus Polydrusus; species Polydrusus tereticollis. The sequence goes on from OY987333.1 coordinate 11,394,022, forward strand.
TCTCTGACATGTCCGATATTATTAAATTTATTTATTAATTTACTTACAGTGGCCTGACTGATTGGCTGTCTCTCCGGGTATTTATTATTGAACATCTCACACACTTCTTTTTGCGTTCGAGTTTTATCTCCACAACAAACAAACAAAGTTGGGAAGGTCTGGTTGGGTGGATAGCTCGATTGCTACGAGATGTCGCCAGGCGTAACATCTTGCATATGTATTAATAGAAATATTCGTGAACAGGTTAACTTAAAAAAAACGCTCAAACAATTCAATTTATATTTTTATTTTCATTGAAGATGTCTAATTTTCAATTCTCAATAATTCGTAAACAGTTGAAGATATGTATAGGACATCATAAACGAAATCAGCTTAGAATCTTGCGTAGAATCAAAAAATGAAATGATATACAGGGTATTCCATTTACAAAAAGTGACATTGACGTGATAATTCATTTATGTAACACCCTGTATATTCTAGTATTAGCTAAAAAAAATGCAAAAATAAAAATAAAAATCGACGTGTCTGAGCGTTTTTTTTTTAAGTTAACCTGCTCAGAAATATTCCTATTATTCCAAACTTTATCACTTATCAATTCAAATTATATCTGTTTATTCCATCTTAGATATGCTTAGTTCAGGCTTGAATTTGTTCTCCCAAAAATTTAGGTGTACGTGTAATTAGGCCCTAATGCACCCCTGTGCTCCAAGAGGGTGTCCCTAATAAGAACAAATCACAAATCTAGACGTTTGAGCGAAACACGGGGTGATAAAATAAGCCGAAGAAAATTCGCTTATAAAAGGCGATAACTTATAATTTTCTAGTGCCGAATAAGAGGCGCTTTATGTTATATTGTTTGCCGGATTTGAGGTCTCAATTGGATCTAGACGGCTTTGAGCAGATTTATTGAGGGGATATAAAATATCTTGTGGCTCTTTTGTCCACGAAAAACATATTATATCTTGCAGAAGGAGAAAAGAGCGATTTAATTTTTACTATTCCTGTCTGTAGCGTTTAACCACTGTGTCAGATCTTGTTTAATTGATGGATTAATGTTGACATGATTTTATTTTATAACAAAGAGTTGAAGATTTAATACAGCAATTGTAAAAACTGCTAACGATTCACGTAGGGCTACGGTAGTTAGTGCTGTAAATACATCTGGGGTATGCTAGCAAGCGGTAATTAAAATTACTGGACAGTTGGATGAATCACACCACAGAAATACTTCCAGTCTTCCAATATTTTGCGTATTGGTTCAGCTACTTTAAATTAAAACAACATAGAGTCCATGATTTTAACCAACACAAGCAATTTTCAGAATCAATTCCAAAAATCTGCTTCTGTTTATAAAAATTGCATGTTTAACTATTACCACTAATAGTTATTTATGAAATACATACAATATTTTTTCTACAAATACATATAATATTTTTTCTACAAACGGCAATAAAAAGCATACAATAATTGAAAATTAAATGTTTAGAATCTCTTACATCCAGGTAGTTTCTAATAACATCGTATATTTAAATTAAATTAGTTCACATTTGTCAATAAAACCTAGCAACCATCATTGTTGGCTGATTTGTTTACAGAAAAATTGAAAATTTGAAAGGTCCTGTCAGTTTTATTAAGACTGTTGTGATTTGCCAAAATTGCAAGAAATACAAGAAATCGATCCACTTAAAAACATAGAAGAAGCTGCTTAAAGAGCTACCTTGGATTTACTGCCACGAAAATCAAGAATTCAATATGGGGTTGCTCATAATAAATTTATAAAATGGTGTGAAAACAAATGCGTTCCTGGAAAGTATTCCAAAAACATATTTCTGGCCTATTTTGAGGAAAAGGCAAAGGTATGGTAGTCATCTTCACTTTGGTCCCATTATTCAATGATCAAAGCTATGCTACGTGCAAATAATGACGTAGATATCAGCAAACATTTTAAATCGATTGCCTACTTAAAGCGTCAAGGAGAGGGTTACCTGGCTAAAAAATCAAAAATTTTTACTAGAGACCAAATTGAACAGTTTCTGAAAGTATATGTTGCCTACCGCAGGGAGGAGGTTTGTCAGTTGACTCTTGACAACGTGGAAGATATGGAGACTTTATTAGTTATTAAAATATCAGATATCAAAACCAAGGTACCAAGAAATTTCACTATCGTTGAAAAATTTTATTTGGATTTTTATCGAAAATATACTGATCTTCGTCCAGCAGATGTCGTACATCGGCGGCTTTTCTTAAAATATGTAAAAGGTAAATGTACCAGAAATATGGTCGGAATTAATACGTTCGGAAAATTTCCTGCTGCTGTAGCAAGATTTCTGCAACTTCCAAATTCAACACTCTTTCTTTCGCCGTTCCTCTGCGAGCTTACTTGCCGATGCTGGAACAAATTTGACGACAATTAAGCGGGATGGGGGATGGAAATCCTCTACCGTTGCGGAAGGGTACATCCTGAATTCCTTGGAAAATAAAAATTATAATGCTCGAAAATTGGTTACAGTACAAACGACATCAGCCGATGATGCTTCAACATCAACTGGACATGCTGCTGTTTCTGTTCAATCTTCCTCAACCGCGAAGAACAGCAGAACTGAGGAAGGGATTCATTTTTCAAATTTTTTGAATTGTTCTATTAATATATGTATAAATAAATAAAATAGAAATGTTTTTTGACGTTTTTTTGAAAAAATTGACATTTTACTTTTAACACTAGTGCCTTAAAGTAACATTTTTAAAGCTAGTAGACAGTGATAAAAGTTCCATTTTTAACACGTTTGTAGAAAAAATTAATTTTTCCATTTTCCTTTTTATGTTAATATCGCCAATATTTTTATATTGAAATAAATATTCCAAAAATAAAAATGAAATCCTTTTGTGTACGCATTTTATTGTATACTCCTCGAAATAATATTTTTTTTTAGAATATGCTTTAACGTTTTCCCCAGAATTTTCAGTAAACTCGAATCGACAAAAATTATTTTTAAAATATATTTGCAGAATTTTTAATTCTTGAATTTTAATTTAAATTCTACACAAAAAATCTGTTCGAAACTTCAAAAAAACAAAAAACAATCTCTTCATATAACTAATGATCATTTTGAAAACCCATTAATAATAATAATGATAATAATAATAATATTAAATGATTTTATTTTAACAGTAAAAAGTAAATGGTTACAAATATGGCGGAGAAGTTAAAGCATAAGCTTTCTAACTTAACCCAGAAAGGAAAACAAAAATGAGTTAAGCTGGATTTATAAACTCGAAAAGTTGGCGAGGTTGAGGTTCAGTTGGTGTTGGAAATAGGAGTTCAATTTAAACTAAAGGGAACACTCAGTTCCATTTATACACTCGTTCATGTTGTTCATGTAAAGCTCATGTAAGGTTTGAAAACTTCCCAGGTAGTTTGAGATAACCAATTTTTATGCTCGGAGTTCGGAATATCTAACCTCACAAACTTCAACCTCACCAACTTTTCGAGTTTATAAATCAAGCTTTAACAAGTAAAATCAAAAAGAGAAGGAGCTATAATAATAATTTGTCATCCATGTGACATCCAAAGTACTATGATAATACAATACGAGAGAGAAAAAAAAAAAATAACAAAAGAGAAAAAATAAAAATGGCGAGGAAGATGACAGAAAAAAAGACTCTTGTCATAACAGAATTCCAACAATAGTTTTCTATGTTGGAGCGTTTTGTAGATTTTACAGACAGAGACTGTTTGCTGCAAAAAGTTCTGTAAGCAGTTAGAAAATAATGAGGTGGCAAGAAAGATGACAAGAAAAATATTGTTGAAATGTTGTTATGACAAGTATTTTTTTGAAGTAAATCTAAATAGCACGAAAACTAAATAAGTCTTTTGAATTAAATTACATAACCATAAATACGGTGTTATCACGTACATAAAATGATCCTAGATGCTTCAACAAAAATGCGCTCTCAATGCAGACGTTGTCATGCCCCGTGAATCTTAGGTCTGTATCCAACACAAGTCCCAGGTTCTTTGCACATTTAGCAGGATTCAAATAGCAGCATTTTAGCAGGATTCATTAGGATTTATTTTATTATCGAAATATTGAACTTTTTGAACCCCTCCATTTTTATACTCATCCCCCCTCGCCCTCAAAAATAGGCATCTCGCGTTTCACGCACACACACACATAGAACTGGTGGTAAATTTCAAGCGGATTTCTCAAGGCTGGGTGGTCGCACCTCTTTTCGGATTAACAACACTATTAGCCTAATCCGGCACGTGACCGCACGCGTGTCACGTGACATTTTCTGATAGATGTCGCCGGTGATTAATGGACCAAGATTTCGGAAAGATTATTGAGGGACGCGCGACCGTGTTTGTGGAACTAAGTGGTTTCTATTGAGAGTATTAGATACACTTTGGAGATTTTAATGAGTGGAACGTAGTGAGAATATACAGGGTATCGCGGAACATCTATAGCAGCGCCGGAACACAGGGTCTTGCTTGTTTCGTCATCGAAAGGTTATAATATGTTGATTTTCTATATTAATCAGAACCCACCAGAATAGATATGAAGCAGAAACATGGAAAACAAAGGAAAACAAAGAAATGTGGCGGCAATAAAAACAAAAGGACAGTACAAGTATAGTGCGGTAGCTAAAGGTTCACCCCACCACACGCAAGAAGTAACTTAAAGCTACTGGACTGAAGGTCTTAGCACTTCCAACAAGCAGCCAGACTGGAGGTCTTGGTACTTTGGCGCTTAGCGGGCTTTTACCGCTACTGTGTTCCCAGTGCAGAGTTATTCTACGCCCACCGCTGCAGGGCCTATTATTATTTAGAACCCTTATTTCTGCTACACTCGAGAATATCCTAAATAATGACAATTGAAATTAAATATTTAAGAAAATTAGAAGGGAAAGTAATAATGGATAAACACATGCAGAAATGATACTTATACAGAGACAGACCCTAAAAGGGAATTCAATCGAATAAAAAATCGAGGAAAGTCAACTTAAATAATACGACAATGAATAAAAACGGTGCCCCGCCACACTATTTCAGGCAAGTCAGAAATTATTTGGATGAATCTTATGAAAATAGGTGGATTGGTCGTCGAGACCCGACAGAATGGCAAGCTAGATCGCCAGACCTAACGCCTCTAGATTTTTTTCTTTGGGGTTACGTTAAAACTGAGGTTTATAAAACGGCTCCAGGTTCATTAGATGAACTTAGGCAACGAATTACAGATGTTTGTTCAATAATAACGCCACAGGTGCTTCACAATGTCCGAGAGGAATTTACCAATAGAATATTTATTTGTCAGGAGGTCCATGGTGGTCATTTTCAACAATTGTTGAAGTAACCACTGTTTTGTAGATGTGTGCCTTTATCTTTTATTTAAAATACATTTCATATTTGTCGTTGTTTAATAATATGTAGTGTCTGACAATTTCTTACATTCAGTTTAATTATACAAAGCAAAAATCACAAAACCACGAGAACACTAGGAAATAAAATAATTATGGAAACACAAACTTAAAAAACAGCAATTTCTGGCTTGATGATATGTTGCCAGTATGATATTCCTCCGGTTTTCGTCGATTTACTTGACCTTCCGCTTTGTCCCCGTGTGCCCTTCAAATCCAATTCTTACTGTTGTTTCTCATTTTCAGCCAATCATGTACCGATAATAAAACTAAAAATCGCTGCATTGAAATGAAAAAATTCAAAAAAAGAAGAACAATCCGAAGAAGAAAACAAGAAGGTAATTTAATTTAAAACGAAATGAGTAGCCTGATTGAAACGTTAGTTGTTAGTGTTCTTCGCACCTTGAGTAGATTTATTTGACAGTTTACATGTTTATTACGTGTACCTGTTCATTATCCGCGTATACAGAGAGCTTGCTCGGGTATTTTTGACAACTGGGTTTGAAGATAATTGCTTTCTGATATATAGTTTAAGCGTTTGGAAATTGGAATTTTTAACTAGACGAAAAGTGTTTTTATAATAATATGTGAGTAACTATTTTTTTAGTATAAATCAAAATCAAATTAATCGGTTCTTTCTCTAAAAATCGCAAGTACAAAATACAATATTATGGCGTCCATAAGAAAAATGCACCTGACGATGATATACAGGGTGTTTCCTAACCTCTCTGAGAAAATGAAGGAGGTAAATCCTCACCTTATTTTAAGACGAAAATGTGATATCAAAGTTTCTTGCATATCGCTTCGTTTTCGAAATACAGGGTGTTAAAAAAAAATTGTGCCAAACGATATTCTAATGATATTTGTTAAACATAAGAGATTAGAGCACTTTACTTTGGGTCAATTTTAAATTTTACGATTAGTTTATTGGCGGGGATCTGGGTAAAAGAGTACCTTAATTTTTTAGTTATTTTTTGTATTTTTATCATTATGTTGCATCAAATGATACGAGTAGGCTTTGCTTCGTTCCATGGCAAACACATTTGTTTTCTCCGTAACATTTTTCTCCTGTTTAACATCTTTCAAATAATATCCTTTTGAATTGTTTTTGAATTTATTTGTACTACATTACATACTTTTCATAATGGCTGAGTTTACCAATCAAGAAATGGCTCAAATTAATTTTATGTTCGGTTTGGCAAATGGAAATGCGCTAGAGGCGAGACGATTATATGCAGAACGTTTTCCTAATAGACGAGTACCGTGATCGGAAACATTTACAAGATTGCACCTCAGGTTAGAGGAAACAGGTAGCTTTGCAAAAAGCAAAATAGGCGGCCGACCACTTACAGTTAGAACCGTACAACTTGAGGAAGAGGCCTTAAACATGGTGAAGAATCTCCAGGCACTAGTATGAGGAAAATCGAGAACGAGTTGAATGTGAGTTACAAAACAGTATTAAGTATCTTAAAGGACTATTTAGTTTATCCTTCTCAAGCAAGCTTTGTTGCCTAGAGACTTTCCAGCTCAAGTTAATTTTTGTAACTGGTTTCAAGAAAATTCTTTAAGGGTCCCACATTTTTCCGCAAAAATACTATTTACAGATGAAGCGGATTTTTCCAGACAAGGCATCATAAATTTTCACAACAACCATATTTGGGCGGAAGATAATCCTCATGTTATCATCGAAGGACATCACCAGTATACATTTTCTTTTAATATTTGGACAGGGATTCTTGGAAATAGCTTAGTTGGACCGTATTTTCTTCCAAATCGACTTACTGGTGATGTATATTACAACTTCCTTAGAGATGACTTGCCGGAATTGATGGAAGCAGTGCCATTAAGAACGAGAACTTTAATGTTGTTCATGCATGACGGCGCTCCCCCTCACTTTGCAGTACTTGTTAGAAACTATTTATATCAATAATATCCTGCTCGTTGGATAGGTAGACGAGGCCTATCCCATGGCCACCCCGTTCGCCGGATCTGAATCCATTGAATTTTTATTTCTGGGGTAACCTTAAACAACCCGTTTATACTACTCCTATTGAAACTGAAGAAGACCTTCGACTGCGTATTATTGATGGTATTAATACGATTCGCGCCAGTCCAGAAATTTTTCAACACGTAAGAGACAATTTAGCACATTCGAAAAACTTTTATACCACATTTTCGCCTTAAAATAAGATGAGGATTCAACTCCTTCATTTTTTCAGAGAGGTTAGGAAACACCCTGTAAATTCTTAGATAATTTTTTTTAATTAAGTAAATAAACTTTCGAAAAACTCCATAGTGCAATAAATAAATCTCGCCAGACTCCACACTAAATCGAAAAATTAATAACATCGTAAAACCCGAACAAAATCTCGCACCTCATCGTATTTTTCATAATTTCGTTTCAATTCGAAATCCAATATTTCAAGGGATCGCCTGGATCCCAATAAAATAAATAGAAAACCCAATAAAATAAACGAAACAAGCAGGCTTTGGACCCGGAGCGATTGTATTCTGACGTGACAATTGACTGGCGAATTGTGGCTTTATATCGCCATTTTATATCGGATTCTTTTTCAGGAATAGTTTGGCTTAGGTTGCAGAAATTTTATTAGCTTTTGGATTGTATTGGGTTTGCATTTTTATAGAAGATATATGGTATATAGGATAAGTACACTAACATAAATAAACACATATTTATTTTTGCCATTATTAGGATATTTTTCTAAAATGCTTTAGGTCTTTCGTGTTTATAATATGACCAAAAATTGATTTACAAAAAATAAAATTGAAACAGGTTTAAGGATTCAAGTTTAGAAAGAATTTTATTTTGCGCCAAAAAAATTCTCAAAATTTATTTCTTGTTATAATATTCAAAACCTGCTCCTTTAGTAGGTATAGTTGGTCCAAGATTAATTTGATGACATAGAAAAGCATTAAACTGGTGACCATATGCTTCTACCAAATAATTAAAATGCGGATTGTTGAAAATTTTTAATATAATTAAATAGTATATCTTACAGCTTATTATGATAGTTTATATTATCGATAAAAGGTTTGTACCCGTGGCTTCGCCTGGAGAGAATATTTTTAAAATGGTCTTTCTCTAAAAAAAAAATGCTAATTTTGCCAAAAACAATTTAAAAATATAGTTAATATCGATAAGAGGTTTATACCCGTGACTTGGCCTGCAAAGAACACATGAATTTAATACAGTAGACGCTCGTTTATGTGAACTAATGAAAACAAGGTGTATTCAAATTGTTCATAATATATTCGAACATGTATTTTTAATATTAAAAATCAACATTTATAGCTTAATAAAATACTGCGTTATTTGTTTTTGAACTTCTTTTGCAGCTAAGCTTTTCTGAAAAGCCTTATCCCTGCATTATCGCAATACCAGTAGATCCTCCACGTCAAAAATATGATTTTCACTCCACATAATAGCCTTGTTAAATGCTTGTACAGCTTCTGAAGAACTAACTTCTACCTTCTCGCTATTGTCATCATTGTTTTCATTTATTTCATCATCATCGTCATCTTCGTTATTATCGTCTTCAACTTCCTTACCTAAGTCATCTTCATTCCATTTCAGTATATCTTCTTTCAAATTTTCGACCTATAAATTTAAGGTAAATTAGGTATGTAGGTACTATAGTTTTCTAAAAATTGAACAAAATTATTTACCTGGTTGTTAACTTCTGTTAACAAAGTTTCAACTTCGCGGTCTAACCTTATGGTCTCCAGTTGCATTTGTACATGCCAAAAAAGTAAGTCTTGCTTTTTCAGCTTTCCTTCCTGGTGCCGTTTTTTCATGATTCGATACTAGTGTTTTCTCGGGAAGCAACTTCCAGAAGAGTCCAGTTTCATCTGCGTTATAGATTTGGTCATTTGTTAGGCCTAGATCATTTATGATGGAACGAAAATTTTGTTGGAAAGGAGCTACCAACTCAGGATTTGAAGAACTTTTCACCAGATATTTTCAAAAATCGAATGCCAAATCTGCGTTTAAATTTTTGTAACCAACCATTGCTTGCAGAAAACCCCTGTGATTCCTTCAGAATTGCATTTAAAGATTTTCCTTTAACCTTTAACAGTTCAGAAGTCACTGGAAGATTCTTTGATCTTTGTTTGCAAAACCATTTATACAATTTTTTCCATCCTGGGATTTTCTCCCGATTTCAAAGTCTTTCTTTTAATCTTACTCGCACACCTCATTGTTACACTTAGAATATTCGCTTTATTCTTTTTTATTGCAGACACAGTAGATTTAGCAATATCATATTTTCTTGCAAGATAAGTAACACTCACCCCATTTTCCAAACTTTTTATAATATCGCTTTTTTCAGACAATGTCAACACTTATCGTTTCATATTTTCCTTTTAGAAACAAAACATAAAAACAGGAAAAACAATCACTAACACGCTCCTATTTCATCACAATGTAGCACTAACACGCTCCTATTTCATCACAATGTAGCAATAACCTATGAATTCCAATAAAAGAACAGATGACGACGTGGGAAATCACTGACAGCGACGGGGAAATACCGCGAAATACCACATGCATGTGTTGTTCATATAATCGAAGTTGCTACTGTTCACTCTATAGAATCTGCCATGCTAAGTTTTTGCTGTTCATTATAATGGATAGATATAAAAGATGTTCACATAAACCAGCGTCTACTGGGTTTTTTAAATGGTCTTTCGGTAAAAAAATATGCTCATTTTGCCGAAAACAATTAAAAAAAATTGTCTTTGTCCAGCCAGGACCGCGAAGAGGTATGAGTTTTCCTTGCCAAGAAAAGATTGGGGCAGGTACTATGTTAGTTGGAATATACAGTTATTTTAACGACAAATTGCGGATCGCATCAGCAGAACCACAGTAAACGTTCTGTAATATAACAAGTTTTTAGGATACATGTTAAATAAACATAATTAATTTAAAATTCATAAACAAATTAATGACTGGAATCGTCAGAACTTTCAGAAGTAAAATCGTTTCCAGGTTGGATTACTATACTAGCGCCATAGCCGGTGAAACAGAATATCCATTTTCTGCTTTTATAACATGAGCTACGCAATTTTTCCATACATCGCTACTCATTTCGTTATTACCTGCCGAATAGTATGAAGGACAACTGCGCTTAAAGTTGGAGATTGATTATTGAGTGATATTTTTTGCTGACAAGAGCAACACATTAGGTACAAAGCCATCTTTACTTCCGGCATGATAACGCGTTTTTCGTTTCGTCTGAATAAATTATACTTTTATAGGATTTATGTTAGTCCTTTATTTTGCGCAAATAATCCTATCGTAGTTCAATGATACGCAGGGATTCCATTATAACCATTAGATTATCTAATTTACATTTTAATAGAACACCACGCAATATTTTTAAAGATTGATACTTATAATCAGGGTAACCTCGCATTTTATCACGAACCAGTTCTAAAGTTGGCACCATATTATCCTCGCAAAAGTTGTAAATAATTCGCAAAATAAAATCCCTTGTAGTATTGTCAGCCGTTTCGAATTTTTGATTTATTGGTTTGCGCTTTATAGAATGACCGGTTACAGTCCCCAAATTAATTACGTTATAAATTCCTATAAAACCCAAGTTGTGTTAATTCATTACAAGTACATTCTTGTACAAAGCGCAATTTCAGGTTTTCCCGGATTTTCTTTTTTTAAACACGCGTACATATTTAAAATAATGCGTTGTCATTGAGCATGTAAATGTTTGTTTCTTAATTCCGGACTTTCAAAAAAGTCTAATACAGTTCTGCTGTAAAACTGTCAGGGAAGCCCAATTTACATGGGATTTTCTATGGCCATCAGTTAGACGGTATGTTTTGTGAAGTCGTTTTTTTATACAAAATATGTATAAACAATTTCTATTTTTGTAATAAATTCGTTTTCTAAATATCAGTTTTTTTTTTTCGTTTTATGGTATCTTTTTTGAAATTTAAAAAAATTGCCTGAGGACGGTTTCACTACAGCCAAAACGTAGTAAACTACCCTCTTGGAACAAGAACAATTTTTTTTAAGCCAAGTCCGAAAGCTCTTGGCACTAGATATTTATTGCTATTCGACCCAGAGAAAGATTTTAAATTAAAACCAGTGCCGTATTTGGAACAAGAATAATTCTTTTAAGCCAAACCCGAAAGCTCTTGATACTAAATATTTAAAGCTATTTGATCAACCAACCAGAACAAATTTGATTTGGCTGTTCTTAGAACAAGAGAAATTTCGCTATTGAACCAATAGAATGGGCTATCCTCATAAGAAAAAATCCGCGATTGTTTTTAAGAGACTTCGCATTTGGACCTATTCAAAACCGAAAAGCTCTTGGCTGAATATCATAATTCCTTGGTTCAAAGGATTTGCTTTTTCAGTGCAGGAAGATCACCTTGGTGGATCTTTGCTGCACAATTCGCTGTCAGGAGTCAAGTCTGGTAACCAGGACCTAGAGGGGCCGAATAATTTAGGGTCTGTGGTAAAGCTGGTGGCGCTTTTTGAACCCCCTCCCGCGAGCTAGGGCAATTGGCACGCGTGCTCCACGGCTGGTTCTGTGCGTGTTCTCTGGCCACCACTTTTATTAGTTCGCTTTATTATTGATCATTAACTCAATTAAATAAATAGCATCACTGAAAAGTACCATTTTTTTTTTAATAAAATAAATAACAATTTTTTTCAAGTTTCGTTAAATTTTATTTTTGGTTCAAAAAACAACTAAAGTACGCGTTTCAACGTGATGAAACATAGGCCGAATTGCCAGGCTTAACAAAAAATCAATTAAGGGTTTTAATTCGCACTAGAAAAAGTTTTTTTTAGTGCACAACAGTAGCTAGAAACGGACAGTTCTGGCTCAGGTGGTGCTGGTGGTGCTGGTGGTGCAACTAACCCGGGTGGTGCGGTGGTGCGTTTTATGACCTAACCCGGGTGGTTCGGTGGTGCGTTTTACGATCTAACCCAAGTGGTGCGGTGGTGCGTTTTATGATCTAACCCGGGTGGTTCGGTGGTGCGTTTTATGATCTAACCCGGGTGGTTCGGTGGTGCGTTTTATGACCTAACCCGGGTGGTTCGGTGGTGCTGTTTTACGAGACCAGTGATGCTGGTGGTGCTGTTTTACGAGATCAGTGATGCTGGTGGTGCTGTTTTATGATCTAACCCGGGCGGTTCGGTGGTGCGTTTTATGACCTAACCCGGGTGGTTCGGTGGTGCTGTTTTACGAGACCAGTGATGCTGGTGGTGCTGTTTTACGAGATCAGTGGTGCTGGTGGTGCTGTTTTATGATCTAACCCGGGCGGTTCGGTGGTGCGTTTTATGACCTAACCCGGATGGTTCGGTGGTGCTGTTTTACGAGATCAGTGGTGCTGGTGGTGCTGTTTTACGAGACCAGTGGTGCTGGTGGTGCTGTTTTACGAGACCAGTGGTGCTGGTGGTGCGTTTTATGATCTAACCCAAGTGGCTCAGGTGGTGCTGGTGGTGCTGGTGGTGCAACTAACCCGGGTGGTGCGGTGGTGCGTTTTATGACCTAACCCGGGTGGTTCGGTGGTGCGTTTTACGATCTAACCCAAGTGGTGCGGTGGTGCGTTTTATGATCTAACCCGGGTGGTTCGGTGGTGCGTTTTATGATCTAACCCGGGTGGTTCGGTGGTGCGTTTTATGACCTAACCCGGGTGGTTCGGTGGTGCTGTTTTACGAGACCAGTGATGCTGGTGGTGCTGTTTTACGAGATCAGTGATGCTGGTGGTGCTGTTTTATGATCTAACCCGGGCGGTTCGGTGGTGCGTTTTATGACCTAACCCGGGTGGTTCGGTGGTGCTGTTTTACGAGACCAGTGATGCTGGTGGTGCTGTTTTACGAGATCAGTGGTGCTGGTGGTGCTGTTTTATGATCTAACCCGGGCGGTTCGGTGGTGCGTTTTATGACCTAACCCGGATGGTTCGGTGGTGCTGTTTTACGAGATCAGTGGTGCTGGTGGTGCTGTTTTACGAGACCAGTGGTGCTGGTGGTGCTGTTTTACGAGACCAGTGGTGCTGGTGGTGCGTTTTATGATCTAACCCAAGTGGTTCGGTGGTGCGTTTTATGATCTAACCCGGATGGTTCGGTGGTGCTGTTTATGAGCTAACCCGGGTGCTTTCGTGAGGCGGCTCTGTCAATATCTCTCTACTGTGTTAATTTATGCGGGTAATAAAACCGACAAGGGTCGGATCGGCCTGCATGCTTATAGAGGTAAAAAACCGCTTTAGAATGTTTTTGGTATATCTTTTTTAGATAATTTTGGGGGAAATAATTTGCCTGAGATGCCAATTAAAAAAAGCCTACATTTAATTGTATTTTAGATTCTTGAATTTTGTACATGGATTAAAAATCTACTATTTCTTGAAATTGTATACATTATGTTAGATAATTAAGGAATAAAAAAGATGAAAATAGCAATTATAATTAGAAAAAAAATATTTTAATGTTATTAAGACTTTGTAAATATCTGTAAAAACTGTTCTAAATCCTGTCATTTCTGAAACTTGTATACTGAGTGTTTAGAATTTAGTAAAAAATTAAAAAAATGTTTTAACGTTATTAAGCCCTGTGAAACTTTGTAAAAAATGACTAAAACAGTCGCAAATCGTCCTATTTTCTTAAAAGTGTATACTGAGTGTTTAGAATTTAGTAAAAATTAAAAAAAATGTTTTAAATTTGTTAAATCATGTGAAATCTTGTATAAAATGACTAGAACCATTCTTAATCATGACATTTCTGAAAATTGTATACTGAGTGTTTAGAATTTAGTAAAAAATTAAAAAAAATGTTTTAACGTTATTAAGCCCTGTGAAACTTTGTAAAAAATGACTAAAACAGTCGCAAATCGTCCTATTTTCTTAAAAGTGTATACTGAGTGTTTAGAATTTAGTAAAAATTAAAAAAAAATGTTTTAAATTTGTTAAATCATGCGAAATCTTGTATAAAATGACTAGAACCGTTCTTAATCATGGCATTTCTGAAAATTGTATACTGAGTGTTAAAAATTTAGTAAAAAATTAAAAAAAATGTTTTAACGTTATTAAGCCCTGTGAAACTTTGTAAAAAATGACTAAAACAGTCGCAAATCGTCATATTTTCTTAAAAGTGTATACTGAGTGTTTAGAATTTAGTAAAAATTAAAAAAATGTTTTAAATTTGTTAAATCATGTGAAATCTTGTATAAAATGACTAGAACCGTTCTTAATCATGGCATTTCTGAAAATTGTATACTGAGTGTTTAGAATTTAGTAAAAAATTAAAAAAAAATGTTTTAACGTTATTAAGCCCTGTGAAACTTTGTAAAAAATGACTAAAACAGTCGCAAATCGTCCTATTTTCTTAAAAGTGTATACTGAGTGTTTAGAATTTAGTAAAAATTAAAAAAAAATGTTTTAAATTTGTTAAATCATGTGAAATCTTGTATAAAATGACTAGAACCGTTCTTAATCATGACATTTCTGAAAATTGTATACTGAGTGTTTAGAATTTAGTAAAAATTAAAAAAAATGTTTTAAATTTGTTAAATCATGCGAAATCTTGTAAAAAATGACTAAAACAGTCGCAAATCGTCCTATTTTCTTAAAAGTGTATACTGAGTGTTTAGAATTTAGTAAAAAATAAAAAAAATGTTTTAAATTTGTTAAATCATGCGAAATCTTGTATAAAATGACTAGAACCGTTCTTAATCATGGCATTTCTGAAAATTGTATACTGAGTGTTTAGAATTTAGTAAAAAATTAAAAAAAATGTTTTAACGTTATTAAGCCCTGTGAAACTTTGTAAAAAAATGACTAAAACAGTCGCAAATCGTCATATTTTCTTAAAAGTGTATACTGAGTGTTTAGAATTTAGTAAAAATTAAAAAAAATGTTTTAAATTTGTTAAATCATGTGAAATCTTGTATAAAATGACTAGAACCGTTCTTAATCATGACATTTCTGAAAATTGTATACTGAGTGTTAAGTATTTTAGTTGAAAATAAGATCATAAATCATCTATACAAAACAAGCGCCCCTTATGGATTTGAACGAAAATCATAGATTCGACTATTTTCATGAAAAATAAATCTAAGTACGGAATAATGCAGGAAGATTATCTATTTTCTTGGTTTAGAAAGTGATGTAGTTAAGATTTATAACTTAGGAATAAATAAATTATTATTAATCTTTTCGACCTATTTCTCTTGCATATTTAATTTCTTTGATAGTAAGAACTAATCTTTTTATTTTACAAAGTAAAAAAAAAAAAGCTAAAGATCGGCGTTGTCAGTCAGGTATAAGAACTGATTTAACACGATGGTTTTTGTACAAACGTTCACATACAATTGTATGCTTTTTAACCGATTGTGTCGGAAAAAAATGACGATTTATAGATTAGATATTTAGACGAAGAGCTAACCTTCTCAATAAAGTATTGATTATTGCCCTGCTAGCTAGACAACACTTTTTATGTTAGTCAAAAAAAATTTTTTTTTTCGGACGCTATTACAGATTTCATCGTTAACTAACAAACATTAAGACCAAAAAATTAGCGTGCAAGATGAAATGTATAGGTTCACTTCATTTCTACATTATTTTACAACTCTCAATCGCATTAAAAACAAGATCGAATAAAAAATAACTTATGACATATGGACGAAAAATGTTTTTCGGGCTATTTAGGTTAGCGACCGCATTACGTCTGAAATACTACATTTTTCGAGCTTATAACATAATTTACTATTTTAACGTTAAAATAGGGGAAATGATGTATCGAAGTGGGTACTTTTTTTTGTCGGTCACGAGATTATAGTTTCTTTTAAAATGAGCTCTAATATTTACAACACAAATTATCCTTTAAGCCACATTAGTTTAAAACTCGTCTGTCGCTTTCCCTCTATCGTGAGATTGATTAAAGTATAGCGTAGTATATATTTAGATGAATTTCGTAAATGTTGAATACTTTCAAAACTGAAAAAGCCGCCCTTTGCAATAAATATCTCCGTAGAGTTAGGTATCCTGCAGATTAAGGGTATTTCAGCGGATAATCATATACAAATTCAAATACCTCATTTGTTTCGGAGCAGTAACCATCAACTTTTACACCATTTAAAACAGCTTCTTTACCATTAGCAGCATGTAAGATGTTGATTTTTCTGTGATTCTCGGTCCAAAGTAACCAATCTATGGCAATTTTGCTCTGCCTGTTTCTCCATCGGTATCCATTTTTTGGTATGATTCCTATAGTATTAGGCTTCAAAAAATGTCTTCTAAAAATTGCATTGCATGCTGAAGCAATAGTTGTAGCTTCAGTAAATGGACATACATTGGTAGTTTGTATAAGTTGTTCTCTAAACTTTAAACATGATTGCGCAAGGATTTCGACATCCGATACGCAGTAGTCTACCAGATCTCTTTGCATATCGAAACCATCATTTTCATGTTCTACAAACCATTTAAGAAATTTGGCTCTGTCTTCTTCTTTCATACTATCTGAGGAGTAATATTGAATTGATGGTAGAGGTCCTATATAGTTTTCATTTGCCTTTGTATTAAATAGGTGCGGGAAGTAGCCTT
This sequence comes from Polydrusus tereticollis, assembly GCA_963920685.1. Taxonomy (NCBI): domain Eukaryota; kingdom Metazoa; phylum Arthropoda; class Insecta; order Coleoptera; family Curculionidae; genus Polydrusus; species Polydrusus tereticollis. The sequence continues at coordinate 11,411,023 of OY987333.1, forward strand.
TTTTAAAAATATCCTCAAGTCCAAATGCCTTTGGTAGTTTGGCTTAAGGCATAGGGAAATAGTTAAGTGAGTCGATAAATTTTACATTTTCAAGTTGCATCGTAATTATTTTGGTACCTCTCATGATTAACTCAGGTGTAAAATCTGTCTTTGTCATAATATAGTTTAATATAAACTGGTGATCAAAAGCCTGACCATTATGGGCTATTACAATAATTTCTTTAAAGTTTTTCCTCATTTGTAACAAATGGCTAGTAAATGTTCCCGCTGGGTCTATACCTCTGACTTTTTGTAACTTTAGACCACATTTTTTTACAAGTATCTGCTTCAGAATCCATGCACTCATCGCAGTATTGTTTGAAAACACAGAGATTGACTTGATGTAAAAACGTTGAATTTTCCAATAGTTTGTCTTGGCTCGTCTCTAAATCGTAGAATACAAAAAAGATCATCTTTAATCTTAGCTTTTCCCTTATCAGACCGAATATAACATAGATGATCCTCGGATGCATGTTTATTACAAATTTTACAATAAATTTCACCACATGCATGTGCTCTTTTGGCTTTAATGGTTTTTAATCAAATAGAACATAGTTTAATTTGTTCGCATACTGTAAATTTGCCTGACGAATAATCCTTTTTATGATTTTCGTAACAGTTTTGACTTCTAAAAAATCATAGACAGTCCTGACATTTAATTTTTATTGCTATTTCACAAGCAGAGACTTGCTGACATGCCTGACAGCTTCCACCACATCGGTGCTCATTTTTGTGATCATATGGGACGTAACACTTTTCACAAAAATAGTTAGAACAAAAAGCTGCTGTCAGCGATGTAATTACATTAAAATGGCTTTTGTAATGTAATAAGTTCAGCCGTTTATTGCTTTCAGTTGAACCTTCAAATATAATATTTCGTCCTTTTGATCCATAGCTATAAACAACTAATTTATATTCTTTTAGATGATTTTGAAATTGTATTAACTCGGGAATTCCACCTCCTGCCTCAGGAATGCTAATTTTAGCTCTCTCCAACAATGATCTTGTTCTTTCGGTTTGAATTTTACTAATATCTCTTCCAACCTTACTGAATTCGGGATCTCTTTTATTATGGGCAATGGCGACTACCAAAGCATGTGCTAAACACAGGTTATCGGTATTTTTAATACTTATAATACCTCGTCGCTTGTCGCATTCCTCGTGAAAGCTGTTATAATTTTTTCCTCTTCCCCCACCAACAGGTAATCTAACAGTTGTCACACTAAGACAAAATGATTCTGTATTAAGACCTGCTGAGTTTGACTGATAAATGCCACTTATAACACTCCAAACATCTTAAAAGGTTATGTCTTTAGCTGCTTTGAAGCGAATCCAACCTTCTCCTCGGTTGAAGTCTTTAGAGCAAAAACTAAAAGCCGCACGATCTAAGGGTTGTAGGCCTTCTGTAGCGTTTTGAATAATTTGATTAATTCCTTTTTCCGCCCAACCAACTGGTTCAACTCCCTGTGGAACAGGTTTTAACTTAAACTCTAGAGTGCGTCCTGTAAGGTTAAATTCTCGTAACTTTTTAACAACGTCTTTAACAATAATAAACTTCTCCATCTTTCTTTTTTTTTTTTTTGTTGTTTTATAATCTACTATCTACCTACATAAAAAAAAAAAAAACAAGTATATTTTCATATTTTTATCGGTCTTAAGTTCGATTTCAAAAGCACACTCCCACTTTTTGATAATTTCACAGTCTAAGCACATAGATCTTATATTTTTTATTTACGATCAATTCATCTTTATTCGCCAATCGTCTCAAACGAGTCTGCTTTTGAAAGTAATATAACCTTAGTATTCAGAAAATATTAATGATATCGGAGCCTAAAACATCCTTAACACTAAAAAATCATTATGTTTCCTAACAAAACCCATCATCTTGTCTATTTAGCTTGCTTTCCTATTGTTTAGCAGGTTAAATAAAATTATTATTTCGCTCTTTTTGTCTGTACTGAATCGTTAGGGAAATACGATTCTAGTCCTATAAGAGAGACAGTTAAAATTTATGTAAGCAATCAGAAATCCTACACTATGAGCTACTTAGTTAAAATTTCATATTTCCTTCCTGGATCAGCTAAAATTTGTGTTGTGTCGGTCAAAATTTATAAAATACGAAAAAAATGCTAGATACATTTTTATCATGACTTTCTATCTAATTCCATCTTATTTCAAGGTATAATTCGGTTGTCAAAATGAGAATCTAAAAAATCCTCGTGTTTCCTCACAAAACCCATCATCTTGCCTATTTAGCTTGCTTTTCTATTGTTTAGCAGGTTAAATAAAATTATTATTTCGCTCTTTTTTGTCTGTACTGAATCGTTAGGGGGGATACGTTTCTAGTTCTATAAGAGAGACAGTTAAAATTTATGTAAGCAATCAGAAATCCTACACTATGAGCTACTTAGTTAAAATTTCATATTTCCTTCCTGGGTCAGAAAAAATTTGTGATGTGTCGGTCAAAATTTATAAAAATACGAAAAAAATGCTGGATACATTTTTAGCGTGACTTTCTATTTAATACCATCTTATTTCAAGGTATAATACGGTTGTCAAAATGAGAATAAAATAATTTTCCCATGGTTTATGTCATCTTAAAAAAGTCAAAAGGTTATATTCTGTAGAGGGTCAGATACATTCAAATTTAAAAATTTTCTACAAGAAGAATTTTAAGATAGTATTATAGTAAATAAAAATTCTATACCTCCAATATTTCTTGGAAACATATCGTGTTCTAGCGACATAACCCAAAAGTACCTCTATTCAGAAACGCATCGTACTTTTCTTGTCAAACTTGACTTTGTTGTAATGTTGTATGCAGAGCACTTTGAAAACAAAAATTAGATTAGAAACCGCCGCCTCTTAAGGTATACTTTTTTAGGTCTTACATAGGGTACACTGGTATACAGAACAAATGTCATCTTTAATTGTCTCATTGTCCCATCCATTACATTATTATAATCTTAAAGCACCTGTTACCAGCATTATCTATTTTTATGGTTTTCATAAAACATAGCGATTACCGATGAAAATTAAACGAAAACTCAATAAATAACTTTTTTTCAACTGAAATAGACTGATTTTCGATGGAAAAATGTTACTTATAACTAAAAATGAATATAAGACATATACGCAATGATATTTAGAATAAATCAATCTTTTCTAAAATTACTATGAAATATTCACAAAATCGTTTCGTTATAACCAAAGTAGCAAGGCTTGCAGATTTCGTATAGAGTTCAAACGCGATACTGAGATGATCTTTTTTTTATATTTTTGTAGGATAATTCACCACTACGTTGTAAGTACTTGAGAGAGGACTTTCTTGAAAAATCCTCAAATTTCTCTGCAATTTTGTTCCTTCTAGAGTTAAATTCACACAGAAAACCCCGTATTCTTATCTTTCAGGTTGGTATATTAAAAAGGGCTTATTAGTATGGTTTAGAAAACAAGCAATATTAATTAACGGATGTTTTTTCGTCGTATGAAGAGTTGAAAAATTTTTTTTTTTTCCACTCCAATGGTTGCGATGCAGAGAGTCGGGTTTCATCATAATCTTTCAGGGTAGCTCAGGTTTGATTGCATGTAGAGAGTCGGATTTCATCATAATTTTTCAGGGTAGCTCAGGTTTGATTGCATGTAGAGAGTCGGGTTTCATCATAATCTTTCAGGGTAGCTCAGGTTTGATTGCATGTACTAAGGTTAGTGCTCCTTGCAATCGGTTTCAGGTTTGACGCGCCCCCCTCAGGTTTGTTCAGGTTTCTCAAGTGTTTGAGAAACCTGAACAAACCTGAGGGGGGCGCGTCAAACCTGAAACCGATTGCAAGGAGCACTAACCTTAGTACATGCAATCAAACCTGAGCTACCCTGAAAGATTATGATGAAACCCGACTCTCTACATGCAATCAAACCTGAGCTACCCTGAAAAATTATGATGAAATCCGACTCTCTACATGCAATCAAACCTGAGCTACCCTGAAAGATTATGATGAAACCCGACTCTCTGCATCGCAACCATTGGAGTGGAAAAAAAAAAAAATTTTCAACTCTTCATACGACGAAAAAACATCCGTTAATTAATATTGCTTGTTTTCTAAACCATACTAATAAGCCCTTTTTAATATACCAACCTGAAAGATAAGAATACGGGGTTTTCTGTGTGAATTTAACTCTAGAAGGAACAAAATTGCAGAGAAATTTGAGGATTTTTCAAGAAAGTCCTCTCTCAAGTACTTACAACGTAGTGGTGAATTATCCTACAAAAATATAAAAAAAAGATCATCTCAGTATCGCGTTTGAACTCTATACGAAATCTGCAAGCCTTGCTACTTTGGTTATAACGAAACGATTTTGTGAATATTTCATAGTAATTTTAGAAAAGATTGATTTATTCTAAATATCATTGCGTATATGTCTTATATTCATTTTTAGTTATAAGTAACATTTTTCCATCGAAAATCAGTCTATTTCAGTTGAAAAAAAGTTATTTATTGAGTTTTCGTTTAATTTTCATCGGTAATCGCTATGTTTTATGAAAACCATAAAAATAGATAATGCTGGTAACAGGTGCTTTAAGATTATAATAATGTAATGGATGGGACAATGAGACAATTAAAGATGACATTTGTTCTGTATACCAGTGTACCCTATGTAAGACCTAAAAAAGTATACCTTAAGAGGCGGCGGTTTCTAATCTAATTTTTGTTTTCAAAGTGCTCTGCATACAACATTACAACAAAGTCAAGTTTGACAAGAAAAGTACGATGCGTTTCTGAATAGAGGTACTTTTGGGTTATGTCGCTAGAACACGATATGTTTCCAAGAAATATTGGAGGTATAGAATTTTTATTTACTATAATACTATCTTAAAATTCTTCTTGTAGAAAATTTTTAAATTTGAATGTATCTGACCCTCTACAGAATATAACCTTTTGACTTTTTTAAGATGACATAAACCATGGGAAAATTATTTTATTCTCATTTTGACAACCGTATTATACCTTGAAATAAGATGGTATTAAATAGAAAGTCACGCTAAAAATGTATCCAGCATTTTTTTCGTATTTTTATAAATTTTGACCGACACATCACAAATTTTTTCTGACCCAGGAAGGAAATATGAAATTTTAACTAAGTAGCTCATAGTGTAGGATTTCTGATTGCTTACATAAATTTTAACTGTCTCTCTTATAGAACTAGAAACGTATCCCCCCTAACGATTCAGTACAGACAAAAAAGAGCGAAATAATAATTTTATTTAACCTGCTAAACAATAGAAAAGCAAGCTAAATAGGCAAGATGATGGGTTTTGTGAGGAAACACGAGGATTTTTTAGATTCTCATTTTGACAACCGAATTATACCTTGAAATAAGATGGAATTAGATAGAAAGTCATGATAAAAATGTATCTAGCATTTTTTTCGTATTTTATAAATTTTGACCGACACAACACAAATTTTAGCTGATCCAGGAAGGAAATATGAAATTTTAACTAAGTAGCTCATAGTGTAGGATTTCTGATTGCTTACATAAATTTTAACTGTCTCTCTTATAGGACTAGAATCGTATTTCCCTAACGATTCAGTACAGACAAAAAGAGCGAAATAATAATTTTATTTAACCTGCTAAACAATAGGAAAGCAAGCTAAATAGACAAGATGATGGGTTTTGTTAGGAAACATAATGATTTTTTAGTGTTAAGGATGTTTTAGGCTCCGATATCATTAATATTTTCTGAATACTAAGGTTATATTACTTTCAAAAGCAGACTCGTTTGAGACGATTGGCGAATAAAGATGAATTGATCGTAAATAAAAAATATAAGATCTATGTGCTTAGACTGTGAAATTATCAAAAAGTGGGAGTGTGCTTTTGAAATCGAACTTAAGACCGATAAAAATATGAAAATATACTTGTTTTTTTTTTTTTTATGTAGGTAGATAGTAGATTATAAAACAACAAAAAAAAAAAAAAGAAAGATGGAGAAGTTTATTATTGTTAAAGACGTTGTTAAAAAGTTACGAGAATTTAACCTTACAGGACGCACTCTAGAGTTTAAGTTAAAACCTGTTCCACAGGGAGTTGAACCAGTTGGTTGGGCGGAAAAAGGAATTAATCAAATTATTCAAAACGCTACAGAAGGCCTACAACCCTTAGATCGTGCGGCTTTTAGTTTTTGCTCTAAAGACTTCAACCGAGGAGAAGGTTGGATTCGCTTCAAAGCAGCTAAAGACATAACCTTTTAAGATGTTTGGAGTGTTATAAGTGGCATTTATCAGTCAAACTCAGCAGGTCTTAATACAGAATCATTTTGTCTTAGTGTGACAACTGTTAGATTACCTGTTGGTGGGGGAAGAGGAAAAAATTATAACAGCTTTCACGAGGAATGCGACAAGCGACGAGGTATTATAAGTATTAAAAATACCGATAACCTGTGTTTAGCACATGCTTTGGTAGTCGCCATTGCCCATAATAAAAGAGATCCCGAATTCAGTAAGGTTGGAAGAGATATTAGTAAAATTCAAACCGAAAGAACAAGATCATTGTTGGAGAGAGCTAAAATTAGCATTCCTGAGGCAGGAGGTGGAATTCCCGAGTTAATACAATTTCAAAATCATCTAAAAGAATATAAATTAGTTGTTTATAGCTATGGATCAAAAGGACGAAATATTATATTTGAAGGTTCAACTGAAAGCAATAAACGGCTGAACTTATTACATTACAAAAGCCATTTTAATGTAATTACATCGCTGACAGCAGCTTTTTGTTCTAACTATTTTTGTGAAAAGTGTTACGTCCCATATGATCACAAAAATGAGCACCGATGTGGTGGAAGCTGTCAGGCATGTCAGCAAGTCTCTGCTTGTGAAATAGCAATAAAAATTAAATGTCAGGACTGTCTATGATTTTTTAGAAGTCAAAACTGTTACGAAAATCATAAAAAGGATTATTCGTCAGGCAAATTTACAGTATGCGAACAAATTAAACTATGTTCTATTTGATTAAAAACCATTAAAGCCAAAAGAGCACATGCATGTGGTGAAATTTATTGTAAAATTTGTAATAAACATGCATCCGAGGATCATCTATGTTATATTCGGTCTGATAAGGGAAAAGCTAAGATTAAAGATGATCTTTTTTGTATTCTACGATTTAGAGACGAGCCAAGACAAACTATTGGAAAATTCAACGTTTTTACATCAAGTCAATCTCTGTGTTTTCAAACAATACTGCGATGAGTGCATGGATTCTGAAGCAGATACTTGTAAAAAAATGTGGTCTAAAGTTACAAAAAGTCAGAGGTATAGACCCAGCGGGAACATTTACTAGCCATTTGTTACAAATGAGGAAAAACTTTAAAGAAATTATTGTAATAGCCCATAATGGTCAGGCTTTTGATCACCAGTTTATATTAAACTATATTATGACAAAGACAGATTTTACACCTGAGTTAATCATGAGAGGTACCAAAATAATTACGATGCAACTTGAAAATGTAAAATTTATCGACTCACTTAACTATTTCCCTATGCCTTAAGCCAAACTACCAAAGGCATTTGGACTTGAGGATATTTTTAAAAAAGGCTACTTCCCGCACCTATTTAATACAAAGGCAAATGAAAACTATATAGGACCTCTACCATCAATTCAATATTACTCCTCAGATAGTATGAAAGAAGAAGACAGAGCCAAATTTCTTAAATGGTTTGTAGAACATGAAAATGATGGTTTCGATATGCAAAGAGATCTGGTAGACTACTGCGTATCGGATGTCGAAATCCTTGCGCAATCATGTTTAAAGTTTAGAGAACAACTTATACAAACTACCAATGTATGTCCATTTACTGAAGCTACAACTATTGCTTCAGCATGCAATGCAATTTTTAGAAGACATTTTTTGAAGCCTAATACTATAGGAATCATACCAAAAAATGGATACCGATGGAGAAACAGGCAGAGCAAAATTGCCATAGATTGGTTACTTTGGACCGAGAATCACAGAAAAATCAACATCTTACATGCTGCTAATGGTAAAGAAGCTGTTTTAAATGGTGTAAAAGTTGATGGTTACTGCTCCGAAACAAATGAGGTATTTGAATTTGTATATGATTATCCGCTGAAATACCCTTAATCTGCAGGATACCTAACTCTACGGAGATATTTATTGCAAAGGGCGGCTTTTTCAGTTTTGAAAGTATTCAACATTTACGAAATTCATCTAAATATATACTACGCTATACTTTAATCAATCTCACGATAGAGGGAAAGCGACAGACGAGTTTTAAACTAATGTGGCTTAAAGGATAATTTGTGTTGTAAATATTAGAGCTCATTTTAAAAGAAACTATAATCTCGTGACCGACAAAAAAAAGTACCCACTTCGATACATCATTTCCCCTATTTTAACGTTAAAATAGTAAATTATGTTATAAGCTCGAAAAATGTAGTATTTCAGACGTAATGCGGTCGCTAACCTAAATAGCCCGAAAAACATTTTTCGTCCATATGTCATAAGTTATTTTTTATTCGATCTTGTTTTTAATGCGATTGAGAGTTGTAAAATAATGTAGAAATGAAGTGAACCTATACATTTCATCTTGCACGCTAATTTTTTGGTCTTAATGTTTGTTAGTTAACGATGAAATCTGTAATAGCGTCCGAAAAAAAAAATTTTTTTTGACTAACATATAAAGTGTTGTCTAGCTAGCAGGGCAATAATCAATACTTTATTGAGAAGGTTAGCTCTTCGTCTAAATATCTAATCTATAAATCGTCATTTTTTTCCGACACAATCGGTTAAAAAGCATACAATTGTATGTGAACGTTTGTACAAAAACCATCGTGTTAAATCAGTTCTTATACCTGACTGACAACGCCGATCTTTAGCTTTTTTTTTTTTACTTTGTAAAATAAAAAGATTAGTTCTTACTATCAAAGAAATTAAATATGCAAGAGAAATAGGTCGAAAAGATTAATAATAATTTATTTATTCCTAAGTTATAAATCTTAACTACATCACTTTCTAAACCAAGAAAATAGATAATCTTCCTGCATTATTCCGTACTTAGATTTATTTTTCATGAAAATAGTCGAATCTATGATTTTCGTTCAAATCCATAAGGGGCGCTTGTTTTGTATAGATGATTTATGATCTTATTTTCAACTAAAATACTTAACACTCAGTATACAATTTTCAGAAATGTCATGATTAAGAACGGTTCTAGTCATTTTATACAAGATTTCACATGATTTAACAAATTTAAAACATTTTTTTTAATTTTTACTAAATTCTAAACACTCAGTATACACTTTTAAGAAAATATGACGATTTGCGACTGTTTTAGTCATTTTTTTACAAAGTTTCACAGGGCTTAATAACGTTAAAACATTTTTTTTAATTTTTTACTAAATTCTAAACACTCAGTATACAATTTTCAGAAATGCCATGATTAAGAACGGTTCTAGTCATTTTATACAAGATTTCGCATGATTTAACAAATTTAAAACATTTTTTTTATTTTTTACTAAATTCTAAACACTCAGTATACACTTTTAAGAAAATAGGACGATTTGCGACTGTTTTAGTCATTTTTTACAAGATTTCGCATGATTTAACAAATTTAAAACATTTTTTTTAATTTTTACTAAATTCTAAACACTCAGTATACAATTTTCAGAAATGTCATGATTAAGAACGGTTCTAGTCATTTTATACAAGATTTCACATGATTTAACAAATTTAAAACATTTTTTTTTAATTTTTACTAAATTCTAAACACTCAGTATACACTTTTAAGAAAATAGGACGATTTGCGACTGTTTTAGTCATTTTTTACAAAGTTTCACAGGGCTTAATAACGTTAAAACATTTTTTTTTAATTTTTTACTAAATTCTAAACACTCAGTATACAATTTTCAGAAATGCCATGATTAAGAACGGTTCTAGTCATTTTATACAAGATTTCACATGATTTAACAAATTTAAAACATTTTTTTAATTTTTACTAAATTCTAAACACTCAGTATACACTTTTAAGAAAATATGACGATTTGCGACTGTTTTAGTCATTTTTTACAAAGTTTCACAGGGCTTAATAACGTTAAAACATTTTTTTTAATTTTTTACTAAATTTTTAACACTCAGTATACAATTTTCAGAAATGCCATGATTAAGAACGGTTCTAGTCATTTTATACAAGATTTCGCATGATTTAACAAATTTAAAACATTTTTTTTTAATTTTTACTAAATTCTAAACACTCAGTATACACTTTTAAGAAAATAGGACGATTTGCGACTGTTTTAGTCATTTTTTACAAAGTTTCACAGGGCTTAATAACGTTAAAACATTTTTTTTAATTTTTTACTAAATTCTAAACACTCAGTATACAATTTTCAGAAATGTCATGATTAAGAATGGTTCTAGTCATTTTATACAAGATTTCACATGATTTAACAAATTTAAAACATTTTTTTTAATTTTTACTAAATTCTAAACACTCAGTATACACTTTTAAGAAAATAGGACGATTTGCGACTGTTTTAGTCATTTTTTACAAAGTTTCACAGGGCTTAATAACGTTAAAACATTTTTTTAATTTTTTACTAAATTCTAAACACTCAGTATACAAGTTTCAGAAATGACAGGATTTAGAACAGTTTTTACAGATATTTACAAAGTCTTAATAACATTAAAATATTTTTTTTCTAATTATAATTGCTATTTTCATCTTTTTTATTCCTTAATTATCTAACATAATGTATACAATTTCAAGAAATAGTAGATTTTTAATCCATGTACAAAATTCAAGAATCTAAAATACAATTAAATGTAGGCTTTTTTTAATTGGCATCTCAGGCAAATTATTTCCCCCAAAATTATCTAAAAAAGATATACCAAAAACATTCTAAAGCGGTTTTTTACCTCTATAAGCATGCAGGCCGATCCGACCCTTGTCGGTTTTATTACCCGCATAAATTAACACAGTAGAGAGATATTGACAGAGCCGCCTCACGAAAGCACCCGGGTTAGCTCATAAACAGCACCACCGAACCATCCGGGTTAGATCATAAAACGCACCACCGAACCACTTGGGTTAGATCATAAAACGCACCACCAGCACCACTGGTCTCGTAAAACAGCACCACCAGCACCACTGGTCTCGTAAAACAGCACCACCAGCACCACTGATCTCGTAAAACAGCACCACCGAACCATCCGGGTTAGGTCATAAAACGCACCACCGAACCGCCCGGGTTAGATCATAAAACAGCACCACCAGCACCACTGATCTCGTAAAACAGCACCACCAGCATCACTGGTCTCGTAAAACAGCACCACCGAACCACCCGGGTTAGGTCATAAAACGCACCACCGAACCGCCCGGGTTAGATCATAAAACAGCACCACCAGCATCACTGATCTCGTAAAACAGCACCACCAGCATCACTGGTCTCGTAAAACAGCACCACCGAACCACCCGGGTTAGGTCATAAAACGCACCACCGAACCACCCGGGTTAGATCATAAAACGCACCACCGAACCACCCGGGTTAGATCATAAAACGCACCACCGCACCACTTGGGTTAGATCGTAAAACGCACCACCGAACCACCCGGGTTAGGTCATAAAACGCACCACCGCACCACCCGGGTTAGTTGCACCACCAGCACCACCAGCACCACCTGAGCCAGAACTGTCCGTTTCTAGCTACTCACAACTGCACATACTTCATAATGATCTGGACATACTACATTGACAAAATCAAAACCAACTATTACAAGAAGACCGACGCCGACGTTTCGACCAGCCCACTAATAACACAGTCACACAAACACACTCGCTGATCGGCAGTACATACAGATTTCACAAGGGCTGGTTTCCACCATAACCTGATTGTTTGAGAAACATGCTTAAAACAATTTAAATTAAATCCATAAATAAACCATATTTTTCTGCGACGTAAAATATTATGCAAATTTAAATAACTCTATACACATTTAAAAATTACCAAAATTAAAAAAGAATATCATTTCTTATAATTCCTAGTTTTAAAATATTTTTCGCCTAAAAGGCTGCAAAAGCGGCCTTAACGATTCAACTTGTTTTTTTTTAGAGCGCTGAACTTAGTAAAAACTGTAGTATATTATATGATATTATTATTTCTAATAATTTTCGGTTGGTACGTAAAAATAATGACTGTTTTTGTCATCCCAATGGATAAATAGAGTGGACCCTAAATGGTTTACTACCGACAACGTCGACAAAAGGTAGGTGGGCCACTTCAACTCACTCATCACCTCTCGAGAAGTAAAGTACGGTGTCGCAACACAAACATGTGTTTTTCTCCAGTAAATTCATAATATTCTCTCACAAACTTTTAATCCAAAAAGTTTACTTCTTTTTCTGCCAGTTTATGGGAATTTTCGTTCTAACACAGATATGTTTTATTCATTAGAATGTATATAAATTCCCTAGACCAGAAAAGTGCAGAGATGTAAAGTATTACGAGTATTTACGAGTGTTTTGTTTGTTCAAGTGTAGTAAATTGATGTTATTTGTTTACAATATTGAATTTAATTGAATCTATGCAGATATAAAGAAACCAGCATTATACTACGGCGAATAATAAATGAATACGTAATGACGACAAGAAAACCTTGTCCCTTTACTTATCATCAACATCATCAGATCAAACCAAGAACGAAATATTCAACCATGAAGCCCAGAGTTGCATATTATGCATTCATGCCTAATGCATATGACAATAATTTCTGTTTTACTGATTTGTTGGTTTTACTAACCCCTCTGATTTTTCCATTTTTCTGCTATGCTCAACAATTTTCTCCTGGCTCTCTATGGAACACTTTATTACTGCCACTTTCTCTCCATATTTAAATTCTGCCACAGCAATCGACATTTTTGATCCCCATCGAAAAAGATTATTTCTCAATAGACTCACATATTATTCGGGTCGACTTCTTTCTCGGCCCTTTTCACAATATTTTGCCCAAATTAGCCCTTTTCTAGTCCCGACACGTTCCGATCAAAGTGCGCGAAGGGTGAAACAGTCGCAATGGTAATGCATGACCGACTAAGATGCGTTCTACGATGTTCGTCGTTTGTTTTATTGCCTGCTGAGCCCCGCAAAACTGTCCCTAGAGAGATCCGAACGTATATTTTTTTTTTGGAAAATTCCTTTCGGGGTAAAATATAGAAATTTAATGAAACCAGCTTTGGTATCGGTATCAAGTTCCGCATTACTTGCAGAAAACTCGCCAACACCAATAATAATGGAAAACAGAGAAAAAACGGTTCGTGACAAAGAGTAATGATAGCGAGAGTCGCCTGTGCCTCGCACCAATTTCCTGCTAATTCAATGTCTTTCAATCCAAAGATACGGCGTGATTGATTGCTTCGAACAGTCCCGCCCACTAGCGGCTCTTTTTCGCACGAGCACGCTGGAATTAATTCTCCCTAGAATTTGGGCTACTTTATTATTTTGAAACCAAATAATATGATTAATATTTGATTACGATGTTATACGTCATATAGTTTAAAAAAAAAGTGAAACGATTTTTTATTGTTTGTTAATAGGTGGACCAAAGGAAGCCTGCATTAGAGAAGAAGTAGGAAAACCCAAACTATACTTTGTTTCTTAATGCGGGAGACCAATTAAATGTAAATTTGCAATGACAGGACCCATTAAGCAGGGTTGACAACTTTGTTTGCATTGTAAATTTCAGGTAAATTGCAATGATAGTTTTTAAAAATTCCGTATTTCAGATATTTAAGACGTACACACCCTGAATCGGTCCTAAACTAGGGTCGCCCTAATTAGCGTACAATAGAAAGACCAGTTTGGTAAATGACGTGAAAACTACCTATAGTAACAGCGGCGTTACTGCAGGTAGTTAAAATATTAATATTTATAAAAAAAAATCTACTATGTACAGGGTTATCCAACCAAGACTGGACAAGGCGATTTTTTGACTTTTCCTGTACTTTTATAAAAAAACTGAAATAGCCATCTTAAGTCATTTTCTCCCGCGAATTCGAATATCTTCAGCAAAAAACAATTGAACATCAAACAAAAGTACTAGGGGTCACTTTGATATTTTTTTAAATGGGATGCCGTATTTTTAATGAGCTTATCCGATTTCTCATATAAATTTTGATCTAAAATGTTGGATTTTTAATTCAAAAACGCCTTTTTTCTTTAGTTTTAAATTCGGAAAATGTTCGTCTACCGTAAGATTAATACCTGATAGATGGATACCCGTTTCACCTGTTCACCCTTTAACCTACTTTAAAGCGTCCGTCAGTTAGACAAAATAATCAAGTTTCAAATTTCTATATATTTTTCACGAATTAATTACAAATTTAGTAGTTTTTGCAAATCTATTATTGCTTACGTATAAAAAAAGTATGACATATTAGAAAAAACTATAAACTAAAGTGAATAACTTTAATCTCAATAATATAATTGTTCTATGTGTCCTCCATTATTTTCAAAACATGACCAATGCCCCCATTTCAATCTCTCCAAAGAATCTCTTACAATATTTTGGTCCTGGTTAAGTCTATTAATTTCATTAATAATTTTTTGCTGAATGTCCTCCAGACTTCTGTTAGGTCGTTGATAAACTACATTTTTTAAATAACCCCATAAAAATGTATCCATTGGCGTGATATCGGGGCTATTTGGTGGCCAATGAATTGTTCCGTTACGGCCAATCCACTGATTGTAACGCTCGTTTAGGTATGTTACCACTTCTCGAACTGCATGAGGCGGAGCACCATCCTGCTGCCAAATGATATTGTTGTAGGCTTGCAATGGCAACCTTTCCAAGAAATCCTCGATATCGTTATGAAGAAAATGGAGGTATCTTTGGCCTGTTAAAGAGCCACGATAAAATAGTGGTCCAATAATTCGATTTTCTAACATCCCACACCAAACATTAAGTGAGCTCCAACCTTGAAACTTTATCATTTCATATCTATGAGGGTTAACTGCTGCCCAGTATCTTGTATTTTTCCGATTGTATACCCCCGATGTTGTAAATGACGCTTCGTCACTCCATAGAATTTTATTATATAAATTATAATCTTCGTCTTGCTCTCTCATCAGCATTGAAGCAACAAATCGAAATCGCAGTTCTTTTTGAAGCTGTGTTAAGTATTGAACGGGAAGGATGCAATATGGTTTTAGACCACATTTTTTTAAAGTTCTGTGAACTGTTCCATAGCTTACTCTCCGGAGCCCTGGACCATACCTTACTTCTCGTACCGCTTGCGGAATAGAACTCTTCGGATTTATAGTAAAATATTGAACAATAGCTCGATCCCTTATATTCCGTCTTTTCATCTTTCTTGGCTTATCTTTCAATGTCTTACTTTCTTTAAATAGGGTCTTAATTCTGAGAATTGTATCCACTGAAATGTGTCTCTGGAAACTCTCAAAAAATGTTCTTTGTGTTTGTCGAGCATTCTCTCCACTTTTGTAATATAATTTTATTACATTTAGCCGTTCTTCTAAAGAATATTTCATTGTTTGTAATTAATTCGTGAAAAATATATAGAAATTTGAAACTTGATTATTTTGTCTAACTGACGGACGCTTTAAAGCAGGTTAAAGGGTGAACAGGTGAAACGGGTATCCATCTATCAGGTATTAATCTTACGGTAGACGAACATTTTCCGAATTTAAAACTGAAGAAAAAAGGCGTTTTTGAATTAAAAATCCAACATTTTAGATCAAAATTTATATGAGAAATCGGATAAGCTCATTAAAAATACGGCATCCCATTTAAAAAAATATCAAAGTGACCCCTAGTACTTTTGTTTGATGTTCAATTGTTTTTTGCTGAAGATATTCGAATTGGCGGGAGAAAATGACTTAAGATGGCTATTTCAGTTTTTTTATAAAAGTACAGGAAAAGTCAAAAAATCGCCTTGTCTAGTCTTGGTTGGATAACCCTGTACAATACAACAACCTAATTTTTAAATCTTAGTCATCATGTTCCGAGTAGTTGGCTAAAGTATCGTTTATGGGGTCCAGAGGAATAATAAGGGGTTCCTCAGTGTTTTTATAGCTTGTTATCAGCTTCCCACATTTTTTCTTCTATTCAGTCACATGTTCCATGTACTTACTCCATTTTTCACGATTCACTGTCTTTATTCCCTCTTGCAAGAGGTTTTTAACGTCTCCCATTTTAAAAGTGGTGTTACGCCTTGCTACAAACTCTTTTACTTGTAGTTGAAGAAATAGTCCATACTTTCAGTGGAGTTGATGTAATATAAATAAAACAAAGCAGTCCTCCTCCACAGTTTAATAAAAATGATGATTGATGAAAAGGTTCCCTACATGTTTCGAGCGCTTAAGCACTCATCATCAGGAGATACTATAAAGGAAAGTACAAAGTTAAAACGACCAATGAATATAAAAGAAAATTTTTAAGGACTTACCTAACATCGAGTTTTGTAGAAAAAACGTTGCCTCAAAATAATGAGTACAACTCATAGTAACTTGAAAGGTGAAGACTTGGTATGTGAGATGTTTAATTATCTTAAGAAATAAATGAAGTTCTGGTTAAATGTGAGATTAAGATCTGAGAAGAAACATTGTGAGTGGATAATGGAAAAGTTTAAAATTTATGAAGGAGAAGAATTTTTTTTAAAATTATAGTTGTGCGTTTAGAATTAAATTTGGTTTAAAAGATTAATGGATAAATTGCTTGTTTCATTTCATGAAAGTTCGTTATTCAGTTAGCTGATGTGGTAATATGGAGCTATGCCCCATATTTTGGAGAAGTTGTAGAGGGTAATCATTTTTATAATCATGATTATTTAATTGAATTTAATGAAAGCATGCCTCGCGCAAATCCATTTGGTACGACTCCACCATGATGGTCGTACCCCATTACAATCTCCCAGTAAAATTTGGGTTTTTCAACAAGTTTAAAATTAAAATAAAACTAAATTCATTTAAATTATGTTTGCTCATTTAATTTTAATTTTACTTTAATTTAAGATATATTTGTACCGAATTAAAGTTACATATGGTTTCATAAAAATTTTTCTGCAACATTAGTTTATAAAAAACGTAACAATGTCATTGGTCTCTTCATAAATATCAACATCTTAATAATTACCCACTGAAGATGAAGGTTTATGCCTTTGAAACATGTTTGGGATGTTAATCTGAACCTATTTATTAAATTAGTGGAGCAGACTTTGTGTTTCATTCCTCACTTAAAGTTATAATTGGCATCATGGTATTAATTTTAAGTAAAGATATAAACTAAGTAAAAAAAAATGATGGCTTATCAACAACACTAAATAGTAACATTAACATCTGGCAATAATGATTTGTTATCGACTTCATAATTACAATAAAAATGTAGTTCATTCAGACATACTGATAAAAAGCGGCTTCTTTGATATTACTTAAATAGCCTCAATCAAAAGTAATGTCCTATATTATATGTTGTTTTCAAGATGTTATTATAAATGGATGAAATATCAAATAGCATAAAAATTATTATAAAATTATGAATTTGTAGATTGTAGGAGTTGATGAGGCCCAAATTGTGGACCGATCAAAACCAAAAATTAATAATATTTGTTTGCGACAATAAATGACTCGTTTTTTTTATCTCCTCTTAATCTCATCCCCTTTATTTTTTGTATGATAATAATTCGTAAAAGATTTATTAGATATCTCACAGATAAAAGGATTATAAAGATGTCCGGGGCTTATACTGATGCAGGGTTGCACCGTTGCAGTATACGATCGGCTTTTTTCAGGCGTGTGTGGGAAATATTTCTGCTAACTGATCGCAGTAATTTACCCTGATAAATAGACAGATTAAAGGCCGTAAAGCTTTTGGTGTTCGATGTTGCACTTTCTTTTAATGGGTGTTGCATAATGGGGTTTTTGGTGATTTAAGTTTTTTGTTATCTGATGAGCAAAAGTTTAAAAAATAGTTTCATTATTGAAGAAATTGCTTATTTCGTAAGTTCAAGTCAGCTATTTTCAGAAAGTTGCTTATCTTCATGAACAGTAGCTAGTTCCGGTCATGCTTTTGGTTAATATAAACGGTTTAGAATTTGAGATAAAGTGCTATTACAAAAAAGTGTCCGGAACTGTTCTCGAATGCTTTTCCTTTGAGACCATAACACTTTTCCGGCCTAGTCCGAGATTTAGGCAGGGCTGTAACTAGGTATAGGCAGGGTAGGCCATGCCTATAAATAATGATATATATTAAAATTTTTATTTGAGGAACGATTTCTGATGTTTATCGAGGTAAAATTATCAGACTTTTTTGGACCACCGAAGATATTTGTCTTAAATACAGCCTATATTATAACTTACCTCGTATTGATGCTATTGACGGTGACGCATTATTGCACAACCCTGTATATATAAATATTTATTGGTTGAAATTTTCTTTAAACTTTCTCACGCATGCTTAAAAAATGCTCTATATACCAAAAAAAAAGGCATTTAAATAACCAAAAAACACAAAGGATTTTTCAATATCTCCAACTTTTTAATTTACAATCTATAGGTATACGAAAATTATCCGTGACGAATCGTCCCGATTGAAAAAATTCCAACCAACGCAGTATTCAAGAAATTTTAAATTACATTCTATTAAAGGCTGACGTATAAGGCAAATAATTTAAAAAAGACGTCGAATGAAAATAGAAAGCTGTCAAGTTTAAAACATATTAATAATGTCGGGTAATTGGCATCAAGCCAATAGGAAGTGTGAATAATTTAGTTAGGTTTTTTATTATTATTTTTTGTCCCGCTGAGGAAAAAGTTAATAAGGTGTGGAAATAATTTTTATTTCGTAACGCGCAGGGAATAACTGGGTTAGTCTTGATGAACCACCTGCAATCAATAGCAGCGTAATAATGTTTTGTATAATAATTACACTGCATGATACTGATGCATCAGTTCAAATTTACTTTACTTCAGTGGTCAGTATAATGGGTGAATGACCTATCTTAATGAACACTCTGGTAAGGTTTGTACCGTTACTACTCTATCATGTCCAAACTGTAAGCAAATGGGATAATAAACGATACGAGAAGTCCAAATTGTCCAACGTATGAGAAAAATGACAAGAAACTAGATTATATGTAATTCTTGTTTCAAAGAAATATGTGCTCTTAGAAATATTTAATTAATTATAACAATTGAGATGTTAAATAAAGAGAACTTCTTAACTTTATAGGAACAATAAGATTTAAAATGAGAAAAAAAAATTTCAACTTATGTGTTCAATTTAAAGACATGTCCTTAAACGGAAATGCCGTAATTGTCTCTTTTAAAACATTATTCTTAAGAATTAAGAACATTCAAAAGTTATAGTTTAAGATTTTAGATTTCCCTTGCTTACATAGTTCGAGCTTGAAACAAAAAAAAATATTCTCTCACACAGTAATTTTTACATACATATTAAGCTAAAGCTTTTCTAAGGATTTTATAATTTTGGTTGAAATGATACAATCTTGTAACGATAAAAGATAAAACTGCGCCCCATGCTCGTGTGTAAAGTCCATCCGAACATATTTCGGTTGACCTAATAACTGCAATAATAGTTTTATTATATTGTCAATACCCAAAGAAACCCCGTTACCTGTTCGATTGCCAAACCTACGTTTTTAAAGAATTTCTTGGTAAAATTACTCATACAAAACTGTCGATGAGCGTGCCAACCAGCGAAATCTACCTGGCCCCAGCTGACATCACTCTTTATATTACTAAAATGAAATTACCTACTGCTTTGCACAGGAACGGATTTTGTAGTTTAATCAAAAGCCATAATAATACCGTATAGTAGCAATGTTTATTATGTTTATTTTTACCATTACTTGCATTATATGTATATTAATTTATTATAAGTACAAAACAAGTGTGAAAAGTTTGCGTGCGAAAAGGGCAACTCAAAAAGAGCGGCGTTGGTATCTTCATGATATATAGTCCAGACTTGAATCCTTTATATTTTTTGCCGACAATATTAAACAATTAGAGATCCACCCATTCTCCCAACCTGCATGAACTATTGTTATTCGTTTTCCTTTATTTGAAGAGGCTTTATTTTGGCATTGTTTAGTTAAATCAACCCATCCCCTTTTGACAGTCCTATGAGTGTCAAACCACGTTTCATCCAGATAAACTATTGAACGTTTTTCGGATCTAAACTTTCTTATTTCCCTAAGATACAGAAATCTCATTTTTCTTAATCTTTCGAATTCCATAATAATTTGTCGCTTGTCTATTGTCTTATACTTAAATCCCATCTCTAGCAAAGCACGGTGAAGACTTGTCCTGCTACATGATATCGTTGTGTCGTCAGTTGTTAACCGTGTTTTTAAAGAATCTAACGTGGACACAACATTTTCTCGATACATTAATTTGGTATATTTTCCTGCGAATAACATCTTTGTCACAATCATCTACACACTTTATTTTTCCGGTATCTTCGCAAACGTTTCCTTTAAAATGTCCTTAGCAAAATATCTCGTATCGTAGATAATGGAACTTTTAATTTTTTTCATTTCACTGGTATTTTTAATGGCAATTACTTTAGGGTGGCCGCTCTTTAATAACGATTCACATACATTTTTCACGATCACTTTGGCTTCAGAAGATAAATGCTTCCTGGAATGTTTAGGGTAGCTAGATATCGCATTAGCTGAAGATTCCCAAGGTATCCACATATTTTTAATATTAACTCGTTGCACAGTGTTTTAAAGTAAAATGGATAGGTAGTAATCTATTTCGAATATTATGTTTACTATTTATATATGCTATATAAACAGGTACCTGTAACTAAAAGTTTTAAAAATATCCTAATAATTAAGTTGTTTCTAGAAAATCTTGATTAGACAGTTTATTAATTTTGATAACAAATCAAGTAATGGACCTATCTATTGTTATTATAAACTGGCATTAAAAATAAATGTGGGTTAATACGTCTCTGCGAAAGCGAAAGTCGAGTTTATGAGGGGTTTTATTGCATTAAGCCAAACAATATATGTTGGGAAGTACTTTAACTTTTACAGGGATTTTTATAGGTATTTCCTGGAATCTATTCACATAGATTGTAAAGTATGCTAACTCTTCACATTTCAATTATCATATTCTTTTAAGTTTCAGGATTATTTGCCTTTTTAGACATTAATTTTATTAGAAAAATCTGCTTAACGTGGGGTTAGGTTTAGAGAAATCTGTCTAACATGGAGTTAAATATTCACATTGTAAAACACTATGGCCTATATATTATTATGTACAAAGAAATGCACTGTATACATAAACGTTTTTAATTTTTGAACGGAAAAGTTGAGAGAAAAGTAAAGAAATATAGGTTGAAGCAGGTATCACAAAAATAAATTCATATATTTATTTTTGTGCAGGTATCATAAACTTATTTTACACTTGATAAATTTATTCCTGGAGATATTAAGATAAGCCGGCTTATTTGTATAAACTTTGAACTTCTATTCACTTTAGATCTAAAAACCATTCATTCACTGTTAGATCTAAAAACCTCATGACTCCACCACAGCACAGGACAACCCAGTATTATGGATTTCCATACAACGTCACCAAGCAGTATAACATACTAAGCCAGACTTTAAAAAGTACAAGCCTTCCTACGTTTAAGTGCAATATTAGGCAACTGTTGATGAACACCAATGATTAAAATGTTACCAAGGATATCTTCATACATATTGCAAAGCTAAAATGGAATAGATACAAATGTAACTTAATTGATTAATTTTTCAAAAATACTTATACCTAGGTGAAAACAGATTTAATTGACAGAATATTTAGCGAAGTTGATCCAATTAAACGTAAGTTGTCGAAAAACAAGATTACGTATCTGTCAGAGATAAATTTTAATTCACGCAATTAAACTTTAATTAAATTTTTCAATAAAGTAATTTAATTCGGCAAATAAATCATTTTTTCTACGATCACTAGTAGCTTCAAAAACTCACAGCAAAGTTTACTTTTCCCCAGCTTGTTAAATTTAATATTATTGGCGCTGAAAAGCGTTAAAGTAACTTTGGCGCTCGCCTAACTCTATTTACAAATAATATAGAGGTAGTCATTACTTTAAAAGAAACTGTGGCTTAAAAATAAATATTTTAGTTAATTTTCTTATATTTGAAATCATCCAAACAGCAATTTTCAAAATAATTACCTAAACGATCAAAGCCTTCTAGCAAAATATAAAATTGCCGATAAAAATGATCAGAAGTAGGCAAGACGACATACACAATAGTTGAATATTAAATTTGCGTTTATAGGTTCTGAGCAATTTTTCGTTTTTAATCAAGTAGGCACATGTCAAACGGAAGCAACTAAATTTGTTTCGGTTAATATCTTTCTCGCAATATATTTCACTTCATGAAATATAGACTATAACTAACAAATAATCAACTTTGACTTGCACAAGAAAAGATTTTTCTCAGTGTAAAAAAAATCAATTTCTTTAGAAATTAAAGAACATTTAAATGTCAATAGCAAAACAATTATAAAAGAGCCCAATTTTTAAAAGATCTTATCACTTTCCCAATGTCACTTGCATGTGTTGTTTTATAGACGCCATTTTGTTTTTTGTAAGATGGCTCTCACGCCGCCATTTTAAAAGCAAATGGCAACTTGTTATATGTCAATGAAAAGGTAATTCTGAGAAGAATTCGATTGTGGAATAAAAAATACAGGTTGTCATGTCAAAATAAGAACTTTGCGGAACTTTGGTTTTGACATCAAACACTGAAACATAACAAGTTAAAAACCCAAATTTAAATAAAATATCTTCTAACATAACGCTGTAATGCCCTGTACAATGATTTCGTTTACACGCGTTATACCTACTGATCATCCTATAAATTTTATTTTAGCCCATTTCACCGGTAATAAATTCCTACATCGTAATAAAATAATTAATCGTCCAATATTAAATTAAATACCCAATTATATAAAGTGCTCCCCTTCTACCCCCTCTACACCACCCTCCCACCCCTTTGGCCCCCGAAAATTATAATTAACCTCGCCTCGGGCCGAAAACCGTCCCGTCACATCAATCCATCAAAAAATAATAAAGGCTAAATTTCAACTACCACCGAAAAGCTCCATCAATTTACCCGATAAATAACAAAACATATTGACACCACCTTATATTTTTCCGTAATGATATTCAACTGTTCCGGGCGTGGCAAAACCATAGGCGTCCCTCATTCCGGCCAATGAAAATTCGACTTTACGCGCGGAGACTGCCAACAGCCGGCCCCTGTGTTTCGTCGATCCGAACCAGCGGTCCGTTACGGGTGATACTTGTAGCCAGTATGGTCTGAAATAGTTATACGCTAAGTTCAGAGCCTCTATCTTGAGTTCGACACGGGAAGTTTATTTTGTCGCGATTTTTTCATCGCTAAGTGACGAGATCTAGGACTAAACACTAAACTTGATAACGCGGGTGATATTTTCGATTGCTTTAACAGAAAACTGGATGTAAAGCGAGATACTGGCGCTCCTAATGACTAAGAGTTAAGTTTTTTATAGAAGGAGCACGTGACAGTCCTAAAATTGAACAACATCGGCTCGTAGGTTACGATTCCCCCATTAAATTGCATAAACTCGCACAAGAACGATACCCGAGCGAAGTGCAATGTCAATATATGTGCCCAACACTAGTGACTAGCAGTGTTCAACGCTTTGCCGCCAAAGTGTCAGACGAACTCAATAAAATGGTGCTCGAGTCGGGGGTGTTACCTCCGCCTCTACAATTGTACGCAGCGGCGGCGGCTCACTTGGCACCCAGACCACCATGGGCCCCGTTCCTGCAATTTCCAGGGGCTGCCCAGCTCTTGGGAATGCAAGGGGCTTTTTCTCCGTTGGGCAGACCAAGGTATCCTCACGGCTTGGGGCCGGGATTGAGAGCTCCCCCAGGGCCTCCTTCGGAAGATTCTGGAAGTGAGTTGAATGGTAAAGGTAAGTTAGTTGCTTTTGGAGTTTTGGTAGCAATTTTCAAAGTTAACGACGTTTAGTATTTGAAGAGAAATGTTTAGAAGTAAAAGGTTTTCCAATAAGCATGTCAGAACTGCCAAATGATTACTACTACAAGTAATAATCGTCCTTGTATTTTTAAGAGCGATCAGTGGTAATATGCTTTAAAAATAAATAGGCTTAGTATAACAATGTCCTGACCACTCTATCAATACGATATCTTCCAAGAAAACCATTTTTGAGACAATTGTTGTCATAAAATGCAATCTTGAGGTCCAATTTTCGACCTGTTTCACTCATAAGATATGGCATTGATTTTCCATTGAAATAAACATTCCTTAGTTATCATTGTGTCTCATGTTAAAGATGTAACATGCTTATCGGTAAACTTGAGAGAGACAACAAAAATTGCTACCAGATGACTTCTGAAAACGCTAAATTTACCGTAATTTTAGTTAAGACTGGAAGGCGAGGCACATTAAAATAAATAAAATTGGTACGTAGCAATGCTGTTACCCAGTTTACCAAACATACAATATTTCTACTTGATATATAGTCAGATATGTGATGTAACAGTGTCTAATCAATCACCAATAATTCTATAAGTCTGAATCCTGGTTCGACCATTCTGGTAAACATCCAGATTTTTAGCCACAGTAAATTGAAGGCAGTTGCATTTTTTATATTGGCAGCAGCTGACTGCTTCAATTACCTGCTTTTGTAATAGGTACACAACAACATATACCTCATAAAGACTGGCTAGTTTGTAGTTTATGAAAGACATGTTGTCGTTGGTACCTTTTTCTTAATACCTATAAGAACCAGTTTGTTACCCTTCGTTTGGAAACTTCCTAATTTTAGTTGATGTTTTTTAGGCCTACATTCAAAATATGAATACAATAATAGGAATTATTACTTTGTCAAACTTATTTGCTTTAAGCGAGGAACTATCGATTTATTTACTTTTGAGTAGAAATAATTTTTCCATAATTTGAATTTATTTTCATCTCTATAAAGCAAAAAAAATGTATTTGCTGTAATAACTTATACCGTTACATTAACGAGATCGTATTCTCAAGCACATCTTATTTCATCGCCTAGTTAGAATTCAATTTACACTTTGTTTACCAACGTTATAATTTTAATTTCACGGCGTATATTTTTATAGATATCCAGAAAACCGCAAGGTAATCATGCTCAGTTCACTTTTAAGGTTAAAAAACAATTTATTTTACAACCGGTACGGTTTTTTTAAACGTTGTAATGATTTTTATTTCATACTGTATTGTAAAACACACCTTTACATATTTGAATTTAGTCCAGAAAATAAGGTTTTACAGCAATAAGTCCGGTAAAATTTTTTTACCGGACTAGTCCTGTAAAATTTCTTTACCGGACTGAAATTTCCAAGTTTTAGGTTAATCAATGTCAAACACACAATGTTTCCACCAAGAAATATAAGCACTTTTCAAATATACGACGGAGAATAAAACTTCATTATAATTTCAAAACATAATTATAATTTTCAACAGAACAGTATGAAATAAAATATTGTACGTCATTCGTCCGGCAAATCCTTTACAGTATTCGTTTCAAAATTCCATTCCACATTTCACTCATACTGTAAAAGTTGATTTACCGGACTTATAACGTAAATATCTATTATCAAATAATTCAGCGTACCTATAGATGATTTTAATTCAATACACCTACTTCAATCATGTGACCATACAGGTGTCCATTCCACAAGCTAAATGGCCGTAAGAAGTTAATTCTCCTTTTATTCCCATAAATTGTGAACAAACTTCGGCCGCACAAACATTCCAACAAAGCTAAACAAAACAAAAACTTTTAATTTAACTTCCCCCTCGACAGGAACCCATAAATCCTTGTTGTTTCTCCAATCTCAAGCGTATGTATTCGGTATATAGATATAGATGCCCTTTCTGGAAGGAAATCTTATCTGGACCATATATCTTGGCCCCGGCAATTCCAAAAATTGAATAAATCAAAAGATAGAAGTCGAGCCAAGATGTTTATAATCGGGATGTGCCAGAGTCGTATTGTGATTATTAGGAAACAAAGGATTTTGAGGGTTTATTCAGGTTAGTTCTTTCCCCTGTTCTCTGCAGCTTGTTTGTTTCATATCTTGTTCAGTTCTCAATCATTTTTTAACCTGGCCTTTATTGATTTTATCGTTGATCCTTTTCTGACCGTTTAATTTTTAATTTTGTCGAGGCCGATTTCTCTCAAGAATCACATTTCTGTTGCTGTGATTCCTTCATAGTGTGTATTGATGTAGTTCAAATATTCATAGGCATTTAACTATCCTAAACTAAAGTAGAACCCTATTCAATTTTTGAACATAAAACATTTTCATCGAGCCTCAAGGGAATTTGGATGAGTGCTTAATCATAATCTCGCTGTCGTTTTGGGAATCTGCCAAAGTTTCTTTTTGTGGTTTGTCTCTCACAATAATTATTTCAGGCCCAGCCTTGCAACATATCGTCGCCTAACTTGTGGCAAATTTTACAGGAGGGATAAAAAACAAAAATAATTCTAAATCAACGCAAATATTTTCTTTTCAAATTTAGGTAGCTAATATAGCTCTCTTTGAATAGATGATAGTTTGTCTCATGAGGATTTACATATAATTTGTAATTGTAATTGTAAAATTCAACTAGTTTCGCTATCACTGTAACTTTTTCAAGAATTCTTAAATTCGATTTCCGTCTACTTGATATTTTGACCTGTTTCACTCACCCTAACACATAGTATTCTTAACTCTCGAGAGAACTTCTTAAAGTCGATGAAGTCTAAAGAATTTATTGGTTCAACTAAATAAAGCTGCTTTAGTCTTATGGATCGCGCTATAGACGGCGCGCGGCGTCTCCTTCACTGTGTACGTGGTAGGACTTAAAAAATCTTAAAGACATCCGTGTGAGTTCGTGAAAGGTGTTTACAATAGGCTTGTTCCAACCAGAAGTTCAGGACTAGTTTTTAATCAGAAATAGAGTTTACCAGATGCCTGGCTAAGCCCTACAGCTCGTTAATTGTATTGAACAGTTTGAAACTGTCAAGGACTACTCAATATAACGAAACTAAAGTAGTGCCGCTCTTAGCATAATACTCTATCGCTCTAAATACACACGTGGCGATTTCAGAGGAGCCCAGTTTACTAACGCACATATGCCACGGGAAAGAAATGCAATCTCTGGTACCAATGCTATAATATTATTATGTAAAGTTAAAAGTTGACAATCTACTTTTGTAATAAATGACATTTTCTTTGCTATTAGGTACGTAAATGACCTGTTACAAGCCGAAAATATTTCTTAGGAATAGGCCTGTCTGAAGATTTGTCATTGTCATTATTATTATGATACCGTTGTATGGACTTAACTCCCGAAAAGACCCATATGCAGATAGGTCGATTCGTATGAATAATTTGTTGGTTTTTTATGGAGAGACCATAAATGTATTGACTAGTGCAGTTCTAACTATCAGATATGGAGATATGCCAATTCGCGAGACAAAAGAGTGACATGCATGTAAACAGTGGCTATAGTCTTCAAAATATCTCAATTATTATAAATATGTTAGTTAGAAAGAAAGATGTTTTTCCCTTTTCTCTCCGTCAGACCCAATCCTTGGACGCGTTTCGCCGTATTACGGCTCATCGGCAAGGCTATAGATAAATAATAAATTGCTACGAGATGTCGCCACGTGTAACATCTCGCATATGTATTTATGTCAGTTAGGTTTCTTCGTGAGAAAGGCGACAATATCTGCTTCTTTATCCACGATGGCCATTACATAAGCAAAAACGTTCAAAATGCTTTCGATTCTAACTTAGAGTTTTTTATTCTATTTTTTAAAGATACGTTGCCTGCCTGGACTAACTCCAATGACAATTTTTTATTATTCCATCCCTGCGCTTCTAGAGAATAATAAAGCCGAGGAAGATTCTATTTGCCGGAACGAATTGATTCTATTTATCATATTTTATTTGCAGGAATAGTCGCCGATATGAAATTATATGGTTCTCTCTCTCTCTCCGTCTCTCAGTGCTCTTATCTGCCGTATTCAATATAGCGAGCCAAATTGGATTGGCAATCGAATGCGTTTTATTGCATTCGAAAAGCTACTTACGAAGCGAGTTTCCAAATTGATAGACCATTACAACTTTACTTAAAGTTATTGATTTATCTGTTAGATGAATGTACTGTTGGAAATAATCAAGAGTTGCAGAAAGAGCACATAGACATTTGTGAAAAAATTAATTTTAGTTGTATATACTATAATATACAACTAAAATTATGGTTAATTTTTTCTCTTTCGCCATTTAGATCGAGTCATTTTAAAAATATTTATCCAGTCGTTCAAGGTGAAAAGTGTCAGTTCTGTCTTAAACAGCGCTATGTAGTTGCTGTCACATTCCATCATCGAATGCCCAGATTCAAGAAATTTTTTCTCGATTTGACTGTCTTCGTATTGAACGAAATAATAAAGCATTGCAAAACGTTTTGATTGCGGTTTTGCCCACTACATGTACCTATCGGAGAAAAACAAAACTTCTGTATACTTGATCCAAAGTCAGTCAGATGGCATAAAAAAAAGCTTCTAACGGGCTTTAAAGGGACCGGCATCATAATCGGTTGTCAGATCTTTTCTTAAAACTTCTTTTAAGTTTTTATTATTAAAAATGTTCTTCTGTATCAGCATTGAATTGTCAGTAACTATTTTGAAATGTACTTTGAACCAAGAAATTTTCAATTCTTTCAAAATAATTGAAATAAAAAAATAAAGAATAAAAAATTAACAAACCCTACACTTTGTAGAACTGGCAACCCCCTGGCGACAGAACTTCGAGGCCCGCTCGCAACTTAAAGAGCGAACTATTTTCTCCGAGTGGGACAATTAGTATAAAGTCTGTGCGTTTTAAGAAGTCCGCTAAGCCATAAAACCTCTTGAGCATTATGTCGTTGGCTCTCAAACAATAAATTATATTGAAGGTAATTTTGGATGTTGATGAATTACATTTTCTAAATAAAATAATTTAAAGTAAATAAAAAATTAGTTTAGGTAAAGAAAAATAATAATTTTTTAGCTTTTGTAGTATTCAGACAAATTAGTTTTACGAATTCTTTTTTATAAAGTTTTGGTTCTAAAAAGAACCGATTTTGTAGTCTTGCGATAGAACGTACCTACTTGTAGATAGGTACTACTAAAAGAAGTCTTCCTCTGCATTTGAAATTTCACCCATGCTTTCAGACTCATCAGAATCAACATCATCGTCATCATCATCATCATTCGTAATAATTAACGGCCTTACTTCGTCTATAAACTGTTCTGTCTCATAAGATTCAAAAATAATTTTTTCTGTGTGTTCAATGCATTTCCGCCATTCTTCTTTGCCCGCTTGGTTAAGCGCCTCCTCCCATAACTTTATAACGCTAGGCTTACCGATATTTTTACAGGCATGTTTGTCATAATAGTTCTTGCTAATACCCCATACCAATTCAATTGCGTTGTAATGACAATGGTAGGGCGGCAATCTCAAAACTTGATGTCCATATTTGAGGGCTAATTCGTCAACAACATACTTTTTTTTAAAATGACTGCTCTTTACACTTGCTTAAAAGTTCACTTTTTAAATATAAATTTTCATGGTTTATGTTTTTCTTTGACAACCACTCTTTTATTTCTTCCTTTTTCCAGCTGCTTGTAGGGAATTTCTCTTTGAGTCTCGTATGGTAAGAGGCATTGTCTAAAACAATTAAGGAAGGGTTTTCTAAACTTTTTAAAAGTTTTTCCTCGAACCAATGCTCAAACATTTCAGCATCCATATTGCCGTGATAATCATCAGTTTTTTTTGTTGATGAAAATATCAAACTGGCATTTAAAACAAAACCTTTTTCATTACCAGCATGTAATATAATATACCTTTTTCCATTACTTGCACGGGTACTTGAATAACAATGCTTTGAGTCATCCTGCCAAGACGTTTTTGTTGAAGTTCCGTTTGCAAATACCCATGTTTCGTCAAGAAAAACAACTTGTCTTGACAATTCCAATTTTTTGTTGTTTAAATGATCCCTTAAAAATTGCCATCTTTTCGAAACAACATTGGACAGCTCGCAAAGCAGTTTTCTGTTGTTCGTTTTTTTATATTTGAAACCCATATGTTTTGAGATGATGGACAAACTGTTAGTTCCAATATCGCAAAGTTTTTTCTGCTTTATCTTTTCAAGAATAGCTTTGAGGGTAACATATTCCTTGGCTTTATACATATCATAAACAATATTCCTAATAGAGAGTTTTATCCCTTGGGATAAATCCAAGGTTTTTGAATGGAGTCGAACCCTTTTATATGGTCTGTCCAAATCCTCTTCACTCTTTTTTCGAAGTCTTCTTAAGGTCTTCTCTGAAATGCCGCAAGCATCAGACGTTCGTTTTTGCACTGCCAAAACAGACTCTAACAGGCCCGAGTTATCTTTTTCTAAAGTAAAATAACGTTCCACTTGTAATACCAAACGGCGTTCACCTGGAGATAAATGCCTTCTAGGCGATGTGCCACCTTGCTGAACATTTTCCATAACTTTGCTTAATAACTGATTTTAATTCACACACAATGAGAAACAAACTAAAAGTGAAAAGCACAACTACTTATTTAAAATAAAGGAGAACATACCATCCCGCACTTCAGCAAATTTTAATTATTTCTTGGAAAATAGTAATTATTATGAAGATTTAATTATAATAATCCCAAAATAATGTCATTATCGGAAAAGTATATACCTGACAAAATCTTTAACATATTTAACCATCCCGCACTTGAGCAAATTTTAATTGGTTCTTGGAAAATAGCGATTATTATATAGATTTAACTATAATAATAGCAAAATAATTTAATTATCTATTTAATTATTATTTATGCTCCACGCGTAATTCTAAGATAATTTTGTTTTGAAACCTCTGATTTCGCCCAGTAATAGAATACAGTAAACCAGTGGGATGTTCGGTATGATCAAGTATAGCGAAGGTGCGAAGATATTGTAACTTAATCGACTTACTGTTTTAAAAGCGATAACATCCCTTGGTGATTTAATCCGATATCGGACTTCTTAAAACGCACAGACTTTAGCAGCAATTTATGCAAATCTATATGCTATAGATAAGAACAGCAAATAGTTTAAGGTTCTGTCAATTGAGTTATCACTTATCAGCTTTAAAATCACTTGATTCTTTATGTGTGTGATATTGGGAATCGGACAGTTACGTGACTGGTTGAAACGATTTGCGTAATTTACATATTATTTCATTTTGTGCTGTAAATGTAAGTAAGTTTTTACTTGGTATACCTATATTTGATTATATCATTGAAAATACGTTTTATACAAGAATTAGTGAATTAACTCAACTTGGGTTTAAGAGAATTTATAATGTAAGTGTGACTGTAACCGATCATTCCATAGAGCGCAAACAAATAAATCAAAAATTCAGAACGGTTGACAATACATCAAGGGATTTTATTCGGCGAACTATTTATAACTTTCACAAGGATAATATAGAGCCAATTTTAGGACTGGCTCGTGATAAATTCCGAGGTTAACCTGATTATAAGTATGTACTAATCTCTAGAAACATTGCGTGTTGTTTTGTTAAGTTGTGGCTTTAAACATAAAAAATTAGATAATCGAAGGGTTATAATGGAATCTCGTCGTATCATTAAACTACGACAGGACTATTTGCGTAAAATAAAGTCCGATAAAAGTATAATTTATTTAGACGAGACTTGGTTTGTTACTTATGATGTTTTTAAGTATGGTTGTGTAGACAGTACAAAAAATTGTACTTTAAATACACGATGCTGGAGAGCAAAACGCTTTATTATTCTTCATGCAAAATATCACTCAATCTACCGCCGACTATCGTAAAGATATGACTGCAGATTTGTTTGAAAAATGATTTGCCGAACAGCTTTTACCCAACATGTAACAACTATAACACGATTGGGCACGTTATGAATGTATTGAAAAAGATACGTTGCAATTTCTATACTTCCCCTTGCTCCATTGATTTTAGTCTACGTATAACAGTATGCATTATTGGGTGGAGCACCTTCATAAATAGTAAGATTGTGTCCGCAAATTTTCATATTGTAAAATATTGGTGATAATTCATACTGCTTGAAATTTGCAAAACACTTTAAAGATTCAATATCGCATCAACAAGATTACCCTCACTGGTTACCCTCTCTTTATCACCTTTTTTGAATTATTTGCATCAACTTCACGTTTTCTGTGCTCCTTGTAGGTTGGCACTACGGCAGCTTTGTGCTCAGCGTTTGCTGACTAATACTTCATACATACAGCACACTGGTCTTTGCGTGTCTTAAAGAATGAGTAATTATACTCTTTGCAACAAATTATTTTGTATGTTGTCCTACCTTTAGGAATTTTACGAATCACGCGCTGATTGGTTTAAAAGAGAGCGGCTTTGACGCGTTGGAAATAAACAGTAGTAGCGTCCAAGACTCGAAGTGAGAAGCTGCTCCACGTAGTCGAATAGCAGGCTCCACGTGTGTTTCTGATACAAGGTGTCACTCTAGTTCGATCACAGTAACGAGAATTGCAGTTTTTCGACGGCAGTGATTAGGTAGTCTGGCATATTTGTAGAAGAAAGATGTTGTAGTTTAGCTCTTAGAGAAAATAATAAAAAAGTGTGTTGATTCTACATTTTAATATAAAGAAGCATCAAAGTAAAATAGAAAGAAGAAAACGTCTAGTAACATTTGACAATATCATAATAAAATTATTACTGGTGGTTTTATTGAAATATCTATCTGAGCCGTATTTAATTTTTAAAAATTTTACCAAGAGTTCTTTCTAAATAACTTTTAATTGGCTTATTAGAGAATAATAAAATTACTACAACTACAGTTTTGATGGTAAAATTAAAAGGGGAGTCAATATTTGAGGGTAGCAAAATTTACATGAGATTTCCTATGGCCAGTCTGGAGCTACACCACCCAGTATCCGAGAAACTGTAAGAAATTCCGGGTTATCTGTCACATCGATTACAGTTGCCGTCAGCAAAACAAATTTAATAAAAAGACGCTTAATCCTTATAAATTATTCAAAAGGATAATGAAAATTCCGCAAAACATGAAGTGGTCTCTTGACAAACAAGACAAGGCGTATATTTTCTTGGGCTCTCGTCATATAATCAATTTTCAAAGCACGCCTAATGATATGCGTGAAGTCCCGATATAAAAATTCAAGGTTCCGATCGCGATTGGATGAATCGCCGCCAGGGGGTAAATTTCGCGTATGATTGGATTTAAATTGTTTTCTTTGATGTCTTTTAACAAAAATAATAGGTTTTTAATTTCTATGGCACTTGCATCCAGAAGAATTTGATATTGAATATTATTACACCTTGATCAATTATTCTTGATGTGATTTAAATTTCGTAATAGTGGAGGCCCTTCAAGGTAGGCAAGGTAAAGGTAGGCGCTGCCTATACCCTTAATTTGTCAGTAACAGTAACCCAAGTTTATATTTAAGTAATAGTATTATTGGTATACAGGGTCGGAAAGAGCGCCGAAGGCGCTATAGTAGCGAAAGTTTTTGGAGACCACGCCCAAATCTTGTTTTTGTCTTTTCCTAGTATTTGCATTGAATAGATGTATTTTATTTATATTATGTAGTATCACATATTTTTTGGTCATGACACCCCCCTCTCCCCCCCTCTCCTTCCCATGGATTTTAGCCTGGCTAGGGTGATAGCGAGATATTTTACTGAGTCTGACCAGGGAACATCGCGTCCATCCAGGTTGACCACGTCGAAGGGTGGCTGCCTTTTGCGGCCAAACTGGATGGTTTGGGTTTTGTCGGGGTTGAGGCGAAGTTTCCAATTCACGCAGTAATTGGAAAATTCGTTAGCTGCTGTTTGCAGCTTTCTGGTGACTAGTCGGGGACTTAGTGAACTTACGATGAAGGCGGTATCGTCAGCGTAGAGGGCCAGGGTGCTATCGGGAGGTGACAACCGGCTCTGG
This sequence comes from Polydrusus tereticollis, assembly GCA_963920685.1. Lineage (NCBI taxonomy): Eukaryota > Metazoa > Arthropoda > Insecta > Coleoptera > Curculionidae > Polydrusus > Polydrusus tereticollis. The sequence continues at coordinate 11,445,164 of OY987333.1, forward strand.
ACAATATAAACTTTAAATATCAAAAAATCGTAGAATTCCGACGTACTGCGCATAAGCCACAGTTCAGAAAAATCACGCATGCCGGAGACATTTTTAGATCGGTCGGCAATTAGCTTTGTTTTTCTACTGGTGGGAGTTCAGTGGTCTACACACATAAATACTTTTGCACAAACTTGTGTCAGTTTTCTACCCGTTGCGGTTGTATTTTGTCAACATGTCAAGTGAGGATGAGTTATAAAAAAAAAGACAGCATCAATTAAATAAAAGGCTTTGGCTACGAGGGAAATAGGTAAAGGCTTTAGAAGCGAAATGATTATTTTCACATTAATCTACTTAAAGAGCTAAAATGAGAATCTGATGATTGGCGAAACTATCTTCGGATGGATTTCTTTTTAACACTTTGTCAATGCTATTGCTTGTTTTCGTCCCCAGATATTTTAAAAATTAAAAAGCACAAGCCAGAAGAACTATGGGATGCTTAAACAAAATATTGCGGAACCCTGAAATAGGGAAATAGAGGAAATACAATATTTACGAGACCATTATTAAGAGCAGCCTGCCATGCGGAGCCGAACCATGGCTAGAAAATAACAAGAGGAAGATTGTAAAAATGGACGTCTTTAAAAGATTACTAGAAAGAATCCGTAGAAAAAAAATTAGAAACGAGCAAATAACAACGAATTGGGATAGATGGTAATCTAATAAGGGAAATAGAACGCAAACAACTAATGCGGTACAGACATAATGTGCAAAGAATGGACGACATAGGACTACCAAAAGAGCTTAAAATAAACAGTACCAAACCGAAGATAATGAGGAAGACCAAAGAAAACCTGAAAGAAAGCAATGATAAAGGCATCGAGCTCCAGGTACCTCAGGGAATACCAATGAACCATGGAAATTTCATATATTAACATTTCCTTAATCATGACGTTCTTTTAATAAATGTAAAAAAATACCGCCGCTAACCTCTAAGCATTTTCTGCTTCTTCTACGAAGAGTGCCTGTTGCACTTCTAATTGCTTCATGTCTTCCTTTATATTGGGTGCAGTGTTTCTACTACTACCTACTACCGCGACCAATCCAACGCCCTGTAAATCTTTCGTCCAAATGTTGCTTGACCTGACGAGCGAAATGTGGAGGAGCTCCATCATGTTAATAGTAAAGTTCAGCCGAACATATTTCGTTTGACCTAATAACTGCAATAATAGTTTTATTATATTGTAAACACCCAAAGAAACCCCGTTACCTGTTCGATTGCCAAACCTACGTTTTTAAAGAATTTCTTGGTAAAATTACCCATATAAAACTGTCGATGAGGGTGCCAACCAGCGAAATCTACGTGGCCCCAGCTGGCATCACTGTTTATATTACTGAAATGAAATGAAACAAGGGGTACTGCTTCGCACAGGAACGGATTTTGCAGTTAAATGAAAAGCCATAGTATAATACCTTATAGTATCAATGCTTATTATGTTTATTTTTAACATCACTTGTATTATATGTAAATTAATTTATTATAAGTACAAAACAAGTGTGAAAATTTTATTTAGGTAAAAGTAATAATAACAATTAATATAAAAATATGAAAAAATATATTTATATAAAATTCTTCAATTTTTAAGACATGATTAACCGAATTTTTCCAACTTTCATCTGGAATTTCACCGGTAACTTTCTTTATTAGCTCTATTACACTGTCACTAAGAGTAGGTATGCTATTTTCAGTTCTCATTTTCGATTTAATTTGATGACATATGTGTTCAATAGGGTTAAAAATGCAATAATAGGGTGGCAGTCGCAACACAGTGTGACCCATTTCTTCCGCCATTTAATCACTCACATACTCTTTTTAATACTAACTACTTCTAACAGCTATTTTTTACCATACGTTTCCTCGAAGTACAAGTCATTTTTTAACATGAACCATAAACTCCTTTATTGCGGATTTTGCGTTCGGTACTTTTTCCAGTTGCTGGCTGTGGTAGCTTGCATTGTCTATCACAATAACACTGTTCTGGTACATTTCAAAGCAAACTGTCTTTAAACCAGCTTTCAAAAAGAGCGACGTTGGTATCTTCATGATAGTCCGGACTTGAATCCTTTATATTTTTTGTCGACAGTAATAAACAATTAGGGATCCACCCAATCTCCCAACCTGCATAAAATATTGTTATTCGTTTCCCTTTATTTGAAGGGGCTTGTTTATTTCCCTAAGGTATAAAAATCTCATTTTTCTTAATATTTCGGACTCCATAATAATTTGTCTCTTGTTTATTGTCTTATATTTAAATCCCATCTCTTGCACAGCGCGGTGAAGACTTGTCCTGCTACATGATATCGTTGTATCGTCAGTTGTTAACCGTGTTTTTAAAGAATCTAACGTGGGCTCAATATTTTCTCGATACATTTGGTATATTTTCCTGCACTTTGTCACAATCATCAACGCACTTCAATTTTCCGGTATCTTTGCGAATTTTTCTTTTACAATGTCCTTTTAGCATAATATATCGTACCGTCGATAATGGAATTTTCGTCATTTCACTGGTATTTTTAAAGGCAATTACTTTGGAGTGGCCGCTCTTTATTAACGATTCACATACATTTTTCAGGACCACTTTGGCGTCAGAAGATAAATGCACTCTGGAATGTTTAGGGTAGCTAGATATCGCATTAGCTGAAGATTCCCAAGGTCTCTACATACTTTTAATATTAACTTTTTGCACACTGTTTCAAAGTAAAATAGATAGGTACTAATCTATTTCGAATATTATGTTTACTATTTATATAAGCTATATAAACGGGTACCTGTAACCTAAAATTTTTGAGAAATATCCTAATAATTAAGTTGTTTCTAGAAAACCTTAATTATACAGTTTATTAATTTTAATAACAAATCAAGTTATGTACCTATCTATTGTAATTATAAACTGGCAATAAAAATAAATGTGGGTTAATACGTCTCCTCGAAAGCGAAAGCCAAACGAAATATGTTGGGAAGTACTTTACATTTGCATTCTGATGTTTACAGGAACATCCTCTAGTAGTCCTTGTAATTCATTTTGTAATAAGTTCCTATGAGGCGATTCTCCAAAAAGAAAGGGCCAAGTAAATAACTATCGAGCATACTACATCACACGTTTACCGAAAACTTATGTGGAAAATTACTTTCGACTGTTTCATAATCTTCTTGTTTTATGTACTGTACTCTCTGTACATGACATAGATATAAGCCTGGCTCACGGAGTGTGTTTATTACTTTTTTGTGTGGAGTGCTAAATTGAGTATCAATTCTTCGTGAGCTGGTCGTTGCATCTTCTTCTACTAAATGCAGAATATTTTCTACTTCTTTCATTCAGATGATATGTTCGCACTGAGAAGCTTACCGCTCTCGCACAATTTGTTGAGAACTGTAATAAAAACGTTTCTATTAGGATATCTCTGATGTGGAAACGGTTCACGATATTCTTCAACAGCAGCAACACTTCCATTGCAACATCCAAAGAAGAATTTCACCAGAACTTTGTTACAGCTCGCCCTGTAATTGGCAGGAAACCTGTTTTACAAGTTCGTACCATCAGGGCTAAGAATTATTTTATAATTTTTTCACAGCGTTTACCGTATTTAAGTACTTTTAAGTGTCTTGCTTTTTATCCGCTATTGAATATTAATAGGCATCTTCAACAAACCGGGCAGGTATATACAAATTGCCAAAGATTAGGTAACCATTAATTTAATATCTCGGAGGTAATTTGTGTTTAATATGAGACGTTTTAGCAATTTTTTAGCATACAATTTAGAAAGAGTAATGAATTAAATCTTTATCCGACTTGCGAGCTCTACAAAAGTAGTTATGAGCTTCGATAGAAACCACAAAGCAATATACGCGCTTATATAATAATATGAACACATCTCTATAATCAAGTCGTTTGATTAAAGTTATAATGTAACTGGAAACGCTCCATAATATGCAAAACGCACATAATTACACGAACTACATAATAAAGTAAGTCGTTTCTTCAACCATAAATAAGCGTTAAATGTTAAATATGGTAACGTTTCGATGGGTTGATTATAACCTACGGGCTTGAGTTCTTCTCCGGCCATAATCCAATGTCTTTATTAAGCGCTGCAAAGCAATTTCGCTTACGTGATATCTTTATTTAAGCATTTTCCTGGTATTAAGAGATCGAAAATATATTTCTTTCAATAACGAATCAATGTAGCCAACACTTATAGCTAATTTTATTTTAAACGGCATGAGATTTTTAGATTAGTATAAAAAGGTATAGCAATCTATTCAAAAAATAATATAAATTTTAACATAAAAACTATTAAAATATATGAAAATAATCAATTTTTGATTATAAATTTACCAGATTTGAATTTTAATGTGGGTGTTAGGTACCTATAAGCCACCATCATCTATCACTAAAAACTTTATATAGGGTGTTCCATAACTTATGGGCCGTAGATCAACTAGAGATACCTGACATCAAACTAGACCGATTAAGTCATATGAGTTTTTCGAAATGGTACTCGTTCTAGAAATACAGGGTGTTGAAAGTGAAAGTTTATTTTCGAAAATAAGCCATAATTTCAAAACGGTTCAATGAATCGAATTGAAAGTTAGCAGTATTATGTTTTTATGAGTAAGAAATAAGAATTTGTAGAAATTTTTAATTTTTGTGATGTTTAAAAGAAAATATCTCAAAAACGGTTAGAGATATTAAGATTAAGCGAGTATACATTTTTAGCTTAGAAATTGCCCTTCCTTGAGAAACTTTAATTAAAACACACCTAATATCACAGGTAAGAAAAAAAATCATAGATTTATGAAACCCAGTGTATGTAACTAGCGCCCTCTAGTGTGAAACTTAAAAATTTCTACAAATTCTTATTTCTTACTCATAAAAACATAATACTGCCTTCTTTCAATTCGATTCATTGAACCGTTTTGAAACTATGGATTATTTTCGAAAATAAACTTTCACTTTCAACACCCTGTATTTCTAGAACGAGTAACATTTCGAATAAACTTATATGACTTAATCGGTCTAGTTTGATGTCAGGTATCTCTAGTTGCTCTACGGCCCATACGTTATGGGACACCCTGTAAATGATTTTGATTGAATATTGCATTAATAAAAAAATGTATTTATGTTGGGTGACATGAAAAAAATAATACAAATATTTGTTATATGAACATGACAAATAGTAATGGTTTCAAAATATTAAATGACTTAAATTTACCAACTAGAGTAATTTTAAATAAATCAAATTCAATTATTTAGCATATTATTAGTAATTATAAATTGTCTGTTGATATAAAATTTGAAGATCATATATTATCGGACCATAAAATAATATTTATGAACATTGCTAACGTTTCTGTAAAACAAAAGAAAACAGATATATATGAAGTTAAATTTACAAATTTTACAAACACCAATAAAACACTTACAGATAGATTAAAATTTTTGCATGAATCAGATAATATAACATTTGAATCTTTAAATAATATTATAAAGGAGGAGATTGATAAAAATTCAGTCATAAAAAAGTATAAATACTGTTTTAATTTAAGTAAAGGTTGGTTTACAAAAGGACTTGCAGATCTTATTTCAGAACGAAATAAAATATATAAATTATTTAAAAAGTATCCACTAAATAATTATTTAAAAAATGCATTATTCAAATTAAAAATTAAAGTAAGAAACTTAGTAAAATTTAATCAAAAGAAATTTTATGAAATTAGACTTAAAAATGTAGAGGGAAACCCTGTTTTTAATGAAATGAATAACTTAAAAAAAAAAAGTCATTAAATCAGAACATTCAATTGATAATAATGGAAAAAAAATATCAGATGAATCAAAACAAGGAAATATTTTTAATGACCATTTTACTAGCATAGCTGAAAATATTATTAATAAATATACCAGGCCAATAAATATATTTTAAAAAAATTATAGTAAGGAAAATAATTTAGCAAATATGTACATAAGGAAAACTAATAAGACAGAAGTTTTGGAAATTATAGATTTATTAAAATCAAATTCAGCACCTGGTTTAGACGGTATAAAACCAAAACATTTAAAAATAATTAAAAACACTGTTAGCCCTTATATAGTTTTATTAATTAATAAATGCATCGACTCTGGAATATTCCCTATAGAGTTAAGAATTGCTAGAATTTCCCCAGTATATAAATATGATAATAAAAGTGATTTAAATAATTACAGACCTATTTTTGTTTTACCAATATTATCAAAAGTTTTTGAAAAAATCTTACATGGACGGCTATTATGTTTTTTAAATAACATAAATTTTATTAGCGAGAACCAGCAAGGGTTTCAAAAGAAAAAACAAATACGAAAAGAGCAGTTATAGAATTATTAGAATTTATTTATAACGAACTGGATAAGAAAAAAATTATGAGTTGTTTATTTTTAGATTTTCGTAAAGCCTTTGATGTAGTGAGCAATAATATTTTTTTTTAAAAACTGAATAATATAGGTGTAAAAGAAAATTGTTTCAAATTATTTCAAAATTATTTACAACAGAGATATCAAATTACGCAAATTAATGGAATTTAAAGTAGTAGAAATTTAATAAAATATGGGGTTCCTCAAGGGTCAGTCTTGCGACCACTGCTATTTTTAATTTGTATAAATGACATTATTCATTTAAATTTAGGCGGTAAAATTTTATTATATGCTGATGATATTGGTATTTTTTATAATGGAAATGAAATTAACAATATTGAATCTATGAAAAATGATACCTATTAAAATAATTGATAAATGGTGTAGTTATAATAATTTCCTATTATTTAAATGTTCATGCAAAAAAATTACTGTATTATAGTTATATACATGCAATTTAACCTATTTAGCATCTATATGGGGAGAAACTAAAAAATATAATTTAGAGATATTGCAAAGATGTCAAAATAAAATTATTAAAGTATTAAATCATTATCCATATGATACAAATACTGAACTCATTTATAATGAAACAAAATACTTCACTATAAATAACATAACTTTACACCAAAAAATATATATAATACACAAAATAGTAAACAAATTTATTTTGACTAACATCAGCTTTATTAAAACAACAAATATACACAATTATTATTATAATCGTTCTAAAAATCAATTTTTTTTTTAATTCTACGAGCACAACAAGGAGTAAAAGTACTATAACTCATAATGGATTAATTGAATACAACAAAATTCGTTAAAGATAAAGGCAATAAAAAATAAAGTAACATTTAACAAACATCTAAAAGCATATATTTATTTATGTTTTACCTATCTATTATTGATCTATAATACCTTAGAAACGGAATATGTTATGATAGCAATAATACCTGCTATCACACCTAGGGCATTATAAGCGGGCATTATGATAATGCCCGCTTATATTACCCTAATGCGCTAATATGGAAATTTTATTGCTTATCCAATTTTATTTCTCTCACAATAAAGATCAAGTTTATACAAAAAATAATTTTTTCTTTAAACAATACTAAAAATTAAACTTTATTTCCAAAATAAAAATTACAATTTTGAAATGTCCCGGAAAATGTAGCTGATCCCACTATAGAATGGTCGGTGTTTTTTGTGATGGTAGCAGCGGTGGTAGCACTAACGCTATTTTGTATAGAAGAACAGTCTATTAAAGAATTTTCAATAGTCGCTACGGAATTAACCTCGGAATTAACTGAATTGGCAATCATTTTGGCTATTTTGTTTTTGGATGAAATACTTTCTTCTATATATCCTTCAGCTACTGAAGAGCTTTTCCATTTCCCATGTTGTTTTAGCGTTTCAAACGAAGCACCTGCCTCAACAAGTAAAGTTGACGATGTGCGACGCAAACAGTGGCCGGTGTAAGCTTCTGCATTATCCAGTTTTAAAAATTTTGCGATCAATGTTGGGACGCTTCCTATGGTATTTTTTCCAATGGGTTGTACTGTACATCGACCCTTTCTATAGGTAAGAAAGAATCTTCGCTCCTTTATTCCAGCTGGTCTTAATGTTGTATACTTTTTTATTAAATTTAAAGCGCCTAAATCTTCTTCGATGATAGTAAAACTTTTTGAAGTTGAAGTTTTAGTTTCTGGTACCTTTATAACCAAGACTGTTCCTCTATCTTCAATGTCATCAATGGTCATTTTGACCAACTCATCTCGTCTTAAACCTCCAAAAACACCCATTACCAATATGACTTTGTGTACCAAGTAGATATCATCAGGAGCCTTCTTAATAAATTTTAATATTTGTTCTCCTTCCAAAACTTTAGACTTCTTCGGGACGTATCCTTTCGACTTAACTTTTAAAAAAGATATGAGACGATGGTATTGCGAAATGTCTATATTTTCATAGACCATCAACGTAGACCTTAGGGTAGAATACTTGGTCCAGAGAGAGTTCGGACTGTATTTTTCCGACTAAAAATAATAAAGTTTGTTAAACATATGTATTAAAATAAAATCAATAACTTACCAGTTCCTGGAAATATGCCATTAAAACGTTTTCGGTTATTTGAAGAATTGTGTTCGTATCTTTCCAAATACCAAATATGCCATACTCCCGATCATACTGTTGCCTTGATTTAACTGGCAAAAGATTTTCGGTCGCTTTTATGACCTTTTCTCTTATATTTTGTGGAATTTCTTCCATTTTGAGCAAATCGTTAAATAAAAAATGCCAACTGACTAACTGACAGAAACATCAAAGTCAAACTTAACACCAGTCATTATCTACTTACGTATACAGGTACAGGTGCAACTTATTTTTTATATTGCGAATAAATAATGTAATTAGTCATTGAAAAACTCTTTTTTAGGTAAAACATAAAGCATTGTATGCACCACGGGCTTTACTGGACTATAATGCCCATCAGGCAGAAACCTATCCCTCGGGCCAGAGGCCCTCGGGCTATTTCTACCTTCAGGGCATTATAGTCCCCGTAACGCCCTTGATACATAAATAGCTATAAAAAAGCAATAATAATAATAATGAATAAAAAATTTAAATAAATAGGGACTATAAATATGATCATATTTTTTAAGTAATCCAATATAAAATCTTTGTATTTTCATAGAATTCTAAAAATAAATATCTTTTATTATAAATATCAATACAATAGGAATACAACGTTACATAAAAAAACGTCCTCAAATTATTATGCTATGGCATCAATCATCACTGAAAAAAGGCAGCACTTGCCACAAGAGAATAAATTATCTAGACTTTAAATTACTTAATCTGAAGGCAATGATCTTATTTAAAACGAATGTGTTCTTAATATATGATTTTCTGTGTCTTTGATCATAACTGGTTCTGTTCTTGGCGGCAAAAGTCCTTGTTTAAAAGCTGGCGTCTTTGGAGTTGTAACAAGTTCTTATAAGTTATTATCTGCTGGCGACGACGATATTTGAGGGCAGTTAGACAGTTTCAAAGGGTAAACAAGAATATCTAGTATATGGACCAAACTTGGTTAAATGAAGGATATACCATTGGTAAAATATGGCAGGATAAACATATAAAAAGCGCGAGGCGAGCTTTCATTAAGGAATAGTCCACTAGAATAAAAGGCCTTCAGGAAAAGGTGAAAGATTAATAATTACTCACATTGGTAGCAGAAATGGATTTGTCGATGGCGGCTTACTAATTTAAATCAAAACGGACTGGAGACTATCATGAAGACATGAACGCTGATGTCTTTGAAGAATACGCCCAGCAAATGCTAGATCTTGGGTCTGTTATAGTCATGGATAATGCCAGCTACCACTCAAGAAAATCCGAAACCATACGTAACAACGTCTTCTCGAAAAAAAAATGACATTATTCATTCATCATCATCAACCAGCCCTTAGAGCGTCCACAGCTGGACATAGGCCTCCCTCATGACTTGCCACCTGACTCTATTTTGGCCTGCCTGGATCCAGTTGTTTGCAATTCTTTGCAGGTCATCGGTCCATCGTGTAGGTGGTCTTCCTCTATTTCGCTTATCGGTGCGTGGTCTCCATTCCAACAACCTCTTTGTCCATCTGTCGCCGCTCATTCTGGCTACATGTCCTGCCCAATCCCAACAAACATTTTAAGTTAAATTTACCTTAATTCGACCTCTAAACGGGTCAAATATTTTGCACGACCAATTATATATAGGGATAATTTACCTACATTTGTTTTCCTATTGCCCAATGTGGGGAAAGAAACTAAAGTAAATTGAAGGTCGAAAATAGGTTGATAGGGTTTTTCTGTCCAATAAGTTGAAACGAAGTGAAATAAATATAGACCTATTTTACGTCTAAATGTGGAAAGTGAGACCAACCTTTTGACCTAAATATAACCTAAATAGGAGCAATAAGACACTAGACAAAAATACAGAGAAAACATTTTATATCTGGTGTTAGAAAGAAAAGACAACAACTTATGCCAACACTTCCAACAGGACAAAATAAATTATAAAATGGAGTTCGACTTAAGTAGATATTTGGAATGGCCGCATATTATAACTTCAACAATATGATATAATTAAGTTTTATCATTTTTCTGGATCGAAATTTGGATGCGAAAGAAATGTGTTTGTGAATTATGGTGATGATACTTCGAAAAACTAAACGCGCCCTTAAAATATGCATTTTTTTATGTATTATTACGATAATTTAAAATATTTTTACCATTATAACCTAAAAACAGAGTGCCTTCATTATAAATATTATATGTACCTAAAGTTTTAAAAAAACTTTCGTTGACGAAAGATATCGTAGTCTAATGGATTTTCCACTCACCTTATGTAATTCTTAAAATTTTAATTATTGTTTTTTTATAGTTGTCGATAAACAGGAAAACTAATAATTATTAAATATGGCCGCCTTTATATTTTTAACCTTAAAGTTATTTTTTTCTTTATTATTAACTGTACAAGCAATGTTAGCCTTTGAGGTTAATCAGAAAGTTATGAAGTAGCTCAATTTTTAACCACAAAAGATCTATAACTTTGGGAACAATTTATAGGGCAAATTATCCAAAATATTACCTGTTTCTAAAACTACATGGTCAGTAAATTATTTGGACTATTTGTAGGCAATAATTGGGTAATATTTACCTAGCGTAATAGCCAAAAAATTCCTTAATTTTGAACACATATATTAAGTAATAATTAAGTAAATTATTACTTAATCATATTCCTTATTAGGATTAAATATTTTTAATGTCTAAGAGAGGTAATTTATTTGTAATTTTTAACTAGGTAAATTAAACTACAAGTAAACTTCCCTATAACAAATTATTTAAGTTCTAGATATCCAAATTTTGACTTAGATTTTAGAGTTCGAATCTTTTGTGACTTTTAAGAAAACATTTAAGGCAAAAATAAGCAAATATTTGCCAATTTAGGATTATTTTTCTTCCGTTCTGGTCTACATTACTTAATATGTTTGTTGGGATTCCATTTTAACGTGGTTATTCGTTCGACGATGTCCTTTACGCCGGTTTTTCTCCGCAGGTCCTGGTTTGTAATGTGGTCTCTCAAACTCAATCCGGTCATTGACCTTTCCATTTTGCGTTGTGCAACTCTCAGTTTTTTCGCTAATGCCATCGTTAAGGTGAGTGTTTCCGCACCGTAGGTGAGCACTGGTAGAACGCATTGATCAAAAACTTTTCTTTTTTGACAGATGGCTAGGTCACTGTTGAAGACGTATTTTAACTTTCCGTAGGCTGCCCATCCGAGGCTGATCCTTCTGTGCAACTCACATGGCTGATTATCTCTAGATATTCTAATCTCATGGCCCAAGTACGTGTATTTTTCGACCCATTTAATTTCAGTGTTATCGATGTTTATACCTTCGCTCATGACAAGATTTATCATAATCTTTGTTTTGGAAAGGTTCATTTTCAGGCCGACCCCGGAGCATGCCTCTTCTAGTTCATGGAGCATTTGTCTCGCCTCTCCTAAGTCGTCAGTTGTTAGGACGATATCGTCCGCGAAACGGAGGTGGCTAAGTTTCTCTCCGTCTATGTTTATTCCTTTAGTATCCCAATCAAGCTTTTTGAAGGCGTGTTCTAGAACGGCGATGAATAATTTAGCAGACATGGTGTCTCCTTGCCTCACACCTCTTCCGATTTTAAAACGGTTGCTGGCTTCATGTAGTCTAACTGACATAGTAGCGTTCTTGTATATATTATAGATAAGTTTTGAATATCTGTAATCTATTCGGCATTCTCTCAGAGCGTTTTGTCATTCATTGGCTTAATGTAAATAAGAAGGCATTTCATAAACATATGCTGAAAAAGGAGCTACTGGAGATTGTAAAGTTAAATAAACCTCTTTGTACGAAATTTGTTGTCGACGAAATCGCTTCAAAACGAAATATAACGGTACTTCGCCTTCCACCATATCACTGTGAGTTTAACGCCATAGAATTGGCGTGGGCGCACGTAAAAGGGTTTGTACCGAGGCATAACACAACTTTTAGAACGAGAGACGTTGGAAACCTCTTGCAAGAGGGAATAAAGACAGTGGATTGTGAAAAATGGAGTAAGTGCGTCGAACATCATCATTCACCAAAGTGGTCTTTCTATTCTATGCAAATTAGGGTGACCCTAATTTAGGACCGATTCGGGGTGTATCGGTTTCTAATATCTAAAATACGGAATGTGTGAAAACTATCATTGCAATTTACAATGCAACCTTTAAGTTGTCTTCCCTGCTTAATGGGTCGTTATTGCAAATTTACATTTTATTACTCTCTAGCATTAAGCAACAGGGTATAGTTTAAATTTTTATTTTTTAGGACACTAATGTAATTATTCATGTAACATTCTTGGATACTTTGTAATTTGACAGTTCTATTTTTCATTCTACAATCTGTGGAATACTTTAAGGACATTTTTTTTTTATGTTGTTTTATGTTACTAATGCAATCTGAACAATTCTCAACCTGCTAAAAATGTTGCACAAAACATAAACTCCAACGGTTTATTTACCTTCCTGTCCTATATAAACAGCATTTTTACGTCGCCTAAACCTATTTAAGCATTCCGCTAACGATATACCCTTCAGTTAACCGTAAAACAAAATAACAAAAAGGGATTTGGTTCGCAGAGGGCGAGAGAAAGCTAAAACAAACTCCGGAATTCCAGAGAAACTGTTATGGTAGGATTATCGCCACAACTTTGTGTTTTAGGGAGTCGGGGGGAGTTCCACTTAACTTCTGCCGCGTACAGACGACAGTGGAATAGAAATTAAGGTTATTTGCCTGGGTAAATACACCCCATTTGTAACGTTGTATAACGGCGGTCGCACTTTTAATGATATTTATTAGTTGAGGATTTTGTCTACGCGTTCGCTTGTCGTTAGGGCGTTGATGAATGATGAATGGGGGTGTTAAAAGATATTCAGAGGTCTTTTTAATGTTATTAAATAAGTGCTGTCAACAATGCTGCGATTTTCTGTGCCAGTTCTAAAATTTAGGATGTTTTGAGTATTTTTAATTTTTTTTACATTTCGTTATTTAGAGTTCTACTCTGTTTGAAATTTGGAGATAATAAATGATCAAGTGGCAATTCCATTAAACAAAAATCAAAATCAATATAAAAACATTTATTCCTTCAATTGAAATGTACAGGGTGTTCGCGTATATTTTGCCCAATAGATATCTCCATTAATATTGGTTTCAGAGAAATGTTTAAATTAGCGGAGTTATAGCATTTTCACCGAACCTTCAGAAGATGAAATGAACAAAAACAACTGAGTATCCGAAGTGACAGGTTTTTGACAAGTGACAGTTTTTTCAAATGGAATACCCCCTATTTTTTCATTGTATTAGTTAATAGTACATTATTTAACGAGCGTATAATGAAGGCTATATTACACGAGATTTTAAAACACGAGCGGAAGGCGAGTGTTTTAAGGATTCGAGTGTAATATAGCCATTATACGCGAGTCAAATACTATACTTTATCTACGACTATTCAGTATTCAAGAAGTTAGAAAATGGATTCAGAGCAACACATTTTATTACAATAGGATTATTATTAATGGTATTTCTTAACTAAAAAATACAATTCAACGATGTTAACCATAATTAAACAAAATACAATTACTTATTTCTAATTTTTCATGAAATTTATTGTAAAATTAGAGCAATTATGAAAATGAATGGGAGCAGGAATATTACTTATATTCATATCGTTCTTATTAGTAATGGAAAAAGTTTCGGAGCTAACATTATTTACAGTGGTAGATGTAGATGGACATAATTTTGAGTTTATTTGTTTTAAAATTTTATTAGCAGCGTCCATTTTAGTTTTTTTTGATTCAGCAATATAACCTTCAGCTACGCAGGCCGATTTCCAACCTCCATGACGTTTTAGGGCTGTCATAGTTGCTCCTCCGTCAGCATATAATGTAGCTAAAGATCGGCGAAGACAATGGCCGGTATATTTTTCTGGGTTTATTAGTTGCAAGTATTCCGCTATCGTCTTACCCATCTGTCCAAATTTATTTATGCCAATTATTTGCTTTGTGCATTTGCCGTTTTGATAGTTTAAAAAGAAAGAATTTGGCACGTTTGATGGTCTAAGATCCGCATATTTTCTGACAATATTATAATAGTCTCCGGTAATCGTAAAATTCCTGGGAATTTTTGTTTTCGTTGTTGGAACAAGAACTTGCACACAGCCGTCATAATATTGTATGTGTTCTACCTTCATGTTATACAGCTCGTTGGAACGGCAAGCTCCCATTACCCCCATTATCAATGCAACCTATAAAAAAATATTATATTTAGTTATTTTAGATAAAGGTGTTAAATCAAATGCATTATTACCTTTGTAGCTAGATATTTATCATCCGGTGCCTCTTCCATAAACTTGTTAATTTCTTCCCCAGTAAAAGCCTCTGCTTTTTTCGGCTGGTAACCTTCAGATTGCCTTTTCAGTAAAGCGCGTACTTTTCCATAAGGTTCAATATTTACATTATGTTTTAACATAAGGGTACTTTTTATCATGGAATAATTTGTCCACAAAGTGCTTGACTTGTATTTTTTTGACAATTCTTCAGAAAAAGAATTTGTGTTGTTTTTTCGTCGCCAGTCTATAAAATTATCGTACGCTAGCGTATAGTTCTTGCGTGATTTTTCTGGTAGTAATTCCAGGGAAGCTGTATGCGCTGCAGCCCGAATTTCTGGAGGGGTACTTTGGATTTCGTTTTCGTCATCCGAAATCATGATATTTTACTTTGAAATCAACAACAAAATGTCACAGCGAAACTTAAATGACTGAGGAAAAAAATGATTCGTTTACTTGTCAATCGGTTGCTATGGTATTAATACCATTCACGCCTGCTTAAACTAGATCTGGTGCGTTTTTATCGTAATTCAGGTAACTTTGTTTTGTTGGGACCGTGGAATATGAAATCTCATATTCCACGGCTGTGGAATATGAGTAACTATGGTAATATAAACCACATTATATATGTACTAACAAACACATTATGCTTCTATTATTAAATAGTCGTAGATAAAGAATTTTATTTTTATTCTTCTTAAATATACAGTAGTTGTTGGGGTTATTTTCTACCGTTTTGGAATTATACGAAAATATAATAGAATTATCATTATCCTCATTAAAGTTTTGTAAATGACTCATGTTACTCATTTACGCAACTTCTGCCTTCTTGACAAATCTTAATAAACGTTCTCAAAATCAGGGTCTAAATGGGATACTCGAAGAGCAAAAGTTCGAAATTCTTAAAGTATTACACAGAAAAAAACATATTTTCAAACAGAACATTTTGATATTTTCAGATATTTTTGCTTATATTTAAACTAGAAAATCTTAATTGAAGGAAACAAGTTTAAGTTAAACATTTGAAAATATTTAAAACAAGATTTTCATATCTTCAATATATATTTTCACTTTAAGAAAGTTACTTTAAAACAAATATTTGCAAATTTCTGTATGATTCGTTTATTTCTGTACTTCAAGGTTTGATACATTTTTACTGTGACTAAAAGTTAGTTTTAAAACAAAGATTAGTAGCTTCAAAATAAAGTATTATATTCTCCAAACAAGGCATCGTAACCATTTGGTATAAAATTTTGAAACACTCAATTTGAGCTGCTATTTGAAAGTATAATCTAAATATGATTGTTTTAATAACCCAAAATACTTGTTCCTAGCTTTACGAGTTTCGTCGTACTACGAAAGCAACCGAAATTTTCCCGAAGAGCATCGCGGGCGCGAATCGCTAGACAATCCAGTTATTGTGGTCCATGGTTTCGGTGGGTCGTGTCCTCACGCCTCAGTATTTGTTTAAACTTGTTTCAGTTAAAAACCTACGGAAGTTTTGTGTGTGTCAAACTGTTCCATAAATTTTCGACGTTTCGCCAATAACGATTGCACGTGGCATTTGTAGGGATTTTTCTACTCTATATGGCTGATTAGATAACTGATAACTGACTGAATTATTTCAATGTCTACCAAATCGATTCATTCATTCAGTGCTCTAATCCCTTATAGTTACAATCATTGAAGATGCCACGTGGAATCGTTTGTGAAACGTCGGAAAATAATGTAACAGTCTAATTCCAAGAATCATAACTTTCTTATTACAGGCTTTATTTGAATTTATGGTATTTTAATATTAGCAATATGAGTGCCTCAAACTGAGTATTCCAATATGTTCAAAATAAACATATGATATGTGTATTTTGAAGGGTAGATATTTACAGTTTAAAACTATAAATGCTCAATTTTAGTATAATATGCTTTCAAAATAACAAAATGTCGCTTTGCTTTTAAAAAATAGTCTGTTACTTTAGATAGGTCGCAGGTTTAAAACTAAGATTTAATTTTTTCTAAAATCTTCAAAATAATGAAACCAAATACTTCTTTTAAAAAACTCCTCATATTCCAGCTACGTTACCTATGATGTTATGATTGAAGATATATATATAATTAATTTAAATCAGGTTGTACAAGAATTTCCTATTCTCTTTTTAAAACGATATATATTGCTTAATTTTTTTTTAGAAAATCCACAAAATTCGATAAGGGACTATGCAAGATATCTTGGCAAATGTTGCACAGTAGTTTTTAGAATTCTGAAACGGCATAAATTCCACGACTTTAAATTCAGAAAAGTTCAAAAATTAACAGAAGAATAGAAGCAAAGACGTTTGGAGTTTTGCCGACACATTTATTTATTTATTTATTTATTTATTTATTTATTTATTTATTTATTTATTTATTTATTTATTTATTTATTTATTTATTTATTTATTTATTTATTTATTTATTTATTTATTTATTTATTTATTTATTTATTTATTTATTTATTTATTACATTTGGGATGCAGACAGAACTAGAAGTTCCAAAGAAGCATCCACTATATACAATAAACAGTTTATGCGGTAACATTTTACTGATTTACATAACAATATGCACCTAACCTAACTAACTCTACCTACAGCTATCCAAATACTTGTTGGACAAAATATCCTTTTAAAAGTCTTTTAAAACTAGACAAGGTTGCACTGAAAATGTCAAATTCGTGGCAGTATGAATTAAAAGTTTTTGCAGTCTATCCAATGGTATATTTAAACCCAAGTAAGTGCGTCTATAAGGTAAATTAAATAGGGTTGCATGTCTTAATTCTCTGTTGGGAATATTAAAACTTAGTGCTGATAATAGTTCTGGGACGTTTAAATTCGAGTTAATTATTTTATATAGAAAAGATATGTCAGAAATTTTTCTGCGGTCAGACAGAGGAATAAATTTATATTTTTCTTTTACAAGATCTATGGTGCAATGCGCTTTAAATGCAATAGTTTTGAGAAACCTGTTTTGTACTGCTTCTAGTCTATTAATATATGTGACGTATTGAGGATTCCAGATCACAGAGGCAAAAGAGAGCTTACTATGAACGAAAGCATAATATAGTGCGATCATTGTTTTGGGATTTCGAAAGTCTTTACAGATTCTAGTAATGAAGCCCAGCATTTTGTTTCACTCGGTAATTATTTTATTAAAATGTTCTTGAAATAACCATTTGGTGTCCAGAATGACTCCTAAATCCTTTATTTAATTTACCTTCTTTAAATTTGAATTATTGATACTATATGAGTATTCCCAAGTATAAATATTTTTGGTAAATGTTATAAAACAACACTTTGTTATGTTCAAGAAAATACTATTCCTGTCACAGTACTCGGACAATCGGTTGAGATCCGCTTGTATTTTCAGGCAGTCATGCAGCTCCCTTATGGGACGATATATTTTTAGGTCGTCTGCATATAGTAAAAACATTGTGTGGTGAAAGCACTTTGCAATATCGTTAATATAAACTATGAAAAATAAGGGACCCAAATGACTACCCTGAGGAACCCCCGAGCTGACCGAGAAAGTTTCGGATTGATAACCGTTTACGGAAACAATCTGAAAACGCTTTAAGGTGTAGGACCATATCCACCTGAGCAGACGCTGGCAGACACCAACCTCAGCAAGTCTCTCAATCAGCCGCTTATGGTTTATCTTGTCAAACGCCTTACTGAAGTCGGTGTATACAGAGTCTACCTGAATGCCACGATCTATTAGGCTGCAAATATTTTGAGAGTAACACATTAAATTTGTTTCTAGAGACCTGCCAGGAAAAAATCCGTGTTGTTGATCAATAATGGTAGTTTTGACAGTTGACATAACATCGCTATAGACTACTTTTTCTAATATTTTGGCAAAGATGCAGATTTTACTTATTGGTCTATGGACACATGACAAACATCCTCAGCAATAACGCCAATTTGTTTGAAAACATTATATGGACCGATGAAACTTCTTTTAATACGGCTTCAGCTCCATATCCCAAAAACACACACTTCTGGGCATCGCAGAATCCGCATCTTATAGTTGAAGTGATACGTTATGGGTGGGTATCAGTAAATGTGTGGAGCGGTATAGTGCAAAACAGAATCATTGGTCCAATTTTCATTGATGGATCTTTTTGTTGTTAGAATTACATTTCTTTAAGGGGAAGGATGCATCAAAGTAATTATAAACAATTTTAGCAAAAACTGCAATAGACTCCTTTACAGATTGCTCACCTAAAACCTCGCTAAAATCTTATTGCCTTAGAAAATTTGTAAAGGTGTTTTGATCAGTAAGAGATTCACGGTAAAAAGTGATATTCTTCGACGTGTAAGCTTTATAGCTTGTTTCAACACAAAAAATTGAGCATAATGATCCCATACATTAGAATTGATAACCTATACGCCTTACATAGGAGTGCTTGCCTGTCTACATACTTGATATTAATTCTTAGAAAAATAATAATTATATTGTTAATTACAAAGGTTCCTGGTAATGTTAGTACCTAAGTTACCTGGCACCTTAAGGAAAGTAAGAACCTGTACGAGCATCAGTGCTTGTGGCGTGTTAAACGCCTATAGCCTTTTTTTTGTATTGTTAAAAATAGAAAGTCTTTTGGGATTCATTTAAGTTTAGTTCAGATACAATAAAAGAGAATATTCCTGAAATAAAAAGAGATAGGCTTTAGAAAATTCTACGGCTAATGAATTTTAGATGGAAAAAACAGAATATAAAGTCTCAATTAATCGAAAAAGATGAAATTGTACAGTGTGTGTATAAACTCTGGAAATGCTTGTAAGCATATTGCATGTTAGTTAGAGTTTAGTACTCTCTCCCAATCTAAAATAAAGCATAAGTTTGTCGTATTCAAGAATTCCAGCAGAAACCATTACTTTCTGGATTCGATAATTTACACTTTAGATAGAACAATTTACAGATTATTTTGTCAAAACGAGAAGAATACAAAAACTAGATTTTTTTTTCGGAGATACAGATTTTAAAAATATTCGGAATTTTTTTGAGGCAAAGATCAAATTCTCCTGAATTTAAAACCGCAAACTTGGCTTGTTGCAAGTTTCAGCTGTATCTATATTGCCGAAGAGGGCCAACAAGAGGTTGAAAATTTAAACAACGCACTTTATATACAGGGTAAGTCGGGAGAAAAGGCCCTAACTCTAAGGGTGTAATTTATGCATCTAAATAATAAGAAAAACTGAAATGTTGTTATCCAATATTCATTTGTTTTCAAGTTATAAGGCAAAAACAAAATATTGCATTAATTTAGCTTTCCTGTAATAAATGGTATTATTGTTTGCTTTTGATTGCTGTGCTCTCACTATCCTATTAGTGTCAGCATAGAATGTTACATTGATTCCGTTAACTTTCGGATTTGTATCATTTTAATTTTATAAAATGCCACACATTTATTCACATCTTGAATACGCCAATAGGGTTTTTATTTATGGTTTATGTAATGGGATTGCTACAGCGGCTGCTGAAGAATATCGTGAACGATTTCCACATGAAAGAACACCGAACAGAAATACCTTTATCAGAGTTTTCAACAAACTCTGCGAGACCGGAATGCTTCCAAGTGCTAATGTAACATCCGAACGAGCCATTCAACAGGATTTAGAAGAAATAGAAAATGTTCTAGCTTTAGTAGAAGCAGATGCGACGACAAGCTCACGAATAATTGGAATTCAGTTGGGGATTCCCCAAAACAGAGTGACCAATACGCTTCACGAGCAAGGCTTATATCCGTACCATGTACAGCGTGTACAGAAGATTCAATTTGAAGACTACGCCAAGCGTATGAAATTTTGTGAGTGGATAATTAATAATCGTCATCTTTTACCGCACATACTTTTTACTGATGAAGCTACATTCACCCGTGACGGCATCAGTAATAATCGAAACTCCCATGTATGGTCGAACGAAAATCCTCACGCAATAGTCGAAAGTAATTTTCAACACAGGTCTTCAGTAAACGTGTAGTGCGGCATGATCGATAATAATTTAATTGGCCCTTTTCTTTTGGAAAATCGCCCTCCAGGGGATCACTACTTAAGGTTTTTACAAAATGAGTTGCAAGTACTACTGGAGGAGATTCCTTTAAACATCAGAATTGAAACGTATTATCAACACGACGGAGCGCGCCTGTCCGTTTCGATCGTCGGGCCCAGCAATTTTTAGACCAAAGGTTTCCAGGGGTTTGGATTGGTCGCGGTGGTCCTATTAGTTGGCCTCCTGGATCGCCAGACCTCACGCCGTTGGACTACAATTTATAGGGTTGGTTAAAAACTGAAGTTTACAAAGTAGAAGTAGATACTAGAGATGTATTAATTAGACGTATTAGAAATGCTGTACTCAATATTACAGAAAGGCACGAATCAATTAGAAGATCCACGCGTAAACGAAGCAGGAAATGTTTGGAAGTCAATGGCGGTATCTTTAAAAATTTGCTAAACCAATGATTTATTTAAAACAATGTTAATGTTGGATATTTTGGTTTAACAGTATTATTATTTTATTTAACGCTGTAACTTGAAAACAAATTCATATTGGATAACAACATTTGAGTCTTTCTTATTATTTTGATGCATAGATTACACCCTTAGACTTAGGCCCATTCCTCCCGACTCGCCCTGTATATACCCACTTATAATCTATAACTATCTAAAACGCTATAATGATCTGTAACTTCGCCATTATTTTCAACACTATCGTAAAATAAATTTAAACTTTCCATTTAGCTCCGAGACAGATTTTATCGGACGCCAACCACACGTAAAATTCAAAATCCTGAAATAATGAAGCCATAACGTCCCGAATCGCCCGTGTAAAATCACGGTGTTCGAGGGAAAATTACAGACATTCGATTTTTTCAATTACCCATTTCGAAGTTGGTTGTCAATAGGGAGGTGCAGCCGTATATGCTGATCAGGTTGTGTTCCTCTAAAGAAATAAGCCGGTTGATTTGCCTAGAATTTCTTGGGAATAAACAAAAATTAAACTAACCTGATCTTAAATTACACAGGGGCCTTATTTCATGGTAGAATATTTCCAAATTACTTACATTCGTTTTCAACGTGTTATGACTAATAGTTACTCCCCAGTGTGCTTGATGTAGTACTGTTCGAGACCTTGTATCAGCTTAAGCTAACATTATGACGGGAGTTAGTGAATCAACAATCTACAGGCCTCCTAATGAAAGAAAATCTGGGACAGTAGCCCCTCCTAAACAGTCATCAGGAAGGACACCTGTACAATCTGAAAAGTGTCATAAGAAGAAAAGTTCATAATTGTTATTTCACTATGGAGATCCCAACCCTTTAAGTGCATGTTAAAAAATGAGCGACGAAATGGCTAAAAAGCGTAGTATTGTTTTACTTCGACTGCCGTCCTACCATTGTGAATTAAATTTAATTCAGTTGATATGGGCACAAATGAATGGCTTTGTAGCAAGAAATAAAACTACATTTAAAATATAAGATGTACGTGAGTTATTGAAATATTTAGGAACAATTATCAGGAGAGATAATGGGAAAAGATAAGAAGCTGTAAAACATGTATTGAAAGAGGGAAAAAAGGTGAAACTTAGTCAAAACTTATTTAGGTTGGTTCCACAGACGAGTCTTTCGAATTTAGTGGTGGTGAAGACACCTTCTTAGACTATTAATTTGTAAATTCATGCAAATGTGATCTTTACACTTTTTATATTAAGAGAATAAAGTTAACGAAGTTAAATTGTCAGCCTGCTATATCGTTATAATTTTCCGACTTGTATTGTAACTGGAAATATATACTTTCAGTCTAAAAATAATATGTTCACAATGTACCCCAAAACTTACATTTTGCATTTTTAAGGGCTACGGTTGTGGACAGTAGATACATAGCAGTAAATTAATTGTGAGTTTATTTATTGTCCAATGGTTTTCAAATTTGGAAGGGTATATGGTAGACATAAATATACGCCGATGCGTTGTCACTTTTCTTTTAAACGGCCTAGGGCCGACGTACTCAGTTTTTTTTTCATAAACTATTAAAAAGATGCAAAAAATGTTCGACGGCAGCATAGCTTTTACCATTTTCTTTACAACCAAACTAAACAAAATAAAATTTTTTTTTTTAAATGTGTCTAAATCATTTTCCCTCCGAAACTTACCGCAATCGCACGTTTCACGCTAAAAGTCTGAGCCCACTGTATGCGGACAGACTCGGGGATTTCAGAATATTTATTAGTTATTTTATGCTGAAACTTAAATGTAGGTTTTAGTTGTTGGTTGAGTTTGCAGCTTAAAAATGTGTTTAATAACAAGTTTAATGGTGTTTTGAGAATTAGCAGTATCATAGGGTTTGTCAGGGCCTACATGTTGAGTTTTTGGTTTAATTTTCTGTGAAAAGAATGTCTAAATTTTATAAAACAGCTCATTTTTAGTAAAAGCGCTAAAAGTATATTCACATCTCTCGTCAGTGTCACTTATAATAACCAGTTTGTGCTTTGAGCACACAAGTGTCACAAGATTTGGATTCTTGCGATAAGAAATACAGTATAACTAAATCTTATTTAAGTAATTAAAGTAATGTTATTGGTTTTCTATGTAAAATGATTTGACTGTTCATAGGGCTGTGTTAAATGACACAGGCTTTAAAATGGGCATCTAATCTACCTTTTAACAATAAATCACACCAAAGAAACAGTACCCAAATAATAATTTAGTTAATTTAATTAAATACTGATGGAACTGGATATTGTTATCTATATAAGTTGTGAATATCTATACATACATATTCACAAGATTATGCATTTGGATTAAAAAAAAAATGAATTGTCTAAAATAATATTTGTTTCCTATTAGCCAAGCAAATTATTTCAAAAATTGAAAGAAGTCGTCCATATTCTCAAAGAGACCTGATTTTACAAATCTATGGGGTTGGTAGACACAAAGTCTCGGTCTCAGTAAAAACTGAGACCGAGACCGAGACTTTGTGTCTACCAACCCCATAGATTTATTTCAAAAATGTCGTATATATTTGTTGAAATCATTATCTTTAAAACTGCAAGTAATTACATGTCAACTTTACTACTAGTATGATCTTAATATTATGTGACTTGCCAGGTTGAACAGGGGGCCTTAACTTTTTTCTTTATGTTGATACTTTTCAGTAGATCTTCTTTAGAATGGATTTGATAGGGAATTATTTATTTGTCTTTATTTGTTTAAAAAGTTGTTACTTCAAATTTTGATATCGCGCTCATCATATCTTGTTAGGTGTTCGTTAGGATTGTTACTTACTTACTGACATATGCCTAATTGTCTGAAATTACATGAATTCATCGACAAAGCGATTTAATTACAGGTAATTGGTACATATTATTAATTCAGCAAGCAATTACAACAATAATACAGTAATTTTGTAATTATAATAATCCTGGGCATGACAATACATACATTGTACTGCGAAAAATACTACCAACCAATAAAGGTAAACAGTAAATACAATAAAAGTACCTACTTGACAATAGATACGTAAAAGAGACTAGGTAATAAAAATATAAGCTAACAGGACGGACAAGTTATAAACGCACCTATCAAGTTAAAGAACACAATAAAGTATAAACAGCATAAAATCGAAATAAATAAATGAAAAAAAATAAAATTGTAAAACTAAAAAACAAAAACAAATAAGCGTGTGGTGTTGATGCGTCTTCAAGTTAATAAAAGTATTTTTTGTCTCTCTGTAAGATAAACAAATATGCTGCTTACCTTGCACTGCTTACAAGAGCCCCAAAATATTATACCATATCGAATGTAGGATTCAAACAAAGAGAAATATACCATTTTTGCGGAGGAAGTATCTAGTTTAGCGGACTCCACCCTAATTGCAAAACATCCAGATGATAACCTGTTACTTACTCAGCCCGAAAATATGCTCCTCAAATCTCAACCTATCAATAGTCGATAGAGATACCCAAGAACTTAACTACCGCTTTGTTTTCAATTTACTTATTTTGTATATGAAGGCTGATGTTGTTTAAACCAAAAGTTAGAATTTTTGTTTTATTAATATTGAGGCAGAGAGAATTTGAGAAAATTTGAGACACCCCAACCCACCAAATATGAGACAAATAAATTGGAACCAGAGCTTTGAGGAACTCCACAACTAATACTGAAGGGTTCAGAAAGTTACCTGTCCACCATCATACTGTCTGTACTTTACCTGAAATATGTTAGGAGCGAACATTAGAATGTATAATAAGTTCGTTTTGTGAGACGTCTGTCCATCAGAGATATTCCGGTATTATCTTGTCAAAATGTTCAGTTAGGGTCGATATTCGTAGATCATTGTGAATTACATCGGTCATCGTATACCGTGGGGCGTCCGCAATAATTTAGTACCTACTTTGTCTTCAAATACGTGCAGTTTTTTTAAAGACGTCTTGTTAATACTACACTTCTATTCAAGAACTATTGTATTTTCGTACTAATTGGTTTTAGGATAAGTACAACAAATATCGTACCTTTAAGATCGCCACCCAACAGCCCCCTAGTCTCCTTCGAAAATTGGCTGTTCCATCATAATAGAGATGTTATATACTTATATGGTAATGACCATTGCCGTATCTTGTTATTTTACGTTTTAAGATCGTACAAATTGATATAAAGCCACGGCGCGATTTGCCTGATAACTGTACTTAAGGATTTTTATGGATTTTGTTAAACAAGTCATTTATATAGACTGTTAACCTATAGCAGAGTATTAAAGTTTATATTAGTGAGTAAGTTTAACTGATATAATAGCCGAGAAGCCAATGTTCTTATTATTTTGCATAAAAAAAAATATTTGGGCAAATTTGAATGAAATTTTACTGATTGCTGTTTACTTCATTACTCGAGGAAAAACCGAACTAAAATTTCAATTGTGTTAAAAAAAGCACAACCAAAAAGTTTGGGCCTAATTCACTTTAGTCCATTAACGCATTTGAATTGTTTTATTTGGGGACTTTTGGTGCTTCACAAAATGCCAATAGAGTCCAGTATTGATTCTTTAATAGGTTTTAGCCATTTGTAAACATAAGCCAGGTTTGTAGGGAATGGTAAAATTAAAAATAATGGAGGAAAAACGTGGTAAAGTCACAAATATTTCATATTGCCGGACAGTTGTTAATTCTTGATGATATCGAGACGGTTTTAAAATTTCGATTTAAAACTAAATCGAAAGAAAGGAGACAATTAATCTGATGTAAATTATCATTGAGGTTGGCATGGTTAGTTGGTTGGTTAAATGGCGAGAGTCAAGTTAACCTGATCTTCTTGTTCGTTCAGTTTAGGTTAGACCAAGTAGCTTCTTTCCAAAATTTTGCATTACTCCAAATATATTGAGTCGCATTGCGGTTGTAAATAATTTGCACGGTACTTTGCTCCTCTTCAGCAAATAGTCTGCATTCTATGGGCGTGACTACCAATCCTGTGCAGGTAATTTCTTAATGGACAGTGCATGGCCTGTTATTAAGCCTATGACGTCTTATTTGAGTGCAGATTAAAAACAGCATATCAGGTGTGCGGACTCACGTTTGTACCAATGAGGTACACAAAACTTTAATCTGTAACTCCACAAATCGACTGGTTCAAATTTGTTGAAAAATCGGTAAATAAAGTCCTTTTTGAATTTTACTGCATTATTTCTTTATTAAACGACTAATAACACTCCTCCTCTCTTCACCCTAGCATGGGCTACAACATTAGTAACAAGAGATGTTAGGTAAACCACTTTTGTAAACACTTAACAACTTTTACCAACTTTTAACAACTGTTAACGTGATGGCTTTATCCACTCACGGAGCGACGACTTATCTTTCTAGATGTTTGCCTGACACTCTTTAACCACAACTAATAACTTTTTAACGTGAAGGCTTTTCTCTCCACGGAGCGATGAACTATCTCTGTAGAATTCTACTTGACACTTTAATACAATAACTACTTTTTAACGCGAAGGCTTTCTCCCTTCACGGAGCGGCGATTCACTCTCTTTAGATTCTCGCATGACACTGATTTGTTTACAAACAACAGAATATAATATAACCCTATTCAAACACTTTGACCAATCAAATCTTAACACGTCAAAACCAAGATGGCAACGTCTATATCAGGCCACTGTCGATCGGCCAATCAAATAGCTTCTCCTTGTTACTACGCACGTGTCGTACTTAGAATTGCGTTTTAGAGAATATTATAAAATAGCAGACAGTTTTTTACATTATAGGATTTTGTTTGAACGTATATTTTTATAGATTTGTACAACGTTGCCACTTAGATATGCAGTGTTGCCATTTATATCGCCTTTAAAATTAAGGTGTTTTTCTATTTAATAGCATTTGGTTGTTGAAGAAAAACATAGTACTTTAGCACGAATGTGACGTTGCCGCTTGGCTTAGTATTACATTACATTATATCCCTTAAGATTGATTTCAAGCTAGTTACTTTATTTTCATACTGGGTCACGACAAAAATATGAAGTGTGTCCCAAACATTTAGTTTGTTTGAGGAATTTCCTGTTGTAGCCTTGCGCACTTCTGGCCAAGGAAAGTGTTCCACCGATTCAGATGCTGTTGTGGAGACCATCTGTTGATTGCTGACTTTACCAGCTGTTTGGTTTCAGGACTCCTGCAACTCTGAGCAATTTCAGTCCTGGTTTTACGTTGCCTGTTATCCCCGAGTGACCAGGAACTCATATGAGTTCGATTTTGTTATTTTGGGATGATGCAGGCACTCCATCGTGATCTTAGATGTGAATTGATGGGAGTTTAAAGTCTTAGAGCAACTTTACTGTCTGACAGAATATATATATTTTGGGAAAGGGGAAAAAAAAGTCAAAAAGTTTTTCCCCTTTCCCTATATTTCAACTCCACTTCGAGAATGGACTATTTGTTTAAATATATATTTTGGTTGTGGAAGTTCCGTTCGACATTTAGAAGTTTAGAAATTTTACAACATGTTGTTGAAACCCCTGTTTCTTCATTAAGAAGTATTTCTCAAGTAAGGGACGTCTGCTCCAAATCCGCCCATAATGTTTTAATAAAAAATAAATATCACCCTTTCAAAATATATGTAGTTCAAGAGTTATCAGAAGATGATTATGGACAAAGCAACATTTATGTTAAATGGTAAAGTCAATAGACACAACTGTAGGTTTTGGGCAAATCAAAATCCCCAGTGGATGAGAGAAGGTCGTACACAACGCCCTGGAAAATTGAATGTGTGGGCTGGGCTTCTAGGTAACCACAAGATCGGTCCATAGTGCCTACTATACGAAATGTGATGGGTCCAAATTATGCAAGTACATTCTTCCAATAGGACGGAGATCCTCCCCATTTTGGTCGAAACGTGCGCGAGTTTTTGAGCAATACTTTTCCAAATAGGTGGATCGGTAGAGGGGGTACAATCGAGTGGCCACCTAGGTCCCCTGATTTGTCGCCTAACGACTACTTTTTATGGGGACACTTGAAGAACAGAGTTTATACCACAAAACCTCAAGATTTGGCCGATCTGCAGCGTCGAATTGTGGACGAATTTGAATAAATAACGCCAGAAATGATTTACAACACAATTGAAAAATTTTATTTTCAAGTAGCACACTGTCAAGCTGTACAGGGAAAACAGTTTGAACATTTAATATAAAAAATATATTTTTTCTAAATTGTACTCGTTATTTCGAAAACTACTGATATAAGGAACAAAGTATGTTATACCAAAAGTGTAATAAATTTAAAGTAAAAACTATAAATAAAAGATTATACATTTAAAAATATAAAATTCGTTCGAATTCTAGACAAACTAAAAAGCTCACAACAACGCCAATATCGTCATTCGGTGCGTCAGATCCTCTTACACAACTGTCCAAATTTGGTTTAAATCGGCCAATAAATTGTGATGTTATTAAGCCGTTTCCAGACTCTATATACACACTGTATCTATCTCATCATAACTAAGACATCAAGATCTTGGAATCCAAATCCAAAAATTGTGTCACAATCTCAGTCTGCATTACCACATTCCTTTTTAACACCTTGAATAAATCAAGTGATAGCTACTGAACTCAACTAAAAACAAACCAGCCAATCTGGAGAATGCAAACATTCATTTCCATTAAGACATCACTAAACGTCACCAAGATTATAAATTCCCATAAACATTCCAAATTAAATTTTTATAATAATGCTCGTAGCTCGAAGTCGAAAATCCTATTTTACGCTGATCTGCGGATTACAGTAATACTATTATGAATTATTTAGGCGCGTTGGGTTATCATAATGTCCATTTAGATGTTAATAAGCACATTCACTCCGGTTATTAAATAAACTTAATATATTTTACTGTTGAATTTTCAGTCCGTTTCGTTCGGTGAACTCAATGTTCAAAGATTAAAATTACACCTATATAAATTAGTGAAATGGCTGGAAACGAAGTATACATCTCTGTGCTTTATAGCGTTTTGTGGGGCAATTTTTGTCCTTTTTGAAGTATTTTTTGTATTTTTTTGCAACATTTACATTCATTTTGAGAACTCAATATTTCTAGAACCTTTCTAAATCTTCTTTTGCATACGAAGTATTACTTCTAGAACAATAATACAGGCCTACAAAGAATTTGTGAATATTGACAACTTTTGTTTTTTTAAGTTAGTTTAGACTTACTAATAACCAAATTAATCGTCGTTTGTTTCTATCACGTACAATTTTTGTTTCTATGAAATTGTCATATTTTCTTATTATATAAAAAGAACAATTTGCTTATTATTGTTTTTATTTAAGAAGCACCGCTAATGCTACAGTATGGATTTTGAGAAATACTTATATAAATCAGGGCTTTAAATAGTCCACATTTAGTTTAATTCGTAGCACTTAAATAATAACTTTAGTTTTTGTTTCGGTAAAGTAATTTGTTGCAAAAATGTTCCGTCGATGTTACAAAAATAAGCCTGATAAATTTTGTTACATTTGCGGTAACTTTATTGTGAAAAGTACAAGTAGTATTACTGACGTTGTCGTAAACGCGTATTTTGCATACTCTAAAGTAAAACTCGGAGATTAGAATAAATCTTAACCACCACATGTTGTTTGTAAGATTGGCGAAGAAGCTCTGAGGCACTGGATTAAAGCAACAAAGAAAGTCCTATCCTTTGAAATACCGATAGTGTGGAGCCTAAGAACCATAATCATAAATATTTTGTCGGCAATCAGACCTGTGGCACCAAAAATTTTACAAAGTGCTAGTGATAATGATGAAGATGACGAACCCTTAGCTATTGCGAGAACTGATGTGTTTCGACCTTCTTCTTCAGGTCAAAATCCTGTTTTTGCAAGAAGAGCTCAATGATTTAGTCAGACATTCAGGTCTTTCCAAATTCTAGAATATAGATTAAAAGATATGCAACTGCTTGCTACAGGAACTACGTTTATTGGTATCGCAATCGCGAGAGTGAATTTGTCGAAATAATAAAAGTCTCGAAAATTTAAGCGAGTAAATTCCGAGGAACCTCTTCAAAACTTAACAAGCATATTCTAGCTTCAAAAACATTTCAATCCAAACTTTACCTAACAGTTTCCAGTATCCGTTTTGACAGTTTACATATTTACATTAATAGAAAACACCTAAGAGAAATTAAATTACAGATTTGCATATTTATTAATTTGACACACGCTAAGAACAAGTCACTTAATTAAGTGCTTTTAACTTGCTGTCAAGTTGTGTAAATTTGTAGCGTTCTACAGTTACAGGAACTACAAATCAAGGCTTTAATGCCAATTGATTAAATTCAGTGCTTATTTATGAGTGTAATATTTAAATTTTATTTTCTACATTCGAGTCGATAAGTGATAAAATAATAATGCAAAAAATTAACGCAGATATTCGAGTGGAATTTATACACTGTAATGCTTTCGATATAAGTATTTTGAAAATGTCAACCGTAAGGTGCTTGTGAAATGAGCTGTTAGCTTGTTATTTGCAGCTTTAAGTCTGGGCTACAAATTTTTGCCGAACCGATAAATAATATAACAAAAATATAAAATTCCAACAACTTTCTATTGATTTTGAGCCGGTAAAAGTAGCCTCGTAAGTATTAACTAAATTGACATCAATACCGTAAATTTCAATTTCCGTTTTTGGGAAAATCACAAAGTGTCATTGGCGACACGCTCTGAATTTTCAATGAATTGTAATTAAATTTTCGAATTGCATTGTCAAAAACGAATGGCATAACGAATTTACATAGAATTTTGATTCGTTCAATATGGCTAATATTCGTTTTATCATACATACATGCCGTTGTTTCGAAATAGATAATTTGTTTCGCACTAACCAAAAGGAACTTCTACCTAAATTTAAAACATGACGTATAATATGTATACTAAAGGCATTAAAATTGCTAACTACATCACTGTATGTAAGTTTTCAGATCTTTAAGGCAGCCAGAAATGTAAAAGGCTTATATTTATTTCTACCACAGACCTACGCATATTTACGTTTTCAACATTTACCTAACTTAAAAAATGCGTGTGGTGGACTATTTGTAGATTCATTAATTTCATCATCCTCTCTGACTTTCAAATAGGTACTAAATTCGCTTAAATTTTAGAAATATCTTTAAAAAACCGCGAAATAATTAACTTTTTGATGTTGAATGTTAACCTGAACTTTATTGAATGTTAATTGTTTTTTTTTAACTAAATTTAGGTAATTTGGTGTCCTTGATTTAAAATCTGTTTTTAGTTTTATTGTATCATATTAAGGTTTTTTTCTCGAAAGAATCTCAATGTATATAGAAACGGTATTATTTGATAATATTCTATTTATAAAATAAGTATAAAAAACCAAAATAATAATAAAGAAATACAAAAAAGATAGCAAAAGAAAAACGAACTACTCTTGCGCTTCTTAGAAAATCTTTCTGTTTTGCCCAAAAAACTCCGTTTGGTGTTTTTTTTATACTCGGTCATAGGAGCATCCCTCTTTAACATTCGACAATAGTCCGCCACCATTTTTGTATCCCAATGTCCCTGATACCTCTTCTCCATTTCTTTAATCGCTTATCTTCCTCTTTACTGACATCACCAAGGTTTGCAGGAAAATAGTCCAAATATGAGTGTAAAAAGTGATTTTTTTTGCGAATATTGTACACATAACTTGGGTCCTTATTATTCCCTAGAAATTTATTTACAACATCCATAGAAGCCTTACATGCATTTTTTTCGGTGGTGTTCATGACTGCTTCAAACTCAACAGGTTTCATTCACGTTTTTATTTGCGGATTAACAAAGATACCTTCTTTAGTGTTCACTTCTAATTAACAGGGAAATTTTTCATTAAGTAATTGGAAACATCAACCTGTTTTGTCCAACGCTTTAACAAATTGTTTTAGTGAACCAAGTTTAATATAGAGTGAAGGTTATAATACTTTTTCAGGATCAACTAGACTTTAATGAAGAACATTCTTGTTTTCAGGTGTTATATGCTCTCTTCTTTTCCAATCTCTCTATACCCAGTGTTGGTCTCTAGTTCTACTATCCCACTCACATAACACAGTAGAAGGCCTAAATTTGTAAGTTGCCGCATTGTAGCCAGTTATGATTTTTGTAGTCTATTCTCATGAGAAGTTCTTTAAGATTCTCGTAAGTTTCTTTTAATTGGATCGAATGGCCTACAGGAAGAGAAGCATAAAATTTGCCACATATAAAAGAACTGTCTTAAGGTAATTTTTGATGAGTCGATGAAAAGTCTCCAGTCAGCGGATTTATATTTGGAAGCACTAAGCGCACTAACTTGGCCAGCTACATTTTTACAATATACTGGTCCATGCTGTATATAAAATATAATATATTTTTAAATTACAATAATTAGGAAATATATAAGAATAGTCAGTATAAAATGAATAAAATAACAAATAAAAGCACAAACACATACGATTTTAGCTATAATAAAATTCAAATTAAAATACTTTAATAGAATTACCAAGACTCATATAGATTATAAAGAAATAAATATATACTGTGTTCAAAAAGTCCCGGACCGGTCAATTATTTAGAAAATGGCGCACAATATAAAAAAACTTCCGGTATGAAAGTTGTAGGCCTTGAAAAAATCTATAGAACTAGGACACCTGTAATTATACAGGGTGCCTCAAACAGTCATGGTAAACAAAACTTTCGTTTTTTTAAATGAAACGCCCTATATCTTACAATACTTTTGGATTCTACATAAAATATCAATTGTTTTTTAATAAGCACACTATAAGTCTAAACTTAATAGTTTCTGAGATATCGACTTTCGAAAAATTACATTTTTGATTTTGATTTTTGACAGCTTCTAGCTCTCTAACGGTACATTTTAGAGCAAAACGGCTTACATGTCCCTATCTTACTTTTTTATTACCTTCCTAAAGATATCAATTTTAAGTTAAAGCGGAAGTACTATATTTCCGGTTCTCGAGTTACATCCGGTTTAACCGGAAGTTTACACTCCTGGGAAGATTTTTTACCTTAAATTTGTTACACTTTTGGTATAACATACCTTGTTCCTAATATCAGTAGTTTTCGAAATAACAACGTGTTTTGAAAATATCAACAAGTTGTGTTTTATTTATTAATAAATAAAACACCAGTTCAGTTTTGATGTAAACTCATAAAAGCTGTCATTTTTATATGCAAAAATGTCTTTAACTGAAAGTGACAGAATTACAATTCTTATGACTTATGGCGATAGGGTTTGACCATTTAATATAAAAAATATATTTTTCTAAATTGTACTCGTTATTTCCAAAACTGCTGATATTAGGAACATTAGGAAATAAATGAAAAAGTATACAGGGTGTTACATTTAAAAGTATGAAATTCGTTCCAATTCCAGATAAACTAAAAAGCTGGCAACGATGCCAATATCGTCATTTGATGCGCCAGATCCTCTTACACAACTGTACCAAATTTGGTTTAAATCGGCCAATAAATTGTGATGTTATTAAGCCATTTCCAGACTTTATACACATTTTGTATATTTATATTTTTTTTATAGCTAAAACTTTTTAAGTCAATTTTTACGATATAACTCAATAAAATAGTAAACTGCCGTTAGCGACCTAACTGTTTTTGTATGCGCTGGTCCCGTCATATCAATAATGGCGTCTTAGATTTAACAAGAGGATAATAAATAATAATATAATCTATCGCATCGATCATATTAACTATTGGGTATCTGTACAAACAAGGTAAGGTGTTATTATACAAAATTAGTCGATGGATGCAAAAGTGTTTCCTTATATTGTGCTATCATCGTCATTATCTATCATAATTTACAAGGTATCGTCAATAACGTTGTTGTATATACATCGAAAAAAAAAACATTTTAACTAAAATAATAGCACAATTATTATCAAATGCTCAAGTAAATGACCGCTTGTTAGAGAATCGCCCAAATTCAAACCCCCTCTTCGGGGATTAGAAATCCCAAAGGTTTGTTTTTCTACAGAGGGTTGTTTCTGCGGTAAATATGTTGTTGTATTAGCTATTGATGATGTTCTGGAGATTTGATTTTAGACGGGGGATGATTGGATAAGAGGGTGTGAAGTTAATGACAGATTATTGGATTTTCTGGTGGAATTGCTGATGGCGGCGATGTTTATGGGGTAAATACTGTGATATCTACGATGAAGTAAAGAGTCGCATTACTGAAACGAAACTGAATTGTCCAGGGCCGTTCCTAGTGTAGCTGCAGCCCGTGTGCCAGAATAATTTTGCCCCCCCCCCTCATACCGTCAGGATTAATTGAAATTTCTTTGAAATATTTTTACCTTAGATGTAACAACGAATTACAGAAAATATAATAAATTCGGTTTATTTTTTAATTTTACAACCTAACATAATAATTTATTGATATAATAACCAAGCAAATACGTTATATTTAATACATACATACGATTAATACATATACTTAATAAGTCAGTCAAAAACTTTAATAATTTTTGCTTTCCTTGCCTTTTTTAATGCAAAATCTGTTATAATACATATCTTCCGAAATGTCCTGTTCGATACTAATAGTAGATGAGTCTGAAAGCCTTTCTTATCCCATTGTTGATCTTAAATATTTTTTTTGTTACTTTAAGTTTTCATAAGCTTCTTTCCCCGCTAGTTACAGGTAATGTTCAAAACTTCGTATGGCAATCACTAAATTTGAAAACAGATAGATGAGGTTATTTGTAAATAGGTATTGATTCACATTTAGCGCGTTCATTTCAGGGCAAATATAGGGTGCAACGTTGTTAATTTCATCGCATAAATCTTGGATGTAGGCATCATGTAACATACTTTCCACAGATTTACATT
The DNA here is from genome assembly GCA_963920685.1 of Polydrusus tereticollis. Taxonomy (NCBI): domain Eukaryota; kingdom Metazoa; phylum Arthropoda; class Insecta; order Coleoptera; family Curculionidae; genus Polydrusus; species Polydrusus tereticollis. The sequence goes on from OY987333.1 coordinate 11,480,430, forward strand.
CTGTAGACCTATTCGATTTATCTGTTTTAAAAAAATGAAAATTGAAAACTGTGTGAAATAAGTCTACTGGGTCCTGACTACCCGGATACAGGTATTTAAGCTAAGTAAAATAAAACAGATGCACCTACATTTAGCTATTGTTGTATAATTAATGTAACATCACTATAAAATACTGTTGTGTATATGAAATGATAGGATAGTTGATGCCAGGAAAATAAGGTGATTGAAGATATGGGCATAATGTAATCGCGCTTGGTCCAACCTTCAGTAGGAAGCCAAAATAAAGTTGGTACCTATGTAGTTTAATACAGAAAACAAAACATTGAACTTTTCACCAGTTTTTAAGCTAAACTTCAAATCATATATTATGTGATATAAGTTACTATGATGGGCCAGTTCTAATGACTTATTAGTGACAAAATTGAATTGTCACAACTATGTTGTTTTATTTGTTCGAACCTTTCTTCTATTTTTGGTAATGCAGTGTCCAATATTACAAATTAAAAATCGTTTTGAATCGAGTATTTTCCTGCAACTTGACAAAAACCGCCTGCACCGACGCGATGCCGGCAATGCGACGCGATTTGATAGGATGATGGATTAAAATGTGTTAAAACAAAAACGAACAATGTATTTCCCAACTGGTTGCGTATATACAGGGCTTTTATTTCAAAACTAGCCACCCAAAATAACTTTTAAAATACTTGAAGAAGAAATTAACAAAAAAACACGTCAACTTAGATTTACTGGGGAACATGTTTTACATGTATTTGCGACTCTGTAGTTTCAACCCCTAAGGAGGGGCGAAAGACACATAAAAAATTTTAAATGGTAAGGGGTATTCAGTGATTCTTCGCTTGAAAGCCCTTTTCATTAGCTGTCTTTTCGTGCTTCATTTTTTAAAAGCGGATTATTTGTTTCCAAGTTATGCCCTTTTAAAATTTAAAAAGTTAACCTTGATATTTTAGTAAAATTTTACTTACTTATTTTAACAGATGTTCAAAATGCCCACCATTATTGGCAAGGCAATCGTAAAGCCACTGTTCGAACTCCTGGCGCACGTTTTGAAAGTTCACAGGCCTCCCCTATTCTACGCCTAAGATCAGGAATATTTTCTTGTTGAGTTTTGTATACTATTGTCTTTAGATGTTCCCATAAGAAAAAACCAAGGGGCGCTAAGTCTGGTGATCTTGCTGGCCATTCTATAGCGCCCCTTTTTCCAATCCATTTGCCTGGAAATCTGTCATTAAGCCAATTTCGCACAGGCATAGCATAATATGGAGGGGCTCCGCCCTCTTGAAAAATTAAATTTTCTTCATCTAGTAATAAATTTACATCTTCATCAATTTGATTTTCCAGAGAGTCAGTTATAAGAGGATGTATCACATTTTCTAATACATTTAAATATAGTTCACCGGTTAAATTTTCTTCCATAAATATCGGACCAATAATATTTCCAAGAATTCCGGCCCATACATTTATTTTCTGAGGAAATTGTGTATGCTCCTCACGAAAAACATGTGGATTTTCATTGTCCCAATATCTGCAATTGTGTTTATTAACAAACCCATTTAAAAAGAAAGTTGACTCGTCACTAAAGCAAATGTTTTTAATTAAATTAGGATCTCCATTTGCCCTTTCACTCATTAATTCACAAAATTCCATTCTTCTGTCATAGTCATCCTCCCCTAACTGTTGTAAAAGTTGTATTTTGTAAGGGAAAAATTTATTGAATCGTAAGGCTTTATGCACAGAGCCGACTGAAACGTTTGTTAATCTTGAGACTTTCGGTATGGATGTTTGGGGATCTATGGCAAAATGACCTAAAATTTCTACTTGTGCGGCTTCATTTAAGACTCTAGGGTTCTTCACAATTTTATTGCGTACACTTCCAGTTTCTTGAAATTTATTAATCAAATTTAATACATATTGGTGCCCAACATTTTTGTCTGGATACCTTTGATTAAACACCCGGGCTGTTCTACGTGCACAGCGCTGTTCTTCCCCGTAAATTAAAATTAGTTCAATTCTCTCTTCTAATGAGTAAACCATTGTCGTCGAAATTCGATGGTCAATACACAACGAAATCAAGTTCAAAACTAAATCGTTTTAAAATGTGGCAAAACTAACATTATTTGCTATCAAACACCTTTAATTTTTTTACGTATTTATCTGAATGTTTACATTTAAGGAATTTGCTGCTTTTTTAACAACTTATAAAAGTTGAAGATTTAGTTTTTTTTTGGGTTTCTGATTGAAAAACGGATAATCACTCAATACCTCTTTCTATTTGAAATTTTAATGTGATGCCCATCCCCCATTAGGGGTGGCTCAGAACTTTAGGAACGGTTTTAAGTGGGCATTTTGAACACGTGTTGAAGTAAGTAGGTAAGCACGAGTTCATTCTAAAGCTAATATTAAATAGTTTTCACTAAAATGTCGAATTTTTATTTGTAAACTTTAAAGGGGCATAACTTGGAAACAAATAATCCGCTTTTAAAAAATGAGGCACCAAAAGACTGCTAATGAAAAGGGCTTTCAAGTGAACTATCACCTTACCATTTGAAATTTTTTATGTGCCATTCGCCCCTCGTTAGGGGTCGAAACTGCAGAGTCGCAAATACATGTAAAACATGTCCCCCAGTAAATCTAAGTTGACGTGTTTTTTTTGTTAAATTCTTCTTTAAGTATTTTAAAAGTTATTCCGGGTGGCTAGTTTTGAAATGAAAGCCCTGTATATACGCAACCAGTTGGGAAGTACATTGTTCGTTTTTGTTTTAACACATTTTAATCCATCATCCTATCAAATCGCGTCGCATTGCCGGCATCGCGTCGGTGCATGCGGTTTTTGTCAAGTTGCAGGAAAATACTCGATTCAAAACGATTTTTAATTTGTAATATTGGACACTGCATTACCAAATATAGAGGAAAGGTTCGAACAAATAAAACAACATAGTTGTGACAATTCAATATATGATTTGAAGTTTAGCTTAAAAACTGGTGAAAAGTTCAATGTTTTGTTAAAAGTTATTCCGGGTGGCTAGTTTTGAAATGAAAGCCCTGTATAGTTATACTTGTAAAAGGCATTTTTAACTCTAAGTGGTTACCTAGTATAATGATAATATTTTTATATTGATTATTTTACTAATAAATTAGTTATAAATTTATTTTTTTTAACCGGGCGGCTTTCGCCGCCCCCTTAACTTACCTCGCACCCCTGGCACCCTTGGATTGGAACCTGGCCTGATTAATTATCTGAATGGAAATGGCTAACTCTCTAAGTATACTGGTTGTCATAGTTCTTCAGCCAACATCCATTATGTCATACTAAATGATAATTTTTATGACTTATTTGTAACTGAGACCATTGTTTTGGTAACAATCCCATAGAATTAGGAAAAAAATTAGATTGTTTTAGGTTAAGTAACAGTTATATAATAATAATAATGCAAATAATATGCATTTCCTTTGAAAGGCTTACAACTTTAGTCACTATAGATATGTGCTCTCCTTAGCTTATTGGACATCAATTTGGGAACCCTAAGAACTTCTATAATGCAACTGATCTGAAGCTATATGTAAAGCTGATTGCTGAAATCTTGACTAGATGAAATAATGCAATATAATACCATAATATAAAATAAAACTCAATATTTCATATTGATCACATTCATGCATATTATAAGGATAAAGTTATAAAGTTGACAAAAGACTTGTAAATGCAACCGAATATTTTTACCGACCGCGACGGATATTTTACCAATGGAAAACTTCCTTTTTTCAGGGAGCAACCCACGAAAATGCCAAAAGACCATCGTTTTTATTTACCAATGATTTATTTTCGTTATTAAGCCACTCTAACAGAGCTAACCTTTTGATTTGTTCTATACAATAATAATAGAGCCTGCTGCGGTACGAGCCCCTGGGGGGTAATATCTCAAGCGAGGACTGCGAGGGAGGGAGGGACCCCTTCTCAATTTGACGCTACATTATATTCGGCGCTTTGGTTAAAAGTGGCCTTGATGCTGGGGTGAATGTTAATATAGGGATATAAGCTTATTTTTTTTCTTCGACTGGGATTTTTTCTTGGAAGATTTTTTTTATTCGCTGTAACTAATTGTTAGTGTGTGTGGATGATTAAGAAACGCCCGTATTAGTTCTGGGAAAATGTGTGCTTTTTAAATACATTATATTTAGGCCTATGATCAAACACACAAGTTAACTTTTAACGTACCGTTTCCATGACACCAACCGAAAAAAGCCTACTTGTTAATTTTTCACCGTGGTTGAAAAGCGGGTAATTTTGAAGTTAGCGTCTAGAGTTAACTTGTGTGTTTGATCATAGGGTTGTTTATAAAATTAGCAATGTTTGGACATTTTGTTAGGTATGTTAGTATGTGATCCGATTTACAAGGGCAACAACAATCTTTGTCTCTTTTAAATTATGGTTTGTTCAGGTTAGTTACTAGCTGGGATATTTTTCGACGTTTAAATACAGCAACTTCGAATCACACCATTCTTTAAACTTAACCAAATTTGAGGTGATAATATCATTTGACATAAGAGCATTGTTAGAGTGCCATAATATTGTAGTATCGTCAGCGAAAAGTGTGAACTCTCCCCCAATGTCGATAGACGTCAAATTGTTAATATATAAAAGAAAGAGAACTGGTCCCAGCACTAAACCTTGAGGGACTTCCTAGTCAATCACTCGGCTCTCAGAATAAACAGAACCCCTAAAAACTTTCTTACTTCTGCCCCCAAGATAGTATTCAAACCAGTTAAATGTTTTTCCCCTGAAACCATAGCGACTGAGCTTCCGCAGCAGTATCCCATGAGTCACGCAGTCCAAGGCCTTTGATAAGTCAGAAATCACTGCCGCGGTAACTCCCCCTCTATTTATATGTCCGTAAACACCCTCCAGAAGACGAAATATAGCACCATTGGTATTTTTGCTCTGTTGGAATCCGAACTTATTAATATTAAGAATATCGTTAATCTCAATAAATGATATTACGCGTTTTTTAACCAGTTTTAAAGCGTTTCCTTATAAAATGCAAGTTATCCAAAAAAATACGAGCTGCAAATTTTGAAACACGCAGGAAGTATTGTCAATGTATTCTCTCAATCCAATGGTCAATCTCGTTCCACTAGTCCCATATCCAGACAAGCTTATAAAATAATTGGATTCTTCATTGACGTGGGAATGGGATAAAAATATGCAGATGCCGATTTTTAAAAGTGATTTAACGATAATTTTTCTATAAAAAAAGATATATTCTTACTCAGCAGTTGAAAAAAACCTGAGAAGTCACCAATCCCTCAGGACTTAACAAAGTCGAATAATATCATTGACAGATTCCACCAATTCCACCAGAATTTTATTTTTCCAATTTACGTTAAAATACTATGTGCGATTCGGAACACTTGCATTAATACCTTGTCAATTCGGACAATTGAATCGGTTTCAATTGTTACCTGATTTATACAAGCCGTTAGCCGCTCGCACGCTATTGGTTAGTTGGTTATCACGTTGCCATTTTGCCGGCAAATCGTGTTTAGTGGAGAGGAAAGCTGATAGACTCTTATTATTGCACCTAAACTTCATATTATGTTGTAATGAAAAAGCTGAGATAAATAGAAGAGGGCAAAGGATCATGGGTCGTATAAAATTTCTAGTTCTTCGAGTATAAAGGAAGAGGCACAGATCATAGTGAAAAAGCACACATTGACTTCAACCAATATTTCTGCAGTTTGCGGAAATAGCAATAACTGCTACATTGCACAGCCCTATTTTGTTCAGGTGGTCTTGGTTCTTTGTTACCAATTGTCAAATTGCGAGACTATGGTCAGAACTTCCTATAAAATGTGTGCTGTCATTTGGTCCCTCTCTGTCACGTTCATTTTGGGTCAATCGTGTTGTCGCATCTTGTACTCTTCACTTTGGCACTCCAAAAGCTAGTTTAGGATCAATATCTTGTGAGTATAGCAACTAGTTGGGGAGATTTTTAACTTTGATTTTTTAGGTAATAATTGTGCTGCAGCAGCAGCTGCTACATTGGAAATTCCGTCAGGCGCATTTTCAAACTCACTTTCACTGCGGATTTCCATTATTTATTGCAAAAAAGTCGTTATTTCGTTGTTATGGTAATGATCAACTGTATTCTTTTAAAGCATACCTACCTACATCTTCAACAACGATATAATTCTTCTTGGCCTAGTCCGAGAAATACGTACTTCCCGGACTAGGCCGGAAAAATGCTACTTTCTGAAAAAAAGGCGTCCGGGAAGTAGATACTTTCCGGACGCTTGCCGAAAAAATATTTAACATAACAGCAAAATAAAGACAATAATATATTTTTACTGTAACTCTGATTTAGCTGCCTGATAACTATTCCATAGGGCTATCAACACTCCACTGAATATAGAAACCAGCATTTCAAAAATAACTCGAAGAAATGGTCATCGTCAGCTCGTCTATAGTAATTTCGCAGTATTGCAGACAAATCAATGTGTTTACTTGCTAATTCTAGGCCTTTATCAATTTGTAACGATTAGTTTTAGCACCGACCCATTAAATAGACTAATAGTTTTGTTAGCTTTGCGCTTTGCTGGTTGATGCTTTTAACAATATGGATTCGATCGCTTTGGAATTGCTAGGTGTTGAGCAAATGAAATTTGTCGTGGATGATTTATTTTAACTGTGACTGCTTATAATATTAAAATCTAGTTCAAAACTCAGCTGCATTTCAGTTTTGTAAAATCGTTTATCCGAAGCAGATTTTGTTAATAGTTTTAAACAACTTTAAAAATCATTATATTTCTATCTTTGAGGATGACAGCACTTATTCAGGTGCCGAGGCCGAGGCTCTTAGCAGGAGTTCATGCAGTGCGGTTTTCTCTATATTATGCAGAGCTACTGCACGGAAAATGTGTTGATTTTGAACGAAAATACGACTAAATTAATTTATTTTTGCCTTTGCCATCTAAATAAAAGTTTATCGATTAACTTAAATAATGAAACCATTAAACAGGGATCTGTTGCTAAATTGGATCCAAACTAGCGTGGACTCAACTAGTAGACTTTGTGCTGAAACGACTCGATACATATTGTTTGTCATCTGGCAACTGCGTAATAAAATTAATATTGTTCCAAATTAAAAACAAAAAAGAACTAGTAGAATGATGATGTTTAAAAGACGATCTTTGTCATATCATTAGTTGTTTCTTCAGGCTATATATATCTTATGCTACGTCTAACATTGATACATTTACTCAGACTCGTGAGTTGAACGAGGAAAAACTTAAATATTGCAGATAGGTATTCCTCACCAGAGGCTGTCGACGGTGATTCTACCGATCAAACTGAAACTATGAAACAAATTACCCTTGCGAATTAACAGATAAATTTTCTAAATAGCTATTTATGTTATATAAAGTATCACAAGCTGCATGTTTCCATTTAAAAAAAAATCGATGTCGTCATATTTTTGACAAATGTTTATAAAAACAACAAACGAATAACGTCAAGACGTGAGCATATATAAAACTAAATTGACGTGTCCGAGCATTTTCTCCAAAAGTCACAGGTTAAGGATATACTAATTTTATTCTGGACTTCTGGGCAGCCCTGTATATGCTTTTTTTTCTGACCCTCGCGACATTATTTTAGATAGTTTGTTGAATCAAATATTTATTAACAACTATAGAGCAAAATTTAGCACATTAAAAAGTGGAGGGTGGGGGACCAGGAAGGCTAATGAGAGTAAGAACGGTAGAAGTGGACATGATACAGGAATATCCAGATACTTGTACTCCAAAAATTGCAAATACTTTCAATGTAAGTAATGGAAGTGTTTGGAAAATCCTTAGTGACTATTTGTTTTACCCATACCACATACAAAGCGTTCAGGTACCTCTTCCTACAAATTTTCTTCCATGGATCGCATTCTGTCAATGGCTCTTGCACACATTGGTTTAAATCCCTCAACTAATGACGCTGATTCTTTAATGAGAAATTCAATTAATCGGTAAAAAGAAATTCTTTTTACCGATTAATTGCATTTCTCAAAAATGCAATAAGGAATTTTCACAACAACTGTGTAGGCTGAAGAAAATCCACATGAGGTACTTAACATTAGTTCACGTTGAACGTTTGGGTTGGAATTGTGGGTAACTGCATGGATAATTGGACCGGTATTGCTACCAAGAAGACTTCCCGGCGAGGTGTATCGCAACTTTTTGGAACCAACGCAGTTTCTGGAGGATCTCCATTGGCAACAAGATATGCAATGTGTTTTAGGCAGGATGGTGTGCATTTTAGTGCGGTTGCTCGTGGGCTTTTAACAGTAACACGCGGAGATCCCTGGATTGGTCGAGGTGGACCTCACTTATGGCCTGCTCGATCCCCGGACTTAAACCTCCTGGATTATTTCCTATGGGGCCATCTTAAGTCATTAGTTTATACTACTCCATTGAAGAATGTGGATGATTTAAGAAATCGGATAGTTTTTAACCTTTTACTTGCAAACGTGTTGTAATTCCATAATATTTAATTATCTTAAAAATAAAATATTCAAAACTTGACTTCTATGTTCTATTCACCTGCATGGGTTACGGTCAAGAGTAATCATTAATTCAAGGCATGCGTGATTGATTCTACGGTATACTTTGAGGACATTTCTTTTTATCTTACGATATAATGTAGCCCCTCAAGCATTTCTTCAGAACCAACTCCGCTGAGGTGCCATTAATTGCGATTATACAGAAATTTAAACGCGTCATTACAAATAATTTAAATAATTTTATAGCGAATAATAACATGTTAACGAGTGCTAATTGCTTTCCCAGATGTACTGGTGTCAAAATTATGTCTAAATTAAGACAGCTTTGTTCCTGTCGTTTGACCATCTACAACGTAAACTAACACATTCTGGTTAAGACGGTAAACATGAATAATTACAACTTCCTATTAAAGTATTTCAGCAAGTAAACCTGCAAGATGGACCACCTGACAAAAGTCATATTCTGGCTGTTTAATTTTAGTTTGCACTTTCAGATCCCTTACCTGGGTCTGATAAGGGACAACTCTGAACACAAACTTATTTTAAGTTTGCTGTTTTTTAACATATTAGTACGATGGAGATAGCTAAAACTGTTTTTCCTATAACTGAGCGCAAAGTACACTCTATATAAAACGATACTATATAGTTAGTGGATGAACCATTCCAAATTTAAAAGTATGTAATAAGTACCATTACTCGCGAAAATGGTATTTTATAGCAGGTACTTATTTAAGAAAAATTTACTCTTAAACTTTATATACAAATTAAAAAAGAATATCATTACATTCTTTGAAATCCTCCATGACTTGTTCAAGTAATGGTATATCCATAAAACATATCTCCTAGATGTAGTTAATAGAATATTAACAATTTGTACCTTAGCCTAATTATAGGTTGTGTTTTATGTGTCCTCTAATTTAAACTGTATTACAAATCAGTTTTTTTTGTTGTTTTAGGTGGAGCTGGGAGTAGTGGAGAAGCAGATTCCGAATCAGCTGCTTCCAAACGCCGACGAAGCAGGACCAATTTCAACAGCTGGCAGTTAGAGGAGCTGGAAAGAGCTTTTATAGCTCAGCATTATCCAGACGTTTTTATGAGAGAGGCATTGGCTATGAGGCTGGATCTGAAGGAAAGCAGAGTAGCAGTAAGTTCATTTTTATGAGTTTTAATGAGGACAAAAGAAATACACTTACAAACAAAAGTATTGAGGTGTGTTTAGTGCAGCCTTTCTCAAATGCTCTGGATGCTTTCAGGGGGAGGGGGGCAGTAAAAGACTCAGAGAATATTAGGAGGCGTTAAGGCAATCTAGGGGGGCGAGGGCGGATTTAAAAAAGTGATTAAAAAATTACGCTTACCACATACTAAACTTACATATAATTTTATAAAAGAAAGATGTTTATCCCTTTTCTTTCCGTCAGACCCAATCCTTGGACGCGTTTCGCCGTATTACGGCTCCTCGGCAAGGCCATAGAGTCTGACGAAAAGGAAGAGTCTGGAGACATGTTACACGTGGCGACATCTCGTAGCAATCGAGCTATCCACTCAACCAGACCAGCGAGGTCTTAGAGAAGACCAAACGCTGGAATGGATCCCGCATAAGCAGGTATCTAATGTCAGGTGGCACTGAAAGCCAATCGTCGGTTTCTATGAACCGAATACGCGAAATAAATATAAATTATTCCAACTGATCTTTTACCCTGTACTTTACCTTCTATTACAAGTCTAAGTAACTCGTATCTTTCACCTCTCATCACGTGACCCAGGTATTGCATTTTTCTTTCTTTGATGGAGTTTAGCAGTTCCTTTTGTTTGTTCATGCGTTGGAGTACTTCGTCGTTTTGTATCCATGGAATTCGTAATATCCGTCTGTATACGTACATTTCGAAGGCCTCTATTCTTCTTTCTGTTTGTGGGTCCATTGTCCAACTCTCGCATCCATATAGTAAGACAGGGAAGACATAATATCTGACCATCCGAGTTCTGAGCCCTAGACTAAGGTCTGATTTTCTAAAAAATGTTTTCATACTCATGAGTGTCTTCTTCGTTTGTTCGATTCTTGATAGTATTTATTTCCTTAGGTTGCACTGGCTGTTGATATTTGCTCCCGAATATTTTACGGAGGTTACCTGTTCTATTATTTATCCTTTGACCCGCATATGTACGTTCTCTTGTGCGTTATTTGCTATTAGCACGGTATCGTCGGCGTATCTAATGTTGTTGATTATTGTCCCGTTGATTTTGATTCCGCCTTGGACTTCTTCTAGTGCTTCTCTAAATATATACTCCGAATACAAATTAAACAGGAGCGGTGACAAGACGCAACGTTGTCGGACTCCTCTTTTAATCCACATATCTTCCGATGTTGTTTGTTCTATTGCGACTGTTGCTGTTAGGCTCCAATAGAGTCCTGATATGACTCGTAAGTCCTGTTCGTCGACCCCGGTTGTTCTCAGAATTTCGATCAACTTTTGATGGTTAACGCAATCGAACGCTTTCCTGTAATCTATAAAACATGCATAAACGTCTAATGCACGTTTAAAAAAATAGTTGTAATAGATGTGCGACAGATGGTAAGTAAAAAAAATTGGAGGGCTCTAGAAAAAGAATTATTTTCAAAGTGGGTGGTGGGCGAAATTAGTTTGAGAAGCAGGTTTAGTGTCACAACATAAATAAAAGTATCGTTTCTGATTCTAATTTCTTACAAGAAATCACAAATTTCTTAAGACTCGATAGTTTTTCGATTATCATAGAAATAAAAAACACTCTGTAGAGATTGTTAACTGCAGCAAGGATTTTTATAGTCTTGTTTTTTTAAATAAAAATATAGCACTACTAGTAGTTAGGGTAAATTTTGTTTTCTATACACATATTTTTATCCGAAGTGTAGATTAGGACTGTTGTTACCTTTTATCAACATTTTCGCCGTAGTTTTCCGTGTAAAAGGGTAGACCTTTTATGAAAATGGATTTTAAATGACCTATTATTCTGACATTATACCACTTTTGTCAGCGTATTAGTGTTATTAATACAACGATTTTTTCCATTGTGGCAAAGCCTCTTTGGTATATAATTATTTTCATATTACTCCCTGTATAAGATAATGCCCGTCTTGACACGGCCACTAGGCTTTAATTTATTTCATTATGCAGTGGTTTAGTGGCGCCCTACTGCGGTCAAAAAATACTTTCTTTAGCAAAGGTTGGAAAACAGTAATATTTTATATTATCATACGAGCAAAGACATTAGAACTAAATGTCTTTGCATACGAGTAATTATTTGCTAATTACAGTTAAATTTGTTCTGGTTAGTCCAAGTTAGTGCGACAGATGTCGAAAAGTGACAAAAACCACGCCATTTTGAATTTTTTTGTTAGTGCAATTCCAGCCTCGTCTTCAAAGAAGTATGGCCCATATATTCCATCCAACCAAAAACCGCACCAAACAGTGACTCGTAGAGGATGCATTGGGTTTTCGTGAATAACACGAGGATTCTCTTTCCCCCAAATTCGACAATTTTGCTTATTGACGTATCCATTTAATTGAAAATGTGCCTCCTTACTAAACAGGATTTTCTTCGAAAAATCTCCGTCATTTGCCTCGTTTTCCAGAATCCAATTAACAAATTCACGGCGCAACCCATGATCTGCTGGCTTCAATTCTTGGGTCAATTGGATTTTATAGGCATGCAAATGCAAATCTTTTGTAAGAATTCGCTGCATACTGCTTTTGGTAATGTTCACTTGCTGTGACCGACGGCGAATCGACGTGCCTTGATTCTCACCAACACTTTCTGACACTGCTGCAATATTTTCAATATATCGAGCAGTACGCGACCGCCCTGTTGATTTTATATTTCCAACTGAACCACTTTGCCCAAATTTATTGATTAATATTTGTACTGTCGTATGTTTTGGTGCAGTATTACTTCTAAAAACGGCTCGCACTCTACGAACTATTTCCGCATAACATTCTCCACGTTTATAATACGTTTTCACGATAACAACGCGCTGTTCTACCGTGTAGCCACGATATTTAAAATGTGCATACATTTTGGGACACCCTTTATAAGGAAATTGTTTAATACTACTTTTCCGAATCGGTGGATAAGCAGAAAGCTTAAAATAGAATGGCCACCCAGATCTCCTGATCTCACGCCGATGAAGTATTTCCTCTGAGGCCATTTGAAAAATAAAGTTTAAGAAACAAAACCAGATAATACTGAAGTACTAAAAAATGGAATTACGAAAGAATGTCAACTCATAACTCCGATTATGCTTTGAAATATAATGAATAGATTTTATGACAACTTGGCACATTGTCCAGCTGTTCAGATAGGAAATTGTCAACATTTAATTTAATAGGTTTCTTCAGAAGTTAGTTATAATAAGTATTTATTAAATGTGTGTGTTAATAAAAATTACGTTTAATCTTTTAAACATAAATATTTCCATGATAATCTGTCATAATTATTTGCAGTCTTTATTCTAATATTTTAAGTTTTATTATACAGCGTATCCAGAAAAGTTCTAGACATATGGGAATTCTCTTTATTGTTGATTTTACGAAAAAAAGTTATTCTTTATAAAAAGTTCTGATTGATGCGCATATAATATTGACATATCAAAACTTAAGATATCATGTACAAGGCGGCAAAGAAATATAGAAACACGGAATTACGTTAAGAGGGAAGTACCCTCAATTTCCCTATGTCTAGAACTTTTCTGGACACGCTGTATTATATCTTATTGTTTATTAAAATTTCTGAAGCTTTGTCGATAAAGATATTTTTGAAGACAATAATTTTTTTTTTGACTGATTGTTTTTGGCCACAACTTTATCAGATTCCGTCCCACCGTAAGCGCTTCCAAAATAACTTCATTACCCTATACCTACGAGGGTCGTTAGCTCGATTTTCGGCTCAGATTCCCTCTCTAAAAACGCACGGCATTATGCCTAACAATTTTTTAATGACCGGTATTATACTCGGCTTTTCTTAAAAATAAAATTAATTTGTTTTTACGGAAAGTTGATGGTCGTGGTAGTTTGGTAAACTATAATTATAGTTTTCGGGAACTATAATAAAGTGGTGTAATTATTTTTTGGCTAAATTATAGGAGAAGTTTGGGTTGCGGTAACAGAGTCATTATGGTTTAGGAGAACCGTAAAAACCAGGTATTACGGCTGACTCGAGCACGCTTATTATTTCCGCAACCAACACTGAAATTCAATAAAGATGTCGACTTGAAAAATCGAAAAAGTTTTGGACGTCAATCAAAGCCGGATAAACGGAAAGCCATCGTCTCTTCTTTTATAAAAGCTATTTTATACAAATCGCATATAAAATCAAACATTGACGTTAAAGAAAACCCAAACGAGAGAAAAAGCATGTGTTGTGAGGGTGCAATCTTTGAGTCTGTAAGCCAGTGTGGTGCGGGAAGTTTATTAATAATAATAATAATAATAATAAATGACTTTATTGTAATGATTAGATTGCAAACGGCGAAGTTGAAGCAAAGCTTCCTCACTCAACCACTATAATACCTATATTTAAATAGTAGGTAATCAATAATCACTGCACTAAACAATTAATTAACCAAGTAACAGAAAATTAAACTCTATAAATCCAAAGTAACGTTACAATATTTACTATAGTAAGTTATATTTAAGTAATAAGTACTAAGTATTTAACATTATTAAAAATATCACTCTATTCAAAATATAATCAACCTGATTTGAGTATAATTCAGAGTAAATTAAATAAGAACTGTTATACAAAATTTTGTATTATTTCTTTTACTGACAGCTTAAGTTTGATGCCAGTAGAAAATTTTATGCTAGCAGGAATGTTATTATGAAGTTTGGCTACATTAAAACTAAAGGATCTTTCAAAATGTGTTGCGTAATGCAGAGGTGTAGTAATTGTAGATTTGTGTCGAATATCCAGATTATGTTCATCATCGCGGAATTTAATTTTTTGATATAAATACTGAGGGAGTCGTTTCAAAATAATTTTGTTATAGAAAGTGCATGCAAAGCTAGCCTTTCATCCATTCTCAGCCATTCAATATTTCGCAACTTAGCAGAAACACCACGCTGTTATACCTCCAATCAGACAGACGCAACAGTTCTGGATAAGCTGGGTACGGTACACATCTGCACCCAGACATGGCCCATAGACCGCGTCCGCGAAACTAAAGTGTGACAAAACAATCGAGTCACATAGAAGTCTTTTCATACTTTCATTTAAAATGTTCTTATGACCATAAATCAGTTTTAAATTAGCAAAGGCTCTTTTGATGCACAGGTTAACATGCTCGAAGAACCTCAGGTTTGTATCGATATTTGTTTCCTGCTTCCTCGATCAGTTCTCAATCTACATTGTTCATTTTAATTGATATTTTTTCTTATGTAAATTACGCATTTGTGAGCTACCGAAAAATAAAACTTGTGATTTTGTAGGATTTATACTAAGGCAATGAGACTTTGAGGCTCCAGTTTGGCTTTAAAAACTTTCTCTCTCTATTTATGGATATACACAAAGCGTTTGATAGTGTTTGGCATGTGTGACTCCTCTATGCAACACGTCTTAGCGACTGTTCAAAACAACTTGTCCATCTTTTAAGAAATTGGCTGAATGGCCGACGGCTTGTTGACCGTGTGAATAATTCCAGGTCCCAAGAGCTCATTCCGCAACAGGGCTTACCACAAGGGTCACCTCTCTCTCCGGTTCTCTACAGTATTTATTACTCAGGCATCTACAACTAGCTATAAAGTGACCAGCGCTATTTTTCACCCACAGCATATATTTTAAAATATGCAGATGATACGGTCCTCCTTTCCAATGGCAGAACAATACATGAAGCGAGACATAGATTACAGGAGGTATTAGATAAATCGATTATTTGGTTTAATAAATAAAAGTTAAAGCCTAATCCTGCTAAATCACAATATATTATTTTTAACCATAATAATAACCACAATAGCCCCACGATCACTATATATAATCAACAAATCCACCCAGTTGCTAATGCAGAATACTTATGAATGGTCAATGACAATAAAACTAATTTCAATGGTCATACTTCAATTGTAAAGAAATCAATCATCAGCAGAGCTAAGCATTTCCCAAGTCTTACCCTTAAAACTCAAGGAATTTCCAGAACTACTGCACGTAATATATATAAACTTATCTGCCAGCCAATAATAAAATAAGGCCATCAACTTCTACTTACATGTAAGTCATCTGCACTGAGAAGCCTAAAAGTCGGAGAAACGGCAGTGCTGAGGAAAATTACCAAGATACGTTATCCCAACAATCCCATCCACAACCCCCCACATCAACTAGTATCGAAGAAAGAGTGATTGAACTATCAAGAATGTCTGCAAAAATACAACATAACCTGAATATCATCCAACCCTACTATTTTCAGCGTGTTCTTATCGATAACCCACGAATAGTCGAACCATAATATAATACTACATTAGAAGAACTATTGAACTATTATACCCTATGAATTATTTTAACATTTTAACCTGTCAACTTTTTTTAACTGGAATGTACAAATTAAGATTTTATGTTTTATCGAATTTTTTTACATTTTTACATTTTATGTTTTTTTATGCTATTACATTTTTTACAGTATTAGTATAGAGTTATACGATATATTCTAAGGCTGAAGAACCCCAGACGATGGCCATTTAAATTGTATTACTATGATTTAATAAAGAACATTAAGCAAGTAAGTAAGAAAAGATTAAAGGATATTAAACAAGAAAGTATTGTCTACTTACTCTTAACATTATAAAACGAGTTTACAACAAAATGTTTTTAAAAATTTTCTACAAGAAATGATTTCCTTCCATCTGTTAACATATGTTTGAACAAGATAAGCTTCTTTCCATGTCAACCAATTTTGGCACCTAATTTTCTTTAATTTAAGTCGAAGTGGAAAAATTACCAAAAATAATCTTTGATACATTTTGCAACTATTTGAACCCCACATTGTTTTCAATAACTAATATAAAATTTTTGTAAAATTTGTTGTTCTACCTATTTTACCTTCTACACTTTTATAATTTGTGTAAAAGGTTTCCACTAAATCGACAGAATCAACCATAGATGCCGAACTCTCGTCCAATCTTGAAATATCTTTCGATACAAAACTGTAATTAATTTTAATAAAAACAGGTTGTTGTTGCAAGTTATTTTTAAATAGTTTTTGTGACGTTAGAACAGCTTGAGAAGAGTCATTTAAGTCGCAAATGATTTCTTTTGGTGTATCGTAATGGTCGGCGTAAAAATTGCCGCTTCAAGCCATGTTCCCCATCGCGTTAAAACAGGTTGAGGTGATAACTAAATAACTGGAAGCCTTTCTCCATATAACTGAATCCACCCTTATCTAATTTACTGGCATGCTTCGCATCGCATTTTTTAATCAAATAGTTTTTTCGGATGAGGCAACATTCATGTTAAATGAGAATGTCAATCGGCAAATATTAAGGCCTACAACTTTTATACCGGTAGTTTTTTTATATTGTGCGCCATTTTCCACTGTGTATATTATGTTCCCAAGAACCTAGTTCAGAGGTTGATACCTTTAACTCGTTTGTTTGTCTGTCTGTATACCTATAAATACATGGGTGTATCCGAGTTGCTAGACGGTGGAGAGTTAGTAGGTAACAAAATTATGAATTTGGAATCGTCGAGTTGCTAGACGAAGATGTACGAATTGCTAGAAAAACATTGTCGAGTTCCTAGACGGCAAAAATTACATACACTTGGAACATTATATTGCTTAACTCAACTAAATAATGCTGTAACTAATAATTATAGACTTTATTGGTTAAACAGGCGCTAACACGGCATCTAATTCACCTTTTTGTTTCCAATTCGCCTTTTTCAAGTCTCTTTATAGACTTTATTGGTTAAACAGGTGCTAACACGGCATCTAATCCACCTTTTTGGTTCCAATTCGCCTTTTTCAAGTTCACCGGCCAATTATTTACCAGCCCTTTTTGAGTCGATCTACTCATAATAATATCATAAATATAATTTTCCAGGCTCTAATGATTTTTATTACCTCTCTGTAATGAAGGTCGCGTCTAGGAACTCGACCATCCCCCGTCTAGCAATTAGTGTATGTCGGTCTAGGAATTCGGCTATCTCAATTTATTTTACCTGCATACGTCTAGCAACTCGGCTACACCGAAATACATATACCTTTTTATATGTGTTTGTAAGAGTACCTTTAAACTTGGAACTCTTCTTAGTGTAAATTAAAAACGGGGGGGCTTCAACTACCAAACGTTTCCCCCGGATGAACCAAAAGACGCAAGGCTCCATCCCAACTGATTTATTTTTTAACTACAATTTAAAATCATTCCAATCTTTCAATAATGCACGACACTGACTCCTTAAAAGCCGGAAATCCTCCAGGTCAGCTCGGGGTCGCGCGGGGGGTTAAAAAGCCCCGGAAAATAGGGACGAATGCCGCAAAAGACTGCCGTTCCCGGAGGATCGATTGGCTAGACCGCAAGATCGGTCGTTGATACACGCTAACTTTCCAATATTGAGTGGGAATCAGGGAAGAGTCCCTTTTCGATATGTCTATTGTTTTTGAATTGATGGCCTCACAAAAGTTTGCGTGCGGCCAAATGTTTTAGATAAAATTTGGAAAGTTCTGGATTACGTCGGCAAGTTTTTCTTGTATGTTTCCATCGTTGTTTTTTTTTTTAGTTTTGTAAAAACAGAGGCGGGCGTTTTAAAAAAACAAAATTTACGTTATCAAAATTTTTTTATTTGTACAGGAAGCCCAAAAACTTGAAAAATGCGATGTTGGCAGAAGAGAAAATGCAAAATAATAGTAAATTGGTTAATTAGAAGTAAAAGCAATGCTTTTTATGGCGAGTCTGAAAGTTTGTCGGACGAACAAAGTAAGTCCGACAATTACAGACATTTTTCCTTCAAACGTTGCGTCGTTAAAATATAGAAAGATAAAAATACAAATTTTAAATTTTTTTCATTTAAAAATAATGTGAAGTTTCAAATTTTACCTGCCAGCGTTGCTATGGATTTATTTTATTATTGTATTGTTTGATACCGACCATAGACAAGGGAGATGCGCTTATGGTAGGATACCGACGCATAATTCGATTTGACAAGTGTCAGTGAATCTTATTACAAGCAATTTCCAAGCTGTAATTTCCTGTTTTAACACTTTACCTTAAATAAAAATGTCAGAATCAGAATTTACCTGTACGCCCCCGGAGGTTGCCAAAATTGCAGCAGATGTCGTGGACAATTTGTTGCCAACCAAATCCAGTAGTATTTACAAAGCTGCGTTCAAAAGATTTCAGAGATAGTGCAATGAGAAAGACATCAAAAATAATAATTCTGAAAATGTACTCTTGGCGTATTTCTCTGAACTGGCGAACAAACAAAGTTACCTACCACTCCAGTTTATCGGCTTATATAGCATATATACCGAATTGGAACCAAAAAGGTGGATTAGATGCCGTGTTAGCGCCTGTTTAACCAATATAAGTCTATAATTATTACAATTTTTGTCGAGTGACTAACAGCTAGAGAAACATAACCTCACTTGTCACTCTCACTGTGCTTTTGGGTCGACTATTTTCGCATTTTTTTTTATATTTGCAATTAAAGAAATGGTTTTCCGCTCGCGGATTTGTCGTTTAGGAAGTACGTGCTACATATTGCAAGAAACGTTTTTCATTTTACGCCATTTTTCGCATAAGTCGATAAACTGGAGAATTACCCAAACAAAAAATGAGAAGTTCAACAATGTGGTCACATTATTCTACGATAAGGTCAGTGCTAAATATCGGGCAAGGGATAGACATAAAGCGAGTTTTTGAAGCTACGTGCTTATTTAAAGAAGCAAAATGAAGGCTACACAGACATTTTTTTAAGTGTCTCACCCAATTGGCGATTTTCCTGCTGACTATCATAAAAAACAAATAACATATTTCTGAATGATTTTCGATAAGGAAGCCGAATTTAATGTCAAAAAATACATAGATTTACAAATTTGACAGATGAGACGCCATTTTGAATTTTCTTAAATGGCAAACCCCATAAATAACCACACGATTGGATTGCATTTGGCGATCCGATTCTAAAAGTATATAGTTGTTGATACTTATTTTCAGCCGTTTCGGAAATACGGGCGTTCCCAATTTGCCTCCATCGATTTTGTCTTTTAAGTGTCTCACCCCTTTAATAAATAGACCTTCTAAGCTGAACACCTTAATTTTTTTCACAGTGACATAATTTCGCGTGAGCAAGCGATCTACGCTATAGTCAAATCCGACAGATGTCAAAAAGTGACAGATACGACGCCATTTTGAATTTTCTTAAATGGCAACCCAATCACTACTTGTTTATTATTTAGAGCTCTTGAGATATAATCTTTGAAATGAGCCGCCGCACCAAGTGTGCTACTGTTTTTTACAAAACCATACTGAAACTTATCAGTTTAATTAAAAGTTATTTAGAAAAAATTCTTTGTAAAATTCTTAATGATAATGTCAAATGTTACTAGACGTTTAATTTTTTATTAGTTTGAACATGACGTTACCGATATGGCGAAGAGGAAAACGGGAAGGCAGTGAAATTATAAAGAGTTACTGGGCATCATAAATACCGAAAATTGTTAAAATTCAATATAGCATGCCTGATGCCTTAGTTATTTCCTTATATCATTTTACTTTTAGATGACAATAATTAATACGTTTTATTTACATGTTACAACGAATTTCATTGATTGTGAAATTTCAATAATTAGTTACTCAACTACGATGAGAATTATTGTGATTAAAAATTTGGTAGCAAATAATAAAAGTTGAGAAACGCCGGTTAAAAGTAATTAGATAATGCAAGGAAGAATACTTAAATTTGTATGTAAACTTATACCCTGACCAACAACCATAGAGAAAGGTAGGATATTCTATAAGCAAATTTCTTAAACCCAAAGTTTTTGTAATTTTATTTAAGTTAATTTTATTGTTTACAATTCGCTAATTTCTAAAAGACAATTGCACAAAACAAATAACAACGAATTTTAATTTCTATTTGTTAAATTAGTAATCCTTACTTTTTATTTGCTTCGACTAGACATGCAATAGGATATCTTAATCATTCTAATGGCACCCAACTGCCTTTTTTTACTCTTCCCAATAGTTATATAATATATAATAAACTAAAGCGCATAAAATATGTTAAAGAAAATACTAAAACATTTTTCCATTTTAAGTGGCGGTAGTTTGCTGGAAGTGGAAAAGAAAACCTTTTGTTTAAAGCCACTCACTATAATAATCAATAATAATTCACTTTACTTGTAAGAGCTTGATAATAGAAATTAATTAAATTTTTTTAAAAAAACATGTACTGTTTCTTGTTGTTTAAATTAAATTATACGTGGGATAACATTTTCATTAGGATACAACTTACCAGCAAAAAGATTGGGGTTTTCAGCTTAGAAAGTCTATTTATTAAAGGGCTGAGACACTTAAAAACAAAATCGATAAATGGTTTTAGAATCGGATCGCCAAATGCAATCCAATCGTGTGGTTATTTATGGGGGTTGCCATTTAAGAAAATTCAAAATGGCGTCGTATCTGTCACTTTTTGACATCTGTCGGATTTGACTATAGCGTAGATCGCTTGCTCACGCGAAATTATGTCACTGTGAAAAAAATTAAGGTGTTCAGCTTAGAAGGTCTATTTATTAAAGGGGTGAGACACTTACTTAAAAGACAAAATCGATGGAGGCACATTAGGAACCCCCGTATTTCCGAAACGGCTGAAAATAAGTATCAACAACTATATACTTTTAGAATCGGATCGCCAAATGCAATCCAATCGTGTGGTTATTTATGGGGGTTGCCATTTAAGAAAATTCAAAATGGCGTCGTATCTGTCACTTTTTGACATCTGTCGGATTTGAATATAGCGTAGATCGCTTGCTCACGCGAAATTATGTCACTGTGAAAAAAATTAAGGTGTTAAGCTTAAAAGGTCTATTTATTAAAGGGGTGAGACACTTAAAAGACAAAATCGATGGAGGCAAATTGGGAACGCCCGTATTTCCGAAACGGCTGAAAATAAGTGTCAACAACTATATAGTTTTAGAATCGGATCGCCAAATGCAATCCAATCGTGTGGTTATTTATGGGGGTTGCCGTTTAAGAAAATTCGAAATGGCGTCTCATCTGTCAAATTTGTAAATCTATGTATTTTTTGACATTAAATTCGGCTTCCTTATCAAAAATCATTCAGAAATATGTAATTTGTTTTTTATGATAGTCAGCAGGAAAATCGCCAATCGGGTGAGACACTTAAAAAAATGTCCCTGTACTTTTTAGTGGTATTTCTGGTGCATGCCGATATGAAGAAATTGTAAAAATGACCGTTGATGACATACAAGACTTTGGATCTGCCATTCACCTAAGAATTCCTGATAGTAAAACTAGCAAACCGCGATCGTTTACTTATGTTTTCTTAAAATTACCTGATGCCACAGAATATAATATATACCGGTCACTGTTTAAGGAGAACTTTAGCTACACTGCTTGTAGATGCAGGTGCAGACATTGCGTGTTTAAAGCGCCACGGGGGATGAAAATCCAGTAGTGTAGCTGAAGGGTACATTGAGGAATCGATGACCTACAAGAAAGATATTGCAAAAAAAAATTTGCAATCTCATTTTACTGAACCAATCCCTATTAACATTGATATAAATTCAACAGCAAGTGGTTTCACGGAGGGTTTAACGCTAGAAAATACAAAAACAAGTCAGGATCGCAACATCGCAACACCTTGTGTTAATTTTTCTGGGGCCACAATAAATAACTGTACTTTTAATCTGATGTTTAATAAATAGTTCATTGTTGTATTTTTTAAAAATAAATAAAGTATACAAAAATCCAATATTTCTTGTATTTTTCAACATTATTTATTTATGACACACACACATACTTTTACTTCCGCTGCTTAGAGCAACCGTCTACTGTAAAAAAAGCAAAACTAACGTCAAAAAATTAGTAGAAAACTGTCAAGTTTTGACGTTTGACGTTTGAAGAAAAAAAATTTTTTTATAAAATAAATTTTTGGTCCAATACATCTTTTGTAAAGTCTGTCTGTAGACACAGTGTATAAAATTTTCTCGAATAATTAAATACTCTAACAACAGTATAAATATATTCCATTTTAACCTTTCATAATTAATAAATAAATTATGAATAATTTATTACATCGAATGAATAATTAATAATAAGGTAGGTATATATCGGAGCGTGATATGATTTATGTGTCAAAATCGAAATAAATTCATGTGAAGGCGATGACTACAATCAATTAAACGCCAATAATTAGAAAATTAAAACCGATAAAAGCTCAAAAACCAATTAGCGACCAGAATTTAATCGATACAAATCTTTAATAAACGATTTTATTTATTGTTTTGCTATTTTACCGATATCTATTGTAATGCATTGAAAGTATTTAAATGTTATGTAATTTGAACGGAGTGATTGTAACTTTATAGTTCGCATAATAAGTCGTTTCTACAGTCAGGCAGTCAGCATTAAGTATTACGATAGGCGGTCTCAGACATATGAATACTAAACAATTTCGAACTAAACTACAGCCCTCAAAATAGAGACAGAGGGTAATTGTCACAAATATGGTTAAAAATCTTCCAATTTCATCAAAATATTTCAAGCCGCTTCCGAGATACCTATTGCCTTGTAACACTTTATGAAACTTACCCTGTAAATACATAATATTCATATTCTATTCACTCATACCATGCCAAACGGTATATTATTAAATGCTCGTGCTTTTCCTAATATTGAAATTTGCGGAGTCTGCATGAAGGTATATTTTAGAGAAAAGCTTAAAGAAATACAGCTGGTCTCTTAAGGTTTTCATCCGATGCCCATTTTTAATTGAAAATTATAGCTTTTAAACTATAAATTTTAGGTTTTTATGTATAGAGTAGAGTGGGGCAAACGTCTCGAATGTTAATTATCCAATTAAGAAGTATAATTTGACAACATGACCCAAATATGCGGTACAAATAAATACATGAGGTAATCTATATCATTTTTTTATGACATCGCCTGGTATTTTACCGAAATACTATATAATGAGCTGGTATAGATTTATTTGCTGACGTGGACATTGGTCCGCCAGTTAAAGACTGGATCTGGTGCCAAAAATGTTTAAAATTGCGGCATGAGAAATGCACTGCGTATCAGAATGGGCGACAATTTAGTTGTGAAATTTTGCCCCGCGCATTTGGGGCTTCTACCCCCACTTGTATGGGGCAAAAATGCCAATTTATATTTATTAAGTATGTTTAGAAGCACTATTTCTCTTTGTTTTTATTTAAAAAAACATGTTTTATTTATAGCCAAACTAAAAAAAAATAAAAATTTGGTTTTTTGAATATTTGTTGCTCTGTTTATATTCTTATGCCCACTCAATTTTATACTTTTATATAATTTTAGTATTTTTATTACAGTATGCTGAACTCTCCTGCATCCTATATTTTTTTTTAATTAATAATTAAACAAAATACAAACACTAAATCTTGGTCTCCATCAACGGCTACATAATAAAACTACAGAAAAAGACACCTTTTTGGGATTTTAAATTATTAAGTTTAACTTCATTTTTTGAACTTGCTATTTTGAACAAAAGCATTTCTGTCATCGGATGGCATAGTTGAAAGTCTCTTTGGTCAACAAGAACACAATAACAATCAACACTACGTGTTGGTAAATTATTTAAAACCCAATTCCCAATTGCACCGTCACTGTCATCAGCAGAAGTTGTTTTCACCATCATTAATAAAAATGGCCAAAATGCCAATATGTTTGATTCAAAGGACTACAATGCACAAATTGGCAAACATTCATGATTTAAAGGAATGGGACTCGCGTTTGACAAAAAGATGTTCTGCAATGTTGACCACAGCTTATCCTTTGATAAACAAGAACAGTAGTAACAGGACCAAGAGTGAACCGACCTGATGTACCGTAAACAAGTCAAAGTAGTACCCAAAGTTGACAATTTTTCAAAATATAATATTATGACTAATAACAGGCGCACCAAGACATACACCTACAAGAGTACACACAAGCTTGAGAGTTGAGATCGAGGAATAATACACACTGTATAATAGCATTAGACAAGAACAAACCTGATTTACATCGACCCTGAAGAATGTTTTGCGCTAATTTTTGCACCTGTTTGTTTCGGGCTTTGTCTCAATTTCACCGTTTTCGAAGCCAGGGTTATGATGTCTTTATCTTGCACATTAACATAACCGCTACCATTAACGCGGCGGAACAGAGAGAGAACAAGACTCTGAACGGGCAAAAATTAATGAAAATTAGTTTGCTTGTTTGGCAGATATTGCTAGCATGCACGTCACCATACAGGAACGGACTTACATAATGACATGTGCGCTTTTTAAGTCAGAAAAGAATTAATTAATAGGGGTACTAGCTGACATCGCAACAAAATACCAACTTTGACGATGTTCAAGATGCTCCAAGTATTAACTGACCAAACTTGACATTATTACTCTGTAAACTTTGTATCAAATATGAAGATGGCCCTATTTAACAAAATTTTAATTGTTATACTCAAAACGTCAGTAATATGTTTAAGTTACTTTTGTCTCTTTATTGCATTATTGCAAGTAATCTTGTCTGGATCCGTCCCTGCTCGTCCTGTCTCACGCCCCGATACGGCCTCGCCGTAATTAACATGGTAATTTGGGGGCGTCATGTTGGCAATAAGTTTGTTTGGCGTGTAGTGGCTAGCCTGCTCGCACCTACAGCTCTATTTTATAGCTCGATAGAGCTCGCTCTACCTCAGAAGCCGGGTAATTGAGTGATATACATATAAATTGATTGGTGAATTTATGGGTCTAGCGTTAAATTGTTATGGGTTATTTATGTCGTGCATTTGGGGTTTTTATATATTGCATGGGATCTACTTCTTCCCCCATCACACCTGAAGGTTAGTTGTTGATGAGATTGATTGAACTTATTTGCTATGCGGTTACTGTGATAGAGTTCCTCAAGGCAAGAGTCTATACGTTGCCTTACATTTAAGCCTTTCTGATCATGTGGGCATATACCGAGTGCTTGTGCAAGCACCATGGACGACTAATAGATTAGTAACTAAAGAATTCTTGGACGAGTGGGAAAAGGAAAGGACTACTACTGCTAACAAATAAAATAAACTGAACTGTGGAGTCAAATAAAAAATGTTTCATTCAACAGTTTTTGCACTTTCAGTGCAAGCAATGTTTTTTAAGAGTTAAATGAACCATGCGAAAATGTTACAAAAATTAACAGTTAAAGCTGTCTGTTAAATAATACGAAGATTGTTGTTGTTGATTGAAACACGAGATTTATTGGCTTAACATTTCCTAAGAGTTCACTTAAACATTTTAGTTAATTGAATTAACATTTTCAAATTATTGTAATGCAAACTTTAGGCTTTTCATTTAACAGTCTGACATCGTTAATTGAAAGTGTTTGGTGTTGATTTAAACTTCTTTCAATGTTGGATTAATAGTTCCAAAAGATTGACCCAAAATGTTAAATTTGTTGGTTTAACATACGTATATTAGGTCGAATATTTGGTATATTGGTTTAAATTTAATTAACATATTTGTTGTAATGGTATTACTTTGAAAAAAATATACTATAAGCAATTGAATTGGTAAGTATTAAAAGGAACTAACGTCAAAAATCGATTGGTGAAAAATGAAACTTACTCCGATTAACCAGCGCCTTTAAAATTGTAACTAATAAATACAGTTTAGCGATAAAAGAAACTAAGTTCCGGAGTTCCTTTCAATAATCACCAATTCAATTATTGTATACATTGAATATGCTATAAGGTATCTTGTTTAAATATGAACAGATCCATGTAGTCAATTTTTTTTTTAAATCAGCTTTTTCAACAAGATTATATATAATTTTCGTGTTAATAGCTTAAAAAGTCTCTATAGTCGTCGCGAGGCTGCTGGGAATCTAAGGGTTGTATCCTTAGAATATGTTCTATTACTAGTCTGCATTCTTTTCGGATACATTTAGGTCAGTAAATAATTTTTCATCCCAGTGAACTACAGGACCACACATTTATGATCTTTAAAAGCCAATTTTAGTTTTTCCGCTCTTTCTTTTCTTAGCTGTTGTCTATAACGTTGAATTGTCGTTCGACTTATGGACAAAGAAAGTACATTATGTCCCAAAGCTTTGGCGACAGTACCTACTTAAATCATGTACAGAATCTCGGCCACCTACTTTACATTTGTCGAGAGCTGCAACTACTTTTGTGGGTATTATATTTTTTCTTTCCACCAACCGTTGTCTTTTTGGATTTGAGGGTCCTGGTGTCTCAAGATCTGCTTCTTCGTCGTAAGAAGAACTTGTATGCGAGCTACTAGACGACGCTACAAGGGCTCCCATACTCTTATCTATCTCCCCAGTACTTTTTACAATTTTTTCACGAGTTGCCTGTTCTCTCTCTTCGCATCTTTGTTCTTTTTCAGTAAGCTTCTTGTCTACAGCATACATAAACCCCGGACAATGTTCATTTCGTTGACTGACCAAAAACTGTATATCTTCTTTAACTTTTAACATTTTAAATGCGTTTGCGTGAGCGATATTAAACAATCGTTATCGGCAAACGTTGTTTCTTTTTTCTTTGCGGCGTTCGTTGCTTTATGAGAACTTTTTTGCACCCCTCTTAACTCTTCACATAATTGTTGTAATTTTTTTATACAATACTGTAGATCTTAAGTTGGAATACGAGCATTGTTTCAGAAAACAAGTACTTCTTCAATTGCTAACTTAGCACTTTGATGAAGATTTAACTTTAATTGGCGTAAGTTGAAGAAGAGTACCTTAATACATTTTTATTGAAAGGAAGTTTAGTTCCAATAATTTGTGACGTGTAATTGCCAATCAGGTACCTATCCCCAAGTATCTTTTCTTAAACTTGGAGTGATCGGCATGACGGAAGAGAAAAACACAGCACACACAAATAACTTAAAATCACAAATTTACCGTTCTCTATTCGAAAGATAGATTTAAACTAGACCTTGCTTTAAAATATGAATTGAAACTAAGCAGTAATGATAGCTCAAGGGAACTTTTGACCCGCTCTAGGAAAAACCGGTATAGTATTTGTAGAATTATATCGTTGATCTTTAGACTGCAATAAAACCCTCATTATCCCTTTGACCATAACATAAATAAGGAAATCCCAAATTTTAAAACCTTTTCGAGTAGAGCCGGACCAGGTACAAATTCAATTTATATCTATGCCTGATGCATATATATATAAATACAAACTGATTTTTAATAATTTTAGTCTTTAGTGGTTTTCCGGTGAGTAATTTTTATTTGGGCTTATTAGTGGTAGAATGTGGCGTCCTTGGAATTGTGCTGATAGGGAGGCATCTTCAAGTGTCATTTTTAAAAGAAAGCATTTATCTACCGATGCCAAACTAATAATAAATAAAAATGTGTATCAATCTTTGGTGAGTAGAAATTTTAATTCGATTTATGCTTTAGCAGAGACGTCTACTTTGACAAAAACTCCTTTATCTTCGGTAAGAGACATAGTACTTAAACCTGTTAATCCTAGAAAAAATCGGAGTGATTTTGGCACATTTAGAAGCATTGACGAAAATGACATGGATTTATTAAGAAGAAATATTTACCAAATGTATGAGGCACAAACTATACCCACTTTGATTTCCCTCAAAGAGCGGCTGATTAAAGACGAAACAAATATCTCTTGTAGCCTTTCAAGTCTTAGGAAAATATTGCATAAAATGGATTTTAAATACCGAAGCATTAATAAAAGACAAACATTAATGGAATCTCAACGTTTACGGGAATGAAGACTTAAATATTTAACAGCTGTTAAACAATTCAGAGAAAAAAATCGTCCAATTATTTACCTTGACGTAACATGGTTCGATACCCATGACACTCCAAGAAAAGGTTGGGATGATTCTTCCAAAAATTGTCAAACCAAGGCACCATCAAATAAAGGCAAAAGAATCACAATATTACATGCTGGTTCAGAGAACGGGTTTGTTCCAAATTGTCTGTTGCTTTCAGCTAAAAACATAGCAGATTCTTCTTTAGATTACCATAAAGATACCGACGCACAACTTTTTGAAGATTGGTTTAAACATAAACTCCTTAAAAATATACCTGAAAATAGCGTCATTGTAATGGACAATGCTAGTTATCATAGTCGGCAAGCAAAAATCATTCCCAATTCTAATAATACAAAAGCAGAAATTCAAAATTTTATGATTGAAAATGATTTATATTTTGAAGAAATTTACAAAAAACGAGAACTGCTAGAAGTATTAAAAGCTTTTAAAATAAATAAAGAATACGAGTGTGACAAACTTGCAGCAGAAAATGGACATACGGTGTTGCGTCTTCCTCCATACTATTGT
This sequence comes from Polydrusus tereticollis, assembly GCA_963920685.1. Lineage (NCBI taxonomy): Eukaryota > Metazoa > Arthropoda > Insecta > Coleoptera > Curculionidae > Polydrusus > Polydrusus tereticollis. The sequence goes on from OY987333.1 coordinate 11,509,527, forward strand.
ATATTCAATCCTATTGAGCTAATATGGCACCAATTAAAATCCAATATTAGGAGAAATAATATTTCTCCTACATTAAATGCATCTGTAGTAGAATTAATTAAAAACGAAGTGAGAAAAATTTCTTTCCAGACAGCTGGAAAAACTATGTACAGCATGTACTTAAGGTGGAAAATTCTTACAATTGTATGATTACAAATGTTCAACCCTTAATTATAAGTTTAGGCTTAGATGAAGATAGTGATAGTGATACAGAGTTAAATTTTGAATAAATTGTCAATAGTTTTTAAGAATTTAATTAATTTTTATTGTACTTCTGATCCTAATAGTTATACTTTGAAATTATATTATTTTCAATTATCATTAATTGTTATCATTATTTTACATTTATTATAGGTACCTAAAACTAAAAATACCTGTCTTTTTATTTTAAATTATAAAAATATATCATTTGGTGTAGGTACATTTTCAAGCCGACCCTGATCCCATTTATTCAGCTTTGAAAAGGTTGAGGCGTATACAATAGGATTTAATCAGGTAGATTATTGATGGCAGTAAGAGTCAACGGTATAATTCTGCAAATATTTTACATCGGCAGGTAAGTAAAATAATAATAATCTTTTGGAAACCCCAGACCTTGACCAAAAAGCCGTTATATTTGGTAATGTTTAACCATAGAACCATAAGTATCTGAATACTTTGTTTTGTGTTTAATTTTTTTTAATCAACACAGCTTAAAAAATGGTATTATAAAAACACTTAACACTTAAAAAATAACAAATTAATATTTTTAAGTTTACAGAAGCCTTTGATTTGTTTTACGGGAATTAGAATACTGCGGGATTGACTACTAGTTTATTACTTTGATTATTAGAAAACGGGTTTCCCAAACATGTACAGTTGTACAATTTTACATAATATTACATTTAGAGTTACTTACATTATTTTCAGATATAAATATTACTTCAGACTCTATTTTTGTTGGATAATTTGGTAGTTTATTCATTAATTTTATTCTTGTCCCTATTTTCGAAATCAAAACTTGGAGGATTTTGTGGTCGGCAATCTGCAGTATAACGTCTTTATCTTTGTCATGCCTTACTTGAAAAATATTACAACTTAGCATACCATTAGCAACTTTATCAATACATAGGTACATAACTGTATCTAATAATTAATAACAGCACTCTCAGCTTTTCAATGCTGCGAAAATAAATTGCAAATTATGCAAATGGCGTCGTGCCGTTTATACGTCAACTCATCCTTCAACGTCTGTTTATATATCATACGTCGATAAGCGACAGAAGGCGAAGATGTGCTGCGGTAGTCCAGTAGTGGCAACGGTAGAAGTAATAGTCTGAACTACACTGCGTCCATTAATTATGGAATAGGTAAAAAAGTACTCAAATTTTAAACATCCATATCTCCATCAAAATTATATCAATCCACTCATTTTTTGATTTATTAGGTAGGCCGTCCCTTGGACTACTTAGCACAAAGTATTTCACCTTACTTTATGTCTTTTTTATACAGGATGATGGCTAAGATACCAAGCCATGTAAAATGTGCTGATTTTAAAATTAATGTTTGGAAAATACGAAGCAATGGAAATTGAATTTTATTAGTGTACTGGTTACAGCTTTATGTTAGGTACTTACTGTACAAATTTCAGCGCAGTGCCGTTCGTGTCAATGAAAAAAAAAATAAAAAAATAAAAAATGGAATAGGTAAAAAAGTACTCGAATTTTAAAATCAATATCTTCATCAATCCATTCAATTTTCAGTTTATTAGGTAGGCTGTCCCTTGAACTACTTAGAACAATGTGTTTGACCTCACTTTATGTCTTTTTTATACAGGATCATGGATAAGATACCAAGCCGTGTAAAATGTGCTGATTTTAAAATTAATGTTTGGAAAATACGAAGCAATGAAAATGGAATTTTATTAGTGTACTGGTTATAACTTTATGTTAGGTACTTACTGTACAAATTACAGTGCAGTGCCGTTCGTGTAAATTAAAAAATCTGTATATTGCAAATTATATTGACTGAAAACGTTTTACTTCTATTTGGATTTACGTTGCTAGTCAATTTATCAAGATTAGAAATTTGTTTACAGTTCTTGACAAGGCCTTTTGTTTAGTTTCTTTTTTAAATGAATGCCAATATCCGATTCATATCTCCAGAAGAATGTTCCTATGCAAGAGGACTATTTGAGCAGGGCCGGTCTCAGTCTGATATTGCCAGAATCATGAATAAAACGCAAGGGGCTATATCAAAAATTTTAAAACGGTATCGAAAATATGGATCGAATCAAAGAAGAGCAGGGCAAGGCCGACCAAGGAAAACAACTGCTAATCAGGATCGGTTTTTAACAATGCAATGTGTTCGGGAGCGATTTACAACAAGTACCAAGCTACAAGCACGGTTGTCAAACGTTCACAATGTTCGACTATGTAAGCAAACAATACTTAATCGCTTAAAAGAGGTCCAACTGAAACCGTACGAAGCAGCGATAGGACCAAAGCTGGAACCGCACCATAGACGTGAACGATTGCAGTTTGCTCAAGAGCATTTGCCATGATGTGAAGATGAATGGGCTAATGTTTTATTTAGTGACGAATCCCGTTTTTGTCTATACAGCATGATAGACGTTTAAAAGTGTTTCGAAGACCTGGTGATCGCTATGCTCAGTGTAATTTTAAAGAGCGGGTTAGTTATGGCGGTGGATCAATTATGGTTTGGGGAAGTATATCTCTAGCGGCAAAAACGGAATTGGTATTTGTAGAGCGATTAACTAGTGACAGGTACATTACGGAAATTCTTCAGGAACATGTTGTGCCTTTTGCTCCCTTTATTGGAGAAAACTTCATTTTTATGCAAGATAACGCACGTCCACATACAGCGAGAATAGTAACGGAATATCTAGCAGAAACGGGAATTACCGTAATGAATTGGAAAGCTCGAAGCCCAGATCTTAACCCTATATAGAGCATTTATGGGATCGAATGGGTAGAGAGGTTCGTGCAGAAGCTAACCCACCAGAAACTTTGGCTCAGCTGAGATTGACGCTACAAAGAATATGGGAAAATATGGATCAGGTTTTTATAAGAAATCTGATTCTCAGTATGCCAAATCGTTGTCAAGCTGTCATTAATGCCCGTGGAGGAAATACGCGTTATTAATTTTTATTCTTATAATTAAGTTGTTTCTTTAAATTGTTATTACTCTTGTTAAGTTAGTGTTATATCACGATTTTTTAATTTTTTTTAATTAACACGAACGGCACTGCGCTATAATTTGTACAGTAAGTACCTAACATAAAGCTGTAACCAGTACACTAATAAAATTCCATTTTCATTGCTTCGTATTTTCCAAACATTAATTTTAAAATCAGCACATTTTACACGGCAGTAGAGAGATATAGAGAGAGCGAGATCAGGTGGTGCTGGTGGTGCTGGTGGTGCAACTAACCCAGGTGGTGCAGGTGGTGCGTTTTACGATCTAACCCGGGTGGTTCGGTGGTGCGTTTTACGATCTAACCCGGGTGGTTCGGTGGTGCGTTTTATGATCTAACCCAGGTGGTGCAGGTGGTGCGTTTTATGACCTAACCCGGGTGGTTCGGTGGTGCTGTTTACAAAATAACCCGAAATTAAACCCGACTTTTTACGACCTAACCCGGATGCTTTCATGAGGCGGCTTCTTATCTAACCCTAACTTGATCCTTAATATTTATGAACTGACCCGAGATAAAACCCAACTTTTTACGACCTAACCCGGATGCTTTCGCGAGGCGGCTTCTCATCTAACCCTAATTTGAACCTGAATATTTATGATCTGACCCGAGATAAAACCCGACTTTTTACGACCTAACCCGGATGCTTTCGCGAGGCGGCTTCTCATCTAACCCTAATTTGAACCTTAATATTTATGAACTGACCCAAGATAAAACCCGACTTTTTATGATTTAACCTTAGTGAAACGCCGCTGCTAAAGCGGGATAATTAAATCCCAATTTTTATAAGCCATCCTTAAACCCAACTTTTTACGATGCGACCTGAGCCATCCTTAAACCAGACTTTTTATTATTTCCCCTTAGTTGAAACGCCGCTGCTAAAGCGGGATAATTAAATCCCAATTTTTATAAGCCATCCTTAAACCCAACTTTTTACGATCCGACCTGAGCCATCCTTAAACCAGACTTTTTATTATTTTCCCTTAGTTGAAACGCCGCTGTTAAAGCGGTATAGTAAAAAACATTATTTATATTTTCCAACTTAGTGAAACGCCGCTGGCGGGTAGTAAAGCGAAATAAATCCCTAATTTATATGGTCTAACAAGATAAGTATAATAAGGCGGCACATTTGTCACCACAATAATTATTTATACCTAAATGATCCTCTCAAACCCTCTGCCGACTCGATTTAAAAAGAAAGGAACATAAACCTTTATTTATTATTCCGAAGGACCCTCATTAAAATTCAGTAGCATATCTAATAATTGTTTCCAATTTTTGCACCACTTATAGAAATACAATAAAATAATTACCATCTAGAACCATTAACTAGCGATTTCTTTGTACTGGAAATGGATAAATTATAGGACTATCTTGTAATGAGAACAGAGTAATAAAAAGTAAATAAAACTTAAATACGTATAAAATACCAAGCAGGTATAGGTACTATACAACTTGTGTTCGCCATCAGGTAAAAGCCCTCATAATGCTTTTATAAAAATTTCGGATAATATCATAATATAAGTAAATAGGCTACAATTTCAGGAAAAAAGTAAAAAAAATTAATTCACAGTGTAAAATTGTAGTTAAATGGATTGTAAATACGAAATAATATAAAAAGCTACCTTTTGTTTGCGATGATGTATGCACAATAACTCTATATTATTCGGTCCTTAAACTGAAAATACCCACTAGATAGGTATCATAAGCTGTATTTGTCATCAGGTAGAACCCCCAATAAAATTATGAATATCAGGCGTAGGCAACAATAAGCAAATCACGTTGGTTTTTTAATTTATTATTAATCTGGCTAACTTAAGAAACTCACAATATAACGACCATCCAAAAAAATCATAATACATTACTGGGTGTGAAAGCAATTGCGCTGCAAAATATAGTGTATACCGACTCTGAGGTAGTTAATTAAAATCCCAATTAGCGCTAAAAAAAAAATCAATTAGATATTTACTTTAGATATTTTAATAAAAAAATTCAATATTCTCACCAACATTTAACTTTTGAAATTAGCATAATAACAAATCCTTTACAATGAATTAAACAAACGCATACAAAATTTTAAAATCACATAATAAGAATATAAGCTAAAATCTAACAAGTTCGGACTACTCGAATGACTTCAGTTTACATCTGTAGAGAATACCCAACTCTCGAATCATAAAAAATGGTCAAACTTTGTCGGCAAATACCCTTCTATGATGCAGGGGAAGGACAGGTAACTCGAGATGTTTATAAAGAAACGTTAAAGAACATTATTTGCTTATTTCTAGACTCTTAAAAATTAGATGCAATCGAACAATAAATGTTTTCATCATGTATATTTATGAGTAACACATTACCTTCGACATACATAAATTCAAATTGATAATTACTTGCCTTAGTACTTTTTTAGAAGCTTGAATCATTGCATATAACCGTCTGAGGATACCCAAACTTCCCCTAACATATTTCTCCGCAGCCGGGGAAAAAGAGGTAGAAAAAGTAAAATAACAACTCCAAGTGTCTTTGCGAACAATCGGCAATAAAATAGAGTATTTCAGTTTTTAATTTTTCGTAAATAAAAGTTGGTTAGATTAATAGTCTCTGTGAATATAATAACATAAACAAAGTGATATGCCGTAAATTTAGGAGTACAGTATAAATTATGCCTCTATTAAAATATACCGCAATAACTAACTATCAAAGGATTTTTGATATTTTGAATATATTTGATGCTCATAGCATTATCACATTTCCAAAGGCTCTAAATTTTAGAAAAATGTTCTAATAGAATATGTCTATCAATATAAAGTAAAGGTATTGTTAGGTTTTTTTAAAAAATACGACCTACAACAGTCTCTGCTACAGCATGGCTGACTCTGTAGAAACTTCTGTGAAACCATAATAATTATATCAATAATCGAGTTGTCCTTATGATAATATTTTCTTCCAATATCCGACTCCACTATCCATAAAAGTTATGTTAGAAAATTCATAATTGAGCGCATTGTAATTTTTTAAAAAGAAATTCACTTCACACACAAAGATGTAGCCATTCAATCCATGAAAATAATGCAAGTCAGTATGCGTATGTTATGGCTAACTGTTTAAATGTCTATTCCTTCCACGTTTATCGGAAGAAATACTTTTTTTATACTAGTATTTTAGTTGAAAATAAGATCATAAATCATCTATACAAAACAAGCGCCCCTTATGGATTTGAACGAAAATCATAGATTCGACTATTTTCATGAAAAATAAATCTAAGTACGGAATAATGCAGGAAGATTATCTATTTTCTTGGTTTAGAAAGTGATGTAGTTAAGATTTATAACTTAGGAATAAATAAATTATTATTAATCTTTTCGACCTATTTCTCTTGCATATTTAATTTCTTTGATAGTAAGAACTAATCTTTTTATTTTACAAAGTAAAAAAAAAAAGCTAAAGATCGGCGTTGTCAGTCAGGTATAAGAACTGATTTAACACGATGGTTTTTGTACAAACGTTCACATACAATTGTATGCTTTTTAACCGATTGTGTCGGAAAAAATGACGATTTATAGATTAGATATTTAGACGAAGAGCTAACCTTCTCAATAAAGTATTGATTATTACCCTGCTAGCTAGACAACACTTTTTATGTTAGTCAAAAAAAAATTTTTTTTTCGGACGCTATTACAGATTTCATCGTTAACTAACAAACATTAAGACCAAAAAATTAGCGTGCAAGATGAAATGTATAGGTTCACTTCATTTCTACATTATTTTACAACTCTCAATCGCATTAAAAACAAGATCGAATAAAAAATAACTTATGACATATGGACGAAAAATGTTTTTCGGGCTATTTAGGTTAGCGACCGCATTACGTCTGAAATACTACATTTTTCGAGCTTATAACATAATTTACTATTTTAACGTTAAAATAGGGGAAATGATGTATCGAAATGGATACTTTTTTTTGTCGGTCACGAGATTATAGTTTCTTTTAAAATGAACTCTAATATTTACAACACAAATTATCCTTTAAGCCACATTAGTTTAAAACTCGTCTGTCGCTTTCCCTCTATTGTGAGTTTGATTAAAGTATAGCGTAGTATATATTTAGATGAATTTCGCAAATGTTGAATACTTTCAAAACTGAAAAAGCCGCCCTTTGCAATAAATATCTCCGTAGAGTTAGGTACCCTGCAGATTAAGGGTATTTCAGCGGATAATCATATACAAATTCAAAGATTTTGTCTATTTTAATGGATTAACAAACAATATCTATAGGATGACTTTACTGATAAAAAAAAAATAACAAAAATCCATAAAGTCTAGGCTCACATGAAATTCCATAAAGAGCAGCTGCATAGCCTTATAACATCAAACTATATTTTTATTTCGTTCTATTGTCAAAAGTCTGTGTTTAGGAGATTATCGTTCATTTTAAAATGAACTCTAATATGTACATCACCATAAACTACCTCTTAAGCCGTCGTAAAAATACACTTTTCGATTTACCTCTATATTGATTTTCTAATATTAAATATCTACAATAGTCGAAATTCGCTCGCTAATACCTATGTATGCAAGGTTTCTTCAAAAAATGACAATTTTGTTGTTTAATGGCTTGAAAAAATGGAAAAAGGAGGTTTTTGCATCCATTTATTTCCAGATGAGTGTTAAAAATACTTATAAAACTCGGTATACCGAAGATCAAGCATTAATGAGAGGGTTGAGTCCTGTTTGCCAAATCCTGATTTTTAATTTGACGTTGGCAACGGTACAATTTTTTAACATTTATCATAAGAGGCGTATATTTTTGGAGCTTAGATCTACCAGTTTATCCACGCCCCATTTATTGTTAGTGCTTTAGTAATTTTACTTTCCAATTATTTTTTACCAAAACGCGTAGTTGAAACAGTGTCTATATCAGACGATATAATAAATTTTAAGGATTAATTTGCTTACAAATACACTTCAATTTATTTAGGCTAAAGCAGCCAGACATATACTGGAACTACGAAAACCCTATTACAATTTGGTTGCCTAGAGAAAATTTTTTAAAAAACATAGCTTTCTACACAAATGCTTGCACATTATGTACCTATCATTTTAAGATACCTGGCGACATCAATGTAAGCATTGACATAATGACGCAAGATATAGGTAGGTACTAGAATATTCAAGATTTCTATTAACGATACACTTCAGCATACATGCGAGATGTCATTAATGTCTACGGAAGGCAACAGACATACCAGCTATTTTTACATGGGATTCCATAGACTTGGACGCTTCTTGTTTAGAAATATTTGATGTCATCTTGAGGAGTTCCGTATTGAAGCATCAAACCTACCTGCCAAATAATTGACGAAATATGGGATATCATAAAATATGCCCCCCATCGAACTAAATGATCCTATAAACCAGCTTCACAGACCGTAATTTGTGATGCTAACACGATTAATACGCAATAGAACAAGATTAAGAAACAAAATTTAAAGTAGCTCTTTATCACACGAAAATAATTAAATAATTTACGGTTACAGAACAATAATTATTTTAAAAAGCTGTATAACTAAATATATTATGTTATTAGGAATATTCTGTCTAAAGTAACAGCTGATCTTAGTCGAAAATGAGATCGTATTATTGATTGTTGAATTCGTTAGGTATGAAATAAAATTAGAGATTTCGTCTATTTTTTCACGATTAAAAAAGAATACCTCTATTTAGCTAAAAATGAAACGATTACAGTGGTAGATTAATTCACTTTACCAAGCATGTAAACTACTAATTTTGCAATAAATATCTTCTATATTTCTAGGTAGGTTTACTCGAAAATGTTGGGCTATTTTCATCAAAAATCCCGATACGAAATTGAAAAATTTGCCTATTTTTGTCGGTTTACAAAGTGATAGTGGAATATTGGTTTGATCAAAGAACAATAATTATTTTAAAAATGTTGTATAATTAACTAAATGTCGGTGTTATCAGGCAGGCAAGAAGTTATTTATCTGAATCTTATTTGTACCATTAGCGTTTATATACAAATGTTAGTGGTTTTCAAAAATTGATATCTCGGAAATTATTAGGTTTAGACTTATAATACGCTTATTAAAAAATAATGACTACTTTATGCAAAATTCAAAAATATTATAAGATGTAGGGTATCCCAGTAACTTAACCAAAGATTTTCGGTCTTCGTAAAGCTTTACACGTTCCTTCAGCGTACCAAACATTCACTTTTTTTAAATATTGACATCGGGTTAGGATTCTGAACATAGGATTAACATCACTCCAATAGTGAACATGTTGCGTTGTCACAGTTCCATTCGTTGAAAAGTAAACAAAACCGTTTGAGCTACGTGGGGAATAAATAAAGTTGGCTTGTTGAAAAATTTTAATATTTATTAAGGTAAAAGACTATAAATATATCGATACAACACTTTGGCATTTCTAATACTACAAACATGAATATCTAAAATGTGATATTTACAACCTTCAACTCTCTCTCCCTTCTCTAATTTTGGTACACCAATGCTGTCTTCTAAGTTTATAATATATGGCGTCCTGCAGTTTAATTCCGAAAATGTTTTAACTAAAAATTCCTCTTTAACACATCCTTTAACGTAAATAATGTCTGCGTCTATCAGATTGTTGGATATGATATTATGTAGTTCCTTGTAATCGGTATCACCATAATTATAAAGGATACCATGATGATTTCCAAATAGATATTTGACTTGTTTCTTGCAAGCCTTACTTAAGGTGTCGAATGGTTTAACTGGTTTAAAAAAGTAAGTTTTCATACTATTCCCATCATAAATAGCCAATTCTTTCGCGCAAAATTCAGGTATGTTAAATCCTTGAATATCGACTACAACGAACTTCATTGTCTGAAGACTCAAATCAAACAAGTATATTTTCATATTTTTATCGCTCTTAAGTTCGATTTCAAAAGCACACCCCCACTTTTCGATAATTTCACAGTCTTAGCACATAGATCTTATATTTTTATTTACGATCAATTCATCTTTATTCGCCAATCGTCTCAAACGAGTCTGCTTTTGAAAGTAATATAGCCTTAGTATTCAGAAAATATTAATGATATCGGAGCCTAAAACATCCTTGACACTAAAAAATCATTGTGTTTCCTAACAAAACCCATCATCTTGTCTATTTAGCTTGCTTTCCTATTGTTTAGCAGGTTAAATAAAATTATTATTTCGCTCTTTTTGTCTGTACTGAATCGTTAGGGGAATACGTTTCTAGTTCTATAAGAGAGACAGTTAAAATTTATGTAAGCAATCAAAAATCCTACACTATGAGCTACTTAGTTAAAATTTCATATTTCCTTCCTGGGTCAGGCAAAATTTGTGATGTGTCGGACAAAATTTATAAAAATACAAAAAAAAAATGCTGGATGCATTTTTAGCGTGACTTTCTATTTAATACCATCTTATTTCAAGGTATAATTCGGTTGTCAAAATGAGAATAAAATAATTTTCCCATGGTTTATGTCATCTTAAAAAAGTCAAAAGGTTATATTCTGTAGAGGGTCAGATACATTCAAATTTAAATATTTTCTCCAAGAAGAATTTTAAGATAGTATTATAGTAAATAAAAATTCTATACCTCCAATATTTCATGGAAACATATCGTGTTCTAGCGACATAACCCAAAAGTACCTCTATTCAGAAACGCATCGTACTTTTCTTGTCAATAATTGTCTCATTGTCCCATCCATTACATTATTATAATCTTAAAGCACCTGTTACCAGCATTATCTGTTTTTATGGTTTTCATAAAACATAGCGATTACCGATGAAAATTAAACGAAAACTTAATAAATAACTTTTTTTTCAACTGAAATAGACTGATTTTCGATGGAAAAATGTTACTTATAACTAAAAATGAATATAAGACATATACGCAATGATATTTAGAATAAATCAATCTTTTCTAAAATTACTATGAAATATTCACAAAATCGTTTCGTTATAACCAAAGTAGCAAGGCTTGCAGATTTCGTATAGAGTTCAAACGCGATACTGAGATGATCTTTTTTTTTATATTTTTGTAGGATAATGCACCACTACGTTGTAAGTACTTGAGAGAGGACTTTCTTGAAAAATCCTCAAATTTCTCTGCAATTTTGTTCCTTCTAGAGTTAAATTCACACAGAAAACCCCGTATTCTTATCTTTCAGGTTGGTATATTAAAAAGGGCTTATTAGTATGGTTTAGAAAACAAGCAATATTAATTAACGGATGTTTTTTCGTCGTATGAAGAGTTGAAAAATTTTTTTTTCCACTCCAATGGTTACGATGCAGAGAGTCGGGTTTCATCATAATCTTTCAGGGTAGCTCAGGTTTCGATTGCATGTAGAGAGTCGGGTTTCATCATAATCTTTCAGGGTAGCTCAGGTTTGATTACATGTACTAAGGTTAGTGCTCCTTGCAATCGGTTTCAGGTTTGACGCGCCCCCCTCAGGTTTGTTCAGGTTTCTCAAACGTTTGAGAAACCTGAACAAACCTGAGGGGGGCGCGTCAAACCTGAAACCGATTGCAAGGAGCACTAACCTTAGTACATGTAATCAAACCTGAGCTACCCTGAAAGATTATGATGAAACCCGACTCTCTACATGCAATCGAAACCTGAGCTACCCTGAAAGATTATGATGAAACCCGACTCTCTGCATCGTAACCATTGGAGTGGAAAAAAAAATTTTTCAACTCTTCATACGACGAAAAAACATCCGTTAATTAATATTGCTTGTTTTCTAAACCATACTAATAAGCCCTTTTTAATATACCAACCTGAAAGATAAGAATACGGGGTTTTCTGTGTGAATTTAACTCTAGAAGGAACAAAATTGCAGAGAAATTTGAGGATTTTTCAAGAAAGTCCTCTCTCAAGTACTTACAACGTAGTGGTGCATTATCCTACAAAAATATAAAAAAAAAGATCATCTCAGTATCGCGTTTGAACTCTATACGAAATCTGCAAGCCTTGCTACTTTGGTTATAACGAAACGATTTTGTGAATATTTCATAGTAATTTTAGAAAAGATTGATTTATTCTAAATATCATTGCGTATATGTCTTATATTCATTTTTAGTTATAAGTAACATTTTTCCATCGAAAATCAGTCTATTTCAGTTGAAAAAAAAGTTATTTATTAAGTTTTCGTTTAATTTTCATCGGTAATCGCTATGTTTTATGAAAACCATAAAAACAGATAATGCTGGTAACAGGTGCTTTAAGATTATAATAATGTAATGGATGGGACAATGAGACAATTATTGACAAGAAAAGTACGATGCGTTTCTGAATAGAGGTACTTTTGGGTTATGTCGCTAGAACACGATATGTTTCCATGAAATATTGGAGGTATAGAATTTTTATTTACTATAATACTATCTTAAAATTCTTCTTGGAGAAAATATTTAAATTTGAATGTATCTGACCCTCTACAGAATATAACCTTTTGACTTTTTTAAGATGACATAAACCATGGGAAAATTATTTTATTCTCATTTTGACAACCGAATTATACCTTGAAATAAGATGGTATTAAATAGAAAGTCACGCTAAAAATGCATCCAGCATTTTTTTTTTGTATTTTTATAAATTTTGTCCGACACATCACAAATTTTGCCTGACCCAGGAAGGAAATATGAAATTTTAACTAAGTAGCTCATAGTGTAGGATTTTTGATTGCTTACATAAATTTTAACTGTCTCTCTTATAGAACTAGAAACGTATTCCCCTAACGATTCAGTACAGACAAAAAGAGCGAAATAATAATTTTATTTAACCTGCTAAACAATAGGAAAGCAAGCTAAATAGACAAGATGATGGGTTTTGTTAGGAAACACAATGATTTTTTAGTGTCAAGGATGTTTTAGGCTCCGATATCATTAATATTTTCTGAATACTAAGGCTATATTACTTTCAAAAGCAGACTCGTTTGAGACGATTGGCGAATAAAGATGAATTGATCGTAAATAAAAATATAAGATCTATGTGCTAAGACTGTGAAATTATCGAAAAGTGGGGGTGTGCTTTTGAAATCGAACTTAAGAGCGATAAAAATATGAAAATATACTTGTTTGATTTGAGTCTTCAGACAATGAAGTTCGTTGTAGTCGATATTCAAGGATTTAACATACCTGAATTTTGCGCGAAAGAATTGGCTATTTATGATGGGAATAGTATGAAAACTTACTTTTTTAAACCAGTTAAACCATTCGACACCTTAAGTAAGGCTTGCAAGAAACAAGTCAAATATCTATTTGGAAATCATCATGGTATCCTTTATAATTATGGTGATACCGATTACAAGGAACTACATAATATCATATCCAACAATCTGATAGACGCAGACATTATTTACGTTAAAGGATGTGTTAAAGAGGAATTTTTAGTTAAAACATTTTCGGAATTAAACTGCAGGACGCCATATATTATAAACTTAGAAGACAGCATTGGTGTACCAAAATTAGAGAAGGGAGAGAGAGTTGAAGGTTGTAAATATCACATTTTAGATATTCATGTTTGTAGTATTAGAAATGCCAAAGTGTTGTATCGATATATTTATAGTCTTTTACCTTAATAAATATTAAAATTTTTCAACAAGCCAACTTTATTTATTCCCCACGTAGCTCAAACGGTTTTGTTTACTTTTCAACGAATGGAACTGTGACAACGCAACATGTTCACTATTGGAGTGATGTTAATCCTATGTTCAGAATCCTAACCCGATGTCAATATTTAAAAAAAGTGAATGTTTGGTACGCTGAAGGAACGTGTAAAGCTTTACGAAGACCGAAAATCTTTGGTTAAGTTACTGGGATACCCTACATCTTATAATATTTTTGAATTTTGCATAAAGTAGTCATTATTTTTTAATAAGCGTATTATAAGTCTAAACCTAATAATTTCCGAGATATCAATTTTTGAAAACCACTAACATTTGTATATAAACGCTAATGGTACAAATAAGATTCAGATAAATAACTTCTTGCCTGCCTGATAACACCGACATTTAGTTAATTATACAACATTTTTAAAATAATTATTGTTCTTTGATCAAACCAATATTCCACTATCACTTTGTAAACCGACAAAAATAGGCAAATTTTTCAATTTCGTATCGGGATTTTTGATGAAAATAGCCCAACATTTTCGAGTAAACCTACCTAGAAATATAGAAGATATTTATTGCAAAATTAGTAGTTTACATGCTTGGTAAAGTGAATTAATCTACCACTGTAATCGTTTCATTTTTAGCTAAATAGAGGTATTCTTTTTTAATCGTGAAAAAATAGACGAAATCTCTAATTTTATTTCATACCTAACGAATTCAACAATCAATAATACGATCTCATTTTCGACTAAGATCAGCTGTTACTTTAGACAGAATATTCCTAATAACATAATATATTTAGTTATACAGCTTTTTAAAATAATTATTGTTCTGTAACCGTAAATTATTTAATTATTTTCGTGTGATAAAGAGCTACTTTAAATTTTGTTTCTTAATCTTGTTCTATTGCGTATTAATCGTGTTAGCATCACAAATTACGGTCTGTGAAGCTGGTTTATAGGATCATTTAGTTCGATGGGGGGCATATTTTATGATATCCCATATTTCGTCAATTATTTGGCAGGTAGGTTTGATGCTTCAATACGGAACTCCTCAAGATGACATCAAATATTTCTAAACAAGAAGCGTCCAAGTCTATGGAATCCCATGTAAAAATAGCTGGTATGTCTGTTGCCTTCCGTAGACATTAATGACATCTCGCATGTATGCTGAAGTGTATCGTTAATAGAAATCTTGAATATTCTAGTACCTACCTATATCTTGCGTCATTATGTCAATGCTTACATTGATGTCGCCAGGTATCTTAAAATGATAGGTACATAATGTGCAAGCATTTGTGTAGAAAGCTATGTTTTTTAAAAAATTTTCTCTAGGCAACCAAATTGTAATAGGGTTTTCGTAGTTCCAGTATATGTCTGGCTGCTTTAGCCTAAATAAATTGAAGTGTATTTGTAAGCAAATTAATCCTTAAAATTTATTATATCGTCTGATATAGACACTGTTTCAACTACGCGTTTTGGTAAAAAATAATTGGAAAGTAAAATTACTAAAGCACTAACAATAAATGGGGCGTGGATAAACTGGTAGATCTAAGCTCCAAAAATATACGCCTCTTATGATAAATGTTAAAAAATTGTACCGTTGCCAACGTCAAATTAAAAATCAGGATTTGGCAAACAGGACTCAACCCTCTCATTAATGCTTGATCTTCGGTATACCGAGTTTTATAAGTATTTTTAACACTCATCTGGAAATAAATGGATGCAAAAACCTCCTTTTTCCATTTTTTCAAGCCATTAAACAACAAAATTGTCATTTTTTGAAGAAACCTTGCATACATAGGTATTAGCGAGCGAATTTCGACTATTGTAGATATTTAATATTAGAAAATCAATATAGAGGTAAATCGAAAAGTGTATTTTTACGACGGCTTAAGAGGTAGTTTATGGTGATGTACATATTAGAGTTCATTTTAAAATGAACGATAATCTCCTAAACACAGACTTTTGACAATAGAACGAAATAAAAATATAGTTTGATGTGATAAGGCTATGCAGCTGCTCATTATGGAATTTCATGTGAGCCTAGACTTTATGGATTTTTGTTATTTTTTTTTTATCAGTAAAGTCATCCTATAGATATTGTTTGTTAATCCATTAAAATAGACAAAATCTTTGAATTTGTATATGATTATCCGCTGAAATACCCTTAATCTGCAGGGTACCTAACTCTACGGAGATATTTATTGCAAAGGGCGGCTTTTTCAGTTTTGAAAGTATTCAACATTTGCGAAATTCATCTAAATATATACTACGCTATACTTTAATCAAACTCACAATAGAGGGAAAGCGACAGACGAGTTTTAAACTAATGTGGCTTAAAGGATAATTTGTGTTGTAAATATTAGAGTTCATTTTAAAAGAAACTATAATCTCGTGACCGACAAAAAAAAGTATCCATTTCGATACATCATTTCCCCTATTTTAACGTTAAAATAGTAAATTATGTTATAAGCTCGAAAAATGTAGTATTTCAGACGTAATGCGGTCGCTAACCTAAATAGCCCGAAAAACATTTTTCGTCCATATGTCATAAGTTATTTTTTATTCGATCTTGTTTTTAATGCGATTGAGAGTTGTAAAATAATGTAGAAATGAAGTGAACCTATACATTTCATCTTGCACGCTAATTTTTTGGTCTTAATGTTTGTTAGTTAACGATGAAATCTGTAATAGCGTCCGAAAAAAAAAATTTTTTTTTGACTAACATAAAAAGTGTTGTCTAGCTAGCAGGGTAATAATCAATACTTTATTGAGAAGGTTAGCTCTTCGTCTAAATATCTAATCTATAAATCGTCATTTTTTCCGACACAATCGGTTAAAAAGCATACAATTGTATGTGAACGTTTGTACAAAAACCATCGTGTTAAATCAGTTCTTATACCTGACTGACAACGCCGATCTTTAGCTTTTTTTTTTTACTTTGTAAAATAAAAAGATTAGTTCTTACTATCAAAGAAATTAAATATGCAAGAGAAATAGGTCGAAAAGATTAATAATAATTTATTTATTCCTAAGTTATAAATCTTAACTACATCACTTTCTAAACCAAGAAAATAGATAATCTTCCTGCATTATTCCGTACTTAGATTTATTTTTCATGAAAATAGTCGAATCTATGATTTTCGTTCAAATCCATAAGGGGCGCTTGTTTTGTATAGATGATTTATGATCTTATTTTCAACTAAAATACTAGTATAAAAAAAGTATTTCTTCCGATAAACGTGGAAGGAATAGACATTTAAACAGTTAGCCATAACATACGCATACTGACTTGCATTATTTTCATGGATTGAATGGCTACATCTTTGTGTGTGAAGTGAATTTCTTTTTAAAAAATTACAATGCGCTCAATTATGAATTTTCTAACATAACTTTTATGGATAGTGGAGTCGGATATTGGAAGAAAATATTATCATAAGGACAACTCGATTATTGATATAATTATTATGGTTTCACAGAAGTTTCTACAGAGTCAGCCATGCTGTAGCAGAGACTGTTGTAGGTCGTATTTTTTAAAAAAACCTAACAATACCTTTACTTTATATTGATAGACATATTCTATTAGAACATTTTTCTAAAATTTAGAGCCTTTGGAAATGTGATAATGCTATGAGCATCAAATATATTCAAAATATCAAAAATCCTTTGATAGTTAGTTATTGCGGTATATTTTAATAGAGGCATAATTTATACTGTACTCCTAAATTTACGGCATATCACTTTGTTTATGTTATTATATTCACAGAGACTATTAATCTAACCAACTTTTATTTACGAAAAATTAAAAACTGAAATACTCTATTTTATTGCCGATTGTTCGCAAAGACACTTGGAGTTGTTATTTTACTTTTTCTACCTCTTTTTCCCCGGCTGCGGAGAAATATGTTAGGGGAAGTTTGGGTATCCTCAGACGGTTATATGCAATGATTCAAGCTTCTAAAAAAGTACTAAGGCAAGTAATTATCAATTTGAATTTATGTATGTCGAAGGTAATGTGTTACTCATAAATATACATGATGAAAACATTTATTGTTCGATTGCATCTAATTTTTAAGAGTCTAGAAATAAGCAAATAATGTTCTTTAACGTTTCTTTATAAACATCTCGAGTTACCTGTCCTTCCCCTGCATCATAGAAGGGTATTTGCCGACAAAGTTTGACCATTTTTTATGATTCGAGAGTTGGGTATTCTCTACAGATGTAAACTGAAGTCATTCGAGTAGTCCGAACTTGTTAGATTTTAGCTTATATTCTTATTATGTGATTTTAAAATTTTGTATGCGTTTGTTTAATTCATTGTAAAGGATTTGTTATTATGCTAATTTCAAAAGTTAAATGTTGGTGAGAATATTGAATTTTTTTATTAAAATATCTAAAGTAAATATCTAATTGATTTTTTTTTTAGCGCTAATTGGGATTTTAATTAACTACCTCAGAGTCGGTATACACTATATTTTGCAGCGCAATTGCTTTCACACCCAGTAATGTATTATGATTTTTTTGGATGGTCGTTATATTGTGAGTTTCTTAAGTTAGCCAGATTAATAATAAATTAAAAAACCAACGTGATTTGCTTATTGTTGCCTACGCCTGATATTCATAATTTTATTGGGGGTTCTACCTGATGACAAATACAGCTTATGATACCTATCTAGTGGGTATTTTCAGTTTAAGGACCGAATAATATAGAGTTATTGTGCATACATCATCGCAAACAAAAGGTAGCTTTTTATATTATTTCGTATTTACAATCCATTTAACTACAATTTTACACTGTGAATTAATTTTTTTTACTTTTTTCCTGAAATTGTAGCCTATTTACTTATATTATGATATTATCCGAAATTTTTATAAAAGCATTATGAGGGCTTTTACCTGATGGCTAACACAAGTTGTATAGTACCTATACCTGCTTGGTATTTTATACGTATTTAAGTTTTATTTACTTTTTATTACTCTGTTCTCATTACAAGATAGTCCTATAATTTATCCATTTCCAGTACAAAGAAATCGCTAGTTAATGGTTCTAGATGGTAATTATTTTATTGTATTTCTATAAGTGGTGCAAAAATTGGAAACAATTATTAGATATGCTACTGAATTTTAATGAGGGTCCTTCGGAATAATAAATAAAGGTTTATGTTCCTTTCTTTTTAAATCGAGTCGGCAGAGGGTTTGAGAGGATCATTTAGGTATAAATAATTATTGTGGTGACAAATGTGCCGCCTTATTATACTTATCTTGTTAGACCATATAAATTAGGGATTTATTTCGCTTTACTACCCGCCAGCGGCGTTTCACTAAGTTGGAAAATATAAATAATGTTTTTTACTATACCGCTTTAACAGCGGCGTTTCAACTAAGGGAAAATAATAAAAAGTCTGGTTTAAGGATGGCTCAGGTCGGATCGTAAAAAGTTGGGTTTAAGGATGGCTTATAAAAATTGGGATTTAATTATCCCGCTTTAGCAGCGGCGTTTCAACTAAGGGGAAATAATAAAAAGTCTGGTTTAAGGATGGCTCAGGTCGCATCGTAAAAAGTTGGGTTTAAGGATGGCTTATAAAAATTGGGATTTAATTATCCCGCTTTAGCAGCGGCGTTTCACTAAGGTTAAATCATAAAAAGTCGGGTTTTATCTTGGGTCAGTTCATAAATATTAAGGTTCAAATTAGGGTTAGATGAGAAGCCGCCTCGCGAAAGCATCCGGGTTAGGTCGTAAAAAGTCGGGTTTTATCTCGGGTCAGATCATAAATATTCAGGTTCAAATTAGGGTTAGATGAGAAGCCGCCTCGCGAAAGCATCCGGGTTAGGTCGTAAAAAGTTGGGTTTTATCTCGGGTCAGTTCATAAATATTAAGGATCAAGTTAGGGTTAGATAAGAAGCCGCCTCATGAAAGCATCCGGGTTAGGTCGTAAAAAGTCGGGTTTAATTTCGGGTTATTTTGTAAACAGCACCACCGAACCACCCGGGTTAGGTCATAAAACGCACCACCTGCACCACCTGGGTTAGATCATAAAACGCACCACCGAACCACCCGGGTTAGATCGTAAAACGCACCACCGAACCACCCGGGTTAGATCGTAAAACGCACCACCTGCACCACCTGGGTTAGTTGCACCACCAGCACCACCAGCACCACCTGATCTCGCTCTCTCTATATCTCTCTACTCACGGCTTGGTATCTTATCCATGATCCTGTATAAAAAAGACATAAAGTGAGGTCAAACACATTGTTCTAAGTAGTTTAAGGGACAGCCTACCTAATAAACTGAAATTTGAATGTATTGATGAAGATATTGATTTTAAAATTCGAGTTCTTTTTTACCTATTCCATTTTTTATTTTTTTATTTTTTTTTTAATTGACACGAACGGCACTGCGCTGTAATTTGTACAGTAAGTACCTAACATAAAGCTGTAACCAGTACACTAATAAAATTCAATTTCCATTGCTTCGTATTCTCCAAACATTAATTTTAAAATCAGCACATTTTACATGGCTTGGTATCTTAGCCATCATCCTGTATAAAAAAGACATAAAGTAAGGTGAAATACTTTGTGCTAAGTAGTCCAAGGGACGGCCTACCTAATAAATCGAAAAATAAGAGGATTGATATAATTTTGATGGAGATATGGATGTTTAAAATTTGAGTACTTTTTTACCTATTCCATAATTAATGGACGCAGTGTATTAAATTAAACAATTAATAATTTGAGATAATGTTGAACTGGTTTAAAAAAAATATTGAATGTTTGTTAAAGTAATAAAATAAAGATGTTAGATGGATAGTTAGATATTTGTTTAATACAATGATTATTTTGATAGAAGTAAAATATGTTATTGTTTCAGTGAACATCTTCGCTTGCATCAACTGAACCAGTTATATGATATTTATTTTAATGGAAAAGTAATCATTGAATCAAAAATTTAATTTTTGTTCCGATTAATTTAAAATATTGCTACAAACCCGTAAAAACAATTACCCAAACGGTTTTTCAATTGAAGCAAACATCTCATCGTTGACAGTCATGTGACTATTGAACCAATCAATTCAGTTTTCTCAGTGTACCTTTGTCATAAATGACAAAAAGTTGTAATGAAATGGCAAGAAAGACATTGAAGAAACAAATGTTTTGTCTAAGAAAACGAATGTTCATACTATACTCTATGCCAGCTACCAGTTCAATGATGGCCGACGACATAATATGTTATTTCTGGTAACATCCTTATTACAGAACTTAACTTATAAACTGACGCAGAGAGATATCGGTGCAAAGACGTAAGAAAAAGATGCATATATACACGACACTACAATTGAGGTGCAGCAGATATTTCACCTGTTGACGCTTTTCCAGCGGAACGGATTATGTGCGGTATATTTATCTTCGTCGCACCCTTGTTAATATATGGTCAATCATATATCCATCTCTCATCAACGCAGCGATTGCCAGTCTTCGTGAGATGATATGCGAATTAAGGGAATTTTAAATCACAGGTTGACAAATATGTTTGAAATATGGCGTCGTCCACCAATAAACTGGTAGCTAGCGTATAGTATACACAACTTTAGATAGAGTGACGATACCTGCGTCAATAAATGGAGTAAAAAAAACAAGGTGTCGATATTTTTATTACATGCATCGCTAAATTGATCGCACCCAAGAGGAAAAACAACTGTCACCTATCAACCACAACAAAACATTTGCATGAGTTTAGTTGTAGATTCATTAGAAGTTGTTTTAGTTTGTATAATAAGGCGAACCAGGTTTAAAAATATACCTTCCAATGAAAATATAATATTCCTGCCTACGCACTAAACCTTTTAATCTCGCAAACACTTTAAACAGCAATTTCCAGTGGCGCAATTTATAATCATTAATACCGGCTGCTTAAAATTCAATATACAATAAATACGGCAACAAATTGCTCGCAACCTAAACGACTTTCAATGGAGAAACCAATAAGATGTTAATCAAGGCGGCCACTTGGCAACTTGCAAGCAAGTCGCGATTTATTTTGCCAATAAAGTGGTTGGTAGTTAATGTCGGGGAATTTCGAAGCCAATTCGAATTTGAATTTTGGTGAATTATCAGGAAGAATAGTACATTATGATATTAGGAGAATAAGAGATACTTTATAAAGTATCTCATTCTCCGAATATCATATACTATTTTTTCTTCAAACGTGCATCATATTATTCGAGATTGAAGATAACAAGATTGAATTTTTAACTTATTTCACTGTATATTTCCTTTTTGGTATCGCTATCATGGATACGTTGGTACTTGTTTGGCATCTATCAAAACAAATATTTCAAATTCGGTGTCGCGTCAGTTAACACCGAATAAATCTACAGAAAATGACTTTAGAAGTGCCTGATCGCCCTCTCGAGGTAGTAGAGGCAGCTAGAATAGCTATTCAAAACTTGCTGCCGACGAAATCTGGTGCAGTATATGAACCTGCCTTTGTCAAGTTCAACAAATGGTGCACTGGGAAAAAAGTAATGCAATACTCTGAGAACGTTTTATTGGCATAATTTAACGAAATGGCACTGAAAATGAAGAGTTCTAGTTTGTGGGCTTATTATTTAATGATAAGGTCCGTGTTAAATTTGAAGCATAATGTGAACATTGAGAAATACAACAATTTGCGTGCTTTTTTAAAAAAGCAAGGAGAAGGTTACAAACCAAAGAAATCGAGAGTCTTGTCAAGGGAACAGTTCAGCAAATTTTTGTCTGACGCCCCAAAAGAAAAGTATTTGGCGATGAAGGTAATAAAATTACATTTTGTTTGTTTCACATTGTGCTAACCAACCCTTAATTTTTTAGGTAGTTTTGATATTTGGAATATCTGGAGCATGTCGTTGCGACGAATTAGTGAATATGATAGTTGATGATCTTGAAGATATGCTGCTAATAATCTTGCTGCTAATAAAAATTCCCAACACTAAAACTAATAAGAGTAGAACTTTCAACGTCCTGCGGGATGAATATTTAAGCAAATATAGAAACTACGTTAATTTGCGTCCTGCCGATTTTAAGGAACGACGTTTTTTTTTTGAATTATCAAAATGGGAAATGTTATTAAGCTGTCATGGGTATCCATAAAATTGGTAGTGTAGCAAAAGATGTGGCATTGTATCTGAAGATTCCAAATTGAAAAGAATATACAGGGCATTGTTTAAGACGAACTTCCGCAACAATGCTTGTTGATAGTGGGGGGGATATTACTACGCTGAAAAGGCATGGGGGTTGGAAATCTGATGCAGTTGCCGAAAGGTACATTGAAGATTCTGTGTAAAGTAAAACCAAAATTGCTAAGAGAATTCTTCAACCTAGCTCTGCGGAGAATCTCGAACAACCTCCATTTAATGGACCCTCTAATGGATTTTTAAAATCAGTTCACCCTGGAAAAATTGTTATGAGCAGTACTGATATTGCAAGAAGTGGAGGATTCTTAAATGATGCAAATCTTCACAATTGTACTTTTACTATAAATATAACCAATAATTAATAAATACCACTGTGAATACCAATAATCGTTGTGTATTGTGTAAATGTTCGTTTATTAAAACCGATAAATTAAAGTAAATTTAAATTTCGTGGCTAAATGAGCAATGCTCAAAGCTAAAAGACAAAAAATTAAACGAAAAAAAAAAATGTATGGTACTATAATGTATTTATACGCCTAGGAGTATAAGTACTTATACTCCTAGTCATATAAATGACGTTTAATGTCATTGAGAAACGTTACTTAAGTTATCACTTATATGACGTTTGAAGAAAAACAATAAAATTTAATTAGTGTAAATATTTTGTGGTTTACAAAGCTTTTTATTTGCAGGTATGGTTCCAAAACAGAAGAGCAAAATGGCGGAAAAAAGAGCATACCAAAAAAGGACCGGGACGGCCAGCCCATAACGCTCATCCTCAGTCCTGTTCGGGGGAACCCATCCCTCCTGCGGAATTAAGGGCCAGAGACAGGGCGCGCCGCAGGAAAAAGTTGCAAAAGGCGTTAGAGAGACAAGCTAGGAAACTAAGAGCTAAAGGTGAGGAAATAAAAGGATTAATTAGAATTTTAAAATTAATTTTGTTTTTCTTTTTTTTTTCAGGAATATCAGTGGACTTTGTAGCACTAAAACGCGAATATTTAGCTCAGCGTGGTGCTGACGGTATGGACAGTGACAGTGACATTGACGTCGTGGGCGATTCGGGCGCCGAATCGGAAAACTTCGCCGAGAACTCGATGTTCGAGTCGTCCGTGACCGACAACAGTGATCACGGCATGGACCTTACGTCGAGCAGTCACGAACACGACGAAAAAAGTCGACAGAGACCGAATCCGTTTAGTATAGATTCGTTACTGAACAACAACACCTGAAATTAAAGTGATCGAGTGCGCGAAGTGTTTTCTGTTGAGTGTATATATTATGGAGTCGCAGACGTATTCGGGCATTGTTGTTTTTGACGTTAAATAGAGCTTTATTTTTATATTTGAGTTTAGGGAATCTATATTATTTTATTCTAAGTTGTCTTCGTCCTTTGTCAAACGTTTAATTGTTTTTACGGGTACCAGTTAAGTTTTTTTTATAGGCTAAATGCAAGGTTTCTACTAGCGCCACTTGCGGGCAGTAGCATAGTAATTGGAATCCGATTTGTGATCGTTACCGTATATTTATGCAATACGAATATTACGGTATATATACTACATGTTGAAGAATATGTGGACATCAGTTGCAGTAATTACATAATGAAAATATTCAATTAGCAGTAGATAATGCAACCCGAATATGTTTATTATTTTACAAATTTGCTCCAGTAACTCCCGAATGAATTATTATTAAAGTAATGTTTTTACTCATATTACACTTTTGAACGCTTTGATGAAATGCTTGAATTACAAGATTATACTCCGCACACGAAATCTGTAAAATTTTACTTTGTAGGAACTTGTGTTAACACGTTTTTTCCATGTTTCGTTTATAATCACAAATCACCGAAATAAATTTAGATACTCAACTGAACTCTTAGAACTGTCAAAAACTAGTTGGCGCTGATGTCCTAGTGTTTGCGATCCGAAACACGTGAGAAAAAAAGAAATCTGTTTGGCAACTATGGGCAAACATAAAGAAAACTCTTTTACCAACTTTTGATGAAATCTGTTTTATGGGTGGATATTGGTGCCGCTTTAAAATTTAAAATATTCCTTGGTTTAAATATTCATTTTTTTCTGCTTTTATTTTTAGTTCAGGGATACACGTTATTTATAACTCTTTTTTGTAGGTTTGTAGTAAATACCTTGTTGGTAAAGTAATAAGCTCAAATGGAAAGCAGAAAAAAAGGAGTTATTTAAACCAAGCAATACCTATTTAAAAAAATACAGCTGACTAAAATTAAGCGAAATAAGTAATAAAACAATATTTTTATTATCAAAAATTATCGGATCTCTTTTTGGCAAGAGGTGTCGCATGCCATGTTTATTTAGACAGTATGGAACACAACATTTTTTAGGTTTTAACGGAGGTGCGTAGTCTTCCATAACGGAAATAAATACGCGAACTTCAACTAAACAAACCGAAAACACACTAAAACTAAACAAAAAGTCAAAAGGGTTATCAAAAAACACGCTAATAGTACACACAGAGACCGAACAATCACAAACGGTATGAAAATTCAATACAACTTAAAAGAAAATCGAGAATAGAAAATTGACAATACACTTCAAATTTTTGACAACAACGAAATCTCTCGATCGCAAGTCGCAAATGATCGTGGTGCCCTCTGTACGAACTTAACTAAACCAAACTGGGCGATGCCACTACCGGCGCCATCTACGAAATGCGATCCAAACAAAATAATAATGCTTGGCGGGAACGCCCAGCTTACGTATCTGAATTTATTTCGGTGATTTGTGTTTATAATCGAAACCCTTGGGGGAACAAGAGGATATGTCACCAAACCAGTTTTGAGATATTTCAGTTTTAAATATTCAGTCAAATCCTGAAATCATATATTTATACACGAAATGCTAAATAAAAACAGAAAAAATTGACGTATACTATCGAAAAATAAGAGAAAGTATGACAAAACATGCAAATGTCAAAGTTTTTGATATATTTCTAGACTTGTCCCGTTTTTGCCCAAAAATATACATTAGATTTTCTTTCTTAACGACCACAATACACATACAATAACTCTATTTAGTGTGACAAAAACTAATAACACTGGCGTAATTAAAATAAAATGTATTTTACATTTATAAAGAACTTATGGCACGAAGTTAAAAACAATTAACACCGAAGGTGGGTACATAATATAAGCAATAATACTTCCTTCTTGAAGCTGTAGACTAAGGAGATATATACTTTTCGTTTTTTACTACTACAATAGTAATAGTTGCACAGAGTAAATAAACAAAAAAAAAACAAGAACGAAGAACCAAATGCCCGATTCTAAAAATTATTACACAACTATTAAGTACCTCATCCTCATTTGCACTTATACTAAAATATTTTAATCCAAGAGAGCTTGGACTGAAACCGTAGGGCATGCAATGTAAATAAATACAAATGTATTTTTGTTGTTTACAAAACTAACAAGTTTTTAACTGGTGTTTTAAAAATATTGTTCTTCAAGTGAGGAAAAATGAAGTAATTCATAACCGTCAAATAAGCTGATCTGGGTGGGAATTTAATGTCTGTTCGAAAACTGATCGATCTGTCATCGAAAAAATTGCGTTAGTAGTTAATAGTTTCGGCCCCTACACCGCTGTGCTACAATTGTGTCATGGAAAAGAATAGGACCATAGACCTCGTAACTATTAGACCGAACAATAACAAATAAACGTGTTGTCATCATTGTATTCCAGTGTAAAGTAAATCAACATTCAAGCTGCTCCCCTCCACTTTGTTTGCCAGACTTACGCTTGTTAAAAGTATTAACTTCTATGATTTACTAGAATAATATGATATGGAAAATATATAACATTAAGTGAGGAATGAAACACAAAGTCTGCTCCACTAATTTAATAAATAAGTTCAGATTAAAATCCCATACATGTTTCAAAGGTAATTCAGTGGGTAATTATTAAGATGTTGTTATTTATGAAGAGACCAATGACATTGTTAAATTTTAAGCTGAAAGGGGAAGGAAAAAAACAAAATTAGACAATGTAAAAGCAACAAAGGCATCATCAATAAAAGTTTAATGTGATTAGGAAAGATATTTTCTAAAATATGGTGATTAATATAAAACCGCGACCACAGTAAAATAAAGTCAAGTTAGAGACTTACCTAATGTTGAAACATGTATGGGATTTTAATCTGAACTTATTTATTAAATTAGTGGAGCAGACTTTGTGTTTCATTCCTCACTTAAAATATTACTCCACTGTGAGATGGACTACTTCCATAAAATATATAACATTGCCTAAAACCTTGTAAAAAATCTGTAGTATGGCAACGCAGCAAAAAAGAATCCGCCCAGATCCCATCATTTTCGTGACCATCCTCATCGACTCGGCAATACTCGGATTTGTGACAGCGTTTTTCTGTGGGTTTTCCTGGAGTTTTGTCAACCTAACCTTTATTGTTCTGTGGTTTTGTCGCATGCATATGTAAATTCAGAGTAATCCCCACTCCCGACCCCACCTAGCTCCTCACGGCGTCT
This sequence comes from Polydrusus tereticollis, assembly GCA_963920685.1. Classification (NCBI taxonomy): domain Eukaryota; kingdom Metazoa; phylum Arthropoda; class Insecta; order Coleoptera; family Curculionidae; genus Polydrusus; species Polydrusus tereticollis. Next base: position 11,537,090 of record OY987333.1, read on the forward strand.
CGCCACCAAACGATTTTGGCATCACAATTTTATAGCATTTATGAATGGCGTGTCGGATCTATAGTTACGATGCCTATGAATAGGACCAACAATTCTTCTTCGGGAAACAGCCAACCAAACACCAATTTTCTGAGGGTGCAATGTAGACAAAAAATGGGGACTTTCACTACTTCACGGTCCTATAAATCATTTCTTTCTCTCTTATAGTAATTCCTTCAAAATCTACAGCTGGTATTTCTTGGAACACTTGCACTTTATAAGGAAACAAATTTAACTGTTTTTTAAGAACGTTTGCAGCAAGTTTTTCTGTTCTTATAGATGGTCTTCCAGCTTCTTTTTTATGTTATATAGAAAATTCCTAACACTAAAACCGACGTTACGGTATATCATTATCTTTTGGTTCGTTATCGTTTGTCTTGTGATTTTCGCGGTCGTATCTCGACGGAAGGTCTCGACATACATTTTTGCATGTGCATCGTGAACCTACTTCCCTAGCCTCAACTTTATTTCCTTTCTTGTTTACATATTTACATAAAAATGCCCTAAGTTCCCTTTTATTTTCTCTCTTCTTTTTACATTCTGTGTCCTCCATCAAGATGACGGTAATTTTTCGGGCGTTTTTAAGGTTTCTAAGATTTCTATTGTACCCATTGATATTGCAGCCACCGATGTTTAACTCTATTAACTATAGAGCTTCTGGAAAGTCGTCGCTTGTTTGTGGAATCGTTGTGAAAATTGGGTAAGCCTCATATTTATTTATTTACCTGCTCTGTGGAATTATCTGAAGAATGACATCTCAATTCAACATCAACATAGTTTTTGTCTTTTGCACTATCGTTCTTCGAGTCAAAATCATTGCTACTCTCATTGTTATTACCTTCCGAAGATTAGTATTGTCTTTTAACTGCACGTTTCCCTAGTTCAGCTCTATTGAAATCTAGGTGACGTCTCTTCTTGTTGCACATAAACTATTAAAATAATTTTTAAAGAGTAAATACAAAGATTATGGAGACTATGGTCAAATAGCTGTACATATTTTCTTACAAGCAAATATCTATATGGTAGTTCAGAAAATGAATTTCTCACATGTTGTGATATATCATCTTGTTCCCTCAAGGTCTTATCAAGAATAGCTAGGTAACAAGTTCCGGGCAGTTACGTAGAATATTTTTTCTGCAACCGCCGTTTTACTAAGTTTGTACGACACTAAGCGCTGGTTTTCTTTAAGCGTTTTAATGCATTAAGCATTTAAGTGTCCAAAATACCAAATTTAATTCCGGAGCATAAATAACTTGAAATGCTTGTCGATGTTAGTTCAGTTCCAGTTCCAAAAGTTATAATTCTGTCCACCGCAAGCGCTCACGGAAGATTTATTAATAACTCCGCCCCTTGCACCTAGTCTACAGAAGCATACTAGTATAGGAACGAAACACCTCCAAAAGGTCAAAAAGGAAATTCAACCGGTCAGACAATACACTTTACCTAATGGGGTTCAGTGTTTTCGATTGGGAAAATATTTTTTGGGAACGAGGAGCGTATTTTTTAGTCGGAATAGGTTAGAAGCATTTTGGAAAATATACATATTGGAGGTCTTTCGCTTCCACCAGCGATATACAGAGTGTCCGGGAATGATGATGACAAATTTTATATTTAATTATGATTCTACATAAAAAAAATTATGTCAAGAAGTTCATATCAAGATCTAGTTACCATACAGAATAAGCATGAGTCAGGATTATTGTAGGTCATTTGTTACAATATCGGGCGACCCATATTGCAACCAGTGGTAGGTAACAAAATGGTGATGGATTATAATTTGAGTTCATATCTTTTGTCACCAAATATATTTTTGCTATTTTGTGGTGGCCGCCAAGGTACGTAAGATACTTCCTATATGAATTATATTACTAATTTTAAAGAAAAACGATTATAATTTAAGGAAATAGTCCATTCTCAAAGTTAAAGGGTAAGGAAAGTCTACACCTACCACCACTACCTTCGAAACATGTAGACTTATTTATACGAAAAAATTGAGCCCTTGATTGCTTTATTAAATTAGTAGAGAAAGACTTTTTGACTTTCTTTCCTTTTCCTAAAAATGATTCTATTCACTTTACCCGAATTCCTAATAGTTCTTGAAATATCAGGGTTTGAAGTTAAACTAAATTACTAGAGAGCTTAGGAAATAATGTGGTTTACTGACCGTCAATATAGTCAGATATTTCTGCCCTGCAGGAAATATAAGATTTCATGTCTAGAGTAAATTTATATTGTCACACGTTTCCCAAATAAGATCAATAACAAAAACAAACAAGAGTGTCCCCAAATTCGTAAATATTTTTTCTTGTTACTACAAGTTTAATAATAAGTGTTTAAAAGCGAAATTACACTAGACGAAAAACCCTCTTGTTATCGAGCCACTATGGGTCACATGATATTTTTAAAAAGTGACTTCCAATTATACTAACTTATGTATTGTAACTAGATAAATATAGCGGCTGTCCAAGAAGTCTAAAAAGGAATAAATATATATATAATATGAACTTTTTTCATAATTTTTATGTAGAATTATATCTTAAGATTTGTCACAATCATTTCCGAACACCCTGTATTTAAATAATTGTTAATAACAAGTTATTCTGGGTATTATTTAATAAAATTATGTTTATGTGCTTGCTCTATAATATAGAGAATGTCTAAAATATATTTATTGGTATGCTTCCTTAACTTGCATTAATATAATATCAATCAGAAAATCTTTAAAAACAATAATTGTGCAATAAATAATATTTTTATTTTTGTGATATAACATTTTCCTTTTTTTTTCGATATGTGTAGGTATTAATAATTATTATGATCCTGTGAAAGAAGCTCCGTTTCTTGGTCCTAAACAATATTAAATTTAAGCGTTTATTTAAACAAACATTCCGTACAATAATAATGTTATTATTTTGTGATAATTCATCGTGTAACATATTTCATTAAAATTGTAAATATACTGTATACATATCTTTCGATTTAAAAAAATCATTATATTTTATTTTTTAATTTATTTGACTGTATATACATATTATAAAACTTCCCTGTGTAAAAACCGCCCATATAAAAATACATTACAGAACAAGTACTTACAACAACTTTTGTATCACACACAAAATAACATACATTTTGTTTTTTTGATCAATAAAACGTGTATCATACTTCTAACAATTATGGAAGCCTTTTAAAAAAGGTATATCATACTTCTTTAAATTATTTATTGAAGTTTAAATACTTTGCGTCTGTAATGTATTAAACTTAAGAGTACCTTTTAGTGTAAATCTAGTTTACATATAAGATCTAAATACATGGTGTACCTATTACAATACACACAAATGCAGACAAAAATTCCGATCAGTTTATTTTATGCAAAAAGCAAGGATAACAGAATTAACAAGCAATAGTTCTTTTGTACATTTAGGGACCAAAAAGTCCGCCAAATAATTACATTTTTATTTTTAGTCTGTCTTCATTGTGTGTTAATTTATTTATATGTATTTACATTGAAAAATAGCAAATTTGTGATTGTTTGTAATACTAATACAACGAAAATTGTCACGGTTATCAAATTCTAGAAATATGTTTAATTTTACAGGTATCTCTGCTGCAACTATCATAAAATAGGACTTAAATAAATACACTATTTATTCGATAGCCTATGTTTTATTTATTACCATCGTAATCAACTCCGTCATGTCAATTAATTTGATTTGATAAAATTACCATTATTTATATGAGTAATATTATACAGGGTGTATATTTGAATAAATAGAGCATTTCTAATTTATTCACTATTAGTGAGGAAAACAAATAAATTTAAACAAAACGTCAATATTGGTAAACAGTATGGTTTTTAAATTAAAAATTTTAAATTATGGTGCTAAGCTGTCTCATAAAATCTGAGCTATCCAAAAAAAAAGTTGTGCCTGGGATGCTCATTGTCAATAGTTAATTCTATGTAGTGTTTTCGCAAATATTATATCACAAATTCCTGAGTTCCCGGTGGGTATTAAGTGCGTTTGTTTTGTTTTGTGATTGTTTTTGGGGTTTTTTTGGTTTTGAAGAGCAGAACTATTCTGCTACTTGTTTTGTGTTAGATATTTCACCAATCATAGTTTGTAATTTACTTTCTATTTTCGCCTAGTTCTACCTAGATTACTATTGATGACATACCAAATTATTTTCTGTTTATTTTGACTTATTTCTGTAGAGAAGCCGTATACATTTTTTTAGAATTAGCAGTAAATTATATTCTGTTTTCTCAGATTTATAAATAGACTGTATTTGTAAGTCATTTGTATTTTTTGCGTTATGAAAAAGTTCTTTTAAATGTCAACCTTTATTTACGATATCGCGACAAGAATATAATCAATTTTTGCCCTAGTAACTACCTCTATTTGTTACTATTCTGGTTGGTTCATTACTACTCAGTTCTAGGGGCTAAAACTGGTTAATATTATTTTTGCTTGTGGGCATAGGCTACACTTCAGTCATAACTATTGGTGCTGACAAGCAAGCCCCCTATAAGTCCACACACAAGAATCAGGTATAAATTCAGTCCGCATTTGGGCGTGCATAAAATTCTATTTTAAAGCGAGGTGAATAGAAAATTAATCTTAATTTAATCTCGCTGCCTTTATAAGCAAAATTATGGCTTGTTAATTATAACCTACGATAAATTTATTATTTTAACGGCAAATGTGTATGGTAGAAATACCACAAAAATCTTTTGTGTGTGATATTTCTTCGACGGCTACGGCTAAGCATGCGAGAATTTTCACGCGGGAATTTTTATGATTAATGGCAGCTAAATGTTGATTTTGAATGCTTTGTTTCGAATCCGTAGAGAAATTATTGCAGCCTACAAATTTAACGTTCTAAATATCCAAAAATGTCGCTGACAACCGGATAGAATGTGTAATATTATCAGTTTTGACTAAATATAGGAAGAAAAGAAGAGAGGAAGAGACTTGATTAACTCTAATCTCAAATTTTGATTATTAAGTATGACGCTTCTGTCGTTTTTAAATATTTGACAAATAATATAAACAATTTAGTCAGTATTTCAGTGTTTGTGTAGGAATAGTTATTTACATTACTAGATGCAAAACTTAATTTTTTGGTGTGAGGAGGTTTTTGAATAGCCGAGGCGAAGCCTCCGAACATCAAAAAAGGCTTTCGCATCGTTTGATGTATTAAATTTTTTCTACTACTATTCTCTGATCAATATATTATTAAGTAATGAACTTTGATTTTTCCACCTGTAAAATAATCCATGACAACTAGTTATTTGAGTACTGTCAGAGTCTGTCAGTTCAAATTTTTTAATTTCGTTAGTCTAAAATGTTCTCCCAAGACCAAAACGTTGCTATTCAGAAGGCGGCCGAGTTGGCATGTGCCTCACTGTTACCTGAGACGTACAACCTGTTTCTGGAATGGTTCGCGGATAAAAACGTTTCTCAAATTGACGAAAATTAGATGTTAGCGTACTCCTTAGAGAAATCTGAAGCCTTATCACCTCCGTCCCTATGGTCACAATATTCCATGCTCTTTTGACTATTTCTGTGAACAAAAATATATATATTTCGCAGTTTAAGAAACTCATTGCATTTATTAAACGAAAAAACGATGGTTACGAAGCTAAAAAATCTAAAATTTTCAGAAAAGAAGAAATGATAAAGTTTTTACTTGACGCTTCTAATCATAGCTATTTATCTATGAAAGTGATAGCAGTAATGTTAATAGCTGGAGCATGTCGCACCGATGAGATCCATAAAATGAGGTTGAAAGCCGTCGAAATCAAGAATGATGTAGCTATAGTTAAAATCCTCCAGAGCAAAAACAAGGTTCAAAGAAGTTTTGTGACAACCGATGATGGAGGTCCAGTTTCTTTTGTGAGGTTACTACAAGATTACATTAAACCTCGGCCAAATAATGCACAAGACGAACGCTTGTTCTATCGCTATGAACGAGGTAGGTGTGTGAATCAGGTGATTGGAAAACATACTATTTCGAATGTTCCCAAAGAAATTGCCAAATTTTTGAAACTTCAAGACATAAATTAATACACTGGTCACAGCAGCTACGTTTCTCGCAAATGCTCCAGGTATCGACAAATAGAACGAGTTGTAATATGGTCCAAGACCAGAATAATAACGAGACTCTAATACGAAGCAGTGAAGCTATTGAATTGAATAATATTCCATCAATTTATCTTTCCAACTGTTCAAATTTCACTATTAACCTTAATGGCAATAAATAATTATTATTTAAGTTTTATATTGTTGTTATTATACCACTTGTTTTTTCAATAAATATAAGCATTGTTATTAAGTTTTTTTCAAAATTCGCTTGAATAAATACAATAAAAATGTCCTATGAGTATTCGTGTTTTTTGTCCTGGCACCGAAAATAGTACTTTCGTAGCTAGAAACATACTACTTTCGTAGCTAGCAACGTATAATATTCAGGTAACTGTAATGTTTACTTTCGTGACCTTTCGTGTTGCTAGGGCCCGAAGGTTAATTTATTTATACAGTAGTAGAAAAATGGTTTTGTGGTGTAGGTAGTGAGTCAGTATTATCAGTGGAGTTTTTAGGGGGGGGGGGCTGGACCCCCCCCCCCCCCCCGTAGGCTAGATAGTAGAGAAAACTCAAAATTACATTCATTAATTTGTAATAAACAACATGAAACATTATTTCAAATTTTCCACATCGATTTCATTTCTACGAAGGCGTGGAAGGGCCACATAAAATAATACAATAAAATTTTCCTAAAATCCTGTGTCATAAGAGGAAATTTTAACTCAAAATTTTAAACTAAATTTCGTGTTATAAGTCGAAATACTACGAAAATTTTATTTCAATTTATCATAAACCCAAAAAAGATGATATTGGTATGGCACTATTGAAGTATTGATCCTGGACTGTGGTGTAAATAAGATGTTTGGGGATTGATGATGATGACATATTTACTCTTTAAGTTAAACAATGTTCTTTACTCTTCTCTATGTCCTTCTTCTTTTTTAAATATCTTGATGTACAGTTATTATTCAGATTTGTTAATTCATGGTATGCTCTCGTTTGTAGAGTGCTTTTGAATTTTGAATGTTTATGTTTGGGGATTCCCGCAGTTGTTGAAATTGTTGAATTTTATTGTTTGCTCCGTGTTTTCTACTTCAGGGGGTAAAATAATATAAGTTATACATACCTTCAAAAAACTAATATTTAAAATAAAAATATTGGCGTTCATATTTAAAAATTTCTTCATTTTTACGTTTTTTCGGGTCGGACTATCGACACGTAGAAGTTTGATATTTCAAAAAAGGGCATGGCACCCAAAAAAATTTTGCCTGTGGTGCATTCTTTAAGAAAGTAAAAGAGTTGGACCCCCCCCCCCCGTGCGACAATTCTAAATACGCCACTGATTGTTCTATCCTTTCCTTATTATGTTGACTGTTACTGTTCAGGTACTGTAAGGTTTAGAAGTGAGCTTGTAAAGAATGTTGCATGTGCAAAGATTTCTTCTAAGCGAAATTGAAAACATTGTCAGAAAGCACGAGAATACAGTGGAAAAAGAGTAAAGGTGCGCTCAGAGTTGCCGCAACGTAAGACGTAAGACATAATCGATAGTCGATAAGACGTAAGCCGTAACGATATACCCGTTCATAGTTCCAAATAGAAGAAGAACTTCGTTTTCGAGAAAAAAAATAAAAGACACTTCATTTTATGTCTAAATTTTTTTTTCTCGAAAACGAAGGAAGATACGAAAAAATATCAACAGACAAAATAATTTCACTTTCAGTTGCTTAATCCGAGAATAATATAAAATTTTTAAACAAGTCAGTGGCGTTCATTTTTTTGTTAACAAAATTCGTGAGGCTGCCCCTCGGGACGCCACTGGAACTCATAATTAACACCTAGTCAGTGCTAATTTAGTGTCTTATCACAACGAACAACACTGCCAAATTTCACCAAAATCGGCGAAAGGATCTTTGAGATGTTAATAAGAAACCGATTTTTCTTTAAATTTTGACACTCTGTATCTTGAAGAACTTTTCTACTTGAATTTGGTCCAGGAATGCTCCCTTGGAATTACGGCCTCCCATTAAGTAACACCCTGTATATTATGACACGTAGTAGTGACATAAGCCTAAAAATACATAATCAAAAATTATTATGCGGCTGATGTCACTTCGGAACAAGCAATTCCGACTATCTATATTAATATCAAAAATATTTCAGAAAATTATTTTCCAGGTGTGTATTTTTGTCATTCTCCGGTAAATTGCATTGGAGACGGTTAAACATTAATGGATTTAAATAAGGACATTAATAGCAGGATGTCTTCGTTTCTGCTAATAACACTTCAATGCATATTAAACGCATTAATAACAATAAATGGCTCCTTTGTATTAAAACAGAGTCGAGATAGAAATCGATATTTTAATAACTGGTGTAATTTTAAGAATGTTTATGTTAATATTAGTACGGAGAAGGCAACAGCTTTTCATTGCATGTACATGCTTTAAGATATCTGTGAAAGAGGCTCAAATCACTTCGATGTTTGTCGTTTGTCAGATAATAGACGCGTCAGATCTTTCGAATGAAATCCAGCAATCTCAAGCTTTGATTGGGAGCGCAGACTTAATTCCAATTATTTCTTTAATAAATTTGACCATAAGATCATTGAATTTTTAAATTTAGAATTAATAAATAACACGATTTTTATAACTTCGTCGCTATATAATTTTAATGACAAGGATGAGTGCACTTTTAGGGCATCCCATATGGTCAAAGAATTCATTTCTAATCGTTTTAGACTTAAATAACTACCCGTAAATAAAACAATCAAGTCTTTCTCCATAATTTAATATATGCAAATTATCTACAGGGTGGCAATTTGAAAACGAAACAAAGCCAATTGTGGGCACCTCTGGTTTAAAAAAAAAACGCTCGGACTCGTCAATCTTTGATTTTAGAAAGAAACATTCTTTTTGCATTTTCGCCCCCTAAAAGTCAAACCCCTGGCGGAGGCGACAACTACCCCCAAAATTTTAAATGGAATGGGGGGTCGAGTGATACTTTGTTTTAAAGGTATTTTTATGTAGAGTATAACCCCAAAGTTTAACATCGCTTCTATCTACCTAGCCTGTACAGTGGCTCATCAAGAGTACAAAAACAGGTTTTTGACATTTTTGGTAACCTTTCAATAGGCCCCTTTTTGTTACCTGGCAATTTAGCAGGCGAAATATATCTGGAATTATTACAAAATGCCATTTATCCAGCGTTATTAGAAATAATTGAGACTGACGATCAGTAAATGGAAAACCACTTAATATTCCAGCAAGACGGTGCGCCACCCCACTTTGCACTCACTGTTTGTCACTATTTGGACCAAACACTTCCAAGATAATGGATTGGAAGAAGAGGAGGTATGGAGTGACCCCCACGTTCTCCGGATCTAAGACCGTTAGATTTTTTTTATGGGGCCACCTAAAAACTAAAATTTATGCCACCCAACTAACATCTTTGGAACACCTACAACAACGGATAATTGATTAATGTCGTCAAATCACCCCCACAAATGCTTCAGTATGCACGAGAGCATTGTGAACAAAATCTGTACTATTGCATTGAGGCCCAGGGGCAGCGTTTCCAGCATTTACTGGACTGATTTGTAAAAACTCTTTTTGTAATAAAAAAGGTAAAAAGAATTTTTGTACTTTTGGTGAGCCACTGTACTAGGTAGGTAGTAGCGAAAATAAAATCTGAGGTTATACTCTACATAAAACTACCTTTAAAACAAGGTATCACTCGACCCCCTATTCCATTTAGAATGCTGGGGGTAGTTGTCGCCCCCGCTAGGGGTTTGACTTTCAGGGGGCGAAAATGCGAAAAGAATGTTTCCACCTATAATTAAAAATCGACGGGTCCGAGCGTTTTTCTTTTTTAAAACCTGGGGTGCCCAAAATTGACTTTGTTTCGTTTTCAAATGGCCACCCTGTACAGTGTGTCCCCTACATGTTTTCAACGTCTAGACGTGCATCCTAAGGGGATAGTAGAAGGAATAGTACATTATTAGAATAAACCGCCAGTAGAGAGAAAGTAAAAGTTACCTAAAATCGAGTTGAGTGAAATTTTTATGTATAGTTGTCTGTCTCATATTAACGAGTACATACATATCGTTCAAATCCTGCAAAATTTTCATGTAATCAACATAAAATATTTAGTTCTTAAATTCACAGTTAAATACTACACAGAAGGGCGCCTCGGACTTTTGACCAACCCTTCTTTCTCTATTACAGCCTTCCCAAGTAACAGAATGATCGTTCCAATGCCTTAACTGAACCCTTATGTCAAGCTTTTGTGAGAAAATATGTCTTTGTGTTATAAATTAAAACACTTCATTCTACGAATCTTGTCTACAGCCTAAGGTAGACGGTGTTTGGACTAGTGCTAGGAATCGAACTCGAATAATTCGGCTATTAATATTCAAATATTCAAATACCGAATATCTTTCTTGAAAATTATTCATGTGTTCGATTATTCGAATATTCAAATATTTGAATATTCGATTAATTGCAAGTTTAAAAGTTTCAATACTCGAGTATTCAATTATCAAATATTTTTACTTTAAAATTATTTAATGTTACGTAGAAGCTAAAGCTAAAATTTAAATTAAAGGTATTAAAATTCAAATGATAATAAAAGGTTTGAAAATTCGAAATCGAATATTTAAATATTAGAAATCGAATATTTGAATATTCGAAACCGAATATTTGAATACTCTTACATAATATTCGAATATTGAATAATTTGATTATTTAAATAATAAATGAAGTGAGTATTCGAATACTTAAATTTCAAAAATTCCGAGCACTAGTTTGGGCTAGATCTGGGGTGAGCAGTAACTATAGCGAATTTTTTTTAAATGGACACAATTGTCCATATACTTTTTATCCGGAAACGCCTAGTCCTTTAAGGAAACAATTAATTATAAAATGTTTTTAATTACGGGCTAGATTTCTTTTTCCTTTAGATTCCCTAGATTTTGTTGTTCTCTCTTTAAAATCATTAATTAAGCTTGCAGAAAAACAACGGAAAACTGCAAATTTACCTAAAATCCTTGAAGGAAATTAACAAATCACAATAATTTGACAAGCGGCTTAAACGATGCGGTGTTGCCATGATTTTTTTTATATCTGAAATATAGGATATTCGAACTACAGCTTGTAATACTTAGTCAACTATTATAAGAAACCATTACTAATTTATTACAATGGCATTAAATTTGAATAGGAGACTTATATGAGTTAAGATGGGGCTAACCGGTCTCTAATCAGTCTTTTTGTTTCAAATTGGCCATATAGCAATAATATCGTTGTAGGTAAATATGACAACGGCGCCTCGGCCAGCTGACGAATGGTCGACAGCTGTTTTTGTCAGACAATCTACATTATTTTGTTTGCTTACAAGTTATTACGTTTTTCGGCATTTTCTCAGGGTTTTCTTGCGACATTTTTCATTTAGTTTAACAAAGAAATGCATATTATGAGTCGTACAACTGATATTTTATTGGAAATGGCCACATTTTATATTTTTATATTTTTAAAAATCAATAATTTTTTCTCACAACTAGGCGTTTTCGGAGTAATTCGGAGACAAATCAATTGAAAAGTTGTGACCCTCAATTAGGGTGTATATAAAAAATTAGCGGTATATTCGCTGTTTCCGGTGTTTAGTACCAAAAAATATACATTGTGGAAGATCGCCACCATTTATTTGTGTATCTGCGTGTTTAAAAAACGCTTTTTATTTGATAAAATGACCGCGTGGAATGTTTCAAAGGCAATTTTATCAATGTCGACAACTGTACCCGTGGTATTTTCAAGACATCACGTTAAAAAATAAATCTTTCCGCATGTGCCATTAATACCTACAAAGTGCCCCCGCTGTTCGAGGTATCACGCCGTTAAAATCGCGTGCGTGAATTTCAATTTTCGGTCGCATGCTCTTTCGGTTTCGCTTGTTTTGATTTGAACCAACCGTGAATCAATATGCAGACAAGGGATATGTGTATACACATAACGCATTAGAATAATCGGCTAGACACAAGAAGTTAGAAGACATACAAAAGACAGAAGAATACTGCTATGGAAAATAGAGGCATGTGTTTAGGGGAATAGCTTGTAAGTATATGACAGGATGTGTCCAAACGCGCTAACAAACTAACACGACCCCAGCTATAATAATATAGGTAAATGTAAATTGCAAACTCCTTTTCAAATAAGTGGCTTAAAGTCTTTCGAACTTACATGAGTTAAGATGGTCATGCCATGCCATCATGAGATCGCTTTAATTTTTAATATGCTGCGGTCCTTTCAAGTGGTGGAAAAATAAATAAGACGGAATGATCTAAACATCAGCCCTCAAAAGATCATCATAGTCCCCTTCACAAAGCGGAGGAGAAAAGAGAGATTAGAACCCCGAATCCTTCAAGGAGAAACATTGCAGCTGGCTGGGGTAATATATCTGGGGATTATTCTGGACTCTAGACTTACTTGGAATAGCCACATCGGTAACAGTAACAAGGATAATGTACGGTAAGAAATGGGGTTTGTTGCCCAAAGTAGAGGAAAACGGAGAGTTCTGGACCAGGTGGTGCTGGTGGTGCTGGTGGTGCAACTAACCCGGGTGGTTCGGTGGTGCGTTTTATGATCTAACCCGGGTGGTTCGGTGGTGCGTTTTATGATCTAACCCGGGTGGTTCGGTGGTGCGTTTTATGACCTAACCCGGGTGGTTCGGTGGTGCTGTTTTACGAGACCAGTGATGCTGGTGGTGCTGTTTTACGAGACCAGTGGTGCTGGTGGTGCTGTTTTATAATCTAACCCGGGCGGTTCGGTGGTGCGTTTTATGACCTAACCCGGGTGGTTCGGTGGTGCTGTTTTACGAGACCAGTGGTGCTGGTGGTGCTGTTTTACGAGACCAGTGGTGCTGGTGGTGCTGTTTTACGAGACCAGTGGTGCTGGTGGTGCGTTTTATGATCTAACCCAAGTGGTTCGGTGGTGCGTTTTATGATCTAACCCGGGTGGTTCGGTGGTGCTGTTTATGAGCTAACCCGGGTGCTTTCGTGAGGCGGCTCTGTCAATATCTCTCTACTGTGTTAATTTATGCGGGTAATAAAACCGACAAGGGTCGGATCGGCCTGCATGCTTATAGAGGTAAAAAACCGCTTTAGAATGTTTTTGGTATATCTTTTTTAGATAATTTTGGGGGAAATAATTTGCCTGAGATGCCAATTAAAAAAAGCCTACATTTAATTGTATTTTAGATTCTTGAATTTTGTACATGGATTAAAAATCTACTATTTCTTGAAATTGTATACATTATGTTAGATAATTAAGGAATAAAAAAGATGAAAATAGCAATTATAATTAGAAAAAAAATATTTTAATGTTATTAAGACTTTGTAAATATCTGTAAAAACTGTTCTAAATCCTGTCATTTCTGAAAATTGTATACTGAGTGTTTAGAATTTAGTAAAAAATTAAAAAAAATGTTTTAACGTTATTAAGCCCTGTGAAAATTTGTAAAACAGTCGCAAATCGTCCTATTTTCTTAAAAGTGTATACTGAGTGTTTAGAATTTAGTAAAAATTAAAAAAAATGTTTTAAATTTGTTAAATCATGCGAAATCTTGTATAAAATGACTAGAACCGTTCTTAATCATGGCATTTCTGAAAATTGTATACTGAGTGTTTAGAATTTAGTAAAAAATTAAAAAAAAATGTTTTAACGTTATTAAGCCCTGTGAAACTTTGTAAAAAATGACTAAAACAGTCGCAAATCGTCCTATTTTCTTAAAAGTGTATACTGAGTGTTTAGAATTTAGTAAAAATTAAAAAAAAATGTTTTAAATTTGTTAAATCATGTGAAATCTTGTATAAAATGACTAGAACCGTTCTTAATCATGGCATTTCTGAAAATTGTATACTGAGTGTTTAGAATTTAGTAAAAAATTAAAAAAAATGTTTTAACGTTATTAAGCCCTGTGAAACTTTGTAAAAAATGACTAAAACAGTCGCAAATCGTCCTATTTTCTTAAAAGTGTATACTGAGTGTTTAGAATTTAGTAAAAATTAAAAAAAATGTTTTAAATTTGTTAAATCATGTGAAATCTTGTATAAAATGACTAGAACCGTTCTTAATCATGGCATTTCTGAAAATTGTATACTGAGTGTTTAGAATTTAGTAAAAAATTAAAAAAAATGTTTTAACGTTATTAAGCCCTGTGAAACTTTGTAAAAAATGACTAAAACAGTCGCAAATCGTCCTATTTTCTTAAAAGTGTATACTGAGTGTTTAGAATTTAGTAAAAATTAAAAAAAAATGTTTTAAATTTGTTAAATCATGTGAAATCTTGTATAAAATGACCAGAACCGTTCTTAATCATGGCATTTCTGAAAATTGTATACTGAGTGTTTAGAATTTAGTAAAAAATTAAAAAAAAAATGTTTTAACGTTATTAAGCCCTGTGAAACTTTGTAAAAAATGACTAAAACAGTCGCAAATCGTCCTATTTTCTTAAAAGTGTATACTGAGTGTTTAGAATTTAGTAAAAATTAAAAAAAATGTTTTAAATTTGTTAAATCATGTGAAATCTTGTATAAAATGACTAGAACCGTTCTTAATCATGACATTTCTGAAAATTGTATACTGAGTGTTAAGTATTTAGTGAAATGGTGGCTATTTAGTTAATTCGTGACTTGTTTTGTACAGATTCTTTAGCATTTCTTAAGAACCGAAAAAGAAAACAGAAAAGAAAAAATAAAAGAAAAAAACAACTCCAAGTGTCTTTGCGAACAATCGGCAATAAAATAGAGTATTTCAGTTTTTAATTTTTCGTAAATAAAAGTTGGTTAGATTAATAGTCTCTGTGAATATAATAACATAAACAAAGTGATATGCCGTAAATTTAGGAGTACAGTATAAATTATGCCTCTATTAAAATATACCGCAATAACTAACTACCAAAGGATTTTTGATATTTTGAATATATTTGATGCTCATAGCATTATCACATTTCCAAAGGCTCTAAATTTTAGAAAAATGTTCTAATAGAATATGTCTATCAATATAAAGTAAAGGTATTGTTAGGTTTTTTTAAAAAATACGACCTACAACAGTCTCTGCTACAGCATGGCTGACTCTGTAGAAACTTCTGTGAAACCATAATAATTATATCAATAATCGAGTTGTCGTTATGATAATATTTTCTTCCAATATCCGACTCCACTATCCATAAAAGTTATGTTAGAAAATTCATAATTGAGCGCATTGTAATTTTTTAAAAAGAAATTCACTTCACACACAAAGATGTAGCCATTCAATCCATGAAAATAATGCAAGTCAGTATGCGTATGTTATGGCTAACTGTTTAAATGTCTATTCCTTCCACGTTTATCGGAAGAAATACTTTTTTTATACTAGTATTTTAGTTGAAAATAAGATCATAAATCATCTATACAAAACAAGCGTCCCTTATGGATTTGAACGAAAATCATAGATTCGACTATTTTCATGAAAAATAAATCTAAGTACGGAATAATGCAGGAAGATTATCTATTTTCTTGGTTTAGAAAGTGATGTAGTTAAGATTTATAACTTAGGAATAAATAAATTATTATTAATCTTTTCGACCTATTTCTCTTGCATATTTAATTTCTTTGATAGTAAGAACTAATCTTTTTATTTTACAAAGTAAAAAAAAAGCTAAAGATCGGAGTTGTCAGTCAGGTATAAGAACTGATTTAACACGATGGTTTTTGTACAAACGTTCACATACAATTGTATGCTTTTTAACCGATTGTGTTGGAAAAAATGACGATTTATAGATTAGATATTTAGACGAAGAGCTAACCTTCTCAATAAACTATTGATTATTGCCCTGCTAGCTAGACAACACTTTTTATGTTAGTCAAAAAAAAAATTTTTTTTTTTTCGGACGCTATTACAGATTTCATCGTTAACTAACAAACATTAAGACCAAAAAAATTAGCGTGCAAGATGAAATGTATAGGTTCACTTCATTTCTACATTATTTTACAACTCTCAATCGCATTAAAAACAAGATCGAATAAAAAATAACTTATGACATATGGACGAAAAATGTTTTTCGGGCTATTTAGGTTAGCAACCGCATTACGTCTGAAATACTACATTTTTCGAGCTTATAACATAATTTACTATTTTAACGTTAAAATAGGGGAAATGATGTATCAAAATGGATACTTTTTTTTTATCGGTCACGAGATTATAGTTTCTTTTAAAATGAACTCTAATATTTACAACACAAAATATCCTTTAAACCACATTAGTTTAAAACTCGTCTGTCGCTTTCCCTCTATTGTGAGTTTGTTTAAAGTATAGCGTAGTATATATTTAGATGAATTTCGCAAATGTTGAATACTTTCAAAACTGAAAAAGCCGCCCTTTGCAATAAATATCTCCGTAGAGTTAGGTACCCTGCAGATTAAGGGTATTTCAGCGGATAATCATATACAAATTCAAAGATTTTGGCTATTTTAATGGATTAACAAACAATATCTATAGGATGACTTTACTGATAAAAAAAAAATAACAAAAATCCATAAAGTCTAGGCTCACATGAAATTCCATAAAGAGCAGCTGCATAGCCTTATCACATCAAACTATATTTTTATTTCGTTCTATTGTCAAAAGTCTGTGTTTAGGAGATTATCGTTCATTTTAAAATGAACTCTAATATGTACATCACCATAAACTACCTCTTAAGCCGTCGTAAAAATACACTTTTCGATTTACCTATATATTGATTTTCTAATATTAAATATCTACAATAGTCGAAATTCGCTCGCTAATACCTATGTATGCAAGGTTTCTTCAAAAAATGACAATTTTGTTGTTTAATGGCTTGAAAAAATGGAAAAAGGAGGTTTTTGCATCCATTTATTTCCAGATGAGTGTTAAAAATACTTATAAAACTCGGTATACCGAAGATCAAACATTAATGAGAGGGTTGAGTCCTGTTTGCCAAATCCTGATTTTTAATTTGACGTTGGCAACGGTACAATTTTTTAACATTTATCATAAGAGGCGTATATTTTTGGAGCTTAGATCTACCAGTTTATCCACGTCCCATTTATTGTTAGTGCTTTAGTAATTTTACTTTCCAATTATTTTTTACCAAAACGCGTAGTTGAAACAGTGTCTATATCAGACGATATAATAAATTTTAAGGATTAATTTGCTTACAAATGCACTTTAATTTATTTAGGCTAAAGCAGCCAGACATATACTGGAACTACGAAAACCCTATTACAATTTGGTTGCCTAGAGAAAATTTTGTAAAAAACATAGCTTTCTACACAAATGCTTGCACATTATGTACCTATCATTTTAAGATGCCTGGCGACATCAATGTAAGCATTGACATAATGACGCAAGATATAGATAGGTACTAGAATATTCAAGATTTCTATTAACGATACACTTCAGCATACATGCGAGATGTCATTAATGTCTACGGAAGGCAACAGACATACCAGCTATTTTTACATGGGATTCCATAGACTTGGACGCTTCTTGTTTAGAAATATTTGATGTCATCTTGAGGAGTTCCGTATTGAAGCATCAAACCTACCTGCCAAATAATTGACGAAATATGGGATATCATAAAATATGCCCCCCATCGAACTAAATGATCCTATAAACCAGCTTCACAAACCGTAATTTGTGATGCTAACACGATTAATACGCAATAGAACAAGATTAAGAAACAAAATTTAAAGTAGCTCTTTATCACACGAAAATAATTAAATAATTTACGGTTACAGAACAATAATTATTTTAAAAAGCTGTATAACTAAATATATTATGTTATTAGGAATATTCTGTCTAAAGTAACAGCTAATCTTAGTCGAAAATGAGATCGTATTATTGATTGTTGAATTCGTTAGGTATGAAATAAAATTAGAGATTTCGTCTATTTTTTCACGATTAAAAAAGAATACCTATATTTAGCTAAAAATGAAACGATTACAGTGGTAGATTAATTCACTTTACCAAGCATGTAAACTACTAATTTTGCAATAAATATCTTCTATATTTCTAGCTAGGTTTACTCGAAAATGTTGGGCTATTTTCATCAAAAATCCCGATACGAAATTGAAAAATTTGCCTATTTTTGTCGGTTTACAAAGTGATAGTGGAATATTGATTTGATCAAAGAACAATAATTATTTTAAAAATGTTGTATAATTAACTAAATGTCGGTGTTATCAGGCAGGCAAGAAGTTATTTATCTGAATCTTATTTGTACCATTAGCGTTTATATACAAATGTTAGTGGTTTTCAAAAATTGATATCTCGGAAATTATTAGGTTTAGACTTATAATACGCTTATTAAAAAATAATGACTACTTTATGCAAAATTCAAAAATATTATAAGATGTAGGATAACCCAGTAACTTAACCAAAGATTTTCGGTCTTCGTAAAGCTTTATACGTTTCTTCAGCGTACCAAACATTCACTTTTTTTAAATATTGACATCGGGTTAGGATTCTGAACATAGGATTAACATCACTCCAATAGTGAACATGTTGCGTTGTCACAGTTCCATTCGTCGAAAAGTAAACAAAACCGTTTGAGCTACGTGGGGAATAAATAAAGTTGGCTTGTTGAAAAATTTTAATATTTATTAAGGTAAAAGACTATAAATATATCGATACAACACTTTGGCATTTCTAATACTACAAACATGAATATCTAAAATGTGATATTTAAAACCATCAACTCTCTCTCCCTTCTCTAATTTTGGTACACCAATGCTGTCTTCTAAGTTTATAATATATGGCGTCCTGCAGTTTAATTCCAAAAATGTTTTAACTAAAAATTCCTCTTTAACACGTCCTTTAACGTAAATAATGTATGCGTCTATCAGATTGTTGGATATGATATTATGTAGTTCCTTGTAATCGGTATCACCATAATTATAAAGGATACCATGATGATTTCCAAATAGATATTTGACTTGTTTCTTGCAAGCCTTACTTAAGGTGTCGAATGGTTTAACTGCTTTAAAAAAGTAACTTTTCATACTATTTCCATCATAAATAGCCAATTCTTTCGCGTAAAATTCAGGTATGTTAAATCCTTGAATATCGACTACAACGAACTTCATTGTCTGAAGACTCAAATCAAGCAAGTATATTTTCATATTTTTATCGCTCTTAAGTTCGATTTCAAAAGCACACCCCCACTTTTCGATAATTTCACAGTCTTAGCACATAGATCTTATATTTTTATTTACGATCAATTCATCTTTATTCGCCAATCGGCTCAAACGAGTCTGCTTTTGAAAGTAATATAGCCTTAGTATTCAGAAAATATTAATAATATCGGAGCTTAAAACATCCTTGACACTAAAAAATCATTGTGTTTCCTAACAAAACCCATCATCTTGTCTATTTAGCTTGCTTTCCTATTGTTTAGCAGGTTAAATAAAATTATTATTTCGCTCTTTTTGTCGGTACTGAATCGTTAGGGGAATACGTTTCTAGTTCTATAAGAGAGACAGTTAAAATTTATGTAAGCAATCAAAAATCCTACACTATGAGCTACTTAGTTAAAATTTCATATTTCCTTCCTGGATCAGGCAAAATTTGTGATGTGTCGGACAAAATTTATAAAAATACGAAAAAAAAAAATGCTGGACGCATTTTTAGCGTGACTTTCTATTTAATACCATCTTATTTCAAGCTATAATTCGGTTGTCAAAATGAGAATAAAATAATTTTCCCATGGTTTATGTCATCTTAAAAAAGTCAAAAGGTTATATTCTGTAGAGGGTCAGATACATTCAAATTTAAATATTTTCTCCAAGAAGAATTTTAAGATAGTATTATAGTAAATAAAAATTCTATACCTCCAATATTTCTTGGAAACATATCGTGTTCTAGCGACATAACCCAAAAGTACCTCTATTCAGAAACGCATCGTACTTTTCTTGTCAATAATTGTCTCATTGTCCCATCCATTACATTATTATAATCTTAAAGCACCTGTTACCAGCATTATCTGTTTTTTATGGTTTTCATAAAACATAGCGATTACCGATGAAAATTAAACGAAAACTTAATAAATAACTTTTTTTTCAACTGAAATAGACTGATTTTCGATGGAAAAATGTTACTTATAACTAAAAATGAATATAAGACATATACGCAATGATATTTAGAATAAATCAATGTTTTCTAAAATTACTATGAAATATTCACAAATTCGTTTCGTTATAACCAAAGCAGCAAGGCTTGCAGATTTCGTATAGAGTTCAAACGCGATACTGAGATGATCTTTTTTTTTTTTATATTTTTGTAGAATAATGCACCACTACGTTGTAAGTACTTGAGAGAGGACTTTCTTGAAAAATCCTCAAATTTCTCTGCAATTTTGTTCCTTCTAGAGTTAAATTCACACAGAAAACCCCGTATTCTTATCTTTCAGGTTGGTATATTAAAAAGGGCTTATTAGTATGGTTTAGAAAACAAGCAATATTAATTAACGGATGTTTTTTCGTCGTATGAAGAGTTGAAAAATTTTTTTTTCCACTCCAATGGTTGCGATGCAGAGAGTCGGGTTTCATCATAATCTTTCAGGGTAGCTCAGGTTTGATTGCATGTAGAGAGTCGGGTTTCATCATAATCTTTCAGGGTAGCTCAGGTTTGATTACATGTACTAAGGTTAGTGCTCCTTGCAATCGGTTTCAGGTTTGACGCGCCCCCCTCAGGTTTGTTCAGGTTTCTCAAACGTTTGAGAAACCTGAACAAACCTGAGGGGGGCGCGTCAAACCTGAAACCGATTGCAAGGAGCACTAACCTTAGTACATGTAATCAAACCTGAGCTACCCTGAAAGATTATGATGAAACCCGACTCTCTACATGCAATCAAACCTGAGCTACCCTGAAAGATTATGATGAAACCCGACTCTCTGCATCGCAACCATTGGAGTGGAAAAAAAAATTTTTCAACTCTTCATACGACGAAAAAACATCCGTTAATTAATATTGCTTGTTTTCTAAACCATACTAATAAGTCCTTTTTAATATACCAACCTGAAAGATAAGAATACGGGGTTTTCTGTGTGAATTTAACTCTAGAAGGAACAAAATTGCAGAGAAATTTGAGGATTTTTCAAGAAAGTCCTCTCTCAAGTACTTACAACGTAGTGGTGCATTATTCTACAAAAATATAAAAAAAAAAAGATCATCTCAGTATCGCGTTTGAACTCTATACGAAATCTGCAAGCCTTGCTGCTTTGGTTATAACGAAACGAATTTGTGAATATTTCATAGTAATTTTAGAAAACATTGATTTATTCTAAATATCATTGCGTATATGTCTTATATTCATTTTTAGTTATAAGTAACATTTTTCCATCGAAAATCAGTCTATTTCAGTTGAAAAAAAAGTTATTTATTAAGTTTTCGTTTAATTTTCATCGGTAATCGCTATGTTTTATGAAAACCATAAAAAACAGATAATGCTGGTAACAGGTGCTTTAAGATTATAATAATGTAATGGATGGGACAATGAGACAATTATTGACAAGAAAAGTACGATGCGTTTCTGAATAGAGGTACTTTTGGGTTATGTCGCTAGAACACGATATGTTTCCAAGAAATATTGGAGGTATAGAATTTTTATTTACTATAATACTATCTTAAAATTCTTCTTGGAGAAAATATTTAAATTTGAATGTATCTGACCCTCTACAGAATATAACCTTTTGACTTTTTTAAGATGACATAAACCATGGGAAAATTATTTTATTCTCATTTTGACAACCGAATTATAGCTTGAAATAAGATGGTATTAAATAGAAAGTCACGCTAAAAATGCATCCAGCATTTTTTTTTTTCGTATTTTTATAAATTTTGTCCGACACATCACAAATTTTGCCTGATCCAGGAAGGAAATATGAAATTTTAACTAAGTAGCTCATAGTGTAGGATTTTTGATTGCTTACATAAATTTTAACTGTCTCTCTTATAGAACTAGAAACGTATTCCCCTAACGATTCAGTACCGACAAAAAGAGCGAAATAATAATTTTATTTAACCTGCTAAACAATAGGAAAGCAAGCTAAATAGACAAGATGATGGGTTTTGTTAGGAAACACAATGATTTTTTAGTGTCAAGGATGTTTTAAGCTCCGATATTATTAATATTTTCTGAATACTAAGGCTATATTACTTTCAAAAGCAGACTCGTTTGAGCCGATTGGCGAATAAAGATGAATTGATCGTAAATAAAAATATAAGATCTATGTGCTAAGACTGTGAAATTATCGAAAAGTGGGGGTGTGCTTTTGAAATCGAACTTAAGAGCGATAAAAATATGAAAATATACTTGCTTGATTTGAGTCTTCAGACAATGAAGTTCGTTGTAGTCGATATTCAAGGATTTAACATACCTGAATTTTACGCGAAAGAATTGGCTATTTATGATGGAAATAGTATGAAAAGTTACTTTTTTAAACCAGTTAAACCATTCGACACCTTAAGTAAGGCTTGCAAGAAACAAGTCAAATATCTATTTGGAAATCATCATGGTATCCTTTATAATTATGGTGATACCGATTACAAGGAACTACATAATATCATATCCAACAATCTGATAGACGCATACATTATTTACGTTAAAGGACGTGTTAAAGAGGAATTTTTAGTTAAAACATTTTTGGAATTAAACTGCAGGACGCCATATATTATAAACTTAGAAGACAGCATTGGTGTACCAAAATTAGAGAAGGGAGAGAGAGTTGATGGTTTTAAATATCACATTTTAGATATTCATGTTTGTAGTATTAGAAATGCCAAAGTGTTGTATCGATATATTTATAGTCTTTTACCTTAATAAATATTAAAATTTTTCAACAAGCCAACTTTATTTATTCCCCACGTAGCTCAAACGGTTTTGTTTACTTTTCGACGAATGGAACTGTGACAACGCAACATGTTCACTATTGGAGTGATGTTAATCCTATGTTCAGAATCCTAACCCGATGTCAATATTTAAAAAAAGTGAATGTTTGGTACGCTGAAGAAACGTATAAAGCTTTACGAAGACCGAAAATCTTTGGTTAAGTTACTGGGTTATCCTACATCTTATAATATTTTTGAATTTTGCATAAAGTAGTCATTATTTTTTAATAAGCGTATTATAAGTCTAAACCTAATAATTTCCGAGATATCAATTTTTGAAAACCACTAACATTTGTATATAAACGCTAATGGTACAAATAAGATTCAGATAAATAACTTCTTGCCTGCCTGATAACACCGACATTTAGTTAATTATACAACATTTTTAAAATAATTATTGTTCTTTGATCAAATCAATATTCCACTATCACTTTGTAAACCGACAAAAATAGGCAAATTTTTCAATTTCGTATCGGGATTTTTGATGAAAATAGCCCAACATTTTCGAGTAAACCTAGCTAGAAATATAGAAGATATTTATTGCAAAATTAGTAGTTTACATGCTTGGTAAAGTGAATTAATCTACCACTGTAATCGTTTCATTTTTAGCTAAATATAGGTATTCTTTTTTAATCGTGAAAAAATAGACGAAATCTCTAATTTTATTTCATACCTAACGAATTCAACAATCAATAATACGATCTCATTTTCGACTAAGATTAGCTGTTACTTTAGACAGAATATTCCTAATAACATAATATATTTAGTTATACAGCTTTTTAAAATAATTATTGTTCTGTAACCGTAAATTATTTAATTATTTTCGTGTGATAAAGAGCTACTTTAAATTTTGTTTCTTAATCTTGTTCTATTGCGTATTAATCGTGTTAGCATCACAAATTACGGTTTGTGAAGCTGGTTTATAGGATCATTTAGTTCGATGGGGGGCATATTTTATGATATCCCATATTTCGTCAATTATTTGGCAGGTAGGTTTGATGCTTCAATACGGAACTCCTCAAGATGACATCAAATATTTCTAAACAAGAAGCGTCCAAGTCTATGGAATCCCATGTAAAAATAGCTGGTATGTCTGTTGCCTTCCGTAGACATTAATGACATCTCGCATGTATGCTGAAGTGTATCGTTAATAGAAATCTTGAATATTCTAGTACCTATCTATATCTTGCGTCATTATGTCAATGCTTACATTGATGTCGCCAGGCATCTTAAAATGATAGGTACATAATGTGCAAGCATTTGTGTAGAAAGCTATGTTTTTTACAAAATTTTCTCTAGGCAACCAAATTGTAATAGGGTTTTCGTAGTTCCAGTATATGTCTGGCTGCTTTAGCCTAAATAAATTAAAGTGCATTTGTAAGCAAATTAATCCTTAAAATTTATTATATCGTCTGATATAGACACTGTTTCAACTACGCGTTTTGGTAAAAAATAATTGGAAAGTAAAATTACTAAAGCACTAACAATAAATGGGACGTGGATAAACTGGTAGATCTAAGCTCCAAAAATATACGCCTCTTATGATAAATGTTAAAAAATTGTACCGTTGCCAACGTCAAATTAAAAATCAGGATTTGGCAAACAGGACTCAACCCTCTCATTAATGTTTGATCTTCGGTATACCGAGTTTTATAAGTATTTTTAACACTCATCTGGAAATAAATGGATGCAAAAACCTCCTTTTTCCATTTTTTCAAGCCATTAAACAACAAAATTGTCATTTTTTGAAGAAACCTTGCATACATAGGTATTAGCGAGCGAATTTCGACTATTGTAGATATTTAATATTAGAAAATCAATATATAGGTAAATCGAAAAGTGTATTTTTACGACGGCTTAAGAGGTAGTTTATGGTGATGTACATATTAGAGTTCATTTTAAAATGAACGATAATCTCCTAAACACAGACTTTTGACAATAGAACGAAATAAAAATATAGTTTGATGTGA
Source organism: Polydrusus tereticollis (assembly GCA_963920685.1). Classification (NCBI taxonomy): domain Eukaryota; kingdom Metazoa; phylum Arthropoda; class Insecta; order Coleoptera; family Curculionidae; genus Polydrusus; species Polydrusus tereticollis. Next base: position 11,562,122 of record OY987333.1, read on the forward strand.
TAAGGCTATGCAGCTGCTCTTTATGGAATTTCATGTGAGCCTAGACTTTATGGATTTTTGTTATTTTTTTTTTATCAGTAAAGTCATCCTATAGATATTGTTTGTTAATCCATTAAAATAGCCAAAATCTTTGAATTTGTATATGATTATCCGCTGAAATACCCTTAATCTGCAGGGTACCTAACTCTACGGAGATATTTATTGCAAAGGGCGGCTTTTTCAGTTTTGAAAGTATTCAACATTTGCGAAATTCATCTAAATATATACTACGCTATACTTTAAACAAACTCACAATAGAGGGAAAGCGACAGACGAGTTTTAAACTAATGTGGTTTAAAGGATATTTTGTGTTGTAAATATTAGAGTTCATTTTAAAAGAAACTATAATCTCGTGACCGATAAAAAAAAAGTATCCATTTTGATACATCATTTCCCCTATTTTAACGTTAAAATAGTAAATTATGTTATAAGCTCGAAAAATGTAGTATTTCAGACGTAATGCGGTTGCTAACCTAAATAGCCCGAAAAACATTTTTCGTCCATATGTCATAAGTTATTTTTTATTCGATCTTGTTTTTAATGCGATTGAGAGTTGTAAAATAATGTAGAAATGAAGTGAACCTATACATTTCATCTTGCACGCTAATTTTTTTGGTCTTAATGTTTGTTAGTTAACGATGAAATCTGTAATAGCGTCCGAAAAAAAAAAAATTTTTTTTTTGACTAACATAAAAAGTGTTGTCTAGCTAGCAGGGCAATAATCAATAGTTTATTGAGAAGGTTAGCTCTTCGTCTAAATATCTAATCTATAAATCGTCATTTTTTCCAACACAATCGGTTAAAAAGCATACAATTGTATGTGAACGTTTGTACAAAAACCATCGTGTTAAATCAGTTCTTATACCTGACTGACAACTCCGATCTTTAGCTTTTTTTTTACTTTGTAAAATAAAAAGATTAGTTCTTACTATCAAAGAAATTAAATATGCAAGAGAAATAGGTCGAAAAGATTAATAATAATTTATTTATTCCTAAGTTATAAATCTTAACTACATCACTTTCTAAACCAAGAAAATAGATAATCTTCCTGCATTATTCCGTACTTAGATTTATTTTTCATGAAAATAGTCGAATCTATGATTTTCGTTCAAATCCATAAGGGACGCTTGTTTTGTATAGATGATTTATGATCTTATTTTCAACTAAAATACTAGTATAAAAAAAGTATTTCTTCCGATAAACGTGGAAGGAATAGACATTTAAACAGTTAGCCATAACATACGCATACTGACTTGCATTATTTTCATGGATTGAATGGCTACATCTTTGTGTGTGAAGTGAATTTCTTTTTAAAAAATTACAATGCGCTCAATTATGAATTTTCTAACATAACTTTTATGGATAGTGGAGTCGGATATTGGAAGAAAATATTATCATAACGACAACTCGATTATTGATATAATTATTATGGTTTCACAGAAGTTTCTACAGAGTCAGCCATGCTGTAGCAGAGACTGTTGTAGGTCGTATTTTTTAAAAAAACCTAACAATACCTTTACTTTATATTGATAGACATATTCTATTAGAACATTTTTCTAAAATTTAGAGCCTTTGGAAATGTGATAATGCTATGAGCATCAAATATATTCAAAATATCAAAAATCCTTTGGTAGTTAGTTATTGCGGTATATTTTAATAGAGGCATAATTTATACTGTACTCCTAAATTTACGGCATATCACTTTGTTTATGTTATTATATTCACAGAGACTATTAATCTAACCAACTTTTATTTACGAAAAATTAAAAACTGAAATACTCTATTTTATTGCCGATTGTTCGCAAAGACACTTGGAGTTGTTTTTTTCTTTTATTTTTTCTTTTCTGTTTTCTTTTTCGGTTCTTAAGAAATGCTAAAGAATCTGTACAAAACAAGTCACGAATTAACTAAATAGCCACCATTTCACTAAATACTTAACACTCAGTATACAATTTTCAGAAATGTCATGATTAAGAACGGTTCTAGTCATTTTATACAAGATTTCACATGATTTAACAAATTTAAAACATTTTTTTTAATTTTTACTAAATTCTAAACACTCAGTATACACTTTTAAGAAAATAGGACGATTTGCGACTGTTTTAGTCATTTTTTACAAAGTTTCACAGGGCTTAATAACGTTAAAACATTTTTTTTTTAATTTTTTACTAAATTCTAAACACTCAGTATACAATTTTCAGAAATGCCATGATTAAGAACGGTTCTGGTCATTTTATACAAGATTTCACATGATTTAACAAATTTAAAACATTTTTTTTTAATTTTTACTAAATTCTAAACACTCAGTATACACTTTTAAGAAAATAGGACGATTTGCGACTGTTTTAGTCATTTTTTACAAAGTTTCACAGGGCTTAATAACGTTAAAACATTTTTTTTAATTTTTTACTAAATTCTAAACACTCAGTATACAATTTTCAGAAATGCCATGATTAAGAACGGTTCTAGTCATTTTATACAAGATTTCACATGATTTAACAAATTTAAAACATTTTTTTTAATTTTTACTAAATTCTAAACACTCAGTATACACTTTTAAGAAAATAGGACGATTTGCGACTGTTTTAGTCATTTTTTACAAAGTTTCACAGGGCTTAATAACGTTAAAACATTTTTTTTAATTTTTTACTAAATTCTAAACACTCAGTATACAATTTTCAGAAATGCCATGATTAAGAACGGTTCTAGTCATTTTATACAAGATTTCACATGATTTAACAAATTTAAAACATTTTTTTTTAATTTTTACTAAATTCTAAACACTCAGTATACACTTTTAAGAAAATAGGACGATTTGCGACTGTTTTAGTCATTTTTTACAAAGTTTCACAGGGCTTAATAACGTTAAAACATTTTTTTTTAATTTTTTACTAAATTCTAAACACTCAGTATACAATTTTCAGAAATGCCATGATTAAGAACGGTTCTAGTCATTTTATACAAGATTTCGCATGATTTAACAAATTTAAAACATTTTTTTTAATTTTTACTAAATTCTAAACACTCAGTATACACTTTTAAGAAAATAGGACGATTTGCGACTGTTTTACAAATTTTCACAGGGCTTAATAACGTTAAAACATTTTTTTTAATTTTTTACTAAATTCTAAACACTCAGTATACAATTTTCAGAAATGACAGGATTTAGAACAGTTTTTACAGATATTTACAAAGTCTTAATAACATTAAAATATTTTTTTTCTAATTATAATTGCTATTTTCATCTTTTTTATTCCTTAATTATCTAACATAATGTATACAATTTCAAGAAATAGTAGATTTTTAATCCATGTACAAAATTCAAGAATCTAAAATACAATTAAATGTAGGCTTTTTTTAATTGGCATCTCAGGCAAATTATTTCCCCCAAAATTATCTAAAAAAGATATACCAAAAACATTCTAAAGCGGTTTTTTACCTCTATAAGCATGCAGGCCGATCCGACCCTTGTCGGTTTTATTACCCGCATAAATTAACACAGTAGAGAGATATTGACAGAGCCGCCTCACGAAAGCACCCGGGTTAGCTCATAAACAGCACCACCGAACCACCCGGGTTAGATCATAAAACGCACCACCGAACCACTTGGGTTAGATCATAAAACGCACCACCAGCACCACTGGTCTCGTAAAACAGCACCACCAGCACCACTGGTCTCGTAAAACAGCACCACCAGCACCACTGGTCTCGTAAAACAGCACCACCGAACCACCCGGGTTAGGTCATAAAACGCACCACCGAACCGCCCGGGTTAGATTATAAAACAGCACCACCAGCACCACTGGTCTCGTAAAACAGCACCACCAGCATCACTGGTCTCGTAAAACAGCACCACCGAACCACCCGGGTTAGGTCATAAAACGCACCACCGAACCACCCGGGTTAGATCATAAAACGCACCACCGAACCACCCGGGTTAGATCATAAAACGCACCACCGAACCACCCGGGTTAGTTGCACCACCAGCACCACCAGCACCACCTGGTCCAGAACTCTCCGTTTTCCTCTACTGCCCAAGATGGTGAACTGGATATACACCAGAGCGTTGCTACCCTCAATAACTAATGCCTCCATGGTCTGGTAGCCAAAAGTTCTGCAGAAGACCTCTACACTGAAGCTAGAAAGCTAGTTGCTTAGGTGTAACAGGGGCAATGAAATCAGCTTCTTCTGCACCGATGGAGCGCCTTCTTGACCTCACTACTCTTCATTTGACGATAGAGGGGGAGGCGAGAATGGGCCTCCACCGCCTTCAGATAATACTGCCGACCTTCACAAGAGAAAAGGTAGGTCACGAACTTGTAGAAGAAATAGCACATGTGCCGGAAATGAAGAAAAGATCAGACCACATGACACCAAAAATTGTTTACGACACATCCTTTGAGATAAGCATTCAGAATCGAACCGTGTGAATAAACACCGAACCAGTTTTTCTGTCTGGAGCTCTGGTATGGTTCATCGATGGATCCAGATTTCAGGCAGAAACCTATGCCATACTACAATGTGCATGGGAAAACAATAGAAAAGCCTACCGAAATAGATGAATCTACATATGCTCGGACAGTCAGGCGGACCTCAAGGCTCTCATGAGCCAGAGGAGAACATCAAGGGTAGTCTGGGAATGCCAGAATGAATTGAAACATTAAATGCTTGCCAAAAAAAAAAAAAAATGTTTGAAGCCACGCTCAAACTTTGTCGAGACTGCGCCTAAAAGACGTTAAAAAGAAGCACATCAAAACTACAGGAAATATTACAAAAAGCTGTCTCAAGGGTCGAATCTTGTTCTTATTATTTATTTGAAGCTGCATTTTTCACACAAAAGAGGGATAAAAAGGAACAAGGCAGTGTGAATTCAGTTCAAGTTTTGGAAGTATTGTGCTAATTCTAAACAATAAACTAGTCTCAAAAGGTCATTTTATCCCAACCTATAAATAAATCATTCCCTTATTATCTCGGCACACACTTGCCATTTTTTTTTGACGGAACATCGATACTGTATGATTACGTGGAAAAAGATAACGCTCACAAACGGCAATTTCAGAGCATAAATAATAACCGAGGAGACCTTAAACACCTTTTTTTTTTCAAAAATGAATTCGATTACGGGCTGGTTATTTAGTGTTGTGGGCGGTAAGAGCTGGTAATGTTTTACGGCGGGCCAGCGATGTGCTCGCGCTAAAACACGGCCCTATATGTTCGGTAACAAGGTCGGTAATTTGCTGGTCCGATGCGGCCTCAGGAAGGGAGATGTGTTTACCGTGATAACCCGTATGTATGCTGCTGACCAGATGGTTTGTGTTTGGAGGGTGTGTGGAGAATGTGTTAAGGGAAGGTATATAAATTTGGGAGGAAATAACAACTATGATTCTATTAATTATATTGGCCATAATTATTAAGGGGTTACATAAGGCAAATATGAATCATTCTTTCTATAAGGATATCATAAGGACTACTTTGTGAAAATTAAAAATGTTCAATTTATTTTTTAATAGTAACTAGGTACCGTATGTTGAGGGTAGGTAAGTTTTGATTTGTTGTCATCAACTTGTCAAATGAAATAACGATAATGCCAGCATTACCTGTAGAACAAGAAGCTATACTTCACACCAGATTGACAGACAGGTTACATGTAAGAGATATTACTGAGTATAATTTAGGGTAAGAGTAATATTAACGTAAGTAACGAAAAAATATTCCAGTCATGCAACAACGGCAAAATTCTTGTATATATATTATACTCAGAAACATGAGGTGTAACGAGAGATATACCTATAAAACTAATCTTAGTGGACGTTTTTCGATTAATGATTGGGGCTGGATTAGTGCTAGGGGTCCAGAGGTTTTGCTAATTGTTCAGGGAAGACTGAGGGCTGCTGTTTATCGAGATAAGATAAATGAATGATTTAAATAGTAAAAAAATATAAGTAACTGTCAGAGAACACGGGCAGGCGTGCAAATTACCCTATAGACCGCGTACAGGGGGTGTAACGGGCGCCACCAGCTTTGCCACAGGAAATGGTCGTCGAGTTAGCTCTGTCCGTGTGACCTGACACCCAGCAATCAAAAAAATAAAAGTAAAAAAGGTAAACAGAAAAGGTGGAGCTATAGAAATTAAATACATAAATACATACTTTTTGAAATCAGTTGATGGCATGCTTTATTCAAAAATGGTGTTAGTAACTTATTGTAAACGTATCTGAAAACTTCATAAAACGGCTGAAAATGACTTCCAGACAGTCCAACTATACCATACCAAACTGAAATGCAAAAGGAAGTAGTAGAATGGGGTACATACCAGCGGTACCGTTTCCCTGATGTTGAAATAAATCCAATGAGAATTCCGTTGCAGGTATTTAAAGTAAATAAAGTAAAGCAGAGGAACCTAAACTTAGTTATAGTTTGATATTCATAGTGAAAACGTAACCATGCTAGTTTTTCTTTTTAAATAACCAATATTCTAAATAACCTCGACATTCCACAAACTACAGCTACTGGCCATTAATATTCGTGTAAAATAAGAAGAAAGCTAACCTCTAAAGTTTTGAACTAAAACTGACAATTAATATTCAAAAGTAAATCAAAGAAAAATTATCAGGAATTTCCACGGCAAGCACTGTTATAGAGATCAAATAATATGGTAGTTGATACAAGGAATATAAATATGAAATGTTACGCTAGAAGCAATGTAATGAGTCATATTATTTTCCTTGAAAAAATGAATAATATAGGTGTAAAAGAAGCTTGTTTTAAATTATTTTAAGGCAAAGATATCCAATTAGGCAAATTAACGAAACTAAAAGTAAGAGAAATTTAATAAAATATGGGGTTCCTCAAGGGTCAGTCTTGAGGCCACTCCTATTTTCAATTTATATAAATGACGTTATTCATTTAAATGTAGTTGGCAAAATTTTATTATAATATGCTGATAATATTGGTATTTTTTATACTGGAAATAGAAACAGCAATACTAAATATGTAAAAAATTATATCAAAATAACTGAAAAATAGTGTAATTGTAATAATTTCTTTTTAAATGAGAATAAATGTTTCTATTTAAGAATAGGAAGACTAGAAAATAATATTTTACCAGATATTAAAATAAATAACTAAAAAATGAAAATAGTTACACAATTTAAGTAGTTAGGATTAATTCTTGTTAGTGATTTAAATTTTAGTGAACACATTAACCAAATCATAAATAAATTCAAAAGGTTCTATAGCATGTTAAGAAGAATTTCCTATTATGTAAATATTGTAAATACACATAAAAGAAATACTTTATTATAGTTTTATACATGATAATTTAACTTATTTAGCATCCCTATAGCTATGGGGAGAAACTAACAAATATAATTTAGACAAATTGCAAGAATGTCAAAATAAAAAAAATTATTACTAAACTCATTTATAATGAAACAAGTAGCTTTAAATGCAAAATGAAGTAGTAGACGGGGTCACATACCATCCTTGATGTTAAAATAAATCAAATGGTAAGTAAAATAAAGCAGAGGCGCCTGAATTTAGTTATAGTTTAATATTCATAGTAAAAACGTAACCTCGATATAGATTTTTTTTCAAATAACCAATATACCCAATATTCTCGCCATTCGACAAACTACAGCTTCATATACTGGCATTAATATTCTTGTAAAATAAGAGAGCTAACCTCTAAAGTTTTGAGCTAAAACTGGCAACTAATGTTTAAAAGCAAAACAAAAGAAATCATCATTACTAACTTAAAAAAAATTAATTTCACTTTTATAAAGTAAAGCATTATTCGACTTTTTTGCATTTTATAAACTAATTATTATGAACCCTAAATAGAAAAAGTGTTAATTGTATAATTTGGGTTAACGTCAGGTTTTAAACAAAAAAATAGTGGCGTACATGAAAATCCATATAAAACCTCAATAAGTAAAAAAACAAATATATTTTCCAAATAGAGTACAATGGAATATACCGAAAGGTTGTTAATAACTCTTTTAACGACATTGTAAGAACAACACTATTTTCTACTTCTCAGAGACCAACGTGCAAGAATAATGGGAAAAAGAAGATCAGACGTATCACAGAGTATCAAGTGATATAGCGAGTCTGCTACAGCTATCCTACAATTAAACCGATGCAAGATAAAGATTAGTAAAACTAATTATTAGTAAATATTGAAACCATCTACAATTCAGTGAGGTGTTGGCGCTTCGCTCGGGTTCATTATCGTAACGATATTTGTAACGTTAATTTTTAATACGCTCTGGTAGATTTGTGGGTAATAGCATCATAATATTAAAATCGTCATTTAATTAACTAACCATCATTACACTAATCATGTTTCCACTTACCCGCTGCTTTATTCGTCTTCTGTGTCCCCGCAACCCTCTGAATATGAAGAGATGAATAACTAAAAACGTCAATAAATCAGTTGATAATAATGGGAAAATAATATCAGATAAAGCCAAACAAACAAATCTTATTAATAATAATTTTACTAGTATGGCTAAGAATATTATTATTAAATATAACAGTCCATTGAATAGATTTTTTAAAATTATAGCAAGGATAAAAATTTAGCGTGTAGTGTAGTCAGAGATTCTATAAAATCAAATTCAGCACCTGGCTTAAAAGTTATGAAACTAAAACATAAAAAAATTATTAAGAATACTGTTAGGCATTTTATAGTTTTATTAATTAATAAATTCATCGAATCAGGAATATTTCCTATAGAATTAAAACTTGCTAGAATTACACCAGTATACAAATCTGATGATAAAAGTGATGTAAGTAATTACGGACCTTTTTCTATTATACCAGTATTATCAAAAGTTTTTGAAAAAATCTTACATGTACTGATCTTATGTTTTTTAAATAACATAAACCACATGGTTTTCAAAAGAAAAAGAATACAGAAATACCATTATTATAATTCATGTATAGCAAACTGAATAAGAAAAAAATGTTTAGTCGTTTATTTTTAGATTTTCGTAAAGCTTTTGATGTAGTAAGTCATAATAAAATATGCTTCTTGAACAAATGAATAATTATATTGTTTTTAATTATTTTAAAATTATTTACAGTGGATATATCAACTTCCGCAAATTAACGGAATTCAAAGTAATAGAAATTTAATTAAATATGGGGTTCCCTAAACGTTAGTCTTGAGACCACTCCTATCTTTAATTTATATAAATCATGACATTTATTTCAATTTAGTTGGTGAAATTTTATTATACGCTGATGATTGTTTAGTACTTTTAATTAATGTGCCGTCACTACCCATTCAGGCATAAAGTGTAACTCGGACAAGTTCGCGAAATGTTCGTACCGCGACCATCGGCAGCGACCCGCCAACAAGACGAAGACGAGAGTTAAGGGTAGCAAGTGATAAGACGTTGCGAGGGACGGGCGCCGACCGATATTTAATTTAGTTTGTTAAATTCAGAAATAAATGTTTGTTTTTTAAGAAAGATTTTCTTTGACGTGAAATTCTAATAATAATTCACTTACGCCCCTTCATATTGGTCCTTCGCAACCGGATTTAAACCGCCATATCCTACGGCAAAGTGCAGTTTTGAGTTTTGAACGAGATTTTCAACAACGATGGCAGACTTCTGATGATTCATCGACGACGAGATCTCAGGTCAGTGCGTTCCTTTTTAGTCCTTTTTACCTTTGTAACGTCTATCTATCCTTGTCCGACATACTCCATTTGTTTTAGTAGTTGGTATACGTTTCTTACACATTTTTTAATGTTGTGTTGCTACACAATGATTCGTCATACGTATAGGCTATTTCACATAGTATTTTCACTAAATGCTATTTTCTACATGTTTTAAGCATTCAGTCACATTTTTATATATTTTCTGCCTATAGTGTTTAGGCTATTACACGCAAATTATTGCGTATATTTTAAAATTTAGTTTAGAACTGACTGACATGCTTTGGACATTATTTTATTAACATTTTTACATGGTATTTTGAATTGATTTGAAAACTTTTACAGTGTTCAGTCATATTTATACGTTATTACATACACATTTTGTGCTATGTTACGTAACCTTTTTACTCGTTACACACTTTAACTCTTTTATTGATATACTCTGTTTCATATATTGAATTCAGTGTTTAGTCATTGTTGGTACTTAGTGTTACATATTTAAACTTCCTTGGAGTATTTCCACCACAATACTTTATTATTTTTTATAGTAAATTACTTGTGCTTTATAACACCTATGGTAAATTTATTATTATATTTTTTTTTTGAACATTGCACATAGGTAAGTAAAGTGATTTTTGAAAGGTTGTGCAAGGTCCTTACGTTGTGCATTGTGGTTTTTTACAAATTAAATTACTTCAGGTGATACTTGTTTACTAGATTAACATTTTTGATTTACATATTTACACTTTTAGTAACTCACAAATTATTTATTTGTTTTTTTGTTTTTTTTTTCTAACTTTCTAATAATGGCTGACGAAGCTAAAATTAGAAGACGAATTACTAAAGGTGCGCTTACAAGGTTTGCCAATTGGTTTAAAAACACAAAAGACACACCTATTGACGAGGTTAACCTTGAAGAGCTTCAGTCGCGGTTAACAAACGCTGAAGCTCTACTGGATGATTTTAATGACGCACAATTTAGAATTGAGACTGACGATGACAATCTTGAAACAAACGCCGACACTATACATGCTACTGAGCGGAACTCTTTTGAAGACAAATTCTTCGAAGTAACCAGTGCAGCAAGAAAGTTTATTTTGAAACATTCGGTGGTGGATCCTGATCGACTGTCTCTATCTTCCCATGGAACTGTAGCAACACCTGCACAGATTCCCACTAACATACAATTACCACCCATAAATCTTCCGACTTATGATGGTGCTTATGATAAGTGGCTTTTTTTTCGAGATTCTTTTAAATCGATTATTCACAATAACTTACAGTTAAGCAACATTCAGAAGTTTCATTACTTGCGGTTATCATTAAAGGGTGCTGCAGCTGATACCATTGCTTCTCTTGAGGTTTCTGATGTGACTTATGAAACGGCCTGGTTACTACTTCAAGAAAGATTTGAAAACAAAAACATTTTGGTTAATAGCCACATTAACGCGCTTTTTTCTTTACCAGCGGTGCATAAAGATTCACATCAAGAACTAAGACATTTGCTTGACAGTTTACAACATCATTTACGATCACTTGAGGCTTTAAATCTCCAAACAGATCAATGGGACCCACTTATCATACATCTAGTGATGACGAAACTAGATAATTCAACCCATCGCGAATGGGAACAGAAAAATATTACTAGCGCCTTGCCAACTTTGGCAGATTTGTTTAAATTTTTGAAAAATAAATGTCATGTTCTCGAGACGCTTGACGTAACTCATCACGAGAAAAAGACGACACATCATGTACCGCGTAAGCCTTTTAAAGCTTTAACACTGACACATGATAACAGTTCAGTTACATGCTATTTATGTAAACAGAAACATATGATTTATTCCTGTCCTGATCTGCTAAAACTTGAACCTTTTGCCAGACTTAGTCAAATCAAGCGATTACGCCTTTGTGTGAATTGTTTATGCAATAATCATCCGACAAAAAATTGTAAATCTTCAGGTTGTCGAAAGTGCGGTAGTATTCATCATACACTTTTACACTTTAAAACTAATACTACTCAACAAACATTCGATAACAAAAACCCTCCTACACAAAATCAGGCCAATAGTACTGATCAACCCATTTTAAATAATCCGTTATCGTTAACGGTCAATAATTCTTGCAATAACAATCCTTCACAAATATTACTTTCGACTGCTATGGTCCAGATTATGGACAATAATAATGTTGTTCATTTTGTTCGTGCTTTATTAGACAATGGATCACAAAGCAATTTTATCACTGAAGCTCTATGTCACAAACTTGGCTTACTCAAGAAGAAGGTTAATTTTTCCATTTCTGGTATCAATCACGTAAATTCACAAGTTTTACATAGCACTTCTTTACAAATTAAATCTAATACTAATAATTACACGAAAATTTTGTCTTGCCTAGTGTTACCAGTTATTACTGGAAACATACCCTCTACTAGTTTTGATTATACTTTTTTAAATGTCCCTACTAACATTATTCTAGCTGATCCTAAATTTAATAACTCATCGCCCATTGAACTACTCATAGGTGCAGACACTTTTTGGGATCTACTTTGTGTTGGTCAAATCAAACTTGGATCTAATAAACCAATTCTTCAGAAAACTAAATTGGGATACATAATATCAGGTCCTATTTCTTTGCCTAATTCTGTCTTATATTCAACTACTCAATGCCATCTCAGCATCAATGCCAATTTAGATTCACAATTACGAAAGTTTTGGGAAATCGAGGAGTTGCCAAAAGTAAGACATTTCTCTGACGAAGAAAAAGCGTGTGAAAGATATTACAAAGAGACTACTACTACTGATGAAACCGGACGTTTCATGGTATCACTCCCGCTTAAAGATTCAGTTTCTAAACTTGGAGATTCTCGTATGGCCGCCACAAAGCGATTTACTTCCCTTGAAAATAAATTAAAACGCAATGATGATCTGAAAAATCAATACACTGAATTTATTGACGACTATATTTCACTTAACCACATGTCCTTATGTACTAATCCTACGGATAATTCGGATTTTTTCCTTCCTCATCACGCTGTTCTCAAGGACAGTAGTTCTACAACCAAACTGCGTGTAGTTTTCGATGGTTCAGCGAAATCTACTTCCGATATATCCTTGAACGACCTGTTAATGGTTGGTCCTACGATACAAGACGATCTTGTATCCATTGTATTACGATTTCGACAACATACATTTGTTCTTAGTGCAGATATTGCCAAGATGTACCGGCAGGTACTAATAAAAAATGACGAACGACATCTTCAGAAAATTCTCTGGCAAACAAATCCTGATGAGCCTATTTCTGTGTTTCAATTAAACACTGTTACTTACGGTACTAGTTCAGCTCCTTTCCTTGCTATTCGCTCATTACATGAGATTGCTCATTTACACGCTGACGAATATCCTCTGGCTTCTCAGATAATTTTACATGACTTTTATGTCGACGATTTGTTGACCGGAGCTTCTACTGTTGACGAAATACAACAAATCAAAGATGAAGTTTCTATTCTTCTTTGTAAACATGGCTTTTCATTAAGAAAATGGCGATCTAACATATCTTCGGTTATTCCTACTACCAATTCTACTGAATTGCTTCTTATAGCTGAAGATCAAACTAGTAGAACACTAGGACTCATTTGGAATCCAAACATTGATACTCTTCAAGTGTTGCTTATGGTGCTTGCGTGTTCATTCGATCTCTTGACAGTGTTGGAAAATACCATTGCAATCTTTTGATTGCGAAAACAAGGGTTGCTCCAATCAAACAAATTACAATACCTCGCCTTGAGCTTTGTGGTGCTCTACTTCTTGCAGAACTTGTAGAGAAAACCAGGCAATCACTTCAGATTAATTTCAATTCTATACATTATTGGTGTGATTCCACTATTGTAATAGCTTGGATAAATACATCACCCAGTTTGTTGAAAACTTTTGCTGCAAATCGTGTAGCACAGATACAATCATTATCTTCTTCGATCTCCTGGAAATAGGTGAACACCTCTGAAAACCCTGCTGATCTTCTCTCACGGGGTGTTACTCCTTCTAATTTACTCAATTTAAATATGTGGTTTCACGGCCCATCTTGGCTATTAGACCCTGAAGATCAGTGGCCCAAAGTTGTTCCTCGAGAACAAGTGACTGACATTCCTGAGTTTCGAACAGTTTTATTATCTAAACCTAATGATTGGATTAACCACCTAAATTCTATAATTAACAAACACTCATCATTTTTAAAACTTCAGCGTATTTTTGCCTACGTTCTCAGGTTTAAAAATAATACATCCATCCATAAGCATTCCAAAAAGCTTCAATGTTTATCACCTAACGACTTAAATGATGCACTTACATGTCTGACTCGTGTTATACAACAACAAAGATTTGCTACGGATTATCATAATCTCAAAAAACACGGGACTGTTGACAGAAAAAGTAAATTATTAAGTTTCAATCCATTTTTGGATGATGCTGATGTAATTCGCGTGGGTGGACGAATACAAAATTCTACTTTTTCTTATGTCAAAAAACACCCTGCCATATTACCTAATAGTCATCATTTCACCACAATTATTGCTCGACACGAACATTTAAGATTATTGCATGCAGGACCTCAAGCTCTCCTCGCATCAATTAGAGAACGTTTCTGGCCTTTGTCTGGACGTGATCTAGTACGACATATAGTACGCAATTGTGTTCGATGTTTTAAATTTAATGCCAAGTCGGAATCCTACCAAATGGGTAATCTACCGGAAACTCGACTTGCTCCTAACAGACCTTTTTTAGTTACAGGTTTGGATTACGCCGGACCTTTAAATATGAAAGATAGAACTACCAGAAATTACAAAACAATTAAGGTTTACGTTGCTCTCTTTATATGCTTTTCGACAAAGGCTATACACTTAGAAGTCGTCAGTAATCTGACCACTGAATGTTTCCTTGCAGCTTTGCGGCGTTTCTTTGCTAGACGTGGAAAGTCTAAAATAATTTATTCCGATAATGCTTCCACATTTGTTGGCGCTAATAGGGAGCTTGCACAATTTTTTAGAAACAGCGAAGATTCTATTTCAAATAGTCTTTGTACTGAGGGTATTGAGTGGAAATTTATTCCTCCCAGATCACCACACTTTGGAGGTATCTGGGAAGCAGGAGTTAAATCGGTAAAATACCACCTAAAGCGAGTAATTGCCGACACGCATCTCACTTACGAAGAATATTCAACTCTATTATCACAGGTGGAAGCATGTCTTAATTCCAGACCCTTGTATCCTTTATCGCATAATCCTTCTGATCCTACATCCCTTACTCCTTCGCACTTTTTAATTGGTGAGACAATGACCGCTATCCCTGATGGACGCATTCAAGACATCAAACAAAGTCTCTTGTCGAGGTACCAACTTATACAACAAATGATGCAGTCATTCTGGGCAAGGTGGTCAAAGGAATACGTATCAAATCTTCAGGAACGAGCTAAATGGAAACAAGACTCTACTCGTCAAAATTTGCTGAAACCTGGTGTCCTAGTTATCGTGAAGGAAGATGGTTTACCTCCGTTAAAATGGTGTCTAGGAAGAATTACTCATGTGCATCCAGGAACTGATGGGATTGTAAGGACTGTAACACTTCAAACTTCTTCAGGAGTTTTTAAACGTCCAGTGGTGAAATTGTGTGTGTTACCCGGGCAAGACTAATAGTGCAGTTACTTCAAAGGATGTACTTTTTTCTAATCTTGAAGGACTTATGCCCTTCAAAGGGGGCGGTATGTTTAGTACTTTTAATTAATGTGCCGTCACTACCCATTCAGGCATAAAGTGTAACTCGGACAAGTTCGCGAAATGTTCGTACCGCGACCATCGGCAGCGACCCGCCAACAAGACGAAGACGAGAGTTAAGGGTAGCAAGTGATAAGACGTTGCGAGGGACGGGCGCCGACCGATATTTAATTTAGTTTGTTAAATTCAGAAATAAATGTTTGTTTTTTAAGAAAGATTTTCTTTGACGTGAAATTCTAATAATAATTCACTTACGCCCCTACAATGATATTGGCAATTTTTATAATGCAGATGAAAATAGCGATATTGAATATACCTATGAAAAATAGTATAGTAAAATAAATGGTGTAATTGTAATGATTTCTTTTTAAATGAGAATAAATATTTCTATTTAAAAATAGGAAGACTAAAAAATAATGTCTTACCAGATATTAAAATAAATAACTAAAAATTAAAAATAGTTAAAGTTTTAAGCATTTATTCTTGACGGATTTAAATTTTAATGAACACATTAACCAAATCATAAATAAATTAGATAGGTTTTGTAGCATGTTTAGAAGAATTTCCTATTATGTAAATACACATACAAAAATATTACTGTATTATAGTTATACACAAAAATACACATACATAGCAATTCAACTTATTTCGCATCTTTATGGGGAGAAACTAACAAATATAATGCCCGATAAGACAAATTGCAAAGATGTTAAAATAAAACAAAATACTTTAATGGAAAAAAAGTCTTTCTCCGCAAAGTTTATTAGATTTTTTGCCGTACATGTTTCGAACGCTTTAGCATTCATCATCAGAGGATAATAAAAGGATCTATATAAAGGTAAATAAACGATCAATTTGAATTAAAGTGTGACACCCAAACTTGAGTTAAATGAAACATTGTAGCCTCAAATTAATGAGTACAATATGTGTATTTGAGGGATCCCGAAATTTGAAGAAAAAAAAAGAAACATTGTACTTCGAGAAGTATAGGAAGTTATGTTTTTGCAAAGTTTTCAAAATTGTAATGGGTTTGAGAAACACCCTGTATGCAGCAGCTCATATTTTATATATCTCACGACCGACACAAACTCTTGACGATAAAATTTGAGAGAACCTTTTAAAACTCGTAGGTATGCACCATAATTATAATTGTTCTAAAAATCAATTCTTTTCCACCTATTTGAACCCGGCAAGGGGTAAAAGTGCGACAACTCATAATGAATTAATTGAATACAACAATATTACCGAATGTTTAAAGGCGATAAAGAATAAAATAATATTTAATAAAAATCTAAAAGCATATCATGTAAAAAAAAATATAATAATAATAATAATAGTAATAATAATGATGAATAAAAATTAAAATAAGTAGAGAAAGTATCTCATTTTGATCGATCGAGAATCAAAACAGGCCCCTTTTAGGTACTTAATAGCTCTAAAACGAAAAGTCGGATCAAAACATATTTCAGACCGTTAGATAAAGCATCTCAAATATTTTTTTTTACAGTATATATTCGTATAACTAACCTAAAAGTGTAAATTTTCGAGAAAAACTAAAAATGGCAATTTTTCTAAAACGGTATTTATTTCTTTAAGGTATAAAAAATTTGATCGAAATGTTGAATAAATCGTCGGATAGCAATCCTCAAAAGACGTAAAATGTATATTTTGAATTTTGAAATTCTTTTATATGGAGTGTGCAAAAAGTTAAAATTTTTCTTAATTTTTTTTTAATTGAAATATTACTTAGGTATTTTTTATGTCCATATTGGGTTAATTAAAGCCAAAATGACTGACAGAGGTCAAGATATCAGAAAATTCGCGTTTTAATTTAATTTTATTGTGAATATTACAAAATTTTCTCGCCCTGTATCTTAAAAATAAAGCGGCTTTTCAAAAATCGCCAAAGAACAAAAAATTCTTAGAATAGTCCAGGGAATAACCACTTCAATTTTTGCCGTATGTTTAATAAAGACCCTGTATATTCAAGCTGAATAATGAATCAAATAAATAAATATTTAATTTTAATTAATTTAAAATATTAGCATAGACTATGATAAAATATTAATAATTCTTTTTGGCCTAGGAAATTGGCCTCGCCTATAATTAAAAAAATAATTACTTTTGACGGGATTTAAAGCTGTTTTGAAAAACGCGGCAACACAGTCACAATCCAATCCTTTTTTGTACGGCTCCCCGTTTATTTCAATAACATGGTTCTGCGATAGACCCGAAATATGAAAATAAAATAAATAGTGAATTATTTTAGTACTTTTACGTTCACTTTTCGTTAGAAACGTTCTAGCCAATTGGGCAAAATGTCCGATTCACCGCACCTTTCATGTCGTGGGGCGCGCGGTATCCCCAGGTGGTAATAGCGGTGTGATTTACACCGTCGAGGTGTCGACCTCCTGGGGCTCCAACCACCTTCGGCTTTTTCGGGCAAGGCACACCTGAAGACGGCTTTATTACTTGTAGAATGGGATCGAGTCGGAGAAAATTAAAATAGATATATTATCTCAAACAAAAGGTTTCAATCGGAGTTATGATAGGTGGAAATTGGAAACGCGTGTTATTTGATGGCAAATTTAGAGTTATCTTTCGATATTCAATTACCTATTTTTGGATTTTGTTCAATATACATTTAAGGTTTATTGCAAAAAGTCAATCACCCCGTATTTAATTAATTATTTATTCAGTAGTACCGGGTGTTCCACCTAAGGAGGTAATCGGCTATATCTCAGAAAGTAATAACACTAGGACTTTGGGAAAAAATATATATCGATAAAAGCGGGCAAGAGAAATTACTGGAAATTATTTTCAAGTTCGAAAAGTGACCGCTAGGGGGCATAAGAGAACTTTCAAAATAGAAATGCCGATTTTCTCTTGATTTTTCTTAATCTTCTTCTTTATGTGCCATGCTCATTCGAGCGTAGGCGACCTCTCGCATATACCTGTGATGTGTGCCTTTTTCAGATTTTTCTTAATAAAAATATGTTAAAAATATAAGCATTGTATTCCTCATAAAATTATGCAACTTTATGTTAGGAATCGTTTTTTTTTATTTTCAATAATAAAGTAGTGAGAGGAGGTCAAACTTTTTTTCTTTCAAACGCTGATATCTCTGCTTTCGATAAACCGATTTTATTCAATTTGCTTTTGAAAAAAAGCCCTTCTTTGCCTCTGCACGTAGATTTATTAACTGATTCTGATGGTGGCCACTAGATGGCGTTTTCCGTAATTCCTCAATGAATAAGATATTTCTCAAAAAAATCAAATGTTATGATATGACTTTTTCATCATATTTTAGTTTAGGCTTATAAAGGCTATTAAATAGTGAAATAAAAAATCCAGGTCCGTATTTAAAATAAAAAAGTTGATGATGGTCGCTCGAATCCGAAACGTCGGATTAAAAAACTAACCCCATCAGCTTGTACAGGAGGAAAAGTTACTATAAGGAACTGAAAACCGCAACGTGATATCTTTTGTTAAACTAGAGAAATTAGGGATAATAATAATTAATATGGAAAAATAGGCCATTTTTTAAAACATTAATTAATCAATTTAATCTCTGGTTTAACAAAAGACATCACGTTGCGGTTTTCAGTTTCTTATAGTAACTTTTTCTCCTCCACAAGCTGATTTCGAACAAGTATTAAATTTTTTTTTAAATTTAATATTGTTCAAAATGTCGAATTGAAGTGTTCAGGATTAATAAATATATTTAACCTAGTGATAAATATACTTAACACACCCTTAAAATGTACACTTAATCGGATTTATGTGCCAAAACAACCAAAAATAAAAACGAAATTAGGGATTTCATAAAGCCCTAATCGCGATAGCACGAAGTATAAATTAAAAGCGACGTTTTATCGGGCATAATTTTCGAAACAGCCGCCCGACTCGGCTGGAATAAAGACATTAATATTGAAATTTCCTTCCAGGTTCGTGCCAGTTTAATTACAATTAACATCTCATTGTTAATCTTGGCAGACGTTTCCAATAAGCGTTTTCGGTGGCCAATTAAATTTTGCCACGTTTTGACACGATAGTTCAAACGTCCGAACTTAGCGAGAAAGTATTTTTCTTCGAATGTGTCTTGGGTCTCCATTATCTTTAATTACTTTTAAAAAACTTTACTTTGTTTATACCGTGCGGGCAAAAATTATTTTCATCCGAGAGAGATTGGACTGAAAAACGTTGGTTTAGATCACAGTTATAAGGGAATGATATATCTAACCAAATCTACGTTAACATTGTGTCAAATTCGTACATTGAGGACATAATGTCTGGAAAATTATCTTTTTCAGGTAAACAAAGCACCTGAGTGAAAAACGCTCGGACACGTCGATTTTATTTTATTTTTTTACACCTTTTAGGGCTTCTGAAAATTATACAGGGTACTTCAAGAAAACTGAGCGGCTGTTAACTTTTTCTTTTTAATGGAACATACTGTATGTTATTGCATTTTTGAATCCTATGGAAAATTCTAAGCACTTTTTGTGTAGGATGTCCTATATCTAAATTTAACTGATTTTGAAATATTCCAAGCTAAAAACTGATATTTTTTAATTTAGGGAAATTGCATAGAAATCTAGTTAGTGTTTAGATTGTCACTTTTATTCGTTGTCAATAGTGACACTGTCAATTTTCAATATATTTAAAATATTCACTAAATTCGTAACTCTTAAGCTGGATTTATAAACTCGAAAAGTTGGCGAGGTTGAGGTTCAGTTGGTGTTGGAAATAGGAGTTCAATTTAAACTAAAGGGAACACTCAGTTCCATTTATACACTCGTTCATGTTAATCATGTAAAGCTCATGTAAGGTTCCAAAACTTCCCGGGTAGTTCGAGATAACCAATTTTAATGCTCGGAGTTCAGAATATCTTACCTCACAAACTTGATCATAACTTTAGCCTCACCAACTTTTCGAGTTTTTAAATCCAGCTTAAAGCTAAAGTTATGTTTAAGTTGGTGAGGTTCGATATTCGACAGTCCAGCATATGGCATTTATAAAGTCAGTAGCGAAGTTCGAAAAGTTGTTGATTGATTGGTTGAAATTTTTGTCCAATAGAATGATACAGAATACTGATATTTAATTTGACTTTGAAAATTTTGACAGATTGTAAATTATCATTTTCTTTGTTTATAATTTTGTTCGATCCCAAATAAAGATTAAATTGTTTTTGAGTTCCGCGCTGTGGTAAAAATCTTATATTATTACACCCTGTTTGCGGCGACATTTTTGTTTTACGCGGCTTATAGAATAAGGCGTAGCAATCGCCGCTTTAAAACGCGACCAATAATTGTGAGGAGAATAGGGGCAGGTGCATATGATTATTTTAAAAAGAAGAGGTCTTGGGATACACCACAGTTTTTAAATATACAAGAATGACTGTTCCAGTTTTTAAAAAATGATATTATTATATTATATTATACCGGGTGACCACGAAATTACTGACCAGCTTGTCACGTCCTTATAAAATAAAATATTATTTTGAAATTTTGGTAGGATATATGGTTGCACTGTGCGCACATTTTCAGTATTCAAACTTCCGACTGTCACTTCCGGTTAAACCGGAAGTGCATACAAAATTGTTATTTTAAATAGAACACCCTGTATATTTTTACGAAAATGCATTCTACAAAGTATTCTAAGCATAAAACATGTATCATATTCTATACCTATCTAAGACAGATTAAGAGAAAATGGCGTTGGAATTTATAAAATTAGACACTCATTTTATTGTTTTTTCGAAAAACAAATGAACAAGCGCAAAATTTTATATTCTTTTTTTACTTCTTTTTAGGTATTCTTTATGAATAAGTCACAATTATTTCACTTCCGGTTTAACCGGAAGTGCTGCAAAATTTGACATTCAAACATAGATTTCTCCATTATTTTTAATGGCACGCCCTATTTTAAATATAATTTTCAAAATTACCTTATTGTTCTAAATATTTTTTATTAATGCTTCCCTAGGTCTAAAGTTATTCGTTTTTAAGATATAAGCATTTAAAGGTTTAGTTGCATTATTCAACAAGCAACAATTGATATTAACTTATTCATAGTTTCGTCTAAGGTGGCTATGGACCCCACAGATCTGTTTACTAATTTCAACTGTTTCACGACGCTATCGCCATGGTATTTTTAATTTAGTCCTTACATTCTTATACAAGTGACTTATTTATTAATAAGAAAAGTTAAAACTATGCCATTTTTTACGCGGGAGCATCAAATTGACATGCTGCTAATCTACGGAGAGACTAGAAAAAACCGGAGAGAGGCCAAATTTCTGTATATGCAGAGATTTCCCGAACGCGAGCACCCAAGCGATACGTATTTTCCATGGTTAGAAAATCATTTGAAGTACGAGAATGAAAATCAAAACGCAAATGGTTTTATTATTAGTGAGGAGGCAGAAACAAATACACTAGCCCTTGTTGAAGCTGACCCGACAGCATCGACGAGGCAAATTGCGAATGATATTGGCATCGGTAGGGAGAGTGCAAGAAAAATTTTAGAAAAACATGGCTATAAATCTTTCAAATACCAAATCCATCACCATCTTTATGAAGGCGATCCTATTCAAAGATTGGAATTTTGCAACTGGTATCTTGAAGAGGAGCAGCAACAGCCACTTTTAAACGCACACATTTTATTTTCTGATGAATCCCGTTTTACCAACTTAGGGATGTTCAACAGAAATAATACCCGGTATTGGTCTACTGAAAATAATCACCTATTTAGGGAAGGGGCGTTTCAAGAACGATTTGGCATTAACGTATGGCTAGGCGTTATAGGAACACGTATAATAGGTCCTATATTTTTTGAACAACATTTAAACGCTGTCCAATACCTGGCTTTTCTTCAGAACACCATTGAAGATATTCTGGAAAATTTACCTGTTAGGCAATACGCACAAGTATTGTATCAACAAGACGGCGCTCCGGCACATAATGCTAGAATAGTGACAGCATATTTGAATGCGACTTTTGGAAATCGTTGGATAGGCACTAATGGCCCAGTAAGGTGGCCGGCTAGGTCCCCCGACCTAACACCGCTTGATTTTTTTTACTGGGGCCATATAAAGGAGAAGGTGTATAGAACAAAACCTCAGAACCTCGACGACCTAAGAGATAGAATAACTCAAGCAGTAAACAATATTACACCACTAAAAATGAACAATGTACTTCGAGAATTCCAAGAAAGAATTCATTTGTGTCAAGAAGCAAATGGCAATCATTTTGAGAATTTAATTTATGGATAATTAGTTTGTATTTTTACATATTATTTTATTAATTATAATTCTACCATAGGTTCGAAATAAAGTTTAATTTTTAAATGCTTATATCTTAAAAACGAATAACTTTAGACCTAGGGAAGCATTAATAAAAAATATTTAGAACAATAAGGTAATTTTGAAAATTATATTTAAAATAGGGCGTGCCATTAAAAATAATGGAGAAATCTATGTTTGAATGTCAAATTTTGCAGCACTTCCGGTTAAACCGGAAGTGAAATAATTGTGACTTATTCATAAAGAATACCTAAAAAGAAGTAAAAAAAGAATATAAAATTTTGCGCTTATTCATTTGTTTTTCGAAAAAACAATAAAATGAGTGTCTAATTTTATAAATTCCAACGCCATTTTCTCTTAATCTGTCTTAGATAGGTATAGAATATGATACATGTTTTATGCTTAGAATACTTTGTAGAATGCATTTTCGTAAAAATATACAGGGTGTTCTATTTAAAATAACAATTTTGTATGCACTTCCGGTTTAACCGGAAGTGACAGTCGGAAGTTTGAATACTGAAAATGTGCGCACAGTGCAACCATATATCCTACCAAAATTTCAAAATAATATTTTATTTTATAAGGACGTGACAAGCTGGTCAGTAATTTCGTGGTCACCCGGTATATTACTTTTATAATCTCTATGGCCCAAGTTGTAGATAAATTCATATTTTCGGATTAACTGGAGTAAAAATAACTTAGTGTCATCATTCTCTATACTATTCATTTCGGGTTTTCCAATTTCTGGCGCAAAACACAATACTAAGCTCACAGCAAATAGAAAATCCAAATACAAATGACGGAAGGACGTGAACACCGAAGAACCCAAACGCGATAAATAAAAGACATTTGACATTTCGCTGTAACCACATGACTTCATTGGCCAAAACGAACCTCTCAAACTCCGAACATAAAAATTGGTTATATCGAACTTTTCGAAACTTACGAACTTTGCACGAACTGAGTTTATAAATTGAACTGAGTGTTCCCTTTAGTTTAAATTGAAGCTCTTATTTCAAACGCCAACTGAGCCTCAACCTCGCCAACATTTCGAGTTTATAAGTCCAGCTTAAAGCTGGAAATAAGAGATCAATTTAAACTATAGGGAAACACTCAGTTCCATTTATAAACTCAGTTCATGCAAAGTTCAATAGTTTCGAAAAGTTCCCGGGTGGTTCGAGATAACCAATATTTATGTTCGAAGTTTGGAAAGTTTGTTTCGACCAATGAAGACGCTATTTTAAAGTCATGTGGTTCGTTGTTAACTCGCCAATCCGCCATTTGTATTTTCACTTTGTTGTAAGGTTAGTTTGCGTTTTGTGCCGGAAAATTGGAAAAGAAAAAATTGATAGTATGGAGAGTAATGACACTAACTTCTTGTCACTTGACTTTATTTAAAATTATGAAATATTTTAATTCATTCTATTGGACGCACACTTCAACCAATCAAACAACAACTTTTCGAACTTCGCTGTTGACTTTATAAATACCATATTCTGGACTGTGGAATATCGAACTTCACTAACTTTTCGAATTTATAAATCCAGCTTCACTTGTATCCTATTAAAAATGCTTTTAGAACGAGAAAGAAACGAAATTCTTACGATGCTTGCCTGAGGAGATCGCCAAAGACATTTGGGCGAAGTTCGAGAACTTTTTAATAACACACATCCAAAGCGGGGACAAGCCATTAGGTACAATATCAGCTACAGTTTAAAATTATTATAATAAATAATTATGTAAAAGATCTTTCCAGGACAGGTAGGACAAAACTAGATGATAATGAGGAATTAGATGTTTTACTCAGTTGTAACGAAAATCCACATTTACCTACAAGCAAGTAGCATCAGATTTAACCCTTAGTCAATCACCGGTAAAAAGTATTCTGAAAAAGGCAAAGTATTATCCATACAACATAAGATGAATACATGAATTAAATGAAGACGACCATGACCGCCGCCGCAGACTTCAGTTTTGCGAAAACATGCAAGAGCGGTGCAACCTTTTCCCTTCATGTTACTGTCAACCGATAAAACTGTAGATACTGGTCTACAGAGATTACTCATTGGGCTCAAGTGGTTCATACGCAACATCCCGAAAAAATCAATGTTTGGGCTGGAATATTTCAAGACAGGATTATAGGTGCGTATTATTCCGACGTAAACTTGAGCGGCGGCAAAATTAGTCTTGACCTATTGCAATTGGAGCTGATTCCTGCCTTAGCTCATCTGTATCCAGGTATTGAGCCCGATATACACACTCTAACTATGTGGTTTCAACAAGATGGCGCACCACCTCACTACGCGCTAACTGTTCCGCAGTATCTCAATGGGATATTTCCTTACAGGTGGATAGGATGTCGTGGCCCCGTCGAATGGCCGGCCAGGTCTCCGGATTTGACTCCCCTACATTATTTTCTGTGGAGATATTTGAAAACAAAGGTTTATTTCAACAGACCTTTTCCCATTTCTTAGAATACTTGCACCTTATAAGGAAACTAACCTGAACTAACCTGTTTCCCTAAACAGATCTACGGTTTTTCTCAAGCAATGATAAAAATCCCCAACAGTAAAACCGACGTTAGGAAAATTTTCCTTCGCGAAAATCGTCCATGCACAAGCGCTGATTGTATTGCCACTCTCTATTTATTTTAACCGCGTTTCGAAAATACACTTAAACCATGAATTCCTTGTGCCATTGATTGATAATACTGGCACCCAACAGCTATTAAGCTCTACCGCTAAGCAGTACAGCCCTAGATGCAAAGCACACTTTGCTGATAATAATTTTCGCTCGTACGGTACCTTAAAGTAATGGAGAATGCAATATCAGCCTCTCAATATCAAAAATGTCTAAGCACTTTTCGTGAATTTCTTTTCAACAAAATATTTAAAGCACGTCATTGACAGTAATATTAATTTTTTAATTAAAGATGCTCAATTATCGTAAATATACAGATTAAATTTCCAGTATTTTAAGCTCCCCCTTTTATCCGATTTATATATTATAGGGTATCCATAACGTACTATAATTTATTTTCGATGCCTAAGTATAATTATTATGAGCTTCTAAAGATAATAATAAATTTTACAATTTTCTTCAGTAAAGTAACATATTACAGGGTGATGCAGAAAAGTATATACATACATAAATGTTTTCTTCGCGGGATTGTTTGTTTTTTGCTGTCACAAATATGCCTAATTCATCTAAAACATCCTTAATAACATTCTTTCACATAACTGCTGGTCTGCCGGTTCTTGTTAACCCCAACTCCTTTAAGCACCTTTTTTAAATTCATTGTTATCGTTTTCTTTATCGTGTCCTCATCTGGCTTATATGAACTACTCTTTGCTCTTTTGTCCGAAAAACTCCGTTTGGTGTCTTTTTTTCTTAGGAGCATCTCTTTTCAACATATAACAATAGTACGACATCATTTGGGTTTTTATGCTCACCCAATTCCCTAGCATGTTCTCCACAATGGCGGCATAATTTGGGTCTTTATTATTTTCCATATATTTATTTACAACATTCTTAAAAGCCTTCCTTTAACGTTCTTATTTGCGGACCAACAAAGATACCTTCTTTAATCTTCGGTTCTGATAGACGGGGAAATTTTTCAGTCCAGAATTGGAAACTTCGACCTGTTTTGTCCAACGCTTTAACAAATTGCTTTATTGAACCAGGTTTAACATGATGTGGAGGTAATAATACTTTTTCAGGATGAACTAGACTTTCGTAAAAAACATCCCACTCCAGATTGCTAACCCAATCCATAGAAGGCCTAAAATTTTTAAGTCGCCGCCTAGTAGCCAGTTGTAATTTTTGTAGTCTATTCTCATGAGAAGTTCTTTAAGATTTTCGTGGAATTCTTTTAATTGATAAGAACAGAAACATAAAAATTGTCATTATATAAGAGAACTGCCTTAAGACTCCTTCTTGACTAGTCGATGAAAAATCTCCAGTCAGCGGGACTATATTCGGATATTCGCACCAAGTGCATTAACTAGGCCACATAGATTTTTACAATATACAAATAATTGTTCATGCTCTACAAAGCGAAATTGTTAAATTAGCAAAATTTTAGAATTTTCGCCTAACCTTCAGAAAATAAAATGAACAAAAACAACTGAGCATCGGAAGTGGCAGTTTCTTGAGAAGTGACAGTTTCTTTAAATACCCTCTATTTTTTCATTGTATTAGTTAAAGAATTTTATCCTCTTTTTAAATATATAGTGGTTGTTGGAGTTATTTTTTACCATTTTGGGACGAAATTAAAACATTACACAACATAATATATATTATTTTTGTAATTGCTCAAAATGGCCACCGTTCATTAAAATGCAGGATTGGTAACCCTCTTTTAGTTTTTCAATTGCATTAGCAATCATATCTGGCCTACCAAAGTTGAGAAAGTCAATTTCAATTTGGATTTGTTCCTGCAAATCGGCAACACTATTTGGTCTGGATGCAGATATCTTGTCTTGGAGGTAGCCCCAAAGAAATGTGTCTAATGGTGTTAAGTTGGGACTATTGGGAGGTCATGCAATCGTCCCTCCACGACCAATTCAAATGTCATAATTCTCATTGAGGTATTCTCTAACTGTAAGAACACTATGACATGGAGCATCATCTTGCTGCCATATAAAATTCCTTGCGGCGTTTAGAGGAAAAGTTTCACGAATATCCTCTATTTCATGCGCAAGCATTTCACGATACCTAACTCCATTTACAGATCCATCAATGAAAATTGGACCGATGATTCTGTTTTGCACTATGCAACGACGATTAATTTGGTTATAAGTACGTCAAAACTAACTTAAAAAAAACAAAAGTTGTCTAATCTCGAATTCTTTGTGGGCCTGTGAAAATCTGTTTAAGTTTTCCGGCGCATTTTGTATGTATTCAGTTAATACTATACCTAAATTATGTGAATAAATGACCGACGGCTCTTCTTTTTGATAGACCTGGTTGTGGACCACGACACACTCTGTATAATCGATTAGCAGGTGCAGGCAGAAGTCAATAAATTAAGAAATTTAATAATTTTAATCCTTTTTTAATGGCCATTTTACCTGAATGAGTTTTTAGGAGCCCCTACGTATTTATTCGACCGAAAACTACCGGCCGTTTTCTAGATGTTTTAATTTACTTCTTCGAGAAAATATCTTTTTATAAATATAGTAGTCGCCGCATGCAGGTAGTAAAATTTTATTTATGACGCAATATTAAATAGATTTATAAGAAAAAAAGCTTTTAAATTAATAAAGTCGGTTGTTGGTCCAGCACCATCGCCGCATCTATAGTCTATTTCAGAAAGATGTAGAGTAATAAAATGGGAAATTCCGTCCAGTTCGGCTCAATTTCGGTGTCGGCCATAGGCGCAGGTAAACTTTGTGCATTAAATTGTTTATGATAACTAACCAAAAATTTTAGAGAATTAGGTTAACGGGTATTAAGATAAAATAATATTGTTTGTAATATTAAAATTTTAAGTAAGTGCGTAAGAGGATTAGCAAAGGTATGTTTTCTGGCACGAAGTGTCAAAATCGAAATACTGTGTAGGGATTAGTTAGGTAGTAGAGTATAAAGTTACGTTTTGCGTTTAACAGGTACCGAGTTTGGCTCTGGCCTCTTTGGCTGGATCATATAAATAGGTGGTAATTTGGAATAAACTTCATATATCGCCTGTGTGTATGTGTGACATTTACACTAACAAAAGGATGTTCCAATAAATCTCCACAATCAGTGACTAGTGAAAAAGTTATTATTTTATCCGAATTTTACTGTACACTGTCGACCGATGTTCCCGAATGACTGGAGTTGGAAAGTCCACCATTTTTAAATTATTGTGGGAGACAAAAAAAGCAGGTCACGTGGAACCTCCCAAGAAAAGTCCAGACAGACCAGTAAAAGTCCTTGATGAAGACACCAAAAGTGTAGTGAAGAAAAGTTCACTCTTTTTATTTTAAATACCCACCCTAGATATGGAGCTCGGCTAAGATGACAGTATTCCGTTTATAACTAGAAAACTTTTATGGACCACTTAAAAAAATATGGATTTTGTCTGGGAAAAGCATAACCAAAAATCACTTTTACTGGAAAGCGATAAAATTGTTGCTGGCGACGAAAATACTTGGGAAGTATAAAGCAGTACAGAAGAGAGCAGAAGAAAATATTTTATCTTGATGACACGTGGATTAATGAAGGTTATAAAATACCAAAATTGTGGCAAGACAAAAATATTACCAGTGCTCGCCAAGCTTTCATGAAAGGCATGTCAACGGGCATTAAGGTGCCTTCAGGTAAAGGGAAGAGACTAATAATCGTCCATATTGAAAGCAAAGAGAGATTTTTAAAAAAAGGTTTGCTAACATTTCAGTCGTTCAATACGATAGATTCGAGAATTCGAATGTTTTTGAGGCCTTTTGGTGAAATGATAAAATATCTTCCAGCTGATTCAGTAGTAGTTATGGATAATGCAAGCTATCATTCACGACGCACAGAGAAGACTCCAACTTCATCTTGGAGAAAACAAGAAATTATCGACTGGTTAACCACCAAAAGTATTGAATTTGAAGATAATTTGATAAAGAAGGAACTATTAGCTATAGCAAATTTACACAAACATCGTTTTATGAAATATGCCGCGGAAGATATAGCAGAAAAACATAGTGTAACTGTGCTGCGCACACCGCCATATCATTGCGAATTAAATCCTATAGAACTTATATGGGCGCAAGTGAAAGGATTTGTAGCAAGACACCACACGACATTCAAAATGAAAGACGTTAAGTTACTGTTTGATCAAGCTATTAAGGAAGTGGCACCAGATAACTGACGAAAAGCAGTCCATCATGTCACTTAAGAAAATGAGAAAATGTGGGATCTTGACCACCTGATCGATCGGACCGTCGACCCGTTAATTATAACGTCAAGAGAAGATGACAGTTCCTCAGATGCCGAAGAATATTATGATTTTTTATAATTTAATTTCTGTATAATGTATTTTAAATTTTTTAAATAATGTTTAATAAAAAATAAGTGTACCTAATACTATGTACATAATGCCTAAATTTTATTCTGTTAAAATAAAATTCTTTCCTTTTTACGAGTATAATTTAATTTATTATAATTTTTGCGAGAAAGTAGGTATAATTTAATTTCTGTATAATGCATTTTTTTAAAAATGTTTAATAAAAAATAAGTATAGCTAATACTATGTAATAATGCCTAATTTTGATTCTGTTAAAATAAAATTCTTTCCTTTTTACGAATATCCTACCGGCACGCCTTGGTTACACCATTTTCAGTGTTTATGAATGGACAACAATAGGCAAAACTCATAAATTGACCCAAACCCGGGTGGTACTACCTGTACTTGATGAAAAGGAAGAATTTTGCAATGAAACCAATGCCAAATTATGAAAGTGGCTTAAATATTCGTTTCGCTGTAGCCCCTTCGCATACCAAATGAGCTTTTATTACTCTACACCTTTCTGAAATATACTATAAAACCCCTCGACTTTTATGAGCCGATATTGGCTTTAATTGAATTTAAAAATTGCAACAGCATCGGGAACGTTCAGGATTGATATCCAGCTGATGTTCGACCATATATGGAATAAATCACCTTCCATGAAATTCCTAAACGGAATAAATTTCGTTTCATTTTCTCCAAACAGAGCAAGACAAATAGAAGCGCGACTGGAGACAGTTGAAAAATGATGTTGACATTAAGAGGATTATCGGCCCGAGCTGATTTCTCGAGAAGGCAAATTGACCGACACAAAAGGTATTTTGTACCACAGGGACGGATCTAAAATAAAATATTTCCAAAATAATTATTAAATATCCCATCAACTGCGAGTGCTCAGTCCCCGTTTCAAGCTACGAAAAATCTTAATCACGACCGAAAAATTGCAAATGATTAAGTAAAACTAGCCCAGTTTGTCCTATTTCTTAAAAAGCAGTGGCCCTATTTTAAACAATCCGCCTCTGAGTTTTTATTTATATTAAGTTATTATTCAAGCCGATTTATTAATGATACTATAATTTACACCTCTCTATTTTCCGTGATTGATGGCACCACATTCGGGGCGAAGGAAAAAATATCGCATTACGTAAATGAAGCTTACCATCGCTTCGGTCGGGCGTTGACTGTGGATATCCGCACCAATAACAAACACTTCGACGTACAAATTTTCTTATTTAAAGGACTAAAAGCAGCTCAGATGAAATTACCTATAAACAAATCTGAAAATTGCATTTGCCATAGATTGTCGTTTGGTAATAATTCTATATAATATGTAGATTACATTCCAGGATTGTATTGCAAATAAAACGCTCGCGAGGTGGTGATGTCATTAAATCCCACAGTTTTTTCCGCTTTGAACTTGTAACCTTAACAAACCCTATCCTCTCATCATAAAAATTGTAATTCTTTTCCTTTCAGTTAAAGACAGTTTTGCATGTAAAAATGACAGCTTTTATGACTTTACATCAAAAATGAACTGGTGTTCTATTTATTAATAAATAAAACACAATTTGTTGATATTTTCAAAACACGTCGTTATTTCGAAAACTACTGATATTAGGAACAAAGTATGTTATACCAAAAGTGTAACAAATTTAAAGTAAAAACTATAAATGAAAAAATATACAGGGTGTTAAATTTAAAAACATAAAATTCGTTCGAATTCCAGACAAACTAAAAAGCTGGCAACAACGCCAATATCGTCGTTCGATGCGTCAGATCCTCTTACACAACTGTGCCATATTTGGTTTAAATCGGCCAATAAATTGTGATGTTATTAAGCAGTTTCTAGACTTTATACATACACTGCACATATAAAAAAAAGAGATGCGGTTGCTGTTTCTTTGGTCAGTTTAAGCAGAAGCTTATTATTATTACTTTAGTATAAGCATATTCTATAACAAGTAGGAAATGCCAAGTCATACAAGTTCTAGAGTATACTTTCTCTAACGCTATTTGAAAAAAAAAAAGGAAAACAGACCATTAAAAATTAGGTTTTTCTCTCCTGTCAATGTCAACTCCGTTGCAACGGAGAAACAACGATGTGCATGGCCACCTGTCTTCTTAGTCGTAAACAATGGCAGAGAGCGCGACCCGACTTACTATAGGATTTCGTGACGTCACATAGCGGTTTCCGCGAGTCGATGTTCGTAAATTATTTTTTCCACTACTAACCTATAACATCGCCATTATTGACCGATTATTAACGTTAGAGATCGTTTTTCTCTACCTTATAAGTTATTATTGACCATGGTCAATAATAAGGCATTGAAATCCATTATTGACCGATCTTCAAGAGTCTATTTGAACGCAGGTAACTTGATTTTTTGATTCTACAACATGAATTCATAAACATGAATAACCTGAAAGGTGATTTCTTGTGGTTAGGCAACCAGATAATTATCAATACATATTAGTTTATTAGAGATGCTTGATATTGTAAAATATCGATACAATCAACATTTTTTCTGCTTCCATCCTTAATTCTGTAGGTGTACACATAATAATATCACTAACATTTTCTTCTCTCATTTAAAAAAAAAAAAACGGAAAACTCGTGAAATCTGATGACATAAATGAACAAAAATTGACATTAACAAAGCCATCTCACAAAACAACAAAATATTTTGCCAATTCCAAAGCGCAGGTAACTTGATTAAAAAATATACTATATACATACCTATAATTTTTTATAATAATTATTAATACTATAAAGATAAATGTCTTATAAAAGTTTGTAGTAGTGGAAAAAATATAATATTAACCACGGTTTAGACAGCTTATAGCCCTCGCGTCTTAAACTTGCCGCTCGGGCAATAATGATGGCTGTCTAAACCTTGGTTAATAATATACTATTAAAGGCTTTAGAGGCGTCAAAAAATAATTTTTTGCAGTTCGTACAAAAATTACAAAATTTTTCAGAAAACGTAACAAAAAAATTCTAAAGAAATGAATTTTTCTAAGAATGAAATCAAATCTAATGGAACACGGTTCATTTTCTAAACCTTGGCCTAAAATCTACAACAAGGAAAACCGCGAGACCGATGAAATAAATGTTTTAGCTTCAATTCAAACAAATTCAACTGGTTCTTGCAGAACGGTTAAAGGTTCGGTCGGAGTAATTAAATCAAGAGTTCAAACAATCCTAAAAAAACACAATTTTAAGCCATATAAATTCCACCCAGTACAAAACTTTCATCCTGGTGATGCACAGCGCCGTAGAGAGGTCTGTAATTGGTATTTACAAAATATCAACAGGGAAAATTATTTTAAAAGAACCGTTATATGGTCCGATAAGGCTCATTTTACCAGTGCTGGTATATTTAATCGGCACAATACGAGGTTTTGGTCTCGGGAAAATTAGCATGTAATATTTCCACTCGAACGGCAAGGCAGGTTTGGCTTTAACGTTTCATCTTTCATACTAGGAAGCAAAATAATTTACAATATATATAAAGGGCCTTAATGCAAATAAATATTTGGAAATTCTGGAAAACGTTGTACCGGAAATAATAGAATACGTGCCCTAAGCAGGTCTCAAAAACTTTCATCTGCAACAAGATGGAGCACCCGCTCATAATGCGTTCATTATCAGGGCATAATTAAACAATAATTTTGCAGGCCACTGAATTGGAACTAATGGATTTGCAAGATGGCCACCAAGATCACCCAACTTGTCGATTTTGGATTTCTTCTTGTGGGTATACCTTGAAACTAAGATTTGTTCTACTCAATACCAAACGACTGCAGATTTAAGAAATGCAACTGAAAGAGTATTTAGGGAGTTCCAAACGCAGCCTTTTATTATTTTAAATTCATTAAGGCGAACAAGAACTATCTGTGTAACATGTCTAAGGCATAATGGAGAACAATTTGAGCCATATTTATGAGAAAGTTCTATAAATTTTCAGCTTTTGTTTCTACTGTTTTACGTAGTAAAACACAACTCGATTTATGCATTATTATTATTTTTACTGAAATATAACCGCTAATTACATTAAGGAGTCCAAAATGTATTTCTTCTGCAGTAATTATCATACCAGTAATAATTTTTTTAAATACACGTTATGTGTTAAGTTGCTTATCAGCTGAGCTTATCACAGCATCGCTGAAAAGTACCATCTTAAAAAAAATATAAATAAATGAAATAAAAAAAGTGCGTCGGTCTCTAGGTTGTACAGTACATGTTTCCGGTTGTGTAGTCAAATATAGAAATTACTTTTCTAGTATCTAGTAAAAGTTCTTCTTGATGTTTATTTTGGTTTGGGCTCTAGCGCGCCTGCAAATATTTCAGAATCGGTTTTATCTATTGACTATTTGACGGAGTTATATGTCTGTTTTAGGTTAGACCCCTACTGCGCTACTGCTCATGTTCAATTCCTACGATCATTGGTTCATTAACTCTTCACCAAAGTATCTTCGAAGATAATGAAGACATTAAAATTTTATTGTTTTTCTCTTGAGGCCGGCAATTGTAATTTCGCACGGATCTCTTTTTTCCTTAAGAATTTTCAATTTATGAGTTGTAAACCCGAAGATTTCTTTTGCATTTTGAAAGGCTATAAATTGTTTAATAATCTTTTATTGCTTGTTGCTAATTGGAAATATTAATTAAAAATTCTAGAAATACAAGACGTTTGTCTTGAGAGCTTCAAAACCTTTCATGGTATCCAAATAGTCATTTGCGGGGGAATCTACAATGCTCATGGAGTGATAAAATCTACAAGTTTTACGTAGTTGTAAAAAAAAGGTTCTTCGGTAATTTCAAATTAAAATTCAAGAGTATTTAATACTGTAAGGAAAACGTGGAGGAATTGGTGTCAATACTGTTTTGCGTTCTGTGGAATACAGATAAATCCAACATACTTACTTTTCTTAGGTCAGCATACACTCCTCATCGGAATTTTCAGTAAACATTAATGCTAAAACACCCCCCATTAAGGGAGTAAATCCCGAACCGACAATTCTTAAGAAATATAGGTACATACGGTAATTACTTTAATGCAGGCAACTTCATTCAATTTGCTTTAAAGGCTAATAAATCGGTTGTTAACATTAGTTTTGTTCTGAACAGTTTTTGTGTGTTTTGGGACGTGAATATTTGAAGATGGTGGGAAAAGGAAATGTCTTTTTGTAAGCGAGAAAATTGAAATAATCGAGGAAAGTAAAAAAAACTGGTTTTAAGACCAGGAAATTGGCTGAAAAATTTAAAGTGGGTAAAATCCAAGTGACTAAGTTGCTTCAAAATAAAGCAGAAGTTAGAAATGTGTTTCAAGAAGGTGGCAGCGGTGAACAAAAAAGAGAATTTTCCAAAATCAAAGGCATGGCTGTGGACCAAGTTGTTTTTAACTGGTTTTGTAAGGTATGAAATATGCACATACCAATATCCGGGCCCATAATTCAAGCAAAAGCCTCGAATCTGCTCCATGCCAGGACTAGATAACTTCAAGGCGTCAAATGGATGGTTAGAAAACGAAGACGGAACTGCTTGGCAAGCAAGGCTCTTGACCGTTTTAAAGGATAAAATAAAATATTTAATTGATTGATTGATTGATAATTTATTGATGTCAATACACGTTTGTTTACATACGTCAATACAGACACAAAATACATTTCAAGAGTACACTTTAAAAAAAAAATTACAGAAATATGTATAAGGTACAATACTGATTATAACTGAATGAGACTTATAACCTATGTCACAATATTACAATCACAATTAAAATATTCATCAAAAGTATAAAACACATTTTCTAACAAAAACTTTCTTGTTTTTTCTTTGAATTGCTTTAGTGGTAGGGCTCGTATATCAATGGGCAAATGATTAAAGGATTTAATGGCCCAGTACCTCGGGCCATCCTGACACCTCCTTAGTCTGCAATATCCTGTAATAAGATCGTTTCGACCACGAGTATGGTAAGGGTGGACCTCACCATTCATCCTATAAAGCTCAGCGTTTTTCCTCACATAAATCAGGCTTTCCAGAATATAAGCCGACGGCAGTGTAAGTATTCCCAGAGCCCGAAATGCGTCCCTGCAATCGTCCCTGAATCCCAGGCCGAACACCAAACGCACGGCCTTCCTTTGCAATCCAAATGCCCTCCGAGCTTGTGCTGCATGACCCCATGTAATAATAGCGTATGTCAAGCTGGAATGGAAAAGGCTAAAGTAAGCCGTTCTTAGGAGATCCCGGGACACACAACCAGATAGGCTACGGGGTACAAATAGAGCTCTGCCCAGCTTCGCAGTCATGTAGTCGATATGACCAGCCCAAAGAAGTCTCGGATCAAGCTGGACCCCCAGAAACCCAACCTTGTCAATGCCCTCATTCTCGTCGTCAACATCTCTCAGCGAGAGTATAGGCTACACCCAGTCCGCAGAAGTACGTCAAGATGGTGACTACTGGTTAATAGACGTCAGTCAATCGAAAATCGACGACATTTTGACGTCAGTTAATTGCCGAATTTCTGACGTCATTTAATCCACGTCATATTGTCGACATTACTTGGTGATATCTGGTGTGATATATTTTTTATTATTTCTACCCCAAAACTATAATAACTTACGCGAGGAACAAAAGTTTAATAATATTGTTGTAGAATACGTTGACCGACAGGGGTCTATTATTTTTCGGTGGGATCAGAAAATGGCAAGTAGTTTTTTGAATATCAAAACAAGTCCCTTTGCGAAAATTAATAGCTTCGAAACAAAAAGCTGAATCAAAATGCGGTTCAGACCCTTAGATAGAGCGTCTTAAATGCTATTTTTGCGATATATCTTCCTATACCGAAAAAATTTAGAAATTGTAGATTTTCGAGGAAAACTAAAATTTTGTAAAACGGTTTTAATAAAATTATCATATAATTTGAGTTGAGCTAAATTACTATTAGAAATGGCAAAATATGAATAGCTGTTTTTTTGTTAACTTTGAAAACATAAAATTTAAAATTACAGTGTTGTGTTGTCAATAACTTAAAATGGCATCCCTGGAAGTTTTTAACACTTGCTTTGAAAAGGATTTAAAAAATTGTCCTAAATAAAAAAATTATGTTTTTAATGACTTTAATGATATATTTTCATCTAAAATTGATAAAAAAAATAAATATTCTTTATCTAACTATTTTTAAAAAATATACAGTTAATTAACCATAATGCTTAAAATAATAAATAATAGACGTCTAAACTTTTAATAATTATATATTTAAACAGTGCGTGGCCACACACCAAATAAGTAATACGCTACGCATAAAAATGACAATCCTTACTTGACTAAAAGCCCGATTGGTTCCAATCTTTATGTTACAAATATTATGTTAGTGGGTGATTCTTTAAGTGATTCTAAAACGAAAAGTTTATATAAACATAGGTTCGATAATTTAGCCCTAAATCTCCCAAGTAACTTAGCCCCTTACTATCCTAAATAATACTGGAGATTGTCCGGCGGTGTATGCCGGACAATCAGGCAGGAGAATCGCCAGCAGAGTTCATGAACATTTTAGCTTATTTAATAAATACCAGAACACTGATATAACCAACACTAAGTCTGCTTTTGCGAACCATACTTGAATCAAAACACCAATTCTCGCCATCTGAAAATGTTAATGTTTTGCATAAATGTCACAAGAGTAAAAAACTAGATCTATTAGAAATACTAGAAATAACGAAAGCCAAAGAAAGCCCTATCCTTACCTGAGTTAATGAGGTCTTTTATTTCGAGCCTTATTTTATTTTTAACAACATAAATTACGGACTGCTAGTAACCAACATTTAACCTATATATTTTCCCCGGTCCGCCAAATTCTTTCGATTGACAACATTGACGTTTTTGATGCCGGTACTTTGGTACGCTCGTACTTTGTGTTGATGGCTGCTATATTGTGGGCTGAGTTTACTCTCTAGGTGACTGCATCTATTTTCTTTTACCCTCCCCCCACCTCGAACTTAACAACTTTTAATTATTTTTACTTTATTTTAGTCGGAAAAATATACCACAAATAGCCTTTGGACAAAATATTCCCAGGTGAAGTCTGAACTTATAAACATTAATATTTCAAGATATTGTCAATTAATAGCATTTTTAAAAATTGAATTAAAGGGATATCTTTCTAAAAAATCAAAAGTTTTGGAAGGTGAACAAGTTTTAACTTTTATCAAAAATGCGCCGAGTGCTTCCTGCTGCATAAAGTGGTACTCGTAATGGGAGTTTTTCGCGGCCTAAGACGGGATAAGATGATACAAATGACCATTGATGATATTAAGGATAAGGGGTCTGTTATGCTTGTCAAGGTACCAGAAACCAAAACTGCTACGCCGAAAAGTTTTACTATAATCGAAGAGACCAAACAGATGCCTTAAAATTGGTTAGACAGTACCTTGCATTAAGGCCAAAAGGAATAATTAAGAAACGCAGATTTTTCCTTCATACCGAATTTCTCAGCAAAATTCAAAAATTGTACATTTAACATAGAAAAAACAGAATAATATTATGTTAAAAATAAACGCAAGTTTTCTTTAGTATTTTCTTTAATAATAATTACAGGGCATTACGAAAATCACCGGACATTATGAACTTTATCGCCCGCTAATATTTCCTATGATATTATGATGATGTGTATAGCAACCGTTTATAAGGTATAATATGTAAATAATTGATAGATGAAAAATAAAATTATTGATGTTTACTTTATTTGAATTTTTAAATGTACTTCATGTTTGGTCACAGAGGGAACAAGATTACATCTACTAGTTAAGCCTGTCACTTTTAAACTAAAAGTTTTTTCTGCCATAATAAAACCAATACAAAACCAAATGCAATTTAACATGTTACTTATTGATTTAAGTTAAATTCTAAAGCATAAAGAAAACAGAATCGGGTTAGATATTCTTAAAATTCTTTATTACACAATGACTTGCACGTTCATCAATGTTCCACCGATTTTTTTGGGTAAAGGAAATTAGGCATATCATGCACCACAACAGCTG
Source organism: Polydrusus tereticollis (assembly GCA_963920685.1). Taxonomy (NCBI): domain Eukaryota; kingdom Metazoa; phylum Arthropoda; class Insecta; order Coleoptera; family Curculionidae; genus Polydrusus; species Polydrusus tereticollis. The sequence goes on from OY987333.1 coordinate 11,600,913, forward strand.
TAATTTTGTGATATACACACAGCGGGACGTCAATTAATAGGGTATCAAAACACAAAATGTTTTTCTTGATAAAGTCATGAATATATAATGGCCGGGGTTGGTATTTATTAGCTTTTGTGCTACTTGTCTTGAGAAATTAACTACGAAATTTATGAATGTTATCTTGTTATCGGCCTGTACGCGAGGAACTTATTTATGGTTTGATAATTTTCGGAGGGAAACTACACTATACAGTGAACTCGACAAATATGGATTAAATTTATTAATTAAAAAATGCGTTACGTTGTGGAGAAATGCTTGGACAGGCCAATTCATTTTTTCCATACTTTAGTCTACAGGACGTCCATTTAGTGTGTAATTCTTTGATATCTCATATACTATTACAATTAAGGAAAAACTTCGAACATTCGGTCAACAGGGTTTGCAATAAAAATCAAAAACATCAAGAAATACAAAAAATTAAATGTGAAAATGTTGAAATATTAGATAAAAAAGAAATTGCAAATAAGTTCAATCAACATTATTGCTCTCTAGGTGAAAAATTTGCTAATAAAATCACAAAACCGGTAAACTTTGTTGACAATGAACCTGAACTCATGAACAGCATGTATTTGGGTCGTACATCCGAACAAGAGATAAGAAGGATCATTAAAAGTTTGAGACCAAAAAAATCTCCGGGCTGGGATGGCATTCGTGCCGAGATATTAAAAACAATAGCTGGATCACTGGCACCTCACTTAGGTTTTTTAATAAATAAATGTATGAAAAAAATTATTTTCCAAAGGCATTTAAAATTGGTGTAATTTCTCCATTATTTAAAAGTGGAAGTAAGTCAGAAATAATAAACTACAGGCCGGTCTCTCTAATATCAAATATAGGAAAAATCTTTGAAAAGGTTTTAAAACATAGAATATTAAAATTTTTAAAAAAATATAAATTAATTTCCGAGTCTCAATTTGGTTTCATGGAGGGCAGGTCGACGGAGGACGCAATTGCTGGGCTGACATCACAACTGTATAAAAATATTGATGAAAGTAGTCCTACTCTGTGTATCTTCGTCGACTTGGCCAAAGCATTTGATACAGTTTCACATCAGTTATTACTAAAAAAAATAGAGAGATACGGCCTGAGAGGAAAAATATTTGAAATCATAAAAAGCTATCTGAGTGATAGAATTCAGTGTACAAGGATCGATGGTGTACTTAGCGACGCTGGTCGTGTTAACTATGGCGTCCCTCAGGGGACGGTGTTGGGTCCGGTTCTCTTCATCCTCTACATCAACGGATTATTGAGGATGGACACGACTGGACGTATACTATCCTTCGCGGATGACACTGTTGTGATATTTAAAGACAAAACTTGGGACGGTGTTATATCTCAGGCCGAGAGAGAGTTTGATAATATTAAAAAGTGGTTTGATTATAATCTCCTAACTGTAAATTTTGAAAAGACCAAATGCATGCTTTTCTCTTGTCATGAACAGGCCACAAAAGGTGTCCAGGGTATAGTGGTGAACACTTGTTTGATACAGGCTACGAGGTCCATTAAATATTTAGGTGTAGTAATAGATAGTAATCTTCGTTGGAATTTACATGTTAAATATATTGTTTAGAAGGCGAGGGGCATCTTGCCAAGGTTTGGATATTTGAAGAAATTCTTGTCTGTGGGTCAGTTGAAATTTTGTACTTTGCGTTGGTTCAGAGTCATTTTATCTATGGTATTATAGGTTGGGGCGGTGTGCTGAATGCACACATTAAAAGTTTAGAGATTATGCAAAAGTGGTTTCTGAAGATAATCTTTGGCAAGAACAGGCTCTTTCCAACTGATTCCTTGTACCGTTTAAGTGGTGTGATGGATATGAGACAGCTTTTCTGTTATAGAATGATTTTGAGATATTTTAAAAAACCACATGAATGTCTAAGCTCCATTGCAGTAAATTATACCTTAAGATCAGTAAATAGAGCTGCAACTCCAAAGTGTCAGAAGGCATATGGACAGAGAAGCTTCTTATACCTGACCCCGAGACTGTTTAACATTGTCCCACTGGAAATAATATATTGTGACAGTTTTGTTAGATTTAAGAAAGTAATATCAGAATGGCTTTTAAAAGTGATCTCTCGTGAAGATATTGACAATTTTGTGAATCAAAAGCAAAGCAGATATTAGTGAACGCAAGAATGGACGCGAAAAAAAAACCTGCCATACAAATAGGTACACTTTGTGCATATTTCGGCAGCTGTCAAGGACGTTTAGGTATATTTGCTGTATATTATACTTGTTTATATCATGATTTTTGCTAAATAAACGTCTAAATTAATTAATTAATTAATAAAAATTAAGGGAGTGTTAAAAGTGTATATTTTTTAATATACATGGTGTTTCACAAAAGCGGGACAACTTAAACTTGAATATTGTTAAATGTGCACCCTATATGTTTTACCCGAAATACGTGCCCCTCTTTATTGTTTATGTAATTCCAAAGTTTTGTTTGAATCTGTTGCGTTATTGCCAAGATATTAATTATATAATATATCTCATATGAAAAATATGGTTGCCTGAATAAGTTTTGTTGTGCAGTACTTGACCATTTTTAATGAGTGAGTCGGCGAAATGTCGCGCGGACGCGCAAATTATGTCTTGAATAAGTTTGATTATTTTCTTGTAAAGGTTGGTTTTGGTTATATAACAAAGATTTTTAAGTATAAAATATAATCTAATCATTTTGAAGATTCAAAATCTTAATAGTAATATTAATTAATAACACTGAATAAAATATGAATATGAAAATATGCACAAATCTTAGAACCAGAAACAGGGCCGTTCCTGGCGAGCGTGCAGCACGTGCATGCACGCAGGCGCAAAATTTTAGGGCCGCAAAATTGACGGCCATTCAGTATTTTTTATTACAAATTAAAAAAAAATAAAAAATTTCTCTTATTTGTCATTTCAATATGTCTAAAAATTTTACCAAGCGTTTGCCTTAATAATAGCACAAATGTGTTTTCTCCGTAGTTTCCTTGTTGGACACTACATGCCCCGACTTTTAAATTTATTTGTTCGATTTTAATCTGGCATGATATTTTAGGAAAAATTAATATAAGTAGTAAGTAAAGATCCGAATAGAAACTTAAAGTACTGCCATAAAGAAATTGAAAATCTAAATCTTCATTTTAACGAAAAACGGTCAGAAAAAAATTTTGATTTGCTCATCAATAAAGCTAAAGAAGAAGCAGAAAAAAACGATGTATAGAGCAGATATTCCCAATAGTACGGCAACGATAAATTAAGCAACAGTTTTCATATGAAAGTAAGGATGAATTTGTAGTAGATCCAAAACAAAAATTTAAAATCGATTTTTATTTTCTAATTTTAGATACAACCATTTAGTCTTCACAAAAGCGGTTTGAGGGTTTAAACAAATTTCAAAATTTATTTGGTTTCTTATGCAATTTTGAAAATTTAGAACCTGACTTAATTAAAGAATCATGTGTAAATTTAGATACCGCATTGCAAGTTGAGATTAATAGAGTAATATCTAAAGACATTGATGGCTTAGATTTACATAATGAAATTTCAACATATAAAATTCTTAATCCTGAAAATACTACTGATTCATCCTTTCCCATAGACATTTTAAATTATATAACTAAAAAAAATCTACAGTCTCTTTTTCCAAATTTATTTATAGTCTTAAGGATATACCTTACATTACCCATTTCAGTAGCTTCAGGTGAAAGAAGTTTTTCTAAGTTAAAACAAATAAAGAATTATTTAAGGACATCCATGAGTCAAGAACGCCTATCAGATTTGGCCATTATTTCGATTGAAAATAATATTTCTGAGGCTCTTGATCATAATCAGATGATCAACGAGCTTGCATCCGTGAAAGCCAGACGTGTTTTGTTTTAGGTATATCATTCCCCTTTTGTTTTGTTCATTACAAAAATAGTATTTTTTCATTTTTGAAACGTTTATTTTTTTTATCATTCAAATATTTCTGTAACCTACCATATAAGTACTAGGTATAATATTGTTTTGTGTTTTTGTTATTGTTTATTTATTTAGATTAATTTTATTCCTCTTTAATTTTCTTGTGAATGTACTGCTTTTAGTTCCCACTATTTATTATATTTCATAAACAATCGAGTAAATAATCTTAATGATATATTGATGATAAGTACTGTTTGTATCGTTTTTTTTTGTTCCTTTAGGGTATATTTTTCTTTTGATATACTTTACACAAATATTTTTTGTGATTTTGTTTGTTTTGGTAATTTATTAAATATTTTTTCTAATTATTTTTTATCAGTTTTCTTACATTTCAAATATCATTGCCAGTTTTTCGCGAAATATATTTTAAAAAAATAGGTGAACAAGCTTCTAGCGGCATTTCTTATTCTTAACATCATGTTTTCCCCGATGGTTGGTCTATCGTGGAAACCCGATGTATAGAAGCGGCCAGCGAAACAAAATCGCTTAAAAAATAATTGAAAACATTTTAAAGGTTTTTGATTTTTTTTTTCGTTAAATTGCTAAATGTTTCTAGTTCTAAGATTTGTGCATATTTTCAAATTCACATTATATTCAGTGTTATTGATTAATAACACTATTAAGATTTTGACTCTTCGAAAAGATTAGGTTCTATTTATACCTAAAAATCTTGGTTTAACTGTTAATGCTGACCTAAAATAAAGCAAGTATATTGGATAGGTATAATGGAAGTTTCAATTTTTCAAATAGAGTAAATCTAATTCAAACTTCCCGAAATGTGAAAGTAAAATTAGAACACCCTTTAGAAGAACGTCTCGTAAACTCTTAGACAGTGTGTTTGTAAAGTCTGAAAACGGCTTAATAACATTACAATTTATTGGCCGATTTAAATGAAATTTGGTACAGTTATGTAAGAGGATCTGACGCACCGAATGACGATATTGGCGTTATTGCCAGCTTTTTAGTTTGTATATATTTTTTCATTTATAGTTTTTACTTTAAATTTGTTACACTTTTGGTATAACATACTTTGCTCCTAATATCAGCAGTTTTCGAAATAACGAGTATAATTTAGAAAAAATATATTTTTTATATTAAATGTTCAAACTGTTTTCCCTGTACAGCTTGACAGTGTGCTAATTGAAAATAAAATTTTTCAATTGTGTTGTAAATCATTTCTGGCGTTATTAACTCAAATTCGTCCAAAATTCGACGCTGCAAATCGGCCAAATCTTGAGGTGTTGTGGTATAAACTCTGTTCTTGAATTATTTTTTGAGGAAGCAAAACTTCTTTATTTAGATTTTAATTGTGAGCGTCATAAAATAAAAATTAAAAATATAAAAATATTTTTTCTACGGTATCTATTTGCTACGATAATTAATAATATAATAATAAGGATCAATATATTTTTGTATACATTAAATCGAAACATATCAAACTCGTATATTTCTTTACATCCGAATTTAAAGCCTAAATAATAATACAAATAATTTTCCTTCTCATAATCAATACAACTGTACATAAACAAAAATAATCCATCTGAAAAATATGATTAGACAATGTATCGCTAGAATAAATCCTACTTTTTTAAGGAACGCAAAGAATTCAACAAAAGAACCCGTAAAATGTATAGAAAATGGAGGAGGACATGTAAAAATATAAATATTTATTGTTAATGTAAACAGTTATAATTATTAATATTTTTTGTTTTCTATTTATTTATTTATTTATTTATTTATTTTATTAACGTATACACATTTACAAGATATTATCCTAATATAACTTTCTTAGCACAGGCTTTAAATCGTTCTTTGTTAACATTAAAAAAATTCAAATGTTCACAATAAGTATTTACAGTAATGCACATTCGGTTGGCCGGATTATACATAAAGTAAAGCGTCCTGGATTGCGGTATATGCAAGAGGGGCGTATTACGTGTTCTATAAGCAGGAACGTGAATACGTAACATTTCAAGACATTCCGAACAAGAAATATGATTATTTAAAATGTTATAAATAAAACAAAATACAAATATATATAAACAATACAATATACAATACAATACAATATATAAACAAAAATATTTTTAAGTTTCAAAGATTTATTACTATCCTTAAAATTTATTTGATGAATAAAAATTATATTCATCCATATTTTGCGTGGTACCTTAATGAAATTCATAAAAAAAATATTTTCTATTTATAATTTCTTTTTTATGACGATCACAATTAAAATCTAAATATAAAGAAAAAACTAGTTATTTTATTTATAAATATACCATTTGGAAGGTGCTTTGAGTTAAAGTGCATAACAAAATATGAGTTAGATTGAATTATTCTAATTCAAAAAATAAAATACGGTCTGCAGCAAAAATATTAATTATTTTTTTGGATTGACTTGTCAGTTCCTAGATTACTACACATTACTTACACAATAATGTACATTCGGTAAACGTAATTAACTAATTTTTATTGCGCTTATTTACAGTTTAAAAACAATATATTCAATTATCTGGTAAGAATCCGGCTGATGATGACGGTGCAATTCAATTAATTAAGTTATAAAAGTTTTACAATACCTTCTTGCGAGATTTACTATTTGCAATATCATCAATTATTCTGACTCTATGCGCAAAAGATACGTTTAGCTTTTCTTGACTTAAGGTAGATCTTAGATAATTTTTTACCCGTTTTAACCAAGAAAAGCTTTTCTCACCCGAACAATTTGTCGCTGGTGTACATAGAACCATGCGAACTGCATCATTCAAGTTTGGATAAACATTTTGCTAATTTTCATTTCGCCTTTAGACTTTTCAATGATCCAGGTTTTACCAAAATTCTTTCAGAAAAAAGGTGACATTGGAAGCGTATATACATTCTTAAACTAAATCAGTCTCTAAATCATTGAGATACATTTCTTCCAAGAAAAGGGCTTTTCCGTAAGGGTTGATGATGACAATTCACTCATTTTCGTCAGAAATGAAAACTTTGCATTGAACCTGTTGTAGGCCTCCTGCCGTTTTTCTAATTCGGATACGAGTCTATCAATGAGGACGAGAAATGTGTTAACCCTGAAAGTATCACTAGCAGTTTGATACCGACGCATAATTCGATTTGACAAGTGTCAGTGAATCTTATTACAAGCAATTTCCAAGCTTTAATTTCCTGTTTTAACACTTTACTTTAAATAAAAATGTCAGAATCAGAATTTACCTGTACGCCCCCGGAGGTTGCCAAAATTGCAGCAGATGTCGTGGACAATTTGTTGCCAACCAAATCCAGTAGTATTTACGAAGCTGCGTTCAAAAGATTTCAGAGATGGTGTAATAAGAAAGACATCAAAAATAATAATTCTGAAAATGTACTCTTGGCGTATTTCTTTGAACTGGCGAGCAAACAAAACATGAAAAGTTCAACAATGTGGTCACATTATTCCATGATAAGGTAAATGCTAAATATCAGGCAAGAGATAGACATAAGCAAGTTTTTGAAGCTACGTGCTTATTTAAAGAATCAAAATGAGGGTACACTCCCAAAAAAGCTAAAATATTTACCAGGGAACAATTCGAAAATTTTCTATCTGAAGCTCCTAATCAGAAGTATTTGAGAATTAAGGTAAATGTAGATATTACGCCAAAGAATACAAGTTCCTTATTAAATATATTATGGTATTTTTAGATTGTACTTGTTATTGGTATTTCTGGTGCATGCCGATGTGAAGAAATTGTAAAAATGACCGTTGATGACATACAAGACTTAGGATCTGCCATTCACATAAGAATTCCTGACAGCAAAACTAGAAAACCGCGATCGTTTATTATTGTTGAGGAACAACATTAAAGCATATATAAAAAATATGCATCATTAGGCCCAGAAGGCATGAATGAAAAAAGATTATTTTTAAAATTTGTAATTGGTCGCTAATGTCGCATGGTAATGGGAATTCATAAGATAAGTACTGTTCCTAAGAAAGCTGCAGTTTTTAAAAATTACCTGATGCCACAGAATATACCGGTCACTGTTTAAGGAGAACTTCAGCTACACTGCTTGTAGATGCAGGTGCAGACATTACACGTGTTTAAAGCGCCACGGGGATGGAAATCCAGTAGTGTAGCTGAAGGGTACATTGAGGAATCGAGGACCAACAAGAAAGGTATTGCAAAAAAAATGTTACAACCTCATTTTACTGAACCAATCCCCATTTACATTGACATAAATTCAACAGAAAGTGCTTCCACGGAGGGTTAAACGCTAGAAAATACAAAAACAAGTCAGGATCGCAACATCGCAACACCTTTTGTTAATTTTTCTGGGGCCACAATAAATAACTGTACTTTTAATCTGATGTTTAATAAATAGTTCATTGTTGTATTTTTTAAAAATAAATAAAGTATACAAACATCCAATATTTCATGTATTTTTCAACATTATTTATTTATGGCACACACACTTTTACTTCCGTTGCCAATAGCAACCGTCTACTGTAAAAAAAGCAAAACTTTAACGTCAAAAAATTAGTAGAAAAATGTCAAGTTTATTGACGTTTGAAGAAAAAAAATTTTTTGGCCCCAAATTTGCCGCCCCAAAAATCTGCCTTCACATGAAGTTCAGTTCTTGCCCTGCCACTGTTGGAACAAATACTTAATTAACGCCCTTGTATTAAACGATACAAAACAGGATGATTTTAATAACAAAACATCCAATTTTTTAAACCTAATATTCCGTGCTCGACCATCGAAATGACGAAGCTTTCCCAAAACGAATTCCATCCCCAAACGGTATATTTCATAATTAGCTTTGACGGATATCTCTTTAAAGCGACGCGAAGTCCCGGCATTTTTTAATTTGTTCCCGCTTGCTGTACGCGCTCGTAATTTTATTTTTTCGCTTGTGTTCATTTTAAAAACAAATTTAAAAATAATTTTTGCTAATGAAAGGGGTTAAAAAGAGAAGTGTGACGATGACAATTTCATCATGAACGTAATAGAATTGTTTTTTGACATAAAATCCTAAAAATTAATTTTGATTTTATTCAAATACATTCACTGAGATATCCTGTACAAACGAAACCCTACGCACAATTCATTATTCGTCATAGAGTCCCTGCGACATCTCCATTGTTTGACATAATGTAGATTTATATGCAGATCCTTGTCTAATACATAGAATTTAATAGGTCGGTGATAAGGTGGGACGACGTATGCCCGCTAGACACTGTTAATACCCTTATCTTTTAAAGGGGAGATGTGCAGGGTGCAATATATCTTACCCTAATATTATAATCCTATTAAAATTTTTGCGAAATGTTTGTTATTACTTAATTTTTATATTTATGATGCACTTACAGGAAAAATCCTTTGCGAACAGTGTTAAAAAATAGACGCACAGCAACTACGGAACCACGATCAATTAAGGGTAGTTTTGCATGAAACGTCAAACCAAGCCAACAAACGAGCTGGCGCCACCGCACCTTTTACAGTTGTGTTGCCAACTATGGGTCAATAAAATTCAAATTATATTAATTTTTACAAGCTTAAATAAACAAAGTATTTGCCATAAGTGGGTTCGTATTAAAGAAGAATACTTTAAGTTTGTAGTAAATTCAATATCGCATAAAGTTTTAATACTTTTTGCAGCACCCTGGGAAAATTTTGATAAAAAAGTCAATGGGAGCATTTCTGGCAGTGCCCCAAACATCAATCCAATAAGCATAGTAAGCCGTTATGACCTGTTCACGCACTAGAGCACCGTTTCTAGCACCTGATCAAGGATCATAGAGTAGATAGTAGGGTAAGGAGAGCACATTTAAAACGACAAAATTTGCATTCCTTTACAGGAATTATTTTTTCAGAATAACCACTAAATTTACAAAGTTTCCAAAATTTTTATATAAACCGTCAAAAGTGCTCTAGTCAGCGTCAGCGAAGACATATTTGATTTGCTCAAGCTTAAACGAAACTATTTTCAGATTCCTACACGATAATAAGAGCTACTCTTATCATAATTTACCTTTGATACAGTCCCATTTCCTTGTAGTTTTAAGATAGTATTACCTACATAATACGTTCTATTATCCCTATCATAAATGACCGTTATATTATTTTAATATATAAACAAATCATAATTCATATGCTTCTCTTCTGTACCGACATAATTAAAACTCATTATCCATTTCCGGAGATATACCAGTAAGTAATTAATTTTGTAGAAAATAGAGTAAAATGATTTAATAATGGATTTGGTTATTACTGCCTCGGAAATTAATTGTAGCTGATACTCTTTATTAAATCGTAATTTTAAAAATTGACCATAAAGTATTTTGTATTCATTACATTTATTTATCGTTCTTTGTACCAGAGCGGGCAATACTACTTATTACTGTAATTTACATGTGACTTTATTTTATCCTTGTTCATATAATATGACAGAACCGTTTGAACCGTATCTCTTGTTAACTTCTGGCTCTCCTCTGTACCAAGATTATTTTAATCCGGATTTTAGTTTCGTTATTCGGAAATATCGATTGCCCCCAGGTGGTGCATTTTAAAACTAATAGATAAAATAAAAAAAAAGTAACAACATTAAAAACAAGTAGCATTGTTAATTTGATAAGTAATTAATTTTTTATTACGTCATGCCTTATATGTCTATGGGGCCCGAAAAAACGCTCGCAGAACGTCTTAGTCATGAAGTTAATTATGAAAATAGCTGGGACTAAGATAAAATAAAGATGATTTTAGTTGAGGGTACGTTTACAATGTAAAAACTCAATCGGATAGCAGTAAGATTACTATTGGTAATCTCATAACTTATTGTGATGATTTGTATAAAGTACCAGAAACAGCAGAAAATAAAACCAAACGTTCAACAAAAATATACGGAATGAACAAGGACAACAGCGATATAGACAGATAAATAGTCGAAAGGATGGATGACCGATGAGATTCTGCATATGATGAGATACCGGAGACAATACATAAACCAGAGCACAAAGAAATATACAACAACCAGTTGTAAAATAAGGAATAAGTAAAAATACCTTAAAGGGAAATGCAAGGAAATTGAAGAACTTCAGAACAAATGTGACATATTCAACTTACATAAAAAAAATTAAGGAAAAACCAAGCCACTGCAATCTTAGACAAGAATGAAAATATCCTACTCAACACAGATCAAAAACTACAACGTTGGAAGGAATACATCAAGGAACTGTTTGAAGATTAAAGAACTAATCTGGAAGAGATATTTAAAATACGAGGCACAGATATTATCAAGGAAGAAACATTGTACGCCTTGAAAAACTCGAAAAACCTCTTCCTTCTCATCGACGTCCTTAAAATTATAGATGAAGTCACGTCACATATGCATCTTGGTAAAACTGTTCAATCAAGTTTATCGATCAGGATGCATGCCTGGGGAATTGACCCAAAAAAAAATAGGACCAGAGAGTGTACTGCCCACCATACCATCAGCTTGATATCTCACATACTAAAACTGTTCCTAAAAGTAATTCATAACCGCATGTCAGAGACTTGACATGGACATCAGCGAAACACAATTCGGGTTTCGCAAGGGCTTAGGAACTTGTGAGGTCCTATTCGCACTCGGTGTATTGGTCCAGCGATGTTTGAACGTTAATCAGGACGTGTACGTGTGCTTCATTGATTATAACAAAGCATTCGACAAGGTTCGCCACGACCAGCTAATGAATGTCCTTAAAACGACACATAGATAATAACAATCTTAGAATTATTACAAATTTATATTATAACCAAGAAGTACAAGTATGCATCGATAATCAACATCAAAGGAAATAGAAATAAGAAAAGGAGCAAGGCAGGGACCTAACATTAAACTTGAGGGTCAGGTCTTCTCTGCACAGCTTTATGGCGTGGAAACTCGGACGTTCAACGCAAAGGCTACCAAGAAAATTGAATCATTCGAAATGTGGGTCTACAAACACTAACATCATGAAGAGAATGAACAAGGAGAGGAAGATAATAGAGAATCATCGAAAGTTACACTACTTTGGACATATCACACGAGGGGAAAGATATGCTATGCTGCAACTGTCTATGTCTATGTATTTTGATATCGTACAAAGCCTAAGTAGTTATTGAAGTTCCGCTAAATCAATATTCAAGCCATCGCTGTGTGGTCTGTCCCAAATTACACCGTTGATGTTTTGGCTACAATAACACTGTTCAACAGAAAAATCCTTCCGATGACATAAATGAGTATTTTGTAAAATCTGGACCTAAATTGGTAAACAATTGACATGCAAATTGCTAAATTAGCGTCAAATTTAATGGAAAGGCGTTCTAGGCAATAAATTGGTGACGCATTTATTACCTGCAAACAAATATTGCGTTAGTTGTTATTGTTGTTATATGTGTAGCGAAATTATTGCGAAAGCGCACCAAAAACCTTCATCTCCGATTGTGAAAAAGGCTTATGAGCTGTGTTTTGCTAGTAAAGTTGGTGATCAAGATAAGTCATGGGCTCCAAAAATTTGGTTCAATTCGTGTTTAAAATCATTGACAGGGTGGTTAAAAGGTACTCATAAATTTATGCGGTTCGCAGTTCCACTGGTTTTAGGGAACCAAGTGAATGACTGCTGACCCCGATATTCCTTCTGCAATAAGACCAGTATCCCATGACATCTCATTACCCACTCCCCAGCTTCCTCAACTGACTGACACTCTTGATTCGGAATCGGAATCTGATGAATCTTTGCCAAAAACTGGACTAAGCTACATCACTAGTTCTGACAATTTTTCTTCTAAACCCCACTTAATCACTCAAGCTGAATTAAGTGATCTTGTGCTTGACTTGGACTTTCCCCGTCTACAATGGAACCTTTCAGTAAAAGAAGTTAGGGTATCCATATTATACAAGAAAAGACCAGCAACAGTAACATTATTTTTTGCAGTGGAAGATAAATTGGTGTATTGTCACGATATACACGGTTTAATGACAGAACTTAGCTTGCCATATATATTAGATGAAGGGACTGCTATTTATAGATTCGTCTAAAACAAGCTTAAAAGCTGTTTTACTTTTTAATGGTAATAAATCCATCAGTTCCTTTAGGTCACTCAGCAAAAGTTAAAACAGACATGTGACAATCTTAAGACATTACTAAGGTGTATAAAGTACGAAGACCACAAATGGAATATACAGGGCTGCCCAGAAGCCCGGAATAAAATTAATATAGCCTTAACCTGTAACTTTTGGGGAAAATGCTCGGACACGTCAATTTAGTTTTATATATGCTCACATTTTGACGTTATTCGTTTGTTTTTTTATAGACTTTTGTCAAAGATATGACAACATCGATTTTTTTTTTAAATATAAACATACAGTTTGTGATACATCACTTGAAAGCTAATATCTCGTACAGTATGCTCATAAATTTTGGCGCGATTCTGTCAAGCTATTTCAAAATGGCGACTGTTAAAAGTTTTAAAAAAATTCCTATTTAAATAAAAGGAAATGATAAATCATTGATGTTTTTTTTACCTTTCAATGTAAAAAATCTTCAATGTTTCACGTTCTGACATTTTGTGACATTGTGAACTTGTAAAATTAATTTACGTATTTCCGAAGTATTATTTTACAATTGTCTAAACAAAAGTGGTTTTGTCGGAAAGGCAGCGTTGTTAGGATGTGGAGATAAAATAAGAAGTCAAAGTGAAGTGTGCACTTTATTTAATGCTAAATATCCGGAAAATTAAATTTCACAGGGCACAGTTAGTAAAATATTCCACAAATTTGATCAACATGGCGCAGTAAAGGACTTGCCTAGGAATGGACGGCCACGTCTTTTAGGCGACGATGAAAAATTGGATATTGCATTATCTCTGCAGGATAATCCGCATGTTTCAACAGTTTCATTGGCTCAAAATCATGATACATCTAGAGGTACTATTGGAAGATTTTTAAAAGCAGAAAAATACCACCCTTATAAAGTATGTCTTGAGCTTTTAGAAGATGACTATGATAGGCGTTTGCAATTTTGCGAAAAAATGATGAGACGGTGTGACGAGAATAATAGGTTTCCACAGAACATATTATTTTCGGATGAAGCTACTTTCTATTTAAACGGCGTGGTTAGCAGACATAATTATCGTTTCTGGAGTCAAGAAAATCCACGATGGATATTTGAAGCGCATACTTAGCGGCCCCAGAAAGTAAATGTATGGGCAGGTATCATTAATAACCGAATTTTAGGGCCATTCTTTTTGGAAGGAAACCTCACGGCTGAACAATACCTGGATTTCTTAACCTTCGAGTTTAGGCCTGCTCTAGCTGTAATTTTTCCCAACGAAGTAGATCCAGATATACCTAATAAAACAATTTGGTTTCAGTAAAATGGTGCTCCCCTGCATTTTGGTGTCAATATGAGAAGATATTTATATGAGATATTTTCAGGTCGCTGGATTGGACGACGTGGTACAATTGAATGGCCACCGAGGTCCCCAGACTTAACGTCTCTAGGCTATTTTCTTTGAGGATATTTTAAAGAAAAAGTTTACCATAATAGGCCACTCAATATAGAAGATTTGAAAAACAAAATTAGATTGGAGACACATAACATACCGGCTGAAGCCATTCGAAATTTTTTATTTTTTTTTCCTTCTTCTTTTGGCCTTGAGCATTGCTCATTTAGCCACAGCAGAATATATTATTGTTATTATATCAAAGTTAAAATATGATTACTCAAAAGGCCATTCGAAATTCCGTCGACGAATTTTACCATCGTCTGGGAGCATGCCAAGTAGAGGGTGGAGGACATTTCCAGCATTTGCCACGTTAAACCATCTTTTTTTTCGTGTTGTGTTTTGTTTTGCTTCGTTACATTTTTATTTTTTTTTGACAAAATAAATAACAAATAAACCATGACTATTGTTAAGTCACAATGTCACAAAATGTCAGAATGTGAAACAATGAAGATTTCTTACCTTGAAAGGTAAAAAAAAACATCAATGATTTATCATATCCGCTTATTTAAATAGGGATTTTTTTTTAATTTTAACAGCCGCCATTTTGAAATAGCTTGACAGAATCGCGCCAAAATTTATGAGCATACTGTACGAGGTATTAGCTTTCAAATGATGTATCACAAGCTGTATGTTTCCATTTGAAAAAAAAGATCGATGTCGTCATATCTTTGACAAATGTTTATAAAAAAACAAACGAATAACGTCAGAATGTGAGCATATATAAAACTAAATTGACGTGTCCGAGCATTTTCCCCAAAAGTTACAGATTAAGGCTATATTAATTTTATTCCGGACTTCTTGGCAGCCCTGTATATGCAGATTTAAAAATGATGGCATCATTGACAGAACAGCAACCAGGCATTAATTCAATATGTTTACCTCCACTTCACATTAAGCTAGGCCCCATCAAAAATTTTGATAATGCAGTAAATAAAGAAGGAGATGCTTTCTTATATCTAAATGAGAACTTTCCACGTAAAGACGGAATTTTTGTTGGATCGTAGATGAGACAACTGTTTCAAGATGAGAACTTTAGGACAACTTTAAATGGCACTCAAAGACGAGCATGGGATGTGTCTGAAAACAATCTTCTTGGGAATAATAAATCCGAGAACTGTCCACATTTTGAGATGTAACATGTAGCTAAAACTCCATCTTCTCCATTCTCATTTGAATTGGAAATGAATATATTAACCTTAAACTTGCTGTTAATAAAATGTATTATAAGTTTGTAATTGCTTAAAGTCAATAACTTAAATGTAATAGGCGTTTTTATTGAATATTTCTTAATGGTCGGAGCTTCAGTAGACCAAAATGTATGAAAACCAGCCAAAAATATTGCAGGGAGTAAAAAAAAGTCTTGAGAAGCTAGAGAGTAAATAGAAACAAAGACCCGAACTGCTCTGGTTCTAAAAGGTTCTCTCATCAGTTGGTAAGGGCTAGTACAGACCATACAAGACCCTGCATCTCATAAATACAGAATATTTCCAGCCTTTACTTCAGATAGATAAGATTTCTAATCAGCTTTTATTCCATCGTTAACCAATAGACACGCGGCGTAATCCGTTTGATTGCAGTTTAACTTCTAAAACTGCACACTTAATGTCCTATATACACGTCGCCTGATTAATACAATGAAAATTGCATCTAACACTTTGTGTAATCGATAAAAAGCTCGCCGAATAGCACGTAACTTCACAACTAGGCACGACTCGACAACGATATCATCTTTTCCGACACTTTTACTTCTTAAACTTTTCACGAGATATTCTGGTGGTCATTTGTTTTTGCTATAAGCATGCAATTGTTACTTCAGGGCATTTGACGAGTGATGTGTGTACGAAAGTAGCGATTGTTCTTGATTTAAAATCGTCACATATACAGGGTGTCTGTAAAAGGTCTTTACAAAAACCTACCACATATTCTTCAGACCAAAATTAGCCGATTTAAGTAAACTTACTTTAGTACAAAGTTGCCTAGTTTGGGCGCTAGACGGCGCTGAACTGACAATTTTTAAATCGTTTTCCTGGATTAATTCAAAAACTGCTCATACTATTCTGCCGAAATTTGGCAAGAGGGGTTTGGGCACAAAATTCAGATGTGCCAACTCATTTGCTACAAAAAAGGTACTCTTGATAAGACTCGATTCCTCTGACGGCTTTCCAGAAATTTGC
This sequence comes from Polydrusus tereticollis, assembly GCA_963920685.1. Taxonomy (NCBI): domain Eukaryota; kingdom Metazoa; phylum Arthropoda; class Insecta; order Coleoptera; family Curculionidae; genus Polydrusus; species Polydrusus tereticollis. The sequence goes on from OY987333.1 coordinate 11,617,582, forward strand.
ATTTTATTACTTAATACGTATTAGTGTTTACAAAAAAAGGAAAAAATAACTAAATCATAAACATAAATAAATAGAAATATCATAAAGATTGCTCAAAATGTCCACCATTTCCGTGAATACAAAGATTTATACGTCGAAGAAAATTGAAACACACTCTTTGCAGAACTTGTTCGTCGCCTTTAAGAATATTTATTGCATCTTAAATACGTTGCCATAGTTGTTCTGCGTTATCTGGAGTTGTACTGTAAACCACTGTCTTAAGATGCCCCCATAAGAAATAATCCAATGGATTTAAGTCCGGAAATCGTGGTGGCCAATTTACAGGGGCATTACCTCTATCAATCCATTTATTTGGGTACTGCTGATTCAAAAAGTTTCTAACATTTAATGCAAAATGTGGTGGAGCTCCATCATGCATAAACCACATATCTCTCCGAAATTGTAAAGGTAAATTTTCTACCAAATCTGGCAGCGTATTTTGTAGATGCTGCAAAGAAATTTCCCCGGTTAATCTTTTTGGAATAATGACAGGACCAACAATGTGATTACCAATTATTCCAGCCAACACATTAATTGTAAACTCATTTTGAAAATGTTTTACCTTGATCGCATGTGGATTTTCATCCGCATAAACATGTTGATTATGAAAATTTGTAATCCCTCTTCTTGTGAAACATGCTTCATAGGTAAACAAAATATTGTTGGCAAAGTTGGGATTCTCTTCTCTCTGCCTATGAACAAACCGATTAAAAACCAGGCGCATTTCAGGATCATTAGGTAAAAGATCTTGAACTGGCATCTTATGGTATGGATATAGCAACTGTTCTTGAAGTACTTCATGAACAAAATGTTTGGACACTTCTATTTCCCTACCTAGCCTCCTGGTGCTTATTTCGGGATCTTCTGCAACACGTTCTAAAATGTCTTCCTCGACTTCAGGAACCCTTACTAAACGCTGTCTTCCATTATCAATGGCTTTAGGAGTAATTGGCCGTTTTCCCGCAGGCGTCTTTCAACAGCAGCAAAAGTCGGGTGGCTCTGACCCATTCTCGACCATTTCCTTGGCAATACCCAAATACCAATATCATATCGGTATATTCTGCATTAGTGTATTGCACCGCCATGATAATTCACAACAATTAAAGTTTTCTAATAATTAATGCAAGCAGATAAAATGATTGAACGTTAGCAACAATATTAAATGTTACAAATTTGACAATAATCTTATGTTGTCAGATGAAACTTATAATAACCAACAATAACAATCGTTTGTGAGGTGTGAGATACCTGAAAAATACCGTGTGAATAAAAAGCAGATGATAAGAAAACTGTTCAAGAGGTTTTTTGTAGTAAATAAGTTGGTTTAATCCAAATTTTAAACATAAACATCTTATCTTCCATTGGCGTAGAAATCGAAAACAGACAAATTCTAAAAAACCTAAGTACTACGTGATAAGAACTACGACGTACTAAGTAATAAAATGCAAATTTCTCGAAAACCATCAGAGGAATCGAGTCTTATCAAGATTACCTTTTTTGTAGCAAATAAGTTGGTTCATCTGAATTCTGTGCCCAAACCCCTCTTGTTACATTGAAATAGAAATCTGAAACAAGCAGTTAGTAAAAATCCCAGATTCTACGCCCATGGACTGATATTAATCAGAATCGTGGCATGGGTTTTTTTGTCCCATAAAGCTATGCCAACGTACCAAATTTCGGCAAAATGGTATGAGCAGCTTTTGAATTAATCCAGAAAAATGATTTAAAAATTGTCACTTTAGCGCCCAAACTAAGCAACTTTGTACTAAGGTAAGTTTACTTAAATCGGCTAATTTTGGTCTGAAGAATATGCGCTAGGTTTTTTTTTGTAAAGACTTTCTACAGACAACCTATATTGTTATATGAATTCCTATGTATGAGTTAATAAAACAATTAATAATAGTGTTTGCAATTTTGATCTTCATCATGGCTTTAGGACTTTAGGTATAAAGGGGGATCATTTAATGAATTGTCGTTCACGAGATATGGCAATAAAAAATCACATTGGTATTGGGAGCTTGAGACTCACAGTAAAAATCTAAAATTAAAACAGATCCTCCAGCATCACCACAACCTCATAATCCATCGTTAAAATCGACGTGGAAAAATATAAATGTTCCAATTTTCCCATGCATTCCGTGGCACACTCTGTCTCCGTTAACTCTTCAATACGAAACACCGGCGAACTGAAATGATGGTAGGCTGTTAGAACCATCCTTCGGTCATATTTCACAGCACATTAAACTGTCATGGCGTCTAATAACATAATATAATAACCTAATCTTCTTCTCGGTTTGGTTCGAGGCGACCGGAGCGGTCTTCTTTTTGTTTCCTTTGTGTTTTCGGCGGTTGACTCACTCCACCTGACCGTTATGACTTTATTAGGAAATATTTTAATTATCTTTCGGTAATTGATTGTATAAATGAAGTCGTTACGGCTCATAATCCGGAAGCGATATTCCTAAATTTGACAGAAATACTGGTCGTAAACTTGCAACAAAGCTAGGAAAAAGATCACAAGATAAGAGGTTAATTAAAATATTATTTAATTGTAGTTTTGGAAGCAGAAGAATAAAGGTAACTTTGTGTTTTTCAGCTCATAAACTTACACAGGATCGTACGAGTACAAGAACTATTACGCAGAGGTTGGGTTGCATCATTAAATTTTCTTAGCTCATAAGCATAACAGCTTAAAGCAATATGCTTACCTATTAAGATCGTCAACCTTTACCTTTTCAAACGGTTTCTGTATTTGAAATTATCATGTCGATTTAAAGTTATTTATGGGTATTGAGAATCACGCCCAGGTATATAAATTGTTTATTATTGAATTAGTAACCGTAAATTTACTGATATTGACATTCAGCAAGGTTTTGATGCGGCTTAACCGAGATCCAGGAATGTGCATGTTTAGATAGACCTATGTATTGGTAAACGAGGCAACTACTTAAGAGACTACGGCAATTGATATAAAATATTAACTCAATTTCGGATTTGGGCAGAAAAATTCTTGTCTGTGCATCGAATCGGCGAGATAACTGAACATGCGTCTCAAAAAGAACCAGTGGCGGCTCGTCGTATAAAGCAACTGAGGCCGGGCCTCACATGTAAAATTAATAAATTATTTATTTAAATATAAAACGTTTTTTAACTAATTTCCAATCACTAAAAGTATCAAAACAATAGAACATTGAATTACCATCAAAGTTCAACATATTATCTTTTAAATTTAGCGCGCACCCCATCCAACATTAATTTTAAAAACTGAAATCGTTGCCTGACCGCATAAAAAGAAAAATGTAATCCCAAAAACTTGAGCTTCCTTTACGTCACAAACGCTATGCTCTCCAACCCGGCACCTCCACCGCATTAATTGCGCAGAACAGGAAGAATAGGCAAATTTTGTAGGCGAGTGAGGCCCACTTATTTGGACCTATATATCGTATTATTTTTACAGTAGCTTGCAATGGCTTGCATGTTGCCAAATGTTTATTGAACAAGGACACTTATTGACTTATTTACTTATTATTTAAATGTTTTATTTTAAAAACATAAAAAAATAAGTTAGAAATGATTGATAAATGTTTTCATTGTTCTATAAGATATTATTAATAATTATGCAATTAAATCCCAATAACAAAAAACAGATAAAAATTAAAGATTATAGGTGGGTGCCTAGTGCCTATTTGAAACTTGGCAATGTTTTATTGTTAACAGGCTCATATATCTTTTCTTCTCGTAGGATCAGGTGTCGGGTTATTAGATTTAATTAGTGCCATTCGTTTATGATTGTTAACCTATCGTGATTTTGGATTTTCGAGGCAGGTCTGCGGGTTAAAATACTGACACCTAATTAATTTGTTTTCTTGTTGTGTTGGTGCACATACCGACTCCTAGAGTCGGTTGTGGTTGGTGATAGGAGGTAAGGTAAGGCAAGAGCCCTTTACATCAGGTGAGTAAGCCGATTTGCTTTTTATTTTAATAATTAATACAGTATTGCCATTGCCAAGGTCCAAGGTTTCGTTACATAAAATTATTTTTTTTGTGCTTTGTGCCTATTTTAATTTAAATTATGAATCCCTCTCACGATATTGTTTTGTCTTTGCTTGAAACCCCTTTCTCGCGACGACCTGAGATAGAAAAACGGCAAATTTTGGAGACTCCACCAACACCAAAAATAACGGCAGTTTTTAGCGAAAAGAGGGTGGGTCGGGAAAGTTCGCGATCATTTCAAACTTCATAATATGATAGTTACAAATGGCTTTGCGGGAGTTCATATAAACAAAGTTTGTATTGCTGGCCGTGTATTTTATTAGGCAGCGTAAAAAACAATTGGAGTTCAGGGGGTGGGTATTCTGATTTAAAAACATTTTCACGGGCGGTAAAATCACACGAAAGTTCCAAAGAACATATTAAGAATTCTGTGGCGCTTACGAGAGTAGAGCAAAATGGAGACACAATAGCGGATGCACTGAGAGAAATTGACCCTGACCTTGCAAATTGAATATTTTTCTCGTGAAACCTAGTATTTCAAAATAATTATATTGCTGGTTGAATTCCTAACTACTCATTTTAAGCCAATGACCTTGAAATTGCGAAAAATTTTCGCCTGCGGCGCTATTTTCTAGCCTCACCCCATTATACAAGCACGAGCCGCCACTGGAAAGAACAAACGTGATCCACAGTAATCATAGACGTTGTTCACGAAGTAGCAAAAAGGATTGATATTTAATCAAATGCTTTCTAAGCAATACTTGGATAACTTAAGTCAGTCCAAAAAGTCTCCATACACTACATATTTTTATCCATATTTAACATGGAACTATGAAAAATGAACTTTATATTTTTATTTGAGGCCTAACCAATAAAAATTGAATAAAAAATAGCTGCGAAATATTTTATTGAAATGTTACATCATAATTTAGAAATATTTAACAAATACTATGTCAAAAAAGTCTCCATACACTTAACAATAATCAATATTAATTTAACAGAAAATTACCATAACTTTTAACCTAATATTTAGTTGGACCTCCGTTGGCCTTGATAACCTCTTGTGATCTTTTTGACATGCTTGCAACCAGCTTCCTAGTAATTTCTGGAGGTATGGTCTCCCATTCGTGTATTATTCTATTTTTAAACTGTTCCTTATTTGAAAAATGGTGTTTGCGAATGCGCCGTTTTAGATCATCCCACTAATGTTCGATGGGATTAATATCGACCATTCACGGACCATCTTTGCGGTATATTTAGGATCATTGTCCTGTTGGAAACGGTACCTTCCTACGACTGCCAATTTCTGGACAATTTCTCACAAATTATTCCTTAAAATGTTAAGATAAACATTCTGATCCATCGTACTATCAATAAAGTTTAAATTTCCTACTTCCCGTGAAGACATGCATCCCCAAAGCAGAACACTGCCACCTTACCGTAGAACAAATATTTTCAATTTTTATTGCTGTATTCCTTTCTCTCCAAACTTTAGTTCTGCCATCAGACCTAAAAAGATTGATCTTAGTCTCGTCACTAAAAATTATTGTTTCCTAAAACTCAGGAGGCTTTGAAACGTATTCCCTGGCAAACTCTAACCATTTTTTGCGATTAATTTCTGAAATAAACGGCTTCTTTCTGGCTACACGTCCATTATAATCTGCCCTGTGTAAACAATTTCTCACAGTTTGCGGACAAACGTTTTCCGAAAATTCTCCTCTACTTTCTTCTGCAACTTTGGGTGCACTTTTCTTTGAATCTTTACTTATTTCTCTAACAATGCTGGCCTCTTCACGTAAAGTTAATAAGCGAGGTCGAATCTTATACGAACCAGTTGATTTGTATTGCTTTACTATGTACTGAACCGTAGCGTGTGTTTTCCCTATAATTTTTCCTATATTTCTAAATGATTTTACCTCTTTCCATAAATCAATTACAATCTTTCGAACTGCATTGGGAATTTCACAATTTCTTTCACTCATTTTTGTAATAATTAAATAAATTCACTGCAAAATCAATTACAACGGGTGACAGATTAAAAGGTATGGCTGAAAATGATTCCTTAGTTTTAAACTTAGCTAGCAATGACTACTTGGTTAAGTGCAACTGAATATAATGTAGTTTTCCTTGCGTATATCTTACTATATGGAGACTTTTTTGACTTAGTTTTTGTTAATAGGTTTAAATTATGATGTAACATTTTAATAAAATATTTTGCAGTTATTTTTATTTCATTTTTTATTGGTTAGGCCTGAAATAATAGTATACATTTTGTTTTTTCATAGTTTCAGTTAGATGGTTAAAACTAATAAAAAATATGTAGTGTATGGAGACTTTTTGGACTGAGCGTATACAGTCCCCATTCAATGGCTACTGAGAAGATTATTTCTCATTTCAACAAAATAAGAACTACAGGAAGAATATCACTAAATGAAGACACAATGAACGAGCGTCTCTTTGTGTAACTGAATGAAGTTGGAACAGCTATTATTAATAATAATTTATTCTGCATGTATCTATGTATCAAGGGTATCAGTTTTCATCTTACTAAGTATTTATTACAAAGGGCTGAAGGCACAAATTTCTGTATCTATTTCATGTTTAATGTATATCTCATTGGAAGGCCTGCGTATCCAGTGGATACACAAAAGTACGTTAGAAGATGCCTTGCAAAAGGAAATCTGTATTGGGGAAAGAAAAGGGAAATAGCAGGAACCCATGAATTTTCTTGCTACATTTTACCTAACCTGAAGAGACAGCATTTTCTGAACAATGGTTGGACTTGGCATGGTTTAGGGAAGAAATCCGATTCCTCACTTGCATGTAGGTTAAATTAATTAAGGGAAAATTTGAGTAGAGTTACCGCAAGGCACGAGACGTCTCGTCTCCAAGCCGTTTTGTCTCGTCATGAGAGCAAATTGTCTCGAATTTCGAGATGAGACGAGACATCTCGAAAAATTCTGCCGAACTGACAAAAAAAACAGCATCGTTGGGTGTGATCTGGTAATTCGTAGCTATAAATTGTTAAAATAAAACTTAGATTCAAATATACAGCCTTTATTAAAAAACTGTGGTTTGGAGTATATGCACTAACCTGAACTAACCTTATAAAAAATAAATAGTAAAAAAACACCAAATGAAAGTATTTTATAGTAAAAAAAATAAATAAATATACTCTAAACTGATGACAAATAATAAATATATTATTTTAGTGCGAATATGTAGTTATCAAATTACACCAATTAGGGCACAGGTAAAAATATTGTATATCTATGTAAGTACCTACAAAAACCACAATACTTTTCGCATAGCATAAATAGGCAAGTTCCACTAATCAAAGTTTAGCTCATCTTTTAAGGGCTTAAAAAATGCGCTCTGAAGGAACACTTGTTGCGATAATACTTAGTAAGTCTCTCGTCATATTTGAAATATGTAGATAATGTAATTAATTTTTTCCCACCAATCCAACAATGTTTTCTCTTAACACCCACACTTAAAGAACGAAAGTTGGAATACTTCGGACACATTCTCAGAAACGAAAAATACAACTTCTCAAGCTGGTAATAGAAGAAAACATCGAAGGCAAGAGAGGACCCGGTCGTCGAAGAACATCGTGTCTGAAGAATCTGCGACAATGGTACGGCGAAACCACGACAAATCTCGTTGGAAAAGCAGTCAACAAAGTATAGATAGCGCTGATTATTGCCAATGTTGGTAGAGGACAAGGCACTTAAAGAAGAAGAAGAATCCAACAATGTTTTCCCTTTTGCTGCTCTCTCTCTAAATAAAAATATGCATTTAAAAACTCTTTAGTTTTGGATTGAGAAGTAGCCCTTTTGAATAAAAATTCAACGTCCATGTCAATGTCATCTGAGCCGGATTTTTCTTCAGCTTCTTGTACGGGTGGAATTTTGTCGGGTGCCTATTTTGCCAATTGACATGTTGAAGCCGATTATGATCAGTGGTAATGTTGGGTACGAATCTCCTGAAAAGGTATTGCTGGGATACTTAAAGCATCGCAGATATTTTTGAACAAGGCCCAGAGTCCGCACTCTGTTTGATTTAACTTAAAACATTTAAATTTTTTATTATTCATTCACGAAGCATCAATAGCAGTTTTCACTTTTATTCGTAACAAAAATCATCCTATAAGTCCAATTCCAAAAGGTTGAAATATCTAAACTACCCAAAATGTCAATTTCCTAATGTAATTATTATGGGAAAAGTTGAAGATTGGTATAAAACATTTCTAGAATTGAACATAGAATCCAAAAATGTAATGATATAGGGTGTTCTATTAAAAAAAATGTATCCCTGTATCGTCACACTTTTTTAATAATTAGTTTAAAAAATGTGTAACTAAAAAGAAGACTCGACGGGTCCGAGTGTTTTTTTTTAAACTCCCATACTAATTTTTATTAAATTCATCCGAAAAATAGCATCTAGAAATTCGCAGACGAGAAAAGACAAGGCCTTATTCCGTCTCGTCTCGTCTCGCGACAACTCCAGATTTGAGGAAGGGACTTGAGATGTGGTTTGAAACCAATGTTGAAGATTTTAGTAATGGAACGCCACTGAATGAAGAGTCAAAAATAAAGTAATTTAACTAATAAATCAAAGGGTTTTAGCTGTGCTGGTTCAGAGTGCAGGCGAGAGTCGTAATTCCGACTCGGAATCAATTTTTATTTGTCCGTGACCATTTTGTGCTGCTGGCGGCAGGTTTACGGCACATAATGCTTTGGTGTTAAATGCAACGTCTTCTTTCTGTTGCAATTTACCAGAATTTATCACTTATTTTTTGAGGTCGTCAGAATGCTTTCGTGTTTTCTTGCATGAATTGGTGGAATTATTTTGACGGCCGCCATATTATGTTTTAATATCATCAGTATAAAATACCGGGTGTCCCACTAAGAATGGCTGTCAGCCGTGTCTCAGAAAGTGTTAGTCGTATAGCTTGAGGAAAAAAAAATATTAGGTAAAGTGGTCATGAGAAACTGCTGGAAATTATTTTCAAGTTTCTCAGACTGGCGCTAGGGGGCGCAACAGTAACGGTAAATATGAATCACGAAGTTTCCTCAAAAGTCGCCTAGTTAAGGTATCCCGAAAATAACATTTTTGTATATTTCGAACATTTATTAATAAAATTTGCCTATAAAACGTGTTCGTCACTTTTGAAATAAAGTGGTGGCGGAAGGTTGAACATTATTTGTAATAAATGCTGATAACTCCGGTCTGGCTTAACATAATTTAGTAAACTTAGTTTTGTTAAAAATAGCTTTTCTCACTCTATATATCATCTTATGAACTACGGCAATATGTGTTTTACACTAGGCGCTAGGGGGTGCTGTATTACAACTTCACAAACATTGCGCGTTTTTTCCATAATTATAAATATAATGGTATATTCAATTTTACCTGATTACAAGGATGATTAAAAGTCTAAGAAGTCAGCGAAAACCGCAAGTTAATATCTATTTTCAATCCGGAGATGAACGATTAAACATTCTACTGTCGTATCGGCGCCTTTGAGGGTATCGTACTGCGTAAACCCGTTCAGCAATTGTTGCATTTCCCAAACATTCAAAATACACCACAATGATGTCAACCGCTTCTTCAAGTAACAGAGGCATTTTGAAAATCAGATACGACACAACACTGTTGGCACGACAAAAATTTTGACGTAATAATGAAAGGTGACACGCGTGCACAGTTTCAATTCATATTTTGTTTTTCCAAGACTTATTTGACTCTTAAAAAAACCTTTACAATGGCAACTTGAAAATAAAATTATAATGTTCCGTAATTATGATTATTGTTGTTGATATCTCCGGATTGAAAATAGATATTAACTTGCGGTTTTTGCTGACTTCTTAGACTTTTAATCATCCTTGTAATCAGGTGGAATTGAATATACTATTATATTTACAATTATGGAAAAAACGCGCAATGTTTGTGAAGTTGTAATAGCGCCTAGTCTAAAACACATATTGCCGTAGTCCATAAGATGATATATAGAGTGAGAAAAGCCCTTTTTAACAAAACTAAGTTTACTAAATTATGTTAAGCCAGACCGGAGTTATCAGCATTTATTAGAAATAATGTTCAACCTTCCCCCACTACTTTATTTGAAAAGTGACGAACACGTTCTATAGGTGAATTTTTTTAATAAATCTTCGAAATATACAAAAATGTTATTTTCGGGATACCTTAACTAGGCGACTTTTGAGGAAACTTCGTGATTCATATTTACCGTTACTGTTGCGCCCTCTAGCGCCAGTCTGAGAAACTTGAAAATAATTTCCAGCAGTTTCTCATGACCACTTTACCTAATATATTTTTTTTCCGCAAGCCATACGACTAACACTTTCTGAGATACGGCCGAGAGCCATTCTTAGTGGGACACCCGGTGCAAATTTATACAGGGTTAGGATATTGAAGTGTTACAATTCAAAATCCGAAAAACGGCTGTAACTATTTTTATCATACGTAAAACCACAAGAGCTTTTTTTTATCGGATAATCTTTTATTTTTTACGAAAACTAGATTGATTAGAAATTTAACGAGAACAAGCGAAATGATAAAAACGCGACAGCGAAGCTTCGCTGTCGCGTTTTTATCTATTACCGTTTACCGAGTTTAAATTGCTAAAAAGTAATCTAGTTTGAGTTTAAAAAATAAAAGTTTATCCGATCTTAAAAGAAAGATGGAGTGATTTTTAGCTAGAGAAATTCACGAATTTTGGCATGAACAGATACATACTAAAAAAAATAATACTTCACTAAAAAAATGTTTGACAGCATCAAATTAATTTGTAACAATATGTCAGGTTGACGAGCAATGAAAAAGAAAAGCTACTCGATTTTGAGCTGGAGAGGTTTTTACCATTTAATTTTTAGCTGAAGATGGTTTTATCGCGATAAACCTTTTTTATCGATGTCAAAATGATAAAAATACAAATGTCAAATGGACTTTTTATTGTAGGAGAGAATATATCGACAATAAACAAGAGTACCTTTTTTTAGTCTAAGGTCCAAGCTACCCAGATTTATTTTTTTAAGTCTTTATCGTACAGGGTGTTAAAAAGTTAAGCATTAAGTTGTAAAGTTTAGTCTGGTAAACTAAAAAGGCTAAATATGTTTTAAGGGCACTATTTTAAGAGGTCCTTACTAGCGTCCATCACATTAAACTTTTATTAAATTATATTAATCATCATCATTATTAGCGCTACAACCCTGGGTGGGTCTTGGCTGACTGCACAACTTTTCTCCAAAAGGCCCGGTCTTCCATCATTCGGGGCTCGAAAGGAATATTCATTTTCTGTAGGTCCGACCTAATGTTATCTCTCCAGCGCATTCTGGGTCGTCCGAGCGGCCTTTTCCCTGTTGGAACCTCTTCCCATACCAGTCTCACCAGTCTATCCTCATGAAGCCTTTGCACGTGTCCTGCCCATCTTAGTCGTTGGGATTTAATCTCCTGTACAATATCACTATCATTGTATAATTCTTGGATTTCGGCATTAGTTCTGATGCGATATTGGTCCGTGGTCGGGTCATGATGGGGTCCAAAAATTTTCCTGAGGATTTTTCTTTCGAAACGTCTAAGTTTTTCCTCATTTGCCTTGGTCATTGTCCACGTTTCTCCTCCGTATGTTATTATAGGTCTGACAATGGTTTTATATATTTTGATTTTTGATGTCCTCGTTAGATTTTTTGACTTCATGAGACTACCTAGCGCGAACAGGCATCGGTTTGCAGATTGAATTCTGCCTTTGATCTCTTCGGTGATGTCATTGTCAGCTGTGATTGTGGCTCCAAGGTATTTGAAACGTTCTACTCTTTCGAAATTATACGTGTCCACTGTGATGTTTTGTCCTATTCTATCTCTCCGCCCCGTTCTGTTTATGCACATGTACTTCGTCTTTTCTTCATTGATCTTTAGTCCTACTTCTCTTGTTGTTCTTTCGATCCTGCTAAATATGTCTTTCACAGTTAAGATTGTATCTCCGATAAGGTCGATGTCATCTGCACATGCTAGAAGTAGTTTGGGGCCTTTCACTGTTAGCAATTCCGTTTTTATTTCGGCTGTTCTGATGGCTTTCTCTAGGACTAGATTAAAAAGTAGTGGTGACAAGGCGTCGCCCTGTTTTAGTCCACTGCGTATTTCGAAGCTGCCAGATAAGCTGTTGTTTACTCGCACTTTAGATACTCCTCCTTCCATGCAGACCTTAGTCATTCGAATGAGTTTCCCTGGTATTGAGATCTCCGCCATCGCGTTCCAGACTTGGGTTCTCTCTACGCTGTCATATGCCTGTCGGAAGTCTATGAAGAGATTATGTATTGCTCTATTGTATTCCCATCCTTTTTCGAGGAGCTGCCTTAGTGTAAAGAGTTGGTCTATTGTTGACCTCTTCGTCCTAAAACCAGCTTGGTACTCGCCCAGTGTGGTTTCTGCATATGGGGTTAGTCTGTGTAGTAGTATGTTTGAGAGTACTTTATATGCGGTGTTTATTAGGGAGATTCCTCTATAGTTGGAGCATTTTGATTTATCCCCTTTTTTGTGAATCGGTACGATGATGCTTTCCTTCCATGTTGTTGGGATTTTTTCTTCTTGCCATATAAGAGTTATTAATTTATGGATTTGTCGATGTAGTGTTTCCCCTCCGTATTTCAGAAACTCTGCGGGTATCGTATCCGATCCAGGCGCCTTGGAGTTCTTTAGTTTGTTCAATGCCTTCTGTGTTTCTTCAAAGGAGGGTTCATCAACTGGTGGGTCCACTGTGATGTAGGTTTCTTCCTTGTGTGGTTCTTCTTGTATTATATTTAGAAGTTCCCCAAAATATCTCTTCCATTCTTCAATTAGCTTTTCCTCCTTGAATAACATGTGTCCTTGGTCGTTTTTGAGTGTCGGGATGGATCTGTGCTTATGGCCTGTCTTTTCCAAAGAAACTGCTCTATAGAACTCCTTGGAGCCCGGTTTAGGACGCTCTCTCTCTCTATTGCTTCATACATTTGTCTTTCGTATTCTCTTTTCTTTGTTCTTATTAGTTTTGTCGTTTCCTTCCGGCAGTTCGTGTATCGCTCTCTGCTTTCTCTGTTTTGTAATTGCATCATTCTCTTCCTTACCATTTGTCTTTCCTCTAGCTGTTTTCGGCATTCTTCGTCAAACCATGTTTTTGCCCTTCTTCCTTTACTCTTTCCGAATATGTTTTCGGCGGTCTTTGTTTTTCGAATATGTTTTCGGCGGTCTTTGTTATTATTTCTGCGGTTGTCTCCCAGAGATTCTCTATTTCATTATGCTCTGTTTCTGCGCCTAGGGTTTGTTCGAGTTGTTCCCTATATTGTTGTTGTTTTACTTCGTTCTGCACTACATTCATGTTCCACTGTGGTGTTGCGTCGGATCTATTGTATTTGTACGTTGATATTCTAATTCTGACCTTCGATCGAACTAGGTAATGGTCTGTGTCTCCGTCTATTCCTCTGAGGCTTCTTACATCTAAGATGTTGCTCCCGTGGCCCGCATCCACAATAATATGGTCGATCTGGTTTCGGGTTTTGTGATCATTTGAGACCCAAGTCTGTTTGTGTATGTCTTTGTGTGGGAACATAGTTGACTTTATTAGCATGTTGTTGGATGCTGCCGTTTCTATGAGTCTTTGGCCGTTATCATTGGATATGTTATGGAGGCTGTGCCTTCCTATTGTTGGGTTGAGGTTAGGTTCTTTGCCTATCTTGGCATTGAAATCGCCGCAGAGTAGTCGCATGTCTTGTTTGGGCATCCTGTCGATAGTTCTTTCCAGGGAGTCGTAGAAGGCATCTTTAGTAGTCTCATCTTTCTCTTCAGTTGGCGCATGTGCCGAGATGATTGAGATGTTGTACCATTGTCCTTTAAGCCTGATATAGCACAATCTTTCGTTTATTGACTCAAAACTTAGTACGCTTTGTACCAGTTCCTCTCTGATTACGAAACCCGTTCCAAATGCATGTCTTCCGTCTTCGTTTCCACTAAAGAAGACAACAGATTTGCTTATCCTCACGTTTCCCTCCTCTGGCCATCTTATTTCTTGGACTGCTGTTATATCCATTCCTATGTTTTCGAGTTGTTGAACGGCGTTTATAGAGGCTCCGGGTCTATACCAACTCTGGACGTTCCAGGTTCCAATATTCATAGTCCTTTTCCATTGCGTTTGTCGTTCGTCTTTGATTCCTGTCCGGGTCCGAGGCAAAGTTGTGGTTTTCGTAACTGGCTCTTTTTTACGAGGGTGGGTAGTTGGCCCCCCGCTCAACCCTCCTCCTTTATCCGGGCTTGGGACCGGCACCGCCAATCGACAGACTACTTAGTTCATCCATCGGGGACGGAGGCGGAGTTAATTATATTAATTATATTAAGAAAAATTTTATAGGAACTTGTCATCTTATTTTTTTATGTTCTATCTAAGTCCGAGAGATTTCTCACATTTTCCCGGACACCCTGTATATTACCACATACTTTGGATATTATTTTTGGGTATATTCGTAAAGTACAAAAAAAATAATATGAAGTTGTAGAAAAAATATAGTAAACAGCTCGAGTGGTAAGCCTATTACTCACTCTTTCCAGCGTTAGCGAATTTTCGCAATCGCATGTAATATGCTTCTTACCACTCTCGGTATGTAATCTGGTTCTTGAATTTGAGCGTAAGCCTGTTTTTTCATATAGAGACCGATATAATATCAAAAACAATTTTACTATACTAACGGCTCTTGACCAGATAATTTCGTTATGTGTACCAAGTGTACCTCGGTAATTAAGTGAAACTATATTTATCGTTATGCTTGCTGTTCTGAAGATTAACAGGAGACGTGACTTCTTACCGGATTGGTATAGTTGTGAAAGTAATAAAGGTAGTAAGTAATACAGCAACACCTATATATCGAAATTCCCAGTTGAAATTTTAATTTAAACAATGTCATAAACAGTGTCCGAACCAAATTTCCCTATCTGGATGGACGTAATTCGATTGGGGAAACCATTTAAGCTGGGCTACAATTAACATGGGGTCAAATTGGAGCCTAGAGCAATAGATAACGCCGGATGCAATTGGCCAATTCTCGCAGGATCGCAGGACAGCGCAGCGTTTTTCCTCCTAAATTTAATGCGACACTTGCGACGCATAAATATAATTGGAATGTGCAATAAATTCGTATTGTTTATTGGCTAATTTTCACTTTTTTTTCGTTAAGAATTTATGGATTTTCCGAAAAATTTTACTGTGTTTGCTTTTCGCTCTATTGACATGTACTTTTAAATATTTCGCAAAGTTTGCGTGGTTTTAGAAATTAGGCTATAGCCGCCATCTTTGCGAAAAGTTCATTGCTAAATTTCTTTTTTTTGTAGATTTTTAATGATGTTCCTGATTTTATTACCCCTATTTTATAATATTTTTTTTGAATTCTGCATAAAATTCTAAACATATTCCGTAACATAACCTCACAAAAAAAAACCTAAAGGGGTTAAATCTGGAGAACTGGCTGGCCATTCAATTGGCCCTCGTCGGCCAATCCATCGTTCGGGAAGAACTATATTAATGAGAATGATGGGCCTAGAATGAATGATAGAAGTGTTTTGGATTCTCATTGTCAATATTTATTTCATCCCAACATTTCAACTGATTGATATTTTCAGTCGTCTTCAGGCGAGTAATTCTGCCTATCAATTAAATTGGCTGGTTGCAATGATTGTCGAATGTCACAATCTTAACAAGAAACAAAAATGCTAACGTAGATAACTGTGTTAACACAAGTTTTTCTTAGTAGGTAAGCAACCATAAAGAATTTTGATTTTAGTTTGTATAGGTACAGGGTCTTCCAGAACAGGGGCTCATTTTTGAGCTTCCTTGTATTTAAAGAAAAATCCAAAATAGCCAATCGATGTACTTTTTCCTGCAGAATTCAAAAATGAAACCAAAAATTTATTTCAACCAGAAACAAAAGAGTTACGCTATGGATAAGGTGTTTTTTAAATGGAACATAGCTTTTTTTATACGATTTTTGGAACGAGTGATTTTTTTTTTGTCCGTTC
Organism: Polydrusus tereticollis; assembly: GCA_963920685.1. Taxonomy (NCBI): domain Eukaryota; kingdom Metazoa; phylum Arthropoda; class Insecta; order Coleoptera; family Curculionidae; genus Polydrusus; species Polydrusus tereticollis. The sequence goes on from OY987333.1 coordinate 11,633,671, forward strand.
TGATTAAAATATTTAATATTGTGACAGCTATTTTTATTAAACTTTAATGTTTTATCCAGTATAATTTAACTTTAACCTGTTTGAAACATACACTAGGTAATAAAGGTATAATCACCTTTGAATCCTTCAAAGTCAAAAAATTTGACAAATTTACTATAATATTGCCGAAATGAAATATTCATTAGATGAGAGATTGCAGATTGTTATCTTGTTCTACAAATGCGAAGAAAATGCAAGAGAAGCAAGGAGAAGATTTATTGCAAATTTTTACAGAAATATATCCGTCAATACTATACTAAGGATAAAGAAACTATTTGAGGAAAATAAAATATTACATGACAGAAAAAGAAATCCAACTCTATACTAATTAAAAAAAAAAACATTAATAATTTAATTGTTCAATGTGACCTCCGTTGTTCTTGAAACATGTGCGATAACCTCTTTGTAGCCTTTCCAAACTTGCTGTTATACTGTGATTTTCCTGGTTAAGGTGATTTATTTCATTCACAATTTTCTGCATGATCTCTTCAATATCGTGGTTTCGCTGCTTGTATACCACGTTCTTTAAATGGCCCCAAAGAAATGTGTCTAATATTGACAAATCGGGACTATTGGGTGGCCAAGCATAGGTTCCATTTCTACCAATCCATTCTTCATGGCGTCCGTTTAAATATTGAGTAACCTCACGCACGGCATGCGAAGGGACCCCATCATGTTGCCAAATTAAATTTTGATATTCTTCCAATGGTAAATCTTCCAAAAAGTTCTCAATTTCGTTTTCTAAGAACTCGTAGTATCTCTGTCCATTTAAAGTCCCGTTAAAAAATATTGGTCCCAAAATTATATTATTTTTTATGCCACACCAAACATGGATTTAAGTCCTTCCTTGAAATTTAATTGTCTGAAATTTTCTTGGATTTCCAACGGCCCAGTGATGATTATTATGTCTATTGAAAACCCCCGATGTCGTGAATGTGGCTTCGTCAGTCCATAAGATATTTCTGAATAAATTAGGGTCTTCGTTTTCTTTCCGAATCACAATTTGGGAAATAAATTGGAAGCGAAGTTCTTTTTGTGCCGGTGTTAGATGTTGAAGTGGAAGGATATGATAAGACTTAAATTTATGATTTCTTAAAGTCCTGTGAACAGTTCCTTGGGTAACTCTTCTGCGTCTTACACCGCCGCCGTATTGAACGTCCCGAACTGCGACCGAAATTGATTTGGTTGGATTCAGTCGAAAATAATTCACAATGGCACGGTCTCGATTTCTATTCCTTTCTGGATTTCTTTTTCTGTCATGTAATGTTTTATTTTCCTCAAATAGGTTCTTTATCCTTAGAATAGTATTGACGGATATATTTCTGTGAAAATTTGCAATAAATCTTCTCCTTGCTTCTCTTGCATTTTCTTTGCATTTGTAGAACAAGATAACAATCTGCAATCTCTCATCTAATGAATATTTCATTTCGGCAATATTATAGTAAATTTGTCAAATTTTTTGACTTTGAAGGATTCAAGGGTGATTATACCTTTATTACCTAGTGTATGTTTCAAACAGGTTAAAGTTAAATTATACTGGATAAAACATTAAAATTTAATAAAAATAGCTGTCACAATATTAAATATTTTAATCAGAACGGACAAAAAAAAAATCACTCGTTCCAAAAATCGTATAAAAAAAGCTATCCATAGCGTAACTCTTTTGTTTCTGGTTCAAATAAATTTTTGGTTTCATTTTTGAATTCTGCAGGAAAAAGTACATCGATTGGCTATTTTGGATTTTTCTTTAAATACAAGGAAGCTCAAAAATGAGCCCCTGTTCAGTCCTTGTTGGAAGACCCTGTACCTACATAATAAAATAATAATTCTCGACAAGCTTCATAATTACGACGTTATTAATTTACTTTGAAATATTTTTAGGTCATCACTGGGTATATTATTTTCGAGAGTATTTTTTTTTGTGTGCGGGCATTACGAAACAAAATTTAGACAGCAACAAATTACCCATGCCATTAACAGCGTCATCAAAAAAAGTGTGAGTAAATTAGATTTAATTTAAAGAAATGTAAGTAATTTAAAACGCGATTAAGGGTAATGATGTGCCAGTAAAAATTCGTAAATAATACAGTGGATATTATTATCATTTACTTATAAAAACAGTCAATGGAAACGAACAGCTTTATTTGATGTTAGGAATTGTTTACATCCGTATATACGGTGTCTCTAAAAGTTCTATATAAAATGCTAAAATATGTAAGGCTAGAATATGACGATCTGGCCTAACTACAAAAGTTGATAGTTTCATAGTATTTACACCACACCTGCCCTCTATAAAACAAGGGCACCATCTTGCTGAAACAATAATTCATGCTGATTTGCATTATTACCCAGATGTTGTGGCAAATCGTTCCTTAAAAAATATTATGAATTTCTTCATTTATATGACGGTGTAGACTTTAAATGGTAGGATTAGATGGATGCTTTCATCTAATACACACATAAAAATAATGTCTTAAGGTAAAGCCGTTGGTTTCTAATCAAGAACATATTGACTTTCATATGTGGCGAGGAAATGGTATTTGGGATCTCAAAGAGACAAAAAAATGTTTTCGGATATTTGTGCACTTTGAATAAAAGGAAATATCTCGTATCAGAATAGTTCTTACTTTAGGTTGTGTGTAAATACTTAGGTTTTATATTAAATAATAATTTTTTTAGAACAAAATTGATGGATTTCGGACATAAGTTTTGACTGCTCCTATACTAACAGAATAATATGTTCTTAGTGAAAGACACACACAATTTCGTATTAAAGATGTTCCCTTTCTCAAAGAGATACTTGTTTTATTATTTGAAAAAATATTTACTCAATGTCCGACATAGAATATCTTAAACTGAGAGATGTTTTCTTTCATTTAAGAGCAAGAATATTTTTAATTGTGAAATTAAATTTAAAAATAAAACTATTTTCTTTCTGTATAAGAACAAGGGCATTTTGCGGCGTTGTTGCTAAAGCTTTCAATGAAATCGCTAAGATCTTGATTTTTTCATTTTAAACAATTTTATTCATTAACAAATGTACATATTGTACCGGATATTTCCATGATTTACGTCGCCCTTACAGTTGTCGATTATTGCAAGGAAAAACTGCTTCAAAGCCAAAAATTGTAGCTTTCCCTAAACTACCAAACCGAAAACCCGCAGTACGCATCTGCATTTATTCAAGAAATAAATAATTGTTCATTATTAGAAATATAAGTTTTCAACATATAATAATAACAATTTTTTCAAAAAACTCTTTTTTTCGTTATTTGTTTGCTGTTCATCCAAATATTAAGATTAAATAAAGCGCTAAATTAAAAATACAACTATATTTAAACAAAGTTTATTTAGAAACAACATGCATTTTACCTACTAATACATTTAAAATGATTTCGGGCCTACCACACGATATTAGGATATATGCCTAAAAATACAACAAATTTCATTAATTTATTCAGGACTAAACTCATCTCATGCAAAATAAGTGTATGATACCTGCTTCAACCTATATTTCTTAACTTCTCTCTTAACTTTACCGTTCAAAAACTAAAAACGTTAATGTATACAGTGCATTTCTTTTAATACAATATACAGTGTGTATCAGCCCAATGGAAGAAATTCGATAATAAATACATGGGGGCGTGTCCGAAAAAACGCTCGGACACTTCGATTGGTATTTCTAGTTGCGCATAGCAGAACGAATTATCTGGCACATAGTCCTATAAACAGGATGTCGACAAATGTCAATCAATTTTATAATTCCTTACATTTCTTCAATCAGTCTGATCATGAATTTAAAATTCTTGCCAAAAGGGCTATCCTAGGTTAGGTTAGTTTATTTAATTTTGTAATTTGTAAGTTCTTTATATCTTGAAAATGTTCTTACATAAAATAAATAAATAATATTCAATTTTTGGATTCTTCAGAAAATTCTAGACATATTTCGTCGAGTATTTCATGTACAATATCCTATACCTATCTTCAACTATCTCGAAAATATTAAGTGTTTTCACATTTATTGCAAAACAACAACACACTAAAAAACTAATAAGTAATATTAGCTTTGTTCGCGGAGACGATCCATGACAAGTTTCCGACAAGTGCGCAGGCGCTTTGCAAATATTAGCGTTCGCGGTGCGAAAAATCACGGATTTTGACAATAAATTAGTCGTTCGCGGTCATACCAGAACAAGTTCATAACCAATCCATAACCAGTCAAAGCGATCCGAGGACAATCAATAGCAGGGATTATTTATCCGCGCATCTGTAATTTGAAATTTGGTTGCAAATTGTGGTTTTCGTTAGATTTTATGCGGACTTTGTTTTACGATAATGTTCTACAGAATTCTATTTTAATTTTATCTGCTGCAAGTTTTATAAAAGATAAATTTTAGAAAGGATATCCACCTGTAGAATTCGCTGTTTTCTTTATAACTTTCACCAATGGGGTATAACATATTCAACCAGCTCTAAAAGTGCAAAAATTCTAGAAACGAATAAAAGAATAATAACGTCGCAATGGTTCCGGACGAGCACGTTCGCGGAGATTTATCAATTTCTGATCGGTTCCGAATCGCACATGCACATAATGGTTCATGATTATTTGCCTAGTACAGGTTACGAACGAGTCAAAGATCGAGTCCGCGGACAAAGCTACTGTTTATTTCTCGATAATGTAAAAAACAAAAAAAAATAATAATGTAGGAGATGCTGAAAATTGATGTTAAAATGTTTTTACTGATATGAAATAAAGAAAAATGTATAAATAGTTTTGTTTACTTTTGTTGAAAATGCCTGACCTTAGCAAGTTGTTGTCTGTCTGCATGACAGTAGTTGTCAGTGCTATAGTCGTTTGAATTTCGTTAACTGCATATCAGAAAAATGGTTTATTTAACAGAAATGCACAAAATAACAATTCTACAGATGATTGGTTATGGAGATAAAACACAGACACAAATGGAAGTTGCTCGCTTGTTTCATAAAAAATTTCCAAATTTGCCACCTATAACTCAAGGGACAATTAGTAAAATAGAAAAGCAGTTTTGCCAGCTTGGACATGTAAAGCAGATAAAAAAAGTAGCTGCCAATGCAATAAGTGATGATACCAAATTAGATATTGTACTTGAGTTTCAGGAAATCCCACATACTTCTAGTTGAAAAACAGCCCCAATGCTCGATGTTTGCCATTCATCGATTATTCGAACATTACAAGAAAATAAAATGTATCCCTATAAAATGATACGTACTCTTGAGCTCACGGAAGACAATTTTGATAAGAGAACATATTTTTGTGAACAAATGATGGTAATGTTAGATAACAATGTGATCCAATTAGAACATGTACTTCACGGTCATGCTAATCGTCAGAATTGCCGCTATTGGTCTAGGGAAAATCCTCACTGGATGAGAGAAGAACATACGCAATATCCTGAAAAGGTTAATGTTTGGGCAGGAATTGTTAGAGATCATATCATACGGATTTTACCATCGTCTGGGAGCATGCCAAGTAGAGGGTGGAGGACATTTCCAGCATTTGCCACGTTAAACCACCTTTTTGTTGTGTTTTGTTTTGCTTCGTTACATTTTTATTTTTTTTTTACAAAATAAATAACATATAAACCATAACTATTGTTAAGTCACATTGTCACAAAATGTCAGAACGTGAAACAATGAAGATTTCTTACCTTGAAAGGTAACAAAAACATCAATGATTTATCATTTCCGCTTATTTAAATAGGGATTTTTAAAACTTTTATCAGTCGTCATTTTGAAATAGCTTGACAGAATCGCGTCAACATTTATTAGCATACTATACGATACATTAGCTTTCAAATGATGTATCACAAGCTGTATGTTTCCATTTAAAAAAAAGATCGATGTCGTCATATCTTTGACAAATCTCTACAAAAAAACAAACGAATAACGTCAAAATGTGAGCATATATAAAACTAAACTGACGTGTCCGAGCAGTTCCCCCAAAAGTTACAGGTTAAGGCTATATTAATTTTATTCCGGACTTCTGGGCAGCCCTGTATAATCTTCTCTTATTATTAAGTAAGCTTAATAATTAACTGATATTTTTTTTTAACCAAGGAATATTAATAATAATTGTTTAATAAGAAGTAAAAAAAGTTGTACATATAAATTTTGTGTCTTTAAAAAAATGTTAAAGTATCCCCCCTCACTACTGCAGCGCTTTTCTCTAGGGGGCGCAAAAAAGAAACCTTGCCTATAGTAGAATATCACCTAGTTACGGCCCTGTGTGTAGTAACCACAAAAAAAAAGAAGAAAGAATTGTCACACACAGTGTGGGCGGTCTTTGATGAAGGCACAGGGAACATAAGGGTCGTTCTACAAGTCGATCAAATTTCCTCTCATAGCACATTTTAAATTAAAATGTACTTTAATAAATTTTATTGTCCGCGAATGCTCAAGTTGTACTTTAACGCCCGTGGCAGCCAAATGGGTCCTATACGCTGAAAAAGCGCAGATAAACATCCATCCACAACATTGTAAGACCCAATAAGGAATCTACGTAAGGTAAGTATTAATTAGATCTCTAAAGCTGTAGGCGACCCGAGTTTAATTTAACCGTTTTTTAATAACAGAAACGTAGTGTTTATTACCCGACACATTATTTCAAGCTTTATAAAATAATAAATAATCACAAGCTGAACGGACCTGAACACGATTTCTCTTAAGGTGTTTTAAAGGCAGCCAAAGTTCAGAGCTCTGACAGACATGGCGGCCGCGATCGCTGCTCAGAAAGAGATATCTTAATAACGCCGTTTGACAGGTAAATTGCGCGTAGCAAACCCGACGGTGTATATATACATAAACCATCGGAACAAAATTAGTGTTCGGGTTTTGAAACTCCCATTTCTTCTTTTAATTAAGGTCCTGTTTAGATTTAAGACGTTCAGGGATTTTTTAGAACGGTCGTTCGAAACAGATCTGGACTAAAAAGATTTGTATGACCTTAAGTACTTTATAAACCCAAATGCGAAGGATTTTGACTCATGTGATACAAACCAATCGACCATATACCGTAAAACGGGGATCTTTGGCACCCGGGGTAACTTTGGCATATACGTCATTATGATACCTTTTTTTTTCTGGTTTGTTTGTTTGATTCTTTTTTAAAATTTAATTATGGGATTCTCATTGTTACAGGTATAAGGCACTAAATAGATGCCACGACATTATAGAAAAAAGTTAGGAGGGCGTTCATACGCCAATTATACTGTTGCTCAATTAGAAGCAGCAGTTGGAGGGGGTATGTCACAAGCCTTGGCGAGTCGACGTTACAAAATCCTACGGGGAACGCTCCAGAATAAGCTATTTGGTAGACATATCAAAACAGTTGGTCATCCGACAGTCTTTACCAGAGAAGAAGAAGATTTACTCACACACACTCTTACAACAGTGAGCACTTGTGGTTTTCCGTTAATGCAGGCGGATATACTTCAGGTTCTCCACAAGTACCTAGAAAAACAGGGTCGCAATGTGAAGGAATTTACCAACAATGTACCTGAACCTGATTTTATTAACGATTTTATATCCCGAAATAATTTAGGTGTCCACTTAGCTTCAAATATAAAACGTGCAAGACATGGGACCACAACAGATTAACGAGTTTTTCGCCAATATAGAAAATGTGCTAATAAGAGCAGATCCTGCTTTAGTGTTCAATTATGACGAGACAAACATTAACTTTAGTTCAGGTTAAAGTTATTGTCTCCTGAGAAGTGGTTGTTTGATGTTTTACTGTCACATCATGAATCAAATCAATCCAGGCCAAAAAATCATTATAGGAGACAATTTGGCTTCGCATTTTTCCCCTAGAGTGACCCAAGAATGCGAAGCTAACAATATCTATCTTACACCACTACCGCCTTATACCACGCACTTGATGCGGTCACTGGACGTGGCTGTCTTTGCGCGAATGAAGAAAAGATGGCGAGAAATTTTGGACAAGTGGCGCAAAGAGAGCAGAGCTAGCGGGTCTATCCAAAAAGAACAATTCCCTACCCTTTTGGCAAGGCTATGGGCTGGAATAAAACCTAACGTTGCCAAAAATATAGTCTCTGTCCGTTTGAGCCCAATGAAGTTTTAAAAAAATTCCCAACCGTAAAGTTGAATTAGTTAACCCTGAACTGCTAAATAATAGCTCCAACCTGAACAACAGAATTGCAGGGAAATAAAAGAGACATATGAATCTAAAAAAGAAGGAACATAAGAAATAAAAGATCATTGAACCACAACCAGAACCATCTAATATACAACGTCCAAGTAGAATCGCAAAGAAACGTTGTTCTATTTGCTCAAGACACTGGTCTGGTTATTCAGGGCCTGAATGGATTGCCTGTGTTGAATGCAAGCGTTGGGTTTGTGGGGTTTGTAACATTGTAACGATGAAAGCAAATATCCTTTGTACGTCTGCCCGAACTGCGAAGAAATTGATTATGACAGTGATGATACCATCAAAGATAAATATTTTGTGCCTTAAGATAAGAAAGTTTCATTTTAAGCTTTTAATGTCAAAAATTTATATATTTGTAAGACCAAATACATTGGGAGTTCTGTTATTTTTAAGTTTTTTTTTTATGAAGCTTTCGTTTTTTTTTTAATTTTTATAGCCGTTATTAAAAAAACATATGCTTGTGTTTATGCTCATTTGAAGAGCTTAGTTTAATATTTTATAAATAAAAAGTTCAAACCATTATCATTGTTTTTGATGAAAAAATGCGTCTAGAAGGTTAAAAAAAAAGTGTGGAAAAAACGAAACCCGATTATTAGTCGTTTAGGTGCCAAAGGAGACACAAACGCTGTCTACTTTAATGTTTTACGAAAAATTAATAGCCTGCCAAAGTAACCCCAATAACCTGCCTACTTTGGCACCCCAAAAAAAAAGCTTTTTCTCGGTTATCTTTCAACATTTGTAAATAAATTTTAGAACATTCATAGCTCCATGGATGTAGATGGTTTTGGGAGCATATGGAATGAACGAAGAAGAACACAATATTTCTTTGAGTATCTATTAGAACAAATATAAAATATTAAAACTTTGTCACCCGAAGAAAAGAGGTCTAAAATCAATACTGCAATACTGTAAGTATATAGGTGTAAATTAATTCGGGACGTAAGAGTAAAACGAGGGTCTACATGATGCGGCAGCTATCTTTTTGGCTTTGGCATATAAAATATGGGATGGTAGAAGAGAGACTGCCAAAACAAGTACTTAATTGGAACCATCATGGTCGAAGAAAGCGAGAAAGAGCTGTAGCGAAGGCCTCAACAAAAGATCAGCATGAGATGCTTAGACAAATATCTTTGGAATAAACTGATACTTTATTCATGCTATTACACAATCTGCATTTACACACGTCAATAAAATAGTATATAAAACCAAGTATAGTGAAAGAAAATAAAAAAAAACATACAAGTCGCAAGATATAACATACAGTACACGACAATGGCAATACTGACAATAATCTACACGAGAGAGAACATTTTACAGTTAAGATGTTAAAAATTCTTGAATTAGAGCTAAAATATTTCTCAAAAGAGTAAAAAGCATTTCTCAATGATGTACCTTATTTTTTAATTTTGTTACTGGTAGGAGCAGTGTCTCTAAAGGTAATCTATTAAGAAATATTGCAGCCAGACACCTGACACCTCTTCAACCTACAGCAGCTGACGACAAAATCATCCCGATGTGGCGTATTATAGTCATGGATATCATCGTGAGTCCGGTACAGATCCCCATACCTTTTCACATACATCACATTTTCCAGAACATATACACATAGGAAGGTTAATATTCTAAGCCTTATAAATTGCTGCCCACCGTCATCTTTGAAACCCAGTACAGAGATTATTCTTATTGCCTTCCTTTGCAAAGCAAAGATTCTTTGAGCCTGAACTCCGTGCCCTTAAACAAGGACTGCAGTCACGATGACAGATTAAAAGACGCCAAAATATGCAGCCCTCAGAATACTCACCCAGCAAATCCACGCATCGCATCGCATATAAGACCATTTCCAAGTTTCTTATCAACAATATCAGTGTGAGCTTCCCATAAATTTTACTTGGGTAAGTACCTGGGTAGTATCCCCATTAACACTGCCCGTATTTTTTATTGAAAACACAATGTTGCTTGTTTTATCCTTATTCAGGAGTAGCATGTTGGCACTAAACCACAACTTGACGCTCTCCAGCGTCATCGCCAACCCATCCACCGCTTCTTCAAGCGACGGTATGATGAACGATGTCGTCGTATCATCGGCAAAAAGCGTATACCTAGCACCATCATCCATCAGAGGTAGGTCGTTTATGTAGATTAGAAAGAGAATGGGTGCAAAAACCTATTCTTGGGACACGCCAATAGTTATTTGCTCTCTGCAGACGATAACCCAACAACCTTCACCATCTGGGTTCTACCTAGGAGATATGAATTTAACAGCTTTATACTGTCCTCGCCAAAGTGATAAGCTTGAAGTTTTTGGAGGTGGATGGCACGCAACACGCAGTCGAAGGCCTTGCTGAGGTCGCACAATAGCGCAGCACCAAACTGCCGTTCTTCAAAAGATCTAATGATATACCCCACCATGTTTCCGCATACCTTGTCATTGAACCAACTGATTTGATTACCCTGGTTCTGTCTAACTGTGTATGTTCTTTCAGGAAATGACTGAATTTATGCTTCCCTAATAAGCTGCACATATGCTTGACATCAACATTCACTTCCTCAACATTCATAAAGTCCCATAATAGTATAGAGATAAGTGGAGAATGGGCTTCGGAAGACAGCGTAGAACATTATCCAACCGACTTAGATATATAGACCAGTATAGAGAGAAAACTAGATGATCCAAAAAGCCTTAATGTGATAGCTTGAAGATTTAAGATCCTCTACCTGCAATTATTAAGAAACTGCATAACGTTAATGAAGAAGAGAGGCAGTTTAAAAATTCGAAGCCAGTCCTGATCACGAACACAAATTTCAAAATTAAATGTTTCGCAGAGCATTCATTATTTATTGTAATTCTTGTACCGCAAATATCTGGACATTGTTTATGGTTGTTATTAAGACTTAATTTCGCAGAGCGGAATTTTAGTTCAGGTGAGTTCTTGGTTATAGACTTTCATTTTATATTGAAAAAACGTTTTACATAAGGAATCAATTAAAATGTGTATTTAGTAAAAATAATATCAGTAAAAGAACTTTTAGGATGCATCTGTCTAAACAACAGGTTTCTTTTTTAATAATGATGATGATCGTGATCCCAAATACTTTTCTACCTGTGTGCTGAACCAACAACTATCCTCAGAATTTTATTAAAATGTACGATGGGATAATAACGGGGCGTTTTTAATCGTTTTCATCCCAAACACACCATCAGATATTAATTTAGATCGACTGAAATTAAAATTCGGTGTTTTTGTTGACGGATCCAATAAAATTTTAATCGAGTTCTGATTGATCGGCGCGGTGCTACCAAACGGACGAAAAACACCGACTAACACGAAAACAGTGGCGTACTAATCAATGAAATAGAGGAAAGAAATGTTTTTCCATCGTTTTTTTGTGAGAAATTTTTGATTTTTATGCTCTTTTACAGAAATTTCCAGCTAAAACTGGCGGTAATATTTTGTATCCCAAATAAAGTCATTATTAAAATTTTAACTGCCTTTAAAACGGCGTAAGTAGTTCAACCTATAATGGTACCTGAGCACGAAAGGTATAGAACACATATAATAATTCAAAAACTATGTAAAGTATACCCCGGCCTCTTTACGTAATTTTATATCGTTCCCGAGGTAATTGGCTTCTATAATAATTCAATTAGGATAAAACGGCATGGTAAGTATACTTTAAATTAACTGAATCGACACAACAAAAAACAATCGATAAAATTCAAATTATTGAAAAAAGAAAAACAATATCTTTTGTTATCATAGTAGATAAACCAGTTTATCCAATGCAAGATTAAATAATTTAATCGATGTCACAACGTCTATGTTTTACTGCTTTTAATTAAGATCAAATGTCTTTAATATATTGATAAAGTTGTAATAAATCAAACCGACAATTATTACTAACAGTAGTTAATTGTTAATGCCTTGTTATTTTCATTAAACAAAATGTTTCCTGTCTTTGACAAATGCTTCAAGATTCAGTCAGTTATCTTACGATAATGGATTTTTTTACCGCCTTATCTGCTTATTATGTTAATATTATTAAGTAATATTTTTGTATTGTTATTTTTCAGATATTTATTTTAGGTTCTTTTATTTTATGGGATATCAACATGCTCTCACTCAGTGATTAGGTTTTTTCGGTTCCGTGCTACTCACGGGGCTATTATTTACATAACATTAAAAAACGCCTGGTATGTAAGTGAATATATCGCTTCATAAAATCGAAGGGTAAATTGATGATGTAGATTTAGATGAGGCCATGCAGATTGCAGACGCACGCGAGCATTCCGCTTATCAAAAACAATGTTTTCTCAAGTCTTCTTAAATGGTGACAGCACGGTTGCACTTGTATAATAATATCTACCCAATTCACTTATATTATGATCTAGTCCAGACTAAAGTTACGTATTTTACACATTTTTCTGGTTGTTGGTGGAAACACAAACGGCTTTAGATCATTGGACTCAAAAACAAAGAAGGTAACTTACAGCAGACATCTTTGAAAATAAAAGATTATAGAAATAGATGACATAAAGAAAGAGATAAAGTCGGAAGAGAAAGAAGAAAGCTCAGTTACATGGCCAGTACGAAGATGAACGTGAATATGGTAGTGACGAGTTAACTGATGGCACCTCCGGGCAAAATCTGAGGACAGATTGAAAGAAGTAGATTTAGACTATTAAAATGAAGATATTATAGAGATTATAAATCCTCGGATTACAGGAACAGAAACCTAAACATTTGCATGTGTTGCTATCACAGAAACTTTCTCAATACCTATGCATAAAATGGCTCATAAATTTGAGGACTGGCAAAAGCTTTAGAAAGTGAGCTAAAATCCCATGAAAATCTACAAACATGGACTGTGTGCGAAATTCCAGTGAATAAGTCAGCTATTCTCGGGTTTTTCAAACTGGTACAAGGAAGGCTCGATTAGTGGCGAAGGGGTTTCAGATTCCGGAGGTGAATCCTTTTAGTAATGTGTATGCATCCGTTGCAAGAATGACAACGATTACAAAAAAAATCAAAATGTAAGACAACTTTTTTTTCCTAAATGAAAAACTTGAATCCGAAATATATTTTAAAGTACCGGATGGGTTAAATGTTGACAAGTCCGAGGTTCTAAAGCTAGATAGAGCTTTGTACGCTATGAAGGAGAATAAAAAACTTTAACGAAATAATGGTTGTATTTGTGGATAATATAACTATGACTAGAGAGAAAGGTATGGTACAAGAAGTTGTAAATAAACTTAAAGAAATGCTAAACGCTGAAAATTTGGGTGAAATTCAAAAGTCAGATCATGAAGAAGTGTTACGGTTATTTGGATAGACGCATAAGTTCGCCTTAGTCATTGCTCTTGGACTGTCGCCACTATAGAAGTGTCAGTTATCAGGGGTTAACCTAACTTCAAGATAGTCTTGATTATCCCGCCATAAAATGTAGTAAGAAATTCAATGTAAGAAATAGTTTTCTGAATGTTGTTAAAAATGGTAAACATTTATTAAACTGTTTGTATTTTATCCTTGAGTAAATGAACTGAAGAAAGGAATTCCACTGTTTTCGATTAACCCCCACGAATCGTAACATATCCTAAAATGTGGTCTGCATGCACGCTTATCGACTAAGTTCAGTCCAAGAATTGGTACCAAGCGACAATCCGCAGCGAATGCAATGTTCATATTAGTTTATGGTAATTGCATAATAATGAGCGCGTCTTTAAAAAAAAAGCTCTTTTTACTGATAAGGCAACCACCTTTCTGGATATTTACGTTCTTAGCAAATTAAAATGTGGAGTTCGGTGGCCATCAATCTCACGCCTTGGAATTCCCTTTTATGACCACACATTAAAAACCTGGTTTTGAAAACCCCTTGCGAAAATTAAGAAGACATGGGCCAGAATTCGGATATTATTTATCTACAAGTCCTTTATTGGTTTCCCAAAAGGCCATTAACCGTGGCCCTTCAGTAAAAAATAAATTTCAGAAAATTAACAACAAAAAGAAGAAAGAGGACATTTAATTGATTTGTAATGGGCTACATGCTTGGTGAAATGGATATTCCATGGTAGAGGAAATTTGTTATATTTTACAATTTAATTCAGTTTCCTGACACGTGTTTCAACCCTTGCGGATTATTATCAAAGGAATATAAGAGAATACTAAATCTCATGGATGAAAGGGGACGTCCTCGGTAGAGTACTTTTTGTGTTTCTTGTCTGAGTTTTTTCTTTAGTATTTTGTTTATGAGTGTTGTTGGATAGCCGTTGTTTAAGTCTATAGTTTGTATTATGTCTAATTTTTTTTTGTATGAAGTTTCTGAAGGTGAGATGTTGACTAATCTGTGGATCATGCTAAAAAACGCAGCTAGTTTATCAGATATACAGGTCACACAAGTCAAAAAATCTCCTATAAGCTCAAAAACCATAAACTTATCCCCATACAAGTCAATAAAAATAAACTAGGTAAATACATAGCTAATTCAAAAATTGAAAATAAAGACAAATTAACACATAGCGGGGTCTACCAAATACAATGTGATGACTGTGATACAATCTATATAGGTCAAACAGGTAGAAACTTTAAAACTAGGCTTAAAAAACATAAACCATTCATTTTAAAAAAACAAAATAAAACAGGAATAGCCGACCACTGTATAATAAATAACCACTCAATATCCAACAAAATAAAACCGATATATACTCAACACAAGGGTAGAAAACTCAACCTATTAGAAACATTAGCAATCAAAAAAGCCTTAAAAAATCGATGTAATGTTGTTAATAATCAAATTGAAATACCTTCAGGTGCCAGTCTAATACTTAATAGCCTACTAACTTAGGATAAATATGCAATAAACACTGTCAATAATTACGAACGAAAAAACCCATAATTATATACACAATATCATTTTCTTAATTTTATTACTTAGATGTAAATACTCTATAATCACACCTGTAATTTAGTTGTACCTTTGGCCAATACCTGTAAATTAAGGACCAAAATAACCCATCATCTGTCAATTTACTTCATCTCCCTAATTTTATTTGATGACATGTAGAATTTAGTATTGTCTTATATTCCTTTGATAATAATCCGCAAGGGTTGAAACACGTGTCAGGAAACTGAATTAAAGAGGACATGTTTGAAAGTTTGAATGAACTTTTGATTGAATCCAAGACATACTTAAGCAAGTTTTTTTTTTATCTTACGATAATATGTATCTGTAGATCCGGGCCTGATACTTTTTTGCTGTTTTTTCTCGTTTCGTGTGCAAAGTATTGACCTGAATAAACTAAAACAAACAAAAAAACACGCAATGCCCGTTGAAATTGAATTATTGTATGCCATATAATTAACAGTCAGAACTAGTCTATAATTATCTATAATAATATTAGTATTCCTGTATAAAATTGAATATATTTTACATATTATTTATGCCAGGTATTTTTTGTTTTAGAGATCCTTAAAAGCTTTTGAATTTATAAAATTTATATTAAGTATACCTTGTGCATAAGTGATTTAAAATGATCTACGAATTTAATGACAGCCAAACGGGTAAAGTTTTAGCTTCCACTGAAACCATTTTATATAAAATGTATAAAACTTGTGAATGGCTAACTGGTTGTGAAAATAAGTCTCTTCTGTTTTGCTGGCCATGCCTCTTATTTTCTAGTGAAAAGAATTTGTGGAACAAAAATGGATTTTCGGATTTAAATAATCTACATAAATTAATTAAAAGACACGGGTCTAGTAAGTCGCATTTACAGGCAATTATTAAAGAAGAAACTTTTGGTAATATAAGAATAGAACACGCATTAGACACCCAACTAAAAATTGCTTCTGAAAAACATAACCAGGAAGTAGTAAAAAATTCGAAATATCATCCCCGATGGGGAAAGAATTTCAAATTTTTTGTTATTAAAATATTTAAAAATATATTTTGAATTGATGCACTTCATATGCATAATATATTGTCAAGATTTACCCAAAAAAGGGCGTGGCACCCCAAAAATTTTCGCCTGCGCCGCAAGAAACAGCGCCTTCGCCGCAAAAGAGAGCGCCTTCGGCGCAAGAAAACGCAACGCTTTCGGCAGCCCTGGTTACAGCTTGCCATTATATTAAAGTCTGGACACGCCACTGACTAAACGTCATTCATAGCGTAAAGCTTGCATTGCGACAATTGAGCTCTATCTTTACAGAATAAGTACAATTGGCAACAGACAAAAGCCAACCTCTACAAGGTGTTGGTCAGGCCGGTTTTAACTTATGGTGCGCCCTCGTGGTGTAACATAAGCAAGGCGGAGCTGAACAAGTCCCAGGTAGTTCAGAACAAAGCACTAAAGCTAATAGCAAATATACTGAGATATGCTATAAACCGAGTTCTACACAATGACTTTAACATACAGACCATATAGGAGTTCTTTTAAAAATCATGACCGACTACTACAAACGTACGGACATTTCGACCAACGAACTCATAACACAATCACATACAAGAGCAAGACCTGACTTGACATACAAACTACCTAAAGATTGGCCCATTTAACAGTAGGGAGGCAGTAGAAGTAGTGGAGAAGCACTATCAACACAGCACCGTTTTAAGGACTGTAAAAAAAGGCGCCAAAAACAAGCAGCATCAAAATCCCAGATAACCACGCACGACTCACCAAGGAATAAAGCTACTGCCGAATAAAAATAAAAAATATATATGAACAATACCGACAAAGTAAACGAGGAAAGAAAAGAAGTCACGGGTCTAACCTATCTTACGTCTTGCAAGGGTTTGCCTCCGACTCCATTTCGAAAAATTATTTGAAGGCAACCGAAACGATTAAAAAAGATATTACTTAAATTTTACAGTATATACTGACACCAAACAGGTATTAGGCTCAACGCTAAGCAGCTCGGTCTTAGATGCAAAGCACAACTTTGATGATAATAATTTCTGCTCGCACGGTATAATTAGTTAAAATATTCTTTAATCCGGCTTTGCTTAATTGGCCAATCAATCAAAAATCAATATTTTTTTTAAAGGCAAGGCTACTTTGTTTCAGTGGCGCCGATATTATTTTCTTGAGGAGGGTGTTTAAATCTGGCGTTCAACAATGTTGATGTGATCTACTTGGCATAATTTTAGTTCTTTCAAAACGTATTGCTAATCTGAGTTATTTAGACACTTAATAATTGAGCTCTAAAGCATGCCTTCACCATCTAACCTAAATTATCTAATATAATGACAGTTGACCATTTTCAAACACGGGGCTTTGACACGTCGACCATTTTCCCTGGAGGACATATAAAGGTTCATGACCAAGTCATTTTGGGATCTATTTGTGACCATTTCTTAGAAGTATCTATACCTGTGCTATCTAGACCCAAATTATTTTTCGTGTTCCAACTGTATTCCTATCGTAATACTTATTTGAACTTCCTAGTGTGCATTTAAAATTTCAAAACATGGAAAGAAGTGAAGATTCTTAGTAGCGATGTTAAATGTAGATACGATCCAAAACTTAAAATTATTGGTGATACTGATCCTTATCTGCTTGGAGAGACTGATTTTGGAAAATTAATGTCTCTGCCAGAAGTAGCATTGATGAACTTGGTAAACTAAGTTATATTAACATACTGACCAGCAGCTGAAGGCATACAAAGGCTTGCAAGCATTCAAATTTTATGAAGCTGGTTTAGTGCAAAATCCCAATGCTTATGTTGTAGGTTGTAGTCGGCAAAGTAAGAAAAAGTTATAATAAGGTTTGGGTTTTGGGTAACTCTGTTAGCATTTCGTTGAGGTCTAAACCCACAGTTTCATGCTCATATAGGTAGTATTTTTATGCTGTGTACTGTTCCTTGAACAAATTATAAAAGTCAAACTAATGGTCATAGTAAAAATACTTAACTGATACATTCAAAAATTTAAAATTTGCAATTTAAATAGTACACAGAGTACCTAAAGAGTACAGAACTAACAATTTAACCAATTAAAATGTTATATCAAATTAAGTTAATCATAGGGCAAAAATTTATCAGACGAGTAGAAAGCTTTCGATGCCAGAAAATGTTTCACTCTTTCCTTGTACTGTCTCATTGGTAGATCCTGTATTGTCTTAGAGAGAGAAACATTCATGAATAAATATACAATAAGTAGATAGACGTTTCATTATTTCACATTATTTTAACTGCTTCTCCGAACTATATATTCTAACATTACTATTAGTACAGTCTTCGAGAGGTTTGCATAAATCATTCATTCTTAATTTAGTCTGTGTGGCGACATGTGAACAGTTTTCATTAATTTCAACATTTTCTTCCTCTCTGCTACTTCCTGAACTATATTTGCCAAGTGCTTCAATCTGTTGTTCTATCTACAAGAATACATGCAACACTTAATAAAAAAAAACTTCAACTTACAATACTATATCTCCATCATCATACAATCAAATTTACTACAGCCTACTATTTACAATAATACACCTCACTAATATATTTTTGCGTTTCTAAAGGCTCTCATGTCTGTTTATTTTCGTTTATTTACTTTGTTTGTCCTTCAAGCAAGATGGCCGCCGACCCCGTGACGTCATATTATAATGCTCAATATTATAATTAAGTGTCTCTCCATCAATTGCTATTTCATTTGGATGTCATTGTAACTCTAGCCGCATTCTTTCACCACTTTGAATCGATTTAGCTAAGCTAAAGTGATCTGGTTTGCGTTCTATTCTAAAAATATCAGTTCCCCTCAATCTCTCCTAGAGTTGATTTTAACTGAACCAGCGGCAAAGCAGTATCAGTTGGATCGATTCAGGTTCAGTTGAATGTTTTACTGTTGAGCCTGGAGAAGTTAGAATATTCATTTTGGATATTTTGTTTGGCCTTAAATCACTTAACTGATTTTTAAAATCGAATACGGCTATTTATACCATGCCCAACCTTTAAAGTTTTATCTTGTTAGTTGTAGCAAAGAAACTTATAGCTACAGCTATAAGTTTCTTTGGTTGTAGCATGCAGATTTTTGTAGTGGTGGCCTTATCGTAAATATTTTTAGTACTGTCGCAATATCTGCGTGATCGGCTTTACATTCTTGTCGTGCCCTTAGAATAGCTGGGCTACACAGTATCAAAATCCTTTTCAAAATCCTTTTCAAAATCCTTTTCAAAATCTACAAATACACTGTTATTTACCCCTTAATAAAATCGCCACTCAAATAATCTCTGATATTAATTAACCACCACACTTCGACATAAAAAAATAATATTTTACAACGACACGCTATGCTATTGTAGTCGCGTGTGAATACTATACGAGCCAAACAACCTGATTCCTTATCAGATATCTAGATAGGGCAGCGATTTTTGAAAGAACCTAATGACTCAATTGCGAGTTATATTTCTTTTATAGTTAGAAAATGATAGGTTAGGACCTGGAGAGAGTTAATGAGGGGTTCTTTAAAATAATCAAGGAATTAGGAATATAAATATAGTAGTATCGCCAGTAACGAGCCGATTTTTCGTCTCTGAGTAAGCGAAGAAATTTTGCAGAGCATCACATATTATATTAAAAGATATTTTCTTCAAGTTTGGGTTACTGCGATCAGGATAGTTTTAATTTTTAAATGACAACCTAAGTTATGTCAGTGACAACGGAAAAAGGGTGATAAAATTTGCGACAAGCGGGTTTTCACCAATATCCAAAGCCAAGACATAGTTTTCTACCATGCGACCGATCGTTCGCATTAATTGAGAAGACCAAAGAACGCATAGAAAGAGTACTTATTTCTGATGGTTGGAAAGAACTATAGTCTATTTCAGAAAGATGTAGAGTAATAAAATGGGAAATTCCGTCCAGTTCGGCTCAATTTAGGTGTCGGCCATAGGCGCAGGTAAACTTTAAAATAGTATTGTTTGTAATATTAAAATTTTAAGTAATTGCGTAAGAGGATTTGGAAAGGTATGTTTTCTGGCCTGAAGTGTCAAAATCGAAATATTGTGTAGGGATTAGTTAGGTAGTAGATTATAAAGTTACGTTTTGCGTTTAACAGGTACCATTTAACAGGTACCGAGCTTGGCTCTGGCCTCTTTGGCTGGATCATATAAATAGGTGGTAATTTGGAATAAACTTCATATATCGTGTGTGCGTATGACCTTAATAAGTATATTTGTTTAGTTTAACGCATCAATATTTGCTGTTAAGCCGTAAATAGTGTTCACAGTATAAAAAGATTAGTAATAAAATGGCGACATTCACACCAACAAAAAGATGTTCCAATAATTCTCCACTATCATTGAGTGAAAAAGTTATTATTTTAAATATACATGATTGCATAAAATACGATTATCCGAATTTTGCTGTACAATAAACTGTCGACCGATGTTCCCGAATGACTGGAGTTGGCAAGTCCACCGTTATAAAATTATTGCGGGAGAGAAAAACAGCAGGTCAAGTGGAACCTTCCAAGAAAAGTCCAGGCAGATCAGTAAAAGTCCTTGATGAAGACACCAAAAGTGTACTTAGGCCACTTTAAAAAATATGGATTTTGTCTGCGAAAAGCATAATCGTAAATCACTTTTACTGGAAAGCGATGAAATTGTTTGCTGGCGACGAAAATACTTGGGAAGTATAAAGAACTCTTGATTTAATTACCCCGACCGAACATTTAACCATTCTGCAAGAACTAGTTGGATTTGCTTCAATTCAAGACAAAACATTTATTTCATCAGTCTCGCGGTTTTCCTTGTTGTAGATTTTAGGCCGAGATTTAGAAAATCAACCGTGTTCAATTAAATTTGATTCCATGCTTCACCTGCATTTTCATTACAATACCATAACAAACGAGCATGTCGTATTTTTCATTATTTTCATAGTTTACATTTTCTGCCATAATTAGGACTCACTGATTTTTTACTATCAATTAGATTTTTTAAAACAACTTAGAGAACCTGAGTAATCTGATAGAAACTAAAGAAGTAGTAATGACCCTTCGCTGTGTCAACTGTTAAGAAATAGAGTATAAAAAATTAAAAAAAAAAACGGTTTCATAAAGTCTATTACGATACTGACAACGGTATGGAAAACATCTCTGATATGAAACCAAAATAGAAAAATGCGTTTTTAATGTGCGACAATACTCAATCAAATATTTCAAAGCATTTTTGAAATATTTAAGAAAAGCTTTAATAAGAAAATAATTGTCTCTAAAGAAACATTTTTATTGTTTATAGAAAATTTTCTTTGTTATACCCCACATAGCAAAAAGATATCCTGTGGATATATGAAATATATTCTCTTTCGGATATGGATATTAAGTGGCACATCCTCCGCAGATTCATAGAACATACATATATGTATTACGTATATGCATACGACATGCGTTTGGCCACAAGTCGGACATGCTGAGAAAATGCGTTTCCGGACATTTAGCATATCCTTCGCACATTCACAGAAGATTCGTATCTGCATACCAATGACATGCACAGTATATTCGTTTTGCCGAAAATAGGAATGACCCGATTTTTACTTTTAAATTTCTGGTATTTAGACCAAGAATGAAAATGAAGATAAAATAAAAAAAAAATAAATAAAAGTAGAAATCTATGAGCCAGCGTATCTAAAATTAAATGATTATTTTACAGTTTCTGCTTGTAGGCAGGTATAATGATGCCCATTCTTGCTTGGAATTTTCATCGAAAATATTGTAAATGTAAATAGGCTATACTATATACCATTCCAATGCAAACATTATTCAGTAGAGCCTTTGGGAAGCTGGCAAATAATAATTTTTTGTGTCAAGGATTTTATTGCGGCTAACTACCCCTACTAAATTTAAGAATCCAGAGTATTTTGCCGACATGGCGACTATGGCCGCCGTATCTCGAAATGTTGGGTCAATCGATGTTTCACATACTTAATATTGAAGTGTCAGTCTCATATTTGTTTAAATCAAATCAAGTAAACATAAAATATTAAAAACAGGCTTTATTAGAGCACAATCAAACTCTTAGAAAACAATTACAGACATAATTATTAGTTTTTTAAATTAAGAAGTTACTGCTTTATAACGTCAGTTTCGTTTTTCCTGAAAAGAAAAACATAAATGAATGGTTGAGAAAATATTTACCTTAAAAAAATGTAGAGTAATGTCTGAGCACTTTAAAAACAGGTTTCTATTATATTATTATGTTCTTGCAGTTTTTAAAAAATTAATAAGGAATTCTTACTTGTCAAGGTTGTTTTTCTTTTTATTGTTAAGCATTTCCTTCGCTTTGACAAGCCATTTTTGAATGTGTATCTACTATGACTTCGTCCTCACATGCGTCCACTGTCCTGTTATTTTGACGCACAGCATCTAAAGAATTACAGAACTTATTATTACAGTATCTTAACATTTCAGGAATTTGTTAATCTATATTTTTTAGTAAATTATAAATTATTTTAATAATGAATACCGAAAATTTCTGGACGTTTTTAAATAGGTACCTCAAAACTTTTTTTTAATTGAATTGTTAGTAAACACCTTTAAACTAAGACATTTTCTGCTAACGAAATATCATCTGCTATTACACCTTCGGGTGAATGGCTCTAATACTTCTAATGACAGCAAATCATTATGTTTTTCTGGATATAAACCTACGAAATGACATTAACTTTTGCTGCTTGAAGAGTTATTTAAGAGAGTAAAATTTCGGCTGTTGAAAGCAATATGATTAGGTAGGTACGTTATAACATTAGACTTATATATATATTGTTCACTTATTGTTTACAAATTCACACACCAAAAACACTTTAATAAACAATGAACATACTTACTGAACTGTAAGAAAATGAAAAACAAGCCATCAAAAGAACTTACACAACACGAGCAGATAAAATGACAAAAACTGAGGTTATGTAATGTCATCCCAAGCGCGAAGTGTTGTATCTGCCGTGCGCGAAGTGCGGGCGCAGGACTGCCAAAAGTTGGAGATTTAAATACCAACCTGAGCAATTGCATTGCCCTAAATTATATTATTTTAAAAATACTAAAGTAGGAAAATCTTTTTAATACCTACTATTTTTAATTTCACTTTTTTGACTTATGGTTTTTATACCAATTTCTAGATATGACTTGGATATGCTATGGATATATCCAAACGAACATGATTTTAATCAATTTCTAAATATGACATGGATATGCTATGGATGTACCTAAACGAATGTGAGTTGTGGGCTGTCGATAGCATATTCTCAGGATGTGAATATACTTTTTTTGCTATGTGGGACATCATAAGGAATTATTGTATATCTGAAGTTAAAGACCGCAGCGAGGAAACACCCTATATAACAATTGCTTTATAATTATAGGGAATATATAAGTAAATAATATTATGTTTGAGGTTCTTTAGTCTAATTTGTTTTGTTTTAAAGCTACGTCACTAACACGTCATCGTCAGCTTGCTACCTGTGAGGGCGAAGTTCAGATGAAAAGTTTACTGTAGGTACAACACCCATAATTTAAAACTCCCTTTCCAGTATATTTCTTATTGGCCATGTACTGGAATGGCAAATTTATTTTTTAAATTATCATGTACACAATAACACTGCATCTATTAGTTTTTACATTATGGCTTTCTATCTTTTTAGCCACGTAAATGCCACAATTTGTTTTTTAATTCAAAAATCATTTGGGAATACCATTGGCGTAGGTAGGGTAGTATGCAGCAAATGCTGAAAAAAATAATACGAAAAATGCCGGAAAAGTACGAGGTCCTGGTATCAAATAATAATCTACTACGAGAAAACAATGATCTAATGCAGAAAAATGCAAAATTAATGGAAGAAAAAATTGTAAACATGAGCACAGAAATAGCCACAAAAAATGATAACAGTACATTTCAATATGTCCTTCTAAATCAGAAATCAACAAAAATAACAAGACAACCTAAGAAATCGCAATTTATAGAAAACAACACAAAAAGGCAGGATAATCCGCGGAAAATTAACCTGCAAAACCTAAAGAGGACACAAGCGGCCAAAATAAATGATATAATCAACTTGAAGAAAGGGAAAACACTGAAGAATATACAGAGATAGTATGTATAGGATGATCAAAAAGTAAAAAAATCAAAATTGACCTACGAGAAAAGTACAAAAAAAGGATTGGCATTAAAAATTATATCCGTTTCTACTCTTAGTAGACTATTATTGAAAATAAATTTGACATTTCAAAAAATATTATTTTTTGAAATGATTTATAATTAATAATTGTATTTAATATGCAATTCAAGCTAGTAAACATTTATCAATTATTTTTATTCAAAACGTAACCTCTGAACATGATAATTTATTTTGGAAAAATACAATTATATTAATAAACATTAAAATATGAATTTAAATAAAAATATTCATTAACTCTCCCTCACTGTACATTTGCCTGGACATATCCTTCCTCCATTTCAATACATTTAACCGTTCTTGCAGAAAATTCTCTTAAAACACTTCCAGTCATGACAGGAGTTATATTTGTAATTGTCTCTCTAATTACCCTCTAAATGGTCAACATTTTGAAATGGCCTTTGTAGGTATACATTCTGTTTTAAGTAGCCCCACAAGAAATAATCGAGGGGGCTCAAGTCCGGAGACCTAGAGCGCCAAAAAAGGTCAGAACTTTTCCATTAAAAAGGGTATTTAAGTATTGCCTTACATTCCTCGTACTGTAGCATGATGCACCATCTTGTTGGTACCATATCCGTAGTCTATCCGGTATGTGAAGTCCATGAATAAAACTAAACAAATACTTATTTAAAAAATGCAAGTAACGTTCACCATTTAAATTTTGTCGAAAAAAAAAGGTCCTATTATTCTATTTTTGTAAATTCCGCGCCACATATTTGTTTTAAATGGTCACGTCACTCCACCAACGACAATTTTGTGAACTTACAGTGCCGTTCGAGGTAAAGGTTGCTTCGTCGGTAAAAATGATATCTCTTGTCATGAAAGGGTTATCTTCTAACTTTCCTTGTATTAAAAAACAAAATTCTAAGCGTCGCTCAAAATCACCTGGCTTCAAAGTATGTATAAATTTTTGTTTGAAGGCCGAAATTTGTTTTCATTTAATATTTTTGAAATCGTAGTTTTCCCTACATCATTTGGTAATGTTGTTGACCTTTTTCGCAATGATTTTTTGGGATCTTCTACTACAGACAACATTACTTGGTTCACAGTTTGATTATTTGCAACCCTTGGTCTACGTTTCTTATTGTAGTTATTTTCCACACTTCCAAAGGTCTTGAATTTCGTCACTATGCTCCCTACTGTTGTAAAATAAATCATTTTATCAGGATATCTGTAGTTAAAAATTTTGGCAGTTTCCCGTTACGTTTTGTAATTTTCACCAACATATAAAATTATTTCAATTTTGTCTTGCATACTCAATTTCAACGGCATATTTATCTAATTAAATATTCAAACTGATGTTTCAGACAAATAACATAGCTGACAGTTAAAATTCAAATTCAGGTGAGAAATGGTGGCATTCCATTAAGAATTAAGATTTAAATTTTTAAGTTTATTTTTAATAATAGCCTACTAAGAGTAAAAAACATACATAATTTTTAATGCCAATCAACATTTTCTTATTCCATTCAGCTCTAAAATTTAAATTAAGGGTACCTACTTTTCTCGTAGGTCAATTTTGACTTATTTACTTTGTGATCATCCTGTACATACTATCTCAAGTTTAAATAGTCTAATATTATTTTTTCAGTAAGCAGAACTTTTTATAAAGAGTAACTCTTTTTCGTAAAATTAATATTAAAAAGGTTTCCCATATGTACAGAACTTAAGCGGACACACTGTACTGTTCACGATCTCTGAATTAAAGAACGGGCAAATACTCGAACTCAAACTTGGTTTTATTATCTTAAGACAAAAATTTATTTCATTGACAAAGCACGTACTTAAAAAAGTAGAGCAGAAAGGCTGAAATAAAGTTAAAAGTATCTAAAAAATATAAAGGGTAAGAATTTATATTGTAAGTATATAATATTAAAAATTACAGTGAGGTACTGACATAATATTGTATAAACTGACACTTATTGTAGGATTACACATATGGGAGTAAATAAAAAAGTAACAATAATAATTCACTTTCTACAATAAATAAAGTCAAAACATATAAATAAAAGAAAATAGCCTGACAAAGATCAGACACCAACCCAGAATAAAATAAATTAAGGGTTGTTGCCATAAAACAGAACTGATCTAAGGTGTAATACGCTCTAGCAACGAGGAACTCTCTTACTTGTAAATTAAGAACAGTAACGGCCCTAACACAGAACCTTAAGGTACTCCTGAAGTAATTTCGAGTGGAACAGACAAATTGTCATTAATAGAAACCGCCTAGTAACGTCCAATTTAGTAGGATTTAACCTAATCCAACGATCTGCCTTTAAAGCCATTGACTTCGAGTTTCCGCAGCAGAATTCCATGATCCACGCAGTCAAAAGCCTTAGACAGATCACAAAAAATTATCAATTCTGACAACCAAAGTAAGAATGTGTGGTCGAGGGGTAATGAAATAATAGAAAAAAGTAAAACACAAGATGAGTGTAAAATAAGTGGTGATCCACTTAACAGGCAACAAATAGGTATACAGCAAATATTTGTAATTAAAAAAAAATTGTAAAAGGTTTAAAATATATGCAGTTCGGTGAAACCTGCGTAGAGGAGCTTTCAAGGAATTAAGAGTGATGACTGTGTATGGTTGGTACATTTAATTGTAATAAACTGAGAGTAAAATAAAGGATTCAAAAAATCCGACAGCCTCTCTTGCATCTGATATCTACGCCACTGATCAAAGAACATAATTATTCGTTACCAAATCGATTCCTTTAATTACCAGATACAACTTAATTATTTAGACGCCTAAGTCAAAAGCCTAAAATAATTGAAAAGCTATAACAAAACTCTATATAGCAATTAGTGTCACTTTTAATTAACACTTGCCGTAATTGACTAGAATAATGGGAAAAAAGTCATTAGTACATGTATTAAAACAAAGAAATTTAAATTAGTTTTCGAGATAAAAATAAATTGTGGCGAAATTTGATTTTTGATTGTGCTTACAACGCAATTTGTTTTAATATTACATTTGCTGTTATAATAATAAGTATAATTTTTAATCAATTTCTAATAGGCAAGGTTTAACACATTTATTTTTCCAGGCTAGATTTAATATAATTCCCTTTCTTTAACATAGTTTTTAACCAATTCTGCATACATTTTATCTAACATGATATGCCAAACTTATAGAAATTGCTGAAATCGGCCACCATAAATTCACACGCCTTTTCATATTTTCAAAAGTGTTGACCAGCTTCTCTGGAGAAATGTTACCACATTCTTGGATAATCCTTTCTTGTAATAATTGTTCTAAATTTTCAACTTGTGTTTAAAAAATATTGTTCTTCAAATGAGGAAAAATAAGATAATCCATAGTCGTCAAGGTGATCTAGGTGGGAATTCAATGTCTGTTCGAAAAGTGATCAATCTGTCGTCGAAAAAATTGAGAAAGTATTTAATAGTTTCGGCGGATGTATTGTCGGTTGCGCCGTCCTGTTAGAAATAACTAAAACGTAGTTCATCTTCAAGTAATTGATCCACGAATGGATTCAAAATATTGACCCTATACTGCTGTGCTGTTACTGTGTCATGGAAAAAAATAGGACAAAAATTCTTCTTCGGGAAACGGCCAACCAGACACTAATTTTTTGAGGGTCTAATAAATCATTTATTTCCAATAAATTTTGGATAAACCACTGTTCGGCAATCCCATTCAAGATGCAACGGATTTCTTGTCACGTGAGCACAGATTACACCGATCGAATTTTAATAAACGAACGGTAAAGTTTGCTGTCAAAGTCGTCATTCGAGTTTGTTTTGGTCTGAACTAACCTCTTATCTGTTTTGTGGTCTACCCTAACTCTAACCTAAACTATGAATTACCAATAAACATTATTAAATTTGTGTTTTTACTATGAGCATCAGAAAACCTGTATTGGCTTTTGTACATGGACACCATATTACTTTTAAACACGATGATGAACACAATTTAAATTTGAAAAAAACAGAAAAATATGTGGAGGAAACGCAGTTCACAGATTCACAATTCAAACAACATTTTCGACCATTTCCGGATACTTTTGAGGAACTTTTAAAGAAGGGGCACATGGTGACGGATAAAGGAGTTGTAAGTAGTAGTAGTGTAACTTCGCTGACAGCACACTTGTTTCATTTTTTACTTTGGATGCTCGGACATCGGCTGCTAATGCACATCTCTATAGGCAGCAAGAGGTCTCACATCTCAACAAAGACCTGAAAGAAATTCTATCTTGGGGTGACAGTAACCAAGTAGAATTTAATGCTAAAAAGACCCAGGCGGCAGTTTTTTCTAAAAAAGTTAATGTTGAAGAACCGGATATAGTTATGGCGGGACGCTCGATCCCCTTGGCTTCATCAATTCATTTATTGGGCGTTAATTTGGATAGTCATATGTCTTGGCATAGCAACGTTGCGGCCATTGCTAAGGCAGCCTCGCAGAAGCTTGGAGTACTTTTTCGAACAAAGAACCTCTATATACACCCCAACAACTTTTGATGGTCTATAAAGCCCAAATTCGACCATCGCTGGAGTACTGTTCGCATATTTGGGGCTCTGCTCCTAAGCATACCCTGAGATTGCTGGATTCCATTCAAAGAATAGCCATTCGCTTGATCGGTGACCATAGTCTGACAAACAACCTGAAAAGCCTTGAACATCGAAGGCTGGTTGGCGACTTGAGTCTATTTTACAAATATTTTCATGGCAAGTGTTCAACTGAGGTTGCCCGCTTGATACCACCCAGAGCGGTGCATGGTAGAAATACACGACGAGCCACTGCAGCCCACCAGTACGTGGTTCAGCTTAGTGTCCCTCGAACGACACTGTTTCAAAATTCTTTCATCTGGAGAACGTCATCACTCTGGAACGACCTCCCTGAGATCGTGTTCCCCAACGAGCATAATCTTCAAAGATTCAAGACCAACCTGAATCGTTTCCTGCGCACACGCACCGCTCCCAGAGCGCCATAAAGGATTTATCCTGCAGTGCTGTGCCTTATCATAAAAAAAAGTGCTGGTCGTCCAGAAATACCTATAGAAATGCAAGTAATGATAACTTTGTGGTGTCGTTAACCTCATCCCAACAAACACCCTACGTACTAAAGACGTACTTATTGTGTTCGTTTTATGTCCCGTACGTACAGTAAGTAAAATGTACATTTTAAGTACGTATTTTCTCTGACATATTGTGTATGTACAACGATCATTCTTGATTGTACGTACAATGTATCATCCTTAAATGTACCAACGTCTAAAAAACGGTTGGGATGATACGTTGTCATGTAGGTATGTTTTATTACATAATGTAACAATGTTTTACCTTATGTAAAACTAAATTACTAATAAAAAATAATTAGATTAGACCTTTTTCAAACTTGGACATTTTTTTGTTCTGTGATTGTAAGGTTAATTATTATTATCCGCTACCGATTTAAATTTCGCGCTTGCTTACGTCGTAAAAATCCGACACTATTCGGACGTCTTTCTGTGCAGTTAAATTAACTTAACCAAACTTTTGAGTTTGTAAGTGTGGCTTCTTTTTGTTGTATTGCCGATGTTTCTCAACGAATTGGCGAATTTTACCAGGACGTTTTCCTCTAAATGCGTTAAGTTTTATTACTTTGTTCGTTAATTTATTATTTGATATACAATTTACAGGTAAATAGTAACTTGAGTGGTAGAAATGCCTCTTAAACAGTTTCGAAGCTTAAAAAACCTTAAATGTACTTAGCTATGTCGATTACGATTCGTTTTATTTTTAGCTGAATTCAATGCTGAAATTTTAAGACAGCATTTTTTTCTGAGAGGCTTGACATTCTAAGTAAAAAACTTTAAGGTATCAAATACTGAAACTATTAGTCCTGGGGCGCTTAGTCAAGTAAAAGTTACTTGTAATCGAGCTTGTAATAGTGAAGCAGATCTACTGACACTTGAAGATTTCTTAAATCTACCAGAACATTTCAGAAAGTTGGTAAGATTTGACCACCCATTCTATTTAAAAAGTAGTATAGTAAAACTTGATATACAGATACCTATATGTATTTTAAGGTAAAATTCAATTGAATAATACCTTAACAGCCCTTTACGTTAGGTATTAATATAGTAAGAATGTTTATTTTTGATAATGTTTAAGTACATTTACCATTTTAGGAGTCTAAAATGTGCATATTGGCCGGAAATAATTTGCAAGCTTTATTAAACGAAGCATGGGAGCATTTATTTGGAATCACCAGGCTAAAAAGATACCAGAAAAAAAGATTTTCGCAGTTTTTAATTGCAAAAGTTATAATAAGTAAGTACTAATTTAAATGATGAAACGGAAATTGGACGTTTTCAACTAGAGGTGTAGTGTATAGTAGTCAAGTAGAGTAGGATATGAGTGTATTTTGTATCTTGATATTATTTTTATTTTATCTCCCCTAATTTTTTGTTTTAATCATCTTAAAGTTTCTTTAAAATATGGCTTATTTTATTTAGTTGACTTGTATTTGTATATACTATAAAATATTATTTTTTCTGGGTTGTAATTAAAGTCTTTTTATTTAAGATGCCCTTCTGAGGACAGAAAAAAGCTGAAATAAAAAAGAGGCAGAGCAGGAAATAGCCAAATTGCTAAGGAGGACCCCCGATTGACTAAAATATAAACAAAAAGCGAAAAATAATGATAACGATGGGGAAACAAATAATAATCCCGGGGTATCAGAGAGATAATAATACATTCATATACAGGGTGTTATGGAAATGACTTATTATATTTTAAGGGGCCACTCCTGAGGTGGTCTAGAGTTACACTTGATAGTTTTTTTTTCTAAAATCGGAAGTATTTTGAATTTTGTAAAATACCTTAAAACCGGACTATGTGCGCCTTCCATGATAGTTCAATGCCCCTGAACAAATGTGTTTTTGACAAGACAAACTGCTGGAATGGTAATTGTTTAGTTTAGTGCAATTAATGTTGAATTTTGTGCTAAAATTTCGTATATAGACTAATTGAGGGTAGCTGATCACAATTTTCCTTTTGCGTTTTTACGGCAAATGCACTGGTTTTGAGAAAAAAAAATGTTAAAGTTTTTCACTTACAGGTTAGGGTATTCTTTGGGTGTCGCGTTTCACTTTCCTTTCAATTTCCTAGATTTTATGGTTTTCCCTTCAAAATATGTGATAAAACTTTCACCAAACTATCTGTTCATAAAATAAGAACAACATTTTAGCAAAAAAACAATGGAAAAGGCACAAATTTAATTAAATTCGTTGTTAATACGCCGACAAAGTAGAAACGTCTCTTTTCAGATTCATTGCACTCACGTTGCCAGATTATTCTTCTTTTTCTTGTAATTATTAATGGCTTCCATCCAGGAGAATGATATGCTAGCTCGAGCCAATAGGATTCATTCAATTAATAAAAATGATTAGGAAAGTATAGGAAATTTATAATACACTAACAATCTGACAACATGGGTCGTGCAGTTTGCTTCTGCTTTTTTGGCCGGCTGTCTCCCGTCTTTTTTCAGATAACGTAGAGTTTTCTGTTCGCTTACAAGTTATCCCGTTTTTCAGAGTTTCCTTGTGGCATATTTCGTTTATTTCAACTCAGAAGTGTATACTATGACTCCGACAAGTAATATTTTATTGAAAATAGCAACATTTTAGGATTACATGCAAAATAACATACCGGTGAGTTAGAAAAACTTTAACATTTTTTTTCTCAAAACCAGTGCATTTGCCGCCTAAACGCAAATAGAAAATTGTGATCAGCTACCCTTAATTAGCCTATATACGAAATTTTAGCGAAAAATTCAACATTTGCACTAAAGTAAACAATTACCCAAATCAGCTGTTTGGGTCATTGGCGCGTAGGTGTTTTGGACCTAAATTTTTGAAGGCATTTTTCTCGAATTTCTAGCTTCGAGCGCCATTTATAGCAATTTTTCCCCAATTCGTCTCGACCTATATATTTACGGGTTAAAAAATAATAAGTCATTTCCATAACACCCTGTATACACAATATATATAGAATGTTACTAAATATTAACCAACAAATTGTAATATATTATTGTAGATACTTTATCAGTAGTTATTATTTATCCATTGTAGGTACAAACAACGTACTTCTTACGTATGTAGTACGTACATAGCACGAAGTGTGCGTACATCTTTAACACGTACAGTAAATGTACGTACATTAAATATACGTTTATCGTACGTACATAAGATGTACTTGTCGTACGTCTTAATTAAGTACAATTGTGTGGAAAATTTACGTACTAAGTTTGTAAAATGTACGTACTACGTCCAATAACGTACATGCATAAGACGTACTTTATGTCCGACTAGTACGTACTTAAAGCGTCTTATGTATGTATTTATGCTGGTTGGGGCACAAGTTCAGATTAATCGCCTTCATCGATCAAAATTCCCTGAGCGAAAAAATCATCCTCTGACCGCTCTGATTTTTAATTGCCGAACGTCGAGATTCTTCATCCTTCTTAAGACAGGCGTCTTACACATTTTGTTGGCGTATTTTCCATTATTTCACAAACGTTTGCAACAAGTTCTGTTGTTCTTACAGATGGTCTTCCAGCTCCTTTTTTATATTGTATAGAACCTGTTTCCCTAAACAGAGCCACAGTTCTTTTCAGGCAATGATAAAAATCCCCCGACGTTAGGCAAATTTTCGCGAAAATCGTCCATGCAAGAACGCTGATTGTATTGCCACTAACCATTTACTCTAACCCCATTTCAAAAATTACGCGTGAGATATTCAAAAAATTGGAAAAATTAGCGATGAATCAAATTGCTTGTAACGCCTGGGCCGGGATTCTGTTATACGAGTCGTATCGTATACGCCATGTTTTTTAAGAAAAGCGATTCTATTATACGATTTATCGAATAAATACGATTCGAGTTACTCGATAGCTTCCGAGCTGTCGTATTACTAGTATTCGTTATTATTTACCTATTCTTAACCTTAAGTTTTTTGCACAACAAATGATATCGGTTTATCGTCTCTGTTGATTTGAATCTAAAAATTATTTTTAATTTATGGTAATAATTAGGTATGCTTCCTGTAGTTAGAAACCGTCTGTTGGTAGCAGATAATGATTTAAATTTGGGGCGCCGACGACAAGAGCTTAGAAATAGCAGCGATGCTTTTTCCTTACCAGAACAGTATAGTTTATAGAATTGTTCCGTTTAAATACTATAAATAGAAGGTACATATAAGCAAGGGCATATTTAGAAAAGTTTGTTAGGGGGGTAAATCAGTTAACAACGACATCAGGCATCAGGCGAAAAGCGCAGCAGGTAAAAAATTATTTGGAGATGGGAGATTTTTAAATTTATTACATTCTGGGAGGGGTACTTACCCCCCCCCCCCCCATATAATCCGCCTTTGCATATAAGTAAGTTTAACAACCACTTTTTAAAACATAAACAACCAAATTGGAGAAAAAAAATTAATTTATCTTCTTTTCTGTTATGCGGCCTCAGCTTCTGGAACATTTCAATGTCAATTTGTATCAAAACTACCTTCTTTTGTAATATGCTATACGATCGTAAAACAGAATCGCCTTCTCCATCAAACTCGTATTCGTAATCGTATTGATAGTCGTTTCGATCGATAGGTATGTATCGTATAACAGAATCCCGGCCCTGTTAAAGACGACAGAATAACTGATTAATTGATATTGCTGGTATTTACTGACACCTATCAATATTTTTATTAAGTATTAAGCTATAGCGCTAAGCAGTACGTCCTTAAAGGCAAAGCACACTTTGATGATACTCATTTTTGCTCGCACGGCACAACAAACACTAAACAAACGAACACTGGATTAAATTTCGCGGCGTAGCCTAAGTGGTATGTTATTGAACCATTACCCGACGATACACAGGACGAGACATCCGGCACAATATTATGCAACCAGTGTCGCTATAGGAAACATTTTTGTTGAAAGCTGATTGAAATGTCGACCAGTAACGTATGAATGGTTTAATAACACACCTAAAACATAAGGTTTGAACCATTTCCGTCCAATGTTAAAAACTACAAGAAAATGCCCTTACTTTAAAATTAAGAGTATTGCTGTACCGTCAAGAAAGACAACATTCACGAGACAAAAGAAAAACGAAAACCTCCAATAAAATCACCTGCTTTGAGCATAATGCGCCCGCTAACAGCCGATTAACAATAATTTAATAGATAAAGCCGTGTGATTGGCCGGGCAGGCGCATTATCTCGCCTATTATAATAAACACGTACGTTTTTCAGTTTCACACCGAAGTGTCTGTAAATGTAGGTTTAATATAA
This sequence comes from Polydrusus tereticollis, assembly GCA_963920685.1. Taxonomy (NCBI): domain Eukaryota; kingdom Metazoa; phylum Arthropoda; class Insecta; order Coleoptera; family Curculionidae; genus Polydrusus; species Polydrusus tereticollis. The sequence continues at coordinate 11,668,357 of OY987333.1, forward strand.
AAGGCTAAACAAAATCGTGAAGCAGAAGATACGATCGTAGCGCGGCCAGAGTAAAGCCCGCGTGCAACAGTATTGAAAACTGTTATCGGGAACCGCATCGCCGTTTTAAAAGACGGTGTTAATTTTAACCCCTGGTATCTTCGAACAAGTGTTTTTAGTCTCGAGGCCTTAAAAATTATAATTAAAATTTTTCCGAGGATTTATCTCCCGTAAAAAATTGCATGGTAAACATATTTGAGAGATTTATGGTATCAAATGCCTTTGAGCAGTGTAAAAACTTTATGGGATCAATGAACCGATAAATCGAGTAGGTCGTGAAATATATAAAACTAAAATAAAACCTACGCTAAGGCGCATATAATTTGCTACACCACGATTAAAAAGACTCGGTATCTACTCCGTCGCCTAACCAAACTTATAAAGTCAGGATTTCTTCCAGAACCCTTGTCTGATCTGGCAATCTGGATAAGTAACATCCTCCTCTACACCAACAGTTATTAGGCCCGAAACCCTCACTTTTGCTGTGCTTGTTGCCCGCTCTGTCAGTAATCCTGCTGTAAAACTTTCTAAAGGGTTCTACGGACATTATTATTGCCAGCCACCCTCAATATGCTCTGCTAGGCAGTGAAGACACATAATCTTCCTCTTCATTCTTAATTTGCACTGGTGTTGCAGCTGATGAGGCGAGGTGTTCTGACCTGCCTTCACATATTCCTGTATCTTCGACACTTAACGGATGGTTCATGAAATATTGCCAGATTAAATAAAGCACATTATTTGTTTAATATGTTTCGTATATTCCACGATTTGATACGTTCTTGATATTTACATCGATTTAACCCTGTATTATAATCACAATAACAACTTATTATATTCATGTAGACACGTAGAACACCTTCCAACTGGGGTAAATTTAACTAGCCTTGGGATTTAGTTCCATTTAGATTAGACTATCGAATTGCTTTAGTTATAACTTAGAACTAAACAAAAACGTATATTTTACTTTTATGCTGAAAATCACTTGTTTACATTGGAATATACAATTAGCACACTTTTGTATTATTATTTCTGAGAACTAAACAACTGCATCTTTCTTTTACTAAGATGCCAGACTAAATAGTTACTGCTGTCGAGAAATTGCAATTCTCGTACGGAAGCCCTTTAAGAAAGAAGCTCGTTGCATACCCAAACGCACACGACGTAATTTCCCTTTTTGGTAGAAGATTGTCAGTTTACTGTGATCGAACTAGAGTGACACCTTGTGTCAGAAACACGCGTGAACCTCTCTACCCGGCCCCGTGGAGCAGCTTCTCCCCTCGAGTCTTGGACGATACTACTGTTTGTTTCCTTCGCGCCGAGGTCGCTGTCAGCGCCAAACCAATCAGCGCACGATTCGATGGAGCAATCAAAAATCATTAGCTGTTGCTATGCTCAGTGGAAATTAGGATAGCTGGCGATGTTTTCTTTTGTCTTGCCGATTTGCACTTTGATTTGTATTTATGAATTTGATGTTTAGAAAACGTGTTTCCGAAACAACAGCCTAGCAGGGTACACGGTACAACAGAGGAAAACTAAAAAAAGTTGTTTCTCACTACCCAATTCATAAAATAAGGTTTTATTACATACAAAAATATACTCGGACTTCATAACCTGATAATCTTAAGTGAGTTTAGGCAATGCCTTAAATTAAATCGAATACAAATTTGAATCTCAAATCTGGTTAAGTAAATCAAATGATACCTATAACTGAGCTTAAAAATTCATACTTACATGAGAGAAAGAAGTATCGTTATTGATTAATTGGGTAGCCTCTTTAAAAATAGTTCAACTAAATCTTTAAAACCATAACATAAATTAAGACAGACTAGCTGTGCCTATATTCAATAGTCGTAATACATTGTACTACTAATGGCAACATTAATATAACAAAAATTAAAATGATATGTGCAAAAACTTGCGCTATTCCTGAATGTTGTGTTGAGGCTAGTTCATATGCCTCTCAAGGCACAGGCTTATAGCGAATTCCATTGGTAAAAGAAGTGCGGCACCGGTATGTCAGTAAAACTACACCAGTGGACAAAAAGTGTTGCACTATTTGAGTAGCAATGGTTTTCAGATTAGACCTTGAGTGCATTTTTCCAACAAAGTTGATGATAATACTCGTAAATCCTCAATTATTTTACTTACCACTGGACAACATTTAAGACAAAATAGAATTATAAAGATCGAAAAAATCAAAACACTGTATTTTTTCACATTTTCATATAGTTTCGGTGCAGCACGGTCTCCAAGAGCACGTGCGGAACTGATTGCACTCGGTGCAACATTTGTTGCACGGGTTTCCCAATGGTTTACAAATACTTGCACTGAAATGTCCAATGGTTTTCAAATTTTGCACTCGTTCCGCACTTTTTTTACCAATGGAATTCGCTATTAGAGAGCTGCAACAGGTGTGATCGGTTGCACCAATGTTAACCTTCTCCCTTGATCGAATGATCCGCTTATGAACTACAGCATAGAGACAGCGACAAAGCTTCCAGTTTCGGGCCTTGCAACAGGAACTAGGTGGATAGCAGCAATTAGCGTACCGCGTACAGTACATACGCCAGGACAGGACATAATCAAATCCAAGTAAAAGATAAGAATACAACCAGAAACTTGAAGTAAAACTTAAAGTTACAAACTAAAATTAAAAGGTAGAATAGAAAAGAAAAATAGAAAACCCCTGAAAGAAGGTCATTAGACTCAACTTCTAACCTAGGGTCACAGACCCCACAACATAGAAAATATATACAATAAAATATACATTTGCAGAACTGCAAGCAAAAATTAAGTATAAAGTTAATTGAACATACCTTTAGATCTTGGGGCGGGGTTATGGTGTAATAAAGTGTAGCGTCCTCCAGGAAAATTAATCCACATGGGTGTAAAAAACCGTTCCAGAAAAACTAGCATCAAATCGCTCAAGCCGGCAAAATTTCACTGTGTTTGCTGACAGAAAATCCCTATATCAAGGGTACCGCACAACTATTTGCAGTCAAACCATATCAGCAAACTTTTCCTAGGCTACAAGTGCTTTCTTTCCCAACGCCTACCGGAACAAGAAGAAAGAGTCTTCGGCCGTTTCTCTAGAGACCAAAATGGGCGGACTAACCTGAACTAACCCAACGATCTGTTACAATCCATGATTCATTTTCCTAGAACAGAACTCGACAGAAATAATCCTGGTCTCCTTAAGAGCGGAATCTAGAAGTTTCCAACAAGTGAAAGTATGATCCCACGGATATGAACCCTACCGGGATAACCCAGGAACTCCATCGATTTCAACCTTAATCAATAAGTGTCACCTCGTGACGTCATAACCGGGTGTAATTAAAAATTCCTAAAGTCTCGAACTGGCAACGTGTACCAAGAAATCGCATGTTACTTCATTACCGTCCGCTGTTGCTAATACGTCAAAATCTGACAATACTCGTACGTTAGAGCCTGTCAGTTTAAGATAAAAACAAACAACCCTTGGCAAAGAAAAACTGCCCCAAAGTAGCGATAGCAAAAAACCAAAACCATCAGCTATTACCGGTTAATGCATTTTAAATCGTATTATAATTATAATTTCGATATCGATATCGATACTTGAACTATACTAATTCTACACCAAATGCCCTATTCTATGCATCCGCCGGGTACTGACAGCGCCACAAAACGTAAAAGAGGTTGAAAGCGCATTTTCTTCTTGAAATAGCCAACGGCGACGTGAGGCGAACTTACGGCCAGGTTTATTACAAGAGACGATTATATTGGAGCCAGTGTTGAAAATTATTTCAGTTCCGGTTAGTTCTTGGTATTCCTATCATCGGGCTAATGTTTATATTACTGTAATTTGTGTTTTACTTGTTGGCGGTTTTCGCGATAAATGGAGGGTGAATTTAAACTAGGCAAGACTACATTCCACAAACTTACGTATGAAACACAATTAGTTGTGAAAAAGCGTGGCCAGTTTAACAAGGACACCTATTTAAAAAATAAGTGGATTAGTGGTTGTATAAAGTTGTTTTTTGAACAAACTGGACATGACTTTGAAGTAACGACCCCACTTGAAGCAAAATCGTTGTTTCGGCTTCACACAGTGCCTAAAACGATGTCCTACTTCCTTGCAATTCCAGCAAAATAGTGTTATCGAACTTGCTGTAATAATAGCATCGCCGTTGTTGGAAACTTCTGGATATGATTTAGTGAACGACTGTTCAACAGCGGCAATTGGATTGGTAGTTACTTCGAAGTTTTTTTTCATGTAAACGTTAATTTAGTTCACGTATTACGCAAGGCTCGGATCAACTATATATATTCTCTCAATGACCGGAATTATATATTGTCTATCTTCTGAAGTAGACAGTTGTCTTGGGAAAACGGTCGACCGTGAGATCGGCGGTCTACTTAACTCTTTTGATCGATTAAATGATGGGGTGGGGGTTGAATAATGGTTCTTCGATTACTATAATTTGGTTCGGTATCGATATGTTCTACTGGAGTAGGCTGATTATGCCGAATAGAAGACGCACCAAGTTCCAATTGTATGTCTGAGGTAACATTAATATGAGAGGAAGTTGTCGTAGGCGGAATATAAAGCCAAGGATAGAAACTAAATCGTAAGAAACATCTGGTTGACTACAAGGCACTATTACTTCCGGGATATTCATGACATTCTGAACGGTAAATAAGTCCTGCTGCACAGGATTAGCTTGAATAGAACGAGCTTCCTTGGAATTTTCATGTACCGACCGAATTTGGGCGTTGTCCAAAGAAATTTCGCCTGCGACGCCATTTTTTGTATCTGTGCCACACATCCACCAACGGAACTCACAAGTCGCCACTGAATCAGGTAGAAAAGATCTTTCGTTTTAGCACAATCCCATTTCAGTACAAATTTCGAAACCGAGCACAAATCACAAACGAAAAAGGCAGTCCCCCAAAAGACAATTAATTACCCCTTTACTTGAAACAGATGTAATTACTTATTAATCTGATTGTGACTTATCGGATCGGTTCGATCGCCTTAAGCGGCCTAATCGATCGGTATCAGTTACGCGTACCCAATTCTATTACCAGCTGATCTTATTAGTTTGATAAGTAGAGTGTCGGTTTACGGGTGGAGAGCGAGAAATATAAGTAGATCATAATACGACCAGTATTTTAACATGAATCATGAATTTTGGTAACTCGGTACCGAACGAAGAAAATAAAAAAATGCAAAGGAAGAATTCCCCGCAAGCAGATGAAAAAACTGATAAAGGAATAGCTCGGTTTGGGTATGTTCTAGAGAGAACTTTGATTATACGGAAGCAATTCAGCAATACCTATGACTGCCACTGAATCACAGTGGCGGTCCGTCAGGGTAGGCAAGGTAGGCGTCGCCTACCCAGGCATCCCACTTGTTATATTTCCCAGTAACAGTATAACCCAATTTTAAAATTGCCACTATTGGCTTTGTGAGGAATTGTTAGACTTACCTTAATTTTTAGAGTCATATTTCCCCAAGGTTATAGTTATTTTGTTTAAAATTTGTTCATTAAATTATATCATCTTTTGTTTAGAGATCCAGTCAAAATGTGTGAAGTTACTAGTACTGCGTTCGGTTTTCTGTTGGTTAATTGCACAAGGCACTGCAAGTAGGGTTGACCACGTATTTCCGTTTGGGTCTCCCGCCAAGTCGCAGTACGCCCATTTTTCACTATTGTTAAGTTTAGGTAATAACAAAGTTCTTCGGAATTATTTTCTTTATTTGATCATTCAATTTATGTTGTGATAAATCTTTATTATGGTGTCTCTTGTTCTCTTTTTTTTTTGGGTTATGTTAAGTTGGCAACAGTCTTGTGTCAGCTGGTTATTTAGGGAGAAGGGATTCTTGAAGTTCTCGTGACTTTTGACCAAAATCTTTCGATCGAGCCACCTATTATTTTAAAAAAGACCACCAGGTATCACACCCCTTTTAGAGGTAAGCTCCCTTAATTCCTTTTTTTAGTTTGTTGTATTTGTTGGGAATTCAGTGGGTAATTTTCTTTTTCGTTACTTTTAGGGGTTTGTTTGTTTGGTTGCCGTTTCACGGTTTTGCAATTTTATAAGGTTAGGAAACCACCTACCACATGGGATTTTAATGGGGCCCACATTACAGCTCATGAGCTACCAGGTTCTAGTTGACCTGAACTAAATCAATCCCACCTGAACTACCAGGAGTAGCCCAGGAGAAACCACATGAGTCTATCCTGATGGATTGATGTAGCTGCATAGCAGGATCCATCGTGGACCCGCAGGACAGTATAAAGTCATCTGGATATTTTTTTTTCGATAATTTAATTAACTTCAATTATGATTGTTAGATTTATCATATTGCAGATTTTTTATTAGGGACTTACTTATGGAGAAAATCATGCGTAAAGTCGCAATTCTAACAGCGATAAATATATTACTGCATACATTTTGAAAACGAAAGCAAAATAGAAAAATCAGCAACATGGTTAATTTAGCAAATAGCGTTGCCATTCAATATCCTTTTAAGCAAAGCTAAATAATTTACCAGTTTTCTCGAAATCCGTTGACAGCTGAGCGCAAGAAGCTCCATTTAATTTTTATTGCTGTATAGTCGGTTGCGTGTCGGTAAGGGGTTACGTGATGGACTCTTAATATAAGGCTATCTTGGCCAGAAGTAACGGTTTTCACAACCGTACCTACATCTAATTGAAGATAAAAAGGTTCTAGAACATTCGTAGGTTATAGTTCAGGATTATTCGATTATAAACAGATCAGTACAAAGGACATTTTATATTGTTTTGTTATACCATTTCTGTTTTATAAGATGAATAATCCTGTCCATGATATAATTTGTTCTTTACATGAAACGCCATGTTATTAGAGATAATGACCGGAGAGATGTAACAAATACAGGTCGTCCTACACAACCCCTTAATATTTTAAAACAGGATCATAAACAAGGACATAATTTTTCGCGATCATTTAATACTCAAAGGTACGATAGTCATAAGTGGTTATTTGGGAGATTATTTAAACAAGGTTTATTTTGCTGGCCATGTTTGTTGCTTGCAAAAGGGAAAATAAGTTTTCGCTATTTAAAGATAAGAACTAATAAATTTGCTGGATCAACAAATCAACAGAAGTGAAGAGCTATGTCCTGTATGAGCTTTTAACACTTTTTATTATACCCAGGTACATAAAACAGATCCTATTAGCTAGATAAGATACAAGGTATTAATAAGATTGTATTGTACCTTATAATTCGTGTGGGTATACACAAGATGTCAAGAATTCTCAGCTGGAGCCGATTGTAAGTAATAAAGAACAGTTTTGTATGGTGTCTCTATCAGGGTTATATAAGGATAGTTATTATTACATTGTTGTGGCTGTGTGGGAAAATATTTTGATGTAAATGAGTAACGGGCATGGAGCGCCTTATTGTTTTTCGGTAAAATACCGACTTGCGAATTTTGAAAGCAAAAGAGCGTAAAAATACTATAAAGAAGAAGCCTCAACTGAAAATTTGAAAAATAAGGTAGCTTCAGTTAACAATTAAAATAAATGCAATCCCCTCGCCAATTATCCGCTTTAAATTACTCTTAATGCCATTATTTTCCCATTAAAAAAATCCCTGTATGTATAATGCACCTATATTATATGTGCATGTACTCGAACCATCCTGTTTATTAATAAAAGATCATCTGATATCTTTAATAATAATTCCGCAGCAAATGGGGTTTTAAGCTTCTGCAATGAAAACAAGTTTAAGAAACGCGATACCACATATGATATTATAACGCCTATAGGTACCTATTTATTTAGTTAGTAGTTGGTAGATAGGGAGTTTGCGTAGGCACCTTTGAAACAAGCGTTATCCATGCCAGGGAAGCAAGATTTTCTACACCAGAGGGGCTCAACCTTTCCGTAATTATTGTGACCCCTTTTAACTTATTTTAGAGTGTTGACCACCCCTATTATATTAATATGTATTTTGAAATGTGGGAAAGGTATTGGGGTATGGAGCAAGAGAAAAGCATTTCTTAAAATTAATTTTATGAGATTGTACAAAGATGTTAAAATGACATATTTCGATATTCTTGGTCGAGGCCAATCTTCGTCAGTGTCTTCATCTTCAACACCTAGTCTGTCCTATTTTGTCTTGATCTCCACAATAAGAGTTGAAAATCCAATTTTGCATACTCTGAAAAAAAGCATGGGGACGAATTACTCATACACCAAAGCTGAGTCACCGATATTTCCTGAAAGGTACCTTGCATATATGTATTAGTAGTATATGGCTATTACCCTGAATAATTTGAAGCAGCAGCCGAGATAGAACATCCAGGGTCATTTCGACTTCTGCGGATGCTTCATAAGGGCACTGTCAAATGTAATTTTAGTTTTTTAGAACAGGGCACAAAAGTAAGCCGCAGAAAATTAGAGCAATGATAAAATTGGCAAAAAAAGCATGAAGTCCGCAATTACAAGTGTTTTCAAATTATTTGTTTCTATTTGTAAACTAAAACGCGGCAAATAATGATTTCATATAACTGGAGGCTGACAATGTGACAACAGCTCATTTTTACTCGACATAATAGTAGATAATCTAAGGCGTTCCGGGATTAGAGTTGAGCTTTTTTACATGTAAATCTCCATAAGGAAATTTAAGGTCCATTCTGTTTTTCAAGCGAACCGACGCCGGGTCAGGGGCGTACTAAACATTTTGGCCCCTCGGAGGGCGTCGCGACGTCAAAATTATTAACTCATACAACCTCTTCCAAACTAACTACCCATAATATGCCACTGTCTTCTGAGAGTTGACGATCAATGCAGAAAAAAAGCTGGTTTCTTCGGGGATAGAACCCGCGTCCATCGGCACATGCAGGCTACGCCCTAACCATTAGGCTACGTTGTCTTGCGGTAAATGTTATTCGTGGTGGTTGATATGCTTACAATGCAGACGCGTTTCCGTATCGGTCGCGCAGGGGCGCAGATGTTACCCACGAGTATTTCTTTGTTATCTTTACAAACGCGTTTCAGCTTGTTAATCGAAGTAAAACGTAACAGTTTAGGCTGATTTAAACAATTTATATTTTTTTATTTACAATAAAATTGTACATAATATGAACAATAAATATCGTCAAACTGTGCTGTTGTTAGATGCAACACAATTAAATATAAGAAACATAAAAAATTTATTAGTTTTTCAAGAAAACGTGCAAATAAGATTAACATCACACCACGGTTATATTATACTGCGTCGTAAAAAGAAGTGCCGTAATGCAATTTGATCAATTTTTAGTTACCTACTAAGTAGGTGGGTACCTATAGATATACGTACCTACAGTTTTATGGTAATTTTGGTGGTGCGAAATCCGTTTTTCGCTTTTAAGAAAGCAGTATTTTCACCCTATAGGCATTTAAACCTTTTTTAAATCTTAAGTTAATATTTTGCATTTGTAAGTTATAAAATCAGGTATAACAGACAAAAGGTAATAAATATTACTGCGTATCTAACAGTTACGAAAACTATATTCTAAATTTCCTCAATTGCTTTATGGGTAAAATGTATTACCTACCTATCCTCCTCTATGCATATACTTAGGTACCTAACTTAGAAAGCCTTAGGTGTTTTTTCCTTATGTAGGTAGGTTTTTGGCATTTGAATGCTGCCACAATATCTAGCAGTAGATACCTACGCAAGTACACATTTTTTTTTATTGATTTTGCACCAAAATAATTAAAATACATCCATGAGCCAGATTTACTGTGCATATTTAATTATTTTACCTTTATTATACAATGCAGATTAGTTCGAATATAAAAATACCATATAGTAAGTGCTTGTCTCAACAGTAAGGATTTTTCTGTTTTGATTTTTAGCAGAGTGAACTAGGTATAATAATTTAAAACGCCGTAAGCGTATTTTATAACAACAAAATATTTTGTTCGCATTCTGAAACTATTACCTACCAATAAATTTATATCAAAAAATACCCCCAAAAATAAATTGTATCTGAAAAGAATAGCTTAATGCAAAAGGTAACTAAAACAAAAAAAATGTGTTAACCTACCCCATTTTCCCAGAATTCTCATTTTGCACATACGACACTCGTCGTTACGAGAATTATTTTTAAATAAAACAACTAACAATGTTTAAATAATATATATTTATTGACACTACCTACTACACAAATAATTTCTTTGAACATTTTTACAGATATAAAATACACAATATACTTATTATTCCTTTTTTTTCCAAATTATATTTGCATATCAACATAATATCCCCATCTGTTCTGTAATATATACCTATGACAATTACAAATTGTATAGGAATGGTCAATAGTGTAATACTTACAACCTAAACTTAAAACTAAGTGATAACAAGGTTTAAATAGTTTCACGTAGGTACTTAGCACAAATACAAATCCTTTCAAACAGTTATAGATACATATTCGCTTAATTATTTTAACATTTAGAAACCAATTAACAATCGAAAGTCAACAGAAATAAGATAAAAAATGATTTGGGCTGGCTCTTAAACAGAATAATAATAATAGACATTTTTTAATGTAATTAACTTGCGTTGGGTTACATTCTTGGTGAAACCGTATATTATCCATTATGGGTAAAAATAATAATAATTAATAACTTCTTTGAAAATGATCCGAAAGAGTCGAAACACGCGTGCCAGTAACTGAATAAATAGTGAAACAACAAGTAATTTTATTTTTACCCATAATGACATTTTTTAATTTCATGTGGTAATTTATTAATCATTTTCAAACTTATAACATTAATTTGGGAATTTATAAATTATTTGTGATCTGTTTTAATTTTAAATATGTATTTGTTTATATTCTTGTAGATAAACATGTTTAGGAGTATACACTCCTGGAAAAGTTAGATTGATTGTTAGGTAAAATATATTTTTGACTAGCCTTCCATTATCGAACAATGTCCCCAAGGAATCGTGTCAGCAGAGGATTTTGAAATTCGTCTCTTATCATCATGAGGGCTTAAACCTATCTTACTTTGTTTTACACTATATATATCATGATTTTTGGATCTTATTAAATTCTGTGAAATCTGTTTATCCGTAAATGTTTGCAGACACTTAACATAATCTTCAAATGATATTTGATTTTCAATTACCGACTTCTTAATACCTTTAATTTTTTTTGTTAACCCCTTTTTCGAAAGATAACATTCAATTTCTTGTCGTTGTTTACCAGTCACCGCCAGTTTCAATCTTTCTTGTTCTATTTCGTCAAAGGTAAAATGCACTTTTGTAGCATACATTTTAGATCTAAGCCCTATGAAATGAGTCATAATTCGCCCATTGTTCTCATCTTTCATCATTCCAAGAACTTTTTTATTAACCTTTGGAATTCCATATATGTTGTCCACAAGGTAATCAGATGTATCAAAATATTGTTGACAGTCTCTTCTAATGACTTCATAAATATCTATATTTCTAATTTCATATATTAGCGAATCGGTATCGGTATAAAGGACATTGCAATTAGAGAAATTTTGCAGCATGTAATTATAATGAAAATCGTAAATGGTAGTTTTGGCTATATCTAGAATAGACATTCCTACATAGATAGGTTTGTTGAAATAAATTTTTGACTTTGCAAGTTCGATAATTACAAAATTTTCATTTATTATAGTACATGTTTTAAATTCAGGCTTTGATATTAAAGCTTCGGCTCCATAGCGTCCTTCCCAATTCATAACTAATTTCACTGAGGAATAATTCCGAACATTCTCCATAGTCTTTCCAAATACAGCATTGTTCATAAGCTTAAATAAATTTTTCTCAAATTCATTTTTAGCTGCCTGTCTTAGACTAGTATTCAAATCAATATAAGGCTTTAACCATGGATATTGACTAAATGACAGCACCCTATGTATTTTTTTTAATTGCACCCCTAATGCTAATGCCTGCTTTAAGTTCCTATAGTGAATGACATATTTATCCTTGTCATGCAGGGTAGCCAGAAGTTTTATATTGTTAGCACCCTCAGGTTTTTGATGTTCTGGACAAAGTGGAAGGTCTGAAAATTTATTATGTAGTTCGAAGGGAATTTTTAAATCAACTTCTAAGATATATCCTGTGTCAGCTTCTTCAGAGACATTGACTGCATTAAGACTGTTAATTTCTTCACTAGAAAGCCATTTAAAGCATCCATACGGCAGATATTGAGACATTGCCCAACCATATTGGTTATTTATGTCAAAATACATCAAATATGACTCCTCTTTATTAGCGTCGTATGAAGGCATGTACTTATTATTGGCTTCAGCATATCGCTTAGAACACTGACTTAATCCCCCTCTTATGCCTTTTTCAACAAACATAATCATATCTAAATCGGTCAACAGTTCGAGTTTTACTTGACTTGTTCTAGACATTTGAAATAACATGCATTGCCAAGCATACCCCGGCAAGGTGTACGCATGTGTAGGAGAAATGCCGTAGGTTTTAAAAGATGTCTTGCGAAATTGTTCAAAAATATCTGCTAGAAGCAAAATATCAGTTTTAAGATAAAGATCAGAATAATCTTGCATTGTCTTGCAACCTAAAGAGTTCCAGACTTTTTGCGCATGAGCATAATCCATATCGCTTATCAGAGAGTCATTCAATCTGTTATAGAATTGAATTTTTAAAGGCAATTTGGTTTCGCTCAATTTATCCCAACTACTCATGAAATCATATGGAAATACTCCTTTCCTACAGAGCAATGAAAACTGATCTTCAGAGAGCTCCGCAAATTCAGATTTAAGAATTGGATAATCTGATAAGTATGATGCTAACTTATCTAACCCAGAAGCCAAAAATCGAAAACTATCTATAAATCTTAACTGCACCAAATTTTCCGGAATATTTTTCGTAAATGAAATATATTTCTCTTTGTTCACAGGTAAAATATCGATTTTTCCTGGTACCTCTGCCAATGCCTTTAATACCAAATGACCATCATAGGAACTCATATTATGGAAAAGAACGGGTATTGTATGACTATCTTGAAAGTTAAGATTACATTTTTCGTGAGCTGCCCCTCTTATTTTACCAGTGATATGACTGTGATCTCGAACTATAATGTCGTCAGGCGAGAATGGTTTTTCGCAAATATGACACAGCTTGGAACTATATAAAATCTGATTTTGTTCAGCAGAAAGATTTTCCATGGGCAAATCACACAAAAAGACTGTCTCAACGTCTTCAGCAAAACTAACAAGTTCCTTAACAAACCATTGCATGCAGTCTTGTCCAGTGTGCGACTTATAAAATGAGAGAGTATCATCATATGAACATTTAACATAAAACCCCACGCTATACGGAATGTGTTTTTGGTAGTTTAAAGTTGCTTTACTTCCAACATCTTCAATTGGATCCAGAAGACATTCAGTGTCCGCATAAATTATAAAGGGGGCTTCTTCCTTGAATTTGAAATCTTTGAATTCTACCCACTTTTGCTCCTCTGTTGGAATTTTAGGTACTGCACCGTTGTTTACCATCTCACAATCTTGAATATGTTTATTTAACTTCTCTTCAGAATAGAAAAAGTGAAGACAACGGTCGCAAATATACTTTTTTTGTTCATGACTACTGAGCTGTTTTGACATTAAGCGAGATAGGTTTTTTATCCATACAAAATGCTGCTTAGCAGAGAAAATGTCTGTGTCTATTTCAGCATAATCTGTATCATAATACTTATCCTGTACCAATAAAATATTTACATGTTTTTCTACTCTGGCTTTTGTTAAATAAGCTGGGATAACATTAAACTTATTTCGATATTTTTCCAGCCGATAAATATTTATTGATAAATAATTCTGGTGTTCAAATCTAGATACTTGTCGCAAAGTCATAGGAAATTGTATTCCCTTCAAATTCAGTACTGTCTTAGGATCTGGGTATGATGACGGCAAGTTATAATTGTACTTATTAGGATATAAAGCTGACGTCACAGCCCAGGCAAAACACATATTATCATTATTTTGTACATTGATACAAGCTTGCTTGTTTTGAATGAAAGGAGGTAGCTTAATATAACTACCTACACGAAGAGGATTATACTTATTTATAGATACTGTCAAATTTACTAGCTTCTTTAAAGCCCAACCACTATCTTTTTCCTGAAACTCCTCCAATTTAGTTAACAACTGATCTTGCACATTTTCTAGAAACCATTCATCGAAGTTAGTATTTTGGTCAATAACAGCATTCTTTGAATTAAGATATTTATATTCACTTAGAGTTAGACTGTCTTTAGTAACTTGGAACTCTCCACATAGCACAGCGTTAACCTTAAAGGAATTATCAACTTTTAAACAATTTTGAATTCTTCTTTTAAGTAAGGCTGCACAGTCTTCTAGGAACGATTTAGCATCGGTGTTTTTCAGGTTTGTGATTATTCCAGTCCTGACTCTAGATTTAAATGCTGAGTGTAAGTCATCCCATTTAACACGATGTGTTGCTGTCTCCTTTCGTTCTGCATATCCAAACCCGGTTACTTCCAATGCTCTAATAATCGCCGTAAAGCTTTTTACCCGGGCTAATAACGTTAAAAGATGCTGCTTTTGTGCAATAGATGTAGAATTTTTAAGAGCCGTTGAAATTAATTTTGATGCTTTATAACATCGCTTAACTCCGATATTCACAGCTGTTTTATTATTCTTCAAATTGGCATCCAAAAAAATTTTATTTAAATCTTCAACAAGACCATCGGCAAAAGACATCTTGAATAATTTTTATATGTTAGACTCTAGACAGGTCTTTCCTCTGTAACAGTCAGAGCGATACTAAAATAATATAAATTGGTTGAAATGTTTTATAGACTGTAGCTAGTAGTATTCGGCAAAGTTCGTATAAGTTCGATTAATTAAACTCATGTAAAACGAAGTATCTGAAAAAAAAAAGAGAGTCTATAATACCACTTTGAAAATTAAACTTATCTACTAGTTATGGTGGGCTATATCTTAATAAGACCGCAACCTCCATGCAGTCATCGTGCCTCATCAACCATCGTATTAAATCTATAAGTAAATATGAAAAATGCGAAATGCATGATTTACTTAAATTATTGGCCCAATTCTCAAAATTGAATTATTTACAACGAAAAAAAAAAGTTCGTAGAAACCAGCAAAAAAAAAATGTATAAAAGAGCAACAGAAACAATATAATATATTTTAAATGACTAGCACATTCTTTAAAACAGTACTACAACCAAGCCAAATAACTCTTTTATGTGCTGTATAAAAGAACAAAAAGGTGTTCCTAAGACAGCGTAAGATTGCTTCACAGCTACGCAGCCTGCTTTGAACACAGGTGTTACAACGTAGCTCCATAATCTTACTATACTCTAAGCGGGCGAGGATGTCAATAGGTTCTAATATATTCTTCAATACATCTTAATAGCATAATCGTTAAATATAAGTGGAAACTATATGCAGAAATGAGTTTCCTGTAACATTTTATCAACAATGCATAAGACACATAAGAAAGCATCTATTTATGGCTTAAATTTATTAGGGTTTGATACTAAAAGAGATTTTGATAATATGCCATTAGTTAAATACATTTTCCAGTGAGCCGTATAACAGAATAAAAAAGAGGTTCCTCAGACTGCGTAAGATTGCTTCACAGCTAGGCGGCCTGGCATATAACTTAACTCCACTATCTTACTATTCTCAAAAGTAGAGAGGACGTCAGTAGATTCTAAGTGCATAATCATTAAATATAAGGGGAAACTACATGAAAAGATGAGTTTCCCGTAACATTTTACTGATAATGCATCTCATAAGCTCATAAGAAAACATGCATTTAAGTATTGTAATGAAAAATGTACCAAGTTGTAATGTTTAAAGATAGTTTGATAATATGCCGTTGGTTAAATATATTTTTTAATGGTCCATGTAGCAGAATAAAAAGAGATCACTAAGACGGCGTACAAGACAAACAACAAGTTTCAACCGCGAAGCCCTAAAGGTTAAATGGAAATATGCTCACCAAGTCAATAGGTTAATACGTCACCAGTCGTACTTCTTCGGGGTTCGGAGAACTCGGATCGAGCAAAGCACCTCAACGGTCGACAATCTCGAAAGAAGTGAGAAGTTAACCGTCTAGCCCTCGAATCTATATCTTTTGGCGAGGGATGGGTATCGAGGTACGCCGTGTAGCACGTCGCGCTCGCGGGAGATAAATTAATATGTAACGCAATTGTTAATAAATAGGCAATTACGAGAATCGATTCAAACAAATTATCATTTATAATTGGTAGAATAGTATTTATGACGGCGGTTAGTGAAAGAACGGAAATTTTCTAATGTAAAATAATAAAAATAAAAAATTATTTGTCTGCGTAACTTGCTTTTAAATAAAATACATAGGTTCAAGAAATAAAAACTTAGTAACTTCGTTACAAATCAATGGATTTAATATATCAAAAATTGTCCCGTTTATATTCCATACATGCGGGACATGCTGCATACTTGACATATTCAGTATATTAAATTTAATAGAACTAAAAAAATTTTAAACCAGAGATATCTAAAAAGAAAACAGACTATCTTATCAAAAATAAACTCAAGAATACCAGTTTAACCGTTCAACACATTATAAAAATTACCACATTTCTACACTAAAAAATATTTCCTTAAACCATTAATGGCCAATGCCTCAACTTAATAGACATTAAATGCGTTGCCATATAATGTTTAAATGAGTTTTGATAATATACCATTAGTTAAATGTATGTTTCAATAATCTACCTATGTATGTTACAGAGATCCTATATTTTTATTTACGGTCAATTCATCTTTATTCGCCAATCGTCTCAAACGAGTCTGCTTTTGAAAGTAATATAGCGTTAGTATTCAGAAAATATTAATGATATCGGAGCCTAAAACATCCTTGACACTAAAAAATCGTCGTGTTTCCTCACAAAACCCATCATCTTGCCTATTTAGCTTGCTTTCCTATTGTTTAGCAGGTTAAATAAAATTATTATTTCGCTCTTTTTGTCTGTACTGAATCGTTAGGGGAATACAAATTCTAGTCCTATAAGAGAGACAGCTAAAATTAATGTAAGCAATCAGAAATCCTACACTATGAGCTACTTAGTTAAAATTTCATATTTCCTTGCTGGGTCAGGCAAAATTTGTGATGTGTCGGTCAAAATTTATAAAAATACAAAAAAAAAATGCTAGATGCATTTTTAGCGTGACTTTCTATCTAATACCATCTTATTTCAAGGTATAATTCGGTTGCCAAAATGAGAATAAAATAATTTTCTCATGGTTTATGTCATCTTAAAAAGTCAAATGGTCATATTCTGTCAGATACATTCAAATTTAAATATTTTCTCCAAGAAGAATTTTAAGATAGTATTATAGTAAATAAAAATTCTATGCCTCCAATATTTCTTGGAAACATATCGTGTTCTAGCGACATAACCCAAAAGTACCTCTATTCAGAAACGCATCGTACTTTTCTTGTCAAACTTGACTTTGTTGTAATGTTGTATGCAGGGCACTTTGAAAACAAAAATTAGATTAGAAACCGCCGCCTCTTAAGGCATACTTTTTTTAGGTCTTACATAGGGTACATTGGTATACAGAACAAATGTCATCTTTAATTGTCTCATTGTCCCATCCATTACATACATTACTATAATCATCTTAAAGCACCTGTTACCAGCATTATCTGTTTTTTATGGTTTTCATAAAACATAGCGATTACCGATAAAAATTATACGAAAACTTGATAAATAACTTTTTTTTTTTCAACTGAAATATTCTGGTTTTCGGCGGAAAAATGTTACTTTTAACTAAAAATGAATATACGCGATACTCAGATGATCTTTTTTTTTTTATATTTTTGTAGGATAATTCACCACTATGTTGTACTTGAGAGAGGACATTCTTGAAAAATCCTCAAATTTCTCTACAATTTTGTTCCTTCTAGGGTTAAATTCACAAAGAAAACCCTGTATTCTTATCTTTCAGGTTGGTATATTAAAAAGGGATTATTAGTATGGCAATATTAATTAACGCTTGTTTTTTTTGTCGTATGAAGAGTTGACATTTTTTTTTCCACTCCAATGGTTGCGATGCAGGGGGTCGGGTTTCATCATAATCTTTCAGGGTAGCTCAGGTTTGATTGCATGTACTAAGGTTAGTGCTCCTTGCAATCGGTTTCAGGTTTGACGCGCCCCCCTCAGGTTAGTTCAGGTTTCTCAAACACAATTTATTGTGAATAAGTTAGGTGACTGGAATTAAGATTTTGGGTGCTGTAGCACAATAAATTGTGTTTGAGAAACCTGAACTAACCTGAGGGGGGCGCGTCAAACCTGAAACCGATTGCAAGGAGCACTAACCTTAGTACATGCAATCAAACCTGAGCTACCCTGAAAGATTATGATGAAACCCGACCCCCTGCATCGCAACCATTGGAGTGGAAAAAAAAATGTCAACTCTTCATACGACAAAAAAAACAAGCGTTAATTAATATTGCCATACTAATAATCCCTTTTTAATATACCAACCTGAAAGATAAGAATACAGGGTTTTCTTTGTGAATTTAACCCTAGAAGGAACAAAATTGTAGAGAAATTTGAGGATTTTTCAAGAATGTCCTCTCTCAAGTACAACATAGTGGTGAATTATCCTACAAAAATATAAAAAAAAAAAGATCATCTGAGTATCGCGTATATTCATTTTTAGTTAAAAGTAACATTTTTCCGCCGAAAACCAGAATATTTCAGTTGAAAAAAAAAAAGTTATTTATCAAGTTTTCGTATAATTTTTATCGGTAATCGCTATGTTTTATGAAAACCATAAAAAACAGATAATGCTGGTAACAGGTGCTTTAAGATGATTATAGTAATGTATGTAATGGATGGGACAATGAGACAATTAAAGATGACATTTGTTCTGTATACCAATGTACCCTATGTAAGACCTAAAAAAAGTATGCCTTAAGAGGCGGCGGTTTCTAATCTAATTTTTGTTTTCAAAGTGCCCTGCATACAACATTACAACAAAGTCAAGTTTGACAAGAAAAGTACGATGCGT
Organism: Polydrusus tereticollis; assembly: GCA_963920685.1. NCBI lineage: Eukaryota > Metazoa > Arthropoda > Insecta > Coleoptera > Curculionidae > Polydrusus > Polydrusus tereticollis. Next base: position 11,687,473 of record OY987333.1, read on the forward strand.
TTCTGAATAGAGGTACTTTTGGGTTATGTCGCTAGAACACGATATGTTTCCAAGAAATATTGGAGGCATAGAATTTTTATTTACTATAATACTATCTTAAAATTCTTCTTGGAGAAAATATTTAAATTTGAATGTATCTGACAGAATATGACCATTTGACTTTTTAAGATGACATAAACCATGAGAAAATTATTTTATTCTCATTTTGGCAACCGAATTATACCTTGAAATAAGATGGTATTAGATAGAAAGTCACGCTAAAAATGCATCTAGCATTTTTTTTTGTATTTTTATAAATTTTGACCGACACATCACAAATTTTGCCTGACCCAGCAAGGAAATATGAAATTTTAACTAAGTAGCTCATAGTGTAGGATTTCTGATTGCTTACATTAATTTTAGCTGTCTCTCTTATAGGACTAGAATTTGTATTCCCCTAACGATTCAGTACAGACAAAAAGAGCGAAATAATAATTTTATTTAACCTGCTAAACAATAGGAAAGCAAGCTAAATAGGCAAGATGATGGGTTTTGTGAGGAAACACGACGATTTTTTAGTGTCAAGGATGTTTTAGGCTCCGATATCATTAATATTTTCTGAATACTAACGCTATATTACTTTCAAAAGCAGACTCGTTTGAGACGATTGGCGAATAAAGATGAATTGACCGTAAATAAAAATATAGGATCTCTGTAACATACATAGGTAGATTATTGAAACATACATTTAACTAATGGTATATTATCAAAACTCATTTAAACATTATATGGCAACGCATTTAATGTCTATTAAGTTGAGGCATTGGCCATTAATGGTTTAAGGAAATATTTTTTAGTGTAGAAATGTGGTAATTTTTATAATGTGTTGAACGGTTAAACTGGTATTCTTGAGTTTATTTTTGATAAGATAGTCTGTTTTCTTTTTAGATATCTCTGGTTTAAAATTTTTTTAGTTCTATTAAATTTAATATACTGAATATGTCAAGTATGCAGCATGTCCCGCATGTATGGAATATAAACGGGACAATTTTTGATATATTAAATCCATTGATTTGTAACGAAGTTACTAAGTTTTTATTTCTTGAACCTATGTATTTTATTTAAAAGCAAGTTACGCAGACAAATAATTTTTTATTTTTATTATTTTACATTAGAAAATTTCCGTTCTTTCACTAACCGCCGTCATAAATACTATTCTACCAATTATAAATGATAATTTGTTTGAATCGATTCTCGTAATTGCCTATTTATTAACAATTGCGTTACATATTAATTTATCTCCCGCGAGCGCGACGTGCTACACGGCGTACCTCGATACCCATCCCTCGCCAAAAGATATAGATTCGAGGGCTAGACGGTTAACTTCTCACTTCTTTCGAGATTGTCGACCGTTGAGGTGCTTTGCTCGATCCGAGTTCTCCGAACCCCGAAGAAGTACGACTGGTGACGTATTAACCTATTGACTTGGTGAGCATATTTCCATTTAACCTTTAGGGCTTCGCGGTTGAAACTTGTTGTTTGTCTTGTACGCCGTCTTAGTGATCTCTTTTTATTCTGCTACATGGACCATTAAAAAATATATTTAACCAACGGCATATTATCAAACTATCTTTAAACATTACAACTTGGTACATTTTTCATTACAATACTTAAATGCATGTTTTCTTATGAGCTTATGAGATGCATTATCAGTAAAATGTTACGGGAAACTCATCTTTTCATGTAGTTTCCCCTTATATTTAATGATTATGCACTTAGAATCTACTGACGTCCTCTCTACTTTTGAGAATAGTAAGATAGTGGAGTTAAGTTATATGCCAGGCCGCCTAGCTGTGAAGCAATCTTACGCAGTCTGAGGAACCTCTTTTTTATTCTGTTATACGGCTCACTGGAAAATGTATTTAACTAATGGCATATTATCAAAATCTCTTTTAGTATCAAACCCTAATAAATTTAAGCCATAAATAGATGCTTTCTTATGTGTCTTATGCATTGTTGATAAAATGTTACAGGAAACTCATTTCTGCATATAGTTTCCACTTATATTTAACGATTATGCTATTAAGATGTATTGAAGAATATATTAGAACCTATTGACATCCTCGCCCGCTTAGAGTATAGTAAGATTATGGAGCTACGTTGTAACACCTGTGTTCAAAGCAGGCTGCGTAGCTGTGAAGCAATCTTACGCTGTCTTAGGAACACCTTTTTGTTCTTTTATACAGCACATAAAAGAGTTATTTGGCTTGGTTGTAGTACTGTTTTAAAGAATGTGCTAGTCATTTAAAATATATTATATTGTTTCTGTTGCTCTTTTATACATTTTTTTTTTGCTGGTTTCTACGAACTTTTTTTTTTCGTTGTAAATAATTCAATTTTGAGAATTGGGCCAATAATTTAAGTAAATCATGCATTTCGCATTTTTCATATTTACTTATAGATTTAATACGATGGTTGATGAGGCACGATGACTGCATGGAGGTTGCGGTCTTATTAAGATATAGCCCACCATAACTAGTAGATAAGTTTAATTTTCAAAGTGGTATTATAGACTCTCTTTTTTTTTTCAGATACTTCGTTTTACATGAGTTTAATTAATCGAACTTATACGAACTTTGCCGAATACTACTAGCTACAGTCTATAAAACATTTCAACCAATTTATATTATTTTAGTATCGCTCTGACTGTTACAGAGGAAAGACCTGTCTAGAGTCTAACATATAAAAATTATTCAAGATGTCTTTTGCCGATGGTCTTGTTGAAGATTTAAATAAAATTTTTTTGGATGCCAATTTGAAGAATAATAAAACAGCTGTGAATATCGGAGTTAAGCGATGTTATAAAGCATCAAAATTAATTTCAACGGCTCTTAAAAATTCTACATCTATTGCACAAAAGCAGCATCTTTTAACGTTATTAGCCCGGGTAAAAAGCTTTACGGCGATTATTAGAGCATTGGAAGTAACCGGGTTTGGATATGCAGAACGAAAGGAGACAGCAACACATCGTGTTAAATGGGATGACTTACACTCAGCATTTAAATCTAGAGTCAGGACTGGAATAATCACAAACCTGAAAAACACCGATGCTAAATCGTTCCTAGAAGACTGTGCAGCCTTACTTAAAAGAAGAATTCAAAATTGTTTAAAAGTTGATAATTCCTTTAAGGTTAACGCTGTGCTATGTGGAGAGTTCCAAGTTACTAAAGACAGTCTAACTCTAAGTGAATATAAATATCTTAATTCAAAGAATGCTGTTATTGACCAAAATACTAACTTCGATGAATGGTTTCTAGAAAATGTGCAAGATCAGTTGTTAACTAAATTGGAGGAGTTTCAGGAAAAAGATAGTGGTTGGGCTTTAAAGAAGCTAGTAAATTTGACAGTATCTATAAATAAGTATAATCCTCTTCGTGTAGGTAGTTATATTAAGCTACCTCCTTTCATTCAAAACAAGCAAGCTTGTATCAATGTACAAAATAATGATAATATGTGTTTTGCCTGGGCTGTGACGTCAGCTTTATATCCTAATAAGTACAATTATAACTTGCCGTCATCATACCCAGATCCTAAGACAGTACTGAATTTGAAGGGAATACAATTTCCTATGACTTTGCGACAAGTATCTAGATTTGAACACCAGAATTATTTATCAATAAATATTTATCGGCTGGAAAAATATCGAAATAAGTTTAATGTTATCCCAGCTTATTTAACAAAAGCCAGAGTAGAAAAACATGTAAATATTTTATTGGTACAGGATAAGTATTATGATACAGATTATGCTGAAATAGACACAGACATTTTCTCTGCTAAGCAGCATTTTGTATGGATAAAAAACCTATCTCGCTTAATGTCAAAACAGCTCAGTAGTCATGAACAAAAAAAGTATATTTGCGACCGTTGTCTTCACTTTTTCTATTCTGAAGAGAAGTTAAATAAACATATTCAAGATTGTGAGATGGTAAACAACGGTGCAGTACCTAAAATTCCAACAGAGGAGCAAAAGTGGGTAGAATTCAAAGATTTCAAATTCAAGGAAGAAGCCCCCTTTATAATTTATGCGGACACTGAATGTCTTCTGGATCCAATTGAAGATGTTGGAAGTAAAGCAACTTTAAACTACCAAAAACACATTCCGTATAGCGTGGGGTTTTATGTTAAATGTTCATATGATGATACTCTCTCATTTTATAAGTCGCACACTGGACAAGACTGCATGCAATGGTTTGTTAAGGAACTTGTTAGTTTTGCTGAAGACGTTGAGACAGTCTTTTTGTGTGATTTGCCCATGGAAAATCTTTCTGCTGAACAAAATCAGATTTTATATAGTTCCAAGCTGTGTCATATTTGCGAAAAACCATTCTCGCCTGACGACATTATAGTTCGAGATCACAGTCATATCACTGGTAAAATAAGAGGGGCAGCTCACGAAAAATGTAATCTTAACTTTCAAGATAGTCATACAATACCCGTTCTTTTCCATAATATGAGTTCCTATGATGGTCATTTGGTATTAAAGGCATTGGCAGAGGTACCAGGAAAAATCGATATTTTACCTGTGAACAAAGAGAAATATATTTCATTTACGAAAAATATTCCGGAAAATTTGGTGCAGTTAAGATTTATAGATAGTTTTCGATTTTTGGCTTCTGGGTTAGATAAGTTAGCATCATACTTATCAGATTATCCAATTCTTAAATCTGAATTTGCGGAGCTCTCTGAAGATCAGTTTTCATTGCTCTGTAGGAAAGGAGTATTTCCATATGATTTCATGAGTAGTTGGGATAAATTGAGCGAAACCAAATTGCCTTTAAAAATTCAATTCTATAACAGATTGAATGACTCTCTGATAAGCGATATGGATTATGCTCATGCGCAAAAAGTCTGGAACTCTTTAGGTTGCAAGACAATGCAAGATTATTCTGATCTTTATCTTAAAACTGATATTTTGCTTCTAGCAGATATTTTTGAACAATTTCGCAAGACATCTTTTAAAACCTACGGCATTTCTCCTACACATGCGTACACCTTGCCGGGGTATGCTTGGCAATGCATGTTATTTCAAATGTCTAGAACAAGTCAAGTAAAACTCGAACTGTTGACCGATTTAGATATGATTATGTTTGTTGAAAAAGGCATAAGAGGGGGATTAAGTCAGTGTTCTAAGCGATATGCTGAAGCCAATAATAAGTACATGCCTTCATACGACGCTAATAAAGAGGAGTCATATTTGATGTATTTTGACATAAATAACCAATATGGTTGGGCAATGTCTCAATATCTGCCGTATGGATGCTTTAAATGGCTTTCTAGTGAAGAAATTAACAGTCTTAATGCAGTCAATGTCTCTGAAGAAGCTGACACAGGATATATCTTAGAAGTTGATTTAAAAATTCCCTTCGAACTACATAATAAATTTTCAGACCTTCCACTTTGTCCAGAACATCAAAAACCTGAGGGTGCTAACAATATAAAACTTCTGGCTACCCTGCATGACAAGGATAAATATGTCATTCACTATAGGAACTTAAAGCAGGCATTAGCATTAGGGGTGCAATTAAAAAAAATACATAGGGTGCTGTCATTTAGTCAATATCCATGGTTAAAGCCTTATATTGATTTGAATACTAGTCTAAGACAGGCAGCTAAAAATGAATTTGAGAAAAATTTATTTAAGCTTATGAACAATGCTGTATTTGGAAAGACTATGGAGAATGTTCGGAATTATTCCTCAGTGAAATTAGTTATGAATTGGGAAGGACGCTATGGAGCCGAAGCTTTAATATCAAAGCCTGAATTTAAAACATGTACTATAATAAATGAAAATTTTGTAATTATCGAACTTGCAAAGTCAAAAATTTATTTCAACAAACCTATCTATGTAGGAATGTCTATTCTAGATATAGCCAAAACTACCATTTACGATTTTCATTATAATTACATGCTGCAAAATTTCTCTAATTGCAATGTCCTTTATACCGATACCGATTCGCTAATATATGAAATTAGAAATATAGATATTTATGAAGTCATTAGAAGAGACTGTCAACAATATTTTGATACATCTGATTACCTTGTGGACAACATATATGGAATTCCAAAGGTTAATAAAAAAGTTCTTGGAATGATGAAAGATGAGAACAATGGGCGAATTATGACTCATTTCATAGGGCTTAGATCTAAAATGTATGCTACAAAAGTGCATTTTACCTTTGACGAAATAGAACAAGAAAGATTGAAACTGGCGGTGACTGGTAAACAACGACAAGAAATTGAATGTTATCTTTCGAAAAAGGGGTTAACAAAAAAAATTAAAGGTATTAAGAAGTCGGTAATTGAAAATCAAATATCATTTGAAGATTATGTTAAGTGTCTGCAAACATTTACGGATAAACAGATTTCACAGAATTTAATAAGATCCAAAAATCATGATATATATAGTGTAAAACAAAGTAAGATAGGTTTAAGCCCTCATGATGATAAGAGACGAATTTCAAAATCCTCTGCTGACACGATTCCTTGGGGACATTGTTCGATAATGGAAGGCTAGTCAAAAATATATTTTACCTAACAATCAATCTAACTTTTCCAGGAGTGTATACTCCTAAACATGTTTATCTACAAGAATATAAACAAATACATATTTAAAATTAAAACAGATCACAAATAATTTATAAATTCCCAAATTAATGTTATAAGTTTGAAAATGATTAATAAATTACCACATGAAATTAAAAAATGTCATTATGGGTAAAAATAAAATTACTTGTTGTTTCACTATTTATTCAGTTACTGGCACGCGTGTTTCGACTCTTTCGGATCATTTTCAAAGAAGTTATTAATTATTATTATTTTTACCCATAATGGATAATATACGGTTTCACCAAGAATGTAACCCAACGCAAGTTAATTACATTAAAAAATGTCTATTATTATTATTCTGTTTAAGAGCCAGCCCAAATCATTTTTTATCTTATTTCTGTTGACTTTCGATTGTTAATTGGTTTCTAAATGTTAAAATAATTAAGCGAATATGTATCTATAACTGTTTGAAAGGATTTGTATTTGTGCTAAGTACCTACGTGAAACTATTTAAACCTTGTTATCACTTAGTTTTAAGTTTAGGTTGTAAGTATTACACTATTGACCATTCCTATACAATTTGTAATTGTCATAGGTATATATTACAGAACAGATGGGGATATTATGTTGATATGCAAATATAATTTGGAAAAAAAAGGAATAATAAGTATATTGTGTATTTTATATCTGTAAAAATGTTCAAAGAAATTATTTGTGTAGTAGGTAGTGTCAATAAATATATATTATTTAAACATTGTTAGTTGTTTTATTTAAAAATAATTCTCGTAACGACGAGTGTCGTATGTGCAAAATGAGAATTCTGGGAAAATGGGGTAGGTTAACACATTTTTTTTGTTTTAGTTACCTTTTGCATTAAGCTATTCTTTTCAGATACAATTTATTTTTGGGGGTATTTTTTGATATAAATTTATTGGTAGGTAATAGTTTCAGAATGCGAACAAAATATTTTGTTGTTATAAAATACGCTTACGGCGTTTTAAATTATTATACCTAGTTCACTCTGCTAAAAATCAAAACAGAAAAATCCTTACTGTTGAGACAAGCACTTACTATATGGTATTTTTATATTCGAACTAATCTGCATTGTATAATAAAGGTAAAATAATTAAATATGCACAGTAAATCTGGCTCATGGATGTATTTTAATTATTTTGGTGCAAAATCAATAAAAAAAAATGTGTACTTGCGTAGGTATCTACTGCTAGATATTGTGGCAGCATTCAAATGCCAAAAACCTACCTACATAAGGAAAAAACACCTAAGGCTTTCTAAGTTAGGTACCTAAGTATATGCATAGAGGAGGATAGGTAGGTAATACATTTTACCCATAAAGCAATTGAGGAAATTTAGAATATAGTTTTCGTAACTGTTAGATACGCAGTAATATTTATTACCTTTTGTCTGTTATACCTGATTTTATAACTTACAAATGCAAAATATTAACTTAAGATTTAAAAAAGGTTTAAATGCCTATAGGGTGAAAATACTGCTTTCTTAAAAGCGAAAAACGGATTTCGCACCACCAAAATTACCATAAAACTGTAGGTACGTATATCTATAGGTACCCACCTACTTAGTAGGTAACTAAAAATTGATCAAATTGCATTACGGCACTTCTTTTTACGACGCAGTATAATATAACCGTGGTGTGATGTTAATCTTATTTGCACGTTTTCTTGAAAAACTAATAAATTTTTTATGTTTCTTATATTTAATTGTGTTGCATCTAACAACAGCACAGTTTGACGATATTTATTGTTCATATTATGTACAATTTTATTGTAAATAAAAAAATATAAATTGTTTAAATCAGCCTAAACTGTTACGTTTTACTTCGATTAACAAGCTGAAACGCGTTTGTAAAGATAACAAAGAAATACTCGTGGGTAACATCTGCGCCCCTGCGCGACCGATACGGAAACGCGTCTGCATTGTAAGCATATCAACCACCACGAATAACATTTACCGCAAGACAACGTAGCCTAATGGTTAGGGCGTAGCCTGCATGTGCCGATGGACGCGGGTTCTATCCCCGAAGAAACCAGCTTTTTTTCTGCATTGATCGTCAACTCTCAGAAGACAGTGGCATATTATGGGTAGTTAGTTTGGAAGAGGTTGTATGAGTTAATAATTTTGACGTCGCGACGCCCTCCGAGGGGCCAAAATGTTTAGTACGCCCCTGACCCGGCGTCGGTTCGCTTGAAAAACAGAATGGACCTTAAATTTCCTTATGGAGATTTACATGTAAAAAAGCTCAACTCTAATCCCGGAACGCCTTAGATTATCTACTCATAATCTCGAAATCTCTAGCAAATGCTGATTTGGTTGACAGTTCGTTTCGTCGAGTCTTGTTATTATTGTTAACGGCTTTTGTGTACTGTTTGTCTTTACTTTTTTGCAAATTTTAATTGTGTGTGAAGTATGATTATTTTGTGACGATGCCGAGGTAAAACAGAATATCTTGCATTATTGATACTTAGTTGGCAACAGAACTGTCAACGGTACGGTAGCGCCAGCTCGTTCGTTGGCCTATTTTGACGTTTTGTTTCGTTTTTCGTGTTATTACTGTTGTTATGAGTGTTTTTTAACAGAAACTTTAGATCTTTTCATAAATATAGAATTCAACACTGCTCTTTTAAGGACATTAAAGGTGTATATACATATCTCTGTCGATTACGTCGTTTGCTATTTATGGAAAATGCCGAAGCATTCGAATAGCCGGTGCAAAGAGCACATTGCAATGATTGGAAAAATTCAATTCGGCACACAGAAAGCGAGACATTAAAAAGGTGTGAAATAAAACACGTATTAGATAGACTGAACGTTCAACCAATCATTATTGAAGTAAATGAAACGAGAACACTTATATATATTGTCATCCTGGAAGCTTATTAAAATAACTTATGAAAAAACTACCAGTGTACCTACGTAATTCCCTCACTCGGATATCTTGGTTACAATCTGGCAATACTGCTGGTAACTGACGTCACTCAAAGGGTATGATGCGCAGCGAAAATTATTTTGCATTTAGCATAGTTAACAATTTTTACCAAGTAAATAGTCAAGCACCTGGATTTAGGCTGCTGCTCCGTCGCGTCGCTCTAAACCCCAAAAACGCTTCCATAAATCCATGTTATACTCTTTGAGTGAAATAGGTTACTAAAAAATATTTCTTTGTGCTCTAAAGTCTATATTTTGGAGCTTTCAAAGAACATTAGCAACGGGTTAATTTAATCAAAGATTCTTAAATCAGGTCATCCGACTGGCTACCCCAATATAGGTGTTTCGTCAACTAGTTTGATCGTACGTATTTTCTCAACTGCGCCTAGGGACGCTTTCTTGTACTTATAAGTTAAAATTAGAGCCACGGGTACTCATTTATCTCCTCCATATAACTACGAGTAAACGCATTCACGACGCTTCTTGCAGGCGTACGCGCGGATTTAATTTAAGTAGCTTATTGGAAACCGTCAGTTCGAGTAAATTTATCAGGGTTTTCTAATTATGCGGATCGGCTCATTATTATTAACTAATAATTAGCACTTTCGAATAGTTACCAGAGTGATTTATTGCATGCTTTGGAGCACGCAGCCGGCGTTGTTATTAGGGGTGTGTGTCCGCGAATACCGTACCGTAAACATTAATGGGGTTCATTTGGCTCACAGGTTTTAAAACCATAGTCTCAGTTTATATACGCAAAATATTTTGTTTTTTATGTCGACAGTGGCCCAGACTGCCCGAGATATTCATTAGACGTCCAGAATTAGTCCATAGACCTTGTCAGGACATCCAATGGATATCTACTTTTAGTTATACTTATGGATATAATATGTTATGGTACGTCTGTTGTATGTCCTTACAATGTCCACTGATGGAAGATTAGATAAAGTTTGCAAGATTGCGTAAATATCGCTAAGGCACCAACCGCAAGGATAACAACATAATATTCATATCAAATAGCTATTTATACAACAAGTTACGAAATAAGGGTCTTTAAAGCATGCGACGTGAAAATTGTCCTACGAGGCGAAGCCGAGTTGGACAACACGTCTGAGTGACTAAAAGACATTGTTTCGATGGATAGACTTCTTTCACACATTTAACATCAACGCCGGAGTCCCTCAAGGTTCTATGTTGTCGTCCACCCGCTTCTAACTATAAATTAACGATCTTTTGCGAAAAAACTAGAAATCCTATATATAGCTTCGCTAATGACACTAGTTTGATCTTTTACTTTAGATGGTCGAACATCGATTGCCAATGCAACCAGGCGACGGTTTTTCTAAAAAAGTTAATGTTGAAGAACCGGATATAGTAATGGCGTGACACGCGATTCCCTCGGTTTCGTCAATTCATTTATTGAGCGCCAATTTTGATAGTCATATGTCTTAGCAGTTAGCAGTCACGTTGCGGCAATTGTTAAGGCATATATCACAGAAGCTTGGAATACTTTCCGAACTATAAGAACCTCTATACACCCCAACAACTTTTGATGCTCTATAAAGCCCAAATTCGGCCATCGCTGGAGTACTGTTCGTATATTTGGGTCTCTGCTCCTAAACATACCCTGAGATTGCTAGATTCCATTCGCCTGATCGGTGACCGTAATCTGACAAACAACCTGGAAAGCCTTGAACATCGTAGGCTGAGGTTGCCCGCTTGATTTCACCCAGAGCTGTTCATGGTAGAAATACGCGACGAGCCACTGCAGCCCACCCGTACGTGGTTCAGCTAGGTGTCTCTCGAACGACACTGTTTAAAAATTCTTTCATCTGGAGAACTCTATGACTCTGGAATGACCTCCCTGATGTCGTGTTCCCCAACGAGTATAATCTCCAAAGATTCAAGATCAACGTAAATCATTTCCTGCGCATACGCACGGCACGCAGAGCGCCATAAAAGATTAATCCTGCAGTGCTGTGCCTTATCATAAAAGAATAAAAAAATACATACATACAAGTTTTGATAGTCCAAAAAAGGGCGTAGCCCTTAAACAAATTTTGTCTGCTGCAAATTTTTTGAGAAAGGCAGAGAGATGGAACTCCCCCCCTCCCGTGTCACAATCCCAAATACGCCACTGGTAAATAGTAACAGCAGCAATTAACCGAGGTACCCTTCGTGAATCACAAAACAGATGTGCGTCTCCTTTCAGTCGAGTTTTAAAAGAAGGATGATTTCTTTTCTCGGACCAATAAAACTTTATTTGTACCATGCAATAAAACGACCATTCCTTCTTGAAAACACAAACTACGCGGAACACACATCTGGCATAACAGCGTTCTCTGACCGGCCACCGACTAAGAAAAGATGGGTGATACCTAGCGATTGTCAGAGCAAGTCGACCCGCGCCTACAGTCTCTTCAGCACTCGGCAATATTCTCATAGGGATACCCCGGTTAACTTTTTTATACATTAAAATTACGATGCCCAGTATCCACGGGCTCTGCCAAAATATGCATTTGCTTTTAGGCGTACCAACGCCAAAGTTGTATGTTTTATTTAAATACCTGTGCAAACCACACCACACAGAACCTGGAGAAGATACAACAAGCTAAGGGTACGATTAGGTATGTCTAAAATTGATCAAGACCATTATAGGCGTGCCAGATGACACTGTGTTAATTCTTCCCCTAATAACAAAAATTCAGTGCCTTTCACACCCCGCAATTAAATTTGAGTGACCGAAGTAATAAAAGTGTTGAATTTACCAGTACATCTTTAAGTGAGCCCAAGTTTCCTCGATAAGTATCATTGCGAGTTGTCTATAGAAAATATTATTATCTACATGTTCATCAGTTCAATCAGTACCTATCTTCTCTTCAGATTCAACTTGTAGCCTTATTATAAACTTTTACTTGTTAGTTGCTTCAGAACAGCATTGGTATTGGCAGGTGCCAATAAGAAAATTACCGCAATTTCTAAATGGTTAAGGAGAGTACATTAGAAGTAGTATATCCCATAATTTCCAGCGTCAGTCCTGTTCTCAGATTGTTTGTTGTAGTAGGTATATGTTCCCACGTTTTTTGTTAGACTCTTCAATAAATAGAGTTATGCATGGGATTATATGAAAGTGTATCTGATATGACATTCTGGTCAATAATGCAGATAGTGTTTTCAGTTTATGACGCAGAAATATGTTTTTCTGCTTAATTTCATTATACTTGTTTAGCCATCTTTGGTTTTTCATTTAAACTAATCGACTAAGTTCATTATCCATCAAAGTATGTCTAAATCCCTTTGATCTATAGCGGATGTATTGTACATTTCCAATTTAGAAACGCTTTGATAAATAATGGACATGTATTTTTTTTAATGGTGAGATCTAAAGCTAGCTCATTCTAATAGAATAATTAATGTCCCAAATTTGTCCTAAAAATGGTTCCATTTATGGAGTACAGATGAAGATCCATGAGTGTGTCAATCGTATAGTACTTTGGACATCCATAAGATGGTTTTTGTACAAATAATGGCTATCCAATGGACGTCCGGTATGTCCAGCTATGGTAGTCCATTGGATGGGTACATTGAAAAGGTACCTAGGTACTTCTTACTAGGTACCCACATCTTTTATTTCAATGTAAAACATTCAGGTACTTCACCGCTTTAGTGTTTCTTTTAGTCTAATAACCCGGCTAACTGTCAAAATTTCAAGGCGAAAGACATATAATTTGGTCCCCATTTAATAAATGCTAAACTCGGGATTTTGTCACTTCTCGTTGTTTGTTTTTTCGGCCCAACCGTCTAGAACAAATAATTTTAAACGTAACCGATAAATTTAACGTTAAATACAAGAACCCTTTGGTTAAAAAATAAACGTTCACAACACCCTCTAGGTTTTCAGAAAAGCACAACGCGGTGATTCGAAATCACTCCGATCGTGCTAAGCGGCCTAATTGAAGTTTGAAATATAGCGTTCGGCTCCGCCTTCGAGCGGTTTCTCGCCGAGCCAGCTCCGCCCACCTCCCACGGAAGATTAAAAAGAAGAAATATAAAACGAAGAAGAGAGGAAGTGTGGTGTTGGGTAATGGTGATGGTCTGACGCTTCCTTCTTTGGCGCTCGCTGCGTTTTCAATTGGTGGTATTGGATGTGTCGAGCGAGGGAACTGGTGATGCTATTAGATAATAATAGGTAATGATAGAAAGAGAAGGTCCGAGGAAGATTCTAAATTTACGAGCCATGTGAACGTTATCTCTGTAGTAATAAATAGCTCGATGACCCATCAATAATCTTTTATTTGTAAATAAAACAATCAGTCTTCCTCCACAATTTAATACGGGTAAAATATAATTTCCTACATGTTTCGAACGTCTAGACGTTCATCCTTAGGGCATAAAATCTTTTATTTTATTAATATTTATTCCTCTATCTTTTTCATGTTAAGCTTATGAAATATTATTCAAGCCTGGGAACTTACAAAATGATGCAACCATAAAAATAACATACGCATGTTGAAAACACCCTATATAAAATTGGAAACCCCCTTACAAGCATGCTTGTGCTCACAAACTATTTTGAGAGAAACAGATAAAAATTTATTTAAATATATCGACACCACTGCAAGTAGGGACCACTTGTTCATATTTTGTGAGAGATAAAATAGCAGAAGATAAAAAGCAATTGGCACCATCCTTAGCCAAGGGCCAAAACCAAACGCGTTTTCATCGAGTTCTACTTGACAGTGAACTTTTGCTGTATAGGAATCGATGAGCGGTTACCGGATGAGTTTAAAATGTTAGGAAAAGATGGCGCTGTATGTATCATATAAGCGTTTAAAAAACGACAATGGTTTCTCTGTCTAACTTACAAAGAACACATCTATAATAAGCCGCATTGTACTGTAAGCCTGACAAAGATAGCTATCGCTCCAAGGTACAAAAGCAGTCAAAAAGAGTACCGCAGAGTAGTACCATATGTACCGTTCTTAAGTCGCTGAACCGAGAAACTCGACACTCGATCGGTGTTTTCAGGAGAATCGTGTACAATGTTGCCAAGCGTTAACATTCATCATATAATAATTTATAAAAATTAGATTCTGGCAAGATCCGTGAACATGATGGATAGACACACGCAGGTAAGGAAAAGAGATACGAAAATGTAAAAGCGTCAAGTTGGGTGTCGCTAGTGTTTTGAAGATGTGTTCGGCACATGGGTGAAACCAAGAAAACCGTTAGAAGAATAATTATAGGATATGGTTACGCGGTTAGGTACACGTAGGTAACCTATAAATGCTTTGAAGGTTACGTTTGCTGGTTTTTAAGTAAATGTGGGGTTAGTAGAAAGGACTAAGCAAACAATATTTTAAGATCAGTCTCGCCTCGCCATTGAATAGTTTATTGAATTATTTTTTACTGTTTTAATTTTCTCCAGTATTTAATTTAAAAATTATGTTTTGTTCAGTCTGCTAGTCATTTCGTTACTAATCATAAACATTTGTTTTTATTGCATATACCCCTTATCGAGCCCAAATACTGCGTGACAATATAAGTCTGGATGTAACATTTAACCTGTACCTGGCTAAGACATTTTGCACCTGGCTACGACATTTTACACCTGAAGGCAACATATTACACATGACCAAGACATTTTTCACCTGGATGGACACTTCATGCAAGTAGGTACCTGGACAGTTGTTGTCTCAATGTTTTTTTTATTTCTTTTCCTTAATGAAGATTGGTTTATTGGAAGAAGGATAATATATCTAATGTCGCAATATATTCTATTATTCTCCTTGTACCAAAAGTTATAAATGTTTCCATTTTAAACACTTCACTGAAGTTGCGAAGAGACGAGCAAGGGAGGAACTAAGATTGTTATGTAAATGGGCAACTCGACAATTGAATTTTCTTGAACTTGAACTAAAAGGCGTGCAAAACGTAAACAGCTAATAATTGCTATTTTGTATTATAGGCAGTAGCGTAACTAGAAGTCTTGAGTTTGAGATGAAGCACCGAAGGCAAACATTTTTTTTTGCAGCAACGCCTAAATGTCAGGAATTCACCTATTTGCCGCTTTCTTAGGGCTCAGGCAAGCCCGGGTTCATAAAACACTTGGAACCATTGTGGTTATGTCGCTGTTATTAGTTACATTTTTGGTTTATTTTATAGGTAACATTTTTTATTTACAGCTTTAATGTAATTCTATTGTTTTGATACCAATTTCTGTTAGAATTTGTGCACACTATTTTTTTATGGTTAAGTTTAAATAAATTTTATGTGTTTTTCAGAAGCTCTGTTTGTTATTTAGATCGGCATTATTAAATAACAACAATATTCGGGTATAAATGACATTTATTGATTTTTTTGATATAATTTTATATAAAATATATACATGTATTCATTAAATTCGGGAATTTAGTCAACATATGGTATTTTATAGTCATTTAACTCAAATTCGAACTACCCGCCATAAAATTTCTACCGCAGCGCCGCGGGGTGGCCTGGTGGCCAACTTAAATCTTTGTTTCGCCGGTTTTCTACCTATTTCTAACCTCTATCTGTCTAGTGTCTTGTGGTGTGGTGTTCGGTCAGGCCCAAGAGCCGAGAAATACAGAGCGTTGTACGAAAACTCTCTGACTCTGTGTATGTAATAGCATAGTTTAAAGAATATAATATTCTTTAAACTATAGTAATAGTATAAGAGATGTATAGAGATGCTTGATTTTTATTCATTAATCGCCAAGCAGAAGCTCCTAGAAAACCCCAAATTTAGGGAAACACTCCGGCAACATTGCAACCGACTTTTTTAATTGTTTTAGCAGATGAGAGTAGACCGAGAACGGCAGGTGAGCGCAGTACTGTAAGCATTGCCCGTATCGATATTCGATAAGCAGTGTTATAATCAGCTTATCTAAAATTCCGTGAATTTTATCCGCGATATGATTTTTATTACACGACGTTCTTAAAAACTGTGATAAATTCGTAAAATGCTGGTACAAATTAAGTGAAAAGACAATAGTTTAAGGCGAGAAAGAAAGTTTTTTTTGATAGTGACACTGACCCACAACAAACTCTTCGCCGGACAATGTCAACAGACCGATTTCACAAGTATGTAATATTTTTGAAAAGTAGGGTAATACGTCTATTTAGGCCGATGACAACTCACGAGATAAATAATGAATTGATACCTACATCTGTTGTTAATCTCAGTTTTCCGTGATAAAAAAAGGTTTTTGTAGCGTGAATAAAATTGTTTTAATTTAAATTGATTTTGTGAAGCGTGATATTTACTTCCGTTACTCATTGAATTATTTGCTTTCGTTTTATTGTTGTTCTGCAAATATTACTAGTATTAACAAATAACAATGCTATACAAAATTATGCCTTAGAGTTAGAGGTATTGTATTGAAATCTCTTTTTCACGGTATCAAAAATGAAATAGTTTCCAAAATTGTAAAATGTAGGTATTAATCTGATATTTCTCACGACATCAATAACCTCTTTTTTTATGTAAAAAAAATTAGTAAGATAATATTCCGCGTGTGCTAGATCATGCACGTCACTAAATTCGCAGATTTCCTAAGTGTCTGAGTGTGATTTGATTCCTCCTTTATCATTATTTTTTTTTATATTTCCTTAAAACAATCAAATACTTAAGCTTTAAATTTTCATATCTGATAACATAATATGTAGATTATTTTGGTTTTTGTAATTATATGAATTGTTATAGAGCTGCAAAAGATGGAGTCCTAGAAATTTTAAAGGAAGCTACGAGTAGAGACTGTAATGGCAGAGACGAACAGGGAATGACCCCTACTTTGTATGCAGCTTTTCATGGAAATTTAGAGGCGTTGAGACTACTATGTGGAAGGGGGTGAGAAATAATAATATTATCGTTACTCAAATCTTGACCCGAAAAAAGCAAACAACAAGAAGCAACAAATCCCGAGTTTAGCATTGATTAAGTGGGGACCAAATTATATGTCCTTCACCTTGAAATTTTGACAGTTGGCCGGGTTATTACACTAAAAGAAGCACTATAAAGCGATGAAGTAAATGCTTTATACTGAAATAAAAAATGTAGGTACCTAGTACGAAGCACCTTTTTCATGAATATCTTCTGTGTTTGATGTAATTGGCTTTTCAGCAAATTTCGTAAAATCATAAAAAAATGAAATAAAATAAAAATATTTTTGAAATGCTTTATTGATTGTGCGTTACTTGGTAATAGTACATTTTAGAAAGGAAATGAAATAGTATATTACATACTCACAGTGGTAAGAAGCCTATTACACACGATTTCGAGAATTACGGTACCTACGAGCCTTAGGGAAAATTGCTCTTGTTAATACAGACATTATAATATTACGTAACTGCTCTTAGGCACAGCTTGGCTTCTAACAATATAGTGTGTGTAATTAGAGTTTTACGGATAAAGTAGACAGAGCGTAAGTAGGTTCTTACCAATATAGAAGTAGAAAAACAGTATTTTTTTATGTATCCCTTTATTTCCTTTTAAATATTGAACAGCAGTTTTGTTGCCTTACTGTTCAGGATCCTTTAGAAATGCAAACATGCTTATTCCTTGACCTTCTTTTGAGTGACACCTTCGAAACGCACAGGCATAGTTTCACAATAACACAGCACTCACAAAAACAAACAATTATACAATACACTTCTTTTAACAAAAACGACAACTAAACTCAATAACGATAACTCGTCGACTACCGGACTAACGGCTGTAACACGGCTAGCTTAAACTTATGGCAGTTGACCGGGTTACCTCCCACTCCAATGATTTCGCCAAATGTCATATTGTTACTTCTCCTTGTTTGCTTTTCTCGGTCTTGACACCGAAGGTTTGCAAGTATTTACACCGAGGCCCGTCAACGCTTACTATGCCACTATGGTGCAGAAAAGGACTAAACTGTCCTACGGCCGGCACTGTAAAGATGTAAAGATTCTCTATATTACATAAAGCAACTTAAAATATTTGAAGGAATAGTCCATAATTTCAGTGGACTTGATAAGATGAACTAAAGTAGACACCCTTCCTCCACAAATTTTACTTTTATTTTATTGAGCAAAATAAAAATTGATAACACTAGGTATATCCTTACGTGTTTCAACCGTGTAAGCAAACATCTTCAGGGGTTAGTAACATAGATCTACAAAACAGAAAAGATGCTAGAAATGCAAACTCCGTACCTAGAGAATTCGCGAAAAGAGATTGAAGTTGACCACCAGTCCACCCGGGCGCTACGGTAGGAAATTTATGGCGGGTAGTTCAAATAACTCCTTTCTAAATTACTGGTTTACTGTTTAAACAATATTTGAGATTTTTAAAGACGTTTTATCGCTTTTTGAATTAATTCACTATAAAATACCATGTATTCACTAAATTTCAGAATTTAATATACCTATGTATTTTATATAAACTTATACCAAAAAAGCAATTAATAAATGTCATTAGAAACCAAAAACCAAATATTATTGTTATTTATTAATGCCAATGTAAATAACAAACAAAGCTTTTAAAAACACATTTAAAATGTATTTAAACTTAACCATAAACAATAGTGTGAACAAATTCTGACAAAAATTAATATCGCAAATCGCAACAATAGAAATACTTTATTAACTTTATAACTACAAATAAATAAATGTCGTCTATAAAATAAACAGAAAATGTAACTAACCGGCAAATAGGTGAATTCTTCACACTTGGGCGTTGCTCCAAAAAAATGTTTGACTTCGACTCTTTATTTCAAACCCAGATCTTCTAGTTACGCTACTGACTATTATTATAAAATAGCTAGACCTTCTTGATTTTTTCTACCCCCTGAAGATCACTGTTTACACAGTCGAAACATGTAGGGATATGCCTCTAGTGTTATCAATTTATA
This sequence comes from Polydrusus tereticollis, assembly GCA_963920685.1. Classification (NCBI taxonomy): domain Eukaryota; kingdom Metazoa; phylum Arthropoda; class Insecta; order Coleoptera; family Curculionidae; genus Polydrusus; species Polydrusus tereticollis. The sequence goes on from OY987333.1 coordinate 11,706,921, forward strand.
TTTTGTTCAATAAAATAAAAAGTTAAGTTGTGAAGGAAAACTGTGTCTACTTTACTTCAACTTAAAATATGTTTTTAGGATTTAAAATATGCTAAATAGGCTTTCCTGTTTCAGTGGCGACCCAGACAAAGCTGATCTGTTCGGAAATACTGCTTTGCATCTCGCCGCCGCTCAAGGCCACATGCGCATAGTGACCTTTCTGGTTAACTTTGGCGCAAACATATACAACACAGACATAGATGGTCGGACCTCTCAAGAACTGGCGGGAATTAACAACAGGGAGGACATATTGAGGTTTTTGGATGGAGTTTCGGCCAAAATGGAGGCGAGCGACAAAAAAAAAGTCAAGGCTATGAAGGAAAAGGCTAAGGAGAATGCTAAAAAGAGAATTAAGGTAATTGTTTATGTACTTTATCGTACATAAGTAAATAGAAGATTGAAATAGGTGTGGACTGTATTTTATTGAACGAAATATAAAAAGTATGACGAATGAAATAGAACAACTGAATTATAAAAAGGTTCCTTGCCGAAATGGCGGTTTTTGACGATAATCCCAAACTTCACGAATACATTTTGCGATGAAACGAATAAAACCAAATCCTTCAAGAGCGAACGAAGGATTAATCTTTTCCTTTCTTTCACTTTCATATCTATTTTTTACACTTGTTTTTTCTATGTTGCCAAGCAACACCCATTGACGTGTCAAATGACTCTAAAAGTTAAATAAATAAGTAAGTAACTCTCTTAAACGCAAGTTTTAACATATTCCCCGGCCTTAAAGTGTTCCACCTTCAATAAATGCAACAATTAATTGCGTTAATTCAACAGGAAAAAGGCATATTTTCGATATGTTCCTCGTGAACGTTTCCCTTTGAGTTTTAAGGTCAGCTAATAAGTACCTACTTTGCCAATTTGCCATCTTTACCAGGCAGATCTTCCAGAATTCTACCTCTGGGCCTTTTCAAAGGCAGAATATTATCCTCCTTAAGTAAGACAAAAACTAACCTTTGTAGGCGTTAGGTTATTAATTTGAATTTCGCGCCTAAAATATTGGGTTGGTAGCGAGGAAATGTCACTTGTCAGTTTTCCTGTCGGATAAATGGTGGAACGGTGGCGCTTGTTTTTATGTTTGGGAAAAAGTGTGTGTTATTATGAATAAAATGACTTAAATAGAAAAATGTTGGTATAATTTCACAAAACAGCTATAACTACTACAACATCAGATGTGAGGTAAAGCCGATGTAAGACCTGTGAATAGATAATTGAAGATTCAAGTTTTGAGGTAATGGCGACCAACATTCCTCATGATGAATTCGAGAACTTTATGAGAAGCCGAATAAATGAGCAGGAAACTACTCGTAGTTTCGCACCGATACATTTCCCTGAAGCACAACGGGTCCCTTCTGAGACGTCCCGGGAAGCAAATGGTAATCAATCTGCTTATTTACAAACCATAAATGCATTGATGGAACAAAATGCGAGGATGCTAGATTTGTTACAAATGTCGCAGAATCAATTGTTACAGCAGCAACCAGTATGCAAGAATGAATGTAAGGACGTTAAAAACTTTAATGTTATGCCGGATCTGTCAAAAACGATTGAAACTTTTGACGGAGAAAAAGGGCCTGGAGCGGCTAGGTTTTGGTTGGGTCAGATAGAAAATATGGCTTCACTACATAGTTGGCCAAAAGCCTTCACTTTACAGACTGCAAGAAGCAATCTTATTGGGGCTGCTCGTTACTGGCTACAAGGACGTAGCTCTGAGTTAACTGACTGGGATTTATTTAGAAGAGCATTCAAGAAGACTTTTATGTTTGAACAAAGCAAGACCGATTGTTGGAGGCAAATGCAGAGCCGCTTGCAGTCAAATATGGAAAATGTTAGTGTATATTTCCATTCTAAAGTAGCTCTGTGCAAAGAGCTTCGACTTTCTTTCTCTGAGACTAAGGAACAAGTTGCTATTGGTTTGTGGTCACGTGAACTTAGTAATTTTATTATGTCAAAGCACCACAGTGATGAAGATACTATGTTCGAGGACATTATTAATTATGAACGGGTGGTGAATGCGAGAAAGGGAAAAGTTAGTGATCGGAAAGAGAATATTAAGCCCCTGATAAAGCCACCAGGTCATTATGGTAGAGGACGATCAACAGTAGCTGAGGGTACTGCACGAAACACTAACTTGCAACACGATAAGAAAGAAGTATCTGCTAGATGTTTTAACTGCAACTTGTCTGGGCATATAGCCACAGAGTGCCGTAAGCCATTGCGTCCAAGGGGTTCCTGTTTTATTTGTGGATCAACAGAACATCAACGATTGAACTGTCCTCAATATCGTCAACCAGCAGATCGAACTGCTCTTATGATAGAAGTGAAGCCCTGACCTGCTATTATGGCACCCCTTCGGTTGTGTAAGAATACCTTTAATTTGTATATTGACTCAGTTGTGGACACTGGAAGTCCAATTTCGTTAATTTGTTATGATTTGGTTAAAGGGCTAGATTTTCAACTTAGGGGTGAATTTGACAGGGTTTATGAGGGCATTAATCAATCAAAACTGGATATTTTGGGTATTATAAATTTTGTTATTGAGGTTAGTGACATACGATTTGAATTTGCTTTTCATGTTGTGCCTGATTATGTTATGCTACAGTAAAGTAGGAAATACTTATGTTATGCTACAGTTATGTAGGAAATACTTATGTTATGCTACAGTTATGTAGGAAATACTTATGTTATGCTACAGTAATGTAGGAAACTTATGTTATGCTACAGTAATGTAGGAAATACTTATGTTATGTACCAACTTACGTACTTTAGAAGTGTTTAATCTTTTTATGCGAAGTGTTTCATTATTTTATGTTAAGACTTATGGAAAAACTTATGTTTCTTATGATTTATGAGACTTATGTCGTTTATGTTTATGAGACTTTTATGTCGTTTATGATTTATGAGACTTATGTTGTTTATGTTTATGAAACCTTATGACTTTATTATGTACTTGATTATGTTTAAGTAAGGCTACGAATTTGGCGTTCATGTAAGCCAGTTAAGGGTTAGTTAAGTTTTATGTAAAATCTTATGTACTTATTTATGTTTACCTGATTGAGGTCAATCATAATTGTCAGGATGCCCGAACTGTAGGCGTTAGGTTATTAATTTGAATTTCGCGCCTAAAATATTGGGTTGGTAGCGAGGAACTGTCACTTGTCAGTTCTCCTGTCGGATAAATGGTGGAACGGTGGCGCTTGTTTTTATGTTTGGGAAAAAGTGTGTGTTATTATGAATAAAATGACTTAAATAGAAAAATGTTGGTATAATTTCACAAAACAGCTATAACTACTACACCTTTAAATTGTCAAAAGATTTTAGCCATTTTGGACGATTTTGTAATTGATTTAGGTAATATAAATTGACCATCTTTTCCAAAAATGTTCTTGTAGACAATGTTATTGTCGTTGAGAAAGTCGATTTATTGAAATTAAAATTATATCTTTCTCGGGAGATGAGGTTAAATTACTTCCGATTAAAAAATGTCGAGGAGTTAACACATTTAAATCTAAGGGATCATTTGTACGAAAGTAACAATTTTAATGCCAACAAGTGTTTATAGGGTGTTATCACAGGTTTAAGAAGGTAAATATACCGAAGTTGGTTTTATTATATCTTTTATGCATATACCTACCGCAATTTATCTGCAGATAATATGTACTGAAAAAAATGCCTTTAAGTTATCTTTAAAGCAATTAAGTTGTTAAATATTTTTGCTCTTTAAGGCCTATTGGTTATATAACCACTTAATTGCTGCATTAATCAAAACCACAATAAACTCATTAAGGCTTATAGAGGATTTTAAATGTTTTAAGTTTTGTGGTAGACATCTATAAATCTTTGGGTTTTATGCGAGTTTTAAAATATGGTTTTTAAGTACTCCTTACGATCAAGCAATAAAACGAATAATTCTTAAGTAGTCTTACCCTTAATATATGTTATCATAAATACTATTTACTTTAGACGATAATTGGTAAAGGCTCCTTGAAACCTATAATAGATTTTTGGTAGCTTTAGTAAGCTAAGTTAAAACCTTTTGGTTTATAAAAATAATTCACAAACCCACAAACTCTTAATAGGGCATTCTATTAAATAAAACGGTTTTATTAATTTTCCAGCCCTGTTTTTTTTCCGTTAACTACGGCAGACATGTTTAAACAAAGTTAGGGCAACAGTGTTTGGTTTTTATTTATTCTAACTTAACATTTAGCCTGCAATTATCAAAAATATGTTAATATGTTATATAAACCCCTAAATAGCCCAAAATAATACTGATTAAGCTAAAACTAGGGTTACAATTTTTTTTAATAATTGTAAATAATAATCGATAAGCTAACAAATGAAAGGCGCGTGATTTTTTTAAAAGTTTTTTATAAACTTTATCAATAAAGTGGCCGGGGTTGACAATTTTTTATTACTAGGTTGTTTATTAATATCAAATTATAAAATGTTAGCATATGCAGATATTTCAATCGAGGCAGACATATTTAAATATACATTTTTTGATATATATTGTCAATTAAAGTGCAACAAGTCTTTGACAAAGAATTATTAAAGGCACAGTAATAATAAAATTATTTATGATGGTTTCAAATCACGCATAAAATTTGATTGCAAGTACTAACAGTTTTAAGAAGGCTTTATAAAATTTTTTGTTGTAGACCTAAAAACATCTTGCAGATTTGGGTTCAGAAGTACTGTTGGTTTTATTGACAGTTTTAAGGAAGATATTTATTTTATAACCTTTACAAAAGGTCCCTTTTGGTTTTATGCCGGGTTTATTGGAGCTTTGAAGAGGTTATCTAGTGTAAACAGTTTTACGATCAGTTTTATTATATAGACTTAATAACCTCTTGTAGATTGTGATAAAACTTAAAATGTTACTTGGGTACCTAACTAAACCAATTACAAAATCTGTAAGAAAACTGAATGAATGTGAAATAATTAAATCGACGCATTCAACTATTAAAGCGAATTAACCACCAATTGTGAACGATATATGAATCTTCCAAGCAACGGATTTTGGAACTACTACGTGAAGCTTCAAGAGCTATATTTTAAAGAAGACATTTTTTGCCAGTCTTACAGATTTTAAAATAAAAGGGAACAAACGCAACTTATACATATTAACATTTTTTTATTTACAAATTCTACTACAGATGTATTTGATGTGGTGGAAGTAATATTCCTTATAATATTTGATTTTACTTGGTGCCATGTTACTTCAATTGGATTAAATGCACAATAGTAGGGGGAAGACGCAACACTCTATGCCCATTTTCTGTTTTATTATTTTAAAAGCCTGTAATACCTCTAAAAGATCCCATTTTTTGTAAGTTTCTTCAAAATATATACTTATTACTATTGTGGTGTTAATCTAGACAAGAATCTGCTATATTTTTAGCTGCAAGCAACTGACAGTTCGGAACAAGTCCAGTTTGTGAACCTGCGTGTATTATTGTTAATCTTTTGCCTTTATTTGAAAGAGTCTTGGTTTGAAATTTTTTTGAAAAGCAATTCCATCCTTTTCCTGCAGTGTCATGAGTATCGAACCATGTTTCATCAAGGTAGATAATTGGCCGATTTTCTGCTCTATATTGTTTATTAGCAGTCCATTAAGGTTTGTCTTTTATCAATTCTGTGACATTTAAAACCCATTTTAAGCAAAGTTTTTCTTAGGCTTGAAATACTACAGGAAATGTTTGTTTGGTCGTTGGGAAGCCTCTTTTTTAGGGAAAACCAGGGTAGGTTCAGATTGTTCTGTATACATTTGATAAATTTTCCTTCTTAATAAATCGAAATCATTCTTGTCGGTACTAAGTGCTTTCTTCTGAAAGTGACACTACAAGATACCTCACTCTGGGCACAAGCCCATGGACGCCACATTCTCACACTAGAACAAAAAATATCACGCGCCGGTAATCCAAACACTAATATAACAAAATACACTCGTGGGAAAAGGAAAACCAATTGGAACTAAAATCAATAAAAATCAATTTGCTATTTTATTAGGTGTTTATACCTATAGTCCGTTCATTGAGTGTTTTCTCATATCGGATTAAGGATGCATAAATTACCTAAATATTACCTGGCGCCTGTAAATTCCAGTAACCCTCAATAAGTTAAAATGGTATAGAAATTAGGAATGCAGGTAATTTGTACTCCGGATAGATGGAAATTTGGGGCATATTATGACCAGAGGGATAATTAGGGGTTTATGGCAGTCAAAAGATCAATAGCACAATGTAAACTTTACTTTACTATATCATAGTTACTTTTTATAGAATTATAACAAGCACAAAACCAAAACGGAGCATATGCATGAAAAACTGGAACGGAGACAAACAAAGGATTACCGACCATCAATGATAAATACGATAAAAGCAAGAATAAAAAGTGGTTCAATGTCAAACCTATCAAACGTACCGCCAGACAGACGGAACACGTTCAGCAATTTGGTCATGGGAGGAACGGTAAAAGGTTCTAAAACAATGGGTACCGTACAAAGAAGGATTTTGGCCAATAAGAGCAATCGCTTAGGAACACAGAACGAAGACGATGATTTTAAAGTTAGTATGTAATATAATGTACTCGGTGTGAATTTTAAAACGAACACCATGTAATATTGCTTCGGCCGATGACACTCTGAAAATTTGGTGCAACACGTCAATTTAGATCACAAGGGGGATAACTTTAGACGTAGGTAGGTATTTGTTGTTGTATTAGATTCAACCCCCTAGCAGGGCACTTGCGACCCTAATGATTATTCTTGAATTCCTGTGTAAATGTAATTTTAGACAACTTTTTTTAAATAATTGAGTGTACCTAGCCCCACATTTCACGAAAATACCATAACTCTTAGGGGGGTTGCATCACGTACGTAAGTGGTGACAACTTCTTATTTAAAAATATTTATTATTTGTATAAGATTAAAGGACCTCAGGTAAATGTTTTAAAATTGAAATAAAATATCCTGTTTGGACATTCCGAAAAATTAAGGGTAACCCACTCAATGACATAGAAATCAAGTTTAAACCTCTGAAGTAAAAAGTGTTTTTATTCAATATATTTTTAGTTTAAAATGTGGATTCTCGTCATTGGATAAACAGATTAAATTTAAAAAACAATGGGCGCCCGACCTCTATAATGTTGAATTTAATTAACACGAGAAATCGACAAGGGGAAGGAGAAATAAGTTATTTTCAGTAAAATGGCATCAAAAATATACATGGCTTACGATAAGTGAAAACACAGATCTATGTGTAGCTATTAGACGCGGACTCAGAGGGGGGGCGGGGGGAATATTACATTCGGTTCGTATTCAAATTGCCACCCTGCATAATATAATATCCTTCTTATTTTGGCTTCTAAATTGTCACCACTACAAATAATCCGTTTTTCTTCTTTAGGTAACTACCATCGAGAATGGCAAAGCCTCAATTTCAAAGCTCTCGGGGATTCGAAGAGACTCGGAGGTTATGTACGGGGGGACGTTGCAGCGGTCCGCGTTCGACCCACGCCGTAGGGGGCGCTTGGACGGCATTTTCAACGAAGCGGAGCAGATTGACAATGCGCCGCCTCCTCCTCCCAGCAACGGAATGGTGAGGAGTATTTCGCAACCGGATTTCCTGGCCGAATTGCAGAATAACGGCGACAAACCTCTGCAGGAGCCGTCGAGTATTTTTATAAGGCCCGGGATGGGAAGTATTGTCATCAGGTAAATTTTGGCGAAAATTGGTTGCTTATATTAAGGAATTAAATGATAATTTTTTTTAATAGAAAAACCTTAAACTCATTTGGAGGGTTTTACCAGAATGCTAACAGGCCGGAAGAGAGTTCAATAGGTTCAGGAGAAAGTTACACTCAAAGAGCTACCACAGACGACGAACTATCGGGTAAGTTAATTTGTACCATCCAATGTTGGAGCATACCAAATCACTGACCAACATTTTGTAGATTCCGAATCTGAAGAAGAGGACGACAGCCCTAACGCCCCTTTGGAACGTTTCCTGACCGCTTTCGGGTTAGGAGAATACATTTCGAGGTTCGAGGAGCAAAAAATAGACCTCGAAACCTTGCTTATCCTCACAGAAAATGACCTGAAAAGCCTCAACTTGCCGCTTGGACCTTACCGGAAACTTGTAAATGCAATTAGCGAACGGAAGACGGCTCTGGAGAACCCCGGTGAAGTTACGGACAGCGCCTTATAGAATATATAGTTATTTTAGGAGGGTATTTAGGTTAGGTGTATGCGGCATATGCCTTTCAAATAAGAGATTTATTTCGATTTATGACGTATGCGAACAGGATTGTTTTGGGTGTTAGGAAAACTGAATCTTTTTTAAAGGTTGGTGCATCGTAAATTCACAATTTATTGAGTTCACGCATACATAACCTGTAAAAAAGTAAATTCAGAGCGCTCTACATTTTCAAACAGCAAAATAATTAGGTACATATTTGTTTAAATTATATTATTTATTTATTGTCTATGATTTAGCAGAAATAAAGTTGATATAATTACTGTAATTACGTATATATTGGTATACTTAATAATACGACTTACATGATTCAATGTTCAATATGTTACCCACAAAACTTAAAAGATGTTAGTTTAATACCCTTAAATTGAACCAAAACGAATAACTGAGCCAAAGAATTTAAATAAAAACTGGAATGCCGACCACACCACACCACACCACAGACGTTGAAATACGTCAAACAACTTGAAATGTTATAGGCAACAATTTAAAAGTATCCAGGAAACATGGGTGCTTGCCAGTGGTTGTACGTCTATTCTCCAACTTAAGAGAAGTGAATGCATCTATTATTATCATATGACTATTACCCTGAAAATCTTGAAGCAACAACAGAGATAGAAGATCCAGGGTCATTTCGACTTGTGCGCATACGCTGTAAGGGTATTGCCAAATATACTTTTATTTCTTTAGAACAGGGCAGAAGAGTGAGCCTTAGAAAATTAGAGCAATGATAAAATTACCAAAAATCTTGCTAAAAAATTGCAAAATAAGCATTAATCCGTACTTCCGAGTGTTTTCAAATTATTTGTTTCCATTTCTAAACTAAAAGCGTCAAATAACAATTTTATATTATAACTAGAGGGTGACAACGTCTCATTTTTGCTCGACATAACCTCGAAATCTTTAGCAAATGTTAATTTGGTTGACGACAGCTCGTTTCATCGAGTTGATTTGTTATTATTAGCGGCTTTTGTGTACTGTTTATCTTTACTTTTCTGCAAATTTTGATTGTGTGTGTGAAGTGTGAACATTTTGTGACGATGCAGAGGCAAAACAGAATATTTTACATTGTATTAAACAGGCGTAAAAATTCATCATTCTACAGGTATGTACCCAGACCGGATGTTTCTTTCTTTCAACTTACTTACGTTAATTTCGTGAGGAAACAATAACTAGGTAGGTAGTCCATTTCCGAAAGATTATAATTTCCTTTGCTGCTGTTGATATAATTATTAGGTACCTACCTATTTTTACCGAAAATTGCACGTAGGTACTTCAAAGAATCCTACAAAAACCTATTACTTTACCTGTTGAAAATAATGGTGAAATATCTAATAAAAGTTTTATTAATATTATTAATTATTAATTATATATCTAAAACACTTGTCTGATGAGAGAGTTGGGGTGGGTGGGACTGGAGGTGAGGATTTTATATAGTTTCTCCTTCGTGAAGATATTGGGTTATGGGGGGTGTGTTTGATGTCTCTGTGTTAGATCTAAGTTACGGATTAACCATGGGATATCCATGACTGTTCGGAGGTAACGATTTTCGAGGGATTGGAGACGGTTGAGGCTGGATAGAGCTGCGTATCCCCAGGCTGCCGAACCGTAAGAGAGCGCGGGGCGGATGATTGAATTGATGAGGAGGAAAGAAGTTTGTTTTTGTGGGCGAAGGATCTATGTCTATTGAATAGTGGATATAGTTGGCTTTCGTTTTATCAAGATTATTTTCAGTTTACGCAGTAACTGGAGATAAATGAATGATGTAGCTGATTGTCCCTGCTCTTATTTCTATGAGCGAATGTGGTATAACAGCAGCCCCCACTTTCTATCGGACGAAGCCTTTTTGTGACCTTTGCAATTTTTTAGTAACCTTCTCTTCAAGACCAGAGACTTAGGAGCCGGATTCCGAAGTCGCGTCACTATGAATTTTGATTAGCTTCGTCACATGCGCTCACGCCAAATGTAGATATAACCAACTGAAATTTGATTTGCCTTTCCGCGTACGCAACTACGCGAGTTTTGGATCGTCATCCATCTCAGACCCAGACAAAATAAAAATTAAAGAAAAATAGATGAGCAGATAATCAATGCTGAATTGTTAACTTTGAATTGTCAGTAATGGGTATGTGTAGTTATAGCCCGATATAAAAAGAAAAGAGAAATATGATAAGAACTAACCTAGAAAGAGAAACTAATCTAAATTTTCGATTTTCTGTTTATAAAATGTGTGTTCTTGGACGAAATCAAAAAGAAATTATTTTCTGGTAAGCTCTTGCATATTTGAATAGCCATAGTTAGCGATTAGAGTAATATAATAATTTCAGATTTGTCCTAAAAGATGTCAAGTCAGTCTGCTGCAAATCTAAACACTTTGTGCCAATTTAATTCTACATCTAATTCAAAGCGGCTAAAGCACTTTTCGTTTATACGCAAGTGTTGTATACCAAAATGTACCAGCAAGTATTATAACTCAAGTCACCCAAAATATAAACAGAACAAACCGCTTCATCAGTTACCCAAAGACAACGAACGACGATTACGATGGCTTACAAGTATTAAAAATGGTACTGGCATCGAACTTCCATGGGACACCAAAAAATGTGTTTGCAATGACCACTTTTCCGATAAAAGTTTTGCCTCATTTTCTCGAGAAACTGGCACATTAATTAATGCTGTCCCTACGCTTTTTCCACTGGAAGTTGAAGAAGTTGATCGAGTCTATTATTCAGTATTATCTAACAGTGTAGTAGCAAAAGTGTCTTGTTTTGATTTGCCAACTGTAGAAAGTAATTCCGATTACCTTTCCAAAATTTATCAATGTCGAGATGGAATGATTCAACGACAGAAGGCTAAAACAGCTAGTCTTTTTAAATCTTTACTTGTAGACCATGATTACTGCACTTCAGTGCCTCAAACTGCTCAAGACTGTACTGTGTCACCATATTTGTCAGTAAATATAAAAAGCAATACGTCACAGTCTGATTTAACTAAAACTGACGATACTGTCAAAAATCATTTTTTGATTGGTACAACAGAGTGTGGAATTTCAACTAAAATCACCTTTACTGATAATAAAGAAGATGTTCGGTTTAATATTAGGAGAATCATGAAAATGAAGAGAAGGAAACAGTATCTGGAAAAAAGAGCTCGTTTAAAGCATTTGATTCAGAAAATAGTTGGTAAGCGACATAACAAAGTACGTGGGAAGCGTTGTAGTACATTACATATTAGCACTAGAGATATGCAGAAGCAACAAATGACTTTTCTTAATAAGGAACATATATTTTCTCTAGCAAAAAGGCACAAAACAAAGCATCTCTCACTTGAAAGCCTTATAAAAACAATTATTCTACCCTATGGTTCCTCTCTAAAGGCTCTATTACATAATATGCCCTTGAAAAGTGGGATTAACCCTGTGGTGTTTAACAGATTGGCAAAAAAAGTAACGAAATTGAAGGATAATGAAAAGCGTTGTGTTTTGATGTTCCAGAAATTGCCTTTGAGTGTGTACAGTGCTGAAATATCTAAGATTACTAGTAATTTAAAGAAATCCAATACAACTAGTCATGCCTTAATTTTCATGATTCAAGGGATTAACAACCTTTGGAAGCAACCTGTGGCCTATTACTTTGTACGAAATATTAAGAGAACAGGGTTTATTAAGTATACACTTTTACAAGTTGTTTCTAAATTACAGGAAACAGGCTTTAAGGTGGTGGCTACTATATGCAAACATTCTTCAGATAATAGAGTAGTGTTGTCAGACCTTTGCAAAAAAGCTGATTCAGATTGCAAGAAAGTTCAACCATATTTTCTAGTCAATAAACAAAAGATTTTTACAGTTTATGACCCTACAACGCTACTATTAGCAACAAGAAATATTCTTTTAACGCACAATATTGAATTTGAACCGCAAAAGTTTGCTTGTTTCGAGCATATTCAGTCTGCATTTGATATGGATAAGAAAAGGTCTTTCCCAAAGCTGTTAAAAATAAGATTAAAGTTGAGAAGTTGTGATCGGTTAAGACTAAATGATGTGGCTGCAAGAACCTTCAGCTACTTAACTGCATCTTGTATTGAGGACACTCTTGGAGGTCACGGAATCGACACAGCAGACTTTGTACATCAAATGAGCCAGTTGTTGAATAGTTTCAATATTAAGACTAAAAGTTTAAAAGGTAGAAGAATATCGAAAAGGAATTTAAGAAGTTCGCATCGTATTTTATTATGGGAAAGAACAATATACTGGATTAAAAACTGGACATTTCATAATAAGATTAATAATAGAATAGAACGTTACGTGCCAACTCAGCAGTGCTGGGCTACCACAATTACAGCCACAAGACTGTTGTGGAAAATATATGGAAACAAAGGTTGTACATTTACAGAAAATATAAAGTTGGAGCCTTTACAAGACTTTATTGCTAGCATTAAACATTTTGGAACAACAAATAAAAGACTTACAGCTTCACAGTTTACCGCTGCATTTAAAGTGTCCTTGTTGAATAGTTCATCATTTCCTTTGAATATTAGGCAACACTCTAAAGAGGATGGAATAAGTTATATATTGGACAATTATCAAGATCTATTTAAAACATCAATATCTTAGTTTCTCAAAAAGAAGTTGAAATAAGCAATAAACAAATATTTTAAATAAAGCGCCAGGGATTTATCTTTTTAAATTTGGCATTAATAAATGACAGAAATTTACGTATCCTACACTACACCCTCTCCAATACCCATCCAGTGTAAGAATGTTATTTTTTAGAATGCCAGATCAAACATTCATGTATAAAAATTAAAACAATGTAAAAGACATGCAATTACAATGCAATAAAAAATTTATTATTTCCTATAAATTAGTCTTTTATTAACGAAAATTTATATATCTACTTAAAGTAAATGTACCCCTATGACCATCGACTTAACACAAAGTCGTTGCCTGTGACCTATGACTGACACTTTAATAGGTGAAGGTTTTTATCAAGCGTCGACCAATTTTTTTGACAACCCAGTAACTCATTATTCATTGGTCCATTTCAAAAATATCGGCAGTTTGTGGGAAACAACATCTTATTTTCGCGCTTTATTTGTGACAGTTTTACGAGTGGTCAGATATTTACACTGCATTGTTATAATTTATCATCTACTAGAATCTAAACCTTCTTTTAGGTAAAGTTATTTTTGCATAAAACCCAACTTAAATGCTAAAAAAAAAATCAAATTTTAGCCCTAAAATCTTGCCTGTATCACAATTAGGTTAGATTTTTTTTTCATTTCCGAATAATTCTGGCACCCAGAGTTTATAGATGAAAAACTTAAAAAAATAAACCTTTTATTAACCACTTATGACTATCGTACCAAAATCACAAATGTCTAAATAAATAAACACTGCATTCGCTACCATCACGTCGCTGGTCTAGTTATATTTATACTATTTAATATTTATTCATTATTGCTGAATTTAATAAATAAAGGCATTTATTATTAAATATTATAATAATGTGAGCGTGGGCCATTACATTGTTCAAGAAGGAAATAAATGTAAGCTTTGCCTGATGACTTAGCGCCATCGAGAAGAAATGAAGGAGGACAGTGGACTCAACCCTAATATTTTGAATAATATAAAATATTTAAAATTCCAAGACTTGTTAATTAAGACTATGGGTCAATGAAATTGACAGGAAATTTAGCCTGATAAGGTAAAGACTTATTATTCTTTATTTTTTTACACCTGTAATTTTTTTTTAACATTTCTCTTTAGATCCAATAGGAAGAATGTCTGAACAAAATCAAATAGGAAATAAAATGGACGAAGATCCTTCTGTGAAGTACTACCCCCACTTAAGAGTAAAAGCCAAGTGTATAATTCCACTGTGCAACAGCAAATTATATTTAATCCGTGATAAAACCATAGGTTTTGAAAATATCAAGTTTATGAATCTTCCGGTTAATATTGAACGCCGCCAGCAATGGCTCGATATAATACACAAGGGGACTGGTCTGAAAATTCCTCTGAACAAATATTCTCCAGCTAGTCAGTTAATTTGCGCTAAACATTTTCACAAAAGATATTATGTCTATTCTGGACATTTAAACAATGCTCTTCCAACACTGTTCCCTCTTGAAATTGTGGAACCAAATGCATTGAGCATTGCAAAACCAATTGGCAAGCGTGACTCAAAATCTAACTGCCCAGAAAAAGCATCTAAAGGCCCAAGATATATTAACAACAAGGAAGATAATAGTCAAATCCATGAACAATCCGCTGCCTGCGAAGCATCTAAATTTTTAGAAGAGTTACAAAAAAATAGAGATTGCCCTGAAGTTTGTAAGGATCCTGATATCACAAACTCAACTAGTTCAGCTTCTAAACCAAATGCTATTCTTGATCTTTTAGGTGCAAACAATGAAAAGTCTGCAAGTAACAATGAGTATTATCTTCTTGAAGTTGCTGATAATAAATTAGGTGATCTCTTGGTGAGTAACCATAAAACCCTTAATGTATCCAGGTTTAGTAAACACCAAACACTCTCCATTAATACATACAATCGAGAAGAATTTCTTGTTCTAGAAATTCCTGATAGTTATGAATCGAGCAAATTGGCAAATAATAATTCTGATTATCATCACCTTTTAGAGCATAATTATTCTAATATCTCATTAATAGAGGGTGCTAGTTATGACAATAGTGATATTCCAGATATGTTAGATAATGAGATGCCAAGTGATCCTGCTGTGTTGCTAAAAAATAGAACTTTAAAACACAATTTTAGTAAGTTGAGAAGTTTAAAGACTAAGAAAATACGGCGGAAAGCAAACATCTTAAAGGAAAAATTAGAAACAAAATTTCTGGCAAAGAAGTTTGGCAAAATGAATCTCTGGTGCATAGATGGAAATATTATAAAATGTTCATGTCAAAAACAAAAAGGCAAAATAACCATTCTTAATAGGAAGGATGTGTTTTCTTTGGCCAAAAGTAATTCACCAAATGTTACACTTAGAGATTTAAAAAACTGTTTAGTTATGCCTGATGGGTCTGCCTTAGAAGCTTGTTTACACAATATGCCTTTGGATGCTGGCATCAACTCTATGGTTTTTTCAAGATTGGTATCAAGAATGAAAAAAGTTGATAAGTCTTGTGTTTTGTTGTTTGGTACCATGGCTTTGACAAGCACATTAAAATATTGCAAAGAAAATGACAAAATTTTGGGATACACTAACAAGGAAAATTGTGATCAAGCCAACCAGGTCCTGGTGTTTATGATTCATGGGCTGAAGAAATCATGGAAGCAGCCTGTAGCGTATTACTTTGTTAAAGATTTAACAGCAGATTTACTAACAGATATGTTAGAAAAAGTAATTTTCAAATTACAAGAGGCTAAAGTAAAGGTACTAGCTACTATGTGCAGTCATAGTTATACCAACACTACTGCTCTGTCAGCGCTCTGTAGAATAAGTCCTAGAAATAGTAGTGAGGATCCTTTCTTTATAGTCAACAATCAAAAGATTTTTGTCATTTTTGACCCATCAACTCTTCTGGTTTCCACTAGAGATGCATTGTTTAAATACAACATCGAGTTCGAGTCTGAAAAACTGGCAAATTTTGATCATATTAGGGAATTATTCAACTTGGACAAGAAAAAGAAGTATCCTGGACTTGTGAAAATTAGAGAAAAATACCTAACTTTACGAAAGAATGATTACTCAAGATCAAATGTTACTGTGGCTGCTGTAACATTAAGTAATACAGTTGCTAGTTGCATGGAACCTCTCCTTGGTACTCGAGGAGCAAATACTGCAGAGTTTATTCATATTGTAGACACGCTGTTTGACAGTTTTAATGGTACCAAAGAGGATCACCAAAGTGAAAAAGTGTTTAGGAGGATTTTAACTGATCGATCCAGACATTTATGGCTATGGGAAAGAATGATATTTACTATTGGTCAGTGGGTGTTTCATAATAAGATTAGTGGTAAAATAAAAAGTAATATGACCTTCAAAAGTGCCTGGATAATTACCCTTAGAGCCACAGAAATGTTGTGGAGAGCTTGCAGAAGAAAAGGTTTTAAGTGCCTTAGGACCAAGTCATTAAATTTAGATCCTTTACACAATTTCTTTGCAGCAATTCAGTTTTTTGCTGCCAGAAGTAAGAAACCAACAGCATGCGAGTTTGTTGCAGGTTTCAACTTATCATTATTGAATAACTTAATTCTTTCACCTTATGCTAAATCAAAGTGTCAAAACGATGAAAGCGTCCTCTTGGACAATTATCGAGATTTATTTGTAGCTACTAAAAAGGTTTGGGAACTTTCAAATAATTGTGAGGGGCTTACTATGCCGGTTTTTGAGCTGCACATGTCTGATATAAGTAGGGAGTTTAAAATTGTGGCTAGGATGTGTAGTTTTGTGTTAAAGAAACTTAAATTATCTTGTGATCTATGTAAAAGTAGTATTGTTGTTGAGGGTGCCCCTTTTGATTTATTCCAAGATAACGCAAAAATACCTTTGTACCTTACAAACGATTTTAGTTTGTATATATCAAGCGTATATCATACTGCCATGTATATAATAGATAGATTTGGATACTTGGGCTATATTAGAAAAACACTAAAGTCTTTTATAGTTAGCAATATAAATTTTAATTGGTTTAAATGTAGTGATCACAAAAATGTATTTCAAACCAAGCTGTTAAGCTTATGTGTTTTATTATTAATAAAAGAAAAATTAAAATAATATATAGAAGCAAATATTATTGTTTCCTTTTTTTAATTCACACGTTATGGATCCATAACATATTCCCAAAGGGTACAAGTTGGGTTTTAGTCTTTATAATTTAAAAAAATGGTTTGGCAAGGCAGTTGAAATTTTAATAAAAATCAAAAAAAGACGAGAGAAGACAAATTTCTTTAAAATGATAATCGGAGCCATCAAAACCAACACCTAAAATTATTTATTTATTATAATATAAATAAGGTTGTGGAACAATTATCCATGCGTCCGGTAAATTACGCTCTATTTATATTTGAGGGACAAGGACAGGTTAAATTGATATTTGTACGAACATTTTTCAACTTGACCGGAAAAGAAATGTTTTTTTTAAATATCCCACCATAATTCTCTTTTCTTGCGTTCCCAACTACATGCACGTTTTAAAATTGGACACTCGTCGTGACGAAGAATTTGGATTCCGACCCCATAGGTCTGCACCCCCAAGTGTTCTTGGTTTTGCGCGATCCTTCAGCCTTTTGTGCAACTCACCGACTGAAGAGTGTGTTCCTTTACATTACAAGCGCAGCAGGACTGGCGGTGAACATCAATTTTTCACTCTTCCCTTTGTTTTTGCACAAGGTTCGACTGCTACGTCGTGTCGAACTATTTCTCGTACTCGGGATCGATATAAGTCCCTGTGTATCCAATATCGTCGCCTGAACCCACGGCCACGAGACCCGTTTCCCGCCATTTAATTAAATGTGATATAATTTGGATGACTTCATCACTTGAATGCGGCTATAAAAAAAAAGAAGAAGAACGAGTGGATTCAACCCAACTTTAGTTTTACAAATTCCAAACTATTCCAAACAAGCTGTGTGTTGTGTGATCCAGTGATCATATTATTCACCCCTAAATAACCTACTAACCTTGTCTTCGTTGCCCCTAATGAGCTGTCAGAATTGCCCCTAAAGGAGCAGACCCAATCGAGACTAGACAAGCTGTGTGTGACTACTGTGACTTTGTATTTTTTGATGAGAAGCAACGAATTCAAAAATACAAAGGTTAGGGAGAACTGGAGACGTATTTGAAACGTAAGGATACACAAGATACTGCAGCCACAAATGTTCCTGTTATTTCCGTACTAGCCTGATAAGGTAGGGACACTCTTCCTGATTTGTTTACACTACAATGTAATTTTTTTCAATATTCATTTTTAGAGCTAAATTAGAGAATGTCTCAATACAAGGAGGAGGTCGATCCTGCTGTAAAGTACTATCCCCACGTAAAATGTAAAGGCAAATGTATCATTCCATTTTGCAACAGCAAATATTATGTAGTCCGCGATAAAAGCATAGATTTTAAAAATATCAAATTTTGCAGACTGCCAGCTGATCCTAAGCGTCGTAAGCAATGGATTGATATCATAAAAAAAGAGACTGGTCTTGAGCTTCCTTTTAATTGCCAATCTAGAATATGTGATAAACATTTTCACAAACGGTATAAGAATGCATTTGTATCTAGAAACTTCGTAAATTCCATTCCTACACTTTTTCCGCTAGAACTTAATGAATCATATTTGTCCCAAAACCTGTTAAATTGTTCAGTTATTACAGGCTCAGTATTTTCTAATGATCAAGAAAACCCACTGGAATATCCAAGTATTGCAAGTAATATAAAAGATGCCGATCAAGACTTTTTAGTAAATACAAATACTGCCTGCGAAGAATCTACATATTCAGGAGAGTTATGGAAAAATCCACAATGCCCTGAAGTTTGTGAGAAATCCTTGGAAGATAATTCAACAAGTTCAGCTCCTAATTCTAAGTCAAATGATATTCTTCAGCTTTTAGGCCAGAAAGATGAAACGTCTGGAACTACAGATGAATACTTTCTTCTTGAAGTTGCTGACACTTATCCAGGTGATCTCCTAGTCAGTAGAAATAAAACCCTTAACAATTTGCCTAGATATAGTAAACACAAACAACTCTCTATTAATACATTAAATCCAGATCAATTTATTGTTCTGGAAATTCCTGGTAGTTGCGAGTCACACAAATTAACAAACAAAGGACAACAGTCAATTGATTCTTTAGAATATAATTCTGATCATCATATTTTAGAGCATAATTATTCTAATGTCTCAGTAATGGAGGGTGCTAGTTCTGATAATAGTGATATTTCAGACAATGACATGTTAGTTGACGTGATGCCAAGAAATTCTGCTATGTTGTTAAAAAATAGAACTTTGAATGACAATTTTAGTAAGTTGAAGGCTTTAAAGAATAAGAGAACACAGCAGAAAGCAAAACTCTTAAAGGAAAAATTAAAAACAAGGCTTCTATCAAAGAAGTTTGGCAAAATGAGTCTATGGTCCATGGAAGGAAATATCATCAAATGTTCATTTCAAAATCAAAGAGGTAAAATAAGTGTACTTAATAGAAGAGATGTGTTTTCTTTGGCCAAGAGTACTTCCGTAAATGTTTCACTTAGAGATTTAAAAAATTGTTTAGTCATGCCTGATGAGTCCACCTTGAAAGCTTGCTTACACAATATGCCTTTTGATGCTGGCATCAACTCAATGGTTTTTTCAAGGTTGGTATCAAAGATGAAAACAGGTGATAAGTCTTGTGTTTTATTGTTTGGTATCATGGCTTTGACAGGCAAATTAAAATATTGCAAAGAAAATGATAAAATTCTGGGATACACCAACAAAGAAAATTGTGATCAAGCCAACCAGGCACTGGTGTTTATGATTCATGGGCTGAAGAAACCATGGAAGCAGCCTGTAGCGTATTACTTTGTTAAAGATTTAACAGCGGATTTACTAACAGATATATTAGGGGAAATAATTTTGAAATTACAAGAGGTTAAAGTAAAGGTGCTGGCTACTATATGCAGTCATAGTTATACCAATACAACAGCTCTATCAGAGCTTAGCAGAAAAAGTCCTGGAAATATTAATGAGGATCCTTTTTTTATTGTCAACAATCAGAAAATTTTGACAATTTTTGACCCTTCCACTCTTTTGGTTTCCACTAGGGATGCATTATTAAAGTACAACATTGAGTTTGAACCTGAAAAATTTGCCAATTTTGATCATATAAGGGAGCTATTTAACTTGGACAAGAAAAATATATATCCTGGACTTTCCAAAATTCGAGAGAAATACCTAAATTTACGAAAGAATGATTGTTTAAGATCAAATGTTACTGTGGCTGCTGTAACTTTAAGTAATACGGTAGCCGGTTGCATAGAACCTCTTCTTGGTTCGCGAGGAACCACTACTGCAAGATTTGTTCATGATATAGATACTCTGTTTGACAGTTTTAATGGAACAAATAAAAATTGCCAAAGGGCGAAAATTTTTAGAAGAAATTTATCTGACAGATCTAGACATTTATTACTATGGAGAAGATTGATACCATTTATTGATCAGTGGGTGTTTCACGATAAGGGTAATGGTAAAATAAAAAGGAATTTACCCTTCAAAAGCGCCTGGATAACTACCATTAGAGCGACAGAAATGCTGTGGAGAACTTGCAGAAGAAAGGGATTTAAGTTCCTTAGGACCAAGTCATTAAATTTAGATCCTTTGAACAATTTTTTTGCAGGAATTCAGTTTTTCGGTGCTAGAAATGCACATCTAACGGCATGTGACTTTATGGAAGGTTTTATCTTGTCATTATTAAATAATTTGATTTTTTCACATAATGTTAAATCAAAATGTCAAAAAGATGAAAGTGTCCTTATAGACAGTTATCAGGATCTATTTGTGGCTTCTCAAAAAGTTTCTGGATTTTCCAATAATTGTGAAGGGCTTATTGATAATTTATTAGCTGAGCCAGTTTTAGAAATACCGATGGCTAATATGGGTAGGGAGTTTCAAATTGTTGCTAAGATGTATAGTTTTTTGTTCAAGAGGCTTAAATTCTCTTGTGATGTATGTAAAAGTAGTATTGTTTTAGAAGGGGAACACTATAATCTTTTTCAAGAAAGTGAACAAATACCATTGTACCTTACAAACGAGTTTAGCTTGTATATATCGAGCGTTTATCATAGCACCATGTATATTTTAGATAAATTTGGATACTTACGCAATATTAGAAAAACACTTAACTTTTATTTAATGAACAATATTAATTTTAATTGGTTTAGGTGTAGTGATCACAAAAATGTATTTCAAGCCAAGCTGTTAAGTCTATGTGTTTTATTATTATTAAAGGAAAAATTTAAATAAAGGATAGAGAAACATTATCATTGCCTTTTCATTTAAATACCTACAGGGAAAAAAAAATTATAAAAATAACCAAAAATATAATAGAAGCAACTATATTTTATAGTTCTATATCCTCCTGGGACCTGACGTCCATTTAAATGGACATGTAAGTTTTAATTATTTATTTTCTTAATTTTGTTTTCCTGCATGTACGACCCCGCATCCATTACAGTGGATATTCGAGTGGTGCCATCTAGTGTATTTTTAAAAAGGTTTATGGAGCGCGCTTATTTTAGATCACCTGTTTACTTGTTGCAAGCATGGCGGCTTTTCGGGAAGCAACTTATAATGGTAAGTACGTTATTATTTTTAGGTTTTCAGTGAAATTTTTTGTTGATACATATAAAATAAAGTTTAGATATTAGTGTAAACCTACTACATTTATAAAAATTAATTTAGTATCCTTGCAGTAAACCACTAAAACCATTGTTCATGTAAATGGACGTTGGGTCGTTCTGTCCTAAATTAATACTTTATTTTATAACCTATTTTTTGTTTGTTTTAGCAATATTTGGTAACAAAAAAGTGCTTAGACCAGGAGTGGATGACGAGAAATTGCTGCAACTTCTAGAAAGCGGCAATTCAGACATCGAAATATCTGATGATGAAGATGGTATAGATAATATGGAGTATGTAAGTGACCAAGAAGATAATGATCACATTGATCGGGAAACCCCTGTGCATGTAGAAAATAGTGACGAGGATGATGAGGAGGATACACTTCCTTTAAGTATTCTTCGGGATCATTTGATGGTCATGCAGAAAAATACCCTCGCAAATACCCGTAAAAGGGCATCATGGAAAAGAACCGCATCATTTATACCATCCAATTTTGAGGGACCGCCACCAGAAGATAATTTCAAAGATCGTGCAGATTGGACATCTAAAGAATACCTGTCTATGTATTTTGAAGATGAAGTATTTCAAAAAATTTGTGATTGTACGAATGCTAAAAACGTAGAAATAAAAGGTGTCTCGCATTGTCTAACATTGCGTGAGATCAAACAGTTTTTTGGGATTTTAACATTAATGTCTTGCCTAAAATATCCCAGAATAAGAATGTATTGGGCTAAAACAACTAAAGTTCCAGCCATTGCAACAGTCATGAGGCGTGACCGATTTTTCTCAATAAGAAGTTTGCTAAAAGTTGTGGTTGATGGAGACGTTTCTGAAGAAGTTAGAAAATCGGATAAATTTTGGAAGGTTCGCCCAATTATGGATATAGTGAGAAAAGGGTGTCTGCTGTTACCTCGTGAAAATGTTATAGCTGTAGATGAACAGATGATACCATTTACAGGTGTTTGTGCAATGAAGCAGTTTGTTAGAGGCAAACCCAATCCGGAAGGATTAAGGAACTTTGTTTGTGCTGCGCCAGATGGACTGGTGATCGATTTTGAGCTGTACCAGGGAAAAAATACGTTTCCCGATGAAACAATTAAAAATCATGGCGTGGGGCCATCAGCTGTGGTTCGCTTATCACAGACGTTACTTCCTGGCAGTCATTTATATTTTGACAGATACTTTACTACCATTCCGCTTCTGGACAATCTTTATGATAAAAAAATGTATGGAACAGGGACCATCATGAAATCACGCGTATCAGCATCTGTTCACTTAACTACTGACAAAATGATGTCTAAAATGGATCGTGGTACCTCTGAACAATTGGTAAGACAAGATGGTAGAGTGGTTATCGTAAAATGGTACGATATGAAGCCAGTTCTCCTAATATCCACAGGTCTGGGAATTCAGCCAGTAAACGAATGTAGAAGATGGTCCAAGAAAGAATCCAAATATATTCAAATTCCAAGGCCAAATATTGTCTTGAAATACAACAATTGCATGGGGGGTATAGATCTCATTGATAGAATGATTAGCTACTACAGGATTCAGGCAAGGTGTAAAAAATGGACAGTTAGAGTAATACTACACTGCTTTGATTTGGCAATGGCTAATTCATGGATTCTTTACCGCAGAGATAAGAAAAGTCTCAGCATAAATCCTAGAAAGATACAGCAGTATCTTGATTTTAAAATTGAAATCGCCACCTATCTGCTTTCAAGTGATGATGATGATATCCTTATAGACACGCCACGACTTTTTGCCACCAGAGCAAATCCCGAAGGTAGAGCATTTGTTGAATCACCAATAGTTGGCGAGCGAAGAAAAAGACCGCAGCATTTTCCGGAAATAGCCTCTAATTTAAAAAATTCTGTCAGGTGTAAGAACCGAAACTGCAATAAAAAAACAAAATTTTATTGTGATAATTGTGAAGAGTTTCTGTGTATAACAGGAGGCAGAAACTGCTTTAAAGAATATCACAACAAATAATCTTAATTTTATACTTTTTATATAAGATAATGTTAATTATTATTCGATTTTGTTAATATATTTATTTATATTTGTTGTCGTAATAACGACCCGATGTCCATTTAAATGGACGTCAATTTTTTCTTAAGTTTAGTAAAAAAATGAAAAAAGTTACTTGAAAAAGTTGTTTGTATATACCCTCTCTAATCATCTGCCAAATTTCATTGAAATACTTAAAAAAAAGACCTTCTGGGTCCCAGGAGGATATAGGACAGCCATATGGTATATTAAGGAAGACTCTAAAATTATAGTAAAAACGAGTTAATATTTTTAATAGTTACTACAAAAATATATAGGAATAAAAAAATTAGTTACAGTAAAAACTATTAAACAGGAGGACAAATAATATAAAAATATGTTGTTTTTTTCTAGCTTCTATTGTTAGGGTTGTAATAATTATTTCTAAAAACTACCAAGCAGTTTTGCATATTTTACTAATGAATATTGTAATATTTTTTCGTAAATTGTATTAATTTCAGTTGAATTTCTACCACCAACTTTTGTTATACTAATTAAATATTTTAGTAAATATTTAAAACTCCTTTTGTAGTTTCATTTTAATATTTTTGTAACATTTGCTATTTGCTTTTACACATGATGTAATGAAATATATTTGGTCTTTCTTTCTTGGTCGAAACTCTTCCAGATTCCATTTTGCTAATAAATCGGCCAAACTCCACATAACAGCACCATAAAACACAAAATCAGAGACAAAATTAACCAGTTTGAACTTAAAACACATACGAGTAAGAGTTAAGAGGTATGACCCCTTTGATGGCATAACTGTAAATGCGACGGCGGCGGTTTTGAGTATTTCTGTAAATTATTTATTTAGGAGTTTTTACTGTATTCATTTCGTAAAATACGAATTTTCCCACGAATATTTTATAGGCGCTTCTATATTTTTTGATATTTTGCAAATATAGTGTTATAAAAGTTCAAATAGTTTATTTTTAAACAGTCTTACTGTAATTACATCCTTCTAAATTCTATTAAAAATTTTAGTAAAGAAATATAGTAATTTTTACTAAGTTTTCGTTATAACCATTTTTTATGCTTGCGTCTCTTCATAATAAAAAATTATAAAAGCCACAAAAGGATTTAGTATATTAATTCGAATTATTAAATTTGGCCAATTCTTTTGAAATTGACCAATGCATTATTGGCAATTCGTGATTCGCATCTATATGAACTATACTTTACTAAATGCTGACCAGAGAACAATGAAGATTAGATGCTGACGTGCGCTTTAGTTTTTGATCCATGACCTCGGGCTATTTTAAAAATTAAAGAAGAACAGTGCCTTGAGTGTCCTAACCAATAACCCAACTTTTTGTTCAAATCCCAGACGGCACAAACATATTCCATACATATTCCATGAATATTTCGTTGGCATATTGGAATATCCCATAAATGTTCCATATCTGCCAGGGCATATGACTGGCATATTGTATGCATATTCCAAGTCACCATGAAATATATGCCTGCAATATCTTTTAATCTGCTAAAATATATTTATGGCATATGCTAAGAATATTCATTTTTTTCTTTTTTATATACTTAATTTAGGTCAGGTCAGTTAGTTTAGTAGTTAGAGTTACAATTTGGTATAATAAAACATTATTACTAAAATCAATATATATTTTTTTACTTTTATAAATAAAAATTAAAACCTAAAAACTAGATACTCTTTAAAACAAGGCGAAAAAAAATTAACTTAAAGCAGGTTCTGTCAGTTCTGTGACGTGTACAGGCAGCGTTTCCGAATTACGCAACAGAAATTAGTTAAACTTGTGTTAAAAAAATTGTTATTAAAAAATAACTCCTCAATTAAACACATATATATAAAACATAAACTTTCAGTATAAATAAATGATAAATTTAGTCGGTCAGTCACCGAATCGCTAACAAATAGAAAAAATATAAAGGCACAACATCTGGAGAATTAGTCATAAATTGATATAAAATAGTCAGTAATCCATACGAACGCGGCTGGTTTTTCTCTCCGGACACGTGTTTCGGCTACCTTATAGCCATCATCAGCGGAGCTGTATTAAACCAGAAAGAAGTAATAGCCCTCATAGTAAAAACAGAAGAACTGTCTTGATACTATGGATTCCAAGTGTAATGGAATGCAGTACGCAAAGATTACTGGCCATTTTGGCTGCGAAATTACCGGTTCTGACGGTATCAGTTATTATGTCGCGCCCTCTGTGTTTGTAGACCACAAGTTTGAAATCCATGTTTTAATGCATACGTTCTAGCGTTGATCAAAAGATGGTTCATTCTCGAAAATGTTACACATTAGGTGTCAACCAGTGAAGGCATATATTCATGTACGCTACTATTCACCAGTTTGTCCAATCGTGTATGGCCAATTCTTTCGAAATAACGAAAATCTCATATCAAATAAATGATAAATTTAGTCGGTCACAGTCACCGAATCGCTAACAAATAGAAAAAATATAAAGGCACAACATCTAACACGTGTCCGGAGAGAAAAACCAGCCGCGTTCGTATGGATTACTGACTATTTTATATCATTTTATGACTAATTCTCCAGATGTTGTGCCTTTATATTTTTTCTTTCAGTATAAATTTATTTGCAATCAAAATATGTGTTAGTTTAGAATTTAATTTAGGGTTAAAACGCGGAATCTAGCAACACCGTATAAAACGCCAAATTTGTATCACCGCTCGAATCCAAAAATTGACTTAATAATATGATAAAAAAAATCAAGTTTCATTTTTAACAAAATACTAATAAAATGCAGAAAATGCCTACACAAAAACTTTATAAAGTCTAAAACATTTTCATATTTAAATTTATTTTTTAATTAGGTGCATACATAATTATATGCACCTTTTCCTCTATATTATCTATAATTAAATAGTTCCTATACCTATATCAAGTTATGTAAAAATAGAATTTAAGACCGCAATCACTCTGTATAGATATTATATTATATATATTATTATCAATAAGTATTAAAAAAAAATCAAATATATTCCACAATGCATATCCTGTAAATATACCCGCGGCATATTCCAGGCATATCTACAATGGCATACATATGGAATATTCTTATGAGATAAGATACATTTGAGATATTCAGTGTATATTCCAGGAATATTGCAAGATATTATGGCCTATTGGCAGATAGGGGAATATTCCAGGAATATAGGGTGCCGTCTGGGATGAAACTCGTAGAGAACAGTAGTAGATCATTTAGAAGTTAAGAACCCCATAGTTGTGTGTTTATTTGTTTTGCGACAACTCAGAAGAGGTTTAGAACTTTGCGATGGAGGCGGTCTCCCTAGAATAAGACTCTTATTTCTATGGCTATCTCAAGTTAATTTGAAACGTAAAGCTTATACAATATTTCAGCTGGATTATTTCTAAAGCTTTAACTTGATAAGGTAAGAGCCCTCTTCACGATTTGTTTTCACCGTATAATGTAAATTTTTCTAACATTAAATTTTAGATCTAAAAAGAAGTAGGTATGTCTCGACAAAATCGGACAAGGAATCCAGAGGACGTCGATCCTCGTAAAAAGTACTATCCTCACTTAAGACTCTCATACAGCTGTATAATTCCACACTGCGACAGCAAATATTATCATATCCGTGATAAAGCCATAGATTATAAAAATATCAAGTTTTCTCAAATTCCTCTTAATCCAAAACGTCGTCAGGAATGGATTGATATCATAAAAAAAGAGACTGGTCTCAAGATTCCTTTTGATCAATCTCGTTCACGTGTCGTTTGTAGCAAACATTTTCACAAGAGGTTTATGTATGCCAGTACAGGACACTTTTATAATGCTGTTCCAACACTTTTTTCTTTAGAAATTAACAAATCATATTTGTCCCGAAACCGCTTAAATCATTCAATTACACATGACTCGGTATTGTCCAACAACCAAGAAATCCTATTGGAAAACCCAAGTTTTGACCGTAATATGAAAGATGCTAATCAGAATTCTAGATGCTCGTCTAACTTTTGCAGCAGATTGACAAATAATAATTCTGGTTATCATCACCTTTTAGAGCATAATTATTCTAATATCTCATTAATGGAGAGTGTTAGTTCTGACATTAGTGGTATTCCAGATTTGTTAGATAATGTGAGGCCAAGTGATCCTGCTGTGTTGTTAAAAAATAGGACTTCGAAACACAATTTTAGTAAGTTGAGGAATCTAAAGAATAAGAAAACGCAGCAGAAAGCAAAACTCTTAAAGGAAAAATTAAAAACAAAGCTTCTATCAAAAAAGTTTGGCAAAATGAATCTCTGGTCCATGGATGGAAATATCATAAAATGTTCATTTCAAAATCAAAGAGGTAAAATAAGTGTTCTTAATAGGAGAGATGTGTTTTCTTTGGCCAAGAGTACTTCCGTAAATGTTTCACTTAGAGATTTAAAAAATTGTTTAGTCATGCCTGATGGGTCCACCTTAGAAGCTTGCTTACACAATATGCCTTTGGATGCTGGCATCAACTCGATGGTTTTTACAAGACTGTTATCAAAGATGAAAATGGCTGATAAGTCTTGTGTTTTATTATTTGGTATCATGGCTCTGAAAAGCACATTAAAATATTGCAAAGAAAATGACAAAATTCTGGGATACACCAACAAAGGAAATAGTGATCAAGCCAATGAGGCATTGGTGTTTATGATTCATGGGCTGAAGAAACCATGGAAGCAGCCTGTGGCATATTACTTTGTTAAAGATTTAGCAGCAGATTTACTAACAGATATATTAGAAGAAGTAATTTTGAAATTACAAGAGGTTAAAGTGAAGGTACTAGCTACTATATGCAGCCATAGTTATACCAATACTACTGCTTTGTCAGCGCTCAGTAAAAAAAGTCTTAGGAATATTAGTGAGGATCCTTTCTTTATAGTCGACAACCAAAAGATCTTTATTATTTTTGACCCTTCAACTCTTTTGGTTTCCACAAGGGATGCATTGTTAAAATACAACATTGAATTCGAATCTAAAGGAAGCTTTGCAAATTTTGATAATATGAGGGAGTTATTCAAGTTGGACAAGGAAAATAATTATCCTGGACTTTTGAAAATTAGAGAAAAATACCTAAATTTACGAAAAAATGATTGTTTAAGATCAAATGTTACTGTGGCTGCTGTAACTTTAAGTAATACAGTTGCTAGCTATATGCAACCTCTTCTTGGCAATCGAGGAACCACTACTGCAAAATTTGTTCATAATATTGACGCTCTGTTTGACAGTTTTAATGGCACAACTAAAAATTGCCAAAGTGCAAAAGTTTTTAGAAGAATATTATGTGATAGATCCAGACATTTGTGGCTATGGAAAAGAATGATACCATTTATTGATCAGTGGGCGTTTCATGACAAGGGTAATGGAAAAATAAAAAGGAACTTACCCTTCAAAAGCGCCTGGATAACCAGTATTAGAGCCACAGAAATGTTGTGGAGAATTTGAAGAAGAAAAGGATTTAAGTTCCTTAGGACCAAGTCATTAAATTTAGATCCTTTGCACAATTTCTTTGCCGCGATTCAGTTTTTCGCTTCCAGAACTAAAAAATCAACAGCTTGCGAGTTTGTTGTAGGTTTTAACTTGTCATTAGTGAATAATTTGGTTCTTTCACACAAAGCCAAATCAAAATGTCAAAAAGATGAAAGTGTCATTATTGATAGTTATCAAGATCTATTTGCGGGCTCTAAAATAGTTTGTGATGCGTTTTCCGATAATAATTGTGAAGAGCTTGATAATTTAGCTGAGCCAGTTTTTGAGTTTCAATCATCTGATATGGCTAGGGAGTTTAAGATTGTAGTTAAGATATGTGGTCTTTTGTTGAAGAGGCTTAAATTGTCTTGTCATCAATGTAAAAGTAGTATTGTTGAGGAGGGCGTTCCTCAAGAAGACGAACAAATGTACCTTCTTAAAAACGATTTCAGTTTATATATATCTAGTGTGTACCATACCTTTATGTATATTATAAATAAATTTGGATTTGTGCGTAATATTAAAAGAACCCTAAACGCTTTTTTATTGAACAGTATACATTTTGAATGGTTTAAATGTAGGGACCACAAAAATGTATTTCAATCCAAGCTGTTAAGCTTATGTGTTTTTGTATTACTTAAGGAATATTTCAAATAAAGTACAGAAAAAAGAAAACACGCAAATCATTTTATAACGTTTCTATTAATCCTTATGTTACAGTCCCAACTGTTACTAAAATCACATGTTTAATTTAAATAGTATTATCTTTTCATATGCGTTCCGGTTTTTAACATACTCAAAATTTTATGGAAAACCTTCGTCGGTATTTCCTTGGGATTTGAGAGATTACATTTTTGTTTCAGAGAATCGTATCGGTCTCTGACTGCTTTGGTTAGGCTCTCCAGGTATCTAAAAAGCAATAAAAATGATCATTATTTAACTTCTCCAATAAAGTGAAACATAAAAATACAGCAAGTTAGGTGTGGATACCTGTAAGCGGTTTTATCCACTGTGGACGCAGTTTTGACACAATCGTTGCCGCCAAACTCGCATATTCTATAATGATGCAAAATGGCTGCATCGGCTGGCACATTCAAAGTTCCTAAAATGCAAATTTAGAATGGTTAAAATACTGATAGAGGACTAACCCAGACGGCACAAACGCATTGCATGCATATTCCCAGGATATTCAATTGGCATATGCCATATCTCACGTGGCATATCTTATGGATATTCGGGGGATATTCAAGGTCACCATGAAACATATGCCAGCAACATCTTTTTATCTTCTAGAATATATCCTGGGCATATCTAATGCATGTCCCTGGTATATCTTAAATTGAAAATTTTGTGTGCTTAGGTATTGGTAGTTTAAAAATTGCTACAAAAAATTTTAAGGGGTAATTATTAGCTAAAATTAAGGGGGGTTTTCATATTTTTTTTTGCACTACTTCCCTTCAAGTTATGCCCATCCAAAGTTCAGGAAAAATGGTATATATTTATTTTCTTCTTTATAGAAGAGATAGCCAGAAGACGGAAACTGCAATTTTTGAAGTAAAAAATTTGATTCACAAAGAAAGGTTATTCATTCTAAAACCTTTATTTAATTTAATACTTTGGTAGATAAGTCGACCTCGAATCTCCTGGCGGGGAACCGGAATTAGTTTCAGTCTCGAAATGTATCTTTCGGCTTACAATCGAAGCTGCTAATCTATAAATAGACATATTGTTGAATTTTTTAGACTGTTTTTGCGACCTTTTAGGAGAAGAATATTTTTAAACTATGAATTATAACAGTTAATTTTCTTTAACTGAGCATTGAAACTAGTTGAGGTTTTATTTAAATTAGAATAATATTATAGGTCGTAGAAAAATAGGATTAGCATATTATTGCAATATATTGACATCTTCTTGATGCACTTAAAACACGAATGAAATAAAATCAATGTGCCGAGCGTTTTTTTGTTCAGGTCATTCGATTTACCTGGAATATCCATTATTCCAAACTTAATGAGCACTGTATAAGGGTAAATATGAAAGCAAAAAATCATTGTTTAAACCTTACCGTGTCCTGGAATAAACTCCCAAACGAAATGATTCCCGGTTTCGACGACCAATTCCGGTCTGCAAATGTACTTGGATCGTTGTTTGTGCGGATGCAACTTGGTTTTCCGGCGAGTCTTTTTCAAAGTGACCAGATTCGAGGAAATTGCGTCAGAAAAGTCGTAAACTTGAGAATCGTCGTCCCATTGAAGGTAGAAAAACGCGTTCTGAAATGAGAACGATCCAGTGCTGCGAGTATTCAGTCGATGATTTAAGTAACTGAAATAAAATTGTAAATATTTTATAAACTATCTAATTAAACAACAACAAAGGTGGTAAAAACTTTCGACACACAAATATTTGTCTTGTCTACAAAATTGTAAATAACCTCATTATGACTATAAATAGATATACTGGACTGCTTTATGCAAATCCTTCCACATTTGACAGCAGACATCTTTTTAATAACCCGCATGTCCTTATCCAGTAACAAAAAATCGCAATGTTGACATGTTACTGGGGAATCATCATCTGCACATCTACATGCAATAACCAACCCTTCTTGTCCACTGCTGGCCTCCCCCTGACTTTTCACGGTTATCTGACTTGGATCAATTCTTCCATTTTAGCCCGCATCTATATTCTTTCAATATGTGGGAATCTCAACATTAAACGGTGAGGCCTTGTATATTCCTCGGGTTTAGGTTATTTTACTGGTTCGTTTCATATATTTGGCTAAGTGAATTAGACAGTTAGATCACATTTAATTTGGCGTTTATTCAGCCAATTTGGCACTTGTTTACAAGATAACTCTTTAATACATGATTAATTACTAACTTATAACATTACTAACTTTATTTACTTGGTACTTTTCATTAAGCGAATGCAATTTGTCATGTCCGACGGACGATGGCGCACGTTAATTTTGACGTACATGTTTACCTTTGAAGGGTATAACTTGCAGTGTCTGTCGAGGAACTGACAGGTTGCTCTGTCGCCAGAAAATCACGCCCCGCTGTCAGACTGATCAATCACAAGGTTACATATTTCGCGCGTTGTCTTCTAATTGGCTATTTATTGTTCCGCCATGTTTTTTTCTGGACCAATTGGTATTCTCCCGTCTTCTGTATTGCGGTGAGCTTGATCTCCTAGCGGCAAAGCGTGTCAAAAAATATACGTTTTTACAAGTTCTAAAATAGACGTTTTAACATTAAATTATGGCGAGAACACTTTTTTGCTTAATTAACCGTAGCGACAGGCCGCTGTTTTAGAATAATATTTGCAAATTTGGTTGTTTGTCTCGACGAAAATATGTATTATTCGTTCTGAAAACATTAAATGCATTTTGTTTCTCTGTTTCTCTGACCCTTGAGGAATTGAGTTGCTAATGCAATATTTGAAAAGCAGTTATTTTATCTAGACAAAAAGTAGTATTGATTCTGAAAACATTGGTAGTATATAATTTCATTATTTTTTATTGCATTTAAGCAATCGTTTCCCCAACACAATATCATCGCTGTCACTCCGCAATTGGTCGCCGTAAATATTTATTTTAAATGCGATCTCATAAGGATTCTTTATAGATATGATGGTTACATTTTTTAAAGTCTCTGCTCCATATATATAAGGCTATTCAGATAGAACGCACTGATCAAATACCGTTTTCTTCAAATCCCTTTTGAAAATATTAGGTTCTATAGGAAGGCACATATTATTAAAACTGTTACCTGTTGGTACTTACTTTATGAGCTGGGGTAACGTATCGTTGTAATTTGGAATGATGTATTCGTCGAGATCTATCAACAGGATATGCGAGAATCTGTACATCGACCTGTACAGACAGTCGTTGAGGGCGGCGAACAATCCCTCCGTCCGGATTTCTTTTTGGGACACCATGTGGAGCTTCCACGGCAACAGGGTGACGGTCCCCCTTGCCTGGTAGTCTTGGAGGATGCACGACACTTGAGGACCGATCGTGTGGTTGTAGAAAGTGAAATGATCCACTCCCATTAAACGATTCAGCTCAATGAATTCCATTATTTGCATTTCCTATGAATACAATTCATATGGTGATATTCTAAAATATTCATATCAAGGAATTTGAATTTTAGTGTAAATTATTTATGGAACAACGATTTATCACGACAAGTTTAGATAAATTTGTATGATTCTCTTGCTTGCATTAATTCAATAAGAAACTCTGAATGTGTAACGGCATATGAATACCACCTAAACCCTTTTGTCTTGTTTTTGATTCATAACTGCCAAAGAGTGAGATTCTTTAGCCAAGAATTTACTATCATTGATAGTTTTTAAATACTGACTCCTCCTACACGACACGACAATATCGTAATCTGCCTTTGCCAATACCATCCTCGACCCTTACAAAAAAATCAATTATATATGAAAGTTTAAAAATATATAATCATTTACCTAATTACTTAAAGGACCTAGTCACTTAAATTATTTAAAAGGTCTGTGACGCTGATGTTGTTGGAGAAGGCTTACTATTGCCTGGAGGAATATTATTCCGATGTTACGAGTTTTGTTTAAGGGTTTTATTTGATATCTTTAGATAATTATTGTTGACATACCGTAAATAACCAAATTTTAATTGAATAACCAAACTTTAATGCCTACCCTTGTTTTTTTTTTTTTTTTTTAATGTTATTAATGTATATTATTGTTATTATAAATAAATAAATGAATCTAACCTTGTTATATTCAAAATGTAACGGTTTGACGCAAACCCCAAACCTCTCTAATTGATTCGTTGACGCCTGCCTTCCAAGAGACTCGTTGAAATTGTTGATGACGTTCAAAATATTGGTAGGAGGATCCTTCAACCTAGCAACTACGCTTACCGCTGTTGGTACTGACATATTGGAACGGAGAGGACACATAACGAAGCAAGCGCTGTAACGTAAGTTCCAATTTTCGCGAATAACCTTAAAAATAAAGGTCAGTGGTTACGTCAATTGACGTCACTTTAGATTTGATTATACCTTAAGTTTGGCTGGAACAGTTTTCGATACATTAACGGTGGAATTACCATCTATTAACTTATACCACAGTCTGCACCATACCCTTTCCGGTCCCCTGGTTTTGGTCGCAGCGATTATTCTTATATTCCTTTGGTTTCTTCTTTGATCGTAGTAAGCGGAAAAGACAAAAAACTTGTACCTGAAAAAACACGGTTTAATACGAGTGTATTAGTGTTAAATGTAAAGTATAAATCCTGCTAGTTGAAAAACCATAGGACTGGCTCTTTTTAGTGCCCGTCGCCATTTGCGTACGCCACATTTAATTTGTTTATAAGGTCGCGTTCGACGCCTATTATGGTTGGGCACTCACATTACCTGCTTCCATTGACATTTTGCCATGATCCATCAGATATTGAAAAATTTTCTGGAAATGCTGGTAACTGGTTTTCCGAAAAAAACTAAAAGAAAAAATAGTTAGAGAAGAAACAGCATAATTTGATAAGGTACCTAACAGGATTTATTTACCTTTGACATGAATTGTGGGGAATTGTCTATATTTGACAGTTGGGCATGTGACCGTCCAATCAAAAAAGCACCAACATCTGCGTTGTCCATCATTGCTTGGCCCACTCTGATAGAAATATAATCGTCTGCCTAAAATTTTGAAAGCCATTCAAAAGTAAGCTTCATTTCCCTAAATTTCTTTAAATTGTTCTCGTTCTTCCTTTCACAGAATCGGAAACATTGGTGAGCACTTGGGCTAGTTGGTAAACTCCTGAAATGTATTTGTAATTCTAGCCCGTAGGTCTTTTAAATTTTCGCAAGGGGTTTTGACAACCGAGTTTTTATAGTGTGGTTATAAAAATAAGGCTCACGGCGTTTGATCTCGCGGTAGCCACCTAATTCGATGTGATTGCTCACATGCACGCTGCCCTTCTGAGAATTTTTTGTTTTTTATGTTAGTCCGAGACTTTGGCTTCCATCTCTTATACAGTGTTGCCGCCAGGCGGATCATAAATGGGGGATTGATTGGAGAATCTCGAATTCACATTGCCGCGAAGCGAATATCCTTGTTGTCTAAAGAAACTGAATTCAAGAAAGCAAGTGTAGGAGATTCGATATATTCGTGACGCTTAAATAATTTTCAGACAACTTATATGTGTAACACTATTCTTTCTATTCACTGGGTCATAGAGGCCCGACAGGATCCGCTTAAATGCTTTAGGTACCTAATAAAAATTTCTAAAAGGAATTCCACTACCTAATTAATTTTACATGCGAATTTAACGCTCTAGAGGTGGTGGAGGAATTTGATTATAAAATGATCAAACGCGAGTTCTTGGGGCGTTTTGATTTTACAAGTTCATAGATTTGCTGTTGGGCCGGTGGCGCTGTCCGTTACAATTTTAAAGTAATGTAAAATACTTTTTTTAATAAAAAAGCATCTCCTTTTAATCTCGGTTTGAAGAGCCAAATTAAGCATAACTGTCCTAAAGCAGTACTGAAAAAGGGTACATTTTCAATTTTGGGCAACCAGTGATATCCCAAAATTTTGGTCAAACACAACTTCATGTGTTTGCTGACGATACTGCGATTATTGCCACTGCAAACCCGCCCAGGTTAGTACTCTCAATGCTGCAACGCTATATAAAACGCCTGGAAAATTGTTGGAAAGATGTAGTGGGTGCCAAGCTCTTTTCTGATGGTGCTTGGTTTTCAAATAGGAAAATACAAAATACAAGACAAAAGCCTCAAGAAAATCACAAGAATAATCAGGTTCGTTTAGGGGGGGGGGGGGGTTGCAGCCCGGCAGCCTCCCTCCCTTGGTTACGCCACTGAAAAGATGGAAATTTCGTTTAAATTATCAAATTAAATTAAAAGTAACATTTTTAACGCTGTCGACACACGTCAATTATTTAAAAAATTATTTCCGAATCCAAGACAGCTAATGATGATGACTAGCCGAACAATTGAACGAATAAAGAAAAGCAGTTAAAGATTGGATGTATCTTAAGAGCCGCATATGATCTCATATTATTTTATAGTTTGGACATAATAAGGTTATCGCCACTATTCTACTTTAAGCTTGATTTATAAACTCGAAAAGTTGGTGAGGTTGAAGTTATGATCAAGTTTGTGAGGTTAGATATTCCGAACTCCGAGCATAAAAATTGGTTATCTCGCACTACCCGGGAAGTTTTCGAACCTTACATGAACTTTACATGAACAACATGAACGAGTGTATAAATGGAACTGAGTGTTCCCTTTTGTTTAAATTGAACTCCTATTTCCAACACCAACTGAACCTCAACCTCGCCAACTTTTCGAGTTTACAAATCCAGCTTTAGAATCGTAGGTCAATAACATATTTGACAATAGGGTACCTACGCCCACAAAAGAGAGCCTACGCCTACCTGTAAAAAAGTGAATGCCCATGTCTTGTCATGTTTTGATCCTGTCAGTGAGGTTGACATATTGAACAGTATCATAAAAGACGTCAGCGAAATACCGTCAAAATTTTACAACTCAAAAAAGAGTCTAATAAAAAAACAAGAAAGAAATACTAAAATAGTATGCAGCTGTCCGATGAAGCGAAAGAAAGAATTCAAATAGTTCTGGATGCAACAAGAAGAGTTTTTCATATAGGATTCATTCCTTTCATCCTCTACATGGGATTCAAAATGGGCCCGGATTCGGGATGCGGAGCCATCCATTTCACCCATTTGTTGTGGCATTATTAAGTTGCAAGATATTTATTGAATTTTGAATTTTATAATAAACCCCATGTAGATATTTAAAGATGTTTTTTTTTTTAATATAGTTAAAGTAGATGATCGATCTTTTTAGAAAAAAATAGTTAAGGTTCGTTAGTTAAAAAAATAGGTCTTGAAACTATAAATATAATAATGGTGTATACAGGGTGAGTCGGGAGGAACGAACCAAACTCAAGGAGTGTATTATACACTCGAAAACAATGACAAGAAATTTAATAAAATTCGTTAAATCCTCTATAACTTGAAAACAAATAAAAATCGGATAGGAACATATGGGTTATTTTACATTGGTTTCACGTGCATAATATACTCCTTAAGTTTGGTATGTTCCTCCCCACTCACCCTATATAGATGTGGAGGCAAATGCAATCGCTTCCTTCGCACACACACCGCCCGCAGCGTCATAATGTGTTTTCTTAGTCAGAACATAAAAAAGGCAACTTACTTGAAATTCATTGTCGTAATCGAGTTTGTCCTTGCTATGTTGAAGGCTCATAGATCCATGTCGTACCAGAACACCTGCAATTTTCTTTTTCAATGCACAGTCTTTATAAAAGCCTAGTCTATAATAAGTCCTATCGTTTAAATACCATGATAACTTACACAAAAAGGTTAAACCAAAAAAGTTTTTGGTTAAAAAAAATATTAAGTAAATTAAACTACAAATAAAAGTGTATTTAATTTGTACATTTACAGTTCAAATGTTTAGTTCTTCAAGGCAATACAGCACAATCCGAATGAGACCACGCACCCCACAGTTGACGTTTTATCATTTGAAGGGACCTCGCGTTATTTCTCCTGGCAATTTATAGGTCCCGGGTTCAAATCCCGGCTTGAGCATGGACGTTTTCAAGTGCTTGTTCAAATATTATGTAATTATATATATGATAGATAATAAAGCCACTGGCTGAATGGCTGAACAGTCAAAGCCAACATGTTTTATTTAAAAAAAAGTAACCATCCTTCGCCGTTTTTTGTTCGGCTATACAACTCATTACAGTACAAACATGCAAAATAATCCTCATAACTGTGGCTGTCGATATTTATATCACCACTTGAAACTTGGAGAATATTTTTTAAAATTTA
Organism: Polydrusus tereticollis; assembly: GCA_963920685.1. Taxonomy (NCBI): domain Eukaryota; kingdom Metazoa; phylum Arthropoda; class Insecta; order Coleoptera; family Curculionidae; genus Polydrusus; species Polydrusus tereticollis. The sequence continues at coordinate 11,744,973 of OY987333.1, forward strand.
TTTCGAACCTTATGAGACTTGGGAGCATAAAAATTCAAGGATTGTCAAAATAAGGACCACCCTAATGCCCCTCTTCAGTAACCAGACCTGGGACCACCGAGACGACACGAATACTTTGTTTTTTTCTTAAATTTTTGGGAGCATAGTAACAAAAATATTCTAGATAGTATTTAGCGTCCGAGAGAAAAGGTTGCGGTGAGTCGGACGTAGAGAATTAATTGTACCTAGGTACTTACTTACAGTTATCATTGTCTAGGTACGGCACCCCGAGGTTGTCCATTATTTTTTGACTCGTATGCTGTAATACAAGAGAAGACTTATACAAATACTTTTTGTCCGATTCACCACAGGTTTTTGTCCCTTTAGTGCAAGTAAATATATCGTCACTAACAGTGCTTTCTCCATCAACTGGTGGAAAATTGAGTAGTAGTATTCTTTCCAGATCATAACGAACAAACGATTGGCCTGCCACGGCCATATTGAATTCGTTCCACAGAACTCAAAAACATTCAACGAACAATTCAGTATGGCCGTTGAAGGCAAATATGTGGCAAATATACACGGATTCAATGCTTAGTTTACAGTCGAGTCCTGTGCTGTATATAGATATATACTTCCCATTGTTAACATCTTTAATAACATCATTAACTTTAAGTATTATTAAGTATAAATAACAGAAAAAAAACACATATTGAACAACAATAACTTAATAAAACACACAAAACCAAAATCGCTGTTTAAACTGACACTGACGTTCACACAAAAATAAAGGTTAATTTTTGGACGTTTGCCGTCGACGGCCATATTGGAAGCATTTTGTGACCCCAATATGACCGTGGCAGGCAAACATAACCTGGTTGGGATTGCCTAATTAGTTTAGTGCTTGTTTGAAGGTTAGATACAATGATGTATCATAAATGATAGCCGTGCTTTGGACTTCCATTGTCATTGTTTCTCACAACGTTTTAGCTGATGAACATCTCCAGCCATCTTCAGATGAATATTGAACAAGCTGCAAGAGTACACAGATAAAAGGGATATCCTAATATGAGGCAAAACGAATTTAAAACAAGGCCGCCATGTCTTTCGTCAGGTACATCCTTGGAAGCAATTTTTGCAATTATCTTAGCAGAAAGAAAACTTTACTTAAACTAAGACAACAGATATAAACCATTCCAAGCATAGCATTGAGTTAAGTTCATTAACTATCCTAAAATAAGACTAGTTATTTCTTAGTGTTAATCTAAAAGAATCAATTATTTAAGTAAGATTTATATTACACCGGTCCAAGAGATGACATCCTTGAATAAAAGCCTTTAAATCTGAATGTACTGTGTAGAAGTATTTATTTATTTCTGTCAAGTATAATAATATGTGTCTTTGCTTCAAGGACACAAGGCCTTGTTATTGCTTTGACTCAAAGACAACATCCTCGAATTAAGACAAAGAAATTCGTAATTTCTTCCGTTAAAAGATTTAATGAAATTGTTCTAAGTTCATATGACTTGTTGCAAGAACCCATTTCTTTGTAGCCAACCTACGAATACCTGGACAGCTTTAGGGAGTTTTATTGTTCGTTTATAAATAGATGTTTTCACTATTTTTATTTGTTCACACAGATGATCATATACTAAGAGCAAATTCACTCTAAATAAGATTATTACCTTCAGAATAAGTAATTTAAAGTAAAGATAATTTATTCTTTTGTGGCAAGTGCTGCTTTTTATCAGTGTATTTATACTACCTAGGGGGCAGCAAAGCATGCCCGTGATGAATTCAACTATGTGTTACTGTATGGTCTTAATCTAAGCTTACCTTTACTAAACAAGAGTTTCCAAATATTTGTTATGTCTAAGGAGGGTTTACTGCAGCAGTCAGGATTCTGGGATATGACAGCCGCTTCTTTGAATTTCCTCTTTCGCCAATGTTTTTCCTTGAGTATAATTTTGGCTTCTGACCATTGCAAGTGGTGGCCGTGGCTCCAAACCTGATCTGCTGCACCAGATTCGGTTTTATTTTTGCCTTTTCAATTGTCTGATTTTCAAACCATTCCATGTAAATTTTAAGGTTTACTGGAGGGAGGGATGATCTCATCGGTAGTCCGTCCAATTGACTGTAGAATCTATCCTTTTCTTGGGAGTAGGAATTATTAAGACAGCATTCCAGTAGGTCCATTATGGCATTATAGCGATTAGGTCCTCCCCAAGTCGATCATCTGGTTGTATTTTTTTTCACTTATAATCTCAACGAGATGTTGCGAGTTTTTCACATATGATGATGTGGTTGTAGTATTGGGAGCAGAAATCTGGACAGTTCGTATGTTGGAGAATTTCTGCAGCTTGTAGGTACTTGTGTATTTTTGGTAAACCGTATAAATGTCGGAGGTTTGCTGCGGTGTTTAGCGTGTTCGTTTTCTATCTGGAATGTATCGTTCATGCTTCTTAAGTGTATGGTATATCTTCCTTCAATGGTGGTAGTGGGTCCTTTGAGATGCACTGGTAGTTTCCTTCTTTCAAGACTTTTTCGATTTTTTGGTTGTAGGTGGGAACATCTATAACAACGGTCGCATTTGCCTTATCTGTAGGTAGAATCTTAATGTACGTATTTGCGTAGGGTGGACAGGGTAATTGGTTGAAGGGAGAAGCAAACAGTGCAGCAGATCACGCTTGGACAGACGGCCACCACTTGCAATAGTCAGAAGCAAAAATTATGCTCATTTACGAAAGAGGAAATTCAAAGAATATTTGGAAACCCTTGTTAAGTAAATGTAAGCTTAGATTAAGGCCATACAGTAACACATGACTAAATGGTCTCGGTCATGCTCTGCTACCCCTAGGTAGTATACTCTTGTAGCTTGTTCAATATTCACCTGAAGAGATGTTGAACCAGTTGGAACGTTGGAAAAAAGAAATAAATAATGACAATGGAAGTCCAAAACACATCTATCATTCTTTATTAGTTTATTTACCTGCAGCTTTTTCTTTTTCATCGATGAAAAAAATTTCCGTAAAAACTATAATTCCAAATACGGCGAAAAACATCACTACGATGAAGAAACTCATGTTGGCTCTCTGCTTATTTCTAAACGTTAGGTATTTCTTTTTGCCCCCGCTGGAAGATCCCATATTTTCTTAAATCTACAAAAAAATACGCCATTCCGCATTAGGAAGAATTTGAAAATATGTTATGGATAAATATTTTTTCTCTACAATATAAAAAATAATAAACAATATAATAAAGAAGTAGGAGCCCGATATACGGGGTGTTTCAGAAGTACGGTACGTAACTTAAGGGGGTGATTCTCAATAGTAATATGTTAAGTACATGTAAAATTGCTGAAAATCATGCATGAAGGTTTGTTGAAGGAACAGCTTGAATGCATTTTTATTGTTATTTACCAAAAAGTGCCCGACCGAAGGGATAAAAATGCATGAAAGCTGTTTCTTTAGGGCAACAAATCTGAGTGCATGATTATCAAGCCATTTTACATGCACGAAATATATTTTTTAGACTATTTCCTGAATGAACAACTAGTAGGTGCAGAAATATAAGACAACATTTTTATTTCGAGCAATACAAAGTATTACAATTGAAAACACAATTATTATAATTATTATAATAAATGCTCCGAAACGACTCATTTTGATAAATTGACGCGAAACTGTCAAAGCAGAAATTTCAACTTGTTGTGACAGTGACGGTTATTCTCGTAGGTAACCAACAATGAAAAACCAGAAGAGTGCAATTTTCAGCTCAATCGCGACCGAGGGCTGATTTTCACCGAAAATCAAGTGAAAAGCGCATTGTAGTTACAGTATATGAGGGAAATAGTCTATGATATTCTAAAAGAAAAAGTTCATATGAGCATGTGTCCGGAGTTGCCTCATTTTTGATATACAGGGTGATAAAGTTTTTTAAAGAAAAGTGGTTTACCGTAATTTTTTTAAATATCCTGTAGTAAGCGGCAATTTAAAAACATTATAACTAAATAAAACTCGGGAAAACTTTTGGTCATTTTAGAAATAGAGAATTTATTTTTATAATCATTCAGATTTAAAAAAAATAATAATTTTATTAAAGTTATATCCAGTACGAGGAGTCTTTAAGGAAACGAAAAATATTTTATTTAAAATAAGTTTTGGGAGAAATATTGAAAATTAAAATAATTCTAAAATAAAGTAGGAGACCTTTTTGAAAATTTTTAAAGTTAAATTGAACTTCAAAGTTTTATTAGAATAAGTTGAAATAAAGTAAAGATAATTAAAATAATGTATCTTAAATATTTTCAGATAAATTAAGTAAATAAAATGGATAAGTTAAGCATGAACAAAAGTGTTATTCGAATTCAGACAACTCTAAAATAATTCAAGAAAATAAAAAATTAGTTAAAAATATTTGGAAAACTCACGTTCTTAAAATAAAATAATCCAATAAGGGGGATCAAAAGGTACCGTACGAGATAAACTGAAGAAATTAGGCGCTGCTAAAGTTTAAATAGTCTCTCTCCCACCTCGGAGAAGACGCGCTAGTACGATTTCTGATTGGTCAAAACTCGAACTGAAACTAGATTTATCTGGATAAATCGCGGAATGGGGACGGATCACGTTGGAGTCAAGAAGTAACGTCCAGCTGCAACTATTTTCTAGTAAGTGTAAAGTAAATTGAGATAATTGCCTTTGAAAAAAGTCGAAATATTTTGTTTTTCTCGTACCGACAAAGGGATTCCAGAAACTGGAACACTTGTGTAAACATCTGCGAGCACTTGCAGCTGTTGTTTTGAGAAAAGGAGTTAATTTTTGACCGTCGTAATGTTCAAATACCAACAAAGTTAATATCGTCGTCCGTTGAAAGTTGCCGTGCCGTTATAGTCAAGTGTGGTCGCGAAAAGTTTAATTCGGAAGTTGAAAGTGCGTTGACCCTAAGTCACACGGAGATAGTAAGGTATCGTCGCGGTTTCAGGAACCTTTACTTATTGACTTGGCACGGTAAGGCGAAAAGTTTTATTGAATAAAGCATAAAGTGAGCGCATTGCGACGCTAGGATTATTTGTCATTTAAATAAGTAAGTGAAGAAATTTGTTTGTGAATTTAAATTTTAATGTTGGTGGCTCCGATAGAAATTTGATATTTTAATAAATAAGTGAAACTGATGGTGGCTTTGTGGTTTTATTGCTAGGAATTAGAAATAAACTCATTTAATTTACAATTATTGCTTCCTTTGAAAGAAAAGTATAAACTATTTCAATTCAACAACAATTTGGACGTAATTGGTGTAACACACTGGTACTGCGAACCCCGTTGAGGACTTTAGTAGCCGTCTTGAAGGGATGAGGTCATAAAACAGTAAGTACCCGTTTGAGAATAGAAGGTGGGCGCTACAACCCTTTGCCCGATTTTATTGAAATTTGGTACCGTTATTCATAATTATATTAAAAAAAAATATTTTATTTATAATTTAAATGTTTTAATTGACTTTGAAATACACAGGTATTTTCTTTGTACATGCAATAAAGTGGTTTTTATCTATTATTTATATTATTATTATTCAAAAACGAAGCAAGATTCGAAAATAATTCGGGAAACAAAAAAAAATGTTTTATTAGTTAGTTAATCGGAAGAACAATATGAAACTAAGTAAATAGTCAGTGACCTACATCTTTTTGTTAATATTCGTTAATGTGCTCCCCGGGACGCCACTGGACTTGATAAATTTAATCTAGCCTCTTATGATTATGAATAGCGGTACCAAATTTTAATAAAATCTGGAAAAGGATATTTAAAAAAGTATAAAAAACAGAGTTTTTTTTAAACTTTAATACCCTGTACATCACGAATGGGGCAACTACAGACACATGTTCATATAAACTATTTTTCGTAGAATGCCATAAGGAATCTTCCTTAAGTTACGTATCGTATTTTTTAAACACCCTTTATGAAGCCAAAATACAGAGATATCGCTTACATAGACTTACCAACATTTGAATTTTAGCTTAGTTGTACTACCGATCACTATCAGATTTTTATATTATTAGTCCACATCCCTTTAGATACCGCATAGAGATGCTGAGAATTTTATTTTGACAAATTATTTCACAACGACATCTTACTGGTTCCCGAAAATTATAATACCATACGCGTACGCCAAAGATAGTGTAAGTGTTATAACCAAACATAACGGCACCCATTTTTACAGATCTTAATTTAAACAAACATTATAAGAGTTGCACGAAAAACAACATATACAGGGTGACTTTTTAAAAGTATCACAAGGTTTTAAATATTGTCATGAAATTTTGTTGAGGTAATAGGGACATGAAGGGACATATTTAACAATATTTTTTTACATTTTACCCATTTTTTTAATTTTGAGGGGTGTTTGGAGTTTTATATGAGACGATCTACTTTTGTAGCTAAAATTCGAATCAGTTGAAAATTTCAAATCAATGTCTAGTGTGGAATTATCGGGGATACAGTCATATTGATTCTGATTTCAGAATTGTTCACCCGTACAATGATTCAGTATTGCTCACCATTTATATATCCCTTTATCACTCACATCGTCAATGTCTGTTTGGAGCGCAGCTATTTTCCAAACGCATGGAAGACATCAATTATCAAGCCCATTCCGAAAGTGACTAATCCTGAGTCTTATTCAGATCTCCGACCTATAAGTCTACTCCCTGTTTTGTCCAAGGTTCTAGAAAAGATAGTATATTCCCAGATCAATAAGTACGTGAATGATAATAAGTTAATCCCAGAGGCTCAGTCTGGTTTTCGAAAGAACTACAGTACATCTACTGCGCTCTCTGGAGTTTTGGATTCGATTGTTAGGGACCTGGATGCTGGGAGGGTGTCTGCGTTGGTACTCCTGGATTTCTCTAAGGCCTTTGATACCATTAGTCACGATTTGTTGTGTTCAAAACTTGGATACTACGGTTTTCAGCGGTCAGCTGTAGGGTTAATCTCCGCGTATTTAAGTAACCGAAGTCAGCGGGTTGTTCTGAACGGAGAAACCTCGTTGGCGAAGCCAGTTACATCGGGGGTGCCTCAGGGTTCGCTTCTCGGACCACTATTATTTATTTTATATACGGCGGATATACTTAAGTGTATCGAATGCTGTAGCTACCAGGCTTACGCCGATGATACACAACTAAGTTATAGTTTTTTTCCAGCAGAACATCATATCGGTGAATTTGTGATCAATCGAGAGCTTCATAATATATCTGAGAGTTCAAAGAAGCACAATTTAATTTTAAACCCCGACAAGTATGTGGTGGTTGTTCTTGGAGGGCGTAGAATGCAAAGCGTTGACAGGGCTCTGCAGCTGCATATTGAGGGTATACCTTTACCTGTAAGAAACGTCGCAAAGTCTTTGGGAGTTTGGATTGACTCCAATTTAAGGTTTATGGACCAGGTTAACAAAACAACTCAAAAAGCTTTTCACAGTCTCAAGATGTTGTATGCTAATAGACACATCTTATCAAAGCGACTTAGAAAGATGTTAACTGAGTCATTGGTTCTGTCCCACTTTAATTATTGTTCCTTTGTTTATGGTCCCTTTCTCAATCTCCTCGAAAAGAAAAAGATCCAGAGAGTGCAGAATTCTTGTTGTCGTTTTGTTTGCTCGCTGCGAAAGTATGACCATATAACGGATTCACTTCGTCAGCTCAAGTGGATCAATATGAGTGGCCGAAGAGATCTCCATTTTGCAGGGTTTGTCCACAAAATAATGCTTTCTGGTACTCCTTCCTTCCTCTATAATTTGTTGACTCCTAGAAGCTCAACTCATCACAGGGACACCCGTAATAAGGGTCTCTTTACCATCCCTAAACACTCGACGGCTTTGTTTAGAAAATGCTTCAGCTATCAAGCTACTCATATTTACAATAAACTCAGCAATGAACTTAAGTCACTTGCGCCGCAAGTATTCAAAACCCGGTATAGGCGTCTTTTATTAGAATCACAGTAGATATTTGTGTTTATATACTTATAGTTTGAAATAGTTTGAGTTAACATCATTATTAGTATTCTGTTATTGTGTGCATTTGTATTTGGATTAGTGAATTAATTTTAATCAACTCACAGCTACCTAAGGTTAGATGTAAGAATAGCTATTACAGCTAAATCTCGCCTTGGGTTCATTGTGTTTTTTATAGCTCTTTTTATCGTAATTGTAATTTTTGTAACATTCTTAAATAAAAGTCGATTTATTATTATTATTATTATTATTATTCGCATTTCTTTGAAGGATATTTAAATGGAGAAATGTACACATATTTTTTAAGAACCCAACTACCTCAATTATTAAACCAACACATACATCTTGACATATGACAGGACGGGGCTCCACCTCATTATACAGTACAGGTCCGTAACTATTTAAATGAAATATTCGCAAGCAGATGGCTTGGTCGAGTTGGTCCGGTCAACTGGCTTGCTCGGTTCCCAAATTTGACCCGCTTGACTTCGTCTTGTGGGGCGTTGTAGAGGACAAAGTAATGGCAACTGCACCTACAACTTCAGATGATATGAAAGACTGAATCCGTTTTATCTGCTTATTAATGGCATCTGAGCGAGTACGAAATTCATATAGATAAAGGATGAGAAAGGGCTTGGAAGTTGAAGGGGGATATTTTAAACACCTTCTCAAGCACGATAGACATTAAATAATTTGAAATTAGGTTGTAAGTTATTCCTTTATTGCAACATCATAATAAATCAATTCCGTAACTAGGGGAGCAACATACATGGTTTTACACGTAGATCCACATTTTAGCAACAAAAATACAACATTTCATATAATAAAATATAATAATAATAAGTTTATTTCACATAGTTACAATATAATAAGCAGGTTAATATGTTATTTTTCAATAAACTTATTCATCAATTCCCCAGAAGACGTGCTTGTTAGGGGCAAATCTTATTTATTTAAAAGTACCTATTTAAAATTATGAATAATTAAGAATATTTCTATAAAAAGTTGCAAGTATTTAATAAACGCTACTTTCTTGATGATAGATTATTAAATTTCTGAAAAAGATTGATTATATAATTGATTCACAATAATAATGTCATTAATTAGTTATAGCATTTTCAAAAATATCTTTATAGCGTTTGTTTCCAATATTAATGTCTCTATTTCAATTTTATATTTTTTTAATGAAATAATTTTTTTTAATATTTGTTGGTAAATAATCATTTAAATAAAAGCATAAATATTTAAAAGTTCTTTTGTCCTACGGACTTATTTATTTTAGGTTTTATGGACATTTAATTTTTATAACGTGTATTATGGTTATGGTCTTTAAATTGTATAAGGTTTAATTTTTTAAAAATATATATTAAACTATTATAAATGTAAATTTGTTTAACGTTAATCTTTTTTGTTTCTGAATATAATTCATTTGAAGGGTAAAATCTTAAATGAATTTTGACTAATGCATCATATAATATTTCTAGATGTTTTATATCCACAAATATTTTAATGCTTTTAAAAATTGGTAATATACTTCTTAATTTTTTAATCAAATATTCTACTTGAAAATTCCAATATAATTTACTGTCAAAAATTATTCCCAAATATTTTACAAGATTAACTTTTAAAATTTGAATGTCATCGTTAATATTGATGCTATTCATATTTTGTGGTACATTATTTACGTTTAAAGTAAAAGAAAGATAATTTGTTTTATTAAAATTAATTGTTAATAAGTTATTATCAAACCCATTTTTTATAATTTTAAAATCTTTTTTTAATTTTCTTATTTAAATTGTCCCAATTTGTATCTATGGATTTTTCCATCGCAATTTATGCTAAATTAATCATTAAGATAAATATTAAAAAATAATGGCCCAAAAACTGTCCCTTTGAGGAACACCATTTTTAAATACTTTTGAATAGCTTTCTTCTTTATCTATTTTAACATAAGTTGGTATATATTTAAGATAGTTTTTAATCGATTCTAATAATTGCATTCCTCTAAAACCAGTATTTTCAATTTTTTTTAATAGTAAATTATGGCTAACCGTATCAATTTTGTTTAATCCAGAAAAATACAAATACAAGGTGTTTAAATATAAATATTGTTCCTAAATGTCATGTACATACGGTAGGGGTGATTGCCTGGCTTATTTTATGACTAAAAATCCATATAAACATAGGTCCGCAAACGCTTCGTTATCGATCTACAGGGTGTTCAAAATTCAAGATTTTTTAAGTTTTTTCTTAATAGCTCCTGCAGCTTTTGAGATATTTTGCTCAAATATGAAACACAGGTTACGCTGTAGGACTTACATCATCGGGCATGCCAAATGGTTCTGAGAATCTACAAGAAGATATTTTTTCCGGGGTCATGCCCCCTTTTTTCCTCCTGAACTTTTTTGTGGTGCGCCGTTAATAGAGTCTAAAATATGAAGTGTATATTTTCTTTTGTTTATAAGCTTTTTAGTCTCTTGTTGGTTTTCTGTATCTGCGACCGATATCGAGAAAAAAAAATAAGAAACGATTTTCTGTATTTCGCTAGATAAAAATAAAATGTTTAAAATGATCTAGTAGGCTTTGGCTTTATTTGGATACTCTCTTGTGTTTATTAATTTTGACAGTTAGCATTTGATATAGCGGGTAGTTGCAAACTGTAGGGCGTAAAAGTGTTTTAAATACGCGTCAAAATCACGTAACAATGCCAAATTTTATGAATTCTGAAATGGCTGAGATGCCAGACGTCTGTACATGGAGCGCTATCTCAATAGAATGATACCTGATCATCGAACATTATTGAATATTCATAGACGTCTTGTCGAAACTCGAACTTTTAGTAAGAATAACAATGTAGGTAGACCACGTACTGTTAGAACACCACAGATCGAAGAAGCTGCAGCTGTCCTAAATGAAATAAAAGAAAATCCCGGCACTAGCACCAGAAAAACCTGTGAACATTTAAATATTAGGCATCAAGTTGTTTGGCGTATCCTGTTTGATTCTATGCTATACCCTTACCATGAGTACGGGCATCAATGAGAAGAAAAGTGAGCGCATCTATAAGGGTTGAAGGAGGTCACTTTCAACAATTGCCTTAACATAGTTCTCCTGTTATTATAATTATTTAGGTTTTTTGTATTGTAAATCATTTCTATTAAGAACTAAAAAAAATCTTGAAATTTGATCATCCTGTAGATCGGTAACGAAGCGTTTGTGGACCTATGTTTATATGGATTTTTAGTCATAAAATAAGCCAGGCAATCACCCCCTTTCGTATGTACATGACGTTTAGGAACACCCTGTATAATATGCGTATAATATATATTTTATATAAAATTTCAAACTTGACCCTTACCCCTCAAGATTGAGCAAAGGGTAAAATGTAAAAAATATGTATAAATATATCCCCCCTTATTCCTATTACCTCACCAAAATTTCATGAAAATATTTAAAACCGTTATCGAGATAACTGTGACATTTTAAAAAACTCACCCCGTAATAACAACGAGCAAACTATCGTAGCAGCTAAATATCTCCTTTTACTGTGCACATTTTGATTGAAAAACGTTTACTTCAATTAATTATTAATTAAATTTGTACAAGCACTTATCATGTGTATTTTTTTTATTATAGTTGGTGTTCAGGGAGTATGGCCACACGTTTAATTAATCTTTGATTAAGTTTGAGATAAAACGTTCATATAATAAGGGTGAGATCGAAGCGGCTGTGTTGTCCAGCTGTTAAAATTTAAAAAATACTAAAATAAAAATCCTGTTCCAAGTAAGGAAGGCATACGAAATAGAATACCTAATTGATTCATGCGTAATAATAGTCCAAGATACATCAGGTATTTGATGGTGAGGTCGCTTTTCAATAATGAGGCGAATAATAGTCGAAGGGGGATATTTCCAGTATCTAATCTAGGAAAAGTTACTGTTTAGTTTCTAGCAATTGTTATTACAAAAACTAAGTACCTAATATTTAACACCATGTTTTCTAACTAAAAACAAAATGTATGTATACTTTTTTAACACCTTTAAAAAATTATAGAAGTTAGGTTTTTCTAATCGATGCTAATTAGATTTTTTGTTTAAAATTGATTTCGTTTTGATATTCAGGCGGTTCTTTGTGTATTTTGGCTTCAGTTTTTAGATAAAGGCAGCAAAAGCGACTGACGACAGTATTGTACCTCAATATTACTTACCTAGTCTTAAAATCACACGAAATATATACTTATCATATTTATAAAACACAACCAATTATATCAACAGCTGATCAGGCCCTTTTTTCCTTGTCCACCTTGATAAAGGTGGAGATAGGTCCGTGGGATATTGTCAACTTTTCACTGTAAACACTTAATAAACTCATAATTACTAAAATGGCCAAGAACGTCCGGTTTTAATTTCGTGATAAATACCGAGTTTTCAGCGTAAAAAGTGCCAGTATTATTAATGGAAACATCGTTCGGGTGTTGAACATTGTCAATGGAAAATTCGGCGAACGATAATGGAAAAAGGAAGCATGCGCGTGAACCGTTTCACTTGTCCCTTATTTAAATGCGGGAGTTAGCAGGATCGATATGATGGTTGAGGATATTAATGGAATAAAGACAGATTGGGATTCTGCAAACGTTACACCTACGTGTATTATCTGTTGTCCGTATGTTGGTTTGATAGGGCAAATCTCATCATTGTGTATGCTTAAATACTGATTTTTTAAAACTAAACTAGGCAAAATTACGGCAACATTATAAATTTGCAATATATTTCCAGCTATTTTTCTTCTGAACCTAAAGCATTTTTAAATTCTGAATAATGCCTTGGTCTAAAGGTTGGCAATGTAAGGTAGTATTGGGTGGAAGGTGAGACGTTGCATTATCCAGAAACAATACCACTCTTCTATTCCGCTTCTTAATCTTGGTATCAAATCTGTGAAGCCATGTTGTCATGATGTCTGCTGTCATGCACACTTTTTTGTTCGAGACCCATTGAAGACGTAACTTATCAATATGTGCGCCCTTAAAACATCGAGAATTTTTGCTTTTGCCTATTGTAAGTGGTTCTTCTTTCTCGCCTTCCATATTTGCACAGAACAGAATTATTGTAAATCGTTGTTTTCCTGTTTTTTTCCAGTACACTTGTCATCTTTCAATACATGTTTTGTTGGCAATGCACGACAGTAGAGAACCTGTCTCATCTGCATTAAATATGCCCCTTGGGGCCTAATCTTTTAAAATGGTCAGTAGCCTTTCTTTCCAAGGAGTTACAACTGTGATATTGATATCGGCTGATTCGCTACATATTTTCTTGAATGAATATCGTGCTCATGACGGAATTCTTCTAACCATTTATTTGATGCTTTGAAGTTATCTAGTCCTAGACATTGAGCAGATTTGAGGGCTCTTGCTTGAATCATGGGCCCGGATATTGGTAAGTGCTTGTTTCGCGTCTTGCAAAACCAGTTAAAAACAACTTGGTTCACTGCCAGTCCTTCGGTTTTGGGGAATTTTCTTTTTCGTTCACCGTTGCCACCTTCTTGAAATAAATTTCTAACTTCTGCTTTATTTTGAAGCAACATAGTCACTTGGGTCTTACCCACTTTAAATTTTTCAGCCAATTTCTTGGTATTTCCTGCTATTTCAATTTTTTCGCCTAAAGAAAAATATTTCTTTTTTCCCGCCGTCTTCAAATATTCACGCTAGTCCCAAAACACACAAAAACTGTTTGAAACAAAACTAATGTTAACAACCGATTTATTAGGCTTCAAAGCAAATTGAATGGATCCGCCTGCAATAAAGCAATTAGTGTATGTAGGGGAACCTGTTGTATCTTGGACGTGGTTGTACCTTGAACATAGCATCTAATTTTGAATCTCGCGGGATTTTTTAGTATATCTGTGATGTTAAGGAAATGTTGCAATTTAGTGAAAATACGTTGCCATGCCTGGATGTACTTTTTGAATAACATGCAATTTTGCTGGTTTGTCTTGAACTAGCCATTTTTGACCACCGTTGACAATCTGACAACAATAGCCAAGGCGATTAACAAATTCTTTTTGAACGTTGTCGATGACAATCAAGAGGAGTTGAATATGGCGATCTGGGTGACCACTCAATCGTCCCTCTCCTACCTATCCAACGATTTGGGAAAACTTCATCTAAATAAGCGCGAATAGGTAAAGCGTAATGTGGCGGGGCTCCAACTTGTTGGAAAAAGAGGTCACGCTGGTGTACATCGGGTTCTTCTAAATCCGGATACAAAGTTAAAAAAACTTTTTTGTTGGAAATAAATGAAAAACTGCAGTTGTGTGCGGAAACGTTGGTATTAATCACTATTTCATCAAAAGTATCGAAAACTCTGACATTGTCAAAAAACTAACCTACAAAGCAAAAAAATAATTGAAATCAGACTTAAGATATGTTGGAGAAAGGTTCCGTTGTCTAGTTGCTTAATTTAATAACAACAAACAGGTATCAAGTCAAAGTAGAAACAGCGCGGCAATGCCGCTGTTTACAATCTTTTAATGTATCTACGGTGCATCGAGGCGAAAAATCCGCATGGAAACAAGACAAGACAGTTGAGTTGTAAAACATATAACCAATAACAATTATTTAGAATACGGCGCCTTTAACGCCCAGACTAAATTCCCAGAATCTGCCGAAGTAAAGCAAGCATCTAGCGTCGCTGAAGGCGGAATGAGCCTACGTGACTAAAAGCAGGGTTTGAAACAGCATGACAGAATGTTACTGTGTAGGAGAAAGACCGATGATATATCGCAAATAAGATTTGACGTGTTGAGTCTACGTGACTGGGCGAACGAGGAGAGATCTGTAACAGTCATTAGTGGAAAGCGGACGGTTTCCCTCGCGGTTTACGTGAGTTTTTAGTTTTTTTTCTGGCACTCAAACCAAGTAATTAAGTCGGTCAGTTCGCGGTGTTATCCCGAAGATATCTTCTTCGACTGCCTATCCACTATTGTTGGATGTTGGCGACCATATTTCCATTCATTTCTCTGTCGGTTGCTGTGTAGACCAACTCTCCTATCGTCCTGAACCCCGTCCACTCTCTTATATTTCTTAACCATGACAATTGCTTTCTGCCCATGCCTCGCTTTCCCTCTATTTTTCCCTCGACAATAAGTTGCAGCAGTTGATATTTTCAGTTTCGCATTATATGACCAAAGTACGATGTTTTCTTCTTTTTGACATTGAGCATTAACTCACGGTCTCTGCCGATTTTTCTTAGAATTTCGTCGTTGGTTACTCTGTCCGTCCATGGCACCCTCAGCATTCTACGATACATCCACATCTCAAATGCTTCTATTTTGTTGATGGGCGATGCCTTCAATGTCCAGGTCTCTTCCATGATTTCCTTAAAGATGTCTTCTGAATAGAGATTAAATAGAAGAGGTGATAATATGCAACCTTGTCTTACGCCTCTACATATGGCAATATCTTTAGTTTTAACGTCATTTGTTTTTACGTGAGCAGTCTGATGCCAGTACAGATTCTGTATACAACGGATGTCTTTGTCGTCTAAGTCTACCTTTCTTAATATGTCAATTAGTTTATCATGCCTTACTTTGTCAAAGGCCTTTTCAAAGTCCACAAAACATATGAAGACATCTTTCTGAACATCTCTGCAGTTTTGAATGAGCACACGCACACTGAAAAGTGCTTCCCTGGTTCCCATCCCACTTCTAAATCCAAATTGAGTATTTGCTATATTGGCCTCGCACTTGCGATAAATTCGATTGTGTAGGATTTTAAGGAATATCTTAAGGGCATGACTCATTAGACTAATTAAACGATGGTCTTCGCATTTCTTTGCTTTGTTTTTCTTTGGAAGCGGAATAAACGTAGATCTAAGCCAGTCTGTCGGATAACGACCTTCATTATAAATCTTGTTAAAAATTACTTCTAGAAGAGGAAGATTGTCTTCATTAATAAGTTTAATAATCTCTGCTGGCAAGTCATCAGGGCCAACTGCCTTATTGCTTTTGGCTTGTTTTAAGGCATGGCGAATTTAATCCTTTGTTATTGCGGGACCCGTACTATTCATTTCGTTGTTATCTTCTTCTAAATTTGTTCTTTCATTATCTTGAAAGAGTTCTTTAACGTAGTTCTCCCATTGTCTTGCTTTTTCCTCCCTTTCGAGAATAATCACGTCATCCTTGTTGACAAGTACTGTAGGTGCTTTGGCTTTATATATTCCAGCAGCTTCCTTTAGTTTCCCGAAGATATACTAATGTGATTATTATAGTAGTAGACTTAAGTAGAGTTCCGTATCCCGCCTTGCAGAAAGCACACGGTCTCGCGGCATATTGCGCGGTTTTAGTTGATTTTATGGTATACAAGCCATGAAAATTCGCGGTATTGGATCCCGAAGGTGTAACTAATATGATTATTATACCTCAGCTCAAGTTTCGTTTATCTGTTGAAATAACGTGGTCAATTCGCGTTGAATGTGCGAAGGTAGAATAACGTAGTTATTATACCACGACACGAGTCCTGTTTATCTATTGTAAAAGGCAGTATCATGTTAGTAGATACGATAAATTCTTGAAAGGTTAAGAATACAGTAGTGCATCCCGATATTATTGTTTGTTTAGTGATGTAATGTTAGTGATGTAAAAATGTATAGCTATTTTAATGCAGTAAGTAGTTACCATACTAAGGTGTAAAAGTAAAAAGCATTTGCTGCTACGCAGAACGGATGTTAAGATGAGTAAATGAAATACCAGAAGTAAATAGATATACCTTGTGTGAGAAAAAAGCCTTTTACTTTAACTGACATATTTTGAACCACGCAACCTGTGAGAAATACAGTAAACAATTTATGTTTGGCGCAAGCAAATAAAGGCGGCGCCAACAAGGTGTTATAGAAAGTAAATAGCAAAATTACACAATTTTGATGTTTTCTATAAATTTAAATATTTCTGTTTTCTGATAAGTAAACATATCCATCATTACATCATACTAATAAAGACAAGGAGTAACGGGTTTACTGTTTACCACATGAAATAAATAAGAAAAAAATTACAATATAAATATGGCACATTTATTTATTGACCAAAATAATAAAAAAGGACAAAAACCAATGTAAAGATAAAATATCACAGTCCGAACCATACTGAAGTTAAAAGTTTAAAGGCGTACATATAGCCAAATAAATAAAATAGGGGACAAAAATATAAAAGTGGTAAAAATACAAATTTCTCAATTTCTCCTCGAAATAAAGTCGTACTGATATCGTGTGGGAAGTCTGGCATAATGAGCTCCGTAACATTCGAAGTCCATATTTATGTGAGTTTCTCCTGAAATATAACAATAAAGTAATTAATTTTTGCGAGAAAACAAAAAAAATTCCCATCGTCAAACTTTTTTCTGTATAATTCGTCACCTCTTGTAAGACTTTTTCTCTTGAGCTTGGCTTTCTCCTCGCGGGTTAACGAATTAAAATATTTTAACGGCGCCAAGGAAGCTGGACATCGTATTGTAACATCCACTTTAAAACCTAAAAGAAAAATTAAAAGCACATAAAGTTCTTTTCACGAAAAATGTTTCTGATTTAATGACTGCAATAAAATGGGTGCCACGTGCGAACGTAAATATCCGTAAATTCCCAGTGTCAAAAGTAC
Organism: Polydrusus tereticollis; assembly: GCA_963920685.1. Taxonomy (NCBI): domain Eukaryota; kingdom Metazoa; phylum Arthropoda; class Insecta; order Coleoptera; family Curculionidae; genus Polydrusus; species Polydrusus tereticollis. The sequence goes on from OY987333.1 coordinate 11,762,592, forward strand.
AAGCACTTACAATATTACAATAATAGGTAACAAAGTGCTGTCCAGAATTTAAATGCCGCAACAGTAGATATATATTGGCAGATTATTATTTGGTTGTATGTTAAAAAAAAACACAAAAATACGTTGCAATGCCTAGATGTACTTTTTGAATAACATGCAATTTTGCTGGTTTGTCTTGAACTAGCCATTTTTGACATAATTCCTGCTAAAGATTATACCTAAATATGGAAGCCGATACAAGATGTCTTCGTCTGAGTTTACTTGACCTAGTTCGATATCTACGCCATTTTGAGCTGGAATAGCAACATTTAGTTCTTCTTCATCGTCTTGTTCGTCATTATCTTCATCCAAGTGAAACTTTGAAAGAAATGCCCCTAAAATACAAAATATTAGGCTTTGTTCCGATTGAATAATCCCCATTATTATTTTTATTAAATATTTTATATCAGGAACCAGTAGATTCCAAAGTTGTCTTTTAAAGACTTTCAAGATTTCAAGTATAAAGGTCATATTAAATACCATAAGTACAGGGATGCACATACCACGGCCCGCTGTCGATATTTATGCGGCCCGCCAACGAATTTTAAAAGCGATATTTATGCGGCCTGCCAACGAATTTTAAAAGTATTCTACTCGCCGCGCTCCGGTCTAAGCATATTGTTACGAGACTAGAAATCTGTCGCATCAACTAGATTACTTTAAGATTCGCGAAATACGTCGGTAGTATCCCCGAACAAAGTGGAAGGTTCTCGATGTTTGGTAACTCGTATAAATACGACGCATCGCCAGCTACCGGGGCAGTTAAGTTTTAACTACGGACAAGCGAACGTTATACTGATTGAGAACTGTAATCTGTGACGAGTAAATATTTCGTCGTTCGAACTTGGCTTCTATCTACGTAACAATATAATGTCAATTTTGATATGAATAAACCAGGCCCCAGTAAGAAACGTAGTCGTAAGGTTGAAGATGAAAATCGACAGTTTCAAGATATTTGGACCGAAAAATACTTTTTTATTTCATCGCATAACAAAATTGTCTGTTTAATATGCAAGAGTAGTGTTTCTATTCCAAAGGAATATAATGTGAAAAGGCACTATGAAACCCAGCATCCTACTTTAACCAAATTAACTGATTACGAAATCGAACGCAAAGAATTTCTACTTTACAACGGGAACTAAAAGGCCAGCAAGCTATGTTTACAAAATCAATTCAAGATGCTGAAACAGCTACTGAAGTTAGCTTTGAAATATCTCAAATAATAGCGAAAACTTGTCGGCATTTTAAAGATGGTGAGTTTGTTAAGCAATGTTTAGATATCGCCGCAAAAAAAATTTGTCCGGAAAATGTAAAGAAGTTTGAAAAAATTCAGTTAAATCGGACGACTGTTCAAAGAAGAATTACCGCATTAGCAGCTAATATAGAAGAGCAGTTAGCTACGAAATCGAGAAGTTTTGAGTATTTTTCTATAGCACTCGACGAATCTACAGATATTAGTTCCACTGCTCAACTCTTAATATTTTTACGAGGTGTAACGCAAAATTTTTAAGTGAGTGAAGAACTGATTGGTATGAGTTCTTTGACAAGTCAAACCAAGGGGAGTGACATGCTCAAAGCTCTTCTGGAAAAACGTTCTATAATGGATTTGGATTTAACGAAGATATCTGGAATTACGACTGACGGAGCACCTTCAATGGTTGGAAGTACATCTGGGATAGTAACTATGTTAAAAAAATATTTACAAACTAACAACATTAATACCAAGGAATTAATGCAGTTTCATTGCATTATACATCAAGAGGCCCTCTGTTCAAAATTATTGGGATTTGAAAATGTGATGAAAGTTGTAGTACCTACTGTAAACTTTATAAAATCACGAGGTCTCAATCACCGACAATTCAAACAATTTCTCAAGGATATTGAAAGCGAATATGGTGATATCCTGTTTTACACTGAAGTAAGGTGGCTAAGTCGTGGGTTGATAATACAGCGGTCTCTTAACTTGATTGAAGAAATCCAATTATTTCTGGCGGAAAAGAAAAACGACGTCCCCGAACTCGACAACCCGCTGTGTGACTTAGCGTTTCTTGTAGACATCACAAATCACTTGAATGTCTTAAATACGCGACTCCAAGGCAAATATCAATTGATTTCGCAGTTATACTTTCATGTTTCGTCCTTTTAATGCAAATTGAGTATTTTCAGGACACAAATCAATTCAGCCAATTACAGCCATTTTCCGAACTGCAAAAAAATTATGGAGAAATAAGTCAATAGAACTGACGTCAATTTCGCTCATGTTGAAAAAATTGATATTTTGATACAAGCTTTTCAAAATCGTTTTGTAGACTTCAAAAAAGTTAAACCTCTATTGGACATTTTCAGCAATCCTTTCAACATTTCACCCGAAAATGCGCCGGAATCAGTGCAGCTGGAATTAATAAACATGCAAAATGATGATAGTTTACGAAACAAATTTAATGAAGGTAATTTTCTCAACTTCTACCGTTGCGTTGATCAAAACGCTTATAAAGAGTTGCGAATAAATGCATTGAAATGCGCAAGCTTATTTGGATCGACGTATATTTGTGAACAAACGTTTTCAGTGATGAAACTAAACAAAACGAAAAACCGAAACCGTCTGGCATATGAAAATTTGGAAGCAATTTTACGTGTGGCGACAAGTAATGTGGAGCCAAATATAAAAAAAAAACTGTGTAATTCCCTCACTCCGATATTTTGGTTACAAGCTGGCAACACTGTCGATAACTGACGTCACTCGAAGGCTATGACGTGCATCGGTTTTTGTTTTGCATCGACTGTATTTATTTATTTAGACATTTGTTATTTTGTGAATTATTTCAAGAAGTTCAGTTTCGATTATAATGGCATTTCAGGACCGTCAGTGATATTACGTTATCCACTCACATTATTTATTGATGCCCTGTACTCAGGGACGAAAAAAATCACGTTGTTGCGACGGAAAAATAACGACAGCTTGTTAAACTATGTCGAGAGTAATATGGTGCTTACCGTCATTCATTACTCCATAATAGAAAAACCTATCTTCAACATCTCCGTATCCCGTGTAGACATTGTTTCCGGGAGTTCTGATTATCGCTTCTGGACTTGGTCTCAATATGAGCTCTCTTTGATGTTGTTCATGCTAAAAAAAAATGCGACGCAAATATACAGGGAGTATATTTTAAATTCAACGCAAGATCTTTAAGCACCCTTTACACTAGGCGATATTAGAGGAACCAGATCATATCGCAACCAAATTGCTCGTATATGGGCATTTGGGCAACGACAATCAAATTACGTGCGATACTTTGATGTACGAATAAATTGACCAAGATTGATAATCTTGCTCGAATATGGCCTAGTTAATGGGGCCCTTTACCTGTGAGTACATGTCATTGTGCGCCAGAACTATTCTCCTCAATCTCATGTGCATCATTCGTTGTTTTTGAGACCAATCCATCTCTTTAGCAGGCGAAATTGGCATGGCAATAAACCAGGAATTTTTAAAGACGTAACTGTACTGAAATTTAATATATACTATAGTAAATCTTGTAATAATAAATTAATCATATTATTATAATTGTATATATATATATAATTAATTAAATTATAGTATAATTTAAAAATTTATAATATTCAGTTTTTTTTTATTTCGGTAAATTAATATAAACACATCATATGAGTATAACTACTTAATTTATATATATTTTAAATTTAAAATGTGGACTTTCCGTCATTGGATGAACAAACTTAATTAAAAAACAATGATCGCCTGACCCTCAAAATGTTGAATTTAATTAACACCGTAGAGAGAAAAGGGGAGTAATTGGTAATTTTCAGAAAAATGGTTACAAAAATATGTATGGCATATGTAGGCACTGACCAAAAATCACTAAAAATTTTTATATCATCTTTGGTACAATGAAAGACAGTGCTGATTTAGACAATGACATGTTTCAATTAATCCTTAACAATGAACATCTACCTTTAACCAGGACCCATAATAATTTGGATATAGTCTTCAATAATGAGCTCAACTTTAAGGAACATATCAATCATCTTTCAAAAAAAATCATATAATGCTCTTAGAATTCTGAGTAATAATAAACATATTCTTAACTTTAATCTAAGGAAAATGCTGTATGAGTCAATATGTCTTGCCAGTGTTTAATTATGGCAACTTTGTGTATTGGATAGGTGTAACAAGACAACGTATACAAATGATTTAAAGCACTGGTTGTAGATTGGCGTTTGGCCTTGTGTTCGATAGAATCTCAAAATATCTTAAAATCTTGCAATGGTTCCCGATGTCACAGGTCTGGAACTTCATATGCTAAATTTTGTACATCGCGTCATTCATACTGGAATCTCCGTTTTTAGATCTCCTGAAGATTATCGTTGCATAATATAAGTATTAGGGAAAGACAGCAATACACCTTAAATATTCCGCTTCACCTTCAGCGATCATTTTCATATCTGGGGAAAGATGAAAATTTCTCTTCTATAGTTTGTATGCAGGTTAAGTAGTATAGCACTGTTGTAGAAGCTAGACTTCGCCTTGTACAGTCTTTATATAATAAAGGCGATTTTGAATTTGAATTTGAATTTGAATCTGTGGTGAAATAAAAATTAAACTGCCTTGTTAGCCAAGCATTTTATATTTAAATTGAAAAGGAATATATTAAAATTCCTACTGCGAACTCTTTCGGGTTCTCCAAAAGCATGGTATTTCCAAGGAGCATATACTTACCTCAGTCAACTAAAACTTGATTTTGTTTATTTGTTAAACCAAACATTTACCTATTTGACTTGACTAGATTGTCACTCTCATCTGTGTGTCCGCGTTCCTGTCTAAAGCGCGTTCAAACGCATTATCCCAATACAATTAACCACTGTCAAGTTTGTCACAATAATTATTGGTGAGAATAGAAAACAAGATTTAAAAAAAATCTGCCTGGAAACCCTCGAGCCCTTTCCTTAGCCGAGTGTTTTATATATGGTCTTCCTCAGGGCTCGCTTTAGCCTTCTTCAGGAAGAGGTAGGGGTCATGGTAGGGGGCTCAAGACCACAAGAATTTTGAATAATATTATAGATAGTTTTTGACAAACCTTTGCGAAGAAAACATCACAATTCTTCCGTTCAAAATAAGTAGTTTTGTGACAGAACTTTGCGCAATCCAGAATATCTGCAATCTTGCAACCGCTGATGACACACGAATTAGGCAAAGTCTCTTCGTTCGTTTTATCAAAGTGAACGCAGAACGTTTTTGTCATTTGAATTATCCTTGTTACCTCTGAGGGAAGAGCCTGCAAAAATTATTTAAGCTTCAAAGCAGAGGAAAAGATGGTGATTAATATAAAACTTAAAGGGTGACCTTTACCATACCACTTACATAATCTCTTAGGACAGCCGGTGCATACAACTGATTAGGGCAGTGTAGAAATTTCCAAATAAAAGTGTTGTGGGTGTCAATTAGTAGGCCTCCGTACATGCACGACCTAGAGCTCTTGTAAAAATCGTTGTACACGTATCTCCAAATTGTAGATATAATAATAGCATACTGGAAAATAAACCGGGAATAGAACAAAATGTATAATGATGTTCATCGCATGATTCGTGTAAGTTCGAAGAAATACAGAAATTACAAACCTACCTGTAAACTTAGTATTTCCACCATACAAAGTAGTTTCGAAATACATTTAATCTCCATGTCGTCTTCGGTATAGCCCAAAGAAATATCCGTGTTTTTAATCAAGGTTTCGAGTTTTTTCTCGATCTTTAGAAAACCTAAGTTCAAAAGATCCTCTGCCACCGTTTTAAATCTTCGATTGACTAATCTAATTTTGGAACCTACAAAACGGCTAAAATTAGGTTTTACAGTCTTCTCGTCTTTAAATGATGCGAAGTGATAAATCAATCAAAACCGTCTTCTCCAAGGATTTTTCGGCATGTGTAGATTTAAATAGGCCTCAATTTTTAAGTTTGTGCAGAATTACTACAAGTATTGACATTAAATTCAAGTCTTGTCTTCAAACATATATTTTATTATTAAATTTTAAGTTTAAAATTATGTACAGCCGTAAGCAATTTTATCAAAACTAATTAGAGTCTAAGTACTTTTTCCGTTTCTGATCTAATCATTTCATTCCTTTTTTTTTTCTACCTAATCCTGGTTACCTGTTTGCTAATTATGTGGCTATTATCCCTTTATGGGTGCCTCTATTGGAGTAATACACCTATTTATATACAGGGTGTGTCAACAAGGTGTTCGCCTTCTATAGCGCCTAAACTGCAAGAGATATAAGAAAAAGTTTTATATAAGAGTTATAAGGTTTGCAATGGAGCATAACGTAAAAATATTTTGCGTTACACAGGATGGCTCAAAATATTGGTACTACATAAAAATTATTTTTTTTAAATGAAACACCCTACATTTTTTCTCTTTCTGATTACGCTAGAAAGAATCTCTACAGTCTTATTTACTTATTCGAGTTTGATTGCGACGTTGTCAAGTAAATAATTATTTCCAAGTAAATAATTATTTCCTGGTATTTTATGATTTTTATTTGACTTATTAAAAAAATCATAGTTGCCTATGGAATCAATAGAATTAAACAAATTTTTTATCATAATTACCTTAAAGTACTTGGTACATAACCATATCACTATTTGTTCTATATATTATACGGGGTGTGTTCGTGTTGACTTGGCAAATTTCGCTAATTTAAATATACAATATGTCATTTTTTTTTAATGGAACACCCTGTATTTTTTTAACTGATAAGGTGTATTTTTCAAATGCCTTTATTTTTTATTAAATATGTCATCTACCCAAATCTTCTAGTTTTTGAAATATTGTATATTTTATGAAAAGCTACACGAAAATTAGTAATTTTATTATTTTAATCAAGGATGCCATGGGCAAAATAATTAAAAAGGGCATAAACATCAAAACTGTTACATATGTTTAAGAGTCCTCTTTAGAAAATTTTAGAAACAAAAAAATGCATAGGTATTCGGTCAACGAAAGAATATCATCTGTTCTTTTAAGTATTAACATTAAAACGAACATCTTACACATTTATATTATAAATAAATCAAATTAAAAAGAAACATTAGAGATAATAAGTAAAGAAAAACCGTCTTGTTACATATTTTGTTCAATGTGTCCTCCAAAGTTGAAATTACATGAACGAATTCTTTTCGCAAATGAGTCGTTTACATTTCTTAAGTTATTTGCAGTGATGGTTTGGAACACCTCTCGAATTCGATGTTGCATATTTTCTCTTGTGGTAGGAGCCGTCTTATATACTATTTCCTTTACATTTCCCCATAAGAAAATATTTAGCTTGGTAAGGTCGGAAGACCTTGCTGGCCAAGATACTGGGCCTCCCCTACCGATCTAAGGGTCATGGAAACGTCGGTTTAAAAAATGTCTCACTAGTAGACTGTAATGAGCTGGCGCTCCATCTTGCTAAAACCACATTCTTTCACGACTATGTTCTGGTAACCCGCACTTCTAAATGATTCTGCAAAAAATCAAGGTACACCTGACCAGTAAGGTTTCCATGAAAGAAATGTGGACCAATGATATTATTTCCTATTATACCAGCCCATACATTAAGCGACCACCGATGTTGAAAATCAGTTTCTCGGGTAAAAAAGAGGTTGCTAGTATCATAATAATGAAAGTTATGTTTGTTCACACATCCGTTTCTATGAAATGTAGCCTCATCACTAAACATAACATATTTAGAAAAACGAGGTTGTTGTTGTTGTAGGTATCATACTTTCAGCCCACTGGCAAAATATTACTCTATTTTCATAATCTTGCGGCTCTAATTCTTGCAATAACTGAATATGATATGGATGAAGATTTGAGGATCTTCAACTACACTTAAAGCTGTCATTAACTTGTTGTCATCGTTACTCGCGGGCTTGACTCCTTCATGTGTTTCATAATCGATATTTCCTGTTCTTTCAAATATCTTTTTTAATCGCTCAAAAGCAGTTGGATGAGGATGTCTACTTTGTGGATGTTGTTGGGCAAAAATCCTCGAAGCTAAAAATTAATTTCTTTCACCTGCTCCCAAAGCATAAGTTATGTCAATAGGTTTTGCATGTGAAAAGTCCATGGTCAAAATATACCGAGATCAAAAATAGTGATAAAGGAGAAAATTTAAACAATATTTACCATATAAAGCTGGATTTATAAACTCGAAAAGTTGGCGAGGTTGAGGTTCAGTTGGTGTTGGAAATAGGAGTTCAATTTAAACTAAAGGGAACACTCAGTTCCATTTATGCACTCGTTCATGTTGTTCATGTAAAGCTCATGTAAGGTTCGAAAACTTCCCGGGTAGTTCGAGAAAACCAATTTTTATGCTCGGAGTTCGGAATATCTAACCTCACAAACTTAATCATAACTTCAACCTCACCAACTTTTCGAGTTTATAAATCCAGCTTAATACCAATTATAAATAAGTTTACAGAGAAATAATAATGACAACTTATGTCAAGGTAAAGAGTTTATTTTGTCATCAGTGGCGTATTTAGGATTGTGACACGGGGGGGGGTCCACTTATCTCCCTTAAAAAAATGCGCCGCAGGCAAAATTGTTTTAGGTGCCACGCCCTTTTTTGGACTGTCTAAACTTACAAATTTTACGTTTTGATAGCCCGGCTCAAAAAAAAACGTAGAAATAAAGCAATTTTTAAATATAAACGCCAATATTTGCATTTGAAATATTAGTTTTTTGAAGGTATGTATAACGATATAAGTACTATTTTACTCACCTGAATTAGAAAACACGGAACAAAAAATAAAATTCAACAATTATTAAACTAAAAGACTGGAAATCCCTTAACATCTGGAAAATTTGAAATAATATTTCATGTTATTTATTGCAAATAAATGAATGTGAATTTCAGTTTTCTTTACTACTGAGTCCACGGGGGGGGGGGGTCCAGACCCCCCGGACCCACCCCCCCCCTAAATACGCCACTGTTTGTCATGACCATCTTGATATGTGTTTCTATTTTCCCAATGAATATTCCAATTTTAATTATTTTGCCCATGGCATTCGTGATTCAAATAATAAAATTACTAATTTTCGTGCAGCTTTTCATAAAATATAAAATATTTCAAAAACTAGGTGCCGGTACTTTTGGCACTGATTAACTCATTTGATAGACGATTGAAATAATCATGGTTTCCAATGTGCCAAAACCTTCAAATTTATATTGGCATTGGCACATTCAAAACCCTGATTATTTTAATCGTCTATCAAAATAAATGTGTTAATCAGTGCCAAAAATACCGGCACTAGAAGATTTAGGTAGATGACATATTTAACAAAAAATAAAGGCATTTGAAAAATATACCTTATCAGTTGAAAAAATACATTTAAAAAAATTGACATAATGCACATTTAAATTAGCGAGATTTGCCAAGTCAAGACGAACACCCCCCCGTATATTAAATAGAACAAATAGTGATATGGTTACGTACCAAGTACTTTAAGGTACTTTTGGTAAAAATTTTGTTTAATTCTATTGATTCCATAGGCAACTATGATTTTATTAATAAGTCAAATAAAAATCATAATATATAGGTACCAGGAAATAGTTATTTACTTGACAACGTCGCGATCAAATTCAAAAAAGTAAATATGACTGTAAAGATTCTTTCTAGCGGAATTAGAAAGAGAAAAAATTTATAGGGAGTTTTATTTTAAAAAAATAATTTTTATGTAGTACCAACTTTTTGAGCCATCCTGTATAACGTAAAATATCTTTACGTGATGCTCCATTGCAAACCCTATAACTCTTGTATAAAGCTTTTTCTTATATCTCTTACAGTTAAGGCGCTATCGAAGGCGAACACCTTGTTGACTCACCCTGTATATACATACCTACCTTGGGTGTTTGTTTCTCAGTAAAACTAGTCAAAGTGTTAAATGTCAGTGTTTTTTTAATTAAATGTGGAGAATATTTAACAATTGCCTATACGCCCTAGAGTCGGCCCATGTACAGGGTTATCCAACCAAGACTAGACAAGGCGATTTTTTGACTTTTCCTGTACTTTTATAAAAAAACTGAAATAGCCATCTTAAGTCATTTTCTCCCGCGAATTCGAATATCTTCAGCAAAAAACAATTGAACATCAAACAAAAGTACTAGGGGTCACTTTGATATTTTTTTAAATGGGATGCCGTATTTTTAATGAGCTTATCCGATTTCTCATATAAATTTTGATCTAAAATGTTGGATTTTTAATTTTTTTTTTTTTTTTTTTTTAACATTTACCGAATTTAAAACTGAAGAAAAAAGGCGTTTTTGAATTAAAAATCCAACATTTTAGATCAAAATGTATATGAGAAATCGGATAAGCTCATTAAAAATACGGCATCCCATTTAAAAAAATATCAAAGTGACCCCTAGTACTTTTGTTTGAGGTTCAATTGTTTTTTTCCTGAAGATATTCGAATTCGCGGGAGAAAATGACTTAAGATGGCTATTTCAGTTTTTTTATAAAAGTACAGGAAAAGTCAAAAAATCGCCTTGTCCAGTCTTGGTTGGATAACCCTGTACAGTAAATGAAAAAAAAAATAACTATTGGTACTAGCCGATTTACATTAAAATGCATTTAAAAAATATGTCGACGAAATGACAAAGTTACGAGGAATATCTGTGCTTAGACTCCCTCCTTACCACTGCGAGTTAAACCCGATCGAACTTATATGGGCTCAAGTAAAGACAGATGTCGCTAGAAAAAATTCTTATAAAATGGTGGATTTAAAAAGACTCTTTAATGAAGCTATGGGTAAAATCAGTGCAGAAAAGTGGAAAAGTGTATCGATCATGTGATAGAAGAAGAAGCCAAAATGTGGCAGGTAGATATAACAATCGAAGAAATGGTTGGTATGGTAAATCCTCAAATATAACAATAGCTTACGACAAATTCAGGGTGAGCCTGCCTAAAGAATGCTCATTATTTGGACCCTTTAATGTAAACACAATATCTTTTAAGGGATGGTGTTTAAATTGTTCTTGATACCCCCCCCCCCCCCGTATGCGTCTTGCATATTTAATGAGCATTTATTACCTCGCGCCATTTAAAGATGACCTATAATAAATTACAACGCAGTGGCGGCAACTACATGAAGTGTTAGAGACATTGTCCCTTCCCCCTATCGACGTTTTTGTAATTGATTCATTAAACTAATGAAATGAAATTTGCTCTTGCAAACCCCCCCCCGTTTTTGACGCCGCCACTGTTAAATACGGATTAAACATACTTAGCTCATGGTACGATATATGGCTAAATATACTTTGTAGAACCTCGGTGGGTACGAACATAATCGGATTCTTCCTCTTTCCCACTTCCGGGATCCTGTAAAGTCCGGAAATCGATGCCTCCTCTTTCTCCTGGAACTTCTCCGACAATTTCCGCCTCTTGGCTCTAGTGTAGTAGCCCCTCGGACTTTCCGTTTCGTGATCGCTCTCGTCATTTATTTCCTCCGATTGGTCCATTGCGTAATTTAACTTGGTCCTGCTGATTCGGTATTTTTTTTTTTATTCAAGTCGAACTCGAATGATGTGGAATAGAAAATTTATGAAAAAACTGTAAAATTTTAAAATTTTATCATGATTTATAGTTTAGGCCTGAACTTGACAACTGTTTGACACTATTACTTATTAGGAATGCCGGTGGTAATATTTATCATTTGATATGTACGTCTTACGTGCAAGAATAGGTAATAAAAACTTCCCAGGAAGGTATATATAAGTCAATTGGTTTATTCAAGCAAAGAAATACTTATACGCTAACGTTACAAATTATCTTTCCGCTGAAAAGCACCTAATTACACCAGAGTACTACAGACGTCACTTTTTTTGCTCTTTAGGGGCTTCAGGTTTTTTAGCAGGAATATCTGGCCTAAACTGTCTAAATTCCTCCCATGGAGAACTTAAATCGAACTGTCTAAATTCTTGAGAAAACTCAACTGGTTCCAAGACCACTCGCTTCTTATCTTCGCAATATCTAAAATTATCGTATTATACAGGGTATGGTATTCTGAAATACGTACACAGAGGAAAATCGACGAATTAAACAGAATTGTTAAAAATATTTTTTTATAACTACAATTAAACGATCTATAACTGTAGCAAAAAAGCTAACTAACGACCAGCATACAGAGTTGCTACCTCGTGTTTAATACGAACAATAAAACAAAACAACAAGTATAACCAAAGAAAATTATAGCTACGCAAATTTTCTTTGGCATAACCCAATTATTGTAAGAATGCATTTCAATAAAATATCCTTATTGGGAATAAAAAATGGTGTTCTACAATGTGTTTCCTGTTATTTTGTACCTAATTTTAAAATACCTTATAATGGCAAAATTACAATTGTCTTACTATTATTACCCTCTATATGGCGTAGGGTGGACCAAAAGCCAAAGGCACAAAGTTCTATTAAAAATCACTACCTTGACTCTACATAACCAGAGACGGGAAAATCTTTCCTTAATGGATGCCCATCAAAACCATAGTCAGTAAGAATTCTTCTTAGGTCGGGGTGGTTGGCAAAAAACACTCCGTGTAAGTCCCAGACTTCTCTTTCCATCCAATTAGCACTTTTATATATTGCTGAAAAGAATAAATAAGCTATATTGGTATAAAATGGCGCCATAATGCTGGAAAAAATTTGATATCTATACCTGTAACCGAATCAACAGGGGTCAGTTCATCGGTGTAGGTTTTAACGCGCAATCTGGAATTGAACCTTAACGAAAGAAGATTGTATATAACTTCGAATCTGTATGCTCGACTTGGGACATCAATCGCGCATATATCCATTAGGCACTCCATTTGGCAGCTGTGATGGTCTTTCAAAAACTAAAACAAGAAAATATCTTTGAAAAACTAATAGAAGGAAGTTCTTGGTAAGTATGTACATTTTTCCTGCATATAGGGTATCCCATAAGTCACGAATCAAACGAAAATGAGTAGTCATTTGCAACAAGAAAGTCCTATCAGTCTAAACAGTAAATGGTTCTTGAAAGAAACACAGAATAGCATGTCCTTTCATTTTACTGAAAGTAATATTGCGTTATCGCAAATTCCTTCTTTTTTTCAGTTTCTCAAGAGATACTCGCAACGTACCTGTTTGTTATAAAAAGTGTAGGTACTTGAGACACAAGATCAATAAAATAAAGCTTGGGTTCTGGGTTTGTGATTACGTTTTATTGAAAGAAAACCCAACAAAAAACTATTCGCTTTTTTAAAACGAGAGACGATATTGTCGCTCAGTTTGGTGTTAATAAATAGCGTCCTAACAGGTTAGTAAAAAAGGGTTATACAAATTTGCAAAATTGATGGAAAACGGTATACTGCATTATAATTACCACAATTTGTGACCGTTTTCTTTCTAGAGTCAAAGAATTCGAATGTAGCAATTAAATATGTCGTGTATTAATTGTTGCTAATACCTGCATTACAGCTGTTAAACCATCCGGTACTACCAACACCTCTAGTTCTTTACAAAAGTTGATTTGAACTTTTTCAACAAATTTGGGCAAGCAATCGTGCAGGTATGGGCCGAAATATTTGAGCTGCTCGGTGGGATTGTGGGTTTTTCTCGCACATGGATCGGGTGTGCACATGTCACTGCAATTCCTGAACAGTACAGCGGAATAGCATTTGAGCGTCCTGGATGAACAACGAAGAAAATTTTGGAATATCATTTTAGTAACGGCATTTAAAACTGGCATGACGATTGTCATTGATATTTTATGACACTCATTGCTGTCGTTGTTTACAGAAAAGTGTAGCGGTGTTTTTTTACACTACCATTTTCTCCCTCAGATCCCTGTTTGAAGTTTTTTTTTCAGATAAATGCCCAACAACAAGGTAATTAAGCTGAGAATAACCTTAGATAGTTTTCGTTAAAGGTTACTGATACTTTTTGACAAACAATTTAATCTGAATTATTGTTTAACGCAGCAGTGATGTCAAACGTATCACCTATTCATTAGATTTCGGATTCCATACGAATAGTTATTATACCTACATAATATATCAAGTCAGCATTAACTTGGCAACGTTGCGTTTGTAAATAAATATTGTTGATCATGTTTACACCAAAGTTATAACAATGAGTTAATTTATAGTTATTTACCTAACAAGTGCGGAAAGTGGTCCTTTACCGCACGCGACGGCAGTTGCACGAACGACGCGAAGCGGAGTTCGGGCAAGCCGTTAAGGGCGGTAAAGACACTTTACGCACGTGGTAGGTACACAATTTTTCCTTCGAGCAATAATATTTGGAACAAAAATCAAATTTAAAAGAAAAAATTTATAAAAAGTAACAAATATTAATTGTTAAAAGCTATAAATATTTTTATATTATGCATTGCGCGAATGCAAGTACATCAATTGCATTTTTTGAATAAAATTAATACAGTGCGGTAAAGAATCTTTACAGCACTGAGTGCGGTAAAGAATCTTTACCGCACCGGTAAAAAAAAGAAGTATATTACAAAATTAATACAAAAAGAAACAATATTTTTTAAAAATATTTATTACATACAAACATTATAATATAAAAATATAGCTAACGATAAATATTAAAATTAAATGTACAATTTGTAGCGCAATGCAAATTAAGTGCTGAGCGAGCTTGATTTTGTTCATCAGATGTAGTTGAGCAGTTTTTGTAAATTACAGAAGCGTTATTTTCTTGCGCCATGCATGGTACAGTAGATTGTTGTGACCTGAAAATTGCTAAAGGTGTAGGCGTTGGGTTGTTTCGTGTTGATAGACCAGGAGCATCCTCTAAAGTCTCTGTCACTGCTACTGACGTTGATGTTAAAGTTGAACACTGCTCAGTGCTTCTATTTGGGGTACTAAAGCTTTGCAGAATGTTTTGAGCAATCCTTTTTTTATTTTGCAAGGAATCTTCTATGTACGACTCTGCTACAGAGGTGGATTTCCATCCACCGTGCCTCTTAATGTTTGTTATGTTGCTGCCAGATTCTGCAAGCATAGTTGCCGATGATCTTCTAAAGCAGTGCCCGGTATACATCTCTGGATTGGATAGATGTAAAAATCCAGCAATATTTGCTGGCATTTTTCCGATAGTGTTAATGCCCACGCATTGTTGTGAGCATTTTCCAGCTTTATATTGTATAAAAAAACGTCTATGCGGGGTGGCACCAGGGCGCAAAGCTACATATTTTCTGAATAAGCCTAGGTAACTTATTCTTATATTTCCAGGATCGCAGACGACAAATTTTCGTGAAATATTTGTCTTTGTCGCCTTTATTGATACAACCAGCAAATCTTCTTTATCTTCAACGTCATCAACCGTTAATTTCATTAATTCTTCACGGCGACAGGCGCCTGCAATACCGAAAATGGCAGCTACCTTAATCATAAGGTAAACTTCATTGGGTGCTTCGATTAGAAACTGCTCTGTCTGTTCTTTTTCCAAAACCTTGGATTTTTTAGGCTTATAACCTACATTTAGTCGCTTTATGTATGACGTTAACTTATAGAATCTTTGAATATCAATGTTTTCCTTTACTTGTAACGTTAGTTTTAACATAGAAAACTTTGACCATAAGCTTGAAGGTGAATATTTTTTCGATATTTTATAAAAATATGCCAAAAGTACCTCTTCGTTAATTCCTGACGCTTTTTTTTCTTTGCACCATGTTTGTAATTGTTCATATTCTTTATTGTACCGGTCCTGGGACTTTTGTGGAATTAAAGAGCCGATTGCTGCATTCGCTGCTTCAGATATTTCTTCATCGGAGCTCTCCATCTCTCAAGAATAAACGTTATACCACAGCTTTATATTAGAAAATGAAAAATTTGAACCACGAAACACGCGAAATTAACTGAACTGTTTAGATGGTATCTACAGACGCGAAATATAATAATGAGTTGTTGCTATGGGAATACAATGCAATGCAGTCGAGCAGATTTTGACTAATACCATCTAGATCAGACGTTTAATCAAATTCCTGTCATAAAAATTATGACATAAAATTATTTATAATATTTTAGGTACAGGGTGTTTCATTATATAAGTAGAGAAGAAACGTATAAAAGTATGAGACCAAAAATAGGTACCTAGTAAAAATATTCGTAATGATGTGATACTTATCGCCGTTAGTTGTGGTTAGCATCATAATGTAGTAAATTAAATAGAACATATTACGCATATAATAAAATTTATAAGAGTGCGGTAAAGAAATTTTACCGCACTGAGTGCGGTAAAGTACTACTTACGACACGAAAATGAGTGCTGTAAAGTGTACTTTACCGCACGCGAGTAGGAAAAGATAATTTTTTTGTCCTTATCTTATACATTTCATTTTTAATTTATAGTCCTTGTCGTCGAGTGATTTGAGTAAATTGACGAGAGGGGACATACAAATTTTATATACCATAGCAGCACGCATGCGACCGGGTTATTTTTAAAGCGGATTTGTACCGGCAATCTTCGTTGTTTGGTTTCTCGAATATCTTTCTGTTATGGCTAAAAATATCGAGATTAAATATACTAAGGTAAATACGTTATTAATATTATTTTTTAAATTTACAAAATACAAATATAAGCCAGTTAATAAGGATATTTTATTAGTCAATCAAAGAAATAGGCAAAATAAACTAATTATAGAGGCATATTATCTTTATGAGCACGATCAAAGTTTACTAACAGTGCACAAAAAAGTACTAGAACATAATATACCTACACGGAAAAAATTAAAAATAAAAAATGCCAATTATAATGTATGTTTTCATTTGCTACAGGTTGTAACATTTATTTTATCCTAACATTTGTTAAAAAAAATACTAGAAATTAATATTTTAAAAATCTCAAGGGCCTGTTGAAATTTTTACTACCGATTTGCATTTGCCATTTTGTAGTAAAACTTAAAACTGATATTTGTAAAATCTAATATACGTTCTATCAATATAGGTAAGACAAGACCACTATTAATCGTTAAATTTTATTGTGTAAAATACATAATGATATGTGATTTTTTTTTTACAATTTCTATGCATCTTTACTCTAAGTATAAAAGTTGTAATTTAAAACAATTTGTTCTAGAAACTTAACCAACTGTCAGGTTTTCTACCTATCCAGATATAAAAATCACCAGCAATTTGCAGTATTTATTACATTGGCTTAAAATGTGTACCTAATTTAAAACAATTTGTTGCAGAAACCCAAACAATTTTAAGATTAATACCTATCGATATATGAAAATTTTTAATATTTTGTAGTATTTACTACACTAGTTTAAAATGTGGAATATAAAACGATTTGTTGGAGAACCTTCAACAATTGTAATGGTTTACACATATCGAAATATAAAAATCTTCAACAATTTGCAGTACTATTTACTATACTACTTTAAAATGTGTAACTTAAAACAATTTGTTGCATAAATTCAAACATTTTTCAAGATTAATACATATCGAAACATAAGAATCTTCAACAATTTGTAGTATTTACTACACTATAATACACCAGCATGCGGAATTAAGTACTTTAGATTGCTAGAGACTGCTGGAAGATGGCGCTGCCTATATTGTACTGCCTACGCAGAATAATATTGCAACTTTAAGTTGTTTCGATTTTCCAACGGTCGGTATTCGGTATGCTCACTTGTCATAATTGTGCCCTGTGGTGACGAGAACCAACTGTAGCATCCTAGGTACCATTGGAAACAGAAATTCTGAGATTCATTCTATCCCTCCTGTTAGTTTCTGTAAGACATTTCCTGCAAATTGTTGTGAAATGTTCACCAAGACATTTAAACTTTTCCTGTAAAAGTATATTGAAATATATCCAACAAAATTTTGTGAAATTTGTAAATATGTACCTAAACATTTTATCTTTCTCTTCATACATGTATACATTATTTACAAACTCGTATATAGCATGAGGTGACAAGCTATTATTTTAATATATTTCTTAAAATATTTTTAAATTCAACAACAATTTGTATACTTTTTTTGTACCACTTGTGTCAGATAGTTGCAGAATTAGTTATAAATAAGAAAACAATATGATATAGAAACTCACAACAAATTGTTCTTGTCCCTATATTTTTTTTGTCTACACTACTAATTTGTCTACAATTGCTGTAAAAATCACAATATTTTTCCGTGTACCTACCTAGTTAATATATGAATCTTTGGTGGAACCAGGTTCAATTTTTTTATTTATATTCTAGTTGTTTATCAACAATGACTTTGTTGATTCAGTTAGTAAGAAAACTTTTCCTACCATCAATCCCGCAACAGGTGAAAAAATTGCTGATGTCGCAGAAGCCCAAAAGGTAACAATTAAAATATTATATTTTCTTACCAAGAAATATTCCTATAGATTAACCAAATGTGTAATTATTATTTCAGGAAGATGTAGATCTTGCTGTTGCCGCAGCAAAAAAAGCATTCGCCAGGAATTCTCCATGGAGAAATCTAGATGCTTCAGCTAGAGGGAAACTTATAAATAAGGTAAAAGAATCCAGGAACTTCGAAACGCAGTGCGAAAATTTTCAGTCCATATTCGAAATTACAGATCTTAGAAAATATTAAAGATATTTAAACGCGGTTTAAAGCCTATTAGGGCTTATTGATTGATTAGTTTGAGCTTGTATGAATTTTAATTCCACAATACAGGGTGGTAAATGAACTAGCACGAATTTAACAAAATGAAATAATCGAAAATTCGTATTTATTTTTTCACCCCATGTGTGGATCCAGAAATATTCTTATTTTTTTTTGGGGGGGGGGGGGTCAAGCGGAGCGCGAAATTTCTAGAGACCACACCGCCCAAGTTCCTTTTTTTTTACTATTCTAATATTTCAATTAAACAGATATTGTTTAGTATTGAATTAAACTAAACTTAAATAGTGGACTGTATATTAACTTATAATTTTACAAAAATTAACGGAGCTTCTAATTTACTACCGCTTGCTTCGACGACATAAAATGAAGAAGGGCTTCTCTCGGTGCTGCAGCGGTGTTGCCTCGTTTTCAGGACACAGTCCGAACCTTTTTTAAGGAACTCAATCTCAAACAGATATATTATGATTAATTATTTAATTTCAGTAGGTTTGAGAAGGTAACCTACAGAATAGTGTGCGTTAAGCCAGATAGTATTAATTAATTGACATTGATAATATGTACAATCACATTTTTTGTGTCGTAAGGGGTCTGTATCTGTCTCGCTATTTTTAGAAAAAAAGTGTTTTTAATTTATTGTTAGATCCAAAGTTCTTGGATTGCCCTAATCATACATATTTACTTAAACAAATAAAACACAATGACTTGTATAAGACTTAATTATACTCAATTGAGATTTATTTACTTTGCACGGATTTTTTAATAAGATAGTTTAGGTTAGTTCTTCATTCCAATTCTACACAAATGATTTTTCTTTAAATAAATTTAAAGAATTGTTTTAAAATTTATTGAGGAACTATTTTTGCAGTTTGCAGATTTACTTGTCAGAGACATTGACTATCTTGCTAAATTGGAAACTTTAAATGGCGGCAAAACACTGGACGCCTCATTTTTCGAAATCAACATTTTTGCTGATACCTTGAGGTATTACGCCGGATATTGCGATAAAATCCACGGAAATACCATCCCCGTAGGTAAGTCCTACAAATCCCAAGAAAATCTCAACTTACTTTTGCTTATATCTATTCTTAGATGGGCCTGGATTTTGCCTAACCAAAAAAGAACCGGTGGGAGTTGTTGCTCAAATCATTCCATGGAACTATCCAATAGGAATGGCCATTTGGAAATTGGGCCCAGCTCTTTCTACAGGGTGTACCATTATTTTGAAACCCGCTGAGCAAACGCCATTGACTGCTTTAGGTAAATAGTCTTTTTAAATACGTATTTCTTGTATTACATTACAAGTTCAGTAGGAAAGTTAGGAAGCTTTCTATTGCCAATTATTTTCTTTACAGTTTTGGCAGCTCTAGCAAAAGAAGCTGGTTTTCCAGATGGAGTTCTAAACGTTTTGCCAGGATATGGACCAATTACAGGAGAAGCGCTATGTTTGCACAATGACGTCAGAAAAGTGGCTTTTACTGGCTCAACAGATGTAAGTATTGCTTGTTTGCTCAAAGGCCGAAGTAAATAATATTTCGTTGTTAGGGCCGCATTGTAAAAATTAATGTGAAGTTTGGGGAAGTTATTGGTTTTTACTAACTAGTGTATTATTATTTCTTGTTAACAAACAAAGCAACTAACTTATTACTATCATACAGGGAACACCTCCCAAGTAATAATTTAAATGCCAACAAGTATTTATAGGGTTTCATCACAGGTTTAAGAAGGTAAATAAACCAAAGTGGGTTTTATTATTTCTTTTGTGCATGCCAATTTATCTGCAGATAATATGTACTTAAAAAAGGCCTTCAAGTTATCTTTAAAGCAAGTTGTTAAATCTTTTTGCTCTTAAGACCTATTGGTCACATAACCACTTAATTGCTGCATTAATCAAAACCACAATAAACTCATTAAAGTTTATAGAGGATTTTAAATCTTTTAAGTTTTGTGGTAGACATCTATAAATCTTTGGGTTTTATGGGAGTTTTAAAATATGGTTTTTAAGTACTCCTTACGATCAAGCAATAAAACGAATAACTCTTAAGTAGTCTTACCCTTAATATTTAATATACCTATGTGATCATAAATACTATTTACTTTGGACGATAATTGGTAAAGGCTCCTTGAAGCCTAATAGTTTTTTGGTAGCTTTAGTAAGCTAAGTTTAAACCTTTTGGTTCTTACAAAGCACCTATAAATTCTTTGGTTCCCCCATCTATGCCTTTAAACTTGGAGAGAGGCATATAACGCATAGTAAACGCCACTTTGTGATTGCTGATTCTAGTTAGTGTCAGTGCAGTGCGGCGCAAAAAAGCATTTTATGCACTTTACTTAGTAAAAATGTCTACAATTTTGGATAAATACTTGAGGATTAGGAAAAGTGGTAATTTTAAAAGAAAATTAAAAGATGATTATAATTTAAACCGTGTAAAAAAATGTCATAATCAGTTATTAGAGAACAAAAACAAGGACGAACATGTGAAAAAATAATAATCTATTTTTATTGAGCCATGTAGTCATCAAAAAGAACAAGAATGCGATTAAGTATGAATACACCTTTCTTAACGCCTGCGCCGCCCATGTGTAGAAATATGTCATGGAACATGCCCATTCGCGCCATTCTGCAAATGAACTAATATTACACTTACTATAGGTAAAATAGACCAATAATACACTTATTATAGGCATTTAATATCATAACAAAACTGTTTAAAATCACTTTTGCTTGCTTACAGTGCTTATTATATACACACGCGAAATCAGGAAATAAATGTTTTTTTAGGTTATGTTATCTAAGTACATTTGTATTAGAGGTTGTCAGAGACAAATCCTAAGTGTTTTAAAGAAGAGTAGTAAGGCTGGGTAAAGCCTTACAGGTTTTAAAATTGTAATAAAGTGGAATTTATTCTAAACTGTTTACATTTAGCCTGCAATTATCAAAAATATGTTAATACGTTATATATAAACCCCCAAATAGCCCAAAATCGTACTGATTAAGCTAAAACTAGGGTTACAATTTTTTTTATTAATTGTAAATAATAATTAATAAGCTAGGTAACAAATGAAAGGCGCGTGATTTTTTTATATACTTTATTAATAAAGTGGCCGGGGTTGACAATTTTTACCTACTAGGTTGTTTATTAATATCAATTTATAAAATGTTAGCACATGCAGATATTTCAATCGAGACAGACATCTTTAACTATACTTGGTAACATTTTTTGATATTGACAATTTAAGTGCAACAAGTCTTTGACAAAGAATTATTAAAGACACAATAATAATAAAATAATTTATGATGGTTTCAAATCACGCATAAAATTTGATTGCAAGTACTAACGGTTTTAAGAAGGCTTTATAAAATGTTTTGTGGTAGACTTAAAAACATCTTGCAGATTTGGGTTCAAAAGTACTGTTGGTTTTGTTGACAGCTTTAAGGAATAAGATATTTAACCTTTACAAAAGGTCCTTTTTGGTTTTATGCCGGGTTTGTTGGAGTTTTAAGGAGATTATCTATAGTATAAACAGTTTTACGATCAGTTTTATTATATAGACTTAATAACCTCTTGTAGATTGTGATAAAACTTAAAATGTTACTTGGGCTATATTTTGACTTGATGAATTTCATGTTGGAAAAAGCTGCTGTTACGAAGATACGTTTAATCCTATTCCGGTTCTTATACCTGGTAAAAAGGATCAGACTGCAAATCACGCAATTCCAGTTGAAGTTCTGCTGTGAGGAAGGAGTTGCCGTTTTTGGCAAATATCTGCTTTAGCTACAAAACCTTCTCCTCTCTCTCAAAAATAAAGCGGTTGCGGACCAATATATTGACATGAGTTTTTTGTCTTAAAATCATTCAGCGAATTGCCCCGTAAAGCTTATCTATGTAGATACTTAAATAACACCCTGTATATATCACTATTCTCCCGTATGTTTAGTTTTGGTCTAACAAGAAAGTGAGTCGCAAATTTTATTTTTGTTTATTTTTTAGATCGGGCACAAGATTTTGGAATACTCGGCAAGATCGAATTTAAAAAGGGTTTCCCTGGAATTAGGCGGGAAGAGTCCTTTGGTTATTTTTGACGACGCTGATGGTAAAGAATACTTTTTTTTTTGATAATTAAAAATGCAAACTGGTGCCGCTATCAATAGATACCAGAGGTTTGATAACAGCCAAACTGGCAATGCGATAAAACAAGTCCGATATTTTATAAATACATACATCTGCTTTTTATATCAATAATATTTGTGTGCAATAACACAAAAGTATGATTGCAAAAGTCATTAAAATTGTTTAGTCTTTTGTGATAATACGTAATAAGATTTATACGGGGTTTTTATTAAACATAGGGCAAAAATTGAAAGGGTTATTCCTTGACACTTCTTCCTGCTAATTTTCCCATACGGATATTGCATTCTGTCGCTGGCTTTTACCGAGACAGTATGCTGATTACGTTCACTGCTTAACACATTTTCAAATTTCAAATCTTAAAGTTCCATCAACGTCACCTTTCACCAATAATTTCTCTTTATTGCTAATAGGTACCCACAGCAACACTAATTTTGTCTCCTGAAGATGAAGCTCACTACAAAAATATTCTTAGAATACTTCAGGAAATAACCTCTTCAATTTTTGCCGTATGTTTAATAAACACCCTGTATACTGGATGTCTCTAAATTAAATTCTTTTTTTTTTTTTAAGTCGATGAAGCAGCAAAACTTGCCCACGCAGCCCTTTACGACAACCATGGACAAAGCTGTTGCGCCGGTTCTAGAACGTTCGTTCAATCCGGAATATACCAGCAATTTGTAAAAAAAGCCACTGAGTTGGCCAAAGCCAAGAGGGTGGGCGATCCGTTTGAAAAAGGAGTGCAGCAAGGACCACAGGTAACATGCATGAGATGGAAGTTTTATTATATGGTTTAACCGGAAAGGTTAGGTCGCGAATTTTAAATTCCACCTGCTTTGTATATATTTTTTTTAAATTATCCAATAGAGCGTGCAGCACTAGTGTGTGTGTATTTAGTAAACATTCATCAGTCGATAGAATTTTAAATGCCCAGATTAGTGCTCGCGCTAGCCACTATCCAGTTAGAACTGGTTTCACTTCGAATAATTCGCGAGCGGTGCCGGGGAAATTAAAAATATGGGGGTAGTGGATCTACCATTTATTTATTCTACTGTGTGTAGTAATTATCCTATGTAGTTAAAAATTAAGAAATAATAGTTTATAATAAAGTAAGTATATATGCGGGGTAAATGAAACATAATTAACTACCTATTAAGAAATGTTTATTTCAATCAAAAATAAAATACTTACAAGATTCAAGAAGTGGTCCATTTTCTGTGGCGAGATTATGAAAGAAAACAAGGTCTGCCTATACCACCAAAGTAAATATATTTGCCCCTCTAGGGTGAAATCAGGGTTAAAAAATAAACATACGTTAAATTTGAAAGTTGGTTGCAGGCCCGTATCCAGAAATTCGTTTAGGGGGGGGGGGGGGGCCAAGGACAAAAATCATTCAAAAATGTGGACTTATTTTAATTAATTCAGAGCAAGGCGAATCACACATTAAAACTTAAATCATTATGTGACGTTTAATGTATTATTATTTATAGTGCAATAAAAAGATGCAGTACAAGGTGTACAATAAACAAAAAATTTTCAAATTTCGGGGGGGACCCGGGCCCCTCGGCCCCCCCCCCCTGGATACGTGCTTGGTTGGTTGTACTAGATTCGACTTTAGAAAAAGTCATCAGTCAATGGATTCGACAGTAGATAATTGTGGACGTGATGCTACTTTAAGCAATTAGGGAAATTAAATGTGAATAAGTAATGGAGGCCAATATTCTTAATGGGATAATTTATAGTTATGTTATATGCTATATAGATGTCAACAACATGTTAAATGGAGAAAGTTCGATAAAATAATTGTTTCACGGAAACAACTCAGTGAGGGGACATGATTTTATATTTTGGTGGGTCAGAATTTAATAAGAAAAGGGGGGAGGGAAATTAAAATTGTTTTTTTAAAAACCAGTTACGTCATTAAAGTAAAAAATTGGGAGTCATCAAATTGTCAATATTCCATAGCAAAATTCTTTAATAAATTAAATGGTTTAAATAAAATAAACTAGAGGGACAAATATATTTACTTTGGTGGTATAGACAGACCTTATTGTTTTCTTTTAAAAACTTACAGTTTTAGTTCGGTTTTTAGCTGCTTTTGCTTAAATACAAGTTTAATTACTTAAACAACAACGATCTAAAAGTTTTACAAATCGACCTTTATATTATGTAGGTCCCTGCGTAGAAAAATACCAATCTCTAATATATCAAGGACAAGGACGCTGCGTATATATCAATGTTTGATACATAAACAATATTAAAACTACATATTCCATTATAAAGACAGGAAATAAGTTTAGCCAAAATTTGTTATCAACTTACATAGGTATTCAAAGTTCTTATAATTCACGGGACAAACGAAGTTTGCACTGCGACAGCCACAGTGCAACAATTTTTTGTACCTCTATATAGTTCTGTCCCGGAGAGAGATGATGTGTTACTGTATCTTGTATATTATTCTATTATGGCTTTGGTAATTTAAAAAGTTTTCTTGCCCCTTTAGTGTTCAATATTCTAATTCACAACGGTAACAACTCAAGTTTAATAAACAAACTAAGCGGGGAAAATCATAACATGTACGTAACCTAAAATTATTAATATACCCATTATTAAAATAGAGACTTACCTCAGTTTTATTATCCGTAATATAATTATTCGGTAGTAGCACAGTCCATCCACAAACAATGCCTAATAATAATTATATTGTTAATTGACCACTACACAAACAACAAACAAAACATAAAATAAGGGGAACAGGCTGGTTTTTCTGCATTTGATCCGTCAATAAGTGTCAAAGGCAGGGTGTATCAACTGTCATTTTGGGTGTAATGAATCTGAAATTACCAATATTTCATTCATATTTGAAATGTTATGTTTTTGAGACATTGGAAATATATCAGAGATAGGAATTTCTGAAAGGAAGGGTGCTGTGTGGGTAATGATTTCATTGTCACTCCGGTATAACCAATTTTATTTCAAGATTGATCAACCATCCTTGGACAAAATCCTGAGACTGATTGACTTAGGCAAGCAGCAGGGGGCGACACTTGAAACGGGAGGAGCCAGGATAGGAGACAAAGGATTTTTCGTCGAACCAACAGTGTTTTCAGATGTCACTGACGACATGGACATAGCGATCTACGAGGTATATAAAGGTGATTCGGGGAAGGTTATCGCTACAGTCTACAATGAGTTTTCTTGCAGATTTTTGGGCCTGTTCAAAGCATTTTGAAGTTCGACACTTTGGAAGAAGTGATAGAAAGAGCTAATAATACGAACTACGGCTTGGCTGCCGGCGTTGTCACGAAGAATATCAACAATGCTCTTGTGTTTGGTAATGCCGTTGAAGCTGGTTCTGTATGGTACGGTTTTTAAAATATTTCAGTCGCTTAATTTATGTTTAATACGATTATTTCTTTGTGTTTTTAAGGATCAACTGTTACAACTACATCACGCCCCAGACTCCGTTTGGCGGTTACAAAAAATCAGGATTCGGGAAAGATTTGTAAGTGACTTTTTATTAAAAGAAGATACGCAGACGCGTCACTTTTGTTTTCACTTATTTTACCTACAGAACGGTGGCTGTACAGGGTGTCCCATTTTCGACACTTTTATAGGGTATCTCCGTAATTATTAGTGCTATCAAAAAAGTAATATTGGTGGCATGTGCTGTTTTTGGGTCAAACATAAAATGGTAAAATCAAAATTTGAAAATTTTCGCTCGCTTAACCCAGGTAGCAGGATGACGTCTTTATGACGTCGAATTTTGGGGATTTTTAGTCACTTGACGTCTTTTGGTCGCGAAATGACGTCAAAATAACGTAGTTTTTAAGACGTGTATTATACGTCATAACTTTACGTAATAAACACGTCGATTTTTAGTCATTTATTGATTTATACGTATCATTAGAAAGTACTATAAACGTCAAAATTTCGTTATCCAAGTTTTTTGAAAATATAGTGGGACAGAGTTTTAAAGTAAAACGCCTGAGAATAGTTTTTTTCCCATAGTTAAAGGCACGTCTCATAAAACTTTTAATATATAAGACCCTATACTATATTATTTTTTTACATTTTTTTGTTAATACCAATGCAAAAAACTTTAAAAATATTACCATTTCAAATTAATCATTTATGTATGTAAAATGCAAAAGCGAAATTATTGTTATTAAAAGTCTGCAAATATCAAATTTAAATTACCCGCGCTCCGTTTTATGACATTTCTGTGCTCTGATTGTGGCAGTCTGGCAGAAGGTAGAACGCATTGGTGTTCTGTTGTTGGCGCTGGCTGGCAGTCGACCATTCGGCAAAAGTGAAAAGTTTATGGTGATTAAGTTTTTATATATTTTGTGTTATAAAGGAATATATATGTATCAGATTATCGAGTTCGAGGAACATGACGGCGGGGGTGTAGCCATTGTACACTCAAACTGGGTGACGCCCCGAAAAAAGAGGTATTTTGGCCGCCATTAAAGGATAATTGGAAAACAATTTCGTGTTTATAAATCATTATATTTATATCCAATCGACTCAAAGTCATTGAACATTTATTTTATTGAAAATATATCAAAATATTATGTAGAATATTGGTCACTAGATCATATTGTAGCAAAAATGATGATACTTCCTACAACTGATGATAAGTTAGTGTCTTTTCCAATTTTCCATACACATGAAAGTTGTAATATTTAATTTATCATTAAAAGGATTTTGTACATAAAATATACATATGTATTTTTGTTACCCCTGTTATGTATTATGTACTATCTTAGGAATAAGTTTTTAGTAAATGTTCGTTATATTCATACAGGATGTTTAAAAAAATCATAGAGTTAGGAAATAATTTAAGGGTATACTTAATAAGGTGTTAAAATATATTTCAATCATTTTCTGGAAAACGGAGTGCTTATTTTACAGCCTATAATTACAAAAACTGTCTCTCGCACCTAAGTCAGTTCAGAAATGTGCAGTTTTGAATACCGCCGAAAAAAAATTATGACGTTTATTGACGTTTTTTGCACCTACAAAGACCTCTTAAGATGACGTCTTTTTTACGTCAAAAAAGACGTCATTGGTCTGTGACTTACGCACGTCTTTTTAACGTTTCATTTACGTAATTTATGACGTCACTGATGATCAATAATCGACGTCTTAAATACGTCACCTTGCTACCTGGGAAGAGATACGGGGGAAAATCAAAAAATTGACTATTTCAAAATTACCCTATATTTTCTTAGTTAAAAAAGATACAGAAAAATGATTAATACAAAAGTTTCTTTATAATGATTGCTGAATGCCGTTTTCAGGATAAGTATACGGGGTCAGGTAAAAAAGTTATCGGACCTAACCTCATTTTTTTAAAATAGAACACCCTATATATTTTAATCTAAAAAGATAGCATTTTAAATTATCTTTTCAAATATATGGATGATATTGGTTTCCTATGCGATATATTTAAACTTTATTACTTTAAACCACAGTATAGGCCATATGAAACAAAAGCTAATACCGAGAAACAACTATGTTGACATTCCAGATGTTATTAACATTTAACGTCAATTTTATTTTTACATAGGTATTCGTTTGTGAAAATGACTTTATCAACATTTTGAAAAATTTGATATGATATCAGTTTATATTGAAAGTGGAAAAAGCGAAGAAATGAATTTATATTTTGTTGGCTATCCGGAAAGACGGCAACCATTTAAGGACATATTCCGACGACTGGAACATAATTTAAAAACATACGGCTCTTTTACGATGCCAAGATCAAAAACTTATAATAAAGAAAAGAAGGAAAATGAAGAAATATGCGTCGAATCTGACGGCTCAGTCTCATTCAATACCCACTAAAAGTGCTAAACGCGCCTAAAGAAGTTTTAACTTCAATAAAAGTTTAGCTACTACTATTCAAAGCTATCACAGGATAAATTACCTGATTATTGGCCTCGACAAATCCTAACACGCTTATTTTTTCATTTTCCTCGTTTTCTTTATTATAAGTTTTTGATCTCGGCATCGTAAAAGAGCCGTATGTTTTTAAATTATGTTCCAGTCATCGGAATATGTCCTTAAATGGTTGCCGTCTTTCCGGATAGCCAACAAAATATAAATTTTGCGCCATTTCTTCGATTTTTCCACTTTCAATATAAACTGATATCATATCAAGTTTTTCGAACTGTTGATAAGCCATTTTCACAAACGAATATGTAAAAATAAAATTGACGTTAAATGTTAATAACAACGAGAATGTCAACAACAGTTGTTTCTCGGATATTAGCTTTTGTTTTATGACCTACTGTGGTTTGAAGTAATAAAGTTCAAATAAATCGCCTAGGAAACCAATATCATCCATGATGTGTTATATATTTGAAAAAATAATTTAAAATTATATCTTTTTATATTGAAATATACAGGGTGTTCCATTTAAAAAAATTAGGTTAGGTCCAATAACTTTTTTATCTGACCCCGTATACTTATTCTGAAAACGGCAGATTATTCAACAATCATTATAAAGAAACTTTTTTATAAATCATTTTTCTGTATCTCTTTTAACTGAAAAAATATAGGGTAATTTTGAAATTGTCAATTTTTTTATTTTGACCCGTATTTCTTAAGCGAGCGAAAATTTTCAAATTTTGATTTTACCATTTTAAGTTTGACCCAAGAAGAGCACATGACACCTATATTACTTTTTTGATAGCACTAACAATTACGGAGATATAAAAGTGTCGAAAATGGGACACCCTGTATATTTTATAATAATTATTTTTAGGGGAGCTGACTCCTTGGACGACTATCTGGTTACCAAGACAATGACCGTGTTACTGCCCGTCAAAAACTAACACCTTCAGGCCAACAGGATGTACAAATAAAACATTCATATTTATATCTACTCATATGTTTGTATTAATGTTTTTATGTTGATAAACAGTTCAATAATCGGTCCTATAATTATTGTACTAAATTAAAATATATCACTAAAGAAAGATCAAAATATATGTCCGATTAAACAATCACGGTTATACAACAATAACAACCAACATTATAAAAATACACAATTTGTTTTCATTTCGTTCATTGTGAATTCTTATGACATCATCCTCCGAAAACACCGTCAACATAAATATTTAAGCCGCCATTTGCACCGCAACAATTTCAGCTTAGTTTAGTTAAGCGGAGTTTATTTTGGTGCTGTGCAATTGGGTATTACACAAAAGCACTATAATATATTTGAACTTTCGACCAGTATACTTAACGCATACCCATAACCTATTGCGTTTTTACATTTTACATGATATCTTACTGTAACACCGTTACAGTGTGTACGCAGCCTTAACACCGTGTCAAAAGGATTCGTTTCCAATTTCGAAATTAAACAACATAGAAGACTAACTTTAATATTAAGAGACGCGATTTATATAAAGAAGCACCGTAATATTTTTTATGAAACCTGACAATTTGTGGTTATGTTTCGAAATAAGGTATTACTTTTAATAATTTCAAAGAGTAATATACATAAAAAATAATAAAGCGTTTTTCGAGTGGTGTTTTAACATTGGTGCAAATCAGTTGCAAAGATGTAGCCTTGCTGTTGAAGGACAAACAGGCGCTTTTCTACAGCATCTTTATCTAAAAAAGAAAAAAAAAACGAAATGACGACCATGCACGACCTAAATTAATTGAGCATGTATTCGGGGTTATAAGCGTTATAAGCGCCGATTTTAAAGCTTACAGCTCCAGCCGGAGGGCAAGTTCAGGTTGATAAAAAATGTTAGGATTATTTTTTATGGGAAATTACCTCTAAGTGGCAGGGAGGTAAGTTGAGACAACAAATTTGCAAAATATTTTTTTTCTTAGAAAATTACATCTGGCAGGGAGGTAAGCTGAGACAATACATTTAAAATTAAAAAAAAATTAAACTTACATCTAGCAGGGAGCTAAACTAAGGTAGTGCATTTAAAAAAAAATAATTAATTGCATCTAGCAGGTAGGCAAGTAGAGACGATACATTTTCAAGATCATTTTTTATATAAAAATACCTATAGCAGGGAGGTAAGTTGAGATAATTAATTTTAAAAATTACTTTTTAGAGGAAATTAGATCGAGCAGGAAATAAGTTGAGACAATAAATTTTAAAATTATATTTTTTAGAAAAGCAGGAAGGTAAGTTGCTCGGTAAGTTGGATAATAAATAAATTTAAAAAATTATTTTTTATTCGAAATTACCTCTAGCAGGGAGATATTAACTTTTAAAGGTAAGTTGACATAATAAATTTAAAAAATGATTTTTCTATAGAAAACTACCTACCTCTAGCAGGGACGTAACGTAAGACAATACATTTCATTAAAAATTATCTTAAGAATGGAGGCGAGTTGAGATATTAACTTTTAAAGATTGTTTCTTATTGAAAATTTCATCTAGCAGGAAAGTAAGCTAAGATAATACATTTTAAAAATGATTTTTATAGAAATTACCTCTAGCATGAAAATGTTAACATTTAAAGGTAAGCTGAGATAATAACTTCAAAATGATCTAGCAGAGACGTAACGCGAGACAATACATTTCATGGTCAATTATCTATAGAATGGAGGCAAGTTGAGATATTAACTTGTAAATATTGTTTTTTATTGATTATTTTACTCATTCATATTTCGACCAATAATAGCAACGCATTTTGATGTAAAATATGTTTTATAGTGGAAAAATTTGATAAGTTGTCAAACGAAAATTCGAAATAACAAATTATAACAACTGCACTTTTTATATAAATTGTAACTTTGCATCTAACTCTAAGCAGTAGTTTTGTTATACTTACTTAATTTTGTTCAATATTTTTCTCAATACATTTATTTATTAATTTCGCAGTAGTATTCTTTACGAAACATAATTTTGTTTGATATCTTTGTCACTAAATTTAATTATTAGTTTTCTTTTTTTTAATGGGAGAAATAAGCTTACCATATACCATTTGTGCATCTAATTTTTCCTGTGGAAAAATCTGGAAAACTTATTTTAAAGCAATTTGTCAACTCGCTTTTCCAAATTGTTCCGGAAAAATTAGAAGCACTCGTGGTTTTACCCCCGAAAATTTCATCTAGCAGGAAAGTAAGCTATAATACATTTTACAAATTATTTTTTATAGAAATTACCTCTAGCAGGGAGATAAGTTAAAATATTATCTTTTAAAGGTAAGTTGAGATATTAACTTTTAAAGACTGTTTTTTATTGAAAATTTCATCTAGCAGAAAAGTAAGGTATAATACATTTTAAAAATTATTTTTTATAGAAATTACCCCTAGCAGGGAGATAAGTTAAAATATTATCTTTTAAAGGTAAGTTGAGATATTAACTTTTAAAGATTGTTTTTTATTGAAAATTTCATCTAGCAGAAAAGTAAGCTATAATACATTTTAAAAATTATTTTTTATAGAAATTACCTCTAGCAGGGAGATAAGTTAAACTATTATCTTTTAAAGGTAAGTTGAGATATTAACTTTTAAAGATTGTTTTTTATTGAAAATTTCATCTAGCAGAAAAGATAACACATTTTAAAAATTATTTTTTATAGAAATTACCTCTAGCAGGGAGATAAGTTAAAATATTATCTTTTAAAAGTAAGTTGAAATATTAACTTGTAAAGGTAATTTAAAATAGGTAATTAAATTAAAAAAATATTTTTTTTACAAAAACTACCTCAAGCAGGGACGTAAGTTGAGACAATTCATTTTTATGAAAAATTATCTATAGAACGGAGGCGTGTTGAGGTAATAATTTTTAAAGATTGTTTTTCAATGAAAATTTTAACTAACAGGAAGGTAAGCTAAGATAATACATATCAAAAATTATTTTTATAGAAATTACGTCTAGCAGGAAGATGTTAAAATGTTAACATGTAAAGGTAAGTTGAGATAATAACTTTCAAAATAATTTTTTATAGAAAATTACCTCTAGCAGGGATGTAAGTTCAGGCGATAAATTTTCATTTTTAAACATTGTTTTTCATTCCTGAAGCAGGGAGATAAGTTGAAATAGTGAATTTTAAAAAATATTTTATGGTAGAAATGTACATCTAGTAGACAGATAAGTTGAGATATTAACTTTTAAAATATATTTTATGACGAAATTTACCTCTAGCAGAGAGGTAACTTGAGCTAATTAATTTAAAAGAATATTTTTAATGGAAAATTAATTACCTCTAGCAGGGTATGGTAAGTTCAGATGATAAAAATTATTTTTCTATAGAAAATTACCTCTAGCAGTTTAAAGAAAATGTCAAATAAGCAACCGTTCATACACATTTAATCATTTTCAAAAAACTTACATTTCGTTAGCAGCATCCTGTCCTGGGGATTGTGAACTTGCTGCGATAAACTGTGAAGTAGAATTTGAGCAGTCTGGTATCTCTGGAAACATTCCTCCGGGTTGCCGAAGAGTTCGTCTAAAGCAGCCGTTTGACACTGTAAGAGAGAAATGTAAAAAACCGATCCCGCTTAAATGCACCTCAAAGAACCCACTGTAGTGCTTACCATTTGAATTGCATGATTGTAGATTATTTTATCCGCAGTAATATCAGTGGTACCGATTTTGTTCAGGAGACCGTTACTATTCAGCTGCTTGCACTCCATCAAGATGGTCCTAAACTTAGTGTTAAGGGTAGAAACAACTAGAAGAGAGTTTTTGAAAATATTTACTAAATAAAAAACAAACGTTCCAAATTTGTGCATCCATAAATACGTATTCCGACTCACCATTCTTAACAGTAGTACTAGGCCTTAACTGCCCGCTCTTCAGCTGCTTGGTAGCTAAAGCCAACCCGCTGCTCAGCAATTGAAGGGCCCGCACCAGCAGAACAAGCTGCTCGGTACGCCTGTCCACCTCGGAGGTGGGAGCCCCTCCGGTCGCACCTTTGGTCCCCACGTTATTGACCAGCGCGTTCATGGGCCCCGCCCTTTGGGAGGCCAAATCGATGATGCACGTGCTGAGGGCCAAGACAAAGTTGATTTTGGCCAGGGTTTCGTTGTGTTCCTTCTGAAATTTGTGCAAAAAGTTGTCTAGGTATTGCCGACAATTACTAGGTAATTCAAATGCGCCGTACCTCTAAAAGCGTCTCCTCAGGTAATTCTGGTGCGGTGAATGAAATGGGCTGAGCCTCATAGTTACTGGCCGCCATTTCCGAGTTGTGGAAAAACGTGTGATAGTTGCCCATTTCAGAAATTTCCGGTAAAGTTACCGCTCTGGTGCAAAACGGTATAACCGGTGAACGCCCTGTTGAATTCAAAAATGCAGAGAATTGAATAACGCCTGTTTTTTTAATCAAAAGATTTTTGTCGCTCACCCAAATTGTTATTGTCGCTTAAATTCGGGCTACTCAGAATCGGTACCCTCGCCAGAGGCCCGCTCAACAACGGAGGGGAAGTGCCTGAAATAAACACATATTTACCATGGCCCGTATACTAGTCAGAAGATAGTTAAACTGGACGTTAAGAGAAAGTTAGAATTGTTCACGTCTTGTACCTAAAACTTATTCTTATAACTTTTGTGCTACTGTAAAATTTCAACAAGTGATAGCTATTTCTTTGTGTAACAAATTTCAAAGAACTTTACTTTTCGTAACAAGTTTCAAAGAACTTTACTTTGTGTAACAAGTTTCAAAGAACTTTACTTTGTGTAACAAGTTTCCAAGATCTTTACTTTGTGTAACAAGTTTCAAAGAATTTTACTTTGTGTAACAAGTGTCAAAGAACTTTACTTTGTGTAACAAGTTTCCAAGATCTTTACTTTGTGTAACAAGTTTCAAATATTTTTACTTTTTGTAACAAGTTTCAAAGAACTTTACTTCGTGTGAAAAGTGAATTTATATATTTCTACAAAAGTATAGCTACTTGTATAACCGGTCGCGAAATACAGTATGTATAAGTTTGTATAATATGTTAAAAGATGAGTTTTATTTATTTCTTTAGAACAGTAAACCATGACCCAAATGCGGCGTTACCGATCATTATTAACTTTTCACTGAAATGCGATTATGGTTTTGGTCTAATTATTAAGCAATATTAGGAGTTTGACTTATGGTAATTAGTCTTGAAATGCTATGCATGTTTCCCCAAAAATGACACTTCCGGTTAGATCGGAAATTAGTGTCACCAAATAGCTAAACTAACAGACTGCTTAGACTTACCAGATCTTCTTAGAGGTGAATTCAGGGGTATATTTTTAGCGCTAGTCGGACTGACCGTCCACAGATTGGGGGGAGGGGGCGTCTCACACAGCGAACTTGAGGTGGATCTCCTCCTTCCGCCGCCAGGAGGAGTACCAATCACGAACTGCACCTGATAGGAGAAAAAGTATTACATTTGCATTTCATATGACGTTCATAAAACTCACAGAAGGTGGCGACAACGACGCTATGTCAATGTCAGTGCTCAACTGCCTGTCGGGAGGTCTTTTCATCGTGATCGGCTGAGAGCGCGGAATCGAACTGTTTTTACCCTTTAACAAAAATGAAATAGATTAGCAATTACAGCCACCCGCTCAAATTGCTTTAAACACACACCTCAACGGGAGAAGGCGCTTGGCGATCATCCCCTTTTTTCGCGTCCCTCTGGCTGTGCATCCTTTGAAATGCCTCTCGCTGCGTTGGCACTGGAATCGGCTCAGATATGGGCAAGAAGTTGGGTCTAGTCGGGCTGCTCAGAACTGACTGTTCCGTAGTGTTCGAATCGGGCGAGCGGACAGGTAGTTTCGCGCTAAAGTAACAGATTTGGTATATTTCTTTTTTTTATCACAAACTGATGCACAGGGTCTTTCCTCATATATACCCTGTACTCTGTACTGAAAAAATAGTGTGATTCTAACTTACGGGAGATGTTTCTCCTTTTCCCGGTCCCTGTCCTTCTCCATGCTCATTTCGATCGACTGGTCTGACTGGATGTTTTGCGGAACTATAACATAATCGTCCTCAGGACTCGAACTGAGAGCAGTTCTTGCAGAACGCGGCGATTCTACAAGGATAGGGTTAGTAAAAGCGAGAATTTTAGTGGTACACATGATAAGCACCCTTTAACACACCAAAAATAACCAATTTTTGTTAAATTTCAAGCACCAGGGCGACCAAAAAGTTCTTGGGCGTGTTTACGTTCGGCAATGGCGAATTGCGATAACTAGGACGCTCTTGACGACCAAAAATTTAAAATATATAATTAAATCAAATCAAATCAAAACATGCTTTATTGTCATAAAGTATTATTTTTATCGACAAAGCCTTTTTTAAAATTATATTGATGCTAAAGACAGATGTCTGGTTGCAGGAAAATACTCGTTTACGCCCTGAGCCTATAAATACACGCACCGGGATAATTTGCACTACATTAATTTTTTAACGTGTCAATCTCAACAACTGAAAAACAAAGCTTTTGGTCTCTAATTTTTGTGCTCGATTTTGTGATTGCTGGCTGATGACCAATAAAATATTTCACAGGTGAGTAAACTTGACGATATAATATTTTTCTTTTACGCGGTTAAAAATTGAAATAACACATTTATGGTGTTTTGATATTTGTTCTGTAAAAAAAAAGCGAGGATTCATTACTTAATTCTATTCTAAATGTTTTGAAACATATACCACAGGAACAAAAGTAAACTTGGATTTTTGAACTGCATCATCGTATTTTTTTAACAGATGCGTGAAAAATTACCATTTTTTTGCAGAATCGGGAAAATATGACAATGGGGCAAGAAAGACTTATCTATTATTAGTTTCGAAAAGGACATTTCAGAAGATATAGATGTATCACATATTATAACAGAATTTGCATTAAAAAAAGGCAAGAAAAACAAAGATGATTTAGGCTTTTTGACTGACTTATTAAGTAGGTACATAATATATTAATAGATATGTGTATGTATGTATTTAATATGACGTATTCATTTGGTTATTATATCAATAAATTAATAAGTATTATGGTAGGTTGTAAAAGTAAAAAATAAACTGAATTTATTATATTTTCTGTTATTCGTTGTTCCATTTAAGGAAAAAATATTTCAGAGAAATTTCGGTATGAGGGGGGGGGGGGGAATTATTATCGCAGACGGGCGGCAACTACCCTAGCAACAGCCCTGCATACAATAAAGATAAATTTTCTACAAACGTGTTTTTAAGCACTTATTTGAATTGCAGAATTCGCTTCGTTCTTTTATGTCCCAATGTGTAAGCAAGCCACAAGATCGTTCTTGTTCTTTACTGTGTTAATAGGGATTTTAAAAAAATTAAATAATTCAAAATAATACCAAAGAAATGTTAAATAGGGAAATAGAACAAAAACTGTTTTAAAAAAACTTAATAAAAGAGTAAATTAATAAAAACAATATTAAAAAATACTAAAACAAATTTTAAAAAGTTTACAATACATAAACAAACACTGAAACAAGTAAATAAAAGAATTAAATATTAAAAAAAAAAACTAAAATCAAATATTAAACAATTCAAAATATTAATAAGTAAACTTCAATAAATACAGAAACTGTTGAAAAAATATAAGAAATATAAAAAAAAATTCATTGAAAAATAATAGGTTCAAAATAGGCCTATGTAATAAGAAAAGTTAAACAAGTGAAAAACTAATAAACAAATAAAAAAAAATTTAAAATTTAAAACTAATTTTTAAAAAAATCAAAATAATAATATGAAAATAATATAAAAAGGTAAAAAATACAAAAACTGTGAAGAAAAAAAAAACCTATTTGGAAAATAATATTTAAAAAATTCAAGACAGTGAAAACAAGCAAAATTAAGGAGATAAAAATTGTATTAAAATAATTTAAAAATAAAATTCCAAAAAATTTAAAATAATAGGTACTAGGGGTGCCAGTACTGAAACTTTGTTCCAATCCCGGGATTTTCGATATAAAGAGTATAATCCCGAAAAATACAGAAATTGTCGAAAAAATTAAAGAAATCATAAAAAAAATTAATTGAAAAATAATATTTAAAAATTCAAAATATAAAATAAGAAAAGTTAAACAAGTGAAAAATTATTTTGAAAAAGAAATTCGAAATAATAATAGGAAAACTTCAATAAATACAAAAATTGTTGTAAAAATAAAAAAAATATTTAAAAGTTCAAAATAGGTAGGTATGTAATAAGAAAAGCCAAACAAGTGAAAACCTATTAAAAAAAAACTAATAAACAAATTTCAAAAAAAAAAAAATTAAAATTTAAAACCAATTTAAAAAAGTTAAAAATAATAAGTATAAAAATAATATGAAAAGGTAAAAAAATACAAAAACTGTGAAGAAAAAAAACTTATTTGGAAAATAATATTTAAAAAATTTTAAAAAGACAGTGATAACAAGCAAAATTAAGTAGATAAAAATTGTATTAAAAAAATTTAAAAATAAAATTCCAAAAAATTTAAAATAATAGGTACTAGGGGTGCTAGTACTAAAACTTTGTTCCAATCCAGGGATAAAGAGTATAATCCCGGGACTAATCTCAAAAAAAAAATTACAAGAAAAGTTAAAGACCAAGTTTATTTGTATTTACTAAATACACTACCGACCTTCTGTTAACAATAAAAAATCAAAATAATAATACGAAAAGTTAAATGAATAAAAAAATTATTTACATTGAACAAGAAAATTTACAAAATAAAAAATAATATTAAAAGTTAAATGGCCAACAAAAACACACCATAACTAATTGCAAGTAAGCAGAGTAGCACTAATAAATACAGGGTCCTGCAATAGTGCGTCAGGCTTCCATAGCTCCTATACGAATTTAGTTAGGAATTTCATTCATATGCTAACTTATACTGTATCATACGGGGTACTTCAGGAAAATATTTTTTTATATACAGGGTAGCCCAAAAAAGTGTGGACATAAAAAGTTTTGATTTTTTAAATGGGATACCCCATATTTTTTTGCATATTTAGATTTATGCTATTGTCCTTTATAAATGCCTAAAATTTTGTTTGATTTGCTTTTTTAGTTTAAGAGCAATCAATTAAAAACTAAAAAAAAACATATTTTGCAGTCGTGAAAAAAATATCAAAAAAACAATCTAAAATTAGTTTTTCAACCACGGTATGAAGTGAGTTTAATGACAAGAGGTTTAAAGATACTATGAATCGAATAGTATTTATCTATTTTATACAGGGTGTTCATAATATGGTTTCAAAAATGACACATTTCAAACCTATTTTTCTCAACTTTTCCAAATGGAACACCCTGTATATTATTTCGGTATTTTATATAAAATACACACGCAATTTTTTTTTGTAGTTGAAGCATATAAGTTATTTCCAGCCGTTTTCGAAATAAATGCAAATTTCATAAATTATGTTGATTAAACAGAGTTTATTTTTAAAATTAAGCGTAGGCGACTACACCTACTAATAATTATAAAGTATAGCAAATGTTTAAAATATCTTCCATTTTGATCTGTGCAGAAGCCAACATGTTTTTGAAAAGGTCTGTTTACTTTCCTTTTAACATTTCAATTGAAATACCAGCAAAAAGGTTCATTAGTAAGTTTTATCCCTAAAGCCCATAGTAGGCTTTGAAATAAAACATGGATTCTTATACTTAGTTTGACAAGTTCTTTAATTCATTTTAAAAAGGTGTAATATCGGGCGAATAAGTTATAAGAAATTAAAATGAATTTTAATAAAGATGAGTTGGTCGATATGATTTTTGTACTTGGCGAGAGCGAAAAAAATTGCTTGTTAGCAACTAGAATTTATGCGTCACGTTATCCAGAGAGAAGGCGCCCGGAAGAAAAAAGTTTTAAAAGATTATTACTAAGATTTGTTGAAACAGGAAATGTTGTGTATACAAAAGAAGAAAGAACAAAGACGGCTACTAACGAGGAAAATGAACTTGCGGTGTTGTTGACAGTCACAGAAGATCCACACGTAAGCCAAAATAAAATCGGTAACGCAACAGGTATAAGTGAACGATCTGTGCAACGGATTTTAAAAAAGCATCGATTCCATGCCTATCATATTCAATTGCATCAAGCGCTCAGCGATAGAGATTTTCAAAATCGATCCGAATTTTGTGCCTGGGCAAGCACTAAAATACAAGCGGATCCAATGTTTTTCAAGTATGTTTTATTTTCCGACGAAGCAACCTTCCATAACACCGGTAGTGTAAATAGACATAACTTTTATTATTACTCCACGGAAAATCCGCGATATATGAGACAAATCGATCACCAGCATCAGTGGTCATTAAATGTGTGGGGTGGAATTGTTGGTGAAACTATGATAGGTCCTCATATCTTTGAAGGTCATCTTAATGGACCCATGTATTTAAACTTTCTACGCAATGATTTACCAGGTTTATTGGCAAACGTTCCGCAATATACAAGAAATAGGATGTGGTTTCAGCAAGATGGTGCTCCGGCACATTTTTCACGGGAGGTAAGAAATTATCTTGATGATACCTTTCCGAACCAATGGATCGGTAGAAATGGACCCACGGTCTGGCCAGCTAGATC
Organism: Polydrusus tereticollis; assembly: GCA_963920685.1. Lineage (NCBI taxonomy): Eukaryota > Metazoa > Arthropoda > Insecta > Coleoptera > Curculionidae > Polydrusus > Polydrusus tereticollis. The sequence goes on from OY987333.1 coordinate 11,802,902, forward strand.
GCCGGATCTTACAAAACTAGACTTTTTTTTATGGGGACACGTAAAACAAATTGTTTACAAAGATCCACCTACAACTGCTAATAATATGCAGCAAAGGATAAGAGACGTGTTTGCGAGCATTTCCCCTGAAATGTTAAGAGAAGTAAACAGATCTTTTGAAAAGCGTGTTGGCTTGTGCACAGAACAAAATGGAAGACATTTTGAACAATTACTGTAGTTTTTAAATATTAGTCTAGTCGCCTACGCTTAATTTTAAAAATAAACTCTGTTTAATCAACATAATTTATGAAATTTGCATTTATTTCGAAAACGGCTGGAAATAACTTATATGCTTCAACTACAAAAAAAAATTGCTTGTGTATTTTATATAAAATACCGAAATAATATACAGGGTGTTCCATTTGGAAAAGTTGAGAAAAATAGGTTTGAAATGTGTCATTTTTGAAACCATATTATGAACACCCTGTATAAAATAGATAAATACTATTCGATTCATAGTATCTTTAAACCTCTTGTCATTAAACTCACTTCATACCGTGGTTGAAAAACTAATTTTAGATTGTTTTTTTGATATTTTTTTCACGACTGCAAAATATGTTTTTTTTTAGTTTTTAATTGATTGCTCTTAAACTAAAAAAGCAAATCAAACAAAATTTTAGGCATTTATAAAGGACAATAGCATAAATCTAAATATGCAAAAAAATATGGGGTATCCCATTTAAAAAATCAAAACTTTTTATGTCCACACTTTTTTGGGCTACCCTGTATATAAAAAAATATTTTCCTGAAGTACCCCGTATGATACAGTATAAGTTAGCATATGAATGAAATTCCTAACTAAATTCGTATAGGAGCTATGGAAGCCTGACGCACTATTGCAGGACCCTGTATATAGAAGAATAGTTAGGTTAAGTATTGGACGAAAACGAATTGAATCATGACCTAAAATCAATTTTGAGCAAACTAACTATCTAATCTAACTATGCATATTGGGTACTACTCAATATGTACATACAATACCATAATGTATATTTATGTATAAATGTATGTATGTATATTAAAAGAAAAACCGCCTGGCCGCCATTAAACCCACAAAAACACACAGAAAGCCCTAAAACTTTTACCTGGGACATTTTTCCCTAAACTGCCTAGTTTTTTAATAATTTTTACACCCAATGTAGAACTTTTCTGGTTTTCCCTTTAGTAATTAAAGTGATAGCATATTAAACGGTCCCTTATAACACACACACAAATTATTTACGATATCCTACCTGGTTGTGATCTGGGAGGGGTTGCGATTCTGACGGGAGTAGATGGTTTCAAGGGAACTTTAGTTAATGGAGATGTACCGTAAATCGGTAAGGGCAACTCTAAAAAACATAAACACGGCATTAAGAAACGAATTTGGCGCACTTACACATATGCCTTACCTCCTTGGACAGGACTGGAAGTCGGAGGAGAGTCCCTCTGTAAGAACTTATGATTAAAAAACGTTTCGAAATTCATCCTTTCCTTGGCGTTCCTCTTTAGGAGGCTGCATAGTAAATCGCATAACTCCACTGAAGTACTAGGAGGAATCCTGTAATAAGTTAAAATGTCAAGTGGCAATACAACGTGACAACGGTTTGATGAGTTATTTAAAAAAAATTGTTAATTTACTTTGGGGCTAAATTGGCATTCTTTTCGTAAAAAGACTTGAGTTCCTGGGGACTTCGGGCCTGAAATGGCGCCTTTCCCGTCAAACACTGAAATACTATGGTCCCCAAACTCCACAGGTCCGCTTTGGCGTCATATTGTAGCGACATTATAACCTCCGGAGCCTACAAACGAAATATTTCGTCACTCAAAGCAACAACAAAAAATTCCTACTGAAAAAACCTACCATGTACATGGGACTTCCACATAGAGTGGCCGCCATAACTCCGTCTTGAAGAAACCGTGCAAAACCAAAATCAGCTAAAAAAAAACAAATTTTAAATCACACCAAAACATCAACCTCCGTTTCTCACCTATCTTCAGTTTGATTTCAGAAGGTTGAGGATGAAGTTTGGAACCGTTGTGGGACAATAGAATGTTCTGCGGTTTCAAGTCTCTATGCACAATACCTTTGGCATGTAGCGCTTTCATTGCGCCGGCTAAAAACATTTTATTTAGTTTTTTTAGCTGGTCAATAATTTTACGTCACCTTACCTAACTGATTTAAAAATAACCGTATAGTGTCTTCACTCAGGCTACCTTTCGCTATAAAAAAAAAACAAGTTAATAATGACTCGTATAATGGTCAGAAAATAGTTGAACTGGATGTCAAGGCAATGCCAAAATTGTAACCTACATTTTGTGCCATAATCTATTTTAATTACAGTTGGGTCCGTTTATAACGAGTGCGCTGATGCAAGCAAAATGTGTCCGCTATATATGAACGCTTGCTATGAACGAAAGGTCGGTTACAACGTTCTTTGGATAAAATCAAACCTTTGCTTCACATTGCTCTGGAAATCACCCTAAATAAGTGGATATAAGCATTGCGTTATGCTGGTTGAAAATTGCTTTCTGACTCTCTGTCTTCTTCTGATTGCGTTTCCATAACTGTTGCCGCAAATTCAATTTCTGATGGGTATTCACAAGTTACCTAATAATCTTCGACTTCTTGAAATGTATGAAGTGTGTCAGAGTTTAGAGGTTCTTTCATAAGACCATTTTTGGTAGCCCAGTCGCATAGCATGCAGTACACTTAAGGGTACGCTCACACTGCATGCTATGCGATGCTAGACTACTAAAATAAACTGTTTACACTGTTAAGTAAGAGCGATGCGATGTTATTAGAATAGTGCCTAGCATAGCATAGCATCGCGAAGTGTGAGTGTGCAAGACTGTATCATAGTTTATATAATAATATTGTTCATGAGAAAATGTGCTCTTACTAAAAGAAGTGCTCGTTATATCCGAGCTCGTTGCAGTGTCGTCGGCAAATATATAGAGCTCGTTTTGTCTATCTTTCATGATATATAGTTGTACAACATCGGAGAGAGACGTGAGCCTTGCGGCACTCCCGCGCTGATGCCTTTAGATAATCAAAGTGCGTTCTCCGACGAGACTGCAAAACGTCTTTTTTCTGGAAAAGAAACTACCAGCTTGATGAGGTAGTTCGGAGCTCCAAGCCTTATCATTTTCAGTAAGAGACCGTTATGCCAGACCTTATCGAAAGCTTTGATTAGGTCAAAGAAGACCGCTCCCGTGTGCGCTCTTCTATTAAATCCCTTCATAATGTTGGACGTTAACCTTGTCGTCTGCTTAACTGTGCAGTCTTATCATTTTCAGTGAGAGCCGTTATGCCAGACCTTATCCAGAGCCTCGCATCGGAACTCAAATTGTATTAAGTTATCCTGGCATTCATGGCAACGAGACGGCCGACGAGCTCGCCAGACTTTGAGCCGGAGTTTCCTACCTTGGAATAGGGATGTCAAAACAGCAGGTAGAGACAGCCCTGAGAAAATAGGCCACCAACCTCTTCAAGGAGGAATGGCGGCAGACGCCGGACTGTAGACGGGCCCTTTCAGGCTAAGTTAGAATGGATTTTTAACAGGAGTAGGCGTGCCCTGAATTCTCTGGTAGGACTTCTAACAGGACATTGCAAGTTAAGGAAGCACCTGCATACGATGGGTGTGGAGGAGGACCCAATATGTTCGGGATGTTTGGAGGACGAGGAGACACCACTGTACTTTCTGGGCGCTTGTGAAGCATTGGGAAGACTTAGACAGCAAGTCTTTGAGACAGTGGTGATCCCACAGGAGGAAGTCAGGACCCTTGCTTGGAATAACGTCCTGACTCCACTTTCATGGGAAGGTCGGGTTGGTTTGGCGAGGGTCTGGGTGGTTAAGAGGATGAGGGGTAGTTGTTAGGTCCGTGGGCCTCCCCTCACCTACTACTACTACTACTAAGTTTACTGAACGATTTTTAGTAACACTGAAAATTACTTGTTAAAACCGGACTATCGTTATACGTGGACCCGACTGTATGTTGACATTACAACCTAACGTTCAAATCAACTATCTTCCTAAAGGGTATCAGGACAATTGCTTTTTAAAAATGATGTTTGATAACACAAAAAATGCTCACCAGCCAAATAATCAGCTAAGTCCCCTCCATTACAGTACTGAAAAATAAAGAGATCATTTAGTTAATCGACTCGCAGGATCTTTTTTTTGTAATGTTTTAAATTAAAAAAAAAACCTTTTGTAATAATCCGAAAACATTTGACTGCATCTGATCAATGCATAACAATACCATTTAAGAAATCTAATAATTATTATGCAAATCATTTTTCGGAAATTGTTTATTCATAAATTAGGATGTGCCCTAAAAGATTCCCCGTAGATATAGCTATCTGCAAAAACCCACTTGTCATAAAATATATTTAAGACTAATCAAAATCAGAGAATAGGTGCCGTGAGTTATGCACGATAAGTATTTGTTTCTTCTTGTCAATTATCCAAGCCACAAAAAAGATAAGATAGTTTCTTTAAAGTTAGGAACACATTAGAAACGTTTCTGTGTATTAATTGATTAATAACGAGGAAGATTTGTTAATCGCTTTAAAAAGTTTCTTTTACATATACAGTTTATTGATTGGTTTATAAAAGTACACAGTAAAAAGTGATGTTAAATTTAACACTCAATGGTGGTACCTACATAATATAGGACCACACTCAATACGGTTTATTAACCAATCAGTATATCTTGTAAAAAGGACATTTTTGAATGGGTTTTTTTTTTACTTTTTGATGAGTGTTGATTCTTCTTATTTATGGGTAGGTACATTTACACTATCGAGTGTAAATTAAACTCACAGATTGTAAACCTATCCTCCTAGGGTATAAAAGAAATAATGAGAGGTGTAAGTAAACCATTTTTTAAAGGTAATTTGTGATTGATTAGTGTAAAATATCATATTGTAGTGTAAATTTTATTTTATTTAGGTGTGACTTTACTATAGCGAGTGTAATAAAATAATCTACCCAGGGTACTTTTCACTTGGTTTAAGTAATTTAATTCCGTATAACCTCTGCTTAGTTTGATACATGATTGAATGAGTTAATCAAAGCCGAAAGTAGTAGCCCCTAATATATATAAATCTTCAGATCGCTTGGAAAAGGTTTGTTAAATAAATGAAAATATTGAGTATTATTTATCGTTTATTTATAAACAAAATGATGGTTACAACAGAACTGAAAAACACTGTGACTTTTTTTACACTTATTATTATAACTAGTTGAACAAAATGACACACCTATTATATAGTTTACAATTTAGTAAATTAAACATATATATATCTACGTTTAATGTACCTCATTGTTAAGCTTAACAAAACAAATACCATAACAAATATATGTATACTTAGAACACTAAACAACTAAATAAAAGTATGCTTTGGATCAATATAAAAGAATGAAAATGACGAGTATTATATTAATCGTATATTTATTTAGAGATCTATGAAGTAAAATATGTAGGTAGGTACCTAAGTATTTATATAAAAAAGGAATAGATTTATATTATAAGCTTATATCAGAATAATTTAAAAGCTAAAGGGAAAACTGTAGCAATGTAAATACCTACTTAGTTTCTTAAAAATGGCGTACTTATTAGCAAGGTTTCTATTAAATTTCGTTAATATGCTTACCCAATTTAACAAGATCCTCACAAGAGGCACTCTCATTTGGCACTTTACAGAACTTTGCTTTGTTTCTATATCTTAATTTATATATAACATTATTCTATATCACGTTCAAAGAGCACAATCAGACTGACCTGAAAGTTGAATTTGTTTGTAGCGTCGGCGTCATCTGTCAATTCCTAGAATTTCACACCACTTGTTGCCGCCCGTCTTTTCGGTAAAACGGGTTTAGGTATTTTTACGCGGGGCCGTGTAAAAAAAAACGATTAAAGAATAAGTTTTACACTGAATGTGTTAAAATAACCTTCTAGCGGAGTTTATTTACACGCTAATATGGTGTTATTCATTGTCTTTGTATTTAATTTTCCTGATAGAGTGTAAAATGAAATAAATAACACCCATTCAACAAAATTAACTTTTTAGAGAGTTAAATTCATAGGCAAATTTAATACAACAACTTTGCTCCCATAAGTGTAAAACTGTGATAGGCTAAAGTGCTGCAAAAAACAATTAAATACCTAACAGTAAGGATATATTTTTAGAATGAAAATTTTGTTTACTTTTTGAAAATGAGTGTATATTATTGTATGGCTGTCCCAAATGGACACATAAAATATATCTAAAAAAATATAATATAATTATTCTTAAATTTGCGTTATATTTTTCTCAGTGTAATTTCACTAAATTTCATAATAGTTAAAGTTTCAATAAAAAATCTAAGTAGTCTTCTGTATCTGTATAAAATTTCCCATGACAAAACGAAAAAATCTGTTCTCTCATGGTACCGGGTACCTCTCCGCGAAAAATTCTTAATTGTAAACACAATCCAGGTATAGCCTTATCTTATCTTATCTCAGAAACGTTCACATTTTCTGTCATTACATTTACTCCCGTTAAAATCTAACTCAACACTTCATATCTCGTTTTACGTAAGGTAACGTTTCCATCACGTGCGAGTAACTTTGTATTTCTTCCGACGTTAAATCGACTCGATAGTTTTCAAGATAAGTTCAGGTCGCCACTAGAAAGAGTATCTATAAAGCTAAAGTGTAACTAAGTTCTTAAATTATTGTTTATATTCTGCTTCTAAATAAAACAAAATGGGCGTAAACTTCATCCGGGCGTTCGTGCTACTTGTCACTATTTCGTAAGTATTCTTGTATTATGTATAGTTTCACCGAATTTCTTTGCTAGAATGTGTTTTTGCCGTTTCAAGTGACTTTGGATACGAGTATAAATGGTGTGTGTTACTTATTTTGATTTATATTCGACTTAACTTATTTGCAACTCTACTAGCTGAAAAGTAAAGACGCTCAACGCTCACAGCAATAATTCATCAGTTACCGGAAAGTACTATTTTACAGGAACGAGACGCCAGGCGAGTCCTGATAACGTACTTTCCGGATGTGTAACTTACAGTATTTTGTTTTCGATTGACACAAGACCAGTAGCGTACAGACAGCTGGAAGACTCTATAGACAGGAAAATATTCAGACTAAATATAAAAAAAATTGAACGGTAATGAAAAAGGGACTGGTAGAGTAGTTTACCGGCCTTCTTTCATGCTTTACGGACTAGACTGGTAAAGCGATATTTTCCTGTTAAAAGATTATCTGGAAAGTGCTTGCTTTCCGGTCGATCGAAAAAAATACATAAACCGTTTTATCTGTATTGTCGGTTGCACGTCGTAAATGATTAATAAATCCTGATAAATAGTACTGTGTATAATTTGTACTTTCAGCGTAGCGCCTTCGACCTTACGCTAGGTCATCATCAGGGCTACGTCGATGATAACGGGCTCTAAAAGGAATTAAGTACAGGGTGTCCATGTTTCGATGTAATTGCAGGGTAACTAGTAAAGATAGAGACTTGCGGTTTTTATATTACGGCGCTACTTTTTCGTGAAACAAAAGAAGCCACAAACAGAATTGTCATAGCTGTCTTAGTTTTTAAGCTACAGGGTGTTGTCGAAAATGTTTGCATTTTGACCACTGTATTTCGGTTACCCTTTAACTTATCAAAAAATTGAAAGCTTTGTCTAAGAGAGTTCTTTAAGTAGAATTCAGTGGTGTGCTTACTTTTTTTCGGGAAGTCTTACTTTTCGAGATAGTTGATAGTTATTGTTAACAATAAACGCAAAATTTAGAAAATTAGGGTAGTGGGCTATGAAACAATTGACATGACATTTCTGTTTGGGGCATCTTTTGTTTTACGAAAAATTAGCGTCGTAATGTGAAGATCGCAAGCCTCTTTACCGAGATACCTTGCAATTACATCGAAAAATGGACACCCTGTACATCGAAGGAAACATTTTAATTTCGAAAACCGTAATTTTAACATTAAAAAAACTAGAATGCAATACAATAGTGTTTAAAGTGTTTAAAATTTTCCTGCGATTTCTTTCGCAGAAGCAAGAAGATTTATTGCACATTGTAATAGAAATACAGGATGTCTTAGAAGTACGGTACGTAACTTAAGGGGGTGATTCCTTATAATATTCTAAGAGAAAAAGTCCATATGAACATTTGTGTCCGGAGTTATTCCGTTTTTGATATACCTACATGATGTTAAAGTTTTTTTAAAAAAATCGGATTTTTATAATTTCTTTAAATATCCTTTTTACGAATTTATTGAAATTGAAGGGGCTTAATTGGTTCTAACTAGATTAAATTTATTAAGTCCAGTGGCGTCCCGGGCAGCACCTAACGAATATTATTTACAAAAACATGTACGCCTCTGACTTCTTTCTAATTTTGATATTTTTGTTCGGCTTTACCAACTAATAATACAACTTTCTTGTTCCCTGAATTGTTTTCGTATCTTGCATCGTTTTCGGGAGAAAAAATAAAAACCACTTCATTGCAGGTAAAAAATACCTATGTATTTCAAAGTTAATTAAAACATTATTATAAGTACATATTAAATTATTTTTTTAAATATGATTATGAATAACGGTACCAAATTTCAATAAAATCAGTGAAAGAATATTTAAAAAAATGATAAAAAAACGATTTTTTTAAAAAAACTTTAACAACCCTGTATATCAGAAACGGAACAACCCCGGACACATGTTCATATCAACTTTATCTCTTAGAATATCATAAGGAATCACCCCCTTAAGTTACGTACCGTACTTCTGAAACACCCTGTATATCCGCAAATACCATTTCAAGGATAAAAAACCTATTTGAAGAAAGTAAATCTTTACATGACAGAAAAATAAATGCACAGAAAAGTAAAAATCGAGACCAATCCATTTTAAATTATCTTAGTGTGAATCCCTATAAACGAGTATTTCATGTTGACAAAATAAAAAAATATGTCAAATTTATCTTGACCTTGAAGGCATTACCAAAGGTTGTAATAAAATTCTTAAGGATAATAATATAAATGTAATAAAAACAATTATTGCAATATTAAAACTTTTCACCAAAATAGAAGTAAACAAATGTGACTTTTTCAAAAATCATATAAACATGGGGCCTTTCATTTAAAAAAGTTGTTTGTTTTAAGTTCATTTTTGTTTTTAGTGAGATTTTTGGTACAGGGAAAGTCAAAAGTAAGCAACTGTTCAGTCCTCGTTGGAACACCCGGTAGAAATTTTACGCTATCTGGTTTTATTAAAGCGTTTTAATGACAAGCTATTTTTGTTGAACTTTGGATGGCAGTGACGTCAGAATGTGAAGAGTTTGCGAGTGACTCACTTTTTGAGAAACAAGACCATCTTGCAATGAAGTGTGCCATTTGCTGATAAACAAAATTGATAACGATCAGTATATTATTGTAAATAAAATAATTGCGTCGATTCATCAAATAATTACGTGAATTTTTTTCAAGACTATTTATTTATTATTTCTATTTTTAGATATATCAGTGGCCAAGAATATGTTCTGCTTGATGAAACCGTAAGTACAACTAGTAAATACTAAACACTTCCGTGTATTGATTTTTTAGAGTTATGGGGCATTATACATATATTGACAACCGTCAACTCCAAAAAAATTGCAGTAAACGTTATAAATAAAAAGCAAAAATATGTCGGTGATAAGTGATAATGTCTATTTATTTAGAGATTAAATTACGAGCTATACATAGATAAATGCACGTTCACGAATTGTATCAGTATATCAATATTTAACAATGAAAAATATGGGTCTAAGTGTATTACCTCAACAATATTATGCATACATTTACAATGACTATAGGCATTTGTGGCATTTTTACGATGGTTCACCTCAGAGATTGTTCCCAACATGCACTTTAAAAATTGCACGACTCATTTAAACAACAATGGTACTATTTATTTAGTGCCACAAAAGTCTTCAAACATATTGCTGCTACTTTGATAAACACTAGTATCTTTTAGGATTATGATAATTGGAACGCAAATGACCAAAGCCCCATTTTCTTCGATCAAAGTGATCATGTGATTCATAGAAGGGACGTCGTTGAATTGGAAGGATCTGGAAACGGTAGGAACAACAATTTTCAAGTATGAGAGTCGGTTTTAATTATGAGCTTTTTTAGGAGACAGTGAACCTGCTGTGCCACTTCCAGTGGAACCCTTAAACAATGCTGAAACGCTGAAAAATGAAGAGCCACAGGCTAAAGACAACCCTGTGGAAGAAACGCCCGAAAAGAGTAAAGGTAAATTATTCAGCAAATTAAGAGGTGTTAGTACTAAGAATTTATATTAATTTTTCCAGAAATAGCTGGAATTCAAATATCGAACTTTGGTGAACCAAGCCCCGCTGTAAACGAAGACGCTTCAAAGTCTAATGAGACAAAGACCGAGCCTGATCAAGCAGTCAGTGTCGATAACGAGGCCGTACAACTGCCAGCTGAAGAAGTTGCTGAAAAGGTCAACAAAGCTGAAAAAGCCCAGGAAGCTGAACCTAAAGAACCAGTTGAAGCTGAAAAGGTCAATGAAGCTGAAAAAGCCCAGGAAGCTGAACCTAAAGAACTAGTTGTAACTGAGGAAGAAACTAAGCAGGTAGCCAAGGAAATTGCCAGTCCAGCTGAAAAACCAGAACTGGTAGCTATTAAATCGTCAAATGACCCTACAACAGAGAGAACAGAAACAAGTGTGACCTCTAAACAAGCAGAAACCACTGCAACGTCTCAGCAAGGTTCCCCTTCATCTGGAGCGAAAACTGACAATCCAGAAGAGAAGGGAGACAGTGTAAATAAGGAAACCGCAACAAACGATCCCCCAAAAGGTACTTCTTAACATAGAAATTTAATAACAATGCCTCAAAACGCTTTTCTAAATGCATCTTATTTTTCTCTGTAGTTTTGCCCAGTGATCTAGTCGAAGTTGAAACTATTAACAACGCAAAAGAGTCAGAAGTGTTAAGCGAGCAGCAATCCGGCAACGCCGTTCTGCTAAAAGTACCCAAAAGTGCCAAGAGCGGTGAAGCAACACAAGTTGAAGGCAGCGAAAGTGACAAGGCGCTACAAGGGATGGCGGAAAATGCAAAAATAAGCAGTAAGTTATAGAAACTCAACTATTAGTTCCTCATAATGATTTTGTTCCTCCTTCTAGATGAACCTACAGAACCTGCAACAGGTGAGAGTGCAAAAAACGTCAGCAGAGCCAGTAAGGACACTACAATCCTTGTAGTTCTTTTCGTAGTGGTGATAGCTATAGGCGGAGCAGCATTCACGCACAACTACATCAAAAAACGAAAGCAAAACGCCTCAGCTAACAACGATATTGTCAATGGAATAAGAAGAAGTCTGCAAAATCTTAGCTCAGGCAATGGGAAAAATAACACTGACGTAGAACAAGGAACTGAAATGAAGCCCCTCATGAAAGATGGCAGTCCTGTTGTGACAAAGGACTACACCGATTCGAAAAAGGAAGTTCCAGCCTAACACCAAAAATGAGTTGAACTGGTGTGTTATTGTGATAATTTGTTTAGTCAGTGTGAAATATCTGTAAATTAAAGTGACTAATCATAGAACTTATATGATGTGTGGAACAATGAAATATCTACAAGTTTGAGGTATTGATTATTAATAAGTATTATCTTGTTTATTGGGTCACTACCTATTGAGAAAAATATTGAATTTGATTAGGTAGGTACTTAAATAATAATTATTTTTAGCTATAATGGAAATATCGCTTAATTGGTCCAAATATTATAATTAAGATGATTTCATGAGTGGGTATTTACTTTTTCTTTATATCATTATTAAGAATATTTTGAAAAAATGTGGACTATACTTTTTTGAATAAAAACTCGGCTGTACAAATTGTATATTAATATTTACAAAACTTACCTCCATAACCAAAAAAACATTATTCGTTGTTTCTTTACAGTCCAATAGTGCTACTACATGTTCATGATGCAGCTCAGTCAGCTCCTGAAAATAAATAGCTAAGTATTGGCAACAATACTTGGATTCATTGATATATACACACCTTCAAAATCTTTATTTCTTTGCCCAGCAGGTTCTGTGACTTTGCTAAATTCTTTTTTGCTATACTCTTGATGGCAACTGTGAAATTGGTATGCTAAAAATAAAAATATGTTAAAAAATCATTTATATAGCAGCTAAAACAATTTATGTAAGTCGAATTACAGACAATGAATTTTTATCACACGTTAACTCATACTATTATTACTCCAGAAATGATAAAAAAATACCGTAATTACTTCTTTAATAAAGTCTGTTTGTAAATTTTGGTCCTTCCTAACTTTCATAAATGTGTAAGACTAGAATGAAGACAAAGGAACATGTGCCCAATAAAATAGATGGGAAATCCAAGGAAAGTTGCAAATGGCAAAAATCTCATATATGTAAAAATCATGCAAAATATGTCACAAATAAAGTTAGAGAGTTGATATTTAATTTTGGCAACTCTAGTTTTCAGAATTTTACAGAAGAAAAAACCTTGTAAACGCTCGATTAAAAAAGAAAACAGCGTTCAAAGTTTTTGTGAGTCAAAAGGGGATACAATTAAATAAAAAGAGTTGTTACGTTATACAGTGCCGCTATGAGGAGGTGACCCGTTTCAAAATGAAATTTAAAAAAATTGTATTACCTAATAGCATATTTATTTATTTTATTAACAAAGACAAAAACGAAGTTCTAAACATCCAAGTAAGTAAAAGATATAAATTGCGATTAGTACTCTGCTGGTGTGTTGGTAGTAGATCATTCACATTGCTGAAGTTTTTCTTGTCTTCGATTTTGTTTATATATTGATTGGAATATTTCCATAATAAGATTATTTATAGGATCTGGAATGACCAAAGGTGGACCATCTCTTTGGGGAGTCTTTAGAAGAAGGAAATGTTCTTCCACAATGTTATTTATGTTTGGCTTAGCACTATCAAAGCTAAATTTCTGATACTTATTAGGTAACTACAAAACTGATTTGTTGTCCAGACTTTGCTGAGAGAGAACTATTTTATTAAAAAAGTTTGGCCACCACAATTTGAATGCTGCACCATGAAAACATGATTACATTTTTATATTCGCTAATTTTAAGTCCATCATTTGATATGGTCTCATTTTCTTGGGTGGTTCATCAGCAGCACAACATGTATTTTATTTATTATTTATTTAACGGGCTTGCCAGTTACAATTTACTTATAATAAGTTAATCTATAAAATTTAACAATAATTGATGACTAAAATGGACTTACACTATACAGTTACAATGCTATGCCAAAAGTGTAATTTACAATAAAATCCTAATCTATGCCATACATAGCTACTCGGATAACAAAATTCAAGCCTCGACTTACACTATACACTTACTTACATAACTGTAGAAATAAAAGAATCAATAAGAGTACTCCATATACATTCAAACATTAGGCATTTAAACAGACATCACAAGATGGCGAACTGTTCAGATCACGTATTCATAATAAGGACCTAGATAGTCTCCTGAACTGGTTTAGGGAAAAATTCTTAATGCAAAAGAGAGCGATTCAATCTATGTTTGGTTTTAGTTTTAAGAAATCATGTAAACAAACAATCATAAATAAATCTAACTTCACCTTTTACCTCAATTTTCATTTTTAAAATTTTAAAATTTGTGGAAAAAAATATTTTACAATTTACAACACAAAACTTGTACCTATACTGTTAGGAGATAAAATTGAGCAGTGATGTTTAGTATGACCTCCATAGACTTGAGTTCTCGCTCGAGTTATAAATAAATCATTTTGAAAAGTTTTAGATTGCTTGGTTTCATAAAGCGACACACTGGAGAAATTTATGACACAAAGGCACTTATGACTATATACAGGGTGTTATTTAATAAGTATCCGATATTTGACAGGACGATTCCTCAGTTATTTATAAAGTGAAAAGTTCATACAATCATGGGCCCGCAAGCCTTTCATTTTTTGTCTGTAGATTGTTACAGAATTATAATAGTTGTGTACTTCTCAGACAGTGAAATATCAGGCTAAGTATTGGTTCCATAAATAATATATGACGGAACACTCTTCATTTTAAATTATTTTAATCTGTGGTTCCGTTCTAATCTATGACTAGTTCAAACCTGTTATAAAAAAAAATAGCTGTAATATAACCTCACTCCCTCACTGTTAAGATATAAAAGTAAACCCATAAAGCAGCACCCCCAGATCTTTATAAATCCCTTTGTGCAGTCTAAAAACGTCTCACAGTAATTCATGATGTACCAAATTTTTGTCAGCTAGGAATAAAAAAAATAAACAAACAAGTGGAACTAATTTGTGTAACGAAACCTAAATCTTACTACTACTGCCATTTCTATAAAAAAAAAAACACTTACCAAAACTCATTGTATTAACTTACTTTTCTGTTCCGGCCCTTGAAAACGACAGCAAATGCCCCATGGCCCAAAATGTCCTTAGGGGCATATTCATATTCTCCTACAGAATCCATTTTGACTTTGAATGTTTGGTGTATATCAGCAGTAAAGTAGAATGAAAAGTATAGTTCAAGTAAACAGTAGTATTACAACTTAAGGAAAATGCTTGGATTACGTGAAAACCTAATGGGTTCAATTAAATTACTTGGCGTTCCTTTGTATTTATATTAAAACCAACTTTTCCAATATAATGTGCTAAAAATACATTGTTCTCGGACAGCAACACATCCATGTTGTAATTTCTTTTAAGAAAAGTTTTTGACGGTAATATCTACATTTCTAAATAGGTTAACAAACCTATGAATAGGAGGAACACTAAATTTCGTTTAATTATACACTAATATCACTTAAATAATGGAAAAAAACACCAAAAACTACACACGGGCAGACATCTTTGTATTGATTGATAAAGTAGAGTCGTCACCGTCAGCGTCAGCTGGTAAGTGTCATTGATGATAACAGTGAACGAAACTTTTCATTCAATAATAATGTGGCCAAATTACAGAATAAGAAGAATTTTTGGCTCTGACGTGTCCGCTCGAAAGCTGCTGTCACTTTGACAACTAAAACAACACCAAAAAGTAAAAATATGAAAATTTGATCAATATAAGCAAAACCCTTCAAGATGGAATATTTTAAAAGCGGTTTAAAGTCGGTTTTAGGTAGTCAACCTCCCGGGGCTCAGCCTACAGGCGCCGAGACGGTATGTTATTTATAATTTACTTAAACAGATGTTTTTATAGATATAACCTAGCCTGTTCAAATAATGATTTCTTAATATTTCCAATCGTTTTTGGGCTATAATAATAAACCTGGCATGTTTCAAAAGGCATACATATTACTAGTAGAAATATTCTTGAGTTACGCTCTCATTTTTAGATAGAAAAGTTAGTATCTCGTGTTAGTAGCAGTACCCTTCTGGAAGACAGAAGAGATGCTTGTAGGGCACTCAAAGCCCTCTCAAAAAAGTACCGTATTGAGGTGGGAGCCCAGGGAATGGATGTATTAAGACAGGTTTTGGAATTGGATCGTGCCGATTCAGAAATTATAGGGTAAGTAAAAGGAAAAGTTCAGTGAATTGGTGGGAGGAAACTCAGTCACTTGGTATTATCTAATAACTTGGTACTTTAGATACTGTCTTGACACATTGTGCAATGTAACTTCCAAAGAAGTGTTTGAGGAAGAAAGGGAAAATAATTTAAATATCAATGTAAATGTAGGGGAGCAATTCTCAGAAATGTTTTTGAAAAATCCAGCTAACCTATCCTTGGTCTTAGGTTTTCTGGAAGAATATGACTTTAGGTAAGTAATTCTGCTTTGCCATCTCTTTGGTTATAAAACTGTTAAGTAATTTTTAGAGTCCGCTGGCCAGCAGTAAAACTTTTACTATCCCTTACCACATCAAAAACCAAAGAAGTTCAGGACATAATACTGGTAAGTCCGATGGGCATGTCCAAGCTCATGGACTTATTGGCTGAAAATAGGGAGGTTCTCAGAAATGATGCTGTCTTATTACTGATACATCTTACAAAGTCAAATGCTAATATTCAGAAAATTGTTGCATTTGAAAATGCCTTTGATAAGTTATTGAATATTATAAGTGATGAAGTAAGTATTAATATCATTGTTGTATGAACCCTTTAAATGTGGACTTATGTGAAAGCTGTGTAAGTGTAGTAACAGTGTAACACCCAAAAAATTACTATTACTATTACTTCTACTACTATCAGTACTTTCTCCCATTGGATATTAAATTTTTAAGGGGTACACAGATGGAGGAATTGTTGTTGAGGACTGTCTTTTACTTATGTTAAATCTTTTACAAAATAACACAAGCAATATAAATTTCTTCCAAGAAGGCTCATATATTCAGAAGTTGGCACCGATGTTCATATTGCCAGACAACCTGGAAGAGGTATGCAGTATTTTTGAAATTTAGCCAGTGATGATTGTTGCTTTAAAACTCAATAATATCCTCATAGGTGGGATGGAGTCCACAGAAGTTATCCAACTTTCACTGTGTGCTACAAGTGGTAAGAACCTTGGTTTCTCCAAATAATCCAGCTCAAATTATAACAAGTTGCCAGAAAACACTTAGAAACGCCAATCTGTTGGAATCATTGTGCAATATATTAATGGCCAGTGGTAAGTATAAAGCATTTATTTTCTTTAGTGTTAATAATTATTTTTGCATTGTACTTTAAGATATAGCAATAAAGCCATTCAATAATCTCCCATTGCATATTACAAAATTAGTTTGAATAATTTAGTTTACAATTGTAATGCGTAGGTTTATAATATGTTTAAATATTTTATTGACATATTTTTATTATGTATGGGTCAAAACATATCAAATTAACCTCGCAATAATTGTTTTACCATCTCCGATTTTGATGATTTTTGGTTCCCTTATTTTACCCATGGAATGTGGTGTTAATTAATTTAATCATAGATATCTCGGAGTGAAGATTATTCAGTTCACCATGGCGAAAACAGGTTAACCATGGTTAACTAACTATATAAAACTGATCAACCGGATAAACCCAAAAAAAAAAAATTAAACAAAACATACTGAACCAGAGCTGGTTGCACAAAAAGAGGTACGATTATTTGAACTACTTTTACTACTTAGACTCATTTACAATTTTCGCTGCTTTTCTGTAGTGGGCGTTGACAGGATCGTTCGAACAGTCAATCTTATTATTATCTCTAATTTGGCTATTTCTATATTTTCTAAAAAGTTCGGTTTGGGGCCTTTTTGCGCATTATGTAGCATTTTAAAGTTGTCTTTAGTATTGAAAGTATGTAAATTCTCTCTTAAATGTAGACCAAAAGCTGATCTCTTGTCATTAGGCGATTTCTGAGAGTTTAAAATTAAATGTTCTTTTATTCTAATATTAAAACTACGTCCTGTCTGTCCAGCATATTTAGCTGTGCATGAGTTACAGGACAACAAATATACCCCACTTTTGTCAAGCACGTTAATTGAATTCTTTACTCTCGAGAATAAGCTACGTAAATTGTTTACTGATTTGTAAGCTATTTTAAAATTGTTGTTTAAGGACTTCAATACATTACCCACCTTCAGAGAAACAGCGCCCAAAATTATTATATAAAGGAACTTTTTTAGACAGCTCTTGAAAATGGTTTAAGAAACCGAAACGCGTAGAGCAAAATATTAAATCTTTGTGAAGAATTTTGGATTTTTCTTTCCTCTTCAATGTGGTATTAATTTTTGAAAATTTACAAATTTGGCTTCTGCAGTTACTTAGAAAAATAGCAATATCTTGAAAACAGCTTCCATTACAGTAATGAGTCATAGCTTCTTTTAAAACCATTGTCAAGACGTTTCTAATGACATCATTTGGCATAGCTTTTGCTGAATTTTATTTTTAATTTTTTGGAAAAATCTTTTTTTTTGTTGATTTATTAATATGTTTGTCCCGTAGCAGATTTATTTCAATATTTTTTTGGTGTGCCACCTGCTTGTTTACAAAAATAACGAGTTTTCTAGACAATAAGCTTCTATTAAATTTCATGTTTCACTTTAGGTGTGAATGCTGATATTCTCACAGAAACTATTAACACTGTTGGGGAAATTATTAGGGGTAATTTAACAAACCAAGAGTATTTCGCCAATGTGTTGGCCCCTTCGAATCCCCCCAGGCCTGCGCTGGTGGTCTTGATAATGTCTATGGTAAACGAAAAACAACCATTCGCGTTAAGGTTAGTGAAACGTATACTTTAAAGAGGCATAATAACACTAATAATTTAATTATTGTCATAATTAAGAATGTTTTTTGAATACTCCAAAGCCAAAGTACTGTTTTATTAAAGGTGTGCCGTACTGTACTGCTTTGAATGTTTTTTGTACAAAAACGAAATTGGACAGGAATTAGTTGTACAAACTCTCCTTCCAAGCTCGGCTGGAAATACCTCTGTTACCACAGGTAAAAAATTGCTTGATGCTCCTTATTGAGCATTCTTTCTTATTATTACATTTCCAATCATAGAAATTTTATTCCAGGGCAGTTATTGTGTAGTGGTCTCTTCAGCAACGATCCTTTGAGCAATTGGTTTTCAGCAGTAGCATTGTCGCACTGTCTCATAGAAAATCCCGCTCAGAAAGAGCAGCTGCTCAGAGTCCTACTGGCTACCAATTTAGGGGCTCAGCCTGTCACATTGTTAAGTCAATGCGGGGTGTTCCTGCAGCACACCAGTAAATTACAGACAAAATTAGGTAATAACCTCTAATTTTTTGGTAAAAACTGCTGGGTTAATTAACACTGGCGTCTTTATGTCTTCAGGTATTCTTATGCTACTATCAATATGGCTGGCCCATTGCCCGTCAGCTGTCAAAGTATTGCTAGGCGTCCCTGGAGCTATGGCGTTTTTGACGGCACAAGCTTCTGCCAGCGAGTTTGACAATAACGCCGAGTTATTGCAAGGTTTGACGGTTAATGAGAAACTTACCGAGCATTTCATAATTTCATTACCATTTTAGGTTTATGTGCTTTTATATTGGGTTTATGCGTACTTTTTAATGATAACTCTGTACAAAATTATTCTAAAGAAAATCTGTCGCAGCTGATAGAGAAGCGGGTGGGATTGGAAACGTATTGCAGGAAACTGAGTGAAATTTCGAGGCACGAAGTTTATGCCAAAGCGGCCAAACAGCCACAGATCAGAGCGAAACATTCCAGTGAATTGCTTTTAGGTAAGCGAGTGTTTGTCCTTGTAAATAATGATAAACATTATTTCGCCACCGTTGTCATTTGTCGAAAAACAGATTTTCAATTTTTTTTTAGAATTTGAATTTTGTAAACTTTTTAAAGTAATGGAAGGACTTATAATACAGGCGTTGGGCGTGCAAAGAGATTTATCAAACGGCATTTCAGAGCTGAGTTTAAGCGAGCATGAAAACGCGCTACTTTTACAGTATAAAGATCTTATTAGGGATCAGGATAGGAAGTTGCAGGAGGCACACAAGAAATACAATCATTTACAGAGAGATTGTGACCAATTAAAAGTTAGTGTAAATCAATAACTATAAATTGTGCATACAATTTTTTTTTGCAATTTTAAATTCGATTTCAGATACATTTTGAAGAATTACAACAAACCAACGCTCAGTTAACTGACCAAAATACCCTCCTCAAGGCACAGTTATCGACTGGTGCCACCAACAACGTCCCAGAGATTCATTCAGTCCAAAGAGTCCACAATCACCCAGAGGTAAATTGAAATACTTTGGTCGCGTTGATCAGAACATAGCGCTGGAGTAGCGCTCCATCATATCAGGTGGTTTTCACTTCCACAAGTAATCTCTCGGCGTTCTGATAAACGCGGACGTATGACACAAATATTTGTATACAATTTAAATTTTATGTTAATTATATTTTTTTTCATTCTAGTCATATCAAATTATTCAGGAAAGTAATAACGCTCTGTTGGAGAGGATACAACAATTAGAAGGGGACAATGCAAGGCTGCACAAAGTCGAGGAAGAGTTGACAGAGAAAACATCAGAGTTGGAGAGGTAAGGTATTCTCCTTCTTTTGTCCTATTGGTTCCTAATGTTGGCGATCATCATCTAAATAGTTCCGTGGAGGTGACCTCATACCATTTGCGAGAGATCCTTCTTCTACAGGGTCCTCTTTGGCCTTCTACTTTGACTTGTATGATATTCTGACAAAATGTTTGTTGGTTTTTTATTTTATGTCGAAAATACTCAAATGTTCTCTTTGATGGTCAGCATTAGTTGTGGCTGGCAACCCATTCTAGTTAGCACTTCATGGTCCAAAGTAATCTTAGGATCGGTTGATCCGCGTTACGGAAACCTAGATTATTTTTCTTTTTCTTTTTTCCTTTCTATTTTTTTTTGTTTTTTCCCTTTTTGTTTTTTTTTTCGTTTTCTGTATATTTTTTTATTAATTTCTTTAAGTTTTTGCAAAATTTTTTTTCTTTTTTTTGTCATTTTGTTTTGTCTTCTTTATCCACGCAGAAACATTAATAGGATCAGCTAATTAAATGCTATCTTTTTAGTTACCCAAAAGACCAGGATGGTCTTAAAGAACTACTAACCTCAAAATTCAAAGCCAGATTAAGACAATTCTCTCAATAACTAACGTGGATTATTTTTCGTTTTCTTTTATTCTTTCTATTTTTTTTGTTTATTATCTTTCTTTTTTTTCTTTTTTTTCATCTTTTTTTCAAGACAAAACTTAATAAATTCAAAAAGAGATTAAGACAATCCTCTCAATAACTAACATGAACTAACCTAGGTTATTTTTTTTTTCCTTGTTTCCTTTTTATTCCTTTTTCTCCTTTCATTTTTTTTGTTTTTCTTTTTTTTTTCCTTTTTTCGATATTTTTTTCTTCCAAATTTTTTTAGTTTTTTCAGTTTTTTAAAACTTTTCTTTCCTTTTTTTTTCATTTTGTCTTGTTTTCTTTTTTCCACCGAGAAACGCCGATTTAGCTAATAAAATGCTATCTTTCTAGTTATCAAAAAGACCAGGATGATCTTTTAGAACTACTAACGTCACAAGACACGAAACTTAATAAATTCAAAGAGAGATTAAGACAATTCGGCGCCCTTCCGAAAGAAGACGACAGTTCATCGGATGTTTCCGACAATGAAAAAGAGCAAGATAGTGGCCCTTCGTTGCTATAACTAAACGTTTAATTCGCTTTTTAAATAACTAATTTAATTAGTTTGTGACATTAAAAAATCTGTTTTCCACACAATCGTCACCTTAAGAGAAATTTTATAATTTATGTAAAACATTTAGGATTAAGCCCTATGATTGTATTAAAACTTTTGTATTGTGTGTTATTTTGAAAAATGTTTTAATATATTCTATTTATCTGTAGCAAACGTATATATTTTTTTAATAGTCTGCATCACCAGTTTAAACAACTTAAATCAATTATGATTTCAATCCGGCTTCTCGTTAACAAGTTATTAATAAATAATGGACACAAGTTTTGCGGTCCTTAAAAAATACCATTTTTTAGTTTTGACACCGACGTTTATATTTTTTTACTGAAACACCCTGTATATTCGATTTGTTTTCCTTGTCTACCTTAAACAGTTGTTAAAATGCATGGAAAGTTTGGACAGTCCATCTTCAACCGTTTTCAAGAAAATTAAAAACAACAACTGAAGAATTGTCAAGTGACGCCACACACACATAGTTACCTCAGGCTGGCGTGCGGCAAAACGGTCTCGGGGATTTAATCATTTAAAAAATGTTGAAGAAATATCTTCCCAGGAAAAATTAACTTCCTGCCAGACAAGCAAAGCTAATATCTATAAGAAAAATACAGCCCTAAGACACACCTATATACTACAGTAAAAGAAATAGGCGATTTAATGTTGAGGAAAAGAAGAGAACCAAGAGAAGAAAGAAAGAACCCAGAGATATGCAGAGCAGGGGAGAGGCGACGCAGAGAGGCAAGCAAGTCGACGCGTACGGCGGCCGAACATTGAACAGTTGAATAACGCTCCCGCTGCCGTGGAAGGCCCCGCCGTGGCTACTGCTGCACCGCCAGGTCGAGTGAGCCCCACCAGAACGGCTCAGGTGCAGCAGGCTTAGCCGTCATGGTCAGGCCTCATAATGTGTCGTGCCAGCCGGAGTCTACCCAAATACCTATACTACGGTCTCAAAATAATTGGCAAAACTGTTCATATAACCATTAACGGTGTGCGGCGAAAAGAATTAACAATGATTCGCCCACTTTAAAGTTAAATAAAAGCAATCCAAACCGCTTGGGAATATTGTGCATAAATAGGTCATTACAAACATGTTGCCAAGTTTTAATAGATTTCACTGAAATTTCCATAAAATTTACCGAAATCGGCATGTCATTAAGGGCCTTTTCACCCTAATTTGGCAACGCAGGTAGGAAAACCCCATGTCTAAAGGCGCTCGCACGCTTTCTTATCGCCTCTAACCAACGTTCAGTGTCGTAGACAAGTTTCAATCAAGAGGATATTAGCAATTCAGTTTTATTATTTTGATGGTTATTTAAAACAGCAAATATTATAATGCAGGCGAGCTCTTCAAGTGATAGTAACCAACAAGTTACAAAACGACGTCATTTAAAACCTGGGGAGCGTACAATGGTAAAAAATGTGTATGAGTGAATTTTAAGTACACACAGTGGAATATCATTCACTGATGCAGCAGAACTTTGTGCCACATTGACTAATTAAGACATCTTGCCGTACTGTTTATAGAACTAACAAGGACAATAGGAATGCTAAAGTGTCCGATCAGAAGGAAACGAGAGCACGGAAAAAGATTTTTATTGATCAGCTATTCATCGTAAAGTGCATGCATTTTTTCTTCGAAATGAACTTCCAAATTTAAAAAAAAATTCTGCCGAAATTGAAAGAGATGAAAATATGCAAAAAACTTCACAAAGAGTTCTAATGCGTACATTACGAGAATTGAATTTTCGATTCTTAAAACGAAATTGCAAAAGGTGGAAAAGGAAGAAATCGTATTGCGGCGTAGAAAGTATCTAGAAGAAATACAACAATATCGCTGTGCAGGGAAAAGAATTTACTTTACGGACGAGACATGGTTAAATGAAGGACATACTGTGAATTACATTTGGCAAGATCTCAAGGTGGGTTAAACGTGTTTGAATCTCGTAAAACCGGTAATCATCCTGAGGATATGAACTCGGGGGTGTTTGAAGATTGGTTTAAATCCATCTTACCGCGTATTGAACGTGGGTCGGTAATCGTGATGGATAATGCACCAATAGCACAGCCGTCGGGTGGAAGCTTTGCCAACTTCTGCGTGGCGAAAAGGAAAGATTGTTGACTGGCCTGAAGAAAAAATATTGCATTTGGCAAAAAAATGCTAAAAGTGCAGTTGCTCGATCTTTCAAGACTTCACAAAAAAAATATACGAAATATGTAGTGAATGAAATGGCTCCTGAACGAGGTGTTACAATATTACGTTTACCGCCTTAGCATTGTGAACTAAATCCAATCGAGCTTATATGGGCACAGATAAAAGGCGAAGTGGCGCGTGAAAATAAAACTTTTAAATAAAAAGATGTTAAAGAACTGTTAAAAACGACAATATATAGCGAATGTACAAGCAGCAGATTGGCATAAGTGCGTATTACATGTCGAGGGTGTAGAAAAAAAAATGTGGGACTTAGATGTACGCGTTGAAGTCATGGTAGAACCTATTATTATAAATCCTGCAGATGACAGCAGTAGCGACAGTAATGAAATGTTTTCATCGTCAGATAGCGAATAATCGCTGTCATGGTAATAATGAATTTAAAATTGTAACGTATTGTCATTATAACACTTTAATGTCGGCGTGGAATATAATTTGTCAAATTATTATCAATTATTATTCATTAGGTAACAATAGTTAGGAAATTTATAAACATTTATAATTTAGGTTAAGGTTTTGCCCTTAATCCACTATTATATCTTTCTATTATTATGTAGTATAATAAAAACATTATGAAAATAACATACCGTTGCTTTATCATTCTTTTTGGATTTTATTTACAAAAAATAGCTACATATTCAACTGTATTAATTTTAATATAAAACCTGTACAGATTGTAATTGTATTGTTGTAATGTTTTATTTTCCTCAAATAGGTTCTTTATCCTTAGAATAGTATTGACGGATATATTTCTGTGAAAATTTGCAATAAATCTTCTCCTTGCTTCTCTTGCATTTTCTTGGCATTTGTAGAACAAGATAACAATCTGCAATCTCTCATCTAATGAATATTTCATTTCGGCAATATTATAGTAAATTTGTCAAATTTTTTGACTTTGAAGGATTCAAAGGTGATTATACCTTTATTACCTAGTGTATGTTTCAAACCACAGAACAATAATTTCAAACAGGTTAAAGTTAAATTAAACTGGATAAAACATTAAAATTTAATAAAAATAGCTGTCACAATATTAAATATTTTAATCAGAACGGACAAAAAAAAAATCACTTGTTCCAAAAATCGTTTAAAAAAAGCTATGTTCCATTTAAAAAACACCTTATCCATAGCGTAACTCTTTTGTTTCTGGTTCAAATAAATTTTTGGTTTCATTTTTGAATTCTGCAGGAAAAAGTACATCAATTGGCTGTTTTGGATTTTTCTTTAAATACAAGGAAGCTCAAAAATGAGCCCCTGTTCAGTCCTCGTTGGAAGACCCTGTACAGGGTTATCCAACCAAGACTAGACGAGGCGATTTTTTGACTTTTCCTGTACTTTTATAAAAAAACTGAAATAGCCATCTTAAGTCATTTTCTCCCGCGAATTCGAATATGATCAGCAAAAAACAATTGAACATCAAACAAAAGTACTAGGGGTCACTTTGATATTTTTTTAAATGGGATGCCGTATTTTTAATGAGCTTATCCGATTTCTCATATAAATTTTGATCTAAAATGTTGGATTTTTAATTCAAAAACGCCTTTTTTCTTCAGTTTTAAATTCGGAAAATGTTCGTCTACCGTAAAAATTAAAAAAAAAAAAAATTAAAAATCCAACATTTTAGATCAAAATTTATATGAGAAATCGGATAAGCTCATTAAAAATACGGCATCCCATTTAAAAAAATATCAAAGTGACCCCTAGTACTTTTGTTTGATGTTCAATTGTTTTTTGCTAAAGATATTCGAATTCGCGGGAGAAAATGACTTAAGATGGCTATTTCAGTTTTTTTATAAAAGTACAGGAAAAGTCAAAAAATCGCCTTGTCAAGTCTTGGTTGGATAACCCTGTACCTATATAAAAATAAATTAGGGATTTTTCCATTAAATGGCTCTGGTTTCTAAACTACGAATTTTGGACCTTAAGTGTATTAGGTTTTTGAAAGCGGTTTTTTTCGAGGAATCGAAATTTGAAGTAATATACAGGGCATTCCATTAAAAAAAATCATCCATGCAATCAATCTTCTAAACGCGACATATATAAATGTTGTAAGTGTCGAAGAAAAGTTACTTAACGTGTTTTAGCGCTTTCCACGGAACATAATGTTAATCGAATTTATTCCATAATATATTATTTACGCACTGTATGTCCGAGTGTGCCTGTTGAGTGTTAATGTGCAGTGTGATATTGGTAATGTTGTCCAACATTTTTTGATCATTTAACGTAAGTATATATTATGTCTAATGACCCAAAATAAGTTTTACAACTTTCTATAATATTTATGTTTGCCAGTGTTATTACATACAAAAATAATAGGTAGCAGTAAAATGCGGTGTAATGGAGTAATGGCTATTATTACCCATATCCAACATTCGTCAAATAATATAAAATGTTTTTAAGATTAGAGTAGGTACTTCCCCATTTTATTTTTTTTTAAATGTTTATATGATGTAGGACAATGTAGGTATTATGCATTCTTGCAATGGTTATTCCATTGTTCCTAGTATGATGGGTATATACCTAAAACAAGGCAACTCCGGTCTAAGAATGCGAACTACACTTATAGGCTCGCAGGTACCGCGGTTCCACAACGCGTCTCTCTCTCCTCAGTCAGTACCCAGTTTTACTCGGAGTCAGTGCGCGCGGTTACATCAGAACTACCTGAACTAAATCCTTTTTATTTTTGGTTCTACGGTAGTTATACTACCTGTAATACTATTAAATTTTCCACATTTTCAATACCCATCAGGGGTACAAAAGGGCTTTTTTGCGGTCGCAACGCTTGTTAACTGCGTCTGTTGACTTAATTGTTTGCGGTACCGTTGGTACCTTTTCGATTGTAGCTGATATTGTTTGAAGCATTATAAATCGTGTTTATTTTGAATTTTATTATGGCATTTTGTGTTGTTAAATGGATTGTCGACGACGAGTTGGTGGACTTATCGTAAATTTTGTGCATGTTGTTGATACGTACAGTGACATTTCTGGGTAGTTTTAAATATGTGTAGCAGATCACAACAGACATTATTTGGAATTTAGTTTCGATTTCTTATAGGTAAGAATACAATTTGTGCAGTTCTTGTCTTTTAATATAGGTAAAATATGGGTACCTTTTAGTATACCCAAAACCTTATTACCTATTACCTCTACAGGGTGTTACTTCATGATAGGCCGTATCCTGAATCAAATTTAAGTAGAAAAGTTCATTTAAGTAAATACAGGGTGGCGCACCCTATACGACGCGGTCGTTTAATGGAAAACGGCCGAATCCTTAAAATTTCTTTTTATTGGGTAAATGCAGGAACTTTGGGGGTACAATTTAAAATTATTTTGAAACATACCGGATGTCCCAAAAAAAAGATCCATATCAAAGTTATATTTTTTTAAATGGAACACCCTATATTTTATGACATTTTTGGATTCTAAGGGCCAAACTAGGATAAGTTACTGTCATCTTCCCTATACCTAACTTTTTTAGTTTCTGAGATATTTTAGAATATGTAGAATTGCATAGTATATTTTAAAATTTAATATCTACTAGACACATTAATTTTGAAAATTCATATGAAACTCCAATTATCAGCTAAGTAAATGAATTTCGTAAGTTAATAAAATTTCAAAAAGTAATGTTTAATTTTAATTACATAGAAAGCAGGTTAACTTCTTTATTTTAAATGGAACACCCTATATATTATTGGGGCAAATAATGGCAAATTAAGTTGTCTTTCAAAATGTATTATGGTTTCCTATACCTAACTTAAACAGTTTTCTAGTTTTTAAACATTGTTTATTTAACTAACGAATTTTTTAACATTATAACAATATTTTTGACTAATCTATGTAGAATTCACTAATGTATAAAAAATATAAATTAAAGTAAGTGCTCAAAATGTTGCCCATTATTTTCAATACACCATAGGACTCTCTTTTCAAAGGACAATTTAACTTTAATTAACATCCCTGGACTTATTGTTTGAAAGGCAGCTATTATCCGTTCTTTCATATTTTCTGGAGTTGTTGGCGGGATATCATAAACAATATTTTTGACATATCCCCACAGAAAGAAATCCAGACAAGTTAGATCTAGTGACCTTGCCGGCCAGTTTTGTGGGCCGTCTCTCCCTATCCATTTGTTAGGAAAATGTGCATTTAGATATTGCCGCACATCTCTTTGAAACTGCGCAGGCGCCCCATCTAACTGTAGCCACTCTTGTTTCTAATGGCACATTTTCCAATAGTAGAGGTAAATCTTGACACAAAAATCTTCGAAATTTGATACCGTTTAAAGTGCCATCAAAAAAGTATGGACCTATTACTTGTGATCCCACAATTCCACCCCAAACGTTAACTGACCATCTATGTTGGCGATCGAGAGTACGAAAAAAATTGAGATTGCAGTCGCTATAGTAGTGAAAGTTGTGTCTATTGACTAGCCCGTTGTTATGAAAAGTCGATTCATCGGAAAATAAAACATAGTCAAAGAAGTTTTCCTCCTCTCCTTGACTGTCAAGAACCCATAAACAAAATTCAAGTCTTCGGTGAAAATCCATTTCGTATAGTGCTTGGTGCAGTTGAATGTGGTATGGGTAAAATTATGTTTTTCAAATATTCTAGAGATACTTCGTCTGCTTATATTTGTTTCTTGAAAAATTTTCCGTTGGGGCTTTTCAATAGCAGAGCCAATCACAAGAAATTCATTTTCTTCATTTCCCAATATGGGTTTCGACTGTTTACCTTTTCGTAAGCGACACTACCAGTTCTTCGAAATGTTTCTAGAAGTCTTTTAAATACGGCTCTGTTTGGATGGTTTCGCTCGGGAAACTTTTGAGCGTAAAGCCTTGATGCCAAAAAGCAGTTTTCTTCTTCGCACTCACCAGCTACCAATATCATATCAGTTCTTTCTTGAATAGGATAAGTCTTTATTGTAATAATTTAATAACACTTTATTTTCACGCACATAACAAAATAGACAATTGAGTTATAAACGAATATGGCCGCTGTTTCAAAGCCACCCTGATATTTCAAAAAAAGTTTTGAATAAAAATATGAAAGTATATTCTCATTATAAAATTTAAAAAATGGAAAAACTATTAAAGGTAGGTATCGCAAATCTTTTTAATGGATAATATAATTTAACTTAACCAATATTAATACAAAAATTCATTGTAGGTAACAACGACCCTGTCGCGCCAGCCTAATTGTGTTAAAATGTCTTAACAACTGATGTACTTTTAAAAATAAATTATTTAAAAACTAAAAAAACTATTAAAGATAGATATAGGGAACCCCAATACATTTGGAAAGATAACCTAATTTGCCATTATTTGCCGCAATAATCCATTTAAAATAAAGAA
Organism: Polydrusus tereticollis; assembly: GCA_963920685.1. NCBI lineage: Eukaryota > Metazoa > Arthropoda > Insecta > Coleoptera > Curculionidae > Polydrusus > Polydrusus tereticollis. The sequence goes on from OY987333.1 coordinate 11,831,735, forward strand.
GTTAACCTGCTTTCTATGTAATTAAAATTAAACATTACTTTTTGAACCCCCTGTATATCTTTTTGACCAAAACTTTATTAACTTACGAAATTCATTTACTTAGCTGATAATTGGAGTTTCATATGAATTTTCAAAATTAATGTGTCTAGTAGATATTAAATTTTAAAATATACTATGCAATTCTACATATTCTAAAATATCTCAGAAACTAAAAGAGTAAGGTATAGGGAAGATGACAGTAACTTATCCTAGTTTGGTCCTTAGAATCCAAAAATGTCATAAAATATAGGGTGTTCCATTTAAAAAAATATAACTTTGATATGGATCTTTTTTTTGGGACATCCGGTATGATTCAAAATAATTTTAAATTGTACCCCCAAAGTTCCTGCATTTACCCAATAAAAAGAAATTTTAAGGATTCATCCGTTTTTCATTAAACGACCGCGTCGTATAGGGTGCGCCACCCTGTATAAAAAAAATTTTCGATATGCAATGATATGGCTTTTATTTTTTTTTCTCGAAAACGAAGTAAGATACGAAAAAATATCAGGAGGCAAAAAAATTATGTTTTTAGCTGCTTAACCCGAAAACTATATAAGTATTTAAACAAGTCAGTGGCGTACATTCTTTTTGTCAATATTATTCGTTAGCGTCTTATCACAGCGAACAACACTGCTAAACAAGCTGCTAAATTTTACTAAAATCGGCTTATGGATCTTTCAAATATTAATAAAAATCCGCTTTTTTTTTGGCAGCCTCTATCTTGAGAACCAGACTTTTTGGGAGACATATTTTTAAAGTCTGTGCGTTTTAAGAAGTCCGCTAAGCCATAAAACCTCTTGAGCATTTTGTCGGTGGCTCTCATCAAACAATAAATTATATTGAAGGTAATTTTGGATGTTGATGAATTACATTTTCTAAATAAAATAATTTAAAGTAAATAAAAAATTAGTTTAGGTAAAGAAAAATAATAATTTTTTAGCTTTTGTAGTATTCAGACAAATTAGTTTTACGAATTCTTTTTTATAAAGTTTTGGTTCTAAAAAGAACCGATTTCGTAGTCTTGCGACAGAACGTACCTACTTGTAGATAGGTACTACTAAAAGTAGTCTTCCTCTGCATTTGAAATTTCACCCATGCTTTCAGACTCATCAGAATCAACATCATCGTCATCATCATCATCATTCGTAATAATTAACGGTCTTACTTCGTCTATAACCTGTTCTGTCTCATAAGATTCAAAAATAATTTTTTCTGTGTGTTCAATGCATTTCCGCCATTCTTCTTTGCCCGCTTGGCTAAGCGCCTCCTCCCATAACTTTATAACGCTAGGCTTACCGATATTTTTACAGGCATGTTTGTCATAATAGTTCTTGCTAATACCCCATACCAATTCCATTGCGTTGTAATGACAATGGTAGGGCGGCAATCTCAAAACTTGATGTACATATTTGAGGGCTAATTCGTTAACAACATACTTTTTTTTAAATGACTGCTCTTTACACTTGCTTAAAAGTTCACTTTTTAAATATAAATTTTTATGGTTTATGTTTTTCTTTGACAACCACTCTTTTATTTCTTCCTTTTTCCAGCTGCTTGTAGGGAATTTCTCTTCGAGTCTCGTATGGTAAGAGGCATTGTCTAAAACAATTAAGGAAGGTTTTTCTAAACTTTTTAAAAGTTTTTCCTCGAACCAATGCTCTTTTTAAGAATAGCTTTGAGGGTAACATAATCCTTGGCTTTATACATATCATAAACAATATTCCTAATAGAGAGTTTTATCCCTTGGGATAAATCCAAGGTCTTTGAATGGAGTCGAACCCTTTTATATGGTCTGTCCAAATCCTCTTCACTCTTTTTTCGAAGTCTTCTTAAGGTCTTCTCTGAAATGCCGCAAGCATCAGACGTTCGTTTTTGCACTGCCAAAACAGACTCTAACGGGCCCGAGTTATCTTTTTCTAAAGTAAAATAACGTTCCACTTGTAATACCAAACGGCGTTCACCTGGAGATAAATGCCTTCTAGGCGATGTGCCACCTTGCTGAACATTTTCCATAACTTTGCTTAATAACTGATTTTAATTCACACACAATGAGAAACAAACTAAAAGTGAAAAGCACAACTACTTATTTAAAATAAAGTAGAACATACCATCCCGCACTTCAGCAAATTTTAATTATTTCTTGGAAAATAGTAATTATTATCAAGATTTAATTATAATAATCCCAAAATAATGTCATTATCGGAAAAGTATATACCTGACAAAATCTATAACATATTTAACCATCCCGCACTTGAGCAAATTTTAATTGGTTCTTGGAAAATAGCGATTATTATATAGATTTAACTATAATAATAGCAAAATAATTTAATTATCTATTTAATTATTATTTATGCTCAACGCGTAATTCTAAGATAATTTTGTTTTGAAACCGCTGATTTCGCCCAGTAATAGAATACAGTAAACCAGTGGGATGTTCGGTGTGATCAAGTATAGCGAAGGTGCGAAGATATTGTAACTTAACCGACTTACTGTTTTAAAAGCGATAACATCCCTTGGTGATTTAATCCGATATCGGACTTCTTAAAACGCACAGACTTTATGACCTTTGCTACTTGAATTTGGTTCAGAAATACGCCCTTCGAATTACGGCCTATCATTAGGTAACACTCTGTATAGGACGTTAATTAGGTATGTAGCCAAACCCAAGGGTGATATATCTCACTAAATTTCAAGACAAAAAGTTCATTTAAACATAACTTTTTGAAATACAGGGCGTCACAAACTTTAAGCGAAATAAAAAATATGTACGCTACTGCATATTTCCTTTTTATTAGCACAATTTTGTAGACAATTCAATATCTAGTAAAGAGTACTTTGATATTTTTTTGATTTCGGCTTTGTTCAGGAGATAAATGCAATTTTATCAAACGCTGATATGGGCATAGCGAGATACAAATAAATGTAATTTATTTTTTAATTGAAAACCGTTGGTTACACGAAGAAAGGTCTTGGGACCTCTTTTGCTAAGTAATAGGGCGCAATTAAATGTTATTTTGGAAATGTTAGGACAGACGTCACTGGTAGAAATAGTGCAAATCTTTTTTATGAAATAAATGCATAGTCAGTCAGTGGCTTCTAAAATTCAAAATGAACAAAATAATCTGATCACTTTTCACCGAACCAACATTAGTTTCATTTTAAATGTTGTCCATGGTCCCTTTTTTCAGAAAGAATTGTATTGTGCCAATTTTAACAAAATATGTAAACTATAAACCTGTTATGAGTGCCTAGGTAGCAACAAAAAACAATATATTATTTTGCTCATTGGTTAGGTAAAATTATAGCTTGCGTTTTCTTTGTAGCCCTGATGAAGACACGGAGAGTGTCGAAACATAGGCCTTGACTGAATTATTGGATATAGTCCAAAAAAGTTGAAAATTGTCTTTTATTTAAATATATTGAGTGAACGAAACCTTAAAAAATAATTAAGGATAACGAAGCTAGACGTTCCTCTACCATTATGGTCCGATATTTATTTTTTATGTAGGAAAGCTTAGAAAAGGAACGTTCGGCTTCACAATTACTATCGGTACTGATAAGAAAATTTTCATCATAAAACTGTGATATAATATACAGGGTGTTTTAGAAGTACGGTACATAACTTAAGGGAATGATTTAAGAAGTAGTCCATGGTCTGTGGTTATGTATTTTAAAGGGAAATGAAAGTCTGTCTTTACCACCAAAATTTCTTTATATTAACTACAATGCACCCTAGATTTGGGTATCGAGGGCATATATATGGGAGGGATTCACCATATGAGTTAGATGTTCAATATAAGTTTGAAAATTGAGTCGGACTAGTTTCGACCTTAGAAAAGATCATCATCAGCAACTCTATATAATTGTAATATAAACAAGTTAAAACACAGTAGTGGATGGTTCAATGAATGTGTATGCCTGCCCATGGACTTGACTGGGAACGTCCCTTTGGCTACACAGATGGTTAAGAGTAAGGGGTTAATTGATACACTTGTTGAGTATCGAGTGTAGAGGTTTTATATTTATTTGACGTAAGCCAATAACTGTAAACAGTAGGAGAAGTAGGTCTTAAACAAGTTTGTTTTTACTCTTGACACATGCTAGTAGAGAAAAGAAAATTAGAGAAAAGAAAAGTAGAGAAAGAAATCATTTCTCTACTAGCATGTGTCAAGAGTAAAAACAAACTTGTTTAAGACCTACTTCTCCTACTGTTTACAGTTATTGGCTTACGTCAAATAAATATAAAACCTCTACACTCGATACTCAACAAGTGTATCAATTAACCCCTTACTCTTAACCATCTGTGTAGCCAAAGGGACGTTCCCAGTCAAGTCCATGGGCAGGCATACACATTCATTGAACCATCCACTACTGTGTTTTAACTTGTTTATATTACAATTATATAGAGTTGCTGATGATGATCTTTTCTAAGGTCGAAACTAGTCCGACTCAATTTTCAAACTTATATTGAACATCTAACTCATATGGTGAATCCCTCCCATATATATGCCCTCGATACCCAAATCTAGGGTGTATTGTAGTTAATATAAAGAAATTTTGGTGGTAAAGACAGACTTTCATTTCCCTTTAAGGGAATGATTTCTCACGATATTCTGAGGGTGTTACTTAAAGTTTTTTAAAAAATCAGGTTTTTATTATTTTTTTTAATATCATTTCCTCGATGTTATTGAAAGTTGGTACCGTTATTCATAATGATAAGGAGCTTAATTAGCCCTAAGTAGATTAAATTTATTTAGTCCAATGGCGTCCCGGGGATCACTCTAACAAATATTATTTACAAAAAATGTACGCCATTGACTTCTTTCTCATTTTTATATTTTTTTCGGGTTTACCAACTAATAATACAACTTTTTTGTTCCTTGAATTGTTTTCGCATCTTGCTTCGTTTTCGAGAGAAAAATTAAAAAACACTTTATTGCATGGACAAAAAAAAATACCTATGTATTTTAAAGTTAATTAAAACATTTATATTGAAAATAATTTTTTTTTTAAATATGATTATGAATGACGGTACCAAATTTCAATAAAAATGGAAAAAGGCTATTTAAGAAAATGATAAAAATCGACTTTTTTAAAAAAACTTTAACACCCTGTATATCAAAAACGGGGCCACTCCGGACGGATGTTCATATGAACTTTTTCTCTTAGAATATCATAAATAATTACCCCCTTAACTTACGTACCGTCCTTCTGAAACACCCTGTACACGTCATATAAAAAGCAAATGGAGTTTTTAAAGTTTCGTCGGGATCCATTAATAATTTCGAAAAGCATATTAGCTTGTCAGTAAAACTATCAGCAAAATCTTCCTTATAAAGATCTCAAATTCCGTTCTTTCTATATCTGCGTTAAGTTTCTGCAATAAGCCAAACAGGTCAGTAATTTGGGAATAAGCATTACTTCTTCTCTGTAATTCAGAAAGAAGTTTGTCGATGATCACTAAAAATGTTTGTATTCTGGAAGCATTCTTTCCATCTGTAAGAAATTCATCTTGGTCGTCAGGAAATTTTCTCTTTCGCATCGATTTTTCTTTAGAATACTACTTGTACAAATCAACCGAATCTTCCAAACAGAAAAGTTGTTTTGCCTTGTCCTCAAACAAATCAAATTGATCCCTATGAGGCAACCGTTTCCGTAAGACCTTTCAAAAAACTGCTACCATATAATATATCCAGGCCCGGTGTTTGCAATATTTTTGATGCGTCTCCAAAATATTTTTAGAATTTCTTCCAAAATGCTGTCATAATAAGTGATTTCATTTTGATCATTTGTTTGCTTAGTTTGGTCTGGTGTCTTTCCAGTGGATTTTCATCTTCGGCCATCATTTTTAAACATTTGTATGTTCAATAGCTTAGTAATAATTTCGCTGCATCTTCCCTGCAGCTCCAGGGTGTACTCCAGTGGCGTAGCCTTCGCCCCCCCCCGCCCCCCTTGGCCTGGCGCCCCTTTACTACTTAAATAATAATTCTTAAAAAACAAGACCGGTCTTATTTTATTTTTAGTAAAAAAGAGCGATGGGAATAAACTTAATAAAACCGGTTTCGAGGGCGTCCCACCCCATTATATTAATTTTTCTTATAAAGCAGATTTTCACTTCATTTGGGGCCAGACCCCTGTTCCCTAGGGAGCATAAAGAAGGTGAATTCCGACGAAATTTGGGCGTGGTCTAAAAAATTTAGCGCTTAGCTCCGCGGCCTGCGCCTACTCTTCCATAGTTCGCCCCAAAATGCTGGCTACGCCACTGCGTACTACTAAGAGATTTCACTGTGCACTGCTTCTCTATGTGTTCTACTAGTAAATGCCACTGATGAGTAGATGCTGCGAAGAAAGCTTAAGGCTTTTGTAAGAAGGAAAGGAAATCGTAGCTTCCAGGGAAATATTAGCAGCGCATTCTCCAAATAAATTTAATTATTTTTATGATAACGCTTACCTTCAGACTCAGATTAAAATTCGGTATACAGACGTTAACTGAACGGCGTACTATGTACTCGGGTTCATATTTTTTGAAGTGTTCTTTTGTTCCTAATTAACTTACCTATCCATTAAAAATATAACAGAAAGGGAAGCAAGGTAGGTGTAAGAATTTGGGGCCCCTACGTTTCGCGACCCGGGGGCTACAGCCCCAAAGCCCCCCTTAATCCGCCGGGGTTGCCAACTGGCAACAACAAACATCTCTCGGAGAAATTCATCTCATGCTCGCCTAAATACGCTAAAAAGCTACTTGAGCTAGAAAACCATGCACGAACTAAAACTGGTCACCGACTTCCTTACAGGACTTGACCCCTGGAGATAAAATATCTCAAGAAAAATGGAGAACGTACAGGTTCCGCAATGAAGCGGCGGAGCATTATTAATATACTATGCGCACGGAAAGTACTACTAACCCGCCAACGGCTAACTCATCTTGAGGGGGAGTATTATTAACGGCTGAAGATATAAGTAAACTCGTTTCCACTTCTGCAAATAATTTACATCTGAAAACTAAAACTAATCCAGAAGTTGGTTAATTAACACTCAGATTATAAGTGACTTTTGTCTTTCAAAGTAGACTAATAAAATATTCAACTTCTCACTTTAGTTTCTTGGTTTATTAATCAGTGGCATAGCCTCAGGGGAGCGGTCGCCCCACCCCGCCCCCCTTGACCTGGCGCCCCTTTACTACTTAAATAATAATTCTTAAAAAACAAGATCGGTATCATTTTATTTGTAGTAATATATTAATTTTTTTTATACAGCAGATTTTCACTTCATTTGGGGCCAGACCCCCGTTCTCTAGGGAGCATGACGAAGGTGAATTCCTACGAAATTTGGGCGCGGTCCCTGCGGCGCTTTAACCCCACAACCTGCGTCCCTCCCATAGTTCGCCCCCCCCCCCCCAAAAATGCTGGCATCGCCACTGTTTATAATATAATATAATTATAATATATCAATTTCCCACTAAAAGTAATTGATTCATTGATCAATTACTGCATTCGAATTATCAGGTTTAATTCAGTTACTTGCATAAATAATTCAATTACTTTCTAGTAATTGAACTACCCTAAAAGTAATTGAATTACCCTGAATCTATAAATCAGGCACTTTCTAGTAATTAAATTACTCTCCAAGTAATTCAATCACATTCTGATAATTAAATTAGTATTTGAGCAATTGAATTACTCTTTTTATATGTTATCATTGAAATTATTTTTTTTAGAGTACAATCACTTTATTATAAAAGCAAACTTAAAAATTTTGGAATTTATTATTTCCTGCAGTACACAACAGTTAAACTTCGACTAATTTTAAAAACTAGAATAGTTCAACAGGACCAATAATAACAATTAATTGTCTCTCTATATGACAATTTATTTGTTAAAATAAAACAAATGTAACAATTAAGTAAAATAATAAAAAAGAAACTAAAAACGCCTTTTTTTTAATTTGCATTAAAAATAACTAATGCTTCAACATGTTTGTCAAAGAGAGCATGTCTTCTGGGGATATTAATGATGATAAGCGAAAATAGACAGCCTGGAGTAAAGGAGGATCATTAAGATTCTGGAGAATGGCCAACTCAATCTTCTCATTTGCATTTTGCTTTTTCATTATTTTTATTCTGTAGTGTCCAATTCGAGAAAAAGTATTGATACAACTACTAGAATGTTTGTACTACCTTCGCTGGCCTCTAATCTTCTAAATTCATTACCTGTGCCTTTTCAAAAATAAATTTCGTGAAACTCTCTGTTAGATCCTCTTCTAGAAAGCGTTGGAAACAATTTTTCCACAATAGCTTCAATTGGGCCAACGTGAAAGATGCAATAGTTGCCTCCCTTGCTTCCGAGGTTAATCAAATTAGTATCCTACCGCCACAGACTATTTACAAAAATTATTTAATCGCATTGAAAGCAGCGCTCAGTTCAAAGACAAACCTATGTCGTTAGCCAAGCTTCAATCAAACAATGTTTAGTTTCTCTCTAGAGTAATGGACTTATAAACAAATTATAATTCCAATTACTTTTTATGTAATTGAATTATTTGCCAGTAATTCAATTACTTTTTAGGTAATTGAACTGTCTTGGAGTAATTCAATTACTTTTAATGTAATTAAATTATTTGCAAGTACATAATTCAATTACCTTTTGAGTAATTGAAGTATTTTGGGGCAATTTAATTACTTTTTATATAATTGGATTATTTGAAAGTAATTCAATTACTTTGTGAGTAATTGAACTACTTTTGATTTTTAAAAACCGATTGCCAATGACAATTACTTAATCATTGTAATTGAGAAGCCAACTACAATTATCATTTCCAAAAAGTAATTCAATTACAGTAATTCAATTACCAAAAAAAAAAGATTTTTCAATTATTTTAATTCAATTACCGACAGCTCTGTAACGGGCCGGTACTTTTGCTTCTGTTTACCTCATTTGGTAGAACCATCAGAGTTTTGGATGTGCCAATGTCAATTTAAATTCCTAGGTTTTGGCATATTGGAAACCATGTTTACTTTAATCGTTTATCAAATGAGTTAATGAGTACCAAAAGTACCGGCACTGTTTCGTATTGCCTTATCAAAAGACAATACTAATTAAAATATTAAAATTAAGACCATAATTAACCTTTTCTACATCGCGTATCTATTTAACTTCGGCATTAAATATATTTACGTAAGGCTTAAACGAAAAATAAATGTGGTTTACTGTATTTAACGTTCTCTGATAAAAGTGCTCTTAACATTGACAGTATTTAAAAAAGAAGGAATTGAAATTTGTTTAGTAGCATAAAATTACTTTATTACAGGCAAGTGCACCGACTGGCCATAACTCTAGTAATGCATAACCCAGAGTTAGGCTTAATCCGTAATTAATTTTAATTCCACTGTACTGTGCAAAGGGTACCAAATCCAAGATTAATATAATTTCATCACCTGACGAAACGTCACAAATTTTAGGAAAATTTCTAGTTTAGTATAAGTGGGAAAACTTTGTTGCCCGTACCTGACCTATATTGTTACATTAATCATCCAATCTTCTCAGCGATTTATCTTAAAGTCCCAACTTCTTTGCGCCCCTCTGTATATGTTAATGAAAATTAAGTGTTCTACTTCTTTTGTGTTGCTTTTAATTAATTTTTTCTTTTTTTTCTTATTTATCTAAAAAATGGATTGTTTTCTTTTTATAACACTTTTAACGGTTATCGGAGATAACGTTTTATTATAAACAAAATTCTAATCGCTTTCTAGCGCGCGTGCAGGCAATGCTATCCATATTTTTAATTTGATGAGTATTTTTTTGTTATCTTCATTCAATACCATCATTCAGAACTACCCCAACTTACTTTGCATACAGTATAAATCGGACTGTTTTGTTAAGGTGTTGTTAATTTAAAGATCTGGGTATTTTTTTTTTTTTTTTTATGATAAGGCACAGCACTGCAGGATAAATCCTTTATGGCGCTCTAGGAGCGGTGCGTGTGCGCAGGAAACGATTCACGTTGGTCTTGAATCTTTGGAGATTATACTCGTTGGGGAACGCGATCTCAGGGAGGTCGTTCCAGAGTGATGACGTTCTCCAGATGAAAGAATTTTGAAACAGTGTCGTTCGAGGGACACTAAGCTGAACCACGTACTGGTGGGCTGCAGTGACTCGTCGTGTATTTCTACCATGCACCGCTCTGGGTGGTATCAAGCGGGCAACCTCAGTTGAACACTTGCCATGAAAATATTTGTAAAATAGACTCAAGTCGCCAACCTGCCTTCGATGTTCAAGGCTTTCCAGATTGTTTGTCAGACTATGGTCACCGATCAAGCGAATGGCTCTTCTTTGAATGGAATCTAGCAATCTCAGGGTATGTTTAGGAGCAGAGCCCCAAATATGCGAACAGTACTCCAGTGATGGTCGAATTTGGGCTTTATAGAGCATCAAAAGTTGCTGGGGTGTATAGAGGTTCTTTGTTCGGAAAAGTATTCCAAGCTTCTGCGAGGCTGCCCTAGCAATGGCCGCAACGTGACTATGCCAAGACATATGACTATCCAAATTTACGCCCAATAAATGAATTGATGAAGCCAAAGGAATTGAGTGTCCCGCCATAACTATATCCGGTTCTTCAACATTAACTTTTTTAGAAAAAACTGCCGCCTGGGTCTTTTTAGCGTTAAATTCTACTTGGTTACTGTCACCCCAAGACAGAATTTCTTCCAGGTCTTTGTTAAGATGTGAGACCTTTTGCTGCCTATAGAGATGTGCATTAGCAGCCGATGTCCGAGCATCCAAAGTAAAAGATGAAACAAGTGTGCTGTCATCAGCGAAGCTATATATATGAATTTTTAGTTTTTTCCAAAAGATCGTTAATGTATAGTAAGAAAAGGGTGGGCGACAAAATAGAACCTTGAGGGACTCCGGCGTTGATTACTTTTGATGCAAAGTTATCTTTTGCCAATCACATCAATGAGCTAATTTTAAGCTCTTACAGAAATTTGGGCTTTATCTTGCGAAACTCTAAGGATTTTGTTAACATGAATACTCTGATTGTATTGCTTAATGTATTCGCGCGATGTAAGCTGGAATATGGGTCACTTATTTGGTACCCTGCTTATGAAGTTCATTCTAACGCGATTGAAAGAATCCAGAGACGTTTTGTTAAATACTTTTGGTTTAAGTCGGATGGTACCTATCCGGAGATTGGCTTTCCGAATGATGTTATGTTAAGCAGATTTAACATATCCAGTTTAGTGAAACGTAGAGAATTTGCTGCAGTTTTGTTCTTGTATAAGATGTTAAACGGTAAATTGGACTGTCCAGAAATATTGCCTAGAGTTAGGTTTCGAGTGCCATCCCTGCAGGCTCGCATTAATCATTCCTTTTTTTATTTACCTGTTCCTCGAACAAATTTATTATTGTATTCACCGCTCTATGTCATGTGCAATGATAACCTATGAAAAATATAAGCACCATATTGACATATTTCTCTGTACTATACAACAATTGAAAAAAGGTTATTTAACTGTTGGTTAATGGGCTGTATATTTTTTATTTATAAGTCATTGTATCTTATCACCTACTGCTTAGTTAGGCTAGTATAGATTAGGTTAAGTTTAGTTTGGTTAGAATTTCATTGTGTATTATTTGAATAATGTTATTTGCGTTTTTTGTATGTTGCTACCCTGTAATTGAAAGTTACTGTCTGGGTAGTGTACTAAATAAATAAATAAATAAATAAATACCTGATATTTTTAATATTTTTTCAGTGGCATCTTAGTCTAGGAGAAAACTACCAACATTGATTACATAGTGAGCCTCAGAAGTAATGTCTAATTTCAGTTAAAATTCAGCGCTGTATTTTTTGGAAAAACTCTCAGACCCGAAGTTACGGCCATCAACTTCATTTTTTCAAATGAAAACATCTATTTTTTACGTTATTTTTAGATTTTGCATCCAATTCTAAGTATGTTTCATGTACCATGTCCTATATTAATAAGTAAGACCGTATTTCTGAGGATTTATTTGTAAATCGAGTAAAACATTCCATTGTGCATTTATTTTTCAATTCTAGTATTTTTGAATGCTGACTTGCCACAGTTTAGTCCCATATTAAGTGTATGACAACTTTACTTCAAATAAGTAATTGTCAAGCGCGGTTGCAAAGTTGCGGTTTTCACAATGGTGATGTAATTGAAACGAGAAAAATTGAAGATTGAGAACACGTACTCAAATAGAAACAATATCAAAAGGTGATGAGTAGAACAGATAGGCGAAACGAATCCAAAATATGTGCAATCTAGATAATAATTTAGTAAAAAATATTATTTGTTCCGATGAAGCTACGTTCTGTTCGAATGGTAATGTGAACAGACAAAAATGTCGTTATTGGGCAACAGAAAATCCGCATTGGATGATGGAGGTTCACAGCTAGTATCCTCAAAAAAACAAATGTGTGATGTGGAATAGTGCGTGGATGAGTCATCATCATCATCATCATCACCGGCCTGTAACTGTCCACTGTTGGATAAAGGCCTCTCCTTCTGTTTTCCATGGATGAGTAATTGGTCCATTTTGCTTTGAGTCGTTAACTAGACAAGTATATCTCAAATTACTCCAACTTGAATTAATTGCAGCATTAGTGGCTTTTCTGACGAAGAACTGATGTTACAGCAAGATAGAGCTCCTCCGCACTATGCTGCCACTATGCTTACGTTTTTGGATATAACCTTTCCTAATCGGTGGATAGAAAGGAGAGGAGCTATCGAATGGCCTGCTAGCTTGCCAGACCTAACTGCGCTGGACTTCTTTTTGTGGGGTTACCTCAAGTCGAAAGTATTTGTTGGCAGGCCAAACAATCTGCAGGAGTTGAAAGAGAGCATCCGAGGAGAAGTGCGTGTCATAACTCCGGAAATGGTTGAAAACCATAAATGGCGTACATTTTCAACATTTAATTCGATTTACTGTTCTGTTCTTTTTAAATAAACATGTCATTGAAACGTTCAATCGTAATTTTTTCGATAACTGTTGTGTTAGGTATAGGACATGGTACATGTTTCATGTACAGTGACGGAAATAAAATGTCGTACACTGAGGTTAACATTTTATGCCATTTTTGAATATTTTGGTAAACTGGGCTTTCTACAATTATCTCACCGCCATACCTTGCGTTTCTTATTTCAGTCATGATAGAAAAAAGGCTACATATAAAATTATTTATTTGAAGAAAGTATTCCTAGATAGTTGAGCAAGTTGGGAAACCAAGAAGCACTATATGCAAAGCCTCAGAACTAAATGCGAAAATACAGGATCATTGGATTGAAGGGCTGGAAGTGGCAGAAGAAAAATTTCAAACGAAAATCAAGATAATAATATACAATACATGACTTAAAAATTAAATATAAAACAGATTATTCAAATATTAAAAAGAAAAACATTGGTTTAATATTTTAAAGCGGCATCATTTTTTTTCACTAATAAGGTTAAACGTCTGGGCATTGATGCCACCAGCATTTGGGCGTGACTAAAATTGTAGGTTTCTTTCCAGGTTTCTTCAATTTTTGTTCTTGTTAATTTCTTTCACGATATATCCCCAAAACGTTTTCGATTGGATTGATATCAGGGCTTCTTGAGGGCCAAGGTAACAATGAAATGTTATTTTCCCGTATCCAGTCCGAAACTCTCCTTGCTGTATGGTCGGGGCAGTTGTCATGCTGGTATATAAAATTTTCTTATTGTAATATATTATTTACCGATGGCAACATAACATTTTGAAGGATGTGTATATAAGCTTGAGTATTAAATCTTCTTAGAATTCGGTGGCATATTCCTAGCCCTCTGGAAGTCATATACCCCTATACATTAACTGGAAATCTTCCACTTGTTGTAACATGTTGGGTATATCTTTCTTCGTACCGTGTATTTGGCGGCCTATACACTCTAATCTGCCCGGCATAATAAGACTGAAAAGTCTTCTCGTCGGTAAATACTACCTTTTCCCAAAAATCCACACCTTGCGGTAAATATTCCAGCGCAAACCCCATTCTTTGCTCCTTATTCATATCGGTCAAAAACGGTTTTTGTAGCAGCTACCTTATTTTTCAATTCCGAATTTTTATTTATACGATTTCTCGCCGTTCTTACTGTCCCAGGAAAATTAGTTTGGTTGTGTGCTTCTACAGCCGTCTGAAATGGATTGTTTCGCAACAAATCTATTAGATCATTATCTTGATTTTCGTTTGGAATTTTTCTTCTGCCACTTCCAGCCCTTCTTTTCAATAATCCTCTATTTTTCTATTTAGTTCTGAGGCTTTGTATAGTGCTTCTTGGTTTCCCAAATTGCTCAGCTATTCTTCGTAGAGAAACACCTTTTTCAAATAAAGCAATTAATCTCGCCTTCTCGAGTTGATTCATGTTCACAAAGTTTATTAAAATGAAATAATATAATTTTCAAATCTGATGACACCGATAACAATTTGTCAAAAAGTGAAGTGCATTTCCATCTGATCTAGGTATACAAAAGCCGACATCACATCAGGAAAAAATAAGTGTACGAAATTTTCTTTTCGTCACTGTATTTAGAATTCGATGCAAAATTCAAAAATGAAATGAAAATAGATGTTTTCATTTGATTCATCACTCACTGTATAAATCTTCCAAAGGTTCTGAGGTTTCTCTTTCAAATATATTCTTTATAGCAGAGATGTGCATAATTGTAATATCCACTTCTGTAGTTAAGGAATTGTAAAGTATCACACCCTGTATCAAAAGATATTCAAAAAATATATACTGCACTGCAAATGAGGTCGAAGCTGCCTTAACAAGCCAACGCAAAAGATGGAACACACATCAAGAAGTAATGTCACTGACTGTCTCTAATTTGAATATAAAGTCAATTAGCATATACAGGTAGCTACTCTAGCAGCTTCTTGGGTGTATAAGTTGATATTGTCTATTGCGGAATATTCAAATCGAAATATTGATGTTAATAATAAAAAAATATATTTCTTCACTACGCGATACTTAAGCGCGGAACAAGATTCACCAGCTAAGTAGAAAAATAGCTGACTTATTAAACATACAACATGCGATCAGAAAGTGTGCCGAAAAAAGCATAACAGTAATATTCAATTTAAAAAATCTCAGTATTCCCAATACGAGGATCCGTAATTCTCCATGGATTTGAAAGCGACTTTAAAATGTCAATAACGCAAATTAAACTGATATCCCGTAGTGTTAAAAGTAATTTTTAAATAATTAGAGATCGCACGATACCGATATTGATATCGCTATACCGGCAGGAAAATTGCCGATATATCGGCAAACCAAGTAAAATAAAATAAATGCATTTTTGTGTAGAATATCGGTATATTGTCGCGTAAATATCGGTATCGGCAACCAAAAATAATATAGTGTGATCTCTAGTAATAATCATTTACACAGGGTGTCCCAGAATTCGTGAGCAATCTCTAGGAATTATATATGTAGATTACATGAAAATAACATCGTAGATAATTTCATATTTTCCTACTCTATTCCTAATCCAACTAAATTAAAACATCATTACTTTTTCTTTAAGATGAAAGTTAATTTGATCCCTAAGCAATAAATGCAATATTGAAATAAAAAATTATTATTCATTAAGAAACGAAAAGAGGGGAGTTTGTAGAGCAATTTTTGTAAAACTTGTGAAGGTATCTATTTTGAATTTAAACAAATTAGGGTAAAGTGGGGTAAGTCTAATCAAAAAAATGATACCTCGACTTTAAATTTAAATAACTAGACAACCAATAGAGGTACAGATTCCATTTTTTGGCAGAAGATTGCTTATTTAATTGTTAAAGAAACGCAAGTAAAAATATTTTCCTTACTGCCTTACTTTTTTTTATATAAATAAAAATATTAGACCATGTTCGCTGATTACACTTTTCCCAATTGCTCGGCCAAATGTAATCACGGCTCGTAGCTGCTCTATGCCTATCATGGTAATGTGTCTGGGGCAAGCGTAATATAGAATGAAAATTTAACGTTATATGTGTCAAAGGAGACTGCAAAAACTAGTTCCCCTCTACGTCCTAATGTTAGATTAGGTAAAACGAATACGATTTCCGAAGCAGCTACGGAGTAGTGGTCAATTTGTCCAGGCCAATAAAAAACTGAGAGCCGAGCACTTCCATCAGATTTTTTCAAAAAGATTATAATAGGTTGGGAATCTTCATCAAAGGCTGTGATTTGACCGACATAGTAAATATAGGACTTTTTTCCTTCAAGCTTGAGCAGAACCCAAGTTCTAATTTCCATTTTTGTTGGTTCATTAAGTAATATGTTATCTTTTTTAAAGCCTTTTCATCATCCTGCAATCTTTTCAAAAATGCCGCAAAATATTCCTCTTCTGACTCGCTGTCACTGAGAATTTGTTTTAATTTGAATTTACCCCAGTCCCTGTGATTACACTTACCCCTTGTGTGTATTTTCCGGGGATAAATGTAATCACTGCTGTAGATTCTTTTGTCGTCATTCAAATCAAAATCTGGTAGCAGGACTGGATTCGTCTTATAAAATAAGCTAAGAGAGCAAAATATTAGAACCCTATCGTAATATTTGTGATAGCAATCTAAAACGAAAAACTTTAGATGACACTTACAAGACAAGTATAAATACAGTTAATTGAAACAAGAACTGAGATTTTGCAGCTAGATCTCAAAAAGGGTCAATAATCCACAAATGGGTAAGGGAAGGGTTATATTTTTGAGTTTTAAATTCGAAAATACCAAAGACGTCATGAAAAAAAAACAGTGCCTGATTACACTTGCCCCGATATTACATTTACCCCACTTCACCCTATATCAACTCTTCTTAACCTTTCGAAAGGGCATTAAAAGTGGATTTGCCTATTTCTCGTTTAATAGAGAGAAGCAGTCAGAACTTTATGTTCGATATAAATATTACTTTCTTTTTTCATGGCCATTGATACTAAGCTAAATAATCTAGATTTATTGAAAAATGAAAATCAAATAATTTTCTATGCTATTATTTGACGAGTTTTTATAGCGAGCCATATATAGATTTATTTACGGATTATGTGTAAAATAATAGGCTTGGATCATCAAAAGAAGCCGACCCGTAATTAGAAACAGGATTTCAGGTGTAATATTTACTAATTTTGTCTGGTAATGTGTGTATTTTTTCGCACATAAAATATCGTTGAAATTCAAAAGTGGCCATTAAATTAAAATTATTATCAGGGCAATATAAAATGTATTGCCTTTTTTTTATCTACAGGGTGACCCAGAATATGTGGGCCGTCTCACGGGTAGAGGAAAATCCCCATGCTTCTACTGTAACGTATCATTAGCGTCAACGTGTGTGTGGCCGGAATCATCGTCCAACATTTAATTGGACTATTTGTTTTGCCAAGAAGGTTAACTGGAGAACTTTATTTGGAATTTCTTCAAATCATATTGTCAGAACTTTTAGAAAAATGCCTCTGCTTGTACGACGTGATATGTGGTTCATACATGATGGAGGTCCGCCACATTTGAGTCTAGTAGTTCGAGAGCACCTAAACAGGAACTTCGAAAATTGATGGATAGGAAGAGAAGGACCAGTGACTTGGCCTTCCGATCTAGTTTTTTGCAAGTCCCAGAAACTTTCCTTCTTTTCCTTTCGGTGATGGGTTTATTCACAATTTTTCATACTGTTTTTTCCGAAATTATAGTCAATGTGGCTGTTTCTTCAATGCATTCCATTTTACTCAACTTTTTACGTTCTATGTTGTATATACATTTTTTATGATCTCTTTTGAATGTAAAGATAAGTGTCTTCTTCCATTTTCACTTCCGCACTGTGGTTATACATGTACCCCCGGCTGTTCTATAATAGATTCACCAATCCTCGGACGCCACATATTTCGATAATCAATGCTGCGTTTGTATTTTACACGAACTAATAAAATTACTGGTTTTGCAACACTGATTTGTCTACTTACTTTTTCCCATTATTTAATAAGGCTTTGTAAACCAATTACGGCCAAGTACGGTCCCTACCTGGATAATAAAATCATTATCTCTGTGATCCTTGAAACCCTTTCAACAAAGAATTTTATGATGGGTGATAACAAGGTAGTCATTCTCTAAAATCAGTGAACGGACTTTACCTAATAGTTTTAAATCTATAAAATATTAGCAATTTCGTGTATAATTTCTCATACCCTCTGACATTTTGTGGTCAGACAGCTAACACCATTTACAATTAAGGCAAATTTTGGTTTTAATTGGAATTAGATATCAACCGCAAAATTGCCTCATAAAAATATATGGCCACTACATTTTATTATCGCTACCAGAAGCCTCGTGTCATTTTTGTTTGAAAAACCGGTAAGCCCAACTATTTAGATTAACGCCTGGTGTCTTTCGTTTTTAAAATATAAAGGGTGACACACACACTCACAGTTTTTATGTACCTACTATTAATTAAATCATTGTTCGATTTAAAAACTTTAGGAGCAAAAGTGAAAACTAACTTTAACAGGTCAGCCAAACTATAAAATTCAACCGCAAAGAAACATATTGAGTTTTAACATAATTCTGCATAATATATTGTTTTTAACAAAGCTTCCAAGTAATTTACAGTAGACCTGACAATATTCTTAATTATTTTATGCAAGAACAATAACGCTATTTACAATATAGTAATTCATAAAGAATTGCAAGAGGAGTAGCAATGTTTAACTTTACGGAACACATGGAACCCTCGGTCCGAGAAATCGAGAGTATAGTATGAGATTACTACATAACCTCACATAATCCCTATCCTATATTTTTTATCGGTCTTGGCAGTGGAAGTAGAAAAATTGAGTTATATTTACCGGTTATTCAGCAGGGCCCTCTGAAATTCTTCTTTCTATGGGGCCCTGAAAGTTGATACCTATTTAAAAATTAATAATTTTAAGTATGAAGCATAATAATATTATGTGGGTATAAAATGGGCAAATATTGTATGCATTTATAAAATTCGCTACCGCTCCCGTTCGCAGTTCCAACATGACCAATTTTTATCTCGCTGAGACGCTGACCTTGTGCTGTTCGTCGCTCGTGCTTCAGCGAATGGGAAGAAAGAAATTTGGCACATTTGATAAAAACCATAGAAATATTTTACATATTCCTACGATTTTAGCATCTATAGACAATACACAGGGCTTAACTTATCTCATAGTTTAATAATTATTAAATACTGGTCACATTATCCACTTTTTCAAAGAAAATTAGTATTCTAGCCTGAAAATACGTTACTGCTCTTGCGAATTTACAACGGTGCAGTTCGTGTTTTTATAATTTTATTACCCTAAGAACGGTGGCGACGAGCGGGAACGGTAACACATCGAGCATGCAGCAGCGGTGGCGAAAAGTTTTACAAATCGACCTTTATATTATAGGTTGCTGGTAGAAAAATATCAATCTCTAATATATCAAGGACGCTGCGTATATCAATGTTTGATGCATAAACATTATTGAAACTTATTATATTATATTATAAATTTGTTATCAACTTATATAAGTATTCAAAGTCCTTACAATTCACGTGACAAACGACGTTTGCACTGCGACAGCCACAGTGCAACAATCTCCTGTACCCCTAGT
Organism: Polydrusus tereticollis; assembly: GCA_963920685.1. Taxonomy (NCBI): domain Eukaryota; kingdom Metazoa; phylum Arthropoda; class Insecta; order Coleoptera; family Curculionidae; genus Polydrusus; species Polydrusus tereticollis. The sequence goes on from OY987333.1 coordinate 11,851,398, forward strand.
TCTGTCCCGGAGGGAGATGAAGCCTCGCTGCATCTTTTATTGTTCTGTTATTGTTTTTGTAATTTAAAAATTTTTCATTCTTCTTCTGTCCCTATACTGTTCAACATTTTATTTTACAACAGTAACAACTCAGGGAAAATCGTAAAATTAACCTAACCTAAACTTACTAATATACCTATTATATAAATAGAGACTTACCGCAGCTTTATTATCCATAATATTATTATTCGATAGTAGCATAGTTCACCCACAAATAACAATGCCTAATAATAATTATTGTTAATTGAACTTTACACAAACAAAAGGGGAACCCGTGAGGGGAACAGGTTGGTTTATCTGCATCTGGTCCGTCAAATATCAAAGGCAGTGTGTATCAACTGTCATTTTGGGTGTAATGAATCTGAAATATTTCAGAAATATTGATATGAAACGTTATGTTTTTGAGACAATCGAGATATATCAGAGATATATTTCTGCTGTGTGGGTCGTTGGGTCAAAATTTTGACACGTGTCATTTTACAGATTTATTATGACAAATTAAAGTTATTTTGACCTCCTCTATACGCTGCCAAGATTATGCCACATACTTGCTTGACACCCTGTTAAACTGCTGTAAGTATAAATCTAGATTAAAAACTAGCACATATATCTGAAGCCACTAAAAGATTGTTACATGGAAAATCTGCGGTCACAAAACAAAGGGAATTTTGTAGTTTGCATATAAAAGCGAATAAAAAACAATTTTGCTCGTGACCAAACTAAGTTTATGTCTTTATTTTTTTCGTTTCTGCGAACTGGTAACCCATGAGAAATGATTGGCGCGTATTACATGGAATAATTACATCATGCGATTGATTCGATTTAATTAAACAGGATTAGAAATAATTGTTGCGTGCGTAATTGTTCTACATACACATACCATGTAAATGTTAATTTTTCAGTAATCGGGTTTAACCGGTATACTACGGGTGGTCCCAACATCAACGAACAAAAAATCCTTCTAGCTATGGCAATTCTTTCCATATTCATATGCATCTGCAATTAATAATTCAATAGTTTTAACAAACCGAAGAGAAAGAAGATACAGCATCCATATGTTTAGCAATACTGATGTTTATTCTTAGCAAACATATATTTTTTAGGCTCGTTTAAACGTATACGTATGTAATGTATGAAGATAATAAAAGTATGCTTTAGCCAAACATACCCAATGGGTATTTCTTCGCTTTCCAGGAACCCATCAGTAAACATGATGCCTATAATAGAATGGTAAACATACAGTGCCTGAGTACACAGTGAAAAAAATGGTTTTTACCTGAAGGTTTAGTCGAAGTCGAAGACAGTAAAGTTTAAGAAGTGACTGGGTCCGTTTTCTATATAAATTATGAAAACTACTTTTGTGGCTTAAACTCTTGTTCAGTGACTTATTCAAGGGTGTGTTCAAGTCTAACCTAAATTAAGCCATTATCGATTTTCGACCACTTTGACTGCGTGAATTAAAAAAATATTTCTGGTTGAGGTTAGTGAGTTTCTTTCATTTTGGTAGATCTGTCCTCTTGGCCTTCATCAGAAGCCAGAAGCTCTTATCATCCTTTGTCCTGTTTAAAGTATACAGGGCACAGTGCAATTTTTTTTCACACCCTTTACGATGAAAGCACGACAGTAATATTTTTTTTCTACTACTGTATAAATAAATTTACCTTCGGGCCCTAGCAACACGAAGAATCACGAAAGTGAACATTAGAGTTACCTGAATAATATACGTTGCTAGCTATGAAAGTACTACTTTCGGTGCCAGGACGAAAAACACGAATACTCATCAAGGAAATTTTCATTGTATTTATTCAGGCGAATTTTGGAAGAAAACTTAATAACAAAATGCTTATATTTATTGAAAAAGCAAGTGGTATAATAACAATAATATAAAACTTAAATAAAAATTATTTATTGTCATTAAGGTTATCTACGAAGGCGTAGAAAGTCCACCCGAAAGAAAGAAACATTTTGTGTAATATTCCGAGTTTAATCTCGGAATTCCGAATTTATTCTCGGAATTCCGAGATTTAAGTCGGAATTCCGAGATTAAAATATTTTTTTCTTTCGGGTGGCCTTTCTACGCCTTCGTAGTTATCAGTGAAATTCGAACAGTTGGAAAAATAAATTGATGGAATATAATTCAATTCAATAGCTTCGCCACTTCGTATTAGAGTCTCGTTATTATCCTGGACTTGGACCATGTTACAACTCGTTCTATTTGCCACTCTCACGTCGTTAGATGGAATAAAAGTACGAGTTCCGTTTAAGATATTTTTGGAAATTTCGATTTTATTAGTATACGAATGACCAATATATCCCTCCGCAACGGACGACGACCTCCAAAAATCCAAAATGTCGACACCTGGAGCATTTGCGAGAAACGTAGCTGATGTTGTTCTAAACGAGTGACCAGTGTATTTATTTAATGTCTTGAAGTTTCAAAAATGTGGCACTATCTTTGGGAGCATTCGAAATAGTGTGTTTTCCAATCACCTGATTTACGCACCTACCTCGTTCATAGCGATAGAGCAAGCGTTCGTCTTGTGCATTATTTGGCCGAAGTTTAATGTAATCTTGTAGTAACCTCACAAAAGAAACTGGACCTCCATCATCGGTTATCACAAAACTTCTTTGAACCTTGTTTTTGCTCTAGAGGATTTTAACTATAGCTACATCATCCTTGATTTCGATATCTTTTAACCTCATTTTATGGATCTCATCGGTGCGGCATGCTCCAGCTATTCCCATTACAGCTACCACTTTCATAGATAAATAGCTATGATAAGAAGCGTCAAGTAAAAACTTTATTATTTCTTCTTTTCTAAAAATTTTATATTTTTTAGCTTCGTAACCATCGTTTTTTCGTTTAATAAATGCAATGAGTTTCTAAAACTGCGAAATATCTATATTTTTGTTCACAGAAATAGTCAATTTGAGCATGGAATATTGTGACCACAGGGACGGAGGTTATAAGGCTTCAGATTTCTCCAAGAAGTACGCTATATAACATCACATTTTCGTCAATTTGAGAAACGTTTTTATCCGCGAACCATTCCCGAAACAGGTTGTACGTTTGATAGTATCTATCTTTCGACTTCTCAGGTAACAGTGAGGCACATGCGAACTCGGCCGCCTTCCGAATAGCAACGTTTTGGTCTTGGGAGAACGTTTTAGACTAGCGAAATTAAAAAATTCGAACTGACAGACTCTGACAGTACTCAAATAACTAGTTGTCATGGATTATTTTACAGGTAGAAAAACTTTATTTTACAGAGTTCATTACTCAATAATATTATATTGATTAGAGAACAGTAGTAGAAAAAATTTAATACATCACACGATGCGAAAGCCCTTTTTGATGTTCGGAGGTATTGAATCACCTCGGCCTCGCCTAGGCTATTCAACAACCTCCTCGCACCAAAAAAATTGACTTTCGCATCTAGTAATGTAAATAGCTATGGACAGCCTAAACCTTAAACTAAAAAAAAGATACTCTTGGTTGATATCGATGAAATGAACTGTTTACAAAAAAAATATTTCTGTTCTCTTTCTATTCTTGTGCATTTCCTAGCTCTAAGAATTGAAGATTGTTGAACCCTCCACTAAGTTTTCGCGATTGTCTATTGGATTGGCTTAGACTAAAGTCTTTAAATAGCCCTACAAAAAAATCTAATGGATTTAGGTGAGGTGACCGAGAAGGTCAAGCCACTGGTCCTCCTCTTCCTATCCATCGATTTTCAATTAAGTTCCTGGTGGTACTTACTCAGAACTACTAGACTAAAATGTGGCAGGGCCCCATCATGCATGAACCACATAATATTACGTCGTATTGGCAGAGGTAGATCTTCTACAAATTGTGGCAAATTATTGTGAAGAAATTCCAAATAAAGTTCTCCAGTTAACCTTCTTGGCAATAAAAATTATTCTGACCAACAGCCATTTTCAATATTTGCTTTGATTAACTGTTGCATTTTTTTTTGTATCATTATTTAAAAAATAATTTTATTTTTAAATTAAATGTTTTAATTAACTTTGAAATACATAGGTATTTTTTTATACATGCAATAAAGTGTTTTTTCTTATTTTTCTCTTGAAAACGAAGATACGAAAACAATTCAAGGAATCAACAAGTTGTACAGGGTCATTCCTCATATATCGACACCCCATCTACAGCAGTTATTTGACGGGTTGCAAAAAAATTCTAAAGGCAAAATATTTGTGTTTAACTCTATATTTTTAGAATTCACTATCAGAAAAAACAATGGCACATCGGAAATGTAATATTTCTGCATAACTATCATTTTTTTAAATGGAACACCCTGTATATTATTCGATATTTGGGTGGAGCTTTTTTTTCTGATTTCAAAAATATATAGTTTGCCTATGTTTGGTTAAGAGGTTTTTGAGATATTGGGCCCTAAAGTCTTTAAAACGTTATTGAATAAAAAAAAACGATAGTTGGCCATGAATCATAATTCATTGCCGTGTCGCGTCGTCTAGATTTTAAAAACAAGTGAATTTATTGTTGCTTGTCAATATTTTCATTCATGTCATTGTCAAAATGCCTTACACGGTTGAGGAAAAATGTGATATTCTTAGTTTATTTTACAAAAATAATAATAACGCATCAGCAGCGAGAGCAGAACATAGGCAAATATTTCCGCTAAGAGCAGTACCAGCGCGAAGTACTTTTAAAACCATTGAAAGGGGATTCAGGGAACGAAAAGATCTTAAAAGGAAGAAGCGAACAGTGAATGGTAATGAAGAGGAAGAATTAAACATTTTGTTGTATTTTGTAGGTAAGATTGATAGTTTGTTGTTACATTACAAGTCTAGAAATAAGAATATTTGTTTTTAGAAAACCCACATAGATCGGCAGAAGACGCAAAAAATTATTTCGGAAAATCTGCAAAAAAAATTCTAACGACATTAAAAAAAAATGGTTATCATCCATATAAAATATTGCCTGTGCAGAAGTTAACAGAGGCTCAGAAAAATAGCCGTATGATGTTTTGTCAGGAAATGTTACAACGGAAAGAGGAAGACAACATGCTTTTTAGGAAAATTTTGTGGTCTGATGAAAGCACCTTCACTACTTCAGGCGTTTATAATCGAAAAAACGTTCGGTTTTGGGCTACCGAGAACCCCCATGCATTCAGAGAAATACAATTTCAAGGCCGAAAATCATTACATGTGTGGTGTGGCATCTTAAATAATAAAATTATCGGCCCAATTATATATGATGGGAACTTGACTGGCGAAAGATACCTTAATATATTGACAAATGAAGTTGAAAATTTTATTGAAAACTTACCATTACGGCAATACCAAGAACTTATCTGGCATCAGGATGGAGCCCCACCACACAACGTTTTGCCTGTAGTGAACTATTTAAATGAAAAGTATGAAACATGGATTGGCCGTAATGGACCCATTCAATGGCCTCCAAACAGCCCAGATTTGACGCCCCTTGATTCATTTTTGTGGGGATTTTTAAAAAATAAAGTTTATGAACATCGTAGTGAAAATGTTGAAGAAATGCGAGAAAGACTTCTGCTTTACATTAATGATACAAATGAAAATCAGAGTCAGTTTATCGTTAATGCTATAAATAAAATAGAAGAAGATTATAGAGAGTGCATCAATAGAAATGGAGGTCATATTCAGCAGTTGTAAATACGTTATTTATCAATAAATTCGGTTTTCCTACTTCCCTATTTATTTTATTTTTAGTCCCAATATCTCAAAAACCTCTTAACCAAACATAGACAAACTATATATTTTTGAAATCAGAAAAAAAAGCTCTACCCAAATATCGAATAATATATAGGGTGTTCCATTTAAAAAAATGATAGTTATGCAGAAATATTACATTTCCGATGTGCCATTGTCTTTTCTGATAGTGAATTCTAAAAATATAGAGTTAAACACAAATATTTTGCCTTTAGAATTTTTTTGCAACCCGTCAAATAACTGCTGTAGATGGGGTGTCGATATATGAGGAATGACCCTGTACTGTTAGTTGATAAATCCGGAAAAGAGCGTCAGAATTAGAAATAAGTCGTGTAAAATTTTTTGTCAATAATATTCTTTAAGGTGCTCTTCGGGACGCCACTGGACTTAATAAATTTAATCTAGTTAGGGCTAATTAAGCCCCTTATCATTATTAATAGAGGTATCAAATTTAAATAAAATCGTAAAAGGATAATTAAAAGAATTATAATAATCGATTTAAAAAAAAAAAAAACTTTTAACACCTTGTATATCAAAAACGTGGCAACTCCGGACACATGTTAATATGAACTTTTTCTCTTAGAATATTATAAGGAATCACCCTTTTAAGTTACGTACCGTACTTCTGAAACACCTTGTATATTTTAAATGCCATTTAATACATATTTCTGGCTATGCGGTAATAAATTTTAAACGCCATGAATTGAACGTTTTTACGAGACATCTTGAGAGGTATTAAACAGTAGTAATGCTGTAAATTTCACATCCTAACTGTAAACTAACTTCTGTAAAATGTTTTGCATTATTACTGTAGGCGGAATACATAAAAATATCAATAAACATTTGCAAATTGTTGAGCATGTAGTCTATGTGTAAGATTAAAAGAATATTAATTTTAAAAAAATTAAAATTTTGACAGGTGAATGTTTACGACATAGTGTGTTTTACTTGTGCTATACTTTCACGTTCATAAATAAAATCTGCCTACCATCAAAATGACACCATAGACAATAAAAATTACAAGTTTACTCCGTTCTTAATTTTGAAATTTCTACTCTTGCTTAGTTGCACTCATTAATTTGGGGCAACTCAAAAAAATTTTATTCAACACCTGAAGACGGACTTTTTTATAATTGTTGTTTAAAAAACGACACAAATTATCCATAAAAAAACCCTAAAATGTTGAATAGTGCAGAAGTGTATTAAACCGAACTCTTGAAGAACTAGATTTGAATAATAAACTAAATCTCATTGGGAACTTGGATGAAACCAGCATGGATCCATCTTCTCGAACCATTTCGGGTTCCGGAAACGAAAATATAACTGTCTTGGGGGTCGCTATAGTTATTTATGTATTAAGGTCATTATGAAGATGTTTATGCCTCCGAGGGCAACAATCTTACAAAGTCGAGGGCCTTTGGCCCGAGGGTTTGTATGTTGCCCGAGGGTATAGACATCGAGTAATGCCAGTGGTGAATACAATATTTTATGTCCTACTTCAGATAATTCCAAGTTAACTTAAAAGAAAATTCAAAATCACGAGAGGTTGTTTACCTATATAATAGTTGCTAAATAAACAAAGGTAATAAGTGTTGATTGTTGTGCTGTGTCAAAGTCAAAACTGAAATTCGTATAAAATAATGGATTTTCCGTTGATTCCGGATAGAATTGCTCTGAATGCTGTCAAAGCTTTGGATATTCTTGTCCCAAAGAAGTCTAAAGACGCCTATGATAAGGAATATCAAAGGTTTGGGGATTGGATGAAAAATAATGAATGATGTAAAAAAATTATCAACGAGACGGTGCTACTCGGATATTTCCAGGAATTGGTATGTTAAAATTGATGTTGTAAATTATATTAAAATACTAATTATATATATCGATTATAGTCTGGAACATTCACTCCTAATTCCATATGGACGAAATATTAAATGTTCAAGAAGACATTAACAGTTATTAAAAATATAGACATTGCAAAATATTGCAAGTTAGGCCAGTATCTAAAGCAAGCATCCAAAGGATATGAAGCGAAGAAATCAAAAATTTTGACTCGAGAAGATGTGCTGAAATTCATCCGTGAAGCTCTCAATGAAACTTTTTTGATGTACAAAGTGGCTCTGTTATTTGGTGTATTTGGTGGGTGCCGCCGCCAAGAGCTAGTTAATATGTTGGTTGAACATATAGAAGATAGAGGATCCGTAGTAATAGTTAATATTTCCGATACAAAGACCGATAAAAAGCGTGTCTTCACTTCACAATTATTGATGAGAAGGAGATGGGGTTGTTTAAAGCTACTGAGAACTTTTTGGTCTTTACGCCCGGTGAACTGCAACATCCATAAATTCTTTTTGTGTTACCGTAACGGTCGTTGTTTTTCACAGCCAGTTGGAAAGAACACCATAGGCAAGATTCCTTTCATTATTGCAAAACACCTGGGTCTAAGCGATGCGGACAAATATACTGGTCATTGTTTGGGCAGAACCTCTGCAACTTTGTTGGTGGACGCGGGGGCAAACATGACCACATTGAAAAGACATGGCGGTTAAAAAAGTTTAGCTGTGCTTGAGGGATATTTGGAAGACAGTATGTCTTCTAAAAACAAAGTTTCGAAATTGATAGCTGGAGTACTATCAACGAGACCATCAACAATAAAAAACATTCAATCACCGTCAATTTCTGTTAGTAAAAATCACGGAATAATAGAAAACATTGACTTATCAAAAGCCGGTAAATTCGTTTTTACTGGGTCGATTCATAACTGTTCATTTAATATAAGTGATAGATAGATTTACGCAGCTCTATCTTTTCGCTGACGATACAGCAATTACTTCGACTTCTAAGTCACCGCGCATAGTCGTTAGTCGGATGCAGCGTCACATAATCGAGCTGGAAAAATGGCTTTTGGCTTGGAAGATTCACCTGAATCCCGCCAAGACGAAAGTCATCCTTTTTTTCAAAAAGCACCGTGCGCAGGCCTGAAACAAGGCTTCGGGTTAATGGAGTCCAAGTGAGCCAGGAGGTGAAATACCTGGGACTTATATTTGACCAAAGGCTTAACTGGAGGCTCAATTCAATTAATAGAGTAAATCTTGCGTTGCGTCAATTAGGCTCTATATACCCCCTGCTTCACAGGCGGAGTAGACTTTCAAATAGGACTAAGGTCAACCTCTATAAGGTATTGGTCAGCAAGACGGAGCTTAATAAGTTCCAGGTAATTCAAAACAAGGTGTTAAAAACTATCGCGGACGTACCTTGATATACATCCAACAGAGTACTTCACCGTGACTTTCAAATGCAGACGATAAACGAGTTTTTCTTGAAAATTATTAAAGACTATTACCGACGCACAGACGTATCGACAAACCGACTAATCACAGACTCACATACGAGATCTAGACAAGACATGACATATAAACTACCAAAAGACTGGCTCCCTGTTGGTCCAAATCCAAATCCATAGTAGAGAGGCACTATATGATATATAATAGAAAAAGGCGCCAAAACTTTGCAGACAAAAACTTTTAAAAGAAAACGCAAGGACCAAAATTAATTAGGGCACAAGCCGATATCAAAATTTCTATAAACGACAATACCTAAACCGAACGCAATAAGTAACAGATGTCAAAGGATAAAATCCTGACGTAAAAATACCTTCAAGAACCCGAATAAATGATAAATAAGTTTTTCCGTTAATAAAAAGTTGTTACTTTGATATTTTCTATTTATTTCTCTTAATGCCCGACCGAGGGCATTAGAAACTTCCTTAATGCCCTAGGGTATTATATACCATTTAAAGTGTCTGGTAACTATGATATTATGAAACAATAATATTCGAGTAGGACATAAAATAATAAATTTTGTCATGTATACATAACAATTTAACCAACTGCTACAACAAACAAACAAGTGTATTAAATTTACCACATTCGCTACCAACGTTGGGAGATGAATATTGAATAACCTTATAAAACAAAATCCCTACAATAGCGCCATTAGCGACTGGTTGAAAAACTAAACGAACGGGGAACGACCTTCCCCATTTAAGTGATCCTAGCTTGGGACGCCCTTAACATATTTTATAATCTTAAGAGACGAATGACGCGACGGACTGGAGACCAAAAAGATAAACATATACACAGAACTGACTCAGTGTTGCCAGAGTGGCAAAACCAAAAATCGCTACTTTGTCGCTTTGGCTCAGACTGCGGCGTAACATCTTGAAATAAAACACATATTATCGTGTTTTATACAGAACAGGATTTTTTTGACTACGAATTCTAAAATGAATGTCTCGCATATTCATTTAGTTGCAATTTACAAGAATTCCATTTCCGGGAATCCCGCCGGCTACTAAATTAAACAACTGATTGGGGATTGAACGCACACTGCACCGGACCAGGACAAGGTATTGTTATCCCCTGTCTTAGACATTGGTCAAAGCGAAACAGAAATATACACTACACCGACTGCGCACTCACTACAAAATTCCATGCGAATCGAAATCATCGTTTTCTAGGTTTCTTGTTTATATTTAAATATTTATATGCGTGTCAGTGTCTTTCCCTAAAATCCAAAAAGCCGCTACGTTTTCATTGGGTCAAAAAGTCGTTATTTTCGCAATTTATAGCTACTAATGGCAACACTGAACTGGCTATATGTTTCCTCCAGATGTAAAAAAAAAATTAAAGCTACCGGCAAAATAAATTTGTTGTGTAAAAACAAACCGTTTCGAAATACTATTTAGGATTTAAATTGCGTATAGTATTGAATCCTTTCTATTTCGCCGCTCAATGTGTTTTAGACCTGTCATAAAATTAAATGAGTTCGCTAAAAGGCGGGAGATGTTACGAGAAGTTAGGCCTATACAATAGGTTTCTTCATTTGGTTTTACAATAACTAAAATTTAGACCGTTTCTGTCTGAACTGAAAGACTATAAAATGGTTATATGGTTTTTCTTCTTTTAGGCTCAAATTATGAATATCCTGTTAACGCTAAAGGGTCTAGACCGACGTCAACATAGAAAGAACACACGCTGTATATTAGCGCATCTTCAATCATAAAGATTAATGTGTCAGTCTAATGATAAAGCTAGCACAGCTTTGGTATAGTACTTCGTTAATAGTAATTTTAAATTTTGTTTTCAGATCACTATGCCTGAAACAGTTACGACGTCTGGATCAGAGGATCGACCTCTGGCCCTATCCAGGAGAGATTTTCCTCTACCATCTCCTGGCGGTTCTAACAGGTCATCTTCGGGCAGCAGATATGAAGGCCAAATACCGTATCATCATCAAGTAAGTTGCTAGGCTAGCGACGTTATAGGAAGCTCGTATTAAGTATAAGAAATTTAAAGGCTTTGGATGGATCCGTACTTTCTTACTTCACGGTATATATATTGTTGGCACACTCTAATCATGTATATTGTAAACTGAACTAAGCTAAATTGTACTGGGACAATTATACCGTTTAGCAGGAAGTTTGGCATCCATATAATGAACTAAAGAACTTAACACTATGTAGCGATCGATTTTCTATGGTTTGAAGAACACTTATTAGTTTGAAGCGCATATAATATCGAAAAGAACTGGAGCTAGGGTAAAATATCGTAAGATAAAAAATAAGTTCTCAAACCTGGCTTATTTACAGGTTCCTTTGCCTCCATCAATGAGCCACCACAGAGAGAGTTCGGCATTTGTTCCGGTGGTACCATCGAGAAATATGCCGCACCCGATGCTCTACCCTGGTGACATTCACCCGCTCCTAGGATTGGATAACCGGGAGAGAAGTGGGGAGGGCAATAAAAATGTCGAGGGTATGTTAAAATATAAAATTTTTAAATTACTCAAAGCAACCTAAACACATACATTCATCAGGTTCCTCTGTAATGAGAAAATCCACGTCCTCTTTCGACCTCATGGCCATGATGGCCGACAAACGAAAAGAACTTCAGCTGCGAGAGGAAGCTGCTTGCGTAGCAGCTGCCGCCCACGCGGCCGCTATGATGCTTCCTCACCGGCCCGGTCCTCCAGGTGCCATTTTGGAATCGCCTGGTGGACAACAACCGCACGGATATCCCGGTTTCTTGCCGTCTAGCCCTGCCAACTCGGGAACCTTTAGTTTCCCGGGCGGTGGTGCCTTGTTTCCTCCAGGTGAGTTTTAAAAACTATTATTAGGTGTGCTCTAGGTAAAGCATACTTTTTGTTCGTCAGGTCCTCCACAGATGCACGCTCACTTAGACAGGAGGCTTTTGAGGGCTCCGGGTCGAGCATCGAGACCCAAGAAACAATTCATCTGCAAGTTTTGCAACAGACAGTTCACAAAGAGCTACAATTTGTTGATCCACGAAAGGACTCACACGGATGAGAGACCCTATAGCTGTGATATTTGCGGAAAGGCGTTCAGGCGGCAGGATCATTTGAGAGATCACAGGTAAGTTACGTTACTAGCCCGCATTTTTAAACTAACTCGAACACGAACATTTTTAAAATCGTAATTACAGGGTTATGCATACTGGCATGTAAATTTCCCGACATTTATTCAGGACAAGTTTGTAAAAAAGTCTGGCCGCGCACAAAACCTTTAGAAGGTAATTATTGATGTTTATATTGATCGGTCGGCGAGGATTCGGTAATTTTGGGGCTCCAGTCGGAATTACACGGCCGGTTTTTGTTATACATTGCATATTAGGTTATGCTGGTAATGAATAATGGATGTCATGGTGAATAAAAGGTAATTGGATTTTTTTATTGGGGCTTCATGGGAATTAGTCCAGCGGATTTCTGCTCGACTTAAACGAAATGTAGAGAGTGATTCAAAAGTACTTTGACAAACTTCGTAAGGGTTTTTAATGCCTTCCTTACGGAGGAGACACCCGGTGTTGTTTTCTTTTCTTTTTTAGTATTCAGTGTAATTGGTGGGCTAACCACCGGCTATTTGCCAATTCTCAGGTTAAATTGCAACCGCAAAGTAAACCAAATCTATTCACTCGGACGTCAAAATATCGCCATGAAGTAATCGCTTACCGAAGGTCATTAGGTAGTAGTGAAAGGGAGGCATACGGACTTGGCAAGTAGACAAAAGGCGATCCTTTTTCGCCCTCAGTCTTCTCCCATCCACTTAACCACACAGGCCCTCACTAAACTTGCCCGACCTTCTTATGAAGGTCAGGACGTCCTTCCAAGCAAGGGTCCTGACTTCCTCCGGTTGAATCACCATACTGTCCCAAAGACTTGTCTTCTGAGCCTTCCCAGGGCCTCATCCTCCAGATCGGGTGCTTCCTCAATTTGCAATCGGTGCTTCCTCCGAGTCCTCCGGTCCTGTTAAGAATCCACTCCAACTTAGCCTTATCAGGCCAAGTTATGCCCAAGGGCAGCCCGGGGTCTGCTGCCATTTCTCTTTGGAGAGCTTGGCAATCCATTCCCTCAGGACTGCCCCTGTTTGCTGTTTTGATAGGTCTATTGCAGGTGTGGGTACTAAGTAGGAAGCTGCGGCTCCAAGTCTGGCGAGCTCGTTGGGCGTCTCATTACCTTGCACTTCGCAGTGTCCAAGGACCCAGACCAGGAAAACCGGCCTACGTTGAACGAGCCTCCCAAGTGCCTCCGTACACTAAGTACGAGGGCCGAACTGCTTGACATTCCATGACCTCCCTCATACTTACCACCGAGAGGATGGCATATAAAATTTCGTGAACCATCCCAGTGGGTCGACCCTTTATATGTTGATGTTTTTCAGGTATTCTTCTACCCCTGATAATTCGGTTTCAGTCATGAGCGGTGTTGCACACCAGATCATCTTCATAAGAGTGAACTTTCTGTTCAACCTGCTCAGTATTTCTTCGACTGACATTGCTCCCAAGGAAAGTATTGGGATGAGCTTTTTATTCGCCGTGCATAAAAAACGATTTAAAATCCAAAGCACGACCGACACAAAAATTAATATTTTATTTCGACGACGCTATCTCAGAGCTAAATTGAAAGTTTTATTTTTTTAGTCGGCCAGAAGTCGATTCCGAGATTAAAATCTCCCTTTAAAAACACAGTTTGAATACAAACTCTTTAATCTTAAAACCCCGGGTCCTATTTTTCGGTGGGTGTTTTTGTATTTATCTTGCTGTTAGACCAGAGGCGTACGCCGCATGCTGCATAAAGTCAATATTTAGTTACTTTAACGCTTATACCTGTATTATGTGCTTGTTGTTCGAAACCAGTATCACTAGAAACTCTTTTTCGGTAGGTAATGAAAGAGTTTCCACCCAGTCACTCAGATTTGAAAACACTGTACATGTCTATACTATAATAGTGCAACAACTAGATAACATACAATCTAATCATTTTAAGTTATCTATTTAGATTTATCCTATTTTGTATGATCTTTTAAATGCTACAACTAGATATCTTCGATGAACAACCAATATATAAACACTGAGGGATTACAAACAAAATGTGCGTTCTTTAACTAGATCTGTTGAGACACCTATAGCTGTTGTACTGATATGAATAAGTAACCCACCTGTATCTTCTTGGTATGCTTGAGGTATCTAGTTGTGTTTCTTACTTTTTGTGTGTATATTAATCAAAACTGATGACAATAGGAAAGAATAACTTGGACATCGCACTTAGATATACGAAAAACCTTGCAAGGTATGTTATGCAAATAATAATCTAGAGCCTTTGTATCATAGTCTAAAAAAGGAAATATTACGACTTTGTGTCTTTATTCAAAATGAATACCTCAACCCTCCTTAAGTACCAATCGTATTATGAAAATCTCCCATTCCAGATATAAGCGTCGGGGGTCTCAATAAACATTTTACACAAGTTTAGAATAATGAACATTTTATCTACTGACGTTTTATAATAACCTCTTCTTGATTGTCGTTTTGATTTTTAAATAATCCTCCTTTTACGCACAGCGTGCTTAAAAGTTTTTTAAGCACGCTGTGCGTAAAAGCAATTATTTACAATTAAAAACTAAACACAGACTATAATTTTACCTATTTATTATAAATATTAGTATATATATAATAATGTAAGTACAGTTATTGTTATATTAATGCTTGGGTAACCTAAAGCAGTACGTAGAGATATTTCTCTTTGTAAAATAGATGAGGAATTTGAACTAGAAATAGAAAATGAATCTGCAACAGCAATATCAATTAAACCCATGCCACTAGTAGAGCTGGTAGAACATTCTGATTCATTAGATTTAACACGTTTGTTGTTAGCGTCCAAAGATTTTTCACCAAGAATTTTTTCGGAAATTTTCCTTTTGTTTTCTAAAGAATCGTCTATATACCCCTCGGCCACGGCATTTGACCGCCAACCTCCATGTCGCTTTAGCATCAATATATCCGCTCCAGAGTCCGCTAAAAAAGTTGCTGAAGATCTTCGAAAGCAGTGGCCTGTATATTCATTTGCCTTTGGAAGCCCCAAGAGCTCAGCAATTTTATTTCCAATGATATTAATGCCCACTGGAAGTCTGGAACATTTGGAGTTTCTGTACGTGATAAAAAATCTTCCATGGGTTATGTGTGCTGGACGTAATTGGGCGTACTTTCGGACAATATTCAAGAAGTTGATGCCGTCAATAGAGCCTTCGCTAATTTGGAATGGTTATTTTAATTAAAGACGAAATTTCGATATTATTCATCTTTAAATATGTGAGTTCTTCTCTGCGATATGCTCCAGAGATTCCCACAATAAGAATGACTTTGTCCAATAAATAGTTCTTATCGTCTGCTTCTTTGACAAATCTTTCTATTTGTTCCTTGGAAAAAACTTTAGACTTTTTGGGCTTATGTAGATTTCCTTTTCAAAATTGCGATTAGGTTTGTAACTGTCTTTATATCGACATTTTTATTTAAATAAACCATCGTTCGAAGCATTGAGTAAGTACTCCATAAAGTTGATGGCTTATAGGCATCGGATAATCGCGAAAAATATGCCAAAACGACTTTTTCTGATAAGTTTTTTACCTTTTTTTTTCTTCTCACCAGTTTTTGAATTTTTCGTATGTGCCCTTATACAAAGTCCTTGATTTTTGGGGAACAAGGTTCACCATTGCCTCATTTGCGGCATTTTCAATGTCTGAGTCTCTAAATCACTCATTTTTACTTAATATTTGCCGCAGTTTTTGACAAAAAAATTCTTTCGAATTTTTTTTTGACAAGTTTCAATTTTTTTTACATGAAAGGTGTAAATGTAACACAGGTAATAAAATGTTTGGTAATAGATATTTACGTTATAAGTCCGGTAATAGTTATTTACGATATAAGTGTTGTAAAGATTCATATTACAACACGAGATGTTAAAGTTGTTAAACGAGGCGTCAGCCGAGTTTAATCAAACATCGAGTGTAGTTATATGAATTTACAACAAGAATATTGTACAAAATTTTATCTACTTTCATTTATGAATAAAAATATTTGGCAAAAGGCATTTTTAAAAATAAAAATGCACCTGCTATTAAAAATCGTTTTGTAAGGGCATCTATTACAGCACTAGTGCTGTAATGGCATCTATTACAGCACTAGTGCTGTAATAGATGCCCTTACAAAACGATTTACAGAACTGTAAAATTCATATTACTAAATGAAAGTAGATAAATCAACTTTTACAGTATGAGTGAAATGTTTCGAGACGAAGCGACGAAGGAGCCGAGTCTGGAATTTTGAAACGAATACTGTAAAGGATTTGCCGGACGAATGACGTACAATATTTTATTTCATACTGTATTGTAAAACACACCTTTACATATTTGAATTTAGTCCATAAAATAAGGGTTTACAGCAATAAGTCCGGTAAAATTTTTTTACCGGACTAGTCCTGTAAAATTTCTTTACCGGACTGAAATTTGTAAGTTTTAGTTTATTCAATGTCAAACACACAATGTTTCCATCAGTAAATATAAGCACTTTTCAAATATACGACGCAGAATAAAACTTCATTATAATTTCAAAACATAATTAAGTATAATTTTCAACAGAACAGTATGAAATAAAATATTGTACGTCATTCGTCCGGCAAATTCTTTACAGTATTCGTTTCAAAATTCCAGACTCGGCTCCTTCGTCGCCTCGTCTTGAAACATTTCACTAATACTGTAAAAGTTGATTTACCCGACTTATAACGTAAATATCTATTATTTCATACTGTTCTGTTCAAAATTATAATTAGGTTTTGAAATTATAATGAAGTTTTATTCTGCGTCGTATATTTAAAAAGTGCTTATATTTACTGGTGGAAACATTGTGTGTTTGACATTGATGAAACTAAAACTTACAAATTTCAGTCCGGTAAAGAAATTTTACAGGACTAGTCCGGTAAATAAATTTTACCGGACTTATTGCTGTAAAACCTTATTTTCTGGACTAAATTCAAATATGTAAAGGTGTGTTTTACAATACAGTATGAAATAAAATAAATTACGTTTTTTATTATAAATCGCCCGTAGAAAAAATATTGTATACCATTTGTTACGAAACAATGTATTTTAGTCAATTTTCACGTCGCGTGCCTAAAAGACCCTTATATCGTAACTTGTTGTAAAATAGCTATTTAGTGAAATTTTGACTTGTTGGGTTTAAATTAAACTAAAATTATTCATAAGCATTCAACAAAGTTACTCTTTAAATGTAATTTGCGTTTTACTGTTAACGTTTACAAGTAGATAACTATTATTTGGCGACTTTTTTTCTATAACAACTAGGTACCTATCTCAAGTTTTTGTTAAAATACTGCAAGAACATAAAATATAATTTTCTACCAGATTTTTGTATTTACTTATAGGGTGTAATATTTTTGAACTGAGAATCTTTAAATTCCAATTTTTTCCAAACTGTTAATTTTAAGTCATCTAGTTGTCGCACTAAGGGGCGATATTATGTGCTTATAATTTTGCATAGATCAACCCACTGCCCCCAGGTCCTCGATTGGTAGAAAAACAATCTAATCAAAATACGCCTGCATGACTAATTAGAAGTCCTAATTTCCATGTGAATAATTAAACCCAGACTAAATCTCAGGACTGCTTTTAATTTCGTGGGTCCACGTTTTTTATTTTAATGTTGTGCCACCGCCACTGCTTTATTACCTGACTTCACCAAAGAAACACCAAGCTGAAAGAAAGTAGACCTGTCAAGAGGATTTCAGACGGGTCTGTCCTATTGTCCATCTTTTGATTAATACTTTCTTGGCTCTTAACTCTAATCTATAAGAATTGTATCATTAAAGAAAAATCTGGGTGTTTTAAAAATAATGACTTTAGGAGAATAAGCTTACAAAGTTAAGTTCTTAAGACTCACAATTCGTATCCATACTTTATAATTATTATTATTACTATTAAATGTTAGGTAATGTCCGTATCTTAAGTCGTTGGGTTTTGTTATAGATGTGGTTCATTTCTGATGACCTAGTTGATCGAATATAATATATTGTAGTTATCAAATTTATGTAAAATGCAGTCAAAAATGATCAAAATAGGTTCATACATACAAAACTTATGAACTATCAAAAAAGGGTGCAAGTTAATTTGGCCCGCAGTGTATATTATAGTTACACAGCAAAGCCTAAACCCTACACTATATTTCTGAATTGGTGTTCGTATAAAGCATTTTCACAAGCGCCTGGTGGAATGCTTTAATCCGATAATAAATATGGGACGGTGCTTTTTATTGTCCATTTTAATAATATAATTTATAATGGGATCAAAAAGATTGTGAAGAGAACGAGTTGAAAAATATTTATTTTCTAATTAAACGAAGGATTGAAGGCTAATCCGGTTCTTTATGAGTCCTATGAAGCGACGATGTAAATTGTATTCTAATAACTAATATAAGGTTTTTAAATACAATTTTATATAAGATTCTCTTGACGTCGACCCCTTTTGATAAAATTATATTGATGTAATACAGAGTGAAGGAAAGTGATGTAACTATAACTAACTTTTGCCTACAAGGATTTTTTTAAAAGTTGTGATAAAATATTGTATCAATATCAATTATTAGGTACGTGGCCTAGTTTTTTCATAAATAGTGTGTTCTGCTTTAATGCGGTATAAACTTGAGTGATATATCCGAATATTTCCCTCATATGTTAAAGTTCCCATAAGAGAAATGCAATTTTCGCAAAATTACAGCGAATATTTCCCTCATATGTTAAAGTTCCCATAAGAGAAATGCAATTTTCGCAAAATTACAGCGATTATTTACCTCATCCATTATAAAAGCGGGTTGATTTTCACCTGATTATTCAGCGATAATCTCCCGCTCTCCGGTGAAAATCACCCTTGTCAAAAGTGAAAATCTCACCCGTCAGAAATCCAGCGATAATCTCCCGCTCTCCGGTGAAAATCACCCTTGTCAAAAGTGAAAATCTCACCCGTCAGAAATCGTTAGTTTTTTATTTGGTAAATAATCTTCAAGATACATTTCGGGATTGGGAAATAATCAGAAAATCATTCTCAGATTTTTTGCCATTAGGAAATCGCTCTCGGGCAAGCCCTCGAGCGATTTCCACGGCAAAAAATCTTCGGAATGATTTTCGATAATTTCCCAATCCCTTAATATATTACTACAGAAAACAGCACACAAAACGTCAAAGCGGGATTTTATTGTTAACAAACGTCAAAAAATGTAATATTCTGACAATTAACGTCATCTTCACAAAAGTCAATGTCAACGAATGTTTTCCTTTCATTTTGTCAAGAATTGTTCATAACTATCTCTTTGCATTGGGATAACCCGTGGCATCAACCACCATGTCTACGATTTCAAAGCAAAATATTGTTAATTGCAATAATTGTACTTTTCATTGCAATTCTTGTAATTTTTAAGCATTTTAATTTTATTGTTAGTATTTTCTGTTAAATAAAATATTTAAATTTACTTGATTCGAGTTCTTAATTAATTTGGGAAATATTCAAATAAATTACACTCGTGCATAAAAATAATTTTCATTTTTCATTCGTTTCATTTGTTTTCATATTTTACGAAAATGCCCTCCTCCTGCGGAGTCGGGCTTTTTCGCGAAAATATGAAAACAAACTCTTGCAATTATAAAAAAACACATTTCATTCAAAAATTATCGGTAATTTTGATGCACTTGTGCACTTACCCCCGAAAAGATGCACTCAATTACATAATACGGCCCACACACAAGCCATGCAATAGGTTCTCATTTACCTATCCAACGGTTTGGATAGAGGTTATTCAGGTGCTCCCGCACACCAACGCTAAAATGAGGTGGTGCCCCATCGAGCATGTTTCGGCTGGCTTCAAGTGGCAAGTGCTCTATTAAATCCTGAGAAGCGTTCTGAAGGAACTCCAAATAAAGTTGTCCATTCAAGCGTTCCGGCAATACGAATGGTCCAATCAAAGAATTGCCAATGATTCCTGCCCATATATTAATTGATTGGAACTGATGTTGATGATGCGAAGCAATTGTGGCATGAGGATTTTCATCAGCCCCTACATGTGTGTCGTGTAAATTGGTGATACCATTTTTGGAAAACCTTGTTTCATCCGTGTAAAGAATAATGCTAATGAAGTTTACATTATTTCGTTGCTGATCCAATATCCAGTTTGCCAACTGCATTCCACGAGATAAATCTTCTTGAAGAACTTCACGTGCTATTGTGTTCGATGTATTAAACTGTGCTGATCGTTTTCGAGTTCTCGTTGATGAAGTGGCATCTACAGCTTTTAAACTACTTTCCTCTAATTGCGGCGTACGTTTGGTTCTTCTCAGGCCAGCATCAGAACTATTTTCTCCAGACTTTCCTAAAATTATGAAGAAAGTCAATAGTGTATGTATTAACTGAAATCGCCCACCATTCTCCCTTGGACGTTAATCAACTCGATTCTTCTTCTGGCTTGGCATAGTACGATTAAGAAATCTTTCATGACAAACTTCTGGCTTCCAGAGCATTGCAAGATTCAAGACCATCATACATCAGATGTATATCTGCATACTCAATAACCATGGATTTCATAGTTCGAATTAGTTCTCAATTATATTCACCACGAAATCCAAAAATCAGTAAATGAATATCGAAGTAAAGGATCAATGTGTCGGCGATGTGAAAGATGACAAGTTCTAAACTGCTGGATATTTTTATTTCGTACCATAGTAACGTTTTCTTGGTGCCCATAAATAAATAAAACGCACATTTTTTGCGAACATAGGTCTTCTACAACGATTCGTTTATTATTCTTTTTCTCGAAAACAGTTAATTTTATCGACAATAAACAGGAGTACCTTTTTTTTAGTCTGAGGTGCAGGCTACCCAGATTTATTTTTTTAAAGTCTTTATCATACAGGGTGTAAAAAATGTAAGCATTAAGTTGTAAAGCTTAGTCCGCCCCTGGTAATCTAAAAAACCAAAATATGTCTCAAGGGAACTATTTAAAGAGGTCCTTACTAGTGTCCATCACATTAAATTTTTATTTAAATGATAATAAGTAGAAAGGGCTTGTAAGGAAAAAATTAATATGAGCTTCTCATCCTATTTTTTCATGTTGTATCTGAATCCGAGAGATTTCCCACATTTCCCCGACGTCTTGTATATGGGATAATTATTGTTTGAATTTTTTAGCAACCCTTTCACCCCCAATTTTTGGACTTTCTGTTTTGATCGATAATGATTAATGCGCTTCTTGCAAATCCTTTTTACTTTAGCGGCGACATTTTCAATATTTTTCCCTCAATGAAGCGGGAACTGCTGTTACATTGTACAAGCGTTTGGATGCTGGCGAAAACGCCGCAAAAGTGTTTCGGCGCAATAGTAAGCAGAACATTGTTACATTTACTCTAGTGGTTGCCAAGCTACGAATTCTTGAATAAAGAAACTTAGAACACTTAAAATTATCATACTACCTTAAATTTACCGACGATTGCGCTTTAAAAGATGTTCGAAATGACCCCCATTTACTTCTAAACATTTTGCAATTATTTTTTGATATGAGCAGCGCACGCACATTTGAGGAGTTAGGTACTAAATTACATTACACTTCTGGTGTGGTCGGTGTTATAGCCCTTTACTTTATCTTTTATAAAACCCGGTAAGAAAAAATCCAATGGGGATAAATCCGGCGACCGTGCAGGCCAGTCCATGGGACCACCACGACCAATCAATCTGTTTCCAAAATTCTTAGTGTATCTCGAGGTTGTCGCGCGAAGTGTGGCGTGGCACCATCTTGCTGAAACCATAGCTCTTGCCGATTTGCATTATTATGCAGATGTTGTGACAAATCGTTCCTTAAAAAAATAATCTCTCCATTTCTCCACCCTATAAGGTTAACATGTTAGAATTACTATCCATTTTTTTTTGTTTGTAAAATTATCATCCTAATCAAATATTTAAGTAGAGCAGAGTCTATTTGTAAGTATTTTATTTATACCTACACATTTCCAGAATATCCATTTTTTATTTTTCTTTTAGTTTTACAATACATATATAATCTTCTCTTATTATTAAGTAAGCTTAATAATTAACTTATAAAAAAATTTTTTTTTAAACCAAAGAATAATAATAAACTTATAACTTATTTAATAAAAAGTAAAAAAAGATATACATATAAATCTTGTGTGTTCTTTAAAAAATGTTAAAGTATCCCTCCTCCCTACTGCAGCGCATTTCTCTAGGGGGCGCAAAAAAGAAACCTTGCCTATAGTAGAATATCACCTAGTTACGGCTCTGGTTTTACTTTTTCTCTTTTATAAATGTTATCATTTGAAATATTAAAAATATTCACCCTGTGATTGGCAAAGAAAGATATTATACCTATCTTCTTCAATTCAACTGTTGATCGGTGAAAAAAATCCCACAAAGGTATGGCTTCTAGCAGCTTTATTCTATATTAACTCTATATATTTCATGGTTTTAAGATAAGTATATAATTATATCAAACCTAACAAATATATACATATCTTCACGCCCTCAGGTGTGCACTAAACAAAAGTCGAATTGAATGGTACAATAATCGTTTAACGGTATTAATTAATATTTAGTAGCAATAACTATAGCGGCTATAATCTACTGTAGCGTTCCCTGGCAGCCAACCTTTCTCTGCAATAGAACAGAGAAAAATCATGAATTATGCAACCAGCTCGGTTGAAATAAATAAATTTCAAAATTTCAATACCCTGGGACCACCCATGGACAACAAATTAAAGTAAATTATTCGAAATTAAATATAGTTCTCACATTTAACGCCGGTTTTTAACACTGGGAGTGTTACAATGAGAATAACTTATTAATATCTATATACTCGAGGTTGTTTTTTTTTTGGATTAATAATTTCAAATCACGGGTTTTCACTATTTAAGTCAATAGAAGTTCAACATTTCATAATCTAGTAGGTCAAAACACGTTTAGTTTCGTTAACTTTTATTTTTTTCAAAAATAGTTGCATAATTCACAAAATCTAAATCACAGGCAAATAATCAAAATCATTTTCGGTATCTAACAGATAATTTTTAAAATTTATGGGTTCATAAAATTTATAGAGGGTTCTAATTATAGGCAATTTGATATCGCGTGATTGGATTTTAGGGAACTGATGGGTACAAGGCCAAAAAGTTTATGACCATATTTTGATTTATATATTTCGAAACTCGCGTGATAAGTGTCCTGTAATATTTTATCTTTCAAAATAACACTTTAAATATCTAAAAATACCATAAAATTGTATTAAGTAGGCGAATGTGTTTGGAACACACAGGGCCGTAACTAGGTGATATTCTACTATAGGCAAGGATTCTGTTTTGCGCCCCCTAGAGAAATGAGTTGCAGTAGGAAGGGGGGATACTTTAACATTTTTTTAAAGAACACACAAAATTTATATGTATAACTTTTTTCACTTTTTATTAAATAAGTTATAAGTTTATTAATATTCTTTGGTTTAAAATTTTTTTTTTATCAGTTAATTATTATATTTTATTTATAAGCATTTTTACTCAATTTATGTGCTCGTTAAGAGTATTTAGCGATAGTGACAAGCTTTAAACCACTATTATGAGATAAATACGAGAAAGTGTTGTATGGGTAATATTGTGCAACGTTAGTACAGCCAAAATACTCTTTAAAAATACATTATACAGCGTTTATAAGGCAACAAGATTTAATGGAGGCAAAAGGTTTTTTTATTGAGTATTTCGGTTTAAAACAAAGCGACAATACAGCTCTAAATTCTTATAATGAATTAAAAAATAAAATGGGTATTTCGTTTGGTGCGTGAGTGGTGCAACTTCATAAAAATATGGATATATCAAAGTGGAAAAAATTTTAAAAATCAGATGCATTTCGGAGAAAAGTGAAGAAGAGGTTTGAAGATATAAAAAACTATGCTTCGATTTCAAATAATCCCAATAACAAGTTAACAAGAGTTATTTTAGATAATGCTCTTTAAATGTATCTTTCAAACACATTTTTGTTCTATAAACAGATTTAATGCAACAAAAAGCTCTGTACTTGCTCTTTAATTGTTCTCTTTGCAGAAACAAACACAGTAAAGTTGGTATTAACGTTCTTTAAAGGTATCACGCAGGACCTATTTTGTTCTGTAGAAAGCTTTTTAAGATAAAATGATTTCCTTTTCTGTACTTGTTTTACACTGGAAAAAAAGTTTATTATATTCTATAACAAATTTGGAATGCCTATTATTTTTCTCTTAAGCCTGTAATACACGTCTATTTATTTGTCAAGAAATTGTCAAATTGTCGATCGTTTTATACGAGGATTTTCATTGTTAAATAAGTTGTCGGAAACTTTAGGAATACCAACCGAGATGCCACACCTGTCATTTTTCGGCTTTTTCAACAGATGATATGCACGCATACGTCCTCTTTCCTTTTCGTTATTAAAAGTAATGAGATAACAATTATTTTTAAAGCATTCAATACCTTTTTACTTTAAAGGAACTTGGTACATTGCAAACAATATGACTTAAACACTTCATTTGAAATTTTGAACTTTACTGGATAATTGAATTACAAAATAAGGTATGATTAGGAACCTTTTAGTTGGAAAAATCGTATAAAATCAGCACTGCACAGCTTTTCAGCTTTTTCGCAAATCATAACCTCTGAGGCCGCGCCTCACCCTCAATCTCCCAAACTCCTCTCAAAAAATACAAATATGTTTGTTTTAAATTTTTAAAATTTCAAATATAAATTCCATATGAAAAATAATTTTCATACTGCTTTACCGAGCGCCGCGCTATAAGCGACTATTTTATTCTGTAAACTTTCGTCGACGGCCGAGAGCAACACCTCCTCAAAAAAAATTTAGGAGGTGTTGCCGAGAGGCTAAATAATTTTAGCTTCACTGCTCCGAGTGTTCGTACCTATTTTGGCAAGCCTCATACGAAAATCTCAACGTCTTTTGTTTGGTCTGTCTCTCTCTTACCCGGGGGTCATTTCGCGTTTGTTTCTCTCATTGAGGCGATAAGATTCTAGCTTAGCTGGTTGTTAATTGGCTGTTTAAATCACATGTTTTATTCTGCGAATTCTGTGATTACCCGGCGCCCGACTTATATCGTAGCAGGTGTGTGAACTGTGTTGTGTGTCTTGGTTTAATTTAGGAAAATTACAAATTGTCATATTTTATTGGTTTATTTTATGTTAATATTCTTGTGAGTTGTGACAGGGTAGTCAGGATACAGGTGCGATGCAGGTAATGGAGAAGTATTGGCAGTGTTTGTTTGGGCAATTTATAATTTCGTGTTCGGCAAATTAAGGTTATATTTTCAAGATCCGGTAAGTTTTAAGATTTCTTTATTATGCTATTAATTATTAAACGCTAAATTTTATTGTTTTAAAAAAATATAAATCCTGTTCATGATATTATTCTCTCATACTTACCTATTTTTAAGGAGAAACGAAACGGAAAAAAGACAAGATATTATGTAGTCGTCCGACACCAAAAATTTCGGCAATATTTAACGATAAGAGACAGGGTAAGCAATATTCAAGAGCTTTTCAGGTAACTTGGTACGAAACCTATAAGTGGCTGTGCGGAAGTATTTATTAGGAAAGCTTATATTGTTGGCCTTGTATTTTATTAGGCAGCGTAAAAAACAGTTGGAGTTCAGGGGGTGGGTATTCTGATTTTAAAAAAAATTTACGGGCGGTAAAATCACACGAAAGTTCCAAATAACATAATATTAAGAATTCTGTGGCGCTTACGAGAGTAGAGCAAAATAGAGACACAATAGCGGATGCACTGAGAGAAATTGACCCTGACCTTGCAAATTGAATATTTTTCTCGTGAAACCTAGTATTTTAAAGTAATTATATTGCTGGTTGAATTCCTAACTATTCAATTTAAGCCAATGACCTTAAAATCGCGAAAAATTTTTGCCTGCGGCGCTATTTTATACCCTCACCCCCTTGTACACCCACGAGCCGCCACTGGGGTACAGGTTCTAGAGCTACAAAATAAGGGCTTGTTTATTTTAGAACCTCAGACGCGAACCTAAGGCCTTATAAAAAACTTAACCAACAAATTATTTTGAATGTATTAGCTGTAATGTTAATGTAAATACAGTTTAAGTGTATATATAACACCGGCTTCTTATTTCACAAAACACTCTATTCACGAGCTACGCACCCCCAAAATCAGTTTGGAATTTCTCATAGTTATTTTAAAGGCAATGTAGTTTTGTCTCTACGTAGCAGTTGTCACAATTTATCCATTATGCTATATAGGTACAGCAGAAATAGTTAAATACTGGTAGGTACCTAATTATTATAAAAATGTACCTGCTACATTGTCGACTTCAAAAAACAAAAAAAATTTTTCCTGTGTAACTTTATTACATATTTGACGATATTTTTACATTTAAGGTTAGTTTGCTCTATAAATGTCTTTAATATTACGACCAAGTAGAAATGCAATATTTACTGTGCAAATGCTATTTATGGGGCAAGTTTGTGATATAAGTGTTTGTTGGAGGAGCGAACTGTTTTCAAAAAATCATCCGTTTAAAAATAATATTTCGTGGCGGCCATTATGGCATTTTTTTTAAATATTGCTTTAATTCGCTATTTTGAAAACCAGGCGAAGGCTTTGAACATAATTTCAATATAAATTATCTGGTAGTATATTTTAAGATCAATATTTTGTTTTTTGGTAAATTGTTTTTATTTTATCGTTTTATTTTTCGACTGAAAAAAATTATAAATAATTAGTTTTATTTCGTCGCGTGAAAATAATGCCCAAAAATCACCTATGCTTTAACGATAAACTCACCTCCGTTGAAAATATTGAGCCAAAGATAATTTTAATTTGTCAATTTCCAAGCAATAAATAATATTAGTACCACCTAAGTTCCGACATATTACAGAAACTATGAAAGTAGGATGTGAAGTATTTTTGGTTCGAGCTGTTTCCATTTAAACACCATATTGCCTGTAAAATTATTAAAATAATGTTTTACATAAATTGCTAATTTATTCTTCGACGAGATACTTATACATCACTTAAAACAATAAGCAGATGATATTGTACGCGGAATTTTATAAGTACAATATGTTCCATACGTTCTGCGTGGTGAGACAACCTTATAAGGACTCTATGAAAGCTCTGTAAGATACTGTATAATGGTGATATAGAATGCTCTAAGATATCCTTATGAGATAAAAATGTCTTGTTACGTGACACATTTAGAGCAACTATATGATAAATTACTCTATAAGCTGTCTATAGAGGTTGTATGAACGTTACGGGGAGTAATTTATGGAGCCTTAAGTACTTGTAGGAAAGGTTCTTACAACCTTTATAGGGGTATAAAATGCTAGTTGGGTAATAGTAATATCACGGTTATTGTCTTGAAATGAAAAATTTAGTTTTTGGATATTTTTGTAATATTTTTTTCAATATAAATTGGCAATGCCGCTCTTCCATTTGCATATCAGTTCCAAGTAAATTAAATCAAAAATGCCCGCCTTTTACATCATCCTGTACGGCAAGTTATTTAATTTAATGGCGGCGGGATTATTTTGGGTTCTGAACTAAAAAGGGGGGCATATTCCCTGATCTCGAATAAAAATTGCTTAATCGGCAAACGGTAAAAGTAAATGACAGTATTTTATTTTATTTTCCCGCACTTTTAACGTTTAAACGTTATTTTGAACCGCCAGAAATGATTCAAACTATGAAAAACCGAAGAAGTAGAAAAATGGCGTCAACGGCAGTCCAGATCCGGGAATAGACGCCCCGAGTCAACAGACTCTCTCGAGGATCGAGATGGCCGAGAAACAGGTTCTTGATATTACTGGAGCATTCGCCACGGGACGGTGATGCTTTCAGAATAAAAGTCCGTCATGGGGGAAATAACAATCTATACTTTGTTGCCTATCAGTATAATTCCATTTATGTTTATAAATTCCATTCAATATCCGTTAAAGTTATAATTTTATCTCAGAAATGCAATAGCTCTTTTGTGATTCTTCAGGAAAGAAGCAGCCAAATGCAGTGGTTCACAAACAGCCCATTATTGTCTGTTTGCCCTGTATATTATGAAAACCTTTAGAAAATTTCGACGTATAAGTAATGTCTCCACATTATATCCAAAAATGATTAAAATCGGGTTTATAATAAGAAAGTTATGGAACTCTGAAGTACAGTGAGGATACGAATAAAAGACTATAACAGGCGATAAGGACAGAAACCCTTGGTGAATACCGAGAGGACAAAAATGAACGAAACAGAGTTTATTATTATCTGTCGCACATTGTTACTGTATAAGTCACAATATCAGGCTGATTCGTTTATATTTACTGCCAGATTAAAGAAAACACTTTATTAACTTAAAACGTTTTCTCTTTTGCACATTTAAATTTAATCTCACTTGTGGATATGGGTGCACATTCCAAAAATAAAATACGGATGCCTACCACTAAATAATAACAGATAAAATAGTAACCGAGCGGTAAGTCGGCGTTATATCAAAATAACTAATTTGTATATTTTTACTTGATTCGTTTAACTTGGTAAATTACGGATGCATAATACGAAGTGACAGGACTTTGTAACGTCAGATACTCTGTGCACCGTACTTTACGGAAGATAGAAGAATATATCTTCTCTTGCGATACAATACTAAAACTTCGCTTGCCGACGGGAAAAGTATGCTTCACGTACTTAATTGTACAATAACTAGTTACTGAAAACAGCTAAAATACTCAAGTACATATGTGTAATGTTTTAACGTCATAACTAAAAATCATTAAAATCTGATTAACAATAAGAAAGTTATTAAGGTTTAAATACGGCAAATAATCGTAAAAAGAGTGCAACAGGCAATAAAGACAGAAACCTTATTCATGCAATCGTCCTTATTATGTCACAGGCAATAAGAAATATCTTTTTATTGTTATGCGCGTTAATTTTATCTACTAAACTGTTATTAGTCATTTAAATATAACTCATCAACTAATCGAAACCACCTAATTCATACCTGCATTTCGTATTATTCATTTAAAACAGCCAAACTATAATTACTGAAAATTAGCGAAACGTTTCGAAGCATTGAAAATTTTTCGTGACGCCCCCCGGTCATTTATATGCGCTGTAAGTTTTTTCGAAATATATAATTAAAAAATGTGTCGTGGGAAAAAACTGATGTATAGAAACAGCAACTGGAGAATAGGTGAATTACACTTACTTCTTTGAATGAGTTACTTCACTCAAGTTTGACTGATAAAATGCATTTTGATAAGTAATAGCCAACATTACACAACCTACTATATCAGTGCTTATTATTGGCTTCAGATTTTGTCAAGTACTTCGATAGTATTCTGAGCTTCTTATAATCTTTCACAAATACTAAGGCTTTCTTTGACCATTTATTGGCGTACTCAAGTTCATTATCCGAACTTATAAACTACCTTAATTATCTCCAGTCTTAAAAGGTAATAATAATAATACCTACAGCAGCAGCGTTATTAAATAATAATCCTATAAACGCCGAACGCGCTGGTTATAATAATCTCAGTAGCTTACGACTAATATTATATTGAACGTAAAATTTCTCGCTCGAGAAAATTTAAAACCTCGTTTATAGTCTACTCGTTAAAGTTTTAGAAAAACTACGGACTTCTTCGTTTTCTTCGCCTCTGCACCTGGGGGGTTTATTCTTCAATTTGGAAATAAATTTTGCAAAAATAAATGAAGGACAAACATATGTCCGGAAATGACAATTACAAATTTCAAGGTACGTTCTTCTTCTTTTAGTATCGTGCAGATTCCTGCGTAGGCGTTCATCTTTTTCTTATTATATGCTTCTATTAATTGCAGCGTTCTGTAGTCTTTGGAAGTCCTTTATTCCTGTCTATTGACGGATATTTCTCAGCCACGACGTTTTTTTTCTGCCCAATCCTCTTCTCTCCCCTTCAAATTTACCTTGAAGAATGAGGCGCAGTATGTGTCCGAGACAACCTATTTTTCTCTCTCGTTCTGCTAGACCGGTTCTTTGGAGAACGTCCTCATTTCTCACGTGATCGATCCAAGACACTTTCAACATTCGCCGTAGGATCCACATTTCGAAGGCTTCAATTTTGTTAATGATTGATACCTTTAACGTCCACGCCAACACCGTACAGGAGAACGGACCATCCTATATCTAAGGTTAAAATTCAAGTTCTTGTCTATAAGGAATTTTCGAAGTCTTATGGAGGTTGCTCTAGCCTGTTCGATCCTGCATCTTATCTCTTGATCCGGATCCCATTCTTGGTTAATCATGCATCCCAAGTATTTAAATTGTGTGACCTGTTCGATGTTCTTTTCGTTAATATGTATTCGAGTGGGTAGAATAATATCGTTCTAGTATCTGGCTTTCTTCATTGACCCAATTTAGTAGATTTTGGAGATCATGTGCATCATCTGCCAATATCACGGTATCATCCGCCATATCGGATATTATTGATGGGGATTCCGTTTACTTTAATTCCAAAGGGACTATCTGAGGTTGCCGGGGAGAATGCTCATTCCACGTACAGGTCGAATAACAATGGGGATAAGATACATCCTTGGCGAACGCCTTTTTTAACTTCAAGATCTTCAGTTGTTCCAGCGTTGCTTATTCAAATTTCTGCCTTTTGTTGCCAATACAGATTACCGATTAGTCTTATATCTTTTCCATCCAGTCCCAAATCTTTGAGGTATGTTATCAGGAGATTGTGCTTAACATTGTCAAATGCCTTTTTATAGTCAATAAAACATATAAAAGACATGTTTTCTTTGATCCTGGCAGTTTTGTATCAATGTCTGGAGACTGAATATGGCTTCTCTAGTTCCGAATCCACTTTTAAATCCGAGTTGACTGACTCCACTTACTTCCTCACATTTCCGATAAAGCCTTGCGTGTAGAACTCAAAGAAAAAGTTTCAGACAGTGGCTCATTAGGCTGATAAGGCGATAATCTTTACACGAGGTTGCGCTGTTCGATTTGGTAGGGTAATAAACGTAGAGCGGAGCCAATCTTCAGGGAAGTGTCCAGTGTCATAGATGTTATTGAAGAGTCTTACGATCGTTTCAAGATTTTGCTCGTTAATTAAGTGAAACGTTTCGGAGTACATATCATCAGGACCTGAAGCTTTGTTATTTCTCATTAAACTGCTGGCGTGTACGATTTCACTTTTTAGTATGCTTGTTCCTGATAGAGTGGATATTTCCGTTGTGGGGGTTTCTGGTCTGTCGTCGTTGAAAAGACTAATTGTATATTTTCTCCAGATTTGCAACAATTCTTCGGGTTCTGTGACTATTTCATTGTGATGATTTTTAATAAAACTTGGCGGTCTATTATTGTACAATCCAGCTATTTCTTTGACTTTCTGTTATGAAGATGAAAAGTATCTCCTAGTCGATTAAGATCTTCAGCCTCTTGACATCTTTCATGCAGCCAATTCTCTTTTGCCACTCTTATTTCATTTCGTATTCTTCTTTGAAGAGCTCTATACCCATTGTGATCGTTCCGAATTTTACATTGCCTTCGCTCTTCCATTAATTCTAGAATATCTTTATTCATCCACTCTTTCTTAGTTGCTGTTTGTTTCTTTGAGCGAAGCTTTTCGTTCGTGGTTTTAAATGCTTGTTCAGAATCATGCCAATGCTTGTCAATGTCGTTTGTACTAGTAATACTTTCTAATTCCCTATTAAGATGGTCTTCGTACAGTGATCGTGTTGTTTCATCTTTTAGTAGTTGTAGGTCTAGTGTCCTCCTGAAGCTCCTTCTTTTAGGATTGGCGAGGCGTAAAACGACGTTAGCATACACTGGGTTGTGATCTGATTGGCTATAAAAGTATTGGCTATAAAAGTAATATTTATTAAACCTAAAGGTTCTTTGGCGCTTTCTTATAACTCTTTCCAAGTCAGAACGTGAAACAATGAAGACTTCTTACTTACCTTGAAAGGTAAAAAAATTAATGATTTATCATTTCCGCTTATTTAAATAAGGATTTTTTTTAAATTTTAACAGTCGCCATTTTGAAATAGCTTGACAGAATCGCGCCAAAATTTATGAGCATACTGTACGAGATATTAGCTTTCAAATGGTGTATCACAAGCTGTATATTTCCATTTAAAAAAAAGATCGATGTCGTCATATCTTTGACAAATGTCTATAAAAAAACAAACGAATAACGTCAAAATGTGAGCATATATGAAACTAAATTGACGTGTCCGAGCATTCTCCCCAAAAGTTACAGGTTAAGGCTATATTAATTTTATTCCGGACTTCTGGGCAACCCTGTATTTTTACCATGGTGTTAATATACAATATACAAATTTGGAGAAATCGATAAATCCGTGGCGTACGCAGATGACGCGGTGGTGTCTTCTTATTTATTTCTAAGTCTACTCTAAGTTGTCTCTGCTTTGTCAACGAGGTCATTTGTTCTTTTGAGAAAAATGCATTATTGAATTGAATTGAATTGGGGAAAATATTTTGGTGAGAGGTCAAATCTTAGTTTAGTTCAATTGTTGTCCGTTGATGTAAAACATAAGGTATAAATAAAATTCTGAGAAATTTAAAATAAATAAATTGTGGTTAAAAGGTTAAATAAAAGCGAGAATCCACTCGATGAAAAAAAAAATATAACCTCAAATAACCCACAACCTATTTGTTACTAACCTGAACAAATATAGCTTCGATTGGAAGCTTTTCCGGACCTATGCTATGCTAATATGAAAGCTTTCATATTGTCTACTTCAAATTTGTCATCGTGATTTTTGGACAGCCTGTATAACGAAGTCTAGTAGGAAATAATTGCTGAATAGAGTATATTAAAAAACTAGTTTTTTATTATACCGTCAACTTTTTTGCTATTATTTCTCTTTTCTAACGTTGCATAAATTCCTTTGTCGACAAACCAACCGGAAAGATTGATAGTGTCCAGTCAAACCATTCAATTTTAACGGCGTAACCTTAGTTAAATTGCCGTAGAAAATGTGTTCGCTCGCGAATTTTATTCTATAGTAGGTAATAAGTGCAATTGAATAATATACGCTTTTTTAATATGTATTTTTTATATTCGCTTCTGTTCAAACATGTTTACAATGAATTTAAAGGCTTTATTGGCAAAGTAACGGCACATTAGTTTTATTTGGTTTTATTACTGTGTCGGGACTGTAAAATCAGGTATAATAACTCAACCATAAATTATTTCACACATAAGAATTTTATTTTGTTGCGCACGACAGGCCACCATAACAAATTTCAGTATGCTTATAAAATTTTACGATAATTGCTGTTAAATATAAAAACAACTTTTCCGTTTGTCTTAAATATGGTTAGACCATCAGTTTTACTGATTTCAAAACTGTTATAAACCGTATTTCGAACATTATTATCTTATTATTGTAAACTACTAAAACACTCATTCGCTTTCCAAGCCAATTTCCAGTCTTTTTTGACATCTTGCATAGTGTTGCCCATTTGCAGTCGTTTTGTATTAAAGAGATTAAGAAAAAAGTCAATTAGCATTTTTCTGCATTATCGCCTGTATTTTGACTACAGGTCATTAAAATTTTTGCTACCAAGACATCCCGTTTATAACTTAATTTCTGCTAAAAAAAATCCCAACTCGAAACAGGACCTATAAAATCTAATGTACCCGCTTTTTACAAAATCGGTTAATTAGTTTGGTGTGTCCGGATCATAACAAGAAAAAATTTACAACGTGATAACAAGAATGTGGCATGTGTTAATTAAGATCCCAATAGAGATGTGGTCGGTTGCATTAAAAGCTATTTTAACGAGATTCTCTAAGAACGTCGGACTACATCGAATGAGATTAGAAAATTACTTTTGCGATAACTTTGGATTTTGCGGGATCAGTTGAACGGCGAGGAGTTTTAGGGCGATTTGGAAATATGTATTTATACAGGGTGTCCGGAAATGACGATGCCAAATATAAAGGTATGATTCTACATAAAAAATATAAAAAACAGTTCATTGTACCATAGGACCGCTAATACGGAGATTTTTTTTTCTAATTTATCAGAATCTAGTTACAATACAGAAATGAACATTGAGGTATAGGTCTTCGATATTGATATCGGCTGATTCGCCACCCATTTTCTTGAAGGTAATATCGTACCGACGACGGAATTTTTCCTACCATCCATTTGAATTTATCCAGTCCTAGACATTGAGCAGATTCGAGGGCTTTCGCTTGTATTATGGACCCGGATATTGGTAAGTGCTCGCTTCACGCCTTACAAAACCAGTTAAAAACAACTTGGTCCACTGCCAGTCCTTTGGTTTTGGAAAATGTTCTTTTTTGTTCACCGTTGCCATCTTCATAAAACAAATTTCCAACTTCTGCACAACTTATTTTGAAGCAACATAGTCACTTGGATCTTACCCCCTTTAAATTTTTCAGCCAATTTTCTGGTATTTAAACCAGTTTTTTCACTTGCCTGGATTTCTTCAATTTTTTCGCTTCAAGAAAGACATTTCCCTTTTTCCCGCCATCTTCAAATATTCACGCTAGTCCCAAAACACAAAAACTGTAAAAAGAATATTATTAATGTTTATAATAAACCTTAGGATATATCATTTTTTCATTATTAATAAATCATCTTTCTAAAGAAAGGGTTTTATTTCTCAAAAAATATGAATAAAATTTAAAAAAAAAATCAATTACACTAGATGCCCTTACAAAACTAATTTTAGAACTATAAAATTCATATTAATGAATGAAAGTACATACAAATAGAAACGGTATTTTAGTCTCGTAAAGTTAGAGGTCCGAACTGGAACTATTTTTGAAATTGATATTTTGCTATAATTATTAGACCAACCAGAATCAAAGGTATTTTAATTAAAAAAGCAATGCACCCTGCCCTAAGCTTATGTCGGCTTGCAATAGAACTTATTTAATATATCAGATAAACTGCAATAACTTTCATAGGTTATAGTTAGAGCCGCAGTGACAAAGATGCCTTGGAACTCCCAAACGGATGAAAATCAGGTTTTTGTATAGTTTGAGTGTCGTTCTCGAAATCCGTGTTGTCGAGTAGGGGTCTGGCGCTCGGCGGTGAGCGGCTATATTATTTTTTCCAAATTTTGACCAGCGGTTTAAAAAAACATTTCCCAAACGGATGAAAATTACTGGAGGGCATCTAGGCAACCCTCCAATTACCGGAAAAATATTTTCATCACCGCCGAGCGCCAGACCCCTACTCGACAACACGGATTTCGAGAACGACACTCTATACTATACAAGAACGTGCTTCCCCTCCGTTTGGGAGCTCCAAGGCATTTTTGTTGCCGCGGCTCTAACTATTAGTTCAGGTTTGTTTGGGTTCAACTTACCTTACATTTTTTTTGTTAAATCACCCCTTCTGCAGGAGTGACGAAGCTTCTTCTCAAAATGGTTCCTATACTTATACTCATTACATATACTTATTCTTCAAATCTGACAAGGTATACCTGGCTCGCAGACAGCACAGATCACAATAAGGGTATAGGGTTTGTTTCCTGCTCGTTGAATATCTTCTTTTAACATAATACAGTATTTTAAAATTTTATTATACAATATTTTATAATACCTTTCTTTAATATTTTATATCTTAAATTCAAACATGAACATTTAATGATAATACCAGTATATCAGGTATTGTGTTATTTTGTATGTTATATATTTAACTAGTGCCATTTAAAATATGATATACGAAATAAACACATGCTGAATGTTAGCTTTAAATATATCAGTAGGAGAAAGGCTTATTATATTTTTTTTTATTTCTAAGTAAACAGCATCATATATTGAGCTAAAAATTATATGTAAT
Source organism: Polydrusus tereticollis (assembly GCA_963920685.1). NCBI lineage: Eukaryota > Metazoa > Arthropoda > Insecta > Coleoptera > Curculionidae > Polydrusus > Polydrusus tereticollis. Next base: position 11,887,462 of record OY987333.1, read on the forward strand.
TTAAATATATTTTTTTAACAAATACACACATAAACACAATTACGTCTTGCCATCCAATACAACATAAATTAGCTTCTTTCTTTAGTATGATACATCGATTAGTAACATTACCTTTAAACAAATATAACTTTCAAAACTAATTAAGCATCATTTAACAGATTGCAGTAAATAATGGGTATTCCACGAAAACAATAGATAAAATACTAAATAAAAAATTATATAAAAATGCTATAAATTTAGTTTTTCCAACACTAAGAGAGAATAAAAACAGTTATAAAATTATTTCGTACATTGGCCACATAAGTACTGAAATAAAAAACTTTTTTAAAAATCTGAGTATTAATATCGCCTTCAAAACAAATATTACTTTAGGTAAACACATACCGTACTTTTGAAATACCCTTTACATTATACAGTAAAACTTCTCATTTCGGCCACCCGTTAAAAACGGTCACCCCTCTGAACGGTCAGTTTTGGCTTCTTAAAATAAATCTTATAGCATTTTTAATAATAAAAGACCCCTCGAATACCGAAACACTTCTAAAACGGCCACGGTCACATGAATCCCTAACTTTTAAGAAAATTACCTTGAATTTTTACCCTTAATTGCGGTCGTCTCGACCCTTCTGGGAATGTTTGCACCCAGCCGGTACTTTATTACTGGTACTATTGGAAATACCGGAGAATGATAAAACCTAATTATGTAAATGGGTTTTTAAGTACGTACAAATATAATTTGTTAAATCTTAAGATGTTTTCATAAAAGGTAAAATTTTATTCAGTTGCATTTTAACAGCACAATAGTCGATCATGTCTCTGAAACGTAAACGTTTATCTTTTAAACAAAAGTTCGAAATCATCGCGGATAGTGAAAAATATGGTATCAGTGCTCGAAAGATAGCGGAAAAGTTTGGTGTTGGAAGAACGCAAGTAAATGATATTCTAAAAAGTAAAATTGAACTGAAAAAACTTTATGAAGAAGGAGGAGTTAATGCAGATCAAAAACGGAAGTTTCCAAAAACAGACGGACTTGCGATTGACCAAATGGTTTATGAATGGTTTTGTAAAGCAAGAAACAAAAACATTCCAATATCCGGACCACTACTAAAGGAAAAAGCTCTGGAAGTGTCAGAAAATTTGAAAAATTGTGATTTTAAGGCATCAAATGGCTGGTTAGATAGATTCTGCAAAAGACATGACATCAATTTTAAAACAATTTCTGGTGAGTCTGCTGATGTGGATGAAGTGAGTGTTCAAGATTGGTTCACTAAGTTAAAATTAATTATCAAGGATAAGATGATAAAGATATTTTTAATGCAGACGAAACAGGCCTTTATTATCTCGCAATGCCAAACAAAACTTTTGCCTTAAAGAGTAACAAATGTGCTGGAAGAAAATCAGCTAAGCAACGAGTGACAATTATTTTTGCAGTAGCATGGATGGTGAGAAGGAGACCCCATTAGTTATAGGAAAAAGCAAAAATCCGCGATGTTTCAAAGGAGCACATGTAGACAAATTACCATTAGAATGGGTCTCCAATAAAAAAGCTTGGATGACAACAGAGATAATGATTTCCTGGCTAAAAAAATTTGACACCAAAATGAAAAAACAAAGAAGAAAAGTACTTTTATTTTTGGATAACGCAAGTTCTCACCCGAAAATACAACTGGAAAATGTTCGAATTGTTTTTCTGCCTCCAAACACTACATCTTACTGCCATTAGATCAAGGCATCATACAAAATTTTAAAATGATATACAGAAAATATTTGATAAAAAGACTTTTAACTTTTACTAACACCGCTACCGAGGATGCGTTTGAAAAAGCAGAAAAGACCATAAATTTGTCAAGTGCTATGGTATGGATTGTTGCAGCATGGAAAAATGTTTTATCTAAAACGATTAAAAAATGTTTCCAAAAAGCTGGATTTATAGAAACTCTCCAAGAGAATGAGATTTTTGAAGAAGAAGACGATATTCCACTAAGTCAGTTGTTTTCCGGTATCCCAGGAAATCCAAACCTGGAAAATTATCTTCAAATCGACTCAAACATTTCAACGGAAAATCCCAGTATGGAGATGCAGGAAATAATTCAGGAGTTTACCAGCCAATCTGAAACTACCGAAAATGAAGACTGTGAAAGTAAAGAAAACCAGGAGGTTTTTAGTTCGTCTTTAAAAAGCATGAGTGAAGTTTGTGAAAAAATAAGAGACGTACAAAATTTTTTATTAGGCAAAGAAAATGGCAATTTGGCCATTGATATTTCAAATATCCTAATGAAATGTGAAAATGAAGCAGCAAAAATTAAAATTAAAAATATGAAACAGACTTCCATTGAATCTTTTTTTCACAAAGTATAATTTTTTTTCGTATGTAGTGCACATTTTTAAACATTATTATGTATACATATTATGTAGGAGTTATGAAATAAATAGTTATGTCTATATATTTACAGTTCATATTACATAATAACGTATGTGTTTGTAATTAGCCTTTTATTAATTAATGAAGTTGAATTTTATTCACATGACACATATGTTATATGTAGATATGTAATTTATTTTTTTCCTTCCCCTCAAAAACGGTCACCCCCTCAAACGGTCAATTTGTAATGAAATTTTTAGTGGCCGCTATTGAGAAGTTTTACTGTATTATGAACAATTTTCTCATTGCGCACGAGTCGTCTGAGCCCGGCTTTAAACATAACAATTTGTGGCACTTAGGTTTATATTAAAATTCTATTTCAACCATCAGTCCTTGACAGTTTCAAACTGTCAAATACAATCAACCAGTTGTACGACTTGACAAGGAAGGCATCCTGGGGTCTACATGCAATACTCATCTGGTAGACTCTGATTTCTCATTAAAAACTTGTCCGGGACTGCTGGTTTGAACAAACCTATTATATGCCCTGTTAGTGATAGCATCCACATAACTTTAATGACAACAATTGTTCCAACCATGGCATCCTTAGAAGCTATCCTGTAGGTGAAGTTACCGGGGGCATTGATATTAAATTTGAACCTTATACTATAGAGCTAGTGAAAATACGAAAAAGACTACAACAGGCGAGAAAAATAGAAACCCGTTTTTAGTTTATTTTTAATTATATAAGTAACTCCGATAGTATTATTGTCCTTACCATGATGACACCTACCATCATTTCAGACTGGCAATCAAAACTACAATGACGTTCTCTATCGATCCTGGTACTAAAAAAAAACTTAAATCTGGCAAACCCGAGGACTTATCTACAAAATCAAGTACAGGTATTTCCAATGTTAAGGTACACGGTCTACGGAGCGAAACCAAAACCAACTTTCGTGTCTCGGCCCATTAAAAAGCCCTGCTAATTGCTTTTAACTTAAGAGTATACCTGTAGAAACCGATGGAAACAGATAAAAGACTATATCGGGTGAAGTCGCTCGACCAGTTACTTTGACGCACGACTTATTCGGCTTGATAAAATTCTTGCTCTTGCTGTACAATTACAGGGACTGATTCGGAACAATATAATATAATTCCTTAAAAATATTTAATCGGGATAACCTGAAACGAATCCATTCAATAAAAATTTTCAATTGAAAATGAGCAACATAATATTTTATTCGCCGATTTAAATAATTTTACTGAGATATTTAATTAAAGTTTAATTGTCTGAATTAAAATTTATTTTGGACAAGAACACGTAATGTTACTTTATCATAACTTACGTTTAATCCGACCAAACTCGCAAATAATTTCATCAATTAAATGTGTGTTCAAATATACGGGGCTGCCCAGAAGTCCGGAATAAAATTAATATAGCCTTAACCTGTAACTTTTGGGGAAAATGCTCGGACACGTCAATTTAGTTTTATATATGCTCACATTTTGACGTTATTCGTTTGTTTTTTTATAGACATTTGTCAAAGACATGACGACATCAATCTTTTTTTTTTTAAATGGAAACATACAGCTTGTGATACATTATTTGAAAGCTAATATCTCGTACAGTATGCTCATAAATTTTGGCGCGATTCTGTCAAGCTATTTCAAAATGGCGACTGTTAAAAGTTTAAAAAAAATCCCTATTTAAATAAGCGAAAATGATAAATCATTGATGTTGTTTTTACCTTTCAAGGTAAGAATTCTTCATTGTTTCACGTTCTGAGATTTTGTGACATTGTGAACTTGTAAAATTAATTTAGGTATTTCCGAAGTATTATTTTACAATTTTCTAAACAAAAATGGTTTTGTCGGCAAGGCAGCTTATCGAAGTCTTGAAATTGTTAGGATGTGGAGATAAAATAAGAAGTCAAAGTGAAGTGTGCACTTTATTTAATGCTAAATATCCGGCCAAGTTTTCTTGTACTTTTCCTGTGCATTTTATTCCTCTCTTTCATTTTCATGTTCAGAATCTAGTTGGTATTTAATATAGATCAGAAGCATCTGACGGGATATCTAAAATAGATAAACATATGATTATACATAGATACAGACTAGAATTACTACAATATACCCACAGATACACTTAAAATGATCTTTTTTCACGTTAAAAACGAACATAAATTAAGTTATAAATTGATCTGTATTGGTTTGGTTGAAATACAGGGAAAATTGCTAAAAATATTATAGTTGTATAAATTAAAAATTAATATATTAATACAGACAATAAACTTAAAAATAAAAAATTAAAATATAAAATTATTAAAACCAAAGCACTCATCAGCAATATACAAGACAATGTAATGATTCTAAAATTACACATGCACAAATCAGGTAAAATTCTGGAATAAAGATTTTGAAATAGATACTTTATTGCGAGATTATAATTTTCATGTTATTTTGTCTATTATTTTAGTTAATAGTATTCTAAGTTTGTATTATATTCCCTGTAATGAACTGTTTTAATTCGCATAAGAAAACATTTTTTCCCAGTGTTTCTAATGAAGTTAAATTCATATAAAGAGCTAAAAATGTTTAGTATGTTAGAGTATTCAAAATTAAATTGACAGTATTACTAGATCTTTGTTCTTATAAGTTGGGGCCTCATAATAACAAAAGTCTTAGAGATCTTCTACGAATTCTGCGACATCCTGTATATCAATAATGAAACTGGTCCCAGTACGGTCCTGCAAAGTGAAAAAATTGTAAATTGTTAGTACAGAAGTTGAGCATAATGATCTGTAAGTAATTGGACGAATATCCTCATTAGGCGATGCGTTAGAGTGGAAGAACATACTATGTAATTATTGCTAATTAAAGCTACTTGAAAAAATCAATGTGTGGTCTTTGGCGTATTTTAATTATTACCTATGGTTTTGAAAATATTGAATTTATTTAGTAATGTTAACGATTGGCGTTATGAGCTCCAAGAATGAGTCGAATCTGTATTACTTATAAAAGTAAACAAGCCACAAAAACTAACCTGAACTGATCTGAACGAATTTATTGATGTATTGATTGGCTTCATACAATTTATCCAATTAATCAACGTAAAGAATAAGGATAAACCCCTTTTCTTCTTATTTTATCACATGGATTATTATATTCAAAAGATTTTATATTTTTACACATTGCATTGGGTTGTTTCTAAACTTTCGCCAAGTTTTTCCAAAAAACAGTCGGAATGAATCTAAAAATCTCAGTTTAATATAATCATTTCATTCTTTATCATCTTTCAATCATATTTCTTTTTACAAAAATCGAAGAATTGAAAGAAAAATTTACCTGAAACTATTAAAGCTTGGAGGTTGTTCATGAAAATGAAAAGAAGAGAACAACAACGAGAAAATATAATATCGATAAAATTACTCTTACTAGATATGCAGAATAGTATAAAAATTATAAAAATATTTCTTCCAAAATATGTAACTCCGCAAATATTTACGAATGAAGAAAAAAAGTTGCTTGCCGAGTATTTATTAACTTCTTTAATACGGACTTACTCCCATCCAAACTAGTTGCTTAATAAATAAATGATTATCATATTATCATAAATTGTGACAAAACTGTTGGTGTTAAAGTATGGAATTTTAAAATTTAAATTGCATATACTATGGGCGGATGCTTGACATTTTCCTTTTAAGTGACAATGATTCCTAACGCATTTATATGTATTTTGGGCTGTAGAGTAAAAAAATTTAATTTTGCGCTTGCTAAATGTTGGTTTTTATGGCAACATTGGCAATAACAATAACCATAGAGACATAAAGAACTGGGCAGCACTATCCGTATCTTAGGTGTTTGACAAAGTGGCCATCAAAAATAGAAGAAATACAGCTTGTGATACCAGCTTCTGTCTTCCTTCTAGACTCGAGGTGAACTTTGCACAATTAATTTGGTTGTCACGCCTCTCTCTCCCTCTTTTAAACTAGAAATCGACTTGGATAATTTATTAATTATAAAAAAATCGATATATTTCCAAAAATATCGATATTTCTATTCATCTAGTCAAAATCCATCGATGTCTTGATCCGATGTATCGATGTTTTTGACGTATCGATAAACATCGTGCATCCCTAGGTTCAATAGAATAGCCAGCAAGATCTCCCGACTTGACTCCTCTTGATTTTCTTCCTTTGAAGTCACTTCAAGTTTAGCATTGATTTAATGGGGACCAAATTATGTCTCACCTTGAAATTTTGACATTTGACCGGGTTATTACACTAAAAGAAGCACTGAAGCGATGAAGTAAATGCTTTACACTGAAATAAAAAATGTGGATACCTAGTAAGAAGTACCTTTTTCATGAATATCTTCTGTGTTTCATTTAATTAGCTTTCCAGTAAATTTCGTAAAATCATAAAAAAATTAAATAAAATAAAAATATTTTTGAAATGTTTTATTGATTGTGCGTTACTTAGTGATAGTACATATTAGAAAGGAAATGAAATAGTATATTACATATCAAGAGTGGTGAGAAGAAAAATTACGGTACGAGCGAAAATTGTCCTTGTTGAAACAGACATTATAATATTACGTAACTGCTCTTACGCACAGCTTGGCTTCTAACAATAGGTATAGTGTGTGAAATTAGATTTTTATGGATAAAGTAGACAGTGCGTAAGTAGGTTCTTACTAATATAGAAGTAGAAAAACAGTATTTTCTTATGTATCCCTTTATTTCTTTTTAAATATTGAATAGCAGTTTTGTTACCTTTCCTTACATTTATAATTAACAATCCTAAAGTGGTGTAAATGTACTTACTGTTCAGGATCCTTTGGGAATGCAAACATGCTTATTTCTTTACCTTCTTTTGAGTGACATCCTCGAAACGCACAGGTATTAGCAGGCATAGTTTTACAATAGCACAGCACTCACAAAAATAAACAGTTAAACAATACACTTCTTTCAACAAAAACGACAACTAAACTCGATAACGATAACTCATCGACTACCGGACTAACGACTGAAACACGGCCGGCTTAAACTTATGACAGTTGGCCGGGTTACCTCCCACTCCAATGATTCCGCCAAATGTTATATTGTCACTTCTCGTTGTTTGGTTTTCTCGGACCCCGCATGAAAGTATTGAAGACCTCAAAAATAGAATAACGCTGGAATGCAGGCGCATTATCAGCTATAATATCTCTAGGATATTGATAATACACTCAGTTCCAAAAAAAGTGACGCACCTAATTTTTGTTGCAGCTTCGAAGCTTTGTCATTTTTGAACGAATGGACCGATTTTTATTGTCTTTCCATTTGTTGGTAGGTAATTCCGTTACCTTTAAGAAAAAAATAAACTGGTAGACATTTTTTCAAAGCCCCCTGGATGATTGTGGAAAAACTCAAGCCATGTTATTTTCTTAATTTTTGACTCACCCTGTGCGTTAATCAAGTAAATGTATAGAAAGCGCTTACACTCTATATGAAAGTCACTTCTTCTACGAGCAGTTTGATTTCTTGTTGATTAATTTATCTCTAAAATTGTCCGAATTACAGCTTTTTTGCTGAAGCCTTACGTTTATCCCACAAATGTAATTTATTATAGGGTCACATTGCCTTTAAAAAAACAATTGCCCTTGCCATGGCAATTACTCCATATTTGACTCTTTGTCGTTGTGTCATTAAAAAAGTCAATGTCAATATAAAAGTTTTAGTGGCTAAAATTACATAAAATGCCTCAAATAAATTTTTCTTCTGCCACTTTCAGCCCTTCTATCCAATGATCCTGTATTTTCGCATTTAGTTCTAAGGCTTTGTATAATGCTTCTTGGTTTCCCAACTTGCTCAACTATCTAGTAATACTTTCTTCGCATAAGTAATTTTATATATAGCCTTTTTTCTATCATTACTGAAATAAGAAACGCAAGGTATAGGGGTGAGATAATTGTAAAAAGCCCAGTTTACCAAAATATTTAAAAATGGCATAAAATGTTAACCAGAGTGTACGAAATTTTATTTCTGTCACTGTACCTTAGCCTACAGAATGCTATTATTTTTGTGCGCGAAAAGTACAAATTTCTTAACATGGGTAAATAGAAATGTCCATTTTACTTAATTACCCGAAAACAAAAAGTTTAATTAAAAATTTTATGTCTTAGAAATAACATTAAATGGTGTCCAAAAAGCAATTACATTTTCTGTGGTATGGCGTTCGTAATCCTTCTTATTAATTGCCTAGTACCCACACAAAAAGTAAAACCGTTTAAAGGTTTTATGTCAGTCAGTACGATGCATTGTAATTGTTCAGTGTAAGTGGTTCACCTGGTCCAGGGGTCAACATACTTATACCGTCGGTATATTCAAAGCTGGGTGCAGAGTAAATAAAACATTATTTTAAATTTTTAATGTACCAGGTGGCCACTAAGTGATGTAAGCGGCTGTATCTCAAAAACCGTTTACAGTGCAGCGTTAGAAAAAAATATTGCCAGTAAATACAGCCAAGAGAAATTGCTTTTTTTTTCCTTTTTTTTATGATAAGGCACAGCACTTTAGGATTAATCCTTTATGGCGTTATGCGAGCGGTGCGTGTACGCAGGAAACGATTCACGTTGGTCTTGAATCTTAAGAGTGATGAAGTTCTTCCAGATTAAAAAGTTTTTGAACAGTGTGATGGGGGTTAGTTTAGTAGTAAATGTTTAGTCTATTCTGGACAATTTTTCTCTAACTCTTCAGATAAAGTAATGGGAGTAAGTTATGTTTGTATCGAACATCAAGGTAGTTTTGAAAGAAGTAGGTTCGTATCTTAGTGTGGCTAGGTGAATGTGGGCATACCTCAGGGTTAAGTCTTAGGTCCTTTCTTTTTTATTTTGTATATTAATGACCTAGTTAATGAAGCCCCAAGCATTCACTGTACCATTTTTGCGGATCATTAATTCACCTGCCTACGCTACTGTGTATATTATATTTCAATACCCATTAAATGGAAATAATTCATTTTTAAGAAAATTGATTAAATGGGAGTGTCTTTCACGTGCTTTAGTCACAATTCTTTGATTTGTATACCTATAATTTACAAGCCAATTAGCCTTTCACAACATTTTACCATAAATTTAAAAAATTAAAATATTTTAAATGTTAAAAAATTCTTTTTTTTTCATTCACAAACGATCTATAATGTTCAATTTGATCCCATAAAATCCAACAATTAATTTTAAAGATCGTGAACTAATAATAAGAATAAGAAATAGCGATATCAGGATCCCATCTGGGTATTCAGCCAATCATAACTTATCTATTCCCATTAATTAAAAAAATATATTATATTTCTTCGCTGCTATCTCTTCTATCTTTATCCTTCCTCTTTGTAGCCTCTTATGGAACGATGCTTGCCTTACTCTGACTTTGATGGCTCAAAGCTTAAACAATTAATTTATGACGAACATCATGATTTAAAAAATCTTGAAAATTTACGACAAGAAAAATTTATTCCCTTAACAGGCTTAGCAAAAAAAGGACTGTATACATACAGGGTTATGATAACGAAACGGATCAGCCTTTTATATGGAAAACACTTAATCAAAAATCCCTCGGACCCGTCAAATTTATTTTTTTGAAATGCATTTTTTTTTTGAAAAAAGATGTTGTACAGGAAAGATCATAAAAGTGCTACATGTGTTAACTTTACTTTTTTAATCAAACATATTGTATATTTTTACATTTTTATATTCTACAATCAATTCTAGACATTTTTCATTAATCATGCCCTATACTTATCTTCAGCCGTTTACGAAATAATTATTAACAATTTAATGCTGGTATACCATTGGTATGTTTCTCGACATAGCAATAAGTCACAATCTTTTAACTATGCCAATTTCTTATTTAAGTTTGAGACGTCAAAAAATGTCAGTGAATGTTAATCAAATTTGAATTTTGCTCTGCTGATATTTCGTCAAAAAGCGCCTCGCCGGAGATGAGCTCATTGAAATTTTGATTATGTTGGGTTGTGGAGATAAAAGTAGAAGTCATAAGAAAGTCCGTGATATGTTTAATGAAAAATACCCAAATCGCGCGCCTATTGGCCAATCAACAGTGTCTAGGGTAGCAAGTAAGTGGAGAACTTCCCGTACTATTAAAGATAGTGTTAAAAGTGGTCGTCCTGGTATATCCGAGGAGAAAAAAATAAACATATTATTATCACTACAGGAAGATTCTTATAGCTCAAGCACACAACTTGGACGGGACTACGATATTCACCAAACCACCGTATCTAAATTTTTACAAAAAGAGAAGTTTCATACATACACACCAGTATTTGTACAAGAGTTATTGAACGATGATCCTGATAGGCGAGACCAATTTTGTGAAATAATGATTGAGCTAACAGATAATAACGCAAGATTTGTCCAAATAATTTGCTTTTCAGATGAAGCTACGTTTTGTTTAAATGGTCAGGTTAATAGACAAAACTACAGACACTGGGAACAGGAAAATCCTCACTGGTTCATAGTATAATGAAAAGGTTAATGTTTGGGCGAGCATTGTTGAAAATAGGATAATCGGACCATTTTTCTTTGATGAGAGTCTCACTGGAGAAAGATGTCTAAATTTCCTTTAAAATGATCTGGTTCCACTCTTGCCATTCAGTTTTCAGATGATAATGATCCTGATTTACCAAGTTTAACCTTATGGTTTCAACAGGAAATACAATTTTTCCGGGGCGGTGGATAGGTAGACGGGGTCAATAGAGTGGCCACCCAGATCGCCTGATCTTAATCCCCTGGAATTTTTATGGGGCATTGTCAAAAATTCAGTTTATAAATCTAAACCCATCTCGGTAGATACACTGAAGGAGTCTATTTGACGAGTAATAAGAGAAATATCTCCACAAGTAGCACTAAATGTACAACAGAAATTTCTGGATCGGTTGATCTACGGCAGAACAGTTGGTGGAGGACATTTTCAACATCTTATAAAATAGTTTATTTTCATTCTTTGTTGTTTGTTTATTTTATTTTAAAATTGTTAAAAAAATTTAAAATTGTTAATATCTCGTAAACGGCTGATAAGATAAGTATAGGGCATGATTAATGGAAAATGTCTAGAATTGATTGTAGAATATAAAAATGTAAAAATATACAATATGTTTCATTAAAAAAATTAAAGTTGACACATGTAGCACTTTTATGATCTACCCTGTACAACATCTTTTTACAAAAAAAAAAAATGCATTTGAAAAAACAAATTTGGCGGGTCCGAGCGATTTTTGATTAAGTAAGGCTGATCCGTTTCTTTATCATAACCCTGTATACCAAATATTTCTTTTCATAAGTCCCTTGCATGATGGCACTTATTTATCTTTCTTTATTGTATGGCTGATCTATTTCTGTCTTCCTTTTCGTTAAGGCAAGATAAAAGATGCTTTCCTCTCTTTTGCCTTCGAACAGGTGCGTCTCTTCAAAGAAGAATGTTTTAGGGGGTTCACTCTCGAACTCGGTGTCTTAAAATTCCTAATCTTCATATAATACTTTAATCTTTTGGGGAATGAGTGTACCAGGGTCATTAAAGGATCTACAGTACAAACGAAACATGTCCTGGAACTTAAATAAAGAGCTAATGCCATAGAAGCAACAAGAAGTATCCGCGTCCGACAATAAGCCTCCCGTTCTTCATCTCACCAAGCGGTCTTTGAACGCAACTCAAGGTTAGTGCGACCTAAGAAGAGCCGCTTTATCAACAACTCCATACCAGCATGGCTGAACTAGAAATGCCTTCAGTTTCGTTATACAAGTCGTTTCCTAATAGATTACTCATCTTGTATACATCAGTATAACTCTGCATTTATTTCTTCGTTTTTGTAAAGTGAAGGAAAAGCATATTTTTGTTATAACAATGTCTACAACCGCACACAGTTTATTATTATTTGCGTCTTTTAGTATCATTAGAGTCTACCTCTAACACTACCTCAATAATTTTCTTTGCTATAAAATCTACGGGATAGTTATTCTATGTCCAACACCGTTTATATAAATATATTTAAAGTACCTACGCCTATACCGTGTAGGTACACTGAGAAAATTATCCAATACCTGATATAAAAAATATTATATCAGTTATTAGAATTCCGTATACGTGTTTGGACAGCGCCGACAGTTCGCTACTGTAACTAATCTCGCTTTGCTAAAATGTGGTTATTGTGGTAATAATTTACTTTGTATACGGTTTATAAGAATTGCTAATATCAGTAATAATCTAGATAATATCGAATATCATACTGTTTTTTCCACTTAAAAGATAGTTTATACCCAATATGAGAAAGGTTCTAATACCTATTATAAGAAGGTTCTGATACTGTGTATTAGAATATCTGATATACTGGGTGGTCCATATATGAAAGCATATTTTCCATGAGATATGATTCGCCAGATGTTCCTGATTTTGATATGGCTCTATCATAGTTTAATTTTTTTTTAGCAGAAACAACCTTACTCAGATGAAAACTATCTAAAATATAATAAATAATATATTATATGGCGTTAATGGAACTAACTTATGATTGTATTTACTAGAATTTGTTCGACACTAGAAGGCATTCTATAATATTCTATATACAATTCTATGTATAACAAAAAAAACTACCTATATTTATATATTACGAACATATCTTTATTAAAACAAAAATAAAAAGAAACACGTAATTATTAGTTATAATACTTCAACACATATTTGGTTAAGGATTTGAAAAAAAAAGGTTATAACAGGTATATAGAATTTTAAGCTATATAAATCAACAAATAAAGTACATTAAATACTCAAAAATATAACTCACTTATAAAAGCGTTTAAACAAATTACAGCTTAAAGGAAAAACTATAGTTTTTATAGAAATAAAATATATTTCTCAAAAAAAAACTTACTAGCTTTATTATATTTTTCGGAATTTCGGGATAGGGTTTTCGGAATGATTTCCAACGATTTCCACCATAGTCGCATGGTGGTGCTTTCGATAATTTCTAACACTAATTTCGGGATTTCGAGCGATTCCCCTACAATTTGTACACGTCTTTCGGAGAGTGGTTGGCCTCTCGACTAAAATGCTTTAAAATAATATATCATATTATATATTATAGTATATAGAATATATACTTACTTACTATTGTGCACAGTCTTATCAGTTATTACTTTATCACTTAGTCTTAGGCATTTGTTTGTTTGTTTAACACAAAAAGCACGTGCAACGACGCGACAAGGGCGGTATTCGAGAACATAATAAAACATAAATGACTGGTAGCAGGTGGCGCTGGGGTGACGAATATCAATCGGTTTATTTGTAAATATAAGATTTCTAATAACACGCAGTCGACAAGTCGCTGCGACTATTATGCTGACTTTTATAAATGTCTGTATTATAAGTGCGAGAAACTGATTTGCTAAACGTCTAAGCCTTTCTTATACAGACAATAAAAAATGTGTAAATAAGCGAGATTGTTACCGATAGAGAATATTTCTATAATTATTATGATTATTCTAATAGTGCTAAGCGAAAATTTTGCTGTCGGTGCAAACTAGGGATTTACAAACTTTCTAATGGTTCAATTATTCTCAGTGTAGTTTTCTAAATATACCCTGCTATTTTTATTAATAAATAAATAAATAAATAAATATAAATAAGATCTTTATTCAGAAGGCACAAAGTTGCAAAGGTATAAACAAAAACAAAATCAATATTGTGCATCTTCTGAAATGGCGAAGTTCATCCATTTACTGACGTAAATGTTGTTCTTACACTTAACTTATTCTATGTTCATATAACCTTGTAAATATTCGGACCAAAATATCTTATGTCCTCTTGCCCAATGAGAATTAAGGAATGTACATCACGTGGGGACATTGAATAAAAGGGTAAATAGTTATTATGATAACATTATAAATGATTTGGCGACCGTTTTTAAGCCAATTCCGTTATTACCAACATTAGTCAAAGTTATCGTAAAGCTAGTAAAGGGGAAGGTATTTACCTTCTTGGAGAAGTACAAGCTGCTCAGTGTCAAGCAGTACGGTTTTCTGTGAACAAAAAACTAAAACGATGTGATATTTACCTTTTGTGCCATGCCAGCAAAAATTATTATCATCAAAGTGTGCCTTGCATCTTAGGATGTATATACTGCTCAGCGGTAGAGCGTAATACCTTAACATTAGTAGATACTTTCTTTATTGGATTATTTAAGAATGATGGCCAAGGCATTAATTAGCTGCCATAAAAAGAGAGAAATAAATAGAATATACAAAAAATGTGTCGAATTGGGAGCCATGCTAACTTTAAATTCGAATTTCGCATTTCAAAAAACCCCTAGATACCAATTGTCGTCTAAATATAGACATTATTTCAAAAATTATTTACGAAAAACAAAACTGAAAATAAATTTTATGGAAGAAGTCCATCTCTCAGGGGAGTGATATTTTAACGTAACGTAAAACACACAATCTGCTCCACTAGTTTAATATGACAATCGTAAAACTGTCAAACCATACATGTTTCGGAGGCATAAACCTCCATCATCAGTGGGATTCAATTAAGTCAGATTAAAGAGAAAAACACCAGAAACACTGTGAGAACTTGTGTCGCGGAAAAAAACTTCATCATTTTGTATTAAATATAGTTGTGAAAATAAAATAGAAAATGGAAAAAGTTGTTATTTAAAAAAAAAAAAAATTTTTTTTAGTAATTTATAAATAAAAAGCACATATTTTTTTGAATTTTTCGTGCATTTGATACAACTCTAGCATGATGTTCGTATCTCTTATGTTTCCTCTTCATTGGACAAAAATTTTGGGTTTTTCTAAAAACGAAAAATGCAAAAAAATATATGCTTTTTAATTATAAACTACTAAAAAAAAAAATTTTTTTTTTAAATAATAACAACTTTTTCCATTTTCTATTTTATTTTCACAACTATATTTAATACAAAATGATGAAGTTTTTTTCTGCGACACAATTATATGAACTTTTTCACCCTATAAATAACTGAGGAATCGTCCTGTAAAATATCGCAGACTTGTTAAAAACACCCTGTATAGCTGAATAGAGAATTAAAAGTTTTATAAAAACTATAAACCAATATACAGGGGGTTCTATTTAAAAACTAACATCATCATTATCATTATTATAATTATGTCATATTATGTCACAGTAGCAAAGAAAATTATAGCTGTTTTAGTTTAAATTATCCTATGTCGCTAAGAAATAATTCTTTATTTATATATTGTGTTATAATTTTTAGTGAACACAATAGACTACGTAATTGCCATGTCTCAAGTGACTAATTTATAATTTTAATAAAAATATAATTACACTTAATATCATTAACCATTTCAATTCCTACACTTTCAAATTTAGCTCCTGTAAAATTTAGAAAAATAGTTCTCAGGCGACAATATAACTAAGTAATAAATACAGTGATGTTATCAAACAAAATTTTGAAAAAGTAGCGTCTGGTTTGTTGATAAACAACAATAACATGGCAATCTCAAGGATACCAATCATAATAATAAATAATTGATGTCAATCTTTGTAGACAATATTAATTGATCACAAAAAGTCTTTATTGAGTCAAAAGCGTGAAATTAACCAACCTAAACAAAGGGATAGAAAATTACCATGTTCGTGTTGAATTTTAAATCAGTACGCATTATTTGTTGAAGAATGTTGAGCGGTTTCAGTAGACCGTAATGAAACAAATTGCTTTACATGGATCATTATCATATATAATTAAGTGCGGAAAAAATCACGGAAGCATTGTAGTAGCTCTTTTCAATGTTGTTCAGGAAATAGGCTTCCTGCCACTGAATTTCATTGTAATTGGGGTTGGTGTACGAGGATTATTAAGAATCCATTATTTGGCTTAAAGTGGAAGAGATTGAAAAAAAAATTTTATTCAAGGAAATTTTACACGTTTTTCTTTTAACTTTAAAGTACTCTTTGAATTTGAATTTCACCACTTAAAGCTAAGAATATTGTACATATTTAAATAATATGATGCCAGCGCGTAAATATTTAAATCGGGCCTTAAACAAATCCCTCTCATCTTTCCAGAGTCAGAGTAGTATTTTATAATAATATTGACGGCGCAACGTAGCTCTCGCAAGTCCCGAGATAATCACTAGATATGCCGCATTCCGCAGCGTATTAACCGGAGCAATCCGTAATATACGACGTACACGGCCAACTAAGATTAAATCGAAACCGGACTTTGTCCTTTTTTTATTTTAATCCACCAGTTTATATCTGTCGGTTGGACAGGAAGGAATGGTCCTATGTAATCGATTTTACTAACTTATAATTGATAAAGTTTCGTGCAGTAATTAAGGCATTAATTAACATTTTAATAAGTAATTATTTTTGAGCTATTGTAACCAATAGGGCGAAAACAAACCTAAGTTTATCCAAAGGCAGTCTGAGACATAAAAAAAAACTTGTAACGGGCATTTTTAAAGTTTTTATTATTAAAAATGTTCTTCTATATCAGTATTAAATTAATAGTCAGTAACTCTCTTTGAAAGCTAGTTTGCAAACGTACTTTGAACCAAGAAATTTTGAATGTCAAAGAAAAAAAGAACAGGCCATTCATGAATAATATAATAATTTTTTCAGTACTTAAGAAATATTATTTATACAAAAATAATTAAAATCAAAATAAAAGGGATTGTTACTGTTGTTAAACAAAAAAAAATCAAAAATTAACTAACCCTTACGTTCCTCCTACCATTACGAAAACTTTGTAGAACTGGCAACACACTGGAGAGGCCCACTCGCGATTTAAAGAGCAAACTATTTTATCCGAGTGGGACAATTATAATAGCAGCATATAAATACAAATTTATATGCTGTAGACAAGAACAGCAAGTAGTTTAAGTTCTGTCAATTGAGTTCTTCCTTATCAGCTTTAAAATCACTTGATGTTTGAGGTATGCGATATTATGAATCGAACAGTGGCATGACTGGTTGAAACGATTTCCTGTAATTTACATAATATTTGATTTTGTGCTAATACTGTGTGTTTCTGGACAAGTAGATTTTTACTTGGCACTTATATCAGTATGGCTTTTTGGCGACCGTTTGAAATAGTAGGTCAAGGTGCATTATCGCAGGAGTATAATGAGTCGGTGCCAGAGTCGGTCATCGAAAGCGAAACAAGTCCGGAGTTAAGAAACAAACATTTACATGTTTAATGTCAACGGAATATTTTAAATACAGGGTGTTATGGAAATGACTTATTATTTTTTAACCCGTAAATCTATAGGTCGAGCCGAATTGGGGAAAAATTGCGTTAAATGGCGCTCGAAGCTAGAAATTCGAGAAAAATGCCTTCAAAAATTTAGCTCAAAACACCTACGCGCCAATGACCCAAACAGCTGATTCGTACTACTTGTCAAAAAAAAATTGTTGACAAAAATCTGACAGTTACTGTCAGATAGTCTTTAGATATCGTCAGCCCAAAACATGTGTTTTGACCAGTGTTGCCACATTTACGACATCAGTTTCATCAGATAACCTTTTTTGAATATTTAATTTTTTCTACTTAACTTTAATATGCTTTAGTTTCTACCCTATTACACGAAAAATTGTCTACGTATTGCTCTAGTTTTATTTGTACATACCTTGAAATAAAAAACATATCGGCAAGAAATCCACGTTATACCGTTACCATTTCAAATGATTCTAGCGGGACATTTATTCACTTTAACAACACATTAACTGTTCGGGACATTATCAAGTTATTAGCTCTTTAATTCTGTGTTATTAATACAAGAAATTACTAGTTATAGACTTAGAAATACTTTATAACAAAATCCGGATTGAAAACAACGCGACACACGTTTGATACGGTTATGTTCTTTCTCTTCTTCTGTGACTTCTGTTCTTCTTGGTAATGATAATAGCTGGCTCATTGTCGTCAAGACAGGTGGCCATTGCAATTAAGAATAATAATTACGGTATCCAATCCAGTCCTCTTAACTGGACACACAACATTTAAACACGATAGTCCAGGGGGCGGGAAATGTGATTTGTTGCTGTTCTGTGATTGGGTACTGAGCAGTTCAAAGTCAATGAGCGCATTCGGGAGACGAAACTGCTCCGGAGCAGTTCCTAAATCGTCTTGTTGTGTCGACCGCTACTTTTACGACACTTTCCAACATGTTACGGAACGGTCGCCATTTTGGGTAGCATCTTTCACTTCCGCTGCTTGGAGAGAGCGGTTCGTTATGTCAATGGGGAAATGACGTATGCAACAAAAGTTTGGTTACGAAGAACGTAGTAAATAGAATGGAGGAACAAAACATATACATTAAACAGGAAAACGTACTTTTTAACTGCCACCAAAGAGTTTCAACCAAGGGATGAGTATATTGGTAAGCTTCACAAAACAAGAAAGGTTAATGTTTGTTACGCACAGCTGATATGGATTTGACATTTGAACCAAACGTGATGATCTTTTGGTCGAAATAGTCGAAATCCATGGAAGCCGACGAATCGGTAGCGGTTGGATCATAACCGGTAACCACTGCGGAGCAGTTTCGTCTCTCGAATGCGCCCAATGGCTTCATAAATTTGTTTTTAATATCATTTCTTATTATTCATTTACTTGCAACGGCATAAAATTTGTTTGCGTTTTGCTGCTGGAGTGTATAGTTGTTGAATAATGTGATACACATGTGATGGGAATGTTTTGTGATGTGATAGTTTATCTGTGTAAATTTCCAGACATAGGGCTTGTTGTTGGTATCTACGATTTTTACTCAGCGAAGTATTATGATAGCAATACAATTTCATGGGGTGAGTAAAAACTATACCTATTGAATAAGGCTTGTTTAATTGAAATCGCAGTATAGTTTTTGATTTAATCTTTTTTAAAAAACCTAAAAAAAAGATTTTCCCGAATACTTGGCAACGTCGCAAGGTAATCAGCTGTCTGTAGAAATTCCGCCAATTTGTCATGTCAAAAACACGTGTTTAGGGGTAATGAACTTTCATAGAGGCACAGATGGTCCGGTTTTAAGGTATTTTACAAAATTCAAAATACTTCCGATTTTAGAAAAAAAAACTATCAAGTGTAACTCTAGGCCACCCCAGGAGTGGCCCCTTAAAATATAATAAGTCATTTCCATAACACCCTGTATGTACGCGTGTTTAAAAAAGGAAAATCCGGGAAAAACTAAAATTGCGCTTTGTACAAGAATCAATGAATTCACACAACTTGGGTTTTATAAGAATTTACAGCGTAATTAAATTGGGGACTGTAACTGGTCATTCCATAAAGCGC
The DNA here is from genome assembly GCA_963920685.1 of Polydrusus tereticollis. Lineage (NCBI taxonomy): Eukaryota > Metazoa > Arthropoda > Insecta > Coleoptera > Curculionidae > Polydrusus > Polydrusus tereticollis. Next base: position 11,907,154 of record OY987333.1, read on the forward strand.
AAACCAATAAATCAAAAATTCAAAACGGCTGACAATACCACAAGGGATTTTTTTCTCGGAACTATTTACAATTTTTGCAAAGATAATATAGTGCCAGCTTTAAATAATAATATAGTGATAAATTGCGAGGTTATCCTGATTACAATTATCAATCCTTAGGAACTTTGCGTGGTGTTTCGGTAAGTTGTGGCTTTAAACATAAAAGTTAGATAATCTAATGGTTATAATGGAATCCCGGCATATTATTGAACTACGACAGGACTATTTGCGCAAAATAAAGGAGTACCATGAATCCGATAAAAGTATAATTTATTTAGACGAAACTTGGTTTGATACTTATGATGTTGTTAAGTATGCTTGGGTAGACAGTTCAAATTGTACTTTAAGTACACCGTGTTCAAGAGGAAAACGCGTTTCTATTCTTCATGCCGGAAGTAAAGATGGCTTTGTACCTAATGTGTTGCCCTTGTCAGCAAAAAATATCAACCCATAATAAATCACCAACTTTAAGCGCAGTTGTCCTTGATAATATTCGGCAGGTAACAACGAAATAAGTAGCGATGTATGGAAAAATTGCGTAGCTCATGTTATAAACACAGAAAATGCATACCCTGTTTCACCACCTATAGCGCCAGTAGTAATCCAACCTGAAAACGATTCTACTTCTGAAAGTTCTGATGATTCCAGTCGTTAAATTGTTTATGAATTCTAAATTAATTATGTTCGTTTAACACGTATCGTAAAAACTTGTTATATTACAGAACGATTAATGTGATTCTGCTAATGCGATCCATTTGTTGTTAAAATATATATAATGAATTCTAACTACTAAGTGTATATTCCAACAACTAACAAAGCACCTATCCTTTCTTGACAAGGAAAACTCATATCTCCTCGCGGTTCTCCCTGGACAAACACAATTTTTTTAAATTGTTTTCGGCAAAATGAGCATTATTTTGACCGAAAGACCATTTTAAAAACATCAAGTGCATGTGTTCTTTGCAGGCGAAGTCGCGGGTACAAACTGTTTATTGATATAAACTATAATAAACAAGAAACAAGCTTTAACATATACTAAAGAAAGATGTTTGTCCCTTTTCTTTCCGTCAGACCCAATCCTTGGACGCGTTTCGCCGTATTACGGCTCATCGGCAAGGCTATAGAGTCCGACGAAAAGGAAAGGGACCTTATAGTGTTTTCAACACATAATGTATAAATACATATGCGAGATGTTACAGGTGGCGACATCTCGTAGCAATCGAGCTATCCACCCAACCAACTGCTTATGCGGGATTCATTCCAGCGCTTGGTCTTCTCTAAGACCTCGCTGGTCTGGTTGGGTGGATAGCTCGATTGCTACGAGATGTCGCCACGTGTAACATCTCGCATATGTATTTAACATACCGGGTGTTGCATCGTCGAGCGGGACATAGGAAATCCCATGTAATTTTAAATGAGGTCAATTATTGGCTTCCCTAATTATTTTAGAGAAAAATTCTATTTAGGTTTATTAAAGAGCACTAAAACCCACATTCAATAGAATAACTTTAGATATTTTTGATGAGCCCGTTTACGGGTTATCGCCGATTTCTTTTTAACTATTTCTCCTTTTTATGGCCCCGTATTTGCGGGCACCAGTCAAGGTAAAAGATGACTGTCAAATAAAGTTGTCATTTTGAAATGTGTGCTTTATTGTTATAAAAACTCGTACATTGAAAATATTAGCCATGAATTACACTTCTGAAGAAAAAATATTGATGATTAAATGGTATTATCAAGGAAATAGTTATCAAAATGTGTCAGACATGTTTGCTGCTCTGTATCCGAATAGACCGATACCTGCAAAATCTATAGTCGAAAGGACTATCAAGAAATTTGAGACAAAAGGCACTGTAATAAATAACTGCAGATGTGAAGAAAGGCAGGAACAAAGAAGAGATGCAAGAAATGATATAGTGCTCTTTAATAAACCTAAATAGAATTTTTCTCTAAAATAATTAGGGAAGCCAATAATTGACCCCATTTAAAATTACATGGGATTTCCTATGTCCCGCTCGACGATGCAACACCCGGTATACTATTTAATCATATCAATAATTTACAACAATCCGCATTTTAATTATTTGGTAGAAGCAACGTCTATGGTCAGGAGTTTGGTGCTTTTTTAGGTCATCAAATTAGACTTGGAACAACTATACTTCGTATTTTTCCTCTCCACAACATATGAACAATTATTTTGTTCTAGCCAGAATAGATACAGATTCAAATTGGATTTCTTAAGGCTTCAGACAAAAAAAATTATGCTGAGGTAGTGCTCTTTTTAATCTGAGCTTAAGCTCTTGATAAATCGGCGTATAATCACATTATACAGAGTGTTTAATTATTCATGTACCGGTTGTTATGCGTAAAAAAGCGGTAGACGGATTAACTTTTTGCATGTCTGACATCTTATTAACAAGCCGACTAGAAATATGCATGCAAATTATTTATTTTTTCCTTTGGAACGTTTTAAATTCCTAATTTCGTTTAATTATTATTCTTGGTACTTGCGTCTTCCTATAATAAAACAAATAGTATGAACGATCCACCAAAGCCACGAGAGGTCTTGTTATGCAAATACTTTAAAACAACGATAAGTACCGCCATGCATTAAAACTATTTAATTTAGCGAAACATGCAAGCAAAACTAAAGAATGTGCTCTTAAAGTATGGAAAATAAAACTAAAATATTTTCCTGAGAAGCCTTTTAAACAGGTTGTTATAAATTGCCTGTTAAAGTAAATTTATGAATTTTCCAAGAAAACAGTTAGAAGTGTGAAAAATTGTTGGTATCTACTACCACAGAAAAATATTGTGTGTTGCTTTAGTCTGCTGCTTAATGCGAGAGAGTAATAAATCGTTATTGCACTTCAAAACCCACTGGTTTTCGCCGTATTCCATAGATGTAGTCCAATTATTATTATTGTACCTATGATTATTATCAGGGCCCCGAAATCGGGTAGGTAGTTTACCTACCTGTGCCTCACTGTTTCAAAAATTTGAAATGTTTAGTTATTTTTCGGCAGTTGTTGGAAAATTTCGTTCTTGAAAATGGCTAGTGTTTTTGAATTTGTTGCTGAGAAACGGATTAGTGAAACTGCGCTTTCTAAAAATGAGAAAATTATTATTGCCAATGTGTTCAACGCTCTTCGTCACCAAAATTCAACACAGTCGGACAGTCAACCATATACCGACTTGGGCACGAGGATAAACCCGGTCCCAGCAGGTCACCAAAGAGGAGTACAGGAAGAAAATAAACTGTAATAAATGAGGATGAAAAGACTGCCATCAGAAAAATCATACACTCGTTTTACTTAAAAAAAGAAATACTTACCTTGGACAAAATAATGTCTGAAATGAAAAAGGACGATTTCATTCCACCCATGGGTAAGAAGAAACTATGGAGAACTTTAAAGGAAATTAATTTTTGTTATGAAAAAATTCAAAACAGAAAATCACATTTAATAGAGAAAGACGAAATCATCTGCTGGCGACGACAATATTTGAGGGCAGTTAGACAGTTTATAACGAAAAGCAGGAATATCTATTATATGGACGAAACTTGGTTAAATGAAGGATATACCGTTGGTAAAATATGGCAGGATAAACATATAAAAGCTGGAATAAAAGCACCCTCGGGAAAAGGTAAAAGATTAATAATTACTCACATTGGTAGCAAAAATGGATTTGTCGATGGCGGCTTACTAATTTAAATCAAAACGGACTGGAGACTATCATGAAGACGTGAACGCTGATGTCTTTGAAGAATACTTTCAGCAAATGCTAGATCTTATTCCTCCTGGGTCTGCTATAGTCATGGATAATGCCAGCTACCACTCAAGAAAATCCGAAAAAATACCAACGTCTTCTTGGAAAAAAAAATTACATCATTCATTGGCTTACTGTAAATAGGAAGCTATTTCATAAAGATATGCTGAAAAGGGAACTACTGGAGATTGTAAAATTGAATAAACCTATTTGTACGAAATTGTATCATGATCATCAATCAGTCTGATTGCGTCCACTGCTAAACATAGGCCTCCCGTAGTCTAATCCAACGTCCCCTATCCTGTGCTGCTCTCATCCAACTTGGCTCTACTCTTCTAATGTCGTCGGTCCATCTTGTTGGTGGGCGACCTCTGTTCCCAAAGGCTTTTTGTCGGGGTCTCCATTCCAGAATCAACTTTGCTCATCTTTCGTCTGACATTCTTACCACATGCCCAGCCCAGTTTCACATTAACGTTGTTATACGTTCAATCGCATCTGTTACTCCAGTCCTTTGGCAAAGTCTTACATTAGAGACTCTGTCCCTTAGCGTTATACCTAAAGCCGGGGATACATCTAAGGAACGTTGCCATTCGTTCGCATTCGTTTACATTGCCATCATTGCTGCTCGTTCGTAGACATTCGCGGCAACGTTGCTGGGTACACTGACACATTTACGAACTCCCGCCAATTCCTACTTGCCATAAACAATTTGCTAGCGTTCCACTCATTCGCGAAGATGGCTCTGCATACTTCTGGAACAATTCTGGAAATCAGCTGTCATGATATTTTAAATGTGTATTGTAAACTTATGTACGAATCCCCACTAGCTAGAAATCGTAAACAAACAGCAAGTCTTACTTCTGGTGGTATGGCTTTTCTGAAGTATGTATTCTGCTTAGCAATTTTTGGTTTAATCATTTCCAGAAGGAAGGTGAAATCTTCTCGAGACATTCTGATGAATTTTTTAAAAAATGTATCATCCAAATCGGCTAGTAAGTTCATAGCATCATATCTACTTCTACTTAGATATAAATCACTCATCCAAACAAGTCTCTGTTTTCTCTTCTTTTTTTCTAAACGTCGCTGAATGATTTTAATAATGATCTACGAGGCACTGGCCACTATTAACCGATTTTCACTCATATGTAACCTGTCTCGTCGAATTGTAGCAAACTACTGCAAATTATTTTCAGCACGTCCACATATGAACGCTTACCAATGTTCGCAGACATTCGCAATTCGGATTTTCTTTTGATCTTTTGAGGTTTACCGACAGACCATGGAAAACGTTCGTTCGCATCGCTGGCCATTCGCAGCAAAACTTATTCGTTGCTAATGACCACAAATGACCATCTACACTTGACGAACGAATGCGAATGAATGCGAACGAATGCGAACGAATGCCAACGAATGCGAACGAATGGAAACGTTCCTCAGATGTATCCCCGGCTTAGCATTGCCCTCTCCGTGTCTCTCTGCGCAACGCGAATTCTATTTACTACCTTCTTTCTCAGTGGTAATGTTTCTGCTCCGTAAGTTAACACCGGTTAAAGACCTTTCTCTTTAAACAAATTGGAATATCTGATTTTAGAGTGTTACTCAGTCTACCAAAGGCTTCTTCGTGCTATTTCTCGGGTTTGGTTGTCTCTGCCTATACGAATCTCATGACCTAGATATCTATATGCGGCTACTTGCTCTATATGGTTAGCACCCAGGGAAATGTGTTCGCTTATCACTATAGGTTGGTCACATATTGGGATTTACTGTGGTTCAATTTTGAACCTGCCTTTTTCGAAGCTTCGTCCAGTCTCTTAAGCATCTCTGTCGCCTCATCGATTTTGTCGGTTATTAGAACGATGTCGTCTGCAAATTTCAGATTGTTTAGTCTCTCACCATTAATGTTAAGTCCCATTCCTTCTAAATCTATCTCTTTAAACATGTGTTCCAGGAGCGTCGTAAAAAGTTTGCCTTACACCTCGTTCGATGGGGAAATCCTTCGTATAGTCGTGCAGTTTTATACAAGCTTTGGCCTTTTCATAGACGTGTTTAATTACATTTATACAGGGTTGGGCAAATGTTCCGGAACGGCTTAATTACAAGCGAACGAAAAGTGATATCGAATCGGAGTTTTGGGCAATCTATAGGACAAAAATTTTACTATTTGACTGGTATACCATATGTCAGTAATGTCACCAACTGTCAAGTGTCGACGATATTTTTTTATTTTTTTAAATGGAACACCCTGTATATTATCAGATATTCTAGATCTTCAATAAATTACAAATATTTTTCATATAGCATACCATATGATTAAATTCAACTGTTTCGGAAATACGGGCAAATGAATCTAGAAAGCCCATATTACATTTTGTTTAAAAATCAAGCAACATATTTCTTTTATTATGACATTCCAAATAAAAGTCTTAGTTTCCATGACTCCCAAGTGTCACTCTGACACATTTCCTATTTAATTTTTATTTATTTGTATTAAGTGAGTTGTGCGAGTTTTTTATTTATCGACTAAACCTCTGATATAACTGATAAAACTATGGTTCAGCTAACTGAACAAGAACGGATTACTCTGCTTATGATGATAGGATATGGGGATAGACGGAGATCTTTTCAAGAAGCAACCGACCTTTTCAATCAAAGTTTTCCTGTTCGAGATCCCATTTCTAAATCAACTGCTAATAGAATATTCCATAACTTTGAGCATACGGGTACGGTAAAAAACTTGCCAAAAACAGGTCGTCCGAAAACTGCTACAAATGACGAGAAATCCCTGGATGTTTTGCTTGCCCTGCAAGAAGAACCACAGACGTCAGTTCCAAAGCTTGCTCTTGCACATGAAAACAGCGAAAAATCAATTAGAAGAATCCTCAAAAAAAATAAAATGTTTCCTTATAAAGTCAGCTTGCTTCAAGAACTATCAGAGGACGATCCTGATAGGCGTATGCAATTTTGTCAAGAAATAATGGACTACATAGACCTACAACCTAACTTTGTAAGTCGTATTTTATTTTCTGACGAGGCTACATTCTGTCTTAATGGTTTCGTCAATAGGCACAACTGTCGATACTGGTCAGACCATAATCCCCATTGGATGATTGAGCACCGTACGCAACACCCCCAAAAATTAAATGTGTGGGCAGGTATAATTGGAAACCATATTATTGGGCCTTTCTTCCTTGATGGAAACTTGACATCTATTTACTACTTAGATCTGCTTCGAAATAGAATTATACCAAATTTGATTAATTTATATCATGATCAGGTTAACGATCAAATACTAGCGAATGACATTTGGTTTCAGCAAGATGGGGCGCCAGCTCATTTTGGTATACATGTCAGAAATTATTTAGATCAAACTTTTCCTGGAAGGTGGTTAGGTAGGAGAGGGTCCATTGAATGGCCTCCTAGATCTCCAGATTTAACACCTCTAGATTTCTACCTCTGGGGTCATTAAAGACTGTCGTATATCGTACACAACCTAAGACTTTGGAGGATCTTCAAAACAGAATTTTAGATGCTGTGCATGTTATTTCTCGTGAACATTTGCAAAACGTGCGTTCTGAATTTTCCGACAGGATTGGACACTGTCAGGTGGCTGAAGGACGACATTTTGAACATTTAATTAAATAACCATTATTTTATATTATTGTGTTTTAAAGTTATTACCTTGGTTTTGTTTAAATAAAATGTACTACATTCATTTGCCCGTATTTCCGAAACAGTTGAATTTAATCATATGGTATGCTATATGAAAAATATTTGTAATATATTGAAGATCTAGAATATCTGATAATATACAGGGTGTTCCATTTAAAAAAATAAAAAAATATCGTCGACACTTGACAGTTGGTGACATTACTGACATATGGTATACCAGTCAAATAGTAAAATTCTTGTCCTATAGATTGCCCAAAACCCCGATTCGATATCACTTTTCGTTCGCTTGTAATTAAGCCGTTCCGGAACATTTGCCCAACCCTGTATACCTGGAGTCTATACGGTATTCTGCTAGCGCGTGTAGCATTTGTTGTTGATTTATCATGTCGCATGCTTTTTCATAATCGACAAAGATGAGGACAGAACAGCCTTAATAACTTGGAGATGGTCATTTGTGCCAAGTCCTGATCTGAAACCTGCTTGCTCTCGTGGTGGGTAGAAGTCTAATTGGTTGGTGATTCGTTTGGTAAGTATTCGCTAAAAGAGCTTGTACAGCTGAGAAAGCAGGCTAATGGGACGGTAGTTTTTTAGGTTTGTTATGTCCCCTTTCTTATGCATGATTATTATTACTTCTCGTTCCCCCTGGGAAGGTGTTGTTCCATTTACCAAGCACGCGTTGTATAGCTTGCAGAGCATTTTATGTAGTGTAGTTCCTCTTTGCTTTACAGCTTCTATTTCAATCTGATCGTCGCCAGCTTTCTTATTGTTTTTCATTTTTCGCAGGGCTGCTTTGAGCTCATCCAATGTTATATCTGGGATATCTTCAGATCCTTGATTCATTACTGTTGGTATATTTATATTGCCAACGTTTCCATCCGTGTTGCTGTAGAGCTCCTGGTAAAAAGACCTAACGACCTTCAGAATCTTGTCTTTGTTCGATGTTATTTGTCCATCTTGCTGTCTTAGCTTAATTATGTTCTTTCTACCTTCCGTAAAGGTTCTTTTAATTGACTTCAGGCACTTATTTCCCTCTATCACTCTTGTTACTTCTCTGGTGTTAACTTACATCTTTTCTAACGGCCTTAGATATTTTTCTGTTTAGTGCTCTTAGTCGTCCCGCATTCTTGTATGTTCTTCTCGCATTTCTCCTCTTTCTTTCATGAGTCCTTTTGTGTTATCACTGAGTTTGTCCATCTTTCTTGCATTTTTATTTTGATGTTTATTCTTTGCTTGTAAAACTATTTTCGTGAGTTGGGCGCTTAGCGACTCTACATTTCGCTCTTCTGCATCGTTTATAGTTTCTATTTGTGTACTTATTTCCTGTTGGAACTCTGTCAGACTTTTTAGGGGTTTCCATTTACTACTCGTTCTTATCATCTTGGACCTTTCCCTTCTTAAATTGGTTTTTATGCATGCTCGAACCATTCTATGATCGCTGCCAATTTTAAATCTGTTCAACGAAATTTGTTGTCGACGAAATCGCTTCAAAACGAAATATAACAGTACTTCGCCTTCCGCTATATCACTGTAAATTAAACCCCATAGAATTGGTGTGAGCGCAAGTAAAAGGGTTTATAGCAAGGCATAACACCACTTTTAAAATGAGAGACGTTAGAAACCTCTTGCAAGAGGGAATAAAGACAGTGGGTTGTGGAAAATGGAGTAATTGCGTCGAACATGTGATTGAAATAAAAGAAAGAATGCGGAAAACTCGTCTTTCTATTGTATACAAATTAGGGTGACCCTAATTTAGGACCGTCTCGGGGTGTGTAGGTCTTAAATATTTGAAATACGGAGTTTTTAAAAACTATCATTGCAATTTACCTGAAGTTTACAATGGAACCTTTAAGTTGTCCGCCCTGCTTAATGAGTCTTGCCATTGCAAATTAATAAGCAAGAACCGCAAGTAACGCCACTGGTCTGGTACATAAAACCATGACTATTGAAAGTAGCTAGATCAATACAATTTTTTTATTTATAATTTTATGGTTTATAACTCACATTCCATCGCTCATGAAAACCATGATTAATTGTAATTATACGTTACGGGTGACATGACAATCGATTGGCGCTAATATTCACCGTCTTTTCTATTACATAATATTATATTTAATTCATCAGTTTTTTTTGGTCAACTTTATTATTAAATATACATACTGGATGTTTTTTTTATTCACTTGCACATAAAATGTTTTTTAATTCACCGCTCAATTTAAAACATAAGAGCTCTCCTAAATTGTTTTCCTGTGAGGCGCCGTGTTCGAGTAAAAAAATAAAAACCGTTGTATTTTCCGAGAAAATTAATCTAATTATTAAAGAATACAATTTTGCAATAACTCTATACTACGATCCCAAAATAATTGGCAAAACTGTTCTTATCACTATTGACGGTGTGCGGAGAAAATAATTAACATCGATTCACACACTTTTAACTGAAATAAAAGCATTCAAAACCGCTTGGGAATATTGTGCATTAATAAGTCGTTGCATGTTGCCAGGTTTTAAAATATTTCATTTAAATTCTCATAAAATGTACCAAAATCGGCATGTCATTAAGGCCAACGGTATCTGTTTTACTTAATTTGGCAACGCAGGTAGGAAAACCCCATATCTAAAGGCGCTCGCACGCTTTCTTATCGCCTCTAACCAACGTTCAGTGTCGTAGACAAGTTTCAATCAAGAGGATATTAGCAATTCAGTTTTATTATTTTGGTGTTATTTTGGTGGTTATTCAAAACAGCAAATATTATAATGCAGGCGAGTTCTTCAAGTGATAGTAACCAACAAGTTACAAAACGATGTCATTTAAAGCCTGGGGAGTCTACAATGGTAAAAAATGTGCATGACGGAATTCTAAGTACACACAGTGGAATATCATGATGCACTGATGCAGCAGAACTTTGTGTCACATTGACTAAGACATCTTGCCGTACTGTTTAAAGAACTATCAAGGACAATAGGAATACTAAAGTGTCCGATCAGAAGGAAACAAGAGGACGGAAAGAGATTTTTATTGATCAGTAAACAAAGTTAGCCATTCGTCGGAAAGTGCATGCATTTTTTTTTCGAAATAAATTTCCGAATTTAAAAAAAAATTCTGCCGAAACTGAAAGTGATATGATACTCGGGATGAAGATATGCAAAAATTTCACGAACAGTTCTAATGCGTACACTACGAGAATTGAATTTTCGATTCTTAAAACGAAATCGCAAAAGTCTTTTAGTGGAAAAGGAAGAAATCGTATTACGGACGAGACATGGTGAAATGAAGGACAAACTGTGAATTACATTTGGCAAGATCTCGATATTAAAGATGCACGTAACGCCTTTATCAATGGACTGTCCACTGGATTGAAAGCTCATTCAGGAAAAGGCCGAAACCCACATCAGGAGTGATTCTGGCTTTCTTGAAGGTGGTTTAAACGTGCTTGAATCTCGTAAAACAAGTGATTATCATGAGGACATGAACTCGGGAGTGTTCGAAGATTGGTTTAAATCCATCTTACCGCGTATTGAACGTGGGTCGCTAATCGTGATGAATAATGCACCATACCACAGCCGTCGGGTGGAAGCTTTGCCAACTTCTGCGTGACGAAAAGGAAAGATTGTTGACTGCCTCGAAGAAAAATATTGCATTTGGCGAGAAAATGCTAAAAGTGCAGTTGCTCGATCTTCCAAGACTTCACAAGAAAAAATATACGAAATATGTAGTGGATGAAATGGCTCGTAAACGAGGTGTTACAATATTACGTTTACCGCCTTACCTCTGTGATCTAAATCCAATCGAGCTTATATGGGCACAGATAAAAGGCGAGGTGGCAAATAAAACTTTTAAATTAAAAGATGTTAAAGAACTGTTAAAAACGACAATAGCGAATATATAAGCAGCAGATCGGCACAAGTGCGTATTACATGTCGAGGGCGTAGAAAAAAAAAATGTGGGACTTAGATGTATATACCTACGCGTTGAAGTCATGGTAGAACCTATTATTATAAATCCTGCAGATGACAGCAGTAGCGACAGTAATGAAATGTTTTCATCGTCAAATAGTGAATAATCGCTGTAATGGTAATAATGAATTTAAAATTGTAACGTATTGTCATTATAACACTTTTTAATGTCGGCACGGAATATAATTTGTCATATTATTATCAATTAGTGTTCATTAGGTAACAATAGTAAGGAAATTTGTTTCTTATTATATTTACATTATTATGTAGTATAATAAAAACATTATGAAAATAACATATAAGACCGTTGCTTTATTATACTTTTTGGATTTTATATCTGCGTAATTTAGTTCCTCTAATTACTTCTTTAGATCACCAAACGTAAAAGCTTAATTTATTTTTCAGTTTAATTTATAATATTATATTTAATATAGTAAATGTAAATATATTATAATAATAAACAAAAAATGTATATATTTTTTGGATTATTATTGTTTAAAATGGCACGCCTCTGGAATTGGCGTTCCCTTTACGTCTTGCACACCCCGGTAAAAATAAGTCACTGCCAATTATTTTGGTACCGGAGATAGTTGGGTACCATGGAATATGTCACTTGTTTGTTACATCTGACATTTTCTTGTTAAAAATGGCGAAAATGCATTACGTGTACTTATGGCCTTGCAGACGGTAAAGGAGAGCAAGTCAGACGTATTTATCACCTGAGATATCCCAAACGTGCTTTGCCCGATACTCGATCCTTTTATCCTATATAATAGAAATGGCAAATAATTTTTTTTCTTTTGCTGACCCAGACAAATCTGCTGCTCCTTCCTTCGCATGTTAAAAATCAATCGCATGCAACAAAATTTAAAAGATCTCATGTGGTAGTATAATTAAATTCGGAAACATAAATATAATTTCGGAATGGTTTGTTTTTATACCAAATTAAAGAGTTATATGGCGGGTTCGAGAAAAAATGGTTATCGTTAATAAGTATGAAGGGACGGACATATTTTGATAGGTTTTTCTCACGCAATGTATCAGATTACGTTCAAGCTTGTCTGATTTTTTTGATGCACTCTATGTTTTTTTGATTTTATTAATTTATTTATTTATTCAATAATTGAAGATACAAACAGGCCTAAGCCCAGAATTGGTATCCGCGGTATGATATAAATATGATAGGGTTTGCTGTATTACCTAAAATATGAAAATTTCGTAATTTTGCTGTCACATTTAATTGAATAAGTTAAGATTGGCTTATTAAACCTTATTCAAATTTGGCACATGGGTTTATTATATCGGCTTTTTCGAAAAGTTATGATACAATTTTTCCCTGAAATGTACCAGAGAAGTATGTCATCAACATGATCCAAGGCATCACCCGGTATATGATTTTCTCAAAAACTTTGGGAGTTATGAAAAGTTTACTAATAGTTTTTAACGTGATTTTTTAAACACTCTTTAGAATTGATACTACAGTAGTCTTCTTCCATATTTGAGGGAAGACGCCAGACTGGAGGGACGTTAAACAATAAAGTAATTGGGGTGCTGAGAGATAACGCTAAATTTTTTTACAAATATTTAGGGTTATCTCTTACACAATATCGTCCGAGTTACTGAGCTCCTTAACCTGAAGAATCTTTGAATTTTCATTTTTTCTGATCAGGATATTTCCGTTTTGCACCCACACTAACATAATACTTTTTGATTTGGCATTTTCTCGTACTTGTTTTAATAAAAGTTTTCTCTGTGGGGGTAGGTGTTCGACAGCCTTTCAACCTCAAAGCCTCTCTGATTTTTCAGCTGCTTCTTGGTAAATTTGCAAGCAATAAAAACCTAGTCTTTGACATAAATTTAACCACATTGTTTTTGGTTTTATATTCCGATCTTGTTGGTAAAGCCTGTCCAGAGATATAAGAAAGTTACACTTTGCCTTTACATGGGATTATCCAAGGGTGGCCATAAACAAATAATGAATGAATGAATAAATGCAGGTAAATTATGGCCCGTACTTAAAAATGTCTTAAAGTAAACTGCAAATCCGGAAGACGTAATTTCTCATATATATATAACTCCGTCGAAAAGCAAAAAACACATTTCTGTGGAAACTAAGGAAGTTACAAACAATGTTTATTCAACTATTATTGAACGTACGGTCAGCAAGCAAGCAGCGTTAGAAGAAACGGCAACATTAACAAAAATTCCAACATCAACTGTATGGAAAATTGTGAATAATCCCATTCTAGCGAGGAAAAAAAGAACCGATACTGGCATTTTCTCAAAGGTAGATGGAAGTGATGAAGATATAATACGGCGTAAAATATACAAGTTATACGGGGAACAAAGCGGTCCTACATTAGATTATTTAATTAAGGGGCTTGAAAAAGATGAAACCAGCGTTAAATGTGGCAGAACAACCTTATGGAAGTGCACCCAACACGTGGATTTTAGATTTCAAAAAATTACCAAGAGACAAGTTTTAATGGAATCCAGTAGAATTCGGGAATGGCGATCCGAATATCTACAAAAAATTAGGATTTACAAAGATCAGCAAGGGCCGATTATTAACTAGGATAAAACCCGGTTCGGCACATATGATTCCCCGGAAAAGGGTTGGATTGACTCAAGCGGCAAGTGTAAAACAAGCGCTCCATCAAAAAGAGGTAAACGAATTACGATCTTGCGTGCTGGATCTAAAGAGGGATAAATTCCAAATGGATTTTCTCTGTGTGCAAAAAACATTAAAGATTCTTCTCTCGATTAACATAAGGACACCACTGCTGATTTATTTAAAGATTAGTTTAAAAACAAGCTAATTCCAAATATACCTCCGAATAGCGTAATTGTAATGGACAATGCAAGCTACCATAATAGGCAGTTGATCAAGACTCCCTCCTCACATGACACAAAAGCAACAATCCAAAACTACATGTATGATAATGACATTTATTTTCAGGAAGATTACACCAAATGGCAATTAATTGAGGTTTTACACAGTTTAAAACTACAAAAGGAATACTTCGGTGATAATTATGCAAAAAATCTAGGGCATACAGTTTTAAGGCTTCCACCATACCATTGTATATTTAATCCCATTGAACATGTTTGGCACCAACTGAAATCTGCCATTCGTCGTAACAATGTTTGCCCTAATATTAAGATCAGTGTACTTAAGCTTATAGAAACTGAAGTTTTTAACATCCCTTCACAAAGTTGGGCAAGTTCTGTTACACATGTTGAAAAAGTGGTAAAATCCTATATCCATATAAACAATATAGCACAAATAATAATTAGAACACATGATGATAGCGATAGTGATATTGATATATTAAGTGAATAATTATTATAAGTACCGATTAATTTGTATATTTTTGTAATCATAAATACTTATAATTTTTAATAATATAATAACTTGTAATTTCACATTTAAACATAAATAAAATATTATTTAATGTCTTACTTATTTTTATTACAAACCATGATTAAATTCTAAGCAAAATACGAACCTGTTCGGCCATATTTCAATTTTACAGCTGACCCGGGTCTTTCCTAATAGGGATCAGTTAGTCACTTTCTTATATCTCTGAACAGACTTTACTCTAAAAACCGTATCAATTATGGTCTTTAACTAGCTTTATAGGAAGGTTTAAGCTCTTTTTCGATGTAGGAGTTGACGCTCTACTGTATAATGGAAACCGGCACAACAACTTTAAAATAAGGACCGCAGCGATAGTGGAGGAGATCTAGTGGAAACTAACCTTAACAGAATTTCCAATTTCGGTGTAGAAAAATGCGTCGAGAAACGGGGTGTACTGCCTTGTCTAGTAAGCGTACTGATTTACTTATTATAAGTAGGTACGTCCTTTTTTATAATCCAATCCATATAAGCGGCAAGTCAGCAAGAAATCACCGCATTGGCTACACATGTATAATTTAGCTAACCTATGTAGGTCGCTGGTTGAGCGTCAATTTTTTGCGAATAAAAATGATAAAATAAATCACGTTTTGCTACTTTTAGGTCAAATAATCACGATTTATGCGATCAACTGCTACGTAATAGATCGGCTGACTTATATGCTCGTGTTTTTTTTTTTTAATTTTAAACTGAAATTTACCGTTATTACCGTCAAGCTTTGGCATTTTAAATTAATATTTTGATTTATTTAATATACGTTGTTTATTAGCATTATGCACCGCAATTTTTAATTAAAAATAAGCAATAATTTAACACTTATAAGACAGTGGCGACTCGTGTATATGCAGAGCTGTAGTACTACCAAACTTTTAAACCAAATGACCAAAACCGTCAGTTAATACATTTCAAATCGTTTTTTAACTATAATTTCGATATCAATACCTAAGCTATACTAATTCTACACCAAATGCCCGAAATATCTAACCGAGTATGGCGCAATAAACAGTAGACACGATCAGACCATCCGCCCATTCCTATTCTATGCATCCGCTATCTATGTGCGCAGTGACTTAGATCATATGTTTCTTGAATGTACGAAGTATCAACAATCTCGACATAATTTCCTTTCAACATTAATAAGTACCTACAAAGTCCAATCTCCCTTCAACTTTTTAAATTTATTAACGTATCAAAAAAAAAATATTTACACCTGCATTATGAACTTCCTACATGATAATGACCTAAAACTATAGAATCTTATAATTTCCGAAAATCCAAAAATCCTTTATTGTGTTTCCTGTCAAAAGGGTCCACTTGTCCTTGTGAACTTTTAAAGTCGCCCTGATAGACCCCTGGGCGTGAAGTGTGTGTCCCTGTTCATTTATGTGTGCCTTTTAAATAAGCGTTTTTATATAATATTTACATATTTACACAACTATTAACTTAATCTTTAAGTGACTGGCTGAATGGCTGATCAGTCCATGCCAATACAAGAAAAAAAAAAAAAAAGTACTGACAGCGCCACAAAACTTAAAAGATGTTGACAGCGCACTTTCTCTTTGAAATAACCAAAGACGAGGTGAGCCGACCATATACGGCCTTGGCTTGTTATAAAAGGCCGATTAAATTGGGTGTTGTGCTGCAAATTATTTCAGTTCCGGTTAGTTTTCGGTGTTAATATCATTGGGCTAATGTTTATATTTCTTCTTGTCATTTATTCTACTTGTTGGCGGTTTTCACGAGAAATGGAGGTTGAATTTAAATTAGGCGATACTAAGCTCACAAACTTACATATTAGTTTAACACGGGTAATGACGTTCAATGTGAACCTTGACAATAATCGGAAATATAACCTATTGGTGAATCACATCCAGAGCATTGGGCCACATATTGTACAACTGTATCACATCTCATCGTTTGCAATAAACTAATGACAGATGATACAACTCTACATCATTATTTTCATTGTCACTGTAGATATCATTCATTTTAATTTCTGAGCATGCTGATGTATCCACATCATCAATTATGATATCGTTTTAGTATATTTTATCTGCCTTTATTTATTTTTTTTCTCGACCTCACATTTTTATATTGTGTATCTTTTCGGGGAATGTCAGATACTTTTCTCTTGGCTTTTTTTAGGTCCTTTGATGTAGGCTTTTTAAATATTCTTTACATTTCTTTATTTCGATTTCTTTTCTTCCAGCAGCTCTATTTATGTCATTATCAATGACGACGTTTTCAGGGACATTTAAGCTTCAGCTGGTAAAATATCTTCAGCACCAAATACGGAAAGATTCATTGTAAATATTCCTGTTGGGCTAAAAGCTTATTCTAAATGCTTTTTGAAACAACGAAGTAACTTCAAATGAAGTTATTTGTTCCCCGGCAAAGGACTTTATATAGAAACTGCACTCATTTCTGTAGTAAATCTTTAGAGGTCGAAAAGGGAACATCTACTGGCTGGATTCTACATCGGTACCAGCGGCTTGCATAGAAACGCCTTGCTTAAACAAATTTCTCTTGCATTCAGTGAGCACTCTGCTTTGTTAGTTGATCTACGCCAAGGTTTAAGCATTTGCAAAAAATATAAACATATAATCTAGTGCTTGTGGACAATACCAGTCACCAGACCGGTATGCGGTCTGCATACATTTATCTAAAATAGATTATAATGGCTAGTACTGTGTATTTATCCTCGATTTTAATACAATATACTATAGTACAAACAGATATATAAATATAAAAGAAATCAATAAATTATACTAGTACCATCTAAAACAAAGTTGGAACAAATGGCGTCGGTATAGACGCTGATGGCGGTTCTTACTTTTTGCGTCAGTTGCGACCGACATTACCCCCTTTTACCCTACAATATATTTTACTTTACTCTCGAACTATGTAAACCATACTATAGTACCTATCTATTTTATACCACCACAACGTAACCACTCGTCAGACCCAAGCAAAGCGGTAAAGCACTTAAAAATTCGAAACACGACCATTAACAGAACCTTTTATGAGCGCGACCACGAAAACCCAATAAAAAGCCTAAAAGCATTTTTGACATAACGCGAAGGTGTCGGAATTATTCGTTGGCCATTAACAACATTTAATGCAGCTTAAAATGTCGATCTGATAATGAATAAAATTGTTATTCGAAACGCATTACCCAGACTGGTTTGTATCAAAAAGGGATCGGGTCGATTAATGGCGATCCAGTTAACTTTGATCGAACTAATTTATTGAAGATATCAGCGGCGGGGATAATTTTTATGTATTATTGTATTGTATTAATAATTTAATGATTACATTTAAGCTAACATGTTGTTGCGACACCGTGCACACAACGGTACTGCCCTGGATTAACTCAACAACAGGCTGTTTCTTTATTTGATTGATCCTCTTTAATTACTACTAAGTTCCATATTTTCTTTTTCTTCAAGATACATTCACTCCAAAGAAAAGCCGTTCAAATGCAACGAGTGCGGAAAAGGATTCTGCCAGTCCAGGACCCTGGCGGTGCACAAAATTCTCCACATGGAAGAATCCCCCCACAAATGTCAAGTGTGCTCCAGGTCATTCAATCAGCGATCCAATTTGAAGACTCACCTTCTAACGCATACGGATCACAAACCCTATGAATGCAACAGCTGTGGTAAAGTGTTCAGGAGAAATTGCGATTTGAGAAGACATGCTCTCACCCACACCGTTGGAGATGTACCCCCGGAGGGATTGGAGGGAGGATTGGATGGTGATGGGGAGATTTTATCGCCTAGACCAAGGTATTGTTTGATATTCAGCTTTAGTCATGTTGTTTGTAAGTTTGTTAGTTGATCTCTTACTAATATTTAAAATTGTTGTTCATTAGATCTCCCTCTCAAGAATCCTGTGATGATGGTTCGATTCGTGTTTGTTCGCCTACTCCCGAGCGTACTCACTGCCACGAACCCCGATCGACTGCTTCACCATACACTATGAGGCCGCAAATGGACAAACTAGACTATAGACATGGGATGGAAGATGATGAAAACAACGAGGACGATCCAGAAATCGATCCAGGCCAAGAAGATTGTCCTGAAATTGTGAGCGAGTTAGATCAAGAGGTAAGAACACGTGTTTAATTCTATTTCCTCCCAAATAAATATTCCCCTCTTTGCAGGTTCCCATTCTTCCGACCTCGAGTTCTCTACCTCAACTACAAATACGACGGGACCTCCTCGCCAAACCCAGCACTATAACCAGCAAAACCATAGAACCCAACTTCCTGGGACCGTTCAGGAAGCGCGCATTCGATCAGGATCGGCCCAGCTGTTCCACTGGCTTCATGGGGTCTCCCAGGCCCATGGGTTCTCCCAGACCGCGAACTCCATCGAGCTACGGACACTCCAGACCTTTGAGTCCGCCGATGACCCTCAGGATGGGTGGCGGTGTTGCTAGCGTCCACCACGCGCAGTTTGCCCAAAACCTATCTATGCCTCAAAATATTTGTTTACCTTCGAGTACCATTCTGAAGCCGCCTGACGGAGGTCCAACTTACTCCAATATACCTCCAAATCTTCCGGCGAATATGTCACATGGCGGTATTATGCCGAGCACATCGAAAGGTGCCTCGAATGGAGGTCAGGTGTCACCTAATAGTATGCCAAGTGACCTGAGTATGAAGAAGGGTGATGGAGGTATTCCTCTTCCGCCCCCTCAAAGACCTCCTCAGAAAAAGACCGGGTTTACTATAGCGGATATCATGGGAAGGTAATAATTATTTGACTAAAGGACATTTTTAGGTTGTTTAGTGCTACTCAATTAAAACACTATAATATTGATAAAAATAAAGGTCTGTCTTTACCACCAAATAACTTTATTTGCCCCTCTAGGGTAGAAAACAAGGGTTATAGAAAATACATGAAATGATGAAGGATTAGAATAAATTTCTTAAAGTTGTTGTACTAGTTTCGACTTTAGGGAAAGTCATCTTCAGCAACTAATCATTTAAGAAATTTTGTAATGAAAAGTAGTTAAAACAGTCGGGAGAACAATGGGTGATTCAACAATAAAATACAATGAAATGCAGTTTATGCAACCATTGGAATAGACAGCAGCCAGTCAGTCTCATTTTAAATTAATAATTAATTTCTTCTTTTACAACATGTTCTAATTTCAACATTCTTGAATCACTGTATTATGGTTAGGGTCTTTTATCCCACTTGCGTTTAATCATCTCCTTCCGTTGAGATACTTCGTCCTTATAATAAGCTGCTGTCTATTCCAATGGTTGCATAAACTGCATTTCATTGTATTTTATTGTTGAATCACCCATTGTTCTCCCGACTGTTTTAACTACTTTTCATTACAAAATTTCTTAAATGATTAGTTGCTGAAGATGACTTTCCCTAAAGTCGAAACTAGTACAACAACTTTAAGAAATTTATTCTAATTCTTCATCATTTCATGTATTTTCTATAACCCTTGTTTTCTACCCTAGAGGGGCAAATAAAGTTATTTGGTGGTAAAGACAGACCTTTATTTTTATTTACAATCTCGCCACAGAACATGGACTACTTCTTAAATACTATAATATTGTGTGTGCGGATTCTTGTGTACAGTGTTTCAATTTTTTAGTGATTATTAAATGTAGACAAGGAGTCTACTGTAAAACGGTAGGAATATTTTTGGTTTTAGTTGTAGATACGTTTTACGACATCTTTTGACATTTTTTTTCGTGTATCTAATTTTATATGTATTTATATTAACTATGTTGCTGGAAACTTTAAAAACTTCTGTATATTTTTAATGAATTCTTAATTACTATAAAAAGTTCCTTGTTATTAAAGCTATGCATATTAAATAGTTTATATTGTAACATTTTTTCATATGTAAATTATGTTGAAAGGGACCCTGACTCGCAATGACATTTGTAAAAAAAAATATTATAAGTTAATTATAAGGGATTTTATATTAGATGTAAAGCAAAGTTGACGTTTTGATGTTAACAGCCGAGAAAAGCCAACAACGAGAAGCGACAATATGACATTTAGCGAAATCGTTGGAGTGGAAGGTAACCCTTCCAAATGTCACAAGTTTAAGCCGGCCGTGTTTCAGCTTTCAGCCGGTAGTCGATGATTTATCGTTATCGAGTTTCGTTGTCATTTTTGTTGAAAGAAATGTATTGTTTAACTGTTTGTTTTTATGAGTGCTGTGCTATTGTAAAACTATGCGTGGTAACCTGTGCGTTTCGAGGGTATCACTCAAAAGAAGGTCAAGGAATAAGCTTGTTTGCATTTCCGAAGGAAAGGAGCTTTAGGATTGTTGATTAAAAGTGTAAGAAAAGGTAACAAAACTGCTGTTTAATAATTAAAAAGAAATAAAGGGATACATAAATAAATACATATATAAATACATAAATAAATACATAAATAAATAAATAAATAAATAAAAATAAGAAAATAATGTTTTTCTACTTTTATTATAGTAAGAACCTACCTACGCATCATCCCTAAAACTCTAATTACACACTATATTGTTAGAAGCCAAGCAGTGCGTAAGAGCAATTACGTAATATTATAATGTCTGTATTAACAAGGGCAATTTTCGCTAACGCTCGTACCGTAATTTTCGAAATCGTGTGAAATAGGCTTATTACAACTCTTGGTATGTAATATACTATTTCTATTCCTTTCTAAAATGCACTATCACTAAGTAACGCACAATAAATAAAACATTTCAAAAATATTTTCATTTTATTTCATTTTTTTATGATTTTACGAAATTTGCTGGAAAGCCAATTATATGAAACACCTAAGAAATTCATGAAAAGGTACTTCTTGCTAGGTACCCACATCTTTTATTTCAGTGTAAAGCATTTACTTCATCGCTTTAGTGCTTCTTTTAGTGTAGTAACTCGGCCAACTGTCAAAATTTCAAGGTGAAGGACATATAATTTGGTCCCCATTTAATCAATCCTAAACTCGGGATTTTGTCGCTTCTCGTTGTTTGTTTTTCTCGGGTTAACAGCTTATCAACTGATTTAAAGAACTTTTCTAAGCTCTACTAGAACATTTTTGTCGTTATGGTGTTTCATTCAACACAATGTGTATAATATCCTTGTACAATTAATTTTTAGGTTTCTAATTGCTTTAATTTATAAACGTTTTGCAATATATTTAAAAGCAATTATTAGGTTTTGTAAATGAATACTTTTTAAATGCGTATTTATAGTCGTATATATTGAATAAAATTGATGTCTACACGTATTCTTTTGTTTGTCCGTAAAGTTGTTTCCAAAACACTTTTAAACTTAAATTGATGCTTTGTTTGCGAAAAAACAACTATTTTATGAACAATGATTAATTAATCCAAAGTTAATTATATTTCTGATCGGTATAATTTATTTTCACATTTTTTACTTCAAATTTAAATCACCTACATTATTTCCATCCCTGTAAATATTTATTTTTTAGCGTTAATTTAGAAATAGTTCCAATGTATTTTTTTTAAATGTACCTACTTTAAAATAGAGATAAAAATGATTTTTCCAAAAGATCTCTTTAATATTTTTAAAAGTACTCAAATGTTTAAAAGCACGTTCTTGTGTTTGATTTAAAATTTTAAGAGTTATATAAAATTATTTTTAAATTTATGCGACCTTGTTATATACAACGTAAGTATTTTTAAGTTAAAGTATGTTTTGTGATTATTTTTAATAAATGAAAAAATATATTTGTTCTATTTTATTTTAATAGTCGTGCTACAGTCAGAATCAGTACTAATGATGTATACATTATTTTAATATGTAAGTAAACCGGATATTTACAATATCTTTCAGTATTTGTAAATATTACCTGCATTATTTATACGTTCAAGGTAGTAACGTCACTAAAAACATAACGCGGCAAAAGGTTAAGGTTCTTTACTCATAAGGTGTACAAAAAACTAAGTAAATTAATTACAAATTTATCACTTTTGGTCTGGACCTATTTTTTTTTTGCCAGCGGGTATAGCGTTGTTTTGAATTTAGTTTTGTAGATAATTGGTTACAGTTCTTACCGCAGTGCCAATAAAAGAAAGGAAAAGTATATCATATTTTTTTGGTGGTCAGGCACAGAGCTGTAGGATAAATCCTTTATGGCGCTCTGCAAGCGGTATCTAGGTTCAAAACTGTTGAGGTTCTTAATTCGGAAAAGTATGCCAAGCTTCTGCGAGGCTGCCTTAGCAATGGAGGCAAAGTGACAATGCCAAGACATATGACTATCCATATTGACGCCCAGTAAATAAATTAATAAAGCCAAGGGAATGGAGTATCCCGCCATGACTATATATGTTTCTTTACTATAACTCTTTTAAAAAAATTGTTGGGATGTAAGGTTTCGTGCTACCTAGAGATGTGCAATGTGCATTGGTAGTTCATTTCTCCACCGTCAATTGGACGGCGTTATGGAGACAGCTACCAACCCACAATTTACCCTTTATTGAGTTAGACTGATATTTTGATACCTTTTAGAATGTATTACTGATATGTAAAAACTTCCAGTCCACCAACGTAAATAAAACACTGAACCGAAAAGCAACTACTACACAGTTCAATTTTACTCAATACCCATTTCTGCAGAAGCCTCTCAACTCACAAAAGTCAATTACTTTTCAATGTTTAATAATAAATTTAAAAGCATATATATTTAAGAAAAACTTCTAATGTGTTTTCCAATTATTAGTATGCAGAATAAAAATTATGCTTCAAATAAAGTAGAATTTATTACGGAAAATCTTTGGAGCTTTTTATTTCAGCTTGATGTAAACGTGGATTGATAACTTTCTGCATAACACCGTCCAATAAATGTTCTTTGTCCTTCTCATATGCCCAACTCTCCTTCGTCCAATAATTCCCCTCCGTACAATTCTCCTCCGTTCAATTCCTCCTCGCCCAATAATTTTCTTCCGTACATTCTTCCAATGTTCGGATTTTTATTTTTTTTTAAAAGATAGGTAGGTCTGGTTGCCTGGCCCCCTCGGTCCCTACGGACCTTAATCCTTGTGATTATTGTATTTGGAGATCACAATTATAAGGGGACGATATATCTAACCAAACATAGGTTAAAATTATGCCCAAAGTGATGAAAATTAGAATAAGTAAACAAATATAATGTTTTCTTGTTGTTTACAAAATTAATTGGCGTACAAATTTTGGGAAAAAAAATTAACCTGACAACCCAGTATCTACGCTATTGATTTAAATAATTTTATATTTTAAAATGCGTGTATTTATTTATTTATTTATTTTATTTATTTCCTTTAAGATTTACAACAGTAAATATAGGATATTGTCATTGATAATAAAAAATATACAATATATATATAAAACAATACACAAGTAATAAAACACACAATGGAGCAATCCAATAAACATAAGCAATTTAAAAATTTAAGGTTCTTAAATTAAAAATGGGAGTTCAGGTACTCCGATACAGAATAATAGGCCTTATTGGTCAAAATCCCTTTAACTGTTTTATTGAATATTTTAAAAGAATTTATCTGTTTAATTTGCAAGGGTAACTTGTTATATAATTTGATCGGTAGAACATTTGTTTGTCACCGTCGACAGTCTATGACGAGGAATATCAATATTTAAGTTTTTCCTAAAGCGATACTGCTCATTCAACTCACGAGTCTGAACAAATGCATCAATGTTTGACTTAACATAAGTTAGGGAGTTATAAATAAACAAAGAATGAAATGCCAGGATTCCAAGCTGAGGAAACAATTCACGACATGAAAAAGATCGATTCTTAAACATCATCGTTCTAATAATTCTTTTTTGTTGAATAAAAATTTCATTTACTCTGGAACTGCAACCCCAAGCTAAAACTCCGTAATTTAAACAGGATTGAACATATGAAAAGTAATACAATTTTAGAAGGTCAAGATTAATTTTATTACGCAGCTGCCAGACAACAAAACATAACGTAGCTAGTTTTTTCAGTACAAAGTCTACATGATGATTCCACGATAGTTTTGAATCTATGAAAATTCCGAGAAATTTAACAACATATGCCTGTTTAAAGGCTTCCACACACCGACGCGGCCACGGCCACGGTAGCGGTGGCGACCAATCTAAACACATAGAAATAAATGAATGAAATCATACCAGCGCGGGCAGGTCTAGATCAAGCGGCCTAGGGCAGCGTTCTGATACGCGGTGACGGTCAAATACAACGTGTCAACTTTGACTGCGAGAAGTGACAGTAATAACAGCAAATAATATAATAGAATTATTAATAGAAAATGTTAAACCCAAATTATAAAAATATAAGGGCTAAAAACCAGGTGTTGGACAAAGAGCTAATAGTAGGGCTCTTCTTCCACATCGTCTTATCATAATAACAATAAATAGAAATAAAAATGAAATCTGGACGTTTAAAAATATGTTTTCGTATACATAAAATCTGTAAACGGCAACTACCTTACAGCTCCACTCACCGCTTTGGTGTGAATACACCCGACCGCTGATATGATCGCCACCGCGGCCGCCACCGCTACCGTGGCCGTGGCCGCGTCAGTGTGTGTAAGCCTTAATAGTTTTATTATTTAATTTAACCAATAAACTTTTATTTAGATCACGAAGACAGAAAAAAATTAATTCAGTCTTATCTTCATTCAGAATCAACCCATTTTCCTCGCAGTAGTTCTGCATGGAGGATACCGCATTGCCTGCACCCCTGCTAAGAGCCTCAGCATCTGAACCAGCACACGTGACAGCGGTGTCATCGGCAAAGAGAGAAATATAATGGTCTTTAAAGTTATTTGAGTCAATGTCATTTAATGGATATCAACCACAATCCATTACCAAATTACATAGTTTTCGATCAAGATCGTGATTCTGATATTTAAAAATAAAATAAAAAACTGATGAAGCATATAATGCCTTATTACTTATGGAGAATCACCCCTTAAAATTTGTCAGGAGAGTTTCTGGATAGCCCGTAGAGAAGCGAAAATAAGAAGT
The DNA here is from genome assembly GCA_963920685.1 of Polydrusus tereticollis. Taxonomy (NCBI): domain Eukaryota; kingdom Metazoa; phylum Arthropoda; class Insecta; order Coleoptera; family Curculionidae; genus Polydrusus; species Polydrusus tereticollis. The sequence continues at coordinate 11,932,998 of OY987333.1, forward strand.
TAGGTATTTGATTTAAAAAATTAAACAATATTTTTTTATAAATCCTCCCCACATATTGCTGTATAGGTAAAATACCTTTCATTTTTCCGTTTCCTCCTAACCAGAAGGTTATAAATAAAACAGTGTGCTTAATTGATTGATTGTAAAATATTCCTAATGCTAATTGTTATGCCATGCCTACTTAACATCTGATTATGCTTTCTAATTAATACCATAATATACCACTTAATTACTATAAGCGGAATGTATTTTTACGTAAAAAGGTCAGTACTCATTTACAATGTAATGTGATATCATTGAGGTGAAATGATATCATATTATGTTATTTGCAAAGGCCTGGTGTGGATTACAACAAGACTCAAAATTAACTCCATTATATCAAGCAAAAAAGGTTTTACTTGAGGGAAATAAGATTTTAATATCGAGGAAGAAGTTCCAACGCATTTTTTGTGCTATTCCGTAAAACCCATTATTGCGTGAATTATACAAGAAATTGGATAAATTAGCAATGAATCAAATTAATTGTAAGGACTGTTTTTTGTACTTTGGAGAATTTAATATTTTCAAAATGAAAATACAATTACGCCAAATTAATTTTTATTGTTTTAACACACTTTTTTAACGTGTCTTTTTAACCTAACTTGCAAACCGATTGGCCGACTCTACTTTTCTCGGCACGGTACACTGAGAAAATTATCCAACACCTGATATAAAAAGTATTATATTAGTTATTAGAATTCCGCATACGTATTTGGACAGCGCGACAGTTCGCTACCAAAGACATTAGAACTAATGTCTTTGTTCGCTACTGTAACTAATCTCGCTTTGCTAAAATGTGGTTATAGTGGTGATAATTTACTTTGTATACCATTAATAAGAATTGCTAATATCAGTGATAATCTAGATAATATCGAATATCATACTTTTTTTCCACTTAAAAGATAGTTCATACCCAATTAGTGTTGTAAATGGAAATATTTCCGTTGGAAATATTTCCATGGAAATGGAAATATTGGAAATTTCCGAACTTGTCTCGGAAATATTGGAAATATTGAGAATATTGGAAATATTTAAAAAAATATTTAAAACTTGTTCTAAATGATTCAAAACAAATGTTTATTATATCTTTTATATTTTGTAACCCTATACTAATAATACAGTTTTCACAAACACATATGAATATCTCCAGCTCGACGATTCTCCGATTTATTGGCAACGGCAACATTGGATTTCTACCTGGAAAGCGGGTAAGCCCCGAGCGCATCGGATAATATGTTAAAGCAAGCACATGAGTGCCGCAGTCCGCAGTGCGTTTTAAGAGTAGATTTTTATACAGTATATGTTGTGTAAAGTATATTTTGTAAGTTTTTAAAGTATATTTTTGATTCTTTGATAGTGTCGATGGTTAGTGAGTTTTAAAATGGGGAAAACAAAAGACATTGTTTGGAAGTATTGCATTTCTAAAGGTAACAATATTTAGCAGTGCATGTATTGCAGTAAAACGTTCTTTAAAAATGCGTCCAGGATGAAGGCACATCTAAGTAAAGTTTGTAAAGGCTGTCCCAAGCAAGTAAAAAAAAAATTTATGCAAAATGACGAAGAAAACGGCTCATCAAGCGACAACGAATGTGTTTTGGTAAATGAAAGCATTTTGAGTGATAATTCCACTGTTGTTGCCTCTGAATCAGAACGCTCAGTATCAGAAATACTACCACCAGTACCGTCAACCTCAAGTTTTACAGCTACTTGTAGTACTAGTACTATTAACAGTTCCAGTATTGACATTGATGTCGAAATGCCGCCCACGAAACCATCTACTTCCGATGTTGTGAATGAAATGAAGAAACCTGCTACTTCTTTAATGAAACCTGCTACTTCTTTAATGAAACCTGCTACTTCTGGAAGTGTTTTGGCATTTGCTGACCGAATTTCCAAAAAAAATCAAGTAAGTACCGTAGATTATTGCTAAAAAATATCGTTGTTTAATATTTAATAAAATAGGAATACAAAAAAATGTGGGAGTTGTAAGCACACCCTGTATACAGAATGAGGATATTGAGGATCTATTTATGAATTAAAAAGCAGGATTAGAATTTCACTGACTTAAATAGAAAGATATGCGGAATACAGATACTATACTACTACCTTTTTTTTACAGGAAAAAATCGAAAACCAACTAGCTCGTGCAATATACGCCAGTTACTGTCCATTGTCCATCCTTGATAACGCCGAATGGCTTAAGCTCTTTAAGATGATTCGTCCAAGTTTTGTACTACCAAGTAGATATAAACTGTCGAATACAAAGTTGGATGCAGCGTTTAATGAAGTAAAGGAGAGGGTTGAAACTACAATTAATGAAAGTGAAATTCTAGGTCTACAAAGCGACGGGTGGAGCAACATACGAAACCAAGGAGTCATAAATTGTATAATCACTACACCATCACCTCTACTGGAAGCTTCTATTGAAACTAAGTTGCAAAGACACACTGCACAGTATATAGCTGAAGAAATGGGGAAGATAATTGAAAAATACGGACCAAACAAATTCTTAGGTTACGTTTCAGATAATGCAAAAAATATGCAACTTGCTGGAACCATACTAAACGAAAAATATGATATCATTCCATATGGTTGCCTTTCCCACGGTCTTAATTTGTTATGTAATGATTTGCTTAAAATTAATACTATGTCGGCTCTAATTGACAAAGTTACAGATATTGCAAAAGAGATCAAGAAAAAACAAATTCTTTATGAACTTTTACGAACAAAGCAAAAAGAAAACAAAAATGTAGAGCCAAATGCAGGTGCCATTCACTTGCCTGTAAAAACTCGCTGGTCTTCAATTTTGACCAGTTTAAAAAGTGTGTACAGCACTAGGCTCAGTTTACAAGGAGTTGCAGTTAGCCAAGAAGCAACACAAATGATTGATAAATATGTTAAGCAGTGGATATTAGATGACGAAGTATTTTGGGGTCAAATTTCCAACCTAATTAACATTTTTCAACCTATTTGCAAATGGTTAAAAATTGTAGAAGGAGATTATGGCACTATTCACTTTGCTGTAAAAGCATTTCATGATATTAAAAGGGTGGTTCAGAACAACCTTGCATTGTCCCCACTTAACGACAGAGAGAAAACTGAATTGTTGGAGTTTGTTGACAAAAGAGAAAAATTTGTTATTAAACCCATACATTATGCTGCAGAATTACTAGATCCAAAATCACAAGGTTCTGAACTTGATGAAACACAAATTCTTTCAGCAATAGAATGCATACTTAACATAGCAAGAAATAAACTCAATATAAAAGAGCAAGAAATAATAGATGAAATAGCAAATTACCGTTGTAGAAGTGGTAAATTGTTTGGCAATAATTTTATATGGAAAAGTAGTTTTCATAACCCAGTCTCCTGGTGGAAAGGACTTTGTTCTTCATCTTCTTTATCAAAAGTAGCGTCACGAATTTTGATGATGCCAGCATCTTCAGCAGCCACTGAGCGCAGTTTTAGCGTTTATAGTCACATTCATTCTAAAAAGAGAAACAGGCTTACTAATGATAGAGCGGCTAAACTGCTCTACGTATCCCACAATGAAAACTTGCTAAATAAAATTGAAAAGGGCGATAGGTCAATTTTTATTTCCGACACTGACACTAGTGACACTGTTAAAGATTTTGAAGAAGTTGACTGGCATGAAGAAGACCCTAATGCCGAAGATAATATTGAGGATGATGACGACAGCGATGAAGATATGCCTCTTGCTCGACTTGTTTGTAAAAAATAATTATTTTTTTTTACAAATTTGACCCTATTTCTATTTTTTTGATGTTTACCATTTATTTGTGTTCATGTATAAGAAGCGTTCTATTTTTTGTTGTTATTTTTTAAATAAATATTTAGTTTTTTCTTATTTTTTTTAGTCTTTAATTTGTTTCCAATATTTCCATATATTTCCAATGTTTCAGGAAATATTTCCGGAAATATTTCCAAACATATATTTCGGGAAATTTTACAACACTATACCCAATACCGAATATAAGAAAGGTTCCAATACCTATTATAAGAAGGTTCTGATACTGTGTATTATAATATCTGATATACTGGGTGCATGGTCCACTTACGAAAGCATATTTTCCATGAGATATGATTCGCCAGATGTTCCTGATTTTGATATGGCTCTATCATAGTTGATTCCTTTTTAGCAGAAACAACCTTATTCAGATGAAAACTATCGAAAATATAATAAATAATAAACACTGACCGGCACGAAAACGGGCACCTTTAAATTTTAGGAATATGATAGGTCATTATCTTGACAATAAACTATTAGTTTCAAGTTAAACGTAAAATTTTCCCTAAGTCATATTATACGAGGGAAACCAATATATGTTGTTTTTTAGGCCTAATTTTGAATCATCCTGTGAAGTTGTCAGGCAGGCCAGGAATGTTAAAAAGCTAGTGGGTATTAAGGTGTGTCTATTTTTAACATTTTGTTTTTTGATTCGTTTTGATAGCTTTATTTTTGTCGAAGTTGTGGGTTTTTAAAGAACATAATAACATTTTTAATTAACATTTTTATTTTCCAAAATAAAAGTATTAATCACATTGGCAAATAACATATAAAAAATATACCCAATAACAATACTAATATCGAGTATTACCTCCACGAACTTGGATCACAGCGTTTATTCGTCGTGGCATACCTTGCACCAAGCGATTTATATCTCCTTGAGGTATAGCTGCCCATAGCTCGGAGAGTGCTCTTCGCAGTTCATCCAAAGTTCTAGGGGCCGGTACTAGATTTCGAATTCTTCTGCCAAGCATATTCCAAACATGCTCGATAGTATTTAAATCTGGACTGTGTGGTGGCCCGTTCAGCGATGAGATGTTAGCTTCACTAAGGTAATCCCTAACTATCCGAGCTACATGAGGTCGCGTGTTATCGTGCATAAAGAGAAAACGAGTTTCTGCCAACGCTGCGTGTGGAACAACATTATCTGCTAGTATCTCATTTATATACCGTTCAGCAGTGATAGATCCTCTTGGAACAAGATATAAGGCGGTGCGTGATTCTATGGAAATTCCGGCCCAAACCATAACTGAACCACCTTGAAAACTTACTCTTGGAGTGAACGCGCATTCGGCATAACGTTCACCTGTTCGCCGCCATACTCTTTCCCGTCCATCTGGGGATCTTAAACGGAATCTGGATTCGTCAGTAAATAATACCCGTCTCCAATCATTTTCCTCCCAATTTTGATGTTCTCTGGCAAATCGCATTCGAGTGAGACGATGTTCCCTATTAAGCTCTGGTCCCGTAGCAGGTCGTCTTGACAAGAGGTTTGCTTTATTTAGCCTCCTTCTAACAGTTCGCTCACTTATGTTTACGTTCCTTACATGATGTATTTCATTTCTTATTTGCACTGCTGGTAAATGTCGATTTCTTAGTGATAAATTTATAATAAAACCCGTCTCAAGAAAACGAGCGTAAATACGCTGCACTGTACTTCGCGTACATCTAAACCTATTGGCGACATAACTTTGGTATCTGCCATCTTGAATTAACGCCACAATCGCCGATACCACTTTTGGGCTTAAACTCTTTTCTGTCAAAATAATTGACAACTTACAACAATTATGTATTTAAAAGGACGCCATCAAAATGATTCCATGGAAATGAAAACAATATTCCATGGATGTGTTGATTAATATTACCGGATCAAGACAAATCAAAAAATAAAATGTTACGAATAGACACTCCTTAACACCTACTAGCTTTTTAAAATTCCTGGCATGTCTGACAACTCCACAGGATGATTCAAAATTAGGCTTAAGAAACAACATATTGGTTTCCCTCGTATAATATGACTTAGGAAAAATTTTACATTTAATTTGAAACCAATAGTTTAAAGTCGAGAAAATTACCTATAATATTCCTAATAAATCAATAAAATCGGTTAAAAACACTCCTCCTCGATTCGAAATGTGCTGTACCTATAAACATATATTACACACAAATAAAACATGAGAATCGAAAGAAAAAGAAAGCTTAAACTGACAAATTTAAGTCCACCTACAAAATACAAATCTTATTTCTAAGATATACAAAAATTTCTTTTCCTAATGGTTTAGTCATAATCTCTGCCAAATTTTGATCTGTTGATACGTATTCAATGAAAATTTCCTTTCGTAAAACTAAATCTTTCAAGTAATAATGTTTTATATCAATATGTTTGGATCTTTTAGAGTTTTCATTACTCTTTGACATTAAAATTGAACTTTTATTGTTGCAGTATAGTATAGTATCTTTACAAATATTAAAATCATTTAAAATTCCTTTCAAATTAGTAAGGTCTTGAGCTGAAGCTGCTGCTGCTACACACTCCGCTTCAGCTGACGATAGCGCAACACAACTCTGCTTTTTAGAAACCCAAAATACGGGATTCGCTCCATATAATATCATGCATCCGCTAACGCTTTTTCGGTCTTCCTTATCTGTTCCCCAATCTGCATCTGAATATCCATTTAATTTTATATCATTACCTTCATTCTTGTTATACGTTAGTCCCATTTCTTTTGTACCCTGTAAATAACGTAATATTATTTTACCTGCATTCCATGTTTCCACAGTTGGTCGATCTAAAAATCTGCTTAAATAAGACACTGCATAACCTATATCTGGCCTTGTTGTTATAGTCAAATACATTAGTCCTGCAATTAACTGACGATACGGTACATCTTGAAGTATCTTGCTTTCTTCATTATATTGAAATCCTTTTTCCATTGGTGTTCTTTTTGGATTACGTTGTGCCATATTAAAATTGGTCAACAATTTATCTATGAATTTTGTTTGATCAATCTTCATTAAGTCTTCTGTTCTAGTTATATTCATCCCCAAAAATTTTTTGATTTCTCCTAAGTCTTTTGCTTGAAAGTATTGCTTCAAAAGTTCAACTGTATGTGCTACTTCTATCTCATTACCAACAACTAACATATCATCTACATAGATCAGAATCCATACTTTTCCATTGTAATATAAACAACAGCCATAGCTTGATCTTCTAAAGATATTTTTAGTCGCAAAATCATTAAACGTATCATTCCACACTTTAGGTGACTCTTTTAGACCATATAAGGCTCTATTTAGTTTTACTACAGGTAAATTACTTTTTAGTCCTGCTGGTGCATAAATATATACTTCACTTTCCAAAATTCTAAAATGCTGTAGGAATGTCCAATTGTCTTACTCTCCAGTTTTTTTGTAGTGCTATTGATAGAAGTAATCTAATTGTTGATGTTCTCGCAACTGGTGAATACAGTGATTCAAATGGATCTTCCTCCTTTTTCTGAAAGCCTTTCGCAACAATTCTTGCCTTTTTAGTTCCGTCTTCTTTTGTTCTAAAAACCCATTTTGTTTGTATAGCTAGTTTCCCTTCTGGTATCTCTGTTTCCATCCAGGTCTGTAATTTGTCATGAGAATCTAGTTCTTTCTTAATTGCTTTTTTCCATTCTATATCTTTACTGCTTCCTCATTTTGGATAGGATCTTCTCCACTTGATGATATTAGGCAATATGTTGTGTAAGTTTCATATTGACTTAGATGTCTTGGTTGAGTGATTCTTCGATCTAAGGCTAAGTACACACTAAAACTTTAACAATTGAAAGTCTCATTCCAAGATGACTCCGTGAAGCAAGTGCTCTTGTGCTCTTACGCAGTCTTTACGACTTAAGAAATTGAACTCCCTACGATACCGGGGCGTTTTTCTGATGTAGGTACTTTCAAGTGATAGTTAGGGAATCAATGTAAAAAAGCAGTTGGTAATGTAAACGTTAAGTATCGACCAGTATATTGTCGTGAATGCTTGTATCATGCCATCGTAACCTGCATCAAGGAATAAAAACACAAGTGTTTAAGTGAACAATTGTTTTAATCAAAAGCAGAAAACTAAGGAACTAGTATTGGCCACGCAGTAGAAATTAACGTAACCATCAGGTGCCTACGACGCTCTTAAAGCCAAATCTTTTACTTGCCTCAAACCCAATGAGTAATTATTATATTTCCATTACAATAATTACTCATTCAATATGTATCGCAAACACATCTAACACAAAGAGAAACGATGGATTTACCGTGTCTAGGCCGCGTCAGTAAAGATAGGTGTAAACCGCTATTGTTGAACAATTACTTCTTTATAATAGTGCCGATTTAAATTCAGGTGTTGTTCGAACACACCTTCAGTGCGGTAGCATGAATTGCGACAGTCCACAGGCATTAGCATGAATATTTACCATATTATAGCGCAATATTAGTCACTTTCTTTGTTTGAAGAAGTGCCGAAATTACTACGGAAACTCGCATGTGTCACATAAAGTAAGATTTTTCACAGGCACAATATATTTGGGCATAATATACTTCATCAAAGCAGTGATGTTCAATTATTTTGCCTCTGCATCGACAAAATAAACACAAATATAATTTGGGCAGTGAAGGCCGCTAACCAATCAGTTATCCACACAACATAAATTGATGTTACAATCTTTTGCTAAAGTCACAAAATTCTACCACACAATTTCCCTTAGTTTTATGAAAAGGCACTCGCACAGTTACGAATAAACGTCACAATTTCAAGTCAACTTAAGGGTTAACTGGAAATTACTATTCCAGTACCTTTTACGTTAAACCCCCCTTAGGCATGACATAGAAATGACGTAACAGTGGCACAATGGTCTTTGATCGAACTGTGTTTGTCAAATTGCAAAAAGGGAGATGCATTTTTTTAAATTATTATTCCGAGAAAAATATTTAATTGGGATTGGGAATTATTTGATAAGCGCTGACTTGCTAAAATGGGGCGGTGCACCGTCGTGCACATACCACATTTGATTTCTAATATCTAAGAGCACATTATCTAATAAACCGTTCAAGTGTTTTAGCAAGAATTGCAAATACATGGCATCATTTAATCTGTCTTCAATAATTAATGGTAAAATTAGATGATTCCCAATAACCCCCGCACACATGTTAACCATGGACTTTTGTTGGTGCTTTGTCGGTACTGTTGCATGGGGATTTTCTTTATGCCAGATATGCAAATGATGGCAATTTATTACTCCGTCTCAGATAAAAACCGGCTTCTTCCTTGAACAAAACAATACTAGTAAAATTATTTAGTTGGCTTTCACAGGATAATCAGCGGGAGACGTGGTATGCAGAAAACCGAAATAAACTAAATTAGCAATTTAATTTATCCAATAAAATTCCGTTTAAGGTAACAAAATATTCGGCAACTACATGATTCTGTTAAATGAACTGATTTTTTTTCAGAAAATATATTACCTGCAATATACAGTATGTCCGCGGATGCGGTTAACAAGAGGACAAATGGACCAAAAATTGAAAGATACGAAAAAAAGTCATTCTTGATAAAAAAAAATGTGCTTGTCGAAAAAATAGGAATTACGTTGAGAAAGTTGATTCTTAATATACTGAACGTCTTAAAAATTCAAAAACATTAAATCAAACAAGAGCAAACAGTCATTTTTTGGACTTTTAACGTCAAATAATAAATAAAACCTAGCTCCAAATTTAGTCCTAAGCCTGATTCCGAACTTACTAAAGGAAATTGGAATTTATCAAATTAAAGAAAAAAAATTAAACATTTTTGCAAGCCCGCATTTTACTACTTTTACTTGATTATTACCTTTACATTCCTAGACATTAAAAAAAATAAATTTACAATGGACGAAACATAACACACAATAGTCATAGTCATAGTTCAAAAACCCCTCCACCACATTCAACACACTTTTCCAACTGCTTACTACTGTGATTAAAACTGGCTTAAATCTCTTCAATTGATAATGATTCCACTGCTCGCATAATTCTTAGTTCTAAAATTTTGACATTACTATCCATTGGTTGCGCAAAAGTAAGCTGCTTTATACGGCCCCAAAGGAAAGAATCGGCTAATGTCAGATCGGGGCTTCTTGGGGGCCATAAAACTGGCCCATTTCTTCCTATCCATCTCACACCGAATTTTCTGTTCAGCCATTCACTGACCTCTCCAGCGAAATGAGCGGGGCACTTATCGTGTTGAAAATATATTGCGTTGCGATGATCCAGGGGCAGTTCTTCAAGATGATCGCAAAGGAATGTATCTAGTAATTGCAAATAGCTCGCTCTGTTACAAGTACCTTCGAAAAAATAAGGCCCAATGATACCGTAATATAAAATAGCACACCACACATTAACTTTTTTAAAGTACTGACGTCTTGCGGGAATTCTAAATTCAGGATTCTCTTTACTCCAATATCTGACATGTTGAGAAGCAACAGTTCCGTTGGTTGAAAATGTTGATTCATCAGAAAACATTATAAGCTTGTGAAAATTTCTATTGAAGGTACAAATCTCATTTCCAACCCATAAACAAAAATCTAGCCTTTTAGCTTCATCCCCAGCCTCAAAGGATTGGTTGAGATGATGCTTGTAAGTGTAAAGTTTATTATCTTTTAAAACTTTTTGAATGGTAGATTTTTGTACCACCTCTAAATGCTTAGCCCTGTTTCTCAAGGAAAGCAATGGATTTTCATTTACAGATTGCAATATCAAAACTGTACAGGCATCTTCCTCATTATATTGCTTCTTCTCTTTTTTAATGTCAATGACTGATCCTGTTCTTTGAAATTTTTTTACCAGTTTGTGTACACCAACTTTCGAAACGTACACGCCAGGAAATCTGCGTTGGAATTCCTCCACTACGTAGCGATAAGAGCACTGACCATTTCCATAACATTGCACTATAAAAACTCTTTGTTCTACGGTCAGCATTCTCGAGAATATTTATTTTGACACTGACACTAACAACTACAACAACAGGTAATAATGTATAGGTATAAAAGTTCTAATATGAAAGTAGTAAAATGCGGACTTGCAAAAATGTTTAATTTTTTTTTTAATTTCATAAATTCCAATTTCCTTCAGTAAGCTCGGAATATGAAATGAAATGAAATGAAATGAAATGAAAAGTCTGTATTTGTCCATTAAACAACATAAATAAGTACAATCATCCGACAATCAAACGCAGTACAAAATGTTTGCCCATTAGGCGTAGGACGTGTCTTAAAATAGTTCAAAACTACTATTAAATTATATAACTTAATTTAAAATATAAGCAACATATTATTGCAGCAAAATATAAAATTCAAAATAGTTAAAAATCTAAAAATTTAAAAATTCACCAGCATGTTACTACCAAATTATATAACTTAATTTAAAATACAATCATTACATTATTACAACAAAATATGACATAGAAACAAGTAAAATGTTATAAAATTGGTGATCACTTGGCACCACAACTACAGATTATCTCGAAAGAACTCCTCCAGAGTGTAGTATGCCCTTGAAACCAGCAGTCTTTTTAGATATTTCTTCACAGAATTTATATCCTGTCTCCTAACCTGGATAGGAATTTTGTTAAAAATTTTTATAATGGAGGAATGTACATTTTTTTGTATGTAAGTAAAATTGCATTTCATGTCTTTTAGATTTTCTTTGTGTCGAGTGGGGTGGTGGTGCTCTCGGTCACAGTTTTTAAATAGATTTATGTTTTGTTTGACAAAGATAACAGCCTCATATACATAGAGTGATTGAAGAGTGAGGATCTTTGCTTCGACAAATTTAGGTTTGCAAGAGTCAATGGATAAGGGTTAGGACTAAATTTGGAGCAAGTTTTTTATTTATTATTTCACGTTAAATGTCCAAAAAATGACCGATTGCTTTTGTTTGATTTTGTATAATAAGAATCAATTTTCTCATCGTAATTTCTATTTTTTCGACAAGCAATTTTTTTTTTTATCAAGAATGACTTTTTTTCGTATCTTTCAATTTTTGGTCCATTTGTCCTCTTGTTAACCGCATTCGCGGACATACTATATATCACTTGATGATGTGTATTGCCACAATTAACAAAAACTTAATTAAGCGTTTTAATTCGTTAATTCGTAAATTTTTTCCTCAGTGCATCAACAAGTCTTGCATCAGGCTCATTTTTTTGAAGCAATTTAAAAACAAAAACGATATAAGTACAATTATTATAATTATTAATTCTTATCATGAGACAATTAAAAAATTTGCTGTACATTTAATAATTTAAACAAAAATCATTGCACGCTCAAGCCATATCTAATATAATGAAATCCCAGGTCAGTAGTAGAATTTATCACGTCATCTATTGGTGGTATGAACTAATACCACCTAAATAAGAGGTGTTGCCTGAACTATGTGAAAAATAGAGCTTTGTTGTGACGTCAACATGACGACAGGCTTGTTACCGGGGTAAAATTGAACGTGAAGTTGCGTGAGCTTGACCCTACTGATCTATCTGAAGGGTCCGAGCACATTTTAGGAAGTCCTATTTGCTCTTCTGGCAATATGGAGAGTTTATTTCCTGAAAGGGATATAAAGCAGATCTTAATTAAAGTCGATCGGACGTCTAATAAGTAGGATGTTTGTTGCCCATCTGCAGGAATTACGATGTGTACTGAACATGACAGGCATAATAGAGATTCGTTTTAGGGTTTTATGAGGGAAATTGTGACGGAATTAAATTATACAGGATGTAAAAAAGTGAACTAACATGAAATTGCTTTGTGTGGTTAAAAATCAGCCCTGAAACACTAGGCTCTGGGATTCATATTGATGATCTATAATTATACTCCTCGACAAGAGAACCGGGACAAACAGAATTTCGTTCAAAAATAATCTTAAATACCTTTTTAATTTTGCATCGATTTTGATAATTTTTTTCTCAAGTTGTAGGAGCGTTTATCTTGATTAGTATCTGATATTGATTTTACAAAATGTTTTAATGAATTTGGTGTTATACAATGTAGAAACCAAAGGCTGCATTTGCTCCTAAATTTCTAAACATTCTGTGCAAGTGCAAGTTTTTAACGCCACAACAATGTCTCTTGGTAAAAAATTACCATTTCTTTATTATTATCAAATCAAAAGTTTGTCCTTGGAATGCAGCCATCCCAAGTAACATTTTTGGATTTAAGAAGGTGCTAAAGTGGCTATAGAACTTGACATACATTTTTATAATAATGTTTGTTAGCTGGAAAGATTGGTATTAAACTCTTTTAAGCCATTTATAAAACCCGGAGTGCCGACCCTTAAAATGTCTGTTACAGCCATTTTTAAAAGTTGCCTTAAGGCTGAGGTTGTAAGGAAATTATTTACAGTTATTTATTTAGAAGACATTCATAAAACCGGTTCTTAAATACTCTTTGAATCGATGATCCTATTTCAGCAGCTTCAAAGTAATGCGTTGGGTCCATTTACATTTAAAATGTTTGAAAAAGTATTTTTGAAACTAAAAGATATTATGGTAAATGCCAAAGAGAAGTTGAATAAAACTGACCTCATAAATAAGACTTTTATACACATTTTGGCGTACCATGATCTGAAAGATATTTTGGACGTTTAATTATATGGCCAAAGTACTCAATCTTTCTTAGTTTAATAGTGTTCAAGAGCTCCCGTTCTGTGTCAATTATTTTGAGCACATCCTCATTGGAAGTGTGTGTGATCCAGGGTATTTTAAGGATTCTACGATGGCACCACAATTCAAAAGCCTCCAGTTTATTAATGGTGGTAGCCTTCAAAGTCCAGGTCTCGTAGGCGTAGAGCAATGTCGACCAAATATAGCACCTCAGGATTCTCTTTATTATTATTCTCCATGTTTCTTTACGTCAGGAAAGACTCCTTTGACATCTATTAGTTATTCGTTAATACTGCTAAGTGTAAAGACGGTTAATTTAATCCCCTAAAACACAAAGCTTTATTAAAACTTTAATAAACCTCCATGCTCTTAAACGAGCAGCTGGTTATTCTTGTAAGCTGTAAACTATCAGAAGTCAATATTTATAACATCTAACTTCACATTCTTAGTTTAGACAATTTTAGCGTTTGTTACTTTTCTCTTTTTAATTATTTTTAGCCAGTTATCTATAAAAAAATCGACAAGATTAAACACAGATTTTACAATTTTAAACTAATTTTAATTTATTAAGATTAAGCTTTAAAGAAAATATATAAAAATATGGATCAAAGACACATATTTATTAAGCCTTCCTTCAAAGCATTATACCCTTAATAGAATACAGCTTTATGATAGCTTTATCCTACATATTATGTTGTTACATACTTTAAACTATATGCCTGTTTCTTAGCCGCGTTAAAGCCTTTTAGATATTAAAGTCTCTAATAAAACTATTAGGCTTTAATCATTCGTTTTACTCTCTCTCTCTCTCTCTCTCTCTCTCTCTCTCTCTCTCTCTCTCAAAGGTGGTTTAAGAATATTCAGTATCAGATAGTTGATTGGCGTTATCTTTTAGTTGTTACATCGCTGTTACAACTTGTTTTAAAACAGTACGCCTTTAAAACTAAAAGTTTCGTTTTTCACCATTATGAAACCAGCACAAACGAAATTTAAAATGTGTAATTAAGGAAGGCAATAATTCACCACTTCTAAATTTACATGGGAATATGTTCCTCCCGACGATGCAACACCGGGTATAATAATTTTCAAAGAACACAAGCTTAGAATTTTTTATATTTTCTGATCGATCAAGAGATGGAACCATCAAATGCGAATCAAAAATCGAAAGTAAATTATGCTCATTGTGTAACGAATTATTGCCATCAGCAGGGTTTCAACTTTAAAATGACTGACATATAGGGGCAAGGCGTACCGCACGCATTTATGGTGTGAAGACGCGTCCTTTTATCGGCCCAAGTTGTGCCAAAACACTTAAAACTGCTTAAAGGCAGCTGTGTTTTGTGTTACCGGCAAATTGAATACGTACCACCTGTCTTAAAAAGCATAAAGTTGTTACTGTGGTGCTTCCGCGGTACTCAAGTGATTCGCCAAAATAGGGACTGTTAGGGGTACTAATAGCGAGCTAACCTGGCACTTGTTACGTCAAAATCACCATGATCATGACGTATGACTGAGGTAGCAGTAACGCCATTTTATTTAGGGCTATTCCCGCTAGTCCACATTCGCAGAATTTATAAGCACTCCTAACTTGAATTTCAAAACAAAGAACAAGTATTTAAAATATTTTATTTACAAAGTAACACTATTATACAGTCATCATTATCAAATTATTAAGACACTTTGTGTGGATTGCTTTTAATATTGGTATCAAAAATAAATACAAGGATCTTTTTAACTTTTATTCAGCCTTATGATCAAACAAACAAGTTAACTCTAGGCCCTAACTTCAAAATTACCTGCTTTTCAACCACAGTGAAAAATTAACAACGTTTTTCTGTTGTTGTCGTAAAAACGATACGTTAAAAGTTAACTCGTGTCTTTGATCATAGGGTTGATAAACATTTATTGTCCAATTTGAGCAACCAGCAATATAAATTCCTTCTGCAGTTCTACTGGTTAGGTTATAGTTCTCATTTTGCATTCTTGTGGAGGAAATGGAAACAAGAGTACTGGACGACGCCGTAAGAAAACTTTGGGTAAATCGCTTCTTATTTTCCAGTTACTTTTCAATACATCCTTATGCGACTGTTGAGGCTTCCATCCTCCATGTCTTTTGCTAGTTCTCAGGCTCAGAGTATAGCAGAAGTGAAGTGCCCACAAAAATATGCTTCTCGATTTTAGCACAACATTCTATCTACTAAACTTAAATTTTATGAATTTGACGTTACCGCTGTCAACTTTCTTAAAATTTACCTTCATAACAAATATCAAAGAGTATCGTTTGACAACAATTTCTCTGATGTTTTAAATCTAAATCGTGGTGTGCCTCAGGGTAGTGTTCTAGGTCACTTGCTGTTATATGTATACAGCAGACTGTTAGTTGTTTATAACACTGATACTTTCATCAATATGCAGATGACATTTAATTATATTATTGCTTTAATTCTAAAAATATTAGGATGACCGAAAATCACACCAATCAAGATCTTGGAGTAATTGATGAAATATCCATTGCCCACAATATTTTACTAAGCTAATCAAAAATTAATCTTCTTTTGTTTTACAAAAACGTTAGTGAAGTTTCTGAGAACCTTAATATTAAGATCGATAACGTTAAAATTACAACCTCTAAATCTTGTAAAACCTAAGTGTTTGCATTGCATTAGGTCTAGAGTTTAAAACTACCTGGATTTTATAGGGTGCTCCAAATAGTTTTGGCTTATCAGTGCAGGTACGTATCCAGGATTAGGTTTCGGGGAGGGTCCAGATCCTGAGTATATAATATATGTGTGTGTGTGTGAAAAAAATTATATCAAGGAAAATTGCATTTTAATAATTAAAAGTGAAAAGCTCAGACACTTTTATAAAGCTAATCTACGTTTTTCTTTATTCACCACAACATTTATAATTGAGAAAGTACAGCTAAGGTGCTCAATCTCTGGTGTTGCATTTTATTTGGAAGGAAAGTCTTCACTCTGTTCATAGTCGAAAACGACCTCTCAACTGTAGTAGTGGTCACTGGTAGGGTAGATAAAATAATCAGCAAATGATGCATGAACGGGAAAAGTTTTTGTTGCATATTTCAAGGAAAATGAGTGTTTTAAGGTTTGTTTATTTTAAAACTTGATTACACCACATATAGTATTCACCTTGGAGAGCAGATATTAAATATTCTTCATCAAAAAATATAGATAAGGGTTGTAGCTGAACGGCTTTATCAGGCGATGCAAACCCTGGTAGTAGGGCTTGAAATGCTGACAATACTGGTCGGCATGATAAAAAAATAGCGACTCTGAAATATTCTTCAGTAGAATTAATTGTGGGATTTGCACGATCGCTCTGTCTGCCAGTCAGGCGAGGAGTTTTAAGTTCACTTTCGAACAGTCCTTCTAAAAGCTTCGATGCGGTATTAAAAAGTTCTTTAAAAATTGATTCTCCATCTTCTCTTGTTTTTTGTAGCGAAGCTATCACATCATTAGCCTCTTGGTCAAGGGCTGAGTCCAAATCATGGGAGGGACTCTGCAGGTACTTGGATAGAGGTAACGTGAAACTAAGGAACTTTTCACATACTAACAGCGACACAATAAATTCGCTCTTTTCGATCGTAAGTAAAAACATCATAGCTTTAGAGGAATTAAATGACAATGGATTTCTCTGTAAATTTGGGGGAGCGGAATAATTTTAAGCCAAGCGGACTCAAACCAGTTTAGTGGATAGCGGGATTTATATGATTATGAATTCGTTGGGGGGGGGGGGGGCGGACCCCCTGGACCCCCTCTCTAAATACGTGCCTGCTTATCAGACATACATTTTCTTTTAATGGAACACCCTATTTTATAATGACATATCCTATGTCTAAATTAAATAAGTTTTGAGTTATTACCAGTTTTTCCAAAATTTGGTGATTGGCAGCGCTTAAATAACTTCTAGCTCTGCTGGTATATACCGAGAGAAAGAAATGAAATTTGGGTTATGGAAAATGCCTGCCATCACGCCCCATACATTTATTGGACCTATGCAGCTTAATAATAAAAATTTACCTTATTTTATTAATAAGGTAAACTCACTCTTGTCAAGAATTTGGCATTAAATTAGTGTCACGGTTAAGTCATGGAAGATTACACTTTGGTTAAATATGCCGACATGCCATTATTTGATGGGGAAGTTCTATGTAATGGCAGAGCCGCTTCTCGACTATATGAAGACCGGTATTCTGAAAGGCGAATCCCAGCTGTTTATAAGGGTTAATCAACGGCTAAGGGAAACTGCCTCCGTAAAGATAAAACGCTTGGATAATGGCGCGCAAAGGATCATGCGAACCCCGCATTTTGAGGAAGAGGTGCTTCGGCGATTTAAAAATAATCCTTCTGTAAGTACCTGAGTAGTCGTAGATGCCATGCATGTACTAATAAATAAATAATTAGATAAAATACAATATTAGTGAAGCGGTTGGTCTCTAATAGAAGGCAGGTGAGAAGAAAGGAATATCTTTACACCAAATGCCTGTTAAAATATCAATAAACGTTAAAAGTGAAATTGTAGCATGTGTGGGGCGGAATAATTTACTGGTATATCATTTACATGTAAGGTGTTACCTTGGGACTTTATGGGTAACAATTTTGGGTTTATAGCAAACAGTATTTTTTAAACACTATTGTCAATAAACTTATTAATAAACACTGCTGGGTATCAGTGGCGAAGGTTCCTGGGGCGGTTGGAGGGAGGACATATCAGTGACATTTTGTTAAGACCAAGCACGACCCAATTTCGTGAGGCATTCACCTACCTTCACCTAATTTATGTTTGTATGTATTAACAAATTTCCTAAATTTATTACATTTTATTTTAATTTAAAGAAATAGTCAATTCTCGAAGTGGAGTTGAAATATAGGGGAAAGGGGAAAGAAAGTAAAAAAGTCTTTCTCCACTAATTTAATAGTGAGCTATCAAAGGCTCAATTTTAGGAATAAAACGTCTCTACATGTTTCGAAGGTAGTAACCTTCATCTTCAGGAGACAAAAATAGTGCTGCAGTTATTATTAGCAGTAGAGAGAAAACTGTTGGTGCAAAGTGACGCTGATGGAGCTTTTTTTAAAAAATATTTTGACAAGATATTAAAAATTGAATGTAAATGCAATCAGCATACTGAAATTGTAAATGAAATGTTATATTTAATTCAAAATTTATGTAAAGACTTTGTCAATTTGTGGTCGGATTCTTCCCTTTTAAATCCGACCACAAGACTTTTTGACTTTCTTTCCCCTTTCCCCTACATTTTATTTTATTTTTCTTTGATTTTCTAGTCGCCATATACACGCTCATGAAGTGAAAAAGAAACATTTATTTTGAATCAAAAACTAAAAATTATTAAGATTAAATTAAATAAAAATGAGTAAAAATCGACTTTTTTTAGTTTTCGTAGTATAGGTAATTCTAACCTATCTAGGACTTAAATTTTACAATTTATTGCCAGCTAGCATTAAAAAGTTAAATAATCCTATATTTGTGAACGGTTTGTTGATTTTGCAAATATTGTTTAGAAAACATTTAAATGATTAAAACCTTTTTTCTATTGTGCGATTTTCTTATCGTGTCTTTTAATTTTTTGACTTATAATATAGATACATAATATAATAATTGTTAATAAAATGGTCTTTTTGGCAATACAGCTAGGTGCAAAAAAATATAATATTAAGTAGTTGTATTGTTTTTGAAACATAAACAAATTGAACCGCAATTGAAATTATTTTCCTGCTAATGCTAAAGATTTCAAGTAGGGAGACAATAATCTGAAAACTTTCATGTTGCGGCTTCCTTCACTGGGGATATAGAAACATTCAACCATATTATTTTTCACAGTTATTGTAAAAATAATTAGTTTAAAACAAAATCTACCCGTCGTGGTTTTTTTGACTAGTTACTTCAGTTCTGTATCAATATCAATCCGACCACAGAAGGAACCCAAAAATACTAAAAGTAATATTATATATCATTATCTAGCAAGGGGGTAGGGGGGCACTATCTAGGGTTAATGCCATACATTTTCCCTATTACCCCCTCCCCCCGTGGCTACGCCACTGCTGAAAGCTGGGTTCCTTCTTCCTTTCACAACTATCCAATGTTAGGAATAGCATCAGCAGTATCCAAAGTATCCAATTCCTGGTATTATTTAAGTTAGTTTATGGTATTGTACATACGTTAACATTCGTAATTGTGAGTAAAATAGACGACAATTGTTTTATTTCATATCATTATATTTTAGTTGTTTCGGAATTACAGCGCCACCTTTGCGGCAATTCTAACATAAAGGTACTGCCGATATGCAGGCAGCATACTAGAGGAGTACCTAAACGAACTGCCGCATGGAAACTATAATACTTTCAAGGCACAAAGTGATACAGCGCCATCTATTTCATATTGCAGAAAGTTGAATATTTTTAAAGATAGTACCGAGTGAAAGTACATCAGTTCCAGAGAAACCTCGGCCAATTTCCGGCAGAGGTCATCTGTGAATTGGACAACTAAAAATATTAAATCACATGTTGCTTTGATTCGTTAATGCGACATATCGCCAATATTTTAGGCTTCTTCATGCTACAATGATGAAATTTAAAAAGTTCACCTGTATCGGCGGAGTACCGGTAGAAGGAACTAATAAATGAAAAAATACATATTTGTCTTTCTTCTATAAAACCGAAAAAAATAAACAATAGTAATATAAACCGTACAGGTCTAATGGTTACGATCAAAAGCCAAAACCATGTACATTATTTACTAAATTACTCGCGAGGTGTCAATTTGCAATGTCGCCATGTTAGAGTCATTGGACAATATTTTTTTGACCGTCACTTAAATCGAGAAATTTACAATATTTCCTTTAAGGAACGATTTGCAACATTTCCTGTAATAAAAAAAATCAGCAAGACCTATGGTTTCAGTAAGATGGTACTCCGCCACACTTTTCGCAACAATTTCGAGATACACTAAGTTAAATGTTTGGAAACAGATGGATTTGTCATGGTGGTCCTGTGAACTAGCCAGCATGGTCACCGGATTTAAACCCATTGGATTTTTTCAACCTATTTCACCTAACAAACCAGAAAATATAACAGATCGTATTTGACACATGTAATTTAGTAACTCCTCAAATGTTAATTAGTAACCAAGCAACCAGTAGTGTCAGTGTCCCACCTTGGTACCAAATTCAGTGGTGTAGAAAAATCGGTTACTATACCTTTTCGGCCAATTAATTAATTTTATCCACGCCATTCCTGGAGTTTTATTTAGGGCTCTAGGTATGTGACCATTCCCGTAGTAGGTATTCTAACTTTATTTTTCTTTAACTTTGTACTTGACGTAACAACGCAAGAAATGAAAATGCATAAATTAATCACCTGTTTGCTTATTTACCAGATTAGAAAAATCTCCGCCATATGTCGGATAGCTCTGATACAACTGATGCCACTTGATGGTGTCAAAGGCTCAATAATACGGACGCATTAATAGAAATTTCCATAATATCGGTTAATTGCGTTATGACAAACGACATAAATAATTAAAAGCAAAAACTGATCGTATTAAATCTGTGTAACCACGACAAATTGCAAATTTGTGTCCAGACAGATGGTTTGCCAGATAAAGGGCTAAACGGCTTACCATATCAGATTTATTCGAATTCGTATATTAGATAATTATGTCACATTTGGCTCGATCGGGTTTAACTAAACTCATTTTATGGATTCTTGCGATTAAGTTAAATATTTACCGGAGTATTTATATTTTAAGCGGTAATCGCGCTTTTATTTACGCATTTTATTTGAAAATATTTTCAAACATTTTTGTGTAATTCCTAGTTGTGGTGCTATTACATACAACTTGGAATTCTGAGAAAGTCGCAACAAATATACCACAGTTTATTTATGGGTATTTTAAAATTTGATCAATTTTATTAAATTAAAATAAATTTTTACTAATATGTGTTTCTCATTACAAGTAACCTTCATTATAAATGCATAATATGGTTCATGCAAAACACTTTCCAATGCATGCCATTAATCAGCTGATAATTGTAAATCCGTAAGAAAACATGAGGAAATTATATTCGGGCAAAAAATATTAAAACTTTATGCGATATTAAATTTACTACAAACTTCAAGTATTCTTCTTTGACACGAACCCACTTATAGCAAATATAGATATTGTTTATTTAAGCTTGTAAAAATTAATATAATTTAATTTTACTGGCCGACAGTGCGATGGGGCCAGCTCGCTCGTTGGCCTGCTTTGACGTTACGTGCCAAACTAACTTTAATTGTTCTGTGGTGTCGTTCTTACAATTTCTATTTTTTAACAAAAATTCAAGATCTTTTCATTAACTGTTCTTTTAAGAACAACAAAAGTGCACATACATATTATCTCTTTGTCGATTACGTTGTTTACTATTTGTGCAAAGTGCCGAAGCATTTAAATAGCCGGTGTAAAGAGGTAAAAGCTTCTGTAATAAGCTATTTTCAGGACTTAACAACAATGGCCCATTGTAACCCATGATAGCAGTTAGAGAAGTAAATTTCAAGGGTATGTTAAGGTCTATATTATATATTTTATTTTTATTTTACTAATATCTAGCGTATAGCAAGTCTGAACAACAGTTAAGAAAAATAAATTAATAGAGTCACCTAAAAAGTAACGTTCTTATTCAAAGAGAGTTGAAAATGTTTCAAGAGTACACTAAGTTGGATTGTTCAAAAACTAATATTTTACATTGGTTATGCTTAAGCTGTAGCTTTTTTTTTAGAACGTCATGTATATAACTTTGACAACATTGAGTAAGAAAGTAAATGACAGACAACTCTTTGATGGTTGTCTTAACTCTTTAAGAAACCTCTTAAAGGAAATAGGCATATGGAACTTTCCCATAGTAGCTTTCAAACGGCTGGTATTGTTAAAAGAATATATGAAAGAAAAATAAGAATCCTCGTTTCCTTGGATGAAACATGGATTTTTCAGAATGGCACCATTGATCGATCTTAACAAGATAAAAATAAAAGAAGTGTTAGGTCTACCCAAGTTGATGGTAAAAGGTGTTATGCAGCAAGCAAATTATAAATTATGGGAAATTTACCTACGTAAAATAAATTGTTCTACATAATACTTCATGCTGGCAGTGAAGATGGTTTTCTTGAGGGCGCGGAGGGAATTTTTCTTTCAAAACTAAGCTGAGTGACTAACCATGGAGAAATGAATCAGCAACATTTTTTAAAATGGTGCGAAAACCCGGAAAACCAATCATTGAAAAATTTTGCAAAGCCATCTGTGATTGTAATAGACTACGCCCCATACCATAGCATGTTGTTAACAAAAATACGTAATACAACATGTAATAAAACTACAATTCAAGAATGGTTAACTACTAATAAAATTAAATTTAATTATATAATTTTCAAAGTCGAACTTTTACAAATCGTTAATAGGTTGGCACAAGACGTCTTGTATGCCCTTTTTTTTAACATATCTTAAACTTTTTTCAAACATAAACCACCAAAAAAATATTTAGTCGATGACCTGGCTGAGCAATATGGACATAAAGTTCTACGGCTTCATCCATACCACTGTGTGTTCAATCCGATTGAACATATTTGGGGGATTACCAAAAATTATTATAATAGACATATTGATCGAGACGGTAGTAGTTACAGAAACTGATTGTATGAGTATGTGGAAAGAATCATTGCTAACTGTTACTCCTGATGTTTGGAAAAATTCAGTTCGGCACACAGAAAGCGAGATATTAAATTTACTGAACATTCAACCCATTATTATTGAAATAAATGAAACGAGTGATTTAAGTGATTTGGAGGATGATTGAAGATCCATCCTTATATTATTATTTTTATTATTCAAATAGCCAAAGCATATATAAAGAAGTAACACTAAAATTACATTTTGTGTTTATTTTTGTAAATTTATCTTGTTTTTATGAAAAGAACAAAAACACTGAAATTCCCTGACTCAGTTATTTTGGTTACAAGCTGGCAACACTGCCGATAACTGACGTCACTCGAGGGGTATGACGTGCAACTGAAATTGTTATGCAAAGAGTATACAAATTTTGAGTAACTGTGTGAACATATTATTTCTAGACTGAAAGTATATCTTTTCAATTACAATGCAGGCAGTTTTAACATTGAATAGATCGACACACCCGTAATTTTATTTTTCACAGTAGCCGATAATTTAAGATAAGGACAGTAGCGGACGTTTGGGTTTCTATTATCACGTCTGCAATTTTTCTGGTGTACAAAAAAAAGCTATATATGTATTTACCTGTAACTGACTTTATTTTCTTAATATAAAAACTGTATCACATTTAGAAGAATTAACAAATTAAAGGTATAAAAAGGTATCTTTACCATCACTATATTCGAAGGATTCGTCTGGACTAGTCGGGCTAGACCATTAAGATCGGTCAAAGAGGAGATAGATCGCATAGCCAAACAATTTGCAATAAGCAGATGGACAGAGCTAACAGCCTGTAGGATCTCCAAGCAATTGAGGCCTCTACTTGATAACAGGAAAACCGCAGCGTTATTACAGCACAGTCGGAAAAACTTAAGAAATATCACTGCCGTGATTACCGGACACTGTCATTTCGGTAGACATGCCGAACGTATGTAAATACCAGCTAATGACTTCTGCAGAAGTTGCAGAGACGAAGAAGAGGAGAAAAGTATTCAACATTTTTTGTGTGATTGCCCTGCACTGATAAAAATTGTGGTAATTTTACATTCATCTTTACACAAAGGTTACAGTTCTTATCCACAAAAATAATAAAAAATGTATTTGACCATATTAGTGACTGTATATTTACACAATGCATGGTAAAAATACATTTTGAGTCTATTTTTACAATGTTTTATGTAATAACTCTCCAATTCCATGTAAATTTACAATACAACTACACGCAACTATGTAGAAATACCAAATACAACTTGAAAATTCATAAAAAATGAAAATTTACATTGTATTTAGTTAACTGTATCAATCAGATTAAGGCTTCGGGACACGTGTTTACCAGCCCACCGATCATCACGCGATGCAGCCGACCAGAGAAGGTGCGTGCGTGCGGCCATTTCGATCGCTCTTTGTTTCGGATGATGCAACTACTGCAATTTTTCAGTTTTGTGCTAATTTACATATCATAATTTATTTATTTGGTTGAAAAAGTACGACAGGTAAGTTTTATAAATATGTTTATTAATAGACTAGACTGTATTATTATTATGTTATTTTGTTTCTTATAGTAGTTGATAATACAAGCCAAAGAGAGTTATGTTTTATTTATACAACTTACCTCTAGTAAAGTAACTAAACTTAAGAGTGTAGGTCCTATTTTTTTTTTATTTTCTTTAAAACCGTAAGCTAGTGTCAGTTAGGATGAAAAGTGTTGCTTACTAAAAGTCTGATAAAATAGTAGAGCACATAAAATCGTCAACCAATCCTATTAAAATTATGTTGGCATATATTTCCTGTTTAATACCATATTTTTTACATTCACCTATGTCATATATTTCAATTGCTGTTAAATAATAACTTCTAATTTTTTTATTGGTCGCATATTATGTAGGACCTACCAAGCTCATGTTAGTGCGGTACTCTTGTTGCAAATTCATATTTTACATACAGTTCTCGAGAGTATTTAAAGCATGAATATGTCATTTGATTTACTAAAAGCAATCCAGGTTTTACCAAATAATGTATTTGTTATGTTTGCAATTTGGTTGGCAGTATATGATTAATAACATATTTAAGCACCACCTTTTGTTTCTTTTTGTTGAGTTTACGCATGTCAGTTTAAAATAAAAGCCCAAAGAAAGCCATTTAATTTTCTTTTTGTTTAAGACCCTTATTTGTTACATTTCTTACTGTATTATATTTTTTTTAAAAGGAACCCTATTTTCTTTAATCTATTATGCTTAATATAGGTTTGTAGAACTAAATTCTTAATATAACTTGAGGCTAATAGAAACTTAATTAAACGGATGGGTTGTTGTTTTTATAACCACACCTTTTTAACAAATTTTGCCAGTTGTTGTTAATATATTTTATGGGTTCAGCTTGGTAACCTTTTTTTGTTAAAAATATATTTTTTGGCTCTTATAATGGGGTGTTTACTGGTAAACTTTTTTTGCTGGATATAACCTATTTGTTCTGTCCAAAAATATTTTGCTGGAAAGAGAGTAAATTTCCAGGAAAATATTTTTAGATAAAACAAATAGATTATTACATCAAAAAAGGTTTGCCCATAAATAACCCATTAACAGCTATAGAATATATTTATACTAAATATTATTACAGTATAATAATACACCGTAAAAAACACATATATTAAATAGTAAAAATTAAGAGGTATTTTACATACAGCTACGGATGATGTGGAAGTACACACTAAAATATTGTAAATATACATGAATTGAAGTCGACTAAGTTATATAATTACATATCTACAATACTATATTTACATTTTATTATTACACACTTACTGTAATAATCCATTCTTAGTGGTAGATTTACATTTTAAAATTTTACATGACCAATGTATAATTAGAATTTCGGGCACATTAACTCATATTTATGTGCCATAAAAGTGACCAATGTTTCAGTGTGTATTTTTACATTTTTTTTTTTCATCAGTGTGGCCTTGCAAGAAGAAGGTTTAATGCCTTGGGCGAATCATTCTTAAAAAATCTGGAGGAAGTAAGCAGCTCCCAACTGGGTCGTCTTAATTGGTTTATTAACAGTAGTGGCTGGTTCGAGTGAGCTGCCAAGATTCTTCTGCATTGCACGTTGCACTAGCCGAGGAACATGTGTGGTATCACAACGATCCTTATAGGACTACGTGAGACTGTCTGGACATACCAGAAGTCTGCCACATTAACCTAACCTAACCTAGCCTAGGACCCTGTAAAGTTTTAAACATTTCGTGACCCCCGTGGTTGATATTAGTTGCAGGAAACTAATTTCTTTGAAACTAAAAGTTTTATGTATTCTAAACAAACCAGTTCTTAGTTTAGAATTTTGTATCCACTTTTATAGCGGCTACCTACTCCAATTTACATTGCAAATATTTTCGATAATCGATATTTTTGTCCTTGAGCACATAGTGATGATAGCGAATATATTTATGATTTTGGTTTAACTAGAAACGCATGTAAATTTTGGATCGCCCTGTATATAAAACTCGCTTTTATCCGCCTTCTTCTGTATAGCTATAAACCTTGGCCCCAAAAACGAACTTCTATTACTATTTATTAGTTTATGTTTTTATTACTTTTACTTTTTCGAAACGGAACGAGACTTTAATGGACTTTCCTCCACGCGTCTTGCCTTTTAATCCGTGACATTTCTTTTGTAACTTTCAGTAAACATCGACTACATTGTCAAAACGTTATTTATCCTTACATTGTCCGAGGGTATAAAGTGGATTAGATGTGCTTCGAGTCGGAGATTATGGAATATAATTTTAAGGACAAACATGGGACCCTTTTTCTCAGAATTTATTTGTTCTGATTGGATAGAAATGCAGGACTTCCCCTAAAATATTGCAACTGATAATTATAAATCCGTAAGAAAACATGAGGAAATTAAATATGGGCAAAGAATATTAAAATTTCTTGCGATATTGAATGTACTAAAAATTTAAAGTATTTTTCTTTGATATGAACCCACTTATTTTTTGAATTTAAACTCGTAAAAATTAATAGGTATAATTTGAATTTTATTGGTCGACAGAGTTGGTAACTGTTGGCGCCAGCTCGCTCGTTCAACTATTTTGACGTTTAGTTCTCGTTTTTCGTGTTGTTAGTGTATTTGTTTTTAGCAAAAACTCCAGATTTTTTCATGAGTCTCATTAAAAAACTGTTATTTTAAGAACAAAAAATGTGTACCTACATACATATCTTTGTCGATTACGTTGGTTACTATTTGTGAAAAATTCCGAAGCATTTAAATAGCCAGTGCGAAGAGTAAGGTCAACATATTATTTTATTTTTACTTCACTAATTTTTAGCGTGTAGCAGCTACCCTAAATTTAAATATCTCCACTGTAAGCGCAGTTTCAACGCCAGTTAAGGAAAATAAATTATTAGAATCACCTAAAAAGAAATATTCTCATGCAAAGAGTCGTAAATGTGCTAAGGTTGGATATACCTTAGTTCTATTCGCGACACCATATGTATATGGAATGTACGAAGCAAGTAAGTTGTATTATTCAAAAACTATAATATTTTACATTGGTTATGCTTAAGCTCTAACCTTTGTAACTTTGACAATTTTAAATAAGAAATTAAAAGACTTACAACTGTTTGATGATGGCTGTCCTAGCTCTTTAAGAAGTCTTCTAAAGGAAATATGCTTCTGATGGAAAAAAGATGAACCGAGGTGAGGGCTTATGGAACTATCCCATATAGCTTTCAAACGACTGGTATTTTTGAAAGAATGTATATATCCTTGTAATCCTTACCAATTCATTTTCTTGGATGAAACTGGTTTTTTATTGGTCGATCTTGGTAATGTGAAAATAAAAGAAGTGTTACATGTACTAAAGATGGTAGAAGGTATTATGCAGTAAATAATTACCTATATAAACTATTGGAATGCATTATTATGTTTAGTATTCCTAATATTGAAACTCAGGAACTTAACAAACTAGAGTATTTTTAAATAAGGACTACCTAAAGTAACAATAGAAATTAAATGACTTCTCCAATACAATTTAGGTACCTATATATGTATTGTAATACTGGAAGATTTTTGAAACAAAACAAATAAATTTGTCTTCATTTTTGTAAATTTATCTTTTTTTTCATTTCTCTTGTATATGCACAAAAATACCGTACCACAAGTTCAAGGCGGACGACCTCTGGGAGATAATGACGTTATTTGATCTCGTATATTTCGGAAACTACTTATCGGATTCGACTTTACCGAATTTTCGGCATACCGTTTTTCAATTGATGCAATATCTTGGTGGAATCTTTCTCCATGTTTATCTGATATTGCTCCCAAATTTTCGGGAAATGAGAATGGAGAATATATATAGTTTTAGCGACACCTTGCATCCCAAAATATGGTAGGTAGAGAGTAGCTTTTTCACGTGTTCGTGATAGTTCGCTGATTTATTGAGATACTGTTCTCAGGACAATTATTGTTCCAAACGTTTTCAAACATATCCCATGCATCTTTCGGTGTCATTTAAAGTTGAATGAAACTGTTGTCTAATTTGCAGTCTTAATTTTATAATATTTATCCTTTTCACGGTACCCCACTTACACAAAAAGCAGTATTCGGTAAAATATTCAAATATTCAGGACTTATTAATACTTCATGAAAATCAGGTAAAAAGTGTAATTTGAAATTTGACCAAAGTCCCTACTTACCAATAATTACTGTGACAAACTTGGCAGTCGATCCTGGTAAAGTGTATTAGGAGAATAAGTTTTAACACGCTTTAGACACGTAAATGCTTCGTTTATGGTTCCTTGGAAAAATCATATTGTTGTTTAAAATAAAATCATTGACCAACAAAACGTTTAATTTTGGTTTCACCACAGATCTAATAGCTACATACATTCTCTACCCGTAAGCCATGGCCAAGGAATCAACGCACAATCTACTGGAACAACAGACAGGGATTAAACTATAGCAAGTTTTTCATTGGAGACCCAGACCCGAAACTAACCGAACAGCTACTTCTGAACAGGAATTCTGACAGAACACATGGCCGCCAAGAAGCACCTGCACCATGTGCAACTATACAACGGAGACCTAAGCTGCAGGTGATGTGGGCGAGAAAGTGAAACGGTACAGCATATTATCTGCCACTGCGAGTTATTGGATCGGAAAAGGCAACAAATACAAACTAGTTCAAGGAACAAGGAACTGAAATAAATGAGTGGGTGTAAGACTAGGGTGAGCACAATGGGTCAAACCTGCCCGAAGTGCATGCAGCACTTGGACGGACCCTAGAAGGAAAAAAACACCTATGCATTATTTTGATACCATTTTTCTGAAAATGACCTATTACTCTTATTGTTAATTAAATTCAACATTTTAGTGGTAGGCCGACCATCTTTTTTTGAAATGTCCTAACAGGATATTTTATTTAATATTTAAAACACTTATCGAGGTCCTAATCTTAAATAAACAAACGAAAGTTTTGTTTTTTAACAGACAACACTTTTGTTTCAAGAATAATCACAAAAACTTTGAAAACATCAGATCGATATATTAAATCTTTCCTGTCGATAAGTATTAGACATAACCATAACCTTACTTCAAATTAAGTGGCAGGACCATGGTTGCCGACTCTGGGTTATAACTTGGAACTATTTTCAATAGTCCAATACATGGTATATTATAGGTGTATGTTTGGTTGCTTATCTTCAAGCCTGATATTCCACAGGGACAGGGTAGGCATGCCGATTACAGCCTGGGTTACTTGAAAAGTAAAACAATTAATTTTATGGCAGCTGTAGTTTCCAGCGATTTAAAAAGTGTAACGGTTATTCGCTGTCAGCTTTAGAGTTCTTAAAATTCAAATTGATGTAGATAAATAATGTAATATACTGTCTGCTGTCTGTTTGACACTGGGTCGGCGCGGCTGACCCTGCCGTCCCTGAAAGCCCCCACTGATACAACAAAGATATTTTGCAGTTTCTGTGAAACAGTAGATAAGTAATGTCAAAACCATCATAATATAAATAGATAGGCAAAATTATATCACAATAAGTTGTAAAAGCAATTAAGGATAAAAAGTGGACCTCCGGCAAGAGCATTAAAAGCTCATAAAATGAAAACGAGCAATATTTCAAAACGCACCAATAAACTAACAGACATTTTAAATCGTAGCAGTGTCAAAAGGTTGAAGTCGTGTAAATAAATAGCGTATGTAAAAATGTGCTCAATTTTACGAGCCACGCATTACTAAGTTTTATTAGTTTAAATTATGAAAATGACTTCCTCCAAGTCGGGCACTTAATTTTTTGTTAAATCCAAGTGGCAAAGACGTCTTTATTAGTTGTGACTGGTAATTAGATTAGGAGTGTTGGAGTAATATTACTCTAGCGTTTCAGAAGGGAGTCTGGTTACAGCAATTATAATAAATTTGAAATTTATTTTGTTAAATAGGTACAGTGTTATTAAACACAAATTTGCAACTGATAAAATTTAATATCTTTAGAAGAAACCAACTATTACAGTGTAAAAAGGTTCCAGTTCGAGAACAACTATACTATGATCCCAAAATAAGTGTCAAAACTCTTCTATCACCATTACGGTGTACGGAGAATATAATTACCATCGATTCACCAAAGAGATGCTACTCTTTGGATTCACCCATTATTAACTTAACATTCCAAACTGCTTGGAAAGATTGTGCATTAATAGGTCGTTACACGAGTTACATAACTTTGTTCATACACTTAGTTTTGTAAAAACACTATATTAGTACAAAAATATATATTTACTTTTAGTTTAAAATCAAAGTAAGAAATTAATACAAACAAATATGACTTAATTCTCGAACTTCAAGTAGTTAATGTGCCAACAAAGAAGTTGAAAATATATTTTAAATTACCTATGTGTTTTTTGAAATTTATATTATGCTGATATTTATATTTAATAAGTATAATGTATATAATGTTTTGTCACTATAACACTTTTTCACGTAAGCCTGGAACATAATAGTTTGTCAACATGTCATCAATTATTATTCATTTACAATGGTAAAGTCCGTTCACAGATTTAAGAGAATGACTTACCGACTCGTGTTGACACCTGTTTAAAACCAGACTGAGGTCTACACAGGCCCGCACTGAATTGTATTTCAAGCATGGATGATTTGACACAAATAATAAACAATTTTAGATAGAATATATTATAATTATATATTATAATTAATTAATGCAACTACAGTTTACTCATTTAATTAATTTTCACTGTCACTATCAACACCTATGTTAATATTAAATCTTTCTGTAATATTCCCAATTTGAGTGTATGAATTTTCAACAGTTTTAATATGCGAAACACAATTTTTCCAGCAACTCACAGGCACTTTGTCCACTTCAGTAATAATAATATCCAGTACACTAGCGTTTATAGTGGGTGATACATTATTACGTCTAACGGCAGATTTTAATTGATGCCATAATATGTGTTCTATGGGATTGAATATACAGTGATATGGCGGAAGCCTTAGCACTGTATGCCCCTTACTTTTAGCGTAGCTGTCGCAGTAGTACTCTTTTTCTAGGTTCAGAAATTTAAGCACATAAAGTAACTCTCTTTTAGTGTAACTTTCATGAAAATATATATCATTCTGAAACATAAATTCCTGTATTGCCATTTTCGTATCTTTTAAATAAGGGTGCTTGTTTAACTGTCTACTGTGATAACTTGCTTTGTCCATAACAATCACACTGTTTAGAGAAACTTTAGGAATTAACTTATTTATGAACTAATCCTCAAATAACTCCGCTGTGGTATCGTTATGGTAATTCAAACAGGAGTCATTCATATTCTTGGCTGCCAATGAAAGTGCATTTGGTACCCAACCATCTTCGGACCCTGCATGTACTATGGTTATTCTTTTTTCTCTGTTTGATGGCGCCTTTGTTCTACACCTGTCACTAGAACCAACCCAAACTTTGAATGGGGTATCATGGGTATCAAACCAGGTTTCATCTAAGTATATAATAGGTCTGTTCTCGCTTCTGTACTGAGCGATTTTTGTCGAATATTCAAATCGCCATGCCTTAAGTCGTTGCGATTCCATGATAACTTTTCGTTTATCAACTTTTATAAATTTAAAGCTGATTCGTTGAAGACACTTCCACAGCGTTGTCCTACCGCAATTGATATCCGTGTTATCTATCTTAAATCTCTTCAGTAAATTATCCAGTGTTGGTACCGTATGCTCTTCATACATCTTATAAATTTTGCGTTGGACTAAATCTTCATCGTTGCGATCTAATTTTTTGCAAGTCCCAGAATCTTTCCTTCTTTTCCTTTCGGTGATGTGTTTATTCACAATTTTCCATATGTTTTTTCCGAAATTTTAGTCAATGTGGCTGTTTCTTCAATACATTCCATTTAACTAAACTTTTCACGTTTTATGAGAGTTGTATATACATTTTTTTAATCTCTTTAGAATCTAAAGGTAAATCTTCTTCCATTTTCATTTCCGCACTGTGGTTGTACCTGTACCCCCTCCGGCTAGTTCTATACTAGATTCACCAATCCACGGACGCCACATGTTTGTATAATCAAAGCTGCGTTTTATTTCACACGAACTAATAAAATGACTGGTTTTGCAACACTGATTTGTCTACTTATTTTTTCCCATTATTTAATAAGGCTTTGTAAACTAATTACGGCCAAGTACGGACCCTACCTGGATAATAAAATCATTACCTCTATGATCCTTGAAACCCTTTCAACAAAAAATTTTATGATGGGTGATAACTAAAAGCAGGTAGTCATTCTCTTAAATCTGTGAACGGACTTTACAATAGTTATTTATAGCGAATTAAGGCTTAAGTTTTCCCCATAATCAACTTTCATATCTTTCTGTTATTATGTAGTATAATAATAGTTATTTATGGTACAAGCGTGTAATGTTATATAAAGGTCACGCTGGGAAATGTTTAGCCCTTGAGGTCGTAGGTCGAGAAGGATAAGTCCCAAGTGACTTATATGACTTAACACATGAGTGTTATACAAGATTTTATCCAAACACTTGATAGATAGTAATAAAAAATAGAAAATTATATTGTTTCAATGTAAACTGGAAAATCCTGTATTATGTTATAACATTATAACTTTGTTACATTCATTTCCGTGAGTTTTATTTGTGTAATAAATGTAGAATGATTGTCGAGATGAATGTTTATTATGCCACAACCCACTAGTGAGTTATAATCATAGCCCACTTTACCACAAAATTGTAAACTATTACAATTTTGTGACCATACTGAGTTATGGTTATAACCCACGTGTGAGTTATAAGCTACTTTATTAGTCTAAGATCGATATAATATTATGTTCATTTTATATGTAAGTGTTGGGTAAATACATTTATCAAAATAAAATATCTTGCTTTATTACCCTTTTTGGTAATATCTCTATTAATATCTACGAAATTTAGTTTTTCTAATTACTGCTTTTTTAGTCAAGATCTAAAAGCATAATGATTCTTGGAACCTAAAGTAAATTATAATAATATAATAACATTAGTATATTATAAATACACAAAAGCTGACATTTATTGTGGTACCAGAATAAAGCAGTTTTGATTGATTGTCAAAAGTATAAGTCTCTGCCAAAAAACAGCCAAGGCTAAGAAGATACTTTTGAAGTTAAAAAAGTCCATACTTTCGTTCATCCTCAGGGGATACTAGAAAGGATAGTACATTGTTAGAAAACGAACAGTAGAGACAAAGCAAGAGTTAAAGTGAGACTTAACTAAATTTCACATTTATAATCAAAATTTCTAGTATCCCCTGAGGATGAACGTCTAGACGCTTAAAACATATAAGAAACTATATATTTTACATTTATTAAATTGTGGAGGAAGACTGGACTGTTTTATCCACATTATTTGCATCAGATACTTTTGATGAATGTGTAGGACTTTGGATTATCTGGATACTGGACAACCAAGACTCTACTGAAGATATTATGACATCAAATATCTTCATGCGCGGAGTTTGTGTACCTAAAGTTTGTCATTTTCGTTGAGATTACCAATACTGAATTGTATTATTCTCGGTTCCTTATAATGATTGCATTACTGCATGGGATTGTTTCAATTGTTTAGGCCACCTAATAAAAATTTTTGAGTTGATATTTATTTGTCATTTGTCTGTTCTGTACCGGTTGGGAGTAATAATATTTTCAGGTAGAGTGGCATAAATTTGACCTATTTTTAAAGGTAAAAATACCGACAATGTAAGATAGCAATAGAAAGGGCAATAATATCATATAATAACTAAAAGAAATGAGAAGTTTTAAGGCACACGACTACCGCATATCGGAATCTCTTAGCCGATTTTTATTAAAGGTTTTATGATTGGTAGGTAGCTACAGAGAAGCGGCATTTTGAACAGCATAAATTTATGATTTGATGACTCCATTAGGCTAAGGCATGCAATTAAACTGGTCAATATTTTTAGAAATATTTGATGCAGCTTCTTAAATAACCATAAAAATTGTTATTTCAGTTCGAAAAGAAAAAGGAGAGCATATTCGGAACGTTCCTCGTATAGTTTCAATTTAGTTATTTACATTACAAGCTGCGAAAGTTTACTTTTAGGTGCGAGGTGTGTTTAAATAGCCGAGGCGAAGCATAGCGTAGCCTGGGCTATTTAAAAAACTCCGAGTACCTGAAAGGGTTTTTGCAGCGTGTAATGTATTAAACTTTTCATTCTCCCCTCTCGATTTCTTAAAACACACACATTCAAATTTGATCCTGAAAATCCTCAATCGATTGTAATAAAATGGGTAAAGGCGGCTTACCGTCATAAAAATAGCAGGTTGTTAACGTTACTAAGGTAACTTCATGTCAATAAAAAAAATATTATTTTGATCAGGTAGGGCTGTGTACACTTTTGAAATGATAAGGAAGGAGAGTCGTTTTTTGTATTAAGTGTATAATTTTGAAATATATAAAATTTGCAGAGCGCTTTCGGCCTTAGGCCATCTTCAGTGCTTCTTTGTCAGGAACACAGGAGACTTCATTAACAAAATTAAAAAAGTGGGCCCTTATCAGCACAATGTAAAACTAACTTGTAAAACAAATAACATGTAAATTTGTAAAAGGACGAACTACTGGGACGAACCACTTTTGAATTTAATTAATTAACCATCGTTTTTTTATTTAATTTCCATAATTCGATTTTTATTACACGTGGAACGTGTTCTTAAGTCAAAGTTAATAAAAGATAACCATCAAACTTTGACTTAAGAACACGTTCCACGTGTAATAAAAATCGAATTATGGAAATTAAATAAAAAAACGATGGTTAATTAATTAAATTCAAAAGTGGTTCGTCCCAGTAGTTCGTCCTTTTACAAATTTACATGTTATTTGTTTTACAAGTTAGTTTTACATTGTGCTGATGAGGGCCCACTTGTTTAATTTTGTTAATGAAGTCTCCTGTGTTCCTGACAAAGAAGCACTGAAGATGGCCTAAGGCCGAAAGCGCTCTGCAAATTTTATATATTTCAAAATTATACACTTAATACAAAAAACGACTCTCCTTCCTTAAATATTATTTTGGCAGTTATCAAATATAGTTATTTATACTACAAGGGATGTAATTAAATATACTTACATCCCATGAAGTATACAGTGTGGCCCAAATTGGGCCTACATGTATGGGGATCTTGGAAACTATAGAAGATAGATAAACGGTTAAATGGGGAAAGTTTTTGACAATTATATTTCTAACTGAAAACCGTTTAGTACGCGGCCCTATCTTTTTTGGTTTTTGAAATATGTTGAAAAAACCAAAAAGATGTATTTTCGAAAATATGCTGTAGATTTCTTATTATTCACTATTTTGGCAATCTGTAAAAACATTTTTAAAGCAACTTTTTAAGTAGATTTCAGTTCTGCAATTTAATTTTGAACACGACGTTTCAGTTATTTTATACCATCATCAGGTTCATTTTTTCTTATGGGCGCCATATTGTATTTTATACTTAAAAGGTAGCTTATGACGTCCGCTTTTCAACGATGTATTATTTGTTGGAAAATAAATTAAATTTACTTGAAAAATAAAGAAAATTAATTTTCGCAACACGTCAAATTTGACAACTGCACTATAACTCCCTAAATTGAATACCAATTAAAAGGTTTACATTTTGTAGTATTCACAAAACACTGCCTGCATTGTTTCAATCAACAATATTACAATAACCTGTGAATCAAAAATAAAATCCAGTAGCCTATGACCTTACAATAACCTATGAATCAAAAATAAAATCCAGTAGCCTATGACCTTACAATAACCTATGAATCAAAAATAAAATCCAGTAGCCTATGACCAACCACTACCGTTTGAAAATGAAACAAAAATATTACTTGTCAGAACGAGTAAAAGTATAATAGTTTTTATTATTATTATCTAATTGGCTTCATCGTGCGCAACTGTAAGAATTTTAACGACCCTAGAGTTTTTAATAGTTTATTTTTTTCTTTTGTACGTTCAAAATTGGAGTATGCTTCGCTAATTTGGAACCCTTATTATATGTGTCATGTACAAAACATAGAAAGGGTTCAAAAACGATTTTTAAAATATTTAACTTTCAAGATAGAAGGTATTTATCCTGAACGAGGAACCGATTACAACATCTTATTAGAAAGATATAACTATGACAGTTTAGAGAAAAGACGGGTATATTCCTCTCTAGTTTTTTTATATAAGTTGCTGCATGGTGATGTTGACTGTCCGGATCTACTGAGTCAAATTAATTTCTCTGTTCCGAGAATCAACGGTAGACAAAGTCTAACATTTCTATGTGAAAGAGCAAGAACAAATGTAATGCTCAAATCACCAATTAATTTCATGTGCTCTAATTATAATAAAATCTGCCGAGATTGTGATATTTTTGTTTGTAATCTGCATAAATTGAGGACAGCGGCGGAAAGTATTTAGATATATTGTTATTTATTTATTATTTTTTATTTTCTTATTTTTTAAGTGTCTAAATCTGTTTTCTTTGGGTCTCTTATTTTACGCTATATAAAGTAATGTGGTGATGGCAAAAATTTATAAATTTATATGCATATTTTATGTTCTATCTATAGTATAATATGTTAATAAATACATTTTTTTTTTCTCTGTATATTGCTCTGTAAATGGGTACCTACTTGTTGGGCAATAAAGCTATTATTTATTTATTTATTTATTTTATTTATCTAATAATAACGATTTATTTGTGTATTCTGAATTTAAAAGAAAATGGCATTGCGTTTTTCTCACGAAGAAAAATTTGATTTGCTAGAATGTTACATTCATTGCAACAGAAATGCAAACCTTGCATTAGAAAGGTATTTTGAAAATTTTCCTGAAAGACCGTAGCCAAGTGTCAGACTTTTTCCAAAAATTGTTATGAACCTGAGAAACCATGGAAGTTTTGAAAAACCGCGGCCCAAGAGTTACGAAAAAGCAGGTAATAACAAGCGTGACGAAAATGTCAGAGCCTATTTTAATGCCGCTCCGCCATCATCTACAAGAGCGTCGGCAAGAGACTTACCAACCCCGCGAAGTACCATACAAAGAGTCCTTAAGGAAAATAAATATCGACCATATAAGCCAACTATAGTTCAGGGTTTACGAGAAACGGATTATCCAAGAAGAATGCAGTTTTCAAATTGGTATGTGAATCAATGCGAACAAAATCATGATTTCAGTCGTCTTGTAATTTGGACCGATGAATCACATTTTACCAACTGCGGGGTATTTAATAGACATAACCATCATTTTTGGGCAACAGAAAACCCTCACCAATTGGCTCAACGAAGACTGCAAACCCGATTTGGTTTTAATGTATGGTGTGGTATGTATGGTAAGTAATGTCACCTAGCTTGCTAAATACATAGCAGGTATTAAGTAACCCAGCTTTACTTTTCTCCTTACATTTTAGACAACAGACTTATAGGACCATTCTTTTATAAACATACGTTGAATGGCCAAAGATACTTGGAGCTGTTAGAAGATCAAATATTACCGGCAATTAGAGCAAGAGTTCCTCAAGATCAATTGAATAATATTTGGTTTCAACAAGACGGTTGTCCCGCACATAATGTTCGGGAAGTTCAAACTCTCTTAAGACAGATATTTGATGACAAATTAATTTCAAACGGCGGACCAGTTAATTGGCCTGCTAGATCCCCTGATATAACTCCTCTCGATTTTTATTTATGGGGTTATGTAAAAAATGAAGTATATGAGTTTGAACCCCCGGAATCTGTACAAGAATTAGAAGAGAGAGTGAGGA
The DNA here is from genome assembly GCA_963920685.1 of Polydrusus tereticollis. NCBI lineage: Eukaryota > Metazoa > Arthropoda > Insecta > Coleoptera > Curculionidae > Polydrusus > Polydrusus tereticollis. Next base: position 11,971,562 of record OY987333.1, read on the forward strand.
ATGTGTTTACGAGCATAAATGGCAACACGCTTCGCAGGGTCATCAATACTGTGTTAAAAAAGTGTCAAAAATGTATTAATAAAAACGGCCAACTTTTCGAATAAGTATAGTAAGTTAGATATTTTTTCTTATTTTCTTTTCAAAACAATAATTATTATTCATTGCGTTTTTAGTTTTCTTTATTTGAAATGTTAATATGAGATTTTTAACCATAAGGAAAAAATAAAATAATGTATTATAATATTATGATATTTTAAACAAATTTAACCCTGCCTAATGTGTTCTTCTCAAATTTGACGTGTTGCGAAAATTAATTTTCTTTATTTTTCAAGTCAATTTCATTTATTTTCCAACAAATAATACATCGTTGAAAAGCGGACGTCATAAGCTACCTTTTAAGTATAAAATACAATATGGCGCCCATAAGAAAAAATTAACCTGATGATGGTATAAAATAAATGAAACGTCGTGTTCAAAATTAAATTGCAGAACTGAAATCTACTTAAAAAGTTGCTTCAAAATGTTTTTACAGATTGCCAAAATAGTGAATAATAAGAAATCTACAGCATATTTTCGAAAATACATCTTTTTGGTTTTTTCAACATATTTCAAAAACCAAAAAAGATAGGGCCGCGTACTAAACGGTTTTCAGTTAGAAATATAATTGTCAAAAACTTTCCCTATTTAACCGTTTCTCTATCTTCTATAGTTTCCAAGATCCCCATACATGTAGGTCCAATTTGGGCCACATTGTATAGCATTTTTTCTCCTCCCCGCAGAATTTATTCTTGGATTTTTATATTAATTTAATTCGATACTTTCGCATGAAATTATGGACAGCTTTGACCGGTTTCTATAGCATCATAAGCATTGTTATTTTATCAACAACGTCAAGCTGACAGTTTATTAGCAAGAATTATTACCACCCAAGGGTGCATGGTAAGTTGACTTACAACCCGTCGCCAAGGGTAATCGATAATACCTTTTTGGTAATTGTTACTTACGTCCTTCAATACAGTGTGAAAATGCGTTGTTGCAATATAGGAAAGAGAAAATTATATTTTCGTAGAGGGGAGAATGAAAAATAATTTTTAGGTTCTCTTGTACTTTTGTGAATTATGTTTTTTCTAAATTCTGTATTATGTAATGACAATGACAATAATGCAATTTGCTTCAAAATTTAAGCTGGATTTATAAACTTAACAAGTTCGCAAAGCTGAGGTTCAATTGGCTTTGGAAATAAGAGTTCAATTTAAACTGAAGGGAACACTCAGTTCTGAAATCTAAACATTTGTGTAGTGCGTTGAAAAATCAGAATGATAGAAAAATAAAAGCTAAATTACCTATTTTCGTTCTATTTATGACAAAATATAGAACATAATTAAACAACAGAAATATCTTTCCCTATAAAACAGACACTGATGATAACCTGCTTGCATCTTTTCACCACTCCAATATATCTCTCCCAGATAATTTCAATAAATTACTACAAATTTACATTGTAAACAAACAAAAAATCTTTAACTAACATCTTTACATCAACACTTGTACCATTTATTGTACGTAGATAACCTCTGCGACTCAGATTATTGTCAGTTTTAGTTTAATTTTCTCACATTTAAGGATAAACTTCTAAAAAACGATAAATCTGTGAAGGCGATAATTTAGTGACACATTTTGTCGCTGGGCCACTTCAGAAACCCAGAAAATATCTTAAAATGGCTTAAGAGCTTGTGAAGAGAAAAGGCCATGTGGTCGAATTGATTATAAAAGTATCACAAGCGAGTTTTTGGAGGTGTTAATATTTAAGGGCCACTATAAAGGTATAGTATAGTTTACATTATACCGTTGATCTTCTGACATGAATGAACAATGCTAGTTAAGTAAATATGTTTCCTAGTTCTAACAGTATAAAAGCAGAAATCCAAAATTTTACAATAAATAGTAATATATATTTTGCTGAAACAAAAAATGGGATATTTTAGAAGTATTACAGGCTTTTAAAATTAATAAAGAAAATCGACATACAGTGTTGCGTCATCAATCCTACTATTATGTATTTAATCTAATCTAACTAATATGGCACCAAGTAAAATCAAATAGGGTAAAAGTGGGAGAGACGCCATAGTTTTTGCAACTGTGAAATTTTATAAAAAAAAAATGCAATATAATCGGATGGTTTATTTTGCAGGAAAGTTACTCTTAATATGTAATAATATGTTATATAATTAATTAATACAATATGTGGCAAAAAAACAATTTACGACATTATTTCAAAAAATAGAAATCTGGAAATTAAAATATCACAAGTTTTAAAACGCCATCTCTCCCACAGTACGTGGGAGAGATGCCATGGCATCAGGGAGAGATGCCATGGCACGAGGGAGGGATGCCATACATATTATTTTGTCTGATTAAGATTTCTTTTGTGTACTATTTCTATCCTACAGTAATTGCAATGGGGGAAGTACATATTTTCTAGGCATTCTGAAATAGTAAATACCTTGCTCAAATTTAACAGTGAAACACATATCATATAAGCCCTCATTTTGAAGGATAGATGACATACAGTTAAAATATCACTTAGTACATAAACAGTGATACAAAAATATTTTAATCATGTTAAAAACAAGCTGAACAAAACATTAAAACAGGTACTCACTTTAACTTATCTCCGCTGTATTTATGGCATTCACTAAAACACAATATGCTCAAAATATATCGAATAAATTACGACGAAAAAAATATTTCTTAATAATACGTACCGCACTCAAGGGCAGCCGAACAGGCACTGACTCGTTCCGACGACCGCGTCGATAAGTAGTTATTCCAGTAAAAAGTATAGGGCTATCTCTTTCACATCGCGGGATAAGGAATGTGTAGCGTCTCTCCTCATATGGCGTCTTTCCCACTGTTACCCTATTAGAAGGAATCCCTCATATTAAATACATAATAGGTAAAATATCTGCAGACAGAAAAACTACATACAACAAAGTAATTAAGGTAGTTAAATTAATAATTTTAGATGAAGATAGTGATAGTGACACAGAATTAAATTTAGTGTAAAATAAAATTAAGTTGCCAAAATTGATTATTCTAAAACTTTTCTGTGTACACACATTTTACTGTATTTAAATCTTAATCTTGTATTAGCATGTAGTCTAAATCGTAACATTGTAAATTTTAAATTATAATAACTTGTAAAAATCTTTTTAGTGCAATACACCATGAGGGACAGACGGGAGGGGATAGAATTTAATGATAATTAGATAAAATACCCATTGTGTAAATATTTCATCTAAGGTTGAACATTTGTTTACGAGTATAATCGCAGAAAGAGAAACGAATTGTAAAACATTTGCATTTGTTCTTACCAGGAATATGTATTAAGGATAAATATTATAATGCTTAAATCCTTTAGTATAGTCCCAAGCACGAGGCTTGTAATGCCACGCGCCTAGGTTCGCGACGGTGTTACGACACGAGGTTTTGTTACGAGTCTGGACGCACCTTTAGAGTAAGCACAATGACGAACAAAAATAAGAGAAATGGTAAAAAATATTGATTTTTGTAGAAACTAAAGGTATTTTGAAACAATATGAAAAAAGTTGTGATCAATTTTTAGATTCCGAAAAATCGAGAAAGAAACAATACGTATTTATTGATTTCGTATAGGGTTTTGTAAGTCCAATAAGCGTCTATAGATATGTAAATTTGAAAAACTCAAAGACGCTCCCGGATCAACACCCTGGTTACGACTATAGAGCTGACATTTTTAAGTACCTATAATGAAACTTGAAATACTACCGTTAAGCCTGAAAATCGGAAATTCTTTGTATAATTCTCCTAAGAAAAACCTTTACCACACAAAAGCATTATTTTATAGCTTTTGTTGGTTTTCTTAAAAAACTATAAAACTTTATACGTTTTTTTTTTCTTTTAATTTGAGGTCACCGTTTACTGCATAATATATAGGCCCCCGAAATTTAAAAGCTCAATTTTAAAAAACCGATTTCCTGGTAGCCAAGAAGGAATTAAATTTTATCGTTTCTTTTTTACATGGGGCTATAAATCTATATACCCACCTTTTACGTATATGTGAAAACCATTTATTTGTTTGAATTGATTTGTGAAGTTTTTTATTTTCCTAGGCTTTTCTTTATGTTGCTATGTTGGTGACCTTCAAATGTTCAAATTCAGAGCTCGTTTGGTCGGTTTAAAAGCAAATAAAAAATCACCCTGACGTGTGTGGTTGCCAAAAATATGCCTTTTACGTAGAAGCACACCGAAAACCGTGTTGCATGTGGAAACAATTTTAAGTAGCAATTTCCTGTCAACCCAATTAACCGAAGGATATACGATATCTGATGGATGGCTTCACAAATTGAACGCAACAATGTCGCCAAATTTAGGGGGGTTTAAGTCGTTTTAACGGATGTTTATAATAATTTTTAACGGCTTAATTTGGGTAAAATTATTATCTTGTGCACACCCCGATGTGGTTGAAAGGTAAAATAATGTTTTTTTTTTTTAAGCTGATGTATTGAGGGGGTATTTAGAAGCGAATCTACCGAGTGATGCATGACTAAGTTGAAAATCCCATGTAAATTTTGAGGTTGCTAAATATTGGCTCCCCTGTATATTTTAGAGAAAAATAATTTTTTAAAGCGGCCGATATAATAAACTCATGATAAAAGTTTCAATAAATTTTAATAAGCCAATTCTAACTTATTCAAATAAATGTGATGGCAGAATTACGAAATTTTCATAGTTTAGGTAATACCTACAGCAAACACCAGCAAATTATTATTTGGCATTGACAAAACGAAAAGTAGCATGTGACAACATTTTCATTGCAGGCGCTTTAATTATAGCTAAATATGAGCTATTTTATTAAGGAAAAAGTAACTATGATTAAGTGGTATTATACAAGAAACAGTTTAAGAGCAGTGTCTGAAATGTTTTCAGTTCAATTCCCTGATAAGCCTATCCCTCCCATTTCATTAACCATACTTAATATCATTAGTAAATTTGAGTCCAAAGGTACTGTATAAAATAACTGTAAATGCTCAACTCAGAATGTCAATAGAGCTGAAGAAAGGGATAATAGAGATCTTGATTAGAACGAGGATTCTTGGACAAGCTGTAGGAAAACATCAAACCACAGTGTTCAGCACCTTAAATATTTTCCTTACAAGTATGAAAAACATCAAGAGCTACGGCAAGGTTATGAAGAACGAAGAATGGTATTCTGTTTTGAGATAATGGACAGAGCAAATAATAATAATAATTTCTTGAGAAATATTTGCTTTACCGATGAATGTACATTCATCCTCAACAACGAACCAAATGTTCAAGATTGCCGCTGTTTGGGACACACTTCATATTTCTGTCGTGAGCCAGTAGAAAAATAAAGTAACAAGGTTGAAATCAATCGTAGGAGATATAATGTCATGTAATACTAAGCCAAGCGGCAACGTCGCATTCGTGCTAAAGTACAATGTTTTTCTTCAACCATTAAATGCAATAAATAGAAAAAGAATATATTAATTTCAAAGGCAATATAAATGGCAACACCGCATATCAAAGCGGTGGCATCGTCGTACAAATAATATACGTTCAAAATTAATTCTATAATGTAAACATAGACTGTCTGCTATTTAAAATCGAAATAATATTCTCCAAAACTATCAAATAATATTAGCACTCACGTGCGTAGTAACAAGCAAAGATTCTGATTGGCCGATCAATAGTGGCCTGATGGATGGACGTTGCCATTTTGGTTTTGACGTGTTAACATTTGATTGGTCAAGGTGTTTGCATAGGGTTAATATATGTTCTGAAATGTAAACAAAGCAGTGTCAGGTGGAATTCTAACGAGATAGTTCACCGCTCCTTGGAGAGAAAAGCCTCCACGTTAAAAAGTTGTTATTTGTAGTCAAAAGTGTTCTAACAAACACGTCTTGTTAGTAAAGTGTCAGGTACCAATCTAAAGAGATTAGATCGTCGTTCCGTGAGTGGATAAAGCTATCACGTTAAAAAGTTGTTAAAAGTTGTTAAGTGTTTACAAAAGTGATTTACCTAGCATGTCTTTTTAGTAATGTTGTAGCCCATGCTAGGGTGAAGAGAGGAGGAATGTTATTAGTCGTTTAATAAAGAAATAATGCAGTAAAATTCAAAAAGGATTTTATTTTCCAATTTTTCAACAAGTTTGAACCAGTCGACTTGTGGAGATACAGGTTAAAGTTTTGTGTACCTCATTGTTACAAACGTGAGTCCGCACAGCCGCTATTGGAGCCAAGAAAATGAACATCGTCTTATGCATACTCGGACGCAATATCCACAAAGAATAAATGGTTGGGCGGGAATTGTAAGACATCACATTATTAGACCATTTTTTATGGAAGGCAACCTTACAGCAGTAACCTATTTGGACTTACTACAAAATCGAATTGAAGCCGCACTACAAGAAGTTGTACCGGAAAATCGGGATATCTGGTATGAAATGTATGGTTGTCCTGCCCATAATTCTTTCATGGTTAGGAAATACTTTCAAAATACTTTTAACGGAAATATTATTGGTCCACGGCATATATTCCTTTGGCCATCCAGGTCTCCTGACCTGTAAATTTTGAAATCTGAAAATTTGAAAATTGAAAAATTTGAAAATCTAGACCAGTTAAAAAACTGTATTTCGTTAGAGTGTGACAGAATTTCTCAATATCAATTGACAATAGCGTCATATAAATTATTTGCTGGTGTTACTGTGAAAATTTCGTTATTTTAAAATTAATAAAGAAAACAGACATACAGTGTATGCATAAAAATGTATTAATACCAATCGAACTTATATGGCACCAAGAAAAATGAAATATGAGAAGGAATCCCTCATATTAGATACATAGTTATCATTCGCGTCCTGATATCAACTTTTTTTGAGTTTGGTTTAGTGGGTTTAGGACAGAAAAAACAATTCCTTTTATTATGAAATTGCCGACGTTTCGACCTATATTGGGTCTTTTTCAAGGCTAAAAACAAACATACATTTCCAGTTAATCCTTAAGGAAGAACACTGTTATGGTAAAAAGATGTTGACAATCAAAAAAAAAAACTATATAAATTTATATCCATTTTAGGGCATTCACAATACATTAATAACAGCAATTACTAGAGAAAACGAGAACAAAACACATTTATCAAAATATATGGAGTAAAAATAAAATTTGTAAATAAAATTGACACGCAAGACCACTATTCCATTAGAACAAACATTGTGTATAACAAGTAAATTCGCACCCCACATGACAGGTTAAGTTTTCACTTTAAAAAACAAAAGTATTAAATACTAATTTGGAGAATAAAAGAACTTACCTATTCAAAAAAATTAGAATTATTGTCATTATAAATATAATTCATCTCCATAACAACACAGGGACATAATATTTTATTAAATAAAATATACATCAAACGGTATCAATACCACAACGAGAACTGATAGAACAGCAAATTTAGCGGACTTAAAAAAAAAACAAAAAAAAACCACTACAATAGCCATTGTTGCTCACATTGTTCCGATCTTTTTTAATAATTTTTATTTACGTTAGGCCCAAATTCTTTATACAAATGAAGCAAATAATTATACTGTATGTTGAGCCCTTGTGTATCTGCTCGACAGTTAACCGTATTATTAAGCGTTATGTAAATCATTTCACTCAAACACCGCTTGTAATAATTACTTTCTCGGTCCAAGATAGACACCTCATTGAAATCAAATGTATGATCCGCTGTAAAATGATGTTGGGATAAAGCCGTTTTTTCTGATTTATTTCTGTTTATCTCTCTGCAATCGTAACGATGTTGGTAAATTCTGGTTTTTAAGTACTGTTTGGTCATACCAATATAGCATTTATCACACCCCGAACAAGGAATCCTATATACCAAACCAGACGAAAAATCGAGTGGTACTGGATCTTTCAACCTCGTAAAGACAGCACTGACCACATTAGTGTTATAAAACGCCAACCTGCAATTGGGACTACATTTTTTAATATGTTTTTCAATCTCTTCTGATAAACCCTGAACACAAGGAAATTTATAATATTTAAAATTATCTGTATCAACTTTAGTATCATTGTTATTTAGATTATTTTTATATTGGTTAATTACTCTATTAATTAGTGACATAGGGTAGTTATTAAGTCTTAAAATATTCCTAATGGTCTCTTCATTTTGAGAGTGATATTCTGGACTACTCAATTTATGAGAGCGGTATAACATATTTTTTTATTGTGGCAATTTTCTGATTAGTTGCATGCGAGGATAAATAATTGATCACACGTCCAGACGCTGTGGGTTTAATGAACCAATTAGTGGATAAAGTGCCATTTGTATTTCGCATTACCATAGTATCAAGAAAAGGAATAACCCCGTTAACCTCATTTTCCATGGTAAACCTGATTTTAGGATGGAAATTATTGAAGTAATTTAAGAGATTTGACACTTCGTCTAACGGACAAGCCAACAATGTATCATCCACATACAACCTAATAAAACTCAAGGAAAAAGGAAGATTACTGATTACTTGCGTTATTAATTCATTCATAATTAAATTCGCTAACACAGGGCTAGCAGGATTTCCCATTGCCGTCCCATCCAACTGTTGATAAAATTTGTTATTGAAAGAGAAATAGCTGGTATTAAAAAGATGTTCTATTATTCGGCAAAAAAAGTCACAAGGTATATTCGTATATGATGATATAAAGCGCCATTTCCTCCTCATAATACTCATGACCAAGTCTTTAGGAACATTAGTAAAATTTTTTTTTGATTGTCAACATCTTTTTACCATAACAGTGTTCTTCCTTAAGGATTAACTGGAAATGTATGTTTGTTTTTAGCCTTGAAAAAGACCCAATATAGGTCGAAACGTCGGCAATTTCATAATAAAAGGAATTGTTTTTTCTGTCCTAAACCCACTAAACCACACTCAAAAAAAATTAGATACATAGTAAGTAACATTTCTGCAGAGAGTTGAAAAAAATGTATAGGTACAACATATAATTAAGGTGTAAAATTCTTATACGTGTATGAGTACTGATGTTCAATCCTTAATAATAAGTTTAGATGAAGATAAAGATAGTGACACAGAACTAAATTTACAGTAAACTAGAATAAGTTGTCAAAATTGATTGTTTTAAAATTTTTCTGTGTACACACATTGGTACTGTATTTAAATTTTAAACCTAATTTTAATCTTGTATTAGTGTGTAGTCTAAATCATAACATTGTAAATTTTAATCATTATGACTTGTAAAAATCTTTTTCATGTGCCTACCTAGTGTACTTTGTTGACGACTGTAAAAACTTAATTTTTATTGAAACGAATAAATCTTTATTTCAGTGTTTCATTAATTATTTATTGTACTTATTATGTCTTAAAATGTTATTATTATAATAATTGATCTGTACTTTAATTTGGTTTAAAATGTCCCTTCAATTCAAAATAAAAATAAATCAATATGTATAGACAGCTATATTTTCAAGCGGGCCCTGCACCCATGCATTGATTAGTAGAGGTCAACGATATAATGTAAACTTTACTAAGTATAACACTCTGGCTAATTTTAAGTTTTTGAAATTCTAACATGAACAACGATGCTCCTGAAATGGTCAGCAGGAACTAATCTAAATTACTAGCGCTTAATTTAAAATTAAATCAGGTATCGCAAGTTATATAGGAGCAGCTACTAGCAGGAGTGTCATAAATGAGCCTCAAGGTCACCAAAGGACCAAGGCTACGAAGAACAAGGCCAATAAATTAGACTCAGAACGTTTATCGAAACCTCACACAAGGCGTGGTTGCTAGATCCCTAATCAGGGCATTCATAAGTTGGTGAAAGAAAGTCCCAACATTGGTGATAACATACAAGGATAAAGCTTGACCAAAGAATTTGTCAATAAACCATCGGTAAAACTGACAGGAGACCAATAGACTTAATTGCGATACTTCTATGAGTCTAACAGGACTGTGGGATGAAACCCTATGCAGGTTCTGCCACAAGAGCTACATCCACATGATCAATGAGGTAAAGCCTGTCCAGAGATATAAGAAAGTTACACTTTGCCTTTGAATGGGATTATCCAAGGGTGGCCATAAACAAACAATGAATGAATGAATAAATGCAAGTAAATTATGGTCCGTACTTAAACTTAAAGTAAACTGCAAATCCGGAAGACGTAATTTCATTATAAAATTAATAGTTTGGTGATTTTAAACCGATTTTTACCTAATTCAAAATGAGAGGGTTAATCCCATAAAACAAATTATGTTCTAAAGCCACTCTAGTTAGTTTTAAGTTAAGTAATTACTCTTACTTCGTGTGTAATACAGCGTTTGTTTAATCGTGTGTGAGTCATGGAAAATATGTGTATCTCAGGAGATAACCCCGTCGAAAAGCAGAAAACACTTTTCTGTGGAAACTAAGGAAGTTATAAACAATGTTTATTCAACACTCATTGAACGTGCGGTCAGCACGCAATCAGCGTTATAAGAAACGGTCACATTAACAAAAATTCCAACATCAACTGTATGGAAAATTGTGAATAATCCCATTTTAGCGAGGAAAAAAAGAACCGATACTGGCATTTTCTCGAAGGTAGATGGAAGTGATCAAGATATAATACGGCGTAAAATTTACAAGTTATACGAGGAACAAAGCGTGCCTACATTAGATAATTTAATTACGAGGCTTAAAAAAGATGAAACAGGCGTTAAGTGTGGCAGAACAACGTTATGGAAGTGTATCCAACACATGGGTTTTAGATTTACCTAATTATGTGTTTTAAATCTATGATTTTTAATAAAAAATTTCAGCTTTTAAGAAATCCAACAGTGGAGCAACGGAAAAGAGTGGAGATTAGATATCCGAATAAGACATCATAGAATGTTCAGGAACCGATTTTATTATATATATTTTAACAACTTATTAATCGACCTCGGTATCCAGCCTCCGCTGAATCCCCAATATCACCCGCGAGAAGCCGCGAGCGCGGGGCGTATCCCCGCAACGGCAGCCATTTGCATTCGCCGCCATGACTCGGGGCAGATCAAAGCACGCCCGCCAAAATATACCGCCACTCCGGGTAACCGGAGCCGAAACTGCCGGCCGGAGCCGAGCACAAGCTGCCGACCAAAGCTTATCGGATCGGACGGAGCTTAATGAGATTTCCTGCGAATTGATGTTCCGTATTATGGATCCGGGATCCGGATGAGCCCCTCAGGGTATTGGGAATTGACTCTTTAAGCTTGATTTGTGGAACATATTAATAGGGGAATGTGGGGCAGAGCGGGCGAATGATAGGGAAAATATGAGGAACCTTTTACAAAAATAGTTGGATACAGAGTCTGAACTTGGCTAAATAACTCTTGACCTAGTAAATTAAAGTTTGGGTTGTGCAGGTAGATAATTGCATATTTAATGGTGATCATGCCGACGTTGTCAGACTTATAGCCTTGTTACAAGACTTACTGACTTATTTTTCAAATAGAACATCCTGTATATTTTTACTTTTCTTAAGAGCCATCGAAATGACCTTTTCAATATAAATTTTATGTGATTATTTCTTATCTCTTAGGGATATACCTACCCGATGAAAGAAGAAAAATTGCCTAAACTAATTAATTTTTTTTCTTAATTAAGTAGCTGGGTTCGTAAAATTCATTGGGAACGTTTAATTAAATGAGTATTCGACATCATCCACCACATCATTTACTTGCTGAAATATCGTAATTTATAATAAACCTAAATTACCTGAAACCTGAATTTGGCTAATTGATTTCAAATCTGTTCTTAAGTTTTTGTATCACGTAAGGTTTATTGTCAAAAGAAAATGTACATAAATCATAATGTATTTATACAGGGTGTTTCCTAACCTCTTTGAAAAAATAAAGGAGGTGAATCCTCACCTTATTTTAAGACGAGAATGTGGTATAAAAGCTTTTCGCATGCCGCTTCGTTTTCGAAATACAGGGTGTTAAAAAAAATTTTGCATTTTTTTTTCATTTTATTAATCAATGCCAAACGATATTTTAATGATATTTGTTAAACATAAGGGATTATAGAACACTTTACATTGGGTTAATTTTAAATTTTACAATTAGTTCATTGATGGGGATCAACTTTCGCAGAGGCCAATACAGATATTTATTCTTAAAGTCGTGTTAAGCCCTTGGCTACTTGAATTTATGAATGCAAGCTCCTCTTACTTTGGTGGACAATAGGTACTTAAAGTTAAAAGTTAAGTGAAATGTAATAACAATATGGTAGTGTTAAGTTTGACATGAAAGTTCTGAAGGTTTAAATTATAAAGTTATCATCAAAAGAATAAGTAAAAGTTAAACCCTGTTTGACAGGGTCTTGCACAAGACGGCAACTGTCAGACCTACATAAAAAAAACGACTTTTTAGTCTGATCCGGCAGCCACATAGACCTACATCCAGGACATTGCCTCAGACTTGGAATTTCCACAAGGTCTGTGCAATAACCTCTCACAACTAACTAAATTTACCATAAGAGCATTCTTAAAGTACAATACAAAATCTTACGAGTACCTGTAGTTACTCAATAAGCATACTAGCCATTGATGCATAGATAAGTTAAAATGTTAAAGTTACAAGTTAAATTTAGAAGAAACAAATGACCTTTAGCCAGGAAACAAAAATATTTACTTTATACTCATAAATTGTAACTATATTTACAACAAAATTAGCTGTAACAGACCACCTACTAGAGACTCTTGTGACGTCTTAACGCTATGTCGACATACGCTACACGTTTACAATGCACAAGCTCTGTACATAACATGGGCGCAAAACTTTATCAAAACACTGTACCTTTATCGAACAATACGCAAATGCAAAATATTAAGATTTTAGGTTGACTACTTCTTAAAGAGAAATGATCACAGGGTAATGATACTTAGCTGCAACTTTATGTGCTACCCATGGTCTCTCAAACAGCTAACGTGGATACTGCTACATTGCTACTCTCCAAGAATTCCATTAGTACACAGCAACTGGCACGTCCCGCGTCCAGGCAGTTCCAACAAAAGAAAACTAGATAGTACTCTAGTTTGAACTCGGACTTTTAGCCCATATCAAAAAATTAACCCTCAAATAACTAACCAGAGTTCCAATTTACCAAATGACGTCTACGACCGCTTGTTGAAGTTCATTGCAAAGCATTTTAAATCGGCATTCCGCCCAAAGAATAGGCAAACTACAAAGCCATACCCTTTTTAGAACATTTGTGGATGTTTTATCAACACTACAAAAGCCTTCCCTGCCCAAGAAACTAAAGTTAGGGAAACATCAACAAAGGTTTCAAACCAAACATACTTAGTAAACTATTGACTATCAACAGGCAATTAAATTACTAATTAATGTCTAAGGTGAGAGTCTACCTAGGTACTTTAACAGGATAAAACCGAAAACTTAACATACATAACCAAACTATGAAAATGCAATTTTCGAACCTTAACAGTACCTACCTAAATGCGGTGTGCGTGCGATTTTAATCTCTGCTATTTTTGGGTTGTAAATTACGTAAGGGTTATAATTTGTTCAAGCAATTCAGTCAAAAACGCGTCGCGACGGTACTTGTAAAACGTCATTGGAACCGCGAGCTTCCTATTGGGCGAAAAATAGGTTGGGTCGCATCGCGCGCAGGTCGATAAAGAGTCAAGAAGCACGGCGTAAGGGTGAAGCCAGCAGTCTTCCACGATGCCTCTGTGAAGCAAGTGCTCTTACGTACGCTTACGATTTTAAGACCTATTTGGGCAATTAAAGACAGTTCATTCCAAGGTGGCTCCGTGAAGCAAGTTCTCCTACCGACGCTCCACGATTTTAAGGTCTTTTTGGGCAATTAATGATTTCACTTTAAGTAGAACTAAGGAGCTAGCGACTCTGCGTTATCTGAGGTACGAAATTGGACCCCTACGTTACCGGTGCGTTTGGTACATATCTTAGGTGAATATCAAACATGTAAAAATGAATAATTATATTGATATAATATCATAAATAAATGTCTTCAATTTCATCAGTTTCTGAAAATATTACAATTTTTTAAAAATTCTCCACTCTTAATGTGCCGGAAAAGACACAAAAAAATGACAATTACTCATAAACTTTATTTTTATTACTTCAGGCACAATTTAGGTACTTTTTTATTCTGGGTGGTCTTCACTTTTATCCCTTAAACGACCTTGAATATATTTTATCAGCTTAGTAAAGTTTGACCTTCGTAGTCTTAAGATTTATGAACTAGGTAACATTGGTAACACTAACTGAATTTAAAACCAATCATCTTAAAATGCCATGTTCTATAAAATAAACAATAGGTGTATTACTAGTATTACCCAGATAAATATTTCTAAATATTAAACTGAAATTAAGTCATCATACTCTCTGCTACCCCTAAATTATAATCTATTTATACCCTCTATCTAAAACCGCCCTCTACATAACTAAAGAACATTAAAACTATTAACGTGCTGAATAGGTATAATTTAAAATCAGAGTCTTCTATTTTTATCTGTAGAACTAGACATTTGGTAAATCCTGAGGGGTAAAAAAGGGTTTATAAGTACAGGGTGATTCTCAAGTATGGTATTTGTAGTGATGCCTTTTATATAGGTAGGTACCTAAGTATATTTGTCTTTTAAAAGGTTTTTGTTTGGGAGCTACAATAAGAAGTAGTCTTCCAAAAAGGAATGGCATAATGGCAACATTAGTTTTAGAAACTATGGGGATATTTTTCCAGTAGTGATATTCTCAACTATTTTTTATCTCTCAAATGGGGGTGATGATGGTAGATATACAAAACTAAAATTACAGACCATTCGACATAAAACAATTTGCGATGCAATCGCAGATTAAATCGCTTCCAAAGCGCCTATACCAAACTTTGTTTCGCTATCAAAAGGTTTTCAAGTTACTTTCCACGCCCAGCTTATAAAACTTTACTCTGTATGCAAATTGAAATTTTAAATGGAATTGCGTTCCTGGAGAGATAAGACTTTTCCAGCCAATGACAAGCCGAAGGTGTCAACGTTTATAAAACACAAAGTTATCTTATCATTGTATCTCGATCTATATGGAAAAGAGAAACGGGCGAAGTTCCGTTTTGTCGCGTCGTGTGTATCGACCGCAGTTCTTAAAATACAGGGCTGCCCAGAAGTCCGGAATAAAATTAATATAGCCTTAACCTGTAACTTTTGGGGAAAATGCTCGGACGCGTCAATTTAGTTTTATATATGCTCACATTTTGACGTTATTCGTTTGTTTTTTTATAGACATTTGTCAAAGATATGACGACATCGATCTTTTTTAAATAGAAACACACAGCTTGTGATACATCATTTGAAAGCTAATATCTCGTATAGCATGCTCATAAATTTTGGCGCGATTCTGTCAAGCTATTTCAAAATGGCAACTGTTAAAATTTTAAAAAATCCCTATTTAGATAGGCGGAAATGATAAATCATTGATGTTTTTTTTACCTTTCAAGGTAACAAATCTTCATTGTTTCACGTTCTGACATTTTGTGACATTGTGACTTAACAATAGTTATGGTTTATTTGTTATTTATTTTGTCAAAAAAAATAAAAATGTAACGAAGCAAAACGAAACACAACAAAAAGGTGGTTTAACGTGGCAAATGCTGGAAATGTCCTCCACCCTCTACTTGGCATGATCCTAGACGATGGTAAAATCCGTCGACGGAATTTCGAATGGCTTCAGCCGGTATGTTATGTGTCTCCAATCTAATTTTGTTTTTCAAATCTTCAATATTATTTGGCATATTTTGGTAAACTTTTCTTTTAAATATGCCCAAAGAAAATAGTCTAGAGGCGTTAAGTCTGGGGACCTCGGTGGCCATTCAATTGTACCACGTCGTCCAATCCAGCGACCTGGAAATATCTGATGTAAATATCTTCTCACATTGACAGCAAAATGCGGGGGAGCACCATCTTGCTGAAACCAAATTGTTTCATTAGATATATATCTGGATCTACTTAGTTGGAAAAAAATACAGCTAGAGCAGGCCTCAACTCAAAGGTTAAGAAATCCAAGTACCGTTCAGCTGTGAGGTTTCCTTCCAAAAAGAATGGCCCTAAAATTCGGTTATTAATGATACCTGCCCATACATTTACTTTCTGAGTACGCGCTTCAAATATCCATCGTGGATTTTCTTGACTCCACCCCTTAACCACCCCGTTTAAATAGAAAGTAGCTTCATCCGAAAATAATATGTTCTGTGGAAACCTATTATTCTCGTCACACCGTCTCATCATTTCTTCGCAAAATTGCAAACGCCTATCATAGTCATCTTCTAAAAGCTCTTGGATAAGACATACTTTATAAGGGTGTTTTTTTTTTGCTTTCAAAAATCTTCCAATAGTACCTCTAGATGTATCATGATTTTGAGCCAATGAAACTGTTGAAACATGCGGATTATCCTGCAGAGATAATGCAATATCCAATTTTTCATCGTCGCCTAAAACACGTGGCCATCCATTCCTATAGGCAAGTCCTTTACTGTGCCATGTTCATCAAATTTGTGGAATATTTTACTAACAGTGCCCTGTGAAATTTGATTTTCCGGATATTTAGTATTAAATAAAGTGCACACTTCATTTTGACTTCTTATTTTATCTCCACATCCTAACAATATCAAGACTTCGATACGCTGCCTTTCCGACAAAACCATTTTTGTAAATGAAACAATGCAGTCTTCATTTACATTACATTGACTCCACTGTAAGTATGGACTACTTTTTCGACTTTAAAGCCATTTTGTTTAGAAAATTGCAAAATAATACTACGGAAATACCTAAATTAATTTTACAAGTTCACGTCACAAAATGTCAGAACGTGAAACAATGAAGATTTTTTTAAACTTTTAACAGTCGCCATTTTGAAATAGCTTAACAGAATCGCGCCAAAATGTATGAGCATACTGTACGAGATATTAGCTTTCAAATGATGTATCACAAGCTGTATGTTCCCATTTAAAAAAAAGATCGATGTCGTCATATCTTTGACAAATCTCTATAAAAAAACAAACGAATAACGTCAAAATGTGAGCATATATAAAACTAAATTGACGTATCCGAGCATTTTCCCCGAAAGTTACAGGTTAAGGCTATATTAATTTTATTCCGGACTTTTGGGCAGCCCTGTATATAAAACAAGTGGGAACGTTTATAGAAACTGCCACAGCACTGATAAAACAACGCAGGATACGTTCATCGCTCATGACGCTCTTTCGAAACACCCAGCCTTGTGTGAAAGTACAAATGGGCAGATGTGTCTTATTGTACCATGACTATGTAGCTATACAATCAGATTTTTATTTATTGAATGTTGGATCGCGATTCGGAAAAAGTATGTTTGTAAAGGATTTTCTTTAAGTAAAAATGCTGGCGCCTAAGAGGCTTGGCTAAGTCATAGATGTAATGTATTTACAGGAATACAATTATGCACTTTTCTGGCTGCCATTTTGTGGAATTTGCAGAAATAAGGTAGGTACGTGGATATTTAACAAACATTGTGTAAGATCAACAAACGTTTGCCGAGTTAAAGTTGCAGTAATTCCAATTTTTTTCGATGCCGGTATTGTGCCAAATTGACCTTCTTTACCGCACTTCTTTATAGGAGTCTTAAACAGGGTCGCGGATATGTATGGAACCGGTCGATAGTGGTCGAAGTGCTAAATATTCGCAAGTGAAATATTCGCATTTTAAAATAATTCTACCGTTATTTTAACCTAAATAAAACAAAGCATAGGTATTTTTTGGCTATACTTTATTATAAAAAAATTAAACTCTTTCCCAAAGACATCAACACGTCTAAATATATATACCTCAAAACTAAAGGAAAAACAGGAAGTTCTATACAACGTTAACAGTACAGTAATAATGTCCTATATTATGTACCATCACTTTTACTTTATACACTTTATTCATTTTTAAACCAGCCCTATAAACAATAATCAAGTGCTGTCAGGTCTGGAGATCTTGGAGGCCAATTATTAGGGCTACCGCGACCAATCCAACGCCCTGGAAATCTTTCGTCCAAATGTTGCTTGCTTGACCTGGCGAGTGAAATGTGCAAGAGCTCCATCGTGGTGATAGTACATTTGCATTCTGATATTTGCAAGAACATCCTCTAGCTACTAGTTCTTGTATCGAGCATACCACACGACACGTTTACCGAAAACTTATGTTTAAACTTTATTGGCAGTACCAACAGCCAGTTAAATTTTGTTATTTTTTGTCATGTCACACAAATCACCCAATCCTATCAACATTTAACTGATAACAACTCCGAGTAGTTTTCAGTCACTATGACACCAAGACTTCAATCATTATGACATCAAAACTTTGACAGCTTAATATTCCAAAAAAAATTTAAGATATCACGTTTCTTCATTAAATAATGGACCGTTTTCCATACATAACAGAGAAGTAAGCAAATATATTATATATATATCTATTTTTTTCTTTCTGTCTTGCAACATTCAGAAAATATAGGTATTTTGGAAACTAAACAATATATTCCTAGGCCTGCATCAGGCAATCCCTTTTTGTTAATAAAGCAATTGTAAAAGGGGTAAAACTGGCAAAAAATAAAATATATATGTTATTAGGGTTGTCCCTACCTTTTTTAGTATCTAATCTATAACGTTACTTCCATGTAAAGTCGATAAAAAAGGCTACAAAATTACCGTTATAATAGCTACAAGTAGGGGAGACCAGGGCTGGATTGGTTCACTGACAAAAGGCAGTACTTGCCACAAGAGAATAAATTATCTTAACTTTAAATTACTTAATCTGAAGGTAATAACTTTATTGATGATCATCCACAGTGTTCGAAACGAATTGTATTTTCGGATGGGGCAACGTCTTGTTCGAATGAAAGTGTAAACAAACAAAACTGTCTGTATATTGGTCTACAGAAAATCCACGCCGAATTATGGAATGTCACACCCAATATCCTCAAAAAGTTAATGTTTGGGCCGGCATTGTTGAAAGTGGAATTTTGGGACCCTTTTTTATTGACGGAAATTTGACAGGTGAAACATATTTAGAAATTTTAGAAAATGATCTAGTACCGTGCCTTGCCACATTATACCCTAACCCAGAAGATCCTGATGCACCAAACAAATTTTTGTGGTATCAGCAAGACGGAGCTCCGGCCTATTACACCCGTTGTGTGCGTGAGTATCTTAATACAGTTTTTCCCGAGCGATGGCCGACGAGATCCAAATAGCCGTTCAGATATCCAAATTTAACCCCTTCAGATTTTTTTTATGGGGTTATATTAGGTCTAAGGCAGGGATGCACAGACTTATAGGAAACAGGGCCACTCGGGAAAAGTATAAGACAAGGACGGGCCACTACAAACAATACTTTTTATCACAAAATTTTTTATTTTTAACTAGTATGAAATACAATGATAAAAATAAAAGAACCTTCAAAAATGTTTGTTGTAATTATGTAATCGTAAGGTAATCTAATCGTTACAATGTAATATTTCATGTTTTATTATTTTGATGCATGACATTGCATTGAACTAACAAGTTTTTTTATATTTTGCTCCACATTACTTGTCGCCACACGTAAAATTGCTTCCAAATTTTCATTTGCCAGACGGTTTCGGTTTTTCGTTTTGTTTAGTTTCATCACTGAAAACGTTTGTTCACAAATATACGTCGATCCAAATAAGCTTGCGCATTTCAATGCATTTATTCGCAACTCTTTATAAGAGTTTTTATCAACGCAACGGTAGAAGTTGAGTAAATTACCTTCATTAAATTTGTTTCGTAAACTGTCATCATTTTGCATGTCTATTAATTCCAGCTGCATTGATTCCGGCGCATTTTCAGGTGAAATGTTGAAAGGATTGCTGAAAATGTCCAATAGAGGTTTAACTTTTTTGAAGTCTACAAAACGATTTTGAAAAGCTTGTATCAAAATATCAATTTTTTCAACATGAGCGAAATTGACGTCAGTTCTATTGACTTTCTCCATAATTTTTTTGCAGTTCGGAAAATGGCTGTAATTGGCTAAATTGATTTGTGTCCTGAAAATACTCAATTTGCATTGAAAGGACGAAACATGAGAGTATAACTGCGAAATAAATTGATCTTTGCCTTGGAGTCGCGTATTTAAGACATTCAAGTGATTTGTGATGTCTACAAGAAACGTTAAGTCACACAGCCAATCAGGGTTGTCGAGTTCGGGGACGTCGTTTTTCTTTTCCGCCAGAAATAATTGGATTTCTTCAATCAAGTTAAGAAACCGCTGTAGTGTCAACCCACGACTTAGCCACCTTACTTCAGAGTAAAACAGGAGATCACCATATTCGCATTCAATATCCTAGGGAAATTGTTTGAATTGTCGGTGATTGAGACCTCGTGATTTTATAAAGTTTACAGTAGGTACTACAACTTTCATAACATTTTCAAATCCCAATAATTTTGAACAGAGGGCCTCTTGATGTATAATGCAATTAAACTGCATTAATTCCTTGGTATTTATGTTTTTAATTTGTAAATATTTTTTTAACATAGTTACTACGTGCTCCGTCAGTCGTAATTCCAGATATTTTCATTAAATCCAAATCCATTATAGAACATTTTCCAGAAGAGCTTTGAGCATGTCACTCCCCTTGGTTTGACTTGTCAAAGAACTCATACCAATCAGTTCTTCACTTACTTCAAAACTTTGCGTTACATCTCGTAAAAATATTAAGAGTGAGCAGTGGAACTTATATCTGTAGATTCGTCGAGTGCTATAGAAAAATACTTAAAACTTCTCGATTTCGTAGCTAATTGCTCTTCTATATTAGCTGCTAATGCGGTAATTCTTCTTTGAACAGTCATCCGATTCAACTGATTTTTTCAAACTTCTTTACATTTTCCAGACAAATTTTTTTTGCGGGGATATCTAAACATTGCTTAAGAAACTCACCATCTTTAAAAGGCCGACAAGTTTTCGCTATTATTCGAGATATTTCAAAGTTAACTTCAGTAGCTGTTTCAGCATATTGAATTGGTTTTGTAAGCATAGCTTGCTGGCCTATTAGTTCCCGTTGTAAAGTGGAAATTCTTTGCGTTCGATTTTTGCCAGTTAATTTGGTAAAAGTAGGATGCTGGGCTTCATAGTGCCTTTTCACATTATATTCCTACGGGATAGAAACACTACTCTTGCATATTAAACAGACAATTTTGTTATGCGATAAAATAAAAAAGTATTTTTTGGTCCAAATATCTTGAAACTGTCGATTTTCATCTTCAACCTTACGACTACGTTTCTTTCTGGGGCCTGGTTTATCAATATCAAAATTGATATTATATTGTTACGTAGGTAGAAGCCAAGTTCGAACGACGAAATATTTACTCGTCACAGATTACAGTTCTCAATCAGTATAACGTTCGCTTGTCCGCAGTTAAAACTTAACTGCCCCGGTAGCTGGCGATGCGTCGTATTTATACGAGTTACCAAACATCGAGAACCTCCCACTTTGTTCGGGGATGCTACCGACGTGTTTCGCGAATCTTAAAGTAATCTAGTTGATGCGACAGATTTCTAGTCTCGTAACAATATGCTTAGACCGGAGCTCGGCGAGTGGAATACTTTTAAAATTCGTTGGCAGGCCGCCTAAATATCGCTTTTAAAATTCGTTGGCGGGCCGCGGTATGTGCATCCCTGGTCTAAGGTAAATGTTAACTGACCATACAATATTGAAGATTTAATGAACAGAATAAGAGGCGAAATAAGATTGGTAGAACCTTACGTCGTTAATAACGTTCTGCAAGAATTTGAAGATCGTCTCGGGTACTGCCAGACTGTTGCTGGAGGTCATTTCGAATATTTGATAAAGTGACATTTAGTTTCTTTTAATTTTTTTTCTTTCTGCTAATAAATAATGTGTTGTTGTGTTAAGTTGAAACGCAGTTTTCTCGCAAACGGCTGAATTTAAGCATATGACATATTTCACGAAATATGTTTAGAATTATTCTATGCAGAATCCAAAATAAATATTATAGAATAGGGGTATCCATTTAAAAAAATAAGGTAGACCGTGATAACTTGTTTTTGGGACGACCTGTATATATGAAATAAGCTTCAAAAAAATGCACAACAAAAATAAAAAATTTACGGGCCCAAGACACATGAACTTTAAATTAATTTGTTCCAATATTTACGTTCTCACTAATAAACACTCTGAATGATACGCAAAATTTAGTTCTCTATCTTTTGACTAGTCATAGTTTAAACCCGAGAATAACAGTTTTCCTGATATTGGTATATTTCTGAAAACTATTAAAATTTTTTCAAATAATTTTATCAACAAATGTCAAAAACATTACTAAAAGACTAATAGACCTAATGAGCTACTTTAACAGGTTTAATAATGTAATTTTTTAACTTTCTGCTAATAGGATCTAGCATGTTAAATCCATTAAATCCCTTTGTATGTTAATTAGATACCTATATCGTAATGTTTGTATAACATTATTTACATTATAAATTAAATATCCCCAAACGCACTAGCTAATCGAATCGACAAAATGACCAGAGTCTACGAGGCACAGGGCCAGAGCCATAAAAATAAAGGTCAGCCTGTCACTTTTAAGACCTTCCAGTCCTAATTGTGTCAATAAGAAGCAATTGTGCTAGCGTTCTGCCGACAAACGTGCTATTTACGTTGTTTAGGTACGTTTTTATGACGTTCTATTATGTCCACTTTACGGGACGGCATAAAATTCTATTGCTTTTCTATTCTTCTTAATTGTTAAATTGAAAAGGGGCATGCGAGAACGGAACTTCTGAGGATTCTCGAAATTCAAGGGTGATTTTTGATAAATTCGATGGAACGAATTTAACAAGGTTGCGTTTTCTGGATCAAAAAATTGATAAATTTCAAGTCAAGTATGTAATATTTTTAATATTTTAGCTGGGGCGAAAATGGTGCGGCAGGATCATTGACGTAACAGTGAGATATTTCTCTGAAAGGCGGGCAGGAGGAGGAAGAACGTCATTAAAGGAAGTAATGGGGAGCAGCACGCTTTTGATGCGACGACTATTAAAAACAAGACACATAATCTGACATGTTATAATTATGAAATAGGTCTAGAATTTTAAGAGGAATCTAAAAATGTGAACGAAATTGGGGTAGGTATACTATTAAAACAATTGATAGCTGTTCAGTCTACACAGTAAAAAATATCCAACTGGTAAAGATCATTTTAGGAGTGGTAAAAGAAAGTAGTGTTAATGTTAACAACCGGATCAACATAATTTACCACATTTTTACACTCATATGGGACCAAAGTTATTCTATTAAATTTGCCTATAAATTTAACTTTCTAAAAAGTTAATTTTGTTGAATGGGTGTTATTTATTTCATTTTTCACTCTATCAGGAAAATTAAATACAAAAAGAATTAATAACACCATATTAGCGTGTAAAGAAACCCCGCTAGAAGGTAATTTTAACACATTGAATGTAAAACTTATTCTTTAATCGTTTTTTTACACGGCCCCGGCTTGACCGTACCTGGAAAAGGAATCCACGACACTTCATCATTCGACTGTTCACCACCTGACATCTCATTACGGGCACTTCATCACGGCGACATCCTATCACTACGACTTCATCACATCCCATTTCATCGCTACGCCAATTCACCACACACAATTTCATCACATCAATTCGAAAAGTAGTATAGAATTACCTCTTACAATTTAAATCATAGCATTCCCTAGAATTTATTTATTTCTTATTTATTAAATAAAATGTGTTACCGAAAAGACAAGTGGTGTGAAATTCTAGGAATTGACAGATGACGCGGACGCTACGTGCAATTCAACTTTCAAGTCAGTCCGATTGTGCTCTTTGAACGTGATATAGAATAATGTTATATTTAAATTGAAATATAGAAACAAAGCAAAGTTCTGCAAAGTGCCAAATGAGGGTGCCTCTTATGAGGATCTTGTTAAATTGGGTAAGCATATTAACGAAATTTAATAGAAACGTTACTTTTAAGAAACTAAGTAGGTATTTACATTGCTGCAGTTTTCCCTTTATCTTTTAATATATTCTGATATAAGCTTATAATATAAATGTATTCACCACATATTTTACTCCATAGATCTCTAAATAAATATACGATTAATATAATACTCGTCATTTTCATTCTTTTATATTGTTCCAAAGCATACTTTTATTTAGTTGTTTAGTGTTCTAAGTATACATATATTTATTATCTTATTTGTTTTGTTAAGCTTAACAATGAGGTACATTAAGCGTAGATATATATATGTTTAATTTACTAAATTGTGAACTATATAATAGTGTTCAACTAGTTATAATAATAAGTGTAAGAAAATCACAGGGTTTTCCAGTCCTGTTGTAACCAATATTTTGTTTATAAATAAACGATAAATAATACTCAATATTTTCATTCATTTAACAAACCTTTTCCAAGCGATCTAAAGATTTATATATGTTAGGGGCTACTACTTTCGGCTTTGATTAAGTCATTCAATCATGTATCAAACTAAGCAGAGGTTATTAATGTAAAACATCTTGAATGCATAATTTTTTTACATTTTAATTATAAACGCTCGGTTAGTTTGATACGAGATGAAAAGTATTCTAGCCATGGGTAAATTATTTTATTACACTCACTTTAGTAAAGTCACCCAAATAAAATAAAATTTACACTACAATAATACGATATTTACACTAATTAATCAGAAATTACCATTAAAAAATGGTTTACACACCTCTCATTATTTCTTTGACACCCTAGAAGGATAGGTTAACAATCTGTGAGTTTAATTTACACCCGATAGTGTAAATGTAGCTACCCATAAATAAGAAGAATTAACACTCATCAAAAAGTTAAAAAACCTAAGCTCTAGCGAATACTATACTGAATTTACCCTCAAAAAATATATCAGCCTTCCTTTTGAGGCGGCAAACTATACAGGGTATCCCTGGATGGGGTCCGATACCCATACTTTTATATCTACCAAATTGATCTAATTTTAATTATAGATTTATGAAGTACAGTAAAACACACTTGAACTGTAAATTTCCACTATATTTAACTATGAAATTTATAACATGTTTCGCTAACACTGTAGCTTCATCAGATGACACAGGTATATTATACCTGTGTCATCTGATGAAGCTACAGTGTTAGCGAAACATGTTATAAATTTCATAGTTAAATATAGTGGAAATTTACAGTTCAAGTGTGTTTTACTGTACTTCATAAATCTATAGTTATGGATTTCCACCTAGTATCGGCTGAATCTATCAACTAATTTTAATTTTTTTGGAAAAGTGCATTCGGACATTCCGCGTAGTATGGGAGTCCGGGCTTCCAAGGACGATATAAAAAGTGAAAATCCGCCACTGGAAATCCCAAACAAGTATAGTTTTTAATTTATGAAAGACCACAACCCCCATTAAACTTGAATAAAACCACAACAATAAAGGGAAAATGTACGTTAAAAATTTTAAAAAATTACGGTACGGTGTGTTTTTCGTCACAAAGGAACACGAGTCGCCACTGAATTTTACTGCACTTTATAGTTAGGTACCTACATAGACTTTATTATACTGGAGACGATTTTTGCAAATTTGTAACAGTCCTCGGCCCAATTTTACATCCATCCTCAATAAATAAATTTGCAAATTTTATGACTTTATTACCTTAGTTTACAACGTCTGAGTTTATATCAACATAGTAATTTCGGTAGTAAACAGTATTTAGAACTTATTGAAAATTCAAAGGGTTGAGAGCGGTAGGTACTTTCGCCAAATTGGGTGGAATTTATGGGGGGCGGTCTATTTGGGCTTTAGTTTATAAATAGAATAATAACTTGTAGATGGTTTAATGGGCCGGTTGCTTTGTATCAGGCTTGATGCCTTCGCTGCGATCACGAAATGTTTCTTAATGATTTAATCAAACCCGATCAGTTAGAGGAATTTAAGAGGTAGAACGAGATATTCATTCCCACGCTTCATATCACAAAAATTGCAAGTGACACCTAACAGCCCAAAAAGCATCTGTTTTAGCAGCTTTTAAATAAGTATTAGGGATCTCATTTTTAAAAGATTAAGCCGTTTGCAATACCTTATCACGTAAATAATATCTCTTCTGAAGGAATTTTAAGTGTTCCTTCAGCCTTCTGGCATATGCTTTTTTTTGACTTAACACATTTTTGGTGACATTAGATAAGTGTGTTAAAACTTTTTAAAAGAAGGAGTGTGATGTTGTTGATGTAGGCTTTAAACAATATTACTTTTATATGCGGGGTGTCAAAGTATAATACCATGTGGTAAAATCTTCTATGTTCTATACTCCGGTATCAAAATAATATGCAGTTACTTATTTTTACTGGGGTGTGCAAGACGTAAGGGGAACACCAATTGCAGAGGCGTGTCATTTTAAACAATTATTCAAAAAATATATGAATTTTTGACTTCAACGCGGACATGTAATACGCACTTATGCCAATCTGCTGCTTGCGCATTCGCTGTTGCCGTTTTTAACAGTTCTTTAACATCTTTTAATTCAAAAGTTTTATTTTCACGCGCCACTTCGCCTTTTACCTGTGCCCATATAAGATCGATTGGATTTAGTTCACAATGGTAAGGCGGTAAACGTAATATTGTAACACCTCGTTCACGAGCCATTTCATCCACTTCATATTTCGTAAATTTTTTTTGTGAAGTCTTGCAAGATCGAGCAACTGCACTTTTAGCATTTTTTCGCCAAATACTATATTTTTTTCTGCGAGCCAGTCAACAATCTTTTCTTTTCGCCACGCAGAAGTTGGCAAAGCTTCCACTTGACGGCTGTGGTATGGTGCATTATCCATCACGATTACCGACCCACGTTCAATACGCGGTAAGATACATTTAAACCAATCTTCAAACACTCCCGAGTTCATATCCTCATGATAATCACCGGTTTTACGAGATTCAAACCCGTTTAACCCACCTTCAAGAAAACCAGAATCACTCTCGATGTGGGTTATAATTAACCGACGACCTTTTCCTGAAGGAGCTTTTAATCCAGTGGACAGTCCATTGATAAAGGCGTAACGTGCACTTTCCGACGAATGGCTAACTTTGTTTGCTGATCAATAATAATCTTTTTCCGTCCTCTTGTTTCCTTCTGATCGGACACTTTAGTATTCCTATTGTCCTTGATAGTTCTATAAACAGTACGGCAAGATGTCTTAGTCAATGTGGCACAAAGTTCTGCTGCATCATTGAATGATATTCCACTGTATGTACTTAGAATTCCCTCATACACATTTTTTACAATTGTACGCTCCCCAGGTTTTAAATGACGTCGCTTTGTAACTTGTTGGTTACTATCATTTGAAGAACTCGCCTGCATTATAATATTTGCTGTTTTGAATAACCATCAAAATGACACCAAATAATAAAACTGAATTGCTCTTGATTGAAACTTGTCTACGACACTGAACATTGGTTAGAGGCGATAAGAAAGCGTGCGAGCGCCTTTAGACATGGGTTTCTCTTACCTGCGTTGCCAAATTGAGTAGACCAAGTACCATAGGGTGTAAAGGCCCTTAATGACATGCTGATCTTGGTACATTTTATGAGAATTTAAATGAAATATTTTAAAACCTGGCAACATGTAACGACTTCTTAATGCACATTGCACAATCCCACAATCTTTCCCAAGCGGTTTTGAATGCTGCTATTTCAGTTAAAAGTGTGTGAATCTATGTTAATTATTTTCTCCGCACACCGTCAATGGTGATAAGAACAGTTTTGTCAATTATTTTGGGATCGTAGTTATAGTATTCTTTTTTAAAAATTTCTACCGGTCCTACCTATGTAACTCTTATTACAGGAACCCCAATTCAGTTTATAAATGCCTGATTTTAAGCTATTATCTGTCTTATCTTTATTATTTTTCACATAATTACCCCATCCGTTTACTGTCCTATATGCTATATTTGTATTGTCTGATATCATATACTTAGAAATTATTTCCGAGGGTTTGCCAAAATATGTGATGCATTTATATTTCTTTTTGTCTGTGGAATTCCCTAGATTAGGGTAAATTTGATTAATTGCATTATTTTTAAGTTTATTTTTTAATATTCTGTTGATCATATCTGCTTGAAAACCATTATTGACTGCTATTTGCCTAATAAGATATAAGTTCATTTTGAAGTTTTCTTCACTTACCTAATAGAATATTGACTAGCCTATGTATCATACTATGGTAGGCCGCTCTTTTTTGACTTTGTGGATGTAATATAGTTTCATCTGTAAACGATTCCTTATGAAAAATAGAGAACTTATGTTTGCTGTTATTTTTTTGACGGTTGAGTCTAAAAAATGTATGCTTTTATTTTGTTCCATATCCAGTGTGAATTCTATATTAGGATGCAAGGTATTAAGGTAATTATGAAAAGATTGCAGTTGCCTATTTGTTCCGGTAAAACAAACCAAGATATCATCTACTAATCTAAACCAATGTTTACACCGACCTATTAAACAAAGGTTGTTTCAATAAATTACTTTCCAGTTCGTCTAGAAACATATTCGCCAAAAGGGGGCTTAGGGGGTTAGCCATAACTAGGCCTTCTGAATCGGCGTATATGTTACCATTAAACTGGAAATAATTTTGATTTAGGCATACAGTCAAAGATTTCTGAAATGATAACCAGGTTACAATTATTTTCTTTAAGAGGTTTTCTGCAATGCTAATCGTATCATTTGGTGGAACACTAGGAAACAGATTTTTGACTTCAAATGACATCAACTTGGCAATATCCAGTAATTCCAAATTTTTAATTTTATTTATTAATTCAAATGAATTTTTAATGCTAAATTTGGGTTTAAAATTTGTATATTGTGGAAATTATTTCCACTCATTTTTTAGAAACATTTTTAGCAGGAGCTGTGACATAAGAGAGTATTGGTCTTATGGGAAAAACCTTCTTTATGTGGTTTAATAAGGCCATAAAGTTTAGTTGCCTGAGGGTTCATTGTTTTGAGAAATTTTTTATCTTTTTCCTAAAAATACCTGTGCAGTTGTTTATTGTTTCTGATAACCAAATATGAATTTTTTTTTGTTGGATCCCTATTGAGTTTTGTGTATTTTTTGAGTTTAAAAAATCTCCCATTTTGACAACGTATTTATTTTTGTTTACAGCTATCACCGTGTTACCTTTATCTGCTCTTGTAAGGATAATATTATCATTATCATACATTTTTACTTTCTACATTTTACATACCTTTAGCTGTGTAAATGTCTTGATTTTTATTTGGATTCTTTGGGTACTTTTTGATCTCATTTACTGTCAAATACCTATCGTTAATATTGTCCTGTGTTAACTCTAAATCAATGCCTAGCTGTTCTTTTTCCTTTAGGTTCTAATTAGTATAAATATTAAACTTAAAACCCTTGTCCAGTTCTTTATTATTGGATTGTGTTTCTGACAAATTCATGAATCTGTGAAAAAATACATGATCTGAAGAATTATGTCCAACAACATTATTATTAAAATTAGATCGTTTCAGAATATCAGGTTTATTTTATTATATCTATTATTAAATCTACTTTATACCTGGTGTGAAAATCCAATATGTCAAAATCTATGTTGTGTAGTCTATAACTTAGTTCAGAGTGCACTACTTTTAGGTAACTGGACACTATGTCACGGTTCTTATATTGATGTTTTCTGTCTTCCTTAATCCACGCTTTCTAGCCTATTGTTATTCCTTTGTTGGCTGCCTGACTTTTGTTTTTTGTTTTAAGTTTTACATATCTTGGAGTTAGATTGTGAACTAAACATTCATTGTAAAACCAGATGTTCTGTGTTATGGTGAGGAATTTGAAGTTTTAAATATATTGGATAGAGGTAGAAGATTGTCATTGTTGGAAAATTTAGATATAAATAGGATAATAATACAGGGAAATCCCTAAATCATCAACTGCAAACAAACCCATCCCCCTTATTAAATAATGTACAAGACCTAAGACTATAAATGAATATACATAGTTGGATTTAACTGTGATAAATATAACTATCACCAAAGAAACATACTTTTGATAAATGAGTCTGAAAAGAGGAAAACGAAAATAAAGAAACACGCATATAGAGGAAACTATCACGAATAGCAACGAGATTTTTACAAATAAGTACCAAATAATTTGTAAATTTTTGTAATCATAAATATAATTTTCAACAATAAAATAATTTGTAATTTCACATTTAAACATAAATAAAATATTATTTAATGTCTTACTTATTTTTATTACAAACCATGATTATATTCTAAGCAAAATACGGACCTGTTCGGCCATATTTCAATTTTACAGTTGGCCCGGGTCTTTCCTAATAGGGATCAGTTAGTCACTTTCTTATATCTCCGAACAGACTTTACCACTTTTTTCTGTAACTTCTGCGTAATGTTTTTGTATTCTCAATTCGTTTTGTTAGACTTATTGTCTCCTTTTTAATATAGATATTTTTATTTACTCATTGTTTCCTTCATTGGAAAACGCAACAACATTGATGGCTGACTACTAGGCGTGTTTTGGCTGAACATTAGATTTTTTGGGGCTGACTACTGGGATTTATGCTATACTTTCACAAATCTTTTTATAAGTTTGAATTGGCTTTTTATAATAAACAACTATACTATTGATAAAAATTTTGAGCAATTAATTGACATCGAAAATGAAAACATTTGCAATTTTGAAAATGTCAATATTTTTTGCAAAGCTCGCAACGTAAAACTTGTGTTAAATGGCTGATAACTGGATCATTAACCCTACTATATTTTACCTAAGAAAGCGTACCGTTAATAACACCTTGTATATAGTTTCTCGCCAAAGGCATTTAAATTACTAATTTCTTCTTCCTTGGTATGTTTTTAAACTTGATTGCTCATATACCAAGTGATAATGTTTGCCACTTCAGAAGACATAAAATGATATCCGTATCATGTATCACCCAGTCCATAACTCCCCATTAATGCCTGTGATAATTTTTTAAAGCCTCATAAGGTTTTTATCTAAGATTATTTGAGAGGTGTAGCATTAAATTACTAAAGTCTGTTCTGCTTTAAAACTACTTGACTATAAAATTATTATTTAGTAGCTAGCCATGTAGAAATCCATTATTGAGGATTGTATCCTTCTTAAAATACAGAAGTTTCGTTATCAAACCTGGATCAAAACTTTCGGATCCACGGAGTCTTGGCGACACCTCAGGAAAGCATTTTTAGTACCCTGATATTTTATTGTATATTATTGACTTGAAAGAACATGTAACTACTGACAATATTTTTATGTATGCTGATGACACCAGTGTCATTGGGGGTGACCAGGACCCAGATGTTTTGCGTAGGAGAATATACGATGTTGTTTCAGAGTTTAGTTGCTGGTCCAACAACTTAATTCTTAATAATATTATTCGGTCTTCTTTAGAGTGTCGAATTGAGTGGTTCTGTTTTTTCAACGACGAAAATGTCTGGAGAATTTCTGGTGAAAATGTAAATTTTATGTATTTTGGTGTTTTAATCGGAGATCAAGACAAGCAGTGAGCTCCCCATGTGAGCTGTGTCAGCTGTGGCGTGTCATTGGTGCAGTGAATGAAAGGGAAGAGAAAAATATGCCTTTTGCCGTTTCAGTAGTATGGCGAGAAGAAAAATTACGAATTTTCTGCATTTTACAATAAGGAAAATTTGTTATGTGCAAGTGCATGTACTGATATCGATGGTTTAATAGGAACTCAATATCGAGCGTTCTCCTTGGGAGTGTTAAGTATGTGCCCCTTTTAGACCCAAAAAATGCCTTTTTGCCTCCTCTCCACAACTTGGACTAATGATAAACTTTATGAAGGCTGAAAGAGGGTAAAATATTTAAATACCTAAGACAAGTCTTTCCCCAGTTAATTGACGCCAAATTACGATGTTAATTTTATAGAAAAGTTCACCATGCAAGAACTCAGAGCTTGGAACTTATTTGTAAGTGTAGTGAGGGGATTTTTAGGCAATAATGTCGATGCACATTACGAACCACTAGCTAATAAATCCCCCCCCCCCGTTTCCTCTGCATTTGAAAAATCTCTCTCTGTGTTGTTAAGTTTTCGTGATATATATGAAAATAAAAATCTTGACATCTCATTTTGATCTTTTCAAAAACGGAGCAATTAAAAGTAAAAACTTACCACACGTTTCCCTTAAGGGTGCGCAGGTGGACTTTTGACAGGTTGAATCGAAACCGAGCTTTGTCGACCAAAGAGACGTAAAACGGGACCCTCATCGAAACAAACCAAGTTTTATAATAAACGGTCAAAATTAATAAATTCTCACGCCGTCACCATTTTCTTAAATCCTGTTTTGTCCCTCCACAGCTGAAAATACTTTTAGCAGTAGTTTCGGATTAATAAATTAGTGACCGGCTCGACGGACCGATATGCTAGAAAACGGTATATATCCGCTGGCGAAATTGTAGGCAGCACCTTGCCTTTTTGAATTATTCATACTGACCACACTTAACATAAGTATCCGTTCCCTATATGACGCCTGTACACCTGTTATCACCTGCTAAAATGAATGTTAAATAATACATTTGGGAGGATACATGGGAGGGTGGAAATGAAATAGGTACTATTATTATAGGATTATAGGTAGTTTAAGTATTTAACCATATCTAAACAACAATTAGAGTAATCAGCAGGTTGCAGGACGGTTCCTGGGTAGCCGATTCTCCTCGTGTAAGACTTTAGATTTTTAGATTTATCCCTTAAAAGAAGGGGAGCGGATTTTTCCTATTAAGGGATTTTCTTTTTAGAACTCTATAGCCTGGGCCAGGTACACTTTATGGGTGTTAAAAATGTATGCATTTTTCTCTTTTAATACCACTATTTCAAAATTTCTAAAACTTCCAGGTACGCGAAGCTTAGATCTAGTGGCTAAACTTTTATTCAAAGCCCAGAGTACCCGGAGCGCCCTCTGGAACGAAAATATCAACTAGCCGACCATCACTAAAATTATTTTTAAATAAAATTCTCTATAGAACGAGCCAAAGTTTAGTAAAAGGGGATAGAGGGTGTAAGAGATACAGTACTTTTAGAAATAATTTATTTACCAGCTAGGTACCTTCATCCTTAATCTCAGATATAGATACCCAACCCAAAAACCTTCCCTAACCATATAAAACATCTACTGTATGTTTTCATGAGTTTTTATGAACTATATAAAATATTAAAATTCATTAAATCATACATGTCGGTTCAAAAGTTAGCGCCAAAAATGTAAGTCGCTGGGTACTCCTTTTGGGGCTCTGTATCTCCGTTAGGGGCACTTCAGGTTTTTTTTCAATCACAAATTAGGGGTATTTTGACCTCCCCAGTATGTGCATCTATTTTATCCATATTTTATGAAAACTATTTATTTTGCGAAAAAGGCAATATTTTGCTCGTAGCATGTACCCCTTCTCCGACCCCCTGGTTACGCCCTTGGTTATCTTTCCAGAGTAAAGTTTCAAGATATATGTGATTGTTTCCGCGCTGCGGACTACTTTAAGAGGTTTTTTTTTTAAAATTTACTTTATGTCGCATGCATGAATACTTCCAAGCAATAAATAATGTAAAATTTCCCAATATTTATTTATCTTTCCGCCGGAAAAGAACGTACTTATAATATATACAGGGTGGCCCATCGAAAACGTACCGCAAGGCATTACAGGCCGGGAAAGAGGACTTTTCGACAAAAGCCAAAACCACGTCAAGATTGTTTGTCAGGGGGACAACTTTAGACGCAAAAACCATAGCAAAACCTTCAACCCCCTAAGTGGGGGTGTCATTCCCCAAATTTTTTTAAATGAGAATGGGGATCAAGTGACACCAAAGGACTCTTAATTCCCTATACATCGTTGCTTACATTTTGAAAATCGATCGACTCGTTTAGAAAATATGAACCTTTGAAATACCAACAATACCTTTGACGAAAAATGCAAAAATCGATTTAAAACACTGATTGAAAATTCAAAAAGAATCCGCTGTTTTTTGGTCATTTGCAGATTTTTTAGGCTCGTGTTAGTGAGATAACAGTTATCGGGTTTTTGCTTCGCATTGGGCCAGGTAGTGGCTAGATAGTTGTCTTGTGGCTTGTGGTTGAAGTGTTTCCAAATTATTGAACCTTTTAAATTTATCAATTATGGTGTACTCAATTGCAGAAAGAGTAGAACTTATTGAGTTTTTTCTCAAAAACAATGAATGCAAAAATCAGGTCGCGGAGCTGTTTAACTAGCCAACAAACATGTTTCTGGAAAAATGGTTCGGGAATTGGTGGCCAAATTTCGCGAAACAGGTTTCGCTGATAACAAAAAGAGGCAGCTTGTAAATCTGGTACTAAATGAAC
The DNA here is from genome assembly GCA_963920685.1 of Polydrusus tereticollis. NCBI lineage: Eukaryota > Metazoa > Arthropoda > Insecta > Coleoptera > Curculionidae > Polydrusus > Polydrusus tereticollis. The sequence goes on from OY987333.1 coordinate 12,006,077, forward strand.
CTACGGAGATAGCAGTATTGGAGCAAGTTGCAATGGGTACGCTAAGTACAAGACAATTGGCGGTTGCGACGGGCGTGAGTCGTACAAGTGTCCAACGAGTATTAAAAAAATACAAGTTCCATCCTTATAAGGTTCGGTTAGTGCAAGAACTAAATGAAAGACGACTTTGATCGTCGCTCTCAATTTTGCGAAATTATGACTGAACGAGCGATTAATAATGGTAATTTTCTATTTAATGTGTGTTTTTCGGACGAGTGTACCTTCTTCTTAAGTGAGTCGCCACAATTGTCGTTACTGAGCCGATACCAATCCAAGGATTTTCCACGAGACACATACAGACAACACCCCCAGAAGTTGAATGTATGGGCTGGTATTTTTGGAAATTCCCCTGTAGGCCCTTTTTTCCTTCCTGGAAATTTAACAGGCGATAAGTACCTGGACCCAGCTCTAACAAATATCATAGAGAACGACCCTGCACACAATGAACAGGAACTGATTTTTCAACAAGACGGAGCTCCTCCGCATGACCCGCTACATGTGCGCAATTATTTAAATGTGGGGCACATAAAAAGCAAAGTTTACAGCACTCTAACTAACCTGACACATTGGAAGATCTGCGAGGACGAATCATTGACATATGTCGCGAAGTGACACCACAAGTGCTCCAGAATGTACGGCAACGGTTTGAAGATAACGTGTATCACTGTATGCACGTTAGCGGACAACAGTTTGAGCATTTACTTGTCTAATACTTTTAAACGATGGCTATTATAGGGATTTCAAATCGGCAAATTATAATCTGATCAACGATTATTTAGGAAGTATATGTTGGGATGCTCTACTGGCTCAACGTGACCTGGACGATACGGTAAATATATTTTATAACCTTATTTATTCAGCAATCGAAATGTACGTCCCTCTCAAACGAATTTCCTCTGGTAAATTTCCCAGGTGGTACTCACCAGAGCTTAAGCAACACATAATAGATAAAAAGAAAGCACATAAACGTTACAAAATATCGAGACTTCAATGTGATTACCGTGAATTCTCTAGATTACGCTTGCTTTGCAAGAGACTGCTGGCAGAATCCAATAGCACTTTTATTACTTATACAGAAAATTGTTTAACCACCAATCCAAAACAGTTTTGGAACTTCGTTAACTCTAAAAGAAAGAATCGTGACGCCCCTTGCGAGTTTGAGTACAGTGGTAATTGCAGTGATTCAGGATTAGATATAGCCAATATGTTTGCAGATTATTTTTCTCAAGTCTATAGTAGCAAACCTTGCCCTAATCAACATCAGCCACACTCTTCATTTAACAACAATACTGTCACTAATTATACGATATCAATCTCTGATATTTATTTGCATTTAAACACATTGGACATAAACAAGGGGCCCGGTCCTGATGGCTTACTACCATCACTGCTAAAACACTGCAGTTTTGTCTTGGCGCGCCCCTTGCACAAAATATTTGACCTCTCTCTCTCATCGGGGACTTTCCCAGAGTTCGGGAAGCTGAGTTACTTAACGCCAATCCACAAGTCTGGTAATCAATCGTTGATAACAAATTATCGACCAATTAGTATCTTGAGTGTCATTCCGAAGGTATTCGAACATATTCTAACCAATTTTTTGACCTCGGTGTTGGGCCAATACATTATCCCTAGACAATTCGGTTTCCAAACTGGCAAAAATACCGAGCTCAATCTGCTTGCCTATGCTGACTATGTCTCCGATGCCTTGGAGAGGGGCTCTCAGGTTCATTCTGTCTACACAGATTTCTCCAAGGCGTTCGATAGGGTAAACCACTCTGTTCTTTTATCCAAGTTGGAGGGTGTCGGTGTGGGTGGTACATTGCTCTGCTGGATTCAGAGTTACTTGACAGGTCGTTCCCAGACCGTTCGATTTAACAACTTTCACTCAAAAAGTATTCAGGTTCCATCCGGCGTTCCCCAGGGCTCACATTTGGGACCCCTTCTCTTCAACTTGTTTATAAACGACTTGGGATCTTGCTTTGAGCATAGTCAGTTTCTCTTCTTTGCGGATGATTTAAAATTATACATAGAGGTGTCCTCTTCAAATGACTGCCTAAAACTTCAGTCCGACTTGAACCACTTAGTAACCTGGTGCGATAACAATGGTATGGAGTTGAATGTATCAAAGTGCCATTTGGTCATTTTCCACAAATCCAGAGAAGCGCTTCGGCAGGCCTACTTCATTGGAGATACTCCACTTTCCAGTGTCCCTCTAATTAAGGATCTAGGCGTACTTATCGATTCAAAATTTACTTTTGTCCCTCATATACAATCCGTAATATCAAAGTCACTACAACTTCTCGGTTTTGTAAAGCGAGTTACTTCCGAGTTTACCAACACAAATGCTATTAAACAACTTTACTGCTCATTAATAAGAAGTCACCTCGAATATGCCTCTAGTGTCTGGAATCCCCGATATAATACTCACATTCTTAATATAGAAAGAGTTCAGCATAAATTTCTAAGGTACATAGCTTTTAAACTCAACATGCCTGAACTAACTTACTCTCAGTTGGAATCTAACATTCAACTTAGAACCCTTGAAGAGCGTCGGAATTCTAAGGACCTTAAAATTCTGTACAATATATTAAACAATAAATATAACTGCCCGCTTCTGCTGAATAAAATAGGTTTTCATGTTCCTTCAAGGGAAACAAGATTAAGGGATACCTTCTCAATACCTGCACACAGAACTAACTATGGCCAAAATACCTTTATATCCAGGTCGAGTAGACTAGCCAATGAGCATCCTGCACTCGATTTTTTCTCAACCAATTCCGTGTTTATGAAGCAGCTTCGCGACTCAATTTGAAATCTCGAATCTCAATCAATTTTTCGAAAATCTTAAATAAATTAATAAATAAATTTTTTTCTTTTTTTGTTCTTCTTTTTTGTTTTGTACTTCCGTACATGATCAATTCCTGTTCTTTTGTTTCAATAATAATTACTTATTAGTATGTAGGTATGTAACTCTGTGTTAGAAATATGACATTACTTAATTGTATTTTTTGTGAAATTGGGCATTGCCCGTTAATTAATAAATAAATAAATAAATAAATAAATAAATACGGTAAGTTTCTAAGTAAAATTAAATCGATTTTTGCATTTTGCGTCAAACGTATTGTTGCTATTTTAAAGGTCCATATTATCTAAACGAGCCGTTCGATTTTCAAAAAGTAAGCAGCGATGTACAAGGAATTAAGAGCTCTTTTAAATGAGTTGTCACTTGACCCCCATTCTCATTTGAAAAAATTTGGAGGATGACACCCACACTTAGGGTTGAAGGTTTTGCTATGATTTTTGCGTCAAAAGTTGTCCCCCCTGACAAACAAACTTGACGTGGTTTTCGCTTTTATCGAAAAGTCCTTTCCCAGCCTGTAAAGCTTTGCGGTACGTTTTCGATGGGCCACCCTGTATGTAATCATATTGTAAGAATCGTATTTAAACCCTAATTCATTTTTTGGAACTCAATCCATCAATTTTCCAACCGCCAATCACGTTTTTCGGAACTCAATTTTATCTTGCATTAAATCATCTGTTCCAAAAATAATGAATTGTATTGAGATATATTAAACTTTTTACATATTATCATGCTGTATTTAGATATACATACTGAATAACACTTATTAAAAATTTTAATTAAAGTTATATATATCGAAAATATCAAATTCCTAAGTCCACATTTTTCAAGGATTAGATATTTTAAGTACCCACAGTAAAGGATATCACAGTCACGTAATAAAAAACTCATCTAGGGTTAATTTTTTAGGTCCTTGCTTTTCTACTAAACGTGCGGTATTTGATTCAATGCAATTCACAATTCCTTGAAGAGTGCAATAGACTAAAGGTTTAAATTTTACTAACACAACTCATTAATATTGTTAATAATTTAATCTGTTTCCTAGATAATACCCGAATGCGAATGACTATACTTAACGGTAATTCCTGAAATAGCCAAACGGGCAGGATCACCGATCATTATGTAAATAACTGCCTTATAATTTTGAAGCCATTCATTAGCCATGATTGTTAGTTTATTTTGGCTGCCAACAGTTCACGGTAATATTACCGTATATATCGTAACAGTCATCGGTCTTTTATCGATCGTAGATATTAGAAAAACAAACATCTTGATTTAAAAAATATTTGCTACGACAGGGACTACAAATATTTGAGGAAGTGAAAATATGGACCAATTTGAACAAACTATCACATAAATCAGTATTAAATTTAAGAAAAATTGTGACAACGCTGTTTAGAAGGGTGCACATTTTTACCCAACAAATGTTCTGGTTTTGCTTGTTGCGTTTGGGTTGGGCAAGACTTTTTTTTTTGGTTACTTCTAGAAAATAGAAATACATTTAAAAAAATGGTTATGATACCTTGTGTGCTTCATATTTTTTGGTTCATTTACAACAGGAAATATTAATCCGTGAAAAAAACTGTGTGCAACACAATTTACAACGAAAAGGTTTGTATGAGTCCTTTTGTACACCCAATTTTTTTAAGTACCACTATCCAGAAAGATACACATGACGCTGATAAAGGTAAACGTTGCAAGTATTTATTCATCACGACCAAATCTTTTATTTTGGATTTCGCTTTCTTTCCCCTCCATGATTTATACTTAGGGGTCTCGTAAAAGTTCCTTCATCGGGCCACTTTACGAAGGAACTCTCCTGAACTACCAGATCCCTTTTCCTTGTTTGCCAACCTATAGCTCTAAGTATGGTAAATTTAAATATAAAAAGATTTATTAACAATTTTCCTTTTTTCCTAACGTTTTTCGCCTGCGTCACATTTTCTTTATCGTCTGGATAAGATACTATTTTCTGATTGCGCTACTCGCTTTAGTCAAATCAATAGAATTCAAAATAGTAAGTGATTAGGGATATAATGAAGAAAATATGTTTTACAATTTTTACTTAAGCATATTCTTATATTATGTATTTTTATTTCCAAGAGAAATCCATCATCGAAAAAATTGTTCCAATTTACTACAATCGGCCACTGATATGCTTAAATTAAAACAAGGAGGAAACGTTTAATTAGTGGATTTCAAAATGTTACAAAAAAATATTTCTTGTGTCTCGTTTCAATGCCACTTTTAAATACCCATTTTTATTATTAGCTTAATTGTTTTAACACATAATTAAAGTAGATGTATTGAACACGAGTTTATTTTATTACAATATGATTATGTTAATAGACAAGATAAATAGGATATAATTATCTTAATGTGAAGCAAGACGCATTTGAAACAAGACCGCCATGTTTTTCGATATGTCCAAATGAATATTTTCTTGATAAATTAGCTTAACGGAAACAAATCAGTTTTTCTTCTTCTAGTGCCATCTCCGCGATAGAAGTTGATTATCCTGACTTTGTAGGCTGCTGCTCTGAAGAGTTCACCCTAGGTGTAAGGTGCATCCGAACCATTTCCTTAAGTTTCGCAACCAGGATATTCTCCTCCTACAGTATTATTTATCCCCTTGTGTGATATGTTTAAGGTATTGTAACTTTCGGGTCTTAATGGTCTCTATTATCTCCCTCTCTTTGTTCATTCTATAACGTAATCAGTCCATGAAATTTTCAGAATTCTTCGGTATACCCACATTTCGAATAATTCAATTTTCTTCGAAGGCCTTGCGTTCAACGTCCAAGCACTACGCCCTAAAAGTGCAGAGAAGATGCAACATCTCACCAACCGGACCCTTAAGTTCAATGTTAGGTCTCAGGCGCTGGGCACCTTTCTCATCCTGATGAAATTTAGTTGGGTTATTTCTATGCGTCTCTCAATTTCTTTGGTGCAGTCATTTGGTGAGTTTATCAATATTCCGAGGGATGTGTAGATCTTAACTTGCTCTATGTTCTTGTCGTTCACTGCCAAGTTTTCTTTGTCGCGATGTATTTTTGAGATTCTCATAAATTTGGTTTTCTTGACGTTCAGCGTCAGTCCATATTCCTCGCTGCATTCAACCAATTTGCTCATCAGTCCCTGAAGGTCTTCGATATTCTCCCACAAGACCATTATTGAGTTTTCCGTTTTTGGATGATTTCCTGGGAGTATGCATTGAAAAACATTGGTGATAGCCTTACTCGTCTTCTTATTTCTGTTCCTTCTAAGAATATTCACTAGCTGGTCGTGGCATACCTTATCAAATGCTTTGTTATATTCAACGAAGCACACGTATACGTTCTGATTAACATCCAGACATCGCTGAAGCAGTATACTGAGTACGAATAGGGCATCACGAGTTCTTAAGCCTTTGCGAGACCCGAATTGTGTTTCACTGATGTCCATGCCAAGTTCTTGATATGAATTACTTGACCCAACTCTATGGATGAAAAATACATGTCAATATAACGTTTGAACAAACCAATTTCATAGCGACACTGTGGCAAAACCAAAACTATTTTGTGTTCGTATAGCAAAAATATCATACATATATAGTGATAAATAAGTAGGTAATAGTGTAAAAATGTCTATACATAACTTTTGTAATAAAGCTCAATTTTAAAATTTGGTGTTTTATATTCTGTAGTCTGTATCTATCTAAAGTCTATTTATTTCACATATACACTAAACCAAATCAACGCTCGATGCGTGATCGTCGATCTTCAGGTGGGCAGCGCGGTCTTTATTGATCAATTCGGAGGAGACGGCTTCTGCTCAGCGACAATCACATGTGTAGTGCGTGATTTTATTTACGCTTAGTCTGTATGTGAGATAAATGGACTTTAAGCGTTAGTTGCCAATACCAATTTGGGTTGCTCATGCATGAATGGTTGTTCCTTCGGAAAATACAAAAATCATCGTTTCCTGTATTTATATAACTATATCCTTATCTACAAAAAAAGCTCCGAGAGTTCAACTCCCCTTTACAATTCAGCTTGCGGTCGATATGCAGTGATAAATCTGTGATAAGGTGTAGAGAACAAAAAATTCCCATTAGAAACTCATTTTATCAGGTGATGTTTACCGAAAAATGGTTAAAATAAATGCCCTGTTATAGTTGTGAGTAACGTCTGACAATAAGTGGCGGCTCTTTTGTCACTTGTGCAAATAGAAATAGAATAAACCCCGGCACAGTTTTAACACTCATGCCGTTTATTGGACGGCACACGCTTCGCGGGCAAACAAGAGGTGTGAATCAGTAGCGTAGTATAATTTTCGATAGCTGTGTTGTTTATAGAATTTTTTAAATTATTGCTCTGAGTCGCCATAAAAAGGAGAACACGGAATTGGTTTCAGAAATGGTCAGTCCATGCATGGGAGTAAAAGTATACAGGTTTTCTTGTTTTTATAGGTTGTCATTACCTAATAATATATAATATATATAATATGGCAAATTAAATAAATTAATTTTTATCGTAAGTCCGTTAAGGATCCTTTGTAATATGTCAATTAAAACATGTACCTTTGGAAAGAAGCAAAATTTTGTCCGGTATATAAAAGTGGAGGCAAATCAACTAGAGACCCATAGCCATCCTCTCTGTATTAACAAAGATATGGGCGTCTATAATCTATAAATATATGTGCAGATCTGTTTTTAGAAGAATCTCAATACTTTAACACAGTTTTATGGAAAGAAGATCAACTACTAGCAATTTATGTAACATTACGCATTATTTATCAGAGAGATTTGACAATAAACTTTAAGTTGATGTAATATATACGGACTCTGCGAAACCTTTCGACAAGATATAACATAGCATCCTTATAGAGAAACTGCCTCACTAGTTTGGTTTCCACCCTAATAATAATTATGTCTGGAATATAGACGGGAAAAAGTTATTATAAAAGGTCATAGCTCCTCTTTCTCCAAAGCTAGCTCAGGGGTACCGCAGGGCTCCAATTTGGGGCCATTGCTGTTTCTCTTATTTATAAATGATATTGTGAATAGCATCAAGATCTAGATCTAGATATTGTGAATATCATTTTGGTTTGTGGTGTTCTACTCTTTGCCGATGATCTCATATTATATTCAAAAATTAAAAATATCGATGATTGCTTAATAGTGCAGGAAAATTTAAATATATTGGTGGAATGGTCACAGGTAAATGGTCTTAAATTTAATACAGTATTGCCCGAAAAAAACAGTACTGAACTTGTAATCGTATTATATATTTAAAAAATACATATTATTGACACTTTATTATATGTTCTTAGTGTGCACCTCCTCGTTCAAGACAGACTTCATAACGATGTTCTAAGTTTCTGGTCATGTTATTGAATAAGGGTTGTGTCAGAGCTGCGAAGAAGACTCTAACGGCATCCTTTAATTCATCGATGGTTTGTGGTGCCCGTTTGAAAACGGCATTTTTAGCCATGCCCCAAATGTATGCGTCTGGAGGTGTGAGGTCTGGAGAATGTGAAGGATAAGGGAAGTCAGTAAATCGTGAAATGAATTTGCTTGGAAAATGTTCTTGAAGAAATTGACGAATTGCGGCAGCAGTATGGCAAGTTGCCCCGTCCTGCTGAAAAAATTGGTTTCGAAATGCCAAGTTACGTGCACGACAGAATTGACGTAGATCAGGGATAAATCGTGTTAAAATGTGTCTGTACCTCTGTTGATTAAGTGTGACTTGCCTACCATTCTCTTCGATGAAGTACGGACCAATGATTCCGTGTCCGGACACAGCACACCAGACACTCACTTTTGCACTATGTAAAGGAACCTCTTGAACCTCATCGGGTCTGGCAAAGCCCAGAAATCGATTTGTGCGACGATTCACATAGCCTGACAAGTGAAAGTGTGCTTCGTCTGAAAACCAAACATTTTTCAAAAATTCAGGATTTTCATACTGTAACGCGAGAATTCTGGCGCAATATTCCACTCTACTGCGATAATCCCGAGGATGTAGTTGTTGATGTACCTGAATCACATACGAAAATGCACCCAGCTCCTTCAGGATTCTTTGAAAGGAAGTTCTTTTTAAATCAAGTTGTAACGCTGTCCTTGCCTGGCTGGCTTTCGGATTTTGTAAGATTTGCTCAAAAACACGTTTATGGTTATTGTTGTTGTTAACTGTCCTGGGACGCCCCGAGTTTCCTTTTCGTTGGCACAATACACTACCCGTATTTCTGAACTTTTCAATAACCTTCAAAATTACAGCATTACTTGGAGAACGTTTATTAAACCGTTGTGTGAATTAATCAGACACGTATAGCAAACTTGCACCATTATGTCGGCCCATTCCGTATGAGCGAAAATAATGCTCTACCAGAAACACTTTCTCCTCTGTACTTAACACCATTTTTAACAATTAGGCCCTACTAATTACTTCTTTGAGGTTTACTTGACAGGTCTATACTAGCTAACTTGAGTGTGACAGCGCACGCATAAAAACACCGCCAACTTAGTTTCAGTACTGTTTATTTCGGGCATATCTGTATAAGTAAATGCTATACACTGAGCTATCATAGAAAGAGAACCCCAATTATTTTAAGTATACAATAATGATTGAAATTGCTTTGACGCGAGTTGAAAGCATACGGGACCTTGGGGCCACATTTTACTCCAAACTGACGTTTACATTTCACATCTCTAATATAACAAGCAAAGCTTCTCAGACGGATTTATTGTTAGAAATTGCAGACCTTTAGAGATCTAGAATGCACAAAACTACTTTACGTTTCATTCGTTAGAAGTGTTTAAGAGTATGCCTCAAAAAGTTCATAAATATAGCGTGTAACAAATTCAAAATAAATTTCTCAGCAACCTTAACTATAGAGAAATTGGAGTATATGATATAACAATCCCCAAAGTGGAATTAAGACAGAATTATAATTTGCCAGATTTGTAAAAACGGAGATCATTTATTTCTACAATACACTTGTACAAATTGTTACATAACGGAGTTGATAATCCCGTTATTTTATCACAAATAAACTTTAATGTTCCATATTATAGGTACTACAAGAAAACTTTTAACATTTTATATAGAAGCTGCACTCACAAATGATTTTATTATGGTCTATTTCAGAAAGGTGTAGAGTAATTAAATGGGAAATTCCGTCCAGTTCGGCTCAATTTCGGTGTCGGCCATAGGCGCAGGTAAACTTTGTGCAATAAATTATTTATGATAACTAACCAAAAATTTTAGAGAATTAGGTTAACGGGTATTAAGATAAAATAGTATTGTTTGTAATATTAAAATTTCAAGTAATTGCGTAAGAGGATTAGGGAAGGTATGTTTTCTGGCCTGAAGTGTCAAAATCGAAATATTGTGTAGGGATTAGTTAGGACTAGATTATAAAGTTACGTTTTGCGTTTAACAGGTACCAAGTTTGGCTCTGGCCTCTTTGGCTGGATCATATAAATGAGTGGTAATTTGGAATAAACTTCATAAATCGTGTGTGTGTATGACCTTAATAAGTATATTTGTTTAGTTTAACGCATCAGTATTTGATGTTAAGCCGTATATAGTGTTGACAGTATTATAAAATTAGTAATAAAATGGCGACATTGACACCAACAAAAAGATGTTCCAATAATTCTCCACTATCAGTGAGTGAAAGTGGAACCTCCCAAGAAAAGTTCAGGCGGACCAGTAAAACTCCTTGATGAAGACACCAAAAGTGTAGTTCGAAGAAAAGTTCACTCTTTTTATTTTAAAAAAGAAATACCCACCCTAGATTAATGGAGCTTGGCCAGGATGACAGTATTCCGTTTATAACTAGGAAACTTTTATGGACCACTTTAAAAAATATGAATTTTGTCTGGGAAAAGCATAACCGTAAATCACTTTTACTGGAAAGCGATGAAATTGTTTGCTGGCGACGAAAATACTTGAGCAGTATAAAGCAGTACAGAAGAGTGCAGAAGAAAATCTTTTATTTTGGTGAGACGTGGATTAATGAAAGTTTTATGGAACCAAAATTGTGGCAAGACAAAAATATAACCATTGCTCGCCAAGCTTTTATGGAAGGCCTGTCAACCGGTATTAAGGTGCCTTCAGGTAAAGGGAAGAGACTAATAATCGTCCATATTGGAAGCGAAGAGGGATTTTTAAAAGAAGGTTTGCTAACCTATCAGTCGTTCAATACGGAAGATTACCACGAGGGCCTGAATTCGAAGGTTTTTGAGGACTATTTTGGTGAAATTATAAAATATCTTTCAGCTGATTCTGTTAAATTAAAATTCTTTCCTTTTTACGAATATTCTACCGGCACGCCTTTGTCACACCATTTTCAGTGTTTGTAAATGGATAACAATAGGCAAAACCCATAAATTGACCCAAACCCGGGTGGTACTATCTACACTTGATGAAAAGAATGAATATTGCAATGAAATCAATGCCAAATTATAAAAGTGCCTTAAATATACGTTGGGTCACTCTGTAGTCCCTTTGCATACCTAATGAGCTTTTACTACTCTACACCTTTCCAAAATAGACTATAACTCTCATATGAATGTACTGTGTTAAAATCTAAATGAAATTGTGAACTAATGTCAATGTAATGAATTAAAAAAAAAATTGTTGGTTTTTATGAATTATAATAATTACAATTATACGGCATTACAACACTCTATTTAGTACCTAATTGGTATATCTACTCTGTAACTGGATTGTCATATCTGTAGAATTTGTAATAAATTAAATAAATAAATAAATAAAAACTCGTAAAAATCGTTTTTATATACCTAGTGTACTTTGTTGACGACTGTAAAAATTTTATTGAAAGGAATAAATCTGTATTTCAGTACTTCATTAATTCTTTTTGTACCGATTATGTCTCAAAATATTATTGTTATATTCATTGATCTTTACTCTTATTTCGTTTAATTTTAATTGAATTCAAAATAAAAATATATCAATATAAAGGTAGCTATATTTTCAAGCCGACCCTGCACTTAGCTATTACGCTTTAAAGAACTGTGAAGACCTATACAATGCGATTTAATGAGGTATTTGATTTATTGCAGTATAGGTCAACGGTATAATGTGAACTTTACTATACTGACTTTTTTAACGGTTGCTAACATGCTGAAATAGAAACAAATTATAGTGAGGTGTGTCTATTTTTTTGGAAACAAAATTCGGTACGCCACTGCCGAAGTTAAAAAGGTGCGCTCAGGTTGTTATCTATGCTACTATAAACTGTGTCAATTCGAGATAACGGCACTTTTGATCTGTCCTTTTGAAGTTGCCGCAAGTAAATACGAATATCAAGAAGAAATCGGTTAGAAACAGACTTAAATCACATTATAAATTTATTTTGCCATATATAATATTATATAATTTGGACAACAATGAAACGGTACCAGCCAAATAATCCGCATTTTTAAATACTTTACGGCTAAAAATCACAACTAATCCAATTCAAGCACTAAAACTAAATCTCGCATTGTTTGCGAGATGTTCATGATTTTTCGGGTGGGTAGGGGATTATTTTAATGCTTTGTTTATCTTTAAGCATAGAATTGGTTAATGGGGAAAACCCACTCTATTGTGAGGGACATATTATCACCGTTTGTGGAAGATGCTACCTGATTTCGGATTTTGTGTGAAAACCTTAAAGTTTACATAGCGCAGCTTATTCAAAAAAGGAGACTACAAGTAGTAAATCTAGATACACTACTTGTAATGATTAAATTAATGTTTTTTTTTTTACCAACTTATGTACGTTACACACAAATAATATTACTGTCTACATCCGGAAAACGATCTGCTGTCAACAATAATATGATTCACAAAACTCCTCTACATTTATTATTCCTATAAATTATTTAATAATACGCGTGAAAGATCAAAGGGATCGACTCCTTATCAGCAATATTGATTGCAATATATAGTAGTCAATATACTTAGATAAAACTGTTAAGAAATTATGATTACCTTTTGATGTACGCCGACAAAAAAAAACGGTACGATTACAGTGAACAGTAGCAATATAAAATTTATTATTTTAGGAGGACCTTTATCCGCATGTTTTGCTGTGATATAAAAATATTTATATAGTATCTATTTATTTCAGAAATTGGTATTTATACAGCGGAAAACAAGTATGTATGGGCGGCATAAAAGTCTCATTCTGGGGCAATAAAACCTGATCCAAAAAAGACCTAAATTACCCTGGTGTACTTAGTACTTGGCTGGAAACAAAATCACATAAAGCTGTTTAGTTTTTTAACAGCATCCTTTTCTGCATTTGGCTGTAAAAATATACCAACTTCTTCTTGTCGGGCTTTATTTTTTTTCTAATAATCTGAACGAAGAAAGCTTTCCTTTTTTATAAAGGGCTGAGGAGGCGTCACATCCAGATATTGCGTGATCAAATAATATTGCATATTATCTCATTGAATCAAGTTTTCTTGAAGATATTTTATGTCGGTTACTTTGTGTGGTTTTGGTGACTTGCCTGGTCGAGGCAGATATTATACCTTGTCCATTTTTATAGGGCCATCAAATCAGTGTCTTCACCGACCAAAGTAACAGAAGATTCTAATGACCTTAATTTAAGAGCTTTATCTAGCATGATTCTGTTTGAGTCGCCTTCCGCTTAAACCACGTAAATATTTGTTAAAAAACCCAAGCTGATTTTTTAGTTTCTTGTAAGAATCCATTTTCAAACAGGGCTAGTGGGTAGGGTGTCAATTCATGCTGAAGACAGTTATTTAGATCTTCTTGGGATTTGTATGTACATATAACTTGGTTGAAAAGTTGGCTAGGATGACTGGTTGTACAGTTTTTTTGTTTAATTAAGAAATGAAAAATGTTTAATTTTGCTAAATCTTTTAAGTTTCAGGTCATAAAAATTTCCTCCAGTTAAATAATTATGTACTATAGCACTTTCGCCTATTTCTTGATCTGCATCGCAATTTATTTCTCTTGTAGCAACTATTCCCGATGATATTGACACAGCTTATAAACTATTGTTATATATATAGTTATAAGCTGTGATATTGATACTAAAAAAACTGTCGTATTTCGGCCGAAAGGGATTGAAGATGTTAGTTTAGTATTAAACATTGAAAAAAAAAAAAATAATAATGTCAAAAACATGAAGTTTCATTTTTTTTAAAGTATTGTTCGATGTTTTAAGCCTCTGCGATGCGCTACTGTTTCAAAATACTATTTTTTAATGTGTAAAATTTTATGGGGTTTCTTTTTTCCCTCTTCACTTCTTCTCGCAAAATTAACCATAACAGAGATAAGTTTAAAAAAACCAAAAAGTGTAAACACAAAAACAGCTTTATGTGATATAGTTCCCAGCATACCAATCCAATTTCTTGAATAATTCACGCAAAGGATTTTACGAAAGAGCACAAAATTATAATTTTAAAGTGTAAGTACTCCAGGAAATGCTGTGATTTTTAATGAACTACGTTTTGGTTATTTTCAACAGGACGGTGTAACTGACCATACATCCGCCGAAACTATTGACTACTTACGCAATTTTTTCGACGACAGATTAATCAGTTTTCGAACCGACATTGAATTCCCACCCTGATCACCTTGTTTGACAATTATGGATTACTACACTTTTCCTCATTTGAAGAACAATATTTTTAAAGTAAATGTAAATGAAACAATGGCAGTCTTCTTCTACAATTTAATAATTGAAAAAGTAAATAAAAAGCTCCCTACATGTTTCGAATGTTTAAGCACTCATCATCAGGGGATACTAACATCAAGTTTAGTGGAACTATAATGTAAGTTGTCTAAAATTAATGAGTACAACTCTACAGGATGAGAAATGTAAAGTTGAAGACTTGGTGTACGAACTGGTATATTAACAACCTAATTGTGTTGAAATTCCGGTATAAATAAAGGTTTGATTGTAAATGTGTAATTTTGATTGGTGAAAAAACATTGTGGATAAAGATAATAAATTGAGCTATAACATTTTAAGGAGAAAGGTTTTTTATTATGAGAGTTTTTAGATTTCTTTGAAGGTATTAAATTTTAATTTTAATATAGTGATTAAAAATATTAGTCTAATTGTTGAAAAAATTAACTAAGGTGGTGATATGGGGCTATGTCACTTATTTTAGAAAAAGAGTATAATTGCTTCAAGTTAGAAGAATTTTAAAATTTGTCAATGTGGTCACTAAAGATTAAATATAACCTGTGCTTAATCACAACGGTGGTATCTGCTGCAACGTGATTTAATTTTACCAATGTTTAATACTGGTCTTCATTAAAAGTGGGGAATCTTTCAAGATTTTACCAATGTTTAATCCTGGTCTTAATTAAAAGTGGGGAATCTTTTAAGATTTTACAAAAATAAATTTGTTGTTTACATATTTTAATATTCACCAGTTGGGCGTATTATTTCATAGTATGAATTTGACACAATTCTTACCTAGATTTGATTAATATTTAAACCAAGCTCTACGTTTTTTAGTCCAAGCCCTCCTGGATGAAAATAATTCTTGCTCGCTCGGTATAAGGGTCAATTGCGAGCTTAAATGTCTTTCCATATAGTTATTTAATCTGTAAACTTTGCCACTACTAGGGTTCTATAATAAGTATAGAAGTTGCGGGGAACTCCAAAAGCTGCAATTTTCAATAGATAGATCTATTTGCCTCATTGGGCTGATAAAAATCAGTTGGCAGATTGTGCCTTGTACATGTGGATAGGGGCAAAAAGCGTCGCAGGAGAAAAAACACCGCGATTTCTTTCGCAGCTATGCAAAAAAGGGCTTTTTTTTACGATGGCTTCTGCCAATCCAGAACTCTGGCCGTCCACAAAGTCTTTCGGTGTCGTTTCCTTTCACTGACTAGCGAAGATACAGCGAATGATAAAACGCGCCTAAGAATGGATCTGTCCAAAAGCGGAACCGAATATAACCTTTGGATTTCCATTAAGTATATTGAATTATTGGAAAGTTTTCGCTAGAAAATACAAAAGAAATTTGTCTTGCTGATACATTGAATGGGCTTTCAGTCAGGCCTGTAATTGTAACAGTTTATTTTCGGTCACGTTAGGGGCATAATTTGGATAAAGTTTTAACATAGTTTTAGTAGGAATCTGTAAGTAAAGAGGCTACACCGTTTAGATTAGTTTAGGGTTAAATCTGTAAACATATACCTATCACCATTTCATTGAAGTGTTTATATTCGACATACTTATTTGTAAATTGATAATTTTTTGTTATATAATTAAAACATATAACAAGTAGTCAGGTGCTGTGGTACTTAGAGGTTCTAGAAAAGCTGTCTGAGTAACGCAAGAGCATAAATAATGATACCTTCTCAATTTTGAGGGTTTACTACGCACAAAAATACTTTCGACACTCCTGTGTTAACTCGCAGTTATCTTAAAATAACCACTGCATAAGTTTCAGCGGAAATCAAGATATTATTATAAATACACATCTATATAATAAATCTCTATTAAGCACAACTTCAATTCTCCCTCGTACACAACTTCAATCTACATAATAACGTCATCATAACGACATTATCCAATCCTTTATACCGTAATTGCTCAATCAAGCGGGCCTTGCCTAAAAAACGAAACAATCGAAATCGCAGCCTCCCTTAGCAGCTCGGAGGGTTGAAGACATGCAGCCACCAGGAAAACAGCTGAAAATAAAGCACCAGCCACCTCGGGACCAATGAAAGCTCGAGCTTTATCTCTCCACGCCCACTGCGCTACTTTTACTACCTCACAGTAGGCTTTGACTGCTCGTTCGGTTGTTTTGCACCAGTTTATCATAGCTTGCTGTGCACGTTAGTCAGTTGTCAATCAAAGCTGTCAAATTTTGTGCTTTATTGTGTGTGACTGATATTGGACTGGGTGAACTGTTTCCGTTTTTGAATTGTCGTCATCACTGTGATTTGTTTGAAACGCTGTTCCACGGTGAGTGGAAAAATGGATATGGGAGTTTTTGAACATCATCGGGGACAAATTGGAACGAAACAAGGTTTGTCTTTTAATAAATTTTGTAGAAAATCTATCCTTTTTAATTTAATAATAATTTTGTCTGAGGGGGTACCTCTATTACCTAATAGTTGATGAATATTTTGAAACAAAGGGATTGGTACGCAACAACACGCATTTAGGTCTGCCGTACCTACTACCTATATCTACCTATAGTATACTTATACTTCCCTTTGTCCCTGTAAAAGTGGATTAAAGAGATGTTTGTCTTTTTTCATTGTGTAGGTTAGTTCAGAATTTGTATTTTTTTCCCGTTTTACTAGAGTAGGTATAACCTCGATCGTGTCAAATGTTTCGACGTAAACTTAGTTGAATAAATTCAATGTCGTCATTTTCAAAAAATTGTATGAATTTAATTTTTTTACAATCAATTTAAATATACTTAGTCTCAATTACTACACATGCTATAAAAGCTTACGGAGCTCAGATGTATCTAAGTACTATATTTTAAATATAAAGAAAAATAAGTAAAATAATTATTTATAGACAAATTAACAAATTTTGAAATGTTTTTTGCAATTTTATTTGTAATTGTATATAATTTAAGGGGTTCACAAGATGTTGCAATCTAAAAATTACCATACATACTGTACTCCTGTATCGATTGACTCATACAGGTCGTCACAATTTCAGCAAAAAGGAAATTTGTTGATGCATTTAGCCTATGAAATACTTTTACAAATTTGGTCCATATTAAGGCACTATTTAAAATTTTTGCAACTCATTTAGAGTGTCGTAAGTACTTAGTTCTTCAAATTATCTTTGGTAAAAGCTTTTAATTATCATAACCCTTACGCGTGAGATGAAGGACGTGCGGAGATAGCACATATTACGTGTAGTATTGTTTTCCAATTACTTTTAAAAAATAAATCACGTAAACACAAAATGAACTAAACATATTCCCATTTATAACAATTTATTGGCATTTTCAGGTCTCTATCAACACCCGTATCACACCCCACAGCCAGCGCCGGGACAAATCAAGCAAGAGGCCGATTCCTCTACATCCCCTCTCCTAACTCCCCCACATACCCCCACCTATCCCCAACACTCTCCCCCACTCTCCTCCTCCTACATCACAGAACCAAACAACAATTGGTACCCCCGACCCACGGAAGTTCTGGAAGGAACTTCTTGCTATGCGACCTCGAGAAGTCAGTTCGTTTCTGGAGGACTGACCTCCCATTTGGCTTCACCCGGATTGACTGCGGGCAATCTAATGCAATATCATCCGAGTTACAATGCCGTCTTCGTCAATCAATGGCTCATGAGGAACGCTGCTATGTACCATCATCAGGTGAGGGCGGGTTACGACTTAAGGTCGGCGCCTGGAAGACCGACGACGCTGCTGCCCAACGGAGGAAAGCTGGGGGGAAGCACCAGGCCCAAGAAACAATTTATTTGCAAATATTGTCAAAGGCAGTTCACCAAGAGCTATAATCTGTTGATTCACGAAAGGACACACACGGATGAGAGGCCGTATAGCTGTGATATTTGCGGGAAGGCGTTCAGGAGACAGGATCATTTAAGGGATCATAGGTAAGTTAATAAAGGTCGATTTTTAATACACATAGGTAAAGAATAGTGGTCTGGTAAAAAGGTCCTAAAACTTTTTTTCTTCTCCAGATACATTCACTCCAAAGAAAAACCATTCAAATGCCAAGAGTGCGGTAAAGGCTTCTGCCAATCGAGAACTCTGGCCGTCCACAAAATCCTTCACATGGACGAATCCCCCCATAAATGCCCCATCTGCCCTAAAACGTTCAATCAGCGTTCAAACCTCAAAACCCACATGCTAACCCATACAGAACGTCCTCTGGAATGTGTCAAGTGTCAACAGTTTTTTGCTACGTTTCACGATCTAAAAAACCATGAAGTATTTCAATGTAGTATACAGAGTACCCTGAAAGACAGTCAGTCGGTTGAAATACAAATCGTGTCCACGACTATAGAGATTGAGAAAGATGTGAGTCTACTGGATCTGACGAAAAAGAATAGCGAACAGAAGAGCGAGGAGGAAATTATTGAGGTGGTGAAGACACCGAAAAAATTAGGGTTTAGTATAGAGGACATTATGAGGAGATAAATATATAATAAAGTAGCTCTTTAAGATGTTTTGAGTTTGCAAAATGTTATTATATTAATCAGAATTATTGTTACCAAAGAATGTTTATAGTTATTTTTATTTCTACCTCTGTTTAAGACTGAATTTCTTTTTGTAAAAGTGAGTTACCATAGTAAGTGATTTTTTTTGTAAAAAATAATGATTTTTGACCAGTGTTGCGGTATGTAGATATAACAAAAATTTGAAAATGTACGTGCATCAAAAATCTGAA
The DNA here is from genome assembly GCA_963920685.1 of Polydrusus tereticollis. NCBI lineage: Eukaryota > Metazoa > Arthropoda > Insecta > Coleoptera > Curculionidae > Polydrusus > Polydrusus tereticollis. The sequence continues at coordinate 12,025,352 of OY987333.1, forward strand.
AAATTTTAAATAAACAGTATATAAATAATCATATTAAAATCTATTATAAATCATTTTTAATAAAGATAAACACAATGGCGTGCCAACAAATATTGCCAAAGCGACATGAAGCTGTGGTTCTCCCATTTTCGGTTGTTACTGTACAAACACAAAAGTATTGTATAATATTGAACTTTTAGATTTAGATTATTTATATTCTTAGTTGGAAGTTCGTGTAAAAATATACCTAGTTGACAAATAAATATGTTGTTTTTATAAAGCTGGTCCACATTTATTTTATTTTTGGTGATGGAGAATGGAGATATAGTGATAGGAAATCTAAAAGGTATTAAAGAAATATGTTCTGGGGTGTAGGTGAGTTATATAGGAAATAAAAACTCAATATATGTTTCGTTATTGATCATAACTTTCTTGGGTCGATGTTTAAAGAGTCTGAAAACTAGAATTTCTATGATGAAGTCTATACAAATTATTTGGAAAATTCACAAGCGTGTTTCACACAAAATTCTTGTCAACGATAATGTATCATGCTGCAAATAATATGTCATCATAGAAATTCCGGTTTTTAGGCTCGGTGGAGTAACATATATTGAGTTTTTATTACCTATAACATACAGGGTGTCCCACTAAGGTCGTCAAGGTAAGATACTATGGAAGCCATAAACCTTCTGACTTCCGAAAAAATTTTTTATTAACTAAATCGACCATGCTGGAAAATATTTTTAAGTTTCCAGAATGACCGCTAAGGGGCACAGTTACTAGGATATATCTAGAAAGTCAAACTTGATCAGATAATCGCTATGTCAAGGTTCTGTTTTATTGACGGAAATAAAAAATTCGTTCAATTTTGCGGAAACTTGATGATATGGGTGGGAGAAGCTTGTGGACAAATACTTTTTAAATTACTGTGTCGTCCATATGCTTTATCCAAATTTAATCACTTAGGGTTGTTTAATTGAACATTTCAATGGCAATATTTATTTGAACTTTTTAAGGAACCAATTGCCTGCCGGCTCTGTTAGAAGAGGTTCCATTAGTAACTAGATCGGACATGTGGTTTAGCATGATTCCAAGAATAAAGTAACTTTACGCTATTACAGTTCAGTTGTTAAATAATCTTTACATTTTTGTTTTTGCCTTTGGATCAACTTATTTTTTTGGGATTTTAGGCACAAAATAAATACACTAAAAGAAAAGCATTCGAGTAATTTAATTTAATAATTATTGTTGATAATAAATTGATGAACTTGATTGAACTAGTGTGGATGTTGCATTTGCTGCAAGAAGCTTCTAAGGTCTGTATAATAACTCACAGCGTATGCGTGGTCAAATCTACATTGTAGTAGTAGTACTAGGAGTTAAAATCAACCAAGAAGAAGTCACCCCGTCATTCGCTTGAAGACGTATATAAAACGCGTTTCATCTCACTTTGGCTTTAAAATGCTCCTGTTTCGTGTCGCTTCAGATCGATAAATCCTTGACGTAAGCAGATGACGCGGTGGCCTCTTCTTGCCTGCTCCTAAGTCCAAGTCTTTCAGTGATAACATCAACCACACCCCGTATGCATGCCCAAGCGTAACATGCGCGTATGAACCTCGATGGCTGACGCTCTGAAGGCAATCAATTCCGGTAGCATGCTCCATCTATATAATACTTGCAGAAGCTTTAAAGTGTATTATAAGCCGATAGAGATCAGGATTAGTCCACCTGTGGTTTTATATTATTCCGGTTAGTTTTGTGAGCTTCGATTATAAAGCAATTTTATGGAAAAACATTTGATAATATTTGCATGGTTACGACAAAGAGAAACAATAACAGGAAATAAATTAACTTTTGAGCGCTGGACAGCAATAATTTACATTACGCTTTCTTAAATAAATATCCTTTACGTTATAGCCAAATTATTTCCCCATTAACAATATATTATCATATCTAATGTTTTTATAACGGCTCTAAGTAATTACCTAATTATAGCTTACAGTGCTTAGAGAACATTTACTTATGTGACCTGTATAGTGTACCACGAATAACTCATTTGCTTGTTGGGCAATTGAAGATATCTAATTTCGTGTCGATTACCTGTATTGGATAATGTTTGTAGGTAGGCACTTATCTATATCACAGTTGCTGTTGCAGTTATATGCTGTTTGCTTTATCATAATTATCATATCTAAGGCTTACAAAATCATACAAGTTGTAAATTATCTATCAACTGTTATACTAACCTTGGAGCAATATTGCCGGTTGCCGGGCTCGTTATAGGTATCTACTTCTGTTAGACCCAAGCGCTTCATATCATCTCCTAGCCTCCAGTTTTTCCTGATTTGAATCCTGCTGTTTAGGTTGGTTTAGTTATTGTAAAAAACACATTTTGTTACGACACGGTTCAACTACTTAAGTATAATAAGCGCGGAAGTTAAGAGGTTAGGTAGATGGCATTCTTCTTTTGGTGACCTACTTGTTTGAAAACCCCACAAAAAGAAAAATGAAGTGTGAAACCCCAACCACAAATGTCATAAATTAAATTAGTTCCTTGTGCTGGAATGTACGGTTCTATTTTGATTACTGATTTTCTATGTGGTCTATGACGACTGTGACAAATTAACATTTTTAACTACCTAGGTTCACAGGTATTTTAAGTTTTATTGATTTTACAGTAAAATTCAGTAGGTATTATATGTTTTTGGTATTAAGCTGGAGAAGCTTCGACAATTTATTCGTGGCGTAAGGAGAGGAAATGCACGAAAAAATGGGTAAATAAATTCACAAAAATATTGACAAGTTTAGTGTAATACTAGCTTTAGTCAGAAGGTAAGTGAAGTTTTTAATTTGCCATTGTAGCATCGATAAAATTTAAATTAATAAATTTATATGTCAGAGGCGCTGAGCGTTTATTTGTCAGATATATTTTTTCTCTTTGGATAATTAAAATTAGATTTAAATCAATTAACCTTTTTCTCAAACATTCATAATTGCTGACAAAACAGGTGGAAGGCTACTCATGTTCTTAATGGAACCGGTCAGGAATTGGATGTCTTCCTGTAAGTAAATAAAACAATATGAGCATACCCTAATTCAACTTCACACATTAAAAATAAAAAATCAACAATTTGTCTCTTTTTTTCTTTTACCAAAGACCCTTGTATGCATGACTATTATTTTACTTGAATAACAAGTTATATAATGCCTCACGTACGGAGTGGTGCAATAAACGCCAAAACGCGAGGGTCCGCTCCCGTACACGTAGTGAACCCTTGCCACTACACCTTAAATCCATAAGGCTCAACCGTAAATCCATACGGTATATCTTTAACTTGGTCATGACCACAAAACATAAGCCGCTCTGTACTGAGTTGTGCAATGGACGCCAAAACGCGAGGGTCCGCTCCAATACAGAACCTTTGATAATACCCTCTGAGACGTGCAATGATACCAACCAACAACCAACTAGCGGACGCAGTACCTGCTCCAGATATTAACAAACAAAATCGCTTATCACAGGCAAAACAAGCAATTCAAGAAATTATCAACAATTAACAATATGACATGTAACAGAGATAATATAAAGTTGAAATAGTTATGGACAGTGAAACTCACCTATTTTCAGAATAAACTACACTTTCGACACACGGTACACAATACAGACTTGCAAAACTTAACTAAAGCCTAAAGCTTTGCTTTGCCTAACAAAATATGTTATTCTTTCTCATTTTGTCATTTTGTAAACAAAACTAAACTTAACAGTTCTCCATTGATTTGTGCTGAGTTGACAATCAGCATTAATGCTGCCTAATCTTTATCGTGACTCTAAAGTAATATAAATACGACTTTAACATGTTTGGCGGCGCCCGGCGTCAACAGCTATATCCAATTTCTACTATCGACTTAAAATAATAAGGACGTATTAAATAATTTAAATGGGTCTTACACCATAGAACATGTTTTTGTATATAGAAAATTTTAGTAGTCCTTTAAAATAGGGTGACCATGTTCGGATTTCCCCGGACAAGTCCGGGTTTTATGGTCGTCCGGGAGGGTTTTGATAACTTGTCCGGATTTTCGAGGTCTCAACCACTTCAAAAGAGATACAAAAAAATATTTTTTTTACCCATTAAAGTTAGCAACATATTTAAAAAAATATATTAGCTGATGGTGGTTTTGAAAATTAGTGCCTTGTTTTCAAGAATAATGTATTTAGGTTTTACAATAAAGAAATAGACTATTTAAATAATTTGATGAATTTAAAGTATTTAACTGTTTCAATCTAAAAGACCTACAGAAATTTAAGAAGTGGAAAACTGATATCATTCCCTAAATTTCCTACCTTTTTGAATAAGAAGTAGAAATTGATGTTTCAAAACTCTTTGATCAATTCAAGACATTAAAAACATATTTTGCAGAACAAAATGATCTGAACTCTTACAAGAAGTGGGTTAAATACTTTTCTTCCGGCAAATCCTCGGAAGTATGTTTTGAATTAATAAAAATATGCCAGTTTTTTTGTGCGTTATTAACAGCACACAACGCAAATGTCGAAATGGGCCCAAATAGACTGAAACTGGAAACCATAAAATAAAATGATTTTTACAAAGTTGAACTAAAATTGCACTTAATTTTTTGCTACAAACAGAACAATCAAAACTCCTAAATGACGTCCACTCGCAAATTAAGTATTTGTTGATTTCACACTTACGTGACACACTTATTATTTTTCAGTTTTTAAATGTTGAGAATTTAGTTTTTTGTTTTAAAAATATTTTAAAGTTTTACTTTGGTTTGTGCCACAAACTATAGTTATAGTCTTAACATTTTTTTTATTTAACTGAAATTACTTTGACCTAACGACCCAGGTACAGTTGATTTCAATTTTTGTTGTTTAAGTACTGTCTGGATTTTTTCCGGATATTTAAATAGCCGTGTCGGGGTTTTTATATTTCAGAGATGACCACCCTATCTAAAAGGAAATGTATAGTGTGAACATTTAGTAAAATTGGCAGAGTCATTGGTAAAAACTAAACTCGCTCTATTATTCTAAATTAATTTTAGCCTTTTTTCCTATGCCCAAATGCCTTAAAAAATTGTCTTTTTCCATCTATCTATATCTGTGTTATCGTCAAATTAATTAACAACTCTAAAGATTCCCCCTCTTCCTATTATCATGTTTGAAATTCAAAGTTCCCGAAAGAGAACTAAGAATTTTTGCTGTATTTACCACTACGTTCCACAGGACAAGTTTAGGACAAAACACGCCAATGATACGCATGCGAGTAGAATTTAATCAATACTGTAATAATTTAGATGTATTTTATACTACCGTCATTGTCTTTAAAAGAGAAATGAAACAATATTTCTCGAAAAGAAAGAAGTTTGTCCCTTTTCTATTCCTAGGACGCGTTTCGCCATATTACGGCTCATCGGCAAGGCTATAGAGTATGACGAAAAGGAAACATACAGTGCATTTCAATACATAATAATGTTGCACTTGGCGACATCTCGTGGCAATCGAGCAATCCACTCAACCAGACCAGCGAGGACTTAGATAGCTCGAATGCCACGAGATGTCGCCAAGTGCAACATCTCGCAAATTGAATACTTCTCTAGCCTGGTTTTGTGATCAGTTCAGTTTAACAGATCGATATTTGCTTTTATGTATATTTTCCCTTCATAAGGTAATAACGATGTTAAAAACACTAAATTTTGTAAGTATCTTTTTTGGGGCGATTGCTCGGTTGCCTCCTAAACTGAAATAGAAAAATTAAAAATAATTAAATTAAATCACTCTCAAATATTACCGTATAAATATCTCAATAGTTTTCATTTCTTCGACACAAAAATAAATTAGAGGAATGTCCCAACGGAAGCGTTGTCATTTTGATAAATCGTATCACACTCGCAGACGCGGCAGAAAGCCGGCTCTTATTTAAATATTTTAAATATTTATTTGGAAAGTGTAAACACCATAGTTCTGATGTGAATTATTTATTACCTTAATGGGTAGCACTTTATTTTTTAAATCTTTGTAGACAATTTAATTAATCACAAAAGGTTATTTATTGGGATACACGGTACTTTTTTTCTTCTTCTGATGGTTATAACACACCTCTCTTTCTCTCTTTGTCTAGTTGTCCCAAAAGCTTCGGAATTTCTTTTCATAATGACTATAAATATGGATATTTAGAGCATTTTATTGACATATGTATTTATTTACAAAATTCGGTTATTGATATTAAAAAAATTAACGGTAAAAGTCACGGTTGTAGTCAGGGTGAGACCATCCTTCCATGAAAGCTTGCCTCGCGCTTTTTATATGTTTATCCTGCTATAGTTTATCAACGGTATATCCTTTATTTGACCAAGTCTCGTCCATGTAATAGATATTCGTGTTTTCCCTTTGAAACTGTCTAACTGCCCTCAAATATCGTTCGAGGGCAACAATCTTACAAAGCACAGGGCCTTTGGCTCGAGGGTTTGTAAGTTGCCCGAGGGTATAGACATCAAGTAATGCCCGTGGTTCATACAATATTTATGTCCTACTTCAGATAATTCCAAGTTAAATTGAAAGAAAATTCAAAATCACGAAAGGTTTTTTACCTATATAGTTACTAAATAAACAAAGGTAATAAGTGTTCATTGTGGTGCTGTCTCAAAGTCAAAACTGAAATTCATATAAAATAATGGATTTTCCGTTGATTCCGGATAGAATTGCTCTGAAAGCTGCCAAAGCTTTGGATAATCTTGTCCCACAGAAGTCTAAAGATGCCTATGATAAGGAATATCAAAGGTTTGGGGATTGGATGAAAAATAATGATGTAAAAATTATCAACGAGACGGTGTTACTCGGATATTTCCAGGAATTGGTATGTTAAAATTGCTGTGGTAAATTATATTAAAATACTAATTATGTATATCGATTATAGTCTGGAACATTCACTCCTAATTCCCTATGGACGAATTATTCATTGTTAAAAAAGACATTACTAGTTAATAAAAATATAGACATTGCAAAATATTGCAAGTTAGGCCCGTATCTAAACCAAGCATCCAAAGGATATGAAGCGAAGAAATCGAAAATTTTGACTTGAGAGATGTGCTGAAATTCATCCGTGAAGCTCCCAATGAAACTTTTTTGATGTACAAGGGGGCTCTATTATTTGGTGTATTTGATGGGTGTCGCCGCCAAGAACTAGTTAATGTCTTGGTTGAACATAATATAGAGGATAGAGGATCCGTAGTAATAGTTAATATTCCCGATACAAATATCGATAAAAAGCGTGTCTTCACAATTACTGATGAGAAGTAGTTAGGTTGTTTAAACCTACTGAGAACTTATTGGTCTTTACGCCCGACGAACTGCAACATTAATAGATTCTTCTTGTGTTACCGTAACGGTCGTTGTTTTTCACAGCCAGTTGGGAAGAACAGCATAGGCAAGGTTCCTTCGATTATTGCAAAATATCTGGGTCTAAGCGATGCGGACAAATATACTGGTCATTGTTTGCGCAGAACCTCTGCAACTTTGTTGGCGGACGCGGGGGCAAACATGACCACAATTGAAAATGCATGGCGGCTGGAAAAGTTCAGCTGTGGTTGAGGGATATTTGGAAGACAGTATGTCTTCTAAAAATAGCATTTCGAAATTGATAGCTGGAGTACCATCAACATCAAAAAACGTTCAATCATCGTTAATTTCTGTTAGTGAAAATCACGAAATAATAGAAAACATTGACTTATCAAAAGCCGGTAAATTCGTTTTTACTGGGTCTTTTCATAACTGTTCATTTAATATAAGTGATAAATAAGTTTTTTCGTTAATAAAAAGTTGTTACCTTCATTTTTCCTATTTATTTCTCTTATTGCCCGAGGGCATTAGAAACTTCCTTAATGCCCTAGGGTATTATATGCCATTTAAAGTGTCTGTTAACTATGGTATTATGAAAGAATAATATTCGAGTAGGGCCTAAAAAAATTAAAACTAGAGAAAGGTTAATCAATCATTTAGGTTTTCAAATCTTTTTACGAAATGGTTTTATTTGGAATATTAGATCAGTTCTTGAATTGGAGCGGCGGCTTGTTTTTATATATGAACATCGACCTCTTAATGGCAAATACTGTACAGGAATTGTTAAATTTAAACTAGTTTGCTGTCGTTTTTAAAACTCAATGTGCTGCTAAAATATGTTCTTGTGTCGGGAATATTTACAATAGAGATTTTGGTCGATATAATATGACCTTTTTCTTATAAACCTTAATTATATAGATTTCTAAAATCCCATTCAATCCTAATTTTTCACACTCAGTAGTTCGAAACCAATTTTCGAATAAAAACCACAAAGAGCGATTTCAATAACGCTTTAGGCGGTCTCCGGTATCTATGGGACTGAACGAGATGTCGTAAATTACAAATTTACCACCCAGTACCACCGAGGAAATGGTGACATACATTAGAAAGTTCTTTTTTGAAGAAATGCGTCTTTGAGAGAATCGCACCAGAAGGTTCCGAGATAATTTGTCACTGACCACAGAATAGAGCAGTAGTCAAAATAGGGTTTTATTGGTACGGACGTATTTATGATTTGGATTCATGGTTTAAATTTTAGCTTTATTCGTGTTCTACCGGGTGGTGCACCGCTCGACGGGCAAATAGATATCCCATGTAAATTTTGCAACCCTCATATAACAATTTTGCATCAAGATTGTATTAGACTTTTTTGAAGGTCGTTAATAATTACCAGTACAAACGACGTTGACAAGCATTGGCTTGATTTTATACAAGCCTTTAAAACCACGAACGAGAAGCTTCTCTCAAAGAAACAAACAACAACTAAGAAAGAGTGGACGAATAAAGATATTCTAGAATTAATGGAAGAGCAAAGACAATGTAAAATTCGGAACGATCACAATGCGTATATTTAGAGCTCTTCAAAGAAAAATACGAAATGAAAAATAATCCTAACGGTGGTTCCTACTGTTTAATCCTTTCCATTCTGCGGTCCTCTATGTTTGTCTAAGTTAAAAAAGTCGCCCTGATGGACCCCAGAGGCGTGAAGAGTGTATCCCTGTCTATATGTTTATTTTTTAAACTTTGATAAAAACTAACGATAGGTTACAATATATATACATTATAGTGACTGGCTGTATGGCTGATCAGTCTAAAGCCAAAAAAAAAAGAGAACTGGCTGCATGAAATATGTCAAGAGGCTGAAGATCTTAACAGACTTGGAGATAGTTTTCATCCTCATAAAAAGGTAAAAGAAATAGCTGCATTGTACAATAATAGACCGCTAAGTTTTATTAAAAATGATCACAATGAAATAGTCACAGAACCCGAAAAATTGTTGCAAATCTGGAGAAAATATACAATTAGTCTTTTCAACGACGACAGACCAGAGAACCCCACAACGGAAATATTCACTCTATCAGGACCAAGCATACCAAAAAGTAAAATCATAGACGCCATCAGTCTAATGAGAAATAACAAAGCTTCAGGTCCTGATGATATGTACTCATTTTAAACATTTTACTTAATTAACGAACAAAACCTTGAAACGATCGTAAGACTCTTTAATAACATCTATGACACTGGACAGTTCCCTAAAGATTGGCTCCGCTCGACGTTTATCACCCTACAAAAATCGAACAGCGCAACCTCGTGTAAAGATTATCACTGTCTGAAACTTTTCCTTCGAGTTCTACACAGGACTTTATCGAAAATGTGAGGAAGTAAGTGGAGTCAGTCAATTCGGATTTAAAAGCGGATTCGGAACTAGAGAAGCCATATTCAGTCTCCAGACATTGATCCAAAACTGCCAGGATCAAAGAAAAGATATCTTCATGTGTTTCATTGATTATGAGAAGGCATTTGACAACGTTAAGCACAATCTCCTGATAACATACCTCAGAGATTTCGGACTGGATGGAAAAGATATAAGACTAATTGGTAATCTGTATTGACACCAAGAGGCAGAAATTCGAATAAGCAACTCTGGAACAACTGAAGATTTTGAAATTCGCCAAGGATGTATCTTATCCCCAATGTTATTCAACCTGTACGTGGAAAGAGCATTCTCCGAGGCAACCACAGATACCCCCTTTGGAATTAAAGTAAACGGAATCCCCATCAATTATGGTCGATATGCGGATGATAGCGTGATATTGGCAGATGATGCGCATGATCTCCAAAATCTACTAAATCGGGTCAATAAAGAAAGCCAAAGACTAGGCTTAAAAATTAACATTAGTAAATTAACCAAGAATGGGATCCGGATCAAGAGATAAGATGCAGGATCGAACAGGCTATAGCAACCTTCAAAAATTCCTTATAGACAAGAACTTCAATTTCTACCTTAGATATAGAATGGTAAAATGCTATGTCTGGTCCGTTTTCCTGTACGGTATTGAGGAGTGGACGTTAAAGGTATCAATTATCAACAAAATTAAAGCTTTCGAAATGTGGATCTTACGGCGAGTGTTGAAAGTGCCTTGGATCGATCAAGTGAGAAATGAAGACGTTCTCCAAAGAATCGGTCTAGTAGAACGAGAACTTTTCGAAAATATCAAAAGAAGAAAAATAGGTTATCTCGGACACATACTGCGTGTAGAGCAATACCACCTTCAACGCCTCATTCTTTAGGGTAAAATTGAAGGGGGGAGAAGAGGATTAGGCAGAAAAAAAATGTCGTGACTGAGAAATATCCATCAATGGACAGAAGTAAAGAACTTCCAAACACTACGCAATTAATAGAAGCATATGATAAGAAAAAGATGAACGCCTACGCAGTAATCTGCAAGGCACTAAAAGAAGACTTGGACACCAAATTTTATGACGTTTACAAACCTTTAGCAGAGATTGAATTCGCACGCACACATCATTTACCAACCTATTCTCTTTGACGTGTTGATACACGTTTTCCCAATATTTTCTAATAAGCTAAAAAAAAGTTATTTAGAGAAAACAACCCGTCATCAAATTCCTAAAAATTAAATACGGCTTTGATCAAGTAAGCGCATCTCCCTTGTCTACGGCTTTGATACATATCTCAATGAAACCACCGGTTATAATTATGATTAAGAGCTTAACACTGTATGCCAAAGTCAACTTGCAGATTTTTTAATCATTAATGGGGTTTTACCTGTTACTCCTGCTAAATTTTTCTCACTAGAATGTCCAATTTCGGTTCAAAAATTTTAACATTATCTTTGTTGCATGATTGCACAGATAATAGAAAAAATTTGTAATCTGTGAAGTCATTTTTTAATTCTGTGTGTTAAAGTGGGGCTAGTGTTTGTCAGATTTTTTCAGTTTTTTGCCGAGGCTTTGTATTTTAAATTATATTTAAGGAATACAGACATTTCTGTTCCTCTAACCACTGATTTCTATTAGAACTAAAAACATTGATAGCAATCATCTGCAGAGCTTTCTTTCAAGGTTCCGTTTATTATTTCTTTTTAAGCCTTTTAAAATAGTATTTAAGTTAAGGTGGTTTCATACAGCAAAATATCATGATATAATAAAATCAAAATAAAGTAAGATCTTTTAACTTTTATGTTATTTTTATGTCAAGATCGTTTCCCGCGAGCTTCGAATAATAATCTTTTATATTTTGGCAGATGCGATATGATGTGATATCTGTGATTGGTTACAAGAGTGAACAATTTTTATACGCTTAAATATTCCAGTATAGAGAAGGCGACCAAATAAGGACAAGAACCGCAGAAACGTTGTAATTAATATTTTTTTCCAGTGTACGTTTTAAATTATTTGTATTCTTCGATATTTTATAACTCGGTTTCAATGTACGAATTAGGCGAAACGTTAATGTCGTCAATACGTCTTTTGTGGTAGTGACGTCACATACGAAACCATCATGGCGACTAGCGCACCACTACCACCTGTGACGCAATATCACTTTTTAAAATTTCAACATTCAATTATTATTATACTTACTTTGATCAATAAAAACTTATTTAGATTTCTCTATGCACACATGAACAGACCATCGTATTTTCATTTCTTATAGCGTAGAATATCCTTTTAGCAAAAAAAAAATTCTACTTGAAGCAATGCTAGAACTAGATATAATATATCAGGGACATAATAGTATATTAAAGTACATGTTTTATAAAGCATCATCTTATAGCATGCGTCCATGTTAAAAAACGAGCCGCTTGCGGCGAGTTTTTTAACGGGACAAGTGCTCTAACTGCTTTATAAAACACGTACTTTATACTATTTTTTCTATTTTGTATTTTTTTCAATAAGAAAATACATATTTAAAAAGAAAATCAACCCTTCAAATTTTGTAAATTTGTGTGTCTAAATTCTATGTTGGTAATACTCTAAATTTCTTTTTATCATAGTAGCCTTGACAATAAATAATATTTTCTTTGTGTCATTGTCACGAAATTTGTGATTTAATATTTCATAGAGTTGTTCATAATTATAATTAAAAAAATATGGAGCATGATAATCTAAGTTTAACTCCCCCTGGGTTAAGGGATATTGCTAATAAAACGATAATTTAACTTTTACCAGAGAAATCCCGAAAACTTTCTTTTCTCATGGATAACAATAACAGGAAACGTCAGACGTCAACAGAATAAAACATTTAAATATAACCAATGCCAACTTTTAAAAAATAAAATTCGGAGTTCGAAATGGATATATTTCGAACTCGCTAGCGCGTTCGAAATATCTATTTTTCGAGACAAAATTAGAAAAAATATTATTATGTTTTATTTGTCATACTTAAAACCATAGAGCTTTTTTCTATCGGATAGACTTTTATTTTTTACGAAAACTAGATTGCTTAGAAATTTAACGAGAATAATCGAAATGATAAAAACGCGACAGGAAGCTGAAGCGTTTTTATCTATTACCGTTTGTTCGACTTTAAATTGCTAAAAAGTGATCTAGTTTGAGTTTAAAAATAAAAGTTTATCCGATCTTAAAAAAAAGATCGAATGATTTTTAGCTAGAGAAATTCACGAATTTTGGCATGAATAGATACTAAAAAAAAACAATACTTCACTAAAAAATGTTTGACTCGTGACAGCATCAAAATAATTTGTAACAATATGTCAGGTTGCCGAGCAATGAAAAAGAAAAGCTACTTGATTTTGAGCTGGAGAGATTTTTACCATTTCATTTTTAGCTGAAGAGGGTTTTATCGCGACTATTCCACTCATCATAATTTGAACCAATCAAAATGTAGCAATTTTAGATATTTACCTCTTTGTAATCGGAAAAACCACTACCTTCATAATTTTGCCGACCCCACTGACCAATCAGAATTTCAGAAAATAGCTAGCAACATAGTTTTTAATCGGCAAAATTTTGTTACCTTAGTTACATTCACTGTTAAGATTGGTAATTAATGGCTGACAGTAGATTGTCACTGTTACTTTTGAAAGGTTGTAATCTCACGTAAATTTATTTATTTTTACCAAAGTATGTGTGAAACCATTCGTTTCGGTCAAAGATCAATCAGTGAAATAAAATCTGCCGTGAAAAAGTAATTCCAACAAATACCATAAAAACCAGATCGTCGATATGGAACCAATTTCTAGATTTTTGTAAAGAGCGTAATTATGAATTTGTTTCGACTACAACTATAAATGATATAGCCATAATTTTGGAAGACTGGGCATTTAATATGAAAAGAAAAAACGGCGAAGACTATAAGGAAACTTGCGTAAAGTCTATCTGGAATACTACAGCCAAAATGGTACAGGAAAAATATTTTAATGGCTTTAATATTTCGTTTGATCCCTTTAGTGACATACGCTTCGAAAAAGCACGCGATGCACGTAATACTAAGAGAAGAATTTTACAAAAAGATCTGACCAAACAAAAAGTAAGTGCAAAGGCATTAGGCATACAAGACATAAATAACATGGCCTTACTTTGGGATGAAGAAACTCCAGACGGATTACAAAAAAAAATTTTCCACATATGCGCTTTTGAGCTTGCGTGGAAAGGAAACGAGGCCGCTTATTGCAAGATTCATTATTTTAAAGAAGAAATCAATATTATGGGCAACTTTACTGGTAGAATACAATATAATCCGATTTTTACTAAAACTACACAGGGTGGATCTAAAAGCTGTGCTAGCAGCAAGTGGTTAGTAGGAAACAAAATGAATACAAATTTTTGTCCAGTAAGGTTATTTAAAAAACTTTTGACTAAGCGACCTCGCCAAATAACAACGGACAGGTTATTTTTAACCCCCAATCCTAACTGGCACAAGGGCCCTTGGTTTAAGAACATACCATTAGGAATTAATTCCCTTGCAAAATGGACCAAAATTTCAGCTGAGAAGACTGGACTCGATACAAAGAGAAATAAAATAACTAATCACTCAAATCGCCCCTCTGCGGTATCAGTTCTTACAAAACAAGGAGTATTAATGCTATTGTAGAGTCCCCAAACCTCGCTATAAATGTCTCCAACCAAACCGAGAATGCGAATAAAAATGGGATTATATATCAAAGCTGCACATTAATATTGTTAATAATTATAAGTAGTTTTTATGTTTCCATTTTTCTATCTTCTTTTGGAATAGAATTAATTTATAATTCACCCATATACCTAGTTTTAATATTATTCGTGAAATAGTCTTGACGTATACCACTCAAGAAAAAATTTTTTAGGTAAAATTTTCTTTCTTGTGGTATTATATACGATAAAAAAAGGATGCACCTTTTTTATCGATGTCAATGTGACAAAAATGCAAGTGTCAAATGGACATTTTATTTTAGGAGTGAATTTATCGATTTTTCCGTCGACCGTGTATTTACGAACTTCTTTAATGTATAAAAAATCGTACATTAATGGCCCCCATTAATGCATGATTTTTCTATTAATAAACGATTGTATTATAGGCAACCAAACATACATGAAATTAAATTAATACTCAATTGTTATTCAAATCAAGGTGGCGCGAAGCGGCTGTGACGCGTGCATGATGGCGTTTCGCGTAAGTAAAAAAAAACTGTCGCTGTCAACTAGTTTGGATTTCAAAATTTTGATCGTACAACGTTGAAATGAATGTCTTCGAAAATTTAACCCCACCAGAAATAGCAGAAACTGCTAATGTAGTATCGTTAAGTTTACTTCCCGCGATAAGCAAAAGATTGTATGAGAAAACGTACGCTGAGTTTATGTCATGGTGTGATGAAAAACGAGTGACGCGCTTTTCAGAATCGGTGCTATTGGCATATTTTTCGAATATTGCAGAAAGAGGCCTCATTGCAAGTTTATGGCCGAAATATTCAATGCTCAAATCGACTTTAAATTTGAAAGATGGCATCGATATAAGCAAATTCAGTAAATTAATTATGTTTATCAAGAGGCAAAAAGTAGGATATGTACCTAAGAAATCGAAAGTCCTGGAAAAAGAACACGTACACAAGTTTATTTCTGATGCTCCTAACAACCTTTTCTTGATGACAAAGGTAATAAAAAAGAAAGGTAAAACTATAATATCTAACAATAATAATAAATAAATTAAAATTCGTAGGTTGCATTGATTTTTGGAGTGGCTGGCGCACTAAGAAAAGATGAACTGTTGAAATTAGAAACGAATGATGTTCAAGATCTGGGTTCAAAATTCCTAGTCACCGTAAAGGCATCTAAAACACACAAACAGAATATTTACTATTGTGGGTAATGAAGAAAATAACCTTCTCAATTTGGTTAAACGGTATATGTCCCTGAGACCAAGACACACTCCACACAAACGGTTTTTTATTTTTTATAAATTTAATAAATGTTCTATACAGCCAGTTGGCATAAATACATTTTCCAAAATGCCTTCCATTATAGCAACCTTTTTAAAATTAGAGCAGCCACATCTCTACACTGGGCATTGTTTTCGGCGTTCATCTGCCTCGATACTCTGTGACAGTGGTGCAGATTTTTCAGCCATTAAACGGCTTGGTGGTTGGAAATCCACTGCTGTTGCAGAGGGATATATTGAAAACTCATTACAAAATAAAATTGATACAGCTGAAAAAATCCTCGGTACAACTATAACAAAAGCCCCTCATGCTAGTTCTATCAGCGCCACGACCAGCGCCGAACCACATTCCCTTACAAACATCCAAGATAATGACATAAACCTAAATTTAAATTCAGAATGTCATACAACTACTGATAATGTATCTGTACCTTGCTTTAATTTCAGTAATTGCACTATTTCTAATGTAAATATAAGTATTAATAAACAATAATAGTCAGTTCCATACATAATCATATTTTTATCGACTTTTGTAGGTTTGGTTGTTAAATAAAAATTTTTTTTTCATTATTAACAACACAATCGACGGAAAAATGTTGTAACTAACGCGTATATTAAAAAGCGATTAATAATTTCGACAAATTAACGCGCTCGCTGCGCTCACGCGTTAAAAATGTCTCGATTATTAATCGCCCTTATTAATACACTTGTTCGTTAAATTACTATTAAAACATTGTTTACTTCTTTCCAGGTTTCTCGCCTTACTGGCTGTTGGTGTCTTTCTTATATTCGTGCTTGTTATCCATGCTTTGCATTTGTGTAATTTCTCGTGTATTTCGTCATGCGTTTTATATGTGTATTTCTACACGAAATCAGTTTTACATTTGTGGATTTCTTGACAAAATTCGCTTAAAAATTTCAATGCTGCCAAACTTAAAAGCTTGAGTAACATGACAGGTTCAAATCAACCGTATACCTACTGAAAGTATGTATTATTTAATAATTCAGAAGCATTTGGCTTCGTTGCCCAAAAGGCACTGAAAAAGAGTATTTCCTTTAAAAATAATATAGTCCGGTTATGGAGACCACGACAATGGTAGCGCTTAAAAATCGATAAATATATGCAAAAATACACAAAAAATGTTCTCGTCGATTCATACATGTATTTCTACAAGATCAAATTTTCCACAAGTTTTACGTTTGTGTAGTTCTTACATGATAAAACGCACGGAATACTACACACATATAAAACCAGCAAAGCCAAGTTGGCATTTTATAATTTTAGCTCGAACAATCAGTTTTGGGTTCGATCGCAACGTTTTGCCTAACGAACAGTTCGGCTTTAGAAGCGAACATTGCACAGGCAGGCTGCAATGAGGCTCACGTACAATATAATGAAGGGCTTCAATAGAAGGGCGCACACGGTGCGGTCTTCTCTGACGTTAGCAAAGCATTTGACAACGTCTGGCATAATGGTCTTTTACTGAAATTAATAAGATTCGGAGCTTCGAACTACCTCGTGAAGTTAGTAGGCTCTTTTTTGGAGAGAAGGTTTGGAGCCTCGTCGGAGAACGCTTTTTCTTTGAATTGCACAGATCAGGGCAATGTTGTATGGCATTTATACGTATGACATTATAATAGGACGATTCGTTTGAGTCCTTCCAAGACGGAAGTAATCTGTCTCTCCAAATATCGCGTTAGACGGCCCGAAACAAGGCTTAGAATAGGCGGGGCTCAAGTGAATTGGTGCAAGAAAGTGGAGTACTTGGGACTTATCTTCGATTAAAGGCTAAATAAATTCAATTAATATAATCGCGTTGCCCCAAGATGTTCAATGAACCGTATTTTACATATGGACTTTCGAAAACCGACAATTAATGAACTAACATACTAATAAAGTTGCGGAAAGATTGACACCCTGCTGGCATAAATCTCTAACAGTAGAGAACAACTATGAATTTACAGTAGAGAAGCACTACCATCAACCTTCCTCAACGACACACGACACAAAATCAAATATAGCAATAGCCGAATAAAAGTTCAAAACTTAAGCGATATGCTCCAAAAAGTCTTCGGTCAAAGAACAGATATATCCATCCTGACGTAAAAACCCAATCAAGATCCCGTCTATTTCTTTCACAGAGAATAAATTATCGTTTATTTGCCCTGCATAAAAAGTCACAAATGCTTATGTCTGTATTTCAGTTGTAATAATGAAATGAATTCCACATCAAAGTTATTAAACCCAAACCAGGCAAGGATTTTTGATTTGATCATCCTTTCTAAATGTCTCCTCCCTTGGCGCCACTAATTTCATTAAAACTTAATAGGCTCCTACCGAAACGGGGTCACAAAAGACTTAATGTTGTCTACCGAAACAGCTCCAAATGACCTGAAATGTGATTTCATTTAAAAACGTATAATTTCAGGAAAATGTTCTGCCCTC
Organism: Polydrusus tereticollis; assembly: GCA_963920685.1. Taxonomy (NCBI): domain Eukaryota; kingdom Metazoa; phylum Arthropoda; class Insecta; order Coleoptera; family Curculionidae; genus Polydrusus; species Polydrusus tereticollis. Next base: position 12,043,535 of record OY987333.1, read on the forward strand.
AAATTGCTAGTTTTAAAGTAGCTACGGATCGAGGTAACGTATAATTTTCGGAAAAAGTCGTTTTGTCCCTGAAATTACTTATTAATGATATTTAGTTGTTATATAAAGGCATTTTAAAAATAGAACTAGATGACCTGACTGTCGCATTCTAAAGCATTCAATATTAGAGCCCCATATTACATTTTACCCATCACACAAAAAAGGAAACACTTATCTTGAAAACTAGAAGAAATCGAGTTTTTTAGTGTTGCAGCGAAACATACAGGGTGTATCAAGGAAGATATATGACGTCTCCGTTTTTTTTTTAAATGGAAACCCCAATTTCTTATTGCAGAATTAGAAAGAGCACATTTTTTTACAATCGTTTATTGCATTTAAAGGTAAGCTGTTCACAAATTCTTCTCTTCGACGGTAATTGAAGAGTATTTAAATATTGAACAGAATTCAAATTATCAAAAAAGAATACTAGACCAAAACGCTCCTGAGAAGCGCCTTCTCTAACTAAGTGGGGATTTTGAACGGCCCAAAACCGTGTACTGTTCCTATTAAACATACCCATGTATTGCCTCATCGGAAAAGATTATGTTTCGATGGAAACCGTTATTGCCACTGGGTTGTTTTCTCCCAATTGGTGGTGCACCTGGTATTTAAAGGGTCATACTTTTCTAATATTCTTCTTAAGCTCTCGTGGCTAATATTACATTGTTGTCCTATTTCTCGCAAGGAAGTTGTTTATTTATTTCAGTTTCCTTGCTTACAACAAAGTTCTCATCGTCCTCTTGATCATTGTTTCCTTCTGATTTTAAGTTTTTTTCTATCCATAGGAAATAATTTGAACTAGGCGATTCACGATCTGGATAGCGCTCTCTGTGCAATGTTTCAACTCGACGGGTATTTGTGTGACTTTCTCCCTAAACAATTAACATATCAATTTGTTCTTTTCTTGTAAACTTAGTCATTTTATTCTTATTTGATCGAACTATGGATCAAACTCATACCCAAAAGCATGAAAAACAACCAACATTTTATTACAAAATAATATTAATCTGATAACGACGTTTTGATTTTCTATTTTGTTTTCCATAGGTGGAAATTAGTTAGTCTGTTCTGCAAAGCAATTTGACTTCCAAAATGGCTTTAGATGGTTAAGGATACTCTAGCCTTTCGTATTAAATAATGAAAAGTAGATCATATCATTTGAAAAAATAACGTAAGCTATAGTCTATTTCAGAAAGGTGTAGAGTAATAAAAGCTTATTAGGTATGCAAAGGGACTACAGAGTGAAACAACAAATATTTAAGCCACTTTCATAATTTGGCATTGATTTCATTGCAAAATTCTTTCTTTTCATCAAGTGCAGGTAGTACCACCCGCTTGGGTCAATTTATGGGTTTTGCCTATTGTTATCCATTCACAAACACTGAAAATGGTGTGACAAAGGCGTGCCGGTAGGATATTCGTAAAAAGGAAATAATTTTATTATAACAGAATAAAATTTAGGCTTTATGTACAGGGTTATCCAACCAAGACTAGACAAGGCGATTTTTTGACTTTTCCTGTACTTTTATAAAAAAACTGAAATAGCCATCTTAAGTCATTTTCTCCCGCGAATTCGAATATCTTCAGCAAAAAACAATTGAACATCAAACAAAAGTACTAGGGGTCACTTTGATATTTTTTTAAATGGGATGCCGTATTTTTAATGAGCTTATCCGATTTCTCATATAAATTTTGATCTAAAATGTTGGATTTTTAATTCAAAAACGCCTTTTTTCTTCAGTTTTAAATTCGGAAAATGTTAAAAATAAAAAAAAAAAAAAATTAAAAATCCAACATTTTAGATCAAAATTTATATGAGAAATCGGATAAGCTCATTAAAAATACTGCATCCCATTTAAAAAAATATCAAAGTGACCCCTAGTACTTTTGTTTGATGTTCAATTGTTTTTTGCTGAAGATATTCGAATTCGCGGGAGAAAATGACTTAAGATGGCTATTTCAGTTTTTTTATAAAAGTACAGGAAAAGTCAAAAAATCGCCTTGTCTAGTCTTGGTTGGATAACCCTGTACATAGTATTAGGTACACTTATTTTTTATTAAACATTATAAAAAAAATACAAAATACAAAAAATACATTATACAGAAATTAAAATATTAAGATTATAATATTCTTCGTCATCTGAGGAACTGTCATCTCCTCTTGACGTTATAATTAACGGGTCGACGGTCACATCGATCAGGTGGTCAAAATCCCACATTTTCTCCTCTTCTTTAATGACATGATGGACTGCTTTTCGCCAGTTCTCTGGTGTTATTTCCTTAATGGCTTGATCAAACAGTAGCTTAATGTCTTTCATTTTGAATGTCGTGTTGTGTAAAACGATGTTTCTGTAAATTTGCTATAGCTAATAGTTCCTTCTTTATCAAATTATCTTCAAATTCAATACTTTTGGTGGTCAACCGGACGATAATTTCTTGTTTTCTCCAAGATGAAGTTGGAGTCTTCTCTGTGCATCGTGAATGATAGCTTGCGTTATCCATAACTACTACTGAATCAGCTAGAAGATATTTTATCATTTCACCAAAATAGTCCTCAAAAACATTCGAATTCATGTCCCCGTGGTAATCTCCCGTATTGAACGACTGAAAGGTTAGCAAACCTTCTTTTAAAAATCCTTCTTCGCTTCCAATATGGACAATTATTACGCCTTCCATGAAAGCTTGGCGAGCACTGGTTATATTTTTGTCTTGCCACAATTTTGGTACTATATAACCTTCATTAATCCACGTCTCATCAAGATAAAATATTTTTTTCTGCTTTCTTCTGTACTGCTTTATACTTCTCAAGTATTTTCGTCGCCTGCAAACAATTTCATGGCTTTTCAGTAAAAGCGATTTACGGTTATGCTTTTCCCAGACAAAATCCTAATTTTTAAAGCAGTCCATAAAAGTTTTCTAGTTATAAACGGAATATCCTGGCCAAGCTCCATTAGAATCTTATCTAGGGTGGATATTTTTTTTTTAAATAAAAAGAGTGAACTTTTCTTCGAACTACACTTTTGGTGTCTTTATCAAGGACTTTTACTGGTCTGCCTGGACTTTTCTTGGGAGGTTCCACTTGACCTGCTGTCTTTCTCTCCCGCAATAATTTAAAAACGGTGGACTTTCCACCTCCAATCATTCGGGAACATCGGTCAACAGTTTCTTGTACAGTAAAATTCGGATAATCGTATTTTATGCAATCATGTACTTTTAAAATAATAACTTTTTCACTCACTAATATTGGAGAATTATTGGAACATCTTTTCATTGGTGTGAATGTCGCCATTTTATTACTAATCTTATAACACTGTGTAAACTAAACAAATATACTTATTAAGGTCATACACACACGATATATGAAGTTTATTCCAAACTACCACCTATTTATATGATCCAGCCAAAGAGGCCAGAGCCAAACTCGGTACCTGTTAAATGGTATTTGTTAAACGCAAAACGTAACTTTATAATCTACTACCTAACTAATCCCTACACAATATTTCGATTTTTACACTTCAGGCCAGAAAACATACCTTTCCTAATCCTCTTACGCAATTACTTGAAATTTTAATATTACAAACAATACTATTTTATCCTAATACCCGTTAACCTAATTCTCTAAAATTTTTGGTTAGTTATCATAAATAATTTTAAGCACAAAGTTTTGCCTGCGCCTATGGCCGACACCGAAATTAAGCCGAAATGGACGAAATTTCCCATTTTATTACTCTACACCTTTCTGAAATACACCATAGGGTCAAAAATACGATATAGGTATCTTAAAAATAAAAAATTATATTTATTCAAAAACTGAAGATTAATTAAACAATTAATGAGTAAAGTGTTCAAACACTAAATTGAAAAGCCTGAATTTTAATCGAATGTGTGCAAGACTTCTACAACGTTAGGTATTTGATATTTTCATACCCTATAATCCCGAATCATAATCGCCAAAATCCTAATCTACCGTGTTTAACAAACTATTCTCAGAAGCTTTAAAACGAGCGACCCAATTAGGTATCTTAAAGCCCGTGAGAATTTTACGAATTAAAATGTCTTTAAGGGCACTTTGTTATGTTAAAATCATCTTAAGTTGTCTTAAATGACTACCGTTGAGAGACGATTTTATTTGATTTAATTTTTGTTGTCTGTGTTCTATATCATTATATTGTAATCATATCAAGGTAATTTTGTTGCTACGCTTAGCAAAGCAGTTGGAGATAAATTTGATGAAGCACTATAAGTAGGTTACAGGTTTAGAACTTTATAGTCTATCTTTAAATGGCGAGAAGTAATAAATGCTCATTAAATATGCAAAACCGATACCGGGGTATGCAAGAACAATTTAAACAACATCCCTTAAAATCTATTGTGCTTACATTAAAGGATCCAAATAATGAGCATTCTTTAGGGTAGGCCCACCCTGAATTTATCGCAAGCTATTGTTATATTTGAGAATTTACCATTATTATTCGGAAAATCTCTTAGACAGAAGCGTGCATCGGGGAAGTTTTTAAATTAAGAATCTTTAACATGCCTATTCTCCTAAAATTGTATTATATTATATTCGTATCTTGGGGAAATGATTAAGTTTATTCCAACGGGCTCCGTCGTTGTTTTGGACAATGCTCAATACCATTCAAGAGGATGTGATGAGTTACCTACAACTACTTGGAAAAAAGCAAAAATAATTGAGTGACTTTTAAAAAAACAAATACAATTTCAAGACAAGGTGAAGAAAGAGCTCCTAACAATTGTGAAGAAACTTATAGTACTATGAACTCAAGTGGCTAGAAGAAATACCACGTATAAAATAATAATAATAATAATAAACACCTTTATTTAATAATTAAACAAATTGTCACAAAACAATTAGTTTGAAAAATTGGTGGCGGCATTTAGCTCATACAACCTCATTATTTAGGAAAAATTTAATAAACCTATTTATGATATTATATAATGATTAAGAAAATATTCAAGAAGAAAAACTACACTAGTTACCTAAGGCAAAAAATTTAGTTGTAGAAATATTAATATACAATTTGTATTCCATAATAATTAGTTATCCATTATTTCAAGATCTTATAAAGAGGAGAAAACCATGTATGTATATGCAAAAGAAAGAATTAGTGAAATGAGAGAAATGTGGAGTGCCTTAAAAATACTTTTAACACAAATACCATACAATATTTTGTCTACAAACGGCAATAAAAAGCATACATAATTGAAAATTAAATGTTTAGAATCTCTTACATCCAGATAGTTTGTAATAACATCGTATATTTATATTAAAATAGTTCACATTTTTGTCAATAAAACCTAGCAAACATCATTGTTGGCTGATTTATTTACAGAAAAATTGAAAATTTCAAAGGTACTGTCAGTTTTATTAAAACGCTAGCGCTGGCTGTTGTGATGTGCCAAAAATGCGAGAAATACAAGAAATCGATCTACTTAGAGACATAGAAGAAGCTGCTAACAGAACTACCTTGGATTTACTGCCACGAAAATTAAGAATTCAATATGACATTGATCATAATAAAGTATTCCGAAAACATATTCCTGGCCTATTTTGAGGAAAAGGCAAAGGTATATATGGAAGTCATCTTCTCTTGGGTCCCATTATTCAATGATCAAAGCTATGCTATGTGTAAATAACGACGTAGATATCAGCAAACGTTTTAAATTGATTGCCTACTTGAAGCGTCAAGGAGAGGGTTACCAGGCCAAAAAATGAAAAATTTTTACTAGAGACCAAATTGAACAGTTTCTGAAGTGCGCACCGGATGATGAATACCTTCTAATGAAAGTAGCTACGATTGTAGGAGAATTTGGTGCCTGCCGCAGGGAGGAGCTTTGTCAGTTGACTCTTGACAACGTGGAAGATATGGAGACTTCGTTAGTTATTAAAATATCAGATACAAAACCAAGGTACCACTTTCACTTGAAAAAATTTTATTTGGATTTTTATCGAAATTATACTGATCTTCGTCCAGCAGATGACGTACATCGGCGGCTCTTCTTAAAATATGTAAAAGGTAAATGTACCAGAAATCCGGTCGGAATTAATACGTTCGGAAAATTTCCTGCTACTATAGCATGATTTCTGCAACTTCCAAATTCAACACTGTATACGGGGCATTGCTTTCGCCGTTCCTCTGCGAGCTTACTTGCCGATGCTGGACTGCAGGGCCTATTTTTGATTTAGTTGGGCCCAAGGCCCAAGCAGAACTTCGGGCCCCCAATATCTTATATAACTTTCCAATAAGAATTTTTCTGCTTACCTTTGGCACCTTCACTTTTTTGTTAAAATTCATGATAAAAAAAAATTGTATAGTTAAAATTTAATTTTCAATTAATTAATTAAAAAATGGCTTTTACTAAAAAAATAAAATAGTTTTATTTCACAACAACATAAATAAAATGCAAAAGACTAATTATATCTAAGCGGTTCTTAAACAAAATTTCCAATTGGAAATTAACATCACAACAAAAAATAAATAAAAAAGCCTTTGCTTCTGAAGAACAACGAACAAACTAAAGAGTTAATAGTAAACAGACACATCTAATTAATTCTTTTTTGCGTATACTTTCATTTCAGAAAATGATACTATTTATTTCTAATTTATCGAGAATATCGCTTTCTACGTTTAGAATTGCCAAAGATGAACCATTTTCTTCATTCAATGAGTTTCTTAAATAGGATTTTACCCGTTTTAACGTAGAAAATGATCTCTCGCTGGATGCGTTACTGATAGGAATAGTTAAATATATTCTCAACAATACCTCAACGTTAGAGAAGGTTGACAAAATATTGTTGTCAATTAAAAATTTTAACATTTCCTGGGGGTCTTTGGAGGAAATATCATTTGATTCACAAAGTGCCTTATAAATTGTATAATTTCATCCACTAAATCTTCAGTAGCATCCACATCCATATTGTAATATTTTTTAATATTTTTTATACTTACATTAAATCTTTCATCTACGGGTTCGAAGAAAAATACACCAAAAACTTCATTTACACAATCATCATAAGCTTGCATTCTCATTTTTAATTCAGAAATTAATTTGTCACATATAGGAAAAAATGTATTTATTTTAAAGTTCTTAGCACCGCTTAAAGTTCTGTCTTGAAATCTCATCCTTGTAAACAATATTATTTGGCTGATTTTTTTTGGCTTCCTCTTCAATTTCATCAAAATGTTCTCTAAAAGTCTTGAGAAATTGAATCAATTCCTTATATAGTGTACAAGCCGCAGTTAGATTGGCTTGATTATCTTGTAGAGATTTACTGGTGGAGTTTATTCTGTCTAGGATTTCCAGCGGGCCCCACAATCCACCGGGCCCAAGGCCCGGGCCTTATGTGCCTTATGGTAAAATAGGCCCTGTGCTGGAGCAAATTTCATGACAATTAAGCGGCATGGGGGATGAAAATCCTCAACCGTTGCGGAAGGGTACATCGTCTATTCCTTGGAAAATAAAAATTCTATTGCTCGACAATTGCTTACAGTACAAACGACATCAGCCGATGATGCTTCAACATCAACTGGACATGCTGCTGTTTCTGTTCAATCCTACTCAACCGCGAAGAACAGCAGAACTGAGGAAGGAATTCATTTTTCAAATTTTTCAAATAATTGTACTATTATTATAAGTGTAAATAACTAAAATAGAAATGTTTTTTGACGTTTTTTTGAGAAAATTTACGTTTTACTTTTAACACTAGAGCCTTAAAGTAGGTATTTTAAGGCACTAGTGCCTTAAAGTAACATTCTTAGGGCTAGTAGACAGTGTTAAAAGTTCCAGTTTAAACACGTTTGTAGAAAAAAATATTTAAAGTGGCATTCGATTAGTAAAAACACCACCCTCAAAGACAATAATCGAGAGGATTAAGGTCTGGCGATCTAGCTGGTCAATTATATGGATCACCTCGACCAATCCACTGGTTCGGAAAGTTATAGTTTAAAAAGTTTCGTGCTTGTAAACCGTAGTGTGCAGGGGCTCCATCATGTTGCAAAATACATGTTCTGTCGTACATTTAGTGGAACATCTTCTAATAGGTTTTGCAAGTGATTCTGTAGAAAATTTAAGTATACTTGTCCTGTGAGATTACCGTCGATTATGAATGGACCGATTAATTGCTATTTAACAAACCTCACCACCACCACACATTAATGCTGAATATATGTTGAAAATTATGTTCTACAATAGCGTGAGGATTTTCATAGGACCATCGGTGTTCATTGTGAAGATTATTAATACCATCGCGAGTGAACTGTGAGTAGCTAGAAACGGACAGAACGAGACCAGTGGTGCTGGTGGTGCTGGTGGTGCAACTAACCCAGGTGGTGCAGGTGGTGCGTTTTACGATCTAACCCAAGTGGTTCGGTGGTGCGTTTTATGATCTAACCCGGGTGGTTCGGTGGTGCGTTTTATAACCTAACCCGGGTTGTTCGGTGGTGCTGTTTACAAAATAACCCGAAATTAAACCCGACTTTTTACGACCTAACCCGGATGCTTTCATGAGGCGGCTTCTTATCTAACCCTAATTTGAACCTGAATATTTATGAACTGACCCGAGATAAAACCCGACTTTTTACGACCTAACCCGGATGCTTTCGCGAGGCGGCTTCTCATCTAACCCTAATTTGAACCTGAATATTTATGAACTGACCCGAGATAAAACCCGACTTTTTACGACCTAACCCGGATGCTTTCACGAGGCGGCTTCTCATCTAACCCTAACTTGAACCTGAATATTTATGGTCTGACCCGAGATAAAACCCGACTTTTTATGATTTAACCTTAGTGAAACGCCGCTGCTAAAGCGGGATAATTAAATCCCAATTTTTATAAGCCATCCTTAAACCCAACTTTTTACGATGCGACCTGAGCCATCCTTAAACCAGACTTTTTATTATTTCCCCTTAGTTGAAACGCCGCTGCTAAAGCGGGATAATTAAATCCCAATTTTTATAAGCCATCCTTAAACCCAACTTTTTACGATCCGACCTGAGCCATCCTTAAACCAGACTTTTTATTATTTCCCCTTAGTTGAAACGCCGCTGCTAAAGCGGGATAATTAAATCCCAATTTTTATAAGCCATCCTTAAACCCAACTTTTTACGATCCGACCTGAGCCATCCTTAAACCAGACTTTTTTTTATTTTCCCTTAGTTGAAACGCCGCTGGCGGGTAGTAAAGCAAAATAAATCCCTAATTTATATGGTCTAACAAGATAAGTATAATAAAGCGGTACATTTGTCACCCCGCAATAATTATTTATACCTAAATAACCCTCTCAAACCCTCTGCCGACTTGATTTAAAAAGAAAGGGACATAAACCTTTATTTATTATTCCGAAGGACCCTCATTAAAATTCAGTAGCATATCTAATAATTGATTCCAATTTTTGCACCACTTATATAAAATACAATAAAATAATTACCATCTAGAACCATTAACTAGCGATTTCTTTGTACTGGAAATGGATAAATTATAGGACTATCTTGTAATGAGAACAGAGTAATAAAAAGTAAATAAAACTTAAATACGTATAAAATACCAAGCAGGTATAGGTACTATACAACTTGTGTTCGCCATCAGGTAAAAGCCCTCATAATGCTTTTATAAAAATTTCGGATAATATCATAATATAAGTAAATAGGCTACAATTTCAGGAAAAAAGTAAAAAAAATTAATTCACAGTGTAAAATTGTAGTTAAATGGATTGTAAATACGAAATAATATAAAAAAGCTACCTTTTGTTTGCGATGATGTATGCACAATAACTCTATATTATTCGGCCCTTAAACTGAAAATACCCACTAGATAGGTATCATAAGCTGTATTTGTCATCAGGTAGAACCCCCAATAAAATTATGAATATTAGGCGTAGGCATCAAAGTAGCAATCTTAACTTATTTTCAACACGAGCATAAAAATATAGGGTTGTTAAATATTTTACAACCCTAATTCTCAATGGCAGCAATAAGCAAATCACGTTGGTTTTTTAATTTATTATTAATCTGGCTAACTTAAGAAACTCACAATATAACGACCATCCAAAAAAATCATAATACATTACTGGGTGTGAAAGCAATTGCGCTGCAAAATATAGTGTATACCGACTCTGAGGTAGTTAATTAAAATCCCAATTAGCGCTAAAAAAAAAATCAATTAGATATTTACTTTAGATATTTTAATAAAAAAAAATTCAATATTCTTGGCAACATTTAAGTTTTAAAATTAGCACAATATCAAATCCGTTACAATGAATTAAACAAACACAAACATAATTTTAAAATCTCATAATAAGAATATAAACTAAAATTATAATGCGTAGCAGGTCCAAAATCTAACAAGTTTCGACTAGTCAAATGACGTCAGTTTACATCTGCGAAGAATACCCAACTCTCGAACCATAAAAAATGGTCAAACTTTGTCGGCAAATACCCTTCTATGATGCAGGGGAAGGACAGGTAACTCGAGATGTTTATAAAGAAACGTTAAAGAACATTATTTGCTTATTTCTAGACTCTTAAAAATTACATGCAATCGAACAATAAATGTTTTCATCATGTATATTTATGAGTAACACATTACCTTCGACATACATAAATTCAAATTGATAATTACTCGCCTTAGTACTTTTTTAGAAGCTTGAATCTTTGCATATAACCGTCTGAGGATACCCAAACTTCCCCTAACATATTTCTCCGCAACCGGGGAAAAAGAGGTAGAAGAAGTAAAATAACAACTCCAAGTGTCTTTGCGAACAATCGGCAATAAAATAGAGTATTTCAGTTTTTAATTTTTCGTAAATAAAAGCTGATTAGATTAATAGTCTCTGTGAATATAATAACATAAACAAAGTGATATGCCGTAAATTTAGGAGTACAGTATAAATTATGCCTCTATTAAAATATACCGCAATAACTAACTACCAAAGGATTTTTGATATTTTGAATATATTTGATGCTCATAGCATTATCACATTTCCAAAGGCTCTAAATTTTAGAAAAATGTTCTAATAGAATATGTCTATCAATATAAAGTAAAGGTATTGTTAGGTTTTTTTAAAAAATACGACCTACAACAGTCTCTGCTACAGCATGGCTGACTCTGTAGAAACTTCTGTGAAACCATAATAATTATATCAATAATCGAGTTGTCCTTATGATAATATTTTCTTCCAATATCCGACTCCACTATCCATAAAAGTTATGTTAGAAAATTCATAATTGAGCGCATTGTAATTTTTTAAAAAGAAATTCACTTCACACACAAAGATGTAGCCATTCAATCCATGAAAATAATGCAAGTCAGTATGCGTATGTTATGGCTAACTGTTTAAATGTCTATTCCTTCTACGTTTATCGGAAGAAATACTTTTTTTATACTAGTATTTTAGTTGAAAATAAGATCATAAATCATCTATACAAAACAAGCGTCCCTTATGGATTTGAACGAAAATCATAGATTCGACTATTTTCATGAAAAATAAATCTAAGTACGGAATAATGCAGGAAGATTATCTATTTTCTTGGTTTAGAAAGTGATGTAGTTAAGATTTATAACTTAGGAATAAATAAATTATTATTAATCTTTTCGACCTATTTCTCTTGCATATTTAATTTCTTTGATAGTAAGAACTAATCTTTTTATTTTACAAAGTAAAAAAAAAAAGCTAAAGATCGGCGTTGTCAGTCAGGTATAAGAACTGATTTAACACGATGGTTTTTGTACAAACGTTCACATACAATTGTATGCTTTTTAACCGATTGTGTCGGAAAAAATGACGATTTATAGATTAGATATTTAGACGAAGAGCTAACCTTCTCAATAAAGTATTGATTATTGCCCTGCTAGCTAGACAACACTTTTTATGTTAGTCAAAAAAAAATTTTTTTTTTTCGGACGCTATTACAGATTTCATCGTTAACTAACAAACATTAAGACCAAAAAATTAGCGTGCAAGATGAAATGTATAGGTTCACTTCATTTCTACATTATTTTACAACTCTCAATCGCATTAAAAACAAGATCGAATAAAAAATAACTTATGACATATGGACGAAAAATGATTTTCGGGCTATTTAGGTTAGCGACCGCATTACGTCTGAAATACTACATTTTTCGAGCTTATAACATAATTTACTATTTTAACGTTAAAATAGGGGAAATGATGTATCAAAATGGATACTTTTTTTTGTCGGTCACGAGATTATAGTTTCTTTTAAAATGAACTCTAATATTTACAACACAAATTATCCTTTAAACCACATTAGTTTAAAACTCGTCTGTCGCTTTCCCTCTATTGTGAGTTTGATTAAAGTATAGCGTAGTATATATTTAGATGAATTTCGCAAATGTTGAATACTTTCAAAACTGAAAAAGCCGCCCTTTGCAATAAATATCCCCGTAGAGTTAGGTACCCTGCAGATTAAGGGTATTTCAGCGGATAATCATATACAAATTCAAAGATTTTGTCTATTTTAATGGATTAACAAACAATATCTATAGGATGACTTTACTGATAAAAAAAAAATAACAAAAATCCATAAAGTCTAGGCTCACATGAAATTCCATAAAGAGCAGCTGCATAGCCTTATCACATCAAACTATATTTTTATTTCGTTCTATTGTCAAAAGTCTGTGTTTAGGAGATTATCGTTCATTTTAAAATGAACTCTAATATGTACATCACCATAAACTACCTCTTAAGCCCTCGTAAAAATACACTTTTCGATTTACCTCTATATTGATTTTCTAATATTAAATATCTACAATAGACGAAATTCGCTCGCTAATACCTATGTATGCAAGGTTTCTTCAAAAAATGACAATTTTGTTGTTTAATGGCTTGAAAAAATGGAAAAAGGAGGTTTTTGCATCCATTTATTTCCAGATGAGTGTTAAAAATACTTATAAAACTCGGTATACCGAAGATCAAGCATTAATGAGAGGGTTGAGTCCTGTTTGCCAAATCCTGATTTTTTAATTTGACGTTGGCAACGGTACAATTTTTTAACATTTATCATAAGAGGCGTATATTTTTGGAGCTTAGATCTACCAGTTTATCCACGCCCCATTTATTGTTAGTGCTTTAGTAATTTTACTTTCCAATTATTTTTTACCAAAACGCGTAGTTGAAACAGTGTCTATATCAGACGATATAATAAATTTCAAGGATTAATTTGCTTACAAATACACTTTAATTTATTTAGGCTAAAGCAGCCAGACATATACTGGAACTACGAAAACCCTATTACAATTTGGTTGCCTAGAGAAAATTTTGTAAAAAACATAGCTTTCTACACAAATGCTTGCACATTATGTACCTATCATTTTAAGATACCTGCCGACATCAATGTAAGCATTGACATAATAACGCAAGATATAGGTAGGTACTAGAATATTCAAGATTTCTATTAACGATACACTTCAGCATACATGCGAGATGTCATTAATGTCTACGGAAGGCAACAGACATACCAGCTATTTTTACATGGGATTCCATAGACTTGGACGCTTCTTGTTTAGAAATATTTGATGTCATCTTGAGGAGTTCCGTATTGAAGCATCAAACCTACCTGCCAAATAATTGACGAAATATGGGATATCATAAAATATGCCCCCCATCGAACTAAATGATCCTATAAACCAGCTTCACAGACCGTAATTTGTGATGCTAACACGATTAATACGCAATAGAACAAGATTAAGAAACAAAATTTAAAGTAGCTCTTTATCACACGAAAATAATTAAATAATTTACGGTTACAGAACAATAATTATTTTAAAAAGCTGTATAACTAAATATATTATGTTATTAGGAATATTCTGTCTAAAGTAACAGCTAATCTTAGTCGAAAATGAGATCGTATTATTGATTGTTGAATTCGTTAGGTATGAAATAAAATTAGAGATTTCGTCTATTTTTTCACGATTAAAAAAGAATATCTCTATTTAGCTAAAAATGAAACGATTACAGTGGTAGATTAATTCACTTTACCAAGCATGTAAACTACTAATTTTGCAATAAATATCTTCTATATTTCTAGGTAGGTTTACTCGAAAATGTGGGGCTATTTTCATCAAAAATCCCGATACGAAATTGAAAAATTTGCCTATTTTTGTCGGTTTACAAAGTGATAGTGGAATATTGGTTTGATCAAAGAACAATAATTATTTTAAAAATGTTGTATAATTAACTAAATGTCGGTGTTATCAGGCAGGCAAGAAGTTATTTATCTGAATCTTATTTGTACCATTAGCGTTTATATAGGGTAATTCCGGGAGAGATGACCCAACGGTTGAGATGGCCCAGTTCAATATTTACCGAAATTTTAGATCCACGTTAGTGTAACTTTAGCCACCTGTTTTAAACGTGAAGTGTATATCGTACACCATTTTTGGTTGATTTTTTTGCAATTTTGGGTAAGTTATGTTGAAACTATTATTTTATAGGCAAGGAAAATATTTAAGGTCTATAATAAAATTACTTTTTTGTTTCACCATTGTATTTTTTGCTAGTAATTGTTGCTAATCTTTATTATATAGTTCTTTGAGGTTATGTTAATAACTCGAAAGTTTTAAAATTACATAGAACAGTGGATATATTGAGTGGGCCATCTCTCCCCGACTTTTGGGAGAGACGGCCCAACGTCTATTCGGGTTAGTTGGCTCACGGGCCATCTATCCCGGACTGTAATAGCTAAACTAAAATCCTTGTGATTACTGTATATTTTTAATTTTAGAGTCATGCCAATAAAATATAATAGAAAAGGTACGGTACAAAGAGGAAAGTGGACTGAGGAAGATCTGGTTAAAGCTGCAGAAGTAGTCAGAAATGGTGTAATGGGCGTTAGAGAAGCGTGTCGCACTTTTAACAACATCCCTCCTCCAACCTTTCGAAGACGATATAAAATTAATGATTTTAAGAAGAGAACTCTCGGGCCACCCTCTGTTTTTGGCAGCCAGAATGAATCAAAACTAAAATTTCATATACAAAAACTACAAAAACACGGGTTTGCACCAACACATCATCAGCGAACATCCAGAAAGTAAAAAAAAGTGCAAAACAAGTAGCTGCTGTTTTGACGTCTTCGGACCATACTGAAAAAAGAAAATCTGCGATTGAACGCAAAAAAGAACAAGAACAGAAAAGAATATTAAAGCGAAAGACCTTAATAATAGAAAAAAAAAGGAAAAATACAAAAAATGAATAAAATAGAATCATCTACGGATGAAGATGTGTCAGATGAGTTAGAGACTCACTCTGACGATAGCCCAGATGAAGAAGACGCGACCGAATGCCTTGGGTGTGGTGAAAAATATAATGCTACCACGAAAAACGATGATTGGATTCAATGCATACACTGCCAGAGGTGGTTCCACGAAAGCTGTTCAAAGTATTTAAACCTTTGCGACCTGTGTGGCAAAACATTATAAAAAAAAGGTGTTGAATGATAAAATTTACCATGGGTCATCTCACCCTACATGCCTGGGCCAACTAACCCACAGTATGTGGGAGAGTTGGCCCAGATAGCTATTTTGAAAAAAAATGTTTTTTAAGCTAGTTGTTTGAATTTTTTCTTATATAATATTTATAACCTAATACTATACTATTTCTTATGTTAAATAAATATTTTGCGTTCATTTATCCTTCTGGATTTCAATTTTATTCCATTTTTAAAAAAGGTGAGCCAACTCTCCCGGACTTACCCTACAAATGTTAGTGGTTTTCAAAAATTGATATCTCGGAAATTATTAGGTTTAGACTTATAATACGCTTATTAAAAAATAATGACTACTTTATGCAAAATTCAAAAATATTATAAGATGTAGGGTATCCCAGTAACTTAACCAAAGATTTTCGGTCTTCGTAAAGCTTTACACGTTTCTTCAGCGTACCAAACATTCACTTTTTTTAAATATTGACATCGGGTTAGGATTCTGAACATAGGATTAACATCACTCCAATAGTGAACATGTTGCGTTGTCACAGTTCCATTCGTTGAAAAGTAAACAAAACCGTTTGAGCTACGTGGGGAATAAATAAAGTTGGCTTGTTGAAAAATTTTAATATTTATTAAGGTAAAAGACTATAAATATATCGATACAACACTTTGGCATTTCTAATACTACAAACATGAATATCTAAAATGTGATATTTACAACCGTCAACTCTCTCTCCCTTCTCTAATTTTGGTACACCAATGCTGTCTTCTAAGTTTATAATATATGGCGTCCTGCAGTTTAATTCCGAAAATGTTTTAACTAAAAATTCCTCTTTAACACATCCTTTAACGTAAATAATGTCTGCGTCTATCAGATTGTTGGATATGATATTATGTAGTTCCTTGTAATCGGTATCACCATAATTATAAAGGATACCATGATGATTTCCAAATAGATATTTGACTTGTTTCTTGCAAGCCTTACTTAAGGTGTCGAATGGTTTAACTGGTTTAAAAAAGTAACTTTTCATACTATTCCCATCATAAATAGCCAATTCTTTCGCGCAAAATTCAGGTATGTTAAATCCTTGAATATCGACTACAACGAACTTCATTGTCTGAAGACTCAAATCAAACAAGTATATTTTCATATTTTTATCGCTCTTAAGTTCGATTTCAAAAGCACACCCCCACTTTTCGATAATTTCACAGTCTTAGCACATAGATCTTATATTTTTATTTACGATCAATTCATCTTTATTCGCCAATCGTCTCAAACGAGTCTGCTTTTGAAAGTAATATAGCCTTAGTATTCAGAAAATATTAATGATATCGGAGCCTAAAACATCCTTGACACTAAAAAATCATTGTGTTTCCTAACAAAACCCATCATCTTGTCTATTTAGCTTGCTTTCCTATTGTTTAGCAGGTTAAATAAAATTATTATTTCGCTCTTTTTGTCTGTACTGAATCGTTAGGGGAATACGTTTCTAGTTCTATAAGAGAGACAGTTAAAATTTATGTAAGCAATCAAAAATCCTACACTATGAGCTACTTAGTTAAAATTTCATATTTCCTTCCTGGGTCAGGCAAAATTTGTGATGTGTCGGACAAAATTTATAAAAATACAAAAAAAAATGCTGGATGCATTTTTAGCGTGACTTTCTATTTAATACCATCTTATTTCAAGGTATAATTCGGTTGTCAAAATGAGAATAAAATAATTTTCCCATGGTTTATGTCATCTTAAAAAAGTCAAAAGGTTATATTCTGTAGAGGGTCAGATACATTTAAATTTAAATATTTTCTCCAAGAAGAATTTTAAGATAGTATTATAGTAAATAAAAATTCTATACCTCCAATATTTCATGGAAACATATCGTGTTCTAGCGACATAACCCAAAAGTACCTCTATTCAGAAACGCATCGTACTTTTCTTGTCAATAATTGTCTCATTGTCCCATCCATTACATTATTATAATCTTAAAGCACCTGTTACCAGCATTATCTGTTTTTATGGTTTTCATAAAACATAGCGATTACCAATGAAAATTAAACGAAAACTTAATAAATAACTTTTTTTTTTCAACTGAAATAGACTGATTTTCGATGGAAAAATGTTGCTTATAACTAAAAATGAATATAAGTCATATACGCAATGATATTTAGAATAAATCAATCTTTTCTAAAATTACTATGAAATATTCACAAAATCGTTTCGTTATAACCAAAGTAGCAAGGCTTGCAGATTTCGTATAGAGTTCAAACGCGATACTGAGATGATCTTTTTTTTTTATATTTTTGTAGGATAATGCACCACTACGTTGTAAGTACTTGAGAGAGGACTTTCTTGAAAAATCCTCAAATTTCTCTGCAATTTTATTCCTTCTAGAGTTAAATTCACACAGAAAACCCCGTATTCTTATCTTTCAGGTTGGTATATTAAAAAGGGCTTATTAGTATGGTTTAGAAAACAAGCAATATTAATTAACGGATGTTTTTTCATCGTATGAAGAGTTGAAAATTTTTTTTTCCACTCCAATGGTTACGATGCAGAGAGTCGGGTTTCATCATAATCTTTCAGGGTAGCTCAGGTTTGATTGCATGTAGAGAGTCGGGTTTCATCATAATCTTTCAGGGTAGCTCAGGTTTGATTACATGTACTAAGGTTAGTGCTCCTTGCAATCGGTTTCAGGTTTGACGCGCCCCCCACAGGTTTGTTCAGGTTTCTCAAACGTTTGAGAAACCTGAACAAACCTGAGGGGGGCGCGTCAAACCTGAAACCGATTGCAAGGAGCACTAACCTTAGTACATGTAATCAAACCTGAGCTACCCTGAAAGATTATGATGAAACCCGACTCTCTACATGCAATCAAACCTGAGCTACCCTGAAAGATTATGATGAAACCCGACTCTCTGCATCGTAACCATTGGAGTGGAAAAAAAAATTTTCAACTCTTCATACGATGAAAAAACATCCGTTAATTAATATTGCTTGTTTTCTAAACCATACTAATAAGCCCTTTTTAATATACCAACCTGAAAGATAAGAATACGGGGTTTTCTGTGTGAATTTAACTCTAGAAGGAATAAAATTGCAGAGAAATTTGAGGATTTTTCAAGAAAGTCCTCTCTCAAGTACTTACAACGTAGTGGTGCATTATCCTACAAAAATATAAAAAAAAAAGATCATCTCAGTATCGCGTTTGAACTCTATACGAAATCTGCAAGCCTTGCTACTTTGGTTATAACGAAACGATTTTGTGAATATTTCATAGTAATTTTAGAAAAGATTGATTTATTCTAAATATCATTGCGTATATGACTTATATTCATTTTTAGTTATAAGTAACATTTTTCCATCGAAAATCAGTCTATTTCAGTTGAAAAAAAAAAGTTATTTATTAAGTTTTCGTTTAATTTTCATTGGTAATCGCTATGTTTTATGAAAACCATAAAAACAGATAATGCTGGTAACAGGTGCTTTAAGATTATAATAATGTAATGGATGGGACAATGAGACAATTATTGACAAGAAAAGTACGATGCGTTTCTGAATAGAGGTACTTTTGGGTTATGTCGCTAGAACACGATATGTTTCCATGAAATATTGGAGGTATAGAATTTTTATTTACTATAATACTATCTTAAAATTCTTCTTGGAGAAAATATTTAAATTTAAATGTATCTGACCCTCTACAGAATATAACCTTTTGACTTTTTTAAGATGACATAAACCATGGGAAAATTATTTTATTCTCATTTTGACAACCGAATTATACCTTGAAATAAGATGGTATTAAATAGAAAGTCACGCTAAAAATGCATCCAGCATTTTTTTTTGTATTTTTATAAATTTTGTCCGACACATCACAAATTTTGCCTGACCCAGGAAGGAAATATGAAATTTTAACTAAGTAGCTCATAGTGTAGGATTTTTGATTGCTTACATAAATTTTAACTGTCTCTCTTATAGAACTAGAAACGTATTCCCCTAACGATTCAGTACAGACAAAAAGAGCGAAATAATAATTTTATTTAACCTGCTAAACAATAGGAAAGCAAGCTAAATAGACAAGATGATGGGTTTTGTTAGGAAACACAATGATTTTTTAGTGTCAAGGATGTTTTAGGCTCCGATATCATTAATATTTTCTGAATACTAAGGCTATATTACTTTCAAAAGCAGACTCGTTTGAGGCGATTGGCGAATAAAGATGAATTGATCGTAAATAAAAATATAAGATCTATGTGCTAAGACTGTGAAATTATCGAAAAGTGGGGGTGTGCTTTTGAAATCGAACTTAAGAGCGATAAAAATATGAAAATATACTTGTTTGATTTGAGTCTTCAGACAATGAAGTTCGTTGTAGTCGATATTCAAGGATTTAACATACCTGAATTTTGCGCGAAAGAATTGGCTATTTATGATGGGAATAGTATGAAAAGTTACTTTTTTAAACCAGTTAAACCATTCGACACCTTAAGTAAGGCTTGCAAGAAACAAGTCAAATATCTATTTGGAAATCATCATGGTATCCTTTATAATTATGGTGATACCGATTACAAGGAACTACATAATATCATATCCAACAATCTGATAGACGCAGACATTATTTACGTTAAAGGATGTGTTAAAGAGGAATTTTTAGTTAAAACATTTTCGGAATTAAACTGCAGGACGCCATATATTATAAACTTAGAAGACAGCATTGGTGTACCAAAATTAGAGAAGGGAGAGAGAGTTGACGGTTGTAAATATCACATTTTAGATATTCATGTTTGTAGTATTAGAAATGCCAAAGTGTTGTATCGATATATTTATAGTCTTTTACCTTAATAAATATTAAAATTTTTCAACAAGCCAACTTTATTTATTCCCCACGTAGCTCAAACGGTTTTGTTTACTTTTCAACGAATGGAACTGTGACAACGCAACATGTTCACTATTGGAGTGATGTTAATCCTATGTTCAGAATCCTAACCCGATGTCAATATTTAAAAAAAGTGAATGTTTGGTACGCTGAAGAAACGTGTAAAGCTTTACGAAGACCGAAAATCTTTGGTTAAGTTACTGGGATACCCTACATCTTATAATATTTTTGAATTTTGCATAAAGTAGTCATTATTTTTTAATAAGCGTATTATAAGTCTAAACCTAATAATTTCCGAGATATCAATTTTTGAAAACCACTAACATTTGTATATAAACGCTAATGGTACAAATAAGATTCAGATAAATAACTTCTTGCCTGCCTGATAACACCGACATTTAGTTAATTATACAACATTTTTAAAATAATTATTGTTCTTTGATCAAACCAATATTCCACTATCACTTTGTAAACCGACAAAAATAGGCAAATTTTTCAATTTCGTATTGGGATTTTTGATGAAAATAGCCCCACATTTTCGAGTAAACCTACCTAGAAATATAGAAGATATTTATTGCAAAATTAGTAGTTTACATGCTTGGTAAAGTGAATTAATCTACCACTGTAATCGTTTCATTTTTAGCTAAATAGAGGTATTCTTTTTTAATCGTGAAAAAATAGACGAAATCTCTAATTTTATTTCATACCTAACGAATTCAACAATCAATAATACGATCTCATTTTCGACTAAGATTAGCTGTTACTTTAGACAGAATATTCCTAATAACATAATATATTTAGTTATACAGCTTTTTAAAATAATTATTGTTCTGTAACCGTAAATTATTTAATTATTTTCGTGTGATAAAGAGCTACTTTAAATTTTGTTTCTTAATCTTGTTCTATTGCGTATTAATCGTGTTAGCATCACAAATTACGGTCTGTGAAGCTGGTTTATAGGATCATTTAGTTCGATGGGGGGCATATTTTATGATATCCCATATTTCGTCAATTATTTGGCAGGTAGGTTTGATGCTTCAATACGGAACTCCTCAAGATGACATCAAATATTTCTAAACAAGAAGCGTCCAAGTCTATGGAATCCCATGTAAAAATAGCTGGTATGTCTGTTGCCTTCCGTAGACATTAATGACATCTCGCATGTATGCTGAAGTGTATCGTTAATAGAAATCTTGAATATTCTAGTACCTACCTATATCTTGCGTTATTATGTCAATGCTTACATTGATGTCGGCAGGTATCTTAAAATGATAGGTACATAATGTGCAAGCATTTGTGTAGAAAGCTATGTTTTTTACAAAATTTTCTCTAGGCAACCAAATTGTAATAGGGTTTTCGTAGTTCCAGTATATGTCTGGCTGCTTTAGCCTAAATAAATTAAAGTGTATTTGTAAGCAAATTAATCCTTGAAATTTATTATATCGTCTGATATAGACACTGTTTCAACTACGCGTTTTGGTAAAAAATAATTGGAAAGTAAAATTACTAAAGCACTAACAATAAATGGGGCGTGGATAAACTGGTAGATCTAAGCTCCAAAAATATACGCCTCTTATGATAAATGTTAAAAAATTGTACCGTTGCCAACGTCAAATTAAAAAATCAGGATTTGGCAAACAGGACTCAACCCTCTCATTAATGCTTGATCTTCGGTATACCGAGTTTTATAAGTATTTTTAACACTCATCTGGAAATAAATGGATGCAAAAACCTCCTTTTTCCATTTTTTCAAGCCATTAAACAACAAAATTGTCATTTTTTGAAGAAACCTTGCATACATAGGTATTAGCGAGCGAATTTCGTCTATTGTAGATATTTAATATTAGAAAATCAATATAGAGGTAAATCGAAAAGTGTATTTTTACGAGGGCTTAAGAGGTAGTTTATGGTGATGTACATATTAGAGTTCATTTTAAAATGAACGATAATCTCCTAAACACAGACTTTTGACAATAGAACGAAATAAAAATATAGTTTGATGTGATAAGGCTATGCAGCTGCTCTTTATGGAATTTCATGTGAGCCTAGACTTTATGGATTTTTGTTATTTTTTTTTTATCAGTAAAGTCATCCTATAGATATTGTTTGTTAATCCATTAAAATAGACAAAATCTTTGAATTTGTATATGATTATCCGCTGAAATACCCTTAATCTGCAGGGTACCTAACTCTACGGGGATATTTATTGCAAAGGGCGGCTTTTTCAGTTTTGAAAGTATTCAACATTTGCGAAATTCATCTAAATATATACTACGCTATACTTTAATCAAACTCACAATAGAGGGAAAGCGACAGACGAGTTTTAAACTAATGTGGTTTAAAGGATAATTTGTGTTGTAAATATTAGAGTTCATTTTAAAAGAAACTATAATCTCGTGACCGACAAAAAAAAGTATCCATTTTGATACATCATTTCCCCTATTTTAACGTTAAAATAGTAAATTATGTTATAAGCTCGAAAAATGTAGTATTTCAGACGTAATGCGGTCGCTAACCTAAATAGCCCGAAAATCATTTTTCGTCCATATGTCATAAGTTATTTTTTATTCGATCTTGTTTTTAATGCGATTGAGAGTTGTAAAATAATGTAGAAATGAAGTGAACCTATACATTTCATCTTGCACGCTAATTTTTTGGTCTTAATGTTTGTTAGTTAACGATGAAATCTGTAATAGCGTCCGAAAAAAAAAAATTTTTTTTTGACTAACATAAAAAGTGTTGTCTAGCTAGCAGGGCAATAATCAATACTTTATTGAGAAGGTTAGCTCTTCGTCTAAATATCTAATCTATAAATCGTCATTTTTTCCGACACAATCGGTTAAAAAGCATACAATTGTATGTGAACGTTTGTACAAAAACCATCGTGTTAAATCAGTTCTTATACCTGACTGACAACGCCGATCTTTAGCTTTTTTTTTTTACTTTGTAAAATAAAAAGATTAGTTCTTACTATCAAAGAAATTAAATATGCAAGAGAAATAGGTCGAAAAGATTAATAATAATTTATTTATTCCTAAGTTATAAATCTTAACTACATCACTTTCTAAACCAAGAAAATAGATAATCTTCCTGCATTATTCCGTACTTAGATTTATTTTTCATGAAAATAGTCGAATCTATGATTTTCGTTCAAATCCATAAGGGACGCTTGTTTTGTATAGATGATTTATGATCTTATTTTCAACTAAAATACTAGTATAAAAAAAGTATTTCTTCCGATAAACGTAGAAGGAATAGACATTTAAACAGTTAGCCATAACATACGCATACTGACTTGCAATATTTTCATGGATTGAATGGCTACATCTTTGTGTGTGAAGTGAATTTCTTTTTAAAAAATTACAATGCGCTCAATTATGAATTTTCTAACATAACTTTTATGGATAGTGGAGTCGGATATTGGAAGAAAATATTATCATAAGGACAACTCGATTATTGATATAATTATTATGGTTTCACAGAAGTTTCTACAGAGTCAGCCATGCTGTAGCAGAGACTGTTGTAGGTCGTATTTTTTAAAAAAACCTAACAATACCTTTACTTTATATTGATAGACATATTCTATTAGAACATTTTTCTAAAATTTAGAGCCTTTGGAAATGTGATAATGCTATGAGCATCAAATATATTCAAAATATCAAAAATCCTTTGGTAGTTAGTTATTGCGGTATATTTTAATAGAGGCATAATTTATACTGTACTCCTAAATTTACGGCATATCACTTTGTTTATGTTATTATATTCACAGAGACTATTAATCTAATCAGCTTTTATTTACGAAAAATTAAAAACTGAAATACTCTATTTTATTGCCGATTGTTCGCAAAGACACTTGGAGTTGTTATTTTACTTCTTCTACCTCTTTTTCCCCGGTTGCGGAGAAATATGTTAGGGGAAGTTTGGGTATCCTCAGACGGTTATATGCAAAGATTCAAGCTTCTAAAAAAGTACTAAGGCGAGTAATTATCAATTTGAATTTATGTATGTCGAAGGTAATGTGTTACTCATAAATATACATGATGAAAACATTTATTGTTCGATTGCATGTAATTTTTAAGAGTCTAGAAATAAGCAAATAATGTTCTTTAACGTTTCTTTATAAACATCTCGAGTTACCTGTCCTTCCCCTGCATCATAGAAGGGTATTTGCCGACAAAGTTTGACCATTTTTTATGGTTCGAGAGTTGGGTATTCTTCGCAGATGTAAACTGACGTCATTTGACTAGTCGAAACTTGTTAGATTTTGGACCTGCTACGCATTATAATTTTAGTTTATATTCTTATTATGAGATTTTAAAATTATGTTTGTGTTTGTTTAATTCATTGTAACGGATTTGATATTGTGCTAATTTTAAAACTTAAATGTTGCCAAGAATATTGAATTTTTTTTTATTAAAATATCTAAAGTAAATATCTAATTGATTTTTTTTTTAGCGCTAATTGGGATTTTAATTAACTACCTCAGAGTCGGTATACACTATATTTTGCAGCGCAATTGCTTTCACACCCAGTAATGTATTATGATTTTTTTGGATGGTCGTTATATTGTGAGTTTCTTAAGTTAGCCAGATTAATAATAAATTAAAAAACCAACGTGATTTGCTTATTGCTGCCATTGAGAATTAGGGTTGTAAAATATTTAACAACCCTATATTTTTATGCTCGTGTTGAAAATAAGTTAAGATTGCTACTTTGATGCCTACGCCTAATATTCATAATTTTATTGGGGGTTCTACCTGATGACAAATACAGCTTATGATACCTATCTAGTGGGTATTTTCAGTTTAAGGGCCGAATAATATAGAGTTATTGTGCATACATCATCGCAAACAAAAGGTAGCTTTTTTATATTATTTCGTATTTACAATCCATTTAACTACAATTTTACACTGTGAATTAATTTTTTTTACTTTTTTCCTGAAATTGTAGCCTATTTACTTATATTATGATATTATCCGAAATTTTTATAAAAGCATTATGAGGGCTTTTACCTGATGGCGAACACAAGTTGTATAGTACCTATACCTGCTTGGTATTTTATACGTATTTAAGTTTTATTTACTTTTTATTACTCTGTTCTCATTACAAGATAGTCCTATAATTTATCCATTTCCAGTACAAAGAAATCGCTAGTTAATGGTTCTAGATGGTAATTATTTTATTGTATTTTATATAAGTGGTGCAAAAATTGGAATCAATTATTAGATATGCTACTGAATTTTAATGAGGGTCCTTCGGAATAATAAATAAAGGTTTATGTCCCTTTCTTTTTAAATCAAGTCGGCAGAGGGTTTGAGAGGGTTATTTAGGTATAAATAATTATTGCGGGGTGACAAATGTACCGCTTTATTATACTTATCTTGTTAGACCATATAAATTAGGGATTTATTTTGCTTTACTACCCGCCAGCGGCGTTTCAACTAAGGGAAAATAAAAAAAAAGTCTGGTTTAAGGATGGCTCAGGTCGGATCGTAAAAAGTTGGGTTTAAGGATGGCTTATAAAAATTGGGATTTAATTATCCCGCTTTAGCAGCGGCGTTTCAACTAAGGGGAAATAATAAAAAGTCTGGTTTAAGGATGGCTCAGGTCGGATCGTAAAAAGTTGGGTTTAAGGATGGCTTATAAAAATTGGGATTTAATTATCCCGCTTTAGCAGCGGCGTTTCAACTAAGGGGAAATAATAAAAAGTCTGGTTTAAGGATGGCTCAGGTCGCATCGTAAAAAGTTGGGTTTAAGGATGGCTTATAAAAATTGGGATTTAATTATCCCGCTTTAGCAGCGGCGTTTCACTAAGGTTAAATCATAAAAAGTCGGGTTTTATCTCGGGTCAGACCATAAATATTCAGGTTCAAGTTAGGGTTAGATGAGAAGCCGCCTCGTGAAAGCATCCGGGTTAGGTCGTAAAAAGTCGGGTTTTATCTCGGGTCAGTTCATAAATATTCAGGTTCAAATTAGGGTTAGATGAGAAGCCGCCTCGCGAAAGCATCCGGGTTAGGTCGTAAAAAGTCGGGTTTTATCTCGGGTCAGTTCATAAATATTCAGGTTCAAATTAGGGTTAGATAAGAAGCCGCCTCATGAAAGCATCCGGGTTAGGTCGTAAAAAGTCGGGTTTAATTTCGGGTTATTTTGTAAACAGCACCACCGAACAACCCGGGTTAGGTTATAAAACGCACCACCGAACCACCCGGGTTAGATCATAAAACGCACCACCGAACCACTTGGGTTAGATCGTAAAACGCACCACCTGCACCACCTGGGTTAGTTGCACCACCAGCACCACCAGCACCACTGGTCTCGTTCTGTCCGTTTCTAGCTACTACTGTGCTTCATCAGTGAACAGAACATACTTTTTAAAAACAAATATGAAACCTAATAAATTATTTAATAAAACTTTCAGTTTGAATATTGTTTACCCCTGTATTTCGGTAACGGCTGGGAGTAGGACCAATGTTTATAGGAACTTTTATGTTTATTTTGGGTCCCCGAATACGTACCTAAAATATTGACATTTCCTCCTGAATCATCCTGTAGAAACTATTAAAATTATTTTTTTCTACTACTGTATAAATAAATTAACCTTCGGGCCCTAGCAACACGAAAGATCACGAAAGTAAACATTAGAGTTACCTGAATATTATACTTTGCTAGCTACAAGAGTAGTATGTTTCTAGCTACGAAAGTACTACTTTCGGTGCCAGGACCAAAGAACACGAATACTTATATGAATTTTTTATTGTATTTATTCAAGCGAATTTTGGAAAATAACTTAATAACAAAACGCTTATATCTATTGAAAAAACAAGTGATATAATAACAATAATATAAAATTTAAGAAGTAGTCCATATTCTGTGGCGAGATTGTAAATAGAAATAAAGGTCTGTCTTTACCACCAAATAATTTGGTGGTAAAGACAGACCTTTATTTCTATCTAATAATATAAAACTGAAATAATAATTATTTATTGCCGTTAAGGTTAATAGTGAAAATTGAACAGTTGAAAAAATAAATTGATGGAATAATATTCAATTTAATAGCTTCGCCGCTTCGTATTAGAGTCTAGTTATTATCCTGAACTTGGACCATATTACAACTCGTTCTATTTGTCACTCTCACGTCGTTAGATGGAATAAAAGTAGGAGTTCCATTTAAGATCTTTTTGGAAATTTAGATTTTATTAGTATACGAATCACCAATATATCCCTCCGCAACGGATGAAGACCTTCAACTGCCATGTCTTTTCAAATCCAAAATGTCGACACCTGAAGTATTTGCGAGAAACGTAGCTGATGTTCTTCTAAACGAGTGACCAGTGTATTTATTTATGTCTCGAAGTTTCAAAAATTTGTCAATTTCTTTGGGAACATTCGAAATAGTGTGTTTTCCAATCACCTGATTCAAACACCTACCTCGTTCATAGCGATAGAACAAGCGTTCGTCTTGTGCCTTACTTGGCCGAAGTTTAATGTAATCTTGTAATAACCTCACAAAAGAAACTGGACCTTCACCATCGGTTACCACAAAACTTCTTTAAACCTTGTTTTTGCTCTGGAGGATTTTAACTACAGCTACATCATCCTTGATTTCGACGTCTTTCAACCTCATTGTATGGATCTCATCGGTGAGGCATGCTCCAGCACGTTTGATAGTATCTATCTTTTGACTTTTCAGGTAACAGTGAGGCACATGCCAATTTGGGCGCCTTCTGAATAGTAACGTTTTGGTCTTGGGAAAACATTTTAGACTAGCAAAGTTAAAAAATTCGAACTGACAGACTCTCACAGTACTTAAATAACTAGTTGTCATGGATTATTTTACAGGTGGAAAAACCTTATTTTATCATTATAATTTGAATAAAATTAAAGTTGCTTAATAATATATTGATCAGAGAACAGTAGTAGAAAAAATTTAATACATCACACGATGCGTAAGCCTTTTTTGATGTTCGGAGGTACCTATTGAATCGGCTTTGCCTCGGCTATTCAAAAACCTCCTCACATCAGAAAATTAACTTTCGCATCTAGTAATGTAAATAACTATTAATACCTTGCTTAGGGTTTAACATTCTCTCGCAATCTCAAACAGTATAGATGGCACTGTAGTTCGTTACTACAGAATTCTAATAATAATAATTAGCAGGAAACATATTATAAGTAAAATTAACAACTGCTTAATATTGAAAAAGCTAAGAAAGCTCGTGATTATTTCTCACGCAAGCGGAACCATTTCAGACCCATAACTTCCCACAAATGGTTAAAGTAATAATTGGTCTCGTGCTTTATCATTATTTCGTGGTTAGGGAACCATTTCACTGTTGTTTGATTGACGGCTCCTGAAAAATACCCGAGAAATTGTTATTTATGGCGTTTTTCATGAAATATTGGCCTGCACACGTCAGATGTGGAATCTTCATAGCCCCGAGACACTATGACGTTAACTGCCGTGGTTTGGTTTTCAGTTTAAATTGTTTTGTGGTGATTTTTTAAGTAGATAATAGGTTGGGGTTGCTCAAATTAAGATTAATTGCTTAATTATTGATTCTAGTTTAAAAAATAAACAATTATAATGGTATAGTTGCTGCACAAAGTAATTGCTGCTTGCTGAGTGCTTGCAAAATAAAAGCTCCTAGGGCAAATGAAAGTTATGGTCCATGTATGATTTAACTAACAAAATGTGCTTGGTATGCCCAAAGGGAATTTTAATTTTAACTACGCATACTCCTGTTATGGCAGCTAATGGATTCCGGGTTTTCAGGCTTAAAAACCCGTATATTTAATACATCGTAAATCTTTATTAGCTAATTCATATGCAGACATAATGCTTTCCTGTAACTCTACCCGTTCCTGCGCTCCTGCGCTTCCCATTTATCATCCAATTGACAGGCACAAATCAAACTGCATTTAGGAAACATAACCATCGAACATTATCAAATTATCCATGGTAATAATTGCCGAAACAATTGAGGAGCGTATAACAATGGAACCGATTAAACAATTAACAGCAATTTGCTTCAAATGGCTCACGCGATTTTCAGCTGTCAGCGGAATGATTGATGGATCAATGGATCTTTGGTTGATTTCCTCAACAATTTTGATTTTTTTTGGGTTTTATTGTAATTGTGGGGTGTATAGTGTATAATCATAATTTGCTCAAGGGCTGCACAAAGTACAGGGTATCCTACATATTATAGGGTTATAGTTATAATACCCAAAGAACTTTAACTATTAGAAGGAGACATTCGTTCAATTGACTGCGCAGTTTGTTTACAATCACCTTTAGAAGAATGCGTTTTAAGAAAATCACCAAAGCATGTACTATACAATGTTTTCTATTATCTGACAGCAAGTAACCCTTCTTCTTCTTCTTTGAGTGCTGTGCCTGCGTTCAGGCGTTGGCTATCATCATGCTGACCATTCCGTGAAATCTATCCCTGTCTGCCGCTATTCTGATAAGATCTTCCACTTGTAGACCTGTCCAATGTCTGATATTGCGTAGCGATAGCTTCTTTGGACCAATCCATCTCCTTCCCTCCACCTTACCCTGTATTATAAGTCGGAACAAGTGATATTTTGGACCTCTAATAATATGGCCAAAGTACTCAGTCTTTCTTAGTTTAATAGTGTTCAAGAGCTCCTGTTCTGTGTCAATCATTTTGAGCACATCCTCATTGAAAGTGTGTGTGATTTAAGGATTCTACGATAGCACCACGATTCAAAAGCCTCCAGTTTATTAATGATGGTAGCCTTCAAAGTCCAGGTCTCGCAGGCGTAGAGCAATGTCGACAAAATATGGCACCTCAGGATTCTCTTGCTTCTTGTTCGTCCGACAAACTTTCAGACTCGTCATACAGAGTACTGCTTTTAATCCTAATAAAACAATATACTACATTTCGTGCCATAGTAACGTTTGCAACAACAATATTCGTTTATTATTATTTTTTTTCTCGAAAACGATTAATTTAATAGTCATTAAAAAGAGTACCTTTTCTTTAGTCTAAGATGCAAGCTAGCCAGATTGTTTTTAAGTCTTTATCATACAGGGTGTTAAAAGTTTAAGCATTAAGTTGTAAAGGTTAGTCCGCCCCTGGTAAACTAAAAAAGCTAAATATGTTTCAAGGACACTATTTTAAGAGGTCCTTATTAGTGTCCATCACATAAAATTTTTGTTAAATTATTTTAAGTACTTTGAAAAGTATTCAAGGAAAACTGATTTCCAGCGGCCTCCTTCAGGGACATATATCTCCGTAGGGACGGCCTGTAAGAAAACATTGTATAGGAACTTTAATCTTATTTTTTCATGTTCTATCTAAATCTGAGAGATCTCCCACATTTTCCTGGACACCCTGTATATTGCCGTACCCCTGAATAAAACGAATGTCAATTGAGTATAAAGATGCCGATTATTTAAAATGCTTCCTTAAAGCTCAAATTGAGTTTATATCGAAATATAGATATAAAATATATTTTATACGGGTATCCACCTTGTGCACGAAGGTGAAAAATACCTATTAATTCTTCATAATGGTAGAAAACGCTTGCGTCCCGTTGAGAAGTAGCCGGAATGTATGTACGTTATAAAAGAGACATCTTCACGATATCACACAGGCTTGCCACAACACGCTACGAAAATATTTTCCTAAATATTTCAGATCGTGGCGTTTATTATATTTCTTTGCCCACATGCGGTCACTGGTTATCTTTTAACTTGTATGTTTTCGTATTTGCATCAATTATTGTGTTTTGGAAAACATACGCATAGATTAGAAAAATAATTTTACAGTATTGCCATTATTTATGCTGATGATTGTACCACCAAACCACATGAATGCCAAGAAATATTTATAGGATTGCCAATGTACGAAGATGAAACTAATGCCCCAATAAAAATCCCAGCCCCCATAAGTGCATACCCATAATTTGTTAAAGTCATTTCCATGGCAGAAATCGACCCGTATCGACCCATTTAATTTTAATTTTTAAGTTCCTGTCATTTGTTAACATGATCGTTGCCAATTTATAATAAAAATATCGCCCGCCGAGTAGTTTAATCAACAAATGAAGCGCAGATCACAATGACCGCTGATTTTGTGGCGTAAATATTTGATATGTATATACAGGGTGACGTTTACAGCGAACCAACTAACGGAACGATACAAAAATTTGGTTTTTGGCATAAAATAATATGCCACTAGAAAGTATTAGTAACTTTGATATTTAAACTAGAGCACCCTGTATATTATAATCTTTTTTTTTACAATATCTAATGTTTTCTTAACAACTGTTTGCTTAACCTGCCTGTAAGGGCGGCTTTTTTTATTTCCTCAAATAACATAACTACTAAAAAAAATGATTTTTAAAAAATTACTCACCCTTCACTCCTTGGTCCCTCGTCCACTCAACACCCTTAACATCGGCATTTAAGGGCAAAATTACATGAGTATAATAACACCCGTCAATCTCATCATCGGTACTATAATAACAGATTAATTTAGAAGTACTGATTTTTTTAGGCGTCGTACAGTATCTTCTCTCTTCTCTCACTAAGAAGCAATAAGGGTAGAAAAGGGCTAATTGAAGTCTTCATTTTTATGGTAACACAGAAGAAAGTGTAATTAATTGCAGATTTATAGTTTTAAGAATAAGTCTTAACGCTCTTTAGTCTCGCTCATTTGATACAGATATGAGTGAAAATGACAATAATTTATAAACTTCAAAAACAACAGATCGATAAGAAATCTTTCTGGTCGATAATGAATATAAGACTTAACCTTAACGTCACTTAAAATTTAACGGTTAACACGAATTTGCCGATCTTATTTGGATACAAACTACTTAGTGGTATATGTTTGGTTGCCTATCATAAAGCCTGCAATTCTTATGGCAGGTATGGCCAGCCGTCCTTGAGTTACGAGGCGATTTGAACATTAAACTAGTTTATTATTGTTAACTTGGATGCGGAATTATTTTTAAATAGCCTGGATAGTCCTATTGCCTTTTATATCGACTCTGTTACCAGTCAAGAGTAGCTGTGGCTTGTTAGGCTTTCCAGCGGGGATAAGACAATTTTGATTGTCGCGATTTTTATTGGTAATTAATGGTTTAGTTACTCTATTATCATTCTTACTGGCCTTTCCTGAATTATGTGGTTCTCGTGTGTGGGAATTCCATTGAGAAATACGCGTTCTCTGCATGCACATAATTATGTTTCTTGCTTATTACAGTGCATATCACAGAGTTTACTGATGCACCATTACGGCGGCAAAAAATCCTTATTACCCATAGAAAAAGAATTGAAGGCAGCAATATTAAACAAAGGAAAGCATGGAGAATTGTGCGTAACTTAAGTGGGCGAAATAGAGATCCGATGGCCTCTTATAATGTTAACCCAGACGAACTTAACTTCTTCTATTGCTCCATAGCTGGTCGACTTGCCGATGAAATTAAAAGTCCGGGTTGTCCCTATAGATATGTGGAGCGAGTGCCTGAATTCTTCTTTTTTACACCCACAGATAATTATGAATGATGGTCTGTAATGAAATCTAAAACAAACATTCGACTGGTTGAGCAATATGCCTTCAAGGGTTTTTCTTGCACTCTCTGATGGGGCCCTGTTGGGTCTGGCGGAGGCTATTAATCACTCCTCTCGCACTGGTTCCTTTCCTGCTTGCTTAAAGAAAGCATATGTCATTCGACTTTTTAAGGGGGACAAGGCCGACGATGCGTCCAACTACAGGCCGATCTCTTTAATCCCTGCTCTATCGAAGATCATCGAAAAACTAGTAAATGGAAGAATGATTTCGTTTTTGCAGCGCCTTCAGAGATTCTTAAAGCACTGGCGATGCGCTTTTTAACTGCCTAGAGGGTCTTTATCTGCGCCTTAATCAGGATGAGGCTGCAGCAGCGGTGTTCTGGGATTTATCCAAGGCATTTGATTGCGTTGGTCACAGAATACTCCTGTATAAGCTAGAGAGGTATGATGGCTTCCGGGGTGGTGTGCTTGACTGTTTCGGGTCATACCTGGCTGGATGTTGCCAGAACGCTAGGGATGGGGGGGGGGTTGCACCCCAACCCCCCCCCCTTCCTGGCGCACGGTCCTGTTCTCTGGTATCACAAGAATGTTAAGGTACTGGAGAATACCACTGCCAAGGACAAGAGTAATAAGGGAGTGGAACTAGCTGGTCTTAAATGTCGCGAAGACAAATGTGTTGAGTTTTCGATGTGCCATCAATCAACTTTCAGTGAACAATCAACTAATTAAAAATGTGGGGATGCTGAAGTTTTTGGGGCTTTGTGCCGATGGTGGACTGAAATTTGGGGCTCGCATACAAAGTATCTCAGGATGCTATGTACTTAGAATAATTTCAAGGGAACTTGAGTACGGTATAGCAGAAGATGCTTATTTCGTCCTTAGTGAGAGCCACTTGAGATATGGAGTATGTTTTTGAGGCTCATGCTCTCGAACATTGTTCAACTTGATTTTTGCTCTGCTTGGTCAATAGGAATAGTTTCTTGGACAATAAAGCTTGATGTGATTTAATCTTGATTGAATGTTTCATGACAGTGTACATTGCGAGTAATGATGATAAATTAATAATATATATTGTCTGTTAGACATTTGACCTGTACCAAATACTGATGTTATTGGACTCTGAGATATTAAAGCACTGAATTTAGGTTGGAAGTTAGACAATACCCAGAGAGCTGAAGATTGTCTAAAAAATACAGTTTTTATTTTTGTTCCTTGGAATAATACCTATAAAAGTAGATTACTCAATAGAAAAAAAATTGCACCTGAGACTTTCTCACACAACTCAAATATCAACGAAACACGTAAACTGAAGTCTTCCTTTTAACGGGACAGTTAGTGGATCGCCTGAGGGAAAAAAATGATTTTCTCTTTAGACGGTCGAAATGAATTATTTCCTAAAAATAACTACTGGCCTTAGGACTTTCGTGGTATGCCAGATGAGCCCGTATTAACGTGGGTAAGCTGTGTGAAGTCCATTCATCTTTGCGATATGGTTTAAAATAGGTAAAAATGTAATGAAATTATGAAGTGTTCTCATTTCAAACTTGTGTAGGGGTCGAAATTAAAGCAATTTTGAAAACTTTTCTTGTCATTCTTGTGAAAGATATGAGGCTCGCTATTTTTTTTTTCGTTATATGAAGATTGGGACCATGGGGGGGGGGGGGGGGGACGAGGGGCAGTGTCAAGTATGAGAAAAACCAAAGGGACTATTTTAACCCAAAAACATGAACTTGCCATCGCTTTAAAGTCAATGACGGAGGTTGGGTGTTCGAAAAATTAGTGAAAACCTCAACATTAAAAAAATCTTTAGTGAAAGCATCACTCAGGAGAAACATGCTTCATCCGTACCATCCGCTTTAACTACACATACATTTGGAAAAAATAATTAGGATTTGGCAACGCTGCAGACAATAATAAAAATATTTTAGAGTTTTAAGGGGACTTATACTCTGTTTCTTAATGCCAGAGGGTAATAAAATGTAAATTTATAATGATAGGACCCATTGGGCGGGGTGGGCAACTTAAAAGTTGCATTGTAAATTTCAGGTAAATTGCAATAATAGTTTTTAAAAATTCCGTATTTCAGATCTACACACCCCGAATCGGCCCTAAATTAGGGTCAATCTAATTTGCATATAAAAGAAAGACGAGTTTAGTGAATAAAATTAAGGTGACAGCACCGTTACCTCAGGTAGTTTATCAGAATAAAAAGTATAATAATAATTATACTTGATTATAATTGTAGAGATAGGCAGATAATTGAGATATTAATTTTTCTAATAAAAAGTGAATAGAAACTTTATAGAAGTAAGAATAATATGAGAATAGATAAATTGGAATAAATATTAATACAGTAGACTCGCGTTAATGTGAACTTGCGCTTACGTGAACTACTCAATAACGTAAACAACAAAATATGTGCATCAATACACTATAGTGTGAACAGGCGACACTTTCGATAATGTAATCAGTGTCAAAAAAAAAATTAAAATAGTTGAATTCTAAGGGTCGTCAGCCAAAGTTTAAAGCCACATAAAATTCAGAAACGCATTTGAAAAAAAGAGAAAATGCTAAAATGGTAAGTATACTATAGAAATGGTTTCTTAAACAACACATTCTCAGTTATATGAACAATTTTATTAATATGAACAGGGTAAAATTTTTTGTGTTCCGGTTAACGCGACTCTACTGTATTTATAAAAAAATCTACTATGTACAATACAACAACATAATTTTTAAATTTTAGTCATCATGTTCCGAGTAGTTCGATGAACCATCGTCGTTGAGGTTCAGAGAAATAATAACGGGCTCTACAGTGTTTTCTAGCATGTTATCAGCTTCCCACATTTTCTCTTCTATTTCAATCTCATGTTCGACGCACTCCAGTTTTCACAATCCACTGTCTTTATCTCCTCTTGCAAGAGGTTTCCAACGTCTCTCATTTTAAAAGTGGTGTTATGCCTTGCTACAAACCCCCTTACTTGCGCTCACACCAATTCTATGAGGTTTTTTCGAATTTTCTTGGGTGGTACTTGGCATTATCTATGACTATAACAGACCCAGGAGTAATAAGATCTAGCATTTGCTGGAAGTATTCTTCAAAGACATCACCGTTCATGTCTTCATGATAGTCTCCAGTCCGTTTTGATTAAAATGCTAGTAAGCCGCCATCGACAAATCCATTCTTGCTACCTTTTCCCGAGGGTGCTTTTATTCCAGTTGTCCATCCTTTTATGAAAGCTTGCCTCGCGCTTTCTATATGTTTATTCTACCATATTTTACCAACGGTATTACATTCATTTAACCAAGTTTCGTACATAAAATAGATATTCCTGTTTTCCCTTCGAAACTGTCTATCTGCCCTCAAATATCGTCGTCGCCAGCAGACAATTTCGTCTTTTTCTACTGACAGTGATTTTCTCATTTGAACTTTTTCACAACAAAAATTAATTTCCTTCAAAGTTTTCCATAGTTTCTTCCTACCCATGGGTGGAATAATATCGTCCTTTTTCATTTCAGACACTATTTTGCCCAAGGTAGGTACTACCCACGAGCAAGGGTATACAACTCTTAACGTAGGATTCCATAACAATCTTTTTTAATATTTTTCAAAAACGGAGTTAATCCATTTAAAATTATTTAGAATTACAAAGGGTGCATGTGCCAAATAGTTTGGGTTTATCAAACATTATTTTTATTCAATGAAACAGGCGGTATATTATGACGTTTTTAAATTTCTTGATCAAGAAGATTTTATCTAACATAGTTCTGTGTCTAAATTAAATTGTTTAAGATTTATTATCGTTTTTTCAAAAATTGGGTGTTTTAAAGCACTTAAAAAGCATGCATCTGTCGGCAACACCGCCCGACAGAAATAAATTAAATGATTGTGACTAAAGCATATTCTAAACAACAGAAATATTTAGCGAAATATTTTAAAATAGCTTTCTTAATGTAACAATGAAAAATCCAAAAAGTATCTTGTTATACCAAGCGTAGTTCAGATTAAAAAATATTACCCATTGAGGGCTAGTTTGTAGATAAAAGCAAGTTATTATCTGACTGTTTAGAGAACACATCTACCTATATTAACAAAATGAAACCATAATTTAGTATATTATTCTATTTTAGTTTATCGTCGCAACTGTCAACGTCAATTGTCGGTGTATGTCCTCCTCCAGCCGCATGAGTGCTAGTTCTCGATCTCTCACTCGTTGGAGCGCTTTTATCTGCAAGTTTTTCAGCAAAAGCGGCGTCTCCAATAGCTTCCAACTGCTTTTCAGATAGCTTGTTGACATCTACAAGTTGTTGTGCTGCTGCCTAAAATACAACGATTATATACCAGATTTTATTCATTCACTTGCTTAGTAAGTTGTGCCAATTATAGCATTTTTGGCACAATCATAATAATTTATTGGTCATGATAGTGGATATCATACTGAAACAGCACAGGCTCACCTGAAGTTGAAAATCCACCGGCTTGTGTGCATCAATGACAGTCTTTAAGGACTTGTTGGTGATGTCGTCCTTAAGATAGGCGTACTTAGAGGTTTGATTTTTCTTCTTTGGTAAGCTTTCTGCTATTGAAGCATTCTTGTTGTTCACCACAGCTAAACTATCGATTAAGCCTAGAAAAGTGTGTGCAAGATTATGCCAGCGAAATGGTGGTAATTCTTCATATTAATAATTGGAGTTCGTTAAAAATTCATCTAAC
Source organism: Polydrusus tereticollis (assembly GCA_963920685.1). Lineage (NCBI taxonomy): Eukaryota > Metazoa > Arthropoda > Insecta > Coleoptera > Curculionidae > Polydrusus > Polydrusus tereticollis. The sequence continues at coordinate 12,081,176 of OY987333.1, forward strand.
CTGCGGAGACTTGGCTGTAAGAAATATAGCAAACTGTTAGAATAGAAAAAATTAGCTTTAACATTGTAAAAATTAAAAGAAAAATATGACATTTACGTTGTCACCCGAAAGATTTAAGTCAAATTAAGGTTAATAATATCAGGGGCGGATTCACAGGGAACGGAATGGGGCAAATCCTTTTTTAAGTTATCTTTAATATAATTTATTTATGTCCGTTTTAGGACGCCTAATCGATGACCTGTTTGTGCTAAGAGCATGAGTACAATTACAAGGGGCGACTAAATTTTTTTCTTTTTATAAAACTAAATAACATATTGTAGTAGAATCAGAACACCAAAATGGCAAAAGAAATTGTAACACGTAAGGTTCTCTTGTTACCTTTCTTTTAATTTGGCGTCACTTCACTGCGAAAATTATCCAATACCCGATTTAAAAAAATATTATATCAGTTGCTAATATGTGGTTATAGTGGTAATAATTTACTTCTTATAGTAGTTATACCCTAAAATTTTGTTCTTAGTAATTAGATTATTAGTAGCGGTTATCTGTTTTATACCCAATATAGAGTTATTCTAATAACAGCTAGTGAATATGTTTTAAGTATTATAATAATGTTACTAGTGACCAATATATATTTGTATACCGTTTATAAGAATTGCTAATATTAGTGATAATCTAGATAATATCGAATATCATACTGTTTTTTTCCACTTAAAAGATAGTTTATATACCCGATTTAAGAAAGATTCTAATACCTATTATAATTTCCTATCGTATCAACTTAACTGTAAGAATGGACTACTTTTTCAATTTCAATTTTATTATAAGAAGGTTCTAATACTGTAATATATCTCATATTGGGTGTCCACTTACGAAAGCATATTTTCCATAAGATATGATTCGCCAGATGTTCCTGATTTCTGATTCTTTTTTAGCAGGAACAACCTTGTACAGACGAAAACTATCCAAAGTATAATAAATAATAATATATTATATGGCGTTAATGGAATTAACCAATGATTGTGTTTACTAGGCACTCTATAATATTCTATATACAATTCTGTATAACAAAAAAAAGCTACCTATATTTATATATTACGAACATATCTTTATTAAAACGAATATAAAAAAGGGGAATTATTAGTTATAATACTTCAACACATATTTGGTTAAGGTTTTGAAAAAAAAAGGTTATAATAGGTATATAGAATTTTTACCTATACATATCAACAAATCAGTGGCGGCTCGTTACGGAAGTTTGTGGAGGTTCACAAGCATCAAGCATAGCAAAAAAAAGAACGAAATTTTGCGCATATCTCCGCCCACCACTACCCCTTCCTTTTATTTCACCGCTCCGTTCCACCCACAAGATATTGTGTAGTTAAATATCAAATTTACGAGTAAAAAGCTTTCCTAATTTTTATGTTCTTTTTGTACGTAGATATGTTAATAAAACAAAATATAAATTTAAATTGAAAACTTACCAATATACAACATACCTACTTGGGAAGCAGTAACTAGAAAAGTCAACAACGACAACATAAAAAAACTAAAAATATTTTTAAAAACAGAACTGATTAAACACAGTGTCTAAACAAAAAATGCATTCTTCTGTCTTTAAGTTTAGCAAATTTCTCAGTAACTAAGTCATTAAAGTAAGGAATATCTTGCAACATTTTTTTAAAGAATAACAGGACTGAGGGCAAAAACAGGAGATATTCTGTTAAAACAGAAGGTCTGGCAACACTGCATGACATACACACCGCGCTTATGGAGGGTTTTACCGCGCTACAGGGTTGCCAGGCATACCATTTTAATGGTATCTATACCATTTTTTCACCTGTGATACCCGCTATTTTTTTAGTATACCATATTCCATTTTCCTACCATTTTTTTACCGTAGATACCATTTTTTTACCATTTTTCTAATCTTTCAAATCTTTCAATATTTTTAATCTATTTTCTTCCACATACCCAGCTTCAATCATAATTAATAACACATCTCTAATTGTAAGAATTTATACATCTCTACGACAATTTATACATCTCTACGAGAACATACTATACTTCCGTACCCAGCGTCCCGGCAGCGCATTTTTAATCAGAACTGAGATTGATTGACAACGAAGGGTTACGGTTATTACTAACCTTTATTGTTCTGTGCGGTTATTGTCAAAGAGTAACTCAATAACTAATTTACTCTTTGCTTAAGCGCAAAAATGGCCCGTAATTTTTATTAGCCCTGATTCCGGGACCTATTCATACTCGTGGTGAAAAATTCACTTGTCAAAAATCAAGTTGTTTTGGGATACCATTTTTTTCCAAGAAAATACCATTATTTGGAGGTGCCCGATACCCTTATTTATTATTTGCATCTGGCAATACTGCCGCGCTACACGGATCAGCAAAACATATAAAACGATCTCTCAAGAACCATCCGAAACAAGGCAGCGGCATGCAGCACAGGAAAAGCGTGCTCATTTGAGAGGAATGAAAGCCCATTTATAGCCGTGCGCTAAAAAGAGATAGGGACGACAAGGTGCATTTATTACGGGAAGCGAACCGTCCATATCAAGTAGCGATAGCCACGGAGCACATTTTTCCTGCGATAAGCATTCGGGATTAGAGACCTGCTACAAAATATTTAGTTAGCGAAACGATAATTGGACAGGGAGCTTATAAAATCATGTTAGATTTGCTTTGTAACAGACATTGTATTGTAAACTAAATATGTAATTTATAGTGAATATTTGTCGGTCGATGTGGGGCTGAATCTTAGGGAGGCACGTGCTCAAGTGCTCCTATATATGAGCCGCCACTGCAACAAATAAAGTATATTAAATACTCAAAAATATAACTAACTTAAAAAAGCGTTTAAACAAAAAACTACCGCTAAATGAAAAGCTATAATATTTATAGAAATAAAATATATTTGTCAAAAAAAACTTACTAGCTGATATTATATTTTTCGGAATTTCGGGATTAAGAATTTCGGAATGATTTCGAACGATTTCTGCGACTACGGTGATGCTTTCGATGATTTCTAACACTAGTTTCGGGATTTTGAGCGATTCCCCGACAATTTGTACACGTGTTTCGGAGAGTGGTCTCGACTAAAATGCTTTAAAATAATATATCAGATTATATATTATAGTATATAAAATGCATACTTACTTACTATTGTGCACAGTCTTATCAGTTATCACTTTAACACTTACTCCTAAGCATTTGTTTGCAGCACGTGCACGCGACGAGGGCGCTATTCGAGAACATAATAAAACATAAATGACCTGAGACCAGGTGGCGCTGGGGTGACGAATATCAATCGGTTTATTTGGGAATATAAGATTTCTAATAACACGCAGTCGACAAATCGCTGCGACTATTATGCTGACTTTTATAAATGTCTGTATTATAAGTGCGGGAAACTGATTTGCTAAACGTCTAAGCCTCTCTTATACAGACAATAAGAAATGTTTAAATAGGCGAGATTGTTACCGATAGAGAATATTCTTATAATTGTTATGATTAGTCTAATAGTGCTAAGCAAAAATTTTGCTGTCGGTGCAAACTAGGGATTTACAAACTTTCTAATGGTTCAATTATTCTCAGTGTAACTGGAGAAAGACTTGTACTAGGTACCTATTTAAGTCCTTCGCCCTCTTTATTCATTACCTTCACAAAGTTTTTCATTAGTCCAAGTTTAATGTGTAGACGAGGCTTAAAGACATTTGGAGATCCCGATTGAGATTCACTCCCTTCTGACCAAATTTTCGATATATAATGTTCATTCGCTGCACAAGTATCCCGCTAATAAAGACAACAGCAATATTTTGTAAATCCTCCCTGAAGTCTCACTAAAATTGGTATAACTTTTAAATCCCCACATTTGTACCGGTTATAGTATATATTATCTAAATGAATGCGCGTATTTTCATAGGTCTCTTTCATTCTCGCTGAATGGGCAACTGGTAAGATGGTTTTAAACTTTCATTATGTAAGGTCTGTTCCAACATACTTGAAAACCGTATATTGTACCGTCTGGTTCATGCTCAGAAAGAGAAAAGCGTTCCAACGAACCCGTGACGGTTTATGGACGATTCTTGTTGACGTTCCAACATTGTCAGGGACCGTTCGCGAATCGGTTCCTCTATGGTCATTTCGATACTTGGTTAAAAGCATGTACTGATTGGAGATTGACTTGCGCATTAGTCCGTTTGTCAAGTCATTCTTCTCTTGTTGTTTGTTTATTTTTCAATAAAATAATTTTTTGGATTAAAACGTGTGGCGAAGGAGGATTAAGGAAGTGATTTTCAGTCAAATGCTTAATTTTCTGATGATGATTTGGGGGGTTTTAAATGGAGAGTATTAAGGTAAACAAAAGAAATTTTATGAATAAAATATTAAAATTACCAGTTAGTAGTTTCTATTTGTTTACATTTAATAGTAAGGTTAGTTTCACAAAAGCGTTTCATATATCGGTTCAAAAACTGTTCCAACGCATGCCTATTTTTGTACGGTCACGAAACCATGCAAAGGTAACGCCTGCACACAAAACCGATTCCAACAGTTTCGTGACGATTCTGGGACGGTACGGTAAATTGGGTGTTGGAACAAACCTATCATAACACAGCTTTTAAAGTATATGTCAGTCTATGAACAAGCGCCACTCACAACGAAAATGCTCAATATTGAGTTCCTGCATCAAACCATGCAGAAAACACAGCATTTCTTCTCCTAAAAGTCGTAACTTTTGTTTCTTTGGGTAGTAAGTTCCACCCCTTAAGACGGGAACCAAGAAGTTCTGACTGTTACTTCGACAACCCCAAATCCCGTACTAAATCATTTAGCTCACTATGAACAATCAAATGCGACTCGCCGGAACTGGGCCCTAGAGTAAAAATGAGGTCGGTACACTATTCTTCGGAGCTGTCTAATGATGCGTTGTTATCTCCATTATCTCCCAAAGCAATATCTTGCCAATATACAGGCGCAGTTGGTACTGGTAAGCTGCATTGGAGAACAGATCTTATGGCAGAAGGCAAATTCAGATATTCGATCTTGCGGTTTTCTGTTTTGGAATAACATTCAGTCTTTGCTATGCAAAAATAGCAGTCGTTAAAATGATTGGTTCTCGAAATACCCTTGGAACTTCAAAAGGCATACTTTTTCTCTTCCCTTTCATCTACTGCACCAATGACACGCTACAGCTGACACAGCACACTGCTTGTCTTGATCTCCAATTAAACCACCGAAATACATGAATTAGACTTTTTTCACATTTTCAGAAAATCGTCTGGCATATACCAGCTTTCCTACAAAGTGGTATAGTTGGCCCAGTGTAACAATGGGCCAATTGCACCGTTTAGGTTCGTTTACCTAAATTTCCTCGACGGCGACGACGGTCCATGAAAGCTCGACCCATCGTCGTCTTTCACCAGATGGTGGGTGGTTTTCGCGTAATTTCGGTCCGATTCGTGAGAAGGCCCGAAGGCAGGTGCGCGACCTCCGCGTGACCCCCGACCTTTCGTCACCCACAGTCATGAACAATGTTACGTTGATTCGTCAGAGGATCAGCTAATCTTTCGTTTAAACTCGAAAGTTTGAATATTTAATTGTGCCATAGACAGTCTTGTTCAGGTATGAATAATAATGAATATGAATCTTTGAAAAGTTTTCAATCCTGGTTATACAGTAACGATTGAATCAAAGGTATCTCCGGGGTGAAGATTATTCATATTGAAGAGGAAAGAAAAATCCAAAATTCTTCACACATATTTAATATTTCACAATTTAATTCAGTTTCCTGACACGTGTTTCAACCCTTGCGGATCATTATCAAAGGCATATAAGACAATACTAAATTCTACATGTCATTATAATAAAATTAGGGAGATGAAGTGAATTGACAGATGATGGGTTATTTTGGTCCTTAATTTACAGGTATTGACCAAAGGTACAACTAAATTACTGGTGTGATTATAGAGGTATTTACATCTAAGTAATAAAATTAAGAAAATGATATTGTGTATATAATTAGGGGGTTTTTCGTTCGTAATTATTGACAGTGTTTATTGCATATTTATCCTAAGTTATTAGGCTATTAAGTATTAGATTGGCACCTGAAGGTATTTCAATTGATTATTTACAACATTACATCGATTTTTTCAGACTTTTTTTATTGCTAATGTTTCTAATAGGTTGAGTTTTCTACCCTTATGTTGAGTATATATCGGTTATACTTTAATTTCCTCTACCATGGGATATCCATTTCACCAAGCATGTAGCCCATCACAAATCAATTAAATATTTAATATGTTGCTCTACGTGTTTCGGTTTCTTAAACCATTTTCAAATATTTTATATAGTTAGTTAACCTGTGCTCGCCATTGTGAGCTTGTTTGTGTCCTTAATGTAAAGTTTGTGATTATATTATACAGATCTTGAAGCGTAGAGCAAGATATTAAATATTTGTGAAGAATTTTGGATTTTTCTTTCCTCTTCAATATACAGTAACGATCCCATCAGTGGATGAAGGTATCGTGAGCTGTCAAAAGGAGAGACCAAAAATCCAGAGACCAAAGTCTTAGTCAGCTTGCTAAAGTTACCGAAAAAAATCCAAGAGTAGCTGCTACAAACCGATTAAAAAAAATACATTCAGAAATATTCAAGGAATTTTGTCTAATATTATTTCCTTAGAATGCAGCTGTGTGAGCAGTGGATGGAACGAATTAACTAGGATCAAAGGGGTTAACCGCTGACTAAAATTTGTACACTAGACCGTAAGAATACACTAAAATTATACTAATTATGTCCTTGTAAAATACCAAGTCTTCCTTACACAAATCTCAATGGTAGTGTTTGGTTCAGTACCGTACTCTTCTACTGACTAATTCTATTTATCGTCATTCGTAACCAATTCCCTTATTTACTTTCCATAAAATCACCCATAAACAATCTTTAATATGCTGACACATAAAGTGTTATCTATCGGTACCATCAGTGCGGTTCCCTTAAAGACAACCCCTCTACTACGGATATCTGGAACATCCTCGAAAATTTTTAAATATCTGCGAACATCCTCGGCAATCCTTAAACATCTCCGGACATCCTCGCAATTCCCTGGACATCCTCAGACATTGGTCAAACATCCCCCAGACATCCTTAAAAATCTTATTTATAAAAAATATTATACTATTATCAACAATTTAATTAATAAATTTAAAGTAGGTATAAGTACCTAATAATATGCTATATTAGTGTTTGGTTTACCGGACCGTGATATTTCTTGTTGTATTAGTATTATAATGTGCCGTCCATAGGCTTGTGCTGACAGTGGGGCATCATGTATTTATTAAGAAGGAGAATTTATTAAATATATGAAGAACAATCTGTTCCTACCCTGGTTTCCCTCAAAGGAGGTTTATATACCAACGACAAATACTTCTTGTAGCTTTTCAAGCCTGATATATAGTATTATATATTTTGAAGAAACAAATAACGGGATATTTTAGAAGCATTACATACTCCAATCGAACTAATATCGCATCAATTAAAATCAAATATTAGAAGAAATAATACTTCCCCCAGATTAAATACATTTGTAGTAGAATTAATAAAAAACATAGTAAGTAACATTTCTGCAGATAGTTGGAAAAACTATATACAACATGTAATTAAGGTGGAAAATTCTTATTTGTGTATAAGTACTAATGATCAACCCTTAATAATAAGTTTAGACGAAGATAGTGATAGTGACATAGAACTAAATTTAGAGTAAATTAGAATTAAGGCCAAAATTGATTATTGTTAAACTCTTCTGTGCACAGACATTAGAGTGTATTTAAATCTTAAACTTAATTTTAATCTTGTATTAGTGTGTAGTCTAAATCGTAACATTCGAAATATTAATCATAATAACTTGTAAAAATATTTTTTATAGACTAAAGGTGGATTTTCATGCATACGAAATACGACGGTCCGATGATCCGAAAGTGTTCCTATTGGTTGAATTGTTTTCGCACCAATATTTGTCCGAATAATTTCAACTTTCATCCGACCGTCGGATGAGTTAAAATATTTTTAACTTTGTCCGACAATCGTATCAATTTTAACCTCACTATTTGACGTTTTTTTGTGCGTTTTGTTGTTTCTATTTTAATATTTTAACATAAAACTAATATTAACGAAATAAATCAGTGTCATTAATTATAATATTATAATATCCTATCTGCTTATATTAAGAATGAAAAATAAACAAAAAAGGAAAGGATGGGGGATGGGGGGAAAATTAAGGCGCTTATCACAACCTGTTTCAAGAAATGAAATTAATAGATTCTGAAAAGTATTTCAATTGTAAGTCCAAGATTATTAAAAACAATAAACGTACGTGGACAAATATCAGAAAGTGAAAGACTTGCAGTTACACTCAGGTCCTCAGCTTAGGTCACTAAACATAACTTTTTGTTTTGTGCACTCAGGTAAAATTAGGAGTGAATTGGATGACATTAAGCTGATAATGCTCGTCGTTGTCGCACATATATTGCTTAAAAACGTAACGAAATCAAATGGGTAATTAAACGCTATAATTGAGAATACAAAAAGGACCAAAACAAAATTATAACCTATAACTGAAGCGTCAAATGTATGTCTATTGACAAAATTCGGAACAACAGAAACGGAGCCATGAAAATTGGCAAGAATTTCGGACGAAATTAAACGTCATTTCGGATATCGGACCGTCGTGTTTCGTATGCATGAAAATCCACCTTTAGTGTACCTACTTTGTTGATGACTGTAAAAACTTAATTTTTATTGATACGAATAAATCTGTATTTTAGTATTTCATTAACAATTAAATATATTATTTTGTTTCAAAAACCTTACTTTAAATACATCGGCATTCACGCTTGTTTCAATACGTCCAATATACCCCCTCTCCTCATAAAAGACCTCTGATAAACTTCACAACTTTCTCCTTCTTCAATTGTTGTTTGAAATTCTCTTTCCAAATTTTCATTTTCGTCATATTCCGTTTCATTCGCGCTTTTATGAAATGACTCTGTATTTGTATTATCATCGTAACTTATTTGATCTTCATTACGGTTAGAGGACGAGACATGCTGGGTTTCCTCCAGGCTACCTGATAAACAAGTTATAAGTATAAATATAAGGATCTGAATCTGTGTTTTTCTAGCCAGTGTCTCATTTACGACCAGTTAGGGAAACAACCCCCCAGTTGTGATAATATCCTCTTAAAGTATTGGCAAATCACTCAACATTTTAATTGTATTTTCGTCTGGATTCTTTTTAGTATTCTCATTTACACTAACCTATTGAATACAATATCTTCATTCTTTATTTGTGCTTCATCCTCGACCACGTCATCAACAGATTTTAATTTACTAATCAAGGGCAAATAGTTCAACATCTATCCCCAAATTTTCTATGTCTTCTGGTGATTTATCCAAAGCTTGTTTCATTATATGGTTCACTATGGCACGTTAACGTTCGAGCTGGAACTCTGGAAGACCGAGTCATTTTTCGCACAGCGTAATCTGAATACCGACATAATTTGGATCTGCTTTAGCACCAAGTTATCGCAGCTGATCAAGATGGCATTATAACAATTGATTAACATAATGACGCTTCCGCTAATAATGCAGAAGCTGTCACCGAGTGTCATGAATCAGGAAATACCTAGCACAGGATTACTGAGAAAGTTTCTAGTTAAACTGTGGTACGGTGAGGATTCCACGAAATTTACTCACCCAAAAGAAAAAAATTAGAAGCATGAGAACCACCTGTGCCGGCTCAAACTAATAAATCCAAAGCGATAATTTACCGAAAGTCGCTGCTCACAAACCGATATTTAGATCGTCGAAAATGATGTGTTTTGAAATTAACTTTTTTGAGACGACAAAGGCCCTCTGGCGCCTGGGGTTGCTCCCGCGCTTACAGAAACCGACAATTACGAATCCGGGACAAAGTTTATATATTTTAGAAAATTGCCGGGTCAGTTAAAGCCCACCCGCCCCCAAAAACACAGTTCTAGCGATTCTAGTCTCGTACTTTGTATCTTTGCGAGCGAGATTAGTTAAAAGCGTTATAAGTCTTTGGGGTTTGCCGAAAACGAGGGACGGACTTTGTTTTTATCTATTTCTTAAGGAGAAAATGGCTACTTTTTAAATAATTTATTCATTAATATTTGAATGGAAGACTACGCACCTCCGTTAAAACTTAAAAAATGTTGTGTTCCAAACTGTTTAAATAAACATGGCATGCGACACCGCTTGCCAAAAGAGATCCGATAATTTTTGATCATAAAAATAATGTTTTATTACCTATTTCGCTTTATTTTAGTCAGCTGTATTTTTTTAAATAGGTAGGTATTGCTTGGTTTAAATAATTCCTTTTTTGCTGCTTTCTATTGGAGCTCTTAGATATACGTCATTTGTTACTTTACTAACAAGGTATTTACCCCAAACTTAAAAACAAGAGTTGCAAATAACGTGTATCCCTGAACTAAAAATAAAAGCAGAATGAATATTTAAACCAGGGAATATTTTAAATTTTAAAGCGGCACCAATATCTACCGATAAAACAGATTTCGTCAAAAGTTGGTTAAACAGTTTTCTTTATTTTTACCCATAGTTGCCAAACAGATTTCTCTCTCTCTCGCGTGTTTTGGATCGCAAATACTAGGACATCAGCGCCAATTAGTTTTTGACAGTTCTAAGAGTCCAGTTGCGTATCTAAATTTATTTCGGTGATTTGTGGCGTCTTCGAAGTGACAGTATACAGTCTTTTTCTAAATTAAACCGAATCAAGGCAATACTTAACGGATTTATCCGACGAAGAACTTCCCGAAGCCATTTTGAAGGCTGCAGATAAAGTAAATTCCGTGCTGTTACCTGCCAAATCCAGACTAAGGTATGAAAAGCAATACGAACATTTTGTTGCATGATGTAAGGAGAAAGGGGCGAAAACCTATAAGGAAGACATATTTCTGGCGTATTTTTCAGACCTAAGTAAAGTTTCGAAATCTAATTATGGTCTCGCTATTTGATGGTAAAAAGTCTAGTAAAAATAAAACAAAATTTGGATACAGGGAACTTTCATAAGTTAATGTCGTATCTCAAACAAAAAAATGTTGGTTATGATGCCATCCCCATCGACGTCATCTTTAGGCACTTACCAGTTAACACCAAATAACTCCACTGGATCGGCAATTTTAAATAATTTACAGAATGCAACAAATTATGTTTTTAATATTATCATTCATAATAATTAGTAGCTTTTTAGTTAAAGTTTTGTATATATATATTGAAATAAAATAATTTTCGAAAAATAAGTAGGTATAGGTACTTTTTTGTATATACGGTCGTGGAAAAAAAATTGTTCCTAACTCATGCGTAAAGTGTCTTTCCCGCCCTTGACCGCTTGCCCGAACTCCGCTCCGCGTCGTTCGGGTCAACTGCAGTCGCGTGCGGGAAAGTATCACTTTCCGCACTTGTTAGGAAAATAACTATTTCTGCAATACGTCCACAAACACAAATGATTATTGTCAACCGTCGTTAAGCAATGAGACATATATAAGGTGTTTCAGAAGAGCGGTACGTAACTTAAGGGAATGATTCCTTATGATATTCTAAGAGAAGAAGTGTTAAAAGTTTTTTTTTTTTTAAATCGGTATTTTATAATTTCTTTAAATATCAATTTCCGAATTTAATTGAAATTTGGTACCGTTACTCATAATGATAAGGGACTGAATTCGCCCTAACTAGATTAAATTTATTAGGTTCAGTGGCGTCCCGAAGAGCACCTCAACGAATAGTATGGACAGAAAAATGTACGCCACTGACTTTTTTTTTAATTTTGAAGTTTTTTTTTTCGGATTTACAACTTTTTTGTTCCCTGAATTGTTTTCGTATCTTGCTTGCAAAAAAAATACCTATGTATTTTAAAGTTAATTAAAACATTTAAATTAAAAATAAAATAATGTTTTTAAATAATGCTACAAAAAGAAATGCAACAATTAATCAAAGCAAATGTTGAAAATGGTCACCTTCTGATAAAACGCACGTTTGCAATCGTCCCACCATTGATTCTCTTACAAGTTCAAGCAACTTTCGATTATTCGAATTCTTAAATTGTTTTCATCTACTACAGGCGTCTTGTATACAAAAGACTTTAGGTGACCCCATAAATAATAGGCTAGAGGATTCAAGTCGGGACTGCGAGTTGGCCAACCTTAGGGACCTGCGCGTCCAATCCATCAATTAGGAATAGTGTTGTCGAGGCATTGACGAGCAACTAGGCTTAAATGAGCTGGGGCGCCGTCGTGCATGACCCACATTATTAGTTCTTACTTGTTGAGGTACGTCTTCTAACAGAATACCTTCACCGAAAATTGTTGTTGAAAACGACCTTCTCTAATTTCTCTTGAAGGAGAGGCTTCATCAGTAAATAAAATGTTCGGTACTTACCTATGTACCTACTAAAATCAAACCTTGGCTGAAAATCACGGGGAAGCAGAGCTTGCACAGGTTGAATTTGTTATGGATATAGTTGATAAAGATGCAAAACCCTCCAAACAGTTGATGCACTTGTTTAAAGTTGCACTGCTACCTTCCTAGCACAAGTTGAAGGATCATATTCTATCTCTCGAAGTATAGCCTCTTTTAACTCAGGCGAGGTTACTGTTGCAGGCTTGCCAGGAAGTTCCGTACTACGTTTAAAACACCTAGTCTCACGCAATCTTGCATGGAGATGTCTAAATGTTTTGGCACATGGCAGTACTCTGTTTGGATAACGTTCCTGATAAATTCATTGGGCTTCTTCAGCAGTTCCATTTGCTAGGCCATAACTAAAATGCATCTAGGCCATTTCAGTGTTGGTAAAGTTATTTATTTTTGACATGCTATTGACAAAGCATGTAAATTAGATCTCAAAACTTACCTCTACCTCATATCTTAATTAACTTCAAAATACATAGGTATTTTTTTTTGTACAGGGTCATCCAACGAGGACTGAACAGGGGCTCATTTTTGAGCTTCCTTGTATTTAAAGAAAAATCCAAAATAGCCAATCGATGTAAGGAACTGTTCACAGGACTTTAAGAAATCATAAATTTAAGTCTCATCATATCCTTCCACTTCAACATCTAACACCGGCACAAAAAGAACTTCGCTTCCAATTTGCATTTTCTTGGCATTTGTAGAACAAGATAACAATCTGCAATCTCTCATCTAATGAATATTTCATTTCGGCAATATTATAGTAAATTTGTCAAATTTTTTGACTTTGAAGGATTCAAAGGTGATTATACCTTTATTACCTAGTGTATGTTTCAAACAGGTTAAAGTTAAATTATACTGGATAAAACATTAAAATTTAATAAAAATAGCTGTCACAATATTAAATATTTTAATCAGAACGGACAAAAAAAAAATCACTCGTTCCAAAAAGCGTATAAAAAAAGCTATGTTCCATTTAAAAAACACCTTATCCATAGCGTAACTCTTTTGTTTCTGGTTCAAATAAATTTTTGGTTTCATTTTTGAATTCTGCAGGAAAAAGTACATCGATTGGCTATTTTGGATTTTTCTTTAAATACAAGGAAGCTCAAAAATGAGCCCCTGTTCAGTCCTCGTTGGAAGACCCTGTACATGCAATAAAGTGGTTTTTATCTTTTCTTTCGAAAGCGAAGCAAGATATACGAAAACACCTTGAGGAACGAAAAAGTTGTACAATTAGCTGGTGAATCCGAGAAAAATATCAAAGTTAGTAAAAGGTCAGTGGCGTACATCTTCTTGTCAATAATATTCGATAAGGTGCTCCACGGGACGCCACTGGACTTAAAAATTTAATTTAGTTAAGATTAATTAAGCCCCTTATCATTATGAGTGATGGTACCAAATTGCAATAAAATCGGGAAAAGAATGTTTAAGAAAATTATAAAAAACAATTTCTTTTTAAAAAACTTTTTTTTTTAACATCAAAAACGAAACAACTCCAGACACATGTCTATATGAACCTTTTCTCTTAGAATATCATAAGGAATTAATTACCCCCCTAAGTTACGTACCGTACTTCTGAAACGCCCTGTATAACAGTACTAAAATAACAATAAATTGATGACGTTTTTAATGGAGTGAACAGCCTTCACAAAACTGGGTTGATCAATAAAGGGATCCAGTTTGTAACAATTAAACAATCTACACATCCGTGTTAGTGAGCCATTCATTCCATAACTCAAAGATTGCTTAAACAAGTGTTTAACATGAGTTCAGGGGTTTTTTGATAATAATCAACTCTTAACTTGGTAAAAAATGTTGTAAATGTATTTACCAAGCTTTTAACATGTAAAATAAAACCTCAGTTAGGATATTTGCGAAAATGGCTTCTATTTTAAAAAAACAAGTAACACAAATAACCAGAACTTTATTGTGCAGCAAAGAAAAAAAGCATGTGTTTATTTCCGAGAATCCTACCGAAAAATTCTGCGACAGTTATCTTTTATCAAAAGGGTGTGTCCTTCAATGATGTATAAACCTTTTGTATCTTTCGGCGCGGGGCCTATACTTAAACGTCTCCAAAGGCGGTACCAAAGGGGCCACCTCCAGACGGGGGCCCCAGGACACGACGGTTAACCTATAATTTACCGCGATGTTGCCGAAATATCTAAAATTTCGTTAATTTCAGACTTATTCCAGTGAATAAAATGATGTTTTATATCTCAAACGAAATCATGGACCCGGGGTCTCCGTATAAAAACAAATGTCTATTAAATTAATCGGTAATAAGAAATAAATAGCCCTTTTATAAAATACTATTATATTATTATCGCATTATAGTTACTAAAATAAATAATCACAGACAAAGCGAAATAATGGTAAAATGATCGTAATATCCACGTGCTTGTATCAGATCGAATATGCTAATAAAATATTGGATATCGTGAAACTTTGGGCCAAAAAATCACGACCTGGTCAGAGAGGGTCATCCAGGTATATCGGTGCTTAGGATAACGCAGTACTACCACTCGGAGTTACCTTACTTCGAAAAGTAGTCCATATCTCAAAGTGCAGTTCAATTCTTTATTCATGTTAATATTGCATACCTCAATTCACATCTCACAATTTAAAATGTTTAAAATTCAAAAATTTTAAAATTTTCGAATTTATACTAAACAATACTACACATAAAATTCATTGATGCTGCAGAAAGCATTTTCAGCAGGAAAGCAACGATTTTTTCCTTTAATATAGTGGAATGGAAGATTCTTTATCTCCACTGGCAGTTTGTCAAATCACTATCACTTCACGGCGCAGTATCCAGGCCCGCCCTGACAACTCCTTTGACTCCAAAAGTCTGGCACATTGTCGCCTCTATTTCATGTCTTATATTAATAAATTATTTCGTGAATTCTATAGAGATGGCGGTAGGATTTTACATGATAAAGATGGCTGGAAGGGTGAGTATATCCCAAACCCGCCAGTATTCGAATGGCTCTCCTTTGCAAACCAAAAAGACGGTCAGCGCCAGAATGATCCCAGACATACGAGATTGGTGAGTGGAATATGCTTAAATAAGCTGTTTTTAACACCCATAGGGAAACATAGCGGGCCAGGCCATATGGTTCAATACGTCCATCAGGTTTCTCATCGAAAATACCATACTAATCTATCTGCATTGACCCATACTGTTGTGTCATCGGCGAAAAGCGTGAATTTAGGCACTGGATCAGCTATTGGAAGATGTAAGGGTTTGTAGTTCATAAGAGAAAACAGGGGAATTCCTTTATTAACTTTATTCACTAAAGAATAACACATGCAAACAGTTTTCTTCTTCTTCTTCTTCTCTCTCAGCCATTATCTGTCCACTCCTGAACAAAGGCCTCTTTCATTCGTTTCCATGTTGTTCTGTCTTTCGCTGCATGGTACCATCTTCCTCCCGCTATTCTTTTAATGTCATCCAACCATCTCCTCTGTGGCCTGCCGACACTCCTCTTTGTTTGCCGTGGTCTCCAGTGTACAAGCTTTGACACCCATCTGTCCACACTTAGTCTGGCAACATGCCCAACCCATTGCCACTTAAGCTCCGCGACTCGCTGCATTATGTCTGCCACCTTCGTTCTTCTTTTTATTTCTTCGTTGCGGATTTTGTCTCGTAAACT
Organism: Polydrusus tereticollis; assembly: GCA_963920685.1. Taxonomy (NCBI): domain Eukaryota; kingdom Metazoa; phylum Arthropoda; class Insecta; order Coleoptera; family Curculionidae; genus Polydrusus; species Polydrusus tereticollis. The sequence continues at coordinate 12,097,356 of OY987333.1, forward strand.
AACACCAAGCATTGCCCGTTCCATGGCCCGTTGCATTGTCCTAAGGTTATTGATGTATTTCTTGGTTAAAGCCTTTGTCTCAAGACCATATGTTGCGACAGGCAGGATGCAGAATGCATGTGTTGAAGACTTTTCGTTTAAGGGCAAACAGTTTTAGGGAGGTTTAATATCCGAGACCGTTTCTTACTACATAAATATGGCGGGATTCTTATTACTAACTTGAAGCTAGGTTGACGACTGACGATAGTGGCAACAGTTCAACACTCACTAAGGCGAATTACATCAGGAAACAAGACATGTTCTAATTGGATCACATTGTTATCTAACATTGCCATCATTTGTTCACAAAAATACGTTCTCCTACCAAGATCGTCTTCCACGAGCTCACGAGTAGGTATCATTTTATAGGGATACATTTTACTTTCTTGTAATGTTCAAGTAATCGATGAATGGCAAACATCGAACAATGAGGCTGTTTTTCGACTAGAAGTTTGTGGGTTTTCCTGAAACTCAAGCATAATATCTAATTTGGTATCATCACTTATTGCATTGGCAGCTACTTTCTTTATCTGCTTTACATGTCCAAGCTGGCGGAACTGCTTTTCTATTTTACTAATTGTCCCTTGAGTTATGGGCGGCAAATTTGGAAATTTTTCATGAAATAAGCGAACAACTTCCATTTGTGTCCATGTTTTATCACCATAACCAATCATCTGTAGAATTATTATTTTGTGCATTTCTGTTAAGTAAACCATTTTTCTGATATGCAGTTAACGAAATTCAAACGACTATAACACTGACAACTACTGTCATGCAGACAGACAACAATTTGCTAAGGTCAAAGTAAACAAAACTATTTATACCTTTTTTTTATTTCATATCAGTAAAAACATTTTAACATCAATTTTCAACATCTCCTACATTAATGTTTTTTTTTTTGTTTTTTACATTATCAAGAAAAAATAGTATATTATTAACCAAGGTTTAGACAGCCATCATTATTGCCCGAGCGGCAAGTTTAAATCACGAGGAGTGAAGCGACGAGGAATTTAAGACGCGAGGGCTATAAGCTGTCTAAACCGTGGTTAATATAATATTTTTTCCACTACTTACTACAAACTCTTATAAGACATTTATCTTTATAGTATTATTAATTATAAAAAAGTATAGGTAGGTCTAAGTATATTTTTTAATCAAGTTACCTGCGCTTTGGAATTGGCAAAATATTTTGTTGTTTTGTCAGGTGGCTTTCTTAATGTCAATTTCTGTTCATTTATGTCATCAGATTTCACGAGTTTTCCGTTTTTTTAAAAAATGAGCGAAGAAAATGTTAGTAATATTATTATGTGTACACCTCCAGAATTAAGGATGGAAGCAGAAAAAATGTTGATTGTATCGATATTTTACAATATCAGGCGTCTCTAATAATCTAATATGTATTGATAATTATCTGGTTGCCTAACTGTTTGAAATGTTTATGAATTCATGTTGTAGAATTAAAAAATCAAGTTACCTGCCTTCAAATAAATTCTTGAAGATCGGTCAATAATGGATTTCAATGCCTTATTATTTACCATGGTCAATAATGACTTATACAAAAACGACTTCTAACGTTAATAATCGGTCAATAATGGCGATGTTATGGGTTAGTAGTAGAAAATAGTATATTATTAACCAAGGTTTAGACACCCATCATTATTGCCCGAGCGGCAAGTTTAAATCACGAGGAGCGAAGCGACGAGGGATTTAAGATGCGAAGGCTATAAGCTGTCTAAACCGTGGTTAATATAATATTTTTTCCACTACTACAAACTTTTATAAGACATTTGTCTTTATTGTATTAATAATTATAAAAAATTATAGGTAGGTATAAGTATATTTTTTAATCAAGTTACCTGCGCTTTGGAATTGGCAAAATATTTTGTTGTTTTGTCAGGTGGCTCTGTCAATGTCAATTTTTGTTTATTTATGTCATTAGATTCCCCGAGTTTTCCGTTTTTTTAAATGAGCGAAGAAAATGTTAGTGACATTATTATGTGTACACCTCCAGAATTATTAAGGATGGAAGCAGAAAAAATGTTGATTGTACCTATCGATATTTTACAATATCAGGCGTCTCTAATAATTAATATGTATTGATAATTATCTGGTTGCCTAACCACAAGAAATGATGTTTTTCCACTACTAACCTATAACATCGTCATTATTGACCGATTATTAACGTTAGAAATCGTTTTTCTCTACCTTATAAGTTATTATTGACCATGGTCATTAATAAGGCATTGAAATCCATTATTGACCGATCTTCAAGAATTTATTTGAACGCAGGTAACTTGATTTAAAAAAAAAAACGGAAAACTCGTGAAATCTGATGACATAAATGAACAAAAATTGACATTGACATTGACAAAATATTTTGCCAATTCCAAAGCGCAGGTAACTTGATTAAAAAATATACTTACACCTACCTATTATTTTTTATAATTATTAATACTATAAAGATAAATGTCTAATAAAAGTTTGTAGTAGTGGAAAAAATATTATATTAACCACGGTTTAGACAGCTTATAGCCCTCGCGTCTTAAATCCCTCGTCGCTGCGCTCCTCGTGATTTAGCCTTGCCGCTCGGGCAATAATGATGGCTGTCTAACCCTTGGTTAATAATATACTATTATGAATTAATGTTGTAGAATCGAAAAATCAAGTTACCTGCGTTCAAATAGATTCTTGAAGATCGGTCAATAATGGATTTCAATGCCTTATTATTGACCATGGTCAATAATAACTTATAAGGCAGAGAAAAACGATTTCTAACGTTAATAATCGGTCAATAATGGCGATGTTATAGGTTAGTAGTGGAAAAACAGTATTGCTTATTAGTTTTTTAGTGTGTTGTTAATTTTTGCAATAAGCCCGAAAACACTTAATATTTCCGAAACAGTTGAAGATAGGTATAGGATATTGTACATGGAATATGTCTAAAATTTTCTGAAGAATCCAAAAATTGAATACTATACAGGGTGTTGCATTTAAAATAAGAAAGTTAGTATTGGCCACTGTTACATGACACGTCCTGTATAAAAAGTTTTTATTGAAAAAAATGCGCAACTAGAAATACCAATCGACGTGTCCGAGCGTTTTTTCGGACACGCCCCCATGTATTTATTATCGAATTTATTTCATTTGGCTGATACACACTGTATAGGATTATTATTAATTGTGGTTAACCCTTTCTGAGCAATCCCGTTTCATTTTTGTTAGTTCTCGTTAAATCTTTACTTCGGCAAACGGATAATGAGAGGCGAACTGTCGGTAAAACGGTTAAAATCGTCTTGGTGGACTTTCCCACGGTCCGCGAGCCTCCTACGAAGCTCCAGGCGAAACGCTAGACACGCGCGAACCGGCAGAATACCAGGTTGCCATCTACATGGGCGCACCTCCAGGGCGCATCATGCTCTTGCGTCATACAGTATCGTCATTGATTAACCAAAGTTATATTTTGATTTTCACCATGAGTCTGCGAGGCTCTAGGAAGACTCGGGTAAGTATATGGTTCAATAGTGCTTCGAAGAGGGACAGATGAGCTTCTTATTCCTTACCGTAGTTTTATAAAACGTTCTATAAAGACTCAGCTGGCTAGGGTAGCTGAGTCTAAGGGTACTGCTAGTCATGTTCGAGCCAACAGCGAACCACGTACATTTTCAAGACGCATCACAATCTTAGGTCATACTGTAATGATCAGGACCCAACATTAGGGTGATCAAAAAAGCAAATAAACAAATATTTAGTCTTCACAACTTTATTTTTGTTTCTTAATGCATAAGTAAGAAGTACACGAAAGCGAAAACCAAACAAATGAAATTAAGGGGTCGCCAATTATAAAAACATTCTAAATACTAATTTATGATTTACAATAACAAAATAAGAAGTTACTAAACAACAGGGACCTTTGATAGAGTATGAAGTTGTTTTATATGATTTGCCACCAGCCTAAGAATAAACTGCTTCTGTTCTTCGTTCTTAGTAAGCGACTGGTTATAATTTTGAATTAAACTGATTCCACGTTCAGCAGTATCGTTGACAACAACTCTCATTCGACTACAACGTTCACATAATCAGGGCCTATTTTTAATTTAGTTGGGCCCCAAGGCCCAAGTAAAACTCCGGGCCCCCAATATCTTATGACTTTCCAATAAGAATTTTTCTGCTTACCTTTGGCACCTTCAGTTTGTTGTTAAGTTTTATGATAAAAGATGTCTAGTTAAAACTAAATTTGTAATTAATTAATTAAAAAATGGTTTTAATAATTCTAAAAACTTAAATAGAAACTTTTATTTGACAAAAACATAAATTAGATAATAAAAAAAACTAATTATATTTAAACGACACTTGAACAAAATTTCCTATTGGAAATTAACAACACAACAAAAAATGAATAAAAAAAAACTTCTGCTTCAGAGGAACAACGAATAAAATAAAGAGTTAATAATAAAAAGAAACATCTACCTAATTAATTTTTTTACGTACTTTCATTTCAGAAAATTTATCCATGATAGCATTTACTTCTAATTTATCGAGAATATCGCTTTCTACGTTTAGAATGGCCAAAGATAAAACATTTTCTTCATTCAATGAGTTTCCTAAATAGGATTTTACCCATTTTAATGTAGAAAATGATCTCTCGCCGGATGCATTACTGATAGGAATAGTTAAATATATTCGCAACAATACCTCAACGTTAGAGAAGGTTAACAAAATATTGTTATCAATTAAAAATTTTAACATTTCCTGGGGGTCTTTAGAGGAAATATCATTTGATTTACAAAGTGCTTTAAATTATACAATTTCATCCATCTAGAAAAATTTTTTAATGTTTTTTATACTTACATTAAATCTTTCATCTGAGGATTCGGCAAAAAATACACCAAAAACTTCATTTACACAATTATTATACGCTTGCATTCTCATTTTTAATTCAGAAATCAATTTTATTTATTTTAAAGTTCTTAGAACCGCTTAAAGTAATGTCTTGTGAAGGGCCTTTATCAAAACACTGTTTTCTATTACGAAATCTTGAAATCTCATCCTTGTTATCATTATTATTAGGCTGAATTTTTTTGGCTTCCTCTTCAATTTCATCAAACTGTTCTCTAACACTCTAAAAAATTCAGTTAATCCACTACACAGTATAGTGTACAAGCCGCAGTTAGATTGGCTTGATTATCTTGAAGAGATTTACTGGTGGAGTTTATTCTGTCTAGGATTCTTTTCCAAATTGCTGTTATCAAGGCAAATTCAAATGTATCCATTTTATGAAGTAAAACTTCATTCAGCTTCTTTTCTGGTGGACTTTTTTTGGTTAGCATCATCATTTCGCTCTACTAACGCTGTTTTTATTTCACTAATTTGGTTTGTAAAACATTTGATAGACTTTCTGCAGTATGAAAAATATTGCCACAAAACTTAAAAACCTTTCTGCTGGTTGACCATTAGGTAAAACATATTTTATAATGACAATTAATTGATCGAAATGAGAAATATCGGGCGTTGAATCGATGATAATGGAAAAGTACTTTCCCACTTGCAATTCTGCGATAATAACATTTTTTACCTCATTTGCAAGAAGGTGGATAAATTCATTGCAAATGGTTAAAGAAAGATAGTTAACATGCCCACTTCCAATGTTACTATTATGTTACTGTTCTGGAGGTGTCCAGATAAAAATGGGTCAAACTCACTAAGGAATTCCAACGAGCCTAAATAGTTACCATTCCCTTTTGTAAAAAGTTTAGTCGTGGAACCATAAAATGGTAACCCATTTTTTGATAAAAACTTAATGGTTATTAATTAATGTTATTTTTTTTTTAAGCCTTTTTCGGGCCCCACTTTCCACCGGGCCTAAGGCCCGGGCCTTATGTGCCTTTTGGTAAAATAGGGCCTGCACATAATTCATGTATACCGGATAGTCTTTCCATTCTTGAATCACTTTTTTCTAAAAATGCACACACATTTTTTTCCTTCGGGGAGAAAAAGAACAAGAAAAAAAGTTGCTTGTCTGTTCAGTAACAAAGATAAATAGATTGATAGATTTAATTCTCTTTCCTCCGCTATATGTATACGTCGGGAAAAATTAGTCTTCCTTGACAATCTTCTTTTTTTACCATTTATTCTTTAGTTTTCAAGAATATTCTGTCTTTAAAAAAGGCCAATGCTACCAATGCTCAGACAGAAATGGAAGATGCCGCGCAGAAGTGGTTTAAACTTTTTACTAACTGTTGGATTATAGGATAGCTTTTCAGTTGATGCAGAAGAGTAAATAGCCTTCGTCATCGGTTTCGCATAAGGAGCTCGAATTGTTTCACTGTCAGTTCCTCTATCAAGACATAGAAGAGACAGACGCAGTAGTTCTTGATATTCATCTCTAGAGTGTTATTTTTGAAGGGCACGTGGTAGATCCTCCAAAACTTTTTCTCGTAATTTGCTTAGTAGATCTGCAGTAGAATCAGCGTGACTATTGGCCCAAGTTTCCCAATGGCTAGTGCGAAGTACAACGCAGAAGAATCTTGACAGCTCACTCGAACCAGCCACTATTGTTAATAAACCTAGTAAGTCAACCCACTTGTAAGCTTCTTACTTTCTCCAGATTATTGACGAATGGCTCGCCCAAGGAATTAACCCTTCTTCTTGCAACAGTGAGAGTGTCCGGTAACCACGGCAGTGATGATTCTTAGGTCCTTCCTACTGTGTTGTAATAACGCTGAGGCTTTCCTGTTATCAAGTAGAGACCACAAATGCTTGGAGATCCTATAGGTTGTTAGCTCTGTCATCTGCTTATTGCAAGTTGTTTGCCTATGCGATCTATCTCCTGTTTGACCGATTCCAGTGACTCGATGCTGGGCACCAAGTATGCGGAGATTGTTGCGACGTCGCCTTACTAGTTTTAATTTAATGTTGTTGGAACAAATTGCCTTTATCGCTGCTTGACTATCTTTATAGATAGCTATTGATGCAGCTGCTCTCAAGTCTGGATGTTTTTGCAGGATTTTTAATGCTTTATTTACTGGTGTAATTTCTGCTTGAAAAATGCTGCAGTCCGGAAGTCTCTATAACCTCTGTATTTTCACGCTCTTAGAGAAGATACCAGCTCCTACTCCGACGTCTATTTTTGAACCGTCTGTACAAGTCGAGTGATCCGTCTCCACTGTTAACTGATTGTCCTCCCACTCTTCCCTAGTCGAAATTTTTTATATTGTAATTAATATAAGCGGTCATGTGAAGTCCAGTATTACTGACTGTTGTATCAAATACTAGTCCTTTGATTTGAGTTTCAACGTTCTACTGCGTAATTGCTTTAATCCATGTTTGTGCTTTAGATTTTCTTGTTCCTCTGTCTATTTTTGGAATTCCCAAAAGCTTTATTTTTGTCATTTCAAGACTTGCCGTCCTTGCATGTGCAAACAAAAGACCCCTTAAAAGACGACTCTTTTCCCTCAGCTGCTGCAGCTTCCCGTCTAACTTATCTCGTAGATACTAGTTTCTAAAGGAGCTTCGGGAGTGTTATTTCTGATGTCCAAGCGCTTTTGTAACAGCTCCACCTGCAATGAATGCAACCCCTCTGTCGGGAAGATTAACACGATCGAGCTAACCTCAACCTCGACGACTTCGGGTGTTTTAAATATGTTTATTTACAACCATACATGTAATGTTGACATTACTAACCTTATTAAAGGCTTGAAAGTGTCACATTACCTACGTCTACTTCCCTCTTCCATTTCCCTCACTCATTTCCCTCATTGTTTAAATTGTTTAAAGGTATGCTCCATTACTATGGCACTGCAACTAGAACATATTTGAATGACACAGCCAGCATATTTTTATATGGCGCCAAAAAGGGAAGTTTTCATTACTGTCTGGAGATTAAAGTTAACCTCGACGCTTCGCGTCTCGGATAACTAAAACAAAAAAAAACACTTCCCTCTTCGGTATGTAACGTACTATTTCAGGTCGTTTTGATAGTTAGACGTTGCTGCAGCAGTTGACGATATTCTTCGTCAGTTCTGGCAAAGAAATTGATATTGTTTGCTTAGATACATATTTCCCTTTTTTCATATTTTTCTTTCGCCCTGACTTCATCTTCATGCCGCTCTCTTTTCTTGGTTCCTTTTTATGTTGTCTTTAAATTAGACCTATTCATGCTAAATGAGAAAACATCTTCCCTCTGATTTTCAATGGATATCTTCAGTTTTCACTTTCAGTTTTGCACGTTTAACTGCAATATCAAACAATTCCTTCAGGTGACCTAAGAATATATCCTCACACACTTTGTGTTCCCCTTGACGAGTACGCTGAGTCTTGAGACCTAAGTACTGTCCATACAAATTGGAGTTTTCTCACACATAAATCAGAGTTGGTATCTTCTCACGCGGCCAAATACTAAAACTACTTCGCATGTCAAGGTTCTGCCTTCTTCTAAATGATAAAACTGCACCATTCGGTAGACGTCTGGACCAATGATTGGTCTGGACCATGGGGAAGTCTAACTGTTGACAAGCTGGAGACTGGCTTTTCGAGAAGCCAATTAGTTGGTGAATATCTCAAATTATCTGTCATTATTATGTATACCGGGTGTTGCATCGTCGAGCGGGACATAGGAAATCCCATGTAATTTTAAATGGGGTCAATTATTGGCTTCCCCAATTATTTTAGAGAAAAATTCTATTTAGGTTTATTAAAGAGCACTAAAACCCACATTCAAAAGAATAACTTTAGATATTTTTGATGAGCCCGTTTACGGGTTATCGCCGATTTCTTTTTAACTATTTCTCCTTTTTATGGCCCCGTATTTGCGGGCACCAGTCAAGGTAAAAGATGACTGTCAAATAAAGTTGTCATTTTGAAATGTGTGCTTTATTGTTATAAAAACTCGTACATCGAAAATATTAAAGGTGTAATTGTGAGTACAAATTAATCTGAATAAAACTAAAATAAAGTATCCAATTACAAGGTTAATTATGACATTTTACATGTTTCAATATTTTACTAATTAAAAGGTAGGTACTATTAAATTGTTAGAACTTTAGGATTTAAGAAGATGTTCAAATATTCCTCAAAATGACAACTTTATTTGACAGTCATCTTTTACCTTGACTGGTGCCCGCAAATACGGGGCCATAAAAAGGAGAAATAGTTAAAAAGAAATCGGCGATAACCCATAAACGGGCTCATCAAAAATATCTAAAGTTATTCTTTTGAATGTGGGTTTTAGTGCTCTTTAATAAACCTAAATAGAATTTTTCTCTAAAATAATTAGGGAAGCCAATAATTGACCCCATTTAAAATTACATGGGATTTCCTATGTCCCGCTCGACGATGCAACACCCGGTATGACATATAAATATGTATACATGTGAGAAAAAGTTCTCAAGCCACTTGCTGAGACCTGATACAATAAGGATTAACCAAATTATGCTAAAACAGCTATTCTCTGGGCTACATGCCCCAACGAGCGCTGAATTAAATAGCACAATTTGGCGTATTTTGACTAACACTGTTGGTACTAAAATACAGACTCAGATTGCAGAAACTACCGGGAAAGAAAAGAATGAATCTTTATTTCCAATGATAGGTTGCTACGCTGCTGCTACCTGTAGACCGGTTTCGATCGAACTCTTTGGTTCTCATCAGTACAGGGGAAGCATGACAAGCGAGCACACCTATCATTGGAAAATTGAAACACTCTATAGCCACAATATTGTTCTGCCTAGGCAGTACAATACAGGTGGCGTCATCCTAGGCAGAACAATATTGTGGCTATAGGGTGTTTTAATTTTCCAATGATAGGTGTGCTCGCTTGTCATGCTTGCCCTGTACTGACGAGAACCAAAGAGTTCGAAACCGGTCTACAGGTAGCAGCAGCGTAGCAACCTATCATTGAAAATAAAGATTCATTATTTTCTTTCCCGGTAGTTTCTGCAATCTGAGTCTGTATTTTAGTACTAACAGTGTTAGTCAAAATACGCCAAATTGTGCTATTTAATAGCCCAGAGAATAGCTGTTTTAGCATAATTTGGTTAATCCTTATTGTATAAGGTCTCAGCAAGTGGCTTGAGAACTTTTTCTCACATGTATAAATATTTATATGTCATATTATGATTACCACTTGCCAAGTAGTATTCTCTTACTATTTATTATAATGTATCTCTGACAAAAAGGTAAATTAATAAAAATCATACTTCTGGGCAACCTTTAAACTTTATAGGTTGACGCTCAGGTTGGCCACACAAATTACTACATTAAAGTGGACGATACTAGGCCATGTAAACGCTTGATAGTACCAACTTATTAATTTTTTTAAGAAAATTGGACACAAAACACCAATAGAAATTTCCAAGTAAAAATATAAAATGTAGCACAAATATTTTTAGAAAAGCAAATTTTCTTCCCCTTTAGAAAAAACCTGTAACGACGCCCATGGCTAAAGAAACGGTCATGGAAACATCTAACCTGAAATAATTTCCTTTACGCTAGCTTTAAAACCTTAATTAACAAAGTATCTGCGTATAAAAATCAAATACGTCCCATTTAAAAAGCATCTACAACATTTTTATTGTCTCCTTTTCTCGTATAGTACGCTCGGCACCCACTGATTCCATCTTTTTTTAATTTCTGTAACCAATACCGGCCATTAATACCATAAATAAATGACCGTGTATGAAATACAGTAAATATGAGTTTCTGTCACCATACACGGGGTACACATAGGCGCACTGTCAAAAATATGGGGGCGCCGCATCACGTGCTGTGTTCGGAGCGTCCCGCTGACTTTATATGCATATTGTCGCATGTCATAATCGTCAGGGGCGTAACTAGAATTTTTTGTATTCGTTTGAAACCAGGGAATGAATAATACAGTAAAACCTCTGTTTGCGATCAACTCCATCTTTATATCTTTTGACCACCTGCGTTAAACGAACAGTTCTGAATTTCCTATATTTAAAAATGGAAATATCATTAGTTTATATTGCTCTTTACCGACCTATCTGTTAAACGACCGCGGGAACTCATCATCGGAATTTGTAGTAAACATTTACCCTTTATTAGAATCAGTAAAACCAGACCCGACAATTCTTAATTATTCTTAATTACTTTAAAGGCTGATAAATTTTGTTTTAAACAGTGTTTGTGTGTTTTGGGACTAATGTGAATATTTGAAGATGACGGGAAAAAGGAAATGTCTCTCTTTAAGCGATAAAATTGAAATAATCGAGGAAAGTCAAGGTTTAAGTACCAGGAATTTGGCCATAAAATTTAAAGTGGGTAAGACCTAAGTGACTATGTTGCTTCAAAGTAGATAAACCAGGAGTTAGAAATTTCAAGAAGGTGGAAACGCTGAACAAAAAAGAAAATTTCCCAAAACCGGAGTGGCAGTGGACCAAGTTGTTAATAACTGGTTTTGTAAGGCGCGAAACAATCACTTACCAATATCCGGGCCCATTATTCAAGAAAAAGCCTTCGAGTCTGCTTAATGTCTACGACTAGATAACTTCAAGGCATCAAAGATGGTTAGGAAAATTCCATCGTCGGCACGATATTACCTTTAAGATGTCATATCGAAGACCTAACTGCTTGGAAAGGAAGGCTATTGACCATTTTAAAGGATAATGCCCCAAGAGACATATTTAATGCAGATGAGACAGGTCTCTACTATCGTGCATTGCCAACATAAACATATGCATTGAAAGATAGATGATAAGTGTACTGGAAAAGAAACAGCAAAACAATGATTTACAATTCTGTTCTATGCTAATATGAAAGGTAAGAAGGAAGAACCACTTATAATAGGCAAAAGCAAAAATCCTCTATGTTTTATGGGCACACATATCGATAAGTTACCTCTCCAATAATGGGTCTCAAACAAAAAAGCGTGGATGACAGCAGACATCATGGTAACATGGCTTCACAGATTTAATACCAAGATGAAGAAGCAGAATAAAAGAGTGATATTGTTTCTGGATAATGCAACGTCTCATCCCAAAATTACACTGCATAATGTCAAGCTTATTTTTTTTCCACCCAATACTACCTTACATTGCCCACCTCTGGACCTCTGCAGAAGCTACCTTATTATATAAGAGGCTTTTAACATGTATAGACAGGGGTTGTTCTGTAAGAAATCGCGCGGGTAAAAATCTTATTAGATTAAGTACTGTCATTAAATTTGGCAATATTCTATCCAACTTTTTAATGATGGCAATACTGTAACTACCCTGGAAACTTGCATGCGAGTTGTGTCAATTTTCAAACATATTTCCTAAATGTTTTCCATTCTTCACACTGTAAACGAGAACGTTTCCAGATTTAATGCATGTCGGAACTGTATAATATTAAGTAGGGTTGAGAAAAGAGGTCGCAGTGTATTTCTGTATACTTAATTAGAAAAAACAATCGATAATCTAAACGAGAAACGCTATGCTGATCATGTTCCGCCACTGGATTATCCGATCTTCGGTATAGTTATTCAGTTGCCTCAGAAACGGCGGGGTTTCCAAAAATATGAACATCATATACGTTGATGATTTTTTAAATTTATGTAACTTGTTTTTGTAATATTAATGTTTTGGTAGTCAATATTTCTACTGTCCACTGTCGGGGACAAAAAAGGAGACATAGAGAGTTATTTTGTCACGGAACGGTAAGGTTATCTACTGTTTTATTACGTGTATAAAAATCGAATATTAAGAAGAGAACGTATTTCGAGAAATTACTTTGTTTTTCTTATACGGAGATGAATTATTATAGAAACCGTTCATATACCACGCCAAACTTTTGATCCAGCGTGTAATTATTTGTAACCCACGGATCTTTTTACCAAGATTCTCACGGTTTTAATCTAGCATGGCCAAATATCGCCATATAGACAAGTACATCAACATTTCTAGACTATATACTCTTGTTAATAATGATAGATTGTCAAAAGTTAATTTAAAAAAAGTAATAACATTAACTGTCCTTTATGTCAATGTATTCAATATCGGGTTTTTTGCTAATAAAAAGGATCAGTGTGACCTGTGCGAGTCTATAAAAATTCAGTTGATGATGAGAAAGAAAATTTGGAAAATAATTACAGAAGAACATTTGGAAGGAAAACTATTTAGCCGTGAAGAGAAAGACAAGGACAAAGGAAAAGCGAAAATTGAAGAAATTGTGTTATCTGCTTATGAGTTTCAGGCTGTGTTGCCTGTGCCAGTGAGGAAAACGTTAGCATTTTTCTATAAATTTTGCCTAAAGAGCTATAATTTTACGGTAAGTTATAAGGCTTGTTCCAACCAGCCGTTTGGGACTAGTTTTTAATTAGAAATAGAGTCTACCAGATGAATATTGCATGTAGGCCCCAGGATGTCTTGTTAAGTCTTACAACTGGTTGATTGTATTTGACAACTGTCAGAAACTGATAGTTGCAAGAGACCTATTGTAAGATATTTTAGCCTGTTGGCATAAAGTTTATTTTGTTTTAGGTAAGCGAAGTACGAAACGATAAACCCAAAGCTTTTTTGGCATGAAGGTCTTGGGCTTTGAGGTGTCGTAGACATTTAGACCTGTATTTTGATTTATTTGGAGGAACTTTCAATCATAGACAAAAGAGATGCGCGTATGGGAGGGATAGATAGGCAACTTAACATACTAAATTGGTTCTCTAATAGCGCCATACGCGACTGGTTAAAGAACTAAATGTAGCAATGGCGGGGGGTCAGCGCCTGAGACAAAAAACGATTTTTTTTTTCAAATTCTTCCTGTTTTCTTCCAAGCCGTTAATCTCTATCCTAGAGCAACGATATTTGAACTACATTTGAAGTTAATATGAACATAAATAGTTGTACAATACAACATTAACTACTAATACAAACTTTATAAATAAATGGTCAAAATCCTTCTTCAATGCCCTAATACTTCAAGCAATATTTAACCCCAACATATAGACATCTTAATTCCCATCTTTACCCATATTTGAACCGTCTTCGTCGATTAGCCAAAAATTCTCGGTAACAAACAAATGCGAATATCGTGATCGGACCCCCAAAAAGTACGAAATTGCTGGGGCTGGCGTACCATTACTAAAAAGGGCCCACAGAACGTGCCGGAATTTCTTGGTGATTTCATGGGCATTCTTGAGAGGATTCACATAGCATCACGAATTTGATGATAATCGCCGACACTTGATGTATATGGCTGAAAATTGACTGGTTTTCGAATACTTCGCCAGAAAATTAACGCACCACTTTAATAAGCTGATTTTATAGACAAACAAGAAATATGAAATACACGCTATTCAAATTTAATCTATTTTTTATTTCCAGTAAAATACAAGGACCCAATAATTATTGTAAAAATTACAGTTTATTGAAAAGATAGATAGTCGGAAGAGGAGAATAAGAAAGGGCTAAGAAATGCTTGCCAACGTTTCACTTTAATGGTTTAAAGCTTCTTAAGGGCTTGCATTTATAAAAGGGGACGAGCCAATAGCAAATATAACAATAACATAATTAGTTCCTACGTGGTACCTTATATGTAAGGCCTGTCCCGAAATATAACAAATTTACACTTTGCCTTTGAATGGGATTATCCAAGGGTGGCCATTAACAAACAATGAATGAATGAATAAATGCAGGTAAATTATGGTCCGTACTTAAAAATGTCTTAAAGTAAACTGCAAATTCGGAAGACCTAATTTCATTATTAAAGTAATAGTTTGGTGATTTGAAACCGATTTTTACCTGATTCAAAATGAGAGGGTTAATCCCATAAAACAAATTATGTTCTGAAGACTGTATATATAGCCACTCTAGTTAGTTTTAAGTTTAGTAATTGTTCTTACCTCGTGTGTAATACAGCGTTTGTTTAATCGTGTATGAGTAATGGAAAACATGTGCGAGCTCAATGTATCTCAGGAGATAACCCCGTCGAAAAGCAGAAAACGCTTTTCTGTGGAAACTAGGGAAGTTATAAACAATGTTTATTTAACTCTCATTGAACGTGCGGTCAGCAAGCAAGCAGCGTTAGAAGAAACGGCCACATTAACAAAAATTCCAACATCAACTGTATGGAAAATAGTGAATAATCTCATTTTAGCGAGGAAAAAAAGAACCGATACTGGCATTTTCTCGAAGGTAGATGGAAGTGATCAAGATATAATATGGCATAAAATTTACAAGTTATACGAGGAGCAAAGCGTGCCTACATAAGATAATTTACTTAAGAGGCTTGAACAGGATGAAACTGGCGTTAAATGTGGCAGAACAACGTTATGGAAGTGTATCCAACACATGGGTTTTAGATTTAAAAAAATTAACAAAAGACAAGTTTTAATGCAATCCAATAGAATTCGGGAATGGCGATCCAAATATCTACAAAAAATTAGGATTTACAGAGATCAGCAAAGGCCGATTATTTACTTGGATGAAACCTGGTTCGACACATATGATACCCCGGAAAAGGGTTGAGTTGACTCAAGCGGCAAGTGTAAAAGAAGCGCGCCTTCAAAAAGAGGTAAACGAATTACGATTTTGCATGCTGGATCTAAAGACGGATGGATTCCAATGGACTTTCTCTGTCTGCAAAAAAACATTAAAGATTCTTCTCTGGATTACCATGAGGACACCACTGCTGATTTATTTAAAGATTGGTTTAAAAACAAGCTAATTCCAAATATACCTCCGAATAGCGTAATTGTAATGGACAAATTCTAAGCAAGGAAGGAACAGAGAGTTTAAATTTCATACCGGAATTCATACAGGGAGCTCCAAACAAAAGTTCTGGAAGATAAAATAATTGTAACCGATTCAAGAAAATGTAACACCCTGTTCCTGTATACTGCGACCGACAATTTTAATACTTTATTGTAGAGATTCTAAAAAATGGTTGATGTTCCAAATTTGAAACAATTATCACAGAATATAAGAGAGAAAACGCAAAATACGAGAAAAAGGATTGAAACTTTGCCGCACTGTATAACGAAATAAACGCGTTTTAGACCATGCATATATTTGCATTTTTTTCTTATACGTCATAAAAAATTGGAACAAGATCAAACAACCCGTTCAAAAGTTGTTACATTTTAAATTCGTTCTTTTATTTGGTAAGCCAGTGTATCTTTGATTCAACAATAAAGCATTGTCTTCAGTCTTCGTCGATATCCGACGGTACCTACACCCAAAAGTCAAAATGTTGTGCCTAAGCTGAGTTCATTTAATTATTCCGTTGCGATGGAACCGTAGATGGAACCCGATAGTGTCACTGCCGGTTACACTTTACACTGACAGCTAAAACGGTGCTGATTGCCTACATCTCAAAGGATTAACGTTTTTAAGAAGTTATCTCTAGATCGCCCACGATTCTTATTAAATAAAAATGTCTGTGTTACTGTCGATTTTTCGTCGCTAATATTTATAATGTAATGGTTGTTTGTGGGGTTGCAAAGAATACCCTATAATCAGTATTTCTCGTATCGTTGCAGAGTAGTAAAAGATACTGCAAAAAACTAATTATAGTATATCTTTAAATGGCGCGAATTAATAAATGTTCATTAAATATGCCAAACGCATACCGGGATATCGAGAACAATTTAAAATCCATTGTGTTTACATGAAAGGATCCAAATAATGAGCATTCTTTAGGTAGGTCGACCCTGAATTTATCGCAAGCTATTGTTAAATTTGAGGATTTACCATTGTTATTGGGAAAAATCCCTTAATCAGGAGCGTACACTGGGGAAGTTTTTAAATTAAAAATCTTAAACATGCTTATTCTCCTAAAATTGTATTATA
Source organism: Polydrusus tereticollis (assembly GCA_963920685.1). Lineage (NCBI taxonomy): Eukaryota > Metazoa > Arthropoda > Insecta > Coleoptera > Curculionidae > Polydrusus > Polydrusus tereticollis. Next base: position 12,114,176 of record OY987333.1, read on the forward strand.
TTATATTCGTAGGTATTTACAATAATATATGAAAACATTTAAAAAATTGTATTAACTAATAAATAACAATGGGTGGTTCTATTTTACATAATATAATTACAAAAACAAGATATTATATAAAATCCTACGAACAAAGTATTTTCAAAAATCGAATAATACTTTGTCGTTATGGCTTAATTATAGTCCGATTCGGAAAATGAACTTTTATTAACATCGTTTATAAGCGGTTCAACCATTTCTTCGATTAATATATCTACCTGCCATATTTTGGCTTCCTCTTCTATCACATGATCGATAAACTTTTTCCACTTTCTGCACTGATTTTCATTAAAGAGTCTTTTAAGTTCACCATTTAATTAGTCGTGTTTTTTCTGGCGACATCTGTCTTTATTTGAGCCCATATAGGTTTTATCGGGTTTAATTCGCAGTGGTAAGGAGAGAGTTTGAGCACAGATATTCCTCATAACTTTCCCATTTCATCGACTACATATCTTTTGAATGCATTTTTATGTAAACTGGCTAGTACCAATAGTTAGTTAGGTTAGTTTTTAAGGAATCTAATGGAAATTCTATTTGTCTTAAGCTTAGCTATTCTGTTATTTCACTTTTACGCCGTGTCAAAGGGTGGGACTAAAAATGAACATTGCAAAGACAAAAGTAATGAGCCCAGAAAACATACAAATCCACATAGACAACATCGCTATCGAAAATGTAAATGAATACAATTACTTGGGTCATATTATAACATTAGGGAAAGAGAATAAATCGAAAGAAATATCAAGGCGAATAAAACTCTCCTGGGCTGCATTCGGAAAACTTTCATGCATATTAAAGAACAACGCTATTACCATAAACCTGAGACGCAAAGTTTTCGATGCCTGCATTCTACCTGTTGCTACATATGGAATGGAAACAATTGCCATTACCCAAATAAACGCCAACAGACTCCGAATAATGGAAAGGGCAATGGAGAGATCAATGCTTGGTGTCAGTCTAAGAGACAAAATAAAAAACGAAGACATTAGGAGGAGAACTAGGGTTAAGGATATAATCGAGAAGATTTCAGAACTAAAATGGCAATGGGCGGGCCACGTGGCAAGACTGAGCGACGAGAGATGGACACCGAGAATCATGAAATGGAGACCGAGGGAAACAAAGCGGAGTACAGGCAGACCCCCTCTACGATGGTCGGATGATATAAAGAGGATAGCAGGTAGAAATTGGTATCAGAAGGCTTGGGACAGAGATCAATGGAAGGAATTGGGAAAGGCCTATGTTCAGGAGTGGACGAAAAGTGGCTGAGGAAGAAGAAGAAGACTTGTCGGTAACTTTTCCGTCAGACTAGAGTGATAACTTACATTATCCACTACAATTATTTCATCTTTTGGTATAAGATCCAACATTTGCTCGAAACATTCTTTAAAGACATCGACATTCATATCTTGGTTAAACGAAGCCTACAGAACTGTAAATATTGGTTACGATAAGTCGATGCTATTCTCCAGATGGCGGTCTTAATCCAAGAAGGCTTGCCTTGAACTTTTAATATTGTCATCCTGCCAAAATTTAGTCACAGTGTGGCCTTCATTTAGCCATGTTTCGTCTAGGTGAAATATTTTTTTGTTTTCCTCTCTGACTTTTCGGGTGCTTCTTAAGTAATTTCTTCTCCATATCGATTGCCTATTATGTTTTTTCCACCGAAAACTCATTTTTTTTAATAATTTCCAAAGCGTATTTTTACACAGAAGTGGGTAGTTCTGGTCTTTTCGGATTGAGGACAAAATTTTGTCCAGCCTGGGAATTTCTTTTTTTAACAAGAAACTATGAACTTTTCGCCTTATTAAAACGTCATCCAGCTCAAGTCTTGGTCGTCCTGGAGAAGTTTTGGAGGTTTGACGCCAACACTTTTTTCTTATTTTAAAAGTTCATATGCTGTTGTTTTCCCAACATTAAGCATATCTGCTGTAAACTGCACTGCATTGTCAACACGCATTCTTAGATTTAATAGAATCGTAACAGTTAAGAATTAATTTTTTTTCATTTACTGTACATGGACCGACTCTAGGGCGTTTAGGCAATTGTTGAAATATCTCCATATTTAATAGAAAAAAACACTGACACTTCACACTTTGACTAGTTTCATTTCATAGATATAAATAGGTACATTATTCCAATAGAGGTACCCATAAAGGCACAATAACAAAATTAGCAAACAGGTAACCAGGATTAGATACAAAAAAAGGAATAAACTGATTAGAGCAGAAACGGAATAAATACCTAGACTAGGTACATTATTCCAATAGAGGTACCCATAAAGGCACAATAACAAAATTAGCAAACAGGTAACCAGGATTAGATACAAAAAAAGGAATAAACTGATTAGAGCAGAAACGGAATAAATACCTAGACTCTAATTAGTTTTGATAAAATTGCTTTCTAAAATTTCAGGTAAATTGGACGGCTATACATAATTTTAAGCTTAAAATATTTAAAGACAAAACTTGAATTTAATGTCGATGCTACTAATTCTGCACAAATTTAAAAATTCAGGTCCGTTTATAACTATACAGGCCAAAAAATCTTGCACGTCTACGGAGAAGACGGTTTTGATTGGTTTATTACTTCATTTAAAGATAGACTATAGTTACATAACAGATACTTTTGCAGCAGTGTCGTAACTAAGGGCATGTGCGCCCCCCCCCCCCACGGCAAGATTTTGAAAGCGCCCTGCTATTTTGCACCTGTCTGAATCCTTCACACTTACACTATAGTAAAAGGTATTGTCATTTGTAAGCGTTGCCTAATATAGAAGGATATAAAGTATTGTAGAGAACAAAGAACAATTTTTTGTTGTAAAAATAACGAAATTTTAAAATAATGTACTGCAATTAAACAACGTGATAATTAAAACGGACATAAAGTTTATTTTTAACTTTAATATTGTGATAATAAAACTATTATTTTTGTCGATTTTTATTTGATTTATTATTTTCATCAAGGGACTTGAGGGCGCCCCCCGCAATGCGGGGCCTGCAGGGGCGGTTTTTACGCCACTGTTTTGCAGATATTGTAAATATGGCTGAACTGGCAATTCAAACACATTTTATAAACATGTTAATATAAATTTTTAAACAAAACAGAAAAGGTAATAAAGAACCTAATATATGTCAGTTTATTTAAAAACTAAACCTATTAAATAAGCACAAATAAGTAACAAAGTTGGATAGACAAGAAACTTTTATAAGGACCCAAGAAAACGTCACCTGTGCATTTTTGGATTATTAAACCTTTTATAAGTATCTTAGTTACTTTTAAAGCAAATAGTTACTTTTTTAAAGTGTATAGTTACTCCTTAAAAATAACTAGGTACAAGATACTGTTAAAAAAAAACGAAGTTCTAGTTACACTTGGTATGTTTAAAAAAATATCTTAGTTACTAAGCATCAAGTTATTTTAGGTAACTAGATACTTAAAAGTATCTTTTTTGTTAAGTTACTCTTAGCTCTGATAAGAACAGATACTGACTGATGAATTTCCCAAGTTCTCATTAAGAACAGCATGTTGATTTCTGACCCCAAAATTTTCCGGCAAATTAACAGGATCCATGTCGAAACGGTACTGGTTTCGAATAACTATTTTTAACCCTATAAGTCAGTAATGGTCCTGATTCTGACCATTGACCCCTGAGAAGGATATTTTAAAGTTCATATTGAGGGGGGTGTAACCATTAACATGTTCCGAAATATCGAACCACAAAATAAACGTCCGTACCGATGTAGTAGACTTATAAAAAATGACCGTAAAAAATGTAGATCTTATCTAAAAAATCGATGATCGAAAAATATGAATTCTTTCGTTTTAGTTTTGAAAGGTAGCGACCGCGGGGGGCACGAAATAAGTCTGTCATTGTGCGGGGCCACTATTACCGAGCATAAATATCGGAATATGGGGTTTCACTGTTGGAAGGTATGTTATGGTATTTTAGGCATATAAAGTTGCAAAATGGGCCCTTGATCGTTCCAATAAATAACTTCACATTATACAATTATACATGGTGGGCTAATTTGTCAAATTTTGGTTACCCACCCTGTATAGATAAACAATTACCTGTGCGTATGTGAGAATGTATGAACGCAAACCATCACGGAAAAAAATGAAAAGCAAAAAATGTCAACAATAATGTATCTTTTCATTTGCAACAGGTTGTAACATTTATCCTAACATTTGCTAAAAAAAAATACTAAAATTATTTTAAAACTCTCAACTGATACTTGTGAAATCTAATATACGTTCTATCAATATAAGTGAGACAAGAATATACTATTAATCGTTAAGGCGGCTCCAGACCAATAAATTTGTGTGTTGAATGTTGTGCGTTGAATTCGACGAAAATATTTGCGGCGCAAATTTTTGTTTTTTGTTGACATTTCATGATAAATATGTGCGTTGTGCGGTCGTTTTTACTGCGATCCATTTTCGTGCGTACTGAGTAGTTAGTAATTGGTGTTTGTATTTGCATAAAAAATAATAATAATTCGGTGTGTACGTATTGGTAAATAAAAGTAAACATAGCGATATGGACTGGTCAAATGAGGATGCTTTACTTCTGATTCAGGAGTATCAGAAATATACATTATTATGGGACCCCAAACACAAGGAGCATTTCAATAAAATAAAGAAAAATGATGCCTGGGAAGAAATAACGGCATGTAGTGTTGAAATAGATGAAGCCAAAAAGAAAATGTCAAGTTTAGGTAATTCAGTATTATATAAACTGCACACTTTTTTTTCATTAGTTGGGAGGACATGATGGCACCCAAACAATACCTACATACAACCTGCGAATAACGACAGAAATATTTCATAAAAATAATTTTTAAAAAATATTTAAGTCCACATCAAAACAAGCATTCGACGCAAAACTCTTTGAAGTTGTCAGAAAAACCGACAGACCGGTGGATAGCGTGTGTTGTATCTGGCGCAAATATTTGCGTGTTTACTTGTGCGGCGCACAGTCCACATCTATAAATATTTTGACGAAAGCAAGCAAATTTGCGTCAAATACAACGCACAACGTAAAAATTTATTGGTCTGGAGCCGCCTTTACATTTTATTGTGTAAAATACGTAATGATATGTGAATTTTTTTACAATTTCTATGCAACTTTATTCCAAGTATAAAATTTGTAATTTAAAACAATTTGTTGTAGAAAATTGAACAAGTGTCAGGTTATATACCTATCCAAATATAAAAATCACCAGAAAATTTGCAGTATTTATTCCACTGACTTAAAATGTGTAATTTAAAACAATTTGTTCCAGAAACTTATACAATTTTCCAGATTAATACCTATCAATATATGAAAGTTTTTAATATTTTGTAGTATTTACTACACTAGTTTAAAATGTGGAATTTAAAACAATTTCTTGGAGAACCTTCAACAATTGTAATGGTTTACACTCATTGAAATATAAAAATCTACAACAATTTTAAAAGCAACTATGGTTCAGCCTTTAATACTTATTTTGTTATTACTGTGTATCCGTAGGCTGAGTAGCTGGCTCTGGTGTAGATCTGTCGATTTAATAAAACACTGTATTTAATTCCAACAGCATTTTATTCGTAAGGTAGCACTAACGTTTTATTTACAATATTCACTTAATAACTTCCCACTGTCTGAGAATACACTACATCAAATTACTAGTTACACTTCAAATTGCATTCACACATACGTTTCCATAATACTCAATACTTTCACATTGTATTCATTGTATTAACTTGTTGAACTTTGTTTTTGTTAACTTTAACTACATAGTACAATACAAGAAATGTAGACAATTTCCACTCGGTGACGTGCTTTACTTTTTAAAAGCAGTCGTGCGACATGCACCGCCGAACTTTCGGGGAACAGTCCCCTTGATAAACTTATATTTTATGCGTTTAGCCAAACTCTGCTTGGCGACCGTCTGGAGGCTGCGTTGCCTCATCCCTTCTCGAGTCTGTCTCCCTTCCTCACGCAGCTTGGTAGGTGATTATTTTTGGTGAAGCGCCTGATTACATATATGACAACAATGCCGCGCTGTTACTATGTGGGTTTTATGATGAATCTTGGATATTTACGTATACGTGAGGAAAAGAGATGAACAATAAAAAACGCAGACAGCACAGCGTTTGTTATTGCATCGTGCGATAGCTACATAAGCGTTATATATACACTATATACATCAATTAGACTTCCAAGAATGCCATCAGTGGCGTACTTTGCTTTAACACTCAGCGTGTTCTCAACAGCAGTATTACTAAACTACTTTTAAATGTGTAATTTAAAACAATTTTTTGCAGAAACTTAAACAATTTTCAAGATTAATACATATCAAAATATAAGAACCTTTAACAATTTGTAGTATTTACTATACTATGATAAACCAGCTTCCGATATTAAGTACTTTAGATTGCTATAGAGACTGCTGGAGCATGTGTAGATTATTTATAAACTCTTATAGCATAAAGTGCCAAACTATTATTTCAATATATTTCTTACAATAGTTTTAAATCCAACAACTTTTTGTAAAACTTTTTTGTACAACTTGTGTTGGATAGTTGGACAATTTGTTAAAAAAAAGAAAAAATACGATATAAAAATTCACAACAAATTTTTGTTTTCCCTATATTTACAACAATTTGTGGTAAATTTAGCTACAATTGTAGTAAAAATCACAATCTTTTCTTTCGTGCATCCATTTCGAAAAACAATCAATATGGCCACTAAATTCATCAAGCAAAACACATTTGTTTGCTTTTTCTCCATCACAAGACTAAAACAACTTGTTATGAACCTTATTAAAATTAATAGAACAAGATAATAGCACAGTATGAGTAGCAATGAAAAATATCCAACTTTAATTACTTTCCAAAGTAGAAAACAAATGTTGTAAGTTTAGACACCCCGGGAAGCTTGAAGAAATCATCACAAGGGTATCGGAGTTAATTTGGAAGCTGTCTTGCCAAAATATGATTAATAAAAGACTTAAAATTAACGGAACGTCGAAAGAAATTGATGGACTGTTGTTTCTAGAGGTCGTTAGGGATTTAATATATTAATTTTGTGCATTTTGTTTGCATTTTGAGGATATGCTGCCCCAGGGTCAGATATGAACCATAGTAGTCTTGATGCAACGTCAAATACCTGTCCGGTTGTCATACTGAAAAAAGGTGCATACTATAGTTCAATAGTTATTTACATTACTAGATGCGAAAGTTAATCTTTCGGTGTGAGGAACATCAAAAAAGGCTTTCGCATCGTGTGGTGTATTAAATTTTTTCTACTACTGTTCTCTGATCAATATATTATTAAGTAATGAACTTTGATTTTATTCAAATTATAATGATAAAATAAGGTTTTTCCACCTGTAAAATAATCCATGAGAACTAGTTATTTGAGTACTGTCAGAGTCTGCCAGTTCGAATTTTTTAATTTCGCTAGTCTAAAATGTTCTCCCAAGACCAAAACGTTGCTATTCAGAAGGCGGCCGATTTGGCATGTGCCTCACTGTTACCTGAGAAGTCGAAAGATAGATACTATCAAGCGTACGACCTGTTTCTGGAATGGTTCGCGGATAAAAACGTTTCTCAAATTGACGAAATACATTCCTTGGTCTAAAAAAAGGTATGGAGTTTCAGAATATGTGGCAAAAATCTCTCAAAAATATCAATAATCCATGAAAATATACGTTGTGAACTTACTCTCTCAGCTCTCTACTCTTCTTTGATGTGGAAAACACAGAGATGGACAAAAATTTCTCGAATTTTCCCGAAAGGGCAAAAGGTCTGACCAGACGTCAGAATTTCGTTTCACCAAATGACACCGATGACAGTTTGCCGTTAAACCCAAGAACCCGCCAAAAAGGCCACAGAGAATAAACCATATTTGAGAGAACATAACCTAAAAATGCGAAGCGGTTTTGCGCACGGAGGTAGTTCAATTGACTTGCGATTCTACGACACAAAATAAAACATAACCAGAGCAACCTGAAAATAACAACGTTACAGCCATATTATGAAATTATTTATTTCTCTTTGAGTTTGGGTAGTTTTGATCAGGGGCATGTCACTAAAACACGAGAGTAGGGCAACAAGCAATTTATGGGCAGTTCATGTCAGGGGGGCGGGAGGGTTTGACATACTGACAACACTGATTTAATTTTTATGACAACACGACTTTTCTTTATAAAATGGGTTTAATTTGATCTTGGAATGAATTAGTGGGGCTTTTTGGTAAGTTTATAGTGATATCTAAGTCCTTAGTTAATTTTTTCATGAGCAAGTGAGTTCTTTCTTGGGATATTTTTTAGCTGAAACTTCGCTGTCGACCATGCTTTGGGATTGATGATTTTGGAAGTATATTTATTGTAAGTATTATACTAAAGTAAGTTGATAAGTATAGTTTTAGATTCACAACTTTCTAATAATGATCTTTTGAAGTGTGTCTGGGTAAAAATGTTATTAATTAGTTCCTTTCTTATTTTTGAAAACTGGTGAGTCACTTCTGTTAACCTACCTTGCTTGCAGTTAAAGTATTAATATTTTTACATACACCTACACTTTCTCTTATGTTTAACAGCTTGTAGTAATCTTTATTTTTCTGTAGCTTGTAGTTTCTAATAACTGTCTGTGAATGTATCAAAATACTTATATCACTTGCATAATATAGTCGGCCACTAACTGAAATAAATAAATACTCACTTAAGTACTTACTGCATTGCCTTCTATAAAATACAAGTTTAGAAAATGTTTTTGGTTTAAATACTATTAAACTAGTCTGTGTCTAGGTACAGGACAAACATTTTGTTTGTAGTTAAACATTGGATATATGTATACCGTTTTTGATATTCTTTAGTCTACTTATGTTTAGGTTAGTTCGGTTTATTTTCAAAAATACAGTTTAGCCTGAGATGAACTGGAGAGGAGAATGAAGTTAACTATAACTTATAAACCTGGGCATTAATGAGTTAATAAAAAAAGACATTTAATAAATTAAAATCCAATATAGGAAGAATAACATAGGTATTATATTTTTTCCATGAATTTGTTTGCAAATTTAGTGATAGGTATGAAGAGTATTTACTGGAATATGTTCCTTTAATTGGGTTTTACTTGTTTTCGTACAGTGTGGGGTTATACAGTAGAATATACAGTGTCCTCGAATGTAGTCTTTGAGAGCGTAAGCTTTTACATGTGTTTCGGGGAGGGTACAGCTGATACCAGCATTACTACATTGCACCTGCTATGCAATTTAACTGGCCAATGTTTCTCTCCTCACTCTAATTGGGCAAAATATAAAAGTTTTAGTACCTATTGTACCTTATATTCTAATTGAATAGAATTTTTTTTTTCTGTTTCAGTCTAACCACACTCCTAGGCTTCCTTAGCTGTAATAATTATCAGTGAGAAAATCTAATTTCTTAAAAATATCATGACATCAGTGTTGTATATTGTATTCTTAAATCATATGTAGGTATCTTTTTAATTTAAATATTCTAAATAAATATATTTTGATCATATTTTCTTTTATTATGATAATTCACTAGACATTGTTTTATAATTAAAAAAACAGTAATAAAAACAATTAATGTGTAATAAATTTTAAGGTTTTGATTCAATTTGGTTGTAACATTACTATATAATTGTATTCCAGAAGATATATTTTTAAATTGGTTAGAAATTATCACAAGCTGCTCACATTTACTTATAAGGCAAGCAGCTTGTGTATTCCTGCCAAACATATATCTTTTGAAATCCAACTGTAATGTTACAATCAAATCGAATCAAAACTAAAATTTATTTAAAAATTATAATATATTTTCAAATATACCCGCGCATTTCTTCAGTCGGTATGTCAGATTTCTGTAATGCCATCATGACATTATCGGTAAAATATAATTATATTTGGCCGGTGGGTTAGCCATGCAGTTGGTTCATAGATGGCCCATGTTTCGAAACTTTAACATTGTTGTAACATTTCTCTAAGCTTTATTGTTCTGTGGTTTTGATTATTTTTTATCGCTACCCTTAATATTTTATTAGCTAGCTTCGTGAATGAGAATAATTATTTTCTCGTACAATAAAGCATATTTTCTTGACTTCGACTTTTGATTATAATGGAGATTATTGACCTTTAATTAGAACTTGAGGTTAGGTAACAGTAATAAATTATTTCGAAAATTTTTAGCATTAAAACAAGTGATTATGCAATTCTAATTATAATCTTTAAGTAAGTTTACATAATTAATTTTTTAAATTAATTTTCTCATTAATTACTACCCCATATAGTATAAGAGAGAGTGGTTGAATTAAGACAATTTTTCTCATGCAGACCTGTGCATTTACGTTTTGAAAAATAAAACAACACGTCTTCTCGCCACTAATTATTCATTAAAAATCAGTCTAAAAAATACGTAGCCTTTCGAAAAAGTGTTTTTGTTTAATTTCTTGGTCATTAAGGGGATAAAGGCGGCCAAATAGAATATGCCAATTAGGTGCACCTTCGCACAGCAGGAGACCTGGGATGTGCTGATGAGCTCCTGCAATATATTATAACGCGAAGATGGACTGTCATATTTCTAGAGCGAAAATTGCCTCAATATAATGTGGCGCAGATAAAAATATTTTAAATTAAATTTAACGGATCTAAAATAAATGGCAAGAGAGGTAACATAACTTTTATTGAACATTCTAAGTATAAGTCCTTAAAAAATGTATGTCTAAATAGGCTTAAATAGACTCTGAAATTTTCCTTGTTTCCCTGTATTTATTAGAGGCATCCAAACTAAGTTCACCAAAAGATCCGGTAAAACACCATCACAATTTATACGAAACCATATAAATGACAGGTGCACCGTCAACTTTCTATTAATTTAATATTTCCTTTTTATAAAATAAACTCCGGACAACAATAGAACGAAAAACGACGTCATAAACCATAACTCCTATGAAAAATGATAATTTTCGGCGGTACAGAAAGACTTTCCAATATCACTTAACACCGGGGTGCATTTTGGGCGTTCTACCATTTAAAAAATGGCCTCGACCTTTCTTTGACAACACATTTTAGAAGCTCCGGACCGAGCGGGAGTAGTCATTAGTCATTGAGGAGGCATTTACATAATATTCGAAAATAATCATTAATGGGACGAAGTATCCTTTGATACATCAACATTTTTGTGGTAGCTGAATAAATTTTATGTTAAGCATAATATGATGGTCCATCAATCCTATAAAATCATTGCACAGAGAGAGGGAGCGACAGAGAGGGAGATAGAAAGAGATATAAGCGTATTATAAATGTCTTCTTTTAATTTGCAATTGTGCATTAGTAGAAAAACAGAAACAAAAATTGAATATTTATTTTACTCGATTTCTTTTTACTTTAGAAGGACAAACTTATAGTGATAAGGGGAGTCTCCCTCACTTTTGTTCTAGTTCTCAATCTCAATCGCCTTTAATGTAGGCATCAGTTGTTATATTTTCCCATTGTTTTTTCTATTTTGGGGTTGCCCTGTGTTTTCTATACTTCACTATGTACAACAGGGGAGGAATGGGCCTAACTCTAAGGGTGTAATCTATGTATCAAAATAATAAGAAAAAAGTCAAATGTTGTTATCCAATATTCATTTGTTTTCAAGTTATATGGTCGTAGGAAAACTATAGTATTTCACTCGCAAGTAATAAAGCTATAGTATGCTAGTCAAATAATGTACTATTAATCTATAAATCCATCAATATTAGAGTAGAAATAAATTTACAAAAAATTTAAAACAACAAAAAATAATTAAAGAAAAAACACTTGGAAGCAGAAACAAACTCGCGACTGGTAAAAGGATATTTATCTAATAGACACTGCCCTATTCACTGCGCCATAAGCACATTTTAATGGAATTAAATAGATTAGTGATCCTTTTCGCCCCCAGATCCGATGAGAAAATTTGAGACCTAGTTCCGTTCGGTTGTATTAAGTGTCTTGTATCACTGAGTGTAGCCAATTTTAGCTCTTATTATTAAAAAATTAAGCTAGTAAAAGATGCAATAACTTTCAACTCTATATTTCAATTTCAACCTTTTAAGAGACGATACAACTATTGGCAACGCAGCTCTCTATCAAGCTGAGCACGGGACGCGCGAATTCAAATTTGCTGCAAAATTGCCTGTTTATTAACCTGGTATAGCGCCTCTCGCGGTTCTAAGCCGCTCATAAGGATTACACCTCTATTGCGTAACTATAATTTTCTTTGATTATATTGAAGTTCTGATTCGTTCTCTACGGTAAGAACCAACGAACCCTTACGGTATCTCGCTGCAGTGCTTTAAGGTTGTTAACATGATGTACATATTCATGTTTATCAATGTAAATATTGTAATATTGTAAGGGCGGTGAAAAGTGGAAGAATAAAAGACATTGCAAAATAAGTTGTTTAACCCCTGTCTAAAACAATATTTTTTTTTTATTGTAATATTTCTTAGAGTTCATTTGATAATAATGCTGTACTAAATATGACTTGCAATCATTTAAATTTGTATTTAGAAAAGTTGTTAGTAAACATCAAATTAATTATACTCCCACCAGTAGAAAAGCTTAGCTAATGGTCGAGCAATCTGAAAATGTTCCCGGTATGTACCTTAAGAATTCCTTTCGCGGAAGCTTTACTCATGCGCGGTATGTCGGATTTCTACGATTATTTTATTTTCTCCTAAAATTGACGTAGGTATATCTTCTCCAGAGCAGGTCGTCTCGACGTACCTGTTCGATGGAATCTTATTTTAGGGTAATTTCGATGCTAATCTATGAAAAACCGCCGGTAATTAGTTCAAATTAAAAAACTAATCAGGCCCAATCCACACATGTCCCCATAATGACAGCGATTTTTCATAAATCCGTAACGAGGCATTTTTGATTGGAGCGCAGAAGAGTTTTCGTTGAAAAGGCAAATGAGGGAGTGCTCGTTGTGAACGCACAGTAGGGGTCCCCGTCAGGCCGGGGGCAACGCGTAATATATGGGGGTCTATATAACTTGCTGTAATGGGTTACTAGCTGAAATTATGGGTAAAATCGGAAATTGTTTAGAGGAGTTATTGTTTATGGCGTATTGGATGGGTATTTATAATCAGTTAGTGCTATAGAAATATGAATAATTGGAAAATATTATTCCAAATTAACATTTGTTATTTAATATTGCGTGCTGGAGCAGTTCTAACTATTTTTTAGTATTTAGATTACCCACAATGAAAAATGGTCCAATAATTCTGTCTCAAAAAATTCCAGTCCAATCGTGTACTTCCTGCCTTGTCATGGTATGTGCTTCCTGAGTTATGCAAAAGTTTAGACGCTTATCATGCAATTTGCCAAAATAAACTGAGTCGTTGTATTCTATTTACATGTTCAGTCTACCTTGCACAGAATAGCGACATGATAACATAATTGACATAAAAAATTAAATTCCTTCCTGCTACCTCTGCGGTTTGTGCTCTTATTATCTGCAGAGTAGATTTTACTCAAAAAAAGTTTTTGGAGAGCTAATGTTCTTCACACGCTATTCAGATTGAAACTTCAATGGCTACTTTAAAACTTTAAATAGAAAATTGTGCACTACAAACCCACGGCGAATTTTGCGTTTACACTTGTACGGCGGGTCCTTTAAACAACATTTAAACTGGAAATGGTGTGAAAAGACCCAAAATTAGCAGCTTCCAAATTGACTTCTGCAATATCCAATATCAGAGAACTGAACTCAAACATCAATGTAGTCCATCAACATTTACACTCTGTCAAACCTCATGTTCACGCACTAACCGAAACAAAGGTCAGATCATCGATTAGAACGGTCAGCTATTTTATATCCTTGGTACGACTTCCATCACCGATTTAGGCGCAATTTTGATTTTTGCCTCTTTGTCCCCAGTGATATTTCTTGTCAACGAGAGGAGGCACTCGAGCCTAATGACTTTGATATAATATGGTTTAAAATGTCTATGCAGTGAACAACTAAATTCATTCAAAGCGATACATATTATAGATACTTATTCTCCTATATTGCTAATACTATTGATTTTTGGCAAACCCACCATCCCAATTCCGAAGCTGTGCGACTTTAACATTTATAAAACCAACGAATAAGGTCGCGAAGCTGAATCCTTTGCCATCAGTTCTGGACTCACCCAATTCGTAGGCGAGCTAATTCAGATTCCAGAACGAGATGGTGATTTTGCTAGTTTGCTGAATCTTTTCTCAACTTCAAACCCCGACTGGTACACCGTCACCGTGAATCCTCCGTTAGGAACGTCTGACCACAACCCAATTTTAGCATGCGAACGAACTATTAAATTAAAAAATTATCTTTACCGATAATGGCGTCAAAGTCCTACTGCCAAAAATCGTACCAACTTTCTTAACGCTCGAAACCAATGCAAGCAAGCCATAAACCAAAGCAAGGAAGCATAAAATCAAGAGAAACTTATCGAATGTCCTAACGGATCAAGATCATTTTGGTCAATAGCTAAGGCCGTCAGTCAGAACCAAGTCAACCATTCTACCTTTAACACGTTCTGATGGCACCATTGTGACCAAAGCACAGGAAAAAGCAAAGTTACTGGCGGAACTATTCTTTTCAAATTCAACTTTTAATTTTCAGGGAAAAACTCCACCGAGCATTCCCCCTGTAGAATCAAAAATGTCCGAGATTGTTTTCCGGCAGCACCACATTAAAAGAATCTTGATGAGTCTTGACACCCAAAAAGTTCTGGTCCTGACAAAATTCCAGTTATCGTAATTAAGACATGCGTTCGTTCGTAATTATTTACAGTGTTTATTGCATATTTATCTTAAGTTATTGGGCTATTAAGTATTAGATTGGCACCTGAAGGTATTTCAATTTGATTATTAACAACATTACATCGATTTTTTAAGGCTTTTTTGATTGCTAATGTTTCTAATAGGTTGAGTTTTCTAAACCGATATATACTCAACACAAAGGTAGAAAACTCAACCTATTAGAAACATTAGCAATCAAGAAAGCCTTAAAAAATCGATGTAATGTTGATAGTAATCAAATTGAAATACCTTCAGGTGTAATAGCCTAATAACTTAAGATAAATATGCAATAAACACTGTCAATAATTACGAACGAAAAAACCCATAATTATATAAACAATATCATTTTCTTAATTTTGTTAGATGTAAATGTAAATACCTCTATAATCACACCTGTAATTTAGTTGTACCTTTAGCCAATACCTGTAAATTAAGGACCAAAGTAAGCCATCATCTGTCAAATTTTTATTTTATTGACATACTGACATGTAGAATTTACTATTGTCTTATATGCCTTTGATAATGATCCGCAAGGGTTGAAACACGTGGCAGGAAACTGAATTAAATTGTGAAATATAACAAGTACGACTTTAATTTCCTCTACCATGGAACATCATTTTCACAAATCAATTATATTCCCTTCTTGCTGGAAAATTGCGCGAGTCCAGCCCATACCCAAAAGAGGTAAGAAGACCTTGCCAAATAACTATCGTCCAGTCGCATTGCTTGCGCTTATATCAGAAGTCATGGAGAAGGTTATCAACGAAAAAGTGTTTAAAGTACCTGGAAGGCTTCAACATTATTAGTGACCGTCAGTATGGATTCCGAAATTCTAGATAAGCAGGAGACCTTCTCGCTTATGTTACTTACGTTTGGAACAACGCAATAGAACATCACCGGGGGGTTGCACTGGACAATTGGACATTTCCAAGGTCTTTGACCCATTATGGTATGAGGGGCTCCTAACTAAAGTAAGAGCATACAGAATGCCGGTTCAATTTTGTTCTTGGCTGTCAAGCTTTCTTAAAGACCGTTCTTTGCGAGGAGCGATGGCGGATTTCGGATTTGGTTCAGACATATTTAACATTAATGCAGGAGTCCCTCAATGTTCTGTATTGTCGCACCCTCTTTTTACTATACATTAACAATAAATCCTATATATAGCTTCGCTGATGATAGCACACTTGCTTCATCTTTTACTTTGGCTTGAACATCGACTGCCAATGCACATCGCTATAGGCAGCAAGAGGTCTCACATCTCAACAAAGACCTGGAAAAAATTCTGTCTTGAGGTGACAGTAACTAACGCTAAAAAAAAGAGGCGGCAAAAGAGCTATTGCTTTAGAACCGGATATAGTCATGGCGGGACACTCGATTCCCTTGGCTTCATCAATTCATTTATTGGGCGTCAATATGGATAGTCATATGTCTCCCTGAGAAATAATCTCCAAAAACTCAAGACCAACGTGAATCGTTTCCTTTGCAGACGCACCGCTTGCAGAGAGCTTTAAAAGCTGATCATAAAGAAAAACTGAACACACACTCGCTTTCGATAGGCCAGGGCCGGCTAGCCAAAATATACTGTAAACAGTCACTACTAAACTTCCACTGAAATTGCTCAAATATCCTCGATCGAACACGGAGAAAAGTCCTCAATTTCGAAACCCCAAAGATTTCAAGGCAGAGGCTGTTCTGACCCTTATGAAAGACATTAGCTCGGCGAAGACCTTATTCGTACTTGAGTAATAGATATTTACGTTATAAGTCCGGTAAATCAACTTTTCTAGTATGAGTGAAATGTTTCGAGACGAGGCGACGAAGGAGCCGAGTCTGGAATTTTGAAACGAATACTGTAAAGATTTGCCGGGCGAATGACGTACAATATTTTATTTCATACTGTTCTGTTGAAAATTATAATTATGTTTTGAAATTATAATGAAGTTTTATTCTGGGTCGTATATTTGAAAAGTGCTTATATTTACTGGTGGAAACATTTTGTGTTTGACATTGATTAAACTAAAACTTACACATTTCAGTCCGGTAAAGAAATTTTACAGGACTAGTCCGGTAAAAAAATTTTACCGGACTTATTGCTGTAAAACCATATTTTCTGGACTAAATTCAAATATGTAAAGGTGTGTTATACAATACAGTATTAAATAAAAATATTTACCGTACGATTCAAAGGACTCTCACTGATTTTTATTATAGTTCGTGCAGAAGAGTAGTTCTTTTACAAAGTTGTTTCTACACTTGGATTTATGTTTTGAACAGTGTAAAGCTGGGTTTTGGTGTGAACCCACCATGGGGCGATAAATCCATTACTTTGAAACGTTGCGCGAGCTTACTGAAGGTGTAGCAGAGGTATGTGGACGTAATCGTAAATATTTATGCACTAAACCGCTTATAAGTATACCGTCAGACTGGCCATAGGAAATACCATGGTAATTTTGCTCAAATATTGGCTCCCCTTTTAATTCTACATCAAAATTGCATTGGACTTTTTTGAAGGTCCTTGTATGATGTTCTCGCGCACAAAGTTTTATTGTTTTTTAATGAGCCAATTAAAATTTATTTAGAAAAACTTCGTAAAATTCCTAAAAATTAAATACGGCTCTGATACATGCCTCGATAAAGTTACCAGTCTGATTATATCAAATATTACTAGATGTTTTCTTTTATTATTAACTTCAACATGTTTTGGAGAAAAAATAAAGATTATAAAGGGTGTCCCAAAATGTACGCACATTTTAAATATTGTGGCATTTTCGTTTTTGTCAAAGTAGGCTTATGAAAATTTGATAGCTGTCATGTAATTTATTGCAATTAATAGCCATGGAACGCTACACGGTAAAACAGCGCGTTGTTATCGTGAAAACGTATTATAAACGTGTAGAATGTTATGCGGAAACAGTTCGTAGAGTGCGAGCCGTTTTTGGAAGAAATAATGCACCAAATCATACGGCAGTGCAAAGATTGATCTAGAAATTTGAACAAAGTGGCTCAGTTGGAAACATAAAATCAACAGGGCGGCCGCGTACTGCTCAATCTATTGAAAATATTGCAGCAGTGTCGGAAAGGTGAGAATCCAGGCACGTCGATTCGCCGTCGGTCACAGCAAGTGAACATTACCAAAAGCAGTATGCACCGAATTCTTACAAAATATTTGCATTTGCATGCCTATAAAATCCAATGGACCCAAGAATTGAAGCCAGTAGATCGTGGGTTGCGCCGTGAATTTGGTAATTGGATTCTGGGAAACGAGGCAAATGACGGAGATTTTTCGAAGAAAATCCTGTTTAGTGATGAGGCACATTTTCAATTAAATGGATACGTCAATAAGAAGAATAGTCGAATTTGTGTGGAAGAGAATCCTCGTGTTATTCACAGAAAACCAATGCATCCTCTACGAGTTACCGTTTGGTGTTTCTGTGGGCTGAATTAGACCGAATTAATGTGAAAAACTTATGGTTTCAACAGGACCGAGCGAACTGTCATACTGCGCGTGAAACAATGGACTCCTTACGAGTGAAATTTCCTGGCCGTGTCATATCTTGCAATGGTGATCAGAATTGGCCACCACGATCCCGCGATATAACATCGTGCTAGTTTTTCTCTGGGGTTTTCTTAAAACTCGTGTTTATGCCAATAAACCAGCCGCAATTCCTGGCTTGAAGAACGAAATTCGACGCGTCATTGATACAATTTGTCCACAAATATGTGAAAATGTTATCAATAATTTCGTCAGAAGGGCAAGGGTCTGCCAGCAAAGTCGCGGTGGACATTTGTCGGATATTGTGTTTCACACTTAATCGTGATATGTAATCTTTCTAATCAAGGTAAAGTTTTGACATCTTTCAAGAAATAAATGTGTTTTGTTAACAAATAAAAATGTGCGTTCATTTTGGGACACCTGCACGCACACCTAAGCGCTTATAACGAAACAATGAGAACGTTATTTATTTGAACATTTGGAGACAATTTGAAAAACAACACTTTTTAAAAAAATACCTATTAAGACAACAACTAATTTAAATGGAAACTTATTGTTTTTTAATCAGATGCTCAAAGAGTCCTCCGTTTACTGCCAAGCAATATCCCAAATGATCATAGAATTCAGTCCTTACATGCAGAAATTCGATTGGATTCCCCTGAAATTGAAAAAGATCAGCAAACCTAGCTGGCCAATTTATATTGTAATTAAATCCTATTGTGCGTTCATCAAAAACGTTTTGGACATATTCCTTTTAAGAATTTTAGGTTTTGAGTTTTTTCTAAATACCTTTTAAATGGCTAATTAGAAAGTAACAAAAAAAGTCTAATACATTTTGCAAATATGCAAATAAACCTAATTGGCTTTTTTAACGTTAATGTTCACGTTTTGACCCTGAAGATCAGACTTATATGAGGCTTACTCATATTAGGGCGCAAAGAAAAAGTCCTATATAAAGAATTCTCTTTTAATACCAAATTTTGTGAACAGTGTATTTTTGTTGATACAGGTGATAATTTAGTTTTTGGTTTGCTGTACTTGGTGGTAGTCACACTCTTAATGTGCATTTTGCTCCCTTTGTGACTGAAAAGATATTAGATTTTATGTTTACATTTTACTTTTACTATTTTGTCCACAATTTTAGACCTTTGTCATTTTACCACCCTTGAAAATGATTATGAAGCAACCGAAACGCCTAAAAAAAAATTTGTGAAGAAATATAGGACCCTTCCTTCCGCCTAAATATAATAAACCAAACTCTACACCCCGGGGAAATATACAATCAACTTATATTAGGCTTGTCGAAGCCTTAAAAGCTCGATTTTCAAAACATCAAATAAGTTCTTCCCCTCAACCATGCTGAATAAATCAACAATTTGACCTGAAAACAAAAAACACTCGGTAGAGTGTAAGTTGCTCGCTGGACCTCATGTCGGGAGGGTAATAAGGTCCGCGGGTGGCGGTCGGGCACGGCTACCAAGATTCATCAATATCGGTAATGAAAAATTGCCGCGAAAATTCTGTTAAATGGTCATGATGGTTTGTTGGCGAAGCAAGTTTGGCGTGAATTGTTGGTTGCTATTTGGTAGTAAAGCAATTTTTATATTATAAGGTCGTTAAGGAGCATTGCAATAAGAAAGTAGGAACGTCTAAAACATAAAACGAAATCGACGCGAAGCTCCGCCCTGTCATTGCGCAGTACTTTAGTAATTTATTTAAGGGCTTAAGGGTCATTTTCAATAACCTTTAACTTTACATATACCGCGTCATCGCATTTGTATTTCGTAAGATATTAACAGCGTACAATTTTTTTTAGCTTTATTGCAATCCGGCTTATGAGTTTAAAGCATAACATGCCACAAAATTTGTATGTTTGGCTATTTTTTCTATTTTTAAAGGCTTGTTTTAACATTACCGTCACTATAAACTTTGTAAAATTTCCAACTTTCGCATAATATTTTACAAATATATTGACTAAATTGTACATAAGCAAAGGATGTTTTATATTTTTTGATCATGTGTTGTCGTAATTAAATATTTACGAATACCCTAAAATATCAAAGTTCATTTTTAAAGCATTATAACTGAAGATACTTAAGAACACTAACATTGCCGTCACGCGATGTTTAGGTGACAATGTCAACTGATAGATGGTGTTTATTGTGGTGGTTATTGAGTTTCGCAGTTCTGCTTGGACGGGTATACACCGTGAATGTCACTTTGGGAAAAATCTGTTTGTTTTTGTTGTGTTTTTTCATATAAAAAGGCAAGTTTTATAAAGAATATTTTTTCTCTACACATTACCATCCTATAGGACCATTTGCTTCTAATGGTACCTATTATAATAACTATTTTTTGTCAATATTGTAAACCACGGCCACTTTAAGATTTCCTAACCTCGAACTTTTCAGTCAGTTCTACATAATTCCATTAATTTTAAATTGATATTTTAACACATCCGTTACGAACATTACCGTCACGTTCGCAGGAGGACCAAAACGTGACGGTAATGTTATGCAAGTGACGGTAATATTACAAGTATAAAATTTATATTTTTGTTATAACTAACAGGATAATTCACAAACTAGTATGTTTTTTTTAGTTCCATGATGGACCCGAGTAGTTCAGTCTGTGTTATACCGCAACAAAAATAACTTTTATTTATTCACACATTTCTGTCACCAATTAGACTTCAAAAACCCATCCTGAAATTTTTCTGAGTGCGGCCATGGTAAAAGTGTTGCTGATGGTGTTGGAGGGCTCGTCAAAAGAACTGTTGATCACAGTGTTGCTCAGGGAACTGATGTATCGAGTATTGCTCAATTTTTAGAAATATTGCAAAATAAACTCGAAAAGAGACAAATTTTTCAAATTTTTGAAACAGATATTTGAAAGGTAGAAGAACTACTAGATGAAAAGATAAAGCCATTGCCTAACACCATGAAGTTACATCAACTTACATGGATCAGTATAGAGAGACATACTCTAAATTTACGAGAATTGTCACGTTTTCGATGTAGAAACTTCAGTTCCTGTCCACACTACACCCTTATGCCCAGTCAATATAAGCTTAGAATTCCTCAGTGTGACCGTATCCTTTTTAGCCTAATCCTGTTTGCAAATTTTCGTAATAAGTTTTTTATTCAAATTTTCTTAACGAATATACTTTAGCTAATACTTTTTGTAATGAAAATATGGAATCAACCAGCAGCAGCGTTAAATATAAGGAAGGTGATTGGGTGGCAGTAGTGTTTGACGATCAGTGGTTTCCAGGGCAGGTACTAAATGCTGACAAGGACATTCTCGAAATATCATTTATGGCCAGAACCAAGAACAACTTTTCGTGGCCCCCAAAACCAGATGTCCACAAGATTTTACAAAAAGGGATACTTTGTCCTTTAAAATATCCTATAAAATTATCTTCACGTATTTTTAAGTTTGAAAATTCTAATTCAGTAGATTCTGTAATGGAATCACTTGACTTTTAAGTATTAATTTAATTTTATTTTAATACCAATTTCTTTTATTATCTTTACTTTTTTAAACGTTTATATGTATAAATAAAATAAGTTAGAAAACGTGGTTACGTTTGTTTTGCAATTTTATAACATTACCGTCATACCGTCCCAACACGTCAAAACATTACCGTCACGATACCTTTTTTCCACAATAAATATTTTCGTATAAACAAATTAAAAATAATTTACGTTTATTAAATGTTAAAACAACAGTTATATAATAAAATGTAACGCTGGGTAGTCGATTATTTTGTTTTTGTATAAAAGTCATACATTTATTGTATGATATTTTATATTTTTACATAATATTCCGTTTATTTTCAAGTTTTGCTGTTCTAATATGATATTAGAAATGCCTTGGATTTTTTTTAAATACAATTTTAAGGCTACATTCCATTAAACTCTAAAAATGAATACAAGTTTTATAATTATTACCGCTGACATACTTTAAAGTATCGTGACGGTAATGTTAAAATTCTAGACACTGTTATGAAAACTGCTTAAGAAAAATTACACACCTAAACATTTCCTTGGTTTCGGCTTAAAAGTAAGATTCTACACACTTAATATATGTCTAAAAAAGTTATTGCAACACAATATGGGAAAAAAAATTCTTCAGACATTGCATAAGTCAAAAGTTAAAGGTTATTGAAAATGACCCTTAAATGTCCGAATAAGAACCTAAACATTTGGAAATTACCTTAAAAAGTAGTCTACTTTGGATTTCTAAAATTAAAAAAAAAATATTGAACGGGCCTATGGGAAGAAATAATTATCATTCTTCAATATTATGCGTGTCTAGATAGATAATTACTTGAGCAAATTATTACCACGTACTTTTACCTCAAGTCTTCACACATGACAACAAAGAGGCCTATCGATAACCTGACGTTATACCTGATCTTCACACAAGCTGCTTGTGTAAAAACACAATGGGCGATTGTACGACCAAAAGCGGCGGTTTCAACTTTGTAAACGGCGGACAATGGTGCTGATCGCCATTAGCATTGTCATGGTCAAGTGGACAGCCGGTCTGCTTTTTAAAATGACATGTCGATATCATTAACAATGTCATGGGGTGCCTTTTTTCTTATAATTCCGTCTAATGGTGTTTTTATTATAAAAAGGTGTATAAAAAAGGAGATTTCGTAAAAAGTGGTTTGATCTCTGCGGGATCACCTATTATAGCGGCCCTACTTTTTGCTATATATCAAAACCTTGATATCTTAAAAGCGGATAATATCAAAATAACAATATTGTTTCATGGGGTGCGGTATGTGAAGGAAGAAATTCACGTCCGTCTTGAGTCTAAGAGCATTTGTTTTCAATATACAGGGTTGGACAAAAAACATTCATGTTTCATTTCCAACATCGATGTTATTTTGGTACCATCGATGTTTATTTTAAACCTTTTGCTGTTCCTATGATCTGGCGAGAACCGAAAGACCACGTTATTGACTGTTACTTTTGTTTGACGCCTCCTATCAAAAGCGATACAGTATCCAAATTTACAATCCGCCATACGCCCGGCACCTCATAGTGACGAGTTGCCTGTACCCTAATCCACCTCAGGAGTATAGCCTTGATTCTGATGATGATCCAATGGGTATCAAAGGGTAGTGTACTGGAAAATGTCGCCGCCCCATCAACCTCGCAAGACTCCAATTTTGTCTGTGAACTTCCCAGTAAAAAGGCTCACAAAATAAGTCAAAGTAAATTAAGTGACCTTATAAGGGATTTTGGAATTGCCTGAACGAAAAAATCTGAAATATTGGCGTCTCGATTGCGACAATGGAACTTACTTCAAGATAAAGTAAAAGTTTTTGTGTACCGAAGCCGTCAGAAAAACCATTTTTTAACATGGAAAACAATTTGGTAGCCTGTGGGGACATTAAGGGATTAATGGCAGCTTTAAATCTTGACTATGATCCAAAAGACTGGAGACTTTTCAATGATTCCTCAAAAGTAAGTGTTAAAGCTGTGTTAGTCCATAATGGAAACAAGTTGCCTTCAGTCCCAATTGGTCATGCAGTCCACATCAAAGAAACGTACAGCAATATAATATAAAAGATAATAACGAGTGATTATTAATTATTTTGCTCAAGGGCGGCTGTGACCCAGTATACATAGTGTAGCAGTAGCGCGTAGATTAAATCATAGGGCGAATTTGCAAGAAAGCAGCGTTGTCACGTTGAAAACCTAAAATAATGTTTTTTTACGGTATGTAATATAAAATCCTGAGCTATCTTACTTTGAAAGCCTACTTTATATGGCCGCCTCCTACTTCTAGACACCTTCTGATGTTTCTTCTTACCCTTAGAGACACATTAACCAATACGTTTGGAGAATTATTAATTTCGGCAATTTTTTCTGAAATCCTTCGTTTAAGATCATTTATATCCTCAATTGGTGTTCGCTAAATGGAGTTTTTTATAAAAGGCCACAAGAAGAAATCGCAGGGTGTTAAATCGCAGGAACGAGGTGGCCATATTTGTTGCGTATTTCGGCTTATAACTCTGTTTTCAAAAATTTTACTTAAAAAATTTAAATTTTCTCTGGTTACATGAGGTGTAGCGCCATCTTGTTGGAAGTAACCTTCCCGCAATTCATCATCGTGAAGCTCATTAATAAATGTTGTCAGAATTTCGATCCGATATCTCTCAGCTGTAATTGTGCCATCAAAGTAAATTGGGCCTACTATTCTTCTAGAACTAATTGCTGCCCACACACCAACTTTTTGAGGATGAAGAGGTCTTTCTACAAAAACATGCGGATTTTGCGTATTCCACATTCGCATATTTTGTGAATTAACATAGCCTGATAAATAAAAATAAGCCTCATCGGTAAAAAATGTTTTTTCAAAAGCACCACTATTTTCTTCTTGAAAATTGTTTAAAAACCATTCACAAAAATTAAGTCTTTGGGGAACGTCATTGGGAAGGAGTTCATGAATAGCCGTAACACGATAAGGGTATAGATGCAGATCCTTTTTCAAAAGTGTTTGACATGTACTGTAGCATAAATCCGTTTGCTGAATTTGTTGAGATAAATGCCTAATAGAAGTTGAAGGATTATTTTCCATAATTTGTCGCGCTTCTTCAATAACCTCATTCGATCGTTTCGTTGGTCTTGCAGCCCCTTTTTTATGTTGAACAGAACCAGTCTGACGAAATTTATCAATTAGGTATTGTGACCCAGTACGAAAATTATGAAAGGTCACCGCAACATCAGGAAACTCGGTTCGAAATTCATCAAAGCAGTCATGCATAGAGTAATTCCACACACCGCCTATTTTGTTTCCATTTCTAAAAAAACTTTCAACAATAAAAATTTATTGTGCTTCACTAAACATTTTTACTGTAGAACTTTCAATCCGGCAACAAAGCTTCACCAAAACTTGATACGCTGAAAAATAAAAAATTAAATCATATCCTGCAAATAGCACTTTATAATAGTCAAAAGACGACTCCCCGGAGAAATATTAGTTAAAGCAATAGTAACCTACCTTCAAATAACTGCAAAAATTACAAAATTTCTCCAATTTTTAAACTTTACAAATACACAAATTCAAATAAGACGTAAATGTCATAAAACAATCATGTCATCTTATCTACGCAGTACGGCCATGATGCTTTTAAAATGCATGGCCTCCCTTGAGCAAAATAATTAAAAATCACTCGTTATAATTGGCAAATTTGTGGGGATTTAAAAGTTGTGGCGATTTTGCTTGGAATGCAGCTAGGTTATAAGAAAAACTGGTGCTTCCTTTGCGAATAGGACAGTCAAGCACGATTGGATCACTACATAAAGAAAATTTGGCTACTAAGAGAATCTTTTGAGGCAGGAAAGAGAAATATAGCCAGCGCTCTATTGGTTCCTTCAGAAAAGATTTTACTACCGCCACTTCATATAAAATTGGGGCCTATGAAAGGCCATGTACAAAGAAGGCCGTGGTTTTAGTTCTTTAAAAGAAAAGTTCCCTAGAATCAGTGACACTAAAATGCAGCTAGGTTATAAGAAAAACTGGTGCTTCCTTTGCGAATAGGACAGTCAAGCACGATTGGATCACTACATAAAGAAAATTTGGCTACTAAGAGAATCTTTTGAGGCAGGAAAGAGAAATATAGCCAGCGCTCTATTGGTTCCTTCAGAAAAGATTTTACTACCGCCACTTCATATAAAATTGGGACCTATGAAAGGCCATGTACAAAGAAGGCCGTGGTTTTAGTTCTTTAAAAGAAAAGTTCCCTAGAATCAGTGACACTAAAATGAAAGAGTGAATATTTGTGGATCCCCAGATTAGAAAACTTTTCGGAGATGCGAAATTTAATTCCATACTTGAAGGCACGGAAAAGGACTCTTAGAATTAAAATGGTTGCAACAAATTTTTTGGGAAACATAAAAGCAGAAAACTATAAAGACCTGCTGCCTAACTTCTTTTATGTTATCAAAACCTAGGGTGTAATATGTCGTTGAAAATTCATTTCCTGGATTCTCATCTGGATTATTTTCTGGAAAATTGTGATGCTGTAAGTGGCGAGCACGGTGGAAGGTTCCACCAGGACATTTCAAACATGGAAAGAAGGTATCAGGGAAAATGGAACTGTGAGATGTTAGCCGACTACTGTTGGACTATTACGAGAGATGCCCCCGAGGCTGCTTTCAAAAGACAAGCTAAGAAGCGTAAAATGAGTGTCTAAACTTTAGACATTGTAAATGCCTATAAATTAAAATGTTCATTGTATGTAAGTAGAGTTTTGTAACAAATAATTCAGATTTTTTTTGTGAGCTAACTAAAATCTTTAATAGGTAATTTTTAGTTACTTGCGTGTAGTTCAATAAAAATAATAGGTTTCCTTCAGGAAACAAAAGAAAGTTGAAATTTGTTTCCCAGTGTTGACGATGAACTACGTTTTATTTATTTTCAACAGGACGGTACAACCGCCCATACATCCGCCGAATCTACGCAATTGTTTTAACGAAAGGTATTAGACAGAGTATGTTGGTAAGTAGGATCCCAGACACCTGGGCACCGATGGCTTTACAGTAAGATTTTGTTATACGAAATTAACTAAAATTGACGCCGTATGAATTAATTTGGTGCAGGCAACGCAAATCTTTAACCATCCTAAATATCTTCATCTCGGCAAGGTGTCATCAGCGAGCCAAATTTAAAATAATTTTAAATCTTTAAAATATTGAATTTACAACCGTAATCGGTCCCTAAAATATTCATACCCATGCAAATTAGCCCGCAGATTATTAAATTTCGTACGGTTATCTAAAAGTTTATTACCATTATCTTTTATTTTCGGGTATATTATATAAATTCGTTTCTGTCACAGACGTCTTGTTAACGGCTTAGTTTTTTAATAAAATGTTAATAAGTACTCAACCTTGTTGACTTTAATATTTTTAAGAGGATTATTTACTATGTGGGAACAGGAAGCTGCTTTGTGTCTCAAGATTTTGTCTCTAAAAGGAGATAACGCAAAGGAAATTCACCTAAATCCACCAGCACCTAACTTCAGTGCAGCACACTTTGTGTTAACAAAGCGTAGGCCAGCTGCTCCAGCTTAACAATTATTAATTCGGGGATTAATATGCACTTTATTTTGTCAAGCTATTTGTTTATAATTTTCATTTATTGTACACGTATCTTCATTCAAACAGCGCTATCCCTTATTAGTAACAGTTTACTATCTTTTGGCCTGTTCTGTAGGGTGAATCTATAAATTGAGTTTTGGAAAATCGTTTTATAACAGCGCGCGATTGTAACCTATCAACTTTGGCATTTATTCTCGTAAATGAACTCATGCCTTAATAAAGCCGGCGTTTTTTCTAAGCCAACAATTGATATTGTGGCTTCGGTAACAAGTTTCACATATCGTTCTACCGATTAAGTGTGACGGGATGCTCTAATTTTATTTCTAGTTGGAAAATTACCCCCTTTTTAAATCCCGTATTGACCAGCATTCCATCACATCCCACTGCTACGAACTCTGTAAAATCGTATTTATTTGTCTCTGAAAGGATAAAAATAATATTGCAAATACTCGAATCGCTAAATACAGAAAGGGGACATGCGCATTTTTTCCAATGACAATTGCACATTTTCTTAATCTAGACATGTAAACCCATCTTTACTTCATAAACAGGACAGGTTGCATTTACGGTAGTGACGCTGAGGGCCGATGAAATTGTCGTTTACTGCAGAAACGGGACATGTCCGGGAAATGTCTATTTTCTTCAGTAAATAAAGTTGAGTTTAGTGAAAGTTTTCACTAAGTTTTCACACAAAATTTCACTGTTCAGAAATATATCAAAATTGTCCCTGAAGCAACCAAGAATGTTCAAAAATTGTCAGTTCTTCGGGTGTAAAAAGATTTAGGTTATGATTATAAAAACTGATGGCCAAAGTTTTACAAAAAATCTTGCCTTAGTAATGAATCCTGTGGAAAACCTGGTGGTAATAAAAGATCCTTCGCCATCTCCTCTTTTCGTCATTTGACTATTTCCCCACCTCAAGAAGTAGTTAGTAGAAAATTTATAAATTGTCCTGTAAAAGATGCATGTTGACTAAGGATCACTAAAATCAAATTGACTTTACCTACAACAAAAGTTTATCACGAGACGCTTCTTCTTAACCAAAAAAAGATGGCTGATATAATGAACACCATCAAATTTATTCCAGAAGATTATTTAGCGTTTTGGAATCGAATTACTGCTTGGCATCTCCGTATGTCACAAGTGACATTTCCGCCGATATAAAAATGTCAAAAAATAAATGATGTATTGTAGCATACACAAAAGCTGGATTTACAAACTCGAAAAGTTGGCGAGGTTGAGGTTCAGTTGGTGTTGGAAATAGGAGTTCAATTTAAACTAAAGGGAACACTAAGTTCCATTTATACACTCGTTCATGTTGTTCATGTAAAGCTCATGTAAGGTTCGAAAACTTCCCGGGAAGTTCGAGATAACCAATTTTTATGCTCGGAGTTCGGAATATCTAACCTCACAAACTTGATCATAACTTTAACCTCACCAACTTTTCGAGTTTATAAATCCAGCTTTAATGATCTGAAAAGTTATTTTTTAGAAAATTTGGACTATAAAAAATACATTAAATAAACAGATTTTTTTTAACTTCCTGAACATTTTAGATAATGTCACATGTCCCCTTTCTGTATTTAGCGATTCACATTTAGCCGATCCAGAAGAATATATTGCATGACCTAAAAATGTAGAACCTGGTCCTTGGACCAAAGAAATAGTTTCTTAATAATAATTGATCATCTGTGGGATATGCCTTTAATAACTGGAGTCTTATCTTTTTTGGCATCAAAATATATTACATTTAGCGGCCGAGTTTTTGACAAGTTTAAAAGAAAACTTTTTCTTGGTATTACTGTAGCTTTTCTTGATTTATTTATGTCTATTACTTTCTTTGCACTCCCTTTGGCCACAATTCCAAGATGTTGCAAACTTCGCTGTTGCCACTGCTGCTACAGATCTGTCCTACGGTGCATATCTGTTACACACTTTACCCAGTACAAGGGATGTTCTGGATTAGCATCATTTTTCGAATAGAAATTTCGAAAAAAGTAGAGTGCTACCGATAATCTGTGTCTGGATTTGACTCAGTGGAACATTCTGTACCTTACTTGTCTTTCAAATTCCATAGACCTTTTTCATTCATATCTCTATTTCTCTTCTTCCATTCCAATAACCTTGCAGAACCTTTGTAGTTTTCTTCACATCAACACTTCCATCATTTTTCTATGGCACGTTTTTTGTAGCTACCTTTTTTTTATTAGTATAAGAACATTGTTGCAGTGTTTCACATTTGCAATCGCAATGTACAAAAGCTTTAATATTGATCATAGAGAGTTTTTATTAATTGTAAAGTACGTTCCTTTGTCAACGTAGGAATTGAGGTGTTTTCCATAAACTTGAAAATTTCTTAACAATAAATTTAAATGTTTCTAACACTATTGATTCTTTTTCAGTAATTGAAGGTTTTAAGTTATACCTCATAACCAAAAAAACAACTTTAACATTTAAGCTCTTGTAAGAAGTGTGTTATCTTTAAAATGTATTTGGAAAACTCATACCTAGTTCAATTCACAATTGTCCATGATTAAAGAACCAGTCTTATCAGGTGACGTACAGTACAGTATAATGCAGGACAGTCATTGATTTTTAAAAACATATGGAAAACATATAAATTGCCAATGTTCGTACAATAAAAGGATGGCAAATTCTTGATAATTTCAATAAAATGTTACAACAAAACAATCTAAAGCATGGGGGTTAAAAAATCAATTTTAATCCAAGGAAATACATAGATTTAAAAGAATGAGAGAATAAAAGGTAAGTTTTAATGAGTATTCAAATCACATTAAAAAGTGCTTATAACTCCTCAACATTTGCCGGTTTTGTTTTAAAAACTTTGCTCTTCCAAGTTCCCCCATAAAAAGTGGTCTAAGGGAATAAGGTCTGGAGACCTAGGTGGCCATTCAGTGGGTCCCCTTCTACTAATCCATCTACCTGGAAATTCTGCATCCAGATATTCACGGACAGCCCTTGCAAAATGGGGGGGCGCATCATCTTGTTCCTCTATTCGGGACATCAAGGTCGACAGGATCAGGAAACAGAAGAGTTAAATTCGAAACTATTAGTTCTTCCATGCAAGAATTTCAAATATCTTGCCCCACTGAGATGCTCCTTAAAGAACGCTGGCCCTATAACTCGATCACCAACAAAACCTGCCCAAACATTAACTTTTTCTGGCTGTTAAATGTGGCCTTCCCTCATCCAGTGTGGATTGTCGTCTGCTCAATAACGACAATATTGTCGGTTTTCGTTACTATTTGACATGAACGTTGATTCACCAGAATAAATATTGTTTTCTGTGTTTAGATTATTCCTGAATGATAAATGTGTTTTGGACTTCCATTCTCATTATTTATTTATATTGCAACATTTCAACTGGTTAGTATCTCCAGTCGTCTTCAGGTGAATAAGGAACTAGCTACGAAACTACGAGGGTATTTATACTACCTCCTGGTTAGCAGCGCATGATGCGTTACTGTGTGGACCTAAACTAAGCTTACATCTACTTAACAAGGGTTTCCAAATATTCCCTATGTATAAAGAGGGCTTACTAAAGCAGTCTGGATTTTGGGTTATGATGGCCGCTTCTTTGAATTTCCTCTTTCGCCAGTGTTCTTCATTGAGTATTATTCTTGTCTCTGACCATTGCAAGTGGTGGCCGTGTGGCCAAGCATGTTCTGCCGAACCGGATCTGTTTATTTCTCCCTTCCTGGTGTGGTTTCGGTGTTCCTTGATTCTTATTTCAAGGGGGCGTAGAGTTTCACCAACATAGGATTATCCGCACTGGCGAGGTATTCTATATACTCAGTTCTTCGTGTCACTTTGGCTGGTTGGCTTTGTCTTTGTCATGTGGCTTCTTAAGGAATCTTTGTAGCTGAATGCTGTTCGAATTTTGTATTGCTATCCTAATCTTCGAATTTTCTCGGAGAATCCTTTGATATATGGTACCTTAATGGTGGGCCCAGTTTCGACGTCATCTGTCTCTACGTTCATGTGATTCTGACTCTTCTTGATAGTCTGGTCTACTAGTCTCGTGGGGTAGCCATTTGTGTTGAGGTCCTTTTTGATGGTGTTGAGTTCTTCGGAAAGAGCTTCCTCGGAGTTACAGAGAGTAAATGCTCTGTCAACAAGTATTTTGACTATCCCATGTTTTGTGGTATTTGAGTGGTTTGAGGCGTAATTAAGGTATTGACCAGTGTAAGTTTTCTTTCTGTATACCGATGTTTGAATGGTGTCCCTGTTTTCTGTACTATGACGTCTAGAAACGGTAGTTTATTGTTTTCCTCCTTCTCCAAGGTAAACTTGATTGTTGGTGCCAAGTTATTCATGTGATGTAGAAAAGCTTGTAGTTCGTCATCGCTTCTATTCCAAATGATGAATGTGTCGTCAACGTAACGAAGCCAGAGTTTCGGTCTAATTTTTAACTTTTCAATTGCCTGGTTTTCAAACCATTTCATGTATATGTTGGCGATTACTGGAGAAAGGGATGATCCCATCGGTAGTCCGTCTAGTTGAATGTACAATCTATCCCTTTCTGGGAAATAAGAATTATTTAGGCAGCATTCTAATAGGTCCATTATGGCGTTGATGGGTAGCGATGTTCGTTCCTCGAGGGTTTGGTCTTCTCCAAGTTTCCTTCTGATGACCTGAAGCGTATCCTTCACTGGGACATTTATATAAAGACTCTCGACATCGAAGCTGACTTATCGATCCTCTGGTTGTATTTTCTTTTCACTTATTATTTCAACGAAGTGTTGCGAGATTTTTACAAACGATGTGCTATGTCCTTGGAGCGGCTGTAGTTTTGAAAGCAGAAATCTGGACAGTTCGTATGTTGGAGAGTTTCTGTAGCTTGTAATAGGTCGTAGAGGCATGTTGGGCTTGTCTATTTTTGGTGAACCATATAGATGTGGGGACTTACTGTGATGAGGTGTTAAACGTGTACGTGTTCTGTCTGGAAAGTATCGTTCCAGGTATCGAACCAGAAGGTAGTATAAATACCCTCGTAGTTTCGTAGCTTGTTTATTACTCACCTGAAGACGACTGGAGATACTCACCAGTTGAAACGTTGTGATATAAATAAATAATGACAATGGAAGTCCAAAGCACATCTATCATTCACGATACATCATTGTCTCAAACCTTCAAACAAACACTAGTTTATTCCTCTCTAGTAAGTCCATCGTTTGCTCTCAGAAGTATAATCTCCTATCAGGATAGTCTTCTGTCAATTCCTTATCGTTTTGTTAGGATGGCACTTATTTATTTATTTATTTTTTTTTATTTATTTCACATTAAGGAATACAAACCCAGGAACAGTATTCACTAAATACCAATAAATAGTAATATCAAAGTAGTAGAATGCAAACAAAAATTAACATATTATATGTAAACAAGATTTTAAAAATTTAACATTAAATAAACAATCAACAAATGAATATTATTAAAATGGATCTTACGTTATATGATCAGAATATTAATATATTATATAAACAAGATTATTAATTGAGCATTAAATAGAGAAATCAATAAATAAATGTTATTAAAATAGATCTTATTGTATATCGTGAGAATAAAACTTTTTAGTGCACTTGTTAGGGTCATTAGGGATTGAAAGCAGATATCCAGTTACATATCGTATTATACGATTTTCAGCGGCGAGTTGGAGTGATAGTTGGTATTACTTGGTTGAATGCGGAAAAACATCTTATTTCGCGTGTTATAGGAGGGAACGTTGATATTTAATAAGATTATAATTGGGGTTGAATCAATCATATTGTTAAAAATTTTATAAGCAAATTTTATGTCGTACATTTGCCTTCTATCCTCAAGTGATAATAATCTTAGGTTTCGTTTAATTAAGGTAGAATTCCCGTTTAAATAAAATGTATAGCATAAATATTTTAAAAATCTTTCTTGGACTTTTTCAATTTTGTCAATATACACATCGCATGCACATGAAAAATTCTTACTACTGCAGATTGACTTATTTCGTGTTCGATAGCTAGTTGCCTGGTGGGAATATTAGGGTTTTCTTGAATACCTAACAGTATATTATTTACTTTAACCTCTTCACTGAGCGCACGCTGTCGATGAATATCTGTCTTTCTTACATGCCCATTTTCTCGAAACAGCTTTTCAATAATAATTAAACAATATTTTGGGGTTTTATTGTGGAATAGCATGAGAACTTTTTTCCACTATTACGAATTATTATTACAAAAATAAAAGTTTCACTTTACTGTTCAGGTTGCTAAAATTTTTTGCATAGAAGAATTACCAATAAATCGTGATCGTTTAAGAGAATTTACACGTATACTTCATGAGAAATGACGCTATTGATTTTGTCCCTAGAATTCAACTTATTAAAAGTAGATTTCTTAAAGACACGTTTCGCAATTAATTTCTCCGTGTTTTCCAATTGGCAAAATAGATCCTTAATATTATGCTTCCCCTTTTTGTTTTTTAATCACAAAACAGCAACGATATTTGTAAGGTACGAAGCCACCTTTCTCGACTGGTCATTTCAAAATTTTTAATACTCCCAGCGGGGGTCCGCGCTAGGCCCGCGGCCATGCATAAAATATGGCCATCGGAGCCCCCCGTTTTAATAGTTTGGCCACATCGGTGAAATAGTGGCTTAGTCTCGGCGTTCTCCGGGACCGTAAGGAAATTTTATGAGAAATCAAAGGAGGACCGCGCGGGTTTCATCACTTCCACTGCGGGAGCCGCTATAAATTATAAATATTATTATTCGGATGCCTCGATTTTTTCATTTGCCTGATTGTTTCCCACAAATTGGTCACAATTATTCATTTAATATGTTAGGAAGAGCATTTTTCAATCATAATCAGTGGCATAACTACAAAGTTTGGGCCCCCTGCAACTTCCGACAACAGGACCCCACTAAAAATTATACGTGGTTTGACTTAAGAAAATATTTCATTGATATTACGGTAATAAGTATATACAGGGCTTTCATTTCAAAACTAGCCCCCAGGAATAACTTTTAAAATACTTGAAGAAGAATTTAACAAAAAAACACGTCAACTTAGATCTACCGGGGGACATGTTTTACATGTATTTGCGACTCTGTAGTTTCAACCCCTAACGAGGGCACATAAAAAATTTCAAATAGTAAGGGATATTGAGTGATAGTTTACTTGAAAGCCCTTTTTATTAGCAGTCTTTTGGCGCTTCATTTTTTAAAAGCGGAATATTTGTTTCCAAGTTATACCCCTTTAAAGTTTAAAAATAAAAATTCGACATTTTAGTGAAAACTATTTAATAAAAATTAATATTAAATTAAATCAAAATATACCTATACGCCCTGTAGTCTCATACTGTGGTTCCCCTTGTCATAAACTGAGCACTTGGCTAAACAGCATATTACTTGAGCTAACTAATTTTCAAAGTTCGTTTTCAGTTAAAAATTCAGCCAATTTGGCTGACGATCTTTCTAAAATACATATCCCTGATTCTTCTCTCTTGGTCTCTTTTGATATAGTAAACCTATTTCCTAGTATCCCTTCCAACGAATGTATCAATTTAGTTAGAACCCTTCTAAATGATAAAACTACTCTAGAACAAGAACATATTGAGAACCTTTGCTCCTTGGTGAATTTGGTCCTTTCTCAAAATTTTTTTCAATTTGACAATAAGTTTTACAAACAAAATTCAGGACTAGCCATGGGCTCAGCGTTGTCTCCTCTGTTGGCAGAAATTTTCATGTCGGATATTGAATCCAGAATCAAATCACACCCTCTTTTCACAAATATACTTTTCATAAGACGTTATGTAGATGATATTTTTGCAATATTTACTGGAAACCATACAGACCTTCTTCTCTTTACACAATTCCTAAATTCGTTACACCCCTCAATTAAATTCACTTCTGAAATAGAAATCGATGGTTCCATCCCCTTCTTGGACCTAAAAATAACCAAGTCAAATAATAGACTCAAATTTGCTATTTATCATAAACCAACTAGTACTGATTGTACTATTTCATATCAATCTAACCACCCCTATAGCCAGAAATTCTCCTCTTTTCATTCCTATTTTACTAGACTTTTTAAAATCCCCCTTGAAAGTAACGAGTTCAAGTCTGAATTGAGCTTGATCAGACAAATAGCTACTAACAATGGTTTTCCTCTTAATATCATAAACAAAATATACTATAAACATTTGATAAAACATCTCAACAGAAACCTTTTATCTACTGATAAAGTTACAAACAAATTTTACTCCTTACCATACTGGGGCCCAATTTCCTATAAACTCAAAAACATTTTTAAATCTTTTAATATTGAAATAGTCTTTAAAACTCAGCATACGTTAAAGAAGTTTCTAACCAATTCCAAAGACACAATCCCAATCTCCAACAAATCTGGTGTCTACAGCATCACTTGTTCAACAGAGGGTTGCAGTGCTTGTTACATAGGTCAAACAGGGCGTAAGTTTTCAGTTAGAATAAAGGAACACTGTAAAGAAATAGAGAAAGCTACAAATCAAAATCTTTCCCCCTCAAGAATCAAGTCTAGTTTTTCTAGACACGTTCATATTAACAAACACCATTTTAATCCTGATTCTAATGTAGAATATCTACACATCTGTGAAAAGGGGAACAGGCTTGACCTGCTCGAGATTCTTGAAATTAACAAAGCGTTACATAACAAAAATTTAGTTTGTCTTAATGATCAAGTTCAGCATACTTCTACCCATTTTTTTAATGCTCTTAATTTTAAAAATTAAACAAACAATTTTACCTCTTTTTCTCTATTTCTATGTTCTAATTTCAATTATTTTGATATTATCAGTAAATCTTTAATAGTCTGAAATCTCTAAAAAATATAATTGAGAGGTTATGTACAACCACCTGTGACAGTCTTCTCTGGTCAACCATCATTCTGTTCTGTTCTGTTCGAAATTTTCGATGACCTCTTGCCTTTCGGCATCCAACCAAGTCATCAATCGTTTAACAACATAAATTATTTTCGACAAAAAAATTCTTTTACTTTTAGTATTTTAAATCAAATTATTTCTTACACCTCGATGATGGTCCCATAGATGACAACACTGATCTTTAAAGCACCTATTCCCGAGGAAAGGAAGTTTAAGACGACTGATTTTGATTTTTGGGTTGCTTGGTTGACATTTATTTTCTGTGCTAAACCTTTAAAACTTTAAAATTCTACATGATTAGTCGTACTCCTGGATTCTGTATCTTGACAATGATTGTTTTTCTCCCAACTTAAATGTCGATATTTCTTTTAACGATCACTGGAGACCGCCAAAGAATATAAAAGAGAAGTCTTTTAAGACCATTCCCCCAACCTTGTGAAAAAATTTTTTATTATAATATCTTTTATTTATATTTTATGTTATATTCAGGTTTTATGTATGTTTATTTAACTAACTAGTAACTATAAGAACGATGATTGAGCTTTTCATACCTTTGTCATTAATGCAATTATACTAACATTGTCAACCATTTTGTTCTCAAGCTGTCAACGGTCGACTATAAAATGACTGAACACGTTGTCACGTTTTCATTTTAACTGTGTTCGTCTCCCTATTTTAATCTTTAAGGGTATATAAAATATAAGATCTGTTTTTTTGTTTTTTAATTTTTTTAATAATTTTATTTTAAATAAAACTCTATTGTTTTCCCTACATAATGGGACGAACATAACGCAAGGTGACGGGACCTTAGGTCTCCAATAACTAATTTTACAAATGAAATTTCAACATTATGTAAGTACAGACATTATTAATAATTTTATTTCATTACTAATTACAAATTTCTTTCTTATTACAGAATTTCTCATAAAACAAATCACAAACAAAAATCTTTCTCTTACAAGATCTAGAATGTCCAAAAGATCCTTTTTATATATCCTGACGTATGATTTTCAAATAATGAATATCTTCCCGTTTTAAATTCGACCACAGATTGACAGTGTCTTTTCATAAACTTTGATTTAAATATAACATTCCACATTCAATTCCAATTTTAGCATGCTGATTACATTCAATTATTAATATCTTGTCAAAATATTTTTAAATAAAAAAAGCTCAATCAACGTCATTTTCCACCAACAGTTTTCTCTCTACTGCTAATAATAACTGCAGCACTACTTTGGTCTCCTGAAGATGAAGGTTACTACCTTTGAAACATGTAGAGACAATTTAACTTTAAAATTGAGCCTTTAATAGCTCACTATTAAATTAGTGGAGAAAGACTTTTAGCCTTTTTTTCCCCTTTCCCTATATTTAATATTAGCTTTAGAATGAACTCGTGCTAACCTACTTACT
This sequence comes from Polydrusus tereticollis, assembly GCA_963920685.1. Taxonomy (NCBI): domain Eukaryota; kingdom Metazoa; phylum Arthropoda; class Insecta; order Coleoptera; family Curculionidae; genus Polydrusus; species Polydrusus tereticollis. The sequence goes on from OY987333.1 coordinate 12,151,980, forward strand.
CCAACACGTGTTCAAAATGCCTACTTAAAACCGTTTCTGAAGTTCTGAGCCACCCCTAATGGAAGATGGGAATCACATTAAAGTTTCAAATAGAAAGAGATATTGAGTGATTATCCGTTTTTCAATCAGAAATTTGTTGTCCAAATTATACCCTTAGAACCTAAAAAAGCTAAATTTTTAACTTTTATAAGTTGTTAAAAAAGCAGCAAATTCCTTAAATGTAAACATTCAGATAAATACGTAAAATAATTAAAGATGTTTGATTTTAAAACGATTGAGTTTTGAACTTGATTTCGTTGTGTATTGACCATCAAATTTCGACGACAATGGTTTACCCGTTACAAGAGAGAATTTAACTAATTTTAATTTACGGGGAAGAACAGCGCTGTGCACGTAGAACAGCCCGGGTGTTTAATCAAAGGTATCCAGACAAAAATGTTGGGCACCAATTTGTATTAAATTTGATTAATAAATTTCAAGAAACTGGAAGTGTACGCAATAAAATTGTGAAGAACCCTAGAGTCTTAAATGAAGCCGCACAAGTAGAAATTTTAGGTCATTTTGCCATAGATCCCCAAACATCCATACCGAAAGTCTCAAGATTAACAAACGTTTCAGTCGGCTCTGTGCATAAAGCCTTACGATTCAATAAATGTTTCCCTTACAAAATACAACTTTTACAACAGTTAGGGAAGGATGACTATGACATAAGAATGGAACTTTGTGAATTAATGAGTGAAAGGGCAAACGCAGATTCTAATTTAATTAAAAACATTTGCTTTAGTGACGAGTCAACTTTCTTTTTAAATGGGTTTGTTAATAAACACAATTGCAGATATTGGGATAATGAAAATCCACATGTTTTTCGTGAGGAGCATACACAATTTCCTCAGAAAATAAATGTATGGGCCGGAATTCTTGGAAATAAAATTATTGGTCCGATATTTATGGAAGAAAATTTAACCGGTGAACTGTATTTAAATGTATTAGAAAATGTGATAGATCCTCTTATAACTGACTCTCTGGAAATTCAAATTGATGAAGATGGAAATTTATTACTAGATGAAGAAAATTTAATTTTTCAACAGGACGGAGCCCCTCCACATTATGCTATGCCTGTGCGAAATTGGCTTAATGACAGATTTCCAGGCAAATGGATTGGAAGAAGGGGCGCTATAGAATGGACAACGCCCCTTGATTTTTTCTTATGGGGACATCTAAAGACAATAGTATACAAAAGTCAACCAGAAAATATTCCTGATCTTAGGCGTAGAATAGGGGAGGCCTGTGTTAACAGCTAATTTTCTGTTGTCTGATTTGTAATTTGTTTACACTATGGTTCATCTGAATGAGAGACAACAAGTTGAAATTTTAATAATGAGCTGCTACGGAAATATGAAAAATCGCAAGATCAGGTTTGTCAAATTTTCAATGAATAATATTTAAATAGGCCTCCAATAAATCAGTCAACGATGTGTCGAGTGGTAAAGAAATTTCGAGAAACAGGCAGTGTTAGAGAAGTAGCTAGATCAGGTCGACCTAAAACAGCAACCGGAGGAGACAAAGCTTTGGATATCATGCTCTCAATACATGAAAATCCAACACAATCATGATTTCGAGCGTTAACAAAGTTGGCACGATTTTCAGCGGTCCGGCTTTTACGCCATTGTCGGTAGATTTATTTACCAGCTCGTTCGCAACTTTTGCTAAACCAGGGCTTGATGTTGGAAGGGCACTTCTTTAAGAAGCGATAAAGGCTTTTATGCCAGGTATGAAATCCGATACTGCTCTAGCACAGACGGATAAATCGTCAGAAGTAGAACAAACGTCCGGCCAAGGAAAGGGTCGAAAATAGTAACTTAGGTCATCCCACTTAGTTGACGTATAATGCCTAATCTTGATAGTTAGCACTAATTGGTAGTTTGTTCATTGCCGACATAGGATTGTGGTCAAACGTTCCTAATGGAGGCTTTACGGTCGGGGTTCGATGTTAGGAAAAGATCCAACAAACTAGCGGTCTGGAATCTGAGTTGGCTCGCCCACGAATTGAGTGAGGCCAGAGCTGATGGCGATCTGACCTTTGTCTCGGTTAGTGCGAGTAAATGAAGTTTGCTAGATGGACTGCATTGATGTTCCAATTCAGTGCTCTTATATGGCAGGAGACAATTTGGAAGTTGCTAATTTTAGGTCCTTTACTAACTTCAAGTGTCACACTATTTTCATTGCGAGGGAGTGCCTGGTTATCGAAAATGGTGGAGATTGAGAGTTATCAGATATCTTCGCTTGATGAGGTGCCAGAACCAGCCTTAACCCGGAGATCCGATCGGGGGACGAGTTTGAGAGCTGTCTTCTAAATTCCCCACCCTGGAAACCGGAGACATCGGCACAGCGACGAAACGTTAGCTCAAAGAGCAACTTCACGCCACCTAAGCCGATGCGATGGTATTTCACCGGGCGATGTCGGGTGCCAACATCTACCATCTGTGCTAAAGAATCGTGATACACGATTAGCTTGATTAATGCTTTTACAAAGATATATTTATTATTTTTACACAAAGTAATACTAAAATGCAGCCCTTTGTGCCGACCGTAGTATTCCTAGCACCATTTGACTGCACTTCATCGTTTGCTGTCCTATTTCGAATTTTTGACTCAAGGAGCTCTCAGCATCAGACCTACCCCCCTCACAGCGATCGTAATATTTTTTGATTCGGATTAGGGGTTTCTCTCTTATTCGCCTGTTGTAAACTTTACACTAAATAAAACTAAAGTAGTTACACACGGTCCACTGATTGGGAATTTGATCGCTGGCGCTGCAAAAATGTAGTTTTCGCGAATTACCACGATAGAATCGCGTCGGTGATTCCCCGAAATACACTTGTGCAATTTTACTTTCTTCTATGGTGCTTACAAAAACAACTGTTCAAGCTTTTAGTAATATAGTAATTTAAACGCACAAAATGACATTTTAAAATAATAGACAATTATCTATGAGCTAGCGAACCTCAACGGATGAAATATTCACGACATAACAGCACTACGTGCAAAAATCCACCTCGTATACACGAAATTCTCTAACAAATGACCCTTGCGTTTATTATACAGATTTTATTTCGTCCCGGCGATTATGGTATTGCATTTAAACATGCAAGGTTATGGATATCTTAATACAAAAAGATGTTTGAAAATATTACTTTCGGATCATATTACGTGCGTTTTACCAACAACACTCTGTGTTCGGTGGAGAATGTTTCACGTTCTACTAAAGCGATATAGCTGAACAGGTAAAGATAAGGATCCCAGGTGTTTTACCAACATTTTTTTTATTAATTTGAAGAAATAGCCCGTCCTCAAAGTGGAGTTGAAATATAGGGAAAGGAAAGAAAGTCAAAAAGTCTTTCTCCACTAATTTAATAAGAGCAATCAGAGGCTCAGTTTTATGAAAGCGCGTCCACATGTTTCGAAGGTAGTAAACTTCATCTTCAGGAGACTAAAATAGTGCTGCAGTTAATATTAGCAGTATAGAGAAAATTGTAGGTGGAAGGTGACGTTGATGGATGGAGCTTTAAAAAATTTTTTGAAAATGTATCACGTAGTGAATGCAATCAACATACTGACAAGAAATTTTGTTAATAGAGGTAATAAATTCAAAGGTAATTGTGAAATTTGGAAGGTCATAAAGAAATACATGTTCTTCTTATTCAGGTTCAAGTAAGGATACATAAAGAAGACTTTCGAAGTTCTTATTCATATTATGATTTTGTATTAAAAGAAAGGGAGAAAGAAAGAAAGCATCTGTTATTAATTAAGTAAAGATCTGATAGAGAATTGAGAGAGCTAACCCCCCCCCCCCAGAAGCCGAGTCAGCCACACCCAAAAAATAATTCGAACATTATTACACATTTTGCATATTATAGTAATAATCGCTTCTTAAGATCCTAAATTACTACCTTAATTACCATAAAGAATAAAGCCTATGTCATCCCAAAAGACCGAATCATCTATAAATAATACCTCTAACATCAAATACGTCATTCCGAATTCTTATAAAATTTTTACACTTTTCACGGTCTTTTGTTCCCTTTTCAAATTCGACTCGTTCTCACAAAAATGTTATTTTAGCATTTCGGGAGCCATGAGAGGCTTTTTAAAGATGAATAGAATCTTAACCACTTAAAAATGAATACGTATTTAACACCTGTTAGTTATTTCTTTTGCCTTTTAAGATTTATTAAGGTTTAATTTTTGGGTTTTATTTGAAAGGCATCTGATATTGGACATATGAATCAAAATTCTAAGGGTATTTGTTAGATACTTCCCTAGTGATAGCTGATAATAGAATAATACACACGCGATAATCGAGATGCTGATAAACATTACCAGTTACCGTTGTATTTATCTCTACAAGAGCAAAATTTTACGTACATGTTATATATTCTGTTCAGCACAAAGCAATCCTTATCTGCCATTGTACATTGAAAAATAACACATGTTCATGTTAGTCTGATCTGAGCATACATCCAATAGATGTAAATCAATCTCTATTAGGAATGTTGTGAAATAATCGATTTTTGAGCACCAAATCGATTTTTTATCCTTAGAAACAAAATATATATACAGGGTATTCCATACTCGATGGTACGTTAGAAGTATCTGGATAACAAAAAGAAAAATAATTTTGAAATTTTCACGACGGCCATAGGAGGCTGCGCTCTAGCGTATAAAAATAATTTCGCGGTTGCAGTGGTGCCAGATCTATTGATAACTGATATCAACTTTGGAATTTTAAATGGGACACTCTGTAGTTTATTTTATTTTTAGATTCTACGAAGCAATCTAGGTTTTTTTTGTATGGGATATTTTTCCATTTCTCTTGTCGTTTCTTAAATATTAATTATTTTGTGTCTTTTTTTTTACCGAAACTATGTGAATTAAAACTTCAATATTTTCGTCTCCAGATGTCAAATCAACGTAACATTTTAACATCATTTAGTCAACATGTGGTACTTCAATTTTGGCAAGATAGGATCGCCGAATTCTATACAGAGTGTCCTAAAAATTAACTGCAATTCAGATTTTATAAATTTGATCAAAAGTCACTTTTTTTAAATGGAATAACCTGTATATTATTGAAGTGTTGAATAGAGTGGACCAATTGAATTTTTTTCATATAGAATGTTCCTCTACCTATTCTGAACCGCTTTCGATTTATAAGCCATTTTATGAATAATTACTATTCATATTCGAGAACTAGACATTAAAGATCTAAATCGATAAGTGTGCCATGATCAAAACAAATTTCGTTTCAGAACAATTTCCTATTTTGACAGCGGAAATCTCTTATTTTTCGTAAATAATCTCACATCCAACATACAATTTTATCTTTTTTGATTAATTGAGAATTTCGATTCTGTTCTTCCCGCATCCAAAATGCAATTCACATAGAATACACTCTATATTTTTGGAAATTAATGATATAATTATAGAAATCCGTCTTCTTTTCCATTGTCGTTCTTTCAAAATATCGATAAAATCCACTCATTCCTTTTATCAATTGGATTTATTCTTTAATATTTAAGCCCCCCTGCGTAGGGCTACGATTGGAACAAATATCCCCCAATGGGGGGTCTTTTTGGGCACGGTAGTCTATGGTAGCCCCATTTAGCCCCTCTGGGTCTCGTTATTAATCGCTCAATTACAACTATTGCACTACCGCTGTTTTTTCATTATCTCCGCATCATGTAAATCATTTCGTAAGGCATTGCCCGTGTTGCACAGTCGCGTATTGATTAAACGAGTTTAAAATAAGTTTAATCTCTGTGTTGGTAGCATGTGTTATTGTTATGATTTTTTTAAAGTTGCTTAATAAGGTAAACTCACTGTTGTCAAGAATTTGTCATTAAATTAGTATCACGGTTAAGCCATGGAAGATTACACTTTCACTTGCTTCGACATGCTATTAATTTTTGGGGAAGTTCGATGTAATGGCAGAGCCGCTTCTTAAGTATATGAAGAGCAGTTTCCTGAAAGGCGAATCCCAACTGACACACTGTTTGAAAGAGTCAATCAACGGCTCAGGGAAACAGGTTCCGTAAATATAAGCATCTTCAAAAAGTGCAAGCATTGAAACCAAATGATTTCATGCCCCGCGTAGAATTTTGCCAGTGGTTTCTTGGCCGGTGTACAGAAGAACCTCAATTTCCAAAATATGTACTTTTTAATGACAAGGCTGTATTCACAAAAAAGGCATTTTTAATTCGCAAAATAGTCATGTGTAGAAAACCCTCATGGTATTCACATATCGGGGTCAACATGTGAACCGGCGTTGTTAAAGAACGAATAATTGGACCGATCATATCGCCTCCTCGTTTAACCGGTAGGTACTATTTGTTCTAACTTATTACGAAATGTGTCGCTAGAATTGTTACATGACCTGCCTCTAAATATACAACAGAACTTATGGTTCCAACTTGATGGAGCGCCGGCTCATTTTTCACTTCCTATCCGCGAGCACCTAAATGATAATTTTAGAAGACTTTGGATTGGCCGCGGAGGCCCTGTTACCTGGCCAGCGTGCTCCTCAGATCTAACACCTTTAATTTTTTTTCTTTGGGCGATAAAAATGTTTACATTATTGTTGATAAAAGCACAGATGCTTATGGCAGATATATCGCAGACTTATGATTGGAGTATTTTAAGAAGATAAAGCAACAAACCCACATTTTATAACTTCTAAGCAGCTAGACGAAACTAATAATGTGACCGTAACCCGATTTATTCAGCAGTCTCTATCGAGCTTTTTCTTACCCAATCCAGTCCCAGATGAGAAGTTTTTAGTGCCTTTGTCTGGTGCAGGACTGTATATGGTACATGTGACTTGTGTTTTACATGGAATATATCGAGTTGCAGAAACTGTCAGAACTGAATATTTTTTAGCAAATAAATTAATTTCAAATGTAAAAAAGTATTTCTGAAAGCACGTCTAAGAGTGAAGATGTATAAGGAGAGATTACCAGGAGTCAGTTTATCTCCAGAACCTGTACTTACCCGGATTACGCAGAACGTATTATTAAACTAATTTTGGATTTAGATGACGATTCGCAGTGTGTTGTGCAAAGTAAAGAGTTGTTAAAAAGTTCAACAGTAGTTAAAGAACGTGTTTTTATTAAGGTTAATTTCAGTTTTATACCGGACATTATATCCTGGTTAGAGAGTAGAAATTAGAGTTTAAGATAGAAATTTAAGTTTAGCAGACTCAATTAGTATTGTTAAAACATTTCCGCTAAATGTAACAACATTCCCGGTAAAGTAGGTGGTCAAGTAAGGAACAAATTGGATGTAACTGTAAGAAAAAATAAAGGATTTAAATACTTAACGGCAATAAAAAGCATTTATGAAGGTAAACCATCCAACGAAGTTGTATCTTGGCCTTATACCTACCCTAAGTTGCAGAATTATCCGATTACATCAGTGGATGTTGAAAGAAGCTTCTTTTTGTATAAACATATTTTTACTTATAGAAGACAATCCTTTTGAAACCTTTGAAAAATATTTAGTAATAAATGCCTTTTATACAATTTCAGGTTAAAAAATTGTTTATTTTTATTTTTCTTTGTTTTTTTTTGCATTTTTTTTTAATACACATTTTTTTTAGAACCCAGTGTGTTTCTTTACCCTATTATAAATTAAGAAATATTGCATATCAGTATGCATATTTGGTCAAAAATGCATCTAACTGCATATTTTAAAGGCAAACAAGGCATATATATGCGCATATTTTGACCGAATTTAAGTGCATATATTCCGCCCTTTAATGATCACATTAACCACCATGTATAAGCATTTACATGGATCGCCATTAAAAACAAATTAATCCAAAATTTTGATAAAAGTAAGGATAACGCAACGCTCAACAAAAACGATATTGAGGTCTGCCTATTTATTTAGGAAAAACTAATTTCAATATTGAGCACTGCTTTGCTGCTAACTGACAAACACATTATACACTGTACTAAGTCGCCATGATGATTTTTAAATACCTGAACATACATATAAGATAAGTCATCAACTTAATGGCAAATTTTCTGTCTTTAAGCTGTAGATACAGGAAGTGTGGGCAAATATTGACATCCCCTTTTAACTTTACCCGACACACACACACGTTTCCTTTAAAAATGTTGTTTACTTGCATAATATTTGGACTGTTATAATAGGAATTTAAATATTTCTAACCTTTACAATAATTGCGTTTTAATTATTTTTAAAGAAATATTACAATTTGCTATGTTTGTTATCTGTACCAAAGCTCAACACACAAATGTTATACAGGGTGTTACTAAATATCATGTACACATGGAAGGGGTAATTCTTTCAGGTATTTCATTCATTTTATATTATTTTTAGTTTTTTCTTTATAGCTCTTGCAGTTTTTGAGATATTTAGCTGTAATTTGGGATATAGGTTACGCTGTAGAAATAACATCATTGGGCAAATGGTCGTGAGAATCTACAAGAAGATATATTTTTAGGGGTCATGACTTTCTAACTTTTTTTGCCGACCAGATATCAAAAAAAATTTTCGGTCAACAAGCTAACGGATTCAAGTGTTAAACAAACTTGACCAAATTCAGACCAGACCTGGCTGACCAGATAAGGAAGGGAAGACCTATCTTAGAACCTTTAATTTCCTCCGGCTTGTCACTTTTATAATTTTTACAGTTGTCGAAGATTTTTTTTTGACATTTTGAATTTTGGTTTTTTGTAGTGATTAGGTAACTTCCCCATCGTCACATCTAGATTCATATCTACTAGCAACAACCTCACAGTCGCCGACAGACCAAGCAACTAGTGCGCACGAGTATTTGATCTGATAGCAATTTTACTGGAAGATGGATAAATATCGGATTTTATTGAAGTACAATAGAGGAAACGGAGGTTTGTCACCATCACATGAATATAAAATAAAAAAAAAAGGAGAATTTTACACAAATTACACAAGGAGCTCGTAGATGATGAAGACAGATTTTTCAAATACTTTAGAATAAGTAAATATAAGCTCGAAATCATTGCAATTAAAATTTTACCATTGATAACTAAACATCTGCGATCACTCGAAACATAGATATCTAATTCGATTAATTTTCTTCCGGCCTTCCTGTCAAATCGTCCGCTGTCAGTACAAGGACGTCGACTCCCTTGGCGCATACTTGATGCCCAGCATCAAGTTACTCTGTGTTGGGTTCCTGGTCATCACAACATAGATAGCAATGAGTCCGCTGATGCGCTTGCCAGGTAAGGTGCGGGCATGTCTACCGATCTAGCAGAGAATACGCATAGCCAAATAACTTGCAATAAGCAGATGGACAGAGCTAACAGCCTGTAGAATCTCTAAGCAATTGTGGCCCCTACTTGATAACAGGAAAACCGCAGCGTTATTACAACACAGTAGGAAGGACCTAAGAAATATCACTGCCGTGGTTACAGAAGTTACAGAGTCGAAGAAAAGGAGAAAAGTATTCAACATTTCTTGTGTGAATGTTCTGGCTTCGCAAGAAGAAGGTTTGATACCTTGGGCGAACCATTCTTCAATAATCTAGAGAAAGTAAGCAGCTTACAACTGGGTCGACTTACTTGGTTTATTAACAGTAGTGGCTGGTTCAAGTGAGCTGCCAAGATTCTTCTGCGTTGTACGCAGCATTAGCCATCAGGAAGCTGATGCTTATAGATTCCGCGGAACATATGTGGTATTATAACGGTCCTTATAGGACTACGTGAGACTGTCTGGACATACCAGAAGTCTGCACTTTAACCTATCCTAACCTAACCTACACCAGACACTCGCCGAGAAAGACAAAAAATGTTCTGGACGACAATGCTGGTCGGTGCTGGCCCGTGTCTGTATGAACGCGCTTCGCTCAAGTTCGCTAAATACGAATATGTCTACAATGTACCTACCTGTAATTATTTTTTTGTATTTGTCACGTTACGTGCTGGACACGCTACGTGCTGGTAGATATAAATCGAGCTTTACTCTATATGTGAAGCTTTTGGTAAAAAAAAAAGTGCGGCACGAGTGCAAAATTTGAAAACCATTGGACATTTTATTGCAAGTATTTGTAAACCATTGGGAAACCGGTGCAACAAGTGTTGCACCGAGTGCAATCAGTTCCGCAGTAAGACCTTACTGTACCGAAATTGGATAAAAATGTCAAAAAATACCTACAGTGTTTTGATTTTTCGATCTTTAAAATACTATTTTGTCTCAAGTGGTAAGTAAAATCATTGAGGATTGAGGAGTATTATCATCAACTTTGTTGGACAAATGCACTTAAGGTCTAATCTGAAAACCATTGATACTCAAATAGTGTAACACTTTTTGTGCACTAGTCCAGTTTTACTGGCATACCGGTGCCGCACTTTTTTTACCAATGGAATTCGCTATAAGACATCGCGTTTACATACAATACCCTTCCGGATGTTGCAGCATCTCAAAAATTGTACTAGACTTAGTACAAAATATCATAAGGCAACAGCCCTATTGTCCTTCCAAATTTGATTTCCCATCTTTCCTGTATCGCTGTGCTTACAAGGCAGTGCATTAAACTAGCATATTCATTAGCCATTAGCATACGATAACGCACGACCAGTCGTTCCTAATTTATTTCTATTAGTTTCAGTGAACACACGACCGTTGCTCGGCTGGTATTCTATTTATGAAATTTATTGTAATGTACTCGCATACCGGTCCGCCCATACGGTTGTATCTACACATGTCTACAGGGTGTGCCAAATATTATTTACTTATTTTAAGAAATGTCAGGGTTATTTCTGGTTATGATTCCTAGTCAAAAAAAGAACAGACACAAAAATATATGAGTTAAGGGTAAAGAGACATGAATTGGATTTCCACGATGTCCAGTTTTTGTAAAATACGTAGGTACTCATAATTTCGTTATTAAGGAGGGAAAAAAGTAATGGGTGAAGTGAATAAGAGCAGGCATTTACTCTCATTTATTAATTTTTAAGTAAACACTTGCTAGTAGGTGACTAATAAATAGCTCTACTTACACTCACAAAGCAAACACTTGCAAACCCGAGTTTTTACTTTTTTAGTAAGCAATACTTCAAAATATGAAGTCTACTTGTTCTGGAGTGATTGGAAGCAAATAAATACTTTTCTTATAAAGCAAATCTTCCTATGTTTCGTGGGTTGCGTATTATATTGTTCTATAAGTCCAAAATGAAATTGTTGGAAAATGGTGATTGAATATTCGAGGTGTTTGGGACACACTTCATATTTCTGTCGTGACCCAGTAGGAAAATAAAGTAAAAATGTTGAAATTAATCTTATGGGATAAAATGTACTACTAAGCCAAGCAGTAACGTCGCATTCGTGCTAAAGTACTATGTTTTTCTTCAACAACTAAATGCTAATAAATAGAAAAATACATTAATTTCAAATGCAATATAAATGGCAACACCGCATATCAAAGTGGTTGCATCGTTGTATAAATCTATAAAATATACGTTCAAATTAAATCCTATAATGTTAACAAAGACTGTCTGCTATTCTATAATATTCTCTAAAACTATCAAATAATTTTAGCTTCCATGCACGTGCGTAACAACAAGCGTAAGATTTTGCTTGGCCGATCGATAGTGGCCTGATGTATAGGCGTTGCCATTTGGTTTTGACGTGTTAATATTTGATTGGTCAAAGTGTTTGAATAGGGTTATTATTATATTCTGAAGTGTAAACAAATCAGTGTCGGGTGGAAATCCAAAGAGATAAGTTGTCGCTTCGTGAGGGAAAAAAGCCATCACGTTAAAAAGTTGTTAAGTGTTTACAAAAGTGTTTTAACTAACATGTCTTTTTATTAACAGTGTCAGGTGGAAATCTAAAGAGATAAGTTGTCGCTCATAAGGGAAAAAAGTCATCACGTTAAAAAGTTGTTAAGTGTTCTCAAAAGTGTTTTAACTGACATGTCTTGTTGGTAATGTTGTAGCCCATGCTAGGGTGAAGAGAGGAGGAATATTATTGGTCTTTTAATAAAGAAATAATGCAGTAAAATTCAAAAAGGATTTTATTTTCCAATTTTTTAACAAGTTTGAACCAGTCGACTAGTGGAGATACAGGTTAAAGTTTTGTGTACCTCATTGTTACAAGCGTCAGTCGCACACGAGGTTCATTTTTTTTACCATGCAAATATTTTAATAATTTTAAGTACTAGTTTTGGACTCATTCACTTAAGAATGAAAAAATTTCATGTTTCTTATTTGAACCTATTTGTTCCTATATGTATTTAAGCAAATCAAACAATTTTTGATACAACATTTTTTTTATTTGACAACAAAAATTTTACAAAATATCAGATTTTGTTCTAACAGCATACAAAATTCTGTAGAACAAAAAGTTATTAGTTCCAAAAAAGTTCAGAAAAGATACTAGGAAAATAATACCATGAAAACTTTATTATTGCAGTATAAGAAATAACATAGGCATTCCTAACATAGAAATATAGGTTTTGGAAAATAATGGAGGCATTCTTAAATAAAAAAAAAATTAAATGAAAATATTATGTTTACAAAATAATAAACTTAAGGTTACTTTAAACAAAAAAACAAGGTTTACACTATTTTCTTGCTTTGGTACTTTTGTTATTGGATGATGCTTTACATTTATTTACTTTCCCATTAGTTTCTGAAACATTGGAATTAGCTTTTGCGTTTTGCAATGTTTTCTTTGAATTAGCAAACACGGTGGTGTTATCATATTCTTTGAAAAAAGTACGAATAAAGGTAATATCCACAGCAGGTATAAACTTAAAGAGCTTTGTAAGATCTGCAACTTTTGCAAATGGTAAAAGTCATTTTTTAGGCTCTGGTGTATCAAGACACGTATTTCAATCAAAATTGCACCACACAAACACACCGTGTTATTACTACTACTTGCATACAAAACTGAAACAGCAAAAATTATACTGTTCTAACTGCCCAAAATTATTTCCTCTCATTGGTTGGCCTGTTAGAATATTATAATACTAAACGGCTTTTAAATATGAGTGATAGAACAATTTAATACTGGTTTTATTTAAGTTTGTGTATTATTTTATATAGGTTATTCTATACACATAGAACAGAAATTTTTTGTACTAATTTTCTACCTTAAAAACGATTTCGCGCCAGAAGTGCTGTTAAAACAGTATAGTACTCAACCCACGATTTGTTGATTTGAACTGACCTTACCGCACATTTAATACCCTTTAAGTGTCGAAATTATGGTAGCATTCATGCAATGTTAAACACTATCGCAACCCTACAGATGTAAACCCAAGTAGTGTAAATCGTATTTTAAGTTTTGAAACTGAAAATGTTAATTTCATTACGGACTATTTTCTATCAAATAATAACGAAACTCGAGTCAGTGCTCCGACCCCAAGAACGCGAATGGAAATATTTCTTCGGTGTACCTATAAAGTGACCATGGTTTTCAAAGTGGTATTTCAAATGACTTTGGTATTGACAGAATAACCGTTTGTAAGAATGTGAACTCTGTTGCAGAAAAAATGTTGAATGTTGGAGAAGGCATATCAATGAATAGTTTTTTCTTTAACTGAACAGGATATCATTGTGACAAAGACAACTTGGCAGGCAATATACAGGACTCCTACCGTAATAGGTGCACTTGACTGTTATTAAAAAGCCTGAACAATTTGGTGATGAATAAATAAATAAAAAAATTCTCCTTCGTTAAATGCTTAGATTACAAGTGATACCAGGGAAAGAATAACATGTGTTGATGGCTTGGAAGTGTTCATGAAAGTAGGACTTGGCGACAGAGACTTGCTTGCTGGGGGATAGTTGGTATGGTATTTCAGTGGTTACAGGACGTGTCAGCAGTAGTCATTCTTACCCTATTGGCAAGTATTGGAAAGGGATTTTCTAGCTTTCCCATTCAAATGCAAATAGGATAAGAATCGCTGTTATTAAAGTTTCGAAAACCATAATATTATGTTGTGTTGTACTGCACAACATCGCTAAGCACTGCAAGATGGGTTTGCTTTTCAAGATGAAAATGAAAATACTTAAAATAGAGAAGCAGAACAAGAAATTGATGAGCAAGGAGATATTCGGCGTCTTGGTGAAGAAAAACGCTTCGAAATAGTTAAAAGCAGGATAATTTGAAGTTACTTTGAATCAGCCTTAATGAGATAAATATTTTTGCATGAAATATATCTAAACAATAAATTGTAAATCAAATATTCTGAATTATTATTTTTTAATTTGTACCTACTCTAAAATAGCAAAAACTAATAGTATATTTATACAAAATCCGTCAATCAACATTTACTTTAGTACTACTACTCATTATATAACCTTTAATATTAAATTCGTCATTAGCAGAATTATAATTTTCTCCTATTATATCAGTTGCTGCTGCCGTAAACCTTTTAGTTTTGGTTCCTCTTTTTCCATTTGAAACCTTGTCAGTTTAAGCTATTGGAGTTGCACTAAGCATTGCAGCGCGGAAGTTGTTAGATTTTTTATTTCATCTGTTTCAGCAAGTGACAACCTCTGTTTGTTGGAAACATTACCATTGGAACGTGAGGTAGAATTTGATATTTCATGTTTTCTCTGACTTCCCGACTGTCTTGACCAAACTGTCACCTCTGGTATCGTACTGCTAAAATAGCAGATTTTTTCTGGTGTCTAAACTTAGATCCTGGTATTTAATGAACACAGACGTTTAACATTATTTTTTCCATTGCAGTAGTTTAATCGGTATATTTCCTGTAAATCAGTTTATTTCATTAGCATTATATTTTTGCATTATGCAAATATAAAGATTTAATAAAAGTTCAAAAATGATTTCCTATAGCAGCTCAAAGGAACTAACCTGTGAAGCGTGGTATCACAGAGAGGAGTTGGTGGCTGGGGCGTTTGTGGCGTGCAGAGCCCCGATGTCATAATTGGAGGCTTGTCTGCGATGAAGGGGCGGGGTAAGTAGGGGCCGGAGGTGAGGATTTTTGTACCTCTTTCTTGGAGGTATTGAGAATGAGGGGTGTGTGTGCTGTGTTGATGTAGATTTACGTTACGGATGAACCATGACGGTTCTGATGTAACGATTCTCGAGGGATTAAAAGTCGGCAGAGGGTGCCCAGTCCGCAGGAGCACGTCAAAATGACGTCTTATTCTGGTGACTTATTACCAGATATGACGTGACTATATGACGATAATATGACGTGAAAATGACCTCCTAATGTCACAGACCGATAACGTCAATTACGTACGTACACATTTTTAAATGACGTGACTTTCACGTCTAAAAATATTTTATATTTACCAGTAATCTACTTTCAATTGAAACTATTAAATACATTGTGTAAGCGTTTATTAGGGGTAAGTACATACTTCAACCAACGAAACCAAAGCAAAGGTAAGTACCTACTATTAATTGCAGGGTATTGCTGCTGCATGACAAAGGATTTCTTGATTTCTAGTATTGTACTTATGTTAGTGGAGTTTTATAGACAAAATCTCTAATTTTTAGTGTATTTGTGCCTAATTTTCTAGTACAATTTATCTTTTGTTTATTTTTGCATATCCTTATCGCCATGCTGGATTTATGAACTACTTTAAACTTTATCACTTTATGCACTTTAAGGCCATTTTTAACTAGAGGGTGAACTTTATTGGCAATCGAATTGAATATTGAAATTTTAAGTTGGCCAACAACTTCTTAAAGTCATCTAAAATGTCCCGTTATTACAGATACTTCAGGTGGTAAATCTACTTAAAATTCATCAACGTACAAACACAACACTATCTAGACCTACTTATGAAAAAAATTGCGTCAGCGTCTTAGAAGAAAGCTTTAATACGGATTTACTGAGCCTACGTTCGTCCGCAAGGTTGTCAACGGGTTAACACAAAATTACTGGCAAAACTAGAAGTAATAAAAAATATATCACACCAGATATCACCAAGTGAAGTCGACAATATGACGTGAATAAAATGACGTCAGAAATTCGGCCATTAACTGACGTCAAAATGTTGTCGATTTTTGGTTGACCAGTAGTCACCAGATACTGACGTCATCTTGACGTGCTTCTGCGGACCGAGTGGACGATTGACTGAATGAGTAGAAGTTTGCTTTTGTGGTTAAAGATGCTGTGGCGGTTAAGGAGAAGGTATAACTGGCTGTAGAATGGCTATAGCCTAGCTTTGTTGAGGGTATTTTGAATATGGGGGCGCCAGTGGAGGGTTTTGGCGAGAGTGATACCGAGGTTTTTACTCGTGTCGCACCACGGGTCATCGCATCCATCCAGGTTGATCTCGTCGAAGAGTGGTTGCCTTCTACGAGCCAACTATCCGGTTTGTGTTTTGTCGGGGTTGAGACGAAGTTTCCAGTTTGCGCAGTAACTGAAGAGCAGTATTTCTAGTTCAGCGAATTACTCTCGTTAGTCTTTGATGTGGAAACCGTTAACGGTATTCTTCAACAGCAGTTGTAGCACTTTCATTACAGGAAACAATAAAGAAACACCATATTTGCAAATTCTAAATTTGAATAGGTGTTTGGCCTTTTGTAACACTTTAATCCAAACTTAAAGATAAATGTTGAATTACTGTCACAGTACACTCTGACACATTGCCAAAACAACAAAGTTATCAAATGTTTTTGAGTCTCAAACATAGCATCCTCTGATTATACGAAAATTTGAATACAAGTGGAACGCTAGACAAAAATTTTTAATTAGGCGATATCTTGGAAACAAATGAAAATTGGATAAGAACATACGGGTTTCTTCGCATTGTTTTAACGTGTATAATACACTGCTTGGGTTTCCTGTATATAGAGATATCTAATCTAATCTAATCACATTCGAGCACGTAAGCCTCCTGCAATCGCCACCAAAATTTTTAAGGAATTTAAATTTCTTATTCTAAAAACCGCAAAATACCAAGATTTATGCAAAAATGTTTGTTTTCTTCAAAGATATTTTAAAGAATCTAAAAGGAACTTTAAGCTTCTGTACCTGGATCATTGTGAACTTTTGTACTAAGGTAAGTTTGAATAAATACTAATATTTTTAAATAAGAAATCTGTCGTTTTTCTGTAATCTTACTTTGTAACTGAATTCAAACGCGCTGCAATAAAAATGCAATAGGTTTTAATATAATACGTTACAAATTTACAATACAATGCCCGTTCAGCGTCTATTATTATTAAAGGAATAGTTCATTTCACAGATAACAAGCTTTTATCACAGTTATAAGCGAACCGTGTAAAATTTGAAACTGACATGGTTTCTTCCAAAAGCAATTAAAAGTAATGTCTACTTGCAAGTTTAACCTTTTGTCGAAATTGATGTTGGTACGACTGCTAGAAGAACCGATACCTTTCTTAATAATGAAAAATCTCGTTAAGTGTGTTTTGAACCAAAAAGGTGATGATTTCTTCAATATTATTTTATTATCCTAATAAATGCATATACTGGGTGTTTTATTAACATTGCGAAAAAATTGAGGATGAGTGTTTCTGCTTAGAAATATGAAAAAAGTTCTTATAAACCCATGCCTAGAAATGCTTCGTCTCGGAGATACCTGGTCTTACAGTTTTTAAGCGGAACAAAAAATATGTACGCCACTGCTGTTTTCTCTTTTGATAACACTTTAGGCAGGTTAATGGCTAATGCGAAGTACCTTTTGATAATTTTTTGATTTCGGCTTTGTTAAGAAGATAAATGCAATTATCAAACTCTCATTATGTCATTAATTTTTTTGTTGATCTTTTTCTCGAAATCGCTTACTCGTAGCGACTTCTACATAGTCAGGGGCGGTCATACGGGGGGGGGGGCATGGGGGCCATGCCCCCCCCCCATGGCGTTGATTTACATTATAAAAGCACTGCCGCTTACTCAATTCAGCGCTTGGCGCGTGTGACAAAACTGACCAATCGTGTCAAACCCTTAATTATTTAAAAATATTTAAACGCAAAAAATATTAATAAAAATAATTACGTAAGTAGGTATAATATAATAAAGGTTATCTATAATTTTCTTAAAATTTACTTAGCCGTTTCTTGCCTATTTTCCTACTTGAAAACCAAGAATCATTAACAAAAAAGGGCGTGGCACCCAAAAACTTTTCGCCTGCGGCGCTACAACTTTTCCTGCCACCGCCTCTCTGAATTGGCATGAGCCGCCACTGCATGGCCCCCTTTAAAATGTTGATGTGACCGCTCCTGTACATGCCTTTTTCACGTACAAATGATAGAGAAATCTGTTTTTTTGCTTATAAACGTAATACAAGCAGGCATGTAAAAGACATGTAGGTGGCACCCTATACAAGTGGGGGCCATACTAACATTAAATTCGTGTTTCGAACTTTAATTTACCCCCAGATAACAATTTTAGTTCAAATATCGATATTATTTCAAAAGTTATTTAGAAAAAACAATAACAATAATAAAACTTTAACACCCTGTGTCTCTAAAACGAAGCAGTTGTGGACATAATATGTTTACAAGAACTTGTTTTCATATTTTGAAGTTGGGATATTCATCCCGATAATTTTTTCATATAATGAGTACCTTTGAATTACTTATAAATATATAGTAATAATAACAATTAAGGATTTTTATTTACCACAATTAAATCAGCAAATGAAATTGCATAACATAAGTCACACACATAATAGTACTATGGTAGATTTAATTAATTAACTTAACTTAATAAATATCGATTCTTCCCCATAAATTGATCTAATATGAATATATTTATTCAATACATTTTAAACAATATTACACCGAACTATAATTATCCACTAATTACTTTTTTATTAATATTGTATATACAATTTTAAAGCTTAAAATAAACAGTAGGTTGAGAAGTTAGCTGTTATATAGCGAGCGCTTTTAGGTTTTCTGAATTTTTTTATGGCATCATCTTTACATTCGAAGTTTTCAGTCGTTGAGATTGACACGTTCAAAATTATCCCGGTGCGTGTATTTCTAGGCTCAGAGCATAAACGAGTATTTTCCTGCAACGTGACAATAACCGCCCGCACATGGGTTAGTCAACTCTCAAAACCAATGACATGTTAAAGAAACGGTTAGTAAAAATGCTAAAATCGCGTGTAACTTAATTTCAATACACGAACAGTTTTTCATTATTTACCTAGGTGACTATTCATTATCGTTATTTCCCTGGGTAGAGAAATTTTACTTCTCATTAGAGATATGGAGTAAATAATGGTGACTTCTCAAGTTAGTGGTAGAGAAAACTTTTTATTTAGATAAATAGTATAAAGAAGAGACATCCCAAATCGAAGCTCTTAAAAAAAAATTGTAAGGCCGACAATAATGTACAGTAGAGTAACATACATATGCACATCAAAAGAGACATAAGATTCCCGAAGATAAAAATTGAGAACATAATATGAACTAAGATAAGAAATGAAGTGTTTAGAGAGAATTTAAACTTTAAATTTTTAAGATAGAAGTTGTTAACGAAAAAATTAAGATACTTTAGACATGTCCAATTCTACATGAGAGACTAGGTATTTACATAATAGTTATTTATTCTACTAGGCAGAAAAGCACAAGATTTAATGCCGCGGCTGGTGCTTCATAGCCGAGGCGTAACCAAGATAATTTTTTTTTCAAATTTGTTCCAATTTCACGCAAAATCGTCTTTTTTTTATTTATTACTTGTGTTTCATTATCAATATACATATATATTATACAATTATATGTTTCTCACAGCAGAAATTTTAAGAAAAAGGAGTATTCGAGACTAGCACATTTAGAGAAGAAGGAGAAAAAGGATAGAAAATGGTAAAATATTCAGAAGTTAATGATGGACAGGAAAAATCGAACAAAAGTAACTTGACCTAAAACAGCCTTAGAAGTAACGGTAAAAAAGTAGAGGCCTAAAAAGAAGAAGGAAAAGGAATGCAAAGGAAGTAGATATCGAACCAAAAACAACGAAATTCCAATCTCTGTTGTAAACTTTTTAAGAAAGCGTGAAGTAAATAGTCTCCCTGCTCTTTGTCACCTAAAAACATCGGTGATCGCTGAAGGGAATAAAGCTATGAAAGTTTTTCACGTTTAGATGCAGATCTTCCCGTTAGAAAATGGGTTTCTTCCACCATCAAGTTTGACTTTATACTTCGCTTAAACATTATTTTGAAATACTAAATGCAGAAAATACAGTTTTGTCATCAGCTCATTCTGATTATAAAATAGCATTTTGACCTCTTCCAATCAATATTTCAAATTGCTTTAAACATAAAATTCGTTAATTTTAAATGAATCGCCACAAAAGTGGGATTAAAGCCTTTTATCTGTGAAATGAGATACTCGTCTGCAATAAGTGCCTGAAAGGTCGAGGCATTTCGAATTCGTATTGCATATGAATTATAGCAACGAGTGTTAAATCGGAGTTATGACAGTTTAAGAGGCCATAAAAAATGGCGGACTTAAAAGGGCCCTTTACAATCTCACGCTAACTTTTGCTTGGTAATCCTCTGTGACACGATGACATTTTTGTCGTTTTTCTTTCCATTTGAATTGTGCGGTTCATGCGGTTGCATTGTATCGCTTGCGTTTCTTAAGAGTGCTTTATTGCATCTAATTTAAAACGAGAAATGCCGAAGAAAAAATGGGGCTTTCTCCATTAGATACGCAAGGCATTGATGGCGTCTTTGTACTACTCTGCCTAAAATAATTCATATCTGCCTGAAGCCTAAGACTATATAAGAAACTTATCGCTGAAGGGGGGAAACTGAAAGGCCCAAAACAGTGAAGCAGCCATCATAAATACATCGGTTAATTCACTGGTCGAGATCTGTTTTTTGCTTGCTTTTCTGAATTTTTTAATATTACATTTGCAAATTACATATGAAAAGGGCAGCCTGAGCCATTTAAATACAAATACAGCAGACGGAAGGAATAGTCCAAACTTCAGAAGTGGGTTATACACGCGAAAACAATGTGTAAAATCCCTATGTTCTTGTCTGATTTTCACTTGTTTTCAAGAAATAACGTAATAACAGTCTACGGAACAGTCAGTGGGTGAAAGCACATTTAACATAAACTACCAAAATGTTCGAGGACTTAATACCAAAACAAATATGTTTTTCAATGCAGTATCGCTGACACAGCATAAGTATGATGCAGTGGCCTTAACAGAAACATGTCTATCAACGGATGTGTTTGATAGTGAATTATTTCCAGCTAACTTTTTGGCATACAGAAGTCGAAATAGACCAGAGCAAGTTCGGGGAGGAGGTGTCTTACTAGCAGTGAAAAATATGTATAAAAGTGATATAATTTTGATAGATTTTACTGATTCAGCTATAGATTTATTAATAGTTAGGGTACATACAAACGACATTACTTTTATCTATATAATAATCCTTTATATTAGTCCTAGTTGTAGCATATTAGCTAAAAAAACTATATTTTCCTATCTGGAGTGTCTGGATTTCTTGTATGAAAGTGATTTTATTATTATTGGAGATTTTAATATACCACGCCTTGCAAACTATTACCATAATGATAAGGAGAGGGATGTTCACGTAGATCTTCTACTAAATTTTTTAGAATTTTTTGATTGCAAGCAACATAATTATATATCAAACAATAATAACCGTATTTTAGGTCTGATAATTTCGCGTCTCCAATGTAATATTACACAAAACTCGACCGATCTTGTTGATGAAGATCTGCACCACCCATCTTTTATCATTGAAGCACAGTTGAAATCTCAAAAGCAAAAAACACTTATCATTAATAAAATAAGTAACTTTAATTTTAGAAGGGCAAATTATCTTACAATACACCAACTTTTTTAGGGAACACGCTGGAATGAATTGGAGTCGCTTACTGATGTTAATGATGCAGTTCGATTTTTCGATGACGATATATGAAATATTTAGAGTTTGTGTTCCAAAAAGTAACAATATCATGTGTGGTTTTCTAAAGAATTTATAAAAAATACTAAAAAGAAAGAAAAACTAAGACTTAAAGCAAAAAAATCTAGCATAATTGAAATAAAAAGAATTAAAACGGCATATTAAAAGGGCGTTTAATGTACATCTCAATAGAATACAACTGCAAATCAGTAGCGACTCGGAGAGCATTCTGGCAGTACATAAAGAATAAAAAGGGCAATATGTCTATACCAAGTAAGATGTATTTGAATCAGATTCAATATGCTGATGGTAAAACTATTTCGACGCGTTTGCAACTTATTTTAGTTCAGTATATGATAGCTCAAATAACATGAATGTTCAATGCGTAGAAAAAGACTATTTAACACAGGTTGTTTCTCTTAATGTTATTGCAAACCATAA
This sequence comes from Polydrusus tereticollis, assembly GCA_963920685.1. NCBI lineage: Eukaryota > Metazoa > Arthropoda > Insecta > Coleoptera > Curculionidae > Polydrusus > Polydrusus tereticollis. The sequence continues at coordinate 12,174,338 of OY987333.1, forward strand.
TGTACGAGATGCTGTTAAAAGTCTTAAAGTAAACAAGCCTGTAGGGCCAGATAATATTCCTTCATATATCATTAAAGACATGGTTGACTGCTTGCTTCAACCGCTCACATTTTTATATAATACTTCTTTAAAAACAAGCACATTTCCAGACAAATGGAAAAAGTCAAAATATGCCCGATTTTTAAGGAAGGCGACAAAGCGGATATTTCAAATTATAGAGCTGTCGCAATTCTCTCTACTGTCGCTAAAATTTTTGAGTCCATTATTAATAAATTTATTTACAATTCAGTTATACAAAAAATTTCTGGTTTTCAACAACGGTTTATGAAAAACAGGTCTACAGTTAGTAATTTAAGTAACATAACTCAATATATTTCAGAAAGTCTAGACAATAAATGACAAGTGGACGTCATCTATACTGATTTTGCTAAAGCTTTTGACAAAGTCTCACATCAGGTATTGCTTTATAAGTTAGATAATGAATTTGGCTTTTACCCTACGCTTGTTCAATTATTCTCGTCTTACTTACAGGGTCGAAAACGAAGAGTAGTTATAGGAGGTTACACGTCTAATTCGTATATAGCTACCTCAGGAATTCCGCAGGGTTCTAATCTTGGACCATTGCTGGTTCTCCTATTCGTAAACGATCTACCAAAGAAAATTAAGGAAAGTAAAATTTTGTTGTTTGCCGATGATTTAAAACTGTACTCTGTTGTAAGAAATGTTGCTGACTGTCAAAACCTTCAAAAAGATATAAATGAGATTCTGCAATGGTCCGGAATAAATAATCTTAAATTTAATATTGCCAAATGTTATATCGTTAGTTACAGTAGAAAAAATAATTCTCTAAATTATGATCATAACATGGAAATCCAGGATCTAGGAGTAACATTTGATTCTCGACTATCATTTAAAACTCATATTTTGAATATAACGAAAAAAGCATCTAGAATGTACGGATTTATTGTAAGGAATTGTAGACAGTTTACAAATTTAGATTGTATTAGACATCTGTTTATATCATACGTACGGTGTATTCTGGAGAATGCTAGTATAATATGGAGCCCATGTTATAAAATACACAAATATGCGATTGGGAGGGTACAAAATGAATTTTTAAGATATCTGTATTATAAAGAAACCGGTGCATATGATTTAAGTGTAGCCAAGACAGAACTAATATCCAGGTATAAGTTACTTAATTTGGAAAAACGTAGGAATATACTTCTGTTATCTACTTGCACAAGCTATTGCATAATCAAATTGATGATGTAAACCTCCTCCAACAAATAAACTTTAATGTTCCCTCATATAAAACAAGAAATGCATTAATTTTTAAACTAGACCCACAAAAAATAATCGTGGGGGCTACCGCGACCAATCCAACGCCCTGAAAATCTTTCCTCCAGATGTTGCTTGACCTGACGAGCGAAATGTGCATGAGCTCCATCGTACTGAGAGTAGATTTGCATTCTGATGTTTACAGGAACATCCTCTAGTAGTCCTTGTAATTAATGTTGTAAGAAAATTGAAGTATAGGGTCTCCTGTGAGTCGATTCTCCGAAATTGATGGCGTCTTTGTACTATGCCTAAAATAATTCATATATGCTTGAAGCCTAAGACTAAACTAAAACCCGCCCAAAACAATGAAGCAGATAGTTAATTCCTAACAACTATTCTTCATTCCATAAACCTCTTTAGAATATTATACCTTTTCACAATAACAAAGAAACCTCGTTTTGTTCAATTATCACCCAAACCCCAATAAAACCCTTACAAACCACTTGCACCCTTTCCCCTCATTATCTTCAAACAAAAAGGGCTGTAATGCCATAATAGCCAATTTTCACATCTCGTTCGTCCTCTCTCGCTCCGTCGCTCGCTTCGATAGCGTCATCCCTTTCGCTCCGGTAAATTCTAGATGGCGCAGGAGTAAAAACAGTTGAAGAACGCGTTTCCAGCCTCCTTTGGTTCTTCATTTAGTCGCCTTTCTACTGTTTTACTGAAGAGCGTACGTGTGTGTTACGGTGCGCGACCGACAATCCGCGAAGCGACGTGGTTTTCTAGGTGATTTTGTTGAAAAAAGATATGAAATATGTTGCGGGTAGTTATTATCAGTGACGTATGATCGGGTTGGAACTTGCAGCGTAGTTGAAGGTAAGGAGTATCAATGTCAAATATACAGGGATCTAATTTAGTTGTACAGGTTTAATGGAAATTCATGCATTAACCACAAAATAATGCCGTATGAACAATATGAAAACATTTTTTCAACAAAGGGCAAACTTAAATGTAAATTAACTTACTTTAAGTCAGCAACACCTTGACATTTTTGTTTTTATACATAAACTGACACATGGCGACGTGAAGAAGTGCTTGTTTGATTTAAATTGAAGCAGCAGTAATTTGTTGAAAACTGTCATCATTTTGAAAATAATCCACCTGAAATTAACAAAAACCTGTTATATAATAGGATCTAATAAACACTATACGAACAGGTTTTTAAATAAATTGAACATTATAGTGCTTAGAACTGGACTGTCTAACTCAATTATTATCAAAATTTTGTTAAGTTTTAGATAATGATCTGTATGTAGCGCCACGATCAATATTATTTGTAGCCACTGCCGTTCTATAGGTTTTAAAACTGTTAATTTAAACGTATTTTCCGAGTTAGTAGCTTTGATTACATGTAGCATTACCAGAGCTTATTTTTAAGGTATTAAATTGTTTACGGCTACTTTTGCACGTCATTAAAAAATCACTTAATCATCGACATCAGTTGTGTCAACTCAACTAGCTAAAAATACTAATATGATAGAATTTGTTATTTATTCACATAGAAGAACCTCTGAATTCATGTGTCTCTGTTCCTGAATTCTAGGGCTAGCCTAGAAAAAACTTTACAGAGAGAGAAGGATAAGAGACAGGTGTTATTTATAATATATTCGCAATAACTTTACTTTAATATTTGAAACAGCCAAATATAAACCCGTTAAATCCCTGATTAGGCAATTTTTTCTTTTACAGAACAGGGTATACTCACAAACAAAGACATCCATCTTCAACCCAATAAGCCGCCATCGACCAGGTAACAGAAGCACCTTACGTACCAGCTGACCATCCGACAAAATAACTTTATCACCTTTTGATGACGCCACGACCGCCATCATGCAAACTTCGATGGAAACCAAAATGCTGCAAGACAAGCAACAGCTCAATGCTTCGAAAAACGTCACCGCCAACAATAACGCTTCGCCGGGAGTCTTAACGGGCGCCGCTCTGATCCAGGAGAACCTGTTGCAAAGGTCGATCCAGAACGTGGCGTTGACGTTGCAGAATGCCATGATCAGTTCGTTGCAACAGGCCGCGTTGTTACCGGCGAACAGCGCGGCAGCAGTGGCGTTGAATTTTCAAGCGTTGGAGAGTTATTTGACATTGCAGAGGCTGACTAATGTTTCTGCGGTAAGTTTTTTGCTGTTGTTGTTTTCCTTAAAGTTAAACTAATTTGGGATTGAAGAACAGTTGTTTTTGAAAGGTGCCGGCATTTGATTGAGGAGGAGAGCAGATTCAGAATGATGCATTTTGACATTTCGCGCTGAAATTTTAGCAAAATAGGATTATCGGAAACTGCAGTTATAGCATATTTAAATACTAATGGACGGCTTTAAAAGAATGGAGAAAATATCTTTCTTACAGCGGAGCTGATGTAATTAAAATGACAAACTGAATGCCATATTGTGTAATAATAATAAGATTTTTGTTTTTATCGCAAAATGTAACATTTGATAGGAAAAATACAAAATGTATAAATCTTCACTTATATTTTATATATAAGTGAAGATTTATACATTTTGTATTTTTCCTATCAAGTTTCTATAATGGATCTTCATCAAGTAACGGCTACATCCATTGAATAAATGTAACATTATTTTTTGATGGGACGGTACTTATTTAATTTTAGAATATTGAATTATCTAACTCCGACACTGGCTGCTTGAAAATCTTATTATTTTTACAGAATATGTCGGCCTGTTAGAGGACATTACGTAACAATTGTGGTTCAATTCCCTCTACTTAGTCGGAAAATAATTAAAAAATTAATATTTTAATTTTAAGTACACTATAATACTGAAGGAAAGCCTGTAGTAATAAGAACGGTGAAAAATTTTAGCTAAAAGACTCCGATAAATGGTTTTAAAAATATTACAAATGATTTATACAACTAAAGGTATATTGAGAATACTTTTTACTGTTCTATTGTATCATTTTGTATTTTTTTTTGAGAATCCATTTTAGGTAAGTGTTTTTGGCTCTTGAAATTTCAGTAGCGGCTAACATCAAAGTATATATTGTTAAGGTGTAACGGTTTGTACCTTTTATTATGGACCTATAAAGTTAAAGGTCTAAAATAAAGGTTTTCTTGTAACAAACTATTACGGCTTGTTTTATTTTATTTGTTTTTAATTCAGCTCTTACTACCCAAAAAACAAACGTTATGAGGTATTAAGAACGTGAATACATGGACAATAAGATCTACTACTAATAAAATTTGCAAGAAACTAAACGAGAAAAATTGTAAGGGCTTGCAAGTGTTACAATCTAACCGGTATTATGCCGTACCAAAACCCGAATAACTATTATACAGGGTGTTAGTTAACAAAAAAATATGCAGTGGAGAATTTCACTTTTTACATTAGTTATACAGGGCTGCCCAGAAGTCCGGAATAAACTACTAACCTGTAACTTTTGGGGAAAATGCTCGGATACGTCGATTTAGTTTTATATATGCTCACATTTTGACGTTAATCGTTTGTTCTTTTATAGACATTTGTCAAAGATATGACGACATCGATCTTTTTTTTAAATGGAAACATACAGCTTGTGATACATCATTTGAAAGCTAATATCTCGTACAGTATGCTCATAAACTTTGACGCGATTTTGTCAAGCTATTTCAAAATGGCGACTGTTAAAAGTTAAAAAAAAATCCCTATTTAAATAAGCGGAAATGATAAATCGTTGATGTTTTTTTTACCTTTCAAGGTGAGAAATCTTCATTGTTTCACGTTTTGACATTTTGTGACATTGTGAACTTGTAAAATTAATTTAGGTATTTCTGAAGTATTATTTTAAAATTTTCCAAATAAAAATGGTTTTGTCGGAAAGGCAGCGTATCGAAGTCTTGATATTGTTAGGATGTGGAGATAAAATAAGAAGTCAAAGTGAAGTGTGCACTTTATTTAATGCTAAATATCCGGAAAATCAAATTTCACAGGGCACTGTTAGTAAAATATTCCACAAATTTGATAAACATGGCACAGTAAACGACTTGCCTAGGAATGGACGGCCACGTGTTTTAGGCGACGATGAAAAATTAGATATTGCATTATCTTTGCAGGATAATCCGCATTGGCTCAAAATCATGATACATCTAGGGGAGAGGATTTTTAAAAGCAGAAAAATACCACCCTTATAAAGTATGTCTTGTCCAAGAGCTTTTAGAAGATGATTATGATAGGCGTTTGCAATTTTGCGAAGAATTGATGAGACGGTGTGACGAGAATAATACGTTTCCACCTCGGTTTCCACAGAACATATTATTTTCGGATGAAGCTACTTTCTATTTAAACGGGGTGGTTAACAAACATAATTATCGTTTCTGGAGTCAAGAAAATCCACGATGGATATTTGAAGCGCATACTCAGCGGCCCCAGAAAGTAAATGAATGGGCAGGTATCATTAAAAACCGAATTTTAGGGACATTCTTTTTGGAAGGAAACCTCACAGCTGAACGGTACCTGGATTTCTTAACCTTCGAGTTGAGACCTGCTCTAGCTGTTATTTTTCCCAACGATGTAGATCCAGATATACCTAATGAAACAATTTGGTTACAGCAAGATGGTGCTCCCCCGCATTTTGGTGTCAATGTGAGAAGATATTTAGATCAGATATTTCCAGGTCGCTGGATTGGACGACGTGACACAATTGAATGGCCACCGAGGTCCCCAGACTAACCGCCTCTAGATTATTTTTTTGGGGATATTTAAAAGAAAAAGTTTACCAAAATAGGACAAATAATATTGAAAATTTGAAATACAAAATTAGATTGGAGACACATAACATACCGGCTGAAGCCATTTGAAATTCCGTCGACGGATTTTACCATCGTCTGGGAGCATGCCAAGTAGAGGGTGGAGGACATTTCCAACATTTGCCACGTTAAACCACCTTTCTGTTGTGTTTTGTTTTGCTTCGTTACATTTTATTTTTTTTGACAAAATAAATAATAAATAAAACCATCCTTTGCTGGTTGCTTTATAAACAACGGAGAGCTTAGCATTTTTAAAATCTCTGGGATTTTCTGATTTGCCGAGAACCAGAAGTGGCAACTTATGTGGGCCTTCTGCATTACAACAGGGCATGAGGGTTACACGATCTTTGGATACTTTTCTGCCTGGAGCTGATTTTTCTTGACTATGTACCCATATTCCATCGGGCAACGCTCTTCAAAATGCCGCGGATTCGTCAGCATTATACACCTGTTCTTTTGTTAAGCCCATTCCCTGCACCACAGCACGAAACTTTTTTTGAAATGGAGTAATGGCATTCACATCACTTGAAAGTTTCTCACCACAAACCTTTAAAAATCGAATACCGTATCATTTTTTAAATTTATCAAGCCAACCAGAGCTCGCCAGAAAATCATCTTTTTGGCTTATGCGTTCATAAAAATGCTTCGCTTTTGTTCTTAAAAGATCCGAAGAAACAGGTACGTGGGCAAGTCGTTTCTGTAAAAACCAATTGTATAAGGCAGCCTCAACTTCAGGATTCTCGGCCTTTCTGATCACTTGCCTTTTGCCTAAAATGTAGATCATCTATGCAGTTTTCTAATGACAATAAGTTATTGAGCACATACCTGTCCCTTGATTTGATTTTGACACAAAGTTTCTTATTTTGTCCTTATTTTTCTTTATATCAAAACGCGTGGATCTAGGCACTCCAAAATTTGCTGCCGTTTGACGGATACTTCCGGATTTATCTAGACTGTCTAATATTTTACATTTTTCGCTAAGAGTTAATGTTTTGTGAGGCCTTTTGCTTGGAGCCATTACCAACAGAACAGATAACTATGGGTCTCACATATGACTAATTCAAATAAAAAGAATGCAACAACCTTTATGTCGCATCAAACTTGTTAAGACAGGAAAACTTTTATGGTTTTCTTATGAAACGTCTTAATGTCCGGTTTACAGAGGTAAGATTTTGAAAATATCCGGTTTATAGAGCAATCCGGATTACTGGAGTGTCCGTTTTAGCGAGTGTCCGAACTACAGAAGTGGTACTGTACTGTTCAAAAAAATGGGGATTTTCCCTACTCCACGTGGGTGTACTCCGAGAATTCGCATAACCGCTAGGGTGGAACCAGGCTTCATCACAAAAAAATGTCAGGTCTAAAAAAGTATTTATTTCAAATAAGTTTTGAGTAAACAATTTACAGTAATTCCCGCGTGTTCCAAAATCTGCCGCTTGTATTTCTTGTTGCACTTTATAAGGAAACAACCCAACCTTTTTTTTAAGAATGTTCCATAAGATCTTTCCGCTTCTTGAGACAGGCATCTTACACATTTCCTTGGCGTATTTTGCATTATTTTGCATTATTTTACGAACGTTCCACCTCCTTTTTTGTGTTGTATAGAGCCTATTTCCCTAAACAAAGTCACGATTCTTCTCAGTTAATGATAAGTCCCCAGCAGACGCACAAACGATGATTGTATTGCCACTCACCATTTACTTTAACCCTGTTTCGAAAATACACTTCAACCATTGGCGTGGATTATTCCAGAAATTGAATAAGTTAGAGATTAATCAAATGACTTGTAACCAACACTCTACGGCTAAGCAGTTTTTACACGCACCGTGCATGTAATTTATTTAATAGATTTAACTGCTTGATATGTCCGCCTTAAAACCCGAATTTTCTTTCCAGACTGACTGGCCAACAACGCCGCCCTCTCCCAAAATAGACGTGCTGCCGCCGAAAATCGACATCCTCAAAATCGCCACAAACACCGCGAAAATACACGAAGAAACCACCAGCGAGGACACGAACAACACTAGTCTAACGGAAGACGTAGAGTTATCGGAAGAGGTGGAGGAAGATCTTGCCCTTTTGGACCACGAAGAAGCTCTTAACAATTTTTCCCTGTCGTCTAGTCCGGTGGACACCAGCTACCCCTCGCTTATCATGAACAACATTTACGCTAATGCTAGCGTTAGCGCTAGCTCCCCTGGGAACACTAGCTCGCCTACGTCGACCAGCGGAACGACGGCAGTGACGTCGTTGACGCAACTAGCCAGCGGCGTAGCTTTGGGAAGGCAAAAGGGAACTGTTCGTCCTAAGAAGCAGTTTATATGTAAATTTTGTAGCAGACAATTTACCAAAAGTTATAATTTGTTGATTCACGAGAGGACCCATACGGACGAAAGACCATACAGCTGTGATATTTGCGGGAAGGCGTTCAGGAGACAGGATCATTTGAGGGATCACAGGTAGGTTGGAGTATGTTAGCTAACAAATACAATGGTTTTAAATAAAAATATATAGGTAATGCTCTTATTACACTTTAAAATTCTCATTAGTTTTACAGCAAACAGAAATACACTAATTTTGGTTTTGCACTGAATTCTTTCCGAGTTTCTGTTCACTAAAGAATTAGAAGTGTTGCTTGAAATTTTGCCACCGCTCTCATTTTGGTCTGTAGCTCTCATCTATTGGTCTGGGAGTCGTCAGAATATTTTTTAGACAAGTTCCTGGCTTCTTTGGACTCCTTGTCTAATGTTCTTTTCCAACTTTTTTTAAAAAAATATTTCCGATATAAGTGTCAACTTCCGGTTAAACTGGATGTAACTAGGAAGCCGGAACTATAGTACATCCGGTTTAACTGAAAATTGATATTTTTGGGAAGATAATAAAAAAATAAGATGTCAGCCGTTTTGCTCTAAGACGTACCGTTGGAATGCTAGAAGCTGTCAAAGCTCAAAAATATCATTTTTCAAAAGTCGACTATTAACTTTAAACATATAATGCACTTATTAACAAACATCTATAATTTTATGTAGAATCCAAAAATATTGTAAGATATAAGGTATTCCATTTAAAAAAAATATATATTTTTGTTGTCCTACTTTTTTGGACCAACCTGTAAACTTTAAATCTTAGAATATATATTTGCTTATACCTTATAACTTTTGTTAAATTTCAAAGTGTGTTAAATTCAATAGGTAATCTTTTAATCCTTCAAATATCAAACTCGAATCTTCTTTATTAAGTTCTTTAATCTTGTGTTCATCAATTTTTCAACTAAATTTCTTAGGGTAAATATGTTTTAAATTCTTCCAATTTCACACAAATAGTATAACCATATCAAGTTTTTATTTCTTCACATTTTAGAATTTTATAATGTATTCCTGTCTCCAATTCTCTTAGACTCTTGGTTGCTTTGAATTCATAGTTGTCATTAATAATATGATTCAGGAACTCACTTATTATTTATATAGAAAAACTTTATTAATATAATATGTCTTTTTTTGCTTACTGTTTTTGTTTTATGAATATAACGATTGATTAATTTTAGACTATTTTTAACAATTTTTGGGTCAATTTCTTGGACTTTCAAAAAGTTTTAAGATACTTCTGTTTTCTTAGGCTAATTTTTTCTGTTTTTGATCCAATTTTGTCAGTTTTTTAGCAAATTTTTTAACCTTCTTTTGTGTTTCTGATTTTACCTAGTTTCTATATCTTTTTTGAGCCATTTTCACCGATTTTAATCTGAGTTTTAGCCACGACCTAGCTTAGGCTAGAACGAACACCTTGCCTAGTACTGAATGATTACTATTAATATTTTAGACATTCATTAGGCATTTAAAATAAAAATAAACATTTGGCATTACTATTTTAGCTGAACCACAATCGGGATTTTTGCTACTGTCAACAGTTAGGTACTTAAAAAACCTGAAAGATAGCGAAATTGAAATATCCTTCTCCTTCACTAGAGGTTAGGCACAAAATATTGGAAAATTAACTAATAAGAAATAATTTAAAGAAATAGTCCATTCTCAAAGTGGACTTGGAATTGTAGGGAAAGGAAAGAAAGTCAAAAAGTCTTTCTCCACTAATTTAATAAAAGAGCAATTAAAACTCAATTTTTTCATATTAATAAGTCTGCATGTTGCGAAGGTAGTGACCTTCATCCTCAGGAGACACAAGAAATGTTGCTGTTAGTATTAGCAGAAGAGAAAAATATTGGTGGAAGGTGAGGTTGATGGAGCTTTAAAATTTCAAATGTATTAAGTAGTGAACGAAACTTGATGAAAACAATCAGTATACCGAAACGTTAGATAGAATTTAGTTCAGATTCATTTGTACAAGGTTTGTCACCCTTAGTAGCTTATGGAGGAAAATAAGGTTCCTCCTATGAAGGTTTTTATGAGAGGGTTTGTGGAACATTCTAATTCATATTATCATATTTCTTTAATAGAATGGAAGAAAGATTTTATTAGAAATTAAGTACGATTTCCATTTTGCTGAAGTTACATTTATAAAGGTTTAAAAATTTTTAAATTTTATGTAACGTTTCGGTATGCTGATTACTTTCATCAAGTTTCGCTCACTGCTTAATACATTTACAAATTTTAAAGCTCCATGATCGTCACCTTCCACCAATATTTTTCTCTTCTGCTAATACTATAAAAATTTGTTCGAAACATGTAGATCTATTAATATGAAAAAATTGAGCCTTTAATTGCTCTTTTATTAAATTAGAGGAGAAAGAGTTTTTGACTTTCTTTTCCTTCTCTATAAGAAGAAATATGTATACTATAGTCGAGGTAGTTTCTTGCCGGCACTTCATGGATAAACGATCAACAGATAACGTGATTTATTGAAGTGAATAAAAACATATTAGGGATCTCCTGGGTTGCGCAATACATCTCGAATTCAAAGTAACGTACTAGACATAGACAGAGTTAATGTCAAAGTCATCCATTCGATCTGTCAACTTTAATTTGGTTTTAAACGTTTTTGTGCATTAAAATTCAATTTAGTCCTATAAACTGTTCGTTTTAGAGCCATATTTATCGTACCATGTTGACGGTAAGTAATTAAGGATATTTGTTATTATTATTAAGTCTAAACGCTAGCCACCAAAATTTTGACGTTTATAGACTTTGTTTCGACTTTTTGAATCTCGTAATTTGGATTAGATTCATATGGTTTTAGTCAGGTGAAAGTAATGAAGCACCGGCAAAGAACCCCCGTTTCGACTGTATGTGGGCATCCCCTACCATAAAACATTCAGGAAACTACTCTGTTGTCTCATTATGCCCGTCTTTCCTATCTTCACATAGCTAATGACGATAAGATTGTTTAAAACATTATTTGTCTATTAAGCAAAGTCAGCAGAGGTCGATAAAAGTTTTCAATTTGAAAACGATCAGAAAATGTATGCACACAGGTGTGTGTGCAAAGGTCAGGTGCAAAAACAAATAAAAATAAAATTAGGTAGGTTGGGTTTTCGTATGCAGAATGATCACGAGGTATTTTGGCCGTGGGTCGTACCTGCTTAAGTTGCAGTTGTTTCCTTTATTTTTAATTTGTTTTAGTTATCGCAAAACTGAGCCCCAAAATTGACCGCGTCTACGATATCAAGTTTTATGTTTTTAAAAGTCACTACTTATCTTCAATCGCTTCTTATGTCGCAAATGATGAATAGTTTTTAGTGTATTGTATATTTTGGCTTTTGTGTACAGTATATCCACGGATAGAGGTCACAAGAGGAAAATTGTTGGAAAATAGATCATTTTTAGTAAGCTTCTTACAAAAATATGGTATACGAGAAAGTGTTTTACTTTTTTATACAGAATGCTCAAGATAAGCAAAGATATTAAATCCTGCCAAGATCTTTATTTCTCAATTTGTAAATTACGTGACATTTTAACATACCTTTTAAAATAAGTTAATAAACAAAAATAATATTTATTCGGAACTGCCGTCTGATGTGGTCATGAATTTTTCTTATTTTTTCAAGCGAAATCATCTGCACTCTGTTTTAATATTAGGTATATCAATATTATATTCAATGTGTTGCAAGGGTTAGTTGTTTCAAGCGGCCCCAGAGATACGCAACTGAAAGCGTAAGGTTTTTTGGTGCCAAGCCCTTCTTTGGAATATCAGAACTTCTACGTTTCGATAGCCCGACCCGAAAAATGTACAAATAAAGAAATTTTCGAATATAAACGCCAATATTTGTATTGTAAATATTAGTTTTGTAAAGGTATGTATAGCGTATATTATTTTACCCCCTTACTTACTTACTTCAATAATGCCATACCTACATCATCTATTTTGTGATTATGATGAATTGAAATGAAATCGATCTGGAAAATTTGAAATAATGCTTCATGTTGCTTATTGTACATGAATGAATATGGTTTTGAGTTTTCTCTACTATCGAGCCCACCCCTTGGACGCCTTCCTGAATACACCACTGATTTTTACCATGTTGTTGAAAATGGTGAGTTATTCAAATGCAGAAATGCCGGAAATGCATTATGTGTATGGCCTCGCCGACGGCCTATGGAAAGCAAGCCAGTCGTATTTATCACTTATCGTGTTTTGCCAGATAGTCGAATATTTTCTAATATTCATCGTCGTCTTTCTGAAAGTGGTAGTATCCAAAGAGGTACACTAAGTGTGAGAACACCTGTAATTGAGGAAGCGCTGTTGCGCAAAGTCGAAAAACATCCTTAAACGAGTCCCAGAAAGATTGCTAGAAATTTGAATATTAATTTGCCATCAAATTGTTTGGAGAATTTCAGTGAGTTCTTCATTATATCCGTACCATATTTTAGGAGTATTACTTACCAGAGATTTTCCAAGGTATGTAACCTTCTGTCAGTGGTATCTTTCTACTATTTCACAGAAATTTAGAATTTCCACAACAATAATTTATGGGCGAAAGAAAATCCCTATGCCATAACACCACACATCCAACACCAATTTCTGGTTAACGTAACCACTTTATTGGCCCATTCTTCTTGCCGTGATAGTTTAAAATATGAATATAAAGGTGTGTTTTCTTTATATCAATTTTACGTTCATTTATGTAGTTCTGATGTTAAATTTAAAATAAACCTAATCATAAACCTAAACCAAACTTTTATTTGCATATGACCTACAAACATAAAAAAACTCAAAAATAAGGAAATTTCAATGAAACGCTCGTTTTCTAGCATGGACGAGTGCGCTAATAAGAACTTTATAAAACTTGTACTTTAATACTCTATTATTTCATCCTGTCCAGTAAATCTAGTTACCTTATAGTCATGTACGGCCGATAAATGGAACATTATAGTATCAGATATCATAATGTGTTGCCTAGCAACCATGTTTTGATTTTAGAAACAACTTTTTACTTTGGATTTTTGGCATGTTGTCACTTAAAATCATAAGATATAAAATATTCAAATTCACATATTTAGCAATTATTTAATACCACAGTTTTCCAATGCTCTGAACATATTACATTTAAATGCCATTTTAAGCTTCAAATGCCCTTTGCGAGACAAAATAAATCGTTTAAGCGAAACTAAATGAAAGATATTGTTCATACGAAGATAAATGTCAAAGTTTCATACCATTCTATAGTTTAAATTACTCAATAGTGCAAATGGTTGCGAACGATAAAACAAGTTAATTTTATCTTCAAACTAACATTCTGCGCCTCATTCTGTAATAATAATTATAGATTTTGGTTAACACAATGGACTATTCAGAAAATATTTTATTATTGATGTAATGAAAGTCCCATTTGTGTCGTTAATTACTTTATTAGATTACACATAATACACCGATATTGGAAATTTAATGTCTTTTTGGATTTTAACTTTCTCATTCTTACATGCTTTAGGGTGACCGACAATCAGAATGTTAATACTCACTGAAAACACATCGGCTCTTTTTAAAAGAGTGCGTAAAAGAATAATATAATTTAATATTATATTTTATCTATGTACATTATTTTTATACAGGGTTGTGATTTAATAACGGGTAAATTCAATACAAATTAAAAGTGTGGCAGAAAAAATATTTTTTCCTTAAGTGAAAATCCCTGTATTTTAATGCATTTTCGGATTCTCCGGAAAACTCCAGATATGTTTCATGCATAATAAACTTATCTTCAACTGTTCACGAAATATTTACGTTCATATTGGATAGTCATATGTCTTGGCATAGCAACGTTGCGGCCATTGCTAAGGCAGCCTCGCAGAAGCTTGGAGTACCTTTCCGAACAAAGAACCTCTATACACCCCAACAACTTTTGATGCTCTATAAAGCCCAAATTCGACCATCACTGGAGTACTGTTCGCATATTTTGGGCTCTGCTCCTAAACATACCCTGAGATTGCTAGATTCCATTCAAAGAAGAGCCATTCGCTTGATCGGTGACCATAGTCTGACAAACAACCTGGAAAGCCTTGAACATCGAAGGCAGGTTGGCGACTTGAGTCTATTTTACAAATATTTTCATGGCAAGTGTTCAACTGAGGTTGCCCGCTTGATACCACCCAGAGCGGTGCATGGTAGAAATACACGACGAGCCACTGCAGCCCACCAATACGTGGTTCAGCTTAGTGTCCCTTGAACGACACTGTTTCAAAATTCTTTCATCTGGAGAACGTCATCACTCTGGAACGACCTCCCTGAGATCGTGTTCCCAAACGAGTATAATCTCCAAAGATTCAAGACCAACGTGAATCGTTTCCTGCGCACACGCACCGCTCCTAGAGCGCCATAAAGGATTTATCCTGTAGTGCTGTGCCTTATCAAAAAAAAATAAAAAAAATATACCAAAATAACACTTTATTGCACCTAAATTACATTTTTTAAAATATCAATAATTATTTTAACAAATGCTGGAAGCGTTCGCCATTAACAGCTCTGCAGTACCCCCAGACGATCAATAAATCTCTACTGTACTTTTTCCACGGTTTCTGAAGAAATATTCCTAATTACGTTACGAATTATTTTCATCAGGATATAGTGCTGGAATCAAGTCGTTTTCTAAAAAGTCATGATAACGTTCTCCCGTCAAAGCTCCTTCAAAGAAGTATGGTCCTATTACTCTGTTATTAATATTATTTTCGGGATACCTTAACTAGGCGACTTTTGAGGAAACTTCGTGAATTATATTTACCGTTACTGTTGCGCCCTCTAGCGCCAGTCTGAGAAACTTAAAAATAATTTCCAGAAATTTCTCATGACCACTTTACCTAATATATTTTTTTTCCGCAAGCCATACGACTAACACTTTCTGAGATACGGCCGACAGCCATTCTTAGTGGGACACCCGGTACATATCTTGCACGCCCATAGAAAATACGGTTGTGATTGATTTATCACTTCGCATCATTTAAAGATAGACTATAAAAGTTTTTTCTGTCACTTATATTAACCCCTGTAGGTGGATACGTAAATAAAAAAAAATAACCCTGTACATTACATTCTCCTTTTATTTCTCTTTTAGGTACATCCACTCCAAAGAAAAGCCCTTCAAATGCCAAGAGTGCGGCAAAGGCTTTTGCCAATCCAGAACCTTAGCTGTCCACAAAATCCTTCACATGGAGGAATCACCCCACAAATGTCCCGTTTGCTCCAGGTCGTTTAATCAGCGATCGAATCTCAAAACTCATCTTCTGACGCACACGGACATAAAACCTTACAATTGCTCGTCGTGCGGCAAAGTCTTTAGGAGAAACTGCGACCTCAGAAGGCACAGCCTGACGCACAATTTAGGAGCGAATTCAACGAATGTAGTGCCAGGGGGTTCTGGAACTGCGTCAAACAACGCGACGTCGAATTCTAGCGGGACTGCGTCTAGTACTATTACAGCCGAAGGCGGTAATCAGAGATTCAGTATAGATTCGATTATAAATAAGTGCGGTAGTGGAGATGAGGGGGACTAGATTAAGGCCGATGTTGAAAAGTGATATAAACTGTCAACTATATTAGATTATTACAAGAATTTAGTTTTTATAACGAGTTATTACTATTAAAGGAACAAAAGAGTTCAACAGTCGGACAAGTGAGCAACCCCTTTGAGTAAGTAAGTGTTTTTAGAGTCTGAACGAAACTCCTTTGATTTTTGGGAGTTGAAATCTTTCCGTATACATTAGCATGAAGCATTTAGATCAGGAATCTAAGAAGTCAGGACACTTAGTGTAACCCAGTCGCTAGAGATGCTAGAGATACGTCGGGAAGCATTTCAACTTTGAAAAACCAATATTTACAAGTTGTGTCAAAAAACATGTGTCATCGCTCGTATGATACTTACCACTGCCGTCTCGAAGAACAGGCCGTCATGTTAAGATCGTGATGTCACCTTAGAAGATGGAATTTATTATAGAGGCTATCATGTAGATAATAAAATTGATATTTGTAAGTCAAAGATGGCTTAAATTATATGAAATGAGGTATAGAATCCTATATTAAAAAGGTATTTCGATGATTAGTATACAGAGTGATTCAAGACAATAAACTAGCTTATGTTATGATCACTAAGTATTGCTTTCGATCTTCGATACTCCTTCGAGGTTACGAAAATAATTCCCAAATAATCCCTGAATAACACACATTAGAAACAATTTCATAGGTAGCTATTTTAAATAAAATTTTATATCAGTCAGTTGGTAGGTACTAACTATCATTTTATCTTCCTCGAGAAACTATATAAACTTTACTTAACTTGGTTTTTAACTAGAAAAATAAAAAGGCATTGCTTTAAACTTGTAGGTATGTTTTAACCAATATTTTAAGCAAGAAAAACTTGTATCGTATGAAAATCTAAACAAAATGTACAACGAATGTAGGCATTGTTTTGTTACTAAATTTTTGTCCGAACTTAACCTAAGTATGACATGATCAACCTTCAATATTATAGTATCTATTTAATAGCTAACTAATATACTTATAATCTTTCTATGTTTATTGCCTAATAACAAATTAAACGATATACCGAAATATTATTATTAAAAAAGGTACCTATACTGCACTGTTCTAGTGTTATCTACCATCAAATCCTCTGGTTGCCCTGAATTCCTTGACTAAAAACCTTTCCTCAAAGTACTTTATGGAAAAGCTGATACATTTTTGCAATACTAAATCGTCTATTATGGGATTCTTTTTTATCAATAAATACCATTTCATCAGTGAAAAACATCAGTGAAAAACATCAGTGAAAAACATTATAGTTGAGTATTACCCGGGAACACATCATGAATTTGGCATTTATCGCTATTTCACAGCAACTTAATCAAATAATTTATGGTTTTACATATAAAGGTCCAAACTACGTTAAATTAATGTTATGGGTTTTCTAAAATAATCACATTAAGCTGCTAAAAACAACTAAAAACTTAAAGGAAACACCAAAACGGTCTACCAAAACAATGCAAATCTGTCAAAACGTGGATCGACTAGAAACAGCTGATTTTGGAATGTGGGCGGGAACATGACGGCCTGTCTCCTCAAGACGGCAGTGTACTTACCCAAAAATCAGACCAATCATTTCCATTGACATAGGTCCGCAACCGCTTTATTTTTGAGATACAGGGTGAATACCATTGTCAAACGGAGCAAAAAGTATGGACGCCACTGCTGTTCTCTTTTTTAATAACACATTTATACGGGGTGTTTCAAAAGTACGGCACGTAACTTAAGGGAGTGATTCCTTATGATATTCTAGGAGAAAAAGTTTATATGAACATGTGACCGGAGTTGCCCCGTTTTTGATATACAGGGTGTTAAAGTTCTTTTTTAACAAAAATCGGTTTCTAATAATTTTTTTAAATATCCTCTTCCCCATTTTATTGAAATTTGGTATCGTTATTCATAATTATATTTAAAAAAATTATTTTATTTTTAACTTAAATGATAATTATTAACTTTGAAATACATTGATATTTTTTTGTAAATGCAATCAAGTGGTTTTTATTTTTTCTCTCGAAAATGAAGCAAGATACGAAAACAGTTCAGGGAACAAAGACATTGTACTATTAGTTGGTAAATCCAGAAAAAATACAAAAATTAGAAGTGGCGTACATTTTTTTGTAAATAATAATCGTTAAGGTGCTCTCCGGGACGCCACTGGACTTAATAAATTTATTTTAATAAAGGCTAAGTAAGCCCCTTATCATTATGAATAACGGTACCAAATTTCAATAATATCGGGAAAAGGATATTTAAAAAAATTATAAAAACCGATTTCTCTTAAAAAACTTCAACATCTTGTATATCAAAAACGGGACAACTCTGGACACATGTTCATGTGAACTTTTTTCTTAGAATATCATAAGGAATCACCCCCTTAAGTTTTGTACCGTACTTCTGATACACCCTGTATAGGCAGTTAAATGTCTAATGTAAATTACCTTTTAATAATTTTTCGATTTCGGGTTTGTTTAGGAGATAAATGCAATTTTATGAAACTCTGACACGGGCATAGCGATATGCAAATAATGCCATTAATTTTATTAATCAAAAACCGTTGGCCACACAAAGAAAAGTCTACGGACCATTTTTGCTAAGTGATAAAGCGGAATTTTGAAAATAATATTTATTTTGAAGAAAACAGTGCAAACCATTTTTGTCGTTAAAAATATCAAAATACATTTTAGCGTGGACGCCACTGGTAGAAGTAGAGCTAATTCTTTTTCAGGAATTACGCCACGAGTGGTGGTATATGTTTTTTGAACCACCCAGTATAAGAAAGCTTGTCTTGTTTAAACCAATAAAATGTCTGATCAATCAAAAATGGTTTGGTTTTAGAGGAAAACCTAAAATAATAAGATTTTTGTGATTGTAACTCTTGAGAAAATAATTAATTAAAATTTTTGTTTGTAAAAAGTGTTTGTATAATATATTGATGTCTCTTTAGAAATTGGGTGTGAAAATATGTTCTGTAAAAAATACAATGCTACATAATATTATGTTTTGAAAATGTATTTTTATTAAGATAAATATTTTGTAGTTTTTTTTTAATAAATGATTTAAAATTTTCTGAAATCGTTTTATTAATGAAACAGAAGGTCCTATTCCTCTTGGTCATGATAGCTGTAGTTTCGAGGTTTTACAATTTATATCTCATTTTCAATTCTTACTAAAATATAATTGAAATAAATCGTCCATTGTTCTCAAAGCGACCTGGTCACAATTATTCACATATAATACGCACAAGGCAAATTAATTTAAGACAGATTTTTAAAAATATTACACACATATATTATATAATGTTATATCTGTTACAGTTAAAACCTTGTTTTCTAGTTAATGCTAGCTTTGACTAATCACCTTTGTTAAAACGAATTTTAACTAGGGGAAACTAGAACATGTATATAGGGTGTCCCGAAATTAAGGTGCCATACTTACAGGGTGTAATCTACGTCTTGGAACAATAATATTTTTTTCTATAAACGTATATCGAGAAATGCCTTCTCCTTTTTTAATTAACGACGAAACTATTGAAGAAACAAACTTGAAATTAAAGTATTATAGTAATATTCTTAAAATATTGTCAGTGGCATAACTTTCGGAGACATAGAGAGAACAAACTAGTTATAACTGGTTTGTGTATAGATTTATCAACCAAATTTGAAAACCAATCTGCACGAAGGAATTATGTGATTCCTGAGGAGGTCCAGATATTTTTGCCATTCAAATTACCATCTGTGAAAAAAGGATCCACAATATGTCTACCAACTATGCCCGCCCAAACATGGCCTTTCTGGAGCCAGTGAGTATTCTCAGCAGACCAATAACGATAATTGTGTCCATTAACAATGCCATTTAAATGGAAAGTAGCTTCATCCGAGAAAATGATATTTGTTGAGAAGTTATTATCGTTATTGCATCTTTCCATCATCAACTTACAAAATTCAGCTCTTCTATCAAAATTGTCCTCGTTTAATTCATGCACCAACTTTATCTTGTAGGGATGCAACTTCTCCTGCTTAAACAAATTTTTCACTCACTTATGAGACACATTGCCATTGGCCTGGATAATTGCATTGGATTTTCATGTATTGAGAGCATGATATCCAAAGCTTTGTCTCACCCGGTTGCTGCTTTAGGTAGACCTGATCTAGCGGCTCCCTAACACTGCCTGTTTTTCGAAATTTCTTTACCACTCGACACACCGTTGACTGATTTATTTGAGGCCTATTTGGATATAATTCATTGAAAAGTTGACAAACCTGATCTTGCGATCTTCTCATATTTCCGTAACCGCTCATTATTAAAATTTCAACTCGTTGTTTCTCATTCAGGTGAACCATAGTGCAAACCAATTAGAAATTAGACAAGAGAAAATTAAACAGGAATTCAAAATTGACACCTCTTAGGTCGCTGTCATGAAAACATCTTGACTAAACTGGTGGGTATTAGGTAGGAATAATTATAATTAGAAAGTTTTTCATTTTTGAGCTGTCATTATCTCGGAAACGCTTGCAGATTCGAAATTCAAAAAATTCAGAGTTCTCCCAGTAGGATTCAAGTATGCAATCATAATAAGCATGATGTTTCATTTAAAAAAAGTAAGTTAGTCTCTATGGCAACCAAACCAGAAATGACAGAAACAATTCATGCAGGAAGAAATGTGGGGAATAATTTACTGAACAATTTACTGATTCAAAAGTTACAGGCATTATGCGCGACTTTTTTCCCACTTTGTATTTATGTGCAAAGCTTTTAGAAATTTTAACCAACAATTAAATATAATACCTATAGTAAAATTTGATTTATTAAAATAAAATATAAACAGTTATGACAGATTATCATAAAAATATTTCTCTATGGTATAAATATACAATAACACACTTGAAATCTTTTTTCTTTCATCTAATAGAAGCTATGTCTATTTCATGTGATTTATCTTCTGCATAAATGATCTTATTAAATTAAATGCTCTCTCTAATATTAAAAAGAACGGAGATCGGTGCCACTTTTTTTTTCTTAAAACACGTGACTAAAATCTTAATTAAGAAAAAAACATCGATATTCTTGAACATCGATGTTTTTGATTCGATGCTTTTTCAACATCGTTGACTAGTTTCTATGTTAAGATCGATGCTCAACATCGACGTTTTTATTCGAGAAACTTTATGAATTGTTAAAGAGGCCACAGAAAAAAAAACAATGAATTGCATATAGAAAAAGCTGAACACGTTCCACTTTTTAAACATATAGCTTTTATTGAGGTATATTTGTTACACGTGGCCATAAGCAGCTCGTAAAACTTTTGGCAAAATAAAAAAAAACTGCACTTTAACAACTCGAAAATGATTCTTTCGGCTTAAACGGTTTACGAATATGGTTTACAATGTGCAGCGGAACATTTTTGTACCAGCGGTTACCTTATATTTAGTATTAGTTTCTAAGAGACATGCTGAAGGTGCACGTCCCACTTTAAATGCTGGTCAATGTAAAACCCTAAAAACTTCACAACCTTTAAAGGTTTAACATTCTAGGAAAGAGCCTAAAGGGCTTCCGGATTCTGACCCAGAGACTGATATGTCCTAAAACAGACAATCTGTGTCTTGTCGCTTATTTCAACCAAACCATTTCTTCGGCCGTTCCAATGCATCCCTCGCAATGCCAAAAAGATCCCACAGTTCCCCACTCCAAAAAAACCAAAACTTGTAAAAAACATCAAACATAAATATTCAAAGTTATTTAGGAGCCTTTGGAAAAAATCTTAAAATGCTTGACTGCTTAAGCTTCCTTTGCTGTTCTTCCATACGGCACTTCTGGAAATGATATTCCAGATTCTTGATTTGTTCAAAAGCCACATATTCATCTTTAGAAAACTTTTTTAGCTCTGTAATGTAATTTAAAGCCTCATCGAAGCACTTTATTTTATTTTCCTGGTCTTAAACGTCCTCTATTTCGTCATCCGTCTCGTTGTTTCCGTCATGTTGACTAAATGCAGTAACCTGTTTTCCGAAATCATCAACTTCTGTTGGTGTGGTTTAATCAATGTTTATAAATTCGTCTAGATTTTGGTCATGGCCAACATTCAACTTTTCAACAGCCCTTATTATTGTCGCAAGGACAGACGATGGTAAGTCATCTTCGGGGTCAAAATGGGGAAGCTTCGTATCCACCTTTTTAAACCCAGCTTTTCTGAAATATAATTTGAATGAAGTATTTTCTGATGAAGCAACATTTACCAATTGTTGTCAGGCATATATCTAAATTAATCTGGATTATTTTAAGTTTAAATTTTGTACTAAGTGAACCAATCCCGCTTTTTTTTAATTTAAGACCAACCGACACAATTTACACTATCACACCTCAAAAGCCTCACTGGATGAGAATTATGCCGAATAAACGTCCTTGGTCGGTTGTAATATCTGGTGTGGTATTGTCCGAGATAGAGTCATTGGATACTTCTTCACCGTCACCTTAAAAAAAACTATGCTTGATATGCTCGTGATACAATAAATAAAATAAACTTGAAGAAGTACCTAGTCCATGCTTACAGTCGATACAATCAAATAAAACATAGACGGTCTACCTCCACAGTATATATTAAAAGTTATTAGAGTTTTATTGTTCTCAATATGTTTTGAACATAGAAATGTTCATCATTAAGGGATACTAGAAGGAAAATTATACAATAGAAAGCTAAAGTAAGAATAAAAGTAAAGTGTACTTACCAGAGTTGTTTTGCTCATTAAAATTAATACTCTTACTTACTTATATGTAGATAAAATCTAGAGGGAGGAGAGGCTAAACAAAAATGTTTCAAAAAATATCCCCCAACCTCCCTATTAATTGGCGTTCGAAAATTTGAGTAAAATATTTCCAGCCGTTCTCGAATTTTGCATTATACCACTTAAAAATCTTTACCATTGCACCTAAATAAAAAATGTCTCAAATTAGGTTCAAACTGTAAGACGTACAAATCGTATGGCCCATCTTAAACAACCCACTGTATTCTCAATTACCTATGGCGCAAACGGCAACCCAAAAAAGCCGTATTCTCGCGCTGTTTAAAAGTCCATTAGCAACGAAAATATAAAAGGATACAAATGACAATGGGGCCATCGACGACAATATTAGAGAGTGGTGTTTCGGTTAAAAAGACCACGGGGGGCCTGTCGTGGCTCGCAGGGGGCCCCAATGGTCTCCTCCCTTTGTTATTAGGTCGCAATCGGTCTCCTTTAAACTCTGAGAGAGTTTAAATGCGACCGCACGGGGACATTATTCGTTTTTTTTATGGTGTTGCAATGGATTGAGTAAAATGAGAAAAATTAATAAGAATATTTTAGATTTTGTACATTTTTTGAAATCGTGGCATCGTCTTTGATAATGATCACTTCACCTTTTTCTAAAAAAACTATACTAATAAACCTTAATTAATACGAGTGACACAGATTCATACATGAGAAAAGTGTGGAGAAAATTAAGATGCACTTGTTTTAATTCAGTTTCTTTAGTCACTTGTATCACTTGGAATGAATTTAATACTGAAACAGGATATTTATAATATTGTTTTTGATGCGGTAATTTTATAAATGATTATGTTGCTGTTTAGAATATTTATTTTTAAGGCATTTTTCATTCATATTGTTGCGGGCGTCTTTTCGTTCCCATTTTTTTGGGACCACTCTGTGTTCCATAATTATATTATGTAATAAAAAGCTAGAGGAGCTATCATTGTTTTTACGCCTCCCGACTGTAGTAACTAATTAATGACAATGGAGAATATCTGGTAAACTTTTTGAGGAATTAAAGATATTTCTGCTATTATCAGAAAATATGTGGTATCTAACTTGACAAAACCAATTGACCTGCCAGGAACATCAAGAACAGCAGCAATTTTAAACTTTGCCCGATAAAATTGATTGATTTCATGCATAAAATGTTATTAAATTCTTATTCATTCTTATTTCCATTTTTAACATGTGTCCGAACCTTCCTCACTATGGGGCAGAATCGGACAAAATCCCAAATCCCATAACCGCTATTTAATGAAACGAAACTCGTTTTTGCCAAAAAACAGCTGTTAAATTTAATGAAAGTTGTATAATTATGTTTACTTTACTTTAAATGTAACCGATCTTAAAATTATGATCACTTAAAAGAATGCGTCTGAACCTACCCCACTCTACCTTACTGTAACATTCCGTTTTTTTGCCATTTCATCAACAACTTATTTCACAATTTATAGTAGCTCATCTTTCACCATTTCGTCTTCAAATTGTATTTGTTTTTCTAAAAGTCACTGAATTATTTTTGATTTTTTCCAAGCGGGTGTAGGCAACTCTTCACATCTTCTTCAATTGTATGGAACATTGTCCAAAACAACGGCGGAGCTCCTTGGATTAAACTTAATCATTTCCCGAATATAGTCCTCAAAAATGTCAGCATTTATTCTTCGTGGTAGTCACAGGTGTGAACTCACTGAATTGTTAATAAACAATCTTTCAAAAAGCCATCTGTGTTACCGATATGGGTGATAATTACATGTTTTTCTTTTCCGGGGGGCGCTTTTAGTCCTGTGAATAGACCTTTTATAAACGCTTGACGAGAAGAGGTAACGTTCTTATGCTGCCATATTTCTCTTTCGTTTCGTCCAAGAGTACAATTTTCTATTTTGTTGTTCTCAGAAAATTTTCAATTTCCTTTAATTTTTTTATTAGAGGTAATTAAAACTATATAAAGCCAAAAAGACTTAGTTTAAGTCTACATAATAAGAAAATTGTGAAGAAAAATTGAATTTAATTTTTTTTTCACAGCCGTAAATGACAAAAAAACTTAATTAAAAAATATTTACAAAAGTTTGTTAATAAGTACACTTTTAAATTTAACAAATCTGTATTTACTTTCCATTTTTATTTACAGCGTACAAAACAGTGTCACTAGCTTAAAACCGTCAGGTTCGTCACATTCCGTAGTTCTTTCCAGAATCACGAGGTTAAATGCTTACTCAAAATTATTGCGTATATTCCAAAAATAGAAACAATTAAAGTTTGTTTAAGTATGATTTAGAATTGATTTTATACAATTGTTATCAGGTTCAGGTCAGCTGATCACTCATGGCACTCACAGCACTCACAGCAGAAGGAGCGAAACGCTATCAAGTGCGTCACAATACATCATGTCAAGTTCGTCACATTTCAAATATTTACCGTTTTTTATTACGAAAATATTATTTTGTATTCGTAAAAATTCTAAACTACCTAAAATTTTAATAATATTTCCTCGTAAAAATAAATTACATCAACCGTTAAACTGTACCTGATGACCAGTTTTAAACAAAATGCCTAAAAATGTAAGGAAAAATTAAATATTTCAACTGCCCTTTTTATAGAATGCAAATACCTATTTGATTATAGTGGGGTATATCTTTAGTAAAACAAATCGTATTTTTAACTTCTATTTCGTGACTTTAAATGAGGTTGGGTCTACAATTAATCTCGCCTCCAAAATACAATTTAATTTTTTTGATTAAATGAGACTATTGATTTTGTCTTTCCAATCTAAATTACAATTTCCGTAGACTTTTCCAAATCGTATCTCTTTTTTTTTCAGGAATATCTTCTTTTATTGCAAGTAAAGTTGTATCTAAAGTAAGAATTTCGTTTTTAACATATAATAATCGATGCACTTTCTTTCTTATAATGTTTTTCTCGCCTTCGTCTAAAGGCTTTTTATGCCGTTCTGATGACGGTTTTGATTCATTAACGGTTTTACTTTTTCCCTCACCTATCAGCCTGTAGGTTGTCTACTTTTTATTTCTGGTTATCTTTGAACATACCTCCACTGTATAATCGACACTTTTTGCAATATTTTGGTGTTTAATACAACTAACACAATTTATAATACATATTTAGTCGTACGTTTTACTGAAACGAATCCCGAAAAACTTCCATTTTAAGCAATACTAAAATAAATGACTCTAGACGTATAACACGCCGCTAGCACTGATGCTTATACAGGTTCTTACTTTGCTTAATGTACCAGGTAACTTAAGTAATAACATTACCAGTTTAAGACTACTTATATAATACTTCTAAGAATTAGTATTATCCTCATTGGTTACTCTCCCCCAATTTCTAACAGAGAATACATCCCAAAAGAGTCTAAAAATATGGATATGGATATGAATAAAATATGTAAGTAATTCTCTAAAAGCTCAACAAATGTCTATATCCGAAAAAATATTATATCTAATATAAAAAAAATATGAGTAGCAAAATTATTTGAAATATGGTCATCAATAAACCTAAAAATATTAACAGAAATAATCGAAAATGTAATTATGGTTTTGCTAACTGAAATAGTATCCCATAATACTGTTTCTAAGAACGATGGCATCCAGTGACAACTTGGAAAATTTACAAAAAGCGAGTTTTCTATAATAATCTTTGCTAGTAAGGAACTATGTGTATTTCACCTTGAAATTATGGCTGCTTAAAAAGTTTTTTCACTTGCTTACTATTAAACTTTTTACCATTTTCTAATTACTTTTTGCGTCCGTAGATTGGTTTTTTGGCATTAAAATAGTTGTTAAATAGCTGTGAGTAAAAAACTGATGGAATAGAGACAAGCAGACAAGCCGTAACGCATAAAGCTAGACCATAAAAACGGAAGACCATAAAATACAAAATAAATTCTCTATCATAAAAACTGTTAGCGCGCTATAAAAAGGTAGTGTTTGTAAATTGAATTTTTTATTGCAATTTCTTTATTTCTATTTATTTACACATTAAATTATCGCGTCCCCTTATTCCTGCCAAAAATATGGTGCATGGTTCCAACGTGACCAAAAACCGTACTAGTACCGCCCCAGATTGGTCGCTCAACAAATTTATCACAAGAACAATCGATTGCCAAGTCCAAAATTTAACTAAAAGGCTGGAAATGATTGTTCGGGAATAGAAAAGGTTCGGGGACGGTGCAAGGTACGGGTTTTGGTCGGGTTGGAATAAACCTTTAAAGTGAGGTTAGTGAGCTAGTTATTATACTCATTAATGATCGGTTGTTTGTTAATATTATTGAAGAAAAAGGAGTGAAACAGTGTAAAATAAGTCAGAGTCAATGCTGATTGTTGACAAAACTTACGGCTTGGTTTGTAGGTTTCTTTAGGATTAGGACATCAGGTTAGCGTTTTAAAATTTAAATAAATTATCTTGTTTGGCTGCACGCGCCACGCAATTACATACAAATCAAGTTAAAGCTGAGGTAAAAAATGATCTTATTCAATATATTTTAACGAACTTAAGAACAATGGCATCCAGTGAGTTTTTAGAAAATTTACAAGGAATAGTTTTCTATAATAATCTTTGCTAGTAAGGAAGTATTAACTTCACTTTCTTACTATTAAGCTTTTAGTCATTTTCCAAATACTTTTTGCGTTCGTTTGACATACAACTCATAAACACTGCAGTGCCTATTCGGTATACTTCATTTTTAATTCAAGAATTGAAAGTGGTACAAAATATATTTGTCTTGTATCTACCTACCTACCTTCGAAAACAAACTCAAAATTATTATAATACATTGCAAAGGCACACTTAAATAATTTTTATGTTTAACAACTTTTTCAGATTATCTTTCCTATTTAAATTATTGGAACAATTCCATCATTTTTTGCCATTAATATTAACTTCTTTCTTTGCAAATCTTCTTCAAAAAACGGGCAATTTTAGTATTACTTTCGTTAATTAATACTGTTAGGAATTACTAAGTTCTGAATCCGGTTTGCAGTTTTCTACATGACAGCTATAAGCGGTTTAACCATTTCTTCGATTATTATATCTACCTGTCACATTTTGGCCTGTTCTTCTATCACATGATCTATACACTTCTTCTACTTTTCCGCACTGATTTTACCCATGGCTTCATTAAATAGTCCTTTAAAATCCACTATTTTATAACTCGTGTTTTTTCTGGCGACATCTGTCTTTATTTGAGCCCATATAAGTTCGATTGGGTTTAATTCACAGTGGTAAAGAGGGAGCCTAAGCACCGATATTCTTCGTAACTTTGCTATTTCATCGACTACATATTTTTTGAATGCATTTTTATGTAAATTGGCTAGTACCAATAGTTCGTTTTTTAAGTAATCTAATGGAAATTCTATTTGTCGTAAACTTAGCCATTCCGTTATTTCACTTTTACACCACTCACTTTCGGTAATTTTTCCTTCAGCATAGAGTGATAACTTGCATTATCCAATACAATTATTGCATCTTTTGGTATAAGATCCAACATTTGCTCGAACCAGTCTTCAAATACATGGGCATTCATGTCTTCGTGATAGTCTCCAGTGTATTTAGATTGGAACATCAGTAGACCACCTTCAACGAAGCCTACAGAACTTCCAATATGGGTTATGATAAGTCGATGCCCTTTTCCAGATGGCGGTCTTAATCCTGTGGACAATCCTTCCAAAAAAGCTTGTCTTGAACTTTTAGTATTTTCATCCTGCCAAAATTTAGTCACAGTGTGGCCTTCATTTAGCCATGTTTCGTCCAGGTAAAATATTTTTTAATTTCTTCTCTGGCTTTTCGGATGCTTCTTAAGTAATTTCTCCGCCCCGCCAACAGACGATATAGCTTCTGTCTTCTCTGCATTAAAACGTCAGTCAGCTCAAGTCTTGGTCGTCCTGGAGAAGTTTTGGAGGTTTGACGCCAACACTTTTTTCTTATTTTCAAAGTTTATATGCTGTTGTTTTCCCAACGTTATGCATATCTGCTGTAAGCTGCACTGCATTGTCAATACGCATTCTTAGATTTAAGAGAATCGTAACAGTTAATAATTATTTTTTTTATTTACTGTACATGGGCCGACTCTAGGGCGTTTAGGCAATCGGTGAAAATTCTCCATATTTAATTGAAAAAACGCTGACACTTTACCCTTTGACTAGTTTCACTGAGAAACAAACACCCAAGGTAGATATGAATATATATAAATAGGTGTTTATTCCGATAGAGGTACCTATAAAGGCATAATAACCACATAATTAGCAAACAGGTAACCAGGATTAGGTACAAAAAAAAGGAATAAAATGATTAGAGCAGAAACGGCATAAGTACCTAGACTCTAATTAGTTTTGATAAAATTGCTTTCTAAAATTTCAGGTAAATGGTACGGCCCCGTACATAATTTTAAGCCTAAAAATTTAATATTAAAATACATATTTCAAGATAAAACTTGAATTTAATATCGATACTTGTACTAATTCTGCACAAATTTAAAAATTCAGGCCTATTTAAATCTATACATGCCGAAAGTCTTGCACGCCCACGGAGAAGACGGTTTTGATTGATTTATTACTTACGCATCATTTAAAGACGGACTATACTTATAACATACTGCACTAATTGAATTTATTCGAAGTGAAAGAAGACGTACGGACATCCTGGATTAATTATATATTTAAAACATTCCAGAAGACGATGTTTATGTTCTCTCGTAATTAAAGTGCGATAAAGAGAATCTAAACGTTATTAAGTCAGGAGTTTATGCTGGTCAATCAACAAAATTTTCCTAATTCTTATTATTGCTACGTGAACAAATGAAATGTTGATGGAAACTACGATAACATGGCCGATTTAAATAATTATATTCGACCTTGATTCAGTGACCGCCCATTTTTTCAAGAAAATATTAATGAGATTCTCGTTATGCGAAGCATCAGACAACGAAAATATAATTGTCATAAAATTTGAATAAAATAAGAGCCTTTGAGTGGATCTCTGCTACTCTAGTGGCCATTTCGGTGAATTTATTATA
The DNA here is from genome assembly GCA_963920685.1 of Polydrusus tereticollis. Classification (NCBI taxonomy): domain Eukaryota; kingdom Metazoa; phylum Arthropoda; class Insecta; order Coleoptera; family Curculionidae; genus Polydrusus; species Polydrusus tereticollis. The sequence goes on from OY987333.1 coordinate 12,204,201, forward strand.
CTCTAAATGACCTGGTTATAGAATTAATTTTCGGGCGGAGACACATAAGGTAAATTCGTTTCCTTTGGGCAAAGAAATAAGTTTCTTTGCTTTGGGTTATTTCTTTCAAATCACAGTAAAAGAAAACTGAAATGAACAGAGATTTTGTATAGGGTACGAGGCAAATTCAGTGGAAATCCTGTTAGAATGTGATTTGTTTTACGTAAACATTAGTATTATCGAAAAATCACTAAAGGGTCAAACCATATCAAATTAACCAAAAAAAGGTGCTTTCTGTTTTGACCATCTCGATTTTGATGATTTTTAGTACACTTATTCTATTCATGGAGAAACTCAAAAATCCAAACTTTTATATTTTTTGAATTAGTAGTTTTTGTTTTATGGATCTTGAAAACTACTTCCACTACATAAATGAATGATAGCTTATTTTGAAGGTATTTCTAAGACCTTTCTAAAGACGTCACACACGACATACTTTATTTTGAAAACATTTTTTTTAATCTTTGAAAAAAAAATTATTTTTGAAAAATCTCGAAAACACTGTTTTTGATTTTTTTCAAAAAAAAACATTTTTTTCCTTACTGTCTTGCTAAGATATGTACCAAATTTTAAGATGGAGAAATGATGACTTCCATGTCAAAAAAAAAATCAAAATCACCTTGCTTAGGCATATGCATTACTGCAATAGTGTGTCCCCAAAAAGAAAAATTATTATTTCTAAGAGGTTTCTTAAAGAATCCACAAAATACATAAAAAATTTTTTATTTAAATGAGGCACTTTCCGGCCCGTTCGCTTATTGTGTAACACAACCCCCAACGAGAGGGGTAAAATTTACCCCTACAATTTTAATATAGAGAACATAGTTTGTTTTGTTGGTTGTTTTATTGGTTATTAAATTATTAAAATTATTCTTTCGTTTTGCAAGATGAAGTGCAGTCCTACCACTGGACAAATAGTCAAACCACACTGCATCCTTTTGTAGTATACTACAAAAACGAGAATGACAAAATAGAACATTTAAATTTTGTTTTTATTTGCGATTGTTTGGTTCATAATACTGTTGCTTTTTATTTATTTCTAAGCCGACTTATGCTAGAACTGAGGGAAAAAGTTAATCATTTAACGAAAATTGTTTATTTTTCAGACAGAAGTGTTGCCCAATACAAAAATGAAAAAGTTTTCTAAATATTTCTTGTCATCAAGAGGAATTTGACATTAAAGCAGAGTGGCACTTTTTTGCCACTTCACACGGTAAAAGTGCCTGTGACGGTTTGGGGGCTACTGTGAAAAGGCTGGCCACTAAAGCAAGTCTCCAGAGACCATACGAGAAGCAAAATATGATCCCTGAACAACTTTTCAAATTTGCAGAAGAATATATTATACCTGGGATTAGTTTTAAATATTGTACCTGATGACTATACATACACAACATGAAAAATACCTGGAAAAACGATTTCTTCAAGTTCAAACTGTCGTAGGAACTCAGAAAGTACACGCAGTGATTCCAATATTATCTGAATCAAAGATTGTTACAAAACCTTTCTTACTAAGCCCTGAAGAACACGTTCAGCACCTTATTCCACAACTTCAAAACATTAACTCTGGTTTTGTTACAATAAATTATGACAGTTTGTTGTGGTTGGGCTGTATAATCGCAAATAACATGGAAAGTGGAGAAATTAAAGTTAGCTTATTGCATCCTCATGGCCCTGCGCCATCTTTTTCTTATCCAAAACCCAAGGGAGATATATTAGTCATAGATCAAAGTTCAATATTAAGGAAAGTTAATCCCTCGGTTAATCCTAATTTTGCGACTGGTAGAACTTACACCTTATGTACTGAGAAAATGTTAGATTCTTCAAATATTTTAAAAAGAAAGTTAAAAAACTAAATAAAAACAATTTTTTTGTTGTAAGCAGTTGTATTATACCGGGTGTTGCATCGTCGAGCGGGACATAGGAAATCCCATGTAATTTTAAATGGGGTCAATTATTGGCATCCCTAATTATTTTAGAGAAAAATTCTATTTAGGTTTATTAAAGAGCACTAAAACCCACATTCAAAAGAATAACTTTAGATATTTTTGATGAGCCCGTTTACGGGTTATCGCCGATTTCTTTTTAACTATTTCTCCTTTTTATGGCCCTGTATTTGCGGGCACCAGTCAAGGTAAAAAATGACTGTCAAATAAAGTTGTCATTTTGAGGAATATTTGAACATCTTCTTAAATCCTAAAGTTCTAACAATTTAATAGTACCTACCTATTAATTAGTAAAATATTGAAACATGTAAAATGTCATAATTAACCTTGTAATTGGATACTTTATTTGAGTTTTATTCAGATTAATTTGTACTCATAAATACACCTTTAATATTTTCGATGTACGAGTTTTTATAACAATAAAGCACACATTTCAAAATGACAACTTTATTTGACAGTCATCTTTTACCTTGACTGGTGCCCGCAAATACGGGGCCATAAAAAGGAGAAATAGTTAAAAAGAAATCGGCGATAACCCGTAAACCGGCTCACCAAAAATATCTAAAGTTATTCTTTTGAATGTGGGGTTTAGTGCTCTTTAATAAACCTAAATAGAATTTTTCTCTAAAATAATTAGGGAAGCCAATAATTGACCCCATTTAAAATTACATGGGATTTCCTATGTCCCGCTCGACGATGCAACACCTGGTATAAGTTAGTTTAATAGTACCTATAACATTAACAATAAATTAAGGGTACTTATTGCATAAATTGGACCTTTAAGCTACAAGCTATAAAAAATAAGTTAAATTTTTTATATTTTATAATTGTTAAGATATTTTTCTTCTATATAAATTTTGGTGGCGATATTAATTTAATACATAAAATGAAATAAAATTCTCTAACAACTTTTTGACCTTGAACCCATCATTTCTTCATCCTAAAATTTGGTACATACCTTAGAAAGACAGTAAGGAAAATAATGTTTTTTTTTTAAAAAATTAAAACCAGCGTTTTTGAGATTTTTCAAAAAAAAAATTTTTTCAAAGATTAAAAAATTTTTTTTCAAAATAAGGTATGTCGTGTATGACATCTTTCGAAAGGTCTTAGAAATATCTTTAAGATAAGCTATGATTCATTTATGTAGTGCAAGTAGTCTTGAAGATATTGATATTTTGGTAAGTACCTGCAGGAACAAAATTGGTCAATTCTGCGATTTTCAAAAATCAATAAAACAAAAAGTAGTCATCCAAAAAATATGAAATATTTTGGATTTCCGAGCTTTTTCCATGAGTAGAATGAGTGTACCAAAAATCATCCAAATCGGAGATGGTCAAAACAATTGCCTGGTTGAATTGATATGTTTTGACCCTAAAGCCTCTTAAAAAATACAAAATAATTCACCTTTAAAAAAGGGGCTAAGTACTTTAATTTGGCTTGACAGAGAACAATCGTTCTTTGACTTCAACTCTTTGAAGTGGTTAAATTTCACAGATTTTAATTAATAATTTATAATTAACAATATGGTTAGAATAAACTATTTTGTATTACCACTCCGGGCGCCCTTTGATTCAACCAGGCTCGTCTGTTAATAATAATGATAAACGTTAATTTTTGTTAGCGGCTTTTTTATTATTGAGCCTCTGTATATAAATAATTTGAAAATTCCCGACTTAGTTTTATTGCCTAAAATAATGAGAAAACCTTCATAAATATCAGATTCGAGGATTATGGGAGCCCATGGGCGTGGGGAGGGTGGGGACGTACCCCTAAGAAAGGTGGACAATATGTGCTTTTAACAGCCAAAAGACAAGAAATAGAAGGCCGAATTTTAGTTGTGTTGAATTGCAGCTTTATTAGATCTATAAATGGTTAAAATAATTAACGCGTCAAACCATATTTTGTAGTTAAAAAAAATCTTCTGATTATCTTTGTAGCGCAACCTAGTTTTCCATGCACAATTGCGTGCGAGATTATTTAGGCCCAAATTATCAATATTCTGTTACTGATAACTGCCACATGTCTTTCCATGCCAACAAATGATCCAACAATGATACCCTTAGAAGTTATCCTATACAGGGTGTTAACATTACAACATGTTACATGTCTTGTTAACTCTATATACAGGGTGGCGCATCGAAAACGAAACAGAGACATTTACTGGCAGCTCAGTTCTTTTTTGGAAAAACGCTCAGACCCGTCGATTCTGTTTTCGAGGGGGACACAAAATTGGCAAAAATCACGTTAACACGTGCAGCCCCCTGGGCGGAGGTGGCACGACCCCTAAAATCTTAAATGGAAAGGGGGGTCGAGTGGTCCTGCAATTCCCTTTATAATGATGTAAAATTCATGTACTTCAGTTCAGTAATTTTGGAGATTTATTGATTCGGATCGTAGTATCATCGGCGAAAAGATTGACTCGTTCGCTCATCACCAATCTTTGCTAAGGTCGGCAACAAGGATACAGGCATATAGGTCGTAGCAGTGTCACAACACCTCCCCCCCCCCCTTTTATGCAATGGATGCACTGCTGCTACTTTGCCTATACCGGGTGTTGCATCGTTGAGCGGGACATAGGAAATCCCATGTAATTTTAAATGGGGTCAATTATTGGCTTCCCTAATTATTTTAGAGAAAAATTCTATTTAGGTTTATTAAAGAGCGCTAAAACCCACATTCAAAAGAATAACTTTAGATATTTTTGATGAGCCCGTTTACGGGTTATCGCCGATTTCTTTTTAACTATTTCTCCTTTTTATGGCCCCGTATTTGCGGGCACCAGTCAAGGTAAAAGATGACTGTCAAATAAAGTTGTCATTTTGAGGAATATTTGAACATCTTCTTAAATCCTAAAGTTCTAACAATTTAATAGTACCTACCTATTAGTTAAATATTGAAACATGTAAAATGTCATAATTAACCTTGTAATTGAATACTTTATTTTAGTTTTATTCAGATTAATTTGTACTCATAAATACACCTTTAATATTTTCGATGTACGAGTTTTTATAACAATAAAGCACACATTTCAAAATGACAACTTTATTTGACAGTCATCTTTTACCTTGACTGGTGCCCGCAAATACGGGGCCATAAAAAGGAGAAATAGTTAAAAAGAAATCGGCGATAACCAGTAAACGGGCTCATCAAAAATATCTAAAGTTATTCTTTTGAATGTGGGTTTTAGTGCTCTTTAATAAACCTAAATAGAATTTTTCTCTAAAATAATTAGAGAAGCCAATAATTGACCCCATTCAAAATTACATGGGATTTCCTAAGTCCCGCTCGACGATGCAACACCCGGTATATGATTTATAATATACAGGGTGTTATGGAAATGACTTATTATATTTTAAGGGGCCACTCCTGAGGTGGTCTAGAGTTACACTTGATAGTTTTTTTTTCTAAAATCGGAAGTATTTTGAATTTTGTAAAATACCTTAAAACCGGACTATGTGCGCCTTCCATGATAGTTCAATGCCCCTGAACACATGTGTTTTTGACAAGACAAACTGCTGGAATGGTAATTGTTTACTTTAGTGCAATTAATGTTGAATTTTGTGCTAAAATTTCGTATATAGACTAATTGAGGGTAGCTGATCACAATTTTCCTTTTGCGTTTTTACGGCAAATGCACTGGTTTTGAGAAAAAAAAATGTTAAAGTTTTTCACTTACAGGTTAGGGTATTCTTTGGGTGTCGCGTTTCACTTTCCTTTCAATTTCCTAGATTTTATGGTTTTCCCTTCAAAATATGTGATAAAACTTTCACCAAACTATCTGTTCATAAAATAAGAACAACATTTTAGCAAAAAAACAATGGAAAAGGCACAAATTTAATTAAATTCGTTGTTAATACGCCGACAAAGTAGAAACGTCTCTTTTCAGATTCATTGCACTCACGTTGCCAGATTGTTCTTCTTTTTCTTGTAATTATTAATGGCTTCCATCCAGGAGAATGATATGCTAGCTCGAGCCAATAGGATTCATTCAATTAATAAAAATGAATTTAAAAGTATAGGCAATTTATAATACACTAACAATCTGACAACATGGGTCGTGCAGTTTGCTTCTGCTTTTTTGGCCAGCTGTCAGTGAGCTGTCTCCCGTCTTTTTCCAGATAACCTAGAGTTTTCTGTTCGCTTACAAGTTATCCCGTTTTTCAGAGTTTCCTTGTGGCATATTTCGTTTATTTCAACTCAGAAGTGTATACTATGACTCCGACAAGTAATATTTTATTGTAAATAGCAACATTTTAGGATTACATGCAAAATAACATACCGGTGAGTTAGAAAAACTTTAACATTATTTTTCTCAAAACCAGTGCATTTGCCGCCTAAACGCAAAAGGAAAATTGTGATCAGCTACCCATAATTAGCCTATATACGAAATTTTAGCGAAAAATTCAACATTTGCACTGAAGTAAACAATTACCCAAATCAGCTGTTTGGGTCATTGGCGCGTAGGTGTTTTGGACCTAAATTTTTGAAGGCATTTTTCTCGAATTTCTAGCTTCGAGCGCCATTTATAGCAATTTTTCCCCAATTCGTCTCGACCTATATATTTACGGGTTAAAAAATAATAAGTCATTTCCATAACACCCTGTATATATAATATGCCTAAATTTAGCAAATTATTCATTTTTAGAACAAGCTAATTTTATTTTCTTTGTTCAGAACGTTAAACACCAACGGAAACGCATTTTTTTTTTAATAAAAACACTTAAAAAACAATTTTTTTGCTCAACATGTTGATATTTTTATATCTATTTAACTTATTTTACAAAAATATAAATTTATATAACAATCCGTTAATGGTTAGGGCACAAAAATTAGTAGTTTATTTCGTCCAACTTTCTAACGGCCACTAGAGCACTCTCGGTGGCATCCTTCAGGTCTCTGGCGACAGAAGCTACAACCAAATAATATATTTTAACTTATTGTACCTACATTAGGGATGATACATCGAATACAGAAAATCGATGTTGTAAAAAAATCGGACAGATAATATCGATATTTATAACCATCGATGTCTTTATAAATATCGATAAATATGTTTAAAATAAATTATACATTTTAATATAATAAATGCAAATATATTTATATTAAATAAAAATATAACCATTATATTAAAAACAAAAGTAGAAATACATTTGTCCATTTGAAAACAAAATAAGAAACTACCAAATTTGCAAAAAAAAATATCAAATTTATATATGTATATCAAAAACGGGGCCAGTCCGGATACATGTTCAAATGAACTTTTTCTCTTAGAATATCATATGGAATCACTCGCTTAAGTTACGTACTGTATTTCTGAAACACCCTGTATAGCTGATGCAAGGTACAATTATTTTCTAGAAAATTTAACCGACGAAAGCGTATTATGTTAACAAAAAATAAAATATATCTATTTAAAATTTTTAAAATGTGAAACTAAAGCTTTGTAGGTATTTCTGCCGACAGCATTACCCCGAATTTTTTCGCCCTTGGCCTCTATTATTATTTTTTTTTATTTATATTACTATTATAAGGTCTTTGCATTACACTGATACCACATGCCGCACTTGTGCCAATTAAAGTAGTTTTTTTTAGGCTGGAGTTTAAAATATCGTTTTAATATTTAATTTATTAATTTGGTATATGTGGATAGGTCAATATTGTTTGTAATACTAAAATAAAATGTCAAGTTTTAATTGAAAAAAACATCGAAAAGAACTTCGCAAAAAATATCGATGTTAACGAATAATATCGAATAAAAAAACATCGATATAAATACAGAAAATCAAAACACAAAATTGGATGTTTTCAAAACATCGATACATCGTGCGCATCCCTAGCCTACATTAGTCCAAGAATATAATATCAGGTTAGCTCGTTCAAAAGCAAGTCAGCTTACATTACATTGGCGGACGATTGTATTTTTTTGGGATATTTTGAATTTTACCTTTATCGGTCATCAACACTTCGGCAGCAGGTTTGTCGTTTATGGTTTTCAGTGCCCCTAAAAAGTAAAACACAAAAGCGATTATTAAAGAAAACATTAAAAAATGCCTATAAATATTTCACAATAACTAATTTAGAAAAATTAATCTGTTGACGCTGGCACAATAGTGACGAAAAAAAAAAATACAATTACTTTTGCTCTACAATTACAACAAAGTAGTCATTAAGACAAGAGTAATTTTCAGCTTCAAGTTACTCTTTGAATTGATCCATGAAAATATGTATGTTAAAAAATGCAATTTTTAGGTTCAGGTGTTGGATTTTCAATTGAATGATATTCTTCTGCAGGCCAATAATTCGACTAACCTAGTTCAAGGGCCCCAATTCAAGATTCTGTATCTCGTACGCCAATGAAATTTTACACAATACATAGAAACGAGAGTTAACATTCTTGTATCTCTGTAAAAATTGATTGAAACCAGTATTACATCAATAATATTAACTTGTTTAAAAAGATAACTTACAATTTGAATTCTGGCTCAGGATAATTTTCCTTGCTTCTAAAAGAAAATAAAAACGTTTTAAAATACATTAGTTAGTGTATACAGAAGGTATTTCTTTAAATATACACGGACAGGGTTGTTCCGAGCCACCCTAAATATCTTAAGATTTTGAGGGAAATAATATTCGACAAGAAACACGTCAATTTAGTTGCACTTTTGATAGAATGTTCCTCTTCACCAACAGCTAACCGTTAACCTCGCTCTAAAATCTCAAATGATACCACTTGTCACAACAATACCTAATTCCGGGAATGAACAATTGGGTCCACACACTGTGTCTAAACAAAACACAGAACTTAGATTAATAAGGTAAATCACTTGATGTTGTAATAGGTATGCTGTTTAATTACGTTATAAATACAGCAAAATAGCTGATGGCTTTTATTACAACAAAAAAAGAGGAATTACATAATTTTAGGTCTAGGTAAGAAGTTATTTGGATGTGTTCAATACTTAGGAGCCAAAATAACGTGGATATTTGCAGACATAAATAAAAAGGTACTTATCAGCACAGTCTTCCTCGGGGTGGCTGGTCCTCTTAAGGCATAGCCCCTTCTTGCTTAGCAAGGTTGGCAAATAATATGTCTTATAAATGCCTCAAAGGTAATCAAGTTCAATCTTAGTTGGCCGGAAAAGCCGAGTTATCGGAATCCCGGTTAAGGCAGGGTAGTAACAGCAAATTAAAACCGTCAACGTAAAGGGAACTCAGTATGGTAGAAGGAGAATAAGTCTTGTCTAAAAAAGAGGCATGGAAAAATCTCTTAAAAATATCGATAATCCATGAAAATATACGTTGTGAATTTACCCTATATGTGCCTCAATTAAGACTTGATGGGCAAAGATTTCCCGAATTTTCCCACAAGGGCTAAAGGTCTGACCAGACGTCGGAATTTCGTTTGACCGAATGATACTGATGACAGTTTTCCGACAGAACCCACCGAAAAGGTCACAGACATTAAATCATATTTGAGAGAACATAACCTTAAAATGAAAAGCGGTGTTGTGCATGGAGGTAGATCTACGGACTTGCGGTTCTACGACACAAAATAAAACATAACCAGAACCACCTGATAGTGGCAACGTTACACCATGTTTGGTACTATTTGAATGATTTGAGGCATCATTATGGTATTGCCCTGTGTGGGTTTACTTCCTATATACCGATGTTTGGATGGTATCGCTGCTTTTCTGTTTGACCCGTCGCAAAAGTAAATATGTTTGATGAAGGTACGATCTTGGTCAATCCTTGGACACACTAATTCACAAAATTCGATCCTTCTTTAATAATCGTTTTCATTGAGTTCGTGTAAAATTTGTATTTTGTAAGGGAACAAATTATACCCGTTTGTGCGCAAGACCAGAAGAAATATTCGCTTGGCGACCTTTAATAGTGAAAACAAAATGCAACTTGGTTTCTTTAAAATATCCAAAAAAAAAAAAGTCGCAAATATATTCGTCTAGAACTTTTCCCAATTTAAACGTTTTCAAGATCCGAATACATGTAAGCCCAATTTGGCCAACACTGTATTGAGGTATGTCTTAAATACCCTGCTACATGTAAATGAATACAAATTTGACAAATTTTGGGCTGGATTTTAATACATGAGAGAATACTGTCGAAATGTTTTTTGTTTTTCAGTTCTTACTCTAACGCTATCATTATTCAAAATACAAGCTTCTCAAAAGTCAAAAGCAACGAATTATTCGATAAACAAACCTTGCTTACTTTGATACAACACATTTGTTTCATTCCAATGGCTTCTTACAATGAAATGAAAAGACCATTACGCAAAATTAATTTTATTTGTCTAACACACTTTTTTCCATCCATAATATTGCAAACCGATTTCCTGATATCTCTTGGCCGAGTTGGATAGGAAACTTATTGCCCATTGCAACGACATATCACTCGATTGGTGATGCCTTTTGTCATATCAAAGTGAGGTTAGCTGAAAGTGTGTATGAATGGTAAAAGAATATCAATTATGTATCTTAACTTCCCACGTGATTTAAGAATTGACGAGGTTTTGCTCAAATCTTATTGCCCTCAAAACCAAAAAAAAATAATTGGTGTGGTTCGTTTTGATATTAAAACTTTATATCTATATAAAAAGTGAAGCAGCTCCACCATGAAATGCGTAAAAAAAACAAAAGTAACTTACCCTTTGGTCGTGATCTCCTTCGTTTCTTCTGTCTTTGCCTAATTGGTCCTATATAAACAAAGAATGTGAAATATAATAGTATATTAAAGTACATGTTTTATAAAGCATCATCTTATAGCACGCGTCCATGTTAAAAAACGAGCCGCTTGCGGCGAGTTTTTTAACGGGACAAGTGCTCTAACTGCTTTATAAAACACGTACTTTATACTATTTTTTCTATTTTGTATTTTTTTCAATAAGAAAATACATATTTAAAAAGAAAATCAACCCTTCAAATTTTGTAAATTTGTGTGTCTAAATTCTATGTTGGTAATACTCTAAATTTCTTTTTATCATAGTAGCCTTGACAATAAATAATATTTTCTTTGTGTCATTGTCACGAAATTTGTGATTTAATATTTCATAGAGTTGTTCATAATTATAATTAAAAAAATATGGAGCATGATAATCTAAGTTTAACTCCCCCTGAGTTAAGGGATATTGCTAATAAAACGATAAATCAACTTTTACCAGAGAAATCCCGAAAACTTTCTTTTCTCATGGATAACAATAACAGGAAACGTCAGACGTCAACAGAATAAAACATTTAAATATAACCAATGCCAACTTTTAAAAAATAAAATTCGGAGTTCGAAATGGATATATTTCGAACTCGCTAGCGCGTTCGAAATATCTATTTTTCGAGACAAAATTAGAAAAATGTATTTAAAGATCTTGTATGATAATATTACTTTGTTGAAAATGTATAGGTAGTGGAGAAGAGGAAAGTAAACTCAAGCTATTCGAAAAAAACCGCTTAAGCACTTACTCTCAGTGAGTTTTGAATTTTCGTTTGGTATTTCAGATAATGTTAGCAGTTTTGTTTCATTTGTTGCCCTCTCGGTCGTTTCCTTGTGATGTTCAGGTTCAATAGGAGGAATAATGGGCTTGTCCTTCACTTCTGGTAATAACAGATCTAGAAAAAGATACGATTAGGTAAAAAAAAATTATCCATTCTAATGTCTACTAAATATTTTTTGATTTCTGGATTATCCCTGACATTAGTTTAGTATAATACTATAGTCCGCCTTATGAGTTAAGGAGATAGTGAGGTAAAAGGCGTAAAAAAGGCAGTTTTAACGGTAGCGGCATAGGCTTCATTTCATATTAATATTTTATAAGTTATAAAATTCGTAAAAACATAAGAATAGAAAAAAATGTCTCTAGATTTATATGTTATGTATCAAGTACTGCGATTTCATTTTGACAAGCACAGCAACACACGTTTAAATATATTTATTAATTATACCTTAAATAATATAATTCTAAACTCCGCCAATGCCCCCCCCCCTTAAATTTTTAAAGATGTCATGATGACAAGCACCTTCCTACAAATTTAATATTATATACGATAGAAAGGCACCAAACCAGTATCAAAGCACAGGTGATAATTTGTGGCCCAGAAATTCGCGCCATTTAAGATGTGAGTTGCTCAATTTATCAAAATATAGTATTCCTTAAATAGTATCGTCACCGCTTCACGATTATAATTTGCAATGTAAGGGGGTAAATAAACGGGATACATGTTGCATAGTGTATACACTATTCAGGGATATGCTTGCATCTAATTGTTTTGTGTAATATATTTCGATTCCATACAAATTCATATTTTATTAAAATTTAAACAGTGTATTATGGCAATAATATTGTGTTCTGGACCACAATCCTTAAATTTCTTTCGTAGCTGTTACCCCGTGAGCCCGACTATAGAGGATTCTATCTAAACCAAGCCGATATATAGACATTTAAAATCTTAGCTAAGCACTTACCAGTAGGATACAGATCGGATAACAACTTATCCGAATCTTCATAAATCAAATTTTCTTTATCGTCTTTCACTTTCACCGAAGTTTTCAGATGATACGGAGTTCTGGGAGAATCTAGAAAAACATCAATTAATATTATTTTGCGTCATGTCTCTCTTCCGTCACTGGTATCAAATATGTGAATAATTGTGCCACTGCTCAACAGCCCAAGTTGCTTGTGGAAAAATGGTTGAAAAGATGGAAAATTCGATTAAACGATACTACAACCCAAGCTATTTCCTTTTCAAGGTTCAGAGTAAAATATCCGGAAACTCGATTGCTTATAAATAACACCAGGATAAACTGGCGAGATAATATGAAATACTTGGGTCTCTGCATGCATCGATAAGCGGATGGTTTGGAACACAAACGCGGACCAGCGCTTGAAATAAGCGAATGGTCAGCTGGGTACTATTTATTTACTGCTAAACAGGAATAGCAGGATATTCATCCGGACAAAAACGGACTTGTACAAAAGAATAATAAGACCGGTATGGACATACGGTATTCCGACATGGTTCACTATTAACAAGACTCAAATAAAAAGATTTCAACGTTTTCAAAACAAAATGTTAAGAATTATTGCGGACGCACCTAAACATACGATGACTCACGTACTGCACAATGACTTACGAATGCTGCCGTTAAATGATTTTTCGTTAAAGTCATAACGAATTACTTCAGACGGACAGACGTATCGCAGAGTGAACTAATTATAAACTCCCACATTCATTCTCTACCAAACAGTACATATAAATTACCAAAAAACTGACTTCTACCACGACTCGATTAGTTTCGTTAAAGCAACCTTCCAAAGTCAATCAATTCAAGTGCCAACTTGAACGCTGTCGACACACGTCAATTATTTAAAGAATTATTTCCGAATCCAAGACATATCTAATGATGATCAGCCGAATAGTTGAAAGAAAAGCAGTTAATGATTGAATCTAGCTTAAAAAACGCACATGATCTCATATATAATTGTGCAGTTTAAGTAAGTGGCATCCATAGAAATCTCATAGATAATATTGACAATATACAGGTATTAGTAATCTGGATCTAAATAAAGAAACACACTTTATGCCGACGTACAGTTGAGGACATTAACATGCGTATAAATAATCTTACTTAAAAATGCCAACTTAATATCCATTAATATAAGGACCCCTACCGACTACTAACTGCATCCCACCCTTATGCAGAACTATAGACCAGTTACTATCCCTCCCAGTCTGGGGAAGATTTTCGAGTACTGTTTTCTTCATAGATTAGACTCATTTTTTGACCGCTATAAAGTGCTTTCCTCTAGCCAACACGGATTCCGCGGTGGATTTTCCACATCGACGGCATTAAATTCTTTCTATAAAGAGTTGGTTGGTCGTGTTGATGCAGGCGAGTGCCCTGTTGGTTTATTTTGTGATCTTAGCAGGGCGTTCGACTGTGTCAATCATAAAATTCTGCTTACTAAATTACAGATCTATGGCATTCGAGGAAACGCACTTAGTTGGCTTCAGTCATTTTTAACTGACAGACGACAATATGTTAGTTTAAATCACATGGATCAGAATGGCGCAAAAACTATTAGATCGGATCAAGTAACAGTAAGTATTGGCGTCCCGCAGGGATCCATTTTGGGACCTGTACTCTTTTCTTTATATGTGAATGAACTCGATTCAATAACGCATAATGTCCATTTTACTCTATATGCAGATGACACATCTGTTATAGTGTCGGATAAAGTAGATCATTTTTTACAAAATAAATGTAATTTGGTTGCTAGTGATTTAAATAACTGGTTTTCACAAAACCAACTTTACCTTAACTCCTCAAAAACGAATATGATTCGTTTTCATAACAGGCAGAAGGAGTGTAAGGCAATCAATGTTTGCGTGGATGGCTCCCCAATTGAAAGTACGGAGCATGTGAAGTTTTTGGGAGTTTACATTGATCGCCATTTGAACTGGAAGGTTCACTGTCGTTCAATTGTGTCGAAGCTTAGTTCTTTAACTTATTTATTTTTCAACTTGAGATCAATGCTGAATCAAAATCAGCTTTTAAGTATGTATTATGCCCAGGTCGATTCCAGACTGCGTTATGGTGTTTGCTTGTGGGGGAACTCCTCCCTGGTCACTGATGTACTGTTGGCACAAAAGAGAATAATCCGATGTATATTTGGAATCTCGACAAAAACATCCTGTCGAGAATATTTTAAAAAATTTAAAATTTTAACTGTCGTGTCACTATTTGTACTTGAAATGTGTATTTATATTTTTAAAAACAAAAATAGTTTTATACGTATTGCGGAATGTCATAATTTAAATACTAGACAAAAAAATAAATATTATGTACCATTTTCTAGGGTGAAAGTGTCAAATGATACGCCGAACTGTTTAGGATTAAGACTATTTAACAAGTTACCTTATGATATAAGAGAAGAACAAAACTTTAATATTTTTAGGAGAAAATTAAAAGACTTATTGGCAAATGAATGTTTATATAGTATAGATCAATTTATAATCAATTTGTGATAGTTTTTAGTGTTGTAATTTTGTAATTTTGTGACGACTCCTATACTGATTGAATTCAGTCAATAGGCAAATAAATGTATTTTATTTTATTTTATTTTATTTTATTTTATTTTATTTTTTATTTTAATAATCATACTAGCAAAGTGTCACTTACCCAATCTGACTGCGACCGGTAAAAACTGGGGGCAAGGTCGCGGTACCCCATCACTGCCTTCAAAACTGACCGAAACTATCACAAAAATACAAAAACTCAACGCCTTTACAAACATGGCTGCAGCGTGTCACTAACACAATCAGCCAAGGACTCCTTCAGTATTGTTTTTGCACTCTCGCTTTTATCTTATATACTTCCTGAAAAAAATGCGATCTTCTTCAGCTCAGCTTTATTTTTAGAATTTATGTCAGAACTTGGTGTTAAGTCTGCCTGAAAACGTAGTAATGGTCTTTACCTGTTTGTTAATTAACAGGATATACCGATAATACTTTGAAGAAGGTCACCTGCATTACAACGAGTATTTTTAACGCAAAATAGACCTATTCATTCTATGTTTTTTTAAATAAGGACTTTATAATCAATCTTCGTTTTTGAAATATTTGAGTTTATAATTTTGATAAACTGAAGTGATGATAATCGGGTTTTTGAGGCATTCCGCTTACTTCAACGAAACATATTTGTCGCTTTACGTTAAAGTGACAGATTCAGTAAGAAATGGCCGGTTAATGGCCCTGATCTAGGTTAGGTTAGGTTAGAGTGGCAGACCTCTGGTATATGTCCAGACAGTCTCACGCAGTCTTATAAGGACCGTTGTGATACCACACATGTTTCCCGAAACCTATCAGCATCAGCTCCTTGTTGGCTAGTGCGGCGTACAACGCAGAAGAATCTTGGCACCTCACTCGAACCAGCCACTACTGTTAATAAACCTAGCAAGACAACCCAGTTGTAAGCAGCTTACTTCCTTCAGATTATTGAAGAATGGTTCACCCAAGGCATTAAACCTTCTTCTTTCAAAACCAGGGCGTTCACACAAGAAATGTTTGTCTGTCGATCTGCTTATTGCAAGTTGTTTGGCTATGCAATCTATCTCCTTTCTGACCGATCCCAGTAGTCTTGCCACGGTATTCTCTGCTAGATCGGCGGACATGCCTTCACCCTCTCTGGCGAGCGCATTAGAAGACTCATTGCCATCTCTGTTGTGATGACCAGGAACCCATGCTGGGCACCAAGTATGAGCACATTGTCGCGACATCGCCGTACTAGTTTTGATTTAATGTTATTGGAACAAATTGCCTTTATCGCTGCTTGACTATCTATATAGATTGCTATTGACGCAGCTGCTCTAAGGTCTGGATGATCCTTCAGGATTTTTACTGCTGTAAGTTCTGCTTGAAAATGCTGCAGGAGTCCGGAAGTCTATATGACCTCTGTATCTTCATGCTCTCAGAGAAGATACCAGCTCCCACTCCGACGTTCATTTTTGAACCGTCTGTGAAAATCGAATGATCCGTCTCCATTATTAACTGATTGCCCTCCCACATCTGTTAGTGGGATGATATAATCAGTCTGCTTTCGTAAATTTCGGACTGGATATGCCTTTAGTATACTGCTGTGCTCGTAGTTGGTGTTATTCCAGCATTTCGCCTCTTGTAGTTCTAGTAGAGCATTTTTTGCAGTCACACTTTTTCCAAAATTGTCCACAGGCAGCAGATGGAACATCACTTCTAAAGCTCCCTTCGGTGTGGAGTGAGGAGCACCAGTTACTCCTAAATAACCTGTTGTATCCTCGTTAGTTCCTTTATGTGTACTGCTTTTTCCAAAGCAGTCCACCAGACCAGGACCCTTGTGCCCTGACTTAATTCGGGTTAGATATTTACTTTACTTTATATCATGAATTATAAGATATAAATTTCAATTTAAAGTAAAGCGACAAATGTCACGTTGAAGTATGCGGAACATATATATATATTGTCTTATGTGTGCCCCATCCACAAACCAGGCAGTAGAAATGATGTTAAGAATTACCGTTCAATCAGTATTCTCTCATTCTGATGGTTTCGACCTTAACTTGGTGAAGATCCATTATAAAAAATTATGCAAGAAAAAAATATTGCTTTAAGATGTTCGCTATATTTTGTCAACATGACACATAAACAAAACTATGAAGGATCAAAAAAGCGGAGCTTACAAATTAAATTGTGGGTCAAGTACAAAATCTTATATAGGCCAAACAGGTCGTTCTTTTCAGATGAGAATCAAAGATCATCAAATAATAAACATTCTACATATTACAATTTTAATAATGATTATAATATCTTACGTGTAGAGCAGAAAGGGTTCAAATTGAGTTTATTGGAGTCGTTGGAGATTAACAAAATGAAGTAGGTATTCCCCTAATTTACTAAATGATAAAAGAGATCTCCATTGTTAAATTTAATGTTGCCATAAAATATATCTACAACTCTTTGTTAAATGAGACGGAGAATGAAGCCAGATGGCTCCATCTCGTGGTGCTGGTAAAGAACACCAATTCTTAAGCATACCTGCGCCCTCTGACATGGACTTACAAAGCCACAAATATTAACAAAAAGCAAACCCTTGATTTTTCTTTTTTTTGTTAAATAATTTAAGACCAAAATATTAAGACTGGTATTTCCCATGTTACCTGTAATTTAGACCCTATAGGTTAAGATTTCAGTTTGTATACCTATGACGGTGAAACCCGTGTCGTGTTGACAAAATATAGTGAAAATCTTAAAACAATAGTGTTTTCTTGCATAATTTAGTATTCTCTCAGCTACACCAAAACTCCTTGAGCACTGCTTTGCAATTGTACTAACTAAACTAAAGTCTTTCAACAAATAATAATTAGTCAACATCGCAGATTTAGCCCTGACTGCTCAGTCGATACTAATTTGTTCCTCTAGAGTAACTTCATCAATAAATCCTTTGAAAAGGGCGCAGAGACTCATGCTATATATACAGATTTCACTAAGGCTTTCGATAAGGTACATAAAGATACATAAATAGACTGAAAACATTCAGCAGAAGTTCCTTAAATTTGCTAGGCATGTACTTCATAAATCAGAAATTAATTTAACCAATGACCAGGCTATGGCGTTATTAAATTTTTCTAGTTTCGCCCGCAGAAGAGAGTACTACGATGCCTGTTTTGCTTTTAAAATATTCAACAATATCATTTAAAGTTCTGAATGTCTTGAAACTTTTTGCGTTTATATCCCATGCAAGCTATCAGACTCGTAGCCACTCTTTTTTGCATATTCCCTACTGTAGAGCCAATAATTACTTATTACATAGTTCTGTACACAAATATTATGATAGCCTAATCTTTTTTTAATACTTCATTAGAAATATTTAAACTCATTGCTAAAACGGATATCTTAAGTAAATCTAAGCTTGTAATTTATCTTGTAAATGTTATATCACGTAAATAAATAAATAAAATAAAAACCTGATTATCATCAATTCAATTCATCAAAATTCTGAACTAAAATATTTCAAAAACGGCTGAACTAAATGTTGACATGTTATATATTTTTGAAATCAGAGAAAAAAGTTTGAAAGATAAGACGGGCGATATTATGCAACTTCTGTTCTAAAAGTTTTTTTTCTATTACTTATAATAACCACTGTGTCCAAATCTAAAAAAATATCTCTGTATAAAGAGGCGAAGCTAATACTAAAACCACTATGGGCGACTATAATTGTAAATTTTGGAACGTTATTTTTATAGTTGGGCTTATAAGTTATTTTGAAATCACGGGTGTACCGGTTATTTTAAACAGTAACTAGTGATTTTCAATAAATGGAATTTATGGTTTCAAATGTATTGCTTCAAACAATATTGAATCGCCTATAGAGACAGCTATATTCTCTGAAGGCTCTTTGCGAACGAGACCTTTCTAGTTTTTAATTGTTTAATCACAAGTAACATTTTTGGATTTAAGAAAGTGCTTAAAGTAGTTATAGAACCAGGTATAAATTCTTATAATAATACTTGTTCAACTGAAGAAGAAACTCTTTTAAACCATTCATAAAACTGTTACTTAAATCGTCTTTAAATCCAAGCACCATTTTCAACAGTCCAATATCGGTTTCAAGATAATGTGTTGATTCCATTTGCAGTTAAAATCATACTATTTTTGTTGCTTTATATAAAATATCAAAAAATGTAATAAAAAACTTACTTTTGCGACTCTACAATAACTTCTTCTTTTAAGTTGCCCTGTATAATATTTTAATTCAATCTTACCTATTACTTTTAAATTAGTTTATAAATATTTCGTGCAAATTTGGTTTCAAAATAATTTTAAACAATAAAGTTTTTTAAAAAAGAAAAATGTGGTCACTCCACAAACTGAAAGTTTTTTTTTTCCGTTGTAAAACCATTAAAAAACCAACACAAGACTAAGCAGAATTTAAAACATGATTCACAAAATTGCATTTTGTTTTCATTATTCACTCTATAGCGGTTTTGCGGCTAGCACACAATAAATAATTCAGTTTCTCTGGTTATTCACTTAATTTATAGTAAGAATTGAGTAAAACATAATTTCTTAGTTCCTTATAATGGCAATGTTAGATAAGCTTCTGTGTGGCCTTGATTCTTAATTATGATCCCATTGTATTTTTAGATAAATTACAATATGCCTTATTTATTTTCCTATTTCATTGATTGAGTCATTGTTGAATCGTTACAAGCCCTGAGGTTAAAACTTTAATTATTTTTAGATGTTTAATAACCGATGGAAAATTTTTTCGATACTAAGTACGACAAAACATTTTCAATTAAAAAAATCCTTTCCATAATAGGCCCTATTGTTTCAGAAAAATAGCTAAAAAATCGTACATTAACTTTCAAAATAAGTAACCGTTAACAGCATACTTTTTACTGTAGTACCCTGGGTTTACAGTTTTTTACAATCCAGTGGCATAATTTTTAAATCCATATCACCCCTTCAATTAAAAATAAATTTAATTCAAAAATGTTCGAACCGTTGACTCTTCTTTAAACTACTGACGATAATTGTTGTGGCATTCTCTCATTAGAGATGCGATTTAAATATACGGATAGCTTTAAGGAGCTTTGGGGCGTAAGGAAAAAACCAACTGGTTTATTTTGGCGATGGCATAATCCTAAAATTGCTGGATTATAGAATTACTCATATTAGGGATAGTTATTGTGAGATTATAAAGGGGTTTTGGATGTACTTATGAGCATCAGAAGCGGGATTATTTGATAAAGTTAAAGCTGTTTTTTCTACGTAAAGCTTATACAGGGTGTTCGGTACCTCCTAATTTGTCGGAAGCATACACAGGAGGTTTCTGCAATCTGAGTCTGTATTTTAGTACTAACAGTGTTAGTCAAAATACGCCAAATTGTGCCATTTAATTCAGCGCTCGTTGGGGCATGTAGCCCAAAGAATAGAGCTGTTTTAGCATAATTTGGTTAATCCTTATTGTATAAGGTCTCAGCCAGTGGCTAGAGAACAAAGTTCTAACATGTATACATATTTATATGTCATATTATTATTGAATATTTTGAATCTGTCAGAAATTTGTAGAATTAGGAATTGTTTGTTTTGGATATTTATTTCGTTTTGTTAACTTTATTTCGTTTTTTGTCAGTTGCTGTAGTCTCTTACGTAATAGCTTCTCAAATAATTTTATAATAATTGGTAGAAGGAAGATAGAGAGGTCTATAAGAGGTGACATTGATAGGTGGTTTACCCGGTTTTGGTAATATTACTACTTCTCCAACTTTTTAACAAGTAGGTACATGTTTCAATCTAATGTCTGCGTTAATAATGTGATAATGTGATCATAAACATTTAACATACCCTTTCTAGGTAGCTTTTTTACTGATAATAAAGCATATATTGAGTTGGAATTTCAGTTGAACAGCGAAAAGATTGTCAAAATTATAACCTACTATGTTAGAACAATCTACTTTGACCAGAATGCAGGGCATCTTGTTTAATTTGCTGTTTTAATTGCTATATGAGACTTAATTGAAATTAATCTAAATAGCTTAATTATCATACTAGTATTGCCCATGTTATTGTCTTCTATATCGTCCCGTGTGACACGCCTTAATTAATAAGTCCCCCTGTATATAAAAACTATGCCAGAAATGTACACCTAATTAAATATGAGTGTGAATTGTAAAAACTAATCGACAAAACGCTCGTTGTTATAAATTGATGCGAATTGTTCCATTTGCAATCGGCAACATTGATGTACAAATGGAAACCCTCCCGTCTAAATTCAATTTATTTTAAGGAGTAGTGTTTTAACACCTAGTTAAACCTATTATTTGCAGATTACCCATCCCACACGTGACATCTTAACACCTGGGCCATTTAAGAACGTGATTTCTTCTTTTCCGCAAAAAGTACTTTCGATACAATCCAAACACGAATGAAGAGTATTTACGAAAACAAACTCAAGTGCAAAATCGTGCTAAAAAGGCTGCCAAACTACTCAATGAGGATGTATTAACCTTTTTGACGCCTTTGAAAGAGACCACCCAGATGGTACTTTTCTTGAAGAGGGTGGATCGATCACGGTACAGTTCTTGAAGTGACTGGTTGAATAAAATTTGTGAAAAGACAATTTTTAAACATCATTGACATTGATTTTTTTTTTTGGAAAACTGTTGAAATGATTATTTGTTTTGCTAGACAGAAAAGCATTAAATCTGTTTTTCTGCCGTGAGAAATATATAATTTTTTCTTAAAATTTGGTCCAATTTCACGCAAAATAATCTTTTTTATATTTATTACTTGCGTTTCATTATCAATATCTAAATAATTAACTTATTTTAACAAAGGTAACTGGCTCTTCATTACTATGTTTACCGCTGATGACGTTTGTTGAATTGTTTGTGTTTACTTTAATGTCATTGTCAATTTTAAAAAATTGTCAAGTAACTGTTCGAAATGGATCTAATTGAAAGTGAGGATGAGTTATTACCATTAACAGTATGAACACCACTGAGATAAGAGACCAGGCGCGAGATGTGGAATTGAATTACCGGCTAAGTCAAGAACTGTATATGAATTCACATACAGCAGATTCATGGAATATATACAAAAGGAATGTAGGATTTTTCTCTGAAAATGTGCCGATTGCCTATTTTTCCGAATAAAAGAAAATGAAGCCTTCAACTTTATGGTTCCTATCCGATGTTGAATGCAACTGTGAACATAGAACATACATACTGAACATAAAAAATAACATTGATTTGGCAAAATATCTAAAGTTACGAGCTTTTTTGATACGGCAGTCAGATGGTTTTTATGCAAAAAAAAATCCACAGTTATTCAAAGAGAAGAAGCCGAGAAATTTTTATCAGAGGCCCCAGATGAACTGTATTTGAGCACGGTACGAATATACTGAAAATTATCTATTATGGGTTATTAACGAACTATTTTCTAATTTATATATTAGGTTGTACTTATTGTCTCCTTAGTGAAAATCGGAATAATATTCACTCAGGCAATAGTAAACCTTCCCCAGCAACATATGTCTAACAGATTTTTTAAACAATTAAAGTAACTCATTATATATTTTCTATCTTCTGAGGACAATGGCTGTGAAAACTCAGAAATCCCTAACTCTGAAATGAATTCAAAAAACAACTTCGAAGGTAGCAATAATTATATTAATTCGATCATATCCTTACATGTTACAACCTCGATGCATTATTACTTGGTGTTCCAGCTAAGAAAACAAATGATGGTTCCGCATACAACGACAGCCAACGGCAACGGTTCAATGAGACCACGGCCACGCACGGGTCAAAGTTGACCAAGAATGCGGTGCGTCTGTCACTGCTTGATTTGTCGTAGTGTTTTTGAAGTTAGCCCACGCAATCGGACTTTACACTACACAGTAATTACCTTTTTAATTTGAATGGATGCATCGTAGTGAAGGCCTTTTTATGCTGAATTCTTGGTTTAAAAACAGGTAATCTTATATGTTCGCTGTATTATATTATTTGTTCTCTTACCCCACGGAAAAATCAGTGCAATTGCGTGTCTTATCGTTCACTTCAATTGATCAATGTTGAATGGACTGCAACTTCATAGATTCCAAGTTATTTCCCATAAGGTTCTGACCATGGTATGCAGATAGTACGTATAAGAACCGTGCGAACTCAGTAGGAGCGTAATTGGTAAAGAGCTAAAGATGGTATCGCGGCTAAAGTACCCGCGGACAATAACAGATTAAGTTAATCTAATAAGCAGCTCCCCTGGTCTGTGATTAATTATCCCTCAGCGAATTTCATCAGTTCACGTTTACTAATCATTACTGGGGCTGTATATTATGTAAGTACATAATGTACATAATATTTTTATTATTTTTACTGATTAATAATCGAGGATAATAATAGGGTTTTTTTTTTAAGTCAATTCCTATCCCGCCTTAAAATAAACGCATTGTGTATACACAGGGTGTCCGGAAATTTCGTTCGAATATTATTGTACTTAAATCTTATAGTTTTTGAGTAATAAAACTTACTTATTTTGTACATTTCATAAATAGTGACACGAATAGAACCATTTACAACTCTCTTTGCATGAGAACCTTTCGCTTTAGGTGATGCTAATAATTTATTTTCCTTAACTGATACTAAAACTGCGCTTACAGGGGAGATATTCAAATTTTGGGGCAGCTGCTACAACGCTAAAAAGTAGAAATAAAATATGTAGGCCCTAACATACCCTTTAAGCAAGTAACTGCTGTCTAACCTTTATTGTTCTTAAAATAATAGTTTTTTAATGCAATTTATTAAAAGATCTGAAGTTTTTGTTAAAAAATAAACGCACAACAACACGAAACGAAAACAAAACGTCATAACAGGCCAACGAACGATAATGCATAAAATTTTAATAGTTATAAGATACCAAAATTTAATTTCCTCATGTTAACTTATCGATTACAAAAATAGTAAGCCATTGCGTTTACTTAAAATAAAAATCAAAACTACCGTGAGAGCAAGAATTAATATCATCAAAGGGTGCTTTGTATCTAAGGCCGTACTGCTTAGCGGTTGGCTGTTGGGTCCATAGCAATTTGGCACAATTTTAACCTAGATTTGGTTATACTCTATTTCAGAAAGGTGTAGAGTAATAAAATGGGAAACTCCGTCCAGTTCGGCTCAATTTTGGTTTCGGCCATAGGCGCAGGTAAACTTAATAAGATAGTCAACCAAAAGAACCAACACAAAGTCCCGGTCTCAAAAAATTTAATAATGGATATCCTTTGACATTAATCAATAAACTTTATTATAAATTTGTAAACAAATATAAACTAACCTATAATATCATACGTGCTAATACACAGGATCACAAAAATTTTAGAGCTTTAACTTATTTCGGCAACATTTCCTCACAACTAGCAAAATTTTTTAAACCTTACAACATCGCAGTAGCTTTCAGGACCTGTAACGCTCTTAAGCGGCATTTAATCAACACTAAAGATAAAGTAGACCCCCTTTCAAAATCAGGAGTTTATTCGCTACATTGCGGAGATTGTCCGGCGGTGTATGTCGGCCAATCGGGCAGGAGAATCGCGAGCAGAGTTCATGAACATCTCAGCTTATTTAATAGATACCAGAATACTGATATAACCAACACTAAATCTGCTTTTGCGAACCATCTACTTGAATCAAAACACCAGTTCTCACCATCTGAAAATGTTAATGTTTTGCATGAATGTCAGAAGAGTCATAAACTAAATCTATTAGAAAAACTAGAAATAACGAAAGCTAAAAAGAGCCCCGTCCTTACCTGCGTTAATGAGGTCTTTAATTTTGAGCCTTATTTTATTTTTAACAACTTAAATTACTAACAGCGGACTGCTAGTAACCAACATTTAACCTTATAAATTTTCTTTGCCAATTTTATCGACTAACAACATTGACGTCCTTGATGCTGGTACGCTCGTACTTTGTGTTAATGGCTGTTATATTTTGGGCTGAGTTTGTTCTCTGGGTGACTGCATCTCCCCCGCTTACTATGCCTAGTACTTATTTAACGAACCTTACACTTTTAGTTTGTTGTTGTACCCTTTTGTTTATATACAATTTTTAGTTTAATTTCTAACTGTTTTTAATGATGTGATTGTAACGTTTATCATTTTTTATATTTTGACATTTGTATTCTTCTGAAATTGTTTTTTTGGTGTATCAGGTAGGTTTAATAGTGAGATTCGCTCACTTATATGTTTGCTGATTGACATCTTTTTAGGTCTGATGATGCCTTAAAGGCGAATCATGTAACCTAATTTTTTAAATAATAAATTATTTGAGACCGGGACTTTGTGTTGGTTCTTTTGGTTGAATATTTAATTCAGGTCTCTTAGAGAAATATGGACAAGTTTTTTGATTTAATAAGATAGTATTGTTTGTAATAATAAAATTTCAAGTAATTGCGTAAGACGATTAGGAAAGGTATGTTTTCTGGCCTGAAGTGTCAAAATCGAAATATTGTGTAGGGATTAGTTAGGTAGTAGATTATAACGTTACGTTTTGCGTTTAACAGTTACCATTTAACAAAGTCCAGGCAGACCAGTAAAAGTCCTTCATGAAGACACCAAAAGTAGTTCGAAGAAAAGTTCACTATTTTTATTTTAAAAAAGAAATACCCACCATAGATAAGATTATAATGGAGCTTGGCCAGGATGACAGTATTCCGTTTATAACTAGAAAACTTTTATGGACCACTTTAAAAAATATAGATTTTGTCTGGGAAAAGCATAACCGTAAATCACTTTTACTGGAAAGCGATGAAATTGTTTGCTGGCGACGAAAATACTTGAGAAGTTTAAAGGAGTACAGAAGAGAGCAGAAGAAAATCTTTTATCTAGATGAGACGTGGGACGTGAATTAATGAAGGTTATGTAGAACCAAAATTGTGGCAAGACAAAAATATAACCAGTGCTCGCCAAGCTTTCATGGAAGGCCTGTCAACGGGTATTAAGGTGCCTTCAGGTAAAGGGAAGAGACTAATAATCATCCATATTGGAAGCGAATAGGGATTTTTAAAAGAAGGTTTGCTTACCTTTCAGTCGTTTAATACGGGAAATTACTACGAGGACATGAATTCGAATGTTTTTGAGGACTATTCTGGTGAAATGATGAAATATCTTCCAGCTGATTCAGTAGTAGTTATGGATAACGCAAGCTATCATTTACGACGCACAGAGAAGACCCCAATTTCATCTTGGAGAAAACAAGAAATTATCGACTGGTTAACCACCAGGAGTATTGAATTTGAAGATAATTAATAAAGAAGGAACTATTAGCTATAGCAAATTTACACAAACATCGTTTTATGAAATGTGCCGTGGAAGATATAACAGACAAACATAGTGTAACTCTGCTGCGCACACCGCCATATCATTGCGAACTAAATCCTATAGAACGTATATGGGCGCAAGTGAAAGGATTTGTAGCAAGACACAGCACGACATTCAAAATGATAGACGTTAAGCTGCTGTTTGATCAAGCCATTAAGGAAGTGACATCAGAGAACTGGCGAAAAGCAGTTCATCATGTCATTAAAGAAGAGGAGAAAATGTGGGATCTTGACCACCTGATCGATCGGACCGTCGACCCGTTAATTATAGCGTCAAGAGGAGATGACAGTTCCTCAGATGACGAAGAATATTATGATTTTCTTTAAATTTAATTTCTGTATAATGTATTTTTTGTATTTTGTATTTTTTTTATAATGTGTAATAATAAATAATTGTGCCTAATACTATGTACATAATGCCTAATTTTTATTCTGTTAAAATAAAATTTTTTCCCTTTTACGAATATCCTACCGGCACGCCTTTGTCACACCATTTTCAGTGTTTGTGAATGGATAACAATAGGCAAAACCCATATATTGTCCCCTTATAACTGTGATCTAAAACAAGCCCTACTTTTCAGTAAGAGCCCCCTTGGATTAAAATACTTTTGGCTCGCACGGTAATAAAAGTTCTAAAGAGTAAATGATACTTTTATACATAATTACATAAAATTATTAAAAAAAAAACGCCTTTAGGTACCAATTATTACACTAAACTAGGTATATTTGTCCGGCGGGCGAATTGTTTCCTCCATCGCTTGGTTTGTACGTTTACATGAAAATTCAACGTTATTTCCTATTTGGAAAAATCGGCTTTATGAAATGCCTGAAAGTCTATTACTATTAAAATCGCATAATGGGTTCATTATTTTCTTGACTAAAACTAAATTCGATTACTTTATCTTACGGCAGGTTCTGCTTACTTAGTATCGCTAAAGCGCTTTGACTGATGATTGGATACATCTCTATTCATTTCTTTGTAATATCCTTCTAGGAGTATGACATTAAAATAATTTTTAAACATTAAAATATTAGCTTGGAGGTAATGGACAATGATGTAAGATGAATTAAAGATGTGTTTTGGACTTTCATTGTCTTTATTTTTAAGACGATCGACTAAAATTTAGACGAAACCATACCAAATCCCTAATACTTTCCATAATGAATTACCTTTGTATGTGATATATATCCCAACGTCACAATAAAGTATGCTAACTGAACGGTATTCACATTATTTATTCTAGTATAATAAATATACGGCGCGGAATATTGGTGTTTTAGCCTTTTATGAATGGGCATTTGCGAATTTATGGGCCTTTTGTATAACCCAGAAGGTAGATACAACGAAAGAGGAATAGTGAACTTACGTTTTTTGTTAATTGTAACAATTCAGCCTATATTTCATCAAATGAAATATATTGCAGGGAAGACATTACCCGAGAAAGAACAGAAAGAGAGCAGAAAACGATATCATAAACGTTGTTTGGAAACATTGGGAAAAGTTAAATGGGTCTGTAAATTCTGTCAAATTGCAGGTAACAATCAATCCACACTGAGAATAATTGAACCATTATAGCTGTTAATATAACGAGATTATTATGCGATTTATAATAGTCGAGGACATTGCTAGGTGACGAGGCGACAGCCGAGTCACCCGCAATGTCCGAGACGGTGTTAAATCGCTAAATTATCGAGTTATATTCAAAGCTTTATCGTATCATTGACAACGGCGATGCGAAAATAAAAACAAGGTGTTTTGTCATTTCATTTTGGCATTTCAAAAAGTCACCATTAAAATCATGCAAGATTTTGATATTCCTGACGATATATTAGCTGCAGCCAACATTATAAGGTTAAACTTGCTTCCGGACAAATCTAAAATCCATTATGAAAAAGAATATCGGCAGTTTTGTGAGTGGCGAAACAAAGTACATGTTCAAGGTGCAGAAGAAACGGTATTGCTGGCGTATTTCGCAAAACTCTCTGAGGAATACTCTGCTTCATCCTTATGGCCGAAATATTCCATGTTACGAGCGACTTTAGAACTGAAGGAAAGAGTGGAAATCGACAAATACGGCGCCTTAATACGTTTCATCAAGAAGAAAAATGTTGGATATAGAGCAAAAAAATCAAAAGTATTTACAAGAGAACAAGTCAACGAATTTGTGTGTTCTGCCTCAGACGAGAAGTTTTTAATGATGAAAGTGGCTTTTTTAATTGGAATTGGAGGAGCCTGTCGAACTAATGAATTAGCGAAGATGACCACGGAAGATGTTGACGTTTTAGAGGACAAGCTGATTGTTACTATTCCCGACTCAAAAACCCACAAGAAACGTATTTTCGCTGTGATATTTGATGGCGAAGTCAATCCTGTGCTTTTATTTAAAAAGTACGCAATGTTAAGGCCAGACCATGTCACTCACCAAAGATTGTTTGTATCATATAGAAGAGGGAAATGTACGGTACAGCCCTGCGGCATTAATTTTTTCTCTAAAATACCTCAAAAAATAGCTGAGTATCTCTCACTTGAAAATCCTAATTTGTATACTGGTCACTGCGTTAGAAGATCTTCGGCAAATTTTCTTGCTAATGCTGGAGGAGATATATTAGACCTACAAGAACTTAGTGGATGGGAATCGGCGAAGGTTGCTAGTGGGTATTTAGAAGAAAGTGTGACCAAGAAAGTTTCCATTGCTCGCAAAATTCAAATCGGCGATGTTTCCGGCAGTGGATTAGGCACTGGGGAACCGCACGAAATCGAAAGGAGTGCTTTCTCGGTCATTAATCAGTCTTCAGAGGGCATACCTAAGATCGTGGACGTTAAAGACAAAGGTGTATCCATCAAATTTGAAAACTGTCAAAATATTGTTTTACATGTTCATGAAAAATAGTTCTAATATTATTTGGTATCTAACGTATTATGCTTTCGTAACTAACGTATTAAATTATGGTAACTAATGTATTATGAGTAACTAAGGTTTTATGTAGGTTTTAGTACGTTTATGATGTTAATAATTATTAATAAAGATATCATATAAAAATGACTTAATCTTCAATGATACGATAAAAAAGTTAATATAATTTTTAATACCAATCAACATTTTCTATTCCATTTTGCTCTAAAATTAAAATTAAGTGTACTTTTCTCGTAGGTCAATTTTGATTTCTTTACTTTGTGATCATCCTGTACATACTATCTCAAGTTTGAATAGTCTAACATTATTTTTTCAGTAAGCAGAATTATTTATAATGAGTAACTTTTTTTCGTAAAATTAATATTAAAAAAGTTTCCCATATGTACAGAACTTAAGCGGACACACTGTATATGAATATCTGTTATTTTTTTTAAACATAGAGATGTTTAAACCTCAAATGTGTCATTAATATAATATAAGAACAATGAGTGTGATTACCCAATACACAGATTAACACTGACCGAAAAAAGTCCAAGTTATGCTTGCCTGAAACTTTTTAACAACCTACCAACTCATTTAAAATGCGTCACAAATTCAAGATTGTTTAAAACGACGATAAAAAGGTTCTTGATTAAAATGGGACCATACTCCATTCATGGGTATTGCACCAACAATTAAGAATATAGAGTGAGATAGTAAGCTGGTCCTCTTTCCTTGACGCCATTTCATTTTGTGTGTATATGTTTCATGATTTAAAATAAAGATATTTACTATTATTATTATTATTCATTTGGCTGGCCTCTAGGGGGCTTTAGGTGAATCTGAAACGAACGAAAAATTGTGTTCGAAAAATTTACCGTCTCTCCTTCCATAGTTGTATGCTAGCCCAAAATATTACTGTATTTCTAAGATAAGAATGGCCGTCTCAAACATGTTGTATCTCGGAAAATTGTATTTCGAAAAACCGTGTTCGAATAATTGTGGGGTGTAATCCCGATATCACACCATCAATAATTTTAAACGGGACCAATCGCGCTCTATTATGTTAAGGACAGGGGATTTTGCTGGCCAATCCATACGATCAAAGTTATTGGCTCGCAAACCCTTTGTTGCAATATGGGCCCTATGACGCCGAGCATCATCATCAATATATAAAAAACTCTGATGGATTCACATACTCCCATAAAATTATTTACTTATACATATACATAGGTATGTACAATACACAAAATTATCATGACACTGTTGATTGTATTAATTTATGTTAAAATATGAGTTGTATAACAAAAGAAATCTGTAACTGGGAAAATAAAAACACAATTATTAAGAGTATTGAAAGAATACTTTTTGTCCCCCCCCCCTGTATGCAATATTTTTTAAACACAAAATAATAAGCCCAATATGCTTCAAACTGCATTCAAATATCTTTAATATTTCCTGAGATGTTTTATTTTAAATATAGACTAATAATGTTTTTATGCCTTTCAAACAGCCAGCAGTTTAGTTGTAAAAAAGCATTTAGTTGTCAATTCTATTTTTACTACAAAAATTGAATTTAACTAAATTCGTGTTTTAACTGTAATATAAAACATTTCTATACTTGGACCACCCTTTTTCAGACCTAATTAGGCCAGAACTTAATGACCCCCTTGTTTATCTCCCGATTACTTATTCTTTTGATAATTTTCACAGTAGATAGTTCCGTGATAAAAATCTCCTTTGACATGACGTAGTATTTTGATAATTGCTCATAATCCGTTTCCAGTCGAACGATCAAAAAACGGGTCAATTCCTTGTCAACTGTTCATCATTTTTTCACTTAATTTCGTCCGCTTCGAAATTTGACATGCCCGATAATCTTTTTATCTGTTTACCGTTTCGGTGGGTTATATTTATTTTAACAGCATTGGTTCTTTCCTCATCTTAAAAAAGTTCAGGTTAGTTCAGGAAAATTAAAAATAAATACAAATACTAATGAAGTGCCCATGCCGTTAACTGGGATGCTGGAACATCGACTTCCAAAGCACATCTCAATAGGCAGCAAGTAGTCCCACATCTCAGCAAAAACTGGAAGAAATTCTGCCTTGGGCTGACAGTACCCAGGTGGAATTTAACTCTTAAAAACCCAGACGGCCATTGTTTCTAAGAAAGTTGATGTTATAGTACCAAATAATATAGTAATGGTGGAATACACCAGAAAAGCAAACAACGAGAACCGACAAAATCTCGAGTTTAGCATTGATTAAATGGGGACCAAATTTAATGTCCTTCACCTTGAAATTTTGACAGTTGGCCGAGTTACTACACTAAAAGAAGCACTAAAGTGATGAAGTAAATGATTTACACTGAAATAAAAAAGGGGGTACCTAGTAAGAAGTACATTTTTCATGAATATATTCTGTGTTTCATTTAATTAGCTTTCCAGCAAGTTTCGTAAAATCATAAAAAAATGAAATAAAATAAAAATATTTCTGAAATGTTTTATTGATCGTGCGTTACTTAGTGATAGTACATTTTAGAAAGGAAATGAAATAGTATATTACATACCAAGAGTGGTAAGAAGCCTATTACACACGATTTCGAAAATTACCGTACGAGCGTTAGCGAAAATTGCCCTTGTTAATACACACATTATACTATTACGTGACTGCTTTTACGCACAGCTTAGCTTCTAATAATATAGTGTGTGTAATGAGAGTTTTACGGATAAAGTAGACAGTGCGTAAGTAGGTTCTTACTAATATAGAAGTAGAAAAAGGGTATTTTCTTATGTATCCCTTTATTTCTTTATAAATATTGAACAGCAGTTTTGTTACCTTTCCTTATATTTTTAATCAACAATCCTGCGGTGCAAATGTACTTACTGTTCATGATCCTTTGGAAATGCAAATATGCTTATTCCTTGACCTTCTTTTGAGTAACACCTTCGAAACGCACAGGTATAACCAGGCATAGTTTTACAATACCACAGCACTCACAAAAACAAACAATTAAACAATACACTTCTTTCAACAATAATGACAATTAAACTCGATAAT
This sequence comes from Polydrusus tereticollis, assembly GCA_963920685.1. Taxonomy (NCBI): domain Eukaryota; kingdom Metazoa; phylum Arthropoda; class Insecta; order Coleoptera; family Curculionidae; genus Polydrusus; species Polydrusus tereticollis. Next base: position 12,236,561 of record OY987333.1, read on the forward strand.
GATAAATCATCGACTACCGGACTAACGGCTGAAATACGGCCGGCTCAAACTTACGACAGTTGACCGGGTTACCTCCCACTCCAATGATTTCGCAAAATGTCATATTGTCGCTTCTCGTTGTTTGCTTTTCTCAGGGAATGCTCGAGTCCCTGGCATTATTAATTAATTTATTACATTACTTTGGATAGTTATATAGTAGCATAGTCACGTTGCAGCCATAGCAGCCTCGCAGAAGCTTGGGATACTTTTCCGAATAACCTTAATACACTCCAATAGCTTTTAACACATAAAGCTCAAATCTGACCACCGCTGGAATACTGCTCACGCATTTAGAACTCAGCTTCTAACATACCCTGAGACTGCTGGATTATATTCAAAGAGAAGCCATTTGCTTGATTGGCGACCATCAAATACCCGTTAACTAACACCAAATTTTACGATCTACTTTAAGAACTATAATAATAATAAAAATAAACAATTTTTAGTTGCCATAACAGTGTTACAATCAACAATATAATACGTTAACACAATAAATAAAGGTCTGTTGATAGGTAACAAGGTAACGATTCCTCTTCAACAGCCAGGCGACATATGTATACTTATATAATATAAACAGGTTATTAAAAAATATTTCTACTCAGGGACTTAAAAGGAAAAAATGATTCTTTACATACCTCGATTGAATTGGAACCCGGTGCGTTAAACCAATTCCACTGCTCTGTGGTGCGAGGATTAACTTCTGACTTGCCTTGCCAGAAGAATGCTCTCGAATATGTTACCAATAATATGTGGTCTTCACAAGATTCTTGTCTGACTCTTTCAGATGTGAAGAAGCTGCAAGGTACTTTAGGCAGAATAAATGTTCGGCTGGACCTGACGGTATTTCCGTCAGGATATTGGAGTGCTTAATGCTCTTGTCGATTGCATTAATGTTTTTTTCTGCGGGTTGAATTTTCATCCTGTTCCAAAAGGGCGATTGTTATTCCTATACATAAAGGGGGAAGTCCTGAGGATCCTTCGAACTATCTCACTCCTTTCCACCCTGTTGCGGCAGTATTCTGTGATTTGTCCAACCACCAAATACCGCTGCAGAAGCTTCAGGAATACATCTTTGGGTGATTTGAAGTTGCCTGCTGGAATGCTTGGGCAGTTGTTTCAGAAAAAACTTTTCATTTTTCAAACAGCTTTCTATTGTAGTTTCTCAAATGATAAGCCTAGTAAGCTCCCTATATCTTATTAAGGCAAGGGTTTCAATAATCTCTGTATCACTATTATCGTCATACTGGTCAGTAATTTGTTGATCCACATCTTCGGGAAGATACTAGGAATCTCATTCAGGTTCAAAATATCAGTGTTGTTAGCAGTGACATTTCCAGCTCCTCCTGATCATCGAGCTGCTAATAACTGATTCGCTATCCGAAGGAATATTTTCCAGCAAGGTGAAAACATTCTCCGATCCAACTTTTTCGAGATTTTTGAAAAAATGTTTTTCTGAATTAAAAAAATAATTTTTACGAAAACAAAAAAATTGTATTTACAAGTTTCAACACTGCTTCCACTATCAACTTGCTATCTAATAAGGTAACAAAGCATGCGATATCAACTATATAAGAAACCTCAAAACAGCAGTGTGATACAATGACCTACAGGTCCCGACTGGTTCTGACATGAAACCGACATTCGTTTTCGTAAATAGGCACTAACTTTTAAACAGAAACATCAAGGGACATTATGTTACACTAAAAATTACAAAAACTTACCTGCCATGACTTATAAACACTAAAAAACCGAACAAATAAATAACAACGCGGTAACGCCAACGCATCAGTTATTTAAATATTTCCACCTGTCAAAAATATCGAAAAAAAGTAGGCGAGGCTTTCCTGCGTATGGTTTCGCGATAATGTCACAAGGAAAGTAGAAATAAATATTTTTTTCTACTACTTTATAAATAAATTAACCTTCGAGCCCTAGCAACACGAAAGATCACGAAAGTAAACATTAGAGTTACCTGAATATTATACGTTGCTAGCTACGAAAGTAGTATGTTTCTAGCTACGAAAGTAGTATGTTTCTAGCTACAAAAGTAGTATGTTTCTAGCCACGAAAGTACTACTTTCGATGCCAGGACAAAAAAACACGAATACTCATAGGAAATTTTTATTGTATTTATTCAAGCGAATTTTGGAAAAATACTTAATAACAAAATGCTTGTATTTATTAAAAAAACAAGTGTTATAATAACAATAATATAAAACTTAAATAATAATTATTTATTGCCATTAAGGTTAATAGTAAAATTTGAACGGTTGGAAAAATAAATTGATGGAATATTATTCAATTCAATAGCTTCGCCGCTTCGTATTAGAGTATCGTTATTATCCTGCACTTGGACCATATTACAACTCGTTCCATTTGTCACTGTCACATCGTTAGATGGAATAAAAGTAGGAGTTCCATTTAAAATATTTTTGGAAATTTCGATTTTATTAGTATACGAATCACCAATATATCCCTCCGCAACGGGCGAAGACCTCGAACCGCCTTTTTTTTTCAAATCCGAAATGTCAACACCTGGAGCATTTGCGAGAAACGTAGCTGATGTTTTTCTAAACGAGTGATCAGTGTATTTATTTATATCTTGAAGTTTTAAAAATTTGGCAATTTCTTTGGGAACATTCGAAATAGTGTGTTTTCCAATAACCTGATTCACACACCTACCTTGTTCATAGCGATAGAACAAGCGTTCTTCTTATGCTTTATTTGGCCGAAGCTTAATATAATCTTGTAGTAACCTCGCAAAAGAAACTGGACCTCCATCATCGGTTATCACAAAACTTCTTTGAACCTTGTTTTTGCTCTGGAGGATTTTAAATATAGCTACATCATCCTTGATTTCGACGTATTTCAACCTTATTTTATGGATCTCATCGGTGCGGCATGCTCCAGCTATTCCCAACTTTCATAGATAAACAGCTATGATTAGAAGCGTCAAGTAAAAATTTTTAGATTTTTAAATTCGTAACCATCGTTTTTTCGTTTAATAAATGCAATAAGTTTCTTAAACTGCGAAATATCTATATTTTTGTTCACAGAATTAGTCAATTTGAGCATGGGATATTGTGACCATAGGGACGGAGGTGATAAGGCTTCAGATTTCTCTAAGAAGTACGCTAACATCACATTTTCGTCAATTTGAGAAACGTTTTTATCCGCGAAACATTCCAGAAATAGGTTGTACGTTTGATAGTATCTATCTTTCGACTTCTCAGATAACAATGAGGCACATGCCAACTCGGTCGCCTTCTGAATAGCAACGTTTTGGTCTTGGGAGAACATTTTAGACTAGCGAAATTAAAAAATTCGAACTGACAGCCTCAAATAACTAGTTGTCATGGATTATTTTACAGGTGGAAAAACCTTATTTTATCATTATTATTTGAATAAAATCAAAGTTCATTACTTAATAATATATTGATCAGAAAACAGTATAGTAGAAAAAATTTAATACATCACACGATGCAAAAGCCTTTTTTGATGTTCGGAAGAATTGAATCACTTCGGCTTCGCCTCGGCTATTCAAAAACCTCCTCACACCAAAAAATTAACTTTTGCATCTAGTAATGTAAATAAATATAGTTAGTGGTTTAACAGTGAACCCAGTAGAGCGCAAAGGGTCAAACAAAAATAAATAAATGATCTTACAATCAATATTGAAAGCCTAGAACATCAAAGGTAGCTTGGTGAGTCCTAATGGTAAGTGTTGAACTGAGGTTGCCCATTTAATTCCACTTATAGCGGTGCATGGAAGAAACACGACGAACCACTGCAGCCCATCCGTGCGTCTGTCCCTCGAATGACACTGTTCGAAAATTCTCTCATCCATGAGTACCTCACCTGAAACAAAAAAGTGAGAGTTTCTAATGAAAACTAAAGCGGGCATACGAAATCGAGATAAAATAATGAGACGAGAATGATTATAAATTCGGGTCCAGATAAATTTCAGGGGTCATTCAAAACCCGAGATATATGGCCGCTCACCTACTGTGCCCACAATTAAAACTTTCATAATTTATACGTTATTTTGATTTAGTTTTTATGAGTTTTATTATAAGCGTAATTAAAAAACAGCGGCATCAGTTTTCTGAAATATGGCTCCTATAAATATTAGTAATTGATGCTAGATGTAATTATTTTAGTCGGCATTTTTCAGGTTAGTACAGGACCTAAAAGCGATATGCCAGAAAATTTCAAAAACCAGCAAATCCACAAATAATTTTGAATTTCTTTTCGGTATATATTTTTAGGCTACTTTATTACCCCGTTAGTCTAAAATGCTAAACTTTAACTAATCTGAAATTTCCAAGCAAAAGAACCAACACAAAGTCCCGGTCTCAATAAATTTAATATTTAAAAAAACTAATTGGTAACATGTTTCGCCTTTAAGACATCATCAGACCTAAAAAGAAGTCAATTATCACGCATAAAAGTAAGCAAATCTCCTACTAAACCTACCTGATACACCAAAAAAACATTTAAAAAAATTTTAAAAAGAATAAAAACAAAAAAATATATAAACGTTACAATTACATCATTACAGAACAGTCAGAACTTAAACTAAGAATTGTATATAAACAAAAAAGGTATAACAAAAAACTGAAGTATAAGGTTCGTTAAATAGGTCCAAGGTATAGTGAACGGGGGAGAGATGCAGTCACCTAGAGAGTAAACCCAGCCCAAAATATAACAGCCATCAACGCAAAGTACGAGCATACCAAAGTACCGGCATCAAAAACGTCAATGCTGTCAATCGAAAGAATTTGGCGAATTTCGAATCGAAAAAATTTATAGGTTAAATGTTGGTTACTAGCAGTCCGTTGTTAGTAATTTAAGTCGGTTAAAATAAAATAAAGCTCGAAATTAAAGACTTCATTAACGCAGGTAAGGATAGGGCTCTTTTTAGCTTTCGTTATTTCTAATTTTTCTAATAGATCTAGTCTTTTACTCTTTTGACATTCATGCAAAACATAAACATTTTCAGCTGGCGAGAACTGGTGCTTTGATTCAAGTAGATGGTTCGCAAAAGCAGACTTAGTGTTGGTTATTTCAGTGTTCTGGTATTTACTAAATAAGCTAAGGTGTTCATTAGCTCTGCTGGCGATTCTCCTGCCTGATTGTCCGACATACACCTCCGGACAATCTCCACAATGTAGCGAATAAACTCTTGATTTGGAAAGAGGGTCCACTTTATCTTTAGTGTTGATTAAATGTCGCTTAAGAGTGTCACTGGTCCTGCAAGCTACTACGATGTTGTGAGGTTTAAAAAATTTTGCTAGTTGTGAGGAAATGTTGCCAAAATAAGTTAGAGCTCTATAATTTTTGTGATCTTGTGTATTAGAATGTATGATAATATAGGCTAGTTTATATTTGTTTACAAACTTATAATAAAGTTTATTGATTAATCTTAAAGGGTATCCATTATTTCTGGCAATAATTTTATTATATTAAATTCCTTAGTGAACGCATTTCTAGACAAAGGTAGCTTGAAAAGTCGGTAGAAAAGAGAATTGAAGGTGGCAAATTTATGAGAAAAGGGAGAATTTGAATCGAACTGAATAACGTTATCTGTAAATGTAGGTTTTCTATAGACTTCAAAGTTAATTCTGTTGTTATTTCTTATCAACAGTAAATCTAAAAAAGGTTATTGCCCATTAATCTGAAGTTTTGCTAGCTCAAGTAGTATTATAATTTTCACAAATACAGGGTGTCCGGTAATATTAATATTTATAAAGACATAAAGACCCATAAACCATACTACAGTAGATGTTTTACTACATCGTCAGGGAAGTTAGAAGCGGACTGCCACCACAGTCGTTGGGCCAAAATTTTGACAGGTTCCTCGCCCACATGTTAACCATGAACCTTTGTTGGTGCTTTGTCTGTACTGTCGTATGGAGATTTTCATCAGGCCAGATATGCAAATTATGGCAATTTATTACTCTCGGATGAAACGGGCTTCGTCCGTGAACAGAATAATACTAGCACAGTTATGATCTCGCCTATATCCTTGCAAAAATCAATTTGCGTTGTTGACTCTTTCAGGATAATCAGCGGGAGATATGACAAGTACAACATGTACTGTATACAGGGTGAGTTTTTTTAAAGTGTTATTAGGCGATATCTCGCAAACGGTTTAAAAAGTTTTCTTGAAATTTTAACGAGGCAATAGTAAGATGGGGGGACATATTTAAAGATATTTTTATCATATACCCCCTGTCCCCATTTTGAGAGGTGGGGGGTAACGTTGAAATTTTGAATTGGATTATGTAGTTTTGTTTATTAATTTCGAATCTACGTAGAAAACTACGTATGTGTACAAAAAAAATTTGATTTGCTCCACTGGTTACGGAATTATGATTTGTTAGGTTATAAAAATTAAAAAATAATATTTAACATTTATCGCCTATCATACTTTAGGAGATGTTCGAAATGTCTCCCTTCCCCAAACATTTTCTCACTCTTTTTTTTCATGAATTTCGTACCCGCTCTAACATTTCAGGTGTCACTAATAAGCAGGCAAAGCGGATTCGGTCTTTCATATCGTCTACAGTTGTTGGTGCAGTCGCCATCCCTTTGTCTTTTATAAATCCCCAGAAGAAAAAGTCAAGAGGGGTCAAATCCGGGGACCTAGCAGGCCAATTGACCGGATCAGCTGGACGAGCTGTTTCAAACAATTCGTTCAATTGATTACGGGACTGTATTGCATAATGCGGTGAAGCTCCGTCATGTTCAAACCACGACTCAGGATTTATGTTTTGGTTTAATAATTGAGGTAATTTGTTCCTTAAAAAATCTGTATACATTTCTCCATTTAAATGGCGTTTAAAGAAATGCGGACTAATAACTCTATCTCCAATTATACCACACCAGACATTAACTGACCAAGGATGTTGATTTGGCACAGTTTTCATCCAGTGGGGATTTTCCGATTCCCAGTAGTGCATATTGTGTCCTTTAAGAAAACAAACAAAAAAAAACGATTATCTTTTACTGACAAGGGATAACTTAAAATTCTACCTGATTATGGAAAATGTAACCCGATTTGCAAAGTCTTGCCTATAAAGGTCTTGGTGGAGTGTAATGTGGTATGGATGAAATGTGTACATATGCAATATGGTCACAACCGATTTTTGGCCCATTCCAGCATCTGCAGCAAGCCGCCTGGAACCTACATGCGGGTTAATAGCTACCATTCCTAAAACTCCAACTGCCCTATCTTCATCCGTTTTAGTTCGCTTCCGAAATCGTGGTTTTGACTTCAGGCTGCCAGTAGTACGACTTCTTGTTTCCAGCCTTTTAAATGCCATGTGAGATTTCGGGTTGTTAGGAAACCTCTCGGTCCACATTGTTGAAGCTTGTCTGTAGTTTCTTCTGCACTCCCCCAACATTAACAACATATCAACTTGCACACTAATATTCACTTCCATGTTTAATTGACCAAACTTGAGAAATAATTGTTGATACGTAAAAATTCTCAACTGACAGAAGTCAAAACAACGCATTTCCATGTAAACGAATAATAATTCTGAAATAAGTGAACTTGATTTATTGGTGAAATGTAGTTATTTTTTAAATCCAATAGAGATTTAATAAATGAGTAGAAATTAAATAGAAATATTTTTAAATTTTTATAACCTAATAAATCATAATTCCGTAACGAGTAGACCACATAATTTTTTTTTATACACATACGTAGTTCTTTACGTAGATTCGAAATTAATAAACAAAAGTACATAATCCTATTTAAAATTTCAAAGTTACCCCCTACCCCTCAAAATAGGGACAGGGGGTATATAATAAAAATATGTTTAAATATGTCCCCCCCCATCTTACAATTGCCTCGTTAAAATTTCAAGAAAATATTTTAAGCCGTTTGCGAGATATCGCATTGTAACACTTTAAAAAACTCACCCTGTATAACAACAAAGGAACCGGGTGAAAATACGTATAAAGAAAGAGCTAACCTGAGTCGTAAAGTCCGTTTCGTTGCCGTTGATAGCTCGATACCCTCATTAAAGATTCAAAACAAGGCTCGGGTGGCTTAAAATATTTTACCTATAAAATGGTCTTTTTACGTACATCTAGCATAAGGATGAAGAAATTTTGACCTATTCCACCCGGTAACAGATAAAGTAACAATAGAGCCATAAAATGAAATGAAAGGATAATGATTAAAACGGCCCACCATGGTCGGAGAGTTGGGTTTTAATATAATCTAACCGCTTATTATTTTATTTAAATATAATAGATTTTATGATTTTATGAATTTTGGTAAATTATAAAAATTATAACCATTGATTGATTTATTCTAGAATAAATACAATGTTTTACAAGAAAACTAATTTATTTACAAATAAAAAAAATATTGACAATTTTAATAATTAATTATAAATCGATAAAATCGTCCTCAGAAAAATCTGTCTGAAGAGACATCATGTCCTACGCTTATTACTAAAGGCTCAATTTTCATATTTGTGTCAATTTCGTTGTCAAGTTCCCACATTTTTTGTTCCTCTACTATAACATGTTTTATGGCGTTTTGACAATTTTCTGATGACACATTTGCTAAAGAATTAAGCAAGAGTTGTCGCACTTCTTGCATTTTAAAAGTTTTATTATTTCTAGCAACATATCCTTTTACTTGAGCCCATATTAATTCTATAGGATTTAGCTCACAATGATAAGGTGGTAAACGGAACACTATAATACCTCGATCTCTTGCCTTCTCGTCAATAACATACTTTTTATACTGCGATTTATGTAGCCTAACAATACCCAAAAGTTCTTTTTTTACCATGGTATTATCGTAACTCAATTCCTTCCGTTGTAACCAGTTTACGATTTCAGCCTTTTTCCATGAAGTTGTGGGAAGATTCTCTTTTAGCCTAGATTGATAGCTGGCATTATCCATCACTATTACAGAATTAGCGGGAATGTATTCTATCATTTGCTTAAAATATTCCTCGAAAACATCAGCAGTCATTTCTTCATGGTAGTCTTTTGTAGAATTCGACTGAAATTCTAATATTCCTTTATCCAAAAAGCCATTTGAACTTCCTATATGAGTTATAATAAGTCTGCGTCCCTTTCCAGATGGTGGTCTAAGTCCTGTTGACCAGCCTTCCATGACAGCTTGTCGAGAACTTAGGACATTTTCATCTTGCCAGACTTTAGATACGGTGCCCTTCGTTCAGCCAAGTTTCATCCAAATAGAAAATGTTTTTGCCTTCGCTGCGGTATTTTCGGATGGACCTTAAGTATTGACGTCTCCAGCAAATAATATCTGCTCTATCAATAAGAAAAGATTTTCTGTTTTGCTTCTCCCAACGAAAGTTCATATCATGAAGTATTTTCCATAGTTTCGTTCGTGATAGCTGTGGTAAGTCCTCGTCATAGTTAATGGCTTGTAAAATTTTGTCTATAGTTGATATTTCCTTGGCAAAATAAAAACTATGTACTTTTCTTCTAATACCATTTTTAATAAAATCGTCAATTTCTAACGGTTCCTTTCCTGGGAGTGGTTTTGGCTCACTGAGGTTCTTAGATTTTCTTTCACGCAAGAACCTATATATAGTAGCCTCTCCAACTCCTACCATACTGGCACCCTCTGCAATGATGCTACGAACATCACTTGCAGGTTTCTGGTGCACTAGAGCATCATGCACGTTTAATATTAATGTCGTTTCTCGGAGAGAATATGCACTCTTGCTAATTTCACGAAGACACACGTTGGCGAAAAACTTGAAGCAACTTTGGGATAATTCAGTATCTAAAAACACTAAAAACATAGTTTGACAAACGCACATCAAATGGCGTAATAATATCCTAAAGCAGGCAAAAATAGGTAAATTTAATTACTAATTACTCCTGTTGTACCTACTTTAACCCTAATATTCCTAATGTATATTTAGCAATGGACAGAGGCCAATTTTCTTATTAAATAAGGCATAGTAGGTAATTATTATTATAATAATAATATACTAATTACCAACGCCTATGGTTTACGGTTGTTTTATGGCTTCAACCCTCGATATGAGCTATCAACTGAAACGAAACGGACTTTAACACATTTTAACAGAAGACGATAGACGAATAGCAACAAAATTCCAGTCGTATTGTGGCCCATTGAAAAAATCCCATAACCCTAAAAACTGTAGCACGTAAATGTAATCTGAGACGTAATGGGCACAACCTTTGAACCTCGACTCATATCTAGCCACTGGAAGCTATTTTCTTTAGCTGGTTGCCCACACTACACGCGATTTAATCGCCTACCGGCTACCGCGCAGAACCCCACTTAAATATTAGCTTCACTTGATTACATTTTTTTTTTAAATTTACAAAGCCTTTATATTATTGCTCTATATGGCAAAACAGATTAATTAAAAATCAATCAGCTCTAAAAGAACCTGAAACCGGCAAATGCTCAGAAGCGGGACAAATATTAGGTGTACATTTATTAAATACTCAATTGGCATACTACTTCGTGTTTAAGTCCGCTCCTGCATACAGTAGTAGTAGTTGTTGGTATGGTGGCTGTGAATCTCTGATTTTTATCTTAAATAAAACTAAATGCGGCAGAACAAAGACAAGACATTTCAGAAACAGATGAGCCGTTTTGCATATCAATAAGGTGTCATCTTAGCGAGTTTAAATGTTACAAGAAAAAATGTCTTTTTCTCTATGGGTAACCGACAATACCCTTGACCGTTATTTTGGATGCTGCAATAGCTTTGTACTGAAAGATAAGATAGAAAGACTTAAAATTAGAAATTGACCATGTTATCTTTTCATACCTAAATAGTCACTGTTACGTCATTTTTACGTCATATCAAAGGTGTTTCGGCTGCGCCGAAAAAGTTGCGATATTATGACAAACGTTCTTTATACTCATATTAAAATCGAGGCAAGGAAAATGAAAATATAATTTATGTAATTAAAATTTAGTTATCTCCGTATTTGATTTGTAGCAATACCACTGGTCAAAACACATTCCTTGGATTTTCTGGGTATTTCTGAGTAATTTTGGCATGCAGAATTGAAAAATATTCTCAGATTTAGTCTACCAGGCTATCGGAACAAAACACAAGTAGAAAAGGCATATGTTGTACAAAATAAGTGCGTAGATACCTTATTTTACAGCCAGGGTCAAATAAGGAAATTAATTACGAAGTAGTATTTGTTTTATAGATTAAACATTAAAAAAAAGTACTCCATCTATATGCCAAATTAAGAAATAAAATAGTATACCTATAGCTCGACACATTTATCTGTAGCTGTCGAAAGAATGCGGACAAAATCATTCAGTGGTTTACGATGTTGCCAAATATCGTTACTTAGTTATAATTTATTGACTGCGCAATGTTTTAAAATAGTGTGCTCTCCCTTACCAATACGTCGTAGTCACAGACTCGTGTGTGCACCTATACCGGGTGTTGCATCGTCGAGCGGGACATAGGAAATCCCATGTAATTTTAAATGGGGTCAATTATTAGCTTCCCTAATTATTTTAGAGAAAAATTCTATTTAGGTTTATTAAAGAGCACTAAAACCCACATTCAAAAGAATAACTTTAGATATTTTTGATGAGCCCGTTTACGGGTTATCGCCGATTTCTTTTTAACTATTTCTCCTTTTTATGGCCCCGTATTTGCGGGCACCAGTCAAGGTAAAAGATGACTGTCAAATAAAGTTGTCATTTTGAAATGTGTGCTTTATTGTTATAAAAACTCGTACATCGAAAATATTAGCCATGAATTACACTTGTGAAGAAAAAATATTGATGATTAAATGGTATTATCAAGGAAATAGTTATCAAAATGTGTCAGACATGTTTGCTGCTCTGTATCCGAATAGACCGATACCTGCAAAATCTACAGTCGAAAGGACTATCAAGAAATTTGAGACAAAAGGCACTGTAATAAATCACTGCAGATGTGAAGAAAGGCAGGAACAAAGAAGAGATGCAAGAAATGATAGGAACTTGCAAGTTTTATTGTGCGTGGAAGAAAATGATGGGAAGATCAGCACAAGGAAACTTGAGGATGACATAGGATTAGATCACACCACAGCGTTACGGGCTTTGAAACGACATAAATATTATTCATACAAATATGAAAAGCACCAAGAGCTAAGAGATAGGGACGAAATACGACGACAGGAGTTTTGTTTTGGTATGATAGAAAGAGCAAACATAGATAGGGAATTTTTAAAAAACATTTGTTTCACTGACGAATGCATTTACCTTAACCAATGAACCTAATGTTCAAAATTATCGATATTGGAGCAAAGAAAACCAATACAGGTTTGTGGAAACAAGGACGCAATATCCACAAAAAGTTAATGTATGGGCTGGGATTTTCGGAGAAAATATTATCGGGCCATTATTTCTTACACGAAATTTAAATGCAGAATATTTTTTGGAACTACTTGAAGATTATATTTTACCTACTTTACATGATGCCGCCAGGGAAAATCAGGAAGTTTGGTACCAAATGGATGGCTGCCCGGCACATAGTACCCTGGCTGTCCGGGAATATTTAAACCGTGCTTTTAATGGAAATGTTATTGGCTTAAATCATACAGTAAATTGGCCAGCCAGGTCTCCTGATTTATCGCCAAATGATTTCTTTCTCTGGGGCCATTTAAAAAACAGGATATACAAAGATAAAAAATACCCAAATCTAGACGAGTTAAAAAATGCTATTTCTGCCGAATGCAATAGAATTTCAGTTTACCAACTAGCGAATGTAAGAAGAGAATTTTATGATCGCCTCGGTTATTGTTTAGCAGTCAATGGAGGAATATTTGAACATCTTCTTAAATCCTAAAGTTCTAACAATTTAATAGTACCTACCTATTAATTAGTAAAATATTGAAACATGTAAAATGTCATAATTAACCTTGTAATTGGATACTTTATTTTAGTTTTATTTAGATTAATTTGTACTCATAAATACACCTTTAATATTTTCGATGTACGAGTTTTTATAACAATAAAGCACACATTTCAAAATGACAACTTTATTTGACAGTCATCTTTTACCTTGACTGGTGCCCGCAAATACGGGGCCATAAAAAGGAGAAATAGTTAAAAAGAAATCGGCGATAACCCGTAAACGGGCTCATCAAAAATATCTAAAGTTATTCTTTTGAATGTGGGTTTTAGTGCTCTTTAATAAACCTAAATAGAATTTTTCTCTAAAATAATTAGGGAAGCCAATAATTGACCCCATTTAAAATTACATGGGATTTCCTATGTCCCGCTCGACGATGCAACACCCGGTATACATCAGTCGTCGTCACTTAAAATTGTTCTTTTATAAGATTTCTCAAATAAGACTTACGAGGATGGTCTCGTAGAATGCTCCAACAGTAATCAGCCATCATGTAGGTATCCCATATCTCCGGGTATCTCTCTTCCGTGGTTCATTCTAGCGAAATTGTTCTCCCTGTCCTTCTCTAAAATCACCGAGATTTCATCATTGAGGACCATCAAATATTCCAGCTTTCAGTTTTTCTTTACTGGGCCCAGAAAATTTGCGTAAGAACTAGTCAACGCAGGGTTCATCCTAATCTAGAGCTTATACAAATTGCTTCTTAAGCCCCACGTTAATATGCAAGGAAAGATAATTTTCTCTTTCGGCTATTGGTTCGTTGATTACGTTTGGTTGTCGTATACCATCTCTTATAGTCCAATTTCTTATAATGTTAGTTTATAGCTCTACTGTCCCAAACGCATAGGAAACAAGGACGCTTACCATTGATAGGTCAACACAGATTACCGACTGATGATATTGTCACATACCCTTCTTTCACTTTACTTGAATGTCCAATTGGTATCGAGCCATATTTATTGGCGTTATGTAGGACACATTTTAAACTTCGTATTGAGCTGTCAATAAAGAGGCGCCATTGGCCTGGTTTGTACTCTTTGTCTAACAACTTTTACGCTATCGGAAAATATCAAGTTATTTTCCTGAGAGAAAAATGGCCATAGATCCGGTAATTGTGATCTTTGATTGGATTTGGATGAAGCAAGGTTCTTTTCATTTCATTTAGAGGCAAGCAATTCCGATTACTCCTTTGGGGGATTTAAACCTCTTATAAGGTCATCTAACTCTTGCTGATTGAAGCATTGAGGACTAGCTGAAATCCATTCAAGGTTGTCCCACATGTATTACACATTAAATGTGGAGTCCAATGTTTATCCTGATGCGAAATGGGTTTTCTACTTCCTTAAAAGATGTACTCGCCAGATATGGAAGATGGCTGAAGGGAAATAAAATAATACATTTTTCCTAATTTACAAAAACTAACGGATCAGCTTTGCATTTCTAATTGTTGACAACAGATTTTCCAACAAATAATAACCAAATAAATCAAGTTCTTTTAAATTGTCAGCCGCACGACGGATTTTAATTTTTTCCTTTTGATTTGAAAATAAAATACCTAATATGGCCAACAATACAATGTTGATTAAAATTAACATTTTAGTGGTCGTTGGACACGACCATTGTTTTTTTATTTTACTTTATTCATCCAATGACAGTCAATTAAACTGTACTGGTACGATTTTTGGTCGGGTTGGAACAAACCCCAAATTTGCCGGCAAATCTATTTTTGCCGTTTCTGACGACGCGACGTATGAAATCATCAACTATATAGTAGTGACAGTAGTGTATGTTTGGTTGCCTATCATAAAGCCTGGAATTTTGGTAATTATAGTAGGGTAGGCTTGCAAGACCTAGTTCTGGTTACAAATGCGATTTTACGAGTAATCCACTATAACGTCCTAGGTTACAAGAACGATTTATAACCCTGCCGCCCCTAAAACGCCGCCAATGGGTATAATGAAGGGTGGGATTCTACAGGTAGCCGTGCTGAATATTAATATCAAACAGCAACATCCAAAATCCGTTGCAACTTGGGCTGTGTAATTTGTTTTCATTCGCATTGCTGCCGAAAGGCATCAATACATTTTGAGAAAAAAATAGGGACAAACCTGAACGTCAACATACCAGTATGGACATGCCTATGAAATAAAGACTTTAATCTTAACATCAGCTATATAATGTCTTTAGTACTGTATGGAATATACCACCGGTTTTCAGAAGCTATAATTCTCTACTATTCAACGAATAGCTAATTTATAGCTCTTAAACAAATATCCTCTCGTAACGACTAATAAATATTTTGATGGTAGCTCTTTTGTCCGGAGCTATAAAATCGAATCAAGCGTCGTCTAAAATAAATATAAAACCACAATGATTGCAAATCACTGTGTGTTAAACCACAATAAATTACGGTTTTTATTTTAATTTATGGTTGTAGACATTTTTCGTGATTTCTCATTCATAAAATAAGGCCGATTTTTAACGGAGGCATACCGCGAACTTATCGGTATTTAGGGGGTTGTTGCAAAAACTATATAAGGGAACTGTATCCACAGCTGGGAAAAATACTTCTAAAAAGTATATAAATTTAAATACTTATTTGAAACAAAAATTATTTAGATTATAAATGCTGCTGGCATGAAGGGTTTGCTTTATTCCGCGATGAATTTATCGGCGACTGCAACAGACCTGAGCTGGACAGACTACCGAGATCACAACGTACTGCAGAATACACCCTAAACACCGCTTACCCACTGCAAGACATTCGAAACTGTGTCGAAGTCCTGGTCGATCGAATTCGGCGAATTGATATACTTTTTATTCCGTCCGTGGCTCGCGTCTCGCGTTGATATTTATCAGTAATTTGGTTTAATTTCGGTTAGGTATTTTATGGAAAAAAATACCTGTAGTCAAAATTAGACACAATATAATAATACCTAGTTAGTGGCTAGACAATGGGTATACCTATATGTTACTTAGTAGGTACCTAGATACTTATTATTATGATTGTAATAAATAATATTAAAAAACAAAAATTTGCATTTTTGCGTTTGAGAAAAATTCCGTCAAGCCGCAAGGCGTAGACAATAGAATACGATAATACATATCATATGAGTAAGATAGGATGAATAAGTATCGTAAAAATATATTATATACAGATTGTAACGTAATGTCTCTTCGGCTACGACTAAAGCCTCGGGTTATTACACGCTAAGGGCGTAAAACATTGCTTACGACCGACACACATAGAAACTAAATGCAAGATTTTATTAATGATCAATTATTGCAATGAAGTACCTATATATACCTATATTAATTTATTAAAGAAGAAGCATACTCTAAAATTTTAAATAAGTTAGTTGCATATATCAGACGAAGAATGAAAATACACAAAGAAGTAGAATTAGGAGCCGGATTTGAACCGACAACCTTCGGTTTTATACTCCAACACCCTAACCAATTCGGTCATTATAAATATGTCGGTTTATTCGCTTGTTGAGATCTGCTTTTTGCATGCTTTTCTGAATTTTCATTCTTCGTCTGATATGTCACTAACTTATTTAAAATTTTAGAATTATTCCAGGCGCAAATATATATCTTTGTACTTATACTTTAAAATTGTGGACGAGCTTCCGTTTTTGGCGCCAGGATATTTTAACGTCATACTTTTTTTAGGCATGTACAATTCCGCTGAATCCTGAAATCCAGCGCCAAAACGGCAGGCACCAGAATTCCCTGCTCCGTTAACACTTATATACTAATTTAACGGAACTAACCTCAGTTTTACACTTTGGTTGAAACCGCTATTTACTTTTTGTTTCAAAAGCATTGAGATGTCTCACCCCCTCCCAAGCCGACGGTGGGCGTCACGGAATGTGTATGTTACTGGTAAAGTTAGATTAACGGCTAAACCTAGGTTTATCGGAGTAAACTGCGTAATACCCACGATATATGGGTAAAGTCCGAATTATAATTTAAATAATACACATGTCGGGCTTTACCCGGGTAAACTGGATTTTACCCGCTGCCGCTTAGATAATGTTGGGTATACTTATTGCATCATCTTTCGCCACGTGCAGTAGTTTAAAAATGGCAACCGAAGAGATGTTTAATATTTTGCATGATACTCATTTGGCTATTTTACATAGTGGCAAACATCGTATGGAAAATTAATGTAAGAAAAAGTACCAGAATATAACTCAAGATGTTATTAAATTATATCTACGGTTATGTGAAGGGTGCCAAAAAAAATTGGAATCTGCCAAAAAAGGAAGTGTGGTTAAACCAATGTTTTTTTTTAGAGATGAAGCCGTTGTCAAGTGTTTTACTTTTTTGAAAGTGTGGCTTTGAAAGTATGGCAATATGCTTTGTTTTCATTAAAGATATCTTTCAAACATTTATGGCCTAACCTGAACTAACCCGAACTAACCTGGACTAACATTGAAAAATGTCTAAATATGAGTACTTTTGGTTACAATTTTTTCATTAATTTATTTCGCTTTGTTAAGAAAAGGCCATGTACTTTAGAAATGGAAATAGTCCTTTATTAAAATTTAATGTGACCTAAATAGCCTCTTTGGAAACTTGCATTTGCAAAAATATACCCAGAAATAAACTATGCCATCACAGCTTTTCGGAAGCTGTTGTTTAAAAGTTGCAGGCAATGTTTCAGGTTATCAAAAGCCCTATCAAAAACTCTTTTAAAATAATGGAAATGATTCTCAACTAGCGACATCGCCATCAATGAACATAACCCACACTTATTAAGTTTTGATTTAAATAATAGTTTCGATCCACCCCGTATTAATAAACAGAGTCCAATGAATCATCAAGAACCAGAGTAATTCAATATTGTTAATACCGTTTTTAATTCACTAGTAAATACCGATGTTTCAGCCTTAAGCAAAATAATTTGTTGTAACTGTGACCAAGAAGGCCATCAATATAAGAATTATAAATTGAAACGAAAAACTTTTTGCTACAGATGCGGACAAAAGAATGTTATTATGCCCAAGGGCAATAAATGCGGACCAAAGAACGTAAATTTTTCCTCACCCAATAATTGGATCATTTGGCTAAATAGTATCCAGCACTTCTTCAAAAACAATGAAATGTCTCCTTTATTTTTAAGACAATCCAACAATGAGCAACGCCCTTATTTCAGACTTAAGCGAAATAATTTGTTGTAACTGTGACCAAGGAGGCCATCACTATAAGAAATGTAAATTGAAACGAAAAACTTTTTGCTACAGATGCGGACAATAGAATGTTCTTATGCCGATGTGCAATACATGCGGTCCAAAGAACATAAAAGGCGCTTTTCGAGCGCCGGGAAGAGACGCAAGCCAAATTTGAGGTCCGAGAATTTTTCCTCGTCCAATAATTGGGCCATTTGGCTAAATACTGTCCAGCACTTCTTCAAAAACAGTGAAATGTCTTCTTTATTTTTAAGACAATCCAACAATGAGCAATGCCCTTATTTCAGCCAGAAGCAAAATAATTTGTTATGGCTGTGACCAAGAAGGCCATCACTATAAAAACTGTAAATTGAGACGAGAAACCTTTTGCTACAGGTGCGGACAAAACAATGTTATTATGCCAAAGTGCAATAAATGCGGGTCAAAAAACGTAAAAGGCATTCTTCCAGCGGCGGGAAGAGACGCAATCCACACCTGAGGTCCGAGAATTTTTCCTCATCCAATAATTGGGCCATTTGGCTAAATACTGTCCAGCACTTCTTCAAAAACAATGAAATGTCTCCTTTATTTTTAAGACAATCAAACAATGAGCAACGCCCTTATTTAGATGTATCTGTTCAGAATATAATAGTAAGCTTGTTAGATACCGGGGCGATGCAAAGTGTTGTAGGCAAGCGAGGTTATGAAATAGTTTCTAGACTACGTTTTCAGATTAACGTAGCACTGTGTTGAGGATTAATTACTACTGCAGATGGCAAATCCCAAGAAATTTTAGATACAGTCACTATCCCCTCGATTTAGATGCCAAAACAATAGATTTGAATGTCCTTGTAGTTCCTAGTAATCAACAACTCCTCATTCAACGTATTGATTTCTGCCAAAAAATAAATTTAATGCTGAATTTTGAAAGTGGATCCTACAATTTCCATAATAACTCCGAGATCTAGGAAATCCAAATCGTTAAAGAAAAATTTCAAAATATTTCCATACAACAATGGACTTAACAGCTCTTTTTTTATGATAAGGCACAGCACTGCAGGATAAATCCTTTATGGCGCTCTGGGAGCGGTGCGTGTGCGCAGGAAACGATTCACGTTCGTCTTGAATTATACTCGTTGGATAACACGACCTCAAGGAGATAGTTTCAGAGTGATGACGTTCTCCAGATGAAAGAATTTTAAAACAGTGTCGTTCGAGGGACACGATATTCAAGGCTTTCCAGGTTGTTTGTCAGACTATGGTCACCGATCAAGCGAATGGCTCTTCTTTGAATGGAATCTAGCAATCTCAGGGTATGTTTAGGAGCAGAGCCCCAAATATGCGAAGAGTAGTCCAGCGATGGTCGAATTTGGGCTTTATAGAGCATCAAAGCTTCTTGGGGTGTATAGAGGTTCTTAGTTCGGAAAAGTACTCCAAGCTTTTGCGAGGCTGCCTTAGCAATGGCCGCATAGTGACTATGCCAAGACATATGACTATCCAAATTTACACCCAATAAATGAATTGGCGAAGCCAAGGGAATCGGGTGTCCCGGCATAACTATATCCGGTTCTTCAACATTAACTTTTTTGGGAAACTGCCGCCTGGGTGTTTTTAGCGTTAAATTCTACTTGGTTACTGTCACCCCAAGACAGAATTTCTTCCAGGTCTTTGTTGAGATGTGAGACCTCTTGCTGCCTATAGAGATGTGCATTGGCAGCCGATGTCCGAGCATTGAAAGTAAAAGATGAAATAAGTGTGCTGTCATCAGCGAAGCTATATATAGAATTTTTATTTTTTTTCAAAAGATCGTTAATGTATAGTAAGAAGAGGGTGGGCGACAATATAGAACCTTGAGGGACTCCGGCGTTGATGTTAAATGTGCCTGAAAGAAATCCGTCCATCGCCACTCGCAGAGAACGGTCTTTAAGGAAGGTCGACAGCCATGGACAAAATTGAACCGGCATTCCGTATGCTATCACTTTAGTTAGTAACGCCTCATGCCATACTCGGTCAAAAGCCTTGGAAATGTGCAGTGCTACCGCCCGGGACTCTCCATGATGTTCTATTGCGTTGTTCCAAACGTGAGTAACGTGAGTAACAACAACTCATCAAAATTCAGATTAGATAAAACCATAGATAAATTTAATCCATTAGTTTCCGAGACCTGAGGTGCAATTGATCTAGTAAAGCACAATATTGAACTCTGGATCCTTTCGTGAAAAACCTTTTTTTCTTTCACCATACATGCAAAAGCACATGAATGATGAAATCGATAAATTGTTAAAGTTTGGTGTGATCAGGCCTTCTACCAGCCCTTATTCAGCAAATGCTTTGCTCGTAAAAAAAAGTTCAGGAGAATATCGCCTCTGCTATGATGAACGCCCCCTAATATGCCTTGCCCCATTTATCTAAAACCCTGGACACAACACCTCTTAAGAGAGCATGGATAATTGGATATATCAACAAAAGCTTCAAATTGCGAACTACTGATATTTTGGACAACTTCTAAAGAAGTACTGAAAATAAAACCAAAACATTTTATTGCCAAGCGTCTCTATATTAAATAAAAATGTTTTTCTCCTTCATCCATCGGATACAAACTTTACGAGATATTTTATAGACATGGTGGACCTACCAAGTAGAAAGCTGAAATCTATAAAATAATTTTATATTCCCTGCTACTCATGTAGTTGACACTACCTTTAACAATGTCTTGTTTTATTGAAGATATAGGATGTAACAGGCTAGTGTAAATACAGAAATGCTGCAGAATATATCTTAAATTAAGCCCCTATACTACATATGCAGAGACGTAAATACAGCACATAACAGCACCAAAAAATGTTGCGTTGAAGGAATAAGGGATTTTTGTTATCGTTCAATTTATATCATTATACCAAATAAATAGGCTTGTATTTTTTCTTTGATTTGGAAAATAACTATGAAAGTTGAAAGCAGTTTTCAACCCAGGACTTTGATAAAAGAAAAACCTGTCTACTTATCTTGTTGTAAAAGCAATTAATGAAAAAAAAATGTTTTGCTTGGACAGTTCGTAATGGAATGCCCCATAATGCTTAATCATTTAATGTAACACCCTGTATAAAGTAATCCGAGCTAAGTAGTTGTAAAGCTGAGGTATATAGTGGGCGTGAAACGATAGACGCGCTAACAGAAAAATGTCGTCACTCCACACTAACTGTTTATCGTTTTTATGGAAGCGATTATGTTGCTTTATTTATTTTTATTGATTTTTTTTTCTTTATAAGAAAGCAGATTACAACGGTCAGCGCTGAGAAACATCGTAACGCTTAATTTTTCTGGGGAACCATAAATAGTAGGAAACAAGTCATAGTATTTAAACGGACTGACGAAGATTTGGCTTTTAGAATAAAATGGTAGAGTAATGTCATAAATAAAGGTAAAGTCGATATTACCGACACAAGTTTCTGTTTTGCTTTGGTGTCGGAAATATCAAAACTCCATGCAACTTTTGATAAACCTATAGTGAAAGGCTTTGATAAAAATATGTACACAGACATATAGACACGGTTCCTGTTTTGTTTTATCCGCCTCTAAGAACGAGGGCAGTGGTATATCTATATATGGGATTCATTGTCGGGGCTTTAGCCCCCTTCTGAATTTGCCTTTGCCACTGAACATTCGTTATATGAATTTAACTTGAAATTTTATTTCTTCTGGTGCTGTAACTTTTTAATACAGTACCTAACTATAAGTGACAGTTAATTTCAATCATATTGTGTAAATTGTAGCTTCTGCTGTTTTTAAATAAAGATTATTATTATTATTAAATGGTAGGTTGGTGGAATATGACTATTTATCTCATAGAAAATTAAAAAACTAGGTTTTCAAGTTGTTTCCTAAGCCAAGTTATTCGGAACACAATTTCAATAACTTACATTATTGGTTATTTGAAGCACTAGTTAACAATGCAATACGTAGGTTTTATATTTCACCCAAGCATACATTTTAATCATTCCTCACACAATTCACCTATATTAGAAACAGAGATATAGCTGTCTACACTGTTGAAAAATCCATTTTTTTATGTTTGTTTTGTACTTTCTTAAGTTTTTTGTGCGTTTAATTTCTTCCGGCAATAAATTGTATAATTATGGACCTTAATATTTAAAATAGTTTTTACCTATTGCCTTTAATGTCCTTTGCATTTGTACATGTCTTGGGATTACTGATCTTGTGTTTTGGGTATTGCTGACATACTGTAGTTTATTTTTGCTTTTCTGTCGGTGTGTAATTAAACAGAGTGTGTAAAGTTGTCTTATATCTAGACGTTCAGTCAGCCTGTCCGTTGGGTATAGTCTACTCTTAGCAAGAATTATTTTTAGGAATGATTTCTGGAAGCTTTCCAGGGGTTGAATAAATGTTCTTGCCGCCCCACCCCATACTAATATACCATCATTTATTAGTGGCTCAACAAGAGCTTCATCTCAGGTTCCTACCTAGGTTATACTTATCAAATTTTTAAAGCTTATACTGTGCTGTTTAAAAAAAAATTACTTTAACTTCATCTGGTTAAGTTCTCTCGCCTATCAACAATTTAAAAAATTGTCGAGGATGCTGGGGGCGACTAGATTCTATCTCCTCCAGGACGGCACGCCACTGGGCGACCTACACGTTTATCTTGGTCCATTGTACCTGAATTAACGCATTTACGAATAGTCCAGTAAAAATGTTGACCTTTTGCTGACAAAGCACTTTCTATTTTCGTTTCTGTCGCAAAAAAGTTTACATTTTGTCGACCAATGAAACTATTGGTGGACATTCAGGTACAAAACAAACTACCACAGAGAACAATAATATTTACGACACTGTCAGATCTGATAAGCACCAAAGTGAGGTGTCATTCTTGCGGGTGGTACTCGTATTTAAGGATTTTATGGCTTTACCGCACTTACTAATAGACAAAAGGTGTTCGAAATCACCAATTTCGGATAAAAGGACGTGTTTAATTTACAGATACTAATTTCGGGCAGGTTTCCTGCTAGCGACCTTTTTTTCTAAATTAATTGGTACCCGATAATGTGGTTAAAACAGGTGGAGTTTGGGTGTTCCTCTTTGAATCGAAAAAGGAACAAAATATAATATAAGTACAGATTGCGCCACGAAAAAAAATGAAAAATAAAAAATGTCAACAATAATTTATCTTTTCATTTGCCACAGGTTTTAATATTTATCCTAACATTTGTTAAAAAAAAATACTAAAAATATTTTAAAAATCTCAAGTACCCGTTGAAGTTTTTACTACCGATTCGTATTTGCCATTTTGTAGTAATATTTTCAACTAATCCGTGTAAAATCTAATATACGTTCTACCAATATAAGTGACACAATGATATGTGAATTTTTTTTACAATTTCTATGCAACTTTACTCCAAGTATAAAATTTGTAATTTAAAACAATTTGTTGTAGAAACTAATTGAACAACTGTCAGGTTTTATACCTATCCAAATATAAACATCTCCAGCAATTTGCCGTATTTACACTAGCTTAAAATGTGTAATTTAAAACAATTTGTTCCAGAAACTTAAACAATTTTCAAGATTAATACCTATCAATATATGAAAATTTTTAATATTTTGTAGTATTTACTACACTAGTTTAAGATGTGGAATTTAAAACAATTTTTTGGAGAACTTTCAACAATTGTAACGGTTTACACATATCGAAATATAAAAATCTTCAACAATTTTTCAGTATTTACTACACTATAATATACCAGCATACGGTATTAAGTACTTTAGATTGCTAGAGGCTGCTGGAAGATGGCGCTGCCTATATTGTACTGCCTACCGTACGCAGAACAATATCGCAGCTCGATTTTCCTACGGTCGGAATTCGGTATGCTCACTTGTTGTCACTATGCTGTCTTTAATTTCCGTCGAAAGTGAAGCTGACATTAGACCTTAAAAATTTAATTAATTAATTTGCAATGTGCAAAGCGAGAAAAAAATAATTTAAGGGTTTAATAAATTTAAGTTGAGTTTTGTTATAAACTCGGAACATTTTATTACAATTTGCAACTTCGTTAACAACTTATTATTGGACTTGGTTTAAAATTAAAGTTATTTTAAAATTTTGTTTTATTTTGATGAAAAAAAATATTTTGTTAAGTTATATGTAAAATAAATAAGAAAAAAGCTAGTTGTTTTGTTTTTATTTAGTATTTGTGATTTGTGACCGAAAGGAGGGCCTTCTTATATATTTTGCGTTGGCGCCAAAAAACTCTAGTTACGCCACTGCTTTATTTGTACCGCTTGTGTCAGATAGTTGCACAATTAGTTATAAATAAGGAAACAATATAATATAGAAACTCACAACAAATTGTTCTTGTCCCTATATTTACAACAATTTGTAGAGAATTTGTCTACAATTATTGTAAAAATCACAATGTTTTTTTCCGATGTCACAAGTGTTCTTCAAGCTATTAATTCGTATATAATATGCAATAGTATGCATATTTACCACATGATCTGGAGTCTGGAGTGGTGTCTCTGGGTCTAAGGGGTGCAAGGGTATTCCAAGGAACTTAGGTCAATTGTAATTTCGGTGAATTGTGGTCGCTGAAGGACATTTTTGATTTTAAGTTTAAATATGAAATACTTATTTAAACCAACAAAAGATTTTCGTGTGACTTTTAGTTTAGATTATTCGATATCTCAACTTGGACTTGGGTTAAAATCTTAAATTAAATTAAATTTTGTGACATTTGCAGGTTGATTTAAATATAAGTTTTAAAAAGCATAGACTGCTTACTGCTATATAAAGAAATCGAATTCGGAGTATCTTATATTTTCATATTGTCTAGAGGGAAGCAAGAAATTAATTTAAATAAAATTAATTTGAATAAATTAATAGGTGCAGATGTGCAGACACAACAATATTATTTATGTCGGTATTCTGATGTCGTTATGTCACTCCTACGCGCTGTCGGCTGAATTCCTTTCGGCGCGGAACCTATTAATTTTTAGAATGATTAGCTTTTCAGCATTAATTACAATTTCTTTTCTTGGTTAAGAATCACATTTCAAGTGGTTTTATGGTTAATTTTTACATTCTCGAAATAAACCTCTATAAGGTCTAACACGATGACAAGCCAATTTCAAGGCCTCTTTAGTGAAAACTCTACCCTCAGAAAATAATTAATGATTGGGAGGGCATTGGTTAGTAGACATATTGTGGACCTTTTTTTATAGATGGTAATTTGAATGGCGAAAAATATCTGGATCTCCTCAATAATCACATAATTCCTTCTTGCAAAATGATTTTACCAGGTGTAAATAATGGCATAAACGAACAGGTATGGTTCCAGCAAGATGGAGCACCTGCGCATTATGCGGCAAATATTAGACAATACATAAGCGAATAATTTTCAGGACGTTTTAGAGGCAGAAGAGGTGCTATTGACTGGCCAGCGCGATCCCCGGACTTAACAACACTCGACTTCTATTTATGGATACACTTAAAGAACAGAGAGACCCAGTAGAAGCAAAATATGCAATAATATGCAGGGTGTTCCATTTAAAAAAGTAAATTAGTCTCTATGGCAACCAAACCAGAAATGACAGAAAAAATTCATGGGGGTAGAAATGTGAGGAATAATTTACTGAACAACTTTTATGAAGGTCACTTTTTCGTATAAAAAAATAAATTAAAGAAAAAGAAGCATTCTTGTACCAATTCGTTTTCTTGGCTGAATCATAGATTTTTCAGACTGGTACCATTCGTCGATCTTGGCAAGATGAAAATAAAAAAGTGTTAGATCTACTTAAGTTAATGGTAAAAGGTATTATGCAGTAAACAAGTATATAAGCTATGGGAAATTTTTGTATGTTTATCTTGTTTTTATGAAAAAAAAACTGTAATTCCGTCACTCGGATATTTTGGTTACAAGCTGACAACACTGTCGATAACTGACGTCACTCGAAGGGTATGACGTGTGCATTGATTTTTCTTTTGCATTAAGTATAGGTACTATATGTTGACTCGTCTAATATCCTATTTGTAATCTTTTTCGGATTAATAAATTTAGTTCACCTCATTTCATATATGGCCGAAAGCCATCCTTATCTGAACGAGTACCCTGTATAAGGTTCCTTCGCACACTCCTCATCGCTGAGCACTCTAAGAATTTTTCTTGCAGATGCGCAGTGCTAGTGACTGAAAACCCCTAGAGTGTTGTGTATAATTTATTGTAATGCCCAGCTAAATACCTCTATGCCCCAGACGTGGCCTCATATTTCCGCAACTATAAGAGCTGTCCACGCGGCCGCGTGTGTGGCTCTCACCCGGTGCTTTATGGCAAGAGTGCCATGATTTAGAGCCGCGATGCTTTTATGTTTGGCCCACGCGTTGCCATCTTCTCTCGTCGCTTATTTACGACGACGTTCGCTTGTTTTAACATTTTTGTCAAGTTACCGGAGCCGCTCATTCAACGAATGTCTTTTGGTTGTCGTCGCGGCAAACTCGATAAGAACATTGTGCTGGATTGTCGCAGAGTATTGTTGAAAAAAAAAATCGGAAATTTTTTGGCTGTTGCTAAACAATAAATCATAACACCGTACCTACCTGCAATAAAAATTGCAGTACGTTCTTTGGGTCTGTAAAACAGCATTTATTTTATGCCCACCGCATAAGCGGTAAGCAACAAGAAATATCTAATTGACAACTTTTCTTATTAGCATAACCTCATCTGAATGCGCTGGTGCTGTCTAGACGATCTTCAGCAATAAAATAGCTAGTGAACTTGTCGTGTTTATAAACATTTGTGCTATTAGCGGAAAATGTTGTGGCCACCTAGACACTACCTTTAAGTGCACAGCAATAATAGGAATTTAACGCATACCAGAGCTAGTTTAAAAGTAAAAAGTGTTCAAGTACACAATACCTAGATATTGCTAACCAGATCGATCGATGCGATAGTGTTTTAAAAAGTTCTAAAACTGGATGTACTTAAAAGTATATTTAATGCAAAACAATTTCAGTTGCATGCCATTAATCACCCCATAATTGTAAATCGGTACGAGTACCTGAGGAAATTAAATTTGATCAATAAATATTACAATTTGGGATACTGAATGCAGTAAAAGTTTTAGGTATTCTCTTTTCCTACTGACCCACTTATTGCAAATATTTG
The DNA here is from genome assembly GCA_963920685.1 of Polydrusus tereticollis. Classification (NCBI taxonomy): domain Eukaryota; kingdom Metazoa; phylum Arthropoda; class Insecta; order Coleoptera; family Curculionidae; genus Polydrusus; species Polydrusus tereticollis. The sequence continues at coordinate 12,263,867 of OY987333.1, forward strand.
TTTAAAATTTAAAGTTGTAAAAACTAATATACCTAACTCAATTTTTATTACAGTGGCGCCAGCTCGTTTGTTGTTCTGCAAACAACGAGAAACGACAATATGACGTTTGGCGAAATCAATGTAGTGGGAGGTAACCCGGCGAACTGTCATAGGTTTAAACCGGCCGTGTTTCAGCCGGTAGTCGATGAGTTATCGTTATCGAGTTTAGTTGTCATTTTTGTTGAAAAAGGTGTATTGTTGTATGTGAGTGCTGTGCTATTGTAAAACTATGCCTGGTAATACCTGTGCGTTTCGAGAGTGTCACTCAAAAGAAGGTCAAGAAATAAGCATGTTTGCATTTCCAAAGGATCCTGAACAGTGGGGTACATTTGCACCGCTTTAGGATTGTTGACTAAAAATGTAAGGAAAGGTAACAACACTGCTGTTCAATATCTAAAAAGAAATAAAGGGATACATAAGAAAATACTGTTTTTCGCACTGTCTACTTTATCCGTAAAACTCTGATTACACTATTTCATTTCCTTTCTAAAATGTACTATCACTAAGTAACGCACAATAAATAAAACATTTAAAAAATATTAAAACAATAAAAATAGAACTTGTTAAAAAATGATAAAAGTTAACTTTGTTTAAATTAATTGTTAAAGTTTTATTATAATCAATCGTGACGAAATTTGTTGGAAAGTCAATTACATAAATCACAGAAGATATTCATGAAAAAGGTACTTCTTACTAGGTACCCCCTTTTTTATTTTAGTGTAAAGCATTTACTTCATCGCCTTACTGCTTCTTTTAGTGTAATAACCCGGCCAACTGTCAAAATTTCAATGTGAAGGACATATAATATGGTTCCCATTTAATCAATACTAAACTCGGGATTCTGTCGCTTCTCGTCGTGTGCTTTTCTCGTGTTGTTGTGCGTGTATTTTTTAACAAAAACTTCAAACCTTTTCATAAATATCAATAAAAATCAATTATTTTAAGAACAACAAAGGTGTACAAGTGTACATACTCTGTCGATCGCGTTGCTTACAATTTGTGAAAAATGTCGGCCGGTGCAAAGGGCTAATAGTTACCTTTGACAGCAGAGAAGTAACTTAATGACTATGTTAGGGTCTACATATTTCGTTTCTACTTTACACATTTTTAGCGTGTAACAGCTGCCCTAAATTTAAATATCTCCACTGTAAGCGCAGCTTCAACATCAGTTAAGGAAAATAAATTATTAGCACCACCTAAAAAGAAGCGTTCTCGTGCAATGTGTAAAGGACTATAATATTTATTCTTTAATAAATCTTATTTCTTTGAAGCAATGTATTCTTAATATGTTCACTCAATGTTTATATTGCCGAGGCTGAGTGTAAAGAAGAAAAAAAGGAAAATATAGGAGATTATTCAGTGATTCCGAGGCGAAGGCATTTGGCAATGCCGAAACTGGTGTTTGAGTTGATAGATCTATGTTAAAATGCAGGCCTTATAATCATGGTTATTATGTGGAACCTATTTTGAAAATATTGATGAGTATACGTAGTCAATAATGCACCCTGGTACAGGAAACCCCGTACAGCCGTTCCGCAAGTAAGTCAGGGGTCCTGTTACTATGACTTGATTGACACAATTAGGTAACGGGGAACATAAACCGTGCCCCTTACCCAATTTTTTAGGATGCTAGCTGTTTAGTGGCCGTTGGGGAAGCCTTGACTTATTATAGGATGATGTATGATATAATTTAGTGGAAATGTATAAGATAGGATCCATGTATTAAGAAACATATTTTGGAGAAAATGAAGTAGGGGGGGCATCCCCCCCCGGTGATTAAACTGTATAAATATGTATTTGTTCAGATCAGTAATCTTTTACTTTGTTTCGTGATCCTCCGAGTCTTTCTTGTCGGCCTGGTAACAACACTGTTCAATGAATTATATTATGTTACAAGTGTTATTAACTTTAATTTGCTCTAGAATACAAATATTCAATAATACACAAATTTTATTTTTGGATATGAGTAATATTCGTGACACTATTTATGGAATGTACGAATAAAGTAAGTTTTATTATTCAAAACCTATAATATTTTACATCGGTTATTCATAAGCTGTAACTTTTTTTAGAACATCATGTAACTTTGGCAACTTTAAGAAAGAAATTAAAAGACAGACAACTGTTTGATAGCTGTCTTAACTGTTAGAAGTTTGTTAAAGAAATTAGGCTTCGGATGGATAAAAGATGAACCGAGGCGAGGGCTTATGTAGCTTTCAAGCAACTGGTATTTTTGAAAGAATATGTGAAAAACGAAGTGTCCAAATCCGTTTTTTTTAGATGGATTATGGATTTTTCAGAGTAATCGATCTTGGCAAGATGAAAATAAAATAAGTGTCAGATATACTAAAGTTGATGGTATTATACAGTAAAAAAATATATAAACTATGGAAGTTTTACCTACGAGCAACACATTTTTCTAGGTACATAATATATCATGCTGGTAGTGACAATGGTTTTATTGAGGGAGCAAAGGCAATTTTCTCTTCTAAAACGAAGATTATTAAAATAAAATAAATAAATATTTGTTCGTTTATGTAAATTTATCTTGTTGAATGAATGAAAAGATACCTGGTTATTAGGTTGGTAAAAGAGATTTTTTATGCCATTTTTTTTTTGACATATTCTAAATGCTTTTCAGACATAAGCCACCACCAAAAGAATATTTGGTTAATAACCTGGCTGAGCATAGAACATGAACATGAACATAAACATGGACATAAAGTTTTACGGCTTCCTCCATATAGCACTGTGTGTCTAATCCTATCGAACATATTGAAAAATTGAAAAACACGAACTTAAAATAAGTTCGTGTATAGAGTTGTCCCTTATCCTTACGTGTGGTTGCCACGAGATGTAGCCACGTGCTGCAACTCTCATTCGTAAGATATCGAACATAGTTGGGGGATCATCAAAAATTATTATAATTGACATATTGGTCAAGATGACAGTACAGAAACTGACTGTATGAATATGTGGGAAAAATCATTGCGTACTGTTACTCCTGATGTTTAAAAAAAATTCAATTAGACACACACAAAGCGAAATATTAAAATGGTATTAAAGAGAACATGCATTAGATATATAGACTGAACATTCAACCCAATATTATTGAAGTAAATGAAACGAGTGATTCAAGTGATTCAGAGGATGATTGATGATCTATCTTTATATTATTATTTTTATTGAAACCCAAGAGCTAAAAAAATATTAGTATTTTTAAATGAGCATAATATAATTGTAGGTATACAGCGTGTAACAGAAATATGGAACGCTTTAAATATCTTTAATACCGTTTGTCCGATTTAGCTAAAATTCGGTATCCGTATATAAGAGGTTATCGCGGAGCTGCTAGTAACATTTGCAATGTTGCCAAATTTACAGTTTTTTTAGCAATTTAAAATAATTTTTTTTTAATGGAACACCCTATATATTATTACAAATTCTAAATAACTATTATATAAGTTACTTAATGTCTAAATCCAGCCATTTTTTTGATATTGGGGTTTAAATATCATAAGAACTTCTTATCCAAAAAAACTGATAGAAATATAAGTAGGTCTTGGAAATTTGTGACACAATTAAATTCTGACAACGACATTGACAAACTTTTCAGAAGGTATTTGTGCTTCATAGTTTATCAGTTTTAATAATTTTTAAAATGGATTTACTAACGGAAACACTGCGAATAGAAATATTAATGATATTGGCGAACACAGCAGGAGGTTGCTGAGATTTTTAATGATAAGTATCCCAACCGAAATCCAATAGCCGGTCCACAGTAAGCAAAATTTTAAAGAAATATAACGAAACTGGCCATGTAAAAGACATTTCAAAATCTGGGCGTCCAAAAACTGCGACAAGCGGCGATAAAGCTTCAGATATTTTGCTTAGCATAGAGGAAAATCCACACCTCTCTACTCGAATTATTGGCCTCGATTACAACACATCGCACATGTCGGTAGATCGCGTATTAAAGTGTGAGTAGTTCCACCCATACAAAATTCACCTGGTTCAAGAACTCTCTGAGGATGACTTTGACAGGCGTTTAGAATTCAGTGAGCAAATGATGGATTTGTGTAATGCGAATCCAAATTTTATTAATAAAATAAAGTTTTATGATGAGTCGACGTTCTGTCTTAATGGAAATGTTAACCGGCATAATATTCGTTTTTGGTCCAAAGAAAATCCTAATTGGATTCGAGAACAGCACACCCAATTTCCGCAAAAAAATAATGTTTGGGCAGGCATTATAGGACAAAGGATAATTGGTCCATTGTTTATGGGTTATAATTTAAATGGCGACAGATATTTGCAGCTCTTAAGAAATGAAATTGTTCCTGCTCTTGCGATCCTATTTCCAAATCCTCGTAAGTTAGTTTCATTAAAGTAAATTAGAACTGATTATCAATAAACAATATTTTAGACAACGTTGCGGGATTAAATAACGAAGTATGGCTGCAACAAGACGGTGCACCACCACATTACACCAGACAAGTACGACGGGAGTATCTAAATGAAGTATTTCTTGAAAGATGGATAGGGAGACTGGGAGACGGGGTACAATTGAGTGGCCAGCTCGGTCACCAGATCTGACTCCACTCGATTATTTCTTGTGGGGACATTTAAAAAATGTGGTCTACAAGACAAATCCACATGATATAGAAGACCTAAAACAAAGAATTGAAGTTGAGTGCCGACTAATCGAAGAAACAGATATTCTTTCTAATGTTTTAAATGCTTTTCCGCAATATTTAGCACATTGTCTAGAAGTAAATGGAAGGCACTTTAAACATCTAATTTAATTTCTTTATTCTGTAATAAGTAAGTTTAAACAATATTTACCTTACAATAATGTTTCAATAAATTCTCAATTTTCGAGCTCGAATATTAAAAAAATGGCTAGATTTAGACATTAAGTAACTTATATAAAAGTTATTTAGAATTTGTTGTGGAATCATTTTTTTGAATAATATAGAGAGTGTTTCATTAAAAAAAAAATATTTTAAATTGCCAAACAACTGTAAATTTGGCAACATTGCAAATGTCACTAGCAGCTCGTCGATAACCTCTTAGGTATATACGGATACCGAATTTTAGCTAAATCGGACAAACGGTATTAAAGATAAATAATATAAATTAATTTGTGTTTATTTTTGTAAATTTATCTTGTCTTTATAAAAAAAAACAGTGTAAGTCCCTCTTTTGGTTATTTTGGCTGCAAGTTGGCAACATTGCTGATAACTGACGTCACTTAAGGGTATGACGTGCAATGGAGATGGTTTCGCATTAAGTATAGCTCACATTTTTGTGACTGACATCTTTTAAGGGCATTCAAATGAGAGACAAGAGGAGGGAGGTATTTAACCCACCCTGGTAGTGCAAATTAGGAATATTGCCACCAATTTACTAATAAGTTTCCTGTTAACGCCAATTAGAAGATTCTAGAGAATACCATTATTGAAACAAAATTTTGTATGTACTGATAACTCCATATCGCTAATTTTACAACATAAAATGCCAGAATTAGGGTTAAAATTTATAAAACGGACCCTGTAAGTTTGGCAATTAAGCTCTGGTTGCAAAAGAAGACGATGGCCACCTAGTGGCGAACATGTTTACAATACACCTCGGATTTCCACTTAAAACATGTTATTAATGTAATTACCTCCAGCCTTGTACACGAGCTAATGATCGAATTTATCGATTAATTTAATATTTAATTTTATTTCCCTTTGGCTGGCTAACGAACTGAGTGCCTGGCGTTTAACAGTGGAATATTAAATTACATAGAAGCTATCAGATAATTATAATAAGAAAATAGTTAAAAATGTGTATTTCTTCGTAAATAATACTTAATGAAATGCGAAAGGAACTTGCAAACTACCAAGGAACTTCCGCAAACATCGCCGTTCTGGCAAGACTCACAACGTCCGCTTTTTTTTTATTTAGTACAAACCAACAAATTTTGCTTTAAAATACAAAGTCAAATCCTATTTTTCTTAAAAGTATGAAGGATTGTGGCACAACAAAAAAAGGGTATTTCAAAATTTAAAAGCTTATAAACTCTGTTAGAAACTAACCCGATCTATCCTTCTAGTTCCGGACTTTTATTTTACGTAACGGATACCTACTTTATTCGGTTCATTCTACCGATCGTATCTTTAGTAATAAGTACTGCAAAGGAAGTTAACATAAAACCGAGAATAAAGATAAAAGGCTTCGAGAAAATAAAGATAGCAAAAGTGGTGGAATTATAAAATATCGTGATGGTGGGTGGCAATGGAGATTTCTGTTAATTCTTCGAAGTGGTGATATATACTTGATACGAAGACCGTTTTCAATGTGCTGGCGTAAACGAGATAAACCAAGTGTCGTATTACGGTATTTAGTCAGTGGCATACAAACGTTTAAAAGGGGGAGGGGGATAAAACCCCCAAAGGCTGTGAACAATTATATCACATTTGTAAATTATCGTGTGAGCAAAAATTATTCTCATCCAAAAGGGCTTGGACTGAGAAATTTAGAGCTTGGTTTAGGTCACAATTATAAGGGGACGATACACTGTTAAAAATTTCTGTAGTAATTTTACAAAAAAAACAATAAAATATAATGAAATGCAGATTATGCAACCATTGGAATAGACAGCAGCTTATTATAAGGACGATGTATCTCTATGCAATGGTAGGAGATGATTTAAACGCAAGTAGAATAAAAGACCCTAATCATAATATAGTGATTTAAGAATGTTGAAATTAGAACATGTTGTAAAAGAAGAAATTCATTCTTAATTTAAAATGAAACTTCTTAAATCACTATATTATGATTAGGGTCTTTTATCCTACTTGCGTTTAAATTATCTCCTACCATTGCATAGAGATACATCGTCCTTATAATAAGCTGCTGTCTATTCCAATGGTTGCATAATCTGCATTTCATTATATTTTATTGTTGAATCACCCATTGTTCTCCCAACTGTTTTAACTACTTTTCATAACAAAATTTCTTAAATGATTAGTTGCTGAAGATGACTTTCCCTAAAGTCGAAACTAGTACAACGTTAAGAAATTTATTTTAATTCTTCATCATTTTATGTATTTTCTATAACCCTTGTTTCCTATCCTAGAGGGGCAAATAAAGTTATTTGGTGGTAAAGACAGACCTTTATTTCTATTTAAAGAAGATGTTTTTCTGAGGATTGTGTTGTTTTAGAAACAAGAAACGGTAGCACACTTTGATGGTAATACTTTTTGAACGCATCGTCGTAGAAACAGTCCACTAAAATTTCAAAGTATCAAAACTTTACTTCTGCTTTAGTGACTCAAATTTTATGGTCCAACTTAAATATATGGGACAATTAAGGAAAAATGCTCAGACACGAAACATATTAAGTTTCATCTAATAACTTTTCGGGTTTTGACCGGCGCGACAGTCATAAAAGATTACTATCGCGTCTCCTAATCTTGACAAATGAGATAGTGACACGATATGAACGGTAGCAAGTCTAGTGGCACCGCAAACTCTCACATAAATTTGGCAAAAAGGCTAAATGTGTCAGAACCGGGGGTACTCGAACCACCCACTAAGCTGTTTAGGTTTTACTGAGTCTTCACGTGGTAAAACTGATTTAACTACCTTATTCGCAGCAGGCGATGTATACAGTATTAAATAAAAGGTTTTTCTGTAGGATAGCTAAAGATGCTAAAAAAATATAATATCGACATTGCCTACTCTACTATTTGTTCTGCAGATATCTCTTTTGGAACACGATAGGAGCAAGCTAATCTCCGTGCTTTACAAAAAGTAAAAGAAAGAAGTGTTTTCGTCAGACCCAATCCTTTGATGTGCTTCGCCGTATTACGGCTCATCGGTAAGGTTATAGGGTCTGACAAAAAGGAAAAGGGCCTTACAGTGCACTTTAATACATAATGTAACGGTCTGGTTGGGTGGATAGGTCGATTGCCACGTGATGTCCCCACGTGCAACATCTCGCATATATATCTTTACAAAAAGTGTTATAATAATGTTCATAGCCATGCTTTTTTGTTTTACTTTTATCCCATTCAAATTCAAATTGAAATATATCTTGTTTATCAATTCAAGTTACATAACTTATTAGAGACTTATCAAATAAAAATACAGTACAGTAAAATTCAATTAATAAAATCACTTGGACACTAAAACTGACATACGTATGAGCTTTAGAGTTTTAGTCGAGGCTGTATACATAAAATATAAAAACAATAGGCAAAAATACAAATATTGTTATGCACTATAATCATTTAATTTATTCGGGAATTCCTGAACAGAATATAATGAATTGGACACTATACCTCTCTAACTCACTCGAGACACTACAAACCTAGTAACATCAGCGTAGACAATTATTCGTGACAAGAAGCAGTGCAAACAGTCGTTATTTCAATAACAAAAATTAAAAACGGCAAGGGCCTCAAAGTATAGCTCGGTGGAACGCCAGTTGAAACTCCTCTGGAAGAAATCGATCCAAACCCCACAAATTCCAAACTGTCTCATATGCAGTAAAAACATTGTTCAACAGAGAAATCCTCCCGATGAAATAAATGAGTATTTTGTAAAATTTGGACCTAAGTTGACCTGCATATTGCTAAATTAGCCTCAACACATATTTGTAGCGACAGCACACCAAAAGCCGCTTGTGATGTAGAGTTGGTGATTAAGATAAATCATGGCCTCCAAAAATTTGTTGCAGTTCATGTTCGAGAACATTGACAGGATGGTTGGAAGGTACTCATCATTTTATGCCGTTCGCAGTTCCAATGGTTTGGAGAGAACCTCGTATTCGAGTAGATGACTGTTATTTTTGCATGACTAATGTCAAAGGAATTACTAGCAAAACCAAGCGCAACATTCATTATCCCATTGCCTCTGTAATCAGACTGGTGCCCCAAGCATCCTGAAAGTCACACTTTCGATTCGGAATCAGAATCTGAGGAGTCCTTACCAGAAGCTGGATCACGCTACATCCCTAGTTCTGCCGATTTTTCTTCTAAACCTTACTTAATCACTGAATTAAGGGATCTTGTTCGTGAATTGGACTTTCTGAAGATGAAAGCAAAACTTCTTGGATCTTGTCTGCAGCAATGAAACCTTTCCGAAAAATTTAACAGTAAAAAACAACACCAACAGTAACATATTGCACATTATTTTTTTGAATGGAAGATGAATAATTGGTGTATTGTCACGATATACCTGGTTTAGTTACAGAACTTAGCTTGCCATATACATTCGTCTAAAACAAGTTTAAAAGTTGTTTTACTTTTTGATGACAACAAATATCCATCACTTCCTATAGGTCACATATATATGAATCACAATATTTAGGTGTATGGAGCACAAGGACTGCAAATATATGTGCAGATTTCAAAGTGGTAGATTTATTGACAGGGCTGCAATAAGGATATACAAAATATTGCTGCCTTTTTTGTTAGTGGATTAACCGTGGAAAAGATGAACATTATAAAATTATATTTTATATAAGCTTGCTGTTAAACATGTGGCACAAGAAGCATTAATTCAAGCAAAACTTCACCTTAAGCTAGGCCTTATCAAAAAATTTGTTACGGCACTAAATAAAGAAGAAGACGATTTCTTATTGTGATTGGTTCACGTATAAGTGAGTTAAAGATTAGAGAGGGAATTTTTGTTGGGCCGCAGATTGGACAACTGTTTCATTTCGAGAACTTTAGGACAACTGTAAATGACAGTGAAAGACGGGCATGGGATGTGTTTGAAAACGCAACATAACTTGCAGTGTTGTAGTTGAGTGTAACATTTATTAACATCTTCTAAAAATCGTAAGTAGATGAAATAATATCTTTAATCAATTTTTCCTTGAATCAGATCAAATTAACACGGTTCACTTCTACATCGAACCCCCCCCCCGCCCCCCCAATTTAAGATTGACCATACTAAAAGCTCTACTATGATCAACGTACAAAGCAATCGAATGATGCTTGTTATTTATAGCATCAGTATAAATAAAAGATGCAACTTCTGCTTACTCTGAAGACATGTATAGCTGAAAACATGAAATCTCGAACCTTCATTTTTATAAACTGGGATCACTCGATTGTTAAGAGCAACTAAAGGACCTTCTACTTGTGTTTATTTTATAATGGTTTTGTAAAATCTATACACCTCATTCGAAATATCAACATCATTGTTGAGAAAATGGTAAAAAATAGGATAACTGCAGTCCAACTCCTTTATGATAGTCCTAAAACTAAAATATTTAATAAATATCGTTCATACTTATGATACTTATCTCCAGTGCAAACAGGTATTCTATTATTTTCTTGTTTACTTATCTTATCCAACTACCTGTTGCTAAAACAGTAACGTTGAATAAGCGGTAACGGACGTCAAATTTTTGGTTAAAAGAAACCCAAGGTGTGTTTGGGTAAGTGATAACGATATTTCGGCATGTCCTTAATAAACAAAAAATCATGGGATTTTTAAAACGATAAAATTACCTGTTTTAAAGCCAACTTGTTCTAGAAAGTCGTGCCCACGAACATTTTGCCCAGACTAAAAGGTTGAATCCAGCAGCTCTGAAAAACTTAAACCTGTGTCAAAAGAACATTAAATGCTTCTTAATGATACAGAAGCAAAATTCGGTTGTTTGTTAATTATATGTTTTGTTGGCCTTTTTTTTAAGCCCATGCCCATGGCTTCGTTTACAAGAAATCTATTTCGGTATTTAATAATAGTGTCGGTGTTTGGTCGATAGATTGGAAAAGAAAACAGTTTCAGGGGATTTCTACCGGTATTTAGTTGCACCTGAAGGTCTTTGCGTCATTAACTATTGGTGTGCTGCAGTTTATAATATTGCCAAAGTGTGTGTCGCACTTCTTTGAAAAAATATTTAAAATGGCGCGTACGTACCTTAAAAATCCATCTGTAAGGGTATCGAAAACGAGGAAGGAAGAGGGGAGAAGAGGGTAGGTCCCCCTCCTTTCAGAGGCAGGTAACACTAATGGATATATATATATATATAATTCGGTTTACAACGTTCTCCGACGTCTTCCGATTTTCAGTCTCCATTGATCTCAGTCTTTCCCCAGCTCTCTCAACCTGATCTCCTTGTCTATTCCCTCGTTCCAACTTCTCCTGGGTCTCCCTTGTTTTTAGTCTTCCTTGTGGGGTCCATTTCAGTATCTGTTTTTCTTTCTTCAGTTGTTTGACCCTATTATCATCCATTATGTCGTGTGTGACCCCCATTATCTCTCTACTCTACTCGTTAGTAACTCTATCCATTCTTGATCTGCCCGCTGCTCGCCTCCAGTAGTCCATCTCCGTAGCCCTTCGTTATCCTTCGGATCTTTCTTTGATTTGCCATATTTCACTGCTATATGTGACAATACTCTTGATGATTGTATCAAATCTTCTTTGTGTTTCGTTTTGATACCTGCTGGTTCCACGGTACTCCATTCATCATAGCCATAGCTCTACTTCCCTGCATGTTCCTTTCCTTGATTTCTCTGTCCAGTGTACCATCGTTTGTGAGTTTTGTTTCGTTTTAAGGATCTGTTTGGTCGTCTGGGAAGCATAGGGTATGCAGTGTGGTCTCGTTTAGTAGGATGCCCATTGAACTACATTTTCTTTTCCGTTAAGTGTCTATTCCAGGTATATTTTAAATAATGTGGGTGAAATGCAACACCATTGTTTAAGTCCTTTATCTGTTCTAACACCTTTCGAAGTTTGTATTCCGATTTCGACCTGTGCTCTGTTTTTCTCGTAAAGGCTTCTTACGGCTTTTAGAAGGTTTGCGCTAATATTTGTTTGTTTGAGGGCCTTCTATAACTGGTCTTGGGGTACACTGTCATAGGCCTTTTAAGGTCCACATACAAAAGGTGCATTTTCTGGTTGAATGTCAGCTTTTTTCTATCAGTTGGGTGACGCAAAATAGGTAGTCTGTGGTGGACCTTCCCGCTCGGAATCCTGTCTGTTCTTCAGCTTCCATGTCCCGATATTCCAGTTCAATTTTTGCCCTTATGATCTTTCCATAAACTCGACTTAGGGTACTAGTGACGGTTGTGTCTCTGTAGTTATCGCAGTCATCCCGCTTTCCCTTCTTGCGGATTGTTGATATTGAGATGTTCTCCATTCTTTGGGCACCGTAATTCCATTTATATTTCTTTGGAATAGATTTGTGTGATGTTGGTAGAGCTTATTTGTTCCATTTTTTATTAGTTCCGCAGCTATATGTTTCCAGGACCTGTTGCCTTTCTATTTTTTAGGGCTTTTCAAATTCTTGTCACTTCGTTTGTGGTTATTCTACACTTATAGAAAACAGACTTAATCGGTGCTCAGTTTGAGACAACAATTTTTTTTATGCATGCATTTAGTCTCATTCAGTAAAATATCACTTCCCTTACTTATTATATACGTTCATTACTATTATAATACGTCTTTAATTTAGTCGACAGATGAACGTACACAGCCCAAAAAAATGATGGGTTTCTCAAACCCATTGAAAATTCCCTATTGATTAGTCTATCTCTGAAAATTAAGACAGTGATAAAGAATTCAATGTTCCTAACCAATTAAACACTGAAATTTGATACTTCTTTATCAGGAAAAGAGAGGGGAAATAAAAAGCTTCACAAGCGCTTCAGCAGTGACATTACTCTGTTTGGACAGGCGACATGAATGTAAAGATTTTTTAAGCAGGGACGCAATAAGCCTATATTAACATAGTTTTGGTAAAAAATATGTTTTTTTTTAGTCCACAAACTATTTTGAACAGATAAACCTATGTAAATGGCTAACAATAAAATAAGACAAGTTCGTTTTATACTCTGGTGTAGGGGATATATGCATCAGAAATAATCGGAAAAACTTTAAAATATACTCATTTTCAAAAGTCGTGCACCACCCTTGTAAAACAAAAAATATTTATTCGTATTGAATCTTAACAGTGTAGATATTTACTTGGTAATGTTTTTGTTACAAAAAAGTAAAAAACATCCCAAAAAATTGAGCATATTAATCCTTATCACAATCGTAAAGCAAAACATGCAGTTTTGTACGTGTCGTTTAAGATAAACAGTGTTGAAGAATCGACTTAACAATGCCTGGAAATCTGCTTAGTAATGAAATTCGTTTGCGAATTATCTTCCTTCATGAAGAAGGCCTATCACATCGACAAATAACAGAACCGACGGGACTCCGCAACCTTATTGCTTACCCTCACAAACTACTATCCCCCACCCATTTGGTGTTGAGTTCAGTTCAGTGCTCGTCTGTTCCCGACACAACTGATCGTATACCAGTGGTCGATTTTTGATTAATTTCTCGTACACCCGTGCGCCTCTCTTGCATGCGACTGTCACTGTATTTTGCTTTTTGACTTTTCAAGCTGTCATGACCATTTGACAACCAACATTTTCCTGCACGCCAGCATGGTGAAGTGAAGTATCTTTGAGCTGTAATATCATTTAATTAGCTAAAACAATGTGATTTTAACATAAATGCTTCACTTCTAGTCAAAATGGTAAAAATCCAATTTTAATTTTCTATATCTCACTTTTTTCAATCATAACATTATGTTCTTTTTCTACCCCCCTTTAACCTAACAATTTGTTAGCCAATCCTTTAGGCATGGTTGGATGAAGCATCTTTGAGCACCTATCTACATCATTTTCCTCTAATTAGCTACAACCTACATAATTGCTTCACCACCTGCTCATTGGCTTCAAATTAATAAATTCCAACCTTAAAATAGTATAATTTCATTTCATTTATTGTTTATCTCCTAAGAATGTGTTATTCAAGTCTAACCCAGTATTTTGTTGACTACGCCCTAGACACGGTTAGATGAAGCATCTTTGAGCACCTCACTTAAATTAATCTCCTCTAAATAGCTACAAATGACATAATTGCTTCATCACCTGTCTCAGTGGCTGCAGACTGGCAATTCCCTTCTTCAAAGATACCTTGACCAAAATTTTAAATATCACATCTCATTTAGTCTTGAACATTCATTAGAACCTATACAATTTCAATTTTAACATAATTTTGATAGTCGCTTATGCAAGATAGAGCTGTCGTAATCAACTACTGGTAAGTCCTCTCATTTTACTTAAAACGTTTAACTCACACTGTAAATTTCTTTTAGTATTTCTGATGATGGACATTTCTATGTCCGAAACATGTAGGATATAAACATAAACATTGAAATACATATTGTGGAGGTAGGCTGCCGTTGTTTTATTTGATTATATCAACTCCACTGTAATGGACTACTTCTTCAAGTTTAAATAGCAAATAGCAGATAGATTAGGCTGTAACCACAGTACGGTTACAAACGAAAGACAAGACCGATATGTAGCTCAAGTGACTCGGAGAAATAGATTTGTAACAGTCAGCAGTTTTCGAAGGCAATTCCAGCATACATAGCACCAAGTCGTTTCTAATGCCACCATCAGAAGACGCGTCATAGCCTCGGGTTTGCTGTCTAGAAGACCTCTACGAGTTCCAAACTGGCTTTTGCCTCAATGGTCAAATGTTATGCTCTTATATGAGACAAGGATTGGATTGATTAGTGACGATCGTCGATGTCGAGTCTGGAGAGAACGGGGAGCACAACACCAACTTGCTTTTGCCAGAGAAGTGGTACCATTTAAAGGCGGGAGTGTTATGTTTCGGGGTGGAATCATGTATGGAAGAAAAACCTATTTGGTTCATATTCCTGGCACTATGACCGGCCAAATTTAAATCGATGTCATCCTTCGGCCTTTCTTTTATTACAAAACATTCGCCCTAGCTGTTATTAACTTTTTAGAGTAATAAAGTTTATTTTTTTTAATTATTTCTTATTATTAGGGATTTTATAATACTGCTTTATCCTTTAAATATCCATTCCTAAAACCTAATATTTTTCCGATATTCTTTATGTTTTTTTAGATCTAACATCCTACATGATTTTATTTAAAAGAGAGAGATCAAAATATTTTCGAGGCACCGCATGGCGGGAAAGTCCCATTTTGGTTGGAATTACCGTACATTTAAGGTTTTGGAACGTTCTCGGAACGGAGGCGGAACGTAAATATTACAGTTCCGGGGACGACGTAGGTACGTAAACGTTATCGCACAATCATTTCCCATTTTGGTAACAACGTGGTGAAGAAACGGTGCCTGAACGGTTCCCAACACCAGTAACAGCAACCTTAAAGTTCTTCATGTAGTGAAGATTAGGTAGCGGCGACCAAAGTTACTAGTTGGATTTAGCATAAATTTCACTGCTGCTTTCCATTATTTATTGCAATAATCGCAAACAAAAACCATTCAAACTTATAAAAACATAAATATCAACACTTTTAATGTGTTACTTTTACAAAGAAAATGCGCCCGGGAAGTGGGTGGTGTCGAAAAATAGGAATTGTTCACCTAGTAGGAAACGCTAAGCATTTCCGGACTACTGTAAAGATTACCTGTTGAGGTGCAAGCCAAGACTGGCAATAGGGAGTATGGGAATGCTCAGCGTTTCCTAAGGGTCGCAGACAGGGCCATCTACAATCTACTTCAAAATTCTTAAGACTTTTTAGAGTTATTTAAAAAAATTGAAAAATCATTTGAAATTTAAAAAATAAATTTCAATAATTTAAAATAAGCGCATTAGTTCTTCTTGCTCCCATTTCTACGCTTGCTAATATCTCATAAATACATTAAATAAATCCGTCGCTGGCTGGCAATTTTTTTTATTACGTACCTGAACACCTACATCCATGTTCAGGCTTTCGAAACATCGCAGTGTTATTTTTATGTGTCCTCGCGTGTGGTCACTATGGTGACGCGTTTATAGTTGGACCTGCACGTCTTTATCACCACTTTCGAGTCTGGTGACTAATTGGTGATCGGGAGATAAGACGGAACTGGTCATTTTCGGGTTTTATCGTATAAAAGGAGGAACATTTAAATATTTAAGAGGTGTCGCGTCGATGGCTTTATATTAATCAAGTAATTAGTACGGGGGAATTTACTTTGACGGTGAAAAAAATGTTTTTGTAGTAATTTAACAAAGTAGGAATAGGTCAGAGTTTGCCATACAAACTGGGATTCCTGGGATTCTACATAATCCTCGTAAACAACATTCATTGCCGCTCGTTTCATAATTTTGCATGGTTTGAAAAATCCATTACTGCAACATCCAAATGCCGAAAACAAACCACACACCGTTCCATTGTGCTCGAGATCCACCTCGACAGATAATACGTTTAATCTCGAAACATTTAAAATATCAAAGCCTAAAGTCCAGCGCTACCGAAAATTGAAACACGTCAAAAAAGACTTAAAGACACCATATCAAATGCATAATAAAAGCCCCGAGTCCGACTTTTATTCGAAGAGGCCCGCCCAGTGTCAAAATTACAATGGATTGCCTCTAAATTGGATAAAACCCGAAATAAAAAGGATTTTTTAAAAGCATAAAAGAGGTTTTATCCTGTGAATGTAAATATTTCTGACTGGACACAATGGTGTGTGTGGGGATTAAAATATGACGCCGCCTATTTATTAACTTTGACAATGAAGGTGTTGGGAGGTTAGGAATTTGGTAGAAAAATTATTAGAAATGTTTCGAGATGTAAATAAGTTAAAATAAGATTCTTTGAAATGAACAGAGTAAGTATACCTAGTTTATACAAGTCAAAGATTTATAAGCCAAATTCAAATTTATAAGAACGGAACGCAAACATGATTATCATCAATGTATGCTTTACATCTAGGGCCGTACTGCTTAGCGGTATAACTTAATACCTGTTGGTTGTCAGTTAATACCAGCATTATTAATAATAACTATAGTAATAATAGAAGCGCTCAGTATTGGACAACTTCAATCTTACATAAGTGGAGTTAGATCAGAAAGAGAACTACGATCTAAAGAAGCTATAATGACTGAAAACAGGATCCACTCAGGACAAGATACAGAAAAAGTCTCCCCACAACAAGCCCTTGATACATTAAAACAGAATCTGTCCGTATACGCAGACCGTTTAAGATGATACAAAGCCAGCAACGCTCTATTCCAAAAAAAGCTTTCTACAGGGCTCTAAATGATGGAGATAAAGAGGAGGGAAGCACCTATCCAACAAAAGAAGCAATATACCAATTCTGGAGAGATCAGCTAGCCAGATCTACAAACTACAACGTTAACGCTGGTTGAATTCGTGAAGAAAATGTAATCTCTCAGAACTACAACGAAATTAAACACGAACCATTCACAGCGGCAGAAATATCTGCTACCGCCAGGAAGTTACATAACTGGAAAGTGCCTGGCCCGGATGGAGTACATAATTACTGGATTAAGAAATTCTGGTGCTCGCATGGGAAACTGGCTGCATCAATTAATAAAACTCTGAAACGTATCTTCTGCCAAAAGACCACAGAAATACACACGATCCATAAAAGTATCGACCAATCACCTACCTCTCCACATTATACAAACTAATAACATCCTGTCTTACCAAGAGAATTATTTCCCACTGTGAAGAATAAAACATTATAGCCCCACAACAGAAAGGGTGCACCAAAGAAGCCATGGAATGCAAGGAACAATAATTAATAATTGATTCAGTCATCAGCAGTCAAGTTTATTCAAAGCAAAGAAACCTATATACTGCCTTTGTAGATTATGAGAAGGCCTTTGACTCCGTACCGCATGAATGGCTCCTTTGCATAATAAAGATCTATAAAAACTATCCTTATTGGATAAAGTTTCTACAGCACGAAATGGGGATGTGGAAGACCAAGATCCATCTTAATGAGGAGACCACCAATGTTTCTACCGATACACTTCTAATAAAGCGAGGAATATTCCAGGGTGATTCCTTGAGTCCTCTGTGGTTCTCTCTAGCTATGAACCATCTATCCGTCGACTAAACTCCACAAGATATGAATTTACTATCAAAAGCGGCACCCAGGAAGCAAGTAGAGTTAACCATCTTCTATATATGGATGATCTTAAGCTAATGGCCGCTACCAAAAACCAACGGGACCAGATGCTTAAAATAGTGGAGGAATTCTCCAGTGATGTCGGAATGCAACTTTACCTGGATAAATGTCGTACTTTCACCATGATAAGGGCAAAACCCGTTCGTTATGCAAGATGGCCAGGAGATTCAGGCAATGGGAGAAGGCGAGAACTACAGATACTTGGGGATGAAGCAGGCTCAACGCATTAGTCATGCAGCGATGAAGACAGATAATATAAGGGAAGAGTTCTTTAGCAATCAGCACCTACGCCTACTTAGTTCTGTAATACTCATTCGGCATAGTAGACTGGAGCGTGACTGAGATCGAAGGGCTACAGCGCAAAATCAAAACTCAACTTACCAAAACACTGAAACATCACCCAGAAGTGCGGTAGAGCGGACCACCCTACCACGACATCAAGCCGGAAGAGAACTGGCAGACATTGGAAAAATAAACGATCAACAAATAACTAACTTGAGGAAGTGCTTCCGCAGTAGAGCCCAAACTTCAGACCTACACCATGCTATTCGCGAAGCAGACCACTTCACTCCTCTAAGATCGAGGGATCAGAATGTCACACAACACCACAAGACCAATGAAGAAAAGCTGCAGATATGGAAGGAAAAACCTCTCCATAGACCACATCTGAACGAGGCAGCCCAGGATCACGTCCACAGTCTTACGTCGAACTACTGGCTCATCTCTGGACGGATGTTCCCTGAAACGAAGGGATTTCTAGTGGCAATCAAAGATCAAGTCATACCAACTAGAAACTACCTGGAATCAGTTTACGTTGATTTGACATCTGGCGACGAAAATATTGAAGTTTTAATTCACATAGTTTCGGTAAAAAAAAGACACAAAATAATTAATATTTAAGAAACGGCAAGAGAAATGGAAAAATATCCTATACAAAAAAAACCTAGGTTGCTTCGTAGAATCTAAAAATAAAGTAAACTACAGGGTGTCCTATTTAAAATTCCAAAGTTGATGTCAGTTGTCAATAGATCTAGCACCACTGCAACCGCGAAATTATTTTTAAAAGTTAGAGCGCAGCCTCCTATGGCCGTAGTGAAAATTTTAAAATTATTTTTCTTTTCGTTCTCCAGATACTTCTAACGTACCATCGAGTATGGAATACCCTGTATATTACTCTAAAAAGTAGAATATTACAATGGCAACAATAGACTTAAGTACTTAGGTTGGGAGATATTTATCTAGCGTTCAACTTGTATCTCAAATCTCGCATAATCAAGGTATGCCATGTTCGAGCCTCAAAAATAATGTGTCGGTGTACTCTATAGAAAGGGAGATGTTGTCCAGTTGGTTCAACCATAACCATAAAACAAACCAAAAATAAAGCTGAAAAAGTTTTGCTTGGTTAAAAATCTACTCAGCCATACTGAAATGTTCCAAACATTGGAAACTGGTCAAAAAAGAAGAAAATGAACTATTTATCTATCAGCCTATGATCAAACGCACAAGTTAACTCTAGACGCTAACTTCAAAATTACTTGTTTTTCAACCACAATGAAAAGTTAACCAGTACGCTTTTTTCGGTTGTTGTCATGGAAACGGTACGTTAAAAATTAACTTGTGTGTTTAGTCATAGGGATGATAATATGTGTTAATAATTAAATTGTCGTTAAACTAAAAGTACCTACAACAAATTAGTTTTGACTATATTTATATGTGCCCTCAAGAAATGGATGTAAATATTATAATGAAAAAATTTACCTTTAAAATGCCCTGACTACAACAGGAAATATCAAATATAGCAACAAAATAGTCTGAAAAGTTGAACTTCAAATTATAGTAACCCATATTTAATTATAATTATAAGATACAGTAGAAGCCTAGACATATCTACAGAAATTACGAGTTAAATGTGAAGCCGAAAAAACATTTCTCAGAAATAACACCATGGAAGACGGTAAATTTTAAAAAAGTGACAGTCGACAGAAACCGTTTTGGTTTATTTCTTTGTTTCGTTGTAGTCTAATATTTTTAATTTGCTGTGACTAACAACTGTGAGAATTTGGTAGCTAAATGAAATATAGGTCGACGTTATATTATTAATCTCTCGAAAAAATATATTAATGCCCTCACAAAATATGGTGGCAACGAAAAAAAAACTGAGGATCATTTTAAACTCTTAACTTATGTCTTATTCATAGTAGCAGTTTATTTTATAAGATAAACTGATCACGTGCTGTGAACTACAAGCCATTACGGAGCTTTACTCTGCTCTAAATAAATTATTCTTCATATGAAACTAATTTAGCTCGATCAGCCGGTGTTTGTTCAATGCTTCGAGTTAATTTACTTTTTGAAATCGTGTGGTTTTATGAATGAACGTAAAACGGTTATAAAACATTATAAGAAAATGAGCGATTATGCCTGGGTTCAAAATAAGTTCAACATATCAATTTAAAATACCTATCGTTGTAAATACCAACATAATAGTACAATGTAACATACATGACTGAAAAGGACAACTTGCCATCCTATACGTTAACAAAATTAATCATTTGATGCATAGTATCAATACGAATTTTAAAAAAATCAGTTTTAAAAAGTGGGAATTGTTCCAAAAGTTGTCATTGGTATTTGTTTTCAAGTAACGAGTTTTTTGATAATATAAAGAAGCTTTATTTCAATTTTTTGGTTTTGGTTTGTCTGTCATTATTATAAATACCAACACCAAACACCTTTATTTATTTTTTATTTCGTATTTCATTTATTAGTATTTATCATTACAAATTTACAAATGAACACGTACGTAGTGTAGTCAATAAGTATTGTAGGTTCATAGATTTTTATTATCTAATAAGTTTCTAAGTTTGCATAAACTAGGACCTTGAAAGGTCTATTTAACAATAATGTCTCTGTTCTTTAGCAATTGCACTTAATTTCAAGATTAACATAGCATTCAGACTTCCAAGACCTTTCTAATCTAAAAATTTTGATTTAAAACAGTCCTCAAAATATCAAACGGTAATTGTTATACAGGGTCGTTGGTATGTATGGAAACGGTCGATTATTCAATAGCTAGCAAAAAATATTTAGGACTAGGGTTTTAGGGTTTTTTATAGTCTACTAGAATTTCAAAAAGTTAAGTATACAGGATTAGTCAGAAAGCCGTAGAGAAATAAAGTAACTTTTTTTTCAATGGAATACTCTATATCTTAGAATATTTTCGGATTTTGCATACAATTACAATTATATTTTTTATTAAGTGCATTATAAGTCTAAACCTAATAGTTTCCGAGAAATTGAGTTTTGAAAAATAACATTTTTGAATTTTGACAGCTTCCAGCTTTCTAACGGTATATCTTAGAGTTAAACGGCTTACATGCCCCTGTCTTAGTTTTTAACTCTCTTTCTAAAAGTGTCAACTTCTGGTAAAACCGGATGTAGCTTAAAAGCCGGAAATATAGTACTTCGGGTTTAATCGGAATTTGTTATTTTCGGGAAGATAATAAAAAAGTCAGATAGGGGCATGCAAGCCGTTTTGCTTTATAGCGTACCGTTAGAAAGCTAGAAGTTTCTTTCTTCTATTAAAAAAAAGGTAACTTTATTCCTCTACGGCTTTCTGACTCATCCTGTATACTTATCTTTTTTTAATTCTGATAGGGTTTACAAAACCATAAAACTTTTCTTAAATATCTTTTAGTAGCTGTTTTACTTTAAGAAATAATCGACCGTTTCCATACATACCAACGACCCTGTATGTATTGAGAACATTCTTTACTGGAAACAACAGGTAACAGGTTAAATAGTTTTGCTCCCATGCAGATAACTGATTTCAGATTCAAGGCTTTGCTATTTTTTAAATATTTAAGATTTTCTTGCACATTACCCCTAGCTTGATATTGGTGAGATATCCTATCCACATTTCTTTGTTTTTTCATAAACTTACATAAATTTAGGATATGAAGACATTACATTACATTCAACACACCAGAAGAGTAAAGAAGATCAGTGTGATACAGTCTAGACTTTTAATATATTACTTTTAGTATACGATTTTGAACAGTATTTAGTGGTTTTAATGTTGTCTTATAATATAATGCCTTTTACACTACAATTCCATAGCATATGATAGATTCCACTAATGACCTGTAAATCATAGTTAACAATTTTTCACTCATGGTCTATGAATAAAATTCCTGATACTTTTTATAACAATTTTATTTATTTGTCTGCCCGACTTTTAATGTTGTTCTATTATAATTTCTAAGCACTTAGTCTCTTTTACTAGATAAATAGTATTATTATACAGGGTGGCCCGTTGAAAACATTCCGCAAGGCATTACAGGCTGCGAAAGGACTTTTCGACAAAAGTCAAAACCACGTTAAGTTTGTTTGTCAGGTGGGACAACCTTTGACGCAAAAATCATAGCAAAACCTTCAACCCCCTAAGTGGTGGTGTCATCCTTTTAAATTCTTTTTGAATTTTCCATAATACGGTAAGTTTTAAATCGATTTTTGCATTTTGCGTCAAACGTATTGTTGGTATTTCAAAGGTCCATATTCTCTAAACGAGTCGATCGATTTTCAAAAAGTGTGCAGCGATGTATAGGGAATTACGAGCCCTTTTGAATGAGGTATCACTTGACTCCGATTCTCATTTGAAAAAATTTGGGGGATGACACCCCCACTTAGGGGGTTGAAGGTTTTGCTATGATTTTTGCGTCAAAATTTGTACCCCTGACAAGCAAATTTGACGTGGTTTTGGCTATTGTCGGAAAGTCCTTTCCCAGCCTGTAATGCTTTGCGATACGTTATCGATGGGCCACACTGTATAAACTTTTCTGTTAATGGAGTCGATTGTTCATTGTAGGCGAAAAAGCAAAGTAATTGTTTCTTTTTATATTTAGAGAAAGTTGAAAAGTCAAGCCATATTTTTTATTAGTTTCAAGCCACTTTCAGCAATGACTACTGTGTCATCCGCATAGGAGAGAATTATTCCACCTGCAGCAGTCTCTTTAAGGAGCGAATTTATGTTTGGTATAAAATTATGGTTTTTCGGGAGGTATTTCAAATTAAAACGCCTTAATAAAACAAAATTAAAATTAATTCAGGGGAGCATTGGTAGCCATCCTTCGACTAGCAAGAAAATGTCTAGAGGTTCACAGAGTAAAGTAAATATTGAAGTTATTATTTGATTTAAATCCACGTGTAGAACACATTCTTACACTCCTCCCGACTCACCCTGTATATTTTAATTCACCCTCCCCATCCCCCATCATCGGACCTAAATTAATTATCTTTAAGTATTTTTGAGGTTACATCGTGCAATACTAGGGGAAAAAATGAAAACCGTAATTTAGGTTAGGGTTTGTCGCTTTTCTGACTGTTGGCGGCATAACAGATGTCTAGCATTTTGCGGGTATAAAATTCAATATATCAATAAATTGTATGGGAATATTATATTATAGCCAAAACCAAGGGAAAAGCAAGCGTTAATATTATATTTTACTCTAAACTATAGTCTATTTATTCAACTAAATCAACCATGTCAGTACGTCTCGTTGCTTTACGCCTTAACCAAATTTATGAACATACAAGAACAAATATCACAAGCAAAAGAGAAATACATACATATTTAGCAGATTCGCACCTCAACTGGCCACAAAATACATTCATAAATCAATTCGAAATATATCCAAACAAATCGGCAACATAAGCTAATAAAATTCCGAAATTATCTGGAATCTCTTATGCTGTTATAAACTGCCTAAAAATTAAATGTATCCCTTTATTCTCACGTATTTGATTTCCGATTGATATTTTTAATACAACTGTTCCGTATTTTTTAAGTTGAGGTTGAGCTTCTATAAACTATCGTTTTTATATCCATATTAGGATAATTTAGTCATTGTTTTTACCATCCTCATTACCTAATTGATATTAGGTATTATTGAAAAAATTAAAAGAAACTTTAATTAATTGAACATTGAATTACTTAATATAACCCAATCAAACAATCGCTAACCTTTTTTAAGATTCATGACTCAATTTCATACAAGAAACTACAGTATTGCCCGAAAAAAACAGTACTGAACTTGTAATCGTATTATATATTTAAAAAATACATATTATTGACACTTTATTATATGTTCTAAGTGTGCACCTCCTCGTTCAAGACAGACTTCATTACGATGTTCTAAGTTTCTGGTCATGTTATTGAATAAGGGTTGTCTCAGAGCTGCGAAGAAGACTCTAACGGCATCCTTTAATTCATCGATGGTTTGTGGTGCCCGTTTGAAAACGGCATTTTTAGCCATGCCCCAAATGTATGCGTCTGGAGGTGTGAGGTCTGGAGAATGTGAAGGATAAGGGAAGTCAGTAAATCGTGAAATGAATTTGCTTGGAAAATGTTCTTGAAGAAATTGACGAATTGCGGCAGCAGTATGGCAAGTTGCCCCGTCCTGCTGAAAAAATTGGTTTCGAAATGCCAAGTTACGTGCACCACAGAATTGACGTAGATCAGGGATAAATCGTGTCAAAATGTGTCTGTACCTCTGTTGATTAAGTGTGACTTGCCTACCATTCTCTTCGATGAAGTACGGACCAATGATTCCGTGTCCGGACACAGCACACCAGACACTCACTTTTGCACTATGTAAAGGAACCTCTTGAACCTCATCGGGTCTGGCAAAGCCCAGAAATCGATTTGTGCGACGATTCACATAGCCTGACAAGTGAATGTGTGCTTCGTCTGAAAACCAAACATTTTTCAAAAATTCAGGATTTTCATACTGTAACGCGAGAATTCTGGCGCAATATTCCACTCTACTGCGATAATCCCGAGGATGTAGTTGTTGATGTACCTGAATCACATACGAAAATGCACCCAGCTCCTTCAGGATTCTTTGAAAGGAAGTTTTTTTTTAAATCAAGTTGTAACGCTGTCCTTGCCTGGCTGGCTTTCGGATTTTGTAAGATTTGCTCAAAAACACGTTCATGGTTATTGTTGTTGTTAACTGTCCTGGGACGCCCCGAGTTTCCTTTTCGTTAGCACAATACACTACCCGTATTTCTGAACTTTTCAATAACCTTCAAAATTACAGCATTACTTGGAGAACGTTTATTAAACCGTTGTGTGAATTGATCAGACACGTATAGCAAACTTGCACCATTATGTCGGCCCATTCCGTATGAGCGAAAATAATGCTCTACCAGAAACACTTTCTTCTCTGTACTTAACACCATTTTTAACAATTAGGCCCTACTAATTACTTCTTTGAGGTTTACTTGACAGGTCTATACTAACTAACTTGAGTGTGACAGCGCACGCATAAAAACACCGCCAACTTAGTTTCAGTACTGTTTATTTCGGGCATATCTACTGTATTCTTCGCTTGCGGTGACATATGGGTTTATATTTTTCATTTGTTTGACGAACCTGTGAAAAATAAAAATGACAAGACTGCCATCAGAAGAATCATATACTCGTTTTACCTAAAAAAAGAAATACCTACCTTGGACAAAATAATGTCTAAAATGAAAAAGGATGATTTCATTCCACCTATGGGAAAGAAGAAACACTTTAAAGGAAACGAGTTTTTGTTATGAAAAAATTCAAAACATTAAATCACTTTTAATAGAGAAAGACGAAATAATCTGCTGGCGATGACGATATTTGAGGGCAGGCAGAGAGTTTCGAAGGGAAAACAGGAATATTTATTTTATGGACGAAACTTGGTTAAATGAAGGATGTATATATAGGGGGGGACATGGCCCTCCCCTGCCTCCCCCTCGCTACGGCCCATAGGTGACACCGTTTCAAACTTTATTTGGGTATTGGCAAAGTAACCTCGAAAAATTTACACAAAAAGTAATCTAATAAAATTTCGAAGGTACTGCGAGTACCTAGTTAATTTGCGTTCATTCGATGACTTATCACTGAAATTCCACAAAAAGCCTTGCTATTCTATCAACAAATTCTAAAAATACGTTGTTTTTTAACAAAAAAAAAAACATGGTCAGCAAATTTAAAAGAAGTAGCCAAAACAGGAATATTATTGTTAATTCGCTTTTGCTTGTTGGGCTGTTCAGTGATAACTTTTATTAAGCGCATAAAGTGAGAGAATGGTTTATTCTTTTCAAGAAATAACTGAAATTATTTTTATTTATGGAGAGGTTGGAAAGTGCACACGAAGTACGGCATTGGTTTTCAATGAAAGAAATCGAAATCGTGAAGCAAGTCACAGATATGTGCTGGATTTGGTGGCAAAGTTCTCCGGAACTGGTTCGGTGAGTAGTAGAAAAATAAATAACCTACGAGTGATGAATGAAGGAGCTGAAATTGAGGTTTTGGGATTGTTTGCTGCAGAGCCCACCAGCTCCTACCTGAACAGACAGGAATATCACACGAGACTGTAAGAAAAGCACTGAAAATGCATAAACTCCATCCACACAAAATGCAGATACTTTAAGAACTCTATGACGATGATTGTGATAGAAGAATAGAGTTTTGTGAATTCATGAGTCGTCAAGTCTACGCCATCCCTAGTATTCTGCCGAATATCTGTTTCAGCGATGAATGTTCATTTTTTCTAAATGGAAATGTTAACAAACAAAATTGTCGATATCGGAGTGACAAAAAACCCGCATATTTTTCGAGAAGGACATACACAATATCTCCAAAATGTAAATGTTTGGGCTGGTATTCTTGGAAATGCCGTTATTGGTCCTTTATTTATTGAAGGAAACTTGACAGGTGATCTGTACCTTAATATACTTGAAGAGACTATTGATCCTCTTATCACCCATGAGCTAGAAACTCAAATTGATGCAGAGGGTAATTCAGTTTTACAAGAGGATTTGATAACATTCCAGCAGGACGGTGCTCCACCTCATTATTTTCCTCCGGTCCGACAGTGGTTAAACGAGAGATTCCCGGATAGATGGATTGGCAGAAGGGGACCAATTGAATGGCCTCCAAGATCACCGGATTTAACATCCTTAGACTTCTTTCTTTTTAGGACATCTTAAATCCATTGTTTAACAAACACAACCTGCTGATATTGATGATCTTAAAAGGCGAATTGCAGCAGAATACAGGTCAATTCCCGGTGAAGTTTTCCGACATGTTAGGGAGGAGTTCGAAAACAGACTTTATTATTGTTTACAGAAAAATGGACAACAATTTGAACAACTGTGTAGTGCGTAAGTAGATCCCATGTGTTTTATTGTAGAAATTTCTCTTCCGCAATAAAAAGTTATTTTTGTCGAAGTAAAATAATCAATAAATTAGAAATCAATTGTTTAAACTAGATTTTCTTGCTGTTATTCAACGATTTTAAAGGTGCCGCCTAATATTTTAATCATTTGTACTACAAGGAGACCCAATGCAATAATTTTTGTGTAAACACTAACCTGGAAACCAAAATCTCAATGCAGGCAAGCTTAATTTAAGTTCAACTTCGAAACGCGATTATTCGGACACCTCTGGACAAAAAGCAAGAAAGTAGGATACCACTGAAAAGAGAATTGAACGCCCTTTAAAACGATGTGTCACTTGACCCACATTCCCATTTAAGATTCTAAGGGTGACATCTACCCCTCCTAGGGAGATGAAATAAGAAGGCTAAAACTATTCATTTAAAGTGTCCCCCTTACAAATAAAATTAGCGTGTCTTTCCGATTTTTCATATTTTTAACTGCAAGAAAGATATTAAGGGTGGGAAGTTTTCAAATTGACACCCTGTATATAATGATACAAAATGGGTCTTACATTTTAGCAACAAAGTGCAAACAGGATAACACAATACGATTAGCTTTTAACTCCACTAATAAGTCAGAAAAATTACTAGCGAAAGTAAATGCAAATTGACGATATAATACAGATTATCTGGTAATAAAAATTAGAAACATTAATTCGCTAAATTTAAATTCACCCTCCATTTATCATCGCAAAAAACCGCCAACAAGTAGATCAAATGACAAGAAAAACTATAAACTTGAGCCCGATGATAAAATTTCCGAGAACTAACCGGAACTGAAATGATTTGCAGCACTGAACTTATATAATCGGTTTTATGTAACAAACCCGGACAAATATGTTCGGCACATCTCGTCGCTGGCTATTTCAAGGAGAAAATAAGCTGTCAACCTGTTTTTTTTTAGTTTTGTGGCGCTGTCAGTACTCGGCGGATGCATAGAATAGGAATGGGCGGATGTCTTAATCGTGTCTACAGTTTATTGCGACATATTCGGTTGTATACTTCGGGTATTTGGTAAGGAATTAGTATGGTTTAGGTATCGATATCGAAATAATAATAATAATAATTATTATAATACGATTTAAAATATATTAACTGGTAGTAACTGATGGTTTTAGTTATTCTGATTGAAAAGGTTGGTTCATTTAACCAATGTAAACGTAGTGAAGCCGAGGTTCTTTGTTCAGTCAGGGCCATTTCGCGCAGTGCGCATGCGCGAGAAAAAATGAATAGCCGTTTGTTTTAACGGGAAAAAATGAGGTTATCATATTTGACTTTGACAAGTGGACAGAAATTTCTAAACAAAAATTAAAGATTTTGTATATTATCTCGACTGAGAAAAGAAAAAGAACGCATGTAAACATATTAATAAAACTTTTATTAGATATTTTACAATTATTTTTAGATTTCAACAGGTAAAATAATAGGTTTTTGTAGGATTCTTTGAAGTACATGCAATTTTCGGTAAAAATAGGTAGGTACCTAATTATATCAACAGCAGCAAAGGAAATTACAATCTTTAGGAAATGGACTACCTAGTTATTGTTCCCTCACGAAATTAATGTAAGTAAGTTGAAAGAAAAAAACATACGGTCTGGGTACATACCTGTAGAACGATAAATCTTTGTTCAAGTTTTTACACCTGTTTAAAATAATGTAAAATATTCTGTTTTTGCCTCGGTATCGTCACAAAATGATCACACTTCACACATACAATCAAAATTTGCAGAAAAGTAAAGATATACAGTACACTAAAGCTGTTAATAATAACAAATCAACTTGATGAAACGACCTGTCAACCAAAGTAACATTTGCTAAAGATTTCGAGGTTATGTCGAGCAAAAATAAGACGTTGTCACGTTGTCACCCTCCAGTTATATAAAATTGTTATTTGACGCCTTCTAGTTTAGAAATGAAAACAAATAATTTAAAAACACATGGAAGTACGGACTTAATGCTTATTTTGCAATTTGTTAGCAATATTTTTGGTAATTTTATCATTGCTCTAATTTTCTAAGGCTCACTCTTTTGCCCTGTTCTAAAGAAATAAAAGTACATTTGGTAATGCCGTTACGGCGCATGCGCACAAGTCGAAATTACCCTGGATCTTCTATCTCTGTTGTTGCTTCAAGATATTCAGGGTACCTAATAGCCATATAGTACTAATACATATATGGGTTCTGCAGCCCTTATACACTACAGCATGCGACCATTCCAAATGAACAGTTCAATTTTCAAGCAGTTTTCAATGAATAAAATTCCAAAATAATCTGGAATCTTGCGCATATTTATTTAAACTTAGACAAATAAGCTGAGCCGTTGGCAGCTCGGTGAGAATTACATGGGCCGATAAAATCTGAAAACGAACGAGAAGACTTCATTTCGTATGCGGGTGCTGCAACCAAGGGCGCCGATATTATTTTCTTCTGGAGTAATAATGTACATAATATAGGAATATAAAATTTCTTTAAAAATTTCACATTCTTGTTTATATTTTGACTTTGCCACGTACAAAAAATACTAATTATCATAGTCTATCTTTAAATGGCGCGAAGTAATAAATTGCTCATTAAATATGAAAAACGCATACCGAGGTATCAAGATCAATTAAAACACCATCCCTTAAAATCTACTGTGTTTACATTAAAGGATCCAAATAATGAGTAATTTTTAGGTAGGTCCACTCTGAATTTATCCCAAGCTATTGTTGTATTTAAGGATTTACCATTAGTATTGGGAGAATTCCTTAACCAGGAGCGTGTATTGGGGAAGTTTTTTAATCAAAAATCCTAAACATGCCTATTCTCCTAAAATTGTGTTATTTAATATTCGTAGGTATTTCTAACATATGAAAACATTTAAAAAATCGTATTAACTAATAAATAACAATGGGTGGTACTATTTTACATAATATAATTACAAAAACCACGGTTCAACCATTTCTTCGATTATTATATCTACCTGCCACATTTTGGCTTCTTCTTCTATCACGTGATCGATACACTTTTTCCACTTTTCTGCACTGATTTTACCCATAGCTTTAATAAAGAGTCTTTTAAATCCACCATTTTATAAGTCGTGCTTTTTCTGGCGACATCTGTCTTTATTTGAGCCCATATAAGTTCGATCGGGTTTAATTCGCAGTGGTACGGAGCACAGATATTGCTCGCAACTTTGCCATTTCATCGACTACATATTTTTTGAATGCATTTTTATGTAAATTAGTTAGTACCATTAGTACCAATAGTTCTTTTTTTGGGGAAGCTAATAGAAATTCTATTTGTCTGTCTTAAACTTAGCCATTCTGTTATTTCACTTTTACGCCACGCACTTGTCGGTCACTTTTCCGTCAGCCTAGAGTGATAACTTGCATTATCCAATACAATTATTGCATCTTTTGGTATAAGATCTAACATTTGTTCGAATCATTCTTCAAAGACATCGGCATGCATATCTTCGTGATAGTATCCTGTATTTTTAGATTTAGATTAGATTTAACGAAGCCTTCAGAACTTCCAATATGGATTATGATAAGTCGATGTCCTTTTCCAGATGGCGGTCATAATCTTGTGGACAATCCTTTCAAAAAAATTTAGTCACAGTGTGACCTTTATTTAGCCATGTTTCGTCTAGGTAAAATATTTATTTGTTTTCTTCTCTGGCTTCTCGGATGCTTCTTAAGTAATTTCTTTTGCAACAGACGGTATCGCTTCTGTCTATTAAGATCGATTGCCGATTATGTTTTTTCTACCGAAAACCCATTTTTTTTTAAATAATTTCCAATGCGTATTTCTACACAAAAATAGGTAGTCCTGGGGGATTTCTTTTTTAAAAAGAAACTATGAACTTCACCTTATTCTCTGCATTAAAGCCTCATCCAGCTCAAGTTTTGGCCGTCCTGGAGAAGTTCTTGAAGGTTTGACGCCAACACTTTTTTCTTCTTTTAAAAGTGTATCTATTATTGTTTTTCCCAACGTTAAGCATAACTGCTGTAAATTGCACTGCATTATCAACACTCAAATTCGCAATTCCTAATTTTAATAGAATCGTAACAGTTAGAACAATTAATTTTTTTTTCATTTACTGTACGAAGAAAACACTGATACTTCACACTTTGCCTAGTTTCACTAAGAAACAAACACCCAAGGTAGGTATGTAAAGATATAAATAAGTGTATTATTCCAATAGAGGCACCCATAATAACCACATAATTAGCAAACAGGTAACCAGGATTAGGTACAAAAAAGGAATAAAATGATTAGAGCAGGAACGGAATAAGTACCTACACTCTAATTAGTTTTCATAAAACTGCTTTCTAATATTTCAGGTAAATGGTACGGCTGTACATAATTTTATTCTTAAAAAATTTAATATTAAAATATATATTTGAAGACAAAACTTGAATTTAATGTCGATACTTGTACTAATTCTGCACAAATTTAAAAATTTAAGCCTATGTAAATCTATACACGCCGATAAATCTTGCACGCCTATGGAGAAAACGGTTTTGATTGATTTATTACTTCTAAAGATAGACTATGGTTTTAGTGATAATGGATTTCCACCAAGTAAAAGCCGAATCAATTCAATTCTATTGAATAATTAGAATTTAAAAATTTATAAATTTTTTATGGAGATGATGATAAAATATTTCCCACCTCTTTAAAAAAATTACCATGGTGTTCTAGAAAATGATTTATTAATATTTTAAGCAGTACCTATATACGTTTTTACAACCTCATCGCTGCGAGGTGATCGTGGCATGAATCTTGTTACGCTTAGTTATGCAGCAAGTTGTAAAAATTAGTAGTACATGTGTTTTGAGAGAGAGCAGGTATTATATGAGCGGCTCATGTATGTAGGTGTGCGTTTAATTTACCAAAATCTGGACTAACCCGAACTGAACTATAATAGGTGGTCTGCTAACTGAGTATTTGCTAATATTTTAGATCCTATACAGGGTGTCTGTAAAAGGTGTTTACTAAAAACTACCGCATATTCTTCAGATCAAAATTAGCCGATTTAAGTAAACTTACCTTAGTACAAAGTTGCTTAGTTTGGGCGCTAGACGGCGCTGAAGTGACAATTTTTAAATCGTTTTTCTGAATTAATTCAAAAACTGCTCATACTATTTTGCCGAAATTTGGTACATTGGCATAGCTATATGGGGCAAAAAAACCCATGTCACAATTCTGATCAATATCAGTCCATGGGCGTAGAACCTGGGTTTTTTACTAATTGCTTGTTTCACATTTCTATGCCAATGGAAGAAGAGGGGTTTGGGCACAAAATTGGGATGAACCAACTCATTTGCTACAAAAAAGGTACTCTTGATAAGACTCGATTCCTCTGACGGTATTCGAGAAATTTGCATTTTATTACTTAATACGTAGTAGTTTTTACAAAAAAAGAATAAAATAACTAAACCATAAACAGAAATATCATAGAAATTGCTCAAAATGTCCACAATTTTCATAAATACAAAGATTTATACGTCGAAGAAAATTAAAACACACTCTTTGCAGAACTTGTTCTTCGCCCTTAAGAATATTTATTGCATCTTAAATACGTTGCCATAGTTGTTCTGCGTTATCTGGAGTTCAAGATGCCCCATAAGAAATAATCCAATGGATTTAAGTCCGGAGATCGTGATGGCCAATTTACAGGGGCATTACCTCTACCAATCCATTGATTTGGGTACTGATGATTCAAAAAGTTTGTAACATTTAATGCAAAATGTGGTGGGGCTCCATCGTGCATAAACCACATATCTCTCCGAAGTTGTAAAGGTAAATCTTCTAGCAAATCTGGCAGCGTATTTTGTAGATGTTGCAAATAAATTTCCCCGGTTAATCTTTGTGGAATAATGACAGGACCAACAATGTGATTACCAATTATTACAGCCCACACATTAATTCTAAGCTCATTTTGAAAATGTTTTATCTTGATAGCATGTGGATTTTCATCCGCATAAACATGTTCATTATTAAAATTTGTAATCCCTTTTCTTGTGAAACATGCTTCATCGGTAAACAAAATATTGTTGGCAAAGTTGGGATTCTCTTCTCTCTGACTATGAACAAGCCGACTAAAAACCAGGTGCATTTCAGGATCATTAGGTAAAAGATCTTGAACTAGCATCTTATGGTATGGATATAGCAACTGTTCTTGAAGTACTTCATGAACAATATCTTTGGACACTCCTATTCCCCTACCTAGCCTCCTAGTGCTTATTTCTGGATCTTCTGCAACACGTTCTAAAATGTCTTCCTCAACTTTAGAAACCTTTATAAAATGCTGTCTTCCATTATCAATGCATCTAGGAGTAAATTGGCCGTTTTCCCACAGGCGTCTTTCAACAGCAGCAAGCGGCAGGTGGCTTGGAATACGACGATTTGGAAACCTTTCGAAGTAGACTCTGATACATTCTCGACCATTTCCTTGGCAATACCCAAATACCAATGTCATATCGGTATATTCTGCATTAGTCTATTGCACCGCCATGATAATTCACGACAATAAAATTTTCTAATAATTAATGCAAGCAGATAAAATGATTGAACGTTAGCAACAATATTAAATGTTACAAATTTGACAATATTCTTACGTTGTCAGATGAAACTAATAATAATCAACAATAACAATCATTTGTGAGGTGTAAGGTCGTGTTGTACATACCTGAAAAATACCCTGCGAACAAAAAGCAGATGATAAGAAAACTGTTCAAGAGGTTTTTTGTAGTAAATAAGTTGGTTTAATCTAAATTTTAAATTTAAACCTCTTATCTCACATTGGCGTAGAAATCAAAAACAGAAAAATTCTATAAAACCCAAGTACTACGTGGTAAAAACTTTTACGTGTTA
Source organism: Polydrusus tereticollis (assembly GCA_963920685.1). Taxonomy (NCBI): domain Eukaryota; kingdom Metazoa; phylum Arthropoda; class Insecta; order Coleoptera; family Curculionidae; genus Polydrusus; species Polydrusus tereticollis. The sequence goes on from OY987333.1 coordinate 12,298,020, forward strand.
AGTAATAAAATGCAAATTTCTCGAAAACCGTCAGAGGAATCGAGTTTTATCAAGAGTACCTTTTTTGTAGCAAATGAGTTGGTTCATCTGAATCTTGTGCCCAAACCCCTCTTGTTTCATTGGCATAGAAATCTGAAACAAGCAATTAGTCAAAAACCCAGCTTCTACGCCCATGGACTGATGTTAATCAGAATTGTGCATGGACTTTTTGCCCCATAAAGCTATGCCAACGTACAACATTTCGGCAAAACAGTATGAGCAGTTTTTGAATTAATCCAGAAAAACGGTTTAAAAATTGTCACTTCAGCGCCGTCTAGCGCCCAAACTAAGCAACTTTGCACTAAGGTAAGTTTACTTAAATCGGCTAATTTTGGCCTGAACGATATGTGGTAGGTTTTTGTAAAGAGCTTTTACAGACGCCCTGTATAACTGAGAGTCTTGACTTTTGGCCATTGAGTGTAAAAGGTTTAATATGTAATGCAAAACGGACCTAAAATAACTTATTTAAAAAACAATTTTACTTAATTATAATTGAAAAAAAGATATCAGAGTTCCCAGCAGGCAAGAATTTTGGCAAAAATTTAATAAAATTCAAAAAAACCAAAAATATATTTATTTTATGCAACAAACATACAGCAAAAGATTTAATGTTTATTTGTTTAACAACCGACAAAGCACAATCGTCAAGTACCTTTCTTCAAGGACCAAAAATGTCACATACAATTTATCTGCGAGTCGTGACAGAACGCAAATTGCTAAACCCAATGTTTAAAACGTCGCTGAATTATTGAACCACAAATTGCGACGTTCTTATGGGTTCAGGTGACGGTACCTCTCGGGTACCACTCGTGAAATCCTCCCGGTTATCTTAATATATACACGGAATTTCAATAAAATGTGTTGAAAATTAATCAGAGGAGATACTCGAGGTGTAGAGAATGTTGTTCTGCCCAAAATGCAAATTTCGACGTTGTATCTCTTCGAAATATTTTATTATCTCGCAGGTGCTGGCAGTCGGTTGTTATCTTTCGGAAAAAGGCGTTTTTATCCGAAAAGCAGTAGGTTTTTTATGGGCGGCTAATGAAATATATTATCCCTCGTTTAAAATATATTATGCGTATTTTTTCCTGTAGAATTGTTAAAAATGATTCGACCAGAACGGTTTTTAAAGCAAAGAAACTTATTGGAACGAATTTACTTTAAACGTTTTAACCAGTGGCGGCTGATTCCTTCATCATTCTTTAATATATTATTCCGAATCTAAAATCTGAATATGTTTTTCAAATCCTTCAGGCAACAAGAACATTTTTTTTTTGATCAAGTGCACATGCAGTATTTAACATAAATTTGAAAAGCATATATTTTTTCTCTTGTACAAAATCAATTCAGGAACGTACGTTGTTAAATGTTTTTAGTTATTTAGAAGTATTAATTGAATTGAAATTGAATTGAGATTGAATTGAAACTAAAAGCCTTTTTCAAATAACGCAATATACAGGGTGTTTCCTAACCTCTCTGAAAAAATGAAGGAGGTGAATCCTCACCTTATTCTAAGACGAAAATGTGGTATAAAAGTTTTTCGCATGTCGCTTCTTTTTCGAAATACAAGATGTTAAAAAAAAATTAGTAAAGCAATAATTATCATTTTAATAATTGATTTAAAAACTTTTAATAATGAACTCACATGAACAAAAGTCAAATAAATTGCTGAAAATGTCCTCCATGAGCCAGTAAATACCAATGTACACGACGTGCTAATATGTCTCTTACGTGTTGGAAAATTTCGGGACTGGCGCGAATCGTATTAAAACCATCAATAATACGCAGTCGATGGTCTTCCTCAGTTTCAATAGGAGTAGTATAAACGAGTTGTTCAAGGTGACCCCAGACATAAAAATCCAATGGATTCAGATCCCGCGATATTGTTGATTTAAGTAGTTTCTAACACGTACTGCAAAGTGAGGGGGAGCGCCGTCATGCATGAACCACATTAAAGTTCTTGTTCTTAATGGCACTGCTTCCATCAATCCTTACAATTCATCTCCAAGGAAGTTGTAATAGACATCACCAGTAAGTCGATTTGAAAAAAAACACGGTCCAACTAAGCTATCTCCAATAAACCCTGCCCAAATATTATAAGAAAATGTATACTGGTGATGTCCTTCGATGATAGCATGAGGATTATCTTCCGCCCAAATATGGTTGTTGTGAAAGTTTATGATGCCTTGTCTGAAAAAACTCGCTTCATCTGTAAATTGGAATTTTTCCGAAAAATGTGGGACCCTTAAAGAATTTTCTTAAAACCAGTAACAAAAATTATCTCGAGCTGGAAAGTCTCTAGGCAATAAAGCTTGCACTTGCTGTTTGTAACTCCCATTCAACTCGTTCCCGATTTTCCTCGTACTTGTGCCTGGAGATTCTTCCACCATGTTTAAGACCTCTTCCTCAAGTTGTACGGTTCTAACTGTAAGTGGTCGGCCGCCTATTTTGCTTTTTGCAAAGCTGCCTGTTTCCTCTAACCTGAGTTGCAATCTTGTAAATGTTTCCAACACGGTACTCGTCTATTAGAAAAACGTTCTGCATATAAACGTCTCGCCTCTAGCGCATTTCCATTTGCCAAACCGTACATAAAATGAATTTGAGCCATTTCTTGATTGGTAAACTCAGTCATTATGAAAAGTATGTAATGTAGTACAAATAAATTCAAAAACAATTCAAAAGGATATTATTTGAAAGATGTTAAACAGGTGACAAATCTTACGGAGAAAACAAATGTGGTTACCATGGAACGAGGCAAAGCCTATTCGTATTATTTGACGCAACATAATGATAAAAATACGAAAAATAACTAAAAAATTAAGGTACTCTTTTACCCAGATCCCCGCCAATGAACTAATTGTAAAATTTAAAATTGACCCAAAGTAAAGTGCTCTCTCTACCCTTATGTTTAACAAATATCATTAGAATATCGTTTGGCATTAATTAATAAAATGAGAAAAAAAATTCAAAAATTTTTTTTAACGCCCTGTATCTTGAAAACGAAGCGACATGCGAAAAACTTTTATACCACATTTTCGTCTTAGAATAAGGTGAGGATTCACCTCCTTCATTTTCAGGTTAGGAAACACCCTGTATACATTTTGCAAATGTGTTTGGAAAACAGTTGGAAAAAACTTATACAGTAGTATTGCGACAATCCGATCCCGCGTTAATCCGAATTGCCTTTGCGTTCTCCTGAGGTACTCTATAATTCGGATTTCCAAATTATGCTTAATTGAGTAGTCCGAGTTCATTCACGTGAATAAATTGTGTAGGTTTTAACTTGCCTTTTTGCAAGTTTGCAAGAGTGTGTTTGAGTGAATAGTTCTATGTCTGCAGCAGTCACAACGCAGCTTCCTTACTTTACAGATTGCTTCAACGAAAATGGCACCAATTAAGCCTAAACACAAAACTTTAAGTCTCAAAGGGGTTGAAAAGAAAAAAAATATACGGAAACAGCAGTTATAGAATTATTAGAATTTATTTATAGCGGACTGGATAAAAAAAATATTATAAGATGTTTATTTTTAGACTTTCGTAAAGCATTTGATGTAGTGAGCCATAACATTCTTCTTGAAAAACTGAATAATATAGGTGTAAAAGAACATTGTTTTAACGTATTTACAACAGAGATATCAAATTAAGCAAATTAACGGAATTCAAAGTTGTATAAATTTAATAAAATATGGGGTTCTCAGGGGTCAGTCTTGGGACCACTCCTATTTTTAATTCACATAAATGACATTATTCATTTATCATTTATCCAACACTTTCATATAAAGTAAACGTTATTAGTTCGATTTTAGGCTAATAGAGTACTTTTAACTCACACGTGGGTTATAACCATAAATCACTAGTGGGTTATGATTATAACTCACTGGTGGGTTGTGGTAAAATATGCATTCATATAAGGCTTTGTCACAATATATGATGAATATGAATAATAATAATATTAAGTTTAATAAAATTTAATATTAAAATATATATTTGAAGACAAAACTTAAATTTAATGTCGATACTTGCACTAATCGTGCACAACTTTAAACATTCAGGTCTATTTAAATCTATACATGCCGAAAAATTTGGCACGCCCATGGAGAAGACAGTTTTGATTGATTTATTACTTCGCGTCATTTAAAGATAGACTATAGTATAAGATTTTTGATAGAGAATTGATTAAAGAAGCAATATTTGACATAAAGTTGATATTTTAAAGTGTACTTTTGAGGCACCCAGTATATCAAATGGAGAGAAATCGTTAAAGTCAAGACTAAATTGAACTAATGCCAGTGATCGAAAAAAATCGTTATTTTTCGTAAACAATCTTATAAAAACGCCGTGATTAATGCTACCAAATCACAAAAGTTAATTTAGTAGCCCATTTAGTGACTGGGACTCATAACAAAGTAATCAAGTAACATTGGCCTCTAAATGAGAGACACAATAGTTGATTAATTTTTTTGTAAGATCGCATAATTTATAAATAATTTTGGGAGCACCTAACTACGTTTATCCCGTCTGTTTCAAATCATATGAATTAAACGACTTCCATCTAAAGGGTACGAAGTAGAATTGGAACAATATATGATCATTTGGATGATAGGCGGTTTTGGGGATACTCCTCGAGTTAGCCAAAGCATTCGACACAGTCGATCATACAATTTTGAGGCAAATGCTTGAGAATATAGGTTTTAGAGATATATATATTCAACTGTTAAATAGCTAGAAATCAAATAGAGTACAATACATCCAAATTGAAGTCTGCTATAGTTTCCCCAATTCTATTTAGTATAGTGTACCGCAGGGGACAGTTTTGAGTCCAGTACTGTTTTCAATATATGTAAATGAATTTCTGTTTCTTCCTTTGTGGATGACACTGTAATATTATATTCGGGAGTTACATGGAAATATATTAAAGATCAGGCAGAGAAAGACCTAGCAAACATAAAAAATTGAAAACACTTAAGGAAAACAATAATTTTCGATTTTCACTATATTTTAATAAATAAACACATAACAGCTGTTTCGGTACACTGTACCTTCTTCAGATGTGAGTACTTTAATACTAAAATTACCAATATTCCAACATATTACTAAACGATCAATTATATTTAAATAGATCACCATTATTAAATTTGTGTACACGTATTTTCCCATAATAATTTAGCAGGTAGTTTAAGCTTTATTCTCGTTACCCTAATATTGGTAATTTTAGTATTAAAGTACTCACATCTGAAGAAGGTACAGTGTACCGAAACAGCTGTTATGTGTTTATTTATTAAAATATAGTGAAAATCGAAAATTATTGTTTTCCTTAAGTGTTTTGAACATGGATTTCCATCAAGTAAATGCCTTATCAATCATGTTTATTAAAAATTGGTTTGATAGTATGTCGCTAACGATAAATAATAAAGGAAAAGTACCATACCACAAAGAAATAAATCCTCGCAATTAACAAATAATTGGCATGAAACAAACACATCACATCTTGGCATCGAAATAGATAAACACTTGAAATGGGATTATCATATAGATAAATTAATTCAAAAACTACGCTTGATTTCGTATAAATTCAAACCATTAAGAACAATTTTATATTTAAGACTGAAGACAGTGTATTATTTACTTCATTTTGCAGTAATGCTATTTGCGTTAGGGGATCAGCTTATAAAACTCAGACAAAAAAAATAATCTTGAAGAAATCGAATATAAACACTAGATACCAAATGCATAAGCAAACAAAAACTCTAAAATTTATGAAAACAATAGGACAAAGAGCATTTGACTTCTTAGTCCCACATATGTATATACTCGGTCCCAAAAAAATAAGAAATGACATTATTAACACGTTGTATAAAAGGTAACTAAAAAAAATGGATTCTCTCTTTACTTACAACTAAAATACGAGAACTTATTAACACTCATTGGCATAATATTATAAGCAACAAGTAAGTAACATACATAATTTACAAAACTCACATCGTTTATGATTACAACAAATACAGGGTGGCCATTTGAAAACGAAACAGTACCAATTCTGGGCACCCCAGGTTATTACAAAAAAAAACGCTCAGACCCATCAATTTTAGATTATAGGGGGAAACATTTTTTTGGCATTTTAGTCCCCTGAAAGTCAAACCCCTAGCGAGGGCGACAACTACCCCCAAAATTTTAAATGGAATGGGGTGTCGAGTGATACTTTGTTTCAAGGTATTTTTATGTAGATTATAACCCCAGAGTTTAACATCGCTACTGTCCACCTAGCCTGTATAATGTAATGTATAGTGGCTCATCAAAAGTATAAAAACAGGTTGTTTCATCTTTTTTCTTTCTTATTCAAAAAATGACAACGATAAAAATGATTTGCTGGTGTCAAACTTTGCTTTTTTGACAATTCTAGTTTTATTCCTGTGGCCTTCAATTATTGTCGCGGTAAAGTTTAATTGCTAAAAGGGTGCAAAAAATTTCATTATTTTTTGCGAACAATGAATGCACTAATAGAACTACTGCCTAACTGTTTAACAATCAACATCAAAATCGACAAGTTCACCAAAAGTACATTTTGGAATTGGTGCAAGAATTTCGGGGGACGGGGTTAGTAGCTAACAAAAGTGAAAAATCCAGTAGTAAATGAAGCTACAGAGGTGACGATTTTAGGGCATGTTGTTCAATATCCCACACTGAGTACAAGAGAGCTGGCAACAGCATCTGATGTTAAAGGAAGCAGCATTCAAACGATATTAAAAAAACACAACTTTCATCCTTACCAAATACATCTGTTACAAGAACTTAACGAAGTCGATTTTGATAGGTGATTGCAATTTTGTGAAATTATGAGTGAACGTGCAAAAAATGATCAGAACTTTCTTTTTAACGTTTTCATGTTTTTCTGACAAATGCTCTTTTTTCCTAAACGATACCGTGAATCGTAGCAACTGTCCTTATTCGTCTGATTCAAATCCCAGGATAAGAAAAATTGAATGTTTGGGCTGGCATTTTTGGTAACCCCTTTTTTTACCTGGCAATTTAACAGGCGAAATGTATCTGGAATTATTACAGAACACCATTTATCCAGCGTTAGTAGAAATGATTGAGAATGACGATCAGTAAATGGAAAACCACTTAATATTCCAGCAAGACGGTGCGCCACCCCACATTGCACTCACAGTTCGTCACTATTTGGGCCAAACGTGTCGAGGACAATGGATTGGAAGGAGAGGAAGTATTGAGTGGCCCTACGTTCACCGGATCTAAGCCTGTTTAATTTTTTTTTATGGTGCCACCTAAAAACTAAATTTTATGCCACCCAGCCAACATCTTTGGAACACCTACAACAACCGATAATTGATAAATGTCGTCAAATCACTCCACAGATGTCGCAAAATGTACGAGAGCATTTACTGGACTGACTTGTAAGAATTTTTTTTGTAATGAAAAAGGTAAAAAAATCTGTTTTTGTACTTTTGGTGAGCCACTGTACAGGCTAGGTAGACAGTAGCGATGTTAAACTCCACATAAAAATACCTTTAAAACAAAGTATCACTCGACCCCCTATAACATTTCAAATTTTGCGGGTAGTTGTCGCCCTCGCTAGGGGTTTGACTTTCAGGGGGCGAAAATGCCAAAAAAATGTTTCCTTCTAAAATCAAAAATCGACGGGTCTCAGCGTTTTTTTTTTAATAACCTGGGGTGCCCAAAATTGGCTTTGTTTCGTTATCAAATGGCCACCATATATATTAAATTTTAATGAAATTAAATACATTCTAACTTGTACGTTTCTCCCAAATTACTTCTGTAGTTTTCTACTTAAATACTGTAACTACACATTAACCTAGACGTGTAAATAATAATTAATAACTAGAATATGTTTTTTTTTCTCCTTTCCTGTTTTTAAATTAAGCAATATCAATATAAAAATAATCTAATCTAAATAAGCAATATGATAAAGCATTTCTTAAGTACTGTATACGTCCAGTGATGACAAATACTATTGATTGATCGATCCTGTATTGATTTTGTAAACTTAACATCGAGTCAGTTAAATCCTACACCTTCATTTCAACAATCATTTTGTATTTTAATATTTTAATATTTCTTATAATAATTAAACTTGGTTATATGTCGTTTAAGTCATTTCTCTTTTCAAAGTAACCTCACTTCAGCCTCCACGTTGCGACAGTTCCGCGGTAGTATCTGAGAACAGGTTGTACTCTTTAAATTACTAAAAATTCTGAAAATTTTCTAAAATATAATTTTTTTTTAAACAATTAAATAATCATGATTATAAAAATGATTACCCTCTACAACTTCTCCAAAATATGGGGCATAGCTCCATACTACCATATCAGCTAACTAAATAACGAACTTTCATGAAATGACACAATCAATTTATCCATTAATCTTTTAAACCAAATTTAATTCTATACGCACAACTATAATTTTAAAAAATTTCTTCTCCTTCATAAATTTTAAACTTTTCCATTATCCACTCACAATGTTTCTTCTCAGATCTTAATCTCACATTTAACCAGAACTTCATTTATTTCTTAAGATAATTAAACATCTCACATACCAAGTCTTTAACTTTCAAGTTACTATGAGTTGTACTCATTAATTTGAGACAACGTTTTTTTTTCTACAAAACTCGATGTCAGGTAAGTCCTTAAAAATTTTCTTTTATATTCATTGGTCGTTTTAACTTTGTACTTTCCTTTATAGTATCCCCTGATGATGAGTGCTTAAGCGCTCGAAACATGTAGGGAACCTTTTCATCTACCATCATTTTTATTAATCTGTGGAGAAGGACTGCTTTGTTTTATTTATATTTTATTTATATTTGTGTTTGTGTTTCAAGACATAGTTCTGCCTCCACGACGCAAGAAAATAGCAAAAGTATTGCAAGAAAATGCAAAGGTGGAATGGGATCTACGTACTAGCCTTCAGTGGCTTTAGTGGATTATTCCATTATTTCCATTATTGAAAAGAAAATATCATTGTAAAAAGTATTTTGTTATATTTGTAATATTTGGAAATATATTATTATTATTGTACTGTCAACTGTGGTAATGTTATTATATTTTTCTAGTAAAGATTCAACAGGGTAAATTGAGTCAACCGAAAATACAGTAACTGATTGATTTTTTTCGATACAACATAATTAATAAACGAAATGTGGCTCATTTCGGCAGCCATTTATAACCATCCAAACTGCGGTAGGCTTAAAAATTAGCTCGATCATCCACAGTTCTTAATTGATATATCAATTGGTGACGTTGCGTTTTTTCCTTAATTAATATATATTTAGGGATAATTTATGTTCGACCATAAAAGTAAATTAAGGCCTTATAAATTGTATTTTCGGTGGCTTGTTTGGCTTCGGAAGAAGCCGTGTCTAATTTTCGATCAATACAAACAAAAAATTATATTTTAATTATCGTGATAATTAACATGAGAATTGCATTAACAAGTCTGATAATGGCTATTTTTAACCTATTACTGCTCACTCTCCTTCTTGAGGGTTGCCAATAGAATTTCCATCCATAAGGTAGGCCAAAAGGCATCTTTATGGGAAATTGCAAATGTATATGAATAATGAAGTAGATATTTACTTGTTTAACGTTAAAACTCTTCAAAAATACTTATTTTATTTGATTAAAAATATTTTTAGCAGAAAAAAAACAGAACATCAGGCACTAATGCTCAAGCACATACAGTGTGTGTATATAGTCTGGAAACGGCTTAATAACATCACAATTTATAGGCCGATTTAAACCAAATTTGGCACAGTTGTGTAAAAGGATCTGACGCACCAAATGACGATATTGGCGTTGTTGCCAGCTTTTTAGTTTGTCTGAAATTCGAACGAATTTTATATTTTTAAATGTAACACCCTGTATATGTTTTCATTTATAGTTCTTGCTTTAAATTTGTTGCACTTTTGGTATAACATGCTTTGTTCCTAATATCAGTAGTTTTCGAAAAAACGACGCGTTTAGAAAATATCAAAAAATTATTAATAAATAAAACACCAGTTCAGTTTTATTTACTTATTTATTCAGAATTACAATTTATATGATGAGAGGATACGGCGATAGGTTCAGGTCTTACGAAGAAGTTAAAAATCTATTTAATGACGCATTTCCAAACCGAAATCCAATTTCAAAAGCAACTGTTCTAAAAACTGTCCGACGTTTCGAAGAAACTGGAAATTGTAGAGATAGGCGACGATCAGGACGATCAGTAGTAGTAGAGAGAAAAGTTTAAAAATTTTATAACATGTTGTTGAAACCCCTGTTTCTTCATTAAACAGCTTTTTGCCATCTACCCGCTCATCAACAAGCGAAACAAAATTTCCTACAAGACAAAAACGAACCTCCACAAAATATTGGTGCGACCCGTACTCACATTCGGCTCACCAGCGTGGTCAACTCTTTGTGCTACACAACACCAAAAATTTCAAAGACTCCAAAATGTAGCACTAAAAATGATAACCGACACACAAAGACACTTTCCGACAGCACTGCTTCACAGGGACTTAAAAATAGAGACATTAAAACAATTCTACGACAAAACAATACAAAGTTACTTTCGACGGACGGACATCTCAACAAACAATTTAATACGAGACTCACACGTACGCTCAAGGGCGGATGAGAGGTATCGGTATCCGAAAGACTGGCTTCCGCCCTAACACGGCTAAAATCTCTAAAAATATAACATCAATTTCAATCAATATTCAATAAAATAAATTATCCATCAATAAAATAGTTCACCAATAAAATCAAACAAACAAAAAGAGCTCAAAAACAAAAACCATGAATCTTCTATACCGAAAAATGCAAAAATCCTACGAAAAAAGAAGTAAAAGATCGCTGATCTATCTTAGGAAAGTCTCCACATACAAGAAGAAAAATTTCTGAAGTAAGTAACGTCTGCTTCAAATCCGTCCATAATGTTTTAATAAAACATAAATATCAACCTTTCAAAATACATGTAGTTCAAGAGTTATCAGAAGATGATTATGAGCGAAGAATTGAATTTTGTGATATTATGATGTCAAGGATTGACCAAAATAAGCTGTTTTTCAAATTTATAGTATTTTCGGACGAAGCAACATTTATGTTAAATGGTAAAGTCAATAGACACAACTGTAGGTATTGGGCAAATAAAAATCCCTACTGGATGAGAGAAGGTCATACACAACGCCCTGGAAAATTGAATGTGTGGGCTGGGCTGGGCATCACAACTTTACTTTGAGCTCTTGAAATCGCAAATAGTGCCTACTATACGAAATGCGATGGGTCCAAATTATGCAACTTCATTCTTCCAACAGGATGGAGCTCCTCCCCAATATGGTCGAAACGTGCGCGAATTTTTAAACAACACGTTTCCGAATAGGTGGATCGGTAGAGGGGGTACAATCGAGTGCCCACCTAGGTCCCCTGATTTGTCCCCTAACGACTACTTTTTATTGAGACACTTGAAAAATAGACAAAACCTCAATATTTGGCCGATTTGCAGCGTCGAATTTTGGACGAATTTGAATTAATAACGCCAGAAATGATTTAAAATACAATTAAAAAAAATTATTTTCAATTAGCACACTGTCAAGCTGTACAGGGATAACAGTTTGAACATTTAATATAAAAAATATATTTTTTCTAAATTGTACTCGTTATTTCGAAAACTACTGATATTAGGAACAAAGTATTGTTATACCAAAAGTGTAACAAACTTAAAGTAAAAACTGTAAATAACCGGAACCTGAAAATTTTAATGTAAAAAATGGTTTTAACATAGATGTAAAAAATAGCACCAAGTTGTTAGGAATATTTTTGTAAAGCACACTTTTACGGGATTGTCATGTCTAGTATTAGGAAGATACGTCCCCTTAGAATCTAAAGAAATGTTGTAACATGCCAATTTTGAATCTTATGTTCGATACGGAATTATCATGTATTGAAATGTTGTAAAAGTTTCCGACTGCCAAAGCTTATTTTCGTTAAATTCCATTGTTTTTCTAATGTCATTATCATTAAGTTACTTAGGTTTTTATTGGTGCGCATCCATTTCCAAATTGACTCCCCAGGTGCGTCTACTTCAACGTAACGTAATTTATGACTCTTATATGACTAAACGATCATTTATATTTTAAATAACATAAAACATCCGTTATTATAGACAATATCAAAAAGCTGGGTCCTATTCCAACACCCACCCACATACACGCGGGCCCCGTCAAATCCTTTTTATAAATCGTACTAGACAATGTTAAGGTGTACGGCCAAATAGACAATCAAAAATTAATGATGTTAACACCTTTTTGATACAATACATGTGCAACACGAATAAACACAAAGGCATTTGGAATTTTAATCAATCAAAGAATTCCGTGCCACCTGCCAATGGAATCGTTTAATCAAATATGCAGCGTCGGAGAACAAATTTTTGATTTAATTTGTGATATTTATGTAATGAAAAATGTTTTGTAAGTTATCCTTAAGTTAAATGTATTACTTCAGGAATTTCTGTTAGTTACAGCTAAGTGTGTGGACTTTTTTCTACTTTTCTTATTAAGTTAATTAGAGTTATGCAGGAACAAAAGGGGTGAAGGAGCATCAATATACAGTGTGTACATAAAGTAAGGAACAAATTCATTATTTAATAATCTAAAAACATTTCGTAAAAATTCTTGGACACGTATAATATAATAATTTTTAATTGCGCATATTTTGACATATAAATTTATTATACAGGGTAACTCACGTAGTAGATATGACATTATCCACGATTTTCTTAAATACAAACCCCTATATTTTAGTTCAGATCTGTAATCTCCAAGAACAGTTGATTTTAAAAACATAACACACTAAAATTGATAGTTTCGTAGCTACAGTATAGAACAAATAATTTTATTTACAATACATTTTTTTAAAAGTAGGCTTATTTGCTGTTATGCAACTATGGTATTTAGATAATGGCATTATGCTGTTATTATATTGAATTTTTCTAGTAAGTTTAGTAGAGGGAATAAAATTAGTTTTAATATTTAGTTACTATGCGTTTATCTGCCACAAAAAGAATAGAAATTCTTATAATGATTGAATATGGTGATAGGATTCGTACCCAACAAGAAGTTTGCATTTTGTTCAACGCTAAGTACCCAGAAAGACCAATAACTAGACTAACTGTGAGTAAACTTGAAACAAAATTTCGAGAAACGGGTTCTGTGGAAGATCCTCCCAGGAAAAGCCATCCAGCTATTCCGAATGATAAAAAATTAAATATTTAATTGGCTATAGAAGAAGATCCCCATAACAGCGTCCGCCAGATTGGCATAGATCATGAGGCGGCTGCTATGACCGTTTATAACCTATTAACGGTAGGAAAATGGCACCCGTTTAAAATCCGACTAGTTCATGAGTTGAATGAAGATGATCCAGATCGTAGGATGGAGTTTTGTCAAATATTAATGGAAAGATGTAACCCAGATCCTTTGTTTGTTGAAAATATCCTATTTTCGGATGAATTTACTTTTAAAATAAATGGTGAAGTAAACCGGCAAAGCTGTAGATATTGGGCACAAGAAAATCCCAGGCGAATGCGTGAGCATCATACTCAATATCCTCAAAAAATTAATGTTTGGGCGGGTATAGTGAAAAACAAAATTATTGGGCCATGTTTTTTTGACAACTATGTAAACGGGCTAAATTACTTTCAGTTTCTTCAAGACTTTCTTATACCTACGCTAGTTAACTTATATCCGAGTAGAAATAGTCCTGCAATTCTAGATGAACATTTGTGGTACCAACAAGACGGCGCATCTCCACATTATGCAGCAGTAGCGCGCCATTATGTCAATCAAGTTTTTCGGAGCAGGTGGATTGGAAGATGTGGGCCTATTGAATGGCCGCCTAGGTCTCCAGACCTTACACCACTGGACTTCCTCTTGTGGGGGTCACCTGAAAAATATTGTTTATAAAATAAGACCTGCCAATATTGACGATTTAAAAAATCGAATAACAACATAATTCAGGAATATTTTAGAAGAAACCATAATAAAAGTCCAACAAGAGTTTATTGATCGTTTGGGGTACTGCCAGGCACAAGAAGGAGGATAATTTCAACACTTAATTAAATAGCTTATTTCATTTTTTTACGTTTTTTTTTTAAATTAAAAATACTTAAAAAAATATTTTTTCTTACCTTGTAGCTACGAAACTATCAATTTTAGGCCCTAAGTGTGTTATTTTTTGAAATCAGCTGTTCTTGGAGATTACAGATCTAAACTAAAATATAGGGGTTTCCATTTAAAAAAATCGTCGATAATGTCATATCTACTACATGAGTTACCCTGTATAATAAATTTATAAGTCAAAATATGCGCAATCAAAATTATCATATACGTGTACGAGGATTTTTACGAAATGTTTTTAGATAGTACTTAGCATACAAAATTGTGTAAATCCAGTCCAGAGGACGATCTTAGCTGGGAATTTATGTACAAATAGGTACAGTAAAAAAAATTACATCACCACCATCTTACCACTATGATCAATTCATTGAAGTCTTTTGATAGGAGAATGTGGATACCTTTAAAAATTTACTTATAATAAATAATTATATTACTAAAAGTACAATTCAATATAATACTAGATACAAGAAGCTTAATAAATTATGTAATGGCAGATCAAATAGGTAGTCAACACTACTCCTTGATTATAGTGAAATGTAATTCTTTATCAGACCATATATGAAATTGATATTTAGCATCCAGGTTAATGTAAAAATATATAAACCAGAAAGGATATACAAAACCAAGCATGTAGATCACAGAAAACTGAAAACACTATTCAGACAAAAATCAAATACCAACATTCAAATTTTTCAAGAGCTAATTGATATAATTGGTTAATGGAGAGAGGAGTCTGAGTATGTAGAGGAAAAAAGATCACCTAAGGATAAATAATGAACTCTTGAACTTAATTAGGGTTAGGAATAGCTTGTTTAAAAGATAAAAAGATAGTAAGTATCCTGAAATTACTGTGATTAATAATGAATATAAGCCTGTAAAAAACAAAATAACAAAAACAATTAAAGTGCTTAAAAGCAAATATTTTAGAAATAGAGAATTAGATGGAATGAATACGCAACTGACTCTAAAGAATAATGGCGTTTCATAAATGCTTCAGTTAAAAACAATAGTAATTCAACAAATAATAAAACAATGATAGTAAATAACAGAGAATCAGATGGATATAACTAATGAGCTGAACAAATCACAACCAAAATAAATATAACAGATGGAGTATTTATAGATCTCCAAACAGCATTTGATGTAGTGAGTTTAGATATTATTGTTAAATAAGTAAAATATAGTGGGATTTAGGGGCATTCCTTATGCCATAATTAAATCGTATTTATCAAATAGGAAACAGTAATTACAGTGTAAAGTTGGGATCTTATATTAGTCAAACTGATAAAAGTTAATGTGGGGCGCCACAGGGTTCTGTTATATTCCATCATTAGCAAATTATTATACATTATAGATGACACAGTGTTGGTGTATAGCTTTAAAAATGCAAACGAAATAGCAAACATTGTGAATTGAAATCTTATGAGATACACTGACTGACTTTTGAAAAATAAATCAAAAATTGGCATAGGTACAGCCAAATATACAATATATCAGGCAATATGGTAGACCGAGGACAAACTGAACAAAAATTTAATTTTTCGAGGAAAAGTCATTCTTTATAAAAATTTTACTTGCTGAAAAAATACGATTGTCAATGAAAAAAAAATTGTATTTAAGGTGTCCAGAAAGTTAAAAATTCAAATCTTGCAAGAGTAAAGTACCCTTATTCTAAGATTTTTAGCAAAATGCTATTTAAGAAAATTGTTTCTAATCATCACATCTTCTAAGATATTGGTTTGCATTAAGTTTGGATTGCAATAATATTTTTGCTATCAATTTGCATTTCACTGAAAAGTTTGGTAGGTACCTTTGATTAGGTGCCTCAGAAATAAATTATTACAGTGTCAAGCAAGACGCCATTAATAGTAGCTTTTAAATTTTCAGGGAAGTACTCCACCGAACATTACCCCTGTAGAATCGAGAATGCCCGAGATTGTTTTTCGCCACCGCCATGTTAAACGAATCTTGAGGAGTCTCGACACTAAAAAGGCTTCTGGCCTTGACGATATTCCAGTCATTGTTATTAAGACATGCGCTGACGAACTGACACCGGTATTTTGTAGGCTTTTTAACTTACTCTACAAAAAAGGAATATTTTCTTCTAGCTGGAAAACTGCGAGAGTCCAGCCCATACCCAAAAAAGGCAAGAAGACTTTGCCAAACCACTATCGTCCAGTCGCATTGCTCTCGGTTATATCAAAAGTTATGGAGAAGGCTATTAACGAAAAATTACTAAAATACCTGGAAGGCTTCAACATTATTAGTGACCGCCAGTATGGATTCCGTAAGTCTAGATCAACAGGAGACCTTCTCGCTTATGTTACTCATGTTTGGAACAACGCAATAGAACACCATGGGCAGTCTCGGGCGGTAGCACTGGACATTTCCAAGGCTTTTGACCGAGTATGGCATGAGGGGCTCCTAACTAAAGTGAGAGCATACGGAATGCCGGTTCAATTTTGTTCATGGCTGTTGAGCTTTCTTAAAGACCGTTCTCTGCGAGTGGCGATGGACGGATTTCTTTCAGACACATTTAACATCAACGCCGGAGTCCCTCAAGGTTCTATTTTGTCGCCCACCCTTTTCTTACTATACATTAACGATCTTTTGGAAAAAACTAAAAATCCTATATATAGCTTCGCTGATGACAGCACACTTGTTTCATCTTTTACTTTGGATGCTCCTAGTCAAAGGTGACACTTAAACAAAAAAGGTCCACCTAGCTAACTTTTCAGTGAGATGCAAATGCAAAAGCAATATCTTAGAAGATGTGATGATTTAAAACAATTCTTTTAAATAGTATTTTGCTAAAAACTTAGAATAAGGGTACTTCACTCTTGCAAAAAATTCGAATTTTTAACATTTTGGACACCCTGTATACAATTTATTTTTTCATCGACAATCGTATTTTGTAGCTAGCAAAAATTTTTGTAAAGAATGACTTTTCCTCGAAAAATTAAATTTTTGGTCCGTTTGCCCTCTTGTCTAGCATATCGCCAGACATACTGTATATTATTTAACCAAAAAAAGAAAACTGTGGAAATACCAAACTTATAAATAAATAGCAAACAAATAAAAAAAGTCTCAAAAATAAAGTATTTAGGATTAATTATTGACAATCAACTTTGTTGGAGAGGACATACAAATTATATAACCAGTAAAATATTGTCAATGATGAGTGCTCTGTATAAAAACAGAGTTTATCTGTCATACAAGAGCAAACGAAACGTATGCATGTTGTTGTTTAATAAGTGTTCGATATTTTACAGGACGATTCTTCAGTTATTTAGGTATATTGAGATACAGGGTGTTAAAAATTGCATACTGCAAGGAGGTGGACATTTCCAACATATACAGTCATTTGGATTTAGTTTTATATGTAGTGTCTCCTTGTTAAAAAATTACCGTTCTATGTTGATTAAAAAAAAAGTTTAAAAAAATGCTTCAATTTTTGACAAACACATGCATCGATTAATTAAAATCAAAATATCATGAAAAACTCTGCTTACAGAGACTTTCGACAAGCATACCATTTTCACGTAAAAGTGATAGGGCAATCCATTTTTCTTCTAGAAAATGTGATATATTCGAAAAAGTTGTGACTCCCCAAAAGAGAAAATTACCTGTAGGTGGCGCCCCCACCATTAAGGGTCAAACTAAGGTGAAAGTTGAATTTCTCATATTAAGAAATCCCCAAGTACCTATTTTTGTCCAAATATAGACATTATTTCAAAAATTATTTACGAAAAACAAAAGTAAAAATAAATTTTTAACACCCTGTATCCCAAAAATAAAGGGCTTGCGGACCTATGCTTATATGAACCTTTACCTTATAACTAACTGAGGAATCGTCCTGTAAAATATCGGACACTTATTAAATAACACCCTGTATAATCATGTTTATTATTCATCAAGGGAGTATGATGGGCTACTAGAAAATATTAGAAATTATACTAGGTTTGTTAAGCACTTAAAGAATTATATAAATATATCTTAGAACTCAGGTCATATTACGATTATAACACGCTGTTATTAATAAGCAATTCTCCTCAATACCAATGCACTGTCTAGAGGCATAATACGGTGATAACATTGCCTTTTTCTTGATTGAATAAATCATTTTTCACAAGAAAACTTCAAATGATAAAAGATTTTACTTACCTACTTAATAATATACCAACCACTCCATGTGCATCAAACAATCAAACCATCGAACACACTGACACTAGCACAAATATATTACAAACACACGCACGGACATAACTTAACTACGTATAGCGTATAGTATTAGAAATACAAAAATAATGAAGTCATGAAAGCCCAACGCAGCCCACCGTTATCAGTTATATTTTCATGTCGCGACACAACTAAAAAACAACTCGTTTTTCACAAAACGCAAAAAGCTGTTTGATACACATCGAATATGTTTTATTTAATTTTAGGCTAAAAATTAAAACATTTTGTTATAAGCAGATAGATTATTTTTGCACTTGGGGTATATCACTATTATTTACCCCTAATTTAGTCCTTTGAGTTGAGATACTTTTGAGGGTCATATTTGAAGATAAATATTTAAATTATTTAGTTATGACATTTTTGTCTTTTCAGTAATGGAACATGACACTTTTGATTTCTTATAACATCAAGCTTTTTGAGAGATTTTATTTAGTTTTTGTTTCGCCTAAAAAAAAGAAATGCCAAGTGCAACTGAAAAAGACGTTCTTATTCAAACACAAACAAAATTCTTATTCATGGAGCAAAAATTATTTTTATCCAACTTGGACTGAAAAGCGGAGATCCCAATTAGAAGGGGACAATATACAGGGTGTTAATTGAAAGCTTTTAATGCAAGTATTTGGAATACTACAAAAGTTAGTACAACGCGATTTGGTATAAATGTTATTTTAGTAGGGGGAAGTAGAACCACCATACATCAGTCAAGGGGCCAGTCACCCCCTAGGCGCCCCCACTACCACTTTAAAATTTAAAATTTGTTGTACCTCAAATGAAAGGCCTCATTGAGTAGTACTTAGCTGCACAAAAAAATCGATAAAAAAGAAAATTTGTAGTTTGAAAATAACTTAAAGGTAGAAATCTAAAAGTTAGTTGCTTCCCTTCGGCGGATTCATCCCCAGACGCGTTTTGCTGTATAACAGCTCGTCAGTGAGGCTATAGAATCCGACGAAAGAAAGCAACACCATAAAGTCTACTTGACTCTGAAAGATGGATGAATAATGGCAGATGTAGCCTTCAAGCGACATCTCGTGACAATCAAATGCATCACCTGCCTCGCCGGGGCTTTGGAGGAATTTGCTTCTCCGTTTCTGACTGAGTTTTGTTAGACTGGCCAGGTGATGCAATTGATTGCCACGAGATGTTGCTTGAAGGCTACATCTATCATTATTCAACTAAAACGTAGTTCATCGTCAAGTAGTTCAATTATTCAAACTACTTGTAACAACTGTTAAAGATGACAGTATAACTGATTGATTGATAATGCTGGTATTCACTGACACCCAACAGGTATTAAGCTCCACCGCTAAGCTTGCGTGGTACAACAAACGTTTCGGTTCTTTAGCATTTTATATCTGAAAGAAAAATTGTAAACAACTAAAATTTAAACATTTTCTTAGATCTCCAGAACATTTTTAAAACACGTAGTATAATCTTCTTTTCGGCAAGTTAAATAAGATCGTTTCTTTTCTCACTTAGTGGAATTCTTATTTCATAGGCTTAACTAAACGCACTTCATGTTTAGAGTTTTGTCTATCTCTGGTATTTTTCTTTTAAAAATATTCACCATTTGAAATGTCGCATCCTTATATACAACAATACTAGTAACATTATGCCTTTACTATTTCATACAAAAATAATCAAATCCAATCGACAGAACATGTATTATTTCTCGGTGTTGAAATTGATAGGAGATTGGATTGGGATTGGGTGCATGTGGACAATGTTGCAGTAAGTGTGTCTAGGTATTGTTATGCCTTGAGAATAATAACTCAGAATATTGGCACTGATGCTGCGATATCTACCTATCATGAGTGCATTCACTCTAAAATACGATATGGTTTTATATTTTGGGGTAATTCCACACAAGTAGAGAGAATTTTGATACTGCAGAAGAAATGTATTAGGTCTTATTTCGGTATGAACCAGTTTGACAGTTGTAAGTCGGTTTTTATTAGTAAGAAATTATTAACACTAGTGAGTATGTTTTCTTTATGTGCATGGTAATAGGAACTTGTTTGAGAATGCAATCAATAAGCACAACTATTTGACTAGGCAGCTACTTACAGAAAAATTCAACTTCACCTATATTCAGAAAAATGTACTGTACTCGACCATAAAAATATTTAACAGTTTCCCAGAGAGGGTAAAAAAGTAAAAAACCTGTCTGATAGTTCAGTCAAGACGGTAGTATTACAAAACTTAATTTAAAAGGCCTATTACTCTGTGCAGGAACTTTTTAAAGACTCTAACAGGTCTGATTTGTTTTAGCTCGGGTTATGTTGTTGTGTTTCTATTTTGTTTTATGTTTGTCTTTCGTTCGTATTGGCTGATGTTTGTGATATAAGAAAGTGTGGTGCACTACAAGTATAATTTTATAAAAAAAAATATTACTAGGATATTACTGAATATCATCAGATAAGTATAATTCTACATGTGAGATGTGGTAATTATAGATAAGAAGTGTTATCTTACGTTCGTATCTTAAGTCAAAGCTGTTCAATTATATAAATGATATGCCGCTTAGGCTATTATATTATTAGGTTAGGATGCTTGTTTATTTGTTTATATTATAGTGATTATATGTTGTTGTAGGGATGTTTCAGCATTTATTTCTTTCTTTCTTCTATTTCTTTTTCCCTTTTAAATAATTAAAAATTGTAAGATATTTAAGTTTTTACGCGTACTTTTTATTATAGGTACCATCATTGGCCCCTAGTTATCTTAGACAGTTCTATGCCAATTGGTTTTTGTTTGAACAACTAAATAAATACATACATAAATTATGATTTTGACTAAATCGTTGCAATTAGTTGACCCTTGCAGGATAATTAGCAGGAGACATTACATGTACCTTTTGAACGTGATAAGTTTGACGTGAGCAGTTTTTCTCGAAGGGTCTCATGAATAACCCACCTTGTCGCGTGAACTTAAACCGACAGTTTTCTTACACTATTATAGGGATTATCATGAATCTTGTCCAGAAATTTCTCCTCTAACTAAAAGTTCCTAACTCTTCATGGAGGTTCCTCTTCACCATGATGCGGCAAAAAATTTTTCTAAAATATATTAGCAAAAGATTAGCTACTTTTACATTTTTTTTGTTTCACTTGACTTTTTACGTTTCTCTTGAGCTAAAATCAACCCTTTTAAAAGGTCTTCGGTGCGAAGAACGTCGATTTGGAAATATATTAGAATAAATTCTTCTCGTCTCTACACAAGTACCTAGTGCTTGTGCATAAATTAGATGCATGTCTGCATATTCACTATAGAAATAATCCCCCAAGTCTTATGTACTTAATCAATCTTTTAACAACAACGTATACTGTACTTAGCGACCACATGGCTGGTCAACAATATTGACGAGTCGCCAATGGTTTGGAACCTTCAAGAACCATTTCAAAGCTAACTTGACAACAATACGGGCATTTAAAATCGGAGTCGGCTCCGATTTTCACAATGATAGTTAATGGCAGAGACTTCACACTGTTTTAAAAATGTGCCCATTCATTTGTATTGCGTTCATCAAGGGGTGGGCTCTTTTGAAAATTAGATCGGGGCGCCGTCAGTCATAAAAAAGCGTTTTTCTTATGATTCGTTAGATTTCATCATTTGGTATCTCACCCAATGGATTCAGAAAAAATATTTTTTACCCAAAAAAAAATTCAAATTTAGGTGTTTGAATTTGGTGCATTATTAGACTTAACTATTTAGGTTTCTACGTCAAACAATAGCTCTTTTATTAACTTATCTGAGCGCATTGTCATAAGAGCGCGTTTGTGTGGCGTTTTAAATGGTTCAGTGTTTTATTTTCGGAATTTTTGGCTTCAATTGACATGCTTTTCGAACGACGGGTGGCCGAACCCGGTGACGTGGCATTTATGTCCGGTACGCCCTGAGAAAAATTCTACTCTTTGGAGAAAAGAATGTTTCATTGTTTTGGGTACCTATATACCTAGGTACCATTGGATATATCTTCTGTTATAGATTCCTGTGTACATGTAAATACAGGACGACAGCAAAAAAAGCGCAGTAGAAAATATACTCACAGGCAAACCAATCGATCCAACCAAGTTTTCGATGAATTTAAATAGCAAATAACTTTTATATTTGATGTCGGATTTAAACGAATTTCAAAGAATAGTGTAGAGTAATTAATGGAAAAACGCTCACATTTTAAAAATTTACTAAAAAATAGGCGTACGTTTATAATATACAGGTTTAAAAAAAAATATGTTTCTTGCCATAAGTTTAAGACACTCTGTGGAGAGGCGAAACAGTATATTGTTCTAAATTAATTTTAGTCATCAAGCCACATATAATCTCAAAATTTTGGTTTTTGGTTCACCGCCATATCTGTATTTTTGTGGAAAATATGGATTTTGTAAGAAGACATTGCAATTTCCAATAATTTTTCTGTACGAAGAACTAAGGTTGCTATGGAGGATGATAGTGACAGTTTTGTTGAACCATCCCATCCCTGGACATGTCATTTATGGCTTTCCAAAGCTATCAAATTATTTTTTGTAAATGAATGTGTATTACTTCTGATGTGTCTTCTTTCTTTTAAAGCCTGACAAAGCCGTTGCTTTAATCCAGGATGGACGGTCACAGTATTACGTGGCAAGAGATTTAAACGTCACAAGAAGTAAAGTACAAAGGGCTGTAAATATTGCACTAAATATTTTACGTGACCGAAGAGTAACTTCTGTGGAAGTAAAAAACAGATTGGAGGACGTATGGCAGGTCCAGGTAAGCAAGAGAACGATAAGAAGGGGGTTATCTGACATTGGATTACACGCAAGAAGACCTGCAACCGCTCCCGAGTTGCTTTACCGACGAATCTAGGTTTTGTCTAAAGAACAGGAGAATGCTTTGAGCAAAACCGTTTTTCGCCTAGCGTAAGCTATGGCGGAGGTTCCGTTATGGTGTGGGGTGGCGTGCATTCGTCAGGTTTTAGAAACACATGTTGTTCCCGTTGCTTCATTTGTGGAAAACGATTTCATGCTAATGCATGGTAACGCTCGACGCATGTTGCGAGAGTTGTTAATGAATATTTAGATGAGGTGGAAATTCCAAAAATGAATTCCCCCCCCCCCCCTTTACAGGGGATTAAGTAAATTTTTTATTAAAAAAGTTTGCACTGTCTCTTTTAAAAAATTTACAGTCCTTTACAAAGATGCAGCTGGGGAGGACATTGAAAATGCCGAAGCAGAGTGCAACGCTTGTGACTATTGTGAGATTTGATATCTGCGAAAACTCATAGACTTAAATGTAATATTTAGGTAGTTGATATAAGTTTTATTTATTCATAATTTAAAAAAAAATAGTAAAATAAAGGTTATAAGCTCTAACGCGCCTCTAAGGTATGGTTTCGCTGGAGCAGTCAGCGGCCGCGGCTGGCGTTCATAATTATTGGTAGCTCGGTACTGGTTTAATGCGATTACACGGTTTCACTGCCGCAGCTCGGCGACACAACGTTCGCCGTCGATTGCAGCGGCTGCGTTCGGACTGCTAGAGAGCCCAGTCCAGCCGCGATCGCTCAGCAGAATGCCACAGTTTTCGGCAATTGCTGACGAGTGTTTGATAGAGGAGGTGCAAAAGTACCCCCCCCCCCTTTATACGCCTATGAGTACGAAAATTACAAAAATGTTGTAATGAAAGAAAATGCATGGAAAAAGTAGAAGCAAGTGTAAAGAAGAACGGTAAAGTGTACAGAACCATTCTGTTTATTTTTCAGCATTACATTACAAAGCTTATAATTATACCATATTCAAATACAAGATGCATACAAAGGAAACATCGATCAGTACTTAATGACAACCGTAACTCAATTTCGATTGGTCAATCAAATTGTATCGTTTGGTGTTATTGTTTGTTATCGATATTTTGATATAAATATTTGCGTTTTTGACCGTTGTATTTGAATGTATACAGGGTGTTTCAGAAGTACTAATCTGAACTAACCTGAACATGTGTCGGGAGTTGCCCCGTTTTTGATGTACAGGGTGTTAATTTTTTTTTTTTAAAAATCGTTTTTTTATTATTTTTGTACATATCCTTTTCCCGATTTTATTGAAATATGGCAACGTCATTCATAATGATAAGAGGCTTAATTAGCCCTGACTAGAATAAATTTGTTAAGTCCAGTGGCGTCCCGGGGAATACTTCAACGTATATTATTAACAAAAAAATGTACGCCACTGACTTTCTTCTAATTTTGAGATTTTTTTCGGATATACCAGCTAATGGTACAATTTTAAAATGTTTTGATTCTTTGACATCTTAATCAAATTGATTTGTTTACTTGGTATGCTGCAGCTTTGATTTAAATATGGTATAGTATAAATTCAAGTGTTAATATGACGTTTGTCGAAATGTAGGAATTTGGGCTAACATCTCCTCTTCGTCTTCTTCCTCCGTTCCTCCAACAACAGCATGCAACTAATGTTATCGGCATTCATTATAAATCATAGATAAGCGCTTTCACTACGAAATACGAATATGATCTGAAGCGCGCTGCTCCAGCCGCGCCAGCCAAACCACCCTGTGGCGACGGCCGATTGCTACGCTCGATCGCGAACGCCACCCGCACCCGCTGACTGCTCCAGCAAAACCATACGTTTACTCTCGACTTGGTCTGATCCCGTCGTCCTTCGTCCCTTCTTCCTTCCCCGTCATCATCGGGCCACCGGCTCGGCGGCCGCGGTTCGCGTAGTTCCGCTTGTGGATCATTTTAATTCGGTGTGACGTATGGGATAAATGCAACACAATAATTTCGTTGAATTCCGTACCCATACTAACGTGCCCGTGCGATAATATAAACATTTTCAATGTTAAAAATCGTATTTGTGGAAAAAGTAGAAACTGTCACGGTCATTCTCCATAGCAACCTTAGTTCTCCGTACAGAAAAATTATTGGAAACTGCAATGATTTTTTAAAAATCAATATTTTCCACAAAAATGAAGATATTGAGATGAACCAAAAACAAAAATGTTAAGAATAGATATGGCTTGATTACTAAAACTAAACCAAACTAAAATTAATTAGAACAATATACTGTTTCGCCACTCCACAAAGTGTCTTAAACTTATGGTAAAAAAAATAATTTTTGTTTGAACCTGTATATTATAAACGTACGTCTATTTTCCAGTAATTTTTTTTTGTTTAAAATTCGTTTAAATCCGACATCAAGTAAAAAAGTTATTTGCGATTTAATGTCATCGAAAATTTGCGTGGATCGATTATTTTACCTGTGAGTGTAGTGAAGAAGGGGTTGAATTTTAAGTCCCTCGTTCGTTCTCAGGGTAAAGCTTGGCTATTTGCATTTGTAAGTAAAAAAATCCGATTGCACCCCTATACCGCATGTAATAGCCTGGGGGTTGAAAGTGGCCATAGTAACAAGAATATCAATAAAACAAAGAAACAAAAAGCACGAGACGTCGACTTCTCTGCGATATATTGCCAATGAAAATTCATGCTTACCATATAAAACTAAATTATTATTATTATTAATAACGATTGTGGGTGGGGCAGAAAATCTCCACACGCAGTCGAAATAGATTATAAACGAATGGTTTGTGTGGGAATAGAAAACGGAAATAAAGCTTTGGAATGCAACATGAGAATATTTAACGATAAATCCTGTAGAGAAGAAATAGGAATGAATAATGCGATCTACAAATGATATATTTAGGTGTAAAGGAAGGAGATTTTTCTGCTGGTTAGCAGCTATAGACACACGACACTAAAAAAACGACAGACGCACAGACCATTCACAGTCCAATCCTTCAATAAAACCAATAACTTGTGCGATATGTCATGGCATTCTCTCTGCACCTATGCGGGACGAAGACATAGGCAAGAAAAAGAGAGAACAGCAACAGCGATAGATAAAGACAGAAACTGTAGAGTTGCAACAATCCTAAACTCGTGCGGGTGTGAGAAAATATCGCGTACACGGTTCACAACAGATTTTGCTGCCCCGGGCTAGAGCAAGATCAGAGATGTGGTCCTGCAATGCAACGTTGTCAGATTATTTTCTTTTACAAGAAAATCAGCGATCCAAAATCAAAAAAGCAACAGTACTGTTACCTTACTTTCTTCCTTGTCTTCTTCTTCTTCATATTCCACTTATCTTTTTTTCTTCTTTTCTTTCTTCTTCCTCTTTTAATGCACCCTCAAATTGCCATAAACCGGTAAATCGACTTGAGAAAACAATAATCGACTTACTGCCCAAGCCGGCAACGTGGTCTCTTCATTCATCTCCTGCTGCAAGGAAGACTGTTCCCGGATGACTTGATCCGAAGACGTGCCTCTGCGTGCCCACTAAAATGCTTAATGACGATGTTAAATATGTTTTCATCTCGTCAAAGGAATTTTACTTATATCCTTCTTGTTCGAGAATTTTATGGAGTAATGATTGTGTTTATGATGATTATTAATCAAGAAGCTGAATTTTTGTGTAATTTTAATATGTACCTACATCGTTGAATAAACATATTTTGACAGGAGGGACTGGGAATACTTTAAAATTATATCATTAGTATAATGGTTTCCGAGATGCGACCGCGACCTATAATGTTCATGATCAATTATCTCACATGATATCTTATAAACGGAGAGGTTTACCACTGTCGAAACATTCGAAATCAAAAATGATGACTAATTGGTATACACGGCTCGAAGGCATTGCATTTCAGTAATGATAATGGTAATGCCCAGGCAGTCATCGAAGACTAACAGTATTATATAAATGAGCCTTATGAAAACGACGTCTTTACTTTGGCTCAGCTAAAAGATTATTGGCGACTGACACAACATAGGTCATGCTCATCTGTTACGTTACGAGTATTAGTTGACAAAGATATCTAGAAAAATAAGGTATAATATGTTAAAAAAATGCTTTTATTAAAAGATTGTTACCCATACACTGTTTAAAATTTCGTGACTATTTTAACACCAAATGAACACCAAAAGTGGTCTATATCGATACAAACCAAAACGGTGTTAAATGGTGTTAAACTCGTACACCTACAGAAAAGTAAAACTTACACCTAGATGGGATTAAAATAGACTACTAATTTAATCAAAATGTAGTAACTTTTACACCATGATGCATTCGTTTTAACAACTATTTGGTGTTAACAGGGAATCAACTTTACTCCATAAAAAAACAATTCTACACCAAATTTTGTTATGTTTAACACTATATAGTGTTATTATAAATGTTTAATAAGGGGTGAAATTTACACCATAAAAAACCATGTTTCACACCATATACAGTGTTAAATTTAACTTACCAGGGACTCAATTTTACTCAATAAAAGAGTCATTCTACACCAAATTATATGATGTTTAACACTATATGGTGTTATTATAAATTTGATAAGGGGTCAAATTTACACCATAAAAAACCATGTTTCACACCATATAGTGTTAAATTAAATTTACCAGAGACTCAACTTTACTCCATAAAAAAGTCATTCTACACCAAAAGCGATTTAAATCTTATCATGAAAATGGTATCTATTTTATTTTTGAAAAATATTTTACGAAAATGAAATAAAAAATCTTGATCGGTACTTTATAACTAAGTACCTAGGTACCTACTAGTTTTTCCATTAAATTATTAAGAAGAAAGTGTAAAATGCTTGAAAATTCCATTTTTTTCTGAATCTCAAACTTTATTTCTAATAAGTATCCCACCCCAGTGGTACTAATCTGAGATTTGTAAAAAAAAAACTGTTAAACAAGACTTACTTTATTTTATTACAAAAATATTTTATAACAAAAATAGGTACAAAATAGCACAAAAACTTGTTTAAAAAATCGTAACTGTGTTTTGGTATCCAATATAGTCAATATAATATACCATGTTGTGGGCTTGATGCAAAAAGACAACATTGGTGACTTTTAAGATCTTTGTACATTTCGCTCTAAAAAAATATTTAATCAATCAAATTTTATTGATGAGCATCATAATGCTGTACTATATTTTGCAACGATATACAATTTATATACAAAACTTAAACAAGGCTTTTAATGACAAACAAGTACCTAGGTAGGTACCATTTTGAATTGGCCTTAGTAAAATTTATTACATTATTTTTAATAACATTTAAGGGAAACTTACGGGAACTAACCTAACTAAAACCCGAGCTAAAACCATAGTTGTTCGAAAGATGATAATACAAAAATATATGTAATTACCTTTTAAACATCCAGTTATTGCAGGTTCTCTATTATAGTCTGATCGCAAATCCAGCAATCTGAATAAAAATCCCTTTTCAACCTCTTGTATAAAAGTTTTGAAATCTTCAGGTTCAATCAGGCAGCCTGCATTGTCAGAAACTTTAAAAAACTCAATACTATCTGGTGGTTCTTGCAAGAATTTTTTTAGTGCTACAAATGAAAAAAAAACTGAAAAGTTGGCCAATATAATCAAATAAGTACCTAATTATATTACTTAAGTTCTTTAAAACATTGTACACATTTAGTACCTAATGTCTAATGTGTGTAGGTAAAAACCTTCTAAAACTAACTGAACAACGCCACAAAAATGATAACAGAAAAGGCTACTTTTTTTTTACACTTCAAATGGAGTATAATTAACACCAGAAAAATAGTTTAAAATTCCCCATATATTCCGCAAGAAAAATATGCCCTGTGGTTTAGGCGGTAGTTATTTTAAAAAAGAAAAAAAATATAGGTGCTTTAGGTACCTATATATCTATACCTAGTAATAATAAAACATAAACCAAAAAATTATTAACTGTACCTAGGTAGTAGGTACCTGTATAAATAAAATCATATCAACTCACCTTGAGTAATAAATTCATGATAGGTTGCTTCCTCCCTGTTTAATGAAATATATTTTTGTATGTTGTTATATTCAACTTTAATAAAAACACTCATTTTTTCTCAAACAATGGACAGAACACAGAACACTTAAACAAGTCCGCATGGAATGGAATTAAACACGTTAAAACAGAACGACGTAGATGGGCAAGGCGCACCGCACATTCTTCCCGCTCGTGCTGCTCTACTCAATCCACTCAGAGACAGGAGAGAAGATTGCGACGTTGCCAATAATATATTTTAATTGAAACAACACCAAAGAGTAGTTGACAATTCTTTGTGATTAGTTTTTAAAACACTAAATTTACTGGAAACATTTTCTTTTATTATTGTTATGCAACATAACTATAAAATCAAACATTTTAATGGTACAGTAGCGCGAAATAAATAATTAATAATCCACCAATTTCCTTGTATTAAAAAGTATCAAGGAAAAAACCAGCAATGTGACAACTTCATTTTCTCTCCATATAATTATTCTATTTAACTCGTATAAGGGGGTGAAATCAAATTTCTTTTCAGTGTGAACTTAAAATATTTACACCGCATGGTGGTAAATTACGTTTTTACTTTTAACCAACTGATGCGGTGTTAAATTTAACACCATTTGGTTTAAATTTCGTACACCGTTTAGGAACATCGTTTCACACCGGCAAAATTTTTAACTGTGTAAAGGCTTTCCGGAGAATTCTAGAGAAAGCTGCTATAATAACATAGGAATACGAGATTCTGTGGGAGTTATCTGCGTTATGGTATAACAATAAACAAATTGCCATGTTAAGGACACCTGCAGAGAATGGGCAATGAAGAGGCTACCGAAAACAAACAATATTATACCCCTCACAGGAGAGTCGGAACTACATATTATTATCATCTAACACAGAATAAACTCTGTATTGTCATCAAGTTTTATATTAGTGCCCAGTTAAAAAAAAGTATGATTGGGAAAATGTTTGGAAAAAATGGACGTGTAATATGAACATCTACTATGAGGCAACAATTGAAGAGAATTTAAGAGAATTCATTCATTGACTGAAGACGGCTAGAAAGAGAAAATGGTATGTGTCTGTACTAAACATCCTTATAGTATACAAGTATACTCATTACAATTAGCAGCAGCGCCGGTTTAACCAGGGGTCTTTTGGGTGCTGTAGCACCGGGCGGCAAAATCTTAGGGGCGGCGCGCGAAGCGCGTTACGACCCTTAAATTGTCAATGTATCCTCTTTATTATTACTTTTTTATTTTAATTTTTGTTAAAGCGTTGTTTTATATTTTATTTGTGTACTGGCATCGGCATGACTTTAATTTAGATTTATTTAGGTATGTTTTTTTTATTTTATTTTTGTAAAATTTTTTGTACATTTTTTGAAATAAATGCTTTCAAAAAATTGTTTTGTTTATGTTGTTTTCGAACGAGCGGGGGGCGCTGCGTTTTTGTAGCAGCGGGCGGCAAACGACCTTAAACCGGCACTGATTAGCAGAAGATAATCCAGATTGCAGTTTTGTGAGGAAATGGTTATTGGGCAGATATGAATCCCCGTTGGATGAGGGAAGTAGATAGACAGTGGGCTGAAATTATTGGGAATAGAGTGAATGGGCCCATATTTTTGATAATAACCTAACTTCATTTCTACAGCAAGAACTTGTACCAAATTTAGCAGTTTTGTTTCCCAATAGCAAGAAAAAACAGCAGTTTTAAAATATTTCACTAATTTGTCAAAAATTGGTACACAAGTTGGACACAAATAACATATTAGTATTCTCTCTAGTTTAAACTTTCTGTTAAGTTTCGAAGTGGGTTAATTATTGTAAAGTAAGTTCCACAAATTACAATAAAGAACTGAAAATACCGCCCATAAATCTCACAATACACATGCCAAACACTGTGTAAATAAAGAATAAAAAGACGACCGACTTTGGACAATATAAACCTCAATTTTAGATAAACATAAAAAAATCATAGAAATCCGACACATTGCGCATGTGTCAAGATACCGCGAAAGGAATTTTCAAGGTGCATACTGGGGACATTTTTAGATTGCTCGGGCATTGGCTTTGTTTATCTACTGGTGGGAGTGCAGAGATTAGTACCTCGCACGACTTATTTAATTGACAAGAGGTAGATTGTGATGCATTAGTATTTTAGGGGCATCAAAAGCTTTCCAAAACCGAAATGAAAAATCCAGGTCATTATTTAAAAAAATTAAGTTGATGATACTCGCTCGGAGATGAAACGTCGGAATTAAAGTCTAAGCACAACTTATAGAGCAGAGAAGGTTGTCACAAGAAAGTGCAAATTATTTCAAAATAACTCTTCGAATATGATTATAGGTATATCCGGAAGTAGTCGGAATGTATTGATTATTTTGACGTCTCATTTCATTAAGCACTAAATTTTGCTACTTTGCCTCGATTTGTAGCACCCTGCATCCCATATTGATTAACGCATTTGCTTATTATCATAATATCTCAAACTAAAAAAAGCTTTAATTTAAGGGGTCGCATGCATAAATGGCTTTCCTCCACCTTCTTTCTCTACTTATGTTTCCCCGATAGGATTTGCCTAATACCCGTCCGCCCCTGTCTGTATCTAAAAAAATTCACGACGTAAAGTACTTCCCAACATATTTCGTTTGGCTTAATGACTGCAATAGAACCCCTCATAAACTCGGCTTTCGCTTTCGCAGAGACGTATTAACCCACATTTAATTTTAACGCCAGTTTATAATAACAATAGATAGGCACATTACTTGATTGGTTATCAAAATTAATCATGCAGGTTGGGATAATGGATGGATCCCTAATTGTTTATTACTGTCGGCAAGAAATATAAAGGATTCAAGTCTGGACTATCATGAAGATACCAACGCCGCTCTTTTTGAAAGCTGGTTTAAAGACAATTTGTTTTCAAATATTCCAGAACACAGTGTCCTTGTGATGGACAATACAAGCTACCACAGTCGGCAACTGGATGAAGTACCGAATGCATCGAGCACAAAATCCGCAATAAAGGAGTTCATGTCAAAAAATGACTTGAACTTCAAAGAAACGTATAGTAGAAAACAGCTGTAAGAAGTGTTAAAGGCATTTAGTATTAAAGAAGAGTATGTGTGTGATAAAATGGCGGAAGAAATGGGTCACACTGTGTTGTGACTGCCACTCTATTATTGCATTTTTAACCCTATTAAACACATGTGGCATGTGGCATCAAATTAAATCGAAAATGAGAACTGAAAATAGCACACCTACTCTTAGTGGCGGTGTAATAGAGCTAATAAAGAAAGTTTTCGGTGACATTCCAGATGAAAGTCGGAAAAATTCGGTTAACAATGTCTTAAAAATTGAAGACTCTTATATAACTACACAACAAAACGAAATACATCCTCTTATTATAAATGTGGATGATAGTGATAGCGAGACTGAATTAGGAATAGATTAAAACGTTTTATAATTACAATTAAACCTTATGTTTATATATGTAAATATATTTTTTTAAGTAGGTATATTAATTGTTATTATTACTTTTACCTAAATGCGTGCAAAAAGTTGCCCTTTTCCGCACGCAAACTTTTCACACTTGTTTTGTACTTATAATAAATTAATATACATATAATACAAGTAATGGTAAAAATAAACATAATAAACATTGTTACTATAAGGTATTACTATGGCTTTTCATTTAACTACAAAATCCATTCCTGTGCAAAGCTGTACCCCTTATTTCATTTCATTTCAGCATAGACCAACATTTCAGTAATATAAACAGTGATGCCAGCTGGGGCCAGGTAGATCTCGCTGGTTGGCACGCTCATCGACAGTTTTATATGGGTAATTTTACCAAGAAATTCTTTAAATACGTAGGTTTGGCAATCGAACGAGTAACGGGGTTTCCTTGGGTGTTAACAATATAATAACCTATTATTGCAGTTATTAGGTCAAACGAAATATGTTCGGATAGACTTTACTTCCACCGCAGCTGACACGTTAAGATATCGAACGATGTGCCGATAGCGAGATCTCGTTTTCATAAGCCGAGTGAAAAGGTGCCCAAGTGTCAGAAGTTGATCGGCTAACTTTTACGGATTTAAGAAGGCAAAGGTCACCTCGTGACTCGGTAGGCTGGGAACTGGAACAGATACACTGAGTCCGATCCTGTGGCGTTTCGGGAGGCCCGCCAGGGATTCAGGCTCGCTACGGGCTAATCGGGTCTCTCGAGGACCTTTTACTGTTAGTCATAACACGGAAAATGTTTTTAGTTAAGGATGGCAAACGTTTAAAAGTTTTTATATAAAAAAACTTTCTCCCATCATCTTTGAATATCTATCAAATATATGTTTTTATAAACGAATTAGTTGAAGTAAGTAGGTTTAGTGTTGATAGAGATATGTTTGAAGCTTGCATCTCCATTACCCTCTCCCTCTACCTGATCTGCGCTGTTGGCGGACAATGTCTTTATATCCCTATTAGGATCCAATATTTTTTTGTGTTTTTTCACGTCTTTATGATATAGACTGTTTGTTCTGCCATCATCTTCAATTATTTTAGCAAAGAAACCGACGAAAGATACCCAGATTCTTCCGGAGATGATTTACCATTAAGATTCATAATCGACGGTCTTGTGCAGAGGTGTGCAGTAGGCGGTATAACAATGGATCAAAGGGTGCGACTGTCACGACATCTCGCGGTGTACCATCGAGGATGTCGCAGGAAGAGGCGGTTCAAAGCCAATCGAAGGATATTTTTATTGTTTAATAACGCGGAAGTATCAGGCCTTGGGAACATCAGCGACGAATTGTTTTACCACATTGTTATGGGGTAATTTGAGGTGAAAAGTTAAACATTATTCATATAATAAAAATTTTCATCTTCTTGAAGCATCAATAACAAATTACTGTTTACTGTTTTTTGATTTACAAATCCGCGCATATTCTCTTTTTATTGAAAATGCGATTTATATCTCACACACTTAAAAGTATCCCGCAGGCAGCACCTACAAAATCACAGAGTACTGCCTGCCAACCGCTACCGCATTTACATATTTATAGGAATGAAAAAATCGTAAAAATGCGGGGTTCCCAGCTTTTGCGTATTTATGGAACACACCCAGATAATTAGTTGGACGGTTGCACTATGCAGATGCGAAATTCGTGACCCATCCTGTGGTGTTCCATATAAAAGACCGTATTGATGGATTACGAGCATGCGTTCCAAGATTTACTTTGTGCGCTTCACGACTATATCGATGGTCATTATCAGTCTTATGACTGTGTTTACAGTCAAATAAAAGATTAATAGAGGGGACCCATCAACCTTTTTGTAAGGTCTTTCCAGAATTTAGACGTTCTCCAGATGAAATGGTTTGTGAAGGCGGGGATCAGGTTAACCTGATCTTCTTTGCACTGTAGTCTAATGGCTTATTGGGCTCCCCTGTCTTGTTAGAATAGTTCGGTTCCTGTGATTAAATCCAGTAGCAAGATTTTCAGGTGGGAGAGTGGCGACATGTTGACTTGTTCCAAATATGTTAAGTCTTCTGCGAGCCAATGCATAGGCGGTGTCCTCCTCTTCAGCACATAGTCTGCATTCTATGGGCCTGGTGTGAATTCCAATCCTCTGCAAGTGTTTTCTCAAAGGACAGTGACCTGTTAGTAAACCTATAACTTGTTTTATCTGAGTATGTTCCTATTGTAGCCAGCGTTTCTCTGGCGAGGTATAGTGGTCCACCGCTTCAGATATTGTTGTAGTGATCATCTGTTTATTGCTGACTTCACCAATTATTTGGACACGCTTAAGGCGGGTTCAGGATACCTATAATGAGCAGCTTCTGTCCTGGCTAGTCTGTCTGCTTCTTCATTGTCTGCTATCCCCGAGTGACCAGGAACCCATATGACTTCTATTTTGTTATTTCTGGATCATAGGTCTTTTAGGTAATGCAGACACTCAATCATGACCTAAGATGTGAATTGGGGAGAGTTTAGAGCCTTAAAAGCACCTGGCTATCTGATAGAATTTATCTACGTTGGTTGTGGTAGCCCGTTTAATATTCAGTTGGATACATGCTTGCATTGCATGAATTCCGGTCTGGTATACTGTGGCGTGGATTCCTAGGGGGATCCTGATGTTCCTTCTGGCACAGTTGTAGAGGCGACACGTGCGTCCAAAAATCAGGGTCGCAGTTGATGCTGGATGGTTTTTCGAAATTATAGGTCGTTTTTGTGGAGCCTGTACTCATTGCCATGAGATTGTCGTTGACAATATCTGCTGCTCTTGTGTGACTAACTTCTGTAGCGGGTTGTTTACATTTCTCATTGCTTTTCATTCGATATGCGC
This sequence comes from Polydrusus tereticollis, assembly GCA_963920685.1. Lineage (NCBI taxonomy): Eukaryota > Metazoa > Arthropoda > Insecta > Coleoptera > Curculionidae > Polydrusus > Polydrusus tereticollis. Next base: position 12,333,678 of record OY987333.1, read on the forward strand.
TCTTGCAGGCCTCCGTTTTGATGTATATGGCTAGGAGTGTAGTATAATTTCCATGGTTGCGGTTGGAGTGCGTCTCATTAAAAACATATGCCATTTTATTTATTTTATTATCTCAGAGTATATTCCACCAAATGAATTTCGTATGCGGTTTGGGGCATTCAATACTTTGGGGTGATCTAAAGAACCTGGTACCAAAATATTGGAAGAGACCATGGAAGAATTGAAATAAATTAACTTAACCAATGAAATTACATTGTAACAGCAAGCTTCGAAAGGCTACAAAGAGGATACCGATTTTGCTTTAAAAACAATTGTCATATTGAATACCTTAATTATTAGTAGTCATTGGCATTGCTGGAGAGTTTTCCTAGGGAGGGAGGACCAATCAGCTGATCAACCACCGCAGGGTTTCAATTTAGGTAAAACATTAACTAAGTTTTTAGTAGAATTGACAAATTTTGGAAGTAAGGAAGCAATTTAATGAGAGATAAAGCCTGTTCAGAGATATAAGAAAGTTACACTTTGCCTTTGAATGGGATTATCCAAGGGTGGCCATAAACAAACAATGAACGAATAAATAAATGCAGGTAAATTATGGTCCTCTACGTCTTAAAGTAAACTGCAAATCCGGAAGACGTAATTTCATTATTAAAGTAATAGTTTGGTGATTTTAAACCGATTTTTCCTGATTCAAAATGAGAGGGTCAATCCCATAAAATAAATTATGTTCTTAATTATTCTTACTTCGTGTGCAATTTGTTTAATCGTGTGTGAGTTATGGAAAATATGTGCGAGCCCAATGTATCTCAGTAGATAACCCCGTCGAATAGAAAAAAACACTTTTCTGTGGAAACTAAGGAAGTTATAAACAATGTTTATTCAACTCTTATTGAACGTGCGGTCAGCAAGCAAGCAGCATTAGAAGAAACGGCCACATTAACAAAAATTCCAACATCAACTGTATGGAAAATTGTGAATAATCCCATTTTAGCGAGGAAAAGAAGAACCGATACTGGCATTTTCTCGAAGTGATCAAGATATAATACGGCGTAAAATTTGCAAGTTATACGAGGAACAAGTCGTGCCTACATTAGATAATTTAATTAAGAGGCTTGAAAAAGATGATGGCGTTAATAGTGGCAGAACAAAGTTATGGAAGTGTATTCAACACATGGGCTTTAGATTTTAAAAAAATTAACAAAAGATAAGTTTTAATGGAATCCAGTAGAATTCTGGATGAAACCTGGTTCGACACATATGATACCCCAGAAAAGGGTTGGGTTGACTCAAGCGGCAAGTGTTAAACAAGCGCGCCATCAAAAAGAGGTAAACGAATTACGATTTTGCATGCTGGATCTAAAGACGAATGGATTCCAAATTAACTTGCTCTGTCTGCAAAAAACATTAAAGATTCTTCTCTGGATTATCATGAGAACACCACCGCTGATTTATTTGAAGATTGGTTGAAAAACAAGCTAATTCCAAATATACCTCCGAATAGCGTAATTGTAATGGACAATGCAAGCTACCATAGTAGGCAGTTGATCAAGACTCCCTCCTCAAATGACAAAAGCAACAATCCAAAACTACATGTATGATAGTAACATTTATTTTTAGGAAGATTACACCAAAAGGCAATTAATTGAGGCTTTACAAAGTTTAAAACTACAAAAGGAATACTTCTGTGACAATTATGCAATAAATCTAGGGCATAGAGTTTTAGGGCTTCCACTATATCATTGTATATTTAATCCCATCGAACCTGTTTGGCACCAACTGAAATCTGCCATTCGTCGTAACAATATTCGCCCTACTAAAAAAAAATATTAAGTGCTTTTCACTCAAAGATACTGTGCTGTGACCATGAAATAAATGGAGATTACACTGGATATGAGGCATTCTCCTTACAATATCAAATCTCAATCTACTAGGTTTTGAAAAATAAGGTTAATTGAAAATAACTCGACAACGGATAAAGATGTTAAAACGCAGTTTTCTCCAAAATGTACCTAACTATTTTCATGCTTTTCAAAACCATTATATAAGACGTACACCGTACCACCCATTTTTTTTTTAAGAAATAAGGGAAACCTGACACTTCACTTTTTTAATAAGCATGGAATTCTCTTTTAAACGAGAGTTTAATAAAATTGGATAGAAGAAGAAAGAATAGTATTGAATAAAATGTATTCACCACCCCCTTCCCCCCCCCCCCCCTAACTAACCTGAACTAACCTGACCCTGTTGTCGTTGATAGACGTTTTCACAAAGAATTGATAGAAAAAGAGCCCAATCATAATATATTGGAACGTAGTATTTTTTTCAAAAGCTCAGAAGATCAGCCAAAGTTTTTATGCATAACTGACCTACAAGAATGAACGGTAACCAACGATAATAAGACTTAAACATGAGAAGTACTACCGAAGCTACTACCACGTTTCGCATGTTCTTGTACGCACTAATCGTTTCAAAATTACCATTTTCATACGTAACAAGTTATTTCTTCACCAAGGGGTTTATTTACCGTGTGATAATCTGAACCTTGAATGGTAAAGAAGTCAATATTCTACTGATACTTTTTTGTCTGTATTTATACCTTCAAAATATTGTTCAAGCTTACTCCGTATGAGTTTGTGCACTGATAAAATTAATTATTTGATTTAAAACAAATTTCCATTGACTCAAATAAATATTTGTTTTCTATTAGCCAAACAAATATGTATTTGAAAAATACCAAGGGATTATTTGCCTCAATTAGTATTATCTGATTTGATACAAATTACTTTTTATTTGGAATTAATCACTGAATACAAAGTTCAAGCAAATATATATTTCCTTAATACTAACCTAACTTAAATAAGCCGCTTTAATGACTTAAAGTAAATAGGTTATAAGTCAAGTTAACAAAATATTTATTTGATTGATATTTATACATACTTTATCAAGTATATATTTAATTTAAAGTATATATTTGTTCTACTTTTGTTTTACATGTATTTGCCGTAACAACAACGTTATTTAATTAAACAATTTAAGTGATTGAATTTAAATAAACCGGTAATTTCCATCAAAGTCGTTGTTTTGGTATTCAAGTACATAATTGTTTAACTTGTCTTTTATATTTATTTAGACCAAGTATAATTTTATTTGGTTTAAATAGCTTTTTTTAAATTTTAAATATATCAGAAAGTTCATTCAAATCAGTTCTTATTTTATCCAAGTACGTGTTTATACAGACGTTACATTAAAATAAGTAATAAGTAGATCAAATCCCCTATTGCTATTGAATATGGTTTAATTAGTACCTATACCATAATAATCACAAACCTTATCAAATTGTTTATAGTGTTTAAATAATAAGGCAAACTAACAGAAAAAACACATTTTTGCCGAAAATGAAGGCACAACGATTTTCACATAAAAATAACATAAAAGTTAAAAGATAACCATCTCTTATTTTATTTCTTATTTTTATGTTATGGTTTTTGGTTCTATAAACGTCTTATGGCAGATCTGTAGATTCAACTCTTATTTTATTTGTATGTCATGTTATTTTGCTGTGTAAATCCAGCATTAATTGTTGTCCCCCTTAAAATATACGTCAATAAAACACTATAGAGAAGTTAATAACTTTGATAAAAAATTAAATAAAGGCAAATTTTGCAAATATTGGGTACAATAATAATAATTATTGTATAATATATTAATAAATATGACATTAATTATATTATATCTTTTACGTTAGAAGGTTTGATAGGTATTGAAATATGGTGAAAACTGAGAAAAACTGCCTTATTTGTAACACGATTTAAAAAAATACACCTAAGTAGCTATGATTTATAAAAAATACCTGGCTATATTTTTCTAAAAATTTGTGTTTAAAATTTCAAATTAGGTATTACAAGTATATTTTCTTTGCCTCTTATCTTATTTTTTAACTCGTTTCATGCGTAACTAAAATATTCAATTATAGTTTCCTACCTTGAAAAGTATCTAACAGATGGGATATACCCCAATCTTCTAAATAATTATTCATATTACGTTTATCCCCCATATCTTACTTTTAATTTTTGCTGGAACCAGTAACTTCTGTGCCACTAACAAAGGAGATTTCACTCTCACTCATAAATTTTTACAAGACGAGATCGAACACCAATAAATAATCAAAAACGCGATTATGATTTATCAGACCACTTTTGTATAACCAATCAAATTACTCAAAGCCCCATGAAATATTCGGCATTAAATGATTTAAATTAGGGTATTTAGTTCTTAACTTGCAATGGACTTAGATTATATAATTAGTTGTTTGTAAATATTTAGTTGTTTTATATTGAGGATTTAATGTAAATACTTAATTATTTAGTTTAAATGACCTAGGCATTTAAATAGTTCTCTATTGGGTGATTTAACTAGCGATTAACGAAATTTAGTTCCTAAATGAAAATTGGTTCGATTAAATAATTAGTTATTTAGATTTTGTTATTTTAGTTGTTTTTTGGTAAGATATTTGTTTGAGAGGTTCCATGATTTGACACAAATCCACCAACAGTCAAATAATTTCACAAATAAAACGAAATACTCTCATTTATTTCAGTTAAATAAAACTTAGTTAATTAAAATCACATTTATTTATTACCAATAATTATTCACCAAATAAATCAGATTATTTGATTAAGGGAGCACTGTTTTATCAGTGTGTGTAATGTGGGTGTTTCATTAAAAGAAATTAAGCATAAATGACCTCTTTTCAAGTCTACTGTCTCTTGATGCTGTATGGCCGCGTAGTTATAGAACACCCTGTATAATCAGTAATTCGTGATAAAAAAAAAAGATCCGTATTCCCAGGCACCAAGAAGCACGAAACGATTATAATAATAAATAATAAAATTGAAATGATATTGGAAAGTATGTAATATGAGCAATTGATTTATTAATATTGTCGGGGTAAATAATACATGAATACCAGTAGTAATCCAAACGGATGCGCTGCTCGTAATTCACAGCGCGGATTATCAAAGTTACCTCTTAGGTTTATAATTTTTTTTTTCAATTCGGGTCATGTTATGCTTGCACGTTCTACTGAAGCATAGCTTAATCTTGGAATAGGTAAGGGTAACGTATTGCCAACAGAAAGGGGCAGGGGAGCTAAGCCCCCCACATAGCATCCAGCCCACCTCAAAAAATTTAATGAGGTACATAGATTTCAGGAGTGCTAAAATATAAAACAGTCAATTATAAAATATAAATGTCCAAAATAATTATAAAAGTAAAAAAATGACATACAACTTTTATATTATAACGCATGAATAGTAAAGGTTTAAAGCAAGGGCAGATTTACTTCATCCACTATTTTTTATACTCTCGGGAACAGTATTACTAAAATTAGATAATATAAAGGTATAAATATAAAAACACCTGATAATGTCACAATTTAATGTAAGTAACCGATGTAAAATATTATACTTTTTAAATAATACAAGTTATTTGTTTCGTACACTACATAAATAGTGTCAGGGATAGAACTTATATCCAATCTTCACACATTTACAACTCTCTTTGAATTAGAACGTTTGTTTTAAGGTGATTCTAATAATTTATTTTCCTTAGCCGTTGTTGAAATTGCGCTTACAGTGGAGATATTCAAGTTTAGCTGCTACACGCTAAAAATTAGTAAAGTAGAAATAAAATATCTAGACCTTAGCATACTTTTTCAATTCAATTCTCTGTAATGCTGTCAAGGGTAACAATAGGCCATTGTTGTTAAGTTCTTCCTGAAAATAGCTTTTTAAAAAAGCTGTTAGCCTTTTGCACAGACTATTTAAATGCTTCGGCATCTTTCACAAATAGTAAACAACGTAATCGACAGAGATATGTATGTGCACTTTTGTTTTTCTTAATAGAACAGTTTTTGAATGCTATTTATAAAAAAATCTGAATTTTTTGTTCAAAAATAGACGCACAGCAACCCGGACCCACAAACAATTAAGGTTAGTTTCGCATGAAACGTCAAACCAAGCTAACGAACGAGCTGGCGCCACCGCACCGTTTACAGTTGTGTTCCCAACTAACATTTTTTGTTGCAGCTTAAGGTTTTATTTTAAGGTAACCGATATTTATAAAGGGTTTATAAGGAAGTTAAACTTTTATTATGGTTTTTCTAGTTTTATAACAACAATTACAAGTTTTGTAAGACATCTAATAAATACCAAAATACTTTGAGTTTAATAATATTGCATCTAACACGTTTCGGTTACTTCATCTGTAAATCCCTTAGTGTTGATTAATTCTAATGATGATTCTAATAGTTACAACACGAGGACTCGAGATAGAAAATAATGTAAGCAAATAATATAGAAAGGGATAAAGCGAAAACAACGTACCTACGGCGCATAGTTTATCATGCGCGTGCGCGAATATTCTTGGTGTTTATGAACACTGTAGGTCGCAAAGTAGGGTTTTTTAATGGTAACGAAAACGTGTTCTTTACCGTTATAAAACCTACATATGATTTATAAAGGTTACGCCAACCTCTCAGTTACCAATAAATGGGGAGTAGAAGTTTCTTATGGGACTACAAATTGGTCACCGTTACCTTTATAAGATTCTCCATTTAGGTGCTATAGGGGTTTTATAGGAGTAGCGGTTACGTTTCGCCAAAAATTAATAGATTCTTAAGTTTTATAGAACAGGTTATAGAAACGTAACGATTACCATTACAAAACAAAAAATGTTAGTTGGGTTGTCAACTATCGGCCAATAAAATTTTAATTATATTCATTTTTACAAGCTTAAATAAACAAAATATTTGCTACAAGTAGGTTCGTATCAAAGAAGAATACCTGAAATTTGTAGTAAATGCAATATCAAGTATTAATACTTTTTGTCCAAATTTAATTTCCTCTCAGCTGATTGATGACTTGCATCGGTTTTTGTTTTGCATCAACTGTATGTAATATTGTAAATAGAATAAACGTAAACATCTATCTGAATATAAATAAGTGAATAAAATTTGAACAGTTTGTTAAATTATAAGTGCTAGTCCCTTTGGATTAAGTGATGAATTTTTTTCATACAACTAACCATATTTTGATTTTGACTTTGACGAGTTAAAGCATAAAAATTATATTCGTGGCGAGGTGTTACATCCGGACTTCATCCTCCTTAGCAGCATTAGAAACTTGAGTTACTGAAATTTGGGCGTGGTCTCAAAAAAATTTTCGCCTGCCCAGCTATTTTTAAAATCCTTTTTCCAAAACGTCCTACCTCAATAGTGCATTATATACACAATAAGCCAAAGACTATCGGTGAAATGTAACATAATATCTCGTGGCGCTTAGACGCAAAGTGATGCGTCTAAGGTCACGAGATGTCGCCTTTAATTTGCTTATAGTTGGGTTGTTACCACTGAACTTTACCAGTAGAAAATCAAGGCTATATAGGCGAGCAATTTAAAAATGTCCCCGGTATGTACATTATTCTTTATTCTTTATTTGCACAGTGTTTGGCGTGTGTATTGTGAGATTTGTGGGCGTTATTTTGAGTTATTTATTAAACTTTCGTTAAAAACAGGGTTACTAGATTAGACTTTTATAGTGAGAAACAAACGCATGGTGTTGGCAAACGACCAAAATTCAGTTCTTCAGGTAAGTACCTACTACCTTCAGGGCCGTTCCTAACCGCCCCTTATACCATATGAACTAATTGAAATTTCTCTGAAATATTTTTACCTTAAATGAAATCACCAATTACAGAAAATATAATAAATTCAGTTTATTTTTTAATTTGGCAACCTAACATAACATTTTATTAATTTATTGGGGCAAACCATACACATATCTATTAATACATATGCTTAATAAGCCAGTCAAAAACCCTAAATAATCTTTGCTTTTCTTGCCTTCTTAATGCAAATTCTGTTATAATATCTGGTACATCTATATCTTCCGAAATGTTCTTTTCGATACTAATAATAGATAAGTCTGAAAGCCCTTCTTGTCCCATTATTGATCTGAAATAATTCTTTATTATTTTATGTTTATGAAAAGTTTCTTTCCCGCGATTCGTATGGCAATCACTAAGGCCCATATTCGCCGTATACCGATAAGCCAAGCTTAAGAGTTAAGCTCGCTTAACGCATCGATTTTGTATGCTCCGTAACCTCAAACGCCTTTAAGCTTGCTTAAAGTTAAGCGGCCAAATTTGGCGGCTTTATGTTTAAGCCTGGCTTTTAGTTAGATATCATAACCTCATTTTTTGTTATTGGTGTTATTTTTTGTTGTCGGTGTTTTTTGTAATCTTTGTTTTATATTCCCACAACACATAAGGAAGGTAGATTTTTGAATTTTGTGGGAGGGTGAATCTTAATAATAATAATGATGATGAAAATAGAAGATGAAATTATGCTGGAAGACGATATCGATATCTTAGATATAATTGATTTTGGATTTCCACGAACTTCCTCAACTCTTTTTTACGATTCTCATAACACTTTTTCAAACAACTAGCCTTCCTGAAAGGGCTATTGGTGGAAGAGGCACTAAATTCCTTTTCAATGTCTTGCCAGGCTTTTTCTTTACTTATTAAAGGGCTCTGTCAGTTTTTTATTGTCTTCTAGTATAGATGCAAATTTATATGCGATTATACGCATCAAATGAGCCCTTTCAGAGATTGAAAAGTTTGGTACTCGAGTCTCTTGGCTATCACACATATTTTTTAACATAAAATAAACAAGCTGAATCAAAATTATCCAAAAAAAACAGGTGTCGACTTCGAGGCTAGAGGCTAGTTTCAACTAAAATAAAAGTTTCTTTTCTTTTTTATCCTTGACCTAGCTTTTTCAATAATTTTTAGGCGTTGCCAAATCTATTTTAGGCTTAACAAAGCTTAGATTATTTCTTTACGGCGAATATCATAATATTTTAAGCGCAGCTTTGTACTTCAGCCTCGCTTATCTAAGCCATGCTTAAATGCTAAAACGGCGAATACGGCCATAAATTTGAAAACAAATAGATGAGGTTATTTATAAATAGGTATTGAATCACATTTAACGCGTTCATTTCAGGGGAAATCCTATAGGGTGCAACGTTGTCAATTTCATCGCACAAATCTTCAGCTATAATAATAATATATTCTTCATTTTTAGATGGATCACACATTTACATTCTGTAGACCTATTTGGTTCATCTGTTTTAAGTAAATTATTTAGTTCGTTTGAGAAAATTGAAAACTGTGACATGTCTTATTTGTTCGAACCTTTCTTTTATTTTTGATAATGCAGTGTCCAATATTACAACGTAAAAATTAATTTTCAATTGGAGCCTCATCTTTACATCCGTAGTTTTCAGTTGTTGAGATTGACACGTTCAAAATTAATATAGTGAAAATTATCCCGGTGCGAGTGTTTATAGGCTCAGGGCATAAACGAGTATTTTCCTGCAACACGATTTGATGGGATATTGGGTTAAAACCTGCCTACCTTAATACCTTAATGTGGCTGCTATTTTACTGTTTCCTTCATATTTCAACGTAAAAAAAAATTCTTTTTGTTTAAAGATCACATACTACATCCAAATGCTACTTGTATTACCCCTGTTTTTTTCCAGTGTGCTAAACATTAACATTCCTTCTCTTTTCTTACTAGTAAACCTTAACTGTAGTTTTGTAATATAAATAAATATATTAATAGCATAACTGTGTGTTTTCCTGTTTTACAGTTTTATAATGCGCTGCATTAGGACTTTACACAATTATTTGCGCACATGTTTCTCAAGTCGGAACGATGGCGGAAACTAAACTTTTCAAATTTCAATTTCCATAACTACACCCCAAAATACGCTTATACAGAGTGGCAAAAAGTCGCGCATAATGCCTGTAACTTTTGAGTTACCTCTTATACGAAAAAGTGACCTTTATGAAACTTAACAAAAAATCAAGGGTTTGCTTTAAGAATTGGTGTTCTTTACCAGCACCACGAGATGGAGCCATCTGGCTTCATTCTCCGTCTCATCTTTATGAAATTTGTTCAGTAAATTTTTCCCCACATTTCTACCTGCATGAATTTTTTCTGTCATTTCTGGTTTGGTTGCCATAGAGACTACTAACTTACTTTTTTTAAATGGAACACCCTGCATATTATAATTGCATATTTGGATTCTACTGGGTAAACTCTGAATTTTTGGTATTTTAAATTTTTATTTATTTAAAATTGTAACGAACTTTATAATAATAAAATAAATAGCCTAGAAAATTGAACAACTTAACATCGGAATATTAAACAAGTGAAACCTTATTAGTGGATCAGGTGTTCAAAATGACCACCATTTTCTGCTAAGCGAGGCGCCAGTCGATCCCTGAACCCGTCTACAACCTTTAAAAGAACGTCCTCTGAAATGGCCCGAATTTCAGCACTAATTCTGACTTTTAAAGATTCTAAGTCATTTAGACGGTTAACGTAGACTTTGTTTCTTAAGTAGTGTTCCCACAAAAAGAAGTCGAGCGGGGTTAAGTCCCGGGATCGCGCTGGCCAGTCAATAGCACCTCTTCTGCCTATCCAACGTCCTGGAAATTGTTCGCTTATGTATTTTGTCTAACATTTGCCGCATAATGCGCAGGTGCTCCATCTTGCTGGAACCATATCTGTTCGTTTATGCCATTATTTACACCCGGTAAAACCATTCTGCAAAAAGGAATTATGTGATTCCTGAGGAGGTCCAAATATTTCTCGCCATTCAAATTATCATCTATGAAAGAAGGTTCCACAATATGTCAAACCAACGGTGCCCGCCCAAACATTAACTTTTTCGTGCCTCTGAGTATGACCTTTCTGGAACTAGTGAGTATTCTCAGCAGACCAATAACGATAATTCTGTCTATTAACAGTTTCATTTAAATGGAAAGTAGCTTCATCTGAGAAAATGATATTTGTTGCGAAGTTATTATCATTATTGCATCTTTCCATCATCAGCTCACAAAATTCAGCTCCTCTATCAAAATCGTCCTCGTTTAACTAGTGCACCAACTTTATCTTGTAGGGATGCAACTTCTCCTGCTTAAACAAATTTTTCACTGACTGATGAGACACATTAAAATCCATTGCCATTGGCCTGGATGATTGTATTGGATTTTCATGAATTGAGAGCATGATTTCCAATGCTTTGTCTCCCCCGGTTGCTGTTTTAGGTCGACCTGATCTAGCGGCTTCCCTAACACTGTCTGTTTCTTGAAATTTCTTTACCACTGGACACACCGTTGACTGATTTATCGGAGGCCTATTTGGATATATGTCATTGAAAAGTTGACAAACCTGATCTAGCGATCTCTTAATATTTCCATAACCGCTCATTGTTAAAATTTCAACTCGTTGTTTCTCATTCGGATGAACCATAGTGTAAACAAATTAGAAATCAGACAACAGAATATTAAGCAGGAACTCAAAATTGACACCTCTCGCTGTCATAAAAACACCTTGACTCAACTGGTGGCTATTAGATAGGGATAATTATAATTAGAAAGTTTTTCATTTTTAAGCTATCATTCTCTCGGAAACGCTTGCAGATAGGTGAAAATTTGATATACAAAAAATTCAGAGTTTCCCAGTAGAATCCAAAAATGCAATCATATGCAGGGTGTTCCATTTAAAAAAAGTAAGTTAGTCCCCATGGCAACCAAACCAGAAATAACAGAAAAAATTCATGCAGGTAGGAATGTGGGGAATAATGTACTGAACAACTTTCATACAGGTCACTTTTTCGTATACGAGGTAACTTAAAAGTTACGGGCATTATGCGCGACTTTCTTGCCATAATATTATCCTGAGGAAATGACTGCTAATATCTTCGAATAATATTTTGAGCAACGAGAATTAATTCCCGATAATTTTGTCATAATCTTAGATAACGTCAGCTGTCATTTAAGGCGTAGTTAGCCTAACTTATTAGAGAAAAAGGAATATTATAAATTAACTAACTTAAAAAAATATAGGTACTCTTTGAGGACAGCATGTTAAAAAGGAGCCTTTAAAAATAGTACGAGAAAATAAGTTCAGTTTAAAAACTTTATAATAAGTCGACGAAATGGCTAAAAAGCGTGTTATCCTCTTACTTGGACTGCCATCAATTGTGTGTTAGATTATATAGATTTTGCTCGTACACAAAACCGTTTTTGTGTTTCCACCCCTTCGTTTTGATATTCGTTTCCGCGTGCACCTTTCCACTGCTACCTTGGGAACTGCTTGTTCAGTTAAAAAAGTCGAAATCACGCTTAAAAGAAATTACAGAGTTTAACCCAGGTCCAGGGCAAACACGGAAATGGCAAACGGTGGCTTCGTGGCCACCTGGGGCCGTGCAAAGTGGCCAATCGCGTGACGTCACGCGAATCGCGTGGTAGCACGGTAGCGAGATTCGGTTGACTTTCACCGTTATTACGGACGATTTGATCAGCAAAATTTTGAAATAAATAAATAAAATTTTTCAATTTAACCAAAACTTCATTTATATCTCAATTTCAATACAATTAATCAGTTCGTACACCAAGTCTTCAACCTTTACATGTATCGTCCTTTAAGTTGTACTTATTAATTTAAGACAACCTACATTTCTGCAAAACTCGATATTAGGTAAGTCCTTCTCAAACTTTATTTTATAATCACTGTTCGTTCTCAACTTTGTACTATCCTTCTAGTACCCCCTGATGATGAGTGCTTAAGCACTTGAAACGGGTCGGGAGCTTATAATTCACATTAATCATTAACCTGTGGAGGAAGACTGCATTGTCTCATTCACATTGCATTGACTCCACTGAAAGTATGGACTATTTTTTAATTTCAAATAAATAAATGTTTATTTTTCCAACGACATATTTTATAATGTATAGATTTCGTCACTAATGATTTAAGAATTAATAAAACCACCGCTTTAATACTAAAATTTAGTTACGATAAAACTCGGACGATTCATAAATAGTCTTCTTGATCAATAGCTGCTGTAAGGGCCAAGTATTTAGGTATGAATTAACCTTAGAGTTTACCTCTAACTTAATCCGTGAGTTAACCCAAAGTAAAATATATTGTCAGTTGTATTGGTTTGGGGTAAAGTATGTTTCTTTAGCTAGCTGCTAACTTCAGTTTGACATAAATTATCAAAATTTATTTCTAAGGTGTATATTATTATAACCTTAATTAACTTAATTAACTAAATTGAACTATCAGTTCAACTATAGCCTTCGACACTCTAAGGCCCAATCGTATAGGTTAGAATTAATATGAAGATTTACCCTCGAATTAAATCTAAATTTAATTATTAAAGGTTTCTGTTGCAATTTTATAGGATGGGGTTAATCCATAAAACTGCTAACTTCAGAGGGATGGGATAATCAAAATTGCTTTCTGTTTTCATATTTCATTTGTCATTGCCATGTCATTTGAAACTAACCTAACTTTGTATTTTTTTTTAGGTAATATTTATTGATTTGTGAGTTTCAAAGACATTCATGTCTTTGGTGATTTGGTAACACGTTTCTCGTTGCAGGGGTTGGCTAATCGCTTGAATTAGTATTTCTACAGAAGGTCTTGATATTCTAAATCTTGTAATGGATTCTGGATCTATCCAATTAGACAATCCAACTCAAAAACATTCAACGAACAATTCAATATGGCCGTTGAAGGCAAGAATGTGGTAAATATATACGGATTCAATGCTTAGTTTACAGTCGAGTCCTGTGCTGTGTGTAGATATACACTTGCCATTGTTAGCAGCTACAATAACATTATCAACTTTAAGTGTTATTAAATATAAATACCAGAATAAAATACATATTGAACAACAATAACTTACACATACACACACACAATTCCAAAATAAATAAGAAAGTAACAGTTAATATATTGTACGTTTTAAAAAGTTCTCTACACGAATATATAGCAGGTACATTTTTAATACGTCATAAAATTTTCTTCTGGCATAGAAGAATATCTTAAGCCCTCGATGACCCACCCCACAAACAAACGCCATATGATATCCTGCTACCCACCCCAGCGTGATAGAGGGTTAAAAGTTGTTGAGTAGTTAAAACTGGGTGTAACATCTTAAACTAGTAAGAAATTGAATTGAGTTTAGCACAAAGTTACTGGCAATTCGGTTTCCATGATAAGAATCTGTCGACATCAATACCCAAATATCACGCATGCTCCATAAACCGGATTGGAATCCCATCAATATTTTAATCTGATGTTGCTTGTATAGACCTCTGACGTGATTGAAAAAGAAGTGCCTGGGTCTGCCGGATATTACTATGGATGTATCATCCGCTAAAATAATAAAGTGAACGCTTGGAGCCACACTAACCAGGTTACTAATATATAAAATAAAAAAAAAGGGATATTTGCAAACAAATGGTTAAACAGACTGGGTATATCTTGTGGATTCTCTAAAACATTACCAGCTTGTATAGTTTTAGAATTATTGCCATTTAATATTTTGGATTTCCCAGAAAGATCAGAAATGGCATTCTAAGACATTAGGCGCGGTGTATATATATGCACATATTTTTTAAAATTTGTGCAGGATATATGCAAAAATGACGTCAATATGCAATGAATATGCGGTAATAAAACAACTAAATTTTGATATTCTAAATTAAATTTTCATTTAATTAGTCGATTGAGTATTGAATAAAGATAAATTCAAGTTATAATATACTTTATTAAATCAGTTAACACCTAATACAGTTTTTTATATCAAAGTTATACTGATATTAATTTGAAAAATTATAAAACGCACCAGTTATTATGTGTTCTTCAAGGTTTTGAACTAAAAAATTGTGGCGTCTATCACTAAGGACATGTTTGTAAGAAGAAAGCGATCTTTCTCCATCTACTGAACTTATAGGGCAAAATATTAATTTCGGAACTAAGGCAGGTTCAATAGCTAAATTATTTACAGTTTTCCCTGACATTATGTTTACGACCTGCCTTAAAATCTTGAAACCTGTGTTTTTTTTTATTAAATTTTCCAATTTTGCCACTACTGTTTTTCCTACCTCACCTCGTATTTGTTTGCAATTTTGTACACATGTTTCTATTATATCCATCGACTCTGGTAGACTTTTACACGATTCCTCTAGTTGCAAGATACTGTCTGCTATAAATGCATAGTTACACTTAATGTACATTAACTGTTGTTCCACTTTAGCACTTTGAAATATTTCTTTAGACTTTATGATGCACTGTGAATCATCACCAGACATTTGTGAAATTAAGTCTTTTAATTTTTGGAAATTATCTGCCTAAAATATTGGCGCACGAATCCAGGTGCCCCATCTGGTCACAACAAGCTCAGGTGGTAATGGTACTCCGGGAAGATCTCCTTGTAAAATTGTACTCTTAAGGGGGCCTTTATGAATATCTTTTTTACATTTGCTATTAGGTCATTGACCAACGGAAAGGAAACTCTAATAGTTTCCGCAACCCTATTTAATCCGTGAGCTAGGCAAGTTACTTGAATCAAATTTCCATAAAAGATTTTTAAATTCTGTCCTGCCTTTATCATATACGGCACAGCATCGGACAACAGGACAAGAATTTTATCTGTAGGAACTGAATTCGGCAAAAAGAAATATGTTAAGGTTTCTTGAATAAAACGTCTAACTGTGAGGTTGTTGGTTTTCTTCCACTTCTTTTATGGCTATAAGGTAAGCTTCTCCAGGTTCTTCTTCTGTGAGTTTTCCGATCATTAAATTAACTATATAACGACCATACGAATCAGTTGTTTCGTCGACGACAATATATTTATATAGTTACCTCCAATTTCTTTCTTTATTTCATCTAGCACGGTACCAAATAACTTTCCAACGACATTTCTTCTTAATGTTGATTCATCTGGAGCATTACATTTTGTATATTTTTGCAAAAAGGCCTTAACTTGCGGGTTGGTTAACTTGTTTAAAGGAATATTAGCAGCCAAGAACGTTTTACATAGATCTTCGTTAACCTTAGCAATGTGAGACGACGTCTTAATGTGTTGGTCTATTTGAAATTTCTTTGAGCAGAGAACAATTTTTGAACAAGACTTGCAAAAAACATGGTCGCCGTCCAAAGCAAGTTCGGGGTAAGGCCTAATCCACGAAATACATCGTATTTTCGACATAGTCACCGCTTTTACTTTCACTTTGTTTGCGTTTACAATGCTAACTGCGGCTACGACAAACGACAACCTCAATAATACTGACAAACTGCAACAAATGTGAGCAAATAAATAATAATAGAAGGTGTAGGTAAAGAAATTCTAGTTAAAACATCTGGTCAGAAATGCCCACCCACTAATGGAATTTCTCAATGGAAGAATAATAGTTTTTTTTATTAGTTTATTACCTTATTAATTAGCCTATTTATTGCCCTTTTATCTTCAGACCCCGACAGCACAGGCGACACGGCGGCGTGCGACCATAAAACGTAAAAAAAAGAACATCCCAAAACATTCTTAGATATGCAATAGTTCTTAAAATATGCATTTTTTCCTTTAAAATCACAAAATATGCAAAAAATGCATATATATATATGCAAAATGCATAAAATCTGGTCTTTACTGATTATACTGTGATTGTACTTGTATTATAGTGTGTCCTTTTGTTTAAATGCAATACTAAGTTTTGTTGATATTAAAAAAACCCTGAAGAATGTTTTTGATGGAGATTCTAGCCCCACAACAAATCATGTTGGCATAGTGGAATGTTAAATAAAAAAATATTTTTAGTACACTTTCTTTATTTTATAGGCAATAATTTAAAACTAATGAAATCATAAATACTTTAGTAAGTAAAACATATTGCATCGACCACTTAGAGCGAGTGTACGACGAGCACTTCTGATTGCTCGTCGCATGCAAAGAAACATTGCTGAACCTCATTGATTCGAAGAAACTGAAATATTTTTTGCTGCGACAAAAAATATACAATTTATTATGAAAAACGCATTAACAACTTTACCTTAAAATTAGAAGCAATGCTCTTTTTTTCGGATTTCTGTACATTAAAACATTCGTATAAAATTGCACGTAAGTATCTAACTATATCTAAGCGAAACCTAAAACTACATCACAAAACTATGATTGAATAATTTAAAACTGGCATTTTAGTCTCTTGGCAAAATTTTCACAAAGCTTCTTTACAACTAAATAATGATTTATATCAAAGTATAGTCATTGTCAATATAAAATTGTTTAGTTACTTTAACAGCGTCTGTAAGTAAACTTTGTCAAATTTTTGTATGTTCTAACCTGATCATTTCAAAGTGTAAAAACTTAAAAAAATAAGTAGTTTTAGTCAAAAATCTTAAAGATTAAACAAAAATTCTAATAGTTAAAGTACAATTTTTAGACTAGACAACATTAGTCCATACAAATTTAGTAAATAAATTTTTGACGCATAAATAGGTTTATTAAAAATTTATTATAATATAAATTATATACAAAATATTAGGAAATAAATTAAAAATAAAAAAAGATTGGCAGAAATACTAATGTCGCATTACAGCAAGCATGACAAACCTTGCTGCTTTTTATTCCCAGTTCGACAACAATGCTCAATATTGGTCAGTGTAGTTTTTTATTGAAAAATAATTGCTATTTGTTGTACAATTTGTTTCTAGCGGCTTAAGAGTATTTCTGCGAAACTTAGTACTCTACAAGGGCAAAAATACTGTTTAATGTTAATCTAGATCTATTTGTTTTAATTAATAGTGGAGCAAACTGCTTCAATTAATACCTGTTGTAGTGTGTAAATGTTGGACTGGAACATGGATAGTGGATTGTCCTAAAAAACAGATACAACAACAATTAGAAACTAGCTATTTATGTAAGTGTTTAATTTTGGATTTTTTTAAATAATTTTTAACATTATTTAAAAAAAAATATTTAAAAAGCATTTTTCATAAATCACTTCTATGATTTATATGACTTTGCGTAGCTAGTTAGTAAAAGTAAGGCTTTTTGGTTATAAAAAGTGCCAATTTAAATGTCAAAATTACAAAAATGTATTTTAACGTTTATTTTGAAGAAAACATGCAAATTTTATTTGAAACCTTTGTAATTTCTTCGGTCTATTGAGATAGTTTCCAAATAAATGTAATTGTTTTTTTTAGATTTTTTAATTGCAGTTTTTATGGCCATATAGTGTTTTAAAAATCCTTAACCTAATAAAGCATTAGTATTAGTATATAATAAATAGTGTTTTAGTAAAAAAAATAGTGTTAAAAAGACGTCTTACACTGTAGAAAAAGAGGAAGAGCCCCTTTTAGCCCTTTTGCACCAGAGAGGCTATCACCTTACCGCCATACACACTGATTACATCTAAAATAGGATTCCAAAAATTAGTAAAAAAAAATATTTACATATTTTTTGTTAAACTTCAAGGACAATGTGATGTAAAACATGTGATACCTATCAAAAAAGTGAAAAATTAAACTAAAATATAACATAGCATAAATGTTTCCATAACCATCATAAACCATAAAGAAGTTACTTTTAAGGGAATTTAGTGGAAGATAATTCTTAAATCTAATAGTCAATTGTGGTTAAAAGGAAGTGTTCATGCCATGCAATATTATAATTTTTCTCATTCATGATAAGAAGGAAAACAAAATTTTGCTCGAATATTTAATCAATGTTGAGAACTAGAAAATTGTGCTTTGCTAGGATTTACGATTTACTTTTGATCCTGGGTCATGAAATTCCAGGCGTTAAACCTTCAACCCTAGAGCACAACATTCTACTGAAACTCAGACCAGGTAAAAAATTCACGGTGTCGGGTTTAGGAAACGTTTATCTTTGAGATAGAAAACTCCGAGAAGTATCTATAATAACTAGTGCAGCAGGTGGCATAAAATTATTGAACGCAACGTTTCCAGGACGTTCAGGTTAGTCTTGGGTTAGTTAAATGGCCAGCGCGAAGCCCCGATATGTGGCCTTTAGATTAATATTGTTGGAGCTCAAAGTCCATTATTAAACCCGGGAAGCTCCTGAATGGTAGACTACATTTCTACGAATGTCTGGGTCTTGGACCTGGGGCCATTTTGAACGATTTTCAAAAATAAATTTTTGAAATTTAGTTTTGGATATTATTTGCGTGATAATATAAAAATAGAAGAAGGTTACATTCTATACAGTGAGGACATAAAGTCTGGAAAAGTACATTTATTTTCTTGCATCTGTTAAGACTCCACGAAAATTATACAGGGTACTTCAAGAGACCTGGGAGGCTGTTAATTTTATTAAATGGAGCATCCTGTATGTTATTGCATTTTTGGATTCCACGGAAGATTTTAAACACATTTCATGTAGGATATCCTGTACCTAAATTCAACTGTTTTGAAAATATTGCCAGTTAAATATTTACATACTTTCATTTAGAAAGATCCCATGATACAACGTAAAATCTAGTAGAAATCTAGTTAGTATTTAGTTGTCACTTTGATTTGTTGTCAAGAGTGACAACATTGTCAATTTTCAACATATTGTAGGAGAATTACTTGTATCTTCTTAAGAATGCTTTCAGAGCACGAAATAATCGAAATTCTTAAGATGTTTTTGACTCGGGAGATCGCCAAAGATTTTCGGGCAAAGTTTGTGAACTTTCTAATAACACTTATCCAGAGCAAGGATAAGTAATTACAATATCTACAGTCAGCAAAAGTGTCAAAAAATTTCGTAAACATGATTGTGTAAAAGATCTTCCCAGGACAGGTAGGACAATTTTTTTTTAGGATAAAGCAGAGCAGTTCCATTTAAAAAAATTAGGTTAAGGGCCGCCCAGTTTCCTCGAAGTACCTACCCAGTATAATTTTTAGAAGTCCTAAAAGATGCAAGAAAGTAAAATAAAATCGAGGTGCCTGAGCGTTTTCTACTCAGGTGCTCCGCTTACCTGATAAAGATACTTTTCCAGACTTTATGTCCTCACTGTATATCATCTTACATAAACATCAAAAAATATTTATCTTCAAATCTCACCTACCTGCTAGGTGTTTGCTTTGCAGGGCGCAATGAAAGATATTTCAAAAGTATACACATTATTTTTCCGTTAGATATTTTAGGATAGTTATTGACCTGACCTAATTTAAAGTCCCTGAACTTTGTCCATTTAATGTTCCATTCGTATTAAAGTAATAAAAGAGGCTTTAAAAAGGGGTTGAAAATTTCACGACCCAAGTTAAAAAAAAATGTGATCAAAATATAAATAAACATTGGTAATATGCCAATCAGGCCTCTGACCTTTATCTTAATATCTCTGTACTTATTTCTCAAAAAAAAGTCTATATTATGCTTTAAAACTTGTCGCCTAGCGCTAATTAAACAATTAGCATTTTTATTACTGATATTATCATGTCACTTGCAATAATATTTACACTAACCAATTACAGCTTGAATTTTTAAGTATACCGCTAAACCAACTCAACAGGATTATCCCATCACATAAATAATCCGAGAAATAAAACCGTATGTTTTTCAAGTCGATTATCGAATTAATTAGTTTGCTTTGTTAAATTATTACATTGCCCATGTAAAACTTCAACTACATATTACTTTTATAGGTGTTAATTAAATTATTTTATACGATTGCAGCATGAGGTTTCAAGGTTTATAAAAAAACTACAAGGCAAATCCAACTGTATGGTTCTTTTCGACATGCAAGGAAAAAAAATAAACCCTCAATTCCAAAAAAGGAAATTCGTTGCACTGGCATGTCTGTACGTGCGTCTGTGTTTAGTTCGAGGCCTGCATGTATGTGGATCTTGAATACTTTAGGAGAGAAGGAAGCGGTTAATCTAATTTGGTTTTTAAGATATCTCGAAAAAACCCAAAAAGTTGTATTTTCGAAAATATGCTGTAACCTTTTTACTTTTTACTATTTTGGAAATCTGTAAAAATATTTTCAAAGCAACTTTTCCAATATATTTCATTTCCGCTAGATTAGAGTGTGGACACTACGTTTCGTTTTTCTAAAACCATCATTAGGTTCGTTTTGTATTATTATATGGGTTTCATATTTGTATTTATGCCTTAAGATAGCCCTTGATTTATAATTTGCGAAGCTGTATCGCTTCTTAATATGATGAATGAAATCTGGCTTTAAACAACAAGGAAATATTTATTCTCAATATGTCAAATATGGCAATAGCACTAAAACTGCACTAAACTTCATACAAAAACAAAATTTTACTTTTTGCTACCATAATCCAGGAACTAAAACAATCTGGTAGCCGGCGCTCATAGGCTCAACTAGGTTAAAATTGTAAAAAATAATTTCACTCGTTTAAAAGAGAATTTCGCGCTTGGAAGAAAGATAATTTTCCACTTTTTGTATTATTAGAGGGCATAAAAACGGCTATATTTTGGCGGAAACCGCGTTTTAACATCTTGATTCGATTTCGAGTTTTGTAAAAATATCCCTACTTTTCACAAATGAATTAGCCATCTCACAGATATATTGGGTATTAACTTCTAAAATCCGGTATTTTTAAACTTTGTCACTTTCGCCTCGCCTTCTCTAAATACTTATACATAATATGTTTCAAAAACAGGTGCTTGCAACTGTAAAAAAAACAAAAAAAATTTAAATTCAGTTTTTTTCTTTTTTTGAAAAAACGTTTGTTTTACCTACATTTTACTTAGAAGGAATAATTTCTATAATCAGTGCCTGTAGCCCTGGCTTCGAAAACATGTTATACAATATATAGAATGTCGGATATATTCTTAATCAAATCCAAAATGTAATTTTACATGTTTTACGAATTGGTAATATTTTTTTAAATTTTTTTAAATTATACAATTTATCTAAATCTATTTATTTTATGTAATGTTTAAATTCAATGCAGAATTAAATTAAAATACCCTTTAAATACACAATTTGTCTGGTGGGCCTTATTACACTCAGGTACCCTATCTGTATCATGTGGAAGTCCTAGTTGAATCACTCTTTAGAATTTATAAAAATGTTATTCCAAAAAAAATGTATAAGTATAGTGGAATTTTGCACAATATTTGTGTGCATTTTCATTCATCTAGAGAACGATATTATCTGAATCAGTCTTTTAAATTTTAGGTGCAGAACACTGCATAAAGCCCATTGAATTTTTAATCAAATACTTAAATTTAATATGATAATATGACGGACCCAAAGAAATAAGTACATCAGTAGCATTAATATTTTGTCAAGACCAACTAAATAATATTTGGTTTCAACATAAATGTTACCCTACACATCATGCTCGTGAAGTTCAAACCCTGTTGGGACATTTGATGATAAAAAGAATTTTAAACGATGAACCGTTTAGTTAACCTCGTAGGCCCCCCGATATAACCCCCCTAGACTTTAGCCTATTTATGGCGGTATGCAAATAATGAAGTATATATGTTTGAATTCCCCAAAACAGTAAAGAATTAAAAGAGAGAGTGTATGTATAACAGCATCAGTGGTACCACTTTTCGAAGGGTAACAAAAATGTGGTCTTAAAAAAGTTTCAAACAGGGCCAATTATTTTTTAGGATATCTTGACTAATAACAGTTATTATTCATATTGCTTTTCTAATTTTCTTGAATTTCGGTTATTATATTAAAACAAAAAGTATTAAACGTAAGTAAATATTTAGTAATGGAACCTAGTTCTTACATAATTGATTAAACCTGAAGCACTGTTCCCATATTTTGACATGTTGCGAGAATAAAAATTCTTCACTCCAGTTTTGATTTGTTTATCTTTTAAGCATAAAATTCATTTTTTTCAAAATATTTTATAAATCAAAAAAGGTGTAATCATATCCTAAGGGGTTTTTGGTTACAAATAAAATTGTCTAAAATTCAAGTGTTTCTTTATAATTATCAAGATACCCATTTATGAATGCCCAATTTAAACCCCAATGTATATTTGTTTGTGACTTCATATGCATATCAGTTTAAAAGCCATAGTTGGGGACAGGTAAGGTCTATTTAAAGTCTTCCTCAGGCCACATTTTTAAAGAATGAAAATTATTTTATAAACAAACCTACGAGTTTAGTTCAGGTTGTTTAACAATTCGTGCTTATGAATTTAGCAGACTTTACCATACAAAAGCGCAAACTAGTAACAGTTTGAAACTCTTAATTTCTATTACCTAACTTGATCTCATAAAGACCCGAACCTGAACTAACCCAAATTGGTGCACATACACATTTTAAAAACCGTCAAACTCAATTTTCTAAAGTCCTTTAAACGCACGCAACTTCTTTTGAAAAGGTCAGCTTAAAAATTCGACACGGGACATTAAAAACGACGTATTCTTCATATTGCCAAAAATAAAATTTAAGCAATAAATACTCTGGAATATATTATCGTATAGATATCCATCAGACCTTGAAAAATTCGGTTTATTACCTTTAGAATATGGGCTGTTACAAGGAGGTTGATATAACTGACACCCAGACCGCGAGTTGTACTGTTGACATAAAAATAAAATTCTATGAATAAAAGCAGGAAACTTTTTGATAGAGTCCGTCTATCTATCTATCTTACAAACTCATTATAAATGCCAATCCTATTAAAATATTTAGGGTAAAATAAATTAGGTGTATTTTAGTTATTTAAATACGCTGATTTTTGGTTTAAAAATTCAGTTAGATGTTTGTATTGGTTTAGACAATCAAACGTGATATCTAAGAATGCTTCGTCCGTGGGACCTACAGGTCGTGATTAAAACCAATTAAAGCGTGATTTTTATTAGTTGACACAAAAAAAGTAATCTTCGATGTTTACACCATCCTTCTTGAACGTAGTTTTATAAAATTTGCTGCAGTGAAGGAAGCGGCAGCTTTGACTCGCAGGCCAGTGAGCACAGTGTGGTTTGTTGTAAATAAACCTATAGTAGAGAGTAGAGAGAAGAAAAAGGAAAGACTCTTTTACTTTTAAGAAACTGGACGCGACGGATGTCGATATAATTCGTAGAAAAATATATGCCATGTACAGGGAACAAATGAACCCCACTTTAAAAACCCTATTGCAAAGATTACAGGAATAGAGTGTTGTCGTGAGATTCTAAGGAAATGTATTTTAAGAAAAATTAACAAACGACAAGTAATTATAAAATCGGTCCGGTTAAAAAGATGGAGGATGGAATACCTAATTGCAGTCCATGGATATAGACAGGATGGAACGGATATTATTTATTTGGACGAGACATGGTATGACACACACGAGGTTCCAGATAAAGGTTGGGTAGATTTATCGGGTCAATGCAGAACCAAAGCTTTATCAAGTAAAGGTAAGCGTATTTAACAATAATTCATACTGGGATAAAAAACGGATTTATACCAAACTCTTTGGCCTAATCAGCCAAAAGTATAAAGGAGGAAAGTTGATTATCACGATGATACTACGGCAGAATTATTTTAAGACTGGTTTAAAAACAAATTAAGTATTACCAAATATACCACCAAACAGTGTGATAGTGATGGATAATGCGAGCTACCACAGTCGTAGGTTAAATAAAGTTGGGTGTTCCAATGGCACAAAAGTTACCATCCAGGACTATACGATGGAAAATAATATGTATTTTAAGGAAAATTATACAAAAAAGCAATTGCTCAAAATTCATTTTCAATAAAAAAGCAACCCAATTGAACATATGGCACCAGCTGAGAGCATCGCTAAGGAGGAATAATGTTTCGCCAACATTAAATTCTTCTGTGACAGCTTTTGTACAGTCAGAGATGCAAAATATTCCAAACAAAAGCTGAGAAAATTGTGAAGCGCATGTTGAAAAAGTAGAAAAATGACTGACGACAGTGACAGTGAAACTATCTTGGGTTAAAATGTAATAATTATTTTTCTGACATGGAATTTTTTTGTAGGTATATGTATGTTCTGTTTTAATTAATAACCGTCCTATATGTTATAATTTTAATTAATTGTATTGTATCTTATATACAGTTATATTATTATTACTTATTATTAAATGACGTATAAAACATGTTATTGTGTTTTCTTTCTAACATAAAAAAATCAGTACGACACTTTTCTTGCATGCAGGTAGATAAAAAAAAATATTTTTTTCCACGCTTTTATATACCTATATTATTAATTTAAAGCAGTGCAACCTTTTATTCTATCAGCAACGAGTGCGTGCCTGCTTTCATTCGATCACAAGCTGGGTCTTCTCGGCATTAGGCATTAGCATTTATAATGAGTTTGTAAGATAGATAGACGGACTTTACTATTTATTATTTCCTAAATAACTTCGGCCAAAATATACAAGTTTCAGCTGTGGCAAGCAAAGAGACTTATTATTAGGAAGTAACATTTTTGGGTCACCCTGTAAAAAAGATTACTTACATTAAAGATTATCAAGAAGAATTATTTCACTCTATATTACTAGTCCTGCGAATGTTAAAAAAAATGGGGTTTAAAATCCGTTTAAGTAGTTTATAATATGTGATTGTCGATTGAATCCCTCTTCTATTCGTTTAGGGTGTTCCTTAATGATATGGGATGTGAATCTACATGAAAAATTAATGATAATTTGCGTTATAAACTAAGGTCTGAAAATGTTCCGTTACAAAGATACGGGGTGTGAAATAGTATATAGTATCTTTCAGTAAATGTTTACTTTGGTTGCGATAAAGTTATGATTAAAAAGGCAAAGAAAAACTCACCTATGTTGCTTTAAGTTATCCTGTCGCTTGAAACTCTTTCCACAAACTTCACAGCTAAACGTCAGCTCGGGACTCTTGTGCGTTCTCTCGTGGATCATCAGATTGTATGGTTTGGTGAACCGTCGCTGGCAGTACTTACAAACGAACTCACACTTTGCCCTCATTTTTCTCCTGAACTGATCCCGGGAGACGTCGTTATCGATTTGCATTATGGCGAACATTTTTCTACGGTTTTATTGGCGGGACTTGCGTAAAAATGATTTTTATCTCTTTATAGCAGATTCACTGGGTTTTCCGCCGGTAGTAGATTTGATAATCTACGTGAAACAGATCCTTAACCAGAAATGCCACAAATAAATATCCACCAAGCGCTACACTTTTGATATTACTACTTGGTTGTCTTCTGTGCTATCTTTAAATCTAAACCCTTCTTCTTTGATTTGTGGATGATATAACCGAGAAATATGCGTTAAGTTCTTGGAAACACGCGCGGTTTTCTATTCTGCGATTCCTCTTGACCCGGATGATTAAGAAGAAGAAGTATTTATGAATAAATTTACTTCTGAAGATCTTCTGTATCCGGAAATCTAAAGATTTTTATCAGTACCAGTCGCTGGGATGACTCAACGAGTTTGCGAGGTTTCTTTTGACAATTGCTCTGAAACAAATCGAAAAATAAATTATTAATTTCTTGTTCTCTAAGTGGGTTTAAAGTTTACACACCAAAGAAATGTATGAGGTTAAGAAATAATGAGTTTTAATTATAATAAATACTTCCAAGAGGAATTAGTTCAGGTTACCTTAGTGTCTATAAAGATGACATCCAAAAAATGATTGATACAGGGTGTTTTAATTTTTAAGCGGAACAAAAACTATGTACGCCATTGTTGTTTTATAAAGGCAGTTTAATGGCCAATGCGAAGTAGTGGCATATTTGGAATTGTTACACGGGGGGGGGGGGGAGGTCCATTCATGCCCTTTATTTAAAAAATTCGTCGCAGGCACAATTCTTTTAGAAGCCACACCCTTTTTTGGAGTATCAAAACTTAGAAATTCTACATTTCGATAGCCCAACCCGAAAAAACGTAAAAATAAAGAAATTTTTTAATATAAACGCCAATATTTGTATTTTAAATAGTTTTTTTAGGGTAAAATGTATAACGTGAAATAATGTTTCTTGTTATTTATTACAAATGAATTAATGTGATTTTAAGTTCGCCACTGATGAGAAGTACCTTTTGATAATTTTGGATTTCGGTTCGTTTAGAAGATAAATGCAATATTATCAAATTTTGATATGGGCATAACGATAAACAATTAAATCTCATTTATTTTTTTATTATTGCTTTTCTCGAGATAGGTTGTTCGTAGGGACTTCTACCAAGCATACATTTTTCACGAAGAGAGCAGAAAAATCTATTATTATTACTAATAAATGTAATACAAGTACCTATAAAGAAGTTATGACTTCTCACAAGAGTAATAAGACATGTACCTAGCGCCCTCTACAAGTGGGAGCTATACTAACATCAAATTCGAATTTCGCATTTCAAAAAATCCCTAGATACCAGTTTTAGTTCAAATATCGACATAATTTAAAAAATCATTAAGAAAAACAAAAATAAAAATAAAGCTTTAAAAAACACATGTAACTTTTTCAACCCCAATTAGTTTCAAGTAACATAATTACCCGTGAAGTCGGATCGCAAATTGCAATTCACTCGTCTGTCTTTAGAAGTGTAATTTTCTCATGATAAAGGCAGCTATTATTTCGAGATTGTTTGGGTTTGTTAGGGACCAGCAAATATAGAGATCTGTTTTGTAGTCCAGGTTCAGTTAACCTCAATCTTTTCTCTAATTATCTAATTGTTGAAAAAACTTTTTCAAAATCGGTAAAGTACGGAATCCTTATCCTGTTTTTAAATGTACACATCCGCGTAAAAGTGCATGAAAAAAAAATGGACAAAGTCCACATTTTGGGGATTCTTCAATGTAAAGAATCGAGAAAATTCACAACCATAATAGACAATAGGATAAATACCTCTTTGGAGAAAATTTCATGACCTCATCTATGACTTAACAAACGAATAAATCTGTTTTTTTATGACGCACGACAACAAATAAATAAATAATTTTATTTGAAAAGTGAAAAATAAATTTCATGAGTTACGTTCTATTTCCTTGTAAGTCATAGGTATTGTTTTAAATCAGTAATTATTTATTGAATGATTGTGTTAATGCTCATTTGGAAAAGCAAACGCGATAACAACTAAGCTAGTCATCAGGTAAGTAATTCAAGAATTTTTTTATCAAAAACTAGTTCTATTTGCTAATAAATATTTGCTACGGATTTTATTTTAATAGAAAGTTTTTGTAGTTAAAAAATTACGACTCCGAAGTTAAAAAATACTATTATCAATCAAAGTAGCATACAACCTAGCAATTTAAAGTTCGACACACCTTGTATTTGTATTAGCAATAATTAACCAATTTTATTGCAGATAATCAATACAATATTGCCGATCGTTTTGCATAAAAACCACTATTTTTTCTAATTCCTTATATCCTTGTTTTAATCCTCCAGTAATGGTTGCTCGAATCACGATTTTAATTTAAATGTTTGAACGGTAGCGTGTTCGATCTCTAATTAATGGTTGTTTTTGCAAGGTAATATTTGTAATATGTAAAGGAGATGATGGTATTTAATATTTTACCTTGCATGTATTAATTAATTTAATCTGATTGAATCAATACGTTTCATTCCTTTCTAAATAACAATTTCAAAATAAATTGGATAATCACTTGGCCGGCAAGATCTCCAGATTTAGCACCTTCGGATTTTTTTTTTGAAATGCTTTTAAATGTTTATAGTGGCATTAATTGTGCCCCCGAAGTTTAATTTTCAGACGCCATGGATTCCGTTAAGAAAATTATTTGTTTTATCTTCATGTTATTAAATATTCAAATGACTTGCAAAGTATGCCTATTAAATTTCATTCTATGCAATAAAATTAATTGAAACACCATATAAATATTACAATTTAT
Source organism: Polydrusus tereticollis (assembly GCA_963920685.1). NCBI lineage: Eukaryota > Metazoa > Arthropoda > Insecta > Coleoptera > Curculionidae > Polydrusus > Polydrusus tereticollis. Next base: position 12,362,394 of record OY987333.1, read on the forward strand.
GGATTTGCTGGTTAACATCTCAAGTTAGAGCGTTGTCTGGTATAATGATGTGGTTTAATATTTCTTCAAAAATTGACCATTTTGTTAAGTATAAATAAATACACCCAATGTGTAACAGGTTGAATCATTTAAATAGAGGGTCCGGGTAAAATTTGCAAAATATCTAAACAAACTGTTTTCTTTTCTAATTTATAATTTTAATTTTAGGATATCAGGATAGAAGACAAATGTGTGTTATAAAATTTGCTTGAGTAAACGACATAATACCAGAAATAAATATTGCTCCATAATCAACCAAAAGTACTACTAAGTACCATTCAAACTTGTCTTTATATCGCTGCGTTGTTGAAAATCATATAATATCACCAACTGCCTTAGACTCATATTATGGATATCCTGTTAAATATACCTACAAGATAATTTCTAGGGATACTATTGTTGTCATGGACGTTATATGCCAGAATTGATAATTTGCAAGGGTTTTATCTATACCACTTAACCTAAAATATTTGTAATTTATAACATTAATTATTTATTAATTCGTATGTTTTAATAATCTGAACAACTCAGCTTTACATTCTCAAAACATTATCAATTATCAATAATTCATTTAACTATATATTTACTATTTAATGTTTTTGTCACATTGATGGAAAATTGTCACAAACACTCTAAGTGAATACTATTCCTAGATTTGCCCCGTTATGTATTCCTTAGAATAACTAAATAACCATAGCAAAAACAGGACAACAATTTACTGTAAGGACTCTAAGGACTAAGGACTTTTCTATCGTTATTAATAACTTACTTTCAGTAAATTTAGACCTTTCATGTAGGCACTCCAATAATCTAATAATTATAAACAACACAGTTATAATCAAAACCACCTATCACAAAAACAGGACACTAACAAGGACTATTTTGAGGACCAAGGACTACCGTTCAGTTATAGTTAGGGAGCTGTGATATATAAAGTGGCGCTAAATAGAGACTGGCGATGGATCGAACTTGCGAAAAGTGAATTATTCCCTACTCCTGCTGAACGAACCGTTTTGAATATTGATGTTCATTTGTTTGGGAGTACCGCCACACCGCCAGTACTACTTTGGTACTTCTTGCTTCATTGTTGATGGTACCGATTCATTTAGTTGGGGCTCAAGCGTACTAACAAGTGTATCTTAATTTGATTTCGATTGAATTGTACGAGTTCTATGTTAATAATTGATTCAAATCAATTTTTTTAGTTTCTAGTTCAAATAAATCCATGTTTTTGGATATAACTATCTAGTATCAACATGCCCACTAGAGTATAAGACGTTAGTAAAACTTGTATTGATAACTTTCTTCTGACTTTAAATATGATTTTTCTGATCGCAGTGATAAATATGGAACTCTTTGCTTTTATACATTCTGTTCTTCTTCTAGGCATAACCATAAGTCAGTTTTGGAAAGAAGATTTTTAGGTAATAATATAAACTTATTTATTAACTGCTTAAGCAGAGAGAATTAGGAGAATATCTTATGCCAAACTTGCCCTAACAAGGCACTTGAGGGGTTCTCCGCTGTTGTGTCTCAATATTACTAATGCAGCTTTTCCTATGAGCATTGTATTCCGAAGATAAAGGGGCGGAATATGTGTAAACTTCCCCCTCAACTTACCTAAGAATCAGGTAACATTATATTCAGAATTAGCACAAACAAGCGTTTCATATGGCGACATTAGTAAACATTTAACAAGGAAATATAGAAATAGATTGCAAGAATTGCTTAGAGCTACTAATGACAACAAAATTAAAACTGACCGTAATAAAACCAAAGGACTGGGATGTAATTAATGAAATACAAGCAAAAACATATAGTTATGCGCGACATAGAAATCTTTTAGAACGATATTACACGACCTGATAAGGACGTAGCTGATACTTTTAATGCCTTTTTTCTTTCTGTCTTAATTCTGTTTCTAACGACAATAGTTGAAGCACTATATAGAAGACTATAAGCCATGGGTATTTTTATTTACTTTAACCGGGTCTTTGATATGGTAAGTCATGAACTACTTTTACATAAGTTGTCTAGGTATGGAATACGAGTTGCGCCGCTGGAGTTGGTAACTTCTTACCTTTCAGTATTTGTACAGTTACTTTTTTCTTAATCGAATTTTTGACGTATTCCTTAATTATTGTACTTTGTGATTTTGAATTGGGAAATAAACAAATTGATTGATTGATTAGATAAGATAAGACTCTTTATTTGATCAATATAAAAGGTTTACTTTAAATACACGAATGACAATCGCAAGTCACAGACACATACATACATTAATGGAAAAATAGAGAAAACAAATAAATAAATATATATACATGAAAATTTCACATAAAAAAATTTCGACCAACGAGAGGCCTGTCTTCTGTAGTGTTGCCGTGGCAACAAAAAAGATTTCAGGAAATTTTTCCCGTTTTGTACTCTAGGCGTGAGAACAGTGGAAATTTTTTGAAATAATATGTCACGTGATAAAAATAACTACTCTAGATATTGATTTCAGTTTTTTTTTTATTTTCCTTAACGAATACATATAGTATAATAAAAAGGAAAAATCATCAAAATCTCTGTCATCGCATATACGAAAAGTCACAAAGACTAAGATTCCTTCTATTTAAGTAATATGACTTAAACAGAAATTATCAATTTAAACTATTTTTAATCTAGTTTAGTATATTTCACCTTACTAAAGTAAAAAGGAAAATAGTTGTTTTTAACTACAAATTATAACAAAAAGTTCGAAAATAGATAATATTTTATGATATGACAAAAGAAAGTTTTAAAAAAAGTTGACTTCCTGCGACTTTAGTAATAAAGGTTTTGATAAAACTAGGTGCTTAACTTGTTTCTAAACTGATTTAATCTATTTTATATTGCTAAAATTAAAGAATAACCATTTATTTTAACCCTAATATTGGTATACCAAATACCGTCTCATTTTTGTTATGGGATATAAAAAAAGGTTTAAAAAGTAGACTTCACTTAACTTTTAAACACGAGTTAATTGCTGACAATACTAAAGTTTAAGGAAGCTTTATTTTCTATATCATTACTTTTAATCCTTACTAGAAAATATACTTATTGTCTAAATTAGTTGATTGTTTAAAATAATATTTTGGTAATAATTTAAATTGGAGAAATAAAATACTAGCTATATTTTCAACCTCAAAAAAAAATATTATTAATACCAAGATAAAGAAACAGGAAAAACTCATATTTGTACTAATTCTAAAAATTGTTTCCACACGCTTTCCTTGGATGGCTTTGTATTGCTTGGAATTAAATTTTTTACTTCTTCTGTTATATTTTCTACCTTTAACGTAAAGTAAAACACACAATCTGTGCCACTAGTTTAATGTAAAAAATCTTTCTTTAAACCATACATGTTTCGGAGGCATAAACCTCCATCATCAGTGGGATTAAATTAAGTCAAATTAAGGAGAAAAATACCAGAAACATTGTGAGAACTTGTGTCGCAGAAAAAACTTCATCATTTTATATTAAATTAGAAATGTTTCTGGTATTTTTCTCCTTAATTTGACTTAATTTAATCCCACTGATGATGGAGGTTTATGCCTCCGAAACATGTATGGTTTAAAGAAAGATTTTTTACATTAAACTAGTGGAGCAGATTGTGTGTTTTACTTTACGTTAAAATATCACTCCACTGAGAGATGGACTTCTTCCATAAAATTTTCTACCTTTTCTTCTCGGTATGGTGGAAGCCTTAAAACTGTACGCCCTAGATTTTTTGCATAATTATCACAGAAGTATCCCTTTTGCAGTTTTAAACTTTGTAAAACCTCAATTAATTGCCTTTTGTTGTTCTACCACATTTAACGCCGGTTTCATCTTTTTTAGGCCTGTTAATTAAATTATCTAATGTAGGCACGCCTTGTTTCTCGTATAACTTGTAAATTTTACGTCGTATTATATCTTGATCACTTCCATCTACCTTGGAGAAAATGCCAGTATCGGTTCTTCTTTTCCTCGCTAATATGGGATTATTCACAATTTTCTATACAGTTCCTGTTGGAATCTTTGTTAAAGTGGCCGTTTCTTCTAACGCTGCTTTGCTTTCTTGGATGGCTTTGTATTGCTTGGAATTAAATTTTTTACTTCTTCTGTTATATTTTCTACCTTTTCTTCTCGGAACCGTAACATTTTGAATTCTAACGCGAATTAACTTGCAACTAACATTGCACTAATGAATTAATGTATATGTGATAGTAAGCTGTTATCCATGACCGACTTTGGTATTTACTTAGTTTAGAGGGTGTTTGGCTTGATATTAAAATTTTTGAAACTTTTCATTTTTATGTTGGTGTGAAATTTTCTTACCGAATCTCCCTCGTTCTTGAATTTATCACCGGAAATATTTTTTCGCACACGATTTTCCGGCAATAATTCAAGAACTAGGGAGATTATAAGTGAAAATTCTATTTCAATATAACACGGAACATGCAATGAACTTTCTAAAATCCTTTAAAAGAAAGCAAGAAATCCCGAGGGTCTCTACAAAGAGGCAGCACAGGGCCCCATAAAATTAAATTACTACTCCAGAATCCTATTATGCGTAATGATGTATTTTACTCTGCTAAATTTTTTATCTGATTTTTTCAGAAAAGAATTCCTCCAGACTGTAATAAGATTTTGAGGCTCTGCCTCAATTTCCGATGTAGCTGCCCTCGTAAGATGGGAGGCAGAGTATTCAATACTTTTACAATGCTTGTCATTTCTTAGAATATATGAATAGTGTGCAATATTAGTTTTAAGATATCCTTTAAAGCGTCTGTAATGGCTGTGATCTGATTTTAATCCTTCAAATATGTCTGGGCTTCCGGAAATAAATTTTTTGCATTCAAGGATATATAAATTAAAGACTGGTGGAGCATATTATGTTCTTTCTGTTCACTTTTTCTGAAAGATTGTTTGATAGTAAAAGGATCCTCCTTGACTCCGAAACAGCTCTCAAGAAAATCACACCATACCTCACCCTCGACTGTACAGTGTTATCATTTTAGATTGTCACACTTTTAAGAACCTGTAACTTTTTTGTTTTTTGAGTTAGCGCGTTCATTCAAAAGGCAGGATATAGAACTGCTAGCCAAGTTTTTATGGCTTTTATTAAAAATGATAGTAGGTGTCGCATTTGACATTTAAAAGAAAATTTTTTTAAATGGGACACTATATCCATTAGAAGCGCATTAGATGGTCCCTTTTCTTCCGGTTTCAAAAGTATAACACACATTATTAACATATTCTTCTCTTAATTCCATCAAGCATTGACAAAAATATGTAAAAATAATTTTGTTAAAAAGCATCAAGGTAAAATCTGTTCAGAGATATAAGAAACTGACTAACTAATCCCTATTAGGAAAGACCCGGCCCAGCTTAAAATATGGCCGAACATGGTCCGCATGTTGCTTAGAATTTAATCATGGTTTGTAATAAAAATAAGTAGGACATTAAATAATATTTTATTTATGTTTAAACGTGAGATTACAAGTTGTTTTATTATTAAATATAATATTTATGATTACAAAAATATACAAATTATTCGGTGCTTATAATAATTAGTCACTTAATATATCAATATCACTATCGCTATCATAATTTGTTCTAATTATTATTTGTGCTATATTGTTTATACTATGGATATAGGATTTTTCCACTTTTTCAAAATGACAATGTGTAACAGAATTTCCCCAACTTTGTGAAGGGATGTTAAAAGCTTCAGTTTCTATAAGCTCAAGTACACTGGAGTTAATAGTAGGGCAAATATTGTTACGACGAATGGCAGATTTCAGTTGGTGCCAAACATGTTCGATGGGATTAAATATGCAATGGTATGGTGGAAGCCTTAAAACTGTATGCCCTAGATTTTTTGCATAATAATTATCACAGAAGTATTTCTTTTGTAGTTTTAAACTTTGTAAAACCTCAATTAATTGCCTTTTGTTGTTCTGCCACATTTAACGCCGGTTTCATCTTTTTTAAGCCTCTTAATTAAATTATCTAATGTAGGCACGTCTTGTTCCTCGTATAACTTGTAAATTTTACGTCGTATTATATCTTGATCACTTCCATCTACCTTGGAGAAAATGCCAGTATCGGTTCTTCTTTTCCTTGCTAATATTGGATTATTCACAATTCTCCATACATTTCCTGCTGGAATTTTTGTTAAAGTGACCGTTTCTTCTAACGCTGCTTGCTTGCTGACCGCACATTTAGTGAGAGTTGAATAAACATTGTTTATAACTTCCTTACTTTCCACAGAAAAGTGTTTTCTGCTTTTCGACGGGGTCATCTCCTGAGATACATTGGGCTCGCACATATTTTCCATGACTTACACACGATTAAACAAACGCGGTATTACACACGAAGTAAGAATAATAACTAAGCTTAAAACTAACTATAAAATTCAAAATTCAAAATATATTTAATGCAATAACATGGGTTGTTTTACATACGTCATAATATACAATTACAATTTTGCATGAAATAAAATTTCAATCATAAATTAAAGGATCTAATAAGTAATAAATAACAAATAATAGGTTAAACAATATAAAAGATCAATAGCGACCACGCACACAGACTTCAACTCAGACTCGAACGTGCACACTGCCCTAAAAAGGTCTATAGAACATTTTTATACAAACGATAGATTCAGTAAAATTTAAATTTAACAATTGAAAATTTAAAACTACAGCCAATATAAAGCAATGACATTTTACACTTACACAATTGCGATTTAGTACACATAAGTCATAGAAAATGGCGTTCGTCAAGTTCCATACTCAGAAACTCCTCAAAACTATAAAAAGATCTTTTTTTTAAAAATTTTAGTACAATGGCCCCGAATTTTTTAGTCTCTAGATTTTTTATTGCAGCTGGCAGTAGATTAAAAAAGAGAGGACCGTAATAATTTCTGCCGTTTCTGCTATGGGTTAGCCTGAGAAAGGGCATTCTAATATGTTCTCTAGTCCTTGTGCTATGGCCATGCACCCCAGCACCCACCGGATACCTCGCTATATTAATCTTGACATGCATTAAACACAAATAAATATACTTTGAGGGAAGCGTCAAAAGGTTCAACCTAGTAAACTCCTGTTTTACGTCTGCTCTATATGTTAATCCACAGATCACTCTGATTACCCTTCTTTGAAGGGCGAAAATTCTATGCATATGTGGGGAGTGCCCCCATGACAGAAGCGCATAGCAACACAAACTAAAGAATAAGGAGTGATAGCCAGTTATCAGGGTTTCCATTGGGACAATGGTTTTTAGTGATCTAATCACACATAGTGGCTATATATACAGTCTTTAGAACATAATTTGTTTTATGGGATTAACCCTTTCACTTTGAATCAGGTAAAAATCGGTTTAAAATCACCAAACTATTACTTTAATAATGAAATTACGTCTTCCGGATTTGAAGTTTACTTTAAGACATTTTTAAGTACGGACCATAATTTACCTGAATTTATTTATTCATTCATTGTTTGTTTATGGCCACCCTTGGATAATCCCATTCAAAGGCAAAGTGTAACTTTCTTATATCTCTGGACAGGCTTTAGCTAGGTATGCAACAGTTCCTAATTTTGTAGCAAAGTTTTTTTTTCTAAAAACCAGCTAACATGAGAAACTAACCTGACCTTATCTTTTGTTATAATTATGGTGTCATTGAAATAAATTGATATTTTGTCAGGCTTCAGATTGAAGTTTATAATTAGAGTTTTACTACATTTAGCTGAAGATTATTTTTAGTAAGTCAATCTTGAAGAAACGAAAGTGATTCCTGAATGTTCTCTATACATTTTTCCTTTATTTTCTCATAGCAAATCACGAAGGTGTCATCTGCAAAAAGTACTACCCCATTATTATCATTTATTAGGCCTGCAACCTCATTGATATATATTAGGTAAAGAAGGGGGCCCAGGATCGAACCCTGGGGTACGCCTTTTTTATTATTGAGAAATCTAATCTTTTTAATTCCCCCTATTCATGTTGTTCAATCACACATTATATGTGACGTGATCAGCTGGATTGCGGTGTTGTGGATTTCCATTTTTTCAAGCTTCCGACAGAGCAGACCGTCGTTTACACTGTCGAAAGCTTTTGAAAAATGGAGATACACAACCCCAGTTATGTTGTTTTGGTTGTGAGACTCCAGGATTCGATCCAGCGCCATGTAAATAGATTGATATGTAATGGCAAAATAAAAGTAAGAGACAAAATAGCAAGTTAGTTCACCGGTTTATCGTTAGGTTATTACTAGTTAAAAGTTGGAGCAAGATTTAATTTTGCCCCCGTATTTTTTTTTCATAATAAGCACATATACCGACTGACTATTAAAGGTCATTTACGAGGAGCGTCCTTTGAAATTAATGCTTCTTGTTTTTCAATGAAGCTGGGATCGTCTATAGGTTATCCTTTTAAAGCCGTAGACATTTTTAAAATCCTTCGTTAACAGCAACAAAGATGCTTTGTTAAAATTGATTGTGCGTATTTCCCCAATTTTATGGAGCCAAATTGTCTATTTTCATTTTTTTTTATATATATTTTTATTCTTACCATAAAGGTTTAAGCAATTTAAACCAGTTTATCTATAAAAATCCCATTAACCATACGGTTAACAACAAATATAGCTTGACTATAGAAAACCCATCCAATAGGAAATTAAAGTAATCTTAAAAAAACTTGGTCAATGTTATAATTAGTCTACTGTAAGATGACGCGACGCGATGCCACGTTACATCATTAATAATTTAGTTTTGCAAAGTTTGCATCCACGGAGGGTTTGAAATATTAACACGGGATGACTATTCTATTGCGCGTTTATAATATTCTCTGATAAACTTCATCACGATGCAATACTAAAAAAGAAGCACTATAAAAACATGTTAAAACCACCTCAAAGAATGCGTTGATGTCAATTCAAAATTGACAACAATTATTACATTATGCTAATCACCGCATGACTTGCAAATCTTTTGTCTCCGTCTCTTTCTAAGAACAACTTGATTTTATTGGCTGCGAACAAGGATAAAAGAAGCTTTCAGAAAGAGAACTGATCACAGAATCTATGGAATTTTTTTTGGTCTTCCACTTTTTTTTTATTTGAACCAAGTGTCTGACAAGGATGGAACAACAAAAGGATTATAACTGTTAACGGTATTAAAAAGAGATAAAATACCGGCTAGATCAAGATAGCTTTGACATGGAATCAAAGAAGGCGGTGTTGACTGGCGACTGTCAAAGGAAAGCCTACTTTGATAAACGATTCGTATGATAAATTATCCCCTTTATGATTTTTGAATATCATTCCGGACTCTTCTCTACGGTTAGGTTGGAAAAGGACAAATACATCAAAGAGACCTGTTTCTTTTGTCTCCAAAATTTGTTTTCTGTGCCTACTGAGACTAAATGGCATTAAAAAATGTATGAGAAATACCTTAATCTGCGTGATACTTGCGTATAATACCTCATAGAATCAAGTCAGATTTTGATTTATATCTTTACTAGGAGATTCACCAGCAAGATCCGAGATTTCACGGTCATGGCAGTTGAATCTTCTAATTCGCCAAGTCTCATAGTTCGTGTGGCATTTATAATTTATAATAATACAAACAAATACGCCAATTTAAATCCTTTAACTGAAAAAAGGTGAAAGTTTAGAAAGCTCTCATCCCATTTGTAAAACCCTCTCGGTGCGAGAGAACAAGAATTTTGTCACACCCACCCGTCTACGACGCGTCAGGGGTCAAAATTATGCAATGACCCTGTACACACTGAATTGTACGCTCGTAATTACATTTTGCATCGCCTCCTACGATCGACTCAGCAATATCGACGAGAAAAAAAAAGACAAAAAACGATCGAAGCGCGCGATATTTAAACAATAGTGAATATCAATAGAGTGTATCACAATGGGAAGGCGGAACATCCAGCCGTGGCTTTATTAGCATAAATATATGTTATTTTGCCGGGTGACATTACTGCTTCGTTTATACTATAAAAGGGTGCGGTTTTTAATGTTACTTTGCCCTTTGATGGTGCTTCCCATGGGCGTGATAGTGATGGTACACATTCTTTATTGGTAACTAGTTTTAATACATTTAGTTAAATATTTTAGAGCCATTTTTATTTAGAATTCGGCTATTCTGATCTCCTTAATAAGCTTTAAAAATATCGTAAACAAAAAATGCATGCACGAGAATTTCGAAAAATTAATAAATTAAATTAAATATCAAGTTTTTTACGGGTACTGCCTAACGACAAAATTGCATGTTGCCTTTGATACGTTGTCACCATAATACAACTCCGGGTGGTAATAGGCGATTAGGACAGAAACCTAAAGAGCGAAGAGCAGCCCAAAACGGTGATTCATTAAAAGTCCATTCTTTTCTGTTTAGCCTCTATATTCTAAAAATCCATGATAAATTTGAATGCAGAAGTAATGTGTCCATATTAAATCCGAAAAGTATTAAAATCGGATTCGAAATAAGAAAGGTATTCAACTTTAAATTACAGCAAAGATACCACAAAAAGACTACAACAGGCGATAATGCCAGAAACCTCTTTTGAGTTTTATAAAGAGCAGCCTAAAAGAGTGGTTCACTGAAAGTTCCTTATTTCTTGTTTACCCTCCATGTTCTAAAAACCCATGATAAATTTGTATACAGAAGTAATGTCTCCATATTATATCAAAAAAGTATTAATATCGGATTCAAAATTAGGAAGGTATTCAATTTTAAATTACAGCAAAGATACCACAAAAAGACTACAACAGGCGATTAGGCCAGAAACCTCTATTGAATTTTATAAAAAGCAGCCTAAAACAGTGGTTCACTAAAAGGCCCTTATTTCTTGTTTACCCTTTATATTCGAAAAGCCCATGACAAATTTGTAGGTAAAAGTAATGTATCCATATTTTGTCCGATAAGTACCAAAATCGGATTGAAAATTAGAAAGTTATTCAACTTTCAATTACAGCAAAGATACCACAAAAACACAACCAACAGGCGATTAGGCCAGAAACATCTATTGAATTTTATAAAGAGTAGCCCAAAAGAGTGGTTCACTAAAAGTTCCTTAATTCTTGCTTACCCTCTATATTCTAAAAACCAATGATAAATTTGTATGTAGAAGTTATGTGTCCATCTTATATCAAAAAACTATTAATATCGGATTCAAAATTAGGAAGGTATTCAATTTTAAATTACAGCAAAGATACCACAAAAAGACTACAACAGGCGATTAAGCCAGAAACCTCTATTGAATTTTATAAAGAGCAGCCTAAAAGAGTGGTTCACTAGAAGTTCCTTATTTCTTGTTTACCGTCTATATTCTACAAACCCATGATAAATTTGTATGTAGAAGTAATGTGTCCATATTATATCAAAAAATATTAATATCGGATTCAAAATTAGGAAGGTTTTCAATTTTAAATTACAGCAAAGATACAACAAAAAGACTACAACAGACGACTAGGCCAGAAACCTCTATTGAATTTTATAAAAAGCAGCCTAAAAGAGTAGTTCACTAAAAGTTCCTTATTTCTTGTTTACCCTCTATATTCTAAAAATCCATGATAAATTTGTATGTAGAAGTAATGTGTCCATATTATATCCAAAAAGTATTATTATCGGATTCAAAATTAGAAAGGTATTCAATTTTAAATTATAGCAAAGATACCACAAAAAGACTACAACAGGTGATAAGGCCAGAAACCTCTATTGAATTTTATAAAGAGCAGCCTACAACAGTGGTTCACTAAAAGTCCCTTTCTTTTTGTTTGTCGTCTAAATTCCAAAAATCCATGATAAATTTGTTTGCAGAAGTAATGTGCACTGCACATATTATATCCGAAAAGTATTAAAATCGGATTCGAAATAAGAAATGTATTCAACTTTAAATTACAGCAAAGACACCACAAAAAGACTACAACAGGCGATAAGACCAGAAACCTCTATTGAATTTTAAAAAATGCAGCCTAAAACAGTGGTTCACTAAAAGTCCCTTTCTTCTTGTTTGTCGTCTATATTCCACAAACCTATCATAAATTTGTATGCAGAAGTAATGTGTCCATATTATATCCGGAAAGTATTAAAATCGGATTGAAAATCAGAAAGTTAGTCAACTTTAAATTACAGCAAATATACCACAAAAAGACTATAACAGGCGATAAGGACAGAAACATCTATTTAATTTTGCAAAAGCAGCCAAAAACAGTGGTTCACTAAAAGTCCCTTATTTTCTGTTTACCTTCTATAGGTATTCTAAAAACCCATTAAAAACTTGTATGTAGAAGTAATAGGTTCATATTAAATTCAGAAAGTATTAAAATCGGATTCAAAATTAAAAAGCTAAGTATTTATCTTTAAATTACAACGAATATACCACAAAAAAGATTATAATACGCGATAAGGACAGAAACCCTTAGTTAAGTTTGCAAGGAGGACTCTACTGCAAAACTCTACCCTCTATATACTCTTAGAACTTATAAGAAATTTGTAAGTAGGAGTAATGTTCCCACAACATTTTAACATGTATTAGAATGACTCAGAGTCTCAGTTTTCCATACGAAGTGTTTGTTAATATACGATTTTCGGTTCCAGATCTTTTTCCCTTATATTTCCAATTATAAAAAATTATCGTACATCATTTCTCTAAATGCAAGCACCACCTATTTGCTTTAAGGAATCGACTTCCAGATTCTCCATAATTCGGCAATATCTACTAAAATAAATTAGATTGTTACCTAAACCAGGCAGTAAGCAAGCAATTTTCCTCCGTAGAACTACATTTTTGATTATTAGTTAGGTATAATTTCAACGTAGACATTTGAATTTTTAAATACCGATCAATAGACAAGTTTCATTATTTGTATTGACCATACTTATGCTAATAATTATTCAAAGAAGAAAGAATCGAGCTACCTAACAACTACAAGACCTTGAATGTAAAAAAAAATGTAAACTGCTTTACATAAACCATTCCCACAATAATAATAAAAAGGCAGAAGGTAGTTCACCTTGCCCTAAAAACACTTTTATGGTTAAAATTATTTAATTTATGGGTTACGAAGGTCCGCAAGTATATGAATGAGCCATTGTTTTCTTTTAAACTTAAATTGTGGGTAGGTACCTAAATAATTTAAATCTAGCCCTAAGTTCTGACCATAAGGTTTAATAGACCTCTAACTCGACAAAACAAAGAGCCCAAAAAACTCAGAATAACCTAAATAAACCTTTCAGCAATAATTGCTGTGTGCTGACCAGCAATATACAAGTCATGTGTATGACGTTATGTTAATTTTTAAAATTTTGTTATCAAAGTATTACTAATTCAAGCAATTTACATTTAACAATATTCTGAAGATTCAAAATCTCTTTCTGAACCAATAATTCCCTCCATTTTCTTCAATACAAATGTACTGCCCACTTAATTAGATCACGATTTCAGTACTGCCATTGTATTGGTATCAAACGGCTTCCAGCAACCACGCATTAAATGCGTTCACCAACCACGCGTGGTGCCTTAATTGGTACCATGGTACCCGGTAGCCGCCCGACAATTGTTTCACCAATAACGCCGTCATGTGGCCCCCACCACGAATTCCGCGTAACCAGTAGCAAAGCGACGGGGGGTCCGAGTAATACAGTAGCTGTATGAACGCGACAAGGTGGGTAGTACTGACGTGGTTCCGTTTTTGAGCCCGAGCAATTTACTAATAGTAGCAATGCATTATTAAGCTTTATAAGGTAAAAGTATTAAAAGTTTCGTTATAACAATGACTGAAATAGTACTGGTACCGTGTGGATGAAACAAGTACTTGACGAAATGGTGAAGTAAACTGAATACTACGACTTACCACAATAGAATAGTACCTGTTTAAGAAACAAGAATTTTATAAATTCTACAGCTGATCTTAGTACCAATAAATCAACACGATTTGGCAACAAAATTGAGTCCAAATTTTGCAGTAAAACCCTTTCACTATATCACATGATTACAACTCTAAAATTATTTATGAAGAGGATATAAACCTCAATACATAATATAGCAAACCAGTAGGACAACAAAAAATATGAACTCTATTATTAAGTAGTCACAATAATTTATCCAAAGACAAAGTACCAACAGACCAAATCAGATTTGTGATACAGAACTTTTTTTCTATTATTGAATTAGAGTATCTATATAATAAGTATAATATACTATACACATAAATGCAATAATGTATCCAAGAACATACAGAATAATATGAACCTTTCTCACTTCATTCAATTTACAGTGTCTGGTGGAGTCATCCGAAAATATTGTCATATATTTCCAATCCCGGAATGAGTATCCAGGTTCTTATTAATTTTTATATATTTTTATGGAAGTTGCTTCTTTAATATCTGTGGGTAATATACATATAAGTTATATAGTTGTCTAATGAAAAATATATTAGATTATTTAAATAAAATAATAGTAGGAATAGTTTTACCTTTGTTAAAAATGTTCCTTAAAATTATTTTCTGTAAGTTTTCGAGTGGTTTTAGGTACGATGTTCCTGTACTACACTGTAGAACCTCATATGGCACAATTTCGCTATTACTGACACAATTTGATATTTTTACGTATTGTTTTCCATTTGAAGGGTAGCTTTTCATTAAGTTAAGGCAATAGCCCCTAAATCCTATACTCTATAATTTTGTTGATAGTATATCATTTTCTACTGTGTCAAATGCTTTTGCCAAGTCTAGGAATATTACTAGTAATAGTTTAGATTTATCTATCGAATCATACATTCTCGAAATTAACATTTTATATAGCGTCGAATTTATTTTCTTGAAATCCAAATTGTTCCTTTGATATTAATTGAGATTCCTTTAAAAAAATTGTAATTCTAATCTTCATTATTTTTTCTAAAAGTTATTAAAATTAGAAGTCAATGGTTCACTTAAATGATTACCATCTTTACTAACAGCTGTTCTGCTTTTTAATTCTTAAATGCATTTTAGGACTTCTAAACGATTAATAGGAGTAAAGAAAATATTTTATTTGTTTGTGTAAATTGTAAAAGATGAACTGCTCTTGATATTCTCCCCCAACTTTTGACAATATTCTGCGATTAAATATCTATTTTAAGTGGGATGATTTCACCTTCTTCAAGAGGTTTCCAATAATTTTTATAGCCACGCTTAGATTTTTTATAGTTATTTCACATGTCCGGCTAATTTAAACAGAGGAGAGCCTGGTGTATATAATGAAACCTGTGTCAATACAGAACAAATTACTAGTGATTAAAACCACCTGATAATAGTCACTGCAGGCTGAAAAGGTGTCAAGATTGCTCCATATATTCAGCAGCTAAGCTTTTTATTGATGTACGGACCATCTACCACTAAAGAAATTCGAAGATACGAGAACACTGATATTGTAGAAACCAACTCTGCCTTCGCTACCCACTTGCTAAGTACAAGACTCTTTCTCCCAAGAGAGCATTAGCGTTCTACACGAGTGCTCGAACGGTAAAGAACTCGATTTGTGGGAAAAGTTGTAAATAACAAAAGCCAAAAAGAGCCCTGTTCTAAACTGTGTGATTTGTTTAATAACTAGCCTGTTTTATACTTTTAACAAATATTTTAATTTTGATTGTAGTATTTTAGTATCGTATAAAGTTTATATTGTTTTACCTTAAATATTATATTGTATGCCTGAAATCTTAAATTTATATTTTTGTATTGACGTGTGACAAGCTTAAGTACCTATATTAGTCATGAATAAATCTATGTATCCATCTTTTATATAAACACAAAATTACTAATTTTAGTTACACCAAATGCTCAGATGGGTAGTAGTTCAATCTATCGCCCTTTTGTCATTTTAGCTTACTAAAGGTGGCAGAATTGTATCTTTTTTGAAAGTAATTTACAACACTTTTATTCGAAAAAATATATTATGATTAACATGGTTTGTTTCAGTAGGTGGCCGTGATAATTAGGCGGCCATGCTTTTGACGCAATCAGCAAAGGGAGACAACTGTCAAATATTTCTTGTGAGCATTTGCGTTAAAAAATTTGAGAAAAATCGAATACTTTGAAAAGTGCAATTTATGTAAATATTGCAAAGGGTTGAGCCACGTGCAAATATGACATCCTAATTTGGCTTGTTTAAGAAAATTCAAGAAAGTCTGCTGCAGATGTCAGGTAAATATGGCTTTATCCTAGAAGAAATTTGAACAAAACTGTTTCAAAATATTACATATATGTCTTAAAGCACAGACATCTAATTAATTCTTCACCCTCCTATTCACCATTATGGAAGGGAGGACGTGTTATAAGAATTCAAGGAACATTTAAATCTTGTTATGTAGGTATGTAAATCATTCGTTACAAATATAATTTGTTATTGCACAATTAAACAAATTGTGAAATTTGTGTTTTATGTTATATTGAACTTTATAGTGAAATTTTCATGATAAAATTATATTAACCTCGAAATAAGTTTAACTGTCGGATTATGCATTATTAGGGTTACATTTAAAAACCACTTAGTCGCCGCGAGTAAAAAAAAGGATTCTTAAACTTAGCAATTTTTATAGACCAGTTAATCCCACTAAGTTTTCATGCATCTTTCGCGCAGAAAATAATTTCCAAGATACATCACATACACCAATAAAACATCCACAGAGTCTAAGAGAACATACTCGTTTCATTTTCAGAACAATACCATATAAATTTATAAAAACTAGAGGTGTATCGTGTTTCCTACCGTTTTGGCCTCGGATCCAAGAGGACGGACAAAGAAACCGACTCTCTTGTACATGAATTATAATGGCATATCAATAAAAATTCTTCGAAAAGGAGTAAACATGTTGATGACTCTGATGATGAGCAATATAACCATTTTTTAGATTGATATTTTAATTAGTTTTTTAGGAGAGACGCCCACGATTATTTTGGCTTTATAAACAGGTAGGTGATATTCAAAACATATTTAAATATACACAGTGCTTTCCAGGCAGGAGAGCATATACAGGGTGTTTCATTAATATTATATAATAATAAATATAGATAAATATAAACCTATGTCCGAAAATTCGTTTCGGAGATTAGTTTTATTATATTTTTGTTCTTTCTAAATAATTTTTGAAACAATGTCGATATTTCAACTGAAATTGGTATCTAGGGATTTTTTGAAATGCGATATTCGAATCTGATGTTAGTATGGCTCCCACTTGTAAAGGGCGCCTCCAACATGTCTTTTTATTCTTTTGAAAAGTCACAAGTTTTTTATAGCTAGGTACTTGTATTACATTTTAAAGCAAAAAAAATAGATTTCTTTATCATTTTTACGTAAAGAAGGCATACTTGGTAAAAGTCGCTGCAAGCAACTAACAGTTCACCATAGTTTTTTATGTTATATTTCTTGGGACTTTTAAAACGCAATGTTATATTCGTTAAACATTTAAGGATTTCTGTTATTATCTCTCAAAATTTAATTTAAAATAACATTTGTATGTATATAATATTCCGCTAATTTTAATGTAGTTTTCTATGACATTTTATACCATTGTCCAGTTAATATTTAGGTATTAGATTAGCTGGTAAAAGTAATCTTAAAATTCCATAAAAAGTTATGCTGTAATAATTTAACTTTATATTATGGTTTTCAGTCTTATCGTATATCGCATGTAATATTCCACGTTGTAAAAATGCTGTTGCAGGGCAGAAAAATACACTAAAATTCTAAAACAGAACACGAACCTTTATTATTAGAATATCTTCAACATGTTTCGGAAATAAATATATATTTATAAATGAAACTAACAGTAATAAACTTAAAATTTAATAAAGCTATGAATCTTTCCTTTTTAATTTCACACAGATTTAAATAATCAAGAATCAGCTAACTGGACAACATTTATTGTGACATGTGCTAATGTCATTGTTAGGTGTTTCTGCCACAATCAAAACGTTCCGGTTCGTTTATTCTAAATATTAAATGCTTCCCGCAACCTGACGTAAATCGTAGAAGCGACTAGGAATATCGGTACAAGACCACAAAATAAATTATTGAGTCCAAATTAAATATGTAAAGAATTTCTCAAATCCTAATTTTCGCATTCATATCGATAATAAAATATTAAAATTGAAAAAATACACATTACAATAAAATATTATCTTAGAAAATTAACGTAACGAAATGAATATAATACATAGCATTATTGTGAAAAAGTGATATAAATATTTGCGTTGATTTTGAAAATGTGCGTTATTCTAAGCAGAAAATTCGAGCAAAGAATTTTAGTATTCAGTTCAAACAAAGATGGGCTAGAGCTTGCAGAATAGAACTAAAATTTATTTTGAAAAAATCGATTGTGACGGGAAAGAACATTGTTTTGCCTTGTGTTTTGGGTAAAGGTGGCAGGGCCAAGAGTAATTTTGAGAATTTAAGTTACTCGGCAAAATATAAAGAAACCAAACCGCTAAGAGAGTTTGAGACTAATGAGCTTGTTTGCCTCTACCTACAATAGATTTAAAATCAGATGAAAAATTACAAGCAGTAATAAAACTACAAAACGATTCTGATTAAGTATTTATAAATTATTTTTACGGTTTATTTGTTGTATTAGAAGTATTGTATTTTATTACTATATTATGATATAAAGTTTCTAATGTTCTTTTTTTGACAAGGCTTTTGTTGTTTTATAACATTAAGTTCTTCTAAAGCGATTTGGGATGATATTTTTATAAAACTATTTTATCTACTAAAATTTGTGTAAGGTGTAAACTTCCCTTTATTTGTTTGCTTTTAATTTTTAGACAATTTCACATTTTGAAAGTCCACATGTTAACTTTTATTTTCATATTTTAATTATCTTATGTACCCAAATTACTCTATTAATGCTATTTCTTGTTTTCGAAAATAATAACTAATTAGGTAGGTATATATTAACACATATTCCCTTTCTTGGACCAGGCAGCAAGTGAGATGGACCAGCCGCCAAACATCTTTTAAAAATTGCGCGCTTAGGTTAATTCAAATAATTTACCGCAAAAAAGTGCATTTAATAGTTCTTCAATATTTTAAGTGCGTTGCCATCATATAATAGATGCCTGTATTACAGTTGGGGTGCACATTTTCGACATCTCTTGTAACTTTTCAATAGTATTGTCTTTTGTTAAATATTTTCTCGTATGTAATTGTTAATGGTAATGAGTACAAATGGTAATATTATTTAGTGATCGACTGTTTCACAGTATTATTGTTTAATATAATTTTTAATGTAATTATTAATATTTTATTACCTATTGCTCTTAGCCAAGTGTGCCTTTTTCAAGTAAAAATGACGGAGAAACGTTCGAACTTCATAGCGCAAGTTCGAAACGCGAACAGTCCGCACAGCCCCTCTACAAAAAGTAAACGAACAAAAATACTTAAAAATCGGTAAATTCCCCGACATATTTAACCATCAGTTACCTTTTATTTACCGACGTATAAGATCGTCATGTAACGCAAAAGTCAAACAAAAAGATTTCTGACATTCTTACATGGTTGGTATTCTTATGAAAGAATATTATCACAAATCAAATATTTGAAAAACCCAAAAATAAAGCTTGGGCATACAGTCGTCGGAAAAAGCAAAAGTCTCGGTACCATCTTAGGTAAACAGACGAATTTAGAACATCTATAAGGGGAAAGACGCGGTTTAACTTGGGGCAAATGATTTATAATAGGTACTGTTATTCTTTTACGATAACGCACAATTTTCCGAAAATACCTAAATCCCAACCTCTAAATTTGCCTCATAAAATGAATAGTTTCCCGGGGATCTATAGACAGTATAATTAATATATAATATACAGAGTGCTGATTAGAGCTGCCGCGGGACACGAGACGTCTCGTCTCGAGAGCCTTTTGTCTCGAATTTCGAGACGAGTCGAGATATCGAGAATGATATTAATAATATTTTAAATTCTAATTAATTTTTGACTTAGTATTAACGAATTCTTCTGAATTTTTTTCCCCTTGCCTTTCCCCTTTTGATGCTCTCTCTGAATAAAAGTATGCGTTTAGCTCTTGTTTCCAAAACTCTTCAGTTTTGGATTGAGGATGTCCATATCTTCATGTCAGCCAGATTTTTGGGTGGAATTGTTTCAAATTTTTGGTATGATTGATTTTTCATTTCTTCGCCCAAGAAAATCATTGCAAATGTTTCCAATTTGTGATGTGCATCTATTATGAGTGGAGCGCAATAAACCCAGTTCGCTTTGTAGTAACGCTTAAGTATTTTATCTCTACCTGCTTTAAAAGCCTCGATGAATATTCCATCGCTTGGTGAGCATTCTGTCTTTTATTCCAGTTTAATCATCAGCTTCTCTATTTTGTTATTTAACATATTGAAGCCGATTATTACCAGTGGTAATGTTGGGTACGAATCTTCTAATAAGGTATTGCTGGGCATAGGTGGCATATTTTTAAACGTTTTTTTTTCTTCTGCATGAAATTGATCGGCATCTTCGTCCACTTTTTCATCTTTCTCCTCGTTCTGCTTTAAAATTTTTAATATATCCTGAATATATCCTATCTTGGACATATATTCAGAGGATAGCAATACAAAATCTTTTAGCTAATAATGATGGGCCAAGTCGAGGGTAGTAGAGGCGTTGGAAAGAAGGCCTCCTGGTTAAGGAACATTCGAAAGTGGACCGGCATACACAGTGCTGGTCAACTGTTCCGATTGGGATAAAACCTTGTCAGGGGGGCCTGATATGGCAATCGAAAAGAAGAAGCTGATAAATATTGTGATAATGCATTTTCCAGGTATAAACGAATCACCTGTGCGATTTTATTTTAGTGTTTGCATTTTTCAAGACTCAAAATCCACCAAGTGTATCAAAAAGAAAATTTATTATGTTCAACTTTTTCAACACCTTGCAGAAAATTGATGTTTAAAGAATAATGTTATCATGTCATTCACTGTTTATATTTATACGTGCATTTCAAAACGAATTAACAATAATTGCTCGTTACTGTGTACCCGTAATTACAATGAAGTAACTGTATAACAAATAACACGTTTATTATAGGTACATAATAGCATTTTTTTCATAAATTATTGCTTGTGTCTGCAAATCAACCTTGCAACTTGCAACAATAAAATAATGGAAATAAGCATATTAAAAAAAAACACTTGCCAATCTTAACAATATAATTATAGAAAAATTGCAGGTAGAAAATAAATGGTAAGGTAAGCTATGGCGTAACAAGGTAAGATCAATAACTCTACACTCGGAATTCACCTAATTCTGGCCGCCAAATATCTGCACTTTAAGATCATAGGACAGACGTGTTTAAACAAGAACAAACAACCTTTAAAAGTCGGTACCGTAAACGAACGTTGGGATCCGATAAACCAGGTACCTAAGCAAAATTAAAAATTATTTAAATTTGTTGACTGGCATATTCGGATAAAATTTGAAGAGATGCCCCAGTGGTAGAGATGGGCAGACTTTATAACACGAAGCTTGGGGATAATATCACCGTACAATTGGTCTCTGACTAATAAGTTACCTACTCAACAATTATATGTCGCGTGCAGGGTATTCCTCTGCTGCTTAAAATACAGACAATTTAGTGAAAGTTTGGAGAACTGTTTTGAGGTAGGTCAAAACTTTATTTACATAGATATTTGATTGCTTGTAGTATAAGCTGGCCAGTAAAAGATAAAGCGCTTCAATTCAAACTAATTCCACTATATTAAAAACTTACAAAATTGGCCAAATTCTACTAGTTTCTCTATAGCACGGTAGCTTTTTCAAGAATGAATAATTAGGTACATCTAAAGTAAGCAAGTTTCGGTTTTTTTGGTAATTATTGTAAATAGGGTATTAAAATAAATTTAACAATGGGGATCTGTTTTGGTCTGTTTGGCAATTCAATAAACGGTGGGAATTTTTAAGTTTATTAATTTCAAGGGATTCCAACAGGTTTAATTTGGTTCCTATCTTCTTTGTGTAATATTTTAAAGTATGGATCGAAATTATGGTTAGTTTCTATTAAATGATTAGCATAATTGGAATTATTATTTGACTTGATGTAGCTTGAATAATGTTCTTTTATTCTCTTAGAAGAATTTCCTCCAGATTGGCCTATATATACTTGCTGTATTACATAAACTATGAAATTCTCGTAATTTTGCCCTCACATTTTATTTCAATAAAAAGTTAGGATTGGCTAATTAAAATTTATTCAATCTTGGCACCTGGGTTTATATAATATTATAACATAAATTTTTCTGTAAAATGTACAGGGGAGCCAATATTTAGCCACTTCAAAATTTACATGGGATTTACTATGTTTAACTAAGCCATGCATTACCCGGTATAGCACAGCGTATACAATTACTATGTATAAGATAGCATAGATAAAGAAAAGCTTGTGTTCTTCGGGTTAGTAAATTTATTTTAGTAAAGAAACCGCAAAATTCTCAAATATAATACAATATAAATTAAAGAGAACCTAGGTATCGTTGAAAATGAGGCAGCCCGATGAATTATGCATGTAAAAAACTAACTTCTGATTCAAGTTGTTAATGCCGGCGCGTGGGACGTCATTAATACGACTACTTTTCGACTTTTCGTGAGGCATTACATAATTTCACTGAAATTTACCTAATGAACGTCAAAAGATAATTTATAGACCGATTTTTAAATCATACTTTGCATAAAATCCTAATAATAATTTAATTGGCTGGCTTGGGTATCTTCTGTTTTTTCAATTTTATATTTACAGTTATAGATTTTAGACTGTGAAATCGGTTAATGTTCAACCTCCGCCAGGTTCAGTTCGGTAGTGGTAATGCGTGGGATTTAATTTAAATATTAATTTATTTTTTTTTAGTGTAACGTGAGAAATCTTTTCCTCTATTCCAATCAGAATAGCAGATGTCTATTATTAGTATTCCTTTAGTTTGCGCTGATACTTTTTGGCAGCACTTTGTTACGATTTCTTTCTATTTTAGGGGTATTACAGGCATACAATAGAAAACTAATTCCGTGTTCATTTTTTAAACCTAAACTAACCTGCCCTAAAACTTTGCTGCAATTCACAATTTCCTTAAGGTTAAATCTGATATAATTTTTGTTTATATATAGACTAAAATGCAAACTAGAATGGTACAGAGCGTCATCCGCTTATGGAACGGATTTATCGATCTCGAGGGACACGACAGAGAAACATTCGACAGTCAAAGTGAGATAGAATAGGTTTTACGTTAAGCGGGTGACGCTCTTGTACCACTCTAGGTTGAATTTTGATAGTAGGTACCGCATCAAACGAATGTCACATACTCGCTATATATAAAAAACAAGGGAAGCACCATTCCTGAGAAATTTCGTAAATGAAAATAAATTACATATTTATCGTGTATCAATTTAATAAATTCCAACGCCTTAAAGAACTTTCAGAGAGTACGAACGACATACTAAAGCTATATTGCAAATAAAGACGTTTAATAATAATAATAATAATAATAGTACGTCGCTTTAGTCTTTAGCTACGCGGTGTTCGTAAGGGGGAAGCAATGTCATGTCATACGTCAAGCTCCTTGACAGGGACAATCCATGGTTGTGCTATGAACATTTTAAATTCATTTTAAAAATACTAAAAATATTTTTTTTTTTTGAAGAAAAAGTAATTGGTACTAAAAATTAAAAAATAAATATAAAACAGTTATGGGAGAAAACAGCAATAAAACAGTTTATTTCTGAAAAAACTCCCAAATTTTCAACATTACAAAGTAGAAATATTCCGACTTATTGTCTTTGCAAAATGTACTCAATCCATGCTTTTGTATTTAACAATACCACGGGGGTCAAGTGAAACCCGTAGCCAGTAATTCTAATATCATTCTATAAACTTGAACAACCACGTTATAAATTGAAATTTTAAAATCTAATACCGTTTGCTTTTGGCGAAAGTACTAAATTGATTTTGTTACATAATTCTAATACTTTAGACAAGCATAACCTACAGGTTTCTTTACGTTTATCTTTTAATAAGCAGAGAACTAAAGGAATATAAAATCCGTTAAGAGATCCGTGTATGCTAAAGAATTGTTTCAACAGTAAGAAAAGCTCCATCCATATCAAAAATTTCTGACTTGCACAAATACGAATCTAAGTTAAAATTGCACGAAAATATCACAAAGTGGATCGTTTCATCGTTAACTAATAGAAAGTCTTCACCTCTTTTTGTTTTCAGATCCATTGCATCTATAGAGCTGTGTGTATACTTCCGCAATTGGGTTTGGTACTGCTGGTAGTGTTTTCCTTCGATCTTAGTAGATATTTTTCCTCACATAGTTCAAATGCCTTACGATGATGTCATTCGTATGGTTTTCTTCCGTCAATGCATTTCTCATTATTTTTGCTGGTTTGTCGGATAGGTCGCTTTCTGTTTTTCTTTTGGCTGTTGTAGTCAATGTTTGATTTCAAGAAGTTAAAACTTTATCAGATGAATTCCCGATGGTTTTCATATAGGCGTTATAACAGACCTCCACTTCGTTTCTCCCAAGGATATTTTCCGATTATGTTCTTTAAATTCGAATTGGTTTAATGCTAGTAGTATTTTACCTCGCTGACTAGTAATTTCGCTTAATTCTCCAGAACTTTTCGGGGTTATTTGCTTTACTGTCTTAATCTTTGTTGTGAATTTTTTTAATCACATCGAAAATCTGTTTAATTTTCGCTTCAGCGGCAAATTAAATGCGTTCTTTCTGGCTTCCACATCATAAGCATTAATAGCAATATCATTTCACGAAATTGGGAATGCAAAGTTTTCCAAGAATATATGACATTTCAAAAGTTCAAAAAGAGAGACGCCAAGAAAAATTCGTTCTTTTAATAAAGCACGTAGCCTTTCACCTCCACCACTGGTTGTCAGAACGAGGTTGTGAAGGCGTGTCCACCTCAATCACATGTTCGATATTGAATTATACGTTTTGTCTCTGTTAAATGCTTTTAAATAAATAAAGATAGCTATTATTCTATTAATCGGGTAAGAGTTTACACAAAGATCTGATAATTCATATTCACATGTTCTTAAATTTGCTAGTTAATGGATAACTCAATTAATATTATAATTTTGTCGGTTAATTCAAATAAAAAAGGTATTAAGCATAATTTTAATAAAACGTATTATGTTTTATAAGGCAATTTGACAACATCACTACACATTCCTTAAACAGTTTTGGTAGGCACAGACTCAAACGACGACCTATACCCATACCCTAACCCGCTGACACAGCCCATTCTAACGCTCTTAATCCGAGTGTAACACGGTAGCAACCAGATCTGCTGCTTTCAGTCCATCTTCGTCCGTTCTCTTCGTCTTCATTGCTACCCAGCTCTGTTCAACCCCAGCGAACGCCAGTTCGCTCTGTCTCTGTCCCACGCGCTACGTTCTTGGAAATACCAAAAAGCTCGAGGTAACAAAGAGGCGTAACACTGGTAGTTAAAAGGCGTAAGCTTTTGGGATTTTAAAGTTTGAAGCAGGTGCTTTAAACCGCAAAGAATGAAGAAGGATAATAAGGATTTTTTACTTTTTAGATGATATTTTAAGGTTAAGAGTTTGGGTTTGGTACTCCACAACGCCAAAACGGAAGTTTTAATAGGCCATGTTCCAGGGTAGCTTGTGATTTAGATTTTATCCCGGAAAAAATAGGGTTTCTTTTGTAACACAAATACTTGGGAACAAAGATTTTGAGGTAGGTATTTTTTTTAGTAAGGAAACTTATTCAAAGCAGGAATTTCTCACATTACAACAAACAAATAAACAAAGTAGTGCACATATTAAATGTGTATCATAGATCAAATATTAGCAATAGTAAATGCTCTAACAATCTGGAATATCAATACTAAAGAATGTTAAAAATATTGTATTTTAAAAATAACTAAACCAATTTTTAAAATAGATTAGGTAGGTACTTTAATTTCCCTTTAAAGCAAAATTTAGGGTAAAAAATGATTAGATCAATTCTTTAACTACAGTAGTAAAGTAAGTTTGGAATCATAATCAAAGCCCATTAACTCTAGAAATGAAATTCTTATCTTTTTGTTACTCACTAATTAAAATTCAAAGTTATGCCGGATCAACAACGCATCAGTAGCGAATGTAAATCAATATTGGCTAAAAATCAAAGTCTTAAAACTCAACGAAAAAAATGTGGTAAAATCCAACAATTTTCAAATAAAATATCGTTCACTTACCTTCAAAACTTCTTAGTAAAATTGGGAAACAACAAAACTTATTTTCAACACTTGCTGCAACTTCAAACCAAAGTACAAGACGATTTATCTCAAAAACTATAATACTCTCTTAGTGAAAGCTTTAAAACTACTGATCTTAGCCTCGAAAATGCTTCTGTACCAATCCACAATTGGTAGTTCAATGGTTCACTTAAGAAGTCGCTACATCGGAGTACCACCAGACCCCCTGTACCCCCGCGGAGGGTTCTCTTGGTCCTGCCTACTGAAGTTATGGAACCAAACGGCAGAGTCCGTAAAGGCGAGATTTCTCTAACGGCAAAGACGAGGAGCCGTTTCAGAGGCAAGCGAAAATGGTGCTTATGTAACGGGTACCGACGACTATAGCGCAAGAATGTGGTACCGTCGGTTGATTAAGTTTTTAAAATGAGTCGTTTTACCTCTGGTTTTCTGATGTCTACTATTGGTGTGGTGTGTTTGTGCTAATTAGAGGAAGATAGGTGTTAGAGAGAGAGAGACATGCAGTCTGGGTGCTACCGGCGTTTTTTTGTAGGTGTCGATTGAATCACTTTTTCGTGCTGTTTGTTGAAATAGTTTGAGACGTGTTTTTCTTTTATTCTTGATACCCTGGAACCACTATAGTTATTTATCTACAAGCGTGCGGTAAGTAACTACTTACCGCACTGATTTGAGTGCGGTAAGTATAACTTTACCGCACTAGTGCTGTAAGTAATTACATACTATAAAAGCAAGTTTTTTATATTATTCAAGTGTATTTTTTATTTTTATAAGAAACTCTATTAAACATTTTATATGTATAACAAATACTTACATATTTAAATTTCTAAACTAATCCAAACTTATAAATTAAGAAATATTAATATTAATTGTAGAATTTGTTACATTTCCAAACGATATCGATGAAGCAAATGTTTTACTATCCGATGAGACACAAGAATTGAAATTTACAGATTTACTAAAACATGAGGTAATCTCTGCATATTCTTCTACACCATTTATTTGCTTTGCAATTCCTATTTTATTTTGCACCGAATTTTTAATATAGCCCTCCGCAACACTGGAGGACTTCCATCTACCATGTCTTTTTAAACTCATGATATCCCCGCCAGCATCTAATAATGTAGCTGACGTCCTTCGATAACAATGTCCCGTATATTCTTTGGGACTGGACAACTTTAAATATGAAATAAGATGCAATTTGAAAAGGTATTTTTCTAAAAGTATTTATACCCAGTGCTTGGATAGTGCCTCTTCCTTTTTTATATGCAATAAATAACCGTGTATGGGCACTATACTTCTTGAAAATTGAAATATTATTAATTTCTGATGAAAATCCTTCCACGTAAACCACGAACTGTCGATCTACATGTGTCGTTGTATCCGGGACAGTTACAACAAGGGGTTTCAAATTCCTTAATATCTTCAATTTTCATTTTACATAACTCCACTCGGCGACATGCCCCAGCGATGCCCACAATGAGTACCACCTGAAACAAGCAAATAAGTTGTTATTTAAAAGTAGATTTAAAAAAAATCGCAATTAAGTACCTTCATTAATAAAAACTCCTCATCTGGTGCCGTAACAAAAAATTTTACAACCTTATTCTTGGAGAATGCCTTTGATTTCTTAGCTTTGTATCCCACAGACTTCCTTTTTAAATATGCCATCAGATTTGCATACCTGCTTATGTCGACATTATTCTTGATACTTATAAAAGATCTGAGCATTGAGTAATAACTCCATAAAGAGGATGATTTACTGTCCTTAAATTTATCCACAAAATAGGCAAGCATCACATCTTCACTAATTGCTTTAACTTTCTTTGATGAACACCAGTCCATGAAGAGCCCATATTCCTTCTCATATCTATGCCGTGATTTATCCGGCAATAAATTAAGGGTAACTGCTTTAGCAATGTCCAGAACTTCCTTCGGAATTTCATCATCACTGCTGCTACTGACTTCCATTTAAAGGACGTAAAACACACTTTTACGAAACTGTTACAAAAATAATTATCGTTTATTCCGTTGTCAAGTTTTACATCTGTCATATAAAAGCCAACTATTAAATGTCTATAATTTATTTACCTAGCAACCTGATGTTAATGCATTGTTGATAACGACTTACGAGGCACCTACGGGGTAAATTAAAACAGTGCTCTTTTAGAGTTTTTAATATTGGTCCCCAAAAACATGCTTGTAGATAAAAAAATCGTACAATACACTTACGGTAGGTGTCTTTACCGCATTTGCGTGATATACCAAACTCGCCTACCGTACTTGTATTGTAATATACTATTATGTATCAAGGGCACAAAGTGCTTGAGGAGTTTATTGCCTGCGGCTTTTATGCATTTAAGTATAAATTGTGAATAATGATTCCTGATGCCAAAGCGACCCTATCTTCTGATCTTTCGTAGGACCCAATGCTAATCTTACATCGTTTTAGGGGGATATCGTTTTGGGTCACCCTCTCCTAACGATTATAGGCTCTGTGTTGTATGTACAGGGCTAGTCTAAAGTCACGCAAAGGCGTATAATCTTATAAG
Source organism: Polydrusus tereticollis (assembly GCA_963920685.1). Classification (NCBI taxonomy): domain Eukaryota; kingdom Metazoa; phylum Arthropoda; class Insecta; order Coleoptera; family Curculionidae; genus Polydrusus; species Polydrusus tereticollis. Next base: position 12,391,276 of record OY987333.1, read on the forward strand.
CTATTACACGTAAATTAATAATATTTTCGGAAAATGGTGGCTTATAACAGGGTCACTTTTTTTTAACTTTACAAAGGCAAAAAGCATACCGGGGTATCAAGAACAATTTAAACATCACCCCTTAAAATCTATAGAGTTTACATTAAAGGATCCAAATAATGAGCATTCTTTAGGTAGGTCCACCCTGAATTTATCGCAAGCTAGTGTTGTATTTGAGGATAACATATGAAAACATTTAATTCGTTTAACTAATAAACAACAGTGGGTGGTACTATTTTATATAATATAATTGCAAAAACAAGATATGGGAAAAAAAAAACAACATAATACCTACCTATAAATACTTCATTATCTTCTGACGAGCTGAACGATTTTTACTGTTCGATTGCTTTAGATCTTTCTAAAGATATTCATCCATGCATTGTTCCACTTTCGTACATGACGAATTTTAAAATTAAGGATACATTTTTCTTTAGTCCAGCCAATGTTCAAGAAAAAAAATTAATCATTTTGGAAATAAAAAATGAAAATTCGGCTAGATGGGATAATTTATCGATAAAATTTTTTTCACAATTGTCTATTCCTGCTTTAGAAGCTTTAGCGAAGGCAATAAATGTTTCTTTTGAAAATGGAATATTTCCACAATGCCTTAAATCAGCTATTGTTATTCCAATTCATAAAGGAGGTGATTGTGAATCTGCTTCTAATTTTCGACCAATTTCTTTACTTCCAACACTTTCTAAAATTATTGAAAAACTTGTTAAAAATAGAATGATTTCTTTTTTAAATAAAAACAATATTTTAAATACAAACCAATTTGCATTTCAAAAAAATAAAAATACTAGTGATGCTATTTTTTCATTTCTTGAACATCTTTAATTTAAATTAAATGAAGGAGATTTTGCTGCAGCAATATTTTGTGATATTTCTAAAGCTTTTGATAGTGTTAACCATGATATATTATTAAAAAAGCTTGAGCTTTATGGCTTTAGAGGTATATCGTATAAATGGTTTAAATCATATTTATCTGAAAGATCTCAAGTAGTATTGTTAAATGGTAAGAAATCAAAAAGTAATAAAATTGATTGTGGAGTACCTCAAGGTTCAGTTCTTGGTCCATTACTATTTTTAATATATATAAATGACCTTGCGTCAATTTTTATAAATGGTAAATTTACCATATTTGCTGATGATACAACAATACTTTGGCATAGTAAATATTGTAATGAATTAATTAAAATAATTAATGAAGATTTAATAAATGTTAAAAAGTGGTGTGACTCTAATCTACTCTCATTTAATATCACTAAAACAAATATATTAACTTTTAAATGTACACTTAATAATATAATTTTTGACAATCTAATAATTAATAACCCCAAATTTATAAAATATTTAGGAATCTATATTACTCAAAATCTTTCTTTTAATGAACATATCAAAAAGTTATGTAGAAAATTAGCTTCAGGATGTTATGCCCTCAGAGTACTTTCTCATGAAATGAATATGGCGGTTCTTCGAAATGTTTATTTTGCTTTAATAGAATCTCTTTGAGATATGGAATTTGTTTCTGGGGAAATTCAAGCCAATATCTTCTAAATTCAATTTTTATTTTACAACAAAGAGCTATCAGATATTTGTGCAAAGCTAGATCTAGAGATTCTTGTAAAACTCTATTTATCTCACAAAAAATTTTAACACTAACTTCAATTTTTATATTGGAAAAAGTTTGTTTAATTCACAAAAAGCATAGAAATAGTATTAATTCACATACTTATAATACAAGAGAAACCTTTAATATATGTTTACCTATTCCTTCTTCAAGTCTTGTAAAAAAATCCATAATTTATGATTCTAAAAAAATTTTTAATTTCCTTCCAGTTTTTATTAAGAAAATGTCAAATTTTAAAATGTTTAAAAAAAATGTTAAAAATATATTATTGGAAAAAGCTTATTATACTCTAGCTTTTCGGATGCTTCCTAAGTAATTTCTTCGATATCGCTTCTGTGTATTAAAATCGATTGCCTATTATGTTTTTCCCTCAATTTTTTTAATAATTTCCAAAGCGTATTTTAACACATAAATGGGTAGTCCTGGTCTTCTCGGATCGAGGACAAAATTTTGTCCAGCGTTGAAATTTCTTGTTTTAAAAAGGAACTATGAACTTTTTGCCTTATTATTTGCATTAAAACGTCATCCAGCTCAAGTTTTGGTCGTCCTGGAGAAGTTTTTGGAGGTTTGACGCCAACACTTTTCACTTCTTTTCTGCACAAATTTAAAAATTCAGGCCTATTTGAATCTATACATGCCGAAAATTAGTTTAACTAGGAACATTGTCTAGAAAAATAAACGGGTTGTTGCAAGGGCGCTATTTTAAAACAACTTTTTTTTTAAATGGCGACATCAAATTTTCTTGAAACACTTTGATACACCTTCAGATTCTAGACAAAACATAAAGAATGCAAGTTTTTGATTAGAGTGGCGGAAAAAGGGGAGTTTTTAATCATTTTGACAATGACTAACGGGTCATATTTACATCCCCAGGAATTATAAAAAAACATATAAGTATTCCCTCGGGGATTAAATAAAAGTCAATCCACCCTAAAATATTAGATTTTTTGCCTCAATAAGGAAAAATTGATTGAAGCAAATAAATGATATAGTAGACTCTTGTTTTATAACGTTTTCTATTAGGGTAAGGTTGCCCATATTTAGCCAATTTTTACAAAAATCGCTGCAGCCTAGCGAAAATGATTACATTTATGTGTACGAAATGCCTATTGGGCATTTAGAGACACTTTGATCCTCATTAATATGATATATAAAACATATGAATATTTATAATTAATTATAGAGATATGAGTTGCTTAAGTTTAACCATAAATATCTCAATTGGAACCGGCAGTATATGTATATAATATATTATATTATATAAGATTAAGTACGGGCTTTTATTAAATAATAGGATACGAGTTTATTTCCTGCGTCAGAATAACCAATAAGGGGCTGTTGGTTATAGAACTTATCGAAAAAAACACAATATAGATTTTAATAACTTCTTAATTTATTATGATTGATGTCACTGATGCAAATTAATGCTTTCTTTCCGAGAGGATGTTAAAATTATTTTTAAAAACTACTTCTTCTTTATATACCATTGTGGCTATTTTATTCGTATTTCGTATATTATGAAAAAGCAAGGTTGGTTTGGAAATAATATAATTCCAACTACATAGGCTTAATCCTTTTTCACTTTTATTATTTGCAGTTGCAGCCTTTTTCGTATCATCCGTGAACCAATTTCCATAATGTCCACGCGTTGTCACCTAAAAAATATTACGCATCAATACCAAATACTGTATACAGTGTGTATCAGCCAAATGGAAAAACGCTCGGACACGTCGATTGGTATTGTCGTTTGAATTTTGTTAACTGCATATCAGAAAAATGGTTTATTTAACACAAATGCACAAAATAACAATTCTACAGATGATTGGTTATGGAGATAAAACACGGACACAAATGGAAGTTGCTCGCTTATATTTCATGAAAAATTTCCAAATTTGCCGCCTATAACTCAAGGGACAATTAGTAAAATAGAAAAGCAGTTTCGCCAGCTTGGACATGTAACGCAGATAAAGAACAGTAGCTGCCAATGCAATAAGTGATGATACCAAATTAGATATTATGCTTGAGTTTCAGGAAAACCCACATACTTCTAGTCGAAAAACAGCCCCAATGTTCGATGTTTGCCATTCATCGATTATTCGACCATTATAAAATTATACCCACTCATGAGCTCATGGAATACGATTTTGATAGGAGAACGTATTTTTGTGAACAAATGATGGCAATGTTAGATAACAATGTGAACCAATTAGAACATGTTTTGTTTTCTGATGAGTGCACCTTTACACTTCATGGTCATGCTAATCGTCAGAATTGCCGCTATTGGTCTAGGGAAAATCCTCACTGGATGAGAGCAGAACATACGCAATTTCCTGAAAAGGTTAATGTTTGGGCAGGAATTGTTGGAGATCATATTATAGGTCCCTTTTTCATTAATGGCAATTTAAATGGCGATAACTATTTAGCACTGCTCCAAAATAATGTCTTGCCAACTTTGACAAACTTATATCCTGATCCAGCAAACCCACAACTTCCAGCGAATATGATATGGTTTCAGCAAGATAGAGCACCGCCCCAAACCAATGTCCGGCAGTACCTTCGAGTATTTCCGAATCGGTGGATAGGGAGGCGTGGATCGATCCCCTGATCTGACGCCATTAGACTTCTTCTTATGGGGTTATGTCAAAAATATAGTATGCAAAACTAAACCCCTCCACTTAGCTGACTTAAGAAGACGAATAACGCTTGCGATTAGATCGGTCACGCCTGAGATGTTCAGTAACGTTAGAAGAAACTTCTATTTAAGATTAGGATGTTGCCAAGACGTTCGCGGCGAGCATATTCAACATCTCCTATATTAATTTTTTTTTTGTTTTTTACATTATCAAGAAATAAACAGTATTACATCTCAGTTTTTTAGTGTGTTGTTGATTATTGCAATAAATCTGAAAACCGTTAATATATTTCCGAAACAGTTGAAGATAGGTATAGGATATTGTACATGAAATATGTCTAAAATTTTCTGAAGAATCCAAAAATTGAATAATATACGGGGTGTTGTATTTAAAATAAGAAAGATAGTATTGGCCACTGTTACATGATACACCCTGTATAAAAAGTTTTTATTGACAAAAATGCGCAACTAGAAATACCAATCGACGTGTCCGAGCGTTTTTTCGGACACGCCCCCATGCATTTATTATCGAATTTATTCCATTTGGCTGAAACACACTGTAGAATAGATACAGTTGCTCAAATTAAACCAAGGTGATAATAATATTTTTTTTGTAGTATATAGTAGTAGTACTCTTTAATACTTTATCGTATCATTGAAGATTAAGTCATTTTTATATGATATCTTTATTAATAATTATTAACATCATAAACGTACTAAAACCTACATAAAACCTTAGTTACTCATAATACATTAGTTACCATAATTTAATACCTTAGTTACGAAAGCATAATACGTTAGATACCAAATAATATTAGAACTATTTTTCATGAACATGTAAAACAATATTTTGACAGTTTTCAAATTTGATGGATACACCTTTGTGTTTAACGTCCACGATCTTAGGTATGCCCTCTGAAGACTGATTAATGACCGAGAAAGCACTCCTTTCGATTTCGTGCGGTTCCCCAGTGCCTAATCCACTGCCGGAAACATCGCCGATTTGAATCTTGCGAGCAATGAAAACTTTCTTGGTCACACTTTCTTCTAAATACCCTCTAGCAACCTTCGCCGATTCCCATCCACCAAGTTCTTGTAGGTCTAATATATCTCCTCCAGCATTAACAAGAAAATTTGCCGAAGATCTTCTAACGCAGTGACCAGTATACAAATTAGGATTTTCAAGTGAGAGATACTCAGCTATTTTTTGAGGTATTTTAGAGAAGAAATGAATGCCGCAGGGCTGTACCGTACATTTCCCTCTTCTATATGATACAAACAATCTTTGGTGAGTGACATGGTCTGGCCTTAACATTGCGTACTTTTTAAATAAAAGCACAGGATTGCCTTCGCCGTCAAATATCACAGCGAAAATACGTTTCTTGTGGGTTTTTGAGTCGGGAATAGTAACAATCAGCTTGTCCTCTAAAACGTCAACATCTTCCGTGGTCATCTTCGCTAATTCATTAGTTCGACAGGCTCCTCCAATTCCAATTAAAAAAGCCACTTTCATCATTAAAAACTTCTCGTCTGAGGCAGAACACACAAATTCGTTGACTTGTTCTCTTGTAAATACTTTTGATTTTTTTGCTCTATATCCAACATTTTTCTTCTTGATGAAACGTATTAAGGCGCCGTATTTGTCGATTTCCACTCTTTCCTTCAGTTCTAAAGTCGCTCGTAACATGGAATATTTCGGCCATAAGGATGAAGCAGAGTATTCCTCAGAGAGTTTTGCTGAATACGCCAGCAATACCGTTTCTTCTGCACCTTGAACATGTACTTTGTTTCGCCACTCACAAAACTGCCGATATTCTTTTTCATAATGGATTTTAGATTTGTCCGCAAGCAAGTTCAACCTTATAATGTTGGCTGCAGCTAATATATCGTCAGGAATATCAAAATCTTGCATGATTTTAATGATGACTTTTTGAAATGCCAAAATAAAATGACAAAACACCTTGTTTTTATTTTCGCATCGCCGTTGTCAATGATACGATAAAGCTTTGAATATAACTCGATTATTAGCGATTTAACACCGTCTCGGACATTGCGGGTGACTCGGCTGTCGCCTCGTCACCTAGCAATGTCCTCGACTATTATAAATCGCATAATAATCTCGTTATATTAATAGCTATAATATTGTTACAATCATTGCGATTACTATAATTTATTATTTATCAATTTAACAACTTTGACTGAATAAAACTAAAACAGAAAGGGGTGTAAAATTTATTTGGGCTTCTAGTATCAAAGTACATAGATTAATATTGTTATAGTCAACTTATTAGTGTTTTGCTTAAAAGCAAAATGGGTACTATGTATATCCTAACGAATAATACGGACTAAATTTCTGAAGCTGATAAAAACGATTAGACTGCTCAATACACTTGCCAGCAACGGCTATTGTTTTTCCATGTTTTTTCTTCCCTTTTCCAGTACAAGCACCACCATGATTGAATCTAGAGGAAATTGAAACGAATTACATAGAATGATTAAAACAATACTGGAAACTAAGGAATAAAACGAGAGAAGGAGAAATACAGAATAATATTGCGGAAGCTTATAGTGCACGATAAAAAAAAAGACCAGGACGAAAGAAAGGAAACATGTTGCCTTCACGAAGGAGATGCCAACTATGGTTCCGTGGCGTGCAAGAGATGTTACACCTGGGGAAGTTTTGGGGGATATAAGGAATATCACTGAGGAAAGATAGAACAAGTACCCAGTGCCTCTATAATGTTTCCCCCCAACAACAATAAAAAGAAAACAGTAAAATAGGTAATATAGCTTATAAGTATACCTATGATCTACTTTTATAAATCTGGTAAAAACTATTAGACTTCTCAATACATTTGCCAACAATGCCTATTTAATATTTGCTGTTTTTGAATGTTTTTTCTTCCTTTCTCCAATACTACCACCACCAATAGACACCATGGTTGAACCTAGAGAAAACTGGGTGGAATCACAGGTAGAACAAGGAAGGAAATACAGAACAATAGTGAAAGCTATAGCATGAGAAAAAAGGCTAAGACATCGAAGGGAGCAAGAAAGGGGACATGTTGTCTTCACGAAGGAGATGTCAATTATGATGGTTCCGTAGAGTGCAACAGATGTTACATGTTTAGTGAGTATAAAGAATCCCACACTACTGGGGAAAGGTAAAACAAGTACCCAGTGCCAACAAAAGAAAAATAGAAGCAAAATAAGTATCATGTACCTATATCTATGACTTAATTCTTAAAATAATACGGACTAAATTTGACGGATCTTGCCAGCATATAACACCAATATTTTTTGTATGTTTTTTGTTCACTACTGCCAGCACCAGAAATTTTATTACACCATATAACATAAAACCATATAAAGTGGTTAAACCGGAGCAGACATCAAAAACGAAGGCAATAAAATGAAGAGTATCTATTAAAGCTGCCGGTACTGAAGTGAACTAATTGCGTTCTGGTAAAGCTTCTTCGGGTGCTGGATAAATCCGTGTTGATAGCCAATTACACCGTACTAAAGTTAAATTAGCGAATTTGCTGCTTTTTGCTATTAGAAATCAATTAACGTTGAATTTTTCCCATGCAGGAATCTCCATCTTTGATTGAAGATTATTCGGACATCAATAATATAGTAAAATGTTTTTAATACAATTTGTATGCTCTTTATACCTATAAACCGTAAACACAATATCTAAATATTAGGCATTTCCTTTGTTAAAAGGCAAAAGTTATAAAAGGGATAAGTGATAGTTTTACCGAGGTGTGACATTGACGGGAAGAATGAGCTTTAAAAAAAGTGTGAATTTTGAGACCATAATCTACCTATTTAAAAGAGGTTTTCAGGTATATAGGTATACAACTAGTTTGTTTATTTTATTAGTCATTCAGAAATTGTTTGCAACTTAAGAAAACACTTTACCTAGCAACGAAATAACAATTAAGAATTATTTTTATTAAAAAACTATTCTAGTTTTCTCTGCATCTCCAATAAAGTGTAGACATATTTATTGAAGTTTCATATAAATTAGTAGCAATGGTTGCATTTTCCTGTTTGGCATTTTCTAACTGTCGAAGTTTCCTCTATGTGGCTAATCTATAAGAGCTCCTTTTAAGCAAAGTTAGGTTTTGATCTTTTTGGAGGAAAGTTTCTCAATATTTTTCATGGTTTGAATGTTAAAAAGTCGTTTGTTGTTTAGCGTGGGTTTCTTTTCTTTCAATTAAATACCAACTTTTCCTTCTCAATCAGACTGTAGGAGGTCTTTCTCAATGTTAGAGTTGTGAAAATCTTCCAACGAATTTCAGGCATCAGTATATGGGAACACGTATACTCTGTTGCTTAATGCCAGGAAGTAATAAGAGTACAAAGAGGTTTATTCAACATTAAAATCTCCAGTAGCTCCTTTTCAGCATATCTTTATGACATGACTTCTTATTTACAGTAAGCCAACTAATGATGTAATTTTTTTCCAAGAAGACGTTGGTATTTTTTCGGATTTTCTTACGTGATAGCTGGCATTATCCATGACTATAACAGAGCAATAAGATCTAGCATTTGCTAGAAGTATTCTGAAATACATCAGCGTTCATGTCTTCATGATAGTCTCCAGTCGGTTTTAATTTAAATGGTAGTAAGCCGCCATCGACACATCCGTTATTGCCACCAATGTAAGTAATTATTAATCTTTTACCTCTTCCCGAGTGTGCTTTTATTCCAGTGGACCATCCTTCTTAGAAAGCTTGCCTAGCGCTTTTTTTAATGTTTATCCTGCCATATTTTACCAACGGTTTAACCTTCATTTAACCAAGTTTCGCCCATATAATAGATATTCCTGTTTTCCCTTCGAAACTGTCTAACTGACCTCAAATATCACCAGCAGATGATTTCGTCTTTCTCTATTAAAAGTGATTTTCTGTTTTGAATTTTTTCATAACAAAAATTCATTTCCTTTAAAGTTTTCCATAGTTTCTTCTTACCCATGGATGGAATGAAATCATCCTTTTTCATTTCAGACATTATTTTGTCCAAGGTAGGTATTTCTTTTTTTAAGTAAAACGAGTGTATGTTTGTTTTCATGGCAGTCTTTTCATCCTTATTTATTACAGTTTCTTTTCTTCCTGTACTTCTCTTTGGTGACCTGATGGGGCCACGTTTATCCCCGTGCACAAGTCGGTATGCTCCATTCCACAATAATTATTCGTTGATTTCTCGACCGCAATAAAATTTAAACCCAGCCATAAATAAGTGCCTTCTGAAAGGGTGCAGCTCCTGATTACCTACTAATTTCAATAGTTTAGGTTAGCTATTTTCAACAAAACAACAAATATAAAATAATAGGTAAGTATCTTTATTTTAATGATGTAATTAAATAGCTATTAATATTTATACAAAAATACTAATCTACAATATTATAATATCATCTATGACTAAACTAATTATTAAGGTCCTTACGTTACTATTAATTATGTTATTATATTGGTATATTAGGTAGGTTAATGGCAAATTGCAGGTATTCAATATAAAGCAGAGTCTTTTCATCTTAGTTTATCAGTCGTTTGGTGTTTGTCAAGCTATGCGTTAAAGGTATTTTCGTGTGTGTTATCGAGCATCCAAAATATGTCAGATCTGTGTGAAACTTCAGATAATATTGCTTCCGGAAGTTATGGTGTAACGAAGAAACACCATTTATCACTTGATGCCAAAAACATCATAAAGAACGTTTACTGTACCCTTTTAGAAAAAGGGTATGACCGGAGTGCAAGTTTTAGTGAAACGAGTATTTTGACCAAAGTTGCATTAACGACAGTAAAAGATATAATGACCAAACCCATCCATCCAATAATTAATAGTAACGTAAGGCCCTTAATAATTAGTTTGGGCATAGATGAAGACGATAGTGATAGTGAAACAAAGCTAAATATAGAGTAGGTTAAGGTAAATATTGTATTATTATAATATTGTAGATTAGTATTTTTGTATAAATATTAATAGCTATTTAATTACATGATTAAAATAAAAATACTTACCTATTATTTTATATTTGTTGTTTTGTTGAAAATAGCTAACCTAATCTATTGAAATTAGTAGGTAATCAGGACCTGTACCCTTTCAAAGGTGCCGACACAATAGATATTATCAGGCAGCTTATTTATGGTTAGGATTACGACTGAGGGTTGTCATTTAAATTTTATTGCAGTCGAGAAATCAACGAATAATTGTGGAATGGAGCATATATTGTTGACTGTCCGACTCCAGTCATATTCGAGCACATTTCAACTAATTTTGCAACTTCGAATGTTATATGAAATAATATTTGGACTATAGGTACCTATGGAATAGCGAAGACCACTGGGTTTTATAGTTCAATAATGATTTATTACTCTCTCGCAGTTAGCAACAGACTATAGTCAAATAATATTTTGATCTGTCTCATCTATAAATCTTTACATTTTTGTTTAGCTGAGGGATCGGATTCTCTTCACTAAAGTAGTATTTACATATAGAGGTATATTGTCAAAATATGGTCGAATAGTTTTGATATCCAACTCCATGATCTTCTTTTTGTATTTAGAACTTCTAATGGTACCAAATTAATGTGTACCCTAATAATAGAATAAAAACTGCCCTTAATTTACTGGCTATACTGTTTGGTCGTTCTTATTAAAACACAAGTCAAACTTAAAATTTAATCATGGTTTGTAATAAAAATATGTAAGATATTAAATAATATTTTATTTATGTTTAAATGTGAAATTACAAGTTATTTTATTATTAAAAATTATATTTATGATTACAAAAATATACAAATTATTCGGTATAATTATAATTATAATAATTATTCACTTAATATATCAATATCACTATCGGTATTATCATCTGTGCTAATTATTATTTATGCTATATTGTTTATATGGATATAGGATTTTTCCACTTTTTCAACACGTGAAGGCGCGCTTGTTTTACACTTGCCGCTTGAGTCAACTCAACCCTTTTCCGGGGTATCATATGTGTCGAGCCAGGTTTCATCCAAGTAGATAATCGGCCTTTGCTGATCTCTGTAAATCCTAATTTTTTGTAGATATTCGAATCGCCATTCCCGAATTCTACTGGATTCCACTAAAACTTGTCATTTGTTAATTTTTTTAAATCTAAAACCCATGTGTTGGATACACTTCCATAACGTTGTTCTGCCACTATTAACGCCGGTTTCATCGTTTTCAAGGCTCTTATCTAATGTAGGCACGCTTTGTTCCTCGTATAACTTGTAAATTTTACGCCGTATTAGTATATCTTGATCACTTCCATCTACTTTCGAGAAAATGCCAGTATCGGTTCTATTTTTCTCCGCTATAATGGGATTATTCACAATTTTCCATACAGTTGATGTTGAAATTTTTGTTAATACGGCCGTTTCTTCTAACGCTGTTTGCTTGCTGACCGCCCGTTCAATGAGAGTTGAATAAACATTGTATATAACTTTCCTTGGTTTCCACAGAAAAGTGTTTTCTGTTTTTCGACGGGGTTATCTCCTGAGATACATTGGGCTCGCACATATTTTCCATGACTCACAAACGATTAAACAAACGCTGTATTACACACGAAGTAAGAATAATTAATTATTACGCTTTTTGAACATAATTTGTTTTATGGGATTAACCCTCTCATTTTGAAATGGGTAAAAATCGGTTTAAAATCACCTAACTATTACTTTAATAATGACATTACGTCTTTCGAATTTGCAGTTTATGTTAAGACATTTATAAGTACGGACCATTGTTTACCTGCATTTATTCATTCATTCATTGTTTGTTTATGGCCACCCTTGGATAATGCCATTCAAAGGCAAAGTATAACTTTCTTATATCTCTGGACAGCCTTTATATACGAACTAACCCGAACTAGCCTGATCTAACCTACCTAGAATATAAATAATTTGGATGTTTCCTGCAGGTATATTGCTTAGAGAACTGTAAACATTAAGAGCGCTGATTAACTTAGCTAAGCCAAAACCTTGTTTGTTACGGTGCATGATGTTAATGATTGTTAAATAATTTGAAAACCAATTTCAGAAACATTTTGATAAACCTTATTGCGCGCGTATGCATTAAAGTGACATAAGCGACCGCCTACCGAGAAAAATTTATCTAGTAAATGTTTGAGCTGATAGCAGCTTTACGACTTACATGGAAAAAAGTATTATGAACTAAGCCTCGTGGGGTTTTTAAGAAAGGCATTTTAATTATTGTCATTTGTTTGATTCTTTTTGACTCGTGCCGCCTGTGATATGTTTGTTATAGCTGGCCTGTTTATGCTCTACAATCTACAACATACTTAGATAGATACTCCATGTTACTAGAGAATAACATAACAGACCATTCAGAAGAAGAACAACCCATAGTATATTATCACAAAATGATGTGCTGCGGAAATACCAGATATATATGGAAGGATAAAGGTACATCCTTCGCAAAGTCGCTTGTTGATTTTTGATCATAGTCAAAGATTTTAAAATAATATAAGTATTTAAAATAGGAGACTTAAGTATTTTTAAAGATTTTAAAATTGCTACATTTTAGAAAGCAATATTAAAAGACTGCGATACGTATTTTTATTTTTAAAATATGCTTTGGTCCCTATACTGAACAATTGTATTCCATAACCTTTCAAATTTCATTTATTACTGTCGGTCTGTACTACGAAAGTTTACAGAACATTACATTTAACTATGGTACTATCGACACTATCGACAGACGCATGTTTTTTAAGTGCTGCAAAACACCAAATTTATGAAAAATCGTTGATAACTATGAACTATTTAATTTGGATATAAGATAATTATCCCAACTAGCAAAGATATTTTATAATTTTTAACTGTCCGTGCTATTTTATTATATAATTGCTTTATTACTGCTCGTCGAACGCAACCTCGTTTTATTAAAACTGCCAGTGAGATAATCAAGCTTTTAAGAAGTATTTTGCTTTATAAGGTAGTCTTAAGAACGTTCTTAGAGCAAAAATACAAAACAGTTTTACGACAAATTTTATTACTGTTTTATAAACGTTTACACAACAATTTTATAAGACATTTTAGCTTACCGGACAAATTTGTTTTATAGTAGATTTATACTGGTGTTATTTGATACTAGTTCATTCGTTTGCGAACATCTATTAAATTGTTTTATTAGCGCTATGTGAAACATTTAAAAAATTAATTTATTTTCTTTCCGATATTATTGATGTCTAAAGCATATTGCACTCAGATGGTACCTTAAAACAATTAATATATTATTATCATGAACTGTCATAATAAAAGCTATATATAATAGTTATAAAACACAAAAATGTTTGTAAGGATAGAAAAGCATTTATTAATACATTTATAAAACGAATAAGACATTCGCCAATTGTCATTATTATATTTGATCTTGCCGTGACAATAATACCACACGCGTGGCCTCTATTATGACTTCGCAAGTAAGTAAATGGAAAAAGGTTAAAAAAAGTGACGTCAAGAAGCCCGAAAAAAGAAAGCAGGAAGAACATAAAAAAAAATAGCAGGGAAAAACTTCAAACTTCGCTAGATAGAAATACATCCCACACAGCAGAAATATTATCTGATATATTTCGAATGTCTCAAAAACATAACCTTTCACATCAATATTTCTAAATTATTTCAGATTCATTATACCTACACAAAATGACAGTTGACACACCCTGCCTTTGACACTTGACGGATCAGATACAGAAAGACAAGCCTGTTCCCCTTACGGGTTTCCCTTATTGTATGTTTTGTTTGTGTAATGTTCAATTAACAATAATTATTATTAGGCATTGCTATTTGTGGGTAAACTGTGGTACCTGCTACCGAATAATTATATTATGGATAATTAAACTGAGGTAAGGCTCTATTTTAATATATTTAGGTTAAGTTCATTTTATGATTTTCTCTGCTATAGTTTATTGATTAAACTTGAATTGTGTTACTGTTGTGATTTAGAATATTGAACAGTAAAGGGGCAGAAGAAGAATGAGAAATTTTTAAATTACAAAAACATTAATAGAATAATGAAAGATGCAGTAAATGAGGCATCATCTCCCTTTGGGACCTAAGTAGAGGTACAAAAAATTGTTGCACTGTGGCTGTCGCAGTGTAAACTTCGTTTGTCGCGTGAATTGCAAGAACTTTGAATACCTAAAAGGTGATAACAAATTTTGGCTAAACTTTCTTGTCTTGTTTATGTATCAAATATTGATATACGCAGCGTCCTTGATACATTAGAGATTAGTATTTTTGTACGAGGGACCTATAATAGAAAGGTCGATTTGTAAAACTTTTCGCCACCGCTCCTGCTCGTTGTCACCGTTCCCGCTCGTCGCCACCGTTCTTATAGGGTATTTATAAAACACAAACTGCACCGTTGTAAATTCGCAAGAGCAGTAACGTATTTTAAGGTTAGAATAATAATTTTCTTTGAAAAGGTGAATAATGTGACCAGTATTTAATATTATTAAGCTATGAGATAAGTTAAGCCCTGTGTATTGCCTATAAATGCTGAAATCGTAGGAATATGGAAAATATTTAAATTTATAATATGGTTTTTATCAAATGTGTCAAAGTTCTTTCTTCCCATTGGCTAAAGCACGAACGACAAACAGCACAAGGTCAGCGAGATAAAAATTGGTCATGTTGGAACTACGAACGGGAGCGGTGGCGGCTTTTATAAATGCATACATTATTCCCCTTTAGGTTAAGTTGCGATGGGACCGGTGGCGACGAGCGGGAAGTTACGAAAAGTTTTATAAATATAAATAAATAAAAAAGAAGAATGTCAGAGATAAATAAGCATCCTATTTTGTATATTTATATTTATAGTAGTAGTATTACTAAACTAGTTTGAAATGTGGAATTTAAAACAATTTGTTGGAGAACCTTCAACAATTGTAATGGTTTACACATAACGAAATATAAAAATCTTCAACAATTTGCAGTATTTACTACACTACTTTAAAATATGTAATTTAAAATAATTTGTTGCAGAAACCTAAACAATTTTCAAAATTAATATCCTATATAGAATTATAAAAATCTTCAACAATTTGTAGTACCTATCTACTACACTATAATAAACCAGCATACGGTATTAAGTACTTTAGATTGCTAGAGACTGCTCGAAGATGGCGCTGCCTATATTGTACTGCCTACGCAGAACAATATCTCAGCTTTAAGCTGTTTCGATTTTCCAATGGTCGGTATTCGGTATGCTCACTTGTCATAATTATGCCCTGTGCTGACGAAAACCGGTCTACAGGTAGGAGTAGTGTAGCATCCTACCATTGGGAACAGAGATTCTGAGATTCATTCTATCCCATCCCTTCCGTTAGTTTCTGCAAGACATTTCCTGCAAATTGTTGTGAAATGTTTAACAAGACATTTAAACTTTTCCTCTGATAGTATATTGAAACATATCCAACAACATATTGTGAAATTGTTAACAAGACATTTTAGTTTCTCCTAAAACATGTGTACCTACATTATTTGTAAACTCTTATAGCATAAAGTGCCAAACTATTATTTCAATACATTTCTTACAATAGTTTTAAATTCAACAACTTTTTATATAACTTTTTTGTAACTTGTGTCGGATAGTTGGACAATTTGTTAAAAAAAAACAATATGGTATAGAAATTCACAACAAATTTTTGTTGTCCCTATGTTTACAACAATTTGTAGTAAATTTATCTACAATTGTAGTAAACATCACAATTTTTTTCCGTGCTGTATGAGGAGCTAAAATAATGTTAATACCGTACTTTATTGATTTTAGGTTTCATTATCTCTCTAAATTCTATAGATAGATCATCGAGATCAATGACGATATACCAAACAAGAAAATGAATCAATAGTATTGATCATCCGCATAGTTTCGTATATTACTATAGCAAATCACATCCGCCAAACGCAGCGTGAAATTTGTACTTTTCCCATCAAATATGATTCATAACATTAGTTCGGTTACTTGCAGGATGCGATAAAGATCTCTCTTTGATTTTTCACATCCGCTTCTGACATACAATAGCTGATGAACCGATTTTTTCTTAATTATAAAAATCCCGACATTCGAAAGCTGGCTCTGTATACAGCCGACATGTCGTGTACGTATGTACAGAGCATTACCGTCGCCATTTCGCTGGCCTCCGAATTAGAGCGCACGCGACGGCTCAGCCAATGCCCGGTAGCAGCGACCGCGTTCGGTAGCCACATTGGCTACCGGATTCACCCGGCCGGCACCGGCTTCTGTTGGGCCCTCATGAAGGAAGCTTACATCCGCCACGGGCGGCGCTGTTTAACATTAGTTAGCATTGAGAACAAAATACTATTTCATGTAATAAAAACGATTTTTCGAAGTCATTATGGATCCTATTTAACAAAAATCTAATGTAAATTTTTCGTTAACGCACTGTCAAACAATGGCGTCAGGGTGGTAGCTAGGTCAGTTCAGGGTTTTTAGCAGTGCCTTCCCCTGCTAATAAATGAAATTGAAACAATTATACGAACTCTATTATCATAGTTCTCCTGTATACATTCTTCGACCCGTCTCTATTAGATTTCACTGTCTCGAAGTGTATTCTTGGTGTTCATTATCGTCTTGGCCATAAGCGCAGCATCCTTGCCTGTTTCATTAGGTTTGTTCCAACACCCAATTTCTGTACCGTCTTAAAACCGTCACAAAACTGTTGGGATCGATTTTGTGCGCAGGCGTTTAAGAGTCCATCACGGTAACCCCTGAACAGCATGCAACCGAGCATACAGCAACGTAAATTAAATAGGGTTTCTTGCGCTCAGCTGTCAACGAGTTTCGAGAAAACTGGTAAACTATTTAGCTTTGGTTAAAAGGAAATTGAAGGGCAACCGTATGAGAGTTTTAACATATTGGAGATTTTTCTATTCGGCTTTCGTTTTCGAAACGTATGCAGTAATATGTTTATCGCTGTTTACCTAAATATTCTTCATTTTTAACTCGGGGTTCGTTTAAAACCTACAAATCAAGCATTCGATAGAAAATCACTGTTTCCTTCGGCGCCCAAATTTTTCAGTGCAAAAGAATTATTTTATAATTTTATATTTACGAACAGTTTAATGATAACCCGACGACGGATCCAGGGAGGGACGCGCAGATCTCCAGGACAATACGAATTTATAGGTCGATCGAGCACCCCATGCAGAATATCCGCAATATTCAAATGGACGAAGTCAAAGACGTTATAAAAGCTATTAAACCTAAAAAAGCTTCGGATTTCGACGGTATAAAGGTTAAAGAGTTAAAGAACTTGCCAGATAATGTAATAGCGGATGTGGTAAATATTGCACAGGCTATTATCGAAAAAGGCTGTTTTCCCCAGGTTTAGAAGGAAGCCAAAGTGGTTCTTATTCCAAAACCTAAGCAAAATCAATCACTAGTGACCAGCTACAGACCCATAAGCCTACTGTCTTGTCTTGGCAAGGTTGTTAAGAAACTCATACTTCATCGTATCAACGATTTTGTATCTGACAACAACATTTTACCGCCAGAACAGTTCGGTTTTCGATCTGTTCATTACACGGTGCGCCAAATAACAAGACTGGCTTTCAAAGTGCTCAAGGGGTTTAACGGATAGCACAGGAGTGGTTTTTTTGACGCTAGCAAAGCGTTTGATGAGGTCTGGCATGACGGACTCATTCTAAAGTTAATAAGATCAGGTATGCCGAACTACCTAATGACGGTGATTCACTCATTTTTGACGGACAGAATTTTCGCGGTTTCGTCTGAGACTGTGCGACACGTCAGAGCCGGAGTACCGCAGGGTTCCCCTCTTGCACCGGCCCTGTACAATATTTATACCAGCGATATCCCCAAATTCGCTCAAACACAATTATACTTGTTTGCTGACAATACCGCGATCACAGCCAAGGTTGGTAGTCTCAAAGATGCAACGCCACATAAAACTTATGGAGGCGTGGTTAGACAAATGGAAAATTTGCCTAAATGACGCTGAAATCCAAGCCATCTACGTTTCGAGGTAAACATGTAAATGTCCCCAAACCAGACTTCAAGTCAAAAACACCAGAATAGACTGGTGTAATAACATCAAATATCTGGGTCTGTCTTTCGATAAGAGGCTGGCTTGGAACGATAACGTAGACCAGCGCTTAAAAAAAGCGAATGGTCAACTCGGCGCCATCTACTCGCTCATCAATAGTAGAAGTAATGACCTACAAATGCCGACAATTGCTGAACATATTGACAAACTTATTATCAACTACTACAAACGGACAGACGTTTCCCTAAATCCGCTGATCATACAATCACACATTCACTCAAACCCACTCCATTCAAATCATACAGACTACCGAGAGACTGGCTCACTTCTGCCCAGCCTCCCCTTCTCCCTCCACCACAATAAACTGACTGAGAACGATCACCAAATAATTAAAAAAACACACTTCTCTGCTGCTGTCTACCACCCCTCCTACCTCAACAAGCTACGAATTTGAAGATTCAGCATTAAACCTGTGCTAAGTCCCGCTCAGAAGCTTACCTGTATACCAATAGAAATTAATAGTCCCCGACTGATTTAAAGAACGAACATGATCCAGATTGTCAGTGGTAATAGGTACATAGTCAAAGAAATGTTTATTGATCAGATAAAGGTCCTTCCGATTTCCATATCTTTGTTATGTAATAAGGAATTATTTTGTCTGCCTCCCCGTGGTACATCCACAAGTAGGGCTTTCGAGTGCTGCCTCCTCCTTGGAAGCATTATCTGCCTATTATCTTTTGAAAATAAAAAAACGATATTCTGATACAAACTTGTTTTTAATGTTATTATTTTGAGGTGTGTAGAACTAACCTGGAACAATACATCATATTTAACACTTACTCACATTTTAATCCAAAAAATTAGAAATATAACGCACATACTTTCAGATAAACATGCAGAAGATCCAAATAATAGCACATTATTATAATATAACCTATATGAATTTTCAAAGAGTTGTCACAAAGTGACGTCATTGCGCCACCTCAGCTTGCCGTAACTCGATTGGTTAAAGAAGTTAAGAGTAAAATGTTCCTTAAATCTTAAGTAGCTAACTTTTGAAGCCCTACATCTGATTCTAATTTTCGTTTATTGAGCATTAAGTGTTTTAATTACTGGTAAGCTCGCTACTCGCCTCGCAAATATAGCAACAATTTATAATTATAATCTATATAAATTATAATAAATAATCTTGCCAAATATCACTCGACCATCATTTTTTTATTGGTTAAATTTTCCATTTTTCACTCAAACTTTTTTGGCAATACTCGTTGAACTTTGGGCTTGTTTATTCAAAAATTAAATCCCTCGTGCTTCGCTCTCGGGATCTAATCAGAATAAACATGTCCAAATTTAACTCGAAAAATTTCCAAAAAAAGTTTTCGTGACAGCTGAAAAATCTAACCGATAAAAAAACGAGGTCTTGTGATATTACTGTTGATTATTGACCAAATTTGTCAAAATTTGGGCGTGGTCCAAAAAAAATTTCGCCTGCGGCGCATTTCGTCTACGTGCGGCGGCCTCTCCGCCGGCCCGCATCTACACAAGCCGCCACTACAAGTCACAATAACAGGCCCACCCTAGGCCACCCCCAGGTCAGAGGGCTAGTTACGCCACTGCGTTCACTTCATGTTCTGGTTTACGATTAAAAAAAACAAACAATAAACGTACTAGGAGACTTGCCTTAATAAGCGTATTGACAGGAAATTTTGTGAAGAAATTGAATATTTTAAATAAATGGGGATTTTATGTCAATACCTTACAATTATTACAAATATGCATCCTCTGGAGGAGGGTGACAACAGCAATTTAAAACATATCTAAACAAAATTATCTCAACAAAACGTATGATTGGTTTAGGTAAGACAGATTTCTTTGTTCAAATATAAACTGTTTTTTAGATAGTAAATTAGTTTGCTTTTAATTTGGTTTCACTTACCTCCCTCCACAACCCCGCGGAAAGAAAATCCCACCATTCTTAAGCCGGCCATCACAGTATCTACTACTTGCCGATGTAGCGGCTGAAGAAAACCCTAAAATCACGTAAACGCTCAATTATCCACCGTGCAGCATCGACCAATCAAAACAATCAAAAAAATAAAAAGACCGCAAAGATGAAATTGGCCGACAACACGCCGAGGCATGCAAGGCAACTTATCAATCGCTGCACCACCACTGCACAGACGGAATTCGCCGGCCGTTTTCAGAGGCGTACGTGAGGGTGAAACAGAGGGTTATGTAGTTAAAAAAAGAAAATGTAATAAAAACTCAATCATAAAATGAAGTGTGCAGGGAAAAACACGGCACAGTCTTATAAGTAAAGTTTTACAATAGAAGGAATATTGAACCTGAAATATTTTTCAAATCTTCAAGAACTTGTACAAAATGAATTGATTTTTATCGTCCCCTATATATTTAGCTACAAGATGTTACTTATATTGGCGGAACAATGTTATCATCATCATCCCTCATGCTGGATATAGATCTCCTCCAACAACTTCCACTATTATCTGTCTTCTCGTGCCTCATTTATGAAGCAATGTTTTAAAGCCGACAAAAAGCTCAGGTAAACCCTATTCAGTAAATGAGCTAAACCAATGCAACATTCTAAATTTTAAAATATCGAAAAATATAGCAGCTTAATTTCGAAGTAGGTACTGACAATAACAGACAAAATAAATCAAGTAAAGTTAAGATATTTGTGTATTTTGAACACAGGCCTCACATTCAACTCGAAATTTAAAAAATAAAGAGCCATCCTCATTATCTGTCCTACCGCCCTACAATAGCCCAATTCATAGCTACTGTTTTAAAGGCCAAGTATAAAGATCTAAAGAACCTCTGCAACTCTATAGTTGTTCAGGAACTTTATCATATAGTTAAAGTCTGTTCAGAGATATAAGAAAGTGAGTAACTAATCCCTATTACGAAAGACCCAAAATTGAAATAAGGCCGAGCAGGTCCGAATTTTGCTCAGAATTTAATCATGGTTTGTAATAAAAATAAGTAGGACATTATATAATATTTTATTCATGTTTAAATGTGGAATTACAAGTTATTTTATTATTAAAATTATATTTATGATTACTAAAATATACAAATTATTCGGTACTTATAATAATTATTCACTTAATATATCAATATCACTATCGCTATCATCATCTGTTCTAATTATTATTTGTGCTATATTGTTTATATGGATATAGGATTTTTCCACTTTTTCAACATGTGTAACAGAATTTGCCCAAATTTGTGAAGGGATGATAAAAACTTCAGTTTCTATAAGCTCAAGTACACTGAAGTTAATAGTAGGGCAAATATTGTTACGACGAATGGCAGACTTCAGTTGATGCCAAACATGTTCGATTGGATTAAGTATACATTAATGGTATATGGTAGAAGTCTTAAAACTGTATGTCCTAGATTTTTAGCATAATTATCACAGAAGTATTCCTTTTGTAGTTTTAAACTTTGTAAAACCTCAATTAATTGCCTTTTGGTGTAATCTTCCTAAAAATAAATGTCATTATCACACATGTAGTTTTGGATTGTTGCTTTTGTGTTATTTGAGGAGGGAGTCTTGGTCAACTGCCTTCTATGGTAGCTTGCATTGTCCATTACAATAACTCTATTCGTAAGTATATTTGGAATTAGCTTGTTTTTAAACCAATCTTCAAATAAATCAGCAGTGGTGTCCTCATGGTAATCCAGAGAAGAATCTTTAATGTTTTTTGCAGACAGAGAAAGTCCATTTGGAATCCATCCGTCTTTAGATCCAGCATGCAAATTCGTAATTCGTTTACCTCTTTTTGATGGCGCGCTTGTGTTACACTTGCCGCTTGAGTCAACCCAACCCTTTTCCGGGGTATCATATGTGTCGAACCAGGTTTCATCCAAGTAAATAATCGGCCTTTGCTGATCTCTGTAAATCCAAATTTTTTGTAGATATTCGGATCGCCAGTCCCGAATTCTACTGGATCCCATTAAAACTTGTCTTTTGTTAATTTTTTTTAATCTACAAGCCATGTGTTGGATACACTTCCATAACGTTGTTCTGCCACATTTAACGCCGGTTTCATCTTTGTCAAGCCTCTTAATTAAATTATTTAATGTAGGCACGCTTTGTTTCTCGTATAACTTGTAAATTTTACGCCGTATTATATCTTGATCACTTCCATCTACCTTCGAGAAAATGCCAGTATCGGTTCTTTTTTTCCTCGCAAAAATGGGATTATTCACAATTTTCCAAATGTTGGAATTTTTGTTAATGTGGCCGCTTTCTCACTGACCGCACGTTCAATGAGAGTTGAATAAACATTATTTATAACTTCCTTAGTTTATACAGAAAAGTATTTTCTGCTTTTCGACGGGGTTATCTCCTGCGAGATACATTGAGCTCGCACATCTTTTCCATGACTCACACCGATTAAATAAACGCTGTATTACACACGAGGTAAGAATAATTACTAAGCTTAAAACTAATTAGAGTGGGTATGGTATATATACTGTCTTTAGTACATAATTTGTTTTATGGGATTAACCCTCTCATTTTGAATCATGTAAAAATCGGTTTAAAGCCACCAAACCATCACTTTAATAATGAAGTTACGTCTTCGCAGTTCGCTTTAAGATATTTTTAAGTACGGACCATAATTTACCTGCATTTTTTCATTCATTCATTGTTTGTTTATGGCCACCCGGGGATTATCCCATTCAAAGGCAAAGTGTAACTTTCTTATACCTCTGAACAGGCTTTACTACTTACTATAAAGACCTAACATATAGTGCCGATAACGACACATACCTAAGACCCATTACTTTGTATCATTTTGTATAGTTATTATTACTAATGCTAATTATTATTAACAGGCCGCTAAATTAATTGCACATTATTTTTAATGATACACAGTGTTGCGCCGTAATGTTCAAAGCACTTATTAGTTCAACCAGCGCGCATACGACGACGGCAGAGACACTAAAAATGTTAAAAATTTTAAGGATTCGTCTTTTTTACCGTCCAAATAATTTGGAAAACAAGCATCTTATGGTCTGTAAGAAGGTCATCGTATGTGCGAGTTACAACCTTCTTCTACAAACAATTCTCTAACTACTAAACTATAATAAAAGGGGCAAAAAATAATATGTTATTATTATGTTCAATTAATAAGGAAACATGTTGTCAAGTGTTTTTTTTACAAATTTTTTAAAACTATTATTTTCAGATTTTTTGTTTTCCTGAAAAATGAGTTCGTTGGGGGTGTCGATATGTCATATTTTCCCCTGTAATCCATAAGTTTAAGCTGACGCATATTACTGACATATATTTAACATCATAATTATTGATTACATCACATCCTATCCTGCTACACTTTTTCAACAAAAACGCGCCCATTAAAAACACATTAGTCTTTGGGAAGCGGCTTCTGCGGCCGCCACTGGGTCTTGCAGGCCTTCTTCTGGGAGCTCCCTCAGGGTACTGCCGAAGCGGCCGCAAGTAGGTGGAAGGCCTGGGAAGAGCCCGGGGGCCCAGTAGCGGAGCCTCTCCTGCCGCGGCCCTGTGAGCGCTGTACGTGCTGCGGGAGATGCCACAGCGGAGAAACAGATGGTTTGATAAGTTGTATAATTTCTTAGGTATGCGAAAATTTTGTGAGTGAAATGTTTACCAGAATATTTTGGTTTTGCAATGACGAATCCAGATAAAGTCTTCAGTGATTATATCTACAGTTAAATATTGACTAGCATATCATTGTAATGCGCATAAAATATCATAATGTATTTTGTATGATATTTACTCGAAAATTTTTTTTCGCCGCTTTTAAAATATTCAAATCTCCTAGGGGAGGAACTTTTTGTAAGACTTCAACCCTTGGTTCTTGGGATTTACCCATTTATAGTTGAAATACTTTTTTTCCCTTAATTAATTATGTCGAAAAAAATGGCTATAGAAATACAGAGCCATGCTCACGTGAAGGGGGGTATTTAGGTGATCAATACTCCCGCATGATGTCATAAGATTTGTTTGTTTATTTGTATGCTTTCCATAATACATTAAAAAATTTCTTAAATTTAATAGGCTAATGAATCATCTTGCACCTTTATTAGCTCTCAATAACATATCGATGGGGTTACTCTTTTTATCGCCTGTTACATTCTTTTTGTATACCTGCAATTAATTAAAAAATAAAACGTGTCAAAAGAAAGTAAGTATTACATAATATTAAATATGTAATACTTACACATATTGTTTAATACAACAAGTTACGGAATATGAGTCTTTTAGGCACGCGACGTGAAAATTGGACAACACGTCAGAGTGACTAAAAGACATTGTTTCGTAACGAATGGTATACAATACTTTCTCTACGGGCATTGAATAATAAAAAACTTAATTTATTTTACCAAACATTTTATTACCTGTTTCATTTACACGTTTCATGTCAAAAAAATTGACACTTGTCAAAAAAAAAATTCGAAAAAATTCAAGTTCCTCATCTATTCTACAAAAAGAAATATCTCACCGTACTGTTTTAGGTTACCCAAGCATTAATTTCAATAATATAAGTAACTGTACTTTTAATATTTATAATAAATAGGCAACATTATAGTCTGTGTTTAGTTTTTAATTGTGAATAATTACTTTTAGGCACACCGCGCTTAAAAAACTTTTTTGTACAACTGCCATTAAAAGTGACACTTTTAATGACAGTCAACAGTGTTAAAAGTGATTGTTTACGTGGAAGCGTGCTAAAAATATTTTTAACACATTTTCCTATGATGAAATCAAATAAAATTATAATAATAATTTTAGGAAGTGCAAATTTTTATTATCAATATTTAACAATAATTACTTACTCGATTACTTATGAACAATATGAACATTAATATTAATTGTACAACTAATAAGAACGCTTGACTTGATCATTGAAAATTTGCTCCACAAAGTTGATGAGCTCCAAATTTTTTATTTTTCTTGTCAGTATGCTAAGAAAACAGGTTCACTGAAGTTCCCTTCTACATTTTTCAATTTACACCAGGCCAGGAAATTGGTATATGCAATATCGTACTGCTGAGCTGATTTTTTAGGTAGGAGTTCCAAAGTTGCTCTTCTTGCAGACTCTTCAATATCCACAGGAACAACCAAATCAACAATTTTATTAATTATTCCACTATCGACAAACATATTAAGCAGTCAAGAACCAAAGACAAAAATTGGACAAGAACGCAATTATTTAAATGACAGCATCTTTTTTATTTGTAAACAAGCATTTGTTAGTAACCATAGCGTTGGCAACGTTTGTCATTCACAACAACCTGGTGATTATTTGAATATTAAAATGCATTTTGAAGTTTAATGTCATTCCAAATTCCCCTATTTTATTATCGAAATAGGGCAGTTATACAAAAAACATTGTATGATATTTGTGTTAAAAGTAATTTTATTTTGTTCGCGAAATTGTTCAATTCGCTCCGCTACGCTCCGCTCATTACACAAACTTTTTCACTCACAAAATAAAACATCACTTTTAACACTCACATCATAAATAACTATTAAGCACGCTGTGCCTAAAAGGAGGTTATTTAAAAATCAAAATGACAATCAAAAAGGGGTTATTATAAAACGTCAGTAGAAAATAGTTATTTATGTATCTAGGGAATTATAATGGTCTTAATTACCGAGGGCAAAGTTTACGTCCCGAGGGCCTTTGGCCCGAGGGACAGCAATTGCCCGAGGTAATTGAGACCCTTATAATTCCAGTGATACATAGATAATTTTATTTCTAACCGATTTTAGTAACATTTGGTTCATTTGTAAAGTGGAATAAATGTTTCAATAGATGACAATCAAATTGACATTAGATGTCAATCGTTTGATTTTATGTCAAATTTTTCTTAATATCCCAAGGGAGTTATGACCCTTAAGCTGGATTTATAAACTCGAAAAGTTGGCGAGGTTGAGGTTCAGTTGGTGTTGGAAATAGGAGTTCAATTTAAACTATAGGGAACACTCAGTTCCATTTATACACTCGTTCATGTTGCTCATGTAAAGCTCATGTAAGGTTCGAAAACTTCCCGGGTAGTTCGAGATAACCAATTTTTATGCTCGGAGTTCGGAATATCTAACCTCACAAACTTGATCATAACTTCAACCTCACCAACTTTTCGACTTTATAAATCCAGCTTTATGATTCCCGCGTAACTAAGACATTATAAGCTAATAATATACCGGTCAGAAATAAACTTATTTGATGCATTGCAGAGAAAAAATTACTTTAACTGAATTGCATATTTTAAAAGTACGAAAAATGTGAGTTACATTATTTTAACCGTAATTTTGTTAATACATTCTCAGTGATAAAGTACTGTACACAGGAATACTTTCGACGCGATATATAACAAGTTAAAAAAATAATACTTTGTTACGGCTGAAGGTTTGTTTAAGTCATTTTTTTTTCGAATTTTTAATCCGGGTTTCTGAGAATTTCTTGAAGATCAGGATTGACTTTAAAAGAGGAATATTTATTTGTTAGGTAACAGAATGTTAGTCTTGAAGTCAAGGATATGTTTTGGGATCGTACTCTGGATTCTTTCTTATTTACTGCTATACAATGAAAATATCTAAAATGGAATAAATTCTGTATTGTCACTTTGATCGATTTTTCAAAAAATCGCTCGGACATGTTAACTACTATTTTTTATTACGCATTTTTTTGACACCTTTTTAAAGAACACCTAAAGTTGTATATTGGTGACGAGTTTAACTTTTCCATCTTAAACCGTTATTTATACAGAGCGAGTAAAATATTTGATGGAATTGGCAGGAACTGTTTGGTTAGCGCAAGCGCAAACTGTCATGTGTCTAGAGAATAATAAATTGTTTGATTTGCAATTGGATTTTGGTTTGTTAGTAAAAGTGGCGTTTCAGAGGAGTAGAGGAAAACGGAGAGTTCTGGACCAGGTGGTGCTGGTGGTGCTGGTGGTGCAACTAACCCAGGTGGTTCGGTGGTGCGTTTTACGATCTAACCCGGGTGGTTCGGTGGTGCGTTTTATGATCTAACCCGGGTGGTTCGGTGGTGCGTTTTATAACCTAACCCGGGTGGTTCGGTGGTGCTGTTTACAAAATAACCCGAAATTAAACCCGACTTTTTACGACCTAACCCGGATGCTTTCATGAGGCGGCTTCTCATCTAACCCTAACTTGAACCTGAATATTTATGAACCGACCCGAGATAAAACCCGACTTTTTACGACCTAACCCGGATGCTTTCATGAGGCGGCTTCTCATCTAACCCTAATTTGAACCTGAATATTTATGAACTGACCCGAGATAAAACCCGACTTTTTATGATTTAACCTTAGTGAAACGCCGCTGCTAAAGCGGGATAATTAAATCCCAATTTTTATAAGCCATCCTTAAACCCAACTTTTTACGATCCGACCTGAACCATCCTTAAACCAGACTTTTTATTATTTTCCCTTAGTTGAAACGCCGCTGTTAAAGCGGTATAGTAAAAAAACATTATTTATTATTTCCCCTTAGTGAAACGCCGCTGGCGGGTACTAAAGCGAAATAAATCCCTAATTTATATGGTCTAACAAGGTAAGTATAATAAAGCGGTACATTTGTCACCCCACAATAATTATTTATACCTAAATAATCCTCTCAAACCCTCTGCCGACTCGATTTAAAAAGAAAGGGACATAAACCTTTATTTATTATTCCGAAGGACCCTCATTAAAATTCAGTAGCATATCTAATAATTGATTCCAATTTTTGCACCACTTATATAAAATACAATAAAATAATTACCATCTAGAACCATTAACTAGCGATTTCTTTGTACTGGAAATGGATAAATTATAGGACTATCTTGTAATGAGAACAGAGTAATAAAAAGTAAATAAAACTTAAATACGTATAAAATACCAAGCAGGTATAGGTACTATACAACTTGTGTTCGCCATCAGGTAAAAGCCCTCATAATGCTTTTATAAAAATTTCGGATAATATCATAATATAAGTAAATAGGCTACAATTTCAGGAAAAAAGTAAAAAAAATTAATTCACAGTGTAAAATTGTAGTTAAATGGATTGTAAATACGAAATAATATAAAAAGCTACCTTTTGTTTGCGATGATGTATGCACAATAACTCTATATTATTCGGTCCTTAAACTGAAAATACCCACTAGATAGGTATCATAAGCTGTATTTGTCATCAGGTAGAACCCCCAATAAAATTATGAATATTAGGCGTAGGCATCAAAGTAGCAATCTTAACTTATTTTCAACACGAGCATAAAAATATAGGGCTGTTAAATATTTTACAACCTTAATTCTCAATGGCAACAATAAGCAAATCACGTTGGTTTTTTAATTTATTATTAATCTGGCTAACTTAAGAAACTCACAATATAACGACCATCCAAAAAAATCATAATACATTACTGGGTGTGAAAGCAATTGCGCTGCAAAATATAGTGTATACCGACTCTGAGGTAGTTAATTAAAATCCCAATTAGCGCTAAAAAAAATCAATTGGATATTTACTTTAGATATTTTAATAAAAAAATTCAATATTATTAGCGTCACCTACGCATAGGGTTAAAAAGTATGAGAAACTTTGTGAATATCATTTCCCGTGATTCTCTCGACCACCACATTTCAATATTCTCACCAACATTTAACTTTTGAAATTAGCATAATAACAAATCCTTTACAATGAATTAAACAAACGCATACATAATTTTAAAATCTCATAATAAGAATATAAGCTAAAATCTAACAAGTTTCGACAAGTTGAAACTTGTCAGTTTACATCTGTAGAGAATACCCAACTCTCGAATCATAAAAAAATGGTCAAACTTTGTCGGCAAATACCCTTCTATGATGCAGGGGAAGGACAGGTAACTCGAGATGTTTATAAAGAAACGTTAAAGAACATTATTTGCTTATTTCTAGACTCTTAAAAATTAGATGCAATCGAACAATAAATGTTTTCATCATGTATATTTATGAGTAACACAGTACCTTCGACATACATAAATTCAAATTGATAATTACTTGCCTTAGTACTTTTTTAGAAGCTTGAATCATTGCATATAACCGTCTGAGGATACCCAAACTTCCCCTAACATATTTCTCCGCAGCCGGGGAAAAAGAGGTAGAAAAAGTAAAATAACAACTCCAAGTGTCTTTGCGAACAATCGGCAATAAAATAGAGTATTTCAGTTTTTAATTTTTCGTAAATAAAAGTTGGTTAGATTAATAGTCTCTGTGAATATAATAACATAAACAAAGTGATATGCCGTAAATTTAGGAGTACAGTATAAATTATGCCTCTATTAAAATATACCGCAATAACTAACTACCAAAGGATTTTTGATATTTTGAATATATTTGATGCTCATAGCATTATCACATTTCCAAAGGCTCTAAATTTTAGAAAAATGTTCTAATAGAATATGTCTATCAATATAAAGTAAAGGTATTGTTAGGTTTTTTTAAAAAATACGACCTACAACAGTCTCTGCTACAGCATGGCTGACTCTGTAGAAACTTCTGTGAAACCATAATAATTATATCAATAATCGAGTTGTCCTTATGATAATATTTTCTTCCAATATCCGACTCCACTATCCATAAAAGTTATGTTAGAAAATTCATAATTGAGCGCATTGTAATTTTTTAAAAAGAAATTCACTTCACACACAAAGATGTAGCCATTCAATCCATGAAAATAATGCAAGTCAGTATGCGTATGTTATGGCTAACTGTTTAAATGTCTATTCCTTCTACGTTTATCGGAAGAAATACTTTTTTTATACTAGTATTTTAGTTGAAAATAAGATCATAAATCATCTATACAAAACAAGCGTCCCTTATGGATTTGAACGAAAATCATAGATTCGACTATTTTCATGAAAAATAAATCTAAGTACGGAATAATGCAGGAAGATTATCTATTTTCTTGGTTTAGAAAGTGATGTAGTTAAGATTTATAACTTAGGAATAAATAAATTATTATTAATCTTTTCGACCTATTTCTCTTGCATATTTAATTTCTTTGATAGTAAGAACTAATCTTTTTATTTTACAAAGTAAAAAAAAAGCTAAAGATCGGCGTTGTCAGTCAGGTATAAGAACTGATTTAACACGATGGTTTTTGTACAAACGTTCACATACAATTGTATGCTTTTTAACCGATTGTGTCGGAAAAAATGACGATTTATAGATTAGATATTTAGACGAAGAGCTAACCTTCTCAATAAAGTATTGATTATTGCCCTGCTAGCTAGACAACACTTTTTATGTTAGTCAAAAAAAAATTTTTTTTTTTCGGACGCTATTACAGATTTCATCGTTAACTAACAAACATTAAGACCAAAAAATTAGCGTGCAAAATGAAATGTATAGGTTCACTTCATTTCTACATTATTTTACAACTCTCAATCGCATTAAAAACAAGATCGAATAAAAAATAACTTATGACATATGGACGAAAAATGTTTTTCGGGCTATTTAGGTTAGCGACCGCATTACGTCTGAAATACTACATTTTTCGAGCTTATAACATAATTTACTATTTTAACGTTAAAATAGGGGAAATGATGTATCAAAATGGATACTTTTTTTTGTCGGTCACGAGATTATAGTTTCTTTTAAAATGAACTCTAATATTTACAACACAAATTATCCTTTAAACCACATTAGTTTAAAACTCGTCTGTCGCTTTCCCTCTATTGTGAGTTTGATTAAAGTATAGCGTAGTATATATTTAGATGAATTTCGCAAATGTTGAATACTTTCAAAACTGAAAAAGCCGCCCTTTGCAATAAATATCTCCGTAGAGTTAGGTACCCTGCAGATTAAGGGTATTTCAGCGGATAATCATATACAAATTCAAAGATTTTGTCTATTTTAATGGATTAACAAGCAATATCTATAGGATGACTTTACTGATAAAAAAAAAATAACAAAAATCCATAAAGTCTAGGCTCACATGAAATTCCATAAAGAGCAGCTGCATAGCCTTATCACATCAAACTATATTTTTATTTCGTTCTATTGTCAAAAGTCTGTGTTTAGGAGATTATCGTTCATTTTAAAATGAACTCTAATATGTACATCACCATAAACTACCTCTTAAGCCGTCGTAAAAATACACTTTTCGATTTACCTCTATATTGATTTTCTAATATTAAATATCTACAATAGTCGAAATTCGCTCGCTAATACCTATGTATGCAAGGTTTCTTCAAAAAATGACAATTTTGTTGTTTAATGGCTTGAAAAAATGGAAAAAGGAGGTTTTTGCATCCATTTATTTCCAGATGAGTGTTAAAAATACTTATAAAACTCGGTATACCGAAGATCAAGCATTAATGAGAGGGTTGAGTCCTGTTTGCCAAATCCTGATTTTTAATTTGACGTTGGCAACGGTACAATTTTTTAACATTTATCATAAGAGGCGTATATTTTTGGAGCTTAGATCTACCAGTTTATCCACGCCCCATTTATTGTTAGTGCTTTAGTAATTTTACTTTCCAATTATTTTTTACCAAAACGCGTAGTTGAAACAGTGTCTATATCAGACGATATAATAAATTTTAAGGATTAATTTGCTTACAAATACACTTTAATTTATTTAGGCTAAAGCAGCCAGACATATACTGGAACTACGAAAACCCTATTACAATTTGGTTGCCTAGAGAAAATTTTGTAAAAAACATAGCTTTCTACACAAATGCTTGCACATTATGTACCTATCATTTTAAGATACCTGCCGACATCAATGTAAGCATTGACATAATGACGCAAGATATAGGTAGGTACTAGAATATTCAAGATTTCTATTAACGATACACTTCAGCATACATGCGAGATGTCATTAATGTCTACGGAAGGCAACAGACATACCAGCTATTTTTACATGGGATTCCATAGACTTGGACGCTTCTTGTTTAGAAATATTTGATGACATCTTGAGGAGTTCCGTATTGAAGCATCAAACCTACCTGCCAAATAATTGACGAAATATGGGATATCATAAAATATGCCCCCCATCGAACTAAATGATCCTATAAACCAGCTTCACAGACCGTAATTTGTGATGCTAACACGATTAATACGCAATAGAACAAGATTAAGAAACAAAATTTAAAGTAGCTCTTTATCACACGAAAATAATTAAATAATTTACGGTTACAGAACAATAATTATTTTAAAAAGCTGTATAACTAAATATATTATGTTATTAGGAATATTCTGTCTAAAGTAACAGCTAATCTTAGTCGAAAATGAGATCGTATTATTGATTGTTGAATTCGTTAGGTATGAAATAAAATTAGAGATTTCGTCTATTTTTTCACGATTAAAAAAGAATACCTCTATTTAGCTAAAAATGAAACGATTACAGTGGTAGATTAATTCACTTTACCAAGCATGTAAACTACTAATTTTGCAATAAATATCTTCTATATTTCTAGGTAGGTTTACTCGAAAATGTGGGGCTATTTTCATCAAAAATCCCGATACGAAATTGAAAAATTTGCCTATTTTTGTCGGTTTACAAAGTGATAGTGGAATATTGGTTTGATCAAAGAACAATAATTATTTTAAAAATGTTGTATAATTAACTAAATGTCGGTGTTATCAGGCAGGCAAGAAGTTATTTATCTGAATCTTATTTGTACCATTAGCGTTTATATACAAATGTTAGTGGTTTTCAAAAATTGATATCTCGGAAATTATTAGGTTTAGACTTATAATACGCTTATTAAAAAATAATGACTACTTTATGCAAAATTCAAAAATATTATAAGATGTAGGGTATCCCAGTAACTTAACCAAAGATTTTCGGTCTTCGTAAAGCTTTACACGTTTCTTCAGCGTACCAAACATTCACTTTTTTTAAATATTGACATCGGGTTAGGATTCTGAACATAGGATTAACATCACTCCAATAGTGAACATGTTGCGTTGTCACAGTTCCATTCGTTGAAAAGTAAACAAAACCGTTTGAGCTACGTGGGGAATAAATAAAGTTGGCTTGTTGAAAAATTTTAATATTTATTAAGGTAAAAGACTATAAATATATCGATACAACACTTTGGCATTTCTAATACTACAAACATGAATATCTAAAATGTGATATTTACAACCGTCAACTCTCTCTCCCTTCTCTAATTTTGGTACACCAATGCTGTCTTCTAAGTTTATAATATATGGCGTCCTGCAGTTTAATTCCGAAAATGTTTTAACTAAAAATTCCTCTTTAACACATCCTTTAACGTAAATAATGTCTGCGTCTATCAGATTGTTAGATATGATATTATGTAGTTCCTTGTAATCGGTATCACCATAATTATAAAGGATACCATGATGATTTCCAAATAGATATTTGACTTGTTTCTTGCAAGCCTTACTTAAGGTGTCGAATGGTTTAACTGGTTTAAAAAAGTAACTTTTCATACTATTCCCATCATAAATAGCCAATTCTTTCGCGCAAAATTCAGGTATGTTAAATCCTTGAATATCGACTACAACGAACTTCATTGTCTGAAGACTCAAATCAAACAAGTATATTTTCATATTTTTATCGCTCTTAAGTTCGATTTCAAAAGCACACCCCCACTTTTCGATAATTTCACAGTCTTAGCACATAGATCTTATATTTTTATTTACGATCAATTCATCTTTATTCGCCAATCGTCTCAAACGAGTCTGCTTTTGAAAGTAATATAGCCTTAGTATTCAGAAAATATTAATAATATCGGAGCCTAAAACTTCCTTGACACTAAAAAATCATTGTGTTTCCTAACAAAACCCATCATCTTGTCTATTTAGCTTGCTTTCCTATTGTTTAGCAGGTTAAATAAAATTATTATTTCGCTCTTTTTGTCTGTACTGAATCGTTAGGGGAATACGTTTCTAGTTCTATAAGAGAGACAGTTAAAATTTATGTAAGCAATCAAAAATCCTACACTATGAGCTACTTAGTTAAAATTTCATATTTCCTTCCTGGGTCAGGCAAAATTTGTGATGTGTCGGACAAAATTTATAAAAATACAAAAAAAAAATGCCGGATGCATTTTTAGCGTGACTTTCTATTTAATACCATCTTATTTCAAGGTATAATTCGGTTGTCAAAATGAGAATAAAATAATTTTCCCATGGTTTATGTCATCTTAAAAAAGTCAAAAGGTTATATTCTGTAGAGGGTCAGATACATTTAAATTTAAATATTTTCTCCAAGAAGAATTTTAAGATAGTATTATAGTAAATAAAAATTCTATACCTCCAATATTTCATGGAAACATATCGTGTTCTAGCGACATAACCCAAAAGTACCTCTATTCAGAAACGCATCGTACTTTTCTTGTCAATAATTGTCTCATTGTCCCATCCATTACATTATTATAATCTTAAAGCACCTGTTACCAGCATTATCTGTTTTTATGGTTTTCATAAAACATAGCGATTACCAATGAAAATTAAACGAAAACTTAATAAATAACTTTTTTTTTCAACTGAAATAGACTGATTTTCGATGGAAAAATGTTACTTATAACTAAAAATGAATATAAGTCATATACGCAATGATATTTAGAATAAATCAATCTTTTCTAAAATTACTATGAAATATTCACAAAATCGTTTCGTTATAACCAAAGTAGCAAGGCTTGCAGATTTCGTATAGAGTTCAAACGCGATACTGAGATGATCTTTTTTTTTTTATATTTTTGTAGGATAATGCACCACTACGTTGTAAGTACTTGAGAGAGGACTTTCTTGAAAAATCCTCAAATTTCTCTGCAATTTTGTTCCTTCTAGAGTTAAATTCACACAGAAAACCCCGTATTCTTATCTTTCAGGTTGGTATATTAAAAAGGGCTTATTAGTATGGTTTAGAAAACAAGCAATATTAATTAACGGATGTTTTTTCATCGTATGAAGAGTTGAAAATTTTTTTTTTCCACTCCAATGGTTACGATGCAGAGAGTCGGGTTTCATCATAATCTTTCAGGGTAGCTCAGGTTTGATTGCATGTAGAGAGTCGGGTTTCATCATAATCTTTCAGGGTAGCTCAGGTTTGATTACATGTACTAAGGTTAGTGCTCCTTGCAATCGGTTTCAGGTTTGACGCGACCCCCCTCAGGTTTGTTCAGGTTTCTCAAACGTTTGAGAAACCTGAACAAACCTGAGGGGGGCGCGTCAAACCTGAAACCGATTGCAAGGAGCACTAACCTTAGTACATGTAATCAAACCTGAGCTACCCTGAAAGATTATGATGAAACCCGACTCTCTACATGCAATCAAACC
The DNA here is from genome assembly GCA_963920685.1 of Polydrusus tereticollis. Lineage (NCBI taxonomy): Eukaryota > Metazoa > Arthropoda > Insecta > Coleoptera > Curculionidae > Polydrusus > Polydrusus tereticollis. Next base: position 12,426,981 of record OY987333.1, read on the forward strand.
TGAGCTACCCTGAAAGATTATGATGAAACCCGACTCTCTGCATCGTAACCATTGGAGTGGAAAAAAAAAAATTTCAACTCTTCATACGATGAAAAAACATCCGTTAATTAATATTGCTTGTTTTCTAAACCATACTAATAAGCCCTTTTTAATATACCAACCTGAAAGATAAGAATACGGGGTTTTCTGTGTGAATTTAACTCTAGAAGGAACAAAATTGCAGAGAAATTTGAGGATTTTTCAAGAAAGTCCTCTCTCAAGTACTTACAACGTAGTGGTGCATTATCCTACAAAAATATAAAAAAAAAAAGATCATCTCAGTATCGCGTTTGAACTCTATACGAAATCTGCAAGCCTTGCTACTTTGGTTATAACGAAACGATTTTGTGAATATTTCATAGTAATTTTAGAAAAGATTGATTTATTCTAAATATCATTGCGTATATGACTTATATTCATTTTTAGTTATAAGTAACATTTTTCCATCGAAAATCAGTCTATTTCAGTTGAAAAAAAAAGTTATTTATTAAGTTTTCGTTTAATTTTCATTGGTAATCGCTATGTTTTATGAAAACCATAAAAACAGATAATGCTGGTAACAGGTGCTTTAAGATTATAATAATGTAATGGATGGGACAATGAGACAATTATTGACAAGAAAAGTACGATGCGTTTCTGAATAGAGGTACTTTTGGGTTATGTCGCTAGAACACGATATGTTTCCATGAAATATTGGAGGTATAGAATTTTTATTTACTATAATACTATCTTAAAATTCTTCTTGGAGAAAATATTTAAATTTAAATGTATCTGACCCTCTACAGAATATAACCTTTTGACTTTTTTAAGATGACATAAACCATGGGAAAATTATTTTATTCTCATTTTGACAACCGAATTATACCTTGAAATAAGATGGTATTAAATAGAAAGTCACGCTAAAAATGCATCCGGCATTTTTTTTTTGTATTTTTATAAATTTTGTCCGACACATCACAAATTTTGCCTGACCCAGGAAGGAAATATGAAATTTTAACTAAGTAGCTCATAGTGTAGGATTTTTGATTGCTTACATAAATTTTAACTGTCTCTCTTATAGAACTAGAAACGTATTCCCCTAACGATTCAGTACAGACAAAAAGAGCGAACTAATAATTTTATTTAACCTGCTAAACAATAGGAAAGCAAGCTAAATAGACAAGATGATGGGTTTTGTTAGGAAACACAATGATTTTTTAGTGTCAAGGAAGTTTTAGGCTCCGATATTATTAATATTTTCTGAATACTAAGGCTATATTACTTTCAAAAGCAGACTCGTTTGAGACGATTGGCGAATAAAGATGAATTGATCGTAAATAAAAATATAAGATCTATGTGCTAAGACTGTGAAATTATCGAAAAGTGGGGGTGTGCTTTTGAAATCGAACTTAAGAGCGATAAAAATATGAAAATATACTTGTTTGATTTGAGTCTTCAGACAATGAAGTTCGTTGTAGTCGATATTCAAGGATTTAACATACCTGAATTTTGCGCGAAAGAATTGGCTATTTATGATGGGAATAGTATGAAAAGTTACTTTTTTAAACCAGTTAAACCATTCGACACCTTAAGTAAGGCTTGCAAGAAACAAGTCAAATATCTATTTGGAAATCATCATGGTATCCTTTATAATTATGGTGATACCGATTACAAGGAACTACATAATATCATATCTAACAATCTGATAGACGCAGACATTATTTACGTTAAAGGATGTGTTAAAGAGGAATTTTTAGTTAAAACATTTTCGGAATTAAACTGCAGGACGCCATATATTATAAACTTAGAAGACAGCATTGGTGTACCAAAATTAGAGAAGGGAGAGAGAGTTGACGGTTGTAAATATCACATTTTAGATATTCATGTTTGTAGTATTAGAAATGCCAAAGTGTTGTATCGATATATTTATAGTCTTTTACCTTAATAAATATTAAAATTTTTCAACAAGCCAACTTTATTTATTCCCCACGTAGCTCAAACGGTTTTGTTTACTTTTCAACGAATGGAACTGTGACAACGCAACATGTTCACTATTGGAGTGATGTTAATCCTATGTTCAGAATCCTAACCCGATGTCAATATTTAAAAAAAGTGAATGTTTGGTACGCTGAAGAAACGTGTAAAGCTTTACGAAGACCGAAAATCTTTGGTTAAGTTACTGGGATACCCTACATCTTATAATATTTTTGAATTTTGCATAAAGTAGTCATTATTTTTTAATAAGCGTATTATAAGTCTAAACCTAATAATTTCCGAGATATCAATTTTTGAAAACCACTAACATTTGTATATAAACGCTAATGGTACAAATAAGATTCAGATAAATAACTTCTTGCCTGCCTGATAACACCGACATTTAGTTAATTATACAACATTTTTAAAATAATTATTGTTCTTTGATCAAACCAATATTCCACTATCACTTTGTAAACCGACAAAAATAGGCAAATTTTTCAATTTCGTATCGGGATTTTTGATGAAAATAGCCCCACATTTTCGAGTAAACCTACCTAGAAATATAGAAGATATTTATTGCAAAATTAGTAGTTTACATGCTTGGTAAAGTGAATTAATCTACCACTGTAATCGTTTCATTTTTAGCTAAATAGAGGTATTCTTTTTTAATCGTGAAAAAATAGACGAAATCTCTAATTTTATTTCATACCTAACGAATTCAACAATCAATAATACGATCTCATTTTCGACTAAGATTAGCTGTTACTTTAGACAGAATATTCCTAATAACATAATATATTTAGTTATACAGCTTTTTAAAATAATTATTGTTCTGTAACCGTAAATTATTTAATTATTTTCGTGTGATAAAGAGCTACTTTAAATTTTGTTTCTTAATCTTGTTCTATTGCGTATTAATCGTGTTAGCATCACAAATTACGGTCTGTGAAGCTGGTTTATAGGATCATTTAGTTCGATGGGGGGCATATTTTATGATATCCCATATTTCGTCAATTATTTGGCAGGTAGGTTTGATGCTTCAATACGGAACTCCTCAAGATGTCATCAAATATTTCTAAACAAGAAGCGTCCAAGTCTATGGAATCCCATGTAAAAATAGCTGGTATGTCTGTTGCCTTCCGTAGACATTAATGACATCTCGCATGTATGCTGAAGTGTATCGTGAATAGAAATCTTGAATATTCTAGTACCTACCTATATCTTGCGTCATTATGTCAATGCTTACATTGATGTCGGCAGGTATCTTAAAATGATAGGTACATAATGTGCAAGCATTTGTGTAGAAAGCTATGTTTTTTACAAAATTTTCTCTAGGCAACCAAATTGTAATAGGGTTTTCGTAGTTCCAGTATATGTCTGGCTGCTTTAGCCTAAATAAATTAAAGTGTATTTGTAAGCAAATTAATCCTTAAAATTTATTATATCGTCTGATATAGACACTGTTTCAACTACGCGTTTTGGTAAAAAATAATTGGAAAGTAAAATTACTAAAGCACTAACAATAAATGGGGCGTGGATAAACTGGTAGATCTAAGCTCCAAAAATATACGCCTCTTATGATAAATGTTAAAAAATTGTACCGTTGCCAACGTCAAATTAAAAATCAGGATTTGGCAAACAGGACTCAACCCTCTCATTAATGCTTGATCTTCGGTATACCGAGTTTTATAAGTATTTTTAACACTCATCTGGAAATAAATGGATGCAAAAACCTCCTTTTTCCATTTTTTCAAGCCATTAAACAACAAAATTGTCATTTTTTGAAGAAACCTTGCATACATAGGTATTAGCGAGCGAATTTCGACTATTGTAGATATTTAATATTAGAAAATCAATATAGAGGTAAATCGAAAAGTGTATTTTTACGACGGCTTAAGAGGTAGTTTATGGTGATGTACATATTAGAGTTCATTTTAAAATGAACGATAATCTCCTAAACACAGACTTTTGACAATAGAACGAAATAAAAATATAGTTTGATGTGATAAGGCTATGCAGCTGCTCTTTATGGAATTTCATGTGAGCCTAGACTTTATGGATTTTTGTTATTTTTTTTTTATCAGTAAAGTCATCCTATAGATATTGCTTGTTAATCCATTAAAATAGACAAAATCTTTGAATTTGTATATGATTATCCGCTGAAATACCCTTAATCTGCAGGGTACCTAACTCTACGGAGATATTTATTGCAAAGGGCGGCTTTTTCAGTTTTGAAAGTATTCAACATTTGCGAAATTCATCTAAATATATACTACGCTATACTTTAATCAAACTCACAATAGAGGGAAAGCGACAGACGAGTTTTAAACTAATGTGGTTTAAAGGATAATTTGTGTTGTAAATATTAGAGTTCATTTTAAAAGAAACTATAATCTCGTGACCGACAAAAAAAAGTATCCATTTTGATACATCATTTCCCCTATTTTAACGTTAAAATAGTAAATTATGTTATAAGCTCGAAAAATGTAGTATTTCAGACGTAATGCGGTCGCTAACCTAAATAGCCCGAAAAACATTTTTCGTCCATATGTCATAAGTTATTTTTTATTCGATCTTGTTTTTAATGCGATTGAGAGTTGTAAAATAATGTAGAAATGAAGTGAACCTATACATTTCATTTTGCACGCTAATTTTTTGGTCTTAATGTTTGTTAGTTAACGATGAAATCTGTAATAGCGTCCGAAAAAAAAAAATTTTTTTTTGACTAACATAAAAAGTGTTGTCTAGCTAGCAGGGCAATAATCAATACTTTATTGAGAAGGTTAGCTCTTCGTCTAAATATCTAATCTATAAATCGTCATTTTTTCCGACACAATCGGTTAAAAAGCATACAATTGTATGTGAACGTTTGTACAAAAACCATCGTGTTAAATCAGTTCTTATACCTGACTGACAACGCCGATCTTTAGCTTTTTTTTTACTTTGTAAAATAAAAAGATTAGTTCTTACTATCAAAGAAATTAAATATGCAAGAGAAATAGGTCGAAAAGATTAATAATAATTTATTTATTCCTAAGTTATAAATCTTAACTACATCACTTTCTAAACCAAGAAAATAGATAATCTTCCTGCATTATTCCGTACTTAGATTTATTTTTCATGAAAATAGTCGAATCTATGATTTTCGTTCAAATCCATAAGGGACGCTTGTTTTGTATAGATGATTTATGATCTTATTTTCAACTAAAATACTAGTATAAAAAAAGTATTTCTTCCGATAAACGTAGAAGGAATAGACATTTAAACAGTTAGCCATAACATACGCATACTGACTTGCATTATTTTCATGGATTGAATGGCTACATCTTTGTGTGTGAAGTGAATTTCTTTTTAAAAAATTACAATGCGCTCAATTATGAATTTTCTAACATAACTTTTATGGATAGTGGAGTCGGATATTGGAAGAAAATATTATCATAAGGACAACTCGATTATTGATATAATTATTATGGTTTCACAGAAGTTTCTACAGAGTCAGCCATGCTGTAGCAGAGACTGTTGTAGGTCGTATTTTTTAAAAAAACCTAACAATACCTTTACTTTATATTGATAGACATATTCTATTAGAACATTTTTCTAAAATTTAGAGCCTTTGGAAATGTGATAATGCTATGAGCATCAAATATATTCAAAATATCAAAAATCCTTTGGTAGTTAGTTATTGCGGTATATTTTAATAGAGGCATAATTTATACTGTACTCCTAAATTTACGGCATATCACTTTGTTTATGTTATTATATTCACAGAGACTATTAATCTAACCAACTTTTATTTACGAAAAATTAAAAACTGAAATACTCTATTTTATTGCCGATTGTTCGCAAAGACACTTGGAGTTGTTATTTTACTTTTTCTACCTCTTTTTCCCCGGCTGCGGAGAAATATGTTAGGGGAAGTTTGGGTATCCTCAGACGGTTATATGCAATGATTCAAGCTTCTAAAAAAGTACTAAGGCAAGTAATTATCAATTTGAATTTATGTATGTCGAAGGTACTGTGTTACTCATAAATATACATGATGAAAACATTTATTGTTCGATTGCATCTAATTTTTAAGAGTCTAGAAATAAGCAAATAATGTTCTTTAACGTTTCTTTATAAACATCTCGAGTTACCTGTCCTTCCCCTGCATCATAGAAGGGTATTTGCCGACAAAGTTTGACCATTTTTTTATGATTCGAGAGTTGGGTATTCTCTACAGATGTAAACTGACAAGTTTCAACTTGTCGAAACTTGTTAGATTTTAGCTTATATTCTTATTATGAGATTTTAAAATTATGTATGCGTTTGTTTAATTCATTGTAAAGGATTTGTTATTATGCTAATTTCAAAAGTTAAATGTTGGTGAGAATATTGAAATGTGGTGGTCGAGAGAATCACGGGAAATGATATTCACAAAGTTTCTCATACTTTTTAACCCTATGCGTAGGTGACGCTAATAATATTGAATTTTTTTATTAAAATATCTAAAGTAAATATCCAATTGATTTTTTTTAGCGCTAATTGGGATTTTAATTAACTACCTCAGAGTCGGTATACACTATATTTTGCAGCGCAATTGCTTTCACACCCAGTAATGTATTATGATTTTTTTGGATGGTCGTTATATTGTGAGTTTCTTAAGTTAGCCAGATTAATAATAAATTAAAAAACCAACGTGATTTGCTTATTGTTGCCATTGAGAATTAAGGTTGTAAAATATTTAACAGCCCTATATTTTTATGCTCGTGTTGAAAATAAGTTAAGATTGCTACTTTGATGCCTACGCCTAATATTCATAATTTTATTGGGGGTTCTACCTGATGACAAATACAGCTTATGATACCTATCTAGTGGGTATTTTCAGTTTAAGGACCGAATAATATAGAGTTATTGTGCATACATCATCGCAAACAAAAGGTAGCTTTTTATATTATTTCGTATTTACAATCCATTTAACTACAATTTTACACTGTGAATTAATTTTTTTTACTTTTTTCCTGAAATTGTAGCCTATTTACTTATATTATGATATTATCCGAAATTTTTATAAAAGCATTATGAGGGCTTTTACCTGATGGCGAACACAAGTTGTATAGTACCTATACCTGCTTGGTATTTTATACGTATTTAAGTTTTATTTACTTTTTATTACTCTGTTCTCATTACAAGATAGTCCTATAATTTATCCATTTCCAGTACAAAGAAATCGCTAGTTAATTGTTCTAGATGGTAATTATTTTATTGTATTTTATATAAGTGGTGCAAAAATTGGAATCAATTATTAGATATGCTACTGAATTTTAATGAGGGTCCTTCGGAATAATAAATAAAGGTTTATGTCCCTTTCTTTTTAAATCGAGTCGGCAGAGGGTTTGAGAGGATTATTTAGGTATAAATAATTATTGTGGGGTGACAAATGTACCGCTTTATTATACTTACCTTGTTAGACCATATAAATTAGGGATTTATTTCGCTTTAGTACCCGCCAGCGGCGTTTCACTAAGGGGAAATAATAAATAATGTTTTTTTACTATACCGCTTTAACAGCGGCGTTTCAACTAAGGGAAAATAATAAAAAGTCTGGTTTAAGGATGGTTCAGGTCGGATCGTAAAAAGTTGGGTTTAAGGATGGCTTATAAAAATTGGGATTTAATTATCCCGCTTTAGCAGCGGCGTTTCACTAAGGTTAAATCATAAAAAGTCGGGTTTTATCTCGGGTCAGTTCATAAATATTCAGGTTCAAATTAGGGTTAGATGAGAAGCCGCCTCATGAAAGCATCCGGGTTAGGTCGTAAAAAGTCGGGTTTTATCTCGGGTCGGTTCATAAATATTCAGGTTCAAGTTAGGGTTAGATGAGAAGCCGCCTCATGAAAGCATCCGGGTTAGGTCGTAAAAAGTCGGGTTTAATTTCGGGTTATTTTGTAAACAGCACCACCGAACCACCCGGGTTAGGTTATAAAACGCACCACCGAACCACCCGGGTTAGATCATAAAACGCACCACCGAACCACCCGGGTTAGATCGTAAAACGCACCACCGAACCACCTGGGTTAGTTGCACCACCAGCACCACCAGCACCACCTGGTCCAGAACTCTCCGTTTTCCTCTACTCAGAGGGCAGTGAGGAGGTATATGTATTTATTATTATTTTCTGTATAACTAATAAATTTTCTTTACTTAATGTTTTAGTATCTAGTTGAATGTGGTGAGTCTGTAGAGACGCTGAGTTTCGAGAGGTATCAATTTCATGTTTCTTATACAACTGAAGGTATGACCGATGGCACAACTGAATGGAAATAACTGAATTAAAGAAAATCTAGTTTTAAGATTAGTTGAAGCAATCCAAGCAAGACTGGATTGCTTCATAATGATATTATATACCCAATATAATACTGATGACTAAAAGGATTTATTCGAGTTAATTAATAGCTTAAATAAAAGATTAATCAGTTTTATAAATAATTTAATTTTTACCATTGACAGTCAATAATTGGTGCTGTATGAATAAAGTAGGTACTCAGAAAGAGTAAATCGAAGAACACTTGCCCTTTGTGCGTAACTATTTTCTCTTATTCTTACTGAACTAACTAAACAATTTCCTACTTCATTGCTCTATTCACGGGAAAGAGTCACTTTAGAAATGAATGGAGAAACTTTTTCCAGTAAAACGTCAAAATCCTGTATGGACTTCTGTGGTAAATCTTCACTTTTTTTCGTCCTAAGACACATTTCTAGAACTGAATTGTAATATGCACCACGCTGCTTCCGTAATTTAAAAACCTCACAAGTCTCTACTGATCTATATATTATATTATGTCGTATTTTTAACAACATATAAACAACAACGTTACGTTTGCATTGCCAGTGGTATAAATTAACTTCGTAGTCCATCTTCCAAGTTAAAAAGACTTTAGAAGAATAATTTACAGGATTATTATTGCAGTCGAATGCAGCCTTTTAAAATAAACAAAACAATCTGGTGCACAAACTTAAAGCACTAGAAATTTCGCAAATATATGAAATACCACAAATTTTGCTGCAACTGCAACAAGCGAAATCCGCGATTCGCGTCTACATGAAACTAGCTTTAGGAATTTCAATACAGACCTTTAAGAGACACCATTGGTCGTATATTCGCTGGTATTACTGTTTACGAATTTGATTGGTTCAATTAAAATATGATTGACTAAAAACCTCAAGAAACAGCAGGTATTTTATCGTCGAAACGTCAGACTTATAGACACATACCTGAAGCAAATTATTCGAAAAACAGTAACATCCAAGTGTCCTCGTGTTACGTCAACGATATTTGTCATCGATCTCTGGTACTCCTCACAATGGGCACCCAGTGTACCGGAAAAGAGCGCCGACGAGCCCGTGCCCCTTGGGTACCGCCGTCGCCGCACCGGGTGGGGTTCCGAGATGAGCGGCCGTCGTCGCGCCGTGGGAAATGCACGGTAGTGCCGAGAGGCGCGGGGGCTGGGGGGACCCCCCGTCCCCACCGCCACCATGTCTGCCGAAGCCGCGGCCTGATCTGGATCCGCGACAACGACGGTCGCGATCGCGCCGTGATATACAGGGTGTTCTCTTAAGAAATAAATTTTGTTTCTGGTCTCTTGATTGTCTTAAAAACGCAATGTTTTTTTCACTCAAATTTTATACGGCTATACTGAGCATTTTTTAGTGTATTATAATTCAATACCTGACATAGACCAGAAAACATCGCCCTTGACTTTAGAACAACAACGTTACAACATTTCTCACAGGGGTGTACAGGCAACAACACCGACAATACAAGGACTCGACTCGTCATTCGCAGCGGCTCGTCTTCTAACATGAGCGCGTGCGCTATAATGGGCTTTATAAAATTTGTACTTTAATATACTATGTTACCACCTATACTACGATCCCAAAATAATTGGCAAAACTGTTCTTATCACCATTGACGGTGTGCGGAGAAAATAATTAACATCGATTCACAAACTTTTAACTGAAATAAAAGCATTCAAAACCGCTTGGGAAGATTGTTCATTAAAAAGTCGTTACATGTTGCCAGGTTTTAAAATATTTCATTCAAATTCTTATAAAATGTACCAAAATCAACATGTCATTAAGGGCCTTTAACACCCTACGGTACTTGGTCTACTCAATTTGGCAACGCAGGTAAGAAAAACCCAGGTCTAAAGGCGCTCGCACGCTTTCTTATCGCCTCTAACCAACGTTCAGTGTCGTAGGCAAGTTTCAATCAAGAGGATATTAGCAATTCAGTTTTATTATTTTGGTGTTATTTTGGTGGTTATTCAAAACAGTAAATATTAAAATGCAGGCGAGTTCTTCAAGTGATAGTAACCAACAAGTTACAAAACGACGTCATTTAAAACCTGGGAAGCGTACAATAGTAAAAAATGTGTATGAGGGAATTCTAAGTACAGACAGTGGAATACATTCACTGATGCAGCAGAACTCTGTGCCACATTGACTAAGACATCTTGCCTACTATTTATAGAACTATCAAGGACAATAGGAATACTAAAGTGTCCGATCAGAAGGAAACAAGAGGACGGAAAAAGATTTATATTGATCAGCAAACAAAGTTAGCCATTCGTCGAAATTGCACGTAACGCCTTTATCAATGGACTGTCTACAGGATTGAAAGCTCCTTTAGGAAAAGGTCGTCGATTAATTATAACCCACATCGGGAGTGATTCTGGTTTTCTTGAAGGTGAGTTAAACGTATTTGAATCTCGTAAAACCGGTCATTATCATGAGGATTTGAACTCGGGAGTGTTTAAAGATTAGTTTAAATCCATCTTACCGCGTATTGAACGTGGGTCGGTAATCGTGACGGATAATGTACCATACCACAGCCGTCGGGTGGAAGCTTTGCCAACTTCTGCGTAGCGAAAAGGAAAGATTGTTGACTGGCTCGAAGAAAAAAATATTGCATTTGGCGAGAAAATGCTAAAAGTGCAGTTGCTTGATCTTGCAAGACTTCACAAAAAAAATATACGAAATATGTAGTGGATGAAATAGCTCGTGAACGAGGTGTTACAATATTACGTTTACCGCCTTACCATTGTGAACTAAATCCAATCGAGCTTATATGGGCACAGATAAAAGGCGAAGTGGCGCGTGAAAATAAAACTTTTAAATTAAACGATGTAACAGAACTGTTAAAAACGGCAATAGCGAATGTACAGGCAGCAGATTGGCATAAGTGCGTATTACATGTCGAGGGCGGGCGTAGAAAAAAAAATGTGGGACTTAGATGTACGCGTTGAAGTCATGGTAGAACCTATTATTATAAATCCTGCAGATGACAGCAGTAGCGACAGTGATGAAATGTTTTTATCGTCAGATAGTGAATAATCGCTGTAATGGTAATAATGAATTTAAAAATGTAACGTATTGTCATCATAACACTTTTTAATGTCGGCGTGGAATATAATGTGACTATCAATTAGTGTTCATTAGGTAACAATAGTTAGGAAATTTATAAACATTTATAATTTAGGTTTAGGTTTTGCCCTTAATTCACTATTATATGTTTCTATTATTATGTAGTATAATAAAAACATTATGAAAATAACATATACCGTTGCTTTATTATTCTTTTTGGATTTTATACCTTCGTAATTTAGTTTCTCTAATTACTTTATTAGATCACCAAAAGTAGAAGCTTAATTTATTTTTCAGTTTAATTTATAATATTATATTTATTATTGTAAATGTAAATATATTATAATAATAAACAAAAAATTCATACATTTTTATAATGACACACCTCTGGAATTGGCGTTCCCCTTACGTCTTGCATACCCCGGTAAATATGAGTCACTGTCAATTATTTTGGTACCGGAGTAAAAAATAAAGTTATAGTTATACAAAACACCGTTGAGGAAATTTATAATTTTCTGTCATTTTCAGCCACATCTGTGTCAAATGAGCGACGCTTTTGTTGTCCTATCGTCTCTTTTTTGTGTATTTATTTGATACAGAGTTGAAAAAAAATCATGTAAAAATTAAAATGAAGCCAGTTTTTCATGACCATGAAACATCATAGCGATATTATTTCAATATTTTGTAGGGTTTTGAGTATTTTTAGTTTGCTTCGGCAAAGTACTTTTTTTTAAATGTAGGTTTGAACAATATCAGTACATAACAATACATAAGAAATTATGTGATGAAAATTTTTTGTTGTAAAGGTGTTTAATAGATTTCTTTAATCATTTTAACTCATTACTGTTTTGATCTTATACAGGGCGTAAAAGAAAGAGATGTAAAAATATAACACTATGTTTTGCCGTCTTACACTATGGAGCGATAAAATTTATTCTCGTAACCAGGAACGAATGTCAAGTTTGTCACAATTTTCAATAGAAAAAAAAATTATAAGTGTAGGATGACCTTCCATTTCTTAAATAAAAGCCGATTTTTTATAACTAACACTTTTTATTAAATCTCATCCTCGACCATCATTTTCAGACAGCCCCCTCCAAACATATTGCCAACCTAACATTTGGCGCGACATTTAAAAACGAACTTAACCTACATAAGAAACCTGCAAAAACATCTGAATATTATAATACTCTAATTGAACATTTTGCAACATCTTAAACTCGCCACATATAATTCATTTTCAAACAGGTTTGAACAACTCAAAAATTTTCTCAGAGTAGTTATTTGTAGTTTATTGCTGTATCATCAGCGTACAAAAATTATTTTCGCGTAAGTATTTATTAAATTAATTTAAAAAAAATCGAAATTTCATTTCTTTGTTATTGTTATTATATAATAATTTTATTCTAGTACATATAGGCAATTCCACTATTATAAAGTGTTCCAGTTCACCCAACGAAAATTAGTTTCGTCTATTTTATGTTAAAAGCGCAGCAACATGCGAAACCATCATGTCAACGTGGGCGCAGTAACAGCTCATCCTCCGCCACACGATTTACTTAAAAATCAATGAACATCCGCGAGTTATAATTCTCTTTCGCAATAAAGCGTCTGTCCCGAAGAAAGAGTCAACTGGAAAACATCGCGTAGGCTCTCAGAATGGATTTCTTCCTTGATTGGGCAACTGTGTTCCAAGTTGAAGGGTACAGTCACGAAATATTATGTACAAAATAAGTACAACTAAGTCTACGTTTACAAGGCTGACTAGAGGAATGGGGGCACAAATTATAGATATAAATAATTCCAAGATTCTGCGAACAAGCGAGGTGTAGAGACATTTTATGCCGGAAACATCAAAGATGTGATTTAAGTTTTTACTCAAAAATTCAACATTCTGTAACCCTTAAGGGTAATATTAGAAGGGTGCTCGTCGAAGGTAATTCCCAAATCGTTCATCCTGGTAACATTTTGTAGACTTTCCCAGTTTAGAAAATATTAAAAAAAGTATTGGTTCCTTCGACGATAAGAACGCATGATTTTACACTTGCCCACGTTAAGGTCAACATAGTTTTCAATGCACCAGTGGATCAACTTATTCATCTCGAACTGAATCAACTGACAATCTTCCGTGGAATTTACGATATAAAAGAATTTAAGATCATCCGCATACAAAAGACATTTACATTCTTCAAAGTTGACAATTACATCGTTGATAATTACCAAGAACAGTATAGGACCTAAATTATGTGATCCTCGGGGTACTCCAGATTTGACCACAATCTCTCTTGATATTATGCTATTAATCCCGACATATTGTTTTCATTCTGTCAGGCAGAACAGCCTTCCATTCCGTATGCTTTCGGCTTTTCCAACAACAAAGCATGATAGACACTATCAAAAGCCTTAAAGATATCGGTGCAAATCACGTTGATTTTAAACCCCATTTCCATATTCCGAATGAAGTAATCCTGAAATAAAGCTAGGTTAGTAGTAGTTGACCGCCCCTTAAAAAATCCATGTTGTTCCCGAACCAGAAGTTGTTTAGAAGATTTAAATATTTCATTCCTAAGTATGACTTCAAAAATTTTGGGTATTATAGACACCAAGGAAATTCCTCTGTAATTTGCAATATCAGTTCTTAATCCCGACCTAAAAATGGCAAACAAGTTAGACTTTTTCCATTGCGGCTTTTGGGAGAAAATACGCAAATGCCCGACCAGTGATACCGTGCACCCCCTCACAAAGACATGAGGTAAGCCACCCGGTCTTGAACTCTTGTTTACATCCACAGAGTACATTTTTGTTAAAATCTCTTCCTCGGCCATAGAATCAGGTGTATTCTTAGTCACGCAACTATACTATAATATTATAGTTTTTGGAATACCATGATTCATGTTAGAGAGTTAACAAATGACCAAAAATATTTCATGTTTGATGAAATTGTATGGTCAGTATTGGATACAAGGATCAGGTAGCACAAGTCTATCAGGACCTCCATTCTCCAGCTTAAGAGAAGTGAATGCTCTCTCGTGTATGTAGCTACGGATGCTAGTCAACGCACTTCTTACGATATGATTCTGTTCCAGTGACGCAACCAGAGGGGGCTGCCGGGCGTCTAACTACCTGTTTACAAGAAATATTAACTCATCACTACCTAAGATGGGTAAAATTACACAAAAATTGAAACGAGTCTGGCTGTTTTTGTGATTTTCTGTTGTATTTTTTATTTTTCTTACTTAAATTCCAAGCACCATCAATGAAAAAAGGGCGTGCGACGCTATCTTTTTTCCGCCCCCTCCGAACTTATTTTCTGGTTGCGCCACTGTCCTGTTCCCTTAGAAAGTTCCGAGAGAACGCGTTCTCCTAACTCTGATGGATCCGAATAGTAATTTGTACTTTCAAAAATATGGTTTAAACATTTTCAGGAGAAACAATTGACAGTAGACAGATAACTTCTCTTGATATGATCATTCCCCTCATTTGAGAATAGACGTGCAAGGAATTGCTTTCTCTTCGAACTTCTGAATCTGTCAACCTGTAAACCAGATTTCTCGTATTTCTTATACAGTTTGTTTTCATAGTGGTTGATATTGTTTTGATTGTTGATTCTTCTTTTAGGAACAAATGTATCAATACCACTGAAAGTTACGTTGTAGAGTTTGAGTATATACAGGAAATTTCAGTTTACGGCAAAGAAGTAATCATTAAGTAACATGTTCTTGACTTTGTTAAATATGTAAACTTCAGTTTTAGTTTTATATTCAAAAACTGAGATGGTTCCAGGACTAAATGAAACTAGCAAAGGGGATGGTATGGGTCAATTTTGTTACATGTTGTTCATTACACATGCAATACCAAATCAAGAAGTTTGACATTGCAGTTAATGACATCATTAATTTGATCGCCTTCTAAATAATAAATATTGTTTATCAATATCTCCGACGAGGAGCTGTCTATTCCAAGCGGCGTCAAGTGCTCCTCATCAAGTCCCCATGTAATCTCGAGTAGATTAAAGTTACTAAATATGATAAATTTAGCGTTTTTAGTACTTTTTCGAAGATTCTTCATAGTGTCCACATGTTTTCATACTTTATAAAAATTTTACTGTGATACCTAAATTATCTCATGAAATTAGTCTAATATAGACCACTGACTATGCTTTATAAATGCCAAATTCTTTAAATTTCATACATTTTTCGCCTTTGGTTCTTTTTATTCATTTAGGTATGTTTCCTTCAGTAAGCTGAATCCGGATTGTCAAATTATTATTATTATAGTTTCGGTGATAATTAAAGGAATCCATCACCAGGGTACTTCTTTTGGAGGAGGCATATTACGAATGTTTGTTTGTTTATATGTATATAGTAATATATGTTTATAGAACAAAGTATGGATTTATTTTGGGACGTAGTTTATGTCTTGAAAGTAAGGCACCTTTGGTTAACCTGAAGATTAAACAAAAGTTCATCATATAAGCTAACAAGATAACTTCGTAATATTTATCTCTCAATTGTTCTTTTAATCCCGTTCAATAAATAGAAATTAAGCTTTAACATCTCAACTTAAAATCAAAGAAAACTTTTTTCCTCCAGATGTTATAATCAGCTTATTATCTTCTCTAAAATGTCTCTTACTATTCTAAATTTCAAAACTTAATCTAAATTTCACTTATATTTAAATACAATTAACCATTTCATACACCAAGTCTTCAACCTTTAAGCTGTACTCATTAATTTAAGACAACTCACTTTTATGTTAAACTCGATGTTGGGTAAGTCCTTCTTAATCTTTAATTTATATTCATTTTCATTCTAAAATTTGTACTGTCCTTTTAGTATCCCCTGAAGATGAGTCCTTAAGTGCTCGAAACATGTCGGGAACTTAGAATTTTATTTCAGCTATTAAACTGTGGAGGAAGACTGCATCGTTTTATTTATATTGCATTGGCTCCACTGAAAGCATGGACTATTTTTTCAACTTTACCTTAAAATGTTTTTGGATCCCTTCATAGTCTCCTCTCCAATCACAATTCCAATTAGAAAACAACTTTCCCTCGAACCTAAACGGCCTATTTTCTTCAGTAAGCTGAATCCGGAACATCATATTCTTATTATTGATTTTTCAAGCACAGGTCATCTTAGCTTCTGATTTATTTCTTAGGCGCTTGAACAAATTTTGTTTTACTATGATGTAATTCTATTAATCGCAGATCATTTACTTCTATGATTAAAAATTGTAATGCTTTACTTATGTCCCGGGCTTCCACCGCCTATGTTACTGACCTTTGCGTTGATTTTCTGACAATTTAGCCCCCCAGAAGGTTGCGTCCCTAGTTTCAAGTTAGAGCTGTAATATTTTCATCACTGACGTTTCCAATAAAAGCGAAATAGTTCCTGATGGACTTCCAATAAACTCAGCATTCTGGAACATACACTTTCGAAGGTGTGCCCCGTGTCTTTCGTGTGTGGCCATCGTGAATAACATAAACGTAGAAGTCTGTTGACGTTTTCACGTCCATCATCCACTACCTATAACCGAATAGGAACCGAAAAAACTTAACGAAATAAGTACCATCATATAAATGCAATTATTTGGATAATTAAAAAAAAATGTTTCGAAAAAAAAATATGGGGGTTTCAAAAGGGTGCAAACAAATGAGGATAAGGAGTAAATTTAAGAAATGTATTTAGATGGGACAAATATTGTATAATGGTATTTAAGAGTTACTATTTACAACCCAATAACTGACTTATTTACTAATCAGTCGTAGATATTTATATACCTACCAACTTAACCTTAAATTACTAATATTACTGTGAATGTGTTATTGTTATAATTAATATAAGTAATTACAACACGTTTGGTATTAGGTTATAACCTCGACCGTACCCTTGATTATTGATGCCAATGGGTACCATCATATAAATGCAATTATATGATTAATTTAAAAGAAAATATGGGGGTTTTAAAATGATGCAAATAAATGAGAATGAGGAGAAAATTTGAAAAATGTATTTAGATGGGACAACATTTCCTAATTTTGACATTACATAGTTTTAATGAATACTTTCTTAATGTAGCTCAGACTCCTCTAGACGATGATACGTAAGGTCGTTTTAAGAAAAAAAGTTCCTATGAACACATGTCCGGAGTTACTTCGTTTCTGGAAGTTAAAAGAAATGACTTTCTCTAATAACGTGGGGATTTTCGTCGGCCCAAGAATGGTCATTATGAAAGTTCATAATAGCATCTCGTGAAAAATTTGCCTCGTCTGTAACTAAAATATTTGGTAAAGAATTATTATTGTTCGCCATTCTATGAATCAACCACCTGCAAAACATTAATCTTGGGTGAAGATCCCGAGGCAGTAGAGCTTGGTCCCGCTGTATGTGATATAATGGGTACAGGAGGTTTATTTTTAGAACTTTCCAAACGGTTTTTGGGCTGACTTCAAGCTGCAGTGCATTCTTC
Organism: Polydrusus tereticollis; assembly: GCA_963920685.1. Taxonomy (NCBI): domain Eukaryota; kingdom Metazoa; phylum Arthropoda; class Insecta; order Coleoptera; family Curculionidae; genus Polydrusus; species Polydrusus tereticollis. The sequence goes on from OY987333.1 coordinate 12,444,849, forward strand.
CTGGTACTATATAAAGGATCTTCTTCTATCGCATCAAGTATAGCTTCTTCTAGTTCAGGCGCTGTTACAGTTTCTGGTCTTCCACCACCTGTAATTTTATTAAAACTCCCAGTTTCACATAATCTTGCATGTAGCGTTCTAAATGTTTTAGCACATGGGATTACTCTGCTAGGATATCTGTCTTGGTAAATTATCCGTGCTTCTTCCGCGTTTCCATTTGCTAATCCATAAATAAAGTGCATGCCAGCCATTTCAGCGTTAGTAAAATTGTTCATGATGGAATCACTGCTAATTGACAACTCTGATTTTTACTAATAATATGACAATACTGTCACTGTCAGCTGCTCTCCAAAGCAGGTAGGTACTTTATTTGGCGTTGGCAATAATTTGTTATAAATAGCAGATGTGGTAGCCAAAAAATGTGATAATTAAAGTAAACCTATTAAAATCAGTCATGCATTTTATCAGAAGGTGGACATTTTGCTCATTTACTGTAAGGTCCAAATTGTTTATTTTTTATTTTTGGTTGTTATTTTATGTTGTCCATGGATATGGATAGCTTTTAGAATGAGTTAAAGTGATTTTTATGTTTTTTTCTCACAAACGAAGCCAGGAATGAAAGAAACACAAGAGACCAAAAAGTTGTATTTGTAGTTACTTAATCTGAATAAATAAAAACACTTAAAAAAGGCAGTGGCGTACTTTTTCTAATACTAATTGGCTGTGGTGCCCACTAAGACGCCAGTGGACACATTTAGGTTTGTAATAGTAAGTGAGACGACTTATTATCATCATAAAGATGTATTTTAGCAAACTTGACAAGTTACTGCAATGTGTATTTTTTATTAATGTTACGAAATTTCCATTATTGGAAATGTTTTAATACGACTTATGAGTCTTAACTAGAACTTCCTATTAAGGTTATATGATAAATGACAATGGTAATAAAGCAATTCCAGCTACTTTTTTTTAATATCCCTCACTATCGTACATTGCTGTAGTCATTTAAAAAGTTGTAGTGAAAAAGAAAATTCCAGCAAAACTTTTTAAGAAACCATTTTCTCAGTGTAGCAAAAAATGTACGAAGCGGGTTGTACTGGGTTTTTAGGCTTGAACTTCACTTATCAAAAGGTTTATCTTCAACTAAGTGTGAGAAATTCAATAACGGCCACTATTTGCCAGGATATTTCACTATTTCCGTTTATCTTTGGGTGCCGCGCCGGCGAGAAGGTGCCAAATACACGCCGGATATTATTGAGCAAATATTTAAATTTATTTATAGGTCTTTTGAAGTTTGCTTTTCTAAACTAATAAGTGCTTCACTTGCGTGCGGAATTATTTTCTTTTAAATCATTATTTGCAGTCTGTAGATATACAGGGTGTCCGGTGAGTACCTCCATGAGGAGGTCAAAATAACCCTAATTTTACACAATAAAAAAATTCCTAAAGTACCCCTTAACGAAGATACAGAGCCCGAAAGGGGTACCCAGCCATTTAGTTTTTTGCCTCTAACTTTTGAACCCACTTGTATAATTTAATCAAATTTTAATATTTAATAGAGGCTATAAAGGGTCATTAAACCATACTACAGTAGATGTTTTATTGATTGTTTGATGGTGTCATTTGACAGAGCTGAAAACTGATTTTTCTTTAATATTCTGGTCATTTCTCTTCAAAAAAGGTATATTCTCTTAATTTATTTCGATAAAATTTGCGATTTTCGAGATGAATCGGTTTTTATACGATATACTCAAAAGTTACTAATGCTAAACACAAACAGGTAAAAATAAATTACGCAGGATATGCTGGTGTGCATTTAATTTTTGAGAAGCGCTTCGAAGACAAAAATACTTTATGCTTAAACATTTCCAGCTCAAACATTGTCAAGTCCAAGAACCTTTCAATGGGTTGAGGGGAGTTTAATTAGTTTATTTTTCATCTATCAGTTATTTACTTATAATACCTTAGAAACGATTGCTATAAACATCATCATAATATCATAGGAGAAATTAGCGGGCGATAAACAATTTTTTAACATAATATTATTTTGTTTTTTCTATGTTAAATGTACAATTTTTAAATTTTCACATATATACACCATAGGCGTTACTAGACTATAATGCCCATCAGGCGAGAACTATCCCTCGGGCTAGTTGCTTTCGCCTTTCGGGCATTATAGTCTACTTAACGCCCTTGATACATAAATAACTATTACGATGTTATTACAATTCAAAAATAATGATGTTATAAATGTTTAAATGTTATTTTGGCAAATGTTCCATATGGGCTTTAAGTACTTATATATATTATACATTATCTTAGTCTTTGAATATTTTCCCGCTGCACTGCAAATATTATTCCGGCATTATTACGGACATCGTTAAAATGTTGTGCTTTTTTCGCTAGTAGTTCTTCTCCAGTATTTGCTGGTGTTAAATAATCTAGTTCGTTTAGATGTCCCTAACAGGAAAAGTCTAAGGGACTTAGGTCTGGAGATCTTGATGGCCATTAAGCAGGTTCACCTCGACATATCCATGCACCGAGGGCCAAAAACGTTTGTTAAGTGTTGACGTACTATACAGTTATAATGAGGTGGAGGACCATGTGTATTTTTCTATCAAGAGGCACGTCTTCCAATAAATTATTCAAATTTTGCTGCTTTTTGCTTCTCTTTTCAGTATTCAGTGCAACAGAGGTTAAGTTAAGTGCGCCAATATCGTCTACCAAATACTGGTACTGGAATGGGGGTTACTTACTGCTGAAATGCCAGTCCTAACCTATCAGTTTTGTTATATCATGTATTTTTTTTAATTGTTATTCGTTTTTAATGAATATTACTTTATGTTGCGTATAAGCACAGTGTTGTTTGTATATTTTCACATTATTACTGATGAGGTAAAATGTTTAGTTAATAGTTGCTGTTCTATTTTATTTTTTGTTGATGTTTAGAATTTAAATGATAGCTTAACTTATAAATCGACCACATCTTTCTCTGGTTTATTTGCTAAACTATTTTTAAAAAAGATTTAGTTTGCATATAAAGTAATATATTTTTTTAACTTGTTAATGTTCTGTTCGCTATATTACCCATATTTTGTCATGAAACTTAGTTATTACCTTTTATATTAACAGCATGGATTTGATTTCAATGTAAGAAAAATAAGATAATTTCGGGACCAAACTTATTTTAAAATTATCGAAACTTGTAAATCGCGTTGTTAAAAGTTGATTTCTTGTTTAAAAATGTATATTATTTGTAATAAAAACTTATATTCAAGATCTCTTGATTTTTATCCTGTCCTGATTATACCGATTTATCCATTATTTTAATCTGATACGAACAACCAACAGCTAAAAAGCTGGGTGTAAAATATCTTTATTTTTTAAGTTCAAGCAGCGCGTATTTTTGCTTTAGATTAATTTGTATTGCCGAAATGGATGACACCTACATTATGCAACGATCGAGGGTATATATGAAAAACTAACGTTTCTGTGTTGCTGATTAAAACTGTTATGACGCTTTTTTAAGAGTTACCTATACACAATACGGACTAAAAAAATTACATACTAGGTACTTGTAACAAACTTGCATATGCCGGAAAAAGAATTTAATAATTTTTAGATTTTTATATACCGCATGTATTTTAGTAAATACTTTAAATAAATTATTACTGAACATGACTTTATTTGGTGCGTGTGCCAAGATAACACTATTATGGTGAATGCGCAGTAATCAAGATCGGCTAATAGCCATTCAGCCCTATGATCAAACACAAAAGTTAACTTTCAACGTACCGTTTCCATGACAACAACCGAAAAAAGCCTACTTGTTAATTTTTCACTGTGGTTGAAAAACAGCTAGTTAGCGTCTAGAGTTAACTTGTGTGCATAGGGCTGATTAGAATAAGTTTTATTAGCAATGGTCTTTATTTTATATATCGGTGGTTACTTAATTACCTATGAACCATAATAAATAACAAATTAGTGGACACATACGGTTTAAGGAAATTTCTTAAGATTTCTCCTTTAGATATTATTATAAAACCACTTAATATAAACGTCTTACTAACCATCACAAATCCATTTTTATATATAAATAGTAGTGGTAGATCATCGGAATCGTAACTGAACTTGATATTAAGAAATATTAGCGGTTACTAGGAAGATATATGAATGGTTCTTAGACAATTATCTTAAAACGGCCTTATTATAGTAGGTAATAAAGAAATTCCAGCAAATTTAAGCATCTATTTCAGTTATGGTAATAAAGATGCATAGATGTCCCCTAGTTTAGGCAGACATCTTGATTAGGACTAGTAAGAGTCTTGGTTATGGTTCTAAAAACATTCTCTCGGTGTAGGAATCTATAGGCAAGCACATATTCTTGTAGAAAAAGGTCATTGTTGAAACCGACCACAAATCACCGAAATAAATTTAGATACGCAACTGGACTCTTAGAACTGCCAAAAACTAATTGGCGCTGATGTCCTAGTATTTGCGATCCGAAACACGCAAGAAAGAAAGGAATCTGTTGGGGCAACTATGGGTAAAAATAAAGAATACTGTTTTACCAACTTTTAATAAAATCTGTTTTATCGGTAGGTATTGGTGCCGCTTTAAAATTTCCTTGGTTTAAATATTCATTATTTTCTGCTTTCATTTTTAGTTTAGGGATACACGTTATTTGTAACTCTTATTTTTAAGTTTGGAGTAAATACCTTGTTGGTAAAGTAACAAATAACGTATATCTAAAAGCTCAAATAGAAAGCAGCAAAAAGGAATTATTTAAACCAAGCAATACATACCTATTTAAAAAAAATACAGCTGACTAAAATAAAGCGAAATAGGTAAGAAAACATTATTTTTATGATCAAAAATTATCGGATCTCTTTTTGGCAAGCGGTGTCGCATGCCATGTTTATTTAAACAGTTTGGAACACAACATTTTTTAGGTTTTAACGGAGGTGCGTAGACTTCCATAACGGAAATAAATACGCGAACTTTAACTAAACAAACCGAAAACACACTAAAACTAAACAAAAAGTCAAAACAACTATCAAAAATCACGCTAATAGTATACACAGAGACCGAACGATCACAAACGGCATTAGAATTCAACAACACTTAAATGAAAATCGAGGATAGAAAATTGACAATACACTTCAAATTCTTGACAACAACGAAATCTGGGAGGGTGCTTCTTCTCGATCGCAAATGAACGTGGTGCCCTCATACGAACTTAACTAAACCAAATTGTGCGATGCCACTACCGACGCCATCTACGAAATGCGATCCAAACAAAATAATAATGTTTGGCGGGAACGCCCAGCTTACGTATCTAAATTTATTTCGGTGATTTGTGAAACCGACTTTCAAATTTATTTTTGCAAATTTTACTTTTACGCTATTCTATGTATCGTGTGTTATAAATTTAAAGTTTCGCGGAACACAGTTTCATTATCGCTGTTAACTAGGTGATATAGGTAAGCCGTATCCCAACTTATTCCTGCACATTGAAAATATTCACTCAAACGCCATATTTAAAAAGCAACAGCGTGTACAATTCGTAGCTGTCACAATGACATCTCTGCGCCATGTACACGGTTGAACAAAAGATGATCGGACAATGCATGGACAAAAAACAACAATAGCAGCCCACAACTCTTTTATTATCTCAAATGAAATGGATTATTTGCACCAACGACAATATATTCGAAGAATTTCCAAGTAGTTAAAGTCCGTCTATCTATCTTACAAACTCATTATAAATGCCAATCCCTCATGCCGATAAGACCCAGCGGGTGATCGAATGAAAACAGGGACGTACTCGTTGTTGATAGAATAAAAGGTTGCTCTTATATAAAAGCGTGGAAAAAAATATTTGTTTTTATCTGCCTATATGCAACAAAAGTGTCGTACTGATTTCTTCTGTTAGAAAGAAAACGCAAAAACATATTTTAAACGTAATTTAATAATAAGTAATAATAATAAAATAATAATATAACAGTAGATATATAGTAAGATACAATACAATTAAAATTATAACATATATGACGGTTATTAATTAAAACAAAATATACGTATACCTACAAAAAAGTACCTTGTCAGAAAAATAATTATTACATTTTAACCCAAGTCAGTTTTACTGTCACTGTTATCATCCAAGTTCACAATAATTCTTTCTTGGGCAACAGATCTATATTTACGTATGATTTTTCTACTTTCCCAGCTTTTGTTTGGCATATTTTGCATCTCTGACTGTAGTGAAGCTATCACAGAAGAATTTAAGATTGGCGAAACATTATTGCTCCTTACCCATGCTTTCAGCTGGTACCATATTTGTTCAATTGGGTTGAACATACATTGATAAGGAGGTAGTCTTATTTCTGCCGCCAAAGTGTCACAATAACATTGCTTTTTTATTGAAAATGATTTTAAAATTTCGAGCAATTGCTTTTTTGTGTAATTTTCTTCAAAATACATATTATTTTCCATCATATAGTCCTGGATGGTAACTTTTTTGTCATTGGAACACGGAACTTTATTTAACCTACGACTTTGGTAGCTCGCATTATCCATCACTATCACACTATTTGGTGGCGTATTTGGTAATAATTTGTTTTTAAACCAGTCTTTAAATAGTTCTGCCGTAGTACCTCCTAATAATCAACACAAGTCCTTCGAGCTTCGTGTGTGTCATAGGTACCACGTCTCGTCCAAATAAATAATATCCCTTCCATCCTGTCTATCTATATTCATGGACTGCAATTAGGTATTCCATCCTCCATCTTTTTAACCGGGCCGATTCCATAATTACTTGTCGTTTGTTAATTTTTGTCATTTTAAAACGGTTTCTTAAAATACATTTCCTTAGAGTCTCACGTCAACACTCTATTCTGTATCATCTTTTTTTAATATTTGCAATAGGGTTTTTAAAGTGGGGATCATTTGCTCCCCGTACATGACATATATTTTTCTACGAATTATATCGACATCCGTCGCGTGTCCAGTTTCTTAAAAGTAAAAGAGTCTTTCCTCTTTCTTCTCTCCACTGTAGGTTCATATATTTATATAAGAAACCACACTGTGCTCACTGGCCTGCATATCGAAAGCTGCCGCTTACTTCGCTGCGCCAAATTTTGAAAAACCACGTTCAAGAAGGATGGTGTAAACATCGAAGATTACTTTTTTTGTGTCAACTGATAAAATATCACGCTTTAATTGGCTTTTATCACGACCCGTATATCCACTTGGTGTACCTACTGGTTTCTTTCCACGGACGAACAGACATCTAATTGAATTTTAAAACAAAAAATCGGCATTTTAAATAACTAAAATAAACCTATTTTATTTTACCCTTATTATATTAAGAGGAATACTGAAAAAATATAATAATATAATATATAGTCTTTAAATAGATCCGTACCTGAAGTCCCCAGATCAGGTGGCCGAATTTTACACCTCACACAATAGGTTATTACGACGGTAAGGGGTTAGCATTTATAATGAGTTTGGAAGATAGATAGACGGACTTTACCTAGTATACATGTTGATAATATTTTTATATTGATTATTTTACTAAGTTTTAAATTCCTTTTTTTAACCGGGTGGCTGTCGCCGTACTCTTGACTCGCCGTCCGTGAGCCCTGCACCCCTGGGTTGGAACGCCCCTGTTCCCAGCATCCCAAATTTCATCAAATTGCCATGTTACTGAACAAAAATTAAATCAAAAAACCAAATAAATTTTCTTCACGCCCTCTGTATCTCAAGAACCAAGCCGTTGTGGACCCATGATCATATGAACTATTTATCTTAGAATTAGTCAAAGATTCACCCTTTAAAGTTTGTACAAGTATTTAATAAACACCTTGCATATAATCATTCTATTATCATGCATAAAGAATAGTGTGTGATTATATTGTATTTTGGGTAACTTGACAAAATGGTGAGACAAACTTAAAAAGTATTGTATCTTTAAGTATTTGATCATTGGTGCGGATCGAAGGATATTTATGTTTTCAAGCACATCAAAGAGTACCGTGAAAAATTTTCCATCAACAGTGTTCAGATGTAAGAATGTTTTATTCCTACCCAATCGGAATGCAAGGCGTGATTTTACTTAGTACTGCCTACTGAGTATTGAAGACATTTTTAACCATACCTAACTACATCATACCCTAAGATCAAAAAACAAGTACCTCACGAGGTTCCGCGTTTCGTTTATAATAGGTAGGTATGTCAAATTTATGTAGATCGCAAATATTTTTGTGTGATAATAAAACAATTTTTTATTTGTATTATTTATTGTTTTACTCAAATTCATTTATGCATTTTATCTCGCATTTTATATTAAATTTTACAAAAATAAAAAAAAAGTGGCCTTTAAACCAAAAAAAATAAGCCTAAATACATTTTACAATCAGCGCCATTGGCTTTAGAATGTTAGATCATTTCTCTTGCTAAAGAGGTTCTAAAAGTAATCGAATCACTATGACACTTTTTTTCACTTCTCTGGAACTACCTCATCAATCCATTTCAAGTACGCCTCATTGCCATTGGTTATCGGTACAGCAATAACCTCGCACACTTGATAAGGATGATTGGCTTTCACATAGGCTGTCAAATTGGCAATTTTTGACGTTCTTGTTTTAATCATCATGAGTACCTCAGAGTCTTCCTGGATTTTGTTTTCCCATTCGTATATTGATGTGATTTTCGGGACTATGTTGGCGCAAGCTGCCAGTTTCTCTTTAACCTGGATAACAATACATTTTACATTACAACACCCGAATAAAAGAAAATATTTACCAGTCCATGTGCAATCTTTTTGGCCACATCCTCATTGGGGGTGGTTACATATACAGCGGAATGTTGGCTTATGGTTTGTGACGTTTGGTTCTTTTGACTGGTTTCATCTGACATAGCTGCTGCTACTGTAGAAACTCTTCTTGACAAGCTGGAACAGGATATATAAATCATCTATTTATGCCTCGATTTGACAGGGTCAAAAGTATATTCAGGAAATACTAGGTGGCTCTAAAGCTTTTGTTCTTTAGTAGCGGTAACATAATATTGTGTGTTTATAAAGAAGTATAAAGGGATAAAAATATTAGGAAAATGATTGTAAGACAAAAAAAAATTGAGGTTAACTATAGCCATTTTTATTTTTGTAATAAAATTCTACTGTTATTAAAACCTACCCTAGTATAATCGCAGACACAATTATACTTTTATTGCATAAAAGATTCATTCTCGTCAATTACACAATGATCGAAGGAACTACAGAATACAGTTTTTATGTATTTTAAGTCACTTACCGCCCTAGGACAGAATAGAAGATAAACATAAACAAACAACAGCTGAGTTTTGCTTTGATTTTGACATTGACGTCTATTAGTAGAGCGTTTTAACAGCATTTTCAATCATTCTTTTAAAAATATACCTTGAAAATTTTGTGTATAGTGTGTATTGAATATAAGTCGACTCCCCTCTCTAGTTTGAATACGTTTTTTTCTTAGGATAAATTCCATCAACCAGTCAACCGGCTCTTTAAACTTAGGATCATTAATTATCAAAGAACTTAAAAACTTTATATAGGGTTAGGACCTCCTATAGCTAAGTACCCACATTTTTTGGCTTAGGACTTTGGTTAGTAGTTATGGTAGAGTATCTTATCCCAATCCTCGCCCAACCGCCATGAATGTTTATCGTACATAAAACTAACATATTTTTTTTTAACTCTAGCGACATCTATCGTTAAAACATATAACCTTAAGCATAGTTAATTAGTTAATAAGAAACGATGTTCACTACAAAACTTAACTTCCTGCAATGACAGATCGTGGACAGAGTTCTCTTTGACACAATCAGGATTTCTGTGTGCAACAGTTTTTGAGTAGTGTGTGTAAAGTATAGTCCACATAGATGCGAATCACGAATTGCGAATTATGCTCTCATTGGTCAATTTCTTTGAAATATTTGAAGTTGACCAATCAGCGCATTATTCGCAATTCGTGATTCGCATCTATATGAACTATACTTAACCAATTTTTGAGTTCTATGGTGTAACAGTGTAACCTTTTTTCTACGTGGTATAGGTGGTACGACTGGTACTACTACGACCACAGTATACGGTGCTACTACTACTACTCCCATTTCTCTGGGTGTTATCCAGTGTTGCCGATTGCCGGGTAATTACCCGAAAATCGGGTTTTTTGACCTGTTATGTGGGTATAATTTTGTATGCGGGTAAAAGCGGGTATTTCAAATCAAAATTGACATAAAGTTGAACAAAGGAAAAAGGATGTCTAGCAACCGATATGAATGTATCAAAATATTATGACTATTATGTCGTTTTATTTTGATCTACTCCTTGGCAAGCAACGGGAAAATAGCTGCTTTTATTGTCATTAGTATAATGTAGATATTATTAAGAATTAAGTACCAGCATTTTAAACTCCCGCTTAATTTTAAATTTTGTGAGGGTTAGAATTTTTGACAAGGTTTAAATAAATCAAGGAACAGAACAAAAATGTGTTTTTCTTGATTTTTAAGATATCAGACGCAAATTATAATTTGCGGGTAAAATGTTGGGAATCTTGCTTGACGATAACGGGTAAAAACGGGTTTTCCTCAAATTTCCCGAGGGTAATGTCAAAATTAGGAACGGCAACACTGGTGTTATCGGTAATCGGTATTGTAGATAGTAGAAAAAACATTGATTGGTAGAATAGAAACCTTTTGTTTTATGGTTGTTCTTATGATTATGAATCTAAATTTTTGAGTTCTGTGTGTGAATCTGTGAAGGTATATCACCTGCAAGCTGCAAGTACTTATTTTGGAAAAGTTTCAGGTTCGTACATAGCTTGCCTAGGTTGTATGCAGATGTTATACCTACCTAAGTACTTTTGCTTTCAGGATATTTATATTTTATTTAAGTTTGAAACATACTAATGTATTATATTATGCTTGTTAAACTAACCTGAACTAACCTAAACAGCAGCATGGAAATGCTTCAGTTGCTACCAGACAACATTCTCCGAAGACAAGTGTGTCAGGAATGTTTTCAATATCTTTCTGTGCCTCCCATAAGAATCAATAGCCGAGGAGAGCCAATATGTGGCAGATGTTTGCCTGACACTGACATATCCGAAAAGGAAGCTGATCTCGAAGCTAGAAAATATACTAAGTCACATTTCAACACCATAGCTGCAAGGTTTGTTGCCAATAAATTTTCTTTTTATACCTACTTATCTAAATTTTGATTTCTCTTTTAGTTTTTCATTTAAATGCACAAATCATTTAAATGGTTGCTCCAAAATTCTGGCTCTGTCCGAAACAGCCGAACATGAAAAAACTTGTGCCTACCAAAAACAGGACTGTTTTTTTTGCTCATTTTCAGGAAATTTGAGCCAAGTTCTTAATCATTCTTTAAAATTTCATCCAGAAAATGTCTGCCATGATGGGACAATTTCATTTTCTTTAAGTAAAACAACAATGCACAAAAATTTGTTATCAATAGTAAATGACAATGTCTTTTATGTAGTTTTTAATATGACTAATGAATTGGTTACCATTATTATATCTCCAGTCGCACTACAAGAGACTGCGCCAATAATAAATCAGTATGGAATAAGATTTTTTAACTCTGATAATCCAACTGATTTCAACTGTATCCATACAGATTATGGTTTGCTCAATAACAGTATGGAAACATACTTTCAAAAAAGCAAAGCAGCACTAGTCACATTTTTTGGACTGGTTACACTCAACTGTGAAATTCTGATGGAACAATTTTCATTAAATAAAAAAGAAATTGAGTTTCAAAAAAGATACATCAATCTTCGACGTAGTGAAGAACAGCTTCATCATACTCAACAACAACAGCAACAGCTACTTAATGCACAACAACAACAACTGCAAACTTATAATTCCGCAATGGACATTATTAAGAGAATGTCTAGTGAGCTTTTCAAATGTGGTTCCTGTCAGAAAATAATTTTTAAGGAGTTTTATTTTTGTCCAAAGAATCATGGTTGTTGCAAGTCATGTTTAACAAATGTGTGCAAAGCATGTAAGTCAGTACAAGAATTTACTAGGTTTGATGATATTGAAAATTTTCTTGTACCCTGTGATTGGGCTGGTTGCAAGAGTACGATCTTGCTAAAAAAATATTTACAGCATAAAAAGGAGTGTTTGCAAAGACCTTATAAGTGTCCCCTACTAAACTGTCAAGAAGTTCTCCTGTCATCTAAAAAATTTATAGAGCATTGGCATTGTGTGGTTCCTAAATTAACGCAACAACAAATAATAGAGTGCGAGCTTAATATTCATATGGAATATTACTGGCTTATAAAGCAGGACTTATATCATGTACTTATCAATTTAGATGAGAGTGTTGTGCAGGTTTTAATTGATGAAATCAATGTATTACCAAACAATGTTTCTTTTAGCTGTACAGGTTTTGTTTGTGATATTTGGAAACCGTTAACATCTTCAACATTTTGTGGCAAATTTCAAGTCAATACTTTAAATTCATATTCAGTAACTGTTGGACCACAAAAATTTTCACGGACTGGTTATACTTACACAGACAATACTACGACTGAGACGCATAAGTATAAATTTCTGAAGATTTATTACAATTTGTATTCTTATTAAAACTACCTACTTAATTATTTTTTTGTAATTAAATAATTAATAAATTGCTATCCTAGTTAATTAGTGATGTAAAAAAAAACGTTTTTTTTTCAAATTTGAAAAAAAAACGTTTTAAAAAAACATTTTTTTTTCTGAAAAAAAATAAAACATTGTTTTTTTTTTAAAAAAAAACAAAACATTATTTTTTTAAAATTATATACTTCTGCCACCTTCTAATAATGTTACGACACTGAATCCCTTCAGATGACTACATCGTGGTTGTTGCTAGGCAACGAACATAAATAAACCACTGCGCAACTTCAGTAGCAGCCATTTATTTTAATGTGCGAAATCTAGGACAAAGCAAACTAGAACTAGATTAAAGCGTCCTGTGCCGCGGCTATTTCCGGGGAATACCCTTTTTCGACAGATATGCATAATATATTTCTCTCCACGACGACACTGACACGTCGGAAGGGCCAGAAGAATTTGAGATTGATTCTGATTTCTGAATGTAATTTCAGTGGTTTTTTATAGTATATAGATAAGGTGGTTTATGTTCACATGCCTTGTTGTTTTTTCTTACAAAAAAACTATTTTAGTTGACGTGTTTTTGTTTTAATATTTATAGATAGATACTCACGTATGTTTTTTTTAATATTTACTATGTGTTTCGTGTTTGTATTATTTAAATACCTCCGTTATCTATTATAATAAACAGGGTTTCTGAAAAAGAAACAATTTTTTTGAAAAAAAACAAACCGTTATGTTTTTTTTTCTGCTTACATCACTATAGTTAATACAATTTTGATGTTAAGTAAATAATCATTTATAATATAGTTTCTGGATATTTTTTTTGTTTTATTATAGTCCCTACCATTTTCTGCTTTTTTTTTATATAGGTATCTCTCATTATTCTTCCTCTCTAAACTAGATGTTCCACCAACGACTGAACATATTTCTGACTTTCGTTGTCCTTTTAAAAGAATCTAAAAATCTGTTAACTTACTTTGATTTGATGGGGTAGTGTGAATATTTCTAATTAATTTAGCTGTCTGGTCTTAAAGAGCAACTACACTAAAATATTCCAGTTCATTCGAATTTTCTTCAGCCCATTGAATAACAGTATTTAAAGATTTCAATGCTTCCCCAGTGGAAATCAACTTGTCTGTTCAAAGGCAAGCAACAAGTTTTATCAAAATTAAAATTTTCTGGGAAACCAAAATTTACCATATTATGTTGGATTAGGTACTTTTTTGGGCACATACATAAAGTATTTATAAGTCAGCAAATCAATAGGTAATAATCACAAAATCTTAACTACTGTAGTTAAAATATCTTAATTCGAAATGTAAAGAACTTATTGCCCCTCCCAACTTCAAAAAAATGATATGTGGAAGGCTGGTGTTATCACAATTTAATTAAGTATTGTGCACACATATTTATGGTCACGTCAAAACCCTTGTGCTCATTTAATTTTTGGAATTAGTATGGTAACAAAGTAACTTATTTTATATATTTTTTTTTATTTATATATATATATTATTCAGGGACAACGTGGAGGGCAGATCAATTTAAGTCATCCAGTCAGGCCATGTTTCGAAGCAAAACTAAACTTGTTTTTAAACATAACGGGCTCTAAAATTATACAAAAATTAATATCAGGTAACCCATATTGTAACTTGACGTGGGAACAAAAGGGTGGTAGGTATTTTTGCTATTTTTCAAATAAATGGTTCCTTACACTATTATAAAGTACAACAGTACGTAAACAGAGTATTAAAGTGTTTTGTTAACCAATGCTTTAGACTTAGTAATATAATATTTCATACAGAATAAATCCACACATTGTCCTGTTGTATACTATTATAAATTCTACATATATTATACAATGGTTACCCCAGCTGACAGTTGTTGTGGGCTAAATGTCCGTGGCATGTCTGCATGGTCAACGTAGTGTACCAAGAAGCAAGCTTGATGGCATTCCATGCGCTGCTACAGTTCGTATGCGTTTATGCCTTGCTAGTCGGGGGACACTCCTCATTCCCAGAGGGTTTTTGCACTCCACAGACGTGCAGTCAGGGTGGTGGCCCGAAGAGGATACCATCCCGTTATATTTTTGACTTTCTAATTTATATAAAAGGCGTTTAAAATTTGATATTATTCAGAATCTACACGACTACAACACCTGCAATAAGAAAAACGTATACATATTGAATTCCTACGGTTAAAAAAGTCCTGGAATGCGACATTACACTATGCCCCTACTTTCCACAACAAACTGCCACCTAAGAACAGGGAACTTAGTAGGACAAACTTTAAAACCACAATAAAAAAATCATTTTACCATATACATAGATGAATTCCTAAATGAAAGACCAAAACCTGACCTGTAATTATTGTCATTATCAATTTTATTCTGTGTTGTAAACTGTCTTTGGGTGTTAGTATATTACATTTTTATATTTTAGTATACTATTACATTTTTAAATTTTAGCATATTACATTTTAAACTTATTGATTATTGTAAAAAATGTTGGCATGAATAAAGGATTTGATTTAATACCTCAGGTATGTAAGAAGTAAATGGGTCTCTGGTATTATGGATTGGAGCATTAAAATTTAGGTTTTCCAAAAACGCAGTATGGTTTGAAAGGCCATTCACTGTTTTATGCAGATAGGCATGCATGAAACCTCCCTACGTTTGATACTATATCGTTTCCGTATTCGAGCTAAAAGAAATTTAATGATTAGAAACTGTTTTTAAATAATAATTTTATTAATAAATACCAATAAATTAATAACAAAATAATAAAAAACGTTGTCCCCGAAATTGTAAATCCTTTTGTTATTACAAGTTAGTATAAAAGCGAAAATACACTCCGCGAAAAAAAATACGATACCTATATGGTTGCAAAATGGGTCACCTGATATTTTAAAAAAGTGACCTCGAATAATACTAACTTATACCTAAATGTTCATTTCGGTATTATAACCAAATCCTAATAAATAAAAAAAAGCGCTGATATGACACTATCTTCAAGGGCCTCTAGCTAATATGGAAGCATTTGCAGACCTATGTGTTAATATGAACTTTTTTTATGTGGAACATCACCCTCATTTCCAAACATTCTGTATATGTAGTAATATTGTAGTTTAATACTTTCCAAAATAACGGCATTTATTTTTAGTGTTATTAAATAATTACAATATCTTAAAATATAAACAATGTCTAGGTATTCAGTTGATTTTTATTTTTTTTGATTTATTGTTTCTTACTTGCTTCTTTCTTCTTATGGGTGTGTTAGCCTCCCTCTCTGTACATTCAATCTTTTTGTGACCAGCCTTTTTACATATTAAACAGACCTAGGTATCAAAAAATAATGTAGGTAGAGGTACATAATAATATACATGTCAGTATGTATAGTTTAGGTTTGGTTGTAGGTCACTTTGTGACCTTGCCTTGTTTCTTTCTAAACTGTGCCCACAATAAACGATTTTTATTATCATGGTATTATAAATTTTGTATAAAATATAAAAACCATACAAAACTAGGTGGGTAAATTATATTATTTAGGTAATCTATTTAAAACTCACCCCAGTAAAAACGATTTGTCCACATTTATGATGAAGTTGTGCACATCTACCACAATTATTGCAATGCTTCCAGTTTGGTTTCACACATCTCTGACAAATGTTGCAGTGAACATAGGATTCTCCATTTTTTGATGTGCAACAATTACACATCTTGCAGTGATTGTTTTCTTTTGAAACCCATTTATCACAGGACTGACACAATCGATATAAGTTTTCTGGTAATTTTATTAACCTAAAATTTGGTAAAACTACTTTTTCTCATGCTTTCTTTGTTTGTGGATATTGGTCGAGTGAAAAATCTATACTTAACATACCCTGGGCTTATATTTGTAAATATCCTAACAGGAGACCCTTGTTTTCTTCCCTTAGGGCCACTTTGAAATAAGGGATGATTGTCATACTCAACTTTATAATCCAACATATGAAAACTGGGCAATGAGTTTAAAATCTGAGCTTCCATAAAGTAAGGAAAAATCCAAAATAGGGGAAGATTGCTATTTTCAGAGCTTAGTTTCATATATTGATTACTTATTGTGGTAAAAGTGTGAGCCAGTGGCTCAATTCTACCACCAAATGGTGGGTCAGTGACAAGAACTGTGTTTTTACCCCTGAAAAACATTCTAGTCAATAAAATAATTATTCTTATAAAGGCATACCTACATTGTCTTTATAAGAATCTCTAACAAATATTTTTTTCTCACCCTGTTATGCTCAAGAAGTCTCTAAAAACTTCTTGTCCTTCCTTAAAGAAAAAATGGTCATTGAAAGAATTATACCAACAAAAACTGAGAGGTCCAAAAAAGGAGTGGAATCTTCGATCTATGTCTAAAAGTATACTCGACATATTTTCACATTCATATTGAATAAATTCGTGAATTCTTGGAGTTCCTATACAAATAACATTGCTAGAAAAATTATAGAAAAAACTTTTGCTTTCTTGTACATTATGTTAGTCTATATAGGTAGACTGTTTAAGTATCTAGGTACTTACTGATAATCTAAGTCTTGAAAAATATCAACAATAACTTTGATTGAGCATTTTGAAAATAAATACTGTGCTTCTTTTTTTGGATTTTCCAATGGAGGTAAAATTTCAGAGGGGTGTGCCATTTGGTAATCAGTTATGTTTGAAATAACAGAATGTTCAACATGCTGAGCTTCCGTTCCAAGAGTGAACATTGCACATTTGTTGCAATAGGTTCGTTTTTGGGCAGGTAGTGCCTTAATCTACAAAATAATTTTAATAAAAAGTTTCTTTAAGAATTCGTGAGGCTCACCTTATTTAACAATATAAATTGCTTTCTATGATTAACGTCTTTTAAAATTTTTTTTCTCTCGCTCTTCCAGGCCTCCAATTTACTTTTTGAAACTTTCTCGGCTTCATCGGCCCATAAAAAGAAACTGCACAGCTTCCGATCTCTGCAGGCTGAGCAGGCGAAAAACTGCCTCTTTGTAAAATCTGATTCTTTTGAAAATAACAGCGTTGGGCCGTGGGGGCAGATTGGGTGCCTGTTAAGATTCCCATTAATAACTTGGATACTGTTAGAGGCTTTCTTTGAATTTAACGCGTAACTCATATTGTTAATGTTAACTTAGAGTAACTGCTTGCACACAAGAGTTATTTGTTAATATTTTTAGCTTGTTTTCACAAAACTTAGTGATTAACAAAGCAGATTATAGTTAAAAACGTTTCATAAGACGAATCAATGTTTTATATAAAGTAAGGTTTAGGCTTGCACTTCTTCTTCCTTCAATATTAGCGCAAGTTGTTTTCCACATACTCAAATTTAGTGTGAGTTGGCCTAAGGACTGTGTGGCTATCGTACAGAAGAATAGCATAGAATCATGTTTCGTGATATAAAATATAATGGATAATAGATACAAATACGTTCTATTCCAGCTTCAATGACTACTTGTCTCGTTTCTTCGTCTTTGTTCAACTTTTGTTCAAGCTTTTTTTTAAGTAGTAAAAAGCTGGTGGAACAAAGAACTCCAAGCTTATTCAATGTAGAAGAAACGAGTGATAAAGTGGTCATGCCTGTAAAGATGTTCCTGCTATATCTATATAAAGCTAAACCTAGGCATATTACATCTACCATAATATCATCGATGTACAAGTTTATTCTATTCTTCTAGATACGATGGCTCAACATTCAGCCAATGTGTGACCTATGTACAACTAATCCTTTTCCACCTTATCTACCCAGAAGGACTTTTTATGACTAACCACACTCTACCCACTTGCTGCCCATTGCATCACTAGCGATTACAAAAATTGCGTCGTGAGTATATATATCATCGATAAGAAAATATCGTTCTGAAAATCGTCCAATAATTTACCTCGATGAGACATAGTGTGACGCGCATGACACACATGAAAGGAAAATAATTACTATTTTACATGTCGGGTCATAAAAAGGTTGGGTCCCAAATGCCTTGTGGCTTTCTGCAAAAAATATGAAAGACTCCTCTGCGTGGGCTATCATGAAGATAAAACGGAAGAACCTTTTGAAGAATGGTTCAAAAATTGTCTTTTACCAAACTTCCTCAAAATAGCGTCATGTGTAATGGACAATGCGAGCTATTACAGTCGCTAATTATATAAGGCTCCAGGTTCAAATAATATGAAGTTGGAGATTCAAAACTACATGGCAGCGAACGATATATATTTTGAAGAATATTATGAAAAAGTGATCTTTTAGAAGTTTTAAAGGCATCCTGTATAGAAAAAAAGTATATGCTAGTGATGCATTGGCAGAGGAAATGAGACATACCGTGCTACGGCTCCCACCTTATTATTGTATTTTTAGTGCCATAGAGCACATGTGGCGCTAATTAAAATCAATTGCATATTAGGTCAGAAAATACTTCCCCCGACTTTAAGTTATGGTGTTGTAGAATTAATAAAAAAAATGTGTTATTATATTCCCCTAGGTAGTTAGAAAAATTCAATAATACAATGTTTGCACAAATAAAATCTGTGTCGGCACCATAATATGGGATTCTTTCTGCCATTGGGTGTTAAAAACTTATAATGATAAGTTAATTACAATTAAAAATCGGTAGGCCCTAATTCCCACAAAACACATAATGTAAAGGGTTGCGATAAAGAAACAGATAATATGCAGCTTCATAACCGAAATTGACGAATTGATGAAGAATCGCTCTGATCCCAAAATGCTTCCCTGAACTTCTCAAATCACTCGAAAGTTGCCTTGATTTTGCTGTTGTCCCTTCTTTTGAGATAATAACAATTTGTTTCCTGTCATCAAGGTAAGATTTAAGCCATTGTTTTACATTTCCGCTTATACCGTAGAGTTCCAATTTCTCAAGAAGTAGTTCCCCATCAATACAATCGTAAGGCTTAGATAGGTCCAGTCTGTAGTAGCATGCCAAGTGTTAACTCCCCCTTCCCAAGGTGCTCCAGGATAGTCCACGAAATTTGAATATGGCCGTTTGTGTCGATTTATCTTTTACAAACCCATGCTGGTATTTACTGATTACTTTGCAGTTTTTCAAAAAACATTAACCTTGTGCTTATAACCATTTCACTCATCCCGGAAGCAAACTTATTGGTCTATAGTACTATAGTTGTTTTAAACTTCAGGATCCCCACATTTTGTGTCATTTTTTTTTTGTCAACTTCTTTTATACTGGGACCACCTCGTATTAGGGGCATTTCGATGTTATAGTGTGGTCCCAGAAATGGGAAAAATTTACTGGGTAGGCCCGAAAAGTGTGTTACGTTCTACCAACTTTTCTTTTCTTTTATCAAAAACCCTGTAGTTTTTCACGTTTTTAAATTCTATAATACAACTCAGGAGAGCTCTTATGTTTCAACATTAATAGTGAATTCAAAAATATTTTTTATTTGGGAAAAAAACCATTGGCGTACTATCTGAGTGCCCGTAAGCACGCCACTGTTAAAGCTAAAAATTATTTTTGTATTAAAAAATAGGCACCTTTGTTAACTGTCGCGACCTCAGACGAGCAAATATAATTGTTTCTTCTGAGGTCGCTACGTCTATAGTCTACTATAGTCTATTTCAGAAAGGTGTTGAGTAATAAAATGGGAAATTCCGTCCAGTTCGGCTCAATTTCGGTGTCGGCCATAGGCGCAGGTAAACTTTGTGCATTAAA
This sequence comes from Polydrusus tereticollis, assembly GCA_963920685.1. Taxonomy (NCBI): domain Eukaryota; kingdom Metazoa; phylum Arthropoda; class Insecta; order Coleoptera; family Curculionidae; genus Polydrusus; species Polydrusus tereticollis. The sequence continues at coordinate 12,465,225 of OY987333.1, forward strand.
TTATTTATGATAACTAACCAAAAATTTTAGAGAATTAGGTTAACGGGTATTAAGATAAAATAGGATTGTTTGTAATATTAAAATTTCAAGTAATTGCGTAAGAGGATTAGGAAAGGTATGTTTTCTGGCCTGAAGTGTCAAAATCGAAATATTGTGTAGGGATTAGTTAGGTAGTAGATTATAAAGTTACGTTTTGCGATAGCAGGTACCATTTAACAGGTACCAAGTTTGGCTCTGCATGGCTTCTTTAGCTGGATTATATAAATAGGTGGTAATTTGGAATAAACTTTATATTATATCGTGTGTGTGTAGCTATGACCCTAACAAGTATATTTGTTTAGTTTAACGCATCAGTATTATAAGATTAGTAATAAAATTACGACATTTACACCAACAAAAAGATGTTCCAATAATTCTCCACTATCAGTGAGTGAAAAAGTTATTATTTTAAATGTACATGATTGCATAAAATACGATTATCCGAATTTTACTGTACAAGAAACTGTCGACCGATGTTTCCGAATGACTGGAGTTGGAAAGTCCACCGTTTTTAAATTATTGCGGGAGAAAAAGACAGCAGGTCAAGTGGAACCTCCCAAGAGAAGTCCAGGCAGACCAGTAAAAGTCCTTGATGAAGACACCAAAAGTGTAGTTCGAAGTAAAGTTCACTCTTTTTATTTTAAAAAAGAAATACTCACCCTAGATAAGATTCTAATGGAGCTTGGCCAGGATGACAGTATTCCGTTTGTAACTAGAAAACTTTTATGGACCACTTTAAAAAATATGGATTTTGTCTGGGAAAGCATAACCGTAAATCACTTTTACTGGAAAGCGATGAAATTGCTTGCTGGCGACGAGAATACTTGAGAAGTATAAAGCTGTACAGAAGAGAACAGAAGAAAATCTTTTATCTTGATGAGACGTGGATTAATGAAGGTTATATAGTACCAAAAGTGTGGCAAGACAAAAATATAACCAGTGCTCGCCAAGCTTTCATGGAAGGCCTGCTAACGTGTATTAAGGTGCCATCAGATAAAGCGAAGAGACTAATAATCGTCCATATTGGAAGCGAAGAGGGATTTTTAAAAGAAGGTTTACCACGAGGACATGAATTCGAATGTTTTTGAGGACTATTTTGTAAAATGATAAAATATCTTCCATCTGATTCAGTGGTATTATGGATAACGCAAGCTATCATTCACGACGCACAGAGAAGACTCCAACTTCATCTCGGAGAAAATAAGAAATTATCGACTGGTTAACCACCAAAAGTATTGAATTTGAAGATAATTTGATAAAGAAGGAACTATTAGCTATAGCAAATTTACACAAACATCGTTTTACGAAATATGCCGTGGAAGATATAGCAGAAAAACATAGTGTAATTGTGCTGCGCACACCGCCATATCATTGCGAACTAAATCCTATAGAACCTACCTATATGGGCGCAAGTGAAAGGATTTGTAGCAAGACACAACACGACATTCAAAATGAAAGACGTTAAGCTACTGTTTGATCAAGCCATTAAGGAAGTGACACCAGAGAACTGGCGAAAAGCAGTCCATCATGTCCTTAAAGAAGAGTAGAAAATGTGGGATCTTGACAACCTGATCGATCGGACCGTCGACCCGTTAATTATAACGCCAAGAGGAGATGACAGTTTCTCAGATGCCGAAGAATATTATGATTTTTTATAATTTAATTTCTTTATAATGTATTTTTTGTATTTTGTATTTTTTTTATAATAAGTGTACCTAATACTATGTACATAATCCCTAAATTTTATTCTGTTAAAATAAAATTATTTCTTTTTACGAGTATAATTTAATTTATTATAATTTTTACGAGTATAATTTAATTTCTGTATAATGTATTTTTTTAAAAATGTTTAATAAAAAATAAGTGTAGCTAATACTATGTACATAATGCCTAATTTTTATTCTGTTAAAATAAAATTCTTTCCTTTTTACGAATATCCTACCGGCACGCCTTTGTCACACCATGTTCAGTGTTTGTGAATGGATAACAATAGGCAAAACCCATAAATTGACCCAAACCCGGATGGTACTACCTGCACTTGATGAAAAGAAAGAATTTTGCAATGAAATCATTGTCAAATTATGAAAGTGGCTTAAATATTCGTTGGGTCACTCTGTACTCCCTTTGCATACCTAATGAGCTTTTATTACTCTACACCTTTCTGAAATAGACTATAAATATTACTGGAATATCTCAAACAGTTTCGAAAATATGAATTAATTTCCATTTTTTTCCTAAAATTTTACTACCCCTTATTTTCGTAACGGAATATAGTTTATAAAGCAAGGTATCATTAATTTTGTATGTAGATTCCGCACCCTTAAATATTCGCATATCATTAAAAAACACCCTGTATAGTAGACATAACATGGTTTTCAGAAGATTTATTTTATGTATAGTTTCAAATAATCGAAAAGGGGCCAAATATATTTCAGACGTTCATCCAAAACGAAAACTGAAAAGCTCGGTTGACAAAACACTCTGGCGCTGATGCATAAAATAAACATAGACCACGGAATCCCCACTAGAGTTACACCTGTTTAAAAGAGCAATCCACTTGAAAATACCAGGGAATGTCTAAAATATCATTTAAAATGATTTTGTGTTAATCAATATCAAAATGGCGCAGAGTCTAGATGTTAGAGATTCACCTAGCTCTGCATGGTTTTTTGTTTGTCTTTTTTGAATAGGTGTTCTCTACCTTTATAGTTATCTTAGTATCTTATTAATATTTCCATTTATTTTACTGCTTTTAAAGTTCACCAGCAAGATGTTTTCTTCTCAGATACCTATACATTGCAGGAATCTCATCGGGAATTAAAGGTCCAGATATTGTGCCTGGCATGTAAAATGGTAACTCTTCTCTTTATTTGACGGAGCTCTTGTTTACAACTGCCATCCTTTTTAATTTTGGATGGTGTGTCATGCCTGTCAAACCATGTCTCATCGAGGTAAATCATCGGACGATTTTCAGCACAGTCAACAAAATCAAGAAAATATTCTCAAGCATATTTAAATTTTGGGTTTACCAGTACTAAAGTAAATGAAGAAGAAATGCCCCTGTGCAAACATGAAACCTGATAAACTTAAACAACATTTGGAAACGCTTCATAGTGAGTACGTTGGCAAACCCCGAGTATTCTTCGAATTAAAATTAAAATCATATGAAAAGACAAAATTATTTTTTACAAAAACTATGTCTATGAATGAAAATGCTTTTCTTGCAATGCATTCCATACCTCGCTCAAGTGATACTGTTGCCCGTCGAATTGGTGATATAGCTGAAGATGTACAGCATCAGCTTTTCGGGAAGTTGCGTGACAAATGTTTGTCAATTCAGCTTGATGAGAGAACAGATAATATAGATATATAATATAATAAAGATGCTCATTTAATGGCATATATTTGATTTTGTGATGGTATGTCAGCAGTAGAATAATTACTATTCTGCAAACCAATAGAACGAAAAGCAACAGCACCTGCATTATTTACTATCTTAAAGGATTTTCTAAACGAGGCAAACATTGAGCGGAGAAATATCGTCGGAGTATGCACCAATGGTGCTCGTACAATGTCTGGAAGATTCCAAAGTGTACTTGTGAAACAAAAATCTCCACAGTGTACTTGGACACATGACCTACAGAGAATCTCTGGCTTCCAAAGAAATGAGTGCTGGTCTGAATATTGTGCTAACGACGGTGGTAGCCGCAGTAAACTATATAAAAATGAGACCCCTAAAATCAAGAATATTTTTTGCACTTAGTAAAGACAACGTGTTTATGAATTACGAGATGAAATCTCCATTTTTCTAGAAGAGGAAAACCGACCAGAAGCCAAGAAGTTTCGAGATGATTTATTTGTAAAGATATTTAGCTACTTGGTCGGCATATTCGAGAATTTAAATACATTCCTAACTCCAAGGTGCAAACACACATATGTTAAATACTAGTAACAAAGTTAATGCTTTTTGTAGAATACTGGAATTGTGGAGCAGAAATGTAAAGCAAAAAACCTAGAAATGTTTGAATATGTTGAGGAATGTGTTAAAACTTACAAGGCTGAAAGACAACGTGTGAAAGTTGTTTGTGTAAGCATTAAACTTGACTTCAACTTGATAGCAAGTTCAAAATACTCCCGAAGTTCTCTCAACTGCCGAAGAAGAAATCTTTATAGACTTCACGGCAAGTGGCAAACTCAAAGAACAAACAATTTAGTAATAAATCACTCTTTGAATTTTGGGCAGGGTTGGATGATAGTTTTCTTCACTGAAAACATAATCATTTCGTACACTATTACAATTTTCAACATCCTACCTTTGTGAACCCGGATTTTCTGCGGTGGCTGCTTTGAAGACAAATTTCAGATCTTAGCTAAATATAGAAAAAGAGCTTAAGTGTCAAACTCTTAAATTAAACTTCCTTTCGAAAAACTTTGCTCTGCAAGACAGGCCCAAGGGAGTCACTAATAAGTTAATTATTAAATAAATACATTCTAATACAATTTTTTCAGTAAATTAAATAAATTTCTTAATAATATCTTTTTTTTTATTTTTTCTTGACATGATGCTCACCCTCCCCCCCCCCTCATTTAGCTTTAGCACGCACCCCACCGATTGAGAAACTATATTTATAGCTTTCTACCCTGAAATGACAATATCTAAGAATGTAAGTAAATACCAGCATATCAATAAGAGAAAGTTTAGGTTCATACCTATAGGTCTTCTTACATTTCAAATACTGTCCTGTGTCTTTAAAACACTTGATTCTTATGAAACAAGAACTATGTTTGCTTTGCTATACTTTTACAATCGTCCAGGTAGTGCGACCGTGTTATTCTTGTATTCTTTCTCCTCCACAGGTTTACATTTTAGTTCTTCGGCAGGCGGCGTGCGACTTCCACTGAACGTGCAATAGAACATTTCGTATATCGAATGTTCCGCGAACATCCTCTACGTGCATTCTATAATAATTATGAATAGATCGTATATTTAAACAATAAACGCGACAATGAATGGGAACATAAGAAAATACCATACTATAAACTAATAATTATTGTAGATATATGGTAAAATGTGACATTTACTATTGAACAATTTCAATAAAGATAATTGGAAATATTATACAAATATTTTTTTGGTGATTCTGGTGAATTTGAATTTTGTGCCTTGGATTTTTTGCGAAGGGACAATACTTCTCGCAAAAATTAACTGGTAATTATATATGTTTGTTTATTTACTTAATTAACAATGTTAAAATTTCAAAAGGGGTTCTCTCGCATTTAGAGCTGATGCTTTTACAACTTGCGTTTGAAGTTAAATCCATTATGGGTACAATGTGAACTGCACAGGTACTATATGGTTTAAACATAAGTTCAAAGTTCAATCAAATGCATCAGTTGTGAAAGAACCTTTGTCTTCGTTGTGTAAAAGCATATGGGCATAATAATATCAACGATATGATCAGCATTTAATACATAATTGAGTAAAAATGTACTATGGGCGTGTGCCCATTCGCAAAACCGCACGCAATAGATTGTACCGTTTTCGGTATTTACACTATTACATTTATAAATTATTTATTATAGAGTTGTAGATCGTGTACCCGAACACGTGATTGAAATGTCAACATAATCAGACACAAGCGCTTTATACAGATATGATTTGGTCGTTCAGAGTTAATTTTTTCTTCGTTATCGTCAGTGGCGGTCCATTGGGGTAGGCAAGGTACGCGCCACCTACCCTTAATTTGTTTCCAAGCTTGACACTTGTATTATTTTCCAGTAACAGTAACTAGTTCATATTTAAGTAACAAATATTATTGGGTAATTGTCTAGATTAGTGGAACAGCGAATATTTTGCAATTAATACATTTATAGTTATTTATGATATAAGTGTTAAAAGTAAATTTTTAAGGCATGCACGTGCAAGAAGAGTGCCTTAAAAATACTTTTATCACAAATATCATACAATATTTTTTTTACAAACGGCAATAAAAAGCATAAAATAATTGAAAATTAAATGTTTATAATCTCTTACATCCAGGTAGTTTCTAATAGCATCGTATATTTATATTAAATTAGTTCACATTTGTCAATAAAACCTAGCAACCATCATTGTTGGCTGATTTGTTTACAGAAAAATCGAAAATTTGAAAGGTCCTGTCAGTTTTATTAAAACGCTAGCGCTGGCTGTAGTGATTTGCCAAAAATGCAAGAAATATAAGAAATCGATCCACTTAAAGACATAGAAGAAGCTGCTAACAGAGCTACCTTGGATTTGCTGCCGCGAAAATCAAGGATTCAATATGAGTTTGCTCATAATAAATTTATAAAATGGTATGAAAACAAAGACGTTTCTGGAAAGTATTGCGAAAACATACTCCTGGGCTATTTTGAGAAAAAGGCAAAGGTATGGAAGTTATCTTCTCTTTGGTCCCATTATTGGTACCACTCCAGTTTATCCGCTTATGCGAAAAATGGCGTAAAATGAAAAACGTTTCTTGCAATATGTATAGCACGTACTTTCTAAACGACAAATCCGCGAGCGGAAAACCATTTTTTTGATTGCAAATATAAAAAAAATGTGAAAATAGGGTACCCGCTTGTGACAATAATGAAAAAAAACATGAAAAACTCTTGTTGATTTATGTAGCATATACCGAATTGGAACCAAAAAGGTGGATTAGATGCCGTGTTAGCGCCTGTTTAACCAATATAAGTCTAATTATTACAATTTTTGTCGAGTTACAAACAGCTAGAGAAACATAATCTCACTTGTCACTCTCTCTGTGCTTTTCGGTCGACTATTTTCGCATTTTTTTAATATTTGCAATTAAAAAAATGGTTTTCCGCTCGCGGATTTGTCGTTTAGGAAGTACGTGCTACATATTGCAAGAAACGTTTTTCATTTTACGTCATTTTTCGCATAAGCCCATAAACTGGAGAATTACCCCTACTTGAAGCGTCAAGGAGAGGTTTACCAGGCCAAAAAATTTAAAATTTTTACTAGAGACCAAATTGAACAGTTTCTGAAGTGCGCACCGGATGATGAGTACCTTCTGATGAAAGTAGCTGCCATGGTAGGAGAATTTGGTGCCTGCCGCAGGGAGGAGCTTTGTCAGTTGACCCTTGACAACGTGGAAGATATGGAGACTTCATTAGTTATGAAAATATCAGATACCAAAACCAAGATTTCTGCAACTTCCAAATTCAACACTCTATACGCCGTTCCTCTGCGAGCTTACTTGCCGATGCTGGACAAATTTGACGACAACTAAGCGACATGGGGGATGGAAATCCTCAACCGTTGCGGAAGGGTACATCGCAGATTCCTTGGAAAATAAAAATTCTAGTGCTCGAAAATTGCTTACACTACAAACGACATCAGCCGATGATGCTTCAACATCAACTGGACATGCTGCTGTTTCTGTTCAATCCTCCTCGACCGCGAAGAACAGCAGAACTGAGGAAGGAATTCATTTTTCAAATTGTACTATTACTATAAGTGTAAATAAATAAAATAGAAATGTGTTTTGACGTTTTTTTGAAAAAATTGACATTTTACTTTTAACACTAGTGCCTTAAAGTAGGTATTTTAAACACTAGTACCTTATAGTAACATTTTTAAGGCTAGTAGACAGTGTTAAAAGTTCCATTTTTAACTCGCTTGTAGCAAAAATAGTTTATATTTACAAACATTTTGTTGCTACAACAACAAACAAAACGGCATGCTTACTCTTGTCAAATTTCACTGACACTATTATAAAATTCCCGTCCGTTTCACTATCAACAGTAGGCAATATCCACATTATCATGTTCTACTAGTTAGTGGTTTGTGAAGTGATTATTAATAGGAACGTTTTTTAAATACATATATTGTTTATTTCTTGTTTAAATATCTTTTAAAGCATACGGGACACGTGTCTTTATTGTTCATCTATAGCCTGGTGCCTGTCAATTCTAAAGCAATTAACTTATTACTAAAATTTCGTCTTATGTTTTGGATATTACTGTTTGCTTGGTCGCTTGTTTTTTGTCTGGCGACAAATTTTAATTTTTACTCATTTAAAAGTCAATCCTCTGACATCCATCCCCCGAAAATGTATACACAAGTTCTGTCCCTGGCACGCCAGGGCGTTGGCGGCAAGAACAGGGTACTGATATGTGCCTACTGACCTTTTGTATTCAAAATACTAAATAATAATAATAATAATAATAATAATAATAATCTTTATTTAAAACAGCATAAATTACAATTTACAATACATATAAAGTAAAGAAGTTACTGTTCTAAACGGGCGAAGTTCATCCCTTACCGCTAGGGGTAGAGGTTGGTTTTACACTTAACCGTAAATAACCTAAACAGCACTTACTTATTTAAATGCTCAAAACGAATTAAGAAGAAAGAGGGAAAAAAAAAAAAAAAAAATGCAAAATGCAATCCAATATGAAAAATGGTAAGTAGTTTGATACAAAAAACAAATTAAATCTATAATAGGTACCTACACCTAAAAAACTTATTTAAACGGGGATATATAAATAATAAAAGAATAGTAAAGGGAAACACCAAAAGTACATAGTAATAATAATCCATACCAATCAAAACCAAAAGGAAAACTATTCTGCAAGTAATACACTTTTCAAAGTCTTTTTAAATATAAATGGGGATAAGCCTTTTTTACCATTCGGGATATCATTATAAATTGCCGGAACGTTATAGGTAAATGATCTTTCGAAATATGTTGTTTTATGCAGAGGAGGTGTAAGGAGACCCCTAAATCGCAAATTCAATGTATGCACATCAGATCTAAATGACAGCTTTTTATGCAGATATGATGGTATTTTTGATATAATAATTTTGTGATAAAAAGTTGCACAATGAACATATCTAGTTTTTTTCATTGAAAGCCATCCGGCGTCTTTTAATTTATGGGTTATGTGTTCATATTTCCCAATGCCATACATGAATCTTAAGCAGTAGTTTTGAATTTTTTGTATTCTTTGGGAATCCAGAGCCGTAAGACATGGACCATAAACTGTGCTACAAAAGTTGAAGTTTGATAAAATCAGAGATTCACATAATTTTTTTTTAAGTTTCATATTGAGTAATTTTCTGGAACTATATAATAATTTAAGCTTACAAATAGATTTTTTAATACATTCCGAAATGTGCCTTGTAAATCTCAAGGATGAGTCCATCCAAACTCCTAAATTCCTCGCTACAGTCACAAAGGACACAGGTATATTATTTATAGAAATCCCAACCCGGTCAGCATATCGAACCCTGTCGATAGGTCTTCCAAATAGTATAGCGTTACACTTATTAGGATTTAAAGATAAACAGTGTTCCATGGAAATATTGTACATTATTTCTAGGTCTCTATTTAGAACCTGGCAACCATAGTCAATATTTGTCGGCGAGAAAGAAAAAAGCAGCTGAGTGTCATCAGCATACATTTGAGCAAAAGAACCGGTTAAAAACTTTGAAAAAAAGGCGGTGTATATGGTAAATAAAACTGGTCCCAAAATAGAACCTTGCGGGACACCACATTGAAGCATTAAAGGTTTAGAAATTTTTTCATTAAGTACAACATGTTGTATTCTATTTTTTAAATAATTATTAAAAAAAGCAACTGCACTGTCGTCAAGCCCAATATGTTTTAAAATAAGTTTTAATGTAAAATGATCTAAAGTGTCAAAAGCTTTTGAATAATCGAGAAGCACCAAGACTGTAAGTTTTCCTTGGTCGGTGGCACGAAATATATTATCAGTAACATTAATGAGGGCAGATGCACAACTATGCCCCCTTCTAAAACCTGACTGCGTTTCTGGAAGAATATTATTTAAATTAAGATGGTTGACAAGCTGTATTTTCACAATGCGTTCCAAAATCTTTGAAAGTACTGGCAAGATACTAATTGGTCTTAAATCTTTTAAAGCGTCAATAGAACCGGTTTTAGGAAGGGGAACAATGTGCGCCACCTTCCATTGAGAAGGGAAAACGGAATTAGAAATACAAAAATTTATAATGTGGGTTATATATTGAAGTAAAAAAGGACAACACAGTAAAATAAATTTAATATTGAGACCATCCGCTCCCACCGCCCCAGTCCTGATCGAAAGTAATAGTTTACCCACATCAACTTCACTAGCCAGTTCAAACTTTAACATCGATTCAAGGTTTTCCTTCAAGCCCCGATAGTACTCTAAAACTTTATCGCTTGGTGTTAGATTAGGTATGGAATTAAGAAAAAAGTCGTTAATTAAATTGATATCAGCTAAATGAACTGGGATATCAGGTTTTTTAGTTTTGTTGTAAATATTTAGTTCTTTTAACGTTCTCCAAGCTTCCTTGCTGTTATAAGAATTTGTATTGTGTCTTAAAAAAACCTTCTTTTCCTTTTCTATACATTTACTTGTAAAATTCTTAACTCTTTTATAGTCGCTTAAATGGACTGGATTTTTGGTCTTTTTGTATTTATTGCGACACTTATTACGATAGCCAATTAAAACTTTTATAGTGTCCGTTATCCAGGGCTTACTTTTCTTCCTAAACACAGAAATTTTCAAGGGAGCATGTATATCCAGAAGAGTTTGAAGATTACTGTTAAAAAAGTTTACTTTTTCATCTATGTCTTGGTAATGATAAATATTTCTCCAAGGTATGGCTTGTAAATGATTATATAAAAGATCAGTGTTTATAACATTATAGTTTCTGTAAGGTCTCTGTACAGGCGAGTCATTAATACCAATATCCAAGTCTAACTCCACACTTACTAAAAGATGATCGGAAATGTTGGGCATTGCGACAGAAGAACAGTTTTCAAAACAAATATTTTCATTTACCAAAATTAAATCTAATAAAGAGGAGTTCGTTGGTGCCACTCTAGTAAAAAAATCAACAATCTGCTGTAAACCCATGCTATCTAGTATGTTAAGAAGTCTTGTTTGTGGACTTGACACATTTAGAAGGTCAATATTAAAATCCCCCAAACATACAATATTTTCAAAATCAGACCGTATATTAATTAGTGAGTTTTCAAATTCATCAAGAAAATTGTTGCTATTATAACTGGGGGGTTTATACAGACAGCCAACTGCCAAACTGAAATTGTGTTTTTTTATACCTAACCAAATTTGCTCAATATCATTATTGTTCTGTAAAACTGTGTAACGAATACAATCTTTGATGTAAATTGCGACTCCTCCACCTCTCTGACCATTCCCTCTATCCCTTCGGACAAGCCTAAAGCCATTAATTTGTAAATTATCCCCACTTATACCACTATTAAGCCAAGTTTCACTAAGTGTAATAACATGATATTTTTCATCTTTAACAAAATTCACAAACTCCCTAAAGTGAGCCGTTAGAGAACGGATATTCAAGTGGCATATTTTTAATTTCATTCTTTATACCTTTGCTATTTTCAACAATATAAACAAAACAAACAAACAATAATATACATATAACTAATTTCCTATATTTCACTACAATGTTGTTTCCGCTTATCTAAAATAAAAATCGAATAATATTGAGTGGAATTTAAATTTAAATACTGTTTATGTTTATACCCAAATGACAGAGACAGAGCAAATATCGCAATTTTTTCTTAAATATAATTCGAAATGAGGGTAGAGACAGTTTGCACGATGGGAACTACTTTTTAGCACTCGATCTAAGATTTAAATTTAAAGACGGCACTTTTGGTTTTTTATTAACTTCCTTTGCAGAGAATGAATTATTTAGGTCCAGCTCAGTGTCACGTTTACGTTTATCGGTATCGGTCTCTCTAGAGCTACTTTTCGTACGTATAGAGTCTATCGCCACCACTGTTGACGCACGGTCCCCGTCTACATTTTCATTAAAAACATCACTATATATTTGCATTTCTTTCATCCTTTCAAGGGAAGGAGTTGAAGGTTCACTGTGAAATTGAGGAGGCACAAAAACTTCATTATATGCATCGCCTTGCGGACACATATATATAATACTGATATTAATTAAGGTGATAAATGATGGAAATATGTTGAAAAACCTATTAAAAATAATGGCACAAGAAAATCGAAGAAGGACTTAAGTCAAATGGAACTCCAGTTAAAGCGGACGTTTTGAAGCGGCAAAGCTAGGGAGAGCTGGAAAAGAAAATGAGTACAACAAAACGTCCAGCCGTTTCTGCGTGAAAATAGTCTTCTAGTCAGCCATGCTAGTGGTAGTGGGGATGAAGGTTTCATGTTTTAGGAAAGAGTCAAATTCACCAATTATAAATAATTCGAATGACTTTATAGTAACTATCAGGATTTATACCGAATAAAAATAATTTATCTAAACCAAAATTTTTAATGACTTCCACCATATTTTAAGATCAAATCGCAATTAGAATTTAAGAAGTTTACCTTCGAATCCTGTAACTAGTTTCAGCTCTAGTCCTTTTCTTCTAGAGAAGAAATAAATAATGGATATACAGGACGAGAGCGAATAAAGCGTGATAGTAGGCTATACAGAGATAATTTATGATAAAGGGCACAAGAGTGCTACTTCCAGCACAACCTTACTAGGAAGCCCATCTCCTAACTCTTAGGTTAGTTAGGGATAAGAAATATCGTAAGCTGTACCTACTGAAGTAAAGATAATTTCAAAAGCATGTTTCATAATCTGCAGCAGCTTGTTACAAAGGAGGAGAATAGAATATGCGAAAAAAAAACAGGAATATTTTAAAAGATGTTGTTAATTATTTTCAGAATGCCAGCAATAGTAGGCATTGCCCAGGAAAAAAAACTGGATGACTCGAAGGAAGATAAAAAATAAATCCACCTAAACTTTTCAACAGATACGGGAGTTAAAAAATATGGGGATGAAGTTACTGGAAGACGACGCGACGGTAGATCTTTTAAAATTCTAAATAATTGTAGCTCAGATCTCTGCTAGCAGAACCTCAAACAGTTTTCAAAGGAGACAGTAAATGCTTTTGATCAAAATTAGGTAGTAAAATTGCATTTTTTTTTGTATTAAAATTTGTACAAATTTAACTTTTTAATACATACTTACTACACAGTTATTATGTTAGCTTCCTTATTAGGCATGTAACCTAACGCTTTCCTGGTCTAAATTTAATAAAATTATATATTTTTTAAGATTTTGGCTTTACCAATCAATTTTTAATATTCAATATCGCAATTTTTTCTGGTTATGTTCATGGTAGTTTACTAATTTGACACCCTGTATAGAGCTGCAGGAAGTGACCACACTTAACTTGACGCCTCTCGTAATTGATGGTATTATAATGATATTGGCATAAATAACTTTAGTTGCATTGAATTAACATTTAAAGTAGTTATTAAATAAATAATTGATGCCGTTATTAATTAATAAGTAAAGCCTACTGGAAAATTATGGTAAACTCCAAGTATTCGTAAGAAAAAAGTCACATTGTTTTAATATACTTCGGTCAACGGAACAAAAGCAATCATTTTTCCCACCACCATCTCATGTATCAGCGATAAAATACGTTTAATCTAATGCTCAAAGGTTTTATGATATGTACTACCTATACCCAACCTAATAAAAAAAAATCCCAAGGCTTTAATGAACTTTTAAATTAACTGAATTAACCGCAATGGGATATAACTATATGTACGTATATTATGTGTTTATATTCGTAATTGCATCCCGCCAGTAAACGCATATAATAATTTTCTTGAAATCTTAGACACGGTCATCAGCATTTGAAACTATAACATCTTCAATTCAGTGGAAATCCTGATGAGCTTTATTGCATCGTTTAATTTTAATAAAAGATCGACTGTGCTTGCTTCTGTTTGATGCATATGATTTAATCAATCCATCCATATACCGTGTGTCGCACTTTAAAGATTCCATGTACAGGGCCATTAAACCAGGACTGAACAGAGGCCTTTTTTTTACTTGCTCTGTATTTTTAATAAAACCAATATAGCCATCTAGTTTATGGTTGGCCGTATAGAATCTAAAATTACCATTTAAAAAGCGATCTGATTTAAAACAAAGGAACTGTGGCTTAAAGTTGTTGTCTTTTTAATGGAACACCCTGTATATTTTTAATTTTTATGAAACGCTTTTCTTTCCTGATTCCATAAATATATAATTTGTCTATATTAGCTCAAACCGTTTTTAAGATATGAGCAATCAAATATTTAAAAAGCTGTATTCATTTGAGCTTAATATGTATGGAATGCCTTGGAAAAGAAAAGCCCCGTAATGGCGTTGCATTAAAATAACGTCAGAGGAGTTGTTGGAAAATAAAGTTTCAATATGTCTAGAATGCCTTGAAAAACAAAACCAGATAAATAATAATATGTCAAAGTCTAAAGTTTTTATAATATGTGTATAATAACGATAATAATAGTATATTATTAACCAAGGTTTAGACAGCCATCATTATTGCCCGAGCGGCTATAAGCTCTCTAAACCGTGGTTAATATAATATTTTTTCCACTACTACAAACTTTTATAAGACATTTATCTTTATAGTATTATTAAATATAAAAAATTATAGGTAGGTATAAGTATATTTTTTAATCAAGTTACCTGCGCTTTGGAATTGGCAAAATATTTTGTTGTTTTGTCAGGTGGCTTTCTTAATGTCAATTTTTGTTCATTTATGTCATCAGATTTCACGAGTTTTCCGTTTTTTTAAAAGATGAGCAAAGAAAATGTTAGTGATATTATTATGTGTACACCTCCAGAATTAAGGATGGAAGCAGAAAAAATGTTGATTGTATCGATATTTTACCATTTTAAGCATCTCTAATAATTTAATATGTATTGATAATTATCTGGTTGCCTAAACTGTTTAAAATGTTTATGAATTCATGTTGTAGAATTAAAAAATCTAGTTACCTGCCTTTAAATAGATTCTTGAAGATCGGTCAATAATGGATTTCAATGGCTTATTATTGACCATGGTCAATAATGACTTATAAGGTAGAGAAAAACGATTTCTAACGTTAATAATCGGTCAATAATGGCGATGTTATAGGTTAGTAGTGGAAAAATAATATTACAAATTATAACTGCAGTTTATAAAATTATTAAATAGTTAATAATTCAATTGTTCAATGTGGCCCCCATTATTTTCAAAACAGGCCCGGTAGCCCCTTTTCAGTCGGTCAAGACTTGCTGTTAAAATATGATTTTCTACCTTAAGTCTATTAATTTAATTGTTAATTTTAATTTTTATTTCCTCGATATTTTGGCTTCTATGGCGGTAAACAACATTTTTTAAATGCCCCGATAGAAATGTGTCCATTATTCTAATATCTGGGCTATTTGGTGGCCACCTCATAGTACCATTACGACCAATCCACTCGTTGTATCGATGATTCAAAAAATCCACAACATCACGAACTGCATGAGGTGGTGCTCCATCTTGTTGCCAAATAATATTTTGGTTTACCATTAGCGGTAATTCGTCAATGAGATTTTCAACTCCATTTTGAAGAAATTGGAGATATCGTTGACCAGTTAACGACCCATTAAAAAAAATTGGCACAATTATTCTATGGTTAACTATACCACACCATACATTAACAGACGTTCTGCCTTGATATTTAATAGTTTGATATTTTCTTGGGTTTACTCGAGACCAATAGTGCACGTTGCGTCGATTATACATTTCTGATGTTGAGAATGTTGCTTCGTCTGTCCACAGGACCTTTTTGAACAAGTCAGGATCCCTATCTTGTTCTCTCATAATCATTTGTGCAACAAATTGAAACCGAAGTTCCTTTTGGTTTGCCGTCAGGTGTTGCATAGGGTGAATTCGAAACGGAATTAATTTATGCTTATTTAAAGTTCTTTGAACGGTGCTAAAACTTACTCTGTTTCTTCTTGGACCATACAGAATATCTCTTACCGCTTCCTTTATGGAATTCATTGGGTTAATACTAAAATAATTTAGTATTACACGTTCTCGGATCACGTTTCTTCCATATCTTCGTTTGCGGTCGTGTAATGACTTTGTCTCCTCAAATAAACGTTTTAAAGTCAAAATTGTGTTTACTGATACGATTCTATTAACTACTGCGAAATATCTCCGCTGAGTTTCCCTTGCATTTTCCCCACTTTTATAGAAAAGTGTGATTATTTGAAATCGTTCTTCCAGGGAATATTTCATTTTAAGAAATATATACTCTAGACTTTGACATACTAAAAGTCTGTGCGTTTTAAGAAGTCCGCTAAGCCATAAAACCTCTTGAGCATTATGTCGGTGGCTCTCAAACAATAAATTATATTGAAGGTAATTTTGGATGTTGATGAATTACATTTTCTAAATAAAATAATTTGAAGTAAATAAAAAATTAGTTTAGGTAAAGAAAAATGCCATTGCCATCTTTTCGAAACAACATTGGACAGCTCGCAAAACAGTTTTCTGTTGTTCGTTTTTTTATATTTGAAACCCATATGTTTTAAGATGATGGACAAACTGTTAGTTCCAATATCGCAAAGTTTTTTCTGCTTTATCTTTTCAAGAATAGCTTTGAGGGTAACATATTCCTTGGCTTTATACATATCATAAACAATATTCCTAATAGAGAGTTTTATCTCTTGGGATAAATCCAAGGTTTTTGAATGGAGTCGAACCCTTTTATATGGTCTGTCCAAATCCTCTTCACTCTTTTTTCGAAGTCTTCTTAAGGTCTTCTCTGAAATGCCGCAAACATCAGACGTTCGTTTTTGCACTGCCAAAACAGACTCTAACGGGCCCGAGTTATCTTTTTCTAAAGTAAAATAACGTTCCACTTGTAATACCAAACGGCGTTCACCTGGAGATAAATGCCTTCTAGGCGATGTGCCACCTTGCTGAACATTTTCCATAACTTTGCTTAATAACTGATTTTAATTCACACACAATGAGAAACAAACTAAAAGTGAAAAGCACAACTACTTATTTAAAATAAAGTAGAACATATCATCCCGCACTTCAGCAAATTTTAATTATTTCTTGGAAAATAGTAATTATTATGAAAATTTAATTATAATAATCCCAAAATAATGTCATTATCGGAAAAGTATATACCTGACAAAATCTTTAACATATTTAACCATCCCGCACTTGAGCAAATTTTAATTGGTTCTTGGAAAATAGCGATTATTATATAGATTTAACTATAATAATAGCAAAATAATTTAATTATCTATTTAATTATTATTTATGCTCAACGCGTAATTCTAAGATAATTTGGTTTTGAAACCTCTGATTTCGCCCAGTAATAGAATACAGTAAACCAGTGGGATGTTCGGTGTGATCAAGTATAGCGAAGGTGCGAAGATATTGTAACTTAACCGACTTACTGTTTTAAAAGCGATAACATCCCTTGGTGATTTAATCCGATATCGGACTTCTTAAAACGCACAGACTTTATTGTCATTTTCATGGCTTGTTTTTCAAGGCATTCTAGACAAATTGTAACTTTATTTTCCAACACCTCCTCTGACGTTATTTTAATGCAACGCCATTACGGGGCTTTTCTTTTCAAATATTTGATTGCTCATATCTTAAAAACGGTTTGAGCTAATATAGACAAATTATATATTTATGGAATCAGGAAAGAAAGGCGTTTCATAAAAATTAAAAATATACAGGGTGTTCCATTAAAAAAACAACAACTTTAAGCCACAGTTCCTTTGTTTTAAGTCAGATCGCTTTTTAAATGGCAATTTTAGATTAAAATACAGAGCAACTCAAAAAAAGGCCCCTGTTCAGTCCTGGTTGAATGACCCTGTACATACTGTTATTTGTGGTGGTGGCACTGTTAGTTTGCTACGAATACCTATACGTTGATAAGCTTTGAACAGTAAGACTGCCATCACTGATTGCAGACCCTTTAAATGAGTCATTCAATCGAAAGACAGGAAATTTTATCAGCATTACTTCGATGATTCAGAATCTTCAAAATCTCTCCAGCGACCGGTTAATACTTAAGCGAAGGCATTATGTATATGAGTCAGTCTTCACGCTGGTGTCAACTGATGGAATTTATCTTAAGTGACCTACCTGTGTTATTAAAATATCACAAGAATGCAATCTCTGACACCCTTGAGCGCGTTAGTCATCTCGTGTAACCAAGAACCAAGAACCATACGATATTGATATGCTAGTCTGTTTTATCTTTGATTTTCTTCAAGAAGTATACTTTGTGCAAACTACATTCGGCGAATAATTTTTGCAAAATATCAACGTTGTTGTATATTTGGATGCTCAACCATCGGCTGCCAATAAACATCTCTATAGTCCCACATTTTTAAAAAAGGCCTAGAAGAAATAGGGAATTGGGGTGAAAGAAACCAAGTGTGCGTTGTGTTTGCCAATGACACGAACATTCTTAGGCAGATGATGAATGTTTCTAAAACTGATATTCTCTAATTTAAATATCACCATAATGAAGGAGTGTTGAACGACCAATTCATACCACAAGTCCTGGAGTTAATAGATTTTTGTGCCTACTTGTCGATGAGAAGCTATACGATTTGAAAATCATACTCTGGGGTTAACGGGAAAACTGTCAAGGGACTACTATGCATTGAGAGTAGTTTCGCGTAAATTTGATATTTTCGTGACAAGGAGAATATATGTTGAGTCCTGTATTGTACATTCTAGAGACAAATTTCTACGAGAGATTCCAGCGAATTTTGTACACTTTACGCGATCAGAATACTGTAGTGTAGAGCTTGAATGGTCAAGTCATACATTATTCGTCATTACAAACGTTGTGGCTACAGCTAAAACGGACACGGACCTTGCAAGTAGACAAAGGCGATTCTTTTTACGTATCCCTGGGTGTTCCCCCATCCCTCGCCAAACCTGCCCAACCTTCTCGTGCATTTCAAGCGAGGGTCCTGCCTACCTGCTGTTGGATCACCACTTTCCCAAAAACTTTCCACTTGGATCTTCCCAAGGCTTCAGAAGGACACAGGAAGTGCAGTGGTGTCTCCTCGTCTTCCAAGCAACCCGAACATATAGTGTTCTCCTCCACACCAATCGTATGCAGGTTCTTACTTAACCTGCAACATCGTGTTGGAAGTTAAGGGATTCAGTGCACGCCTACTCCTGTTAAGAATCCATTCCAACTTAGCCCAATCAGGTCAAGTTATGAAATCTTTGGCCTGTTTGCAGCCCGGCGTCTGCCGTCATTCCTCCTTGGAGAGGTTGGTGGCCCAATCCCTCAGGACTGTCCTGATTGCTGGTTCGGGTCGTAGGTAGGTAGCTCCGGCTCCAAGTCTGGCGAGCTCGTCAGCCGTCTCGTTGCCATGCACTCCGCAATGTCCAGGAACCCAGACCAAGAATGCCTGTTTCCATTCTGCCAGCCTCTTCTGTGCGTCCGCACACTCCTTTAGGAGGACCAAGGTGCTCCAAGGTTGGCAGACCACCTTGAGGGCGGCTTGATTATCAGAGCAAATATGTATAGTCCGCTCTTGACAGTTCATGACCTCCTTTATATTTGCCACCGAGACGATGGCATGTACCTCTGCTTGGAAAACCGTCGCGAACCTTCCTAGTGGGTAGCTTATTCATATGTTGATGTTTTCCAAGTATACTCCTGTCCCTGATGACTCAGTTTCCGGCCATGAGCGACCCATCGGTTTAGCATACCAGAGTATCTTCAGGGAACTTCACCTGCTCTTCTTCTCACTGCTCCCTATGAGTGAACTTCCTGTTCAACTGGCTTTGCTCTAAAATATTAGGATTTCCTTTTGCACCCTCGGAGCTATCCTTATGTGACCTAAGTCGCCCACTCCTTTCCAGCATCCAGTGGTCCGCATTCTTAGGTATGCCGCCATTGCCTCCTTTTGAATCCAGATAGGAAGGCTCGGCAGCCCCAACAGGACATCCAATGCAGCCGTGGGGGGCGTGGTTCTCATGGCTCTGGTTCCACTCCAGGCCTCCAAAGCATAGAGCCATAAGCGACTCTCGATCTGATGACCATAAGCTGACAAGTAGTCTTGAATGCTTGAAACGTCGAAGTTGGTGACTGCAGCCCCTTTTACATTTATTTTTTATCTTTATGGCAACTGTGTAACTGATTTACTACTACTACTACCACCACCCTCTTAATTTCACCCAGAGCGGTATACGAGGTTAAGCTTAGTGTCCGTTGAATGACACGGTTTAGGCGACGCATAATTTTGATTGTTGTACAGGGTGTCCGAAATACACATTGTCATGAGACTGCTAAATCCTAAAGACCCTGGCTACAGTACTCGTTAACTGAGTAAAAAGCATGATCCACAGCAGGTTCCTGCACTTTACTTTAAACCGTTTGGGGTTAGGTTCGGTTCCCATATCGGTGTGCAAATGGTTGTAAAACATAATGCCATTAAAAATAAATAAACGTTGAAATGAGACAAGATGTGTAGTAGGCAGCCTTAGACTACAACCCTGATGAGTAGCATGTACAATCTGATGTGAAGCAATATTTGATATAATATGTTTTTTTATAAGGCAAGCAACAATTCACTGAGACATGAGGTATCTGTAAGATTATGATGAACGTATGTTTTCTTTTAGGCACTGTTTAGGTACTCCCAAGAGTATCTATCAATATCCTGATAACTATCAACAAAATCATTTCTAAGGCCCAATAGGTTATAAAATATTATATTAAATAATTTTTTTGTTGATTTAAATGAGTTTAGTTTAACGCTACATGACGATATATAAGCCAGAATGACTTAGGTTAGTTAGCTGCATCTAACTAGTTTGACAACGACAATAAAAATGTATATTGCAAATATCCTTAAATTTATAATCCAAAGAAGTCACTCAAGAAATTCGCTTTGTCAGTGATAAAATTAAAATTTAGCTTGTTAATAAACATTTGCACAACATTGTAGAAATTCGCACGGAAAGAATAAAAAATGTTCTCCGCTGTTTATTTCTCATAATATCATTCCCGCTCCCACAAACATATGGCTTATTATTAATTAGTAATATGTACTACTAATTTATTTTAATAAGAAATTAAAAAGTGGTATGGTTGAGATCGTATTTCATTCATCAAATGAAAGACAACACACTAAGATTTTGATAATCGAAATCGGAAAGTTTTATGTAAATAACTTATTCACTGGCGTGTAACCGTGGAGCATAATATTCATAATTTAACGCTTAAAACAGGGCTTTAAGCAGACAAATAAGACTGATACATACTGTATATCTACAGCCCATCAGTATTTCGTAGAGTTATAGGTGCGCCACTGCACATTGTCCTTGTTTCTTTGTCAATCTGGTTTAAATTTCTAGGCCGTTCGAAATCGAAATTGATATAATTTAATAAATTGTTTGTTGTCGAGTTTACAATGTATTTTGAAACAGGTATACCTACATTTACTTTTTAGGACTTAAGTTTATGTAAGCTCTTATAGTAAATATATCAAAGAAAATTGCAATAAAAAACCTATCTAGATTTTTTGTTTTGATGAGGCACAGCACTGCAGGATTAATCCTTTATGGTGCTCTGCGAGCGGTGCGTGGGCTCAGGAAACGATTCACGTAGATTTTGAATTTTTGGAAATTATATATTTATTTTCCAAAACATAAAATATGTTTGGGTTGTTCCGCTACCACTACAGTATCTTGCACATTTACTCTAGACATGTAACAAGTTATTGCTTACTTTTAATTAATCACAATAAACATGCACAGAACTTAATGATCAAATTGACCTTTCAAATGTCTCAACGCACGAACCAAGATGGCATTGGACAACGCGTCGACTATTAAAAAGAAAATTAATAGGTCGACTACTATAAATTTTAGTGTCGATTAACTTATTTCAATCTTACGAAATTGCTTATAATTTTATGAGTTTATTGCGTCCGGGATTATTCCCTTAGTTGAGAAGTGATTTTACAAAAGACCTTATTTCCATTTGCAATAATTTTTTATAAAACGAATATTAACTGTAGTGGTTGGGGCATTATAGATTATTTAAATTTTGTTTATGTTTCATCTATCAATTATTTACGGTTGCTATAAACATCATCATAATATCATAGGAAGAAAGTATTGAACAAAATTTGTATTTATTTTTGACAATTTTTTTACATAGTATTATTCTGCTTCTCCTATGTTAAATGTACAATTTTTGAATTTTCGTGAGAAAAAAGCTGAACCAACTATGAAACTTTGAGACTAGACAGCTGAGTTTCTCGATGTGTATGCGGATTCCCGCTCCCCGCTCCATTTCAACATTAAGTAACATATTTTCTTTTTCGGTAACTGCTATCATTTTTGCTATTCGGTTTTTCGACGTGATGCTCTCCTCTATATAACTCTCCGCTACGCTAGTACTCTTCCACTTTCCGTGTACCTTAAGGGTTGCCGATAAGAAGTGTGAACGAGGTCCAACGTAGGCAATGTCCTGTATATTCCTTGACGCTTTGTAAATTAAGAAATTTTGCTATGATTGAAGGAACACGTCCTAGTGTATTTTTACCCACAGGCATAGCTATGCATTTACCATTTCAATATGTAAGGAAAAATTTGCGTTCCTTAATTCCTTTTAGCCTTAATGTAAGGTACTGTCTAACCACTTTTAAGGCATCTGTTTGGTCTCCTTCGATTATAGTAAAACTTTTTGGCGTAGCAGTTTTAGTTTCTGGTACCTTGACAAGCATAACAGGCCCCTTATCCTCAATATCATCAATGGTCATTTTTACCATCTCATCCCGTCTTAGGCCGCCAAAAACTCCCATTACGAGTACCACTTTATGCAGCAGGAAGGTATCGTTCGGCGCATTTTTGATAAAAGTTAAAGCTTGTTCACCTTCCAAAACTTTTGACTTTTTAGGAAGATATCCCTTTGATTTAACTTTTAAAAATGCATTTAATTGACAATATCTTAAAATATTAATGTTTCTCTTTACTATAAGTTCACACTTCACCTGGGAATATCTTGTCCAGAGGCTATTTAGGGTATATTTTTCCGACTAAAATAAAGTGAAAATAATTAAAAATTGTTATTACCAATGAGCAAAAGGGTTACATACCAATTCCTGAAAGTAAGCCATGTTTTAGTAATCACCGTAATTTGGCTTTTTATTTCCATTGTAGAAAATTTTCATACTCCTTGTCGTGCAGGGCTTTAGACTTTGCCGGTCATAACTTTTTCTTAGCTTTTTCAGCATTTTCTAAAATAATTTGTGGAATTTCCATATTTTCATTTATAAAACGTAAAAGATGCTTAAAATCAACAACCCTTAGCAACCGTCAAACTTGTATGACAACCGATCAAGGCTCACTAAATACTAAAAATTGACGAAAACAGTTAAAAAAAATGCAGAAGTTTAACTATTTATATTTTTAAATTAATGAAAAATAAAGTATTGTATACACCACAGGCGTTACTAGACTATAATGCCCATCAGGCGAAAACCATCCCTTGGTACATAAATAGCTATTTTCTTGATCAATTTATATTAATACTTCAGACCTGCTCTGCAGTCCTGAAACACAGTAGTTGGAAGAAACACAGTTTTGAGAAAAACGACAGTTACTGTTTGTTCAAAGATTTCACGTTTCTGGCATTTTTGCTAACGTTCTTTTTTTTATTTATACGTAAGAATATAAATAAATTAATAATATAAATATATCCTTTATTTAGCACTTGGCTACTTAAACCAGATAACAAAAAATAACATTCTTAATAGTACACACCTCAGTTCCTTAAGTATAACAAAAGGTTTCTGTTAAAGATTCTTAGGCTTGGTGCTCTCTTAATATTATCGGGCAGATCGTTAAAATAGCGAATCCCATCGTAAAAAAGAGTTTTTTGCAAAGAGGTTGTCTTTACCCTGGATATAGTATATTGTTCATTTGACCTAATGTTGTATTCATAATGATTTGATCTTTTTTCCAGGTACGATTGCAAATAATCGGGCTGTAATTTATGCTCAATCTTATAAATTAATATCAGATTCGCTCTTTTCACGCACTGCTCAATGTTCAACCATCTCAGTGACCGCAACATATCATTAATTGGGGTATATTTATCACATTTTAGTAGGATGCGCATTGCCTTATTTTGTAGTACCTGAAGTCTTTGAATTTCCTCCTTAGTGCAAGAAATTAATAAAGAACATGCATATGAAAAGTGTGGCAATATAATGGTATTATACACCAACTTCCTAGTCCACTGAGACAAACAGGTCGATACTCGATTAAAAAACCCTATTTTTTTACCAATTTTCCGACACATATAGTCCACATGATTAGTGAAGCACAATTGTGGATCCAATATAACCCCCCAAATACTTAATTTCAGAAACAAAATCAATTACAACACCATTTATGTTTAAAAAAAGGCCTAAATTTTTAAATCTTTGACAGTCTACCCTAGATCCAACAACCATGCATTTTGTTTTCAAATTATTTAATTTTAACTTATTTTGACACAACCATTCGTATAATATTCCTAATTCATTATTTATTGTTGTAGCTACCTGATTAAAATCTTTACCAGAGACAGAAATTAGGGTGTCATCCGCAAATAAATTAACAAATGAGTTCGTTAGTCCCTCCTGCAGATCGTTAACATAGACAATAAATAGAAGTGGCCCCAAAACGCTCCCCTGCGGTACACCCCAACTGCTGTCTCTCTTTGTAGATATTTTATTATTAACTTTGGTTTGATGATACCTATCTGATAAAAAGTCCTTAATCCAGTCCAACGCACAATCTTTTAACCCATACAAAGTCAACTTGTTTATTAAATACATCGAAAAGTTTATTCTAAGAAATCTTTTACATTTTTTGGTTCATTTTTTAGGTAAATATTGAAGCAAATGCATTCTTAGCTAGTACAAACAGCTTATATTCAATAGGTATCCTAAGAAAAAACGCAGTACCCCACTAATTTGGTTAAAGATGCATTTTTCAATAGCATCTATTGATGTGCCACTATTATAACGTATTGCAAAGTCATGGTTTTTTGATCCAGTTTTTGGTATAGTCTGTTCAGAGATATAAGAAAGTGGCTAACCGATCCCTATTAGGAAATACCCGGGCCAGCTGTAAAATTGAAATATGACCGAACATGTCCGTATTTTTCTAAGAATTTAATCATGGCTTGTAATAAAAATAAGTAAGACATTAAATAATATTTTGTTTATGGTTAAATGTGAAATTACAAGTTACTTTATTATTAAAAATTATATTTATGATTGCAAAAATATACAAATTATTCGGTACTTATAATAATTATTTACTTAATATATCAATATCATTAGTATCATCATCTGTTCTAATTATTATTTGTGCTATATTGTTTATATGGATATAGGATTTTTCCACTTTTTCAACATGTGTAACAGAATTTGCCCAACTTGGTGAAGGGATGTTAAAAACCTTCAGTTTCTATAAGCTCAAGTACACTGGAGTTAATAGTAGGGCAAATATTGTTACGACGAATTGCAGATTTCCGTTGGTGCCAAACATGTTCGATGGGATTAAATATACAATGGTATGGTGGAAGCCTTAAAACTGTATGCTCTAGATTTTTTGCATAATTATCACAAGTATTCCTTTTGTAGTTTTAAACTTTGCAAAACCTCAATTAATTGCCTTTTGGTGTAATCTTCCTGAAAATAAATGTCACTATCATACATGTAGTTTTGGATTGTTGCTTTTGTGTCATTTAAGGAGAGAGCCTTGGTCAACTGCCTACTATGGTAGCTTCCATTGTCCATTACAATTACGCTATTCGGAGGTATGTTTGGAATTAGCTTGTTTTTAAACGAATCTTCAAATAAATCAGCGGTGGTGTCCTTATGGTAATCCACAGAAGAATCTTTAATGTTTATTGCAGGCAGAGAAAGTCCATTTCGTTTACCTCTTTTTGATGGCGCATTTGTTTTACACTTGCCGCTTAAGTCAACCCAACCCTTTTCAGGGGTATCATATGTGTCGAACCATGCAGGCTTCATCCAAGTAAATAATCGGCCTTTGCTGATCCCTGTAAATCCTAATTTTTTGTAGATATTCAGATCGCCATTCCCGAATTCTACTGGATTCCATTAAAACTTCTCTTTTGTTACTTCCATAACGTTGTTCTGCCACATTTAACGCCGGTTTTATCTTTTTCAAGCCTCTTTATTAAATTATCTAATGTAGGCACACTTTGCTTCTCGTATAACTTGTAAATTTTACGCCGAATTATATCTCGATCACTTCCATCTACTTTCGAGAAAATGCCAGTATCGGTTCTTTTTTTCCTCGCTAAAATGGGATTATTCGCAATTTTCCATAGAGTTGAATTGGAATTTTTGTTAATGTGGCCGTTTCTTCTAACGCTGCTTGCTTGCTGACCGCACGTTCAATGAGAGTTGAATAAACATTGTTTATAACTTTCTTAGTTTCCTCAGAAAAGTGCTTTCTGCTTTTCGACGGGGTTATCTCCTGAGATACATTGGGCTCGCACATATTTTCCATGACTAACACACGATTAAACAAACGCTGTATTACACACGAAGTAAGAATAATTATTAAGGTCAAAACTAACTAGAGTGGCAATATATACAGTCTTTAGAACATGATTTGTTCTATGGGATTAACCCTCTCATTTTGAATCAGGTAAAAATCGGTTTAAAATCACCAAACTATTACTTTAATAATAAAATTACGTCTTCCGGATTTGCAGTTTACTTTAGGACATTTTTAAGCAGAGACCATAATTTACCTCCATTTATTCATTCATTCATTGTTTGTTTATGGCCACCCTTGGATAATCTCATTCAAAGGCAAAGTGTAACTTTCTTATATCTCTGGACAGGCTTTACTTCCACACAGTTTAATTTTAGGAAATTACCATCAAATTTTACTTTCTTTAAGTAGATAAGACATGTAAGACGGAAGAATTTCTTTTGGCAAAATTCACCACTAGTGTCATTCTGGACTGTCCATATGTGTGTGTCATTCTAAATGTTACCAAAAAAAATAAAAAAAAAAAATGACCGTATGCGTAAAACTCATGCTTGAGTGGAAAAAGTTGTTCTCGTACTCCGGATATCCGGTGAAGTGAACCATCGCTTTAGCAACGGTGTCTACAATCAGACGGTCGTGAAATACCTGACTTCCCCCCCGAGTGCGTTTCGGTGGTCAATTTTATTGTACTTTTCGCATACATTAGTCGGAACTGTTAGTCATCAAAGTAAAGGGATACAAAGAACTATTATTTTTACACTGTTTTTGGCGTCCTCATTTTTGTCATCTCTAGAAGGCAGAAAACCGTTTTTTATGGGCACTTATTACGGGGAGGCCCTGAATGTCTGTAGCCCCCTCCTCTTCCCCTGATGTCCTTCGTACCAGTGGCGTATCTACCTGTGCTTTTCTGGTGACACTTTTGTTTCAAATATATATATGGAAGTCTTATGGTGTCCTATGTCTTTGTGTAAACGGGATATAGTCGTGAGAGGGCAACAAACGAGGGCTAACAAATGCTTGGCAACGTTTGTTTTATTTTTTTAAAGCTTTATCAGGGCTAAAATAATCATATTCGATACTATAAATTACTCAATGCAGCGGAA
Source organism: Polydrusus tereticollis (assembly GCA_963920685.1). Classification (NCBI taxonomy): domain Eukaryota; kingdom Metazoa; phylum Arthropoda; class Insecta; order Coleoptera; family Curculionidae; genus Polydrusus; species Polydrusus tereticollis. The sequence continues at coordinate 12,492,820 of OY987333.1, forward strand.
TGGTTGAAAAAGTTTAACAACTACATAGAGAAAGAAAACCATTCGAATTAGGAGCAAATTATTCAACCCCTAATTTACTACAAGTAACATGAAACAACTTTAAAAAATTTACTAATTGCCACAAGATGATTAATAAAAATATACTACTTTTATACAGTTTGTCCGGGAAAATGTGGGAAATCTCTTGGATTCAGTTACAACATAAAAAATAAGATGAAAGTTCCTATATCTAATATTATTTTTTCTTATAGGCCATCCGTACATTTTCTTGAATAACTTTCAAACTACTTAATATAATTTAATAAAAACCTAATGTGATGGACACTAGTAAGGACCTCTTAAAGTAGTGTCCTTGAAACATATTTAGCTTTTTTAGTTCACCAGGGGCGGACTAAGCTTTTCAACTTAATGCTTAAGTTTTTAACACACTGTATGATAAAGACTTGAAAAAATAAATCTGAGTAGCTTGCACCTTAGTAAAAAAAAAATGTGCTCTAGTTTAATGTCGATAAAATGAACCGTTTTCGAGAAGAAGAATAATAAACGAATAGTTGTAGAAGACCTATGTTCGCAAAAATGTGCGTCTTGTTTATCTATCGGCACCAAATAAACGCATTGTTATTGCACACGTTACTATGGTACGCAATAAATAAAATATCCTGCATTTTCGAACATCTTTCACATCGCTGACACATTGATCCTTTGCTTCGAAATTAATTTATTGATTTTTGGATTTCGTGGTGAATTTAATTGTGAATTAATTCGAACAATGGAATACACGTTTATTGAGTATGCAGATATGCATCTGATGTATGGTCTTGCAATGATTTAGAAACCAGAAGGTTATGTCACGAAAGATTTCCTAATCGTACTATGCCAAACCAGAAGACATTTCAACGAGTTGATCAACGTCTAAGGGAGAATGGTGGGCGATTCCGATTTCGAATGGATTAGTTTCATCACAGACGAGCATAGTGTCTGGGGTTCCTCAGGGTAGTATTCTTGGTCTCTTATTACATCTAATTTATACGACTAGTATTTTAAAATTTATAGCTTTAGCAGTGCTCATAATGCTAAGTCATTAATTAATAACGAACTAAATAGTGTTTATGAACTGTCATTGAAATATGACATTAAATTAAATGCAGACAAGTCTAATGTGCTATTCTTTGGTGCAAAAAATAGGGTAACTTTGGTTAAACAACAGATATCGTTAAAAATCAATGCGATTCCTTTGAATGTTGTAGATTCCACTAGAAATCTTGGCATCATTTTGGCCTAAGATTTCGTGAGAATGTTAAAAAATTAAGTCAAAGGGCATTCATTAACCTTAAACTTTTGTATTCCAATGAACACTTATTAAACAAGAGGTTAAAACGTAATTTATGTGAGAGTCTAGTGTTATCACATTTTAACTACTGTGACTTTATCTATGGCCCGTGTCTGGATCTTGAGTCCAGGATTCGTATTCAACGAATTCAAAATAGTTGTTGCAGATTTGTTTGCGGTCTCCGAAAATATGATCATGTGTCTTCCAAAATAAAAAAATTGGCTTGGTTAAAAATGGCGAAGAATTAGCTTATTACGAGTAACCACATATCCCCTCTTAAAGCAAAGTTTATAGTGCGTCATCACAACCGTGAGCGCAGTAATCTACGAAATGATAGCGTGTTATCAATCCCTAGACACAAGACCTTCCTGTACAAAAGAAAATATGTTTATAATGCAGTTATGTTGTACCATTCGGTGCCACATGATTTAAAAAAACAAACATCTTATATAAAATTTAAAATGGAATATAAAAGATATCTACTCTTAATGTAAAAATGTTAGAATATAGCAAAAAAAATATATAGTATGTAGTAATACAGTGTACCTATCTGGTAAGATCATATAGACTTGAATAATGAATAGTGTGTAGGTGTTTTTCTTTCTTTACTTCCTTCACTTCATTGTTTTGCTTTTCATTCTTTATTCCCTCTTTTGTTGTAATTTACTAGCCTCTTCTATGTTTTTCTTTGCTTCTAGTGGTTAAGTAGAATAGCTTGAAGCTAGACTTCGCCACAATGAATCATGATTCTTAGAAAGTGTAATTTTCATTTTTTGATAATAATTGATTGACTGTATTAGACTTCAAGGAGCCCATGTTGAACCTTTTTATGATTAAACCACTTAAGATAAAATGTTTCTGTTCTTTGAATGACTTTCATATCACACTTTGTTGTCAAGAAACAAAGTAGAAATGTCCATTAAATTAAATTTTTATTAAACTATATTAAGTACTTTAAAAGTTATTAAAAAAAAAACGATTTCCAGCGGCGCTCTTCAGGGGCACATATCTCCGTAGGAAAGGCCTGTAAGAAAACATTTTATGGAATCTTCTCATCTTATTTAATCATGTTCTATCTGAATCCGAGGGATTTCCCACATTTTCTCGGACACCCTGCATAATATACAGTGTGTGTATAAAGTATGGAAACGTCTTAATAATCTCACAATTTATTAAATTTGTTACACTTGTTTAAGAGGATCTTATACGCATCGAATACCGATATTGGCGTTGTTGCCAAACGAATTTTAAGTTTTTATATGTAATACCCCGTATATTTTGTAACCTATAGGTTCCACGTTATATTTGTTACACTCTTGGTATAACATACTTTGTTCCTAATATCAGTAGTTTTCGAAATAACGATGTGTTGTCATATTAAAAGTGTTGATTATAAAAATTTAAAAGTAAAAAATTAAATAAAAATATTAAAATTAAATTAAAATAAAAAAACATTATACTGGTTTTAGTAAATGGATCGACGCATATGCATAATGCCCCACCCTGTATAAGCTTTCTGTTGTATGACTATCTCTCTTTGGTGATATATTGTTAAAAACAAATACCATGCACGTAAATATTATATAATCCAATTGCAATTCTTATTGCTGTCTATGAAATGGCATGTTCCACTTTCTCCAGTCTCCATCATAAAAATAGATTTGCTTTTGAATTTGGACACATAACGAAAACAGCGAGAACTGAGAATGCGAAGAATTTGATCCCCAACCCCAAGAAACATAAACAAGGCTATAGGAATATGGCGGCTCGATGTCCAGGACCGTACAAACTACATAATTTAGCCAATCAGAGGCCTTTTTGAATCTAAACATGAAATCGTATGTAAAATTAATAAAAACAAATTAAATAATTAACAACTAAGTATAAGCTACCTTGAAGATTAGTTAGCAGATAAAGTAACTGTAGAATGCTGTTAATTGTTAAATAATTTTGTCACACGTAATATCACAATAGCAGCCATCCGACAAGGTTGATGTGTGCGGTTGCTTTAAAATATTTTCAAAATTAATTTTATACAGGAAGTTTTACCCATTTAATTGCTCCTAAAATATATTTATTTTTCATCTATCAACTATTTACTTATAATACTTTAGAAGCGGTTGCTATAAAAATCATCTTAATATCATAGGAAATATTAGCGGGCGATAAAGTTCATAATGCCCGGTGATTCTCGTAATACCCGGTAATTAATATTAAAGAAAATATTGAAGAAAATTTGTATTTATTTTTAACAATTCTTTTACATAATATTATCCTGTCTTTCCTATGTTAAATGTACAATTTTTTAATTTTCCTGAGAAAGAAGCTGGACCAACTATGAAATTTTGCGACTTGACTGCTGAGTTTCTCGATGTGCTTGCCGATTTCTGCTCCATTTCAACATTAATTAACATATTTTCTTTATCGGTAACAGAGCTATCATCTATATAACCCTCCGCTACGCCAGTACTCTTCCACTTTCCGTGTAGCTTAAGGGTTGCAAGGGAAGCACCACCCTCGATAAGAAGTGTGGACGAGGTCCGACGTAGGCAATGTTCTGTATATTCCTTGGCGTTTTCTAAATTAAGAAATCTTGCTATGATTGAAGGAACACGTCCTAGTGTATTTTTACCCACAGGCATATCTATGCATTAAGCACTTCGATATGTAAGGAAAAATCTGCGTTCCTTAATTCCTTTTGGTCTTAATGAAAGGTACTGTCTAACCAATTTCAGGGCATCTGTTTGGTTTTCTTTGATCATAGTAAAACTTTTTGGCGTAGCAGTTTCAGTTTCCGGTACCTTGACAAGTATAACAGGCCCCTTATCCTCAATATCATCAATGGTCATTTTTACCATCTCATCCCGTCTTAGGCCGCCAAAAACTCTAATTATGAGTACCACTTTATGCAGCAGGAAGGTATCATCTTTGATAAAAGTTAGAACTTGTTCGCCTTCCAAAACTTTTGACTTTTTAGGACTTTTAAAAATGCTATTAATTGACAATATCTTGAAATATTAATGTTTTCCTTTACTATAAGTTCACACTTCACCTGGAAATATTTTGTCCAAAGGCTATTTGGGGTATATTTTCCGACTAAAGTTAAGTAAAAATAATTAAAAATTGTTATCACAAATGAGCAAAAGGGTTACATACCAATTCCTGAAAGTATGACATCATTACTGTTTCAGTAATCACGGTAATTTGGGTTTTTACTTTCCATTGTAGAAAATTTTCACACTCCTTGTCGTACAGGGCTTTAGACTGTGCCGGTAATAAGTTTTTCTTAGCATTTTCAGAATTTTCTAAAATATTTTGTGCTATTTCCATATTTTCGTTCATAAAACGTAAAAGGCGCTTAAAATAGACAACCCTTAGCAACCGTCAAACTTATTCTATGACAACCGATCAAACTCACTAAATACTAAAAATTGGGGAAAATAGTTTTAAAAAAATGCAGTAATAAAATTACAATAATATATTATTTATTATAATCACGTATAGTGAACACTATTAGAAAAAGTTCTAAAAGGCACAAACGTTCTTTATTGTTTAATATACAGGCTGTCAATTTGAAAACGACAAACATGTAATAGCCGGCGTCATGGAAAAAAATAGGACAAACAATTCTTCTTCGGGACACAGCCAACCAGACAGTAATTTAGTAAAAGCGAAAGATTTTCGCGAAAATCGTATTGCCACTCATTATTTACTCTAGCCCCGTTTCGAAAATGCGATTCACCCATGAATTTTTGTGAATAGTCCATTATTAAATCCGCTTTATCCATTGAAGATAAAATAGATATCTCAAAGTTCCTGAAACCAAAGGCTTTTCTGAAGAGGAAGAATGATGACTAGAGGTCAAAGAAATTCTGTGTTTTCACTCGAGAAGAAATTGATTAATTGGTAATGATAGTATGTATGGACGAGCGTGAAAAATGTCCAGGAGATGGAAAATGTATTCACTACTAATACACCTAAATAGTTTTGTAGTTTACCTATAATACCTACTTCCCTAGGGAAAACTGAGGTACAAGGTACAAGTGTCAATTACGTAGCAAGGTTGTTATAAAGCGTTACTCCATTCTTCATTAGTGGCATTTTTCAACCACCCGAAGATTTTATAGAAAAACCCAATGTTTGTTACTTCTACTGGAACTTTTAGTTCTAAATAATAAAAAAACTAATAAACACACAAGCCTGAAAGATTGATTATAGTAAACATCTAGAATGGTTTACAATAATGTCGAACATAAAGCAGACCCTTTCAGTCAATACATCGTCTTTTGGTTAAAAAAGTGGGAAATGTATCTATTCGAAAATATTTACATATAGAAATATTAATTTTTCACTGTTTTGACGTGAAGTCTGAACAGTTGTGTTTTGCAATATTCGAACCGGATCCTGGAAAGACTGATTGGGTTTTCTAAATTTGAAAAGGTTTTTTATTTTCGTAAATATTTAGCTTACATCAAGAATAATCTGATTTTGAGATCTTCTCCGCAATTAAAATCATTTTTCTGCGATCGTCCTCAAACTTTCTAGCGTGTTTTGACGCCACAAGAGTTTTTATGCCAGTATTGTTAACCATTGCTAGGCAATAATGAGACATAACAGTACCAGAATTATATTGCCGGCCTAGGCCACGCTATATTGGTATTTGTTTTTCTATGGTAGAGGAAATTAAAGTCTTACTTGTTATATTTTACAATTATAATTCAGTTGCCTGACACGTGTTTCGACCCTTACGGATCATTATCGAAGGAGTACAATACTAAATTCTACGTGTAGTTACAAAGTTAATATCTAAGTAATAGTAATGGTAAACATGTAATTAAAATAAAATTTGGAATATGAAGTGAATTGACAGACAGATTATGGGTTATTTTGGTCCTTAGTTTTTAGGTATTGGCCAAAGGTTAGGCCAAAGATACAACTAAGTTACAGGTGTGATTATAGAGGTATTTACATCTAAGCAATAAGATTAAGAAAATGATATTGTGTATATAATTATGGGTTCTTTCGTTCATAATTATTGACAGTGTTCATTGTATATTTATCCTAAATTATTATACTCTTAAGTATTAGATTGGCACCTGAAGGTATTTCAATTTGATTATTAACAACATTACATCTATTCTTTAAGACTTTTTTTATTGCATGCTAATGTTTCTAATAGGTTAAGTTTTCTACCCCTGTGTTGAGAATATATCGATGTAATGTTGTTAATAATTAAATTGAAATACCTTCAGGTGCCAATCTAATACTTAATACTCTAATAACTTAGGATAAATATACAATAAACACTGTCAATAATTATGAACGAAAAAACCCATAATTACATACACAATATCATTTTCTTAATCTTATTACTTAGATGTAAATACCTCTATAATCACATCTGTAACTTAGTTGTCCCTTTGGCCAATGCCTGAAAATTAAGAACCAAAATAACCCATAATTTGTCTGTCAATTCACTTCATATTCCTAATTTTATTTTAATGGAAACACGTGTCAGACAACTAAATTATAATTGTGGAATATAACAAGTAAGACTTTAATTTCCTCTACCATGGAATATCCATTTCACCAAGCATGTAGCCCATCACAAATCAATTACCTATTACTTCTCTTGAAAGGTTGATATTAAGAACGAACTTTTTGTTCAAGAAACCGTAGGCGGACCTGGTAAATAAGGTAAACTTTTAGGTAAAGGCATTGTGAAAGTAGTCCAAAACATGCGCTTTAAGGAAGAAGAAAAAATATACATTTTTGAAGAATATTCAGTAGTATTTAGGAGTAATTGTTGTGCTTCAAAAAATAGATGATGTTAAACCATAAGTTGTGCCTTATTTGTCATTTTTACCGTAGTATAGTTCCCAGGTTCTTAGCTTAATGGAAGACCCCTTGCGTTCAATTTAAAATTCATATTATTTACCGCTGTAGAAGGTTTCAGTATATTTCGATGAGCCTGATCAATTCGACCTTAACCTATTCAATTCTAAATGTTACTTACGACTATAATACGTGAATATTTTAATGGTTCTATAAGTTTGTCGATATTAATATACACTGACAATAAAAAAAAGCTGTAAACAAGAACAAAAGTGTACCTACCTATAATTAAGTTGGTGATGATGGCAACTAAGTAACAAATCAATTAACGCGCAAGAAAAGAAAATTTGTCTTTTACGAAGACGACTAGGTAGTCGAAACAAACTTATAGTCTATCTTTAAATGATGCAAAGTAATAAATCGATCAAAACCGTCTTCTCCATGACTCCATGGGCGCGCAAGGTTTTTCGGCATGTATAAATTTAAATATGCTTGAATTTTTAAATTTGTATAGAATAAGTACAAGTATCGACAATTAATTCAAGTTTTGTCTTCAAATATATATTTTAGTATTAAATCTTTTAAGCTTAAAATTATGTACAGCTGTACCATTTACCTGCAATTTTAGAAAGCAATTTTATCAAAACTAATTAGAGTCTAGGTATATACTTATTCCGTTTCTGCTCTAATCATTTTATTCCTTTTTTTTTACCTAATCCTGGTTACCTGTTTGCTAGTTATGTCGTTATAATGCCTTTATGGGTGCCTCTATTGCAATAATACACCTATTCATATATGTAAAAACTAGTCAAAGTGTGAAGTGTCAGTGTATTTTTAATTAAATATGGAAAATTTTCGACAATTGCCTAAACGCCCTAGAGTCGGTCCATGTACAGTAAATGAAAAAAAAATTATTTCTTAACTGTTACGAATCTATTAAAAGTACGCGGATTTAAGTGTAGACAATGCAGTGCAATTTACAGCAGAAAAAAAAAAGTTTTGGCGTCAAACCTCCAAAAACTTCTCCAGGACGACCAAAACTTGAGCTGGATGACGTTTTAATGCAGAGAATAAGGCGAAAAGTTCATAGTTTCTTTTTAAAAAAGAAAATTCCCATGCTGGACAAAATTTCATCTTCAATTCGAGAAGTCCAAGACTACCCATATAAGTGTAGAAACACGCTTTGGAAATTATTTTCAAAAATGTGTTTTCGGTGAAAAAACATAATAGGCAATCGATTTTAATAGACAGAAGCGATATCGTCTGTTGGCGAAGAAATTACTTAAGAAGCATCCGAAAGCCAGAGAAAAGAACAAAAAAATATTTTAGCCAGACGAAACATGGCTAAATAAAGGCCACACTGTGACTAAATTTTTGCAGGATGAGAATATTAAAAGTTGTAGGCAAGCTTTTAGGAAGGATTGTCCACAGGATTAAGACCGCATCTGGAAAAGGGCATCGACTTATCATAACCCATATTGAAAGTTCTGAAGGCCTCGTTAAAGGTGAAGGTCTACTGATGTTCCAATCTGAAAATACCGGAGAGTATCACGAAGATATGAATGCCGATGTCTTTGAAGAATGGTTCGAGCAAACGTTGGATCTTATACCAAAAGATGCAATAAATTGTATTGGAAATTACAAATTATCACTCTAGTCTGACCGAAAAATTACCGACAAGTGCGTGACTTAATAGTGAAATAACATAACGGCTAAGTTTAAGATAAATAGAATTTCCAATAGATTCCTTAAAAAAAGAACTATTGGTACTAGCCAATTTATACAAAAATGCATTCAAAAAATGTGTAGTCGATGAAATGGCAAAGTTGTGAGGAATATTTGCGCTCAGACTCCCTCCTTACCACTGCGAATTAAACCCGATCGAACTTATATGGGCTCAAATAAAGACAGATGTCGCCAGAAAAAAACACGACTTATAAAATGGTGGATTTAAAGAGACTCCTTAATGATGCTATGGGTAGAATCAGTGCGGAAAAGTGGAAAAAGTGTATCGATCATGTGATAGAAGAAGCCAAAATATGGCAGATAGGTATAATAATCCAAGAAATGGTTGAACCTCTTATTATGAAGGATGTTAATAAATGTTCATCTTACGAATCTGACTATGATTAAGCCATAACGACAAAGTATTATTCGATTTTTGAAAATGGTTTATTAGTAAGATTCTAAATTATATCTTGTTTTTGTAATTATGTTATGTAAAATAGTACCACCCATTGTTATTTATTAGTTAATACGATTTTAGAAATGTTTTCACATGTTATAAATACCTACAAATGTAATATAATATAATTTTAGAAGAATAGGCATGTTTTAGATTTTTAATTGAAAAACTTCCCCGATACACGCTCCTGAATAAGGGACTGTACCTGCTAACAATGGCAAATCCTCAAATATAATAATAGCTTGCGATAAATTCAGAGTGGACCTACCTAAAGAATGCTTACTATTTGGATCCTTTAATACAAACACGATAGATTTTAAGAGATGGTGTTTAAATTGTTCTTGATACCCCGGTATCGTTTTACATCTTTAATAAGCATTTATTACTTCGCGTTATTTAAAGATAGACTATAGTTAATAAAAACAATAAAAGTCGGAAATATATTTTTCTAGGCCTGGAACATATCTGCTTACGAAAACTTTCTTTTCTGGAGCGCTATATTCGGTAAAAGGAAAACCAATTTTTAGGGAACACACTTCTCCCTTGCTGTTGGCCCAACAGATTATCCCTAAAAGGTTGAAACACCCCTCAAGGTAAATTGTGGTTTACGGCAAGTTCATGTGAACCTGTCCTGTTTTCAATGGCATCGACAAGTTTCTAGATAAAGAGTGAAGCAGAAGTTGAATTTACTTTGAAGACATTTTTGATATGTTAAATTCGCTATGACCACTGACCAGGGCTATATGACAGTAATTCGACGAATGACAATAGAAAACCTAATATAAAAAAGTCGTAACAAATACGGGAATTACTTACTGTCTCTATATTGTATGAATTCGTTACCACACTGTTTCCAGATAAAAAGAAAACATTAGGGGTGTCTCCTTAATCACACGTACGCTTCAGCAAGGGTGCCTTAAAGGTTCATTAATTCAGGTGTCTCGGAAGTATCGTTAATCATTTATATTTTTATCTCTTAGATTGTAACGTGACGTGTGATTTGGTCGAGATTGTTTCGTCTTTCTGATGGCGTTGATTAAATATTAATCATTATTTTAATGTGGATTTACTCCTGTACAATTATTATTGTTGTAAATTCAACATCGAAACAAGGTGATTTTTCGTCACTGAGGTCAGACCACCAATTAATAATGTGCATCTGACGTGATACCTCATTGAAGTTTACAAGAAATTATTATGTTCCTGTTGAAAATGAGTTAATCAAGAAAATACACACACAAGGCAAGAGCCAACAGCACATACAAATCACCTATTGGGATTTGGCTAATACCTTAAAGTCGAAAAAGCAGAAATCAAGATTTCGAACAATGCAAGAACGGCAAGTTGTCTACCTCTTCTCCTACAAAACTACGCAAATATCTAAGAAAATAATCGTATACAAGCCCCAATAAACAATCAAAATGTATATTTCATACTGTAGTCTCGCTCGATATATTCTTGTTTTAAGAGCAGACACAATTGCTAGTTGAAATTGGAGCCCCTATTATTTCTTTTGCAAATAGTGATTTTCAATAATACACAGAATGTTTTATTGAATTAATGCCAATAAACGTTAACTCAAAGGAATGGCTTTTATCAATTTGGTCAAAAAAATAATCCTTTAAAACAAAAAGGTCATTTCTTATAATTAACATATTATCTTCTGTACCTACTGTTGGCTTCTTAAGTTAGCCTTTCTTGGCTTTCACTTTAATTTGCTGCAGGCTTTTCTTTTCGAATACTTTTTTGTTTGTTCTTTTTCCATTGCTCTTTTCTTTATTCATTCTTTTCTTGAAAGTCGTTGTTCTTTTCCAGTTTTTTTTTATGTTAATTTTTTGATATTCTTCTTTTAATTCAGCATTCAGTGTGGGAGCCAGTCTTTCGGCATTTTGTATGTGTTGTAAGACGTTGAATTCGGCTTTAAAATCTTTTATAAATAAAATAATTTCACTTTCATAAAAAGGTAAAATAAGGGACCAATATTCTCTAGCTGGCTAGTACGAGCTGAAGTGAGGCTCCGACTCGTCTACAAATTGGCGCCCAACGTGGGGCCCGATAGGAAGTGAATTCTAGTGGAGAAAACCTAGAATGGCCTTGATACCTCAAAATCCAGCGAATAAAATGCTAGGCAAACTTAGAGCTCGTCAAACAAAAGGTATAGTCTGAACAAAACATCAATAAATGATATTCTACAGCGTAAGACTGTAACTCCCAACTATTTATAGGTATGCAGTGTCTGTTACCAAAGAAGCCTTAAGTCGATCAAACTAAAAATTACAAGGCAACAGGGCATTGACAAGGAAATAAGATAAATCTATAGAACCATATTTAAGGGTCATGAACAAGCAATACTGAGGATCACTGGTAAGTGTGCAATTAATAAATTATCAGGTAAAATAACTTGTGGTAGAAGTAGATACTTATAAGCCAGTATGTAGGTAGTCACTAAAATGGCAAGTTTTATTGGCGAAAATTGAACGTTACAACTCCCCCTCTCCTTCGGAAGGAGGGAAACCTGCGATAAGAGGTTTCACGACGATAATTTATAAAAAAAAGAAAAAGTGGAGATAACGGCAAGTGTCAAGAGGTATTTTATGTAGCCAAGTCAAATAATAACTCAAGATAATCAATTTACAAAACTAAAGCTAACTAGTCCCAGCAAGAACCGGAAGGAAATAAAGAAATCATAACTATAATATACAAGCATATACATAGGTAATTCTAGTGAGTATTTTGCCTGCAAGTCCAAGAGAACCTCGAACGCAAGAAGAAGCAACTCCGGATAGTTGGTGTGGTAGAAGTAACCTAAAGGAAATAGTAAAAAAAAAAATGAGAGGCATAACCTCAAAAATAAAAATAAACAGTAGATCGAAAACGGCCTTCAGTCTGTATTGCGTCTCATCCAAATGTGGCTTGGAGGACCTCGTGTACGACCTCAGACCAACTAAACAAAGAAACCACAACTCACGCTTAAAAATAATCTCAAAAACCTACAAACCCTACACTCACTAGAAAGTGGAAAACTAAAAATAATCAATATCAACACAAAAAAAAAGAATAATTGTAACCCAGATGTTCCACCAGTCAAAGGGAGTGTATTGTAGTACACACTAAACTTAAAGATACAAATGTGTCGAGGACAACTAAATGTACCACAGCCTTCCACGGAAAATTGAATTAGGGTGTTCCGAAAGGCGGCTCTGCTCCTGGCCTGGCGTATCACACGAGACCTGCGGACGAGGTCATACGCAGTAGTTTCGCCTTCCCCTGTGCTGCAGCGATGTACAGACTGAATCAGGGGTCAGGCAGCCACCCCCCACAATACAACTCTGCCCGCAAATCTGCCTTCAGCAGAACGAACATTCCACAAAAGACGGCAAAGCGCCATCCAGGATCACCAAACGCCCCTCGGCCTTTTCTATAGCAAAAAAAAAGAAGGCTGTATATAAATCGGACAAAATCGGTAAATATAGAGTCGGGCTATACCCGAACCAAGACAAAATCGGTAAGTATAAAGCGTCTAAATGACGAAGTCAAAATCAATCAATAATCAGTAAATCGCATCTGAGCGACATCAATAACGAAATTACTCCGTTACTTGCAATTCAGTTCCAACAGCGGCTTAAATCCCCAAATGGGTTATCTCACTCTATCTATAAAGCAACGTAAATCAATCAAAAATAACTCAAAGTCCAACAAAGTAAATCAAGCAAATGTATCAACAACGCAAATCAAGCAAAAACAGAGAGAGAAATTACGTTCTCGTTGCAAATATCCCGTACTCAACACGGTTTACAAAAAAAAATTACAACGAAAACTTACCACTAAAACTAAAAGGAAGAACGAAACAAAAAAAAAAAAAAGTCATCACGAATAAATAACGTCTTCAAGACGAGCGACAGCAAAGATCAACCAGCGTTAGCCAATCCATCCAAGCTAACCAAATAACTAAAGAGACAAATCAAGGTAAAAGTAAAATACTAAGTCCAAATCAGGGTATTCACTAAAGAAAATCCGGCAGAGCCAGATTTCCAAAGAATCAAGTCAAAATCGGTAGGTACTGAAATCGTTCCCCAAAGTAAAGATAGAATATCTATCGGGCCCCACGTTGGGCGCCAATTTGTAAGACGTTGAATTCGGCTTTAAAATGTTTTATAAATAAAATAATTTCACTTTCATAAAAAGGTAAAATAAGGGACCAATATTCTCTAGCTGGCTAGTACGAGCTGAAGTGAGGCTCCGTCTCGTCTACATATTGGCGCCCAACGTGGGGCCCGATAGGAAGTGAATTCTAGTGCAGAAAACCTAGAATGGCCTTGATCAACACCTCCTCAAATTTAGGAGGTGTTGCCTTGATACCTCAAAATCCAGCGAATAAAATGCTAGGCAAGCTTAGAGCTCGTCAAACAAAAGGTATAGTCTGAACAAAACATCAATAAATGATATTCTACAGCGTAAGACTGTAACTCCCAACTATTTATAGGTATGCAGTGTCTGTTACCAAAGAAGCCTTAAGTCGATCAAACTAAAAATTACAAGGCAACAGGGCATTGACAAGGAAATAAGATAAATCTATAGAACCATATTTAAGGGTCATGAACAAGCAATACTGAGGATCACTGGTAAGTGTGCAATTAATAAATTATCAGGTAAAATAACTTGTGGTAGAAGTAGATACTTATAAGCCAGTATGTAGGTAGTCACTAAAATGGCAAGTTTTATTGGCGAAAATTGAACGTTACAGTGTGCTGTGGCTGTGCTCTTATATGTGAATTTGTTACTAGATTATTTGTTGATACATCTGTCCGTCTGTGGTAGTTCGTAATTGTCTTTGTCATGAATTGTTCAATCATTTCAATTTTCATTTCGTCATGAAGTATTCTAACTGGTAAGTGTCTTTGTACGTTTAGTGCGATTCTAATTATCCTGTTTTGTAAGATTTGTAGTTTTTTGAGTCTTCTCTTGTTTGCTGTACACCATGATGGTATTCCGTTTGTTAGTACTGGTCTGACAATAATTGTCCTGTATATTGTCATTTTCGTTTTGTTTGTTTGTGATTTCGCTGTTCTTACAAATTAACGATTACACTGCAACCAATCGTCTCTGTGCCTTTGCGACTCTTTCGTCAACGTTTCCGCTCCAGGTAAGTTTCTCATCGAATTAACATACAGGTAAAAAAAGTAATAAAATTTATTACCGCTTGTATCAATCAAGTAAATGTTGAAAATGTCCACCTTCAACCTCCATGCAATTGTAAAGGCACTGTTCAAAATGTTCGCGAACATTATGGAGCATTGCGGGAGTTATTTGTCGGCACTCGTACACTATTCGTTGTCGCAAGTCTTCCAAAGAATTGGGTTGGGTTGCATATATTTTAGACTTTAAATGTCCCCACAAAAAAAAGTCCAGTGGCGTTAAATCAGATCTTGCAGGCCATTCATTCAATATGTCCTTTTCTTCCAATCCATTTTCCTGGAAAATTTTCACCCAGAAACTGTCTAACAGGGAACGCATAATGCGGGGGTGCTCCGTCTTGCTGAAAGTAAATATTTTCTGGCCGATAACGATCATTTTCTTCTATGACATTCGTTAAAGCAGGGTTAATAGTGGTTTCCAACACGTTCAGGTATATTTCACCTGTTAAATTTCCAGGTATAAAATACGGCCCAATAATACCGTCCCCAAAAATTCCAGCCCACACATTTAATTTTTCGGGATGTTGAGTATGCACTTCTCTAAGAATTCTAGGGTTGGAATCCGACCAATACCTACAATTCTCTCGATTGACAGTACCGTGAAGAAAAAAAGTGCATTCATCGGAAAAACAAATGTTAAAAATAAATTGTGGATTGCGAATGATAAAATAAGGTATCACTCGACCCCCCTTTCCATTTAAAATTTTAAGGGTGAAAGCCACCCCGTCGTAAGGGGTTCAAGCAGGGGGGGTGAAAATAGCAAAAACATATGGCCCCCTGAGAACTAAGGTTCCCGTGTTGGAGCGAATTTTGATTTATTTATTAACAAGAAAATAAACCTGGGTGGAAAGTTTTCGGCGCGCCCCCCTGTATTGTTGTTAAATTAAAATACAGTGTTTTTAAAATTATTTGTAAATAAACTAAACAGATTTTGTAGAAGGACAAAATACATATCGTTTTCGATTGAAAGAAATATTTAGTATTTTTAAAGAAATGTTTTTTTTATTTTAAAATATATTTTTTTCAAAGTATTATACAACTTGCCGGCATGGCATCGGTATATTAAAATATAATAAATTAATGTAAACATTTGCTTAAACTTTCCTCTTAATTTTGCGGGTTTAAGTAATTAGGTAAGTACCTATATTTTAGATTTTACTAAGCGATATTTTTAAAATTATATTGTATTAATTTGAACAATGCCATGATTAAGTCAAAGTAATTTTTAAATATAAATATCTCTAACTTTTGAACCGACATGGATAAGTTACTGAAATTTTAATATTTTATATAGGCCATAAAGACTCATAAAACCATACTACAGTAGATGTTTTACATCGTCAGAGAAGTCAGGAACGTCCTTGTCACAGACTCGTTGGTCAAAATTTTGACAGGTGACATTTGACAAAAGTTTAACCAACAAATTCAATTTTCTAAAGTGCGTATTAATAAAAAAACGACGTTCAAAAAACGCATTATTTAATTTCAAAAGTTTTTTTTTCTGTGTGCACCAAAATAATTAATCCTCTGTTAAAAAATCCACATATTTTCCTGAAAATTGATACAGCACAAAATTTACCTATTTCTGAATAGCTAATTCACAATGTATGACGGCTTTTGACCTTTAACAAAATGTTTTATAATTATTGTTGTAATGATTTTATTTTTAAATCTAGTTGTTTTCTGTCAGGGTCGTTCGCATTTACTTGTTTTAATGAACCACCAAGCAACTTTTTTGTCAGTTGTATATCATAACACCAATTTTATGGTTTCGGTGATATTTTTTCAGTTTATTTTTTTGGTTTATATTCCCCTTTCATTTTATTCAAAACGTATGCAAAAGCGAGAAAGCGACAACTATCTTTTGTTTAGCCATTAAATCGCAGTTTACATTAGATAGTATGTTTTAACTCGATCAATCCTCTTTGAAAAATCACGAGATTATAGTCAAAAATGTTTTAAAACATTGATTTTTTGACAGATTGTGTAAATATTTAAAGAGAAATTTATCAAAATACACCTGGTTTGAAACTGGTGAATCATTATTTGACCAGTGTATTAAAAAGATGAAATTTATGGAGTTTTGATTAAATTCTGGGAATTTAGGAAGATTATTGGATAAATAATTACAGCCGAAAACCAATCATCTGTATACAAAAAATTTACTTCCTTGTTGCTAGTATACAGGGTCGTTGGTATGTATGGAAACGGTCGATTATTTCTTAAACTGAAACAGCTAGCAAAAAGTATTTAAGATAAAAGTTTTATGGCTTTGTAAAGCCTATTAAAATTAAGAGAAGATAAGTATACAGGATGAGTCAGAAAGCCGTAGAGGAATAAAGTTACCTATTTTCTAATAGAACACCCTATATCTTAGCATATTTTTGGATTTTGCATAAAATTATAATTATTTTTTATTAAGTGCATTATGAGTCTAAACCTAATAGCTTCCGAGATATCGACTTTTGAAAAATGACATTTTTGAACTTCAACAGCTTCTAGCGGTACGCTATAGAGCATAACGGCTTACATGTCCCTATCTTACTTTTTTATTATCTTTCCGAAAATATCAACTTCCGGTTAAACCGGAAGTTGACACTTTCAGGAAGAAAGTTAAAAACTAAGATAGGGACATGTAAGCCGTTTCACTTTAAGACGTACGGTTAGAAAACTAGAAGCTGTCAAAACTCAAAAATATCATTTTTCAGAACTCAATTTCTCGGAAACTATTATATAGGTTTAGACTTATAATGCACTTGATAAAACATAATTGTAATTTTATGTAAAATCCAAAAATGTTCTAAGATATAGGGTGTTCCATTAAAAAAAAAATAACTTTATTTCTCCACGGCTTTCTGACTCATCCTGTATACCAAATTTCCTAAAACTCGAATAGACAATAAAATACCATAAAACTTTTATCTGGAATATTTTTTGCTAGCTGTTGTGCTTTAAGAAACAATCGACCGTTTCCATACATACCAACGACCCTGTATAGGTCAGGGGCGTGTATAAAAGCACCGCTTCCCAACTCCTTTCATTAGAAAAAAAATTTATCATTGAAATTATTATAATAAATTCAATCTATGTTAATTGAAATTCATAATGTCTATTTATTTCTAATTTTCAGGCCAAATCCGGCTTTGCATGTCTCCCTGACCAGCGCAATATAAAGCTTCTTACATTAAATACTCTGATTTGTAGGGCAAAGTCATCTTTTTAGCCATACACGCGTAATCTATAGAGTTTCGAGATGGTCATCGAATTGCAGCGCTGGGTTTCGGGTCCGCTCGACAACGGCCCTACCACGCGCCTTTTAAATTATAATTAAACCGACGCAACATCTACTTTGCCCTATATGGATTCGGAAGTGAAAATTAATTGCTATTTATATAATAATAATATTAAATATTTATACCTACCTACTTAAAATGATATAGCACTTAGGGATGCAGGTAATTTGTACTCCGGGCTCGAAAAGATGTAAACTCGGGGCAACTCATAGCCAGAGGGATAATTAGGGTTTTATGGCAGTCAAAAGATCAATGGTATAATGTAAACTTTACTATACATAACCTCCCCTGTATCTTGATTATTTGTTAACTTATCAATAAGGTACAAATGGGTTATTATAGAGGTTTCTATGTAGAATACAGTAGCGTAGTTAGCTTTTTTCTAAAAAGTTTTGTTTTTGAGTTATGAGCAAAACCGTTTTGTCTCCAGCGGTCTTTCCGGCAGCCCTTCCTTATTCTACTCATCGCACGCCCCATAGGTATGACCTATATTTTTGCTGCTCAGAAAAAAAGTTAAGCTAAAATTTAATTGGATTGTAATAATATGACGCAACCGTCGCTTAAACCGTTAATGCTCATAATAATTTTGTAATTTTTTCATCATAGTCGACTTAAGCCAGGGAGATAAGAAACAACCCTCGTCCATTCGTTTTTGTTGTCTGCTTGATTACACCAAGATCTATGGTTTTGTAAACCCCTGTATAGTGAGATAAATTCTTGATATTGTGTTGTAATACGGAATGTAATTTGCAAATTTATTTTTAACGTGACATCTATCTACGTAAATGTATGTATATTACATGATAAATTTTGTAAGTTCTGTGCGAAAGGCACATACATTTTTGCACAACACATGAATCGTCTCGTAAACGTAAAGGTGCTTTAATGGCATAGAAATGCAACGTAAAAAAATACTCTCGATGATACCCATTTCATTTATCTCTTTTTAACTTTAACGAGTAATAAAAGTGAAATATAGAGGCAGTAAACCGAAATAAACCGTTTGAAAGTGTGTACGCGGCTTTTGAAAGCCTCATAATCTTATGTTGATCGTAAAATGCAACCCGAGAAGGTGAAAATAGCCTGTCTTGTGGATTAAAGTACTATTTTAGTTTTTATAGGCTTAACCGGTAACTATCTATATATTGTACTTTGTCTCTAGACACTAGGGAAAACATATTAGCAAAAAAGGCAATCCGGACTCTGATGAATACACGAGGCTTTTAAAATTCAACCTTCATGAGGAATCACAATTATATACCAACACCATACCTTATATCATCTCTGGTAGAACAGGTCCTATCGAGGCCTACGTGCTTGCATAAATGCCATATTCCAAATACAGAGAAAGTCTTTATCATTGCTCCAAACTCCTTTGACTTTAAAGCCTCCAACAAGTGAGAAGGATTATTATACTTTTCTGTGAAATAGGTTCATTCGTTGGTTCCTTGCGACGGAGGGGCATCGTTTCAACCCAGGCTCAGCCATCAATATATTGAATCTGCAATGGGTTGTTCTAAGAAAAAGCAAGCTGTGCCATGTTTGACCATTCCTTAAGAACGGACGAATCTCCAGAAAGGTGAAAAACTGCCATGGTTAAACCAATTGTCTGCTTGTTTAACTCATTCGTTTGAATTTTTAAACTATTATCGAAAGTCCAAAGCATAAAACATTCATCGACAGATTGAACAATATTCAAAATAAACAATTACATTTCATTTAAGCAAAATTTTATTATTATCAATGCCGACGTTTCCCTGGCTCGAGTATAGTTTCATTTGGTGTCTCTAATAGAAAGTCCAGATAATCTTGCTGCCATTTATATTAATTTCACTTAGAGATCTCTCATTTAGGAATACGCATGCTCAGCACAGCCTCCCCCCACTGCAGAATAACGAGACATATAGTAACATATTTTCTATAGATATCGATTTCTTCTCCATGTTGCCACCACCAATAAAAACTGATTTGAAAATAATTTAGAAGCATTGGGATGACTTCTTTTTCCTCTTTTCTAAATCTCGTCTCATAAACAACCCACTCTGTCGCATGAATTTGGACCGACAGTTTTCTCACAAATTATAGAGGGATTTTCAGCAATCTCATACAGAATTTCCTCCTCTAACTGAGGGTTTCTTGCTCTTCTTGGGTACTTTGTCCACCATGGGAGTTAGGTTTCGTGCCCCTTGGTCTTAAGACTCCTACTTCCAATAAATTCAACCTGTAGGAAATTTAGCAACCTTAAAAACGTTACCAATATGATTTTAATTTGCATATATTAATATTATATATGTAACAAAGTACCCATTTCTTCTGCAAAATACATTAATTGGTTTCCCACGGTATTCATGCACAATGTTAAAACTATATCTACATTGCAATTATTGCATCGATAGACTTATTCTTATTAATATTGCTTACAAATAAAACCACTTTTGTAAAGTACTACTTTCATTTTTTGTTATGTAAATTGGATTGACGTTTTTTTTTTATTTAACTTCATAATAAAATGCTTATTTTAAAATCATTATAATAACTGATTGTACGCAAAACAGACAATGAGAAACAAACGTTTTAATATCTGGCTTCATTCAACAAGATGGTACTCCGCCACTTAACTCCCGGATTGTGTCAAATTTTTTTGGTAATAATTATGGGAGAAACTGGATTGGGAATCAAGGACCTTATACTGAAAAACCAAACGATTCGGAGTTTTTAAAAATAAAATTTCACGTGCTTGTAGAGCAGTTCTGGCAGGAGTTATAAGGACTGTCTGCACTACGGAACTCATCAGAAGATACGAGCTATGTCAAACCGAACGGCACAGCACCTCTTATAAGACTATTGTTATCTTTTTAATTTATGTTAATTTTAAGTGTATTTTAATTAATAAACACATCAGAAAATTGAATTTGTCATTGTCTCACGCAATATTTAACATAAAATATAGGATGTCCTATTTATAACGTTAAAGTTGAGATTAAAAATTATAATATAAAAGCCATTGTTGTACGTTTAAAATATTTAATGTGACAGAATATACATATTATAATAATAAATTTATCTTTTTACAAGTAAAGTTTCTATATTAGGAAATACCGATATGGGCGGCACGAGGCCAGGGGCGGTGGGGATCGCCCCCTGGCCCCCTATACGATACGCCACTGTTTCGACGTAATTAACAGGCGCCAGAAAAGTTTCCACTCGGATAATTAAAAATATTTTCTGGTTAACAATAGCAACGAGTTCGCTTACCTAAAAAAGTCTAAATTCCAACCGTTTTAACGACCGCAATTTTTGTGTCTCATGACTCAAATAATTTTTAATTCCTATTAATTACGTTAAAAAAGTAATTTCGTGCTCTAAGACCGTTATGGTAATCGCAGCACATGACTTTTTAACTGTACCTATAATTCATAAAAATTACTGTATTATTAATGTGAGCACCTCTTTAAGCGTGTCGCGCTTTATTTTCACGTTAATCGATGCACCTTAGATCTGGTGAATTGGGTGGAAATATTGCTTGCATGGGGCGTGAACAATTGCTGATTAATTCCGACAATACTGTGTTGTAACGAAGCAAGCAGACGAAAGTAACATTACCATCTCATTTAAAAATATAAGAACAAAAATACTTTCCCCTGTTTTAAAAGCGGATGTTATCGAAAACGAACTGAAGCTCTTAAAAGATACATGCAGTTCGATATAAAAGAGTTGTGTAAGCGGATCCTCTGGAGTTATTTTCGTTTTGCAATTGTTTGCGCTATTAATAAAGGAGAAATCTCAATCGTGTTACCGCAGTTATGTAATGCAGCTTTTTTACATTGGTGTTAAACTACATCCAGTTTATCTGGCCCCCTATAGAACCTCTTTTTATAAAGTTCATACATCGAGCTGTTTATGTCAAAATCAGATCAGATCATTTTCTGAAAGTCTATTCAAGCGTCAAACTATCGTCCAATAAGTACGGTTGCCAATCGTTGCCTTCTATTGAAAGAATACTACAGAAATGTGTTTACAACCAGCTTCAGTGACAGTGGAAGTATAACTCTAGCAGATTTTTTTTGGATCTGCAAGGGGCTTTTCAACTTATATATCACCACATTTTATTAATGACGCTGTATAATATTGGAGTGGTTTAGGGGGTACTTGAAAAATAGGAAACAAAGAATAAAAATGAATGGGATATATAGTGAAATGAGCAAGGAAATAACGATGGTGTACCACAAGGGAGTATTATGGGACCATTGCTTCTTGTGTTATATATTAATGATTTATTGGGGGTTGTAGATGGTGTGGATGTTCAGTTGTTTGCGGATGATACTCTAGTGTATGCTTCAGGAAAATGTTTAAATTAATTAAGTGGAAATATCAGTGTAGCGTTATAAAAGAAATTATGAATACTTGTAAAAATCTTCTTAGGATTAAGGCAACCAAAAGTCAGGTTATTTTAATTGGTAATAACAGAATTAGAAAACATTTCACCTTGAGTAATTTATCTATAAAAATAAGGCAAGATAGAATCCAACAAGTAAAAAAAAATTAAATATCTGGGTGTAATAGTTGATGAAACGTTAACATTTAAAGAGCATGCTAATTATGTAATATCTATACTGAGCTATGCAAAAAATAACTTGTCTAGGTGTTCGCCTTATTTGCCTTTTTGGTAAAAGTTTATTATACAGTGCCCGCGGAAAAGTCTGCACAATATGGAAAAAAAATTTATTTCTGACGTTTCTAAAAAAATAATTGTCTAGTTTGTTCCTGCTTAATTAGAAACCGAAAAATAGACTAAAATATTTGATATATCGCATTTTCTTCAATCCGTAAATGTCATTTAGAATTTTTAAAAGTGGAAAAATTACATTATTTGTCCAATTAATAACAAACATCATAAAAAAAAGTTATTTGTATTTACATGGACATTCTAAATCCAAAGTTTGGTTTAAAATTTTAAAATTTTACTTTTTTCATATTTTGCCCAATAAAAACACCATAAATATTTGTTTCAGTGTATATTTTTCCCGAATTTTAGATAAAAATTGATATTACCCTGTAAAAAAAATCGTTTTAAGTAATAAAGTTAATTAGCCCAAAAATATGTTATAAAAGTAGGTACCTACAAGGAAACGTGGAAATACTCCTTTCAGGTTTCCTTGTACTAAGAATATCTATTATTCGGCCACAATTTCCTTTTTTACATGGTGGTTTCGATTTTTATCCAAAATTCGAGAGAAATGTACACTGAAAAAATGTAAACTTTGGATTCAGAATGTTTGTGTAAATACAAAAAACTTTTTCTTATGACATTTATTGATATTTGGATAAATAATGTAATTTTCCGACGTTTGAAAATTTTAAATAAAATGTTTCTACTAAAATTAACCTTCGGGCCCTAGCAACACGAAAGATCAAGAAAGTGAACATTAGAGTTACCTGAATATTATGCGTTGCTAGCTACGAAAGTAGTATGTTTCTAGCTACGAAAGTACTACTTTCGGTGCCAGGACAAAAAAACACGAATATTCATAGGAAATTTTTATTATATTTATTCAAGCGAATTTTGGAAAAAAACCAAGAAGTAAGAAGATAAGTAGCCAAAATTCTCTGTTATTTAAAGGTCTTGACATTCTTAATGGGTTACCACGAGACCTAAAGGATACACTTGTACATAGCCCCCTAAATTTTGAGATGACGAGCCGTCACTGGTACATATCAACATATTATGTTATAAAGCTTTTACATGTGTATGATTTTTACTGGCTGCAAAGGTCAACAAAAGGCCGTACAACTGTACAGAAAAGCAGCCTTTTGAATTTTAATGCGGCTTAATTTTTTTTCTTTTTTTTTTAGCATTTTACATCGACCAAAATGCATTTTTACTTTTCGTTGTTGTTGTGTCTTTTTACCTTTTCGGAAGGTAATGTTTATTATATTTACTGGATACCATGTCTATGGCTTAATATAAATATAGGTATTTTATAACAGTGGTATAAAAATATTGGGTCCGTGCAAATTACTTTTTTTCCCCGCCCGAAAACTATTATTATAGTTGGCTTATTCATATAGTCACGTTTTTTCGCAATGGACCGTAAATTATTCTTAAAAACCAGTATGAAAGACCCTAAAACCGAACACCGATAAGCTTTCAATAAATTTTTAATCCCGCCAGTGACGTGCACACTGTTGGCAAGCAACATTTCCAAATGTTCATGAAAATCGCTGTCCCACACTGATAAAACTGTGCTCCCTTAATCAAATTATCCGATTTATTTGGTGAATAATTATTGGTAATAAATAAATGTGATCTTAATTAACTAAGTTTTATTTAACTAAAGTAAATGAGAGGATTTCGTTTTATTTGTAAAACTATTTGACTGTTGGTAGATTTGTATCAAATCATGGAACCTTTCAAACAAATATCTTACCAAAAAACAACTAAAATAACAAAATCTAAATAACTAATTATTTAATCGAACTAATTTTCATTTCGGAACTAAGTTGTTGATTTAAACTAAATAGTTATGTATTTACATTAAATCCTTAATATAAAACAACCAGATATTTACAAATAACTAATTATTTAATCGAAGTACATTTCAAGTTAAAGAACTAAATACCTTTAACCCTAATTTAAATCATTCAGTGCCGAACATTTCATGGGGCTTTGAGTAATTTGATTGATTATACAAAAGTGGCCTGATCGCGTTTTTGGTTATTGGTGTTTGATCTTGTCTTGTAGAAATTTATGAGTGAGAGTGAAATCTTCTTTGTTAGTGGCACAGAAGTTAGTGGTTCTTTCTGATCTATTTAAAATTAAAAAAAGGCATTTCAACCAAATAAAATTATACTTGGTCTAAATTAATATAAAAGACAAATTAAACAATTATGTACTTGAATTAGAAAACAACGACTTTGATGGAAATTACCGGTTTATTTAAATTAAATCACTTAAATTGTTTAATTAAATAACGTTGTTGTTACGGCAAATACATGTTACATATTTTTTTACGCCTGACATCTGCCCTCTGTCAATGTTTAAGGAAAAAAATGAAAAAGCAAAATAATTTTAATAGAACTTTTCAATAATGTTGCAAAAGGAAAATTCCCTAGTCGATATTTTCTTACTTTAAGTGACCTCTGACCATGACGTAGCCTAAGCCCTGATGATGACTCAGTGTTGAGCCGAAAGCGCTTGGCTGAAATTTCCCAAGAATTATACGCTGAATACAGAATAAAGTTTAGTTTTATTGTCATACGCAGCGTACAAACCGACCCTACTTAAATACATGTAAAACAAAAGTAAAACAAATATATACTTGATAATATATGTAGGTATAAATATCAATCAGATAAACATTTTGTTAACTTAACTTTTAACCTATTTACTTTAAGTCATTGAAGCAGCTTATTTAAGTTAGGTTAGTGTTAAGGAAATAAATATTTGCTTGAATTTTGTATTCAGTGATTAATTCCAAATAAAAAGTAATTTGTATCAAATCAGATAATACTAATGGAGGCAAATAATCCTTTGCTATTTTTATAGGAAACAAATATTTATTTGAGTCAATAGAAAATTTTTTTAATTCAAATAATTAATTTTATCACTGTCCTCCTGAAATGAAACAGAGTAAAAACTGTCTGGACAATATTACTGACAGCGACGTAGCCGTGTCGCTAAGCCTGGAGGAAGCATTATATTAACTAAATGATCAATATGAAGGTCCTGATGGGATGGGGGGAAAGTGTTTTAACCCCCGTGATGTACTGCCCTGATTTAATTAACACGAAACTCCCACTATGTTATCACATATTTATTTATTTATATTTCTCTTAAGATTATATTTTCTACTTAGCAAACAGACAATTTGATATTAATATTGTCATAAAATCGACCGCCCATGATAATTTGCCACCCCTTTTGAGACGCGTAATAAAAACACAGCGAAAAGAAAGAAAAAAGGTAGAGCAAAATGTAGTAAACAGTAGTAGTAAAAGTATAGTAAAATAAATACACTAAGTCACTTGACAAGTCGTCGTTTGTTTCATTCACTGCGATCATGTGACCTAGAGCCGGTACTCGAGAAGCAGGGCCGGAGTAAACAGATTTCCTGATAAGCCTGTCGATATTTTTTGCTTCACGTCGAGTGACAAGGCCAAAGAATTGCAGAATGCAGAAGAGTGTCGATCTCCCGGTATATAACATTGGCGACGAAAGGGGGGCTGTCTCCACCCTGACATAGCGTCCAATCTCCCCATTCCCAAATTTTGAAACAAGGAACATATCGAGTCCAGGACAATAAATAAGATTAATAATTACTAAAACAGAAATCTGACCTGAATTCAACTTTCATTTAACAGTCAATAGGAAAATCAAAACTGCAAGATAATACCTAATTAATAAAAATAGAAATTATTTTTATAAATAAAGTTAAAAAAGGCTAATTCTAATGAAGCATGTATATTACGTGTTTATTCAGATTTTAACAATCAATTCTGGCTTATAAACAGAGGCGTAGCTAACGTTCTGGTTGTAGAAGGTTGCCGACTTATCCCAATCCAATAATTACAATGCGAAATAATAATAAAATTGTTTGGTCTGGTAACAGTCTTGATCTACCTTGTAGAGGACTTTGCATACATATAAAGCTGCATAACTTTTTTGTGCTAATAATAAATTGTTATTCCAATAGATTTTTTGGTCAAGTTTTATACCTACCGAAAAAAAGTTGTTGAATTATTGGATTATCCGCAATTTTATTCAAAATTGACTTTTGAAAGAATACAAATTGTGGATTTATTTTGGAAAAAAATGCGAGTCTTTTTATTGACTGTTTACAAAATTAATAAACATCACTCTGTAGTATCACAGAAAATATAGCTTAAGTTCCTTTCACGAGAAATGGTTCTGATTTAATGTCTGCAATAAAATGGGTACCAAGTGCGGTCGTATATACCCGTAAATTCCCAGTATCCATTTTCGGGGCCGGATTATTATAATGATTTCTAGGTAAGGTTAAAATAAAATAACATAATTTTAAATATGAAATAAAAAGCTCTTAGTCTTCCTCTACAAATATTGTATTAAATTATCAGGTGCTAATCCCTACATGTTTCGGACGTTTAAACATCCATCATCAGGGGAAAAACAAAACCGAGGAAAAATATTGAAACTAGTTACCTCAAATTAATGGGCATAACTGTATTGTTTTATGAAATGTACATTTCATAAATGATAATTTAATACAATATTTGTGGAGGAAGACTAAGGGCTTTTTATTTCATATCATTTCAACTCCACTGCAAGAATGGACTACTTGATTAATCATTTTAAATGTTTAGAAGTCTCCCTCTAGCAGGTTTTGAGAGATTGAATGTCAGCCTTTATTTCTCACGGGAAGTATTTAGCTTTATTTGCATTATCATTTTATATTATACGTATAAAACAGCATTATGTGGCGTCCGTGGAAAAACATTGGCAGAGCTTCTTCAAATGTTCCGGTGAAGAAAATGCATTTATCTCTCGATGCTAGGAACATTGTTAAAATTGTTTATAGTTGTTTACTTAACAGGGGATTTAGCGGTAGTGCTGCAGCGAGTGAAACTAGTAAATTGATACATCTGACTACAGTGAAAAGAATCGTGTCAAATCCCATCAAATCAAGGAAAAAGCGTAAAGATGCCGGTTTCAATAAATGTTTCGACGAAGCCGACCAGAACTTAATAAGACGGAAATTCTACATCATGTACGAAGCAATGCATACCTACATTAGAAGCTCTGAGGCAACGGCTCACTAATGACGAAACGCAAATAAGCTGTAGCATCACTAGCCTCTGGAGAGTTTTGTTTAAAATGTGCTTTAGTTATCGCACAATTGACAAGTACTTATGAAATCCCAGCGATCACAAAAATGGCGTCGTGAGTATACAACATCGATAAGAAAATATCGTTCTGAAAATCGTCCGATAATTTACCTCGATGAGACATGGTTTGACACGCATAACACACCATCCGAAGGATGATCCGATTCTTTCAGCAGGTCTGGTGTGAAACAAGAGCTTCGTCAAGTAAGGAAAAATAATTACCATGTCGTGCCTTGTGGCTTTCTGCAAACAATATTAGAGACTCCTGCTTGGACTACCATGAAGATACAACGGCAGAAATTTTTGAAGAATGGTTCCAAAATTGTCTTTTACCAAACATGCTGCTCTAGCACATTTCAGTGCAGTGGCTCGCAATTGGTGGATCTCAAGAACGGCCACCAAGGTCTCCCTACCTTAACAGCTTAGATTTCTTTTGTTAGACCATCTTAAGACGCTAGTGTACATAAGTCCCATTAACACTGTAGGGGAATTTATGCAAAGAATAGTTGCAGCATGTGATAGAATAAGAAATACTGCAGGGATATTTCAACGAGTGCGCAATTCCATGAGAAGAAGACCGGAAGGATGCATATTAAGTGAAGGGGGCAATTTTCAACAATTTTTGTAATAATCGCTCCATGTTAGTTGCAATGTTATATTAATGTTGTATGGCAGAGGAAATTAACTAAAGTCTTACTTGTTATATTTCACAATTTTAATTCACTTGCCTGACACGTGTTTCGAGCCTTGCGGATCATTATCAAAGGAATAGAAGACAATACTAAATTCTACTTGTCATTAAAATAAAATTGGGGAGATGAAGTGAATTGACAGATGATGGGTTATTTTGGTCCTTAATTTACACAGGTTATGGCCAAAGGTACAACTAAATTACAGGTATGATTATAGAGGTATTTACATCTAAGTAATAAAATTAAGAAAATGGTATTGTGTATATAATTATGGGTTTTTTCGTTCGTAATTATTAATAGTGTTTATTGCATATTTATCCTAAATTATTAGACTATTAAGTATTAGATCGGCACCTGAAGGTATTTCAATGTGATTATTAACAACATTACATCGATTTCTAAGACTTTTTTTGATTGATAATGTATCCAATAGGTTGAGTTTCCTACCCTTGTGTTGAGTATATATCGGTTTTATTTTGTTGGATATTCTATATATATATATCCGCAAGGGTCGAAACACGTGTCAGGCAACTGAATTAAAATTGTGAAATATAACAAGTAAGAGTTTAATTTCCTCTATCATGGAATATCCATTTCACCAAGCATGTAGCCCATCACAAATCAATTAATGTTGTATGTTGTCAGTTGTTCAGTACCTACACACAGATTCCAACCCGTAATGTGTTAAATTTTTCCTGTTAAATTATTAATAATTTTGCAAGTTTGTTTTACTCAAAATCGGCGCATCGCAGGAAAACAAATCAAGAGAGCTTTTATGTTTTAAATTAAACGGTGAATTCCCAAATATTTTTTATTTCGGGACAACCCATTGGCGTACCAATTTTTTCTTCAAAAATAGCGAAGTCAGTGCCCGTAGGTATGCCACTGTTAAAGCTGAAAATGATTTTTGTATTGAAAAATAAGCACCTATATTAACTTCTGCTATGTACTAAATATCACTGAAATATCTTAAGTAGTTTAGAAGATGTTAATGAATTTCCATGTTATTCCTAAAACTTTAACATCCGGTATTTTTGTAGAGGAACATTTTTGGACCATAGTTTATAAAGCAAACCATCATGTAGATTCATACCCTGAAATATTCGCATTTAGCACGTTTTAAAACGATCTGTTAAAAAAGCAACATACGGCCCTGCCCGGTACTTCCAACAAACTCTCTAGGTTCCGACTATTGACATCTTGACTTTTCAGTGTTTATCTCGGACACGGTCCAGTACTGCCGAGAAGTTTGCTCAGATTACAAGTACGATCGGTTCCGATGTAAGCTACCAGGCGAATGACTTGTCGAGCCCGAAGTGTTTTTGTTCGCCCTTATCACTATTGTTTTGTTAATCTGAAAGACGTTTTTAAAAGGTTCCGTTTGGTTTGTTTGGTTTACACTTATGTTCCTGATCAATTCAGTTTTGGATTTTATTTTGGATATACACAAGGTGAGATGGTAATACATTTATCGGTATTTATTTGATTTATACTCACGAGGAAAAGCCACACATGACAAAATAAAATGGGCATATTATGTTTAATGCAAAAGATTACTATTGCCGTAAATTACTGTTTATTAACCCTAGGTACCGGGTGACGCATGGCTTACTTAAAGATAGGAAATCCCACGTAAATTCTGAGGTGGCTAAGTATTGGCTCCCCTGTACATTTTAGAGAAAAATTAAATTATAATTTTTTGAAGAGGCCGATATAATAAACCCATGTACCAAGTTTGAATAAATTTTAATAAGCCAAACCTAACTTATTCAATTAAATGTGATGTCAAATTACGAAATTTTCTTAGTTTAGGTAGCAAACACCAGCAAATAATTTCTATGACGCTATTGTCAAAAATTGACGTAAAGCTGGACATAACCAATAAAGACTATTTTACATTAAAACATATTTTCGTTTCACCAATCCGGCAATCACACAATCAAAATAAAAGACACCATTTTGTTTTCTTACTAAGCCTTTAATTTAACATAACATACATTAGACTAGAGATTTTCACAAAAACATTAATTAATTAAATGTTCAAACAACCCTCCATTAACAGCTAAACAATATCCACCGATCATAAAATTCATTTCTAACATTACTGAGTTCATATTGAGAAATTGTTTCACACTCAGTAGTCACAGAATTCGTTTGGCGAAAGGTCAGGAGTCTTGGCTAGCCAAAGGATTAGGGCCAATAATATTTCCGTTAAAAATATTTTGCCAGTAGGTACTCCCTAATCATAAGAGAATTATGGACAGGACAACCATCCATTAGATACCAGATCTCCTGATTTTCGCGTACAACTTCTTCTAGTGCGGGTTCAATTCGATTTTGTAGTAAGTCCAAATAGGTTACTGCTGTAAGGTTGCCTTCCATAAGAAGTGGTCCAATAATGTGATGGCCTACAATTCCCGCCCAAACATTTATTTTTTGTTGATATTGCGTCCGATGCTCGTTTCGATGTTCATTTTCTTGGCTCCAATACCGGCAATTTTGAATATTTGGTTCGTTATTGAGAATGAATGTACATTCATCGGTAAAACAAAATATTTCTCAAAAAATTCCTATTATTATTTGCTCTTTTCATTACCTCAAAACAAAATACCATTCTCCGTTCTTCATCACCTTGCCGTAGCTCTTGACGTTTTTCATACTTGTAAGGAAAATATTTATGTTTCTAAAGTGCGCAACAGTGTGGTTTGATGTTTTCCTACGGCTTGCTCAAGAATCCTCGTGCTAATCATTTTATTTTCCTCCACGTGCAGTAAGATATCAAGATCTCTATTATCCCTTTCTTCAGCTCTACTGACATTCTGGGTTGATGAGCATTTACAGATATTTATTACAGTGCCTCTGGACTCAAATTTACTAATGATAAGTTGAATTAATGAAATGGAAGGGATAGGCTTATCAGGGAATTGAAAACATTTCAGATACTGTTCTTAAACTGTTTCCTGTATAATACCACTTAATCATAGTTATTTTTTCCTTAATGGAATAGCTCATATTTAGCTATAATTAAACCGCCTTCAATGAAAGTGTTGTCACTGACGCTACTTTTCGTTTTATCAATGCCAAATAATAATTATTTGCTGGTGTTTGCTGTTTTACCAGAACTATGAAAATTTCGTAATTTTGCCATCACATTTAATTGAATAAGTTAGGATTGGCTCATTAAAGTTTATTCAAACTTGGCACATCACTCACCCTGTATACAAAAAAAAAATACGAAAACCTTCTACAATTATCACTGTACACTACAGAACAAACAAAATACTTACGTCACATACAGCTGATAAGCAAATTGCCCTATTTTTTTATAAAATCGAATTGTTAAGAAGTAATGAGCAATTGAGTTTTACGTCAATCGATTAGTTTGTAATTTGGGTTTCTATAATTAGCGTCCTTGAGTTAATTCGCCACCTTTGTTGCAAATAGAGCAAGAAATGTGTGGTAAATCCTATCCAGAAACTATTATGTATATTAGGTATATTAACATATTATGTCTGGCCCATCAGTGATTATTGTATATTTTATATTTCCTTACAATATGTTGTACTACAATATCTATCATGCTAATAAACAATACAATCGGAACTTTTTTTCGTTAATTGATAATGACTACTTGTATAAATAAACAATTGTTTAAGATAATATAAATATTTTATAATTTATTGATGTATGTCATCTGACAATGAACATTGATCAATGATTTAGGGATACACATGAGCTCGAAAGATTAAACATAGTGCTCTGACTGTTTATTGGTTTATGTTTGATGTGATAACTAATAGCCCCTTCTTGCTTGGTTCCCGAGTACTACTGAATCATGTACCTAGGTAGTAAGAAATATCCTTGTAACTTATAACAAACATTATAGCTTTAGAGTAAGAAAAAATAGAAGCAGATAATCATATTAATCACTAGGGCACCATAAAACTCTTTAAAACCCTTTCAGTATATTTGTCCCTACAGAGGGACAAGACTTTTAGGTACTCTGAAGTACCACAATATCTTTATTTAAAAATGCACATCGGGCAATCCAATATTAAAAACTAGAGATTAGTCATAATAGTGGGTACAAAATTAACAAAATTATTTTATCACGTTAAAACCTTAAAATTTAAAGATTTTAAAAATTTTTAAACTGTAGTTTTAAAAACGTTGTTCAATTAAGTAAAACGTAATTATCATGCGTCCCCGAGGAAGGACATAATAACTTAATGACTAATTATTTTTCTCCGCCCGGGTTACTGAAAGGGTTAAGATAACACAATTTTAAATCCGCATTTCCTGTTCATATGGCAAAATTTTTAATTTTAGAAATATTTTTAATTTTAGAAATATCTTCATTCATTTCTGGGTTGAACCTTGATTTTAGAGAGACAATGCACTTGTCGAGGATTTTGTAATATAAGCGCCTCTACATTTCCTCGCAAGATTTAATTAAGTGAATCCGTCATCATATCTTTTCGGAACCTTATGCAATCGGGGTAGAAAATTTTAAAATAAATTACAAGTAAGTACAGAACATGATTATTTATGTATGAACCTGTATTAAATTTCAATGTAAATATTGTGGAACACACAATACACTGTATCATTGTAAGAAAACTCAACCTTAATGCACAAGAGATAAAAAAAAAACATCAGGGTCATAGAACTTGATTCGACTTAGACTTTTTGTGGCAATTAACATGAACACAATTCAAGTTATTTCCGCATTTTTCGGTTACTTTAACTTCATTTTGAAGTAGAGCATTAATAATAATAATAAATTACTGTCACGTTTTTTTAGTGTATTTTTTGTTTAGTTACTACATCTATTAAGTAAGTATACAGAGTGTCCCAATCCGAATTAAAGAAAATATGTAAAAGGCCACATTTCCTCTTAATCGCGTCTTATAAACTTCTTCACTTATGCGCAGCACGAGGGACACTGTGCAAGTGCATGCTCATTAAGGTTGGGCCGAGATAAGATTTTTCGGAAAAAAAATGAAAGTTGGTTTCGTCCCCCTTAAGATGAAAAAAAATTTTTTTCTAAGTTATTTCGGCAAATCAAATTTTTTTTTAAGGGCATTAGTATGTCACAGAATTTATTTAAACCTATATACGGCCTCAAATCTCCAGTTAGGCTAGTTTGGATTTAGTAATAATTTTTTTCCAACTTATTTGGGTAGATACATTTTTTTTTTAAACCTCTAATGGCTCAACAAATCGACGGAAACCTATTTATAGTCTAATAAGTCGATTTACACCATTCGCGGCCATTTACGACATATAGGCTTGGTTTAGTGCCCCTTAAGATAGAAAAAAATTATTTTCTAAGTTATTTCGGCGAATAAAATTTTTTTTAAAGATCATTAATATGTCACAGAATTTGTTTAAACCTATATGCGGCCTCAAATCTCCAGTTAGGTTATTTTGGATTTAGTAATAATTTGTTTCCAACTTATTTGGATACATAAATTTTTTTTAAAGCCTGTAACGGCTCAACAAATCGACGGAAACCTATTTACAGTAGATTTTCTTTTGGCATAATAAAAAAATATCTTAGTAACTAAGTAATCTTAATACCTATGTTTCCAAACATGTTTCGAACGCAGAGGCGTTCATCTTCAGGAGGCACATAACAAATATTATGGATATTAGTATACTGAATATTAATATATTTGTTCAACAGAATTGGTCATGAACAACTAAGTTAGGGGAATAAAAAAATATAAGTGGGATAAAATTTAGTCGAGTACTAGTTATCCCACTCATGTTTTCTTACTCCCCTAACTCAGTTGCTCATGTCTGTCGAACAAATTAACATCTTTTCAGTATACTGACATCTACAGTATATCCTAAATAAAGATGTTCCTTCGATTAATTAAACATTTCACTTTTACCAAAGCTCTATTTAGGTTCCTTGCCACCTAAGCGATTTTTTCATTTGCAACAGAAACCACATTTTCGTTCGAAACATGTAGACTTAATTGAAATAATTCCAAATGGTCAATATTCAACTTTTTTTTTAACATTTTAAAATTCGACATTTTTCTAAATTATAAACTTGAAGATATTTAGAATTTTTTTATGGCTTGTTGCTTAATGCGAGATAGTAATATTCATTATTGAACTATAAAACCCAGTCGATTTACACCATTTGCGGCCATTTGCCACATATAGGCTTGGTTTAGTACCCCTTAAAATGAAAAAAATTATTTTCTAAAATATTTCAGCGAATAAAATCTTTCTCTAAGAGCATTAATACGTCACAGAATTTGTTTAAACCTATTCGGCCTCAAATCTCCAGTTAGGCTATTTTGGATTTAGTAATAATTTTTTTCCAACTTATTTGGGTACATACATTTTTTTTAAGCCTCTAATGGCTCAACAAATCGATGGAAACCTATCTACAGTTTAATAATTCGATTTACACCATTTGCGGCCATTTGCGACATGTAGGCTTAGTTTAGTACTCCTTAAGATGGAGAAAAAATCTTTTCTAAGTTATCTCGGCGAATAAAATTTCTCTTTAAGAGCATTAATATGTCACAGAATTTGTTTTAACCTATATACGGCCTCAAATCACTAGTTAGGCTATTTTGGATTTAGTAATAATTTTTTTTCAACTTATTTGGGAACATACATTTTTTTTAAGCCTCTAATGGCTTAACAAATCGACAGAAACCTATTTACAGTCGATAAGTATAAGTAGTAGTAGTATAAGTCGTAGTAGTTTAAGTCGATTTACACTATTGGCGGCCATTTGCGACATATTGACTTGGTTTAGTCCCCCTTAAGATAGAAAAAAATTCTTTTCTAAGTTATTTCGGCAAATAAAATTTTTTTAAGGGCATTATAGTATGTCACATCCATCAAAAGTTGCGTTGTAGTGTTTAAATATAAAATATAAATTAAAGGAAAGTTTCTTTTATGTATTTTTCACTGCTAAATGTTTTTTTGTGAATTAAGTTTATGTAATGTACCTAATATTTAATATTTTTCGTGATTTGTTATGGTTTACAAATATACGTATATCGCGTATCTCAAATAAAATATTCAAAGTTCATTGTTTGTACTTCGTATCTTTTTTTATATTTTTTCTATATTTTTTTAATGTCAGCTAAAAATTAAATATTTTTACTTTTATTACTAATGCCTACATTAGACCCTTATCAAATTATTGACTAATCAAAAAATCCTTATAACTATAAAAATTAACGAAAAAACCGTTTTTTTCTTGTACTGAAAAGTTGCCTATTATGAGATACGAGTTTTAGCAAGAATGACGACGATATGTTCCTCTATAATAGTTCTCTTATAAAATGGGTCTTCTTCTTTTTCATGCACTAACATCTCGTCTTTTCTTCCACCGAAGTAAAGAATTTTGCTTTTTCTATTTGAACTTTCATTAGTAAGGGCAGTTCTAGTTTTCTTTCGTACTCTTGCAAACCTCATTTTTGTCTATTATTTTAGACGGATCATCAGCTATAATCATTTCCACATCTTCTAAAATTCATCAGATATGCTACATTTATCATACCCAATTCCTAAGGTAGGTACCTTCATTCTTATTTGGTTGGACTTTGACGTTGAAGGCAAGTTACTATCTACAAAATCGTCATCTGAGGATGATTCAATATTTGAGGAGTTTTCTGTTGGTACACGACAAACTATATTGTGTCTGCCAACGAAAGGGTGATAATATCAACAAAACCATATTATTTTCGTCCAAATTTCTGGTTAACCTCTATTAAAAGGGATCGTATATAAATAAATAATAAGCTGTCGGTGGGTATAGCAAAAAAAAATTGCCTCTTGTAATTTAACACTTTTAGGGGTAGAGGGCTGAAACTATATTTTTAAATATCCTAAAAAAAATACGGTGATTAACATATAAAAATACTTTTAAAGGGCATAGCAAATTAAAATTTTAACTTCGGTTTTTTTTTGACCCACCCCAAAGCCCATTACAAGATAAAATTAGTTTTAATTAAACTGAAACCTCTATAAACTATGTGCGCTTCAATGTAGCGTAATAATTCATGTTACACTTTGATAAAGGCGGCTCTTTAGAACTCTTAAAACCATTTAGCACCAATTTGTTTTAATTTAGGCAAAACATTTGGTGTGCCAGAGACAGGCAGTCTCAACAAATTCTGTGAAAACAATTGAATACGACAGGATCGGAATAGGTATATTTTTTATAATACTGGACGTCGCACCCTTGTTGTGGGGCTATGAAAGGCCTGTGAATATTTTCCAACAACGAAAATCAAATTTAAAGTAGATTATACGAGTGTCTCTGAAAGGTCTGTACAAAATCTGAGCACATATTCCTGAGACCAAAATAAGGTGATTTAAAGCAACTTACCTTAGTCCGAAATTGCTCTGCTTCCGAGATACAGGGTGGTAAAGTTAAAAAATAAAAATCGAATTTTTTAAAGTTAATGAACATTTTTTAACGTATTACTTTAAAACTTGGTACCCGGGGGTTTTTTGGGATGCGAAACCCGAATACGGACACCTTTTCACTGTGGCCATTGGAGGGCGCTTCACAATGCACTTTTTATGGTTTAGAATGGCCATAACTTTTTATCAGTGTAGCTTTTTCCTTCTGAAACAAAAAAAGGTACTCTTGTAAAAATCCGCTAAAGTAAGCCGTATTTGAGATATTTCGGTTTTTAGTGTTCGATGCCGCACCGGAATATTTAAATTATTCTGAATAAAAAATGCTTGCTGTTATCTTTGAGGATGAAATGTGGTCAGTGAATTAGCATTATTTTTTTTTAGATACTTTTTTAGAGTGTCACATCCAAAAATCCTCGGATTTTTTACCTGTTTGATGAACACCTCTAAAATTTATTTTGCAAATTCCTATATTGTATTCTATATATAGTGATGAAAGTCACAGACAGTCCCTTCCTTTCCGTCAGACCCTATAGCTCTGCTGATGAGCTGTTATACAGCGAAACGCGTCCAGAGATTGGGTCTGATGGAAAGGATAAGGGACAAACATTTGTTTGTTGTAGACTATTTAAATGTAAACAATTTTCGTATTTTAAGAATTTTCGCTATCAGTCTACAGTAAGTGTTTCAGTAAGAATTTGCCAATGCAAGAATAAATAAGGTGTTTGAAACGTGTTAGTTAAATTTTAAGTTGACTGTAAAGAAAGCTGAAGGATACAGTTTTGCAGAAATGACGGATATGCTATTGGTTTTTGGGTATTGCGAAGGAAAGTGTAAGGGTATACAGGGAAAGATATCCAAATCGTTGCATACCAAACCATCAAACATTTGCTGCTATTAAGAGACGCCTTCGCGAAACCGGTAGCTTCACTCCTTTAACTGCCAATTATGGACGGCAACGTGCAATAAGGACTCCTGAGGTTGAGCACCAGACGCTTAGGTATAGAGGTAGGAGTATCCAAGGATGTAGTTCATAGAACATTAAAAGAACAGCAGCTTCATCCATACCATATCCAAAACGTACAAGACCTTTTGGCTCCGGATCTCGATCAACTATTGGACTTCTGTCGATTCATTACCGAACAAAGACCACAGGATGTGAATTTTGCTAAGCTGACGAAGCATGTTTTACAAGAAGTGGTGTAAGCAACTTATATAATGAACATGTTTATGCTGCTAAAAATCCGCATGCCATGAAAGTAACTCATTATCAACATGAGTTTAGAATTAATGTGTGGGCAGGAATCATTGGCAATTTCATTATTGGTCCTGTCATTTTACCGCCACGACTAAATGGTGTGGATTATTTAGAACATTTACAAAATACTCTGCCATATTTATTAGAGGATTTGCCATTACAACTTCGACGAGATATGTGGTTTATGCATGACGGTGCTCCACCACATTTTGGTTTAAATGTCCGCAATTATTTGCATCGACAGTATCCAAACAGATGGATCGGTAGAGGAAATGACGCTCCTGTAAAGTGGCCGCCACGCTCACCGGATATGACTCCGTTGGATTATTTTTTATGGGGGGTATTTAAAAACGATAGTATACTCCAGACCGATTAATAATGAAGAGGAATTGTGGGGAAGAATTCAAAATGCAGTCAACATATTAAAGAACGATGCGCAATTGATCCAAAGAGTAAATTTAAACTTTTAACGTCGTATTAATCTTTGTACTTATGTTAACGGAGGTCATTTTGAACAATTACTAAAAGTTTATGCTAAATAAATTTCCTTTTAAAATAAAAT
Organism: Polydrusus tereticollis; assembly: GCA_963920685.1. Classification (NCBI taxonomy): domain Eukaryota; kingdom Metazoa; phylum Arthropoda; class Insecta; order Coleoptera; family Curculionidae; genus Polydrusus; species Polydrusus tereticollis. Next base: position 12,531,440 of record OY987333.1, read on the forward strand.
TGTTTCTCATTTAATTAAAAAAAAAATCCATACTCAAATTCTTCCTGCAAAACTTGCTGTAACTAACCCAAGTGAAACATTTTTTCCTGCCGAAGATTTACAAATAGCGGAATTTTTCACTCAAAATAATTTAAATATTCCGGTGCAGCATCGAACCGAAAGATCTCAAAAACGGCTTACTTTAGCGGATTTTCACAAAAAAAGGAAAATACTACACTGATAAAAAAGTTATGGCTATTCTAAACCATAAGAAGTGCATTGTGAAGGGCCCTCTAATGGCCACAGTGAAAAGGTGTCCATATTCGGGTTTCGCATCCCAAAAACCCCCGGGTACCAAGTTTTAAAGTAATACGTTAAAAATTGTTCATTAATATTAAAAAATTCGATTTTTATTTTTTAACTTTACCACCCTGTATATCGGAAACGGAGCAATTTCGGACTAAGGTAAGTTGCTTTAAATGGCCTTACTTTGGCCTCAGGAATATCTGCTCAGATTTTGTACAGACCTTTTAGAGACACCCTGTATTTACCTTCCACAAGAAAGTAACAAGCTAAAGTATGTATAAATATTAACAGTCCGTCTCTGCGGAAACACATTTTTCTCACTGCCACTTAAACACTAAACATAACAACCGCTGGCAGCTGGCCAAATTTTAATGGAAACCTACCGAGTTTAATTACACAAAAAAATCATTGTTTTAGTCATGAAATTTATTTTATCGTAATAAAATTTATTTTTCTTTCCAGATCCACACTGCGCATCAATCGAACGTCGCTCATGAAGAAAAGCTTCGTCCAGAAGCTCAAAAGGAACAGTTCATGTCGAGCGCCAGCAACCAAAAGAACATTGTGATCAGAAAAAATACAATAGAGTCAAACGTATGTTCGGTTCTGATATAATGTGACTTAACTAAGCAGTGATGAAAGTGTTCAATGTTTCAATAATGCTATCAGTACAATTAACTTACATACTGTTGTTTTTGAGTTTGTGTGCGTTCGTATTTTCTTTTCCTTCCACGCCATTGAACGAGCGAAGCCAAGAAATATCCTGGCAAGCTTGGCTGTTGGTAGACGACCAAAACCAGCAGAACCAAAACAGACAGAGCGGTGATGGGGTTTTGCCCAGGCGCCGCATCACCCCCAAAAGTGTTTTCGTGGCCCCCAGTTTCTCCCCTGAAAACCTGCCTGCATGCGCCGAAGGATATAGCTCGGACGCCATGGGAAGATGCATCAAAATCATCAAACTCGACGAGGACCGTCATTTAGAATTCTTAGTCAGCAAACTCAATGACAAGTTTGGAGTTGTAGATTACGAGGAAGAAATTGAGGAGATAGATTCGATGAAATCCGAACCCTTCCAGTTGAGCATACCCCTTAGTATTGACGATACCGACTATAGCAATGATACGCCTCAGGAAGATTTGGATTTTGCCATTATCGTAACCCCTACTACGAGGGACAGTGATCAATCTAAGGATGATGGTACTAAAGTCGATAAGCGGAATGACCAAAACATGGCAGATATATACGAGAAAGAGCTAAAAAAGTTGTTGAAGGTGACAACTATTAAGACGTACGATGATACCACGAGGAATGAAAACTTTGAAACAACTGCAGGGGTTAGCGAGGATTATACATTTACGGAAAGCGATGGTACAGAGGCTACAACAACTCTAGACACAGTTACGGATATAGAAACCACTACAATAGTGACGAGTACAGTTGATGCTGTAGACGAAACAACCACAATGGAAGAACTGAATCAAGAACATGATCACTATGTGACGGAATCTTCTGAAGACGTTGACACTACAACTTCTACCGAACCCACCACCACACTGGAGGGTACTACGGAAGAAGTCACAACTATTGAACACATAAAATTACCTAAAACCACTCCAAAGATTACTACTAGTACAGTAGCGCCAAAAATCACCACATATCATCCCAAAGTATTCACGTATCGTCCATACTTTGACATCAATGTTTCAGGCAACTCGAAAACCAAAAACCTCATTAAGTTCCCGGAAGAAGATGAAGAGCCTGCGATTCCCAGAAACCATCCCGACGGTGACTTTGTAAGGTTTCCTGATGCCGACGCAAAGTTTCAACAAGAAAGTCAAGTTCATCGCACCAGGGACGTAAATGACCAATCTGGCAACTATTTTAATGAAATTGTTACGTCTGAACCTTCTCAGCGCGTCCAAGAGACTGTTCTGCCTCCGAAAGAAGCTTATAAAGGACAGTTCTCAGGATTCTTTCCTTCAGAAGCACGGCACTTAGGACCGGACTCGTCAGCGCCATTTAAACCAAAGTTTTTCCCATCCAGAGAAGTTTCCGACGATGTAAAAGGGTCACGCTTTCCGTTAATCCATCCACAGAACTACCAGTACCACGCTGGGGCAACTACAGAAAAATATCCTGCGAAAAAGACCAGAGAAAAGCATGGCAGCATGTTAGTGCTTCCACCGAGATGGTCGCAGAATAATCACCAGAAACCTCTGGTTTTAAGGTTCTCTAGAAAACATTTTAATGTTGACACAAATAAATTTAAAAATAATGAATTTTACAGATCTCTTCCGATGGACGACCTCTCGTTTTTGTTCGGGTATAAACATGGTCAAACGAGTCATAGGTAATATTTTTTTTGTGATTATCAGTACTGTTTAGATGTAGAATTTGTGTATATAGTATTGAACTAATTTAGATAGTGATTGTCTGTATTTTTAGAATATTATTGGTTAATTTTTGACACTGTGATACATACATCGGCGAATTTTTACAATTTGACTAAACTAAAAAAATCATTTTTAACGTTGACTATATATTAAAGTGTCCAAAACTGAAACTTTGTCTCTAATAAAAGTACCAGCGAACATCATCCAAAACAAATATTGCTGTTATGTTGTTGCTAATACACGTTCAGTGGCAAAAATTAAGAAATAATTATATCTGAAATCTCTTGTATATAGGGTGCCCATAAAAAAATAGTTTTTCTTCGGTTTATTTAGCTAGTTATGTAAATATTTTGTAGTGCATGGTTAGAATGTATGTATTTGTGGCCATCCTGTATATATTTAGGCGTTGTTGCAGTTATTATTGTTTTTGTTGTTGTTGTGTTTATGTGTATATAAAAATGTAGAATTTAGAAGAAGAAATGTATTTGTTTTAAAGAGTAGATAAAAATATTTAACCTCGTCAGTACAAGCTGTAGTTTATGTAGAAGTCTTAAGTATTTTAATGTTTTTTACAATAAATAATATTTTTTAAGTCGTAAAATATTCTCATATTAACAACATAAAAGTTAACGAAACATCTTTTTACTTGTAAAAAATGACTCTTCGTTCAATTTATTCACATTTTAATCACCGAGAACATTAAAGAAAATTAATCTAAAAAGATTTTTCAGCACCCTGGAAAAGAAATAGTGATATGCAATGTTTAAGTTCAATTGTCATTAGAAAACAATATGAAAATTTACCGAAAAGATAATTATATTGACTTTGATGTTTTTCGTTGTAGAAAAATGTTTTGGGGCATATTTTTATTTTGTTATTATTATTACCTATTGTCTTATTTCTATTATTGTTTTTAGTTCATTAAACGTGCTTTTTGTAGCTCCACTGGGGTAAAATGCATTTTGTTTTGTTTTTTTTTCTACAAACAATAAATAAATGTTTTTTTATTTAAAAAAAACCTTTCCTGAAAAAATAATTATACTGTTTTATTTAACTTTGTTTCAAACAATGCGTATCAAACACTACTAACTGGAAAATAGTATTACTGGTAATTTATTTATTTATTATTTTTGATATACCTATATCACATTTAGATTGTAGTTGCACAAAAGATTTCCTAGAATATATTGAAAATGTCGTAATGAATATATTTCTTATAGAATCATGAATATTGATTAAAAACAACAATTGGTTTATAAAATTTATTTTTCTGTTATAAATTCATAAGTATTAAACTGTATAATTAAAAAGTCATTGAGGTTATTTTATTTTCCTTTCATGAAACCGGCACAATATTACTATTTTTTAACAAGATAATTAGTTACGTTTTTTTAGTAGTCTCAGTAGATTCATGTTGCATGAAAATATATGCATATTAAGTACCTATATAAACTTTTAGATTTGTAAATGTAGACTTTAAAAAACATCATTTTTCCCTATGCTAACACCATAATAATACCAGAAGGAATAGAAGAAATCCGTATGCTAATGAAGTAACGTACTACATAGTATTGTCAAAAAAAGTCGATTAAAAATTAGCTCATATTTATTTTGTTGTCAATGCCTTTATTTTTGAAAACCAATGTGTATTAAATTTCTGTGTTATTTTTATTTAGCCATTTTCATTGAATAAAACTAATAAAATATGTGAAAAGAATTCGTCTCGATGCTTTATTTAGTGTATTTTGATGTTTCAGAATATTTGCTGGCAGAAAGCCTTTTTGCACATTTAGAGCTAAAAATATGCGCCTTATTTCTTTGAAGTTTTGGGAAGTAAATATTTAAGCTATCCGTCAAAGTCGACTTTTGTATCCTTTTATCAAAATTTCTGACTGAGAAGCGTTACCATATAAGAGGTTTTTTTGACCACACGATTAGAGATACACGTTGTATAACAAAATTATTTTTTGACAACTATTGTTTTTGAGTTTTTTACTGCATACTTTCCCCATGTGTAATTGAAGAATACTTTAGAATTTTTTTTATATAACAAATTAGGGTTATTTTGACATCCCCTATATATTCCCCAGAGTACCTATGCCATACCGGACACCCTGTAAACATAAGTCACCCAGACGGCACCCTATATTCCTGGAATATTCCCCTATCTGCTAATAGGCCATAATATCTTGCAATATTCCTGGAATATGCACAGAATATCTCAAATGTATCTTATCTCATAAGAATATGCCATTGTAGATATGCCTGGAATATGCCGCGGGTATATTTATAGGATATAAATTGTGGAATATATTCAATTATTTTTTTTTATCACTTATTGATAATAATATATATAATAGAAATATCTATACAGAGTGATTGCGGTCTTGAATTCTATTTTTACATAACTTGATATAGGTATAGGAACTATTTATTTATAGATAATATAGAGGAAGGTACATGGTATATGCACCTAATTAAAAAACAAATTTAAATGTGAAAATTTTTAGACTTCGTAGAGTTTTTGGGTAGGCATTTTCTGCATTTTATTAGTATTTTGTTAAAAATGAAACTTGATTTTTTTTATTATATTATTTAGCAGTCATTTTTTGGATTCGAGCGGTGATAAACGAATTTGGCGTTCTATACGGTGTTGCTAGATTCCGCATTTTAACTCTAAATTAAATTCTAAACTAACACATATTATGATTGCAAATAAATCTATACTAAAAGTTTATATTTTACATATATGTGCTTAATTGAGGACTGCTCTTCTAGAAAAAAATTAGCAATCGTTATTTTTTAATAACAATTTTTTTAACACAAGTTTAAGTAATTTCTGTTGCGTAACTCGAAAACGCTGCCTGTACGTCACAGAACTGACTAAACCTGCTTTAGTTAATTTTTTTTCAACTTGTTTTAAAGAGTATCTAGTTTTTAGGTTTTGATTTTTTTTATTTATAAAAATAAAAAAAATATTAATTTTAGTGGTGTTTTATTATAGCAAATTTGTAACTCTGACTAAACTAACTGACCTGACCTAAATTAAATATATTTATATGAAAAAGAAAAAAATTAATATTCTTGGCATATTCCATAAATATAATTTGGCAGATTAAAAGATATTGCAGGCATATATTTCATGGTGACCTGGAATATGCATACAATATGCCAGTCATATGCCCTGGCAGATATGGAACATTTATGGGATATTCCAATATGCCAACGGAATATTCATGGAATATGTATGGAATATGTTTTTGCCGTCTGGGCAGTGCAGATATAGGAATAGGAAGAGCTACGCAAAATGAGCCAAACATAAAACTCTGAAAAGTAGCCACCATTTTTCCCAAAATAACTGTAACTGTTCCTTAAGAATTCTGATTTACCCTCCAGGTATGGCATTTAAAAAAATGTCGAATAAAAGTGTTTGGTCTTACATTCTTGCCCCTTACGGTGAAGAATCTTCGATTACATGGTGATCCTCCCGTGAGAAGTTGCTCGAAAATCAAGAACGAGTATTTAAAGTCAAGATAGGACCTCCAAGGCTGACATATGGAATGTTTACAAAAGAAAATACTTTGTTTTCTTGACATATTCTTGGATAATGGCCGATTGTAGAATGCGAGGCATTCGTGTTGAAGCTTTAACGATTCCAAATTGCAAATTTCAAAATTCCCAAGCCAAGAATGAAATCAATGGTTCCATCCACTCCCATCCCCTTACCTGGAATGCCCAAGGGATGGCGTTGTTATGATGACGGAACAAATTAAACTCGGTTGACAATTCCTTTGATATCTCAAGAACACAACACTTAAGAGTTAAGTAGAAACGAACCAGACCGATTTGCTGATTATCACATAGAACTAGTTCTTGTAAATGTAAAGAGCACTAAAAACCTCCTTTCAATCTCGAATAGATTTATCTAGCCATATAAGAGTAACGCTTTAGGGAGCTATTGTTATATTTCCGGCCGGTTAAACGTTAAGTAACTATATATATACCACACTAAAAAATAGATTTTTGCTCCTATATACAGGGTCTTTCAAAAGTACGGTACGTAACTTAAGGTGGCGATTCCTTATAATATTCTAAGAGAAAAAGTTCATATGAACATGTGTCCGGAGTTGCCCCGCCCCGTTTTTGATACCCACATAGCAAAAAAAGTATATTCACATCCTGAGAATATGCTATCGACAGCCCACAACTCACATTCGTTTAGTTACATCCATAGCATATCCATGTCATATTTAGAAATTGATTAAAATCATGAGTCAAAAAAGTGAAATTAAAAATAGTATTAAAAAGATTTTCCTACTTTAGTATTTTTAAAATAATATCTAAATTTCTTTAGGGCAATGCGATTGCTCAGGTTGGTATTTAAATCTCCAACTTTTGGCGGCCCTGCGCACTTCGCGCTTGGGATGACATTACATAACCTCAGTTTTTGTCATTTTCTCTGCTCTCCTCGATCGTCTCGTAGTGGTGGCGTGTAAGTTTTTTTGGTGGCTTGTTTTTCATTTTCTTACTGTAAGTATGTTCATTGTTTAATAAAGTGTTTTTGGTATGTGAATTTGTAAACAATAAGTGAACAAGATATATATAAGTATAATTTTATAACGTACCTAATCATATTGCTTTCAACAGCCGAAATTTTACTCTTTCTTAAATATTATGTCTTCAAGCAGCAAAAGTAAGATGTCATTTCGTAGGTTTATATCCCGAAAAACATAATGATTTGCTGTCATTAGAAGTATTAAAGCATTCACCCGAAGGTGTAAAAGCAGATGATATTTCATTAGCAGAAAATTTCTTAGTTTAAAGGTGTTTACTAACAATTCAATTAAAAAAAAGTTTTGAGGTACCTATTTAAAATCGTCCAGAAATTTTCGGTATTCTTTATTAAAATAATTTATAATTTACTAAAAAATATAGATTAACAAATTCCTCAAATGTTAAGATACTGTTATAATAGGTTCTGTAATTCTTTAGATGCTGTGCGTTAAAATAACAGGACAATGGACGCATGCGTGAGGACGAAGTAATAGTACACATTCAAAAATGGCTTGTCAAAGCGAAGGAAATGCTTAACAATAAAAAGAAAAACAACCTTGACAAGTAAGAATTCCTTACTCATTTTTTAAAAACTGCAAGAACATAATATAATAGAAACCTGTTTTTAAAGTGCTCAGACATTACTCTACATTTTTTTTTAACGTAAATATGTTCTCAACCATTCATTTATGTTTTTCTTTTCAGGAAAACGAAACTGACGTTATGAAGCAGTAATTCCTTAATTTAAAAAACTAATAATTATGTCTGTAATGTATGAGTTTCATTGTGCTCTAATAAAGCCTGTTTTAATATGTTTACTTGATTTGATTTAAACAAATATGAGACTGACACTTCAATATTAAGTATTAGAAACGTCGATTGACCCAACATTTCGAGATACGACGGCCATAGTGGCCATGTCGGCATAATACTCTGGAATCTTAAATTTAGTAGGGGTAGTTAGCCGCAATAAAATCCTTGACACGAAAAATTATTATTTGCTTCCAAAGGCTCTACTGAATGATGTTTGCATTGGAATGGTATACATATAGTATAGCCTATTTACATTTACAATCTTTTCGATGAAAATTCCAAGCAAGAATGAGCATCATACCTGCCTACAAGCAGAAATCTGTAAAATAATCATTTAATTTTAGATACGCGAATCTGTGGCGCATTCGGATAAAGAATGAAAAGTAGATTTACTACTAACCCTACAACCGAGTGTCGTCGGTTCGAGTTCGGCTCATAGATTTCTACTTTTATTTATTTTTTTTTTTAATTTTATCTGCATTTTCATTCTTGGTCTAAATACCAGTAATTTAAAAGTAAAATTTAAAAATCGGGTCATCCCTATTTTGGGCAAAACGAAGATACTGTGCATATCATTGGTATACACATACGAATCTTCTGTGAATGTGCGGAGGATATGCTAAATGTCCGGAAACGCATTTTCTCAGCATGTCCGACTTGTGGGCAAACGCATGTCGTATGCATATACGTAGTATATATATGTATGTTCTATGAATCTGCGGAGGATGTGCCACTCAATATCCATATCCGAAAGAGAATATATTTCATATATCCACAGGATATCTTTTTGCTATGTGGGTATACTATATTTATAGTTTTTTTTTAAATCGGGTTTTCATATTTTTTTTAAATATCTTTTCCCGATTTTATTGAAATGTGGTACCGTTAATCATAATCATATTTAAAAAAATAATTTTATATTTAATTTAAATATTTTAATTAACTTTGAAATCCATAAGTATTTTTTTTGTGCATGCAATAAAGTGGTTTTTATATTTCCTCTCGATAACGAAGCAAGATACGAAAACGATTCAAGAAACATTAAAGTTGTATTATTAGTTGGTAAATCTGAAAAGAAATATCCAAATTAGAAAAAAGTCAGTGGTGTACATTTTTTTGTCAATAATATTCGTTAAGGTGCTCCCCGGACGCCACTGGACCTAATAAATTTAATCTAGTTAGGGCTAATTGAGCCCCTTATCATTGTGAATAACGGCACTATATTTCAATAAAATCGGAAAAAGGATATCTAAAAAAATTATTAAAAACCGATGTTTTTTTTTAAAGCTTTAACACCCTGTATATCAAAAACAGGGCAACTCCGGATACATGTTCGTATGAACTTCTTCTCTCAGAATATTATAAGGAATCACCTCCTTAAGTTACGATAGTACTTCTGAAACAACCTGTATAGCCATATAAGAATAAGTACCTATACTTAATGCAAATTTAAAACCGTTGTACGTCATACCCTTTAAGTGACGTCAGATATCGACAGTGTTGCCAGCTTGTAACCAACGTATCCCAGTAAGGGAATTACAGTTTTTTTTTTATAGAAACAAGATAAATATACAAAAATTTCCCATAGTTTATATATTCGTTTACTGCATAATACCTTTTACCATCAACTTTAGTAGATCCAACACTTCTTGTATTTTCATCTTGCCAAGATCGACCATTGGCACCATTCTGAAATATCCATGTTTCATCCAAGAAAACGAATTGGTACAAAAATGCTTCTTTTTCTTTAATATATTCTTTTAAAAATACTAGTCGTTTGAAGGCTACATGGGAAAGTTCCAATAGCCCTCGCCTCAGTTCATCTTTTTACCATTTGAAGCCTATTTTCTTGAAGAGGCTTCTTAAAGAGTTAAGACAACCATCAAACAGTTGTCTGTCTTTTAATTTCTTACTTAAAGTTGTCAAAGTTACATGATATCTTAAAAAAAAGTTACAGCTTATGCATAACCAATGTAAAATATTAGTTTTTGAATAATGCAAATTACTTGTTTCATACATTTCATAAATAGTGTCACGGATAGAACTTATATCCAATCTTGACACACTTACAATTCTCTTTAAATAAAAACGTTTCCTTTTAGGTGACTCCAATAATTTATTTTGCTTTACTGTTGTTGAAACTGCGCTTACAGCTATTTTTCACAAATAGTAAACAACGTAATCGACAGAGATATGTATGTGCACTTTTGTTGTTTTTAAAAGAACAGATTTTTAAAGCTATCTATGAAAAGATCTGGGGTTTTTGTTAAATAATTAACGGCACAGCAAGACAGAATCACAAAACAATAATTAAGTTTAGTTTTGCATAAACGTCAAATAATTCAAATTATATTAATTTTTACAAGCTTAAATAAACAAAATATTCGCTATAAGTAGGTTCACATCAAAGAAGAATATTTAAGTTTGTAGTAAATTTAATATCGCATAAAGTTTTAATACTTTTTGCTCAAATTTAACTTCCTCGTGTTTTCTTACAGACTGACAATTATCAGTTGATTGATGACGTGCATCGGTTTTAAATCTGCATTAACCATACCTAGGGGAGAACGGGGAGCATTCGGCCACAGGGAGCATTCGGCCACCTAAGTTATTCTAAAATCTATTTACATTTCCCGCGTTTTTTAGGGAGTACAGTATTACCAACATTTTTATTCGCGTCCGGAATTATAATAAACACGTTATTTGTGCATCGGACTAATTTTACCAAGAAAAGAATAAAAATCGGCTTTTAGGTAAGTTTTTTTTACTAAATATATTCCACATATTTTCTTTGAAGGAACGATATTTAATTTTATGTTTTGTAAGTAAAACGTGCTTCTATAATGCTGTTTATATTCCCGAATCATTTTATAACCTACAAAAATTAGTTACTAATATGACGTTTGATTTAAAATATTTTGGTAGCTGGGGAGCATTCGTCCAGCTATACCTGGGGTGCATCCGGCCATGTCCGAATGCTCCCCGTTCTCCGGGAAAAGACAGATTAGAGGAAATTAAGAGGGAAAAGGAAAGAAAAAGAAATAAGTGTCCAAGACGGGACGTATTTAATAAGCTTAGATCAAAAAACAAGGACAACAAACCACAGATTAAGAAACTTAAACTAAAACAAAATTACTCGGATTCCTCTTTCAGTGAGGATGATATATCACTTCATGATGACTCTGATGATGATGTCAGTGATGACCTTGAAAACATTGATTGTGTGATTGATTATGAACTTAATGAAGAGAAGCTAATTGAGGAAGATTTTGTCCTTGTACGATTTAAAGCAAAAAATTGTTTAGTTCATTTTATCGGGCAAATTTTAAGCGTAATAAACGCAAATACCTATAAAATTAAGTTCTTAAAAAGAAAAGGCATATCAACAACATTTTATTTTCCTGTCATTGACGACATCAGTGAAGTAAACAACATAGATATTTTTAGGAAAATGATTCCCTCGTCAAAGTCTGGAACTGCGGCGAACTATCATTTTTGCTATCATTTCGCAACAATAATTGTTAACTAAGTCAAAATACTTGTATTATTATAATTTGGCTTTATTGATAAATATGTTAATTATTTGTGTTAATTTAAAGAGAACATAACTTTAAACAATATTTTTGATTTATTTTTTGTTTAAAAAGCTACTTTACCAGTTACCTTACCAGATACGTCCTTTGGCCGAATCCTCCCCTTTGAATGGCCGAATGCTCCCTAGGGATGGGGAGCTTTCGGCCATTTGTAAGTATTTTGTGAAAAATAAAATTTTATTAGAAAACGTGATCTTTTAATTTTTCTTTCTTATTATATGTTGAGATTAATGTTTATCATTCCCCGCAAGTACATTTTTTTTACAGTTAAACATTTGGTTTACTTCTTACTTAGAGAGTTGTGCATTGTGGCCGAATGCTCCCCGTTCTCCCCTACTATTTATTGTTAAGATTAAGCCTATTAAGTTGTTAAATATAATTTAACTAATAACTAAAAAATAATATCCATTAGTAGAAGTTTCCCACAAACATACATTCGAGAATTGTAACAAAACATGACTACAAACACAAAAGGATGTGCAAAAACTCTCCTTCATTATGACTTCTTGGCGCCAGGAAATAAGTCGTTCTAAAGAATATAAGAAATGGAGGAGCCTCTCCAGTCTATTTCTAGTCGTTTCTACGAAAAAATTGCAACAGGTTCTACTGCTAAAAGAAGAATAAATATTTTAATTTTATTACGTAGGTACTTAATTACATTTATTTATTGGTCATTGAATCACCGATAAGTCGGAAAATAAAATTATAATCGATTGCATAGCTCGATTACATCAATTTAAAAACAAAAAATGATTTTTAATCATAAGTAGGTAAAAAAAAATGCAAAAGAAACTTAACAGTTACACAGGGTATTTCCTAAATAAGGACAAAAAACTTAGGAACATAATATCCTTGAGCCAATTTTATAAAAAAAAAAATTCTCTCCAGTGTGTAAATAATGTATGGAATGAATTCGATTAAATTTCAGATAATATGTTTTGAACAAACCCTTGGAACACGTCAAGTAACTTATAAAACTGGGCTTTCTTTGACACATTTATACAGGGTGTCGAATTTAGAAAATATGATTGTATGGATGATTTTTTTTAATGGATATTACTTCAAATTTCGATTCCTCGAAAGAAGCCGCTTTCAAAAAGCTAATAAATTTATGGTCTAAAAAATCCCTAATTTATTTTTATGAAATAAAAGAAGTTAAAATCAAACAATTAATTAATTATTATATATTGAAATTGTCTTCCTTCTTGCGCCTGAAAATATCCTAATCAATCAATAAATTCTCGCTGCACATTACTTATAGTCTCTTCAGATATTTTGGCACATTCGATTCTTATCCTACTTATACTTCTTTTGTACACCACATTTTTGAAATGACTCCCCCCTCCCCCACAGAAAAAAGTCCATGGGAGTAAGATCTGGTGACTTGGGTGGCCACTCAATGGTACCACGCCTTTCAATCCACTTCTTAGGAAAAACTTGATCAAGGTATGCTAGGACAGCATAATGTGGACTTGCGCCATCTTGTTGGTACCATAAATTTTCTAAGTGAACCCCAGGTTCATTTCTACTTGGAAATAACTTAACCAGTTTAGGTATAAGAAAGTCTTGCAAAAACTCAAGATACTTCTATCCGTTTACGTTATCGTCAAAAAAATATGGCCCCAAAATTGTATTTCTGCTCACACATTTATTTTCTGGGGATATTGTGTCTAATGCTCTCGCACCCACCTAGGATCTTCTTTCGCCCAGTATCTGCAATTTTGTTTGTTTACCTCACCGTTTAATTTAAAAGCAGGCTCATCCGGAAATAGTATATTTTTTTACCAAAAAACGGGTTACCATTGCACATGTCCATTGGTTAATAAAATATTAAATTTGGTTTGCTCGTCAAGCGCTAGGCGTACTGTCTTTGATCGATCTTCTACAGAACCAGTTTCTCGAAACTTTCTTTCTATTTTGCTTACCTACAACTGATTTGAGTTATGGGCCTTCCTGGATATTTAGCAATAAAATTCTTACTGTTGTGTCCAAACTTTATCACCATACTCAATCAATCATGAGTATATTCTTTGCGTCACAGGCAAACGCTTTGTATTTTTTGAATATAAATTAATCTACAACTGAAATTAATTTAATTCGATGAACCTTGAACAGAACAAAAAAAGAAATGTCACTGTCAAAGCATCACAACAAGTCCCACAAATCACCGAAATAAATTTAGATACGTAAGCCGGGCATTCCCGCCAAACATTATTATTTTGTTTGGATCGCATTTCGTAGATGGCGCGGGTAGTGGCATCCCCCAATTTGGCTTGGTTAAGTTTGTATAGAGGGCACTACGTTGATTTGCGATCGAGAAGAGGCACCCGCCCAGATTTTGTTGTTGACAAAAATTTGAAGTGTATTGTCAATTTTCTATTCTCGATTTTCTTTTAAGTTGTATTGAATTTTCATGCCGTTTGTGATCGTTCGGTCTCTGTGTGTACTATTAGCGTGTTTCTTGATAGTTCTTTTGACTTTTCGTTTAGTTTTAGTGTGTTTTCGGTTTGTTTAGTTAAAGTTCGCGTATTTATTTTCGTTATGGAAGACTACGCACCTCCGTTAAAACCTAAAAAATGTTGTGTTCTAAACTGTTTAAATAAACATGGCATGCGATACCGCTTGCCAAAAAAAGATCCGTTTAATTTTGAACATAAAAATAATGTTTTATTACCTATTTCGCTTTATTTTAGTCAGCTGTATTTTTCAAAATAGGTATTGCTTGGTTTAAATACTTCCTTTTTTGCTGCTTTCTATTTGAGCTCTTAGATATACGTTATTTGTTACCTTACCAAGAAGGTTTTTACTCCAAACTGAAAAACAAGAGTTACAAATAAAGTGTATTCCTGGACTAAAAATAAAATCAGAAAAAAATGAATATTTAAACCAAGGAATATTTTAAACTTAAGCGGCACCAATATCTGCCGATAAAACAGATTTCATCAAAAGTTGGTAGAACAGTTTTCTTTATTTTTACCCATAGTTACCAAACAGATTTCTTTCTTTCTCGCGTGTTTCGGATCGCAAATACTAGGACATCAGCGCCAATTAGTTTTTGACAGTTCTAAGAGTCCAGTTGCGTATCTAAATTTATTTCGGTGATTTGTGACAAGTCCATACCTGGGAAGTACACATAGAGGTAAACTGATTAAAAATAATTTAATTATAAATTTAATAATAAAAATAAATTAGGGATTTTTTTCTACTACTACTACGGATTTTGGACCTTAAGTGTATTAGGTTTCTGAAAGCCGATCCTTTCGAAAAATCGAAATTAGGAGTAATACATAGATTAAAAAAAAATCATCCATATAATCATATCTTCTAAAAGCGACAACCTGTATAAATGTTGTCAATCTCAGAAAAAACGCATATTTAGTTACTTGACGTATTTTCAGCGTTTTTTCTCAAAACATATAATCTGAATTTTAATCGAATTTATTTCATTCAATATTTACACACTGTATACAGTGTGTGTATGAAGTCTGGAAATGGCTTAATAATATCATAATTTATTGGCCGATTTAAACCAAACTTGGTACAGTTGTGTAAGAGGATCTGACGCACCGAATGACGATATTGGCGTTGTTGCCAGCTTTTTAGTTTGTCTAGAATTCGAACGAATTTTATATTTTTAAATGTAACACCCTGTATATTTTTTCATTTATAGTTTTTACTTTAAATTTGTTACATTTTTGGTAAAACATACTTTGTTCCTAATATCATTAGTTTTCGAAATAACGAGAACAATTTAGAAAACATATATTTTTTATATTAAATGTTCAAACTGTTTTCCCTGTACAGCTTGACAGTGTGCTAATTGAAAATAAAATTTTTCAATTGTGTTGTAAATCATTTTTTGCATTATTAATTCGAATTCGTCCAAAATTCGACGCTGCAAATAGGCGAAATCTTAAGGTTTTGTGGTATAAAATCTGTTCTTTAAGTGTCCCCATAAAATGTTAAGTGTTGTTCAAAAATTCGCGCACGTTTCGACCAAAATGGGGAGGAGCTCCGTCCTGTTGGAAGAATGTACTTGCATAATTTGGACCCATCACATTTCGTATAGTAGGCACTATTTGCGTTTCCAAGAGCTCAAGGTAAAGTTGTAATGTCAAATTTTCATCAATAAAAAATGGACCGATCTTGTGGTTACCCAGAAGCCCAGCCCACACATTCAATTTTCCAGGGCGTTGTGTATGACCTTCTCTTATCCAGTAGGGATTTTCATTTGCCCAAAACCTACAGTTGTGTCTATTGACTTTACCATTTAACATGAATATTGCTTCGTCCGAAAATACTATAAATTTGAAAAACTGGTTATTTTGGTCAAACCTTGACATCATAATATCACAAAATTCAATTCTTCGCTCATAATTATCTTCTGATAACTCTTGAACTACATGTATTTTGAAAGGGTGATATTTATGTTTTAATAAAACATTATGGACAGATTTGAAGCAGACGTCACTTACTTGAGAGATTTTTCTTAATGAAGAAACTGGGGTTTCAACAACATGTTGTAAAATTTCTAAACTTTTGTCTTCATCTACTACTGCTGGTCGTCCTGATCGTCTTGGATTTCGGTTTGGAAATGCGTCATTAAATAGTTTTTTAACCTCTTCGTAAAACCTGGCCCTATCGCCATATCCTGTCATCATAGGAATTGTAATTCTTTCACTTTCGTTTTTGCATGTAAAAATGACAGCTTTTATGACTTTACATCAAAACTGAACTGGTGTTTTATTTATTGATAAATAAAACACAATTTGTAGATATTTTCAAAACGTCGTTATTTCGAAAACTACTGCTATTAGGAACAAAGTATGTTATACCAAAAGTGTAACAAATGTAAAGTAAAAACCATAAATGAAAAAATATACAGGGTGTTACATTTAAAAATATAAAATTCGTTCAAATTCCAGACAAACTAAAAAGCTGGCAACAACGGCAATATCGTCATTCGGTGCGTCAGATCCTCTTACACAACTGTACCAATAAGTTTGGTTTATATCGGCCAATAAATTGTGATGCTATTAAGCCGTTTTCAGACTTAATACACACGCTGTATATTGGAAACGATGCATTTTAGACCACATGTTTATAAGAACCTCCTTTCATAAAATTGACTCAAAAATATCCTTATACATTTTTAGTACTTACTAAGGAACCACCAAAAAAACACCAACACTTTATTCTTCATACAAAACATCGTTTAATGCCAAATTTACTAATATTTTCACCCCCTTTCCTATTTTTCCCCTTATCCACCCTTTTCCTCAGCTTATAAAACTTCGCGAAATTAGCAGCCCTTGCTTTTGCCTCAAGGAACTTGAACTCGACGTCTTGTTCCTTCCGAAATCGTACGCTTGGTTCCGCAATGGAAACATCCTTTGGATTGAGATTACAAGTGGCTGGATAGAACTCCAAACTATACAAAAGCCGTCTCAGAGTGATCACGTCCTGCTTCAAATTTCTTATGTGATTGACCATGCTTGATTTGAAAGAGGCGATGTTAAAATTCGGGAAATTAAGCAGTTGAGTTTGTATGAGCTTCGAGTTCGTTCGCAAGCAGGATTCGGTGTTCAATTTCGGATCATATTGGACGGCTTTATTATTGTCCAATTTTGTAAAGAGTATGGCAGAAAACTTTCCTGGATGGATGAGGCCCCCTTCCTTGGTGTTGAGTTCTACGACGGAGTTCCCTCTACCAACGTTTCCTTCGTTGAGTACTGTTATAGATTTTTTTCTTACATCCATTTGACAATGTATCAAACTGTCCTTTGAGACGGAAATGGTGAATTTCGAAAAGCCATCGTTGGGAAAGTGCTGCGACAGTTTTTGCTGTAGATCATGGCTTTTGCCAAATTGTTCCAGTATTATTGATATTTGCGACAGGGTGTGATTCAGCTGGTCGTGAAACTGACGCCCCTCCAGCTGATGTTTTATAATTTTCAGTAGTAAAACTTCCAGTTTTTGGGAGACCTCCATCGATTCCAAAATTGGAGAAGATCTGGGTTGGTCTTTAATATCCTACAAATTATAAGATATAGGTGAAGAGCATCAGTAAATAATAAAAGACATACCCCAAAGCAGACGCAACCGAAGACTTTTGAGTAAAAAATTCTTCTAAATTGCTTTTTACATCTTTTGGCAAAACTCGGCATCCTTCTGGTTCCTCAATCTCTTGGTATATATTAAACAATGTTTATGACCTTTTACTGTTAATTTTTTTCTTTTGGTTGAACCGCGCTACAACATTTCCTGAATTTTGAATGATTAAAATAGAATTTTACTTTTTTGGCATTCTGTTTGGTGTGTATGCGACAGAATATGGCTCTTGATTGGTGTCAAAACCTGTCACTTTTTTGAGAGTGTCAGTAGCTGTGCCAATGCCAAAAAAATCGAAAAAAAGTACTCATACCTCGGTAGTATCGAACTCTATAAAGGACACAAAGGCGGACGAAGAAGATCTTATAGCACAGGATCCACAGTTTTATCGTGGTTCCTCCAAGTTTAAGTTTCCCAATGGGGACGAGTATGAGGGGGAGTTTTGTGCTCATGCTAGCGGCTTAGTATGGAGACAAGGAAAAGGTACAAGCGTATTTCATTTATTTTGAAGATTTTCTGCATCGAAACGACAACACTAAATATCCTCCGTAGGTACTTATGTCACAAACGAAGGACATATTTACTTAGGTGAGTGGATTGGTGACAAGCTGGACGAATCGAAGGAAGTTGAAATAACGTATATTGATGGAACCAAATATATCGGAAATTTGCAGGGAAATAAATATTCAGGTAAGAGACAAATCTATACAGAGGGTGTCCGAAAATGACATAGACAAATGTTAGTATCTACAAAAGTTGTTTTAGAACGATATGAGGCTTGTTCCAACCAGCAGTCCGGGAATAGTTTTTAATCAAGAATAGGATCTACCAGATGAATAGGTATTGCATGTAGATTCCAGGAGGCCCGGTTTAATAATATGCTGGCAAAGTCTCTGACTGTTACCAGGAGCACAAAATTTATCTCTCTGGTAAACCTCTAGACAACTTCTGATCAGTTTATCTGTAGTAATATATTAAGGGATAGGGAAATTATCGAAAATCATTCCGAAGATTTTTTGCCGTGGAAATCGCTCGAGGGCTTGCCCGAGAGCGATTTCCTAATGGCAAAAAATCTGAGAATGATTTTCTGATTATTTCCCAATCCCGAAATGTATTTTGAAGATTATTTACCAAATAAAAAACCAACGATTTCTGACGGGTGAAATTTTCACTTTTGACAAGGGTGATTTTCACCGGAGAGCGGGAGATTATCGCTGGATTTCTGACGGGTGAGATTTTCACTTTTGACAAGGGTGATTTTCACCGGAGAGCGGGAGATTCTCGCTGAATAATCAGGTGAAAATCAACCCGCTTTTATAATGGATGAGGTAAATAATCAATAAAATTTTAACCTTATGACAAATAACCAGAGCTCTACAATTTGGCAACATGAGGTTGCACAATCCACTAAACTAAAGAAGATATTATAGGGTTGTGTTACAAGTTTTATCAATGATTATTTCACTCATTTATATTTCGACCAATAAAAGCAACGCATTTTGACGTAAAAAAATGCTTTATAGACAATGTCAAAATTTTTCCGGAAAAAATTTGGCAAGTTGTCAGAAATTAAATATTTTTCTAAATACATTTATTTATTAATTTCGCAGTAGTTTTTACTATATTCGATACTGTAGATTTATGCACACCGGCATGATCCCCGGACGAAATCATAAAATCTCCAGCAGCATAAAAGCGGAGGCAAAGGGCTAAGAGCATAGTTCCTATAAAATAGGGAAAAACCGGTCAAAATAAAATTATCTATTGTAACATTAAAATTTTTATGACTGCATCCAGCAGAATACTTGAGCATAAGAAATAATAATTGCAACTAAAAGCCTATGATACTTACCCTTCTGTAGGATAGCGAATCATATTTTCTATTCGATGTAAAAAAAGGTGCACGGTATCCTTAGACAATCTAAAACGATTGACAAAATCATTATCATCCGAGTAATTTATGTGATTTGGGCGGTGGTGAAAAATCCTTGGTCTTCTCAATACTATATTAACATAATCTTTCAAATCATAATCTGAAATCGATTCATCCGAAAAAATGTTGACATCAAAAAACACATTAATTTATTTTTGCAAATTGCCAAAAATTACTAAATTTGAGGTTATTACATTTTTGTTTTAACTTTTAACCCACTGGCAAACCATTAACAGCCAAGTTTTCTGCTGGATAAATTATCCTACTGGCAAGGATTCTTTATCTTGCCGTTAATGCTATCAGGAGATTATTAAACAGATTTTTTTCATTAACAGCAGAATAACTATGCCAGAGACTTTGCCAGTACATTATTAAACCGAGCCTAAGTCCTATAACTGGTTGGTTGAAACAAACCTCTGGTCTATTTATTATAGAGTAAAAAAATATAACGGAACCCTATTTTACATCGGAAATTTAGGTTAACTACCGTAAACGGTGTTATAGGTAAGTTGTATCGAGAACCAGAAATAACTTTGTCGTATACCTACATAATAAAGAGATTGGTTCTTAGTTAGTAGCTAGAGGTTAGTTTAGAAACGAACCAAACAAAACGAATTGTTGCTCATGTTTGGGATTCCTTGCCTCAAAAAGAAAAAACGGAACTATCAGATATTTAGGATCACTTTGTTAGGTCCTTCTGTCTGCTATTTAAGACCTTTGTTTTCAAGAACAACTAGAGTTATCGACTTGAGATTAACACCAAACCCCATAGTCCTGTAAAAAATTGAAGCTTCAAAAAATCATTAATTTCTAATTCTGTAATACTGTAGAATTAGCTAGGTATATTACGTGACAGACATAAACGGTACAGAACCCTTAGGGCAAGTTCTAATTGCACGTGCCTGATTTTTTTCTGCCATTCACGTCTTAAAATAAATGGACTACCTATATCTATATAGGTAGTTTCTTTTTCTAGTTTTTAGTAGAGAATCAAAATTTCAATTCAAACAAAGCTGTATTTGATTGACATTGACTACTTTAAACCGATTTAGCTTCTAAGCTAAAGTGAACTGTTTCATTCACTGGTTAAAATATTACTTCCCCTCGACTATTCCAAAAGTGATTTTTAACTGATCCGATGAAAGACCAAAATAAATTGGATTAATTCAGCTTTAATTTGAAGAAATAGTCCATTCTCAAAGTGGAGTTGAAATATAGGGAGAGGAAAGAAAGTCAAAAAGTCTTTCTCCACTGATTTAATAAGGAGCAATCAAATGCACAATTTTATAATAGAAAATCGTCTACATATTTCAAAGTGACCTTCATCTTCAAGAGACAAAGTTAGTGTTGCTGTTGGTGTTAGCAAAGGAGAGAAAATTATTGGTGGAAGGTGACGTTGATGGAGCTTTAAGATTTGAAATTTGAAAATGTATTAAGCAGTGAATGCAATCAGCATACTGAAATTTTAAGTCAAAATTTTAATTAAAAGTAGATACTTATGAAATGTTTGTCATATTTAGTAGGTTTTAAAGAAAGATGATGTTTTTTATCATCCCGTTCTCCCAGAAAATCACTCCTGATCATTCCCCTGATTTGAGAGTAGACGTCCAGTGAGAGAGTGGCTTAACCAACGGTACCCTGATGGCAAATGGATTGATAGACGAGGTTCAAAAGAGTGGCCGGCAAGATCTTTCGACTTGGCTCCTATTGATTTTTCCTTTGGGGCCACTTAAAAACTCAACCTTACCAATACAGAACCCCGCTTGAAAGTGTTAAAGCCTCAAAAATAGAATAACACTGGAATTGAGGCGCATTACCAGACAAACTTTCCTCAATGTCCGAGAAGAACCTCAAAATAGACTTTTTTATTGTCTTGCCAATAACGGCGCACATTTTGAACACTTAATTAAATAATAAGTTGCATTACTATAACGTTTTTCCACCTAACTCGCAAACCGATTACCACGGTTGGATAGGGAATTTAACGCTATTTCCAACAATGTATATTACCCGATGTAGTGACATTTGACATTTCAAAGTGATGTTGACTGGAGGGGTGGAGAGTTTTGCGGGTGGAGGTCAATTGGTCAATAGCAAAAATTCTGTCAAATGTGTACCTACTTAATAAACTTTCCCTCGATATTAGATTAGAATGACGTGTTTTTTAATTGTCAAATCCTATTTCCCTCAAAATATAAGCAGAGACATTTGGGGTGGTTCGTTTTAAAATGAAATCCATGTATAGACAAAAGTTTTGTTATACCAGTGGCGAATCCACGGGGGGGGGGGGGGGGGATTAGTGAAGTCCCCCCCCCTAGAACCTCAGAATTCATAGATTTTGCCAGTATAGTTCATAGAAAAATGTTACGCCTAAAAGTAAAAGTCAAGTACGTCTAATCTCCCTCCCCCAAAAAAGGTATCTGGATCCGCCACTGCATGGTCATACAATAGGTAAATCTTGCACTATATGAGTAGGAAAACAACGAGATTGATAAAGGGCGTCTATATAAGGTATTCCTCCAATTTTAATTAATTTTTAGGTTCGGGCCTTATTAAACTCGAAGAAAGGATTTCGTTGATGACCAATTTCGTTGAAAATAAACCTTCCAATGATGTAATCCTTCTCGATCCGAATGGAAAAACCTGGCATGGTGACGAATATATGACACAAAATGGTTTACAGTTTACTATAACACCGTTACTTTTGATTTTAAGGTTTTGCGGAACAGGACGAATGTCTATTGATTCCCGAACACGCATTTTACCGCTCTATTGGCAAAGATTTGGGCAAGGGTCGGCCGCGTCAACAATCATTGCCAACAAACCGAGCAAGCGTCAATAATTCCGACACGAGTTCGAGTAAAAGCCTCAAATATTCCGATATAAGGGACGTTGAAAAGCAAGTGTTTGCTAAAACGAAAAAGACGCCTTCGAACCTGCAACTAGATAGTTCCGAGTGGTATCAGGAATATGTAGATTATAAAAAGACTTACGGTGACATCGTTTGTAAGGCAAAGAACACCGGAGAAATGTCTCTTACGGCCGAAGAATACGGTTGGTATATCCATTACAAGGAATTCGAGAAGAAGTACATGGCGCTGATGAATAATTTCAAAAACAAAATTAGAAATAAGGGTCCTTCGCCCGACAAGTTATTCAAAATGCTCTATTCTGAAGAAGAAAAGACTAAAAACAAGCCTGTTCCCGTATTTTATCCGCATGAAGCTAAAAGCGACTGCAATTCAAATTGCGAGTGCTAATAAAATTGTACTGATTTGCACTACTAAACTTCATTCAAGAACCATCATTCCTCCTTCTTCATTCTTGCTGTAATAAATTCATTCAAAAGCATTTATCTCATTCATAAATCAAACGCTACAGCTTTTCCTACTTTCCCCTGTATGTAATATGTTTTTCAGATATTAATGCCGCAAATAAAATAAAGAAGACCCTTATTCTATGTAACCTCTAACTTTACCACTAACCTAACTTTTTCCTAGTAGTTTGACCGAGAACATGAAACCCCACAAATTATTAACGTTTAAGCAGTTCAGAGCATTAAGTTTATCTTGTTGCGACCTAAAAAAGGTACAGCCCGAACAGTTAACCACAAAAGTTAAAAACGTAAGCTCACAACAATGGCTATCCAGGCAACTTTCCGATCCCTATGTGGAGAAAGCCAAGATGATGAATTACAGATGTAGAAGCGCATTTAAACTTATAGAGATAGATGATAAATTTAAAATTTTGTGCCCCGGCTACACCGTAATCGACTGCGGAGCCTCACCGGGGTCTTGGACGCAGATTGCTGTTCAACGAGTTAATGCAGCTTCGTCAAACAAGAATGCGCCTCAGGGAAAGGTGTTAGCCATTGATAGACAGCTTATATATCCCATAGAGGTAAGTTCTTGCTCTTGTATGACTTTTAGAACTGTTACCTTGCCCCTATCAACTTTTAGGGTGCTCTTATTTTTGGCAACACCGACTTCACTGAGTTGGAATCACAAGAGAAGCTGCTCAAAGCTTTAGGAGGAGAAAAAGTTGACGCAGTCATATCAGATATGGCACCGAATGCAACTGGAATCAAAGACTTAGATAACGAAAACATTATACAACTTTGTTATGCTGCTCTCAAGTTTGCTCTACAAATTTCTAAGAATGGGGCATCGGTATTGGTCAAAATGTGGCAGTGCGGAGAGACTAAAAGGTTAGAGGATGATACGAGAAGGTTCTATGAGAATGTTAGGGTTATCAAGCCAAAATCTAGTAGATCTGATTCTACAGAGCTTTTTATTTTGGGGAGGGGATTTAAAGGACTAAAAGGGGGTTAAATATTTTTGTTGCGCGCGATGGAGAAGGAGAAGGCAATATTTTCCACTAGGAATTTATGTTTATGCTTGAAAATCATGAGTTTTGAGTTAGAACTCAAAGATAAAAAGCATCGATTCTCATATAAAATCTTGTACTTTGGATTAAATAAATTGACTGTGCTAAATATTGTCTTTATTATACAACAATAGAAACCCATATGATACTAGAGCACATGATACAAAGAATCTTTGTATCATGACTAGAGCAGTACCTACTCCTATTATAAAACACAACAATTATTTAGGGGTCAAGACTGCAGTTATTTTCCATGGCAAGCAGAAAAACATTTCGAGATGCCTCTGGGGGCAGATACGTACAAAATTACAATTTTTTAGGCAAAATATATAGAAAAATTCCTTTTTTCTTGATACAAAGTAATTTAGGATTTGTTTGACAATATAAACAAGTTACTAGTTTACGTCGTCACAGCAAGGTAAAGCTGCACAAAACCCACAAAACGTTACAGAGGTTAGTTCAGGATGTTAAATGATCATTTTATTAGTTTTTCTGATCTCATGACGACATAACGTCGTAGCGATCGGTAAAGAGGGAACGGTAAAAGCTTTTTTTCTGCAGCCGTCTCGAAAATAAAATTTTCGGTATGATTTATTAAATCGAAAGTACCACTTAACACAAATGGTACCGAAAGTAGCTATTTTCGGGACGATTTTTTTCACTTTCGAAACGATTTCTTTACTTTCGGAACGATTCTTGTTACTTTCGGGACGATTTGGGTATCTATGTAGGCGGCTTTGACAATCAATAACATGAACTTTGTATTTTATTATGACAGCGCTTGTCATGTTCCTAACATTGGTGTGTGTTTTTTCGCTTTTTAAATCCAAAAAATGAAAATCAGTATTGAAAGTGAGGCTGAAATGATTCCACATAAGATTATTGAATTTGCCAAAGCGTCTACTTATAAATTATTGCCGGTAAAGTCAAGAGAGAGGCATGAATTGGTCTACAATTTATTAATTATCGTATGTAAGATTGTTTATATAAAGTTATTCATACGTTATTATCCATCGATATCCTTTTTAACATACAAAGCGGCTACAGAAAAAATATTGTACGTAACACGATCCAAAAGTGATTTTACGGGATTCGCAGGATTCCCTACGGCTCGTCCTGGAAAGTTCCTACTCATCCCGTAAAATATCACTTTCGGAACTTGTTACGTAAATTACTATTACCAGTCCCATCTGTTGTTTTTCCGGTCTAGTACAGGAAATTAGATTTTTCAAAATAAAAAACTGATCAAAAAGGGGCAGGTTTCTGGATTAATGCGTAAAAAATATTTATAATTAGTAAAAAATAGGAGAAATACGCGTCAAGATGGGAAGAAGAGCTATGCAAAGCAAAGAGTCCATTAAGTCCAGTGGTTTGGCTGGACTGGATTTCAATGGTCTAGATAGGAGACCATGCCATGAAGAG
The DNA here is from genome assembly GCA_963920685.1 of Polydrusus tereticollis. Taxonomy (NCBI): domain Eukaryota; kingdom Metazoa; phylum Arthropoda; class Insecta; order Coleoptera; family Curculionidae; genus Polydrusus; species Polydrusus tereticollis. Next base: position 12,556,930 of record OY987333.1, read on the forward strand.
ACATGAAAGGAAGAAGAGGAAGAATTAACCTCTCTCTTTTGTTGAGTAGTTTTTCTATTTTATTTTCAGAAAAATGTCCAATTTACAGTGGATAACTTTAAATTCCAGGTAAATATATATTTTCATTATATTTCTTTTTTAGTAATTTGCCTTATCTCAAAAATTCACTATTATTCTCTAATATTTAAATATTTAATCCTCCATTGATAATTTTATTAAATTAATGCCCGCCTGTATAGGTTGCTGTTAACTCCAATGGTCAGTTTAACCGGTGGAATGGACACGGGTTATTGGGCAATCCTCGGATTAAACTGTACCCTCGAATTGTCAACCGAACCTATACAACCACGAACTTATTAGTTTCTAAGTTCATATGTACAACTGGGCATACAGCTGCACTTTCTAATCTGTCACGTGTCCTCGAACGCCAATCAGAACGCGTTACGTCATTATACTCAAGGAGAAATTTGAGGAGGGTTCATGCAAAAGCCCACATATCCATTTTTTTTTAAACCAAAGTCAATTTTTGCCCAGATTTGTAGTTTTTGGTATGAAGCAAGAACCCATAGTATTTGCTGTTCAAACCTACCGAGTTCCCTCAAAACAGGTCATATCCAAACGACATTTAACAAAACAATAAATCCCAAAACGTTGTGTTTACAGTTTCATTTAAAAACAAGACACTCTCTTACACAACTTTACAAAATAGTTCTTGCCGTTTCTTTCGAGTTTGTAATAAATGGGACATGTCCGCCTTTGCATGAACCACCCTCATTTACTTCTTATAGAAAATTAGTTTTATTTTTTGTGAATCATTGCCTTTCTCTAAAATGTTTCCTTTCTTGGTGGTAGCGCTAATAACTCCTTTGTATTCTTTGGGTGATAGTTCACTCCAGCCCTTTCTTGCAAGTTGTAACCATTTTATCCATATATTTGGCCAATGCAGCACAGAAATAAATAGTTTTGTATTACATTCACAATGAAGGTAGATAGGTTCTCTATACAGTATTGCATATGTATATTTTTAGCAATATTTTTTGAAAAACAAAATAGTTTGTTCTTAACTTGTTTCATTTGAGGAGGATGATGTCACACTCTCCACCTGACCTCTGATTGTCGGCAAACTTTAAATTCGAATATTCTTATTTTAGGTATTTATTGGTAGGTATACCCCAGACCTAGATTTTTTTTGTACGAATTTTCTCTTTCAGTTTTTATACTTGAATACAAACTAAAATACAGCACTTTTTATAACTTAATCTTTTAGGCTACAGCAAGGTGTAACTCTTATAAACAACCTCAATGCTAAAAAATTCGAGTTGCTGTTAACTCACATAATAAACTCGGATGGCGACGACATCTTTTCAGAAGATGAATTACGTAAACTTCAGGAAACCCTAAAACTGAAAGAGAATCAATTGCAACTTCTGTTACAAAGTATCTCCTATATTTTTAAACAAAGTAGCAAAGTTATCGTAAAGCCCACAGATTTACAAAAGCAACTTTTGGAAGCTTTAAGTTTTGACCAAGAAAAGGCGGAGATTTTTGTTAAGGAGTGGTCTAAACAAACAAAGAAAGATTTGGGAGAATTCGAGAATAGGGATAGGCTTGATAATATCTCTTGGGAAGTAACTTTACAGACAGGTTCAGATCTGGGTCGTGAACAGGCTATTCCTAGTGCCAGAGTTGAATTAGGTTTATCTAAGGTAAGCTTTGTTTTGGTATATACAATGTATGTCAACAAATATGGCGAGTAGATTTTTTCTACACTATAAAACTGACAAAATTGTCTCAGTCATCAAAAATCCACAAATGTCCAGTCAACCTGAAAACATTGCACATTGTGGTGTGATTGCTGCACTATTTATGGTAAAGTATTTTATTTCAAAAATTGTTAAAGCTATTATTGTAGTTGCTCTTTTTTAGGTCAATGATTTCAGTGAAAAGAATAAAGTTATAATGGAATTAGGGGAGGAAGAGTTGCAGCAACTTTATAGCAATTTAGAAGTAATTCAACTTAGATTGGACAATATTGCTAAGACATAAAGATGATATTTTTGACTGGAACATCCTTAGTTCAAATTTTGAAAGCTTTAATTTTTAAAGGAAAACTGTTTAGGATATAAATAATAAACAACATTTTTATAACATGTTTATTTTACTTTCTCTGGTATTTTTTCAAACTTAAATTGATTGGTAGTGTCAGGTTCTATAGAAACTTGACTTGCTAACAATGTTTGCATCATGCCTTGAACTATAGTAAGTTCTTTTGATAATTCTTCTTCTTGTTTTAAAACCTGATGGAGCTGAACTAAAAGTAGGCCTAAAATAGAAATTGTAATTCTTGAAGGCCTCTCAACAAAATAAAAGTCTACACTCACAAGATCGCTTACCTATATCTGTAGGTAGCATACCAATACAGTCTGATATAATATCCAAAAATTCATCCGCTATTTCTATAAGAAATCTGGTAAACCTTAAATCTGTAATGTATCTAAAAAATATATGTTGAATAATCAGTGTAATGCTATTTAAAAATTGTTGATTTTTACCTTATAAAAAACCTAACTAATTGTTTAATCATCTTGGGATCCCTTTCTCTCAAAGCTTTATTAAGAGCTTTCCTCTTTTGTAATTCCCTTAATACTGCAATAGTTCGCTCAGGGTGTTTGTTAGCAACAAAAGGTATCAAAGCGGCACTCAATGCTTTAGAATACTCAAATTTTCTTAAGAAATGGTCATATTTTGCTTCTTTATCGTGTCTGAAACCACAAATATTAAACCTATTACACTTTGTATTTTAAAAGCTAAGTATTTTAGGACAGACTGTTGTATAATCAAAGACAGTGGCGGCTGGTGCATAACCGCTGCAGTGCTGCAGAGCTCCCAAAAAAATGAAGAAAAATAATAATAATTACATAACCTATAAAAAATATTTCATTTTAGTTGTATTAATTCTTGCTCGAATTGTTTTGCCAGCTCTAGGCTCGTGTGTGTGGCGGACTGTACATACCGCGGCGATCGCCAAAGTAAAGTCGACCAATGGAATATCGTACCGACACTACCCTATCGCTGAATTATTTTTGATCTGGGCAACACGATCGGGCTCGGTGAGCTCCTTCGAACACCTGCGCGCACTTCGCTTCCCTCGTAACGGTCTAAAACAAAGCCGTGATTTAACTGGAGAGTTCGCTGCATTTAGTCCAGCGCAGTGCGGTTCGCGGGATACGGTATTGAATAGTATCGAACGAATTTTTACGCGACTGTTTAGTATACGGCGGGTTTAACTTAAAAACAATAATAATTGAGTGCGGGGGTGGTTTTTGTGTATTGCTGTGACAATTATTAACTGTGTAGTGTACTATGAAAGTGGCCTTCAATTTAATTTTGATTATAATAAAGTACTGTTTCGAAAAAAAATTAATGTGAAGAGATTTTTTAAATATTCATACGAAGAAAAAATAGAAGTAAAAGCAAAAGGTAGACCATTACCAGATATTATTATTGAAAAATCTAGTGTAAGTAGAGGAAAAAGCTATACACGTAAATTTAATAGAGACATTTATTTAAAAAATGAATGGATTTGTGGATGTAACAACAAAAATGCTTTATACTGTTTTCCCTGCTTACTTTTTGGTCGTGGTCGCCCTATGCCCGATTTAAATATTAAAACTGCTTGTAAAAGCCGTGGCAAAATTTATAATTAAAATTTTTATAAATGGGCGTGGTACAAAAAAAATTTTTTCCGTGCCGCGTTATTTTTTTTTATCTATGCAGCACATCTACTAATAGAGTTCACGAGCCGCCACTGATCAAAGACATTAGAACTAATGTATAATAAATCCAAACTTTTCGCGTTTGTAGATTTTTAAATTCAATTGTTTCTAAAAACTGTTAATTGGGCTTGTTTTACAGGTGCAAAATGAGCAAGTTCTCACTTTTTTGATCCCATGACTCAAGTTTTACAGTGTAAGTACCTACTTACTTTAATTCTGGCACAACTTCATCAACCCCAGCTGGTACTTCATTGGCTGCGTATTGATAAACCGACTTTTTGAGTACTTTCTTGGGCTGTGACTCTTCTGTTCGCCTTTGAACTGCTATTATTCCATCTACTAAGCCTGCAGCTACTGTTGAGTCATCTTGTGAAACTCCCAAACTTAATATAGAGTTTGGAAAATCAAGGGTATGAATGACCTGCAAAAACAGAGAAGTTTATGAAATTAATGTGTAACAAAATAAGTATAAATTTATCACCTTAAATGTGCTGACATCAAATATTTTTACATGCCTATCTAAACTTCCAGACAACAGTCTCTGGCCATTAGACCCCAACCTCAAGCAGGTCACTGTTTTGTGGTGCTGAGCTAAAGCGCCTCTTAGTTTTCCACCAGCAAGAACGTCCCAAATCTAAAGAAACAAAGAATTAAATCTGAAGAGAGTAGATGTCATATGATATACCTTTATATCCGTTCCACCAGCACTTAAAAACATTCCCCCACTTGGCATGAACAGAAGTGATTCTATAGGACTTCCATGATCCATTGTCATCACTTCCTTGTCAGTTCTTAAGTCCCACATTTTTACAATTTTGTCATAACCTCCGGATAAAATTATGTTAGGAACTTCTGGATTAACTATACCAGCCCTTAAACATCACAAGATAAGTACAAAGTATTCCCAATTAACTTACCCAATAATGTCCAACCTTTACTGTTTTGTGTTTTACCTTATGTAATCAGTATGGCCCTCAAAAGTATGCAATGTATTTTCTGTGGATACATCCCAGACCTTAACTGTTTTATCATCAGAAAAGGATGCAATTTGAGGCTCTTTTTGTATAAAAGCAACTCTGTGGACTGGTGCTGCATGCCCCTTAAATAACCTAAAATAAAAATGGTTCTTTAGTGTGATTAAAAAGAAAAGTTAGTCCGGTGTTTAAATTCAATTTTGAACCCTTATTCAATATTCCTATTTACCTTAACATACTCTTAGTAGATACATCAAATAACTTGACATTTTTCTCTTCTCCGCCAGCCAAGATAAGCGTGCCATCGCTTCTAAACACGGCCCCATAGGCATTCTCTCTAAATCTGGATAGATTCTTGACGACTAGTTTCGTAATAGGATTGTACACTTGAACTCTTACAGAACATGTAACAGCGAAATAATGCGGTTCTTGGGGCGAAAAATCTATGTGATCAATGGGACCAAATTCTTTTACTAACACAGGTTGCTAAAAAAAAGAAAGTATACATTCATAACCTAAATAAATATGTTTGCCATAATACCCATGACTATTAATCACTTACCCCTAGTTGTTTCCAGTAAATGAAGTCGGGAGTAACTTCCGGGCCCCCTTTTTCATAAATTTTAGTATTTAATCTTTTAAAATTCGACATTTTTTGCTAATAATTTAATTTTGAACATGTTTACATTAAACACGTTTTGTTTGACGTTTGACTTTGACACTTACAAGTTTTTTGGGTTGCCTGTACCAGCAGGAAATTTAAAGGGGAATCCCATACCTAGGCACTTATTTTATTTCTGTACAGGGCTAATACTTAAAGAAATGAGGCACTTTGAAAACTTTTATTTTAAATCTATTAAGTATAGTGTTGGGTTGGGTCTATACATAAGTTATTTGCATTTCTTGGCTTTCGTCACTTTCATTAATTAATTTAGGAAAATAATATTCCGATTTTATTCCGGGATTTTGATCAGTTCCAAGAGGCGGCGGCTGGTTCCTGTAGATACTTGGGTATATTAATATAGGAGTCGGTTTCATCGACATTTATCAGTTCCTGATTATTGGTGTGATAAATTCGAAATTGTCTACTTTGAGAAGAAAATGAACATCCTGGGTTGTGATCATCATCAAGCAGCATAGTTTCTGAAAAAAAAACATTCTTCATATTGTTTTTACCACCTAACTCATTAACACAAAAGTATAGGGGATTCGATATATTCTTGACCCTTAAAAAAATTTTAAGACCAACTCATATTGTGTACCTAACACTATTTTTTCTATTCACTCAATCATAGACAGGAGACAAAGCTATTTCTGTTCCTACAAAGATCTCGCTTAAAAAGGTTTTTGTAATAAAAATCTGTAAAATGAATTCCACGGCCTAATTGATTTTACGTGCGAGTTCATCGCTCTAGAGGTGGTGGAGGAAACGGCTATAAAATGGTCAAACGCGAGAAAATTGTGGCTTTTTGTTTTTATAAGTTCATATAGACTTTTATTAACTTAATAATTTCTTTTTGGAATAATAAAGCACTTCTTTCAAGTGGTCAATAAGTAAATTAGGTAAATAGGTAGTTTTATAAAAAGTAAGATAATTTTACATTTTCCTTATAAAGCCGAATAAATCATAAGTGTGCTAAAGCAGTACTGAAAAAGGGCACGTTTTCTATATAACCTTATTTTCAGGTCATCAACCTCCCAAAGATAAATTCAATTAAGGGATCGAAAGCCAGCTAATAGAAAAGAGGGATGAAACTACCTGTCTGGTATTTGTTACGTAACTTTCAATTGCTCTGGACATTGACTGTTAACTGCCAAAGTGTTTTAACATGAACCGTACGAGAGTACTACTATATTCCGACAAGAAAAGATGCAGAACAATTTAGAGACTAAATATATATAATTATTTTTTAAATTGTATGTTGTCGAAAAAATGCAAGAATGTTGAAATCGTTGCTACCATATTATTTATGAAAAAATATCTTGATCGTATTAATGCGATAATAAATAAAAGTATGCAACTTCTTTTAGGTGTGTTTTACTTGATCAACCATTCAACAGACTTACATACAGAGTTCGTAAGCAAGAATACTTATATCCACATTCAAATCAGAAATTTATGAAAACTAAATGAGCTTACATTAATTAAATAATTTCAATTAAATACTGGGGCGCGATACCTTTATATATCCGCCACACAAACCTTGAGTATCTGATTCACTCCCATTGGCGCCGTCTTCAATCTTTTCTAACAATTTTCCAGACGTTACAGTTTCAAATTTACTCCAGTCTATTTCAAAAGAATCGACGTGTTTATTAAAGGACACTACGGACTCAAATCGCTGACCCCAAAGAATTTCACTTGCTAGATAACTTGAGGTTGTTTCAATAGAAGCACCTGCAAAAAGGCCCTTGTAATTTTAAGTGATATAATTTAGGTAAAGTATAAGATATGATAGGTTTAGGTTTAGGTAACTATCTTTTAGTACCTGTGCTCTCCACCGTTGCATTTAGTATCACAACAATCTCAACTTTTTGCTTCTTCAGTTTTTCTGGTACTGTAAAGTCATACAATGGTGAATTTTCATCTATTTCATGGTAGATAATTAAAGGCCACAGTAAAAATAGACTACTGTCTCCTCCATCAGCTTTAAGTGATAATTCTGAAATAAACCCAGGCGATGCAATAATAATATATACAATAAAATGTGTCTAGTTATAATTTGTTTACCTGTTTGAAAATTTTTTAGCACATCTCCTTCTTTGGTAACCTCGGTCTTAATCAGAATTGCCCTTACCCCTACTCCTACCAGTCTACTTCTTCTTATGTCTCCTACTCTGAACATGAAACACAATTTTCCATCGTGACGGGACATAACTGCGTTTTTGGAGAATTGTACGGTATTGGTGGCGAATTTAGCTCGAGCCAGTTTTGCAAACACGATACCTAAAATCCCAATTTTATTGTTCACTTTTCAAACAAATTACTTATATTTTGTTAGTAAAGTCCTCTATGAATCGCTATACGAACGCCGAGATGACTGCTTTGTAATTCATCCCAAAACATTGATTCGCCCACCTTTAAGTTAAATAAAAGCAATCCAAACCGCTTGGGAAGATTGTGCATAAATAGGTCATTACATGTTGCCAAGTTTTTATAGATTTCACTGAAATTTCCATAAAATTTACCGCAATTGGCATGTCATTAAGGGGCTTTTCACCCTACGGTACCTGTTTTACTTAATTTGGCAACGCAGGTAGGAAAAACCCATGTCTAAAGGCTCTCGCAGCACGCTTTCTTATCGCCTCTAACTAACATTCAGTGTCGTAGACAAGTTTCAATCAAGAGGATATTAGCAATTCAGATTTATTATTTTGGTGGTTATTCAAAACAGCAAATATTATAATGCAGGCGAGTTCTTCAAGTGATAGTAACCAACAAGTTACAAAACGACGTCGTTTAAAACCTGGGGAGCGTACAATGGTAAAAAATGTGTATGAGGGAATTCTAAGTACCTACATACAGTGGAATATCATTCACTGATGCAGCAGAACTTTGTGCCATATTGACTAAGACATCTTGCCGTACTGTTTATAGAACTATCAAGGACAATAAGAATACTAAAGTGTCCGATCAGAAGGAAACGAGAGGACGGAAAAATATTTTTATTAATCAGCAAACAAAGTTAGCCATTCGTCCGAAAGCGCATGCATTTTTTTTTTAAATGAACTTCCGAATTTTAAAAAAATTTCTGCCGAAATTGAAAGGGATGAAAATATTCAAAAAATTTCACGAAAAGTTCTAATGCGTACGCTACGAGAATTGAATTTTCGATTCTTAAAACGAAATCGCAAAAGTCTTTTGGTGGAAAAGCTTTTCCACCAAAAGACTTTTTACGGACGCGACATGGTTAAATGAAGGACATACTGTGAATTACATTTGGCAAGATCTCAACACTAAAGATACATGTAACGGCTTCAGAAAAAGGTCGTCGGTTAATTATAACCCACATCGGATGTAAGTGTGATCAGTCAATGAGGAGAAGATGGTATTCTTGTATCCTAACTGGAGGTGGTCAGTTCGTGTAGAATAAGATTTTTAGATTTTAAAATTTAGAATAGGTACTTTTTCTAAATCTTTTTTAGGTATGCCTACCAAAATGTTCCTGATTATAGTATTGCTTGGCTGATAATTTCCTTACCTATAGTAAATGAGTCGATGATCATCCCAATGATACATTGAAAGCACAATATAAAAATTGCTTCTGGACATTCTTCGGTGATTACTCTTAAACCATATCCAGTCGTATGTTGAGTTTCCAGAGAGTACAAGAAGCAAGAGTGGAATCCATAAATATTGAGAACGCATGGTGTCCATCCTAAAAAATAAGGCAGCAGAATAGAATAAAATGAGCTATTTCATTATATTCTAATTCTGAATGTACCTGTCATAGGTTGACGTAGGGGTAGATGCTCTTCCTGTAGATCTCCATGGACGAAAGCTATCAACCACCATATTAGAGCAAAAAATATCCAGCAGCCAAAAAACTCAACAGCTAAAATAAAATGCCTGTACATTTAGATTTGGTTAAAAGGTTTTTTTTTCATCAAGATCGAAATTAAGTTTATGTTATATACCAATGAATTGGACGGTCCACCGCCATTGTGCGTCCATGAGCGTGGTAAAAATATCTTGTAAATATCTCCATCCACTTATTTTAGACAGTTTGGTCCTAATTATATTTTTATGACCATTTTTAAATACAGCTCTTCTCAAATGTATGTGAGATCTCCACTGTAGCCAAGGATTTCTAAAAAACAGTAATTATGGATTTTCTTATTTAATTAAAAGTGGTGGAACATGAGAGCTCACAAACTTGTAATAAAACACAATTTTACGCTTACTTTCCAATTTCCTCGCCCTTTTTTGACAACCACTCCATATTTGACGTCATTATCACTTATTTCAGGACAAGACTCTCAACCAGAACTGAAAAGGCTTCCAGTCATAAAATTATATATTATGGTTGAAAACATCCTGTACTATTAAGGATCTAATATTACGTACAAGTTTACACCAATAAACTTTTTACTGCTGGAGGATCAAATCTTTTAATTTTGAAGTCATAAAAAGTTTTAGCTTTCTTGCTTAATGCAAGAGAGTAATAAAATGTAAATTTGCAATGACAGGGCCTATTAAGCAGGGTGAACAACTTAAAGGTTGCATTGTAAAAATGTCAGGTAAATTGTAATAACAGTTTTTAAAAATTCCGTATTTTAGACCTATACACAACCCCAATCGGTCCTTAATTAGGGTCACCCTAATTTACATACAAAAGAAGAAAGACGAGTTTGGTGAATGAAAGTATTGTAACGGCGGAGTTACTACGGGTAGTTTATTAGAATAAAAGTATAACAATAATTATACTTGATTATAATAAAATTATAGAGAGGCAGATAATTGAGATATTAATTATTCTAATATTAAGTAGATAAAAACTTATATAGAAGTAAGAATAATATAAAAATAGATAAATTGGAATAAATATTAATAGTTATAAAAAAAATCTACTATGTACAGGGTTATCCAACCAAGACTGGACAAGGCGATTTTTTGACTTTTCCTGTACTTTTATAAAAAAACTGAAATAGCCATCTTAAGTCATTTTCTCCCGCGAATTCGAATATCTTCAGCAAAAAACAATTGAACATCAAACAAAAGTACTAGGGGTCACTTTGATATTTTTTTAAATGGGATGCCGTATTTTTAATGAGCTTATCCGATTTCTCATATAAATTTTGATCTAAAATGTTGGATTTTTAATTCAAAAACGCCTTTTTTCTTCAGTTTTAAATTCGGAAAATGTTCGTCTACCGTAAGATTAATACCTGATAGATGGATACCCGTTCCACCTGTTCACCCTTTAACCTGCTTTAAAGCGTCCGTCAGTTAGACAAAATAATCAAGTTTCAAATTTCTATATATTTTTCACGAATTAATTACAAATTTAGTAGTTTTTGCAAATCTATAATTGCTTACGTATAAAAAAAGTATGACATATTAGAAAAAACTATAAACTAAAGTGAATAACTTTAATCTCAATAATATAATTGTTCTATGTGTCCTCCATTATTTTCAAAACATGACCGATGCCCCCTTTTCAATCTCTCCAAAGAATCTCTTACAATATTTTGGTCCTGGTTAAGTCTATTAATTTCATTTATAATTTTTTGTTGAATGTCCTCCAGACTTCTGTTGGGTCGTTGATAAACTACATTTTTTAAATGACCCCATAAAAATGTATCCATTGGCGTAATATCGGGGCTATTTGGTGGCCAATGAATTGTTCCGTTACGGCCAATCCACTGATTGTAACGCTCGTTTATGTATGTTACCACTTCTCGAACTGCATGAGGCGGAGCACCATCCTGCTGCCAAATGATATTGTTGTAGGCTTGCAATGGCAACCTTTCCAAGAAATCCTCGATATCGTTATGAAGAAAATGGAGGTATCTTTGGCCTGTTAAAGAGCCACGATAAAATAGTGGTCCAATAATTCGATTTTCTAACATCCCACAGCAAACATTAAGTGAGCTCCAACCTTGAAACTTTATCATTTCATATCTATGAGGGTTAACTGCTGCCCAGTATCTTGTATTTTTCCGATTGTATACCCCCGATGTTGTAAATGACGCTTCGTCACTCCATAGAATTTTATTATATAAATTATAATCTTCGTCTTGCTCTCTCATCAGCATTGAAGGAACAAATCGAAATCGCAGTTCTTTTTGAAGCTGTGTTAAGTATTGAACGGGAAGGATGCAATATGGTTTTAGACCACATTTTTTTAAAGTTCTGTGAACTGTTCCATAGCTTACTCTCCGGATCCCTGGACCATACCTTACTTCTCGTACCGCTTGCGGAATAGAACTCTTCGGATTTATAGTAAAATATTGAACAATAGCTCGATCCCTTATATTCCGTCTTTTCATCTTTCTTGGCTTATCTTTCAATGTCTTACTTTCTTCAAATAGGGTCTTAATTCTGAGAATTGTATCCACTGAAATGTGTCTCTGGAAACTCTCAAAAAATGTTCCTTGTGTTTGTCGAGCATTCTCTCCACTTTTCTAATATAATTTTATTACATTTAGCCGTTCTTCTAAAGAATATTTCATTATTTGTAATTAATTCGTGAAAAATATATAGAAATTTGAAACTTGATTATTTTGTCTAACTGACGGACGCTTTAAAGCAGGTTAAAGGGTGAACAGGTGAAACGGGTATCCATCTATCAGGTATTAATCTTACGGTAGACGAATTTAAAACTGAAGAAAAAAGGCGTTTTTGAATTAAAAATCCAACATTTTAGATCAAAATTTATATGAGAAATCGGATAAGCTCATTAAAAATACGGCATCACGCACTTACTCCATTTTTTACAATCCACTCTCTTTACCTACTCCCTCTTGCAAGAGGTTTCCAACGTCTCTTATTTTAAAAGTGGTGTTATGCCTTGCAACAAAATCTTTTACTTGCGCTCACACCAATTCTATGGGGTTTAATTTACAGTGATATGGCGGAAGGCGAGGTTATATTTCGTGTGAAGTGATTTCGTCGACAACAAATTTCGTACAAAGAGGTTTATTCAACTTTAGAATCTCCACTATAGCTCCTTTTTTAGCATATCTTTATGAAATGGCTTCTTATTTACAGTAAGCAAACAAATGATGTCATTTTTTTTCCAAGAAGACGTTGGCATTTTTCAGATTTTCTTGAGTGTAGCTGGCATTATCCATGACTATAACAGACCAAGGAGGAATAAGATCTAGCATTTGTTGAGAGTATTCTTCAAAGATATCAGCGTTCATGTCTTCATGATAGTCTCCAGTCCGTTTTGATTAAAATGCTAGTAAGCCGCCATCGACAAATAAATTTTTGCTACCACTGCCTGCTAAACTTTACCAACGGTATAACCTTGATTTAACCAAGTTTCATCCATATAACAGATATTCCTGTTTTCCCTTCGAAACTGTCTAATCCCTCAAATATCGTCATCGCTAGCAGATGATTTCGTCTTTCTCTATTAAAAGTGATTTTCTGTTTTGAATTTTTTCATAACAAAAATCCATTTCCTTCAGAGTTTTCCATAGTTTCTTCTTACCCATGGCTGGAATGAAATCATCCTTTTTCATTTCAGGCATTATTGTTGTCCAAGGTAGGTATTTCTTTTTTTAAGTAAAGCGAGTGTATGATTCTTTTCATCCTCATTTATTACAGTTTCTTCTCTTTCTGTATTTCTCTTTGGTGACCCGATGGAGCCGCGTTTATCCTCGTGTGCACAAGTCGGTATATTGTCGACTGTCCGACTCCAGTCATATTCGAACTATTTTTGCTACTCCGAATGTTATATGAAATAATAATTGGACTATGCCTATGATGTACTCGTAATAAAAAACAGACTATACAAACGAGTTTATAATTTTGCTCAAGTATCTTTGCTTGAGCTACCTATAAAGAATACGCGTAAAATAATGAACAACAAGAAATGTATATTTAAGTATAATTCTTTATATAACAAGTATCAGTTTACACATATATCTTTTAAATATATACAATAATATACATCCACCATAATTTTTTTTGTCACTGAGGTGTAGGAGTAACATCTTCGTCAAAATCTTCCAAACCTGGTGTTTCCGAATCCCATGTTTTTGTTTCATTTCTTTTCTGGGAACCTTCTTTATTTTCTGGCTCTTCCTGTGGTTTTTTATCTGGATATGGATAATTGCATATAGGTCCATACTGGGGTGGTGGAGGGACATGATGATGCCCATGATGATGCCCATGACGGAGATGAAAACGTTCTAAAAAAATAAAAGTTAGCGGTTATGGTTTATTTATCTCAGTAATCTGGTGTCAAATTCCTACCTCTATCGTAATGAGCAATGGCCCATTCGTAGTGATGACCAACAGGTATAATCCAATGAGTACCATTAAACGCTGGTTGGGAAGCATTATACAATTGTGGATAAATATTGTACTCGGATATATTTTGATGTCTCGGTCCGTGTCTGAGCGATCTTGCAAATCGATGACTGCTATAGTTCGTGTTGTAGCTGTTATTCCAGTGAGAACTAGTACTGCTATTCCACAATTCTGGTCTTGATCCATTGTCTAAGTGCCACTTCGGGTTCGTACTGTTTGCATAATTGACAGATCTTTTGTAAATCATTAGGTCATTAGGTGCGTTATACTGATTGCCATGCCCTTGTTGCCCTGTGTTATTCCATGGTTTAGTATACCCGTTAGAGTTACTCCAGGATGTATTGCGAGGTCTACCTCCTGTCTGTGACGGATAGTTTGGATTATTTAAATTTCCCTGGTAGTTGTTATTTCCACCAGGATTTACCCATTGCGGACGGGTACTATCATAACCTGACGGATTAGAATGGTGCCTGTTTGGATCAGAATTGTATCCAGATGGAGGTTCAGGTCTCCACCCTATTTCTCTTGGATTGGTCGCTTGATAGTACTGACCACCTTGATAACCGTTGGGATTTGAATCATATCCATTTGTATTTGGAGGTGGGGGGAAATTATTTTGATTACTCCATTGAATATTTCCTTGTGACCTGTTGCCTTGCGGATTATCCGGATACCGCGGGGCATATCGACCGGCGTCTGGATTGTTCCATTGGTTGTTCCTTTGTGACCAGTTACCATTCGGATTATCTGGATAAGCCTGGGCGTAACGGCCGTCATTTGGTTGCCTATGATTGTTCCCATTCGGATTATAGGTGTGCAGCGCCCTTATTAAACGGCGAAGGTTGATGCTGTTTTCAGATGCGGAGGTCTAGATTATAAGGTAGATATAGTGTTAAAATTCTAAACCAAATTATACAGCTGCAAAGCTACAGCAGCTATATGAAGTACATTTTTTATTGTAGCTATACAGGGTGTTTATTAAGCATACGGCAAATTTTCAAGGGCTTATTGCCTGGAATATTCTAAGAATATTTTGTTGTTTGATGATTTGCTTCAAAGATACAGGGCGAGAAAAATTTTCGACAAGACCAATTTTGATATTTTTTAAGTTCTTAATGTACAGGTCTTGCATTCTAGCTTGAGTTCTAAGATGTGTAGATGAGAGGAAAGGAGAGTCAGTGTACGACAGAGATACCTATCTACCTATCTACTGCGCACTTGAAGGTCAGAGCCCCTGCTATTTTGATCGACCTATAGTCGACATAAAAGTATGGCGTAGTACTCCAGGCTTACCGAGTACAAATTTTTTTTTTCTTCTAAATGCTGTGAAATTCAATATTTCTAGTATATATTTTTTTTTAACTGTTCAAAAATTATATCATTTTTTTTCTGCCTCAACCAATCGGTGGTCTGTTTTCAAAAGTAACATTTCAAGTCTGACATAAAAGCCTTTGTCAGATACTAGATGGTCTGGCAGAATTGATGCAATAATCCCTCTAAGATTTCAGTTGGGCGAAATTTACGATGCTCTTTATGAAATTTTATCCGGAAATAATTTTGACAATACTACAAAACATCAAGTTTGTGTGTATGGTAGTCTTGTGATATAAGAAGTGGATGTTGTTATTAAGATTCTGCAATCAAAAACATTTAATATTTCCCAGGCTTGCGAAAGTTTAAATAACCTCAATAAGTTTGTAAAACAATATCGATCTGACAAAGGCTTCGCAGTGACTTATTAGTAGATGCCGAAGAACTAGCTTCTTGCTTAAAAGTTGATGCAAAATTTATATCTGCAGAAATTTTAAGGCCACAAAAGATTAAGAAACAATTTTTTTACGAAGGTGACGACCAGCCGACTGAAAATCAAGTAATGAAATTTAAAGTAAATTGCTTTTTCGGAATGCTAGATATGTTACTTTTTCATCGTTCATTGTAGAATTTTGAGGATTTCGGCAAATATTCTGACCAAGATCAATTTAATTTTTGTAAAAAACTGAAAGAAACTGACTTAACTGACAAAGATCGAAACGAGAAAGATATAGACGGAACAGAACTTTTACACGAATTACAATTTCTGCAAAATGGCGACAAAAACGCGACGTAGTAAAAACACTTAATTATATTGCAATAAACAACCTAACCCACTCATTTCCAAGCATTGCGATTGCATTGCGAAATTATTAACCATTCCAGTTTCTGTAGCTACAGCCGAGAGGTTAGAAAATCTTGCTATCATTTCTATAGAGTCTGACTTTTTAAAGCAACTTGAAATGGAAAATCTTGTTAATGAATCTGCAAAAAGTAAAGCTAGAGAAGTCCAATTTTTGTAAGACCTCTCCATCATGTACCATGATCATGTATTATATGTTTCAAAATAATC
The DNA here is from genome assembly GCA_963920685.1 of Polydrusus tereticollis. Lineage (NCBI taxonomy): Eukaryota > Metazoa > Arthropoda > Insecta > Coleoptera > Curculionidae > Polydrusus > Polydrusus tereticollis. Next base: position 12,573,049 of record OY987333.1, read on the forward strand.
GCTATTTTATTTCTTTATTTTTTTTTCAATATTTTGAATTTTGAATATTGTACAACTTTGATACTGTTTTTGTTTCGTTACTGTTATTTCGTATTTTATTAATATTTTTTGTGTACTTCCTGTTTGTCCCAAATAAATATAGACATCAGTACTAAAAGGTATAGGCCTATAGCAGTGGCGTAGCCAGCATTTTGGGGCGGAGGAGTGTAGATTGTGGAGCTAAAGCGCCGCAAGCAAAAAATGTTGGGGACCACGCTCAAATTTCGTAGGAATTCACCTTCTTCATGCTCCTTAGGGAATAGGGGTCTGGCCCCAAATGAAGTTAAAATCCGCTATATAAAAAAATAATGTAAAAGTCTATAAACCCAAAATAACATATAAAACCAAACGTGTAGATTACAAAAAAATGAAGTCACTATTCAGTCAAAAAATAAATAATAACATACAAACTTTTCAAGAGCTAACTGATCTAATTAATCTATGTAGACAGGAGGCTGAATATTTAGAAGTAATTCGTTGCCATGAAAATAACAGATGGGTGAATAGTGGCCTCATAAATTTGATTAAGGATAGAGACAGGTTGTATAAAAAGAAAAAAAGGTTCCCTAGAAGTGACGTATTTGACAGTGAATATAATACCCTAAAAAATAAAATAACAAATAAAATTAAATCACTTAAAAATCAATATTTTAGAAATAAATGGTCCGAGTGCGGAACTGACCCAAAAAAGCAATGGCGTTTCATTAACAGTTTAGTTAAAGGCAAAAAAAGCACAACAAACATTGAAACTTTAGTGGTCAATAACATAACAATAGAAAATCAGATAGATATAACCAATGAACTGAATAATCATTTTTGTACTGTGGGCAAAAAAATTATAAGAGAATTAGACTCTGAAATAAATAATTTAGGATATGAAACTCGTCAAAACATCAAGTCTAGGGACATCCACTGCGATAAAACTTTATTTTTAGAGTTCTGCACTGAAGAGGAGGTTGCGAATATTATATTGGATCTAAAAAAATCCTCTGCTCCGGGGCATGATCGGATTACCGTTCATGATATACTTAATCTAAAAAATGGGCTAATCTCAATTCTAACCAAATTGATAAATAAGTGCTTTGAAACAGCATCCTTTCCAGATGAATTAAAAATCAATAGAGTGACTCCCATATTCAAGGCGGGTCCCAAATCCTGTATGAGCAACTATCGCCCTATTAGTGTAATTAGTGTTTTTGCAAAGATTTTGGAAACTGTAATAAAAAATAGAATGATGTCCTTTATAAGTAAATATATAACTATGGATGAATTCCAATATGGGTTCATCAAGCAGAGTAACACTCTTAGTGCAACTGTTGATCTGACAGATAACATCTCGTCAAAGTTAGATATGGGTAAAATAGTTATTGCAGTATTTGTGGACCTCCAAAAGGCATTTGATGTAGTTGATATAGATACATTATTAGACAAACTATATAAAATGGGATTTAGGGACAAAATGTATAGTATTATTAAGTCATACTTATCAAATAGGAAACAATATGTCAAACTAGATTCCTTTATAAGTGAAACCAAAATAAATGAGTGCGGGGTGCCCCAAGGTTCGGTTCTTGGACCTCTATTTTATTCCCTTTATGTGTTAAATTTACAATGTGCTGGATTGGTCGCTAATTATTATACATTTGCAGATGATACCGTATTGATGTATGATTTTGAAAATGCGAATGAAATGGAAAATATAGTGAATTTAGATCTTAGAAGGTATACAGACTGGCTCTTAAGTAATAAATTAAAAATTAACGCAGATAAAACGAAATATATGCTTTTTAAACAAAAAAATAAGTCTGTAACATTACCAAATTTAAAAATAAATAATATACAAATTGAGCATGTAGCAAAAATAAAATATTTAGGATTAATAATGGATAATCTGCTAAGTTGGTCAGAACATATAAATTATATATCTGGTAAAGTACTTCCGATGGTGAGTGCCTTATATAAAAACAGAAACTATCTCTCGCATAAAAGCAAACTAAATATTTACAATGCCTTCGTATTATCACGTTTTCGATATCTGATCCCCGTATGGGGCACATGTGGGACTACAAACTACAATTCTATGCAAGTACTACAAAACAAAATACTAAAAGTTCTATTTAATTATGATCCACTGACTCACACTGTGGATCTGTATGAGAATTTAAGAGTATGGCAATTACATAAGGTATTAAAATTTGAACAGGGCAAACTTATACACAGGATAATAAATAAAACACAAAAATCAAATATTAACATAATATTTTCAAGAGATATCCATACCCACAATACTAGATCACGAGAAAATGTATTCCACAATAATGTCAGAAGTAATAAAGGATTAAATAATCCTATATATCAGGCATCGCGAGAATATGATAGTTTACCAGAGAATATAAAAAGTATTAGAAATTACGGTAGGTTTGTCAAACACCTAAAGGAGTTTCTCAATGTGTCTTAGAACGTTTACATGAAAAATGTTTAGTTTATAAGAAATCGTACTGTTATTATAAAAATAATTCTCCTCAATACCAGTGTTTAAAAACACTGTCTAGAGGAATAGGGATATGTATATTGTAATTATTGTTATACTGTGTTAATAAATAAATTTTCAAAAAAAAAAAAATTTAATGTGATGGGACGCTCCCAAAGCCGGTTTCATTAAGTTTATTTCCATCGCTCTTCTTACTAAAAATAAAATAAGACCGATCTTGTTTTTTAAGAATTATTTTTTAAGTAGTAAAGGGGCGCCAGGCTAAGGGGACGGGGTCGGGGGGGGGGGGGGCGGTTGCCCTTCTTCGCCCCCCTGTGGCTACGCCACTGGCCTATAGTGTACTAACAATTAAAATAACAATATTGAATATATCGCCAGTTGTTTTGGGCTGAAATACCTGCAATAATGAAATTGGTGCGCTCAACTATACTAAAACAATTTACTCTATATATTTACGTAATTATAAAAAAAATACTAAGAACATTTTTTATTAAATGTGCTTTTATTTCACGAATGTTCACAGGCAAAAAATTGTAAATTTTGGGACCCAAGTAAACTATTGATTTCAAACTTAATGTTGTTTTGTTTTTTGGCAGAAAAGAGAGTCTGCTTCTAGTATTTAAGTTGTGGGTTATGGACAGGTTATTGATTTTTAACATAAATTTACTAACAGTTAAAATATAGACATCTAACATTCAGTACATCTCCAGAATAGAGTAATGAGGTAGTAGAGTTTAGGCGTTTTAAATATGATTTTTAAAATATAGTTTTGAATAATCTGTACAGGCCGTAACATAGTCTTGTACATCCCACCCCAGACCAATATTTCATATCTAAGTAGAGATTCGACAAGCTATTTATACAGACATACCAGAAGTTTCTCATTCAAGAGTTCTCGCAGGATGTGGAATTTATGCAGTAGTTTCCTCAAACTCATCACAATATTGTTAATATGATAGTTTCACTTCAAGTGGCAGTCTATAATAATTTCCAGCTATTTTGTATGCTTGGTCTTCTGTATCGAACTCTCACCTACATGCAAATTCGTTTCTTTTTAGATTAAGTAAGGGCTGGAAAAAGAGTCGAACCAATTTTTTACCAATTTCAGACCCCTCTCAGCAGTATTTTTCACCCCATCCCAGGAATCACCATCAAATACTAAAACAGTATCATCTGCATAGGACAGCATTGCTCCGCCCGTTTCTACCTCGTTAAGGAGTGGGTTTATATAATATGTAATAAACAGGATAGGTCCCAAGACTATTCCCTGTTGTATCCCCTAGTAACAGTTCGTGCATCACTCATGGAGTCATTGATCCTAATAATTTGTTGCCTATCGCTCAAATAAGACTTGAAAACATAACAAACAACAACAACACGGGTCCACGAACATCATAATTGGCAAGAATACTTAATAAGGCATCATGCGGCACCGTGTCAAATGCCTTCGCAAGATCAAGGAAGATAGCCACTAGCTATAACCCAGAGTTTTTTTCCCTCCGTGGAGGATTTAAGAAATCGGAAATTTGCTGGGTGTAACTCATTAAGAAACGACCCTAGTGTTTTTGAAAGGGTTTGACAGTCAATGAGGAGAAGATTGGATTTTTGCATCCTGAAGGTAGTTATTTTCAACAGTTCTTGTAGATTAAGAAAAGGGAATAGCCCCTTCAAATTTCGCCGTATGTTTAATAAACACCCTATATATTATTCTTACCTGGACCTCCCATAACATAAACAAGAAAAAACAAGAAAAAAACAAAGAATGCTTCATGCTTGTCTAAAATACGATACTCGAATGATTATTGTGAATTTGTTAAACCAGCTTTGCACTGGACATCTTAACTAATCGCATTTAAAACATTGATATAAATGACCTAAAAGTATATTAAATTAATTATTATTATTAAGTACAGGCGAAGTCAAAACTTGTTCAATTCCATAGCAAAAAACCTATACTGTATTAATATTGAAGTTTCAAATTCCTAAGATTGTACTGTAGACTTTTATCGCAAATTAATTAATTTTTAGTATATTGCACAAAAATGAGATAGTAATTGACACTAATTCTAAGAATATTTACGAAAATATATTGATAAGGTTACAAATGATTTGTCAAACTAAAGTTATGTAAATAGTGTTTATAAACAAAAATCACAACGCAAAAAATATTCTGCATTATAATATAATGAAACTATGTTACCTATACATTTCTTATAATAAATTGTAAAATTCAAGTAAAGTATCGACATAATGACCCACAAGATTTTCATGCATCCCAGAATGTTAGCCATTAGGCTATTTTGGTTTTGCTTTAATTAATTGCAAGCATCATAATAAAACTTTTCTAAAACTATTTCTAATAAGTAATTACATCTATTATTACACCAGTTTAATGATAAACGCACTTTGGATTTGATTTTTTGTGCCAAGAAAATACTTGTTTACACAATTCAAACCTTAACAAAAGAATAAAAATAGTGCGCTTGTTATAAACTACTATCTCTAATTTCTAACCGCGTGAACAGTAATTTGAGACTTAATCTTCATCTAACATCTAAATTACACTAATCCCTATTTACTCAGATAACAATTTCATTACATTTTTTAGTGAATCATCTACGTTGAAACACCTATCTTTCTATTAATGTGATATTTTGGTATGTGAAACAGGTAAAATTCATGCATGGTGAATAATAATTGTTACAGTGAACAGAGTAGTGTGATCATTAAATAATTAAAAATTTGCAGTGATAATTTAAGTTAACGTTAGGATACGAACACGAATTTCACCAAAAAACATTTTCCCCTTTGAAAATCCTAGTTAAAACTAGTTTTTTGGTTAGAATTTATATGAACCTCTACAAACGTTTTTAAAAATATCGGCCCAATTGCATTAATTGTGATTTTTGACGTTGAAGAATTGAATAATATGACCATTAGAAAATGAGTTGGTGAAAAGATGTAACAAATGTACAAGCATTCCACTAAAGACTAAACGGTAGAGTAAAGTACAATTTTTCCTTTACTTTCAGAACTAGATATTCTAACAAAAAGCGTGCTAAATGCAACTTATGTTTTTTTCTAAATGGAACACTCTTTATTTAAATTTCTTTTTGGATTCTGCATTAAATTCTGATATTTTTTTCTTTAAAATATTTTATTCTAAATTTAGTTTTTCCAATATTTTAATTGTTTCATAAAAATTTTCACTAACTTTTATTTACAATTTGGTGACAATTGTTTCGCCAACACTGTGGCTTCCAACTAAACTATCTCCAATAATCCCTGCCCAAATATTAGAAGAAAATGTTTACTGGTGATGTCCTTCGATGATAGCATAAGGATTATCTTCCGCCCAAATATGGTTGTTGTGAAAATTTATGATGCCTTGTCTGGAAAAATTCGCTTCATCTGTAAATAGTATTTTTGCCGAAAAATGTGGGACTCTTACAGAATTTTCTTGAAACCAGTTACAAAAATTAACTCGAGCTGGAAAGTCTCTAGGCAACAAAGCTTGCACTCTTACGGTTTGTAACTCTCATTCAACTCGTTCCCGATTTTCCTCGTACTAGTGCCTGGAGATTCTTCCACCATGTTTAAGACCTCTTCCTCAAGTTGTACGGTACTAACTGTAAGTAGTCGGCCACCTATTTTGCGTTTTGCAAAGCTACCTGTTTCCTCTAACCTAAGGTGCAATCTTGTAAATGTTTCCGAATACCGTACTCGTCTATTAGAAAAACGTTCTGCATATAAACGTCTCGCCTCTAGCGCCTTTCCATTTGCCCAACCGTACATAAAATGAATTTGAGCCATTTCTTCATTGGTAAACTCAGTTATTATGAAAAGTATGTAATGTGGTACAAATAAATTCAAAAACAATTCGAAAGGATAGCATCTGAAAGATGTTAATCAGGAGACAAATGTTACGGATAAAACAAATGTGGTTGCCATGGAACGGAGCAAAGCCTACTCGTATCATTTGACGTAACATAATGATAAAAATACGAAAAATAACTGAAAAATTAAGGTACTCTTTTACCCAGAACTAATTGTAAAATTTAAAATTGACCCAAAGTAAAGTTCTCTAATCCCTTATGTTTAACAAATATCATTAGAATATCGTTTGGCATTCATTAATAAAATGAAAAAAAAATTAAATTTTTTTTAACACCCTGTATTTCGAAAACGAAGCGACATCGACATGCGAAACACTTTTATACCACATTTTCGTCTTAAAGTTAGGTGAGGATTCACCTTCTTCATTTTTTCAGAGAGGTTAGGAAACACTCTGTATATATATGCAACGATCTCTATAACTTTTGTATTAAACATTATTAATCCAGTTCTTAAAATGAAGGGAATAGTGTACTTTACTCTTATATTGACCCACAGCCTGTAAATACATGCAAGGGGTTCTGTAATCCAAACTGCTTTTTCTACAGGGTGACAATTTGAAAACGAACAGCATTTAATATTGCCTCTACCAATGATAGTATGAAAATTTGGCGAAACACGTCAATTGATATATCAAGGGGAAATTTTTTAAGGCATTTGTTGTCGTGTTTCTTTCAACCCCCTGACCCCCAGGGCACCTACCTCTAAAATTTTAAATGGCAACCCCTATTTCTTTTGCCATTTTTGTGTTCCTTATAAAATTCTACATAAACTGTATTATTTTTTTTCAAAATTGTGATTATTAACCTCACAAATTAATGAAATGTATTTAATATCGAATTTTAAAACGGATTGCATTCACCGCCTCATAGCACTTCGTTTAAAACTGTTTGTACCTACCAATAGTTACATTCCAAATTCTTTTATTTATTTACATTTCGTCTTCGATATCGCCACTAAAAAACATAAAATAATTTAATTTTTTTGCCGTTTTCGACAAAACAAGATTCTCGATTTGCTTATGCCTGATATTTCGAACAAATGATAAGTACTTAGTAGGTACTTTATTTTCCGAATCCTGCTGTTCATTATTTATTTCATGTTTTTCTAGAAGTTCTAGAATCAGTGAAATAAGCTGTGAAAGTTAATTTCATAAACATTTCAATAGTTTTTAATTATTAGTGTCGTTTCTTAAAATGGTTTACACTATTGCTGAACAAGTATAAATGATTTTCATTTACGGAGCTGAAAATCGTTGCTTGCAAGAACGGCGGCCGTATTCAACGAAAGACATCGTGAAAGAAATGTTGGACACAAGTACATCCGTGAGTTAGCAGCTAAATTTGAAGAAACAGGATCTGTTTGCAATAAGAAAAGGAAGCCAAGACTGCTCTATGAGGCCGCTCAGATTGAGGTTCTTGGTGAAGTTGCTATGGCTTCCACTACGTCCCTTCGTAAAGTTGCAGATCAAACTGGACTGTCGCGTGAGTCAGTCAGGAAAGTATTGAAGCTTCACAAATTTCATCCATACAAACTCCTAATTACTCAAGAATTAGGGGACGATGACCCTGACAGACGTATTGAGTTTTGCGAAATTGTGACGGATAAGATTATTACTCAGCCCAGGTTAATAAAGAATATCTGTTTTAGTGACGAATGCACTTTTTACTTAAATGGCAAGGTCAACAAACAAAACTGTCGTTATTGGAGCGAGCTCAATCCTCACATTATTAGAGAGGGGCATACGCAATACCCTCAAAAAATAAATGTTTGGGCGGGTATATTAGGCAATAGTATCATCGGTCCCCTCTTTATGAATGGAAATCTAAATGGTAAAATGTATGCAGAAATATTAGACACAGCTATAGAACTTCGTATAATTCGTGAGGTGAAAAATCAAAGAGACGCCAATTGAAATGTTGCTCTAGATGAACATTTGCTCCACTTCCAACAGGACGGAGCGCCTCCGCATTATGTACGCCCAGTAAGAGAGCGGTTGGATAATCATTACCCAGAGTAGTGGATTGGTAGGAGGAGACCCATAGAATGGTCACCTAGGTCACCAGATCTGACACCGCTGGATTTTTTCTTATGGGGTCACTTGAAATCCGTTGTATTTGAAACTCAACCAGATTCCATTGAACAATTACAACAAAGAATTGTACAGGAGTGTAGAGCTATTTCACCTAAAACTCTTGAAAACGTCCGAAACCAGTTTGAATACCGGCTGTACTTGTGCTTTGAGAAGAACGGAACCCTTTTTGAACAATTCATAAAGTTGGAAAGGTGAGCGTTCCAGTATTTCATTATCATTATCATAATTTTTCAAGGAGTTGCATTATTTAAATGTTTATTTAAATACATTTCATTAATTTGTGAGGTTAATAATCACAATTGTGGAAAAAAAATAATACAGTTTATGAAGAATTTTATAAGGAACACAAAAAGGGCAAAATAAATAGGGGTTGCCATTTAAAATTTTAGGGGTAGGTGCCCTGGGGGTCAGGGGGTTGAAAGTAACACGACAACAAATGCCTTAAAAAATTCCCGCCTTGATAAATCAATTGACGTGTTTCGCCAAACTTTCATACTATCATTGGTAGAGGCAATATTAAATGCTGTTGGTTTTCAAATTGTCACCCTGTATGTACAAAAATAATTTGTATTCTTTTTATAAATATACCCTAAAGTATTTTTGTTTTCGTCTGCATAAAAAGCACCAAGCTGTATCGAAAATTTAGCTACAAAAACTTTTTCTTTCTTAAATTAAAATAAATAAGAACTAAGTAGGGGAAAGTCGGGTAAGTTGGCGATGTTAACAGTTATTTTTTATTTTTTAACGTTGGTTACATTTTTTTTTAATGTGCGTTAATTTACATGCAAACCTTAATGTCTAATGTACCATCGTGCCGATAAAAAACTGGGACAGGAAATTTTTCTATTTTCTCCTAGACTATTAGGAATAATTTTACATCAATCCTGGTACCAGTAAAATGTCATGAAAATTTGCATTTCAATAAAGATTGTCACTTTATGATTGACTCGTCAAACATACAATCATATATTATTTGTAAATATGCCACAATTAACCCCCCAGCAAAAGGCAATTATTTATAGTCGGTTGCGAGATAGTGTTAATATTAGGGATATTGCAGACGAACTGGGAGTTAGCAAGAATACCGTGCTATTGGCAAAACAAAAAATAGCAAGACATGGGGCTATTATTAGGAATGCAGGTTCTGGTCCCCCTAAAATTTCTACTGATGATCATGATAGAAGACTGGTTAACTACCTAAGGGATCATCCCTTCGAAACTGCAATCAAGGCAAAAGAAGAGACGAATTTTCCAGGTTCTGTAAATACCGCTAGAGACAGGGTTCGAAATTCCGATATACGAAGCCGTTGTGCTGCCAATAAAATTTTTTTAACGGAAATAAATAAACAGGGCAGGTTAGAATTTGCACATGAATATATTAATCAAATAAACTTATGGGAAACAGTTATATTTTCTGACGAGAAAACTTTTCAGTCATGCAATAATGGGAGAATTCGGGTGTATAGGCCTTCCGGCATGCGCTATGATGAGAGATACACCCACAAAACCAACCAAAGTGGGCGTTTCTCCATAAATGTTTGGGGCTGGATTAGCGCTAGAGGACCAGGACTTTGCCAAATCGTCGAAGGAAGACTAACTGCAGCAGTATACGTTAATATACTAAACGAAGTGATGATACCATCGGTAAACGCTATATACGGTCAAAATTACACATTTCAGCATGATAATTCTCCAATACACACAGCACGCATTGTACAAAATTTTCTCCAAGAAAATAACATAGCAGTTCTTCCCTGGGCTTCGAAGAGTCCCGATTTGAATCCGATAGAAAACATTTGGGGTGCCATGGTCAAATCTATGTATAAACATGATTTTCGACCTAGGAACAGGGATGAATTACGCCACAGGATAAATCAAGCTTGGGATGAAATAACTGGCGAATTATGCAGACCCCTAGTTTTAAGTATGCCACAAAGGCTTCAAGAAGTAATAAACAGAAATGGTTCTATGACCAAATATTAATTTTGTGTTGTTTTGACAAACTTTGTGTTTGCAATTTTTTTCTTTTTAATAAATGTATTTTATTACCTGTATTAGCTTTATTTATTATTTTGTGGTAATGGTAAATATAATAATTTATTAAATATTTGACTTGAAAAAAAAATCTAATAAATTTACTTTATGCATATTATAGAATGTCTCGAAAATTTAACCACCCCGTATCGCAAAATACAAAACGTTCCATTATGTAACCGAGGTGACTTTTTAAATTTTGGATGTTTTTACCTTTTCAGCTCTAGACACCTTTTATAGTCTAGGAGATATGTATTTCTTACCTAGTTTTTGTAAATCTCTTGTCCCAGTTTTTTATCGGCACAATAGTACATAAAAATATAATATAAGTTATCAAAAACTAATCAGACTATTTAAACAAATAAGAATTCGGGTTGTATGAAAAATTCGTCATCTTACCCACTAGTAGGTTAAGATGACGAACCTACGCGGGTAAGATGAAGTATACATTAACATAAATCGCACTTGTACGTTCCCACTCCAGAATAGTCGGTACAGGAATCGTGCCACCATCTTTGACATTTGGAACATTGAATCCAGTCTTCTCTGGGTGGATCTTCAAAACATTCATTGCATCCTGGGCATATTGCTTCCTTATTTTCATCAGTGAGTTTCGGCTGACTCTTTCTATTTGTTTTGGATTTTTTTTCCTCCCTTTTCTGCTTTCTTAAAATTTTAGCCTCTTCTTTTTGCTTTTCAGCCGCTAACTTTTCCTCTAACTGTCTTTTCATTGGAGTCCCGGTAATAATACTTGCATCAATTTTCCTTCCTTTTTTGTTTTCTGATCTTTCATATGTTGGAAAAGGACGTATTTTCCATAGCGACATCGTTTCTTCTATTTTACTTTTTTTAACGCAACACTGGGATGAGATATATTTTTTTTGGATTCCACTGGAACTGGAACACTCGGCGTTTTCACTAAAAGATGATCCAAAAATGCATCTTTTAACACTTGATACATTTGGGCGTGCTAAGCTGGCGTCATTAGTATTATCTAGTTGGATAAAGTTATGATTTGCTTGAATATTATTCTCAGTGTGTAATTTTTCTCCTGGAACAGATAAAGAAGAATTTTTCTGTACAAAGTGAATTAAGGGCAGCTCATCTTCCGATGAATACTCTGAAGAATTTATCCCTGCTTGCGAAGTTACTGTGTCATATGTGCTTCAGGAACAGTTTCTTGAGAAGAAATCTCTCTCTCTGACATTTTAGCTGCAGCAAAATCTTCTTCGCCAAAAATATGAGAATCAAATGGTTCAATTCCGCATCGCCTGAATCCTTGCACAGCATTTCCAACCGTGGCAGCCTTTAGATATGCTTTATTAAAAATCTGGCAAATATTTTTATCAGTCACGGCTTCATTAGGTTTATTGACAACAAATGAATCGCATTCTTGTGAAAAAAATGTCTTAAGAGGTCCAAAAAATGACACATCTAAAGGCTGCAACCTGTGAGTGGTGTGGGGTGGAAATCCTACCATAACAATCCCGTTTTCCCTGCAAAAATTTATTCCGTCTAAGGAAATGTGCGAAGAATGGTTATCGACAAGCAAAAGAATGGGTCTTTCAGGCGTAGAGTTAGTATATTTTTGGAAATGTTTTAAATATTGTAAAAATATCTCGGTGGACATCCAGCCATTCTGTTGAGCTCTTCCTGTTGACCCTGGAGGTGCTCCAAAAAGTAGTTCATCCTTCATACGCATCCGCTTAAAAATAAAAAAGGGGGGAACATAGTTACCCAGTGTATTGACGGCACAGACAATGGTGGTATTTTTCCCACGCTCTGCGGTAACGATTGTTGCAACGCGTCGAGACCCAGTAGGAGATAAAATTTTTGGCAACTTTGTTGGCACAGATGAGAGCCCGCTTTCATCCGCATTATATATTTGGCTTGCATCAAAATTGTATTTTTCACGGACTTCTTTCAGAATTGTGAAGAACTTTTGAACAGCGACTTCGTTAAAACCAATAAGGCGTCCTACCGATGTAGCCTCAGGTGTTCGTAGACTTATCTTGTATTTATTTAAAAAAGATTTTATCCAATCTTTTCCTGCCATTTTTAAGTTTTTGTTGAATCTATGAGGTATGTCATTTTGTTCTGCATATTCAAATACCAGTCGTCCAAGTTGGGTTTTTGTAAGTCCAAATGCTCTCCTATCGATGTCTCTAATGTATGTAGCAAGACATTCACTTTGGGCTACACTAAAAGTGTCACGGTGTCTTCCACCATGTTCTGGCAGATCCTTCCCCTCGCGTCTTTTATTAATATAGCGGCGTAAGGTTGCTTCCGGAATTTCGTATCGTGCAGCAGCGCTATTGCAAGATTGGCCTTGATCTATAGCTAATAAGGCTGCTGTTAAATTTATCTGACTCCAAGATCGCCGATTGGTCTTTCTAATATATTTTTGTGGCATTCTGTAAAGAAAAGAAAATTATCAACGTTTTACGCGGGTAAGATGACGATCTCGTCATCTTAACCGCGTCATCTTACCCATGAAGGTTATGTTTAAACTGCCTAACTATATTTTCACAGTACACGAACTATGAACAAAAATTATATTCACATGCAATTAACAACAGCTATCATCAATAATTAAACACAATTTTACATAAACATACCTTATAAATTTACAGGAAAATGTTAAAAATCACAACAATATTCTTATAACAGTTTGCCGGAAAACAAACACACGTGTTTTAAAGCAACGACGGCTTATGAAATCATGATTTGCCTTGGAAAATTAATTGTCTACTCTCGAGGAGATGGCACCACCATACAGGGCATTTATAATAATAGCGACGACAAAAAAAATATTATTAGTTATCTTACCCGCTTCGTCATCTTACCCGACTTTCCCCTACCAAGATTTTGTTAATGAAAGTTGTGGGTGAAGAACAAAACTTGACTATTTCAAAATTAAACGTTAAAATGCTAAACTAAATTAAGATAAGTTCGCAATTTTTAATTTAAAAAAATCATCCTAGACAAGAACCATTAAAAAGTAATGCACACAAACTGCTTTTTTAACTAAAGTGAACTTGGGCATAAATTAGACTTTAAGTGCGCTATGGAAAAAAGTGGTGAGGGTCACCACAAAGGAACAACTCAGTGCTAAAATAAGTGTTAACAACAATTGTTTAGTGACAATCATGTAGTGTTGATTTGAATAGATTCAATGTGGGACTTATAATGAGAGTAAGTATGCATAGAGGATGTTCAGATTTATTTATTGCTTCCATAACATTACGGTTTTAAATTTATTGTTTAAGTGTGCCTGTTCGACCTATTGTTTTTCTGCGGTGATATTTGTAGATACACAAAGTCGACTTTATATTTTGTATAAAAGAAATCTGGAAATTTCAAAGCCCGGATGCATTAGTATTGATGGCATAAGGTAAACAAATTTTAATTCTACATAATATGCTCAAATATTATATATTTCAATTCAACCAGGCACCTTAGACTTTATGATGCATCTTTGATATATTGCAATGCGGATTTGTCGTGAATTTTCTGTTATTTCTATTGTCTTTGGTTTAAGTATAGTTCGTCACACGGGTCTAAAGCTACAACACCTAAGGAGAGAGGGTGATAAAATGCATAAAAATAGTCATTCATCATCACATGTGATTTAGTTTGCATAAAATATAAAAACAAATACTCACTGATTTATTAATAACAAAGCTATTTTATCAAAAAAAAAAAAATCTTGGAACTAATCCTTTAGGAATTCATTAAGAAAAGAACAAATACCTATAAAAACTTAAATACGTTTCAACAGCGTGTACAATGAAATTCCTCTGCTTGTGAACGATGCTAATCAAAAATTGGCTAAGGTTGATTCAGTTTTTTAGCCCTTGCTAACATTGAAAATGGCATTACAAAATCCCTAATGTTAGATGATGTTCTGGAAGAATTTATTAGAACAGGAAGTCGGAAACTGTTATTTAATAAAATAGTATTGGGTACATTTCATGCGCGCACGAACCGCTCGCAGAGTACCATAAAGGATTAATCCTAAAATGGAGTGTCATAAAAAATATATACCGGGTGTTGCATCGTCGAGCGGGACATAGGAAATCCCATGTAATTTTAAATGGGGTCAATTATTGGCTTCCCTAATTATTTTAGAGAAAAATTCTATTTAGGTTTATTATAGAGCACTAAAACCCACATTCAAAAGAATAACTTTAGATATTTTTGATGAGCCCGTTTACGGGTTATCGCCGATTTCTTTTTAACTATTTCTCCTTTTTATGGCCCCGTATTTGCGGGCACCAGTCAAGGTAAAAGATGACTGTCAAATAAAGTTGGCATTTTGAAATGTGTGCTTTATTGTTATAAAAACTCGTACATCGAAAATATTAGCCATGAATTACACTTCTGAAGAAAAAATATTGATGATTAAATGGTATTATCAAGGAAATAGTTATCAAAATGTGTCAGACATGTTTGCTGCTCTGTATCCGAATAGACCGATACCTGCAAAATCTACAGTCGAAAGGACTATCAAGAAATTTGAGACAAAAGGTACTGTAATAAATAACTGCAGATGTGAAGAAAGGCAGGAACAAAGAAGAGATACAAGAAATGATAGGGACTTGCAAGTTTTATTGTGCGTGGAAGAAAATGATGGGAAGATCAGCACAAGGAAACTTGAGGATGACATAGGATTAGATCACACCACAGCGTTACGGGCTTTGAAACGACATAAATATTATTCATACAAATATGAAAAGCACCAAGAGCTAAGGGATAGGGACGAAATACGACGACAGGAGTTTTGTTTTGGTATGATGGAAAGAGCAAACATGGATAGGGAATTTTTAAAAAACATTTGTTTCACTGACGAATGCACATTTACCTTAAACAATGAACCCAATGCTTAAAATTATCGATATTGGAGCAAAGAAAACCAACACAGGTTTGTGGAAACAAGGACGCAATATCCACAAAAAGTTAATGTATGGGCTGGGATTTTCGGAGAAAATATTATCGGGCCATTATTTCTTATACGAAATTTAAATGCAGAATATTTTTTGGAACTACTTGAAGATCATATTTTACCTACTTTACATGATGCCGCCAGGGAAAATCAGGAAGTTTGGTACCAAATGGATGGCTGCCCGGCACATAGTATCCTGGCTGTCCGGGAATATTTAAACCGTGCTTTTAATGGAAATGTTATTGGCTTAAATCATACAGTAAATTGGCCAGCCAGGTCTCCTGATTTATCGCCAAATGATTTCTTTCTCTGGGGCCATTTAAAAAACAGGATATACAAACATAAAAAATACCCAAATCTAGACGAGTTAAAAAATGCTATTTCTGCCGAATGCAATAGAATTTCAGTTTACCAACTAGCGAATGTAAGAAGAGAATTTTATGATCGCCTCGGTTATTGTCTAGCAGTCAATGGAGGAATATTTGAACATCTTCTTAAATCCTAAAGTTCTAACAATTTAATAGTACCTACCTATTAATTAGTAAAATATTGAAACATGTAAAATGTCATAATTAACCTTGTAATTGGATACTTTATTTTAGTTGTATTCAGATTAATTTGTACTCATAAATACACCTTTAATATTTTCGATGTACGAGTTTTTATAACAATAAAGCACACATTTCAAAATGACAACTTTATTTGACAGTCATCTTTTACCTTGACTGGTGCCCGCAAATACGGGGCCTCAAAAAGGAGAAATAGTTAAAAAGAAATCGGCGATAACCCGTAAACGGGCTCATCAAAAATATCTAAAGTTATTCTTTTGAATGTGGGTTTTAGTGCTCTTTAATAAACCTAAATAGAATTTTTCTCTAAAATAATTAGGGAAGCCAATAATTGACCCCATTTAAAATTACATGGGATTTCCTATGTCCCGCTCGACGATGCAACACCCGGTATATATTTTGTCTTATTATTATTTTTTATTAAATACAACTTATGTTAATTTTTTTTATTCTTTCAGTGTTCATGTTTATAATGAACTATTAGAATTGATTTTACAGTAAAATATACAGTGTGTACATAAAGTAAGGAACAAATTCATTATTTAATAATCTAAAAACATTTCGTAAACATTCTCGGACACGTATATAATAATTTTCAATTGCGCATGTTTTGACATATAAATTTATTATACAGGGTAACTCATGTAGTAGATATGACATTTTCGACGATTTTTTTAAATGGAAACCCCTATATTTTAGTTTAGATCTGTAATCTCCAAGAACAGCTGATTTTAAAAACATATGGCCTAAAATTGATAGTTTCGTAGTTACAGGCTAAAAAAAATATTTTTATTTAAGATATATTTTTTTAAAAGTAGGCTTATTTGCTGTTATGTACCTAACTATGGTATTTAGATAATGACATTATGCTGTCATTATATTGAATTTTTCTAGTAAGTTTAGTAGAAGTAATAAAATTAATTTTAATATTTAGTTACTCTCTCCCACACAAAGAATAGAAATTCTTATGATGATTGGATATGGTGATAGGATTCGTACCCAACAAGAAGTTTGCATTTTGTTCAACGCTAAGTACCCAGAAAGACCAATAACTAGATCAACTGTGAGTAAACTTGAAACAAAATTTCGAGAAACGGGTTCTGTAGAAGATCTTCCCAGGAAAGGCCGTCCAGCTATTCCAGATGACAAAAAAATTAAATATTTTATTGGCTATAGAAGATAATAGCGTCCGCCAGATTGGCACAGATCATGAGGCGGCTGCCATGCCCGTTCATAACCTATTAATGGTAGAAAAATGGCACCCGTTTAAAATCCGACTGGTTCATGAGTTGAATGAAAATGATCCAGATCGTAGGATGGAGTTTTGTCAAATATTAATGAAAAGATGTACCGCAGATCCTTTGTTTGTTGAAAATATCCTATTTTCGGATGAATCTACTTTTAAATTAAATTCTAGATGAAAATTTGTGGTACCAACAAGACGGCGCACCTCCACAATATGCAGCAGTAGTGCGCCATTATGTCAATCAAGTTTTTCCGAACCGGTGTATTAGAAGACGTGGGCCTATTGAATGGCCGCCTAGGTCTCCAGACCTTACACCACTGGACTTCTTCTTGTGGGGTCACCTGAAAAATGTTGTTTATAAAATAAGAACTACTAATATTGACGATTTAAAAAATCGAATAACAACAGAATGCACGAATATTTCAGAAGAAACCATAATAAAAGTCCAACAAGAGTTTATTGTTCGCTTGGGGTACTGCCAGGCACAAAAAGAAGGACAATTTCAACACTTAATTAAATAGCTTATTTAATTTTTTTTTCTATTTTTAAATTAAAAATACTTTTAAAAAAATATTTTTTTACCCTGTAGCTACGAAACTATCAATTTTAGGACCTAATGTTTTTGAAATCAGCTGTTCTTGGAGATTACAGATCTAAACTAAAATATAGGGGTTTCCATTTAAAAAAATCGTCGATAATGTCATATCTACTACATGAGTTACCCTGTATACCGGCAACAATATTTTTTATTGTTGGTACCTACACATTTCTTAGATTTCTTTTGTTGCTGTAGACTCGTATGTCGTCGGACTACACCTTATAGGTACTTAAAAAATATTAATAAAGTAAATATGTTTTTTTTTAATTGCCTAATTGGGCACCTATGCGCCGGAGGGAGATTCCACTTAGCACTAATTTACCAGGTCGATCTTCTATATATACTGCAAATGCTTATTTCAGTTACAATGATCAACCCTATCTACATGGTACCACGAAATCAATCAAGTTCCAAAAATGGCAAAAACAATTTTCCGAGTGGAAAGTATCAAAGAAGAAAATGCGACAATGGATAATGGCGACGACATCTCAAAGTTGCAAAATACCGATTCCCCCTTATTTGTCGCCAAGAAGCTAGGACATATCCTTTCAAGATTCCAGATTGGTTCCAGTACTCCCGATTTGGGATTGTATAGCAACGAAAATAACAGTGCTGAAAGTACCGTGCATAGCCTGAGGAAAGTTGGCACTGACACAAGTTTAGCGCGAGTGTCGACTTGGAATTCGTTAAATAATGGTCTTAGCGAAAACTTCACGCGAAGCAATGGTTCCAGGTATGTATCTATTTACAGGCTAGGTAAATCAAGATTCTGTAAACCTTTTGATAGTTGATAAACTTAGTGCCGGTAAAGTTCATCCGAACATATTTCGTTTGACCTAATAACTGCAATAATAGTTTTATTATATTGTAAACACCCAAAGAAACCCCGTTACCTGTTCGATTGTCAAACCTACGTTTTTAAAGAATTTCTTGGTGAAATTACCCATATAAAGCTCTCGATGAGCGTGCCAACCAGCAAAATATACCTGGCATCACTGTTTATATTACTGAAATGAAATGAAATAAGGAGTACTGCTTTGCATAGGAACGGACTTTGTAGTTAAATGGTAAGCCATAGTAATACCTTATCCTTATAGTAGCAATGTTTATTATGTTTATTTTTACCATTACTTGTATTATATGCATCTTAATTTATTATAAGTACAAAACGAGTGTGAAACGTGCGGAAATGGGCAACTTTTCGCACGCATTTAGGTAAAAGTAATAGTAACAACTAATCTAATATACCTACTTAAAAAAATATATTTACATATATACACAGAAGGTTTAAATGTAATTATAAAACCTTTTAATCTATTCCTATTCAGTTTCGCTATCACTATCATCCACATTTATAATAATAAGAAGATGTATTTCGTTTTGTTGTGTAGTTATATAAGAGTCTTATATTTTTAGGACCTGGTTAACCGAATTTTTCAAACTTTCATCTGGAATTTCACCGAAAACTTTCTTTATTAGCTCTATTAAACTTTAAGCCACTAAGAGTAGGTGTGCTATTTTCAGTTCTCATACTTCACATACTTTTAATATTAACTTGTTGCACACTGTTTCAAAGCAAAATAGATAGGTACTGATCTATTTCGAATACTATGTTTACTATTTATTTAAGCTATATATATACAGGTACCTGTAACTAAAAAGTTTTGAGAAATACAATAATAATTAAGTTGTTTCTAGAAAACCTTAATTAGACAGTTTATTAATTTTGATAACAAATCAAGTAATGTACCTATCTATTGTTAATAAACTGGCATTAAAATAAATTTGGGTTAATACGTCTCTGCGAAAGCGAAAGCCGAGTTTATTAGGGGTTTTATTGCAGTCATTAAGCCAAACGAAATAAGTTGGGAAGTACTTTACTTTTGACATTACTCATTTAATAAATAATAAATTAAATATAATAAAATTATTGATTATAAATATATTAATTTAATAATTCTAAACTCCGTCAATGTCTGTAAAATTTCTGAAGATGTCATGATTGTAAGCACATTTTCACTAACTCAATATTACATACGATAGGAAGAGACAGAACCATTCTTAAGGCCCAGATTATAATTTATGGCCCAGGAATCCGCGCTGTTGTAGACGTGGGAAACGAAATTCATCAAAGTAAATGCAATGACTTGAAAAGGACAATAAATATTACATCTCTATACCAAGTTGCTAATGATACGTCATGTATAGTATCGTCTACTGACAGAGGTCGCAGCCTCTTTTCTTTGTAAATTCATTTATTTTCATAATCTAGTTTATCTACATATGCGCTTAAACTACGGTTTGGCCTAGGTAGTGGCGCATATATATTTACAATTAATATAGGTAGTAAACAACTTTCCGGTGGTGACCTTATAGCGTATTATGGGAGTATATATTGCCCTGGCTCAAAGATATTTCCGGCGTTTACGATAATCAACTGGAAGACGGCTTGCCATTTGGGGAAAAATCTTCCAAAAAACCCCATTTACTTTCTTCAGTCAAACATGTCCCCCATAGCAGACAACTTCAATTAGGCAATCCAAACCAGTTTATGTTTGCCTGCCACGGTCATATTGGAGTCACAAAGTGCTTCCAATATGGCCGTCGACGGCAAACGTCAGAGAAAATAACCTTCATTTTTGTGTGAACGTCAGTGTCAGTTTAAACAGCGATTTTGGTTTTGTGTGTTTTATTAAGTTATTGTTGTTCAATTTGTGGTTTTTTTTTCTGTTATTTATATTTTATAACACATAAAGTTGATGATGTTATTAGAGATGTTAACAATGGCAAGTGTATATCTACACACAGCACAGGACTCGACTGTAAACTAAGCATTGAATCCGTGAATATTTGCCACATATTTTATTTGCCTTCAACGGCCATACTGAATTGTTCTTTGAATGTTTCTGAGTTCGGTGGAACGAATTCAATATGGCCGTGGCAGGCAAATCGTAATTTGACACATCGTTGGATTGCCTAATGCAGTGGGCGAAATGTCCAATCAACCAGCACGGAGTGCCGGCGGAAGGAGGCCATTACAATAAGGGCTTAGATTTTCCGTTTTGTGAGTGAGTCTTTGTCGGAGGCCTCGGCAGTAGTCCTCCCTACTGGCCAACGGCCTGTGTATCGACCGTGTGGGGTTGATGTGTAAAAAATGTATTTATTTTTTGACGTGTTTTTGGAATTTAATTCTGTGTATTTAATTGAATTGTGTTCGTGTTTATTAGTCGATACCCATATCTAAGGCAGGGGGAGGTGATACAAGGGTAGTTTTGCGTATATTGGTTTGTGTTTTATTGGATTGTTTATGTCATGTCTATTGTTAGTGAGGTTTGTTGTCAATGGTGAGTTGTTTATTTTGTTTGTATAGAAGTCGGTTGATATGTCTCTTATATAGTCTAGTATGTTCGGTATGTCGGCCATGCGGTGCAGTTCTGCGATGCATACGTACCTGTCGGATGACGTAACACATCGCAGAATTTTATTCTCCAACCTGAGAAGCCTCTGTAGTTGGGTGTTTGAGGCTGAATACCACACTGGCGCGGTATATGTTATTACGGGTCTTATAATTTGTTGATAGATGAGGCGTTTATTGAACAGGGAAAGAAGGGATTTTGCGGAGAGAATGGAATATAGGCTGTTCATTGCTGCAAAGCCTTTTTTAAGGGTGGAACCGATATGGGGATGAAGAGATAAGCGCTTATCTCTGGTCAGTCCTAAGTATTTCAGTCGTTTTTGCGCTGTTATTTAGGTGTCTTTGATTTTAATCGGTACGAAAATTCTATTGTTTGTAAATTTTTTAGTAAGTATCGTACATGTTGTTTTGTCTGTATTTATCACAATTTTCCATTGGTCCAAGTATGGTGTAAGTAAGTTGATGTGGGTTTTTATATGTCTTTTGGCAGCTTCTGCGCAGTAGGAGTGATCATATATCAGTGCGTCGTCCGCGTACAGTGCCAGTTTTGTGAGGGGTACCTCGGTATGCCCGCAGTATATAGATTATACAGGACTGGGTACAGGATTGTGCCCTGAGGCACCCCCGCGGTGTGCTAAAATGGTGTTAATCTAATAACCTTATTTTGAATACTAATAAAACCTCTTTAATGATCTTGCAAAGACAACAACTTAATAATGGTCTTAGCGATAAGTTAACGAGAAGCAATTGTTCCAGGTATTCATCTATTTACATGCTAGGTAAATCAAAATTCTGTAAACCTCTTGGATAGTTAATAAACTTAGTGCCGGTATTTTTGACATTACTCATTTAATAGACGATTAAAATAATCAAGATTTTGAATGTGCCAATGCCAGTATAAATTCGTAGGTTTTGGCACATTGGAAACCATGATTATCTTAATCGTCTATCAAATGAGTAAATTACCGGCACTTAAATTGCATTGAGAAAATATGATCCAAAAATAAATTCAGCTGAGATAGACAGTGACGATATATTTTAGTTTTGTATATACATTGTAACAATAACTTATTTATCCTTTGATTAATTTTATTATTCCTTTAACATTTATTCTCGGCTAATGGTTTCCAATTCGGAATTTCGGATTGGCATGAATAACAATCTTAACAAACTTCTCTTCTCTTTTGGCTGCCGTCTCATAGGCTTTTGGAGCATCTTCAAGCTTGAAGTGGTGCGTTATCATAGGCCTTGGGTCGAATTTGCAATTCTCAACCATATCTATCGCTACTGGATAGTCGTATGAATATCTTATGGCTCCAATGATGTCAATTTCTCTATACACACATTCCATAATCGGGAGGCATTGGTTATCTTTTCCCAAACCTAATAAGACTAGTTGCCCACAAGTTCTTGTAGCTAACATACCTACTCGAATACCTTGCTCGAAACCGCAACACTCTAACGTCTTGTTTGGTGGTTCACAAGTAACGTCCAGGATTTTTTTCACAACTTCATCCTCGGGAAGTCCTTTGATGTTTATAGCACAGTCTGCACCGATTTCCATTGCTTTCTTGCACCTAAACTCGTCCACATCCAAAACGATAACTTGGGTGGCACCGTACGCTCTGGCTGTTAAGAGGGAAGCTAGTCCTACTGGACCTGCGCCAATAACTAAAACCTTATCACCAGCGGATACGCATCCTCTTCTGCAGCCGTGCACTCCTACCGCAAGGGGCTCCATAAGGGTGCCCAGCTCGTGATCGAGGTGGCAGGGTAATTTGTGACAAAAATCTTCGTCGTGAGCGAAGAATCTACAGAGGTTTCCGTCGTTCGGAGGAGCTGCACAGAAATATAGATTTGGACACATTTGATATCTGCCTGAAAGTTAAGAATTACCTTTGACAATGTTATTACTCAGTGAAATATAAGAGATTAACCTAACCTGCTTTGCAAAATGCACATTTTCTGCAAGGGATTTGTGGCTCTACGGCTACCTTATCACCTTCTTTCAGAGTTTTGACGCATTCTCCACATTTCATAACGGTGCCGGAAGCTTCGTGGCCTATTACTATTGGTGAAGTGACTGTCCATGAGCCCAGTTTTCCATCCTCGTAGAAGTGGACATCTGTTCCGCATATTCCACACACTTCCATTTGCAAGAGAACCTAGGTTTTTAAAGGAAAAACACATATTTAACATACCTTATGATGTTCTTATAAAAATAAATGATCAATGGGATCAACGAACTGTCGAATGGGGTTCAGATTAGGTACCTATTCTTCTGCTGTTGTCGACCCAGCTTTATGGATAATTACTTCAAGGTATTGGTCAGCACTGTAAAATTCTTTATAAAGTACACATAATGAGGGACAAGAGGGTGTTTAAGGTTTAGAGCAAATAAAAGCGTAGAGTTTTCCCCGGCAGCTACCAACTTATTTCGTACAACAACCAAAATAGATGTTGAATGTTAACATCCGGAACCTGAAGAACGTGCAGAAATTAGAAACGGTAGATTCCTAAATCCCTTGGAAGTTTTACCTGGTTAGGTTTTATTTTTGGAACCGGTTTGTTTTCCATTCGCAGATCTTTTGCTCCATGAAGTACGGCCGCCATGTTTTCACCTCCATCTTTGCTCTTGTCGATGCACGAATCGGTGGAGAATTGTTTCCCGAATGAAGATTTTTCCATGTCAAATGTTTTCGCCAACAGGACACTTTCTTTGTTGTCAAATTTCGTACTGAACGGTTTGTTCGTATTGGCGGTTGTGGATTGATTAAAAATTTGAATAAATGTTTGCTTGTTGTAATGGATGAAAGGAATTATGCACTGGGTAATTTTGTAAGCCATGTTGTTCGAAATGTATGTGGTGAGTGAAAAAATGTCACTGAGAATTTGACAGTTTGGCAACTAAGTATATCCAGGTCTTTAGTAGGTTTACGTCGAAATTATTAATGTTTGACTCTAATTACAAGATACCATTGTTGGAACAATTGTTGTCATGTGTGCGTTATCACTGCCAGGATACAATTATTAACAAAACAATTAAAAATAACCCACAGTATGACCAACAACGAGTCTGTATCAATGTCAGGTGTATTTTAACTATTTAGGTTATGTTTGCCCACCACGGTCATATTGGAGTCACAAACGTCACAAAGTGCTATTTTTGTGTGTATGTCAGTTTGACGTATAAACCGCGATTTTGGTTTTGTGTATTTTATTAGGTTATTGTTGTTCAATATGTGTTTTTCTCTGTTATTTGTATTTAATAACACTTAGAGTTGATGATGTTATTTGAGATGTTAACAATGGCAAGTGTATATCTACACACAGCACAGGACTCGACTGTAAACTAAGCATTGAATCCGTGTATATTTGCCACATATTTGCCTTCAACGGCCATATTGAATTGTTCATTGAATGTTTTTGAGTTCTGTGGAACGAATTCAATATGGCCGTGGGGGGCAAATCGGAAACCACAGCATAAATAGACCAGTAGCCGTTCTCGATAAATAATCTTTTGAAGTTAATAAGTAAGGTTTCGTCCCAATTCGTCCACGTCGATCATAATGCAATTTTATTGTGAATTAAAACATAGAAAATATTAGTTTTATTTAAAGTCTGAAGCATTTAAATACATAGATAAGGGAAATACATGGTTACAAAAAAAATGCATCAGTAGCTTCCAAATACGTAATTATAAATAAATAAGAAACAACTGT
Source organism: Polydrusus tereticollis (assembly GCA_963920685.1). Lineage (NCBI taxonomy): Eukaryota > Metazoa > Arthropoda > Insecta > Coleoptera > Curculionidae > Polydrusus > Polydrusus tereticollis. The sequence goes on from OY987333.1 coordinate 12,598,097, forward strand.
AAGGACAAAATAATGTATTAGACACTAAAACGAAACACATACATTAGTCATTAGTTATTTTTTATTGAATAACATTTCATCAAAGTTAGCTTAATGGGATCTTTGAGCTTGTTTTCGTGAGACAAGTTTGTCAAAATCAGGTTCAATGTTCAAAAATATCCGCATGTCTGATTCATAATTCAGTTTAATTTTTTTGGCAGTCCTTGTAAGAGCATGCTTAGAAAATCCTACTTCACGACGGTAAGTTGTAGCAAATGGTAGTAGTTTTTTTACCGCATAATTGGCAATTTCTTGATATTCACATCTAAGCTGGGCCCAAAACTCTAGTTAAAAGTAGTTTTTTAGCTGCTGTATCAATAAACTGTTACAAACAATATGTTTTACTGTTAGGGTTAGGGATTGATGTAAATTTTGGATTATGACTGAGAATGAATTGCGAAGCCAGCTTAGATCCTCGTCTCGTGTTGGAAAATATTCTTTGAATGAAGTTTGTAAATTCTGAAGGTAATTGGTTATACCCATAGACATCGTAACTATTAGACCGAACAATAACAAATAAACGTGTTGTCATCATTGTATTCCAGTGTAAAGTAAATCAACATTCAAGCTGCTCCCATCTATTTGGTTTGCCAGACTTACGCCACAGAAAACGTAATTTTCTGGGCTTACTCTGTTAAAAGTATTAATTTCTATGATTTTCTAGAATAACATGATGTGGGAAATATATAACATTGTCTAAAACCTTGTAAAAAATCTGTAGTATCGCAACGCAGCAAAAAAGAATCCGCCTAGATCCTACCATTTTCGTGGCCATCCGCATCGCCTCGGCAATACTCGGCATAACGGATGTTCCATTCACTTGTGACAGCGTTTTTCTGTGGGTTTTCCTGGAGTTTTGTCAACCTAACCTTTATTGTTCTGTGGTTTTCTCGCATGCATATGTAAAGGCAGCGTAATCCCCACTCCCGACCCCACCTAGCTCCTCACAGCGTCTCGCCACCAAACGATTTTAGCATCACAATTTTATAGCATTTATGAATGGCGTGTCGGATCTATAGTTACGATGCCTATGGTTATACCAAACGTAGTTTCTGCTGAAAGTGGAGTCCTTGACTCGGAAACAAAATTACGGAGGCACTTAGTTATACCTCTGTTTATCGAGGACTCCCGAAACTGTATTTTTTTTTAACTAAGCTTCAATTTTGTCATAAAGTGCAAATACGGTCACAGATAGAAGTAAAATGTTGCAGTCATTAAGGCTCGAAAACATATCTGCAAGATAGGTCAAACGTTGTAACCACTTGACTTCAGTTAATCTTGGTGGCAATTCAAATGAGGAGTCACTAAGAAACACCAAGACCTTATTTCGCAGACTAGAGTCTATAATAATAACTTAAAAATACAATGATTTATTTACACCTCAAAAAAGTATTGGACATGTATTATTCCTTCAAAATTAATAATAACTTGTTAAAAGAGAGTGGGGTAATATAAATGAAGGACGAAAACTAAAAAAGTTGGCTGACGAAGATTAGTGGAAGAGAGTGAAGAATCAAAGGCATGGAATGAAAGAGCAAGAGCACTTACTCCAAGGTTAGCAACAAAATTGGGAACTCATCGTTCAGCCAAAATGTGTCTTAAAATCGAAAAATAGATTGTGTAGTTCTATTGGTGAGGAGACCACAAAAAAAGAGACTTGCGAACTTTTGGGACAAACTCACCCGAGATCAGAAAAAAGTTTTCGTATCTGCACGTGTTAGTATTTGTCCCCCATCCAGGAAAACAGCACTACCGGTTTAGGACGGTTTACAGTTATTGCAAGCTATAAAAGTAGCGCCCACTTTAAATGCAACAAAAATGTATTTGAAAACAAAGTTGGGGTGCCATAATTTTACTATTTACAACATAACTAGTCATCAATCTACATGCTTCTGGTTCACTGAGGTTGATAGTGGGCTAACAGGTTCAACTTTTTTGTCATGTGTCATCGACTACTTGGAAAGGCATTACTTGTTGAAAAACTTCCAATTATTATTTACTCAGACGGGTGTACCTACATTTTAAAATAGTAACAATGTTTTGGCTAATGCTCTCCTTAACTTGGCAACATTGCACGACATTACACAAAAATATTTGATCAGATGGCACATACAAATTAAGTGTGAAGTGAAAGAAAGCTAAAAAATAATGAAATTTAATTACCCGGTGATTATGTTAAGGCCTCTAGAGAAGCTAGGAAAAGTCCAAAGCTTTACGAAGCTACACAATTATATCAAATAATTTTTTCAAGGATTATTCTAGGTCAGAATGTCATTGCTATTCCATCGTTAGACCAGCCAAGAACCACGTGGTTACAGATTTAAGGTTCTGAACTATGATCCCAATGGTAACATACGATACAAACTGGATTCTAGTCCTGAATATCAAGATTTTCCATTAAAACCTAAGGTAACTGCTCCAGACACGTTTACAAATCACCGAAAAGAAATATTTGCAGGCTATAAAAAGTGTGATATCTCAAGAATGCCACAGTTTCTACGACTTACCCACGCAGCGCACTTTCTTTCAGAAAATATCTCTGATATATTTCGAATCTCTCAAAAACATAACGTTTTATATCAATATTTCTGAAATATTTCAGATTCATTACACCCAAAATGTCTTTTGTACTTGACGGACGAAATGCAGAAAAATCAGCCTGTTTCCCTTACTTTATGTTTTGTTTGTGTAATGTTCAATTAACAATAACTATTATTAGAGCATCTGTTTTTTTAGTATAATTTATGCCTTCTTGCTAATTTATTTATCGATATAAATATTATATCATGAGCTGTTGACCGGATATGGGGAAATTTAATTAGACTCGACTTCTTTGAAAATATACAGGGTGTCCGGGAAAATGTGGAAAATCTTTTGGATTGAGATGTAACATGAAAAAATAAAATGACAATTTATTGAAAATTTAATGCAATGGACACTAGTAAGGACCTCAGTAAATAGTGGTCTTGAAACATATTTAGCTTTTTTAGTTTACCAGCGGCGAACTAAGCTTTAAAACTTAATACCTAAATTTTAACACCATGTATGATAAAGAATTAAGGGAAATAAATCTGGGTAGCTCGCACCTTAGACTAAAAACATGTTCTCTTGTTTATTGTTGTTTGAATTGAATCGTTTTCGAGAAAAAGAATAATAAGCGAATAGTTGTAGAGCTATGTTCGCAAAAAATGTTCGTTTTATTTATTTATCGGCACCAAAGCATTTATTCAGTCAACTTTGCCAAAGCAACGTATTATTGTTGCAAACATTACTATGGTATAAAATAAATAAAGTACCCTGCATTTTCGAACTCTTTTACATCGCTGACACATTGATCCTTAACTTCGATATTAATTTACTGATTTTTGCATTTCGTGGTGAATTTAATTGTGAATTAATTCGAACTATGGAACACGTTTATTGAGTATGCAGATATGCATCTGATGTAGGTATGGTCTTGCGTCTTGTAATGCTTTAGAAGCCAGAAAGATTTTCTAATGATGTTGGTTGAATGATGATGTTGAAGAGCAGCTGTTATATCCATATCATTTGCAAAAAGTACATGAACTGATTCCTGAAGATTTTTCTCGTAGAATGCAGTTTCCAAACTGGCTATTGAATCAGCAATAAAGTAATGTAAACTTCATTAGCATCATTCTTTTCACGAATGAAGCAAGATTTATCTAAAATGGTATCACCAATTTACACAACACACATGTAGCTATGGGCTGATGAGAATCCTCATGCCACTATTGTTTCGCGTCATCCAATCAATTAATATCTGGGCAGGAATCATTGTCTTGATTGGACAATTCGTATTGCCGGAACGCTTGAATAGACAACTTTACTTGCAGGAATGCTTTTCAGGATTTAATAGAGCACCTACCACTTAAAACCCTCCGAAATATATACTTCATGCACGATAGGGCACCACCTTATTTCAGGCGATGGTGTGCGGGAACACCTGAATAACGTCTATCCAAAGCGTTGGATACTTAGAGGAGGACCTATTGCCTGGCCTCCTCGATCTCCCGACCTAACGCCCTTGGATTTTTACCTGTGGAACACCTGAAAAACTTGGCGTTTTTTTAAATTATTAAATTTTTTCGGATTAATCAGCTTGAAATGAAAAATTTTTTTTGGTGGTTTCAATGACTGGAGATTTCCTAAATTTTTCCTGACAGCCAGTATATATGTGTTGCTGGGTGTCCGCAGAAGGTATAAGATGCTTAGAGGCACTTGCTCGATAACTATACAATTAAAGCTTACAGGAAGTCCTAAATAACTTTTAAATTTTTTGCTATAAGTACCTTATTTAAAGTTTATAAATTAGATTTGGTGAAAATATAAATTCCCTTAAAATTTGCATGTTATTCGTGCTCTCCGAAAAATTCTCTGCTGGTGCCCCACACGAAAAGTATTAATTGATTTGGCAAGCAGCCCCCCATCAATAATTACAACGTAGATATCACCAATTATTGTGTGTACCTTTTCATTTGCATATCAGAAATAATGATAAAGTAAATATTTGATTTTGGTGTTTTTTTATTAACATCCGGATATTTTTCTTGCGCAATTTACAATGAAAAAAATTTTGATCTACCCTGAACAACGATTTAAAAATAAAAAAATCGGTTTTGATTTGATGATAATATTTTTTTTCTCAATGTAAAATGCCTTTCTTATGCAGCTTAAACTGGTAATTAAATCGCAAGTAAATAAATTAAAATGTCAGTTTCTCTCACACTGTACCTAAAGCAAATAAGAGAGAAAATCTATGATAAATCAGAGATAAGTGCTATCACGTTACCGAAAACAGGAAAAAGTGCAAAATTCTACCAGAAAGTTTAAGTTCTACCTTTTTATCAGCGGCAGACAAGATTCAAAAACAAATAACACTTGTTGAGTGTCTCCCTCATACGTGCTAAATAATTATGAAATTATATTATCGAACACAAATTAATTTTAGTTAACGCGAAGGTGCTAATTAATGACACTTTTAGAAAAGTTTTATAAGTGAGTTAAAAAATTATAGTTTACTTGTTTTCTTTGATTTTTCGAAATGATGGTAATGCTCCGAACTAAAATTTGCTGTCATAATTACTGTCAACCGTTTTTCCTGTAAGGGTGTTTTTTTTTGTGATATACATATAAGACTGAGTGATTTTTGAGAGTGAAATTAAGATGGAGCCGCCTAACGATAAGAACTTTTTACTTGCCAATGGCGAAAGATACTCACCATTGACGGGCAATGGTGAAATATCACCTGGTGTGTACTACTATAATAAACCATCTCCGGTTTCACCTAGTAGCTTAAGCAGGTAATTAATTATCTTTTTTTAAACACAAATATAGTTCTTTGTAATTTAAAATTAAGATAGTTTAAGTTAATCTTTTTAACTATTCCTTGTTTCTAGGTTAATTCTTAGCTATACCTAAATATATTACGAATTCAAGCTAAATATCTCAAAAATTGCAAGAGCTGTAAAGAAAAACTAAAAAAATATCTTGAAATGTCAACACGCTGTAGATTGGTAACACATTACCCCTATCCGTAGGTACATAATATTTAAGAACACCCTGTAGATCCTCGTATTTGCTCGCATTTCCATTTTTTTCATTAAAACAATGAAAAGCATGAGCATGAGCATTATTGTATGTACGTAGCCAACTATCTTTGTTGTGACTACTTGATATTAAGATAAAATAATTACTGTAAATACTATTTTATCAAGGTCGAAAACAGTATCCGTTTTTGACCTAAATTATGAAGCAGAGTAAGTAAACAATTTTTCGGATTTTCCAAGTTTAGCCAAACATTACAAAGATAATTTAAAATCAATTCATTACTATTAAGAGGTAACTCATAGAAGCCTAGTCCTGCTTTGCTTAAAAAATCTTTTTAAAATTGAATTTTACAGTATAATTATAATATGAAGAATATAGGACCAGAAAGAACAAAATAGAGTATATTATTATCTGCCGTACATTGTTACTGTACTGTATAAGCCTCAGCATCAGGCTGATTCATTAATTAATAAATAATGCATCTAACTTATGTACAAGTACTCGGCAATTGTGTGGATGCAAGAAGAATTTATTCTAAAAGATTTCCGTACCAAAGTGTGCCGCATAAAGGACCCATTGAAAGGGATGATATTTCGGAAGTCACTTAAACGCAAGAATGTTAAAAATATTCTTCTTGTTTACTTCAGCAGATTTTCGAAATAGGCGCACTGTACCTCTATACATTTTCTTCTCGTAGTACTTGAAACAACATTTCAGGATCGTCTCGACTCTCGTTATTCTTTCAATCAAATCTTCCCTGGTGTGAACTCTCGCCAAATATACAAGTCTCCCAATTTCTCCATTAAAAAAATCCAATGGAATCATGTCGGGCGATCTCGGTGGCCATAAAGTAGGCCCACCTCGATCTATCCATCGATTACCAAAGGTCACCGTAGTGCATATACCCCATTGTAGGTAAGGGTCGTTCACATATATATGATTTTGTGTAAATATATAGTTATTCAACTTTATTTAGTGTTGTTAACTGCTTTAATTGAGTGGACTATGGGTGTTAACGAATCTTCAGCTACAAGAAAATTCCAATTAACATTAAAGGAACGAATAATAGTTAAAAACGTGAATACCATGGAACTTGGGAAGGAAATCTTGAACTAACCACATTGGATGCTGTAGAAATATGTGTCACTTTAACGAAACTTTTCTCGCGCACTGTGTTCAGGGTTTCTAAATGCCCTCCTCAAGAAAATGACGAGAAAGAAAATAGTCGAGTATTTCAGACAAGAGGACGGAAAAAAATAATCCTGGATGATGCCAGAGAATACACCATTCGTCGCAAAATCCTAGTGGAAAAGATGGGCGTCTTATAGAATCAGGTTTTAAGGATTAATGAAATAAATTTAATTTATAAAAAGTTATATAAGTTACTCCACTGACGTCACACAACCCGGAGTTCTCCATATGCTAGTGATGAGTCACTGACAGCAATTTTGAACTTGGAGTATAGGCGTAATTATCACTTAAATATTGCTATTGACAAATTCATTTTTTGAAGATATTATCAAACCTCATATATTTTATTATCCAACCTCGTATATTTTATTAAGCAAAAAAATTTGTTTAACAGATCATGTGAAAATGTTTACACGATTTGCACTGTTATAAACATAAATTAGGATCTATTTGGGCATGTGACGAGCTTACTTATTAGAAAAATCGTAAATAATTGTTGATAAGGAACATCAAACATCCTTAAAGGCCATAATTTGTGTTTGTTAAGTTTGGATTTTAATTATTTTTTAGGATAGGTTTCTAAACAAAATAAGGATGTTGAGTTTTTGATAAAATTAAGACAGCATCCTTTATAACTTAATCTAAAAGTTTAATAGTTTTTGCAAGCTTTTGATACATATTAATTATAAGGTGGTCGGTGTTTTAATAATCTACTTGTAAAAATGACTAACAGGAGACATAGTATTGCTTGGTTTACCGAAAAAATTAAAAAAGTTCAAAGGTAAATATGCGGTTTTAACTTATTCAATAGTTTTCTTTTAATGATACGCACTATATTTTTCTCTTAAAAACAAAATATTTATAATTCGGTACTTGACATAATTTCACCTTAATTTAATTAGCCACTCGATGCTAGTTACGACATAGACACGATGTATCACAAACGTAGATAAAAAACAGTGATTATAATAAAAAAACAATTTTAATTGGTCCTCTTAATTAGCGGAATGCACGCCTAATTTGTAGTGCCACTTAGTCTGTAATATGAAGTGTTAGTATGTGCACCAAATACAATTTCCATGGCTTTTAAAATTGAATAATTCTCCATTTATCGTTTTTATGTAGTTCACAATGGATTAGCAAAATTCTGCAATACAAATTGGTATTATACAAAAGTATGAGATTGTTAGTTTTAATGATTTATTTGATTGTTGTTAATTAGTAAAGATTTAGGTATTAAGATAATTAGATCTAATCCTGTCTATCTGGAAGCTTGTTTGCTATTACTTATTTATGAAGCATTGCACTAAGTTCAATAATTTATTGTAGTTCTACAGCCATTATACAGGGTGTTTTATCATCATTGACTGTCAATATTGAAGAGGGTTAATCTGTGCATGATTTAAAGACCAACGGCAACCTCTTTGACAGGGACATTTCATGGGCGTGCCTATGAATATTTTAAATTAAATTTAAAAATACTAAAAATCTATTTTTTTTTAATAGACAGTGAGCACGTACTACTAAAAATTAAAAAATAAATAAAACACAGTTATGCAAAAAAGCAATAAAACGGTTTATTTCTGAAAAATTGACACACTTTCAACATTACAAAGTAGGTACAATAATACCACCACTTTCCAATTTCCGACTTATTGTCTTTGTAAGATGTACTCAACCCATGCTTTTATATTTAACAATATCACGCTTAGGTCAAGTGAAACCTGCAGCCAGTAACTCTAATACCATTTCCCACTTGAACCATGTCGTTATAAATTGAAATTTCAAAATCTATTACTATTCTTTTGGCCAAAGTACTAAATTGATTGTGTTACATAATTCTAATATTTTCGACAAGCATAACCTATAAGTTTCTTCACGTTTATCTTTTAATAAACAGGAAACTGAACGAATATAATAGTGAATCAAGGGTTTGCTTTTTCCTTTTGCTGGTATGCTTAAGAATTGGTGTTCTTTACCAGCACCACGAGATGGAGCCATCTGGCTTCATTCTCCGTCTCGAATATAATAGTGCCCGTTAAAAAATCCCTGTACATATGCTGAAGAATTGCTTAAAAAATTTTGTACAGTAAAAAAGTTCCATCAATATAAAGAATTTCTGACTTGCACAAATTATAATCCAAGTTAGAATTAGACGAAAATATCTCTAAGTTGATCGTTTCATCGTTAACTAATAAAGAATTTTCACCTCTATTTGTTTTTACAGCCAAATGCATTCAGTGGTTATTTATGAGGGTTGTCATTTAAAAAAATTCAAAATGGCGTCGGATCTGTCAAATTTGTAAACCTATATATTTCTTGACATTAAATTTGGCTTTGCTGTCGAAAACCACTAAGAAATATGTAATTTGTTTTTTATTATAGTCAGCAGGAAAATCGCCAATCGGGTTAGACACTTGAAAAAATGTCCCTGTACATTAGATATTTTTATAAAATTTGGTGGATCTAAACTGCATCTAGAGACACATCTTTTGTATAAAAATCGAATATTCAGTTTCAGCCAGGAGCGTCCAGATTAAATAATTAATTATTTTGAGCGGACAAATTATACGCTACTGCTTTTTTTAAAAACAAAATCTATTTTACTAATGGTGCTTTATTTTTTAATAAAAAGATCTTTAGACTTTTCTTTTGTATTTTGAACTGTTTTTTAGTAAGAAAATAAAGAACAATAATTATCTGTGCGTGATAATAATATAACTAACTTCTTGACACAAAATCATGCACAGATTTACACCCCTCAATATTGACACTTAATTATAAAACACTCCTTATTGTTATTGATTCAAAATATGAAAAATATTCAATAACCCAAAATCTTACAAACCATTATCAACCAAAATAGAAAAACAAATAGTGAAACGTGTTTTTTTAAAGCTATTTGAATTTTGTTCAGAAAATCATTTCGACCAAATGCGACAAGAAAGATGCGAAGGCGAGCCGTTTTTAAAAATGGAGACTGTAACATATTGCAGTCAAGAATCTCGAAACGACGTCTGCGGTATCTGCAAGACATATTTACTACCTTGGTGGATTCACAATGGAGATGGACTCTCACTATATTCGCAATAGGATTTTTAGGTAACAGCACACGTAAACTTTCAAACTCAAACGATATCAATAAAGCGTGTGACTAGTCAGTCAGAGAAAACACATTTAATATAATAACAAATTTCTCGTCATAGGATCATGGCTGGCATTTGCCCTCATCTGGTGGCTGATAGCGTTCACTCACGGTGATCTGGAAGAAGATCACCTACCTAGCAATCAGTCAGACTCGGAGTGGACACCATGTGTCTTAAATATTCACGGATTTACTTCCTGTTTCTTATTCTCCATCGAAACCCAACATACCATTGGTTATGGTGTACGAACCACAACAGAAGAATGTCCGGAAGCCATATTTATCATGTGCTTGCAAAGTATTGCCGGGATGATTATACAGGCCTTCATGGTAAGTGGTACAGAGTATTTCAAAATATGCAATTCCAAGTTCTTTAGGATTGTTAGGTCTACCATACTATAGTAACCTTTCTTATTTTTTATTTTTGAACGGTTACTTGGTGGTATGCATGGGCTGGCACCACATAGGAAATTCCATGTAAAGTCTAAGGTGGTCATATTTATATTGGTTCTGGTATTTCATTTTAGGCTAAGTGTTTATCCAAACTTTTAAGAATTCAATAAACCGAATTTAGTTGCAAAATTTTAATAATTTTCATCCAAAGATATTTGTCCAATGTGCTTGTGTCGTCCAAACTTCGTATTATTATTTGGGTTGGGCCGAGACCCAAGCTGCTTTGTGTCAGGTGTGTTGTCAATCTATGTGTATTTCTGGAGAGCTGAGCTTGTCGAGACAAACAGCATTAGTGTCTCTCTACAATAGCTGGGGACAGGCAATTCTTCGGAAACTTGTAGGTGGAGCCTGGTAGGGATTGTACATGAGTTTGTCTAATTAGTTGGTTTGTAGCGACGTCTGTCCATCTGTAGTAGTTCGTTATAATTTTGTCATAAAATTCGGTCAATGTTGGTATGTCACAGTCCCTGTGAAATACCAAGTATACTTATTTGGTAAGTATATACTTTTGCAGTATATTGATAAGTAACTATAGAAAGAAAATTAATTTGTGTAGTTCAGAATAAATGGAATGTTCTAATTTCTAAGGTAGTATTGCTCAGCACTTTTTAAGGCTATGGAAGAGGGTTTTTGGATTTGTTCAGATTGGAGGCGCTGAACACCCCCTCCCCCCTACGACCCTGGCACACATCAAAGATGAATAGTACTCGGCAAGTTGAACTTCATTACGATTCAAGCATTGACTGATGAATTTGTTTAGTTTACTTTAGTATTATGATTTGCACATTTCCATCAGGTGGTTCAAATTTTGTGTTTTTTTTTTCTCGTACCTAAAATTGTATTTCGCAAGTGTTTTTAGGCAAAAAAATACCATTGTTGTGTGTGTCACTCCTTTCCTGATTAATCTCCTAAGTTTAAAATAACAAGTTTTATTTTTGTTTGATTCATTGGTACCTAAATATGAGCATGTTTACACAATTTATTTAGATCTAATTGTTATATTTTAGAAACCAATAGATACAAATTGGGTACAGCATACCTTGCGGTCATCCGCAATGATCTTAAAAGCCCTATTCTGCAGTACCTTGAACTTGCCTGGAACTGGCATGCTTATTGTGCACCATGTTGGCACACCATGAGTCAAAACACGCCTGACTAACCAGTAAATGAAAGCTATTTGACAGCTTTTTTTCTTCTATGTTTTTCCTCCAGTTTAATCTTGCGTCAAAAATCAGTCCAAAGTAATTGACTTCCTGTGCCCAATTCAGCTGAATGCCATTTACCGATAACCTGGTCTCAGGTCTTGTTACTTTACTCTTCGAGAAGAAAATGGCTTTCGGCTTCGATTCAGACGAATCTTCCAATCTGAAAGCCATTTTTCTTTGGCTCGTATCTGCCTCCGCAGTCTTGTCACCACGAGCCATGGTTGTTTTGACACCGAAATGATTGCAGTATCGTCGGCGAATAGATACAACTCATTTTGTCTGTCCTTCGAAATATCATGAATATACAGGGTGTTCCTTAATTATATGCGAACATTTAAGGGTGTGAATCGACATGAAAAATTAATGATAAAATATTTTTATTTTATTACTTACATTTTTACCATCTTGTTAAAAATGGCGGAAATGCATTACGTGTATGGTCTCGCTGGCGGTAATAGAGAGCAAGTCAGACGTATTTGCTACCTGAGATATCCCAATCGTACTTTGTCAGATAGTCGAACCTTTTCTTATATTCATCGTCGCGTCGTCTTGTTGAAACTGGTAGTGTCCGAGGAGGTTCATCTGAAGGTAGACCTCGAAGTGTGATAACACCTTCAGAAAGCGATGCTGCACGAAGTCAAAGAACACCCTGAAGCGAGTACGAGGAAGATTGGTACTTGAATACTTGCCATCAAATTACTTGGAAAATTTTACTGGATTTTTAATTATATCCGAACCATATTTTAAAAGTACCTACAGACCTTGCTGCCCAGTCGTGTGACCTTGTCAGTGGTATCTTCACGGACGAGGATATTTTTCAAGAAATTCCGTTCAGAATTTCTACAACAATCATTTGTGAGTGGACACCAATTTTCGTTCGCTTCGCTCATTCTGCAAACTCTCGAAGGCATGCCTTAAAAATGTACTTATACACTTATATCATAAATAACTATTTTTAGGTCGGTATAGTCTTTGCCAAAATGACTCGCCCAAAACTCCGGACCCAAACATTGCAATTTTCCAGACACACTGTCATCTGTCAGAGAGACACTGAATTGTGTCTCATGTTTAGGGTGGGAGACATGAGAAAAAGTCACATTATAGGAGCCAGCATACGTGCCCAGCTTATCAGGACGAAGAAAACAAAAGAAGGAGAGGTAAGAGGCATCGAAATAGGTGGAGAGAATGCTGCAATACAATTTTTTTTAGATTTTAAATAATTTCCAAACCGAATTGGCCGTCAATGCAGATGGCTGCGATGGTAATTTATTCTTCATTTGGCCCATGACTATAGTTCATAAGATTGATGAGGAGTCGCCGTTTTACCATCTCTCTGCAAGCGATTTATTGCAGGAACGCTTTGAGATTGTTGTCATATTAGAAGGTAAGAGTGTCGAACATTGTTTTCAGTTTTCTTGAATTATGATGATAAAATCGAAATATTAGAGTTGTGATATATTTTAATTAATTAATATACTCAAATTTCTTCAAATATTACCAATTTCTTGACGATATACAGGAACAATAGAGAGTACTGGTCAAACAACCCAAGCTAGGTCCAGTTACTTGGCCAGTGAAGTGCTCTGGGGCCATAGGTTCGAACCAGTCGTTTCTTACAACAAGGACAGGCAAGGATACGAAGTAAACTACTCAAGGTTCGACAATACGCTCGCGGTAGATACGCCTCTGTGTTCTGGAGCTGAGTTAGCTGAGTTTTATAGGATAAGAGACATGCCAGGTGGGTGTTAGAAGGTAAAGTTCAGTGTTGAGAGCCCTTGAACTCGTTTATTTCACCGAATTCCTAGTCTTAAGAGTTTTAAAAATCTAATGTAGGATATAATTATTTAGAAGCAATTTTTGTTGCGGTTACACAGTTACACAATGAAATAATAACCTTGCTGATTAGGCCAGTTCTTTTGAACGAACGCGGCAGCTAATTGTTTAATTTCGCATGTGCCGCTAATTTGGTGGATTTAGGAAGTGGGAATTGTCGTTTCCGAGCAGTTCATTAAAGAACTTGATCATATACAGGGTAAATAGATATGCCCAGTTCTCTTGTGTACCTCTGACAATACAACGATTTTCCATTGGGTTTTATATTTAGGGTTTTAATTAATTATGTGGCCAAATTCAAGGGTGTTATTCCTTACTAAATTCTAGGACAAAAAGGTAATATAAGAATAGTTACGCAGCCACTATACTTTTGAAATGCAAAGTGATACAATTTCTAGGAAAAGTATGTAGACAGTTCAATGTCTAATGCGAAGTACCTTTTGATATTTTTTTTTTGATATTGACTTCGTTTAGCAGATAAATGCAATTTTATGAAACTCTGATATGCATATAAACGTCATTTATTTTTTAAATCGAAATTGTATAATTGTATAAATACAGGGTAACTGAACTTTTTAATATTTTTGATAGACAGGGCTATGGGGACAGTGGGTAGGTCCTTTTTCCGCTTAGGGAAAGTCGGATTAATATTCCCCCAGGAAATAGTAAGCCTTCTCCAGCAACATTTTTCAAAATATTTAAGTGACTGTAGGTCCTTCAAGGTATTAGGTAAATGATTATATATTTTTATACTTTCATATACAGGGCGTTTTAGAATTACGGTGCGTAACTTAAGAGGGTGATTCCTTATGATATTCTAAAAGAAAAAGTTTATATGAACATGTATCCGGAGTTTCTGTTTTTTGATATACATGGTGTTAAAATTTTTTAAAGAAAAGGGAGACTAGAAAACCCCCAAAATGCAACTCCATATCTGAGATGAGATACTTTAAGTGCGTGGTAATATTTGAACCAAGTTCATTGACTATCGCTTTGACTGCAAAAAATCCCGAAGCCAATTTCCTTCTCAGTGACCTCATATGATTCCTAAATTTATGACCACTATCAATGACAAGGCCCAGAAACTTAGTACTAGGGTAATTCTAAAGGGATGAGTCACCAATGACCAAACCCTCCATAGCACACTTAAAACTAATTACATTTGTTTCTACGACGCTTAGAGAGCAAGTGCAAATCGCACCATTCTTTGACCTTAATCAAATCTAAGGTAATAATATCTTTTAACGTAAGAGCATTGTTAGAGTGCTATAATGTTGTAATATCGTCGGCGAAAAGTGTGAACTCTCCCCAATGTCGATAGATGTAAAATCGTTAATATATAAAAGAAAGAGAACTGGTCTCAGCACTGAACCCTAAGGGACTCCCCAGTAAATAACTTGGCTCCTAGAACAAACTGCCTCCAGAATAGGATTCATACCAGTTTAAACATTGAGACCATAGCAACTGAGCTTCCGCAGCAGTATCCCATGACTCACGCAGTCAAGGGCCTTTAATAAGTCACAAAACACTGTCGAGGTAACCCCCCCCCTCTATTCATATGGCCGTATAAACCTAAATTTAAGATATTTCTATCAGTTTGTACTATCGAGAGACGTGTATGTTTTTTAAGTGCAGCAAAATACCAAATTTCTAAAAAAACTTTATTAACTCAAAAACTATTGAATCCAAAAAAAAAAACATAACAGGGTGTGCCATTTAAAAAAAATTTGTTTGATAAACCAAATCTATTTGGGATACCCTATATAATTCCAAACAATTTTCAATTTTACACCTATCATAGTTTCTTTCAACATTTTCTCAGATTCCGGAAAGCCACTCACTTCCCAAGAAGACCAAACCTTCGTTTTGAAGTCTCCACCAAAGTATTTACCAAAGTTGCCGATGTCCGGGCAGTCCAATATTCAAGATCCAGAAGAAACTGCTAGTGAAACTAGGCCATTTCCGCTCGACTATTTATAAACTATTGCTTCATTTGTATATTTATATTTATGTAAATAAGCATGTTACTTTTGTGTACAGATTAGTTCATTAAACTTTTTTTTGTATTTGTTACTGCTTTTGTATATCTAATCATTAATCAGCGAACTGCGGCCAAAATATTAAATAGTCAATTATAAATAATAAAATATTTGACAGCTCGAAAATGGTTTTTAAGGGATAAATATTTGTTTGTATTAGGTTTCAAAAGGTATTACTCAACTTAACTCAACTCAACTCAAAACATGTATTCCTTCAATTAAAATGTACACAACAATAATTGAAGAAAAGGTAAATACAAGATTAAAAGTAAACACATTTGAAACAAAATTTGCTAAAAGAATTAAGCACAGCATAAAACCTTTAAAAAAATTCCTACAAAATATAAAAATTTCTCAGAAAGTCTGCGAATTTTTACCTCTAGTTAAAAAGAGTTTAGGGATAGATAGGCAACTTAACATACTAATTGCGTACCTAATAATGCCATATGCGGCTGGTTGAAGAACTAAATAAAGCAGTGGCGGGGGGTCGGCGCACGAACGAGAATTCAAATTTTTTAACTTTGAATTCAAATTGTTGCGCTTCTAACTCTGACGGAAAGTTAGCCTTATTTGTTTTGTCTTTGGAATGAGACACAACAAAAAATGTAAGTTATGATTTTGTTCAAGAAAAAAAGTCTAGAAAAAAGCTTTTTAAAAAATATATTATTTATTTTTATATATGTACATTATATTATAATATTGCTTACACTTATTTATTATTTATTATAGTCTATTTCAGAAAGGTGAAGAGTAATAAAAGCTCATTAGGTATGCAAAGGGACTACAGAGTTACCCAACGAATATTTAAGCCACTTTCATAATTTGGCATTAATTTCATTGCAAAATTCTTTCTTGTCATCAAGTGCAGGTAGTACCACCCGGGTTTGGGTCAATTTATGGGTTTTACCTATTGTTATCCATTCACAAACACTGAAAATGGTGTGACAAAGGCGTGCCGGTAGGATAATTGTAAAAAGGAAAGGATTTTATTTCAACAGAATAAATTTTAGGCATTATGTACATAGTATTAGGTACAGAAATTAAATTATAAAAAATCATAATATTCTTCATCATCTGAGAAACTGTCATCTCCTCTTGACGTTATAATTAACAGGTCGACGGTCCGATGGATCAGGTGGTCAAGATCCCACATTTTCTCCTTTTCTTTAATGACATGATGGACTGCTTTTCGCCAGTTCTCCGGTGTTACTTCCTTAATGGCTTGATCAAATAGTAGCTTAACGTCTTTCATTTTGAATGTCGTGTTGTGTCTTGCTACAAGTCCTTTCACTTGCGCTCATATAAGTTCTTTTGGATTTAGTTCGCAATGATATGGGGGTGTGCGCAGCACAGTTACACTATGTTTTTCTGCTATATCTTCCACGACATATTTCATAATACGATGTTTGTGTAAATTTGCTATAGCTAATAGTTCCTTTTTATTTAATTACCTTCAAATTCAATACCTACTTTTGGTGGTTAACCAGTCCATAATTTCTTGTTTTCTCCAAGATGAAATTGGAGCCTTCTCTGTGCGTCGGGAATGATAGCTTGCGTTATCCATAACTACTACTGAATCAGCTGGAAGATATTTTATCATTTCACCAAAATAGTCCTCAAAAACATTCGAATTCATGTCCTCGTGGTAATCTCCCGTATTGAACGACTGAAAGGTTAGCAAACCTTCTTTTAAAAATCCCTCTTCGCTTTCAATATTGACGATTATTAGTCTCTTCCCTTTGACAGGCCTTCCATGAAAGCTTGGCGAGCACTGGTTATATTTTTGTCTCGCTACAATTTTGGTACTATATTATTATAATATAACCTTTATTAATCCACGTCTCATCAAGATAAAAGATTTTCTTTTACTCTCTTCTGTACTGCTTTATGCTTCTCAAGTATTTTCGTCGCCAGCAAACAATTTCATCGCTTTCCAGTAAAAGTGATTTACGGTTATGCTTTTCCCAGACAAAATCCACATTTTTTAAAGTGGTTTTCTAGTTATAAACGGAATAGTGTCATCCTGGCTAAGCTCCATAAGAATCCTTTCTAGGGTGGGTATTTCTTTTTTAAAATAAAAAGAGTAAACTTTTCTTTGAAGTACACTTTTGGTGTCTTCATCAAGGACTTTTACTGGTCTGCCTGGAATTTTCTTGGGAGGTTCCTCTTGACCTGCTGTCGTTCTCTCCCGCAATAATTTAAAAACGGTGGACTTTCCAACTCCAGTCATTCGGAAACATCGGTCGACAGTTTCTTGTACAGTAAAATTCGGAGAATCGTATTTTATGCAATCATGTACATTTAAAATAATAACTTTTTCACTCACTGATAGTGGAGAATTATTGGAACATCTTTTTGTTGGTGTGACTGTAGCCATTTTATTACTAATCTTATAATACTGTGAATACTATATACGGCTTAAGAGCAAATACTGATGCGTTAAACTTAACAAATATACTTATTAAGGTCATACACATACACGATATATGAAGCTTATTCCAAATTACCACCTATTTCTATGATCCAGCCAAAGAGGCCAGAGCCAAACTCGTTACCTGTTAAATGGTACCTGTTAAATGCAAAGCGTAACTTTACAATCTACTACCTAACTAATCCCTACACAATATTTCGATTTTGACACTTCAGGCCAGGAAACATACCTTTCCTAATCCTCTTACGCAATTACTTGAAATTTGAATATTACAAACAATACTATTTTATGTTAATACCCGTTAACCTAATTCTCTAAATTTTTTTTTTTAGTTATCATAAATAATTTAATGCACAAAGTTTACCTGCGCCTATGGCCGACACCGAAATTGAGCCGAACTGGACGGAATTTCCCATTTTATTACTCTACACCTTTCTGAAATAGAGTATATATAGTTATCTTTTATTACTATAGTTAGAAGGTTTGTTTTGTAAGTTTTTTTATTATTAAAAATATTTTCATTCCCTACGATTTTCTTTAAAATATCTGTCATGCAAATTTTAATTTTTAATTAAAGGAGGGGGCAGCAAAAATAAATGTGCTTAGGGTGCCAACAGTTAAGATATGTAAGTCCTTGAATACGTCCCTGTGCAGGGTTCTCTATAAACTTCAAATTGTTTTCAAAGGTAGTACCCAGTAACTTAGTGGTATTGCACAATTTTAGAGGCATATCAGAATTTTCAAATAAAGTAAATCAATATTATTGAGCCTTACCGAAAAATGTATAATTCTTATTTAAATTAATTTTTTTTTCAGACCAGAGTGATATTTTAAGGTGTAGTCTTTCAGCTACCAATTTTAGAGAAGTGAAGCTATCTTTCGAAATTAAAATTTTATTGTCGTCCGCATATGACACAACACAAATATTCTCTGACGCACCCGTAATATAGCTTATTAAATCATTGGTAAAAAAAATAAGACCCCAGAATGAACGAACCCTTGAGGTTTATTAATAGTATTAAAAACACTTTTTACTTCGTTTATCGATTGCTTTCTACAATGTACGATCTAATATAATTTAACGTTGAACGTTAATTCGTAAACTATAACGTGAAATGCACGCGAAAAATCTATAAACATTTTTTTTATCAAGAGACTCAATGACGCGTTAAAAGTCACAAGGAGCTGTTCGGTACTTCTTTCTATTCAATGTAAAGCTGAAATAGTGACGATAATTTATTGTTATAAATAAAGTTGTTTCTTTATCAATACTTCATATATTTTATACTGTTTAAGAGACTTACTATTCCACGATAGTTCCCAAAATTATTAACATCTCCTTTCTTATATAGGGGAATCACAGTTGCCAACTTTAAGTATTAGGGAAAAACGTTTAACTCTATCGAAAGATTTATTAGATATGATAGAATATCCGGGATGTGATATTTACATTTACATTACTTGGCAATATTAAATCATATCATATAGTTAATATGATTGTTGTTTTGTCACTGTCAAATACCTAGATAAAAATCATATTGTGTCAGGAATTATGGAGGTTTGGGTATGACTTTAAATAAGGCTGCGGAAGCAACAGGAAAATTAATCCCGACAAAATCATCAAATAGATATAACAAAGAATATGGATTGTTTTGTCAGTGGAAACAGTTTCATAAAGTGACAAAGAAAATGTTCTTTTAGCTTATTTTCTAGATATGGCAATATTTATTAATTTAGTTTTATTTTATAGTCAAAGAAAATAAATGGCAATTCCTTGTCAGCAAAATTTTCTATGCTAAAAGCAATTTTACTTGTTAAAGAGAACACGTGAACATCAGTTGCCGAAAATTGTCGCAGTCAAAGGTATTGACAAGAGAAAAAGCAAATTTATTTCTCAAAAAAGCATCCGATGAAGACTATTTGTTGGTCAAAGTTATTGCTATGAATGGGATTGCTGGAGGTTGTCGGTGGGAAGAATTGTATTCTATGACTCTCACTGACATTCAGGACACAGGAATACAACTGGTAATCACGATTCTGCAAACTAGAACTAATGTGAAACGTGTTTTTACTGTCATAAATAAAATAGAAGAAATTCATTTTCTGGAAATATACCGGAAATATCTTGCTCTAGGACCTAAAAGTTTCGAAGAATTTTTTTTATTTTTCGGATACCTAAATGCATCAAACAAAGAGTAGGAATTCCCACTGTAGGTGCAATGTCCAAAGAAACAGCCGAGTATTTGAAACTTGAAAATCCTGAAAAGTATACGGGTCACTGTTTCAGACGGACCTCTGCGACTATTCTTGTAAATGCGGGCGTAGACTTATCCGCATTAAAACGGTATGGCAGTTGGAAAAGTTCTGCGGAAAAAAGTATGTTGAAGATGCACTTGAAGGAAAAACGAAAATTGCAAGAATGATTCAAGGACGTGAGAATTTTGTACACAGATATTTTTTGAAGTGTCTCACCTGACGATTTTCCTGTTGACTATAATAAAAAACAAATCCCACATTTCTTAATGATTTTTGACAAGGAAGCCAAATTCAATATTAAAAAATATATAGGTTCACAAATTTGACAGATACGACACCATTTTGAATATTTTTAAAGGTAAATGTTCGACGCACTTACTCCATTGTTCAAAATCCACTTTCTTTATTCCCTCTTGCAAGAGGTTTCCAACGTCTCTCATTTTAAAAGTGATGTTATGCCTTGCTACAAACCCTTTTACTTGCGCCCACACCAATTATATGGGATTTAATTCACAGTGATATGGCGCAATGCGAAGTACCGCTATAGTTCGTTTTGAAACAATTTCGTCGACAACAAATTTCGTACAAAGAGGTTTATTCGACTTTACAATCTCCAGTAGCTCCTTTTTCAGTATATCTTTATCAAATGGCTTCTTATTTACAGTAAGCCAATAAATGGTGTCATTTTTTTTTTCCACGAAGACGTTGGTATTTTTTCGGATTTTCTTGAGTGATAGCTGGCATTATCCATGACTATAACAGAGCAATAGGATCTAGCATTTGCTGAAAGTATTCTTCAAAGACATCAGCGTTCACGTCTTCATGATAGTCTCCAGTCCGTTTTGATTTAAATTAGTAAGCCGCCATCGACAAATCCATTTTTGCTACCAATGTGAGTAATTATTAATATTTTACCTTTTCCTGAGGGTGCTTTTATTCCAGTGGATCATCCTTCCATAAAACCTTGCCTCGCGCTTTTTATGTATGTATGTTTATCCTGCCATATTTTACCAATGGTATATCCTTCATTTAACCAAGTTTCGTTCATATAATAGATATTCCTGTTTCCCTTTCCTCTTCTTTTTTAAGTAAAACGAGTGTTCTTCTGATGAGAGTCTTTTCATCCTCATTTATTACAGTTTATTTTCTTTCTGTACCTTTCTTTGGTAACCTGATGGGACCGCGTTTATCCTTGTGCCCAAGTCGGTAAATTGTTGACTGTTCGACTCCAGTCATATTCGAACACATTTCAACTAATTTTGCAACTATGTGTTATATGAATTAATAATTCGACTAGACCTATGGAATACGGTCTTCGCCGGGTTTTATAGTTTAATAATGATTTATTACTGTCTCGCATTAAGCAACAGACTATATACGTTTTTGAAATCGGATCGCCAACTGCAATTCACTCATGTAGTTATTGATGAGGGTATTCAGAAAAATTCAAAATAGCGTCGTATCTGTCACTTTTTGACATCTGTCGTATTTGATTATAGCGTAAATGGCTTGGTCATGGGAAATTATGTTACTGTGAAAAAAATTGGGGCTTTTAGTTTAAAAGGTCTATTTATTAAAGGGGTGAGACACTTAAAAGACAAAATCGATGAAGGCAATTAAGGAACCCCGGTATTTCCGAAACGACTCAAGATTATTTATTATAAACATCAATAACTATAGGTTTTTGAAATCGGACCGCAAAATGCAATTCACTCATGTGATTATTTATGAGGATTGCCATTTAATAAAATTCAAAATGGCGTCGTATCTGTCAAATTCAATAAATCTGGCTTCCTTGTCGAAAAGCATTTAGAAATATGTAATTTGTTTTTATTATAATCAGCAGAAAAATCGCCAACCGTGTAAGACACTTAAGAAAATCTCCCTGTACAAGTATTGCAACAAACTAATAGCGAATTCCATTGGTAAAAGAAGTGCGGCACCGGTATGTCTGTAAAACTGCACCAGTGCACAGAAAGTGGCACTATTTGAGTACCAATGGAAAAATGGAAGAAACTCCAGCCGAAATTCAAAAAGAAGCGGACCTGGCGTGTTCACGTGCCACTTACAAACTACTTTATTAGTTTAAAATTGAACTAATAATGTTCACTTTATAGGTAAGTGTTGGATAAAATAAATTATTTTTTAATAAAAGCGTTGAATCCGTAAATTAAAAAAAAAAACATTTAATCATTTTGATTAATGAGCTATATGAATCAAATTATTCTTATCTTTATCTGAACAATTTGTAGTCATCTGAATAATTTTGAAATATTCACTATAGCAGCATTTACATGTTCTTAAAAATATATACCTTGATAAGGGACAGTACTGGTAATGATATAATATATATATATAAAATATCCACTTAATCATATACAGGTATTTTTTAAGACCTAAAATTGTGCTTCATTATAACTAAGCCTTTTAGGGACTTATTTAAACTTTACCTTAGATTTTAGTAGGGTAGAGTACAAATTTTTTTGGAGGCCCTTTGTTTGTTAAATTAAGTTATTCCAAAAGTATTAATACAGTTATTAGAGATATGGCGCCATCGAGAATTGTCTTAAATAGCAACCATAGATTTTTATTTACTATTTTTAAACAGCATGTTAAGGTACACATGATTGCCAAATTTCAAATTTTTATTCCTTGTCATTTATAAGATAAATCTGTTTGTTTTTAAAATTTTTTTGTTAATAAATGCTCAAAATGTTGTCCATTCATTATTTGGCAATAATATCCTATACGGAGAAAAAACTCATTTTGAATATTTCTATTAACTTCGTGAGAAATTAACCTACCCTCATGTCCTTTTCGTGCTTTCAACTCCTCAAGATTGTTTGGTTTACGTTACCATTTAACATGAACGTTCATTCATCAGAAAAAATAATGTTTTCTGTGTTTACATCATTCCTCTCTGGTAGGTCCATCGTTAACTCGCAGAAGTGAAGTTTCCTATTAGGATCATCTTCTGTCATTTCCTGGAGGATTGTAATTTTGTTAGGATGAAATTTACGCGTAGAAAGAATTCTTACTACTGCAGATTGACTTATTTCGTGTTCGGTAGCTAGCTGCCTGGTGGGAATATTAGGGTTTTCTTCTCTTAAAAAATCAGTTTTAAGCGCTGTAAAATGATACCTGTCAAAATGTTGGCCCCAACGAGTATGGTGGAAAGTCTCTGACTTCCCTGACGATCTAAAGCATCTACTGTAGTATGGTTTTATGAGTCTTTATTATGTCCTACATAAAATATTAAAATTTCATTATATTATACATGTTGGATATTATACCTTGGGGGTCTTGTATCTTTGCTACAGCTCGTACAGCAATATCTATACGTCCTAGCCTTGGATTCAAGTAAGTTATTTAGGGTAAAAATGTTGTAAAAAAATGGTGAAACTATAGAAATGTTTGCAATTAAAAGTGTGTAACTTTATTGGGGGATTTTATAACGCATAAATTATTCTATGATATCATTTGACGATGAATTCATATGATGGACTATCTAATTGAGGATTGAATTACTTTTAACTTCATCTAAACAATTTACAATCATCTAAATAATATTCACTTTTGTAGACATTTAAATGTTATTAGTAATATAAAACATACCTTGATAAGGCATAGTACAGATATAATGACGCAAATATAAAAAAATAACCACAATCATTTATATAGAGGTATTTTTCAAGACCTCAGATTGTGCTCCATGCTGCCAAAACCTTTTAGGGAATTATTCAAAGCTGTACTTTAGATTCTGGTTAGCTAGTTAGGGAATTACTGTAAGAAGCTGTAAAAAACTATAGAAATGTCTATGACTAACATAGACTTTTTTGAAGGGGATTTTATTACGTAAGGTGACGTAGATTTCTTTTATAAATTGCTCCCAAATTCTGTCACCAGGCTTATCTTATGCATACTGGCGAAAGAATCATTAACAACAATTGTAAAGTAGTGTAATGCTATCAAACTCAACCATACCCATATTTAAATAAGTTTTATATTAAGAAAAGTAAAAATGATAGGTCAGGCTGATCACAATATTATTCTATGGATAATGTTTCTTTTGGTTTTGTTGGGTAAGTGGACAAAAGTGTTATAACATTTATTTATTAATATATTTAAATATTTATCTAGCTAGTTTTAAGGAATTATGGGTAGTGTGTCATCGAGTATCGCGTTCGAGTAAAATTTCTTATTTATGAATTTTTGGGAAAAGGTCACAACTTATATACACAGGGTGTTTCAGAACATGTGGGCAATCTCTCGGATTCATGTAGATTAAGTGAAAATAACATCCCGAGTTCATATAATTTTTTTTCCTAAGAGGAGATAAGGCCGGTCCTGAAAACTAGTTCTTTATTGATAGCCATTGAATTGCACTGTATATTTTAAATAAAATTCAGTATGATGTATACCAAGGAGAGATTCATTAAATAAGCCTAATAATAAAAGGTATAGTTCATTCTGTGGGCCAGGGACGGACTAGTTCGGGCATAAATAACCTTACATTTTTGGCAGGTGTCATGCTACCGGAATTTTAATTATATTTTTGGATAGCTTACGCATTTTAACGCAAAATAGATACTCTTTGTATATTTTGATAAGTTGTACCGTTTTCGAGAAAAATCCACTTAAGCGTTAATTTACTTTAAAACGTTTAATTCTACTCTCGATCCTACTTGAACCCGTTTAATGTTTTTTTCGTAACAAAAGTCTTTGTTAAATTGTCACGTCATAATATGATTTTATGATTAGTTGTTTATATCTTACCAATTTTATTTAAACTTTAATTAAAATATACAGGACGATTCAAAAGGTTATCAATACAAAACTAGTTTTTAGGGGCATATAATATCTGCTCGAGGAGGGCTCTTAGGAAAAAAATTATATGAAGTTACCATGTTATTTTCCCCTGATCTATATAAATCCGAGAGATTGCCCACATGTTCTGAAACACCCTGTATATATATATCTTTGGACGTTCTGTGATATGTGATCAAAGTTACTATAAAGTCAAAAAAACTTATAAAAATGTTTAATTAATCTTCAATACAGTGCTGTCGGTTTTAAAAAAGGTGTATAACAAAGTTACTGTTGTTCTAAATTAAAAGCAAAGTCCAAATAGGAACGTGTATTGTAGTTAAAAAATTTGAGGGGAAATTTTGATATTTTTTTTTTTTCTTTAAATAATGGTTAATGTTGTAAACTTAACGATAGGTCTTAAATAAAAGGGGAACTAGGTAGGTACTTATTGAACCTGTAAAGCCCCTAGCAGAACAGATTTGTCTAATTTCTTTTGGAATTTCAAGTTATAGTTCAACAGCTTGCACATTTTAGTAAGGTTTTTTAGTAACCCCACACAAAATAATTTAAAGGTCAAATAAAACGACTTCAGTCTACCTCCACATAGTTTTATTATTAAGATCGTTATCCAACATGTTTCGGACATTAACAAGTGTGAAATCACATTTCCCGCCAGCAATTAATTGTGATTGCATGAGGTTTCTTTCAGCTGAATTTCCAATTTTTCCTCTAAATAGCTCAAAGCTAACATAATAACCGCACTGACAATCACATTGGCCCAATAATCTTTATTGCCTGGTTCTCTTACTTCAACGAGGGATGTGAACTTTCAAAATACTAAATTTTCTTTCTCCTCAGTTCAATTTTTAATATTTTTCTACCTTCAACGTCATTATTTTATTTAATTTTATAATGTGTACCTTTTTCACCTTGAACCAAAGTCTAGATTCAGTCTCAAAGACTTATCATTTTTGAACTTCGTATTTTCTAAACTGAACCACCAAGATCAATTGCTGTATCCCTGAAGATGGACATTTAAATGTCCGAAACATGTTGGATAACGATCTTAATAATAAAACTATGTGGAGGTAGACTGAAGTCGTTTTATTTGATTATATCAACTCCACTGAAAGAATGGACTACTTTTTCAAGTTTAATTTAAAGGTGTTAAGATACGATGATCTAGACGCCCAGGCCACTAGTATAAAACGGTTAATCCATTGATGCCTACAATTAATACTAAACCCGTTGGAAACTCGTCTTCTCTAAACTTTAAATTCTCGTCTTCTAGGTCAGCAACAACAATATTGACTTTTTTAAATGTTTATACTCTGTTGCTTTAATGCCGGAGAGTAATAAAATGTAAATTTGCAATGGCAGGGCCCATTAAGTAGGGTGGACAACTTATAGGTTGCATTGTAAATTTCATGTAAATTGCCATGATAAATTATAAAAATTCCGTATTTCAGACCTACACACACCGAATCGGTCCTAAATTAGGGTGACCGTAATTAGCATACAATAGAAAGACGAGTTCGGTGAATGAAATGAAAACTACCTGTAGTAACAGCGGCGTTACTACAGGTAGTTTAAATATTAATATATATTTTTTTTTCAATCTACTATGTACAATACAACAACTTAATTTTTAAATTTTAGTCATCAGGTTCCGAGAAGTCTGATGAACTATCGTTGTTGGGATCCAGAGAAATAATAAGGGGCTCTATCTACTGTGTTTTCTAGCATGTTATCAGCTTCCCACATTTTTTCTTCTATTTCAATCACATGTTCGATGCACTTACTTCATTTTCACAATACACTGTCTTTTTTCCATCTTGCAAGAGGTTTTCTAACGTCTCTCTTTATAAAAGAGGTGGTATGCCTTGCTACAAACCCTTTTACTTGCGCCCACATCAATTCTATGGGGTTTAACTCACAGTAATATGGCGGAAGGCGAAGTACCGTTATATTTCGTTTTGAAGCGATTTCGTCGACAACAAAGTTCGTACAAAGAGGTTTATTTAACTTTAATCTCCAGTAGCTCCTTTTTCAGGATATCTTTATGAAGTGACTTCTTATTTACAGTAGGTAAGTCAATGAATGATGTAATTTTTTTTCAAGAAGACGTTGGTATTTTTTCGGATTTTGTGTGAATAATTAGTAATCTTTTACCTTTTCCCGGGGGTGCTTTTGTTCCAGTGGACCATCCTTCCATGAAAGCTTGCCTCGCGCTTTTTATAAGTTTATCCTGCCATATTTTACCAACGGTATATCCTTCATTTAACCAAGTTTCGTCCATATAATAGATATTCCTGTTTTCCCTATGAAACTGTCTAACTGCCCTCAGTTATCGTCGTCTCCAGCAGATGATTTCGTCTTTCTCTATTAAAAGTGATTTTCTGTTTTGAATTTTTTCATAAAAAAAATTCATTTCCTTCAAAGTTTTCCATAGTTTCTTCTTACCCATGGGTGTCATGAAATCATCCTTTTTCATTTTAGAAATTATTTTGTCCAAGATAGGTATTTCTTTTTTTAAGTAAAACGAGTGTATCATTCTTCTGATGGCAGTCTTTTCATCCTCATTTATTACAGTTTCTTTTCTTCCTGTACTTCTTTGTGGTGATCTGATGGGACCGCGTTTATCCCCGTGCACAAGTCGGTATATTGTTGACTGTCCGACTCCAGTCATATTCGAACTCCGAATGTTATATGAAATAATAATTGGACTACGCCTTATGGGATACGGCAAAGACCACTGAGTTTTATAGTTCAATAATGATGTATTACTCTCTCGCATTAAGCAGCAGACTATAGCGGTGCGTGGCAACTCTTAAATTTGGATTCCTCTGGGCCCAATAAAATAATAATATTTTCATTTAGGATTTTAATGGCATAACTATTTATTTATAACATTTTACCAGGTAAATTTATATTTAGTAGGTAATCAATATTTTTTTACGAAACACAAGCATCTAACCCAGAACAATATAGATTAGGTACCTACTGATACACTCCGGCTACAATTATTGATAAGTAACTTTTAAATTTTTTAAAGATAATTTCGTATTTAGGCGTTGCTTTTAATGTGGAACAACTTTGTACAAAACATTTCCTCAAAAATCTTAACTTTATTTACGATTAATTTTATATTTCAAGTCTTAAACGCCCTGTCTACTTCACAGTGGCCTTTAATTAATTCCGAAGAAAACCAACTTTTTATCAGGACTGACCTTGTCCCGAAAAATCAAAAAGATTAAGGAAGTTTTACTAAAGTGCGCACTGTGACAAAAAAATTTTTAATATTATTATTTTATATAGGAAGTGGTGGTGTCAACACGGAAGAAATATGCTTTTCGTACGATATTCAAGAGTGGATTAAAGATTGCTCCTCCTCCCAACCGAATCCAAGCGTCAATATAGTCTGTAAAGGTGGAAAATTTTGTTATACGGCTGGGCCTGATGAGACGAATCATAACAAAATAAAAAAATACCCTATCGGATGGAGGAGAAAAATAGGACAGTATCCAACTTTTAAATGAAATTCCGAGAAACATATTAGAGAAATATGCTCAATGAGACGTCTCGTTATTGGTACAAAAGTTTACGAAAAACTTTGTAAGTACCATTGGGATAAGATAAAAATGGGACGACACAATTTTATTTATTTTTAGCTCTTAATAAAAAATAAAAAATATTTTTGTGTTATTTTTGTTGTAATGCGAATTTTACCTTGTTTAGTGAATGATTATATTTAATTCTGTAACAAAATCTCTTTTAGGAACACAACCTCTAACTCTCATTCCTTTCTCCAGCCACGGGAGAGTGGGGGTTAACCCAAAATTAGTATAGAGCTATAAGTAGTGGCTGAGTCAGGAATAGGTTCTACGGAGAGGGGGGGGGGGGGTTGTTAACAACAAAAAACAGAAAGGGCGTAAAAAAACGACATTGTAAACTGAGAACAAATATTTGCCTCGTGGAAGGGTGTGGGGAGGGGGGGTTGACCAAAATACAGAATACATTTTGCACTAAATGTGCCAGGTTACATCTAAATAAAAAATTTTCTCTTCGCAAAAAATAATATCTTGTCTATCCAGTAAGATTGAATTTCGGTTGTTTTTCCAAAAAAAAATGTAATTTGTGTAAAACTTGCTACCATTTGTTCTTCCTAGGTTGGGTTTAATTCTCATCTTCTCTTATAACTAAAGGGCGGAATATATGCACTTAAATTCAGCCAAAATATGCCCTGTTTCCCTTCAAAATATGCAGTTGTATGCATTTTCTTGACCAAATATGTATACTGGTTTGCAATATTTTTAATTTATTATAGTAAAATAGGGTAAAGAAACACACTGGGTTCTAAAAAATATGTTTATTTAAAAAAAATGCAAAAAAAAAAAACGAAGAAAAGTAAAAGTAAACATTTTTTAACCTGAGATTGTATAAAAGGCATTCATTACTAAATATTTTTCAAAATTTTTAACTAAAAAGGATTGCTTCTATTAGTAAAAATATGTTTATACAAAGAGAAGCTTCTTTCAACATCTACTGATGTAATCGGACAATACCGCAACTTAGGTAGTAAAGTATAAAGCCAAGATACAACTTCGTTGGATGGTTTACCTTCATAAATGCTTTTTGCTGCAGTTAAGTATTTAAATCCTTTATTCTTTTTTACAGTTACATCCAATTTTTTCTTTACTTGACCTCCTACTTTACCGGGAATGTTGTTGCATTTAGCGGAAAAAGTTTCAACAATACTAATTAAATTTCTACTCTCTAACGAGGATATTATATCCGGTATAAGACTGAAATTAACCTTAATAAAAACAAGATCTTTAACTACACTTGCACTTTTTAGCAACTCTTTACTTTGCACAACACGCTCCGAATCGTCATCTGAATCTATGCTAAAAGTATGTCCATAAAATAATAATTTGGGAAAAATATGCAATTTATGATATAATTGACAAAATATGCAAGAAATGCTTATATATGCACTTTGCATATATTCCGCCCTTTACTGATAACATTGAAAATGTTGGGATCTCCAGATTGGACCTTCGCTCTGTTGGTCAACCATTAAGAAATTGATTAGGAGCTTAACTAAAAGTAGATTTATCCAGAGCAATTAAGAAAAATCAATTTAAATTAACCATTAATATATACCTAACCTTTTGTAATGGTATGGTAACATTTACGCAAATCACCTATCAATTAAACAAAATGAGGGAAAACTAAGGTCTTAATAAGCCTGCATTAATCCGGCTTAATTTAAACATCCAAGCTGAAATATTTTTTAGACCGAAATTACATCTGACAAACATGTATTTGTTATAGTTCATTGCGGCCAAAAAAAATCTTTGCGATCACGTGACACGTGAATGGCACCTGCACAAGATTTTGATCCAGTTGAACAAATTGGTAACTGCTCCATTTCCTTCGTGGTAGTATGGAAAACAACAACTTTTGCATAAAATATTAGTCAATATTTTTATAATATGAGGGAAAATCAATTCTTAGTAATGGGAACCATTTGAAATATTGGAATAAAACACAAACAGACACAATATATTTTTAAAAGTTATCAAAACTTCATTGTTCATCATCAGGGAATACCGTATAAAGGTATTATATTGATGTGAAATAAAAGTATATGACAATCGAGAAGTTTTAATTTTGTTACGGTATAGTATAACTAAATAGGTTAAGAACTGGGGTTAAATTAATGTTGAGAAATTAAGGCAGAGGTGGTAAATTTGGCAATGTTGAAAAATTATGGTCGAGAAGTTAGGGAATTTTTTTATCAATGATGGTATGGTATAGTAGAGTAAAAGAGAATTTTAGAGTTAAGTTGAAATGGAGAAATGAAGGTATAATAGGTAAAAGTTAATATAGTTATAAGATAAGGTTTCCAAGTTTTAGATACAGTGTCGACAAGTGATATCCATATGTGACAACATGGTTTAATTCCGACTTATTTTACAAGTTTTTGAATTATCTCACAGCATGAGATACAAATAACTAATGTTTAGCCTTTAAGGTCCCTTATTAAAACCCTTCTGCCATGTAAGTATTTCCAGTTTTGTCCCAATTGACTCCAGTAACCCTGCAGAACTGTCCCTCGTTGTTCAATGTTCCACTGCAGGCATGGACTACTTCTTTAAGTTGAAATATTGGGGATAATAACTTTTGTAAATGTTACAGGCTGTGTCAGGTCTATATTGGGCAGTGTCAATACTGCTAGCGGTGGGCAATGTCGAATTGTTTAATGTATTCTAGCTTTCCCCGTAGCAATTATTTCATTTAATATTTTTAGTAGGTACATTTCTAAATAACCTTTTTATAGCGTCTTTGTTTCATCAGTTCCATGATGCATCTTGTACATCAATAATACCCCCTTGCGCCGGTCCTATATAATGTTTATACCGCTGATATTTCCACACTTTAGCAAACCCAACTGTATCTGTTTGCCGACGACACGGCGATATCTGCTACCTTTAAGCAGCGTTAGGTGGTAGACTCGCGACTGCAAGGCATATAAATATTTTCCAAATTTTGCTGGACAAATAGAAAATCCGTTTTATTGATGCTAGAACGCAGAAAATCTTCTTCTCAAGGAGTTAATGGGACTTTCGTTCGACAGGAATCCACTACTGTAAAGTCAACATACAGACAAAGATAAATGTATGCAAGACAATAGTAAGACCAGTCCTGACATACAAAATACAGACATAGTACACAATCAACAAGATGTGCTACAAAATACTTCAGGTATTCCAAAACAAAGCACAACGATTTACAAATACCAACAATAACAGAACACATTAACTAACTTAACAGAAGAGCAGACGTCTCACAAAACAATCTCGTCACACAAACTCACATTCCGGCACCGCCAAACACTAGACCCAAATTTTTACGGGATTGGCAACTTCCATGAACGGACAGCGAAAGCTCAGCTAATTAAAAACAAGCCAATT
Organism: Polydrusus tereticollis; assembly: GCA_963920685.1. Classification (NCBI taxonomy): domain Eukaryota; kingdom Metazoa; phylum Arthropoda; class Insecta; order Coleoptera; family Curculionidae; genus Polydrusus; species Polydrusus tereticollis. The sequence goes on from OY987333.1 coordinate 12,630,046, forward strand.
ATAAAGAAACAAGAAACAGAAAGCCAGTAGAAAAATGAATCAATAAAGGCAAACATAGAGGCTCTTAAAATCCAAACAAAACTAACATGTTATGCCGAAGAAGCAAACAGTAATAATAATAGAAGTAATAGACCATTGTCTGACTTAAATATACACATCTGATTTTAAGCTACGCTATATTTACGTTTTTGTGTTGACCATGCAGACCACAGTGACGAAAAGTTTCTTGTTGCAACGTCAACATCGTGATGACATCCATGACATTTATTATGTGGTAAATCTACACAAAATATTTTGTTGTTGCTGCATTCCATCACAAAATAATAGGTAAATAAGAAACTCAAAAACAACGTACAAAAGTAAACAAGCTCACACAAAATTCACCAACACAAAAACAATAAACTCTCATGGAAGCTGTGTTTCATAAAACGAAAAACCGCGATAGACTCTCGAATCCATGGAGGGTAAACTAGATCTTTCGTCGGTATAATTATAATCTATAAGGTACGTGATAGGGCCGTTAACCGAGTGCACCCGAAACCCAGCGCTGCAGACCGATGACGAATTATATTTTTTTTCTAAAAAATTTCACCCTCCCGACATATAATGCTTAACATTTTATTTTTTTTATTTGAAACCGGTAAGTTTAATGAAAAAAATTCAAGAGATAAAAGAGTTTCTAAATAAACCTGGCTGTCTAAACTTATTCTTTTCCAAGTCCTTGGGTAAGGTTTTCTTTAAATTCAGTTAACAAGATTGATAGGGGCAGTCTATTCCAACCCCTTCCACTAATCTTAAGAAGGGAAAAAAATATACAGCAAGTGTGTTTTCATAATAGTTATATCTACTTCCACAGAATTTCATTATTCTATCGCTTTTCTTTTTTAAGATAAAAATTAAAAACATTATTTTACCGTCATTTTTGTACCGCGATATCTCCCTAATGGTTGACTTTTGAGCCAATGTTTATATATCAAACTATCCTTTATTTTAAACAAGGAATCGCCCCTAAAGTTTTTCGCGTTTGTTTTGAAACACCCGACATATTATAGACACCCTGCTTTTTCAGCTCTGTGCTTAAACCTACAGTTTCTGTGCATTCCCTCGTAGTTATTGTAGGCAAACATAAATAATCTTAAATACTCAGTAACCCGTGTAGTTATGCATTTGTTCTAGGAAAAAATTGATGTTATGATGGAAACAAAAATATGTACGTAAGGATCACGGCAGTGTTCCCCCTGAGAAAAATCCAGTTTTAACTGAATATTAGTCTGTTTTTCAAGTATTTGTTATGAAATACGATATGAAATATACGAATTATTTATTAATTACAATTAGAAGATCGATAAAAATTTTTTGATGATATTGGCAGCATTATTAGTGTCTGAGTAAGTTAGTGATTTCTTAATCTTTTCGTAATAAGCTTCTCAAAAATATGCTATGGCAAGATTAGTAAGAAATCCAATGAAAAAAAAAGTCAGTATACAGTGTCAGGTGTTACAAGGCAATATCTCCCAATATTTTTATGAAATTTTGGGTGAGGAATAGGGATATGCAGGGACATATTTAACCCTATTTTTTACATTTGACCCCTTTCTCAACAACTTCGAGAGGCAATGGACAAGTTTGGAATTTTATATGAAAAAAAAAAAGCTTTATTGTCATAAAGTATTATTTTTATCGACAAAGCCTTTTTTTAAAATTAAATCACCAATAAAATATAATAATACCTATAGTAAAACTTAAAATATCGGAATAAAAAAAAAAAAAAATGCAAATAATTATGACAGAGTATCACCAAAATATTCATCCAGAGTATAATAAGCTTTTTCCAATAATAAATTTTTAACATTTTTTTTACACATTTTAAGATTTGATATTTTCTTAATAAAATCTGGAAGATAATTAAAAATTTTTTTAGAATCATAAATTATGGATGATATAATTCGAATCTATAGATACGTGAGAAACTCCGTATGTTATTAAATTATTTCTTGACTTGCTTCCCTGGTTACGGAATTATTATTTATTAGAATTTTTGTCTTGTTTATTGGGTTTTTAGGTCATATTTAAATAAATAAAGCTGGATTTATAAACTCGAAAAGTTGGCGAGGTTGAGGTTCAGTTGGTGTTGGAAATATGAGTTCAATTTAAACTAAAGGGAACACTCAGTTCCATTTATACACTCGTTCATGTTGTTCATGTAAAGCTCATGTAAGGTTCCAAAACTTCCCGGGTAGTTCGAGATAATCAATTTTTATGCTCGGAGTTAGGAATATCTAACCTCACAAACTTGATCGTAACTTCAACCTCACCAACTTTTCGAGTTTATAAATCCAGCTTTAAGGTTTGGTTTAAGTTGACGTTTCGGTTTATATTACATTAAACCATCTTCAGAACTACAATTACAGGAAAATGTGATTTAATGTAATATAAACCGAAACGTCAACTTAAACCAAACCTTTATATATTTAAATATGACCTAAAAACCCAATAAACAAGACAAAAATTTAAATCATAAGGTCAAGAAGAAAACTTTACTATTATTATTTATTAGGGTATTGCAATAAAGAAAGAACTTACAAAGTAATTTCAAATTATTTACTACTGTCTACCATGCTTGACAAATTGTTTAACAACCAAACAAAAATAAGCAATTGAATTTCTAATATATAGAAATAACCTAATATCCTACCGGCCCACAATTATGGGAAGTGGCTTCGTTAGAAAATAAAATACAGTAGAGTCTCGACATAGTGAACTAATTATTGATGAACGGCTTTATCACTCCACCGTGGTCGTTCACTATTTAGAGTACAGATAAAAATATACAACACGGATATTTACAACGTGTTTATTACTGAATAACTGAATATTTTAAGCTGTAAAAAAATAAAATTTCGTACACTTGTTTTTTTCCTGATGTGATGTCGGCTTTTGCATACCTAGATCACCTGGAATTGACATTTTGACAAATTATTATCGGTGTCATCAGATTTGAAAATTATTTTATTTCATTCTAACAAATTTTGTGAACATGAATTAACTACGAAGAATAGCTGAGCAATTTGGGAAACCAAGAAGCACTATACAAAGCCTCAGAACTAAATGGGAAAATACAGGATCATTGGAAAGAAGGGCTGGAAGTGGCAGAAGAAAAATTTGAAACGAAAATCAAGATAATGATCTAATAGATTTCTTGCGAAACAAACCATTTCAGACGGCTGTAGAAGCACACAACCAAACTAATTTTCTTGGGACAGTAAGAACGGCGAGAAATCGTATGAGGAAATATTCGGAATTGACGGATATGAATAAAGAGCAAAGAATGGGATTTGCGCTGGAATATTTACCGCAAGGTATGGATTTTTGGGAAAAGGTAGTATTTACCGACGAGAAGATTTTTCAGTCTCATTATAATGGGCAGATTAGAGTGTATAGGCCGCCAAATACACGGTACTAAGAAAGATATACCCAACATGTTAAAACAAGTGAAAGATTTTCAGTTAAAGTATGGGGGTATATGACTTCCAGAGGGTTAGGAATATGCCACCGATTCGAGGAAGATTTAATACTCAAGCTTATATACATCATCATCATCATCATCATCAATCAGCCCTTTGCATCCACTGCTGGATATAGGCCTCCCCCATTTCCGCCCACTGTCCTCTATTTTGAGCGCTCTGCACCCAGTTTGTGGTTATTCTTTTGATATCGTCCGTCCATCGCGTGGGAGGTCTTCCCCTGTTTCTCTTATCAGCCCTTGGTCTCCACTCGAGCAGTCTTTTTGTCCATCGTCCATCTGTCATGCGGGCCACATGTCCAGCCCAATTCCACTTCAGCCTTGCCACCTGGTAGATAACATCCGTGACCCCTGTTCTTGCCCGCAAATCCTCATTTCTAACGTGGTCACGAAGTGACACCCCGAGCATAGATCTTTCCATCTTGCGTTGTGTTGTTCTAAGCTTCTTAGCAGATGTGACTGTTAGAGTTAAAGTTTCAGCGCCGTAGGTCATAACCGGTAGAATGCACTGATTAAAAACCTTTCGCTTCAGACAAATTGGGAGATTGCTCTTAAATACGTCCCCAAGTTTGCCATATGCACTAATATGCAGCCCAAGAGAGCGTAATTCTTCTTTTTAACTCGCATGTTTGATTGTCTCTTGAGATTCTTATTTCATGACCGAGATATGTGTACTTATCCACTAGCTCTACCTCACAGTCACCGATATTAATATTTCCACTAGGGACCAGATTCGTCATAAATTTCGTTTTTGATATATTAATTTTTAGCCCCACCTTAGCACATACTTCCTGAAGATCTTCCAGCATTTTCCTGATATCTTGTAGGTTGTCAGACAACAGAGCTATATCATCCGCAAAGCGCAGATCTGTTAGGTTTAATCCATCTATATTCAAACCCTTTCCGCTCCATTCAAGCATTCCGAAGGCATACTGCAGAACGGTAATAAACAGTTTGGGTGACATAGTATCACCCTGTCGTACTCCTCTACCGATTTTTATGGGGTTGGTGTTTTCGTGTAGTTTTACTATCATTGTAGCATTTTTGTATATGTTATATATTAGTCTGGTGTAACGATAGTCGACACGACATTTTTGTAGGGAGTCTAAAACTGCACTCAACTCAACAGTGTCAAAGGCCTTGTGGAAGTCCACAAAGGCAATGACAAGCGGTTTATTGTATTCGATTGATTTTTCGATCAAGGTTTTGATGCCTTGAAGATGGTCATTGGTTCCAAAACCTCTGCGGAACCCGGCCTGTTCTATTGGTTGGTAAAAGTCTAATTTGTTTTCCAGTCGTGTAGTAATAATTCTCGTAAAGAGTTTATAAAGGTGACTAAGTAAGCTTATTGGTCGATAGTTTTCTAGTTCGGCTGTATCTCCCTTCTTGTGAATTAAGATCAAGATGGCGTTGTGCCACCTATCTGGTATGGCGCTGTTAAAAAGACATAGATTAAAAAGTTTTGCTATTTTCTTGAGTAGACATTTACCACCTATCTTAACTGCATCGGCAACTACGCAGTCCTCTCCAGGGGCCTTGTTGTTTTTTGTTTTCCTTAGTGCTAGCTTTATTTCGTCCAAGGTAATATCAGGCAGCAATTCTGATCCTTGGTTAACAATGCCTTTTTTACTTGTCAGTATCTCTGGTTCTGTTTCTGAGTCTAAATTTACTTCGTTGTGACTTTAATATAGTTGACAGTAGAAGTCCTCAATTACTTTCAGAATGCTTTCCCGGTTTGTTGTAACATGCCCTTGTTTATCCTTTACCTTAGTCATTTGCTTTTTTCCGTTTTCTAGTTTCCTGCGTAAAAACCTTCATGCTTTTATTGTTTTCTATTGTTTGTTCGATCTGATTTTGGTTGTATGTTCTAATGTCGCGTCTTATAGCCTTTGATACTTCTTTGTTAATTTGTCTTAGCTCTTCAGCAGTAGTCAGTTCTTCACTTCTCATGTCTCTTCTTTGTTTCATTTTCCGCATGGTAGTTTCGCTTAATTTCGATTGTTTCCTGGTTGTTGGACAGTATTCGTTTTGACTCTCTAGCAGGGCCGTAGTGATGGTCTCATTTAAGACATTGATGTTATCTTCTTCTGTTTGAGTGCCATTTAGCCTATTTGTGGTGCATTGCTGGAAGCCAACCATGTCCGATGGGCTATTCCATGGTCTGTTGCTGTCGGTTTTCTTGATCAGCCTATGCCTTTCTTTACCGACGTCAATCATTAATTTGACTCGTACAATCCTGTGGTCACTTCCGGTGGTTAGCTTGTTCAGTACCGACACGTCTTTAACTATGTATCTTTTGTCGGTGATTATGAAATCTATTTCATTTTTTGTTCGTCCATCCGGGCTTCTCCATGTCCATCTCCTATTTGGTCTCTTAGGAAAGAAGCTATTCATCTGGAACAAGTTGTTTTGCAGGAGGAAACCAAGCAATGTTTCGCCCCTATCATTTCTTCCTTCCAGTCCATGGCTTCCCAGTGAAAACTCATCAGCGCTCAACCTTGCTCCCACCTTGGCATTGAAATCACCACATAGAATAGTATAATGTGTTTGTTGATCGCTTAGGGCATCTCTGATGTCGTCGTAAAACAAGTCTATTTCTTCGTCAGTATGATTTGAGGTAGGCGCGTATACTTGTATAATTTTGATATTATATCTGGTGCTGAGTCTGAGGACAAGGCATACTACTCTTGTGGAGGTTTTCTTCAGGGACACAATGTTTGCTTTGTGGCGCTTATGTATCAGAAAGCCAGTTCCTCCTACTGAGCTGTTATCGTCTCCTACGTAATAGAAACTGTGTCCGGATTTCAAAGTAATGAGCTGTTCCCCACGTCTTCTAACCTCGCTAAGACCCACGATATCCCACTTGATGTTTTCCAATTCGCACTCAAGTTCAGTTAATCGTTCTTCTGATAATAATGACAGTGCATTGTATGTTGCGATGTACATAATTTTTCTCTTCTTACTCTTTTTACATCTCTTAGGTTCTTTCCTCGCCAGATGATTGTCCCCCCCAGAATCCATGGGACAGACTGATTTAACATCAGTGCGAGATTCTGAAGATAGTCTTCTACTCTTATAAGCTTATATACACATCCTTCAAAATGTTATGTTGTCACATCGATAAACATTGAACAATATATTTCAACAAGAAAATTTTATATACCAGCATGACAACTGCCCCGTCCATACAGCAAGGAGAGTTTCGAACTGGATACGGAAAAATAACATTTCATTGTTACCTTGGCCCTCAAAAAGCCCTGATATCAATCCAATCGAAAATGTTTGGGGATATATCGTGAAAGAAATTAAAAAGAACAATGACTTCCATCCTTAAAACAGTGATGATTTGTGGAATAAAATTAAAAAAACCGGGAATACCTACAATTTTCATCACGCCCAAATGCTGATCGCATCAATTCCCAGACGTTTAAACTTATTAGTGGAAAAAAATGGTGCCGCTTTAAAATATTAAACCAATGTTTTTTTTTTTTAATATTTGAATAATCTGTTTTATATTTAATTTTGAAGCCATATATTGTATATTGTTATCTTGATTTTCGTTTAAAATTTTTCTTCTGCCACTTCCAGCCCTTCTATCCAATGATCCTGTATTTTCGCATTTAGTTCTGAGGCTTTGTATAGTGCTTCTTGGTTTCCCAACTTGCTCAACTGTCTAGGAATACTTTCCTCGAATAAAAATTTTATATATAGCCTTTTTTCATATCATTACTGAAATAAGAAACGCAAGGTATAGAGGTGAGATAATTGTAAAAAGCCCAGTTTACCAAAATATTCAAAAATGGCATAAAATGTTAACCTCATCGTACGAAATTTTATTTCCGTCACTGTCATGTATATGAAGGTAATAGAAAATAAAAAAATGTGAAATAAAATTAGTTTGCAGGATGAAAAAAAATCTGTTATATTACTTTTCCTACTCGCGTGCGGTAAAGTACACTTTACAGCACTCATTTTCGTGTCGTAAGTAGTACTTTACCGCACTCAGTGCGGTAAAATTTCTTTACCGCACTCTTATAAATTTTATTATATGCGTAATATGTTCTATTTAATTTACTACATTATGATGCTAACCACAACTAACGGCGATAAGTATCACATCATTACGAATATTTTTACTAGGTACCTATTTTTGGTCTCATACTTTTATACGTTTCTTCTCTACTTATATAATGAAACACCCTGTACCTAAAATATTATAAATAATTTTATGTCATAATTTTTATGACAGGAATTTGATTAAACGTCTGATCTAGATGGTATTAGTCAAAATCTGCTCGACTGCATTGCATTGTATTCCCATAGCAACAACTCATTATTATATTTCGCGTCTGTAGATACCATCTAAACAGTTCAGTTAATTTCGCGTGTTTCGTGGTTCAAATTTTTCATTTTCTAATATAAAGCTGTGGTATAACGTTTATTCTTGAGAGATGGAGAGCTCCGATGAAGAAATATCTGAAGCAGCGAATGCAGCAATCGGCTCTTTAATTCCACAAAAGTCCCAGGACCGGTACAATAAAGAATATGAACAATTACAAACATGGTGCAAAGAAAAAAAAGCGTCAGGAATTAACGAAGAGGTACTTTTGGCATATTTTTATAAAATATCGAAAAAATATTCACCTTCAAGCTTATGGTCAAAGTTTTCTATGTTAAAACTAACGTTACAAGTAAAGGAAAACATTGATATTCAAAGATTCTATAAGTTAACGTCATACATAAAGCGACTAAATGTAGGTTATAAGCCTAAAAAATCCAAGGTTTTGGAAAAAGAACAGACAGAGCAGTTTCTAATCGAAGCACCCAATGAAGTTTACCTTATGATTAAGGTAGCTGCCATTTTCGGTATTGCAGGCGCCTGTCGCCGTGAAGAATTAATGAAATTAACGGTTGATGACGTTGAAGATAAAGAAGATTTGCTGGTTGTATCAATAAAGGCGACAAAGACAAATATTTCACGAAAATTTGTCGTCTGCGATCCTGGAAATATAAGAATAAGTTACCTAGGCTTATTCAGAAAATATGTAGCTTTGCGCCCTGGTGCCACCCCGCATAGACGTTTTTTTATACAATATAAAGCTGGAAAATGCTCACAACAATGCGTGGGCATTAACACTATCGGAAAAATGCCAGCAAATATTGCTGGATTTTTACATCTATCCAATCCAGAGATGTATACCGGGCACTGCTTTAGAAGATCATCGGCAACTATGCTTGCAGAATCTGGCAGCAACATAACAAACATTAAGAGGCACGGTGGATGGAAATCCACCTCTGTAGCAGAGTCGTACATAGAAGATTCCTTGCAAAATAAAAAAAGGATTGCTCAAAACATTCTGCAAAGCTTTAGTACCCCAAATAGAAGCACTGAGCAGTGTTCAACTTTAACATCAACGTCAGTAGCAGTGACAGAGACTTTAGAGGATGCTCCTGGTCTATCAACACGAAACAACCCAACGCCTACACCTTTAGCAATTTTCAGGTCACAACAATCTACTGTACCATGCATGGCGCAAGAAAATAACGCTTCTGTAATTTACAAAAACTGCTCAACTACATCTGATGAACAAAATCAAGCTCGCTCAGCACTTAATTTGCATTGCGCTACAAATTGTACATTTAATTTTAATATTTATCGTTAGCTATATTTTTATATTATAATGTTTGTATGTAATAAATATTTTTAAAAAATATTGTTTCTTTTTGTATTAATTTTGTAATATACTTCTTTTTTTTACCGGTGCGGTAAAGATTCTTTACCGCACTCAGTGCTGTAAAGATTCTTTACCGCACTGTATTAATTTTATTCAAAAAATGCAATTGATGTACTTGCATTCGCGCAATGCATAATATAAAAATATTTATAGCTTTTAACAATTAATATTTGTTACTTTTTATAAATTTTTTCTTTTAAATTTGATTTTTGTTCCAAATATTATTGCTCGAAGGAAAAATTGTGTACCTACCACGTGCGTAAAGTGTCTTTACCGCCCTTAACGGCTTGCCCGAACTCCGCTTCGCGTCGTTCGTGCAACTGCCGTCGCGTGCGGTAAAGGACCACTTTCCGCACTTGTTAGGTAAATAACTATTGCATTGCTGGGATAGTGTAAATTTTTTGAATCAATGAAATTTTAGGTTTTGAAGAACAACTACACTAGAATATTCCAGTTCATTCGAACTTTCTTTATCCCATTTATAAACAGTATTTAAAGATTTCAATGCTTCACCAGTGGAAATTAACTTGTCTGTTACAATGGGATTTGCAGGAACGTCACTGTCTCCATCCTCAATTTCAATATCTTCTTTTTGCTCATTTTCTGGCTGGCGGTTCTCATTCCAAACCTCAACATCCTTCGGATCCCATACCTATAAATCGTCATTTTAAGAACATTCATACCTATATCTACATAGATTTTTAATTTTTTTTAACTTAGACGTGTTCATGACCTTTAAGGTGTTCATAGTTTCAGCTTCTGCAGGTTCCGGATCTTCGTCGCTTAATCGTATTTAAAGATACTTAAAGGGATGTTTTCTTCTTTCCCATCAGATTATTGATTTTACGTTTTTCATTTGTATGTGTGCAATTTCGCTCTAGCAAGGTGTTATTTGTTCACTTTTGATGTTGAAGTTCATAAATCTATGTTTTACAACCTAGAAGATTATATCAAAGATTTTGCATGCTCCATAGAAAATCCAAGGGGAAATCACTGTAGTCAGGAAAAATTTTGCTACATCGCGATAAAATAATGAAAACGATAAAATTGGAATATATTGTAAAATCCCTAACTTTATTCATTGATTAGGTGTATGTTAATTATTCACACAAATAGGACACCGAACTAACAGCAAGGATGATTAGTTTTATCCTGATTTTCCCCTAAATACGGCAGCAATATTAATTTCCAATTAACGATTGTCATTATTTTATTGACAAACTCGACAACAACCGAATTACATGATACTCAAATTCATGTCATCGACACGTGTAATATTCGATTGGTATTTAAGAGTTCCGTTTGCTGAGTAATTGCAAAATATAAGGACAATATCTGTTTCAGTTTTTTGCATGGATTTGTTGTTAGTTGTTGTCTCTCTACAAGGACAAAATTTGCTTATAACGATTGCCAATAATACAATCAAATTACGAGGGCTTTAAATAAAGAATAATCACATCACATTCAAATCGCCTTATGCAGTTGCAATATATTAAAATATTATTAGGAATTATACTTTAAAGTACTTAGGAAATACCCTGTATATTAAAAAATAGCATTAATTATTTTCGTTCATCAGGAACAAGCTTTCGAAGACCCAATAGGTGTTAAAGGTTTTACCTAACATAAAACCCCAAAGAAGATCCCGCATATGACTTTACACATAACTTATAAGATAATTCCTCATTACTTCAAACGTTTCGTCTCTATTAAGTATGGTTTTTGTCACAGACCCAACCGATGATAAACTTCTTCCCTTACTCTTTCAAAAAATTTTGTATCTAAATCTATCTTTTTGTAACGTATTTTTGCCCGAATCCTTGCCTTCAACTCTTCCAGATTTCTAGGTCTGGTGACATGGACCCTTCTTTTTAAATTGCCCCATAAATAGAAGTTTAAGGGTGTAATATCCGGGGATCTGGTCGGCCACTCTATAAATCCTCGCCGTCATATTTGGAAATTCTTGCAAAGTAGGGAGGGGATTTATCCTGCTGAAAAAATATACTTTGAGCTAGATTTTCATAATTATGGAATATTCTTTGGAGCTGTGGTATTATAAATGTTTGAAGAAAATTTAAATACAGTTGTTTATTTTTCTTAGTTATTTATGATATAAGTGTTATTAATACTTTTAACACAAATATCATACAATATTTTTTCTACAAACGGCAATAAAAAGCATACAATAATTGAAAATTAAATGTTTAGAATCTCTTACATCCAGGTAGTTTCTAATAGCATCGTATATTTATATTAAATTAGTTCACATTTGTCAATGAAACCTAGCAACCATCATTGTTGGCTGATTTGTTTACAGAAAAATTGAAAATTTTGAAAAGTCCTGTCAGTTTTATTAAAACGCTAGCGCTGGCTGTTGTGATTTGCCAAAAATGCAAGAAATCGATCCACTTAAAGACATAGGAGAAGCTGCTAACACAGCTACCTTAGATTTACTGCCACGAAAATCAAGAATTTAATCATCATAAATTTATAAAATGGTGCGAAAATAAAGGCGTTTCTGGAAAGTATTCAGAAAACATATTCCTGACCTATTTTGAAGAAAAGGCAAAGGTATGGAAGTCATATTTTCTTTGGTCCCATTATTCAATGATCAAAGCTATGCTACGTGTAAATAACGACGTAGATATCAGCAAACATTTTAAATCGATTGCCGACTTAAAGCGTCAAGTAGAGGGTTACCAGGAAAAAAAATAAAGAATTTTTACTAGATACCAAATTGAACAGTTTCTGAAGTGCGCACCCGATGATGAGTACCTTCTGGTGAAGGTAGCTACGATTGTAGGATTATTTGGTGCCTGCCGCAGGGAGGAGCTTTGTCAGTTGACTCTTGACAACGTGGAAGATATGGAGACTATATTAGTTATTAAAATATCAGGTACCAAAACCAAGGTACCACGAAATTTCACTATCGTTGAAAAATTTTATTTGGATATTAAACGAAAATATACTGATCTTCGTCCAGCAGAGATCGTACATCGGCGGCTCTTCTTAAAATATGTAAAAGGTAACTGTACCAGAAATTCGGTCGGAATTAATACGTTCGAAAAATTTTCTGCTGCTATAGCCAGATTTCTGCAACTTTCAAATTCAACACTCTATACGGGGTATTGCTTTCGCCGTTTCTTTGCGAGCTTACTTGCCGATGCTGGAGCAAATTTGATGACAATTAAGCGGCATGGGGGATGCAAATCCTCAACCGTTGCGGAAGGGTACATCGTGGATTCCTTGGAAAATATAAAATTCGATTGCTCGAAAATTGCTTACAGTATGCAAGCGACATCAGCCGATGATGCTTCAACATCAACTGGACATGCTGCTGTTTCTGTTCAATCCTCCTCAACCGCGAAGAACAGCAGAACTGAGGAAGAAATTCATTTTTTTAATTTTTTAAATTGTACTATTAATATAAGTGTAAATAAATAAAATAGAAATGTTTTTTGACGTTTTTTTGAAAAAATTGACATTTTACTTCCAACACTAGTGCCTCAAAGTAACATTTTTGAGGCTAGTAGACAGTGCTAAAAGTTCCACTTTTAACACGTTTGCAGAAAATAGATTTTAAGCAGACATAAACATCATCTAGAGAGAGATCATTTTCAATGGGCATTCCACTCAGGATGCCTTCCCCAGCCAAATAATCAGCATGCTTATACCCAAAGCTTTAAGGACCGACATTGAGTCAGTAAGAATGACAAATTGACTGACCATCATTATTATTTCAATTTTTAACGTTTCAGTTAAACATAACAAAAATCTAACTACAAGAACTAAGGATACTATTGTTGGAACAATACGTGTTGTTATGGAAGTTACAGGGCATACCTCGTAAAAAAAACATTTGAAACTCAACAGAGCATAGAAATATCGACAAGAACAAAAACAAATGATCATGCCCTGCACGTGTGTGATTCAAAAATACTTTTAGAAGATTAGGACTTCCATCAATATAAATGCCCGACACATTTCAGATCTTGCCATATACGGTATATTTTCCTATAGAACTCGTAATTATTAAAGAAAAACGGAAACCCAAAAAATTACTTATCTTTCTGAACCTGAATCACACGTTCCTGGAAATACATATTATTAAAATTATCAAATTCGATTATGTTGATAAAACAGATTATTATATAAGGAGGGATTTTTTAATCTTAGTATCTACAAGAAATTAAGATATATAAATATTAATTCAAGTTGGGTCCTTAAACGAGTATAATCTCTTGAAAAGTCAGGACTATTTTTAAGAGCTGTCTAGCCAGCAATTTTAGATTACAAAAATGAATATTTTGGCGGTTGTGATTAGTTGTGTTTTGGTGATGCTCGCGCTGGGTAAGTTTAAATTCTCTATATATGGCATTGTTGTGATTAATAATTTTATTAGACGGTTTTAAAGTTATACAGAGTGGTTCATTTTTAATGGAAATGTCAGCATTTAGTTCAGGTCATATAAAAAAAAATTGAAATTAATCATTATCGTGAATATGGCAACAGTTGTTAATAAACTATTAGGTTTTAAATCACAAACAAATTATATTTTCAAGACTACTCGCTGGCATGACATTTACAGGGTACCATCAAAAACACGTTGAGTATTCATTACCTCTTGTTGGAAACCAATTACGTAAAAAAATAATGCGGCATTATTTCATGTTCTAAAATTAACCTATCTACCTATCAGGAATATTAAAAGCATCTAATTTCCTTAGAGCAAAAAAATGTCGCCCGTATCATATTGGGAGTGATTTCTTGGACATAGTTTGTTATTACTGCTTCAAGATGGTCAATATCCTGAAAAGGTCTATGCCCATACACCATTTCTTTTAATCGGCCCCATAAAAAGAAGTCCAGGGGTGTGATGTCAGGCGACCTGGCTGGCCAAGGAATATTTTAACGTTTGCCTATCTAACGGTACGGAAATACTTCATTCAAATACCCAGTTACTGTTTTAGTACTATGGCATGGGGCTCCATCATGTTGATACCAAATTGTCCGTCTTATATTTAGTGGCAGTTCGTCAAGAAATTGATACAACTGGTTCCTTAAGAAGTCCAGGTAAATGGCAGCATTTATGTTCTGTCGGAAAAGTATGGTCCAATGATCCGATCATTAAAAATGCCACACCAAAACATTGGTTTTAAATGAATATTGACTACGGCATTCGATTATAAAATTTACATTGTTGTCACTCCACCACCGATAATTTTGGGAGCATACCACGCCGTTGAAAGTAAACATGGCTTAATCTGCAAATAATATTTTTCTTGCAAAAAAAGATCAACTTCACACTCGCCTTGGAACCACGCGCAAAATATGAAACGAGATTCAAAATCTCTAGGAAGAAGTGTGTGAATGTATTTCGGTTTATATGGATGAAATTTATTTATTTTTAAAATATTACTAGCAGTAGATTTTTGACGTCAACTGGAATAGTTTTTGACAATTTTCTTAAAGAAATTTTCGGGTCTTCGATAACCGTTTGCATTACATTGAGTTGCTTTTCTTCTGTTGTGGATCATTTGTTGTGTTGTTTCTTAAATACATTTTCGATGGAACCAGTAGCTTTAAATTTATTTATTACCTTTGCTATAGTGGCGCTACATACCATTTTGTCAGGGTGTCTAGTATTAAATATGAGTGGGGCTTCCCTAATAAGTTTATAGTGATATCCGACGATAGGTACAATTTCTATTTTCTCCTGCAGCGTTAACTTTACAACCATGACGAAACTAACGAAAAAGTCTTGTTAATAAGTCGAAAACTAGTAAATGATTTTTGACTAACATGTCAATATTCGTTACTATAGTATTAAACATAGCTGTTGCAAAATTATTGCAGGTAACTGTTAAAGAAATTAAATAAAAAATATTTTCCAAAGGCTTTTTGATGGTACCCTGTAAATTAAAACATTTCAACGAAAAATTGTATCTGACCACGTTTTGTAGTCCTTAGTAAAGTTTTCTTTTAACAATTCGCTCTAAAATAAAAATTTACGGTACTTCCCTCTTAACGTAACTCTGTGTTTCTATGTTTTTTTTGCCGCCCTGTATATGATATCTTAAGTTTTGATATGTCAATATTATTTGCGCATCAAGCAGAACTTTTTATAAAGAATAACTTTTTTTCGTAAAATCAACAATAAAGAAAATTCCCATATGTCTAGAACTTTTCTGGACACGCTGTATACACGAGTTATTTTTTTTTAAATAGAACACTCTGTATATTAATAGACATTTGGGAGGAGCTTTTTTGCTGATTTTAAAAATATATAGTTTGATACCTTTCTGACAAGTCAATTAATATAACAATCGGGGTCAAAAGCATACAGGGCGCGGCAAAAATATCGGCGACTCTATTCTTATTCGCCGCTTTTATTCAAGAATACATTTAAAAATATGGAGAGAGGATTTCGGCTGCGAGAAACTATAAAAAGAAAACCAAAAGTAGTTCAAAAAGATTTGGATAAAGACTTAAATATTCTGTTGTTTTTTAAAGATAGATATGACAAGTAAGGTTTTAATTGTATCCTTAGTATACTAATTTTTTTTCTAAAGAAATATAGGCCCGTTCTTTTGAAAATGCTTATAATCATATATACTCAAAGCCCAGAATTGCTGTCATTAACCAATTATTAGCATATAGAGAGCTCCAGGTTGTGCGACGTCAGTGGAATGAATTCCAATGGCGTGTGCATTTCAAAAAAGAATAAATGATGAAATTTCGTCGGAACGCCATATAATTCTTTATAAATTCTATTTATTTCATTACCCCTTAAAACTTGATCCAATAAGACGACGACCTTTTTTGCAAAATTAATACTTATTTTAAATAATTCCGAAAAATGCTCCTTAGGAACATTTCTGTGCAGTTTAAACAGTTCAAGAAGGTCGTCCACATGTTCTTTTCACGGAGAGTAAATTTATATCTTTGAATAGCAATATATTACAAACTAGTTCACTAGACAGAGACAAACGATACATTTTGGAGCGGAAATGCACCTGATTCGATGATTTCTGGTTTGTACGTTGACATTGGAACTAAACGCTAATGTTTCCATGCATGGGTTCTTGATTCCTACAAGGTTTGAAGCAAACATTCTTATGGACCACGTGATTTCCGAAAACAAGGGCAAATTTGGGGCATATTTTCATCCATAGGTCTATCGCGGACTTTAAAAAGTTTAATTTCTTTTATCGTCCCTGTATTTTGTTGAGATCGTTAATTACCAAGTATAGGCACAGTGAAAAAATTTGGCTTTATGATATTTATCTCTAGTTTTTTGCTAAACTTCATTTTCACGACCTGCCATAGTCGAGCAGCCATCGAATCCTGACTCAACAAGTTTATCCGTATTTAGGTCATACTCTAGGCAAGCATTCAGAATTGAACTGGCAATTCCATCAGACTTTAGTTCGCATAATCCTAAAAGTTCTTCCCTTATGCGATTGCCTTTGTCTACAAACCTACTGCCAAGGGACAGTTGATCTATTCCAGCTATGCCAACACTTTTGTCAGCAACAAGAGAAACCCCATCACACGAGTTTGCCGCTTTAATAGTTTCCTTTCTTATAACAGCGAACAGTTGGTTACTACTTTCTACCCTAAAATCTAGAAGGCCTCAAAATAATTGGGGCAGGTTTTTTACGGTTTGATTCTATTAGCTTTCGTTCAACAGTTCGATAATAGGAATATTTTTTCCCCCAATAACTTTACTATAAAGGCCCCTTGTACACCCCTTTTAACCACTGGTCAAATAACATCGCAATATTTTCTTAGAGCGCCTTTAACTTTTGAATAATATGCCAGCCATTCAAACTGCTTATACCATTCGTATCTAAACGGTCGCCTGAATCGGGCTAGGGATGATTGTTAATACCGATTTTTGGATTATTGATGCACAACAACAAAACTAAGAAAATAAAAAACGGGTGAAACATACTACGTTTTGTTCTGTAGGTAATTTATAGCCTAATACGTCAGATGGCGACGATTGGCGCTTAGTCAAGCTATGCATAACGCGGTCCAATTATGAATCATGTCTAAACAAATATAAAAATATATAAATAATCCATAACGGGTCTAATCAAATCTCAGTCAAATCAGGTTTTACAACTTTATTTTTATTGAATGACTTATTCTGATCATTCCCATTTTTTAGGCACAACAACCGTATCCTCTGACCAGTACTGTATATCTTACTGTATGCGGGACTATTTGGGATCTTGCCATGGAACATCTTCAAATACCATGTCCAACGCTCATGGCCGTTATGGTACTATTTGCTTTGTAGTTCGACGTGAATCCAAACACAGGAATGAATTGGATGTTGAGGTGCCCATTTTTGAAGCTTTGGCCAGTTTGATAGAAGGGGCTAATAATAAATCCAAAGGACATTATAGGTTTCCTCATTAGTTTAATGTTCATGCAAAGCGATTGACGAATAATTAATCTTTACAAATATTGAAATGTGATAAGCAAGGAATATTATTGCTTAGCGCTTGAGGCTTTTAATAGTTCTCAGTGCAAAAAAGTATTATATTTAAAAAACTTTTTACCTGATTAGTGTAGTATATTTTAGGTATTTATTGGGAAATGCGTTAATTTATTTTCTGTTAATTATATTATAGTAGATTAAAATTAATATTAAGTCTGATTGTGGCTGTTACAGGTATTAAAATATAAAAGTATTATTTTGATATACTGATGGATTTTTTTATTTTTTGTCCGCGTCCCGAAAGAAGCTATAGGTATTCGATAGAAAATGTTCATTCCGAAAGCAACTGTTTTTCTTCGTAGATCCCGAAAATACTTTTATCTGTCACTTTACTAACCAAAATACCGTAAATATTTGTTTCCTACCTACTTGATAGAGATATATTAACCTATATTTTCCACATTGCTATGATAAATTAGGGTTATTTTGACCCCGCTCCCAAAACTGCCATATACTTACCGTACACCTTGTATAAGCAAAACTAAACTTTACATAGGTACACTGAGAAAACTAATTCGGTTGATTCAACAGTCACATGACTGTCAACGATGAGATGTTTGTTTTAATTAAAAACCATCAAGGTAATTATTTTTTTCCACTACTAACCTATAACATCGCCATTATTGACCGATTATTAACGTTAGAAATCGTTTTTCTCTACCTTATAAGTTATTATTGACCATGGTCAATAATAAGGCATTGAAATCCATTATTGGCCGATCTTCAAGAATCTATTTGAACGCAGGTACCTTGATTTTTTGATTTGACAACATGAATTCATAAACATTTTAAACAGTTAGGCAACCAGATAATTATCAATACATATTACATTATTAGAGATGCTTGATATGTAAAATATCGATACAATCAACATTTTTTCTGCTTCCATCCTTAATTCTGGATATATCACTAACATTTTTTTCGCTCATTTAAAAAAAAAACGGAAAACTCGTGAAATCTGATGACATAAATGAACAAAAATTATCATTCACAAAGCCTTTTTTGAACTTTTTAAAAGTGACTATGCTTTCGATTCCTGTCTTATATAATAAATGCTTTTTTCCACTACTAACCTATAACATCGCCATTATTGACCGATTATTAACGCTAGAAATCGTTTTTCTCTACCTTATAAGTCATTATTGACCATGGTCAATAATAAGCCATTGAAATCCATTATTGACCGATCTTTGATCTTAACCGAATTTTGTTTGAACGCAGGTAACTTGATTTTTTAATTCTACAACATCAATTCATTGTGGTTAGGCAATCAGATAATTATCAATACATATTAGAGTACTTGATATTGTAAAATATCGATACAATCAACATTTTTTCTGCTTCCATCCTTAATTCGGGAGGTGTACACATAATATTATCACTAACATTTTCTTCGCTCATTTTTTAAAAAAACGCAAAACTCGTGAAATCTGATGACACAAATGAACACAAATTGACATTGACAAAGCCACCTGACAAAACAACAAAATATTTTGCCAATTCCAAAGCGCAGGTAACTTGATTAAAAAATATACTTATACCTACCTATAATTTTTTATAATAATTATTAATACTATAAAGATAAATGTCATATAAAAGTTTGTAGTAGTGGAAAAAATAATATATTAACCACGGTTTAGACAGCTTATAGCCCTCGCGTCTTAAATCCCTCGTCGCTTCACTCCTCGTGATTTAAACTTGCCGCTCGGGCAATAATGATGGCTGTCTAAACCTTGGTTAATAATATACTATTACGCGTTTAAAGCAACATTTTAAATTTGTTAAATTTTAACTGTTGGAACAAAAATTAAATTTTTGTTTCAATGATTACTTTCCCATTAAAGTAGATATCATATAACTTGTTGAGTTGATGCTAGCGAAGATTTTAAGTGAAATAATAACAACATTATCTCAAAATGTTAATTGTTAAATTTAACAGTTCAGACTGTTACTTCTACCGCTGGCACTACTGGACTAATGCCGCGCATCTTGTTTCGCACTTGTCTTTTGTCGCTTGTGGATGTATGATGTGTGTAAAGTGTGTACCAAGGTATACCGTTTGACTTAATGACTGCAATAAAACCCCTCATAAACTCGGCTTTCGTTTTTGCCTAGACGCAGAGACGTATTAATGCCAGTTTATAATAACAATAGATAGGTACATTACGCACGAGGCCACTGCATTCTAGTGGAGTTTGGAATTTGAATAGATACAATTATAAGGTAAGAAATATTTGTTAACTTATTTACCATTAATTAATTTGCTTAGAATCATCCAAAAGTCATAAAAATCAAGATTTAAATTATTATTCAAACGTAACTTTACTTTAAAAGTTTTCTGCTTTAGGTTAGCTGTGTTCATATTTTCATGATATCTACCTACCTAATTTACTTGTTCTAAGTTTCTTAGATACGCTATACCTAATATGTGTTGTAAAATATTTTATATTTACAATTGCAAGAATCAGAAGGGTTACGGAATTATCCTTTTTACTTAACTGAAAATTTAATTTAAATATGGGTTTATCCTATCAGTTAGGCTGACGCTTATACTAATATAGGTTTTTCTAAATATCTATTATGCATAATGTATGTACCTATATTTATTGATGAAATTGCCAATGGCATGCTAAGTTGATATTTTTTTTAAAATAGAGCATGACAGATAAAGAAGCCTTACTGCAGATTGTAGACCACAAAATCCTCTAAGGTCTGATTCCAAAGAGCAAAATTAGCTAATAAATTACTAAATTATTGAACAATAATAACGTCTCAAGTAATATTTATAACTGAAAATAATGTAAGTTTATGTAAAACTATTTATAATACAAAATTTGTATTACTAATAATTTGTTATTTTTTACTTTTGTACTTAAGTGTTTTTATAATACCATTTTCTAAGCCGTTCAAATTAAATAAGGTTCACCATCTGTAAAGTAATATCTTGAATACCAAATAGTCAATTCCAAAAGCAAAACGTCCTAAAGCTGGACCCTTCCACAAGTGCCATTTCGTCCCATGTTTAAAGAACATATTACATGGAGAAGGATAGAGTACAAAATGAGAAAGAAGAAGCAAAGAGAAGGAAAAGGAATGAGTTAAAACGAGAAAAAGGTGAAATAGTTAATAATACTAATAAACAAAAAGAAAGGACTAGATAGCTATGCAGAAGCAGAAGGTGATAAGAATGTGGGATGCGACTGGTGTCCCAGGTGGTTTCACTTAGAAGCTGGTCCTTCTGCAGCTCATATAAAGAGGTGCAAGGTCAAGATTATAACTGCGATTTATGCGAATACAGTTTTAACTTTACCTATAATTTTAAAAAAATTGTTTGCACATTTTATGTATTTTTAGTAGCTATGTTTTTTTTTATATTTTTAGAAATAGAGTAGACGCTCGTTTATGTGAACTAATGAAAACAAGGTGTATTCATATAATCAAATCAAACATTTTCTTCATTGTCTTAGTACTTCTTTTAGTGTAATAACCCGGACAACTGTCAAAATTTCAAGGTGAAGGACATATAATTTAGTCCCCATTTAATCAATGCTCGGGATTTTGTCGCTTCTCGTTGTTTTCTCGTCTCTGACTATATCACGAGAGTTGTACCCAAAAAATGCGTTTATCAAATATTCAAATATTTCTTCGTGACTCTTGTCAAATAAAAAAGCTGATTTGTTTTTATGTAAAAACTTTTTGTTGTTTGAATTAGTTGTCATAATAGGAAAAGGCTATATTCTTCATCTCTTGGATAAAAGAATTACAAGAATTTTATAATTTAATTTGTACTTTTTTGTTGACCAGTATTTTTTGAAATTTTTAATAAAATAATAAATATGCATTTAAAAAAAAAATTGTTAGTTTTAATCGCAAGAACACACAGGTTTATAATTTAATAAAATTGTAATCAGCTTCAGAGTATGTCTAATAACTGTAGATTGCGAGGCCAATTATTATAGCGCCATGGTCAATGACTATTCCGTCGGAAATATACATTTAAAAACAAATTTAAAGATATTTTAACACTTCTTAGAGTAATAATAATATTGGCATCAATTTCGTAAAACACTATTGCATATTTAAAAAAATACATATTTCACATAATGCATTTCGTTTGGTAAGTGGGAGTAAAATTAACAAAACCCTCCTTAACGGGCCTAAATACTGAAATAAAAATCAACTTTTTTTAAAAAATCAACGTGTACTTACTATGTAGAAGTGGAAAATAAATACCTAATAAGTATACAAAATCACTGTATCATAACATTTTTTACTTAAAACTAATACTTCTCCTAAGATAAATTTAAAAAAAAAAACAATTTCTGGACAAAAACAAACATGTAAGACGTTCTTATTTTAATAACTGTACTAACATTAAAATAAGATATTGCTAATAATACTAGGTTTACATACAATTTACAAACATGTAAACTTACATATCAGAAGATTTTGAGGATACTTATACCATATTTACAATATTTTTACACATTAATTACAACAAGTTTCAATAACTCATAGTCCTTACTTTGGGCAAACAAGAAGAGGAATAAAATAAATATAATTTAATTATTTTCTGATGTCTATAAACTGGAATAATCCCCACGCCTTTATGAAGATTAAATATTGTCTAAAAATATTGTGCAAAATTGATTATTTTTCAAATAATGAATGTCCTGTTAACTCTAACTATAATATACCATTACGGAACAATTGCTATTATGGAAGTTATATGACTGCTATCAATAACTGGACCTTGATAACTTGGACCTAAATGATATAATTTTAATTTATTGTCAAACTACTTGTATAGTCCGATTTAAATGTTCAACCCCATTCATTAATGGGACAGTCTCGTCAGGTTCTGTCAATGTGACATTGATAGAAGGAATTTTCATTTCCAAACAACTACTATGACAACTCTCGGCTTCGTCTTCGTGTATGTTCGGCATCGCCTTTAGGTCCACGTGACTGTCAATTTTTCTAAAATGACAGTTGTTGTCGTTTTTACCACTACAATCCATATTGACAACCGTGGCGTCCGGTTTGACAGGATAGCCGTTTTTACTATGAAACTTCATGTTGGGATGGCTCTCGATTCGTGTAAACTGACAGCTGTCATTTCGGATTAGCGGATATTTGATGTCGTGATTGTCGGCACGAGGAATTTTCATTTCAATATGGCCGTCATCGAGAAACATGGAGTCCATGCTTGACAGGCTGTCACTGGAGTGAGTACGGATTGACGGGAACAAACTTGATCTCACGTGATCTGGAAAAAGTAAATAAATCATATTACAACCATAAGAACCATAAAGAAATGTATACATTCCGAATGTCACTAAAACATAAAAAAAAAATGAGCCATTAATAACGTCTTTGATATTGGAATGATATCGACTGACGAACGCTATCCTTGTCTCGTTATATTAAATAAACAAGGACAGCGTGTTAACGAGGTGAAGCTGGTGCACTTTCAAGCAAGTTACGTGTCTTTATTTGTCAGTTCAACAGTGTTTCGATGGTCAATTATTAATAGTTCAAATTCGACCATTTTACGATATTTTGGCAAATTTTGTGTAAGCAGTTCAATATTTATTAAACAAAAGGCTAATATATTGCTAGGGTATGCATTTTAAGTAAAAACAAATAAGCCAATAATTAGCAACAGCCAAAAATATACTTGAGGCACACGAATCTTACCCGATGATTTTATGGTCAGTAAGTTTGATTTTTCTTCTGTAATTAAAAAAAAATATACATAGACAACAAATTTCGTATAAAGTTGTATCAAATGTGATTACAATTTTACGTTAAATACAAAAATGAAATAATATACAGCGTGAGCAAAAAGAATGGAACACCCCCAATATTTTCATAACCATGTATATTTTCGAAAATCGCTCAGACTCGTCGATTTTATTTATCATTTTTACAAATTTTGAGAATTTTTAGTATTATGCAGGATTGCTCAAGAAGCCGGGGCACACGACAACTTTAATTTTTTAAATGAAATACCCTAAATTTTATTCGATTTTTGAATTCTACTTAAAATTCTGAATATTTTTCATATAACATATCCCTATTTCAATATTCAGCTGTTTTCGATATTTCACAATCTAAACAATAATAATTAACAAGATTTAAGTGGTAGGTAAAAACAACAGCTTTTAAATCTGATTATAAGAAGTAGAGTACTTAATTAAATGTTCAAATTGATGGCCATTGACAATTTGGCAGTATTCTAAACTTAAAACAAATTCGTTTTAAACGTTCCCAATAACCTGTTCACGAATTTGTCGAATTTCATGTTGTATTATTAGTTTTATTGTCTCTTAATCCGATGACTTATTCTTGTACACTAGGTGCCGGTACTTTTGATACTGATTAACTCATTTGATAGACGATTAAAACAATCATGGTTTCCAATGTGCCAAAACCAACATATTTATATTGACATTGACACATTCAAAACCCTGATTATTTTAATCGTCCGTCAAATGAGTTAATCAGTGTCAAAAGTACCGGTACTATGTCTCTCAAATGTCCCCACAAAAACAAATCTAGGGATGTCAAATCGGGTAAGCGAGCTGGCCATTATATTTCTCCCCTTCTACCTATCGATCTATGTTTTAAAACCTCGTTTAGGTATTTTCGTACCCGTGCGGCGTAATGAGGTGGTGCACCGTCTTGTTGTAGCCAAATGATTCTTTCAGGACTATCTTGTTCATCGTGGTTTGGACATAGGCCAGCTAAAGCAGGAACTAATTCAAACTGTAGAAACTCCAAATACCTCTCTCCGTTTAACGTTTTTTCGAAAAAGAAAGGTCCTAATATTCTGTTACGTAAAATTCCGGCCCGTACGTTTAGCTTCTGTGGGTGCTGTGTATGGGCCTCTTGCACCCAGTGAGGATTCTCTGTCGACCTATACCTACAATTATGTCGGTTGACTTTTCCATTAAGGCAGAATGTAGCGTCATCAGTAAATAAAATATTCTGCGCGAAATTTCCGTCATTATTGCAGATGTTTTGTATATTCTCGCAAAACTGAAGGCGTCGATCGAAATCATCCCCATTTAGTTCGTGGACAAGGCAAATTAAGGATGATATTTTTCCTTAAGAAGAATATTTTGTACAGATTTATAACCAATATTTTGAATTCGACCCACTTGACGAGTGCTGGAATGGGGATTGTCTTGATACGACAGTAAAACATTTAATCTAGTTTCATCACAAATTTTGGGACGGCCACTTTTTAGTTTATTGCGCAGAGATCCAGTTTCTGTAAATTTTAAAACTATCTTACTTACTGCAGACCTTGATATCGGCGTTCGCTCTCGATGAACATTATTAAAAAGTTCACATACTTCTAATGTAGATCTCTTTCTATCGTCATAGCCAACCATCATGAGGATTTCTATGCGCTCTCTTTCACTTAAGTGCATTTTACTTAAAACGTGTCGTTCTAACAATACAACGTAACTTTTTTTGGCGATACTGTCACTTAAAATAAAATGACAGTGGCGAAAAAGTACAATAATGTGCTTGGTTACCAGGGTTACTACAATAAAGGTAATAAGTTTCCGTATTTTCTTCCCTATTCATTAATTCCATGAAAATTGCCATCATTATTGTTTAGATTGTCATATATCGATTGTCATATATCGAAATAGGGCATGTTACATGAAAAATATTCAGAATTTTTAATTGAATTCAAAAATCAAATAAAATTTGTGGTATTTTATTTAAAAAAGTAAATTTGATGTGTGCCCCGACTTCTTGAGCAATCCTGTATAATACTAAAAATTCTAAAATTTGTAAGAATGATAAATAAAATCGACGGGTTCGAGCGTTTTTCGAAAATATACATGGTTATGAAAATATTGTGGGTGTTCCATTATTTTTGCCCACGCTCTATAGAAGTATAACCGAAAGTGCTAGATTCTTAAAAATAGTTTAGACATGGCTCCCATCGTCATCGTCATTACTGTGCTACCAAATTTTAAGATTTTTCCTAATAATATTTTTTTCATAATCGATCGATGGAATGCTTTAAAATAATTTATCTACAACCATTTAATATTAGGTGCATAATACTTCTGATAATAAGAGCATTATGCTATCCATAATACAATAAGTGTAATTATCATAAAACAACAAGTGTAATTATGAAGCCACAATAGTAAATTTTAAAAACCAAAATCGCCATATCATAAAACAACAAGTGTAATTATTATGTAATTAAACACTAGCTAAAAAACTGAATTCATAAGACAAACATGTTTACTTTTATTTCCTCAAAAAGTTGTATTCTTGATATTTCGTGATAACATTTTTCAAAAAATAAAAAAGCGAAAAAAGTTTCCCATATGAACTCAACTTTTTTTCAGGTAGTGTATAAATGGATGGTTGTAGATAAAGTATAGTATTTGACTCGCGTCTAATGAACCATAATACACTCGGATGATTTACAACAGTCGCCTTTGGCTCGTGCCGTAAACTTCATCCTCGTTTTATTATGGCCTACATTATACGCTCGTTAAATAATATACTATTATATAGTAAACCAGGTCAATCTCAATAATTCACAGGAAACTGTTTCTTGGAATCCTCAAGGAAGTGGTATAACTCTTGTATTATCTAATGCACATTGCAAGTCGATTTTTCATAATTCCAAGGAACTCATCACTTGTCGTGCACAAGGCCGATTTTATTATTTCTGGAGAATATAATTATAAGTCAAATAATAATTACTTTCTTGTTTTTTTTCTTTCCCCTTAATAAATGATTAAAGGTACTGAACAAATTGTTGAAAGTAACTGGGAGATTAAATCAAACTTTTCAAGGTAAAAACATCAAATTTAGAATCTTAGGCAAAAGACTTGGAAGATTCAGATGTAGAAGATGAAAAAGACTTCGATGACATCTACAATTTATATCGCATACTATAAAAAGGTTTAACACCCTGTATATCAAAAACGGGGCAACTCCGGACACATGTTCATATGAACTTTTTCTCTTAGAATATCATAGGGAATCACCCCCTTAGGTTACGTACCGTACTTCTGAAGATTAATAAGGGCAGATGTAGCTATCAAGCGACATCTCATGGCAATTAAATGCATCACCTGGCCCGTCTAACAAAAATCAGTCAGAAACGGAGAAGCAAACTCCTGCAAAGACCAGACGAGCCGCAGGAAGAATTTGAGTATGGATTTTTTTTTTAATTAAATGAGGAACAATTTTATTTTAAAACTAAATTTAATTAGCATAAACTTTCAGTAATTGTTTAAAATGACCTCCGTTAACATAAGTACGTCGATTTAAAATTTAACTAACAAGTTTCAAACACCTTATTTATTCTCGCATTGACAAATTCTTACTGAAACACTTACTGTAAACAACATAGACTGAAAATTCTTTAAATACGAAAAATGTTCACATTTAAATAGTCTGTTGCAAAAAAAAAATTAAAGGTGTTCATCAAACTGGTAAAAAAAAGGATTTTTGGATGAGACACTCCAAAAAGTATCTAAAAAAAAATACATATCCCACTGCTAATTCACTGACCAGATTTCATCCTTAAAGATAACAGCAAAGATTTTTTACTCAGAATAATTTAAATATTCCGGTGCGGCATCGAACACTAAAAACCGAGATATCTCAAAAACGGCTTACTTTAGCGGATTTTCACAAGAGTACAAGAGTACCTTTTTGTTTCAAAATGTTAAAAAAATTAGTTCCTTAACAAAAAAAGGAAAAAATTACACTGATAAAAAAGTCATGACCATTCTAACCCATAAGAAGTGCATTGTGAAGCACCCTCTCATGGCCACAGTGAAAAGGTGTCCGTATTCGGGTTTCGCATCCCAAAAAACCCCCGGGTACCAAGTTTTAAAGTAATACGTTAAAAAATGTTCATTAATTTTGAAAAAATTCTATTTTTATTTTTTAACTTTATCACCCTGTATCTCGGAAACGGAGCAATTTCGGACTAAGGTAAGTTGCTTTAAATCGCCTTATTTTGGCCTCAGAATATGTGCTGAGATTTTGTACAGACCTGTATAGGCTAACAACTGTTAGACGGGTCAGGTGACGCATTTGATTGCCACGAGATGTCGCTTGTAAGCTACATCTGCCGTTATTAATCCATCTTTCAGGGTCAAGTAGACTCTACGGTTTTGCTTTCTTTCGTCGGATTCTATAGCCTCACTGACGAGCTGTTGTACAGGGGGATGAATCCGGCGAAAGAAAGCAACTAACCTTCAGAACCCTGAAGATTAATTCATAAAATAAATGCTTTATTTACCTGAACCATCTGCGCAAAATATCGCTCTGTGCTCATCCAACTGCCGCGCGCTACATAGTGGTGTATCAACCTCAATTGTGTTGTTAAACAGGGCATAGTCTACCTCATATTCACCCGAGTCCTTTTTGAACGATATAAGAGACTGAAACCTGTGGCCCCATAGAATTTCTGAGGGCAGGTAACTTGAGCGGGCTTGGGTGGTCATTCCGGTTGATTCTATCACGCCCTCTATGACAAAAATAGAACTGTAGAAAATTGGAAAACTCTTTAATCAGAAGAACTAACCTAAAATCACAACAATTTCGAATCTCTCTCTGAGAAGATCCGTGGCAGACATGTTATAAAGAGGTGATCTGCTGTCAATCTTGTGAACGACCATTGTTGGCCAGATGAAAAATATCTTGTCCTCTTCACCATCGCCACCAATCTAAAAATTAGGCAAATTAATAGGCACGAGAAAATATTGGTTCATATGAGGTCAATGAAACTTACATAGCTTAAAGTTATGTGTCCTTACCTTTAGCTCCGTTTGGTAAAACGGCAAATGCTCTCCTTCTTTGGTAACTTTGTGTTTTATAAGTTGTGCCCTGACATGAGCCTCAATTATATGACTTTTTCTCATATCACCAACCCTAAAATAAACGTAAAGGTAACACACTCAATGGTACATATTATAGAGTACCTAAATAAGTAGTATATTATTACTATTTTCTATAGTATACTTTAAACTAGCGTAGGACAATAAAATACCAGGTACTTCTGGGGCATCAATCTGATACACTGACAGCTCAAAAACCATAAATAGTGCCGAAGCAAGAATACACGGAGTAAGACCGGAAAAATATGCTTATTTCTCCCTGGGAGGCTTACTCACGGAGTTCCTATCGAAAATCTACTCCATCTTACCGTGTGCATATGAAAACAATAGGAGGAATTATCTTGACAGCCAGGTATCTCTTCGAGGGCTAACATGCGGTGTGCAAGGTGACATCAAGACTGGTATGTGAATGCCAATGGTGGCAGAAGCTAACAAAGTAATACTACAATGAGTACCAGGACATGAAGGTACTACAGAAAACGGAAAGGTTGACGAACATGCAAGAAAAGGTCAAAAATATTCATTGGACTAGAACCGGAACTCGTCTTAAGGTGTACAGTATGAGCCACGGGCGGATCTATACATATATAATAAACATTTGTTGCACTATTACCATACCCAGAGTATGTAAAAACAAACACAGAGAAGCAACATCCCCGTTTCTAACGAAAAAGAGTATTTTAGAAGAACAATATTCTTATCTTTTTTGGACCCTATTAATACTTAATTGGCAGAAAAATTTGATGAAGTATGTGAAGTATTACCACTTGAAGAAATGATAAATATACAGACAATGAAATTATAAGAACTGCTAAAAATTACGAACAAGATTTTTTGGGGTCTGTTTTAGAATTGAAGGCAGAATTGGGCATTTGGAAAGAAAACTGGATCGATTCTAATACCAAACCCAAAACCTACACCGATGCCCTGAACAATTGTTCCACAATGTGTTTCCCAAATATACAAACTTTTGCCACATTACCTGTCACAACTGCCATTGGTGAAAAAAGTTTTTCTGCTTTAAAACTTCTAAAGTCTTACATCCAGTCTACAGTAGGACAAGAGAGAGGAAATGGACTAGCTTTAGCCTACATCCATAAAACACAAGAAGTGAACATTGATGACGTTATTATTATATTTTGCCTGATACGACCATGGAGGCTGCTAACGTCGGACTGGACAGCTTAGATTTTTAGTTTTTGTTCTGTCAATAAATAGATATTGCGTACCATAATAATTAACTACTCAAACCTAGCCCCAGGCGCGGATCCATTGTGCGCTAACCACGGCATGTATTCGATATATTATTTTATAAGCTTTCCAGGCAAATAAATATAAAAACTTCCGTGCAAAAAATACCTTTAATTTGCTAAGGGACTACTTAAAACATGTAACACCAAAACTCCTTCTCGTGTATGTACCGCTGAAGCTAAATATTGGACAAAAAAAAATTTTGCCTGCGGCGCTATTTTTACACCTTCGGCGCTCTCTCATTAATTTTTGGATCTGCACCTGCCTCAGAAAAAAAAATTTCTACTTACCTAAACATAAGACAAGGAACACCATCCCTATGACTAATCACAGCATGTCTACTGAACAACAATGTTTGTGTTCTCTTCTTTGGACGAGACAACTTAGCAAAAACCACACCAACCATAAATGCTTGAATCATGACACCTTAAACAGATATTGAAATAAACTTTCAGACATTAGCCACTGTCGCTCTCTCGTCTTAGTTTACTTTTAGAGGAGAATAATTCGTACCTGTTATGGCTTGTACGCATAATACAAATATAGCCTCTGGACATTCTTCGGTGGTAGCTCTGGTTCCAAAGCCGATGGTATGTTGAGTTTCTAAACTGAACAGAAAAGAAGAGGTAAACCCATGCACTCCAACTAAACACGGAGTAAAGGGTTCTGTTCCATTCTAAAACAAAAACGCAATTATTAGAAAAGTCTTTTGTTGTTTACATTACAGAACAAATTGAACTTACAAGATTTAGCTCCTCGATATTTAAATCTCCATGGGTGAATGCTATTAGCCACCATATTAGTGCAAAAAGCAACCACGATACGAAAAAATTCATTGCGAATACTAAAAGCGTCCATCGCCACTGAGCGTCTACCAGTGTTGTAAAAATATCCTGCAAAAATATATAATATAATATAGTATATATATTTTCATAATAATACGGTAACAAAGCAATACATTCATAAATAGTCCTAATTTATTGAAAATATAGAAATATAGAATATTTTTATTGTTGGTTGTTCCGTGCTGTAAATTCATTGGAAACTAATTTTTCTTGGGCGTAAAACCCAATCATTAATTTTTTTTTTGTTAATAAATGTAACTATAGTGTCTATAAAATTTCATAGTTTTATTTGAGGCGTCCCACAACACCCCCTCCGTAATTTGCTTTTCTTTTGTAATTTTTTTTATTATTAAGTTCAGTGGAGAGTGAGGTTCCAACGAGATCGCGAAGGCTTCCGTTTTGGCCTGGCTACAAAACGGTGGCGCCCCTTTTTACCCCCCCTACTCTTCGGCATTTGAGCTAGGACATTTGCTCGCTCCCTCAAGGCCTCTCACCCTCGGCTGAACTTCGTTAGTAGTAATTCTTTTTTGTTAACCTTCATTAAAATTAAATTATTTTTTTTTTATTTCAATAATAAGCTTTGGGCAAATAAAAGCGTAGCAAATTTTGGCCAACTTAAGGCTGGTATGTGGATCCTTCGCCATATTTACATAATATTCAAACTAATTAAACCTATAGTATAATCCTAACCTACTGTATTAGTTAACGAGAGAAAATAAAGAAATAAATTCTGACTAAGGAAAAAGTAAAAAAGAAAAAAGATGCACATCAGTACCTAAAGTGCACTTAACCAAAAGTTCCAGTGATGTAAGATACAATAATGTACCGGTAAGTATATAAAATTAGTTTAGTTTTTAATTAATATAAATATTAATGGTAAGCTATTAGTGTATTGTATTTATATGTTTAATCAGTTTACTAAATCTATAAATTCGCGTGCTTTAAACCTAGGAAAGAATCCAACTTTTTAAAAGACTTTTAAATTTTTGCTGTCTAAATTCGTTTCTTATCTCTTTAGGAATATGTATATATATGTGCGAGGATCAAAAGTAAAATGATCTTTGACCAATTTTCTTCTTAGCTTTCAGTGTTGTAGTTTGTTTATTTATTTTATGTCTAGTGTAATGTCCATTATTAATTGTTTGTAGCTGGTCCTTTTTTTGTGTTGTAAATAGAGGATTTTAAAACAAAAAATTTTATTTATATCCAACAATTTACTCTCCTGATACAGCAAATCGCTGGGATAATATCTTTTTTTCTTATATATATTTTTTATAAAAAGCTTTTGTACAATTGTAAGCAAATGAGTCTTATACGCAGAGCACCAAACACAAATTCCATATTGTAAAACTGAGTATACCAGTGAATAATATAACGTTTTTAAATTTTCCAAGCATTAAATAGATCCTAATTTTTTAAATTTATATGAATATTGAACGTAATTTTTTTATTAATGTATTTATATGTTTATCCCATTTTAGGTATTTATCCACTTCTATTCCTATAGATATTTAGTATGATCCGTTCCCTTTATGCAAATATTTTGTTGATTTCGATATATTTTAATTTCATTATAGAAAGGTGGTCTTATCTTATTGCAGCTGAAGGCAATGTAGTTAGTGTTTTCAAAGTTGATAGTTAGGGACATTTTGTCAAACCAGTTTTTTACCTTTATTAGGTCTTGCTTGCTCTGCACTTTCCTTATTACCACCCTTCCAAGATTCACCTGCATATATAATCGCGGTGTCATCCGCAAAAGCAGAAATTGACCCAGTACTCCCTAAACTAAACAAATTATTTATATATATTGTTAATAGTATCGGGCCTAATACTGTTCCCTGTGGGACACCGTATTCAATCTCGTTTGGCGAACTCAGAGTATTATCGATTATAATGTGCTGGATTCTACCAGATGAATAGCTTTTTAACAAATTTAAAGGATTACCCCGAAATCCTATATTTTCAAGTTCCTGGATTAATATTTCGTGGTCGACTGTATCAAACGCCTTGGCCAGGTCAAGAAATATCCCCATAACCGCCCTATTGTTGTCTAGATTATGATATACTGTATTAGTTAGATATATTGAGGCATCTTCTGTGTACACACCCCTTCTAAAGCCAAACTGTCTGTCTGAGAGTATCTGAAACCTGTCAAGAAAGCTTACTATCCGCTTTTTAACAATTTTCTTAATTATTTTACTGAAATTAGAAATGAGGGATACTGGTCTTTAATTTGACACTTCCGTTGCTTTTCCTTTCTTTAAGAGAGGCTTTATTAAGCCTATTTTAAGTACTATTGGAAATATTCCCTCCAGAAACATTATTACAAATATTACAATACACTTCCTTATTCTGTATGCTTGACATAATTTGTTAAAACACGATTCTCAAACTATATTTTATATTTTTAAAAAGAAATACTATTTTACCTGTAAATACCTTCTTCTTCTCTTCGCTACATTTCCTTGAACTACATTGCAATCTCCATGTTTAAAAACCACCCTTTTTCGAAGTCTTCTCGCATTAAACCTACTTTGCCTATATCTGAAAAAAAGAGAGAATATAGATTAAAATTTTGAAGAGTTCATTTTAAGTTATTATATCTAAGTTCCATAATATATCCTTACATTGGGCACGAGTTAACGAAATTAATATCATCAGTGTTCATTATCTTGCCAATAACACAAAACCTTAGCCACAATAATTATTGCATATATATCGGTATCTAAATTACGCCGAGGATAAGCTATTTACGAGGAATTCCTTGTTTTTGTAACTAATTTTAGAGAAGTTATCGAAACTAATTTACTAAATATCCCAAGATTAATCAATGTTTTTGAATTATAATGTTCTGTAGTGAATGTCAACAATAATTGTTCTTTAACGCGGCGTAATTCACAACAATTATTATTGATATAACATGGCAAATGTAAGAATAATGCTGGTTTTACATTTGTATCATTTTTCGTGTACTTCTTCATGTATTTAATTATGTGAATTTCTAGGCAAAATGTGTGGTGTTTTACATTTTTGTGGCCTTCAGTGCTGCCAAACTTGAGTACCTTGACAGGTTTAAATAAAACGCATATACAGGCAGTCGGGTAAGTACAGGGGTCGAAGTATCCCTAATTTGTCATTAAAAAAATTCCTAAAGTGCCCCTTAACGGCGACATAGAGCCCCAGAGGGTACCCAGCGACTTACCTAACTTAACTTCACGTTCGAAAGGTACAGGTCATGTATTTCGCGAATTATCCTGCAAAAGTAGGTATAGGTATAGGTACTCAACTAATTGTTCATTTATATAATAATCTCAATTCAAAATAAAAATTATTAGGTATTACTTACATAATATAATCACAAACTTTACAACAAGGACACAAACAAGTTCACAATGGCGAACACAGGTTAACTAACTATATAAAATTGATCAACGGAATAAATCCAAAAAACATTTAAAAAAATAAAACAAAATATACCGAAACACAGCGACATCTAGGTTGCATAAAAGGAGGTACGATTATTTAAACAAACATTCACTACCTAAACTCATTCAAAATTCTCGCTTTTTCTCTGTAGTGGGCGTTGACAGGATCGTTCAAACACTCAATCTGATTATTAATCTCTAATTTGGATATTTCTATATTTTCCAAAAAATTCAGCTTATGGCCTTTATTCGCATTATGTAGCATTTTAAAGTTGTCTTTAGTATTAAAACTATGTAAATTCCCTCTTAAATGTAGGCCAAAAGCTGATATCTTGTCATTAGGCGATTTGTGAGAGTTTAAATGTTCTTTTATTCTGATATTAAAACTACGTCCTGTCTGACCAGCATATTTAGCTGTGCATGACTTACAGGACAACAAATATACCCCACTTTTGTCAAGCACGTTAATTGAATCCTTTACTCTCGAGAATAAGCTGCGTAAATTGTTTACTGATTTGTAAGCTATTTTAAAATTGTTGTTTAAGGACTTCAATACATTACCCACCCTCAGAGAAACAGCGCCTAAAAAAGTTAGTCTTATATACCTAGGAGGTTGAAAAGATGTTATGGTCTTATCCAAAGGGTCAGTCAACACCCTTCTAAGCATGCAATTAAATTTTTTTCTTATTAAATTATTAGTTAATGATATCTTGTAGCCGTTTTATAAGCAGTTTGAAAGATGATGTTCTTTTCCCTCTCAAATTCCAAAGGCAAGAGTGGGATGGTGAACAAACGATGGATCAAAGAGTTAAAGGCTGCCATTTAATGAGCTAAACAATGATTGGAGTCAGCTGGTATAACATTGTCTGTATGTGTGTTTTTCCGATAAATAGCATAGGTACTCAAAAAAGTTATTTACCCTCTTTATTGATAAATCTAAAAAATTCAGACAACATTCAGATTCTATTTCTTTTGTAAATTTGATGTGGTTGTTTAAAGAATTTAAAAAATTGAAAAAAATTCATAATTCATTCCCTGTTCTTGTACAGACAATAAAAGTATCATCACCATATCTGCGCCATAATAAAATTATTAAAATTTTATCTAGAAGGTAAAAATTTGAATCAAACAAGTTATTTTAAAAATCACCTATACAAATTTCAGCTAAAAATCAGCTCATGGGTAAACCATCCGTCATTTTAAAAAATTGTCATTAAATCTAAAAAAATCTAAACCTAGACATTTATTCAAAAGAGACATTATACCCCTCCGTACATTATCAGACAGAGATGAGTTCTTTCCAAGCAAACATTCCACGATATTTACCACCAGTTGTCGGGGGATACCTGGAAACAGATTGACCACATCAAAAGAAACCAAAAGGCAATAATTTGGTAAGTTAATACTTTTAAAATCTTGAATAAATTTATTGGTGTTCTTAATACTGTATTTATTTTGATAATTCAAGAGGTTTCTCAAACATTTGCCTAGCCATTTTGCTAAATGCTATATATAATGCAGTATTAAGAACACCAATTCATATATTCAATTCAATAATTCAAGATTTAAAAAGTATTAACTTACCAAATGATTTGGGTTTCTTTTGATGTGGTCAATCTGTTTCCAAGTATCTCCGATAACAGGTGGTAAATATCGTGGAATATTTGCTTGGAAAGAGCTCATCTCTGTCTGATAATGTACGGAGGGATATAAAGTCGGCTTAGATCGACCTATTTTGACGTCAGACGTTGTACACGTATTTTTCGGACACCCTGTATACCTACCAGACATCATGTATACCGGGTGTTGCATCGTCGAGCGGGACATAGGAAATCCCATGTAATTTTAAATGGGGTCAATTATTGGCTTCCCTAATTATTTTAGAGAAAAATTCTATTTAGGTTTATTAAAGAGCACTAAAACCCACATTCAAAAGAATAACTTTAGATATTTTTGATGAGCCCGTTTACGGGTTATCGCCGATTTCTTTTTAACTATTTCTCCTTTTTATGGCCCCGTATTTGCGGGCACCAGTCAAGGTAAAAGATGACCGTCAAATAAAGTTGTCATTTTGATATGTGTGCTTTATTGTTATAAAAACTCGTACATGGAAAATATTAAAGGTGTATTTATGAGTACAAATTAATCTGAATAAAACTAAAATAAAGTATCCAATTACAAGGTTAATTATGACATTTTACATGTTTCAATATTTTACTAATTAATAGGTAGGTACTATTAAATTGTTAGAACTTTAGGATTTAAGAAGATGTTCAAATATTCCTCAAAATGACAACTTTATTTGACAGTCATCTTTTACCTTGACTGGTGCCCGCAAATACGGGGCCATAAAAAGGAGAAATAGTTAAAAAGAAATCGGCGATAACCCGTAAACGGGCTCATCAAAAATATCTAAAGTTATTCTTTTGAATGTGGGTTTTAGTGCTCTTTAATAAACCTAAATAGAATTTTTCTCTAAAATAATTAGGGAAGCCAATAATTGACCCCATTTAAAATTACATGGGATTTCCTATGTCCCGCTCGACGATGCAACACCCGGTATACTTACAGTATTTATTATTTAATAATTTAAAAACCTTTGTCATTGTGGCTAAAAACGCACTGAAAAACACAATTTTCTTTTAAAACAGGAAAGTCGGTTTATGGAGACACCGTTTTGATAGTGACAGCAGTTCGTAGCGCCTAAGAATTAATAAATATACGCAAAAATCCACGAACCTTCAATTGATACATGTATTTCCACGAGGACAAACATGCATTTATGCATGAAGAAATGCACGAAAAATTACCTAATTGTTAACACCAGCATATTACATTTATTAGACTGATTAGACACTTTGTTAACTTTACTGCATATTTAATATTTTTAGGGCCCATATATTTTTTTATTCGAGATATCTACGCACAAACAAAAAAAATAATTTCTGTTTTTCTCTCTCAATTTGAAGATTGAACCTTAATCTCCACTACTATCTTTGTAATTCTAAAAAAATAACATACTCATAATCAAAATTATACTTATCCTTTCTCTTTACATTTTGCCTTGGAAAATTACACTTTGATTTCTTTTTAGGATACATAACATACATTGTTTAACACTTATACACGAACTATGCCAGGAAAACTAGAACTAATTACAAATCGAGCTTTTTACTGTATTATATTCCAATTAGCTGAAGATAAGAGGAAAATAAAATATATATACAAAGTTAACCTTTTTTGCCCTTCTCTGAATACCCAAATATGCTATAAACATTGGTTCAATATTAATTACACTTTTGCTTTATTTGAAGTTTACATTCCGAAATAAAAAACATCCCATCTTATAAGAGAGTTCAATCCATAAATTAGAGATTACCAATTTATTGGTGTTCATAATATTTAAAGCTTTGACGCACGCACTTATTACCTATTATTTGTTTGTTTCCCAGATATACTTAGTTTATTGACAAGAAAATATTTCATTTAGATTCTCATACAATGTACCAAAATCGGCATGTCGTTAAGGGCCTTTTTACCCTACGATACCTGTTTTAATTAATTTGGCAACGCAGGTAGGAAAAACCCATGTCTAAAGGCGCTCGCACGCTTTCTTATCGCCTCTAACCAACGTTCAGTGTCGTAGACAAGTTTCAATCAAGAGGATATTAGCAATTCAGTTTTATTATTTTGGTGTTATTTTGGTGGTTATGCAAAACAGCAAATATTATAATGCAGGCGAGTTCTTCAAGTGTACAATGGTAAAAATACACACATACTGTGAATTACATTTTGCAAGATCCAAACATTAACGATGCACGTAACGCGTTTCTCAATGGACTGTCCACTGGATTGAAAGCTCCTTCACGAAAAGGTCGTCGGGTAATTATAACCCACATCGGGAGTGATTCTGGTTTTCTTAAAGGTGGGTTAAACGTGTTTGAGTTTTGTAACCAGTGATTATCATGAGGATATGAACTCGGGAGTGTTTGAAGATTGATTTAAATCCATCTTATCGCGTATTGAACGTCGGTCGGTAATCGTGATGTATAAAGCCGGCCATACACGTTGCGGTATACCTGAGAGGTGAACCTGAACAGGTAACCTGCACAGTTAAACCGGAGCGTGTGTGTTATCAAGTTATGATATAACTGCACAGGCATCGTGACCTGTACAGTTGACCGGAGAAGGATCAAATTTCGATTCTTTCTACCTGCGCCAGAGTGCAGACCGGAACGTGTGTGGGGCTCGCGGACAGGTTTCAACTGTGAAGTAGATTTGGACTGTGTATCCAGTGTTGTTTTGCGTTCGGTATAGTGTTAATTTTTTTGTGAACAGGATAAAAATGGCATCAAACCGGAAGCGTAACCTTGCCTCTGGCTTGTAAAGAGCAAGGATTATCATGATCACTCTAAAAGAGATGGTGCATATGCAAAATTACTTCAAAAATTAGATGAGATAGAGCCTGATGCTGTTAAGGGTACTGTTGTGAAAAAAATTAATAATCTGAAGTAGTCCATGACAGCATGTCTGACTTGTTTACCTTCATTACTTATATTCCCCTGATTTCGCCGTTCCAGTGCGATCATACTCGATTGGGAAGTATAGTAGCCGGTAGAGATAACAGTTCCATCTCCAGTATTTTCTTGATAAAAACAATTTGCAGGCAAATAACAACTAGATTGCTCTTGAATCAAAAAATTATGTAAGGCACACGTGGCCCTCACTACTTTTACTAATTGTAATAGTAAGAACCAGAATTTGCTGGAGGGACTATGTCTATGTGCTTTCCATCCATAGCACCGATACAGTGTGGAAGTTGCCACCGTTCTTCAAATATATTTGCAATACCACCGCAATTGCATCCTCCTGTGTCGGAGCCATGACTGAAAACCACAGAACAATAAAGGGTTAGCTGAAAACTGACAGTTTTTTACCCGACTGTGTGTGTCCACCACAGGTGTCCACACCTGTACAGGTATAATTGAAAGGTGAACCTGTACAGGTGTACCTCTCAGGTATACCGCAACGTGTATGGCTGGCTTAATGCACCATACCAGAGCCGTCGGGTGGAAGCTTTGCCAACTTCTGCGTGGCGAAAAGGAATCGTCAGATAGTGAATAATCGCTGTAATGGTAATAATGAATTTAAAATTGTAACGTATTGTCATTGTAAGGAAATTTATAAACATTTATAATTTAGGTTTAGGTTTTGCCCTTAATCCGCTACTATATGTTTCTATTATTATGTTGTACATATAATAAAAACATTATGAAAATAACATATACCGTTGCTTTAGTATTCTTTTTGGATTTTATACCGGCGTAATTTAGTTTCTCTAATTACTTCATTAGATTACCAAATGTAGAAGCTTAATTTATTTTTCAGTTTAATTTGTAATATTATATTTATTATAGTAAATGTAAATATATTATAATAATAAACAAAAAATTCATATATTTTTTGAATTATTATTGTTTAAAATTACACGCCTCTGGAATTGGCGTTCCCCTCACGTCTTGCACACCCTGGTACAAATGAGTCACTGTCAATTATTTTGGTACCGGAGTACATACAACATCATCTGGCTATTTTATGGTAATAATTGTATTGTCATATTTTATAAAGTTAGGCGTCCATTGGAAACAAGTCGGGTCGCATTGAAACCAGTAAACGCAATTCCATTAGATAGAGTATTTATGTCCTAAATTTGGTCAACATAACAGGAGAAGGTTATGGATATAATGTACAATATTTTTTTGATAACTAAGAAATATTCATAAAATTGTGTTACCTTGACCAAGTATGATGCCAAGCTTCTTCTCCGGAATAAGTAGCTTTACTAGCTAGAATTGACACTTGAGATAAACATCTTTTTATTCCGGCATTCATATTTCCTATTGGGCCTGTTGTCAACATTTAAATCACTTATTTAATGAGAAGTCCTCCTCACTCTCCTGATTTAACTCAAAAGATTCTTCACTGTTATTTCACTTAAACAAGTAATCTTTCTGAGATTTGTTGTGTTTAATTTTAATTAATTTGTCGTGTTATTAACTGATGCAACATGTTAACGATTTATTCAGTTTTCTTTTGGGCAAATTATTTTTATTGTTTACCAATAATTTCATGGTAAGAAAACCTTGGTCAACAGTCAAGGAATCAGAATGGTTGACCTGCAGTTAGATGATATATGTACATATATTTATTTTTACTCTTTGTATGAATTGTTTTATTATAATCTGGCCTGATTGTCATTGAAACATATTTAACCATAACCGCTACTACATCACTGAATTTTATTTTCTGATGCACCATTTTTGAAAATACCCAATTACGTTGATGTTGTTGCCCCAGACAATATTGTCATTGTTCTTGTGCCAAAACGTCAATATTCTCAAGGTAGGTACGTAATAATAGAGGTATTTTTAAATTTGTTTAAAATTGGGTACCTAAAATTTTGGAACCATGCCAAGAAGTGAAAGTTTGCGATACACAAGATTTAATTAAAAACATTTTTAATTAAAAGAAGTGGAAAAATATCGCAATTCTATCTTGTTTTTGTAATATTATTTGGAGAAAGTAAATATTTAGCGCTGGTGAATGTAAAACCTATTTTAAACGATAAAATCCATATAAACATTCATTTTTTTGCAGAGAAGAAAACAGAGGTAAAAGATTCTCACTTATCAGTTCAATATAGTTTCTTAAATGCCATTTTGGCTCAAATAAAGATTGAGGATTATTTCCTGTGTTTGCACTTAACCAATTATTCCTTAAAAGCATCAAGTAAAAATAAATGAGTGGGTATAGTCTTAAAGTAAATAATTCACAGGCCAAACATAATAATTCCAACTCCAAAATAATTTATGACACTATTAACCGAACACAAAAGTACCATTGTCAATCAAAGCCGCTAAACAAAGTTAATTATTATTAAAGAACTTTTTAAAACGTTTAAAAAATGTGATTCTAATTTCACGCCGACCATTTTAAAACTAGACGTATTTACGTTATTAAAATTCACGTCGTAAGAGTCCCGACGACATGCGACATTCCAAAGAAATTTGGCCAAGTTTCCTTATTCTATTTTGATAAAAGAGCTGTTTAACAATCGAGATTTTTTTTACTTTTTAAATAAAACTTCAAAAATAAATGTATTTTAGTCCGGCTTTGTATAGTTTTGATATTACGTTATATACATAGATATTACCAATTGACTCATTTTAATGTATGGTAAGTAATGTTATCTAGTTTGCTAAATACATAGCAGGTATTAAGTCAACTTTACTTTCCTTCTTACTTTTTAGACAACCGACTTACCGGACCATTCTTTTATAATCACCCGTTGAATGGGCTAAGATACTTGGAGCTGTTAGAAGAACGTCAAATATTACCGGCAATTACACCAAGAGTTCCTCAAGATCAACTAAATAATATTTGGTTGTCCCGCACATAATGTTCGGCGGACCAGTTAATTGGCCTGCTACATCCCCCGATATAACCCCTATAGATTTTTATTTATGGTGGTATGTCAAAAATGAAGTGCATGAGTTAGAACCCCCTCAAACTGTACAAGAATTAGAAGAGAGAGTGAGGTGTGTGTTTTCCAGCATAAACGGCAACACTCTTGTGGACGGGCATTGTCATGCATGAAAACGAATTCGTTACCGATAAATTGTGCAAAAACAACAACATGTTTTTCCAGAATTTCTTCAATGTACCTTACAGTTTCTCTGTCAATAGAAACAAGTTCTGTTCGAGCGTCAAATGAAATACCGCCCCACACCATAATGGATCCACCACCAGAGCTAACCCTTTCGCTAAAATTACATTGGGCGAATCTTTCCCCTTGTCGTCTCCATACTCTTTCTCGTCTTGCCTCCACTCTTGAAGGTTCCAGTTAATGTGTTCTTGCGAAAAAAGAAGTCTATTAACTTGATGCTGTCCGAGGAGCTCTGGTCCAGTTGCCGGTCTTCTGGCCCGTAAATTGACTTCATTAAATCTTCTTCTTACTGTTATTTCATTGACAACAACTTGACGAACTCTTTGGAGTTCATTTCTTATCACTACTGGACTGGTATGCCGATCAGTTAAAACTGAGACTATAATGAAGCGACCATCAAGGGCGGAAGTAGCACGATTTCTTCCAGATCCAGGTCTTCTACCATAACTTCCAGTCTCACGAAACCTTGCAACGGCTCTTCCACGCTAAATTTTGTAAAACCTAGCATATCCGCCACCTCTCTATAGGAATAACCAACATCATGAAGAGCAACAGCTCTAGCTGAATCTTCGGATGACAAAGACATCGTGAAATAAAAAATAAATTTGGAATTCACTCACGAAACGTTTTAAATGCTCGAAATGTCTGATAAAACTGTTTGACAAATGCAGAATACGTTTCCAAGGAAACTTAAACATTCCAAAAAAATCAATAGTGTTTTCAATAATTGTTGCAAAAAGTGTAATGTTTATTTAAATAATTCATATCTCTTAAACCGATAACGATACCGAGAAGAATAAAACAGCAAAATGTTAAAAATGAATCAAACTCTGCAGAAAAGCATGTCCAGTGTAGTTTACATTGCAAAAAAGAAAAAGTTTTCATAAATTAAATTTAATCTAGATTTTGGTTGTCCCGAATTTTATGTCGGTGAGTGTAATATTAAATTCTCAACCATAGGAAAAAATAAAATAATGTATTTTAATGTGACATTTTAAACAAATCTAAAATCTAATTAACCCTGCCTAAAGAGTGGTTGTCATGTTTGACGTACTGCCAAAATTAATTTTCTTTTTTTCTCAAGTCAATTTCATTTATTTACCAATACGTGATACATCATCGTGAAGCTAACATCATTTTAAAACAAAATAGTATATGGTGTTCATAAAAAGAAATGAACCTGATGATTGTATAAAATAACGGAAACGTCGCATTTGAAATACAATTGCAGAACTTAAATCTACTTAAAAAGTTGCTGTAAAAATATTTTTACAGATTGTCAAAATAGTGAGAAATAAAAAAGCTACAACATATTTTCGAAAATGCACCTTACTGTTTTTTTTTTTAATATTTCATAAAGAAGAAACATTTCCTATTTAACCGTTTCTCTATCTTCTATAGTTTTCCAGATCCCCCTACATGTAGGTCCAACTTGGGCCGCACTGTATTCAAAAAATAGCTATAGGTACCTCTAGATTATTCTATGCAAAAATAATTATATAGAAACAGACAATGGTTTCCTGGAATCACTATGGCGTTTTAAACAACATAATCACGATGATTGTTACGTACTATTTTAATGTAAATATAATGACAGCATCGCAAATTATATTTATTTGCCGTACTTTGCAGTTTTTTTCATGGTAATTTAGTAGTATAATAAACCAAAAATCCAGTAACGCAAGTCAATTTTATCGAGGAATTTTAATCAAAATGGGATGTACATAATATGGTATTTGTGTATTTATGTACCTTCTTACATTTTGATAAATTTAATCAATTTTTGCGGTTTTCAAAATAAGTCTCTATAAACCATGATTTATCTATCACAGTGGTTTTACCACACTCAAAAATAAAAATACATACTTATATATTAGCAACCGCAACCATATCTTTATAGTTAGAGCCGCGGTGACAAAAATGCCTTGGAACTCCCAAACGGATGAAAAGCACGTTTTTGTATAGTTCGAGTGTCGTTCTCGAAATCGGTGTTGTCGAGTAGGGGTCTGGCGCTCGGCGGTGAGCGGCTATAATATTTTTTCCAAATTTTGACCAGCGGTTTAAAAAAACATTTCCCAAACGGATGAAAATTACTGGAGGGCATCTAGGCAACCCCCCCAATTACCGGAAAAATATTTTCATCCGATTTGATCCTTGCCGTAACCTCCAGTACAATTAAATGGACCCAAACTCCGAAATTAAAAAAAAAATCAGCCGCATGCATGCAACCGGACTGAAATGAATCGTTATTATTTATGTTATAAAAAAAAAGTTTTCATCCAAAATGAGCCTGGCTAACTATGCCAAACAACAAAAAACCTCGCCTGCACGCGTGATTTTGATCCCGGAGTTCTTCGTACAATTTCTGCGAGATTTAGATGGAAGTTTCGTAAACTTATTTGTTTCTGGTTTAAAAATATTAAAAAAAAATGATATGCTCCCTAGAGGCGGTAAAATGTTGAGTGACTATTCAATGGTAAGTAAAAATTTTTTTAGATTTTGTAATTGAAAGCACGAAAACGTATATTTTCGCGAAAATTGGCTGATTATCAGCCCGCTCCCGCTTTTCTGTGCTCCTCATCGTTCCTGAACTCTGGGCAACCTTCATTAATCACCCCCAAATATAATGAACCCACGACTCATTTTCCATCACTGGTTAGAAAGTTATGGGCGGTTTTTGATTTTGCAGATCGAATAATTTTTTTATCCTATTTCCATAATATGAGTGTAATAACATTGCCCACTAGTAAGCATACAGTAACCACATATTTTGGGCTGTCAGAGGAAGCTTCTGAACCAGTTTGGTGATA
Organism: Polydrusus tereticollis; assembly: GCA_963920685.1. Taxonomy (NCBI): domain Eukaryota; kingdom Metazoa; phylum Arthropoda; class Insecta; order Coleoptera; family Curculionidae; genus Polydrusus; species Polydrusus tereticollis. The sequence goes on from OY987333.1 coordinate 12,674,777, forward strand.
AATAAATCAAAACTCTCCTTCTGACAGCCGAAAAACGTCCTGTGCGCATGTATGTCGGCTGCCAGGAGGAGAGTTTTGATTCATTAATCGCCAAATTGGGAGAAAACCTATATTTTCGCCTCTGACATCCCGAAATATTTGAATATACTTTGGTAGCAATCGGAGCAATAGGAAAAACTAGAGGCGCTTGGATGTAAGCGCGACGAGAGCTGAAATTCCAATGAACCTGCAGTCAGAAGCAGAGTTTTCATCAGAATGGCACCAAACAGGCTCATAACCTTTTCCTGACATCCAGAAGCAAGATTCTCAAGGTTGGTGCCAGTTGGAGCAACCAGCTTTCAGTTAGGATCTTTTTTTTCATCGATTTATGATCGATCAGTTGTGCGCTGAGTAGCGCGTTTTGCGGCTGCCGATTTCAGAGTTTTCATCGGAATGGAAACTGGATCAGAACCTTCCTCTGATATCCGAAAATATGTGGCTATATATATATATATATACTTTGGTATCAATCGGAGCAACCGGAAAGACGAGACGCTTGGACGATAGCTGAAATTCCAATGATCCTGCTGTCAGAAGCAGATTTTTTGCTTAGGGAGTCACCAGGATGGGAAAGAACCGTCTTCTAATATTTAATCTAGTCAAAATCCGAATCTCTAACACAAAATATAAGGCGACTATAATAACCAAATTTCATCCACGAGCAAAGCGAGTCAAACCCTACTAAAGATATACTAGCTAAAATGTGGATGAAGTATGCGCTTGTCGCGTTCATACGGTCTAAAAGTCAGAGTTTTCACTTCATAATCGTCAAATCAGAGGAAAATATTCTCATCAATGTTTAGGACAATAGTATACAATTTGATTGTAATCGGCCTTTCTACTTTAAAGATTGAACATTCGGATCCTGGAGTTTCCGGTGATAATGAATATATCGGAGCATGTTCTGGAAGATCTGGTCTTGGCCGAAATAAATTTGGATGAAAATAATTTTTCGATGTTCTGTAGGTGTCAAAGAACCTGTGTGCAAATTTTCATCCATGTGGGAATTACTTTATCAAATTTTGCTCATTTAAATTTTGAAAATCTGTTATAAAGCGATGGTGACACATGGAGCAAAAAAATTTTTTTACATATTCTCAGACACGAACTCTAGCTACCTGCCAAATTTCAAGTTTAAATGAGCAAATTTTTTTCCCCCCTTTTTTCCATTTTCTTTTAGTTCCTGGAAGAGCTCTTTGCAAATATCAAATCGGATGAAAATATTTTACCGGTAATTGGGGGGTTGCCTAGATGCCCTTCAGTAATTTTCATCCGTTTGGAAAATGTTTTTTTAAACCGCTGGTCAAAATTTCAAAAAAATATTATAGCCGCTCACCGCCGAGCGCCAGACCCCTACGCGACAACACGAATTTCGACAACGACACTCGAACTATACAAAAACGTGCTTTTCATCCGTTTGGGAGTTCCAAGGCATTTTTGTCACCGCGGCTCTTACTATTAGTTTAGGACAATATAAAGTATATAATTCATAACATGTCATAACAACAGGTTAAAAGTTATTTCATAATGTGAAAGATTTTGAGTAGTATTCAGATATGCAGCTAGTAAATTGTATTGGCCGTTCATAATGAATTTAGGGTTCATTTGACCTCCTCTGTATGCTTCCGAGAAATTAGTAGGTACTAACCGGACACCCTGTATATGTAGTTCAAAATAATTTTAAAAAAGAACTTTTTGACCTCACTCTGTCTATACGCTGACCATGCTATCTATATACATAACTTGAAGGAGATTTATTTGAAAAAAAGTGTACCTGGGTAACCTTGCTCTGACGTTTCATATGATAAACTTGACCTACTGTTGGTTAGGTTAAATTTAAAAATAGGGATATAGGATATATCGATGAATATATACAGTGCATTCGCAAAGTAGTAGTAGTAGTTGTTAGCGTTGCAGCGAAATATACAAGGGATATCAAAAAAGAGATATGGAAACCTCAATTTTTTATTGCAGAATTAGAAAGAGTACACGTTTTGACATACGGCAAATACTGATAATCTGTTTTACCTGTAAAACATGCAGCACGTCACGGTTATTGTTATTTAATTTACTTAACTATGTTGTCAGTGCCAAAAAAGTTAATGTTGTACATTTTGTTAGAATTATTTTAGGTATTTGCATGTTAGCAACATTAGTGTTAACTCTTTTGGATAGACGAAAGCAGTGCAATCGTGGCTTTATCTAGTACAAAGAAAGTACTTTACTTTTATTTTGTGAAAAATAAAATTAAACGAACGTGAAAGAACTGAAATCTTGTGCATGATTCGTTCCGGAGATAGGTGGCGCACTCAGACCGAAGAGGTTCACTTGTTTAATACAACTCACCCTGATCGGCCGAATATTAACCGAAACATGGTAAGCAGAGTTGAGGCAAAGGAATTTGGGCATTTTGAAGATATTCAAAAATCTGGTCGACCCTCAATATCTGAAGAGGATGTGTTAAAACACCGTCAAGAATCCTACTTTTCTGCTGACAGCGTTGTTACTAACGGCGTGCTTCAGGGCAGTATACTGGGTCCATTGTTGTTTATAGTTTTTATAAATGACATTGACTCAAACAAGTTTAGACACCATTATATTTTTCTCTTTGCGGATGACACTGTTAGTTGTCACGTGTGCTGGTTCAGATGCTGAGGCTCTTAGCCTTCTGCGAGAAAAATGAGCTGATTCTGAATGAAAATAAGACTGAATTAAATTTTTTCTGTCTTCGTGATCTAAATGAAAGTTTATTGGTTAAATTAAATAATAAAACCATTAAACAGGCATCTGTTGTTAAGTTTCTATACATTCAAAAGTCTCGTGAAATCATCAAGTAGACTTTGTGCTGACAAAACTAGCTACGTATTGTTAACGTACTGTTAACACTGCAATATAATCCTCAAACACCAATTACGGAAACAGCTTATAATGTTCATTTGGCACGATCTACTGTGCATAAAATATTCAAGAAAGTAAAGTTCCATCCGTACAAGATATTCCTAGTTCAGGAGCTGTCGGAAAATGATTTTGCTTGGCAAACTGAAATTTGTGAGCAAATGCAACAATTTTTTAACGGTAACGATAACTTTGTAAACAGAATCATTTTTTCTGACGAAGTGACATTTACTTTACACGGTTATGTGAATACATAAAATTGTCGTTAATGGGCAAGCGAAAATCCTCATTGGTTTTCAGAATGTCATACACAACACCCTCACAAAGGGGACGTGTGGTACGGTATAGTTGACGGAAGAGTTTTAGGTCCTTACTTCTTTGAAAATACTCTCACTGCTGCGAGATATTTGGAGTTTCTTCAAAATGACCTCATTCCCGCTCTAATAACTTTGTATCCGTATTTAGAAGAACCCGATGTAAACCAGCGTGGTCTTTTTTACAACAAGATGGATAGGTAGGTGAGGGCGAACGATTGAGTGGCCACCCAGATCGCCAGATTTAACTCCTCTTGATTTTTCCTGTGGGGATACTTGAAGAGTAAAGTATACGTGAATCGCCCAACGAATTTAGAAGATTTAAAAGCAACGGTGCTCGATTCGAAAGCGGCAAATGTTGAGGAGTTAAAAGCTCGAATAAAACATGAGTGTAGGTTAATTTCTCCTGAAGTTATTAAAAATGTTCAAAACGAGTTTTTCTGTCGTTAAAAATATTGTTAAAATGAATGGAACACATTTTGAGCATTTATTAACAAAACAATTTTAAAAACGAACACAAGTATTTTTCGTTTAAAGTAAATAGAATTAATTTTTGTTTCATATCTTATAAATTACAAAGAATAAAAAATTGAAAGTTCGTAACTTAACCTCTAGTACTAGAGACAAACAATAAAGTTTTTTTAATATTAATACATTCAAGGATGATATTATTTAAGACCAAAAGTACTTTGAATTTAACAAGTTGGGATTTTCGATTTTAAGTAAATAAAAATAATCCGAACGAGCACAAATTATACTGAATCGTTGTTTGAAAACTGTTAAAATGTTGCGTATTTACAAAATCACCATAATTTTCTTTAAGGTTTTTCAATAAAGCAAACTTAAAGTATTAATAAGAGACTCGGTGTTTATTATGAAAACAATTAATGTAGTAGTTCTGGCACAGAGTTTAAAGAGGTGCTAATTATTTTGGGGTATTAACTGATGGATTTTTTTTAAAGATATAAAGCTTTCATTAATGACCATTAGAAACAGCAGGTCTAGTGACGCAGTTCGGCACTGGGTGTACCAAATAAAAAAAATTGTACGACCATTTAATAGTACAGGCATTACATATTTAATTTTGAACAAGTGATGATATTCGTAATCTATAGTCTGAGTTGTGCCCAATAAGATTTGAGCTTTTATTATGCCAGTGCAGTTATACGAGTTACTAATAAACCCGAAGGATTGTGGACTTTTAATTAAAACTTTAAACTAAAAACTAAGCATACCCAAAACAACAGCTCTATGTGATTTTGTTCGCAGTCAAGACTAAGGGTACCAGGGTATATCTACAAAGTTTGCGACCAATCATCGAATATTAATTAATTTTGATTAATGTCTAAAAAGATAGTAGCGCAATAAAAAAAGATCGTGTCTGCCATGGAAAATCAATAATATGGTACGTCAAAGGGTAAATTTTATTGTCAACAATTATTTTAATGACAGTTAGTAAATTGATTGTTTTAGTTAATATTAAGTATAATAAAAAATTATAGTATTACGATGTAAACTAGTAATCCCTGTAATATTGATCGATTTGAACATTTACCAGTCTAAACCGGAGAGCACACAAGAGGGGATAAAGTACTTCAGCGGTCCCTCTCATTACCATTCAATTTTTTATTTAAACATGTTTCCTTATATTTTCTAGATATTTAAATTTATTAAAAATTTTTCTGTCTATGGAGTTTTCCAACAACTGTCTAAAACTACACCAGTACAGGGTGTTTAATTAATATTGCGGAAAAATTCCGGATGTGAAAAAAAGGTCCAGTAAACACATATCCAGGAATGTTTCAATTCGGAGATACAGAGTGTAGCAATTTTTAAGCGGAACAAAAAATATGTAAGCTACTGCCGTTTTTTTTTTCTTGATAACACTTTAAGTATCAATGCTGTCTATTAATGCCTACATAGGCAAGTCTAATAAATCAGTTTTTTGCAGTAAATTTTGTGTAAACCACTGACAGTAATTCCTGCATTTTCAAAATCTGCAACTCGTACTTCTTGAAATACTTGCACTTTATAAGGAAACAAATTTAACTGTTGACCCATAAGATGTTACCACATCTTGAGACATACGTCTTACATATTTTGTTGGCGTATTTTGCATTATTTCACGAACGGTTGCAACAAGTCTTACATTTCTTACAGATGGTCATCAGCTTCCTTTCTTATGTTACCCTAAACAAAGGCACGGTTCCCGTCAGGCAATGATAAAAATCCCCTGCAGAAACGCTGATTGAATTGCCACTCACCATTTACTCTTATCCCGTTTCGAGAAAATGCTTCAACCATGAATTTTTTTTTATTTGTTACTTTTACAAGCATAACAAAAAAATAAGGCGAAATTTAACATAAATAATAAAACCTTGGTAAAATCGTAATGGGTGGTTGTTTGTTACTGTATTTAACAATAATAATAATTACAAACCCACGTGTAAGTTATAAGCTACTTTATTAGACAAAAATCGCACTGATAATGCTCACTAAATATGAAAGTTTGAGATAAAACATGTGACTCACCTGCTCCAAACGTGATTGGGCAAATCCTTTGAACCATTTCCTATGGAGATCCTAAACTTTTTAAAGGAACCTAACAGACTATTTTCAGATCGCCGCCTATCGAGCTTTCCCGGGGCAGAGATTTGATTGGCTGGTAGGACCAGGGTAGGAGCAGAATGATTTCCTACAACAGGACATGATATGATTTTATTTTATAAACAATCAGGCCAGAAAATCTTACCTAATAATTTTTGTCTTTGTAGACCAAGCCTGGGCTGTCTAACAGGCTCATTTTCAATTTTGACCTCATCTAATAACTTCTGTCCTAACATCTCTTGACTACGATCGTCACTGCTGTTCGTCATTTTGTTTTTCTTTTCTTCGGTATATTTTAGCATCAAAAATTACAATATATCTTCTTCTAAGTTTATTATTTAAAATATTACTCTAACAATCACAGGTGTTAAAAAATAAGCGTTATAAAATATCACAGGCTTCCGTTCAGCGTATCGTATATTTTATATAGGAACTATCTTCTAAAGGATCTTCTAATTATATCTGTAAAAGAAAAGTTAAACATTTTGTTAGTAAATAATTCCTTTAACAAAGTAGTAGAGAGAAACGGACAGAACGAGATCAGGTGGTGCTGGTGGTGCTGGTGGTGCAACTAACCCAGGTGGTGCAGGTGGTGCGTTTTACGATCTAACCCGGGTGGTTCGGTGGTGCGTTTTATGATCTAACCCGGGTGGTTCGGTGGTGCGTTTTATGACCTAACCCGGGTGGTTCGGTGGTGCTGTTTACAAAATAACCCGAAATTAAACCCGACTTTTTACGACCTAACCCGGATGCTTTCATGAGGCGGCTTCTTATCTAACCCTAACTTGAACCTGAATATTTATGAACTGACCCAAGATAAAACCCGACTTTTTACAACCTAACCCGGATGCTTTCGCGAGGCGGCTTCTTATCTAACCCTAATTTGAACCTGAATATTTATGATCTGACCCGAGATAAAACCCGACTTTTTATGATTTAACCTTAGTGAAACGCCGCTGCTAAAGCGGGATAATTAAATCCCAATTTTTATAAGCCATCCTTAAACCCAACTTTTTACGATGCGACCTGAGCCATCCTTAAACCAGACTTTTTATTATTTCCCCTTAGTGAAACGCCGCTGTTAAAGCGGGATAATTAAATCCCAATTTTTATAAGCCATCCTTAAACCCAACTTTTTACGATCCGACCTGAGCCATCCTTAAACCAGACTTTTTATTATTTTCCCTTAGTTGAAACGCCGCTGTTAAAGCGGTATAGTAAAAAACATTATTTATATTTTCTAACTTAGTGAAACGCCGCTGACGGCTAGTAAAGCGAAATAAAACCCTAATTTATATGGTCTAACAAGATAAGTATAATAATGCGGCACATTTGTCACCCCGCAATAATTATTTATACCTAAATAACCCTCTCAAACCCTCTGCCGACTCGATTTAAAAAGAAAGGGACATAAACCTTTATTTATTATTCCGAAGGACCCTCATTAAAATTCAGTAGCATATCTAATAATTGTTAATTTTTTGCACCACTTATATAAAATACAATAAAATAATTACCATCTAGAACCATTAACTAGCGATTTCTTTGTACTGGAAATGGATAAATTATAGGACTATCTTGTAATGAGAACAGAGTAATAAAAAGTAAATAAAACTTAAATACGTATAAAATACCAAGCAGGTATAGGTACTATACAACTTGTGTTCGCCATCAGGTAAAAGCCCTCATAATGCTTTTATAAAAATTTTGGATAATATCATAATATAAGTAAATAGGGTACAATTTCAGGAAAAAAGTAAAAAAAATTAATTCACAGTGTAAAATTGTAGTTAAATGGATTGTAAATACGAAATAATATAAAAAGCTACCTTTTGTTTGCGATGTTGTATGCACAATAACTCTATATTATTCGGGTCTTAAACTGAAAATACCCACTAGATAGGTATCATAAGCTGTATTTGTCATCAGGTAGAACCCCCAATAAAATTATGAATATCAGGCGTAGGCAACAAAGTAGCAATCTTAACTTATTTTCAACACGAGCATAAAAATATAGGGTTGTTAAATATTTTACAACCCTAATTCTCAATGGCAACAATAAGCAAATCACGTTGGTTTTTTAATTTATTATTAATCTGGCTAACTTAAGAAACTCACAATATAACGACCATCCAAAAAAATCATAATACATTACTGGGTGTGAAAGCAATTGCGCTGCAAAATATAGTGTATACCGACTCTGAGGTAGTTAATTAAAATCCCAATTAGCGCTAAAAAAAAATCAATTAGATATTTACTTTAGATATTTTAATAAAAAAATTCAATATTCTCACCAACATTTAACTTTTGAAATTAGCATAATAACAAATCCTTTACAATGAATTAAACAAACGCATACAAAATTTTAAAATCACATAATAAGAATATAAGCTAAAATCTAACAAGTTCGGACTACTCGAATGACGTCAGTTTACATCTGTAGAGAATACACAACTCTCGAATCATAAAAAATGGTCAAACTTTGTCGGCAAATACCCTTCTATGATGCAGGGGAAGGACAGGTAACTCGAGATGTTTATAAAGAAACGTTAAAGAACATTATTTGCTTATTTCTAGACTCTTAAAAATTAGATGCAATCGAACAATAAATGTTTTCATCATGTATATTTATCATTAACACATTACCTTCGACATACATAAATTCAAATTGATAATTACTTGTCTTAGTACTTTTTTAGAAGCTTGAATCATTGCATATAACCGTCTGAGGATACCCAAACTTCCCCTAACATATTTCTCCGCAGCCGGGGAAAAAGAGGTAGAAAAAGTAAAAATAACAACTCCAAGTGTCTTTGCGAACAATCGGCAATAAAATAGAGTATTTCAGTTTTTAATTTTTCGTAAATAAAAGTTGGTTAGATTAATAGTCTCTGTGAATATAATAACATAAACAAAGTGATATGCCGTAAATTTAGGAGTACAGTATAAATTATGCCTCTATTAAAATATACCGCAATAACTAACTACCAAAGGATTTTTGATATTTTGAATATATTTGATGCTCATAGCATTATCACATTTCCAAAGGCTCTAAATTTTAGAAAAATGTTCTAATAGAATATGTCTATCAATATAAAGTAAAGGTATTGTTAGGTTTTTTTTAAAAAATACGACCTACAACAGTCTCTGCTACAGCATGGCTGACTCTGTAGAAACTTCTGTGAAACCATAATAATTATATCAATAATCGAGTTGTCCTTATGATAATATTTTCTTCCAATATCCGACTCCACTATCCATAAAAGTTATGTTAGAAAATTCATAATTGAGCGCATTGTAATTTTTTAAAAAGAAATTCACTTCACACACAAAGATGTAGCCATTCAATCCATGAAAATAATGCAAGTCAGTATGCGTATGTTATGGCTAACTGTTTAAATGTCTATTCCTTCCACGTTTATCGGAAGAAATACTTTTTTTATACTAGTATTTTAGTTGAAAATAAGATCATAAATCATCTATACAAAACAAGCGCCCCTTATGGATTTGAACGAAAATCATAGATTCGACTATTTTCATGAAAAATAAATCTAAGTACGGAATAATGCAGGAAGATTATCTATTTTCTTGGTTTAGAAAGTGATGTAGTTAAGATTTATAACTTAGGAATAAATAAATTATTATTAATCTTTTCGACCTATTTCTCTTGCATATTTAATTTCTTTGATAGTAAGAACTAATCTTTTTATTTTACAAAGTAAAAAAAAAAAAGCTAAAGATCGGCGTTGTCAGTCAGGTATAAGAACTGATTTAACACGATGGTTTTTGTACAAACGTTCACATACAATTGTATGCTTTTTAACCGATTGTGTCGGAAAAAATGACGATTTATAGATTAGATATTTAGACGAAGAGCTAACCTTCTCAATAAAGTATTGATTATTGCCCTGCTAGCTAGACAACACTTTTTATGTTAGTCAAAAAAAAAATTTTTTTTTCGGACGCTATTACAGATTTCATCGTTAACTAACAAACATTAAGACCAAAAAATTAGCGTGCAAGATGAAATGTATAGGTTCACTTCATTTCTACATTATTTTACAACTCTCAATCACATTAAAAACAAGATCGAATAAAAAATAACTTATGACATATGGACGAAAAATGTTTTTCGGGCTATTTAGGTTAGCGACCGCATTACGTCTGAAATACTACATTTTTCGAGCTTATAACATAATTTACTATTTTAACGTTAAAATAGGGGAAATGATGTATCGAAATGGATACTTTTTTTGTCGGTCACGAGATTATAGTTTCTTTTAAAATGAACTCTAATATTTACAACACAAATTATCCTTTAAGCCACATTAGTTTAAAACTCGTCTGTCGCTTTCCCTCTATTGTGAGTTTGATTAAAGTATAGCGTAGTATATATTTAGATGAATTTCGCAAATGTTGAATACTTTCAAAACTGAAAAAGCCGCCCTTTGCAATAAATATCTCCGTAGAGTTAGGTACCCTACAGATTAAGGGTATTTCAGCGGATAATCATATACAAATTCAAAGATTTTGTCTATTTTAATGGATTAACAAACAATATCTATAGGATGACTTTACTGATAAAAAAAAAATAACAAAAATCCATAAAGTCTAGGCTCACATGAAATTCCATAAAGAGCAGCTGCATAGCTTTATCACATCAAACTATATTTTTATTTCGTTCTATTGTCAAAAGCCTGTGTTTAGGAGATTATCGTTCATTTTAAAATGAACTCTAATATGTACATCACCATAAACTACCTCTTAAGCCGTCGTAAAAATACACTTTTCGATTTACCTCTATATTGATTTTCTAATATTAAATATCTACAATAGTCGAAATTCGCTCGCTAATACCTATGTATGCAAGGTTTCTTCAAAAAATGACAATTTTGTTGTTTAATGGCTTGAAAAAATGGAAAAAGGAGGTTTTTGCATCCATTTATTTCCAGATGAGTGTTAAAAATACTTATAAAACTCGGTATACCGAAGATCAAGCATTAATGAGAGGGTCGAGTCCTGTTTGCCAAATCCTGATTTTTAATTTGACGTTGGCAACGGTACAATTTTTTAACATTTATCATAAGAGGCGTATATTTTTGGGGCTTAGATCTACCAGTTTATCCACGCCCCATTTATTGTTAGTGCTTTAGTAATTTTACTTTCCAATTATTTTTTACCAAAACGCGTAGTTGAAACAGTGTCTATATCAGACGATATAATAAATTTTAAGGATTAATTTGCTTACAAATACACTTCAATTTATTTAGGCTAAAGCAGCCAGACATATACTGGAACTACGAAAACCCTATTACAATTTGGTTGCCTAGAGAAAATTTTGTAAAAAACATAGCTTTCTACACAAATGCCTGCACATTATGTACCTATCATTTTAAGATACCTGGCGACATCAATGTAAGCATTGACATAATGACGCAAGATATAGGTAGGTACTAGAATATTCAAGATTTCTATTAACGATACACTCCAGCATACATGCGAGATGTCATTAATGTCTACGGAAGGCAACAGACATACCAGCTATTTTTACATGGGATTCCATAGACTTGGACGCTTCTTGTTTAGAAATATTTGATGTCATCTTGAGGAGTTCCGTATTGAAGCATCAAACCTACCTGCCAAATAATTGACGAAATATGGGATATCATAAAATATGCCCCCCATCGAACTAAATGATCCTATAAACCAGCTTCACAGACCGTAATTTGTGTTGCTAACACGATTAATACGCAATAGAACAAGATTAAGAAACAAAATTTAAAGTAGCTCTTTATCACACGAAAATAATTAAATAATTTACGGTTACAGAACAATAATTATTTTAAAAAGCTGTATAACTAAATATATTATGTTATTAGGAATATTCTGTCTAAAGTAACAGCTGATCTTAGTCGAAAATGAGATCGTATTATTGATTGTTGAATTCGTTAGCTATGAAATAAAATTAGAGATTTCGTCTATTTTTTCACGATTAAAAAAGAATACCTCTATTTAGCTAAAAATGAAACGATTACAGTGGTAGATTAATTCACTTTACCAAGCATGTAAACTACTAATTTTGCAATAAATATCTTCTATATTTCTAGGTAGGTTTACTCGAAAATGTTGGGCTATTTTCATCAAAAATCCCGATACGAAATTGAAAAATTTGCCTATTTTTGTCGGTTTACAAAGTGATAGTGGAATATTGGTTTGATCAAAGAACAATAATTATTTTAAAAATGTTGTATAATTAACTAAATGTCGGTGTTATCAGGCAGGCAAGAAGTTATTTATCTGAATCTTATTTCTACCATTAGCGTTTATATACAAATGTTAGTGGTTTTCAAAAATTGATATCTCGGAAATTATTAGGTTTAGACTTATAATACGCTTATTAAAAAATAATGACTACTTTATGCAAAATTCAAAAATATTATAAGATGTAGGGTATCCCAGTAACTTAACCAAAGATTTTCGGTCTTCGTAAAGCTTTACACGTTTCTTCAGCGTACCAAACATTCACTTTTTTTAAATATTGACATCGGGTTAGGATTCTGAACATAGGATTAACATCACTCCAATAGTGAACATGTTGCGTTGTCACAGTTCCATTCGTTGAAAAGTAAACAAAACCGTTTGAGCTACGTGGGGAATAAATAAAGTTGGCTTGTTGAAAAATTTTAATATTTATTAAGGTAAAAGACTATAAATATATCGATACAACACTTTGGCATTTCTAATACTACAAACATGAATATCTAAAATGTGATATTTACAACCATCAACTCTCTCTCCCTTCTATAATTTTGGTACACCAATGCTGTCTTCTAAGTTTATAATATATGGCGTCCTGCAGTTTAATTCCGAAAATGTTTTAACTAAAAATTCCTCTTTAACACATCCTTTAACGTAAATAATGTCTGCGTCTATCAGTTTGTTGGATATGATATTATGTAGTTCCTTGTAATCGGTATCACCATAATTATAAAGGATACCATGATGATTTCCAAATAGATATTTGACTTGTTTCTTGCAAGCCTTACTTAAGGTGTCGAATGGTTTAACTGGTTTAAAAAAAGTAACTTTTCATACTATTCCCATCATAAATAGCCAATTCTTTCGCGCAAAATTCAGGTATGTTAAATCCTTGAATATCGACTACAACGAACTTCATTGTCTGAAGACTCAAATCAAACAAGTATATTTTCATATTTTTATCGCTCTTAAGTTCGATTTCAAAAGCACACCCCCACTTTTCGATAATTTCACAGTCTTAGCACATAGATCTTATATTTTTATTTACGATCAATTCATCTTTATTCGCCAATCGTCTCAAACGAGTCTGCTTTTGAAAGTAATATAGCCTTAGTATTCAGAAAATATTAATGATATCGGAGCCTAAAACATCCTTGACACTAAAAAAATCATTGTGTTTCCTAACAAAACCCATCATCTTGTCTATTTAGCTTGCTTTCCTATTGTTTAGCAGGTTAAATAAAATTATTATTTCGCTCTTTTTGTCTATACTGAATCGTTAGGGGAATACGTTTCTAGTTCTATAAGAGAGACAGTTAAAATTTATGTAAGCAATCAAAAATCCTACACTATGAGCTACTTAGTTAAAATTTCATATTTCCTTCCTGGGTCAGGCAAAATTTGTGATGTGTCGGACAAAATTTATAAAAATACAAAAAAAAAAATGCTGGATGCATTTTTAGCGTGACTTTCTATTTAATACCATCTTATTTCAAGGTATAATTCGGTTGTCAAAATGAGAATAAAATAATTTTCCCATGGTTTATGTCATCTTAAAAAAGTCAAAAGGTTATATTCTGTAGAGGGTCAGATACATTCAAATTTAAATATTTTCTCCAAGAAGAATTTTAAGATAGTATTATAGTAAATAAAAATTCTATACCTCCAATATTTCATGGAAACATATCGTGTTCTAGCGACATAACCCAAAAGTACCTCTATTCAGAAACGCATCGTACTTTTCTTGTCAATAATTGTCTCATTGTCCCATCCATTACATTATTATAATCTTAAAGCACCTGTTACCAGCATTATCTGTTTTTATGGTTTTCATAAAACATAGCGATTACCGATGAAAATTAAACGAAAACTTAATAAATAACTTTTTTTTCAACTGAAATAGACTGATTTTCGATGGAAAAATGTTACTTATAACTAAAAATGAATATAAGACATATACGCAATGATATTTAGAATAAATCAATCTTTTCTAAAATTACTATGAAATATTCACAAAATCGTTTCGTTATAACCAAAGTAGCAAGGCTTGCAGATTTCGTATAGAGTTCAAACGCGATACTGAGATGATCTTTTTTTTTTATATTTTTGTAGGATAATGCACCACTACGTTGTAAGTACTTGAGAGAGGACTTTCTTGAAAAATCCTCAAATTTCTCTGCAATTTTGTTCCTTCTAGAGTTAAATTCACACAGAAAACCCCGTATTCTTATCTTTCAGGTTGGTATATTAAAAAGGGCTTATTAGTATGGTTTAGAAAACAAGCAATATTAATTAACGGATGTTTTTTCGTCGTATGAAGAGTTGAAAAATTTTTTTTTCCACTCCAATGGTTACGATGCAGAGAGTCGGGTTTCATCATAATCTTTCAGGGTAGCTCAGGTTTTGATTGCATGTAGAGAGTCGGGTTTCATCATAATCTTTCAGGGTAGCTCAGGTTTGATTACATGTACTAAGGTTAGTGCTCCTTGCAATCGGTTTCAGGTTTGACGCGCCCCCCTCAGGTTTGTTCAGGTTTCTCAAACGTTTGAGAAACCTGAACAAACCTGAGGGGGGGCGCGTCAAATGTCAAAACATGCAATCAAAACCTGAGCTACCCTGAAAGATTATGATGAAACCCGACTCTCTGCATCGTAACCATTGGAGTGGAAAAAAAAAATTTTTCAACTCTTCATACGACGAAAAAACATCCGTTAATTAATATTGCTTGTTTTCTAAACCATACTAATAAGCCCTTTTTAATATACCAACCTGAAAGATAAGAATACGGGGTTTTCTGTGTGAATTTAACTCTAGAAGGAACAAAATTGCAGAGAAATTTGAGGATTTTTCAAGAAAGTCCTCTCTCAAGTACTTACAACGTAGTGGTGCATTATCCTACAAAAATATAAAAAAAAAAGATCATCTCAGTATCGCGTTTGAACTCTATACGAAATCTGCAAGCCTTGCTACTTTGGTTATAACGAAACGATTTTGTGAATATTTCATAGTAATTTTAGAAAAGATTGATTTATTCTAAATATCATTGCGTATATGTCTTATATTCATTTTTAGTTATAAGTAACATTTTTCCATCGAAAATCAGTCTATTTCAGTTGAAAAAAAAGTTATTTATTAAGTTTTCGTTTAATTTTCATCGGTAATCGCTATGTTTTATGAAAACCATAAAAACAGATAATGCTGGTAACAGGTGCTTTAAGATTATAATAATGTAATGGATGGGACAATGAGACAATTATTGACAAGAAAAGTACGATGCGTTTCTGAATAGAGGTACTTTTGGGTTATGTCGCTAGAACACGATATGTTTCCATGAAATATTGGGGGTATAGAATTTTTATTTACTATAATACTATCTTAAAATTCTTCTTGGAGAAAATATTTAAATTTGAATGTATCTGACCCTCTACAGAATATAACCTTTTGACTTTTTTAAGATGACATAAACCATGGGAAAATTATTTTATTCTCATTTTGACAACCGAATTATACCTTGAAATAAGATGGTATTAAATAGAAAGTCACGCTAAAAATGCATCCAGCATTTTTTTTTTTTGTATTTTTATAAATTTTGTCCGACACATCACAAATTTTGCCTGACCCAGGAAGGAAATATGAAATTTTAACTAAGTAGCTCATAGTGTAGGATTTTTGATTGCTTACATAAATTTTAACTGTCTCTCTTATAGAACTAGAAACGTATTCCCCTAACGATTCAGTATAGACAAAAAGAGCGAAATAATAATTTTATTTAACCTGCTAAACAATAGGAAAGCAAGCTAAATAGACAAGATGATGGGTTTTGTTAGGAAACACAATGATTTTTTTAGTGTCAAGGATGTTTTAGGCTCCGATATCATTAATATTTTCTGAATACTAAGGCTATATTACTTTCAAAAGCAGACTCGTTTGAGACGATTGGCGAATAAAGATGAATTGATCGTAAATAAAAATATAAGATCTATGTGCTAAGACTGTGAAATTATCGAAAAGTGGGGGTGTGCTTTTGAAATCGAACTTAAGAGCGATAAAAATATGAAAATATACTTGTTTGATTTGAGTCTTCAGACAATGAAGTTCGTTGTAGTCGATATTCAAGGATTTAACATACCTGAATTTTGCGCGAAAGAATTGGCTATTTATGATGGGAATAGTATGAAAAGTTACTTTTTTTAAACCAGTTAAACCATTCGACACCTTAAGTAAGGCTTGCAAGAAACAAGTCAAATATCTATTTGGAAATCATCATGGTATCCTTTATAATTATGGTGATACCGATTACAAGGAACTACATAATATCATATCCAACAAACTGATAGACGCAGACATTATTTACGTTAAAGGATGTGTTAAAGAGGAATTTTTAGTTAAAACATTTTCGGAATTAAACTGCAGGACGCCATATATTATAAACTTAGAAGACAGCATTGGTGTACCAAAATTATAGAAGGGAGAGAGAGTTGATGGTTGTAAATATCACATTTTAGATATTCATGTTTGTAGTATTAGAAATGCCAAAGTGTTGTATCGATATATTTATAGTCTTTTACCTTAATAAATATTAAAATTTTTCAACAAGCCAACTTTATTTATTCCCCACGTAGCTCAAACGGTTTTGTTTACTTTTCAACGAATGGAACTGTGACAACGCAACATGTTCACTATTGGAGTGATGTTAATCCTATGTTCAGAATCCTAACCCGATGTCAATATTTAAAAAAAGTGAATGTTTGGTACGCTGAAGAAACGTGTAAAGCTTTACGAAGACCGAAAATCTTTGGTTAAGTTACTGGGATACCCTACATCTTATAATATTTTTGAATTTTGCATAAAGTAGTCATTATTTTTTAATAAGCGTATTATAAGTCTAAACCTAATAATTTCCGAGATATCAATTTTTGAAAACCACTAACATTTGTATATAAACGCTAATGGTAGAAATAAGATTCAGATAAATAACTTCTTGCCTGCCTGATAACACCGACATTTAGTTAATTATACAACATTTTTAAAATAATTATTGTTCTTTGATCAAACCAATATTCCACTATCACTTTGTAAACCGACAAAAATAGGCAAATTTTTCAATTTCGTATCGGGATTTTTGATGAAAATAGCCCAACATTTTCGAGTAAACCTACCTAGAAATATAGAAGATATTTATTGCAAAATTAGTAGTTTACATGCTTGGTAAAGTGAATTAATCTACCACTGTAATCGTTTCATTTTTAGCTAAATAGAGGTATTCTTTTTTAATCGTGAAAAAATAGACGAAATCTCTAATTTTATTTCATAGCTAACGAATTCAACAATCAATAATACGATCTCATTTTCGACTAAGATCAGCTGTTACTTTAGACAGAATATTCCTAATAACATAATATATTTAGTTATACAGCTTTTTAAAATAATTATTGTTCTGTAACCGTAAATTATTTAATTATTTTCGTGTGATAAAGAGCTACTTTAAATTTTGTTTCTTAATCTTGTTCTATTGCGTATTAATCGTGTTAGCAACACAAATTACGGTCTGTGAAGCTGGTTTATAGGATCATTTAGTTCGATGGGGGGCATATTTTATGATATCCCATATTTCGTCAATTATTTGGCAGGTAGGTTTGATGCTTCAATACGGAACTCCTCAAGATGACATCAAATATTTCTAAACAAGAAGCGTCCAAGTCTATGGAATCCCATGTAAAAATAGCTGGTATGTCTGTTGCCTTCCGTAGACATTAATGACATCTCGCATGTATGCTGGAGTGTATCGTTAATAGAAATCTTGAATATTCTAGTACCTACCTATATCTTGCGTCATTATGTCAATGCTTACATTGATGTCGCCAGGTATCTTAAAATGATAGGTACATAATGTGCAGGCATTTGTGTAGAAAGCTATGTTTTTTACAAAATTTTCTCTAGGCAACCAAATTGTAATAGGGTTTTCGTAGTTCCAGTATATGTCTGGCTGCTTTAGCCTAAATAAATTGAAGTGTATTTGTAAGCAAATTAATCCTTAAAATTTATTATATCGTCTGATATAGACACTGTTTCAACTACGCGTTTTGGTAAAAAATAATTGGAAAGTAAAATTACTAAAGCACTAACAATAAATGGGGCGTGGATAAACTGGTAGATCTAAGCCCCAAAAATATACGCCTCTTATGATAAATGTTAAAAAATTGTACCGTTGCCAACGTCAAATTAAAAATCAGGATTTGGCAAACAGGACTCGACCCTCTCATTAATGCTTGATCTTCGGTATACCGAGTTTTATAAGTATTTTTAACACTCATCTGGAAATAAATGGATGCAAAAACCTCCTTTTTCCATTTTTTCAAGCCATTAAACAACAAAATTGTCATTTTTTGAAGAAACCTTGCATACATAGGTATTAGCGAGCGAATTTCGACTATTGTAGATATTTAATATTAGAAAATCAATATAGAGGTAAATCGAAAAGTGTATTTTTACGACGGCTTAAGAGGTAGTTTATGGTGATGTACATATTAGAGTTCATTTTAAAATGAACGATAATCTCCTAAACACAGACTTTTGACAATAGAACGAAATAAAAATATAGTTTGATGTGATAAAGCTATGCAGCTGCTCTTTATGGAATTTCATGTGAGCCTAGACTTTATGGATTTTTGTTATTTTTTTTTTATCAGTAAAGTCATCCTATAGATATTGTTTGTTAATCCATTAAAATAGACAAAATCTTTGAATTTGTATATGATTATCCGCTGAAATACCCTTAATCTGTAGGGTACCTAACTCTACGGAGATATTTATTGCAAAGGGCGGCTTTTTCAGTTTTGAAAGTATTCAACATTTGCGAAATTCATCTAAATATATACTACGCTATACTTTAATCAAACTCACAATAGAGGGAAAGCGACAGACGAGTTTTAAACTAATGTGGCTTAAAGGATAATTTGTGTTGTAAATATTAGAGTTCATTTTAAAAGAAACTATAATCTCGTGACCGACAAAAAAAGTATCCATTTCGATACATCATTTCCCCTATTTTAACGTTAAAATAGTAAATTATGTTATAAGTTATTTTTTATTCGATCTTGTTTTTAATGCGATTGAGAGTTGTAAAATAATGTAGAAATGAAGTGAACCTATACATTTCATCTTGCACGCTAATTTTTTGGTCTTAATGTTTGTTAGTTAACGATGAAATCTGTAATAGCGTCCGAAAAAAAAAATTTTTTTTTGACTAACATAAAAAGTGTTGTCTAGCTAGCAGGGCAATAATCAATACTTTATTGAGAAGGTTAGCTCTTCGTCTAAATATCTAATCTATAAATCGTCATTTTTTCCGACACAATCGGTTAAAAAGCATACAATTGTATGTGAACGTTTGTACAAAAACCATCGTGTTAAATCAGTTCTTATACCTGACTGACAACGCCGACCTTTAGCTTTTTTTTTTACTTTGTAAAATAAAAAGATTAGTTCTTACTATCAAAGAAATTAAATATGCAAGAGAAATAGGTCGAAAAGATTAATAATAATTTATTTATTCCTAAGTTATAAATCTTAACTACATCACTTTCTAAACCAAGAAAATAGATAATCTTCCTGCATTATTCCGTACTTAGATTTATTTTTCATGAAAATAGTCGAATCTATGATTTTCGTTCAAATCCATAAGGGGCGCTTGTTTTGTATAGATGATTTATGATCTTATTTTCAACTAAAATACTTAACACTCAGTATACAATTTTCAGAAATGTCATGATTAAGAACGGTTCTAGTCATTTTATACAAGATTTCACATGATTTAACAAATTTAAAACATTTTTTTTAATTTTTACTAAATTCTAAACACTCAGTATACACTTTTAAGAAAATATGACGATTTGCGACTGTTTTAGTCATTTTTTACAGAGTTTCACAGGGCTTAATAACGTTAAAACATTTTTTTTAATTTTTTACTAAATTCTAAACACTCAGTATACAATTTTCAGAAATGCCATGATTAAGAACGGTTCTAGTCATTTTATACAAGATTTCGCATGATTTAACAAATTTAAAACATTTTTTTTAATTTTTACTAAATTCTAAACACTCAGTATACACTTTTAAGAAAATAGGACGATTTGCGACTGTTTTAGTCATTTTTTACAAAGTTTCACAGGGCTTAATAACGTTAAAACATTTTTTTTAATTTTTTACTAAATTCTAAACACTCAGTATACAATTTTCAGAAATGCCATGATTAAGAACGGTTCTAGTCATTTTATACAAGATTTCGCATGATTTAACAAATTTAAAACATTTTTTTAATTTTTACTAAATTCTAAACACTCAGTATACACTTTTAAGAAAATAGGACGATTTGCGACTGTTTTAGTCATTTTTTACAAAGTTTCACAGGGCTTAATAACGTTAAAACATTTTTTTTAATTTTTTACTAAATTCTAAACACTCAGTATACAATTTTCAGAAATGTCATGATTAAGAACGGTTCTAGTCATTTTATACAAGATTTCACATGATTTAACAAATTTAAAACATTTTTTTTAATTTTTACTAAATTCTAAACACTCAGTATACACTTTTAAGAAAATAGGACGATTTGCGACTGTTTTAGTCATTTTTTACAAAGTTTCACAGGGCTTAATAACGTTAAAACATTTTTTTTAATTTTTTACTAAATTCTAAACACTCAGTATACAATTTTCAGAAATGCCATGATTAAGAACGGTTCTAGTCATTTTATACAAGATTTCGCATGATTTAACAAATTTAAAACATTTTTTTTAATTTTTACTAAATTCTAAACACTCAGTATACACTTTTAAGAAAATAGGACGATTTGCGACTGTTTTAGTCATTTTTTACAAAGTTTCACAGGGCTTAATAACGTTAAAACATTTTTTTTAATTTTTTACTAAATTCTAAACACTCAGTAAACAATTTTCAGAAATGACATGATTAAGAACGGTTCTAGTCATTTTATACAAGATTTCACATGATTTAACAAATTTAAAACATTTTTTTAATTTTTACTAAATTCTAAACACTCAGTATATCATTTTCAGAAAATAATACAATTCTGTACAGTTTTACAAATTTTCACAGGTCTTAATAACATTAAAACATTTTTTTAATTTTTTACTAAATTCTAAACACTCAGTATACAATTTTCAGAAATGACACGATTTAGAACAGTTTTTACAGATATTTACAAAGTCTTAATGACATTATATTAATAATTATCTAACATAATGTATACAATTTCAAGAAATAGTAGATTTTTAATCCATGTACAAAATTCAAGAATCTAAAATACAATTAAATGTAGGCTTTTTTAATTGGCATCTCAGGCAAATTATTTCCCCCAAAATTATCTAAAAAAGATATACCAAAAACATTCTAAAGCGGTTTTTTTACCTCTATAAGTATGCAGGCCGATCCGACCCTTGTCGGTTTTATTACCCGCATAAATTAACACAGTAGAGGAATATGGACAGAGTTCTGGGGCAGCGGCGTTTCACTAAAGCTTTGGTTTCCTACAAAGCGGTACCGCAAAAGAGTGGCCGTAATTTGACGGCGAGCTTTGCCGCGACAAAGCGTGTATGTACTTGCAAATCGGAGTGTGTTCCTCCAGAGCGTTCGGCGCAAAAAATACGGCACCGTATTTTCTGAAGCGGACGCTCTGTACGTTGGGATAGTGCAAGCACGATTTTTGACGGTGCGCCAGTGTAGTGATTGAATGTTTTAATTATAATATTTGGAAATTAATTGGTCTAGCGAACAAGATAAAATTTTAATCGAGTTTTTTTTACTATATCGCTTTAACAGCGGCGTTTCACTAAGGTTAAATCATAAAAAGTCGGGTTTTATCTCGGGTCAGATCATAAATATTCAGGTTCAAATTAGGGTTAGATGAGAAGCCGCCTCGCGAAAGCATCCGGGTTAGGTCGTAAAAAGTCGGGTTTTATCTCGGGTCAGTTCATAAATATTCAGGTTCAAATTAGGGTTAGATGAGAAGCCGCCTCGCGAAAGCATCCGGGTTAGGTCGTAAAAAGTCGGGTTTTATCTCGGGTCAGTTCATAAATATTCAGGTTCAAGTTAGGGTTAGATAAGAAGCCGCCTCATGAAAGCATCCGGGTTAGGTCGTAAAAAGTCGGGTTTAATTTCGGGTTATTTTGTAAACAGCACCACCGAACCACCCGGGTTAGGTCATAAAACGCACCACCGAACCACCCGGGTTAGATCATAAAACGCACCACCGAACCACTTGGGTTAGATCGTAAAACGCACCACCTGCACCACCTGGGTTAGTTGCACCACCAGCACCACCAGCACCACTGGTCTCGTTCTGTCCGTTTCTAGCTACTCAAAGTTACTAGCAACCAGACACGTTTTCATTTTTTTATCCCACAGTTGATGATATTTTTTATGTTGGCGACTTCAACATTAATCTACTTAACTTACATAACTCTTTGACACCGCTATTTGAAAATTATAACTTTGTACCGAGGAATCTACCCGTATATCTGGCACTAAAAGTACATTGATTGATGCAATATTTGTAACAGATCAGTCTCTAATAACTATATCTGGAGTTATTTTTGAAGATAATATTTCAGATCATAAAATGATTGATTGTATGTAATTTGGAGAAGGCGCCAACTATCCCTAAAATAATTCTTTCAAGAACTTTAATGCAAATAATTTCTTGGAGAGTATGTACGAGCTTACCATGGGATAATATACTATATGAAACAATATTGACGAAAAAATTACACTACTCAATTGTAATATCTTTACTTTGTTCGATATGCAAAATATGCATGCCCCTATGAAAGAATCGAGAATAACCAAACCTAAGGCACCATGGTTGGCGACCAACATTAAAGTATAAGAGACAGTGCTTTACAAACATTTACTAAATTAAATGAAGATTGGATTAACTATAAGTATTTACGAAATTTTACTTTGGCTTCGATAAGAAGGACAGAGAAGTTGTTTAAATTCTGTGTGCGCCGAGAACTGTTCTAAAAAATTTGGTCTGCTCTAAAAAGCTTTAACATTTGCGCTAATAAGAATAATTCAATACTTAAAGTGTTATCTGATTCTGACGATATTGAATTGATGCTTTTCTCGCGGCTTTTCTTAAAAATATATTTAATTGTGATAATAGAGTTAATTTTTGTGAAAATAATGTTTTAAGTGATACATTACAATTTTCATTTAGGTCAGCTGAAGTAACGGTATTTTAACAAATCCGACAGGGGTAGATGAAGTTTCGCCATTGATGCTTAAGTATTAAAGTCTATATATCGATAAATATATTACACATAATAAATTGCTGTTTGGAGGTTAGTTACTTTGCCGATCAATGGAAAATATCAATTGGTAAACCATTATCTAAGGTCAGTAGCCCAACTAGTTTAAACGACCTCCGAGTAATAAGCAAAACTTTTGAAATGATCTTGTATAACCAGATGTACAGCGATTTTGCTGTTAATAATATCATCCCTTCCACATAATGTGGATTTAGAGAACACTTTGGGACCGCTGTGGCTTTAACAAATGTAACAGATGACATTATTCGTGCCTGTAATAAAAAATTAACAGTATACTAATTCATCTTGACTTTTCAAAGGATTTTGATACCATTAATCATGCACTTCTTGTATTTAAATTAAAATATTATGGTTTTATTAATAATTCTTTTCTTCTTATTAAATCATACCTATTTAATAGATTTCAGAAAGTTTTTTCTGTTAATAATTATTCTGAGAAAGTCGATATACGTTCTGGGGTGCAACAAGGCTCAATTTTAGGCCCCTTACTTTTTCTTGTGCATACCTTTGATATACCTAGATCGTTAGAACATTGTAGAGTTCAAGCATTTGCTGACGATACACAAATATACTGTTGTTCCTGATACCGAGGATTACGACGAAGTCGAGTTCTGTATAGACTAAGATTTGAAAATATTGAGTGAGCTCTCTCGAAGTCACAATTTAAATTTAAATCCTACTAAATCCTGCACGCTAATTTTTGGTAATAGGAATAACGTCAATGGTTTAAAAAAATAAGCTGAATATATCCGTCAACGAATCAAAATTAACGGTTGAGAGCCCTAAAAATTTGGGCGTATTGCTTGATACAACTTAGGTTTAAGGAGCATTAAGAAAAATATTTCAAAAAACGTATCTTTCTTTAAAAATACTATAGACTTGTGTTAATCTCTTGTTTTATCTAATTTTAATTATTGTGATTTTGTCTACGGGTTTTGCTTAGATGTGGAAGGTAGATCTCGGATACAGAAAATGCAGAATGCTCGTCTTCGTTTTGTTTGAGAAAGTTTGATCATGTATCTCACTTGTACAGGACTATTGATTGACTCAGGATGAATGAACGCAGAATTCTTCATTTTTGAACATTTGTGGTAAAAATTATTAATAATCCTGACTCCCCCATTACGATTCGAGAGCGCCTGATTTTTCGTCATGATATTCATGATAGACGCGTTAGAGACAGAAGTTAATTAACCACGCCTCATCATCAGAGCGCCATGTTTTAGCGGTTCTTTTCATATAATGCTGTGAACTGTTATAATTCGATAGCAACTGATATGTTGTTGTTTAATGTAAATTTATTACAATATTCGCCTATTTTATTGCCGCTGTTAAATTTCGTAAATGGTTCAAAATATTCATGTAATGATGGACAATCAAATTTTATTTATGTAAAAATAAAAATAAAAAATAAAATAATCTTTTATTTCAAGGGATTTGCATCTGAGAAATACGTCATTACAGCTTGACAAATATTATAATCGTCTACTAAAGAGACAAACGACAAAATATAATAAAGAATATACAAATCAATATTACAAAAAAAAGAAAAAAGATCTATATTATTACACCACACATACCAAAAATACAGGAGACTTAATAAAACAAGAAAATAAAAGAAGTTAAAGATAGGTAACATATATATTTTTTTTATATATCTCCAGGAAACACTAGTCCAAATATTCAAGTAGTCATCCAATGTATATGGTTCAAGATTAATTAGATAACTCTTAACAGATTCTAGAAAGAGATTGTTATTGTCTCGCAACACCTTGATATTCTGTGGCAGAGTATTAAACAACTTTATGGATCGATATAAGGTTCCCATCTCAAACAGTGCTCTTCTGTGATAAGGATAATTATAATCATTCATAAATCTCGTATTGTTGGCATGTGTTCTAGCATATGCTTCAAAACTCTCAGGGATTCCTAACCAGAAACTTAATACACTCATAAACATATACGGCAATTACAGTAAGAAGACCACCTGACCTAAAAACCCCTCTACATGAGTCCCTACACTTCATCCTAAATATAATTCTAATGGCCCGCTTCTGACATAAAGATTATATTTAAGTCCCGAGACCCTCCCCAAATTTCAATCCCAAATTTAATTCTAGAGTAGAAGTTAGCCAAATATACCAGTCTCATAACAGACAGATCAACACTACCTGACAGAACTCTTAAACCGAAAGAGATGGAAGACAATTTGCTACAGAGAATATCAATATGTGATGACCACCACATGGTATAATGAATATTAATGCCTAAGAAGCACGAAGATTCAACACAATTTACAAGCTTTATTACACAGAACAACCGTATCTGGAACATTTATTCTATTATTATTGAATACTATAGCTGTAGTCTTCCCTTCATTCAACATGAGCCTGTTGTCATTCAGATAATCTTTAATTCTGGACATGACCAGACTGCCCCTATCGATGAGATTCTCAAAATTCCTTCCCAATACTAAAATGTTTGTATCGTCAGCAAAACTAACTATAAACTCATTTTCACGATCCAAGATTATATTTTTAATGTCATTAATGAAAATAATAAAAAGCAAGGGACCCAGAATACTACCCTGTGGGACTCCCGCAAACAGCTCCAGAGCCTCAGACGACACAGTTGCTACCTTATTATGCAGTTGCTTGCGATTTCTAAGGTACGAATACACATCTATCAAGTTTTAAGAGAAGCAAATTGTGATCAATGAAGTCAAAAGCCCGGGAGAGGTCAACAAAAATCCCACAGGAGAGATCTCCTCTGTCCATAGCATCCAAAACCAAGCTAGTGAAGTAGAAAACAGCAGTGTCAACAGACCTAGATTGTAAATAAGCATGTTGATTTAACGAAAACAAACCACAGTGCTCAAAGAACCGTCTGATCCTAATATTCATCACATACTCATAAATCTTTGCAAAACATGATAACAAACTAATCGGTCTATAATTTGACATGTCCCCAGAGTCTCCCTTCTTATATAAAGACTTAACTATGGCTATTTTCAATATATCAGGAAAAACACCTGATTCCAGAGACATATTGATAGCATAGGCCAGAGGTTCAGCAATCTCAGCATTGCATCTTTTTACAGCTGTTGATGGAATGCCATCAAACCCGGTACTCATTTTATGCTCAAGACGTCCAATAACTTACATCACCTCATCCGCAGACGTAGGCGCCAGGAAAAGGGAACGAGGATTAAGACTGACAGCCCCCAAATATCCACTACCCTTTCCCAAATTGGGCTGAGCTTGAAGTAAATTTTTTGCGCCATTGACAAACAAATTGTTGAAAGCATTAGCAGCCCCCAAAGGGTCATCAGTAACAAAATCCCCACTCCTAACACTACCAGTGACATCCCTGACCACTTACCACATCAGCTTGGATTTATTATCATCATTAGAGATCTTATGTATGTCTTTGACTGGTTCAGTAGAGTAGCTACTACAGCTTGACTGCGCCAGGATTTGACATCTATTATTTGATATATTTATTGTAAATTTTGTGTTATGTTGAAATAAAAGACGTTTATTATTATTATTATTATTATTAATTAAATACATAGTTTTCGTCCCGCCCATAGAAATTTTAAAGTTGAAATGTTTTTCGTCCATTATGCTAAACAAATCTTTGCTTACAAATCAATATATTTCTAGTTTTTCTCGAAAATTGCTTTGAGGCGTGTCTAGTACTAATTTATACGAATGTTTTGTTGCACTAAAGCAGGCTATTGCCACAGGATATTAATAAATATTAGCACTGTCGCCTAAACAATATAAAGATACGTGTTATCCTTGTTGCTACAGCATTTAGGAAGCCATTATTTTATTAAGCATAATTTTAAATTGGCAGGAATTATCCGTATCTGTGTCGACGATCACTTTGTTGATTATTTGTTAATATAATACCACAATCGGTGTAAAATTAATTCAAATAATAAAACAAATGTTGATACTTCCTAATTCACCTTTGAAAGTCTTGTCATGAAAATGATAGGCTCTAAAACTAACCTGACTTTCATAATATATATATATATATAATAATAATAATAATAATAAGTCACCGTTTCCATACATACCAACGACCCTGTATATGAAATGCATATCGTTTTGAGAAAAAGAGTTTTTTTCACACCATTAAAAAAGGTAAATTCGACCTTTTAATTAACGAATCAAATATACAGAATGTAATGTAAGAACATTGCTCAGATTTGTGAGCACATTTTTAATAAAATAAACAAAGAAAATAAACCTCACAATGTTTGATTCTAAGATATACAGTTAGTTGTTAGTTCTAAAATTTTTATATAGGTCTTATGATTAATTTTAAAACTAATAATCAGGCAAATATGATCTGTGCCAAACTGTTTAGGTAGCATTAGTCACGTTACTGTAACATTCTTCTCAAAAATAAATGCATTGTATATTATTATACTTATATTCTTATAATATTGTTTCATAAATAATTGAGATGATTTCATTCAGATTGCAAAATAAATTTCATTTCATTATTGTACGTCCTTTATGATATACAAATATTTAAGGGTGTAAATCTACACAAATAATTATTGATAGTTATTCATTCCGTTACGAAAATATTAGGTGTTTTATGAAAAAAATGGAAATTAATTAATATTTTCGAAACTACTTGAGATATAACTAACAATTATATTGCTCGCCTCAAAAAATCTAGACCCAGCTACAGTCTACGATATACATTATTTTGGCCATTAAATATTACGTATGACTCAATATCATTAATTAATAATTGGTGTGATGTAAGATGATCAAGAAACTCATTAAAATCTGTTTTGTTGAAATTCGTTATTAAATAGGTAATAGGTTGCTTGCAAAATTGTTTATTCTATGTAGCTAACTACCAATTGATTTAAAATCTTTATGAGATTCCAGTAATGTACCTAACAAATAGGTATAGTTCATGCAAAACAATTTCTGTCGCACGTCATCAATCAGTTGATAATAATTGTAAATTTGTAAGAAAACATGAGGAAATTAAATTCGGGCAAAAAACAATAAAATTTCATGCGATATTGAATGTAACAAAAATTTAAAGTCTTCTTCTTTCATGCGAACCACTTACAGCAAATATTTTTAAAATTTAAACTTGCAAAAATTAATATAATTTGAACTTTATGGGCTGACGGTTAGCAACAGAACTGTCGACGCTACGGTGGTGCCAGCTCACTAATTGGTCTGTTTTGACGTTTTGTTTACGTTTCGTGTTGTGCGTATATTATTTGATAAAAACTTCAGATCTTTTCATATATAGTATTAAAAACTGTTCTTTTAAGAATAACAAAGGTGTAAATACTTATCTCTGTCGATTTTGTTGTTTACCATTTGCGAAAAACTGCCTAAGCATTTAAATAACCGGCAGAAATAGCTAATAACTTCTTCAATACGCTATTTTCAGGAAGAATCTAGCAACAATTTTTCATTGTTTCCTTTGACGCTTTTACAGCAATTAGAAAAGTAACTTTAAAGAGTATGTTAAGGTATAAATATTATATTATTTCTACGTTACTAATTTCTAGCGTGTAGCAGCTACCCTAAATTTGAATATCTCCACCGTAAGCGCAATTTGTGATTATTTATGTGAATTTATCTTGTTTTTATAAAAAAAAAACAATGTAATTCTTTCATTCGATTATTTTGGTTACAATCTGGCAACGCTGCTTATAACTGACGTCACTCGAACAACGCAACGGAAACTGTTTTGCATTAAGTATATACGATTATGCCATTTGCCTATCGGTTTTTGAATTTAATTAACAATTACAAAATATCGTATAGTATGTTACAAAACTACTAACGTATTTTCTTCATCTCTCACCCTCCATCAAGTGACAACTTTTAAAATTTCGGTAGTTTGATCCGAATAATTCTCGACCAAATCCGAATAGGATTCTCTAAATCTATTTCTGTATTTTAAATCAAAGGTTGTATATACCTACCTAAGTTTCTAATTCAAAACTCTGAAATAATATCTTGTCTCGAAAGAGACCACGATCCTTTCAATATGTTTTAATATATATTTTGTTTCATGTTTGTCTGTCGATCTGTCTAGACCCTAAATTATCACACACAAATACCCAACAATTTAAAGCTGACTCTAAAGCATTTTAACTTTTGTTATTTTGCATAACCGCCATTTTTAGATTAAGATATTTCAACTTTTAAAAATACTTATGATGTTCTCAAAAATATACACATACATAAGTTGTATTTGTACATACACATCATTCCCGGTAATATTGCTTATATAAATAAAATTAAAGCAAATATTTAAACTACATTTAAAGCTGTAGGTCATATATAAATGTGTAAAAGTGTGTAAAAGTAAAATTATTGTATACTTATATATACGTACGTATTTCCCAATCCTTTGAATTTCTAAATACATTGAACATGATGTGTACTGATAATATTTCTATTTTGGTTATAAGAAAAGGTACTTTTATCTGTCTTATTTTATAGGGTATCCTAAGTCTGACTCTGTATATATATAATATAAATTTTAGTAAAGAAAATAACGGGTTCAATTTTCAGCTTTAATAGTGGCACTGACTTCGACATTTTTAAGGAAAAAAATGGTACACCAATGATTTTTTTCCAAATAAAAAATATTTTTGAATTAACCGTTGAATTTGAAACATAAGAGCTCTCCTGAGTTGTTTTCCTCCGATGCGCCGTTTGAGTAAAAAAAACTTGCAACAATATTAATAATTTAATAGGAAAATTAAGCACATTCCGGGTTGGCATCTGTGTGCAGGCGCGGATCCAGTCGGGAGGGTCATAAGGATCATGACCCCCCCCCCCCCCCCATGTGATACTTTATATTATTATTATTATTTAACTTTCTCAAACCAACATCTGTGCATGCAAATATTAGAATAGTCAAGAGAATAGTAGAGAAAAATGAAATTTGGGCAAGGTCTCCAAAATTTTTCGCATGTAGCGCTATTTCTGCACCTTCCCCGCTCCTTCCCCCCCCACCAATCTATTTCTAGATCCGCGCCTCTCTGTGTGTACTGAACAACTAACAACATACAACATTAACATAACATTACAACTAACATGGAGCGATAATTTTGTTGACTATTTCCCTCATATACTGTAACTACAATGCGCTTTTCACTTGATTTTCGGTGAAAATCAGCCCTCGGTCGCGATTGAGCTGAAAATTGCACTCTTCTGGTTTTTCATTGTTGGTTACCTACGAGAATAACCGTCACTGTCACAACAAGTTGAAATTTCTGCTTTGACAATTTCGCGTCAATTTATCAAAATGATTCAGGAAATAGTCTAAAAAATATATTTCGTGCATGTAAAATGGCTTGATAATCATGCACTCAGATTTGTTGCCCTAAAGAAACAGCTTTCATGCATTTTTATTGTTATTTACCTTAAAAAGTGCCCTCCCTTCGGTCGGGCACTTTTTGGTAAATAACAATAAAAATGCATTCAAGCTGTTTCTAGGGCAACAAACCTTCATGCATGATTTTCAGCAATTTTACATGCACTTAACATATTACTATTGAAAATGTCCCCCCTTCTAATTCTATCACATGCTGCATCTGTCAATTCATTTACAGTGTTAATGGGACTTGTGTATACTAGCGTCTTAAGATTGTTGAGCTCGGGGGACCTTGGTGGCCATCCTTGAAGCCCACCGCGGCCAATCTAACGATTTGGATGTAAATAACTGTGAACTGTGAACCACTACACTGAAAAGTGCTGTGGCACCATCCTGCATCTACCTCATATTATGGTTTCTTATTGCTATCGGAACATTCTTGAAGGAAATTGAGGTAAGATTGTCCATCAAGTCGTTTGGGCAAAAATAATGGGCCAATAAAGTGGTTACCAATAATTCCTGCCCATACGTTAACCGAAAATTGGTATTGGAGATGAGTTTAGGCAATCCAACGATGTGTCAAATTACGATTTGCCTGCCGCGGACATATTAAATTCGTTCCACAGAACTCAAAAACATTCAACGAACAATTCAGTATGGCCGTTGAAGGCAAATATGTGGCAAATATAGACGGATTCAATGCTTAGTTTACTATAGATATACACTTGCTATTGTTAACAACTATAATAACATCATCAACTTTAAGTATTATTAAATATAAATAACAAGAATCACATATTGAACTATTGAACAACAATAACTGAATAAAATACACGAAACCAAAATCGCAGTTTACACGTCAAACTGACATGCACGCAAAAATAAAGGTCAGTTTTTCTGACGTTTGCCGTCGACGGCCATATTGGAAGCACTTTGTGACTCCAATATTATGACCGTGGCAGGCAAACATAACCTGGTTCGGATTGCCTAATAAGGATTTTTCTTCCGCCCACAAATGATTGTTGTGGCAATTCGATCGTAAACAGAGTATGTGCTTGAAATGGCGGATTTTGTGCAATATTATAAAGATAACGCTGACAGAAGGTCAAACACCTTGAAAGATCTCTAGAAAGTAATGTGTAAAAAGCAAGCACGTTCCATGACAACTAGATTTATTGCAAAATTGTATTCCTTAAGAATTAGATGAATTTTCGTGATACAACGGTTTTTATTGTTTTACTCAAAAACGATGCATCGCAGGAGAACAACTCAAGAGAGCTCTTATATTTCAAATTGAGCGGTGAATTCAAAAATATTTCTTGTTTTGGAAGACACCATTGGCGTACCATCTTTTTCCTCAAAAATATCGAAATCAGTGCCCGTAGGCACACCACTGTTAAAGCTGAAAATAATTTTTGTAGTGAAAAATATGCTCCTTTATTAACTGTTGCTGCGTAGTACTTAAATATCACTAAAATTTCTCAAGTAGTTTCGAAAAATTAATTAATTTCCATTTTTTTCCTAAAATTTTAACACCCCGTATTTTCGTAACGCAACAGTTTTGGACCATAGTTTATAAGCACACTATCATTAATTTTCCATGTAGATTTACACCCTTCAATATTCGCAGATAATTAAGGAACACCCTGTACTAATTGAAACTGAAAATTTCAGCAAAAAAATCAATAATATTTCAAAGCCCCCATTAAAAGAACAAAATAATCATATTTGCAAATTTTTTGAACGGCTAGAAGTTCAACTGTTATAGTTATTAAGATAATATACATATAACACATTAAAGTTAATATTACATGAGTCGAGGCTACGTTGATTTTAGAGGTAAATATTTATTCATATCAATTTTGAAAGTTATGAACACAGTCGTTCCAAAAAAGATGAAATATTCATGGTATTTCGACCAGCTGCTCTTATTATAATCTATTATGTCTATGTGAATAGAAAATATACTTTTAGTTGTTGTTCCACGCCATTACGAAACAGAAATATAAAAATATACATAGGAATAAACCTACATTTATAGAAAATAAGATAAAAATTAATAAAAAATCACATAACAAAAAAATATTTACAAATACAAAAGATTCACAAGGTCTTCAAGAATATTTTTGTTAAAATTCATTGAGTAAGGTCAATGTCATTAGTAAATTGTCTATGATTCATTCATAAAGGATATGGTGTTTCGAGAATCGAATCATTGAGAATGCAAATCAATTCTTGTGTCCGAATTTTTTTATGAGTTACGTTGGTTAAATTACTGGAAATAAACTTTTGGTTTTAGAATTTCGAAGCAATTTGTGTTATGTTATGACACCAATCAGTAAAAAAATGAGTCAATATTCGCTATGAGTAAAAGTCATAATTTTATTATATTACTTTATTGGTACCTAGTATTGTTAAGTTTTTTATGGTGTTTATGCAAATTACTTTGGGGATATCTTGAAAAGCACTTGTGAAAAGTTCAATTACAACCTATAATGATTAGTAGGTATTGTATACATATTCATTGACTTTAAACAAGTAATGAAATGAGTAACAACTATTTTTGGTCATTATCTTGAATACTTAAATAAGTATTTTATTAATTAGGTATTTTAGTTGACTGGTTATTTTGTTATTAAAAACATTTGGTGATTAATTTTGCGAAGCATAAAATGTGAAACCACGAATTTAAAATTAGGTATTATTTGTAAAGGTACGTCTTCTAATAGAACTTCAAGTTCTTTAGATCAAAACTACGTATAGGAGTTTCCATTCAACCGAGGTGTTAAGAAGTATGGTCCAATAATTTAGTCGCCAATGAATTGAAATACATATATGTTTATCTTATACATGCAGTTAAGTGTTCAAGGAATAAAAAAGTTGTATTATTAGTTGGTAAATCCGAAAAAAATATCAAAATTAGAAAAAAGTCAGTTGCGTGCATTTTTCTGTCAATAATATTCGTTAAGCTGCTTCCCGGGACGCCGCTGGACTTAACAAATTTAATTTAGTTAGGACTAATTAAGCCCCTCATCATTATGAATAACACGAGAAATAACGGTACCAAATTTCAATAAAATCGGGAAAAGAATATTTATTTTATTTAAAGAAATTTAACACCCTGTATATCAAAATTATTACAGTGCTTCAGTTCGCCCCGAAATAATAACCTTTCTTGGAATTATTCAAAATTTATTTAATTTTTTTGCGCATTCCACGGTACGCTGAAGTAAATTAAAAAATACAATAAATATTACGTACTTTAAAGGCCTTTGGCGATACTAGGTGGTCATCCAAAGCATTAGCGTTGAACGCACTTATCACTCAATTTAAATTGGTTTTGGATATTTTAGAAGAGATGACTGATGTTTCAATATATTCTGGTGAAACAGTAATTCGGGCAAAAACTTTTCAAAAAAATCTTAAAAATTTCGACTTTCTTTTAGTTTTTTGGTCATCTTTATTATATAAAATGAATAAAGTACATCTCTTACTTCAGAAAAAGGAGTTAACATGAGATACCTCATGCAAACACATTAAAGGGTTATTGGAAGAAATCAAAGCAAATAGAGATGGTTATTTTGAAAAATCTGAAAAAAATTCAATTCTTTCCAAAATAAGTCTTTCTGATACTGAAAAATTCATTAAAGATTTGTGCGCGAAATATCCAAACGACTTTAATTGTAATGAAAAAGCAGGAAGCAGAACGTTTTAAATTTCAAGCGCAATAACTTTTTGATTTCCAGTGTCAATCTGCATTAGAAATGTACCAAAACCTATATAAATTTGAGCTACTGGCATAGTATCCCAATTTTGCTACAGCATTACAAATTTTTCTTACAATTCCCGTCACCAGTGCTTCTTGTGAAAGATCTTTTTCAAAATTGAAAGTTATAAAAAATTATTTAAGATCGACCATGTCCCAAAAATAGTATATTATTAACCAAGGTTTAGACAGCCATCATTATTGCCCGAGCGGCGAGTTTAAATCACGAGGAGCGAAGCGACGAGGGATTTAAGACGCGAGGGCTATAATAAGCTGTCTAAACCGTGGTTAATATATTATTTTTTCCACTACTACAAACTTTTATATGAGATTTATCTTTATAGTATTAATAATTATAAAAAATTATAGGTAGGTATAAGTATATTTTTTAATCAAGTTACCTGCGCTTTGGAATTGGCAAAATATTTTGTTGTTTTGTCAGGTGGCTTTGTCAATGTCAATTTGTGTTCATTTGTGTCATCAGATTTCACGAGTTTTGCGTTTTTTTAAAAAATGAGCGAAGAAAATGTTAGTGATAATATTATGTGTACACCTCCCGAATTAAGGATGGAAGCAGAAAAAATGTTGATTGTATCGATATTTTACAATATCAAGTAATCTAATATGTATTCATAATTATCTGGTTGCCTAACCACAATGAATTGATGTTGTAGAATTAAAAAATCAAGTTACCTGCGTTCAAACAAAATTCGGTTAAGGTCAAAGATCGGTCAATAATGGATTTCAATGGCTTATTATTGACCATGGTCAATAATGACTTATAAGGTAGAGAAAAACGATTTCTAGCGTTAATAATCGGTCAATAATGGCGATGTTATAGGTTAGTAGTGGAAAAAGATTATTATCTAATACTGCCATATTATCCATAGAAAAGCTTATTGCAGAATCCATTTCCTTTGATAAAAATAATACATCAGATTTCGCAACACAAAAAGTCAGAAAATATTGTTTGTAAAATTATCTTATTAATAAAATATTTAAGTAGAGCGTAGAGTTTATTTGTAAGTATTTTATTTATACCTACACATTTCCAAAATTTCCATTTTTTATTTTATTTTTTTTTTTAGTTTTACAATACATATATAATCTTCTCTTGTTATTAAGTGAGGTTAATAGTTAACTGATAAAAAAGATTTTTTAAACCGAAGAATATTAATAAACTTATAACTTATTTAAAAAGTAAAAAAAGTTATACGTATAATTTTTGTGTGTTCTTTAAAAAAATGTTAAAGTATCCCCCCTCCCTACTGCAGTGCATTTCTCTAGAGGGCGCAAAAAAGAAACCTTGCCTATAGTAGAATATCACCTAGTTACGGCCCTGCCCTTAAGTTACGTACCGTACGCCTGAAACAGCCTGGATAGGGTGTTTTGTTAAAAAAAAGAAAACTTGCAATTGTTATTCAATTTTCAACAACTATAAGATAGTACGGAAAAATATATGCAACTTTGATATTAATTTTTTACTTATATTAACCCCTGTAGTAGGTGGGTGCACAAATATAAAAAATAACAAATAACCCTGTACATAAATGAGACATGATGTTCTTAAATAAGACATAAATACTCAGCAAACATTCATATCTTTAAATTAGATCCCAGAAAAGCCTTTACTTATATGTACATAATTTAGTCAAATTTCTTATCAGAGAATTTTTGATGTTGCTTTCCAAGAATATCATATTTACACCACTGGCCATGACTATATATTAAAAAAAAAGTATAAAATATTGATTGGGAACGTTTTTCGAATTCTTATCATTTAATGTTGTCAATTCAAAACTATTTCTGTCTTGATCAGTTGGGATTTCTAATATCCGTTTTATCATAAGAACATTTGCCTGCCAACTGTTGTAAGTTAAAACAGCAACAACCTCAAAGTCTAAAACATTTGTCAGCTTGGAGGTCATATTACGAAAAGCCAATAACCTTATAAAATTTGCAATGTTTAAAAATATTGTAAAATAATTAATTTAAACAAATAAGGAAATAAGTTAACTTTAAGGCAACAGTGGCGAATGGGCCTAAAGTAAAAACGGACGAGAAATATATGTTGAAATGAATGTGATGCTGTAGATTCGTTTTATTCTTCTTCTTATCTAATTGAAGCAGAACTCTGAATTAAAACTCGCCTATGATTTTGCTAATAAATTTGGCGCAAGGTTATCACCTGCCTTTTCCGAAAATACAGGCTAGTTCAGGTTAGTATATAGCATATTCTCGGGAGCCTATAGAAGAGGGCAAGATACCCCTAATTTGTTATAGAAAAAAAGTGCCCCTAACCTTTGAACCAACATGCATAATTTAATGAAATTTTAATATTTTATGTGCCTAGGTCATAAAGACTCGTAGATTTACTCTGGTCTGAAATAGAAGCCCAACAAGCGTTCATTTAAATTTTGAGCCTTGTTTTCTGCATTAAAGGAACTACCAATTTTAATTTAAAACTCTGTTGTTTAGTTGTTTTAACGATCAAGCGTATTATTATTTTGACAATCCAATTTAAATTTACAACCTTTCGACTGTTTCTAAGTGGTACCACGTTCCAATTATTTTCAGATAACCATCCTAAATTGTAATTAGTTTTGGAAATAAAAATACGCCAGCCAAGTTTAATGTACATTATATATAAGATATCTAATCTGGTTTTAATTCAACGGATAAATCTTGGGTTTTTACGGATTTGAATAGTTTTAAAAGATTTTTTTTATTGCCGTTGTTATCGGGTTTTGTGAAATGTATTGCGAATTTAGATAAATTTTTAATTCAGTCTTGTTCAAAAACAGAATAATATTCTCAGGAAGTTTCAATAGGAATACTTACAAGATTTAACGATATATATTATAGCCCAAGTAACATTATAAGTTTTATCACAATCACAAGAGGTTATTAAGTCTATATAATAAAACTGATCGTAAAACTGTTTATACTAGATAACCTCTTCAAAGCTCCAATAAACCCGGCATAAAACCAAAAAGGACCTTTTGTAAAGGTTATAAATATCTTCCTTAAAACTGTCAATAAAACCAACAGCACTTTTGAACCTAAATCTGCAAGATGTTTTTAAGTCTACCACAAAATATTTTATAAAGCCTTCTTAAAACCGTTAGTACTTGCAATCAAATTTTATGCGTGATTTGAAACCATCATAAATAATTTTATTATTATTCTGTCTTTAGTAATTAATTCTTTGTCAAAGGCTTGTTGCACTTAAATTGTCAATATCAAAAAATGTTACAAAGTATAGTTAAATATGTCTGCCTCGATTAAAATATCTGCATGTGCTAACATTTTATAATTTGATATTAATAAACAACCTAGTAATAAAAAATTGTCAACCCCGTTCACTTTATTGATAAAGTATATAAAAAAATTTTTAAGATAATCACGCGCTTTTTAGCTTATTAATTATTATTTACTTACAATTAATAAAAAAAATTGTAACCCTAGTTTTAGATTAATCAGTATGACTTTGGGCTATTTAGGGGTTCATATAACATATTAACATATTTTGATAATTGCAGGCTAAATGTAAACAGTTAGAATAAATAAAAATATAACCAAACACTGTTGCCCTAACTTTGTTTAAACATGCCTGCCGTAGTTAACGGAAAAAAACATGGCTGGAAAATTAACAAAACCGTTTATTTTAATAGAGTGCCCTATTAAGAGTTTGTGGTTTGTGAAATAATTTTATAAAGCAAAAGGTTTTGTTAAATTCCAATTGCTCCACTTTATTACAATTTTAAAACTTGTAAGACTTTAGCCAGCCTTACTACTCTTCTTTAAAACACTTAAGATTTGTCTTTGACAACCTCTAACAAATGTACTTAGATGACATAACCTAAAAAACATTTATTTCGTTATTTCGTGTGTGTTACTATGCTTTATATGCCCCCTCTCTCAAAGTTTAAAGGCGTAAGTGGGGGAACCAAAGGATTTATAGGTGCTTTGTAGAAACCAGAAGGTTTTAACTTAGCTTAATAAAGCTGTTAAAAAACTATTAAGTTTCAAGGAGCCTTTACCAATTATCGTCCAAAGTAAATAGTATTTGTGATAACATGTATTAAGGGTAAGACTACTTAAGAGTTATTCGTTTTATTGCTTGATCGTAAGGAGTACTTAAAAACCATATTTTAAAACTCTTATAAAACCTAAAGATTTATGGATGTCTACCACAAAACTTAAAAGATTTAAAATCCTCTATAAACCTTAATGAGTTTATTGTAGTTTTGATTAATGCAGCAATTAAGTGGTTATATAACCAATAGGTCTTAAAGAGCAAAAAGATTTAACAACTTGCTTTAAAGATAACTTGAAGGCCTTTTTTAAAGTACATATTATCTGCAGATAAATTGGTATGCACTAAAGAAATAATAAAACCCGCACTTCGTTTTATTTACCTTCTTAAACCTGTGATAAAACCCTATAAATACTAGTTGGCATTTAAATTGTTACTTGGGAGATTACATCAGAAGTTAACCGGTCTTATTCAGAAGC
This sequence comes from Polydrusus tereticollis, assembly GCA_963920685.1. Lineage (NCBI taxonomy): Eukaryota > Metazoa > Arthropoda > Insecta > Coleoptera > Curculionidae > Polydrusus > Polydrusus tereticollis. Next base: position 12,713,911 of record OY987333.1, read on the forward strand.
CCCTTCTCCTTGATTCACAGAAAAATTTAAAATTTTGCATAGTTATGAAATAAAAGAAAACGAACAGCAAAATATTCCACAGAATTTATGGTCGTTCTCATAGACTATCTTACGTTCTACTTAATCTAAGGATAACCTTATCTTGCAGATTTGAGTTGCAATTAAAGTCAAGGTAAGTTAAGACCAAGAATTTAGCGACTTAGGATGGAAAAGTAATGTTTTGTATTTGTCATTTTTAAGCCCAATTGTATTGCTAGTAGTAAAATACATTGTATAACCAGAGGTTACTTCCGATCCTAGGATTAACCCTCAACTTGTGGATTGGGTATGAGTTAACTAACAATCTTGGGATAGAAAGGATAAAATTGGCGTACTTTTAACACATGTTCGTTTTTTGACCTATTTTACCCGAGATTTTACCATTTGTACCTATTAAAACTCGACTGTTGCTTAATTATATAGTACCTGACCAGACCCTATATGGATGTTTTCGATGTTGTAAATTATCTTCTCTCAGATAACGGAGAAGATTTGGGGATTATTAACGTAGATCTAGAATTCATTGCAAGGTTTAGAGTATCAAAACTTTCTGTAGAAATGCTAATTCAAGTGATTGGTCAACGCCTGCAAAGAGAAATGAGGTACCATATCACCAAAGACATTAATGTCGTTGCAACTAACGAATCAAAAAATATTAAATAAAAAGAAAGTTGCAAAGTTAGGTTACTTTTAAATGACATGAACATGACAATAAAATGTAAAAACAGTTTAAAACACAGAGCAATTTTGATATACCCTATACAATTGCAACAAAAATCTACCTTTGATTAACTTTAGGTTTATATTGAGGGTAATTCACATTAATTTTATAGTTAATTCCAAGCTATAAAATTAGGCCTAAGTAATTATTGATGGTGATGATATAGACGAAATAAATATAGTACTAAGTTTTTGAAATTGCAAGGAGGATATATGAAAAAGACGATTATCTTAAGAATTTGGGTAATTTGACGTTTTTGAAAAGATTTCGAACTAGTAAAGAAACCGCCCTATATACATATTAAAATGAATAGAGGAGTAAATAAAGTTAAAATACCTATATATTTTGCAATTTTTAAATGGGGATTTTTATTGAAAACGAATTTTAAAAAAATGAAACAAACATTCCTTTATCCAGCTGAAACTTAAAAATTATAATAGGTAGCTAAAAATTTGTAAAAATTCTAAGGAATAGCTACTATTATAAGGTTGAAGTGTGCCAAGTTTAAAATATTTTGAACAGTTACTTTGGTCGGAATAAAAAATTGATTATTCAATACCGAAAACCCCATGTTATTTGGATAGGAAACTTACATTGAAAATCGGCACTGGTTAATATTAAGACAGAGACTTGAAACTTGGAGAATATTCATTTTTAAATATTTCGAACGTTTTTGCACACTATAAAAAATTTAAAAACTCAAAATATACATTTTACGTCATTTGAGGAGCGCTGTCCGAATCTTATCAACATTTTTTAGGTGTAGGGACATGTATAGTAAAAATCGAGTATTTGAGATGATCTCTCCGCCGGTTTAAACCTCATTTCAATGGAAAGCTTCGTTTGCGAGTCAGTAAATTTCAAAAATGCCCATTTTTGAATTTTCAACAATAAAATAAAATACTTGCCATCTTCCTGTCTGGCTGAATATCAATAGGAGAATAAAGATATAAAAATTGTCAAAATGAGGACCACCCTAGTACATAACCTCACATTTTTTGATAGTATCAAAATGACAGTAGGCATTGAAACGTACCTCGACGAACTGGCCTAGGTATAACAATATTTTGAAAAATGTGAAGGTATTACAACCCCTACATAGTCTATTGGACATTCGTAACGCAGTAAGCAAGGTAACAGATGACATTAACGCAGCTCTAGCCCAAGCATCTGTCACAAAAGTGTCCGGATTTTCAAAATACGGGACTTTAAGCGATGACATTAGAAACCGCACTAGAATTAAAAACCGGTTAAAAAATAGGGCGTATCGTACTGGTGATTTTCACATCAAGGCAGAGGCGGATCGGGAAGCTCTAGTAATCAGGGGCTTGTTGAGCGAAAGGCAATCAAATCTGTGGGACGACAGGGTCCAAGGTCTATCTATATCGGATAATTCCAATTATACAATGACTAGGGCCTTGACCAGAGGCTCACGAGCACCCATGTCTTACCTGAAAACCCAGAAAACAGGTGCGGTTCTAATTGATGGCAAGGATAAAGCTGAATTGCTCGCAGACAAACTCTGCGACCAATTCAGCGAAATCCCGACTAATGACGCGCTGAGGGATGAAAGGGTCTCAAGAACGATACAGATTTACAAAACCATCAATCACCCGTTTCAGGCCTCTCTTCAAGTCACCTTAAACGAGGTTAAGTACCTAATAAGCGCGTTGAATGTTAAGGAAGCCCGCCGCTTTGACGGTTTGAAGAATATGGCGTTGCGAAATCTACCAGACCCTTTGGGGAACATAGTAAGCTTATCCCAGGCGATAATTAGAGAAGGCCACTTTCCAGCTACCTGGCCTGGAAATGCGCTAAAGTCATTCTTATTTATAAGAAAGGCAAAGACCCTAGGGTGCCGGCTAGCTATAGACCGATCAGCCTGCTCTCAGGCCTAGGGAAAATTGCCGAAAAGATAATCTTAAGTAGGCTCAACGACTTTGTTTTCACGCGCAATGCTCTGCCTGCCGAACATTTTGGGCAAAGAGGATAGGACAAGTTTGGGTTCCGGCCCGAACATTGCACAGTCAGGCAGACCACGCGACTCACTGCAAGCATTATTAAAAGCTTTAACAATAGGGCGCATACGGGAGCAGTTTTTTTTGACGAAGTAAAGCATTCGACAAGGTCTGGCACAATGGCCTCTTGTTAAAATGGATAAGGCTTGGTGCTCCGAACTACTTAATCAGTGGTAGCTTCTTTTTTGAAGAATAGAAGTTTTACGGTCTCGTCAGAATGAATAAATACGTCAGGGCGGGAGTGCCGCAAGGCTCACCTCTCTCTCCGATGTTGTGTAACATATATACTCATAATATTCCGGGAGATAGATTTACGCAACTCTATCTTTTCGCTCACAATACAGCAATTACTTCGACTACTAAATCACCGCGAATTGTCGTCAGCCGGATACAGCGTCACATAATCTAGCTGAAAAAATGGCTTTCGGCTTGGAAGATTCGCTTGAATCCCGCCAAGACGAAGGTCATTCTCTGAAGCAAGGCTACGGGTTAGTTCAGGTTAGTTTTTTTTCTTATTTTCGACCAATTGGAGACATTTAGGCTTTATCTACCACCTGCTTCAAAGGCGGAGTAGACTTGCTAATAGGACTAAGGTCAGCCTCTACAAGGTATTGGTCAGGCCGGTTCTAACTTATGGTGCACCTACGTGGTGCAACATTGGCAGAACGGAGCTTAGTAAGTTCGAGGTGATTCGGAACAAGGCGCTGAAAATCATCGTGAATGCGCCCAGATACATTATGAATGTAGTGTTACATAATGACTTTCAGATGTTGACAATTAACGAGTTTTTCTTAAAAACTATTAGAAATTATTACGGACGTACAGACGTATCGACAAACCAATTTGTTGCCGACTTACATAGGTACAAGATCGAGACAAATCGGGACGTACCAGTTACCTAAAGATTGGCTCCCTGTTGGTCCAAATTCCGTCCCACAATAGTAGGGAGGCACTAAAATTGACATGCAGAAATATTATATATTTAACAAAAAGGCGCCAAAATTTTGGCAACATAACTTCTAAGTTAAATACGTAAGAATCACACAATCACATCCAAACAAAGAACTTAGGTATTACAAATTTTTGCAAACCATAAAAAATTGAGAAGTGTAAGTTGTAGACTGCTGAGAAGACTAACAAAATGTTTTAAATATTTGCTGCAGCTAATGCCTATATCATCCACAGGGTATGTATGTCATGTTTCAAATTTTTAACAGAAGGTCAGAGCTCGAAATGGACCGGAACGCCATTCCGGCTCGTGGAATCACCGTTAACCCTTTATAGGTCTTTGGTATCCATATTTCCCACCGATATCTATTGGAACAACCATAAGCCTCTGGCATTCCCACTTACCCCCACCGCGGTGCCGACGACGGTTAAGATGCGAATTTTAATTTGGCGCCAGTCAGTCACCTTTGAGAGTCGTTCAAGAGCGTTTCTTGTTCCCAGGCGGGAAAATAATTACCCAGAGCGCCTCCAGACGTATAAAAAGCTGATATTTGGTGTTTTATTTTTTAAAGTTTTGAAATAAAACATTTTAAATGTGCCTTTACCTATGGTAATGTGGTAAGTAATTTGAGAAATGTTTATATTTTACAAATTTTCTTTTATATGTTTAAAAATGTAAAGAAAAACGCTTTAATCATAGACATAACTGAATGCTGCACCAAAACACCCATTTTTTGTTATTTTTTAAAAAAATTAAAACAGCATATAAAAGCAAAAAATAAAGCTTACTATGCAAAAAATCTATACTCCAGGACCTTTTTTGGCTATGTTTAAAAAATGGAGCTAATACTATATTCGGCTAACATGTTATTACATTTTTTGTGGGCATGTGCAGGTAAAAAGATAGAAAATTTTATTCTTTTAGATCCAAATGGCAGGATTATCTGAAAAAGAATTAGAACGCCTAGCGTATGAGGCGGCTGCCAGTCTAGAAGAAATTACAGACGAGCAAGCAGAAAATTCGGACCTAGGTGGAGACTCGGATGCCGAAGATAACCTTCCTCAGTGGCGCAACAGGGACAATGCCTCTACTTCAAAAGCACCAGAAAATGAAAGCTCATCTGATTCGGATCTAGAACCTCAACTCGATAGCCATAGCGACGATTTGCTTGCAAGATATGGAACTCCTCCCAGAAGTAGTGACTCGGATGGCGACTCGGACAGTGAGGCGGAATTTGAGAACTTTGATTGGTCAAAGCAAGCTAATGATCCTCAAAGGTATTCTACTACGAATTTCGAAGAAGAAGTCGGGCCTAAATATGACGGAGAATGTAAATCTCCTATAGACTTTTTTTCCTTATTTTTCACCAATTTCTTTATTTGCGAAATGGTTGTTCAGTCAAATATTTACGCTCAACAAATGGGCACTAATCTTTCATTAACTGTTGAGGAACTGCGAGCTTGGTTGGGCATAGTAATATTTATGGGCTTTCACTATCTCCCTGGTATTAGATTTTATTGGTCGACAGACGAAAACTTCCATTGTGAAAGAATAGCGAGAATAATGCCTGTAAAGCGGTTCTTAAAAATTTTGCGCCATCTTCACCTTGCTGATAATAGCCTAATGCCTAAAAGAGGTAATCCTGATTTTGATCGGCTTTATAAAGTGCGACCACTTGTGGAATATTTCAGTGACAAATTTAAAAATGTTTTTCGTCCTTCTCGTTTTGTTTCAATTGATGAAAGCATGGTTGCTTTTAAAGGCCGTACGACCATGAAACAGTACATGCCCATGAAACCGATCAAACGTGGTTTTAAAGTGTGGGTAATGTGCTGCGCGTTAACAGGATATGTCGTGGCTTTTGACATTTACACGGGCAAAGATGTTTCTGATAAGACGATTGGTTCTTTGGGAGAAAAAGTAGTTTTGAAATTAACAAAAGCATTAGAGGGATTTTATTATTGCGTATTCTTCGATAATTTTTTCACATCAATGAGACTTGTGTGGAAACTCCTATCAAAAAAACTATTTTCTTGTGGTACCATTCGTACGAATAGAAAGCATCTACCTTTAAATCAAATAAATGACAAAACCCTAAAACAACATGAAATCGACTATGCTATGAGTGGTGATATCTCATTCATAAGGTGGATAGATAGAGGAAAAAAACCTGTATCAGTTTTAAGTACAATGCATAATGCATCTAAAGTTACCACCGTCCGCAGAACAAATCGAGAAGGCAAAAAAGAAGCTGTTCCTTGTCCTGAGGCCATATCAGATTACAAGTATATGGGTGGAGTGGACAGAATGGACCAAATGCTAGAGGTGTATAGCGTTGCAAGAAAATCGCGTCGTTGGTGGATAAAACTATTCTATTACTTTCTCGACATGGCAATAGTAAACGCATTTATTGTTTATAAAGAAGCGCAAAAGCAAAATAATGAAAAGTCCATCAGCCACCTTCAGTTTAGATCTATTTTAGTCAACGAACTCGTACAAACATTTTCATGTAAACGTAAAAGAGGTTATGAGCCTATGAGAGGGTTTGCTAGAAAGAAAAAAAGTAGGGTCTTAACAGTACAAAATACGTTACGCTTATCCAATGTTGGAATTCATATGCCTCAAATAGTTAAAGGATACAGACGATGTGGTCAATGTAGCACAAAAGACAAGGAAAAACGTAGCAACATAATATGCTCCGCATGCAACGTTGCTCTGTGCAAAGGATGCTTTGCTGAATTTCACACAAGTAATTAACTGACTTAGTATTGCTTTATATTACAAAAAATATGGAGTTGATTTTTTATTTTGTTGCTTTCGCTAAATTGTTTGTTATTGTGTTATTGTTACCTTATGTTCCTCAAGGTTTTTTTTAGTATTAGGACTTAACAGTCTATGTTGCAAACTTAGATATTAACCTTACCTATGAATATTTCTGAGTTAGCGTATGTTTGTATGTTTATTCAATAAAACAATTTAAAATTATTTTGATCTTATTTTATTATCGTAGAGGTGGGAAATATATTTCCCAATATTTTTTTCTTCCAGAACACCTTTTGGGAAAACTACTTCCCACCCGAAATTTTGAAAAATTTTGATTTCTACACAATATATCGCGTTGATTCACGTACCTACGTGTTTCTCATTAGCTCAAGAACCTTCAATTTAATTTTTAATGAAAAAGTAAAAAAAAAGTCTTTTGCCCTATAAAGGGTTAAAGTTTTCTGCATATCGAGCCAGTTCATAAAGATTATTGTTTATTGCATAGCTCCCGCTTTTCAAAATAATCGGTTTAAAAAATTTTATTTTTATTTACTTTATAAAAAATATCGGAAGCTTTGAAGGGAAACGCGCTCCGGTTCGTGAATTAGACCAATTCGACCACTGCAGACTTATTTCTAAACAGGTGATAATTTTGTATGCATTTTCAGAGGAGATCATTTATGTTAAAAAATAGGCAAATTTTTTGTTATTTACCATATTTTTGTCCCATGTTCATATTCATGGAAAATCCCTGAAAATATTAAGCTTGTTTTTCAATGTTGACACGTAAAAATGTGTCAATGACTATAATATCTCACTATGATGCCAAACATTAGCTTTTATCTATTATAGAAAAAAATCGATGAGTTAGTTCGCTGAACTTACCGTTAAAAAATTTAGTAGTAGGTATCCAAAAATGCAAAAATATTCAACTTAAAAAAATGTACACTGCAATGTGGTCTACTTTCAAGTCTCTTTGTACTGATTACAACCACTTTTCAAAAGTTGAATCAAAAAACACATTTTGACCGAATCAAAAATTATTCGTGGTCGAATACTAGCCGCGTGTTCAACGGGAACAGGCTAAAAATATCCGTATCAGTTAACTGGTACGCTGGTACTGATTTAGCAAACGTAGCCGACATGTTTTAATAATGAACGTTGGAGGTGCGATAAAAATGTTGATGTACCGGGGATCTACGAATATTTTTATCCCTACTTCGAATCGAAAAAAATTGTTTTTAATAAAATAATAATATGCCTTGCTGTGCGTTAATCATTTTAAAAGCACAAAGATTTATTGGCAATAATTTACAGGATTCTTTTTTATTTATCAAATTTTTTCGCCTGCGATACTCCTTTCTTACTATCTCCTGTTTTTAAAGTCTAGTAAACCTCCTTTGACATTTTCTTATTACAATCGGGGTTATTTCTTCAAAAACGGTTCAAGGTAGAATATTCAAAATTTTCTAGTCATTCGACAACTGTTAGGTGAGATAAAATTAGAATATAGTAGTGCTAGGAATCAAACTCGAATAATTCGACTAGTCGAATGTCCGAATACTCAAATACCGAATATTTTTCTTTAAAATTATTCATGTGTTCAATCATTCGAGTATTCAAATATTTGAATATTCGATTAATTGCATGTTTCGAATATTGGAATACTCGAATACCGAATATTTTTCTTTAAAATTATTCATGCGTTCGATTATAAGCAAAGACATTAGAACTATTAGACGAAACGATTCATTCATAATTCCCATAAAAGTATCGACTATTATTGTTTTAAAATATTGGCGAGTGCGAGAGAGAAAGGCAGATCTCCTTGGCCCGATCGGCAACATTGTAAACCGTCCCTTGGTTTTGATCGCCAGTGGTGTAGAGGTTAAAACCTAACAACAATGTATGAAAATAATACAATAAATTTTTTTGTATCAGAATTTTTTCTTAAGAATGGAAATAATAGGTCACAAGAAATATACAATATAATTTTTCTTCATGATTAACATTTTTTGAACAACTTTTGTTTGCATAGGGCCTACGTACCTTTGAATATTAGGAGAATTATAAATAATCTTGTAAGGTTCATCAGCAACTCGATCAGCATCATCTGATTTAACCAATATATAATCAAAGCATAGCTTAGACATCCTGAAAATGAATAAAATGAACTTCTAATTAATATTAGCAGGGTTTCATAATGAATAATAAGTATACCTATTACACTTATTATAAACCAAAAGTTTTATTTGTCATAAAATATAACATTACTAATTTTATTATTAATAGATATTACTTAGGCCAATGTTGTTTTTTGCGGCAGGTAGTGTTCCAATAACAGTTGACTCAGAACTAAAAAACGAAGATACAAGGATATTAAAATATTTTAAATAATTCTATTAGGCAAACCAAAACTTGACAGCTCCCAATCTTACCTGTTAGAGAGGTTGTCTAGAAATAACAAGCCTTCACAGTAACGAGGGTTTACTCCCTTTCTAACATATTTAGCACCATTCACCCTTACTAAAATATCTGCAGGAAAAAGTGATCCGAGCACAACTCTGGATTGTTTCGTAAAGGTTGGTTATCCAGAATCCTACTAAAGAAAACCAAAGTTTTCTTTTTTCAGCATCTTGAGGAAACCTAAACAGAATGTTTATATGTTATATATAAAACATCTCAATAAATAGGTACCTTATTAAATTTAGGAATAGGATTTCAATTTTACAGTATTTTACTAGTCGATATCTTTTTACTCGTTTACTATTAAGTAGCTACCATGAGTTATTTATCAATATCTACTCTTAATTGTTTCTAAGTATAACAAAACTCTTTCATTGTGCATAAAAGTTTTAACAACAATGGTGCTACCACAGCATTAGTAAACAAACCCATACGCTACACCAATGCTTTCTATAAAACAATAACCTAACCATACTTACCGATGAAATGATAAATTTGGATTAAAATGATTCACTTTTTACACACTACAGAGGCATGAACCATGATTGTTTATTTCTACACTAATGTTTAGGCAAATACACAAGGAAATCAAAAATAAACTGCAATAAAGGCACAAAAACACAAGCTAGCTGCTGTGACTCACTGGCAACATCGCAATCGCTACAGTCATTCAAAGAATCTCTCCGGTTGTAAAATCGTAGTACAATGTTGCCGTAGTGCCTGATATATATAATAATAATTTCAATACTTTTAAGGTTTTTAACAGTTTTCGATAAAATATTCGCATAACATTGCAAGCATTAATGCATAATTTGATACGCACACCTTAGCTTTTTTGTATGTTAGGTTCTGGGCGTTACTGCAATTACTAACTCAATCTTTTAAAAACAGTTTTTCCCTAATATTTCTAACAGACAGATAAAGCCGGCTAAGGTCAAATTTTGAGCGACAGAGATGAATAATAAAGAGGGAATGATGATTTGCCACATCAAAATGTAAACAATTTGGTCTAATAGTTCTAATGTCTTTGATTATAAGAGTATTCAAATATTTGATTATGCGATTAATTGCATGTTTAAATGTTGCAATATTCGAGCATTCATTTATGAAATATTTTTGCTTTAAAATTATTTAATGTCACGTGCACCAGCCTTTATTTTTATTTTTATTATACAGTGTGTAAATAATGTATGGAATAAATTCGATTGAAATTCAGATAACATGTTTTGAGAAAAACGCTGAATCGAAGTAATTTCAATTGTAGATTATTTCATATTCAAAAAATACAATGCTTTTGTCTGTGACGCAAAGAATCGAAATACTCATAATGATTGGGTATGGTGATAGAGTTCGGACACAACAGCAAGTATGTACGTTCTTCAATGCTAAACATCCAGAAATAATAAAATAATAATATTATTCAATGTTTGAATGTCACTACGAGTATTCAAATATTGAAATATTTGAATGTTCGAAATCGAATATTTGAATATTAGAAATCGAATATTTGAATATTCGATACCGAATATTTGAATACTCATAGATGATATTCGAATATTAAATTACTTGAATATTTGAATAATAAATAAAGTGAGTATTCGAATACTTAAATTTCAAAAATTCCGATCACTAATATACAGGGTGTTTCGTTTAAACCTAATAAAACGTCAAAGTCAAAATCTAAAAAGCACGATAGGGGTGGCAAAAGTTGATTTAATCATTTTGAACTTTTTGGTTTTGTAGAAAAGCGTCGCCCTCCGAAGCCTATTGAAATTCAGCCAGATCGGAAGATGGCAAGTATTTTATTTTTTGAAAATTCAAAATTGGCCATTTTTAAAATTTATTAACTCGCAAACGAAACGTCTTATCGAAAGGCGGTTTGGACCGTCCGATAGATCATCTCAAATACTCGATTTTTGCAATACATCTTTCTATACCTAAAAGATGTTGATTAAAATTTTCAATACCTTATTGAAAAGCGCTCCTAAAAATACATAAAATGTATATTATGAATTTTGAAATTTCTTATACACAATGATAGGCCATAATTTTAAACGCGCATTCCTTAACCAAATTCAAGCAGAAAAGTTTACATAATCATGTGTCCCAAAAGGTCTAGTTTTCAAGATACAGGCTGTCAAAGTTTAAAAAAGAAATCGGTTTTTTATTAATATCTCAAAGATCCTCTTGCCGATTTTAGTGAAATTTGGCAGTGTTGTTCGTTGTGATAAGACACTAAGTTAGCACTGCCTAGATGATAATTATGAGTTCCAGTGGCGTCCCGAGGGGCAGTTTCACAAATAATATTGGCAAAACAATGTACGCCACTGACAATACAACTTTTTTGTCACTTGATATTTTTTCGTATCTTACTTCGTTTTAAAGAAAATAAATTAAAGCCACTTCATGGCATGTCGAAAAACTTTGTTTGGTTTTACTGTAATTCTTTTGGTCCTGATTCATTTAAAACTACTCGAAAAATGTACGGGCTTAAGGATAATGCAGAAAATGAACTAACCCATTAATAAATAATATATATAATAATAATAATAATTTTATTTCAACATTAGCTTTGAACAGCATCAATTCTTGAGTCATGTTGCTAATTTGTGCCTCATTTACCAAAAAGAAGAAAAGGAAATTCGCAACATAGGCTTTATTAAACTTATATAATTCTAAATAAATCCATCGGAAAATTAAGCCTTGAATTTGACAATTTGATGACCCCAATTTTACTCAATGACGTAATAGTTATTTACGATATAAGTGTTGTAAAGATTCATATTACAACACGAGATGTTAAAGTTGTTAAACGAGGCGTCAGCCGAGTTTAATAAAACATCGAGTGTAGTAATATGAATTTACAACAAGAATATTGTACAAAATTTTATCTACTTTCATCTATGAATAAAAATATTTGGCAAAAGGCATTTTTAAAAATAAAAATGCACCTGCTATTAAAAATCGTTTTGTAAGGGCATCTATTACAGCACTATTGCTGTAATGGCATCTATTACAGCACTAGTGCTGTAATAGATGCTCTTACAAAACGATTTACAGAACTGTAAAATTCATATTACTAAATGAAAGTAGATAAATGGTTTAAACTCATTTTAATTTCCTTCTCCCCCCCTCTTTTTACTTTTTACTTTTCTTATTAAAATTCTGACCCACCAAAATATAAATCATGTTCCCTCACGGAGTTGATTCATGAAACGTTGATTTTATTGAATTTTCGTTATAGACATTTATACATCATATCATAACTATAAATCAGAATTATTATTAGGAGTATATTAAGAATTTTGCCCTCTATTACAATTTTTACATCTAATCTCCTTCATTGCTTAAAGTAGCATCATGTTAGTGATTATCTTCTGTCGAGTCCATTAGCTGCATAAGGTACACGTTATGACCATGTGTTGTTGAACCACTTCGTCCCCCCTTTTAATTTGTTTTAGTTTGTTTTATTTAGGTACATCCAAAAAAACATAATTCTTAATTACTTGGTTGCTGAAGATGACTTTGACTAAAGTCGAAACTAGTACAACCTAATGTCAAATTAAATTATGTACACTCTTTAACCCTTATTTTACCCTAAAAGGACAAATATATTTTATTTTGGTGGTATAGACAGACCTTGTTTTCTTTCATTAAATAATCTTTTACTATATTAACAATCTTTTTTTATTTGAATTTTGAATTTTTGAATGCACCTCATGTTTGGTCCCAGACGGAACCCAAGTGCATCTAGCTAGTATTTTTAATGATGGTAAATAAATTGGCGCTACTGTTACGTCATTCCTTAGGCGATTTCTATGTAATAGTAAAAGTAACGTAAAAGTTAATTTTTGTTACGATTACAACGTTCCCTCGTAAGGAAATAATTATAAATTATAAGGATCATATTATATATTACTACCTATGATAAAACCGCCTACATACGAACAGAATAATTTATTAATATTACTTTTTTATGTTTCGCATAAAACTTTATGACAAACAAAAAATAAAAATACACCTTGAGTAAAAATAGCAAGAAATGGTGAGGGGGATATAAGGGTATAAGCGAACACCGGAAAAATAAAATAGAATACCCACACTGAAGATCTAGTCGAAGCCCTGTGGGGGTTCCATATACATGGATCATTAATAAATAAATATAAATATTTAGTCACTGATGCCACCCACCTAAAAAAAAATTGTATTTTTTATTTTGCCATTGTTGGTGACTGTTTCCATAAAACACAGTTTGTTGATATTTTCAAAACACGTCGTTATTTCGAAAACTACTGATATTAGGAATGTTATACCAAAAGTGTAACAAATTTGAAGTAAAGACTATAAATCAAAAAATATACAGGGTGTTATGTTTAAAAATATGAAATTTGTTCGAATTCCAGACAAACTAAAAAGCTGGCAACAACGCCAATATCGTTATTCGGTGCGTCAGATTCTCTTACACAACTGAAATTAGGTTTAAATCGGCCAATAAATTATGATGTTATAAAGCCGTTACCAGATTTTATACACACACTGTATAACTTACTATGTATATTGCCTGCTACTTATTTGCTGCACTCTAACTATGGGTAGGTAGGTACCTATGTCAACCTAATTTTTTTTCTTTATTTAAAAAGAATAATTCCAGAATTCCAGATAAATCAGATAATAGCCAAGTAGGTCCCTAGCTAAAGAATGGAGGCTCATCTTGAACTTGACTTGACTGAAACATAAAGCAACATACAAAAAGATGACCTGGTTTAATAGCAATGAAGAAACTCGGAGTTGATAACACAAATTTATATATAACTAATGGAGGCTGCAAGCCAGACAGTGCCAACGATAAGGTTACTGAGTCACGAGAACAAGATTTATTGCCTAACTTAATTATTATTTCTGGCCAAGATCTAGATAATATACTTTTTTTTATTTTAATTATTAATTACTACAGTGAAATTTCTAAATAGCGACCACCCTCGGGGAATCAAATGTTGATCGGTTAACAGGGGTGGTCGGTAAATTGAGAAAAATCAAAACAACTGGTCTGCATTTTACAATGTGTGTTTATTAATAAGTATCTACATATATGTAATAGTTATTTATGATATAAGTGTTAAAAGTACATTTTTAAGGCACGCATTTAAAAACCACAAGAGTGCCTTAAAAATACTTTTAACACAAATATCATACAATATTTTTGCTACAAACGGCAATAAAAAGCATACAATAATTGAAAATTAAATGGTTAGAATATCTTACATCCAGGTAGCTTCTAATAGCATCGTATATTTATATTAAATTAGTTCATATTTGTCAATAAAACCTAGCAACCATCATTGTTGGCTGATTTGTTTACAGAAAAATTGAAAATTTGAAAGGTCCTGTCAGTTTTATTAAAACGCTAACGCTGGCTGTTGTGATTTGCCAAAAATGCAAGAAATACAAGAAATCGATCCACTTAAAGACATAGAAGAAGCTGCTAACAGAGCTACCTTGGATTTACTGCCACGAAAATCAAGAATTCAATATGAGATTGCTCATAATAAATTTATAAAATGGTGTGAAAACAAAGGCGTTTCTGGAAAGTATTCCGAAATCATATTCCTGGCCTATTTTGAGGAAAAGGCAAAGGTATGGTAGTCATCTTCTCTTTGGTCCCATTATTCAATGATCAAAGCTATGCTACGTGTAAATAACGACGTAGATATCCACAAACATTTTAAATCGATTGCCTACTTGAAGCGTCAAGGAGAGGGTTATCAGGCCAAAAAATCACAAATTTTTGCTAGAGACCAAACTGAACAGTTTCTGAAGTGTGCACCGGATGATGAGTTGTTCTCATGAACAACCTCTATTTGGTCGCATGAACTTGGATCGACAGTTTTCTTATCTCATCCAGAATTTCCTCTTCTAACTGAGGGTTCCTTGCTCTTATTGGATGCTTCTCTCCACCACGATGCGGCAAGAATTTCCTATGATGGATTAGCAAAAAATTAGTTACTTCTAGAATTTTTTCTTATTTCACTTGACTTTTTACCTGCTTTTTTAAACTACAATCAACCGTTTTAAAAAATTTTCGTTGCGGTAAACATCGATTTGAAATGAATAAATTCTTCTCGTTTCCACGCAATTACCGAGTGCTTGTCCATAAATCAGATGCATATCAACATATTTACTATAGGAATAATCATCCATGACTTAAGTCTTACTTACTCAATCAATCAGTCAATTTAGAAAAGTGTTGTCAATAACATATTGGCAACGAAATAAAAACTACTGGTGTTTTATTGTAGTATTCTGATTTATTATTTCAATAACGTGTTATACCAAATATTTATTTTCTTCGAAAAGGGCTGACTTTATCGAAAGAAGTGTAGAGTACCATTTTTAAAGAGGAATGATCAGAGTATTTAAAAAATCAGTTTTCAGCTCTGTCAAATATGACACCTGCCAAACTTTTGGCCCAACGAGTGTGGTGGCAAGTCCGTTCCTGACTTCCCTGACGATGTAAAACATCTACTATAGTATGGTTTTATGAGTATTTACGGTTAAGAGTATTAGCCCAGACGACACACAACATCCCTTAGATATCTAATGGATAGCTCTATATCCACTGAACGTCCACATCCATGGCATATATATATCCATTAGATGTACATTGTATATCTTTAACGGATATTAAATAAACAAAATATGGTTCGAAATTTTATACATAGACTAAAAAAACAAAACTTATAAAATATCCTGCAACTTTGTATTGAAGATAAGCACTAAAATGAAATTTAAAACCCGAATGTCTAATGGATATCTCATAGATATGTATGGATATCCTATATAAACGGAATATCGATGACATAGGAGAACATCCACTAGAGATCCATTGTATATACCTACATGTGTTAAGGGGATGTTAAAAGTTTAAAAAAGTTCTTTAAAGAAAAGTATAGAAACCACGAAAATACGTATATCAAAATGTGTATGAATTTTATTACTAGCTATTTCTTTTTATAAATAATTTGAAAATAAAAAAATTATACATTTTTCCCAATTTTTTAAATTAAAATTTTTATTTGCATATTTTAAATAAAATAATGAATAATAATTATTATAAATTTACTGTTTGTATGTATGTATGTTTGTGGCCTTTGTTTGTGGCTCTGGTAAAACCAAATGGCCAGCATCTCTCTTTGTTCAAGAATTTCCTGTCTCTTGTCTCGCGTTTATATCCAATTTTCCGATATTTCTGTTTTCTTCTTTACATAAACTCTATTATAACATACCTATTCTATAATACCGTTATATTTATTTGAGATTTTTCGATGTTGTATTTTTATTTTTACATTTCCTTCTCTTTCTATTTTTTTTATTTATTTTTTGTTATATATATAAGTAATAGGCTCTATGTTGTTTTTTTTTTTTTTTTGTATATGTACTATGTTGTTTTTGTTTGTTTGTGGTTTTTTTTTTTTAATTTTATTTGAGCTTCCAGTATGAATTGATACAAAATTCTATATACATTTATATTACTAAGTGCTATTAAATAGTTTAAGTAGAATGGGATTTGAACCAATCCTTTAAAATTGTTATATAGTTTATCTTTAAAATTTTTAAGTCTATTACAACTAAATACATAATGTTCAAGATCTCCTGTTTCGCCGCATTCACAGTCTTCCCCATCCTGCAAAATTTACTGTTTATAAACTGGAATATTGTACTATGAAAAATTTGCTTAATAAATTGTTTGTATATACCTACTTGGAGAATATTTTGCTATTATAATTCTAATATAAATTGTGTCCACCATCATGTTCATTAGGGAAAACATTTGATATTATCAATTTTTAAGAAAGTTCTAGTCTATAAAAGTTTTTGGTTGATAAAATATCTGTTTCACAGTTACTAAATTCGGGGTCAAATATTATAGACTGTCTATAATTTCAGAAAATGTGACGTCGCAAAACAAAAAATGAAGTACTTATTAAATTTGTGAGACAGCCAAATTAAAGAATACCAGGATATTTTGCTACAAGCAAAATATCCTGGTATTCTTTAATTTGTATGTATTCTATACATTATATAAAGTATTCCTGTAGGTTGAAGAGATTTTAAGAAATAGATAGTTGAGAATCGTATTTTACGATTATTTTCTTTTCTGGCTTTTTCTGTTCATTTCGTAAAACCTATTCGACCCACAAAACAGTTCGTAAAGATGTTTTGCTTGTGTTTTGGTACTTCCTCTTCAAATTGGCTGTCTCAGAAATTTAATATTCGTTTCTTTTATTTTGTGACATAATAACATTTTCCTAAATTCTAGACACCCTCTATATTTGAGCTCACGTTTATTAACTTTATAAATATTTTTTTAACAAGCAAAAACTTTTATTAAGAATAAAATTTTCTGACAAATTAAAAAAAATAGCATATTATGTAGCGAACGTTATTATTTTAATGAATACCTATTAGATATCCTTTGGAAGATACATGGTATATCTAATAGATCTAACGGATGTAGGCAAGATGTCCATTAGATTTTTTAAGGGCATGCATTAGATATCTGTATTATATATCCAATGGATATTCCCTATATCTTGGTTATAGACGGACATTTGGATATCCACGAGTAGTCTATATTACATCTACATATTATATCCAGTAGATATACTGATAGATATCTTTTAGACATCTAATAGATATGTGTGTGTCGTCTGGGAGGCAGCATATGAAAGAAATCCCTAACTTTATTTAATTCGTATATACACTGCAAAAAATCACTGTAAAATTACAGTTTGGTTCCATAACATATTCACTATTTATCCTCAATATATTATGGTATTTTATTATTACAAAATTAATTATTCAAACTTCATTTGTAAAAGAAAATAATTTATATAATATTTAAATTCACAAAGTAAAATAAAATTACAAATTAAAATTACAGTTTATATTCCGAAATGTAATACTTCGCTAATTAACGTCAATTTTTACATTATATGTTCTGTAAATCTGTCACGCCGCCCTGCTACAAGTTAGCTCTTGAAGGAATCGCATAACTTGTTAAGAAAAATGACGCCACAAGACGAAAGCCCAAACCGCGTGGTCATTTCTTTGTGAGTCTGCAACGATAAGCAATCATTTTGTGTAGCTCATTATTGGTGTGATAGTTTTGTATATTACAAACAAAGTAAGAATATTATTTGATTATGTTTATAATAGTTAAAAAGGAATCGGCGATAACCCGTAAACGGGCTCATCAAAAATATCTAAAGTTATTCTTTTGAATGTGGGTTTTAATGCTCTTTAATAAACCTAAATAGAATTTTTCTCTAAAATAATTAGGGAAGCCAATAATTGACCCCATTTAAAATTACATGGGATTTCCTATGTCCCGCTTGACGATGCAACACCCGGTATAGTTATATTTTTGGAGTAAAAAAAAATGAATTTGCAATGCATATACTAAAAGTCCGGACCTATTAGGATACCTATAATATGTACCCCTAAGATAAATTAGTAAATTACATACTTAATTTAGGAGTGGTTGTTACCAATTAGGCACTATTTCTTAAGTTTTTTAAGACATTAATTCTTTTGTTAAATTAATAACAAATAAGAATTTATTGCTATTTTTATGTTTTTAAAATGTTCTACCTTTTCTAAAATACTGTGTGTCTCTGTAGGTGCCAGAGCATATTTTATAATTTTGTTTATAATAAAATGCAAACAACATAATATTTATTTATTTATTTCTATATAACCTTTTTTCCACCGATATAAGCAGTTGTAAATTTTCTAAATATGTACAGCAAAATTAAATATTATATTACTCAAATGAAATGTACTTCAAGTAACCGTCACTAAATGTTAAGTATTACATTACGCCATTTTAAGTGGTAAATATAATGAATTCAGGTACCGATAACTAAAAGAAACGTATTTCAGTAATATATAAAGTAATTTTAAAAGGAAAATTTCAGGTACTTATACGTTAACAATAATAAATATATTGTGTAAAAATTTACTTCATATAACAGTGAATTTTACCAAAAATATATAGGAAAACAAGATCAGGATGTTTGTGTAAATTTACGGTATTTTACGTGGGTCCATTTGTGACCAACGTAAAATAACTGAATTTTACCAAGTTATTTTTGTAGTGTAAGAGCACCTATCGAAGCTATGGGGAGGCCTGATGCACTTTATTGCTGGACCCTCAGGTGTACCTACATAATATGTAATAAAATTTCAGTTTTACATTAATTAATTACATTACATTATTTAATCGATCAAAAATGAGGGAAGGGGGGTGATTTAGTTAGACGCGCACTATAGGATATTGAAGCTCAAGCAATAAATTAAAATGTGTTTCATAAATTGGGAACATTCATATTTGTTTATGGTTTTTGCTAATCCCTTTGACGCGTGAAAACGTAATTAATTGTAGATATGTTAAATGACGCGCCTTTTTAATCGATCACCCCCGGCAGATGATATAAATTTTATTGTTTACTTAATGGTTCATGCATTTTTTGTAATTTATGGCAATAAATAAAAAACAACACTCCAGTTTTATGGCATATCATAGTCTGGTTCTCGTATATAATATAATAATATCCTGTCCTGTGACCCTGACGTCGGTGATACGGATACGAGTATGACGGAAAAACCTTTTTTCTATTTTGGCTTCATTAACAGAGCTGCTTCGATACCGTTTTCTTATTTTTTAAAAGAATGATACAATTTATCCATTATTTTATCATGTTGACGTGTGACATGGCAAGTTGTGACCAAAAAAAAACTGCTTTTTTTTGGTCATGAATAGCTCGACACATTTATCTGTAGCTTCCGAAAGAATGCGGACAAAAAACATTCCGCGATTTACGATGTTGCCACATACAGTTAATATTGGTTGGCAATAAACCCTGGAGTTAAATGTATTCACTGAAACTAAACAAGAAACTAAGAGTATCTTAATATAATTTTAACATTATTTAATATTTATTCGCATCCTATTATTTTTAATATTAAAATGGCATGGAAATACGGCAATGTAGTGTACGATGCACGATTAAAGGGATTATATGGCTCTTGTTAATTCAGTTGGTTGACACGGGTAGCGTGCCGCTTGCAAAAACCACCGATCGATATTTGTGTGTGTCAGTGGAGTAGTGATACAATGGACAAAAAGGTTCCACTTGGACCTTTTTTGCCGACCAGACGAGAATAATAAGGGACCTACAGTTTAATGTTGGTTCCGACTTCCGAACCACAATATATATCCGACAGATTTGATGTTATTCTTGGCACAGTGTTTTTACGGTTTTGTTGTTGTTAACACCTCTTTGCCCACGACAAAGGACACCTGCCCTTTGTAAATAACGGCAATATAAATTCGAGCCTGAACAAATTGACAAGATTCATAATTTCGCTACTACATGAACCAGCCAACTGTATAGGCAGCCAGATAAGCAGTAGCAAAATCTTACGTTGTCAAATTCGAAATATAGAGCATAACCTAACATTTTCTTATTCTAGTGTTGCTGTTCTGTTTTTTTTTTTGGTTTTGTGGTTTATAAAGATTACTTAACGTAGTAACATTAATTAACAGCAATAATTGATAAGAAAAGCTTATCGTTTTAAACCAGACTCGTTACAGGAAGCGAGTGCATTTAAATTGCATTAAATTTCTTATCTGCAACCGCATAAATATTTATAATATACAGGATCAGGTTTTAAATTCATCGTTTAAAGGCCGTACTCATAGGTTGCATGCAATTTTAAAACTGAAAGCCGATCTTTCTTATTGAAAACTATGTACATATTTAATTTCAGACTCTTCTCGCAACAATTTGTCTATAAAAGAACCTGAAATCTAGGAAACGAAACATCAAAAAAGCATGTTTTAAACTCTTTCATCCACTCTGTTTATTTCTACTGATAAGACCTTCCAGGGCGCAATGAATTCTGAAAATTACATAGTTAAGGAGACAGTAAGTGAAATAAGTGCAGTTAAATTAGTTGCTATTATATGTATAATAATACATTGGTTACATGGTACTATTTTTATTTTAAGTTAGCAGATTGAATATAGTCTTACTTGAATATAAGGTAAGTTTTTACTGTCTTATGTTTGTCTATTATTCCTAGGATCCAACCCCAAGTAAAGTAGCCAAAATGATGCCATCTTTCGCACAATGCCGACCAATAGAAAAAAGTACTGACATAGAAGAATGTCTTCTAAATCCACCAGAATGGGTGGACAGGGTAATACCTTTAAGAAAGCGTTCTGGATATGTTATTCGAAATACTATGTCTGATTGTCATTCAAGTGAAGACCACTTTGTTGTTCGTAATCGTATTGATAGCAGAACTGTCCCCAAAACTTTGGTGTGTCATGATTACAAAGGAGGATACCTGTCAGATGCGTAAGCATAACCATTTAGTGTAAGTAATTTTTATGCTTTTTATATGGTTTCCAGATACATTCCATTTGAAGGTGGGGAAGACAAAACATTTGCAACAGATGGTTATACTTTTTATAATTGGTCACAAATAGATTATTTTGTGTATTTTAGTCACTATTTTATAACTATTCCTCCTTTGGCTTGGATTAATGCTGGACATAAAAATGGTGTCAAAGTTTTAGGTGTGTAGTTTTAAGTATTGTTAAGTTCTAATGCTTATACTCAAATTATTACAGGAACTATAATAACAGAATCTAATGATGGCATTAAAATATGCGATGAAGAAATATTTAAAAGCAGAGACCAAATGAGGGAATTTGTATACAGACTTACTGAAATAACCAAAATTTTTGGGTTTGATGGATGGTTGTTGAACATCGAAAATGAAGTAAAACACCCTGATATTTTGAAAGAATTTGTGGATGTTTTAACTACGAAAATTCATGAGCAAAATAGTGAAAATGTTGTGATATGGTATGATAGTGTGACCAATGAGGGAAAGTTGAAATGGCAGAACCAATTAAATTACCAAAATAGGTAATGTGAACCCCTTAATTTTTTTTTAAATCTTATAGTACTTTTATTGATAGAACTATTAAATAACAAAAATATTGGCTTTATATTTATTAATGTAAAAAACTTATATTAAAACTGTAAATTGAAGTATGTTCATTGAAACTTAATATAAAATTGTCAACAAGACTGGTGAGAAAGGATAATAATAAAATTGTATTTTAAGTTTGAAATATTTAGGTTGTTCATCTCTTATTATTGCCACAAAATCCCAAATGTTGAAACACTTGGTTTATTGAAGTTAGTAGAAATGTAAATTTAAGACAATAATACTGAATACACCTTCCTAAAAATTTGTGTCATTGTCATAAAAGTTAAAAACACCGTATGGAAGATAGTTAGCGCAAGCATTTCAAACTAATAAAATTTTAGTCTTACCGGTTGGTACAAATAAACAAACATAGGTATAGTTGTTCCAAGCTTAATTTGATGGCATAAAAAAGCGGTAAACTCCTGACCATAGGCGTCGCTTCTACCAAATAATTAAAATGCGGATTGCTGTAAATTGTTAATATGATTAAATAGTATATATTATAGCTTGTTCATTATAGTTTATATCGATAAAAGGTCTGCACCCGTGACTTCGCTTGCAGAGAATATCCTTAAAATGGTCTTTCTGTAAAGAAGAATGCTAATTTTGCCAAAAACAATTTAAAAATATAGTTAATATCTATAAGAGGTTTGTACCCGTGACATCGCCTGCAAAGAACACATGCATTTAATATTTTTAGAATGGTCTTTTGGTAAGAAAAATGCTTATTTTGCCGAAAACAATTTAAAAAAATTGCCTTTGTCCAGCTCGGACCGCGAGGAGGGACTATCAGTTTTCCTTGCCAAGGGGCGGGTACTATGTTAGTTGAAATATACAGTTAGTAGTTAGAATTCACTATATATATTTTAACAATAAATTGATGGCATCAGCAGAATCACAGTAAACGTTCTGTAATTAACAAGTTTTTAAGATACATGTTAAACTAACATAATTAATTTAAAATTCATAAACAATTTAGTGACTGGAATCGTCAAAAATTTCAAAAGTAGAATCATTTCCAGGTTGGATTACTGCTGGCTATATAGGTAGAGAAACAGAATATCCATTTCTTATTTTTAAAACATGAGCTACGCAATTTTTCCATACATCGCTATTCACTTCGTTATTACTTGCCGAATATTATCAAGGACAACTGCGCTTAAAGTTGGAGGTTGATTATTGAGTGATATTCTTTGCTGAAAGAGCAACATCCTTCCGGCAAGATAACGCGTTTTCCTCTCAAACACGTTGTACCAAAAGTACAATTTGTACGGTGTACCCAACCATACTTAACAACATCATAAGTATGAGACCAAGTTTCATTTAAATAAATTATACTTTTATCGAATTTATAGTACTCCTTTATTTGGCGCAAATAGTCCTCTCGTAGTTCAATGATACGCGGGGATTCCATTATAACCATTAGATTATCTAATTTTTTATGTTTAAAGCCACATTTTAACAAAACATCACGCAGTGTCGTTGTAACCTCGCAATTTATCGCGAAACAGTTCTAAAATTGGTACTATATTATCCTCGTAAAAGTTGTAAATAGTTCGCAGAATAAAATCCCCTGTAGTATTGTCAGCTGTTTTGAATTTTTGATTTATTGTTGTGTGCTTTATGGAACGACCGGTTACAGTCCCCAAATTATTAACGTTATAAATTCTTATAAAAGAAAACACTGGACTTAATAAATTAAATCCTTGAAAATATGCCAAAACACTGGGTAATGGTTGTTGCAAAATATAATATTTTAGATGTTATTTTGATAAATGTGATGGCATTTTTTTGAACTACACTTGGGATGAAGAAAAGTTGATGGATACAATAGATTTTGCAGGCCACAGACACATCGACGTTTTTGTAGGCATAGATGTGTTTGGTAGAAATATGTTTGGTGGAGGGCAATTTAATACCTACAAGGTAGAAAAAGAATATCTATTGAAATATAATAACAGAATAATGCCGTGTTTTTTTTTATCAGGCTGCAGAATTGATCTCAAGATATAATCTATCAATGGCAATTTTTGCACCTGGGTGGACCCATGAGGTCATGGAAAAGACCCCGAAAGAGTCTTTCTTTACTAGATTTTTAACCAGGGATGACACTTTATGGGCCAGTTTGTGGCCCTACCTTTATACACACCCTGTGAACAATTTCTTTGAGACCGATTTCCACGTTGGATTAGATTCTGTAAGTAAATTTACTAAGCAGCAATGCAAGGTGCTAATTATTTGCCAAAGTGGTGATGAATTTATCCCTATTTACCTTTGCTCCTGGACTAAAATCTTTTGGCTATCGTATAAGTTCCAGAATTATAGTCTATTTCGGAAAGGTGTAGAGTAATAAAATGGGAAATTCCGTCCAGTTCGGCTTAATTTCGGTGTCGGCTATAGGTGCAGGTAAACTTTGTGCATTAAATTATTTATGATAACTAACCAAAAATTTTAGAGAATTAGGTTAACAGGTATTAAAATAAAATAGTAATGTTTGTAATATTAAAATTTCAAGTAATTGCGTAAAAGGATTAGGAAAGGTATGTTTTCTGGCCTGAAGTGTCAAAATCGAAATATTGGGTAGGGATTAGTTAGGTAGGTACCGAGTTTGGCTCTGGCCTCTTTGGCTGGATCATATAAATAGGTGGTAATTTGGAATAAACTTCATATATCGTGTATGTGTATAACCTTAATAAGTATATTTGTTTAGTTTAACGCATCAGTATTTGCTGTTAAGCTGTATATAGTGTTCACAGTATTATAAGATTAGTGATAAAATGGCCGACATTCACACCAACAAAAAGATGTTCCAATAATTCTCCTTTATCAGTGAGTGAAAAAGTTATTATTTTAAATGTACATGATTGCGTAAAATACGATTATCCGAATTTTACTGTACAAGAAACTGTGGACCGATGTTCCCGAATGACTGGAGTTGGAAAGTCCACCGTTTTTAAATTATTGCAGGAGAGAGAGGCAGCAGGTCAAGTGAAACCTCTCAAGAAAAGTCCAGGCAGACCAGTAAATGTCCTTGATGAAGACACCAAAATTGTAGTTCGAAGGATGACAGTATTCCGTTTATAACTAGAAAACTTTTATGGACCACTTTAAAAAATATGGATTTTGTCTGGGAAAAGCATAACCGTAAATTACTTTTACTGGAAAGCGATGAAATTGTTTGCTGGCGACGAAAATACTTGAGAAGTATAAGCAGTCCAGAAGAGAGCAGAAGAAAATCTTTTATTTTCATGAGACGTCATAATGAAGGTTATATAGTACCAAATTGTGGCAAGGCAAAAATTAAACCAGTGCTCGCCAAGCTTTCATGGAAGGCCTGTCAGCGGGTATTAAGGTGCCTTCAGGTAAAGGGAAGAGACTAATAATCGTCCATATTGGAAGCGAAGAAAGATTTTTAATAGAAGGTTTGCTAACCTTTCCGTCGTTCGATACGGGAGATTACCACGAGGACATGAATTCGAATGTTTTTGAGGACTATTTTGGTAAAATGATAAAATATCTTCCAGCTTATTCAGTACCTAGTAGTTATGGATAACGCAAGCTATCATTCACGATGCACAGAGAAGACTCCAACTTCATCTTGCAGAAAACAAGAAATTATCGACTGGTTAACCATCAAAAGTATTGAATTTGAAGATAATTTGAGAAAGAAGGAACTATTAGCTATAGCAAATTTACACAAACATCGTTTTATGAAATATGCCGTGGAAGATATAGCAGAAAAACATAGTGTAACTATGCTGCGCACACCGCCATATCATTGCGAACTAAATCCTATAGAACTTGTATGGGCGCAAGTGAAAGGATTTGTAGCAAGACACAACACGACATTCAAAATGTTAAGTTCCGTTAATCTACTGTTTGATCAAGCTATTAAGGAAGTGACACCAGAGAACTGGCGAAAAGCAGTCCATCATGTCATTAAAGAAGAGGAGAAAATGTGTAATCTTGACCATCTGATCGATCGGACCGTCGACCCGGTAATTATAACGTCAAGAGGAGATGACAGTTCCTCAGATGACGAAGAAAATTCTTTCCTTTTTACGAATATCCTACCGGCACACCTTTGTCACACCATTTTCAGTGTTTGTGAATGGATAACAATAGGCAAAACCCATAAATTGACCCAAACCCGGGTGGTACTACCTGCACTTGATGAAAAGAAAGAATTTTGCAATGAAATCAATGCCAAATTATGAAAGTGGCTTAAATATTCGTTGGGTCACGCTGTAGTCCCTTTGCATACCTAATGAGCTTTTGTTACTCTACACCTTTCTGAAATAGACTATAATAATTGATCTCTAAAGTATTGTTATTAAGTTTACCTTAAGTATATGTTTCTATTTTTGTGTCGCATATTAAAACACTTAAATATTTTGCAGAAATATTACAATTTATTCGTTCAGAAACAACAGACATCGAAAATCTTATACCCGGAAAATATAAAAAGTATTTTAAATCACGAAACTATAAGCACCCTGCACAGCTCTTGCGATTGTTTAAGGAGAGCATTTTCCGATATGAAGAATACTTGTTTAATATCAAAAGAAAATCTCCGAAAAAGCGGAACCAATTATGTACATCATATTTTTGCCTGCGACATTAAACTGAGTGGCAAAGTAGGAGCCTACTTTTTAACTAACAGTGTGGATTTGTCTAGTTTGAGTTTAACGCTTCTTACAAGTTTAAATAGTGGATCTTGTAAGAAAATTAAGTTACTGGGTAAGTTATTTTATTTAATTTAATAGTACGTAATATAGGGTGACCCATTCTCAACGCAGGATTCAATGGCATCTAAACTGCTTAACTTTTTAATATTTGGTATATAATTTGAATGCATGAGGAATTATTCAGGGATTAATTTTGGTTTATCAGACATACTGAAATACATGGGGGCGTGTCCGAAAAAACGCTCGGACACGTCGATTGGTATTTCTAGTTGCGCATTTTTTTCAATAAAAACTTTTTATACAGGGTGTGTCATGTAACAGGGGCCAATACTAACTTTCTTATTGTAAATGCAACACCCTGTATATTATTCAATTTTTGGATTCTTCAGCAAATTTTAGACATACTTCATGTACAATATCCTATACCTATCTTCAACTGTTTCGGAAATATTAAGTGTTTTCAGATTTATTGCAAAAATCAACAACACACTAAAAAACTAATAAGTAATACTGTTTATTTCTTGATAATGTAAAAAACAAAAAAAAAACATTAATGTAGGAGATGTTGAAAATTGATGTTAAAATGTTTTTACTGGTATGAAATAAAAAAAAAGGTATACTTAAATAGTATTGTTTACTTTTGTTTAAAACGCCTGACCTTAGCAAATTGTAGTCTGTCTGCATGACACCACTTAGAAACGGCCCTGCTTATCATTTAAAACCCGCCACTGCCAACTACTAACCTAATTACCTCCTACTAGTTACTACCTACCACCTACTACCTACGTTTTTAAGGGTTTGTCTATTTTAGCTCAGCAAAAATTTAATCCCATAGATAATTTGTCTATGCTAGAAGTCAATCCATTAGAGGACAAAGATATAAAAGTTATCTATCCCTTAAATACAGTTGCGAAAAAACATATGAAGCTTTTAACTATTCCTAGACATGGAGAAGCATTAAGGTAAATATTTTTTTTTCGGTAGCTATGTTTTTGTCAAGCTTTTTTTGTAGCACTAAGCATGTTAGTACTTTTTTCTTTATGTAAAATTTTTTTTCACTCTTACAGCCTCTTTGAGTTTTCTACAACTCCCTGCAACCTTTTAGAAATAGGAGCTACAGTTCACAATGGGCAATCTATACACCTAGTGGAGTTTGGTATAGTGCCTTTAGGCTAAACATTTCGTCAAATGATCGGGACGTCGTTTTTTTTGTGTATTCCTGTTGTTCGAAGGGGAAGTTTCATCAATTTGAATCAATTTTTCAGATTTTTAAACATTGTTTGTTGCGTTTCTTCTTTAAGCAGTAGTGGTTTATTCATAACACTATTAGATCAAAGATATAAAACGCTGTTGCGTAAAAAATTAACAATCTTTAAGAATCTAATAAATTAATTTACGTTGAGTCAACCCTCTTCAAATGACAGAAGTTTGAAAATGGGCAAATGAAACGACGTTCCGATATTTTTTACGATCAATTTAGTATGTTTACTCAGAAAATATTATTGTGTTAGTTAATAAAGTATACCTATTGAGTATATTGGCCTTTAAACATTGCAAACTGTTTGGACTTCATTTTCTAAAATGACCTTTATTTGACTCGATTTTCTTATTAACAAATTGAATTATTAGTCTCAGTTCTCAATTTTATTAATTACAACCTATTTCTAACAAAAATACAATACTACTATAATATTATAATTACTCTATGTGCAGGGTATTTGATTATAATTTGATCCCTATCTGGAACCTTTATTATTAGAGATAAATTCACTCCTACAATAAAATGTCCATTTGACATTTGCATTTTTATCACTTTGACATCGATAAAAACGGTGCATCCTTTTTTATCGCGATCAAACCCTCTCCAGCTAAAAATGAAATGGTAAAAATCTCTTCAGCTCAAAATCGAGTGGCTTTTCTTTTTCATTACTCGGCAACCTGACATATTGTTACAAATTAATTTGATGCTGTCAAACATTTTTTTAGTGAAGTATTATTTTTTTTTAGTATCTATTCATGCCAAAATTCGAGAATTTCTCTAGCTAAAAATCACTCGATCTTTTTTTTAAGATCGGATAAACTTTTATTTTTTAAAGTCAAACTAGATCACTTTTGAGCAATTTAAACTCGAACAAACGGTAATAGATAAACACGCTCCAGCTTCGCTGTCGCGTTTTTATCATTTCGTTTGTTCTCGTTACATTTCTAAGCAATCTAGTTTTCGTAAAAAATAAAAGCTCTTGTGGTTTTACGTATGATAAACAATAATGCAATTTTCTTCAAATTTAGGTGGTAATTGTATGTAGGAAAACCGAAATATTTGCTACGGTAACAATTTACATTTATCATTGGTGTGCTGTTTTAGGGGGCGGAGAAGTGTCAATTTTTCGAAAAAAGTATATTAGGACTCATTTTAAATAATTTTTGTTGTCATATTTAGATTCAGCACCCCTCAATCTATATTTCCAAAAATATTAATGCAGGAATAAAACAAATTATTTAATAAATTTTATTACAAAACTTGTTGGTGTTATTTATGTGCACGTCACGTTATCTTCATTGATGTCAAAGAGTGCTTTGAAAAGAATTATTGAAGCTTGTTTTTAACTTTTGAAAGTAGCGCCATTTATCAATTTTATTAACAAAATGGCACGAAACCGGAAAGTAATTCTTCCAATTGAAGAAAAAGTTAAAATTGTTCGCTTAAATGGTAATAGTGAAAGATTGCCCAAATATTTAATCAGCGTCATCCTGATTGGGAACGAATTTGGCACAAAACCATTAGTGACATCAACAAATCGTTTGCAAGAACAGGTGCAGTTTACAAGATTTGGAACAATCCAAATGGCATTAAAACAGGGACACTAAAATTTAACGAAAAATAAATCATGAAGATGTTTGGAACGCAATAGGATTAGGGCATTTAAAATTTTTGTATACCCTGTTAGAGGGTGATATTGAACGGCGGTTTGAATTTTGTCTATGGTTGCAAGGTAACTATCTTAACGAAAGAATTTTTTTAAAAAAGATAATATTTACTGACGAGGCGACATTTACGACAAATGGTGTAGTGTCTAGCCAAAACTGTAGATATTGCTCACACGAAAATCCCCAACTTTCTAATCAATTGTAAAAATCAATGTGGCATATTAAATAACACACTTGTTGGTCCCTTTTTCCTGAATAACCCCAACACAGAAACTTTTCTAAATTTATTACAAGATGATATTGGCGATTTTTTTATGGAGTTACCTTTAGCACAAAGAGAGAATTTATACTTCCAGTTAGATGGTGCCCCCACATATACTCTCTGATAATCGGAAATTTTTTTAATGTAAAAGTGGATAGGTAGAAACAGCTCTTTAGAACCGTGGCCTCCTAGATCGCCCGATATCACTCCTTGTAATTTTTTTCTATGGGGGCCATTTGAAAAATGAAGTGTATTGTACTCGATCGCCTAACAGAGAAGAACTTTGCGTCAAGTATAGGCAAGCTTGTCGAGAAATTACTCCGCAAAGTTCAACTGAAGTGAGGGAACGGTTAAGAAGAATTGTTGACAAGTATATGTTGAACAAATCAGAATTTAAAAAATAATTTGAATTTGTTATTGTGATGAAATAAATAAGTGATAAAGCGCAATTTCGATAATAATATTTATTTTGAAGAAGAACAGTGAATTTATGAAATAAATGTGTTTTATCCTAGCGACACATAAAGTACCGGTTCCCGTCAGATCACCGAAGTTAAGCGGTGTCGAGCGCGGTTAGTACTTGGATGGGTGACCGCTTGGGAAACACTGCGTGCTCTTGTCTTAGGGGAGAGTGTAAAAAAACCATCCTATTCACGCCGGACAGGCCGGATGAGATCGGATATCTCGTAGGATGAAGGTGCCGTTTCACACTCCCCAGTCGGTAGACCGCACGATTAAGAACCGTACGGTCGATGACCGGTTCAAGATGGCCTCAGATACGCCGACGAACCGTAAAACAGTAAAATAAAATTTAAAAAAATGCCCAGTTATTACCTGCTAAAATTCAAAATGATATCTAAAGCGGTCTCAAAGATATTAAGGAAAATTTTTCAACACCCTGAATCTCAAAATCAAAGCGGTTGCAGAGATAGGGGTCAAAATATAATCAAATACCCTGTACAGTACATACTAACTTCTTAATAATCACAGAATATAAACTACATTACCGCTTACATATATATGTTTAAAATTATTTCGCACACCTTAAAAAAACTATGAAGGAAAACTGAAGCTTCTTCCCTCGGGTCTACCGCGCGGAAATAAATTGGACCTTTGGTTGGAGCGATAATCTTCATTTCTGCTGTCGTGAGAATAAGATGGCAGCTTGTAATTTGGGCTCTGGTTACTTCTTCCTCTGCTATAATAGCTGTTCGGTCGTATCCTTCCGTTGGCACCTAAAATCACAATATTGTGTTGTAAATCGCAAATATTTTCAATCAATTTTCGTCTTGGCGCTTTGACGTACATATGTATCAGTATTCCGTATCAGATCACCGTACCGTATCTCCGAGTTATGGACATCACTTATTTTTATCCGTTTCGTATCTAGGTTTGTCATGATCGCCAATCAAATCACGGCCAATTTTGAGCCAGTTCTCATAATGGCGCCTGTGGAGATGTACGAGAATTTAGCGCTGTGGTGCAGTTGCTTTATAGTAATTTACAAACTGATCAGGCAACGACAAAGGCGGTAGTGGCAAACAAATTACATGATTGCTGGACACGTCTAGACTGGCTCAATGTCGTATCCGTAGCTCCTTTGGTGATCGGAGAAAAACCGACTCGAGATGGAACGGGCCTTATTGTTTATCGTGTTCTTCCAGCGTCTCCAATGACTGCGTATCACGGCCCGTCCACATAGAGATCAAGATACCTGTCGATGATACAGATACGGTGATCTGATACGGCACAGTGCTACATATGTGGATCCGCCTATATTTGTAGAAGATCAAGACGCGGCACATCACTTGTAACTTTTAAAGCGGAGACACATTGTTCTGATACGATACCACACCATGCTATGCCACGCCATTCGACGCAACGTCAGAAGGATCTGACACCGTGTAGTTATATATTGTGTGCATACATGCGATGCTATCTCACACCACGCGACGCCATCCGACGTGGTACGAATCCTTTAGCTGGAAACCCACTACGCACACTCCACGCCACGATACGCTGCACGATGTCAGTCGACGTGTCTCGCGTTTTTATCTACATTAGTGTTGGGGAACCGTGTATCACCACTTCAAAAAAAAAAGGTTGCTAAATGCTGTGTGCGTGCAATTTGAATCTCTGCTATTTTTGGGTTGTAAATTACATAAGGGTTATAATTTGTTCAAGCAGTTATTGGCATTAAGTCACGTAGGTAGTCAAAAACGCATCGCGACGGTACTTGTAAAACGTCATTGGGACTCGAGCTTCCTATTGGACAAAAAATAGGTTGGATCGCATCGCGCGCCGGTTGAGAGAGAGAGAGACAAGAAGCACGGCGCAAGGGTGAAGCCAGCAGTCTTCCACGATGGCTCCGTGAAGCAGGTGCTCTTATGTACGCTTACTATTTTAAGGCCTTTTGGACAATTAATGGTTCCTTTTTAAGTAGAACTAAGCAACTAGCTTTTCCGCGTTATCTGACATACGAAATTGAACTAGTTACAATACCGGGACGTTTTTGTTATGTACTTTCAAGTGATAGTTAGGGAAACAATGTGAAAAGGCAATTAGTAATGTAAACGTTAAGTATCGACCAGTGTCTTTGTCGTGAATCCTTGTAACGTGCTACCATAACCTGCATTAAGGAATCAAAGCACAAGTAAACAATTGTTTTAATCAAACGAACCAGTGAGCATTCCTATAGGCCACGCACTAAAAATTAATGTAACCACTAGGGAATTAATCCAGTGCGCCATCAATGAGCATATTATATTTAACACGTTACACCACGGTGACGCCATTTTCGGTATCCGTAGTTTTTGCTGAAGTGCACGAGTGATTTTATGGAGTGCGACAGCTTGTGTAACGATTGGGATGAGATGGAGAAATGTGCTGCTGCTGTAGTAATAATAGCAAGTAAACCAAAAAGGCGATATTGAGTTCACGAAATAAATAAACAACGTTCAAAATTTGGTGTGTTCCATACCTTGGTTAAAGAGTTGGGATAAGATAAAAATCGAAGTCGATATCACATGTACTTCTCAAGTACAAAGTGCAATTGGAAAGTCAGATCCTTCAGACATAGTCCCATATTTTTAGCTTTCTTGCCTGAAATTTGACGCGTTACGTCCCGTCTATGCTTGTAAGCTTGTAGTGTGGTGTCGCGGCGGAACAGTGGTCACGAAGACGATGGAGTCATACGAATAAAATTACTGCTACTCTCTCCTTAGTTGATATGGCATTCCGAAAAATTATGCAAACCTTTTTAATATTCATGTTCACCAATAAATGTAAGCTTTCAAGCTGATGCTTGTTCATTCGGCAATACATGTGGAATCGGTCACTATTGTCATCCATTTCATGAAGCCTTATTAACGTGTCGTTGTACACTTATGAGATGCATCCAATATTATCTTACAAAACTAATAAAGCTGCTGCACTTGATCCCACGCATTAGAGGAACGACTAGTCGCTATGACTTCTAAGGCTCAGCATACGGATCGACTGGTTCGCAGCTCACAGTTTGTAGTCGCTAAGGTAGTTTTGGCAAGTAGTAGTTTAGATGAAGAAGGCGTTGCCTAGTAGGAATACCGCAAACTACGAAAAGAAAGAGCAGTACGAAGGGAATATTGGTGTCAGGAACACGCCATGGCGGGAGTACCTATTTGTTTCACCTCGTGCGTCTCTACCCTGGCTCCCTGGCAGTTGAAATACGCAGTACCAGGAATAGGAAATAACACATCTTTCCTTGAGTACCCAGCCAGGAAGTTTATAATTGTAGAATACTTCATGTTTGTTCACCCCTTCGACAAATGTTATATTAATTTCCTCGACAATATGCGCAATTGCGTGAAACTATGCAACTCAACTGTTTCGCTACCGGCAAAAGCGATCCCACACAACCAATTGGGAACTGATTTGAAATCGATCTCGTTTCGAATCTTTACTTCCGTATACGGGTAACGTCACCAACTAGTTGCGTGTTCAACCGGTCTGCAACTCTTATTGCAAGCTATTTTGTTTTCATTCAAAAGTATAACGGTGTGCACACAGAGTACATCTGACGCATCATGTCGGATGACGTGGCATGGTATGGTATCAGAACAGCTGCGCTGATTCAATTGACTTAGTATAAATGATTAAAAGCATTAATAAAAGCACCTACATATTAGACCCAAGTCTTCAAAAATAATTGCCCAGCTCTTCCAGAACCTCATTTACGCCTTGTGTCCACGTTTTATGTATATTAGTTGGGTTAAATATGCTTATGTCTTGGGTATAACTGCCCAGGTGAGGATTGGATATTGTCAGGTATTGACCAGGAGGTAAGTTATCTGAAACAATTAGTAAGATATGTATTAGTAAGAGAGATTGTGGTGTATCAGTAGGTAGAATAAGGCGAATATCCACAACGTGCCTATATATATATGTTAGCAGCAATCACTAGGACTTAATCCTACTAACCAGACGGCCTTTTATTATACGGATCTGTAATGGGATCGTAATCTTCATGCACCGGCTTGATTTCGTCACTATAAATTATATCATCAGGGTCAATTGTAGTGGTCGGCGTAGAAGACGTGACAAAAGTCGGGGTTGAAAGAACTGACGGAAATGTGGTTGGCGGTTGTGAAAAACTGGGCGGACCGTTGAAAGGGTTGCTGGGCACCGGAGCTCCTGTCTGGTAAACTGGACCGAACTGACTGGGACCTGCACCGCCTTTCGTATTGAAAAACAAACGAGTTAATTTAATATGGTATATTGTACGTCATTTGGTTTGTATCATGTACCTCCTGGGTTGAGTTGAGGCGATTGTGGCCTTTGAAAATTTGGTAATTGCGGCCATTGGAAATCATCAAAACTGGGCAAGATCGACTGAAAACTTTGTCCGATATCGGGTATCGTACCGATAAACCCTTGCAGCCCTTCCGATAGACCGCTGGCGAATTGTTGCGGAGATGGAAAGAACCCTCCAAAAGGACCTATGAATCAAATAAGGCCGTGGTTAAGAGTTCACTGACTGGTTCTCAAGGACAACGCTAGAAAAATACCCAAACAGAGTTTCAATATTTACCTGGTTGGTCATTCGAAAGGCCGTCATAAGGTTTATTTCCTCCTCCGAAAAGGCCTTGGAAAAATCCACCACCTCCTGAAAATTAGTGTTTTTTTAGTAGATCGTGTTTGTTCTCTTTGATACAAATTACCTACCCGGTCGATTTGGTCTAGGGGGTTTATGAGGTGGTCTATGGCCTCCGCCTAAAAAGTAAATCATAATGTCTCGAGGTGTTAGCTTTTAAATCGTCAATTTAACACACCTAAGCCCCCACCTAATGGAGGTCTGTGTCCTCCCCCATGGTCATGATTTTCTGTGACGGGTGCTGGATGGGCAGGATAACCTCCTCCATTACCTCCACAGTTAATTGCTAGATTATAATTATGTTCCACATTGAGAAACTGTAGGTCGAAGAAGGTTCTTCCGCTGCCTTGATTTTTTGGGTTTCTGTAACCACCACCGCCGAAACTACATGGACTGGAACCTTAAAAATATTTAAATTGTCATTGCGATTTAAATTACAATAATTCGACATTACCTTGGCTGCCAGGTCTTCTCCGTTTACCTAAACGTCTGTCTTCTGCGTCTTCACTTCCCAAGAACTTACTATTTTCTTGATAAGCGTTTAGGATCGTTGCGTTGACAAGCAGCAGTAATGATACTATATATTTCTTTATAACCTACAAATGAATAAACATAAAAAGGCATTTCCACTCTGTTTATTTAAATTATAACTGGAAAATTAAAAGAATGCATCGCCAAACAATTCAGGGGAGTATGTATACTGTTGCAAAATATATAGCTCTTAAGGAATGAACCTTTATTTCGTTCTTAGAATATAGTTTTTGCGGATGCCCATGGATTGACCAACATCTAGAATAAGTTTGAAATACAGCAGCATTTTGGCATGATTCTCCGTTTCGTCTCATCTTTTGCTCCATATACTATACATAACCATTATGGGTAATATACGGTTTCACCAAGAATGTAGTCCAACGCATGTTAATTACTATACATAACGTTCTCTTTTCCTCGAGTTTAGCGACTAATGATTTTATGCCCTTAAAACAACGTGAGTTTTTCGACTTGCCGATAACAAGCAATTTCAACTTTTCTGATCCACTCTGTCCACTCATATTGCTTGCAACCATAACTAAAATTCTCTCCTTGCTGTTTTTGCCACCAAATCATTTTTGACCTTCAAACGCTAATGTTTTGTTGGGTAAACATTTAAAAAAAAAATGCCCGTCTCATCTGCATTAAAAATGTCGTTTTCGTCGTATTGCCTGATTAAATCTGGCAAAACATTTTTTTTCCAATCCTCACTAGATTGTAAATCTGCAGAAGCACTTTCACCACAAACCGACATTATTAACACAAGTTGTAAGCCTTTTTCGTTTGAAGTTAACATTATTGTAGTCAACTTGATTTTCTAAAAGTTTGTCTTTGTTTTTTTAAAATGGTTGATAATGTGTTAGAAGGAATCCCAAATTGTTGTGCAATGTCCTTTTTTTTCTTTTCACCCTTGTCTACCTCAGCAATTAATTTTAATTTTTCCTTAAGCGTTAAACACTTTTAATTTCGTCTTGATGCCATTTTAGTCTCCCACTGTTTTGCCAAACCTGCATATCTACAGGGTGTTCCTTAATCATATGTTAGTGTTACAGCGTCTGATTCTTGGGACCATTTTTAGAAAAAAATGTCATGTGAACATATATGAAACTTTGCCTTTTAGCTTTTAAACCACAGGGTGTTACAGTTTCAAAAAACAAATAAATAATATCTTTGATATGATCCCCGATATTTGTGTGAAATTTGGTACATTCCTTCTATACATATCTTCTCCTCCTCTCTAAAAGGCGCGGAAAATTTGCTACCACAAATTCCTGGAACTTAAATATGACGATCTAACCCAACTTACCTCAGTCCAAAAGTGGATGATTTACCACCTCGACTAAATGGCGAAAATTATTTGGAACATCTGCGAAACGAATTACCAAACTTATTAGATCCCCTGCCCTTGGAACTTCGAAGAGGAATGTGGTTTATCCATGCCGGTGCTCCTCCACATTTTTCGTTAAACGTACATAATTATTGCGCAAATTGGCTAGCTCGATCACCTGATATGACACCAATGGATTACTTTTTATAGGGAACTTTGAAAACCCTTGTGTATTCTAGGCCAGTAGATACAAAAGATGAATTAAGTACTAACTGAAATTGACGCTTTGAGAAATGATGACGAAATGCTCCAAAGTGTTCAATTTAATTTTTTAAAACGTATTAATTTTTGTACACACGAAAATGGAGGTCACTTTAAACATTTGTTAAAAGCATTTTTTTTTAAATTAAATTTTTGTTGTTGATAAATCTCTTAATAACTGTTTTTACTAGAGAATAAAATTAACAACACATTTATGTAATTGTTTTTTTTTTTTTAGTTTTTAATGACAGTTATTTTAATTTAACGCCTTCGCTTCAAATTGTGTTCAATTCTTACAATAATTTAGACCTGGCCATACACGATGTGAATTTTTTAAATCCAGATATCTGAAAAACGGCTGCTCAAGTCAACTCCTACCACGTATACCTTTTTTAGGTAAAATACGTTGGAGAATAAGAATTCTTAGATACAGGGTGGCTCAAAAAAGTTCTTTCGTTTTAAATGTGTGCAAGGTAGCACCCTCTAAATTTTACAATAAAAATGAGAGCAGATTTTAATATTTTTGCACCCCAAAACCCTCCCCCTAGCCGAAGATTGTGACAATACACCAATTATTAAAAAAATTAATTATGAAAAACTAAAACCAAATTGAACTTTTGAGACTCTGTGTCTCCGAAATCATCCACTTCTGGACTAAAGTAAGTTAGGTTAGATCGTCATATAAGCATCAGGAATTTGTGGTCCCTTTTTTTCCGCACCTTTTAGAGACACTCTGTATATCAAGAGACATTTTCTGATGTACCACTTTTTTTTGTTTCTACCGGTGGCTTCTGTGCGGGGTTTCAGCGAAATATTTCGAAGAAAAAAATGGTACAAATAGAAATCAGTTTTTGATTCTTTTGTGAGTAAATAGGAATTTTGTTTCTATTACAATTCCTTTTCACACTAATTCATTAATTGCATTTTGCTTGTAATTCCCCGTTCTAACATGCATGGTTAGTAAAAATACCACACATAGCCCAAATAACACCCAATCAAAATTTCTTCGTAAATACTTAATTTACAAATTCACTGAAGTGAGTTTCCGTATAAAAATCACCTGGAAGAAAATTGATTTAGCCATGATACCTCACAAAGAAAAAATATTGCAAGCTCATTGTCATATTTCACTGTCTTGTAATTTTAATTAGTAAATTATGTTAAGTATTCTTGCGTGCCAAAATGCACAAAATTACCTTACTGTGCATCTACTACAACAGATATGATAATGTGATAATTATTAGTATATCTACAAGGGCATTCTTTTGTATGTGCCAGCTACTTGTATTTTAAATCGTTTTCCTGTCAAACTGTTTTAATGGGTAAAAATTATCATATTTTTGCCATTTTTTTTTGTTTCATCGACAAGGGTATTCTTTTATATATTTTATTGGTACTTCCAAGCTACCTGGGTATTATTATTTATTGTTCAAGCTAGTTCATCTGTCGGGATGTCGTAATTGTTTAAAATTATCATATTTTTTGTTTTTTTTTACACTCTACGCATAAAGGCCTTCTTTTAATAGGTAAGTACCAAATAAAAATAAATACGCAGGTGATAAAAATTATTCATGCAGTTAAGAAACGATCCCATTATTCTTATTCATTATTTCAATTAGTATTTGAAGCAAGCAGCTCATTGTTTGGTTATTATTGTATTTTTTTTAAGTTTAAGGTCAAACTTGTGTCAAAACAAATAAATAATAATAGGAATATACATGTGTATTTATTTCTTAATGTATACAAGCTACAATTAAATAGATACAATGGATCTTGTACGTTCATGTTTGGGTAGGCTTCTGCCTTTTACTCCTTGTTTCTAATATTAAAGGGAAATAATTCACAATAAAATAAAAATATACAGGGTGTTTATTAAACATACGGCAAAAGTTTAAGGGGTTATTTCCTGGACTATTCTAAGAGTATTTTGTCCTTTGATGATTTTTGAAAAGCCGCTTTGTTTTGGAGATACAGGGCGAGACAAATTTTCGACAATAACAACATTTTAGTACCAAAAATTAAATGTAAAGTTTCTTAATCTACAAGAACTGTTAAAATGACTGCCTCCAGCTGGCATGCAAAAATCAAATTTCTCATCAATCCAATTTTAAAGACTTTAGATGGCCCCATAGAAAATAATCGAGGGGGTTTAAGTCCGGGAATCGAGCAGGCCAATTAGCCAGTCACCCACAATTCCAAGCCAAGCGTTCAACGAGAAGTGATGTTGAAATCGACCTTCAAATACCTCATGTGGATTTTCTTCAGCCCCCACATGGTTGTGAAAAGTCCTAATTGCATTTTGAGAAATTCGATTCATCGGAGAAAAATCAGGAAATCGTTCTTAATGTATTGCTATCATCAAGTCCGTAATAGCATTACAATACAAGTACGGTAGGTACGTCTTTACCGCATGTGCGTGATGTTTAACAAAACGAGCCGAAGGCGAGTTTGGTAAATCACGCAAATGCGGTGAAGACACCTACCGTAAGTGTATTGTACGATATTTTATCTACAAGCATGTTTTATTACATCAATATTAAAAACTCTAAAAGAGCACTGTTTTAATTTACCCCGTAGGTGCCTCGTAAGTCGTTATCAACAATGCATTAACATCAGGTTGCTAGGGAAATAAATTATAGAAATTTAATAGTTGGCTTTTATATGACAGATGTAAAACTTGACAACGGAATAAACAATAATTATTTTTGTAACAATTTCGTGAAAGTGTGTTTTACGTCCTTTAAATGGAAGTCAGTAGCAGCAGTGATGATGAAATTCCGAAGGAAGTTCTGGACATTGCTAAAGCAGCTACCCTGCTTAATTTATTGCCGGATAAATCACGGCATAGATATATGAGAAGGAATATGGGCTCTTCATGGACTGGTGTTCATCAAAGAAAGTTAAAGCAATTAGTATGAAGATGTGATACTTGCCTATTTTGTGGATAAATTTAAGGACAGTAAATCATCCTCTTTATGGAGTTATTACTCAATGCTCAGATCTACTATAAGTATCAAAAATAATGTCGACATAAGCAGGTATGCAAAACTGATGGCATAATTAAAAAGGAAGTCTGTGGGATACAAAGCTAAGAAATCAAAGGCATTCTCCAAGAATGAGGTTGTAAAATTCCTTGTTACGGCACCAGATGAGTTTTTATTAATAAAGGTACTTAATTGCGATTTTTCTTAAATCTACTTTTAAATAACAACTTATTTGCTTGTTTCAGGTGGTACTCATTGTGGGCATCGCTGAGGCATGTCGCCGAGTGGAGTTATGTAAAATGAAAATTGAAGATAGTAAGGAATTTGAAACCAGCCTTGTTGTAACTGTCCCGGATACAAAGACACATGTAGATCGACAGTTCGTGGTTTACGTGGAAGGATTCTCATCAGAAATTAATAATATTTCAATTTTCAAGAAGTATAGAGCCCTTAGACCCGATCATAATGCCCATACACGGTTATTTATTGCATATAAAAAAGGAAGATGCACTATCCAACCACTGGGTATAAATACTTTTGGAAAAATACCTTATCAAATTGCATCATATTTAAAGTTCCCAGTCCCAAAGAATATACGGGGCATTGTTATCGAAGGACGTCAGCTACATTATTAGTAGATGCTAGCGGGGATATCATGAGTTTAAAAAGACATGGTGGAGTGTTGCGGAGGGCTATATATTGAAAATTCGGTGCAAAATAAAATAGGAATTGCAAAGCAAATAAATGGCGTAGAAGAATATGCAGGAGAACCTCATGTTTTAGTAAATCTGTAAATTTCAATTCTTGTGTCTCATCGGATAGTAAAACACTTCCTTCATCGATATCGTTTGGAAATGTTACAAATTCTACAATTAATATTAATATTTCTTAATTTATAAGTTTGGATTAGTTTAGAAATTTAAATATGTAAGTATTTGTTATACATAATATAATGTTTAATAGAGTTTCTTTTAAAAATAAAAAATACACTTGAATAATAAAAAAAACTTGTTTTTATAGTATGTAATTACTTACAGCACTAGTTCGGTAAAGTGATACTTCCCGCACTCAAATCAGTGCGGTAAGTAGTTACTTACCGCACGCTTGTAGATATATGAAATGAATGTCAGTCATCTTGGCGTTTGTAGAGCGATTCATGATAGAGGACTTCACTAACAAAAGTTTAACTATTAAAGACAGAAAATACAGGTCAAACAACAAAACGTCAATCAGTCTTAACAAATTCGACACATACAAAATGATCAATTACGAGACATATTCATGTTGTTCTCCTTGTCAGGGCAAATGGTGGATCGATTGCACAGGTTGTGCAAACAAAAGTACTAGATGCACATATTGACAACTATACTACTATCTTGGAGCTTTCACTGCACTAAACTAAGTCCTAAAGTTTCTCCGGTATGTTATGCTCTCTACCGCCCGTGTATACGGGGTCTTGATTGGGTTTTTACGTCAGCAATATCCTTTGACATCTGTTGTCTCATCGAAAACTTTTTGGGTCTTGTGGCTTAATTTTGAATTTTGATTCGGCTACTGCTGCTTTATTGGATGAATGCTGGTAAGCTGCATAGTTCTTAGCGCCTGCTGCATGCCTGTTAGACGATCATGGTAGTGCTTCTCTACTGTATAATCATAGTGCTTCTCTACTGTTAGAGATTTATGCCAACGGGGAGCCAATCTTTCGGCAGTTTGTATGTAGAGTTTGGTCTGGCCGTCGTATGTGAGTCCGTTATTAGTATATTGGTCGATACGTCCGTACGTCTGTAATAGTCTGTGATTATTTTTAAAAAGAATTCGTTGATTGTCGGTATTCGAAAGTCCTGATGCAAAACACGGTTCATGGTATATCTTGGAGCATTTGCGATGAGTTTCAGCGCCTTGTTTTGAATCACCTGGAACTTATTCAGCTCGGACTTACTTATATTGCACCAAGATGCTGCTCCATAAGTAAGTACCGGCCTGACCAACACCTTATAGAGGTTAACTTTGGTTCGA
Organism: Polydrusus tereticollis; assembly: GCA_963920685.1. Classification (NCBI taxonomy): domain Eukaryota; kingdom Metazoa; phylum Arthropoda; class Insecta; order Coleoptera; family Curculionidae; genus Polydrusus; species Polydrusus tereticollis. Next base: position 12,756,063 of record OY987333.1, read on the forward strand.
TTACTAAGTCTACTCCGCCTGTGAAGCAGGGGGTAGATTGAGCTTAATTGACGCAATGCTGCCTTGATTCTATTAATAGAATTTAACCTCCAATTCAGCCTTTGATCGAAGATAAGTCCCAGGTACTTCACTTCCTGACACCAATTCACTTGAACCCCACCGACTCTGAGCCTCGTTTCGGGCCGTCTAACGCGACTTTTGGTGAAAAATATGACTTTTGTCTTGGAAGGATTCAAACGAATCTTCCAATTAGAAAGCCATTTTTCCAATTGGTTTACATGGCGCTGCATACGTGTGACGACTAGCCGCGGTTCTTTAGAAGTGGAAGTTATTGCAGTGTCGTCAGCGAATAGATAAAGGTGCGTTTGCCTATCTCGCGGAATGTCATGCGTATAAATGTTATACAGCATCGGGGAGAGAGGTGAGCCTTGCGGCACTCCCGCCCTGATGTGTTTATTCAAAGAGAGTGCGTTCTCCGACGAGACTGCAAAACTTCTATTCTCTAGAAAAGAGCCTACTACCTTGATGAGGTAGTTCGGAGCTCCGAGTCTTATTAATTTCAGCAAGAGACCATTATGCCAGACCTTGTCAAATGCTTTGCTAACGTCAAGGAAGACCGCCCCCGTGTGTTCCCTTTTATTGAAACCCATCATTATGTTGGCCGTGAGCCTCGTTGTCTGCCTAACTGTGCAATGTTCGCTTCTAAAGCCGAACTGTTCGTTAGGCAGAACGTTGTGCTCGAACACAAAACTATTTATTCGAGCTAAAATCAATTTTTCTGTAATTTTTCCAAGGCTTGATAACAGACTGATAGGCCTGTAGCTTGAGGGTACAGTAGGGTCTTCGCCCTTTTTGTGAATTAGAATCACCTTTGCCCTTTTCCAGACGCTCGGGAAATGGCCTTCTTTGATAATTGCCTGAGATAGATTTACTATATTCCCCAAAGCTCTGTCAGGTAGATTTCGCAACGCCGCATTTCTCAGACCGTCAAAACCCGGGGCTTTCCTGATATTGAGATTGCTAACCAGCGTTTTTACCTCGTCCAGCGTGACCTCAGCAAAGTTTTGCTGCGGGTGAACCATGGTTTTGTATATATGTATCGTTCTGGAGACCCTCTCATCACGTAGCAGGTCAGTGGTGGGATTTTCGCTGAATTGCTCGCAAAGCTTGTCTGCGAGCAATTCGGCTTTATCTTTAGCGTTTGTGAAAGTTTCACCTGTGCCCTGGTCTTTCAGGTATGACATAGGGGCTTTAGCACCTCTTGTCAGAGTTCTGGACATGTGGAAAATTGAGTTGTCCTCAATCGACAGACTTTGGACTTTGTCGTCCCAAAGATTAGACTGCCTCTCGATAAGAAGAAGTCTTATCGCATCGGCTTCTCTGTTTGCCTCCGCTTTGATATGAGGATCTCCAGTACGATACGCTCTGTTTTTGAGCCTGTTTTTGATTTTAATACGCTGTCTAATCTCATCAGTCAAAGCCCCGTATTTTGAATATTGGGACACCTTTGTAATCGATGATTGAGCAAGAGCCTCATTTATGTCATCTGTGATCTTGCTCACCGCGTTCTCAATGTCAACCGAATTGCGGAGTAGGTGTAAAGGCTCAACGGTTTTGAGGATATTATTATATCTAGGCCAGTTGGTGCTAGTCCTAGTTATAAAACCTCGGCCTCTTTCAAGTGGATTGCCCACTTCGATCACAACCGGCACATGATCAGAGCTAAGATCACATATGACAATTGGCTGTGAAATTCGAACAGAGTTCTTAATCACAAAAATGTCCAAAATATCCGGAAGACCATGCCCAAACATGTGAGTGTGTTCCTCCGGCGGCAGAATATGATAGTTTAAAGCCTCCGAATACTCATATAAAGTGCGACCTCGGGGATTTGTAGCTCTGCAACCCCAGACTGTGTTCTTCGCGTTAAGATCGCCCCCTATAATTGTACTATTAACATTACCGAAAATTTTTCTAAGGCAGTTGCCTGAGAAACCTACCGACGGACTACAGTAAACTGATCCCAGGTAAACGCGTTTGTTATCTTTAAAATTTATTGAAATGAATGTCCCCTCGATGTGGGGACAATTATCAGGACCTGGCACAACTTGAGCCGAGATGTGCTTCTTGACCATGATCATGGTGCCCCCCCTCGTCTGCCTAGGCGATCGTTCCTGAACACCATGTAATTCGGGAAGGAGAACCTCTCTCCCTTAAGCCATGTTTCTTGGACAAGAAGCACATCCAACTCATTTCTTTCAACAAAATCAATAAGCTCGATTCTCCGATGCTTTATACTATTAATATTAATAGTAGCTAATTTGAAAAAAGCCGTCTCCGTTTGCACTACCATTTAACCAATTGGTTTTCCAAAAGTATTCATGATGGTTCTCATCTGGGTCTCCATGATCTTTGTGAATTGATTCAGGAAGCTCTGCATAGTTGTTTGCATCGCGGCCTCCATTGCATTGGGCGCAGTTGTACTTAGACCCTGTGTCGAGTTCTTGTTAATAGTATTCTTCTCAGTGCCACCGCTGGCCAATTTGCTGTTGTCCTGCTCACCCCAGCGGAAGTTGTTTCTAGGAATGTAGTTTCTGTTGTTATTTACTACATTTGCAACTTTTTTGCGCAAATTGTTGGGGTGACGCTCACACCCCATGTAATTAGCAGGGTGGTCACCCCCACAATTTGCGCATTTCGCTTTTTCCTCCCTGGGTTTAGGGCATTCGTACGAATAATGCTCATTTGCGCATTTTAAACATTTTACTGGAGCTGTACACTTGAATTGGGAGTGGCCATATAATTGACAGCGGTGGCACTGCGAGATTGTAGCACGTGCCCGTTGCGCCTCCACTCGGATAGACATACTATCTAAGGCCCTAAGGTCGTAAATAGTTTTTTCCGTACGTGGTAAAAACACTAGTACGAGGGGCAATGGAGACCCGCTGCGGGTATGCCAGCGGATTACTCTAGAGGGATTAAAACCTAAATCAACAAGATCTTTTTTGATTTTTTCCTCCGTCCAGGTTTCGAGGACGCCCCTTAGAACCACGTGTAGTTCTTTCTCGTCCTGAAACCTGAACGAATGATGGTACAATTTGTTTGTTGTTAAAAACTTAATAATTTTATTGTAGTCTGCCGGAGTTGGCGGATGGATTTTAACTCCCTCCGAAATGGTGACTGCACGACCATAGTCTACCTTGACAGACCGCAAATGCCCGGTGATATCATTAAACTTGTGTTTATCACGTATGACGATTGGGGGGACTCTAATTTTGGGTGGTTCCGAGTTCACAACAGTAAGGGTTTTAGCATTATTAAGTGCTACGCGCTCTTGTGTTGGAGGTTCTGCCTGGCTTATAACAGCTTGTTTGTCTTGGGAGACTTTTTGAGCCAGATAACTTTCCAATACCTTGTTGTTAGTCTTAGGGAGATTGGGCCAAGCAGAATCCCCAGCAACTTTTTTGATATTGTCTTTATTAGTCGAATCTGTCATCTGACGTTTGCGATTTTTTCTTGCATTTCGCTGCGTGGACCACTGTTCGTCCTCACCAGACTCAGATATGGAGTCATACTCTATATCAGAGCCGGGCTTGTCTATTTCAATAGCGTTTACGTTAACTTGTAAGCTATTTAAATTATTTGCTGTTTTTTTGTTCGTGCTGTCAGAGGTGATGTCATTGATTGTAGGAATTTTTACAGATTTATTTGAATTTAGATTGGATGTATTGTCATTATTTAAAGCAATCATTTCATTGTATTTACCTAGTTGGGCCTTTAACTCTCCGATGGTCTTATTTAAATCTTCGATTTCCATTATTCTTATAAAGCCTTCCTCCTTGACTTGTCGCATTTTACTTAACCACTCGGTCTCCTTCTCGCTCAATAACTTGCGCCATCTGGCCTCCATACGTTCCTCGATTTCTCTTATTCTTTCCTCCATAGTCTGCACGACTTGTGGGGACATTGACTCATCTTCTGATGCTGGCAGCTGAACTTCATTAGGGCGGGAGGCATCCCCCCCGCTTTGGACTTCCATGTAGTTGAAAAAAATTAATTAAAATATTTGTTTATGACTTTGACAAAACAAAACTTATTTGAATTTTTTTTGATGTTTTAACGGGAGCAAAACAATGTCACTGTCAGACAACCTCTCTCTACGGCTGTCGAAGCGCGACTTTTTTCCGCCCGTGTGGTGTGGCCGGAAGAAATATTCTCTTGTCTTATTACCATGCCCAATTTGTTTCTCGGGTGAAAAGTGGAATTTTGTTTTGAGGTTCCTCTCCATCGAATTTAAATAAAGTGTTTTTAATCCAAAAGAGAGCTATAAGAAGTATGGTGGGAGACTTATCGTCATTTATGCCGGAGGCTATTTAAAACACTTAAACTGTTCACTTTGCCGAGTTTAAACATTTTAGAAGTCCTTATGTACGTAGAAAATAATCCAAATAGTTTTTTATCCATGAAAAACGTTCATAATTATGAGACGCGTAACAATATGAACTTTGTTGTACCGGCGCATTACATAGCATTATTTGAGAGGAGCCCATTCTTCAGGGGAACAAATCTCTACAATAAGTTGCCTATTAGGGAAATCAAAAACATAGCGAGCAAAGTACTTTTTAAGAAAATTATATGTAATTTATTAATTTCTCGTGTTTTCTACAATGTTCGTGAGTATATGGATTGTGATTTGTTATCTTAACTGTAATTTAGTATATATATTTTGTAAATTTAAATATTTAAATAGTCGTTTTCCACAGTTGTCTCTGGCTGAAACTGACTTTTTCTATACCAATGTAAACGTTGGTCTCTTGAAATAAAAATTTATTTATTTATTTAAATGAAATCCACGTTTAAACTGATGTGCTTAAAAGATAGCAACGTATTTAAAAAAGAAATTATACTCTGTAAGCCTGGTGTAGTACACGATACTTTTATTTCGACTACATCAATAAGGACAAAATATTCTAAAAATAGTCCACGGAATAACCGCTTCAATTTTTGCCATATGTTTAATAAACATTCTGTATATTCAACCAAACTGTTACTCGAAGAAGCGAAAGTTCTTCACATTCGACGGATTTATATGCAAAGCATAGCTACAAGATAGTACAAGAAAAAAGATACTCTAAAAACGTTAACAGGTTCACAACGGTATATACCTCCTAACACTCATAGAGAAGTCTTTAAAGTTATTCAAATCCCGACTCTAAAAATGACTTTCTCTCCCTTGTAGAAAAATAAAAATGTAATACAAACAAATACAATAAAGCTCAAACCAAACTGTTTCCAAAACTCCTTATTGTGAATTTAGCAATCTTGATTACGACGCAATCGCAAATTTGACAAGAAAAGCCTAAATACGATAAAAAAAAAACCTTACAAATCATTATTAGTTAAATTTGTCACTCCGCTATCTTGTCTCAATCTTTATCTTTACTATATTAAATTTAATTAGAGAAAAAAAGTTAATTTTGTTGTTTATAAATACATAGATAATAAATAATTGTTTCCAATCTAAACTATCCCACCAACAAGAAATATTTCTTTGTATTTATCATACGTAAAACCACAAGAGTTTTTTTTTATCGGCAATTCCACTCATATATAAATAGTCCCATTTAAAATGTCAAAAATCGTAGTTTGCTGTCGGATAAAAAGGAAGGAAGAGGATATGTAACTTGATAAAAAAAATCGGATATATTTTCTGCTCCTCCAATCGTTACCGTGGTAACAATTGCATTTTAAACTAGTTATTAAATCATCTGTTAGGCAATTGTCACAAATACTAAATAATTGTTTAAGCTGTTTTAAAGTCGATTTTTAAATAAAAAAGTATTTTTTAACATGCAGCGGTTTGGGACAATTGACGAAAAGGAAATAAATAACGAAATAGAAAATTCCATTCCTATTCGTGGAATTGCCTTACTAAATACCATTCGAGCTCAGATTATGAGTCTGATATTTTTTATGCTTGCTATCTCATACTTACTTTCAGAAAATTTAACTCGATCTGTGTGATCGAACGCAGCTCTCGTTAAATTTTCTGAAAGTAAGTGTTCGATACCAAGCATAAAAAATATCCGGCTAAATCTGAGCTCTTATGGTATTGCTTGTGGATAAACTTTTATTTTTTACGAAAACTAGATTGCTTAGAAATTTAACGAGAACAAATAAAATGATACAATCGCGACAGCGAAGCTGGAGCGTTTTTATCTATTACCGTTTGTTCGAGTTTAAATTGCTTAAAAATGATCTAGTTTGAGTTTAAAAAATAAAAGTTTATCCCATCTTAAAAAAAAAGATCGAGTGATCTTTAGCTAGAGAAAATCACGAATTTTGGCATGAATAGATACTAAAAATAAATAATACTTCACAAAAAAAATGTTTGACAGCATCAAATTAATTTGTAACAATATGTCCAGTTGTCGAGCAATGAAAAAGAAAAGCTACTCGATTTTGAGCTGGAGAGGTTTTTACCATTTAATTTTTAGCTGGAGAGGGTTTTATCGTGATAAAAAAGGATGCACATTTTTTATCGATGTCAAAGTGATAAAAATGCAAATGTCAAATGGAAATTTTATTGTAGGAGTGAATTTATCAAGCATAAATCTTATAGGTATACAATAATTAAGAATTCCACTGTTCCTTAAAAGAAATGCCAGTAAAACTTTTTAAAAAAGAAATTAAAAAATCGTTGGCCTTTAGGACATACTATATTATGTGATAGAATATCTCAGTGACAGGTTCTAGCATTTAGTTAATTGTTTATATGTTGAACACACCTTCTGTGATTTGTATTGACAAGTACATTTTACATCCATTAATGGGACACGTACGAATAAAGGCTTTACAAATTAAAGGTCTAAAAAGGTGTTTTCACTGTCACTAAATTCAAAAGACTCTTCTGTGAAATCAACTGAAATAATAAGTGGCTCTACCGTTTTCTGCAGTATGTCCCAAATTTTTATTTCTCTTTAATTACATGTTTTATAGCCTCTCTTGTGATAATTGTTAATGCATATTTCAATAACCACGTACATCTTTTATTTTAAATGTAATGTTGTTTATTGCTATTTAGCCTTGCATTTTTTGTACCTCTACCTGCAGGTATTTTCAGATAAGTAGACAATCCTTCTATAAATGCTTGAGGAGAGTTTTGAATATTTTTATCCTGTCTAGTATGTCTGAAAGAATATTTAGAGCAATGGTGAAGAAGCCTATTATTTCTTGGAAGAGTACTTTCAGGGCACTTTATTGCCAATAATATAGTCATATTTTGCATATTTGTTATCTGTTCAATTTGTCTTCTTATAATGAATTTGTTCTTCTCTGGTCTATAGGCGTTAACTGTCTATTCTGTGTCATCACTAATGTCTAATTGTTAATTGCTGCTGTACAAAGTCCTGTACATAAACTACTTCTATCGATTAAACTGAATTTTGTTTTTTTTTTAATTCTTAAGACCAGGTTGTTGTTCCACTTTCATATTTTAGGGTCTTTTGGAAGTTTGGGTCAATATATCGTATCTATATGTAAATATATTATTGTCTTTAATGGCTGTTGTTACTATTGCCTATGCTTGCGCTGATATTATATTTAATTTTTGTATTTATTTCGTATCCTTTTGTATGTATATAACCTAGCTTTATCAACAAGATTATGCCTTATGATAATAAGGCAATTTTGAGTTGAATTGACTTGAGTTAAATAATTGACGACATGAAGACGTCATTTTTTTAAACATAATTGTTTTTATTCTTTTATTTCTGTGACATTAAAACCTTATTAATTCTATTGCTATCACCCCAACATACCATCCTATACAACACTGTGGAGTTAACATAGCCATAATAATAGGACCTACAGTAGTATATATTTTCCACTCTTTGATGAGCCAGTTTTCGTCTAATTAAAGTTCACTTTTATATCTGCCAATATCTCTTAGGTACTGCCGTCTCCAAAAAATAATATCTTGTCTATTCAGTAAGATTTACTTCCAGTTGTGTTTTTCCCAGTAAAAATTTAATTTAAATAAAGTTTGCCACAATTTTTTTCTTCCTAGCTTGGGTAAATTCTCATATTCTCTTATTATAACATTATAAATTTGATCCAAGGGATCTTCATGTTGAAATAAAAATTAGTAATTTTTCTTCTTATGCCACTATTGCCATCCTCATCAAATTGTACAGGTGTGCTTTCTGTCGAGTGTTTAAGAGGAGCTATCTAATAGGAATAATAGTAGCCGAAAAAGAAAAAAATATCTAACGCTAATATCAGACAATGATTAATTACTTATATAATTGATTTGTGATGGGCTACATGCTTGGTGAAATGGATATTACATGGCAGAGGAAATTAAAATCTTATTTGTTATATTTCACAATTATAATTCAGTTGCCTGACACGTGTCTCGACCCTTGCGTATCATTATCGAAGGAGTACAAGACAATACTAAATTATTATTGAAAATTAAATAAATTGAAATACCTTCAGGTGCCAATCTAATACTTAATAGTCTAATAACTTAGGATAAATATACAATAAACACTGTCAATAATTATGAACGAAAAAATATAATAATTATATACACAATATCATTTTCTTAATTTTATTACTTAGATATAAATACCTCTATAATCACACCTGTAACTTAGTTGTACCCTTAGCCAATACTTGAAAATTAAGGACCAAAATAACCCATAATCTGTCTGTCAATTCCCTTCTTCTCCCTAATTTTATTTTAATGACATGTTGACATGTTTACCATTACTATTACTTAGATATTAACTGTGTAACTACACGTAGAATTTAGAATTTAGTATTGTCTTGTACTCCTTCGATAATGATCCGCAAGGGTCGAAACACGTGTCAGGCAACTGAATTATAATTATGAAATATAGCAAGTAAGACTTTACTTTCCTCTCCCATGATTAATTACTTATTAATTAAAGAGGTAAAGGAAACTCTTTTGCCAACAAATTACCACTAATAAATAGAAAGGGCTTATAGTACGGAGAAAAACAGAGGCGTACCACTTTTCCTTTATCGCATTCACATTTGGTAACACGAACGCCACAGGTGAAAGCGAAGAAATTCTGCTTTACCGCCGAAATGGCATTTAATGTCATTCAGGAAAAAGAACTTAACTAAGATATTTACTTAATATCAAAACTTACATCATAATCCACCATTTTGTAATGAAGTTTAAAAAAACAAACACTGGTAGGCTCAAACACTTAATCACTTGCGCGTTCGGTAAATGCCCATATGGAACAGTTTGTTTAAAATGAATATGCAAGACTAAATTCGTAAAGGCAATTCCAAAAACGTGGGTTCCCCTAGATGCGAAGAAAGGAGAAATCTTGCAAAATGCTATTACATAAATAAATTATGTCATATTCGGTAATTTACACAATCAAGATTTGCATTATTAGGTATTTGTATTGACTTTAAAAAGTATTGCATTTTTCTTTTATCGATCGTCCTACGTCCCAATACACAACAGTCAATCCACAGAGTTTAAGGTAACACCTGAAATTCTGTGATTGCCAACATGTAGATTGGGGGTATTAATATTTCATGGGCGCATCAGCATTTTTCCCGTTCGTTATGTGGGGTAACAACTTTTAGCTTTTTTACCATTACATTACATACATAATTGAGTTGTTGTCAAATTCATTGGTTGAAAGTGAAAGTTTCCCCACAAATCAACATTATAAAAGCATGAATAATATCATCTAGTCCGTAAAACAGAACTAGGTATTCGTATGCATCCCACGTAAAATTCTGCGTTTGCTTACAGCCCATCCCACAACAATTCTTTTCTTGCGTAATATTTTATTGAACTACTTTGCCAAAATATTAAATTTTCCTTTTGCAAACGAACATGGCGATTAAAAAGATACAGATCTGACCTAGTTCAGTTTTCAAGTGGGATGATATTTATTTAATATTATTGGCCATGAAAATAGTGTATTAACCCATTAGACATAAATATCTCAGAATTTATTGGAGACGTTTCGTAGATATTTTAAAAATTAAATTATATTTGTATACCCAGTGCCTAATATTTTGTAGTCTATCGTTAGTTATTAGCCTAATATTTTTCTCAGCAACTGTTTAGTTTCTCCTATATAGCAATATTCACAATAACTGCATTGAATTTTATGATAATCGATTCTGTTTTTTTTGTTTATTTTGAAAAAAATTAAATGTTGCTTTATTATCCTCTATTTCTTAATAGTTGAGCAAAGGGTCTTTAGTCGTAAAATCGCAATAAACCTTTGGCGTGACAATAACAGGTATACCTGGTTTTAAATTACACAGGTAATGCAGGGTTGCATATTTTATTTTTGAAACAATTAAACGGCAGTTTTATAAAAGGTTTTTAACAGTTTCAGGTAAACGTTATAAAATGAAAATGCAACATGAAATAACAACAATAAAATAAAAAGGCTTTTTAAATTTATCTTAAATGCTGCAAGAAGCAATTTTGTATTAGACAAAGGAAAAATATAATTATCGTCGCCAACTATATACAAGAAGTAAGAGGCCATTTTATTTATTTGAATACCATTCTTCATATTATTTAGAGACGTTCGTTAATTATAATGCAGAGACCAAGTTTTTACTGCGAATTAAATTTTATTGAGAAATATATTTTATATTTCTAACAAAATGTAAGCAGGCCCCGTATTTATTAATGTTTAAGCGATATTTTTAAAACGCAAAAAAATTAGCTTTGTCGATTTGATAATTTCTTTCAAAAAGACAAGCCAATTTGTTCTATGCATCATTATCTCATAATTTTTGTATATTTACCAGCTGTAAATATTAACATAAATGAGATATTTGGCTTTTCAAGTAATAATAATAATAATCTTTATTCAAAAAAACTTCGGTATATTTTCTGGCCTGAAGTGTCAAAATCGAAATATTGTGTAGGGATTAGTTAGGTAGTAGATTATAAAGTTACGTTTTGCGTTTTAACAGGTACCTACCGGGTTTGGATCTGGCCTCTTTGGCTGGATCATATAAATAGGTGGTAATTTGGAATAAACTTCATATTATCGTGTGTGTGTTTACTGTGTTTGACCTTAATAAGTATATTTATTTAGTTTAACGCAACAGTATTTGCCGTTAAGCCGTATCTAGTGTTCACAGTATTATAAGATTAGAAATAAAATGGCGACATTCACACCAACAAAAAGATATTCCAATAATTCTTCACTATTAGTGAGTGAAAAAGCTATTATTTTAAATGTACATGACTGCATAAAATACGATTATCCGAATTTTACTGTACAAGAAATTGTCGACCGATGTTCCCGAATGACTGGAGTTGGAAAGTCCACCGTTTTTAAATTATTGCGAGAGAGAAAGACAGCAGGTCAAGTGGAACCTCGCAAGAAAAGTCCAGGCAGATCAGTAAAAGCTCGAAGAAAAGTTCACTCTTTTTATTTTAAAAAAGAAATACTCACCATAGATAAGATTCTAATGGGGCTTGGCCAGGATGACAGTATTCCGTTTATAACTAGAAAACTTTTATGGACCACTTTAAAAAATATGGATTTTGTCTGGGCAAAGCATAATCGTAAATCACTTTTACTGGAAAGCGATGAAATTGTTTGGTGGCGACGAAAATACTTGAGAAGTATAAAGCAGTACAGAAGAGAGCAGAAGAAAATATTTTATCTTGATGAGACGTGGATTAATGCAGGTTATATAGTACCAAATAATTGTGGCAAGGCAAAAATATAACCAGTGCTCGCCAAGCTTTCATGGAAGGTCTGTCAGCGGGTATTAAGGTGCCTTCAGGTAAAGGGAAGAGACTAATAATCGTCCATATTGGAAGCAAAGAGGGATTTTTAAAAGAAGATTTGCTAACCTTTCAGTCGTTCAATACGGGAGATTACCACGAGGACATGAATTCGAATTTTTTTGAGGACTATTAATAACGCAAGCTATTATTCACGACGCACAGAGAAGACTCCAACTTTATCTTGGAGAAAATGTGGGATCTTGACCACCTGATCGATCGAACCGTCGACCCGTTAATTATAACGTCAAAAGGAGATGACAGTTCCTCAGATGACGAAGAATATTATGATTTTTTTAATTTAATTTCTGTATAATGTATTTTTTGTATTTTATATTTTTTTATAATGTTTAATAAAAAATAAGTGTACCTAATACTATGTACATAACGCCTAAATTTTATTATGTTAAAATCAAATTCTTTCCTTTTTACGAATATCCTACCGGCACGCCTTTGTCACACCATTTTCAGTGTTTGTGAATGGATAACAATAGGCAAAACCCATAAATTTACCCAAACCCGGGTGGTACTACCTGCACTTGATGGAAAGAAAGAATTTTGCAATGAAATCAATGCCAAATTATGAAAGTGCCTTAAATATTCGTTGGGTCACTCTGTAGTCCCTTTGCATACCTAATAAACTTTAATTACTCTACACCTTTCTGAAATAGACTATTATAAAGTTATTACCCACCGACCGGCACTCATTCCGTCGGGATTGACATCAAATGAAATAAAGCCGATACGAATTTTTAAAAACAAAACAGTTTTATTTATTTTTTATAACCGTACAATTAACATGTTAAGTATTTACAAATATCTCTAAAGTGTGAATACACCACTCACACAACTGTATAAAATACAGTAAGTAAAAAATACACCTAAATTGCACAATATCGAGATTCTTACACTAATAATGTCTTTTCGAAGTTATTCACCAAGTTCGTCGCGATTTTCTAAATGAATTTGTGTTGGCTATGCACTGGTAACGACTGCCATGAAATGTTTGACAATTCAAATGTCATAGAACATATAAAAATATTTTTTTACGTGCGTGCGGGAAGTAACTATTTTACAGTTGCACTTTACCGCTCTAGTGCTGGACGGTTTTCCCATATATACTAACAGTAGTGCGGAAAGTTTTTCAAATGCCGACTTTGCGTGGTTTATTTTTTTCACGCTCGTAGAAAAAACTTTGTACCCATGTACACATGTGAAAAGTGTCTTTTTCCCTTTGCGTTGTTCTGTTAACTATAGCCGCGTGCTGAAAAGTATCACTTTCCACCCTCGTAAGGTAAATAGCTCTAGTACGTTAAGTATGTTAGTCGACAGGAGAATTAGTCAAATACAATAAACAATTTGGGGAAGTGAATGTCCAAAGCCTTAAACATTAAGAATAACAAAAAAGAATACCCACTAATGCGGAAGAACTTCACGAATTCCTTTGAGATCAAAGTTTCTGCTTTACATTAGGTGATTACTTCGCGAAGACATTTTTAGTGTAATACATCGTCATAACACTACATTAACTTTAAATTAAAATCACATACACACACTGATGACAGCTTTATTTTCTGTAACTGTTGTATCCATAACCTCGGTAGCCAAAGGGTTTTCCAAGAGAATTGGTCCTGTACCCACCATATCCAGAGTATCCTATAAAAGAAGCAAAATAAAATATTTTTTTGATTTCTGTTTCATTTCTGATACATCCAAGCCATGCACCCTGAATTCTTAAATGTATGTGCAGTATCCAGAAACGGTTGTTAAAATTTTGCATTCATTTTGTGTTTTAAATCCAAAGGTTGGAATGAAGATTGGTCAGACCGAAATAACAAAATTTTCCTAAATAAACATGTTTGTTCGAGCGAGATAACAATATTTGGCAATACTCTTCGGACACTTCCGTTAAAGTAGGATGAGATAAAAAGAAGTAAAATGTCACTGAAATTCAAATGACTCACATTGCATAATTTTTACAAGGTTTGTGTTGTTTTGAGTCATGCCGCGCTTCACTTGTAGTAATGGACTAATTAACATTGAACTTATTCAAATAAATCTTCCTAGGTGATACAAATAAAACACTTTTTACACATGATATATCATGTAAACACGTATGAATATACATATACTTAGTTATGTAGTTGTACTAGTCATATTAAATTATATATCTCAAGATTATTTATAATAAAAAATGTTTTATTTCTATCGCAATTGTTTTCATGCAAATGTGAAAAATGACCATGCTTTTAACTTCTTGGACAGCAATAGTAGGCTTATTATCATGCTGTACCTCGAAAGAGGCCCCCAATACACAGTAGTTATAATAGTAAACCCCAATTGAGAGTAACTTTTTTTTTATATAATTCAGTCTTGTAGTTTAACCAAGCATTTCAACCTATTAGGTAGCCCATCTAAGAATTTAGTCTTGTGTTACCTGAAATACTAGAGTCATATCTAGCTGTAGTACTACTATAGTACTCCGATCTTTTATTTCCTATCTCTATAACTGTCCCTCTTATTTCTGAAATATTTAAATTTGAGCAAATTGTATAAAGGAATTTGTTGTATCTTACCAGGGTAACCTCCAGAGTATCCAGGTCTGTATCCTCCATAAGCTCCTTGTCCGCCATAGCCTCCTTGTCCTCCATATCCTCCTTGCCCTCCATAGCTTCCGCCGTATCCGCCACCATAGCCTCCTCCACCATAGCCTCCTCCATAGCCCCCACCATAACCTCCTTGGTAACTGCTTCCAGGATAAGATCCACTAAATAAAATAGTTCAAAATGAAATTTAAATTTATAAATGCTGTACCCATAGACGTATTTCTTGTCCGAAGTCAATTGAATCAGCGGCATTGTAAAATATCAAAGGTCCATCAATCTGTCAAGGGTCAAGGTGGTTGGCAACTAAATTTTTTTTATTCACACCATACAAACCTTGAGTAACTGCCATGTGAATAATATGGTTGACTGTAGCCGCTGCTGTAATAGCTATTGCCGAAGCCGCTTCCACCATAACCAGCTGTGGCGGTTCCATAATGTCCACCGTACGAGGAGCTGTCATATCCGCTGCCTAAGCCGCCAAGGAGGCCATATCCGCCAGCGTAAGAGGTGGCGCAAAGGGCAGCAAAAATAAAGACAATCTGCGAAATACATGTTTAAAAGCAGGATTTATAGTTTTGGTATTAGCTGCTATTGCATACAAAAGTGTAAATAAGTAATTACATTGTTTTCAAGAAAGGATGTTGCAAAATAAGGCGACAAACACTTTAATTTTATTGATATTTATTTTAATGATGAAAAATGTGTTAGATAATTGGAAAAACAATTTAAAATCAAAGCAAATAATTAGTTTTAGTCAGAATTTGGGAGGATGTGGGCAAGGGCAATATCTTTGTTCTAAAGAACATATTTTGAAAGTATTTACATATTTAATAGCAATTGCGTGTACTTATATTATTTAGAACATGCGGTTAAATAAGAGGATGTGGTTGTTGTAGGTCTGTGTTACTAATTATACTGCAAAGAAAATTATTTTTTTTTTGTTTTTTTTTCCAATCAAGATATCAAACGTAAAAAATGTTTTTCCGGTTAAATGACCTTGGATAGCTACATTTTTTACTCGCTACATGTGCGCAATTATTTAAATGACACGTTTCCAGGACGCTGGATAGGCCGAGGGGTGCAATTATTAAGTGGCCCCCTCGGTCACCCGACTTAGGTCCTGTATATATATATATATAACCTGTATCACTGTATGCACATTGGCGGACAACAGTTTGAGCATTTACTTGACTAATACGGTAAGTTTTTAAGTAAAATTAAATCGATTTTTGCATTTTGTTGGTATTTCAAAGGACCATATTTTCTAAACGAGTCAATCGATTTTTAAAAAGTAAGCAGTGATGTATTGGGAATTAAGAACACTTTTGAATGACGTGTCACTTGACCCCATTCTCATTTGAAAAAATTTGGGGGATGACACCCCCACTTAGGGGGTTGAAGGTTTTGCTATGATTTTTGGGTCAAAAGTTGTTCCCTGACAAACAACTTGACGTGGTTTTGGCTTTTGTCGAAAAGTCCTTTCCCAGCCTGTAATGCTTTGCGGTACGTTTTCGATGGGCGCACTGTACACAGAAGACACACACATATCTATTAGATACCTAAAAGATATCTGTTATGAATATCCAGTATATCTACTGGATATATGTAGATATCCTATAGACTACTCATGGATATCCAAATATCCGCCTTTAACCAGGATATAGGGAATATCTATTGGATATATAATATATATATCTAATGGATGCCCTAATACAGATATCTAATGGACATCTTGCCTACATCTGTTAGATCTATTAGATATATCATGTATCTTCCAAAGGATATCTAATAGGTTTTCATTAAAATAATAACGTTCGCTATATAATATGGTATTGTTTTTTTAATCTGTCAGAATATTTTATTCTTAATAAAAGTTATTGCTTGTTAAAAAAATAGGTATAAAGTTAATAAACGTGAGCTTAAATATAGAGGATGTCTAGAATTTAGGAAAATGTTATTATGTCACAAAATAAAAGAAACGAATATTAAATTTCTAAGACAGCCAATTTGAAGAGTAAGTGCCAAAACACGAGGAAAACATCTTTACGAACTGTTTTGTGGGTCGAATAGGTTTTACGAAATTAACAGAAGAAGCAAAAAAAAAAAAAAATCGTAAAATACGATACTCAACTAAGTATCTATTTCTCAAAATCTCTTCAACCTACAGGAATACTTTATATAAGAATATTTTGCTTGTAGCAAGCTGGTATTTTTTAATTAGGCTGTCTCACAATGACAGTCTATAATATTTGACCCCGAATTTAGTAACTCAGAAACAGATATTTTATCAAGCAAAAACTTTTATAGACTAAAATTACATTTTTTTTTTCATTTCATTCATTATACAATAAAAATTTTAATTTAAAAAATTGGGGAAAATGTATAATTTTTTTATTTTCAAATTATTTGTAAAAAGTAATAGGTAGTAATAAAATTCATACATATTCTGATATACGTATTTTCGTGGTTTCTATACTTTTCTTTAAAGGACTTTTTTAAACTTTTAACATCCCCTAAACACATAGGTATACAATGGATCTCTAGTGGATGTTCTCCTATGTCACCGATATTCCGTGTATATAGAAAATCCATACATATCTATGAGATATCCATTAGACATTAAAGTTTTAAATTTCATTTCAGTGCTTAACTTCAGTACAAAGTTGCAGAATATTTTATAAGTTTTGTTTTTTTAGTCTTTGTATAAAATTTCGAACCATATTTTGTTTATTTAATATCCGTTAAAGATATTTCAATGTACATCTAATGAAATATGCCAAGGATGTGGACATTCAGGGGATATAAGGCTATCCACTGGATAACTAAGGGATGTTGTGTGTCGTCTGGGTATAAACTTCATCGGGAAAATTTTGATTTTAGGGTTAACAAAAATGTTCTTAGACTATATTTTTCATGATGCAACACAGTATTAAAAAATTGTTCGTATAATAAGGATTGCATAGTAAAGTTTCATTATACTGTTGACAGTGGCGTATCCACGGGGGGGGGGGTGGGTACTTCTTTATCTTCGGTAAAGAATATAGTACTGAAACCTCTTATCATTCCCAGAAAATTACTGTGGCACATTTAGAAGTATTGAGGAGAATGATTTGGATTTATTAAAAAGGAAAATTTATGAAACGTATGAAGAACTGGTTTCCCTAAAAGAGGGGCTTACCAACGACAACGACACTGCAAGAAAGAGATGAATGATTTTTCAAAAATATGTCAAACCAAGGCTCCTTCAAATAAAAGCAAGAGAATAACAATAACACACGAATACATTTGTTCCGAAATTTTAGGATAAATAGTGATATGTATGTATTTTGAAGAAACTTACAAAAAACAGAATATTTTAGAAGTATACAGACTTTTAGAATTGACAAAGAATACGTGTGTGATAAACAGAAAATGGGCATAGAGTGTTGCGTCTTCCCCCCTAATAGCGTGTATTTAATCCAATCAAACTATAATATACGGCACCAAGTAAGATCAAAAATATTAAAAGGACTAATGCATGCCCCACATCAAATACATCTGTAGTAGAATTAATAAAAAACATATTAAGTAACATTTCTGCAGACAGTTGGAAAAACTGTATACAACATGTAATTACGGTGGCAAATTCTTATATGTGTTTGAATACTAATGTTCAACCCTTAATAATAAGTTTAGATGAAGATAGTGGCACAGAACTAAATTGAGAGTAAAGTAGAATTGAGGTGCCGAAATTGATTATTGTAAAACTTTTCTGTGCACATAATGTATTTAAATCTTAAACTTAATTTTAGTCTTATATTAGTGTGCAGTCTAAATCGTAACATTGTAAATTTTAATCATAATAACTTGTAAAAATATTTTTTATATACCTTTGCTGACAACTGTAAACACTTCATTATTATTGAAATTAATTAATCTGTATTTAAGTATTTCATTAACTTTGATTGTACTTGGTTTGAAATGACTCTTTAAGCGAAAATAGAAATAAATCATTATGTGGATAGATATATTTTCAAGCCGACCCTGCACGCATTTCTTGCGGTTAGAAGATGTTGGGACCTACACAATAGTTTTATCAGGTAGGTAGTTGATTTATTGCAATAAAGGTCTACGATAGAATGTAAACTTTACTATTCAAATGAAATCACTAAATTATAATGGTTGATATAAAAATTCCATCTGGAGAATTTTGATATTAGGGTTAAAAAAAAAATATTTTTTTTTAAATTCGTCATAGACAGCAATGTTCATGATGCAACAATGCAGTATAAATAAATGGTTCGTAATAAGAAGTCAATTAATCATGATTTTTATGGTTATTTCTTTTTCAAAAGTTCGTGATCCGCTTGCTTAATTGGTGAATTACTTATTTAAATATGATCCATAAAAAAATTGTATGCTTAAGACTTTAGATTAGCTGAAAATGAGGTACTTTGGGGATAAGTTTTTAAATTTTTCCCAAAATTTAGATATTTTAACTTGCCTGGTATGTCCTTTTCTTCGTCATTTTAAATAAATAATATAAATTATATAAATATAAACGTTGAACCAATTATTGTGTGTTGTTCACTCAAGAGAATGTGATAAATTGAGAATATTTTCTTTAATTATTATCAATAATTGATTTTGTTATAAATGTGTATAATAACAAAAAATGCTTAAGGTCGGCCTTTATCTTAAATTTTGAAAGCTAATCTAAATTATGTCTAGGAAAACAGGAATATTTTCTTTGCTAAATTAAATACTTATTGATATTATTCTCTTGACCAACCGATTTAAATATGTTTTTTTAGTTGGACAAAAATCTATTTTCAACACTTTTTTACTTGCGCAACCAAAAATGATTGTAGTAAATTTACAAAAAAAAATGGTAGTTAAATTAAATGCTTAAGGGTACTTACCAAATGGTTCATTTTTACAATTTTATCCAGTCACAAAAAACTAACAATAAAAGCCCCAAGACGTGAGTTTTTATACATATAGTATTAAAGCTTAATAGTAACCTTGCACTGGGTTCTCCCACTATAGTCTGGGCTTCGGTTCATTGAAATAAGCTTATATTGTCAATGAGAATCACCTGTGACGCCTTAAGTGATCATTCAAAAAAATTTAAGATTGCGGTTAAGGAAAAAGAGGAAAAATTATGTTGTATTTTTCATTACCATTAATGAGTCACAATGTCAATAAGGTAAGGATTTGTTAGTTATGCAAAGCTGTTGAAGCTTTGTTAACACATTTTTTTTCTCCACAATATATTATATATTTTTTTAAACAAATACATGTTGATAGTAACTAATTTAATTTTTGGTAATAAAGACTTCTTCTTGTATTGTATTGTTAAGAATTTTTAAATCGTTGTAAATCTAAAACCTTCTTAATAAATTCGACGGTCATTGATTTTAACTCTCTATGTCTTTCTCTCTTTATTGAACGTTTCCTTAAATATAAAAATAATTGCATAAGTTTTTCTTTGCTAAATAAGACGTATTTGTTTTTTTAACGCATTACAACGGAAGAAGTATGTAATGTTGGTCTGGGTTGAGTCCTTTTAAGCAATTGCATTATTTTTCGACAATAAGAGGTTTTACACCATTACATAAGTGATTTTACAGGTACAGAGTGTTTCTTATTTCCGTGGGTGATTTATTAATGGTCATATTACTGCAATAAGGGATAATACAAAGGCAACCAATAGTCTTATTCTAGACTGTCCAATTCTGTTCAACCATGTGTCCCAATCCATTTTTCTGGAAAGGTGAATGTTATCTTGATACCGTCTAACAATTTTGTAGTCATATACAGGGTGATACAAATGCGAATATTTAAGTACAGGGATCTTTAAAACTGTAAGAGATACGAAGTCGTTTAAATGGGGGCAAAGTTCCAACAAAATTAACTGTTTTTTAAGAATAGTCATGCATATTCCACAAAACCTTTTCACTTTTAGAGACAGGCATCTTACACATTTTGTTGGCGTATTTTGCATTATTTGACGAACGTTTGCAACAAGTTCTTCTGTTTTACAGATGGTTTTCTAGCTCTTTTTTTATGTTGTATAGAATCTGTTTCCCTAAACAGAGCCACGGTTCTTATCAGGCAATGATAAAAAGCAGTAAGAGCGACGTTAGGAAAATCTTCATTGCATAAACGCTGATTGTATTGCTACTCACTATTTACTCTAACCCCGTTTCGAAAATACGCTTCAACCATACATTTTTTGTGCTCTTCCCTAAATCCCACTGCGTGAATTATTCCACATATTGGATAAATTAGCGATGAATCAAATTACTTATAACGACTGTTGAATATGGTGGAATAACTGATTGATTGATAATGCTGGTGTTTACTGACACCCAACAGGTATTAAACTCTACCGCTAAACAGTACAGCTTGAGGTGATAATGATTTTTCCTCGTTTCAGGAGACTGGTATAGACTGAATATATCGGCGACAGCTAAAGTACTTCCCAACATATTTCGTTTGGCTTAATGACTGCAATGAAACCCCTCATAAACTTGGCTTTCGCTTTCGCAGAGACGTATTAACCCAGATTTATTTTTAATGCCAGTTTATAATAACAATAGATAGGTACATTATTTGATTTTATTTGTTATTAAAATTAATAAACTGTCTAATTAAGGTTTTCTAGAAACAACTTAGATATAAACAGTAAGCGTAATATTCGAAATAGATTAGTACCTACATATCTATTTTACTTTAAAACAGTGTGCAGCAAGTTTATATTAAAAGTATGTCAATGTGGATACCTTGAGAATCTTCAACTAATGCGATATCTAGCTACCCTAAACATTCCAGGAAGCATTTATCTTCTGACACCAAAATGATCGTGAAAAATGTATGTGAATCGTTATTAAAGAGGGCCATCCTAAAGTAATTGCCATTAAAAATGCCAGTGAAATGACGAAAGTTCCATTATCGACGGTACGAGATACTATGCTAAAAGGACATTTTAAAAGAAAAATTCGCAAAGATACCGGAAAAATGAAGTGCGTAGATGATTGTGACAAAGATGTTATTCGCAGGAAAATATACCAAATGTATCGAGAAAATATGTGCTCACGTTAGATTCTTAAAAAACACAGTTAACAACTGCCGATTCAACGATATCATGTAGCAGGAGAAGTCTTCATCGCGTCTTGCAAGAGATGGGATTTAAGTATAAGACAATAAACAAGAGACAAATTATTATGGAGTCCGAAAGATTAAGAAAAATGAGATTTGTGTACCTCAGGGAAATAAAAAAGTTTAGATCCGAAACACGTTCAATAGTTTATCTGGATGAAACGTGGTTTGACACTCATGAGACTGTCAAAAAGGGATGGGTTGATTTAACTGAGAAATGCCAAAATCAAGCCCCTTCAATTAAAGAACAACGAATAACAATAATTCATGCAGGTTGGGAGAATGGATGGATCCCTAATTGTTTATTACTGTCGGCAAAAAATATAAAGGATTCAAGTCTGGACTGTCATGAAGATACCAACGCCGCTCTTTTCCTTTTATTGCATTTTTAACCCTATTGAACACATGTGGCATCAATTTAAATCGAAAATGAGAACTGAAAATAGCACACCTACTCTTAGTGGCAATAAATAAAGTCTTCGGTGAAATTCCAGATGAAAGTTGGAACAATTTGGTTAACCATGTCTTAAAAATTGAAGACTCTTATATAACTACACAACAAAATGAAATACATCCTCTTATTATAAATGTGGATGATAGTTATAGCGAGACTGAAGTAGAAATAGATTAAAACATTGCTACTATAAGGTATTACTATGGCTTTTCATTTAACTACAAAATCCGTTCCTGTGCAAAGCAGTATAGGTACCCCTTATTTCAATCGATTACAGTAATATAAACAGTGATGCCAGCTGGGGCCAGGTAGATTTCGCTGGTTGGCGCGCTCATCGACAGTTTTATATGGGTAATTTTACAAAGAAATTCTTTAAAAACTTATGTTTGGCAATCGAACAGGTAACGGGGTTTCTATGGGTGTTTACAATATAATAAAACTATTATTGCAGTTATTAGGTCAAACGAAATATGTTCGGATGGACTTTACCTAAAACGAAATATAATAGAAATTTACATTTGTGTAAAAACATGTTTGTTTGTTTCTATGAGAGCTGCACAAGAATTAAAATCATAACACTAATCGTGCTACTGAACAAGCCCTTGACTTACTCTGTGCTAAATGATTGTATAAACTGTTTTAAAATATTAAGGTACTTATTGTGCATTTTTATTTGTAACAATTTATCTATTTCACTAAGTTAGTTTTATACATTTTTATATTATGTTTCATTATTTAAATTCTTTAATTTTTGGTATTTAAGTTGTTTTTACCCTCAGGACGCATTTTAACTCATTTTTGTTGATTCCATCAGCAATGTAGTTCAATGCGTTCTTTTGGTAAAAATACTTATACCTAATACCAAAAAATTAAGGAATTTCAAATTTACAGCTCTGCTTTTACTCCCTTCCCACAATCCGACCGATCGAGACAATAGTTCACGGAACCGGACCACCAGTTATAGAGGCACTGACGTCGAAACAGCTGGTTCGAAATGTCTTTATGTTGTATCTATAAACTGTAACTGTAACACGCTCTTCTTAAATTTTTGAGTTCTGTGGGTATAGCGTTGTAAATGCGATTTTTAAGAGGAATAATGTAATTAATGTGTAATTGTTTTCATGTTTATTTGTAAGAATTTATTTATTTCGCTAAGTTAGTTTTATAGATTTTTATATTATGTTTCATTATTTAAATTCTTTAATTTTTAGTATTTCAGTTATTTTTACCTTTGGGACGCATTTTAATTCGTTTTTGTTGGTACCACGGGCGAGAATGTAATTTAACGCGTTTTTCTGGTAAAAATACCTATAATTCCAAAAAATTAAGGAATTTCAAATTTACCGCTCTGCTTTTACTCCCTTTCCTCGCTTCCGCGCACAATAATCCGACCGATCGAGACAATACTTCACGGAGCTGGACCACCAGTTATAGAGGCACTGACGTCGAAACAGCTGGTTGGAAATGTCTTTATATATGTTGTATCTCTCTTTACTGTATCACCGCTCTTCTTAAACTTTTGAGTTCTGTGGGTATAGCATTGTAAATGCGATTTGTAATTAACGTTTAATTGTTTTCATGTTTATAATTTTCACTGAAACTAAATTATCAATAAAAAAATCAATGGTTTGCTTTTTCTTCTGCCAGAAGTATCCCCAGACGCGTTTCGCTATATTACAGCTCGTCAGTGAGGCTATAGGTTCTGACAAAAGGAAAATCCTCTGATATTTGTGGCTTTGTAAGTCCATGTCAGGTATGCTTAAGAATTGGTGTTCTTTACCAGCACCACGAGATGGAGCCATCTGGCTTATTCATTCTCTGTTGATCCCGCTTGTTCTGTTTTAAAACAAACACCTATGCTTGTATTCCTTTTGTCAGAAGCTATAGCCCCACTGACGAGCTGTAATACAGCGAAACGCGTCTGGGGATGGTTCTGGCAGAAGGAAAAAGCAAACCCTTGATATTTTGTTAAGTTTTTCGGTTACTAAACCGACATGACGCCCAGCTTGGGCATAGCGCTGCCTATAGCGAGGACTACTGCTGTCTACAGCGAGGACTACTGCAATTCTGACGTGCTGTCTTTGCAGGAGATCCTCTGATATTTGTGGCTTTGCAAGTCCATGTCAAAGGCGCAGAGGTATATGCTTAAGAATTGGTGTTCTTTACCAGCACCACAAGATGCGGAGACATCTCGCTTCATTATCTGCTTAAATTATTAATATTTTATTAAACGTAATGCAACCTAAAACTAAAAAACCAAAAAACATACAAAAAATCAGAGTTCACAACAGCACCAACTTGCATGCATTGTGGTAACACGTTTTAAACGTATTTAAATATTAATACTTAAACACCATATAAAATTTAAAACAAAACTTTATTTAGAATAAATGGTTACAATTTAAAAAGTTTTTGGTTTGTTTCTATTTAAAGAATTTGCCTTGCTTGACCAACTGACAAAAACATAAAGGGAAGGGAGACCCACGCACATTGGTCTCCAGATGATACGAAAAAATTTGTTATTTCATTTTTGTCATTATATCCCATATCGATAACTCTGCCTGTATAATTTCTACCATCTATCGTGAAGCTGACGTTGCAGTCTAAAAGGGTCTAAAAATAGGAAGTTTGTTATAGTTAGTATGTCCTCTTCTATATGAATTTCTCCTTACTCTAAAATTTCCAATAACATTACTGCACGGTATTTCGGTTTCAGTTTGACTGTGAAAAAAAAATACCGAATATCCATTCATTATTTTTTGCGCTCTGTCCAAAACTACGCAGGGATAATAATTTCCATCTGAGTATGCTAGAAGCAAATTTGATGTCGGTTTTCTATAAAGAAGTAATAAAAAAAACATGTTTAGTCTCATTAAATTCGCACAGAAAAGCGCACACATAATATATGCTGATTTTTCTGCGCGCATTTTTCAATGCGGGTACCTACGACACATGTGGAGGCAAGTTAATTCCCACGGAGTTATCTCTAAGAAAATCTTCATTTTTTTCTCCAGTAGGTTTGGTTTCAGAATTGCCCATTTTACGTGATAATAATAAAATTCTCTTCCTGTAATAATTGTTATTCTTCTCTGGAATATTTTACACTAAAATAATTTTGTAAAGCATGATAATGAATAATGAATGACAATCTAATTAAACTAATTATTTTTAAAACTTCACATTGACAGAGTCTGTTAAATAAGTACCGGTTATCATGAAAAAAATTTCTGTTCCAAATAATAATAAAATGAATATAATTATGTGAATAGACGTACCTATGACTACTACACTGTAGTGCAACACTGTAACTAGTTGGCAGCTACCGCCAGAAAAAAATGTCAACTCAGTTGTCATTTATTTTAGGTTAGAAAATTCAAAACATCGTAGAAAAATATATTAAATTGCTTTATTTTTGATACAAAACCGTTTTTTTCCTTAAAATGCTATCACTTCAGGCCTATAACAGTAGCGATGAGGACTCTGCAGAAAAACATACAGAAAAAGCTTCAGAACCAGAACTAAACATTTTAGAAACTTTACCTGCTGAACTGGTCAAGTTTTCAGTGAAAAAAGACCTTCAGGTTTGTGCAGCACCTACTGTATTGCCACCAGCAATTGACGAGGATACGATACACATTCACCCCAATACAAAGGAACTCTCTTATAATCCAAAATATGAGGAACTTTTTGCTCCTGTTGTTGGACCTGTAAATCCATTTAAAACTCAACAGCAAGCTGTTGAAAGAAATATGTTATCAGGTATGTTAGTTTTCAGTTTAATTATTCCATAAAGATTATGTGTGTTACGAAATTGTTAGAAAGTTTACCAGTTTTAATGTCGTTAGGTCATATTGAACCAGCACATGTGAGTGAATTCCAATTTGAAAATCAAAGACGTACTTTTGCAAGTTATGGGTATGCGCTTGATCCTTCTGTAAGTACTGAAGAGCATGGCTTTACAAAAGTTATAGGCGGTTCAGAAGAAGCAAATGACAGTGATATTAAAACAGTTTTTGAAAAAACTCAGTTGAGGTTTTTGGATAAACGAAAACGAAAAAAAAATGATAATCCGGGAGACATAGAGGGATTTTTAGGTCCTTGGGGTGGTTTTGTGGGCGAGCAGAGAGTAATGAGGCCAACAGAGGAAGAACAAGCAGAGTTGCAAGAACTTGTCTCAAAGAGAACGAAACGTGGTAAAGAGACGGAAGAAAAGCAATTTGAAGAAAAGTCAGTGCTGCACATTAAAGATGCTGTGGATTATCAGGGGAGATCTTTCTTACATCCACCTCATGATGTTGGAGTTAATTTAAAATCAGGTACTATTCTCATATTATTGTTTTAACTGTTACTAATTTTTATACTTTCCAGATACTCCACCAGACAAATGCTTTCTTCCAAAATCTCACATTCATACATGGTCTGGACATACCAAAGGTGTTTCAGCAATACGCTGGTTTCCAAAAACTGCTCATTTATTCCTCTCTTGCAGTATGGACTGTAAAATAAAACTTTGGGAAGTATATAGAGACAAAAGGTGTGTTAGGACATACTATGGGCATAGACAGGCTGTCAGAGATATCAACTTTAACAATAATGGGGGCCAATTTTTGTCTGCTGGATACGACAGGTATGAGTTTGGCATAAGTATTAGTGATATAACAATATTTATTTATTTATTTATCAACGAGCAATAAGGTAAGGCAACCTTCCAGGGACATCAAAACATCACTTACACGATTTAAGCTGGGACCTAAATATAATATATTTGTAAATTTTATTCTTTATAGATATATAAAATTATGGGATACCGAAAGTGGTCAAGTAATATCCAGATTCACAAGCAGGAAAATACCTTACTGTGTTAAATTCAACCCAGACTATAGCAAGCAACATTTGTTTGTTGCTGGTACTTCAGACAAGAAAATTATTTGTTGGGATACACGTTCAGGAGATATAGTTCAAGAATATGATAGGTATGTCATCATAAATTAATTTTTTTTTATTTAAATATTTCTTAAATTTTCTTGACACTTTTTTTTATTACTCAGCTTAAAGGGCACAAAACAAGCTACTAAAACTAAAACTGCAATAACCAAAAACTCAAAAACTAGTGAAAGTTTTTCATAGCTTGTCAAAATCAATAAAAACACCAAGAAACTTTCATCCAGATTTTTGTTTCATTGGATGGTGATCCTGCAGTAGCTCTCCAATATCACACTTAAAGCCTACTAGGTGCGTTTTACTAGCATTAAAAATTAGTTTATTTGAGGCAAGCCATTGGTTGATGAACTCCAGCTCCCGACAACAATAACCTCCAGCTGTACTACTAAACATTTATTATAATTATATATATAATAAAATTTCTTCTTGTTTATTAATTATTTTAACTTTTCTTTCAGGCATTTAGGAGCTGTGAATACCATTACATTTGTGGATGAATATAGAAGGTTTGTTACTACTTCTGATGATAAATCTTTGAGGGTTTGGGAGTGGGACATCCCTGTTGATATGAAATACATTGCTGATCCAACTATGCATAGTATGCCTGCTGTTACGCCCAGTCCCAATGGTAAGTTTTAAATGAATGCTGTCTGTAAAAACATTCTATTATATTTATTGATAAATATTTAAAGTTTATACCCTATTTTTAACGCAATATATTTTTCTTACAGGAAAATGGTTAGCTTGTCAAAGCATGGACAATAAAATTGTAATATTTTCAGCACTGAATCGCTTTAAACTAAACAGGAAAAAGACGTTTACAGGTAAGTTTATCTGAGCTAACCTATTTTTGGAGTAACCATTATTTATCATTATTTTTAAGGTCATATGGTAGCGGGATATGCTTGCCAATTGGACTTCTCTCCAGATATGTCTTACATGGTGTCGGGAGATGCTGATGGAAAGTGCCACATATGGGATTGGAAAACGACGAAGTTATACAAAAAATGGAAAGCCCACGATAATGTTTGCATAAGTTGTCTGTGGCATCCGCACGAGCCCAGTAAAGTGATGACTGCGGGATGGGATGGGCTGATAAAGTATTGGGATTAAAATACAAGAAATATACAGATGTACTTTCATGAAATATTTTAATTTGGTTTTATTATTGTCAGACACAAAAGACGAAAATAAACTGTGCATATGTATATAAAATAATTAAAATATTTGAGAAATCTTCAAAGCACGGATTTGTCCGGGCTTCCAAGAGATATGGTTTCGTCAAAAAAATTGTTTTCTACATCCGTCCCAAATTTAGCCATTGTTAGTACAATTTTTCATTTTGAAAGTAGCTTGTTTTCGTTATCAAGTCCTGAAAATCCTTTTTTTTAACCATCCAGAAAATACTAGGCCGGAAAGTAAGTGTTGGGGAAACATGCATATTTGCATATGCATATCTCAAGACTAATTAACATAATTCAAACTCCTAATATTACTTAATAATTATACCCATAATCGCATCTCAGTGAAAAGTTAATAATGATCGGCAACGCCGCATTTGGGTTATGTTCTACTGTTTTAAAGAAATAAATAAAACTTATCTTTTAAAATATTATTAAAGATTTAACTGCAAATTTACGTCGCATTTAATTCGGTAAAATAATACAATAGAAAACCCTCAATAACAAAACAGCTTTGCGTTTTTATAGACCCTTAACTTGCGTTTAGCCGGTAAGCATAAATATGTGACTACGCGGTTCGATTGAAGAGCGGTAAAGATCAGTGTTCGGCGAGGCTTCTCCAATCATGACAAACGTTGACCGTAAAGATGTTGCGTAAGTGTTAGAAAAGCCAGTCAGTAGTTCCCCCCAACGAAGACTAAGGTTAGTTGTTCCCCCTATAAACCTTTATCTATGGTCAGTAGAGGTTTTAGACTTCTCTCCGTGGCGGAACGTCTTCTCCCCCTTAAGTGTGATTAGTCAGTGTGGCCATTGATTAGTTGATCGATAATAAGTCATGTGAAGTAGTAGTATGATTTCACAAATTATGTAAACACCTGACATTATCTGTTCCAATGGCATAGTTTGGTAGATTATGGAAATGCTTTTGTAAAGAAAAGTTGAGAGTGAAATTAGAAAAAAGAATCAGTGAATTACCCTATGGAGAAATAGTATTCTTTGTTGCTGGGAGTGGGATTTTAAAACCCAGGTTCTGCACAGTAAGCAAAAGAGTACTGTAATATATCTATTTACATAAAAAGTTTTGGGGGATATTTAGTATGAATGCACAAAAAATGTTTACGTTTCATTCGTGGAAAGTGTCCTTTGCTTGCTAGCCTCTTAAATTTACTGCATACTTTCTTGAACACCCCTAATACTTTGTAACCCTTAATACAATTATTATATGCCGAGTTGCCTATACCATAAAGACGCATCTTGTCGGTTTTATTCCTTCTCTCCACAGAAACAAAGTTTTTCTGTAAACATTTAATCATGGGCAACTCGTAAATTCAGAAATACTGAAACTTTTTCGATAAGAAATTTAACTTGTACAAAAGAATTTATCAGGAAATTCAAAATATGTTTGGGAGAGCATAAAACGCGAATTATTCTTTTAAATAGACGTAGATATAATATTATATCCACAGAAGCGTTTTCTGTTTCATTATATTTTTTTTTTCTAATAAGCAACGAAGACTCTAATAAGTCTATGATACGCTACTGAGAAATCTTTAGCACATGACATTTTCAGGAGTTCTCGATTTCGCCACTTGCAAAAACGCCATTTTTAGAGAGTTTTGTTTGTCATTGTCCGATTTTTGGGAAAAATATCTAATTTTTTTCAAAAAAATTCCTCAAAAATCCACCGATACAAGGGCCGAACAGTTCGAAAAAATGCCTGTGAGGGTGGACCCCACATTACCGCCACCAGCCAATTCGAAACAGCCTGGAATAACCAAAAGTTTGCTGTATAATGGGTCAAAATTTCAAGGATTTCAGAAAAGTAAAGGAAATTCCTATGAAGTTGAGGTGGTTTTACAGGTAAGTACTAATTTTTAGTTATATTCCAGTATTATAAACTTAGTAGAGGTATTGGTAAAATGTGGAGCAAGACGGTTTAATAAAAATAAGAAATCCAGGTTAGGAGACTACAAGAGAAAGTAATTTAAAAAAAAAATCATTTTTGAGTTTACTATCCCTTTGTACCCAATTTTAAGTTTAAAAATAGCCTATTGACTATATTAAATTTCCAAATTTTTATGTATCACCCAACATGTGACCTGTATGTGAAATCCTCCTTGAAATCATTACCATAATGTAACATGTACTTACCTACTATTATTATACTACAATGTGTGCAGTTTTAGTAAACTTCATGGAATTCTCTCAGTATTTAGACTTTTCTTCTTGTAGCATGTTGACGAAGAAAATTCCTACCTTTGTGGATACTTACAAATCAATGGTTTAACGGAAGAATACCCAAAATTGACAACATTTTTCGATGGAGAAATTATAAGCCAAAAATATCCTTTTCTCACGAGAAAGTGGGATGCCGATGAAGAAGTTGACAGGAAACACTGGGTAGGAAATTTCTATAAGTATTTCTTATGATAATATACATTTTACTACTGTTTTTTTAGAGTAAGTTTTCCCAGTTTGGCCAGTATGTAAAAACGTTTAACTCAGACAGCTTTGACTATAGTCAACTGGCCGATACAGACTATGTTTTTATGAGGTGGAAAGAACACTTTCTGGTACCGGATCACACAATTCGAGACATCAGCGGAGCATCATTTGCTGGTTTTTATTATATATGTTTCCAAAAATCCAAAGCTACCATTGAGGGATATTATTACCATAGAAGTTCAGAGTGGTAAGTAGTTTTTAACTACAGAGTATGACAAAATTAGTTTGATTTTGGCCATGTATGAATATTTTGTAATTCAATAATATTATAATTATTCCTATGATGGGTAAGTTATATGTAGAATACTACCTAATATTTTTTTACAGGTATCAATCTCTAAACCTTACTCATGTGCCTGAGAATTCAATACAAATTTACGAGTTTAGGTAAGGTTTTTTTTTAACTGTCGTGAAAGTGTAAAAATAAAGATAAAGTAAGAAGAGGTTAAGTACAATATATGCGCGCAATAAAGTTGCTGTTTCAAACCATTTTAACCCATAGAAATATTCTTTTAACCCTTTCTGAAAGACATTAATAAAAAAGTATTTTTGCCATAAAAATGCCAGACAAAATGTAGTTTTTTTTATTGGTGCAGCAAATACTGCTAACATTGTGTAATTTTTTGCAGTTGTATAGCTTCTTGCAATATTCTCCATAATGTCCCACCCCCTTAACCTTTTTATTTTTCATACTAGGTAAAAATGAAAATTATAAGCATGTCAGGGTATTGAAATACTATACAGGCTATCACATTTTCCTAAGTAAGGCACCCTATTTATTAATCATCCAATTTTTGGATACTACCTAGAATTCTACAATACATGTATTTTCTAAGAGCTAACATACTAATATTTTTATTTTTACCTGGCATAAAAAACAAACAAGTTAAGGGGGTGGGACATTATGGTGGATACGCCATAGGTTAATTCTATTTTTTTAAATTTTTATGGTAATCTGACTTTAGTATTTTTACCCTATATTGTAAGTGTTTTGACGTTTTAAGGAAATGATGTTTTTATTTTTAATTCTTTTAAAAAGACACCAATGATTTTTGTATTGCATGTAGCGGTACCTAATTTTCTTCTAAAGGACTGAATAATGTACACTTATTCTGTAATATTTGGAAGCTTTCTGATATTTTGTTGAATTAATTTATTATTAAAAATAACAAATATTTAATATTATTTTTGTATATTTGTGTATAAAATGTGTCAAAAACATTTGTTTTCTTTAATTTTGTTTTCACAGAAAAATATTAGAAATAAAGTTTTTATCACTTTTACTAGTTTGTTTCTTTGGGACTAAATCACTGTCTATGATTTCCAATAATTCCCAAGTATTCATACTGAGATTCAGGTATTACAAGTGATTCCCTGGTGATAATACGGGCGGCATTAAAGTCGCCGCAGAGCAGGTAGCTAACCTAAATCCCACAATTAAACTCGCCTCCGCTTAAAATATTGACCATTACCGGGACCCATAAACTTGCCTCCGCCTAAAATTTTGATCATTACCTGGACCCAGATACTAATTAATACTTAATTGGTAATAATTGGTTGCTTGGAATATTTAGGGATGTTACTTCTAAAGTGGTTTAGGGCTGATTATTTTGGTATAACTTCATCTAACTTTTTTGAATTACAACATTTTCTGTTAAAACTTTGACGAGTGCTTAGCGAGAAAAAATTATTTCAATCATGGAACCAGTCATTTCATACAATCAGCGTGGACAACCTCTTTTAGTTCTGGAGTCTGCTAATTTTGTTATAAATCGTGAGTTAAAAAGTGGAGAAACTTCTTGGCGATGTGCACATCGAAACCTGCAAGTCCAAAGTATATACAGTGGGAAGAGACTACGTGACTACTCGCAAAGTGTTAGACCATTCGCACGAAGTCGATGTTAAAAAAACACCGACAACTGATCACAGCAGGTGTCAAGGGAAAAGCTACAGATGATATTCACGGTAAGCCTTCAAAAATTATTCACCTCCAATTAAATGAAAACAAGGGCTGTTTGAAGACTTTTTCCGTTAAAGACCAAACCTACGTTCAGACTAAGTTATACAATCAAAGAAGAAAAATTTTACCACCTCTTCCCAAAAACATGGAAGAAATCTTCGACGCTGTTGAAAATCTTTCCATTAAGACAATTAAAGAAGAGGATTTTTTATTTATTAGTGATAGGTCTAATAAAATTATTGTTTTTTCTTGCTACAGTAACATTAGAACATTATGTCAAAGTGAAAAAATCCTTGCAGATGGAACATTTTCTCACTGCGCAAAATATTTTTACCAATTATTTACATTACACATACTAATGAATGGTCATTATATACCTTTAGTTTTTTGTTTACTGCCTGACAAACGGCAAGAGACATATAAATGTTTATTTCAAATTTTTTGTCGTAAATGTCAATCGCTTCAACTAATATTAAGGCCTAAAATTATTGTAATAGACTTTGAACTAGCTATACATAATGCCTGTCATTCGACTTGGAGTGAAACAAAAATAATAGGCTGTAAATTTCACTTAACCCAGGCATGGTATAGGAATATTCAAAAGTGCGGACTGGTAGATGAATATAAAGACAGATAGCGAAATTGGTCGTTGGTTACATTACATTTTTGGTTTATGCTTTTTGAATCTGAATGAAGTTGGAGATTGTTATTGCTTTGATTTAAATTCGATTCAGCCACAAGACAAAAGAGTTGAAAGGTTTTCAGACTATTTAGTTGACAATTTCATTTCTGAGGATGCCATGTTTTCTCCTGAATTATGGGCCCAGTTATCAGAAAGTATCGAGAGAAGCACCAATGCTTGTGAAGCATTTCATTCTAAATTTAACAGTAGTTTTTATAATACCCACCCCTCAATATTTACTTTTACTGATGTACTGCTAACATTCCAGACTGATACCTATATTAAACTTCAAAGTCTAAATGAGCCCGTTCGAATACGGGATCAGTCTATAAGAAAAAGGCAAACACTGAGTGCAAGTAAAATAGCAGAATATCAAAATGGCCTCTTATCTAGATTAACTTTTATCAAATGTTTGTCCTTTAGTAGAGGAAAACTAAGAGTTCTGGGCCAGGTGGTGCTGGTGGTGCTGGTGGTGCAACTAACCCGGGTGGTTCGGTGGTGCGTTTTATGATCTAACCCGGGTGGTTCGGTGGTGCGTTTTATGATCTAACCCGGGTGGTTCGGTGGTGCGTTTTATGACCTAACCCGGGTGGTTCGGTGGTGCTGTTTACAAAATAACCCGAAATTAAACCCGACTTTTTACGACCTAACCCGGATGCTTTCGCGAGGCGGCTTCTCATCTAACCCTAACTTGATCCTTAATATTTATGAACTGACCCGAGATAAAACCCGACTTTTTACGACCTAACCCGGATGCTTTCATGAGGCGGCTTCTTATCTAACCCTAACTTGAACCTGAATATTTATGAACTGACCCGAGATAAAACCCGACTTTTTACAACCTAACCCGGATGCTTTCGCGAGGCGGCTTCTCATCTAACCCTAATTTGAACCTGAATATTTATGATCTGACCCGAGATAAAACCCGACTTTTTATGATTTAACCTTAGTGAAACGCCGCTGTTAAAGCGATATAGTAAAAAAAACTCGATTAAAATTTTATCTTGTTCGCTAGACCAATTAATTTCCAAATATTATAATTAAAACATACAATCACTACACTGGCGCACCGTCAAAAATCGTGCTTGCACTATCCCAACGTACAGAGCGTCCGCTTCAGAAAATACGGTGCCGTATTTTTTGCGCCGAACGCTCTGGAGGAACACACTCCGATTTGCAAGTACATACACGCTTTGTCGCGGCAAAGCTCGCCGTCAAATTACGGCCACTCTTTTGCGGTACCGCTTTGTAGGAAACCAAAGCTTTAGTGAAACGCCGCTGCCCCAGAACTCTGTCCATATTCCTCTACTGTGTTAATTTATGCGGGTAATAAAACCGACAAGGGTCGGATCGGCCTGCATACTTATAGAGGTAAAAAAACCGCTTTAGAATGTTTTTGGTATATCTTTTTTAGATAATTTTGGGGGAAATAATTTGCCTGAGATGCCAATTAAAAAAGCCTACATTTAATTGTATTTTAGATTCTTGAATTTTGTACATGGATTAAAAATCTACTATTTCTTGAAATTGTATACATTATGTTAGATAATTATTAATATAATGTTATTAAGACTTTGTAAATATCTGTAAAAACTGTTCTAAATCGTGTCATTTCTGAAAATTGTATACTGAGTGTTTAGAATTTAGTAAAAAATTAAAAAAATGTTTTAATGTTATTAAGACCTGTGAAAATTTGTAAAACTGTACAGAATTGTATTATTTTCTGAAAATGATATACTGAGTGTTTAGAATTTAGTAAAAATTAAAAAAATGTTTTAAATTTGTTAAATCATGTGAAATCTTGTATAAAATGACTAGAACCGTTCTTAATCATGTCATTTCTGAAAATTGTTTACTGAGTGTTTAGAATTTAGTAAAAAATTAAAAAAAAATGTTTTAACGTTATTAAGCCCTGTGAAACTTTGTAAAAAATGACTAAAACAGTCGCAAATCGTCCTATTTTCTTAAAAGTGTATACTGAGTGTTTAGAATTTAGTAAAAATTAAAAAAAATGTTGTAAATTTGTTAAATCATGCGAAATCTTGTATAAAATGACTAGAACCGTTCTTAATCATGGCATTTCTGAAAATTGTATACTGAGTGTTTAGAATTTAGTAAAAAATTAAAAAAAATGTTTTAACGTTATTAAGCCCTGTGAAACTTTGTAAAAAATGACTAAAACAGTCGCAAATCGTCCTATTTTCTTAAAAGTGTATACTGAGTGTTTAGAATTTAGTAAAAATTAAAAAAAATGTTTTAAATTTGTTAAATCATGTGAAATCTTGTATAAAATGACTAGAACCGTTCTTAATCATGACATTT
Source organism: Polydrusus tereticollis (assembly GCA_963920685.1). Lineage (NCBI taxonomy): Eukaryota > Metazoa > Arthropoda > Insecta > Coleoptera > Curculionidae > Polydrusus > Polydrusus tereticollis. Next base: position 12,791,681 of record OY987333.1, read on the forward strand.
CTGAAAATTGTATACTGAGTGTTTAGAATTTAGTAAAAAATTAAAAAAAATGTTTTAACGTTATTAAGCCCTGTGAAACTTTGTAAAAAATGACTAAAACAGTCGCAAATCGTCCTATTTTCTTAAAAGTGTATACTGAGTGTTTAGAATTTAGTAAAAATTAAAAAAAATGTTTTAAATTTGTTAAATCATGCGAAATCTTGTATAAAATGACTAGAACCGTTCTTAATCATGGCATTTCTGAAAATTGTATACTGAGTGTTTAGAATTTAGTAAAAAATTAAAAAAATGTTTTAACGTTATTAAGCCCTGTGAAACTTTGTAAAAAATGACTAAAACAGTCGCAAATCGTCCTATTTTCTTAAAAGTGTATACTGAGTGTTTAGAATTTAGTAAAAATTAAAAAAAAATGTTTTAAATTTGTTAAATCATGTGAAATCTTGTATAAAATGACTAGAACCGTTCTTAATCATGACATTTCTGAAAATTGTATACTGAGTGTTTAGAATTTAGTAAAAAATTAAAAAAAATGTTTTAACGTTATTAAGCCCTGTGAAACTTTGTAAAAAATGACTAAAACAGTCGCAAATCGTCCTATTTTCTTAAAAGTGTATACTGAGTGTTTAGAATTTAGTAAAAATTAAAAAAAATGTTTTAAATTTGTTAAATCATGCGAAATCTTGTATAAAATGACTAGAACCGTTCTTAATCATGGCATTTCTGAAAATTGTATACTGAGTGTTTAGAATTTAGTAAAAAATTAAAAAAAATGTTTTAACGTTATTAAGCCCTGTGAAACTTTGTAAAAAATGACTAAAACAGTCGCAAATCGTCATATTTTCTTAAAAGTGTATACTGAGTGTTTAGAATTTAGTAAAAATTAAAAAAAATGTTTTAAATTTGTTAAATCATGTGAAATCTTGTATAAAATGACTAGAACCGTTCTTAATCATGACATTTCTGAAAATTGTATACTGAGTGTTAAGTATTTTAGTTGAAAATAAGATCATAAATCATCTATACAAAACAAGCGCCCCTTATGGATTTGAACGAAAATCATAGATTCGACTATTTTCATGAAAAATAAATCTAAGTACGGAATAATGCAGGAAGATTATCTATTTTCTTGGTTTAGAAAGTGATGTAGTTAAGATTTATAACTTAGGAATAAATAAATTATTATTAATCTTTTCGACCTATTTCTCTTGCATATTTAATTTCTTTGATAGTAAGAACTAATCTTTTTATTTTACAAAGTAAAAAAAAAAAGCTAAAGATCGGCGTTGTCAGTCAGGTATAAGAACTGATTTAACACGATGGTTTTTGTACAAACGTTCACATACAATTGTATGCTTTTTAACCGATTGTGTCGGAAAAAATGACGATTTATAGATTAGATATTTAGACGAAGAGCTAACCTTCTCAATAAAGTATTGATTATTGCCCTGCTAGCTAGACAACACTTTTTATGTTAGTCAAAAAAAATTTTTTTTTTCGGACGCTATTACAGATTTCATCGTTAACTAACAAACATTAAGACCAAAAAATTAGCGTGCAAGATGAAATGTATAGGTTCACTTCATTTCTACATTATTTTACAACTCTCAATCGCATTAAAAACAAGATCGAATAAAAAATAACTTATGACATATGGACGAAAAATGTTTTTCGGGCTATTTAGGTTAGCGACCGCATTACGTCTGAAATACTACATTTTTCGAGCTTATAACATAATTTACTATTTTAACGTTAAAATAGGGGAAATGATGTATCGAAGTGGGTACTTTTTTTTGTCGGTCACGAGATTATAGTTTCTTTTAAAATGAGCTCTAATATTTACAACACAAATTATCCTTTAAGCCACATTAGTTTAAAACTCATCTGTCGCTTTCCCTCTATTGTGAGTTTGATTAAAGTATAGCGTAGTATATATTTAGATGAATTTCGTAAATGTTGAATACTTTCAAAACTGAAAAAGCCGCCCTTTGCAATAAATATCTCCGTAGAGTTAGGTACCCTGCAGATTAAGGGTATTTCAGCGGATAATCATATACAAATTCAAATACCTCATTTGTTTCGGAGCAGTAACCATCAACTTTTACACCATTTAAAACAGCTTCTTTACCATTAGCAGCATGTAAGATGTTGATTTTTCTGTGATTCTCGGTCCAAAGTAACCAATCTATGGCAATTTTGCTCTGCCTGTTTCTCCATCGGTATCCATTTTTTGGTATGATTCCTATAGTATTAGGCTTCAAAAAATGTCTTCTAAAAATTGTATTGCATGCTGAAGCAATAGTTGTAGCTTCAGTAAATGGACATACATTGGTAGTTTGTATAAGTTGTTCCCTAAACTTTAAACATGATTGCGCAAGGATTTCGACATCCGATACGCAGTAGTCTACCAGATCTCTTTGCATATCGAAACCATCATTTTCATGTTCTACAAACCATTTAAGAAATTTGGCTCTGTCTTCTTCTTTCATACTATCTGAGGAGTAATATTGAATTGATGGTAGAGGTCCTATATAGTTTTCATTTGCCTTTGTATTAAATAGGTGCGGGAAGTAGCCTTTTTTAAAAATATCCTCAAGTCCAAATGCCTTTGGTAGTTTGGCTTAAGGCATAGGGAAATAGTTAAGTGAGTCGATAAATTTTACATTTTCAAGTTGCATCGTAATTATTTTGGTACCTCTCATGATTAACTCAGGTGTAAAATCTGTCTTTGTCATAATGTAGTTTAATATAAACTGGTGATCAAAAGCCTGACCATTATGGGCTATTACAATAATTTCTTTAAAGTTTTTCCTCATTTGTAACAAATGGTTAGTAAATGTTCCCGCTGGGTCTATACCTCTGACTTTTTGTAACTTTAGACCACATTTTTTTTTTTTTTACAAGTATCTGCTTCAGAATCCATGCACTCATCGCAGTATTGTTTGAAAACACAGAGATTGACTTGATGTAAAAACGTTGAATTTTCCAATAGTTTGTCTTGGCTCGTCTCTAAATCGTAGAATACAAAAAAGATCATCTTTAATCTTAGGTTTTCCCTTATCAGGCCGAATATAACATAGATGATCCTCGGATGCATGTTTATTACAAATTTTACAATAAATTTCACCACATGCATGTGCTCTTTTGGCTTTAATGGTTTTTAAACAAATAGAACATAGTTTAATTTGTTCGCATACTGTAAATTTGCCTGACGAATAATCCTTTTTATGATTTTCGTAACAGTTTTGACTTCTAAAAAATCATAGACAGTCCTGGCATTTAATTTTTATTGCTATTTCGCAAGCAGAGGCTTGCTGACATGCCTGACAGCTTCCACCACATCGGTGCTCATTTTTGTGATCATATGGGACGTAACACTTTTCACAAAAATAGTTAGAACAAAAAGCTGCTGTCAGCGATGTAATTACATTAAAATGGCTTTTGTAATGTAATAAGTTCAGCCGTTTATTGCTTTCAGTTGAACCTTCAAATATAATATTTCGTCCTTTTGATCCATAGCTATAAACAACTAATTTATATTCTTTTAGATGATTTTGAAATTGTATTAACTCGGGAATTCCACCTCCTGCCTCAGGAATGCTAATTTTAGCTCTCTCCAACAATGATCTTGTTCTTTCGGTTTGAATTTTACTAATATCTCTTCTAACCTTACTGAATTCGGGATCTCTTTTATTATGGGCAATGGCGACTACCAAAGCACGTGGTAAACACAGGTTATCGGTATTTTTAATACTTATAATACCTCGTCGCTTGTCGCATTCCTCGTGAAAGCTGTTATAATTTTTTCCTCTTCCCCCACCAACAGGTAATCTAACAGTTGTCACACTAAGACAAAATGATTCTGTATTAAGACCTGCTGAGTTTGACTGATAAATGCCACTTATAACACTCCAAACATCTTAAAAGGTTATGTCTTTAGCTGCTTTGAAGCGAATCTAACCTTCTCCTCGGTTGAAGTCTTTAGAGCAAAAACTAAAAGCCACACGATCTAAGGGTTGTAGGCCTTCTGTAGCGTTTTCCACCCAACCAACTGGTTCAACTCCCTGTGGAACAGGTTTTAACTTAAACTCTAGAGTGCGTCCTGTAAGGTTAAATTCTCGTAACTTTTTAACAACGTCTTTAACAATAATAAACTTCTCCATCTTTCTTTTTTTTTTGTTGTTTTATAGTCTACTATCTACCTACATAAAAAAAAAAAAAAAAAAAAAAAAAAAAACAAGTATATTTTCATATTTTTATCGGTCTTAAGTTCGATTTCAAAAGCACACTCCCACTTTTTGATAATTTCACAGTCTAAGCACATAGATCTTATATTTTTTATTTACGATCAATTCATCTTTATTCGCCAATCGTCTCAAACGAGTCTGCTTTTGAAAGTAATATAGCCTTAGTATTCAGAAAATATTAATGATATCGGAGCCTAAAACATCCTTAACACTAAAAAATCATTGTGTTTCCTAACAAAACCCATCATCTTGTCTATTTAGCTTGCTTTCCTATTGTTTAGCAGGTTAAATAAAATTATTATTTCGCTCTTTTTGTCTGTACTGAATCGTTAGGGGAATACGATTCTAGTCCTATAAGAGAGACAGTTAAAATTTATGTAAGCAATCAGAAATCCTACACTATGAGCTACTTAGTTAAAATTTCATATTTCCTTCCTGGATCAGCTAAAATTTGTGTTGTGTCGGTCAAAATTGATAAAATACGAAAAAAATGCTAGATACATTTTATCATGACTTTCTATCTAATACCATCTTATTTCAAGGTATAATTCGGTTGTCAAAATGAGAATCTAAAAAATCCTCGTGTTTCCTCACAAAACCCATCATCTTGCCTATTTAGCTTGCTTTTCTATTGTTTAGCAGGTTAAATAAAATTATTATTTCGCTCTTTTTGTCTGTACTGAATCGTTAGGGGGATACGTTTCTAGTTCTATAAGAGAGACAGTTAAAATTTATGTAAGCAATCAGAAATCCTACACTATGAGCTACTTAGTTAAAATTTCATATTTCCTTCCTGGGTCAGGCAAAATTTGTGATGTGTCGGTCAAAATTTATAAAAATACGAAAAAAATGCTGGATGCATTTTTAGCGTGACTTTCTATTTAATACCATCCTATTTCAAGGTATAATTCGGTTGTCAAAATGAGAATAAAATAATCTTCCCATGGTTTATGTCATCTTAAAAAAGTCAAAAGGTTATATTCTGTAGAGGGTCAGATACATTCAAATTTAAAAATTTTCTCCAAGAAGAATTTTAAGATAGTATTATAGTAAATAAAAATTCTATACCTCCAATATTTCTTGGAAACATATCGTGTTCTAGCGACATAACCCAAAAGTACCTCTATTCAGAAACGCATCGTACTTTTCTTGTCAAACTTGACTTTGTTGTAATGTTGTATGCAGAGCACTTTGAAAACAAAAATTAGATTAGAAACCGCCGCCTCTTAAGGTATACTTTTTTAGGTCTTACATAGGGTACACTGGTATACAGAACAAATGTCATCTTTAATTGTCTCATTGTCCCATCCATTACATTATTATAATCTTAAAGCACCTGTTACCAGCATTATCTGTTTTTATGGTTTTCATAAAACATAGCGATTACCGATGAAAATTAAACGAAAACTTAATAAATAACTTTTTTTTCAACTGAAATAGACTGATTTTCGATGGAAAAATGTTACTTATAACTAAAAATGAATATAAGACATATACGCAATGATATTTAGAATAAATCAATCTTTTCTAAAATTACTATGAAATATTCACAAAATCGTTTCGTTATAACCAAAGTAGCAAGGCTTGCAGATTTCATATAGAGTTCAAACGCGATACTGGGATGATCTTTTTTTTTTTATATTTTTGTAGGATAATGCACCACTACGTTGTAAGTACTTGAGAGAGGACTTTCTTGAAAAATCCTCAAATTTCTCTGCAATTTTGTTCCTTCTAGAGTTAAATTCACACAGAAAACCCCGTATTCTTATCTTTCAGGTTGGTATATTAAAAAGGGCTTATTAGTATGGTTTAGAAAACAAGCAATATTAATTAACGGATGTTTTTTCGTCATATGAAGAGTTGAAAAATTTTTTTTTTTCCACTCCAATGGTTGCGATGCAGAGAGTCGGGTTTCATCATAATCTTTCAGGGTAGCTCAGGTTTGATTGCATGTAGAGAGTCGGGTTTCATCATAATCTTTCAGGGTAGCTCAGGTTTGATTGCATGTACTAAGGTTAGTGCTCCTTGCAATCGGTTTCAGGTTTGACGCGCCCCCCTCAGGTTTGTTCAGGTTTCTCAAACGTTTGAGAAACCTGAACAAACCTGAGGGGGGCGCGTCAAACCTGAAACCGATTGCAAGGAGCACTAACCTTAGTACATGCAATCAAACCTGAGCTACCCTGAAAGATTATGATGAAACCCGACTCTCTACATGCAATCAAACCTGAGCTACCCTGAAAGATTATGATGAAACCCGACTCTCTGCATCGCAACCATTGGAGTGGAAAAAAAAAAATTTTTCAACTCTTCATATGACGAAAAAACATCCGTTAATTAATATTGCTTGTTTTCTAAACCATACTAATAAGCCCTTTTTAATATACCAACCTGAAAGATAAGAATACGGGGTTTTCTGTGTGAATTTAACTCTAGAAGGAACAAAATTGCAGAGAAATTTGAGGATTTTTCAAGAAAGTCCTCTCTCAAGTACTTACAACGTAGTGGTGCATTATCCTACAAAAATATAAAAAAAAAAAGATCATCCCAGTATCGCGTTTGAACTCTATATGAAATCTGCAAGCCTTGCTACTTTGGTTATAACGAAACGATTTTGTGAATATTTCATAGTAATTTTAGAAAAGATTGATTTATTCTAAATATCATTGCGTATATGTCTTATATTCATTTTTAGTTATAAGTAACATTTTTCCATCGAAAATCAGTCTATTTCAGTTGAAAAAAAAGTTATTTATTAAGTTTTCGTTTAATTTTCATCGGTAATCGCTATGTTTTATGAAAACCATAAAAACAGATAATGCTGGTAACAGGTGCTTTAAGATTATAATAATGTAATGGATGGGACAATGAGACAATTAAAGATGACATTTGTTCTGTATACCAGTGTACCCTATGTAAGACCTAAAAAAGTATACCTTAAGAGGCGGCGGTTTCTAATCTAATTTTTGTTTTCAAAGTGCTCTGCATACAACATTACAACAAAGTCAAGTTTGACAAGAAAAGTACGATGCGTTTCTGAATAGAGGTACTTTTGGGTTATGTCGCTAGAACACGATATGTTTCCAAGAAATATTGGAGGTATAGAATTTTTATTTACTATAATACTATCTTAAAATTCTTCTTGGAGAAAATTTTTAAATTTGAATGTATCTGACCCTCTACAGAATATAACCTTTTGACTTTTTTAAGATGACATAAACCATGGGAAGATTATTTTATTCTCATTTTGACAACCGAATTATACCTTGAAATAGGATGGTATTAAATAGAAAGTCACGCTAAAAATGCATCCAGCATTTTTTTCGTATTTTTATAAATTTTGACCGACACATCACAAATTTTGCCTGACCCAGGAAGGAAATATGAAATTTTAACTAAGTAGCTCATAGTGTAGGATTTCTGATTGCTTACATAAATTTTAACTGTCTCTCTTATAGAACTAGAAACGTATCCCCCTAACGATTCAGTACAGACAAAAAGAGCGAAATAATAATTTTATTTAACCTGCTAAACAATAGAAAAGCAAGCTAAATAGGCAAGATGATGGGTTTTGTGAGGAAACACGAGGATTTTTTAGATTCTCATTTTGACAACCGAATTATACCTTGAAATAAGATGGTATTAGATAGAAAGTCATGATAAAATGTATCTAGCATTTTTTTCGTATTTTATCAATTTTGACCGACACAACACAAATTTTAGCTGATCCAGGAAGGAAATATGAAATTTTAACTAAGTAGCTCATAGTGTAGGATTTCTGATTGCTTACATAAATTTTAACTGTCTCTCTTATAGGACTAGAATCGTATTCCCCTAACGATTCAGTACAGACAAAAAGAGCGAAATAATAATTTTATTTAACCTGCTAAACAATAGGAAAGCAAGCTAAATAGACAAGATGATGGGTTTTGTTAGGAAACACAATGATTTTTTAGTGTTAAGGATGTTTTAGGCTCCGATATCATTAATATTTTCTGAATACTAAGGCTATATTACTTTCAAAAGCAGACTCGTTTGAGACGATTGGCGAATAAAGATGAATTGATCGTAAATAAAAAATATAAGATCTATGTGCTTAGACTGTGAAATTATCAAAAAGTGGGAGTGTGCTTTTGAAATCGAACTTAAGACCGATAAAAATATGAAAATATACTTGTTTTTTTTTTTTTTTTTTTTTTTTTTTTTATGTAGGTAGATAGTAGACTATAAAACAACAAAAAAAAAAGAAAGATGGAGAAGTTTATTATTGTTAAAGACGTTGTTAAAAAGTTACGAGAATTTAACCTTACAGGACGCACTCTAGAGTTTAAGTTAAAACCTGTTCCACAGGGAGTTGAACCAGTTGGTTGGGTGGAAAACGCTACAGAAGGCCTACAACCCTTAGATCGTGTGGCTTTTAGTTTTTGCTCTAAAGACTTCAACCGAGGAGAAGGTTAGATTCGCTTCAAAGCAGCTAAAGACATAACCTTTTAAGATGTTTGGAGTGTTATAAGTGGCATTTATCAGTCAAACTCAGCAGGTCTTAATACAGAATCATTTTGTCTTAGTGTGACAACTGTTAGATTACCTGTTGGTGGGGGAAGAGGAAAAAATTATAACAGCTTTCACGAGGAATGCGACAAGCGACGAGGTATTATAAGTATTAAAAATACCGATAACCTGTGTTTACCACGTGCTTTGGTAGTCGCCATTGCCCATAATAAAAGAGATCCCGAATTCAGTAAGGTTAGAAGAGATATTAGTAAAATTCAAACCGAAAGAACAAGATCATTGTTGGAGAGAGCTAAAATTAGCATTCCTGAGGCAGGAGGTGGAATTCCCGAGTTAATACAATTTCAAAATCATCTAAAAGAATATAAATTAGTTGTTTATAGCTATGGATCAAAAGGACGAAATATTATATTTGAAGGTTCAACTGAAAGCAATAAACGGCTGAACTTATTACATTACAAAAGCCATTTTAATGTAATTACATCGCTGACAGCAGCTTTTTGTTCTAACTATTTTTGTGAAAAGTGTTACGTCCCATATGATCACAAAAATGAGCACCGATGTGGTGGAAGCTGTCAGGCATGTCAGCAAGCCTCTGCTTGCGAAATAGCAATAAAAATTAAATGCCAGGACTGTCTATGATTTTTTAGAAGTCAAAACTGTTACGAAAATCATAAAAAGGATTATTCGTCAGGCAAATTTACAGTATGCGAACAAATTAAACTATGTTCTATTTGTTTAAAAACCATTAAAGCCAAAAGAGCACATGCATGTGGTGAAATTTATTGTAAAATTTGTAATAAACATGCATCCGAGGATCATCTATGTTATATTCGGCCTGATAAGGGAAAACCTAAGATTAAAGATGATCTTTTTTGTATTCTACGATTTAGAGACGAGCCAAGACAAACTATTGGAAAATTCAACGTTTTTACATCAAGTCAATCTCTGTGTTTTCAAACAATACTGCGATGAGTGCATGGATTCTGAAGCAGATACTTGTAAAAAAAAAAAAAATGTGGTCTAAAGTTACAAAAAGTCAGAGGTATAGACCCAGCGGGAACATTTACTAACCATTTGTTACAAATGAGGAAAAACTTTAAAGAAATTATTGTAATAGCCCATAATGGTCAGGCTTTTGATCACCAGTTTATATTAAACTACATTATGACAAAGACAGATTTTACACCTGAGTTAATCATGAGAGGTACCAAAATAATTACGATGCAACTTGAAAATGTAAAATTTATCGACTCACTTAACTATTTCCCTATGCCTTAAGCCAAACTACCAAAGGCATTTGGACTTGAGGATATTTTTAAAAAAGGCTACTTCCCGCACCTATTTAATACAAAGGCAAATGAAAACTATATAGGACCTCTACCATCAATTCAATATTACTCCTCAGATAGTATGAAAGAAGAAGACAGAGCCAAATTTCTTAAATGGTTTGTAGAACATGAAAATGATGGTTTCGATATGCAAAGAGATCTGGTAGACTACTGCGTATCGGATGTCGAAATCCTTGCGCAATCATGTTTAAAGTTTAGGGAACAACTTATACAAACTACCAATGTATGTCCATTTACTGAAGCTACAACTATTGCTTCAGCATGCAATACAATTTTTAGAAGACATTTTTTGAAGCCTAATACTATAGGAATCATACCAAAAAATGGATACCGATGGAGAAACAGGCAGAGCAAAATTGCCATAGATTGGTTACTTTGGACCGAGAATCACAGAAAAATCAACATCTTACATGCTGCTAATGGTAAAGAAGCTGTTTTAAATGGTGTAAAAGTTGATGGTTACTGCTCCGAAACAAATGAGGTATTTGAATTTGTATATGATTATCCGCTGAAATACCCTTAATCTGCAGGGTACCTAACTCTACGGAGATATTTATTGCAAAGGGCGGCTTTTTCAGTTTTGAAAGTATTCAACATTTACGAAATTCATCTAAATATATACTACGCTATACTTTAATCAAACTCACAATAGAGGGAAAGCGACAGATGAGTTTTAAACTAATGTGGCTTAAAGGATAATTTGTGTTGTAAATATTAGAGCTCATTTTAAAAGAAACTATAATCTCGTGACCGACAAAAAAAAGTACCCACTTCGATACATCATTTCCCCTATTTTAACGTTAAAATAGTAAATTATGTTATAAGCTCGAAAAATGTAGTATTTCAGACGTAATGCGGTCGCTAACCTAAATAGCCCGAAAAACATTTTTCGTCCATATGTCATAAGTTATTTTTTATTCGATCTTGTTTTTAATGCGATTGAGAGTTGTAAAATAATGTAGAAATGAAGTGAACCTATACATTTCATCTTGCACGCTAATTTTTTGGTCTTAATGTTTGTTAGTTAACGATGAAATCTGTAATAGCGTCCGAAAAAAAAAATTTTTTTTGACTAACATAAAAAGTGTTGTCTAGCTAGCAGGGCAATAATCAATACTTTATTGAGAAGGTTAGCTCTTCGTCTAAATATCTAATCTATAAATCGTCATTTTTTCCGACACAATCGGTTAAAAAGCATACAATTGTATGTGAACGTTTGTACAAAAACCATCGTGTTAAATCAGTTCTTATACCTGACTGACAACGCCGATCTTTAGCTTTTTTTTTTTACTTTGTAAAATAAAAAGATTAGTTCTTACTATCAAAGAAATTAAATATGCAAGAGAAATAGGTCGAAAAGATTAATAATAATTTATTTATTCCTAAGTTATAAATCTTAACTACATCACTTTCTAAACCAAGAAAATAGATAATCTTCCTGCATTATTCCGTACTTAGATTTATTTTTCATGAAAATAGTCGAATCTATGATTTTCGTTCAAATCCATAAGGGGCGCTTGTTTTGTATAGATGATTTATGATCTTATTTTCAACTAAAATACTTAACACTCAGTATACAATTTTCAGAAATGTCATGATTAAGAACGGTTCTAGTCATTTTATACAAGATTTCACATGATTTAACAAATTTAAAACATTTTTTTTAATTTTTACTAAATTCTAAACACTCAGTATACACTTTTAAGAAAATATGACGATTTGCGACTGTTTTAGTCATTTTTTACAAAGTTTCACAGGGCTTAATAACGTTAAAACATTTTTTTTAATTTTTTACTAAATTCTAAACACTCAGTATACAATTTTCAGAAATGCCATGATTAAGAACGGTTCTAGTCATTTTATACAAGATTTCGCATGATTTAACAAATTTAAAACATTTTTTTTAATTTTTACTAAATTCTAAACACTCAGTATACACTTTTAAGAAAATAGGACGATTTGCGACTGTTTTAGTCATTTTTTACAAAGTTTCACAGGGCTTAATAACGTTAAAACATTTTTTTTAATTTTTTACTAAATTCTAAACACTCAGTATACAATTTTCAGAAATGTCATGATTAAGAACGGTTCTAGTCATTTTATACAAGATTTCACATGATTTAACAAATTTAAAACATTTTTTTTTAATTTTTACTAAATTCTAAACACTCAGTATACACTTTTAAGAAAATAGGACGATTTGCGACTGTTTTAGTCATTTTTTACAAAGTTTCACAGGGCTTAATAACGTTAAAACATTTTTTTAATTTTTTACTAAATTCTAAACACTCAGTATACAATTTTCAGAAATGCCATGATTAAGAACGGTTCTAGTCATTTTATACAAGATTTCGCATGATTTAACAAATTTAAAACATTTTTTTTAATTTTTACTAAATTCTAAACACTCAGTATACACTTTTAAGAAAATAGGACGATTTGCGACTGTTTTAGTCATTTTTTACAAAGTTTCACAGGGCTTAATAACGTTAAAACATTTTTTTTAATTTTTTACTAAATTCTAAACACTCAGTATACAATTTTCAGAAATGTCATGATTAAGAACGGTTCTAGTCATTTTATACAAGATTTCACATGATTTAACAAATTTAAAACATTTTTTTTAATTTTTACTAAATTCTAAACACTCAGTATACACTTTTAAGAAAATAGGACGATTTGCGACTGTTTTAGTCATTTTTTACAAAGTTTCACAGGGCTTAATAACGTTAAAACATTTTTTTTAATTTTTTACTAAATTCTAAACACTCAGTATACAATTTTCAGAAATGCCATGATTAAGAACGGTTCTAGTCATTTTATACAAGATTTCGCATGATTTAACAAATTTACAACATTTTTTTTAATTTTTACTAAATTCTAAACACTCAGTATACACTTTTAAGAAAATAGGACGATTTGCGACTGTTTTAGTCATTTTTTACAAAGTTTCACAGGGCTTAATAACGTTAAAACATTTTTTTTTAATTTTTTACTAAATTCTAAACACTCAGTAAACAATTTTCAGAAATGACATGATTAAGAACGGTTCTAGTCATTTTATACAAGATTTCACATGATTTAACAAATTTAAAACATTTTTTTAATTTTTACTAAATTCTAAACACTCAGTATATCATTTTCAGAAAATAATACAATTCTGTACAGTTTTACAAATTTTCACAGGTCTTAATAACATTAAAACATTTTTTTAATTTTTTACTAAATTCTAAACACTCAGTATACAATTTTCAGAAATGACACGATTTAGAACAGTTTTTACAGATATTTACAAAGTCTTAATAACATTATATTAATAATTATCTAACATAATGTATACAATTTCAAGAAATAGTAGATTTTTAATCCATGTACAAAATTCAAGAATCTAAAATACAATTAAATGTAGGCTTTTTTAATTGGCATCTCAGGCAAATTATTTCCCCCAAAATTATCTAAAAAAGATATACCAAAAACATTCTAAAGCGGTTTTTTTACCTCTATAAGTATGCAGGCCGATCCGACCCTTGTCGGTTTTATTACCCGCATAAATTAACACAGTAGAGGAATATGGACAGAGTTCTGGGGCAGCGGCGTTTCACTAAAGCTTTGGTTTCCTACAAAGCGGTACCGCAAAAGAGTGGCCGTAATTTGACGGCGAGCTTTGCCGCGACAAAGCGTGTATGTACTTGCAAATCGGAGTGTGTTCCTCCAGAGCGTTCGGCGCAAAAAATACGGCACCGTATTTTCTGAAGCGGACGCTCTGTACGTTGGGATAGTGCAAGCACGATTTTTGACGGTGCGCCAGTGTAGTGATTGTATGTTTTAATTATAATATTTGGAAATTAATTGGTCTAGCGAACAAGATAAAATTTTAATCGAGTTTTTTTTACTATATCGCTTTAACAGCGGCGTTTCACTAAGGTTAAATCATAAAAAGTCGGGTTTTATCTCGGGTCAGATCATAAATATTCAGGTTCAAATTAGGGTTAGATGAGAAGCCGCCTCGCGAAAGCATCCGGGTTAGGTTGTAAAAAGTCGGGTTTTATCTCGGGTCAGTTCATAAATATTCAGGTTCAAGTTAGGGTTAGATAAGAAGCCGCCTCATGAAAGCATCCGGGTTAGGTCGTAAAAAGTCGGGTTTTATCTCGGGTCAGTTCATAAATATTAAGGATCAAGTTAGGGTTAGATGAGAAGCCGCCTCGCGAAAGCATCCGGGTTAGGTCGTAAAAAGTCGGGTTTAATTTCGGGTTATTTTGTAAACAGCACCACCGAACCACCCGGGTTAGGTCATAAAACGCACCACCGAACCACCCGGGTTAGATCATAAAACGCACCACCGAACCACCCGGGTTAGATCATAAAACGCACCACCGAACCACCCGGGTTAGTTGCACCACCAGCACCACCAGCACCACCTGGCCCAGAACTCTTAGTTTTCCTCTACTTCCTTTTTGAATAATGCTCATTAGGACAGTTTCATTATATCTTTTATTTTGACATTTTCGCCAAAATTTTAATTAAAAAAATTAATTAAAAGTCCAGTATTGTGTTGAAATTGCAAACGTTGTTTATATTTAAGTTAAGTTTTTTTAGTTACGACTAAATGTATATGTATCTATGTACATGTAATGTAATGTTGTGGATAATAAAGCCTGTTTGAATTTTTTAAAGTGACCAATGTGTTTTTTTTTATTTCTCTAAAAATAGTTCCAATTTAAAAAAAGAGTCTTCTTAAAATAAAGTAATCCATAAAATCAGGTAATATGATCATTAAAATCTTGCGGCGGGTTCAAAGACATTTTGGGCGGGTTTAATTGTGGGATTTTATTAGGGACGAAGGGTTGGAGGCGACTTTAATAGTTGACCTTTCAATGGGTAATTTATTTTCAAAGCACCTTTCTTATCTGTAGGCGAGTTTAATAACGACCGATAATACACATACCCATGTGATTCCCAAGGATTGAATATGTAGGTATTTAATTCCTTTTATTTTATTATAGTAAAGTTGTTGAAGAGTTTTTATTTGTTGTTCTGATTCTTTAATTTTTTTTTTGTTTTCAGTAAATTTACTGGTTTTTACTCTTATTAGGGGCAATTTGTTTTTTATGTATTTATTTTTTTACCTACATATTACAGATAACTAAAATCACAAATTTTATTAAACTAATTGCCAGTGACTCATTTTTACCGGGGTGCGCAAGACGTAAAGGGAACGCCAATTCCAGAGGCGTGTCATTTTAAACAATAATAAAATAAAAAATATATGAATTTTTTGTTTATTATTTCATATATTTACATTTCCTATAATAAATATAATTAAACTGAAAAATAAATTAAGCTTTTACATTTGGTGATCTAATGAAGTAATTAGTGAAACTAAATTACGCAGGTATAAAATCTAAAAAGAATATGGGGATCTTGTGCGCAGTACTTGTTCGAATCTGTGTTTGTGTTGCAAAAAAGGGCAGTCAGATATGTGTGTGGCGCTAAGGTTCGTGATTCTTGTCGCCCTTTGTTTAATAACTCAATTTTACCTCTGCTGTATATTTATCCTTGAAACCGTCTGCTTAATGTTTAAAAAATATCAAAATGAGCTGTCTATCCCCACCAATTATAATACACGTCAATCATTTCTCCCAAACTTACCAATTCCACGATCTAGCCTATAATTAAAAAATCTTTAATTTATGGCGGAAAAAAAATCTTTAATCACTTACCACTTCATTTGAGAAAGCAACAGTGCCTGGGGAGGTTTAGGAGACTAACCAAAAAACTATTACTAGAAAAAGTATATTACACTCTAGATGAGTATTTTGACGACATCTTGAGATGAAAAATGATCACGTAAGCTAACTCAACTATTTAAATTTTGAAATTTTTTTTACTATTCTTTACTTGTTTTCTAATATATTTATTAATTTTATGTTGTTTTGACTTTAACGATTTAACCATGTCTCATTTCATTTAGTGTTGTTGTACTCTTGTGTTCTGTTTGTTATCACCTCGCTACCCTTGTACATTTAATTATACCTTTGTCAACAAGATAGATATTCTTTGGACAATAAAGGATTTTTTTGATTTGATTTGAATAATAAAGCAACGGTATATGCTATTTTCATAATGTTTTTATTATACTACATAATAATAGAAACATATAATAGTGAATTAAGGGCAAAACCTAAACCTAAATTATAAATGTTTATAAAGTTCCTAACTATTGTGACCTAATGAACACTAATTGATAATAATTTGACAAATTATTTTCCACGCCCACATTAAAAAGTGTTATGATGACAATACGTTACAATTTTAAATTCATTATTTACCATTACAGCGATTATTCACTATTGCCGATGAAAACATTTCAATACTGTCGCTACTGCTGTCATCTACAGGATTTATAGTAATAGGTTCTACCATGACTTCAACGCCTACATCAAAGTCCCACATTTTTTTTTCTACGCCCTCGAGATGTAGGTAATACGCACTTATGCCAATCTGCTGCTTGTACATTCGCTATTGCCGTTTTTAACAGATTCTTTAAGATCTTTTAATTTAAAAGTTTTATTTTCACGCGCCACTTCGCCTTTTATTTGTGCCCTTATAAGCTCGATTGAATTTAGTTCACAATGGTCAGGCGGTAAACGTAATATTGTAACACCTCGTTCACGAGCCATTTCATCCACTACATATTTCGTAAAATTTGTGAAGTCGAGCAACTGCACTTTTAGCATTTTTTCGCTAAATGCAATATTTTTTTTTCGAGCCAGTCGACAATCATTCCTTTTCGCCACGCAGAAGTTTCCACCCGACGACTGTGGACTGTGGTATGGTACATTATCCATCACGATTACCGACCCACGTTCAATACGCGGTAAGATGGATTTAAACCAATCTTCAAATACTCCCGAGTTCATATCCTCGTGATAATCACCGGTTTTACGAGATTCAAACACGTTTAACCCACCTTCAAGAAAACCATAATCACTCCCGATGTGGGTTATAATTAACCGACGACCTTTTTCTGAAGGAGCTTTTAATCCAGTGGACAGTTCATTGAGAAAGGCGTTACGTGCATCTTTAATGTTGAGATCTTGCCAAATATAATTCGCAGTATGTCCTTTATTCAAGCATGTCTCGTCCATAAAGTAAATTCTTTTCCCTGCACAGCGATATTGTTGTATTTCTTCTAGATACTTTCTATGCCACAATACGATTTCTTCCTTTTCCACCAAAAGACTTTTGCGATTTCGTTTTAAGAATGGAAAATTCAATTCTCGTAAGTGTACGCATTAGAACTATTCGTGAATTGTTTTAACTTCGGCAGAATTTTTTTTAAATTCGGAAGTTCATTTCGAAAAAAATGCATGCACTTTCCGACGAATGGCTAACCTTGTTTGCTGATCAATAAAAATCTTTTTCTGCCCTTTTGTTTTCTTCTGATCGGACACTTTAGTATTCCTATTGTCCTTGATAGTTCTATAAACAGTACGGCAAGATGTCTTAGTCAATGTGGCACAAGTTCTGCTGCATCAGTGAATGATATTCCTTTGTGTGTACTTAGAATTCCCTCATACACATTTTTTACCATTGTGCGCTCCCCAGGTTTTAAAAGACGTCGTTTTGTAACTTGTTGGCTACTATCACTTGAAGAATTCGCCTGCATTATAATATTTGCTGTTTTGAATAACCACCAAAATAATAAAACTGAATTGCTAATATTCTCTTGATTGAAACTTGTCTACGACACTGAACGTTGGTTAGAGGCGATAAGAAAGCGTGCGAGCGCCTTTAGGCATGGATTTTTCCTACCTGCGTTGCCAAATTAAGTAAAACAGGTACCGTAAGGTGAAAAGGCTCTTAATGACATGCAGATTTCGAGGCAAGGGCCTAGCGACACTTAAAGCACCGGTTCCCGATCACCGAAGTTAAACAGTGTCGAGCGCGGTTAGTACTTGGATGGGTGAACGCTTGGGAAACACCGCGTGTTCTTGTGTTAGGGAAGAGTGTAAAATGAATCGACATCAAAACCATCCTATTCACGCCGGACAGGCCGGATGAGATCGGATATCTCGTCGGATGAAGGTGCCGTTTCACACTCCCCAGTCGGTAGACCGCACGATTAAAAACCGTACGGTCGATGACCGGTTCAAGATGGCCTCTGATACGCCGACGACCGTAAAAAATAGTAAATAAAAAAAAAAGGACATGCAGATTTCGGTAAATTTTAGGGAAATTTCAGTGAAATCTGTTAAAACTTGGCAACATGTAATGACCTATTTATGCACAATCTTCCCAAGCGGTTTGGATTGCTTTTATTTTACTTAAAAGTGGGCGAATCAATGTTAATTATTTTCGCCGCACACCGTTAATGGTTATATGAACAGTTTTTCCAATTATTTTGAGACCGTAGATAGGTATACCTACTTTTGGCGCTAATCTATATCGTTTAGTAAGTAATATAAAGAAATAACAAAACTAAACAATAAAGTATCAAATAAAATAAATAAATATTAGATACTTTGTTTACCACTAAAAGATTTACTTTTATTTTATGTTGAAATACCTTTCAAAAATATTTCATATTGAATCTTTTTTTGAGTAAATTAACAAAAAGAGGAATAAAAACGGTTATAAATTTATTCAATGTAACTTGCACTTATAATTAACTATTATGTTAAATATAAATTACTCTGAAAAAAGTTAGTTCCTAAAAATTGAACATAAGAGTTAAAATAACTTTCTATTTTAAGGTAGTTTTCAAATTGACTATGAGATTTTTTGACTAACACGGCCAGATTTTCTAACAGGGTAATTTCCAGGTGATTGGCGCCTGATTTTCTCATTAATTTCCATGCGATTCCCACAAAAATGTACATCGAATTCCTTCCTACTAGTGGTTGGACCCCTCAACAAAATAAAACTTCAGCATTTTTATTCTTAAAAATGTATTTCTGCTTTTAAAATATGTATTTTTATAAATAGAATAAATCCTAATATGTGACTGCGATATTTACATATATCATAAAATGAAAATAACCTAAACAAAACCTCACTGGCTTTGCCATACTCGACGAGTTTTTTGACAATTTTAATGCGTAGACTGGAAAAGTGTCAAAAAACAAGTTCTTAAATCAAAAGCTTAATAATTAGCGCTAGCTAATGGGTAAGAACTAAAACGTTCTTATATAAATAGTTTCAATGGTATTTTTTTTAAGGCGAATAGCCACCCAAGAAAGGAAATAATTCGAGATACGCTAGCTCTATTCCATAGTGATATAAAATGTGCTCAAGATGATTGTTGGAGACTGTTAGTCCGTATGATGGTTTATGGTTAGTTTTTTTTAATGAATATTGCGGTACAAACTCGATGACAAATGGTTATTACAGGCAGCCGCTTAATGGAAAGAAAAGAGGAAGTGTTGCGCCAGCATTAATTTAATAAGAGAGAGAAGATGCCTTGTCTAGTCATACGCTGGTTTTTCCTCCCAGGTAGTTGAACCCTTATCAACCTAAGTAACCTTTACACCCTATTTTTTCTTTATCTTAATTTCTGGTAAATATTAATCTCTGCATATGTAAACCTAAGCACAGTGTATCAATTATCTTAAGGATGATAATAGTATGTGTTTTCTATGCTGCTTCATAGTGTAGTCGGTTGAAACAGAAGAGCTACAAAATATCTGTCAAATTTTACTCCGGGCCTGCTTCTCTTAGCTTTAAAACCACAAAGAACCACAATATAAGTACCTATATGCTAACCTGCCTGAAAATTTTTTATTGTAATTTGATAAGATACAGAAGGTAGGGGCCAGTACAGACCTGGCTAAGATTGAAGTTGACGAATGAAACTTTTTAGAGTCTAAAATCCATTGTAAATCCACGATCCCTCTGGTGGCCAATTGCTTGAACTAATAGCTGTCATGC
Source organism: Polydrusus tereticollis (assembly GCA_963920685.1). Lineage (NCBI taxonomy): Eukaryota > Metazoa > Arthropoda > Insecta > Coleoptera > Curculionidae > Polydrusus > Polydrusus tereticollis. The sequence continues at coordinate 12,811,716 of OY987333.1, forward strand.
CCGGTAGTGTAGGCACGGCAGATATAAGATTGTTGTATCTGCCGTGGTGTAGGTAAATGATCGGGTGAACTGGTCGACATCTAAGCCAACTAATCTTTTTGATGTTGCTAATCCGTACACATAAAAGATGGCGATAGTACGCGGCAAGTTGAAGTCTATTACGAATTTGTTCAATTTCGTGCTTGGTGGGTACCAAATATTTAAAAACAAACATGTATTTTGCAGTTTTATTTTGGCAAGAAGTCACCTGGATATGTGACTAGACCAATGGGGCAAGTCAAATTTAAACATTTTACTTTAGTTCTATGATCCGTACATTTACATACGGACATCAGGTGGTTCAAATTTTGGAGTTGATTCTCGTACCTGAAAACGTACTTCGCAAGAGTTTTTAGGCAAAAAAATATCACTGTTGTGTGTGTCGTTCCGTTCCTAATTAATCCCCTAAATTTAAAACAAGAATTTTCGATTTTGTTCGATTTATTGGTACCTAAAGATGGACATGTGTACCTACACCCTTTATTTAGGTCTAATTTCAATATGGCGGCCATGGAAGATGCTACAGCTGATTGTAATAACCATCTGCCAGATCTGTATACGGGACAATTTAGGGTCGATGGAACATGAACCCAGTTAACGACATGCTCTATTCAGTTTAAAAAAATTTGGCATTGGAATGTTGTCGCTTCTACTATAAAGTAGCAGCAACTTTGATATTTTAAACGGAACACCGTATATATAAACTAATTTTTTTAATCTCTTTTAGTTTCTTACATATTAATTAATTTCCATTTTTTTTTCGAAAAACACTTCCTGAAACAAATGCTGATATTTTTGAACTCTGAAATATTAAGCCACTGTAATTTGGTTGAAAGTTAGACAATACCCGGTGTGTTCATACGCTGCGACAATGCTTGACTGCAATATACAGGGTGGTTTAAAAATACAGGTAGATTATCAATTTGAAAAAATGTTTAAAGCATATATATTATCTTTCTAATATACCGCCCTGTATATAATTACTGATTTGGAAAGCTTTGTTCTTCATTTATGTATACGAGTATACCTATGTACTTAACTATTCAAGTTTTTGACGTATAAGCATTGATTTGTAAACGTTATTCCTTGAAATAGTTTACTGATTATTACTAATACAATTATTATTAAATAGAATACAGTAGAGTCTCGCTATAGTGAACATATACTATATAATGAACTATTTCACTCCATTGAACACACGAATATTAACATCAACCTCTCTCAAAATGGAAATTAATTAATATCTCGAAAACAGTACCTAACATCTAGTAAGGAAAGTTGTTAAGAATCTAATAGAGATCCCAAAAATAACTGTACATATAAGGTGTTCCGTTTAAAATATCAAATATGCTACTATTTTCTAGTGGAAGCGGCAACACAGCATTGTCAAAGATATTTAGGACGGGTAGCGCTTTTTGGAGCGGCCTTATAATTGGTGCGTTTGAAACACCTGATGTTTCATCCACTGTTTTATAGAACAATAGAAAGAAATATATCTTTTTGATACCGAAAAACCTTTACTACTGCCATTTTCACTTAACAGTAGATGACAGAGAAGATCTCGTTTATCACTGTCACTTGATATACATGATATAATATTAAATTATATTAGACATAATTATAAACTATTCTAATTTTACAAATAAAAACTGGTTATAAAAATATCACAGAAATTAAACATCATCTAAATTTTAAATTATAACATTATAAATTAAGGAAAAAACATGATAAGTATCACAAAAATTTTTGATGCATAATTTACATTTATTGTTCAAAGAGAGGCAGTGAAAAGCAATATTATAGTTCAGTCTCTTAAACAAAATATGCGCTTTGAAAAGCTGATTAATGACAAAAGTAAATTAAAATCTGTTGGCCATGAGGTTAAATTAATCTTCTTGATTTGTAAAAATTATAGGTCTAATTTTACACAAAGAAATTCGGATAATGTACGTTGGACAATTTGCGTTTCAACTTTTTGACAAAGAGTTAAAAATCATGTGCCTATAATGTAAAAAATATATTATAATACATAAAATATTGCACATTGGGCCTCAAATGACAACTTAACAATAAAAGCTTTTCTAATTATTGATATGAGAATTTTTGTTTGAATATTTTTGAATTATTTTATACAGGGTGTCCCGTAAGTACCTTCTAATTTCTGGGGAGCATATACAGGAGGTCAAAACAACCCTAAGTTTCCAGCCCCAAAGTGGTACCCAGCGATTTACTTTTTTGTCTCTAACTTTTGAACCGACTTGTATAATTTAATGAAATTTTATTGTTTTATGAAGGCCATAGCCATTAAACCATACTACAGTAGATGTTTTAAATCGTCGGGGACGTCAGAAAATTTTGACCGGTTTCATTTGACTGAAAACTGATTTTTTAAATACTCTGGTTATTCCTTTTTAGAAAATGTACTCGTAATTTATTTTGATAAAACTGACGGTTTTTGAGGTAAACCGGTTTTTATGCGAAACACTCAAAAGTTACTAATGCCGGCTTTATAAGAGATGGCATAATAAACTCACACAATTTACATTTTTGGGTTGATGAAAATCTGCACGCCATAATTCAAAACAAACACCAACAAAGGTTTACGGTAAATGTGTGGGCTGGCATTATCTGAAATAACTTCTTCTTCTTTTGTATTTGAATGGCATAACACATTTAAACATTCAGAGAGGCTTTACGCTGTTTGCCGACGGCCCCCGTTCAAGTAGTGTCGAACTTCTGGAAAGGACCATAAATGATGATCTGTGCAGGGTTAAGGAATAGTGTGACTCAAATTTTCTCTGCCTCAATATTAATAAAACCAAAATACTACTTTTTGATTTTAACATGTATGTCAGCCTTCATATAGAAAATGATGAAATTGAAAACAAAACGGTAGTTAACTTCTTGGGAATCTTTATCGATAATAGGTTGAGGTTTGAGGAGCACATTATTGGGCTGAGTAGCAAGTTATCATCTGGATGTTTTGCAATTAGGGTGGTGTCCGCTGAACTGGACACTTCCACGGCAAGAATGGTATCATATTTGATATGGTATAGTATTCTGAGGCTACTGTAACCAGTAACTTTTTAGTAGCATCTTTGTGTTGCGACAAAACCAAAATATACGCCTTCCTATACCTAGGCTCACTTTGACCAAACGGTCAATAATCTATGAAAGTCTCAAGGATCTACAACCACTTGAGTATCAAGTGTAGACAATTGCCATATCCCCGCAGAAGGGTGAAGAGTGTTTTACTCCGGAAGGCATATTACAGCTTGGACGAATTTTACAATGAAGACCTTTAAAAATGTTTTTTAATCAAATATCTATCTAAATTACATATTTGTTTTCGTATTTTAATTTTTATAATTTTATTTTCATTTATTTAGTTTGTATGCTGTTTTACATTTTTGACTTTGTTTTTTGTATTTTTTATGTACTTACACTTTGTCAAGTATTCTTATTTTATTAATTGTTTTAGTGTTTTAAAAATACATTTTTTCGATTAGTTAGGCATATTCTTATATGCTGTCATGCCCAGGATAATTATAATTATATTATTGTTACAATAAAATCGCTTTGTCCATGAATTCTTAGAATTTCTGACAATAAAGCATAATATGTAAAGTAAAGTAACCTTATAGGTTCATTTGTTTTGGAAGAAAGACTTTTTGCAGCAAAATTCGAATAATTTAATGGAAGACGCGCCTCTTGATAGAAGAATGCAAATGTGGTACATGCATGATGGTGGTCCACCTCATTACATGTATTAGAACCGGATAACAAGCGTTTTTGGCCCTCGATTGATAGGTCGAGGTGGGCCTGTTTTATGGCCATCAAGGCCTCCAGACCTAAATCCCTTAGACTTCTACTTCTGGGGACATCTAAAGGAACTAGTTTATTCAACACCAGTAAATACTAGAGAAGAACTACTAGCGAAAATAACACAGCATTCTTACGAAGTCCGTAATAATGCCGGAATATTATTTGCAGTGCTGCGGAAAAATATTCGAAGGCTAAGAAAATGTATTGAATTACGTAGGTACGTGAAACTCATATTGAACATTTGCCAAATTAACATATACACGTTTTCATTAAATAATGAATGAAAGGTTTTTGAACTTGACAATGTCAGAGCTGGAAATCTTTCAGCATAAAGTCTTCTTGCTGTCGAAGAGCTGGAAAGCGCTTTCCAAAAACGAAATGCACATCAGCATACCCTATTACCGTTAAGGGTCACTTTAGAATTTTTTTTCTATGACAAATTAGGGTTATTTTGACCTCCTCTGTATGCTTTCGAGAAATTAGGAGGTACGTACGCTGTATTCGCAAAATGGAATAAAATAATTTTTTTTTTTAATTTTCTGAATTCAATAAACGGTTACACTAAAAATTGTATTCCTTTTGATGAGACGCGTTGTATATAAAAATATGTTACGCTTTAGAGCCTTATTCTATCACAATTTATTCTCAATATCAGCTCATTTAATTTTTACAGTGCGTCCAGGACCGTACTTAAACAATAGTTTTAAGCATTGGGAACTTTTATAAGGCAGTATTTTCAAATTCCACAAACGTTACAGTCCTGAACTCTATTTAATTATTTAAATACATTTTTCAAATTATTCAAAAATGCAATAAATACTAAACAAAATTGTTTATTCCCGTAGGTTAAAAGCTGTTCAGGTTGCAGTTAAGTTTAACTCTGACCCAAACAATATTCGAGATCTTTCCTTTTCTATAAATACACCCTGCACACCAAAACACCAATGATTCCTATTAACCATCTGTCGAACGTCACTACTTCGGAGCTACTCGACCGATGCGTATAGGGTAATTTTTGATTTAAATCGTTTTGTTCGTAGTTTTGCTTGCAGCCCATCCATACTGGGGCTGAAAGTTTTTGTTCCCAATGGTCTACTCGCATACGCATATCGTTGAACTTCCAGAAGCCCTTGTTTTTAAAGAAGTACGTTCTTCCTGCAGAAACATTAAAATTTATTAAGTCAAAAATTCTACAAAGAAATAAAACGTATCATACCATCTTTCCATTGGAAGACAGCATCTATATCGGTGCCTACTCCTTTCCACATGGTTACCATATTTCTTGGATAATCTAGCTCAACTTTTTGTTCTTCTTCGTCGAACCTATATTTAGACATAATTAATAGGTAATAAATCGATTTTTTTTTATCAATTCAGTATTATTCAATATCCAAATATGGGGTGTTTCAAAAAACATTTATATTTGTCAAGGTGCTAACCACCTCAGAGCAATAACTCCTACAGTACATACAAGGATAAACCGCTCATTTGTGACGTCATCTTCCGGCGGCCAACGAATATATATTACATGATTTTTGTCGGATTTATGATTTTGTGTGATTTCTAAATTTATCTATGCACTCTAGACTACGATCCCAAAATAATTGGCGAAACTGTTCTTATCATCATTGACGGTGTGCGGAGAAAATAATTAACATCGATTCACACACTTTTAACTGAAATAAAAGCATTCAAAACCGCTTGGGAAGATGTGCATTAATAAGTCGTTACATGTTGCCAGTTTTTAAAATATTTCATTTAAATTCTCATAAAATGTACCAAAATCGGATGTCACTAAAGGCCTTTTCACCCTACGGTACCTGTTTTACTTAATTTGGCAACGCAGGTAGGAAAACCCCATGTCTAAAGGCGCTCGCACGCTTCCTTATCGCCTCTAACCAACGTTCAGTGTCGTAGACAAGTTTCAATCAAGAGGATATTAGCAATTCAGTTTTATTATTTTGGTGGTATAGTAACCAACAAGTTACAAAACGACGTCATTTAAAACCTAAGAAGCGTATACAATGATAAAAACTGTTTATGAGGGAATTCTAAGTACACACAGTGAAATATCATTCAGTGATGCAGCAGAACTTTGTGCCACATTGACTAAGGCATCTAGCCGTACTGTTTATAGAACTATCAAGGACAATAGGAATACTAAAGTGTCCGATCAGAAGGAAACAAGAGGACGGAAAAAGATTTTTATTGGTCAGCAAACAAAGTTAGCCATGCGTCGGAAAGTGCTAGTATTTAAGTACTAATTTACAGAAACCCCGTTTTTATGTCCTGTTGGGAAATCTGCCAAATAGAATCCTCCTCTGTAAAATGAGAATCACATACTCTGCTATTCTTCCCAGGGATAAAATTCTCACGATGTCACATTCGTCACTTTCTGGAAAACGGAACACGCGCACTCCTGGGTTATTTAGGTAAAACACTATTTAGATCGGTAATGCACTGTATATACACGAAAACACAAAGAAATTTCTTGAGGCAGATTATGTTGACACGGTTCGCACGAAATAAATGATTGAAGAAACTAATGCACTGCATTTTTACGCACAAACAAATCTGTTGGTTACAGGGGAAAGCCCGCGAATTGACATATGGTGCGACGTTGTCAGTTCGCCTTTAGTATTTCGCCGAACTACTTCACGTTTTCTAAATTTTAGAATTGATATTGTTATTTTTTTTTTCTTAACTTCAAAATAATCCGAATTAAATACTGTTGCGCAATTATTGTATTAGACCTGTGTCAATAACTAAGCTAACGAAGTTATAAATAAATTATGTAGAGAAAACTTATTTCAAAGCGCATCCTACCTAACTAGAAATTATGGAAAATCTGACATTCCGCTTTAAAGCCAAGCATACCAAAATACATGTTGCCAGACCGTGACGTCACTATCAAAATTCGCTTGAGCACTTTTGTCCTTGTATTGTAGAAGTTGTCGCTCGGGGCCATATATTCTATGCAAAAATGTAATAAATAAATGGCGATAAATTATTCTTTAAAATACATACTTTTTTTGTTGATAAGCGACATAACACGTTCATTATTAGCCTTCTATAAGTATAATATACCGATTATTCATCGTTTAACAAAAATCCCAAATCACCTGAAATTTTTTTATTGCCGGCAGCAGCGCTTTATACATTGAGCCGTTGTCTCATCACAGTTTAGCTTCCGCTTCTAATTAAAAGCCGAAGTAAATACCCCTCACCCCTGACCCTAACAATGTTCGCGTCATATAACTAGAGATGGGAGAGGAACATATTATTCTCGAGAACGAGAATATTCTCTGTAAAAAAATGCTCCCGAGAATATTCTCTAGAGAAGTTTTTCTACATAATCTACTCTGAAAAATTTTGCAACGATTTTTTAAATTTTGAGCTTCTCTAACCTTTTCAATAACTCTGGAAGCAATGTTTTACGTCGGCGCTTCTAGGGGGATTCGAGTACAACAGTAATACAGGGAAATCCCCTAGAAGCGCGAACGTATATTCGTAAACAGCTGTGTGAATTGTAAATGATGTGGTGAGACTAGTTTTATTTTGGCGTTCTGTTCGGCTCAGTTTAGACCGTCTATAAGTATAAAAACATGGAGCAAAATAAATTAAAGGGTATCTCAAAACCGAAAAGTAACGTTTGGAAATATTTTAATACAAAAAATGTACTGTAATTTAATGTAAAAATTTTACTTCTTTTTATTGCCATTTCTAGCGATTTTCTTACCATTCTCAGAAAATTCTCGAACTCGAGAATATTCTCGAGAATATTCTCCAAAAGATTATTACCGAGAATTTTACATCTCTACATATAACAGACCTATTTATGAATGAATGACTATGGAAGTCGTTGGGTCATTCCCCTTATCTTTATTATAATACTTTAGTGAGAATATTTTCGCGTAATGTTTGTAATAGAAGCTGATGGTGACTATTTTGAACATTTAATCTTTGTGTGTAGATTTCAATTATCAATAAATTATAGGTACTACCTTACCTCCAATACATGTCTCTACTAAAGAAGTATGTTCTCCCATTATGCCCCCATACCATGGCTCCATCAATCTTTTTGAGTGTGCTGGACAGTCCCAGTTCTGTGATCGGTTTAGGATATCCTGGTACAACGCTTACTCCCGAGAAGAGATAGTACTTGGTGCCAACAAAGAATACAATGTTGCCATCCGGCCGTTCGTAGACTGCATCTACGTGAGTCAGATTGCGGGGGAAGCCCCTGAAAAGGCGTACGATTTCCGCTGGGTAGCCTGTGGTGACTAGGCCATTCTCCCCTATCCTCCAGAAATACTGCGCAAATTAAACGAATATTGAATACCTACATATTTCAAGTCAAAGGCCTTAAAAACATCAAGATTTATACTCACTTTATCTTTAAATATAAATAGTTCCCTTCGAATTACCGCGACAGCATCGTAACTTGTGTCGCACATGTCTGGTGTTCCCTTAGTATCAGGATACTCCTTGGGCGGAGCTGTTGTGGTTCTTTCTGGAGCTCTCTTTGGAGTTTGGGGATATTTTCTTGGTATCATCTTCGTAGGTTTATGGTATGGTGGATTCGTAACTGGCGTATGTTGGTGATCTAAATCAACGTTATTGTTTTCTTTAATTAGGATGATCTATATCAGTAATAATGACAACTTACCAGTGGTCGGATTTCTGTGGTGGGGGTACCTGCGATCAGTTCCGTGGGAACTGTGGTTGTGTTTCGGGTAATGGGGTTTCTTATCTGGGTGCATAGGTTTATGTGGGCTTTTCTCAGGCCTAGAACAATGTTAATAGATTTTGATTCCCCCTTTCCTTAATGTAGTGCCTTACCTATTGTAGGGATACCTCCCATTAGGATATCTGGGATCATATGGATATCTGTAGTACCTTGTAGTGGGTTTTGTGGTCGTGGTAGTCGTTGTGGTGGTAGTGGGTTGTGGCTGGGCGGGCGCTTGAGGATTGTAGTGTGGTATACGTTCCCATTGCTTCTCGTATCTGGAACCTACGAAACGATATAAGTTAGTTTAGAATTTTGTGTCAACAAAATTCGTTCTTACCATATAAATGCTGAATAGCAAGTTTATCGTCCTCTGGCAATTCATACTGAAAACCATCCTTCATTTCCGTGTACCAAGGATACATTAAGGCTCCTTCTACATTAGAATGAGAGAGACCCAGCGAATGTCCGACTTCGTGGGCTGCCACATTAAATAAATTTGTACCTAAAAATAGAGAAATCGATATTAAATAAAATGGCAAAAAAAAGTATCCGTATTTTTTTTCGGCATGTTCGATAAAACTTTTATTGACTTTTTGTGACATCATCAATATTCACCGAGGCGACGCGACGTTCAATAGAATTTTTGTTTGAAAATTTAATTTAAAAGTGTTTTAAACCGAATAAGCTGGATTAACTAACATTTACTTTCAGTTCAAAACTAGATCAGTCCCGGATATTCGTTCAATCAAATTTTTAGCAGGGACGGTAGTGGAAACTTTGTACAACTAAATTAAAAAACCGTGCCGCATTTTAAAAACTATCTTTGAGTCGAAAAGCTACAAAAGTAACCCAAGTACATTTATATTACATCCGGATTTTACGCTCTGATAAAATGTGGCTTCTGCCAAGTTAGATGCGATCTAGAACATTTATGTTTCGAATGCAGACAATATTTTGCTTATGTATGGTTTAGGGTTTCCATAATTATAAAATGTTGTTGTCTTCACTTATTAAAATAATGTTTGAATATGCCTATTATATAATGTGGGGCAATGTTTATTTAATTTGTTTACTGGTTTGCTTCGAGGAAGTGGAATTATTCCAATTATACACAATAGTATAATAATTACTTACTTGTTAAAACCGTAAGAGTAAAATAAATCCTAGCGTAAATGTGCATTTTTATTCTTTTTTTTCTCTAAGGTTAACAATATAAGTTTAATTTCAACCGTATATAGGCTGGATCAACTGACATTACTTACTACCTAAAACTTTATTTTTTTAATGTGTTTTTATAGCTAGGGTACTATCACCTTTAAACAGACATTCTAAACTGAAAATAAAGTAAGTAGTTTAAATTTATAAATAGTTGCCGCAATTTCTAATTTTAAATACTTTTAATATTGTGATGCGACGTTGAAAAATTATTTTGACAACATGGTTCGAAGCGATAATTTTTGTATTTTAGAACTGTTACTCTAGCTGAGTTTTGAGCTTTATACTGTTGGTATTCTACTCGTAATGACGTCGTTTAAAGAATTAAAAAAAGTGAAAGTAAAAGTAAAAAATCTTTATTAACCCTTAAGTTCAGTACACAGACTTATGCCCTGAAAGCCCAAGGGCGTAGGATATGTCAACAAAATTACAAAGAAAGGAAAAAGAAACACTTTACACTTAAGTAAGACTAACTGGTTTTAAAATTGACAACTAAATACATGAAGAAAAGTTAAAAAAAAAAAAAAAACAAGAACAGACAAAATAAAATTATGGCGCGAATTGTCTTTATCCCTAATACCAGTAAGCAGTATTATGCGTTAAGTGGTAGAGGAAGCAGCTTACTGCCACGCCGTACTATCGTCAACATATTCACTCAGTGTAATAGGCCTTTCTAAGAAGTACCGATTTTATTTTATTTTTGAATAATGTATTATTTAATTCTCTCATTTCCTGAGGAACTTTATTGTAAATTTTTATTAAATTGAATTGTACGTTTTTTTAAATATAGCTAAAGTTACATTTTGTATTCTTTAAATTTGTTTTATTTCTTGTGTTGCGTGGGTGTTCCCTGATATGTTCAGAGAAAAGATCTGGATACCCCTTTACAAAAACCAAGCATTCATAAATATATGTTGACACCACTGTCATTATGCGATTCTCTATGAATTTAGTTTTACATGTCTCAAGTATGTTCATGTTGAAAATATTCCTAATACACCGTTTCTGAAGGACAGATATTCTAGCAATCTCCGAGCTACCCCCCAGAAAATAATACCGTACCTCAACCGAGAGTGCACATTGCATGATAGACAATTTTTGCCGCATTAATGTCAATATTGATGGCAATGACTTTTAGAGCGTAGCATAAGATGATATCTTGCCCGCTAGAGTTTCTATGTGCTGATTCCAATCTAATAGGTGGTCTATCTCAACCCCTAAGAAACACGCCGATTTTACAGATGTAATGGCATTAGCGCCACCGTAGAAAACATGTGACTCCTGCGCTCTGTGATACTGAAATTTAATAAGCTTTGTCTTGTCAACATTTAGCAGTAAGTTGTGTGATGTGAACCAGTTTTCAAGTACGGATAGGCTGTCAAAAATTTTGTTTGATATATCTCCATCCCTCTCTTCTGTCAATACTATTAAAGTGTCGTCCGCAAATCGAACAGTGCTTCCCACGACCTCGGAGAGCTCGTTCGTATAAATTATGTATAAGAGTGGGCCAAGTATGGAGCCCTGAGGAACTCCCCTCTTAACGACTTGCTGTTTTGATTTAAAGCTTTGACCATCCGATGTCGTTCCAAACACGTATTGTTTCCGATTTGAGAGATAAGATCGAAATAATTGAGCCGAGATCCCGCGGACTCCATACTTCTCCATTTTCATAATAAGGAGGTCGTGATCAACACTGTCGAAAGCCTTCGACAAGTCTAAGCATACAGCCACAGTATCCTTTCCTTTATTTAGGGAGTTTAAGATTTTATCTAGAGCTTGATATACTGCTTTTATAGTTGATTTGTTTCTTTTAAATCCATTTTGATAATTTGAAAGCAAATGTTTACTTTCTAAGAAGGCGATTACTCTTTCATAAATAATCTTTTCAAAAATCTTGCTAAAGTTGTTTAATAGCGCGATTGGTCTATAATTTTTAATTTTCGCTTTATTACCTTTTTTATGAACTGGAATAATCTTTGCTATTGCGGAAATATGCCGTTTTTTAAAGTTAAGTTTATAATGTGACATAAAGGCTTATAAGTAGAAAGAAAGAAAAACCTAATTGCTCTTACCTTAATGCTTGTTTAGTAGGTAATTATTGCCTGAATTGCCAAACAAGGGTGTGTCACACACTTTTAATTAATTTATGAAAAAATTAATGGGTGATTGACCGTGGATTATTAGACGTTTGTGGAGAACCAATCAACGGGGTGATCCACAATTTGTTTTTTGCATACAATGACTTGCTCTACCCAGCTAGAATATTTTCTATCATGAGGTGTTGCTAGCAACTTTAATATTTTAAACGGTACACCTTATTACTTACTTTTTTAAAATCTCTAGTGGTTGTTCTTATGGTTTCCCTATCTGTTACCGTTTTTGAGATATTAATTTCCATTTTTTTTTGAAAAACATGACCTGTATGTAATAAAAGCTCACTTACTTATAAGTATTTATTTGAAAAAGTGATTTCCATCTGATTTTTCGTATGCAGTATCATGTGCCATGTCAGTGTGTTATTATTGGAATTGGCCTCCAAGGTCACCCGATCTTAATACATTCGATTTTTACCTCTATTTACAAATCACCAAGACTTACTACATCGTGTTAACCGAGTATTTCAAGATTTAGATCCTAATGAAATTAGATCTCCTACGATGAGTACAGTCAACAAAGATCCAAATTTATTTGGATCTGTATCTTCAAACGCTCGGTAGACCTGAAGTAGCAAGTGAAGAATTTACTGGTTACTTGTAACATTTTTTTTTAAACATACCTCGTTACAGTTAAAAATCTAATGGATTAGGATCGGGTGATCTCGGGGAATAATTCTGATTATAACACTAACCTAACACGCGAAAAAAAATGACATGAACGAACATGAGCTTGTTGACATTTGCTATCAATCGCTTGATTTTATATTAAAAAAGTGTCTCAAATCGTTAATTCCCTCTACTTTTCGATAGTATTCCAAGGGAGTTATGACCCTCTTTATTGGTCGCGTAACCAAGACGATATAATAATATCCCGGTAAGAAATAAATATTATTTATTCTCGGTTATAAATTATTATATATAATATGTATAAAATATATTATATTATAAATTATAAATGTTTGTATATAAATAAAAATATTGTGTCGACAATCTCAAGTTATACTACTTTTCTTTTATTGCAGATATTAGACAAATACCTAAAGCTACTGAAAGGCATGACCCCGAAGGCACGCTTATGTCTGTTAATTCGTACCATCTAGTGTGAATGTGATATTGTAATACGTAATGGATAAATAAATAAATAAATAATAACTGGCTGATCAAAACCCACTTGAATTTGGGCTCTTTACAGGGTGAGGTAGGCAAATAAAGAATAAAAGGGTCTGATATGCATATACAGTGTGTCCACGGATGGACTTAACTATAGATACCTACATGTAAAAAACATTATTTTCAGTTTTTCGAAAAAAGTCACCCTTAATAATTTCTTTTGCTTGTTGTATAAACACGATTCACGTTAAGAAAATTTGATTTTGTTGTACAGGGTGCGCAAGAAACATGAAAATGTAGATTTGCAAAATAAAACATTTTTGAATGAAACCTTCTTCAAGCGTCAAAATGAAAGAGCATAGAAGCATAAATCGAAAGGCCAAATAAAGTGTTTTCATAGACGTTATGGTTACTAAGATATTATCTGATATTAAAAATAGGCCCCAAAACAGAATTTTTAAAACTAATAATTGTTGCCAGAAAAAATCAAAATTTATTTAAGTTAATACATTGAGATAAATGACAAACAGTAACGTTTTATTCGACATGAAATCCTTCAACGTCAACACATTTCTCCATTCTTTTTCGAAATTCGTAATAAACATTGTGAATAATATCTGGTGTCACTGTAGAAATGGCGTCAATGATTCTGTTTTTTAAAATATCAACATTATTTTGCATGTCAGTAGCATAAACTTTACAACAGGAAATAATCCATCGCGGTGAGGTCCGCAGACCGCGCTGGCCAGTGTATCGGGCCATGGCGGCCCATCCATTTTTCGGGGAAATGTTAATTAAGGCGATTCGTTATAAGCAGTGTATACTATGCGCTAGGCAGCCATCTGGCTGGAATATCACCTTCCTTCTAAATTCCAAATTTTCTTTCTCCAATTGAGGAAAAAAGTATTCACTAAAAATTTCCAAATAATAATTTGCGTTTATCCTTCTTTCCAGGAAAAATGGACCAATTTCTTTATTGAACGTTAACGCACACCATACTTTAACTTTTTTAAATTTCTGACTGTTTTGTGCGAAGCTTAAAGTAGGGGTTTTCGGTCGCCCAAAAGCGACAATTTTGACTAGAAATTATGCCATTTGTTGTTAACGTAGATTCGTCACTGAATATGATATGATGGTGAAAATGACGGCTTGCCAGTATACGTTCACCCATTAGTAAAGAAAATTCTAGTCGGTATGTATCATCGCTTTCTTGAAGTTTGTGGATAAAGGTTGGTTTGAATGCGTGAAACTTATTTGTGGACAGAATATTGGGTACGTGACTTTTAGATATACCACCCACCTCATTGGCTCTTGCTCTCAAAGGAAGTCGGGGATTATTGTGAGATGATTCTAAGACCAAAATTGTTGCAGCGTCATTTTCATCTAAATTCTTTTTTGTCTTTTTCACATCTTTAACATCACCATAAACGTCGAATTTACGCACCAAATTTCTTAAGGCATGAACAGAAAGGTATACACCTGGAAGTTTTCGGTTGAAAATTTGAATTGCGTATTTATAGGACACTTCTCCAATACCATAACACTTGATCAAGTAAATGCGCTGTTCTGGGGTAAGCATCTTTCTGAAGATGTTAATTGATAGATGACAATTAATGTAGGAATGACAGCTAGATATTATGTGAAAACAACAATCTTGATTTATGTTCACAAAATGAGGTAGCAGTGAACTTCTCAAAATAATACTAAGTTAATTTTCTCCTTCTAAGTTCTTTCATTCTGATGTTTCAAAAAAGTTTGATTAAAAAATTTTTGATTTCGCAAATCTACATTTTTGTATTTTTTGCGCACCCTGTACAATAAAATAAAAGTTTCTCAAGGTGAATCGTACTTATAGAACAAGCAAAAGAAATTATGAAGAATGTTTCTTTTCCAAAAAACTGAAAATAGAAGCTTCTACAAGCATAGTTAAGTCCATCCGTGGACACACTGTATTTAAATCGTTATGGAAACTATTTTAACCACCTTATGAGCATTTTGCATATTAATTATTACTCTCTCCCACTCCCAAAAAGAGTTAATTTATAGATATTTTTTAATCTTACCCAATTCGCTGTTTCCAGAAGTGGTCCAGTTTTCGTCCGCATCAAAATGAACATCCACGCTAGCCCTTGTGCCAGTTGGAAAAAAGGCATGGGCAAGAATTACTCCTTTTCCATCAAAGGGAAAATTGTCTCCATGCTCCTTTCTACAACAAAACACGCCCTTTATATTTCCACTTCGATAAGAGGAAATATCGTAAAGTTCCTGAACAAAATATAAAAGATACGCTTAGAGAAATGAAATATTTTATAGTAATATCACTCCTCCGTGACTTTTATCGCCCACGTTCAGTAAAATATGGCAGTCAATTATAATCAAAATACATTGATGTCCTTATGAAGGTTTTATTGTACTTTTATGAAACTATCAAAGGTTTCATTTCGATAAATTGGAAGATAAATTAAAAAGTTAAACCCTCGTAAAATAAAAGTATAAAATCGGTTTACGTTTTTGGTGAAAGCGACGTATTACAGGAAATGATAAAAGACCTGTGTAAACACAAAAACCAATAGCCCACAGGGCTTAACCTCCCACACATCTAAAGTTCTAAAATAAAAGGGGGTATAGGTATACTAAAAATGTAGAACCCTGAGTGGGCCCTATATTGATCCTATGTACCATATTCTGACCATGAAATGAATAAAATCATTTTTTCTGTAACTAATGAAAACTCGGTAGGATTTGATGGGATTCCCTGTTCTTTGCTAAAGAGCATTGCAGGATGCATCGTAGGTCCCCTTACTTGTGTGATTACCATTTCCTTTGATGAAGGTTCTTTTCCTTGTTTAGTAAAAAATCCCATAGTTCAACCAATTTTTAAAAAGGGTGACATGCATGATGCTTGCAATAACCGCGGAATAGCACTCTTATCTGTTTTCTCAAAAGTGTTCGAGAGAGCATTTTATCGATGACTCATTGTATTTCTTGAGCGCGAAAAGTTCTTTTTACGCTTAACGTTGGGAAAACAAAAGAAGAAAAAAAGTATTGGCATTAAACCTCCAAAAACTTCTCCAGAGGACGACCAAAGCTTGAGCTGGGTGACGTTTTAATGTAAAGAATAACACTTAAAGTTCATAGTTTCTTTTTAAAAAAAGAAGAAAGAAAAAACATAATAAGCAATCGAATTTAATAGACGATATCGTCGATAGCCTCACGAATTCCATCTTTGAGGTCTTGAATCGACGCTGGGCTGTTGGCGTAGACCTTCTCTTTCACGTGGCCCCAAAGGAAGAAGTCGCAAGGTGTTAAGTCACAAGATCTCGGTGGCCAATTGTGATTACCTCTTCGAGAGATAACACGGTCCGGAAACTTTTCCCGTAAAAGATCAATGGTTTCGTTGCTTGTGTGGCACGTAGCGCCGTCTTATTGAAAGTAAACGTTGTCCAGATTAATACCATCCAATTCCGGCCATAAAAATCATTAATCATCTCTCGATAGCGCAATCCATTCACCGTAACTGGTGCTCCAGCCTTATTTTCGAAAAAGTAAGGTCCAATGACCCCGCCGGACCATAAACCGCACCAAACAGTCACAAGTTGAGGATAGAGAGGCCTTTCAACAATAACTCTTGGGTTTTCCGAGCCCCAGATGCTTGTTGACGAAGCCATCGAGGTGGAAATGGGCCTCATCACTCAAGATGATTTTTCGATGGAATTCCGGATCATTTTCATGTCAAGGACACAATCGGCAAAGACACGAAGTTGTTGTTGATCGGCCGGCTTGAGTTCTTGTGTTAACTGAACTTTATAAGCCTTAAGACCTAAATCTTTATGCAAAATACGGTGTAATGACGTTTGTGGAATGCCTAATTCCAAAGAACGACGAAGAATGGACAAACCTGGGTTTTCTTCAACACTTTCGGCTACAGCAGCTGTTCTTGAGCGACGTGCACGGGTTTCTTCTTTTCTTCACATCACTAACTTGTCCGAATAGCTCGAATTTTTCCACCAATTTCCGTATTGCGGTCCGACAAGGTGCTTCACGACGACCCAAAAATGTTCGAGTTTTACGAACCGTTTCTGCCAAATTTTCACCAATTTTATAGTGAATTTTAATGATTTCAATGCGTTGTTGAAGCGTGTATCGTTCCATTTTTATTAATGGCGTAGTTTCTACTTGTCAAATGTCAAAAAATGACAGCTTCAAAAGTGACATCTACCGAAATAGCGGGCTATTCAAAATAACACCTCTTATTGAAAAACCCTTTACAATTTTAGGAGAATAGGCATGTTTAAGATTTTTAATTTAAAAACTTCTCCAATACACGCTTCTGGCTAAGGGATTTTCCCAATAACAATGGTAAATCCTTAAATATAACAAAAGCTTGCGATAAATTCATGGTGGACCTACCTAAAGGATGCTCATTATTAGGATCCCTTATTGTAAACACAATCGAGTTTAAGGGATGGTGTTTAAATTGTTCTTGATACCCCGGTATGTAATGAGCATTTATTACTTCTCGCCATTTAAAGATAGACTATAGCGATATCATACTTTACTTTTATCAAATATTGTTACGTTTTCCTCAAGATGAAGGGATATTTAGAGTGGTTCGTTTTGAAACGAAACGCCTGTATAAATTTCATTAAGGATGTTCATATTCCAAATCCGTTTAGGAAGCAATCCATGGCTACACAAGATAATTTCTAACGGAGATCAAGGGAATTTCCGGGTATTTCATATCTCGGCGACAAATCCAAGGATGCACGTTTCTACGATTGTCATTTTATCGCTCTGGCTTTTGTCGAGTCGCTCTGGGGAAGCTTTTAGCCATATTGAGATTTCGTGCAGTTTTATGCAGTGCATATTTTGTTTGCGGCGCAAAACGCTTTATAACTAGACATACCCGGTGGCAAGAAAAGTAAAATAACTTATTAAAACGAATGAAATTGATTTATTTATTTAATCTATTTCCTTTGGGATTTACAACAGTAAATATAGGATATTGTCATCAATAATTAAAAATATAAAATATATATAAAACGTACAAATATAAAATATACAATGGAGCAATCCAATAAACACAATATATACAAATACAAATTAAAAATGGGAGTTCAGGTACTCCGGTACAGAATAATGGGCTGTTGACCAGCGTCGACAGTCTATGACGAGGAATATCAAT
The DNA here is from genome assembly GCA_963920685.1 of Polydrusus tereticollis. NCBI lineage: Eukaryota > Metazoa > Arthropoda > Insecta > Coleoptera > Curculionidae > Polydrusus > Polydrusus tereticollis. Next base: position 12,829,978 of record OY987333.1, read on the forward strand.
ATTTGAGTTTTTCCTAAAGCGATACTGCTCATTCAACTCACGAGTCTGAACAAATGCATCAATGTTAGACTTAACATAAAGGGAGTTATAAATAAACAAAGAATGAAATGTCAGGATTCCAAGCTGAGAAAACAATTCACGACATGAAAAAGATCGATCTTAAAACACCATCGTTCCGTTCTAATACTTCTTTTTCGTTGAATAAAAATTTCATTTACTCTGCAACTGCAACCCCAAGCCATAACTCCGTAATTCAAGCAGGATTGAATATATGAGAAGTAATACAATTTTAGAAGGTCAAAATGAATTTTATTACGCAGTTGCCAGACAACAGCTAGTTTTCTCAGCACAAAGTCTACTTGAGGATTCCGAGAAATTTGACAACAGCTGCCTGTTTAATGGTTTTATTATTTAATTTAACCAATAATCTTTTATTTAAATCACGAAGACAGAAAAACATTGATTCAGTCTTATCTTCATTCAGAATCAACCCATTTTCTTCGCAGTAGTTATGCATGGAGGAACCCCCAGCGCATGAACCCCTGCTAGGAGCCTCAGCATCTGAGCTAGCACACGTGACAGCGATGTCATCCGCAAAGAGAGAAACATAACGGTTAATTATTTAGAAAAACTATAAACAACAATGGACCCAGTATACTGCCCTAAGGCACGCTGTAAGTAACAACGCTGTAAGCAGGAAAGTAGGATTCTTGACGGTGCTTTAACACAACTCCCTGAGATCTACCCGACAAAAAACTACTGAACCAATCAAGTGCATTACTACGAACACCATAGCTATAAAGCTTACTTAATAAGAAATCTATATTAATAATATCAAATGCCCTTTTAAGGTCAAAAAATAGACATGCCATCTGATTGCTTGAATCCAGGTGTACTAAGATTTTATTATACAGAGCAACGATTGCTGCGTTGACAAGTCCTTACGAAATCAGAATTGTTGTAGTGTGTTAAGCGTAAAAAGAACTTTTCCCGCTCTGCCGTAAATTGCACTCTTACTTTTATAGTAACAATTAAGAATTAATTTTTTTTTCATTCATTCTACATGGACCGACTCTAGGGCGTTTAGGTAATTGCGGAAAATTCTCCATATTTAATTAAAAAAAAAACACTTTGACTTTTTTACTGAGAAACAAACACCCAAGGTAGGTATGTATAGATATAAATAGGTGTATTATTCCAATAGAGGCACCCATAAAGGCATAATAACCACATAATTAGTAAACAGGTAACCATGATTAGTTCGAAAGGAATAAAATGATTAGAGCAGAAACGGAAAAAGTACCTAGGCTCTAATTAGTTTTGATAAAATTGCTTTCTAAAATTCCAGGTAAATGGTACGGCTGTACCGGGTGACTTCGTATAAACTAGAACCCCCGTAACTTTTTTATTATTTATCGTACGGAAAAAACAAAAAAAAGTGACATGCAGGGGAAATTGTTTCCATTCCAAATCTGCATTGTAGTTTTCGGTAACTTTGCATATATACGGGGGACGACAAAAAGTATTTTTTTTAATGGAATGCCCTGTATATTTTCGGTTAAAATGAAAGATCTTTTTTTTCTGATTTCAAATATACCATACAAGTTGACATTGGTTCAGCCATTTTTGCGTTATTTAAGTTTACATTTGCATTGAATTTACATTATCTTGATATACGAACCGAGTAAGTTGCACTGACAGTTATTATTTCAATGACAATGTCAATTCATAAACATTTGTTACTATTGTTTTCATGGCCCACTGTTCAAAAAGTTGTTGTACTCAGTAATCATGGTAGCGTACTAGCGTATATCAAGATAATGTAAATTCAATGTAAACTTAAATAACGCAAAAATAGCTGAACCAAATGTCAACTTGTATGGTATATTTGAAATCAGAAAAAAAAGATCTTTCATTTTAGCCGAAAATATACAGGGCATTCCATTAAAAAAAAATACTTTTTGTCATCCCCCGTATATTTGCAAAGTTACTGAAAACTACAATGCAAATTTGGAAAGGAAAAAATTTCCCCTGTATGTCAGTTTTTTTTATTTTTCCCGTACGATAAAAAATGAAAAATTTACGGGGGGTGCTAGTTTATACGTCATCCGGTACATAATTTTAAACTAAAAAATTTAATATTAAAATTTATATTTGAAGACAGAACTTGAATTTAAGGCCTATTTAAATCTTTACATGCCGAAAATTCATGCACGCGCATGGAGAAGACGGGTTTGGTTGATTTATTACCTCGCATCATTTGTGATAGTGCCACCAGTGCCACCGACCTGATAAAATTCCTCTGATTAATCTCCGAACAAAACTTATCTATAAAGCTAGACCAAAAAATGATACGTAAACTTAAATGTGCAAAATTTATTAAAATAGAACTTACCTATAAAAATATATTAAAATGTCAGCTCTATCACTGTCCACCTCCGTGAAGGTAAGCTTCGAGTGTTTCGACCACACAGCCAATGCTCTGGATACCACGTATCTTACTTCGTAAGGGTCTAGGTCTGCCGCTAACTGTTTCGTTCGTAAGCTGAAAAAAATACACAGTTGCTTTTAGAGTTCAAAAAAGGGTTCTGGATAGATCATTCTCACAGGCCCGTTGCCAGTGGGGGGGGGGGGGGGGGCGGCCGAGCCCCCTCTTGTCTACCTACTGAAATATTGTCATTCTATAAAAAATTCATCTATTTAATTAATTATTTTTCGTCTGGAAATTAAGACTTCTATTTAATACTTCAAGGATTTGGAAATGCTTTTACGCACGAAGAAATAATAAATCTTTGTTCCAGCGAATGTAATACTAATGAGGATGTTATAGAACACAAACGAGGTAAAAAAAAACTATTGTGATTCAAACTATAGGAACTTATGGTTCCTCTGACGGTTTAAAGTCTTATATTTTTTGAAGCAATCGATATTATGTTATATACTGGAATTAAAAAAGAGATTATCACTCCATAGTAAATAAGAACTAATTGTGGCTTAGAATTAGTTTTAGACGTCTTATTCGATAACTAAATTGACTTGTTATGTGCTTAAACTGAACTTAGGTCCAAGTATTCTTGAGGTTGGCTAGTTTTCACCACGTGTATTTATACAGGGTGTCCGGAAAATACGTGTACAACGTTTGACGACAAAATCCTGACGTCAAAATAGGTCGATTTAAGCCGACTTAGTTATATCCAAAATTGTCTCGTTTAGCCGGTAAAGGGCGTCAAAAATTTGTAAAAATATTGGTTTTTCCTAAATTACGTGAAAACCTGCTAATCGATTTTAATGATTTTTAGTATGTAGACTAATACTATAAAATGACGTTTTCTAGTAGTATAGTCACCGGCTATTTGGAAGCTATTTTACCTCTTCAATATTTTTCGTTGGATGAGCTGTTTCGCCACAAAGAAAATATTTACAATTACCTGCATACATCAATTATTAACATTAGTAATAAAATTAAAATCAAATTACCTGTAACAATAATTTTTTGTGACCTTGTTGCTAAGGCATTTAGCCTGGAACTAACCTAAATATAAAGAGCAGCACCTTATTATTGAAAAATAATTAAAGATAATAATATATTAAAAAGCACAATAAACTCTAATCCCTATTCTGATTTAATTACAAACTATAGGGGCACATGGTTGTTGTCAATTATGTTTATTAACTGACGCTATACATCCAAAGTTAATTTAACTTCTAGTTAAATGATCTTGATACGAATATTGAGTCTATTAAGCGAAGTTGTGACGCCTAACTCTAAATTCTAATTTAACTTATTTAACGATTATTACATAGATGCGTTGGTCGTCTAAAAGGAATTACAAGGCGATGTTGCAATCAATAAATAATTTTTAGTTATCAAAACACTAGTTTTTGATTTTTTATTGAGTTCTCGTAAATGTTTCGATGATTGTTGATTTGACCTGATCAATCGCTCACTCAAGGAGGTTGTGATGGAAAAAATGACACATCACACCCAGGTTGAGTGAGTAACCAACCAGGCCGGCTTCCAAATTATCCTCTTCTAAAAATCTTCTTTGGTCGGATTGTACGATGAAGTTCTGATAATGAAATAATAGTTATTTATGATATAAGTGTTAAAAATACTATTAACACAAATATCATACAATATTTTTTCTAAAAACGGCAATGAAAAGCATCCAATAATTGAAAATTAAATGTTTAGAATCTCTTACATCCAGGTCTAATAGCATCGTATATTTATATTAAATTAGTTCACATATTTGACAATAAAACCTAGCAACCATCATTGTTGGCTGATTTGTTTACAGAAAAATAGAAAATTTGAAAGGTCCTGTCAGTTTAATTAAAACGCTAGCACTGGCTGTTGTGGTTTGCCAAAAATGCAAGAAATACAAGAAATCGATCCACTTAAAGACATAGAAGAAGCTGCTAACAGAACTACCTTGGATTTACTGCCACGAAAATCAAGAATTCAATATGAGATTGCTCATAACAAATTTATAAAGTACGGTGAAAACAAAGGCGTTTCTGGAAAGTATTCCGAAAACATATTCCTGACCTATTTTGAGGAAAAGGCAAAGGTATGGAAGTCATCTTCTCTTTGGTCCCATTATTCAATGATCAAAGCTATGCTACGTGTAAATAACGACGTAGATATCAGCAAACATTTTAAATTGATTGCCTACTTGAAGCGTCAAGTTTTAGGCCAAAAAATCAAAAATTTTTACTAGTAACCAAATTGAACAGTTCCTGAAGTGCGCACCGGATGATGAGTACCTTCTGATGAAAGTAGCTACGATTGTAGGAGTATTTGGTGCCTACCGCAGGGAGGAGCTTTGTCAGTTGACTCTTGACAACGTGGAAGATATGGAGACTTCATTAGTTATTAAAATATCAGATACCAAAACCAAGGTACCACGAAATTTCACTATCGTTGAAAAATAATATTTGGATTTTTATCGAAAATATACTGATCTTCGGCCAGCAGATGTCGTACATTGGAGGCTCTTCTTAAAATATGTAAAAGGTAAATGTACCAGAAATCCGGTCGGAATTAATACGTTCGGAAAATTTCCTGGTGCTATAGCAACATTTCTGCAACTTCCAAATTCAACACTCTATACGAGGCATTGCTTTCGCCGTTCCTCTGCGAGCTTACTTGCCCATGCTGGAGCAAATTTAACGACAATTAAGCGGCATGGGGGGATGGAAATCCTCAACCGTTGCGGTAGGGTACATCGTGGATTCCTTGGAAAATAAAAATTCTATTGCTCGAAAATTGCGTACAGTACAAACGACATCAGTCGATGATGCTGCAACATCAACTGGACATGCTGCTGTTTCTGTTCAATCCTCCTCCTGCTCGTTGGATAGGTAGAGGAGGACTTCACGCATACCCCGTTTGCCGGATCTGAATCCATTGGATTTTTATTTCTGGGGTCACCTTAAACAACTCGTTTATACTCCTCCTATTGAAACTGAAGAAGACCTTCGACTGCGTATTATTGATGATTTTAATACGATTCGCGCCAGTCTGGCTCATGGAGGACATTTTCAGCAATTTATTTGACTTTTGTTTATGTGAGTTCATTATTAAAAGTTTTTAAATCAATTATTAAAAATTATTATTGCTTTACTAATTTTTTTTAACACCCTGTATTTCGAAAAAGAAGCGACTTTCGTCTTAAATTAAGGTGAGGATTCACCTCCTTCATTTTCGGAGAGGTTAGGAAACACCCTGTATACAAGGTGCCCGGTAAGTAACTCCTAATTTCTGGGGAGCATATACAGAGGAGGTCAAAATAACTCTAATTTGTCATAGAAATACCAGAATTGAAGAAGGAATTTTCTTAAGTGTACCGTTTTTAATCAACAATCATATAAGAGTGTAAATTTCAGGCAGTCAGGCATTCTTTTAAGTAAGTTTTTCGATATTAACTCATTGTTTGTTTTTTTAAATTAAAATATATTTCTTTAACCCTTTGTTACCTAATATAGGATACCTAAAAGTTCCTTAATCCTCATATGAGGTATCTCATATTAGGAGAACACCTAGTTTTTCAATCCCATCTATTATAGTTTTTTGGTGTTAGAGATGCCTAACCAAAGAAAAAAAAAGAAAAGTGGGACAAAGCACACACGGTTAGAGCTGTGAAAAATAAAGAAAAGGGGTATCAAAAAACATCTCAAGTTCTCCACGTTCCAAAAGGTAAACAAATATGAATATTTGTATTTTATATACTTACAGTAATTATTATTTTGCAGGAACTATTGAACGGTATGTAAAGGATTCAAGAAATGTGGAAGAACTTGTATGTGTTAGTTTGGGTAGAAAAGCTTTTGGTGAATTATTGCATACAAATGGAAACAAAATGTTCCGGATTAAGAAGACAAGATGTAAAACGCATAGCATTTCAGTTAGTTCTTCGAAATGAATCTAAACTCCATTTAGCACAAGAACAGGAAGTGGGGACAAAAAGTGGCTAAAGGGATTTTGGTCAACGCATTCTGAATTATCTGAAATGACTCTATTAAGATAGGTGCACCGACTCCAAAAAAAAGTAGTCGCATCAAGCAGCTCTAAATGAGAAGAGGAATCGAAAATAGAATACGAAGAGTCAAGCGACGAAGATTATGCTGGCGCAGAGAGAAAAGAGGCAAACACAGACTTTTATTTGAGTAATGTCGTATTTTAAGTGGTTCTTGTTGTTTTTAAAAAAATGTTTTGTATATCGTTGTCTTGATATGATTAAGAAATATCTTTAATGTGGCAATAAATTAACGACCAAAAATAATATTTGTTTCTCTAAAGGTTCCTAATATGAGATCATCTCTGCGCTTTCTCATATTAAGATTAACATAATTTAAAACAAAGGTTTTTTTTTCTAGTTTATACAAATCCTAATTATTTTCAATCCCTTTACCTTTATGGATTAAAAAATAAAGAGCTAAAACACTTTGTTTCGCAATAAGCGTTCATAACTAAAGAGTTCATAAAAATATAACAGTGTCTCATATTATGGTACTTTCCTCTAGTACGTTATTGAAACAATAAGGTAGGTATGTCAATTTGTATTCTACAGGGTGAGTTCTTTAAAGGTTTACAAGGCGATATCTCGCAAACGGTTTAAAATATTTTCTTGAAATTTTAACGAGGCAATAGTAAGATGGGGGGGACATATTTAAACATATTTTTATCATAGAACCCCTGTCCCCATTTTGAGGGGTGGGGGGGTAACTTTGAAATTTTAAATAGGATTATGTACCTCTGTTTATTAATTTCGAATCTACGTAAAAAACTACGTATGTGTACAAAAAAAAATTTGATTTGCTCCACTGGTTACGGAATTATGATTTATTAGGTTATAAAAATTAAAAAATATTATTTACCATTTAATTTCTACTTGTTTATTAAATTTCCATTGGATTTAAAAAATAACTACATTTCACCAATAAATCAAGCTCACTTATTTCAGAATTATTATTCGTTTACATGGAAATGCGTTGTTTTGACTTCTGTCAGTTGAGAATTTTTACGTATCAACGATTTATTTCTCAGTTTGGTCAATGTCTGGTGTGGTATAAATGGAGATAGAGTTATTGGTCCGCATTTCTTTGAACGCCATTTAAATGGATGAATGTAAACAGATTTTTTTAAGGAACCAATTACCCAATTATTAAACCAAAACATAAATCCTGAGATGTGGTTTCAACAGGACGGAGCTACACCACACTATGCAATACAGGCCCGTAATCAATTGAACGAATTGCTTGAAAACACGTGGATTGGTCGAGCTGGTCCGGTCAATTGACCTGCTAGGTCCCCGGATTTGATCCCTCTTGACTTTTTTTTTGGGGGATTTATAAAAGACAAAGTGATGGCTACTGCACCTACAACTGTAGATGATATGAAAGACCGAATCCGCTTTGCCTGCTTATTAGTGACACCTGAAATGTTAGAGCGGGTACGAAATTCATTTAAAAAAAAAGTTGAAGGGAGACATTTCGAACATCTCCTAAAACATGACAGGCGATAAATGATAAATAATAAAACTCACCCTGTATATCTTTTAAGTATCATGTTAAAAGTGTTTCTTTTTTTAAGTTCTAAAGATGGTTTAGAGAGTTTAGACTAATAAACCGAAACGTGAATGATGTAGAAATTTTTTTGTTATTGTTTTATTCTTCTCAACTTTGACAGAAACCTCAAAAAATCCCTAAATATATAAAATAAGATGTTCTGTTATAGATTTCTTTGGACGACATTTATATGTGAATCAAAATCAGCTTAAAAATTACGTTCGGAATTTTCTATAATATGTCAAAGTATGGGTGAAAATGTTGAATTATTTACTGGCTCAAACCCCTTCAATCAAGGCATCAATCAAAATTATACTGGATGATTGGATTCTCACGGAGAAAATCAACGCCTTGGGCGAGTTGCTACTTGCCGGATTCGTAAATTTATACACCTAGTCAATAAAACATGGAAAATCGAGGGAAATTGCAGGGAAAATTAAATCATTTTTCTATTTCCTGATTACTGAACACTCTTAGACGGCAACTGAAAAGAAAAAAGGCGCAATATTTTTTTTACCAATAAAATTTACCTCTGAGTGTATTTTAATGATCCGAGTTTGTTTGGAATCTTTAAAGGAAACTTATTCGGCATATCTGGTTATTTATTTAACCGGATTCGCTCAGAAAATGTTATTTCGTAATCATGACAGCTCAGTAGGAAGTCGATTAATTTTTGTACGGTTCAAAGTTTTCCGAAAAGTTCATAATGACTTTATCTTGATCGGTTTGAAGCCTGCTGGTCTAAAGCAACTATGACGTCGATTTAAGTTGAAATGATGGCACTAAACGCTTATTGGATTAAGCTTGAAAATGTGCTGGAGCTAATAAGGGCAGACAAGAACTACGTAAAATATTAAGTATACAATTTTGACAATAAAACTTTATAGTTTAAGGATAATCGCTTCTATTTGTATAAAATGGAACGTCTATAATCCTTTCAGATGTTAAATTGCGTTTGTGTGTCAACACTTTTAATATTCTTTAAAAATTACTATTGCTGATTGATTTAGATATTATGCTGTACCTATATTTAAAATAATGTAAACACTTTTAATATTTTTGATTGATTTAGATAATATTATGTTGTACAGTCCGTTCACAGATTTAAGGGAATGACTACCTGCCTTTAGTTATCACCCATCATAAAATTCTTTGTCGAAAGGGTTTCAAGGATCATAGAGATAATGATTTTATTATCCAGATAGGGACCGTACGTGGCCGTAATTAGTTTACAAAGCCTTATTAAATAATGGGAAAAAATAAGTAGACAAATCAGTGTTGCAAAACCAGTCATTTTATTAGTTCGTGTGAAATAAAAACGCAGCTTTGATTATCCAAATATGTGGCATCCGTGGATTGGTGAATCTAGTATATAGAACAGCCGGAGGGGGTACAGGTACAACCACAGTGCGGAAATGAAAATGGAAGAAGACACTTATCTTTAGATTCTAAAGAGATTATAAAAAATGTATATACAACTCTCATATAACGTGAAAAGTTGAGTAAAATGGAATTTATTAAAGAAACAGCCACATTGACTAAAATTTCGGAAAAAACAGTATGGAAAATTGTGAATAAACCCATCACCGAAAGGAAAAGAAGGAAAGATTCTGGGACTTGCAAAAAATTAGATCGCAGCGATGAAGATTTAGTTCGACGCAAAATTTATAAGATGTATCAGGAGCATACGGTGGATAATTTACTAAATTTTACTTGAGATAGATAACACGGATATCAATTCCGGTAAGACAACGCTATTAAAAAAGTCGATAAAAGGCAAGTTATCATGCAATCGATGGCAATTTGAATATTTGACAAAAATCGCTCAGTACAGAAGTGAGAACAGACCTACTATATACTTAGATGAAACCTGGTTTGATACCCATGATACCCCATCAAAAGGTTGGGTTGATTCTAGTGACAGGTGTAGAACAAAGGCACCATCAAACAGAGGAAAAAGAATAACCATAGTACATGCAGGGTCCGAAGGTGGTTGGGTACCAAATGCACTTTTATTAGCAGCCAAGAATATAAATGACTCCTGTTTGGATTACCATAAATATACCACAGCGGAGTTATTTGAGGATTGGTTCGTAAATAAGTTAATTCCTAATGTTTCTCCAAACAGTGTGATTATTATGGACAACGCAAGTTACCACAGTAGACAGTTAAACAAGCACCCTTGTTCAAAAGATACGAAAATGGCAATACAGGAATTTATGTATCAGAATGATATATATTTTCATGAAAGTTACACTAAAAGAGAGTTACTTGATGTGCCTAAATTTCTGAACCTAGAAAAGGAGTACTACTACGAGAGCTACGCTAAAAGTAAGGGACATACAGTGCTGAGGCTTCCGCCGTATCACTGTATATTCAATCCCATAGAACACATAATATGGCATCAATTAAAATCTGCCGTTAGACGTAATAATGTATCACCCACTATAAACGCTAATGTACTGGATATTATTATTACTGAAGTGGACGAAGTGCCTGTGAGTAGCTGGAAAAATGGTGTTTCGCATATTAAAACTGTTGAAAATTCATACATTCAAATTGGGAATATTACAGACAGATTTATTATTAACATAGGTGTTGACAGTGACACTGAAAATGAATTAAATGAGTAAACTGTAGTTGCATTAATTAATTATAATATATAATTATAATATGTTCTATCCAAAATTGTTTATTATTTGTGTCAAATCATCCATGCTTGAAATACAATTCAGTGCGGGCCTGTGTAGTCACTTTTCACCTGGCATAATGATCTCTGTGGCAGTTTCCAAATTGGGAAAGTCAAGTCTCATTGTTGTAGATGCCGAAGTAAAACTCAACTCGGACGCGTATGAACAACAAATTTTACATCGCTTGCTTCCTGAAATTGAAGCAATCTGCGACGATTACGTGTTCCAGCAAGACGGGGCTCCTTCCCATACCTCTAGGAGTACAAGAATGTTTTTGTTTAAGCAATGCCCCACCCCGATTACATCGAAACGGAGATGTGGCCACCCAATAGTCCAGACTTAAACCCTGTTGACTATTTCATATGGGGGATTTTAGAGTCAAATGTTCACAACGGTCAAAGGTTTAACACCATCGAAGAGCTAAAGGGAAGGTTACAGTTCTGTTGGAATCATTTTAACCAGGACATAATCAATGCTGCTATTGACCTATGGCGAAGGCGACTGCAGTCGGTGACAGAAAAGCATGGTGGTTATATTCATAATGTTATCCTGTAAATATTTAGACTACTTTCGATTTTAAGTGATATTTAGTCTTGATATCATTAATTGTTAATATTATTAAATTTGTTAATTAAGATTGAACAAAATAAATTGTATTTCTTGAATTTTAAAATTTTTTACAATGAGACCTATACTGGATAATTTTCGATAGTTAAACTATCAAAAAAACGTATCATCTGAAATTTAAATTAATCAGTTTCCGTTTGTAACGAACATAAGCGCACGTTTGTTGAAAAAACCTATTAATCCGGCCCTGTTCAAAATATTTTGAAAAAAATTACACATTTTACTGAGAGGATTTCAGTGCATCATCACTCCAAAAATAAATTAAATCAGTGCAAAATGAAAAAAAAATATTCACAATTAAAAAGTGTATTTGAGCCACAGTGTATATCCGGTTCTTCAAAATTAACTATTTTAGAATAAACTGCCGCCTGTTTTTTTTTAGCGTTAAATTCTACTTGGTTACTATCACCCCAAGACAGAATTTCTTCCAGGTCTTTGTTGTCTTGTTGCCAATAGAGATGTGCATTGGCAGCCGATGTCCGAGCATCCAGAGTAAAAGATGAACCAAGTGTGCTGTCATCAGCGAAGCTATATATAAGGTTTTTACTTTTTTCCAAAAGATCGGTAATGTATAGTAAAAAGAAGGTGGGCGACAATATGGAACCTTTAGGGTCTCCGGCGTTGATGTTAAATGTGTCTGAAAGAAATCCGTCCATCGCCACTCGCAGAGAACGGTCTTTAAGAAAGATTGATAGCCATGAACAGAATTTCTTGCTCACCAGGTTACGGAATTATGATTAACCGAAATTTTATTGAATTTAAAACAATAAATAAATTTTGCCAATAAATCAGGTTCACTTATTTCGGAATTAATAAGCCTTTCCATGAAAAAATGCCAGTTTTATTAATTATTTATCAGTTTATTGCTCAAAACATTGAAGCGAATTTTAATGTGCAAGCTCATATGTTGTTAATTTTGGGAAGAGCAGAAAAAAGTACATAGAAGCTCAAGAAGCTGCACTAGTGTGCCCGAGAGGTTTTCTAACAACCCGAAATCTCACATGGCATTTAAAAGGCTGGAAACCAGATGTCGTTTCACTATACTGGCAGTTTAAAGGCGATACCACGAGTTCGGAGCAGTTGGTGTTTTAGGAGCGGTAGCTTTTGACCCTCATGTAGGTTCCAGGCGGCTTGATAGAGATGCTGGAATAAGTTAAAAATCAGTTATAATCATATTGCACTTGTACAAGTTTCATCCATACCACGATTCATCAGGAGCTGCCTGGACAAGACTTCGAGTAAGGCAAATACAAGAAAATGACAGGTTCTTGAAGAATGTAATATTCTCTGACGAAGCCACTTTTGTGGACAGGTAGGATTAATTATTACATTATGCACATATGATAAAGAGTGAGAAAGTGATTGTGTTTATTAATTTGAAATTAGGTTGTAAGTTATTTCTTTATTGCAATACCCGTAACCAGGGGACAACCCACATAAATTAAGTGTAAAATAATCACAGAATCAAGTTGGTAGTCAAAGTTTCTGCCTGCCTAAGAGATAATCCCTTAATTTTTAACGTTGATCTGATAGGATGACTTTCGTCCACTATTGATTTTGGTAATAAATAAATTACATCGAAAAGTTTCTTCCAAAAAGACACGAGAGAAGAAACACGATATCAAAATTATTCTAATAAATTAAATCCAATCCATTTATGGATTTGGTGATTCGTTAGAGTCAAATTACAGGCATTACGTTAGGCACCTACTAGTTAGTGATAGGAATAATATTAATTACGCAATTACGTAAAATAAAAATAATATACACATAGCTTAAAAGCTCTCATAGCTTCTTCGAAAAAATCGGAGCTCTGCATTTTTGTGAATGTCAGTCTTTGAGGTTGATGTTCTTGCTGTATCAATTGACTTTAGAGAGAAATATACTATACCCAATTTATCTACATACTTGGGAATATGGTGGCATTCAATTTGTGGTCTCGTGGTCAAATTTGGGTCATTCGCCAATCAAAAGCCACTCCGTTCTCTGCGTCGCATCGTTCAAATTCCATAAATTTAATCGGGATTTTACAATCATGGCATAGGGAAACTCAGATCATCATTAGGTTTCAATGAATATAATCTCGATTAAATTAATAAAAGTTCGATCAGCAGCGCAATAAAAAAAAAGTTTCAGCGAGAAGAATATTTTTTGAATAAAAAATTTGTTGGGTGTTTTACAATTTTATTTGTTTCTTTGACGGCTCTCATTGAACCAAGTTTTATTTTTAAGTTTGTCATATAATTTTATCTTATTTGCTGCTCTGTACGCCAGATCTGAGTGATCTGAATAAGGTTTCGTAAACGTACGACGATAGGTATATTAAAAATCTTAATAAAACTTTATTACTTGGGATTGAAAGAGGGGCGTCAACAATGCGGGTTGTAATATAAGATTCTGGGGTTTACTGCCTTATTAATTGGATAAGCTTTCATTCAAGTGCAATATGAGTGGAAAATTTATTATTATTACAATTTTTTTTTTCAAATTAGGGGCCCACATTTAACTCTTTGTGTCGCCAACTATAATTATTACAATTAAGATAGGATAGATTTCCCGTTGCTTGGCTACAATTTCCTTTATAAAGGGTGTATCATTAATATTGCAAAACAAATTCAGGATTGGTGTCCCTGCTTAAAATTAGGAAAAAAAGTTCCTATAAATCTATGTCCGGAAATGCCTCGTTTCAGAGATACAGGGTGTTAAATATTTATTTTTATTTTTGTTTTTTCCGAATATTTCTTGAAATAATTTCGATATTTCAACTAAAATTGGTATCTGGGGGTTTTTTGAAGTGCAAAATTCGAATTGGATGTTAGCATGGCTCCCACTTGTAGAGGGCGCCACCTACACGTCCTTTTACTCTTTTGAGGAGTCATAACTTTTTTATACGTACTTCTATTACAGTTTTAAGCGAAAAAAAGTATTTCTCTATCATTTCTACGTGAAAAAGGCATACTTGGTAGAAGTCGCTACGAATAACCGTTCTCGAGAAAAAGAATAACAAAAAAATAAATGGTACTTCGCATTAGCCATTAACCTGCCTACATAACAGTTATCAAAGAAGAAGACAGTGACGTACATATTTTTGGTTCCGCTTAAAAATTGTAACACCCTGTGTATCCGAAACGCAGCATTTCTGGACATATGTTTATAGGCACTTTTTCTCGTATATTTAAACAGGAAAACCTATCGTGATTTTTTCCGCAATTTTAATGACAGTATATTATACTGTGAAAAGAACGAGTTTGTTTGTATTTTGTTATCCCAACAAATATATGGCGAGAAATTCAAAAATAGTGACAAATAATAAAGTAGATATTATCTACAACTAAAGTTAGCTCAAAAAATTAATAAAATTAAAATATATGTTATGCAAGAGTTTTCCAAAAATTTATTTTTTACTGATTTTGCAGAAATATAATTTTTTAATTCCTATTGGATTTTCCAACCAGAGGAAAAGCTTAAATGTAGGAATCAGTATAATAAGAACAATAGGTTACTTGCTACCCATAATTAAAATTAACCAAACTCGTACAAGAAATAATTTTAGTGAAAAACTTACCAGCTTTATCCAAAATAATTTCACCCACATGTCGGAAACTTTATTACTTCAGAACGCTTAGAACGCGAACTCTGCGCTGTCAAACGACGTAGTTATACTGCCTGATTGAGAAGCACTTACGGAATCCAAATGTCGGAAATTTAAACCTTCCAGAGCCTTTTATAAGTTCTGGATAGGTTGCGTGCGCAATAAGTCAGAACCACCCCTTGAAATTAAGAGAAGGCGTGTGTTTTAAATTCGTTAGAAATTGTTTTTGATTTTTTTACTGTTTATAAGGGTTTTTTGGTTTATTTGACAAGGTGTTGCAGGTCTAGTTTAATGCCTCTTAACCTCAAATCCATTAGACGGGTTTTAAGACCTAAAGCAAATTTGCAAATGCCTTTTTTTTGGACATACCATGTATACACAGAATTAATATTATAGGATAAAAAAAAATATTCAAAAATGCACATTTTGCTGTTGGTAATGAGGTAATGGAATTAAGAACATCTCTCTGTGGCATTGGGAGATATTTTATTATACCTTTCCATTTTTGTAATAATAAATAAAATAAAATAAATAATATAAATAAATTCACACGTCTCTTCATATTTTTGAAAGTGCTGACCAGCATCTGTTGAGAAATGCTACCACATTCCTGGATATTCTTTTCTTGTAGCTGTTCCAAATTTTATACAGTAAAACCTGCCTTAACGGACACTTTCATTGGTGCAAAAAACATTTCTATTGTAAACCTGTACAAAAACACCTCCCAATAGCGGACACTCTATATAGCGGACGCGGACACTTTCTTAAAAACTTCCCTATCTAAAATACATGCATTTTTACCTCCCTATAACGGACACCCCGTAGAATGTTAAATTGTTTATCTCTATTTATGGTAATTTAAAACGTCTATCGACAACCGACACGGTAATTACTTAATAGACCCTTTTATTAGATAGGTACCTTTTTTTCTGGGTTTTCCGTTTCTGTAAAATGGATTATACCCTGTAAATGGTGTCATAAACATTAATTATGATCTTACTGCGCTATTCAAAGAAAACATTAGCATAAAGGGCCTTTTTGAAATCCTTGTTTAGTTATTGTTATTCATTTGATATTAAAACTTCGTGTCTTTAAGTCTGAAAATATGTCGTTAAAGAGAAAACGTTTGTCTTTGAAGGAAAAAAATGAAATAATAATGGAAAGTGAAAGTTATGGGGCAAGTGTCAGAAAACTAGCTGAAAAGTTCAGTGTGGGAAAAACACAAATTTCGGAAATAATAAAAAACAAGACCGAGCTAAAAAAGCTGGCGGAAATGAACAGCAAAAACGGAAGTTTCCCAAGACTAGTGCATTAGCAGTTGATGAGGTAGTTTTTAACTGGTTTTGTAAAGCAAGAAACAAAAACATTCCAATATCTGGGCCTGTAATAAAACAAAAAGCTTCTGAGGTCGCAGAAAATCTGAAAATTGAAAATTTTAAGGCTTCAAATGGCTGGTTGGAAAAATTTTGTCAAAGACACACGATAACGTTTAAAACTATCTGTGGTGAATCAGCTGACGTAAATTTGGAAGATGTAGAAGCCTGGAAATTAAAACTTCCAATAATTCTTAAAACATTTGCACCAAAAGACATTTACAATGCCGACGAAACAGGTCTCTATTATGCTGCCATGCCAAACAAAACTTTTGCAGAAAAAAGCGACAAATGTCTAGGAAGAAAGGTCCCAAAACAGAGATTAACCATCTTATTTTGTGCAAATATGGAGGGAGAAAAAGAAGAACCCCTTATAATTGGTAAAAGTAAAAACCCAAGATGTTTTAAAGGATCTAATGTTGAGAAATTACCTTTGAAGTGGACATCCAATAAAAAAGCCTGGATGAACACAGACATTATGACAGCTTGGTTGCAAGAATTCGACAAAAAAATGAAGAAACAAAACAGAAATGTGATTATATTTTTAGACAATGCCACTTCACATCCAAAGATAACATTAAAAAATGTTCAGATTATTTTTCTGCCTCCGAATACAACATCCCAGTGTCAGCCGCTTGATCAGGGCATAATCCAAAATTTTAAACTATTCTATAGACATTACTTAGTTAGGAGAATTTTGTCATTTTCCGAGAACGAAAATTATTTTAAAGCTGCTGAAAAAAGCATAAATTTAACCAGTGCCTTAGTTTGGATTGCTGCTGCTTGGAAAAAAGTTTCACCCAACACAATTAAAAAATGTTTTTCAAAAGCTGGATTTATGAAAAATAATTTGGAATATGACGTTGATGAAGAAGATGATATCCCACTTGCCCAGTTATTTCCATCCATAAAAGAAACATTTGTTAATCTTAAGCAATATTCCTTGGTTGACCATATTGCTTTTACTGAAAATCCTGGCATCACCATACCAGAGATTATTGATGAACTAATGCCTGACAGTGACGATGAGAGTATTAGCTTAAATGTGGACGATAATGATATTGAAGGCACTGAAGAACTGAAAGAAACCAAATAACCAAAACGTAGTTCATCGTCAAGTAATTGCTCCTCAAATGTACCAACAATTATTCTTCGGGAAACAGCCGGACACCAATTTTTTGATGGTGCAATGTGGACTCTACAAAAAAATGGGGATTTCCACTACTCCACATGCGTGTATTCTGATAATTTACATAACTGGTAAGGTGGAACCAGGCTCCATCAGAAAAAAATGTCGGGTCTAATAAAAATCATTTCTTACCAATAAATTTGACTGACAGTAATTTCAGCGTATTTCTTAGAATACTTGCACTTTATAAGGACACATATTTAACTGTTTTTTTAGAATACCTGCATGTTCCATAAGATCTTCCCACTTCTTGAGACAGGCGTCTTTTTACACATTTTGTTGACATATTTTGCATTATTTCTCGAACGTTTGCAGCAAGTTCTTTTGTTTTTACAGATGGTCTTCCAGCTCCGTTTTTTTTATGTTGTATTGAACCTGTTTCCCTAAACAGAGCCACGGTTCTTCTTAGGCAATGATCAAAATAATTGTTTAGTTAAGACTGCTGAAGAAGACGAAGTAAGCATACATTTTTTTTTACTCGCTTCGGTCCTTTTTTTTTAGATTTCTGGTACCAAAGACTGGATTATAGAATAGAAACCACGACGGTGTTGTTCTAGTTATCTTTTATTTACCTGCATACCCTTGTTCAATTCTTTTAAGAATATTTTTTGTTTATATGTTACTGACCCCACAAAAAATTGTCGTTCTTATTTTAGGTAAAGTCTGTATAAAGATATAAGGAAGTGACTAACTGATCCCTATGAGGAAAGACCCGGGACAGCTGTAAAATTGAAATATGGCCGAACAGGTCCGTATTTTGCTTAGAATTTAATCAGAACAATACTTAATAGAAATTATATTTATGATTACAAAAATATACAAATTATTCGGTACTTATAATAATTATTCACTTAATATATCAATATCACTATCGCTATCATCATTTGTTCTAATTATTATTTATGCTATATTGTTTATATGGATATAGGATTTTTCTACTTTTTCAACATGTGTAACATAATTTGCCCAACTTTGTGAAGGGATGTTAAAAACTTCAGTTTCTATAAGCTCAAGTAAACTGGAGTTAATAGTAGTGCAAATATTGTTACGACGAATGGCAGATTTCAGTTAGTGCCAAACATGTTCGATGGGATTAAATATACAATGGTATGGTGGAAGCCTTAAAACTGTATGCCCTAGATTTTTTGCATAATTATCACAGAAATATTCCTTTTCCATAACGTTGTTCTGCCACATTTAACGCCGGTTTCATAATATTAAAGCCTCCTAATTAAATTATCTAATGTAGGCACGCTTTGTTCCTCGTATAACTTGTAAATTTTACGCCGTATTATATCTTGATCACTTCCATCTACCTTCGACAAAATGCTCCAGTATCGGTTCTTTTTTTCCTCGCTAAAATGGGATTATTCACAATTTTCAATACAGTTAATGTTGGAATTTTTGTTAATATGGCGGTTTCTTCCAACGCTGCTTGCTTGCTGGCCGCACGTTCAATGAGAGTTGAATAAAAATTATTTATAACTTCCTTAGTTTCCAAAGTGTTTTCTGCTTTTCGGCGGGGTTATCTCCTGAGATACATTGGGCTGACACATATTTTCCATGCCTCACACACGATTAAACAAACGCTGTATTACACACGAAGTAAGAATAATTACTAAGCTTAAAACTGACTAGAGTGGCTATATATACAGTTTTCAAAACATAATTTGTTTTATAGGATTAACCCTCTCATTTTGAATCAGGTAAAAATCGGTTAAAAATCACCAAACTATTACTTTAATAATGAAATTACGTCTTCCGGATTTGCAGTTCACTTTAAGACATTTTTAAGTACGGACCATAATTTACCTGCATTTATTCATTCATTTATTGTTTGTTTATGGTCACCTTTGGATAATCCCATTCAAAGGCAAAGCGTAACTTTCTTATATCTCTGGACAGGCTTTACTCAAAATTTATTTTTCGTCTTATTATTTTACACAATGTCGGTAAAAGGGCGAATTTAGCAAGAACTGAACGCTAATGCAAGCAAAGTGCGAATATCCACTCTGTTTTTTCTTAGAAAAAGGATAATATTGCTGTGAATAACATTTAAAATAATAATATATGTAGTACGAAATGAGACTTATCTTATTAAATTGGCCTGTAAAATTCCAAAATTGGCGAATTCTCCCGTATACCAAAACACCATCGACATATTAAAAATAACTTACTTATTGATCATATATTTCTGATGCATTATTTAAAAGAAAACTGAAAATTCCGAATTAAATCTAAGATAATCTTAATATCCAATATTTGACCTATCCGCATCCCTCAATATAAATAACAATTAATTAATCATTGAAAATGAATAAACAATAAACCCAATGTCAGTAAACACCAATTTTAAAACAGAGAACAGGCTTAATCACATGTGTTTGGAATTGAAAAATGGAACGCTTATTACTCTAATTAAAGCCTATTTAGTTGAATTGCATCATGATGTTTAATTTTGGATTGTACAGTGTGTGAATGTAGAAACGAATGAAGATTAGTTTCAAATTTTAAATTTTAAAAAATCTAGAGAATGAATGTTTACAATACAAGCAGCAAGCAATAGATGAAATTTTGATTGGTGTTATTTTTGGAAAACTTAAAAATACTTTTTTGAATAGGTACTCTTCAGAGAAGGAAAATTTTGACCCTAAGAGTGCGGCGCAAAGTCCGTTCCTGTACAAGAATAATTCTAGTATGAGTTTCTTAGCCCATATGGGCTGTACAAAGTTACAAAGCTTCATTAAAATATGTAGGATTGTTTAAAAGTTATAATCAAAAATGTAAATCTTCAGGATCGTCTTAAGGATCCGATTAGGAAATTGGGAAAAATGATTATATATATGAATTACTACTATTATTTTGGCCTCCCCTGTAGGCTGGCGAACTATTACTCTATACTTCTCGGACACCCTGTATAACATGGGTGACTCCTAAACATTGCGAAAACTTTATGGGAATTTTTAGGGACTTGTTTTCTAAAATGTGTCGGGGATTAATTTTAGACGTTATTTTTTCTAACTTAGAAGAATTCTGATGTTTAGAACAATGCTGTTAAAAATTAATTATCTTAATTGTATTGTAGTATTCGGTTTCGTAAGTCATCAACGTTATTTACAGGTGTTGTATACACTAGAAATTTGCCTATAGGTGCCCCTATAGGAAAAAATCAAAGCTATTTAAGTCAGGGGACCTAGGGGGCCATGACTTAGGTCCACCCCCTCCTATCCACCTGTTCTCATACGAATAAGAATCCTTCTGTATTATACCTATGTTTGTTGTAAAATTTGATTATAGTTTATCTCAAAATTTTCGTTGGATGTAGGTATAGATATTAATCATTCCATACTTTGTCACGCTCTCTATGTAAATACAATATATAGGTTATTTAACATTATACAAAAATATTGAAGCAGGAACAATTTGCACGTATTTAAATAAGTTTTGGGTTAGCCGGTTTCAAAATCAGACGGTCTCCTGTATGTGTTTATCCTTTTATTTAGCAGATTGGGGTATTGGGGGCAATATGCTAAATGGTGGTCTTGTTCAGTTCAAAATATACTATAGTTGTTTGGTATACTGGGTTGTTTAAAAGTCCTGAATATAATTCATATTTTTTTATAAGTTATTTTTGAGAAAACTGCAACATAGACATTTATTTAAATTATTATTGGTCATTAGCCGATTACCTATATGAAAAATTTTAGATCTACTACCTTTAAAATATTTTACTTGACTTCCTCGACTTTTAGCAATCTTAACATTTTGGTCATCAACCTTTAAATTATTGCTAATCTTTTCACTTACAGAATTACCCTTATCTACAATAATCACATCAACATTACAAAAAAAAATATTTTAAAACAGTTACACTCTCCACGCACATTGAAATGGTTAAAATAAAAGGTTTGGCTCGTTCTTGTGAATGGTGGCCTCTGGAAATGATATTGAAACGTTATAAAATCTTGTGAAAATTGTTTTAAAGCGAGATGTGAACCTCCAAAGGTAGTATACTTAAATTTAGTTACAACCATAAATATTTTAAGAGATATTTTTTCTAGATTTGGTTTTCTTTAGTGTTTTAAAATGCCACTAGTTTCAAGTTAAATGAAATTCAAACGTTTTAAAAATGATATTTGTTGCGAAATTATTATTGTTATTGCATCTTTCCATCATCAGCTCACAAAGTTCAGCTCTTCTGTCAAAATCGTCCTCGTTTAACTCGTGCACCAACTTTATCTTGTAGGGATGCAACTTCTACTGCTTAAACAAATTTTTCACTGATTGATGAGACACATTAAAATCCATTGCCATTGGCCTGGATGATTGTGTTGAATATTTATATATAGAGAGCATGATATCCAAAGCTTTGTCTCCCCCGGTTGCTGTTTTAGGTCGACCTGATCTAGCGGCTTCCCTAACACTGCCTGTTTCTCGAAATTTCTTTACCACTCCACACACCGTTGACTGATTTATTAGAGGCTTATTTGGATATATTTCACTGAAAAGCTGACTCCGTAACCGCTCATTATTAAAATTTCAACTCGTTGTTCCTCATTCAGATGAACCATAGTGACTTAGAAATCAGACAACAGAAAATTAAACAGGAACTCAAAATTGACACCTCTTAGGTCGCTGTCATGAAAACACCTTGACTCAACTGGTGGGTATTAGGTAGGAATAATTATAATTAGGAAGTTTTTCATTTTTGAGCTGTCATTACCTCGGAAACGCTTGCATATAGGTGAAAATTTTAAATACAAAAAATTCAGAGTTTTCCCAGGAGAATCCAAAAATGCGATCATATACAGGGTGTTCTATTTAAAAAAATTAAGTTAGTCTCTATGGCAACCAAACCAGAAATGACAGAAAAAACTCATGCTGGTAGAAATGTAAGGAGTAACTTACTGAACAACTTTCATAAAGGTCACTTTTTGGTATACGAGGTAATTCAAAAGTTACAGGCATTGTGCGCAACTTTTTTACCACTCTGTATATATAATTAGTCTTAGTCTTAACAATCTTTAGAAAAATTATTTTCATCGGTAATACTTGGTTGACATAATATCAAACTGTTTTTCGCATACACTACGTTCAATAGTATTCCTTAGGGGCTGACTTAACATTTTGACCTTCCAAAGGCGTTTGATATTTTAAAATGTTAATAACCGGCGCCCAGAATTTTGAAGGTTATTCGTCAAGCCACTTTAGGTAAATATTTATCATTAGATCGAATTGACAAATGAAGTGCAATTTCTAATATTATAAGAGAGGATGAGAATTTAGCCATATCTGCAGGTAAAGGTCGCAGGTAAACGCGGCCCCATCAGGTCACCAAGGAGAAGTACAGGAAGAAAACAAACTAATATAAATGAGGATGAAAAGACTGCCATCAGAAGAATCATACACTCGTTCTACATAAAAAGAGAAATACCTACCTTGGAAAAAATAATGTCTGAAATGAAAAAGGATGATTTCATTCCACTCATGGGTAAGAAGAAACTATGGAAAACTTTGAAGGAAATGAATTTTTGTTATAAAAAAATTCAAAGACAGTGGATTGAGAAAAATGGGTAAGTGCGTCGAAGATTTGAGTGCGAGCAAATAAGTAAAGTTTTAAACAATGTGTAATCGACTTCGACTGCCTCCTTACTATTGTGAATAAAGTCTAATCGAGTTGATATAGACACAAATGAAAGACTATGTAGCAAGAAATATCACTCACTACATTTAAAATAAAAGATGTACATGATAGAAAGGATAATGGACAGCAGCCGCCGTATCCCTATGGCAGAGGTGGAAACTGCAGTATTATCAACCAGGGAGAGATTTGAGCCGTGTATACAGAACGATGGGCGACAATTTGAACATTTAGGGCGCCATTGAGAACTATTGTCGTAACGATATATTTGCTTAAAACATACGTACCTTCATATTTTGTTTTTCCAAGGCCCATTTGACTCTTAAAAAAACCTTTACAATGGCAACTTGAAAATAAAATCATTATGTTCCGTAATTATGATTATTGTTGTTGATATCTCCGGATTGAAAATAGATATTAACTTGCGGTTTTCGCGGACTTCTTATACCTTTAATCATCCTTGTAATCAGGTAAAATTGAATGTACTATTATATTTACAATTATGGAAAAAACGCGCAATGTTTTTGAAGTTGTAAGACAACGCCCCCTAGCGCCTAGTGTAGAACACATATTGCCGTAGTTCATAAGATGATATATAGTGTGAGAAAAGCCCTTTTTAAGAAAACTAAGTTTAGTAAATTATGTTAAGCCAGACCGGAGTTATCAGCATTTATTACAAATAATGTTTAACCTTCCCCCACCACTTTATTTGAAAAGTGACGGGAACACGTTCTATAGGTAAATTTTTATTAAAAAATCTTCGAAATAAACAAAAATGTTATTATTTTTGGGATACCCTTACTAGGCGACTTTTGAGAAAACTTCGTGATTCATATTTACCGTTACTGTTGCGCCCTCTAGCGCCAGTCTGAGAAACTTGAAAATAATTTCCAGCAATTTCTCATGACCACTTTACCTAATATATTTTTTCCGCAAGCCATACGACTAACACTTTCTGAGATACGGCCGACAGCCATTCTTAGTGGGACACCCGGTACATTAATCCCTAACCTATTAAATATCCAATGAAAAGTCCTTAAAATGAGGTTGAAAATTTACTATGTAAACCCCAATGCCTCGCCTAGAAAGAAATTCACTGTATAATATACACACAAATGAATAAATTATAATTATTTCTTTCAAAATACCAAATCAGTTCTATCTTTATATGACATTTGAAGTTGATATTTTTCGATCCACCCACTACTACCGATAGATACATCCTGTTTTGGGGGTAACACTAAACATGATACCCTGGCTTGTAATCAAATATGTACTTGAAAAAATGTTTACTGTTTGTTATATTTCAGTTGGGACTATGTAAACGACTAGAAAAGGAGGGTTATGGGGTTGGGTTTGACACAATCGCTATCTACTTTTAGTAAAGACAGTGGAAAAGGCTACTATAGACGAATTAGTTTGATTGACGTGGTATTATTGAATGGCCAGCAAGGTCGCCTGGCCTAACACCCTTAGATTTTTATTTATGGGGTTGTTTAAAAAGCAAAGTGTATGTTATAAAGCCTAGAAATATTTTTAAAGGAGCTTTCCAACAAACTAACATAATATGTGGTATGGTTGTTCCAAGCCTAATTTGATGACATAAAAAAATCATTAAATTCCTGACCATGGGCGTCGCTTCTACCAAATAATTAAAATGCGGATTGTTTTAAATGTTTAATATGATTAAATAGTATAAATTACAGCTTGTTCATTATAGTTTATATCGATAAAAGGTTTGTACCCATGACTTCGCCTGCAGAGAATATTTTTAAAATGGTCTTTCGGTAAAAAAATGCTCATTTTGCCGAAAACAATTTACAAAAATTGGAACTGGAATCGTCAGAACTTTCAGAAGTAGAATCGTTTCCAGTTTATATTACCACTATTATTGAGTGACATTCTTTGCTGACAAAAGCAACACATTAGGTACAAAGCCATCTTTTCTTCCGGCATGAAGAATAATAACGCCTTTTCCTCTCGAACATGGTGTATCAAAAGTACAATTGGTACTGTCTGCCAACCATCCTTAACAACATCATGAGTATCAAACCAAGTTTCGTCTAAATAAATTATTTTCTTAATTCCGGACTTGTTTTGCTTTCGATGGCCGACTCTGGCACCGACTCATTATATTCCTGCGATAATTCACCTTGACCTTCTGTTTCAAATTATCGCCAAAAAGCCATACTGATATATTAAAATATAGGTACCAAGTAGAAACTTACTTGTCTAAAACCACACAGTTATAGCAAAAAATAAAATATGTAAATTACAGTAAATCGTTTCAACCGGTCACGCCGCTGTCCGATTCCCAATATCGCATACCTCAAACATCAACTGATTTTAAAGCTGATAAGGGATCACTCAACTGGCAGAACCTTAAACTATTTGCTGTTCTTGTCTACAGCATATAAATTTACATTTATATGCTGTTCTATTAATTTTCCCACTCAAAAATAAAAGTTCGCTCTTTAAAATTGCTAGTGCACCTCGACGTTCTGTCTCCAGGGTAGGGTGTTGCCAGTTCTATAAAGTTTCCGTTAGTGTGGGAGGAACATAAGGGTTTGTTAATTGTTTATTTTTTTTGTTCAACAACAGTAAAAATTGTTTTTATTTTGATTGAGCGAATTTGTTCCAGTTAAAGTCCCAACCCCATATACAAGTACGTTTTCGTTTATTTTTATGATCCACAAAATTAGAACTAGAAGACCAGGTGTTCAATGAAATTGCTAATTAATAAATTACATGTTATTGATTATCAGCGGTTTGCCATTATAGGTTGAAATATGTGTATTGACTATCCATAATATACATCATTGTTTCTCATAAATATTATATATACAACCCAAAAGTATCTAATTAGAATTTTGTATAGTTACATGCATGTACAGTGTGTTTTTTTTTATACCTAAAGAACTAAAAAAAACTGTAAAAGTATAGGAAATCTTAATAATAATGGGAGTGGTTTGAATTAAAATATTATCCTATTAAATTATTAATAAGAAAAATCTTAGATAGTTTACAAACAAACTTTTTGGTCCTAATAAACTTTCACTTTCAGACAACTTCCATTTTCATTAAAATTTAAGATTACGCTTCCTCCCCGCGCCCCTCGTTCCCGCCCCTTGCACCGTCAACCCCCTAATGCAGTTAACTGTTCAATCTTCGCATTTTATTCGCCAATTTCTCCATCATTTCGTTTACAGGTGAAGCAAAATGTTGTCGCGGAAATTACCTGATGATTTGTTACTTAATTTTTTAATTGATTTCGTATTAGATCAATGGAATATTGATACAATGTCTACTAAAAATGTTTTAAACTATGAAAAACTGTACCTACGATACCTAGTGATGAGCAAAGGCAATTTTTTTCTTGTAGACTTCGTCTTGATATTTTGCATTTTACAAAACAAAAATTAGGACTATGTAAGTCAACAAGATCAAGACCTGATTTGTTTTATAGTAGTTGGGGACATGAAATTGTAGGTGAATATACAAGGGTATCCCGTAAGTATATGGCAAACTCCCGGATGCGTTTAGGGAAGTCAAATAACCCTAATTTGTTGTCGAAAAAAAAAACCCCAAAGTGCCCCTTAACGAATATACAGAGCCGCAGCGATCAGTTCGGCTTAGGAAACATCTAAATACCTCGTTAGGCATATTAGACCTCGTGTCTCATATGTGCAATGCCTTCGAACACCATGACTACCTCTCAAGTTCTATTTGTGATCTAAGTAAGGCTTTCGACTGCGTCTCCCACAAGCTACTTGTTGAAAAGTGAAAAAAGTATAATTTCCACACTAACAGTGTGACATTATTGGCAAGCTAGAGCAGTGAATATTGGAGTACCACAGGGCTCTGTACTCAGACCCTTACTCTTCTTGATATATATCAACGACCTTCCCGAAACAAATACTGGGGCTCACTACACTCACTTTGCTGATGATACCACCATCTCCTGCAGCAGTGCGGATTATGCCACAGTTGTGGAGAGCGTGGGAGATTCAATGGAGAGAGCTGAACTATGGTTCACTGCCAATAAACTTTTTTTAAACGCAGCCAAAACTCAGACCATGGTCTTCTAAACTCGAGAACTTCCTGCCAATTATCAACCCACTGGGGGTGTAAAGTTTCTGGATATGCACCTGGAGCCGGGGCTCCGATGGGATGTACACACAGATTCGCTCTGCAGTAAATTGAGCTGTAACATCTTTCTTTTGCGTGGCTTTGCAGACTGTGTATCACAGCCTGTCTTAAAACAGGCATGCTTCTCATTGTGCCACTCGCATATCTCTTATGCCATAATTACATGGGGTCATGGCTCTGGAGCGCGGGGGGTTTTTCGTCTGCAGAGAAGAGCGGTTCGTATCGTGGCTGGCCTTGGCTGACTGTAGAGAAGCATTTAATAGGTTAAGAATATTAACTCTGCCTTCCTTGTTCATTCTTAAAAATCTTCTGTACCTCAAAGATCGTACTGAACAATACTCCACACACGAAGAACAGCAGTCTTATAATACACGTAATAGAAGTAACTTAATTCCTATTTCCCTGCGTCTCGAAAGGTGTCGAACTGGCCCTAGCTCTCTGGTGATACATTTCTATAATAAATTACCAGGTATCATTAGAGAATTGCCTAAAGCCCAGTTTAAAACCAGAGTCAAGGAGATTCTAATAATCAACGCATTTTATAACTGTGATGAATTCTTAAATTTTATATTTTAATCTGTGTAGCGTTAGTATTTTACAAAGTATGTTTGTTATAGTCTATTTGCCATTAATGCAGCATGTGTGATGAATTTTGTTTTATTATTTTATTTGCAAAACAGTGTTAAAATTTTTGTTTTTCTTTTTGTTTTGTTTTTGGAATAACTATATCCAAACTTGGTGCAGTTATTGGTTGATACTTATGTTTTAAAAATTTTCGTTATGTATAGAATAGGGTCCGAATGAAGCCAATTTTGACTTGTGTAAATGCTTGATGTATACTGGCACCAATAAATAGTTTGAAGTTTGAACTGTCAAAACTGTTTATGTTTACAAAACAAAATCTGCTTCTTACCTACTAGATACGATTTTAATCCTTGATAATACCCAATTTCATAACAACGTGCAAATGAATGAATTCTATTTTTTATGCGAAAACCATACGTCAAACCAAACAAAATGGAGAGACCAGATTTGCTTAGAAAGGAATTAGGATTTCAAAAATAATTTTTACTTTAAGAAAAAGCAGTGGCGTATCACTTTTCTCTTTAAAGTGATTCGGTGCAAATCCCGCACGAACGCCACTGGCAAGAATAAAAAGTTATGTTGTACAACAGAAATGCCTTTTGATGCATAGAAGATGCGTACCACGTTTCACAAAAATATATAAAGTTATCATAAAAAAAGGTTCTTTTTTCTTAAAACTTTAGCACCCTGTAGTTCCACAGTTAAAACTTTTAGGACATATGTTCATATGAAGTTTTTTTTTTAATGGACCCAAGAATAACCTTCTTAAATAGTAGCATGTTAGTAAGAAACGCCCTGTATAAGTAGTATGTCTTCACCTTCTTACTACTGCTGGTCATGATCGTCGGCGGCAGATCGCTCACTACAGTGTTGCCGCTGCTTGTGTTTATTATGAGAAGTTGCGAA
The DNA here is from genome assembly GCA_963920685.1 of Polydrusus tereticollis. Classification (NCBI taxonomy): domain Eukaryota; kingdom Metazoa; phylum Arthropoda; class Insecta; order Coleoptera; family Curculionidae; genus Polydrusus; species Polydrusus tereticollis. The sequence continues at coordinate 12,858,803 of OY987333.1, forward strand.
ATTTACAATTTACGGAAGCTTCTATCATTTTTATACCTTTGTTTTTTTAAAATTTGAAATACGTTGTGAGCTACAAGAATTGCGTTTGCGAGCTACCGGTAGCTCGCGATCGACAGGTTGGCGCCCACTGTATATCCTACTAAGCTATTACATACTGTATAATTCGATTTCCGCTCTTCCTTGATCTTAGATCATTCGTATCAGACAAAATTAATATCTTTTAAACTGATAATGGACCTTGCATCGTTTTAATGGAATAGAAGATTCAATTATTACTGCTTTTAAATCTTGAATTTATTATAATTAAATTATCCTTGACGTAATGGCGAAGGTAAGTTCAAACTTCATTTAAACCTAATTACTGTCTATTTTTACAATGATTGTGTAAAGGCTTTCTCCCATATAAGCATACGATTCTTTATTGGGTCGCAAAATATCGAAAACAACAAGGAAAACCAACGACCAGTGCCTGTACAAGTATCAATAATAAAACAGTTCTTATCAAACACATAACATTGTTTAAACATCACACTGGAAAATAATATGTTCATAACAACATACGCCCTGTTTTGATACCCGACCGTGATCCCGTAGCCTTCCCAAAGGAGTTGTAATGTTATTTTGGCTTAGCTTTAACATTATAGCGTGATAGAGTCTATTCAATAATTTAGGTTTCAAAGGATTATGAATTAATAAAAACACACTTCAGGCTTGATAGCTTGTTCGTTAGCTAAGAGGTGTGTTTTCGGGCTTTCTTGTTTTCCGGGAATTTTTCAGTGGAAATAAATTGTCTGGGATGTTTTAATTTTTTTTCTAGGAATGAAATGTATTAATAGAATCAAACTAAAGTGATATTTGCTCTCAGGACATCTTGGTTCTAGAAATTTAACTGTTAAGTCCGTCAGACACAGAGCAATTTCTACACATGTAATTCTGCGTGTAAATTTCGATAGTTCGGAGAATGATCTTAAGTAAATTTTGATAATTCTCAACCAGTTTTTATGTTCAGAGTACAGAAAGTTCAGAACCAGTTTTCTACTATTTTCTACCTAGGAAGGTTACCTAAAGTTTAAGAGCGTTAAAAACAAGCTAACAAAATTTCATAAGAAACTAATACAAAAAATACACATTTTTACCAGGCTTTTACAATATGCTTTGCCTTAAACGGAAACTCCGTTTGTAATTAAAGTCATTGGTGTAAAAATTTATAGTTTCGAGAAAAATTAATTTAATTTTTAGCATGTGGCACTTTTCCCTAAAATCTATTTTACATATTTTGATAAATCATGCTACCTTAAAATATATCCCAAAAGCTTGCAGTACATATTTTTTTTTTGAATACAGGTAGTTTTTGCTCTCAAAAATTAAGAAAAAACTATGAGTTTACACCTTTTTTCAATCAAAAAGTGTCATTTAGAAACATTTGTTCCTGAATCATTGAGCTCTTCTTGCAAAGGTAGGTACATTTTGACTTCAAGAAGAAGGTTGAAACACATCAGTCTCCGCAATGCATTTTATGTTCTAACAAAATAAAGACATACCGGCAATAATGGCGTCATAAATTAGTAATCTTCATTCATCTCATTCATCCTTGTAAATTATAATGTTTTTAATGATCTAAAAGCATCATCCTAACAAACAGCAGGCAGTAATCATAATATTTCTTGGATAAATGTGGATTTCAATCAATATTTCCATAATTTTGCATTCAATTTAAAATCACCTTTTTTTCATTATCAGGTCATGGTTTAGTTCGTTTTTCATCGTCAAATAATGTCTAAATTCTCAATTTAACTTTGTTTTTCGGGTCTCTGTCGTTTCTTTTACAAATATCGTTGGCCAGTTGGTAGTTTATTTAAGTTCTTGACGAACATTGGTGAGAACCAAATATAGAGTAAACCTAACTGGACCACTCTCAAGGAAACCGACAGATCCAGGCTCTACAGAACTGATTGCTGACAGAATGTCCCAGGAAACTGATTTCGAGGAAAGAGGGTGAGTTTTTCTTTAGTTTCTAAGCTTCGAAACCTAAATTGAATTTGTTGAAGAACTCACCCCATTTCCCTCATTAATATCTGTCAGGAATCAATTCTGATTTAATGTTTATTTTCTCTTAAACTTCTAACTCAATTAGCACGACATACCTGTACTGGGTGGATAATATCCTAAGTCACACTGTATATACAATTTCTCTTGTACCGTATCTTGAATTTATCTTGTACGTATCTTACCTTGGGTGCCATAAGACATTAGTCTGGTACACCAATATCATGTAGTGACGAATGCCTGTAGCTCGTTAAACCACATTTATCTATCTTGCAAACGATTGCCTTTTTGCTCGTTATGCCTACCGTACCTGCACAAAAGTTATAGATACTTTTGAATACAGCATTTTCTACTAGTTTTAAACATCAGTGTAATATATTTGTACATTGTATAAGTATATAAATTACTTAATTTTTATCTAGTTGGCACAAGATACTTCTCTTGTCCTAACTTAAAACTTAAATATCTTTTAAGTCAATCAAATCATTTACTTTTCTTACTACTTAAACACGAAAGAAATTTTGTTTTTGACCTTACGTAATTAAACATGGTAATTTCATTTCTAAATTTAAAACTTTATTTATATTCACTTGAGTAACAGGGAGTTAAAACATCCTGTAACAATATTATAGAAGTTTAGGTTACCACTGGTACTGTTTACCATAAGTAGTTATTTTTAAACCCTTCATTGCATTATTATTCGCTGGTCTAACTCCACCTTTCTAACATTACATGTAAACAAGCAAACCTGAGGCTGACATAAGCTCATCAGATGTCATTGTTCCAATCAATCGCCGTCACAAGTATTCAAGTCTAATCAAGTCCTGACGTCTCCCTCACCTTCTGCAGTGCTGAAGTTCTATGCATGGAACGCCTCGTCGAGACAACTTCCAGGTGAAGAGGACTGAATCTTGGACACACTTCATGGATGACAATGCAGAGCTAAGTATTTGTCAGTCAGAAGGATAACTTTGTAAAAACCAGCAAACCATTTCTTTATTTTCACTTTAATTTTCACCTTTTTATATTGTAAATTGTTTCTTTATAAACCAATCCCAACAATCATTGTTATACAAACATAATTTAATAAGCTACCAAGTGTTTGTAAGATTTAGTATTATTTCTGATAGGATGGCGCCCTGAAAACCCCACACCTGTTAAAAAAAAATATAGTCTTCTTAGCCGAGGCAACTCAACACCATTTGAATGATTATCTAAATCATTACAATGGCGCCCAACGTGGGGCACGTCCCTCAGCCTGTATATAACAAAGAGAAAGAGAAGGCTGAAAATAATAAGACAAACCCACACCTGTTAAAAAAAAATATAGTCTTCTTAGCCGAGGCAACTCAACACCATTTGAATGATTATCTAAATCATTACAAGCTAAGAGTCCGTCATCTTCATCATTATCACTAAAGCACTTTGTAACATTTTTGGTGCCACAATCAACACTATAGGGCACTGGTCTGATTGCCGACCTAATAATTGGATACACAATGTGTTTTAAAGTTCTGATATTATGACCTTTAATGTTGCATAGGCAAAAATAACAATCGTCTGTGTCGGTTTTCCAAAGGATAGCGCTTTCCTTGTTCCTTTAGTCCAGTGCCTTAGCTCCAGTGCCTTAGCTTCTTTCCAAATCTTACAAACAACATGCGGTGCCTAACAGTTATTCTGATCTCCGAGTTTTACTTTAAAATATGTAAAATACGCGTTTATAACAAAGTCAGTAGGTACTACTTATCTTGTACTTTTTCACAATAAAGTTGTCGCGATGTAGCAAAAAGTATCAAGCCTCCACACAAACAAGGCAACAAGTTACAGTTGATGGATCTTCTGCTTTAGTTTTTCCTTTGCTTAGATTCTTCGTTTTTCCTTTGCCGCCACTATTCACTTCTTTACTTTTAACTACATCAAAAACGTTCTTCTCAACCTGGATCTATTTAATTTTTGGAGTTTGTTGGCTTTTAAGTTGGCCTTTGTAAAGTATTGACGTCAGAATAGTACTGGAAGAATTGAATTTTCTCTTCTTTTGAGGGGCAGCTTCCGTTCCACTTGTTGAAGAAAGAGGGTGAATTTCCTGATTCGAAATGTAGTCATTTTTTAAATTGCTGTTGAGGAACATAATATATTCGATTGTTTCGAAGTTCAAACTGATTGTGTCGCTTCATGAGGAGGTGAAAAATGCATAGTTTCTTGAAAAAGCACAGTATAATCATCAACTTAACGTTATTGGCTGCGTTTACAAAAAAAATTCCAATTAAGTGTTACTTTTTCAAAAGCAATAATAGCAATAATAATAATGATAATAATAAGGTAGTTTACAATAATCTATATAATCACATTATCTATAATATCACACAAAGGAACTCTCAATGCATCAAAAATCTGCGGAATGTTACCACATGTAAACTCCATTTCACAATAATTCGTTGATTTCCCGACCGCAATAAAATTTAAACCCAGCCCAAAATAAGTGCCTTTTGAAAGGGTACAGGTCCTAATTACCTACTAATTTCAATAGTTTAGGTTAGCTTTTTTCGACAAAACAGCAAATATAAAATAATAGGTAAGTATCTGTATTTTAATCATAGAATTAAATAGCTATTAATATTTATACAAAAATACTAATCTACAATATCATCTATGCCTAAAATAATTATTAAGGGCCTTACGTTACTACTAATTATGGTATTATATTGGTATATTAGGTAGGTTAATGGCAAATTGCAGGTGTTCAATATAAAGCAGAGTCTTTTCATCTTAGTTCATCAGTCGTTTGGTCTTTGTCAAGCTGTGCGTTAAAGGTATTTTCGTGTGTGTTATGGAGCATCCAAAATATGTCAGATCTGTGTGAAACTTCAGATAATATTGCTTCCGGAAGTTATGGTGCAACGAAGAAAAAACATTTATCACTTGATGCCAAAAACAACATAAAGAACGTTTACTGTACCCTTTTAGAAAAAGGGTATGACCGGAGTGCAAGTTTTAGTGAAACGAGTATTTCGATCAAAGTTGCATTAACGACAGTAAAAGATATAGTGACCAAACCCATCCAGCCAAGGAAAAAACGGTGTGACAGCGGAAAATTTAGAAGCATCGAAGAAACTGATAAAGACTTGATTCGGAGGAAAATTTATGACACGTACAGTAAACAAATAGTCCCAACAATAGATACGCTAAAAAGGTACTTACAGCAGACGAAACCCACATTTCATGTGGCAGAACAAGCCTTTGGAGAATAGTAAAAGCAATGGGTTTTAAATATCGTACCATTGACAAACGACAAGTACTAACGGAATCGCAGAGTTTACAAGTATGGCGTAGAGATTATTTGAATCTTATCAGACAATATAGGGAAAAAAATCGTTCAATTATATACTTGAATGAAACTTGGTTTGATACCCACGACACTCCTAAAAAAGGTTGGAGCGATTCAACAATCAAATGTCAAACTGAAGCTCCCTCAAACAAAGGACAAATAATTACGATATTACATGCAGGTTCAGAAAATGGATTTATTTCGAACGCTCTATTATTATCTGCGAAGAAAATTGTCAATTCATCTTTGAATTACCATCAAGACACGGATGCTACATTGTTTGAAGATTGGTTTCAGAATCGTCTGCTTCCGAATGTGCCCAAAAATAGTGTTATTGTGATGGACAACGCTAGTTACCACAGTCGCCAACTAAGTAAAGTGCCGAATTCAAATAATACAAAAGTGGAAATTCAAAACTATATATGATGGAAAATAATATATATTTCGAGGAAACCTATACAAAAAAGGACCTTTTAAATGTTTTAATCAAGCCAAATTTAATATTGAAAAAGAATATATCTCTGACAATCTCGCAAGTACTAATGGTCACACAGTTTTACGCTTCCCTCCGTATTACTGTATTTTTAACCCAATAGAACATAATATATGGAGCCAGTTAAAGACGATGATTAGAAGAGAAAACACATCTCCTACACTAAGTAGTTCTGTTATAGAATGTATTAAAAAATGTGTAAATAATATCCCAGTAGAAAGTTGGGTCGAAGATTCCTATAACGTAATTAATAGTAACGTAAGACCCTTAATAATTAGTTTAGGCATAGATGAAGACGATAGTGATAGTGAAACAGAGCTAAATATAGAGTAGGTTAAGTTAAATATTGTATTATTATAATATTGTAGATAATTGTTTTTGTACAAATATTAATAGCTATTTAATTACATGATTAAAATAAAGATACTTACCTATTATTTTATATTTGTTGTTTTGTTGAAAATAGCTAACCTAAACTATTGAAATTAGTAGGTAATCAGGCTGTACCCTTTCAAAAAGTCCGGTGCCTACACAATAGATATTTGTCAGGCAGCTTATTTATGGTTGGGATTACGACTGACGGTTGTCATTTAAATTTTATTGCGGTCGAGAAATCAACGAATTATTGTGGAATGGAGTTTAAACAATCTACAAGAACAAACGAAATAAAATAAAATACGCCCGAATACGATTCTGTATCATTTGTATTACCGGTAATGTAGGAGTTAGCGCACCGACCTGCGAATAAAGATGGATATATTATGGCATGGTTAGTGCTGTAGAGAAAGAATAAAGGCATAAAGTCATGTCATGTCAGCTGACACTAGCTATGTTTTTTACAACAGATTCTTTTGATTTTTGGGTTGCCTTCTTTAGTAACTAGAAAGTGACGCATGTCGTAAAAACCTAACCTCAACTGACATTTTTCTTAGCTAGAAAATACTGTAATATACATAATAAATGTGCCGCTAATATTAAGTAAAGTTAGGTATTTAGAAACACCCAGTATATTTCGGTAAAACCGAGAAACCAAAATAAAACAATATTTCTTTATTTTATCGCCCAACATGAAAAATGTTCCGATATAACGTCCCCTAACTGTCAATCACGAGCCACTTGCAAAATATTTTCATTTGGAAAAGTATATAGGGTACTTAACCAAATATATGGATTTGACATCTATCCATATAGGTGTGGATTAATTGAAATGCCTACTCCATTTTAACTGGACAATTAGGTATACTAATTAGTAATATTTTCAATTAGCAAAAATATGACGTAAATGTCAGTTTCAGGATTGGAAAATTACAATTTAGCATGTTATTGTAAGACTGTTGTGTGCTGAATTTGATGGGTTTAGATAGCATAGTAATTATTGCGAAGGCTGAATCTTACTTATTGAATAGTTTTGATGGGCACAGCTTCTTCTATTTGCAAATAGTTTAATTCAAAATTAGTAGGTATCTGCAACCAAAGCATTCGAAAGGATTTCATCGTTTTTTGTCAAAAATGTCGACTTAATAAGATCTTAAAAAACTTTCTCTTGAGAGTAGACTACAAAAATCACAACTGGCTATTATGCGGCGACTTAAAAATTTTAGGCCTTCTATTAGGTCAGCAATCTGGATTTACGAAATATCCATGTTTTTTATTTGAGTGAGATAGTAGGCTATACTACGATCCCAAAATAATTGGCAAAACTGTTCTTATCACCATTGACGGTATGCGAAGAAAATAATTAACATCGATTCACACACTTTTAACTGAAATAAAAGCATTTAAAAAAAGTCGTTACATGTTGCCAGGTTTCAAAATATTTCATTTAAATTCTCATAAAATGTACCAAAATCAGCATGTCATTAAGGGCCTTTACACCCTACGGTACTTGGTCTACTCAACTTAGCAACGCAGGTAAGAGAAACCCATGTCTAAAGGCACTCGCACGCTTTCTTATCGCCTCTAACCAACGTTCAGTGTCGTAGACAAGTTTCAATCAAGAGGACATTAGCAATTCAGTTTTATTATTTTGGTGGTTATTCAAAACAGCAAATATTATAATCCAGGTGAGTTCTTCAAGCGATAGTAACCAACAAGTTACAAAACGACGTCATTTAAACCTGGGGAGCGTATAATTGTAAAAAATGTATATGAGGAAATTCTAAGTACACACAGTGGAATATCATTCACTGATGCAGCAGAACTTTGTGCCACATTGACTAAGACATCTTGCCGTACTGTTTATAGAACTATCAAGGACTAAAGTGTCCGATCAGAAGGAAACAAGAGGACGGAAAAAGATTTTTATTGATCAGCGAACAAAGTTAGCCATTCGTCGGAAAGTGCACGTAACGCCTTTACCAATGGACTGTCCACTGGATTGAAAGCTCCTTCAGAAAAAGGTCGTCGGTTAATTATAACCCACATCGGGAGTGATTCTGGTTTTCTTGAAGGAGGGTTAAATGTTTTTGAATCTCTTAAAACCGGTGATTATCATGAGGATATGAACTCGGGACTGTTTGAGGATTGGTTTGAAGATCAACACTGCGTAAAGAGAAATTGGAACAGAATTTAACACCTGTAAATAAGAATGTTCTTCCTGAAAGTTTAGTTGATCCTGAAAAGTATTATTACCTCCACTCCATATTAAACTTACTTTAATAAAGCAATTTGTTAACGCGTTGGACAAAACACGTCGATGTTTCCAATTATTGACTGAAAAATTTCCCTGTCTATCAGAAGATAAAAGGAAGGTGTCTTTGTTGGTCCGCAAATAAGAACGCTAATGAAAACTGATGACCTTGAAGCGGTCATGAACAGCACCGAAAAATGTGGGTCGAAGGCTTTTAAGGATGTTATAAATACATTTCTGGGACATAATAAAGACCCAAATTATGTGGACATTGTGGAGAACATGCTGGAAACATTTAAGGAATTAGTTTCCAATGTGAGCATAAAAATTCACTTTTTACACGCACATTATGGACTATTTTCCTGCAAACCTGGGTGATGTCAGTGAGCGATTTCACCAAGACATTAAATAAGTAGACAAGCGGTATCAGGGACAATGCTCCTATGGCCGACTATAAGAAAAAAAAACAGCAAACTGAGTTTTTCGTGCAAAAGAGAAAGATTTTTTACGAGTAAAGAGTAGTTCGCTTTCATTTTACTATGTTTTTATTTAAATTTATTTAAATTAAATTTCAATTTCTTCATTACTTTTTTGATTACTTATTTTTTAGTTTAGAATTTCATTTTCATTTAATGTTTTAGTTTTCTACAATAAATCTTAACAAGATTGGAAATCTGTCACATCAAGTTTTCTTATTTATTTTAGGTTTGAGTAAAATTTTACACTATAGTGGCACTTAAACCAAATGCTATTATAAAATAGTTATTTTCTTAACAATTGCGCAAAGTGTTACTTTTCTGCACGCAAATGCAGTTAGATGAACAACTCGAAGCGGAGTTCGCATAAGATTCATATCAGATAACTACAAAAATTTAAAAAAAAATGATAATTTATTCAATATCTTTTAATTAAACTTCAAGGAAAGAACTATACAACAAAAAATTACATAACAATAAAAAATAGTTGTAGAAAATTAAATTATTTTTTTACAATATTCATTCTCTACGGTAAAAACCAATGAAATCCTCGGTGCAGTGCTTTAGGATGTTAAGATATTGTAAGGGTGACGAGAAGTGGAAAAATAAAAATATATAGCAAAATAACCCTCTGTATATTAATGCTACACTTAAATCAACGGATAGGTAACACAATTAAAACTGAATAATTGATCTAATTTTTCACTTGACTTGGCCGCCATTTCTTACGCCTCCCGAATCCATTTAGCAGTGGATTTTCCGATTCGATTATGATGAAAATGCGGGAAAATTTTAATTAGAAAAATGCGATTTTCAAAAGGTGGTATAAGGTCTACTGGAATTCTATGGGATTTGGAAGGAATTAATTGATTTGGAGCTTGAAGTGGTAAGCGAGGAAAGTCAGCGAATTTTAAAAATCGTGGGATTATTAAATCGTTTGCAACCGCATAAGTTATGCCTACATATATTTTTATATTGATACTTGTCTATGCTTGCTGACGCCGCCATATTTTTTCCTAATTAAAAACATCCCTTTAACTCTCCAAGTTTTATCTGCAGCTATAGCTTTAGATGAACCGTAAAATCGGAAATCCACAACACTAGGCACATCACGCAAACAATGGCTCCATGACAGACAATCAAAGGCCCTTCTCCCGCGGCAGGTTCGTGCTGAGGGCTCTCGTTTTTGACCCTTAAGTTTGTCGGTGACGTCACGATAAGCTAAGTGCCCTTTAGTCAAGAAGCTGCCGCCATAGATCGGCAAGAAAAAGGGTTAGGGCGAGATGGGATCTGCGAAACTCTGTGTTTATATGCAGACGTAGTTAACAATTATTATTCAGGGAATATTTATTGGGATAAGGATTAAAAACTTTCACCAAATTTTTTTTCTGGGAAGTACGTATTTCCCGGACTAGACAGATAAGAATTACACGGTATTTGTCATTATACTTAATAACCAAATAATAGTATGAGAATCTAGGTACAGTCGAAACGATCGTTCTTTGCCGGTGCGTCATTCCACCTGACTAAAACCATATGAATCTAATCAAGATTACGAGGCTCAAAAGGACAAAACTCTAAATTCATAAACGTCAAAATTTTGATAGGTAGCGTTCGGATTTAACAATAATAAGAAATATCTACAATTACTTACCGCCAACACGACAGTACGCTAAATATGGCACTGAAACGAACAGTTTATGGTTTAAATTGACTTTTAAGGCACACAAACGTTTAAAAACAAATTAAAGTTGACAGATCGGAACGATGACTTTGACATTAATGGACAACTCTTCCAATATCTTCTGTCTCTATCTAGCACGTTACTTCTTCTGTTTAAACGTCATAATAAATAAAGGTGGGGGTTGTAAATCACGTTGTCTCTTGATCGTTTATCCATGACACACCGGCAAGGAACCACCGTACAGACCTAGGTACAGTCGAAAGAACGCTTCAGACTATTTGAACAAAAAAAGAAATGGCGTCTATAAAACAACGTATACAAATGACATGGCAGAAGTAGTGATAAAATCTGTTAAATTGGGTCCTTTTATAAGTCTTCAAGTAGTGACACTTAAATTTCTTTCTTCAGATTGTAATATAGTCGATTTTTTTGTTTTTTAAAGAATCTTAACTTGTTTGAAATCGAAGTAAAACGCATTATGATTTTCAAAATGCCCTTAGATGACTAAACAGTAGATTATGACCGATTTAAAAAATTCCGAAAACTAAGGGTTGAAAATTTTTCAGACCTGATCTTACAGATTTCCTTACATCATACCAGCTCAGCAGCACGATTCTCTTCCACGATAACCATGCACCGATCAATGTGATCTATCTTGATTTCGAAAAGGCTTTCGACAAAATACCTACAGACTATATAGCTTACAAAATCGACCACTTTGAAATCAGAGAAAGTCTACTAAAAATAATTGGGGCGGGTTTTCTTACTGGCCGTATTTTCCAAGTACGAATAGGTACTACATTGTCACAAGAGCACGAAGTGCACGGGGAAGTTTCGCAGGGGTCTGTTCTTGGACCTCTGCTTTTCATAACATACTTGAGCGATCCTTAGCAAGGACTTAAAAGAAAAAATGCATCTTATCCTGACGATGGAAATACATACAGCAATCCACTTCTACAACATGTGGACATACAATATATTTTTAAAATCAAATATTGGACGCAGAACAGGAAAATACCATAAAATGATTCCAAATGTACTTATACATTGAAGATAACCTAATAATTCCAGAAGTCAAAGAGGTAATTGGGACTGGTTTTGCTATGTACCTGTAACTAGTGGACACCCTGTACATCCTCGCCTATAACTTTATTGAAAATATGCATATGTATTCATATGGTTGAAAATTGTGTTGCCTTACATCTTTCCAAACATGTAGCGGCATTCGCATCGATCCCGAGAAAATTGACTAGCAACTATACCGTAATCTAATAATCTCCATATCGGAAAAGCGGTGGTGGTAATTCTTGGAAAAGTCCGCCTAAGTGCCTGTGGGTGATGGAGAGTGCCTCCCCGGCCATATATTGGCAAGTCCCACTTTGTACGTCAATCTCCGTATTGCCGCAAGATTTTATACTTTGATAGATAGTTTGATTGAAGGGGTGTCAGTGCGCTTTTGAGGTTTCTAAAGGAATTACCCCAGTTTAAAATTTGACACGTAAGTTTCGTCTATGTATATTAACACTGGTGCGTCTGATCTGAAGAGTCCATCAGTGAACGCTGAAAATAAAAACATATATGACACTCCCTTTTATCTTCTGAGAAATGGGCAAATCTAATATTTTCTGTTAAAAGAAAAATGGGAATTACTTCGTATACGAAAAAGTGACCTTTATGAAAGTTGTTCAGTAAATTATTCCCCACATTTCTACCTGCATCTATTTTTTCTGTCATTTCTGGTTTGGTTGCCATAGAAACTAACTTACTTTTTTAAATAGAACACCCTGCATATAATTGCATATTTGGAATCCACAGGGAATACCAAGTTTTCCCAGTAGAATCCAAATATGCAATCATATGTAGGGTGTTCTATTTAAAAAAAGTAAGTTGGTCTCTATGGCAACCAAACCAGAAATGATAGAAAAAATTGATGCATAGGTAGAAATGTGGGGAATAGTAATTTACTGAACAACTTTCATAAAGGTCACTTTTTGATATACGAGGTAATTCAAAAGTGACAGGCATTATGCGCGATTTTTTTGCCACTCTGTAGAGAAGAGACGCTGCGTGCTACTGTGATAAAAATGAAAAATACCGCAAACAAAATGTTCACGGCAAAGTATACATACGCAACTTTTCGGAACAAACGCTATCTCAGTTTCTAGAGGATGCACCTACCATTGGCAACTAAAATACAATGGGTTTATGTACAATGATGCATAGTGTGGTTGCTCGTGAATTTTTAACAGTAATCTTCGGACTTAAACCCCCTGGATTATTTCCTATGGGGCCATCTAAAGTTATTAGTTTATACTACTCCAGTGGAGAACGTGGAAGTTCTTAGAAATCGGATGATTGTTGGGTGTAACTCAATAAGAAACAACGACCCTGGTGATTTTGATGAGAAGATTGGATTCTTGCATCCTAGCTCATCAACAGTCCTTGTTCTTGTAGATTAGGAAACTTTACATGTAATTTTTGGTAATAAAAAATAAATCATCAAAGAATAAAGTGTCCTTAGAGTATTCAAGGGAATAACCCCTACGATTTTTGCCGTATATGTTTAATGAACACCCTACCCTGTATATCTCGTCTTGAATTCGTGATATTTTTGATCCACGCACTAAATGGACCTGTATCACCCTGAAGAAAAACAGGACAAAATTGTAAGTGTTCTGTTTTGTAAATGCTACACACCCCAAACCCTTATCAGTTAAAAATTAATCAACCCCTATACCTACATTGACTCAGCATGTGAAGTTCGACGTTATAATGGGCAAATAAAATTTTCATCACTTATACGTAGGTGAATGACCTGTCTGATTAGTTCGATCAAAAAACTATTGTTTGTGGAATGAATTTAAAACTGGTGTGGATTCTTTGTCGAAATTGAATAAGTGATACAGGGACGAATTATCACAAGCTTCAGAATTTATGCACCTCCAAAAAATTTTGCCAGCAGACAGCATGACACCTAATAAACTTAAACCACAATTGGGAGCGCTTCATAATAAGTACGTTGGCAAACCCCGAGAATTCTTCGAATTAAAATTAAAATCATCATTTTCGTTGGGATAATCTAAATCTTTTGTTTTCTTACAGTTTTTCATGTTTTTGGGCGGTTTTCCGCGTTTTTGTGTCACAGTGTTACCATTAGTAGCGAGAATAGCGACTTTTTGATATATATGATAATAACGTAGCGGAGCTCCGCAACAAATATGTACCTACTCTATCTATATTTAGCGGCTTTTTGAATTTTAGAGAACGAGACAGAAACTCAAAAGATTTTTAAATATAAACAAGAAACCTAAAATCGAGCTTAAAAATATTACTGCGTCCACTAAAAGAAAATATTTTTTAAAACACATATAGAACACGTTTTAAGTCCATCACTATGTCATATTAACAGTAAAATGAAATTAAAACTCGAACTTTATGACAACTTGATGATCTTGACGTCTATCTCAAATTTCAGCTTTGCCAATAACAAACGCATGTTTAAATCATAGGCCACTATTCGAATTGGGTTATGTTTTGAATATTCGAGGCTCATTTTTTTACCATGGACATATTTTAATAATTTTAAGTACTGGTTTTGGACTCATACACTTAAGAATGAAAAAATTTCATAGTTTGTATACGTTTTTAAGCAAATTAAACAATTATTGATAAAACATTTTTCTTATTTGACAGCAAAAATTTTACAAAATATCAGATTTTGTTTTAACAGCAGTTATTAGTTCCAAAAAAGTTCAGAGTAGATACTATATAGGAAAATAATAACATGAAAACATTATTATTGCAGTATAAGAAATAACATAGGGATTCCTAACATAGAAATATAGGTTTGCAATATAATGGAGGTATTCTTAACTAAAAAAAAAAAATTAACACAAAATATTATGTTCACAAAATGATAAACTGAAGGTAACTATTACCTTAAACAAAAAAGCAAGGTTTACACTATTTTTTTGCTTTGGTACTTATGTTATTGGATGATGCTTTACATTTATTTATTTATTTTTTATTTTTTTATTAGTTTGTGAAACATTGGAATTAGCTTTTGCTTTTTCGAATGTTTTCTTTGAATTAGCAAACACGGTGGTGCTATTATATTCTTTGAAAAAAGTACGAATAAAGGTAATATCCACAGCAGGTATATACTGTAAGATCTGCAACTTTTGCAAATGGTAAAAGACATTTTTTAGGTTCTGGTGTATCAAGACACGTATTTCAATCAAAATTTCTCAAAATTGCACCACACAAGAACGCCGTGTTATTACTACTACTTGCATACAAAACTGAAACAGCAAAAATTATATTGTTTTAAACATCGACCTTTCTAACAGCCCAAAATTCTATCCTCTCATTGGTTGGGTCTGTTAGAACATTATACTACTAAACGGTTTTTAAATATGAGTGATAGAACAGTTTATTACTGGTTTTATTTAAGTTTGTGTATTAAATTATATTGGTTATTCCATACACATAGAACAGAAATTTGTTGTACTATTTTTCTACATTAAAAGTCGAATTCGCGCCAAAAGTGCTGTTATAACAGTATAATACTCAACCCACGATATATGTACCTAATATTATTGGAAAACGTTTAATTTTCTTTTAACGAAAGTTGTTTAAAAAAACACAGGGGAATCGAATAAATCCAATATGAATGTAAGAAAAAATTAATTTTCCTAAAAAGTATTTAATTTTAAAGAGAATATTTTTTTTAGTTTTGGTTTTTTGCGCACTCGGTAGAAAAGTTTTCAAAATTCAAAATATACATTTCACGTCTTTTGAGGAGCGCTTACCAAAGATGTATTCAAAATTTTGTTCAATTTTTTTTGACATAAAAAAAAATAAGAACCGTTTTACAAAATTGTCATTTTCAGTTTTTCTCAAGAACCTACAATTTCCAAATAACTAGATGAATATGGGAAATATTTTGGCCAGTCAACATCTAAAATTATTAAAGCTACCTATTTTCATAGTTATTTATTCTACAATTAATATTAATATTCTGCGTCAGAAGAAAGTAGCGATTTTTCTCAACAGATTGTAGCGATTTTTGGCTTTTCCACTCTAGCAACACTGCTTGCACTCAGTTTAACAAAGAGGTGTATATTATGAGACAAGTGATTTTTCTATTTCTTTTCTGTTTTCTAATTACTATAAGCCTGTTTTTTGATGAATTTTTACACATGTTGCCTGTCCAGAATCAGTTTTCTACTGTTTTTTACCTAGGTCTATTACCTAAAGATTTCTATTAATCCAATCCTGCCTAAGAGTCGTTAAAAACAAATTAACAAAATTTCATAATAGAAACTAATACAAAAAAATATACATTTTTACCTTGCATTCAGTTAAAACTGGGTTCTTAATTATGTGGCAAATTTATCCGAAGCATTTTGTTGCTCCATCCCATCACAAAATAATAAAGAAAAGCTCAAAAACAAATTACAAAAGTAAACAAACTCTCAGAAAATTCGCTAACACAAAAACAATAATCAGATCGAGACTCTCGTCGGACCTAATCGCGATAGGCAATAGGCTCCCGAATCCATGGAGGGCAAACTAGATATTTCGTCGGTTTAATTATAATTTAAAAGGCGCGTGATAGGGCCGTTATACCAGCAATGCAGACCGATGACCATCTTAATAGATTACGCATATACGCGGCTACTTATTCTTCTTAGTAGGGGAAACGGTCGTGGTTCCATGGATCGCACACCCCTGCTACATTCTTTGACCTAATTTTTCTATGGTTATTAATTGCTTTCCTCTTTGGTTAGCCAAATTAAAGAAAGAGATAAAAGGTGCCTCTTACCCTTCATTCGAAAAACAAGTGATGCCGCCTCTGTCGTATAGGCATGTAATTGTATAACTCCATTTCGTTTTATTGATTTCTAAAATTTCCATTGGCCATATGACACTAACGAACATATGGCATGGCAGTTCATTTACCATCAAAAGTTTAATAGCAAAACTCGGTGAAACCCTCTGCGGAAACTCGTACAATTCGTAAAATTAACTTTGTATTGTCGGAAAATCTAGTTTAGTCGTTTTCCAGACTCGCAAACGGACCCTTTGATTATCTTTTCGTTTGATTTTATACGTCCTATGCACCAAAAAAATATAACGCTATTGGAATTCCATTATCGTTAAAACATGATAATTTAAGTTAAAAGTAAATTTATTGAAATATCAAGCGTGAATTAGTATTTTTTATTCTTACTATTCTAAAATTCTAAAACATCGCGAGAGGTACAGCTGCTTGAATTTAGTCAAATTTATAAAGAAGTGCCCGGGTAGCTCAGTCGGTAGAGCATTGGACTTTTAATCCAAGGGTCCAGGGTTCAAGTCCCTGCTCGGGCGAAATCTTTTTTCTTTTGGAGAAATGTTTTTTCTTGATTTATTGTTTTAAGTTACCTCGCAGGGAATATTGGTACTTTTAGGTCCTTACCTCCAAGTTAAATCTGTATACGGCCATTTTAAACCATGTATTGCGTATCTTTTTCTTCTCCCTGATGTAATGGCAACTTCTTTGTCTGGCAATCCACACCTAAAATAAATTTAAAATACTATATTTTCTGTGCTTAAATATACCCACATTGTCTATATTTAAGCACAGAAAATATATTATAATAATAAATTCTGCAACTTTTTATTTATCAATTCATAACAATTTGGTTCTGTTTGGATCAAATTTAAAAGTGCCAGGAAACAATAATCAAAATTGAAGTAATATTAAAAATAATAAACGTCTCTTATTCAAAAATAAATACAATTAGGCGATATAAAATAAAAGACTAATCAATAAATAAAAGCCATAGGAAACCCCACTTTGCTAAAGTCTGTTCAGAGATATAAGAAAGTGACTAACTGATCCCTATTAGGAAAGACCCGGGCCAGCTGTTAAATTGAAATATGGCCGAACAGGTCCGTATTTTGCTAAGAATTTAATCATGGTTTGTAATAAAAATAAGTAAGACATTAAATAATATTTCATTTATATTTATATGTGAAATTACAAGTTATTTTATTATTAAAAATTATATTTATGATTATAAAAATATACAAATTATGCGGTACTTATAATAATTATTCACTTAATATATCAATATCACTATCGCTATCATCATCTGTTCTAACTATTATTTGTGCTATATTGTTTATATGGATATAGGATTTTCCCACTTTTTCAACATGTGTAACAGAATTTGCCCAACTTTGTGAAGGGATGTTTAAAAATATTGTTACGACGAATGGCAGATTTCAGTTGGTGCCAAACATGTTCGATGGGATTAAATATACAATGGTATGGTGGAAGCCTTAAAACTGTATGCCCTAGATTTTTTGCATAATTATCACAGAAGTATTCCTTTTGTAGTTTTAAACTTTGTAAACCCTCAATTAATTGTCTTTTGGTGTAATCTTTCTAAAAATAATTGTCATTATCATACATGTAGTTTTGGATTGTTGCTTTTGTGTCATTTGAGAAGGAAGTCTTGGTCAACTACCTACTATGGTAGCTTGCATTGTCCATTACAATTACGCTATTCGGAGGTATATTTGGAATTAACTTGTTTTTAAACCAATCTTCAAATAAATCAGCAGTGGTCTCCTCATGGTAATCCAGAGAAAAATCTTTAATGTTTTTTGCAGACAGAGAAAGTCCATTTGGAATCCACCCGTCTTTAGATCCAGCATGCAAAATCAGAATTTTTTTCCTCGCTAAAACGGAATTATTCACAATCTTTCATATACAGTTGATGTTGGAATATTTGTTAATGTGGCCGTTTCTTCTAACGCTGCTTGCTTGCTGACCGCACGTTCAATGAGAATTGAATAAACATTGTTTATAACTTCCTTATAGTTTCACAGCAAAGTGTTTTCTGCTTTTCGACGGGGTTATCTCCTAAGATACATTGGGCTCGCACATATTTTCCATGACTCACACACGAATAAACAAACGCTGTTCTACAGTTGCTACACACGAAGTAAGAACAATTACTAAGCGTAAAACTAACTAGGGTGGCTATATACACAGTCTTTAGAACATAATTTGTGTTATGGGATTAACCCTCTCATTTTGAATCAGGTAAAAATCGTTTTAAAATCATCAAACTATTACTTTAATAATGAAATTACGTCTTCCGGATTTGCAGTTTACTTTAAGACGTTTTTAAGTACGGAGCATAATTTACCTGCATTTATTCATTCATTCACTGTTTGTTTATGGCTACCCTTGGATAATCCCATTTAAAGGCAAAGTGTAACTTTCTTATATCTCTAGACAGGCTTTACCCTCAAATATTGGCTCCCCTATTAATGTTATATCATTGTATTAGACTTTTTTAAAGACCCTTGTATGGTAGTCTCTCTCTCAAAATTTTATTATTTTCTAAAGAGTCAATTAAAAGTTATCTATTCATTTCGTTTTGTTTTTTCGAAATTTTTTAATTTTTCTGTTCCTCTTAAGCTACAATCTGTACAAAAATGTTTTTCGATCCGGTAAATTTTGATTTGGAAATCTCTTAGCATAAACTCTTCTTGCGTCCAAAGAATTGCATTGTGCTGGTCCATGAATTAAATGCATGTTAGAATTCTTAGTCAAAATAATAGGTTTTGCAATAGATTACTGCTGATATTAGATTGTATAGTTTGAGTTTCTTAGTACATATGGGCTTTGAGCCCCGATATCTTTGTTAGGTGAGAGATTAGGAAAAATGATTACATATAGGATGTCCCGAAATTAAGGGGCAATACTTTACCACCATATTCTCCGGCTAAAAACAATAGAATTTTTTCATATGGACATAAGTGCAGAAATGCCTGTTAAGGGAGCTAAACCCCCCCCCCCCTCTCGAATGGGGAACCCTGAAATCGTTTTCTTTTAATTTTTTCGAACTCGTTCATAATTAAATTTTGAAATTAGGTATGGTTATAAACTTTTAACGATAAATCAGTTTCTAAATTCAGAATTTCAAAAATTTAGTCATAGGCGTCACATACTGGGGTGGTTAAGGGTTAAAATAATCCCATTTTTTCAACCAGTCGTTTTTTTTATTAGTTTTTTAATAATTATGAAATTTCAAAGTATTCTGCGTAAAAAAGGTATACCTACCCTTAGTTCACCTTGATAGGATTTACAGTTTTTGAGTAAAATCGTTTTAAAGAAAATCACGCCATATACGCCACTGATATTTTTCCAATTTTGATATTTTTTTTCGGTTTTGCCAATTACTAATACAACTTTTTTGTTTCTTGAATGGTTCCCGCATCTTGCTTCGTTTTCGACAGAAAAAATAAAAACCACTTTATACACACGTACAGCCAGATACGAAAACAATTATTCAGGGAACAAAAAAGTTGTATTATTAGTTGGTAAATCCGAAAATACTTATTGAAATTAAAAAAAAGTCAGAGGCGTAGATTCTTTTGTCAATCATTTTCATTAGGGTGCTCCCAGGGACGACATATTTAAAAATAAAGGTACTTTCTCTTCAGCCAATATCGCATTTTTCAAGTTTTTAGGCTCCCTGTACTCCTGTACATATAAAGAAGCAAAATGTGAAATTTTTGGTCCATTACACCTATTGTAAAGTCCATCCGTAGACATACTGTGTATCCTTGAAGCTTTATTAGTCTCATAGTATTTTTTTAAAAATTGAAATGAATCTGAATCTGATTCCAACTTTACCCACATGTTTAATTACTATTTTTTTTATCCTTTTTGATATTTACCTGGGTCTTCTCATTAATTTAACCGTCCTCTCATCCAGTTTCCCGGAAACAGGAATTCCCGCAAACGCTTGCATTTCCTTGATGGCTTCCCTGATCGATTCCTCCGTCCTTAGAGCAAATGCGCCATCTGCCGATTTAGCCATGTACCCAAAGTTCGTTAAATACGCTTGCTGTAACAAAGAAAAAGAAATCAGATATTAAATAGCGTATTCCTGGCCCGATGGTGGAGGCACGTTTTTATATAACAGCTGATCGTTTTTTTATTATTTTACCTTCACCATCCGCTCGGGAATAGATGGAATAACAATATGTTTGTCTTATTTGCTAAAGAAAGTTCAAATAATGATGGACTTGTTTGCATTGTTCTCTATTTAGGATTTTATTTTAACTTGATACGTTACCACATCACTAATGTTTAACTTTGCTTGTATCTTGTCTCTTTTATTTCTTCCCACTTTCTCAAGCGAAATAAATCAACTTACGCCGGCTATATTTTTAGATGACATCTCGGTGCATACATTAACATTGAAATATTTCGTCGACAGATTTCACCTTATTCTTTTTTTGGAAGAAGATATTCAGACTAATTAACTGTGACATAATTAGTTCTTTATTTGGTTGCCATTCTTTACGTGTGACAGTAAATAATCCGGTTTGGTTGATCATTAAACGGATTATTATGTGTAAATAAGAGATTAAAATACGAAAATCTCATGATATCACACAAATGTGACAAGAACTGACATCTCAATAAGGTCATTTATAGATACATTTTTATAATGCCCGAGGGTCATTTCAGCACCCTAGGGAGATTGATGTCTTTATCGCCCGATCGGCGTATATTTTTTTACAACGTTCCTTCATTCAAAGTACGGAGGTTCTACAAATTTTCTACCCAGGCCTATCAACGTAAAAGGTTTATATTTACCCAACATATAAGCCTATACTACCAGCGATGGGCAGAATCGATTCTAGATCAACTAAAAGACCAAGCTGACGAACTTCACGCAATCTTACATGACCAATTTGGCTTCAGATCAAAGCACTTAACAACGCACCCCTAACGACAATGTTGGCAGAACAGATAGTAGTGCAATTTAAAACAAGGACCCACCCATATAGGAGCTGTTCTTCTAAATGTGGCCAAAGCCTTTGACAGGGTGTGGCATTAAGGTTTCATAATTAAACTCATCAAACTAGGATTTCCACCAGACCTAATAAAAACAGTAATCTCATTTCTTAAGGACAGAACATTCTAGTCAAAGTCAACGACAGGAAAAATAACAGCAGGAGTGCCACAGGATTCATCAATATCGCCATTCCTGTTTAATATATTCATAAAGGACATGCCTACCCACTGAAACACCAATCTTTAAATCAAGCCGACGATACGGCTATCATATAAACGGACAAGGACCAAGGAAAAGTGACACAAAACCTACAAGAACATATATATGAACATATTGATGACTGGGCTCAAGAAATGGAAAATCAAACTAAACCCGAAAAGCACAAGAACCAGAAAATTGCCAAGGCGAAAAATACAAATTGAAAATATCGAAATCGAATGGAAGCGAAAAGTAAAGTACCTACTGCGGACTTATCTATACCTACGACAAGCGACCCGTTTGGAAAAACCATACATATTATATCACAGCAGCAAAAGCGAAAAACGCACTAGGAAAACTAAGCCCGCTGCTGTCATCGAAGAAAATGGCTTGAAAAACCAAAATATCCCTAGTGAAACAAATTATCAGACCCATAATCACATAGCCCTAGCCCTTACTTAACTTACTGGTTATGCACGATTGGCATGCATTTTACTGCACTTCACCCTTTGCTGTCTTATTTCGAACTTTTAGAGGGAGATCAGCTTTGACCTCGCTAGTGAATAACCGTTCCACTTTTTAAATCGCCCTTGTAAGCCCAGACGTCATATCAACTCTTTGGTTATAGTGGATTATTAGCATTTACGCCCCCATCACATTAATTGTGTAACTTGTCAAATCGCCTTAAAACCAGAACCAGGCCCGGCAAGCCTACCCTGCCATAAGAAAGAACTTTAAGACTCCAGGCTTTAGGATAGGCAACCAAACATATACCACTAATTATTAGAAGAGTTGAAGACTTCAAACACGGCAAAATCAGATTTGCCGGTAAATTTAAGCTTTGTTCCAATCCGACCAAAGACCGTACCTGTACTACTGTCCCCGAACGGTCGCACAACTAATTTACCACTGCAACAGTCGATCGTTCGGACATAGAATAGGAACAAACCTTTAAAGTAAGGTTAGTTAGCGGTTGTTTGTTATTATTCTTGAAAGAAAAGGACTAAATTCGTGTAAAATAAGTCGGAGTGGGTGTTGTCTGTTGAAAAGCAAAACTTTGAGTTTGTAGGTTTCTTTAGGATTAGGACATCAGGTAAGTGTTTTAAATTTAAATAAAACATCTTGTTTAGACGGACGCACCACGCAATGACATGAAAAACTAAGTTAAAGTTGAGGTAAAAAGTGATTTTGCTCAATATATTTTAAGTTTAAAATGTGGATTTTCTCCTTCTCTTTTATTCAACGCACAAAGTAAAAGTGTGCGACGACCCTTAAAAATGTTGAATTTAATTAACACTAAAGGCAAGGGGAGTAATAGGTAATTTTAAGGAAATTGGTATCAAAAATATGTATGGCTTACGGGAAGTGAAACCAAAACTGTTTTGTTGTCCATAATATGCATTTTAGGAAAATATTAAAATTCATGATGCGGCTGTACGACAATTTAAAAGATTTGATGTTTTATTTGGTAAATAAAACATTAAACTTTTATTCGGGCAACAACATTTTTAATATTTGAATTAATTTATAATTTTGGCAACTGTGAATAGAGCAATAAAATTGCACCAGGAATAAAAGTTTAAAAATATTATTTTCGAATCTAATGTTCGAAGAAATTAATATTTTATTCTAATAATAAAGCCTAAATAAAATAAATTCCGGCTTAAACTAAATTAGCAAAACTTAATTGACTCAATAAAATTTCGTTTAGGTTAAGAAAATATTCGGCAATTAAATAATTTAATTGAATCAACTAAATTTAATATAATTCACTTGATGAAATAAAGGCTGTATTTCCACAATTAATAAAAAATCCATTAGGTGTTTTAATTGGCACAAAAAAGGGTTTTTCCTCAGTGTACCAACGCTCTTGTGATATTATGGATGAAAATAACCGAACCGAAGTTAACAGATCAATGAATTTTCAGGATTAGAAAACACTAATCGCGATAGTAAATTATGGGTTGCTCCATTCTTGGCTAAAACTTATTACGCTTTTTCATAATTTCCTTGCCTGCTCCCTGACCACCAGATCTAAGTCAATTCAAAAGTTCATCCCGTTCTGGCGCCATTCCACAATTTACGCGCGTCTATCAATTTACTAATTAATCATCCCGAAAAAGACATTCGCCTTGTCTTTTGACCCGCAACATGGGTTCGCGTGTTGGCTGGCGCGATTTGTATCGTTTCCTCGAAGTCATTTAACTTAATAAAAAGAATAAATTAAATAATTAAGCACTGGTAAATATGGCAGCGTCGCGACCCGTCTGAAAACTCCGTTTTGAATGAGTCATTTGAATGGTCACGAAAAGGAGTTTGGATTTGGCGAGGTAAACTTCTTGCACCAATGACGGAAACCAGATTATACACTAGACTGTGAAACCGCAGCTCCCGCATTTTGACAGCACTCTTCGTAAATTTATAATATTCCATCTATTTGCCTATACAACAATCCAACATATCCAAATGTTTTAACATCGGCTGTCGATGCTGATCTCTACAGGCACAAGAAGTATTAAATCTAGGGAATTCAATACCGGCCATTATTTTTAATCCCGGGATTTCGAGATTATACTTAGTCAATCCCCGGATTAATTGGGTATTGAAGGTTACAAAAATAAAAAAAAAACTGATTTTTCTTGAAAAAACCTTTATGTAACAAACTATGCAAATAAACTTAACAAAAATCTCTCCTGACATCGGCTAAATATGTAGAATGTAAACTTTCATGTAACAAGTAACAACCTAGTAAAAAAAAATATTTAAGAATAATATTAATCAGTGTTTCATCATTAAGCTTGCTTCTCAATTTGTTTCACATATCCAGCTGCTACGAATGCGCTTTCAGGTTCGATGAAAGTTGGAGGAATCGGTAGTAAATACTTATAAGTTATAGTAGAATTTGAAGACTCACATAGGTTCATTTCCTTTCCGACAATTTTGGAAAAATAATTTTCATTTAATGATTCAGGAGACATCATTTTCGTGATGTGTTTTCTATGCGTTTCGCTTCACGCAGTCTTTCTTTCAATTTTTCAAAAATGATGTCAGTTCCAAAAATCCCGGGATCAGAAATATTTTATCCCGAAAATTTCTACACTGAAAAATGATCGATTCCCATAATTACACCTCAATAAAGGCCTGGAACAGATTCTGTCTCGTTTGCAGAAACATGTCCTGTTATACTCTATTGCTTAATGCCAGAG
The DNA here is from genome assembly GCA_963920685.1 of Polydrusus tereticollis. NCBI lineage: Eukaryota > Metazoa > Arthropoda > Insecta > Coleoptera > Curculionidae > Polydrusus > Polydrusus tereticollis. The sequence goes on from OY987333.1 coordinate 12,883,737, forward strand.
AGTAATAAAATGTAAATTTTCAATGACAGGACCCATTGGGTGGACAACTTAAATGTTGCATTGTAAATTTCAGGTAAATTGCAATGATTATTTACCTCATCCATTATAAAAGCGGGTTGATTTTCACCTGATTATTCAGCGATAATCTCCCGCTCTCCGGTGAAAATCACCCTTGTCAAAAGTGAAAATCTCACCCGTCAGAAATCGTTAGTTTTTTATTTGGTAAATAATCTTCAAAATACATTTCGGGATTGGGAAATAATCAGAAAATCATTCTCAGATTTTTTGCCATTAGGAAATCGCTCTCGGGCAAGCCCTCGAGCGATTTCCACGGCAAATAATCTTCGGAATGATTTTCGATAATTTCCCTATCCCTTAATATTACTACAGAAAATTTCACACCTCTACTTTTTAACCAATAAGATACCTTAATTTTGACTAGTTACCATGGCAACTAAAAAAATTTCCGGAAATTTTTTTGAGGCGCCGCGACATTTAAGTGACTATTTCCCTCATATACTGTAACTACAATGCGCTTTTCACTTGATTTTCGGTGAAAATCAGCCCTCGATCGCGATTGAGCTGATAATTCACCTCACTTTTATTGAACCAATCAAAACGCTCATTTTTATAGCGACCACCTTGGTAACGGTCGTCTTACCCGATAAGACTACCGCTAGCTCGAAAAGACGCTTTCGAAAAGACGCTTGTAGCTTTTTTACTTAAATAAAAAATTAGTAACACCTCTAACTTGTATATTTACCTTTATCAGACGGCCTTCATTTTTATGTTCAGTAAATTATCCAATAAAATACACCTCTAGAGGCGGTTTCTTATCTTCATACCTTCGTTTTTCACTCGAAACTCGATTTTCCAAGAAAATTTTCACTCAATGTAATTTTTACTTATAATCAAAGATAAGACCCTCGAGCTAAAGCTTTCGGGATCATATCAGATTATAAGTAAAAATTACATTTCGTAAAAATTTGTCAGAAAATCGATTGCTTGTTAAAAACATCGGTATTACCGATAAGACGCCTCCTCTATCGGTATATTACTGTTGAAAATTGCACTCTTCTGGTTTTTCATTGTTGGTTACCTACGAGAATAACCGTCACTGTCACAACAAGTTGAAATTTCTGCTTTGACAATTTCGCGTCAATTTATCAAAATGATTCAGGAAATAGTCTAAAAAATATATTTCGTGCATGTAAAATGGCTTGATAATCATGCACTCAGATTTGTTGCCCTAAAGAAACAGCTTTCATGCATTTTTATTGTTTCTAGGGCAACAAACCTTCATGCATGATTTTCAGCAATTTTACATGCACTTAACATATTACTATTGACTATTTCCCTCATATACTGTAACTACAATGCGCTTTTCACTTGATTTTCGGTGAAAATCAGCCCTCGGTCGCGATTGAGCTGAAAATTGCACTCTTCTGGTTTTTCATTGTTGGTTACCTACGAGAATAACCGTCACTGTCACAACAAGTTGAAATTTCTGCTTTGACAATTTCGCGTCAATTTATCAAAATGATTCAGGAAATAGTCTAAAAAATATATTTCGTGCATGTAAAATGGCTTGATAATCATGCACTCAGATTTGTTGCCCTAAAGAAACAGCTTTCATGCATTTTTATTGTTTCTAGGGCAACAAACCTTCATGCATGATTTTCAGCAATTTTACATGCACTTAACATATTACTATTGACTATTTCCCTCATATACTGTAACTACAATGCGCTTTTCACTTGATTTTCGGTGAAAATCAGCCCTCGGTCGCGATTAAGCTGAAAATTGCACTCTTCTGGTTTTTCATTGTTGGTTACCTACGAGAATAACCGTCACTGTCACAACAAGTTGAAATTTCTGCTTTGACAATTTCGCGTCAATTTATCAAAATGATTCAGGAAATAGTCTAAAAAATATATTTCGTGCATGTAAAATGGCTTGATAATCATGCACTCAGATTTGTTGCCCTAAAGAAACAGCTTTCATGCATTTTTATTGTTATTTACCTTAAAAAGTGCCCTCCCTTCGGTCGGGCACTTTTTGGTAAATAACAATAAAAATGCATTCAAGCTGTTTCTAGGGCAACAAACCTTCATGCATGATTTTCAGCAATTTTACATGCACTTAACATATTACTATTGAAAATTTTTTGACAGTTGAAAAGGTAAACATATGATATAAATAAATATAAACATATTGATTTTGATTTTCGGGTGTTATTTGGTCTTATATTTTGAATTTCTTGTCTATTTACTTGTTGATTTTCTTTACCAAATCGCGACATTTCGCTATACCTACACTTATTAAACTCAACGTACAGCCGTTTTAAACTAGTAATTATTAAGCTTTGTGACAGAACCGGTTAAACAAAAATGACAAATCAACTTGACAAGCAGTGAAATTAATTTAAAATGTCAGGTTGGATTAATAATTTTTTTCCAAATTATGGTGTGAAGTGGTGTGAAATTTTCTTACTGAATCCCACACAAGCTAAAATTATTCCTGGAAATTTTCTTTCGGGCACGAATATTCAAGAAAATTATCCCGAGTCGCGAAGCAATAATCCTCAAAATATTCGTGCCCTCGAGAAAATTTCCGGAAATAATTTAAGCTCTTGTGATATTATAAGCGATAGTTTTTAAAAATTCCGTATTTTAGACCTACACACCTTTAATCGGTCCAAAATTAGGTTCACCCTAATAAGCACACAATAGAGAGACAAGTTTGGTAAATGAAACTAATGTAACAATGGCGTTTATACAGGTAGTTTATTAGAATAAAAGTATAATAATAATTATACTTGATTAAAATTATGAAGATAGGCAGGCAATTCAGATAATAATTATTCTAATATTAAGTAGATAAAAACTTATATAGAAGTAAGAATAATATGAAAATAGATAAATTGGAATAAATATTAATATTTATAAAAAAAATCTACTATGTACACAGGGTCATTCAAGCAGGACTGAACAGGGGCCTTTTTTTTAGTTGCTCTGTATTTTTAATAAAACCAATATAGGCATCTAGTTTATGGTATGCCGCAGAATCTAAAATTGCCATTTAAAAAGCGATCTGACTTAAAACAAAGGAACTGTGGCTTAAAGTTGTTGTTTTTTTAATGGAATACCCTGTATATTTTCAATTTTTATGAAACGCCTTTCTTTCCTGATTCCATAAACATATAATTTGTCTATATTAGCTCAAACCGTTTTTAAGATATGAGGAATCAAATATTTAAAAAGTTGTATTCATTTGAGATTAATATGTATGGAATGCCTTGGAAAAGAAAAGCCCCGTAATGGCGTTGCATTAAAATAACGTCAGAGGAGGTGTTGGAAAATAAAGTTTCGATTTGTCTGAAGCATTTATGTCTTCATGATAATCGGAACTGTCTAGCTGTCCTCAAATATCGTCGTCGCCAGCAGATGATTTCGTCTTTCTCTATTAAAAGTGATTTTCTGTTTTGAATTTTTTCATAACAAAAATTTATTTCCTTCAAAGTTTTCCATAGTTTCTTCTTACCCATGGGCGGAATAAAATCATTATTTTCCATTTCAGACATTATTTTGTCCAAGGTAGGTATTCCTTTTTTTAAGTAAAACGAGTGTGTATCATTCTTCTGATGGCAGTCTTTTAATCCTCATTTATTACAGTTTCTTTTCTTTCTGTATTTCTCTTTGGTGACCTAATGGGGCCGCGTTTATCCTCGTGCACAAGTCGGTATATGGTTGACTGTGCGACTCCAATCATATTCGAACACATTTCAACTATTTTTGCAACTTCGAATGTTATATGAAATAATAATTAAACTACACCTATGGAAGACCACTGGGTTTTATAGTTCAATAGTCATTTATTACTCTCTTGCATTAAGCAACATACTATAGTACAAAATATCCTTAGAGGATATCTTGTAGGAGTTCAAGTTAATAGGACATTGATAAATTAAGGTAGAAGTTTGGTGTGTGGCGCTTTGCATTGTCAATCATAGGAACAGTCCCGCCTTTAGTAGTTCTTACCTAATAATATTGGTGTTTTATTTTTTATTAAAACGTAAATTTTTATTCTAGATTGGTGCAGGTGATCCTAACACTTTTAAGGATGGGATCCCACCAGCAAATATGAAACAATAACCCAAGCCATTTATAGCCTTTTAATTTGCAGATGCCATAATTTGTTTTTACAAAGTGATGTGTATATTTATGGGAACAAATTTTAACCGAAAATAATACAAGTCTCGGTTTACATGTCATGGACAGATTATTATTTCGCCAGTTTTATTTTATTCAGAAGGATTTGTTACATTTCCTAAAAAAAAATACATTTTTTGTTTTATTTCATTTTGTAAAGCTGCTGAAATTTGTTCGGCATTTATGTACCTATACCATAGACCAAAACCTAAACCTACCTAACTATAGTCAAGTTTTTGAACTTGATTGACCCTCGTAACCGGGGATAGGCGAAATTTTACGTTATACCTAAATAAAATAGGTAATACGCTTCCCCAAGTTTTTCCCAATTTACAACAATTAGCGGATCAGCATTGCATTTTTAACTGGTTCTCTATGTTAAAAATGATTGATAGCATTGACATTAGATTTTCCGACAAATACCTACTTAGGAAAATCTTTGGAGAACCCTTCAAACCTACTTTTATTGAAAATATCGAAAAAAACTAGTTTTTCAAAATTAGCAATGCATGTTTTAATTGGCATCGTAATTTTATCAAGAATCTCATAATAAACTCATTGATAAAAATCTTAAAAATTACGATATCGGCCCAAGACAGAGAGATTGTTTTATCTTAACAACTTTGTTGCTATTGTTAAGACATATATGATGCAGTGGTGTGCATTCAATAACAAGTCGGCGAGATGCAGCGCGGGCGCGCCCTTTAGGTGTTGTACAAATGTACAAGTCTGGTTCCTGGCAATGGAGAGCGCACAGTGTAGGTATAATGTATTAGTTTTATTTTCTGCATTGTGTGTTTAAGTGATTTGTTAGACGACTAGGAAAAGGTGTTTAGGTACGATATGATTTGCTATGCATTGGCATAATTAAGCGCTTTTAGAATAAAGTACTTAGGGACATAGTGTTTGCTAGAAGAGTAATAAGAGTATCGAAAACCGACTCTTCTAGTACGGTAACGTCAAAGCTATCTTGATACCAAGAAGACTCCTAAAGATGGCAAAACTCTTTGAATTAGTGAAATAGTTTCAGTGCAAAGCAAAGTAAAGTGCGGTAGCTTTACACGTTAATTTTATAACGTGTTATAAGAGCCTAAGACTTATTGTTGCAAGATTGCATAATATCGTAAGTAATAATTTACTAAACTTAGTTATACCAGACCTATATATTAAAAGAAGTGAAGACATAACGACAGATCAACGCAATTGTAACTTAACTAACACAATTATTTTTAAATATTTATAGGAAGACACTTAATTGATGGAATCATTATCTAATTTGATCGAATTAAACGTCAGTTGTGATAAAGTAATATTACGTGTTTGTCCGAAATAAGTTTTAATTCAGACAATTAAACTTGAGTTAACGTATTTTCGACGTTACCTGACAAGACTGTTGTCAAAAAGTAACGTACTTGAGGAAGTTGTAGTAAAACTTTAAGTTATTTATCATTGCTCAAGGGATACCCGATGAGAAAATTGAATGACGTTTTAAGTTGTAACAATGTGTTATTATGAGAAAAATTTATATGATTGGCTGATTTGTGTGACATGACAAAAAATAACAAAATTTAATTGACTGATATATACAGATTCCTGAACCTCAAATGGGTATTCCTGCTGTGTCACAGTTAATATTTATTTGAATGAACGCTGGAGGGTCTTTTTCGAGTAAACGACACTTCTTGACGCCGAATTACAATCGACACTAAGTACAATTATTTGTTATACAGGGTGTTCAAACTTAAGTCTGTATACTATTGATATCTTTAAGATTGCACTTTCCATCACAAAGCGAGTAAGGTTAATAAAGGTGAAATTGTGTATTCCAACACATGCTTTTCCGAAAATTAACACCGAAAATAGGGTGAGCCTGATGGTCGATGTGCGTAATAGGGTAATAAACTAAATGAAGCGCCTAAAATCGAGCGAAACCTTTGAAAACCAGACATGCACTGTCATTTATCCGTGTCTGAAGTTTTGGGGTTAATTGCGCGGAACTCTTATGAAAAATAAATATTTTGGAACGGATACATTTGTTTGTTAATATTTCTTAATGCGACTTTTTCAATATGTAGCTAATTTGTAGATTATTTTATAGTTTAAACCAATGGTTTATCAACCTTTTCAAAAATGACAATATTCAGTTACCCACATAATATATAGGTATTATCAAAATTGTCGATGTCATTGTCACAGATTTATTCCTAATATCTGGTATTGTTTGAAGAAGTCTTCCTCACTAACTATTTCCTCAAATATATCGCGACTGTTGTTTGGAAAATTCATTTTCATTTTAATAATAAAGTTATTATTTTCATATTTATTTAACAAAGTTCTTAATAAATACCCAATCTTTTTCTGCGGAAAAGCCAATCCAGTTTATGATGAATCATTAACCTAAAAATAAATCAACTCCGCCGATTGTAAATAAACTTTATGGCAAAATCAATATACTACATGCGAAGTTCATTGATAAAATTATCTTGTTGAAACACAGTTGGAAGATCGATAGGTATAAAATAGAAGTTATAATTTTAGATTGATAGGGATTGCCACCATAGAATAGGTAAGTCTATTATAGGTATAGACGGCAAATTATTTAAAAAAAATTAGTAAACAATATTTTTATAATTTGTAATAACGTAAGTGCTCAAAGTATGCATGTCTTCAATTATTGTTCATGAAAGGTAACCTAGTTTGGTTAAAAGTATATAAGGATGAATGAAAACTAGAAATGTCAACTTATGAACATTTGTTTTTAAGAAAATTATAATGTAATATCATTATTACTGTGTAAAACAGAGTTTAAAAAAAACATATAGGTTTTTTCTTACTTTTAGTTTGAAGACACTATATTTGAAACATTTATTTTTGAGCAATTTGATTTTCTGTTGCAATAAGCACTAGGTTTGATAATCTTTATTCTCCCACTACCTATATGTTTCTTGCATTTTTTTTTAAATTCTTTTAATTTTGAGAAAGATCTTTCTGCTGAATTTATTACTTTCGAAATTGTAGAATTATGTTGAATTTTAGTTTTTATATACTATTAACAGGCCTTCGACTTGGGGCATGTGTTCCGCGTGTTTCGCCACTGGTAATTGCAGTCAGTGACTCTCATTACCTCTCTGTCCTCAAATTCAGAATTCAGTAAAGCGTTTTTTTAATAATAAATACACTTTTTGATCTTACTGTATGTGTATGCATGGTAACGCCCTTTTTCTTGCACTTATTCATATACCACCTCTTGCTTCCTGTTTTTCTAACAGATGTGCATGCATGTACGACGTAGGTTTATTATTTCTGTATAAATGTACGAACATAAGGATAACTTTACCATCACCAGTGCGTGTGGGCCTATGAAGCCAAAAATAAAAACAATACATTAAAATACATTGTCAATGTCAGTTTTAGCTGTTATGCTCACGTGAAGTGTTTAGCGTGGAAATATAAAGAATTTATTATTTGGAAGATTTCATACATTTATATTTAGCGAATTAGAACTCTCCTTTTTGTCTACGATTGATAAATGCCTCATTTCTTTTATCATAAATGCCTTATTTATTTATCATACATTTTATGTCAATCGAAAGCACTTTGACTTTGGTGATGTTACCAATGCAGCGTGCTTTCGATTGCCATAAAATTATCTCGTACATTATTAATGTCCTAGGGATATACTATACTATACTATTATTTCAAAACGAAGAACAAGTCGAAAATACAAATACAGCAAAAGCAACCCTTCAACAACACAAGGCTATAAACCTAAAGTGTGATTAGGTTTTTCCAGACCCCAGACATTAATTTTAACCACAGAATTTTCTTATAGTCAACTTAGCCTAAGGTTAACTGAAAGAAGGTGCTTGATCAGAAGATGTGGAACACTTTTTATTCATTACTTTGGTTTTCTTTTATCCATTTGATAACTAAACATTGACAAACTGGGCGTCTAACTGCTAATGCGTGGTGGGGAGAAGCTCTATCTTGCTGAAAATGCAAATATACTTCATTAAGTTTCAGAGTGCCATTTTCATTCACATGATTTTCCAAAGATTGTACAGGGTTATCCAACCAAGACTAGACAAGGCGATTTTTTGACTTTTCCTGTACTTTTATAAAAAAACTGAAATAGCCATCTTAAGTCATTTTCTCCCGCGAATTCGAATATCTTCAGCAAAAAAACAATTGAACATCAAACAAAAGTACTAGGGGTCACTTTGATATTTTTTTAAATGGGATGCCGTATTTTTAATGAGCTTATCCGATTTCTCATATAAATTTTGATCTAAAATGTTGGATTTTTAATTCAAAAACGCCTTTTTTCTTCAGTTTTAAATTCGGAAAATGTTAAAAATAAAAAAAAAATAAAAATAAATAAATTAAAAATCCAACATTTTAGATCAAAATTTATATGAGAAATCGGATAAGCTCATTAAAAATACGGCATCCCATTTAAAAAAATATCAAAGTGACCCCTAGTACTTTTGTTTGATGTTCAATTGTTTTTTGCTGAAGATATTCGAATTCGCGGGAGAAAATGACTTAAGATGGCTATTTCAGTTTTTTTATAAAAGTACAGGAAAAGTCAAAAAATCGCCTTGTCTAGTCTTGGTTGGATAACCCTGTACAATAAAAAGATCTATCACATTTTCCAAAACATAATATTTCTGTGCCTTTTTTACTTTTATACTACAGATTTGTCTCATTCCAGACAATCGTTATCACTAAATGTTACAATGATATTTTGCACTTTGAAGAATTTAATAGTTTCAAAATGGAAAGACAATATACACTTAAAGAAGATTTTATAAATTCGATCTATAATCATATACGATTAATTTTTTAAAATCAGGTTTCTTTTAAAATATACGCAAAATTGTAAAAATGCCTGTGCTCTTTAAAAGCTCGGTTCACTGACAGGGATTTCTGAATTTATTGCAACTTTCTTGAAAATTTATGGCTTCACTTAACCCTGCCCCGTAGTATGCCATATTTTAAATTTACAACCAAAATTATCAACAATTTGATTGCCCCCAGGTTGCGTCGCGTCGCAAACAGCATTATTTTCGTTGAAAGATAAGTACCTATAAGAGAATAATGTTTCTCCATTTGTACAGAAATAGATGAGCAACGAACCCATCTAACCTTGTAGACATTTGCAGAACTCATACGAATTAGTTACAAAAAAATTCAATCTTGCAGAATTTATCAAAATTGAATAAACTAATGGAAGTAATAATACAAATTAGAATCATCATAAAATCAGCTACATAAAACGGAAATGAAAATTTTTTCAAGACACCCTTCTTGAGGGAGAACAAAAAACGTCTTAAAGAGATTGATAACATTTCCAATTGTCTTGTATTTCCCCATATTACAACCATTAAACATAAGCATTTTCTCACGCAATTCTATTGATCGCCATATCCCTCTAAGCTCTAGTAAGTTATTTTTGTCAGCCCACAAGGCACGGGGAAAAATAATGACTAGGCCTCTCTATCCCTATTTGAGTGTATACTTTTTCCACGACGTGTAAAAGAAAATACTAACAGAAATTACACAAGTTCATTGTTCACTTTTGAGATAAGATAAGAATATGATTTTCCTTAAAATTAAGTAAATATGATTGATTAATTTTCTTTCAAGAATTATTCATTCTATTTACACTGACAGTGTCAATATGAATTCCTAAGTGGTAAAATATCATTAATTTCTATAAAGCCCATGATCATTCGAAATGCTACTAAATTTCTTTTATGTCCTACTCGAATATTATTGTTTCATAATACCATAGTTACCAGACACTTTAAATGGTATATAATACCCTAGGGCATTAAGGAAGTTTCTAATGCCCTCGGGCATTAAGAGAAATAGATAGGAAAAATCAAAGTAAAACTTTTTATTAACGAGAAAACTTATTTATCATTTATATTAAATAAACAGTTATGAAAAGACCCAGTATAAACGAATTTACCGGCTTTTGATAAGTCAATGTTTTCTATTATTTCGCGATTTTCACTAACAGAAATTGACGATGATTAAACGTTTTTTGATGTTGATGGTCTCGTTGATGGTACTCCAGCTATCAATTTCGAAATTTTGTTTTTAGAAGACATACTGTCTTCCAAATATCCCTCAACTACAGCTGAACTTTTTCAACCGCCATGTCTTTTCAATGTGGTCATGTTTGCCCCCCCCCCCCCCCCCAACAAAGTTGCAGAGGTTCTGCGCAAACAATGACCAGTATATTTGTCCGCATCGCTTAGACCCAGGTATTTTGCAATAATGGAAGTAATCTTGCCTATGGTGTTCTTCCCAACTGGTTGTGAAAAACAACAACCGTTACGGTAACACAAAAAGAATCTATTGATGTTGCAGTTTGTCGGGCGTAAAGACCACTAAGTTCTCAGTAACTTTAAACAACCCATCTCCTTCTCATCAATAATAATTGTGAAGACACGCTTTTTATCGGTCTTTGTATCGGGAATATTAACTATTATTACGGATCCTCTATCCTCTATATGTTCAACCAACACCCACCAAATACGCCAAATAACAGAGCCACTTTGTACATCAAAAAAGTTTCATTGGGAGCTTCACGGATGGATTTCAGCACATCTTCTCGAGTCAAAATTTTCGATTTCTTCGCTTCATGTCCTTGCTTGCTTTAGATACTGGCCTAACTTGCAATATTATGCAATGTCTATATTTTTATTAACTATTAATGTCTTCCTTAACATTGAATATTTTGTCTATAGGGAATTAGGAGTGAATGTTCCAGACTATTATAATCGATATACATAATTAGTATTTTAATATAATTTACAACAGAAATTTTAACATACCAATTCCTGGAAATATCCAAGTAGCACCGTCTCGTTGATAATTTTTACATCATTATTTTTCATCCAATCCCCAAACCTTTGATATCCCTTATCATAGGCGTCTTTAGACTTCTTTGGGACAAGATTATCCAAAGCTTTGGCAGCATTCACAGCAATTCTATCCGGAATCAACGAAAAATTCATTATTTTATATGAATTTCAGTTTTGACTTTGACACAGCACAACAGTGAACACTTATTACCTTTGTTTATTTAGCAACTATATAGGTAAAAACTTTTCGTGATTTTGAATTTTCTTTTAATTTAACTTGGAATTATCTGAAGTAGGACATAAAATATTGTATGTACCATGGGCAATACTTGATGTCTATACCCTCGGGCAACTTACAAAGCCGAGGGTTGTTGCCCTCGGAGGCATAAACATCTTCATAATGCCCTTAATACATAAATAACTATAAGCTTGCCAAGTTCCAATAAGTTATTTGATTAGGTATCGTATTGCCCTTAAAATCACATCACTTCTAAGCCTATCAATTCTTAATTTCTTCATCTCAAGCTCGAAAGCTCATCCTTATTCGTTTACCAACAATAGCTGCATAACAATGACAAATCAACTTTTTAACTTATGCAATTGTTGAGTTGTTGACCTGTCAATACCACAACAATATAACCAAAAAGTACATCTAATTAGATAGAGAAGAAAGTCAATTACTGAACTGTCAGGAATTGTTCTTTCATTGAAAGTTAATGATTGTAATAACAACAGAACACAAATGGCATGATGACAGAACCTGTCTGTTTTGAGAGCCGTTTTGTTTTATTTTTGGCTCTGCAACAGAACGGATTTATTTATAAGATAGGTACACACAATAGGTGTTGTTTTCTGAGCTAATCTGGGTTAATTTCAATTATTTAAAGAGATTCTTGTGGTAAATTGAAGCGAAATTTATTAAATAATGTCATGAAAACAGAATTGATATACATTATAATAAGCAATTTCACAGCATTTAAGATACAGGATGCAGTTTTGTTCTATTTGTGCCAGTTGAACCCGGCTAGACAGACATACTGTTTCAGACAGGTACAGTGTAAGTAAACTAAGTTCACGAGTTTCAAGCCCAAAGTTTATGTAAACTATTTCGGATGTGTTTACGTTTAGATTTATTTTGGTTTTGCAAGGATCCATTTAGGCATATGCAAATGCAAATGCAAAGCATTGAGCAAGAAAAGACGTCACATTTTCTTAAAGTTCTTGCATACATTTTTTCAAATTAAAGTTTACAGAAGTACCATTTAAATTAGATTTTAATCGGGCTACTTTCTGCGGACTGTAACAAATACATGAATTATTTTTTAGGTAACAATAATTTAATTCCACTTTTAAAATAGACCTAAATAAATTTAATTTTGTTTGACTTCTCTGGTTAGTGTTTGTATGTTTACAAAGCATTTAGGTCAATTTAAAGTAAACTTGTACAATTTAAGAGTGCCGGAACTGGTGAGAAAAATTTAAAGAAATAAAGAATTCTTTGTTTGGTTGATGTTGCATGCAGAAAATTGTGCAATGCTACTTCATATTACTTCTTACTGGACATGACTGAAAACAGTAAGATTTTTTATTTTGGTATGTTGACCGATAACTAATAAAATGGAAGAGGTAGAAAAAGAAATAGTCCATAATATACCTTGCAAGCAAAAAATATCTTTATCGAAGAAGGCTTGGACTGAAAAACGTAGGGCTTGGTTTAGATCACAATAATAATGGGACGATATATCTAACCCAATCTAGGTTAAAACTGTGTCAAATTCATTTTATGACATGATATGCCACATGATGAATATTAAAATAAGTAAACAAATACAAATTGAATGAAATGAAGTGAATTGACAGATGATGGGTTATTTTGGTCCTTAATTTACAGGTATTGGCCAAAGGTACAACTAAATTACAGGTGTGATTATAGAGGCATTTACATCTAAGTAATAAAATTTAAAAAATGATATTGTGTATATAATTATGGGTTTTTTCGTTTGTAATAATTGACAGTGTTTATTGCATATTTATCCTAAGTTATTAGGCCATTAAGTATTAGATTGGCACCTGAAGGTATTTCAATTTGATTATTAACAACATTACATCGATTTTTTTAAGGCTGTTCTTAAGAATAATCCTGCATATTCCATGAGATCTTCCCACTTTTTGTGGACAGGCGTCTTACACATTTTGCTAGCGTACTTTGCATTATTTCGCGAATGTTTATAACAAGTTCTTTTGTTCTTACAGATGGTCTTCCAACTTCATTTTTTGTTGTATATAACCTGTTTCCCTAAACAAAGCTAAGGTTCTTCTCAAGCAATGATAAAAATCCGCAGCAGTAAAAGCGATGTTAGGAATGTTTTCGCGAAAACCGTCCATGCACAAACGCTGATTGTATTGCCACTCATCATCTACCCGTTTCGAAAATACGCTTGAACCATGAATTTTTTGTACTGTTCCGTAAATCCCAATTAAATTAAATTACTTGTACGGCTGTTAAGGATGACGGTATATTTGATTGATTGATAATGCTGGTACTCACTGACATTCAACAGGTATTAAGCTTTACCGCTAAGCGTGATGATAATAATTTTTGTTCGCACGGTATATGCATACATAACTAATAATTATATACTAATTTTAATTTATTGCAATAATATACAAGTCGCAATTTGTATTGTATTTGTGTAAATTATTTAGTATATTTTTATTGCAATTAAATGACTTTAATCTGCATATAAGTAATATCGATTGTCGTTTTCTTTGTTAACAACCGATCGACGAGAGAGTATCATTTTAATTATGATAATTTTACTCATGTTAATGCTCTCGTAAAACAGTTGATATCGGACCGGGCAATAAAATATCCCAAGGTCATAAAAGATATGTGTTTACAAAGTTCATTTTCGAAGTTAAATTTATCTGGAGATTGATTACTTTATTATTATTATTATTAGTGTTTATATAATGAAATAAAAATACGATGCAACCAGCATATAAAGATAATGTGTGTAAGTGTTTTGCTATTATACAGTGTGTACATAAAGTCAGGAACAAATTCATTATTTAATAATCTAAAAACATTTCGTTAAGATTCTCGGACACGTACATATATAATAATTTTTAATTGCGCATATTTTGACATATACATTTATTATACAGGGTAACTCACGTAGTAGATATGACATTATCGACGTGTTTTTTAAATGCAGCCCCCTATATTTTAGTTCAGATCTGTAATCTCCCAGAACAGGTAATTTCAAAAACATAACACACTTCCCAGACGGCACAAACATATTCCATACATATTCCATGAATATTCCGTTGGCATATTGGAATATCCCATAAATGTTCCATATCTGCCAGGGCATATGACTGGCATATTGTATGCATATTCCAGGTCACCATAAAATGTATGCCTGCAATATCTTTTAATCTGCCAAAATATATTTATGGCATATGCTAAGAATATTAATTTTTTTTCTTTCTCATATAAATATATATTTAATTTAGGTCAGGTCAGTTAGTTTAGTAGGTAGAGTTACAAATTTGGTATAATAAAACATCACTAAAATTAATGTTTTTTTTTTATTTTTATAAATAAAAAAAATTAAAACTTAAAAACTAGATACTCTTTAAAACAAGGTTAAAAAAAAATTAACTAAAGCTGGTTCTGTCCGTTGTGTGACGTACAGGCAGCGTTTCCGAGTTACGCAACAGAAATTAGTTAAACTTGTGTTAAAAAAATTGTGATTAAAAAATAACGATTGCTAATATTTTTCTAAAAGAGCAGTCCTCAATTAAGCACATATATATAAAATATAAACTTTCAGTATAAATTTATTTGCAATCAAAGTATGTGTTAGTTTAGAATTTAATTTAGGGTTAAAACGCGGAATCTAGCAACACCGTATAAAATGCCAAATTTGTTTATCACCGCTCGAATCCAAAAATTGACTAAATAATATAATAAAAAAAAATCAAGCTTCATTTTTAACAAAATACTAATAAAAGCAGAGAGTGCCTACTACTGCCTACCCAAAAACATTATGAAGTCTAAAACATTTTCATATTTAAATTTGTTTTTTTTTAATTAGGTGCATACATATATGCACCTTCCTCTATATTATCTATAAATAAATAGTTCCTATACCTATATCAAGTTATGTAAAAATAGAATTTAAGACCGCAATCGCTCTGTATAGATATTTATATTATATATATTATTGTCAATAAGTATTAAAAGAAAATAATTGAATATATTCCACAATGCATATCCTATAAATATACCCGCGGCATATTCCAGGCATATCTACAAGGGCATAGATATTAGATATGGAATATTCTTATGAGATAAGATACATTTGAGATATTCATTGCATGTTCTAGGAATATTGCAAGATATTATGGCCTATTGGCAGATAGGGGAATATTCCAGGAATATGGGGTGCCGTCTGGGTTAGGGCCTAAAATTGATAGTTTCGTAGCTACAGGGTTGAACAAATAATTTTATTTAAGATACATTTTTTTAAAAGTCGGCTTATTTGCTGTTATGTTTTTTTCCTAAGTAGGCTTATTTGCTGTTATGTAACTATGGTATTTAGATAATGACATTATGCTGTCATTACGTTAAATTTTTCCAGTAAGTTTAGTACAAGTAATAAAATTAATTTTAATATTTAGTTACTATGCGTGTTTATCTTCCGCACACAAAGAATAGAAATTCTTATGATGATTGGATATGGTGATAGGATTCGTACCCAACAAGAAGTTTATATTTTGTTCAACGCTAAGTACCCAGAAAGACCAATCACTAAATCAACTGTGAGTAAAATTGAAACAAAATTTCGAGAAACGGGTTCTGTTGAAGATCTTCCCAGGAAAGCAAGTCCAGATATTCCGGATGATAAAAAATTAAATATTTTATTGGCTATAGAAGAAGATCCCCATAACAGCGTCCGCCAGATTGGCATAGATCATAAGGCGGCTGCTATGACCGTTCATAACCTATTAACGGTAGAAAAATGGAACCCGTTTAAAATCCGACTGGTTCATGAGTTGAATGAAGATGATCCAGAGGATGGAGTTTTGTCAAATATTAATGGAAAGATGTAACGCAGATCCTTTGTTTGTTGAAAGTATCCTATTTTCGGATAAATCTACTTTTAAATTGAATGGTGAAGTAAACCACAAAACTGTAGATATTGGCCACAAGAAAATCCCAGGTGGATGCGTGAGCATCATACTCAATATCCTCAAAAAATTAATGTTTTGACGGGTATAGTAAAAAACAAAATTATTGGGCCATATTTTTTTGACAATAATGTAAACGGGCTAAATTACCTTCAGTTTCTTCAAGACTTTCTTATCCCTACGCTAGTTAACTTATATCCGAGTGGAAATAATCCTGCAATTCTAGATAATAAATTTGTGGTAACAACAAGACGGCGCACCTCCACATTATGCAGCAGTAGTGCGCCATTATTACAATCAAGTTTTTCCGAACATTGGAAGACGCGGGCCTATTGAATGGCCGCCTAGGTCTCGAGACCTTACACAACTGGACTTCTTCTTGTAGGGTCACCTAAAAAATGTTGTTTATAAAATAAGACCTGCCAATATTGACGATTTAAAAAATCGAATAACGGAATGCAGGAATATTTCAGAAGAAACCATAATAAAGGTCCAACAAGAGTTTATTGATCGCTTGGGGTACTGCCAGGCACAAGAAGGAGGACAATTTCAATACTTAATTAAATAGCTTAATTCATTTTTTTTTAAATTTTTTTTAATTAAAAATACATACTTTTAAAAAAATATATTTTTTACCCTGTAGCTACGAAACTATCACTTTTAGGCCCTAAGTGTGTTATGTTTTTAAAATCAGCTGTTCTTGGAGATTACAGATCTGAACTAAAATATAGGGGTTTCCATTTAAAAAAATCGTCGATAATGTCATATCTACTACATGAGTTACCCTGTATAATAAATTTATAAGTCAAAATATGCGCAATTAAAAATTATTATATACGTGTCCGAGGATTTTTACGAAATGTTTTTAGATTATTAAATAATGAATTTGTTCCTTACTTTATGCACACACTGTATGTATAGTAACTAATTATCGTATAGTATGCTTCCATTACCCAAGGGCAGGTTTATTCTTAGAAAAACAGACAATAAAAGTAAAGCTCCACACAATAAGTACTTTGGAAGTGAATTCGTTGATGTCCGGTTAAGGAAAATGCAGAAAAACCACAATATCCCTGCAAAGACCAGGTTCAGTGTTCTCCAGTGACGTACAAATTTTTTAAAATAATTAATTAGGCCAGAAACACCAGAAAAATAAATCAATGCGGCTTAAATCGGAGGGTCGTGCAGGCCAATTTAATAGGATGATAGCTTGGCGAC
Organism: Polydrusus tereticollis; assembly: GCA_963920685.1. Lineage (NCBI taxonomy): Eukaryota > Metazoa > Arthropoda > Insecta > Coleoptera > Curculionidae > Polydrusus > Polydrusus tereticollis. Next base: position 12,901,243 of record OY987333.1, read on the forward strand.
CTATTCACCTATTTGTAAGCAAATTTTAATGATTCAACCAAAACTGAGGGGCTGCTGTTTATTGTAATGGTTCCAATACCTATAATAATAATAAAAATATATATCAAGGTATATACGCCTATGGTATCTGTTGTCAATACACATACGCAGTGTCCATCCATTTTCAGTGCAGTTCAAGGCTAGTTGAGTTTACCTTTCTTTACTGTCCAATTGTTCCCTATAAAATATAGTACTTGCCTGTTGCGGATAAATGAAGTGGAAGATTTACATATATTACGGTATGTAATTGGTATTAACGAGAAACTAAATTACAAACATTCAAGTCCAGGTAAAAAAAATTACATTGAAATGTAACCATATAATATTTGATAATAATACACCCAATATAACAGGGGACAAAGACAAGATAATATACAGGGTGTTTCCTAAGTAATCTGAAATTTTCCTTAAGGCATTTTATGTTAGTTATGTTATTAATAAGTTAAGGGGCAAAAAGAACATATTACGGGAAAATGTCGAGATAGATCCTAATATTTTAAATGATTTTTATTGTACAATTGGGGAGAAATTAACTTTAAATTTAAGACCTAAGAAAACGCCTGTTGAGTATCTAAGAGTGATGAATTCTTAATTGATATTACTGATGCAAATGAAGTAAAGCAAGTTTTTAAAGAATTTAAAAATAAGTGTTCTGATTGTGTGTGTGATTCTACTGACCCTGACCGATTTCTTTCTTGTCAGCCCTTTTAAAAGCAAAATTGTCAAAAAGAGAGAAATGAGATTTTTGGAGGATCAGGTTCTATTCAACATTGCTTGGTATCAAGTAAAAGTACAGATGACGCTTATTTTCCTTCCTCCATGATCGTTACCTTAGTGCTGAGGCGGCTATATTTTGTGATATTTCGAAAGCTGCTCATAGTTAAGTGGTTTTCTACCTATCTCCATAAAAGAAGTCAAGTGGTAAGGGCAGGCTCAGCATGCTCTGATACCTCCATCGTTACGAGAGGAGTGCCTCAAGGCTTGGTGTTAGGACAAGTTTTGTTCCTCTTCTATTTAATGGCAGCTGACTGGTATACTTTTATGCAATAAGGATATTCTATCATGAACTTAGGAACTCAACCGCTAAGATTTTTGAATCGCACTTTTTTGGGGAATTGCTAACAGGCAGTTACTAAACTACAAATATTGTCTATGCAACTTTTAAATGTACTCCTACCTATGGTGCATATTAGATTTTAAGACCCATGTAAAAGGAATTCATTATTGACAAAAAGTCTGTGATGTTCTTGTAGGGTAATAGTTCTATATCAAAATCACCTGCTAAAAAAATACTTTCTTTACCTTTATCTATAGTTTGAGAAAGTAGAATATCCAGATTTTAATAAAATACTTTCAGATCACCTTCAGGATGTCTGTATATTATTGCAATCACAATAACATTTTCATCTCCGATTTCGCACCCAGCTCCTGCACATTCAAACTGCCCAGTAATTGATAGGTTGTTAATTTTCTTGCGAATTTTGACCTAATACATATCACATGTCTAGAGATTCAGTGAGTGTGATAATATTTTTCGCTTACCCCTCATTGGTTTACCACATTACATTACTACCTCTTTAGATTTGTATTTGTTCATATTATGTGTGTCCAGACTGTTCGAATTTTCGACAACCTGTAGGTATACGTAATTGAAAACTTCATTCCCAAAGATTTGCCTTGTAAGCTTTTAGACCTTTTATAGCTGGCGGTACCAAGTCAGTCGTGTTCCTTTTTAGGAAGGTCAGAACCGAAATAACGGGTACCTGCCAAATAAGCCGCGAGAATTTCAATTCAAAAATTTTGTTTATCATTATGTAATGCACGTTAAGAATTTTAGATGCAGTTGTATATGTGTCTATTATATTTAAGAAGTAGTCCATATTCTGTGGCGAGATTGTAAATAGAAATAAAGGTCTGTCTTTACCACCAAATAACTTTATTTGCCCCTCTAGGATAGAAAACAAGGGTTATAAAAATTCATAAAATGACGATGAGTTAAAATAAATTTCTTAATGAATGTGTTGTACTAGTTTCGACTTTAGAGAAAGTCATCCTCAGCAACTAACCATTTAAGAGATTTTTATATGTAAAGAAGTTAAAACAGTTGGGGGAACAGAGAGGTGATTCAATAATACAATACAATATAATGCAGATTATGCAACCTTTGGAATCGACAGGAGTTTAGTATAAGAACGATGTATCTCCATGTGAAGGTAGGGGTTGATTTATACGCAAGTAGAATTAAGGATCCTAATCATAGTCGAGTAATTTAAGTAATGTTGAAGTAAAAACGTGTTGAAAAATAAGAATTGTAACATATCAATTCGTTCTCTTTTAAGTGAAACTAAATTGGCGAGGGGACATGATTAATGTTATGGTGGATTGAATATTTGTTAATGAAATTAAATGAACTTATTATTCTAAAAAGGGGGGTTGTCAAAATGAGAGTATGTCATTTCAAATAAAATGGGAATGCATCAAGTGGTCACCAAGTCACCATTCACTTGTTAAAAAATAAAATAAAAATAAAATTAAATTAATATTATTAGGACATTAGATTGTCGACTTTTTGTGTTTCATTTTATTGCCAGGTGAAGAAATTAATTTTAATCTTAGCCTCAGCATGCTATTCGAAGGAAATGGCGTCGTTAAATGCATTTTGACAACCCCCCTTTTTAGAATAATAAGTTCATTTAATTTCATTAACAAATATTCAATCCACCATAATATTAATCATGTCCCCTCGCTAATTTAGTTTCACTTAAAAGAGAACGAATTGATATGTTACAATTCTTATTTTTCAACACGTTTTTACTTCAACATTACTTAAATTACTCGACTATGATTAGGATCCTTAATTCTACTTGCGTATAAATCAACCCCTACCTTCACATGGAGATACATCGTTCTTATACTAAACTCCTGTCGATTCCAAAGGTTGCATAATCTGCATTATATTGTATTGTATTATTGAATCACCTCTCTGTTCCCCCAACTGTTTTAACTTCTTTACATATAAAAATCTCTTAAATGGTTAGTTGCTGAGGATGACTTTCTCTAAAGTCGAAACTAGTACAACACATTCATTAAGAAATTTATTTTAACTCATCGTCATTTTATGTATTTTTATAACCCTTGTTTTCTACCCTAGAGGGGCAAATAAAGTTATTTGGTGGTAAAGACAGACCTTTATTTCTATTGTCTATTATATTATGTGTATATATGAGGTATACATACAATTTCTTATAATATTATGTGGACTTAGAGTTAGATCTGATCTTTTACTCCTCTTTATTCTCGTGCTTCTTTTTTAGAAAAATTATAGAATGAGTTTGGGTGATAGCTATTTTCTGTGTTAGAGGCTGAAGTTTTTGATTATGGTTGTTTGTTTGTCTTTTATTAAAATTTTGAATAAATTGTTCCCTAAAGCTTTGTAAGGGTGTACTTGGCGTAAAAGCAAAGACAAAAGTTTCAAATATATATGACGCACTTATACACCAAACATGGTAGTTAGTGGATCAACAATCTACAGACTTCTTATGGAAGAAAAGCAAGCAAAAGTGTCATAAGAATAAAAGGATTTAACTGTTAAATCCGTTTCTTCTTCCACAGTTTCTCTCACGCACACAATATTTGTTGTAGTTAGATATGCATCAGGAAATGTCACACATACTTCATTCAAATAATTATTATCTGAAAAACAAGAAGCTCACCAATCTTCATTTGATATTGTTAAACATACCACTAGCTCTTTATAGACATTAGATCATCTATCAATCAATATAGTAATTTCACACACTGCCTTGATTGTGAAGGAAAAAAGTTTGCTTGTTCCTTCCTCCTCATAGAAGAGTGCAAAAGATATGGCAGGATAAAATATTCAAAGCTCTCGTGAAGCATTTATAGAAGGTTTGTTTACTGGTTTGCAAATAAACTAACCTGAACTAACCTTTATACTTTATATAATTATTGTCCGCACAATGAGATCGACCCTTTAGTTTTATTGGATTTGGATTTCCTTCTTATCAAATATTAATATAATCAAATATAATTATTCAGGTTTGGTCAAATTCGGATCTTCCATAAATGAACCAAAATATAAAAATTGTAAAAATTTAAAACCAGAAGGTTATAATGGATATGTAATGGTTACTTTATCAATCTATTTTTCCATAACTTCCATTAACCAAGACAATAATGATACCTTTGCACTTTCTTGTTCTGCTATCAAACGATATTACTGCTCTATCTCTCAAAACAACCCACACCGCCTGTTCGGTTGTCTGCAAGTGATGTTTTAAAAGTTTTAAGGCGTATGCTTACTGTGCCCTGCTGTCTACTCTTTATGTCAATAAATTATTAGGCGTGTTATAGGTCAGTGTACTGCATTGTCTGTATTTTTCCTGCTTACTACATAAAGAATCGCCTTGATGACGAAAATACTGTTGTAAAATAGCCAAATAAAGAATATATGTTTAAAAGGTAATGACATCAATATAAGAAAGAATTTAAATTTTGTGATCTTGTCACATCTAATACTCTGATAACTAAATATCAACATTATATACGATGAAGGTAAATTATTATAGATATATTCCCATTTGTGTATGTGTGTCATTTTTCCTATACAGACAAAGACTCCCGCTCAATTTTTATTTGAAGAACAACAATATAGAAATGTTAGCCAACTATCAGAACTGACACCACAATGCAGCAGTGCTTATTTTATCTGCTATTATTCAAGCCTTTAGATCTTTTGCAGTTGAACTTATTTTTTCGCTTCCTTCTATGGTAGGTGAGTTGTGACTTGTCACAATAGCTCGCCTTATTACTTGTTGATGATTTTTATACGCATAAGTATACAGAGTGGCAAAAAAGTCGCGCATAATGCCTGTAACTTTTGAATTACCTCGTATACGAGAAAGTGACCTTTATGAAAGTTGTTCAGTAAATTATTCCCCAAATTTCTACCTGCATGAATTTTTTCTGTCATTTCTGGTTTGGTTGCCATAGAGACTTTGCATATGATTGCATATTTGGATTCTACTGGGAAAACTCTAAATTTTTTGTATTTCAAATTTTCACTGTAAGCATTTCCGAGATAATAACAGCTCAATAATGAAGAACTTCCTAATTATAATTATTCCTACCTAATACCCACCAGTTGAGTCGAAGTGTTTTCATGACAGCGACCTAAGAGGTGTCAATTTTGAGTTCCTGTTTAATTTTCTTTTGTCTCTTTTCTTTTTCAGTTTCCAATTTGTTTACACTACATACATCTGAATGAGAAACAACGAGTTTAAATTTTATTAATGAGCGGTTACAGAAATATGAAGAGATCGCAAGATCAGGTTTGTCAACTATTCAATTAATTATATCCAAATAGGCCTCCAATAAATCAGTCAACAGTGTGTCGAGTGGTAAAGAAATTTCGAGAAACAGGCAGTGTTAGGGAAGCCGCTAGATCAGGTCGACATAAGACAGCCACCCGGGGAGACAAAGCTTTGGATATCATGCTCTCAATACATGAAAATTCAACACAATCATCCAGGCCAATGGCAATGGATTTTAATATGTCTCATCAGTCAGTGAAAAATTTGTTTAAGCAGGAGAAGTTGCATCCCTACAAGATAAAGTTGGTGCACGGGTTAAACGAGGACGATTTTGATAGAAGAGCTGAATTTCGTGAGCTGATGATGGAATCATTTTCTCGGATGAAGCTACTTTCCATATAAATGGCATTGTTAATAGACACAATTATCGTTATTGGTCTGCTGAGAATACTCACTGGTTCCAGGAAGGTCATACTCAGAGGCCCGAAGAAGTTAATGTTTGGGCGGGTATAGTAGTAGACATATTGTGGAACCTTTTTTCATAGATGGTAATTTGAATAGCGAAAAATATCTGAACCTCCTCAGGAATCACATAATTCCTTCTTGCAGAATGGTTTTACCGGATGTAAATAACGGCATAAACGAACAGGTATGGTTCCAGCAAGATGGAGCAACTGCGCATTATGCGGCAAATGTTAGACAATACATAAGCCAAGAATTTCCGGGACGTTGGATAGGCAGAAGAGGTGCTATTGACTGGCCAGCGCAATCCCCGGACTTAACCCCGCTCGACTTCTTTTTGTGGGGACACTTAAAGAAGAAAGCCTACGTTAACCGTCCAAATGACTTAGAATCTTTAAAAGTCAGAATTAGTGCTGAAACTTCAGGCCATTCCAGAAGACTTCCTTTTAAACGTTGTAGAAAATGGTGGTCATTTTCAACACCTGATCCACTGAAAATGTTTCACTTGTTTATTATTTCGATGTCAAGTTGTTCAATTTTTTATGCTATTTATTTTGTTTTTATAAAGTTTGTTACAATTTTAAATAAATAAACATTTGAAATACAAAAAATTCAGAGTTTTCCCAGTAGAATTGAAATATGCAATCATACTAATATATGCAGGGTGTTTTCCATTTAAAAAAAGTAAGTTGGTCTCTATGGCAACCAAACCAGAAATGATAGATGAAATGTATGCAAGTAGAAATGTGGGGAATAATTTACTAAACAACTTTCATAATTCAAAAGTTACAGGCATTATGCGCGACTTTTTTGTCACTCTGTATACCGCATGGTTTTTATCAAAGTAAAACATTAAAAGAAGGTAAAATCAAGACGGTAGTCCTGTTAGTTTTAAATCTAAACTATAATTACGAAAGGGTATGTCCAATAGACTTTAAACATTTTGCAATATTGCTTGCACTATTATAATATCAAAATAGGTACCTCGAAGTGTGAAAGTGCAATTTATAATGAAAATTTATGGCATTAAATCAAAGAAACCTTTATTAATTATACGAGTATAGAAGCTATTAAACCCACATAATGGCATGTCGAATATATTGACTAAACTTATCAAATAATGTTGAAAAACAATAAACTTTTAATGAACCTATAAGTGCATTTCAGTTTAAATTACCCTATTTAACCGATGAATGTAAATATCATAATTCATGCTTGGGACTATTGGTATAGATATATTACAAATTAACCACGAAGTATACTTTCATGTTGGCAAACTTGATATTGATGGAGTCTCACCTAGCTAGGCTAGGAGTTTGTTAAGCACACCACGTTAAAATCAAAAAGAGAGACTCACTTATCATTGTTCCAGCCTTAATGAACGGTTTGCCATCATCGGTTATAAAACGTCATCAACATATTTATTGCTTTATCCAACACATGACAGTTATGACTGTCATTATCAATGCCATTTTAGACAAGTAAACTGTCAAATAACACACTAGTGAGTTATGGATTATAACTCACGTTCATATTTAAAGTAGTATTATATTTATTTATTACTATTACAAGCAGAATTCACATTGATATTAAAATTAAAGGAAAACGCTAACGGTTTATTCGAATTTGAAGTCATTGTAAAATTCGTTGGTTCATTGGAACCAGACGCTTCAATATCGGTACAGCTGCTGAGAGTGCTAGAAGACGCCGACACATTAGAACCTTGTATTTTTTCTGCAATTTGTATTTTGTTATGCACCGATTCTTCTAAGTATTCTTCTGCTACCGTCGAGGACTTCCATCCTCCGTGACGCTTCAAAGTAATCATGTTAGCCCCTGCATTGGCCAGAAGAGTCGCCGAAGACCTTCTCAGGCAGTGACCGGTGTAGAGCGCTGGTTTCTCCAATTTTAAAACATTGCAATTCTTGAAGATATCTTTGACAACGTATTTATTCCCACACACTGGCTGGTACACACATTCTTTGGTCTCAAAGACATGTATTTTTTACACAAATTGATCGGGTTGACTGGAAATTCTTCTTCAAGTATGGTGAAACTTCTCGATTTCTTGGTTTTAGTGTCTGGCAAAACTACGTGAAAATATTTCCCTTTGTCTTGAATATTTTCAAATTGACCAATTCATCGCATCTACAAGCACCGCTAATCCCCATTATCAAAGCCACTTTCATCAACAAGTACTCGTCGTCGGGAGCTTCGTTCAAAAACTTCTCTATTTCAGGTCGTTCTAATGTCTTGGACTTCTTTGGTTTGTATCCCTGTGATTTGCTTTTCAAAAAGCTCGTTAGTTTTCCATATTTTGAAATGCCTTTTTTTTATACAGGTGAATAGTCGAGCGAAGCATCGAGTATTTGGTCCATAGCGACGATGGGGCTAATTTTTTTTGCAAATGTAAAAAATAAGGCAATAGAACATTTTCATCGATACCTTTTATCTTCCGTGAATTTATCCAAGACTCAAACATTTTGAACTCCTTGTCGTAAGCATCTCGGGACTTTTCTGGCAAAATCTGCATCGCTGCTTCTTCCGCTTCCGTAAGGACATCCTCAGGAACGTCATTTTCATCGGTTTCCTCCATTTTCTATAGGTTTTTTCTTCAAAAAAGCTTCCCTTTCCTGCAGGGAAAACTGACAAGTGTCAAAATTTATTTATACATTTGCTAACAATGTATATTGCCCGTGACAATCAAACAATCAACCAACTTTGACCAAAATGTAAAAAAGTCACTGTCAAGTCATTCTGACATTTATAGGGTACTGAGACGCAAGTTGCTTTGATTTGATCACGAAACTTATTAATTATTATCTCATAAAAAAACGATTTCTTCCCCTTGTTGGATAAAACAGTGTATGCCACTCGTGTGTTATGTTTCCTAAGTCACTTGAGAATTTATACACTCGGCCATGGTATAAATCTTTCTCGCGTGACTTATTGTCAACATAACACACTAGTACCATAAATAACTATTATTTGAAAAACTAGGTTCATTTAATGAATTATGAAAGTGGTATTGCATACAAGTTTGTGCTCAAAACTGGATGCCCTTTGGAAATTCCTTGTGCTACCCTTAAATATTGCCTCCCCTATTAATTTTTCATTAAATGTGTATTAGACTTTTTTTTCATATTTTTAAGCAAGAAAACTTCTAGATAGACCAACCTAGTAAGGTCACTGTATAGTTTTATAAAAATAGAAAAAATTATAAATATCAATTTAGTTATTTCACGTTATTACAGATGTAACTGACGGACAAAATGTGTTAGTAACCTGAGCAATCCAAAGTGTAACTCATGGGTCTCAGAGCCGTGGAGTATTTCCGGCAGACAAAATTCTAATATTAACTCGACCAACGACTTGTTTAAATATTCAAACTGCTGCATTTCTCGATTTTGCACGCCTTCGCGTCGCGTAGTTTCTTTGCTCGTTTTAGTTGGCTTAACCCGGATTTTATGCACTTTTAACGCTGATAAACTAACAAAATACGTTTACTCGTTTACCACTGCCATTCTGTACAAAATTTTACTTATAGAAGCCGAGATATGCGAGATACTTCATATATGTATTCTGTAACTAATTTTAAGCAAAAATGATCCTAGTCACTTTTCCAGAATTTTTAACGGTTCTTGAAATATCGGTGATTAAAGTTTCCAGGTCGTGTGGTAGGTGGCTAAAGAGTAATTTAATAATAAGCTGGTAAGGGGTGGGAATTCAATGTCTGTTCGAAAACTGATCAATCTGTCGTCGAAAAAATTGCGTAAGTAGTTATTAGTTTGGGTGGATATTTGGATATATGGACGGTTGCACCGTCCTGTTGAAAATAATCAAGTAATTGCTCCACAAATGGATTCAAAATATTGTCCCGAAACCGTTGTGCTGCAACTGTTTCTTCTTCTTTGGGAAACAGCCAACCATACACCAATTTTTTGAGGATGCAATATGAACTCTACAAAAAAATTAGGATTTTCACTACTCCACATTTATCAGAAAAAAATGTCAGATCTAATAAATCATTTATATCCCATAAATTTTGGGTAAACCACTAACAGTATTACCTACGTCTTTCAAAATCTCCAGCTCGGATTTCTTGGAATACTAACTTGCACTTAGGAAACAAATTTAACGAAAAAGATGCAACGGGGCAATGAAAACATGCCCATCGGCAGTGCTGGAAACAATGTTAAGCCACAAGGTATCCAAAAACATATCTTTAGGTCGAAGTGACGCAGGGCCAATTACAATATAGTATTAAAAAAAAAGCCTGTCTAGAGATATATAAGAAAGTTACACTTTGCTTTTGAATGGAATTATCCAAGGGTGGCCCTAAACAAACAAGGAACGAATGAATAAATGCATGCAGGTAAATTATGCCCCGTACTTAAAAATGTCTTAAAGTAAACTGCAAATCCGGAATACGTAATTTCATTATTAAAGTAATAGTTTGGTGATTTTAAATCGATTTTTACCTGATTCAAAATGAGAGGGTTAATCCCATAAAACAAATTATGTTCTAAAGACTGTATATATAGCCACTCTAGTTAGTTTTAAGCTTAGTAATTATTCTTACTTCGTGTGTAATACAGCGTTTGTTTAATCGTGTGTGAGTCATGGAAAATATGTGCGAGCCTAATGTATCTCAGAAGAAAACACCGTCGAAAAGCAGAAAACACTTTTCTGTGGAAACTAAGGAAGTTATAAACAATGATTAATCAACTCTCATTGAACGTGCGGTCAGCAAACAAGCAGCGTTAGAGGAAACGGCCACATTAACAAAAATTCCAACGTCAACTGTATGGAAAATTGTGAATAATCCCATTTTAGCGACGGAAAAAAGGACCGATACTGGCATTTTCTCGAAGGTAGATGGAATGTGATCAAGATATAATACGGCGTAAAATTTACAAGTTATACAAGGAACAAAGCTTGCCTATATTAGATAATTTAATTAAGAGGCTTGAAAAAGATGAAACCGGCATTAAATGTGGCACAAAAACGTTATGGAAGTGTATCCAACACATGGGGTTTAGATTTAAAAAAATTAACAAAAGACAAGTTTTAATGGAATCCAGTAGAATTCGGAATGGCGATCCAAATATCTACAAAAAACTAGGATTTACAGAGATCAGCAAGTGCCGATTATTTACTTGGATGAAACCTGGTTCGACATTTGGGTTGACTCAAGCGGCAAGTGTAAAACAAGCGCGCCATCAAAAAGCGGTAAACGAATTACGATTTTGCATGCTGGATGTAAAGACGGAGGAATTTCAAATGGACTATCTCTGTCTGCAAAAAACATTAAAGATTCTTTTCTGGATTACCATGAGGACACCACTGCTGATTTATTTGAAGATTCGTTTAAAAACAAGCTAATTCCAAATATACCTCCGAATAGCGCAATTGTAATGGTCAATGCAAGCTACCATAGTAGGCAGTTAACCAAGACTCCCTCCTCAAATGACACAAAAGCAACAATCCAGAACTACATGTATGATAATGATATTTATTTTCAGGAAGATTACACCAAAAGGCAATTAAGTGAGGTTTTACAAAGTTTAAAACTACGAAAGGAATACTTCTGTGATAATTATGCAAAAAATCTAGGGCATACAGTTTTAAGGCTTCCACCATACCATTGTATATTTAATCCCATCGAACATGTTTATTACCAACTGAAATCTGTCATTCGTTGTAACAATATTTGCCCTACTAGTAACACCAGTGTACTTGAGCTTATAAAAACTGAAGTTTTTAACATCCCTTCACAAGATTGGGCAAATTCTGTTACACATGTTGAAAAAGTGGAAAAATCCTATATCCATATAAACAATATAGCACAAATAATAATTAGAACAGATGATGATAGCGATAGTGATATTGATATATTAAGTGAATAATTATTATAGGTACCGAACAATTTGTATTTTTTTGTAATCATAAATATAATTTTTAATAATAAAATAATTTGTAATTTCACATTTAAACGTAAATAAAATATTATTTAATGTCTTACTTATTTTTATTACAAACCATGATTAAATTCTAAGCATTTGTTAAATAGATTTGTGTTTTGAAACTTACATCCCTTAGAATGTCATCGCACTCCACTAGGCCAACACTTAAATCAAATCCAACTGATGCATTTTCTCATAAACATTACCATGAAAAGGTTATTGTCCACATCAAATACACAATAGTTACAATTTATCTTAATGCATCCTAATGTGCTTTGACACAACGGCAAAAAGCACATTTCTGTTAATTTTATGTACTGTTTGCCATATCTAGACAATCAATATAACTCTGGCGCCAATTCCTTAGAGAGTAAACTCGGAGTGTTATTTATTCATTTGAATTCGTTCTAATTCAAGGGCACTGTTCGATAATATAAATATTTTTCGCAGCCCACGGATAGTTCGATTAGGGCCTTAGTCCCTAAAAAAAAAGATGGAAAACACACCCATTTATTATCTGTTTTTTGGAAAGTAACTCGTCGATCTCAATCATAGAGAGATGTAATTCACCTCTGTAATTAAATTGGTTGATGGTATATTTACACAAATAATGATAGTTGGAGGGTGTAAGTAGACAAAGCCCTAAATCACGTGTCATATCTAGGGGACGTTATAGAAAGTAACATTTTTTGAGGCAGTGGCGTATCCAGAATGTAGTTAAAATATAGAATCTGATATTTAAATTAGCCACAAGATGCTTAATAAATGCTGTATTAAATGTAAAACATAATATAATTATGTAATATATTTATTTGTACCGATAAGTACATAAAGTACACCAAAAAGATAGAACTCAAGGCCTCACGAATTAGTAAGACAAGGATGTGATGTGCATTAAATTTAGATCATTAATGGGATGGCGCCTAAATCTGACTGTGACTAAGAAAAATTAGTATTTTATTATGTGGTACATTGGGTCATTAAAACATCTCGAGAAAGAGCAGGAGAATAATGAAATTAAAAAATAAATTATTGAAACTTTTTTTATTACGATGCTCTGTATTCACAGAGAAAATACATTACACAGGAAACATTCTTTACGATATCGCTTAGTATTTTTATTGAAAAATGATTACTAAATATACATTCATATAAACATAGGTCCGCAAACATTTCGTTACCGATCTACAGAGTGTTAAAATTAAAAAGAAAAATTTAGTTTTTTCTTTATAGCTCCTGCATCTTTTGAGATATTTAACTCAAATTGGGAATATAGGTTACACTAAGGGAATAACAGCATTGGGCATGGCTGTGAGAATCTACAGGGAGATATTTTTTCTAACCTGAACTTTTTTGCGGCGCGTAGAGTTTAAAATATGAAATTCTTTTTGTTTAAAATGTTGATGTTTTTCGATATAAACACCATTAAATAACCGATTTAACTAACGCTTTAATGGGGGCGCTTTAAACTATTTATTTTTCATCTATCAATTATTTACTTATAATACCTTAAAAACGGTTGCCATATAAACATTATCATAATATCATAGGAAGTATTAGCGGGCGATAAAGTTAATAATGCCCGGTGATTTTCGTAATGCCCGGTAAATATTATTAAAGAAAATATTGAACAAAATTTGTATTTATCTTTAACAATTTTTTTACATAATATTATTCTGTTTTTCCTATGTTAAATGTACAATTTTTGAATTTTCCTGAGAAAGAAGCTGGACCAACTATAAAATTTTGCGACTCGATTGCTGAGTTTTTCGATGTGCATGAGGATTCCTGCTCCATTTCAACATTAGTTAACATATTTTCTTTTTCGGTAACAGAGCTAGCTATCATTTTTGCTATTCAGTTTTTCGACGTGATGCTTTCCCCTATATAACCCTCCGCTACGCCAGTACTCTTCCACTTTCCGTGTAGCTTAAGGGTTGCAAGGGAAGCACCACCCTTGATAAGAAGTGTGGACGAGGTCCGACGACGTAGGCAATGTCCTGTATATTCCTTGGCGTTTTCTAAATTAAAAAATTTTGCTATGGTTGAAGGAACCCGTCCTAGTGTATTTTCACCCACAGGCATATATAGCTATGCATTTGCCATTTCGGTTTGTAAGGAAAAATCTGCGTTCCTTAATTCCTTTTGGCCTTAATGCAAGGTACTGTCTAACCAATTTTAAGATATCATAACTTTTAAAAATGCTATTAATTGACAATATCTTGAAATATTAATGTTTTCCTTTACTAGAAATTCAGACTTCACCCGGGAATATCTTGTCGAAAGGCTATTTAAGGTATATTTTTTCGAGAAAAATAAAGTAAAAATAATTAAAAATAATTAAAAATTGTTATTATACCAATATTATTTATTATACCAATGAGCAAAAGGGTTACATACCAATTCCTGAAAGTAAGCCATCATTACTGTTTCAGTAATCACCGTAATTTGGTTTTTTACTTTCCATTGTAGAAAATTTTCATACTCCCTGTCGTACAGGGCTTTAGACTTTGCCGGTCATAAGTTTTTCTTAGCTTTTTTAGCATTTTCTAAAATATTTTGTGGAATTTCCATATTTTCGTTTATAAAACGTAAAAGACCCTTAAAATAAATAAACCTTAGCAACCGTCTAACTTATTCTATGACAACCGATCAAAGCTCACTGAATACTAAAAATTGAAAATAGTTAAAAAAAAGATGAAGGAGTTTAAATATTTATATTTTAAAATTAATGAAAAATAAAGCATTGCATACACCATAGGCGTTACTAGACTACTTAACGCCCTTGGTACATAAATAACTATTATCGTTCATTTGTAATGTTCCTAGAAAATAATATCATGTTAAGTTCAGATTTAGAAGACATTATAGAAAATTTTACTCACACCAAATCCCAAAAAATAAATAAGTTGAAACAGCCTTTTTTTAGTCGTTGATAGTTTTGTGTCTTACTGTATGTAGTATATACCTAATTAAAATAAATTATGCGGAGCCCCAATTATATAAACGACGACTCTGTGTGTAAACATAGGGAGCGATGACAAAATTGAACCGTCGAATGAACGGTGAAACATCAAAAAACCATAAAGGTACTTAATTTTCCATCGCCAGTCATCAGTAGAATTCCAGGAACACTTAAATTTAGTATTAGGTACTTGAGTTCAAAGTTGAAGTAACACGAGCCTGCACTAAAGTGAAGTGGTTACGTGCTAGGTGGCCTCATTTCCGAAACGAGTAGTACACTTCGAAAAAGATGCTTTCTTTTAGTATATGAGCCTTCGATAGCTCAGTTGGTAGAGCGGTGGACTGTAGTGGAATACGCACTTTGTAGATATCCATAGGTCGCTGGTTCAAATCCGGCTCGAAGGAACATTTTTTGTTGACGTTTTAGCCGAAAAACGCGTCTTGTGAATATTTAATTGCTCTTAAAGATGAAATTTTTTATACAGTGTGTGTATTGAGTCTGGAAACGGCTTAATAACATCGCAATTTATTGGCCGATTTAAACCAAATTTGGTACAGTTGTGTAAGAGGATCCGACGCACCGAAACCCGGTATTAACGTTGTTGCCAGCTTTTTGTTTGTCTGGAATTCGAACGAATTTTATATTTTTAAATGTACCTAACACCCTGTATATTTTATATCAACAAATTGTGTTTTATTTATTAATAAATAACACCAGTTCAGTTTTGATGTAAAGCATTAAAAACTGTCATTTTTACATGCAAAAATGTCTTTAACTGAAACTGAAAGAATTACAATTCTTATGATGAGAGGATATGGCGATAGGGTCAGGTCTTAAGAAGAGTTAAAAATATATTTAATGACGCATTTCCAAACCGAAATCCAATTTCAAAAGCAAAGTGTCCGACGGTTCGAAGCAACTGGAAATTTTAGAGATAGGCGGCGATCAGGACGACCAGCAGTAGTAGATGAAGAGAAAAGTTTAGAAATTTTACAACATGTTGTTGAAACCCCTGTTTCTTCATTAAGAAAAATTTCTCATCTCCTTCAAATCCGTCCATAATGTTTTAATAAAACATAAATATCGCCTTTTCAAAATACATGTAGTTCAAGAGTTATCAGAAAATGATTATGAGCGAAGAATTGAATTTTGTGATATTATGATGTCGAGGTTTGACCAAAATAACCAGTTTTTCAAATTTATAGTATTTTCGGACGAAGCAACATTTATGTTAAATGGTAAAGTCAATAGACATAACACATAACTGTAGGTTTTGGGCAAATGAAAATCCCCACTGGATGAGAGAAGGTCATACACAACGCCCTGGAAAATTGAATGTGTGGGCTGGGCTTCAGGGTAACCACAAGATCGGTCCATTTTTTATTGATGGAAATTGGACATCACAACTTTACCTTGAGCTCTTGGAAACGCAAATAGTGCCTGTTATACGAAATGTGATGGGTCCAAATTATGCAAGTACATTCTTCCAACAGGACGGAGCTCCTTCCCATTTTGGTCGAAACGTGCGCTAATTTTTGAACAACACTTTTCCGAATAGGTGGATCGGTAGAGGGGGTACAATCGAGTGGCCACCTAGGTCCCCTGATTTGTCGCCTAACGACTACTTTTTATGGGGATACTTGAAGAATAGAGTTTATACCAGAAAACCTCAAGATTTGGCCGATTTGCAGCGTCGAATTTTGGACGAATTTGAATTAATAACGCCAGAAATGATTTACAACACAATTGAAAAAATTTATTTTCAATTAGCACACTCTCAAGCTGTACAGCGAAAACAGTTTGAACATTTAATATAAAAAATATATTTTTTCTAAATTGTACTCGTTATTTCGATAACTACTGATATTGGAACAAAGTATGTTATACCAAAAGTGTAACAAATTTAAAGTAAAAACTATAAATGAAAAAACATACAGGGTGTTACATTTAAAAAACATAAAATTCGTTCGAATTCCAGACAAACTAAAAAGCTGGCAACAACGCCAATATCATCATTCGGTGCGTCAGATCCTCTTACACAATTGTACCAAATTTGGTTTAAATCGACCAGTAAATTGTAATGTTATTAAGCCGTTTTCAGACTTTATGCACACACTGTATATTGTATATGCTTTTTCTGGCTATTTTCTATTGTGTCTTCCGACAACAACAAACTATCCTATTTCTTTCTTCGGTATTCTTAACGAATTACGTTCACGCAGTAGATTCCTCTTATCATCTGATTATTTAATATGAATTTTACATTGCCTGTCTCTCACACTCGAGTAGAAATTACCATACTTTTATCTTACTATGTTATGGTAGACCAAAATATGAATAAATGAATTTATTTTTCTATATTTAGCTTTATATTATGATGTATCTTCAAAATAATCTTGCTGGCCAGACGAACGACTTGAATGCATTTAAAAAATATACATACAATACACAAGACACTGTCTTTTGTTGACTTCCTAATAAGTACTCTTACTGTAAAGAATTATTACACAGTAGGTAGACGACCTCTTGAGAGAGACATTCGACAATAAGGACCCTTAAGGTCTTCAATATTGATCAAGAAGATTTGAATCAATTCAGCATTTTATAACATTTGTTAAAATGTGTATATCAATAATGTTAGACCAATTAACATCAACGGACAGGAAGTGCGTCAATTAATTCAAAGAAAGCCGTCAATATGTGTGTAACATGGTTATGACATTATGCTCGTTGCATAATCTAATAATAATGCAGCGGGAGCCCTGATATCAAGCAGGATGTCAAGTAACAAATAAGTCTTTCACCTTTGACCATGATCTAATAATATAAGTCAATGGTAATAATATAAACTATAATCCGTTGCTTAATGCCAGAGAGTAATTAAATGTAAATTTGCAATGACAGGACCCATTAAGCAGGATGGACAACTTAACGGTTGCATTGTAAATTTCAGGTAAATTGCAATGATAGTTTTTAAAAATCCCGTATTTCAGATATTTAAGACCTAGACACCCCGAATCGGTCCTAAACTATGGTCACCCTAATTTGCATACAAAGGAAAGACGAGTTTGGTGAATGAAAGTAAGGTGACAACGGCGTTACTTCAGGTAGATTATTAAAATAAAAAGTATAATAATATTAATTATACTTGATTATAACTATAGAGATAGGCAGATAATTAAGATATTCATTATTCTAATAATAAGTACATAAAAACCTGTATAGAAGTAAGAATAATATGAAAATAGATAAATTGGAATAAATATCAATATTTATAAAAAAAAATCTACTATGTACAATACAACAACTTAATTTTTAAATTTTAGTCATCATGTTCCGAGTCGTTCAATGAACTATCGTCGTTGGGGTCCAGAGAAATAATAAGGGTCTCTTCAGTGTTTTCTAGCATGTTATCAGCTTCCCACATATTTTCTTCTATTTCAATCACATGTTCGACGCACTTACTCCATTTTTCACAATCCACTGTCTTTATGTCCTCTTGCAAAAAGGTTTCAACGTCTCTCATAGTTGGCATTATCCATGACTATAACAGTCCCAGGAGGAATATCATCTAGCATCTACTGGAAGTATTCTTCAAAGACATCAGCGTTCATGTCTTCATAATAGTCTCCAGTCTATTTTGATTCAAATGCTAGTTAGCCGCCGTCGACAAATCGATTTTTGCTATCATTGTAAGTAATTATTAATCTTTTACCTTTTCCTGAGGGTGCCTTTATTCCAGTGGACCATCCTTTCATGAAAGCTTGCCACGCGCTTTTTATATGTTTATCCTGCCATATTTTACCAACGGTATAACCTTCATTTAACCAAGTTTCGTCCATAAAATAGATATTCCTGTTTTCCCCTCGAGGCCGTCTAACTGCCCTCAAATATCGTCGTCGCCAGCAGATGATTTCGTCTTTCTCTATTAAAGGTGATGTTCTGTTTTGAATTTTTTCATAACAAAAATTAATTTCCTTTAAAGTTTTCCATAGTTTCTTCTTACCCATGGGTGGCATGAAATCATCTTTTTCATCAGACATTATTTTGTCCAAGGTAGGTATTTCTTTTTTTTAAGTAAAACGAGTGTATGATTCTTCTGATGGCAGCCTTTTCATCCTCATTTATTACAGTTTCTTTTCTTCCTGTACTTGTCTTTGGTGACCTGATGGGGCTGCGTTTATCTTCGTGCACAAGTCAGTATATTGTTGACTGCCCGACTCCAGTCATATTCTAACACATTTCAACTATTTTTGCAACGTACTTGTTATATTTCACAATTTAATTCAGTTTCTTGGAACGTGTTTCAACCCTTGCGGATCATTATCAAAGGCATATAAGACAGACAATACTAAATTCTACATGTCATTAAAATAAAAATTGACAGATGATGGGTTATTTTGGTCCTTAAGTTACAAGTATTGGACAAAGGTACAACTAAATTACAGGTGTAATTATAGAGGTATTTACATCTAATAAAATTAAGAAAATGATATTGTGTATATAATTATGGGTTTTTCGTTCGTAATTATTGACAGTGTTTATTGCATATTTATCTTAAGCTATTAGGCTATTAAGTATTAGATTGGCACCTGAAGGTATTTCAATTTGATTATTAACAACATTACATCGATTTTTTAAGACTTTTTTGATTGCTAATGTTTCTAATAGGTTGAGTTTTCTACTCTTGTGTTGAGTATATGTCGGTTTTATTTTGTTGGATATTAAGTGGTTATTTATTATACAGTGGTCGGCTATTCCTGTTTTATTTTTTTTTTTTAAATGGATGTGTTATGTTCTTTAAGCTTAGTTTTAAAGTTTCTACCTGTTTGACCTATATAGATTGCATCACAGTCACATCAATCACATCTTTTTGGGTAGACCCTGCTATGTGTTAATTTGTTTTTATTTTCAATTTTTGAATTAACTATGTATTTACCTAACTATATAACAACACTAATAAACAAATTACTAAAGAAAAAAACTCAGACAAAAAACACAAAAACTACTCTACCGAGGACGTCCCCTTCCATCAAACGCGAAATACAGTTCAATCAGATATACAGGTCACACAAGTCAAAAAATCTCCAAAAAACTCAAAAACCATAAACTTATCCCCATACAAGTCAATAAAAATAACGTAGGTAGAAAACTCAACCTATTAGAAACATTAGCAATCAAAAAAGCCTTAAAAAATCGATGTAATGTTGTTAATAATCAAATTGAAATACCTTCAGGTGCCAATCTAATACTTAACAGCCTAATAACTTAAGATAAATATGCAATAAACACTGTCAATAATTACGCCTGTAATTTAGTTGTACCTTTGGCCAATACCTGTAAATTTAGGACCAAAATAACCCATCATCTGTCAATTTTATATTTTAATGACATGTATAATTTAGTATTGTCTTATATGCCTTTGATAATGACCCGCAAGGGTTGAAACACGTGTCAGGAAACTGAATTATATTGTGAAATATAACAAGTATGTAGCCCATCACAAATCAATTATATTTTTTCAACTCCGAATGTTATATGAAA
This sequence comes from Polydrusus tereticollis, assembly GCA_963920685.1. Taxonomy (NCBI): domain Eukaryota; kingdom Metazoa; phylum Arthropoda; class Insecta; order Coleoptera; family Curculionidae; genus Polydrusus; species Polydrusus tereticollis. The sequence goes on from OY987333.1 coordinate 12,921,552, forward strand.
TAATAATTGGAGTACCCCTATGGAATACGGCGAAGACCACTGGGTTTTATAGTTTAATAATGATTTATTACTCTCTGGCATTAGGCAACAGACTATAAGTTTTTATATGGTCTGCTCATAGGGTTTCTTTTTTGGGTGCCCCGAAATGTTCTTTTAGCCGTTTTCTCTGCTATAACATTAGATTCTGCAGTAAATTATCCTTTTGTGGTACTTCCTCCATTTTTTAACTAAATGTTTTAAAAGATGATCTTGTTCGCATTGTTAATGAGTCATTGTAGTGTCAATTAGTGCGGTGTTCAGATGTTAAGCGCCAATTTAGAGATCAATTCTGCGAAATGCTGTATTTTTTAGTTTTCTTGTTGCATCATTGATAACCATAAATAAAAATAACGTTACAGCTCTTATTTCCTGCCTTTTTCTAATTTTCTGCGACAGTTTTCAAACTCTCTTTATCGTTCAAGACGTGTAGGTATTTGCAAAAAAATGTCCTGTAAATATTTTATAAAATACTTAATATTTTGTTGCCGTAAGGTATCTAATTATTTTGATAGATGCGAACAGTACCTACGTATGAATACATTGACTGAGGTTTAGGCACTTTGCGGCAACAAAAATGGCGACATGATGGCGACCTTTTCTACACGATAAAGTTACAACTATGCATATCAAGTCATGTGAATCGGGCAATCCGGTTAGGTATGTTCCAACAACAGCAACAGTATCGAGCTTTTGCGCTATAATTTGTAGGAATATATAGACATTCTTGACGTGAATGCATTTTAAATTTAAGAAATTAATACCTTCACAAACAGTACCTACTAACTATACAGCGTAGCCAGAAAATAATTGGGGAGGGGGGGGGGGGGATTTGGTGGTTTGGTGGAACAGTAGAAAAACATACAATTTTTTTAATAAAAGAAGAAAAATGGTGCTCCTTAACCATTTCCTAAATAAGTTTTGAGGCGTTTCAGAGACGAGAAAGTCCTCTCAGGGGTACATGTGGAAACAGGCAGTGTCGCCAAGATCTTTAAAAGTTTGTGAATGTTTGGAAATGAGGCCTGATTGCATTCTCCGGGAGCTTTAATAGCACATGTTGGTCGATCTAGTTCCGATTCTTCCAGCCATTTTATCCGCCACATGTCTAATTCAGCTTTTACAAAGTCCCATTCCAAATATTTTTTATAGAGCTCAAAGTAGTTTTCTTCATCATCATCATCAATCGACCAATCGCGTCCACTGCTGGACATAGGTCACCCGTAGCTTCCTCCATCCTTTTCTATCCTGTGCTGCCTCCATCCAGTTGGTGTTTATCCTTTTGATGTCGTCTGTCCATCTGGTTGGTGGGCGGCCTCTACTTCTGTATGCGTCCTGGCGCAATCTCCACTCGAGTATCTTTTTTGTCCAACGGTTGTCCGAAAGTCGCGCCACATGACCGGCCCAGTTCCATTTTTAAGTTGTTATACTGGTAACCGCGTCCGTCACTCCGGACCTCTCCCTTAATGTTATATTTGGGATCCTGTCTCTCAGCGATATACCCAACATCGATCTCTCCATTTTCCTCTGCGCGATACTTATTCTGTTTGTAGTGTTCTTTGTGAGGGTAAGTGTTTCGGCCCCGTATGTAAGCACCGGCAACGCGCACTGGTTGTATACTTTCCTTTTTAGGTACATTGGGATGTCTGATTTAAAGATATTGCGCAGCCTTCCAAAGGCCAATGTCAGTCCTATTCTTCTCGCTATTTCACGAGTTTGGTTGTCTCTACCAATAGAGATTTCGTGGCCAAGGTATTTGTAAGAGCTCACTTATTCTATAGCATAGAACAAGTTTTCTTCATAATTACGATTAATTTGTTCTTTGCAACACAGACGGAATTAAAATGTTGAGAGATGATAATGTAGCTTTATCATTTTGGAATCTTGACTGAAGCTGATCCATGAAATCATCCAAAAGTGGAATCATTATAGTAATTCTAAAATGAGTTTCAGGATCTTTTCTGTTGTAGTGTGCCCTATTCTCTTGGCGTGCCGTTATTCGCGGAATTTTCATTTCCTCGTTTACAGTACTGAGCAAATTTTGTGCATTCCTGAAAAGTTCAGCAAATTTTGAATCAATATTTTGGCGAACATCTTCAATAGTCTTTATAATTAAATCGACATGTTGTAAAGCTGCTGCCAAATCGCATAGGGGAGATTGAAGTATTTTGCATAGTGTCGGTGTGTATGGGAACAACATTCCTAAGCAACATAGGCTTATAACAAAATCACTTGAAACGACTGATCTCAGAAAAGAATTAGCCTTTGGCGATGTTTCAGAATCCATGTCAGTGCTTAAGTCGTCTAGTGAATCAACAATAGCTTTATAGATTTCCTTAAATCTTAACAACCCATCATGATTTTCAACCCAACGATTCGATATTCTCTTTTAAGCACTTGGTTCCAGTGGCGTAGCCAGCATTTTGGGGCGGAGGGGGCGAACTACCGGAGGGGCGCAAACTTGGAGCTAAAGCGCCGCAGGCTAAAAATTTTTGAGACCACGCCCAAATTTCGTAGGAATTCACATTTATGCTCCCTATAGGGAAAAGGGGTCTGGCCCCAAATAAAGTTAAAATCCGCTATATTTAAAAAAAATAAATTTACTGTGATGAGACGCTCTCAAAACCGGTCTTATTAAGTTTATTACTATCACTCTTTTTTACAAAAAATAAAATAAGACCGATCTTGTTTTTTAAGAATTATTTTTTAAGTAGTAAAGGGGCGCCAGACCGAGGGGGGCGGGGGGGGCGATCGCCCCCCTTCGCCCCCCTGTGGCTACGCCACTGCTTGGTTCGTTTTGCCGAGGACTTGATAAAATCTCTAACCGATTTTATAATTCCAATAGTATTTCGAATAGGCTGAACCTGGCAAGAATGACCCAGAACTAAATTCAATAAATATGAGCTGCATTGAACGTATAAGGCTTCTGGATGTGACTCACGAATTACTGCCTGCACACCTTTAAAGCTTCCTCTCATCGAAGAAGCTCCATCATATCCTTGTCCGATTAAAAATTCGCAGTCTACTCCCGAAGATTTTAATTCAGATAAAATTGCATTAGCTAAATACTTCCTTTTGTATTCTCAACTGTTACAAAAGTTAAAAAATCTTCACGCAAGATAAACCCTTTATCTTTTGGCTCCGCATATCTGAAATGGACATCTGTTCTTGTCGTGAAACTTTGCGCCGCTATCTGCGTTAGGGTCTCTATAGATCACAGTGGCGACCCCTGATCCCCCTCCCTGGCTACGGCCTTGAAGGGCGTATTCCTGAACAAAATTCAAGTAAAAAAGTTCATATAAATGTGTGTCCTAAAATGTCTGGGTTTCAAGATACAGGGTGTCACAGTTTAAAAAAAATATTGGTTTTTGTCCAGCTAATATTGGGCAGTCTTACGAATAATATTGACAAAAAGAATGTACGCCACTGACTTTAAAAGTTTTATATTGTTTTCGGGTTAAGCAGCTAAAGATACAACTTTTTTGTCTCTATGTATTTTTTCGTATCTTACTTCGTTGTCGAGAAAAAAAACTTTTCGACATGCAATGAGGTAACTTTTAAACCATTTTACTGCAGCAGAGTCAATGCAAGGAATCTGCTTGAAAATATCGACAAGAAACATCGACTGATATTCCATATCGATTCGAATAAAGACCCTCCTAAACCCAGTTAAATGAAATTCATTAGGAATGCAGAAAGTGTTGGACACTACCGTTTCCAATAAAATATCCGGTCACAAACGTGCCAACAACACTTGTATTTTTAAACACAATGCGGTGGAAGTCGTCTGTCACTTTTGTCTGGATGTGGAAAAGTATTAATTTTATATATATAAAATATGTATATGCGATTCTTTATAAACATGTATAGAAAATACATGCACATGCATCGTAATGAGAATAATATGTCTCATTTTCCATCATTGCCACTTGAGTTTCATCAAAATGTATTTGCTTTACTTTTATTTAACACAAATTTATAACATATAGTTGATGCAAAACAAAAGCCGATGCACGTCATCAATCAGCTGATAATAAATTGTCGTAATGCTTATTATATATTTTGTTTATTTGGGCTTGTGAAAATTAATATAAATTGAATTTTATTGGCCGATAGTTGGCAACAAAACTGTAAACGGTACGGTGGCGCAAGCTCGTTTGTTGGATTTGTTTGACGTTTCATGCAAACCTAACCTTAATTGTTCGTGGTTCTGTGTTGCTGTCCGTCTATTTTTTAACAAAAACTTCAGATCTTTTCATATATTGCATTAAAAATCTGTTCTATAAATAGAAACAAAAGTGCACATACATATCTCTGTCGATTACGTTGTTTAATATTTGTGAAAAATGCCGAAGCATTTAAATAGTCGGTGCAAAGAGCTAATAGCTAGAAGCTGTTTTCAGGAAGAACTTAACAACAATGGCCTATTGTTACCCTTGACAGCAGTACAGAGAAGTAAATTTAAAGAGTATGTTAAGGTCGAGATATTTTATTTCTACTTTATTAATTTTTAGCGTGTAGAAGCAGCCCTAAATTTGAATATTTCCACTGTAAGCTAAATTTCAACGTAGTTAAGGAAAACAAATTATTAGAACCACCTTAAAACGAACGTTCTAATTCAAAGAGAGTTGTAAATGTGTGAAGATTAGGTATAGATTCTATCTGTGACACTATTTATGGAATGTACAAAACGACTATACAGTGAGCTCAAAAGGTTGGAATAAATTCGTTTAAAATTCAGGTGATTATTTTCTGGAAAAACGCTTGGACATGTCGATTATTATTTTTAATTGCGAATTTTTTGACATAAGAAATGTGTATACCTACAGGTTGTCTCAAGAAGAACATATACCGTCAACATTAATTTTTTTAAATAGAACACCCTGTATATTATATTATTTTTAAATTCTACGATACATTCTAAATACTTTTTGCATAACATACCATATTTTCAAAATCCACGGTTTTCGATATATTGACATTTTTTCTGGTACGAAAACTACAATTAAAAATGAACTCTTTACATCTATTTAGTCTATAATATTTACATAGACTATATTAAATTTTATTTTAATAAATGTTGAAATTGACCGCCACCAACTTCCTGGCAATATGCAAGTCGACCTTTGAATTCGTCCAAAACGTTATGGATTACCTGGGGCTCTATTAATCTAACCTCATGCCTTAAATAGCCCCACAGAAAAAAATCTAGCGGGGTGAAATCTGGTGACCCTGCCGGCCATTCTATTGGACCCTGTCGACCAATCCACTTGCCAGGAAAGACTGTATCCAAGTACTCACGCACTGAGCGTGTGTAATGGGCTGGTGCTCCGTCTTGCTGGTACCATAAGTTATTGTTGGGAATGTCTGGCTCATCTGGATTTGGATAGAGTACAGCAAGTGCCGGTATTAACCCAAATTCTAAAAATTCTAGATTCAGTTCACCATTTAACGTATCTACCATCAGAAAAGAAGGGACCTAAAATCCGGTTATCAACAATTCCAGCCCAAACAATCACTTTTTGCGGGTATTGTGTGTGGGACTTCATGATCCAGTGCGGTTTTTCCTTAGCCCAATATCGACAGTGTTTGCGATTCACATGCCCATTTAGAGTAAACGTTGCTTCATCAGAGAATGCAATTATTTTTAAACAATGTATCTGTTCATCATTATTTCTTAAAATTCTGTTCTTCTATCCGGGTCATCTTCATTAAGTTCATGAACCAACTGTACCCTATAGGGATGCCATTTATTTTTGTGTAAATAATTCAATACGGTTGCTTGATAAATATTATTTTTCGTGGCAATACCGCGAGTAACACTATGGTGGTTTTCTTGGACAGCTAAGAGGACATTTAACTGCACATCTTCTGAAATCCTAGGTCGACCTTGAATATAATTGTCTCTAACATGCCCCAAATCCCTATATTTTTTTACAATTTTACTAACAACAGATTGAGATATTGGTGCTCGGTTTGGGTACTTATTGTTAAATAACTCACACACTTCTGTTTGGGTTCGCATCCTATCTCCATAGCTAAGCATCATTAGTACCTCTATCCTATCTTTTTCACTTAACCGCGCCATTTTTACAGAATTACGTGAAGTTAGATAGATCTACTTACACAATTTGAAGAATTTTTGACAAGAAGTAAATGTCTGTGTCAAAATAAATTAATTCAGGTAACAGGTTACAATAATAATAAAGAAATGCGCAATTATAGTTATTTATGTATCTAGGGAATTATAATGGTCTTAATTACCGAGGGCAAAGTTTACGTCCCGAGGGCCTTTGGACCGAGGGACAGCAATTGCCCGAGGTAATTGAGACCCTTATAATTCCAGTGATACATAGATAATTTTATTTCTGACCGATTTTAGTAACATTTTGTTCATTTTTAAAGTGGAATAAATGTTTCAATAGATGACAATCAAATTGACATTAGATGTCAATCGTTTGATTTTATGTCAAATTTTTCTTAATATCCCAAGGGAGTTATGACCCTTATAATTCCCGCGTAACTAAGACGTTATAAGCTAATAATATACCGGTCAGAAATAAAAACTAAAAATTCACGGACCTCAGCATTTTTTCAGAAAAATATTAAAATGTCAATATATCGAAAACCGTTGATTTTGGAGATATGGTATGTTATACAAAAAGTGTTTAGAATGTATCGTAGAATTTAAAAATAATATAATATACAGGGTGTTCTATTTTAAAAATATTAATGTTGACGGTATAATATGTTCTTCTTGAGACAACCTGTATACACATTTCTTATGTAAAAAAATTCGCAATTAAAAATAATAATCGACATGTCTAAGCGTTTTTCCAGAAAATAATAACCTGAATTTTAAACGAATTTATTCCAACCCTTTTGAGCTTACTGTATAAGTTGTATTTAAAAATTATAATATTTTACATCGGTTATTCATAAGCCGTAAATTTTTTTTAGATCATCATGAACTTTGACAACTTTAAGTTAAAAATTAAAAGACAGAGAACTGTTTGATGGTTGTCTTAACTCTTTAAGAAGCCTCTTCAAGAAAATAGACTTCGGATGGTAAAAAGATGAACTGAGGCGAGGGCTTATGGAACTTCCCCATGTTAGCTTTCAAACGACTGGTATTTTTAAAAGAATATATTAAAGAAAAAGAAGCATTCTTGTACCAATTGGTTTTCTTGGATGAAATATGAGTTTTTCAGAATGGTACCGTTAGTCGATCTTGGCAAGATGAAAATAAAAGAGGTGTTAGTTCTACTAAAGTTGATGGTAAAAGGTATTATGCAGTAAACAAATATATAAACTTTGAAAGATTTCTGTATATTTATATTGTTTTTATGAAAAATGTGAATGAATGTGTAATTTCCTCACTTGGATATTTTGGTTACAAGCTGGCAACATTGTCGATAACTGACGTCACTCGAAGGATATGACGTGCATCGGTTCTTGTTTTCCGAAGAGTATAGGTATCTAACAAAAATGTGAAAATTGAGTTTTCCTTAGCCTGACACATGGTTTTTCTAACACCCTGTGTAATACAGCATTTTTTAAATACTTTTTTACAAAATATTTTCTTAATAGAATTTACGTACTCAATTGCCTTACCTTGACTTTAGGATTAACTGGGTTAAAAAATAAATAAAATTATATTATATTTATGTCAACGTAGTCAGCAACATTTCGTTATAAATAATGTTCAGAGGATACACGACACGTGAATATTCAAATTGTCGTTTTATGCAAATACGTTTAAATGTGTATGGATGAAAAGGTAACAATTTGGTAGTTTAGTTTGTTGGATTGTGGGAGTATATGAATGTATGTGTGTGGTCCCAATAGATATTTTGATCAACAAAAAAAAATGTACAGAGAATATTCTGCAACTACGACCATAAAAGATTTTGGTAGCTCATTGAATGAATATGTTCGCGTCAAAATGAATAAGACAAAAAATGTTTTTACTAAACTGAGACTCCTTACATTCCCTTGCACCTTTATTTTTCACTGCCTAATCTATATGAGGCAAAACCTAGACGATTTTAGAGTGCACAGTGATAATCATTCCTATCCAACCAGGAACAGAGAGAACTTAGTTCTCAGCTACCACAGACTGCACCGTACTAGGAGGGGTACCGACTACTATGGCATTAAATTTTTTAATGCCCTGCCTATGGAAGTCAAGGGTCTGGATTTGGCTCATTTTAAGTCTAGAGTGAGAAACTACCTTATAAAAAATGCCTTCTATTCCACCGAGGAGTACTTAGAAAGTGATTTCGACCTCTGAATGTAAAATATTATTAACTGTTAATGTTTGCCTCACTAATGTACTCTCTGTTGTCTTTATATTATGTTTGGTATTTTTACATTTAATGAATTTTAAGCTGTTATTGTCACTAATGTACCCTATGTTGTCTTTATATTATGTTTGGTATTTTTACATTTAATGAATTTTAAGCTGTTATTGTCACTAATGTACCCTATGTTGTCTTTATATTATGTTTGGTATTTTTACATTTAATGAATTTTAAGCTGTTATTGTCACTTAAGAAGTCTTATTATGCTATCTGTATTACTATTTCTTGACCTGTAAAAGCACATTTGTGTAGTACTTTACCAATAAAGAAACTAAACTAAACTAAACTAAACTAACGGATTCCACTAAGAAAAGCATGATTTGCACAAATCTGATGTCTAATATAAGTAATTAAGAAAAAACTATTTGTCACAGAATGAAATTCAATTTTTTGTAGGGATCCCCATTGCTCCCCCGCAATAAAAGCGCCGAAATCACTTGAAAAGAGGTTGAAGACCGGAAATTGTCGACGTCTTAGGCACGATGATGCATCCCTTCCGTTCAATAAAAATTATCAGTAAGTGGACATTTACTTTATTAGTCACCTGAACGTGAGTTTTAATTATTTAATAAACACGTAACGGTTCCTAATCCTAGACTTTTAGCGTAATTTAAAATACATAATTGATACTTTCGTATGCACATTATTATATTTTATATTACTTATTCAAATCGTGATTTCCTTAAGGGTCCCTGGTTACGTGACAATTTTATTTAGAAATGCCTGGAATCAAATTCTATACCATTGTAATTTGTAACAAGAACTTTATCGTAAATATGTCTCGATATACAGGGTGCCCGGTAAGTATATGGCATACCCTCGGGAACGTATAGGGAAAGTCGAAATAACCCTAATTTGTCCTATAGTCTATGTTGAAATGATGCGAATTAATGAATCAATCAAAACCTTCTTCTCCATAGGCGTGCAAGATTTTTCGGCATATATAGATTTAAATAGGCATGAATTTTTAAATTTGTGCAGAATTAGTACAAGTATCGACATTAAATTCAAGTTTTGCCTTCAAATATATATTTAAGTATTAAATTTTTTAAGCTTAAAATTATGTACAGCCGTACCCATTTACCTGGAATTTTAGAAAGCAATTTTATCAAAACTAATTAGAGTCTAGGTACTTATTCCGTTTCTGCTCTAATCATTCTATTTCTTTTTTCGTACCTAATCCTGGTTACCTGTTTGCTAAATATGTGGTTATTATGCCTTTATGGGTGCCTCTATTGGAATAATACACCTATTTATATATATGCATACCTACCTTGGGTGTTGTTTCTCAGTGAAACTGGTCAAAGTGTGAAGTGTCAGTGTTTTTTTAATTAAATATGGAGAATTTTCAACAATTTTCTAAACGCCCTAGAGTCGGTCCATAAATGAAAAAAAATTAATTCTTAACTGTTACGATTTTCTTAAAGGGAAGAATGCGGATTTGACTATTGACAATGCAGTGCAATTTACAGCAGGTATGCTTAACGTTGGGAAAACAACAATATTTAAACTTTTAAAAAAAGAAAAAAGTGTTGGGGTCAAGCCTCCAAAAACTTCTCCAGGACGACCAAAACTTTAGCTGGATGATGTTTTAATGCAGGGAATCAGGCGAAAAGTTCATAGTTTCTTTTTAAAAAAAGAAATTCCCTCGCTGGACAAAATTTTTTCCTCAATCCGAGAAGACCAGAACTACTCATTTATGTGTAGCAATACGCTTTGGAAATTATTAAAAAAAAAATGGGTCTTCGGTGGAAAAAACATAATTGGCAATCGATTTTATTAGACAGAAGCGATATCATATGTTGGAGAAGAAATTACTTAAAAAGCATCTGAAAAGCAAGAAGCACAAAAAAATATTTTACCCAGACGAAACATGGCTAAATGAAGGCCACACTGTGACTAAATTCTGGCAGGATTAAAATAATAAAAAATCAAGGCAATCTTTTTTGGAAGGATTGTCCACAGAATTAAGACCGCCATCTGGAAAAGGACATCGACTTATCATATCCCATATTGAAAGTTTTGACGGCTTCGTTAAAGGTGGTCTACTGATGTTCCAATCTAAAAATACAGGAGACCATCACGAAGATATGAATGTCGATGTCTTTGAAGAATGGTTCGAGCAAATGTTGGATCTTATACCAAAAGATGCAATAATTGTATTGGATAGTGTAAGTTATCACTCTAGGCTGACGGAAAATAACCGACAAGTGCGTGGCGTAAAAGTGAAATAACAGAATGGCTAAGTTTAAGACAAATAGAATTTCCATTAGATTCCTTAAAAAGAGAACTACTTATTGGTACTAGCCAATTTACACAAAAATGCATTCAAAAAATATGTAGTCGATGAAATGGCATAGTTACGAGGAATATTTGTGCTCAGACTGCATCCTTACAACTGCGAATTAACCCCGATCGAACTTATATGGGCTCAAATAAAGACAGATGTCGCTAGAAATAAAACGACTTAGAAAATGGTGGATTTGAAACTCTTTATTTAAGCTATGGGTAAAATCAGTGCGGAAAAGTGAAAAAAGTGTATCGATCTATCGATATATGTGATAGAAGAAGGAGCTAAAACGTGGCAGGTAGATATAATAATCGAAGAAATGGTTGAACCGCTTATTATAAACGATGTTAATAAAAGGTCATCTTCCGAATCGGACTATGATTAAGCCATAACGACAAAGTATTATTCGATTTTTGAAAATGCTTTGTTTGTAAGATTCTATATCACATCTTGTTTTTGTAATTATATTATGTAAAGTAGTACCGTCCATTGTTATTTATTAGTTAATGCGATTTTTTAAATATTTTCATGTTATAAACACCTACGAATATAATATAATACAATTTTAGGGGAATAGGCATATTTAAGATTTTTAATTTAAAAACTTTCCCCTCCTGGCTAAGGAATTTTTTCAATAACAATGGTAAATCCTCAAGTATAACAATAGCTTGCGATAAATTCAGCATTGTTTTTATGGCCTACATAAAATATTAATACTTCATTAAATTATACATGTCAGTTTAAAAGTTAGAGCCAAAAATGTAAGTAAGTTTCCTATGACCCTATGAAAAACTAGGGTTTTTGTGACCTCCCCTATGTCCGAGAGTATACCATATACATAGCTAACATCTTGTATTTATTTTTCTTTTTATAAGGTGTGAAAGACTATTATTATAAACCCCTTGTAGAAAAAAAAATGGTTTTAAGTTACGAGGCAATTTTCTTTGTTTCAATATCACCAGCATATTATTTTTCAAGAATTACTAATAGGGTTCAACCCATATACTAAAAACAAACTATTTGACATTGATAAATAATGTTACGAACATTTTACTTAAACCGTGAAAACTAGATAAAACAAAGACTTTTCTATTCTTGCCTAGTTCTCAGTACTACAACAACTAATATGGCTGCCCAATGAATCATTTTACTCCATATGCGTTATAAACGAGTGTATATTTTTTTATAGTTTTTATTCTTATTGTCAATGTTAACCGTTGTTTATTTTATAATGGCTTGTGTGTGTGGTCGACAAAAAAAGCAGTACAATGACCGTTATTATAGGCTATTTTAATTATTTACTTTCTTGGCGAGTCCCTTGGAATTGCTGCGAAATGATACGTATGTTCCTATTTCAGGAAAAAAAATTACTTTAAATTATGTAATTAAGGGCACTTAAACCTAACACCAATCGCCAACAGTAGGGCTAACAACTAAGTTTTCTAACGCCCGGTAATCCTAATGATCTATTTTATAATTCAAGGCTAAATTTATATAGGACAATTGAACGTGTGATGTTAAAATAAGCATCATCATTTTTCACATGAAGGTCTTTGAAAATAATGTAGGAAATCGCTTTAAATTAACTATATTTGAAATGTCATGATTCAAAAGTATTTCCTGCCGATAACAAAGACGGTAAACTTCCAATTTTTCAACCACATCCCCAGTTTAAAATCTCTATCACTATATTTTGGTTGGAAAATTTCGACAAGTCTGGACCTTCAGATGCATGAGATAAAAAACAACAAGCCTGGGCACACTAAAGTCGTAACCACATTACAGGAAGATTATTAGAAAGCAAACATATTTCCGAAATTGAAATCTTTATCACTTTTTGGTTAACGATTTGGTTTTTATTGGAAAAACTTCGATAAGTCTGGATTTTTAGAGATAACACGGAAAGCTCTGATCTTACTAAAATGCATAACCACATTACATGAAATTATCAAAAACCAAAATTACAACCCATTTCCGAAGTTCTACTAACCGAAACTCGACTGCACAAGATTAATTTATTTTTACTTGTGTTAACATAAATCAGTTGAATGATCTCTGCTGCTTAATTATTGCTTTCATGTGTATTGTGTTTATAATAATTATATACATATACAAACGTATTTTAGTTTATAATATTTTAACTTTTGGCTGTCTTTAAGGCTAACTTTTAAACTGCTCAACTTATAGTATGGCCTAGTTTGAGTTAAATAATATACATATACCGGGTGTTGCATCGTCGAGCGGGACATAGGAAATCCTATGTAATTTTAAATGGGGTCAATTATTGGCTTCCCTAATTATTTAGAGAAAAATTCTATTTAGGTTTATTAAAGAGCACTAAAACCCACATTCAAAAGAATAACTTTAGATATTTTTGATGAGCCCGTTTACGGGTTATCGCCGATTTCTTTTTAACTATTTCTCCTTTTTATGGCCCCGTATTTGCGGGCACCAGTCAAGGTAAAAGATGACTGTCAAATAAAGTTGTCATTTTGAAATGTGTGCTTTATTGTTATAAAAACTCGTACATCGAAAATATTGAAGGTGTATTTATGAGTACAAATTAATCTGAATAAAACTAAAATAAAGTATCCAATTACAAGGTTAATTATGACATTTTACATGTTTGAATATTTTACTAAATAATAGGTAGGTACTATTAAATTGTTAGAACTTTAGGATTTAAGAAGATGTTCAAATATTCCTCCATTGACTGCTAGACAATAACCGAGGCGATCATAAAATTCTCTTCTTACATTCGCTAATTGGTAAACTGAAATTCTATTGCATTCGGCAGAAATAGCATTTTTTAACTCGTCTAGATTTGGGTATTTTTTATCTTTGTATATCCTGTTTTTTGAATGGCCCCAGAGAAAGAAATCATTTGGCGATAAATCAGGAGACCTGGCTGGCCAATTTACTGTATGATTTAAGCCAATAACATTTCCATTAAAAGCACGGTTTAAATATTCCCGGACAGCCAGGGTACTATGTGCCGGGCAGCCATCCATTTGGTACCAAACTTCCTGATTTTCCCTGGCGGCATCATGTAAAGTAGGTAAAATATGATCTTCAAGTAGTTCCAAAAAATATTCTGCATTTAAATTTCGTGTAAGAAATAATGGCCCGATAATATTTTCTCCGAAAATCCCAGCCCATACATTAACTTTTTGTGGATATTGCGTCCTTGTTTCCACAAACCTGTGTTGGTTTTCTTTGCTCCAATATCGATAATTTTGAACATTGGGTTCATTGTTTAAGGTAAATGTGCATTCGTCAGTGAAACAAATGTTTTTTAAAAATTCCCTATCCATGTTTGCTCTTTCCATCATACCAAAACAAAACTCCTGTCGTCGTATTTCGTCCCTATCTCTTAGCTCTTGGTGCTTTTCATATTTGTATGAATAATATTTATGTCGTTTCAAAGCTCGTAACACTGTGGTGTGATCTAATCCTATGTCATCCTCAAGTTTCCTTGTGCTGATCTTCCCATCATTTTCTTCCACGCACAATAAAACTTGCAAGTCCCTATCATTTCTTGCATCTCTTCTTTGTTCCTGCCTTTCTTCACATCTGCGGTTATTTATTACAGTGCCTTTTGTCTCAAATTTCTTGATAGTCCTTTCGACTGTAGATTTTGCAGGTATCGGTCTATTCGGATACAGAGCAGCCAACATGTCTGACACATTTTGATAACTATTTCCTTGATAATACCATTTAATCATCAATATTTTTTCTTCAGAAGTGTAACTCATGGCTAATATTTTCGATGTACGAGTTTTTATAACAATAAAGCACACATTTCAAAATGACAACTTTATTTGACAGTCATCTTTTACCTTGACTGGTGCCCGCAAATACGGGGCCATAAAAAGGAGAAATAGTTAAAAAGAAATCGGCGATAACCCGTAAACGGGCTCATCAAAAATATCTAAAGTTATTCTTTTGAATGTGGGTTTTAGTGCTCTTTAATAAACCTAAATAGAATTTTTCTCTAAAATAATTAGGGAAGCCAATAATTGACCCCATTTAAAATTACATGGGATTTCCTATGTCCCGCTCGACGATGCAACACCCGGTATATTTTTTTAGAAGTTATTCATAGGTGTGCACGATAATTCGAGTATTGAAATATTAAAATATTCGAATAATTCCATATTTAAACGTTTCAATATTCAAATATTCAATTATTAAATATGTTTACTTTAATATTATTCAATGTTACGTGCACGAAACTTTAAAATACGCGTTAATTGTTATTTGTATTTAATAAATCTTAAATGAGTCGTTTTTTTTACAACCAAATTTAAATTCTGTTCACACAGCTAAAGCTAAAATTCAAATTAAAGGCACGCATTAAAAATAAAATAATCAAATTATTAATTATAATTATTAAGCATTCAAATATTCGATTTCGAATATTTGAATATTCGTAGATGGTACTCGAACATTGAATAATTGGAATATTTGAATAATAAGTGCAGTGAGTATTCGAATACTTCAGTACTAGTTTCACAAATTCCGAGCACTAGCGTCTTAAGGTGGCCCCACAAAAAGAAATCTAATCTGTTGAGGTCGAGGGACCTTGATGGCCATTCTTAAGGCCCACCACCACCAATCCAACGATTTGGATAAACAGTTTGTAAATAATTGCGAACCACTACATTTGAAATGTGCTGGTGCATCATCGTGCATGTAAAGCCTGTCCAGAGATATAAGAAAGTTACACTTTGCCTTTGAATGGGATTATCCAAGGGTGGCCATAAACAAACAATTAATGAAATGCAGGTAAATTATGGTCCGTACTTAAAAATGTAAGCTGCAAATCCGGAAGACCTAATTTCATTATTAAAGTAATAGTTTGGTGATTTTAAACCGAGTTTTACCTGATTCAAAATGAGAGGGTTAATCCCATAAAACAAATTATGTTCTAAAGACTGTATATATTGCCACTCTAGTTAGTTTCAAGCTTGGTAATTATTCTTACTTCGTTTGTAATACAGCGTTTGTTTAACCGTATGTGAGTCATGGAAAATATGTGCGAGCCCAATGTATCTCAGGAGATAACCCTTCGAAAAGCAGAAAACACTTTTCTGTGGAAACTAAGGAAGTTATAAACAATATTTATTCAACTCTCATTAAACGTGCGGTCAGCAAGCAAGCAGCGTTAGAAGAAACGGCCACATTAACGAAAATTCCAACTTCAACTGTATGGAAAATTGTGAATAATCCCATTTTAGCGAGGAAAAAAGAACCGGTACTGGCATTTTCTCGAAGGTAGATGGAAGTGATCAAGATATAATACGGCGTAAAATTTACAAGTTATACGAGGAACAAAGCGTGCCTACATTAGATAATTTAATTAAGAGACTTGAAAAAGATGAAGCCGGCGTTAAATGTGGCAGAACAACGTTATGGAAGTGTATCCAACATATGACAAGTATAAAACAAGCGCGCCATCAAAAAATGGTAAACGAATTACGATTTTGCATGCTGGATCTAAAGGCGGATGGATTCCAAATGGACTTTCTCTGTCTGAAAAAAACAATAAAGATCCTTCTCTGGATCACCATGAGGACACCACTGCTGATTTATTTGAAGATTGGTTTAAAAACAAGCTAATTCCAAATATATCTCCGAATAGCGTAATTGTAATGGACAATGCAAGCTACCATAGTAGGCAGTTGACCAAGACTCCCTCCTCAAATGACACAAAAGCAACAATTCAAAACTACACGTATGATAATGACATTTATTTTCATGAAGATTACACTAAAAGGCAGTTAATTGAGGTTTTACAAAGTTTGAAACTACAAAAGGAATACTTCTGTGATAATTATGCAAAAAATCTAGGGCATACAGTTTTAAGGTAGAATACCATTGTATATTTAATCCCATCGAACATGTTTAGCACCAACTGAAATCTGCCATTCGTCGTAACAATATTTGCCCTACTATTAACTCCAGTGTACATGAGCTTATAGAAACTAAAGTTTTTAACATCCCTTCGCAAAGTTGGGCAAATTCTGTTACACATGTTGAAAAAGTGAGAAAATCCTATATCCATATACCTAAACAGTATAGCACAAATAATAATATAATTAGAACAGATGATGATAGCGATAGTGACATTGATATATTAAGTGAATAATTATTAGAAGTACTGACTAATTTGTATATTTTTTTACTCATAAATATAATTTTTAATAATAAAATGTAATTACACATTTAAATATAAATAAAATATTATTTAATGTCTTACTTATTTTTATTACAAACCATGATTAAATTCTAAGCAAAATACGGACCTGTTCGGCCATATTTCAATTTTACAGCTGGCCCCGGTTTTTCCTAATAGGGATCAGTTAGTCACTTTCTTATATCTCTGAACAGACTTTACTACATATGGTTTCTTAATGCTACATCCTTAAGTAGCAAAGGCAGTTGTTCTGGAAGGAAATTGAGGTAAAATTGTCCGTCAAGTCCTCCCGACAAGAAGAATGAGACAATAAAGTGGTTACCGATAATTCCTGCCCATATGTTAACCGAAAATTGGGTGTTGGAAATAGGTTCATTCATTCATATATTATACGATAGATTTAACCCTGTATACATAAAATATAATAAAGCACCAAGATAACTTAAGTCTGACTGAAAATTACTCATCATGATGACGTCCAGAACTTTGAAGGATTTAAAAAAATTGCCACAAAGAAACCTTTCTGGTGTTCTATTTATACAAATATGTTTTCGAAAGCTTTGAGGAAAACTGTAAAATCGATGATAATTTTAGCAAATGTTGGAAATAAATTATTAGGAAATATATTTTATTATTCGCTGTCTTTTAATTATTATTGTTCTTGTTTGTAAATATATACGAAGAAAGAGATAAGAGAAAATTTAAAATTGAAAGAAACCGGTGCAACAACACCCACAAAGATATTTCATCCAGCTATTTGTTCACTGTCTGGATTGGAGCTTTTATGATTCTCAAAATGCAAAAGCGAGGGCATGGGAACAACAAAAAAAATTGTTGAGTAATTTTCATTCAAGTAGGTGCTTTCAAAAATAAATTGTCTCAAAATCCGATAATAATAGACCTTGCAGGTAGAAATTTCCTACTAAGCTATTGATATACAGCTAAAGTGGGTTAAGAATCTAAACAATTAAGGTCGAGTTTGTTAAAGCTATTAGTTAATCTCAAAGTTTCAGAGTGATGGGTTCCAAATAAGTCATTAGGGAATTTAATGGAGGATAAATTATGGCGAAACATGATACCGATAAACAGTGGCGTAGCCAGCATTTTGGGGCGGGAGGGGCGAAGTATCGTAAGGGCGCAGACTGCGGAGCTAAAGCGCCGCAGACAAAAAATTTTTGGGACCACGCCCAAATTTCGTAGGAATTGGCCTTCTTCATGCTCCCTAGGAAACAGGGGTCTGACCCCAAATGAAGTTAAAATCCGCTATATAAAAAGAATAGTTATTTATGGTACAAGTGTGTGGTAGGTATGTTATATTATACCGGGTGTTGCATCGTCGAGCGGGACATAGGAAATCCCATGTAATTTTAAATGGGGTCAATTATTGGCTTCCCTAATTATTTTAGAGAAAAATTCTATTTAGGTTTATTAAAGAGCACTAAAACCCACATTCAAAAGAATAACTTTAGATATTTTTGATGAGCCCGTTTACGGGTTATCGCCGATTCCTTTTTAACTATTTCTCCTTTTTATGGCCCCGTATTTGCGGGCACCAGTCAAGGTAAAAGATGACTGTCAAATAAAGTTGTCATTTTGAAATGTGTGCTTTATTGTTATTGTATTATTTTAGTGCTCTTTAATAAACCTAAATACAATTTTCCTCTAAAATAATTAGGGAAGCCAATAATTGACCCCATTTAAAATTACATGGGATTTCCTATGTCCCGCTCGACGATGCAACACCCGGTATAAGTCACGTTGGGAAATGGTTAGCCCTTGAGGCCCTAGGCCGAGAGGGCTAATTCCCAAGTGACTTATATGACTTAACACACGAGTGCCATACAAAATTTTATCCAACACTTAATAGATATTATTAAAAAATAGAAAATTATATTGTTTCAATGTAAACTGAAAAACCCTGTATTACATTATAATTGACATATTTTTAAACGACAAATTTGACACGTAAAAGTAGGCTATGGTGATTTTTGTTGTTATGGAATTGATTAACAATAAAAATTTAAAGGCAGTAAATAAAATTATTATTTTTGCGATTCTCGAAGGTAGTTTTTCAAAATATGGAAGAAACTTCAGCCGAAATTCAAAAAGAAGCGCGTTTATTTATTATTCCCCACAAGTCAAGAGATAGTTATGACAAAACCTTCAAAGAATTTATCGACTGGTGTGATAAAAGATGTGCCTGTGTGAGTTATAATGATAACCCACTAGTGAGTTATGATTCATAACTCACTAGTACGTTATCTGTTACTTTACTTGTCTAAAATAACACAAATAATAATTTTGTAACTAGCAGACGTTGGATAAATAAATTAAATATGATGGGACGCTCTCAAAACCGGTTTTATTAAGTTTATTCCGATCGCTCTTCTTTACTAAAAATAAAATAAGACCGATATTGCTTCTTAAGAATTATTTTTTAAGTAGTAAAAGGGCGCCAGGCCAAGAGGGGCGGGGGGGGGGAGCGATCACCCCCTGCGCCCCCTTGTGGCTACGCCACTGCCGATAAACAGATATCTTGCCAGTATGACTTATAATATAGTGTATCCGATGATATCCCTATTTATATTTATGATTTGTCAAACTACTATGACCAAAGAAGTTTACTGTTAGAGAAGTTATTAGTATAAGAATTGTTTAACAGGTCACACAATATATCGATTAAAAATAAATGAATGGGTGACGAAAGTCATTAACGTATAGCCACATTTCGTCGTTCGGACTGCAAGACCTCGTATTTGCATATTTTCTCAAAAATGTTTTTTTTTGCTATTTTTAATCCTACGTATCTTACGCAGATATGTGCAAAACCGCGGCTGAATATTTAACTCCCTTATAATTTATTTCGGCTGTGTTCAAAACCTCGTATCTGACCACTATGGAACTTAACCTCGTATACGACGCCATTTTAATACAGAGCTCCTAAGTGATATGTGATTGCCGTGATTTCCAAAGAATAAACGCTACTGGTAAGTAAATATTTTGGTTTATAATTAACAGAATAGTTCATTTAATATGTACATAATCACAAAGCAATCGAATATCAAACTTTCTTTACCAAATAACCATGTTTTATGAGGGTTAAACTTATAATTTCAAATACGCGTTTTTGAACAGGATCTTAACCTATATTATGCGCATATACGTGATTTTGCACCCAATTTGAATTAACATTAAAATTGAGATATTATTATATTACATTTTTGCAGAACTTTTTCGATGTTTTTTCGGAAAAAAAAATGGCTTAGACTTTACTGACAATATTATAATAATCTTTTTTAAAAAAGTAACACTTTTTGCTACAGTGCCATATTAATCTGAAAGATTAAGTAGCAAATTTCTTCTGAATTATCGATGTATAAAATAATAATTTCAAATTTGATGCGTGTTTTGATCGTGATTTTGCTCAAACAATAAACTTTTGTTTTTTTTGTAGGAATTAGTGAATTTTGAGAGCAAATTAAATATTTCCTGTAAAAATATACTTGGAACCATTGTTCCAAAGCAAGCTCGATCTTTTCAGAGAATATAAAAGATATTATTGTGAAAAACATAACAAGCCATCATTTTCTGAAAAAATATTAATGGCCGCTATGAACGAGAAAAACATTAAATTATATCGCCCCAGAAAAGATCAATGCGATATTTGCATTGGGTTTAAATTGGGAAATGTTGATGACCAGGTTTATAACTCCCATCAAGATAGAAAAGAATTGGCACGCTCTTCTAAAGAAGAAGACAAGAAAGTTTGCAAAGAAAGCAATGGACAAATACTTGTGTTAACAGTGGATGTACAAGGAGTATTGCTGGCTCCGATGCTGAAGGCGAGTGCAATATACTACAAAACTAAACTGTGTGTACACAATTATACAGTATACAACTTACTGAATGGAAACGTAATGTGTTATTTATGGGACGACAGTCAAGGGGGACTAGAAGCCAGTAATTTTGCCACAATGTTGACTGATTATTTATTAACATGCATTCTAAATAATCCTAATACTAAACAAGTAATTATATATAGCGACGGTTGTGGTTACCAGAATAAGAATTGTGTCCTATCAAATGCTCTTCTTAAATTTTCGCTAGATCACCAAATAATTATTTGTCAAAAAATTTTTGAAAAAGGACATAGTCAAATGGAAGTGGACTCGGTCCATAGTACTATAGAAAGGAGATTAAAAAATAGAGATATCTATTTACCTACAGATTATATCGCTATTTGCCGCGAAGCTCGTCATAAAAATCCTTACACTGTGAAATACATGGCATTCGATGAATTTTCAGATTTTACTCAAATTAAATATTTTTCCACTATAAGGCCTGGCTATAAGGCTGGTGATCCAAAAGTTACAGAAATTCATTGCTTAATGTATTTACCAGCTGGAGAATTAAAATACAAACTTAATTTTAATGATAATTGGCAAGAGTTGCCTAAAAGTCCGAAAATTGCTAAGTATAATATTTCCCCGTTATATAAAACCCAGCCAAAAATAAAAACGGAGAAGTATAGTCATCTTAAATCTTTAAAATCTGTCCTAGATAAACAGTTTTGGAATTTTTATGATAACCTTATTCCACACTAAATATTATATTATTTTATTTTTGTATTATTATAATGTCTATTTTGTATTAAATACCGCTTGTCCTCATTAAAGAAATTTCTTTTATTTGTAATATTGTTAAATACCTATTTTTACGAATTCTATTTGTTAATGTGCAAAAGCACGTATGTGGATAAATATTCACAATTTTTCTTTCTAAAACACGTATATGATGTTTTTTTAATATAAGTACACCAATTAATTATATTTTTTAAAAAAACCTTTTAATAAACCGTTACTTTATGCTCCTGTATTTTATTTTACTTAAAAGTTCTAAAGATATTTGTTTCATATGTATTAAAATCAGTTTTAACTGCCTCTTGTATAATTTTTCAAAATGCAGATACGAGGTCTTGCAGTCCGAACGACGATTTGCCAAATACATACTTTAAAATGTAAATTTACATAAAAGAGAGGAAAGTGATGAGTAGATTATTTTAGTCACCAGTGCATGTGTCAATATAATATAAGTAATATTTAATGTGTAAAACGTGTTAGGATATTTTAATTCGCAGGACATTGTGTCTTTATTGCATCATAAAAAAAAAACAGTAGACAGAAGTAGGTGCACATTATATGGTTCCGTCTATCCATGAAAATTAATTTCTTAATTTAAAATGGTTAGAACGATCGACTACTGCTTTAAAATACTCTATAGTGTTACAACTTAATTTTCAAATTTTAGTCATCATGTTCGTAGTAGTCCGATGAACTACCGTCGTTGGGGTCCAGAAAAATAATAAGGGGCTCTCCAGTGTTTCTAGCTTGTTTTCAGCTTCCCACATTATTTCTTCTATTTCAATCACATGTTCGACGCACTTACTCTATTTTTCTCAATCCACTGTCTTTGAATTTTTTCATAACAAAAATTCATTTCCTTCAAAGTTTTCCATAGTTTCCTCTTACTCATGGGTGGAATAAAATCATCCTTTTTCATTTCAGACATTATTTTGTCCAAGGTAGGCATTTATTTTTTTAAGTAAAAGAGTGTATGATTCTTTTGATCGCAGTCTTTTCATCCTCATTAATTACAGTTTCTTTTCTGCCTGTACTTCTCTTCGGTGACCTGATGGGGCCGCGTTTATCTTCGTGCACAAGTCGGTATATTGTTGACTGTCCGACTCCAGTCATATTCGAACACATTTAAACTATTTTTGCAACTCCGAATCGTCCGAATGTTGAATTTTGGTGGTGAAGAGCGTTGAATACATTAAGAATAATAGTTTTCTCATTTTTAAAAACCGCAGTTTCACTAATCCGTTTCTCAGCAACAAATTCAGAAACACTAACCATTTTCAAGAACAAAGCTTTCCAACATTTGCCGGAAAGTAGCTAAATATTTGAAATTTTTGAAACAGTGAGGCACAGGTAGGTAAACTACCTGTGCTTCTACCTACCCGACATCGGGACCTTTGACAATAATCATAGGTACAATAATAATAATCATTGGACTACACCTATGAAATGCGGCGAAGACCACTGGGTTTTATAGTTCAATAATGATTTATTACTCTTTCGCATTAAGCAACAGTACTGTAGAATAAACATTTTAAAAATATTTTTGTATATACGGGATGCGCAAAAAAAAATTTTTAAATGGTACCGCCCATTTCCTATTATGTCATCGAATTCGGTATAAAAGTTTAACAAATGTTCGATATGACCTCCATTAACATCTAAACAGGTCTTTACGTGTTCTTCAAATGATCTACTAACTCTATCTAATACATTTTTATTGATATTTCGAAAAACTTGTATGATGCGGTTCTGCATATCCTCTTGTGTGATTGGAGGCACTTTGTACACTTCATCTTTGACGTATCCCCACAAAAATAAGTCCATCTTAGTTAAGTCTGTAGATCGAGGTGGCCATTGCAATGGCTCACCTCCACCTATCAATTTATAAGGACACTCAATGCTTAAATGTTTATGGATTATTAATAATTAAAACTGCGGCAAATATTAAGTAAAAAATGAGTGATTTAGAAGACTCAGACATTAAAAATGCCGCGAATGAGGCAATGGTGAACCTTGTTTCCCAAAAATCAAGGAGTTTGTATGAGGGCACATACGAAAAATTCAATAACTGGTGTGAAGAAAGAAAAATAAAAAAATCATCAGAAAAAGTCGTTTTGGCATATTTTTCACGATTATCCGATGCCTATAAGCCATCAACTTTGTGGAGTACTTACTCAATGCTTCGAACGATGGTTTATTTAAATAAAAATGTTGATATAAAGACATTTACAAACCTAATCGCATTTTTGAAAAGGAAATCTACGGGGTATAAGCCCAAAAAGTCGAAAGTTTTTTCCAAGGAACAAATAGAAAGATTTGTCAAAAAAGCAGACGATAAGAACTATTTATTGGACAAAGTCATTCTTATTGTGGGAATCTCTGGAGCATGTTGCAAAGAAGAACTCACATATTTAAAGATGAATAATATCGAAATTTCAGAGTCTTTAATTAAAATAACCATTCCAAACACTAAATCAAATGTTGCAAGAAGCTTTGTAATTACCGAAGGCTCTATTGACGGCATCAACTTCTTGAATATTGTCCGAAGATACGCCCAATTACGTCCAGCATACATAACCCATGAAAGATTTTTTATCACGTACAGAAACTCTAAATGTTCCAGACTTCCAGTGGGCATTAATACCATTGGAGCAACACCAAAGAAAATTGCTGAGTTCTTAGGGATTCCAAAGGCAAATGAATATACAGGCCACTGCTTTCGAAGATCTTCAGCAATCTTTTGCGGACTCTGGAGCGGATATATTGATGCTAAAGCGACATGGAGGTTGGCGGTCAAATGCCGTGGCTGAGGGGTATATAGACGATTCTTTAGAAAACAAAAGAAAAATTTTCGAAAAAATTCTTGGTGAAAAATCTGTGGACGCTAAACAACAAACGTGTTAAATCTAATGAATCAGAATGTTCTACCAGCTCATTTTCTATTTCTAGTTCAAATTCCTCATCTATTTTACAAAGAGAAATATCTCAACGTACGGTTTTAGGTTACCCAAGCATTAATTTTAATAATATAAGTAACTGCACTTTTAATATTTATAATAAATAGGTAGAATTATAGTCTGTGTTTAGTTTTTAATTGTAAATAATTACTTTTAGGCACAGCGTACTTAAGAAACTTTCAAGCACGCTGTGCCTAAAAGGAGGTTATTTGAAAATCAAAGCGACCATCAAAAAGGGGTTATTATAAAACGTCAATAGAAAAAATTATTTTTTCGATATGATGTTTTCCGAGAGAATTTTGGAAAAATTGAATAATCTGGCAACCTCGCATGAATCGCAAAAAAAAAATAGTACGTCATATGTATAATTTTATGCCGAATTCGATGAGATCAAAAGAAATGGGTGGTACCGTTTAAAAAAAAAATCCTTTCATGATTCCCCGCTTTTTTGGCGCATCCTATATATCCAAAAATATTTTTAAAATGTGCACTTTTGAAATATTGGGTTTCCTCACACAAATCAGCCTTCGCACTATAAACAATGGTAACTTCCGAATTGTGAGTACTTCAAAAACGATTTCCATTTGATTATAAACAAATTATAATTAAATAACACTGCAGAAACGGCAACCATGTACACGTTTTATACAGCAAAATTTTTAATAACAGTAAAACCGATTTGTGTATGTTATGTTTTAAAATTTTGGTGGTTCTGTGGCTAATAAGTACTTGTTACATACCAGCCGGCTGTCGCTACAAGTCAAAATTAAATTATCAGGATCTCATTCTTTTATATGTAGGTAACCCAAATTTAAAATAATCAATCTTCCAATTGGTTCGGAGCATTTAAATGACCTTTTTAACGCCTTCGACCGTTCACCTTATAAGCCTTCTTAAACAGGATGCGCCGACTGTCGACGTTTTAATTTCTTTCAATTTGAATGCGTGGTATAAACCGACGTACATAAAATTATTATTAGTATTTTCCTTATTTAAACGGGACTTATATTAACTCGGATTGTTTATGGGTTATTTTGAATTAAATTTAGACCTTAAGCATAAAGCTGTATGATACACAACTTGAAAGAAGCCGTCGATTCGTACAAAGGTGGTTCGATAAGTAACTAGATTTGTATGCCAAGTGAGCACGACAGCGACATCTATAAAGGGTGAGTCGGGAGGAATGGAACTCCAGAAGTATATTATACACGTGAACATGTACAGGGAAATTTTTTTAAGTGTCTCACTCGATTGGCGATTTTCCTGCTGACTAAAATAAAAAATAAATTAGACTCTCCTCAATGATTTTCTGCAAGGAGGCCAAGTTTAATGTGAAAAAATATATAGGTTCACAATATTGACCGATACGACCTAAACTGTATTCATCGATTTGGTATTTGAAGTGCCAATACTTTTGACACTGATTATTTGATTTGATAGACGATAAAAATAATCAGGATTTTGAATGTGCCAATGTCAATATAAATTTGTAGGTTTTGGCACATTGGAAACCATGATTATTTTAATCGTCTATCACATTAGTTAATTACTGTTAAAAGTACCGGCACTAAGTGTTTCATCCCTTTAGTACATAGACCTTTCAAGATAAAAGTTCCAATTTTTTACTATGTAACATAATTTAGTTTGCCAAAATGACAGATCAATCATAAGAAAAAATGCCTAGCAATAACCAAATTAATGCATTTATTTGTTTGTAAAAAGTGCTGACAGTCACCTTTAAGAAAATGGAACCAATTTTGCTACATATTCCAAATCACTTTCAGGACAACGCTGGAACAAGGAATAAGTTAATTCATTTTTCCTCATATGTTGACATTATTTTTGGGTTCATAGGTGCATATTCTGAGAGACAGTGCCATTTAAATATTTGTTCACGTAGAATCTCCATTAATATAGGGTGACTCCTAACATAATATGCGGTCTTTATGGGAACTAAAAAAACATTGATGTTAATGCAGAATCTTTATGAGCACAATTTAAATCTATTTTGAAATATACATTTTGTTACAAAAAAGGATCCATGAATAAGGAAGTGAGAAATTTAATAACAGGATAGTAAAATGCAATTGAGACCACACGTCTCTCTTATTGATGAGGGTTGCCCTTTAAAAAAATTCAAAATGGCGTCGTATCTGTCACTTCTTGACATGTCGTATTTGATTATAGCGTAAATAGTTCGGCCACGGGAAATTATGTTACTGTGAAAAAAATTGGGGTTTTCAGCTTAAAAGGTCTATAAGACACTTAAAAGACAAAATCGATTAAGGAGATTTAGGAATTCCCGTATTTTCGAAAGGACAGAAAATAATTATCAACAACTATGTGTATGTTTTTGAAATCGGATAGCGAAATGCAATTATCTCGTGTGGTTATGTCAAATTTGTGAACTTATATATTTTTTGACATTAAATTTGGCTTCCTTGCGAAAAATCGTTGAGGAAAGTCTAATTTATTTTTTATTATGGTCAGCAGGAAAATCGCCAATCGGGTGAGACACTTAAAAAAATATCCCTGTACAGAGAGTACAGCACCTGAAACCGAAAAATTATGCTAAATATATGGAATTTTGTTGGTGAATAAATAATAATCATCGTGTTGTATCGCGTATACTTTTTACGGATAAAGCAACATCCACCCGTGACGGTATTAATAATACTCGTACCTCTCAAGTATGGTCAATCGTAAATCCCCACGCAACAGTCGAAAGTAATTTTCAGCATAAGTTTCGGTAAACGTGTGGTGTAGCTCGATAGGTATTTAATTGGACCTGTCGTTCTGGAGAAACGCCTCACAGGATATCACTACTTCAATTTTTTACAAAATTGGACTACTAGAGGATGTTCCTGTAAACATCAGAATGCAAGTTAAGTTTTTAGGTGTTCACCTTGATCGTTGCTTGAACTGGGAGAAACAGGTTGTCACGTTGGATTCCAAAATAAATAGCCTCTATGGTCTGATGAGGATATTGAAAGACCAACAAACTCTATCTTGTATTTTGCGAACATCCTATCAATCATAAGCTATGGTATTCTCTTCTATATAGGGCTCTTCGAGATTTGCTCAGGACATATTGAAGGCCCAGAAGAGTGTTATTCGATGGACTTCATCCAATTACATCATGCAAGCCCTACTTTTCAATATTCTCACCGTACCCTCACTTTACTTCCTCTTACTTACTGGTGAACTTTGTTAAAAAATCATGAACCCTTTAAAACGAATCACTCCATTCAGTCCAATGCTAACCAGAAACAGGGAGGCCCTCAGTATTCCTTCTCACAATTCAACTTATTTTGAAAATGGTCCGAAGTATAGAGCCATCAAGGCATACAACACGCTACCACATGACTTGAGGCAAATACAAAGCCTACACAGCTTTAATAAAACAGTCGAATTATTTCTAGCAGAAATTTTTTTTTACTGTTTTAGATTTAACTGTTAATAATTATATAGTTTTTACACATTTATTAGTCTATTAGTCTAAAGTTTTTCTAACACCAGCTCATTATTTGACAGCTGCTTAAACCATACCATGGATAAAATCAGAATTCATCTGATTTACTTGTTATTCTGGGGAGAAAACAGCGAAGGAAAGTTGAGACGAATTTAAGCGAGACAGGTCAAGGATTGAATACGTACCACGTCCTTGAAATGGCCAAAACACAGTGTTATTTTATCACTCTAAAAACACGAAACTTTTCTGGGTCAGCTTTGACTTTCTGGGATCTGGCTAATGGACAAAAATTTGGATGCAATCTATGTGGTCAAACGACGGCTTGACGAAAATCACTTCAAAGGAAGAAATCGGAAATCTAGATAAATGTTGAACTTTGAGGGCTTTATGCCGAAAAATAAAGTCAAGATACACAACTCAGATCTTTCATAACGAAGCATCCTCTTGTCAAGCACAACCAATGGAGCCATTAAAATCGTGTCTGTAAACTGAAGCTTTAGTTTTGTTGTTGAATAGACGGAAAGGTAACTTAATTAATCTAAACGTAAGATAAGGAAATACGTTTCTCCAATTAAATTAGTTGGAAACAAATAAATATTGCGATGACAAGTTACTTAATGCAACAGAGGAAACAAATTTAACTTTTCACTACAATGATATTAAAGTAGGGCGGTTAATTTTATCTCTAAAGCCGGTGATAACCTCATAATGTACACAGTTTGTTGACATTTCAGAAATATCGAAAGAATTTGTTAATTACTATGAAAATTTCAAAGGAACTCTATAACTTATAGTAAATATACTCATTAGTGTAATAAGGGACAAGATATTGATAGGAATATAATATAGGCTTCATTTTTGTTTTTAATATGGAGTATGAGACTATATTTTATTTAATTTCACCTATGTGTGAAACTGTTTCGTTGCACAGCAGCTTAAAGTAAACAAAATAAGCTTCCCATTCATAATATCGGTGGGGTTTACCAGTAATGAATTAAATTAAATTTATCAATGGTTAATTTTATTAATTAGCCATATTCATAAGTTTGTTTATTTCTTATGATTAAAGCAATATTTTTGAAGACGTGGATGCATAGCTGGAATCAATTTATCTTGTGATAAATCTAGTATTTACGGTTGCACGTTCTTACTGTGGCCTAATCTGTCTTTCGCTTATACCTACCTGAAGAAGCTGCCGTGCCACGCAACATGTGAAATCGTCAACAAAACAGATGTAAATAAAATAATGCAGTCTTCCTCCACAGTTTAGTAATTATGGTAAATGAAACGCTCCCTACATGTTTCAAGTGCTTAAGCACTCATCATCAGGGGATACTAGCATCGAGTTTAGTAGAAAAGCACATTGTCTCAAATTAATGAGTACAACTCATAGTATATGTAAAGGTTGAAGACTTGGTATATGAAATTGTTAATTATATTTAGATATAAATGAAATTTTGGTTAAATTTGAAATTTGGAACGGTGAAGAAACATTGTGGGTAAGATAATGAATTAGTTTAAAATATATGAAGGCGAAAAGTTTTCTTTAAATTTTAGTTGTAAGTTGATAAGAGATTATTAAATTATTGTTTTTATTCAAATGAGAATCGTGCCAAATTAGCTGATTAATAGAATAATAGAAAACATTGACTTATCAAAAGCCGGTAAATTCCTTTTTACTGGGTCTTTTCATAACTGTTCATTTAATTTTAATATAAATGATAAATAAGTTTTTTCGTTAATAAAAAGTTACTACTTTGATTTTTCCTATTTATTTCTTTTAATGCCCGAGGGCATTAGAAACTTCCTTAATGCCCTAGGGTACCTATTATATACCATTTAAAGTATCTGGTAACTATGGTATTATGAAACAATAATAGTCGAGTAGGACATAGAAGAAATTAAAAGCTGTAAAAAAGCTGGATTTATAAACTCGAAAAGTTGGCGAGGTTGAGGTTCAGTTGGTGTTGGAAATAGGAGTTCAATTTAAACTTAAGGGAACACTCAGTTCCATTTATACACTCGTTCATGTTGTTGATGTAAAGCTCATGTAAGGTTCGAAAACTTCCCGGGTAGTTCGACATAACCAATTTTTATGCTCGGAGTTCGGAATATCTAACCTCACAAACTTGATCATAACTTCAACCTCACCAACTTTTCGAGTTTATAAATCCAGCTGTATGTCACACGTTGCGGATTTTAAATTGACATGTCAATGTCAAAACTAAAAAAATGTTATACTACGCGAGCTTTCAATCTAGGATAAGATATGGCATAATAAAGTATGGAAACTGCAAAGACATTTTGAGGGTTTTTGTTTGTCAAAGAGCAATAAGAATAATTCTTAATCTGAGCGTAAGAGAATCATGAAGGGGCAAATTTAAACAACCTAAGCTGTTGACAGCGTCTGCAGTCTACATACAAGAGAGTATATTGCTTTTCTTCAAACATAAACAACTTTTTGAAAATAGTAGGTCACAAAGAACATATGCAACAAGGACTCTAAACTACACATACCCTAGACATAGGCTAGCATTGTATGAAAAGGGTGCACATTGCCAATGTTATAAAAATCATATAACTCTTTGCCAAATGTTATTAGACAAATTAACAACATGAAAAAGCTAAAAAGAACTGTTTTTAATCTACTTGTAAATGTGGAACCAAACATATACCTGTATTTTATGTGACACTATTTTATTGTGTGCTGACATACCTACTGCTAAAATAAAGAGTACTTATTTATTTATTACAAACGCAACTCTTTCATTTTTCTTTAATAATATGTGTGTGCATGTCACTACAAACCACAATCATCTGGAAGACATATAAACACTTTGTACAAATAGTTTTAGTAAGTCCTATTAACTAAAAACAAGAGTCCCTTTGTACAGGAGACATTTGAAGGCTTTGAAGTTGTTGACTGCATCTTGGTTTGTATAAATGTCGAGTATTCTTAAGTAAGATTTTAATAGCCAATCGTAAAATAGAGACATTTGGCGTCAGCATTCTGCGGTCCATAGGGTAAAAATTTTATAAGAGCTTGAACTAACCTGAATCAACCTTATAACTTAAAATAAAATTTTTAACATATATAGGTTCTTACCAAATTTCCATCAAGCGCCTCCCTTTTAAAAATCCTACTAACATTCCGCGTACATTCACACTTGTCAAATTTGACAGTCACCAAAAACAACAAAGCAAAAACAAAATAGCATCCAATACGGCACTTCAAAACAACCGAACAACACCAGCGAGAAAACATTGTGTAGTCTTTTGTTTTAGCGGCAGTGTTTTGTTACAACAAAGGAACAACGCGCTAGGGTTCGCCAAATGCATCTAGTAGTTCACCGCGCGATTTTTTATGATGAGGATTGGGTTCCGAATTTCTGATTAAAATGATTAGGGAAACCACATCGAATGGTTAAGATATTTATTCATAATTACCGTCAAGCGGTTTTCACAGATTTCTTTTTATTTTGCTTGTAGTATAATGTAGTATTTTGCGGCATCATTGCAGTGTTCCCCGGATATCTTATTGCAGGAATTTTACCGCAGCGCGTTTTTTTTTTACGTGGAAATTTCAGGTTTTCTTTGAATTAGATCAAGTATAATAATATCTTGATCTTATCAATGTACTGTTTTAGATTGTCAACTGTGTTGCGCTTTGAGCTTACGAACTTACGAAGGCGGTTGTGAACAAATAAAGCGAACCTCGCGCACAGCTCGCTATGCTCGAGGCTCGAAACAACTGAAAGTGAAATCGAGTGTGCTTCGGGTTTCAGGAGCGTTGTTCAGCTGTTTTCAAGACTATTTTGTTTTCAGAGTCAACCCTCTGAAAAAGAGCTTTACCGGCGTCGGCGACGCGACGTGGCGCGTCGCCTCGCCAGACGCCTGGTATCAGCTGATAGGATATTCCGGTTTCGGAAGCGTTCAGTTCCGATGTAGGGAAAGTGGCTGAGGGGGGTTATCTGCATACGCTTTTCGGTTGTATTTTGTTGTGCGCCTTGTTTTGTAAAATCCACAACTGGACCTTTGTTAATAGGGCGACGAAAACATTTTTTGTTGTTGTAACATAAAACTGAATAGCATATTATTATTTTTTTTTTTTTATGATAAGGCACAGCACTACAGGATAAATCCTTTATGGCGCTCTAGGAGCGGTGCGTGTGCGCAGGAAACGATTCACGTTGGTCTTGAATCTTTGGAGATTATACTCGTTGGGGAACACGATCTCAGGGAGGTCGTTCCAGAGTGATGACGTTCTCCAGATGAAAGAATTTTGAAACAGTGTCGTTCGAGGGACACTAAGCTGAACCACGTACTGGTGGGCTGCAGTGGCTCGTCGTGTATTTCTACCATGCACCGCTCTGGGTGGTATCAAGCGGGCAACCTCAGTTGAACACTTGCCATGAAATTATTTGTAAAATAGACTCAAGTCGCCAACCTGCCTTCGATGTTCAAGGCTTTCCAGGTTGTTTGTCAGACTATGGTCACCGATCAAGCGAATGGCTCTTCTTTGAATGGAATCTAGCAATCTCAGGGTATGTTTAGGAGCAGAGCCCCATTATAGTAGAATGAAGTATGAACCTATCTGAATACGAAATGGCCGAAAAAGCACGTAAGGTTTTCTTGTTACATTAAACAAATCACATGTAGAACGGTACTAACCATTTAATATTTATTGAAAAAAGTTTTTTTAACCCTGTATATCGACTATATAGTGTCCGATATTTTACAAGACGATTCCTCAGTTATTTATAAGGTGAAAAGTTCATATAAGCATCATCTTTAAGATACAGGGTGTTACCTTTATTACCTTTATTCGACCTCTAAACGGGTCAAATATTGTGCATGACCAATAATTATATATAGGGATAATTTTAAAACATTTAGTCTTTATCATACAAAAATCGCAGTTGTCAAAACGATTAGATTAAAAACAGTGTACCGACCCCACTTTTCCTTCAGGTTCCAGTTCTGTCGAGCCACATTTGATTGCATTGCACTTTAATGCAGGAACTCAATATCGAACATTTTGGTGGCGCTTGTTCATAGACTCATCTGGTGAATTCACAAGCCAGATCATCTTCTGATAATGTGAAATAGGCCTATTTCATGTATTTTGGTGTTTTAATCGGAGACCAAGACAAGCAGTGGGCTCTCCATGGAAACTGTGTCAGCTGTAGCCCACTGCTTGTCTTGATCTCAGAATAAAATATCAAAATACATTAAATAAACTATTTTCACATTTTCAGAAAAAGAACTGGCTTGTGACTCATCATTTAATATCTCAAAAATAAATCTACAATGGGCCTATCAATTGGAGGAAAATTGACCAACTGAACAATTAGTAATATTAATACTTACTAATAAAGTACTTAAAGTAGGTAAGTAGGTATACGCATCAAAATAATTCTGCACGTACCTATACTTTATTTAACTTTATTGTTGTAAGTATAAAGTATTAATTACCATTTTAATATGCAGTTATTATGCCGTGCTTTATGCAATTACTACCTTATAAGATACGAATTAAAGGTCAATCTTAACACTTTCATTTTCTGTGAATTATTGGGAATGGTCTATCTGCACCACGGGCTTCTGAGAACAGCTGTTGATGGAAACAGCAGCTCATACGAGGAGAAATGGGACAGCAACAATATTCGGCGATATATGTAAAACCTTTCTTAGGTCAAAACAAGGATTGGATGATATCAGATCAGTATCTATAAAATGTTGTTGTTGGTGGATGATCTGCACCATTTAACATTTAACCCTACCCAGGAATTTGCCTATTCTTAAAGTTGAAATCGATGCCACCACATGATTTAAATTTAAGTAAGTATTGTGTAACTCACCTCGATAGAACCTATAAAAAAATTAATCGTCACAACACGTAGTCGATTAAAAAACACCGAACAAGTTAGTTTATGGATAAGTCTGCATCTAGATGTACTGGTATTGAAAAAATATTCAATCCAACAATGACAACGTTAATAGAGAAGAACCCAGAAGTGAAAAATTTGGCGACGACATCGATACAAAAATAAAATTTATTACTAAAAGAGATTGCCGAAACAATCACAAGGAAAATTGGATAATGCAGACAAATCCTATTTAAATGGCTTATTGGAAATCAAAGCATTAACAATAGGCTGTGTGTTTTAAATGCTGCATATTTGAACATGTTTGAAAACACTGCAAAAAGTGCAAATTATGAAAACCAAGTAACTATAGGTGATACTTTTATAGGTTAAATAAAACCTTAGAAAAAAATAAACTCTCTGTTATACACTAAAATATTGAATCGATTGCGTTGATCGTACAGAAGTGCTTCTTAAAGACCAAGCCAGGATGTGTTTGTTTGTGCCTTATTGAACATTGAAAAACACAAGAACAGTTATCAAAAATAGGAATTAAGGGTTTTAAATTAGCATCATGGTTTTGTAGGAGGGAGGATCAGCATGGAGGCAGTGCAGCGTCTATAAAAAAATCAAGGGATTTTAAAACCATTAAAAGGTACCAATAGTCTGGCTACACAAAATTAAATGTGAGTGCCGCTATTGGTGGTAGGAAAATTGTTATTCTATCTGTATACAGACCGCCCTCAGGTAGTAAAAAATTATTTTATGATAAGCTGAAGAATATGTTATCTAGAGTTGATAATAACTCATTGCAGAGGACTGTAATATTGAGATGCTGAAAGACAATGTAAATAAAACTTATTTGTTTTCGCTTATAAGTTTTTATAATACAATAGGTACTGTTTTCCAATAGATCTCATTACATCGCTTAAGTAATATTTTTTTTGCAATGAACCAAACCAAAAATTGTATCATTCATAAAATATTTTTTTCAGAAGAAAATAAACGCGAGCTTATGAGATCTCTAAAAGTGCAAAATTAGGAAAGTGTTTGTCAAATAGATGAGAAAAACTTTAATCTGCAGTGGGATACATTTATTAACACTTGCATAAGAACTTTTAATCAGTGTTTTCCTAAAACTATGGTGTATGAAAACAAAAAGATATCACAAAAGATTAGCGATGTTTTAGAGTGAAAAAAAAAAGTTGGATACATTATTGGTATTATCAAGAAATAATAACTTATATAAGCCTGTTTATAATGAAACCAAAAAAGAGTATGACAAGCTTCTAAAAGAGGAAAAATCAAAAAAATTTGAAAAAAAGGTTAGGACTTGAGACAGTAAAAATAAATATTTATGGGTCATTTGAATGAAATAAATAATAAATAATGAATAAAAATGAACCATATTTTGCTGAAAATCCTCATAAGTTAGTGAATTATTTCAATAGTCATTATGTATGTTGAGAAAGTGCTGTTAAGTTTGGATTAACATGTTTAAAACTATTTTTATGTTCTTTAATTTATTCTGTTTTTTATGTATTGTTTTGTTTGTCCAATGTATATTTTTGGACATTCAAGACAATCAATTTTATAAATTAAGTGGGATTTGTCCAGTTTGGGTGTTTCCAGTTCTAATTTTGTAAAAAATATTTTTGTATTATTAATTGTTTTTACGGCTATGTTAATTTTACGGTTTTAAGACTTTTTTATTTTGTTATTAATTTCAGGGATATATGTATGTATAGTAGTGAGATGTAATTATAGGGTTCGGATTTGTTAGGATTAATTTTATTTCAATTATAAATTTAGTTTATTTGGGTCTAAATAAATTTTTTTACCATAATTATTGCTTTTTAGGATATTTTTAATCTTCTTTGTTAGGTCTATTTGTAGGACTGGTAAGCTTGATTGCTCTATCAGTTAGGGCCTTAACGATGCTGGTTTTATATTTGATAGGTGGGTAAGAAATAAAGGTTAAATATCGAATTTACGAATACACAGAATACTATCATCAACGAATCTCTTAAAAAAATAAGGTTTATTATGAGAAATTAAAGAGTCCATTGCTACACCAATAACTTGTGAAAATATAGGTAATTAAATTAAAAAAGGCATAGATTCGTGGCTTCCTTGAATTATTTCTGGGGAATGATTGTATGGTTTTTGGTTTTTCTTGGACTAATTTAAATCAAGGTATCTCAAAAACGGCTGCTTGTAGCGACTTTTGACAAACATACCATTTTTACGTAAAACTGGTAAAGGAATAGATTTTTCTTCAAGAAAATGTGATACATACATGCACGAAAAAGACCTGTAGGTGGCGCCCCCTACAATTAAGGGCCAAACTAAGATGAAATTTGAATTTCTCATATTAAAAAGTCCCCAAATACCAATTTTCGTCCAAATATGGACAGTATTTCAAAAATTATTTACGAAAAACAAAAATAAAAATAAATTTTTGACACCCTATATCTCAAAAGTGAAGGGCTTGCGGACCCATGCTTATATGAACTTTTTACCTTATAAATAACTGATGAATCGTCCTGTAAAATTTCGGACACTTATTAAATAATACCCTGTATATATAAAAAATAAAAGGGGGTGCGACTTTATGGTGAATCACCATGTAACTAATTAAATAAAATTTAGTTAATCTAAATGATTTATTACCAATGAGCAAATAACCCAGCTTATTTGTTTAAACGAACATACATCAGTAATTGCTATAGATATTGTTTAAAAATTGTTGTATATCTTAACAAATCGTTTTTTGTTTATGCAACATGTTACATTGTTCTATTGTGACACTATATATCAGTCGGACATTTAAAAATTCATACTCTATTAGTAACTCTATTAGTTTTCTATAAATAGTAAGCAAACTAATTTATCTTTTATTGTTAATATAGATTACCAAGAATGAAAATATTGTAAAAGTAGAACAATAAATTAAACTCTTTTGTCACGTTTTTATAATAAGGAAGTATTCAAGCGGTGTGCAAGACTTAACATTTCTCCAGATAAAAAATGGAATTTCTTAATATGTAAGTGTCATATTTGCATATATGCATATACTGTTAACAACAGCAAAATGTCGTAACACCTTTTAAGATATCGTTTATTTATAATGGAATTATTTTTATCTGATTAAATTGTTCTCCCTAGTACGGCAAACATTTAATTTAATATTACAGAAACATATTATATGAACCCGACAAATGTATGACAATGGGGTTTTGCCAGGACTTGAGTTGGCCAGTCCGTTCCTGACTTCCATGACAATGTAAAACATCTACTGTAGTGTGGTTCAATGAGTCTTTATGGCCTATACTTAATGCAAAATTAAAAGCGATGCAAGTCATACCCTTTAAGTGACGTCAGATATCAACAGTGTTGCCAGCTTGTAACCGAAATATCCGAGTGAGGGAATTACAGTTTTTTTTTTCATAAAAACAAAACAAATATACAAAAATTTCCCATAGTTTATATATTTGTTTACTGCATAATATCTTTTACCTTCAACTTGAGTAAATCTAACGCTTCTTGTATTTTCATCTTACCAAGATCGACCATTGACACCATCCATGTTTCATCCAAGAAAACGAATTGGTACCAGGGTAACAATTGTTGTTAAGTTCTTCCTGAAAATAGCTTATTAGAAAGGCTATAAGCTCTTTGCACCGGCTATTTAAATGCTTCGACATTTTTCAAGTATTAAACAACGTAATCGACAGAGATATGTATGTGCAGTTTTGTTGTTCTTAATAGAACAATTTTCTAATGCTATTTATAAAAAGATCTCGAGTTTTTGTTAAAAAATAGACGGCACAGCAACACAGAATCACAAAATAATTAAGGTTAGTTTTCCATGAACGTCAAACAAAGCCAACGAACGAGCTGGCGCCACCGCACCGGCACCGTTAACAGTTGTGTTGCCAACTATCGGCCAATAAAATTCAAAATATATTAATTTTTACAAACTTAAATAAACAAAATATTTGCTATAAGTGGGTTTGTATCAAAGAAGAATACTTTAAGTTTGTAGTAAATTTAATATCGCATAAAGTTTTATTACTTTTTGCCCCAATTTAATTTCCTCGTGTTTTCTGACGGACTTACAGTCATCAGCTGTTTGATGACGTGAATCGGTTTTAATCTTGCATTAATCATACATAAAATATTAAAATTTTATTTAAATTACCGGTTTATGTAGGTACCTACAGTATATCTGCCAAAAATAAAACGTTAAAACCAATACAAATATTTCGATTGTGCCTATACTGAATACATCTATGGAATGTAATTCGTGCTCTAGAAATACACAGGGGCGTAGGCACGGTTTTTCATTGGGGGGGGGGGGGGCATTTCACATAAATATATCATATATATATATCGTCCATTCACACGCTATATACATGTATGAAATGTGGTACGTACAAATAAAGAATTCAAACATCTGAACGTACTAAACAATAGTACTGTATGGCATCTTTGATTCCGCTGACAGCTTGCTTCGTTTAAAATCATTTGAGCGCGGTTTCGAGGCACATCTACGCACGACCGTCGAAAATATATGTAATTTTTTTTTAAGGAATATAGCAACTCGGTTTTTTTGGGGGGGGGACAAATGATATTGTGTCCCCTCCGTCATTATTTGGGGGGGGGACAATGTCCCCCTGCCCCCCCCCCGTGCCTACGCCCCTGGTCAAATACATCACCTAAAAACATATTAATATGGTTTCTCAGTGAAAGAAATACAATGTCGCTTCTGTCAGATATACATTTTATTAGTTTAATAAACTTGTAAACAGTAATTTATTTCCATCATGCACAAAGAAACTTATTCTAATTAGCTCTATCCGAATTAAGATCACCATAACTTTTTTATTGGTCTTGGAGCATCTTGAGCCATGAACCGTTAAAAGGAGGAAACGTACAATGATTTGAACTCATAAAAACTATTTTTAACAAGAACCGTCTATACAACATAATATTCATTTACCTACACCTATATAAAAAAATTGCTGGATAATTTTCAGAAATATTTTTCAAAAACTGGGATTTGATTAGGAAAAAAGATAATGGTGATGAATTTTACCATAAAAATTATCACATGCTGGACGATTAAAAAATCTTTTATCTTGAGCGAATTCTTATATGCATCAAAACGCCCTCAAGAGTTAAAAGGTGGATGAGCACAAAACACTAGGTTGTCAGTAGTTTAACTGCAGCGAGATGGATTACCATTTCAACGCTACCAGTTTCTTTTAATCGGAATTCTCATGTCACTGACCACTTAATTTGAAACAAAGCAGATTTTTGGTTTGTTTCGTTCTCAAGTCACATCACAGCTCACAATTGCATTACAAAAGAATGATCTGAATGATGGGTCGGGGCATCACTTCATATTTTTTTATATGCCATAAACATCATTTGCATTAAATGGTCAACCGTTTTGATTTATGACCTTACTTTTGTCCTATTTTGTATGGAAAGATAAAAGGGAGTGTATTTTAAGATTTCTTGTAGAGTTTTTAAAGCACGTTGGTCGATGTTCGCCATTTTATCGATGCAAATGTGCAACAATGTCATTGTTATTGGAAAAACGTTTTTATTTATCACTGGAAAGCCACCGTATATCTCTGCCGGGTAATTCTTTTTATGAAGAAGTTAGATAAAGATAAAAAGACAATGATAAGGATGACACATGAAGGTCGTACTAATCTGCTTCAGTCCGTTGCAAGAGACCAAGATAAATAGTTTCACAAAAGTTTGAATAAAAACTTTCTGTGGTGCAGAAACAATGAGTTAGTGCATCAAAGCTCCTAGATATTACAGTAGAATTGCAATATTGGGCTAGTGTATTGCAATCAGTCGCGTGCGATGAGATATTCATGTGAGGAAGCGCCGCCAGGGTCTGTTTTAAGGGTATATTCCCGTTTCGTCGATTCCCGTTTCGTCGACTTTAAGAAATTTTCCCGTTTCGTCGACTGACCTTTACAGGTATAAATGGGTGTCATTTATATCTAATAGGTATCTAGTAATTATTCCTTCCTCAATTCCTCAATCGACGAAACGGTAACAAAACAGGTAAAATTGTCCAGTCGACGAAACGGTCAATCGACGAAACGGGAATAAATCGAGGGACGCTAAGTAGAAAACAATTAGCTGCTGTCAAACACTTCTTTATAAGGTCAAAAAGTCTAACTTAAAATATGGTGTACCCATACAAACTATTGATGGCCGAAGCATCTAAGTGGTTTACCAGAAATAAGCTAAAATTGAATAACAAAACAAACATTATTATTTTCAAGACAAAAGAGCCGGCCACCATAAGTGTAAATGGTAATAATGTAAAACTAGAGTCAACTACTAGGTTTTTGGGAATGGAATTAGATTGTTGTCTTTCGTGGGATCACCACATTGAATACACTGTAATCAAGTTGAATAGAACATGTTATACCTTCCGTGTACTGTCGAAATAGGTCGACACTGAAGAAAATAAATGATTTATCATGCAAAAGCAATTAAAAAAAAAATCAAACGTCTACAATTTACACGACCTAAATGATATAATTCTTAAGACTTCCAGACAGAACAAAACTCTATTTGAGTGGGGAATGTCGGCTTGTACGCTAATAAAACTAAACTTTATTGTGTATTGAGCGTATAATTCTTGGGGAAATTCAGCCAAGCGCTTTCGGCTCAACACTGAGTCATCACCAGGGCTTCGGCTACGTCATGGTCAGCGGTCCTTTAAATTATCACAGAAGCTTCTGTCAATGTTTAATGAAAAAAATGAAAAAGCAAAATAATTTTAATACAACTTTCCAATAATGATGCGAAAAGGAAAACTCCCGAATCGATATTTTCCTACTTTAAAGGATCTCTGACCATGACGTAGCCTAAGCCCTTATGATGACTCAGTGTTGAGCCGAAAGCGCTGGGCTGAACTTCCCCAAGAATTATACGCTGAGTACACATTAAAGTTTAGTTTTATAGTCAAAACTCTATTGTTAAGTTTCGACGATTTTCACAACTTTAAAGAAGGTAGCCGGCAAAGTTGAGCCAAAGACACTTCTGAAATTTGTTCTTAACAATATTAAAGTGGCAGAATTTAGGAAAGGTTCGAGACATATGTTTTTTTTGAATCAGGCATACCCAAAATTAATTCTTGAGCTCAGACTTTCTTAAACCTAAATTTGAGCTCTCAATTCCGGAAACTAAAACAAATAAAAGAGGCATAAACCCTCAAAAGAAACGGTAAATTCTGAATGATCTGGTACCGTTATAGTTCAGTTATATTATTTATATAGGCATTAAACAAGAGAGGTCCAATGACACTTTCCTGTGGTATACCTAATTTAATTTCAGTCTGATTTGAGAATACTCGCTATAGTTACTTTCTGATAATACATAAGGCGGCATATATTTCCACGTTTTTTTCAGTCCACTACAGCTATCACACCAAAAGATAGAATGCTTAGTTTCGACAGGAACTCTCTTTATAATAGTACGATAACTTCATGCGATATCTTCTGCATTTCTGCCACTTATAGATTCGTGCCACATCACACAAATATTTTGAAAGGGCTTGTTTAAAGTAGGAAATGCTCCATTAACTATACTAACCAGCTTATAAACACGGACATTTTTTGGTAATAGTAAAATTTTTTGCATATAAACTGAATATATTTTAATGAACTTGTCCAAATTTGTGTCGCGGTCATTTTGATAAGCTGCCCTCCCTTTAATGTAAATTCTTGGTATAAAATAAATTTAATACATGAGGAACAAGCAGAACTATTATCGTTGTCATTGTCATTAGCTAATTGCCATATCTTTACATGCTTTTTTGCAACCCACAAACTTTACAATTATCTTGACTAGGTTGATCAAATCCAATATTTTTTGCATGAAATTCATTTCTGTATTTTTAGTATGACACATCTTCATATTTTGAATGAAAGTTTTTTCACATGTCGGATATGGTAATATGTGAAGACAAATGTCGACGAGATGGAGCGTGTCAAATTTTATAATGCGAAATTTGAGGATTAAATGAATATGTGTTTTAAAAATTAATGCATCTTTTTTATTGGGTGGTGCAGCTTTTTCTCTACCATCTTTTGTAATGTTTAGCCTTCTGGTGTCCTGCTGGCGTTTAAATTTTGTTATCATTCCATCTGTTTTAAGTCCATGTGTATGTAAAAACACGGTTTTACAAACTTTTTTCGCAGTACCATCAGCTGTCTCTTATCATTACTGTCAGTTCTTCTTTATTTGACTGTATTTTTTACAGAATAATTTAAACATTGGCGTTGTTCTTCATAACTCAACTCCCAAAAAGCTTCACAAATATTTTGCGCTCTTCAGCAGAACAAATTCGAAGCAACACTACTCGCAGGCTCGCAGTATGAACGGCTAAAAACTATTGAACATTGACACAACACTAACAATTTAGTTCAATGGAAGTACCAAGTATGTGAGATATCAATTGTCCTGCCAAAACAATATTATCAATAGCAGTGGCGCAACCAAGGGGTGGGGCTACCGGGCTGTAGCCCCCCCCCCTCTTTCCGAACGAGCGTAGCTCGAGTCGTCTAACTACCTGTTTACCTACAAGAAATATTAACTCATCACTACCTAAGATAGGTGAAATTATCCAAAAATTGAAACGAGCCTGACTATTTTTGTGACTTTCTGTAGTGTTTTTTATTTTTCTTACTTGAGAACCAAGCATCATCATTAAAGAAAGAGCGTGGCACGCAAGAATTTTTCGCCTGCGGCGCAATTTCTTTTTAACCCCCCTTCACTTATTTTCTGGTTGCGCCACAGGTCAATATAGTCGTGGTCTCAAATTTTATTTTATTAATTGTAACGCGTTTCACCCTAATAAAAGTGTATTATCAGACCTACAAGCGTATTAACCTAATGTACACCCGATAAAAATGAAACTAAAAAAATTATGTTTAATAAATATTTTAAATATAAAGGGAACAATGGATCTTCTATCATTTTTAGGAAAACCGTTCAGTAGGCATTGGTTTTCCTTTTCTAGGGGTTTACATAACTAGTGGCGACAACAGTGGCGTCTGGGAAAAGTGAGTAGGCGACCTGCACCTTGCACTTGATAGTTGTAGATCTGCACCAATAGAAAAATGTATATAATAATATGCACTTTTCTTTAGTTTTTACTAGGATATTTAACACCTTAACAACACAGATTTTAAAAAGTACACATGCTGCAAATATTTTTGCTTTTTCCACTTGATGCGTACTCTTAAACCATAGTTCCAGTTTTGTTGGTGCTGTTAAGCCTCTCTCCTTTATCCTTTAAAAAGTGAGAAAAAGTGCATTGAACCTCCGGATATTCGTCCAGCCCACGACGGGAACCA
The DNA here is from genome assembly GCA_963920685.1 of Polydrusus tereticollis. Classification (NCBI taxonomy): domain Eukaryota; kingdom Metazoa; phylum Arthropoda; class Insecta; order Coleoptera; family Curculionidae; genus Polydrusus; species Polydrusus tereticollis. The sequence goes on from OY987333.1 coordinate 12,964,774, forward strand.
TTTCCGGTTTAGAAAAAACGTTTTGCACCCAATTTCTTTTATTAGCGGAACGGGGGTGCCGGGGTGAATAACATTTTATTATTTTGTTATTTCTCAAATTATTCTGTTCTTGGAACAAGATCACGCAAATAATAACTGTAGACATCGGTGGCATGGACACCAACTTTTTTGTTTCAAGAGGGGGCAAAATCAGGGACGTCATTTGGGAGTCGGTTTGTGGAAAAGCATTATTCATTTTTGACGAACTGCAACATATCGATTTCCAGGTAGATAGATATAAATTCTTTTGAACAACAAAAATTTATTGCCAAAAAAATTTTGGCAAAGTGAAAGAACTTGCCTAAAAATGCACGTTTCTAATAAACCTTTGTGCTTTTAAAATTAACATACAAGGGAGGCTGTAGAATAAGTGGGAAATAGTAATAAGTATACTATTCAGAGCAGACATATATTCCCCAACAAAGATTTATCGCACACACAACACTCGCAGAGCGCCATAAAGATTTTTCCCTGCAGTGTTTTGTGCTTGATCATAAAACAACAGTATTAAGTGTTAAGGGATGATATGTATATATGTATCTTTTTTCCTGCGTCTATGTCGATACATACAGGGTGATTGGTAATTCGATGCGTTCCTCGCAGGACGGTATAATATAGTATCATTGACGGTAAAACAAACACAAATTTGTGCAAAATTCTACTTTTATTTAAACACTTATGATTATTTTAAGCAATCGAGATATGTTTCGCTACACGGTAGCTTTATCAAGAGTTATCAATTCAGTTTATAATATAGTACTTACTTAGAGGTGGTTTGTAAATTTGTAAATTTTTTTTCTAGAAATTCTAAAAATTTGAATTTTCGACATATTTTAAAATTTTATCATTCTAAATCTAAATAAACGAAAAATGTATTTAAGTTTGAACATTTCTAAAGAGACAGTATTTGCTAATTAGGTAGTTTGAAAATAATATTTAAATTAAATAAGATACATTTCAATTAAATTGTTTTAAATCAAAATAAATAAATTAGACATGAAGGAACCTTCTGCGAGGAATGCATTGAATTGCCATTCACCGAGTATAAATTTTAACAAACCTAATACTTCCAGTTTCAATTAATGATACCACTGAGCAAAATAATTGTAATTTTCTGATGTTGGCTTTAAATCTGTGGAGTTTTGTGCATTTCAACATTTATTTATCGATTTTTGAGCGCTACCTACTGCTGTCGTTGTCTCCATAACCCTATATACCCACTTTCTTGTTTCGAAAGAAAATACTGTTTTTCATCAGTGCGTTTTTGGCAACGAACGCAAAGGTTTTTGAATCATTCAATAATAAATACTGTAAGTAGATATGCGTTGGATTCGAACCTGTCAAGTTATTCAAGTTTGTACGTGTGGCAACACTAAAATTTTTAATCCCCACGTGCATCCATGCACCAGTTTGGGAAGTACAGCCAGATATTTCTTAGTTATTTGTTTACCTGCACGTCAGTATAATTTCCGAATGGATTTTAAGGTTAGATCGATCTCTTATTGTTAATGAGTTGAATGTGAGTTAATTAATTATGTTAAATAGAGCAGGTAAGTAGTATTTCAAAGGTAGTCTCTACACAAATTTTATGTGGATACTGCAGACTGCAACACTGCAACTGTTAACTTAACTGTGGTTGCCTCCTCTTTCACACCACTACCCCTGCGGGCACCCATGGTGAGTGTATTTTGACATATTTTTCTAATTTGCTTTTTTTGTCTCTTTTAGGTCATTAAAAGTAAATACTATTTATTTATTTACGGTACGGGTACAACATTTTCAATTTTCAATACCTATATAAAACATTTATAAATTACAGAATTAAATAAACTAACCTAACCTAGGATAGCCCTTTTTGCCAGAATTTTAAATTTATCATCAGACTGATTAAAGAAATGTAAGGAACCATAAAATTTATTGACATTTGTCGATATCTTGTTTATAGTACTATGTGCCAGATAATTCCTTCTGCGAAATGGAACATGCAGTAGGAAAGGATTACGAGTCTGGTAACTAGGAACATGAATATAAAAAGTCTCCAAGCATTCAGGGCTCTTAATAATATTGTTCAATACTTTGAAGACAAAGCAGACATCGGAGTACTCCCTTCGGCGGGAACGCGTTGTCAGATTTAGACAAGCCATAGCCATAGCCTGGTCGTCGATTAAGTTGATTCCAGAGTTAAGAAGAATATGTCTGAAAAACTTGATGAACTTTTTCTGAACATTTTCGAGCCTATTGATAAGACTATCATAGTACCTACGGCGACCAAACTATGCTTGAGCACTCCAAAATGGATCTGACAAAGGAAATATATAATGTTTTTACATCTGTTACATTTTTTAAGTCCCTACACGATCTCTAAACAAACCGTAGAATCCTGTTCGCCTTGGACGTTATTTTTTCAAGGTGTTCAGAAAATGTTAACTGTGTATCCAAGTACACGCCAAGATCTTTAACAACAGTCACCTCTTTTAAAGCAACATTATTGATGACATACTGATGAGCGAACAATTTTCTCGATCTGCTGAACCTCATAAAGCAACATTTGTCGATATTCAGTGGCATGCCATTGAGTTGACACCAGGAAAACACAGTGCTGATATCGTTTTGCAACGAGATGATATCTTGGAGAGATGTTACTCGGGTGAAAATTTTCAAATCGTCGGCAAACAGTAAGTGGTAAGAGGTCAACATATCACCCAAGCCATTAATAAAAAGATTAAATAAGAGGGGTCCCAGGTACGATCCCTGGGGAACTCCCGAGGTAACTTTAAATGGCTCCGATATATAATCGTCGATCTTAACCTATTGCTGTCAGAGATTGCAACCAAGAGAGTAATATGAATATGCCCGTAATCCCGTAATTGGACAGCTTAGAAAGCAGAATGGTATGATTCACCTTGCTTTGCTAAAGTCTGCATAGATAGCATGGGTCTCAGCCTCTCAGCACCCTTATAAAAAGCATTATTGATACGAATAATAAAAAGAAACAAATTTGTATCAACAGAGCGACCAGAGGTAAATCCATGCTGATTACTTACCACTATTTGCTGGAAGGCATTGGTTAGAACAGTTTCAATGCAGTGCTTAAATAGGTTAGGTATAGCCGAAAAAATACTGATTGGACGGTAGTTCTTAACATCATTTTTGTTGCTTGATTTTTGAATAGGACAGACATATGACAATTTCCAGATACTGGGAAAGATTCCACTGATTCCAGAAGTAAGAGATTTTGAAAAGATATGATACAATGGAAGGTAATGAGAGATAGTTTTTATCATATTCAGTTGTGATTTGTAAGTAAATAACAAAGTTAGAAGTGCATGCATCAACAATTGATCATAAAAGCAAGCAGCCTGTCTGACAGCCCAGTGATATAATTCATCATCTAATCAGGCCACTATAGCGGAGAAAATTTTTTCCAAAAGTATTTAAAAGCAGGTTTCTATTATTATTTGCTATTTAATAATAATTTTATTTTTCCGGTTCATCTATTCAAAGAAGGACTGATTAAAATATGACGTAGATAATTACCCCATTTTCATACCATTGTTGGAAAAGGTTAGGAAAAACTTTTGTGAACAAAACCTAAACTCATTTTTCCTTTTGGCACACTTAGCTGTTTTTCTACTAATGTTTTCAATTATTAGTAAAGAAAGCAGAAGGAAGATAATGGAATACAAGTTTTTGAGATGGCGCAGAGTTTTCAATTTTTGTTTCAATAAGAAATAATGAAGAAAATCTAAATTTAGACAGGTAAGTAATACGAACCTAACCGAAACTATTTAAAAATTAAATATAATTTTAAAATAAAAACATTTTTTGAAATTTAAGAAAGTAAGTTCCACACAATGGCAAAGACCCACCCATCCCGCTTTCTATAAGAAACCGACCGCAGCACGGATTTAAAATGGCTAGAAATCCATTCCAATTTAAAAAGAGCCTCCATGGTCACACTACTGACCAACTGTAGAGGGCGCCATATATTACTGTACAGAAATCGGTTGTTAGTTCTAAATAGCCCCGTTAGGCCCCTCCCATAATAATTCAGCATTTTTTATTGTACCTCGATCATATACCTGTCCTTCACTGCATGTAATGTAAAGGGGAAATGACTGATACTTCGACCAGACTTTACGAGGTCCTAGAACAGTAGTCAGATGCTTTGGCTGTGGCACTTGCGCAAGCCATTATTTAATCCCAAACAAACGTGAAACGTGAGTTTCTAATAGAATGTGATAGAAAAGAAAAAGTTATTTTCTCGGTTACGAAATTGAAGTAAACCTCTAGAAGTCATGACGAAAATTTGTATTATATGTTCGGGAAATGGAACGTATAAATGTCCTACCTGCTTTATTTATTAGTAAGTTTGTAACTACACCATAACCATTTAAGTATATCCTATAAATGGGAATATTCTTTAATAAATTGTGTAGGTACCTACACCTAGGTACTTTATTGTAATTGTTTATGTAGGATACGATGTAATATTTTTAGCTGTTCATCAAAATGTTGTAAAAAACACAGAGAAAATCAATGTGAATTGGTTCAGAAAGAAGAAAGCATATCAGAAAATGCGGAAAAGTCCCAAGAAACATTCAGAACTCCTGAGGAAATTTCGAGCGAACGACTAAAATTGTTAAGTAAGGTTTAGAGGTTACCTCACATCCTTTAAAACAAGTAGTTTATGAATTATATGTTCTCTAGGTGTTGTTCTCTATTTCTGAATGTATTATTTTAGAAAGTAGTGACGAAGTAAAGAACTTTCTTGCTAACCCTCACTTAAGAGATCTTTTGGTGACCATTGATCAAGCAGAGAATGCAGAACAAATTATGCAGAAGGCCATGTTGGAACCACTTTTTGTTGAATTTGCTGATGCCTGTATTAAAGCTGTGGAACCTCAGAATGATGGCCAAGATGAGAACCAGGACCATACATAATTGCAGAACAACAGGAACATACTGAATCTTTTTTCCTTCTTTCGTTTTCGTGAAGTAAATAGGGGTGATCCTTTGTTATAAAGATAATCTTTTTAATGTGCATTTATTGTTATTTATTCCTCTACAATAAGTGCATAGTTTTTTAGGTGTAAGATAAATCATTAAAAAAAAAGACCAAGACCACTCATCTCCATGGAAATATGTATTTTCTAACTAGGTTTATTGAAATGTTTGACATTTTTTGTTTTACTTAATAAATTACTTAACTATTTCAATTTAGTTTATTTGAAGTTTTGACGAAAGATTGATTTTAATCAAAATCGCTATACTACCTATTACTGGCAAAGCTAATACTTATTTTAAAGATATCACAGCTCTTGATGAAAAATTTTTTCATTAGCAACAACATAGGCATAAAGATCTTTTGGTAGCGGAGCATTATACAATTCCTTGGCCAGACCCCAGTACCTTCTTCTCATATGATGAGCACTTGATTTCGGTTGTCTGTTTCTTGTGAAGATTCCTTTTTTATTTCCACCAACTCTGGTGTAATCTAAAAACAAACAAAGTCACTGAAGAATGTGATATAGGGTGAAGTGGGGTAAATTTAATATCGGGGCAAGTGTAATCAGGCACCCTGTATTTTTTTATGACGTTTTTGGCGTTTTTGAATTTAAAACCCAAAAATATAACCCTTCCTTTACACATTTGTGGATTATTGGCCCTTTTCGAGATCTAGCTGCAAAATCTCAGTTCCTGTATTTATACTTGTCTTGTAAGTGTCATCTAAAGTTTTTCATTTTAGATTGCTATCACAAAAATATTACAATAGGGTTCTAATATTTTGCTCTCTTAGTTATTTTATAAGACGAATCCAGTCCTACTAACAGATTTTGATTTTAATGACTAGAAAAAAATCTACAGCAGTGATTACATTTACCCCTGGAAAATACACACAAGGGGTAAGTATAATCACAGGGACTGGAGTAAGTGTACTCACCGATTACATTTACCTAAGCCTCTAATATTCTTCTGTTTTGTTTCAACAAATTCTCAGTGACAGCGAGTCAGAAGAGGAAGATTTTGCGGCATTTTCAAAAAGATTACAGAAGGATGAAAATGCTTTAAAAGAAGACAATATATTACTTAATGAACCAACAAAAATGGAAATTAGAAATTGGGTTCTGGTCAAGCTTGATGGAAAAAAATCCTATATTTACTATGTCGGTCAAATCACACAGCCTTTGATAAAGATTCCCAACCTATCATAATGTTTCTGAAAAAATCTGATGAAAATGCTTGGCTCTCAGTTTTTCATTGGCCTGAACAAATTGACCACTACTCCGTAGCTGCTTCGGATATCGTGTTAGTTTTACCTGAACCAACATTAGGGCGTAGAGGGGAACTAATTTTTGTAGTCTCCTTTTGGCACATATAACGTTAAATAAATAAAAACCCTTTTAAATTGATTTAGGTATGTTTAAATAAAACTTTTAATTAGATACCTAAACATTTTTGTAAAAATACATCGAAGTTCTATTCCTTACATACGTTACCACAAAAAAGCTTGTAGCTTGCTTATCATAAAATATATCAAACTCTTTTTTTTTGTTAAAATCAGAAATTTTCATTCTATATTACGCTTGCCCTAGAACACATTAGCATGACAGGCATAGAGCAGCTACGAGCCGTGATTACATTTGCACGAGCAACTGGGAAAAGTGTAATCAGCGAACATGGTGCAATATTTATATTTATTGTAAAAGAAATTAGGCAGTAAGGAAAATATTTTTACTTGCGTTTCTTTAACAATTAAATAAGCAATTTTCTGTCAAAAAATGGAATCTGTACCTCTATTGGTTGTCTAGTTATTTAAGTTTAAAGTCGAGGTATCATTTTTTTGATTACACTTACCCCACTTCACCCTAAGTGAATTTCTCAACGCATCACGTACCTTGTTTTGTTTTAAAGTCGGCAAAGTTCCATATAAATTCTCCAATGAAAAATCCTTGAGCGCGAAGGGCATCGAACGCTTGAAAGTGTTTCGACATAAGATTTACTTGGTACTCTTCAGACCAAATGAATTCAGGCGCCTAAAAATAGTAAATACACGTCTCCAATTTTTTTTTTCAATTCAATTTTATCGCTCCAATACAGATTATGTACAGTAGCAATAAAGGTGTATAAACCCGCGAACTATAGTCTATCTGTAAATGGCGCGAAGTAATAAATGCTTATTAAAGATGCAAAACGATACCGGGGTATCAAGAACAATTTAAACACCATCTCTTAAAATCTATCGTGTTTGCATTAAAAAATGATCCAAATAATGAGCATTCTTTAGGTAGGTCCACCCTAAATTTATCGCAAGCTATTGTTATATTTGAGGATTTACCATTGTTATTGGAAAAATCCCTTAGCCAGGAGCATGTATTGGGGAAGTTTTTAAATTAAAAATCTTAAACATGCCTATTCTTCTGAAATTGCATTGTATTATATTCGTAGGTGTTTATAACATATGAAAATATTTAGAAAATCGTATTAACTAATAAATAACAATGGGTGGTACTATTTTACAAAATATAAATACAAAAACAAGATATAATATAGAATCTTACAAACAAAGCATTTTCAAAAATCGAATATTCTTTGTCAGTGGCTTAATCATAGTCCGATTTGGAAGATAAACTTTAATTAACATCGTTTATAACAGTGGCGGCTCGTCGTATAAAGCAACTGAGGCCGGGCCTCACATGTAAAATTAATAAATTATTTATTTAAATATAAAACGTTTTTTAACTAATTTCCAATCATTAAAAGTATCAAAACAATAGAACATTGAATTACCATCAAAGTTCAACATATTATCTTTTAAATTTAGCGCACACCCCATCCAACATTAATTTTAAAAACTGAAATCGTTGCCTGACCGCATTAAAAGAAAAATGTAATCCCAAAAACTTGAGCTTCCTTTACGTCACAAACGCTATGCTCTCCAATCCGGCACCTCCACCGCATTAATTGCGCAGAACAGGAAGAATAGGCAAATTTTGTAGGCGAGTGAGGCCCACTTATTTGGGCCTATAATAATATATCGTATTATTTTTACAGTAGCTTGCAATGGCTTGCATGTTGCCAAATGTTTATTGAACAAGGACACTTATTGACTTATTTACTTATTATTTAAATGTTTTATTTTTAAAAACATAAAAAAATAAGTTAGAAATGATTGATAAATGTTTTCATTGTTCTATAAGATATTATTAATAAATATGCAATTAAATCCCAATAACAAAAAACAGATAAAAATTAAAGATTATAGGTGGGTGCCTAGTGCCTATTTGCAACTTGGCAATGTTTTATTGTTAACAGGCTCATATATCTTTTCTTTTCGTAGGATCAGGTGTCGGGTTATTAGATTTAATTAGTGCCATTCGTTTATGATTGTTAACCTATCGTGATTTTAGATTTTCGAGGCAGGTCTGCGGGTTAAAATACTGACACCTAATTAATTTGTTTTCTTGTTGTGTTGGTGCACATACCGACTCCTACCCAGCAAACATTTATGATTGGTTTTAAGTCGGCCGACTGTGCGCAGATCTATTTTTGATCGGGATCGGTTTACTTGGAACGGTAAACCATTTAATTTACGCCCCGTTCCCGACAATCGGGAATAGTAATCGGATCTGAATCGAAAAAACATTGATATTTCGATTGTCGGTTGAACACGATCTATTATATGTCGATTATTTTATATTAACCGACGCTCTTTCTTTCGTCATCGAAAATGTTAATTTTAGACGGCGAGAGCCAACGGAATAGGTAATGCAATAAAAATTAGTTGGGAATTCAAATTTTAGCGCCATTTCACGGTAGTATCGTATCCTGCATTACCGACCACTGCATGTGACGATGACGTCAAATGCAAATGGCGTTCTTTAGTTCTTTGGCTTCGGTCGGTGTGTTTTTGTGTTTTTCGGCGTTGCATACGATTAGAGTGATTTGCTGTTTCGTTACATTTTCATATTTCCAAATTTCAGGTAAGTTTTTTGTCTTTTCATTTAGGTATTTTTATTGCCAAGTATAAGTTCAGTAAATTATTGTTAGGTAATTCGTGGTTTACGGTTTTTAAATTTCATTTATTTTACTGGCAATTCACTGACATATATTTTTTGTTTGTAGGTTGTACGATTGTGATCATTGTGCCTTCTAAAATTAAAATAATGTCTCAAGAGGCTTTGATGATAATTTATGTTCCTATTTAACTTAAACATATAACGTTATATTATACTGTAAATATTTTGTCTGTTAGAGGTTTTCCAATATTTTTATGTTCTGGGAAAGATGTGTAATAAAAAAACGTTTCATATTTAAATATCAACTGTTTTAATTATTCTATTTGAGAGGGCTTTGAGTTATGTTATATTAATCCCTATTATCTGTACCAAAAGTGAAAAGACTAAAAATGAATGTATCTAATTTAATGTATGATCACTCTAAAATTATATAGTCATCATCCTATTTTATCTATATCTTTAATTTTTTTTTTATTTTAGTTACTTATAAAAGGGACCAAGTAATAACAATAAGTTTCAATTATCAGTTTTTAAAAAATTTTTAAAAATTTTTTGGATTTTATATTTTTTACATTCAAAAAAATCCCTATGCCAAGCTGTAATTTGCGAGTGTAGGGATTTTTAAAAGTAAAAAATATAAAATCTAAATTTTTTTTAAAATTTTTGAAAAACTGATAACCGATAAATAAAATGTATCCATACTTTGAATATACCTCATTTAAATGAAAAGGAATATATGACGTAACATAAAATAAAACGCAATATTTAGATATTGTACCAACAAATTTTGTGTAAAGAATATGCATCTAAATGAGGATCGAGTTGTAAAGGAATATCGGCAAGATATCGGGACCCCCAATTGGCCGATTGCTGGCTCTGCTATCGGCCAGGCGGTCATATACGGTCCGGATCGACGTTGGCGTCCGGCATTGGCCCGATAATCCGAAACCAATCGGCCGACGTTTAATCGACGCTCAATGTTTGCTGGGTAGAGTCGGTTGTGGTTGGTGATAGGAGGTAAGGTAAGGCAAGAGCCCTTTACATCAGGTGAGTAAGCCGATTTGCTTTTTATTTTAATAATTAATACAGTATTGCCATTGCCAAGGTCCAAGGTTTCGTTACATAAAATTATTTTTTTTGTGCTTTGTGCCTATTTTAATTTAAATTATGAATCCCTCTCACGATATTGTTTTGTCTTTGCTTGAAACCCCTTTCTCGCGACGACCTGAGATAGAAAAACGGCAAATTTTGGAGAGTTGACCAACACCAAAAATAACGGCAGTTTTTAGCGAAAAGAGGGTGGGTCGGGAAAGTTCGCGATCATTTCAAACTTCATAATATGATAGTTACAAATGGCTTTGCGGGAGTTCATATAAACAAAGTTTGTATTGCTGGCCGTGTATTTTATTAGGCAGCGTAAAAAACAATAATTGGAGTTCAGGGTGTGGGTATTCTGATTTAAAAAAATTTTCACGGGCGGTAAAATCACACGAAAGTTCCAAAGAACATATTAAGAATTCTGTGGCGCTTAGGAGAGTAGAGCAAAATGGAGACACAATAGCGGACGCACTGAGAGAAATTGACCCTGACCTTGCAAATTGAATATTTTTCTCGTGAAACCTAGTATTTCAAAATAATTATATTGCTGGTTGAATTCCTAATTACTCATTTTAAGCCAATGACCTTGAAATCGCGAAAAATTTTCGCCTGCGGCGCTATTTTCTAGCCTCACCCCATTATACACCCACGAGCCGCCACTGGTTTATAATAAGCGGTTCAACCATTTCTTCGATTATTATATCTACCTGCCACATTTTGGCTTCTTCTTCCATCTCATGATCGATACAATTTTTCCACTTTTCCGCACTGATTTTACCCATAGCTTCATTAGAGTCTTTTCAAATCCACCATCTTATAAGTCGTTTTTTTTCTAGCGACATCTGTCTTTATATGAGCCCATATAAGTTCGATCGGGTTTAATTCGCCGTAGTAGTAAGGAGGAAGTCTGAGCACAGATATTCCTCGTAACTTTGCCATTTCATCGACTAAATATTTTCTGAATGCATTTTTATGTAAATTGGCTAGTACCAATAGTTCTTTTCTTAAGAAATTGAATGGAAATTCTATTCGTCTTAAACTTAGCCATTCTGTTATTTTACTTTTACGCCACGCACTTGTCGGTCATTTTTCCGTCAGCCTAGAGTGATAACTTGTATTATCTAATACAATTATTGCATCTTTTGATATAAGATCCAACATTTGCTTGAACCATATTCTTCAAAGACATCGGCATTCATATCTTCGTTATATTCTCCTGTATCTTTAGGTTGGAACATCAGTAAACCACATTTAACAAAGCCTTCAGAACTTTCAATATGGGTTATGATAAGTCGATGTTCTTTTCCAGATGGCGGTTTTAATCCTGTGGACAATTCTTCCAAAAAAGCTTGCCTTGAACTTTTAATATTTTCATCCTGCCAAAATTTAGTTACAGTGTGGTTTTCATTTAACCATGTTTCGTCTAGGTAAAATATGTTCTTGTTTTTTTCTCTGGCTTTTCGGATATTTCTTTAGTCATTTCTTCTCCAACAGATGATATCGCTTCTGTCTATTAAAGTCAATTGCCCATTATGTTTTTTCCACCGAAAATCCATTTTTTTTAATAATTTCCAAAGCGTATTTCTACACATAAATGGGTAGTCCTGGTCTTCTCGGATTGCAAACAAAACTTTGTCCAGCGTGGGAATTTCTTTTTTAAAAAAGAGACTATGAACTCCTCGGTTTTTGGAGTTTTGACGCCAACACTTTTTTCTTCTTTTGAAGGTTTATATATTGTTGTTTTCCCAGCGTTAAGCATATCTGCTGTAAATTGCACTGCATTGTCAAGACTCAAATCCGCATTCTTACTTTTAATAGAATATATAGTAACAGTTGGGAATTATTTTTTTTTTTTTATTTACTGTACATCCATATTTAATTAAAGAAAAACAGTGACACTTCACACTTTGACTAGTTTCACTGAGAAACAAACATCCAAGGTAGGTATTATTATAAATATAATTGACAAAAACTTTCCCCATTTAACCGTTTCTCTATCTTCTATAGTTTCCAAGATCCCCATACATGTAGGCCCAATTTGGGCCACACTGTATAAATAGGTGTATTATTCCGTGTGTATTATAAAGTCTTGCATGCCCATGAAGAAGACGGTTTTGATTGATTTATTACTTCGCATCACTTAAGGATAGACCTTAGTAAAAAGGCATTTAAGCAGAAGAAGAGTGATGATAACAATTTTTCTTTTACTGAGCAAGACTCAAAAAATAAACAAAAGAGACATTATAAAATATGTAAAATATGTAATACAACTAAATATAAACAGGTTCACCTTACAATCACCAACCTACACAATACACAATATAATACATATCAGCTCAAAAATACATTTTAAAATATAGAGGAATAGTTGGCCGAAACTACTAGACTCTTAATTCAATCTAGGTTTGAATTGTCTGGTAATTAGCTGTTAAAAACTATAGGAAATGGCACCCTGCCCGTATGAAAAATTGTTTTCCTCGTTAATATTAATTGTGACTGTGGAGTTAAGTCGTTTCTATTTCTAGTATTATGGTTATGTATAATAATATGCTGATTAGACAATTATATGCACATAAAGGTAATGAAGAAATGAAATATCAGACTTAAGCCAAAGGGGGCACCAAAGTTTATTGATTGTCAAGTAAATCGACTTACGACCTACAGGTACTTTCTCAGTAGTTTCTTGCCCTAATATTAACAAGTCTAAAGATATGGGTCTCTTAGTTATTTTGTGACATGGGTGTTTAAGTCTTGCTTAAGGCTGAAGTTCGCAGCAAGAGAGTCACAAGTGAATAATTGACATTGTCAAAAATGGGAAAAAAGAGAAAATATCCTTTTAAGGAAATGCAGTTGGAAGGAAATAGTACCGATTCAATTTGTAGTAGTAACGCCTCTACAACAACATTTATTTTATTGGAATTAAGCTTGTCAAATTCAGATTCTGATAGTAGAAAACATATAGATGATCCAGAAGAAATACAAAAGAGAACATGTTTCTTAATGAATGATGTCTAAATAGTTCCTAAAAGTTTTTCATAAAGTAGAGTTATACTCTCATATATCATAATTAAATCGTAGATAGTGAGAATTTTCAAGTCCTAAAACAAGGGTTTGCAGTGGGCTAGTCTGTGAGCTTTACATATTATTCTATACCTTGCTCTTTCTTGAAATAAAAACAGACTATGAATTCTGACACTCCCTGCAAACCGTAATGGAAATGTACCTATAATTCAGCCCCTGGGAAGCAGTCCTTAGAGCAAATAAAGCATATAATGCCAAGCTTTTCGCTATACTTTGTTAATATGGTTGAACATTTTTAGTTTTTATCTAACACAATTCCCAGGAACTTACAACTTATCAATAATTGTCTGATCAAATCTTTATTAAATTTTGTTTTTTGAGTATTAAGCACTAACTTGTTTGCATCATTATTAGGTCTCTGTAACTATACATATTGTAATAGTTTAGGATCCTCCCCGATCCAGTAAACTGAAGTGTCATCCGCGAATGGTCTAAAGTGACCTGTAAAGCAGTAAAAATTAACCTATATTGAATGGAAGAAAACTTACAAAATGTAGTCCTTCCATTGTATCTCCTCCATATTCTTGCATTATAACAGGCTTGTTGAATCTGTTGTGCCAAGCTGTAGCTTCATTGATCACTTTATTTATCACTACGTCCAGGTTACCTTCATCGGAATACCATGCGTTGTATCGGTTAAAACTAATTATATCCACAAACTCTGACTAAAATGATAAAAATTAGTGGACTATACCTATTAGATAATTGTGGCAAGATATTATAATTTTATTACAACTATACGTACCGAGTTAACAACATTGACATTTTGTGCTTCCACAATAGTTGTTGGCCTGGTATTATCCAAATATTTGATATGCTCGATAACTTGCCTATAAAAACGCATTTAACAAAATGAAATTAAACCTTGGGGTCGTAGGTAGGTAGGTACTTGCCTAAAATATTCTTTGGCGGCAGGATATTGTGTCCTGGGCTCATTGGCAGCAGACCAAATGATGACAGCAGGTCTGTTCTTGTCCCTTTTTATTAGTTCTGTCAACGAAATTTTGTGTTTAGCCAGAAGGCTGTCGGAAAATATCCTAAAATTGATATAATGGTTAAATAAAATCAGAAGAATCATATATCAAATATGGAGATGAGTGGACTCTTACTCTGTATTGACCCCAGGACACTCGTCTATAATCATAATCCCCAACTGATCTGCTAGGTCCATGATTTCTTCAGCATATGGATAGTGTGAAGTTCTAAATGCGTTTGCTCCAATCCACTTTATTAAGTTGTAGTCTCTGACTATAAGGGGTAAATCAAGACCTGAAAAATTTGGTATATTAGATATGTTTTGATTGAATTAACAAAATCAAATGATTGTTTTTTTTGGGGGTTTGCATCTATACCTTTTCCTCTTATATCAGAATCTTCATGTCTGCCAAATCCATGCATGTAAATTGGCTTACTATTTATAAAAAGGCTGGTGTTTGTCCACGTTATGGTTCTTATACCTACTGGTTGAACATATTTGTCTATCAAGTCACCATAGGTGTCTAACAACTCTATCTGGAATTTATATTTGTTTAGGGTTTAGTCATTTCTTTCTTTACTTGATTCTAATTTATTTTTACCGTGTTTATAGCTTAACAAATGATTTAGATTTGCATAAGGCATCAAAATATTCATACCTCTAAAGAGTACAAATATCCCGGATCAGGATGCATTAAATATGGCCACCATAACTTGGGATTTTCAACCTGGAGCGTTCCAAAACATTCAACTGCTTCTGCACTTTTGGCAACGGTCTGTTTCGCCATGTCTTTGAGGCTTATTCTACAAGTTACATCATAGCCACCGTCTACGGTAACGTTATATTGAATAATGGCTAAAAAAATATATCGATTATTACCTATAATGAGCTCAGGAAAAGATGTGATGCTTTTTTACCACTTCGTGTCGTTGCTGCTATAGTAATGACTGTTATATCATCTATGTATGTCTTTGGTGTAGTGTACAATTTGACAGGTCTGTGTATCCCTGCATAATTGAAGAAGTCAAATGTGATAGTTTGCTCCAGCCTTCCACTAAAAAAAGGATTTTTATCTCTCGTCAAATATAAGTTGATGATGATGATGAAGATATATACCTTTCTAATTGTACCACTCTTCCCTGAGGAATGGTATCTGGAAGCAAGGTGTTATCAACGGCAACAGTAATCCTATTCTCCTTGCCATATTTCAGATACGCCGTAATTTCTGATAAAAATGGAAGATGCCCTATTTCGTGGCTCATTACTAGTTGACCATTTAGCCACTAAAAGTAACCATTTAAATTGTGTATCTACATTGAACTGGATCAAGTTCTTACCACTTGTGCAGCATAGTGAGCTGCTTCAAACCGCAACCAAATCCTTCCAATTTCCGACCAAAATTTCGGTACAAAAAAAGTTCGATCGTACCATACCAACCCCACATGATCTCTTATTAGCCAGTCTGTTGTGATGTCGTTGTAGCTTGATGGTACTGGCATTAGCAGAACCTCGACATTCGGAATCTGAAATTACATATCAGTAACAAAGGATCTTCTATCACTGAATCAATTGAAATCAAAATAAGAATGTCACGGCTACTCACGTCTCTAAGATCTCTTTTATACCAATGCTGTTCAAATCCAACAAACGGATTTCCGGAAATGTTTGGTGCAATGAAGTTCCAAATTCCGTCCAAGGAGACTACTTGTCGGGTTTCGGATTCTCTGGGATATAAGATGCCTCCTTTGTGGATTGATGCTTTGCAATTAAATTGCGTGTAGAAGTAAAGAAACAGTATACTGTAGAAGACAACTTTCATTTCTTAATTTTTTTTATATACAATATCTGAAAAACAAATTGAAAAAACCTGAACACAACTATATGGTGTTTACTATAGTCTATCTTTAAATGATGCGAAGTATTGCAAAGTAATGCAAGATTTTTCGGCATGTATAGATTTAAATAGGCCTGAATTTTTAAATGTGTGCAGAATTAGTACAAGTATCGACATTAAATTCAAGTTTTGTCTTCAAATATATATTTTAATATTAAGTTTTGTAAGCTTAAAATTATGTACAGCCGTGCCATTTACCTGGAATATTGGAAAGCAATTTTATCAAAACTAATTAGAGTCTAGGTACTTATTCCGTTTCTGCTCTAATCATTTAATTCCTTCTCTTTTGTACCTAATCCTGGTTACCTGTTTACTAATTATGTGGTTATTATGCCTTTATGGGTGCCTCTTTGGAATAATACACCTATTTATATCTATACATACCTACCTTGGGTGTTTGTTTCTCAGTGAGGCTAGTCAAAGTGTGAAGTGTCAGTGTTTTTTAATTAAATATGGAGAATTTTCAACAATTGCCTAAACGCCCTAGAGTCGGTCCATGTACAGTAAATGAAAAAAAAAGAATTCTTAACTGTTACGATTCTATTAAAAGTAAGAATGCGGATTTGAGTGTTGACAATGTAGTGCAATTTACAGCAGATATGCTTAACGTTGGGAAAACAATAATATACAAACTTTTAAAAGAAGAAAAAGTGCTGGCGTCAAACCCCCAAAAACTTCTCCAGGACGACCAAAACTTGAGCTGGATGACTTTGTAATGCAGAGAATAGGTAAGGCGAGAAGTTTATAGTTTCATTGAAAAAAAAAAGAAATTGCCACCCTGGACAAAATGGTGTCCTCAATCCGAGAAGACCAGGACTACCAGGGTTTTCGATGGAAAAAACATAATAGGCAATCGAGTCTAATATTCCTATATAGCATGGCTAAGTTTAAGACAAATAGAATTTCTATTAGATTCCTTAAAACAAGAACTATTGGTACTAACCAATTTACATAAAAATTCATTCAAAAATATGTAGTCGATGAAATGGCAAAGTTACGACGAATATCTGTGCTCAAACTCCCTCCTTACCACTGCGAATTAAACCCGATCGAACTTATATGGACTCAAATAAAGACAGATGTCGCCAGAAAAAACTTATAGAATGAAGCTATGAGTAAAATCAGTGCACAAAAGTGGAAAAGTGTATCGATCATGTGGTAGAAGAAGAAGCCAAAATGTGGCAGGTGGATATAATAATCGAACAAATGGTTGAGCCGCTTATTATAAACGATGTCATTAAAAGTTCATCTTCCGAATCGAACTATGATTAAGCCATAACGAGAAAGTATTATTCGATTTTTGAAAATGTTTCGTTTGTAACATTTTATATTATATCTTGTTTTTGTAATTATATTATGTAAAATAGTACCACCCATTGTTATTTAAAGATATAAATAAAATGTAGCCAAAAAACTTTTTTTTTAAAGCAGGATAGTTAATCAATTGAGACACCTTATTATAACAAAATATTGTACTTACATGCATTCAGAACTTACAAATTTATAAATTACAATATTATTTTCATCATTTTGTGCGGTCTCATCTCTGAATTTCTACATAATATTATAATCGTGGTATTTGAAATTCTTTCATAAATAAATTATTATGTCGACTTAATTTGTATCTGTTGGTATTTGTAAAATTTTAAATCGTCAGATTGTTTTTGACCCGAAATACTTTAAACGTATAGTAGGTACTGATGTATATATTTTTTAATATTTTATAGTGCACCTGCTTATATTTAATAATGATACGCCTGACTGGGTGTTACAATTTTGTTTTTGTACTAAATTAATAGTGCACATTTAATAGAACTATGTATAGGCTTATGTGATCAAAAATTATTGAGCCCTTTCTAATTGGATGAGTAGAATTTGAGCCATCCGTCTGGACAGATTCAGATAACACTTGCTGCAAAAGCAGCCTCCGACTAGTTCTATACAGTTTAGATCATTTGGGACAACCTGTATGTTTCCCAACAAGACAATAGGTGATGTATGCATAATATTTCAAATTAATTATGTGTTTAATGTGGTTTTAATGCACTGCTGCATAGTCGTAGCAAGAAGGGGGTCCTGGCCCCCTTATTCTCCAAAATATATTAAAAATAAAAATAAGCTACTTAAAAGAGTGCAAAACATTTGCAGAATTTTACGAAATAAAAGAAATTTACGTATGTCCGTAATTTTATATAGAAAGAGTTTTAAAATACCTGGAGATAATTAAAACAATTATTGCATGGATTCGGCTTTTGTTTGGTGGAAATACATCATCACTAAAGTTATAATAAATAGTAAAAATAACAATTTTCCACTAATTAGAGTTTTATTTAAAAACTCGGCATGTTTAGATATGTTTAATTTTCTTATACGTTGTTGAAACGGTATTTGTTCTTTCTTTATTTTTTTTTCTTTCCTAAGGATTAGTTTCAATAATCACTTCTTTTTCTATATAATGTCTTTGTTGTTTGTTATTGTTATCAGTAGGTATTTTACAATTTGCGCAATTTAAGACTAAAATAGTAATAAGAAAATCATTACGCACGCCTATGCATTTAACCTCAGGTGTTGTATCTCTAGAACCGTGTTGTGAACATTACCTATATTAATTTTTGCGTAAAGTTGTTTTCAAGAAAAATGGTTCTGATTTAATGACTGCTGATAAAACTAATGTCTTGTTCTATATCGATTTAAAATCAAAATAAAAGGTCTGGAATTCTGACAACAAATTCTCAAATATATTATCTGTCTGACTGACAAAATCATCAGGTAACAAAAACATATACAGTTCATTTGAAACTAAACTTTCTAAACTTAACATTCTCCCCGCTAGTAATTTTCTAAACTTAACATTCTTCCAACTTAAGTCTACATACTTTCGAAACGGGTCTACGTTTTACTCCGGTACGGGTCTGTACATCTACTACTCTTATTCTTCCGTCTCTTCCAGGAATAGCTGCTGTAATTTTTCCAAGTTTCCAGCGGTTTCTAGGCAGGTTATCTTCTACTACAACTACTATTTCGTTTTCTTTAATCGGATCTGTTTCGTCTGTCCATTTTGTACGTCGAGATAATGTGGGCAAATATTCTTTTACCCAACGCTTCCAAAAGTTATTAGACATTTGTTGACATTTTTGCCATTGCTTTCGATAATATCCATTATCAGGACAGTGGAAACAGTTGGCTTCGCTAGGAGAAGCTCCCAAAATAAAATGGTTTGGAGTAAGAGCTTCTGGGTCATTTGGGTCACTGGAGACGTAGGTAAGTGGTCTGCTATTTACAATGTATTCAACTTCAGAGAAAAGTGTCAGAAGAAGTTCGTCGTTTAATTTCTGGTTAGTAAAAATGAATGAAAAGGTAGTCTTAACTGATCTTATAAGCCGTTCCCAAGAGCCACCCATATGCGGTGCGCTAGGAGGTATGAATTTCCAATCGATTTGCCTATTTGACATGTTTTCGGCTACTGCCTTCTTATTCATATCATTATGTCCTTGTTTGCATCCGTTAATATTGCAAATTTTTCTTTGTTGGCATTTGCTTGTTTGGTGTCTACTTTTAAAACAAGAAAAACAAAGTTTTCGGTCAGTAATAAATTTCCAGCGTGAGTCTATATCTTCTTTTTCAAATTTTCGACACTTTTCAATTTTATGGCCATTTTCTTGACAAAATGTACATTTTTCTTCTTTTTCTCGTGTCGTATATGCAAATTCCTTTGGCTTTAACCTATATCTGTTTTTCGGTGGGATAACAAAGCTTGCTGCATTTGAAAGTTCCAGCAACCAATCTGCAAATACTGCTAAGTCTGCATTTCTGTTTTTCATTATAAATTCTCCCCAGCGAAATTTTAGTGATTCAGGCAATTTTTGTACTAAGTCTTTTAAAAGTTGTGGGTTTTGAAGATGACTTATACAATTTAGGGATTTGATTGTCGAAACTAAGCAAGAAATTTGGTTTGAAAATTTAATCATACCTTCATAATCATTTTCTCTTACAGGATTTGTCATTGTTACTTTATACATAATTGTTTCTATAATTTGATCTGGTCTTCCAAAGCGCATTTCTAAAGTTTTAATCACTGTATCTAAACTATGTGGTGAAATTAACATTCCAATTACTGCACTTCTAGCTTCACCGCGTAGGCATTTCTGAAGCTTAATCATTTTCTCTTCATTTGTATATTTGCATGCTGTAGAAATTCTAGTAAAATGTGAAATAAACAATGGCCAATCAGCAGAATTTCCGTCGAAAATGGGAAAATCTCGTTCTAGATATCGTCTTGAATCTGGCTCTTCATTTTTCTTAATGTTTACAACATTGGCTAAGGTTTTACATAGTATTTCAATGTCTGTTTTGTCTTTTTGTCGTACATTTATTTCTTTTGATTCAAATTGGTTTGGTTCACAATTTTCATTACTAAATTTTTCTGGTACATCATTAACCCAATTTTGAATTTTATCGGTGTATGTTGTATATGTCGAAACACTATCAAAATTTTTGTCCGACTTTTTACTCTGTGTATAATTTGATTCACTTACTACTTCAGCTTCACGTAGTTGCTTTTCCATTTCTAAAACGTGTAGTTTTTGTTTTAGAACTTCTTCCATTACACCTTGTTTTTGTTTAAGAACTTCTTCCATTACAATTTGTTTCTTCTGTTCAATTTCTAATGCGATTTTCTTTCTCTCAATGTCAGCTATGCTTTTGGATGACTTAGAAATTCTCGTATATTCTGAACGTAAATCTTTACTCACAGTTTTCTTTCCTTCAGACTCTCCAGCTGGTGTTGTCGAAGGTACAGCTGTCAAAGGTCTGGTCAAATTGTCATTACTATTACTTTTTCTAGCTGCATTACTTCTAGTCTCACTTCTGGATACTCTATAGTCGTCATCTACACTTACTTTTGGTATGTCTGTATTTACCTTACGTTTAGAGGTAATTTCTGGCCAAACAAAATTAGGATCTAGGTGTCTTACACCTGTCTGTCGTCTACCTGAACTTTCCATTAAAGCTGACTTTTTTTTCTCTCAGATTGTTTTCTTAGTGGACTGTAGTCTTTTCCAACGGGCTTTTTCTTAGTCTTTCGAAGGACCAATGATAAAACTAATGTCTTGTTCTATATCGATTTAAAATCAAAATAAAAGGTCTGGAATTCTGACAACAAATTCTCAAATATATTATCTGTCTGACTGACAAAATCATCAGGTAACAAAAACATATACAGTTCATTTGAAACTAAACTTTCTAAACTTAACAACTGCAATATATTTACAGTATTTGTTGTCGGGGTCGGATTATAATTCTTGTGATAATAATTAATTTAGACGAGGATGCAAGAGAGTAGTAAATCATTATTGAATATAAAACCCAGTGGTCTCCGCCGTTTTCCATAGATGTACTCCAATTATTATTTCATATAACATTAGGAGTTGCAAGAATAGTTGAAATGTGTTCGAACATGACTGGAGTCGGACAGTCAACAATATACCGACTTATGCATGAGGATAAACGCGGCCCCATCAGGTCACCAAAGAGAAATACAGGAAGAAAAGAAACTGTAAAAAATGAGGATAAAAAGACTGCCATCAGAAGAGTCATACACTCGTTTTACTTAAAAAAAGAAATACCCACCTTGGACAAAATAATGTCTGAAATGAAAAAGGATGATTTCATTCCAGCCATGGGTAAGAGGAAACTATGGAAAACTTTGAAGGAAATGAACTTTTGTTATGAAAAGATTCAAAACAGAAAATCACTTTTAATAGAGAAAGACGAAATCATCTGCTGGCGACGACGATATTTGAGGGCAGTTAGACAGTTTCGAAGGGGAAACAGGAATATCCATTATATGGACGAAACCTGGTTAAATATAGGATATACCGTTGGTAAAATATGGCAGGATAAACATATGAAAAGCGCGAAGCGGAATAAAAGTACCCTCGGGAAAAGGTAAAAGATTAATAATTACTCACATTGGTAGCAAAAATGGATTTGTCGATGGCGGCTACTATAATTTAAATCAAAACGGACTGGAGACTATCATGAAGACATGAACGCTGATGTCTTTGAAGAATACTTCCAGTAAGTGCTAGATCTCATTCTTCCTGGGTCTGTTATAGTCATGGATAATGCGCTGGCATATCACCACTCAATAAAATCCGAAAAAATTCCAACGTCTTCTTGGAAAAAGAATGACATCATTCACTGGCTTACTGTAAATAAGAAGCAATTTTTAAAGATATGCTCAAAAAGGAGCTACTGGATATTGTAAAGTTGAATAAACCTCTTTGTACCAAATTTTTTGTCGACGAAATCGCTTCAAAATGAACTATAACGGTACTTCGCCTTCCGCCATATCACTGTGAATTGAACCCCATAGAATTGGTGTGGACGCAAGTAAAAGGGTTTGTAGCAGGGCATAACACCACTTTTAAAATGAGAGCCTTGGAAACCTCTTGCAAGAGGGAATAAAGACAGTGGATTGTGAAAAATGGAGTAAGTGCGTCGTACATGAAACAGAAGAAAAAATATGGGAAGTTGATAACATGCTAGAAAACACTGTAGAGCCCCTTATTATTTCTCTGGGCTCCAACGACGATAGTTCATCGGACTACTCGGAACATGATGACTAAAATTTAAAAATTAAGTTGTTGTATTGTACATTGTAGATTTTTTTTATAACTATTAATATTTATTCCAATTCATCTATTTTCATATTATTCTTACTTCTATTTAAGTTTTTATCTACTTAATATTGGAATAATTAATGTCTCAATTATTTATTTATTTATCAACGGGCTAGTGCCCAACTCAGTTAACAGTGAAAATATATATATAAAAAACATACATTGCAATCAAATAAAATAATACTATTACCTAAAAGATAGAAAATAGAGTAAAAGTAGGGTAAAAGTACAACTAATAAAAGACAAACTGACAAAAGAATATTTTAGATCTACACAAAAAAAAACAAAAGTAATAACAAGTCAGTATTGGAAAAAAACACAACATTGCACAAGTGACAAGATGCAGTTATACTTGATGTAGTTGTCTCAAAAAATGTGACCTACTAGAAAAGAAATGTAAAGAGTTGGAGTATTCGTTGGCTAACCTACTGGCGCAAGTGACAAAAGTATTTGTACCGTAATTGGTTCTGTGCACAGGAACATGAAAAGACTGTGCAGAGCGAGTTTGCCTGGGCTGAATGTGCATTCCTATTCTACCCAGCAGGTCCCGGCTATGAAGATGGGAATTCAAAATGTCATAGAATAATCTATCTATCTAATTATCTGCCTCTCTCTATATCTCTATAATTATAATCAAGTATAATTATTAATAAATTATAATAAAACTACATGAAGTAAGGCCGCTGTTACATTACTTTCATTCACCAAACTCGTCTTTCTATTGTATGCTAATTAGGGTGACCCTAGTTTAGGACCGATTCGGGGTGTGTAGATCTGAAATACGAAATATTTCAGAACTATCATTGCAATTTAACAGAAATTTACAATGCAACTTTTAAGTTGTTCAACCTGCTTAGTGAGTTCTGTCATTGCAAATTTACATCTTATTACTTTCTGATATTAAGCAACAAATTATATACATATAAATAAATATAAGTAGGCAATATTTAAACATTTACACTATTTGTTTTTTTTTTATTGGATTAAATCAATATATTAGAGTACCGAGTATACGAGTATCATTACTTGTATCCTTTAATTCGGCCCTTTACTTCTATTGCAGTCATTAAATCAAAACCATTTTTCGTGAAAAGAAGTTTACCTGCTAATATGATTTTTGTTTGTACTAAATTTTTATTTTTCTTTGTCTTAGGACACCCAGTTAAAGGGGTCTGTCATTCAGGTCATTCATCCCTCCCCCCTTCCCCTAAACAAAATCCTTGCTTCGGCCCATAGACTCTAAAAATACATTTATATTTTTATTACTAATATAAACTAATACATTACACAATTTGCAAATTGTAATGTAGGATAAATTAATTTAATAAAATCAAATGTGGACACCTTTTTGTTGCCCCCCCCCCCCTCCAGAACCTATTTCTGGCTACGCTACTATTTTAAGTAATTACTTGGTGACCCGGCCATAAAATTATAACATTTTATTTATTTATTTAAAGGAATTGGTCCTCCAACAGACAGTCGCAGCTGCCCTATAACAGGAGGACACATGTAGCGTTATAGTTTATTTCTGTATTGTAAATAGTCCTAATAAATTAAAAAAAAAATAGTTTGATAGTACCTATTCAAGGTCTGTAGCTAGTATGGCAGCTTTACGGACATTTATTAACATGAACTTTTTTTCATATTTTTTTAAGTAGAATCAGACCTTACAATAATTGGTCCTCGTCATTTCCGGACACCCTGTATAATTCTTTTACACCAAAAAATTAGTGCATTATACATTTCATCAATACCAATATTAAGATAAAAATACCATACTTACACTGCACAGAAGAAAAATCACATACATATGTATATTTACAACAAACTTCCTTATTAAAACTTTGCGATAATTTAGTAATTATCAATAAGAACTAGTACGTCACCCACATACATCATTCTAAACCGGAGGTTAAGTATCCTAATCGCACGATTTATATGAACTGAGGCCGTATCTTGTTTTGCAAAGACTAATATTTAAATCGGCTGTCTTCTGTTTACTTACGGGGTGTTTGGAAAATAACGCCAAATAAAAAAACGAGTCGCTTTTTAGAATTCAAACGCTTTTTTTGATTATTTTGTCAACAATAAATTATTGTGGAAAAATATTTTGTCTGGTTGAGGCAGGATGAGTTTTCGCAGTCGTCTACTGAATCTGTTAATATACAGCGTGTTCAAAAATAACGTAACGGTTAAATATTTCCAAGCGTATAAGGGTATAGGTACACAGTAAAAAATATCCACCTGGTAAAAATCATTTCAGAAGTGCTAAAAAAAAGTAGTGTTGATGTTAACACCCGGATCAACATAATTTACCACATTTTTACAAAAAAAGTTTCTAATTAAATAAACTGATCTATTTTTTTTACATTTTCGGATTTTCTGGTACGATTTATATAGATTTCAGTTGCATTGATTTAATGAAGCATTAGTTGTGTGGCCGTTAGCACTAACAGGACATTGGTGATTTGGGCCTAATTCCAATAATAGAGAAATTTGGATTCAATTTTTGATGTACCTAATCGAATTTCTATCAAATCCTTGTTTCGAAATTGCGCCACTGCATTTTTGATAGCACAATTATATATAGAAATGCAATTTTATCAAACTTTGATAGGCGCATATGTAAATAAATGCCATTTATTTTTTTAATCCAAAACCGAGCATCTCACGAAAAAACTTTAGAAACAATTTTTGCTCAGTAATAAGGCATAGGTTCATTGCCGGAATTACTGGATGTTTTTGTCATTAAGAACACAGGTCAGCTCTCACAGCCAATTGTTCTGTCAGAGTTGACCTCTGATCACAGACCAGTTATTGTTGAGGACGGTAATCAGGAGGAAAGGAGCCATGGCTTCACTTTTAAGACCATGCAGAACAAACTGGTTGGTCTTTAGGCGAAGGCTCGAAGAATGCGACTTCTGACAGTCTGACTTAGAAGTAAAAAAAGCCGTTAGAGATGTCACTGCGAATATAGACTCAGCAATGACTGAATCCTCGATGACAACTACATCCAGATTTTCGAGGTGCGGCGTCATTGGAGGCGAACTCGCTCAACGAATCAAAGATAAAAATAAGCTACTAAGGCAAGCATACAGGACTGGCGACCCGCGCATCAAAGTTCAGGCAAACAGGGCAACTGCCGAAATAAGGGCTTTATTGAAGCTAAAGGAATATGATGTATGGCAAAGAAAGTCTGAAAACCTCAAAAATTTACAAGATCCCTGACAAAAGGAGGACGTAAATCTATGTCATACATCAGAGATCCTTAAACAAATCAACTATTTGCTGACAGTCTAAGTGAACAGTTCAGCTTGTTTCCGTCAACGGACCCTGAAAGAGATGCGCGAGTCTCCAGGAAAATAGATGTCTATAAAGACACACCTTGGAACGTGATGGATTTTCCACGTATATCCGTTGAGGAAGTTCGCTCCGTACTGCACGATATTGGTGCAAGAAAGGCGCCCGGCTTTGACGGCATAAGGAACAGGACGCTCATAAATTTGCCAGAGAAAACAGCAATGGATCTGGTAAACATAGTCCAGAGGTCTAGACACTTAAAAAAAAGGCTAAGGTGGCATTGATTCCGAAAACTGGGAAAGATCTGCCAGCTACAGACCAATAGGTCTGCCATCGTGTTTAGGCAAGGTTGCTAAAAAAATGATACTAAATCGGGTTACCGAACCGCTGCGTTTGTTCCAACAAGAAGTTGGGATACACCTCGGCGGTAAGTCTTCCTGGTAGAAATACCGGTCCAATTAGGCAGTCACCCGCAATTCCAACCTAAACTTTTAATGAGAACTGATGTTGAAAACGAAGTGGATTTTCCCCAGCCCATACATGGTTGCTTTGAGAACACCTAATTGCATTTCTTGAGAAATTCGATTCATCGGTAAAAAAAGTAAAAATAATCAGTCAGTATTTGAGGGATTTGAACCAATGTGTACAAAAAATCCACAGAACAAAATGTTCTTAGAAATGTCCAGGGAATAAACCCCTACAACTTTTGCCGTATGTTTAATAAACCGCCACAAATTTTTATTTTCCATTTTCACAAATGTTGTCAATAATTTATAGTAAGTACCCGTATACGTGCTTAAAAATTAATTTTTGGAAAAAGTGATTTTTCTTGTGTTATGATTTTTTAATTTATCAAATCCTGGGGATAATTACCCCATTCCCCCCCCCCCCCCCCCTCCACATAAATACGCCCTTGCGCAGGGGTCTCAAATAAGTGTGAGAATTTTAAATATCACAATTCGATAACGACTTATCTTTTTTGACCTATTGATTGCGTTTACTAATGCACTTCTATCAGTTGCTCAAAATACTGTTCGAAGACGTCAACAGTTATTTCCTCATGATAATCTTTAGTTGGTTTTGACTCAAATTCAAGCGAATCACCGTTTACAAATCCATTTTCACTCCCTATAGATAATATGTGTTATTATTAACCTGCGACCTTTACCTGCAGCTAGTTTCAAACCAGTAGACAAACCTTCTATAAAATGTTTGCCGAGAGCTTTGAATATTTTTATCCTGCCATATCTTTTGCACTGCATTAATGTCCTTCGTTAAGCCAGGTTTCGTCCAAATAAAAAATGTTCTTTTCTGTTTTCTATTTCTATATCTGTCAATATCTTTCAGATACTGCCACCTCCAAAAAATAATATCTTGTCCATCTAGTTAAATTGACTTTCGATATAGTTTTTTTCCAAAAAAACCTTTGATTTATATATATACAATTATCTAGGGAGCAAGCTGTTGTCATGGATTTCAAGTTACTTGCGCAATCGTACTCAAACTTACAAAATAAATATCGTTCGTTTTAAAGAGATTGATGCTACTTCGGGCGTACCCCAAGGGTCACATTAGTATTACTATTTCATCTAAACTATTCCTCGAGTAAATTTGATAAATGACTTGGGTGTAATTTTCGATTCTGATCTGAGATTTAAGGAACACATCAACTATATTTTATCAAAATCCTTTAGAATGGCAGGGTATATAATGAGGCGTTGCTGGGAATTTTCCAACATTGAAGTCCTAAAGTCTCTTTACTACTCCTTGCTACGAAGCCACTTGAAGTACTGTTGTGTCATTTGGTCACCATATTAAAAAGTACATAATATAGGTAAAGCGAATTGAACGCGCCCAGTCGAAATTTGCAAACTTCTTATTGTATAGATAAGAGTGGTTTATCTTACCATCAGAGATTGACAATCTTCAACATGGACAGTCTGGAGAAACGTAGAATCTTGTTGTCCATAGTGTTTGGGTATAAAATAATTACAAACAGCATAGACTGCGCTGAACTTCTAGCATTCAGTTAATTATAGCGTTCCTCCGCGCAATACGCGACTTGCTGAGGTATTTTCAATTAATAGAAGCCGAACTGATGTTAGCAGAAAAGGTGTCATGAACCAAATCATGCAAAACCTAAATACATAATTATATCTATTTTAACACAAAGTTCAATAATTGTTCATTGATAACGTTCAAAAGAAAACTCAGTTTATTGCTAACTACAGTCGCCTAATATTACTCATCGTTCATAACTTGCAAACAATTGCAGTTCCGATGTTCCTGACTTTTATGGGCGTATTTTATCTGTCCCGTTTGTCCCTATTTTGCAAAATGTTCTTTTATATCACACAAATTAGTTCTAAGTAATATATACTATTTGGATTTCTTTATCTGTAATGTAGATATAGATAAATAAATAAATAAGAAATTTATGTAAAACTTGCCCCAATTTATTTTCCTAGGTTGGGTCAGTCCTCTTATAACATTAAAAATTTTATCTAATATTGGGATCTCCCCATTGAAATAAAACTTTCGAACTTTTTTTTATGACACTTCTCACATTTATATTTTCAACAACCTATATATCTCAAATATAAAGCGGTCGCGCACCTATATTTATATTATGACCTTTTTATCTTAAAGTCATCATCATAATATTGCCCCGTTCAATATTGACATTCAGTTATGAATCACCCTGTATATGATACGACCAGTAAATGAATAATATTCCGAGACCCCAGCTGTAGCATGCACTTATATCATATACCTGCTCAATTTCAAAATAATAGAAGTATACGGATAAACAAAGCAATACTTAATTATTCATGTATTTTTATAACTTATGGGCTTTTGACTTATTCACCTGCCGACATCATTGGCGGCTCGTTATTTTAAGAACAGACGGAAAATATGATAAATGTTCCTCGCCATTCATTTTAAATTTTTGCAGTTCATGGATTAGATTAATCGCTATCTTTGTCGTATTGGGTGTAATGAAAATTAAGTAACTTAATACTTGCTAAATTCATACCGGATGGTGCATAGGAAATCCCATGTAAATTTTGCTATAGTAAAGTTTACATTATATCGTTGACCTGCAATAAATCAACTACATGATTAAACCTAATGGTGTAGGTCCCAACATCTTCAAACCGCAATAAATTGGTAAAGGGTCCGCCTGAAAATATAGCTATCTACATATTGATTTACTTTTAAGTTGAATTGAAGAGACATTTGAAACCAAATGAAAGTAAAGATCAATTAATATAATTACAATATTTTGAGACATGATAAGTACAATAACAATTAATGAAATACTGAAATACATCAGATTTATTCGTTTCAATCAATCTTAAGTTTATACAGTCGTCAACAAAGTACACTAGGTACAGGGCCGCCGCTACCATGTGTGCAAAGTGTGCACCGCACACGGGCGGCCAAAAATAGGGGCGGCCAAAGCAGACCCCACTGATAAAAATTTATTTTTCCTAAACAATAAAAAAATTAATTTAAGTTAAATAATAATTAATTATTCTGTAAACTCTAGATTCCTAACAATAATTATTTTATAACCTTATGAAATGCATTTTATTTATCGTTCTTTCTTTCATCCTAATCCAAACAGAAATATTATTTTAAAGTATCTAGCTTTGAAACTGCCGATTCTGCCGTTTTGCTCGCCGCGCCGCGTCATCGGCTTTCGTAAACAAATGTAAAGCAAATTAAAGCAATAAATTTCACTTTTGTATTTAGGGCAGCTTTCGGCTTTTAAATGTTTTTGTTTATAATATGATACGCCGAACGCGACCGAATTGAAGAACGATTCCAATTACTACAACAACACACAGATAGTTTTAATGTAATATATGGTAAAACCAAAATTAAGAATGATGACGAACTTAAAATCAATTGTGAGAAAATGCATCAATCCCTTACAGACATGAACAGCTCAGAGAGTGACATTAGTGCAACCGATTTATATGAAGAAATTAAAGCTATTGAACCATTTTTTACCACAGAAAAAAGTCCTAGTGATGTTATAATCGTACGTATATTCCTAACGCTACCGGTTACTGTAGCTACGGGTGAGCGATCGTTCTCAAAACTTAAAATTATTAAAAACTATTTACGATCCTCCATGACGCAAAATAGACTTTCTGCTTTAGCTATCTTATCTATCGAACATGATGTGTGTGCGACATTGGATACTAAAGACATCGTCAAAAAGTTTTCCGAAACGAAAGCCCGAAAAGTTCGTTTCTAATTACTTTTTATGTTATTTAGTTATATTTTATTTTAATGGACGTTTGTATTTAAATTTGGAGACTTCCTAGGCTTGACTGTGTTGGATGTTGGATATTACTTTAAAATTTTGAGTAAGTATTTACCTATTTACTGATTACTATTGATACATATGTAAAAAGTAACTATGCAACAAGGGGGGCGGCAAATATTGAGTTGCACACGGGCGGCCAACACCTTAGCGGCGGCCTTGACTAGGTATGTGAAAAATATTTTTACAAGTTTTACAGTATTCAACAAAAAATAATGATTGTACTAATTAAATAAACGCAATTAGTTAAAACGAAATAAATAAATAACTTTTAATTGGCTTATTAGAAAATAATAAAATTTTGTGTGCGAGACCATCATACACCTTCAAAAAACTCTGATACAATTTTGATGCAAAATTTATAGGGGAGCCAATATTTGAGGGTAGAAAAATTTACATGGCGGTGCTCCCCCCGGTATATGTATAGTACTTTTACATATTTATATGGCTAAACTGTTTGAGACACCACTGATTAAGTTTGAAAGCAATCAATCAGACACTAACGTCTAATTGTTTAACAAATACGTTGATATTTTTTACATTCGCCCAAACAAAAGGTATTGGTGATTGATGGTCTCAAGATCATGATTTTATTCGGAAATCTTGATGGTTCTTGGTTTATTGACTTCCCAAGAAGGTGAATGTCATTTTAATAGGTTTAATAAACTTTTAACAAAAAAATGCTTTTACATGTATTAAGACCCATTCTTCCGTTATTTTTCTCCAAATAAAGGTTTACATTTACATTACATTTAAAGTTTACTGCTTACACCACCAACTTTATAACTTGTCTTGTTCAGTATGGCTCTTCCCTGGCAATTTGCCAGTTTCTTCGGGGGCGATTGTCGGGCTCCAGACCCTCTTGCACGACCACCGAATTTTCGTTAATAATTGTTTCTCAAACAATATCTGCCCATCGAGATACAGCACTTTTAACCGGCGTAAATAACTAATAAGTGGACAGTGTTTCGGTTAAAGGCACAGTTAGTAGATTTATATGAGCCCCAAAGCCCAGATATAACCGGTTTCAGTTATAAGTCGTCGCAAAAAGTTAATCTTCTAATCGTCTTTTGACGAGGAAAATCACACACTCCGACAGCGCTAACAATGTGACTCCCAAAGACATAGCTACAGAAGATGTGAATATTAAGCAAACTTTTGATAAATATATGCATGCTTTTTTGGAGACATGAACTTACCTATACTCTTATTATAAAACTTAATTGATAGCGATAACGAAGGTTAACTTGTTTAATGACGTCACAGGTTGATGTTAAGTTGACTATCTCAATGTTAACTTTATTAGGTAGAGCAGATATCAATTAAAGGTAACTGATGTACAGAAATTACAGATTTTCGTCGGTTTTAAAGAGTTTGTTAATGTGACATAACGTATGTTTTATTATTTTTATTCCCCAGTTGCAGCGACTCTTATAACAGGTTACCCCATTTATCCCTTAATTGTTTTGGTGTTCTTTTGGAAATCCCAACTCGGGGGGCTGTTTTACAATTCCTTCAAAAATTCTACAATGTTTTTATATTTCTTGATTCCAGATATAAGAATAGTAACTTCATCGTCCGAAAAATTGACAGCTCTTCTCTCCATGTTTTCCGTTATTAAATTACCTTACAAGCAAAAATTATTATCATGAAAGTGTGCTTTGCACCTTTGGTCGTACTGCTTAGTGGTGGAACTTAATACTTGTTGGGTGTCAGTAGAAGAAGAATACAAAATGAAATTAGAGTGGCAAAAGAGAATTGGCTGCATGAAAGATGTCAAGAGACTGAAGATCTTAACAGACTTGGAGATAGTTTTCATCTTCATAAAAGAAAGTCAAAGAAATAGCTGGATTGTACAATAATAGACCGCTAACTTTTATTAAAAATGAGCACAATGAAATAGCCACAGAACTCGAAGAATTGTTGCAAATCTGGAAAAAATATATCTACAATTAGTCTTTTCAACGACGACAGACCAAAGAACCCCACAACGGAAATATCCACTCTATCAAGACCAAGCATACTAAAAAGTGAAATCATACACGCCATCAGTTTAATGAGAAATAACAAAGCTTCAGGTCCTGATGATATGTACTCGGAAACGTTTCACTTAATTAACGAATAAAATCTTGAAACGATCGTAAGACTTTTCAACAACATCTATGACACTGGACACTTCGCTGAAGATTGGCTCCGCTCCACGTTTATCACCCTACCAAAACCGAACAGCGCAACCTCGTGTAAAGATTATCGCCTTATCAGCTTAATGAGCCACTGTCTGAAACTTTTCCTTCGAGTTCTACACACAAGGCTTTATCGAAAATGTGAGGAAGTATGTGGAGTCAGTCAATTCGGATTTAAAATCGGATTCGGAACTAGAGAAGCCATATTCAGTCTCCAGATATTGATCCAAAACTGCCAGGATCAAACAAAAGATGTCTTTATGTATTTCATTGACTGTGAGAAGGCATTTGACAACGTTAAGCACAATCTCCTGATAACATACCTCAGAGATTTGGGACTGAATGGAAAAGATATAAGACTAATCGGCAATCTGTATTGGCATCAAAAGGCAGAAATTCGAATAAGCAACGCTGGAACAACTGAAGATTTTGAAATTTAAAAAGGCGTTCGCCAAGGATGTATCTTATCCCCAATGTTATTCAACTTGTACGTGGAAAGAGCATTCTCCGAGTCAACCTCAGATAGCCCCTTTGGAATTAAAGTAAACGGAATCCCCATCAATAATATCCGATATGCGGACGATACCGTGATATTGGCAGATGATACAAAAAATCTACTAAATCGGGTCAATAAACAAAGCCAAAGACTAGGCTTAAAAATCAACATCAGTAAAACCAAGTTTCTGATTGTTAGTAAGAACGATATTCCACACACTCGAATACATATTAAGGTAGAGAACATCGAACAGGTCACTCAATTTAAATACTTGGGATGCATGATTAACCAAGAATGGGATCCGGATCAAGAGATAAGATGCAGGATCGAACAGGCTAGAGCAACCTTCCTAAGACTTCGAAAATTCCTTATAGAGAAGAACTTGAATTTCAACCTTAGATATAGGATGGTAAAGTGCTATGTCTGGTCCGTTCTCCTGTACGGTGTTGATGCGTGGACGTTGAAAGTATTAATCATCAACAAAATTGAAGCCTTCGAAATGTGGATCCTACGGCGAATGTTGAAAGTCTCTTGGATCGATCACGTGAGAAATGAGGACGTTCTCCAAAGAACCGGCCTAGCAGAACGAGAACTTTTCGAAAATATCAAGAAAAGAAGAATAGGTTATCTCGGACACATAGTGCGCGGAGAGCGATACCACTTTGATCGCCTCATTCTTTAGGGTAAACCTTCAGCTGCATAAGCTGGATCAAACCCTACGCACTAACTTGATACCCTTTAGGCACGACCCTCTCCGCTGCCCTTATTCTATAATGTAACGTTTATGGAATATATGACACCACTGTTTTGTAGCCTGTTGTTTGATTATTCCCCCTTGGAAGAAGTACCCAGTTAGGCCGTAAGAACACGTCAAGGAGCTAAGCGGAAGCAATCCCCGTTTATAAGTGACAATATCGCCTTATAGTTGTGATCTTAACCAAGACCTACGTTTTTCAGTTCAATACTTATGTTGTTATTTCAGATATTGATGACAGGTTACAGGTTTTTTTCGACGTTCGAAGGTTAATAGGGATTTTATAAAGCCATAATTTTTTCTAACCAAATTAACCAAACACTGGCTTTTTATAACAAGTACCCACTATTTTTGTGGACTGGATAAGTATTTCACTATGATCTATATTCGATTTTTTTATCAGTAACAGAAAATATAGCTGTATCAGTAAACTAGGTCAAAATTACTAAAAAGCCTTCTTTGGATTACGAAAAATATTGCTTTTCTCTGTAAAATTCAAAATAATGATAACCTTTGGGCATTTTATAAAATAAATTAAACCAATAAATTATTGCGTTACATGATCTAATTATGATTTAGTAATTTTAAACAATAAACAACACTGTATTTTTTTTCAAAAAGCAAAATGCAATGGCTAAATTATGTTTGAAATAAAACCATAAAAAATTTGCCTAAAATAATTTACTTGAAGAAGTGAGGAGACCTGCAAAACACCGGTCACGTAACATTCACATTTTACAAACACCATCTTTTATAAGTAGTGGTAAAAATAAAACAAAAACTTCTACCTTGAATTTTGATCTGCTCAACAAATACAATTATTTTAAACCATTCCCAAACAATCTAACCACGAAACTAAAAATGTTTAATTTATATAATGCAACTAGGTACTAACTAATTTTCTATCAGAAAGAAATTGCGGCATTCAGCGCTCAAATCGAGCCCAATTCAGATAAATACCGTCAGATATTTAAATGAGTTTATTTAAATTATTCTAGTTTATTTAAATAAACGGTTCTGTGTAATCTATTTGAAGGCGAAATAATTTTTCAAACATTGTTGGGGTTTATTGACAATAATTTCTTGTAAATTTAAACAAAAAGAAGATAAGCCACATTAAATATGCAACTTTTGCAGACCCTATAAGCTTCGCATTACATGCAAATTAACAAATTTAACTTTAATCTTATTTTTATTTTTACGTATTCTAAAATTAATTCGTGTTCGAATATTAAACTTTTAAAAAATTTATAAAGAGAAGGTTTATAACCAATGCTCACCAAATTGGATGCGCCAAAATGTCCTTCCCAAAATTGTGGGTACTTATTCCAGAAAATTAGTGCTCAGCTTTTAAATAGAAGTGTGATATACTATCTACTCACGAAAATGTAGAACTTCAAGCTGCAGAAGAAAAAAATTAGAAAGTAAATTAATAAAAATAAAATTATAAAATAGTAAATTCTATGTTTTTGTATTAGTGGATGGCATAGTTTTCAAACAGATATTCTTAGAGCTCTGGATGTGCACGAAGAATTAGGCTAAGAAATGCATTGACTATGTGGGCATCAGCGCCGGCCCCAGGGTAGGGCGATCCGGGCGGCCGCCCGGAGCGCAATGATCTAGGGGCGCCAAAATCATGGAAAATGAAAATAAACTGATAAAAAAATTAAGTTACAGGCTTTTATAAAATGCACTAAAAAGTAAAGAATATTTTTTTATCATTCTGATATATCAATAAATTATTTTTCATAATATTGCATTGTCATCGGACCCTTGTAAGTATACCAAATTTCATTGAAATCGGTTCACGGGAATTTTCTCAAAAACGCGTTGCAAGATTTGACTGATAGTTGACAAGATTAAGAGGCGGCAGGCGGAATTTATCATTTTTATTTCTAAGCACATCAAATAATATAATATATTTTTTAAACATTCAGGCAAAATATAGTTAAATTCAATTCAACATGACAAAACCACTCAACCACCGCCTTGACAAGTTTTTCGGTACAAAATTTTGAGTAATATTAACCCCATCAGCAAACTTTTGCAAACTGTAAATTTTAATATGTCACAAGCTATTGATATGCTTAGCAACTGCAAACTCTTCTTTGAAAACCTGAGATCAGATGAAGCTTTTGAAAGCATCATTTTAGAAGCAACCGAGCTTGCTTCAGAGATTGACGTGGAAGCTAATTTCGAAACCACCACGCCACGTCATCGTGTCAGACGCAAAACAAGAACGTTCTTGTATGAGGGCCCGGATGAACCCGTTCAAGACCTCAAACAAAAATATAAAATAGATTTTTTTTCACACTATAGATCAAGCAATAAATGCCTTGGAAACCAGATATAATTTGCTAAATACTCACAGTAATTATTTCAGCTTTTTGTATAATATTTTTGGTCTAAAAGACATGCCCAGAAATGAGCTACTGGCTCATTGCAAAGATTTGGAAGTAGTTTTAACTGATGGAAATTCAAGCGATCTTAACGCCCTGGAACTAGCCGATGAAATAGGCATTGTTTCGTCATTATTAACAAAAAAGGAAACCCCTGTTGAAGTTCTCAAGTTTATCGCTACACTTAAATTCGCACTAAGCCTCAGCATAGCATTAAGAATCCTACTTACATTTGCCAGTCACTGTGGCTTCAGGAGAAAGAAACTTTTTAAAACTAAAAATAATAAAAAATTATCTCAGAACGATGCAGACGCAAAATCGTCTCAATGGATTGGCAATGATAGCTATAGAACACCAAATTAGTGACAAATTAGACTTGAAATCACTGGTTCGTGAGTTTGCCGAAAGAAAAGTTAGAAAAAGGGCATTTTAATTACTTTGGTTAGTTAGAATTTATTAATAATATGGGATATTAGTTTAGTTAGCATTACTACATTTTAATTTTTGTTATTTTGCCTTAAGTGCTAAATTGCTTATCTTGTTATCTGATGATTGAGTTTTTAACAAAACGTTTTTTTTTTATTTTTTTTTTTCAATGTTTTCTTGACTTTCTGATATGGTCGCATGAGATTTATTAAAAAAAAAACGGGGGGGGGGGGCGGGGCTAAAAATTAAGGTTTTGCCCGGAGCGCCAAAATGTCTAGGGCCGGCCCTGTGGGCATGCATTGTTACCATGGTAAGCGTAAAGCAAAAGCTGATAAACTATGGACAATAAGAAGTCAGAGATGGGTTTTATTTCACGCAGCACATGGATGGTTTTTATCGTATTTCTACGGGAGTTCACAGGTTGTCTCCATTGAATGATTTGACCTTCTCTGTACTCCCAAGAAATGAGGAGGTAAGTACTTGCCGGACACCCTGTATACATATGTAACTGAATACCGAGAAGTCGCCTTTAAACATATTAAAGTTTAGCAGGTTTAGCTGCGTTTTTCTTAAAAATTATACTTATAGAACAAATATGAATTTTATCTACGACTATTTAATAATAGAAGCATAATGTGTTTGTTAGTACATATATAATGTGGTTCATATTACCATAGATTTCATATTCCACGGTCCCAACAAAACAAAGTTACCTGAATTACGATAAAAACGCACCAGATCTAGTTTAAGCAGGCGTGAATGGTATTAATACCATAGCAACCGATTGACAAGTAAACGAATCATTTTTTTCCTCAGTCATTTAAGTTTCGCTGTGACATTTTGTTGTTGATTTCAAAGTAAAATATCATGATTTTGGATGACGAAAACGAAATCCAAAGTACCCCTCCAGAAATTCGGGCTGCAGCGCATACAGCTTCCCTGGAATTACTACCAGAAAAATCACGCAAGAACTATACGCTAGCGTACGATAATTTTATAGACTGGCGACGAAAAAACAACACAAATTCTTTTTCTGAAGATACCGTGCTAGTATATTTTAAAGAATTGTCAAAAAAATACAAGTCAAGCACTTTGTGGACAAATTATTCCATGATAAAAAGTACCCTTATGTTAAAACATAATGTAAATATTGAACCTTATGGAAAAGTACGCGCTTTACTGAAAAGGCAATCTGAAGGTTACCAGCCGAAAAAAGCAGAGGCTTTTACTGGGGAAGAAATTAACAAGTTTATGGAAGAGGCACCGGATGTTAAA
The DNA here is from genome assembly GCA_963920685.1 of Polydrusus tereticollis. Taxonomy (NCBI): domain Eukaryota; kingdom Metazoa; phylum Arthropoda; class Insecta; order Coleoptera; family Curculionidae; genus Polydrusus; species Polydrusus tereticollis. The sequence goes on from OY987333.1 coordinate 13,002,737, forward strand.
TATCTAGCTACAAAGGTAATAATGCATTTGATTTAACACCTTTATCTTAAATAACTAAATATAATATTTTTTTATAGGTTGCATTGATAATGGGGGTAATGGGAGCTTGCCGTTCCAACGATCTGTATAACATGAAGGTAGAACACATACAATATTATGACGGCTGTGTGCAAGTTCTTGTTCCAACGACGAAAACAAAAATTCCCAGGAATTTTACGATTACCGGAGACTATTATAATATTGTCAGAAAATATGCGGATCTTAGACCATCAAACGTGCCAAATTCTTTCTTTTTAAACTATCAAAACGGCAAATGCACAAAGCAAATAATTGGCATAAATAAATTTGGACAGATGGGTAAGACGATAGCGGAATACTTGCAACTAATAAACCCAGAAAAATATACCGGCCATTGTCTTCGCCGATCTTCAGCTACATTATATGCTGACGGAGGAGCAACTATGACAGCCCTAAAACGTCATGGATGTTGGAAATCGGCCTGCGTAGCTGAAGGTTATATTGCTAAATCAAAAAAAAACTAAAATAGACGCTGCTAATAAAATTTTAAAACAAATAAACTCAAAATTATGTCCATCTACATCTACCACTGTAAATAATGTTAGCTCCGAAACTTTTTCCATTACTAATAAGAACGATATACTGTAATTAAGTAATATTCCTGCTCCCATTCATTTTCATAATTGCTCTAATTTTACAATAAATTTCATGAAAAATTAGAAATAAGTAATTGTATTTTGTTTAATTATGGTTAACATCGTTGAATTGTATTTTTTAGTTAAGAAATACCATTAATAATAATCCTATTGTAATAAAATGTGTTGCTCTGAATCCATTTTCTAACTTCTTGAATACTGAATAGTCGTAGATAAAGTATAGTATTTGACTCGCGTATAATGGCTATATTACAAGAGATTTTAAAACACGAGCCGAAGGCGAGTGTTTTAAGGATTCGGCTCGTGTTTTAAAATCTCGTGTAATATAGCCTTCATTATACGCTCGTTAAATAATGTACTATTATGCATGGCTCCTGAACAACCTAGTATAACATATCTGAGTATTTTTGGATAGTGGAGGTAACATTTCTAGAACGTTAACCCAAAACTGTGGGAATTCCACATGATTAACATTATGAAAATACTAACAAAGAAAAATTAACAAAATAGGTTCAAATATTTAAAACTTGTGGTTTTTTTCATATAGTTTCATATTTAAAAGCCAAAACGTTATTTCAGTTATAGTCAATGGTGAATTTCTAAATATGTCTCTGAACGAATATTGTGATCCCAAATGTATGTATGTTTTAATATAACTTTATATTTTCAAGGGAGAGTATACAGGTTAATTCGCGGCGGCAAGCTTGTCTTAGATTAGATAGAATTAGAATGTTTGGAAAAATTACTGACAATATTTTTTTGAAATTCTGTAGGTTTAAGTTTACCGATATGCTTTCTTCAACTAAAATAGTGACATGTTTCTATTACTTTCGGTTATATCAACTTTTATAGAACATGTTTTTTATTTAAGTTTCTGAGATATCTGCATTTTTTGTAATTATTTGGTCCAACGCATAGCGATGAAATCATCCGTATATATTTTTTCGCCTTAGCTGCTGAACAAAACATTTTTAGCTATTATACAGGGTGTTACTTGTTAGCATTCTTAGCAACTACCATTTTAAGTTTCTTTTTGTACTACTTACCATAATAATAACGCTGATTAATTTATCGCCTCATATCTGTACTGAACCTTTTTGTCCTTTTGACCTAATTTCCTTCAGACTTCAATAATTGATTTCTGTATTTTAACTTGTTTTCAGCCAATTTTCGAAGCCTTGGAGAAATACATATAAAATCCCATGTAAATTTTGAGGTGGCTAAATATTGGCTCCCCTGTACATTTTAGAGAGAAATTGTATTGTAGTTTTTTGAAGAGGCCGATATAATAAACCCATGTGCCAAGTTTAAATAAATTCTAATAAGACAATCCTAACTTATTCAATTCTCAATTCACCGCACTATGCATAAGTGAAACATGGCTTAGTACACAAATTCCTGATTCATTCTGTGCTTTTAATGATTTTACATTTGTAAGGCGTGATCGAGATGGCAGGGGCGGTGGTGTTGGAGTTCTTGTGAACAATCGTATAAAGTTTAAGCAACTTGAAGTGTCAATGGATTCTGACATAAATAATTTTGAATTTATCGCTCTAAAATTAATTTTAAATAAAAGTGCACTTGGCCTTGCAGTTTTTTACAGAACACCTGATTCCAATTATGCTAATATTTCTGTTCTAGGTGACATAATACTTTTTTTTAATGCAAATGGTATCGAAAACTTTTTATTGATGGGTGACCTAAATATAAATCTCCTAAATAATACTCCCATGACTAGATATTTTAACAACCTTTTGAGTGTTTATGATTGTTGTCAGGTGATCCGGTCTCCTACTCGTGTTACTAGAGACACGGAATCCTTGATTGATATCATCATTACCAATTCTAACTTAAAACTAACTAATACTCTTGTTTCTGAACTAAATTTATCCGACCATAACCTAATTTCATGTATTCTTGATCTTAAATGTGAGTGTTCCGGCAAGACAGTGAAGACTGTAAGAGCCTTCAAAAACATGAACATTGACGAGTTTAATTCTGATGCCGCCGAGATACATTGGGATTCTTTGTATTATATATCTGATATAAACGACAAGATAGCATTTTTTAATAACAATCTTCTGTCACTGTTTGACAAGCATGCTTCCTTTGTTAATATTACTTATAAAAAATCTAAAAAAACTAATCCCTGGTTTACAGATACCCTTAAAAGGCTTCGCAGACTGACTAGAAACTCTTGGTCACAGTTCAAGCGAACCCAAAAACCTGAGCATAGGCGATACTACTGTGATCTGCGGAATACATATAACGCAGCCCTTCTTAGCGAGAAGAGGGCATATTTCTCCATGGTACTTAGGGACTGTCGTTGTGATAGCAGACGAATGTGGTCTCACTTAAAGAGTTGGAATATCCATCGGAGGGACCAGTCATTAATTCTGGATCCCGAGCTACATGACGCTGAGGCTATCAACAATTTTTTTGTGGATAGTATTCCAAAAACGCGTCCTGATTGTGATCTTATTACTCAGCTTCTCTCATCTTCTCACTCCACCACGTCATTTCAGTTTTCCTACGACAATGAAAATTTTATAAAGCAGTCAATTCTTAAACAAAAGCGACACATTATGGGATATGACAACATCTCTGCTAGAATGCTTCAACTGGCCTTGGTGTACATTTTAAGACCCTTAACACATATAATCAATGTATCTTTTGAGACTGGAATAGTTCCGGATGTTTGGAAAGTCGCAATTGGTAAGCCGATAGCGAAGAAACAGACCAGAATAAATAACTTTGGTGATCTCCGACCAATAAGTTTGCTCTCCGTACCTCTCAAAATAGCCGAATCTGTCCTTCACCACCAGTTATCATTGTTCTTGGAACAAAATTATATTTTGCCCAATAGGCAGTCTGGATTTAGGAAGGGGTTTGGGGCATGCACCAGCCTCTGTTCTATCGTTGATCAGTGCTTGCACGTATTTGAAAATCAAAAACTTACTTCGGTAATTCTGCTGGATATGTCCAAGGCATTTGATACGGTTAACTTTGACTGTTTGTTGGCTAAACTCAATCACTATGGGATTCAGAACAAAACTAATGACTGGTTAGCTAGTTACTTAAAACAACGATTACAGTTGACTATGTTGGATGATCTTGATTCCTCTTCCATATCAGCATTGAAAGAACTATATTCTGGGGTTCCCCAGGGATCTGTCTTGGGCCCTCTCCTGTTCTCAATTCTAATAGCTGAGCTGGTGAATGTCCCGGAACAGTGTGAGATTCATATGTTCGCTGATGATATCCAGCTTATCTTTCAGTTTCCACCAAGGGACAAGGATCAAGCATGCTCTCTTATTAATACGGACTTGGGCCTTGTGAAGTCATGGGCTGACAGAAGTGGTCTGGTTCTTAATCCATCTGAAACGGTGCATCTCATGGTTGGTTCTCCGCAGGTTTTGCAATCCTGCGGTGAACTTTCCTTGAGTATTTGTGGTGATCCAATTCCCACGGTAAAATCAGCCAGAAATCTGATTATTGATTCTCACCTCAAGTTCGACAGACATGTTGGCCTTATCTGTCAGAAGGCCTATCTTAGCCTGAAATGCCTCTTCCCATTTAGGGATCTCCTTGATTCCGAAACGAAGAAAACACTTATTGTTTCCTTGGTGTTGTCCCATTTCAACTTCTGTGAAGTTGTCTATGGTCCTTGCATCACGAATGGCGCTCGCAACCAGCTGCAGAGGATGTTTAATCATGCTGTCCGCTTTATAGCGCCTGTACCCAGGTTCGCTCATGTAACACCGTATATCCGTGAACTCAAACTGCTTAAGCTTAATGAATCCCGTTTTGTTCACTATGCCTGTTTCGTTCAGAGAATCCTTAATTCTGGCGTCCCAAAGTATTTGGCCACTAAGTTAAAAAGACGGGTCGACGTGCACAATAGAGACTTAAGGGGTATTGATTATCGTTTTGATACCCCCAGACACAAAACGTCTGCGTTCGGGCTAGTTTTTCGTTTTGTGCTCCTCTGGTCTGTAACAATCTGCTGGATTTTCGAAGTGTCTCTATTTCGACATTAAAGAGTAGTTTAAAGGCCGAGATCTCGAATGACAGTTTTAAACGTAATGTCGATTTAAATTCGTTCTAATAAGATGTAACAGGTTCACCCGGCCCTTTCTGTTTTTCTGATTCTTCATGTTATGTATAATTTATATTCATATATGCTTTAATGCACCCAAGTGATAATATATATTTAGTGAATTACTAATATTAATGTGTAGTCGATCAAATTTTTTAATTGTAAATATGTAGGGCATGGTGTTTGTATCATTTTTATGTATGTACCTTGTCCTTTTGTGTTGTTTCTGTATAAAAAAAAAGAAAATGTACACAATAAATTATTTGAATTGAATTGAATTGAATTGAATTAAATGTGAAGGAAAAATTACGAAATTTTCATAGTTTAGGTAATACAGCAAACACCAGCAAATTATTATTTGGCATTGGCAGAACGAAAAGTAGCGCCAGTGACAACATTTTCATTGAATGCGCTTTAATTATAGCTAAATAGGAGCTATTTCATTAAGGAAAAAGTAACTATGATTAAGTGGTATTATACAGGAAACAGTTTAAGAGCAGTGTCTGAAATGTTTTCAGATCAATTCCCTGATAATCCTATTCTTCCATCTTCCATTTTATTAATTAAACTTATTATTAGTAAATTTGAGCCCAAAAACACTGTAATAAATAACTGTAAATGCTAATCTCAGAACGTCAATAGAGCTGAAGAAAGGGATACTAGAGATTTTGATATTTTACTGCACGTGGAGGAAAATAAAATTATTAGCACGAGGATTCTTGGGCAAGGCGTAGGAGATTTTCAAACCACAGTGTTGCGCAGTGTAAAAAAAATATAAATATTTTCCTCACAAGTATGAAAAACATCAAGAGCTAAGGTTAGGTGATGAAGAACGGAGAATGATATTCTGTTTTAAGGTAATGAAAAGAGCAAATGATAATGGGGATTTCTTGAGAATTATTTGTTTTACCGATGAATCAAAATTGCCGGTATTGGAGCCAAGAAAATGAACATAGTCTTGTTCATACTCGGACGCAATATCCACAAAAAATAAATGTTATGGCGCGAATTCTAGGACATCACATTATTGGACCATTTTTTATGGAAGGGAACCATACAGTAGTAAGCTATTTGGACTTACTACGAAATCGAATTGAATCCGCACTAGAAGAAGTTGTACGCGAAAATCAGGAGATCTGGTATCAAATAGATGGTTGTCCTGCCCATAATTCTCTCATGGTTACGGAATACTTGCAATTAATATACGGTCTGATTTTGAAAATATTGTATGTTTGGGGGATTTTAATATTGACCTTCTAAATGTGTCAAGTCCACAAACAAGACTTCTTAACATACTAGATAGCATGGGTTTACAGCAGATTGTTGATTTTTTTACTAGAGTGGCACCAACGAACTCCTCTTTATTAGATTTAATTTTGGTAAATGAAAATATTTGTTTTGAAAACTGTTCTTCTGTCGCAATGCCCAACATTTCCGATCATCTTTTAGTAAGTGTGGAGTTAGACTTGGATATTGGTATTAATGACTCGCCTGTACAGAGACCTTACAGAAACTATAATGTTATAAACACTGATCTTTTATATAATCATTTACAAGCCATACCTTGGAGAAATATTTATCATTACCAAGACATAGATGAAAAAGTAAACTTTTTTAACAGTAATCTTCAAACTCTTCTGGATATACATGCTCCCTTGAAAATTTCTGTGTTTAGGAAGAAAAGTAAGCCCTGGATAACGGACACTATAAAGGTTTTAATTGGCTATCGTAATAAGTGTCGCAATAAATACAAAAAGACCAAAAATCCAGTCCATTTAAGCGACTATAAAAGAGTTAAGAATTTTACAAGTAAATGTATAGAAAAGGAAAAGAAGGTTTTTTTAAGACACAATACAAATTCTTATAACAGCAAGGAAGCTTGGAGAACGTTAAAAGAACTAAATATTTACAACAAAACTAAAAAACCTGATATCCCAGTTCATTTAGCTGATATCAATTTAATTAACGACTTTTTTCTTAATTCCATACCTAATCTAACACCAAGCGATAAAGTTTTAGAGTACTATCGGGGCTTGAAGGAAAACCTTGAATCGATGTTAAAGTTTGAACTGGCTAGTGAAGTTGATGTGGGTAAACTATTACTTTCGATCAGGACTGGGGCGGTGGGTGCGGATGGTCTCAATATTAAATTTATTTTACTGTGTTGTCCTTTTTTACTTCAATATATAACCCACATTATAAATTTTTGTATTTCTAATTCCGTTTTCCCTTCTCAATGGAAGGTGGCGCACATTGTTCCCCTTCCTAAAACCGGTTCTATTGACGCTTTAAAAGATTTAAGACCAATTAGTATCTTGCCAGTACTTTCAAAGATTTTGGAACGCATTGTGAAAATACAGCTTGTCAACCATCTTAATTTAAATAATATTCTTCCAGAAACGCAGTCAGGTTTTAGAAGGGGGCATAGTTGTGCATCTGCCCTCATTAATGTTACTGATAATATATTTCGTGCCACCGACCAAGGAAAACTTACAGTCTTGGTGCTTCTCGATTATTCAAAAGCTTTTGACACTTTAGATCATTTTACATTAAAACTTATTTTAAAACATATTGGGCTTGACGACAGTGCAGTTGCTTTTTTTAATAATTATTTAAAAAATAGAATACAACATGTTGTACTTAATGAAAAAATTTCTAAACCTTTAATGCTTCAATGTGGTGTCCCGCAAGGTTCTATTTTGGGACCAGTTTTATTTACCATATACACCGCCTTTTTTTCAAAGTTTTTAACCGGTTCTTTTGCTCAAATGTATGCTGATGACACTCAGCTGCTTTTTTCTTTCTCGCCGACAAATATTGACTATGGTTGCCAGGTTCTAAATAGAGACCTAGAAATAATGTACAATATTTCCATGGAACACTGTTTATCTTTAAATCCTAATAAGTGTAACGCTATACTATTTGGAAGACCTATCGACAGGGTTCGATATGCTGACCGGGTTGGGATTTCTATAAATAATATACCTGTGTCCTTTGTGACTGTAGCGAGGAATTTAGGAGTTTGGATGGACTCATCCTTGAGATTTACAAGGCACATTTCGGAATGTATTAAAAAATCTATTTGTAAGCTTAAATTATTATATAGTTCCAGAAAATTACTCAATATGAAACTTAAAAAAAAATTATGTGAATCTCTGATTTTATCAAACTTCAACTTTTGTAGCACAGTTTATGGTCCATGTCTTACGGCTCTGGATTCCCAAAGAATACAAAAAATTCAAAACTACTGCTTAAGATTCATGTATGGCATTGGGAAATATGAACACATAACCCATAAATTAAAAGACGCCGGATGGCTTTCAATGAAAAAAACTAGATATGTTCATTGTGCAACTTTTTATCACAAAATTATTATATCAAAAATACCATCATATCTGCATAAAAAGCTGTCATTTAGATCTGATGTGCATACATTGAATTTGCGATTTAGGGGTCTCCTTACACCTCCTCTGCATAAAACAACATATTTCGAAAGATCATTTACCTATAACGTTCCGGCAATTTATAATGATATCCCGAATAGTAAAAAAGGCTTATCCCCATTTATATTTAAAAAGACTTTGAAAAGTGTATTACTTGCAGAATAGTTTTCCTTTTGGTTTTGATTGGTATGGATTATTATTACTATGTACTTTTGGTGTTTCCCTTTACTATTCTTTTATTATTTATATATCCCCGTTTAAATAAGTTTTTTAGGTGTAGGTACCTATTATAGATTTAATTTGTTTTTTTGTATCAAACTACTTACCATTTTTCATATTGGATTGCATTTTGCATTTTTTTTTTTTTTTTTCCCTCTTTCTTCTTAATTCGTTTTGAGCATTTAAATAAGTAAGTGCTGTTTAGGTTATTTACGGTTAAGTGTAAAACCAACCTCTACCCCTAGCGGTAAGGGATGAACTTCGCCCGTTTAGAACAGTAACTTCTTTACTTTATATGTATTGTAAATTGTAATTTATGCTGTTTTAAATAAAGATTATTATTATTATTATTATTATAAATATTTTTAACGGAAATATTATTGGCCCACGACATCTAATCCTTTGGCCAGCCAGGTCTCCTGACCTTTCGCCAAACGACTTCTTTCTGTGGGGTCACTTAAAAAATTTTATCAAGATGTAAAATTTGAAAATCTACAGCAGCTAAAACTGTTTTTCGTTGGAATGTGACAAAATTTCTCAATATTAACTCAGTAATGTTAGAAATTAATTTTATATTCGGTTATATAATGGTGTCTTTTATTTTGGATGTGTGAATGCCGGACTGTTGAAATAAAAATGTGTTTTAATGTGAAATAATCTTTATTCGTTATGTCCAGCCTTATGTCAATTTTTGACAATAGCGTAATAGAGATTATTTGCTGGTGTTTGCTGTATTACCTAAACTTTTTCGTAATTTTGCCATCACATTTAATTGAATAAGTTAGGATTGGCTTATTAGAATTTATTTGAACTTGGCACATGCGTTTAATATATCGGCCTCTTCAAAAAATTATAATACAATTTTTCTCTAAAGTGTACAAGGGAGACAATATTTAGCCACTTCAAAATTTACATGGAATTTCCTATGTTCAACTAAGCCATACGTCACCCAGTATATCAAAATTATTCTTTCAAATAAAGCGGCTTTTCAAAAACTATCAGAGGACAAAATATTCTTAGAATAGTCCAGCGGATAACCCCCTCAATTTTTGCCATATGTTTAATAAACACCCTGGATATGGATGATTTTATCGCTGTGCATTTGATAAATAATTACAAAATATGCAAGTATCTCAGAAACTAGTAAAAAATATGTTTTACAAAATTTTATTAAAATTTAATGAAAAATCCAAAAATATTATAAAACATGCCAGGTTGTATTTAGAAAATGAAAGTTGACAGCTACTTCTCGTATAACCGCAAGTAACAGAAACATCCATAAACTTAAATCTACAGAATTTCAAAGAAATGTTTTCAGTAGTTTTTCCAAAAGTTCTAAAGCAAGCAAGGCGAAATAACGTTCATATATCAACTTTTTAGATTTGGGCAGTAACGTCCAAATTGCACCAGAGGCCAATCAGAAAGCCCCAGAACAATTAATGGTTAGGTGCATGCGACCCCTTATTATAATTTGTGGTGCTATGTTAATGGTAAATGAAAAATTTAATTAGTAAATCTAAAACATACCACATTTTTGGACCCATTTTTTAGGGTTGCGGCATATGTTTCTGCATTGGCGGATGGTTTATCATACAAAAATACTTTGAACTTGTTAGAATTTTAAATAATAACCAAGAACTGGGAATTGCTTTTATTATCTTGGGTTGTACATATTGTACTTTGGCCCTTTTAGGTATTGTAGGTGCTGGAAAACGTAACGTGTGCTGTCTAACCATAGTAAGTAAAATAGCCATCTTTACTTTAAGTATCTATTATTCGGTAGCACCATGACACTACCTAGCTATAAATTTCACAGGTTCCACCATATTCATCAATTATTCATTATTTTTTGCAAATAAATCGAAAACGGTCACAGATACGAGAATAGTGCATAAGACCAGAACGCTAAACAAAGGAACAGAGAGTTCAAATTTCTTACTGGAATTCATACAGGGAGCTCCAAAAAGAAGTTCTGAAAGATAAAATTGTAGCCGATTCAAGAAAATGTAACACCCTGTATACTGCGACCGACAATTTTGATACTTTATCGTAGAGATTCTGAAAAATGGTTGATATTTCAAATTTGAAATAGTTATTACAGAATATAAGAGAGAAAACGCAAGATACGAGAAAAAAAATTGAAACTTTGCCACCCTGTATAACGAAAATAACGCGTTTTATACCATGCATATATTTGCGCATTTTTTTCTTATTTTGACAAGTACTATCACCCCCTAAAATATCTGCATCTCATTAATTAACACCCTGTATACAGTGTCACCATTAAAGTCCGCACCATATGGAACTTTTTTTTATTAATGAGGTTAGTTAAAATTAAATTTGGGCAATCGTTTTTGCTTCAAATTAGACTAAAAATTATATAATCAAATGTCACCATCTGTCATTCGGTATCTGTCAAAAATTACATTTTAATCAAAAAATGCTGAAAAATGGCATTGTTTTACCGAATTTCAAAAAATTTTATTAGAAAAAGTTGTTTTTAGTACAATTCTTGGCCCAAATACAAAGTTTCAGTTTTCTAGCTCAAAGTTTATTTTTTTGCCATTTTTTCTAATTAACTTTTTTTTTATTTAATGTAAGTTCGCTTAATGGATCTTAAATTATTTGCTTATATCATACCCAATATTTTATTTAGTTTGTATGAGCTTTTTTTTACTAGAATGCCATTTTTTTTCGAAATTTAAAATTAGAGGCAAAAAAATTTGGCACAGGTGGTGCAAAGTTATCCTAATTTAAAAATTTTAACAGATAGACGTCAGATGTTTCGTTTTTCAAATGACAAATACATCTAAATATTTGATAAAAATTTTATTTTATACTTAAAACTATCATTATTATTAAAAGGAACAAAAAGGAACTTTAATCATTTTAAATAGGTAACACAAAAGCAATATAAATTTCACATTTCAGTGTGACGTCCTTCTCGCTCTATACAAACACCCGTCCGTCTATAAACGTCTTTGACAGCATTTTGTAAAAAGCTTGGTCTTATATCGGCACAACACTGTCTTATCGTTTGTTCCAAATGCTCGATATTTCTAAACGCTCGATTCTTATAAACTTTCTGCTTAAGATAACCCCACAGAAAAAAGTCTAGTGGGGTTATGTCAGGCGACCTGGGTGGCCAGTGACATTCTCTATCACGCCCTATAACTCTGTTTTGAAATAATTGGTTTATGCGTTCTTTCACTGCTACAGTTTGATATATGGGTGCACCATCAAGCTGATACCATAAGTTATGTCTATGGTGTAAGGGCATGTTATCCAAAACTTCGGTAATCTCGTTATCAAGAAAATTCAGGTACCTTTCACCAGTTAAGTTTACTCTAAAGAAGTATGGTCCAATAAGCTCATCTTTCAAAATTCCACACCAAACATTGGTTTTAAAATGATACTGGTCGCGACATTCAATTGTGAAGTTAGGATTTTCTTGGGACCAGTATCGGCAATTTTGTGAGCTCACGGTACCATTCGAAGAGAAAGTGGTTTCATCTGTCCATAATATCTTGTATGGAAAAAGAATATTCTCCTCATATTGTCCCTGATACCAAAACGAAAAATCAAGTCGGATATCAAAATCGCGTTCTTTTAATGTGTTTATAAACTTGGGTTTATATGCCCGAAATCGATTTTTCTGAAGGATTTTTCTAACGCTTTCCCTCTTGCACCCTGTTGAATCACTTATCTTGGATACACTAGTTTGACCGTGGTCAATAACAGTTAAACAAACATCAAGTTGTGCTGCTTCATCGTATTTACTTGCCGCGTGAGGTTTCTTAAAATTATTTTGAACAGATCCAGTTTCTCTAAATTTTGACATTATTCTTGAAACAGTGCTATGCTGCAAATTTTTTCTGGATGCCTCTCATTAAAAATGGCAGATACTTGCCGGTGAGGCATATTCTCTCCACAAATTAAGACAATTTCTATTTTTTCTTGAATGGACAACATTGGTGATAACACTGAAAACTATAACTTGTGAAAATATTCAAATTTATGACATTTCTTTTATTTATTCGGCACTCTAATTTGTTTTTTTTTCCATAGCCTACTTATAAAATTCAAAATTGCCTTGATATTTTATTGTGGATAAAAAGAAAATGTGTCTAAATTTTGAACTAATCTGATATCTGGGAATTTTATTATAAGTTTTTTAAACTTCTTAGGTGTATGTACTATCAAAAAAATGGAATATCTGACGTCTATCTGTTAAAATTTTTAAATTAGGATAACTTTGCACCACCTGTGTCAAATTTTTTTGCCTCTAATTTTAAATTTCGAAAAAAAATGGCATTCTAGTAAAAAAAAGCTCATACAAACTAAATAAAATATTGAGTATGGTATAAGCAAATAGTTTAATATCCATTAAGCGAACTTACATTAAATAAAAAAAAAAGTTAATTAGAAAAAATGGCAAAAAAATCAACTTTGAGCTAGAAAACTGAAACTTTGTATTTAGGCCAAGAATTGTACTAGAAACAACTTTTTCTAATACAATTTTTTGAAATTCGGTAAAACATTGCCATTTTTCAGCATTTTTTGATTAAAATGTAATTTTTGACAGATACCGAATGACAGATGGTGACATTTGATTATATAATTTTTAGTCTAATTTGAAGCAAAAACGATTGCCCAAATTTAATTTTAACTAACCTCATTAATAAAAAAAAGTTCCATATGGTGCGGACTTTAATGGTGACACTGTATATAAGTTTAATTACTGAAATGGAAGGGATAGGCTTACCAGGGAATTAAACTGAAAACATTGCAGACACTGCTCTTAAACTGTTTCTGTATAATACCACTTAATCATGGTTGCTTTTCCTTAATGGAATAGCCCATATTTAGCTATCATTAAGTCGCCTTTAATGACAATGTTGTCAGTGATGCTACTTTTTGTTTTGGCAGTGCCAAATAATAATTTGCTGGTGCTTGCTGTATTACCTAAATTATGAAAATTTCGTAATTTTGCCATCACATTTAATTGAAAAGGTTAGGATTGGCTTATTATAATGTATTCAACTTGTCACATGGGTTTATTATATCGGCCTTTCCAATAAATTATAATAAAATTTTTCTCTAAAATGTACAGGGGAGCCAATATTTAGCAACCTCAAAATTTACATGTGATTTTCTATGTTCAACTAAGCCGGTTTATACAGGGCATCAGGGTATGTCGTTTGGCTAGGATTTCGAGATTATGCGCAGAATAATCCTATGTGGGCCACCCCGAGGTCGATATACTTATCTAATGTATATTTTATTTATTTTAGCACATTATTGGCTCCTTACTCATTTTATGTGTCAATGGAATAGCAATATATTTTTATAGGCATTATAATTATGTCTCTACTAAAGAAGAACTACCAGTGATTTTCAACATATTTCCAGAGATTCAGAGTTTCGTGGACAGTTGTAAATCTGGTGCAACCACAGTAGTAGGTGTAATTCCAGTGGAGGGTTTGGTATTTTAATTAAAAGTTTTAAAAATAATTTGATTTTTATCTATTTTTAAGACTGATTCGTTTCAATGTTGCTGTCGTTCGACAAATGGTAATAGATGTTGGTTATACGACGGAATACCAGTAAGTGAGGACTCGTGCAAGGATAATCTGTACCAGAAAATTGCGAACTTTATACAAGTAGGACATTATTTTCTTTCCACCTCTATGGCCATACAGGTAAATATGGAACCTGTGACTTTTCTTTGCATATTCATAGGTCCTAGACAAACGATATCCATAAACTGCAATGATATACGGGATGTCCGGTAAGTAACTCCTAATTTGTCGGGAGTATACAGAGGAAGTCAAAATAGCCCTAATTTATCATAGAAGAAAAATTCATAAAGTGACCCATAACGGAGATACAGAACCCCAAGCGATTACTTTTCTGTGGAGATTTCTAACTCTTGAACCGACTTGTATAATTTAATAAAATTTTAATAAAGAGTCATTAAACCATACTACAGTAGATGTTTTACATCGTCAGGGAAGTCAGGAACAGAGTTGCCATCACACTCATTCTCGTTGGTCCAGAATTTTGACCGGTGTCATTTGACAAAGCTAGAAACTGATTTTTTAAATACTCTGGTTATTCCTCTTCCAAAAAGGTATTCTTAATTTATTTCCATAAAACTGGCGATTTTCGAGGTAAATTGGTTTTTATGCGAAACACTCCAAAATTTACTAATGCTAAGCACAACCAGTTAAAAATAAGATACGCAGGGTATGCTGATGTGGGCTCCACGTACTTCAATACATTTTCTCAGACTTCGAATATTTTCCCGCTACACTACAAATAATATTCCGACATTATTACGGACTTTGTTTGAATGCTATTTTATTTTCGCTAGTAGTTCGTCTCTAGTATTTACTGATGTTAAATAAACTAGTTCTTCTAGATGTCCCCAGGGGTAAATGTCTAAGGGAATTAGATCTGGCCATAAAACAGGTCCACCTCAACCTATCCATTAAGGGCCAAAAACGCTTATTAAGTGTTGACGTACTATACGGTTATAATGAGGTGGAGCAGCATCATGCATGTACCACATTTGCATTCTTCTATCTATTTTGCTCCAAAAATTGTAATTTTTATTGTAATTTCTGGATAATCATTCGGAAACATAGCGTGTACTTTTTGAACATGGTACGGTCTAAGTAACTGTTCTTTTATAATTTCATCTACAACCCATTTTGTAACATTGTCTTGTGTCGCGATCTTTCTTATGATGTTTGAAGGGACAATACGTTACAATTTTAAATTCATTATTACCATTACAGCGATTATTCCCTATCTGACGATGAAAACATTTCATTACTGTCGCTACTGCTGTCATCTGCAAAATTTATAATAATAGGTTTTACCATGACTTCAACGCGTACATTTAAGTCCCACATTTTTATTTCTACGCCCTCGACATGTAATACGCACTTATGCTAATCTGCTGGTATATTCGCTATTGCCGTCTTTAACAGTTCTTTAACATCTTTTATTTTCAGCCATGTATGTAATATTGACATTCCTGTCTTTTTAGAAATTTAAAAATGTCACATTTCTGTCTTCTTACTTCCGATCCACATTTTCCATCCTAGGACGGAAAATGCATTTACATCCTAGAACGGAAAATGCGTTTCCATCCTAATACATTTCAATCCTCATTTTCTTGCCCGGTATTTTTGAGTAGGTCTTATAAAAACGGGGTAAAATAAGAACACAGGAACTATCCGATTCTTTATTTATTCATATTTTTATTTATACACGTTAATTGTTAAATTGGCATTGTTATTTATTACAGAATTTTTCAAACCCTCTTGAAGTTGAGTTTGATTTGAAATTCGTATTTCTTGCGATGCAGCTTCACTTAAAATACTTGGTAAATCAACAGTTTTAGAGGAAGATGATAACATTTTAGCAGTCTTTCGTTTGTTCTCTAGTGAGGATTCTACATATCCCTCCGCAACTTCAGTCGATTTCCATCCGCCGTGTCTTTTTAGCTGCAAAACATCAGCTCCATTATCAACCAATAAGTAGCGGCTGTTCGTCGAAAAGCATGACCCGTGAAAGCCCCTACATTTGGAAGTTTCAAGAAAGTAGCTATCTTTTGAGGAAAACTCGCGATTGAATGATATCCAATAGCCTGATTATGCAATTTTCCATTTCTCCATTGGACGAAAAACCTGAATGTTGTTTCGCAAAGTCACATATTTTTGAAAGACGTCAATCCAATTTGGGTCACTTATGATGAAGGATCTATTTATATATGTCTTCGTATCAGGAATTTCCATGACGACCTTTTCTTGCAAAACATTAACATGGGAAATTTTCATCTTTACTAGTTCATCACTCCTGCATGCTCCCGAGACTCCAACAATAAGCGCAATCTTCATACACAAAAATTCTTCAGGTGCTTTAACCAAAAAATCTCTGATGTTTTCTCTTAAAAAAACACTTGACTTTTTAGGCCGAAAGCCTACACTTTTTCGCTTCAAAAAGGTCACAAGTTTTGAATGCTTAGAAATGTCTATACCTTTTCTCTAAGTTTCAATATACTTTTTATCATACTGTAGGTATAATATATATATAAAGTGGAAGATCTTTTTTCTTTAGAGATCTCACCAAATAGACCAACAAAACGGTCTCTGATTGGTTGTTCCTCTGCTGCTGCACCACGTCTGGAATGTTTTAAAAGCTTTCTCATAACGTAGCTTACTTTTTGTAGGTAGCAGACTTTTTTCAATCTTATCAGCTGCTTCTTTCAAATCAGGCGGAGTACAGCTAATTAACTCGTCGTCACTATCGGAG
Source organism: Polydrusus tereticollis (assembly GCA_963920685.1). Taxonomy (NCBI): domain Eukaryota; kingdom Metazoa; phylum Arthropoda; class Insecta; order Coleoptera; family Curculionidae; genus Polydrusus; species Polydrusus tereticollis. The sequence continues at coordinate 13,019,497 of OY987333.1, forward strand.
AACATCTTTAATCTGTATTCTTTTTCTTAAAAAAACGCTGACTTTCAAAAAATTTTAAGCGACAACTGCTGTCAACTGGTGACAACGACTAGCAATGGAAATGAAAGGTAATAACCGGTGCGTTAAAATTTATTATTTCAAAAAAGTCTATCGTGCAAAATCATGAATATTACTATAAATATTACTTGAATCATAAATTCATGGCTGAAAATAAAATAGTATACAATCCTCGACGGAAAATTTCATTGCGGTCTCGAGACTATAGTTTATCCCGACGCTACGCGTCTCGATAAACTATAATCTCTCGACCAGGTATGAAACATTTTCCGTCTCGTATTGTAATATACTATTAATTTCAAAGACATTAGAACTAATAATTTAAAAGTTTTATTTTCACGCGCCACTTCGCCGTTTATCTGTGCCCATATAAGCTCGATTGGATTTAGTTCACAATGGTAAGGCGGTAAACGTAATATTCTAACACCTTGCTCGCGAGCCATTTCATCCTTGGTAGTTCTATAAACAGTACGGCAAGATGTCTTAGTCAATGTGGCACAAAGTTCTGCTGCATCAGTAAATGATATTCCACTGTGTGTACCTAGAATTCCTTCATACACATTTTTTACCATTGTACGCTCCCCAGGTTTTAAACGACGTCGTTTTGTAACTTGTTGGTTACTATCACTTGAAGAACTCGCCTGCATTATAATATTTGGTATTTTGAATAACCACTAAAACAACACCAAAATAATAAAACTGAATTGCTAATATCCTCTTGATTGAAACTTGTCTACGACACTGAACTTTGGTTAGAGGCGATAAGAAAGCGTGCGAGCGTTAAGTAAAACAGGTACCTTAGGGTGAAAAGGCCCTTTGAAATTTGAGTGAAATCTATTAAAACTTGGCAACATGTAATGACCTATTTATGCACAATCTTCCCACGCGGTTTGGATTGCTTTTATTTAACTTAAAAGTGGGCGAATCAATGTTAGTTATTTTCGCCGCACACCGTTAGTGGCTATATAAACAGTTTTGACAATTATTTTGAGACCGTAGTATAATATGGTTTAATAGCTCTTTATGGCCCCTATGAAATATTAAAATTTTATTAAATTATACAAGTCGGTTCAAAAGTTAGAGCCTAACAAAAAGTATCTCTGTATCTCCGTTAAAGGACACTTTAGGATTTTTTTTTCTATGACAAATTAAGGTTATTTTGACCTCCTTTGTATACTTCCCAGAAATTAGGAGGAACTTAGCGGACACCCTATATAGGTACTATTGACTTTTGTTAATTTATCTTTGCAGGCACTGGCAATAAGTTTTGGTTCTATTTTTGTAAAGTACAAGAATAAGGACAACAGGGTACAATACGTCAACAGTACTGTAACATAATATGGCTAAGAGATCACAAAAAGAATGACCGCTTATTATAAGCTGTTAACAAAATTTTTTATAACCGAATTAACATTGCTTTGTGCTTTGATTTTTTATAATAATAAATTTACCTAGGTGTTCTAAAAATTGGAATGTTTTCTTTTACCCAAATTGTACCTACACTTTCCATTGACCATTTTTGGCTTATACAAATAGGAAATACCGTCGAAACGGTGGCGGTTTGGCGGTGCGTCATGGATAAACTATCAAGAGACAACGTGACTTACAACACCCCATCTTTATCTATTATAGCGTTAAAAGTGAATAAAAACATAATAGATTGTCTCCGGGCTTGCGCAATAGGTCTAAAATTCAAGGTAAACGTGCTAGACAAAGACAAAAAATATTTCTAGAGCTGTCCATTGATGTCAAAGTCATCGTTTCTGTCAACTTTTTAAACGTTTTTATATCTTGAAATTCAATTTTATCCTATAAACTCAAGCTGGATTAAACTCGAGAAGTTGGCGAGGTTGAGGTTCCGTTGGTGTTGAAAATAGGAGTTCAATTTAAACTAAAGGGAATACTCAGTTCCATTTATAAACTCCTTCATGTGAAGCTCGAGAGGTTCGAAAAGTTCCCAGGTGATTCGAGATAACCAATTTTTATGTTCGGAGTTCGGAATATCTAACCTCACCAACTTGATCATAACTTCAACCTCACCGACTTTTCCGAGTTTATAAATCCAGCTAAAAGGTGAATTTATAAACTCGAAAAGTTGGCGAGGTTGAGGTTCAGTTGGTGTTGGAAATAGGAGTTCAATTTAAACTAAAGGGAACACTCAGTTCTATTTATACACTCGTTCATTTTGTTCATGTAAAGCTCATGTAAGGTTCGAAAACTTCCCGGGTAGTTCGAGATAATCAATTTTTATGCTCGGAATTCGGAATATCTAACCTCACAACTTGACCATAACTTCAACCTCACCAACTTTTCGAGTTTATAAATTCAGCTTTAGAGTCTTGTTTATCGAAATTTTTATCAAAATTTCGTGTTGGCGGTAAGTAATTATGGATATTTGTTGTTATTATTATTAAGTCGGAACGCTAGCCATGAAAATTTTGACGTTTATAAACTAAGACTTTGTGCCATCAGCCTATGGTGCAATCAAAAGGGGGAAGGGGGGCTATGGGGCTGCATGTTCATCATCACCAAAGCTTCAATTTTTATCTCAAATTTTCGCCTATTGCACTTTCTTTTCAATGATTTTAAATTAGGTTACCTTCATCAGGCCCAATTTAGAAAGCCATCAAAAACGTCAAACTTCTGAACTACTTAACCGTACTTGCATTGTTTGGCAGCCTAGCTCTGATCATATTAAATTTAAATACACAAAGATTTTTTGACAAATTTTATTAATATATACTACTTTGTTTTAACTAAGTTCAACTAGAAGGTCACTTTAGATTAATGTTCATTAGATCGAATTTACATATACAAAATGTGCGAAACAACTAAACATGTTTACCCTAATTTGCACAGTCTCGCGGTAATAATGTCAAATTACCCCCCAGAAATTTATTAATTTTTTGTGAAAATCTGTAGTCTTAGGTATGTTATGTTAAATTAAAGGCTTAATAAGAAAAATATAATGGTGTCTTTTATTTAGGATGTGTGATTGCCGGATTGATGAAACGAAAATGTTATTTCAATGTGAAATAATCTTTATTCGTTATGCCCAGCTTTACGTCAATTTTTGACAATAGCGTCATAGAAATTATTTGCTGGTATTTGCTGTATTACCTAAACAATGAAAATTTAGTAATTTTGCCAATTTTTCTCTAAAAGTACAGGGGAGCCAATATTTTGCCACCTCAAAATTTACATGGGATTTCCTATGTTTAACTAAGCCGGTATATTAAACACAATAGGGGACCGAGGACAGATCACTGTGGCACTCCTAATTTCCAATTGATTGGAATATTTATTATTAAAACCTACAGTTTGGAACCGTCCAACCAAATATGATTCAAGCCACTCCAATGCTCTTGCCCTTATTCCATACTTTTTGAGCTTGAACAACAGAACTTTGTGATTAACACAGTCGAATGCCTTCGACAAATCGCAGAATACTGGCGCGGCTGCCTCACTATCATTAAGATTCAAGTATAAGTTTTCAAGAAATGAAAAGATGGCGTTTTTTGTGCTTCTTGATTCCTGAAAACCAAATTGCTCTTCGCAAATTAAGTTATATTTATGTAAAAAAGGAAAGTAGCCGATTCTTTACCAATTTTTCTATTATTTTTGAAAGAGTAGGCAGTAAAGATATTGGTCTAACATTGAAAGGACAATTAGAGTAGTCTCTTTTATATAAGGGTAGTACAGTTGCTATTTTTAAACACGTTGGGAAAATGCCTGATACCAATGAGCTTATCCCATCCTGTGGCGTTTTTATTATTTATGACAGAAGGCTTTTAATTTCGTCAATATTTGTGGGTGCTAGAAAAAACGACTGGGAAACATAAATATTTTTTAAAAACTGTCCAAAATCGTGGTTTGAATTTATTTTAGAACTTAGATTTTTAGCCAAGGAACAATAATATTCTTTTTGACAATCTAAATCCGAGTTCACACATGTGGTTGTGTTTTTACCTCTTAAATTGTTAACAATTTTCCAAACCTGCTTTTGTTTACTAAAATTAAAGAAATAGTCGATGCTTTCAGTGGAGTCAATGTAATGTAAATTAAGCAATGCAGTCTTCCTCCACAGTTTATTAAACGGTGGAAGAAGACTGGATTCATCGGACAGATGAGGTTCATAAATTTCTTGAGAACATCCCAATCGTGACCTTAAAGGAATTGCGACAAATTCAAATTTAAAATGTTTGTGTGATTGTGAAGAAATATATGTGGACGGGACGTTCGGTTACTGCCCATGTACGGAAAAATAATATCTATGTTCCACTGACTTTTTGCTTGTTGAAGAATAAACACGAAAATGTATATGCCCAGATGTTCCTTCTCCTTCGAATAAGCTGCAACAACGCGGAGTTTGGAATCGAAAATACGCTTTAGTAGATTTTGGAAAAGCTATACATTTGGGGTTAATGAAAATTTTTTCATATACTACCATCGTCGGCTGCATATTGGAAATTTCGAATTTCTACAAAGATGACAAATTTTCAGAAGGAAAATGAATGAAACAAGTATTTGGACTTACATTTCCCGATCCCTGTGAAGTGAGTGATGCCTTTACTTTTGATTTTATGGTGGATTTACCCGATAGTGAAAAAATGACACAATTTACTGACTATTTAATAGACAATTATATTATATAAGCGAGGACTCAAAATTGTCACCCCATATTTCGGCTTCCAACCAACAGTGCGTCAATAGGTAGAACCACCAATATGTGCGAGTCTTTTCACTCTAAATTCAATTATCTTTTTTGTTCTTCTCATCCAAACGTCAATGTATTTCTTGAAATTCTAAAATCGGTCCAAATTGATACGTATGTAAAAATATACGGTATTTATATGAACGAGGATTTTATTGCCTTAAAAATTGAGCAATACAAAATTACAAGATACGACTCTATAAAATGTATTTTATACAAGTACAACAGTTTTATGATAAAGGAAGTCCTATAAAATAGTTGTGTACAAAGATAGGCAAATAAAGCTTATAGTTCATATAGATGCGAATTACGAATTGCGAATACGAAATTCGCATCCGAAAAATTACCTCTACGGTTCCATCTCACATAGAGGCGAATTTTGTTGGTGTTTCAAGGATATTTTAGTGTTTTGAGTTTTCAACATTTCGAACGGCTGACAAAACTTTGGCCGAACGAAACTACATAATCTCAAGCCTCGACGTAAATTTTTAATTCGTTTTACTGTGATTTCTGCGTTTTCATTATGATTATAATACGCCACTGACACAAAGATACCAATTTTTACATTTCTTTATCGGCTGGTTGGATGCAATGCAACTGTTGTTTCTTTATATTTGGTAAACTTATACTACTTATCGCCCTTAAAATTGGCAGGCCAAGGAGATGTTCCTTAAAGCCGTATTACAGTCACGCAACTAATTGCAGCAATAAATGGCAAGGTCAAAGTATTGCATGAAAGAAAGTTGCACAATGTAAAACAGCGTGCAAGTCCATGCAACTTTTTCTTAATTTGCAACAAACCTTCTAACCTCAAACTTGTTATTGTTATTGTTTTATTTTGTGATTTTCTGGTGTTTGTGAAATATTTTGTGTTTGAAATGAAATAAATAAACAAAATAAATAAATTAAAGCGGAAAAAAGTACTCACTGCATCATTATACACCATTAATACTATTGGTAACACAAAAGTAACTACTTTTCCCCCAGACTTGCACGAGCAATGCAATAAATATCGCGCCAGACCGATAAAATTTTCGTGCAACTTAGTTGCACCAAGGGATCAGCTAAGCTTCGACTGCGCATGCCTTTGGGCAATTCTTATTGCGTCTTGCATGGACTTGCATCGAGTTGCGTGACTGTAATACGGCTTTTAAAAATATCAGTTGACGCCCGTTTTTTTTGCCAACCTGTATAGGCAACCCATGCAGTGTTTCTGGAGAACGGATTTTAAATTTTTAAAGAAAATATACAGAACGGTAAATTAATTTACCTTTTTCTAGATGGCGATGCTTCCAAAACTGTAGGAATTCCACATGACTAATACTATTATAAATACTAACAAAGAAAAATTAACAATATGCCAATATGCTAAATTATTGTGGTAAAATACAAATATAAGTTTTAAAAATGAATGTAATTTATCTGGCTTTCATAATTTTTATATATAGTGAATTTCCAAATATGTCGACCGACGAATATTCTGTTCCAAACGGTACGTATTTTTTCATATAACTCTATATTTGCGAGAGTTGTTGCCTTTCAGAAATTTTGTTAAATTTATGGTCAACAACTTTTTAGATATCTATTTTGGCGTAAATTACTATGCACGTCAAGAAAATGTGGGGTTTCAAATTGAGGAAGCAAGAAGTCAGAAATTCAGAGAACCATCATTGATAATTCGCTTGCGAATCCTTACCATATTTTGTGATACCATGTTAATGGTAAATGAAAAGTGGAATTAGTAAAAGTAAAACGGTAGGTATCTAAGTTCACAAAGTATTATTTTTTAGGGTTGCGGCATAAGCTTCTGTATCGCCGGATGTCTCACCTTAACAAAATACTTTGATGTTGTTAAAGTTTTAAATATCCAACAACACCTAGGAGAAGCCTTTACTATCTTGGGTTGTATCTATTGCATTTTGGCTATTTTGGGCATATTGGGTGCTGGAAGACATAAGGCATGCCTTCTAACCATGGTAGGTATTTTTTGGAAAGGTATATGTTGTCCAGGGTAGTTCAGTAGCACCACAAAAAATTTGACTACCTAGCTTTAATTTTCACAGGTACTACTCAAGGATCATGTTTGAATGTCCTTTAAATGAGATTTATCGAAAGATCAAAAAAACGTCCTCAAAGTACGCAACGGAATCTTGAAAGGTATCCTTAGATAAAAGATAAAAGTGAATTAAAAATTGAACTGTCAAGTTCTAAAGCTTTTTTGATCGAATGCTACTTCAGAAATGACAAAAGGGTTTATTAAATACGGAATGCCATTCAGGATTTTCAAACAGAATTTCCACACATAGTCATCATGGAGTTCGACCAGTATCGCCAAGGGTTTACTAGATCTGTGGCTTTGTTTACAGAAATAGGAAGTGTAAATAGAAAGGAAGATAGTGGGAGACCCAACGTTAGTACTGCCCAAAAGGTAAAAGCATGGATCCTATGGAAGCTGCAATAGAATCCTGAAATGTGACCGACATATGCATGTTCATCGTCTAAGCTCAGTCGCAGAATTGTTACCAAACGACAATTTGCAGTTAATGCAATTTTCAGAATGGTTTATGGATAATTTACATTGTAGTGAACACGTCTTTGGAAACACTGTTTTACCTCTTTCATTCTTAGCAAATGAGACAGTTGCAGTTATGAAAATCCACATTTCTTTGTAGAGAAGCCTCTGCATTCGTTGGCGTGTTGAAAGAACGAATCGTTAGTCCTAAGACGCCAGTTTGGTGGCCACCACAGTCCTGCCACTTCTCCTTATGGCCACGCATTAAAAACTCGGTTTTAAAAACTGCCAACGAAAATTTAGAAGACCTAGGCTAGAATTACAAATACGTTTAAGAAAACTAGCAATTTTCCCCAAGAGGTCAATGTTTTCGATTCTGTAAAAAGAAGAATGAGGGCATGCTTGGAAAGTTTACATTTTTTTTTACTACCAGCAAGTGAACGGACAATATTTTTAACACCTTTTAAAGTGTGATCCATTTTATTAAAGATATTTTTGAATTCTAGCAAATCTTTTATTCGCTTTGTGTAAATAACGGTCAAAGATGGAATGGTTCTTTAAAAGTCTGAGAAAAAAATATGGGGTTTTCATTAAAACAAAAAGTTTTCCATTTTAAGTATTTCTTGGCGTCTAGCTCCCATGTATACGCGTGCTTTAGTTCATAAAATGCGCACTAAAAAATAATAGTTCACGTGTTCGAGCGATTTTTAGAAAAATCTGCCAAAGTGACAATACAGAATTTACTCCAGGTTCGATGTTCTCACTGTATATCTGATTATGTGATAATATTTTATTTATTTTAGCACAATATTGGATTGTTACTTATTTTATGCGCCAATGGAATGGCAATGTATCTCTATCTGCGTTATATCTATGTTTATACTAAAAAAGAGATACCAGAAATGTTTAAACTATTTCCAGGCATTAAAAGTTTCTTGGAAACTTTCGACGGATATTATGTTAGTACAGTATTTTCATTATTTTAAATTTATTTGACATCGATAGAAATTTCAAAATAAATTTGTTTTTTTATCTATTTTTAAGTTTACTTCGGTTCAATGTTGCTGCAACTCAATAGATGGTAACAGATGTTGGTTTCACAACGGAATACCAGTAAATGAGGACTCATGCAAAGTCAATCTGTACCAGAAAATTGAGAACTTTATGCAAATAGGACTATATTTTCTTTCCACCTCTATGGCCATACAGGTAAATATTTAACCAGCGACTTTTCTTGGAAGCTTCAGGGGGGCTCTTTAAGGTCCTGGGCAAGCGATATCCTACATCTTGGTGAAACATCCACAAGATTTAGTGGAATTTACTGTCACGTTTATTTCTTGCATAAGTTCCTGCATGAAAAACCCAGTCAGGCGCGTGTACAAGGAGGGGAATGAAGCCCCCCCAAGATCAAGAGCTGTATATGTGCCTGGCTATAATGCATCGACATATCCGATTGGTTTTAATAAATATTCTTTACAGGCACTGGCGATGACTTTTGGATATTTTGTTGTATCGTGCAAAAATAGGTACAACAGGACCTCACTCAAGGAGGCCCTTAAAGATTAATACGTGAAAAATAAGAAAATGTTTTATATTTAGTTATTTTATAAATTAAGGCTTCTTGTACCAGATGCAACCGAATAAACGTCTTGTTTTCTTTCTTTGCTTTTTTTTAAATATTAAATTGAAGGTATGGAATGAAAATATTATCTTATTACATTTTACAATGGACTTTCTTCACTTTTACAGTATTATTCGAGACAAATACAAAATTTTAAATGGGCATCTATTCAACAGAATTGTTTTATATTTCAGATGCCATTTTCCGTATGAAACTTACCAATCATGACGCAACTTTAGATTTTTAAATGAAACATCCCGCATATTTCTTGTATTTTAAGGTCTACGTAGATAAAAATTACACGAAAATATAAAATACCTAAACTTAGTTTAAGACTAAATGCTAACACGTGTCCTTATAAATATGAAAATACAAATGCTCTATAGTCTATAAATGTGTACTACTTGAAGCTATATACAATTTCAACGTAGTATTAAAAGCGTCCAGGGAACAAGAAAAAATATGAATCTCTGATAGATCACATAAATTATCATATGTTTTTAGGCATCTATTGAAAGGAGAATTTAGGTAATAATTAGTAATTTTAAAAGGTAAATAATCAATAGTAAACGAATGTTTATAGCGGGGGAATTATTTCTACATCTAAAGTTAATACAGACTGTTTTTTGGACATTTAGTATCAGATTATTTCTGTCCCACCAGTCTATGAAGTCTCTAATCACACATTCTATCCGCCCTTGGATCACCACAGAGGTGTCATCAGCGAACATGACGACATCGCCATTATTTATGTATTTAACTGTATTATTAATAAAGATTTAAAAAATAATGGTTCCAGCATGTAACACTCCATAAAGATCAGAAACACCACAATCAATTTGCACACAGAATTTTCTGTCAGCAAGGTATGGGGACATAAGGTCAAACATTCGTCCTCCAATGCCATTGGCATAAAGCTTTTCAATATAGTTATCTATGTATTAAGGGCATTATAAAGATGTTTATGCCTCCAAGGGCAACAATCTTGGTGCCCTCGTTGCCCGAGAGTATAGACATCAAGTAATGTTCGTTGTACATACAATATTTTATGTCCTACTTCAGATAACTCCAAGTTAAATTAAAAGAAAATTTAAAATCACGAAAGGTTTTTAACCTAGATAGTTGCTAAATAAACAAAGGCAATAAGTGTTCATTGTTGTGCTGTGTCAAAGTCAAAACTGAAATTCATAAAAAATAATGGATTTTCCGTTTATTCCGGACAGAATTGCTGCGAATGCTGCCAAAGCTTTGGATAATCTTGTCCCAAAGAAGTCTAAAGACGCCTATGATAAGGAATATCAAAGGTTTGGGGATTGGATGAAAAATAATGATGTAAAAATTATCAACGAGACGGTGCTACTCGGATATTTCCAGGAATTGGTATGTTAAAATTGCTGTTGTAAATTATATTAAAATACTAATTATGTATATCGATTATAGTCTGGAACATTCACTCCTAATTCCCTATGGACGAAATATTCAATGTTAAAGTTAATAGTTAATAAAAATATAGACATTGCAAAATATTGCAAGTTAGGCCAGCATCTAAAGCAAGCATCCAAAGGATATGAAGCGAAGAAATCGAAAATTTTGACTCGAGAAGATGTGCTGAAATTCATCCGTGAAGCTCCCAATGAAACTTTTTTGATGTACAAAGTGGCTCTGTTATTCGGTGTATTTGGTGGGTGCCGCCGCCAAGAGCTAGTTAATTTGTTGGTTGAACATATAGAAGATAGAGGATCCGTAGTAATAGTTAATATTCCCGATACAAAGACCGATAAAAAGCGTGTCTGCACAATTATTGATGAGAAGGAGATGGGTTTTTTAAAGCTACTGAGAACTTATTGATCTTTACGCCCGACGAACTGCAACATCAATAGATTCTTTTTGTGTTACCGTAACGGTCGTTGTTTTTCACAACCAGTTGGAAAGAACACCATAGGCAAGATTCCTTCCATTATTGCAAAATACCTGGTTCTAAGCGATGCGGACAAATATACTGGTCATTGTTTGCGCAGAACCTCTGCAACTTTGTTGGCGGACGCGGGGGCAAACATGACCACATTGAAAATACATGGCGGTTGGAAAAGTTCAGCTGTGGTTGAGGAATGTTTGGAAGACAGTATGTCTTCTAAAAACAAAATTTCGAAATTGATAGCTGGAGTACCATCAACGAGACCATCAACATCAAAAAACGTTCAATCATCGTCAATTTCAATCACGAAATAATAGAAAACATTGACTTATGAAAAGGCGGCAGATTCGTTTTTACTGGGTCTTTTCATAACTGTTCATTTAATATAAATGATAAATAAGTTTTTTATTCAATAGATGTAGCCGTTACTTGATGAAGATCCATTATAGAAACTTGATAGGAAAAAATACAAAATGTATAAATCTTCACTTATATTATTTATTGCACCCTATAACAATTGTTTCGACACACAATGTCTTCGTCGGATAGTAGAAACTGAATGCCATGGCAATCTTCAGTTTCTACTATCCGACGAAGACACTGTGTGTCGAAACAATTGTTATAGTGTGCAATAAATAACACAAGTGAAGATTTATACATTTTTTATTTTTTCCTATCAAGTTTCAATAAGTTTTTTTGTTAATAAAAAGTGGTTACTTTGATTTTTCCTATTTATTTCTCTTAATGCCCGATGTCATTAGAAGCTTCCTTAATGCCCTAGGGTATTATATACCATTTAAAGTGTTTGGTAATTATGGTATTATGAAACAATAATATTCAAGTAGTATAGGCTGAGACACAATCAAAAACTTAAGGAATAAGAAATAAGATTTATGATATAAGAATTAAGATTTAAGAACGAACATATGTTGTCCTATGTAAACAACGCACAATGAAATTTTTAAAATTGAGGAATAAGATTTAAGCTTTAAAAAACCGACTTGTTGGTTTTAAGAAATAAGGAATAGGAAATCAGCCAATCAGAAGTCAGCATGTTTGTTAGGTTTGAATTTTGACAATTTAATAACCTCAAAATTGTATTTTCGTTTCTTAACGTAATAATAAAACGCTGCCGACATTGCAAACACTATTGAAAAGAGTTAAGGACTTTTTTGGCAAGCCTTTCATATTTTTTAAAAGTATAGGTGAGCTTGTCGAAGTTGTAAAAATAGTTTTTATTTGTAAACAAAAAAGTGGAGTTAGGACAATAGTTTTGACTTTAAAAATCGCGCCGTTTGTAAGGAACCGGATTGGTTAAATTTAGGTACTAAAATTTTAATTCTCTCTTGTACTCCTATTCCTTAACACCTAAATCTTAAATCCTATTCTTTATTCCTTAAGTTTTCGATTGTGTCTCAGCCTTATGAAATGTATGTCCAAGCTGTCGAATGCTGTCGAATGCCCGCAACGTACCGGCCTGCATCGATTGACACATGTTCTGTCATCTTTTTCATAAAGTGGTATGACCTTCCCAATCTTGAGTTGATCAGGAAAACTGCTAACGTCAAACGATAGGTTTATTAGGTATGCCAAGGGCTCAGCAATTGATGTAGTTATACTTTTTCCAAAGTCAGTTTGATGAATAAAAAACTCGACAAAAAAGCTTCGACCGGGCTTCAAACGGACCGGCATCATAATCGGGGTTTGTCAGATCTTTTTTTTTTTAAGTTTCTTTAAGTTTTTATAATTAAAAATGTTCTTTTATATCAGTATTCAATTGATAGTCAGTAAGCTAGTTTGCAAATGTAGGTACTTTGAACCAAGGAATTTTCAATGTCAAGGAAAAAAAAAGAACAAGCCATTTATGAATATTACAATAATTTTTAGTAGCAATTTGAAACAACTATACCCAACTCTGCTCTTAGGTTATTTCTTTCAATATTTGGGCGTGGCCCCTGGTTTACATACGTTATTTGATGCGCTATATACACATACGTGTTTCCGTTTCAATTAAGTAGGTGGTAAATAAAAGATTTTCTGCTCCTTTTTGCGTCAACCTGTCTAGACCAAAACTTTAAATCATGTAAAAAATTAAAATAATATATTACCATGTTCCAGTATTTCTGGAGAAATGATTTTAAATTTTTAAAAATATTCCAGAACGTTAACTAATTTATCTTTTCCCAGATCTTGATGCTTGATGTCGTGGGTATTTTACATGACTAACATTATATAAATAACAAAGAAAAACTAGCAAATATGTAAAAATTATTGCGGCAAAATACTAATTTAATTTTTATTTGATATTCATATTTAAAGGCTTAGTCAAAACTTTACTTCACAGTGAATTCCCAAATATGTCTACTCACGAATATTTTGTTCCAAATGGTATGTATTTTTTAATATAACTTTATATTTTTAATGTAGGAAATGGTGTTAAATTTAAAACTAAACAACGTTTTAGAAATCTTTTTTGGAATAAATAACTATAGACGCCAATCTAAAGCAAAGAAAAGTCAGAAATTTAAAGAACCATTAATGATAAGATACTTGCGAGTCCTTACCATACTTTGTGATACTATGTTAATGGTAAATGAGGAGTTGAATTATTAAAACCAAAACAGTAGGTACTCTTGCCTAAGGTCATAATGTATCACTGCTGCTTTTTTCTAGGGTTGCGGCATATGCCTCTGTATTGGCGGATGCTTCATCTTTAAACAACGCTTCGATCTTGTTAAAGTTCTAAACGCCCACCAAGAACTAGGAGAGGCCTTTACTATCTTGGGTTGTATCTATTGTATTTTAGCCACGTTCGGTATTTTAGGTGCTGGAATACATAAGGAATGCTTTCTAAACATGGTTAGTATGTTTCAGAAACGTAGCCATCTGCCATTTTTTTATTCAGTACCTACTGTACAGTAGGGAGGATCGAAAATATCAATTTTAGAAATCCCAACTCCTATAATGCCCACTGGTAAGTCGTTAAACATGGTAAAGTTTCAGTGCAATTGATTAATGTTTAACGGTTCCCCACGACTTCGAAGTTGAATGCCGTTGGGCTTATAGCACTGTGCGGCCTAATTTGCTTCAGTAGCGAGCTGTAGTCCTTTCCCTGAAGCTTCAGGTCAGTAAAAATCTGCTTTAGTTGTAATATTGTTCTACTTTTACTCTATTTCAATACAGAGAATTGAAGCAAATACAAGATATTGATGTTTCAAAATAAATGCATAGTTCTGACTACGCATTTCTATATGATTTGACAATGATCGTTAATTTAACTATTTATTAGGTTGTCTCATTGCGGTAGCTAAATTTACGTTAAATTATGTAAATTATTGTTTTGCAAAATTGTGAAATATACTCAAAAAAGGATAAGAATTTTATAATACTTATATGTATAAAAGAGAAATACTTAGAATAAGTTGGAAAATGTAAAAATTTAAAGAGGATATAACGTGCTTTATTTAAAAAAAGATTCTTGGTATCCACCCACCCCAGTCAAGCGACTTTTCCTGTAAGCCTAAAAATTTATTAAAATAAAAACTTTTCTGGGTAAAATTTTTACGCTATTATATTACTATTTGGTATAGATTATGTGATAAGGTGAAGTACTACAGTCTATTTCAGAAAGGCGTAGAGTAATAAAATGGGAAATTCCGTCCAGTTCGGCTCAATTTCGGTGTCGGTCATAGGCGCAGGGAAATTTTGTGCATTAAATTATTTATGATAACTGACCACAAATTTTAGAGAATTAGGTTAACGTGTATTAAGATAAAATAGTACTGTTTGTAATATTAAAATTTTAAGTAACTGTGTAAGAGGATTAGAAAAGGTATGTTTTCTGGCCTAAAGTGTCAAAATCGAAATATTGTGTAGGGATTAGTTAGGTAGTAGATTATAAAGTTACGTTTTGCGTTTAACCGGTACCATTTAACAGGTACCGAGTTTGGCTCTGGCCTCTTTGGCTGGATCATATAAAAAGGTGGTAATTTGGAATAAACTTCATATACCGTGTGTATGTATGACCTTAATAAGTATATTTGTTTAGTTTAACGCATCAGTATTTGCTGTTCAGCCGTATATAGTGTTCACAGTATTATAAGATTAATAATAAAATGGCGACATTCACACCAACAAAAAGATGTTCCAATAATTCTCCACTATCAGTGAGTGAAAAAGTTATTATTTTAAATGTACATGATTGCATAAAATACGATTATCCAAATTTTACTGTACAAGAAACTGTCGACCGATGTTCCCGAATGACTGGAGTTGGAAAGTCCACCGTTTTTAAATTATTGCGGGAGAGAAAAACAGCAGGTCAAGTGGAACCTTCCAAGAAAAGTCCAGGCAGATCAGTAGAAGTCCTTGATGAAGACATCAAAAGTGTAGTTCGAAGAAAAGTTCACTCATTTTATTTTAAAAAAAGAAATACCCACCCTAGATAAGATTCTAATGGAGCTTGGCCAGAATAACAGTATTCCGTTTATTACTAGAAAACATTTATGGACAACTTTAAAAAATATGTGTTTTGTCTGACCGTAAATCACTTTTACTGGAAAGCGATGAAATTGTTTGCTGGCGATGAAAATACTTGAGAAGTATGAAGCAGTACCTACAGAAGAGAGCAGAAGAATATATTTTATCTTGATGAGACGTGGATTAATGAAGGTTATATAATACCAAAATTGTGGCAAGACAAAAATATAACCAGTGCTCGCCAAGCTTTCATGGAAGGCCTGTCAACAAGTATTAAGGTGCCTTCAGGTAAAGGGAAGAGGCTTATTAATAATCGTCCATTTTGGAAGCGAAGAGGGATTTTTAAAAGAAGGTTTGCTAACCTTTCAGTCGTTCAATATGGGAGATTACCACGAGGACATGAATTCGAATGTTTTTGTGAAATGATAAAATATCTTCCAGCTGACTCAGAAGTAGTTATGGATAACGCAAGCTATCATTCACGACGCACAGAGAAGACTCCAACTTAATCTTGGAGAAAACAAGAAATTATCGACTGGTTAACCACCAAAAGTATTGAATTTAAAGATAATTTAATAAAGAAGGAGCTATTAGCTATAGCAAATTTACACAAACATCGTTTTAGTGCTGCGCACACCGCCATATCATTGCGAACTAAATCCAATAGAACTTATATAGGCGCAAGTGAAAGGATTTATAGCAAGACACAACACGACATTCAAAATAAAAGACGTTAAGCTACTGTTTGATGAAGCCATTAAGGAAGTGATACCAGAGAACTGGCGAAAAGCAGTCCATCATGTCATTAAAGAAGAGGAGAAAAGGTGGGATCTTGACCACCTGATCGATCGGACCGTCGACCCGTTAATTATAACGTCAAGAGGAGATAACAGTTCCTCAGATGACGAAGAATATTATGATTTTTTATAATTTAATTTCTGTATAATGTATTTTTTGTATTTTGTATTTTTTTTTAAATGTTTAATAAAAAATAAGTGTACCTAATACTATGTACATAATGCCTAATTTTTATTCTGTTCAAATAAAATTCTTTTCTTTTTACGAATATCCTACCCGCACGCCGCCTTTGTCACACCATTTTCAGTTTTTGTGAATGAATAACAATAGGCAAAACCCATAAATTGACCCAAACCCGGGTGGTACTACCTGCACTTGATGAAAAGAAAGAATTTTGCAATGAAATTAATGCCAAATTATGAAAGTGGCTTTGGGTCACTCTGTAGTCCCTTTGCATACCTAATGAACTTTTATTACTCTACACCTTTCTGAAATAGACTATACTTATATTTATTTACATGTATAATGTTATTTTACATCTAGTTCTGTTTCGCTGTCGCTATCCTCATTTGAATTAATTATAATCGGTTTAATTGTATCATGCAAAGTAACATAAGAATTTTCTACAGTAATTACATGATTTATTGAATTTTTCCAACCACCTGGAGGAATATCATTAACATATTTTTTTACTAATTCTACAACACTATAACTTAAAGTCGGAGAAGTATTTTCTGACCTAATAAGGTGGGAGCCGTAGCACAGCATGTGCCATTTCCTCTGCCAATGCGTCACAAATATATACTTCTTTTTATACAGAATGCCTTTAAAACTTCTAAAAAATCACTTTTTTTGTAACATTCTTCAAAATATATATCGTTCGCCGCCACGTAGTTTTGAATCTCCAATTTCTTATTACTTGAACCTGGAGCCTTATATAATGGGCGACTGTGATAGCTCGCATTGTCCATTACTATCGCCATTCTTCAAAAAGTTCTGCCGTTTTATCTTCATGGTAGTCCACGCAGGAGTCTTTAATATTCTTACAGAATGCCCCAAGGCATTTGGGACCCAAACGCTTTCTGACCCGGCATGTAAAATGATAATTATTTTCCCTTTATTTGGTGGAGCTCTTGTTTTACACTTGCCGGAAGAATCGGACCATCCTTTGGATGTTGTGTCATGCGTGTCAAACCATGTCTCATCGAGGTAAATTATTGGACGATTTTCAGAACGATATTTTTTTAATCGCTGGGATTTCATAAGTACCTAATTTATGTCAATTGTGCGATATCTGAAGCCCATTTTAAATAAAACTCACCAGAGGCTAGTGATGCTACAGGTTATTTGGGTTTCGTTATTAGTAACCCGTTGCTTCCGAGTTTCTAATGTAGGTATGCGTTGCTCTTCGTACGTGGTGTAAACTTTCCGCCTAATCAAGTGCTTGTCGGCTTCGTTGAATCATTTAATGAAACCGGCATCTTCACGCTTCTTTCCTGGTATGATGGGATTTCACACGATTCTTTTCGCTGTAGTTAGAGGTATTTTAGTCAAGTTATTAGTTTCACTCGCAATAGCACTAGCGTTAAGTTCCCTGTTAAGTAAACAGTTTTAAAAATGTTCCTAGCATCAAGAGATAAATGCTTTTTCTTCACCGGAAGATCTGAAGAAGCTCTGTCAATATTTTTCCACGGACGCCACATAATGCTGTTTTATACGTATAATATAATATTTTGTAAAATGATAATGCAATACAACTAAACACACACTGACATTGAATCTCTCAAAATGCCTGCTATAGGGGAATAGGAGTAAATTCCCCGAAAATAAAATCTAGGAATTTACGGGTATTTACGACCGTCCTTGGCACCCATTTTATTGCGGTCATCAAATCAGAACCATTTTTCGTGAAAAAACTTTACCGGCTCATGACTTTTGAAATATTATGTATCTGATGTTTATTTTATTTATTTAAGCACAATATTGGCTGGTTACTTATTTTATTCGCCAATGGAATCGCAATATATTTTTATCTGCATTATATCCATGTCTATACTAAAGAAGAGCTACCAGAGATTTTTAAACTGTTTCCAGAGATTCAGAGTTTCCTGGACAGTTGTAAATCTACTTTAAACAAACAGGTAGGTGTACTTCTAGTGGTATTTTCGTTATTTTAAATTTGTATCGATTTCAAAATAACTCGAATTTTATCTATTTTAAGATTGATTCATTTCAATGTTGCTGCAGTTCGGTAAATGGTGATAGATGCTGGTTATACAGAGGGATACCAGTCAAAGAGCAAGTATGCAAAGACAATATATACCAGAAAGTTGAGGACTTTCTGCAAATAGTGCAATATTTTGTTCCCTCCTCTATGACTATACAGGTAAATATAAAACCAGCGACTTTTCTTGGAAGGCTCAAATTTGGCACGGAGGCTTTTTATATTATTTATAATTATTATTATTAACAATCCTAGGCAAGCGATATCCTGAAATTTGGGAAATATCCACAAGATTTACTGAAATTTAGGCTGTCCTTATTTCTTCTATTCTTTCTTAAAGATGTCCGATTGGCTTTTGTTAATTAATTTTTGCAGGCCCTGGCGATGACTTTTGGTTATTTGGTTGTATCCTGCAAAAATAGGTACAACAGAATCTCACTCAAAGAGGCCCTTAAAGTTTAATAAATTGAACAATTGATGGAAGAAGAATGTATAATATTTAGTAATTTTATACCTATTTACTTATTTAGTTACTATGTTTTTAAAAGCGTCTTATAAAGGAATAAACGTCTTGCCCCTTTATTCGTTTTCTTTATAAATATTTCTAAAGTGTGGATGCCATCTCATGTTGGTAACGTCGGAAATGGAAAAGCAAACCAAGCTGCCAAAGAAGCTTTGGTTTTGGACCTGCCACCGAAGAAATTCAGCTGCGGAAAGATATTAGGAACTTAAATAAAAAGAACAGTTATGGAAAGATGGCAAAATCTTTGGAATCAGTTCAACACGAAGTAGTCGAAATTAAACTTAAACTTATACACAGACTGAAAATAGGGCATATAACATGGAGATTTACCTCTTTGTGCCTACTATAACAGATGCCTGTCAGCACAATATCCGTTCTCAGTTAGGCCTAGCGAATTGCAATACGATTCTTATTTTTATGACTTTAGGAGGGCTGATTATATACAGTTGAATAGTAGTTTTTTTCCCTCAGTTGATTGGGACAGTGCTCTGGGGTCTATTGCAGATATAAATGAAGCAAAAAGTGTTTTTGACGAACTGTTGCTCTGTGGAATCAGCTAGTTTGTTCCTGTTTGCCGCTTGAAAAATCCGAAATTTCCGAAATGTTATTCAAATGAACTTAAAAATTTAATTTTTGAAAAAAAGAAATGTCACAAAAAGTACAAACAAACCAATTCGTGGAGTTAGTATGAAAATTATGCATTGCTAAGATCTAAAGTGAATATTGTAAAACAAAGTTGTTACCTAGAATATATAAATAATGTCGATAACAAGTTAAATGATAATGTAAGAGAATTTTGGAACTTTGTAAACTCGCGAAGAGGAACAACTGTATCCCAAACTACAGTAAAACCTCCCTTAACGTACACCTCTTAATAGCGGACACCTCACTTAACGGACACTTTCATTGGTGCAAAAACCATTTCTATTGTAAACCTGTATAAAAAAACACCTCCCAATAGCGGACACTCTATATAGCGGACGCGGACACTTTCTTAAAAACTTCCCTATCTAAAATACATGTATTTTTACCTCCCTATAACGGACACCCCGTAGAATGTTAAATTGTTTATCTCTAGTTATGGTAATTTAAAACGTCTATCGACAACCGACACGGTAATTACTTAATATACGCTTTTATTAGGTAGGTACCTTTTTTTCTGGGTTTTCCGTTTCTGTAAAATGGATTATACCCCGTAAATGGTGTCATAAACATTAATTATGATCTTACTGCGCTATTCAAAGAAAACATTAGCATAAAGGGCCTTTTTGAAATCCTGGTTTAGTTATTGTTATTCATTTGATATTAAAACTTTGTGTCTTTAAGTCTGAAAATATGTCGTTAAAGAGAAAACGTTTGTCTTTGAAGGAAAAAAATGAAATAATAATGGAAAGTGAAAGTTATGGGGCAAGTGTCAGAAAACTAGCTGAAAAGTTCAGTGTGGGAAAAACACAAATTTCGGAAATAATAAAAAACAAGACCGAGCTAAAAAAGCTGTTTGCAGAAGGCGGAAATGAAGAGCAAAAACGGAAGTTTCCCAAGACTAGTGCATTAACAGTTGATGAGGTAGTTTTTAACTGGTTTTGTAAAGCAAGAAACAAAAACATTCCAATATCTGGGCCTGTAATAAAACAAAAAGCTTCTGAGGTCGCAGAAAATCTGAAAATTTTAAGGCTTCAAATGGCTGGTTGGAAAAATTTTGTCAAAGACACACGATAACGTTTAAAACTCTCTGTGGTGAATCAGCTGACGTAAATTTGGAAGATGTAGAAGCCTGGAAATTAAAACTTCCAATAATTCTTAAAACATTTGCACCAAAAGACATTTACAATGTCGACGAAACAGGTCTCTATTATGCTGCCATGCCAAACAAAACTTTTGCAGAAAAAAGCGACAAATGTCTAGGAAGAAAGGTCCCAAAACAGAGATTAACCATCTTATTCTGTGCAAATATGGAGGGAGAAAAAGAAGAACCCCTTATAATTGGTAAAAGTAAAAACCCAAGATGTTTTAAAGGATCTAATGTTGAGAAATTACCTTTGAAGTGGACATCTAATAAAAAAGCCTGGATGAACACAGACATTATGACAACTTGCAAGAATTCGAAAAAAAAATTCTATTTTTAGACAATGCCACTTCACATCCAAAGATAACATTAAAAAATGTTCAGATTATTTTTCTGCCTCCGAATACAACATCCCACTGTCAGTCGCTTGATCAGGGCATAATCCAAAATTTTAAACTATTCTATAGACATTACTTAGTTAGGAGAATTTTGTCATTTTCCGAGAACGAAAATTATTTTAAAGATGCTGAAAAAAGCATAAATTTAACCAGTGCCTTAGTTTGGATTGCTGCTGCTTGGAAAAAAGTTTCACCCAACACAATTAAAAAATGTTTTTCAAAAGCTGGATTTATGAAAAATAATTTGGAATATGACGTTGATGAAGAAGATGATATCCCACTTGCCCAGTTATTTCCATCCATAAAAGAAACATTTGTTAATCTTAAGCAATATTCCTTGGTTGACCATATTGCTTTTACTGAAAATCCTGGCATCACCATACCAGAGATTATTGATGAACTAATGCCTGACAGTGACGATGAGAGTATTAGCTTAAATGTGGACGATAATGATATTGAAGACACTGAAGAACTGAAAGAAACTGAAACCAACCAAAAACGACCATAAAAAATATGAATGAACTATGTGCAAAGTTAAGAGAGGCTCAACAATTTTTGTTAAATTATGATAGTGCTGACATGGCCTTAGAAATTTCCAATGTTTTGTTAAAGTGTGAGTCCGAAGTTTTAAAATCGAAACTTAAGAATATGAAGCAAACTTCGATTGTGATGTATTTTAAAAAGCTGTAGTATATTTTAAATTAAGTGTAGTCTGCTGTTATTGTACCATGTTTACTTTAAAATGTATTTTGTATTTCTAGATATGTAAACAAAAAAAGCACAAAAAAATGTATTAGTATATTATTTAGTATTAATATAGAGTTTATATAATATGCAAATACATTTTTTTTTCGGCCGACCCTCCCAATAGCGGACGACTTTTCGATATTTTTCTGGTGTCCGCTATAGAGAGGTTTTACTGTATATACATTTGGATGGGCGAACAGGAACGGATGGGCAATCAATTGTAGATATTTTTAAGGCACATTTTCAAAGTGTGCATAAACCTAGCATGCGTTGTGATGATTTGCCTGTTAATAAAAATAGTAATTCTTCTCACGTACTTGTAAGTCACGTATCAATTGCGCTAGGAGAGGTTTTTGAAAACATTTTAAATCTTAATCAAAAAAAGGGACCCGGTTCCGATGGTATACCGCCTAAGTTCTTAGTGAACTGTGTTTATTCCCTGTCAATACCAATGTACTTTCTTTTTAGGCTTAAAAGTGGTGTTTTTCCTGATCAGTGGAAGTACAGTTTTGTTACCCACATATTTTAGTCTGGAAGTCAGTCTGATGCTAAGAGTTACAGACCAATCTCTACTTTAAATACAATTCCTAAACTATTTGAAAAAATTGTATGCGATCATATTAAAGACATGATAATGTCTACTATTGGTAAGGAACAGCACGGCTTTTGTAGGAGTAGATCCACGGCCACGAATATGATGCTGTTTACTCAGACAGTGTTGGATGACTTGGAGAGTGGTTCTCAAGTTGATGCTCTCTATACGGACTTAAGCAAGGTATTCGATACTGTAAATCATTACATCCTTAGAAATAAACTAGAATGCTTTGGTTTTGCCGGATCATTGCTTAAGTGGCTGATATCATATATGAGTGATAGAAAACAGCTGGTAAGAGTAAAGGGATTTATTTCACATGAAATGTCTGTTACTTCTGGAGTTCCACAGGGAAGCCATTTGGGTCCCTATCTATTTAATGTTTTTATTAATGACCTTCAACAAGAAATATTGTTCTCGCAGCCTCTGCTGTTTGCTGATGATTTAAAATTGTTTGTGACTATTGATTTGTTTGAGGATGCTGCGAGGCTGCAAGATGACTTGAATAGAGTGAGTGAGTGTTGTGTTAGGAACAAAGTGAACTTGAATATAAAAAAAATGTAAAGTTATTACCTTTCATCGCACAAAACATCCAATTATTTACGATTATAACTTGAATGATTATGTTCTGGAAGGAGTTACCACTATATGCGATAACACCTAGATAACAAATTGGATTTTCATTGTCACTATGAACAAATTGTTAATAATTCCTTAAAGTTGTTGGGTTTCATATGTCGAAATACCAAAGATTTCCAGAATGTTAGTAGTTTGAAGCATGTTTATAAATCTCTTGTTAGGTCATGTTTGGAATACCTTTCCTGTGTGTGGGCACACGGCACCATCCTACTCAATGCATAATTAAAACATCGAGAAAGTACAGAGAAGGTGTGCCAGGTATGCCTCGTTCAGATTCAGATTACCTCTCCAAAGTTATGATGATTTACAGCGGAGACTGATGAGTCTGGATTCACTATCGGGACGTAGAATTAAATCAGACATTTACTTTTTGTTTAAATTGGTAAACGGTATTATCGATTGTCCTGATCTGTTGCACAGGATCAATTTTCGTGTTCCGTCAAGGAACACCAGAAACAGTCTCTCTTCGCTGTCGATTTTCATAGGTATAACTATGAAAAATCATCTCCAATTCCTAGAATTCTTAATAACGGCAATAAGACTGAGTGTGACTTTTTCAACTGTTCTTTTGCTTCTTTAAAGCGAAGGGTATCCCAGCTTTCGCTATAATTGTTTATGTTTTCAATAATTGTACCGGGTGTTCCACCTAAGGAGGTAATCGGCTATATCTCAGAAAGTAATAACACTAGGACTTTGGGAAAAAACATATGTCGATAAAAAAGCGGCCAAGAGAAATTGCTGGAAGTTATTTTCAAGTTCTAAAAATGACCGCTAAGGGGCGTAAGAGAACTTTCAAAATAGAAATGCCGATTTTCTCTTGATTTTTTTTAATAAAAATATGTTAAAAATATAAGCATTGTATTCTTTATAAAATTATGCAACTTTATGTTAGGAATCGTTTTTTTTTCTATTTTCAATAATAAAGTGGTGGGAGAAGGTCAAACTTTTTTTCTTTCAAACGCTGATATCTCTGTTTTGGATAAACCGATTAGATTCAACTTGGTCATTAAAAAAAGCCCTTCTTTTCCTCTACACGTAGATCTATTAACTATACCATATTGATTCTGATGGTGGCCACTAGATGGCGTTATTCCGTAATTCCTCAATGAATAAGGATTTTCTCAAAAAAATTAAATGTTATGATATGACTTTTTCATCATATTTTATTTTAGGCTTATAAAGGCTATTAAATAGTGGAATAAAAAATCCAGGTCCGTATTTAAAATAAAAAAGTTGATGATGGTCGCTCGAATCCGAAACGTCGGATGAAAAAACTAACCCCATCAGCTTGTAGAGGAGAAAAAGTTACTATAAGGAACTGAAAACCGCAACGTGATATCTTTTGTTAAACTAGAGAAATTAGGGATAATTATAATTAATATGGAAAAATAGGCCATTTTTTAAAACATTAATTAATCAATTAAATCTCTGCTTCAATGACGACGGTTTTCAGTTCCTAATAGTAACTTTTCCTCCTCTACAAGCTGATGGGGTTAGTTTTTTAATTCGACGTTTCGGATTCGAGCGACCATCATCAACTTGTTTATTTTAAATACGGACCTGGATTTTTATTCCACTATTTAATAGCCTTTATAAGGCTAAAATAAAATATGATGAAAAAGTCATATCATAACATTTGATTTTTTTGAGAAAATCCTTATTCACTAAGGAATTACGGAAAAACGCCATCTAGTGGCCACCATCAGAATCAATATAGTATAGTTAATATATCTGCGTGTAGAGGAAAAGAAGGGGTTTTTTTAAAGACCAAGTTGAATAAAATCGGTTTATCCAAAGCAGAGATATCAGCGTTTAAAAGAAAAAAAGTTTGACCTTCTCCCACCACTTTATTATTGAAAATAGAAAAAAACGATGCCTGACATAAAGTTGCATAATTTTATGAAGAATATAATGCTTATATTTTTAACATATTTTTATTAAAAAAAATCAAGAGAAAATCGGCATTTCTATTTTGAAAGTTCTCTTACGCCACCTAGCGGTCATTTTTCGAACTTGAAAATAATTTCCAGCAATCTCTCTTGGTCGCTTTTATCGATATACAGTATGTCCACGGATAGACATCCCCATAGGAATAATGGACCAAAAATTTCGTTTTTCGACAAAAAGTCATTCTTGATAAAAAGTTCTGCATCTCGAAGAAATGTAGCCTACGAGGAGATTTTTTGATTTTTTTATACAGGGTACCCAAAAAATAAAAAAACATGAAATACCATCAAGAATAAATTAACTTTACTTATCGTTTTAAAGTAAAATCGCAAATAAAAAAAGGTTTTAAATCATATTCAGTGCTTACATAATAAACGTATTAAACAAAAACATTGCACAACAAAAAGAACTGCATTGCATAGCAAGAACTATTATTTATTCAAATACGCCTCCCCCGTTTTCGACGCATTGTTCAAATTGCCTTCTAATGTGATCATAACTTCTTCTTACCTCCTCGAGGGAAATCATTTGTACTGACTGTAAAATCCTCTGTTTCAAAATATCAACATTACATTCAATGGGTTGCTGAAAAGTTAATAGCTTTAAACGGCCCCAAAGGTACGCGTCTGAAATCGTGAGGTCAGGACTCCTTGCAGGCCACATAACTGGACCGTACCGGCCAATCCATCGATTTCCAAATTTCATGTTAAGCCACTCTGTAACTTCGCGTGCACAATGCGCTGGGCACCCATCTTGCTGAAAGTACATTTGTCCCCTGTACTGCAATGGCAGCTCATCTAACTT
The DNA here is from genome assembly GCA_963920685.1 of Polydrusus tereticollis. NCBI lineage: Eukaryota > Metazoa > Arthropoda > Insecta > Coleoptera > Curculionidae > Polydrusus > Polydrusus tereticollis. The sequence continues at coordinate 13,045,253 of OY987333.1, forward strand.
ATCCGAAAAAAAGGTTTGTAGCATTTCCATGTATGAATTCCTATTGCACGTGTTCTCAAAAAAAAAACGGACCTATTATTCCAAAATACGAAATTCCACACCATACATTAACTTTTTTAAAATATTGGCGATGGGCAGGAATTCTAAATTGGGGATTTTCTGTGCTCCAGTATCGTACGTGCTGGGAAGCCACTGTACCATTTGTTGAAAAAGTCAATTCATCAGTGAATAAAATAAGTTTGTGAAATTGGTTATTTTCATTTAAAATGTTGTCCCCTACCCATAAACAAAAATCCAGTCGTTTCGCATGGTCTCCATCTTCTAAAGCATGATTAAAATGCGGTTTGAATGGGTGAAACTTATTTTGTTTTAAAATTATATGAATTTGACTTTTTTGGACAATAAGCAAATGTTGAGCTCGTTTCCTTAGTGAGACAAGTGGGTTCTCCTCAACAGATTGTAAGACCACAACGGTAGCTGCATCATCCTCATCAAACAGTTTCTTCTTCCTTTTTAAGTTTTCCACCGACCCCGTGTGTTTGAATTTCTTGATTAATTGTCTAATTGCATACGTCGAAACATAAACTCCAGGAAACTTTTCTAAAAACCTTTCTTGTACATAATTGTAAGAGTTTACACCGGTACCATAACACTGGACCAAAAATATTTTTTGTTCAACGGACAGCATATTTCTTTTAATATTTTAAAATGAAATTTTTGACAACTTCATAACATTACAATAATATCATGACGTTTTATCAGATTTTTATAGGATACCTGCATTAGGTGGGATAGGTAAAAAAGGTAAAACTAGGATTGTTCAGTAAAAATAATACACGTATTAATATGATGCTGGAGTAGAGAAAATCCCCAACTCAGAATTGAATATGATTTAAAACCTTTTTTTATTTGCGATTTTACTTTAAAACGATAAGTAAAGTTAATTTATTCTTGATGGTATTTCATGTTTTTTTATTTTTTGGGTACCCTGTATAAAAAAATCAAAAAATCTCCTCCGTAGGCTACATTTCTTCGAGATGCAGAACTTTTTATCAAGAATGACTTTTTGTCGAAAAACGAAATTTTTGGTCCATTAGTCCTATGGGGATGTCTATCCGTGGACATACTGTATATTCTTTCCCAAAGTCCTAGTGTTATTTCTTTCTGAGATATAGCCGATTACCTCCTTAGGTGGAACACCCGGTACAGTGGCTTACCAAAAGTACAAAAACAGGTTGTTTTTACCTTTTTTATTACAAAAAATGGTAACGATAAATAGCATTTGCTGGTATAAAAAATTAAATTTTCTATGTGACTTTCTTACTGTGTTGCTGTTCGGGACTTGATTTGTGGGTTAATTGCAGGAAGTTGTCGATAATTAATTTAAGCCAAGGATAGTATATAGCCAGGCTACATCTTTTCGAAGTGGCCTTTATCGACTTTAACAGATAATCAAATAACAAAAAATAATCAAATATGCATTTATTCAACAAGAATTTTTACAACGAACTACATTTATTTTCCAAAATTGGCATTTGCCTGGTCAATATTACCGGTCTGGCTAAAAGTATTCTTGTTTACGTTTCCTAAAAATCAATGATTTGTTGTAATTTAATACGGTTTTTAAAAAACATTTTAACAAATAGATTTCCGAATAAAACGTACCAATGCCCCCGACGTCTACTGCTCCAGTGCCACTGTTACTCAAAGCACTACCAATGACCTCACTACAAGTTGAAAACAAAGAAAATTATTGTATTAAAAAAAACAGAGAACCAATGACGAACCATTATTCTTATTGTGTAGATCAAATAAAATTCTGAACACAGATATTTATCTTTACGTTTTAATGCATTTGGGAGAGAAATAATTTAAATATTTCTTGTCTACTTACGGTCCAAATGCGGGCACTAAAAAAAAAACAAAAAAACAACATTAGTACTTCGTATAATTAACTGGCCAATATACACGTACTTGACAATAGACATTTTGACAAACTAAAAACAAAATATTACAGACGACAGGACGTTTCTGAAATTATTACACAATCGCACATACGCTCACTCCAACACTACTCATTGCCCAAATCACAATTGCCTCAAGCGGAAAATTATCAAAAAGAAAAATAATTTTAAGTTTCCTTCGCACACTTTCGAGGCCTAAGAATATACCGGGTGTTGCATCGTCGAGCGGGACATAGGAAATCCCATGTAATTTTAAATGGGGTCAATTATTGGCTTCCCTAATTATTTTAGAGAAAAATTCTATTTAGGTTTATTAAAGAGCACTAAAACCCACATTCAAAAGAATAACTTTAGATATTTTTGATGAGCCCGTTTACGGGTTATCGCCGATTTCTTTTTAACTATTTCTCCTTTTTATGGCCCCGTATTTGCGGGCACCAGTCAAGGTAAAAAATGACTGTCAAATTAAGTTGTCATGTTGAGGAATATTTGAACATCTTCTTAAATCCTAAAGTTCTAACAATTTAATAGTACCTACCTATTAATTAGTAAAATATTGAAACATGTAAAATGTCATAATTAACCTTGTAATTGGATACTTTATTTTAGTTTTATTCAGATTAATTTGTACTCATAAATACACCTTTAATATTTTCGATGTACGAGTTTTTATAACAATCACAAATCACCGAAACAATAAAGCACACATTTCAAAATGACAACTTTATTTGACAGTCATCTTTTACCTTGACTGGTGCCCGCAAATAATACGGGGCCATAAAAAGGAGAAATAGTTAAAAAGAAATCGGCGATAACCCGTAAACGGGCTCATCAAAAATATCTAAAGTTATTCTTTTGAATGTGGGTTTTAGTGCTCTTTAATAAACCTTTTCTCTAAAATAATTAGGGAAGCCAATAATTGACCCTATTTAAAATTACATGGGATTTCCTATGTCCCGCTCGACGATGCAACACCCGGTATAAATTCAGGACCAGTTTTAAGGTATGTAGTAACTAGATTTCTATTGATCAGATAAATTATTTTCTTATAATTATATATTTTCGCTTTGGTCATTTGGTTAAAGCTAACCAAGGAAAATAAAATAATTTTTTTAAATAATGTTACAAAAAAAAATGATACAACTAAGAAAAACGTGTAGAAAAAATAAACGAGTTATTGCCAGATTACGCGCTATTACAAAAAAAAATATTTTCTAACATTAAAATATTTGAAGAAAATAAAATTTCTTTAAATAATTCCCTACCATTCATTTTTTCACTAAATGTTCAAACTAATTTCCTTGTTGGATTCTGCAGCAACAAATGAGTTTAATAAAATTTCTCTTAACATTATGTAACATTTGTAGTAGATCGGGAGATCTGGGAGGCCACTCTACTGGTCCTCTTCTTCCAATCCAACGCTCAGGTAGCAGCTCATCAAGATAGGCCTTAACTTGCTGAAAATACATTATTCTTCCGTCGTTTAGAGGAAACATCAACAAAGTTTTCTTTTTTCATAACAATTTCAAGTACCTTGCACCATTGGTATGTATAATGCCTTGCCCCCGTTAAATTTCCTTCGATAAAAACAGGACCTATCACTCTGTTGTTAAATATGCCACACCAAACATTAACTTTAGGATTGGTCTGTCCGCTCCTATCTTCAGCCCAACAAGGATTATTATCCTCTAAATAAAAGGAAGCTTCATCGCTAAATAAGATATAATTTTGAAAATGTGGTTGTTGCCGTTTTTTCTTCCAAAAATTAATCGCAAAATTCCATTCGCCTATCACAATCATCGTCGTGAAGTTGTTGTACACTCATCATTTTATAGGGATGGAATTTATTTGAGTTTAGGGTTGTCCAAATTGTAGTCTAATAGTTGTAGATCGATTTGGGTTTTCAACACTTTACAAAAGAATATTTTCTTCTACCGCAGTATTTTTACTTCTTTGTCGAATCCGTGGACGCACACTTCCAGTAGGTTTCAACTTGACCAAAATTTTGTCTTAAAAATTCTGGATTAGAATGAGGTTTCTCGGGATGCCTAATATGGAATTCAGTGTATGCTTTTCGTAAACTTAATCCACCAACATACAAAAACATTAATTCAATTTTCTCTCAAGGTGTAATACGATCCATTTTAATCCAAAACTGTGACAATGAACAATTTTTTACATTACATATATGAGGACCAAAATTAAATTTTAAACAATTCGTAAGCCGCCACTCTAATCAAAAAATTGCATTCCTTGTTTTGTCTAGAATCTCAAGATGTATCAAATTTTGTCAAAAAAATGCGGTGTTGCCATTTCAGAAAATTTTTTAATTAGGGCCCAATCTGGCAACAACTCCCTTATTTTTTTCCACATATTTTTCTTGGTTGGACTAATTCCTAGCACTCTGCGTTGGGAACTATAGGTCAATTTGTTCAAATAAAAAAGTGACATACGCTAGTCAAATTTTAAAAAAATAACCCTGTGTATATAGTTTAAAAAATAGGTTTATATATCCTAATATTTAAAAGAAATAATCCATACAAATTTACTTACAAGCTAGAACAGCGCACACGCAAACTAAAAAGAATATGATCCAAACTTTCATCCTGGATGTTGTGTTTTACTCAATTTATTCAACAATACTGTTGAAGGGCAAGCATTCAATTCTTTTATGCGTTTTTTGTTAGTAATTAAGAAATCAATTTAGTGCGGTATCTCCTTTGATAATAAGGTACTTTCAAAAACCAGAAAATTTAAACGTAAATAACATACAAATGTCTTATACACAAAGCAGATAAAAACACTTGTTTTAATACAGCAATTATCTAACAATTAAAATTCGATTTTTATTTATTTCAGGCATCTATGTCCGGGCTCAAGCATATGATGATCTATTGTTTGGATTTTCATCATTACTAGCATGCATGTATTTGTAACTTTTGAATTATAAACTTGTAGTAAACCTAGTAAAGCAAAAAAAAAAATCCTGATATCAATAATTTTTAAGAGCTTAAATCAATCCAAAATTATTATTAAATTCTTTTAAATGAAATTTTAAAATAATATCACTTAACATTTCCTAATTCAGTGTAAAACCTCTGCTTGCGACCGCCTCTACACAGAGCGAAATAGAGTAATAAAACAGGATTGCTAGAAATCATATCATAACAGTAATACCATTTTTAATAACTTATAATATATTATATGCAACAAATAGTACCTGAAATAAAATGGTTTTCTAAACAACCGTATACAGAATTGTTACCACGTTATGTACTGGGTATAAACCCCATTATAACAAAATTATCATGAAGAATGCAATTTAATCAAATAGTCTTATTGGCAGTGGCGTAGCCAGCATTTTGGGGCGGGGAGGGCGAACTATCGCAGGGGCGCAGAATGCAGAGCTAAAGCGCCGCAGGCAAAAAATGTTTGGGACCACGCCCAAATTTCGTAGGAATTCACCTTCTTCATGCTTCTTAGGGAACAGGGGTCTGGCCCCAAATGAATTTAAAATCCGCTATATAAAAAAAAAGAAATTTAATGTGATGTGAGGCTCTCAGAACCGCTTTTATTAAGTTTATTCCCATCGCTCTTCTTTACTAAAAATAAAATAATACCGATCTTCTTTTCTAAGAATTATTTTTTAAGCAGTAAAGGGGCGCCAGGCCAAGGGGGCGGCGACCGCCCCTCCTTCGCCCCCCTGTGGCTACGCCACTGCTTATTGGGAATAAAAACGATTTTATACATAATGAGTCATATACCGAATACAAAACGTTTTGTGTATTGAACACATTATGATGATTGCCTTGCCAACGTTTTGGTACCTTCATGCAACATATCCAAAATGGCCGATGATAATCACGTTTCGCGTTTCAACGATGTCAGTTGTATTTCAGACTCTCTAATGAACTAATGACATGTACGGGACGGATGATTTCTTGGAAAAGTACTCAAAATTAAGGATAAATAATGTGCAATGGATTGTGCTGGTATTACACCTTTTTAAGGTAAGTTCTTGCTTTTGAATAGTTTTCTGAAATAATCTATTATTTATACAAAGAAAATATGTTATTTTCTTTTGTCTTGGCATAAGGCTTTGAATTTTACCCATTTACACAGTAAATTATTCTCCACATTTCTAGCTGAATGAATTTTTTCTGTCATGTCTGGTTTAGTGGTCATAGAGACTAACTTACATTTTCTAAATGGAACATGCTACATATGATTGCATATTTTTATTTTACTGGGAAAACTCTGCATTTTTGTGTTTCAAATTTTCACCTATCTGCAAGCGTTTCCGAGATAATGACAGCTCAAAAATGAAGAACTTCCTAATTATAATTATTCCTACCTAATATCCACCAGTTGAGTCAAGGTGTTTTCATGACAGCGACCTAAGAGGTGTCAATTTTGAGTTCCTGTTTAATTTTCTGTTGTCTGATTTCTAATTTGTTTACACTATGGTTCATCTGAATGAAAAACAACGAGTTAAAATTTTAATAATGAGCGGTTACGGAAATATGAAGAGATCGCAGATCAGGTTTGTCAACTTTTCAATGAATTATATTTAAATAGGCCTCCAATAAATCAGTCAACGGTGTGTCGAGTGGTAAAGAAATTTCGAGAAACAGGCAGTGTTAGGGAAGCCGCTAGATCAGGTCGACCTAAAACAACAAACGGGGGAGACAAAGCTTTGAATATCATGCTCTTAAAACACACGCAGATTAATTAATTTGAAAATACGTTATGTTGCAAAAATTACAATTTGTAAATACATTTTTGTATTCTACGCCATAAAAACGGGGTTATAGGTAGCATTATAGAAGCCCTAATAGAATATTGCTAAACATATCAGGCGATGGAGAACAGATGGCTTCTATTTTAAAACAGATCTAAGCGAAACAAAACTATATAGGTACCTAGCAGCATTCCTCCAAGTCCGATCCCAATGGCGTCCACATAGTTTTAATGCATGTCCTACCACTAAGTTTGCGCAGATAGGAATTGAAAAGTTTAGTATGCACATATCTATACTATAGAGTTTTAAAAAATATACGTCGGTGTTCATACCATTTTAAAATTAGGACAAGGTTAGCTTAGTGTTCCTGAATTGTTTTGTAAATATATTGTTTCTAATAAAATTGTACAGGTCCAAATAAATACATCTTTCATTTTTATAAAACTGAATTATATCCACAGCAGCTAAGGCGCATTCCCAATATAATAACGTTTTATAAAGAATACAAAACTAATTTTAACGGTTATAAAAGACCTGGTAGAGGTACGTTTTATAGTACAATTTTTAATGGCAATTAGACGTGCTAATAAGTACTATAAATCAATACCACATTACGAATATAAAGCAGTCTTATTATCGTTATATACCTGTCATAGCAGTCTCTGGTGTATAGAGGCTATAAGCAGGTGCTGCTATCCCAAATCGTATTAAATGATTATATAAAGGTCATGAGAATTCCTTTAAAGAGTAAGATATATGTCGCTCAGTGTACCTGGCTTGTACAGTGGCTTACCAAAAGTACAAAACAGGTTGTTTTTACCTTTTTTATTACGAAAAATTAGAACGATAAATAGCATTTGCTGGTATAAAACTTTGCTTTTTTGACAATTCTAGTTTTAGAGAAAAAAAGTGAAAACCACTTCATTGCTTGCGAAATAAGATACGAAAAAATATCAAGGGACAAAAAAGTTGTATTTCTAGCTGCTTAATCCGAAAACAATATAAAATTTTTAAACAAGTCAGTGCATGGCGTACATTTTTTTTGTCAATATAATTCGTGAGACTGCCCTCCGGGACGCCACTGGAACTTATAATTACCATCGAGTCAGTGCTAACTTAGCGTCTTATCACAAATAACAAAAAATAATGAAATTTGCATTTATTCAACAAGAATTTTTACAACGAATTACATTTATTTTCCAAAATTGGCATTTCCTTGGTCAAAAAAAACCAGCCTTGATAAGAGTATCCTTGTTTGTGTTTCCTAAAAATCAGTAATTTGTTGTAATTTTATACAGTTCTTACAAAACATTTTAGCAAATAGATTTCCGAATAAAACGTACCATTGCCTCCGACGTCTACTGCTCCAGTGCCACTGTTACTCAAAGCAATGGCCTCACTACAAGTTAAAAACAAAGAAAATTGTTCTATTATTATTATTACGGTAAAAAGAAATAATCTAAACAGAGAACCGATGACGAAACATTATTCTTATTGTGTAGATTAAATAAAATCCTGAACACAGATATATTTGTCTTTACGTTTTAATGCATTTGAGAGAAAAATAATATTAATATATCTTGTCTACTTACGGTCCAGGACCGGGCACTAAAAAAAATAAAAAAAAAAAAAACATTATTACTTCATACAATTAACTCGCCAATATACACGTACTTGACAATAAACATTTTGACAAACTAAAAACAAAATGTTACAGACGACGTGACGTTTCTAAAATTATTACACAATCGCACATACGCTCACTCCAACACTACTCATTGCCCAAATCACAATTGCCTTAAGCGGAAAATTGTCAAAAACAAAAATAATTTTAAGTTTCCTTCGCACACTTTCGAGGCCTAAGAATATATAAATTCAGGAGCAGTTTTAAGGTATGTACTAACTAGACTTACATTGATCAGACGGGCGCTAGCCTGCATCCATTTCATCTTTGCTTCCTGGTGTATTATTAAAATAAATTATTTTTTTTGGGGCAATTTTTCGCTTTGGTCAATTGGTTAGAGGCAACCAAGAAATAATAAACAACAAACAAACAAAGAAATAATCCATGCAAATTTACTTACAAGCTAGAACAGCGCACACGCAAACTAAAAATAATATGATCCAAACTTTCATCCTGGATGTTGTGTTTTACTCAATTTATTCAACTATACTGTTAAAGGGCAAACATTTAATTCTTTTATGCATTTTATTGTTAGTAATTAAGCAATCAATTTAGTGCCATATCTACTTTAATAATGAGGTACTTTCAAAAACCAGAAAATTTAAACGTAAAAAACATACAAATGTCTTATACACAAAGCAGATAAAAACACTTGTTTTAATATGGCAATTATCTAACAATTAAAATTCGATTTTTATTTATTTCAGGCATCTATGTCCGGGCTCAAGCATATGATGATCTATTGTTTGGATTTTCATCATTACTAGCATGCATGTATTTGTAACTTTTGAATTATAAACTTGTAGTAAACCTAGTAAAGCAAAAAAAAATCCTGATATCAATAATTTTTAAGAGCTTAAATCAATCCAAAATTATTATTAAATTCTTTTAAATGAAATTTTAAAATAATATCACTTAACATTTCCTAATTCAGTGTAAAACCTCTGCTTGCGACCGCCTCTACACAGAGCGAAATAGAGTAACAAAACAGGATTGCTAGAAATCATATCATAACAGTAATATATACCATTTTTAATAACTTATATGCAACACAATAAATAGTAAAACAATACTACTTGGCAAGTGGTAATCATAATACGACATATAAATATGTATACATCTTAGAACTTTGTTCTCTAGCCACTGGTTGAGACCGTATACAATAAGGATTAACCAAATTATGCTAAAACAGCTATTCTCTGGGCTACATGCACCAACGAGCGCTGAATTAAATAGCAAAATTCGGCGTATTTTGACTAACACTGTTAGTAGGTACTAAAATACAAACTCAGATTGCAGAAACTAACGGAAAAGAAAATAATGAATCTTTATTTCCAATAATAAGATGCTACGCTGCTGCTACCTGTAGACCGGTTTCGAACTCTTTGGTTCTCGTCAGTACAGGGCAAGCATGACAAGCGAGCACACCTACCTTTAGCGCTCGTTGGGGCATGTAGCCCAGAGAATAGCTGTTTTAGCATAATTTGGTTAATCCTTATTGTATAAGGTCCCAGCAAGTGGCTAGAGAACACTTTTTATTGTGATTGATTTATATAATACCCTAATAGGGTTCAACCTACAGTACAGAATGTTTTTACTTTTTTTTTGCTAAATAATGGATGAATAAAAAATGTATATATTTTCCTTAGGTTAAGTGAGGAAGCTTGCTTCAACTTCGCCTTTTGTAATTAATGTTTAAAAAATTACAATAAAGACTTTATTTATTTATTTACTTATTTATTTAAAGTTCTCACATGTATAGGTACATATTTATATGTCATATTATGATTACCACTTGCCAAGTAGTATTATTTTACTATTTATTGTGTTTATAGTACCATACGGTATCTTTCACATCAGATTGCTAGAAACTTCTGGGCGCCTCTTTGAATGCTTTTAAAAATATTGACAATTCTGGCGACTATAGTAGGAAATTTGCTGAACTATTCGCTTTTTCTCCTTAGGATCGGATGATGCTTGGCGATTTCTAGGGTCTCTGATGTATGACATAGTTTGCCTTCCACCTTTATGAGAGATCTTGTAAATTTATATATTGTATTATCTTCATGTCTCAGGTTCTCTAATTTTCTATGCCATACCTCAGATTTGTTTTGCCTTAAGAGAGCCCGGATCTCGGTGACTGCCAGATCTATATGCTTCTTTTATAAGTTTATTGTTTGATCTGATCTTTTAAGCAAGTTCGCCCCCAATGACGTCTCATTTCAAAAACCTGGATGTCGTTGTCATCGAGGATTCGGCCACGGCTGAGTTCATGCTGTACGTGATTGTATCACAACAAACCTTTGGTATTAATATTTGTGGATTAAGAAAAAGCTTTCGACACAACAAATCAACAAAAAATTTTGGAAGCTCTAACGGAATGTCGAATAGATGGAGACACAATATCGCCAAGGCTGTTTACTACACTGCTGGATATACATGCAAAAGGGCAAAGCTGGATGTAGGGGGCATAAATATAAATAAAGGAAGGCTTAGTCACCTGAGATTCGCTGACGATATAGTCTTGATAACCGATCAAATAGACGAATCCCAAAATATTAGACAGACTCTACCATTCCTCTCTGGAGGCCGAACTAAGCATATACATGACCAAAACACAAATTATGATAAACCTCGGGCTCAGTGAAAATATAACGGTCGCTGTAAAAGTAGTCCAAAGACAACCAAACTACTGAACATAACCGCCGTATAAGACTAACCTGGGTAGCCTTTGGAAAATTACACTATATATTCAAATCAGACCTTTTAATGTACAGGGGTATCCAACCAAGACTGGACAAGGCGATTTTGACTTTTCCTGTACGTTTATAAAAAAACTGAAATAGCCATCTTAAGTCATTTTCTCCCGCGAATTCGAATATCTTCAGCAAAAAAACAATTGAACATCAAACAAAAGTACTAGGGGTCACTTTGATATTTTTTTAAATGGGATGCCGTATTTTTAATGAGCTTATCCGATTTCTCATATAAATTTTGATCTAAAATGTTGGATTTTTAATTCAAAAACGCCTTTTTTCTTCAGTTTTAAATTCGGAAAATGTTAAAAAAAAAAAAATTAAAAATCCAACATTTTAGATCAAAATTTATATGAGAAATCGGATAAGCTCATTAAAAATACGGCATCCCATTTAAAAAAATATCAAAGTGACCCCTAGTACTTTTGTTTGATGTTCAATTGTTTTTTGCTGAAGATATTCGAATTCGCGGGAGAAAATGACTTAAGATGACTATTTCAGTTTTTTTATAAAAGTACAGGAAAAGTCAAAAAATCGCCTTGTCTAGTCTTGGTTGGATAACCCTGTACATACATTAACACTGATCAGAAAAACGACACACAAAATCCGTGTGGCACAAAGAGCAATGGAACGAACGCGCAATGTTGGGCATTTCTCTTAGAGACAGAATCTCAAACTAGGAGATCCGACAAAGAACAAAAATAGTAGATGCGATAGAAAGAATAACCACTCCTAAATGGAGCTCGGTAGGACATGTCGCCACTCTGACAGACAACAGATGGACCAGACGAATATTATAATGGAGACCAAGGCAAGGAGCCTGGGGAAATAGAGGCCGCCCTCCAACGAGATGGACCGATGACTTAAGGCGTTGTCACAGGAACTGGATAGAGGCGACGCAAGATCGAAACACATGAAAGAGATTAAGGGAGACCTATATTCAGCCGTAGGTACAAGGAAATGTTGGTTGATGATGATTATATCAACGTCTTGTGGAATTTTTAGGCCAGATTAAATTGGCGCTAAACTTATTATCTTCTAGCTTTTGGCTGAAAACCAACCAGTTTGTTCTGGCCCTGGACGTAAATCCTTGACTGGTTTCAGCTGGATTTCCGTACTCAACCATGCAAAAATGCGACACGCAAAAAAATTTTAAAGCTTAGTACGAGGTAGTTTTTTTTGGAACTACTAATTAAATGCTTAAATCACTTGCCAATACTTTTAGCTACTTTCTTTAGATGCACGATCTTGCTGCACAAAGCATTTCCACAAGCAAAACAACAAGTTTAATATTTTTAATTATTTTATTAACACGATCAAATTACAACAAAGTTTATTTTCCAAAATTGGCATTTCCTTGGTTGATATTACCATTCTGCGAGAAGGTGTTTGTATTTGTGTTTCCTGGAAAAATATAAATCGTCAGTATTTAGGTATATGACTAAACAATTTAAATTTATAATTATTTTGACCCAGTGAAATTCCAAATAAGCATAAACAATCTTTTGAAAGCTTACCAATTCCTCCGACGTCTACTGCTCCAGTGCCAGTATTACTCAAAGCACTAGCAACGGCTCCACTATAAGTTAAAAAGAAAAAAATATCATCACTTTACAGTTATGAGCGTTTCGGAATTTTACTTGTGGTGTCGCACAGGGCAGGTGAAAGCCCATAATTATACAGGGTGTTAGTGAATGTCACGTAGATATTTAAGAAGGCGATAGTGCTTGTCAAAATAGTAAAAAAATTGTTATTTTTGATATACAAGGTGTCTAAATCGTTTGAGGTAGTATACAGAGCGTTACATTTTGCCGGTACGAACAATATTTTATTTCCCATTTGTTAACTATTTTTACGTTTAGTTTCAAATAATTTTGTTTGTTGATGTCTCCAGAGCTATTTAATGATGGTTGAGTTCACAAACCAAGAATATGCTGCTCTATCGGCAGCATTATCCAAATCAAAGACAGTGCACAGGTACACTCGACTGTGCGAAAATTGAACTTTCAAGAAATCCACTTACTTGGCAGTCTTAAATGCTGTAGAAAACGAACCAAGTATAACTACAAGAAAAATTGCGGCAACTTTAAACATTTAATCTGTGCTGCCCTTGAGGCCGAAACTTGGACTGAAATCAAAAAGCTCTCTAGATATTAAATCGCGAATCGCGCATCTCCAACACTAGAAAATGGAGGAAGAAGCTACCAGACTGATGTAGAGAAGACAACTGTATATGCTGACCATTTCAAAAGATCCTTTTATATCAGAGGAAAATATCAATTTTCATGAACATCATGACCGGGTCGTTCAAAATTGGGCACAGATATATTTTACCCAAAATCCACCAACAAAAGAAAAATAAATATGAATGAATATGAAAACGAATATCTTCAGGCAAAGGAAAAAACACCGCCCCCGGCATCGACTTGGTCCCAAAAAAGATCCCAAAGCAGCTTCATCTTGATATCCACAGATGCATCATTAAAATATATAACTTCTGTCTTAAACAAGGATACTTTCCGCAGGAATGGAAGAAAGGCATAATTGTGGTTATGCCAAAGCCAAATAACAACCTATTAATCCCATCTAATTATCGCTTCTTCCAGTATTAGGTAAGAACTTGGAAATCATCATCAGGAATAGACTGGAAACGTCAATTGGAAATGTCATACCGGGTTACCAATTCGGCTTTAAAAACAGAAATTTCACTATTCACTTACTAGTAATACTGAAGAATAATGTGGAGATGAGCAAGATTAATAAACAAAAGTTCATGACTCTCTTTATGGATATAAACAAAGCATTTGATATTGTTTGGCATGTGGGACTCTTCTATAAATTACATCTTAGCAACTGTTCAAAACAACTTGTCCACCTTTTAAAAAATTGGCTAAATGACCGACGGCTTGTTGTTCCTGTGAATAATTGCAGGTCCGAAGAGTTCATTCCGCAATAGGGCTTACCACAAGGGTCACCTCTCTCTCCGTTTCTGTTTAGTATTTATTGCTCAGACAGCCGATGATACGGCCCTCCTTTCCTATTGCAGAACAATATATGAATCGAGACATAGATTACAGGAGCTATTAGACAAAACGATTGCCTGGTTTAATAAAGAAAAGCTAAAGCCTAATCCTGCTAAATCACAATATATTGTTTTTAACTATGATAATAACCATAATAGCCTCACGATCGCTATGTTTAATCAACAAATCCACCCAGTTGCTAATGCAAAATACTTAGGAATGGTCATACACAATAAAATTAATTTCAGTGGTCATACTGCAATTACAAAAAAATCAATCATAAGCAGACCTAAGCATTTTTCAAGTCTTACCAATAAAACTCAAGGAATTTCCAGAACTATTGCATGTAATATATATAAAGTTATCTGCCGGCCAATAATAGAATACAGTCATCAACTTCTGCTTACATGTAGGCCAGCTGCACTGAGGAATGACACGAAAATGACCAAGATACGTCACTTCAACAATCCCATCCACAACCCCCAAATCAACTACTATACGAGCTTTGTAACTTGCAGCCCATCGAAAAAAGAGTGATTGAACTATGAAGAATATTTGCAAAAAACGACATAACCTGAACATTATCCAACCTTACTGTCTTCAGCGTGTTCCCATCGATAACCCACGGAATGTCAAACCACATAATACTACATTGGAACAACTATTGAGCCCTATGAATTAGAGCTTAACATTTTAACCTGTCAATTTGTTTTTTAACTGTTATGTTCAAATTAAGATTTTATGTTTTATTGATTTCTTTTACATTTTTACATTTGATGTATTTTTTATGCTTTCACTTTTTCTACAGTATTAGTATACAATTATATGTTATATTCTTAGGCTGAAGGACCCCGGTCGATGGCCATATAAATTGTATGACTATGATTTAATAAAGAACATTAATTCAGTAGCCATTTGTGCCGATTTGGATAATTTTGATGTATCCTTACCATATCCAGACAGTCCAAGCTTTTCTACACGATTTTCTGTCTTAAACGGGCAATATTATCGTCAGTTTTTAGAAGAGGAACTCCCGGTGCTATTAGAAAAGGTACCACTTGAACTAAGCAACCAATTATTGTGGTTTATGAATGATAGTGCACCACAAATATGGGAAAGAAACAAAAAAAACTAAAAAAAAACTGAAGCTTTGACAGCCTGTATATCAAAAATGAAGCCTTTCTGACTATTTTTTTCTATTTTGACCAGCGCTATCACTCTCTCAAATATCTACGTGATATTTATTAACCCCCCTGCATATAGAATAAAATAATAGTTATTTATGATATAAGTGTTAAAAGTACATTTTTAGGGCACAAGAGTGTCTTAAAAATACTTTTAACAAAAATATCATACAATATTTTGTCTACAAACGGCAATAAAAAGCATACAATAATTGAAAATTAAATGTTTAGAATCTCTTACATCCAGGTAGTTTCTAATAGCATCGTATATTTATATTAAATTAGTTCACATTTGTCAATAAAACCTAGCAACCATCATTGTTGGCTGATGTGTTTACAGAAAAATTGAAAATTTGAAAGGTCCTGTCAGTTTTATTAATACAAGAAATCGATCCACTTAAAGACATAGAAGAAGCTGCTAACAGAGCTACCTTGGATTTACTGCCACGAAAATCAAGAATTCAATATGAGATTGCTCATAATAAGTTTATAAAATGGTGTGAAAACAAAGGCGTTTCTGGAAAGTATTCCGAAAACATATTCCTGGCCTATTTTAAGGAAAAGGCAAAAGTATGGAAGTCATCTTCTCTTTAGTCCCATTATTCAATGATCAAGGCTATGCTACGTGTAAATAATGACGTAGCTTGTACTTGAAGCGTCAAGGAGAGGGTTACCAGGCCAAAAAATCAAAAATTTTACTAGAGATCAAATTGAACAGTTTCTGAAGTGCGCACCGGATGATGAGTACCTTCTGATAAAAGCAGCTACGATTGTAGGAGTATTTGGTGCCTGCCGCAGGGAAGAGCTTTGTCAGTTGACTCTTGACAACGTGGAAGATATGGAGACTAAAGGTCGATTTATAAAACTTTTCGTCGCTGTTCCCGTTCGTTGTCACTGCTCCCGCTCGTCGCCGCCGTTGGATAGGTATTTATAAAAAAGTCGAACTACGAACTGCGCCGCAATAACAAAAGAAGGTTTAAGTTAGAAAAACAAAGTAAATAATTGTATTTTCTTTTAAAAAGCGTGATGTAAGTACCCTATTATATGATATTAATGTTTTTTTGTAGTAAAATCCACAAAACAGCAAAGCACTCCAAGTACTCTAACCCTAAAATTACTTCCTTCAAAACTTCAAACCATATGGTCGAAAATGTCTTTCTTCTCATTGGTCAGAAGTGGGAACGACGAACGACCAAGGTCAGTGGGAACGACGCGATTTAAAAATTGGCCAATTCAGAACTACCAACGGGAGCGGTGGCGGCTTTTCTGAACGTATACGCTGTTTCCCCTTAGGTTAAATAGCGACGGGAACGGCGGCGACGAGCGGGAACAACGACGAAAAGTTTTATGAATCGGCCTTTAAATAGTTATTAAAATGTCAGATACCAAAACCAAGGTACCTACCACGAAATTTTACTATCGTTGAAAAATTTTATTTGGATTTTTATCAAAAATATAGGTACTGATCTTCGCCCAGCAGATGTCGTACATCGGCGGCTTTTCTTAAAATATGTAAAAGGTAAATGTACCAGAAATCCGGTCGGAATTAATACGTTCGGAAAATTTCCTGCTGCTATAGCAAGATTTCTGCAACTTCCAAATTCAACACTCTATACGGGGCATTGCTTTCGCCGTTCCTCTGCGAGCTTACTTGCCGATGGTGGAGCAAATTTGACGACAATTAGGCGGCATGGGGGATGGAAATCCTCAACCGTTGCGGAAGGGTACATCGTGGACTCCTTGGAAAATAAAAATTCTATTGCTCGAAAATTGCTTACAGTACAAACGATGATGCTTCAACATCAACTGGATAAGCTGCTCTTTCTGTTCAATCCTCCTCAACCGTGAAGAACAGCAGAACTGAGAAGGAATTCATTTTTCAAATTTTTCAAATTGTACTATTAATATAAGTGTAAATAAGTAAAGTAGAAATGTTTTTTGACATTTTACTTTTAACACTAGTGCCTTAAAGTAGGTATTTTAAGGCACTAGTGCCTTAAAGTAACATTTTTAAGGCTAGTAGACAGTGTTAAAAGTTCCATTTTTGACACGTTTGTAGAAAAAATATATTTTTTTGCAATTTTTTAATATTTTTACCAGAATCAAAAAAAAGATTTCCATCAAGTAACAAACATTAATTATTTTTGACATAAATATAAATAGAAGGAATAAGTGATTACTGAATACCCGACATGGACAATTATTTATGTTGTGCACGTAAAATAATAATGTTGCCTTTACGTATTTTTATGGAATAGTATAAATATTTGTTGTCTACTTACGGTCCAATGGGCCCTAAAAAAAAATGATAGTTATTAATATGGTTTAAGAAATAGGTTGTTATACACTTAATATTAATAAAGAGAAAACACCAATAAAATTTTACTTACAAGCTAGAACAGCGCATACGCAGACCAATAAGAATATGATCCAAACTTTCATCTTGATGTTGTGTTTTACGAAATTTGTTTAACTTACTGTTGATTAACAGCCATTCAATTCTTTTATACGGGTTTTTGCTTGTAATTATTAATTGCAATTAATAAGTATTTAGTACAGTGCATACTTTAGTAATTAGTTAAACGGTTCACTTTCCAAAACCTAATATAAAAATGTTTGTTTTAATATGCCAATAATCTAATAATTAAAACTCGTTTTTTATATTATTACCCGTATGTCCGTTCAATTTGAAGCAAAGGAACCCTCCTGAGTAGTTTCCTACGATGCGCCGTTCTTAAGTAAAAAAATAGAAACTGTTGTATTGTCCGAGAAAATTAATCTTATTATTAAAGAATACAATTTTGTAATAAATCTAGTTGCCATGGAATATGTCACTTGCTTTTTATATCTGACATTAGTGGGTGATATACGAAGGTTCAATACTGTCATTCTTTCTCTTCACGAAACTAAATGGAAAATAAAAATGTTATCGCACACTGACACAATATATTATTTAGCGTTCTTTCCTCGTCTAATTTCTTGACAATCAAGTTATTACCCACTGAACCGCATTCATTCCGTCGGGATTGATATATTCTCGCAGGAAAGATCGCCCGTGAATGGCCGGCTATTTTCTAGCAAGTCTCAGTCGTCGTAAATTATTTACTTCATTTTATTTTTATCATATTGTTAAAAGTGATGAATTAATCAAATGCAGAAATGGTGGAAATGCATACAAATTAATTTTAGACAATATGTTCAAGAACCTTATTAACATTAGCTAAATTCATTGTATTATATCTTAAATATTTTTACTTGTATCGATCCAGATATTTGATAGTGATACTTACAACCAAATATTTTGGGATCCAAGGCAGAAGCACTGATAATAGTAATTATTAATGGACTACAGAAAAGTACACAAGCACATCAACTAGTTTCAATCTCGTAAATGTTAATTAATTTCCATTTTTTTTCTAAAATTTTAAAAATTTTATAAAGCAGACTATCATAATTTTTTATGTACATTCATACTCTTAAATATTGGCGTATCATTTAGGAAGACCCTGTATTTTAGCCTTGAAGTTACTGTTATAAATAAAATATATTATAAGATTGTAATTATTGTTTAAAGCCAATATATTGAATATAAATGGCGTTTTACTGCATTTTTCTTATTGTCTAAAAGATCACCTCCCTTATCATTGACCAAAATACATAAAAAAACAGCCAAAAATATTCCAGGAAGAGAAAAAAGATTTGAAAAGACAGTGATAATTTACAAAGGTAGGTAATATAAAATAATTATTTGTGCTAATTGTGTAAAATGGAAAATCCAACAACATAGAGTTAATATTGGGAAATGCAAACAAATAACAACAACAGGTAGGTAAAGAGTGTGTTCTATAAGTTTAATAATGGAGAACCATTCAAAGTACGTTAAATTTTTTGTATTTATTCATTTCCATTTATTCTAGGAAGTTCACCTTATCTTTTTGGTGTAAAATTTTCATCAAATCATGTTTTTCGGTGTGTCGAGACAATTGTAATGGTAACTCAAAGTATAATGAGTAGTGCAAATTATAACCGTTGTAATTTTAAATAGTCCGAAATTAAAATAAGAGAAAAATTTGAGAAGCTTAAATATCAAATCCTTATTAAGACTTTATTGTTTTTACAAAATGTTGTATTTTTTCATAACCAAGCATTTTAATTAAGATTATAATATTAACATTTTTCAATTTAATAGTAATAATAGGGATATCGCTGTCTCGCAAAAAGAAAAGGAAAATATCCTCCTCCTCCTCCCCCAAAAAAGAGTCCTCCAGATCGACCAAAACCACCTGGGCCTCCAAATCCTCCTCCAAAGCCTGGTCCTCCAAATCCTCTGCCAAGACCCCCTCCAAAACCTAAAAATATTTATAAATAAAACAATGCAGTCTCCCTCCACAGTTTAATGATTAACGTAAATAAGCACTCATTATCGGGGGACACTAAAAAGGATAGTACGAAGTTAACAACGACCAAGAAATATAAAACAAAGTTTAAGAAGAACTTACCTAATATCGAGTTTCTTACACTTTGTTTTATATTCATTGGGCGTTCTTAACTTCGTACTATGCTTTTTAGTATCCCCTGATGATGATTGTTTAAGCACTTGAAACACGTAGGGAGCATTTTATTTTCGTTTATCATTAAACTGTGGAGGAAGACTGTATTGTTTTATTTACATTACATTAACTCCACCGAAAGTATGGACTATTCTTTCAACTAAAAATATTTTATTGCAATTTTATACATAGCAAAAAAAATATAGATAAAAACAAAACTTCTGTCTTCCTCCACAAATGATATATATTTCAAAAATTTAATTTCTTTATAGCGATTGTCCCTACATGTTTCGACCGTACATACAGTCATCTTCAGGGGAACTAAATCGAGTTTGGTTTTGGTTTTAGTAGTTGCCTCAAATAAATGAGTACAACTCTTTTAAGATTATTACGCAAGTGAAATTTTGTTAGTTGAAGACTAGTTTGGCTGAACGTGATGGATAAATAGGTGAGCACAGTTTAAAAAATATTAATTTTATTATTGTATCAATTAGTACTTACAAGTAATAAAATATGGTTATATGTAGCATGATTTTAATTTGGATTTTAGGTTGTTTTAAGGAAAGTTATTCAAGTATGGTGTGGATAAATCAAAAAAGAAAAGAAAAATAGTTTTTCATCTTAACTGGTTAAAGATATGTTTTCCTCAAAAAGGAATTTTCAAAAAATGTTTATCATAAATAAATTCTTTTTATATTAGAATTTAAAATAAATGGTTTTTAGAGTTTTTTAGATTTAAATTGGGACAAACTCTAAAAACCATTTATTTTAAATTCTAATATAAAAAGAATTTATTCATGATAAACATTTTTTGAAAATTCCTTTTTAAGGAAAACATATCTTTAACTAGTTAAGATGAAAAACTATTTTTCTTTTCTTTTTTGATTTCTCCACACTATACTTGAATAACTTTCCTTAAAACAACCTAAAATCCCAATTAAAATCATGCTACATATAACCATATTTTATTACTTCTAAGTACTAATTGATACAATAATAAAATGAATATTTTTTAAACTGTGCTCATCTATTTATCCATCTCGTTCAGCCAAACTAGTCTTCAACTAACAAAATTTCACTTGCGTAATAATCTTAAAAAGTTGTACTAATTATTTGAGGCAACTACTAAAACCAAAACCAAACTCGATTTAGTTCCCCTGAAGATTACTGTATGTACGGTCGAAACATGTAGGGACAATCGCTATAAAGAAATTTAAATTTTAAAATATGTGGAGGAAGACAGAAGTTTTGTTTTTATCTATATTACCTACTCCACTGTAAGTATGGACTACTTCTTCAAAAAAAAATATATTCAGGCTTCAAGCGTCCTAAAGAAAAATTGTCTTGACTACTTACCTCCTATGCCACCACCGAATCCTCCTCCAAAACCTCTACCGCCCCCGCCTCCAAAACCTCCTCCAAAACCTCTACCGCCCCCGCCTCCAAAACCTCCCCCAAACCCTCCACCACCAAATCCGCCGCCTCTTTGGGGTTGGGGTGATCTCCGTTGCCTTAGGCTACTTGTTAAGGTAGGATCTATAAAAATATCAAAATATTTTCAAGTTAGTGCTTTTATTTTTATTGATGAATATTTATGAAATTAGAATCTGGCAATTTCTTTATGGCATCACTGTTGTCGAGTCAATCAATTGTCGATATTTTCATTAATAGCTCCCAAATACGGAATCTCAATACAAGCCACCCTAATTGCAAATGCGAAGAATCTTTGATGTAGTTAACATTAGCTAAATTCATTGTATTATATCTTAAATCTTTTTGCTTGTATCGATCCAGATATTTGATAGTGATACTTACAACCAGATATTTTTGGATCCAATGCAGCAGCACTGATAATAGTAATTATTAATGTAATACAGAAAAATACACAAGTACATCTCAATTTCATTTTGCCAAAGCTTACTTTCAACATATGAAAACTTGCTACTATATGCGACTAAACACATTTTGCTGAATTTCTTTGTTATACCCAATTCAATTTTTGTGTTTATTTGCTTAATAAATGATCATGTTTAATTTGCTTTAGATATTAACAAGCCCGCGGTAAAATTTCCGAAAACTAGAATAGAATTTGAAATATAGCGATAAACAATGAATTTGCATATTTTTAGATATACATACCTACGTATTATTTTTGATGTAAGGAAAAACCAGATGATCGTATTTTTTTTTCTAGGAAGGGAGGGGGGGGGTTAATTACGGTTTTATTTAATGGAATTTCATAGATTTGGCGAACAACCTTTATGTAAAGTTCAAGAAGTAGTCTATTTTCTGTGGCGAGATTATTAAAGAAAACAAGGTCTGTCTATACCACCAAACTAAAATTTATTTGTCCCTTTAAGGTGAAAAAAGGATTAAAGAGTGTACATAATTTAATGTCATTTTAGGTTGTACTAGTTTCAACTTTAGTCAAAGTCATCCTCAGCAACCATACAATTAAGAATTATGTTTTTAGGATGTACCTAAATAAACGAACTAAAACAAATTAAAAGGGGGGGGGGGGGAACGAAGTGGTTCAACAATACATGGCAGTAGAGGAAAACTAAGAGAGCTGGACCAGGTGGTGCTGGTGGTGCTGGTGGTGCAACTAACCCGGGTGGTTCGGTGGTGCGTTTTATGATCTAACCCGGGTGGTTCGGTGGTGCGTTTTATGATCTAACCCGGGTGGTTCGGTGGTGCGTTTTACGATCTAACCCGGGTGGTTCGGTGGTGCGTTTTACGAGACCAGTGATGCTGGTGGTGCTGTTTTACGAGACCAGTGGTGCTGGTGGTGCTGTTTTACGAGACCAGTGGTGCTGGTGGTGCGTTTTATGATCTAACCCGGGTGGTTCGGTGGTGCGTTTTATGACCTAACCCGGGTGGTTCGGTGGTGCTGTTTACAAAATAACCCGAAATTAAACCCGACTTTTTACGACCTAACCCGGATGCTTTCGCGAGGCGGCTTCTCATCTAACCCTAATTTGAACCTGAATATTTATGAACTGACCCGAGATAAAACCCGACTTTTTACAACCTAACCCGGATGCTTTCATGAGGCGGCTTCTTATCTAACCCTAATTTGAACCTGAATATTTATGAACTGACCCGAGATAAAACCCGACTTTTTACGACCTAACCCGGATGCTTTCGCGAGGCGGCTTCTCATCTAACCCTAATTTGAACCTGAATATTTATGATCTGACCCAAGATAAAACCCGACTTTTTATGATTTAACCTTAGTGCAAACGCCGCTGTTAAAGCGATATAGTAAAAAAAACTCGATTAAAATTTTATCTTGTTCGCTAGACCAATTAATTTCCAAATATTATAATTAAAACATACAATCACTACACTGGCGCACCGTCAAAAATCGTGCTTGCACTATCCCAACGTACAGAGCGTCCGCTTCAGAAAATACGGTGCCGTATTTTTTGCGCCGAACGCTCTGGAGGAACACACTCCGATTTGCAAGTACATACACGTTTTGTCGCGGCAAAGCTCGCCGTCAAATTACGGTCACTCTTTTGCGGTACCGCTTTGTAGGAAACCAAAGCTTTAGTGAAACGCCGCTGCCCCAGAACTCTGTCCATATTCCTCTACTGTGTTAATTTATGCGGGTAATAAAACCGACAAGGGTCGGATCGGCCTGCATACTTATAGAGGTAAAAAACCGCTTTAGAATGTTTTTGGTATATCTTTTTTAGATAATTTTGGGGGAAATAATTTGCCTGAGATGCCAATTAAAAAAGCCTACATTTAATTGTATTTTAGATTCTTGAATTTTGTACATGGAGTAAAAATCTACTATTTCTTGAAATTGTATACATTATGTTAGATAATTATTAATATAATGTTATTAAGACTTTGTAAATATCTGTAAAAACTGTTCTAAATCGTGTCATTTCTGAAAATTGTATACTGAGTGATTAGAATTTAGTAAAAAATTAAAAAAATGTTTTAATGTTATTAAGACCTGTGAAAATTTGTAAAACTGTACAGAATTGTATTATTTTCTGAAAATGATATACTGAGTGTTTAGAATTTAGTAAAAATTAAAAAAATGTTTTAAATTTGTTAAATCATGTGAAATCTTGTATAAAATGACTAGAACCGTTCTTAATCATGTCATTTCTGAAAATTGTATACTGAGTGTTTAGAATTTAGTAAAAATTAAAAAAAATGTTTTAACGTTATTAAGCCCTGTGAAACTTTGTAAAAAATGACTAAAACAGTCGCAAATCGTCCTATTTTCTTAAAAGTGTATACTGAGTGTTTAGAATTTAGTAAAAATTAAAAAAAATGTTTTAAATTTGTTAAATCATGCGAAATCTTGTATAAAATGACTAGAACCGTTCTTAATCATGGCATTTCTGAAAATTGTATACTGAGTGTTTAGAATTTAGTAAAAAATTAAAAAAAAATGTTTTAACGTTATTAAGCCCTGTGAAACTTTGTAAAAAATGACTAAAACAGTCGCAAATCGTCCTATTTTCTTAAAAGTGTATACTGAGTGTTTAGAATTTAGTAAAAATTAAAAAAAATGTTTTAAATTTGTTAAATCATGTGAAATCTTGTATAAAATGACTAGAACCGTTCTTAATCATGACATTTCTGAAAATTGTATACTGAGTGTTTAGAATTTAGTAAAAAATTAAAAAAAATGTTTTAACGTTATTAAGCCCTGTGAAACTTTGTAAAAAATGACTAAAACAGTCGCAAATCGTCCTATTTTCTTAAAAGTGTATACTGAGTGTTTAGAATTTAGTAAAAAATTAAAAAAAATGTTTTAACGTTATTAAGCCCTGTGAAACTTTGTAAAAAATGACTAAAACAGTCGCAAATCGTCCTATTTTCTTAAAAGTGTATACTGAGTGTTTAGAATTTAGTAAAAATTAAAAAAAATGTTTTAAATTTGTTAAATCATGCGAAATCTTGTATAAAATGACTAGAACCGTTCTTAATCATGCCATTTCTGAAAATTGTATACTGAGTGTTTAGAATTTAGTAAAAAATTAAAAAAAATGTTTTAACGTTATTAAGCCCTGTGAAACTTTGTAAAAAATGACTAAAACAGTCGCAAATCGTCCTATTTTCTTAAAAGTGTATACTGAGTGATTAGAATTTAGTAAAAAATTAAAAAAATGTTTTAATGTTATTAAGACCTGTGAAAATTTGTAAAACTGTACAGAATTGTATTATTTTCTGAAAATGATATACTGAGTGTTTAGAATTTAGTAAAAATTAAAAAAATGTTTTAAATTTGTTAAATCATGTGAAATCTTGTATAAAATGACTAGAACCGTTCTTAATCATGTCATTTCTGAAAATTGTATACTGAGTGTTTAGAATTTAGTAAAAATTAAAAAAAATGTTTTAACGTTATTAAGCCCTGTGAAACTTTGTAAAAAATGACTAAAACAGTCGCAAATCGTCCTATTTTCTTAAAAGTGTATACTGAGTGTTTAGAATTTAGTAAAAATTAAAAAAAATGTTTTAAATTTGTTAAATCATGCGAAATCTTGTATAAAATGACTAGAACCGTTCTTAATCATGGCATTTCTGAAAATTGTATACTGAGTGTTTAGAATTTAGTAAAAAATTAAAAAAAAATGTTTTAACGTTATTAAGCCCTGTGAAACTTTGTAAAAAATGACTAAAACAGTCGCAAATCGTCCTATTTTCTTAAAAGTGTATACTGAGTGTTTAGAATTTAGTAAAAATTAAAAAAAATGTTTTAAATTTGTTAAATCATGTGAAATCTTGTATAAAATGACTAGAACCGTTCTTAATCATGACATTTCTGAAAATTGTATACTGAGTGTTTAGAATTTAGTAAAAAATTAAAAAAAATGTTTTAACGTTATTAAGCCCTGTGAAACTTTGTAAAAAATGACTAAAACAGTCGCAAATCGTCCTATTTTCTTAAAAGTGTATACTGAGTGTTTAGAATTTAGTAAAAAATTAAAAAAAATGTTTTAACGTTATTAAGCCCTGTGAAACTTTGTAAAAAATGACTAAAACAGTCGCAAATCGTCCTATTTTCTTAAAAGTGTATACTGAGTGTTTAGAATTTAGTAAAAATTAAAAAAAATGTTTTAAATTTGTTAAATCATGCGAAATCTTGTATAAAATGACTAGAACCGTTCTTAATCATGCCATTTCTGAAAATTGTATACTGAGTGTTTAGAATTTAGTAAAAAATTAAAAAAAATGTTTTAACGTTATTAAGCCCTGTGAAACTTTGTAAAAAATGACTAAAACAGTCGCAAATCGTCCTATTTTCTTAAAAGTGTATACTGAGTGTTTAGAATTTAGTAAAAATTAAAAAAAATGTTTTAAATTTGTTAAATCATGTGAAATCTTGTATAAAATGACTAGAACCGTTCTTAATCATGACATTTCTGAAAATTGTATACTGAGTGTTTAGAATTTAGTAAAAAATTAAAAAAAATGTTTTAACGTTATTAAGCCCTGTGAAACTTTGTAAAAAATGACTAAAACAGTCGCAAATCGTCCTATTTTCTTAAAAGTGTATACTGAGTGTTTAGAATTTAGTAAAAATTAAAAAAAATGTTTTAAATTTGTTAAATCATGTGAAATCTTGTATAAAATGACTAGAACCGTTCTTAATCATGACATTTCTGAAAATTGTATACTGAGTGTTTAGAATTTTAGTTGAAAATAAGATCATAAATCATCTATACAAAACAAGCGCCCCTTATGGATTTGAACGAAAATCATAGATTCGACTATTTTCATGAAAAATAAATCTAAGTACGGAATAATGCAGGAAGATTATCTATTTTCTTGGTTTAGAAAGTGATGTAGTTAAGATTTATAACTTAGGAATAAATAAATTATTATTAATCTTTTCGACCTATTTCTCTTGCATATTTAATTTCTTTGATAGTAAGAACTAATCTTTTTATTTTACAAAGTAAAAAAAAAAGCTAAAGATCGGCGTTGTCAGTCAGGTATAAGAACTGATTTAACACGATGGTTTTTGTACAAACGTTCACATACAATTGTATGCTTTTTAACCGATTGTGTCGGAAAAAATGACGATTTATAGATTAGATATTTAGACGAAGAGCTAACCTTCTCAATAAAGTATTGATTATTGCCCTGCTAGCTAGACAACACTTTTTATGTTAGTCAAAAAAAAATTTTTTTTTTCGGACGCTATTACAGATTTCATCGTTAACTAACAAACATTAAGACCAAAAAATTAGCGTGCAAGATGAAATGTATAGGTTCACTTCATTTCTACATTATTTTACAACTCTCAATCGCATTAAAAACAAGATCGAATAAAAAATAACTTATGACATATGGACGAAAAATGTTTTTCGGGCTATTTAGGTTAGCGACCGCATTACGTCTGAAATACTACATTTTTCGAGCTTATAACATAATTTACTATTTTAACGTTAAAATAGGGGAAATGATGTATCGAAATGCATACTTTTTTTTGTCGGTCACGAGATTATAGTTTCTTTTAAAATGAACTCTAATATTTACAACACAAATTATCCTTTAAGCCACATTAGTTTAAAACTCGTCTGTCGCTTTCCCTATATTGTGAGTTTGATTAAAGTATAGCGTAGTATATATTTAGATGAATTTCGCAAATGTTGAATACTTTCAAAACTGAAAAAGCCGCCCTTTGCAATAAATATCTCCGTAGAGTTAGGTACCCTGCAGATTAAGGGTATTTCAGCGGATAATCATATACAAATTCAAATACCTCATTTGTTTCGGAGCAGTAACCATCAACTTTTACACCATTTAAAACAGCTTCTTTACCATTAGCAGCATGTAAGATGTTGATTTTTCTGTGATTCTCGGTCCAAAGTAACCAATCTATGGCAATTTTGCTCTGCCTGTTTCTCCATCGGTATCCATTTTTTGGTATGATTCCTATAGTATTAGGCTTCAAAAAATTTCTTCTAAATATTGTATTGCATGCTGAAGCAATAGTTGTAGCTTCAGTAAATGGACATACATTGGTAGTTTGTATAAGTTGTTCTCTAAACTTTAAACATGATTGCACAAGGATTTCGACATCCGATACGCAGTAGTCTACCAGATCTCTTTGCATATCGAAACCATCATTTTCATGTTCTACAAACCATTTAAGAAATTTGGCTCTGTCTTCTTCTTTCATACTATCTGAGGAGTAATATTCAATTGATGGTAGAGGTCCTATATAGTTTTCATTTGCCTTTGTATTAAATAGGTGCGGGAAGTAGCCTTTTTTAAAAATATCCTCAAGTCCAAATGCCTTTGGTAGTTTGGCTTAAGGCATAGGGAAATAGTTAAGTGAGTCGATAAATTTTACATTTTCAAGTTGTATCGTAATTATTTTGGTACCTCTCATGATTAACTCAGGTGTAAAATCTGTCTTTGTCATAATGTAGTTTAATATAAACTGGTGATCAAAAGCCTGACCATTATGGGCTATTACAATAATTTCTTTAAAGTTTTTCCTCATTTGTAACAAATGGTTAGTAAATGTTCCCGCTGGGTCTATACCTCTGACTTTTTGTAACTTTAGACCACATTTTTTTACAAGTATCTGCTTCAGAATCCATGCACTCATCGCAGTATTGTTTGAAAACACAGAGATTGACTTGATGTAAAAACGTTGAATTTTCCAATAGTTTGTCTTGGCTCGTCTCTAAATCGTAGAATACAAAAAAGATCATCTTTAATCTTAGGTTTTCCCTTATCAGGCCGAATATAACATAGATGATCCTCGGATGCATGTTTATTACAAATTTTACAATAAATTTCACCACATGCATGTGCTCTTTTGGCTTTAATGGTTTTTAAACAAATAGAACATAGTTTAATTTGTTCGCATACTGTAAATTTGCCTGACGAATAATCCTTTTTATGATTTTCGTAACAGTTTTGACTTCTAAAAAATCATAGACAGTCCTGGCATTTAATTTTTATTGCTATTTCACAAGCAGAGGCTTGCTGACATGCCTGACAGCTTCCACCACATCGGTGCTCATTTTTGTGATCATATGGGACGTAACACTTTTCACAAAAATAGTTAGAACAAAAAGCTGCTGTCAGCGATGTAATTACATTAAAATGGCTTTTGTAATGTAATAAGTTCAGCCGTTTATTGCTTTCAGTTGAACCTTCAAATATAATATTTCGTCCTTTTGATCCATAGCTATAAACAACTAATTTATATTCTTTTAGATGATTTTGAAATTGTATTAACTCGGGAATTCCACCTCCTGCCTCAGGAATGCTAATTTCAGCTCTCTCCAACAATGATCTTGTTCTTTCGGTTTGAATTTTACTAATATCTCTTCTAACCTTACTGAATTCGGGATCTCTTTTATTATGGGCAATGGCGACTACCAAAGCACGTGGTAAACACAGGTTATCGGTATTTTTAATACTTATAATACCTCGTCGCTTGTCGCATTCCTCGTGAAAGCTATTATAATTTTTTCCTCTTCCCCCACCAACAGGTAATCTAACAGTTGTCACACTAAGACAAAATGATTCTGTATTAAGACCTGCTGAGTTTGACTGATAAATGCCACTTATAACACTCCAAACATCTTAAAAGGTTATGTCTTTAGCTGCTTTGAAGCGAATCCAACCTTCTCCTCGGTTGAAGTCTTTAGAGCAAAAAACTAAAAGCCACACGATCTAAGGGTTGTAGGCCTTCTGTAGCGTTTTCCACCCAACCAACTGGTTCAACTCCCTGTAGAACAGGTTTTAACTTAAACTCTAGAGTGCGTCCTGTAAGGTTAAATTCTCATAACTTTTTAACAACGTCTTTAACAATAATAAACTTCTCCATCTTTCTTTTTTTTTTTTGTTGTTTTATAGTCTACTATCTACCTACATAAAAAAAAAAAACAAGTATATTTTCATATTTTTATCGGTCTTAAGTTCGATTTCAAAAGCACACTCCCACTTTTTGATAATTTCACAGTCTAAGCACATAGATCTTATATTTTTTATTTACGATCAATTCATCTTTATTCGCCAATCGTCTCAAACGAGTCTGCTTTTGAAAGTAATATAGCCTTAGTATTCAGAAAATATTAATGATATCGGAGCCTAAAACATCCTTAACACTAAAAAATCATTGTGTTTCCTAACAAAACCCATCATCTTGTCTATTTAGCTTGCTTTCCTATTGTTTAGCAGGTTAAATAAAATTATTATTTCGCTCTTTTTGTCTGTACTGAATCGTTAGGGGAATACGATTCTAGTCCTATAAGAGAGACAGTTAAAATTTTTGTAAGCAATCAGAAATCCTACACTATGAGCTACTTAGTTAAAATTTCATATTTCCTTCCTGGATCAGCTAAAATTTGTGTTGTGTCGGTCAAAATTTATAAAATACGAAAAAAATGCTAGATACATTTTTATCATGTCTTTCTATCTAATACCATCTTATTTCAAGGTATAATTCGGTTGTCAAAATGAGAATCTAAAAAATCCTCGTGTTTCCTCACAAAACCCATCATCTTGCCTATTTAGCTTGCTTTTCTATTGTTTAGCAGGTTAAATAAAATTATTATTTCGCTCTTTTTGTCTGTACTGAATCGTTAGGGGGATACGTTTCTAGTTCTATAAGAGAGACAGCTAAAATTTATGTAAGCAATCAGAAATCCTACACTATGAGCTACTTAGTTAAAATTTCATATTTCCTTCCTGGGTCAGGCAAAATTTGTGATGTGTCGGTCAAAATTTATAAAAATACGAAAAAAATGCTGCATGCATTTTTAGCGTGACTTTCTATTTAATACCATCTTATTTCAAGGTATAATTCGGTTGTCAAAATGAGAATAAAATAATTTTCCCATGGTTTATGTCATCTTAAAAAAGTCAAAAGGTTATATTCTGTAGAGGGTCAGATACATTCAAATTTAAAAATTTTCTCCAAGAAGAATTTTAAGATAGTATTATAGTAAATAAAAATTCTATACCTCCAATATTTCTTGGAAACATATCGTGTTCTAGCGACATAACCCAAAAGTACCTCTATTCAGAAACGCATCGTACTTTTCTTGTCAAACTTGACTTTGTTGTAATGTTGTATGCAGAGCACTTTGAAAACAAAAATTAGATTAGAAACCGCCGCCTCTTAAGGTATACTTTTTTAGGTCTTACATAGGGTACACTGGTATACAGAACAAATGTCATCTTTAATTGTCTCATTGTCCCATCCATTACATTATTATAATCTTAAAGCACCTGTTACCAGCATTATCTGTTTTTATGGTTTTCATAAAACATAGCGATTACCGATGAAAATTAAACGAAAACTTAATAAATAACTTTTTTTCAACTGAAATAGACTGATTTTCGATGGAAAAATGTTACTTATAACTAAAAATGAATATAAGACATATACGCAATGATATTTAGAATAAATCAATCTTTTCTAAAATTACTATGAAATATTCACAAAATCGTTTCGTTATAACCAAAGTAGCAAGGCTTGCAGATTTCGTATAGAGTTCAAACGCGATACTGGGATGATCTTTTTTTTTTTTATATTTTTGTAGGATAATGCACCACTACGTTGTAAGTACTTGAGAGAGGACTTTCTTGAAAAATCCTCAAATTTCTCTGCAATTTTGTTCCTTCTAGAGTTAAATTCACACAGAAAACCCCGTATTCTTATCTTTCAGGTTGGGTTTCATCATAATCTTTCAGGGTAGCTCAGGTTTGATTACATGTACTAAGGTTAGTGCTCCTTGCAATCGGTTTCAGGTTTGACGCGCCCCCCTCAGGTTTGTTCAGGTTTCTCAAGTGTTTGAGAAACCTGAACAAACCTGAGGGGGGCGCGTCAAACCTGAAACCGATTGCAAGGAGCACTAACCTTAGTACATGCAATCAAACCTGAGCTACCCTGAAAGATTATGATGAAACCCGACTCTCTGCATAGCAACCATTGGAGTGGAAAAAAAAAATTTTCAACTCTTCATACGACGAAAAAACATCCGTTAATTAATATTGCTTGTTTTCTAAACCATACTAATAAGCCCTTTTTAATATACCAACCTGAAAGATAAGAATACGGGGTTTTCTGTGTGAATTTAACTCTAGAAGGAACAAAATTGCAGAGAAATTTGAGGATTTTTCAAGAAAGTCCTCTCTCAAGTACTTACAACGTAGTGGTGCATTATCCTACAAAAATATAAAAAAAAAAAAGATCATCCCAGTATCGCGTTTGAACTCTATACGAAATCTGCAAGCCTTGCTACTTTGGTTATAACGAAACGATTTTGTGAATATTTCATAGTAATTTTAGAAAAGATTGATTTATTCTAAATATCATTGCGTATATGTCTTATATTCATTTTTAGTTATAAGTAACATTTTTCCATCGAAAATCAGTCTATTTCAGTTGAAAAAAAGTTATTTATTAAGTTTTCGTTTAATTTTCATCGGTAATCGCTATGTTTTATGAAAACCATAAAAACAGATAATGCTGGTAACAGGTGCTTTAAGATTATAATAATGTAATGGATGGGACAATGAGACAATTAAAGATGACATTTGTTCTGTATACCAGTGTACCCTATGTAAGACCTAAAAAAGTATACCTTAAGAGGCGGCGGTTTCTAATCTAATTTTTGTTTTCAAAGTGCTCTGCATACAACATTACAACAAAGTCAAGTTTGACAAGAAAAGTACGATGCGTTTCTGAATAGAGGTACTTTTGGGTTATGTCGCTAGAACACGATATGTTTCCAAGAAATATTGGAGGTATAGAATTTTTATTTACTATAATACTATCTTAAAATTCTTCTTGGAGAAAATTTTTAAATTTGAATGTATCTGACCCTCTACAGAATATAACCTTTTGACTTTTTTAAGATGACATAAACCATGGGAAAATTATTTTATTCTCATTTTGACAACCGAATTATACCTTGAAATAAGATGGTATTAAATAGAAAGTCACGCTAAAAATGCATGCAGCATTTTTTTCGTATTTTTATAAATTTTGACCGACACATCACAAATTTTGCCTGACCCAGGAAGGAAATATGAAATTTTAACTAAGTAGCTCATAGTGTAGGATTTCTGATTGCTTACATAAATTTTAGCTGTCTCTCTTATAGAACTAGAAACGTATCCCCCTAACGATTCAGTACAGACAAAAAGAGCGAAATAATAATTTTATTTAACCTGCTAAACAATAGAAAAGCAAGCTAAATAGGCAAGATGATGGGTTTTGTGAGGAAACACGAGGATTTTTTAGATTCTCATTTTGACAACCGAATTATACCTTGAAATAAGATGGTATTAGATAGAAAGACATGATAAAAATGTATCTAGCATTTTTTTCGTATTTTATAAATTTTGACCGACACAACACAAATTTTAGCTGATCCAGGAAGGAAATATGAAATTTTAACTAAGTAGCTCATAGTGTAGGATTTCTGATTGCTTACAAAAATTTTAACTGTCTCTCTTATAGGACTAGAATCGTATTCCCCTAACGATTCAGTACAGACAAAAAGAGCGAAATAATAATTTTATTTAACCTGCTAAACAATAGGAAAGCAAGCTAAATAGACAAGATGATGGGTTTTGTTAGGAAACACAATGATTTTTTAGTGTTAAGGATGTTTTAGGCTCCGATATCATTAATATTTTCTGAATACTAAGGCTATATTACTTTCAAAAGCAGACTCGTTTGAGACGATTGGCGAATAAAGATGAATTGATCGTAAATAAAAAATATAAGATCTATGTGCTTAGACTGTGAAATTATCAAAAAGTGGGAGTGTGCTTTTGAAATCGAACTTAAGACCGATAAAAATATGAAAATATACTTGTTTTTTTTTTTTATGTAGGTAGATAGTAGACTATAAAACAACAAAAAAAAAAAAGAAAGATGGAGAAGTTTATTATTGTTAAAGACGTTGTTAAAAAGTTATGAGAATTTAACCTTACAGGACGCACTCTAGAGTTTAAGTTAAAACCTGTTCCACAGGGAGTTGAACCAGTTGGTTGGGTGGAAAACGCTACAGAAGGCCTACAACCCTTAGATCGTGTGGCTTTTAGTTTTTTGCTCTAAAGACTTCAACCGAGGAGAAGGTTGGATTCGCTTCAAAGCAGCTAAAGACATAACCTTTTAAGATGTTTGGAGTGTTATAAGTGGCATTTATCAGTCAAACTCAGCAGGTCTTAATACAGAATCATTTTGTCTTAGTGTGACAACTGTTAGATTACCTGTTGGTGGGGGAAGAGGAAAAAATTATAATAGCTTTCACGAGGAATGCGACAAGCGACGAGGTATTATAAGTATTAAAAATACCGATAACCTGTGTTTACCACGTGCTTTGGTAGTCGCCATTGCCCATAATAAAAGAGATCCCGAATTCAGTAAGGTTAGAAGAGATATTAGTAAAATTCAAACCGAAAGAACAAGATCATTGTTGGAGAGAGCTGAAATTAGCATTCCTGAGGCAGGAGGTGGAATTCCCGAGTTAATACAATTTCAAAATCATCTAAAAGAATATAAATTAGTTGTTTATAGCTATGGATCAAAAGGACGAAATATTATATTTGAAGGTTCAACTGAAAGCAATAAACGGCTGAACTTATTACATTACAAAAGCCATTTTAATGTAATTACATCGCTGACAGCAGCTTTTTGTTCTAACTATTTTTGTGAAAAGTGTTACGTCCCATATGATCACAAAAATGAGCACCGATGTGGTGGAAGCTGTCAGGCATGTCAGCAAGCCTCTGCTTGTGAAATAGCAATAAAAATTAAATGCCAGGACTGTCTATGATTTTTTAGAAGTCAAAACTGTTACGAAAATCATAAAAAGGATTATTCGTCAGGCAAATTTGCAGTATGCGAACAAATTAAACTATGTTCTATTTGTTTAAAAACCATTAAAGCCAAAAGAGCACATGCATGTGGTGAAATTTATTGTAAAATTTGTAATAAACATGCATCCGAGGATCATCTATGTTATATTCGGCCTGATAAGGGAAAACCTAAGATTAAAGATGATCTTTTTTGTATTCTACGATTTAGAGACGAGCCAAGACAAACTATTGGAAAATTCAACGTTTTTACATCAAGTCAATCTCTGTGTTTTCAAACAATACTGCGATGAGTGCATGGATTCTGAAGCAGATACTTGTAAAAAAATGTGGTCTAAAGTTACAAAAAGTCAGAGGTATAGACCCAGCGGGAACATTTACTAACCATTTGTTACAAATGAGGAAAAACTTTAAAGAAATTATTGTAATAGCCCATAATGGTCAGGCTTTTGATCACCAGTTTATATTAAACTACATTATGACAAAGACAGATTTTACACCTGAGTTAATCATGAGAGGTACCAAAATAATTACGATACAACTTGAAAATGTAAAATTTATCGACTCACTTAACTATTTCCCTATGCCTTAAGCCAAACTACCAAAGGCATTTGGACTTGAGGATATTTTTAAAAAAGGCTACTTCCCGCACCTATTTAATACAAAGGCAAATGAAAACTATATAGGACCTCTACCATCAATTGAATATTACTCCTCAGATAGTATGAAAGAAGAAGACAGAGCCAAATTTCTTAAATGGTTTGTAGAACATGAAAATGATGGTTTCGATATGCAAAGAGATCTGGTAGACTACTGCGTATCGGATGTCGAAATCCTTGTGCAATCATGTTTAAAGTTTAGAGAACAACTTATACAAACTACCAATGTATGTCCATTTACTGAAGCTACAACTATTGCTTCAGCATGCAATACAATATTTAGAAGAAATTTTTTGAAGCCTAATACTATAGGAATCATACCAAAAAATGGATACCGATGGAGAAACAGGCAGAGCAAAATTGCCATAGATTGGTTACTTTGGACCGAGAATCACAGAAAAATCAACATCTTACATGCTGCTAATGGTAAAGAAGCTGTTTTAAATGGTGTAAAAGTTGATGGTTACTGCTCCGAAACAAATGAGGTATTTGAATTTGTATATGATTATCCGCTGAAATACCCTTAATCTGCAGGGTACCTAACTCTACGGAGATATTTATTGCAAAGGGCGGCTTTTTCAGTTTTGAAAGTATTCAACATTTGCGAAATTCATCTAAATATATACTACGCTATACTTTAATCAAACTCACAATATAGGGAAAGCGACAGACGAGTTTTAAACTAATGTGGCTTAAAGGATAATTTGTGTTGTAAATATTAGAGTTCATTTTAAAAGAAACTATAATCTCGTGACCGACAAAAAAAAGTATGCATTTCGATACATCATTTCCCCTATTTTAACGTTAAAATAGTAAATTATGTTATAAGCTCGAAAAATGTAGTATTTCAGACGTAATGCGGTCGCTAACCTAAATAGCCCGAAAAACATTTTTCGTCCATATGTCATAAGTTATTTTTTATTCGATCTTGTTTTTAATGCGATTGAGAGTTGTAAAATAATGTAGAAATGAAGTGAACCTATACATTTCATCTTGCACGCTAATTTTTTGGTCTTAATGTTTGTTAGTTAACGATGAAATCTGTAATAGCGTCCGAAAAAAAAAATTTTTTTTTGACTAACATAAAAAGTGTTGTCTAGCTAGCAGGGCAATAATCAATACTTTATTGAGAAGGTTAGCTCTTCGTCTAAATATCTAATCTATAAATCGTCATTTTTTCCGACACAATCGGTTAAAAAGCATACAATTGTATGTGAACGTTTGTACAAAAACCATCGTGTTAAATCAGTTCTTATACCTGACTGACAACGCCGATCTTTAGCTTTTTTTTTTACTTTGTAAAATAAAAAGATTAGTTCTTACTATCAAAGAAATTAAATATGCAAGAGAAATAGGTCGAAAAGATTAATAATAATTTATTTATTCCTAAGTTATAAATCTTAACTACATCACTTTCTAAACCAAGAAAATAGATAATCTTCCTGCATTATTCCGTACTTAGATTTATTTTTCATGAAAATAGTCGAATCTATGATTTTCGTTCAAATCCATAAGGGGCGCTTGTTTTGTATAGATGATTTATGATCTTATTTTCAACTAAAATTCTAAACACTCAGTATACAATTTTCAGAAATGTCATGATTAAGAACGGTTCTAGTCATTTTATACAAGATTTCACATGATTTAACAAATTTAAAACATTTTTTTTAATTTTTACTAAATTCTAAACACTCAGTATACACTTTTAAGAAAATAGGACGATTTGCGACTGTTTTAGTCATTTTTTACAAAGTTTCACAGGGCTTAATAACGTTAAAACATTTTTTTTAATTTTTTACTAAATTCTAAACACTCAGTATACAATTTTCAGAAATGTCATGATTAAGAACGGTTCTAGTCATTTTATACAAGATTTCACATGATTTAACAAATTTAAAACATTTTTTTTAATTTTTACTAAATTCTAAACACTCAGTATACACTTTTAAGAAAATAGGACGATTTGCGACTGTTTTAGTCATTTTTTACAAAGTTTCACAGGGCTTAATAACGTTAAAACATTTTTTTTAATTTTTTACTAAATTCTAAACACTCAGTATACAATTTTCAGAAATGGCATGATTAAGAACGGTTCTAGTCATTTTATACAAGATTTCGCATGATTTAACAAATTTAAAACATTTTTTTTAATTTTTACTAAATTCTAAACACTCAGTATACACTTTTAAGAAAATAGGACGATTTGCGACTGTTTTAGTCATTTTTTACAAAGTTTCACAGGGCTTAATAACGTTAAAACATTTTTTTTAATTTTTTACTAAATTCTAAACACTCAGTATACACTTTTAAGAAAATAGGACGATTTGCGACTGTTTTAGTCATTTTTTACAAAGTTTCACAGGGCTTAATAACGTTAAAACATTTTTTTTAATTTTTTACTAAATTCTAAACACTCAGTATACAATTTTCAGAAATGTCATGATTAAGAACGGTTCTAGTCATTTTATACAAGATTTCACATGATTTAACAAATTTAAAACATTTTTTTTAATTTTTACTAAATTCTAAACACTCAGTATACACTTTTAAGAAAATAGGACGATTTGCGACTGTTTTAGTCATTTTTTACAAAGTTTCACAGGGCTTAATAACGTTAAAACATTTTTTTTTAATTTTTTACTAAATTCTAAACACTCAGTATACAATTTTCAGAAATGCCATGATTAAGAACGGTTCTAGTCATTTTATACAAGATTTCGCATGATTTAACAAATTTAAAACATTTTTTTTAATTTTTACTAAATTCTAAACACTCAGTATACACTTTTAAGAAAATAGGACGATTTGCGACTGTTTTAGTCATTTTTTACAAAGTTTCACAGGGCTTAATAACGTTAAAACATTTTTTTTAATTTTTACTAAATTCTAAACACTCAGTATACAATTTTCAGAAATGACATGATTAAGAACGGTTCTAGTCATTTTATACAAGATTTCACATGATTTAACAAATTTAAAACATTTTTTTAATTTTTACTAAATTCTAAACACTCAGTATATCATTTTCAGAAAATAATACAATTCTGTACAGTTTTACAAATTTTCACAGGTCTTAATAACATTAAAACATTTTTTTAATTTTTTACTAAATTCTAATCACTCAGTATACAATTTTCAGAAATGACACGATTTAGAACAGTTTTTACAGATATTTACAAAGTCTTAATAACATTATATTAATAATTATCTAACATAATGTATACAATTTCAAGAAATAGTAGATTTTTAATCCATGTACAAAATTCAAGAATCTAAAATACAATTAAATGTAGGCTTTTTTAATTGGCATCTCAGGCAAATTATTTCCCCCAAAATTATCTAAAAAAGATATACCAAAAACATTCTAAAGCGGTTTTTTACCTCTATAAGTATGCAGGCCGATCCGACCCTTGTCGGTTTTATTACCCGCATAAATTAACACAGTAGAGGAATATGGACAGAGTTCTGGGGCAGCGGCGTTTCACTAAAGCTTTGGTTTCCTACAAAGCGGTACCGCAAAAGAGTGACCGTAATTTGAGGCCAGCTTTGCCGCGACAAAACGTGTATGTACTTGCAAATCGGAGTGTGTTCCTCCAGAGCGTTCGGCGCAAAAAATACGGCACCGTATTTTCTGAAGCGGACGCTCTGTACGTTGGGATAGTGCAAGCACGATTTTTGACGGTGCGCCAGTGTAGTGATTGTATGTTTTAATTATAATATTTGGAAATTAATTGGTCTAGCGAACAAGATAAAATTTTAATCGAGTTTTTTTTACTATATCGCTTTAACAGCGGCGTTTGCACTAAGGTTAAATCATAAAAAGT
Organism: Polydrusus tereticollis; assembly: GCA_963920685.1. Lineage (NCBI taxonomy): Eukaryota > Metazoa > Arthropoda > Insecta > Coleoptera > Curculionidae > Polydrusus > Polydrusus tereticollis. Next base: position 13,084,479 of record OY987333.1, read on the forward strand.
CGGGTTTTATCTTGGGTCAGATCATAAATATTCAGGTTCAAATTAGGGTTAGATGAGAAGCCGCCTCGCGAAAGCATCCGGGTTAGGTCGTAAAAAGTCGGGTTTTATCTCGGGTCAGTTCATAAATATTCAGGTTCAAATTAGGGTTAGATAAGAAGCCGCCTCATGAAAGCATCCGGGTTAGGTTGTAAAAAGTCGGGTTTTATCTCGGGTCAGTTCATAAATATTCAGGTTCAAATTAGGGTTAGATGAGAAGCCGCCTCGCGAAAGCATCCGGGTTAGGTCGTAAAAAGTCGGGTTTAATTTCGGGTTATTTTGTAAACAGCACCACCGAACCACCCGGGTTAGGTCATAAAACGCACCACCGAACCACCCGGGTTAGATCATAAAACGCACCACCAGCACCACTGGTCTCGTAAAACAGCACCACCAGCACCACTGGTCTCGTAAAACAGCACCACCAGCATCACTGGTCTCGTAAAACGCACCACCGAACCACCCGGGTTAGATCGTAAAACGCACCACCGAACCACCCGGGTTAGATCATAAAACGCACCACCGAACCACCCGGGTTAGTTGCACCACCAGCACCACCAGCACCACCTGGTCCAGCTCTCTTAGTTTTCCTCTACTCATGGCCATAACGTGCACCTTATGCAGCCAATGGACTCAACAGAAGACAATCACCTACACGATGCTACTTTCAGCAATGAAGGAAATTAGATGCGAAAATTGTAATAGAGGACAAAATTCCAAATGGAATCATTTATAGTCATGATATGATGTATAGCTGTCTATAATGAAAATTCAATAAAATAAACGTTTCATGAGTCAACTCCAAGAGGGAACATGATTTATATTTGGTGGGTCAGAATATTTAATAGGAATAGTAATAAAGTAAAAGGGGGGGGGGGGGAGGAGGGAAATTAAAATGTGTTAAAATAATTTACGTCATTGAGTTAGTTGGGGTCATCAAATTCTCCATATTTATGGATTATTATTTAAATTATACCCGATTAAGTTGATATAATTTAAATAATAATCCATAAATATGGAGAATTTGATGACCCCAACTAACTCAATGACGTAAATTATTTTAACACATTTTAATTTCCCTCCCCCCCCCCCCCCCTTTTACTTTATTACTATTCTTATTAAAAATTCTGACCCACCAAATATAAATCATGTTCCCACTTGGAGTTGACTCATGAAACGTTTATTTTATTGAATTTTCATTATAGACAGCTATACATCATATCATGACTATAAATGATTCCATTTGGAATTTTGTCCTCTATTACAATTTTCGCATCTAATTTCCTTCATTGCTGAAAGTAGCATCGTGTAGGTGATTGTCTTCGGTTGAGTCCATGCATTGGCTGCATAAGGTGCACGTTATGGCCATGTATTGTTGAACCACTTCGTTCCCCCCCCCCCTTTTAATTTGTTTTAGTTCGTTTATTTGGGTACATCCTAAAAACATAATTCTTAATTGTATGGTTGCTGAGGATGACTTTGACTAAAGTTGAAACTAGTACAACCTAAAATGACATTAAATTATGTACACTCTTTAATCCTTTTTTCACCTTAAAGGGACAAATAAATTTTAGTTTGGTGGTATAGACAGACCTTGTTTTCTTTTTCTTTATGTAAAGTGTTCATTCTTTTCTCGAAAAAGCGTTAAGCATTCTTAGTTTCTTACAAATTATGTTGCAGTTGCATTGATTTTTACATAAATAGGTGCATTTTAGCGACAGTTGCAGGGATAAGTACCTATATTTTGAAAAAAAATCCCACTATTAGACATTACGTGTGCAATAGATTTAGCAGCCATTGAAGCGACTGAATCAGAAGAACTCCAATGGAAAGTGAGAGAAATTTTACAGAAATCCGAACCTCCGAAGTCAATCATTCAAAAAGAAGAATCAATTGCCTCTCTAAACTACGCAAAGATACGAACATCAAGGCTCTACCTGCAGATAAGAGAAATGCGACCGTCATGATGAATGTTGAACCTATAACCAAAAAATCGAAGATGTCTTGGAAAAGGGAAACTACGAGAGCATCCCAAAGGACCCCACTACCATCATTGAAGGGAATGTACCCTTCACTCAAGAAGAACGAACGATACATTCCAGATAGAACACCGCATCAAATTTATATGGTTTACTAAAAATACATAAGCACAACAATCTTCAGAAATTCTACAACATACTAAATGTTCAGATTTCTGCTCTCAATACTACAACCACTACAAGGAGATAGCACATTATTTGTGAAAAACTCGCAGCATTTTGTTGAGATAATAAGTGGAAAAGAAATACAACCAGATGATCGATTTGTCAGCTTCGAGAGTCTCAACACAACCGTCCCAGCTAAGGATACATTTCTTGTCATTCGAAGGAAACTTGGGGAGGACCAGTTGGGCGGACTATTTATGGGATCATCCCTCTGTCCAGTAGTCGCTAACATTTACATGGAAAGCTTTTAAAAATCATGTAATTGAATAGGCAAAAATAAAGCTGACGTTAACGTAGACGGCACATTTATTATTTGGAATAGAGTCAATGACGAACTTCAAGCTTTTCTACATCATATGAATAACTTGGCACCAACAATCAACTTTACCATGGTGAAAGAAACGTTATTGTCCAGAAGAACAGCAATACCATCCAAACAATGGTATACAGAAAGTAAACCCACACAGGTCAATGCCTCAAATAAATCAAATAGCACCTGCAACTCCTAGGAAGCGATTTCGCAAGAACTCAACAGCGTCAAAAGTAACCTTAAGACAAATGGATATCCTACGAGACTAGTAGATCAGGTCATCAAGCGTCAGCATCTCACGAATAGATAGAAGGATGACGTCGAAGCTGGACCCATCATAAATGTGGCATATGCCAAAGGAATCTCCTAAAAAAATTCGAAGATTAGGATAACAATACAACATTTGAACAGTATTCAGCTCCAAAGATTCCCTAAGAAGCAACCCAACGAAGTCAAAACCTACAACTCAAAGCACATGAAGAATTGTGTATATAGAATACTTATTAATTATTACTACGACTCCTTGAAACAAGGATCAAAGACCATCGCAACCGCACATTGAAGGGAGAAACAAACGGCCACCACTCGCAAGGTCTGAGGCAAAATCTATACTCAAGAAAGAACATTGGCGAAAGGAAAAATTCAAAGAAGCGGCTGTCATATCCCAGAATCCTGACTGCTTCAGTAAACCCTCTTTACACATAAGAAATACTTGTTAAGTAAATGTAAACTTCCATGAAGACCACACAGTAACCATGATTCCCATCTCGATCATGCTCTTCTAACCCCTAGGTAGTATATTCTTGTAGCTTCGTACCTTCTTCTATATGCACCTGAAGGCGACTGGAGACGTAACCCAATTGAAACCTTGTGAAAAAAAGAAATATTGGCAATAAGAGTCCAAACCACGTTTATCATTCTTGAAATAGTAAGGTGACCAAAAGTGGCAGGTGAGAACTAAGGGTGATACTACAGTAAGAATGAAAATGGGAAAGCTCATACAGAGCAGATGAACAAATCTATGGAGTTTTGATGCTGTGATCATGCAGCATAAATAAAATTTTGTAAAAGTCCTAAAAAGCTTATTAATGTCTTAAACAATAAACATGAAGCTAAACAATCAAGAACTGATAGTTATCATTAAATAGTACTGGAATTAGAAACTTGTTTTTTGAACGTTATTAATTTTTATAGAAACTAATTAGGATAATAATTTTGTTATTTGTGATAAGCAGGTGAAGGTAGAAGGTATAGTTTTTTAAAGTACCACACCACAAGATGAAGATTGTGATTTTCGTTTCCTTGTTAAGTGTTTATTCCGTAGTTGCAGGTAAATATCCTTAACAATGCAATTAAAAGAGGATGTAGATACAGAACCTTTGTTAAATCATTAAGTTTAACCTTGTAGACAATTTAAAAACAAATTAATGTGTATACTTTCTTCTGTTTTAGCACCTCAGTTATTTGAGGCTGGACTTGGGTAAGTTACATTAAGAATTAGATCTGTCTGTCTACTCTACTACAGCTAAATATTAATTTTTACTTTTTTAGGGCCTTTTCAAATGCCAGAGCTCAAGTAGGTAGTGCCATTGGTGGGGGTGGGTAAGTTCTGGCAACTATGATATTTCCTTAAGTTTAGGATCTCACCATATGTACAAATATATCGAATACCTACCAAACAAATTGCCATATGTAAAATTTTGTTGCTGTTGTAGTATTTCCCTTGGAAAAGGAGTTAACTAAAGAGACTGTTAAGAAAAGATAATTAATACTCAGATTTAGTGTATCCGAAATTCTTGCCATAAAATTTAAAATTTCCATCGCTGGATCTTTGGCTTAAACTAAATTTTGTGTATAGCTGATAAATATTCCTGATGAAAAGTTGTTGGGCATCAGATAAAAGGTACTAAATTAATAAGCATTTTAATTATTGCCCTTTATATGAGCTGCAGATAATATTAAAAACTAAAACAAAATGTTACTCTTATCTTTTCTTAGCACTCCAAAATAAGTTTTAGGGGCGACATTCCAATTTACAACAACAAGCTGTTACATTAAACTTCTTTTACTTGCCTTGCGATTGTGAAATTAGACCAAACGAGTTTTTTCATCCTTTTGGTCTGCGGTCCATTGGTATATTTTTGCTTCTGGATTGCCATTCCTGAATTGTCTTATTAATCCGTCACATCGTCAGACATTTTTATTTAATTCTCTCGTCTTCTTCTGTTCCACTTCAATATATCTGTGGCATTACTAGTTGTTCTTATTTCCCTATAATTCTGTGTCTTAGCGTATGTCTAAATATTAATAGTGTCTTGGTATTTCTTGTGTGTGCTCTCTGGTCCCTACCCCATATATCATTACACTTATTATGAAAGTTTCATATATACACACTTAAGGTCGTTTGTTTATGAATTGGTTCTTCCATCTTATCTCGTTTAATTCTGATGCCTTTATTAATTTGTTTTCTTGCTTTGCCAACTCTGTCTTGGTTTGAACTAAAGCCTACTTGCCACATTGAATCGAGTAGCTAGTAGTCTAAAAGAATACTGTAATCATTGCAACTCGTTCTCAGTTTCTGATATGAGGGTGGCATCATCTATAAAGCAAATTATCTTCAAAATCCGTGACCTGCGGCTCTCACCTTCTGATTTTTTTTCTTTTGGATTTTCCATATTATTGTCAGTGAGTGTACATTATTATGTTATTTTTTGTACATATGGGTATATATAAAAATTAAGAGTTTTATAATGTAAACTATTTACGGATCTAATTTACGTATTTTTCAGAGCTGGTGTCCCATCAGCCAAATCCAATCCACTGTTTAATGTTGGAGATGTCAACGTGGGAGGAATTGGTAGTTATTTACTTTATTCACATGTCGAGTGTCAGCGAAATCATTATACCTACGTAGCACCAAAGTGTTATGTTAATAGATATTTTATTTAAATTTGGATTACTAGTTATACAGGGTGTTATTTAATAAGTGTCCGATGTTTTACAGGACGATTCCTCAGTTATTTATAAGGTGAAAAGTTCATATAAGCATGGGTCCGCAAGCCCTTCATTTTTGAGATACAGGGTGTTAAAAATTTATTTTTATTTTTGTTTTTCGTAAATAAGTTTTGAAATAATGTCTAAATTTGGACGAAAATTGGTAACTTAGGGTTTTTCGAAATGCGAAATTCGAATTTGCTATTAGTATGGCTCCCACTTGTAGGGGGCGCCACCTTTATACACCATTTAATAAAGAAATAAATGGTATTTATTTGCATATCGCTATGCCCATATCAGAGTTTGATAAAATAGCATTTATCTCCTAAACAAAACCGAAATCAAAAAATTATGAAAATGTACTTTGCATTAGCCAATAAAGTGCCTACATACACAAAGTGTTATCAAAAGAGAAAACGGCTGTGGCGTACATATTTTTTGTTCCTGTTAAAAATTGTAACACCCTGTATCTCAAAAATGAAGGGCTTGCTTATATGAACTATTAAAAATAACTGAGGAATCGTCCTGTAACATATCGGACACTTAAAATTCAAATTTTTATTTAATGTTAGTGCCATAAAGGCTTACACAAGTCAAAATACAATATTTAAAATCGGTATAATCAAAAGAACAGTAAGAATAGGTAATATTAATACATGCAATCAAATCAGATAAAATTAAAATATAGTTTAAACTACATCACTTATTAAATAACACCCTATATAGTAATTATAATGAAATGAAACAAATGTGGTCCTCCTCCCCAAAATGTCTTACCTAGGTAAATTTTAAAGATCTAATATCGGCATGGTTTAAGTGCATTAACACTCATCTTCAGCGTATAATCCGGTGGCCTGAGAAGACCATCAGAAATGTTGAAAAGTTATAGCTTGATTGACATTGCATCCCAGTGAAGGATGAAAAGAGTTTTTTTTTATAATATTGAGGACATTTTACAAACTACTAGTAATAGAACACAAGGCAATTAAAATTGGTAGTAAGTTAAAAAAGAGATATTGGTTATTGGAATCGATTACTTCTTCAAGTTAATATAGGAATTGTAATGATGTAGGTGATGACTTATTGTAGGTACCTACACTGTACACTTGTTGTAGGTGCTCCCATCTATTTTTGTTATTTATATATAATATATATCCCGATATTTTTGCTCTTGAGCCCTTAATGACTTTTTGTGAACCAGTCCTGCATTAGTATCGCACATAAATATAATAAAAAAGAGCATGCAAAGAACTCTTCATTTTTAGGAAACGCCAATACTAACACCTTCCATCAAACTGGAGTTATTGACCAGTCCAAGGCCAATATAGGAAAATAAGAAATCATCCATATTTTGCAAAATAAAAGTTAAATAGAAATAAAAAACACAAAGTTAACAGTTTTAATTAAAAATTTATTTTTACAACCTAAAATATATACCTAATACACGATAAATTCTAATATGTATATAGGCACATTTTGCAAATGTACAATTTGTTTCAACAATATATAGATACAAGATACAACCATAATACTTTCATTAGTAAATGTTTTCAAAACTATATACAATTATATGCAACTATTTTAAAGATATGATAATATAAATTTATAGCGTTTTATATTATTTAATAGTTAAATATATACAAACCAAATTCTACAATATTTTTAGGGATCAAGGAAAAAATTCTGCACATGAATTTTGATATAATATTAATTATATCAGCAGAATTAGTATCATTTTAAGACATAATAATAATATGTTAAAATCTGGTAACTCTTTTGTTATAAAATGTATTGTGCAGTATTTTTTCTTAATCTCTATAGAAAGTTGGGTATTCTTTAAATGAATTACCTACGTCAGGACCTGAATAATTTTAATTCTAAACTAAACCTTTTGAAAAACAAAATTTTAATTTATTTTTTTAAATAATAGTTTAGTTTTTGTAATTTAGAACAGTAAAGCTATTTAGGTTATGGTGTGCAGTCGTTAAACATATGCGTGTTTATTCTAGTATGGACGTTGTTTTTTTTTAACTTTTGTTTACGTGGTGTCAGGTCGCACGCTAAATAGCTTCACGGCCATCATGGAGGTTTCCCATTTTTCCTGTGGCAAAGCTGGTGGCGCTTGTCAAACTCCCCCCCCCCCCCCTACGCGAGCTAGCGCTATTTGCACGCGTGCTCCACAGCTGGTTCTGTGCGTGTTCTCTTACCACCGTTTATATTTTTCTTTTATTTAATCAAATCATTCCTTTTTTTAATTCAATCATTTTAGTTTTTTTTTACTTTGAACAGTCGTTTTGTTATTTACGGTATTGCTTATTCAGCAGTGCCCATCGCTGAAAGGTGCAATTCGAAAAAAATAAAAATAAAATAAATTTTCTTCTTTATTTATTTTGAGTTTGTTTTCATTCAACATTACAAGCACTAGTGCGCGTTGCAATTTTGGCGCCCAACGTAGTGACTCTTACTAAAACAAAGCCACAGAAGGCACTTTAGAAGAGACAATAGGGAAATATATAATGTGGATGTTCAAAAATTTACCTTTCAAACGGCAAAGAATTTTACAAAAAAAAACACCAATGTGGTTTTCCTTGGGCCGCTCAGTACATCAGGTATCCAAAAATATCCGTACCGCAACAGATCTCACGTATGGGAAACGTAGAATAGTAATTTTCTCCAACAGTATTTTAGAAACAACATAGGTATTCTTAACTAAAAAAAGTCTTATAGAATGGCAGGAATGGCTTCATTCTAACATAGAACGGAATCATTCTGTATCATCTAGCCAAAGCCAACTACATTGTCAATTCGGCCATCTAAATTCCATGGGGAAACCAAATTATTTTGAAGATAATGATAGCCTTAGATTACCTATTTTACGCCGTCAGGTTATAAATTCGACTTTGACAGCGCTTGATTTTTCAAGGTAGGTTAGTTTTATTAAAAAATATTGATTTTATAACATAATAAATTATCGTTTCTCCAATAGTGCTAGGGAAAGTATAGTCTAGGTTCTTCAATGTTTCTTTACGTCAGGAGAAACTCCTTGGACATCTGTTGATTATTCGTGATTACTAATTAGCTCTATGGTTTGTAGAAATTTGTAATAAGCTCTTTGCTTGGATGTTTGTGATTCTTACGGATTTAATTTAGAAGTTTTGTTGCAAAAATTTTGGCGCCTTTTTGTTAAATATAAAATATTTGTGCATGTCAATTTAAGTGCTTCTCTACTATTGTAGGATGGGATTTGGACCAACAGGGAGCCAGTCTTTAGGTAACTTGTATGTCCCGATTTGTCTTGATCTTGTATGTGAGTCGGTAATAAGTTGGTTTGTCGATACGTCCGTACGTTCGTAATAATTTCTAATAATTTTCAAGAAAAATTCGTTAACTGTCATCATCTTAAAGTCATTATGTAACACTACATTCATAATGTATCTGGGTGCGTTCGCGATAATTTTTAGCGCCTTGTTCTGAATCACCTGGAACTTATTAAGCTCCGTTTTGCTTATGTTGCACCACGTGGGCGCACCATAAGTTAGAACCGGCCTGACCAATACCTTGTAGAGGTTGACCTTAGTCCTATTAGCAAGTCTACTCCGCCTGTGAAGCAGGGGGTAGATAAAGCCCAACTGTCGCAATGCAAGTTTTATTCTATTAATTGAATTTTGCCTCCAATTCAGCCTTTGGTCGAAAATAAGTCCATGGTATTTCACCTCCTGGCACCAGTTCACTTGGACTCCATTGACCCGTAGCCTTGTTTCAGACCTGCGGACGGTGCTTTTCGAAAAGAAGATGACCTTCGTCTTGGAGGGATTCAAGCGAATCCTCCAAGCCGAAAGCCATTTTTCCAGCTCGATTATAAAAGTATAGTCTATAACTCGTATTGAATGGCATTTCCGCCCTCGCGAAACCATAGACTTCGCCTACGGCTCGGCTTACAAACTTTTCGCTCGTGTGAAATTTATCCATTCCGTACTTCTTATAGAATATACCATTTCTATCCATAATCCCGCTAAGATGATTTAGAAAATCGTGGACAAGAAGGCACTGGCTTCTTCTTCGCCGTTGAAAGTAAAAGTGACACTAAAAAGTAGGGATGGCAACGATATATCGATATATCTAATATATCGATTTATTTTTAAAATATATCGATTAAAATATATCGATTTATCACTTGCGATATATCGAAAAATATATCGATATATCGAATAATATATCGATATATTATTTAACAGCTTTCTGCTCTGGCATTGCTGATAAGCGTCTGTCGGTGTTGAGACTTGTTTACACAACCGGCTTAATTTTTGCAGAAGAGTTAACCAATTCTATATAACCGGTAGCTAGCTTGAAAACGCTTAGTGTTTAATTGAAACATCATCTGTCAACTTCAACTTATTTTCATGTCATTTATATGTCATGTATTGATTTAATTTTATTATTTATTTATTATTTTGATTGTGCATATTATTATATCATGGCTCCATTGGCACTACGATCTGTTATTTGGAAATATCTTACGAAAGTGTCCAAAGAATTCTCAGATGGCCATTTTCAATTAGCATTAGCAATTAATGATTTTGTCCGAGTTACCTTAACCTAAAACTGCATGTTATGTTTTCTGATAACCGACAAAGACAAAACTCTTATTACATTGTTCGATATAATAACTAATAAATATTTATTATTCAAGAATAAAGGACCATTTAATATTTAATATTTTATTGTGTCTTCTTTCCTTTCATAGATTTATCGATATATGGTATATATCGATATATTGTGTCCGATTTATATCGACATCGATATATACATTACGATATATCGTTCGATACGATATATCGATTTATTAATATTTTCTGCCATCCCTACTAAAAAGACAAAGAACCCAACCAAGAAATCTTACAAGCGTCAACTGTCAAAAAACAATCAAAAATCACCACTTGATAAACGGCCACGTTCAAGTTTATGACCCGAGATTCGTGGAACAATTAAAATACAGTACTTGATATATAGGCCATAAAAATTCTCACAAAAAAGAAGAGCTAACCTCTAAAGTTTTAAACTAAAACTGACAATTACAATTGAAAATCAGAACAAACAAATGGTAGTTGATACAAGGAAAATAGGGCGATTAAAGATATGGGCAAAATGTAATCCCGCTTAGCCAAAGACAGCGAAAGGAAGGTCATTAACCTTAAGTGGGAAATCAAGACAAAATCGCTAAAGTTAGATATTATCATACAGAAAACAAAACATTGAACTTTTCACCAATTTTAAAGCTAAAATTTAAATCAAATATGCGATGTAGTGACAATATTGACTTGTCACACAATGTCCACACTAGAATTATTAACATGAGCATGTTTAAGGACCGCTCATGCTATACGCCCCAATAGGGTGGAGCGAAAAATTAAAAATATGTGCGCACCCATAAAGTAAAGTAAGCACAATTCGGCTGAACTCGACATATTGTACTTTTTGAATTCCAGTATGGCTACTGGAATACAAAGTATGTAGTTTTTTAGACGTAGTTCGCAGTAGGTACTTGGTAAACCAGGAGCAACATTTTTGGTTCATGTAATTCCAGCTAGTCGGTTCTGGAGAACCTTTTAAATGGGTGGGCGTCTGGTCCTAGTAGAATTTTTTTAATGCAAAATTGGCAAAGAATTAGATCACTGTGAATCCCTTCTAGCTTCGAAATTTTCGGGTGCTTGTGTAGCACCTGAAGATGATAAGTTAGAGACTGAACTTTTATAGGGTTTCTAGCACATTTTTAACGGCCTTTTCGCTGCACCCTTACAGATAAATTTAAATAACCCAGTTTTAATACGAGTATAACACAGCAAAAAATTATGAGTATTTTTAGTAGCTAGGCTCTTAGCGGAGAATACTAACATTTTTAGTAGAAAAGTTTTTACAGGTCGGTAACTGTTGTAAATTGTACTAGCTTTAATTATAACGGATTATAACGGAACAGGGAGTTAAGAGAAGTTACAGTTGATGCAATACAAAAACCGATACACGTCATCAATCAGCTAATAATTCTAAATCCGTAAGAAAAGACGAGGAAATTAAATTTTGCCAAAAAATATTAAAACTTTATCTTGCGAAACTCCAAGGATTTTGTTAACATGAATACTCTGATTGTATTGTTTAATGCATTCGTGCGATGTAAGCTGGAATATGGGTCACTTATTTGGTACCCTGCTTATGATGTTCATTCTAACGCGATTGAAATAATCCAGAGACGTTTTGTTAAATACCTTTGGTTTAAGTCGAATGGTACCTATCCGGAGATTGGCTTTCCGAATGATGTTATGTTAGGCAGATTTAACATATCCAGTTTAGTAAAACGTAGAGAATTTGCTGCAGTTTTGTTCTAGTATAAGATGTATGTTGTATAGGCCCCCTGGCTCTAATCTAAATGAATTCATGGATGTATTAGAGAATACTTTAATTGGTATCTTACCTGAATAATATGACTTCGTTGCATTTGGTGGAGATCTTAATATAGATCTCAGCAATCTTAATAGTCCTTGTACCTTGAATTTTACTAATTTGTTAAATAAATATGGATTACATCAATGTGTAAAAGATCCTACTCGCGTCACTAATGTAAGTAGCACCCTTCTAGATGTACTTGTGTGTTCAGATTCTAATCTTGTTGAAAATGTGACCGTTATTAATATGGACGACATATCTGACCATAAGTTGGTTAACTTTGAGATTAAAATAACAAAAGCTAAGCCTGGGCCATCATTCAGAACCTATCGAGATTATTCTAATTTCGATTATAATAATTTTTTGCGAGACCTGGGCAAAATCAACTGGCAATATATACATTCTTTAACTAATATCGACTTAATGTTGAACTATTTTAATTGTAACATTAATGAATTATTCAATATACATGCTCCGATCAAAACTTCTAAAATTACTAAATCTCCTGCCCCCTGGATAACTCCTAATTTGAAATTCATGATGAAACTCAGGGACAAAGCATTCTCAAAATATAAAAAACTTAAGAGTGACGTAGCTTGGATACAACACAAAGCCTTGCGTAATCGCGTCAATATTACTGTCAGGGCAGAAAAAAAAGCTTTTCTTCAACACACCTTTAAAAGAGATCCCAGGAACTTTTGGCGGATGATAAAATATCTAAATTTAAGCTCTACCTCTCAAGATTCTAATTCTTTGCTTAATGTCGGAAATCCTAACGATTTCAATAACTTTTTTAATAACTCTCTTCCTCCCGTTGGTCCCAATGATCGTGCTTTTATTAATTTACACTATAGAAATGAAAACTCTCACCAAGGTGATAAATTTAAATTTATTAATGTTACTAATGACGATATCAATAAAATAATCAACAGCCTTAAAAGTAACGCAGTTGGCACTGATGGCATCAACTTAAAAATGTTACTTTATTTAACCCCCCACTTAACTGATCACATATCCTTTATAATCAATAGCTGCCTTTCCACTGGCTATTTTCCTAGTTGCTGGAAGCTCGCTGATATTGTACCGGTGCCAAAGGTTTCGAATCCTAAGCAGCTTTCTGATTATAGGCTGATAAGTATCCTGCCCACTTTATCTAAAATCCTTGAAAGAGTTGTAGCAAATCAATTAACCGTTTTTTTGGATGCTCATAATATTCTCCCTCCAACTCAATCGGGATTCCGTAAAAATCATAGCACAACTACGGCCTTACTTAATATAATAGATGACCTCTTGAGAGCTTGGGACAACAATCAATGCACTTGCCTTATATTGCTCGACTATAGTAAGGCTTTTGATACTATAAGTCATGATATCTTGCAGGCTAAGCTCAGGTTTTTCGGCTTGGGAGATGTGGCTTTGAATTTCTTTGAATCTTATTTTCGGAACAGATGTCAGCGTGTTTTAATTGGTAATAATCCTTCTCAACTCTCTAATATTAGCAGGGGTGTAGCTCAGGGCAGTATTCTAGGACCACTAATTTTCTCCATTTATACTTCTGACTTTTCCAAATTTCTCAAAAGTTGAACATCTCATCAATATGCAGATGATACACAATTATACTTTTCTTTTACACCCCCTGATGTCGCTGTCTCTGTTGAGAGAATTAACCAGGATCTTGAAATTATTGGTGGTATCTCTAAATACCACTCTTTAGTTTTGAATGAAAAAAAAACCCAGTTGGTGGTGTTTGGTGCATCTAAATCTACCCTGGTTGAGAATCCTTTATTTAAAATTACTGTTAATGGCACAGTGCTGAACCCCATCAATAAGTGCAAAAACCTGGGTTTGGTTATTGATTCTGAAATGAGATTTTCTGATCATGTCTCGTCTCTAATTCAAAAGACTTTCGCTAAATTAAAACTTTTATACATGCATAAAGACATATTTGATACAGCTACTAAGTTACGCTTAACTGACTCGCTTATATTATCCCATCTCGGTTATTGCGATACTGTCTACTGGCCTGCTCTCTTGCAGAGGGACCGGGATAGTCTGCAAAAACTTCAAAATGCATGCCTCAGGTTTAGCTTCAATGTACGTAAATTTGATCATATTACTGCTTCATTGAACGAGTCTGGGTGGCTCACCATTAAAGAAAGATTCGAACTACATCTCTTGCATCTTATTTACAAAGTTAGACATCACCATCTTCCTAAATATCTTTATGATAAACTTATTAAGGGCTCAGATCTGCATAACCTTTTGACACGACACAGGGACTTGTATAGTGTTCCCAGGCATACTCATGCATTCTTCCAGCGTTCATTTAGCTACACAGCAGTTACTGCTTTTAATTCTTTACCCGATAGCTTGAAGATAGCTTCTAGTTCTTCCGTGTTTTGTAAGGGTGTTAAGGGCCGTTTGCTTGCGGGTCGGAATGCGCACTGAGGATCGTGCTCTATTTTAATTTAATTAATTTATTTCCTTTATTATTATTTTTGTGCACATCATTTATTTTTATTATTTTTGTATCTTTCCTTATATCAGTTAATCTGTATATCTTAGTTTAAGTATGTAGTAATATTGTAAATAATTCTTTACACTAGAGTGGTTGTATGAGCAGCAGCAGTTGGATACCGCCACTCGAATTGAAATGATTTTTTTTGTACATTTGATTCATACATTAAATAAAGGCATTTATTATTATTATTATTATTATTATAATGTTAAACGGTAAATTGGACTGTCCAGAAATATTGCCTAGAGTTAGGTTTCGAGTGCCATCCCTGCAGGCTCGCATTAATCATTCCTTTTTTTATTTACCTGTTCCTCGAACAAATTTATTATTGTATTGACCGCTCTATGTGATGCGCAATGATTATGAAAAATATAAGCATCATATTGACATATTTCTCTGTACTATACAACAATTGAAAAAGGTTTATTTAACTGTTGGTTAATGGACTGTATATTTTTTATTTATAAGTCATTGTATCTTATCACCTACTGCTTAGTTAGGCTAGTATAGATTAGGTTAGGTTTAGTTTGGTTAGAATTTTATTGTGTATTATTTGAATAATGTTATTTGTGTTTTTTGTATGTTGCTACCCTGTCCTGTAATTGGAAGTTACTGTCTGGGTAGTGTACTAAAAAAAAAAAATAAATAACAACTGTAAACGGTGTGGTGGCGCCAGCTCGTTCGTTGGTTTGGTTTGACGTTACATGCAAAACTAATTGTTCGTGGTTCCGTGTTGCTGTGGGTCTATTTTTTAACAAAAACGCCAGATCTTTTCATAAATAGCATTAAAAAAATGTTCTATAAAGAGAAACAAAAGTGTCTATACATATCTCTGTGGATTACGTTGTTAACTATTTGTGAAAAATGCCGAAGCATTTAAATAGTCGGTGCAAAGAGCTAATACCTTCTCTAAGAAACTATTTTCAGGAGAGACTTAACAACAATGGTTTATTATTACCCTTGACAGCAGTACAGAGAAGTAAGTTTAAAGAAGGGTCTAGATATTTTATTTCTACTTTACTAATTTTTAGCTTGTAGCAGCTGCCCTAAATTTGAATATCTCCACTGTAAGCGCAATTTCAACAACAGTTAAGGAAAATAAATCATTAGAATCACCTTGAAACAAACGTTCCAATTCAAAGAGAATTGTAAATGTGTGAAGATTGGATATAAGTTCTAACCGTGACACTATTTATAGAATGTACGAAACAAGTAAGTTGTATGATTTAAAAATTATAATATTTTACATCGGTTATTCATAAGCTGTAACTTTTTTTTAGAACATCATGTAACTTTGAGTTAGAAATCATAAGACAGAGAACTGTTTGCTGGTTGTCTTAACTTTTTAAGAAGCCTCTTCAAGAAAATAGGCTTCGGATGGTAAAAAGATGAACCGAGGCGAGGACTTATGGAACTCTCCCATGTAGCTTTCAAACGACTGGTATTTTTGAAAGAATATATTAAAGAAAAAGAAGCATTCTTGTACCAATTCGTTTTCTTGGATGAAACATGGATTTTTCAGAATGGTACCATTCGTCGATCTTGGTAAAATGAAAATAAAAGAAGTGTTAGATTTGCTAAAGTGGATGGTAAAAGGTATTATGCAGTAAACAAATATATAAACTATGGGAAATTTTTGTATATTTATCTTGTTTTTATGAAAAAAAATTGTGTAATTTCCTCACTTGGATATTTTGGTTACAACCTAGCAACACTGTCGATAACTGACGTGACTCGAAGGGTATGACGTGCATCGCTTTTTGTTTTGCAACAACTATAGTTGAACGTGAACAACGAGTTCTCCAAAAATGTCCGCCAAATTATCACTTACCAATTTTAGTAACTCTTTGCTCCTTTACTCGAAAATGTTTCTCCACTTGGAGATTTTGTTGTATTTGTAAAAGAAGTGTACATCAAAAAACTCTTACCACACATTTAACGAAAGTCACTTCCACAAGTAGATCATATAAATAAATATCACTAATGTGCTTTAAGGCTATACAATAATCGAATCCATTTTACTATAAATGGGCCAAAATCTCCATTTCCGAAGGTATTTCGGTAATTTGAACTGTAGAACTATTATCGTGTGAACATCCGCTCACGGTGACAATCACAGGGTTTTGATCACTAGTTTGTACGATGGTCACTAAATTACCGTCTTTAGAACCTTCTAGATCGCTTTGACTTCCCTTGAGCAGCATTTTTAATGGATTGATATCGGTCGATTCCGGTTCCATCTTTAGGGAGTCTAAAGTGATGTTGTCCAAGGCTATGTCTTCCTCCGTACTGCCTAGAATATTGACTACGTTGACCATCTAAAATTGATTAACATTATATCAATGTTTAGTTTAAGCTCAGAACCAAAGAGAAGACTCCAATACATACCGATTCGTGATTGGAATCAGACATAGTCAGCGATGGGTCTCGCGAATGCAAAATAGAACCCGGCAAGGTTCCTGGTCTATTGGAGCTGTTCTGAGATCGGTAAGATGGCGGACAGCTATATTCTGATTGGTAGTTGTCTCTTCTACTCGATAATGGCGCCCTAAAAACCACAAGTAACAGGTCAGTCACTTAATTACTTACAATGAATTGATTATACAGTGTGAATTAGCCAAATGGAATAAATTCGATAATAAATACATGGGGGCGTGTCCGAAATAACGCTCGGACACGTCGATTGGTACTTCTAGTTACGCATTTTATTCAATAAAAACTTTTTATACAGGGTGTGCCATGTAACAGTGGCCAATACTAACTTTCTTATTTTAAATACAACACTCTGTATATTATTCAATTTTTGGCTTCTTCAAAAAATTAAAAAAAAAAAACAAACAGTATTACTTATTAGTTTTTTAGTGTGTTGTTGATTTTTGCAATAAATCTGAAAACACTTACTTAATATTTCCGAAACAGTTGAAGATAGGTATAGGATATTTTACATGAAATAATATGTCTATAATTTTCTGGAGAATCCAAAAGTTGAATAAATACGGGTGTTGCATTTAAAATAAGAAAGTTAGTATTGGCCACTGTTACATGACACATCCTGTATAAAAAGTGTTTGTTGAAAAAAATGCGCAACTAGAAATACCAATCGACTCTCCCCAGTGACTGCGGAACTCTTTTAAAAACACCAGGGTCGCTTCCTATTGAGTTACACCCAGCAATTATCCTATTCCTTAAATCTTCCACTGGAGTAGTATAAACCAATGATTATAGATGACCCCATAGGAAATAATCCAGGGGGTTTAAGTCCGGGGATCGAGCAGGCCATAGGTGAGGTCCACCTCGAGCAACCACACCAAAATGCGCTGGTGCACTATGGTGCATAAACCACATTGCATTTTTTGTTGCCAATGGTACATCCTCCTGAAACTACTCCAAGAAGTTGTGATATACATCGCCGGTAAGTGTTCTTGGTAGAAATACCGGTCCAATTAAACATTCACTCGCAATTCCAACCCAAGCGTTCAACGAGAACTGATGTTGAGAACGATCTTCAAGTATCTCATGTGGATTTTCTTCAGCCCTTAATGCATTTCTTGAGAAATTCGATTCATCGGTGAAAAGAATCAGCGTCAGTAGTTGACAGAATGCAATCCGTGAAGGAAAATCAGCAGAAAGAAGTGCCTGAACGCATTGTATGTGGTATGGGTACAACAAATAGTCACTAAGGATTTTCCAAACAGTCCCATTACTTATGTTCAAAATATTTGCAATTGTTCGAGTAGAAGGACTTGGATGTTCCTCTATCATGTCCAGTACATTCTCTTCCACTTTTACCATTCTAACTGTCATTGGCCTTCCTGGTCCCACACTTTCTTTCAATGTGCCTGTTTCGTAAAGGCGTTGATGAATACTGGAAGGTTTTTCTATCAGAAACATTACGGTCAGAATATCATTCAATGTAAAACTATCTAGCTAGCAAGTCCGTGAATGCAATGCACTGTATCTTTAAAACCAAGTGGCTTTTCCAAAAACATCAACAAAATATCCTTAGAATAGTCCAAGGATAACCCCTTCAATTTTTACCGTATATA
Organism: Polydrusus tereticollis; assembly: GCA_963920685.1. Classification (NCBI taxonomy): domain Eukaryota; kingdom Metazoa; phylum Arthropoda; class Insecta; order Coleoptera; family Curculionidae; genus Polydrusus; species Polydrusus tereticollis. The sequence goes on from OY987333.1 coordinate 13,103,025, forward strand.
AACACACTGTATATAATATGGATATACTCCTTCTTACCTTAGAAGACTACCTGCGTGACTCCTATACGTAGGAGGTGGAGAGACAACATTCTGAAGCCCCGCTTGAATTTGTGGAGTACTGCCTCTATCCAGCAGAAGTAGCCTTAATCTATATTCTTGCATGGAGGCTTGATAACTCGGCGGGGGCGGCCTGGAAATACTTTTCACGTAAGGGTCTTGTAAATGATCAAATACCAAAGCCACATATATATATAGTCAGGATTCTTAAAGGACGATTAGTTACCTGTATTGAAATTCTGGATACATCATAGCAGCGTATGGATGATGCGGCCTCCCGTATGACGGCGGCAGTCGAGGAACGAAACGTCGCGTACACACATCAACGGATTCCGTGGAGCCTAGGCCTAGCATGGATCTACACGTAGAGGAATCGTGGGACGTTAGGCGCCAAGCTACCCCACTGACTGTTATCAGGACTATGCCTACACCTAAAAGCAGATTGGCATTAATAGTAGCTATATATTATGTACATGGTGATTCACCTTAATGTCTCACCCCCTTGTGACAACGCATTTTCAGTTTTTAATACAATACAAGTGGCTCAATTAAAGAAAATTTGGAACTTCTCCAATACCACGTTATTGCAGCGTTTAAATGACAGGAAATATCCTAACTATGTCTAACATGATGGAGCTCACGCTTGATAATAACAGGATTGATGTTGCCATTTAATATAAAACTAACAATTGAAGCGCAGGTAAATTTTTTATTTCGATAAAGTAACTGTTCAAAAAATTTGAAACTTGGCCAACTTCAACCTCATAATAGTAGCTATGCCTTAGAATTTGTACAGATTTTTCTATTATAATTTTAGAGTTTTAACTAGATGAAAACAGTTTTTTTTCATTTTTTCCAAAATTTGTTCGAAAATTAATAATAAACTTTTTATTCGTATATTATTATTACATTACAAAAGCTGAACATCTAGATTAATCAAAAATACACTCCCCGACAATAAATTCCGGACAAAGATAATTTTAGTCGGGTTCACAGTCCTGTGATTTGTTCTAATTGTTTTCCGATACTGGTGAAATTTTAGCGAAGTGTAGACTTGTGTCTTGGAATGTTATCCTCCATTTTAATTCCCAAAAAATAGTGATAATTTGTTCATTATACAGGGAGAAACAAAATATACTTTTTTACCCTCTATTTCTAATCGCCCTGTGGAATAATTGAGCCGCAAAATTTGACTTCATAATGTTTTCGTTTGAAATGTGATCTTTTATTAACACAATGTTTTTTGGTTCACGCCATTAACAAAAGATACAAATCTTTAAGGATAATGTTGCAGTTTTTCTATTTTATTAACAATTAAGAACATTTTATTATCTTATCTAGTGAGCCTAAATAATTATCGAAAAATTAATAGCGCGAATTGCCACCGCTTGCTCTTATCACTTCTACCATGCTTTAATGCGGTTTTGAATTGCTTCTTGGGGAATATTTTCCCATTCTTCAAGAAGGGCTCTTCGTAGATCTGGCAATGTTTCTGGGTGTCGATTCCTAACACGTCTACCTAACATATACCAAACTTGTTCAATAGTATTTAAATCTGGACTACGCGGGGGCCATTCCAATCGCTGAATATTCACCTCGTCCAAATACTAAATTACAACCCGTGCAACGTGGGGCCTGGCGTTGTCTTGCATTAAAATAAAGTTTTGTCCAACAAAGTGGGCGGAGGGTACAACGTGATCGGCTAAACATTGATGAATATAACGGTCAGTAGTTAAAGAACCATTTTCAATCAATACTAGGTCTGTACGGGCATATGATACCCGAGCCCCCACCATCACACTACCGCCTCCAAAAGGCGTCCTAGGAGATATGCAACATTGTGCAAATCGTTCACCCGGTCTCCTCCTGACATTTCTGTGTTCATGTGCAAAATGTAATCTTGCTGTACGGTGCGCTGGAAGTAAAGCAAGACATGCAACTGATCTTCCGGACATTAAACCCCTTCTTGTAACCTAGGCTGGATGGTTCGTGCATAGGCTATGGTACCACGTACATCTTGAAGTCTACGGCTAATAACGGTAGATGGTACGCTACGATCTCGTAATGCAATTAGTTTTATGAAATTGTTATCACGTTGATTGGTAACACGCGGTCTCCCTGATCCCTCACGTCGTATGTACTCACCAGTCTCGCGAAACCGAGTGATCGCATCTTGTACAGTACTTTTTGGTTTGCCTAAGAATTCCGCAATGTACCGTATATTGCGGCCATCGTCATTTAATGCAACAGCTCGTGCAACATCTTCTCGTCTCATTTTTTTAAACGAAAAGCTTTAAAGAGTGTATTCTGCAATGGCAGTATAGTGACACTTTGGTAAACAATGCTCATGCAACCAAAGGCTCACTAGATAGGATATTGAAATGTTCTGAATTGTTAATAAAATAGAAAATCTTTAAAACATTTTGTCTCTTCTTAAGAAGCAGATAATGACGTGAACCAAAAAACATTGTGTTAATAAAAGATCACACTTCACACGAAAATATAATGAAGTCAAATTTTGCGGCTATTATTCCACAGGGCGATTAGAAATTAAGGGTAAAAAAGTATATTTTGCTTCTCCCTGTATAATGATCAAGTCATCAGTATTTTTTGGGAATTAAAATTGAGGCTAACATTCGAAGACACAAGTCTACACTTCGCTAAAATTTCACCAAAATTGGAAAACAATTAGAACAATTACAGGACTATGAACCTGACTAAAATTATCTTTGTCCGGAATTTATTCTCGGGGAGTGGATTTGTCATTTATTAAAAAAAAAAACATTTTGTATTTTATATATATAATTCCAGTCTGATTGATCAGTCATTAGAACATCACTATTTATCTCGAATATTTTGAAAACCTCCTAAGATTGAGGTGTAAAAAGGAATCAATATCTAGAAGATATAAAGCATTAATAAATTTTACATGTATGCGTTCAGAACAATCTTTATCATCAGTACTATTTAATTTGATGACAAGTCTTCTTTTTTCTTCATCAGATGATTGTTCATCGAAAACAATTATTGCAGCAAACTCTGGATTCAAATTCCCTAAATGATACATAAATTCCTATGCAATTTCGTTATTTCAGCATCTAATGATTGTAATCAAAAAGTTTTTTATGAACTACGAATCACGATTAGGATCTGCAGTTGCCAGACTACAGTTGTTTCACGAGAAAATAGCGAATTAATGTAAGAGCCGCCCTATCTTTACTTGTTACAGAGATACCCTGCAATTACATCGAAAAATGGACACTCTGTACCGGGTGACTTCGTATAAACTAGCACCACCCGTAACTTTTTTATTTTTTATCATACGGAAAAAATAAAAAAAGTGATATGCAGGGGAAATTGTTTTCTTTCCAAATCTGCATTATAGTTTTCGGTAACTTTGCATATATACGGGGGACGACAAAAAGTATGGTTTTTTTTTTAATGGAATGCCCTGTATATTTTCGGCAAAAATGAAAGATCTTTTTTTTCTGATTTCAAATATACCATACAAGTTGACATTTGGTTCAGCCATTTTTGCGGTATTTAAGTTTACATTTGCATTGAATTTACACTATCTTGATATACGAACCGAGTAAGTTGCACTGACAGTTATTATTTCAATGACAATGTCAATTCAGAAACATGTGTTACTATTGTCTTCATGGCCCACTGTTCAAAAAGTTGTTGTACTCAGTAATCATGGTAGCGTATATCAAGGTAATGTAAATTCAATGCAAATGTAAACTTAAATAACGCAAAAATGGCTGAACCAAATGTCAACTTGTATGGTATATTTGAAATCAGAAAAAAAAAGATCTTTCAGTTTAGCTAAAAATATACAGGGCATTCCATTAAAAAAAATACTTTTTGTCGTCCCCCGTATATTTGCAAAGTTACTACAATGCAAATTTGGAAAGGAAAAAATTTCCCCTGTATGTCAGTTTTTTTATTTTTCCCGTACGATAAAAAATAAAAAACTTACGGGGGGTGCTAGTTTATACGAAGTCACCCGGTACATGTGAACCATGATTGGACGTAGATTAATATAAAATTATTTTTAGAGAAATAAAATAGGCAACGATTCTTAAAGCAACTTTACAGACAAATGTTTACCGGATTTATTTATTAAGTAACAATCTTAAGTTCTTTTATGCTAGAAGCCCTTAACAGTAATCATCTGTTTATAAACCAGAAAAGACCTTGTTCAAAATATCTGACCTTTTAATATCTATCTTTAGACGCTCTTTTCGCTTTTTTTCTTTTCACAAGCCTTTTTTTCATTTAAAACCAGGATACATAAATAGCTCGAGAATGGCTAAAAGGAAAGGAAACTGCCAGTAATCAAAGAAGCCAAGCTCAAGTTCGAGTATTCATAAATAAACTTTTCCCGAAAGAAACCTCAGTTACTTCAGAACAGTTTTAGACTTTGGGGGATAGTAATTTAATAGTTTGGCTGGCCGCAGCAAAAACGAAGAGTTGGGGTTCGCTTAAGGCGAGTTTTGAAATTCGAAGCAAAAATACAGGAAAATCTGCTGTGCGCTCTGATACTTATTTTATTCATGGGATAAGGAGGGGTAGTGTCAATTCCAATAAAACTAATTATTTGTTCTTCAAATAAGCCCGGAATAAATCAAGAAGTGAATCCCGTTCCTATCTAACCAATTGATTGCCTGTCCGATATCTTAATATCCTCCTACTGTTAAATCCCTTTTTGTCACCATGACTACTCCTGCAATCTCCCGGCTAATAATGGGATAATTATGGCATCCGTCGCCCTCAAGGGATGCCTATTACGTTACTGCCCTTTGACTTTGGGCTGCGTTTGCAATAATTCATACCAGTCAGTGGCGGTACATTTATATATAATATTAAAACTTTGTATTTAATAAAACAGAAAGTGAAACCAGATGGCTCCATCTCGTGGTGCTGGTAAAGAACACCAATTTTTAACTAAGTACATGCACCAATTCTCTGTTTCATTCCAATTTCTCTGTTTTAAAACAGACGCCGCGCCGATGCTTTTTCCTTTTGTCAGAACCTATAGCCTCACTGACGAGCTGTTATACCGCGAAACGCGTCTGGGGATGGTTCTGGCAGTAGGAAAAAGCAAGCCCTTGTTATTGTGTTAAGTTTTGTGCCCAGCGAGGACTCCTGCAATTGTCACGTTCTGTCTTTGCAGGTTTTCCTCTGATATTTGGGGTTTTATAAGTACAGGTCGGAGGGCGCAGGTATTCTTAGAAATTGGTGTTCTTTACCAGCACCACGAGATGGAGCCATCTGGTTTCATTTTCTGTTTCATTCCAATTTTTCTGTTTTAAAACAGACGCCGATGCATTTTCCTTTTGTCAGAACATATAGCCTCACTGAGGAGCTAATATACAGCGAAACGCGCCTGGGGTTGGTTCTGACAGAAGGAAAAAGCAAACCCTTGTTATTTTAGGTTCGTTTTGGTTGTAAAATAAGGATTGACTCCAAGTAGTTCGAGAACTGCGCAGAACTCGTAGTGCAATAAAATAAATCCTTGAACTGTTTTAGAATCGTTCGTACTTAAAAGAAACCGAAACAGTTTATTGAAGAAGGGTAAAATTAACCATAACCTGAAATATTTCAAATTTCAAAAATATCGCTAATCTACCTACGATTGCTCTGAGGACTTTAAAATGTTCTATAAACTGAGTGTCCAAGTACATAGGTACATGTTGACAATATTTTCAGCATATAACTCGCTTTTTTGTTGATACTGTACAGCTTCTAGTATTAATAAGTTATTAAATATATGTTCAACTTCTGAAGACGACCTGAAGCTGATTCTACAAATACACTGATTAATAATGCTTCAATACTATCGAAAACTGTTATTTACTAAATTCCATGTTTCAATTAATTTTTCTATAGAAATTTGTACTTGCCATAACTATTGGGTTATCCCCATCCTAATTTTTATTGAACAACCCGTTTTTCTGTGCTTTTTAGTTTCAACAAATCCAAAACAATAAAATCAGCTGATGAGCTGAAAATACTGCGCGTGCGTTAACTAAATATCCCGAATCGATTCTATCATAAAGCTGGAACTGCATTGATAGTTCAAGAACGGTTACGAACCGGTTCGAAATATAACCAAAACGTTTAAATTTCAGTTCTGAATCGGTTCTAACTGAACCAAAACAGAAATATCTCGATGCGCATGTGCGGACTGTTCTAGAACGGTTCTAAGTTCGAACCAAAACAAACCTATTGTTTTTAATGTTGAGCAATACTATTGGATAGCGAGAAAGAATATTAGGGTGGTCCGTATTTTGACACTGTTTGGACTTTTACGCTCTTCCCTCATACCTACAAGTCAAGTAGCATCAAATTTACCCTTTAGTCAATCATCGGTAAAAAATATTTTGAAAAAGGCAAAGTATCATCCATACAGAATAAGATTAATACATGAATTAAATGAAGACGACTATGACCTAGTTTTGCGAAAGTATACAAGAGCGGTGCAACCTAGATCCATTTTTTTGTAGAAATATTATATTTTCCAATGAAGCGACCTTTTTCTTCATGGTACTGTCAACCGACAAAACTGTTGTAGTAATAATTTTGTGACAATTTTAACAATACCATCTGTAAGTACCATTGAATAAATATTGAAATGTTAGGATAGGAAAGTAAAGTTCATTTTTCTTTACCTCCAAAGGGTGATCAGATAATCTGGTAAAAAGTCCGATTTTCAATATTTTTGTTCCTAGTCACAGTGTGATAGGTAACTTTAGACGCTGTTGGAAAAAGACCGCGTGATTTTAAGAAGTAAAGTTTTATTTAGCGCAAGAAAAAAACGAAAAAATTCAGGTTTTTAGTCGGCCGCTTTTGGCGCAAGAACAACAATCCCCACTTCAACTCACAATTTGGTACGACGTGACAATTATTCCGTAGTCTGTGGGCGTCATTTGAATAAAAGTGGGTGTGGTTTCGTGTGTGCAAAGGGAACGGTACAATGGCGCCGGTGAAAGAATTTTTAGACCACTTCCATCTGGACCATTTGCTGTCGTAATTTAAAGGCAAGTAGCATTATGTAAATATTTTAAAATATCTGTATTAACTTAAAATTGGAAAGTCAATTCTAACGCCGATAATGGACGCCATAGCCCCTGTTGTATAGCCACAGAATTGGTCATACAACTATAAGAAGGAATATCAGTGGCACGTATTTAACACGTCATGTTGACATAAAAATCCCAATGTCTCCTAATTCTATACCTGTTTGAAGTTACAAGTACAAGCTATGAACGTTTCAGCCATCATAATATAATAAATATAACAAAACGGTGTATTTAACAGCTATATATACGTGTATACATTTTGATTAAAGGCTCGTATATAACATTTATATTGTTTTTAGATCAAATATTATACACCCGGCTTATTAAGAAAACCAACAAAAATGCATACAAGGTGTTGCAGAAAAGTCTAATACAATTCTGCTGTAAAACTATCAGAGAGCCCAATTTACATGGGATTTTCTATGGCCATCAGTTAGGCGGTATGTTTTGTGAAGTCGTTTTTTTTTATACAAAACATGTATTACACAATTTCTATTTTTGTGATAAATTCGTTTTTTAAATATCAGTTTTTTTTTCGTTTTATGGTATCTTTTTTGAAATTTAAAAAAATTGTCTGAGGATGGTTTCACTACAGGCCAAAACGTAGTAAACTACCCTCTTGGAACAAGAACAATTTTTTTTAAGTCAAGGCGGAAAGCTCTTGGCACTAGATATTTAATGCTATTGGACCCAGAGAAAGATTTTAAATTAAAACCAATCTTGTATTTAGAACAAGAATAATTCTTTTAAGCCAAGTCCGAAAGCTCTTGACACTAGATAATTAATGCTATTGAACTCGGGGAAAGCTTTTAAATTAAGACCAATCTCGTATTTGGAACAAGAATGATTATTTTAAGCCAAGCCCGAAAGCTCTTGGTACTAGATATTTAAAGCTATTGGATCAAGAGAAATTTCGCTATTGAACCAATAGAATGGGTTATCCTCATCAGAATTCAATCATGCGATTGTTTTTAAGAGAGCTAGGTATTTGGTTTAAGAGACTTCGCATTTGGATCCATTTAAAACCGAAAAGCTCTTGGCTGAATATCATAATTCCTTGGTTCAAAGGATTTGTTTTTTCAGTGTACCTATATTAAGTAAAGCTTATTTTATTTTTATTTATTTGTCTATAAGACACCTTGATTACCTTATTTATTTTTTTTTTTTTTATGATAAGGCACAGCACTACAGGATAAATCCTTTATGGCGCTCTAGGAGCGGTGCGTGTGCGCAGGAAACGATTCACGTTGGTCTTGAATCTTTGGAGACTATACTCGTTGGGGAAGATGATCTCAGGGAGGTCGTTCCAGAGTGATGACGTTCTCCAGATGAAAGAATTTTGAAACAGTGTCGTTCGAGGGACACTAAGCTGAACCACGTACTGGTGGGCTGCAGTGGCTCGTCGTGTATTTCTACCATGCACCGCTCTGGGTGGTATTAAGCGGGCAACCTCAGTTGAACACTTGCCATGAAAATATTTGTAAAATAGACTCAAGTCGCCAACCTGCCTTCGATGTTCAAGGCTTTCCAGGTTGTTTGTCAGACTATGGTCACCGATCAAGCGAATGGCTCTTCTTTGAATGGAATCTAGCAATCTCAGGGTATGTTTAGGAGCAGAGCCCCAAATATGCGAACAGTACTCCAGTGATGGTCGAATTTGGGCTTTATAGAGCATCAAAAGTTGTTGGGGTGTATAGAGGTTCTTTGTTCGGAAAAGTACTCCAAGCTTTTGCGAGGCTGCCTTAGCAATGGCCGCAACGTGGCCATGCCAAGACATATGACTACCTTAGAAATATGCCGATGACTTACCAATCATAAGCAGCGAAACTGTCAAGTGATCCCTCCCAGCTGGCCTCATAGCACCCAAGGCTGTCCCCACAAGAACACAACATACAGCTACCAATGCAATTAAAGCTATAAACCATCTCAATGAACCAGGCTTCCACGAGAGAAAGCCGCAACATCCTTTGGGAGAGTCTTCCGAAAATCTGGCCCTGAAAATGAAAAAAAGCGTTTCATTAAAATTCTATAAACAAACATTTCCGTGAATATACATTATACTTTTTAATAAAAATATGAAATTGTCTCTCGCCAACAGTTTGTTCCGTGTTTTCAGGAAAAAAACGGCGATATTAAATTTTTCCGGCGTCGTTATTTTGCTTTAAAATCAAGGAGAGATAAAATTTTCAATATCTAGGTAATATCTTATGGCGTAAATAGCTATGAAATAGCGTTAGAATCGAATAAAGCCATTCGAGCTATTTCAGCGAAAATTTTAAAGAATTTTTGATAGGTTTAAACCGTTTAAAACTGCTTGTAGCTATTTTTTATGGCAATAATTATGAAATATTTAAGGTGTAGAAACATTGAACGCAAACTAACTTTTTAGTTCTCACTTTTTCGTCTAGATGTGTATTTGCCCGCACAGGTTAAGTATAATTATGTACATAACTTAAAGGTAAATCAGGATTTTTCCTGTTTAAAAAGAGATTCAATGAGTCTCATTATTTAAAAACACAAATCAAGTTCTAACGGTCTTAAGCTAAATGTCAGCATATTACTCATTTTGAAGCCATCAAATGCAGAGTAGGGCTTTTGAATAGAAAATTAACTTTTCAATGTAAAACTGAATCGTGGATAACGGTAAATATGTTGGAAATTTTCATTAAAATTTGAAAGTGAGGTTTAGTTTAATAAAGTTAAATGCTAAAATGTTGAGTACAGAATGAAATTATTAAACACTTTATAAAAGAAAACTGCGTAATAACAAGGAAGGATAAAATAATATAAAAATAGGCAGGGATAGTATAGTTTACAGTAGTTAAAGTTATATAACTCTACTAATATACTATAACATATGTATGTGAACGTAATATTTAAAATTTAAATATTATGTGTTTATTTGCATTTACGATGTGGGTATTAAGTGGTACTTACCCTATAGGGAAACTCGGGGAACAAACGACCACAAAGTACTTTTTTTTAACTAAATTAATAATATTTATTTATGATATAAGTGTTAAAAATACATTTTTAAGGCACGCATTTAAAAGTTTGCAAAATGAGCAAAGCGAATTCAGCAATTCAAGAGTGTCTTAAAATAATAAAATTGTAATCCAAATATCGTACAATATTTTTCTACAAGCGGCAAAAAAAAACAATACCTGTCAAAGTACTTAATATAATTTATTAAAAATTTAATGTAATGGACACTAGTAAGGACCTCTTAAAATAGTGTCCTTGAAACACATTTACCTTTTTTAGTTTACCAGGGGCGGACTAAGCTTTACAACTTAATGCTTAAATTTTTAACACCATGTATGATAAGTACTAAAAAAAAATCTGCGTAGCTTGCACCTTACGACTAAAAAAAAAGTGCTCTTGTTTATTGTGAATAAAATGAACCGTTTTCGAAAAAAAGAATAAAGTTCATCACTAAGAGCTAGACAATACCACAAACACAACGTTTAAATAAAAAAAAAAACATCCAAAATTCTGCCGCCATACGAGAATGGTAAACAGACAGCAGGCTGGCACCCGCAGTTCACTTGATTTATTACTTTATTAATGATATTACGGAAAACCCGCACCAAAAATAATTACAAATATTTAGAAGGGGTTCTTTAGACATCACTTCACTTAAACTTTTCATTATTAATATCAATTAAAATCGGAACAACCGAAAGGTAAACACCCTGTTTTGCATAATTTGTACACTAAAAAGTTCCGTGAAAATCCGATCTCCATCCAGCTTTGCCGTTGTTTCTACTTCGTGGCATTGATTGAGGACACTAAGTCTTCAATCATCGTTCGTGGTTTGTAGTAAAGTGGTAGTATCCTAGGTTACCACGATAATTAAAAATTGATAAACAATAATCAGTGGAGGTAGGTATCCCCGTTTAAATTGCGTAATTTTAAGTAAATGTCAACAATGTTTTAAAGTAGGTCCCCCAAGGCGTCCTAAAATTTGAATAAAATATTTCCAGCCGTTTTTCGGATTTTGCAATGTGAGCTAGAGAAAGTGAGTGCTAATGGTATACTTTTAATAAAGGCTTACCTTGAGATTCTCAAGCAGGTAAGGCTAAATAAGACGAAATTCCTGTAAAGGCTTTTATAGGATGAAAAGCGTTTTAATTAAATTATTTTTTTTGCGCGGTGCATTAAGTACGAAAATAATGACAGGTTTTATTTAATATATGATCTTTAATTGTGTTTGTAAATTTTAATTGAAATTTAGATTATACGAAAAGTACGGATTCCCATGCATTCGCCATTAATATTTAAGGGAGATCAATAGAAATGCGTTTCCTTGTTGAAACATGACCCACGAGTGAATATGCTTATAACCCACGTGTAAGTTATAAGCTACTTTATTAGTCGAAATAATAATGTTCACTTTATATGTAAGGGTAAACAATTTTTTATTGCAAAAACAAATTAATTTACAGTAAATTAAAAAAAAAGATAAAACTTAGTTTCTTGGCTAAACAATCAATTTTAGCAAACAAACATCCCGAGAAATTAAATGTATACCATCCGAAGAATATAAATACACTGCTGCCGAATCTTATAAAGGCTATAAACACCAATATTTTTAAAATATGGCGTAAAATCAAATAGTAGGATTTTAAATTCGCCAGAAATAGTAAAGTAAGTCAGTATAACTCTGGAAGATGGGAAAATAAAATATAAAATTGGAGAATGGCCAAACGAATTTTACCCGTTTTGGAAAGCCGGGTCCGGATAGATGAAAGTTAGGTCGACCGTAAGAGACTAGGGGCAAACACGAAAATCTGCGGATTGAGTGCCACAAACCCGGTATACGAATGGTGCATATTAATGGCATAAAGTCTGTTTTATGCACTTACTAAAAATATGATGATCTTGCTGCAAATATGGCTGGTTTAGTTTAAACTAAAAACCTTCAATTTCGATTTCTATAAAAAAATATTACGAAATAGTGCCCAATCTAGCGACAACTCGTTTATCCTTTCCACATATTTTTCTTAGTTGGACTAATTCCTAAAACTTTGCTTAAAAAAAATAACCCTTATTAAGTCTTCACACATCATTTATACAGTGGCGGTCCTTCGGGGTAGGCAAGGTAGGCGCCGCCTACCCTTAACATAGCTCCAGGCAGTCCACTTGTAATATTTCCCAGTAACAGTAACCCAAGTACATATTTAAGTAATAATATTAATGTTATATATTCATATTCAATCATTTTTCCTGCACAGCCAGATTTTTGCTCCGATAATACTCGCTTAAAATGGGAAATCCGCAAAACCAGGCGATCAGTTTAGCGCCTTAATCGCGTCACGATTAGCACTGGTTGGCGTCACGACTGCTGGGAAATCAATTAAACAAGACGGAAACGCGACCAATGTTCCCGCAGCATGCAGGCAATGAATTCGGCGCCTTCCGTAACCCTTCGGAGAATGTCGGTTCATCACTAACACTCTTTACCGGCCGACTCTTTTAGGGTTGCTTCAGGTGCCACCACTTGTTCACAAAATAGTTTTATTGATTTATTAAATTTATGCACACCAATTTATTTTTATTAAATATTTTATATCATGCAGGAACCAAAAGATTGCAAATAGTAGAAATATTACAATTTGATAAAACCTCTGCTGGCATGCTTTTATACGTAGATTCTACTTATGTATCTTCAAACGAGATACGTTATTATTATTACTATTATTATTCCCGCACCAAGCAATTAACCAATCAATTATTAAGAATAATGATATTTTATGTTTTTGATTCCCAATATACATTTGTATTATCTAAACAAAACTTTTGATAAGTGCATTGTTTAATAAAAATCATAATTTTGGTTCAAAGAATATCATAATAAATATTACACCAAATAAATTGTACAATTTGCTGTGAAAATATTCGATAATATCCAAACAATAAATGTTTCAACAAGGAAACGCATTTCTATTGATCTCCGTAAAATATTAATGGTGAATGCTTTGGAATATGTACTTCCCGTATAATGTAAATTTCAATTAAAATATACAAACATAATAAAAAATTATATATTAAATAAAACCTCTCATTATTTTCGTACTTAATGCATCACCCAAAAAATTTAATTTAATTAAAACGCCAGCGTTCGTCTTATAAAAGCCTTTACAGGAATTTCGTTTTGAGAATCTCAAGGTAAGCATTTATTAAAAGTATCGCATTAGCACTTACTTTTTCTAGCTCACATTCTTGTTTCTTCATCTTACCTTACATGCCATTTAAGGGAAGTCTTGCTGGCGGCAAAAACACCTAGAAATACCTTCTCTATTATAGGGTGAGGATTTTAAAGCACAATGCAAGATCCGAAAAACGGCTGAAAATTTTCTATTCAAGTTCTATGACGAAAATAGGAAGATTGGAGGGCATATTTTAAAACATTGTTGACATTTACCGCCCCTCCAGCGTAAAGTAAGCGGAAAATCGTTACCTTCTGGATGCTTAGCTACGAATTTTTGAACAAAATTACTTCAAACCACGCAATTTAAACTAGGATACCCACCTCCACTAATTATTGTTTATCAACTTTTAATTATCGTGCTACTCAAAACAGGGTGTTAACCGTTCGGTTGTCCTAATTAATTGACATTTTTTATCCGATTCTAATTGATATTTTTAATAAAAAGTTTAAGTGAAGTGATGGCTAAAGAACCCCCTACTATAATCTGTAATTATTTTTGGTGCGGGTTTTCCGTAATATCATTAATAAAGTGATAAATTAAGTGAACTGCCGGTGCCAGCCTGCCGTCTCTTTACCATTCTCTTATGGCGGCAGAATTTTGGATGTTTTTTTTTTTTATTTTAACGTTGTGTGTGTGGTATTTTCTAGCTCTTTGTGATAAACTTTATTGTTTTGTGCTTGTAGAAAATTTATTATATTCTAGTATGTGTTGTTTACTTCAGTAGCGCATACGCTTTCTCCTTGTGGTTATGATCTAATGCGAGATTATTGAGTCTACCTACTAAAAGATACTTACAGTATCTCCCATCAAGCCTAGATGTGTCACCAAATGCCTACCACCGAGAATGACAAAATTTAACCATTGTTATATTTGGATTCTACTGGGAAAGCTCTGAACCTTTATATTTCAGATTTTTATTTACTTAAAATTGTAACAAACTTTATAATAACAAAATAAAAAGCCTAGAAAATTGAACAACTTAACATTGGAATAATAAACAAGTGAAACCTTTTCAGTGGATCAGGTGCTCAAAATGACCACCATTTTCTGCTAAGCAAACAAATTTTGCACTGACTGATGAGACACATTAAAATCCATTGCATTGGCCTGGATGATTGTGTTGGATTTTTATGTATTGAAAGCATGATATCCAAAGCTTTGTCCCCCTGGTTGCTGTTTTAGGTCGACCTGATCTAGCGGCTTCCCTAACACTGCCTGTTTCTCGAAATTTCTTTACCACTTGACACACCGTTGACTGATTTATTGGAGGCCTATTTGGATATATTCATTGAAAAGTTGACAAACCTAATCTTGCGATCTCTTCATATTTCCGTAACCGCTGATTATTAAAATTTCAATTCTCATTCAGCTGAACCATAGTGTAAACAAATTAGAAATCAGACAACAGAAAATTAAACAGGAACTCAAAATTGACACCTCTTTGGTCGCTGTCATGAAAGGACCTTGACTCAACTGGGTATTAGGTAGGAATAATTATAATTAGGAAGTTTTTCATTTTTGAGCTGTCATTATCTCGGAAACGCTTGCAGATAGGTGAAAATTTGAAATACAAAAAGTCTAGAGTACTCCCAGTAAAATCCAAATATGCCGAATGTTCCATTTAAAAAAAGTAAGTTAGTCTCTATGGCAACCAAATCAGAAATGGCAGAAAAAATTCATGCAGGGAGAAACGTGGGGAATAATTTACTGAACAACTTCCATAAAGGTTACCTTTTCGTATACGAAGTAATTCAAAAGTTACAGGCATTATGCGCGACTTTTTTGCCACTCTGTATATGATATTATGTTCATCTTTTGATAACTTTTGTGAAATCGTAAAACTGCTACCAGTAAAAAATATAAAAGCGGCAGAAATGGTTCCTATCACAAAAAAGTAATCCGTTTAGTTCAAAAAAATGGTTTTCAAGTTTTAGATACAGACGATCATAGGATTAATCGTTCTTTATTTTTTACACATATTCGAGAAAAGCTCGAGATACACTGAATGAAATGTTTGGAAACAGATGGATTGGTCGTAGTGGTCCTGTGAACTGGCCTGCAAGGTTACCGGATTCAACCTCATTAGATTTTTTTTGTGGGGGTTTATAAAAGACAAAGTTACGGCCATACCACCGAAAACATGAAATAGCCTATTCGACGAGCAAGTAATTTACTAACTCCTTAAAATTTAAAATCTTCACCCTGTGTATAGCTCTTAACTTGATGCGTATCTGATGATTTTTATTAGTTTTGTGGGGGCGGCGGAACTTTCGGCCCCATATTGGGTAAGGAACCTGCTAGAAATTTTAGGTCAAGTAATCTTGCAAGAAATCTCGGCCCCAAACATTGCAGGTAATGCGAATTGAACCAAAAAGGTGGATTAGATGCCGTGTTAGCGCTGTTTAACCAATATAAGTCTATAAAAGGGGCAAACAATTAATAATAATATTCCCCGGTGAACTTGAAAAAGGCGAATTGGAACCAAAAAGGTGGATTAGATGCCGTGTTAGCGCTGTTTAACCAATATAAGTCTATAAAACCGCATTAGCCGAGTTGCAGGTCAAAAATTGAGTTAGTTCAGGTTAGTTGCATTTTCATTTTATAAATGATTCAAAACACAAAAGATCATAAAAAAATGTTATAACGTTAGACCATTGGGGCCGAAAATGCCTGTAATAAAAACATGACCCTTCCATCCCGGGGCCGAAAGTTCCTGTCAAAATCGGGCTGCTACCTGGCCGGGGCCGAAATTTCCTACGCCCTTTTTTTTACCGTATGTTGATCTTCTTTAATATATAATATTACTTATAATAAACTGATTTTTTCACCTGCTACGGCAATATCACTCACTAGATGATAATCCTTTTAAGAAAGCATATTTTTGTGGAAATATTGTTTTACATAGCTGTTGTTTGTTTGTTTGTTTAGCTAATGCCTTTGAGAGCTTTTTGTTTTCGGTTGTATAGAATTTCCTTGTAAAGTAAAATGATACTTTTAAAAGTACGTAGGAATTGTATCAAACTCGTCCCTCCAGACAGCCGCAATCGTAATGTTTCAAGTGTTATTCACTCGAAAGAATTACTGCTGAATTATTTGTTGCAAGAAAAAATATTTTCTAGGGCCTTTACTGGAAAAAATATTGGCCAGCAACATTTTATTCAAAATTTCTAATCTAAAAATAACACAAACACCAACATGGCCGGCTCAAAATTAAAACATTCACACCCTACAAAGCGGCGGCGTTCTCGCAAATATAAAAATGAAATGAAAGCCTCTAATTAAAAATTTAATTAAACCTTTTTGTAGTGTCGCTGTTGTTTAATAAACATTATGTCACATTTTGTTCTATATAATGGATGAGGTAAAAAATAGTATTCACACGTAACATTGTTTAACGCACGTACTTGTAAAGGCTGTGTAGTTATCGACAGCATCCCGCCATTTGCATGTGCATTTTGTTACATCTGTGCAGGCTTTTTTACTTATCCTGCAAAAAAAAGGCCAATACAAATATTTATTTCTTATGTCGTGTTATGCCCTAGGCTACTTGGATTTGTAAATGCAAGCTCCTCTTACTTTGGTGGGAAATAGGTACTTGAAGTTAAAAGATAGATAAGTGAAATGTAATAACAACGTGGTAGTATTAGATTTGACATAAAAGTTCTGAAGGTTCAAATTACAAAGTTATCATTAGAATAATAAATAAAATCAAACCCTGTTTGACAGGGTCTTGCACAAGACGGCAACTGTTAGACCTATATACACCATAAAAAAACGACTGTTTAGTCTGATGGCAGCCACATAGACCTACATCCAGGACATTGCCTCAGACTTGGAATTTCCGCAAGGTCTGTGCAAGAACCTCTCACAACTTAACTATATTTACCATAAGAGCATTCTTAAAGTACAATACAGAATCTTACGAGTACCTGTGGTTACTCGATAAGATACTAGCCACTCGGGCGTAGATAAGTTAAAATGTTAAAGTTACAAGTGTCAAATTTAAAAGAAACAAATGGCCTTTAGCCGGGAAACAAAAATATTTACTTTATAATAATAAATTGTAACTATATTTACAACAAAATTAGCTGTAACAGACCACCTTACGTTTTAAACTACTAGAGACTCTTGTGACGTCTTAACGCTATGTCGACATACGCTACACGTTTACAATGCACAAGCTCTGTACGTAACATGGGTACAAAACATTACCAAAACACTGTATATCGAACAATACGCAAATGCAAAATATTACGATTTTAGGTTGACTACTTTTTAAAGAGAAATGATCACAGGGTAATGATACTTAGCTGAAACTTTATGTGCTACCCATAGTTCATGAAGTCTCGATCTTCAGTAAAACACACACACATGGTCTCTCAAATAGCTAACGTGGATACTGCTACACTGCTAGACTCCAAAAATTCAAACAGTACATGGCAAGTGGCACGTCCCGCGTCCAGGCAGCTCCAATAAAAGAAAACTAGTACTCCAGTTTGAACTTGGACTTTTAGCCCCTACCAAAAAAAAAACCTCAAATAACTAACAAGGGTTCCAATCTACAGAATGGCGTCTAGCACCTTGCTAATGTTGATGGAAAAGCATTTTTAATTGGCATTCCGCCCAAAGAATAGGCAAACTACATCCTTTTTTTAAACCATTTGCGGATGTTTTATTGGCACCACATGGCCTTCCCTGCCCAAGAAAACTAAATTCGGGAGCTACATCCACAAACGCGCTTTCCTTCAAGCGTCTATTATCGAAAGGGATGGATGTTATTTCGTCTCCAACGTACATAGTTACCAAAATAAACGTCGACAAATTAGTCATACCTATCTATGAAAACTAACCTCTTTTAATAACGAAACCTTGACAACCCGCGTCAACCACTAAAATATGTCTAAATTAACCAGATCTTTAAATTAATCAGACGTGGTCGTGAAAATCCACAGAACTGTCCGTCTAACACTGACCTGCGTAACAAATTATCGATTTTCTTAAAAACAGCCGATTTACAACCGCCGAGATATTTAACCTACATCTTAAATACAAAATTAAATAGTTATTCCTATTGACGACCAATTACTAATCAATTAAAACAAAGATTTGAAATAAAACCTGCCCACAAGTAGTATGAAACAAAGAACAGAAGAAATCCTTCCACTTGGCTATGCCTTACAAGGTGCAAAACATTCCTGGAATATAAACTATATCAACAAAAGTTTCAAATCGAACATAGTGAAAATATTGGCTGTTACAAGTAATTAATGTTTAAGGTGAGAGTCTACCTAGATACTTTAAAAAATTAAAACAGAAAACTTAACATAGATAACCAAACTATGAAAATGCAATTTTCGAACCGTAAGAAGGGTAGGATGGTCCACTGCATCCCATCCGTACGTAGTTCAGCCTAGTGTCCCTCGAACGACACTGTTTAAAAATTCTTTCATCTGGAGAACGTCATCACTCTGTAACGACTTCCCTGAGGCAGTAGAAATTAGGTACGGTATCTCTGTCGTACACTGACTCCTTTTCTATCATCTACAGATCTCTGAGCTCAAGCTAGAATGCACGACCTGTATAACTGAATATTATTTAAAAAAAGTCATATGTCTGCCACGGCGCGGTCAATAAAATTTATTAGTATACTGTAGTGTAGATGATAATCTTTACTACTGTAACATAACAAAGCAAACCGCAACATTTTACAACTGAAAATACATTTTTACGATTTTGAAATCCTAATATTATAGACGGAAAATAGGTCATGCAAAAATTGGATCTCCAGGGTAACGACATCGTAAGTGATGTATATCACATCCCGTAACAGATTTATTTTGTAATGCCGGAATAAGCGAGACTGAAGACGAAAAATACTTTTGCTATTTTAGATATACTTTTCTTAGAGATGTATGTGTGCGTTACAAGGAAAAATAGTTAAGTATTCCCTAGAGAAGCAAAAGAATGATGAAAATAGAAAGGATTATGTCGTAGATATATACCTACTGTCGGATATGAGCGTCAACAGTATATTATGGGAGTGAGTCGTTTTCTCTTCGAGTCCTTCCATAATTTAATTTCAGATATATTTCGCAAAATTGTGCTCTCCTGCTTTTACTTTTAACTTCTTTGTTAGTTGAGTTAAAATATATTTTTGTAATTCAGCTACGAAAGTCATCTTTTCCACATTGATTTTCATTGTCAAAAGTGGTTTATTCTTCACTTTGCCTCACAATGGAGGTCCACGGTAGAGTCATAAAAATCGTGACCCCCAAAAAGGACAGGTCAGCAGAAGCTGAGGCGGAATTGTTCTTCAGATGGACACGTTAAACGAGAAAATAGCTCAGTTGCAAGAGGTAAAGCCTGTCCAGAGATATAAGAAAGTTATACTTTGCCTTTGAATGGGATTATTCAAGGGTGGTCATAAACAAACAATAAATGAATGAAAAAATGCAGGTAAATTATGGTCCGTACTTAAAAATGTCTTAAAGTAAACTGCAAATCCTGAAGACGTAATTTCATTATTAAAGTAATAGTTTGGTGATTTTAAACCGATTTTTACCTGATTCAAAATGAGAGGGTTAATCATATAAAACAAATTGTGTTCTAAAGACTGTATATTAGAGCCACTCTACTCTAGTTAGTTTTAAGCTTAGTAATTATTCTTACTTCGTGTATAATACAGCATTTGTTTAATCATGTGTGAGTCATGGAAAATATGTGCGAGCCCAATGTATCTCAGGAGATAACCCCGTCGAAAAGCAGAAAACACTTTTCTGTGGAAACTAAGGAAGTTATAAACAATGTTTATTTAACTCTCATTGAACGTGCGGTCAGCAAGCAAGCAGCGTTAGAAGAAACGGCCACATTTACAAAAATTCCAACATTAACTGTATGGAAAATTGTGAATAATCCCATTTTAGCGAGGAAAAAAAGAAACGATACTGACATTTTCTCGAAGGTAGATGGAAGTGATCAAGATATAATACGGCGTAAAGTTTACAAGTTATACGAGGAACAAAGCGTGCCTACATTAGATAATATAATTAAGATGCTTGAAGAAGATGAAACCGGCGTTAAATGGGGCAGAACAACGTTATGGAAGTGTATCCAACACATGGGTTTTAGATTTAAAAAAATTAACAAAAGACAAGTTTTAATGGAATCCAGTAGAATTCGGGAATGGCGATCCAAATATCTACAAAAAATTGGGATTTACAGAGATCAGAAAAGGAAGAATATTTATTTGGATGAAACCTGGTTCGACACATATGATACCCCGGAAAAGAGTTGGGTGGACTCAAGCGGCAAGTGCAAAACAAGCGCGCCATTAAAAAGAGGTAAACGAATTACGATTTTGCATTCTGGATCTAAAAACGGATGGATTCCAAATGGACTTTCTCTATCTACAAAAAACATCGAAGATTCTTCTCTGGATTACCATGAGGACACCACTGCTGATTTATTTGAAGATTGGTTTAAAAACAAGGTAATTCCAAATATACCTCCGAATAGCGTAATTGTAATGGACAACGCAAGCTACCATAGTAGGCAGTTGACCAAGACTCCCTCCTTAAATAACACAAAAGCAAAAATCCAAAACTACATGTATGATAATGACATTTATTTTCGGGACGATTACTTGAGGTTTTACAAAGTTTAAAACCACAAAAAGAATACTTCTGTAATAATTATGCAAAAAATCAAAAGACTTTAATATAACATATTTTACTGGGAAGATATCGATAAAATATGACCAGCTAATTATTTATTTAGGTTTCCGATAAATTGCAAGGTCTTAACGACTTGGACTTGGAACACATGGGACAGGCTGGGAATTAATTTTTGAACAGTGACAGGTACGGTTTTTGGTCGTATTGAAACAAACCTTTCAAGCGTGTTTTCTGTACATAACTTAATTCCTTTTTCGTCATGACTGAATTATTACAAGAAGTCTTGTATGAAACACGATGCAAAATAGCTTCTTTTTTTTCCCCCCAATTCTTAGACTTATTACATAAAAATCTATTTTCGCTTGGTTTCTAGTGAATCAAGGTCCATGCCAGATTATCACAGAGTTCTTATAGAAAAAGAATTATATTATTTTCTATTGCTTCTATTCATTCATATAAAATAAAATAATTTATCTAAATGGCCTAATATTTAATATGAACCGTTTAGGCAAAATATTATAATACCAATGAATTTAATAGTTCTCTGCCATTTATAACTCTATTACAATCTTATCCGATAGGTCAGATTAAAGGGGCACTTTGAGATCCCAAATTGAATTAACTCACGCCATAATCTCTTTATTAGGATTTACAACCTTTGAGGTTAGGTCTCAATTATCTTTAATGCACAACTCTGAGACTTAGACAGCTTTTGAAATTGAAAATATTTTGACCGGATTTACACCAAGAGCCAAAAATAAATGGTTTGTTGCACGAAAATATAACGTTCATAGTATTGGTCATGAATTGCATCAATCTGAAAATGTTAATTTGACGTCAATAATTAAGCATTTGCCATTAGGACTAATATTAAGTACGTATTTTTATCGTATATTATATAAGTTTAATAATCCAAAGGCAAAAGCCTAGCACCTCCCTTAAAAAATGATAATTCTTCTGAAATACCTGAGTTTATAATTTAAACCAATATTTCATTTGCAAGGCGGGTTTTAACCAGTCCTATTGCCAAGCTTAATAAAGCAGATAAAGTGTCACCTTTTGAAGAGGGTTATTTTTAAATTTTCATACGATATGACGTCCTACATATTTAAGCTTTTTAAACCCTTTTAAATTAATGAAAATGGAAGAAGAAAATTTCGATTGGTTGAAAATTGGATTAGGAAAATAGAGATGTTAAACCGTCAACTTCAGCTATTGTGGGGATGTTAATATCAATTATTCTGTAAGTTAATTTTTAATACAATATACTTGTTTCGTACAGTCCATAGATAGTGTCACGGATAAAACTTATATCCAGTCTTCACACATTTACAACTCTCTTTGAATTAGAACGTTTGTTTTAAGGTGATTCTAATAATTTATTTAGATATTTAACTTTAGGGCAGCTACTACACGCTAAAAATTAGTAAAGTAGAAATAAAATATCTAGACCTTAACATACTCGTTAAAATTGCTTCTCTGTACTGCTGTCAAGAGTAACAATAGGCCATTGTTGTTAAGTTCTTCCTGAAAATAGCTTCTTAGAGAAGCTATTAGCTCTTTACACCGACTATTTAAATGCTTCGGCATTTTTCACAAATAGTAAACAACGCAATCGACAGAGATATGTATGGGCACTTTTGTTTCTCTTTATAGAACAGTTTTTAATGCTATTTAAAAAAATATATCCACAGCAACACGGAACCACGAACAATTAAGGTTAGTTTTGCATAGAACTTCATACCAAGCCAACGAACGAGCTGGCGCCACCGCACCGTTTACAGTTGTGCTGCCAACTATCGGTCAATAGAATTCAAATTATATTAATTTTTACAAGCTTAAATAAACAAAACTTTAACAGTACTTTAAGTTTGTAGTAAATTCAATGTCGCATAAAGTTGTAATACTTTTTGCCAAAATTAAATTTCCTCGTGTATTCTTACGGAGTTCCAATTATCAGCTGATTAATGACGTGCATTGAAAATTGTTTTGCATCAACTGTAGATAAAAATTTTTAATTACGCTATAACTTGAAAACAAATGAAATTCGGATAAGAACATATGGGCTTTTTCACATTGTTTTCACCTGCATAATACACTCCTGAAGTTTGATCCATTCCTCCCGACTCACCCTGTATAGTGGAGTGTATAGTATTTAAGTAATTTTATTAATCTTTGAAAAACATAGAAAATTCTAAAAGCACCAAACTAAAATTCAAAATTACGTTATTTGCCAAATGTACACAGTAAAATAGGGTAATTATGCCATTAGACGAAAACTAGTTTCAGCCAAATTAGCAAACGCGAGTTAGTAGTAACCAGTATTGCCACACCATACGCTTTCTATGCTGTGTTAATTCTGTCGAGATAATTTCGTTACAATAATCTAATTTTAATTCTATTATAGAATGTGTTTCTATAGCGAGAAATTAAGCACCAAAAATCTACCTCATGAATTTAAATTAAAAGTAAAAAATCAAATAAAAAAACACCGGTCTGTATTTAAATTGCATTTAATTGAATCCTTGATACGTACGTAAAACACCTTGATAATCTCGAATTCCACTCATAAAATATGTCACCTGCCAGCAAAAATTTCATGCTAGAATAACTTCTCAAGATAAACTAACACATCTGTGTAATTCAAAGGTATTATGGTTTAGATGTGGTACCATAGCTTTACCTTGAGTTTACTATCTGAAGTATTTTTAATTGATTACCTAATTGTTTTAAACTTACCATTACTTCCATAAATTAATTAAGTTTCGTGATTTCCTATCGTAAACTAAAAGGACTTTCTTGACTATAAAAGCCTTGTTATCATACTGAAGCTTTGTTACATTCAAAATGATGAACTGGCACTTACTTTAGTTTTTGTTTTAGTTTTTGGGCATTTGAAGTGTTATATGGTCTTAGCTCATGCTACGTATGGTATTAGTATAATAATATTAGCTGACGCAACATCTACACCAATAAAAATGAAGTATTGTTTCAAAAAAATAATTGCTCTCAGAAATATTTATTTACTTAGAACACTTGAGGTGTTAAATAAAGAGGACTTCTTTACTTTAAAGAAACAGTAAGATTTAAAATGACAAAACACAAATTTGAATTTATTGGTTCAATTTAAAGACATTTTCTTAAACGGAAATACCGTAATTATCCCTTTGAAAATATATTTAACAATTAAGAACATTCAAAAGCTATAGTTTAAGATTTCAGATCAGTATCGCTTATAGTCTATCTTTAAATGATACAAAGTAATAAATCAATCAAAACCGTCTTCTCCATGGGCGTGCAAGATTCTTTGGCATGTATAGATTTAAATATAGAGTCTAGTCTTAGAGTCTAGGTACTTATTCCGTTTCTGCTCTAATCATTTTATTCCTTTTTTTTGTACCTAATCCAAGTTACCTGTTTGCTAATTATGTGGTTATTATGGGTGCCTCTATTGGAATAATACACCTATTTATATCTATACATACCTACCTTGGGTGTTTGTTTCTCAGTGAAACTAGTCAAAGTGTGAAGTGTCAGTGTTTCTTTAATTAAATATGAAGAATTTTCAACAATTGCCTAATCGCCCTAGGCCGGTCCATGTACAGTAAATGAAAAAAAAAATAATTCTTAACTGTTGCGATTCTATTAAAAATAAGAATGCGAATTTGAGTGTTGACAATGCAGTGCAGTTTTCAGCAGATATGCTTAACGTTGGAATAACAACAATATATTAACCTTTAAAAAAAAGAAAAAAGTGTTGGCATCAAACCTCCAAAAACTTCTCCAGGACGACCAAAACTTGAGCTGGAAGACGTTTTAATGCAGAAAATAAGGCGAAAAGTTCATAACTTTTTTGAAAAAAAAGAAATTCCCACGCTGGACAAAATTTTGTCCTCAATCCGAGAAGACCAGGACCAGTGGCGTATTTAGGATTGTGACACGGGGGGGGGTCCACTCATTTTACTTAAAAAAATGCGCCGCAGGCAAAATTTTTTTAGGTGCCACGCCCTTTTTTGGACTGTCTAAACTTACAAATTTTACGTTGTGATAGCCCGGCTCAAAAAAAACGTAGAAATAAAGCAATTTTTAAATATAAACGCCAATATTTGCATTTGAAAAATTAGTTTTTTGAAGGTATGTATAACGGTATACTATTTTACTCACCTGAATTAGAAAACACGGAACAAAAAATAAAATTTAACAATTATTAAACTAAAAGACTGTGGAAATCCCCAAACATCTGGAAAATTTGAAATAATGTTTCATGTTATTTGTTGCAAATAAATGAATGTGAATTTCAGTTTTCTTTAATACTGAGTCCACGCATAAATACGCCACTGACCAGGACTACCCATTTATGTGTAGAAATACGCTTTGGAAATTATTTAAAAAAATTAATTTTCGGTGGAAAAAACTAAATAGGCAATCGATTGTAATAGACAGAAGCGACATCGTCTGTAGGAGAAGAAATTACTTAAGAAGCATCCGAAAAGTCAGAGAAGAAAACAGAAAAATATTTTACCTAGAGGAAACATGGCTAAATGAAGGCCACACTGTGACCAAATTTTGGCAGGATGAAAATATTAAAAGTTCAAGGCAAGCTTTTTTGGAAAGATTGTCCACGGGATTAAGATCGCCAACTGGAAAAGGACACCGACTTATCATAACCCATATTGGAAATTCTGAAGGCTTCGTTAAAGGTGGTCTACTGATGTTCCAATCTAAAAATACAGGAGACTATCACGAAGATATGAATGCCGATGTCTTTGAAGAATGGTTCGACCAAATGTTTGATCTTATACCAAAAGATGCAATAATTGTATTTGATAATGAAAGTTATCACTCTAGGCTGACGGAAAAATTACCGACAAGTGCGTGGCGTAAAAGTGAAATTACAGAATGGCTAAGTTTAAGACAAAAATATGTCGTAGGCAAGGTTACGAGGAATATCTGTGCTCAGACTCCCTCCTTACCATTGCGAATTAAACCGGATCGAACTTATATGGGCTTAAATAAAGACAGATGTCGCCAGAAAAAACACGACTTATAAAATTGTGGATTTAAAAAGACTCTTTTATGAAGCTATAGGTAAAATCAGTCCGGAAAAGTGGAAAAAGTGTATTGATCATGTGATAGAGGAAGAAGTCAAAATGTGGCAGGTAGATATAACAATCGAATAAATGGTTGAACTGCTTATTATAGACGATGTTAATAAATATAATAAAAATAATAAATAATCTTCCGAATCGGACTATGATTAAGCCATAACGACAAAGTATTATTCGATTTTTGAAAATGCTTTGTTTGTAAAATTCTATATTATAATATATTATATCTTGTTTTTGTAATTATATTAGGTAAAATAGTACCACCCATTGTTGTTTATTAGTTAATACGATTTTTTAAATGTTTTCATATGATGTTATAAATACCTACGAATATAATATAACAAATTTTAGGAGAATCGGAATGTGTTAAGATTTTTAATTTAAAAACTTTCCCAATACACGCTCCTGGCCTCCTGGCCCAATAACAATGGTAAATCCTCAAATGTAACAATAGCCTGCGGTAAGTTCAGGCTGGAACTACCTAAAAAGTGCTCATTATTTGAATCCTTTAATGTAAACACAATATATTTTAAGGGATGGTGCTTAAATTGTTCTCGATACCCCGGTATGCGTTTTGCATATTAAATAAGAATTTATTACTTCGCGCCATATAAAGATATAAATTTAAAATGCACAAGAAAATCAATATCTGACCACCTTACAATTTACATGAGATTTAACATGTTGCGTGGATCGATGCACCACCCTGTATACAGAGGCGTATTTTTATATTACTTCAAATTAACATACAATACGCAATTATTTATTATTAGAAATATTTGAGTTAATCAAGCCATATTACACCAACGTAACAACAATTTTGTAATATTTTCTAGAGCAATAAATTGTATTATATTTCGTTCTCAAAACATTATTCCGTAAACTTTCTCCGTCAAAGTGATCGGAGTACACTTCGGCTACCGAATACGTTTCTTGGACAGTGTTTCCTCGAGCGAAAAGAGTTTGTAAAATAACAAAACTCGTTTTAAATTCGTGTGTAATGTTAGTACGCCGGATATGCATATTATTTTTGGTTGAGTAAAATTCAAATTGGAGCAGATAAGGATTATTTATGAAAATAACTTGTTTGCTAATAATCCCAACATGCAAAATAAAACTTCTGATTGGCCCAAAGCTTTATTATACTGTGAGAACATCTAAAATGGAATAAATGTATTGTCACTTTGGTAGATTTAAGAACTACACAGGAAAAAATCAAGTGGTGTAATATCCGGAGACCTCGGTGGCCATTCTGCTTAAACCAGATATCCACATTTGGCAATTGTGGATTCAAAGCATGGGAAAACAAGCCTGCTAAATTTGAAACAGGTTTTTGATGTATAAATGACAAATATCGCACTCCAGTTAAGTTATTGTCAAAAAGTATGGGCTCAATCACTCTATACCCAATAATTCCAGTCCAAACTTTACTTTTTTGGGGCCACTGGGTATGTACTTCGCTCATCCAATGGGGATTTATATCTGCCCAATATAGGATATTTCTGTATTTCTATTTTTGTAAGGGTGGTACGTATGGGCATTTCCACAGTTGCCGATACAGCACTGGCACGACACCGACAACGATGCCGGTAGACGCACAATCTCCTGTAAATAAATGGGAAAGCGTTCACAGTTACCGACATATCGGTGTCGTGTCGTTGACTTGCGCAGTTTTCCAGCAAGAAGGAAATATTCCCTTTTCATAAGATAAGTTAAGAAGCCTACCAAATACCGGTGTCAATTCGTAGGCGCATGCCTTAATTAAGATGACTGAAATATAGTCAGGACCAGAAGTTTTTTTGGTGAATGAACCTATTTTATTTTACCCTAATTATCTTAAGAGGATTACTGAGAAAATAGAATAATATAATAGTCTTTAAATAGATCCGTACTTGGAGTCCCCAGATCAGGTGAACGAATTTTACACCTCACACAATAGGTTATTATGACGGTAAGGGATTAGCATTTATAATGAGTTTGTTAAATAGATAGACGGAGTATACATTCTATATAGGAAATACGTCAATGTTTAAAAATAATTAGGTACTTATTTCAATAATCAAAAAAAGTCGGCTATGATGAGTATTTTTTGGCTCCTTCATAAAATGCACCATAAAAAGTAATAGGTCACGAGTCCGAGCGATTTTTAAAAAAAGCTACCAAAGTGACAAACAGAATTTATTCCATGTTAAATGTTCTCACCCATAGTTTTTTTTAAGGAAATCGGTTGGTGTCACTATATGGCGATTTTTAGGTAACATAGCCATAAGATTGGAAATAAGTGTGGTGAAACTAATACCAAGAGTACTTTACTAACCACAATTAAGAAGATATGTGTGGAATTGTTCCTATTCCACTGTCTACAATGATTCTTTCGGCAGATACGACTAAACATTCATTAGACATTTTACTTTAATACCCTCCCTGAGTTTAAAAAAATACCCACACGAAATGGATAATTTTCACAATTGCCGCTGTTCCAAATGCCAAATTGCCGGTAAAAAACCTAATTCAAAGCGAAAAACCGCTTGAATTTAGATTAGTCGAAAACAAAACAGTACAAAGCCCGAATAAAAATGTAAATCAACCCTTGCTTCCCGTTAGAACAACGTTGCCAGTTCTAAAACGACTTGATATTAAAACCGCGACTGGAGTTTACAATAGCCAACGGATCAGGGTTCGTATTTTGTTGCTCTAAAATCATATTATTATTAGGTATAAATTAAATCGTGTTAAGTTATACTTTACACCCATTAGGTTCATTAATTATAATAATATGCATTTCTATAATTTGTATATTATTTACTGGTAGTTTGGCAACAATGTGCCCATAAAATATTTTACTTTCCCAAAAGAACAATTTATTTGTCGATATTATTTGCATTTTATTAAAACAATAAAATTCTATATTGCCATTATTTTGGACGAAATGTTTTTGTTAGTACTTCGGCCATTTTATGTTAATGGAAATTTAAGCAAATAATTTGTGCATTTAGTATTTGATCATAATGCAAAAGGTAATAAAAATATTAAACAAATAGGAAAAAACAATTTGTCAAACATGTATAACTAGTTTATTTATTTATTTATTTCAAAATCTATTTTTTTAATTTTGGACTAGTACCCCAGATAAAGCCACACCGAAAATTTATATTTTTGGGAAGTTAATAAAAAAGTAATACAGGGACATGTAAGCCGTCTTGCTCTAAGACGTACCGAGAAATTGTCAAAGTTGAAAAATGCCATTCTTCAAAAGTTTTAACGTCCGGGACTCCATTTGAGGCGTGTATTTCCAGAACGTTGTAAGTACCATATGGATTATTGTTCAGGAGAAGATAAAAACACTTTTTTACAAAACTTATATGTATTTTTAACATGAGAAAATGTATGTTCGCATAGTACAAGGTAATATACTTACTTATAAAAGGTGTTTAAACTTGAAATCCTAAACACTAAGTATTAAAAAAAAAATAAACAAAGTAGTGCTCAGTGGCAAAACGTTGTAAGAACCAACAGAACAACAAGTTAAAACGTTGTAAACGCCACTTTTATTTGTGCTCTAAACAACAGGTTCCTTAGTGAAATGTTGTGCTGGATTTATCAATTTCGCTTCAAAATACTCTCTGGCTTCTGGTGGAAGATAAGGCATCATTTTTTGAATATCTGCTTTATCAATCAAAATTTGAAAAAAGTCAGTGGCGTACCTTTTGTTGTCAATAATATTCGTTAAGGTGCTCCCCGGAACGCCACTGAACTAAATAAATTTAATCTGGTTAGGGCTAATTAAGCCCCATATTATTGTAAATAACAGTACCAAATTTCAATAAACTCGGGAAAAAAATATTTAAGAAAATTATTAAGAACAGATTTTTTTCAAAAAACTTTAACACGCTGTATCTGAAGAACGGGGCGCAACTCCAGACATATGCTCATATGAACCTTTTCTCTTAGAATATCATAAGGACTCGCCCTCGCTTAAGTTACGTACCGTACTTCTGAAACACCCTGTATATACATATATTTAATCACCTTAAAATGTGCATGGGATTCCTTATGTTGAATATACACTCTGCATATTACAACAATTTGAATTTGTCGTGCAATCGCTTTCTGCGGTGTTTTAAGTTTTTCATGCAAACAAGACAGTTTCGTTACTGAATTTCTAGTGCAATACAGAAATTAAAAAACACATAGGTACAATAAAATAGCTTCGGTACGTCCCTGCCTAAAAGAATTATTATCCAAATGTCAACTGCAAAAGGGCGTTAAGTTTGGCAAAATAATTCACCGCCATAAATAAGACCCGGAAAGATTACAAAAGACATAAATTAAAGTTTTGCTGACTGGGAACAGATTTTGGGTAGCCACAACACAGCTTAAATAATTCTAAAGGTTTTTTGGAGGGTTCGGTTTTTGTAATAATTAGCGCAGTATTTAAACGAGGGTTAGCCTACTTCCCCCGCTGATTCATTTAAGCCAAAACCGAGGAAAAACATTTTATAATGTAGAATATAATATAATATTATACCCGCCTGGACCTGGTTCAGTAACATCGAACTTTCTTAAAAATCTTATATCAATCATTGTTATTAAAGAATCAAAATGAAAATCAAAATATTTAATTTGGTACTTGCAGCTATCTAGGATGGAAGTACACGCCATTTAACAGATAAATACAACAATGACAACATTACATATGGACATTTAACAACGCTAAAAACATTCATCTATGTTATCATTTAAGAACTCTGATACTAAGTAGTGAGTTAACCCCACAAAAAAAAGTCCAGCGGAGTTAGGTCTGGCGACTTAGCAGGCCATTCGATAGGTCCTCTCCTTCCTATTCACCGATTGGGAAAGGTTTCATCCAAAAATGTACGCGTAGTGGCAGAATAGTACGGGGAAGCACCGTCTTGCTGGAACATCAGTTCTTCGTCAGGGAAGTCTGGGTCCAACTTACATATTCTTTTTCTTGCATTGACTACATTTTAAAAATATTCTTGTCATAAATATGTTAACATCCTTCTTGTTTACGCCATTGCCTTATGCACAAGCTAACTAAATAAATCCCCACTAATTGGCAAAAGTAACACAGCAAATTGAAATTTAGCAACGTTTCCATTTTTTAACTTCTCGAAATAGTTTTGTGCGCCGAACTGAAGCAAACAACAAATTGGGTAAAATCAAGCCTAATAAGCCACTTTGCGCCAGAAAAATCCCTCGGTGAAAATACGAGAGAAAAATGGAAAATCGTGGACATGCTGCGAAATTTTGTCACAGAAATGCTAAGTATATTTTTCAGTTCTGCTAAAAAGACGGAAATTCGTGAGGTCCTCTTCAAATTTTGCATCGTACATTTGAAAAAGTTAAATAAGTGGAATGGTATAGTTCTTTTTTCAACGAGATATTTGTTAAAAGTAAATTCTTTACATACAGGGAGGGTGTCTGTAAAAGGTCCTTACAAAAACCTACCACATATTCTTCAGACCAAAATTAGCCGATTTAAGTAAACTTACCTTAGTACAAAGTTGCTTAGTTTGGGCGCTAGACGGCGGTGAAGTGACACTTTTTAAATCGTTTTTCTGGATTAATTCAAAAACTGCTCATACTATTTTGCCGTTGGCATAGCTTTATGGGGAAAAACCCATGTCACAATTCTGATTAATATCAGTCCATGGGCGTAGAACCTGGGTTTTTTACTAATTGCTTGTTTCAGATTTCTATGCCAATGGAAAAAGAGGGGTTTGGGCACAAAATTCAGATGAACCAACTCATCTGCTACAAAAGAGGTACTCTTGATAGGACTCGATTCCTTTGACGATTTTTGAGAAATTTGCATTTTATTACTTAATACGTAGTAGTCTTTACTACGTAGTACTTGGGTTTTATAGAATTTTTCTGTTTTTGATTTCTACGCCAATGGAAGATAAGATGTTTAAGTTTAAAATTTAGGTTAAGCCAACTTATTTACTACAAAAAACCTCTTGAACAGTTTTCTTATCGTCTGCTTTTTGTTCGCACGGTATTTTTCAAGTATGTACAACACGACCTTCCACCTCACAAACGATTGTTATTGTTGGTTATTATTAGTTTCATCTGACAACATAAGAATATTTCGTCGTTTAATGTTTTTTGAAAAGCCGTAATATTTCAAAATATCATCAATTTAAAAGTAAATGCATTCTGCTGCACATTGCACAATTACAATTGATATTGCAATAATAAAAATTAGGATACGCAAAGATTATGCTAATAAATACGAAGATAAACTATTTTCGTTGTTTCCGTAAACTCGGTATATCATACAATTATAAATTATGACAAACTGACCAAAACATAAATTTTATCGAAAAATGAATTTCATTAAAATAAAACATTGTTCCCAGGATCTTTTAAATATACCACAGGGTAAAAGGAAATGGCTTAGGGTACATGCATCGTATTCCAGGGGCTATCGTATAATTTGCCACTATTTTACTCTGGAGGACGATATTTCACTTTACCAGCCCGGTGGAACTGCATAACTTTACACCCTTGCCGATAGGGGGAATTGGGAATATAATCCGAAAGTTTGTGGTTTGAAGTTTTATTACCCAGTTGCGGATACACTAGCAAAAAAACTGCTTACCATTTGAATTGTCGATTCTTATGATAATAACCTATAATTTAATGGAGTCAACGTGAAGCGGAAAGAGCGCTGCTTTAAAATTACAATTTCTGTAAAGAAAACGGAAATGTAGTTACTTTGTGACGCCACTGCTAAAACAGTCGTCAAACCATATTACCAAAATCCAAGATATTTTTGTAAATGCCCTGGTCAGAGTCCTTTTATCTGTAAGTAAAAAGGATATTTTGTCGTCCATATTTTTATCAGCTTTAGATCCACAACTTTTTGCAGAAAAAATAAATCTCCGGGGTTCCGATGGATAAAAGTTCGGCTTTTGATGAAAGCAAAAAGTGTCAGTTTATTTATTTGGACTTGATTGATATGGGTCAACCGGAATAAGCCCTTTTTGATGCCCTTTTAGTAGTGCACAAAAAGCAGGGAAGAAAATTGAAATTAAAAGCAACGTTAATGGGTAGTTCATGATTGTATCTTTTAGTTTTGGCTTTTCCTGAAATAATTGGGGTCTGTTAATCAATCTCAAAAATTTCAACATCCTTTAATGTCTCATACAGAAAATTATTATGATAATGATCTTTTGAGACATAATGAGTAGAATAAAAATTAATGAAATACTAAAATATAGACTTATTGGTTTCAATAAAAATTAAGTTCTAACAGCAGCAACAAGATACCCTAGGTTTATGAAAAAGATTTTTATAAGTTATTATGATTAAAATTTATAATGTTGCGATTTAGACTACACACTAATAAAATATTAAAATTAATACAGTACAATGTGTGTAACCAGAAAAGTTTTACAATATTCAATTTTGGCAACTTAATTCTACTTTACTCTAAATTGATTTCTGTGTCACTATCACTATCTTCATCTAAACCTTCTCTGAAGGGTTAAACATTAGCACTCATACACATATAAGAATTTTCCACCTTAATTACATGTTGTATACAGTTTTTCCAACTGTCTGCAAAATGTTACTTACTATGTTTTTTATTAATTCTACTACAAATGTATTTCTCTGCAGCCGTCTAGTAAATAAAGTTTTCGGTATAATTGATTAAATCGAAAGTACCACTTAACACAAATGGTACCGAAAGTAGCTATTTTCGAGACAATTTTTTTTACTTTCGAAACGATTTCTTTACTTTCGGGACGATTCTTGTTACTTTCGAGACGATTTGGGTATCCATGCGGCTTTGACAATAACATGAACTTTGTATTTTATTATGACAGCGCTTGTCATGTAGCATTGGTGTGTGTTTTTTCGCTTTTCAAATCCAAAAAGAGGAAATCAGTAGTAGAAGTGCGGCTGAAATGATTCCACATGAGATTATTGAATCTGCTAAAGCGGCTACTTATAAATTATTGCCGGTAAAGTCAAGAGAGAGGTATGAATTGGTCTACAATTTACTTCAAAAATGCAGCAATAATAAAAATGTGCATACTATAAATAAACAAGTGATTCTTGCATATTTATTGGAAAAATCTAAAATCTTAAAGCCATCAAGCCTCTGGAGCAATTACTCGATGCTTAAGTCCACAATTAATATTAAAAATAATATAGATATAAGTAGTAAGCTATCCCAAAATTATTGCTTTTCTTAAAAGAAAATCTATTTGCTATAAACCAAAAAAATCACTTCTTATCAGAAGCTGGAGATAATAAAATATCTACCTAATGACAAAGGTAATATAAATCTAATTCCTCTTCTTCCTTGTGTTAATTTTTTTTTATTTTGGGTTTCATAAATAATTGGTTTGGCAGGCGCTTGTTGTCGTGAAGAGCTTTGTAAAATGAATTCGGATGATATAGAAGATAAGCAACCCTGTTAGTGATTAAAATTCCTAATTCTGAAACGAATATGGAGAAAAGAACCTTTATCGTCATTGAAGAAAATAATATTTATTTTCAGCCATGTATAATGTAATATTGACATTCCTGTCTTTTTAGAAATTTGAAAATGTCACATTTCTGTCTTCTTACTTCCGATCCACATTTTCCATCCTAGGACGGAAAATGCATTTCCATCCTAATACATTTCAATCCTCATTTTCTTGCCCGGTATTTTTGAGTAGGTCTTATAAAAACGGGGTAAAATAAGAGCACAGGAACTATCCGATTCTTTATTTTTTCATATTTTTATTTATACACGTTAATTGTTAAATTGGCATTGTTATTTATTACAGAAATTTTTAAACCCTCTTGAAGTTGCTTACTTTTTGTAGGTAGCAGACTTTCTTCAATCTTATCCGCTGCCTCTTTCAAATCAGGCGGAGTACAGCTAATTAACTCGTCGTCACTATCAGAGAACATCTTTAATCTGTATTCTTCTTCTTAAAAAAAACGCTGACTTTCAAAAAATTTTAAGCGACAACTGCTGTCAACTGGTGACAACGACTAACAATGGAAATGAAAGGCACAAATCACCGAAATAAATTTAGATACGCAACTGGACTCTTGGAACTGTCAAAAACTAATTGGTGCTGATGTCCTAGTATTTGCGATCCGAAACACGCGAGAAAAAAAGAAATCTGTTTGGCAACTATGGGTAAAAATAAAGAAAACTGTTTTACCAAGTTTTGATGAAATCTGTTTTATCGGTAGATATTGGTTCCGCTTTAAAGTTTAAAATATTCCTTGGTATAAATATTCATTTTTTTCTGCTTTTATTTTTAGTTCAGAAATACACGTTATTTGTAACTCTTGTTTTTCAGTTTGGAGTAAATACCTTGTTGGTAAAGTAACAAATAACGTATATCTAAGAGCTCAAGTAGAAAGCAGCAAAAAAAGAAGTATTTAAACCAAGCAATACCTATTTAAAAATACAGCTGACTAAAATAAAGCGAAATAGGTAATAAAACATTATTTTTATGATCAAAAACTAACGGATCTCTTCTTGGCAAGCGGTATCGCATGCCATGTTTATTTAAACAGTTTGGAACACAACATTTTTTTAGGTTTTAACGGAGGTGCGTAGTCTTCCATAACAGAAATAAATACGCGAACTTTAACTTAACAAACCGAAAACACACTAAAACTAAACAAAAAGTCAAAAGAACTATCAAAAAACACGCTAATAGTACACACAGAGACCGAACGATCACAAACGGCATGAAAATTCATCACAACTTAAAAGAAAATCGAGAATAGAAAATTGACAATACACTTCAAATTTTTGACAACAACGAAATCTGGGCGGGTGCCTCTTCTTGATCGCAAATCGCAAATGGACGTGGTGCCCTCTATACGAACTTAACCAAACCAAATTGGGGGATGCCACTACCGACGCCATCTACGAAATGCGATCCAAACAAAATAATAATGTTTGGCGGGAACGCCCGGCTTACGTATCTAAATTTATTTCGGTGATTTGTGATGAAAGGTAATAACCGGTGTGACAAAATTTATTATTTTAAAAAAGTCTATCGTGCAAAATCATGAATATTACTATAAATATTACTTGAATCATAAATTCATGGCTGAAAATAAAATAGTATACAATCCTCGACGGAAAATTTCATTGCGGTCTCGAGATTATAGTTTATCTCGACTCTACCCTACGCTACGCGTCTCGATAAACTATAATCTCTCGACCAGCAATGAAACATTTTCCGTCTCGTATTGTAATATACTATTCTTTATACAGAAAATATTTGTCATTACGTCAAGCAAAGACACCACATCGTAGATTATTTGTTTATTATAAAAACGGAAAATGTACTATACAACCTATTGGTATTCACACTTTTGGAAAAATCGCCTGCACAATTGCTGAATTTCTTAAATTACCGTATCCCAAAGAATACACCGGGCACTGTTTACGCAGGAGCTCAGCCACTTTACTCGATGAAAGTGGTGGTAGTATAACCAACTTAAAGAGACACGGAGGATGGAAATCAACCAATGTAGCAGAGGGATACATACAAAATTCTTTAAGAAACAAAATTCACATATCTTTACAGATTGAAAAGGGCCGTAACGAAATTAATATCTCTAAAACTAGTGCAAATACTGATGCGTCTAATTCTAATTTGAACACTGCCAGTTCTGTTAATATCCCTAATAATATTAATATAAGTAATTGTCATAATAATTGTGTCATTAATATTGATTAGTAATGTATCCATAAGAGTGATTGTTATATGTAATTGTCTATATAAAGTTCATACGTTATTATCCATCCTACAGAAAAAATATTGTACGTAACACGATTCAAAAGTGATTTTACGGGACTCGCAGGATTCATTCCGTGAAATATCATTTTCGAAACTTGTTACGTAAATTACCATTAACTTGGGGGAAGTGCCATATTAGTTCGATTGAATTAAATACACAATAGTAGGGGAGAAGACGCAACACTGTATGTCCATTTCTTGTTGCAAGTTTATCACATATGTATTTACTTACATTACCTTTAAAAGCCTCTAATATACGTCTAAAATATCCCGCTTTTGTACGTTTCTTCAAAATATATAATACTATTTATCATATAATTTTGGATTTCTGCCTTTGTAGAAGAACCTGCTATGTTTTTAAATGAAAGCAAAAGACAGTTCGGGACAAATAAATTTTGCGAACCTGCGAGTATTATTGTTATTATTTTGTATTCATTTGAGGGAGTTTTGGTTTGACATCTTTCTGAAAAATTATTCCATCCTTTTCTTGCAGTGTCATGTGTATCGAACCATGTTTCGTCATGGTAGATAATTGGTCGATATTCTGCTCTACATTGTTTAATAGCCCTTAAATATTTATGCCGCCATTCCCAGAATCTCCATTAGGTTTGTCTTTTCTCAATTGTGCGATATTTAAAGTCTATTTTAAGATTTAACACTTAATAACTTTTCCTTCTTAATAAATCCAAATCGTTCTCGTCAATACTTCTAAATGTACCACAGTCACTTCGCTTCTTTCTGGGAATGACAGGTTTCAGTACTATATCCTTTACCAAAGATAAAGAGGTAAAGCCTGTCCAGAGATATAAGAAAGTTACACTTTGCCTTTGAATGGCATTATTCAAGGGTGGTCATAAGCAAACAACGAATAAATGCAGGTAAATTATGGTCCGTACTTAAAGTAAACTGCAAATCCGGAAGATGTAATTTCGTTATTAAAGCAATAGTTTGGTGATTTTAAACCGATTTTTACCTGATTCAGAATGAGAGGGTTAATCCCATAAAACAAATTATGTTCTAAAGACTGTATATATAGCCACTCTAGTTAGTTTTAAGTAATAGTAATAATTATTCTTACTTCGTGTGTAATACAGCGTTTGTTTAATTGTGTGTGAGTCATGGAAAATATGTGCGAGCCCAATGTATCTAAGGAGATAACCCCGTCGAAAAGCAGAGAACACTTTTCTGTTGAAACTAGGGAAGTTGTAAACAATGTTTATTCAACTCTCATTGAACGTGCGGTCAGCAAGTAAGCAGCGTTAGAAGAAACGCCTACATTAACAAAAATTCCAACATCAACTGTATGGAAAATTGTGACTAATCCCATTTTAGCGAGGAAAAAAAGAACCGATAGTGGCATTTTCTCGAAGGTAGATCAAGATATAATACGGCGTAAAATTTACCAGTTATACGAGGAACAAAGCGTGCCTACATTAGCTAATTTAATTAAGAGGCTTGAAAAAGATGAAACCGGCGTTAAATGGGACAGAACAACTTTATGGAAGTGTATCCAACACATAGGTTTTAGATTTAAAAAAATTAACAAAAGACAAGGTTTAATGGAAACCAGTAGAATTCGGGAATGGCGATCCGAATATCTACAAAAAATTAGGATTTACAGAGATCAGCAAAGGCCGATTATTTACTTGGATAAAAACCTGGTTCGGCACATATGATACCCTGGAAAAGGGTTGGGTTGACTTAAGCGGCAAGTGTAAAAGAAGCGCGCCCACAAAAAGAGGTAAACGAATTACGATCTTGCATGCTGGATCTAAAGACGGATGGATTCCAAATGGACTTTCTCTGTCTGCAAAAAAACATTAAAGATTCCTCTCTGGATTACCATGAGGAAACCACTGCTAATTTATTTGAAGATTGGTTTTAAAACAAGCTGATTCCAAATATACCTCCGAATAGCGTAATTGTAATGGACAATGCAAGCTACCATAGTAGGCAGTTGACCAAGACGTTCTCCTCAAATGAGACAAAAGCAACAATCCAAAACTACATGTATGATAATGACACTTATTTTCAGGACGATTACATCAAAAGGCAATTAATTGAGGTTTTACAAAGTTTAAAACTACTAAAGGAATACTTCTGTGATAATTATGCAAAAAATCTAGGGCATACAGTTTTAAGGCTTCCACCATACCATTGTATATTTAATCCCATCGAACATGTTTGGCACCAACTAATTCGTCGTAACAATATTTGCCCTACTATAAACTCCAGTGTACTTGAGCTTATAGAAACTGAAATTTCTAACATCCCTTCACAAAGTTGGGCTAATTATGTTACACATGTTGAAAAAGTGGAAAAATCCTAAATCCATATAGACCATATAGCACAAATAATAATTAGAACAGATGATGATAGCGATAGTGATATTGATATATTAAGTGAATAATTATTATAAGTACCGAATAACTTGTATATTTTTTAATAATAAAATAACTTGTAATTTCACATTTAAACATAAATAAAATATTATTTAATATCATACTTATTTTTATTACAAACCTTGATTAAATTTTAAGCAAAATACGGACCTGTTCGGCCATATTTCAATTTTTTCATCTGGCCCTGGCCTTTCCTAATAGGGATCAGTTAGTCACTTTCTTATTTCTCTGAACAGACTTTACTTGTTAAAGCAGCGGTATAATGTGAACTTTACTATAACACAAGTATGAACTTAGGAATAACCCTGTATGTATAACACCATATCTGATCAATTCATTACTAAACAGCCGTAATA
Organism: Polydrusus tereticollis; assembly: GCA_963920685.1. Classification (NCBI taxonomy): domain Eukaryota; kingdom Metazoa; phylum Arthropoda; class Insecta; order Coleoptera; family Curculionidae; genus Polydrusus; species Polydrusus tereticollis. The sequence continues at coordinate 13,142,726 of OY987333.1, forward strand.
CACCTCATTAAGACTACACAAGACAATAAACTTACTCAGGTGAGCCAACCTAACGGTCAAGGCCGTTCAAATACGGCCTTGCAACCATATGTGAAACCTAATTGTTAGCGATTATTCAAAGCAGAACACTCTTGAACAATATAAATCCGTGCTTATGAATATAAATTGTAAAATGTAATAGGTAAGGTAACAATCTAATTTACACTGAATTTACAGGGTCTCTTATTACCTCGTAATAAGGTTGGATGACCCGAAATGAAAGAATATAGGCGAGAGAGAGAGAGAGAGAGAGGCCTCGGGAAAAAATAAATTGGGCATGCCTAAAATTGTACTTTTGTTATTGTATTACATTGTACTCAATAATTCTTGATTTGGATAAAGCTTTTGATTGAATTATGAAATATTACATAACATGTACCGGGTGTTCCACCTAAGGAGGTAATCGGCTATATCTCAGAAAGTAATAACACTAGAACTTTGGGAAAAAATATATATCGATAAAAGCGGCCAAGAGAAATTGCTGGAAATTATTTATTTTATATTTTAATTTATTATTTACCTGTATATTTGGTTCCGTGGCCTTCATTTTCCTCAGTGTGACTTTGAAGGGTCAGAAAATATTGTATTTTTATGTTGTACTTTAATTAACAAAACAACACAAACGTTTTTAAAAAACACCTGTTCATTATATTTATTTTGTATGAGCAACAGTGATTACAGTAAGGGCATCACGAATACATCAAATTTCTTTTATTTCGGCTTTTCTAGAGAAACAGCTAGTTATATAAATAAGAGATTTTTTCTCTCTCTTGCTGACCCCGTAAACAAATGATTCTAAAACAGCTATTTTCTGAGCTATATATTCTTACCAGAAGAATATTTCTCTGATGACCGCATTGCCGTCAGCCGTTCGCCTAAAAGCGTATCTACCCCGAAATTCTAGCCCGAAATACGGGCGTACTATATTATAATAGTTTGCGAAATTAGGTGTTATGTTGTTTCTTTAGTTTTCGCTGTGTGGTTTCATTGATTTTATATTAACTGTTTTGTAAATTGGTTGTGATTTCGTGACAGTATTGCCATGGAAGAAGAGAAGAGGAAAGCAGGACATGTTTGCAGTGTTAAAGATTGCTCAAATAAAGCCTACAATTAATTATTTGGAATACCGGAAAATCCGAATTGTTAGCTAATTTTTGTTTATAGCCTTATATCAGGTCGCTGATCACGAATCCAAAGTTTTTCTTGGCGGTCTCTACTAGTTTTAAATATTAAAAAAGTAGACTTACACTTTGGCGTGTAATCCTTAAAATTAAACTAATATCATTTTTTGGCTTTTAAACATGTGCAATCATATCCAGAACTTCGCTCGTTGCTTGAATTTTGAATAAACAGATAAACGGTCGACCAAGCTACCAAAAAGTAATACGACAAAAGTGCAAATATACCAAAACCAAAGCTGTCGTCGCATCCACAGTTCTTTAGGATAGTATCCATCACAGAACACAAACTAACCTAAACAAACCTGACTGGCGAAAAGACGACCGTTCATTGGCTGATTGATGCACCGTGTACTAACATGAACGCAATTTAACATTTGTTACATCACGAATTTGAAACAAAAGGACGGATCAGAAACCGGTTAGCGCCCTTTCAACCCATGTAAGTCTAGTGTAGAAAAGCAGTAGCATTGTTGTTACTAAGGGTTGGCAACACCGCTAATTTTGATTTGTAAAGGCCGAGACACAATCAAAAACTTAAGGAATAAAGAATAGGATTTAAAATTTAGGTGTTAAGGAATAGGAGTACAGGACAGAATTAAAATTTTATAACTTAAATTTAACCAATCCGGTTCCTTAAAAACGGCACGATTTTTAAATTCTAAACTATTGGCCTAACCCCACTTTTTTGTTTACATTTTTACAACTTTGACAAAGCTCACCTATACTTTTAAAAAATATGGAAGGCTTGCCAAAAAAGTCCTTAACTCTTTTGAATAGTATGTTTGCAATGTCGGCAGCGTTTTATTATTACCTTTAGAAACGAAAATACAATTTTGAGGTTATTTAATTGTCAAAAGTCAAACCTAACAAACATGCTGACTTCTGATTGGCTGATTTCCTATTCCTTATTTCTTAAAACCAACAAGTTGGTTTTTTAAAGCTTAAATCTTATTCCTTAATTCTAAAAATTTCATTGTGCGTTGTTTACATAGGACAACATATGTTCGTTCTTAAATCTTAATTCTTATATCATCCTATTTCTTATTCCTTAAGTTTTTGATTGTGTCTCTGCCTTGTCAGATTGTATGATTTAAAGATTTCGTGACTATTGTTTACATTTCAATTCAAATTGCAGTTGAATCGTTACTTTTTGGATAAAATGTTGTGAAGAGACAGTTTTGTGAAAGTTTCTAACGAATTTTTAACAGAGACCAACAAAATCCAGGAAATGAAAGGAAAAGGAAACATAACTTGTAAGTGAAACAATGTTAATACTTTTTCTCAAAAACTAGTAGAGACCGCAAAAAACCCGGATTGGTGATCAACCACCACAACTTCTCTTTCAAACTTAGATTCCTGTATGCGATGCCCAGTTACGTAAATAGAAAAAACTTACGACGAGCCCCCCCGCATACCAAAGCCCATGTTGAAAGAATATTCTCATAAGAACGTTTAATTTTTATGACGCCTTATTTTAAAAGATTGCATTGTTGGGTCAAAAAAAAAGGTGAAATGCTCGTTCCAAAAGTTCATAACTACCAGTGGTATAATTAACGTAATAGGGGTTCCTAAAGAATGAAAAAATATGGATATTATGTGCTAATTTTATGCATACTTTTATAATGTTATGCTGGGGGGAAAAACGTGGAACGTGCATGGATTTGCTAAGTATTTAGATGTTAGGATAAAATTAATTCTACATTTAATGCAATTTTTTTAATTATAAATTACATTATTAGGAACAAATTTGATCATGGATACATAAATTTCACTATTTTACTAGTACAGAAGTAAATAAACAATCCTTTATGTGTCAAAGCGCTAAAAGGAAATTAAACAATTAATTAACAATTTTAATTACGATAAATCTTGTATGCGACATGCAGTAGCAGTATTACGAAATACCGGCTGTAAAAGGTATGGTCAATAATTAATCAGGGATCGAGTATATTGATTGAAGCAAACTAGGGTCACAAATTAATGTAATATTTTGTTCTATGTTTCTCCACCCCATTATCGAGATATAACCCCCCAAAGGGGGACTGTAAAGATGAGGGTTTCTTAATATTTTCAAATTTAATTTGTAATCCTTTTAATTTTATCAAAAATAAAATTTTCTGAGAATCCAATAATAGAGAAGTTTCCCATATGTGGCATACTTTTTTGGACACACTGTAGAGTTCAAACGTTATGAACGGGGCATAGTAATCAGCGAAGCTCAGATGGACAGCTATCAGCCGTTTATCAACGCATTTTTACACCTCCATGTCATCAATAGTGATGCTTTAGTTAACAGATGACACTCTAACTGTATGTGTCATCGTGGAGTCTCCTATAAATCGATATAACAATCGTATTACGCAATTTTCTGCTAATCCTTTTGACACTAGAACAACGAAATCTCGCAATTAACGCCGTCTTTGTGGTCCTTCTCCTTATTCCAATTTCCTAATTGTTTTCAAATGAGCTTACACTAATCCAATAAATGCATTTGGTCGCTCTGGTAGACAAATTTAAGCAGCTCCTTGTAATTTGTCGAATTTCCTGAACTTCTTGGCATTTAGGCAGATTTTATGGCAAATTTAAGCGAGTTATTCTCGTTTCTTCGGATTAGTTTAAATGCGATATTAAAATGATCGTGAAATTTATTTATTTAAATTTCCAAAAAAATTTTACTTTTATTTGAATTATTCAACAGGATTAATTCATAACAATTTAGCTCATAGGCAGGGGGGGGGGTCAATTGCTAGTAACGAACTTACAATCTGGTAAATTTATTCAAGACGCAGAACAAATTTTCCAATTTTAGAAAACTACGATTGCTGTATAGTCTTGTGTAAGATTATTTTCAAGAGATCTTAAATAAACTCAGTAACCTGACCCTTCTCGTCCCTTTGAAAATTATTCTAAGCCGTATAGGCGAGGAAAAATGGTCGGTTTTTAATTTAAGCTTGTGGGATATTCGCTACGAAAATTTCACACCAAAATGTTTAAAAAAAAAACTGCAAATAGTTTGACGACATTTTAGAATAATTGTTGTTTAATGGTTTATTTGGTAACTTTTTCAGTGCTTTGACTTGTTCCCTAAAACTTTAGTAAAATATTGTGTTTTGCAGTATGTTCAAAACAAATTAAACCTTTATATTTAATGAAACATATTAATTGGTAGAGGAAATTAAAGTCTTACTTGTTGTATTTCACAATTTTAATTCAGTTGCCTGACACGTGTTTCGACCCCCTTGCGGATCATTATCGAAGGAGTACTAGACAATACTAAATTCTACGTGTAGTTATAAAGGTATTTATGTTTAAGTAATAGTAACGGTAAACATGTCATAAAAATAAAATTAGGGAGATGAAGTGAATTGACAGATGATGGGTTATTTTGGTCCTTAATTTTCAGGTATTGGCCAAAGGTACAACTAAATTACAGGTGTTATTATAGAGGTACAGTAAAACTTCTCAATAGCGGCCACTAAAAATTTCATTACAAATTGACCGTTTGAGGGGGTGACCGTTTTTGAGGGGAAGGAAAAAAATAAATTACATATCTACATATAACATATGTGTCATGTGAATAAAATTCAACTTCATTAATTAATAAAAGGCTAATTACAAACACATACGTTATTATGTTATATGAACTGTAAATATATAGACATAACTATTTATTTCATAACTCCTACATAATATGTATACATAATAATGTTTAAAAATGTGCACTACATACGAAAAAAAATTATGCTTTGTGAAAAAAAGATTCAATGGAAGTCTGTTTCATATTTTTAATTTTAATTTTTGCTACTTCATTTTCACATTTCATTAGGATATTTGAAATATCAATGGCCAAATTGCCATTTTCTTTGCCTAATAAAAAATTTTGTACGTCTCTTATTTTTTCACAAACTTCACTCATGCTTTTTAAAGACGAACTAAAAACCTCCTGGTTTTCTTTACTTTCACAGTCTTCATTTTCGGTAGTTTCAGATTGGCTGGTAAACTCCTGAATTATTTCCTGCATCTCCATACTGGGATTTTCCGTTGAAATGTTTGAGTCGATTTGAAGATAATTTTCCAGGTTTGGATTTCCTGGGATACCGGAAAACAACTGACTTAGTGGAATATCGTCTTCTTCTTCAAAAATCTCATTCTCTTGAAGAGTTTCTATAAATCCAGCTTTTTGGAAACATTTTGTTTTAAAATTGATGTCATGTCTTTTGCAGAATCTATCTAACCAGCCATTTGATGCCTTAAAATCACAATTTTTCAAATTTTCTGACACTTCCAGAGCTTTTTCCTTTAGTAGTGGTCCGGATATTGGAATGTTTTTGTTTCTTGCTTTGCAAAACCATTCATAAACCATTTGGTCAATCGCAAGTCCGTCTGTTTTTGGAAACTTCCGTTTTTGATCTGCATTAACTCCTCCTTCTTCATAAAGTTTTTTCAGTTCAATTTTACTTTTTAGAATATCATTTACTTGCGTTCTTCCAACACCAAACTTTTCCGCTATCTTTCGAGCACTGATACCATATTTTTCACTATCCGCGATGATTTGGAACTTTTGTTTAAAAGATAAACGTTTACGTTTCAGAGACATGATCGACTATTGTGCTGTTAAAATGCAACTGAATAAAATTTTACCTTTTATGAAAACATCTTAAGATTTAACAAATTATATTTGTACGTAGTTAAAAACCCATTTACATAATTAGGTTTTATCATTCTCCGGTATTTCCAATAGTACCAGTAATAAAGTACCGGCTGGGTGCAAACATTCCCAGAAGGGTCGAGACGACCGCAATTAAGGGTAAAAATTCAAGGTAATTTTCTTAAAAGTTACGGATTCATGTGGCCGTGGCCGTTTTAGAAGTGTTTCGGTATTCGAGGGGTCTTTTATTATTAAAAATGCTATAAGATTTATTTTAAGAAGCCAAAACTGACTGTTCAGAGGGGTGACCGTTTTTAACGGGTGGCCGAAATGAGAAGTTTTACTGTATTAACATTAAGTAAAAAAATTAAGAAAATGATATTGTGTATATAATTATGGGTTTTCTCGTTAGTAATTATTGACAGTGTTTATTGCATATTTATCCTAAGTTATTAGACTATTAAGTTCTTTGATTGGCACCTGAAGGTATTTCAATTTGATTATTACCAACATTACATCCATTTTTTAAGGCTTTTTTGATTGCTAATGTTTATAATAGGTTGAGCTTTCTACCCTTGTGTTGAGTATATATCGGTTTTATTTTGTTGGATATTAAGTGGTTATTTATTATACAGTGGTCCGCTATTCCTGTTTTTTTAAAATGGCAGTTTTACGTTCTTTAAGCCTAGTATTAAAGTTTCTACCTGCTTGACCTATATAGATTGCATCACAGTCATCACATTGTATTTGGTAGACCCCGCTATGTGGTAATCTGTCATTATTTTCAATCTTTTAATTAGCTAAGTATTTACCTAGGTTATTTTTATTGACTTGTATGGGGATAAGTTTATGGAGATTTCTTGACTTGTGTGACCTGTATATCTGATTGAACTGTATTTCGCGTTTGATGGAAGGGGACGTCCTCGGTAGAGTACTTTTTGTGTTTTTTGTTTAGTATTTTGTTTATGAGCGTTGTTGGATAGCCGTTGTTTAAGGCTATAGTTTGTATTATGTCTAATTCTTTATTATATGAAGTTTCTGAAAGTGGGATGTTGACTAATCTGTGGATCATGCCGTTGAACGTAGTTTGGTTTGTTGGGGATGTTTTAAGTCTGCTGGTATAACTAACGAGTGATTTTTAATTATTTTGCTCAAGGGAGGCCATGCATTTTAAAAGCATCATGGCCGTACTGCGTAGATAAGATGACATGATTGTTTTATGACATTTACGTCTTATTTGAATTTGTGTATTTGTAAAGTTTAAAAATTGGAGAAATTTTGTAATTTTTGCAGTTATTTGAAGGTAGGTTACTATTGCTTTAACTAATATTTCTCCGGGGAGTCGTCTTTTGACTATTATAAAGTGCTATTTGCAGGATATGATTTAATTTTTTATTTTTTTTTTTATTTTTCAGCGTATCAAGTTTTGGTGAAGCTTTGTTGCCGGATTGAAAGTTCTACAGTAAAAATGTTTAGTGAAGCACAAAAATTTTTTATTGTTAAAAGTTTTTTTAGAAATGGAAACAAAATAGGCGGTGTGTGGAATTACTCTATGCATGACTGCTTTGATGAATTTCGAACCGAGTTTCCTGATGTTGCGGTGACCTTTCATAATTTTCGTACTGGGTCACAATACCTAATGGATAAATTTCGTCAGACTGGTTCTGTTCAACATAAAAAAGGGGCTGGAAGACCAACGAAACGATCGAATGAGGTTATTGAAGAAGCGCGACAAATTATGGAAAATAATCCTTCAACTGCTATTAGGCATTTATCTCAACAAATTCAGCAAACGGATTTATGCTACAGTACATGTCAAACACTTTTGAAAAAGGATCTGCATATATACCCTTATCGTGTTACGGCTATTCATGAACTCCTTTCCAATGACGTTCCCCAAAGACTTAATTTTTGTGAATGGTTTTTAAACAATTTTTAAGAAGAAAATAGTGGTGCTTTTGAAAAAACATTTTTTACCGATGAGGCTTATTTTTATTTATCAGGCTATGTTAATTCACAAAATATGCGAATGTGGAATACGCAAAATCCGCATGTTTTTGTAGAAAGACCTCTTCATCCTCAAAAAGTTGGTGTGTGGGCAGCAATTAGTTCTAGAAGAATAGTAGGCCCAATTTACTTTGATGGCGCAATTACAGCTGAGAGATATCGGATCGAAATTCTGACAACATTTATTAATGAGCTTCACGATGATGAATTGCGGGAAGGTTACTTCCAACAAGATGGCGCTACACCTCATGTAACCAGAGAAAATTTAAATTTTTTAAGTGAATTTTTTGAAAACAGAGTTATAAGCCGAAATACGCAACAAATATGGCCACCTCGTTCCTGCGATTTAACACCCTGCGATTTCTTCTTGTGGCCTTTTATAAAAAAACTCCATTTATCAAACACCAATTGAGGATATAAATGATCGAAGGATTTCAGAAAAAATTGCCGAAATCAAACGTATTGGTTCATGTGTCTCTGAGGGTAAGAAGAAACATCAGAAGGTGTCTAGAAGTAGGAGGCGGCCATATAAAGTAGGCTTTCAAAGTAAGATAGCTCAGGATTTTATATTACATACCGTCAAAAAACATTATTTTAGGTTTTCAACGTGACAACGCTGCTTTCTTGCAAATTCGCCCTATGATTTAATCTACGCGCTACTGCTACACTATGTATACTGGGTCACAGCCGCCCTTGAGCAAAATAATTAATAATCACTCGTTATATCGGTTGATTTATTATTGTAAGGTCCAAGAAATTGATTGAGTGGTCAGTTTTCCTTTCTATGGTAAATTGAATTTTAGTGTTTAAGCCATTTAGAAGGTTTAGAAATTGTTGTAGTTGTCGCTCTGTTCCTGTCCAAACGCAAAACACATCATCTACGTATCTGCGCCAGAAATGTATATTTTTTATTAATGGATTTTTTAAATTAAAAAGGTGATATTCAAAGTTCTTCATGAATAATTCCGCTAACAATGGTGACAAAGCCCCTTCTTTGTGTATAAAAAATTTATAGTTAAATCGAAAGTAGCTTTGATTTATGCACAGGTTGTTGAGAGTAATAAATAATAAACAAAACGAAAAAACCCATAATTATATACACAATATCATTTTCTTAATTTTATTACTTAGATGGAAATACCTCTATAATCACACCTGTAATTTAGTTGTACCTAAAAATTAAGGACCAAAATAACCCATCATCCGTCAATTCACTTCATCCCCCTAATTTTATTTTAATGACATGTTTACCGTTACTATTACTTAAATATAAATACCTTTGTAACTACACGTAGAATTTAGTATTGTCTTGTACTCCTTCGATAATGATCCGCAAGGGTCGAAACACGTGTCAGGCAACTGAATTAAAATTGTGAATATAACAAGTAAGGGAAAGGGGAAAAAAAGGCAAAAAGTCTTTTTCCACTAATTTAATAGTGAGCTATTAAAGGCTCAATTTTAAAATTAAATTGTCTCTACATGTTTCAAAGGTAGTAACATTCATCTTCAGGAGACCAAAGTAGTGCTGCAGTTATTATTAGCAGTAGAGAGAAAACTGTTGGTGGAAAATGACGTTGATGGAGCTTTTTTTATTTAAAAATATTTTGACAAGATATTAATAATTGAATGTAATCAGCATGCTAAAATTGGAATTGAAAGTGGAATGTTATATTTAAATCAAAGTTTATGAACAGACACTGTCAATCTGTGGTCGAATTTAAAAAGGGAAGATATTCATTATTTGAAAATCATACGTCAGGATATATAAAAAGGATCTTTTGGACATTCTAGATCTTGTTAGAGAAATATTTTTGTTTGTGATTTGTTTTATGAGAAATTCTGTAATAAGAAAGAAATTTGTAATTAGTAATGAAATAAAATTATTAATAATGTCTGTACTTACATAATGTTGAAATTTCATTTGTAAAATTAGTTATTAGAGACCTAAGGTCCCGTCACCTTGCGTTATGTTCGTCCAATTATGTAGGGAAAACAATAGAGTTTTATTTAAAATAAAATTATTAAAAAAAATTAAAAAACAAAAAAACAGATCTTATATTTTATATACCCTTAAAGATTAAAATAGGGAGACGAACACAGTTAAAATGAAAACGTGACAACGTGTTCAGTCATTTTATAGTCGACCGTTGACAGCTTGAGAACAAAATGGTTGACAATGTTAGTATAATTGCATTAATGACAAAGGTATGAAAAGCTCAATCATCGTTCTTATAGTTACTAGTTAGTTAAATAAACATACATAAAACTTGAATATAACATAAAATATAAATAAAAGATATTATAATAAAAAAAAAAATTTTTTCACAAGGTTGGGGGAATGGTCTTAAAAGACTTCCCTTTTATATTCTTTGGCGGTCTCCAGTGATCGTTAAAAGAAATATCGACATTTAAGTTGGGAGAAAAACAATCATTGTCAAGATACAGAATCCAGGAATACGACTAATCATGTAGAAATTTAAAGTTTTAAAGGTTTAGTACAGAAAATAAATGTCAACCAAGCAACCCAAAAATCAAAATCAGTCGTCTCAAACTTCCTTTCCTCGGGAATAGGTGCTTTAAAGATCAGTGTTGTCATCTATGGGACCATCATCGAGGTGTACGAATAAAGAAAGAAGTAAAATATTTGGGGGTCATTATTGACCACAAACTCACGTATGCACAACACATCGAGAAGGTAAAAACCAAAGCAACAAGAGCTCTCTGGACATGCAAGCGCATGATAGGTAAGACGTGGGGATTAAAACCTGGGATGATGCACTAGCTATACACCACCGTTGTGATACCCACAGTAACTTATGCATCCTTGCTATGGTGGCATAAAACCAAAACAATAACAGCCAGAAATAAACTAAGTAAAATACAAAGACTGGCATGTATAGGCATAACAGGGGCAATGCGAACAACGCCTACTGCAGCCATGGAGATGCTTCTGGGGCTCCCACCACTGCATCTAGTAGTGGAAACGGAGGCACTTATGGCAGCGTACAGAATGAAAATAAACAACTTAAATGGGAAGTTTAACAACATCAAAGCACATACCGAAATCTTTCAGATAAGAGACAGGGAATATATAACGAACATTTATTCGGATCGCACAAAAACCACCTTCGACTTCGACAAACCCTTTAAAATAAAATTCCCAGAAAGGGGAGGTGAAGAGAGAAAGGAGGAACTTATAAACCGCAAGGGCTCAGTCTGGTATACAGACGGCTCAAAGACAGAAAACAGCACGGGAGCGGGTGTGTATGAGGCCACTACTAGGGAAGGTACATCCATAAACCTGGGAGTGCACACAACCGTCTTCCAAGCAGAGGTAATAGCAATTACGACCTGTGACAAATTATGATGAGGAAAGGAGTCGAAGACAAACAAATCCACATCTTAACCGATAGCCAGGCAGCGCTCAAAGCGCTCGAAAAACCAACTATAAACTCCTTAGTAGTTGAGGAATGTCTTACAACGCTAAAAGGCCTGGCACAACGTAACAGGATTAACCTGGAATGGGTACCCGGCCATCACGGTATAGAGGGTAATGAAGCGGCAGACAAACTTGCCAAAAAAGGGGCGAGAGACAACCTAATCGGGCCGGAGCCTGCATGCGGACTCTCGTATCGAACGGCAAGAAAAAACATACGAGAAAGACTTACTCGGCAACACCAAGAATATTGGGCGGGACTCCCAGGGCTAAGACAATCAAAATTGTTCATCAGGGAGACAAACAAAAACAAAATCAAATCACTACTGCAGCTTAATAGGAAAAACATAAAAACAATAACAGGTCTCCTCACGGGACACTGTCAAATGAAAAAACACCGCAGCAATATGGGACTGGAAGCAGAACCTTTTTGTAGAGCCTGCGAAGAAGAGGAGGAAACCCCTCACCACATACTATGTCATTGTCCGGCAGTAAGTGGGAAAAGATTACGGCACTTCGAGGAAGCCTATCCGGAACCCGAAGAAATAGCCAACGCCCCCATCAACATTGTCCTTAAATTCATTAGGGACAGTCGCTTGTTGGAGTAGATACCAAAGGAGCACAATAAGCCATGAGCTTCAGTGCAGTGGGGGAAGAACCACAATCCATTGAGATAGATAGATAGATAGAAGCAAGTAGCCCATCACAAATCAATTAAACATATTAATGTTTAAGTATTTTGTTTTTAGAAAAAATTGCTTTACTTAATTCTAACTATAATAAAGGTATCTACTTACTATCTATTACCTACCTATGGTCATGTATGAGTAATTCTTCAAGTCAAAAAACTAATTTGCGTAAATTAATATAATGTAGATTGTAATATGCTTTTCTGAAAATCATATTATACATTTAATTTATTTTTATTTAAAGCCTAAACTTTTGAAAAACTAAAACCTGAATACATTTTTCCAGTGTAATTACCTACAGGATACCCTGTCGCCATATTTCTAACTAATATTCTCTTTCGCTTCCTTGTATTTTGACAACACATCTCAAATTTTATTATTCCAAAAACTATCAGTTTAAATCATCTAATGAGGTAATTTCTATTAAATTAAGTCAAAATTATAATTAAACGGACAGATAACAATACGAACTTTGCAGTTGTACCCAAATGGAAACATGCGAATTGATGGGATTTGATTAATTATTCAAAAGATATTGGTCCATTTTCACACAATGTCGGCCATGCCAAATAACCATGGCAATTTATGATTGTGTGGACACAGCTTTTATTGGCTTCGATATAAATATTTTATTGGCTTTGCCCGATTTTTAATTAAAGCATTTTTGCGGCGATATTTAGAGCTTTTAGGGAGTATTAATTGAGTGGATGTCGATAAAAACTACATTTTAGTAAAGCGGCTATCAGGAACTCACTGACAAAATTAGCGACTAATACAAAAAAGTAACAGTTTGTTTCATATAAAACTGTAAATTGAAGGCATCTTCCTTAATAATGAGTTAACATAGAAGAAATCGGTTGACCTTGGTGGCCATCTTACAGATCCATTAGCTCAATTCTCTCATTAGATTTTAATTCTAAAAGTTTTGCCCATCACGCTTTGGTGAAATTAAAACAAAGGTGCAGATCCGGATGATATTCCTAACAAGGTGTTACCGTTTTCACTCTCTCAACCTTCCCTTACACCATATATTTTCCAAATCACTAACTTCTGGTATTTTTCCCAAAATCTGTAAATCGTGTTATGTGTGTTCTATCCACAAATCAGGCAGCAGGAATGATCTTAGGACTTACCGGCCAATCAGTATTTTCTCAGCAAGGCCAAGACTCTTCGAGCACTGGATTGACACTGTACTAACTAAAGTGTTTCACAGTCTTTCAACAAGTAACAGCACAGTCAATTTAGGTCTAGGCGTTTAGTCAATACAAGCTTGTTCCTCTAGACCAGGTGTCTCCAAACTTTTCAGCCTTAGGACCATACTGATAACTCCAGGAAGTTCCAAGGGCCAACACCGTTTTAATTTTCCTGCCATTGTCTATAATTTCTAGACTAGTCGCCGAGTACGCGCCCTGAGCGAGCATACGCTTGCCAAATTAGCTTATTCAATCACTATTGTGTTGTACTGTATTGTTACCACCGCGACACTTGACGACATCTGGTGGGTATACGCGGAAATAGGTAGTGTACCCTCCATCCATCGCTAGCAGATAGCACTCTAATCGCGTCGAACTTCGTTGGTTCGAGAAAGTTCTGGTGTATTTCACTCACTTCTAGATGGCAGTATAAAAAAGCTTGCGGCGCGACCGCGAGTCAGTCCACCTAGGGAACGCGAATCTGTGTGTTGTGAAATTAAGTAGTGCGTAACTCCTTAAAACGTGCTTGTGCGTGTTTAAAAGACATCTTCGTAACAGTATTTTGATTTGACTTGTGTGTGATTTACTAGTATGGAAAAGAAGCAAAAAATAGACAGTAAATGCAGAACATTCAAAGATCATTAGAACTGTCAATATTTCGTAATTGAGTCCAGTAAGAAGGCGCTATGTTTGATTTGCAATGAAACCATAGCCGTTCTCAAAGAATATAACATTAAACGTCATTATGAAACGAAAAATTTTAAAAATTACTCAGCTGGAAGTTTGCGGACAGAAAAAGTTAAAGCTTTGAAGCGCGAATTGAAATCGCAGCAGTCCTTGTTTACGAAACACAATCCTGAACAAGGGGCTGCAACTCGTGCCAACTTTCGTGTGGCTCTTGAAATCACAAAGCGTGGAAAACCATTCACCGATGGAAAAATGATCAAAGAATGGGTAATTTCAGTAGCCGAAGAAACGTGCCCCGAAAAGGTAAATTTATTTAAATTTGTCAGTTTGTCGGCAAACACCGTGGCGCGGAGGGTAGAAGCCATCGCAGAAAATATATCAACTCGACTGTCTGACAAAAATGGACATCTTGAGTGGTTTCTCTGGCCTTGGATGAGTCAACGGATATGTAAGATACTGCTCAGGTGTTGATTTTGATTCAAAGATTAGATAGAAGCTATGAAGTGTATGAAGAACTTCTTGATATTGATAGTATTCACGGCACGACTACTGGTGAAGATATTTTTAAGGGAGTTGAAAATAAATTTTCTGCGTATTATACTTGTCATTAAGATTTACCTAGGAAGTAAATAAAACCGAATTATTATCATTCTGTGTTTTTTTATCCAACTTATCACAACAACAATAACAACAATAAGCCATTCGCTGTTGCGGGCCGGATTGATGACACTGGCGGGCCGGATTTGGCCCACGGGCCGTAGTTTGGAGACCCCTGCTCTAGACTAACTGTATCGATGAATCCTTTAAAAAGGACGCAGAGGCCCATGCAATATTCAATATATATACAGAGTTCAACAAGGCTTTCGATAAGGTAAATCACGAAATCCTTCTCTCTAAGCTGTCTAACTACGGCATTTCAGGAATACTGCTCTCATGACTGCGATCTTACTTCTCGAACAGAGAACAACAACATCGATGGATGTACTGTTGTTAATAATCAAAACCTTCAGGTGCCGATCTAATACTTAATAGCCTAATAACTTAGGATAAATATGCAATAAACACTGTCAATAATTACGAACATTTTCTTAATTTTATTAATTAGATGTAAATACCTCTATAATCACACCTGTAATTTAGTTGTACCTTTGGCCAATACCTGTGAATTAAGGACCAAAATAACTCATCATCTGTCAATTCACTTAATCTCCCTAATTTTATTTTAATGACATGTATAATTTAGTATTGTCTTATATTCGTTTGATAATGATCCGCAAGGGTTGAAACACGTGTCAGGAAACTGAATTAAATTGTAAAATATAACAAGTAAGACTTTAATTTCCTCTACCATGGAATATCCATTTCACCAGGCATGTAGCCCATCACAAATCAATTAGAGAACAACAAGTTAAAATTCAGAGCTATTCATCAAACCCTTCAATGTAACCTCAGCTACTTAGGGCCATTACACAAATTATTTACTATTTGCTGACGGTATGAAGCTGTTCACAAGAGTAATGTCATTTTTTACTGGTGCCAGATTAGTGACATTGTTGCTTTATAAGGTTTAGCAGATTAAGGGGCTTGTTCCTTTATCAGAAGGCCATCAACAATGTTGATTTAAGGGAGATGCGTGTAGTAACCAGGGGCGTGCGGTCCATGGAAGCGATGGAAGCACTGCTTCCCCTACCGCTTTCATAAGACAAAACAAATTTTATATTAATCTATACCTATCCATACAATTAAAATACCCAAGTATTTATTTCTAACTAATTTTCCAAACCAAATCCGGCCCTGTATGCATCCCTGACCAACGCAATATTAAATTTATCGAAGGATCTCAATACGTGTATACTATACTGTATACGCGTATACGAGTAATAATAATATGGTCTGCCGTGCCAAGGGTAAATCGTTAGATCTCGGTATTTCCTTCGCTAAAACGCGACGCCGGGAAGGAAACCGGCAAAATATGTAGTTTCCACGTGTTTGTAGTCGGCGGTTTACGATTGTCTGTCACGATTTTTCGCCAGGAAACGCGCTATACGGTAGAGGATCTGTCTGACATTTGAGTGTAGTCTTACTTCTTGATTTATTTTGTCATGGAGCAACCAATTGCCGGCCCATCGAGTTCGGGAAATGTAAAGTGTATCTGTTCTCTATGCAAGTTATTGGCAAAAGGATTTTCAACGCTTTCCTTTGATGAAAAAAGGAATATTATTGCAACGGGTAGGCCTACACCAGATTGTAATTTAAAGACAGAAGTGAAGGCGGCTAAAAAATTTACAAGGCATTTTAATAAAGAATATTACGATAAATATAAATGGCTTACTGCATGCAGCACCTTATTAAAATTGTTTTGTTGGCCTTGTTTACTCTTCGTTAATACGAGCGCTAGTGAGAAAAGTCCTTGAAACTCTTGTGGTTTTTCGGACCTAAACAATTTTCATAAAAACCTCAAATTAAAAAAAAATCTGGCGGTGCCTACATCCCTTTTTTTACCTGAAACACGAAAGACCACGTCGTGATATCCAAACTATAAGCTCTAAAATGATACCATCTATCAGGTGCCGTGATATATATATATATTGTAAATTCAGTTTCTTTCTTTATAAACAATGTAAATTTACCACATAATAATTACACACCCAGTATCCGTTTAAAATTAAATCAAACTGTGAATTCAAAGTACAAATGTATAGATAGTTTTCTGTATTAGTTTCTGTTATAAAATTTTGTTAACTTGTTTTTAACGACTCTTAGGCAGGGTTGGGTCACTAAAGAATTGGTTTTCGACGGGCAAATTACGTAAAAATTAATAAAAAAAACATAGGTAGCCATTTAGAAAATAGAAGAAATATTAAAAAATCATAGGTACATAATCTCACATTTTCGACAGTACCTACATGACAGTATTCTACCTGTATTTAAACGTCGAAAAATTGCCAATATTTGGGCGTGGTCCTCAAAATATTTTTCGTCTCCGGCGGCTTGCCTCCGGCGGGCCTACCGGCGGTGCTTCCCCTTTTTCAGAACTCACCGCACGCCCCTGGTAGTAACGGATCTGGGTGTGTACTTTGACACTCACTTAACATTCACACAGCACTTTGAGTGCTGAGATTTGTTAAAAAGTTAAAAAGATATAAATAGTCTCTTTGGTTAGATCTATTCTGGAATGCTCTAGTATGATCGCCTTACTATCAGGTCCAGATACTTCACAGATCAGAAACTAAAATTAACGACCAGGCAATGGCGTACTTAAATCTTTCTACTCTTGCTAGCACAAGGAAGTACTACGATGTCTGTTTTGCTTTTAAAATATTTAACAATATAAAAGTATGAATGTATTGAAACTTTTTGCGCTCGCATCCCAAGCTATCAGACTCGTGACCAATCTTTGTTGCATATTCCCTACTGTAGAGCCAATTACTTAATACATAGTTCCATAAACAGAATTTTATCCAGCGTCAATAAATATTATGACAGACTAAGTTTTTTTTAATACTTCAATAGAAAGATTTAAATTTATTGCTAAAAGGGATGTCTTAGGTTGATCTAAGCTTGTAAATGTTGTACCACGTAAATAAACAAATTTAAGGAAATACCGTTATTTACTAAATTAGGCATTACGGAGAATGACTTGAATTGTCAGTATAGGGCACTGTACCGATTCCGGAGTTGCGCTATTTGCCGGCGGTACGCGAAATGTCAGGCAATTTCAGAAAATGACTGGGTTTGGTGTTCGATGCCGACATACTATATAAAACTATCAGTTAAAAAATAGATTTATACAAAAAGATAGGACCTCAGTTTTAAATTTGTAATTTTATATCCATTCGAACGGGAATAATGTAATTTACAGCAACAGCTTTTTACATTAACATTATGCCAATTCATTGACTTACAATATTGTTACCCCTGAGTAGAAAAAAAAAATACTATGCAGTGCAATGGATGTTTTCAAATAAAATATTCTCAATAAAAGATGTTTTGCAAGGATAACACATACGTGAAATATATCTAAGCTAAATAAGCATATAGTATTGATTGACACAAATAATTGTCATGCCTCGAAATAGAAAATATCAAGGATTTTATTTCAAGTTGGATACAATGTTTTAGATGTTGTATACTTACGACCAATTTCAGTGCGGTTTATGGTGGGGTGCATTTTCAGTACTCACCTGAAAAATAAAAGGAATATCGTTAAAAATATGGTTTTGTATTAAATTTTTTACAGCCAGTATTAAAATATGATTTCTCCTTTTTCTTTTCAACTCGAGACCTTACTTTCTTTGGTTGTTAAAACTTACAAAAGCTGTCTGAAGTTTCCTGAAAATAGTTTGCGCCAGATTTTGTTTCGAGTTTAAATTAAAGTTGGCTGAAGGATAATTATCAAGAGATAATTTGACATCTAACAAATATTTTAAAAGTTTTAATTAATGTAATTTCAAGTAAGAAAACAAGCTTCGCGTTTTCTGTTTCTGTTATTGTTGAAGTTAAATTACTTTATAAGGGGGTGTCCGGATAGTACATACATCGTGGTGGTAAAGGCCCTTCTCCAGAAGAGCAAAGAATCCGCAGTTAGAGGAGAAGATTCTGGATGAGATTGCTGAAAATCCTTGTAATAGTGTAAGAGAACTGTCAGGCCAAGTTTGTGCGACAATGTGGGTTGTTCATGATACCCTTTAAGAACAACTGCTATTACCTTATCACGTCCAAAAGATACATGCCATGTCTCCCGCTGATTATCCTGTAAGAGTCAACTATACGCAAATTGGTTTTTGCAACAATTTAAGCAAAATCATAATTTTACTAGTGTTGTTTAGTTAACGGCCGAAGGCGGTTTCACCCGAGATGGAGTAATAAATTGCCATAACTTGCATATCTGACATGAAGAAAATCCCCATGCAACAATACAGACAAAGCACCAACAAAGGTTAATGGTTAACATGTGGGCAGGGATTATTGGGAATCATCTCATTGGACCGTTCTTTATTGAAGGCAAATTAAGTGGTGCTATGTATTTGCAATTATTGCAACAAAGCTTAAACAGTTCATTAGAAAATGTGACCTTAGAAATTGGAAATCAGATGTGGTATATGCACGACGGTGCACCGCCCCATTTTTGCAATTTAGTTCGCCGGCACTTATCAAATATTTTTGGTAATCGATGGATAGGTCAAGGTGTGCCTATTATGGCCACCGAGGTCGCCCGACATGACTCCATGGGATTTCTTTTTATGGGGACATTTAAAGAGGCTTGTATATTTAATGCCTGTTCATGAGTTCACACCAGGGAAGATCTGATGAAGGAGTAACACATCATTTCAATGAAATTGAAGACAATCCTGGAATGTTGTTTCAAGTACAACGGGAAACCATCCGTTCGCTAAGAAAATATATAGATGTATATGTAAACCTGCTGAAGTAAACAAGAAGAAGCAAATCTTTCACTTTATGCGTCACACTTCGAATTGGAAATGTATCAGAATAAATTCTTCTTGCATCTACACAATTGCCAAGTGCTTGTCCATAAGTTGGATGCATGTGAGCACTAATGGGATTTAATTATGATAAATTATTTATTTTAATGCGAATCTAGATCGTCGTATTCTTGAGCCACCACTATCTGGTCGTCTGCAAAGCATAGGGTATACAGTGTGGTCTCGTTTAGTGGGATGCCCATTGTACTACATTTTCTTTTCCAGGGTTTAAGTGCTTGTTTCAGGTATATTTTAAATAATGTTAGTAATTGTTTAAGTCCTTTATCTGTTTTAAAACCTTTCTAAGTTTGTATTCCGATTTTAACCTGTGCCCTGTTTTCCTCGTAAAGGTTTTTTACGGTTTTTATAAGGGTTGCGCTAATATTTCTTTGTTCGAGGACCTTCCATAACTGGTCTTGGGGTACACTGTCATAGGCTTTCTTAAGGTCCACATACAAATGGTGCACTTCGTGGTTGAATGCGAGGTTTTTTTCTATCAGTTGGATGACGCAAAATAGTGGTCTGTGGTGGATCTTCCCGCTCGGAATCCTGCCTGTTCTTTGGCTTCCATGTCCCGATAGTCCAGTTCAATATTTTCCTTTATATTCTTCCCATAAACTCGACTTAGGTTACTAGTGACGGCAATGCCTCTGTAGTTATCGCATTTATCCCGCTTTCCCATCTTGTGGATGGTTGATATTAATGATGTTCTCCATTCTTTAGGTACCGTCATTCCATTTATATTTCTTTGGAATAGATTTGTGAAATGTTGTTAAAGCTTATTTGTTCCATTTTTTTATTAGTTCCGCAGCTATGTTTCCAGGACCTGGTGCCTTTCCATTTTTTAGGACTTGGCAAATTCTTGTTACTTCGTTTGTGGTTATTCTAATAGATGATGCTCGTATTTGAACCTTTTAATATTGTTGTTCTTGAAATTCGGCTCTGTCTTCCTTTAGTAGTTCAGAAAAGTGTTTGTCCCACTGTTCGAGCGATATTGGCTCTATTATGTCTCTTTTCTTCTCTTGTCTTAATGATCTTATAATTCTCCAGCTCTGTGCTCTTCTGCCCTCCTAGAAAGGTATTGATTCTGGTATATTTTGCTTCCCATGCCTCGTTTTTCTTCTGGGGTATCCTTCTTCTAACCTTTGCTTGAGCTTCTGAGTTTTTTATTTCGTCTTCATTTGACTTTGAGTTCAAGAAGGTTTTGTATTTATCTATTTTTTCCTTAATATCTTTCTCAATATCTTCATCCCACCATATATAATTATACATATTTTAGAAAGAACTTCGCGGTCACCTGATCTCTTCTCCTTGGCAGCCGGGCCTGGCTCCGTGTCTATAGTATTTGACAAAAAATATAGTGTTTGATACCGGTATAAAGCTGCCTAATTAAAAATTAGTTTAATTATAACCAACGTAAACTAATAATTTTGTTAATAGTCATGCAGTTCTTGATTGTAATCATACCAAAATGGGCAATTTAATTTAGAGAAAGTGTTGGAATTACATGGGTGTGGCTACAGAAAAAATTACGTCCACGTAATAAATAACTTTTGGACAGGATACGTTGGGCTGCAGTGCACTATCGATAATTCTTATCTTTCCTGATTGTAATAAGGCGGGCAAGCGACAGTGAACATGATGGGCGGGCACATTGAAAATTAATTTTATATAATATGAAAGGTTTTTGGCAATACTGTACAAACTATGTATTTTTAAGGTCATAGGTAAAAAAAGGTAAAACCCATCAAAATTCATCAATAATTACAACCAAGTTCTAAATGTGGTAAATTCAATATTTTCTGAACCAGTTTTGCAGCTTCATCTCAATTCTGTTTTATTCGTTTTCTTAACGCGTGTGACTCATCTTCTCCATGGCATTTCGGACCTTAACAACGTCAACATGAATAAAACATTCACGCTGTGTTGTCAGTTTTTGATTAAAATCTCATAAATATGGGATGCACCAAAATTATATTATTAATATTTTTATAACTTTATTTAAACTTAAATTTATTCAGGGAGACAATCAAAGTCCAATATACAGGGTTTACAACCAGAGGATCAAAGACAAACTTCTTGAATGTCCTAACGGCTCAAGATCTTCTTGGTCGGTAGTAAAGGCCGTCAGTTAGCCATTCTACCTATAACACGTTCTGATGGCACCATTGCGATCAAAGCACAGGAAAAAGCAAAGTTATTGGCGGAACTATTCTTTTCAAATTCAACGGTTAATTTTCAGGAAAAAAATTAAAATATACGCTGATGATTTGACACCGGTATTTTGTAGGCTATTTAACTTATCTTACAAGAAAGGAATATTTCCTTCTTGTTGGAAAACTGCGCGAGTCCAGCCCAAACCCTTAAAGTACCTGAAAATCTTCAACATCCAATCAATCCAGTATGGAGTCCGTATGGATAAGTCTAGATCAACAGGAGACCATCTCGCTTATGTTACTCACGTTTGGAATAACGCAATAGAACATCATAGCGAGTCCCGGGTGGTAGCACTGCACATTTCCAAGGCTTTTGACCGAGTATAGCGTAAGGGGCTCCTAACTACAGTGAGAGCATACGGAACGCCAGTTCAATTTGGTTCATGGCTGTCAAGCTTTCTTAAGGACCGTTCTCTGCGAGTGGCGATGGACGGATTTCTTTCAGGCACATTTAACATCAACTCCGGATTCCCTCAAGGTTCTATATTGTCGCCCAACTTTATTTTACCATGTCTTTTGGAAAAAACTAAAAATCCTATAGGTACAGTGTGTTTATTTTAATGCGGGACCTAGGAATTTACATGGTAGATCTTAAAGCCTATGTTAGGCACATTTGTATTAAACAAATATTACTAAAACTTGAGAATAGACAAAATTAGAGATAGGGGAATAAGTTATAGTACAATCTGTGCAAAAAAGCTCTAAAAGATACCCAAAAAAGACCTTTTATTTTGGTAAAATTACACTTTTTAACCCACTTGTAATTTATGTAATTAACTACCTTAGATAAAGAAAAATATTATGACACCGCTGTCAGTATTTTCGTGACTTTCATGAAATGGTTCTGTAATTTATCATGTCTATCTACACCGTAAAAGAACGAATTGAAATGGTACTGCATAAGAGGAATGTCATATCGGGAGGTTAGTGATAATTTTGCCGCTGTCTATCAAAACCGTCCCATTCCCAGCAAATCGACCGTACAACGAATGCATGTAAAGTTCATGACTAGTGGATGTCTTGATGATTCTCATAAAAAACGGAAAAGAAATTCCTCTGTGTTAACTGAGCAATTCCGAATAGGTCTGTGCATGGCGATAGAAGAACAACCATCATCTAATTTGATACACCTTGCTGATCGCTTCGACAAATCTAGAAGCAGTTGTTACAACTCATTAAAGAAAGAAAAATACAAATCTTTTAAAATTCGAAACGTACAGGAACTTTTACCGCATGACTATTTTGAACGGATGCAGTTTTGTGAAGAATGGATGGATCGAATTAATAGTAACCCAGGTATTGCTGATAACAGACTGTTTACAGATGAAAGCTCCTTTAGTATTAATGGAACAGTGAACAAGCAAAATGTTAGAATCTGGTCGCGAGAAGATCCCTACGTGGTGCATTAAACGCATACCCAGTGGCGACAAAATGTAAATGTTTGGGCAGGTATTCCAGGAAATATGATTATTGGTCCATTTTTTATAGACGGTACACTTCCAAAGAAAAATATATCGATCTTTTTCATATGGAAGTAGGTCCTGCGCTAGCCCACAGAAGGGAGGAAATTATATTTCAACATGATGGAGCTCCAGCATAGCGCAATAATTGTAACAGAGTATTTAAATAATGTGTTTTCGTGCAGCTGGATAGGACGATTTAGACCTGTTAAATGGCCCGCTCGAAGCCCGAATATCACTCCTTTGGACTTCTTCTTTTCGGGGATACCTCACATCAAACGTTTTTGATAAGTTAGAGGAAGACCAAATGATGCAGATTAATTAAAAAACAGAATAATCGAGGCTTCACGCAGCATCACAGCGCGATAGTTGTCGAATGTTATTCGAACAGTTTATATGAGTTTTAAGTTTATTGTTGTAGATTATATTTAGGAAATTATTAAACTTAATTGAAGTAAAAATCCTAAATAATCATCAAAATTGTATAATTTACAAGCTGTCTAATATTATAATAATGTCACATACCAGCTTATGTCAAAAATACCTAAGTAAACTTAATATACAGGGCTAAGCAAAACAGCGTGATATTATCACTTAAAATGATATTTTTAAATATTTTGCGTTAGTAAAGTAATACAAACATGATCCTATCTTGGGTATGATACCACAAGAAATATTTGTGTAAAATTTTAACTTATAGTTCTCAATAAAACTGTGCCTAACATAGGCTTTAAGATTTATCATGTACAACCCTATGTCCCGCCTTAAAATAAACGCACTGTATAGTTTCGCTGATGACACCACACTTTTTTCATATTTTACTTTGAATGCTCAAATATTGACTGCCAATGCACATCTCTATCGGCAGGAAGAGGTCTTACATCTCAACAAAGACCTGGAAGAAATTCTGTCTTGGGGTGACACTAACCAAATAGAATTTAACGCTAAAAAAAACACAGGCGGCAGTTTTTTCTAAGAAAAACCGGATATAATCATGGCGGGACACTCGATTCCCTTAGCTTCACCAATTCATTTATTGGGCGTCAATTTGGAGAGTCATATGTCTTGGCATAGTCATGTTACGGCCATTGCTAAGGCAACGTCGCAGAACTAAGAACCTCTATACACCCCAACAACTCTGCTCCTAAACATACCCTGAGATTGCTAACTTATATCAGAATAATTTAAAAGCTAAAGGGAAAACTGTAACAATGTAAATACCTACTTAGTTTCTTAAAAATGGCGTACTTATTAATAAGGTTTCTATTAAATTTCGTTAATATGCTTACCCAATTTAACAAAACCCTCATAAGAGGCACTCTTATTTGGCACTTTACAAAACTTTGCTTTGTTATATTTTAATTTAAATATAACATTATTTTATATCACGTTCAAAGAGCACAATCAGACTGAGTTGAAAGTCGAATTTGCATCCTAGAATTTCACACCACTTGTTGCCGCCTGTCTTTTCGGTAACACGGGTTTAGGTATTTTTACCCGGGGCCGTGTAATAAAACGATTAAAGAATATGTTTTACACTCAATCTGTTAAAATAACATTTCAGCGGGGTTTATTTACACGCTAATATGGTGTTATTAATTATCATTGTATTTAATTTTCCTGATAGAGTGTAAAATGGAATAAATAACACCCTTTCAACAAAATTAACTTTTTAGAGAGTTAAATTCATAGACAAATTTAATACAACAACTTTGGTCCCATATGAGTGTAAAAATGTGGTAAATTATGTTTATCCGGGTGTTAACATCAACACTCCTTTTTTTTACAACTTCTGAAATGATTTTTACCAGGTGGGTATTTTTTACTGTGTAGATTCCATTCAAAGAAGAGCCATTCGCTTGATCGGTGACCATGATCTGACAAACAACCTGAAAAGCCTTAAACATCGAAGGCAAGATGGCGACTTGAATCTATTTTACAAATATTTTCATGGCAAGTGCTGAACTGATGTTGCCCGCTTGATTCCACCCAAAGCGGTGCATGGTAGAAATACACGACGAGCCACTGTAGCCCACCCGTACGTAGTTCAGCTTAGTATCCTTCGAACGGCACTGTTTAAAAATTCTTTTATGTTATCACTCCCTGAAGCCGTGTTCCCCAACAAGTATAATCTCCAAAGATTCAAGACCAACGTTAATTTCCTGCGTACACGCTTTGCTCGCAGAGTGCCATAAAGGATTAATCCCGCTGTGCTGTGCCCAAAGAATTGTCACTGTGTATAAGTTTAAGCAGTACATCCTGTGGATAATCTTCTGTCAAATAGTTCACGCTAGAATAATTATAATTTTTAATATATTCAAGAAGAAGAAAGTTTCAAACGAAATCGAAAAATGAACATCGTTTATGTAAATAAGGTTATTAAATAGTTGTAGGTATCTTCTAAATATACTGGCTTAACAAGGTAACTACTAGATGTTTTATTGGACCGGCCGGTGAAGCTGTGTTTATTAAAGTATACCAGTGGGTCAACGAGAAAAAACAACTTTTGTGATTAGGCGATAAGTCACCGGTAATCGGGGATATACAAAGTGAAACAAAAATTTATTATTTTCCGTAATAAATTGATATATATGCACAACATTCTGATAAACGGACTGTCATTTCGCCAGACTTTCGTACTCTTGATTTTTTTTTAGATATCAGATGTTCTGATATTATAATAACCCGCCGCTGTCTAAATTATACCTCGAAAAAGGGAGAAAACACTAACGCAAAAAACTCACGATCCAAATCAGATTAATCTCGTCAGTTTCGGAGCGATTCTGTTGATTGATATTTGAAAATGAAGCAAAAAACGACTTTAAAACAATTAAATTTACTGAGCCAACTCAATACTTTCGGAAGCAAATTACTTCGGAAAATTTATTTCGTTGCGAATAAAAAGTTTCTCGTGTTTATAGAAAGAAGAATTAAATGGGAAAACGTTTATTTTTTTATATCTTACAGAGTGTTTACTTTGGGTTTATATCCGTAATTTTTTCTTCTTAAAAATGCTCGAAGTTTAGGATACTTGGAAATATCTATGTTTTCCTCTATGAAAAGGGTGGACTTCAGCATGGAATATTCACATCATAAGCTTGATGGAGACTTTAATACAGCAGATTTTTCGTGAAAGTACGCCAAAAGCACGGTTTCTGAAAGTGCAGTAGCAGTCTTTGTTTGGCACCATTTCTTGAAGTATTGATATGTTGCTTCATACCCCTTCCTCGATTTTTCTGGCAGCAGCGACAGACAAGCGATATTTGCTGATTCTTCTATATCCATTTGGCTGTTATACAAATGAATAATTTCAATTTCTCTCAATTTTTGATAATAAACTGTCAGCTTGACGCTGTTGATAAAATAACAATGCTTATGATGCTATAGAAACCGGTCAAAGCTGTCCATAATTTCATGCGAAAAGTATCGAATTAAATTAATAAAAATCCAAGAATAAATTCTGCGGGGAGGAGAAAAAATGTTATATACTTCATGGGATGTAAGTATATATACTAGTCGAGAACGATTTTGCGCCCGAGCGACAGCGAGGGCTGGCAATAAAGTTACTTACATCCCTTATAGTATAAATAACTTTATTTTTGCGATTCTCGAGGGTAGGTTTTTAAGATATGGAAGAAACTTCAGCCGAAATTCAAAAAGAAGCGAACCTTGCGTGTTCATTTATTATTCCCCACAAGTCAAAAGACAGTTATGACAAAGCCTTATATGAATGCATATTTTACCACAACCCACCAGTGAGTTATAATCATAACCCACTAGTGCGTTATGATTTATAACTCACTAGCCCAGAAACCATAGTTTATAATTTTTCCTACAAGCGTGCGCGATATACCGTTTTCCCGCACTCGTTTTGGTTCTGAAAGACCCATTTTCCCGCACGGTGCGGGAAAATTTTTCCGGCACGGTGCGGGAAAATTTTTCCCGCACGGAAAATTAAATTTTTAGAAATACTTTGTGGTAGTTTTTCTAACGCTTGTAGAAACAATTTTGATTCTAACTCATGCGGAAAGACACTTTAATAAATAAAATATAAATTTTTATTGAAAGTAAATGAGGTATATTACAGAAACACTAATTTTTGCCGTTTATTTTAAACATTTTTAAAAAAGCTGATTTAAAACGGTTTATTTCAAAAACCCCGTACATAGATGTTAACATGGTAACCACGACACACACATAAAATTTAATTGTCAAAGTGACACCTTACAACATTTCACCGGAGCGTGGCTTTGATTTATAATTTCGTTCAGATTCTGATACAGATGTCTTCCATAGATAATTTCTCGGACGATGAGCTTCCAGAAGATATTCTAGAAGCTGCAAGTGTCGCAAATTTGGATTTGCTACCAAAAAAGTCAATAGTCAGGTATGAAAAACAATACGATAATTTTGTTACTTGGTGTGAAGCGAAAAATGTAAAAGCACCAAGAGAAGAAGTACTTTTGGCATATTTCTTGGAAATGTCTAAACTTTGGAAGCCAAATACTTTATGGTCTCGATATTCCATGTTGAAAAGTGTACTTAAGGTTAAGAAAGATTTAGATATCAGTAAATACTATAAAGTTACTGCGTACATCAAGAGACAAAATGTAGGTTTTCGAGCAAAAAAAGCAAAAGTTTTTACACAAGAAGAGATTGCGAAATTTATGAAAGAAGCACCCGATGAAATTTTCCTTCTAATTAAAGTGGTAACGATTTTTGGACTGGCTGGTGCCTGCCGCCGTGAGGAGCTAACTAAATTTACCATTGACGACATAGACGACAAAGGAGACGTTATAATTGTCACAATAAACGACTCCAAAAACCATTCTGCTAGATCCTTTGTAATAACTAAGGCAGTCAATAATGAAATTTTTCTAAATCTATACAGAAAATATGCAAACTTACGTCCACAGCAAACTCCACACCGCCGATTCTTTTTGAACTACAAACATGGAAAATGCAGTACCCAATGTGTTGGAATTAATACCATAGGAAAAATGCCCTCCAACATTGCAGCTTATATAGGACTCAAAAATCCAGAATTATACACAGGCCACAGTTTTAGACGTTCCTCGGCCACTCTACTTGCTAATTCTGGCGAAGAAATAACAAACATTAAACGTTTAGGAGGATGGAAATCCACGTCTGTTGCCGAAGGCTACCTGGAGGAATCCATCACACACAAAAAAAACATGTCTAACAAAATTCTCAATCTCAATAGTCCATCAAGTTTGAGCTATAATTTAGAAGCAAAAACTCCACAGTTTCCCAGCAGCGCTAACAACAGCTCGATACCTCTTTCTTTGCAACCATCCGCTCATCAGGATCAGTTGGCTTCAATGGCTTCATCCGCAATCAATTTGCATAATGCATCAAATTGTACTTTTAATGTAAATATTAGTTATAATTAGAAATTAAATCTGTGTTTGTTTTTCAGTAAAATTAAATTTTTAGAAATATTTTGTTGTAGTTTTTCCAACGCCTGTAGGAAAAATTTTGATCCTAACTTGTGCGGAAAGTGGCTCTTTCCGCACTTGTTAGGATAATAACTATTGTGTCACTAGTGTGTTATTTGTTACTTTACTTGTCTAAAATGACATAAATAATAATTCTATAACTAACCGACGGTGGATAAAATAATAAAACCAGTTTTCTGTATAGCCTTATCGCTAATATCCGATATGGTAATTGGTACGTAAAAGTCATTATTTTAATCATTCTTCTTAATAAGTAAAATAATTATGCATAAAAGTATTAATAGCAAATAACCCAATAGCTTGAAAAAATCAAAAATTGAGGTAGATGGAAAAAAATTTGGTCACACACTCCCTTGCACTTAATCAACATTTTGGCATTGACTGCGTCTTCATCAGTGTTTTGTCGGTTGGGCCTAAAGGAATTTAACAACGACGTATTTCTACTAGTCGATGTTTTGTATCTTAAGATACATACTTAATTTACGATGAAGAGAACAAAAAACAAACAATGAACCAAAAGATAAAATCTCCATATCATTCGCTTGTCTAATCGTATCTGACAGGTAGTATAGAATCTAGATCTATAACATAAATTAGAAAGGATTTTATGTGGATGATTTAGATTCGCTGAATAATACGGATAGGATCCAAGGTAATACCTCCCACAAATAAAAATTACAACGTTATTATTATTGTAATACAATTATTATTATTAAAACAATCAGCTCGCAATACTTAGTAATGACCAAGGTGTGGTTATTGTTTTTATAGCAATTCATATGTATCTTGTGCTCAACTTCCAATAAACAAGATAAAACGTATTTAGTTCTTGGTTCAACTGAAATTTTAATTTTGAAATCTTGGCAACACGGCACTCAACTTACAAGAAGAAAGAAGAGTGCCGCACGAGAGACTGAAAAATAACATTTGACTCATTTGAGCATCGCGAGACAAGTGCCCGCTGAACTAATTAAACCCAAACTGGCTTAAGAGGTTTATTTTCGTCGAAAAGTACCGATTTCACACACCTACAGGGCGATGTAAAATTAATGAACGGTCGTTTGTCAGCGATAATTGGTTTTTGGTCTTGTTTAGCGAGCTCTTTCAAATATATTAATGGGAATTTATGGTTGAAAACTGGACCTTACATGATCACAGGGTAATTTACTGCTAATTCGGTTAAAACCTGAACTAATCTGAACTGACCCTAATGACAAAGAGGCGGCCATTATAAATATTGAGCTGGTATTAGACACAGTTTTTCAAGCTATATGCACAAAAACTAATTTTTTTGTTGTTGACTGGATGTTGAGGATATAAACTCGCAATATCATAAATATGATGAGCCAATGATCCTATTTAAATGATTTGTTTCGCATTGTAAATGTTGTGTATTTTTTCGAAACTTCGTATCACCTGTATATAGCTACCAGTCCCTTACCAGCAGGTATATCTAGTCTGGACCAATCAATTCAGACTGTAGATGAAGATGAAGATCTAAATGTTGATGGGGATGGTGAAATGTATGGTTCTCCACAATACTCAGAACAGGACAATATTATACCTTGTGAAGAAGGTGGAGAGGACCTAGCACTTGGTAAAGCAGTCATGGAAACTGTGCTTAATCGTGCTAGCGCCGACGAGAAGGAAAATTCAGATTCCCTTGATTCTAAAGCGGACCCTATGTTACAAGTTTTAATAAATTTCATCAAAGAACTGGAAGCACGCTTAGTAAATAAAGATGAAATATACAGGGTGCATGTAAAAGGTCTTTACAAAAACCTACCACATATTCTTCAGACCAAGATTAGCTGATTTAAGTAAACTTACCTTAGTACAAAGTTGTTTAGTTTGGGCGCTAGACGGCGCCGAAGTGACAATTTTTAAATCGTTTTTCTGGATTAATTCAAAAACTGCTCATACTATTTTACCGAAATTTGATACGTTGGCGTAGCTTTATGGGGCAAAAAAACCCATGTTACAATTCTGATTAATATCAGTCCATGGGCGTAGAACCTGGGTTTTTTACTAATTGCTTGTTTTAGATTTCTATGCCAATGGAACAAGAGGGTTTTGGGTACAAAATTCAGATGAACCAACTCATTTGCTACAAAAAAGGTACTCTTGATAAGACTCGATTCCTCTGACGGTATTCGAGAAATTTGCATTTTATTACTAAATACGTATTAGTTTTTACAAAAAAAGAAAAAAATAACTTAATCATAAAAAGAAATAAATAGAAATATCATAAAAATTGCTCAAAATGTCCACCACTTTTATGAATACAAAGATTTATACGTCGAAGAAAATTAAAACACACTCTTTGCAGAACTTCTTTATCGCCCTTAAGAATAATTATTGCATCTTGAATACGTTGCCATAGTTGTTCTGCGTTATCTGGAGTTGTCCTGTAAACCACTGTCTTAAGATGCCCCCATAAGAAATAATCCAATGGATTTAAGTCCGGAGGTCATGGTGGCCAATTTACAGGGGCATTACCTCTACCAATCCATTTATTTGGGTACTGCTGTGTCAAAAAGTTTCTAACATTTAATGCAAAATGTGGTGGAGCTCCATCGTGCATAAACCACATATCTCTCCAAAGTTGTAAAGGTAAATCTTCTAGCAAATCTGGCAGCGTATTTTGTAGATATTGCAAATAAATTTCCCCGGTTAATCTTTGTGGAATAATGACAGGACCAACAATGTGATTACCAATTATTCCAGCCCACACATTAATTCTAAACTCATTTTGGAAATGTTTTACCTTGATAGCATGTGGATTTTCATCCGCATAAAAATGTTAATTATGAAAATGTGTAATCCCTCTTCTTGTGAAACATGCTTTATGGGCAAACAAAATATTGTTAGCAAAGTTGGGATTCTCTTCTCTCTGCCTATGAACAAGCCGACTAAAAACCAGGCGCATTTCAGGATCATTAGGTAAAAGATCTTGAACTGGCATTTTATGGTATGGATATAGCAACTGTTCTTAAAGTACTTCATGAACAATATCTTTGGACACTCCTAATTCCGTACCTAGCCTCCTGGTGCTTATTTCTGGATCTTCTGCAACACGTGTCTTCCTCGACTTCAGGAACCCTTACAAAACGCTGCCTTTCATTATCAATGGCTTTAGTAGTTGGTTTTATCTAAATTTTAAACTTAAACCTCTTATCTTCCATTGGCGTAGAAATCAAAAACAAAAAAATTCTATAAAACCCCAGTACTACGTGGTAAAAACTACTACGTATTAAGTTATAAAATGCAAATTTCTCGAAAACCGTCAGAGGAATCGAGTCTTATCAGGAGTACCTTTATTGTAGCAAATGAGTTGGTTCATCTGAATTTTGTGCCCAAGCCCCTCTTGTTGCATTGTCATAGAAATCTGAAACAAGCAATTAGTAAAAAACCCAGGTT
This sequence comes from Polydrusus tereticollis, assembly GCA_963920685.1. Taxonomy (NCBI): domain Eukaryota; kingdom Metazoa; phylum Arthropoda; class Insecta; order Coleoptera; family Curculionidae; genus Polydrusus; species Polydrusus tereticollis. The sequence goes on from OY987333.1 coordinate 13,174,668, forward strand.
CTACGCTCATGGACTGATATTAATCAGAATTGTGACATGGGTTTTTTTGCCCTATAATGATATGCCAATGTACCAAATTTCGGTAAAATAGTATAAGCAGTTTTTGAATTAATTCAGAAAAACGATTTGAAAATTGTCACTTCAGTGCCGTCTAGCGCCCAAACTAAGCACTTTTGTACTAAGGTAAGTTTACTTAAATCGGCTAATTTTAGTCTAAAAAATATGTGGTAGGTTTTTATAAAGACCTTTTACAGACACCCTGTATAAATACTGTTGGCATGTGCATTGTGAGTCTAATATGATAACTTATGAAACTGATATATTATGTGAATCTTTCCATTTAGGTCTACATTTTGCTAGTATTAGAAGTTTCCTAAACGACAAACAACAAACTCGACACATACAAAATGATCAATTCAAATGAAATCAACGTTTAAACTGATTTGATAAAAAGGTAACAACGCATTTAGAAAAAAATTACACTGGGTAAGTTCATACTTTTATTTCGAGTACCTACATAATAATTTGAAAAATATCAAAATTGGTTTTGTCGAACATTTTCCTTTTTTTTTCATTAAAGGAAAAAATATTCTTAGAATAGTCCAGGGAATAACCCCTTCAATTTTTGTCGTATCTTTAATAAACACCCTGTATATTATATGTATAATATGATTATATTGTGTTGGTGCGGTTAATACTCTCTTGAATTTTTTTAGTAATAATTCCACTGATGAACAAATCAGCGTACGAGTAAATTGACATACTAGTGTGGCCGTATCTGTGAGTATGCCCCTTACCCCTCGCGTCGTCTTAAAATTAACGCATAATAAAACAGCAAACAGAAAACAATCATTATCGTTACAGATGTTTTGTTTAGATCAAAATAAATACATAGGCACCGACAATCTTGTTCATCGCCTCGAATATTTATTTACCATCCTAGATCGGTTCGAAAAAACCGAAGGAAACGCTGCAGACACGATAGAAAGCCAAGAAAGTGTCAACGCGAAACTACCTAAATAAATACACATCTGGTTTTGGGTTTTGGGTTTATCAACTCCCACGAATAAATCTTCTGGCTGTCACGAAATGCGGATGCAGTTTGCGTTGGTTAAAATAGACCCAGAAGTCGAAAGAAAAATAAAAGAAAGAGGAAAGATTAGGATGCTGAAGAGTAACGGTGTTTTTTTAATTGTCAGCGTGTACAATGTTAACTTAGCACCGTAAATAAACCTATAGTAATCACTTCAAGCAGCATTATAGAAGGATTTTTATTACCAGTTTTTAGATTGCACAGGCAAGACCATGTACAGTGATCTGCAGAAAGTTTGAACCAACCAGACATCATCTACGGAAAAAAATGAAAAATAAAAATGTCAAATTAAAACAATTTGTTGTAGAAACTTGAACAACTGTCAGGTTTTATAACTAACTATCCAAATATAAAAATCTCCAGAAAATTTGCAGTATTTATTACACTGGCTTAAAATGTATAATTTAAAACAATTTGTTCCAGAAACTTAAACAATTTTTAAGATTAATACATATCGAAATATAAAAATCTTCAACAATTTGTAGTATTTACTATACACTATCATAAACCAGCATACGGTATTAAGTACTTTAGGTTGCTAGAGACTGCTGGAAGATGGCGCTGCCTATATTGTACTGCCTACGCAGAACAATATCTCAGCTTAAAGCTGTTTCGATTTTCCAACGGTCGGTATTCGGTATGCTCACTTGTCATAATTCTGTGCTGACGAGAACCAAAGAGTTCGAAACCGGTCTACAGGTAGCACTAGTGTAGCACCCTACCATCGGAAACAGAGATTCTGAGATTCATTTTATCCCTTCCGTTAGTTTCTGTAAGACATTTCCTGCAAATTGTTGTGAAATGTTTAAGAAAACATTTCCAATAAATAGTTTACCAAGACATTTAAACTTTTCCTGTAATAGGATATGGAAATATATCCAACAAAATTTTGTAAAATTTGTAACTATACATTTTATCTTTCTCTTAATACATGTATACATTATTTACAAACTCGTATAGCATAAGGTGACGAGCTATTATTTTAATATATTTCTTACAATATTTTTAAATTTAACAACAATGTGTATACTTTTTTGTACCACTTGTGTCCAGTGGCGTATTTAGGGGGGGGGGTCCAGGGGGTCTGGACCCCCCCGTGGACTCAGTAGTAAAGAAAACTGAAATTCACATTCATTTATTTGCAATAAAAAACATGAAACATTATTTCAAATTTTCCAGATGTTTGGGGATTTTCACAGTCTTTTAGTTTAATAATTGTTGAATTTTATTTTTCGTTCCGTGTTTTCTAATTCAGGTGAGTAAAATAGTATACCGTTATACATACCTTCAAAAAACTAATATTTCAAATGCAAATATTGGCGTTTATATTAAAAAATTGCTTTATTTCTACGTTTTTTTGAGCCGGGCTATCAAAACGTAAAATTTGTAAGTTTAGACAGTCCAAAAAAGGGCGTGGCACCTAAAAAAATTTTGCCTGCGGCGCATTTTTTTAAGAAAGGTAAGTGGACCCCCCCCGTGTCACAATCCTAAATACGCCACTGCTTGTGTCAGATAGTTGCACTTTAGTTATAAATAAGGAAACAATATGATATAGAAATTCACAAAAAATTGTTCTTGCCTCTATATTTACAACAATTTGTAGCGGATTTGTCTACAATTGTTGTTAAAATCACAATATTTTTTCCGTGTGCATTCACCAGACTTCATGCATTCAGTATCATTACTCCTTTTAAATAAATGTTTCTGCTTGTAAGTTTAAATTTTCTTAACAAAGAACCTAAATTTTGTTTTTTCTTGTAGGGATTAACCTTAGAAAATTCACATTCCCAATGATTAATGCTGATGTGAAGTTCTGGCCCCCAAAAAAACTCTCAAAAGTTCTCTTGTCATAATTCTGTGCTGACGAGAACCAAAGAGTTCGAAACCGGTCTACAGGTAGCACTAGTGTAGCACCCTACCATCGGAAACAGAGATTCTGAGATTCATTTTATCCCTTCCGTTAGTTTCTGTAAGACATTTCCTGCAAATTGTTGTGAAATGTTTAAGAAAACATTTCCAACAAATAGTTGTGAAATGTTTACCAAGACATTTAAACTTTTCCTGTAATAGGATATGGAAATATATCCGACAAAATTTTGTAAAATTTGTAACTATTCATTTTATCTTTCTCTTAATACATGTATACATTATTTACAAACTCGTATAGCATAAGGTGACGAGCTATTATTTTAATATATTTCTTACAATATTTTTAAATTTAACAACAATGTGTATACTTTTTTGTACCACTTGTGTGAGATAGTTGCACTTTAGTTATAAATAAGGAAACAATATGATATAGAAATTCACAAAAAATTGTTCTTGCCTCTATATTTACAACAATTTGTAGCGGATTTGTCTACAATTGTTGTTAAAATCACAATATTTTTTTCCGTGTGCATTCACCAGACTTCATGCATTCAGTATCATTACTCCTTTTAAATAAATGTTTCTGCTTGTAAGTTTAAATTTTCTTAAGAAAGAACCTAAATTTTGTTTTTTTTTTGTAGGGATTAACCTTAGAAAATTCACATTCCCAATGATTAATGCTGATGTGAAGTTCTGGCCCCCAAAAAAACTCTCAAAAGTTCTCTTGTAAATAAGATACGGTTAAAAATTCTTTAATCTAGTGGCTCTTCGATTTGGTGCAGTGAGCGTGAATAGAAAGTGTTCTTTTTTCTGGTTTGTTCACTTAAAGGCTACAGATGTCGATTTAAATTTAAGAAATATACCATTCAAGCGGTAAATGAACAAGTATCGATTCAATAGAAGAATAACGTTATCTGTTTATTGGATTGTTATAGTTTTTATAGTTACATTAATCATATAATTGGTTGTCGTTAAAATAATCTTGCATTCATTCATGGTTTTTTTTTTTTCAAAAATTTAAGTTGTTTGTCTCTTTTCTGCTACCACTAATTTATTTTCATGCTATACCGACATTAGTTCTATATAAAATTATTCCATTCTATCAACGCCTGGACAAAATTAACCCAATATCATAAGTATGCCAGATTTGTTGCTATCATTTTTATCTTATATCGGGTGCAAAATAAATGTGTGTGGGGTATATTAGCAATTGGAATATATTGCAGTTAAAATTAGATTGTATACTCTGTTGCTTAATGCGAGAGAGTAATAAAATGTAAATTACCCCGAATCGGTCCTAAATTACGGTCACCCTAATTTGCATACAAAAGGAAGACGAGTTTGGTGGTAGGTACAGGTAGTTTATTAGAATAATAAGTACAATAATAATTATACCTGATTATAATTATAGAGATAATTGAGATATTATTTATTCTAATATTAAGTAGATAAAAACTTATATATAGAAGTAAGAATAATATGAGAATAGATAAATTGGAATAAATACATATTAATATTTATACAAAAAGTCTACTATGTACAATACAACAACTTAATTTTTAAATTTTAGTCATCATGTTCCGAGTAGTCCGATAAACTATTGTCGTTGGGGTTCAGAGAAATAATAAGGGGCTCTACAGTGTTTTCTAGCATGTTAGCAGCTTCCCACATTCTTTCTTCTATTTTACATGTTCGACGCACTTACTCCATTTTTCACAACCCACTGTCTTTATTTCCTCTTGCAAGAGGTTTCCAACGTCTCTCGTTTTAAAAGTGGTGTTACGCCTTGCGCCTTGCTACAAACCCTTTTACTTGCGCCCACACCAATTTTATTGGGTTTAATTCACAGTGATATAGCGTATTGTTTCCTTAACATTCCCATTTTTGGTCCATTTCAATATGTCTAGGGTAAGGGGATATACCATACTCACACCGATTTATAGATCAATATATTTTCCTGCTTCTGATCAACCTTTCCCAACATCCTCCCAACACTATTTGTTCGGGAAATCCCCTACCGCAACCAAGTTGTCTAAAAGTATTTAGAGTCGGTGCTTAGGTTATGAGCTATTTCTAATTGTTTCCTTTCTGTTTGGGAAGCGCTACACAAAGCATACATTTCTATATTACTGTCATCTCGATTCAAAGTAAAGTATTGTCTACCAAATTGATAAATTTGTTTAAGGTCTCTTAGCCAAACCACCTATTGTTCGGATCGAATACGAACACAACCACCTTTAATGCTTCTCTTTTTGTTGGTCTTCCAATATTTTCCAAACTTTCCTGTTCAGGTTAGTTGAAAATGTCCTTCTGTTGCCAAAAAAACTGTACATTTCCCCATGTTTTACGTCCTTTTGAAAAATTTAACTGAATCCTAACAAGAAGTATTTTAATATATCTAAGCATTTATGTTGACGTTTTTTTAGTGTCCTAGTTTTTTTGCTATCCTATTGTGCATAAACTCTCACACTATCGGTACCACGCCACCCGAATCTAAAATACAATTAACTGGTACAGAGGTATGACGACTATATCCTGTGATGGCTGGCCATCACAGGTGGTTGGAGCTTCAAATAAATTCGAATTAACGCGTTAAATGTACACTTTCGCGGTACGTGACTTTTTTTTAAAGAATATAATAGGTATCTAATGCTAAGTACGGTATATTATCATGAGGTTTTGGAAAAGGTATTGACAAAGTTATTAAATGTTCTTAATTATTATTAAGGGTAAAAAATAAAATATTATTTAGGAGCTTATGCTATAAACACATGAATTAAAGCTTATGGTTAAGTAAATTCTTGGTATAATTTGTATTAATAATAATGGCAAATGAAATTAAATACCTAACTTTTAGGTAAATTTGGTTTATTATTTATAAAGAACAATTCACAGATGCATTTTTTCAATGCTATTTTCTATGAAAGTCATAACCTAACGATAAGCGCCCAAAAGTCCCGGAGCCAAAAAAACCTATGCCCAAATGTACCGCGCCTAACAGGCGGCGCCCAAAAGCCTAAGCCTAAACGCCTGCGCTCAAAAGTCCTGCTTCGACACTTTCGCGTATGGTGTGACTTTATCTGGGCCAGCACAACATTTAAATTGAAAACGTTTGTTCAAAACTCACAGATTTTATGTGTTTAAATAAAATATCTGGGTAATCACATTAAAAAAAGTAAAATCACGTCGAATCATTGTCACATCGCTTTAACACAGCTTTCCTAAAAAACATTTTCTTTTATAGCACCCATATTTCATAGCAACTTTCATTTAAAAAGACAGTTTTATGCACCATTTAAAATGATATTAATCAAAACGTCCCTAAAATCTACTGGATAAATCGTGTTCCTGTCTCCCACTGTTTTAGTGAAACAGTTCAATTTAAGAAAAAATACTAAAATATATTATAAAGGCCAATTTAATAAGAACACAAGTATAGTAAAGTTAACATTATATCGTTAACCTTTACTGCAATAAATCAACTACCTGATTAAACCTCATTATGTAGATCTCAATATCTTCAAACCGCAATAAATGAGTGCAAGGTAGGCTTGAAAATATAGCTACATACATACAGGGTTCACCATTTAAAACGAAACAGGCTAAATATCTGATTCCACGTATATATATGTCGGTTTTAGAACGTTCTTCGACGTCTTCCGATGCCCAGTCGCCATTGATCTCTATCCAACCAGAGATCTTCTTCCAGTCCCCGGTCGCTTATCTCCTTGTCTATTCCCTCTCTCCAGCTTTTTCTTGGTCTTCCCCTTTTTCGTCTTCCTGCTGGCTTCCAGTCTAGGATCTGTTTTGGCAGTCTCTCGCGAGGCATTCTTTGTACGTGGCCATACCATTTTAGCTGTTGTGTTCTTATGTCGTCAACAATTGTCCTATTTATACCCATGATTAATTTCTCGAATTCTGTTGTTAGTTATTCTTTCCGCTCTAGATTTACCTGCGGCACGCCTCCAGAAATCCATTTCTGTCGCTTCGAGGGTACGTATGGTTCTGTCCTTGTCGCCGATACGGCCCTGTGGATGTCTTTGCTTCAGCGGTCTGTGGAAAGATACGCTACCTTCAGAGCCCGAGTCAGAGTCGAGGTCTTTTTGACAGAGTAGCGTTCTCCTAAGTAAAGCCGGATTCCAGAGAGGGTCGACTCCTACTTCTCGCATTGGGGCCAACTCGGCTGGGCGAGTTGGCCTAACGTTGCCCAATATGTCCCTATTGGAGTGCGTTTCTATCCCTGGGAGTGGTTCTCGGTCCCACCGAGGATTGGTTTGGGAAGCAAGTAAAGCGTCCTGGTCGGCATTTTTGGTTATATTTAAATAAGTTTGGATTGATTCTACCATTGTTGAAAAATCCTGGGCTTCAGGATTCTCAGGGCTTACTTGGGACTCTATACTACCCGAGCATTCAATGGTTTTTTCGGTCATTTTGATAATTTAGGGATGCCAGATTTTTTTATTGGTTTTAAAAAAAATCAAAAACTAAATTTATAAGAAAAATCAATCATAAAAATATTAATTAATTTTTTCTTTGTTAAGGGTGGTCCCACCTCCTTTAACCCCGATGGCGGAAAGGCCACCGGTCCACCAAAATTAAGATAAAAATATTTGAAGAGAAATCAAAAATTTAATCAAAAGGGGTCAACCAATAACCTCATGGTGGTTAATGGTAAGAGAGAAGGTAACGTATTACCAATTCTTAAATACTTTTTCTCTATTTTCTTTTTTAACTAATTTATGGGGGGGGGCAAGGGGAGGACTTTTAATTAATGTTAATTTGTAATATGTAATTCCACGGAGGGCAAAAGAGAATAAAGTGTTTTGGTTTATTTCAATATTTTTTCAAAACCTTTTACATTACAATAATGACAATCGACAAACTTAATATTAACCCAACATTTATAACATATAACATCCAATCTCGATAAACTTTACCTCAAGAATAAAATGATTTAAAACTAAAACTTCAATTATAAAAACTAAAAGGTTTATCGAAATTAGTTTCAGTAAACTATTATTATAAACAATTAACAACAAATAAATAATAATCAAGCTTATTTTCACTTGGGGGGCTGCGCCCCACTTAATAAATTCGCAATGGCTCTTTTTGGCAGACGGCCAAGTCTGGGGGACTGCGTCTCTCTTATTTTTATAAAGAAATCTAGGGGTTGTTACCTCGTAAACTAGCCTGCAGTGCCAGGACTAGTCCGGTAACAGCCAACGAACTATTCAACTCTGGAATTCCTTACTTGCCTGTATGCGAAGCGACGACGTGAAAACCAGAGCTGAAACATTTAAATTTCGCGCCCGAAAATATTTTCCCCCCTACTTCCGATTCCCCAATACCTCGCGTAACACGACCCAGGTCCGCATGGGTATGAGCATACTAATCCACAGAAGTATCCAAAAAATAAATCACTGATAATCCAAATCAAGGGAATAACACTTGATTGACATACAGGAATCCACCAACTAATCAAGGGAATAACATTTGAATAGTATTCCAATCAAATCACTGTAAATCCCGGAAAGATAACTATATCAAAAAGGACGGGAATCACCTCCTCGATAGACGCGAAAACTTTATTGCCCCCCTATTGAAAGGTACGGCACAACACTTGATGACAAGTGGAAAATTTTGAAGAAAAAAAAAAAATTTTAAGTTTAACTTCAAAAATTAAACTGACGTGAAGTACTTTAGCAAGCAAAATTCAGGTCCCGAATGAACCAAAAACGCCGCGTTTTATATTCTTATCCATTTAATTACAACGCAATAAACGGTTTCAGCCAATGACAACCCAGCGAAAAACTACAACTCGATATTTTCTATAATCAATAATTTTTTTTTTGAAAAATATCGCATTTCGATGGGTTACATTATATTAAAGTAAAATATCAACTTTTATTTGTTTAGTGATACAAATTTTAGCAACAATTGTCAAAAATATGTATGAAACAGGGAGGAGCCTCCTGACTTACTCAGGGCTAATTACGCATTAATTTTACCAGCCGAAAATGTTTTGGGGTATATCAAAAAACGCGACCAATCAATGAACAAAACTTCGCTAAATGACCAAAAGGCGGGGCTTGTTAAGGGAGTTGAATGGCTTATAAATAGAAACGCGAAATCGTTGTACCCATTCTTCACTTGACTGTCATAAAAGCCGCTCACGAAAACCAAATTTAAAAACATCCCAGAGACCAAAAAATACAAATCCCATTTGTCCGCCTGAAGTCATTTAACGACTTTTCTCGTAAAACTAAACACAAATGACCCACAATACAGAAGGCAAATACACTTCATACCGTGAATTAACATTTTACACTTCAAAACTTTTATCGAAAACAACTTTTTGCCAAAATTACTTTTTGTTTCTGACAAATAATTTTTTCATTATTTGTGCCTTTAAAAAAAAAATAATAATAATACTAACAAATTATTATTCCTAAAAAATTGAAAACTAAATTAAACTTAAAAACTACTACAGGGGTTATGCACTAGATAAAATAGCATTAAATGACTAGTTATACGACACCCCCCCCACAAGACGGAAAAATAACTTAAAGTACTTAATTTTAAGTTTATTTCTACGAACCCTCAAAAACAATTAAGAACCCCCTCCCAAAATTCTTCCTTTAACTTAAAGAAATCACCCCACCTATTACAATAAGCTCCGGGTAGTACTGAGTCTTTGTTTAGCCTGGAGTTATAGAAGTACTTCGTACTTGCTTTTGAGATTAGATCGTCCTTTTCTTTTTTTAGGGCTGCAGGAACTGTAAGATTTGTCTTCTGGGTTTCTGGTTGAATACAATCGCGTAGATTTGTCTTCATGGGGATATGATCACGTAGATACATATCGTCGATTACAACCTCAATTTTGTCTACAATGTTTTTTCGTTGTTTTCTCAAACATTCATGCCCCAACGTTTCGATCTTCTCTACATTTTGAATTTCCTGGGTGAGCAATTCCTCTAGGATTAATAAATCTTGAAAGTGTTGAATATTGGAAACTTTGGTTTTTAAAACATTGACGTTTCGTTCAACATCTTTTAGGAGTCGTTGCTGGTGCAAGAATTCGGTGGGCAATTTGTTCCCCAGTATTTCGGAACTCGAACATTGATCAATTTGCATTGCATGTAATTGAGGCGTCGTCTCGTCCATTTGTTTATTTTCTTGAGGTTGTTCAGGTTCTTCCTCAGAGTCTTCGACATTTTGGGGGGGAACCTCCTCAGCGGAAAATTCGAATTCCGCGTCGCTGTCATCGCTTTCTTCATATATGGGGTATTCGTCGAGGTCAACTTGATTTCCGTTCTTCGCTTTTCGCAGATCGTCGATATGGAAGTTAACGGGGTTGTCGTTCACTATAACCTCATAAGCTGAATTCCCCAAGACTTTTGTGACCTGATGAGGCCCGGTCCAGGCAGGTTGAAAAGCTCCTGTACGGTGAAACTTTGCATTTACCATATCTCCAACATTTAACTTAAGTATGGCAGATCCGGCTTCAGAAAATTCTTTCCGTTGAAAATCCAACTGTTTTGCATAAACTTGTCTTCTTGTTAATACCCTTTGTTCTTTCGCCTGGGTTTTTTGGTACTGGGTCCATTTAGTTTGCCATTCGCCTGGGCATTTGAGTTCATACCCCAATATAATCGACGCCGGCGTTTCCCCGGTGGCTCTATTTCGCCTGCTTCTTAATACTTGGAGGGCTTGAGGCAAAACTCGCTCCCACTGGTTTTCTTGTTTATTTAATAAAAGAACTCGCAATACCTTTTTTAATTCTTGTACTCTTCTCTCCACGGGGTTTGCCCGTTGATGGTATACACTGGAGTTATGTTGTCTAATCTTTTTTACTTCGCAAAATTTCGTTAGTACGTTCGCCTTAAATATCTTGGCGTTATCGCTTACTATATGCTTAGGATATCCGTATCGTGCAATTATTTCCGTCTTTAGAAATTCTAATACATCCTTGGCACTTACATCCGAATAAGTTCGTGCCTCTATCCATTTAGAGAAAACATCTTCGGCAAAAAGAATATATTGATTGTGCGTTCCGGCGGCTTCGCGATACGGTCCTAACAAGTCGATACTTATCATCTCGAAGGGATTGGTAGGAGTGCGTGGCGTTTGGGGAGCATGCTTTTGCTTTTGCTGGGTTTTGCAAATTGAGCAAATTATACACTTAGATACATATTCTGTGATCTCTTTGTGCATACATCCCCAAAAATACTTGTTTGCGATTTTTCGGACAGTTTCCTCAGTTCCAGGATGGCTTTGTTCCGGGTCATCGTGGTGCATATAAATAACTTGTTGTGTATATTGTCGGGGCACAACAAGTCTATCTCCCTGTGGATGTCTACGCCATAATAAATTATCAATAAGTACGAACTCTTCCAATACACGTCTTTGTTTGTTATCCGTTGGTTGTTGGCCTGCAAGCAGGTCCAAAGTGACTTTTAAACGCCGAATTGCCTTATCATGCTCCTGGTTTTCGGCAATTTTAGTGTATAAATCACCCAGGTCGGCTATAACTACAGCACATTGAGCTACCGTTGATTTAGTCGTCTCCACAGAGGGGGGCAACAATCGATCATTGTCTGGTTCCGCTTCATAGGGAGTCTCCTCGGGATTGCGGCTTAATAAATCAGGTAAATGATTTTTTGATCCGGGAACATGTTGAATTTCAAATTTAAATTCCTGAAGAAGGAGCGCCCACCTGGTCAGCTTGGCTCGTGAGTCCTTAAATTTTTGGAGCCAGGTCAATGACTTGCTGTCCGTACGGACCATAAAAGGCCGATCTTCCAGATAGGCTCGGAAGTATTGAATAGCCCAGACGAGCGCAAGACACTCCTGTTCGTTAATGTGGTAACGCTGTTGAGAAGAATGAAATTTTGCGCTAGCGTATGAAATAATGTTTCGTACTTCCGAGCCATCTTCAGGTTCTTGATACAGTACAGCGGACATGCCTATAGCTGAGGCGTCCGTCTGTAATATGAATTTTTTTTCAAAATTAGGGCGACTCAATTGCTTTGCTTGGGCTACAGTAGTTTTAGTTTTCATAAATGCGTCAGTTTGCAGGCTAGTCCATGTAAATTTTGAACCCTTTAACGCTTCGGTCATCGGGGCAGTAAGTTCGGCCATATTCGGAATGTACTCCCGTACCCAGTTGCATAATCCCAGGAAAGACTGCAGTTGCTTCTTGGTCCTTGGTTCGGGACATGCTTTGATTTGTTCCAAATGTTTGGTTTGTGGTTCAGTGTAATCGCCACAAATCCTATATCCTAAATAGTCTATGCTAGTTTGGCAAATCTGGCATTTTTCGGCGCTTACTTTCAAATTATGTATCCGAAGTCGCTCGAAAACGATTCGTAAATGTCTAGCATGAGTGTCCTTGTCGGTTGAATATATTATAATGTCATCAAGGTAGACCTGTACAAACTCCTGTATCAGGCCTACCAATACTTCTGTCGACATAAGTTTCTGGAAGGTACTGGGTGCGTTTTTTAGCCCAAATGGCATCACATTGAAATGATAACTTGCCCCGTCTGGTGTAGTGAAAGCGGTATACTGTTTACTGGAGTCTTCCATGGGAATTTGCCAGTATCCGCTCTTAAGGTCCAAAACTGTAAAATATTTGGCTTGGGCTAAAGCTTTCACGGAGTCCGGTATACGTGGCAAGGTCGAGGATTCTGCGACACTAATATCGTTCAGGCGCCTAAAATCGATACAGAATCTTGGGTTTTTTCCTGGCCTCGTAACAAGCAAAGGTGGCGAAGAGAACGGTGACTGTGTAGGTTCTATTACGCCTGCGCATAACATTTCTTGGATCTGATCATTCAAGATTTTTTTCTTGTCTGGATTTAAATTATAACAGCGTTGATTGATGACTTTATTATCCTTTAAGACGATCCTATGTTGGGTGGTACGAGTTGTTGGCTGTGCTAATCCGATTAGAAAAATGTCTTTGAATTCCTGAATAAGATCCCTGATATTTCCCGGGACGTCCGGTCCCATTTCCGGCAATTCGCATGGCATATCTACCGAATGGAATTGTTTCCAATATATGGTTTGACGTAGAGTCTGTCCAATATATATACAGCTTCTATTGAAGTCCATTAGGGCTTGTTCTGTCCTTAAAAACTCGCTACCTAATATAATTTTAGCAGTTAATCCTGCAACAATATTGAAAACTACTTTATAACTATAATTCCCTAAAACTAAATTGACTTCAATTAATCCTAGAACTCTCGCTTTAGCACCTTCTATTGCTAATATGAGAACCCGATCATCTTCTATATATATTTCAGATTCGATTAGATCCTCTGAAATCAGATTTAAATCAGAACCCGTGTCAATGAGGGCTTCATAATCTTTATCAAACATTTGCACTCGGACTAAGGGCCGCGAGCCTATCGAATTAATTGATTCTTTAATTACATTAATTGGGGTCTTTAATGGTCTTGGATCGTCCTGCCCCAAGGCGGATCGATCAGCGCTTAGTTTTTTTGGGAATTATATTTGGCCTGTTCCTTTTTGGAATTTTGATTTTCCAAAATTTGGTCACGGGCAGGGGGAGTCTTCTTTTCTTCATAAGTTCTTTGGCGGCATTCATGATCAAAATGTTCCCCCTGACAATGTCGGCAGGGGCGTGACCTTACAGGAGGTCTTGGCCTATTCGAGACATTATTCGTCCTTGGTCGTTCATTATTATTTACTATATTAGTTGGATTGGGGGGGTTAGTATTAATTGTCTGTTGTCGTTCTTCAGTCTGGTCCTGCTCGATCGCCATCGTGAGACACGTAAGGCGATCGGTATCCAATATGTCCACGCATCTTATCCTAGAACGGAGGGCTGGTATTAATAAGGGCACAATGACATTAACACATTCTTGTTCTGTCCCAAAGGGCACCAACCTCCTAAATAATGCTCTCTTTTTTAGTATGAACTCTTCAACTTTTTCGTTATTCTTTTGTTTAAGTCCGTATAAATTTGATTTTAGGTCGCTTACTAGCTCGGGGCTATTAAAACGTCTGCTTAAGCGCTTAGCGAATTCTTCAAAATTCAAAATTAGTCCTTTTAGCGGCTCTATCCAACTTCGGGCCCCCCTTTGAAGCTGCTCCACTGCAATATTAATTTTTTCATTTTCATCTAAAATATTGCATTGTAAAAAATATCTTTGCAGTGTTATCAAGAATAAATCGGGGCTTTCGTGTTGAAACCCGCTGAAAGTTTCTCGTAATTTATTTGAGGGGGCGGGGGGATTACTTCGTTGATCACCGATTATATGTACTAAGCTTCCAATCGCCTGCACAAGGTCCTGTACATCTGTCATTTTTTTGGTTTCACAAGAAGTGGAGTTGGCAAACTTCGTATAGGGTCCTCCAGATCCATCGGTCTGTACAAACTGGTTACGTGGGGCAACTATTTCATCAATTTGTTTCCCCACCAGGGATGCCATGTCGCCGATACGGCCCTGTGGATGTCTTTGCTTCAGCGGTCTGTGGAAAGATACGCTACCTTCAGAGCCCGAGTCAGAGTCGAGGTCTTTTTGACAGAGTAGCGTTCTCCTAAGTAAAGCCGGATTCCAGAGAGGGTCGACTCCTACTTCTCGCATTGGGGCCAACTCGGCTGGGCGAGTTGGCCTAACGTTGCCCAATATGTCCCTATTGGAGTGCGTTTCTATCCCTGGGAGTGGTTCTCGGTCCCACCGAGGATTGGTTTGGGAAGCAAGTAAAGCGTCCTGGTCGGCATTTTTGGTTATATTTAAATAAGTTTGGATTGATTCTACCATTGTTGAAAAATCCTGGGCTTCAGGATTCTCAGGGCTTACTTGGGACTCTATACTACCCGAGCATTCAATGGTTTTTTCGGTCATTTTGATAATTTAGGGATGCCAGATTTTTTTATTGGTTTTAAAAAAAATCAAAAACTAAATTTATAAGAAAAATCAATCATAAAAATATTAATTAATTTTTTCTTTGTTAAGGGTGGTCCCACCTCCTTTAACCCCGATGGCGGAAAGGCCACCGGTCCACCAAAATTAAGATAAAAATATTTGAAGAGAAATCAAAAATTTAATCAAAAGGGGTCAACCAATAACCTCATGGTGGTTAATGGTAAGAGAGAAGGTAACGTATTACCAATTCTTAAATACTTTTTCTCTATTTTCTTTTTTAACTAATTTATGGGGGGGGGCAAGGGGAGGACTTTTAATTAATGTTAATTTGTAATATGTAATTCCACGGAGGGCAAAAGAGAATAAAGTGTTTTGGTTTATTTCAATATTTTTTCAAAACCTTTTACATTACAATAATGACAATCGACAAACTTAATATTAACCCAACATTTATAACATATAACATCCAATCTCGATAAACTTTACCTCAAGAATAAAATGATTTAAAACTAAAACTTCAATTATAAAAACTAAAAGGTTTATCGAAATTAGTTTCAGTAAACTATTATTATAAACAATTAACAACAAATAAATAATAATCAAGCTTATTTTCACTTGGGGGGCTGCGCCCCACTTAATAAATTCGCAATGGCTCTTTTTGGCAGACGGCCAAGTCTGGGGGACTGCGTCTCTCTTATTTTTATAAAGAAATCTAGGGGTTGTTACCTCGTAAACTAGCCTGCAGTGCCAGGACTAGTCCGGTAACAGCCAACGAACTATTCAACTCTGGAATTCCTTACTTGCCTGTATGCGAAGCGACGACGTGAAAACCAGAGCTGAAACATTTAAATTTCGCGCCCGAAAATATTTTCCCCCCTACTTCCGATTCCCCAATACCTCGCGTAACACGACCCAGGTCCGCATGGGTATGAGCATACTAATCCACAGAAGTATCCAAAAAATAAATCACTGATAATCCAAATCAAGGGAATAACACTTGATTGACATACAGGAATCCACCAACTAATCAAGGGAATAACATTTGAATAGTATTCCAATCAAATCACTGTAAATCCCGGAAAGATAACTATATCAAAAAGGACGGGAATCACCTCCTCGATAGACGCGAAAACTTTATTGCCCCCCTATTGAAAGGTACGGCACAACACTTGATGACAAGTGGAAAATTTTGAAGAAAAAAAAAAAATTTTAAGTTTAACTTCAAAAATTAAACTGACGTGAAGTACTTTAGCAAGCAAAATTCAGGTCCCGAATGAACCAAAAACGCCGCGTTTTATATTCTTATCCATTTAATTACAACGCAATAAACGGTTTCAGCCAATGACAACCCAGCGAAAAACTACAACTCGATATTTTCTATAATCAATAATTTTTTTTTTGAAAAATATCGCATTTCGATGGGTTACATTATATTAAAGTAAAATATCAACTTTTATTTGTTTAGTGATACAAATTTTAGCAACAATTGTCAAAAATATGTATGAAACAGGGAGGAGCCTCCTGACTTACTCAGGGCTAATTACGCATTAATTTTACCAGCCGAAAATGTTTTGGGGTATATCAAAAAACGCGACCAATCAATGAACAAAACTTCGCTAAATGACCAAAAGGCGGGGCTTGTTAAGGGAGTTGAATGGCTTATAAATAGAAACGCGAAATCGTTGTACCCATTCTTCACTTGACTGTCATAAAAGCCGCTCACGAAAACCAAATTTAAAAACATCCCAGAGACCAAAAAATACAAATCCCATTTGTCCGCCTGAAGTCATTTAACGACTTTTCTCGTAAAACTAAACACAAATGACCCACAATACAGAAGGCAAATACACTTCATACCGTGAATTAACATTTTACACTTCAAAACTTTTATCGAAAACAACTTTTTGCCAAAATTACTTTTTGTTTCTGACAAATAATTTTTTCATTATTTGTGCCTTTAAAAAAAAAATAATAATAATACTAACAAATTATTATTCCTAAAAAATTGAAAACTAAATTAAACTTAAAAACTACTACAGGGGTTATGCACTAGATAAAATAGCATTAAATGACTAGTTATACGACATCCTTTAGCTGCCATACTTCGCTTCCATAGGAGATGATGCTTTTCACAATTGTGCTGTATATTCGGTGTTTGTTAGTTTTAGATATATGGTTGTCCCATAGAACACTGTTTAGCACGTTAATTTTTAAAAAAATCGCTGGTACACGTAATTAGATTTGTATAGAAATAGTAAGGGTGGAACCAACCCTTACTATTTGAAATGAAACATGGGATCGAGTGATACCTCTTTTAAAAGGGCATTTAATTCTCTTTCAAATGACATCTCATTCGTGAAATTCGGTCAGATAGTTTCAGAGATAATTATGTAATTGTGTAATGGTTTTTTTCTTATTTATTATTTGAATAACAATAATACTTATGATTAACCTTTATACAAAACTAACGTAATTATTTACACAGTTGTTGAAAATAACCACCACCGACTTCCATGCAATGATAAAGGTGTGATTCAAATTTTTCACAAACTGGCTGTAACATTTCTGGTGTTATCAGTGGGCATTCTTGTATTAGCTCTTCTAAATCGTTGGGCTTTGTTGCATAAACTTTTGTCATAAGTTGTCCCAATAAGAAAAAGTCGAGTGGCATCAGATCTGAAGACCTAGATGGCCACTCAATGGGCCCCCTCCGGCCGATCCATCTTCCTGGAAATGTCTGATCCAAGTACTCTCTTAACGGTACATAATAATGCGGAGGAGCCACATCCTATTGGATTGTCCTAAAAGATTTTCATCTTCCTGTGCTACTCTTATAATAATAGGATTTATTGTATTTTGTAATAAATCATGGTAAACTTCTCCGGTCAAGTTTCCATTGATGAAAATGGGACCAATAATATGGTTGCCAAGAATACCGGCCCATACATTCAATTTCTTAGGTCTTTGAGTATGATGTTCCCTGTAAAGATGAGGGTTTTTATCGGACCAATACCTGCAATTATGTTTATTAACTGCCCCGGCAAAAGTAAATGTAGATTCATACAAGAAGTCTGAAATATTGTAGACAATAATGCGATTTTCTAATATTATGCAATTTGACATAAGTTCGCAAAATTCTGTCCGGCGATCTGAAGTTTCAGACACCTCAGATCCTTCTGACAATGATGTTATGCTATTAAATTAAGTACGGTCGGCTTCTAAAAGTCCAAGAACCCCTATTTGCATACCTTCATTGGTTATCGTCCGAACACCGATTGTATTTTTTATTCTGCACCGAGCCAGTTTCATCAAATTTTCTGACAAGTTCCATCACGTATTTGGCCTGAACATTCTTGTCGGGAAACTGCGCGTTGAAAATTCTAGCCGCAGCTCCAGCGCAATCATTGTCGCCATAATACAGTTTTAGTAATTCTTCTCTTTCTTCTAAAGAGTAAACCATTTTTAATCACAGTATCTCACACTCTCAAACACAATTTACACTAAGTCAAGACTGAAAATGTTCAAAAATAACAAATACTTTTGGTTTTCTTATCAAGATGCACATGCACAAAAAATTTGTTTTCCTTACGATGCAGTGGCGGCGCTGGACCTCTTTTTTTGTTAGGAGACTCCCAGCGGAGAAGGATTAAAAAAGCACATTTTAACTAATTTTAATTATTATCTCTTTAACTATCTGACCGAATTTCACGAATGAGATGCCATTTGAAAGAGAATTAAATGCCCTTTTAAATCAAATCAAATCAAATCAAATCAAATCAAATCAAATCAATTTATTTATGTTCCAATCTTACGATTTACATACGTCATAAAGTTTTAATTAATAAAAAATAAGTATACGTTTACAGTTACAGAATTAAAATCACACAAAGACACAATTAAAAAACTCATCAATGTTGTACAACACACTATCCAAAAGTATAGCCTTAATCCTACCCTTGAATGTATTAAAAGGCATTTCTTTAAAAACAACAGGCAACATATTAAAAAATTTTATTCCCCAGTATCTAGGACCACTCTGACACCTTCTTATTCTCGAGTATGACGGTACAAGATTGTTGTTATTTCTTGTATTGTAGTTGTGGATATTATTATGGGCGTCAAAATCAGTTAAAAAAGGTATCACTCGATCCCTTGTTCCAATTGAAATAGTAAGGGTTGGTCCCACCCTCCCTAGATGGTTCAAGTCGCAGTGTTAAAAATGGTAGCAAAAAACATAACCCTTGACAAATCTGATTACGTATACGAGCGATTTTTTTAAAAGTTAACGTATGGAATCACATATTTAGCCTGTTTCGTTTTAAATGGTGAACCCTGTATTGATTTATTTTTATTTTATATTAAAGAACCATTTTAAACCAAATGAAAGTAAAGATGAATCATTATAACAATAATATTCTGAGACATAATAAGTAAAATAAAAATTAATGAAATGCTGATATACAGATTTTTCCGTTTCAAAAAAGATTAAGTTTTCACAGTTATCAACAAAGTATACTAAGTAGGCATTAATTTATTTCAAAATTTTAGGGAGCACTATCCACAAGTTGACTAAACGCAAACATTGTGTTTCTCCTTATGCGTGAAAGAACAAAAGAAAAACTGAAACTAGACCACAAAAATCCACCGATTCCGCTTTCAGTGTTAAAAATTGATAGTACCGTTCGATGCGACTGCTGTTCGTTGAAAATAAATTATAGACGAGCAACAAGCGAAATAAGAACAAAGACATTCTTCTGCTACTTAGGATAATTCTAAAGCCGGCTACTATACTATACTTGCTAAGTACGGAGTAGACACAGGTGAAATTTCGTTTATAGTGTTTGTTGTTAAAAAAAAAATGTACTTATTGTGTATCTTAATTTGATATCTTATGATGATAGTGGGCCCATGAAGTAACGTTTAATTATTTGGGATCCATAACAAAAATAGAAACGGAGGATGCGACTCTTGAAAACTCATACAAATTAAATTTTCATCAGAAGTCAGCATAGATAAGCTAAAAAAGAGAAAATAGTTATTTTATGGCCACACTTCGTTATTGCACCTTGAGAATGCTGAAAAATAAGCTGTTGCTATAGGAATATTAGTAAATCAACTTCACATAGACATTTTAAAAAATACAAAAATAATGAAGAAAACACGGATTTAGATTTTCGAAGGCTACATGTTCTTAAGCAGAAGGGAAATTTATCCATAGTCCAGTGGTGATAGTAATATTTCGGTAAATTAAATTTACCTAAAGTCAATATTATTGGTGTGTTTGTATAAAGACTAACATCCCATACATTTTTAAATATCCTCACAGAGAATAATCTAGGGGAGTCAAATCCGGAGACCTGGTCGGCCATTCGACGGGGCCACGACGTCCCTTCCACTTGATGTGCTGCTGCTGCATCTTGTTTAAACCACATAGTTTGAGTGGATATATCGGGCTTATTACCTAGATATAGTTGAGCTAAGGCAGGAATCAACTCCACTTGCATAAAGTTCAGATAAATTCCGCCGTTCAAGTTTACGGCGAAAAAATACGGACCTATAATCCTGTCTTGAAATATTCCAGTCCAAACATTAATTTTTCGGAATGTTGTGTTTACGCCACTTCAGCCCAAAGAGTATTCTCTGCAAACCAGTATCTACAGTTTTGTCGGTTGACAGTACCATAAAGAGAAAAGGTCGCTTCATCGAAAAATAAAATATTTCTACAAAAAAATGGATCCAGGTTGCACCGCTGTTGCATATTTTCGCAAAACTGGAGTCTGCAGTCATAGTCGTCTTCGTTTAATTCATTTATTAATCTTATTTTGTATGAATGATACTTTGCCCTTTTCATGATATTTTTTTTTATGCTACTTGAACTTGACTTGTAGATAAATATGGATTTTCGTTATAACTGAGTAAAACATATTTTTTTTTATTTACTATTTTTTACGGTCGTCAGCGTATCAGAGGCCATCTTGAACCGGTCATCGACCGTACGGTTTTTAATCGTGCGGTCTACCGACTGGGGAGTGTGAAACGGCACCTTCATCCTACGAGATATCCGATCTCATCCTGTCCGGCGTGAGTAGGATGGTTTTGATGTCGATTCATTTTACACTCTTCCCTAAGACAAGAGCACGCGGTGTTTCCCAAGCGGTCACCCATCCAAGTACTAGCCGCGCTCGACACCGCTTAACTTCGGTGATCTGACGGGAACCGGTCCTTTAAGTGTCGCTAGGCCCTTGCCCGAGTAAAACATCTAATTTCTTATTATCATTTAGTTTTGGCCTAACTGTCCTGGGAAGATCTTTTACACAACCATGTTCACGGATTTTTTAACAATTTTGCGGACTGTAGATATTGTAAGTGCAGTTAATAATATAACGTTTTTAAATTTTTCAAACATAAAATAGATCCTAACTTTTAAAATTTATATAAAATTGACCGTAATTTTTTAATAAGTATACAGGGTGTCCCGAAATAAGGTGGCCAAAGGAAAACAGTGAAATCTGCATCGGAAAATAATACTAATTTGTTTAATAAACAAGTATCGGAAATTGCCTCCTAAGGGAGCTACGTCCCCTTAATAGGGAACCAATGAAGATGGTATTTTTCAGATTATTTCCAAACAGTTGAACATAGAAGCATGAATTTTTGGTATTTTAGTAACATTTATATGCCGAATCTAGATCTAAAATCAAAGCTGTCAAAATTTAATCATAGGCATAGCATTTGGGGGGTTGAGGAACAAAAACAAAAGTAACTTTTTTCTAAGTTAATGTTTTTCATTTTTTTTTCTGAAATTATGAAAGTTTAGGGCTTTCTGGCAAAAAAAAGGTACGTGAGTACCAAAAACGGTTTCCGAGAAGAAGACTGCCACATCGAATAGTATTTAGCCGTGTCCATAGAAATTTAGTAGAAAATGGATCATTTCGGCGTTCCCAGGGACAAGGCCGGCCTATGGGAAATTATGATTTCGAGGGAGCGCTAAACAGAATTAAGGAAAATCCTCAAATAGCATTGAGACCGCTGGCAAATATGATCAATATCACCGAATCAATTGTAAGTATCTAATATTTATTAGAATTGTTTTTGCAGATAAGAGATAACAGATAACAGCACGTGAATTGTTTAAAAATATTTTTTTATCTTGAAAAAATGACCCAAATGCAGGGACTGCATCCGTTTTATTGTCAAAGAGTACATGATTTAAGAGCCGAAGATTTTCAACCTTGTGAAAAATTTTGCCAATGAATTTTCAACCACCAAAATACGTTGAGAAAAGTTTTATGGTTGGATGAAGCAACCTTTTCAAGAGGCAAGGCATTTAATAGCCATATTACTCATTTTTGGGCTGAAGACAATCCGAATGTGGTTCGAAGGACTAACTACCAACATAATATGTTTTTTTTCAATGTATGGGCAGGAGATGTTTTAATATATCCTATTATTTTGCCAGATAAATTAAATGCCCATCATTACTTAAGTTTCCTCCGAAATAAGCTGGCAGAATTGCTAGAGGATATTCCTGTACGTACTCGGTTCGAGATGTTCTTCCAGTACGATGGGGCGTCAGCCCACTTTGGCCAGCTTGTAAGGAACTGGCTAAATGAAAATTTTCCCAATAGGTGGATAGGTAGAGATGGTCCAGTAAACTGGCCAGCTCGATCGCCTGATCTAAATCCTTTAGATTATTATCTGTGGGGCAACATGTGCAATATTGTTTATGCCACAGAAGTAGATAGCCTAGAAGAGCTTTTAAGATGAATTCATGCAGCTGGAAATCGAATTAAAGAAAACCGGTTCGAAATGCTTCGTACTACTCAAAATATTAGGAAACGGTTCAGACTGTGTATTCAACAAAATGGAAATTTATTTGAACATTTGCTCAAGTAAATGAGTGTTGTTGTTAACTATAAAAAAACTCATAATTTTAATTTGATCCGTGTTTGCTAAACAATGTTATCG
Source organism: Polydrusus tereticollis (assembly GCA_963920685.1). Classification (NCBI taxonomy): domain Eukaryota; kingdom Metazoa; phylum Arthropoda; class Insecta; order Coleoptera; family Curculionidae; genus Polydrusus; species Polydrusus tereticollis. The sequence goes on from OY987333.1 coordinate 13,197,495, forward strand.
TTAAGGACTTTTTTTTTCAGAAATGATGCATCTGAGCGAAGTATCAAGAGTATCTTTTTTTGCCAGAAAGCCCTAAACTTTCATAATTCCAGAAAAAAAATTAAAAACATTAACTTAGAAAAAAGTTACTTTTGTTTTCGTTCCTCAACAACCCCCCCCCCCCCCAAATGCTTCGCCTATGATTAAATTTTGACAGCTTTGATTTTAGATCTAGATTCGGCATATAAAAATTACTAAAATACCAAAAATTCATGTTTTTATGTTCAACTGTTTGGGAATAACCTGAAAAATACATCTTCATTGGTTCCCTATCAGGGGGACGTAGCTCCCTTAGGGGGCAATTTCCGATACTTGTTTATTAAACAAATTAGTATTATTTTCCTATGCAGATTTCACTGTTTTCCTTTGGCCACCTAATTTCGGGACACCCTGTATTTATATGTTTATCCCATTTTAGGTATTTATCCACTATTTCTAGTATGATCCGTTTCTGTTATGCAAATATTTTGTTGATTTTGATATATTATAATTTCATTATAGTAAGGTGGTCTTTTATTTATTGCAGCTGTGCCATTAAAAGCAAAATTATTTTTTGAATAATAAAAGACATTATTGTTGAGATATGAAAATTGCCTGTTTTATTGTTACAATGTACAAAAAAAAAACGTCGCCAAGTCTCGGTTATTTCTTATTTTGTGTACTTTAATGGCCAGTTCCTTGGGTTTACACACACAAAAGATTAGGATCTTTTGTGTTAAGATAAAAATTATAAACTATTATATGGCTCTCTTTTCTTTACCCTACTTTCACTAAGATTGGTTTCTACCTGAACATTTTAAGACTTGAGCTTGACTTGAAAGGAACGTGCAGGTATATAGAGTTGAATAGTTTGTGTTGTGGATATTCTACAATAATTATAAGCCGAGAAAATTGCTTAATAGCTCGGTATTAATACACCATGTTGTGTAAATTCTACCAAGAGGATACTTTAACACAAATATGTTTAAGTTATATCCAAAATTATACTTATATATGCTCTTTTTATCCTATAATTTATCCCAAAATTTCAAAATTGAACCCTGTCGCTTGTTATAGAACCTAGAGCACCGGTTCAAATAATTACTTTGCACCTAAAAACTTTGTCAAAACATCTGTCGTTCCTTCACACTTTTATATAATATCCCTATACAATAAACATGCTATACCTACACTGAGTACACAATGGGAGTATCGATATTTCTGCCCTTTAGAGTCTTTAGACCATAAAGAATTGCTACGTTCCCAAATTTTACAATAATGTTACTTTACATAAGAGCCTGTAGGGAAGGAAAGTGTCCAAGTTACCATCAGCCTTATAAAATGACACCTGTAAAAATTTATATTTTACATCAAATTTTTATACATTTTACTATAATGACACTAAGGTTATTTTAACGTGTGTGTGTTTGTAGGGGACTCGCTGCTGAATTTTTGCCAATTGCTATTGGAAATAAAATAAATGTTGCTCCGATTAACTGGCCCGCACTATTTTTGTAACGCAGTTCAGCTCATTATTTTCACAATACTAATAACTTTCTAATAATAGAAACAATATTCATAAAGCCCTGATACGTACCACTTTTCAATAGGCTCATCAGACCCTTTTATATTGGCAGGTAGTAAATTTTATGAGGAGTAATTTAAAAGGGCTGCATTCTAAAACAGAAAGATAACCTAAAATGGATTGTTGATAACATTAAACTTATTCTTGTATTCAGTCTTCTTTTGAGTTTCGAATTGAGTGGTTCTGTGTAGTTATAAAAGTTTTTTCAATGACAATGTCAAGTAAAACGCGCATTTCTCCTCACAAGTTTTGTTATATTTGTGAAGAATTTCTGGTGAAGTCACAAGCCAGACCATTTCCCCTTGTGTGCTGTGTCAGCTGTAGCGTGTCATTGGTGCAATGGATAAAAGGGAACAGAAAAAGTATGCCTTTTGCAGTTCTAATAATATGGCGAGAACCGACCAATATTTTGACGACTGCTATTTTTGCATGACAAAGACTGAAGGTTATTCCAAAACAGAAAAGCGCAAGAATCAATATCCGCATTTGCCTTCTGCCATAAGACCTGTGCCTTATAACCACTCAGTTACCAGTACCGACTGTGCATTTACACTGGCAAGATATTATCAAATTTGTTCAGAACATATTCTAAATTATAGTTAAGGGCTAAGTGCCAGGCCTAGACAATAGAGTAGACAGAATTTGCGAAGCTCCTACAAACGTACATGTCTTTGACACAACCGGACCTGAAAGACCGGTGTTCATCCATACTACTCTTTAGACAAACAAACAATCTTAGAGCGGGAAGATACTGAATGCCAGAATGTAGATCGACCTAAATGAAGCCGCTAGTGCATTTCTTGACCCCAGGTTAGTAGTAACAAAGTTCTTACTAGCTAAAGAAAGAAGGCGAAAACTGGAAGAACTATACAAGAATCAAGACTACTTTTTAAGTTTGTTCCCTTGAAGTAAATAAAGGAATTAGTTTGTGACTACTACTGCTTTTTCGTTTTGTTAAATTTAAATTTTAAAATGTTCAATACATAATCATCAAACATAATTTACAATACAAATACATAGCAGATTAGTTTAGTGCCGTCTAGTGCAAATTCCTTAAAATATGCTCAGAGTTGGTTAGAGAACAGGGTTTTCCATACATGTTTAGGCATATAAACGTTCAAATCCGTGACTGGCTCCCACCCTGAAGATAGTAACCAAGACACCCAGAACCTTTTAAACATTCAAAATTGAAAACCACTCTACAAGCGAAAGCATACCATGAATTAGCAAAGCTGAATAACAACTGTATATCCAGACATTCCAAAAAAGAAGAACGACAAAGAAAAGGAGCAAAGAACATTGTTCAACTTAAAGAGTAAATATGTCATCATCATCATCAATGTTCAAATAATTGTTGTTGTGCCTATGATTATGTAACGAGTGAATTTCAACGGGGATCTCAAAATGTCAAGTATGTGCCCCTTGTAGACCCACAAAATGTCCCTTTGCCTTCTCTTCACATTAAACTTTGACTAATGAAAAACTTTGTGAAGAAAGAAAACGTTCTTCACTAAATATTAAATGGTACTAATCTATTTCCAGAACGCGGCTATTAAGTGCATTCAAAAACTAAATAAAATGTATCGGTATCTTACGGCTCACGGACCATACATGAACGTGCACTAAATGAACAATAGAGCCCAACTCCCCAAGGCAAGGGACGATATCTTTAGAATTTATGTGTGCGGGTGTCTCAGTCGATCCACCCCATCGATTTTGGAGTTTTTGTTTGAACATTGCAAACAGACGAATAGTCTCTGTTGCATCCTAAAGTAATATTTTAACAACTATTATTAGTAAGCTATATACCGGGTGGTGCACCGCCAGACTGGCCATAGGAAAGTCAATGTAAATTTTGCTACCCTTAAATATTGGCTCCTTGTATGATGGGCTCGCACACCAAATATTATTATTTTCTAGAAATCCAATTAAAAGTTATTTAGAAAAAAACTATTCGAAAAATTCTTAAAAATTAAATACGGCTCTGATACGTACCACAATGACGCCAACGCCTCCAAAACGGTCGGTTTGGTTTGTAGGTTTGTTTAGGATTAGGACATCAGATAAGTGTCTTAAAATTTAAACAAAATATCTTGTTTTGACGCACGCACAACGTAATGACATGAAAAACCAAGTTGAAACTGAGGTAAAATGTGATCTTATTCAATATATTTTAAGTTTAAAATGTGGATTTTTATCAATCGATGAATAAAGTAAAATTAAAAACAATGGCCATATCTGACGACCCCTTAAATTTATTATCGGAAAGTCGGAAAGGTTTGTGCTCCATATGGCTAATCACGTGTACCTTATCGAAAAATTTACCTAGTTATCTTTATAATTAACTGACCAGAGGCATGGATATCCATGATCTTCTAACAGGATTTCGAAGTCATTATGTCCCTAGACATAGAACTGTCTTGCTCCAGCGTTCATTTTCTTACAATGCAATTTCGATATTTAACCCTAACCCCATCCCCAATAATAAATTTAAAAACTTTATTATTAACAACCATAATTAGAAAAATGGATAAATCTTATTGAACAATTTACATTTTTTTGCTGGATAGTTTTGTACATTATACAGATATAGTAAGAAACTTGATAGGAAAAATACAAAATGTATAAATCTTCACTTATATTATTTATTCCACACTATAACAATTGTTTCGGCACACAGTGTCTTCGTCAGATAGTAGAAACTGAACTGTCGAAACAATTGTTATAGTGTGGAATAAATAATATAAGTGAAGATTTATACATTTTGTATTTTTCCTATCAAGTTTCTATAATGGATCTTCATCAAGTAACGGCTACATCCATAATAGATATAGTGAGGTTTAATTTCTGTTATATGGCAATTTTTTTTGTTGATCGTTATTTGTATGACATGTATATTGAATATTATTATTGTCATAACATTTTACTAATATATATGCAGGTTCTTTTGACTTTTGGTGCTTATTTATTTATTGTTTAAGGTATTTTAAATAAAGGCGGTTGTATGAGCAGCGCATGTTCTGATATTTTCAAGAATAGTTATGAATTTTGCGTCAGTATTAAATAAAGACATTTATTAAAATTATTGTTATTCCTTAGAAGACAGTAAATTTGAAAATGAGCAAATCTAGAGATCTGCACAGATTTTATATGCCTACCTAAACAAGTTCTTTAGCCAAGGGAGGTTTTCTATTTAAAATTGTATACAATATGAAGCTTTTTTCTCTTTTGTATGCATTAAATGAAAAGAAAGACGATAAACATAAATATTTGAAATGAAAAGGACTCTAAGGATCATTAGTCTGAATTAATTTTAGTTCTTTTAAAAGCCGAGGGGAACTAAGTGCATCGCAACGTTGAAAGAGGTTTTAATTGGGCCCGTCGAGAAGAGCTTAGGGCCATTTGTTTTTGGAAAAGCCTTTTAATTGCTGGAATGTTGGAAATTTTTGTGTGATTTGTGGTTGCAGTAGTAGCATTTCTAGACCAACAGGATTCTCAAAAAGTCTGTAAAAAGCAATTAAATATCCTTACTTCTTATTTATCTTAGAATTTACTTAAGACTATTTTGTTTTTAATATAAAAAAAATAATAGGGTTTAGTATACAGGGTCCTGCAATAGTGCATATATATAACAATTAAGTTAGGAATTTTTAAGGAAGCCTATTGCCTGCAGCCACAATAACAAATAAAATGAACAGAGTGGATTTGCATCGACAGAAATTTACCCGTTAAACGAAAATATATTTCCTGGACCGGATTTTCGCATGTGCTGATGTAACAGAATGTGAGCTACCAGCAAGTCCTTTAACATCGACAGAGGTTTCCCAAACTGCTGCTCCATTAGTTGCCATGGAAGATGCCGCTACTCCAACTAATTTAATAGCAAATGAATTGCCAGATCTTTCAGCAGCAACAAATGTTTCTGAAACTACGATGCCGTTAGTTGCCAGAGAGGATGATGTTGGTCGCAAAGCAAAAAGGCGAGTTAAAGTTTTATCTTCTGAAAGCGAAACTGAATCTTTGGAGGAAGGAACAGAAGAAGACGAAAATCCGTCTTGCATTTATTGCGTAGAGCTGTTTAGTTATTCAAAGGTTAAAGAATGGTGGCTTGAGTGTCAAATTTGTAAAAGGTGGGCACGCAGAATGCCTTGGAGTTTCAAAAACAATAAAAAATGTTATTTGTGAATTATGTGTTTAAGTTTTTTTGAAATAATGTTTTTTTACTATAGTATGCTTAAGTTTTTTGTTTATTTCTACAGAATGTTTAGGTATATTATGCCATATCATCCACTATTATCGGGTGAGATGGTTTTTGCAGTACTTAGTTTTTTTTTTGTTTTCATTTTTTATTAAAAATGTTTAAATTTGTCTTTTTTGCTTTAACTTTGATGTTAATAGACGTCTTATTGACTTTTTTGTCCCAAATGTGATTAACTAGACATAATTATAATTTTATATTATTATTTTATAACCGGAACTAACCTTCCTCTTCTGTGAATAATCTACATTTTAGTACAATAAATAAAAATGACAACGCCGCTCATTTTGAAATGTAAAATTCTAAAATAACAATTCCGTTGCAATTGTTTAGATTTTAATTAAAATTGTACTTTTATCGCTATTTTTTTGACAAAATTTTGTTTTATTTGTGATTTTCAAGAGAAAACAGCAAAATCCACGAAATTCGAAAGAAAAATAAACTTAATCTGTGAGCGAAGCAATAAACAATTTTTTTATTTATGTATTTATTTCGTTTAAAGTATTGGTTTTCCTTTTACCTTTTTTTCAATACATGTTGAAACTAATAAAAAAATAAAATAATGTAAATAAACAAACCAAAACCTTCAAAAAAGCCTAATACAATATTGGCGTACCATCGTCTTAAAATCGACAAGGAAAAACAATTTATAGATTGTGAAAAATCTATAATGCTAATTTAACTGATGTGAGAGAGTCGAGAAGAGGATAACAATTCATAAGTTGATGTAACTTTAGACATAAAATATCCCAAATTAAAACGGTTGATACATCAAAAACAAACAAAGTTCAGTTTGAACATCTGCCAAATGCCGTGTTTCATTATTATTTCTATAAACCTCCGGCTAGACGTGCCTTTGAATGGGCACTGGATAGTTCCATATATCAAGATTTTCTTGCTATATATTTTGTAAATATTGCCAACAAAATGACGACCCCTCGCAATATAATAATATTCTTAACGTTTCTCGACCACTCTGCACCTAGTTATGTCCCAAGTTCAAGTCTAAAGTTTATGCTAAGCTCAACACCTTGTCCAATGTAAAAACCGTTCGGAGGGCAAGGCACCTTCGTTTCTCCGACTTGGTCTCATTACCTCCCCCTATATTCAGGATTGCTTTGACTGTTGTAGTATTAGCACTCTCTGAAACTCCTCCCTAACCTTCAGGAGTTCTTTGGGTGCCCAGTCTAAGAACCTTTAAGATTTCTATTAGTTGCGTAGCTATTATTTTCTTTGATTCATTATAAATTATTAAAATAATTAAATGATCTATTTTATAGATATATATATTTATATATTATATAATATATATACATATAATTCGGTTTACAACGTTCTCCGACGTCTTCCGATTTTCAGTCTCCATTGATCTTGGTCTTGCCAGAGGTCTTCCCCCAACTCTCTCAACCTGGTATCCCGCTTTCCCTTCTTGTCGATGGTTGATATTATTGATATTTTCCATTCTTTGGGTACCGTCATCCCATTTATATTTAAATTTATTAAAATTTAATATAAAAATATGATCTATTTTGCAAAATATAAATAATATGAAATTAGTTATCATTACATACACTACTTACTTAGTGGCACTCATTAATTACTGACCTAGCAGATCGAAAATACCTCTAAAAACAAGTTACACGAAAGTATAGACAGATCATCATTAAACAGCTGTTTTAAATAACGGCATGCAGCATGGCTATTTTTGAATTGTTACCAAGTTGATTCGAATTGGTAATTCACAAAAACACTTTTCTTTAAAAATGCAAAATTTGAATTAATTAAGATTAAATTTTTAAAAAATTCTCGGACACGAGAGCTAAGGGACCACTACTATTAATTTAATCATAGATTTTTGGATTTTTCTTTCCTACTACTATTAGTTCCGTTTCTCCACCAAACAGGGATGAAATGCCCACTTATACATATTACATTTTTTAAGTTTGTCGTGTAACGTCACAACTAAGGCGGCGTATATTTACCTATTTTTAGGGAAATTTTGATCTGACAACATCGAGAAATCTGTCCTTTTAATAATAGAGATTAAAAAAAATACGTAGTAGAATTGGGACACGTGTTAATCAGGGCCGTAACTAGGTGATATTCTACTATAGGCAAGGTTTCTTTTTTGCGCCCCCTAGAAAAATGCGCTGCAGTAGGCAGAGGGATACTTTAACATTTTTTAAAGAACACACAAAATCTATATGTATAACTTTTTTTACTTTTTATTAAATTAGTTATAAGTTGATTAATATTCTTTGGTTTAAAAAAAAAATTTTATCAGTTAATTATTAATCTTACTTAATAATAAGAGAAGAGTATATTATTATATGTATTGTAAAACTAAAAAAAAAAAAATAATAAAGAATGGAATAATTGGAAATGTGTATATGGGTATAAATAACATACTTACAAATAGACTCTCTACTTATATATATTTGTTTAGGAAGATAATTTTACAAGCAATATTTTCTGGCTTTTTGTGTTGCGAAATCTGATGTATATTTATCAAAATAAATGGATTTTGCAATAAGCCTTTCTATGGATAATATGGCAGTACCTATTAGATATTTTTTCTTGGGACATGGTCGATCTTAAATAATTTTTTATAAGTTTCAATTTTGAAGAAGATCGTTCACAAGAAGCACTGGTGACTGGAATTGTCAGAAAAATTTTTAATGCTGTAGCAAAATTGGGATACTATATTTCTTCCAATAACCCTTTAATGTGTTTACATGCTGTATCTAATGTTACCTTCTTTTTCTGAAGTAAGAGATTTACTTTATTAATTTTATCTAATAAAGATGACAAAAAAACTAAAAGAATTACAAAGTCGAACGTTTTAAGATTTTTTTGAAAATTTTTTGCCCCAATTACTGTTTTACTAGAATATATTGAAACATCAGTGATCTCTTCTAAAATATCCAAAACCAATTTAAATTGAGTGATAAGTGCGTTCAACGCTAATGTTTTGGATGACCACCTTGTATCGCTAAAGCCTTTTAAAGTAATATTTATTGTATTTTTTAATTTACACCAGCGTACCGTGGAATGCTCAAAAAAAATAAGTAAATTTTGAATAATTCCAAAAAAGGTTATTATTTCGGGACTAACTGAAGCACTATGTAATGCCACTATCATCATTATTCAGAATAATTTTATTTATGATATTTGTGCCCCTTGTGGCTTACGCCCATAGGCATGGGCCTACTCTGCCTATACCTAGTTACGGTCCTGGTGTTAATTGTACATAGGTATAGTCTAGCCGCCTGCATTTTACGGAAACCTATGAATTGTATGTAACTACATCTACAAGCACAAGCAGTGTTTGACTATACCTATACTTAATTAGACAATATACTTTACATGCTAATATTCACCTGTTAAATTTAATAGACAATTTGAACGTTGAGCCAGATCAACTTTTACTTTATGTGTATTTTTATTATTATAATTCCTTTAACATCCTGAACATTTCGTTCCGCCTATAAACGCGATAGACACTCGAATGCCTTGAACTTTTCGGATTTTTTGCGTTTGTTACCTCATAAATGAAAGTACTTCTATAAAATTACAAAAGATGGTGATTTTAGGTTTAATGAACAACCAACAATATAGTTTTAATTACTAAATTAATGATACCTAGTAAGCTAAACTTGTGTAACAATTAAATATGCTTTTTTGTATATTATAATGCTCTCGTCGGAGTCCTTAAGAGGATATTAGCCAATTTGGGATATCTGATACTTACAGCAGGACTATAATCACTCACTACTTATTAATGATTATTAATTACATCCCCCGCATATTCTCATTTTTGCTGGCGTCAAATAAGTAATTTATCTCGACTAACAAATTTCACTTCCACGATTTTCGTTTAATGAGAAGAAATGCTAAACCGCGCTTCAAGCTATCTTAAAACCCCAACAACTAATTATTACTAGCTATAACTAACTAAAAGATAGATCTTATGGGAACTCGCTAACTTTCACAAAGATTTATTATGATATCTTTTGCATGCAAAGAGCTATGGCCTGTGAATTCTACAGGATACACCGACGCCACGTGAAAAAAAAACTGGCAAAGAAATTTGTTTTATAAATGCTTTTTTAGTTGGTGTAAGAACGTCTATAGAATTTTCTCTACAAAGCAAAATAGCTCTGCAAGCACTTTTACTTTTAAATTTATTTATAATAGTTCCTATGTACAACTACAAAACTTTTATAGAGAAAATAGGGAATGTTTTATAACGTTCGTTCTTGTCTACTTCAAAATGATAAAAACTCTTCAGAAACAATAATTATAAGGTAATTCTCTTAACATTTTAGATATAAATGCCTGTCTTATAGTGCAAAATAGTATTAAAATTGCTCCTCAGTAGAGGAAAACTAAGAGTTCTGGATCAGGTGGTGCTGGTGGTGCTGGTGGTGCAACTAACCCAGGTGGTTCGGTGGTGCGTTTTATGATCTAACCCGGGTGGTTCGGTGGTGCGTTTTATGATCTAACCCGGGTGGTTCGGTGGTGCGTTTTATGACCTAACCCGGGTGGTTCGGTGGTGCTGTTTTACGAGACCAGTGGTGCTGGTGGTGCTGTTTTACGAGACCAGTGGTGCTGGTGGTGCGTTTTATGATCTAACCCGGGTGGTTCGGTGGTGCGTTTTATGACCTAACCCGGGTGGTTCGGTGGTGCTGTTTTACGAGACCAGTGGTGCTGGTGGTGCTGTTTTACGAGACCAGTGGTGCTGGTGGTGCTGTTTTACGAGACCAGTGGTTCGGTGGTGCGTTTTATGATCTAACCCGGGTGGTTCGGTGGTGCGTTTTATAACCTAACCCGGGTGGTTCGGTGGTGCTGTTTACAAAATAACCCGAAATTAAACCCGACTTTTTACGACCTAACCCGGATGCTTTCGTGAGGCGGCTTCTTATCTAACCCTAACTTGAACCTGAATATTTATGAACTGACCCGAGATAAAACCCGACTTTTTACAACCTAACCCGGATGCTTTCATGAGGCGGCTTCTCATCTAACCCTAATTTGAACCTGAATATTTATGATCTGACCCGAGATAAAACCCGACTTTTTATGATTTAACCTTAGTGCAAACGCCGCTGTTAAAGCGATATAGTAAAAAAAACTCGATTAAAATTTTATCTTGTTCGCTAGACCAATTAATTTCCAAATATTATAATTAAAACATACAATCACTACACTGGCGCACCGTCAAAAATCGTGCTTGCACTATCCCAACGTACAGAGCGTCCGCTTCAGAAAATACGGTGCCGTATTTTTTGCGCCGAACGCTCTGGAGGAACACACTCCGATTTGCAAGTACATACACGCTTTGTCGCGGCAAAGCTCGCCGTCAAATTACGGCCACTCTTTTGCGGTACCGCTTTGTAGGAAACCAAAGCTTTAGTGAAACGCCGCTGCCCCAGAACTCTGTCCATATTCCTCTACTGTGTTAATTTATGCGGGTAATAAAACCGACAAGGGTCGGATCGGCCTGCATACTTATAGAGGTAAAAAACCGCTTTAGAATGTTTTTGGTATATCTTTTTTAGATAATTTTGGGGGAAATAATTTGCCTGAGATGCCAATTAAAAAAGCCTACATTTAATTGTATTTTAGATTCTTGAATTTTGTACATGGATTAAAAATCTACTATTTCTTGAAATTGTATACATTATGTTAGATAATTATTAATATAATGTTATTAAGACTTTGTAAATATCTGTAAAAACTGTTCTAAATCGTGTCATTTCTGAAAATTGTATACTGAGTGATTAGAATTTAGTAAAAAATTAAAAAAATGTTTTAATGTTATTAAGACCTGTGAAAATTTGTAAAACTGTACAGAATTGTATTATTTTCTGAAAATGATATACTGAGTGTTTAGAATTTAGTAAAAATTAAAAAAATGTTTTAAATTTGTTAAATCATGTGAAATCTTGTATAAAATGACTAGAACCGTTCTTAATCATGTCATTTCTGAAAATTGTATACTGAGTGTTTAGAATTTAGTAAAAAATTAAAAAAAATGTTTTAACGTTATTAAGCCCTGTGAAACTTTGTAAAAAATGACTAAAACAGTCGCAAATCGTCCTATTTTCTTAAAAGTGTATACTGAGTGTTTAGAATTTAGTAAAAATTAAAAAAAAATGTTTTAAATTTGTTAAATCATGCGAAATCTTGTATAAAATGACTAGAACCGTTCTTAATCATGGCATTTCTGAAAATTGTATACTGAGTGTTTAGAATTTAGTAAAAAATTAAAAAAAATGTTTTAACGTTATTAAGCCCTGTGAAACTTTGTAAAAAATGACTAAAACAGTCGCAAATCGTCCTATTTTCTTAAAAGTGTATACTGAGTGTTTAGAATTTAGTAAAAATTAAAAAAAATGTTTTAAATTTGTTAAATCATGTGAAATCTTGTATAAAATGACCAGAACCGTTCTTAATCATGGCATTTCTGAAAATTGTATACTGAGTGTTTAGAATTTAGTAAAAAATTAAAAAAAATGTTTTAACGTTATTAAGCCCTGTGAAACTTTGTAAAAAATGACTAAAACAGTCGCAAATCGTCCTATTTTCTTAAAAGTGTATACTGAGTGTTTAGAATTTAGTAAAAATTAAAAAAAATGTTTTAAATTTGTTAAATCATGTGAAATCTTGTATAAAATGACTAGAACCGTTCTTAATCATGACATTTCTGAAAATTGTATACTGAGTGTTAAGTATTTAGTGAAATGGTGGCTATTTAGTTAATTCGTGACTTGTTTTGTACAGATTCTTTAGCATTTCTTAAGAACCGAAAAAGAAAACAGAAAAGAAAAAATAAAAGAAAAAAACAACTCCAAGTGTCTTTGCGAACAATCGGCAATAAAATAGAGTATTTCAGTTTTTAATTTTTCGTAAATAAAAGTTGGTTAGATTAATAGTCTCTGTGAATATAATAACATAAACAAAGTGATATGCCGTAAATTTAGGAGTACAGTATAAATTATGCCTCTATTAAAATATACCGCAATAACTAACTACCAAAGGATTTTTGATATTTTGAATATATTTGATGCTCATAGCATTATCACATTTCCAAAGGCTCTAAATTTTAGAAAAATGTTCTAATAGAATATGTCTATCAATATAAAGTAAAGGTATTGTTAGGTTTTTTTAAAAAATACGACCTACAACAGTCTCTGCTACAGCATGGCTGACTCTGTAGAAACTTCTGTGAAACCATAATAATTATATCAATAATCGAGTTGTCGTTATGATAATATTTTCTTCCAATATCCGACTCCACTATCCATAAAAGTTATGTTAGGAAATTCATAATTGAGCGCATTGTAATTTTTTAAAAAGAAATTCACTTCACACACAAAGATGTAGCCATTCAATCCATGAAAATAATGCAAGTCAGTATGCGTATGTTATGGCTAACTGTTTAAATGTCTATTCCTTCCACGTTTATCGGAAGAAATACTTTTTTTATACTAGTATTTTAGTTGAAAATAAGATCATAAATCATCTATACAAAACAAGCGTCCCTTATGGATTTGAACGAAAATCATAGATTCGACTATTTTCATGAAAAATAAATCTAAGTACGGAATAATGCAGGAAGATTATCTATTTTCTTGGTTTAGAAAGTGATGTAGTTAAGATTTATAACTTAGGAATAAATAAATTATTATTAATCTTTTCGACCTATTTCTCTTGCATATTTAATTTCTTTGATAGTAAGAACTAATCTTTTTATTTTACAAAGTAAAAAAAAAGCTAAAGATCGGCGTCGTCAGTCAGGTATAAGAACTGATTTAACACGATGGTTTTTGTACAAACGTTCACATACAATTGTATGCTTTTTAACCGATTGTGTTGGAAAAAATGACGATTTATAGATTAGATATTTAGACGAAGAGCTAACCTTCTCAATAAACTATTGATTATTGCCCTGCTAGCTAGACAACGCTTTTTATGTTAGTCAAAAAAAAAATTTTTTTTTTTTTCGGACGCTATTACAGATTTCATCGTTAACTAACAAACATTAAGACCAAAAAAATTAGCGTGCAAGATGAAATGTATAGGTTCACTTCATTTCTACATTATTTTACAACTCTCAATCGCATTAAAAACAAGATCGAATAAAAAATAACTTATGACATATGGACGAAAAATGTTTTTCGGGCTATTTAGGTTAGCAACCGCATTACGTCTGAAATACTACATTTTTCGAGCTTATAACATAATTTACTATTTTAACGTTAAAATAGGGGAAATGATGTATCAAAATGGATACTTTTTTTTATCGGTCACGAGATTATAGTTTCTTTTAAAATGAACTCTAATATTTACAACACAAAATATCCTTTAAACCACATTAGTTTAAAACTCGTCTGTCGCTTTCCCTCTATTGTGAGTTTGTTTAAAGTATAGCGTAGTATATATTTAGATGAATTTCGCAAATGTTGAATACTTTCAAAACTGAAAAAGCCGCCCTTTGCAATAAATATCTCCGTAGAGTTAGGTACCCTGCAGATTAAGGGTATTTCAGCGGATAATCATATACAAATTCAAAGATTTTGTCTATTTTAATGGATTAACAAACAATATCTATAGGATGACTTTACTGATAAAAAAAAAAATAACAAAAATCTATTAAGTCTAGGCTCACATGAAATTCCATAAAGAGCAGCTGCATAGCCTTATCACATCAAACTATATTTTTATTTCGTTCTATTGTCAAAAGTCTGTGTTTAGGAGATTATCGTTCATTTTAAAATGAACTCTAATATGTACATCACCATAAACTACCTCTTAAGCCGCCGTAAAAATACACTTTTCGATTTACCTATATATTGATTTTCTAATATTAAATATCTACAATAGTCGAAATTCGCTCGCTAATACCTATGTATGCAAGGTTTCTTCAAAAAATGACAATTTTGTTGTTTAATGGCTTGAAAAAATGGAAAAAGGAGGTTTTTGCATCCATTTATTTCCAGATGAGTGTTAAAAATACTTATAAAACTCGGTATACCGAAGATCAAACATTAATGAGAGGGTTGAGTCCTGTTTGCCAAATCCTGATTTATAATTTGACGTTGGCAACGGTACAATTTTTTAACATTTATCATAAGAGGCGTATATTTTTGGAGCTTAGATCTACCAGTTTATCCACGCCCCATTTATTGTTAGTGCTTTAGTAATTTTACTTTCCAATTATTTTTTACCAAAACGCGTAGTTGAAACAGTGTCTATATCAGACGATATAATAAATTTTAAGGATTAATTTGCTTACAAATGCACTTTAATTTATTTAGGCTAAAGCAGCCAGACATATACTGGAACTACGAAAACCCTATTACAATTTGGTTGCCTAGAGAAAATTTTGTAAAAAACATAGCTTTCTACACAAATGCTTGCACATTATGTACCTATCATTTTAAGATACCTGGCGACATCAATGTAAGCATTGACATAATGACGCAAGATATAGGTAGGTACTAGAATATTCAAGATTTCTATTAACGATACACTTCAGCATACATGCGAGATGTCATTAATGTCTACGGAAGGCAACAGACATACCAGCTATTTTTACATGGGATTCCATAGACTTGGACGCTTCTTGTTTAGAAATATTTGATGTCATCTTGAGGAGTTCCGTATTGAAGCATCAAACCTACCTGCCAAATAATTGACGAAATATGGGATATCATAAAATATGCCCCCCATCGAACTAAATGATCCTATAAACCAGCTTCACAGACCGTAATTTGTGATGCTAACACGATTAATACGCAATAGAACAAGATTAAGAAACAAAATTTAAAGTAGCTCTTTATCACACGAAAATAATTAAATAATTTACGGTTACAGAACAATAATTATTTTAAAAAGCTGTATAACTAAATATATTATGTTATTAGGAATATTCTGTCTAAAGTAACAGCTAATCTTAGTCGAAAATGAGATCGTATTATTGATTGTTGAATTCGTTAGGTATGAAATAAAATTAGAGATTTCGTCTATTTTTTCACGATTAAAAAAGAATACCTATATTTAGCTAAAAATGAAACGATTACAGTGGTAGATTAATTCACTTTACCAAGCATGTAAACTACTAATTTTGCAATAAATATCTTCTATATTTCTAGGTAGGTTTACTCGAAAATGTTGGGCTATTTTCATCAAAAATCCCGATACGAAATTGAAAAATTTGCCTATTTTTGTCGGTTTACAAAGTGATAGTGGAATATTGATTTGATCAAAGAACAATAATTATTTTAAAAATGTTGTATAATTAACTAAATGTCGGTGTTATCAGGCAGGCAAGAAGTTATTTATCTGAATCTTATTTGTACCATTAGCGTTTATATACAAATGTTAGTGGTTTTCAAAAATTGATATCTCGGAAATTATTAGGTTTAGACTTATAATACGCTTATTAAAAAATAATGACTACTTTATGCAAAATTCAAAAATATTATAAGATGTAGGATAACCCAGTAACTTAACCAAAGATTTTCGGTCTTCGTAAAGCTTTATACGTTTCTTCAGCGTACCAAACATTCACTTTTTTTAAATATTGACATCGGGTTAGGATTCTGAACATAGGATTAACATCACTCCAATAGTGAACATGTTGCGTTGTCACAGTTCCATTCGTCGAAAAGTAAACAAAACCGTTTGAGCTACGTGGGGAATAAATAAAGTTGGCTTGTTGAAAAATTTTAATATTTATTAAGGTAAAAGACTATAAATATATCGATACAACACTTTGGCATTTCTAATACTACAAACATGAATATCTAAAATGTGATATTTAAAACCATCAACTCTCTCTCCCTTCTCTAATTTTGGTACACCAATGCTGTCTTCTAAGTTTATAATATATGGCGTCCTGCAGTTTAATTCCAAAAATGTTTTAACTAAAAATTCCTCTTTAACACGTCCTTTAACGTAAATAATGTATGCGTCTATCAGATTGTTGGATATGATATTATGTAGTTCCTTGTAATCGGTATCACCATAATTATAAAGGATACCATGATGATTTCCAAATAGATATTTGACTTGTTTCTTGCAAGCCTTACTTAAGGTGTCGAATGGTTTAACTGGTTTAAAAAAGTAACTTTTCATACTATTTCCATCATAAATAGCCAATTCTTTCGCGTAAAATTCAGGTATGTTAAATCCTTGAATATCGACTACAACGAACTTCATTGTCTGAAGACTCAAATCAAGCAAGTATATTTTCATATTTTTATCGCTCTTAAGTTCGATTTCAAAAGCACACCCCCACTTTTCGATAATTTCACAGTCTTAGCACATAGATCTTATATTTTTATTTACGATCAATTCATCTTTATTCGCCAATCGTCTCAAACGAGTCTGCTTTTGAAAGTAATATAGCCTTAGTATTCAGAAAATATTAATAATATCGGAGCTTAAAACATCCTTGACACTAAAAAATCATTGTGTTTCCTAACAAAACCCATCATCTTGTCTATTTAGCTTGCTTTCCTATTGTTTAGCAGGTTAAATAAAATTATTATTTCGCTCTTTTTGTCGGTACTGAATCGTTAGGGGAATACGTTTCTAGTTCTATAAGAGAGACAGTTAAAATTTTTGTAAGCAATCAAAAATCCTACACTATGAGCTACTTAGTTAAAATTTCATATTTCCTTCCTGGATCAGGCAAAATTTGTGATGTGTCGGACAAAATTTATAAAAATACGAAAAAAAAAAATGCTGGATGCATTTTTAGCGTGACTTTCTATTTAATACCATCTTATTTCAAGCTATAATTCGGTTGTCAAAATGAGAATAAAATAATTTTCCCATGGTTTATGTCATCTTAAAAAAGTCAAAAGGTTATATTCTGTAGAGGGTCAGATACATTCAAATTTAAATATTTTCTCCAAGAAGAATTTTAAGATAGTATTATAGTAAATAAAAATTCTATACCTCCAATATTTCTTGGAAACATATCGTGTTCTAGCGACATAACCCAAAAGTACCTATATTCAGAAACGCATCGTACTTTTCTTGTCAATAATTGTCTCATTGTCCCATCCATTACATTATTATAATCTTAAAGCACCTGTTACCAGCATTATCTGTTTTTTATGGTTTTCATAAAACATAGCGATTACCGATGAAAATTAAACGAAAACTTAATAAATAACTTTTTTTTCAACTGAAATAGACTGATTTTCGATGGAAAAATGTTACTTATAACTAAAAATGAATATAAGACATATACGCAACGATATTTAGAATAAATCAATGTTTTCTAAAATTACTATGAAATATTCACAAAATCGTTTCGTTATAACCAAAGCAGCAAGGCTTGCAGATTTCGTATAGAGTTCAAACGCGATACTGAGATGATCTTTTTTTTTTTTTATATTTTTGTAGAATAATGCACCACTACGTTGTAAGTACTTGAGAGAGGACTTTCTTGAAAAATCCTCAAATTTCTCTGCAATTTTGTTCCTTCTAGAGTTAAATTCACACAGAAAACCCCGTATTCTTATCTTTCAGGTTGGTATATTAAAAAGGGCTTATTAGTATGGTTTAGAAAACAAGCAATATTAATTAACGGATGTTTTTTCGTCGTATGAAGAGTTGAAAAATTTTTTTTTCCACTCCAATGGTTGCGATGCAGAGAGTCGGGTTTCATCATAATCTTTCAGGGTAGCTCAGGTTTGATTGCATGTAGAGAGTCGGGTTTCATCATAATCTTTCAGGGTAGCTCAGGTTTGTTCAGGTTTCTCAAACGTTTGAGAAACCTGAACAAACCTGAGGGGGGCGCGTCAAACCTGAAACCGATTGCAAGGAGCACTAACCTTAGTACATGTAATCAAACCTGAGCTACCCTGAAAGATTATGATGAAACCCGACTCTCTACATGCAATCAAACCTGAGCTACCCTGAAAGATTATGATGAAACCCGACTCTCTGCATCGCAACCATTGGAGTGGAAAAAAAAATTTTTCAACTCTTCATACGACGAAAAAACATCCGTTAATTAATATTGCTTGTTTTCTAAACCATACTAATAAGCCCTTTTTAATATACCAACCTGAAAGATAAGAATACGGGGTTTTCTGTGTGAATTTAACTCTAGAAGGAACAAAATTGCAGAGAAATTTGAGGATTTTTCAAGAAAGTCCTCTCTCAAGTACTTACAACGTAGTGGTGCATTATTCTACAAAAATATAAAAAAAAAAAAAGATCATCTCAGTATCGCGTTTGAACTCTATACGAAATCTGCAAGCCTTGCTGCTTTGGTTATAACGAAACGATTTTGTGAATATTTCATAGTAATTTTAGAAAACATTGATTTATTCTAAATATCGTTGCGTATATGTCTTATATTCATTTTTAGTTATAAGTAACATTTTTCCATCGAAAATCAGTCTATTTCAGTTGAAAAAAAAGTTATTTATTAAGTTTTCGTTTAATTTTCATCGGTAATCGCTATGTTTTATGAAAACCATAAAAAACAGATAATGCTGGTAACAGGTGCTTTAAGATTATAATAATGTAATGGATGGGACAATGAGACAATTATTGACAAGAAAAGTACGATGCGTTTCTGAATATAGGTACTTTTGGGTTATGTCGCTAGAACACGATATGTTTCCAAGAAATATTGGAGGTATAGAATTTTTATTTACTATAATACTATCTTAAAATTCTTCTTGGAGAAAATATTTAAATTTGAATGTATCTGACCCTCTACAGAATATAACCTTTTGACTTTTTTAAGATGACATAAACCATGGGAAAATTATTTTATTCTCATTTTGACAACCGAATTATAGCTTGAAATAAGATGGTATTAAATAGAAAGTCACGCTAAAAATGCATCCAGCATTTTTTTTTTCGTATTTTTATAAATTTTGTCCGACACATCACAAATTTTGCCTGATCCAGGAAGGAAATATGAAATTTTAACTAAGTAGCTCATAGTGTAGGATTTTTGATTGCTTACAAAAATTTTAACTGTCTCTCTTATAGAACTAGAAACGTATTCAACTAACGATTCAGTACCGACAAAAAGAGCGAAATAATAATTTTATTTAACCTGCTAAACAATAGGAAAGCAAGCTAAATAGACAAGATGATGGGTTTTGTTAGGAAACACAATGATTTTTTAGTGTCAAGGATGTTTTAAGCTCCGATATTATTAATATTTTCTGAATACTAAGGCTATATTACTTTCAAAAGCAGACTCGTTTGAGACGATTGGCGAATAAAGATGAATTGATCGTAAATAAAAATATAAGATCTATGTGCTAAGACTGTGAAATTATCGAAAAGTGGGGGTGTGCTTTTGAAATCGAACTTAAGAGCGATAAAAATATGAAAATATACTTGCTTGATTTGAGTCTTCAGACAATGAAGTTCGTTGTAGTCGATATTCAAGGATTTAACATACCTGAATTTTACGCGAAAGAATTGGCTATTTATGATGGAAATAGTATGAAAAGTTACTTTTTTAAACCAGTTAAACCATTCGACACCTTAAGTAAGGCTTGCAAGAAACAAGTCAAATATCTATTTGGAAATCATCATGGTATCCTTTATAATTATGGTGATACCGATTACAAGGAACTACATAATATCATATCCAACAATCTGATAGACGCATACATTATTTACGTTAAAGGACGTGTTAAAGAGGAATTTTTAGTTAAAACATTTTTGGAATTAAACTGCAGGACGCCATATATTATAAACTTAGAAGACAGCATTGGTGTACCAAAATTAGAGAAGGGAGAGAGAGTTGATGGTTTTAAATATCACATTTTAGATATTCATGTTTGTAGTATTAGAAATGCCAAAGTGTTGTATCGATATATTTATAGTCTTTTACCTTAATAAATATTAAAATTTTTCAACAAGCCAACTTTATTTATTCCCCACGTAGCTCAAACGGTTTTGTTTACTTTTCGACGAATGGAACTGTGACAACGCAACATGTTCACTATTGGAGTGATGTTAATCCTATGTTCAGAATCCTAACCCGATGTCAATATTTAAAAAAAGTGAATGTTTGGTACGCTGAAGAAACGTATAAAGCTTTACGAAGACCGAAAATCTTTGGTTAAGTTACTGGGTTATCCTACATCTTATAATATTTTTGAATTTTGCATAAAGTAGTCATTATTTTTTAATAAGCGTATTATAAGTCTAAACCTAATAATTTCCGAGATATCAATTTTTGAAAACCACTAACATTTGTATATAAACGCTAATGGTACAAATAAGATTCAGATAAATAACTTCTTGCCTGCCTGATAACACCGACATTTAGTTAATTATACAACATTTTTAAAATAATTATTGTTCTTTGATCAAATCAATATTCCACTATCACTTTGTAAACCGACAAAAATAGGCAAATTTTTCAATTTCGTATCGGGATTTTTGATGAAAATAGCCCAACATTTTCGAGTATACCTACCTAGAAATATAGAAGATATTTATTGCAAAATTAGTAGTTTACATGCTTGGTAAAGTGAATTAATCTACCACTGTAATCGTTTCATTTTTAGCTAAATATAGGTATTCTTTTTTAATCGTGAAAAAATAGACGAAATCTCTAATTTTATTTCATACCTAACGAATTCAACAATCAATAATACGATCTCATTTTCGACTAAGATTAGCTGTTACTTTAGACAGAATATTCCTAATAACATAATATATTTAGTTATACAGCTTTTTAAAATAATTATTGTTCTGTAACCGTAAATTATTTAATTATTTTCGTGTGATAAAGAGCTACTTTAAATTTTGTTTCTTAATCTTGTTCTATTGCGTATTAATCGTGTTAGCATCACAAATTACGGTCTGTGAAGCTGGTTTATAGGATCATTTAGTTCGATGGGGGGCATATTTTATGATATCCCATATTTCGTCAATTATTTGGCAGGTAGGTTTGATGCTTCAATACGGAACTCCTCAAGATGACATCAAATATTTCTAAACAAGAAGCGTCCAAGTCTATGGAATCCCATGTAAAAATAGCTGGTATGTCTGTTGCCTTCCGTAGACATTAATGACATCTCGCATGTATGCTGAAGTGTATCGTTAATAGAAATCTTGAATATTCTAGTACCTATCTATATCTTGCGTCATTATGTCAATGCTTACATTGATGTCGCCAGGTATCTTAAAATGATAGGTACATAATGTGCAAGCATTTGTGTAGAAAGCTATGTTTTTTACAAAATTTTCTCTAGGCAACCAAATTGTAATAGGGTTTTCGTAGTTCCAGTATATGTCTGGCTGCTTTAGCCTAAATAAATTAAAGTGCATTTGTAAGCAAATTAATCCTTAAAATTTATTATATCGTCTGATATAGACACTGTTTCAACTACGCGTTTTGGTAAAAAATAATTGGAAAGTAAAATTACTAAAGCACTAACAATAAATGGGACGTGGATAAACTGGTAGATCTAAGCTCCAAAAATATACGCCTCTTATGATAAATGTTAAAAAATTGTACCGTTGCCAACGTCAAATTAAAAATCAGGATTTGGCAAACAGGACTCAACCCTCTCATTAATGTTTGATCTTCGGTATACCGAGTTTTATAAGTATTTTTAACACTCATCTGGAAATAAATGGATGCAAAAACCTCCTTTTTCCATTTTTTCAACCCATTAAACAACAAAATTGTCATTTTTTGAAGAAACCTTGCATACATAGGTATTAGCGAGCGAATTTCGACTATTGTAGATATTTAATATTAGAAAATCAATATATAGGTAAATCGAAAAGTGTATTTTTACGGCGGCTTAAGAGGTAGTTTATGGTGATGTACATATTAGAGTTCATTTTAAAATGAACGATAATCTCCTAAACACAGACTTTTGACAATAGAACGAAATAAAAATATAGTTTGATGTGATAAGGCTATGCAGCTGCTCTTTATGGAATTTCATGTGAGCCTAGACTTAATAGATTTTTGTTATTTTTTTTTTATCAGTAAAGTCATCCTATAGATATTGTTTGTTAATCCATTAAAATAGACAAAATCTTTGAATTTGTATATGATTATCCGCTGAAATACCCTTAATCTGCAGGGTACCTAACTCTACGGAGATATTTATTGCAAAGGGCGGCTTTTTCAGTTTTGAAAGTATTCAACATTTGCGAAATTCATCTAAATATATACTACGCTATACTTTAAACAAACTCACAATAGAGGGAAAGCGACAGACGAGTTTTAAACTAATGTGGTTTAAAGGATATTTTGTGTTGTAAATATTAGAGTTCATTTTAAAAGAAACTATAATCTCGTGACCGATAAAAAAAAGTATCCATTTTGATACATCATTTCCCCTATTTTAACGTTAAAATAGTAAATTATGTTATAAGCTCGAAAAATGTAGTATTTCAGACGTAATGCGGTTGCTAACCTAAATAGCCCGAAAAACATTTTTCGTCCATATGTCATAAGTTATTTTTTATTCGATCTTGTTTTTAATGCGATTGAGAGTTGTAAAATAATGTAGAAATGAAGTGAACCTATACATTTCATCTTGCACGCTAATTTTTTTGGTCTTAATGTTTGTTAGTTAACGATGAAATCTGTAATAGCGTCCGAAAAAAAAAAAAATTTTTTTTTTGACTAACATAAAAAGCGTTGTCTAGCTAGCAGGGCAATAATCAATAGTTTATTGAGAAGGTTAGCTCTTCGTCTAAATATCTAATCTATAAATCGTCATTTTTTCCAACACAATCGGTTAAAAAGCATACAATTGTATGTGAACGTTTGTACAAAAACCATCGTGTTAAATCAGTTCTTATACCTGACTGACAACTCCGATCTTTAGCTTTTTTTTTACTTTGTAAAATAAAAAGATTAGTTCTTACTATCAAAGAAATTAAATATGCAAGAGAAATAGGTCGAAAAGATTAATAATAATTTATTTATTCCTAAGTTATAAATCTTAACTACATCACTTTCTAAACCAAGAAAATAGATAATCTTCCTGCATTATTCCGTACTTAGATTTATTTTTCATGAAAATAGTCGAATCTATGATTTTCGTTCAAATCCATAAGGGACGCTTGTTTTGTATAGATGATTTATGATCTTATTTTCAACTAAAATACTAGTATAAAAAAAGTATTTCTTCCGATAAACGTGGAAGGAATAGACATTTAAACAGTTAGCCATAACATACGCATACTGACTTGCATTATTTTCATGGATTGAATGGCTACATCTTTGTGTGTGAAGTGAATTTCTTTTTAAAAAATTACAATGCGCTCAATTATGAATTTTCTAACATAACTTTTATGGATAGTGGAGTCGGATATTGGAAGAAAATATTATCATAACGACAACTCGATTATTGATATAATTATTATGGTTTCACAGAAGTTTCTACAGAGTCAGCCATGCTGTAGCAGAGACTGTTGTAGGTCGTATTTTTTAAAAAAACCTAACAATACCTTTACTTTATATTGATAGACATATTCTATTAGAACATTTTTCTAAAATTTAGAGCCTTTGGAAATGTGATAATGCTATGAGCATCAAATATATTCAAAATATCAAAAATCCTTTGGTAGTTAGTTATTGCGGTATATTTTAATAGAGGCATAATTTATACTGTACTCCTAAATTTACGGCATATCACTTTGTTTATGTTATTATATTCACAGAGACTATTAATCTAACCAACTTTTATTTACGAAAAATTAAAAACTGAAATACTCTATTTTATTGCCGATTGTTCGCAAAGACACTTGGAGTTGTTTTTTTCTTTTATTTTTTCTTTTCTGTTTTCTTTTTCGGTTCTTAAGAAATGCTAAAGAATCTGTACAAAACAAGTCACGAATTAACTAAATAGCCACCATTTCACTAAATACTTAACACTCAGTATACAATTTTCAGAAATGTCATGATTAACAACGGTTCTAGTCATTTTATACAAGATTTCGCATGATTTAACAAATTTAAAACATTTTTTTTAATTTTTACTAAATTCTAAACACTCAGTATACACTTTTAAGAAAATAGGACGATTTGCGACTGTTTTAGTCATTTTTTACAAAGTTTCACAGGGCTTAATAACGTTAAAACATTTTTTTTTAATTTTTTACTAAATTCTAAACACTCAGTATACAATTTTCAGAAATGCCATGATTAAGAACGGTTCTGGTCATTTTATACAAGATTTCACATGATTTAACAAATTTAAAACATTTTTTTTTTAATTTTTACTAAATTCTAAACACTCCGTATACACTTTTAAGAAAATAGGACGATTTGCGACTGTTTTAGTCATTTTTTACAAAGTTTCACAGGGCTTAATAACGTTAAAACATTTTTTTTAATTTTTTACTAAATTCTAAACACTCAGTATACAATTTTCAGAAATGCCATGATTAAGAACGGTTCTAGTCATTTTATACAAGATTTCACATGATTTAACAAATTTAAAACATTTTTTTTAATTTTTACTAAATTCTAAACACTCAGTATACACTTTTAAGAAAATAGGACGATTTGCGACTGTTTTAGTCATTTTTTACAAAGTTTCACAGGGCTTAATAACGTTAAAACATTTTTTTTTAATTTTTTACTAAATTCTAAACACTCAGTATACAATTTTCAGAAATGACATGATTAAGAACGGTTCTAGTCATTTTATACAAGATTTCACATGATTTAACAAATTTAAAACATTTTTTTTAATTTTTACTAAATTCTAAACACTCAGTATATCATTTTCAGAAAATAATACAATTCTGTACAGTTTTAGTCATTTTTACAAAGTTTCACAGGGCTTAATAACGTTAAAACATTTTTTTAATTTTTTACTAAATTCTAAACACTCAGTATACAAGTTTCAGAAATGACAGGATTTAGAACAGTTTTTACAGATATTTACAAAGTCTTAATAACATTAAAATATTTTTTTTCTAATTATAATTGCTATTTTCATCTTTTTTATTCCTTAATTATCTAACATAATGTATACAATTTCAAGAAATAGTAGATTTTTAATCCATGTACAAATTCAAGAATCTAGAATACAATTAAATGTAGGCTTTTTTTAATTGGCATCTCAGGCAAATTATTTCCCCCAAAATTATCTAAAAAAGATATACCAAAAACATTCTAAAGCGGTTTTTTACCTCTATAAGCATGCAGGCCGATCCGACCCTTGTCGGTTTTATTACCCGCATAAATTAACACAGTAGAGAGATATTGACAGAGCCGCCTCACGAAAGCACCCGGGTTAGCTCATAAACAGCACCACCGAACCACCCGGGTTAGATCATAAAACGCACCACCGAACCACTTGGGTTAGATCATAAAACGCACCACCAGCACCACTGGTCTCGTAAAACAGCACCACCAGCACCACTGGTCTCGTAAAACAGCACCACCAGCACCACTGGTCTCGTAAAACAGCACCACCGAACCACCCGGGTTAGGTCATAAAACGCACCACCGAACCGCCCGGGTTAGATCATAAAACAGCACCACCAGCACCACTGATCTCGTAAAACAGCACCACCAGCATCACTGGTCTCGTAAAACAGCACCACCGAACCACCCGGGTTAGGTCATAAAACGCACCACCGAACCACCCGGGTTAGATCATAAAACGCACCACCGAACCACCCGGGTTAGATCATAAAACGCACCACCGAACCACCCGGGTTAGGTCATAAAACGCACCACCGAACCACCCGGGTTAGTTGCACCACCAGCACCACCAGCACCACCTGGTCTCGCTCTGTCCGTTTTCCTCTACTCTCCTCAAGAACTTTTATAAAACAGTCTTGTTAGTATTTTATTTTCAACCACTTTTATACGATTCACTGCAATAGCAACCCCAATCTAACTTCATATAAAATCGCAAATTATGCTTTAATCGATATCAATTCGATCTAAAATAAGCAATTTATTTAATTATTATTATTAAACAGCTGTTTTGTGATATTAGATTTATTAAAGGGCCAATTAGATTTATACACATATGGCCATTTTAGAGTCGATATTAAAGAAGTCATATTATCCATTTTTTATTTCACGGCATAATTTTACTTTATGCAGTTATTATTCATAACCAAAAAGATTTCTTTTACCTCAGTCACAATTCACACATTTTTTTTAAATATTTTATAATAGTAATAAAATGATCAATAAGCAAAGGCGCATGAAAAATTAACGTAAAAATTGTTGTTTGGGAAACACGTTTTCTAATATGGCTGGCTGCTAACCTGGGCGGACGCCACATCCATTGGTTGATCAACACAACTCAGTGTCCTGTTAGACTTCAAAGCAAGCATCCACGTGACTAAAACAATAATAGCACGTGTTTTGATCTGGCATGTGTGTCAGGCAAAGTGGTGATATTTTTGGGACGCGCGCCCGGTAACACAGGTTACAATTATTTTAAAGGTACAGTAAAAGTAACGTGAATTTCGCAGTTAAATAGACTAAATTCTTTGTGTTTGGTTGAGCGTCTTTCAAATAACCCTTGTGATATTCAGACGGCAATAAAGCTGTAATTAGTTCGAGTTCTGATTCATTCTCTACGGTAGCAACCAATAAAATCCTAACGGTATCTCGGTGCAGCGCTTTAGGGTTGTTAAGATTATGTGTTTGTGTTTAACAATGTAAATATTGTATTATTGTAAGGGTGGTCAAAAGTGGAACAATGAAAAGACATTGCAAAATAAGTTGTGTTTAATTGGGCTGGCAAAAATAAAACCATTCAACATTATACTGTGGGCGATATAGCGTCTATGTGAGGCCAGGGCGAACAACAATTGTAAAATTTGATTCGCCAAAAAATCTAAATACCCGAAGTGTTTCGATACTTAAATAGAATAATATAATACGATGGTGATTTGAAAGCTACATGGAGGAAACTATATTATATAACTACAAGAAAATAAAAACAGAACAATTTTGCTATTTCCGACTGCTTTTACAGGAATAATGGCTTCTTAAAAAAGTTGGATACATTTAAAAGAGCTTTTACATCTTTTATACATATCCTATGTACCAAATCTCCCTCACAGAGTAACCTTTATAAA
The DNA here is from genome assembly GCA_963920685.1 of Polydrusus tereticollis. Lineage (NCBI taxonomy): Eukaryota > Metazoa > Arthropoda > Insecta > Coleoptera > Curculionidae > Polydrusus > Polydrusus tereticollis. The sequence continues at coordinate 13,225,454 of OY987333.1, forward strand.
ACAGTTTTATTAGTATGTTCACAATTGCTTAAGGTGCTGTAATTGTTTCGTACGAAATTTCTTTGGAAATTATTTAGTTAGTTCTCTATTACTTTAGCTGTACAGTATAAGCATTTTATTGATGCATATAATTATGATTTAATATTTTTACTGGTACACTAATACGACGGTTAAAAGAGAAAATATAAAGTAATTTTGCTTCATTGAGTGGTGCCCATTTTACACTTATAAAGGGTGATTTTTTAAGAGTGTCCGAACTTCTATCCGTGAAGGCTGTGAAATGAACTGTCGCTTTTCGCGGTGGAGTGTCAGAATTATTCAGTATAGTCTGGCAAATCATTATGGAAAGAATAACACCAGAGCAACGCTTGAAAATTGTCCAAATTTATTATCAAAACCAGTGTTCTGTGCGCCAAACTTATCGAGCACTTCGTGAATCTATGGTGCCCATAATCGCCCAACCGAACGATGTATTCGCCGAATTATAGACAAATTTCGAACGCAATTTACATTACTCAATATTAAAACAAAAACCAGACAAAAATCTGTGCGTTCCCAAGAAAATATCGCCGCTGTAGCTGCCAGTGTTGATGAAGACCCAAATTTGTCAATTCGTAGACGTTCGCAAGAAGTTGGGCTTTGTTATTCGACTATACGTGGACAATATTGACTAAAAATCTTGGTCTGGTGCCTTACAAGATCCAGCTTACCCAAGAACTTAAGCCGCAAGATCATCGTTTGCGTCGTACGTTCGCTGAATGGTCTCTTAGTCAATTGAAACTTGATCCAGAATTTAACCGCAAAATTTTGTTCAGCGACGAAGCTTATTTTTGGTTAAACGGTTACGTCAATAAAGAGAATTGCAGAATTTGGAGTGAAAATAATCCCAAAATGATTCAACAATTGCCGTTGCATCCAGAGAAATGCACGTTGTGGTGTGGATTATACGCCGGTGGCATTATTGGGCCGTATTTTTTTAAAAATGAAGCTGGAAACCGCGTGAGAGTTAATGGGGATTGTTACAGAGCGATGATTAATGACTATTTAATTCCAAATTTGAATGGTATTGATTTGGAGGGGATGTGTTTCCAACAGGATGGAGCCACATGTCATACAGCCAACGCAACACTGGATTTATTGAGGGAAGAATTCGGTGAGAAAATTATTTCGAGGAATGGACCTGTCAACTGGCCCCCAAGGTCGTGTTATTTAACGCCATTAGATTATTTTCTGTGGGGTTACGTTAAATCATTGGTCTATGCCGATAAACCGGCAAGTATTGACGCATTAGAACACAACATAACGCAGACATAAGTCCCCAATTGCTTGAAAAAGTGGTCGGAAATTGGATTGACAGAATGCGCTTTGTCAGAAGAAGCCGCGGCGGACATTTGACCCAAATTATTTTCAAACATTAATGCCATTAAATGTTATTTCACATAAAACCAATAGTTTAGAGATATCTAATATGGTTGTTGTCTAATTTAAATTTAAAGTTCAGACACTCTTAAAAAAATCACCCTTTAGAATACCCCTACTGGTTGTAAGAAATGCTGCTTGGGTTGTTTTCGCAGAAGCAAGATTTTGATCACATCTCGCTCGACGAACAGCTTTCAATACCTGAACTTCAGAGATTTTTGTCACAGTAGGTATACGATTAAATATCTTAAGCGAAAATATCACCCCCTACTAAACATAAAATAAACATACGGTAAAAACGCTAGCCAACCAAATTTCAGGAAAGTTAACTTGGATAAAATTTCTAATTTAAACTTGTAAGTTCGTTGTTTTACCTCAAAAAGCATTTATCAGCTTATCGGGAGCTTCTTACCTTAAAACGAAAGATATGAAAACCTTTGCTTATTTTACGTTAACTATTAATTTCCTTGCCCCTGTAAAAATAACAAACTCGCGGATAACTTTTGCTCATCTAAATGAAAAATAAATAGCTACAGGTATCATTGAAATACTACAAGTGGTGGTAAATAAAATAGCAAAACAGCCTGGTTCTTTTATATTTCTATAGCTTTTAACAAATATTTTAATTACTTATTTGTTTAAATATAATTTTCTTCACTTATTATACTTAATGGTTAACAGCACATCGAAGGGTGATTAATCGTAAACGGCAATAAACTATTGGTGTGACAATAATAGGTACCTGGTCTTAAATTACAAAGTAGAGTATTGTGGGTCTACTATAAAAATGGCGAATAATTATTCCCCAGTAATTTGTAAGGGTGTTGACGTAAAAGTAAAGCCAATAGTTTTAAATGTACATGACACACTTGTACACCAAACACTCTCTACTACTGTTTGAACAACATTCTAAATTAAGAGCCTTCAAAAATAGTGCGAGAAAATAAGTCAAGGTTTAAAAATGTGTAATTGACGAAATGGCTAAAAAAAAGCATGGTGTTGGGGAAACCTGTATCAACACGTCAAAGAGAATAGGTTGGTAAATGTTGTGTGCGTGCGATTTCAATATCTGCTATTTTTGTTTGTAAATTACATAAGGGTTATAAACGCAGTGATTGACATTCAGCCACGTAACGTGTTAAAAGCACAAGGTGTACCTGTGTTATTGAAATATTCATTAACAATTATGACGAGAGAAAATTGGCAAGAAGCTATAAAATATGCAATTAAAGAGGAAAAAAAGTGCACTTAGACAACATTATGGAAGAAACGGTAGAACCACGTATATTTCAGTTAACTTCGTAGACGAATTCTTCGAATTTAGTGATGGTGAAGACACCTTTTTAGACCTTTTATTTGTCAATGTGATAATATGTACAGGCAATAGGAAACACCGTATAATTTAGTAGTTTAGTTATAATTAATTGTACAATTCTAAATCCAAAAATATTAGAATAGCCCAAGAAAACGTATAAGCATGTGGAGTCCCTGATATTAGATTTATAAAATATTATATCTTTGGTAGTGGCCCAATAAGAATATCAGAAAAGGACAGAAACTAATCTTATCGTGGATTAACAGATGTGGAGGCTTAATTTTGTTTCTCCATTTAATATTGAAATTATATTGCAGCATCTACTATTTTCTTTGCTATAATTGGATGTATTATATCCTTAAGACTTATGAAGTCATTACTTTCATATAACAATTATCTTTTTAACTGGCTAATAAGGTAGAAAGCAAATAAACATAAAATTGTGAAATTAAAATGGCTGTTTTATGTAAAAATTAAATACAGCACAGCTTACCATACTTTAAACAGGAGCTGGCATTACTGCCAGTGGCGGAAGAGGCGAAATCTTTTGGAGGGCGCTCATAGGCGTACCAATAATTCTTTCCTAGGGGGTTAGGAAAATGTAGTACCGCAAGCGAAATGTTTTTGAGACCCCTCCCAAATTTTATTCCTGGGGTGGCTCAGGAGAATTTTAGGAGGGGGGGGGGCTGCCCCCTTCCCCTCCATTCAAAGAAGAGAAAAGGGTTAAGAAATAATATTCACTTGACATAAAGTGATAAATTGTAAAAATTTAATTTTACTGGGGGGTTTATTTTAAATTTGTTTATAAGAATATTTTCTTAATTCTTTGGAAATAAGTGTGATGATAAGTGTCTTAATTTTTGATTTTATTTTGTATGTTACAGTTATCAGTTCTGTTAAAAAGTAAAAATGAACCCACTATTATGAAGACGGGTGGGCCACGAACAGCACATCCCTTAAACCCCGGTGGCTACGCCACTGATAAGTGCACCAAATTTACCACAATTTTAATAGTTGCATTTGATTTAATTAAGATAAGGAATTGTACTTGATCAATTTAATTATATTTTGATCTTACAAGCCTCAAAATAAAACTTACAAAAGTCACGCAATCCCTTGATTTAAAAACCGTTCACGTTTGTATTCAGTCTAAAAAAAGCCCATTATTTTCGACCTGCACTGGTAACATTCCTCATCAATTCCACAACTAACTTCGGGCGGATCTTTTTTGTGCTTCCTAATTTATTGAGGGTCGGAAAGCAGGTCTCTTCGTGCCGTAAAAGTAGTCTATAGCTGAGGAGGGAGGACGCCGAAAAGAAATTTTACCTGACTCGAAGACGGCGTATCTTTTTATAGATTCTGGTCGAAGGCCGATGAACTATATTTCAAGAGAAATAAAAGAAGACGCATATGGGTGTAAGGGTCCTCAGTTAGGACTATGTAAAAGCACGAGAATAAATATATTTTTAGTCTTGTGGTATAAGGATGTAATTAATCATTGGTGTAGCGAAGGAGGAGAAGAAAGGGTTAGATTTTATTTACTTGTTGCCAATTAAGAAATTGTTTTTTGTAAAGTGTGTATTGACATCCGAAGGGGCGAAAATTTTGACAAAAAGCAATTATCAATAACTTTTTGACTAACGTACCGACTTCAAGAAAAAGAACCCAAATTGGAGCTTAAGGCATTCTGTTTATTCTCCAATTTTCGATGTTAATAATACCTATAGATACAGGAATTTTCGGTTATAAATCAGGTGTAACGAAACAGTGTTTTTGTATCATACCTTTGAAACTATTGAGGCATGAGAGAACGTTATGTTGAATCTCACGTGTTAAAGTTCGATCCTTTACCAACATTTTGTTTTTTTATTCACCTCGAAATCTTTTTCCTAAGAGGAAGCATAAAGCATAAAAAAATGTAAAATTCAAAAATTTTAAGATAAGTGTAAACTAAATAAACCCGATTTAAAACAACGCATTACTTCTTCGAGCTTCACTAAAGCTTATCCTACATATTACTATATTACTATGCTCTATGGCAGGGTTTCCAATTTTTTGGTCCTGGCCCGGTAATTTTTATGCTTCATCTTCGTGACCCACCAAAATAGTTTTGAACTCTCTTGGTGTATGGTAAAATAAAAACCCATTTAAATGTTCACTTATAAGTATGTATTATACCTACTATAATAATTATATTAAAATAAAAATTTCTAATAGTTATAAGATGACCCCCAATGTAGACCAAGTTTGTCAAAATCGTATCAGTCCGATTTTGTACAGCCCGAGCATTTGCAGCCAGTCTTGGGAGGCGATTTTGTATAGCTAGTTTTTCCGCACCCTGAGCATTTGATGGAGACAATGTTGTGACCCGGTATTTTATTATCGTAGCCCGGTACCGGGTCGCGACCCACCATTTGGGAAACGATGCTCTATGGGATTCAGGTCTGTACTTCTGGCTGGCCAACCTAGTAAAGCGCGAGAATATCCTCTAAAAGAATAGCAATACTGGCCCTATTGTTCTCTGGGTCTCCTATACACCCCTTGGCGTTTGGTATATAGGTACACTAAAAGGGACTAGCCAATCCGTTATACCTCAACCTACATGAGCTCGAGCAATTTGCAACCGATGCCTTTGATGATCCGCATCCAAGCAGGTACATGAGATGCTAAATTTTGTTGTAGCAATCTTCTTGGTATAATATCGGATGAAACAATGCCACCATAGGCATTTATCAATCTCCTAATCAACAGCATTTTCGTTAACAGAGAACTTAGAGCAGAAGAAAACGATTATCGCGGCATTTGTTGCTATGCGTCGTTCTTTCCCAGTAAGTATACCTTTGTATATTTATGCAATAATATGTGACCACTTAGTCGGTATTGCCAAATCATTCTTTTAAAATTCGTAATATTTGTCTTATTTAAAGGAAGATACAGTACTTCGAGAAATGCGAAGGAAGTTTGCGATATACCAAATGTTATAACCATTAGTACCTAAAGCAACAGCTTGAGCTGCTTCTTTAGTACCCATTGTCAATTTGTCAACTTAATTGGTAACAACAACAAAACAACAATATTTTATGGACATCTCCAGACAGATTACTAAGTCAATAAAACAAACAAAATGTTAGGATAGGATTAACCTTAACGTCTAACGTGAGACTAAACATAACCTTCTGTCACTGTTTTCTTTTCCTCTGTATAACGCCAAACTTCTATGCATTTTATAAACGTCGAAAATTATAGAATAAACAGAACATGAATTTTATCAAAATTTTCTTTGTCCGGTTAAATTTGCTGTCTAGTGTATTTGTCTATTCAAGGATTATTTACAATTTATGGTATCGTATAAAATGTCAAAAAGGCCGTATTTGACGCCGGAGAGACCATGTTTGACGCCAAGGAGAGAACAAGAGACAAAAATAATAAATGTTTGCTCTTTTTATTACAATATAAGAAACTCTTCAGCATGACAAATTTTGTGATTCATTATAGAAAGTGGCATTATTAAAATTCTTAAAATTAAAGTAAAAAGTTGGTAGGTTTTTAATATTTTGCCTGCATGTCAATTTTTAACCCTCTGGTACTAGTTTAATTTTTTTACCATTTTTTTTAGCCTGTTCATATCTCGAATATGCCAATATGGTTTTTATTTATGGTTTGTGTAATGGGAATGCTACAGCGTCTGTTGAAAAATATCGTGAACGATTTCCACATGAAAGAACACCGAGCAGAAAGGCTTTTATCAGAGTTTTCAACAAACTCTGCAAGACCGGAACGCTTCCAAGTGCTAATGTAACATCCAAACAAGCCATTCAACAGGATTTAGAAGAAATAGAAAATGTTCTAGCTTTAGTAGAAGAAGGTGCGACGACGAGCTCACGAAGAATAGGAATTCAGTTGGGGATTCCCCAAAAAAGAGTAATCAATACGCTTCACGAGCAAGGCTTATACCCGTACCACAGAATTAACAAGAATTCTTGTTAATTCTGTGCCCGTACCATGTACAGCGTGTACAGAATCTTTAACCTGGAGATTACGCCAAGCGTATGCAATTTCGTGAGTGGATAATTAATAATCGTCATCTTTTACCGCACATACTTTTTACTGACGAAGCTACATTCACCCGTGACGGCATCAATAATAATCGAAACTCCCATGTGTGGTCGGACGAAAATCCTCACGCAATAGTCGAAAGTAATTTTCAACACAGGTTTTCAGTAAACTTGTGGTGCGGCATGATCGATAATAATTTAATTGGCCCTTTTCTTTTGGAAAATCGCCTTGCAGGGGTTCACTACTTAAGATTTTTACAAAATGAATTGCAAGGACTACTGAAGGAGATTCCTTAAAACATCAGAAATGAAATGTGTTATCAACACGACGGAGCGCCTGCCCATTTCGATCGTCGGGTCAAGCAATATTTAGACCAAATGTTTTCAGGGGTTTGGATTGGTCACGGTGGTCCTATTAGTTGGCCTCCTAGATCGGCAGACCTTACGCCGTTGGACTGCAATTTATGGGGTTGGTTAAAAACTGAGGTTTACAAAGTAAAAGAAGACACTAGGAATGCATTAATTAGACGCATTAGAAATGCTGTACTCAATATTAAAGAAAGGCATGAATCAATTAGAAGATCCACGCGCGCCCTTCGTAAACGAAGCAGGAAATCAAATAAAACAACGACAGTCTACCTCCACAATATGTATTTAAATGTTTATGTTTATATCCTACATGTTTCGGACATAGAAATGTCCATCATCAGGGATACTAAAAGAAATTTACAGCGTGAGTTAAAAGTTTTAAGTAAATTGAGAGGACTTACCAGTAGTCGATTACGATAGCTCTATCTTGCATAAGGGACGATCAAAAGTTATGTTAAAATTGAAATTGTAGGTTCTAATGAATGTTCAAGACTGAATGAGATGTGATATTTGAAATTTTGGTCAAGGTATCTTTGAAGAAGAGGGTTCCCAGTCTGTAGCCACTGAGACAGGTGGTGAAGCAATTATGTCATTTGTAGCTATTTAGAGGAGATTAATTTAAGTGAAGTGCTCAAAGATGCTTCATCTCACCGTGTCTAGGGTGTGGACAACAAAATACTGGGTTAGACTTGAAAACACATTCTTAGGAGATAAACAATAAATGAAATGAGAATTATACTACTTTTAAGGTTGGAATTTATTAATTTGAAGCCAATGGGCAGGTGGTGAAGCAATTATGTAGGTTTGTAGCTAATTTGAGGAAAATAATGTAGATAGGTGCTCAAAGATGCTTCATCCAACCATGCCTGGAGTATTGGCTAACAAAATTTTTAGGTTAAAGGGGGGTAGAAAATGAACATAATTTTATGATTGAAAAAGAAGATTAAGAAAATTAAAACTGGATTCTCACCATCTCGACTAGAAGTGAAGTATTTATGTTGAAATTACATTGTATTAGCTAATTAGAGGATATTACAGCTCAAAGATACTTCACTTCACCATGCTGGCGTGCAGGAAATGGTTGGTTGTCAAATGGTCATGACAGCTTGAAAAGTTAAAAAGCAAAATACAGTGACAGTCGCATGCAAGAGAGGCACAGGGGTGTACGAGAAATTGATCAAAAAATCGATGCTTTTTGACTTTTCAAGCTGTCATGACCATTTGACAACCAACCATTTCCTGCACGCCAGCATGGTGAAGTGAAGTATCTTTGAGCTGTAATATCCTCTAATTAGCTAATACAATGTAATTTCAACATAAATACTTCACTTCTAGTCGAGATGGTGAGAATCCAGTTTTAATTTTCTTAATCTTCTTTTTCAATCATAAAATTATGTTCATTTTCTACCCCCCTTTAACCTAAAAAAATTTTGTTAGCCAATACTCCAGGCATGGTTGGATGAAGCATCTTTGAGCACCTATCTACATTATTTTCCTCTAATTAGCTACAAACCTACATAATTGCTTCACCACCTGCCCATTGGCTTCAAATTAATAAATTCCAACCTTAAAAGTAGTATAATTCTCATTTCATTTATTGTTTATCTCCTAAGAATGTGTTTTCAAGTCTAACCCAGTATTTTGTTGTCCACACCCTAGACACGGTGAGATGAAGCATCTTTGAGCACTTCACTTAAATTAATCTCCTCTAAATAGCTACAAATGACATAATTGCTTCACCACCTGTCTCAGTGGCTACAGACTGGGAACCCCCTTCTTCAAAGATACCTTGACCAAAATTTCAAATATCACATCTCATTCAGTCTTGAACATTCATTAGAACCTACAATTTCAATTTTAACATAACTTTTGATCGTCGCTTATGCAAGATAGAGCTATCGTAATCGACTACTGGTAAGTCCCCTCAATTTACTTAAAACTTTTAACTCACGCTGTAAATTTCTTTTAGTATCCCTGATGATGGACATTTCTATGTCCGAAACATGTAGGATATAAACATAAACATTTAAATACATATTGTGGAGGTAGACTGCCGTTGTTTTATTTGATCATATCAACTCCACTGTAATGGACTACTTCTTCAAGTTTGAAGCAGGAAATGTTTGGAAGTCAATGGCGGTATTTTTGAAAATTTACTAAACCAATGATTTATTTAAAACAATGTTAATGTTAGATATTTTGGTTTAATAATATTATTATTTTATTTAACGCTGTAACTTGAAAACAAATGAATATTGGATAACAACATTTGAGTTTTTTCTTATTATTTTGATGCATAGATTACATCCTTAGAGTTAGGCTCATTCCTCCCGACTCACCCTGTATATATGTATGTCTGTATATTGGTGACAACACTTTTCTTTAGGTTGTCATATTATTATGAATGAATCATTACAAAATAATTACCTACTTTAAAAACGGTTAAATTATTTAACTTCGGTGAAAATATATTGAAAAATAACCACATTTGCGAGGTTTATCTTGCAATAAACTTTTATTTATGACAGTCTATGTATAACATCATATGTAAAATATTGTTGTTAGTTCCAATACAAAACTACTGTCTACTTTTAAATTCATGATTTTATCAAAATAGAAATGGCACAGAGTCTGGGCCATAAAATATTTAATAAAGTTGTTAGGTCAGGTTAGGTTAGATTTGATTAAAAAGCTTAGTGGGGTTTATAATATGGGAATTAACTGGGAAATTGACAACAGCAAAGAACGACTTACGGTAATTTAGCAGTCATAGGCTAGAGGAATGGTACACGATTAAATAAATGTGTTCTTTAAATAAAGTCTGCGTACCGAAACGGTTATTTATTGTCGATCGATGGCAAAAACTTTCTAATATGATTGCTGTCAGTGATTTACGCGTTACTAACAAATTGGTTCATTCGGTTTACTTTTTGGGTTGCAGTGGTAAGATTAATTAACCATTGCCCACAGCTGCTTTATTTTTATTTATTCGATCCAAATTTGGTTGTGTAAAAAGTTTAACCATGCTATATAAATACCTACTTATTTGTTACGTTTTAATTTTCGACACAAATTACTGTTCAGGAAAATTTAATTACTTTTAGGCAGGCAAAGTTACTTCAGTTTAACATAGGCGATGGAAAAATCGCCATATATAAAAATTTACTGGCAGAATTTAGATATAGCTACGCTGCTACTCGATGCAGCAGCAGATATTGTTTCACAAAAATGTAAAACCGTATACAAGGATGTCCGGGAGCGTACGAATAACCCTAATTTGTACTAGAAAAAGTGCCCCTTAACGGTACAGAGCCCCAGAGGGGTACCCAGCGATTTAGTTTTTAGCCTCTAACTTTTGAACCGACTTATATAATTTAATGAAACTCTAATATTTTATACAGGCAATAAAGAATTATTAAACCATACTATAGTAGATGTTTTACATCGTCAGGGAAGTCAGAAACGGACTCGCCACCACACTCGTTGGGCCAAAATTTTGACAGGTGTCTTTGTACAGAGCTGAAAACTAATTTTTTAAATACTCTTTAAAACAGGATATTTGTTTCGATAAAATCGTAGAGGCTTTTTTCTTTGACACTTTTTGCACTATCTCTGAAAATAAATTGGTGGGGGGTATTCAAACGTTTCCGTAAATACCATTCTGTATCTTCGAAACGGCTAAGCCGATTTGAACAAACTTGGGCTCGTTAAAAGGAGCTATTCTTGGGCTACAAACACCATTATATTTGAAGTTTTGTAAGTTTTACATATCGCCGCTAGAAGGCTTTTTTCGACATTCCAACAGAAATGGTTAATTTTCTCAACAAAATAAAATGCATTAGTATGATTTTTTTTTCATGAAAAAGTAGCTAAATGATGCCTAAACTAGCTCGCGAAAACCGCATCTCGATATCTTGTTCCTAACCCAAAATATCGGCAATAGAAAATTTTATACGAAAATCCCTTGAATTTTCATTTTATTGTAACTATATTTTTCTGGAATTCTTTCTATTATGTAAGTTGTGGCCCTAAAAAGGACCGATTTATAAAAGGAAGATTTTTAATGCCCCCGCAAAAAAGACAATAGAAGCAGGCCATGGAAACAAACAAATACCTAATCAAAACATAAATAATCCAAATTGTCAATAATTGTCAAAGTTTTGCGTTACTTTGAGTAATTTTTGTGTTTACAAAATGCATTTTACGAATGATGAAGCTGTTGATATGCTTGCGGTTTATTTTGAATGTCTTCAGAATGCCGCAGTAGCTAAAAGAGTTTATGCCGCTCGATATCCAAATCGGCGTCCTTGCGATGTGAGAGTTTTCCCCCGATTAGTGGCGAGTTTACGAGCCAATGGTTGTTTTCGGCCTAAGTTTCAACGGCAAAGAATTGGAAGAACACAAGAAAATATTAACTACGTACTGGGGTATATTAAAGGAAATCCTCATGTTGGCACAAGAGCATTATCCCTTGAGTTGGACATATCACGAACAACGGTTCAAAATATTTTGAGGGACCATAGGTAAGTTCTAATGGCCATCAAAGTTATAGGTATTCGTTTAAACTTTTTTTAATTACACATAAAACAATAGCTTGCGATAAATTCAGGGTGGACCTACCTAAAGAATGCTCATTATTTGGATCCTTTAATGTAAACACAATAGATTTTAAGGGATAGTGTTTAAATTGTTCTTGATACCCCCCCGGTAAGCATTTTACATATTTGATGAATATTTATTACTTAGCGCCATTTAAAGATAGGCGACTAAAACTTAAAAGTACAGAAAAGTATTTTCTTGGGAACAATAAAGCTTTCCAAAACAAAAAAAAATTAAGGGTTAAATCGTAAAAATACAGTTTTTTAGGGTGTTCACCAACTGCGATGAGCTTAGCGACACGAAATCCTTTGCACCTTACTCCTCCCGAGATTTTAACAGTCATAAAACACCGTTTTAAAGTTCCATTTAAAGTACTGAGGGTGGATCCGGACAGAATGATTTAGAGGTTTATAAAAAGTTTTCTTTTTACCCTTTCGAATAAATTATGTAGTTGGGACACGCCATAGTCAGGTAAAAAGTTCAGTTAATTTGATTTGGTTTTTACGAGTTTGTTTAGCGCCCACCCAGCTTAAAAACGGCTTTCAAGAGAATTAGGCTTTTAAAAAATAATGAAATGGACCGCTACGTCGCTAGCATTTTTAGTATACAGGGCTTAATTGGTGGCTAAAAGTGCAGAATGTGATTTTTTGGCATATTTTAAGAGTTATAGGGTTCATAAAAATACAGGGTATCAAGAAGGCCTGGAAAGTTTCAAATACTATAACTATACGGGTGAGTCAAAAAGCAAGTCAGTCAACTTTTTTATTTAAGACACGCTCTATATTTTTAATATGTTATTAACTATACTCCGATACCAAAATAATTGGCAGTGACTCATTTTTACCGGGGTGTGCAAGACGTAAGGGCAACGCCAATTTCAGAGGCGTGTCATTTTAAACAATAGTAAGTCAAAAAATATATGAATTTTTTGTTTTTTTCTGAAGGAGCTTTCAATCCAGTGGACAGTTCATTGATAAAGTCGTTACGTGCATCTTTAATGTTGGGATCTTGCCAAATGTAATTCAAAGTATGTCCTTCATTAAACCATGTCTCGTCCGTAAAGTAAATTATTTTCACTGCAAAGCGATATTGTTGTATTTCTTCTAAATACTTTCTACGCCACAATACGATTTCTTCCTTTTCCACCAAAAGACTTTTGCGATTTCGTTTTAAGAATCGAAAATTCAATTCTCGTAGTGTACGCATTGGAACTCTTCGTGAAATTTCTTGCATATTTTCATCCCTTTCAATTTAGGCAGAAATTGTTTTTAAATTCGGAAGTTCACTCCGAAAAAAAAAATGCATGCACTTTCCGACGAATGACTAACATTGCTTGGTGATCAATAAAAATCTTTTTTCGTCCTCTTGTTTCCTTCTGATCGAACACTTTAGTATTCCTATTGTCCTTGATAGTTCCATAAACAGTACCGCAAGATGTCTTAGTCAATGTGGCACAAAGTTCTGCTGCATTAGTGAATGATATTCCACTGTATGTACTTAAAATTCCCTCATATACATTTTTTACCATTGTACGCTCCCCAGGTTTTAAATAATGTCGTTTTGTAACTTGTTGGTTACTATCACTTGAAGAACTCGCCTACATTATAATATTTACTGTTTTGAATAACCACCAAAATAATAAAACTGAATTGCTAATATCCTCTTGATTGAGACTTGTCTACGACACTGAACGTTGGTTAGAGGCGATCAGAAAGCGTGCGAGCGCCTTTAGACATGGGTTTTTCCTACCTGCGTTGCCAAATTAAGTAAAACAGGTACCGTAGGGTGAAAAGGCCATTAATAACATGCCGATGTTGGTACATTTTATGAGAATTTAAATGAAATATTTTAAAACCTGGCTACATGTAATCACTTATTAATGCACAACCTTTTCAAGCGGTTTTGAATGCTTTTATTTCAGTTAAAAGTGTGTGAATCGATGTTAATTATTTTCTCCGCACACCGTCAATGGTGATAAGAACAGTTTTGCCAATTAGGATCGTAGTATAGCCATTTTAAAGGCAAATTAAATGATGCTTCCAACCAAATTGGTGGACAGAAAGAAGAGATGAAATTGAGTGTCCTTCTAGAACCCGGACCTAGCCCCTATCAATTTTTATTTATGGGGTGACCCAAATAAAAAAACAAACCCCTTTATAGTGAAGATCTAAAAGATGTCTGTCTTAATGACATGCCGATGTTGGTACATTTTATGAGAATTTAAATGAAATATTTTAAAACCTGGCAACATGTAACGACTTATTAATGCACAATCTTTTCAAGCGGTTTGGAATGATTTTATTTCAGTTAAAAGTGTGTGAATCGATGTTAATTATTTTCTCCGCTCACCGTCAATGGTGATAAGAACAGTTTTGCCACTTATTTTGGGATCGTAGCATAGCCATTTTAAAGGCAAATTAAATGATGCTTCCAACCAAATAGGTGGACAGAAAGAAGAGATGAAATTGAGTGGCCTTCTAGAACCCGGACCTAGCCCCTATCGATTTTTATTTATGGGGTGACTTAAATATAAAAACAAACCCCTTTATAGTGAGGATCTAAAGGATGTCTGTCTGTCTCATATGAATTTAAGGGAAGAGATACATTGTAAATACCTTCAAAAACAGATTTTAATCAGTGCTAAAGTATTTTGTTATAGTTTTAATATTTTCATAATGTCATCAATCTCTCGAAAAAATGACATGTGTTTACTTATATTTCAATCAACATTAAACTTAAAAATAAATTTTCACGATAGGTAACTTTCTGAATCCAACTCATACCAATTTTAAATATAACAAAGTGAAAGGTATATTATAGCCATATCTTGTTCGCTCTCATATTGGTTCCCCCTTAAAATTCTATTATTGGTCCCTCACGCTTAGAATAAAATGCAGTTTCACTAGTTCTGTCTCTCTTAAGCATCTTTTGTTTGTATTATTTAGTTTTCTATTGGGACTAGCCAAGAAAAAGTGGAGAAAGGAAATATCTGCCTACAGTATGTGACCGCGAGATAAAACAACCTGTGAAGATTGTTTTAATTCATTTAATATATATATTAGATTAGAGTACCTACTGCAAGAACTTTGTTTGGCAACCATAATTGGATAGGTATGACAAAATAGATGAAAGTAAAACTAACAACGTGCATGCAGAACTCCAATAAATACAAAAATACCATAGCATAATGAAACATTTAAGCACGATTTTCTTAATCACATAACCTTTAGCAAAATACCATGTGCAGTGATTATACTGCAGGTTTTCCCCAGTGCCAAGCCCTTTTCCTGGTAACAGAATAATAAAATGAGCTTCCTTGAAGATTGTTTTAAATTAATGAATAAGTTATATACAGGGTTGCTAATTAATCCACCTACTATTTTAAATCCATAACTACCATCGAACAAAAGTTGTCCCTAAAAACATTATAACATTTATAAGGAAATCTCAGATCTAAAAAAACTTTTTGCGACAAACAAGACAACTTAGAGATACATATATTATCCGTCTATTATCTTACAAACTCATTATAAATGATAAACCCTTACCGTCATAATAACCTATTGACTGAGGTGTAAAATTCGGCCACCTGATCTGGGGACTCCAGGTACGGATCTATTTTCTCAGTAATCCTCTTAAAATAATTAGGGTAAAATAAAATAGGTTTATTTTAGTTATTTAAATATGCTGATTTGTGGTTTTAAAATTCAGTTAGATGTTTGTATTGGTTAAGACAAGAAGCTATTTGTTGCCAATTAAACGTGATATGTAAGAAAGTTTCGTCCGTGGGAAGAAACCAGTACGCCAAGTGGATCTACGGGTCGTGATAAAAACCAATTAAAGCGTGATATTTTATCAGTTGACGCAAAAAAAATAATCTTCGACGTCAAAATTTGGTGCAGTGAAAGAAACGGCAGCTTTGACACGCAGGCCAGTGAGCACAGAGTGGTTTGTTGTAAATAAACCTATAGTGGAGCGAAGAAAGAGGAAAGACTCTTTTACTTTTAAGAAACTGGACGCGACGAATGTCGATATAATTCGTAGAAAAATATATGCCATGTACAGGGAACAAGTGATCCCCACTTTAAAAACCCTATTGCAAAGAATAAAAAAAGATAAAACACAGGAATAGAGTGTTGTCGTGAGACTACAAGGAAATGTATTTTAAGAAACGGTTTTAAAATGAAAAAAAATAACAAACGATAAATAATTATGGAATCGGCCCGGTTAAAAAGATGGAGGATGGAATACCTAATTGCAGTCCATGGATATAGACAGGATGGAAGGGATATTATTTATTCGGACGAGACGTGGTATGACACACGAAGTTCCAGATAAAGGTTGGGCAGAGTTATCGGGTCAATGCAGAAACGAGGCTCCATCAAATAAAGGTAAGCGTAATTATTATCTTAAAGCAGCGCAACCGTTTATTCTCTCAGCAACGAGTGCGTCCCTGCTTTCATTCGATCATCCGCTGAGTCTTATCGGCATTAGGAATTAGCATTTATAATGAGTTTGTAAGATAGATAGACGGACTTTACCTATATATTTTAATTTCTTCACCTGGCAACAAAATGAAAAATAAAAAATCAACAATCTAATGTCCTAACAATTTTTAATTTAATTTTATTTTATTTTATTTTTAACAAGTGAATAGTGACCACTTGGTGAGTACATGATTAATAATATTATTACAAATATAATTAATAAAGAAACAAAAAGCCTTATTGCTATCTATTAGTTCCTAAAATTTAGAAATTTTTCTCTTTTCAGATGCATTCCCATTTTATTTGAAATGACATAGTCTCATTTTGACAACCCCTTTTTTAGAATAACAAGTTCATTTAATTTCATTAACAAATATTCAATCCACCATAACATTCCCCTCGCTAATTTAGTTTCACTGAAAAGAGAATGAATTGATATGTTACAATTCTTCTTTTTCAACACGTTTTTACTTCAACATTGCTTAAATCACTCGACTATGATTACGGTCCTTAATTCTACTTGCGTATAAATCAACCCCTACCTTCACATGGAGATACATCGTTCTTATACTAAACTCCTGTCGATTACAAAGGTTGCATAATCTGCATTATATTGTATTGTATTATTGAATAACCTCTCTGCTCCCCCAACTGTTTTAACTCCTTTTCATATAAAAATCTCTTAAATGGTTAGTTGCTGAGAATAACTTTCTCTAAAGTCGAAACTAGTACAACACATGCATTAAGAAAGTTAATTTAATTCATCGTCATTTTATGTATTTTTATAACCTTTGTTTTCTACCCTAGAGGGGCAAATAAAGTTATTTGGTGGTAAAGACAGACCTTTATTTCTATTTACAATCTCGCCACAGAATATGGACTACTTCTCAAATATATATTTTTTGTTTAGATGTATATAATTGTACCAGAAAATAATCATACTCTGGTGCCACAGTAACTAAGACATGTTATTATTAAGTATGGTAATTTATTACCCAGGACTTCCTTTTTATAAAGCTTTACCTGCAGAATTGTCGTAAAATTTATTGCTTTTAAACGCAATTGATTGTATTATGGCGCGGTTACGTAATAGTCGCTAGAAAAGGTGTAATAATAATAATTATTATTAATTTAAATATGTCAACAATTCTTAACAGGTGATTGGAATAATTAATTTTTAATAAATATTGCGTGTGTGTTTTTTTTAGCTATGTATGTCAGTAAGGTTGGTTTTGTAAATATACCTTGTACAATATGTTTAAAGGCTTTTGGCCATGTATTTTATACTATATATAGGTCCTGCATCTCACCTACCGCCTTCCATATAGGTCAGTTATTAATTAAGTTGAGATTTTGATACTTTGCATATTTTTGATTATACAGGGTGCTAAATATTGTTGATTTTGTTGCTTACTTAGAAGCCTCTTATGGTTACCTACATACCCCTAAAATTGTATTGAAATCGGTTCAGTGATATCACCGAAAAAATAGAAAGACTAAGAAATAGTATATTATTAACCAAGGTTTAGACAGCCATCATCATTGCCCGAGCGGCAAGTTTAAATCACGAGGAGCGGAGCGACGAGGGATTTAAGACGCGAGGGCTATAAGCTGTCTAAACCGTGGTTAATATAATATTTTTTCCACTACTACAAACTTTTATAAGACATTTATCTTTATAGCATTAATAATTATAAAAAAACTATAGGTAGGTATAAGTATATTTTTTAATCAAGTTACCTGCGCTTTGGAATTGGCAAAATATTTTGTTGTTTTGTCAGGTGGCTTTGTTAATGTCAATTTTTGTTCATTTATGTCATCAGATTTCACGAGTTTCCCGTTTTGTTTAAAAATGAGCGAAGGAAATGTTAGTGATATTAATATTAATATTTGTTATTGATTATATCGATGTTTTACAATATCAAGCATCTCTAATAAACTAATATGTATTGATAACTATCTGGTTGCCTAACCACAAGAAATCACCTTTCAGGTTATTCATGTTTATGAATTCATGTTGTAGAATCAAAAAATCAAGTTACCTGCGTTCAAATAGATTCTTGAAGATCGGTCAATAATGGATTTCAATGCCTTATTATTGACCATGGTCGATAATAACTTATAAGGTAGAGAAAAACGATTTCTAACGTTTATGATCGGTCAATAATGGCGATTTTATAGGTTAGTAGTGGAAAAAATCAATTTCGCAGCACTGCCACTGGTTAAAAAAATTAATGGAAAATAAAAATAGACCCAGTTAATAAAACTATACAAGATACTTAATAAATATATAAAATATATACACATATAAATTCTTATATGTGTATGAGTACTAATGTTGAACCCTTAATAATAAGTTTAGGTGAAGATAGTGATAGTGACACAGAACTAAATTTCGAGTAAAGTATTTGTCAGTATTTCATTAAGCTTTATTGTACTTATTATGTCTTAAAATATTATTATTATAATAATTGATCTTCACTTTCATTTGGTTCAAAATGTCAGTTTAATTCAAAATGTTCCAGATCATGGTCACAAAGACTCTCGCAAATACACACGCTATTTCTGGATGCAGCAAAGGTATAGAATAATCAGACAATAGTTTAATGTCTCTTGGAACCAGCAGAGGCCTAATGTCACTAGTCATGGACAGTTTTCTTTTAATAAAAGCTACTGATATTCGACCTTGACTAAAAGATACATTTAAAATCACAAACAGAAACACAACCAGAAACTAACTAGAATCACGTCAAAATGTACTAGAACAAGAAGTTCAGAAAGAAGCAGAAGCTAATAGAAAATAAAACGAATAACAGTTAAAAAAATAAAGTATAGAGATTAAAGGAAAAAAAAAAGATTACGGTAAAAGGAAAAGAGAAGCTTAACCTTAAAAAGAATCCTCCTAATAACGAAGAATGAAGTCGACTCTTGCAGGCGGAGAAGGATGGATCAAATACAATAGTTGCACTCATTGGGCACACGAAGCGTGTTCCGGAGTAGAAAAATATGAATATATTGTTATACACTGGCAAAAAAGAACGTAAAGTTTAGGGCTTAATTGTGACAAGTTCTGCAAATAGTTTTTTACTCTTATTCAACAATAATGTTAGTTTATGTTTATTTTTTATCCTAATCTATAAATAAGCGTGGTATGCATAGTATGCATAGTATGCATACATGCATTGCATACCTTTAATGGCCTTTTCTATATATTATGGACCATTTTACCTTATATACTTTTTACAGACATTAAATAGTGAAAAATCATTCAACTAGAAACGGGTTAAATAACTTTCTCTACTGACGTTTTATAATAACCCCTTTTTGATTGTCGTTTTGACTTTTAGATAACCTCCTTTTAGGCTCAGCGTGCCTAAAAGTTTTTTAAGCACGCTGTGCCTAAAAGTGATTATTTACAATTAAAAACTAAACACAGACTATAATTTTACCTATTCATTTTAAATAAACTCCTTAATTTTTTGGGGAACTAGGTTCACCATTGCCTCATTTTCAGAATTTTCAATGTCTGAGTTTTCTAAATCCATTTTTTACTTAATATTTACCGCAGTTTTTGACAAAAAAATTCTTTCGAATCACAGGTAATAAAGTGCTTGGTAAAATAAATTAAGTTTTTTATTATAAAACGCCCGTAGAAAAAATAGTGTATACCATTCGTTACGAAACAATGTCTTTTAGTCACTCTAACGTGTTGTCCAACTCGGCTTCGCCTCGTAGGACAATTTTCACGTCGCGTGCCTAAAAGACCGTTATATCGTACCTTGTTATATAAATACCTATTTAAAACCCAGATTTTTTAACTTTTCTCAAATATCGGCCATGCCAGCTTGTAGAGATCTTCATTTACGTCATTTCAGAGCTTATGGGGATCAATTTGCTCCGGTCTCCCCTAATCAAAAATATTTTCTTGAAATGCGCCCTAGGATACAAGTAAAGTCGAAATCCCGACTGAGCTAAAGAAGACGGGGCGGGGGGGTGAGATGAAGAACTCTGTATACCTACCTATATGTAATCGGATGATTAAAAGATTTTCAAACTGCACATTTTCTATTTTCTTTTAAAGTAATTAATAAACCTACCAAAGTGGAAAAGCGTTTCTTTTAGGTCTGTCCGGGCGAAAAAGTTTTTCCATATCAAAAGAGTGTTAATTTACATTTTAAATACTCTGGAAAGGCACAAATTCGAGAAATTGCTATTTATTGCCGGAAAACGGATTATCCTTTGTCCTAATTATTCCTGGAAAATTTAAGAGAGATGAGATTAAAGGAACTTAATTCGCGAAAAGATTTAGAACTGTTTTATTCCCTAAGAAAATTATTTATTTTTTACAGATAGAAATTAGCATTGCAACGTTATTCTAAGTGAATTAAAGCATACAGATTTTAGGATTGGTCAAAATGTTTTTTAGAGTTCAATTTAGTGTTTATCGAAACGGTAATATGTTAGAATTTTACGAAATTATTATAAGTTGAACCAAGTGGTTCAATGTATTAGTGCTCCTTAAATAGTCATTCATCAATCATACCTATTTACACCCACGGCTGGGTAAATGCCTCTCCTACAGTAATGTACAGGGTGTCCCATTTTCGACAATTTATAGGGTATATATATCTCCGCAATTGTTAGTGCTATCAAAAAAATAATATAGATGACATGTGCTCTTTTTTGGTAAAACTTCAAATGGTAAAATCAAAATTGGAAAATTCTCGCTCGTTTAAGAGATACGGAGGAAAATCGAAAAATTGACAATTTTAAAATTACCCTATATTTTCCCAGTTAAAAGAGATACAGAAAAATATTTTATACAAAAGTTTCTTTATAGTAATTTTTGAATAATCTGCCGTTTTCAGAATAAGTATACGGGCTCAGGTAAAAAAGTTATCGGACCTAACCTCATTTTCTTAAGTGGAACACCCTGTTTATTTTAATCTAAAAAGATAGCATTTTAAATTCTCTTTTCAAATATATAACACACCATGGATGATATTGGTTTCCTACGCGATTTATTTAAACTTTATAACTTTAAACCACAGTAGGTCATGAAACAAGAGCTAATATCCGAGAAACAACTATGTTGACATTCTAGTTGTTATTAACATTTAACGTCAATGTTATTTTTACATATTTGTTTAAGAAAATGACTTATGAACATTTTGAAAAATCTGATATATATCAGTTTATATTGAAAGTGGAAAAAACGAAGTCGGGCTCTTTCGGATTTAATCAAAATATATTTTGTTCGCTATCCGGAAAGACGGCAACCATTTAAGGACATATTCCGACGACTGGAACATAATTTAAAAACATACGGCTCCTTTACGATGCCGAGATCAAAAACTTATAATAAAGAAAACAAGGAAAATGAAGAAATAAGCGCCTTAGGATTTGTCGAGGTTAATAATCAGGTAATATATCCTGTGATAGCTTTGAATAGCAGTAGCTCAACTTTTATTGAAGTGAAACCTTCTTTAGGCGCGTTTAGCACTTTTAGTGGGTATTGAATGAGACTGAGCCGTCAGATTTGGCTATGCAACGCTCATGATGCAGTCGGGGACAAAAGCAAGATACTAAAATATGACCAAGTGCATAGTGTATTTGCTTTTAATGGATCGATTCTTGTATCGTCTTCAATTTGAGATTTGCGGATGTTAGATTGTGGAAGGTTAATAGGATATCTCGTATTGGTGAGGTTTTCACTTCTGTCTTGTGGTCTTAAGCACACATCCTAATTTTATTCTCTAAAATTACCTTGTAATTTTAGGAACAAGAATCTACGTCCGTCAGAAACGTAGAAACTGAAACTGGCATTACAAAATCTAAGGCGCAAAGAATTTTGATGTCCAATAAATATTTTCCTTATGTTGTTAAAATTACCCAATATTTGCATCCTGGTGATGATGTGAGACGATTGGAATTTAGTCACTGGTTTTTAAATAAATCTAACGAGGATCGTTTTTTTCACCAAAAAATAATTTAATAAAGTCAGATGAATGTCGAATTACAAATTTTTCTCCAAGGAGGAGACAAATTTCCGTAAATTTTTTAGTTGCTATAGAAACAGGCTTTTAATTGGTCGAAAATTACCTGTAGAATTTCCCTTTTCAATAACAATAAATTGTTTTTAGATAAATAAGCAATCTACCTTTACAGTTAGGTAGCGATATTTGCAAACATCCTGTAGCTGTTCTAAGGTCTTAAATAGAAAATATTACCAATACGTGACAATAAAATAACACACATTAAAAGCTCCACAAAAGTAGCTTTTCAATTAGTAACAATTAAAGGATTCTTAATAGACGCTTGAAAAGCGTTAATTGTTTACACCACGCTCCGGCCTTGCTTTGTGAATTTCTTCAATTGGCTTTAATTGTTTTCGACAAGGTCAAATGCCAAAAGTTTGCTTATGATCAGTTTGAAAAAACCGATTGTAATGAGAGAAAAAATTAATGGTTTGTTGGGGGAAAAAGCAAACTGAGAAACGTAAATTTCATTGAATTTGTGATTAATTTGGGAAGCCTTGACTAGATTCAATCTACCTATACAATACAAATATCTTTTTTAGGAAATAATGTTCCATTGGTGAAAAATTGAATTGAAAAGGTCACTTTTTTATACACAACTACTGCCTATACAAATTACTTCGGAACACGCACAGAACCAGTTGTTTGCTTTAAAATAATTATGCATTAAAACTAGTTTTTTAGGCCTACTTAAGATTTTTTATTTGTTGAACTTCTACTACATAACATATAATGACAAGAATATTATACGTTTTCTCCGAACGCAAAGATATAATCATTGAAATAATTTTAGAGTTAACAACGAGCCGATTTCGCTTAAGTTCGATATACAGAGTAGTCGCTTCATACTCATATCTGCTTTAGTTTAATCAGTTCCGGCACCTGTTACGTCGAAATCACCTTAATAACCTACGACGTAGAGATGATGTACCTCGAATTGCAAAAAGGGAAAAGCACTTGTTCACGTTAGCCACGACCCAAATTTAATATTGACATGAAACTAAAATGGTAAGTATTTAAAATATAATAATATCATATACAGGGTGTCTCTAAAAGGTGCGGAAAAAATACTACTACAAATTCCTGAGGTTTAAATATGATGATCTAATCCCACCGACCTCAGTCCAAAAGCGGATGATTCCGAAGATACAGAGTGTCAAAAGTTCAATTTGGTTTTAGTTTTTCATAAATAATTTTTTTAATAATTGGTGCATTGTCACAATATTCGGCTAGGGGGGATTCTTTGGGGTGAAAAATTAAAATCTGCTCTCATTCTTATTGTAAACTTTAGAGGGCGCCACCTGCGGTACCTTGCACACATTTCAAACGATAGAACTTTTTTGAGCCACCCTGTATTTAACTTTTAAATAAAAATTATTATTCTCCAATGTATTCTACCTAAAAAAGGTATACGTGGTAAGAGTTGATTTGAGCAGCCAGGTCTAAATTATTGTAATAATTGAATAAAGTTTGAAGCAAAGGCGTTAAATTAAAATAACAGCCACTAAAAACTAAAAAAAAAACACAATTACATAAATATCTTGTTAATTTTATTCTCTAGTAAAAACAGTCAATAAAGAGATTTATCAACAACAGAAATTTAATTTAAGGTAATTTAAAAAATATGCTTTTAATAAATGTTCAAAATGACCTCCATTTTCGTTTGTACAGGGTTATCCAACCAAGACTAGACAAGGCGATTTTTTGACTTTTCCTGTACTTTTATAAAAAAACTGAAATAGCCATCTTAAGTAATTTTCTCCCGCGAATTCGAATATCTTCAGCAAAAAACAATTGAACATCAAACAAAAGTACTAGGGGTCACTTTGATATTTTTTTAAATGGAACACCCTATATCTTCGAATATTTTTGGATTTAACATAAAATAGCAATTATTTTTTAATAAGTGCATTATAAGTCTAAACCTAATAGTTTCCGAGATATCGACTTTTGAAAAATGACATTTTTCAACTTTGACAGCTTCTAGCTTTCTAACGGTACGCTTTAGAGTAAAACGGCTTACATGTCCCTATCTTACTTTTTTATTCTCTTCCCAAAAACATCAACTTCCGGTTAAACCGGATGTAACTCAAAAAGCGGAAATACAGTACTTCCGGTTTTACCGGAAGTTCATGTTTTTGTAAAGATCATAAAAAAGTAAGATAGGGACATGTAAGCCGTTTTACTCTAAAGCGTACCGTTAGAAAGCTAGAAGCTGTCAAAGTTGAAAAATGTCATTTTTCAAAAGTCGATATCTCGGAAACTATTAGGTTTAGACTTATAATGCACTTATTAAAAAATAATTGCTATTTTATGCTAAATCCAAAAATATTCGAAGATATAGGGTGTTCCATTTAAAAAAATATCAAAGTGACCCCTAGTACTTTTGTTTGATGTTCAATTGTTTTTTGCTGAAGATATTCGAATTCGCGGGAGAAAATGACTTAAGATGGCTATTTCAGTTTTTTTATAAAAGTACAGGAAAAGTCAAAAAATCGCCTTGTCTAGTCTTGGTTGGATAACCCTGTACAAAGATTAATATGTTTTAAAAAACTAAATTGAACTCTTTGGAGCATTTCGTCATCATTTCTCAATGCATCAATTCCAGTTTGAAACTCATCTTCTGTATCTACTGGCCTAGAATACACCAGGGTTTTATCAGGCGATCGCGCTGGCCAATTTGTGGGTGCATCATTGCCTCTACCTATCCATGTATTTGGGTACTGTTCGTTCAAATAATTACGTACGTTTAACGAAAAATGTGGAGGAGCACCGTCATGCATTAATCACGTTCCTCTTCAAAGTTGCAAGGGCTAATAAGTTTGGTAATTCGTTTTGCAGATGTTCCAAATAATTTTCGCCATTTAGTCGAGGTGGTAAAATGACAGGACCAATTATGAAAGTGTCTATAATTCCTGTCCCCACACATTGATCTTAAAGTCATGCTGATAATGAGTTACTTTAGTCGCATGAGGATTTTCTTCAGCATAGACATGTTCATTGTGCAAATTGCGCGTGAAACAGGCTTCATCTGTGAATAAAATTCTTCGTGTAAAGTTCCTTTCTTGATTTGTGTATTCTTGGATAAACCGACAGAAAGCTAGACGTGGTTCAAATTCATGGGGTAAAAGATCTTATACCCGTTAAATATGAGATGGATGCAGTAGTTCTCTGGTCACCCTATTAACAGTACCTTTGCATACGCCTAGCTCTAATCGTTTAATCGTCTGCTGCTGAGTTTAGGATTTTCTTCAATCCGATTTAGAATATCTTCCTCAACCTCTGGAGTTCTTACCGTACGTGCACGACCATAATTAATAGCAACAGGCGCAAACCTACCCGTTTCACGAAGACGTCTTTCAACTGCCGCGAAGGTTTTATGGTTTGGTAAGCGTCGATCAGAAATCTTTCACTGTATACTCTGCAAGATTCTAAACCATTTCCTTGGCAATATCCAAAAACCAATAACATATCGGTCATTCCTTCGTTGGTATACTGTACGGCCATAACGAAAAGAAATTTGAAAATTCTTTGACAGTTCAAATGTATGCTTGAATTATTTTTTAGATTCGATTTTACAGCAGTCAGTTTTTAGTGACAGTTGTTGTAATTTAACACCTTCGCTTCAAATTGTGTTCAATTACTACAATAGTTTAAAACTGGCCATACACAAAGTAAGTTTCTTAAATCCAAATATCTCAAAAACGGCTGCTCAAATCGACTCTTACCATGTATACCTTTTTTAGGTAAAAGACGTTGGAGAATCCACTTTTGGACTGAGGTAGGTTGGGTAAGATCGTCAAGCCTCAGGAATTTGTGGTAGCATTTTTTCCGCACCTTTTAGAGTATGTAGGAACTAAGGTGAGCGCGGAGAGTGTCCTGCTGGGATCTTCTGTGACCTCAGCAGGGCATTCGACTGTGTGGACCACCAGATTTTATTGAGAAAAATGGAAGCTTGCGGAGTGAGGGGGCCTGGGCTTTTATGGTTGACAAGTTTTTTGGTGGACAAAAGGCAGTATGTTTCTGTGGCATATAATAATTCGACAGGGCTTAGAGGATCCTGCGATTCGAACGTGACCACTCTTCACCTGGGGGTCCCACAAGGTTCCGTATTGGCCCCTATTTTGTTTATTTCCTACATAAACGATCTTGTTGCCGCTATGGATCCAAATTGGACTGTGTCTCTTTTTGCGGATGACTCGTCCTTTATAGTCTCATCCTCGAATAGTGCAGGTCTTCAAAACATGTGCAATAGTGGCCTGGGAGTGCTGGAGTGGTTCATTAAAAACTCTTTATATTTGAACAGCTCAAAAACCACTTATATGAGGTTTCATACACCCCAGAATAAACAGAATATGGAACTAGATCTAAAGGTGGGTAGTGAGAGTGTTTCTTGCTTAGCGTCTACAAAGTTTTTGGGTCTGACAATAGACGACAACCTAAGCTGGAAGGAACACTGCAAGCTGTTATCGTCTAAGCTGAACAGCCTCTGTTACATGATAAGAAACCTCAGGACGGTTCTACCTTTTGGAGAACTGCTGTCCATCTATAATGCTTACATAGGATCGCGCCTTCATTATGGGGTATGTTTCTGGGGTGTTTCCTGTGCAGCACGGAGGGTGTTTGTGACACAGAAGAGAGTGTTGCGGTGCATTTTTGGCGTTGCAAGTGGTACATCTTGCAGGACACAATTTTTACGGCTGGGAATACTTACCCTCACTGGGATTTTCATATACGAGCTAGGAAAATATGTTTATTTGAACAAGTCTAACTTTGTAAAAAACCGCGATTTGCATGAGCATTTCACCCGTGGTGGAGACAATCCACAGGTACCGATGAGAACCTAGATTGAACGTAAATAAGAACGCTCGACATACCTTAGGACGAGTTGTCTTCAACAAGCTACCTCAGCACATAAAAAATGCATCAAATTTCAATTCATTTAAAAAACAACTAAAGTATTTCTTGGTAGAACGCGAATTCTACAGCATTAATGAATATTGGTCTCAAACGTGGTGATTTTGGTGTAAGTTATTTACATGTATTATATGTTGAGTCTTGATATATTCTTACTTTAGGATTTTGTGAATTATTTTGTTAGTGGTTTACGTTTACCATGGTGATTTCGGTCGCCTCTGTATGTCACACATGCACTATATTATGTTAACTTTTTCTTTCTTTTATAAGAGAATAATTTTATAAATATTTTGATATTTGTCTAACGTTTATCGTTACTTATAATTGAGTGTTTTTCTTTTTATTGACGGATTCCATACATTGTAAAATGTCATATTGGAAATAAATATATTTATTTATTTATTATTTATATTTATTTATCAATTAAAGCCATTACCAGTCCTGATTTCGCCCTTTACATGACGTTTCGTAGACGTCGGCAACGTTACGTCATTTATTGGTGGTCTGCGACCTGCATGGTAGTCTGACCTCAGTAAATGACGACACCTCGTTACTGAGGTTTGTTAATGAAGTAGTTAATCTCCTAGTTAATTTTAAAGATTTTAGACTGTAGAATAATTATTATTCATTTTAGACAAAATCTTAGTTGCAAGTTTTATAATATTGTAGTTGAATTTAAAGAGTCTACCTTTCAAAACGTTACGGGCAAGCACATGAAATTGCAGGACAGTAAAATAAAAGTAGGTACCCGGAATAAAAAGCATTTTTACGTTGCATTGTAAATATCTCAAAAATACGGCACATTTGATATTCTGAAAGCAGCCTAGCAACAATAAACTTTAAATTTTAAGCAAACTAAACACACAAGTAACGGTTTACCTTCACTTAGACTCGGTTTCTGTAATGTCCTACATAGACATTATTTATTTTAAATACAATGAGGTTACATTTTCGCCAGATATGTTAATTTTAAATATAAATTAATGCATTATTTAAATACTGGGCGTTATACCTACACTATTTGAAATTAAAAGGATCATACAAAACTATTAAAAGAATTTCACTAAATTTTCCCAAAAAATTAGTAGGTACTTTAGATAATTAGTTAATTTAAGCCCGGTAATTAATTATATGAATGTAACACTATATTATTAATTATGATATCTTCAATTATTTAAGTTCGTTAATGAAAAATAATTAAAAAAACATATTTCTACCTTCTGGTATTTATAGGGTGTCCGGAAATGACTACGACAAATTTTAAGGTATGGTATTCTAAATAGAAAAATATGAAAAACAGTTCAATTTAATATCAGGTCCGCAACTGCTTCCTCTGGGTTATGGTCGTAAAGTCGACCGTTTTCGAGAACATGCTTGCATGATGCTATTTTAAATTGTAGTTATTCTTTTGCACTATTTGCTCAGAGAAAAAACAAGGTACATTCTTAAATTCACCAGATTTAAATCCATTATTTTGTTATGCGGCTATATGAACTGCTAGCAAAGAGTAGCCCAATTAGTTGGGCTACTATTTAACCAGCCTCGTTCGCAGCGTTTAAGTATTAGATTTAATAATAATTAAATAATGATACAAAAAAAAATTCAATAGTTAATCAAGGCAAATGTTGAAAATGGCCACCTTCTGATAAAACACACGATTCCTGAAGCCGTCTACAATGTTTAAAAGGAAGTCCTCTGGAATGGCGCAAATTTCAGTACTAATTCTGAAGTCATTTGGACGGTTAACCTAGACTTTGTTCTTTAAGTGTCCCCATAAAAAGAGGTCGAGCGGGGTTAAGTCCGGCGATCGCGCTGGCCAGTCAATATCACCTCCTCTGCTTATCCAACGTTCTGGAAATTGTTCGCTTATGTACTGTCTAACATTTGCCGCATAATGCGCAGGTGCTCCATTTTGCTGGAACCATACCTGTTCGTTTATGCCATTATTTACCCCCGGTAAAACCATTCTGCAAGAAGGAATTATGTGATTCCTAAGAGGCTCCAGATATTTTTCTCCATTCAAATTACCATCTATGAAAAAAGGTTCCACAAATATGCCTACCAACTATATGCCCGCCCAACCATTAACTTCTTCGGGCGTCTGAGTATGGACCTTCTTGGAACCAGTGGGTATTCTCAGCAGACCAATAACGATAATTGTGTCTATTAACAATGCCATTTAAATGAAAAGTAGCTTTATCGGAGAAAATGATATTTGTTGCGAAGCTATTATGGTTATTGCATCTTTCCATCATCAGCTCACAAAATTCAGCTCTTCAATCAAAATCGTCCTCGTTTAACTCGTGCACCAACTTTATCTTGTAGGTATGCAACTTCTCCTGCTTAAACAAAGTTTTCACTGACTGATGAGACACATTAAAATTCATTGCCATTGGCCTGAATGATTGTGTTGTATTTTCATATATTGAGAGCATGATATCCAAAGCTTTGTCTCCACCGGTTGCTGTTTTAGGTCGACCTGATCTAGCGGCTTCCCTAACACTGCCTGTTTCTCGAAATTTCTTCACCACTCGACATACCGTTGACTGATTTATTGGAGGCCTATTTGGATATAATTCATTAAAAAGTCGACAAACCTGATCTTGCGATCTCTTCATATTTCCGTAACAGCTCATTATTAAAATTTCAACTCGTTGTTTCTCATTCAGATGAACCATAGTGTAAACTAATTAGACATCAGACAACAGAAAATTAAACAGGAACACAAAATTGACAACTCTCAGGCCGCTGTCATTAAAACACCTTGACTCAACTGGTGGGTATTAGGTAGAAATAATTATAATTAGGAAGTTTTTCATTTTTGAGCTGTCATTATCTCGGAAACGCTTGCAGATAGCTGAAAATTTGAAATACAAAAAAATTCGGAGTATTCCCAGAGAATCCAAATATGCAATCATATGCAGAGTGTTCCATTTAAAAAAGTAAGTTAATCTCTATGGCAACCAAACCAGAAATGACAGAAAAAATTCATGCAGGCAGAAACGCGGGGAATAATTTACTGAACAACTTTCATAAAGGTCACTTTTTCGTATACGAGGTATGTAATTCAAAAGTTCCAGGCATTATGCGCGACTTTTTTGCCACTCTGTATATCATGTCAATAGAGTGGGCGGCGGAACTTTCGGCCCCATATTGGGTAAGGTACCTGCTAGAAATTTTAGGTCAAGTAATCTTGCAAGAAATTTCGGCCCCAAACATTGCAGGTAAATAATTGGCCGGTGAACTTAAAAAAGGCGAATTGAACCAAAAAGGTGGATTAGATGCCGTGTTAGCGCTGTTTAACCAATATAAGTCTATAAAAGGGGCAAACAATTAATAATAATATTCCCCGGTGAACTTGAAAAAGGCGAATTGGAACCAAAAAGGTGGATTAGATGCCGTGTTAGCGCTGTTTAACCAATATAAGTCTATAAAACCGCATTAGCCGAGTTGCAGGTCAAAAATTGAGTTAGTTCAGGTTAGTTGCATTTTCATTTTATAAATGATTCAAAACACAAAAGATCATAAAAAAATTAAAATGTTATAACGTTAGACCATTGGGGCCGAAAATGCCTGTAATAAAAACATGACCCTTCCATCCCGGGGCCGAAAGTTCCTGTCAAAATCGGGCTGCTACCTGGCCGGGGCCGAAATTTCCTACGCCCAATAGAGTCTAGAAATGTGTACCATTAAAAAGAATAATAAAGGTGATTTTATAGACTACCCTGTAGGTACAATACAAAATAATTTTATTTTAGAATAAGTAAAAATTAATATTGAAATTCTATACAACGAAATAAAATAATTCCATAATTTTGGTCTCCCTGTATAATTTTATAATATTTTGTCTTGCGTAGAAAAGTAAAATGGGCATTTTCCTCTACGCTTGTGCTTTTAATAATTACATGCCATTCTTATTAGGTATAATTTAAGAGTGAAAATGTGTACAAACTGATCGAAATACCTTTTATTCAAGTGTTTAATGATAAACGCGTCAAATAACAGTGTATCCAATTTTTTAATTGCCACAGTAATTTGCCAATTAATTAGTATACAATTAGCTCATAACAATAATTGCAACTGTAATAAAAACAATGCAATCTCCTGTGTTTTTTAAATTAAACAATCGATTTCACTTTTTACAGTTTTTTTCCTTCAGCAAGACTATTGAGAAAACGGCGCAGGAATAAAGAGGGCGCATTTTTCTGCCAATGTAATCATCATGGTCAGGTTAGAACGTCGTAGTCTTAACGGACAGTATATAACAACCATATCTGAATATAATTTTTGATATCTCGGTATAAGGAAAGCTCGGTTCAAAGCAAAGAAAATGACAGCTACGCAATTAACAATCCTATTAGATATTACTACTGAATAAGCTTTCTACTTCTACGACAAAAAAAAAGCACGCCGAAAATATCCATGCTAAACGAAAAAGACTTCGGTTTTCCAACATTTTATTTGAATTGCATCAATCAATAACCATTTACAAAAAACTAACTCCGGCTCGTTTTTATCAAAAGCTCTTAAGGGTCCTAATTTACATATCCATTAAGATAAAAGTATATTTGGATATTGATAGTTTTACACTTTGAAAGGCCATCAAAAAGCAATCGACTTAAATTAATCAATTAACAGCTAACTGGCATCAATTCTTTTAACAAGTAGTCGTGAAGTGCTTACATGTGGTACACATGGAGCTGTATGATTTAAAATATTTATGGCTAAATTGTAGGTTGACGAATCAAATGCATAAACAAACCTATTTTAAGTCCAAGGGTCCTTTTTTGTATCAAGAAATCTCTACAGCCATTTTACAGACTTAATTGAAGACGTTCTTCTCTTCTTCCTACGTTCTTTACCACCGCTTCTTCAAAAATTTCTTTCTATATAAACCAGATGCCAATAGCGTGCTTGTTCATAATCATTAGAAAACATGACTTATTAAGGTCAAGTTACCAAATTCGGGATTATTATTAATGTTATTATGGTATTTTTAACAAAGAATAAACTCGTTAAGTAAATTTAACCATATGAGGTTTTTTATGGTTCATTTTCATTAACAAGAACCTTAATCATGATTTGTAATCAATGGTAACATTCATCAGATTGGTAAAAAAATATGTGTGGTGATCTACCTAAATTGACTTCTTCACTATACCGTGCTTAGAACCAAATTAGCCTTAAGGTCGAAATTATTAATATTACCGTGGCAACTCTATGGTTCTTTCCTATGGACTTCGGTTAAATTCGGATATAGAAAATTACGAACTGACAGTAGTATTGTACCTACATTAAGTTTTTGGTTGCATTTACGTCGTTATGTCAGATTTAATTTTTCAGGTGGTTTATACTGCGGTAGTCGTATTTCGTCGTTTAATGTTGTTGTTTTCTTTTTTTTAAATTTGGAAATACCTATAAGTATGTACTGCATAAATTAAATATTATGGATTCTCTAGTAATGTACTTTAGATGAAATTACGTCTCCATTGCACATGGGACAACGAACCAGTAAAATATCTGTTTTGTGCAGAGTTATGGCCTCATTAAGATTTTTTGCTCGAAGATCATATCAAAGAAGTGTCGAAAATGAAACTGCTATGACACAAGATGCTCTCTAAGATTTGCATAGCCATTGAGGCAATTGCTCATCGATGGGTTAAATTTCCAACAATGGAGCTGAAAAAGGTACCAAAACAAATGGATTTTATCGCAGAGTTCGGTTTTCATGGGTACATTGGATGTATCGATGGAACTCATATTGCAATTGCAGAACTTTTAGAAGAAGAGCATCCGTGAACGATATTATTCAAAGAGTATACAAGTAATATTTGATGCAAACTTAATCACTCACTAATAGGAGACAGTAGTTATCCACATGGCTTATGAATGCTATTAGAGGTGTGCCAGCGGACTCTCCAGAAGGAATGTATTCTACAGCATTAACCCGAACTAGGAATTCTGTGTATAGAAAATAATTATATCGTTATTTTTCCAACCGTTAACTTTTTTGTATACGCTTAAATTGAAGCCTGTGGCGTGTCAATATATTATGAGAGACCCTGCAGGTACCTTTCAAATATATTTTATTGTAGGTGTTGTAAAGAGCAGATTTTACTGCATCCTAAAGAAAAGCGTTTTAAAGTATTATCCACTAGAAGTAGGACAAATTGTAATGCAGTCTGTGCGCTACATAACAAGTGTGTAAGAGCAAATATTGGAATGGAAGAGTCAGAAATCGAAGATATCCAAGGGCATTGCTGACCAAGATATTTTAGGTTTAGGCTAATAACAAAGGATGCAATTGGTGAATATGTATTTTAATAAAAAGAAATTCTGGATTATTGTAGTAATCAATGCTCTACCTGTGTTATGACGTATGAGAAGTAGGTAATATAAACATTTTCAGTAGAACCCACTTAGAAATATTACATTTTTATTATACCACAGTTTTTCGTGTCACATAGAATTGTCTTGTTTCTACTTTTGATGGAAAAAAATAAAAATCACAAGCATATAAACTACCTAATCCACGGGGCCACAGTGGGCCATAACCAGACTTCAACAACACGTCAACCAAATCTAAAAATGTATGGATGACTGGAAAATTAGCTTAAACCACACAAAAACTCAAGCCATCTTCTTCACGAACACCAACATGGTGCACCGTACCAACAAACAGACATAAGGATCTTTAAATCTTCCAAAAAAAAAAACATTCAGGATAATAGCAAATGCTCCAAGATTTACTCCGCTAAGAGTCATTCACAGAGAACTTGAGGTAGAAACAATTCAAGAATTCATATTCAAACAAATCACAAACTAGGTAGTACAAACGCACAGACGTTTCTACAAATCCCTTAACAACCTAAACACACAAACGCTCACCAAGACCCAGAACATACAAACTCCATCGTGGTTGGCTTCCACCACGAGGATGAGGCGCACAGACTAATCAAATGGTTGTAATTAACAAAAACCTACAACCGTAAGGTTGATTCAAAAAAACAAGGTAATTTACGTTTGCGAATAGCACCCAGCCAAAAAACAGTTAAAGGCGAAGCCTACCTCAATACAATGATCGATTATATATATATTTTCGGCAGTTAACAGTTTCATACACTGTAAACAGTTAATAAAAATGATTACATTATCGACAATAAAAAATTTAAAAATTCAAACTCTATTATTTGAATGCTATCGTTCATTAAAGTAAAGATGCTCATCTTCTAAAGGTTCTACAATTGCACTATGAGTGCCATTGATACATTCAATGCACCCAGGAAAACCAAACTGTGCCATGAAATCCATTTTTTTTGGTATGCTTTCAACTCCCGTTGTTGGAAATTTAACCAATCGATGAGCAATAGCCTCAATGGCTATGCAAATCTCGGAGAGCACCTTACTAAAAGTGTGCTGAGCCATAGCAGTTTCATTTTCGACACTTCTTTAATATGATCCTTGAGCAAAAAATCTTAATAAGGCCATATAACAGATATTTTACTGGTTCGCTGTCCCATGTGCAATGGAGACGTAACTTCGTCTATAAGATTCCATACCATATCCTTGCTTAAGCGATAACATTTTCTAAATTCATTAGCGGGCAATTCAAAAACATTCAGAATTCAATCTTAGAAGATCTCTCCAATGTGCATTATCTGTCTAATGCACTTACTAGGGGATCCATAGTATTTCATTTCTATTACCGGAGTAATAGAAAGAAATTTTCTTTCTATTGGGTTGCAAAGTTCGCCAGCAGATTGCCTGATGATTGACAGAAAATATTTTAAGTGCCTCAATTAATCCAAACTACTGATTGGCTAACAAAGTGAGGTGTGAAAATTTCAAAGAAATTTTCGATTCCGAAAATAAAGGAACATTATTTTTTCGATTCGGGAATCTATCCTGGAAAGACGAAAAAATTGCTGTAAAAAAATCTTACCTTCTAAATCCATTAGCAGGAAATCCGAATCTAAATCCACTGGCAGCAGTCGCTGGTACCGCCACAGGTACCGGCGCACCACCCTGCATAAGCGGCGCCATTTGTTGCGGCGCGGGGAACACAAAAGCACTCGCGGGTACCCCGTTTGGCACCACAGTTTGCAATACTGGACCGTGGGGACTCGGCAACATCGCACCCGGGATAATCCGCGGCGGGGGTGGAAGGATTTGGGGTAGTACCGGTGGAATCATAGAGACGTTTTGGTTCCCAGGTAAAGTAGAATATGGGGGTGGAAGGTGACTATTTAGTATATCAGGCAGACGATTTTCCAGACTATTATTGGATTGATGACTTTGAGATGCAGCGTTCGTCGTTTGTCCTTGACTTTGGGCATTGTTGCCTTCAGATTGGATGCTGCTGTCGTTGTTACTTCTGGACGCATTACCATGGCCATGGCTTCTTCGGTTTTGCCGTCTTTCTCTTCGTTCTCGCCTTCTTTGTTCTCTGATAACAGCATTATGATTTTGATTAGTCGAATTTTGAGTGGCGGGTAAAATCTCATCAGTTTGAGCTTCCGTGCTTGTAAATGTTCTGGTCCGTGCTATACTGGTACCACCTGGAGTCTGAGGGCTCACGACAGCACCAGACTGCGCGCATTCAATGGGAGTAGTATTTATTTGCGCGGTGGTAGTTATAACACGACCAGCCAGCTGATAAGGTACTTCCGCGGAAAACACTGGTTGTCGCCCATCACTTTGTACATTAACTATATTGCTGATATTATTTACAAGGATGCCAGCTGTTGTTACAGGTCCAGGTGCAAGAAAACTCGTTGCTATGCTTCCAGGATAAGTACTGGTGCCTACAGTATGTAGCAGAACATTCCTACTTATTTCCTGGATTGGCGCAACAGCAGTTCTAGCACTTGCACATTGAACAGCGTTACATAGAGTGGTGGTATTCGTTCCATGATTTCTGTAGTGTTGTTCTGGATATCCGCTGGTAATAATTTGATTGGCACTGATGGCCCCATTGCCGATTTGTATAGCATTAATGTTGCGTACTGTCACCTGGGAGCTGGTTGCATCAACAATATTGGTAAGCCTCTGATTGTCTACGTTAGTCACGCTGTTTGCAATGGAAAACTGTGAGTTCCCAGCGTTATTCTTATTCTGTAATGATGCCTGCTGATTACTACTACCCAACGGCAGAACTTGAACATTAGAGACGCTGTTGCCCTGACCATTACTCAAAGTATTTAAACAATGTATTGTAGGTACTGAACTAACGACGTTTACAGGAACTGCCCTGTAAAAATTAACATTTACGTTACTAACATTAACAGTACCGGGGCTAGAAGGAAACGCCGTAGTAGAAGCAGTAGAAGATATCAGTTTTAAAGGGGAGGGTCTTGCATTCTGAACGTTAGTACTATCGTGATTCAGATTTTGAGTGGACACTGAAATACTTGAAGGTAATGATGGC
This sequence comes from Polydrusus tereticollis, assembly GCA_963920685.1. NCBI lineage: Eukaryota > Metazoa > Arthropoda > Insecta > Coleoptera > Curculionidae > Polydrusus > Polydrusus tereticollis. Next base: position 13,262,080 of record OY987333.1, read on the forward strand.
CTGTTAGATGTCAACCTTGCATTGACTGTACCATTATTTGCAGCATGACCAACATTACTCCCATTAGAAGACACAACTTGCGCTCCTTTCACTCTTAAACTATTAGCTGGCCCAGAACTGGTTGTCACATCGTATTTAGGTACTAAAGTCATAGATTTAGGGACGCTGCTGCTTCTAAAATGATTAATTAATTGCAAATTGTGTTGGTCTATTTGTGAATTGGAAGTACTTGTGCCGGCAGTGCCAGTGTGCGGTTTCTGATGCACAGACGGTACTGCCGATGCATTGTTATTATTGGGATATCTCAATATTTGTTCAGATGGTTCAGAAAAGTTTCTAAAATGTTGCGGATAGACGATGCCAGCAACATTCTGCGACCTAGTTCCTGCGTGCTGGGCATTCTGAAAGCTCGCGCTGCATGGAACTGAGGCATACCGTGAATGGCTTGATGGTAAACCAACTATATTTGCCGCATTCAAAGACGTATCCACTTTTAGGGCGACGTTATTCAACCCATTGTCAGTAGTACCGACGGGTAAATTCGATACCGGAACACTTTTTTGATTATTTATACCGTTAGAACCACTTTGCATGCTCGAATCACCCGAAAACCACTCCGTACATGACGTCACAAGTTCGCAGTCCGGCACTGAATACGAGAACGAGTCTAAATTTGAACTGGCGAGCGAGGGAAGACTGACAAATGCAACAGTGCCTGAGCGTTGTAAAAGGCGGTCACGTGACAGAACTCTCGTCGCCGATTGGAAGGAAACCTCTTGTCGGTTCAGGTTAATAACATCTGAATGTAGGTCTCTTCGCTGTGGTGGTACCGCGGTGCATTGAAGAAAAGTTGAAGATGGCATGATGTTCTTTGTGTTGGATGGGCTGGATGCGACGTTGTCACATGGGTCGTCAAGGTCGAGGCTAATCGGGGACGACGAGGGCGTATAGGAACTGGAACAAGTAAATAAATTAGTCTTAAAAGAAGCAAAAAAGAAATTTTTAGGTTTCTTGGGAAACACAGATTTATAATGATGAATTATGCTATAAAAAGCAAACATGTTATATTATATTTTCATAATTTCCTTTGTGGACTCTTTTGATGAACATTATTTGGTAATTTCAGCGCCCCTCTCTGGGCGCCACTTTTATACAGGATATAATTTTTCATTCTCTATAAAAAAATGACATATTTCGGTTTGTAAATAAATTTGAGAATCAATCAGGCTGCCAGAATTATGTGATTTAAAAAATCACACATACAGTGTGGCCCAAATTGGGTGGGCCTACATGCATGGGAACCTCAAAAACTATAGAAGTTAGAGAAACGGCTAAATAGGAAAAGTTTAGGACGAATCCATTTGCAACTTAAAGCCGCTTAGTACGCGATTCCATCTTTTTTTGTTTATGCGATATTTTAAAAAAACCAGAAAGTTGTATTTTCGAAAATATGCTGTAGCTTTTTTATTTCTCACTATTCTGGCAATCTGTAAAAACATTTTTGAAGCAACTTTTCAAGTAGATTTCAGTTCTGTAATTGGATTTTGAACACGACGTCTCAGTTACTTTCTACCATCATCAGGTTCATTTTTTCTTATGGACGCCATATCATTCATATCAGCTTTACAACAATATATCATTTATTGGTAAATAAATGAAATTGACTTGATAGAGAATTAATTTTCGCAACATGTCAAACATGACAACGCCTTAAGTATGGTCAATTAGATTTTAAATTTGTTTAAAATGTCACCTTATTTTATTTTTTCCTATGGTTAAGAATTTCATATTAACATTCAGTGGCTCAATCAAAAAATAAGTTCGGGAAGGGGAGGGGGGGGGGGAAGGTTTGCAGGAAAAAAGTAGTGCCGCAGGGCGAAAAATTTTGGGGTACCACGCCCTTTTTTCAATAATGGTGCTTGGTTTTCAAGTAGGAAAAATCAAAAACAACAGAAAATCCTCAAGAAAATCAGACAAACAATTAGGTTCATTTAGGAGGGGGGGGGGGGTTCCTGTGATTTTATCTATCTTATGTAGTGATGAGTTAACAATTCTTGTAAATAGGTAGGCTACGCTCGCTCGAGGGGGGCGGGGGCTGCAGCCCCTCCTTGTTGCGCCATTGTTAACATTGCAAATAATAAAATAAAAAATTAAATATGACAAATAATTATTGTTTAAAAAATCGTAAGAAAAAATATGTAACAACACAGTATTGGTGACCCTGCGAAGAGTGTTGCCATTTGTGCTGGTAAAGTCTGTTCAGAGATATAAGAAAGTGACTAACTGATCCCTATTAGGAAAGACCCGGGCCACCAGTAAAATTGAAATATGGCCGAACAGGTCCGTATTTTGCTTAGAATTTAATCATGGTTTGTATTAAAAATAAGTAAGACATTTCATCTTTTTCAAACCTCTTAACTAGATTATCTAATGTAGGCACGCTGTGTTCCTCGTATAACTTGTAAATTTTACGCTGTATTATATCTTGATCATTTCCATCTACCTTCGAAAAAATGCCAGTATCGGTTCTTATTTTTCTCGCTGAAATGGGATTATTCACAATTTTCCATACAGTTAATGTTGGAATTTTTGTTAATGTGGCCGTTTCTTCTAACGCTGCTTGCTTGCTGATCGCACGTTTAATATGAGTTGAATAAACATTCTTTATAACTTTCTTAGTTTCAACAAAAAAGTGTTTTCTGCTTTTCGATGGGGTTATCTTCTGAGATATATTTGGCTCGCACATATTTTCCATGACTCACACACGATTAAACAAACGCTGTATTACACACGAAGTAAGAATAATTGCTAAGCTTAAAACTATATAGAGTGGCTATATACAGGGTGCTGATAAAGTCTGGAATAATCGATTTTTCTTGAAAACGCAAAAGTTTTTCGAAAAACGCTCGGACCCGTCGATTTTATTTTATTCTTTAAAATTTTTTGACGTTCCTCAATATTATACCGGATGCGCCAAAAACGCTAGGCAAGTGTCAACTTCACTTTTTCAAATAGAACACCCCTTTTTTTCCAATATTTAGATTCCTCTCTAAACTCTAGACAAGTTTTATATAACATTTTGTATGGCTAAAGTCAACAGGAATTGAATCACAGGGCCCCCAATAAAAATCAAGGTATAATTTTAAGGGATAGGTATTTACCTTTAACCGGTTTCTACATAATAACTTAGTGACGTAAATGTCAAAATATTTAATATTTACTCCAAAGTTGTCACTTTTACCCATAAAAATGTTTCTAACGGAAGCTGCGAGAATCGAAATATTAATAATAGTAGGATGTGGAGATCGAAAGAGAACACAAATAGAAGTTTGTGAGTATTTTAATGATAAATATCCAAATAGAGAACACATAAATCAGGCAACTGTTTCCAAAATTGTTAAGAAGTATAATGAAGTTTATCACGTTAGGGATAAACCTAGAAGTGGACGACCTAAAATTTCCGACGATGTCAAACTTGATATTCTAGTTTCGTTGGAAGAGAGACCACATTCGAGCACAAGAAGCATTTCTCAGAATTTTGAAAATATCCTCGATTCAACGGTGGCAAAGTTCCTGAAAAAGGAAAAATGGCACGCATATAAATGTCAAGGAGTACAGGAACTTTTGGAAGGCGACCCTGACAGAAGGAATGAGTTCTGTGAAATTCTCATGGATAATTACTTGATTAACGATGCATTATTTCCGAGTAACATAATTTTTTCCAATGAGGCGATTTTTTTCTTGGATGGCATGGTAAATTGTCAAAATTGTCGGTACTGGTCCAGCGAAAATCCCCATTAGTTCCGAGAAATTCATACCCAGCGGCCGAGAAAAATTCATGTAATAATTCGGGACACTGTTATAGGACCCTATTTTTTGAGGAAAATTTGACTGGCCAAAGATATTTGCAGTTTCTTGAAGAAGACCTCGCTCCAGCGTTGATTGCCCTATTTCCCGATCGGAACATTCCTGAATCACATGATACAACTATCTGGTTTTAGCAGGATGGTGCACCAGCCCACTATTCGGCCGAAGTCCGTAGATACCTGAATGAGTTATTTCATCATCATTGGATAGGTCGACGGGGTCAAATAGAGTGGCCTGCGAGGTCCCCCGACTTAACGCCATTGGACTTCTTTTTGTGGGGCGATATTAAGGAAAGGGTTTACAAAAATAAACCAGAAGATATTAATGTTCTCAAAACCCGTATAACAACAGCCATAAGACAAATTACCCCAGAAATTGTACATAATGTACAGTTAGAATTTGTTGAGAGATTGGGACATTGTAGAGCCGTAAATGGACACCATTTTCAACACTTACTCAAATAATATTTTAGATTGTTCACTGTATTACCAATTTTCTGTTAAAATTTTTTTCCTAGCCTAAGTATTTGTCATGGAAAACAAGCTTTAAAATTATACCTTGATTTTTATTGGGGGCCCTGTATTTCAATTCCTGTTGACTTTAGCCATACAACATGTTATATGAAACTTGTCTAGAGTTTAGAGAGGAATCTGAATATTGGAGAAAAAAAGGGGTATTCTATTTGAAAAAGTGAAGTTGACACCTGCCTAGCGTTTTTGGCGCATCCGGTATAATATTGAAGAACGTCAAAAAATTTTAAAGAATAAAATAAAATCGACGGGTCCGACCGTTTTTTGAAAAACTTTTGCGTTATCAAGAAAAATCGATTATTCCAGACTTTATCAGCACCCTGTATATACAGTGTTTAGAACATAATTTGTTTTATGGGACTAACTATTACTTTAATAATGAAATTACGTCTTCCGGATTTGCAGTTTACTTTAACACATTTTTAAGTACGAACCATAATTTACTTGCATTTATTCGTTCATTCATTGTTTGTTTATGGCCACCCTTGGGTAATCCCATTCAAAGGCAAAGTGTAACTTTCTTATATCTCTGGACAGGCTTTACAATATCTTTAATCCCTTTGTGGGACACACATACCTCACTCTCTCTCTTCTAATTCTTGTACAGTTTCAGGGGGTTCAAACTCATTTTACATACCCCTATAAATAAAAATCTAGCGGGGTTATATCGGGGGGTCTAGCCGGCCAATTAACTAGCCTTCCATTCGAAATTACCTTATCATCAAAGGTCTGTCTTGTTGAAACCAAATATTATTTAGTTGATCTTCAGGAACTCTTGCTTTAATTGCCGGTAATATTTTACCCTCTAACAACTCCAAGTATCTTTGGCCATTCAACGTGTGATTATAAAAAATGGTCCGATAAATCTAAATAATCTAATAAATCTAATAAGTAAGACGAAAAGTAAAGTTGACTTAATACCTGCTATGGATTTAGCAAGCTAGGTGACATTACTCTCCATACGTACCACACCATGTATTAAAGCCAAATCAGGCTTGCAGTCTTCGTTAAGTCAATTGGTGTCAATTTTAAAATTTGATTCTTCTTGGATAATCCGTTTTAATAGTTAGAGCGGCATTCAAATATTCCCTGGCATTATCATCACGCTCGTTATTATCTTCTTTTTCATAATTTTTGGGCCGCGGTTGTTTCTAAGGTTTATAACATAGCTGTTGTCTTCCAGAGTAATTTTCAAACTATATTTCTAATGCGAGATTTGCATTTCTGTTGCAAAGTAACATTCCAGCAAATCAAATTTTTCTTCGTGAGACGCAATGACATATTTTTAAAATTCAAAATACAGAAATACATCGTTATCATTAATAATAATAAAAACATTTACTTTTACTCGTTTTGACAAGTAATCGTTTTGTTTCATTTTCAAACGATAGGTAGTGGTCATAGGCTACTAGATTTTATTCTTGATTTATAGATTATTATATAATTCTTGATTGAAACAATGCAGACAATGTTGTGTGAGTATTACAAAATGTAAAGTTTTTAGTTGGTATTAAGTGTGGGGAATTCTAGTGCTGTTTTCAAATTTGACATGTTGCGAAAATTAATTTTCTTATTTTTCAAGTCAATTTTATTTATTTACCAGTAAGTATCACTTACGTTGTAAAGCTGACATCAATAGCTACTTATTGAGTACAAAAAATATTTTTACAGATTGCCAAAATAGTAAAAAGTAAAAAAACTACAGCATATTTTTGAAATTGCTGAAACTTTTTGTTTTCTTTTTAAATATCTCAAAAACAAAATAAGATAGAATTGCGTACTAAGCGGCTTTAAGTTGCAAACATGTTGGTCTGAAACTTTTCTCATTTGACACACTGTATACCATTAAGTAGGTTAGTTCAGTAGTCTATGGTTCAGACGTAAGAGAAAGTAAGTCCACCATTTTATCAAGAATAAATCATATTTATGCTTGTATTTGGTTTGCACAAAACAATACAAAATATTATTTTTCTCTGGATTCCTGATCCCTTTGTCATAGTATTTGCAGGTAAACGCATTTAGAAAGACACATACATTTGGTCAATAAAAACGAAACAAACCTGATATTTCAAATTTACCGTCACTTAAAAAAAAACGCTAATATTTTCAAGCCTGTAACGTCAGGGGAGGATGGGCTACCCCCAAAAGTTTAAATTGGATCAGGAGTCCTTAAATAATCTTTTTAACGCTGTCTGAAAAAAAAAAAAAATTGTGATATCCTAACAATATTTTATGACATTTTTTTACAGATATTTTCTTGCAGATTACTGAATCAATTGAAAAACTATAGTCCGCTGTTCAATGTGAGAGAGTAATAAATCATTATTGAACCATAAAATCCAGTGATCTTTGCCGTATTCCATAGGCGTAGTCCAACTATTATTTCATATAACATTCTTCATTCCTGCGCATCTTTCGATGTTTTGAAGTTTTCGAAACTTTTCTGTAGATTCACTTATACACAGTTAAAAATTTTGCCGGTGTGAAACGATGTTCCTAAACGGTGTACGAAATTTAAACCAAATGGTGTTAAATTTAACACCGCATCAGTTGGTTAAAAGTAAAAACGTAATTTACCACCATGCGGTGTAAATATTTTAAGTTCACACTGAAAAGAAATTTGATTTCACCCCCTTATACGAGTTAAATAGAATAATTATATGGAGAGAAAATGAAGTTGTCACATTGCTGGTTTTTTCCTTGATACTTTTTAATACAAGGAAATTGGTGGATTATTAATTATTTATTTCGCGCTACTGTACCATTAAAATGTTTGATTTTATAGTTATGTTGCATAACAATAATAAAAGAAAATGTTTCCAGTAAATTTAGTGTTTTAAAAACTAATCACAAAGAATTGTCAACTACTCTTTGGTGTTGTTTCAATTAAAATATATTATTGGCAACGTCGCAATCTTCTCTCCTGTCTCTGAGTGGATTGAGTAGAGCAGCACGAGCGGGAAGAATGTGCGGTGCGCCTTGCCCATCTACGTCGTTCTGTTTTAACGTGTTTAATTCCATTCCATGCGGACTTGTTTAAGTGTTCTGTGTTCTGTCCATTGTTTGAGAAAAAATGAGTGTTTTTATTAAAGTTGAATATAACAACATACAAAAATATATTTCATTAAACAGGGAGGAAGCAACCTATCATGAATTTATTACTCAAGGTGAGTTGATATGATTTTATTTATACAGGTACCTACTACCTAGGTACAGTTAATAATTTTTTGGTTTATGTTTTATTATTACTAGGTATAGATATATAGGTACCTAAAGCACCTATATTTTTTTTCTTTTTTAAAATAACTACCGCCTAAACCACAGGGCATATTTTTCTTGCGGAATATATGGGGAATTTTAAACTATTTTTCTGGTGTTAATTATACTCCATTTGAAGTGTAAAAAAAAAGTAGCCTTTTCTGTTATCATTTTTGTGGCGTTGTTCAGTTAGTTTTAGAAGGTTTTTACCTACACACATTAGACATTAGGTACTAAATGTGTACAATGTTTTAAAGAACTTAAGTAATATAATTAGGTACTTATTTGATTATATTGGCCAACTTTTCAGTTTTTTTTTCATTTGTAGCACTAAAAAAATTCTTGCAAGAACCACCAGATAGTATTGAGTTTTTTAAAGTTTCTGACAATGCAGGCTGCCTGATTGAACCTGAAGATTTCAAAACTTTTATACAAGAGGTTGAAAAGGGATTTTTATTCAGATTGCTGGATTTGCGATCAGACTATAATAGAGAACCTGCAATAACTGGATGTTTAAAAGGTAATTACATATATTTTTGTATTATCATCTTTCGAACAACTATGGTTTTAGCTCGGGTTTTAGTTAGGTTAGTTCCCGTAAGTTTCCCTTAAATGTTATTAAAAATAATGTAATAAATTTTACTAAGGCCAATTCAAAATGGTACCTACCTAGGTACTTGTTTGTCATTAAAAGCCTTGTTTAAGTTTTGTATATAAATTGTATATCGTTGCAAAATATAGTACAGCATTATGATGCTCATCAATAAAATTTGATTGATTAAATATTTTTTTAGAGCGAAATGTACAAAGATCTTAAAAGTCACCAATGTTGTCTTTTTGCATCAAGCCCACAACATGGTATATTATATTGACTATATTGGATACCAAAACACAGTTACGATTTTTTAAACAAGTTTTTGTGCTATTTTGTACCTATTTTTGTTATAAAATATTTTTGTAATAAAATAAAGTAAGTCTTGTTTAACAGTTTTTTTTTTACAAATCTCAGATTAGTACCACTGGGGTGGGATACTTATTAGAAATAAAGTTTGAGATTCAGAAAAAAATGGAATTTTCAAGCATTTTACACTTTCTTCTTAATAATTTAATGGAAAAACTAGTAGGTACCTAGGTACTTAGTTATAAAGTACCGATCAAGATTTTTTATTTCATTTTCGTAAAATATTTTTCAAAAATAAAATAGATACCATTTTCATGATAAGATTTAAATCGCTTTTGGTGTAGAATGACTTTTTTATGGAGTAAAGTTGAGTCTCTGGTAAATTTAATTTAACACTATATGGTGTGAAACATGGTTTTTTATGGTGTAAATTTGACCCACTATCAAGTTTTTAATAACACTATATAGTGTTAAACATCATATAATTTGGTGTAGAATGACTCTTTTATTGAGTAAAATTGAGTCCCTGGTAAGTTAAATTTAACACTGTATATGGTGTGAAACATGGTTTTTTATGGTGTAAATTTTACCCCTTATTAAACATTTATAATAACACTATATAGTGTTAAACATAACAAAATTTGGTGTAGAATTGTTTTTTTATGGAGTAAAGTTGATTCCCTGTTAACACCAAATAGTTGTTAAAACGAATGCATCATGGTGTAAAAGTTACTACATTTTGATTAAATTAGTAGTCTATTTTAATCCCATCTAGGTGTAAGTTTTACTTTTCTGTAGGTGTACGAGTTTAACACCATTTAACACCGTTTTGGTTTGTATCGATATAGACCACTTTTGGTGTTCATTTGGTGTTAAAATAGTCACGAAATTTTAAACAGTGTATTAGAATAAAATCCAACTTGTCTCAGGGTAATTTCCCTGACTGAAGAAGACGAGCCGAAGTCGAAACAAGCACCAAACTTTACAGGTTTTCGGACCAAAGAATAATTTTGCTTTCTTTGAGTACCAAAGACTCCTTGCTTTTGTGTGTCCAAAAGGTAAATCGCACCGCGAATTTTGCGGAGATTTGCGAAATCCAAAAGGAGTACCACACTATTGCTTTGAGCCAAATAGGTTACTCGAAGCGAGTAAACTGGGTCATCAGGATTCACCTTAACCTTGTGTTATTGTAAGGATCCCATTTTGATGGTAACTTTCGACCTTTCCGGGTCTCATCAGTTAGGCGATAAAGCCTAAAAGCTAATTTAATTATATAACATTCGGAGTTGCAAATATAGTTGAAATGTGTTCGAATATGACTGGAGTCGGACAGTCAGCAGTATACCGACTTATGCACAGGCGCGGATACAGGGGGGGGGCAATGGGGGCAATTGCCCCCCCCTGAGACCGACCAAAGCACATAGGTAACACGATGTATACAAGCAATAACCAATAACAAGCTCTAACCTGTTACAGAATAGATCTACCTTTTAACCTTTTTGCAATAAATCCACCTTTTGACTTTTTCCTTTTTTTGCATAAACTTTAAGAAACAAACAAAAAATTCCCTTCACCAGCTTTGCACCTGGGATCACGACTTGAAAGTCTACTTTTAAACCTTCTGTACTCTGTACTTTAAACTCTTGAAAGTCTACGCGCTAACCACTAGAATATTGGTATCCTTCCGCAGTTCCGCAAGTTAATTTTAATTACTTATTGATGCGGTCCCAGACCAGAGCTATGCAAACTGTCGCAAACGCAAATTCCCAAGAGGGTATAGGGAATCTGATCTGGCAGCGTGCAGAAAATCTAGCCGATCAACTGGGTGTCGAGCTGAATATTCCTCGGATCCCTCGCCATGGTGGACGCCAAATTTATCGTGCCAACCATCAAATGAATTCAGCGGAGGAATACTACAGAGTATCAATCTATGCACCATTGCTAAACTTTGTTCTCACAGATCTGCGAGAAAGATTCTCAGCCGAAACCTTGGACATCTTTCAGCTATCAGTTTTCATTCCAGAAAATATTGTCAAAAATTCTGCTGGTGAAAATGACATAAGTATAAAGTCCCTCCTCGACCGCTTTGGATTGCTTCTTGAAGTTGACAAGGGCGCTGCTTCTTTTCTGCTAAAAGATGAATTGTTGTTGTGGAGAGAGAAATGGATTCAAGAACAGAGCTTCAGAAAAGAGCTTCCCATAAGAGCTCTGGATATATTGGCTTGTTGCGATAAGGATGTATTTCCTATAATACATGAATTTGTACTAATCCTTGCAACCCTTCCGGTGACAAATGCATCTGCTGAGAGGTCATTCTCGTCGTTGCGGCGCCTTAAAACATATTTAAGAGCAACCATGACTGAAAACCGCCTCCTCGGTCTTGCCCTAATGCACATCCATAGGCATGTTCCCATTGATGTTGAGAAAGTAATTTCAAGATTTGCAAAAGCTGGCCCAAGGACAAGATTGGAATTTAGTATTTAAGTGCATACTTAATTACTTCAAATTAAATTGTTTGTATTTCTTTTTTTTTTAGACAGCATTATTCAAATCAAATGCATTATTACATAAATAACAAATTAAAATTTTATGAAATTGTTTGTTTACAACGAATTCTCTGGAAGATAGGTAAAATCGCAAAAATTAACTCCCTCACTCCTAAACGCACGGGGTTGCTTTTGTGATTTTCTTGAGGATTTTGTGTTGTATTTTTTTATTTTCCCACTTGAGAACCAAGCACCATGATTCAAAAAAGGGCGTGGCACCCAAAAAATTTTCGCCTGCGGCGCTATTTTTTTAGCGCCTCCGGCGCTTTTCCGTTTTGCCCCCCCCTGGACAAAATCCTAGATCCGCGCCTGCTTATGCACAAGGAAGTAGAGGAAGAAAAGAAACTGTAATAAATGAGGATGAGAAGACTGCTATCAGAAGAATCATACACTCGTTTTACTTAAAAAAAGAAATACCTACCTTGGACAAAATAACGTCTGAAATGAAAAAGAATGATTTCATTCCACCCATGGGTAAGAAGAAACCATGGAAAACTTTGAAGGAAGTGATTCAAAACAGAAAATCACTTTTAATAGTGGTCCACTGGAATAAAAGCACCCTCAGGAAAAGGTAAAATATTAATAATTACTCACATTGGTAGCAAAAATGGATTTGTCGATGGCGGCTTACTAATTTAAATCAAAACGGACTGGAGACTATCATGAGGACATGAACGCTGATATCTTTAAAGAAAACTTCCAGCAAATGCTAAATCTTATTCCTCCTGGGTCTGTTATAGTCATGGATAATTCCAACTACCACTCAAGAAAACCCGACAAAATTCCAACGTCTTCTTCGAAAAAAAATGACATCATTTATTGGCTTACTGTAAATAAGAAGCCATTTCATAAGGATATGCTGAAAAAAGAATTGCACCACTTTTAAAATGAGAGACGTTGGAAACCTCTTGCAAGAGGGAATAAAGACAGTGAATCGTGAAAAATGGAGTAAGTGCGTCGAACATGTGATTGAAGTAGAAGAAAGAATGTGGGAAGCCGATAAGATGCTAGAAAACACTGTAGAGCCTTTTATTATTTCTCTGGACCCCAACGACGATAGTTCATCGGACTACTCGGAACATGGTGACTAAAATTTAAAAATTAAGTTGTATTGTACAACATAGTGGATTTTTTTTATACATATTAATATTTATTCAAATTTATCTATTTTCATATTATTCTTACTTCTTAAGTTTTATCTACTTAATATTGGAATAATTAATATAATCAAACCAACTCCAGCGAGATGGCTCCCTACTCTGACTAACATCGCCCCGCCGGATATACGACGCTCGGCAGCACTGGCTAGAGAACACCGAAAAATCATGTCAAACGAGCGCCTGCCGATCCATGAGGAGATCCCACACATCACTCAGGGACGCCAACGGCTCAAATCTAGACATCCTCCTATCAGAACCGCCTCTATGATGACTGATGAATACAGTATGAAGGAACAATGGACATCAAGATGGCTGCCTACAACAGTATCTGATTACATCCAAATAACCAACCCTGAACTCGGCTTCAATGGCTCAAACCTTCCACGTTCCACTTGGTCAAAGCTGAATCGAATACGGACAGGTCAGGGTAAATGTGCCGACTCCCTCCACCGATGGGGCCTCGCCGACAGTCCGCAGTCCGCAGTGCGACTGTGGTTCACCGAGACAAACGATCCACCACATCGTTTCAAACTGCCCAAACCGTGCTTATGGCGGAAACCCGCAGGACCTCGCAGAGTGCTCCCAAGACGCAATCGAATGACTATGCAATTTGGACATCAATGTGTAGTTGTCAAGAGGACTTATATTGTGACATGTGATATATCTTAGTAGAGGTTTGTACATATTTAGTTTCTCCCTATCGTATTGTAAAAAATCCATACGCTAAATAAATAAATAAATTGGAATAATTCATATCTTAATTATTTGCCTATTTCTATTATTAATTCCTAAAGGACACTTACCAAGTGGAATAGGATTCGTAATCGTAATTTCCATTACAGCTAGTTACAAAAGAATAATCGTTGTTGTCCTGATTCTGATACTCGTAAGGCTGCCACAGCAAAGAACTCAGAGCTTCCTCTACATTTTGATGAAAACTATTTCTGTTTTTCGGTTTCTCTGAGTAATAGTGATTGGAATAGTCGTTTTCTTTCTTGGGGATTTCTGTGGCGTTGCTGTTATCGTTTTTATTATCTAAAAAAAAACAAATCCTTAAATAAATAATAATTATAATTAAATTAAATTTAAACAAACACAAGTTTCTATGTATACAGGATGTTTTTAATATATTTAAGAAGGTTATCCTTGGGTCCATTTTGATAAAAGAACTTCATACGAACATATTATGTCTTAAAAGTCTCAACTGTTGAACTACAAGGTGCTAAAGTTTTAAGAAAATAACATTTTTTTTTATGATAACTTTGTTATGACCCTATATATTTTTGTAAAACGTGGTACGCATTTTCTGCTGTAGAACATGATTTTTTATTCTTGCCAGTGGCGTTCCTGCGGGATTTGCACCGAATTTTAAAGAGAAAAGTGATACGCCACAGCTATTTCTGAAAGTAAAAATTATTTTTGAAATCGTCATTCCTTTCTGGGCAAATCTGGGCTCCTCATTTTGTTTTGCTTGACGTATGGTTTTCGCATAAAAAAAAATAGGATTCATTCATTTGCACGTTGTTATGACTGGTATTATCAAGTGGATTAAAAACATATCTAGTAGGTAAGAAGCAGATTTTATTTTGCAAACTTAAACAGTTTTGACAGTTGTCTACCTAGTCTAATTGTTACGTATTTAATATTTAAGTAATTAAATAAGCCAGGCGGTTGTACGAAAACTGCTTTCCAAATAGAAATATTCCGGATGCACGAACATTTTCAAACGTTCATAGAAGGTTGTGCGAAAAGGGAAGTTTCAAACCAGACAATCATCTAAAAGGAGTACAACGTACTGTAAGAACACCAGAAATTGAGGTAGCGGTTTTGAATTTAGTCGAGGAAGATCGCGAATTAAGTACACGAAAAATTGAAACAATTTGAATATCTCACATATTCTTGTTTGGAAAATTCTTAATGACTTTTTATTATACCCTACAATATCCAACGTGTTCAGGCTCTACTTCCACACGACTTTCTATTACGGATAAAGTTTTGCCAATGGTTTCTTCAAAAGTAATTGAAAATCCATATTATATAATCATATTGAAAGTTTATTCACCGATTAAATCAATTTTTCTAAAAACGCCATCCAAAACTTTCACAATAATCATTTTTGGGCAGAAGACAACCACATGCAATCTTGGAATCCCGTCACCAGGAGCAGTTTTCCGTTAACGTGTGGGCTGGAATATGCGGTGATTATTTAATTGGACCCTATTTTCTCCATAAGAGGTTGAATGGGCATAATTACCAGCAGTTTTTCGAAGAAGAATTGCCAGCTTTGATGGAAGATGTTCCCATTTTAGTAAGAAATCGACTGTGGCATTTTTCAAAAAATACGTGAGTCCATGAGAAAAACAGCAGAGGCATGCATATTTGCAGGAGGTGGACATTTTCAACATCTGATTTAATTTATTTCTTTGTGCGTTCAGGGTAATTTTGTGTTAGCATTCCAAAATGTATTAAAATTACTATAAAAACCGTTTAAAAATGATCCTCTGAAATAAATTATTGTTTAAAGTTACATAAATTGTTTTTCCTCGTGAGTGATCTAGCGATATGCAAATGAATGAATTTTATTTTTTTATGCGAAAATCATACGTCAAACGAAACAAAATGAAGCGACAAGATTTGCTCAGAAAGGAATGAGGATTTCAAAAATAAGTTTTACTTTAAGAAAAAGCAGTGGCACTTTTCTCTTTCAAATGATTCAGTGCAAATCCCGCACGAACGTCACTGGCAAGAATAAAACATCATGTTGTACAGCAGAAAATGCCCTTTGATACATAGAAGATGCGTACGACATTTTACAAAAATATATAGGGTCATACCAAAGTTATCATAAAAAAAGATTTTATTCTTAAAACTTTAACACCCTGTAGTTCAACAGTCAAGACTTTTAGGACGTATGTTCATATAAAGTTTTTTTCTCAAAATGGACCCAAGGATAACCTCCTTAAATATTAGCATATTATTAAGAAACACCCTGTATAAATTCCGTTATTATCCCAATGTACTTGCTTTCATACATTCAAGTATCGTCGTAAAAGGCCTAGGTGATATATGGTGTCGCTCTTTCGTACCCCACCACTGCTCAACTCTATTAAAAAACTTTCTCTACAGCGCTTTTGAGATTTGCCAATAATTCGTTCATTATCAGTTCTCTAATTACTCTTTTTCGACTTTAATTGTATTTCGAAATATAAAGTTTAAATCCTTAACTTTAAAATTCGTTCTTATAACAATGAAGTGTTTAGTTCTTAATGAAGTTTATCTACTGCTTTTTATTTTAATTGTGTCTCGTAAATAATCTTACCTAAGGAACATTTGGAGGCACTTTTTTCACTCTTGGTGCATCCACCAATTCTTGTAGCATTTAAAGTTTCCAGAGAATTTACATTTAGAGTGTTTAAAGAATTTCTTTCAGATTTTACGTTTGAATTTGAAGGGGAACTTTTCTTTAGGCACAAAATCTTTGGAAATCCATGTTTGAGGAGAGTTTTATCCTGTTTTAAGAGTGTCTTTTCCAATTTATTTGAATTTACGGTCGCAGAATCGCTTAGGTTGTTTTTGTTTACGTCTTGCACTAATCGGATGTTATCTTCAAGTAAATCTGTAAATCTGAAAAAATTTTTGCTGATACAAAAATGGAATTCATTAAATAGTAGTTTAGTTTAAGGGGGATACTCACATTCTGAAAATATACTCTTTCAAAAATATGTCTATGAGTTATATCTACCGGCTCGTCCGAAGTGGGAGTGTGAAGCAACGCCGACGCACCACATCGACAAACAAACCAAACAGTGCATGTGCAATGCATTTCAATTCAAACGGGTACAGTGTCAGCGTTAATAGAGCGTCGCGTTGAGCATTGCGTTAAGTATAGTTCATATACAGTTGATGCAAAATGAAAACCGATGCACGTCATCAATCAGCTGATAATTGTAAATCCCTAGGAAAACACGAGGAAATTAAATTTGGGCAAAAATTATTAAAAGTTTATGCGATAATAAATTTACTACAAACTTAAAGTATGCTTCTTTGATACGAACCCATTTATAGCAAATATTTTATTTATTTAAGCTTATAAAAATTAATATAATTTGAATTTTATTTTCCGATAGTTGGCAACACAACTGTAAACGGTGCGGTGGCGCCAGCTTATTCGCTGGTTTGGTTTGACGTTTCATACAAAACTAACCTTAATTGTTCATGGTTCCGTGTTGCTGTCCGTCTATTTTTTAACAAAAACTCCAGATCTTTCATAAATTGCATTAAAAAACTGTTCTATTAAGAGAAACAAAAGTGCACATACATATCTCTGTCGATTACGTTGTTTACTATTTGTGAAAAATACCGAAGCAGTTAAATAGTCGGTGCAAAGAGCTAATACCTTCTCTAAGAAGCTATTTTCAGGAAGAACTAAACAACAATGGCTTATTGTTACCCTTGACAGCAGTACAGAGAGGTAAATTTAAAGAGTATGTTAAGGTCTAGATATTTTATTTCTACTTTACTATTTTCTAGGATGTAGCAGCTGCCCTAAATTTGAATATCTCCACTGTAAGCACAACTTCAACAACAGTTAAAAAAAATAAATTATTAGAATCACCTTAAAGCAAACGTTCTAATTCACAGAGAGTTGTAAATGTGTAAAGATTGGATATAAGTTCTATCCGTGACACTATTTATGGAATGTACGAAACAAGTAAATTGTATTATTTAAAATTTATACTATTTTACATCGGTTATTCATAAGCTGTAACTTTTTTTAGAACATCATGCAACTTTGACAACTCTAAGTTAGAAATTAAAAGACAGAGAACTGTTTGATGGTTGTCTTAAATATTTAAGAAGCCTCGTCAAGAAATAGGCTTCGGATGGTAAAAAGATGAACTGAGACGAGGGCGTATGGAACTTTCCCATGAAGCTTTCAAACGGCTGGTATTTTTGAAAGAATAATTTAAAAAAAAAGAAGTATTCTTGTATTAATCGTTTTCTTGGATGTAACATGAATTTTTCAGAATGGTACGGTTGATCGATCTTGGCACAATGAAAATAAAAGAATTGTTAGATTTACTAAAGTTGATGGTAAAGTATTAAGCAGTAAACAAATATATAAACTATGGAAAATTTTTGTATATTTATCTTCTCTTTATGAAAAAGAAACTGTGTAATTTCCTCACTCGGATATTTTGGTTACAAGCTGGCAACACTGTCGATAGCTGACGTCACTCAAAGGGTATGACATGCATCGGATTTTGTTTTGCATCAACTATAGATGTCAATCACAAATTGCGAATAATGCTCTGATTGGTCAATTTCAAATATTCTTTTGGCTTTAAAACGAAGGTTTAAGATTTTGCGAATTCGCAAGATTTAAAAACGGGAGGGCGAAAATCTTGAATGACTTTCAGTATATTTTGTTTTGAACAATTCCTTATATTTAAGTTTAAGTGTAAGTATTTTTTTAAGTTTTGTGACATTTTTTATAGATTTGTGATTATAATTATAATAAAGACATAGAAATCACCGGAGAATTAATTAAATAACGGTAAAACGAACTAAATATTTACGTTGAGGCTTGAGGTTATGTGATTTCGTTCGGCCAATGTTTTGCCAACCGTTTATAATGTTAAAAACTAAAAACACTAAAATATCCTTAAAACATCAACGAAATTCGCATCTACAGCGTGGGCAAAAAGAATGGAACACCCCCAATATTTTCATAACCATGTATATTGTCGAAAAACGCTCGGACTCGTCGATTTTATTTATCATTTTTACAAACTTTGAGAATTTTTTGTATTAAACAGGATTGCTTAAGAAGTCGGGGCAAACAACACCTAATTTTTTAAATGAAATACCCCAAATTTTATTCGATTTTTGAATTCTACTTAAAATTCTAAATATTTTTCATGTAACTTACCCTATTTCGATATTCAGCTGTTTTCGATATATCCCAATCTAAACAATAATAATGGCAATTTTCATGGAATTAATGAATAGGGAAGAAAATACGGAAACTTATTACCTTTATTGTAGAAACCCTGCTAACCAAGCACCTTATTGTACTTTTTCGCCACTGTCATTTTATTTTAAGTGACAGTATTGCCAAAACGTTGTATTATCAGAACGACACATTTTAAGTAAAATGCACTTAAGTGAAAGAGAGCGCATAGAAATCCTCATGATGGTTTGCTATGGCGATAGAAAGAGATCTACATTTGAAGTATGTGAACTTAATTAAACCGTAATACAATTTTAAATGACGTAAATGGTTTTAACTCATTTTAATTTCCTTCTCCCCCCCCCCTTTTACTTTATTACTTTTTTTATTAAAATTCTGACCCACCAAATATAAATCATGTTCCCTCTCGGAGTTGACTCATGAAACGTTGATTTTATTGAATTTTCATTATAGACATCTATACATCATATAATAACTATAAATGATTCCATTTAAAATTTTGTCCTCTATTAAAAAAATTTTTACATCTAATATCCTTCATTGCTAAAAATAGCATCATATTAGTGATTATCTTCTGTCGAGTCCATTGGCTGCATAAGGTACACGTATGACCATGTATTGTTGAACCACTTCGTTCCCTCTTTTAATTTGTTTCAGTTTGTTTATTTAGGTACATCCTAAAAAACATAATTCTTAATCACTTGGTTGCTGAAGATGACTTTGACTAAAGTCGAAACAAGTTCAACCTAATGTCAAATTAAATTTTGTACACGCTTTAACCCTTATTTCACCCTAAAAGGACAAATATATTTTATTTTGGTGGTATAGACAGACCTTGTTTTCTTTCATAATCTCGCCACAGAAAATGGACTACTTCTTGAAATGTTTTACTGTCGTATCAAGACGATCCCCATTCAAGCACTCGTCAAGTAGGTCGGATTCAAAATATTGGTTATAAATCTGTACAAAATATTTTTCATCAGGAAAATATCATCCTTACAAAATTCGTCTTGTCCTCGAACTAAATGGGGATGATTTTGATCGACGCCTTCAGTTTTGCGAGAATATGCAAAACATCTGCAATAATGACGGAAATTTCGCGCAGAATATTTTATTTACTGATGAGGCTACATTCTGCCTTAACGGAACAGTCAACCGACATAATTGTAGGTATTGGTCGACAGAGAATCCTCACTGGATGCAAGAGGCCCATACACAGCACCCACAGAAGCTAAACGTATGGGCCGGAATTTTACGTAACAGAATATTAGGACCTTTCTTTCTCGAAGAAACGTTAAAGGGAGAGAGGTATTTGGAGTTTTTACAGTTTGAATTAGTTCCTGCTTTAGCTAGCCTATATTCAGATCACGATGAACAAGATAGTCCTGAAAGAATCATTCGGCTAAACAAGACGGTGCACCGCCCCATTACGCCGCACAGGTACGAGAATACCTAAACGAGGTTTGCCAATATAGATGGATAGGTAGAAGAGGAGAAATATAATGGCCAGCTCGCTCACCCGATTTAACACCCCTAGATTTCTTTTTGTGGGGATATTTAAAAGAAAGAGTGTACAAGAACAAGCTATCGCATTTAGAGGCATTAAAACTGATAATGCAACATGAAATTCAATAATTTCCTGAACAGGTTATCGGGAAGGTTCAAAACGAACGAGTTTTACGTTTAGGACACTCCCAAATTGTCAACGGCCATCAATTTGAACATTTAATTAAGTACTCTACCTTTTATAATCAGATTTAAAAGCTGTTGTTTTACCTAATAAACCTACCATTTAAATTTTGTTACTTATTATTGTTTAGATTGTGATATATCAAAAACAGCTGAATATCCATGTACATGAAAAATATTCAGAATTTTAAGTTGAATTCAAAAATCGAATAGAGTTTGGGGTATTTCATTTAAAAAATTAAAGTTGACGTATGTCCCGACTTCTTGAGCAATCCTATATAATACTAAAAAAGTTCTCAAAATTTGTATGGGTCCGAGCGTTTTTCGAAAACATACATGATTATGAAAATATTGGGGATGTTCCATTCTTTCTGCCCACGCTGTATATGAAATAGGACAAGAGAGGTAATATTTCGGATACAAAATTCGTGACGAAATTAGTGACTCTCATCTATATGAACTAAGCTTTAGCGTACGTTAAGCGTCGGGCGTCACAAACAATTCGGATTGTTTTTCAGAGCGTTTTTAATTGTAAACGAGCCTTTACACTTGGCGCTCTCGGAGCCCCTTACGTTGTTAAGTCAGCCCCTCAAGATAGGCTTATTTCTTTACCATTTTAGTATAATAAGTATCCCCCTTAAGTAAAAATCAATTTTGAAATTCACTTAAAGTTCATAGTGATATTTGTGCAAAACTTGACTGAGCAATATAAAAAATCCTACCCAATATAAGACTCATCTTTGTCTTCGTTCAAGAAGGGATTCGTAGGTATTGATTTGGTAACGTAAGAGTATCTGCCATAGTCTTCGGTAATTGAATGCTTTCTGCCAAACATGGGTGTGTCAGGGGGTCGTCCTTCGTCTCTGGTTGGAGATTCTGGAGCAGCCATTTCCGAAAAATGTTTGGCTGATGGTGAATCTGGAAAAACAGGAAATATAGTAACTAGTTCAATAGCAGCAGGACTAAAATATATGTTTAGCTTAATTTAACTCATTCATGGTTTGATCCCTTTCTTGATTATTTTGCCGACTTCCGTTTTATTTCGGGGTTTTAGAAACGACCCGTAACGGCTTATGTTATAATCGAGTTTTTGAAACAGACAGCGATGTGGTTGGGGATATTCTGGGTAAGTTTCAAAGTATATTTCCGCAGTCCTTGCATTATTCCTTTAAAGTGGCTACAAAATAGTAATGTCTATGGAGACCTCTAGAATCTATCAAATTTTTAACAGACAATAGTTAGCTTGAGCACTTTATTTATTTTTTTAATAATTAAATCAAAGCGGTCTCGACACTCATCTACTATCTTCGCAATAATTTTAAAACGACAAGAGATATCGAGCCCCGGTTTTCAGATTTCGTTTTCTTAACAAATAACCTACCAAACGAAGTAAAAAGATCTGTAGGGTACCATTTGCATTTATGAAGTAATCGGAACTAGTATAGCATATTTTTTCAACAGTGTCACCTACCGCTTAGCATTAAAATAAATAGAATTTTTTTAAAAGCCATGTTTAATCAACTTTAAAAGACCTTTAAAATAAACCCTAGTTTGTTATATTCGGTTACCGCAAACCTAAGTTACATCAGTTTAAAGTATCTAAATTATTATCGCTCACCCTGCGGTTGCCATGGTAATACGAGAAAAATTGTCATTATAAAATTTGTAGATATTTGAATATTAAATAAGAAATGTTAGGAGATTTTAACGACTTTTGTGACACCATAGCAAATACGACCCCTAACGGTAAAATTAGGAACTTAAAAGAATTTTTAGTCCGTACCCTTAACTGATCACCCTGTATATGTAAAATATATGATTTGACGCCGAGAAGTAAACATACAAGTGCTGAATTAGATTTAACAAATCTACTGATTCAAAGCTCACTTTGGTTGCATCGTTGACTACAAGATTGAACTGTGATAGACTGACAAATTTACATTAAGCATATCAATTTATTTATTGTGTGGAATATTTATATTAGTTATGGTTTATGGTTATTTTGAAATTTTGGAATGGTGTTCAGGCTTGGGTCTTGAGACCGCCCTGACTGAGGCTCGTAATCCGTTTTTTGTCACATGACTACCTATATTTTACCAGGTAGCTTTCTTTGTAGATTAATATCAAGGCATTTTGCAATTTAATTTAAGTTTGCCATAAATCACAAAAGACATTAAATATTAATTAGGTAGATTAATATTGAATGAACAATAAAAATCAAAATAAATCATATTTATGTCGAGCTCCTAATAAAAACTTGTATTATTTAGAAGTGTTCTTAGTAGTAATTGTATTTCAATACAATAAAAATGATGAAGCAAGTGTGGTTATTGTTTTTGGGACTTTTTGCATTTTTGACTGTGCCTGTATTATCTCAAAGATATTTGCCACAAAGTCCATGTCCGCAAGTTTTTAGGTAATTATTGGGAACTCATCCTAACTAGCCTAAGATCGCTAAACACAAATCTAACGTTTTTTTTTTTTGCAGTTTCTTATAATGTTCTTACTTATAATCTCCCTAGTACTTGAATTATTGCCGGAAATATTTTTTGAGTACACGATCTTGTGAAAATTATTCAGAGTCGCGAAGCAACATGGGATAATTTTCATAAAGAATCGTCTGCGAAAACGTATCTTCGGTGATTAATTCGCAAACGAGGGAGATTCGGTAAGAAAATTTCACACCAACATAAAGATTAGAAAAGTTTCAAAAATTTTAATATCAAACCAAACACCCTCTAAACTAATTAAATATCAAAGTCATGGATGACAGTTTACTATGACATATACCTTACCTCACTAGTGCCCAGTTAATATTTATATATATTATTAATATATATTATATAAGTTATTTCGCGTTAAAATCCAAAATGTTATAAAAAAAATAAACTTCTTCAAACTTTAGCATCAGATTGAAAACGTCTTCTTTAAAGTTTTTTTTACATCCCATGACAAAAGTGGGACGGTATTTGGTATACCAATATTAGGGTTAAAATAAACGGTTCTTCTTCATTTTCAGTGACATGACATAATATATTAAATCAGTTTAGAAACAATTTAAGCACCTAATTGTATCTAAACTTTTTTTAAAACTTTCTGTTGTCATATCGTAAAATAATATCTACTTTCTAACTTTTTGTCACAATTTGGAGTTAGAATAAACTATTTTCCTTTTAACTTTAGTAACATGACATATACTAAACTGGGTTTAAATTGATAATTTCTGTTTAACTCATATTACTAAAATAGAAGGAATCTTAGTCTTTGTGACTTTTCGTATACGCGATGAGAGAGATTTTGATGATTTTTCCTTTTTAATATATTACATTATGCAGGGTGACCATTTGAAAACGAAACAAAGCCAATTTTGGGCACCCCGCTCGAATCCGTCGATTTTTAATTATAGGGAGAAACCTTTTTTTTGCATTTTCGCCCCCTGTAAATCAAATCCCTAGCGGGGGCGACAACTACCCCCATAATTTTAAATGGAATGGAGGGTCGAGTGATACTTTGTTTTAAAGTAGTAAGAATAACCCCAGAGTTTAACATCGCTACTATCTACCTTGCCTGTACAGTGGCTCACCAAAAGTACAAAAACAGGTTATTTTTACCTCTTTTATTACAAAAAAAAGATTTTGCTCACGACGCTCTCGTACATTTTAAAGCGTCTGTTGGGTGATTTGACAACATTTATCAATTATCCGTTGTTGTAAGTGTTCCAAAGATGTTGGCTGGGTGGCATAAATTTTAGTTTTTAAGTGGCCCCATAAAAAAAATCTAACGGGCTCGTTGGGGCCACTCATTACTTCCTCTCCTTCCAATCCATTGTAGTGGAAACGTTTGGTCCAAATAGTTACTAACAGTGACTGCAAAGTGGGGTGGCGCACCGTCTTGCTGGAATATTAAGTGGTTTTCCATGTACTGATCGTTATTCTCAATAATTTCTACTAACGCTGGATAAATGGCGTTTTGTAATAATTCCAGATACTTTTCGCCTGTTAAATGGCCAGGTAAAAAAAAGGGCCTATTATACGGTTACTAAAAATGCCAGATTAAACATTCAGTATTTCCGGATGTTACGTATGCACCTCACAAAATATTCTGGGATTAAAATCAGACCAATAACGACAGTTGTGACGATTCACCGTACCGTTTAGGAAAAAAGAGCATTCGTCAGAAAAGCATTACGTTGAAAGTTCTGATCATTTATTGCCCGTTCACTCATTATTTCACAAAATTGCAATCGCCTATCATAATCGTCTTTGTTAAATTCTTGTGTTTTTTTAATATCGTTTGAATGCTGCTTCTGTTAATACTAGATGCTGTCGCCAGCTTTCTTGTACTCGGTGTGGGAACTTTAACAACATGCCCTAAAATCGCCAC
Organism: Polydrusus tereticollis; assembly: GCA_963920685.1. NCBI lineage: Eukaryota > Metazoa > Arthropoda > Insecta > Coleoptera > Curculionidae > Polydrusus > Polydrusus tereticollis. The sequence continues at coordinate 13,286,388 of OY987333.1, forward strand.
CTCTGTAGCCTCATTTACTACTGGATTTTCCACTTCACGTTTTTTGTTAGCTACTGACTCCTTCTCCCGAAATTTTTCCACCAATTCCAAAATGTACTTTCGATGAACTTGTCGATTTTGATGTTGATAGTTTATCAGTTCTATTAGCACATTCCTTGCTCGCAAAAAGTAATAAAATGATTTGCACCCTTTCAGCAATTAAGTAAACCATTATCACTTTTATGCCGATTCTGTAACGAAATTAACTAAAGCTTACTACTTTACCGCGACCGAAGGATATGATCTGCAACAATAATTGAAGGTCACAGGAATAAAACTAGAATTGTCAAAATTAGTTTTACACCAGAAAATGCTATTTATCGTTGTCATCTTTTATAACAAAAAAGGTAAAAGCAACCTGTTTTTGTACTTTTGGTGAGCCACTGTACAAGCTAGGTAAATAGTAGCGATGTTAAACTCTGGGGTTATACTCTACATAAAAATACCTTTAAAACAAAGTATCATTTGACCCCTTATTCCATTTAAAATTTTGGGGGTAGTTGTCGCCCCCTCTAGGGGGTTGACTTTCAGAGGGCGAAAATGCCAAAAAAAATGTTTCCCATTATGATAAAGAATCGACGGGTCCGACCGTTTTTTTTTTTAAACTTGAGGTGCCCAAGATTGGCTTTGTTTCGTTTTCAAGTGGCCACCCTGTATATTTTAAATATCAAGGTTAGAGAAGACTACGACTATTTCTATTGGATAGGGTATTTTATTCACTTGATGAATACTGTCAGTATCGAGAGGAATCGTAGATTTTTGAATGCGATTATCTGATATAAAAATTTGGTTGTTCCTGTCTGGACTACCTAAACTCTACACAATGCTATAGACTTCTGTGAATTGAATCAGTTGGTACGAAAGTTTTGATGGAACCATAAAACAGTGTCTGTACTCATTTAATTTCTTATTTTTCATCTATCAATTATTTACTTATAATACGTTAAAAACGGTTGCTATAAACATCATCATAATATCATAGGAAATATTAGTGGGCGATAAAGTTCATAATGCCCGGAGGTTTTTGTAAAGCCCGGTAATTATTATTAAAGAAAATATTGAACAAAATTTGTATTTACTTTTAACAAGTTTTTTACATAATATTATTCTGTTTTTCCCATGGTAAATGTACAATTATTTAATTTTCCTGAGAAAAAAGCTGGACTAACTATGAAATTTTGCGACTCGGTTGCTGAGTTTCTCGATGTGCATGCGGATTCCTGCTCCATTTCAACATTAATTAACATATTTTCTTATTCAGTAACAGAGCCAGCTATCATTTTTGCTATTCGGTTTCCTGACGCGATGCTTTCCTCTATATAACCCTCCGCTACACTAGTACTCTTCCACTTTCCGTGTAGCTTAAGGGTTGCACGGAAATCTGCGTTCCTTAATTCCTTTTGGCCTTAATCCAAGGTACTGTCTAACCAATTTTAAGGCATCTGTTCGGTCTCCTTCGATTAAAGTGAAACTTTTTGGCGTAGCAGTTTTAGTTTTTGGTACCTTGACAAGCATAACAGGCCCCTTTATCCTCAATATCATCAATGGTCATTTTTACCATCTCATCCCGTCTTAGGCCGTTAAAAACTCCCATTACGAGTACCACTTTATGCAGCAGGAAGGTATCATTCGGCGCATTTTTGATAAAAGCTAAAACTTGTTCACCTCCTAAAACTTTTGACTTTTTAGGAAGATATCTCTTTGATTTAACTTTTAAAATTGCTATTAATTGACAATATCTTGAAATATTAATGTTTTCCTTTACTATAAGTTCAGACTTCACCTGGGAATATTTTGTCCAAAGGCTATTTAGGGTATGTTTTTCCGACTAAAATAAAGTGAAAATAATTAAAAATTGTTATTACCAATGAGCAAAAGAGTTACATACCAATTCCTGAAAGTAAGCCATCATTACTGTTTCAGTAATCACCGTAATCTGGTTTTATACTTTCCATTGTAGAATATTTTCATACTCCTTGTCGTGCAGGGCTTTAGACTTTGCCGGTAATAAGTTTTCCTTAGCTTTTTCAGCATTTTCTAAAATATTTTCTGGAATTTCCATATTTTCGTTTGTAAGACTCTTAAAATAAACAACCCTTAGCAACCGTCTAACTTATTCTATAACAACCGATCAAAGCTCACTAAATACTAAAAATTGGCAAAAATAGTTAAAAAGAAATGCAGGAGTTAAACTATTTATATTTTAAAATTAATGAAAAATAAGGTATTATACACACCACAGGCGTTACTAGACTATAATGCCCATCAGGCGAAAACTATCCCTCGGGTCAAAGGCCCTCGGCCTAGTTGATTTCGCCTTCCAGGCATTATAGTCTACTTAACGCCCTTGGTACATAAATAACTATAAACTGTTATTCAGTCCTATGATCAAACACACAATTTAACTTTTAACGTACCGTTTCCATGACAACAACCGAAAAAAGTCGACTTGTTAATTTTTCACTGTGGTTGAAAAACAGGTAATTTTGAAGTTAGCGTCTGGAGTTAACTTGTGTGTTTAATCATAGGGCTGAATGTCAGTTTTAATTTATTTTACTAACTTGATTTTTTGATCTGTTAAGGTTACTTATTGTTCGTTCGATTTTATTTACTTAAAGTTACTTTTAACCTGTATTAAGAAGTCTTTTAAACTGTGATAAATACTGACCATTTACTATTGTTATGGATATGTTTGTTATGGTCGATCATCCACTTTTTAACGTTGCTTTGCCATTCTAATGATTTAGTTGACAATAAATGTATTATTATTAATATTCTTATATGGTCCATTAATTTGGTATTTGAAGGAAATAACTTATAGATTCTAGGGGGATGAGCAAGCTTTAAAGGGTTTAATGCAAAAATCCAACCTGTAAGTGTTTCCAGTATAAATATACCATTACGTTTAATAAATTAAAGTATACTGGGTATATTTTTTTGCTGACTGCATGTCAATTCTGAATAAAAATATAATATATATTTTTTTTAAGATATACTCACGGTATTTATGGACAAGTGGAAGGCCATATAACTGTTCCTAACGACTTCAACCGTTTTGTGTTTCTAGCGGTCAATGCTTCGATGCTAGGATATTTTGGAAAAGATCGAGCAGTAAGTACCTACTTATAAGTTTTACCAATATTTTAAAAGTATTCTTAGCTAGCAAAAATTTGACTATTCATTAGAATGTTTTACTTTATCCCTATAAAGGGCCTACAGACATGCGTACAAGTATTTATACATGCACGCGCGTCGATGTTACCTTCTTTTTCATATCAATACTAATGAATATAATATACAGGGTCGATGGTATGTATGGAGACGGTCGATTATTTCTTAAAGCACAACAGCTAGCAAAAAATATTCCAGATAAAAGTTTTAGGGTTTTTTATAGTCTATTAGAATTAAAAGAACTAAGTATACAGGATGAGTCAGAAAGCCGTAGAGAAATAAAGTTCCTTTTTTTTTAATGAAACACTCTATATCTTAGAATATTTTTGGATTTTGCATAAAATTAGAATTATTTTTTATTAAGTGCATTATAAGCTTTAACCTAACAGTTTCCGAGATATCGGCTTTTAAAAAATGACATTTTTAAATTTTCTAGCTTTCTAACGGTACGTCTTAGAGTAAAACGGTTTACATGTCCCTATCTTAATTTTTAACTATCTTTCTAAAAGTGTCAACTTCCGGTTAAACCGGAAAGTGATATTTTTGGGAAGATAATAAAAAAGAAGATAGGGATATGTAAGCCGTTTTGCTCTATGGCGTACTGTTAGAAAGCTAGAAGCTGCCAAAATTCAAAAATGTCATTTTTCAATAGTCGATATCTCGGAAGCTATTAGATTTAGACTTATAATGCACCTATTAAAAAATAATTATAATTTTATGTAAAATCCAAAAGTATTCTAAGATATAGGGTGTTCCATTAAAAAAAAAAGTAACTTTATTTCTCTACGTCTTTCTGACTTATCCTGTATATTAATCTTTTTTTAATTCTAATAGACTTTATAAAACCATAAAACTTTTGTCTTGAAAATTTTTTATTAGCTGTTTTACTTTATGAAATAATCGACCGTTTCCATACATACCAACGACCCTGTATATGCGAAATTTCTTAGTAGACAAAAATATGAATTTGGTCAAGTTGGCTGAACTCCTCATTCATCTCATTCAGGGGTAGAATCCGTCTATCTATCTTACAAACGCATTATAAATGCTAATCCCTTACCGTCACAATAACCTATTGTGTAAAGGGTAAAATTCTGCCACCTGATCTGGGGACTCCAGGTACGGCTCTACTTAAAGACTACTATATTATTATATTTTCTCAGTAATCCTCTTAAAATAATTAGGGTAAAATAAAATAGGTTTATTTTAGTTATTTAGATATGCTAATTTGTGGTTTTAAAATTTAGTTAGATGTTTGCATTGGTTTAGAGAAGAAGTTATTTGTTGCCAATTAAACGTGATATGTAAGAATGTTTCGTCCGTGAAAAGAAACCAGTACGCCAAATGGATCTACGGGTCGTGATAAAAACCAATTAAAGCGTAATATTTTATCAGTTGACATAAAAAAAAATAATCCTCGACGTTTACACCACCCTTCTTGAACGTGGTTTTTCAAAATTTGGTGCAGTGAAGGAAGCCGCAGCTTTGACACGCAGGCCAGTGAGCACAGTGTGGTTTGTTGTATATAAACCTATAGTGGAGGGAAGAAAGAGGAAAGACTGTTTTACTTTTAAGAAACTGGACGCGACGGATGTCAATATAATTCGTAGAAAAATATATGCCATGTACAGAGAACAAATGATCCCCACTTTAAAACCCCTATTGCAAAGATTAACAAAAGATAATATAGGAATAGAGTATTGTCGTGAGACTCTAAGGAAATGTATTTTAAGAAACGGTTTTAAACTAATTATGAAATCGGCCGGGTTAAAAAGATTGAGGATGGAATACCTAATTGCAGTCCATGGATATAGACAGGATAGAAGGGATATTATTTATTTAGACGAGACGTGGTATGACACACAAAAGTTCCAGATAAAGGTTGGGTAGATTAATCGGATCAATGCAGAACCAAAGCTCCCCTAAATAAAGGTACGCGTATAACAATATTTCATGCTGGGACAAATAACGGATTTATACCAAACGCTTTGGCCTTATTAGCCAAAAATATAGAGGACTCCCTTGTTGATTATAACGATGATACTACAGCAGAACTATTTGAAGACTGATTATTACAAATTATTACCAAATATGTAACCAAATACTGTGATAGTGATGGAAAATGCGAGCTACCACAGTAGTAGGTTAAATAAAGTTCCGTGTTCCAATGAAACAAAAGTTACCATCCAGGACTATATGATGGAAAATAATATGTATTTTGAGGAAAATTACACAAAAAAGCAATTGCTCGAAATTTTAAAGCCATTTTCAATAAAGAAGCAATATTATTGTGACACTTGCCAGAACTGGGTCATACCGTGTAAAGACTTCCTCCTTATCATTGCATGTTCAACCCAATTGAACATATATGGCACCAGCTGAAAGCATCGGTAAGGAGGAATAATGTTTCGCCAACCTTAAATTCTTTTGTGACACCTTTAGTACAGCCAGAGATGCAAAATATTCCAAACAAAAGCTGGGAAAATTGTGTATGTAGCGCATGTTTAAAAAGTGGAAAAATCATACGTAAATATAGATCTGTTGCCCAGAGAAAGAGAATTATTGTAAACTTGGATGCCGACAGTGACAGTGAAACTGACTTGGGTTAAAATGTAATAATCATTTTTCTGACACGGTACTTTTTTGTAGGTATATACATATTTTCTTTTAATTAATAACCGTCCTATATGGTATCTTATATACTGTTTATATATATATATTATTTTATTATTATTACTTATTATTAAATTACGTTTAAAATATCTTTTCGCGTTTTCTTTCTAACATAAAAAATTAGTGCGACACTTTTGTTGCATACAGGTAGATAAAACAAATATTTTTTCCACGCTTTTATAGATAATATTATCTGAAAGCAGCGCAACCTTTTATTCTATCAGCAACGAGTGAGTCCCTGCTTTCATTCGATCACCCGCTGGGTCTTATCGGCATTAGGTATTAGCATTTATAATTACTTTGTAAGATTGATAGACGGATTTTGATCACTAAATTAAACATTACTATATTCTTTTAAATTTTATGTTTTAGAATATGAAAATACACTTACTGACTCCCGTGGCAGACTTAATCCGCCACACTACCTCGGTAGTCAGGTATTCGCTGAAATTCCCAGTGCAGGAGTCCATTCCAAAAATTACTGAAATTATATTTAACGAAATACTTTTCTGCCAAGGACGTTCACATACACGTACGTAGCTCTTAAATTTAAAATAAAAAAAATATTAAGGAAACGATTCACGTTTGTCTTCAATCACTGCATAATACTAATGTCTCTAAAAGGTCTGTACAAAATCTGAGCACATATTACTGAAGCCAAAATAAGGCGATTTAAAACAACTTACCTTGGTCCGAAATTGCTCCGTTTCCGAAATGCAGGGTGGTAAAGTTAAGAAATAAAAATCGATTTTTTTCAAAACTAATGAACATTTTTTGACGTATTACTTTAAAACTTGGTACCCGGTGGTTTTTGGAATGCGAAACCCGAATACGAACACCTTTTCACTGTGGCCATTAGAGGGCGCTTCACAATGCACTTCCTATGGTTTAGAATGGCCATAACTTTTTTATCAGGGTAGTTTTTTCCTTTTTTTGTTAAGTTTTTTGAACATTTTGAAACAAAAAAGGTACTCTTGTGAAAATCCGCTGAAGTTAGCCGTATTTAAGATATTTCGGTTTTTAGTGTTCGATGCCGATATTTAAATTATTTTGAATAAAAATTCCGCTATTAGTAACTTTTCGGCAGGAAGAAATGTTTCACTTGGGTTAGTTACAGCAAGTTTTGCAGGAAGAATTTGAGTATGAATTTTTTTTAAATAAATGAGGAACAATTTTATTTTAAAAGTAAATTTAATTACCATAAACTTTTAGTAATTGTTCAAAATTACCTCCGTTCACATAAGTACAAAGATTAATACGACGTAAAAAGTTTAAATTTACTTTTTGCATCAATTCCGCATCGTTCTTTAATATGTCGACTGCATTTTGAATTCTTTCCCACAATTCCTCTTCAGTATTAATCGGTCTGGAGTGTAACATCGTTCTTAAAGACCCCCATAAAAAATAATTCAACGGAGTCATATCCGGTAAGCGTGGCGGCCACTTTACAGGAGCGTCATTTCCTCTACGGATCCATCAGTTTGGATACTGTCGATGCCAATAATTGCGGACATTTAAACTAAAATGTGGTGAAGCACCGTCATGCCTAAACCACATATCTCGTCGAAGTTGTAATGGCAAATCGTATATTAAATGTGGCAGCGTATTTTGTAAATGTTCTAAATAATCCACACCATTTAGTCGTGGCGGTAAAATGACAGGACCAATAATGAAATTGCCAATGATTCCTGCCCACACATTAATTCTAAACTCAAGTTGATAATGAGTTGCTTTCGTGGCATGCGGGTTTTCATCAGCATAAACATGTTCGTTATGTAAGTTGGTTACACCACTTCTTGTGAAACATGCTTTGTCAGTAAATAAAATGTGCTTAGCAAAATTCACATCCTGTTGTTTTTGTTCGGTAATGAATCGACAGAAATTCAATTGTTGATCGAGATCCGGAGCCAAAAGGTCTTATACCTTTTGGATATGGTATGGATGAAGCTGCTGTTCTTTTAATGTTCTATGAATTGATACTCCTACCTCTAAACCTAATCGTCTGGTGCTTAATTTTGGATCTTCAGCAACTCTTTCCAAAATTTATTCCTCAACCTCAGGAGTCCTTATTGCACGTTGCCGTCAATAATTGGCAGTTTAAGGAGTGAAGCTACCGGTTTCGCGAAGGCGTCTCTCAATAGTAGCAAATGTTTGATGGTTTGGTATGCAACGATTTGGATATCTTTTTCTTGTATACCCTAACACTTTCGCGACCATTTCCTTCACAATACCCAAAAACCAATAGCATATCCGTCATTTCTGCAGAGCTGTATACTTCATCCATCTTTACAGTCAATTTAAAATTTAACTAACAAGTTTCAAACACCTTATTTATTCTCGCATTGACAAATTCTTACTGAAACACTTACTGTAAATAATATGGACTTAAAATACGTTTAAATGTTTACATTTAAATAGTCTGTTGCAAAAAAAATTTTAAAGGTGTTCATCAAACAGGTAAAAATCCGAGGATTTTTGGATGTGACACTCCAAAAAAGTATCTGAAAAAAATACGTTTTTCACTGCTAATTCACTGACCAGATTTCATCCTCAAAGATAACAGCAAACATTTTTTATTCAGAATAATTTAAATATTCCGGTGCGGCATCGAACACTAAAAGCCGAAATATCTCAAAAACGGCTTACTTTAGCGAATTTTCACAAGAGTACCTTTTTTGTTTCAAAATGTTCAAGAAATTAGTTTCTTAACAAAAAAAGGAAAAACTCCACTGATAAAAAAGTTATGGCCATTCTAAACCATAGGAAGTAGTGCATTGTGAAGCGCCCTCTAATGGCCACAGTGAAAAGGTGTCCGTATTCGGGTTTCGCATCCCAAAAAACCCCCGGGTACCAAGTTCTAAAGTAATACCTTAAAAAATGATCATTAACTTTAAAAAATTCGATTTTTATTTTTTAACTTTACCACCCTGTGTCCCGGAAACGGAGCAATTTCGGACTAAGGTAAGTTGCTTTAAATCGCCTTATTTTGGCCTCAGGAATATGTGCTCAGATTTTGTACAGACCTTTTCGAGACACCCTGTATATTCGTTGGATAAAACCATCTAAGGTCGTCCCAAAGTGATAACGTTCTCTAGATGAAGGACAGTGTCGCTCGAACATCTTATCGACGCACCCAATATACATGGTATCCGGTAAGTATATGGCGTACTCGCGGAAGCGTATATACTCTGTTGCTTAGTGCGAGAGAGTAATAAAATGTAAATTTGCAATGACAGGACCCATTAAGCCGGGTGAGCAACTTAAAGGTTGCATTGTAAATTTCAGATAAATTGCATTGATTGTTTTTAAAAATTCCGTATTTCAAATATTTAAAAACTACACACCCCGAATCGGCCCTTTTGCTACCAATGTTCAACTTTTCTAAATTATTAGAATAATTAAGTACATAGGATACTTAAGTAATGGAAGACTTATTCCTACAGTGAATAGTCAAAGTCAAAAGTTTAATTATTATGGTAGATTATCATCAAAATATTCATTTGTGGTATAATCAGCTTTTTTCATAATCCTTAAATTTATTGGCTTGTGGGTATTTTGAAGGCAAGTACTCATCTTCACTGTCCAAAGTTTGGGTGAAATTTCATTTTAATTGTTCGAAGTTCCTAAGATCATTCATTGGTAAAGTTTCTGGTGTTTTTACCTCTAAATTTTTTGAAATTTTAGTTTTGACATTTTGTGTTATCTTTATGGCCTACATAAAACATTAAAATTTCATTAAATTATACATATCGGTTCAAAAGCTAGAGCCGTTAAGGGGCACTTAACGTTATTTTGATCTCCCTATAGTAATACGCTCCCCAGAGTTTGCCGTATACTTACCGAACACCCTGTATATTTGTTGGGAAGAACAATCTTGGGAAGGTCGTATCTAGATGAAGGAATTGTCCAACAGTGTACCTCGAGTTATCGAAGACGAACATATTGTCCAAGCATCCAATATACAGAGTGGCAAAAAAGTCGCGAATAATGCCTGTAACTTTTGAATTATCTCGTGTACGAAAAGGTGACCTTTATGAAAGTTAATAAACAAGATTTATTGGAGGCCTATTTGGATATAATTTATTGAAAAGTTGACAAACCTGATCTTGCGATCTCTTCATATTTCCGTAACCGCTCATTATTAAAATTTCAACTCGTTGTTTCTCATTCAGATGAACCATAGTGAATACAAATTAAAAATCAGACAACAGAAAATTAAATAGGAACTCAAAATTAACACCTCCTAGGTCGCTGTCATAAAAACACCTTGACTCAACTGGTGGGTATTAAGTAGGAATAATTATATTTATTCAGTTTTTCATTTTTGAGCTGTCATTATCTCGGAAACGCTTGCAGATAGGTGAAAATTTGAAATATAAAAAACTCAGAGTTTTCCCAGTAGAATCCAAATATGCAATCATATGCAGGATGTTCCATTTAAAAAAAGTAAGTTAGTCTCTATGGCAACCAAGCCAGAAATGACAGAAAAAATTCATGCAAGTAGAAATGTCGGGAATAATTTAGTGAACAACTTTCATAAAGGTCACTTTTTCGTATACGAGGTAAATCAAAAGTTACATGCATTATGCGCGTTTTTTTTGCCACTCTGGATTTGTGTTCATTAGTAAATAATTCAATAATAATTTAAAATATGTTTATTTTCAGCGACAATATCAGGACCCCCAATTACAAATATGCATGCCACTCACAGATTTTTTTATTAAGTAGTCAAAGGAACGCTAATGGTGATGATGATGATGACACGTCCAATTTTGAAAGTGCAGAAAGATAAACAGAATACTTTCCCTGTATATAATATCTTATATGTTTGTTACCTTGCATGGTATTTACTAGTACTCCGTTATCCTTATAAATAAAAAATTTCAAAAGTATGTCAATAATAGCTAGTTATACCTATCAAGTGGAACCAGTGATCCTTTTGCGCCCGCCACAGTAGTAGTGTTCACTGCACTCAAGCAGTAAAACATTTAAAATTCCTTTAAAGTGTATGTAAACTAAAATAAAATACATTTTATTCCCAAACGACAAATTACAATTTGTATGGAAAACGTCACGAAACATATATTGTAAATAAAAATAAATAATAAATTTAAATCAGACAAACTTTAGCAACATTATTCCCTATTCAACTGAAATGAAAATATGATAAAATATCATCAATCATAAAAAATTCTTCGAGGAAGTGAAAACATTTGCTGACCAAGTAAAGTCAAAGGGATTTTTTAAAGTTTTCAATTTTTTGGGAGACCCTGTATGCAATTTTATTTTTCATCAACAATCGGGGCTTTCAGCAAGAAAAAAATTTTATAAAGAATGACTTTTCCTCGAGAAATGAAATTTTTGGTCCGTTTGTCCCGTTTGAATTTGAGTTTCTTGAAGAGTTTAGCTCTATTTCTTACGTTTGCTATCTTCTTTTACTTTCCAAGAACACATATATCAATATTTCTTTATTATAAGTCGTACCTTACTTCAGTAAATTGGCGCGAGAAATAAGGTGTTAGCCATTGTGCCTCCAAAAACAGTTTTCAAAAGCCAGTGAAGATCAAACAGGGCAATTTTAAGGGTAAGTTAAACTAATTCTATACCTACTAGATATTATGTTTACCGGTGTAAGATTTTTTGGAAGAATATATGTTTTAATAACTAGTAACAAGTCCCAAATCTATTTATTTTTAATTTGAGGTAAAAAAATAGTATGGCCACCATTGCCGACTACTGGCAAAATTTAAAAAAATATATTTTGTCTATATCAGGCTTGCAAATACATATAAACAGATTCTTCCTTTGCCATTACGTACTATGGCATATCAAAAACGTACGTATCAGTAGTCGGCAGATCTAAAATGAATGATAAACTCCCTAGGAGATATTAAAGTTAGTGGCCGACTACTGGCAAAGTCATAAATTGATGATTGTGCTAGTACTCGGCCAGAAGATTTTTTGGCTATAAAACCACTTTAATCTAACGAAAAAATGTTTTCTTTACATTATAAACGATACCACGCAGGCTAAAAAGAAAGTTCCATAAATATTCTCAAGAATCCTTAGAAAAAGCTTTAGATTCTATGAGAAATGGAGCTAAAATTCGAGAAACTTGCTGAAACTATGGTATTCCACATGCAACTCTGCAGGACCGGCTTGCAGGTCGTGTCGCAAGCAATAAACCTCGACGAATGGGCAACAAACCCATGTATAAGCACCTAAGCAGTCATCAATAATCTTACATGCAATAGAGCCAATGCCGACGTCCACCTTATATACATATATACTGGGTTGGGCAAATGTTCCGGAACGGCTTAATTACAAGCGAACGAAAAGTGATATCGAATCGGGGTTTTGGGCAATCTATAGGACAAAAATTTTACTATTTGACTGGTATACCATATGTCAGTAATGTCACCAACTGTCAAGTGTCGACGATATTTTTTTATTTTTTTAAATGGAACACCCTGTATATTATCAGATATTCTAGATCTTCAATAAATTACAAATATTTTTCATATAGCATACCATATGATTAAATTCAACTGTTTCTGAAATACGGGCAAATGAATGTAGTACATTTTATTTAAACAAAACCAAGGTAATAACTTTAAAACACAATAATATAAAATAATGGTTATTTAATTAAATGTTCAAAATGTCGTCCTTCAGCCACCTGACAGTGTCCAATCCTGTCGGAAAATTCAGAACGCACGTTTTGCAAATGTTCACGAGAAATAACATGCACAGCATCTAAAATTCTGTTTTGAAGATCCTCCAAAGTCTTAGGTTGTGTACGATATACGACAGTCTTTAAATGACCCCAGAGGTAGAAATCTAGAGGTGTTAAATCTAGAGATCTAGGAGGCCATTCAATGGACCCTCTCCTACCTATCCACCTTCCAGGAAAAGTTTGATCTAAATAATTTCTGACATGTATACCAAAATGAGCTGGCGCCCCATCTTGCTGAAACCAAATGTCATTCGCTAGTATTTGATCGTTAACCTGATCATGATATAAATTAATCAAATTTGGTATAATTCTATTTCGAAGCAGATCTAAGTAGTAAATAGATGTCAAGTTTCCATCAAGGAAGAAAGGCCCAATAATATGGTTTCCAATTATACCTGCCCACACATTTAATTTTTGGGGGTGTTGCGTACGGTGCTCAATCATCCAATGGGGATTATGGTCTGACCAGTATCGACAGTTGTGCCTATTGACGAAACCATTAAGACAGAATGTAGCCTCGTCAGAAAATAAAATACGACTTACAAAGTTAGGTTGTAGGTCTATGTAGTCCATTATTTCTTGACAAAATTGCATACGCCTATCAGGATCATCCTCTGATAGTTCTTGAAGCAAGCTGACTTTATAAGGAAACATTTTATTTTTTTTGAGGATTCTTCTAATTGATTTTTCGCTGTTTTCATGTGCAAGAGCAAGCTTTGGAACTGACGTCTGTGGTTCTTCTTGCAGGGCAAGCAAAACATCCAGGGATTTCTCGTCATTTGTAGCAGTTTTCGGACGACCTGTTTTTGGCAAGTTTTTTACCGTACCCGTATGCTCAAAGTTATGGAATATTCTATTAGCAGTTGATTTAGAAATGGGATCTCGAACAGGAAAACTTTGATTGAAAAGGTCGGTTGCTTCTTGAAAAGATCTCCGTCTATCCCCATATCCTATCATCATAAGCAGAGTAATCCGTTCTTGTTCAGTTAGCTGAACCATAGTTTTATCAGTTATATCAGAGGTTTAGTCGATAAATAAAAAACTCGCACAACTCACTTAATACAAATAAATAAAAATTAAATAGGAAATGTGTCAGAGTGACACTTGGGAGTCATGGAAACTAAGACTTTTATTTGGAATGTCATAATAAAAGAAATATGTTGCTTGATTTTTAAACAAAATGTAATATGGGCTTTCTAGATTCATTTGCCCGTATTTCCGAAACAGTTGAATTTAATCATATGGTATGCTATATGAAAAATATTTGTAATTTATTGAAGATCTAGAATATCTGATAATATACAGGGTGTTCCATTTAAAAAAATAAAAAAATATCGTCGACACTTGACAGTTGGTGACATTACTGACATATGGTATACCAGTCAAATAGTAAAATTTTTGTCCTATAGATTGCCCAAAACCCCGATTCGATATCACTTTTCGTTCGCTTGTAATTAAGCCGTTCCGGAACATTTGCCCAACCCTGTATATATCTTAAATACCCTAAGTCAATTCCAAAAGCAAAACATCTGAAAGCTGGACCCTTCCACAAGTGACATTTCGTTCAATGTTTGGAGAACATATTACATGGAGAAGGATAGAGTACAAAATGAGAAAGGATGAATTAGAACGAAAAAAAAGCGAAACGGTTAATAATACTTATAAGAAAAAGAAAGACCCAACAAAAGAAGCGAAATTTTAGAAGAATACTTTTATATATTATATAATATAAAATATATAAAATATATTATATATATATTATATATATATATTAATATTTTTAGTAGGTATATTTAAGTGTTTTTTTAATATTTCTAGAAATATAATTTTTGTGTTTTTTATAATATGTTTTCTCTTTTTTATTGACAAAATAAAAAATGCAAGCGCAGGCCTGTGCTAAATAACCATTAATATAATGACGGTTGACTTCTGGTATAGGCATGGCCGACTACTAAACAATAAGCGGCCGACTTCTGAAGAAACTGAAACTTTTCAAAACAACTTAAAAATAAAATATTTACGTACCTACTTTCTTGAGTGTTTCTATCTCTTTCAATCGCTTATTTAATGTTTATACTTGACAAGGACAAATATATTTTTATTTTAAGTATTAAATGAACAGATCTAATAAAAAATAAAAATAGAATAATCAAAAAAGGCCGACTACTGGCGCAATCACCCTATACAGTGCGCACCATTGCTAACTTTTTTATTATTGGACATACAAAGTCGGTTAAATTAGCAAAGTAGTAGCATATTTTTTTTGTTAATTAAAATGGTGAAAGCAGGAAAACAATTGGACATAACGTTTCTGAATAAAAGAGGAAAACGTATTATTTTTAAATGGCACACCCTGTATATTTTTTACCGACACGTTTGCAAATCGTATACGGAATAAAAAAGTTCATATGCAATATTGGCCCAAAATTGAAAAAACATCAACACAGCCATAGAAATAAAAAATGGTTTGCCTTTGACGTTTTCATCGAGGCTGCCATGAAAACAAAAACGAATTTATTTATTTATTTCAGAAATTAAAACTCGATTTTATTTTTACCGAAGAAATAAAAACAAAACTATATTAAATGTTTAAACACATCACCGTTTTGTTTAATACATTTGCGGGCATTCTTTAATATACGTTTTGTAGCTTTTAAAACTGTTCTGCCATCGATGGATGCTATAATGCGTCTAATGTTGTCTTGAAGTTCGACCAGATTCGCATATCTCGTTTTTAAAGACTTCGTCCTTGACATACCTCCAGAAGTAAAAGTCTAATGGAGTTACGTCAGGAGACCTTGGGGGCCAACGTATCGGACCATTTGTTGCCATCCACCTATCTCTGAAAAGCCATTCTAACAATATTCTCACGTCGTGAAACTGATGAGGAGGAGCTCCATCTTGTTGAAAATAAATTTGGTTACGCGGTCCTCTAAGTTCACATCATCTAAATATTCTTCTAGTAATTCTGACAACATATTACTGTGTCCCCTGCCGGTCAGAGTACCATCATAAAAAATTGGCCCAATAATTTGGCTGCCTAGGAGACCACACCAAACATTAATGCTAAATCTTACTTGCGGATTTCTGGGAACAGCAATAAACAAATTTGTTCTAGACCAATAGTGCATGTTTTTACGATTAAACATATCCCTATTTGAAAAACTCGCTTCATCGCTCCATAAAATTTCCTTTAGAAAGTTAGGTTTTGCCTACACATATCTTGTAATAATGTTTGCACTGGTCGGTACTTATAAGGTACAAACTTATATTTTCCTAAAATCCTCTAAATTGTAAATAAACTGTCTCTTACCAAATCTCTAGTTGAATTATTTTTGTGCGCTTCAAAATATGCCAATACATTTACTTCTACTTGTTCACTTATTATAAACTGTTTTTTAGTCCTTGTCTTTATAAAAACTCTTTCGTTACTTCTAAATTTTCTATACAGCCTTAGAAAATGCCTTCTGTCTGGTTGCTCACGTTTAAGATACATTTGACCGTATTGCTCGAGTGTTAGTACTCTATTTTTTCTGCAACCAAGATACGCTTCTAACATATCGCAATGTTCTAAATGCGTGAACGCCATTTTATAATATTTAAAAGCAAAAACTAGATAACTTAACGCAAAACTACGAAAATTTTGGCTTCGTTAACAATAATTTCTACCCAAAACGAGGACATTTTAGTTAATTCGTTTTTGTTTTCATCACAGTCTTGGCTGTGTTGATGTTTTTTCATTTTTAGGCCAATATTGCATATGAACTTCTTTATTCCGTATACGATTTGCAAACGGTTCGGTAAAAAATATACAGGATGTGCCATTTAAAAAAAATACATTTTCCTCATTTATTCAGAAACGTTATGTCCAATGGTTTTTCTCCTTTCGCCATTTTAACTAACAGAAAAGATTCTACTACTTTGCTAATTTAACCGACTTTGTATCGCCATTAATAAAAAAGTTAGCAATGGTGCGCACTTAATTTGGTACACCCTGTATAGCTATCAACAACCCCGAAACTGTCTTTTAAATCATCCCTGTGTTGTTTTCTCTATGGATTGTTTTGCACTAACCATGAAATAAAATAGATAAAGTAGCAATAACGAAATTGCAAGAAAACGAATTGAAAATAATTGCGAATTGTGAACTGTGAATTGTAAACTTCATATGGGACAATAACATTTTGTACACGCCGAAAACCAGAACAAAGTCAGCATGGCAGTCATTAAAATGCTGATCACGGCCCCAATTGAGCAACAAATTTGAATAAAACACACATCTAACTTTGCGTACGTGATGGTACTGATGTTTTATTAGCGACACTGTACCCAGATGTTTTATGGCGGTATTATGAAATACTTTTTTTTTCGTGTATCAAATACATATTATATAAATTAGGATGTCAGGGGCGTACAAATATGTTTCGTACTATTGTCTTGAATTCAATATAAATAATATAACTTTAAAAAAAGTGACACAAAAATAGTCTTGATTCGATTTTATTAACAGACCAATAATTTCATAACTCACCCAGAGAACAGCAACTGGCTGAAAAACGTAGGTTATATTATAATATACAGTGTGTATCAGCCAAATGGAATAAATTCGATAATCAATCCATGGGGGCGTGTCCGAAAAAACGCTCGGACACGTCGATTGGTATTTCTAGTTGCACATTTTTTTCAATAAACACTTTTTATACAGGGTGTGTCATGTAACAGTGGCAAGTACTAACTTTCTTATTTTAAATGCAATACCCTGTATATTATTCAATTTTAGGATTCTTCAGAAAATTTTAGATATATTTCATGTACAATATCCTATACCTATCTTCAACTGTTTGTGTTTTCAGATTTGTTGCAAAAATTAACAACACACTAAAAAACTAATAAGTAATACTGTATATTTCTTGATAATGTAAAAAACAAACAAAAAAACATTAATGTAGGAGATGTTGAAAATGCTCGACGCGAACGTCTTGGCAACATCCTAATCTTAAATAGAAATTTCGTTACTGAACATCTCAGGCGTGACCGATCTAATCGCAAACGTTATTCGGCTTCTTAAGTCAGCTAAGTCGAGGAGTTTAGTTTTGTATACAATATTATTGACATAACCCCTTAAGAAGAAGTCCAATTTCGTCAGATCAGGGGATCGTGCTGGCCATTCCATCGAGCCACGCCTCCCTATCCACCGATTTGGAAATACTCGGTTGAGGTACTGCCGGACATTGATTTGGTAATGGGGCGGTGCTCCATCTTGCTGAATCCATATTATATTCGCTGGAAGTTGTGGGTTTGCTGGATCAGGATATAAGTTCGTCGAAGTTGGCAAGACATTATTTTTGAGCAGTGCTAAATAATTATCGCCATTTAAATTGCCATTAATGAAAAAGGGACCTATGATATGATCTCCAATAATTCCTGCCCAAACATTGCCCTTTTCAGGATATTGCGCATGTTCTTCTCTCATCCAGTGAGGATTTTCCCTAGACCAATAGCGGCAATACTGACGATTAGCATGACCGTAAGGTGCACTCATCAGAAAACAAAACATGTTCTAATTGGATCACATTGTTATCTAACATTGCCATCATTTGTTCACAAAAATACGTTCTCCTATCAAAATCGTCTTTCATGAGCTCATGAGGAGGTATCATTTTATAGGGATACATTTTATTTTCTTGTAATGTTCGAATAATCGATGAATGGCAAACAATGAACATTGGGGCTGTTTTTCGACTAGAAGTATGTGGGTTTTCCTGAAACTCAAGCATAATATCTAATTTGGTATCATCACTTACTGCTTTCGTAGCTACTTTTTTATCTGCTTTACATGTCCAAGCTGGCGAAACTGCTCTTCTATTTTACTAATTGTCCCTCGAGTTATAGGCGGCAAATTTGGAAATTTTTTATGAAACAAGCGAGCAACTTTCATTTGTGTCCATGTTTTATCTTCATAACCATCATTTTTCTGATATGCAGTTAACGAAATTCAAACGACTATAGCACTGACAACTACTGTCATGCAGACAGACAACAATTTGCTAAGGTCAGGCGTTTTAAACAAAAGTAAACAAAACTATTTATACCTTTTTTTATTTCATATCAATAATAGATATTTACGTTATAAGTCCGGTAAATCAACTTTTACAGTATGAGTGAAATGTTTCAAGACGAGGCGACGAAGGAGCCGAGTCTGGAATTTTGAAACGAATACTGTAAAGGATTTGCCGGACGAATGACGTACAATATTTTATTTCATACTGTTCTGTTGAAAATTATAATTATGTTTTGAAATTATAATGAAGTTTTATTCTGCGCCGTATATTTGACAAGTGCTTATATTTACTGGTGGAAACATTGTGTGTTTGACATTGATTAAACTAAAACTTACAAATTTCAGTCCGGTAAAGAAATTTTTCAGGACTAGTCCGGTAAAAAAAATTTACCGGACTTATTGCTGTAAAACCTTATTTTCTGGACTAAAATCAAATATGTAAAGGTGTGTTTTACAATACAGTATGAAATAAAATATTTTAACATCAATTTCATCATACATTAATGTTTTTTTTTTGTTTTTTACATTATCATAAACAGTATTACTGATTAGTTTTTTAGTGGGTTCTTGATTTTTGCAATAAATCTGAAATCACTTAATACTTCCGAAACAGTTGAAGATAGGTATAGGATATTGTACACGAAATAGGTCTAAAATTTCCTGGAGAATCCAAAAATTGAATAATATACAGGGTATTGTATTTAAAATAAGAAAGTTAGTATTGGCCACTGTCACATGACACGCCCTGTATAAAAAGTTTTTATTGTAAAAAATGCGCAACTAGAAATTCCAATCGACGTGTCCGAGCGTTTTTGCGGACACGCCCCCATGTATTTATTATCGAATTTATTCCATTTGGCTTATACACACTGTATATGATTTGACGCCGAGATTAAACATACAATTCGTGAATTAGATTTAACAAATCTACTGATTCAAAGCTCACTTTGGTTGCATCGTTGACTACAAGATTGAACTGTGATAGACTGACAAATTTACATTAATCATATCAATTTATTTATTGTGTGGAATATTTATATTAGTTATGGTTTATGGTTATTTTGAAATTTTGGAATGGTGTTCAGGCTTGGGTCTTGAGACCGCCCTGACTGAGGCTCGTAACTCGTTTTTTGTCACATGACTACCTATATTTTACCACGTAGCTTTCTTTGTAGATCAATAGCAAGGCATTTTGCAATTTAATTTAAGTTTGCCATAAATCACAAAAGACATAAAATATTAAGTAGATTAATATTGAATGAACAATAAAAATCAAAATAAATCATTTTTATGTCGAGTTCCTTATAAAAGCTCGTAATTATTTAGAAGTGTTCTTACTAGTAATTATATTTCAATACAATAAAAATGATGAAGCAAGTGTGGTTATTGTTTTTGGGACTTTTTGCATTTTTGACTGTGCCTGTATTATCTCTGACATATTTGCCACAATCTCCATGTCCGCAAGTTTTTAGGTAATTATTGGAAACTCATCCTAACTAGCCTAAGATTGCTAAACACATATCTAACTTTTTTTTGCAGTTTTTTATAATGTTCTTACTTATAATCTTCCTAGTACTTGAATTGTTTCCGGAAATATTTTTTGAGTAGGTTCACGACCTTTTGAAAATTATTCAGAGTCGCGAAGCAACATGGGATAATTTTAATAAAGAATCGTCTGCGAAAACGTATCTTCGGTGATTAATTCACGAACGAGGGAGATTCGATAAGAAAATTTCACACCTACATAAAGATTAGAAAAGTTTTAAAAATTTTATTATCAAGCCAAACATCCTCTAAACTCTAAACTAATTAAATATCAAAATCGGTCATGGATGACAGTTTACTATGACATACACCTTACCTCACTAGTGCCCAGTTAATATTTATATATATTATTAATTAATATTATATAAGTTATCTCGCGTTAAAGTTCAAAATGTTATAAAAAAATAAACTTCTTCAAACTTTAGCATCAGATTGAAAATGTCTTTAACTACCAATTTTACGTGAACTCGTGTTACTAAAGTTGAGGGAAGTCAATTTTTTAAAGCTTTTTTTACATCCCATGACAAAAATGGGACGGTATTTGGTATACCAATATTAGGGTTAAAATAAACGGTTCCTCTTCATTTCCAGTAACATGACATAATATATTAAGTCAGTCTTCAGTTCAGTCTGTTGTCATATCGTAAAATAATATCTACTTTCTAACTTTTTGTTACAATTTGGAGTTAAAATAAACTATTTTCCTTTTAACTTTAGTAACATGAAATATACTAAACTGGATTAAAAATAGTTTAAATTGATAATTTCTATTGAACTCATATTACTAAAATAGAAGGGATCTTAGTCTTTGTGACTTCTCGTATACGCGATGATAGAGATTTTGATGACTTTTCCTTTTTAATATATTACATTATGTAGGGTGACCATTTGAAAACGAAACAAAGCCAATTTTGGGCACCCCGCTCGAATCCGTCGATTTTTAATTATAGGGGGAAACCTTTTTTTTGCATTTTCGCCCCCTGTAAATCAAATCCCTAGCTGGGGCGACAACTACCCCCACAATTTTAAACGGAATGGAGGGTCGAGTGATACTTTGTTTTAAAGTAGTAAGTATAACCCCAGAGTTTAGCATCGCTACTATCTACCTTGCCTGTACAGTGGCTCACCAAAAGTACAAAAACTGGTTGTTTTTACCTCTTTTATTACAAAAAAAATTATTTTACAACTTAGCCCAATAAATGCTGGAATGCTGCCTCTGGGCCTCCATGCAATAGTAGAGATTTTGTTCACGACGCTTTCGTACATTTTGAAGCATCTGTTGGGTGATTTGACGACATTTATCAATTATCCGTTGTTGTAGGTGTTCCAAAGATGTTGGCTGGGTGACATAAATTTTAGTTTTTAAGTGGCCCCATAAAAAAAAATCTAACGGGCTTAGATCCGGAGCACGTTGGGGCCACTCCTTACTTCCTCTCCTTCCAATCCATTGTCCTGGAAACGTTTGGTCCAAATAGTGATGAACAGTGAGTGCAAAGTAGGGTGGCGTATCATCTTGCTGGAATATTAAGTGGTTTTCCATGTACTGATCGTCATTCTCAATAATTTCTACTAACGCTGGATAAATGGCGTTTTGTAATAATTCCAGATACATTTCGCCTATTAAATTGCCAGGTAAAAAAAAGCCTATTATACGGTTACCAAAAATGCCAGCCCAAACATTCAGTTTTTCAGGATGTTGCGTATGCACCTCACGAAATATTCTGGGAATTGAATCAGACCAATAACGACAGTAGTGATAATTCACCGTACCGTTTAAGGAAAAAGAGCATTCGTCAGAAAACATACGTTGAAGAGAAAGTTGTGATCATTTATTGCCCGTTCACTCATAATTTCACAAAATTGCAATCGCCTATCAAAATCGTCTTTGTTAAATTCTTGTACCAGATGTATTTTGTAAGGATGAAACTTCTGTTTTTTTCATATCGTTTAAATGCTGCTTCTTTTAATACTAGATGCTGTCGCCAGCTTTCTTGTACTCCGTGTGGAATCTTTAACAACATGCCCTGAAATTGCCACCTCTGTAGCCTCATTTACTACTGTATTTTCCACTTCACGGTTTTTGTTAGCTACTGACTCCTCCTCCCGAAATTTTTGCACCAATTCCAAAATGTACTTTCGATAAACTTGTCAATTTTGATGTTGATAGTTTATCAGTTGGGCAGTTCTATTAGCACATTCAATGTTCGCAAAAAGTAATGAAATGATTTGCACCCTTTTAGCAATTGAGTAAACCATTATCACTTTTATGCCGATTCTGTAACGAAATTAACTAAAGCTTACTACTTTACCGCGACCGAAGGATATGATCTGCAACAATAATTGAAGGCCACAGGAATAAAACTAGAACTGTCAAAATTAGCTTTACACCAAAAATTCTATTTATCATTGTCATCTTTTATAATAAAAAAGGTAAAAGCAACCTGTTTTTCTACTTTTGGTGAGCCACTGTACAGGCGAGGTAGATAGTAGCGATGTTAAACTCTGGGGTTATACTCTACATAAAAATACCTTTAAAACAAAGTATCGTTTGACCCCTTATTCCATTTAAAATTTTGGGGATAGTTGTCGCCCCCGCTAGGTGGTTGACTTTCAGGGGGCGAAAATGCCAAAAAAAATGTTTCCCCCTATGATAAAGAATCGACGGGTCCGACCGTTCTTTTTTAAACTTGAGGTGCCCAAGATTGGCTTTGTTTCGTTTTCAAATGGCCACCCTGTATATAATAAATATCAAGGCTAGAGAAGACTACGACCATTTCTATTGGATAGGGTATTCTATTCACTTGATGAATACTGTCAGTATCGAGAGGAATCGTAGATTTTTGAATGCGATTATCTGATATAAAAATTTGGTTGTTCCTGTCTGGACTACCTAAACTCTACACAATGCTATAGACTTCTGTGAATTGAATCAGTTGGTACGAAAGTTTTGATGGAACCATAAAACAGTCTCTGTACTCATTTAATTTTTTATTTTTCATCTATCAATTATTTACTTATAATACCTTAAAAACGGTTGCTATAAACATCATTATAATATCATAGGAATTATTAGTGGGCGATAAAGTTCATAATGCTCGGTGGTTTTCGGAATGCCCGATAATTATTATTAAAGAAATATTAAACAAAATTTGTATTTAATTTTAACAATTTTTTTACATAATATTATTCTGTTTTTCCTATGTTAAATGTACAATTTTTGAATTTTCCTGAGAAATAAGCTGGGCCAACTATTAAATTTTGCGACTCAATTGCTGAATTTCTCGATGTGGATGCGGATTCCTGCTCCATTTCAACATTTATTAACATATTTTCCTTTCCGGTAACAGAGCGAGGCTATCATTCTTGCTATTCGGTTTTTCGACGTGATGCTTTCCTCTATATAACCTCCGGTACGCTAGTACTCTTCCACTTTCCGTGTAGTTTAATGGTTGCAAGGTAAGCAACACCCTCGATAAGAAGTGTGGACGAGGTCCGACGTAGGCAATGTCTTGTATATTCCTTGGCGTTTTCTAAATTAAGAAATTTTGCTATGATTAAAGGAACACGTCCTAGTGTACTTTTACCCACAGACATAGCTATGCATTTACCATTTCGGTATGTAAGGAAAAATCTGCGTTCCTTAATTCCTTTTGGCCTTAATGCAAGGTACTGTCTAACCAATTTTAAGACACCTGTTTGGTCTCCTTTGATTATAGTAAAACTTTTTGGCGTAGCAGTTTTAGTTTCTGGTACCTTGACAATCATAAGCGGCCCCTTATCCTCAATATCATCAATGGTCATTTTTACCATCTCATCCCGTCTTAGGCCGCCAAAAACTCCCATTACGAGTATCACTTTATGCAGCAGGAAGGTATCATTCGGCGCATTTTTGATAAAAGTTAAAACTTGTTCACCTTCCAAAACTTTTGACTTTTTAGGAAGATATCCCTTTGACTTAACTTTTAAAAATGCTATTAATTGACAATATCTTGAAATATTTATGTCTTCTTTTACTATAAGTTCAGACTTCACCTTGGAATATTTTGTCCAAAGGCTATTTGGGGTATATTTTTCCGACTAAAATAAAGTAAAAGTAATTAAAAATTGTTATTACCAATGAGCAAAAGGGTTACATACCAATTCCTTAAAGGAAGCCATCATTACTGTTTCAGTAATCACCGTAATTTGGTTTTTTACTTTCCATTGTAGAAAATTTTCATACTCCTTGTCGAACAGTTTTTTTAGCTTTTTCAGCATTTTCTATTTTGTGGAATTTCCATATTTTCGTATATTAAAACTTAAAAGACGCTTAAAATAAACAACCCTTAGCAACCGTCTAACTTATTCTATAACAACCGATAAAAGCTCACTAAATACTAAAAATTGGCAAAAATAGTTAAAAAGAAATGCAGGAGTTTAACTATTTATATTTTAAAATTAATGAAAAATAAAGTATTATATACACCACAGGCGTTACTAGACTATAATGCCCATCAGGCGAAAACTATCCCTCAGGTCAAAGGCCCTCGGCCTAGTTGCTTTCGCCTTCCAGGCATTATAGTCAACTTAACGCCCTTGGTACATAAATAACTATAAACTGTTATTCAGTCCTATGATCAAACACACAAGTTAACTTTTAACGTACCGTTTCCATGACAACAACCGAGAAAAGTCGACTTGTTAATTTTTCACTGTGGTTGAAAAACAGGTAATTTTGAAGTTAGCGTCTAGAGTTAACTTGTGTGTTTAATCATAGGGCTGAATGTCAGTTTTAATTTATTTTATTAACTTGATTTTTTGATCTGTTAAGGTTACTTATTCTTCGTTCGATTTTATTTACTTAAAGTTACTTTTAACCTGTATTAAGAAATCTTTTAAACTGTTATAAATACTGACCATTTACTATTGTTATGGATATGTTTGTTATGGTCGATCATCCACTTTTTAACGTTGCTTTGCCATTTTAATGATTTAGTTGACAATAAATGCATTATTATTAGTATTCTTATATGGCCCATTAATTTTGTATTTGAAGGAAATAACTTATAGATTCTAGGGGGATGAGCAAGCTTTAAAGGGTTTAATGCAAAAATCCAACCTGTAAGTGTTTCCAGTATAAACATACCATTACGTTTAACAAATTAAAGTATACTGGGTATATTTCTTTGCTGACTGCATGTCAATTCTGAATAAAAATATAATATATATTTTTTTTAAGATATGCTCAAGATACTTATAGACATGTGGTAGGCGTGATAACTGTTCGTAACGACTTCAGCCCTTCTCTGTTTCTATCGGTCAATGCTTCGATGCCAGAATTGGTAGGAAATTACGGACAAGATCAAGTAAGTACCTACTTATAAGTTTTACCAATATTTTTAAAGTATTCTTAGCTAGCAAAAATTTGACTATTCATTAGAATGTTTTGCTTTAACCCTATAAAGGGGCCTACAGACATGCGTAGAAGTATTAATACATGGACGCGCGTCGATGTTACCCTCTTACTCATATTTTTAATTAATACTAATGGATATAATATAAATGCAAAATTTCTTAGTAGAGAAAAATATGAATTTGGTCAAGTTGGCTGAATTCCTCATTCATCTCATTCAGGGGTAGAATCCGTCTATCTATCTTACAAACTCACTATAAATTCTAATCCCTTGCCGTCACAATAACCTATTGTGTAAAGTGTAAAATTCTGCCACCTGATGTGGGGGGACTCCAGGTACGGCTCTACTTAAAGACTACGGTATTATTATATTTCTCAGTAATCCTCTTAAAATAATTAGGGTAAAATAAAATAGATTTATTTTAGTTATTTAAATATGCTGATTTGTGGTTTTAAAATTCAGTTAGATGTTTGTATTGGTTTAGACAAGAAGTTATTTGTTGCCAATTAAAGGTGATATGTAAGAATGTTTCGTCGGTGGGAAGAAACCAGTACGCCAAGTGGATCTACGGGTCGCGATAAAAACCAATTAAAGCGTGATATTTTATCAGTTGACACAAAAAAAATATTCTTCGACGTTTACACCGCCCTTCTTGAACGTGGTTTTTCAAAATTTGGTGCAGTGGAGGAAGCCGCAGCTTTGACACGCAGGCCAGTGAGCACAGTGTGGTTTGTTGTATATAAACCTATAGTGGAGAGAAGAAAGAGGAAAGACTGTTTTACTTTTAAGAAACTGGACGCGACGGATGTCAATATAATTCGTAGAAAAATATATGCCATGTACAGGGAACAAATGATCCCCACTTTATAAATCCTATTGCAAAAATTAAAAAAAGATGATACAGGAATAGAGCGTTGTCGTGAGATTCTAAGGAAATGTATTTTAAAAAACGATTTTAAAATGAAAAAAATTAACAAACGACAAGTAATTATGGAATCGGCCCGGTTAAAAAGATTGAGGATGGAATACCTACAGTCCATGGATATAGACCGGATAGAAGGGATATGATTTATTTGGACGAGACGTGGTATGACACACACGAAGTTCCAGATAAAGGTTGGGTAGATTAATCGGGTCAATGCAGAACCAAAGCTCCCTTAAATAAAGGTAAGCATATAACAATAATTCATGCTGGGACAAATAACGGATTTATACCAAACGCTTTGGCCTTAGTTATCAGCCAAAAATACAGAGGACTCCCTTGTTGATTATAACGATGAAACTACAGCAGAACTATTTGAAGACTGGTTATTACAAATTATTACCAAATATGTAACTAAATACTGTGATAGTGATGGAAAATGCGAGCTACCACAGTCGTAGGTTAAATAAAGTTCCGTATTCCAATGACACAAAAAATACCATCCAGGACTATATGCAGTGGCGTAACTAAGGGCATGTGCGCCACCCGCAAAATTTTGAAAGCGCCCTGCTATTTTGCACCTGTCTGAATCCTTCACAGTTACACTATAGTAAAAAATATTGTCATTTGTAAGCGTTGTTTAATATAGAAGGATATAAAGTATTGTAGAGAACTATTATTTTCGTCGATTTTCATTGGTGTGCCCCCCCCCCCGCAATGCGGGACCTGCGGGGGCGGTTTTTACGCCACTGACTATATGATGGAAAATAATATGTATTTTGAGGAAAATTACATAAAAAAGCAATTGCTCGAATTTTTAAAACCATTTTCAATATTTCAATAAAGAAGCAATATTATTGTGACACTTTGGCGGCAGAATTAGGTGTGTTAAGACTTCCTCCTTATCATTGCATGTTCAACCCAATTGAACATATATGGCACCAGCTCAAAGCATCGGTAAGGAGGAATAATGTTTCGCCAACCTTAAATTCTTTTGTGACCGCCTTAGTACAGTCAGAGATGCAAAATATTCCAAACAAAAGCTGGGAAAATTGTGTAGCGCATGTTCAAAAAGTAGAAAAATCATACGTAAATATAGATCTGTTGCCCGCAAAGAAAGAATTATTGTGAACTTGGATGACGACAGTGACAGTGAAACTGACTTGGGTTAAAATGTAATAATTATTTTTCTGACACGGTAATTTTTTGTAGGTAAAATATCTTTTCGCGTTTTCTTTCTAACATAAAAAATTAGTACGACACTTTTGTTGCATACAGGTAGATTAAAAAAAATATTTTTTCCATTTTTTAGGATTAGAATTTATATAATTACCTTGTAAGATTGATAGACGGATTTTGATCACTAAATTAAATATTACTATATTTTTTTAAATTTTATCTTTTAGAATATGAAAATACAGTTACTGACTCCCGCGGTAGACTTAGAAGGCCACACTACCCCGATAGTCAGGTATTTGCTGAAATTCCCAGTGTCGGAGTTCACAGTGTCGAAGTTCACTCCGAAAATTACTGAAATTATATTTAACGGACAAGTTTTCTGCCATGGACCTCCACATACACGTACGTAGCTCTTAAATTTAAGATTAAAAAAAAAATTAAGGAAACGATTAACGTTTGTCTTCAATCACTGCATAATACAGGGTGTCTCTAGAAGGTCTGTACAAAATCTGAGCACATATTACTGAAGCCAAAATAGGGCGATTTAGAACAACTTACCTTAGTCCGAAATTGCTCCGTTTCCGAAATACAGGGTGGTAAAGTTAAGAAATAAAAGTCGAATTTTTCAAAATTAATGAACATTTTTTAACGTATTACTTTAAAACTTGATACTCGGGGGTTTTTTGGGATGCGAAGCCCGAATACGGACACCTTTTCACTGTGGTAATTAGAGGGCGCTTCACAATGCACTTCTTATGGTTTAGAATGGCCATAACTTTTTTATCAGTGTTTTTTTTCCTTTTTTTGTTAAGGAACTAATTTTTTGAATATTTTGAAACAAAAAAGGTACTCTTGTGAAAATCCGCTAAAGTGAGCCGTATTTGACGTATTTCGGTTTTTAGTATTCGATGCCGATATTTAAATTATTTTGAATAAAAAATTCCGCTATTAGTAACTTTTCGGCAGGAAGAAATGTTTCACTTGGGTTAGTTACAGCAAGTTTTTCAGGAAGAATTTGCTTATAGTTTTTTTTTTAATTAAATGACGAACAATTTTATTTTAAAAGTAAATTTGATTAGCATAAACTTTTAGTAATTGTTCAAAATGACCTCCGTTTACATAAGTACAAAGATTAATACGACGTTAAAAGTTTAAATTTACTTTTTGCATCAATTCCGCATCGTTCTTTAATATTTCGACTGCATTTTGAATTCTTTCCCACAATACCTCTTCAGTATTAATCGGTCTGGAGTATACCATCGTTCTTAAAGACCCCCATAAAAAATAATTCAACGGAGTCATATCCGGTAAGCGTGGCGGCCACTTTACAGGAGCGTCGTTTCCTCTACGGATCCATCAGTTTGGATACTGTCGATGCCAATAATTGCGGACATTTAAACTAAAATGTGGTGAAGCACCGTCATGCCTAAACCACATATCTCGTCGAAGTTGTAATGGCAAATCGTCTATTAAACCTGGCTGCGTATTTTGTAAATGTTCTAAATAATCCACACCATTTAGTCGTGGCGGTAAAATGACAGGACCAATAATGAAATTGCCAATGATTCCTGCCCACAGATTAATTCTAAACTCATGTTGATAATGAGTTACTTTCGTGGCATGCGGGTTTTCAGTAGCATAAACATGTTCGGTATGTAAGTTGGTTACACCACTTCTTGTGAAACATGCTTCGTCAGTAAATAAAATGTGCTTAGCAAAATTCACATCCTGTTGTCTTTGTTCGGTAATGAATCGACAGAAGTCCAATCGTTGATCGAGATCCGGAGCCAAAAGGTCTTATACCTTTTGGATATGGTATGGATGAAGCTGCTTTTCTTTTAATGTTCTATGAACTACATCCTTGGATAATCCTACCTCTAAATCTAAGCGTCTGGTGCTTAATTTTGGATCTTCTGCAATTCTTTCCAAAATTTGTTCCTCAACCTCAGGAGTCCTTATTGCACGTTGCCGTCCATAATTGACAATTAAAGGAGTGGAGCTACCGGTTTCGCGAAGGCATCTCTCAATAGCAGCAAATGTTTGATGGTTAGGTATGCGCCGATTTGGATATCTTTTTCTGTATACCCTAACACTTTCGCAGTCATTTCCTTCACAATACCCAAAAACCAATAGCATATCCGTCATTTCTGCAGAACTGTATTCTTCAGCCATCTTTACAGTCAATTTAAAATTTAACTAACATGTTCCAAACACCTTATTTGTCCTTGCATTGGCAAATCCTTACTGAAACACTCAGTGGCGTATTTAGGATTGTGACACGGGGGGGGGGGGTCCACTTATCTTTCTTAAAAAAATGCGCCGCAGGCAAAATTTTTTTAGGTGCCACGCCCTTTTTTGGACTGTCTAAACTTACAAATTTTACGTTTTGATAGAAATAAAGCAATTTTTAAATATAAACGCCAATATTTGCATTTGAAATATTAGTTTTTTGAAGGTATGTATAACGGTATACTATTTTACTCACCTGAATTAGAAAACACGGAACGAAAAATAAAATTCAACAATTAATAAACTAAAAGACTATGGAAATCCCCAAACATCTGGAAAATTTGAAATAATGTTTCATGTTATTTATTGCAAATAAATGAATGTGAATTTCAGTTTTCTTTACTACTGAGTCCACGGGGGGGGTCCAGACCCCCCGGACCCCCCCCCCCCTAAATACGCCACTGGAAACACTTACTGTAAATAATATAGACTGATAGCGAAAATTCTTAAAATACGAAAAATGTTTGCATTTAAATAGTCTGTTGCAAAAAAAATTTTAAAGGTGTTCTTCAAACAGCTAAAAAATCCGAGGATTTTTTGATGTCACACTCCAAAAAAGTATCTAAAAAAAAAATACATTTTCCACTGCTAATTCACTGACCACATTTCATCCTCAAAGATAACAGCAAACATTTTTTAATCAGAATAATTTAAATATTCCGGTGCGGCATCGAATACTAAAAGCCGAAATATCTCAGAAACGGCTTACTTTAGCGGATTTTTACAAGAGTACCTTTTTTGTTTCAAAATGTTCAGAAAATTAGTTCCTTAACAAAAAGAGGAAAAAACTACACTGATAAAAAAGTTATGGCAATTCTAAACCATAGGAAGTGCATTGTGAAGCGCCCTTTAATGACCACAGTGAAAAGGTGTCCGTATTCGGGTTTCGCATCCCAAAAAAACCCCGGATACCAAGTTTTAAAGTAATACGTTAAAAAATGTTCATTAATTTTAAAAAATTAGATTTCTATTTTTTAACTTTACCACCCTGTATCTCGGAAACGAAGCAATTTCGGACTAAGGTAAGTTGCTTTAAATCGCCTTATTTTGGCCTCAGGAATATGTGCTCATATTTTGTACAGACCTTTTAGAGACACCCTATATATTCGTTGGATAAAACTATCTAAGGTCGTCCCAAAGTGATAACGTTCTCTAGATGAAGGACAGTGTCGCTCGAACATCTTATCGACGCACCCAATATACATGGTATCCGGTAAGTATATGGCATACTCGCGGAAGCAAATATACTCTGTTGCTTAATGCACGAGAGTAATAAAATGTACGTTTGCAGGACCCATTAAGCCGGGTGAGCAACTTAATGGTCGCATTGTAAATTTCAGGTAAATTGCAATAATTGTTTTTAAAAATTCCGTATTTCAAATATTGGGCGGCGGAACTTTCGGCCCCATATTGGGTAAGGTACCTGCTAGAAATTTTAGGTCAAGTAATCTTGCAAGAAATTTCGGCCCCAAACATTGCAGGTAATGCGAATTGAACCAAAAAGGTGGATTAGATGCCGTGTTAGCGCTGTTTAACCAATATAAGTCTATAAAAGGGGCAAACAATTAATAATAATATTCCCCGGTGAACTTCAAAAAGGCGAATTGGAACCAAAAAGGTGGATTAGATGCCGTGTTAGCGCTGTTTAACCAATATAAGTCTATAAATATAAAAGATAAAAGATCATAAAAAAATTAAAATGGTATAACGTTAGACCATTGGGGCCGAAAATGCCTGTAATAAAAACATGACCCTTCCATCCCGGGGCCGAAAGTTCCTGTCAAAATCGGGCTGCTACCTGGCCGGGGCCGAAATTTCCTACGCCCCAAATATTCAATCAGCCCTAAATTAGGGTCAACCTAATTAGCATACAATAAAAAGACGAGTTTGGTGAATGAAAGTAATGGGACAGCGGCGTTACTACAGGTAGTTTATTAGAATAATAAGTATAAGTACTTGATTATAATTTGTGGAGAATATAGAATTAAGAATAATATGAAAATGGATGAATTGGAATGAATATTAATATTTATAAAAAAAACAACTAAATTTTTAAATTTTAGTCATCATGTTCCGAGTAGTCCGATGAACTATCATCGTTGGGGTTCAGAGAAATCAAAAGGGGCTTTACAGTGTTTCTAGCATGTTATCAGCTTTCCATACTCTTTCTTCTGTTTCAATCACATGTTCGACGCACTTACTCCACTTTTTACAATCCACTGTCTTTATTCCCTCTTGCAGGAGGTTTCCAACGTCTTTTATTTTAAAACTGGTGTTATGCCTTGCTACAAACCTTTTTACTTGCACCCACACCAATTCTATAGAGTTTAATTCACATTGATGTGGCGAAACGATTTCGTCGACAACAAATTTCGTACAAAGAGGTTTATTCAACTTTATACTCTCCAGTAGCTCCTTTTTTAGCACATCTTTACGAAACGGCTTCTTATTTACAGTAAGGCAACGAATGATGTAATTTTTTTTCCAAGAAGACGTCCGTATTTTTTTGAATTTTTTTGAGTGGTAGCTGG
The DNA here is from genome assembly GCA_963920685.1 of Polydrusus tereticollis. Lineage (NCBI taxonomy): Eukaryota > Metazoa > Arthropoda > Insecta > Coleoptera > Curculionidae > Polydrusus > Polydrusus tereticollis. The sequence continues at coordinate 13,318,927 of OY987333.1, forward strand.
CATTATCCATGACTATAACAGACGCAGGAGGAATTATGCTGGAAGCATTCTTCAAAGACATCAGCATTCATGTCTTCATGATAGTCTCCAGTCCGTTTAGATTTAAATGATAGTAAGCCGCCCCGCCATCGACAAATCCATTTTTGCTACCAATGTGAGTAATTATAAATAAATCAACATTCGCTCCAATACGGGAACCTTAGTTCTCAGGAGACCACCCTTAAAATCTTAAATGGAAAGAGGGGGTCGAGTGATATCTTATTTTAAAATGAATGAAAAGAAAAGAAAATTTAAAAGTAATAAAATTTATTACCGCTCTTAAATCAAGTAAATGTTGAAAATGTCCGCCTCCAACCTTCATGCAATTATTGTAAAGGCACTGTTCAAAATATTCGCGAACATTATGAAGCACTGCGGGAGTTATTTGTCGGCACTCGTACACTATTCGTTGTCGCAAGTCTTCCAAAGAATTGGGTTGGGTTGCATAAATTTTAGACTTTAAATGTCCCCACAAAAAAAAAGTCCAGTGGCGTCAAATCAGGAGATTTTGCAGGCCATTCAATATGACCTCTTTTTCAATCCATTCTCCGTCTTGCTGAAAGTAAATATTTTCTGGCCGATAACGGTCATTTTCTTCTATGACATTCGTTAAAGCAGGGTTAATAGTGGTTTCCAATAGGTTCAGGTACATTTAAGCTGTTAAATTTTCAGGTATAAAATACAGCCCAATAATACGGTCCCCAAAAATCCCAGCCCACACATTTAATTTTTCGGGATGTTGAGTATGCACTTCTCTAAAAATTCTAGAATTGGAATCCGACCAATACCTGCAATTCTGTCAATTGACAGTACCGTGAAGAAAAAAAGTGCATTCATCGGAGAAACAAATGTTAAAAATAAATTGTGGATTGCGAATCATCATTTCACTAATTAACTAGCAAAATTGCAAACGGCGATCGTCATCGTCTTCATTAAGTTCATGAACCAGTTTTATTTTACAGGGATAAAACTTATGCGTCTTTAAAGTACGCTAAATCGTTCTACGCGAACACCCGATACATCTGACACTTTCCTCGTGCTAAGTGTGGGAGTGGGATTGATGGTAATATGGCCCAAAACTGCAACTTCTACAGCTTCATTTCTTACAGAATTTTCAACGATCCTTTTTTTGTTTAGCACTGATCGTGTTTCACGAAATTTTGCCACTAATGGTAGCACGTAAGTATGAGACAAGTGTGCGTTTAGATGGAATTCATTATAAAACAGGGGGCAGCTCGAGCACAATCGTTACTTCTAAAGGAAAGTGAAATAATTTCAACCCTTTCTTGAAGAGTATACGTCATTTTAATCCGTTATTGAACACACTGAAATGTAAAGCAAAATGAAATTTTATTCTTATTATGAATTTAATCGATGCCAAAAACAAACTGAGTTTTTTCGACTGAACAAGTGAAATTCCGAATCTCTTTCGTTAAAATAGTATCCTTTTACCATTAATTTCTTTACATTTAAGCACAAATTTGTTTATCATTTAATTTCACGAAAGGTAGTACTCAGCCAAATTCAACGAGCAAGGTTCCGTTAGAAAGACAATTTAATTCCTTTTAAAATAAGCTATCGCTCGACCTTCCTTTTCATTTAAGACTTTAAGGGTAAAAGCCACCCCGTCGTAGGGGTTCAAGCAGGAGGGGTGAAAATAGCAAAAAAATATGTCCCACTGAGAACTAAGGTTCCCGTGTTCGAGCGAATTTTGATTTATTTATTAACAAGAAAATAAACCTGGGTAGAAAGTTTTCGGTGCGCCACCCTGTGTAGTAATAGATATTCCTGTTTTCCCTTCGAGACTGTCCAACTGCCCTCAAATATCGTCGTCGCCAGCAGATGATTTGGTATTTCTGCATTGAAAGTGATTTTCTGTTTTGAATTTTTCATAACAAAAAATAATTTCCTTCAAGGTTTTCTATAGTTTCTTCTTACCCATGAGTGGAATGAAATCATCCTTTTTCATTTCAGACATTATTTTGTTCAAGATAGGTGTTTCTTTTTTTAAGTTAAACGAGAGTCTGATTCTTCTGATTGCAGTCTTTTCATCCTCATTTATTACAGCTTCTTTTCTTCCTGTACTTCTCTTTGGTGACCTGATGGGGCCGCGTTTATCCTCGGGCACAAGTCGGTATATTTTTAACTGTCCGACTTCAGTCATACTCGAACACATTTCAACTATTTTTGCAACACTTTTCTAAATTATCAGATTGATTAAGTGCAGAAGATACTTAAGTAATGGAGGATTTATTCCTACAGTGAATTGTCAAAGTCAAAAGTTAAATAGTTATGGTAGATTATCACCAAAATATTCATTTGTGGTATAATCAGCTTTTTTCATAATCTTTAAATGTATTGGCTTGTGGGTATTTTGAAGACAAGTACTACTCATCTTCACTGTACAAAGTTTGGGTCAAATTTCGTTTTAATTGTTCCAAGTTCCTAATATCATTCACTGGTAAAGTTTCTGGTGTTTTTACCTTTAAATTTTCTGACATTTTAGTTTTGACATTTTGTGTTGTCTTTATGGCCTACATAAAACATTAAAATTTCATTAAATTATACATATCGGTTCAAAAGTTAGAGCCGTTAAGGGGCACTTAGCGTTATTTTGATCTCCCTATAGTAATATCTCTCCCCAGAGTTTGCCGTATACTTACCGAACACCCTGTATATTTGTTGGGAAGAACAATCTTAGAAAGGTCGTATCTAGACGAAGGAATTGTCCAACAGTGTACCTCGAGTTATCGAAGACGAACATATTATCCACGCACCCAATATACAGAGTGGCACAAAAGTCGCGAATAATGCCTGTAACTTTTGAATTACCTCGTGGGCGAAAAGGTGACCTTTATGAAAGTTAATAAACAAGATTTATTGGAGGCCTATTTGGATATAATTCATTAAAAAGTTGATAAACCTGATCTTGGGATCTCTTCACATTTCCGTAACTCCTCATTATTAAAATTTCAACTCGTTGTTTCTCATTCAGATGAACCATAGTGTAAACAAATTAGAAATCAGCCAACAGAAAATTAAATAGGAACTCAAAATTGACACTTCTTAGGTCGCTGTCATAAAAACACCTTGACTCAACTGGTGGGTATTAGGTAGGAATAATTATAATTATTCAGTACTTACAACTTTCATAAAGGTCACTTTTTCGTATATGAGGTAATTCAAAAGTTACATGCATTATGCGCGACTTTTTTGCCACTCTGTATTTGTGTTCATTAGTAAATAATTCAATAATAATTTAAAATATGTTTATTTTCAGAGACAATATCAGGACTCCCGATTAGAAATATCTATGCCACTCACAGATTCCTCTTAAGTAGTCCAAGGAACGCTAATGGTGATGATGATGATGACACGTCTAATATTGAAAATGCAGAAGTATAAACAGAATACTTTCCCTGTATATAATATCTTATATCTTTGTTACCTTGCATGGTATTTACTAGTACTCCGTTATCCTTATAAATAAAAAATTTCAAAGTATGTCAATAATAGCTTGTTGTTATACCTACCAAGTGGAGCAAGTTATTCTTTTGCGCCCGCCACAGGATTAGTGTTCACTGCATTAGTATTATTAATTATAAAAAAATTATAGGTAGGTATAAGTATATTTTTTAATCAAGTTACCTGCGCTTTGGAATTGGCAAAATATTTTGTTGTTTTGTCAGCTTTATTACGGTCAATTTTTGTTCATTTATGTCATCAGATTTCACGAGTTTTCCGTTTTTTTAAAAAATGAGCGAAGAAAATGTTAGTGATATTATTATGTGCTTACCTCCAGAATTAAGGATGGAAGCAGAAAAAATGTTGATTGTATCGACATTTTACAATATCAAGAATCTCTAATAATCTACTATGTATTGATAATTATCTGGTTGCCTAACTGTTCAAAATCTTTATGAATTCATGTTGTAGAATTAAAAAATCAAGTTACCTGCGTTCAAATAGATTCTTGAAGATCGGTCAATAATGGATTTAGATGCCTTATTATTGACCATGGTCAATAATAACTTATAAGGTAGAGAAAAACGATTTCTAACGTTAATAATCGGTCAATAATGGCGATGTTATAGGTTAGTAGTGGAAAAAATACATTTTATTCCCAAACGACAAATTACAATTTGTATGGAAAACGTCACAAAACATACTCTATCGCACAAAAGTAGAGCAGCACTTTCGAAAAATGAAAGAAATCTCGATTTTATAATATTAAATGCATGATATCGTATTTAAATACATCGATCGTCTTAAATATCAAAGTAGGCTTCTGTTATCGGCGACAACAGCTTTTTCCAACAATCAAAACAAATGAACTGATATTGACGTAAACTTTCAAATATAGTATTGTAATGCGTCAAAAGTAAAGCAACATTTTAATATTTTCCTAAAAAAGAAAGGTTTTAGTATAAAAGTAAAGGTTAAAGTATTTTTGCTGAGTTTATTTTATGTTTAATAAATATTTCTGTACTGTATTAATCATGCCAAGAGGTATTACAATTTCGAAAGAATTAAAGCAGAGGGTAGTGAATGCACACTTGGAAGGTACAATACAAGCCACAATTTCAAGACGGCTTGTTTTACCAAGATACAGCGTATCCAAAATAATTTCAAGTTACATTCAAAGGGGCCATTTAGAGAATCTACCGAAATCGGGAAGGCCGAAAAAAACAACAATTTGGACAGATAGACGCATTAAAAGGATTTCTCAAAACGATCCTTGGATGTCTGCACCTAGAATATTGCTGAAATTTCCGATATTATGGTTAGTCCACGGACACTTTAAAGAAGGTTGATAGGCGCAAAGTTATTTAGTAGACGCCCGGCTAAAAAGCCCCTTATTTCGGCAACAAATAGAGTAGCTAGGCTTGAATTTGCACGTCGACTTTTAAATTGGACAGTAGACGAGTGGAAAAAAGTTTTGTTTAGCGATGAAACGCGTTATAAAAATTTCAATTCTGATGGAATGAAGCGTGTAAGACGGCCAATCAACACAAGGTTTAATCCCAAATACGTTACACCCACAGTTAAACATGGCAAAGGCAGTGTTTTTCTATGGGGTTGTCTCTCATGGAATGGGTTGAGTCCTTTAAACTTCATTAATGACACCATGGATCGATTTGTCTATAGAGATATAATGCAAAATGTAATGTTGCCTTATGCAGAGATCACAATCATATAATTAATTTTTTAAACTCAAAGAAATAAAAGCACTTTGTTGCTCTACTTTTGTCCAATAGTGTATATTGTATAAATAAATAACAAATTTAAATCAGACAAACTTTAACAACATTATTCCCTATTCAACTGAAATGAAAATATGATCAAATATCATCAATCATAAAAAATTCTTCGGGAAGTAAAAACATTTGCTGACCAAGTAAAGTCAAAGGGATTTTTTAAAATTTTCAATTTTTTGGGACACCCTGTATATAATTTTCTTTTTCATCAACAATCGGGTTTTTCAGCAAGAAAAAATTTTTATAAAGAATGACTTTTCCTCGAAAAATAAAATTGTCGGTCCGTTTGTCCCTTTTGAATTTGAAATTCTTGAAGAGTTTAGCTCTATTTCTTACATTTGCTATTTCTTTTACTTTCCAAGAACACATATATCAATATTTCTTTAATATAAGTCAAACCTTACTTCTGTAAATTGCCGCGAAAAATAAGGTGTTAGCCATTGTGTCTTCAAAAACAGTTTGCAAAAGCCAGTGAAGATCAAACAGGGCGATTTTAAGGGTAAGTTAAACTAATTCTATCCCTACTAGATATTATGTTTACCGGTGTAAGATTTTTTGGAAGAATATATGTTTAAATAACTAGTAACAAGTCCCAAATCTATTCATTTTTAATTTGAGGTAAAAATATAGTATGGCCGCCTTTGCCGACTACTGGAAAAATTTTAAAAAATATATTTTGTCAATATCAGGCTTGCAAATACATATAAACAGATTCTTCCTTTACCACCACGTACTATGACATATCAAAAACGTACGTATCAGTAGTCGGCAGATCTAAAATGAATGATAAAGTTCCTAGGGGATATTAAAGTTAGTGGCCGACTACTGGCAAAGTCATAAATTGATGATTGTGCTAGTACTCGGCCAGAAGATTTTTTGGCTATAAAACCACTTTAATCTAACGAAAAAATGTTTTCTTTACATTATAAACGATACCACGCAGGCTAAAAAAAAAGTTCCGTAAATATTCTCAAGAATCCTTAAAAAAAGCTTTAGATTCTATGAAAAATGGTGCTAAAATTCGAGAAACTTGCTGAAACTATGGTATACCACATGCAACTCTGCAGGACCGGCTTGCAAGTCGTGTCGTAAGCAATAAACCTCGACGAATGGGCAACAAACCCATGTATAAGCACATAAGCAGTCATCAATAATCTTACATGCAATAGAGCCAATGCCGGCGTCCACCTTATATATATATCTTAAATACCCTAAGTCAATTCCAAAAGCAAAACGTCTGAAAGCTGGAACCTTTCACAAGTGCCATTTCGTTCAATGTTTGGAGAACATATTACATGGAGAAGAATAGAGTACAAAATGAAAAAGAAGAAGTAAACGAAAAGAAAAAGGATGAGTTAGAACGAAAAAAAAGCGAAACGGTTAATAATACTTATAAGAAAAAGAAAGACTCAACGAAAGAAGCGAGATTTTAGAAGAATACTTTTATATATTATATATAGAAAATAAATATATATTAATATTTTTAGAAGCTACATTTAAGTGTTTTTTTTTAATATTCCTAGAAATATAAATGTGTTTTTTATAATATGTTTTCACTTTTTTATTGACAAAATAAAAAATGCAAGCACAGGCCTGTGCTAAATAACCATTAATATAATGACGGTTGACTTCTGGTATACGTATGGCCAACTACTAAACAATAAGCGGCCGACTTCTGAAAAACTGATACTTTTCAAAACAACTTAAAAATAAAATATTTATGTACTTTCTTGAGTGTTTCTATCTCTTTCAATCGCTTATTTAATGTTTATACTTGAGAAGGACACATATATTATTATTTTAAGTATTAAATGAACAGATCTATTTAGAAAACAAAAATATAATGATCAACCTATAAAGGGTGTACCACATTAAGTGCGCACCATTGCTAACTTTTTTATTATTGGAGATACAAAGTCGGTTAAATTAGCAAAGTAGTAGCATATTTTTTCTGTTAATTAAAATGGTGAATGCAGAAAAACAATTGGACATAACGTTTCTGAATAAATAAGGAAAACGTATTATTTTTAAATGGCACACCCTGTATATTTTTACCGACACGTTTGCAAATCGTATACGGAATAAAAAAGTTCATATGCAATATTGGCCCAAAATTGAAAAAACATCAACACAGCCATGGAAATAAAAAATGGTTTGCCTTTGACGTTTTCATCGAGACTACCATGAAAACAAAAACGAATTTATTTATTTATTTTAGGAATTAAAACTCGATTTAATTTTTAGCGGAAGAAATAAAAATAAAACTATATTAAATGTTCAAACACATCACCGTTTTGTTCAATACATTTGCGGGCATTCTTTAATACACGTTTTGTAGCTTTTAAAACTGTTCTGCCATCGATGGATGCTATAATGCGTCTAATGTTGTCTTGAAGTTCGACCAGATTCGCATATCTCGTTTTAAAGACTTCGTCCTTGACATACCCCCAGAAGTAAAAGTCTAATGGAGTTACGTCAGGAGACCTTGGGGGCCAACGTATCGGACCATTTGTTGCCATCCACCTATCTCTGAAAAGCCTTTCTAACAATATTCTCACTTCGTGAAACTAATGAGGAGGAGCTCCATCTTGTTGAAAATAAATTTGGTTACGCGGTCCTCTAAGTTTACATCATCTAAATATTCTTCTAGTAATTCTGACAACATATTACTGTGTCCCCTGCCGGTCAGAGTACCATCATAAAAAATTGGCCCAATAATTTGGCTGCCTATGAGACCACACCAAACATTAATGCTAAATCTTACTTGCGGATTTCTGGGAACAGCAATAAACAAATTTGATCTATACCAATAGTGCATGTTTTTACGATTAAACATATCCCTATTTGAAAAACTCGCTTCATCGCTCCATAAAATTTCCTTTAGAAAATTAGGATTTCGCCTACACATATCTTGTAATAATGTTTGCACTGGTCGGTACTTATAAGGTACAAACTTATATTTTTTTAAAATCCTCCAAATTGTAAATAAACTGAAACCACTGTCTCTCACCAAATCTCTAGTCGAATTGTGCGCTTCAATATATGCCAATACATTTAATTTACTTCTACTTGTTCACTTATTATAAACTGTTTTTTAGTCCTTGTCTTTATAAAAACTCTTTCGTTACTTCTAAATTTTCCATGCAGCCTTAGAAAATACCTTCTGTCTGGTTGCCTAAGTTCAGGATACATTTGACCGTATTGCTCGAGTGCTAGAACACTATTTTTTCTGCAACCAAGATACGCTTCTAACATATCGCAATGTTCTAAATGCGTGAACGCCATTTTGTAATATTTAAAAGCAAAAACTAGATAACTTAACGCAAAACTATGAAAATTTTGGCTTCGTTAACAATAATTTCTACCCAAAACGAGGACATTTTAGTTAATTCGTTTTTGTTTTCATCACAGTCTTGGCTGTGTTGATGTTTTTTCATTTTTAGGCCAATATGGCATATGAACTTCTTTATTCCGTATACGATTTGCAAACGGTTCGGTAAAAAATATACAGGATGTGCCATTTAAAAAAAATACATTTTCCTCATTTATTCAGAAACGTTATGTCCAATGGTTTTTCTCCTTTCGCCATTTTAACTAACAGAAAAGATTCTACTACTTTGCTAATTTAACCGACTTTGTATCGCCATTAATAAAAAAGTTATCAATGGTGCGCACTTAATTTGGTACCCCCTGTATAGCTATCAACAACCCCGAAACTGTCTTTTAAATCATCCCTGTGTTGTTTTCTCTATGGATTGTTTTGCACTAACCATGAAATAAAATAGATAAAGTAGCAATAACGAAATTACAAGAAAACGAATTGAAAATAATTGCGAATTGTGAACTGTGAATTGTAAACTTCATATGGGACAATAACATTTTGTACACGCCGAAAACCAGAACAAAGTCAGCATGGCAGTCATTAAAATGCTGATCACGGCCCCAATTGAGCAACAAATTTGAATAAAACACATCTAACTTTGCGTACGTGATGTTACTGATGTTTTATTAGCGACACTGTACCCAGATGTTTTATGGCGGTATTATGAAATAGTTTTTTTTTTCGTGTATCAAATACATATTATATAAATTAGAATGTCAGAGGCGTACAAATATGTTTCGTACTATTGTCTTGAATTGAATATAAATAATATAACTTTAAAAAAAGTGACACAAAAATAGTCTTGATTCGATTTTATTATCAGACCAATAATTTCATAACTAACCCAGAGAACAGCAACTGGCTGAAAAACGTAGGTTATATTATAATATACAGTGTGTATCAGCCAAATGGAATAAATTCGATAATCAATACATGGGGGCGTGTCGAAAAAAACGCTCGGACACGTCGATTGGTATTTCTAGTTGCGCATTTTTTTCAATAAAAACTTTTTATACAGGGTGTGTCATGTAACAGTGGCCAATACTAACTTTCTTATTTTAAATACAACACCCTGTATATTATTCAATTTTAGGATTCTTCAGAAAATTTTAGATATATTTCATGTACAATATCCTATACCTATCTTCAACTGTTTGTGTTTTCAGATTTGTTGCAAAAATTAACAACACACTAAAAAACTAATAAGTAATACTGTATATTTCTTGATAATGTAAAAAACAAAAAAAAAACATTAATGTAGGAGATATTGAAAATACTCGACGCGAACGTCTTGGCAACATCCTAATCTTAAATAGAAATTTCGTTACTGAACATCTCAGGCGTGACCGATCTAATCGCAAACGTTATTCGTCTTCTTAAGTCAGCTAAGTCGAGGAGTTTAGTTTTGTATACAATATTTTTGACATAACCCCTTAAAAAGAAGTCTAATTTCGTCAGATCAGGGGATCGTGCTGGCCATTCCATCGATCCACGCCTCCCTATTCACCGATTTGGAAATACTCGGTTAAGGAACTGCCGGACATTGATTTGGTAATGGGGCGGTGCTCCATCTTGCTGAATCCATATTATATTCGCTGGAAGTTGTGGGTTTGCTGGATCAGGATATAAGTTTGTCAAAGTTGGCAAGACATTATTTTTGAGCAGTGCTAAATAATTATCGCCATTTAAATTGCCATTAATGAAAAAGGGACCTGTGATATGATCTCCAATAATTCCTGCCCAAACATTGCCCTTTTCAGGATATTGCGCATGTTCTTCTCTCATCCAGTGAGGGTTTTCCCTAGACCAATAGCGGCAATACTAACGATTAGCATGACCGTAAGCAGCGCTCATCAGAAAACAAAACATGTTCTAATTGGATCACATTGTTATCTAACATTGCCATCATTTGTTCACAAAAATACGTTCTCCTATCAAAATCGTCTTTCATGAGCTCATGAGGAGGTATCATTTTATAGGGATACATTTTATTTTCTTGTAATGTTCGAATAATCGATGAATGGCAAACATCGAACATTGGGGCTGTTTTTCGACTAGAAGTATGTGGGTTTTCCTGAAACTCAAGCATAATATCTAATTTGGTATCATCACTTATTGCGTTGGTAGCTACTTTTTTAATCTGCTTCACATGTCCAAGCTGGCGAAACTGCTTTTCTATTTTACTAATTGTCCCTCGAGTTATAGGCGGCAAATTTGAAAATTTTTCATGAAATAAGCGAGCAACTTCCATTTGTGTCCATGTTTTATTTCCATAACCAATCATCTGTAGAACTGCTGTTTTGTGCATTTCTGTTAAATAAATCATTTTTCTGATATGCAGTTAACGAAATTCAAACGACTATAACACTGACAACTACTGTCATGCAGACAGACAACAATTTGCTAAGATCAGGCGTTTTAAACAAAAGTAAACAAAACTATTTATACCTTCTTTTTATTTCATATCAATAAAAACATTTTAACATCAATTTCATCATACATTAATGTTTTTTTTGTTTTTTACATTTTCAAGAAATAAACAGTATTACTGATTAGTTTTTTTAGTGTGTTCTTGATTTTTGCAATAAATCTGAAATCACTTAATATTTCCGAAACAGTTGAAGATAGGTATAGGATATTGTACATGAAATATGTCTAAAACTTTCTGAGGAATCCAAAAATTGAATAATATACGGGGTGTTGTATTTAAAATAAGTAAGTTAGTATTGGCCACTGTTGCATGACACACCCTGTATAAAAAGTTTTAATTCTAAAAAATGCGCAACTAGAAATACCAATCGACGTGTCCGAGCGTTTTTGCGGACACATGTATTTATTATCCAATTTATTCCATTTGGCTGATACACACTGTATATGATATGACGCCGAGATTAAACATACAATTCGTGAATTAGATTTATTAAATCTACTGATTCAAAGCTCACTTTGGCTGCATCGTTGACTACAAGATTGAACTGTGATAGACTGACAAATTCACATTAAGCATATCAATTTATTTATTGTGTGGAATATTTATATTAGTTATGGTTTATTGTTATTTTGAAATTTTGGAATGGTGTTCAGGCTTGGGGCTTGAGACCGCCCTGACTGAGGCTCGTAACTCGTTTTTTGTCACATGACTACCTATATTTTACCACGTAGCTTTCTTTGTAGATTAATGCCAAGGCATTTTGCAATTTAATTTAAGTTTGTCAATAATCACAAAATGCATAAAATATTAAGTAGATTAATATTGAATGAACAATAAAAATCAAAATAAATCATTTTTATGTCGAGTTCCTAATAAAAGCTCGTAATTATTTAGAAGTGTTCTTAGTAGTAATTGTATTTCAATACAATTAAAATGATGAAGCAAGTGTGGTTATTGTTTTTGGGACTTTTTGCATTTTCGACTGTGCCTGTACTATCTCAGAGATATTTACCACAAACTCCATGTCCGCAAGTTTTTAGGTAATTATTGAGAACTCATCCTAACTAGCCTAAGATCGCTAGACACAAATCTAACTTTTTCTTTTGCAGTCTCTTATACTGTTCTTACTTATAATCTTTCTAGTACCTACTTGAATTATTACCGGAAATATTTTTTGAGTACACGATCTTTTGAAAATTATTCAGAGTTGCGAAAACGTATCTTCGGTGATTAATTTAAATACATCGTCTTAAATATCAAAGTAGGCTTCTGTTATCGGCGACAACAGCTTTTTCCAACAATCAAAACAAATGAACTGATATTGACGTAAACTTTCAAATATAGTATTGTAATGCGTCAAAAGTAAAGCAACATTTTAATATTTTCCTAAAAAAGAAAGGTTTTAGTATAAAAGTAAAGGTTAAAGTATTTTTGCTGAGTTTATTTTATGTTTAATAAATATTTCTGTACTGTATTATTCATGCCAAGAGGTATTACAATTTCGAAAGAATTAAAGCAGAGGGTAGTGAATGCACACTTGGAAGGTACAATACAAGCCACAATTTCAAGACGGCTTGTTTTACCAAGATACAGCGTATCCAAAATAATTTCAAGTTACATTCAAAGGGGTCATTTAGAGAATCTACCGAAATCGGGAAGGCCGAAAAAAACAACAATTTGGACAGATAGACGCATTAAAAGGATTTCTCAAAACGATCCTTGGATGTCTGCACCTAGAATATTGCTGAAATTTCCGATATTATGGTTAGTCCACGGACACTTTAAAGAAGGTTAGATGATTAAAGTTATTTAGTAGACGCCCGGCTAAAAAGCCCCTTATTTCGGCAAGAAATAGAGTAGCTAGGCTTGAATTTGCACGTCGACTTTTAAATTGGACAGTAGACGAGTGGAAAAAAGTTTTGTTTAGCGATGAAACGCGTTATAAAAATTTCAATTCTGATGGAATGAAGCGTGTAAGACGGCCAATCAACACAAGGTTTAATCCCAAATACGTTACACCCACAGTTAAACATGGCAAAGGCAGTGTTTTTCTATGGGGTTGTCTCTCATGGAATGGGTTGAGTCCTTTAAACTTCATTAATGACACCATGGATCGATTTGTCTATAGAGATATAATGCAAAATGTAATGTCAACATATCGCAATGTTCTAAATGCGTGAACGCCATTTTGTAATATTTAAAAGCAAAAACTAGATAACTTAACGCAAAACTATGAAAATTTTGGCTTCGTTAACAATAATTTCTACCCAAAACGAGGACATTTTAGTTAATTCGTTTTTGTTTTCATCACAGTCTTGGCTGTGTTGATGTTTTTTCATTTTTAGGCCAATATGGCATATGAACTTCTTTATTCCGTATACGATTTGCAAACGGTTCGGTAAAAAATATACAGGATGTGCCATTTAAAAAAAATACATTTTCCTCATTTATTCAGAAACGTTATGTCCAATGGTTTTTCTCCTTTCGCCATTTTAACTAACAGAAAAGATTCTACTACTTTGCTAATTTAACCGACTTTGTATCGCCATTAATAAAAAAGTTATCAATGGTGCGCACTTAATTTGGTACCCCCTGTATAGCTATCAACAACCCCGAAACTGTCTTTTAAATCATCCCTGTGTTGTTTTCTCTATGGATTGTTTTGCACTAACCATGAAATAAAATAGATAAAGTAGCAATAACGAAATTACAAGAAAACGAATTGAAAATAATTGCGAATTGTGAACTGTGAATTGTAAACTTCATATGGGACAATAACATTTTGTACACGCCGAAAACCAGAACAAAGTCAGCATGGCAGTCATTAAAATGCTGATCACGGCCCCAATTGAGCAACAAATTTGAATAAAACACATCTAACTTTGCGTACGTGATGTTACTGATGTTTTATTAGCGACACTGTACCCAGATGTTTTATGGCGGTATTATGAAATAGTTTTTTTTTTCGTGTATCAAATACATATTATATAAATTAGAATGTCAGAGGCGTACAAATATGTTTCGTACTATTGTCTTGAATTGAATATAAATAATATAACTTTAAAAAAAGTGACACAAAAATAGTCTTGATTCGATTTTATTATCAGACCAATAATTTCATAACTAACCCAGAGAACAGCAACTGGCTGAAAAACGTAGGTTATATTATAATATACAGTGTGTATCAGCCAAATGGAATAAATTCGATAATCAATACATGGGGGCGTGTCGAAAAAAACGCTCGGACACGTCGATTGGTATTTCTAGTTGCGCATTTTTTTCAATAAAAACTTTTTATACAGGGTGTGTCATGTAACAGTGGCCAATACTAACTTTCTTATTTTAAATACAACACCCTGTATATTATTCAATTTTAGGATTCTTCAGAAAATTTTAGATATATTTCATGTACAATATCCTATACCTATCTTCAACTGTTTGTGTTTTCAGATTTGTTGCAAAAATTAACAACACACTAAAAAACTAATAAGTAATACTGTATATTTCTTGATAATGTAAAAAACAAAAAAAAAACATTAATGTAGGAGATATTGAAAATACTCGACGCGAACGTCTTGGCAACATCCTAATCTTAAATAGAAATTTCGTTACTGAACATCTCAGGCGTGACCGATCTAATCGCAAACGTTATTCGTCTTCTTAAGTCAGCTAAGTCGAGGAGTTTAGTTTTGTATACAATATTTTTGACATAACCCCTTAAGAAGAAGTCTAATTTCGTCAGATCAGGGGATCGTGCTGGCCATTCCATCGATCCACGCCTCCCTATTCACCGATTTGGAAATACTCGGTTAAGGAACTGCCGGACATTGATTTGGTAATGGGGCGGTGCTCCATCTTGCTGAATCCATATTATATTCGCTGGAAGTTGTGGGTTTGCTGGATCAGGATATAAGTTTGTCAAAGTTGGCAAGACATTATTTTTGAGCAGTGCTAAATAATTATCGCCATTTAAATTGCCATTAATGAAAAAGGGACCTGTGATATGATCTCCAATAATTCCTGCCCAAACATTGCCCTTTTCAGGATATTGCGCATGTTCTTCTCTCATCCAGTGAGGGTTTTCCCTAGACCAATAGCGGCAATACTAACGATTAGCATGACCGTAAGCAGCGCTCATCAGAAAACAAAACATGTTCTAATTGGATCACATTGTTATCTAACATTGCCATCATTTGTTCACAAAAATACGTTCTCCTATCAAAATCGTCTTTCATGAGCTCATGAGGAGGTATCATTTTATAGGGATACATTTTATTTTCTTGTAATGTTCGAATAATCGATGAATGGCAAACATCGAACATTGGGGCTGTTTTTCGACTAGAAGTATGTGGGTTTTCCTGAAACTCAAGCATAATATCTAATTTGGTATCATCACTTATTGCGTTGGTAGCTACTTTTTTAATCTGCTTCACATGTCCAAGCTGGCGAAACTGCTTTTCTATTTTACTAATTGTCCCTCGAGTTATAGGCGGCAAATTTGAAAATTTTTCATGAAATAAGCGAGCAACTTCCATTTGTGTCCATGTTTTATTTCCATAACCAATCATCTGTAGAACTGCTGTTTTGTGCATTTCTGTTAAATAAATCATTTTTCTGATATGCAGTTAACGAAATTCAAACGACTATAACACTGACAACTACTGTCATGCAGACAGACAACAATTTGCTAAGATCAGGCGTTTTAAACAAAAGTAAACAAAACTATTTATACCTTCTTTTTATTTCATATCAATAAAAACATTTTAACATCAATTTCATCATACATTAATGTTTTTTTTGTTTTTTACATTTTCAAGAAATAAACAGTATTACTGATTAGTTTTTTTAGTGTGTTCTTGATTTTTGCAATAAATCTGAAATCACTTAATATTTCCGAAACAGTTGAAGATAGGTATAGGATATTGTACATGAAATATGTCTAAAACTTTCTGAGGAATCCAAAAATTGAATAATATACGGGGTGTTGTATTTAAAATAAGTAAGTTAGTATTGGCCACTGTTGCATGACACACCCTGTATAAAAAGTTTTTATTCTAAAAAATGCGCAACTAGAAATACCAATCGACGTGTCCGAGCGTTTTTGCGGACACATGTATTTATTATCCAATTTATTCCATTTGGCTGATACACACTGTATATGATATGACGCCGAGATTAAACATACAATTCGTGAATTAGATTTATTAAATCTACTGATTCAAAGCTCACTTTGGCTGCATCGTTGACTACAAGATTGAACTGTGATAGACTGACAAATTCACATTAAGCATATCAATTTATTTATTGTGTGGAATATTTATATTAGTTATGGTTTATTGTTATTTTGAAATTTTGGAATGGTGTTCAGGCTTGGGGCTTGAGACCGCCCTGACTGAGGCTCGTAACTCGTTTTTTGTCACATGACTACCTATATTTTACCACGTAGCTTTCTTTGTAGATTAATGCCAAGGCATTTTGCAATTTAATTTAAGTTTGTCAATAATCACAAAATGCATAAAATATTAAGTAGATTAATATTGAATGAACAATAAAAATCAAAATAAATCATTTTTATGTCGAGTTCCTAATAAAAGCTCGTAATTATTTAGAAGTGTTCTTAGTAGTAATTGTATTTCAATACAATTAAAATGATGAAGCAAGTGTGGTTATTGTTTTTGGGACTTTTTGCATTTTCGACTGTGCCTGTACTATCTCAGAGATATTTACCACAAACTCCATGTCCGCAAGTTTTTAGGTAATTATTGAGAACTCATCCTAACTAGCCTAAGATCGCTAGACACAAATCTAACTTTTTCTTTTGCAGTCTCTTATACTGTTCTTACTTATAATCTTTCTAGTACCTACTTGAATTATTACCGGAAATATTTTTTGAGTACACGATCTTTTGAAAATTATTCAGAGTTGCGAAAACGTATCTTCGGTGATTAATTCACGAACGAGGGAGATTTGATAAGAAAATTTCACACCAACATAAAGATTAGAAAAGTTTCAAAAATTTTAATATCAAGCCAAACACCCTTTAAACTAATTAAATATCAAAGTCGGTCATGGATGACAGTTTACTATGACATATACCTTACCTCACTAGTGCCCAGTTAATATTTACATATATTATTAATTAATATTATATAAGTTATTTCGCGTTAAAGTTCAAAATGTTATAAAAAAAATAAAATTTTTCAAACTTTAGCATCAGATTGAAAATGTCTTTAACCATCAATTTTACATGAACTCGTATTACTAAAGTTGAGGGAAGTATACTTTTTAAAGCTTTTTTTACATCCCATGACAAAAATGGGATGGTATTTGGTATACCAATATTAGGGTTAAAATAAACGGTTCCTCTTCATTTCCAGTGACATGACATAATATATTAAGTCAGTTTAGAAACAATTTAAGCACCTAATTTTATCTAAACCCTTATTACTAAAATAGCAGGAACTTTTTTTAACGCATTCTGTTGTCATATCGTAAAATAATATCTAATTTCTAACTTTTTGTTACAATTTGGAGTTAAAATAAACTATGATCTAGTTGACAATAAATGCATTATTATTATTATTATTATTCTTATATGGTCCATTAATTTTGTATTTGAAGGAAATAACTTATAGGTCCTAGGGGGATGAGCTGTTGGTTTTATATTATTTTAGTTAAGACAAAACGAACTTTATAACTGATTTATTAAGAACATCAACCGAGAAAAATAACATTCATTTCTAGTGACAGCTAGTGGAAACAAAAACTACTTATAATATGTCAGGTACACCAATTATGACGTTTTCAAACCAAAGCCTACTAAGAGAATCTTAAAATTATAATTATCGTTAATACCATCCCTTAATTTAAAACGATTCTTATTATTATTTAAACTTCACAAGTAAGAGAATTTTTATGTTTCTGAAACTTATTAGTCCCTAAGGATTTAGTAAAAATGTCAGCCGTTTGCATTTCTGTAGAGCAATAGGTTAGTTTTAAAAGGCCTTCCCTCACTTTTTCATTCATAAAATGGTATCTTACATCTATGTGCTTACTACGTCTGTTGAACTGTCCATTTTTAATCATTTTTATGGCACTTTGATTGTCTATGTTAAGAGTTATCAACACAGTCGCATCTTGAAGTTCTTCTATTAGGTTCTTTAAATATAAAAGCTCTTTTACACAGTCGGCTGCTGCGATGAATTCAGCTTCGGTACTGGAAAGCGACACTATTGGTTGTTTTCTGGAACACCAAGCGATAGGTCCGCCACAAAAGAACACAACATAGCCAGTTGTACTTTTACGAGTTTCACAGTCACCAGCGAAATCTGAGTCACAGTATGCGATAAGATTACAGTCTTTATTTCCATCATGACAGTCGCTCTTATATTGAATATCATCACTTTAAGTATCGTAAAATCTGTTTTACATTAGAAATGTCTGTATTTGAAGGGTTTTCCATATATCGGCTTTCATAGTTAACCGCATAGGAAATGTCGGGCCTTGTTTTATTTGATAAATAAAGAAGGCTTCCAATGGCTTCTCGAAATGGAAATTTTTTTATATTTTCTTTTTCTTCTATTGCTTCGTTCGGAGAAACATTGTGTATTATGGGAGCAGAAACTGGTTTCGCATTTTCCATGTTAAATCTTTTAATGACTTCTTCAGCATAGTTCTTCTGACCAAGCGTTATTGTCTCGTCTTTGATGTTGACATCTATGCCCAAAAAAGTTTCCACAGTTTGGTATTTTACTATCTGATAATTCTGCTCTAAACCTTCGAGTAGTTTATCTATCTCATTTTCGCTTTCGCCTATTACTAAACCATCATCTACGTATAGAGCTAGAAACAAATTGCTTCTTTCATTTTTAAAAATGCATCTTTCACCTTTCAGAGATGATAGGCCAAAACTCTTTAGATACTTTGTAAAATGTTCATTCCAACAAAAAGGAGCCTGTTTTAGTCCATACAATGCTTTTTGTAGACGACATACTTTATCTTCATTGTTATTATAGCCCTCAGGCAAAGACATGTATACTTCTTCATGGAGCTCCCCATATAAAAAAGCTGATTTAATGTCAAACTTCCTTGTAGTATAGTGATTCTTGACAGCCAGAGCAAACAATACTCTCAATGCTGTGGTGCTTACTACAGGACTAAAGGTATGTTCAAAATCAACTCCGTATTCCTGTTGACAACCTCGAACAACTAATCTAGCCTTGTAGCGCCCATCGCTCTTTACTTTGAACACCCACCTGCTACTCAAAATTTTCTTTCCTTGGATTTCTGATTTATTGACTAGGCCCCAAGTATTAATATTTTTCAGTGATTCCTTTTCTTCTTCTATTGCTTGTAGCCATTTGTCTTTGTCTACGCTATTGACTGCTTCTTTGTAAGTTAACATGACATAATCTTCAAATTTTCTTGTTGTTTTAATTTCTCTTCTTTGTCTTTCTTCTAAGCATGGAATTTCATCTTGTTCTTCTGTAACGTCTCTGAAAATATTTTCATTTTCATTATTTTCACCTGCACTTTCTATTTCTTCAGTTTCTTGGATTTTCTCACCTTCTATGGCTATTTTTATTTTGTACAGCCCATTTTCTTGTTTTTCTCCTTTTAATATTTCTCTATTATCCTTTAATACCACTACTTTATCTTCAGTGAACATTACATCACCGCCATTTTTAGTTATAGCGTTTACCGATAAAATATTTTTGCTTAACTCAGGGACGTATAATACATTATTTAGTATACACGACTTCCCAATTATTTTTCCAACTCCTTGTGCTTCCATTTTTTCATTTTTTTTGGCCACTAATATTTCACTCTTAGTGGTTTCCATTGACACAAAAAGTTCTTTGTTATTTGACATGTGAGATGAGGAACCAGAGTCCACGATAAAGTCCTCAGTGTAAAAATTATTATTTTCACTAAGAAATGCTACTTTATTTTCTTTTTCCTTGTTTCTGTTTCTGAAAAAACAGTTTTGTTCTCTGTGGTTTGTCTTTTTACATATTCTGCATTCAATTTTATTTTGAGTAACATATCCTCTGCTTGTACTGGCAGTATTTGTAGAACAATTTCTAGCTAAATGACCTGCGATGCCACATTTAAAGCATTTTCTTTCTTCTTTACCTTTCTTGCAATCTCTTGTGCTGTGTGTTTTACTTTTACAGTTTTGGCAAAATCTACAAGTGCTTTTGAATGCTACTTCACTTTCACATTCCTTGCTTCTATTTCTAGCTTCTTCTGTCAACAATCTTGCTGTTCATTTTTCTAATGTCTTCTCACTTGATGTAGCAGATTCCCAGGCAGTTATAAAGTACTTATATTAACTGGGCAAAGTACACAAAATTTTTGAAATTACCATGTTATCATCTATCGTTTGATTCAGTGCTTTAAGCTTGTGTACAATATTTTCAATTTTACTTATGTGTAGACCCATATCTGTATCTTTTTCATATGAGAAACTGTAGAACTGTTGTAACAAAGTACAAATCTGATCAGTTGAACTTTTTTCAAAGATGTTTTTTAGTTTGAAGAACATTTCTTGCGAATTTTCACAGTCTATGATATGCATCATGAACCTTTTATCGATTGTTCTTACGATTATTCTTTGAGCTCTTGCATCCTTCCTGAGCCATTCCGTTTTTTCTTTATCTGCTGTTAGGCTAGCAAACAGTTTTTTCCATTTACAATGTCATATAAGTCATTGGCCTTAAAAGTAACGGTTACCTGGAATTTCCAAATTTGGAAAGAGGTCTCGTCAACCAATTTTTCTATGTTATTGTTATTACTTGTCTCTTCAGAGGACGTCATTTTATTTTATTTTCCTTGTAGCGTAGCGTTCAGCAACACGGCAACGTTACTTTTTACTTTTACAATATTCCAAGCAATATTCACTCACTTTTTAGGTGTTTTTTAAAGTTCTTACTGGCCAGAGCGATTCTGGGCCCATAACCTGTTGGTTTTATATTATTTTAGTTAAGACAAAACGAACTTTATAACTGATTTATTAAGAACATCAACCGAGAAAAATAACATTCATTTTTAATGACAGCTAGTGGAAACAAAAACTACTTATAATATGTCAGGTACACCAATTATGACGTTTTCAAACCAAAGCCTACTAAGAGAATCTTAAAATTATAATTATCTTTAACATGAGCAAGCTTCAAAGGGTTTAATGCAAAAATCCAACCTGCAAGTGTTTGCAGTATAAATATACCATTACGTTTAATAAATTAAAGTGTACTGGGTATATTTCTTTGCTGGCTGCATGTCAATTCACTCAATTCTGAATAAAAATATAATACATATTTTTTTTAAGATATGCTCAAGGTACTTATGGACAAGTGGAAGGCTTAATAACTGTTGGAAACGACTACACCCCTTCTCTGTTTCTAGCGGTCAATGCTTCAATGCTAGGATATTTTGGACCAGATCGATCAGTAAGTACCTACTTATAAGTTTTACCAATGCTTTTAAAGTATTCTTAGCTAGCAAAAATTTGACTATTCATTAGAATGTTTTGTTTTAACCCTACAAAGGGGCCTACAGATATGCGTACAAGTATTAATACTTGTACGCGTGTCGATGTTACCCTCTTTTTCATATTATTAATCAATACTAATAAATATAATATATATGCGAAATTCCTTAGTAGACAAACATATGAATTTGGTCAAGTTGGCTGAATTCCTTATTCATTTCATTCAGGGGAGAATCCGTCTATCTATCTTACAAACTCACTATAAATTCTAATCCCTTACCGTCACAATAACCTATTGTGTAAAGTGTAAAATTCTGCCACCTGATCTGGGGACTCCAGGTACGGCTCTACTTAAAGACTACTATATTATTATATTTTCTCAGTAATCCTCCTAAAGTAATTAGGGTAAAATAAAATAGGTTTATTTTAGTTATTTAAATATGCTGATTTATGGTTTTAAAATTCAGTTAGATGTTTGTATTGGTTTAGACAAGAAGTTATTTGTTGCCAATTAAACGTGATATGTAAGAATGTTTCGTCCGTGGAAAGAAACCAGTACGTCAAGTGGATCTAGCGTGATATTTTATCAGTGGACACAAAAAAAATAATCTTCGACGTTTACACCACCCTTCTTGAACGTGGTTTTTCAAAATTTGGTACAGTGAAGGAAGCCGTAGCTTTGACACGCAGGCCATTGAGCACAGTGTGGTTTGTTGTAAATAAACCTATAGTGGAGAGAAGAAAGAGGAAAGACTGTTTTACTTTGAAGAAACTGGACTCGACGGATGTCAATATAATTCGTAGAAAAATATATGCCATGTACAGAGAACAAATTATCCCCACTTTAAAAACCCTATTGCAGAGATTAAAAAAAGATGATACAGGAATAGAGTATTGTCGTGAGACTTGAGAAATGTATTTTAAGAAACGGTTTTAAAATGAAAAAAATTAACAAACGACAAGTAATTATGCAATCGGCCCGATTAAAAAGATTGAGGATGGAATACCTAATTGCAGTCCATGGATATAGACAGGATAGAAGAGATATTATTTATTTGGACGAGACGTGGTATGACACACACGAAGTTCCAGATAAAGGTTGGGTAGATTAATCGGATCAATGCAGAACCAAAGCTCCCTTAAATAAAGGTAAGCATTAAACAATAATTCATGCTGGGACAAATAACGGATTTATACCAAACGCTTTGGCTTTATCAGCCAAAAATACAGAGGACTCCCTTGTTGATTATAACGATGATACTATAGCAGAACTATTTGAAGACTGGTTATTACAAATTATTACCAAATATTGTGATAGTGATGGAAAATGCGAGCTACCACAGTCGTAGGTTAAATAAAGTTCCGTGTTCCAATGACACAAAAGTTACCATCCAGGACTATATGATGGAAAATAATATGTATTTTGAGGAAAATTACACAAGAAATTTTCTTTTAAAATTTTAAAATCATTTTCAATAAAGAAGCAATATTATTGTAACACTTTGGCGGCAGAATTAGGTCATACCGTTTTAAAACTTCCTTATGATCATTGCATGTTCAACCCAATTGAACATATATGGCACCAGCTGAAAGCATCGGTAAGGAGGAATAATGTTTCGCCAACCTTAAATTCTTTTGTGATAGCTTCAGTACAGTCAGAGATGCAAAATATTCCAAACGAAAGCTGGGAAAATTGTGTAGCGCATGTTCAAAAAGTAGAAAAATCATACGTAAATATAGATCTGTTGCCCGCAAAGAAAGAATTATTGTGAACTTGGATGACGACAGTGACAGTGAGACTGACTTGGGTTAAAATGTAATAATTATTTTTCTGACCCGGTACTTTTTTGTAGGTATATATATACTTTATTTGGTTTAATTAATAACCGTTCTATATGTTATAATTTTAATTGTATTGTATCTTATATACTCTTATATTATTATTTTATTATGATTACTTATTATTAAATTACGTTTAAAATATCTTTTCGCGTTTTCTTTATAACATAAAAAATTAGTACGACACTTTAGTTGCATACAGGTAGATAAAAAAAAATATTTTTTCCACGCTTTTATAGATATTATTATCTTAAAGCAGCGCAACCTTTTATCCTATCAGCAACGAGTGCGTCCCTGCTTTCATTCGATTACCCGCTGGGTCTTATCGGCATTAGGGATTAGCATTTATAATTACTTTGTAAGATTGATAGACGGATTTTGATCACTAAATTAAACATTACTATATTTTTTTTAATTTTATCTTTTAGAATATGAAAATACAGTTACTGACTCCCGCGGCAGACTTATTCGGCCGCACTACCCCGGTAGTCAGGTATTCGCTGAAATTCCCAGTGCAGGAGTCCATTCCGAAAATTACTGAAATTGTATTAAACGGACTACTTTTCTGCCGTGGACCTCCACATATACGTACGTAGCTCTTAAATTTAAAATAAAAAAAATATTAAGGAAACGATTCACGTTTGTCTTCAATCACTGCATAATACAGGAGGGTGTCTCTAAAAGGTCTGTACACAATCTGAGCACATATAACTGGAGCCAAAATAAGGCGATTTAAAACAACTTACCTTAGTCCGAAATTGCTCCGTTTCCGAAATACAGGGTGATAAAGTTAAGAAATAAAAATCGAGTTTTTTTCAAAATTAATGAACATTTTTTAACGTATTACTTTAAAACTTGGTACCCGGTGGTTTTTTGGGATGCGAAACCCGAATAAGGACACCTTTTCACTGTGACCATTAGAGGGTGCTTCACAATGCACTTCTTGTGGTTTAGAATGGCCATAACCTTTTATCAAAAATTCATTTCCTTCAAGGTTTTCTATAGTTTCTTCTTACCCATGAGTGGAATGAAATCCTTTTTCATATCAGACATTATTTTGTTCAAGATAGGTGTTCCTTTTTTTAAGTAAAACGAGAGTCTGATTCTTCTGATTGCAGTCTTTTCATCCTCATTTATTACAGCTTCTTTTCTTCCTGTACTTCTCTTTGTTGACTTGATGGGGCCGCGTTTATCCTGGTGCACAAATCGGTATATTGTTGACTGTCCGACTCCAGTCATATTCGAACACATTTCAACTATTTTAAAACACTTTTCTAAATTATCAGATTGATTAAGTACATAAGATACTTAAGTAATGGAAGATTTATTCCTACAGTGAATTGTCAAAGTCAAAAGTTAAATAATTATGGTAGATTATCACCAAAATATTCATTTGTGGTATAATCAGCTTTTTTCATAATCCTTAAATTTACTGGTTTGTGGATATTTTGAAGACAAGTACTCATCTTCACTGTCCAAAGTTTGGATCAAATTTCATTTTAATTGTTTCAGGTTCCTAAGATCATTCACTGGTAAAGTTTCTGGTGTTTTTACCTTCAAATTTTTTGAAATTTTAGTTTTGACATTTTGTGTTGTATTTTATGGCCTACATAAAACATTAAAATTTCATTAAATTATACATATCGGTTCAAAAGTTAGAGCCGTTAAGGGGCACTTAGCGTTATTTTGATCTCCCTATAGTAATATCTCTCCCCAGAGTTTGCCGTATACTTACCGAACACCCTGTATATTTATTGGGAAGAACAATCTTAGGAAGGTCGTATCTAGATGAAGGAATTGTCCAACAATGTACTTCGAGTTATCGAAGACGAACATATTATCCACGCACCCAATATACAGAGTGGCAAAAAGTCGCGAATAATGCCTGTAAATTTTGAATTACCTCGTGTGCGATCTCTTCATATTTCCGTAACCGCTCTTTATGAAAATTTCAACTCGTTGTTTCTCATTCAGATAAACCATAGTGAATACAAATTAAAAATCAGACAACAGAAAATTAAATAGGAACTCAAAATTAACACCTCCTAGGTCGCTGTCATAAAAGCACCTTGACTCAACTGGTGGGTATTAAGTAGGAATAATTATATTTATTCAGTTTTTCATTTTTGAGCTGTCATTATCTCGGAAACACTTGCAGATAGGTGAAAATTTGAAATATAAAAAACTCAGAGTTTTCCCAGTAGAATCCAAATATGCAATCATATGCAGGATGTTCCATTTAAAAAAAGTAAGTTAGTCTCTATGGCAGCCAAGCCAGAAATGACAGAAAAAAATCATGCAGGTAGAAATGTCGGGAATAATTTAGTGAACAACTTTCATAAAGGTCACTTTTTCGTATACGAGGTAATTCAAAAGTTACAGGAATTATTCGCGACTTTCTTGCCACTCTGTATTTCTGTTCGTTAGTAAATAATTTAATAATGATTTAAAATATGTTTATTTTCAGTGACAATGCCAGGACCCCCGATTACAAATATGTATTCCACTCACAGATTCCTCTTTAGTAGTCAAAGGAACGCTAATGATGATGGTGATGATGTTGGTGATGATAATGACCCGTCTGTTATTGAAAGTGCAGGAATATAAAATGTAATATCTTATATCTTTGTTACCTTGCATCGTATCTACTAGTAGCCAGTTATCCTAATAAATAAAAAATTTTAAAAGTATGTCAATAATAGCTACCAAGTGGGGCAAGTGATCCCTTTACACCTGCCACAGCATTAGTGTTCACTGCACTCATGCGGAAAAATATTTAAAATTCCTTTAAAGTGTATGTAAAATAAAATAAAATACATTTTATTCCCAAACGACAAATTACAATTTGTATGGAAAACGTCACGAAACATAATATATTATAATTGTATAAATAAATAACAAGTTTAAATCAGACAAACTTTAACAACATTATTCCCTATTCAACTGAAACGAAAATATGATCAAATATCATGAATCATAAAAAACTCTTCGAGAGAGTAAAAACATTTGCTGACAAAGTAAAGTCAAAGGGATTTTTTAAAATTTTCAATTTTTTGGGCCAACCTGTATACAATTACTTTTTCATCAACAATCGTGTTTTTTCAGCAAGAAAATTTTTTTATAAATAATGACTTTTCCTCGAAAACTGAAATTTTTGGTCCGTTTGCCCTCTTTGAATTTGAATTTCGCGCGAGCTTAGCTCTATTTCTTACATTTGCTATCTTCTTTTACTTTCCAAGAACACATACACTATCGGACAAAAGTAGAGCAACACTTTTGAGAAATGAAAGAAACCTCGATTTTATAATATTAAATGCATGATATCGTGTTTAGATATATCGTGTCTTAAATATCAAAGTAGGCTGCTGTTATCGGCGGCAACAGCTTTTTTAAACAATCAAAACAAATGAACTGATATTGACGTAAACTTTCAAATACAGTATTGTAATGCGTCAAAAGTAAAGCAACATTTTAGTATTTTCCTAAAAAAGACAGGTTTTGGTAAAAGTAGAGGTTAAAATATTTTTGCAGAGTTTATGTTATGTTTAATTATTATTTCTGTGCTGGATTAATCATGCCAAGAAGTATTCCAATTTCAAAAGAATTAAAGCAGAGAGTAGTGAATGCACACTTGGAAGGTACAATACAAGCCACAATTTCAAGACGGTTTGTTTTACCAAGATACAGCGTATCCGAAATAATTTCAAGTTACATTCAAAGGAGACATTTAGAGAATCTACCGAAATCGAGAAGGCCGAGAAAAACAACAATTTGGACAGACAGGCGCATATTCTCAAAACGATCCTTGGATGTTTGCACCTATAATTATTGCTGAAATTCCCGAAATTATGGTTAATCCACGGACAGTTCAAAAAAGGTTTGTAGACGCAAAGTTATTTAGTAGACGCCCGGCTAAAAAGCCTCTTATTTCGGCAAGAAATAGAGTGGCTAGGCTTGAATTTGCACGTCGACATTTAAATTGGACAGTAGACGAGTGGAAAAAAGTTTTATTTAGCGATGAAACGCCTTATAAAATTTTCAATTCTGATGGAATGAAGCGTGTAAGACGGCCAATCAACACAAGGTTTAATCCCAAATAAGTAACACCCACAGTTAAACATCACAAAGGCAGTGTTTTTCTATGGCGTTGTTTCTCATGGAATGGGGTGGGTCCTTTAAACTTCATTAATGACACCACGGATCGATTTATTTATAGACATATAATGCAAAATGTAATGTTGCCTTATGTATAGAGTGGGAAATGCCGTTGCGTTTTATTTTTCAACAGGATAACGATCCAAAACACTCTTTACCAATTGTTCAAGAGTGGTTTCAAGAAAATAACGTTCGGGTTTTGCAGTGGCCGGCACAATCCCCAGACCTTAACCCCATTGAAAATCTATGGGAAGAAGTTGAACGTAGAATTCTTACACAATTATTTTCAAATAAACAATCATTGGTAAATAAAATCAATGAAGTTTGGACAAACCTTCCCGAAAATACTGTTCAAGAATTGATTGCCTCAATGCCGCGACGTTGTCGGCAAGTAATAAAAAATAATGGATATTCTTTTAACTATTAACATAATATTTCTAGCTATTGTAATTATTAAATGTGTTTAATGTTTTTTTTTATCGTAATATGTAAAATAAAATACTGTTGACACAATTTGTTGCTTTACATTTGTCGCACTTCATTTCGTCGATTTTTATAATACAAATATTTCTCTACCTTCATTTCGTTTAAAGTGTACCAAAATATTGTGAAATATTACTAATATTATGGGGATAATATTTCATTAAAATTAGCTGGGGATCACAATCATATATTTAATTTTTTAAATTCAACGAAATTAAAGAACTTTGTTGCTCTACTTTTGTCCAATACTGTATATCAATATTTCTTTATTATAAGTCGAACCTTACTTTTGTAAATTGGCGCGAAAAATAAGGTGTTAGCCATTGTGTCTTCAAAAACAGTTTACAAAAACCAGTGATGATCAAACAGGGCAATTTTAAAGGTAAGTTGAACTAATTCTATACTAGATATGTTTACCGATGTAAGATTTTTTGGAAGAATATATGTTTAAATATTTAGTAACAAGTCCCAAATCTATTCATTTTTAATTTTAGGTAAGAAAATAATATGGCCACTATTGCCGACTACTGGCAAAATTTAAAAAAATATATTTTGTCTATATCAGGCTTGCAAATACATATAAACGGATTCTTCCTTTGCCATCATGTACTATGATGTATCAAAAACGTACGTATCAGTAGTCGGCAGATCTAAAATGAATGATAAAGTTCCTAGGGGATATTAAAGTTAGTAGCCAACTACTGGCAAAGTCATAAATTGATGATTGTGCTAGTATTCGGCCAGAAGATTTTTTTTCTATAAAAGCACTTTAATCTAAATAAGAAATGTTTTCTTTTCATT
Source organism: Polydrusus tereticollis (assembly GCA_963920685.1). Lineage (NCBI taxonomy): Eukaryota > Metazoa > Arthropoda > Insecta > Coleoptera > Curculionidae > Polydrusus > Polydrusus tereticollis. Next base: position 13,347,807 of record OY987333.1, read on the forward strand.
ATAAACGATGCCACGCAGGCCAAAAAAAAAGTTCCTTAGATATTCTCAAGAGTCCTTAGAAAAAGCTTTAGATTCTATGAGAAATAGAGCTAAAATTCGAGAAACTTGCTGAAACTATGGTACACCACGTGCAACTCTGCACGACCGACTCGCAGGTCGTGTCGCAAGCAATAAGCCTAGAGGAATGGGCAACAAATCCATATACAGCGTGGGCAAAAAGAATGGAACACCTCCAATATTTTCATAACCATGTATATTTTCGAAAAACGCTCGGACCCGTCGATTTTATTTATCATTTTTACAAATTTCGAGAATTTTTAGTATTATACAGGATTGCTGAAGAAGTCGGGGCACACGTCAACTTTAATTTTTTAAATGAAATACCCCAAATTTTATTCGATTTTTGAATTCTTCTTAATATTCTGAATATTTTTCATGTTTCGATATTCAGCTGTTTTCGATATATCACAATCTAAACAATAATAATTAACAAAATTTAAGTGGTATGTTTATTAGGTAAAAACAACAGCTTTAAATCTGATTGTAAAAAGTAGAGTACCTAATTAAATGTTCAAACTGATGGCCATTGTCAATTTGGCAGTGTCCTAAACGTAAAACAAATTCGTTTTGTACGTTTCCAATAACCTGTTCAGGAATTTGTCTCATTTCATGTTGTATTATCAGTTTTAATGTCTCTAAATCCGATGGCTTGTTCTTGTACACTCTTTCTTTTAAATATCCTCACAGAAAGAAATGTAGGGGTGTTCAAATCGGGTAAGCGAGCTGGCCATCCTATTTCTTGCCTTCTACCTATCCATCTATGTTGGAAAACCTCGTTTAGGTATTCTCGTATGGGGCGGTGCACCGTCTTGTTGTAGCCAAATGATTTTTTCAGGACTATATTGTTCATCGTGATCTGGATATAGGCCAGCTAAAGCAGGAACTAATTCAAACTGTAAAAACTCCAAATACCTGTCTCTGTGTTTCGCTTCTTCGAAAAAGAAAGGTCCTAATATTCGGTTACGTAAAATTCCGGCTCATACGTTTAGCTTCTGTGGGTGCTGTGTATGGGCATCTTGAATCCAGTGAGGATTCTCTGTCGATCAATACCTACAATTAGGTCGGATGACTGTTCCATTAAGGCAGAATGTAGCCTCATCAGTAAATAAAATATTCTGCGCGAAATTTCTGTCATTTTTGCACATAAGTTTATTATATCGGCCTCTTCAAAAAATTATGATTCAATTTTCTCTAACATGTACATGGGAGCCAAAATTTAGCCACCTCAAAATTTACATGGGATTTCCTAGGTTCAACTAAGCCATGCATCACCCGGTATATAAACAAGTGTTGAATTTATTTTTTCATATAAAATTCTACTTGAATAACTGAAAATGAGCTGGTAACGGCACTGAATTGGCCGTCGCAACAATAAAAAACAAGTCGGCAAATTTTATTCTCACTAAATCGTCCGGACGAGAGATGCATTCAAAATAAGCGCCATTTTAGAGGTAGAACATTCGGGCTAATAAAATTACGATTTCCAGGCTAGATAAAGCAAAATTTCGGTACAAAACGAAATTGAATTTGTTTGTAGTTCTGTGAGAATTGTTTTCTTCTTCTTTAGGGCACTTTTTTTTAATAATTGTTGTTACTAATTTGCGTCAGAATGATGGCGTTAATTAGTGTTGCCAGGTGCAAAAAATTTAAATCTCCAGAAAAAGTATTCAGATTCAATAAACAATCCCTGGATCCTCTTTTAAACTTTTTAAGTCTTTATAAAAGGAAAAGAAAAATGCTTATAAAGAGTATTATTTAATAACAACAGCTTCAACAGTAACAATTCCTTGCAAAGCAATATAATTAAAAACACAAGAAAATACAGTATATAGGGTGTTTTTTTCCGAGAAGAGCCAACAAACGAGAAGCGACAAAATCCCGAGTTTAGCATTGATTAAATGGGGACCAAATTATATGTCCTTCACCTTGAAATTTTGACAGTTGTCCGGGTTATTACACTAAACGAAGCACTAAAACCATGAAGAAAATGCTAAACACTGAAATAAAAAATGTGGGTACCTAGTAAGAAGTAATTTTTTCATGATTATCTTCTGTGTTTCATGTAATTCGCTTTCCAGCAAATTTCGTAAAATCAAAAAAAATTAAATAAAATAAAAAAATGTTTGAAATGTTTTATTAATTGTGCGTAACTTACTGATAGTACATTCTAGAAAGGATATGAAATAGTATATTACATACCAAGAGTGGCAAGAAGCCTATTACACACGATTTCGAAAATTACGGTACGAGCGTTAGAGAAAATTGCCCTTGTTAAGGCAGACATTAAATTATTACGTAACTGGTCTTACGCACAGCTTGGCTTTTAATAAAATGGTGTGTGTAATTAGAGTTTTACGGATAAAGTAGACAGTGCGTAAGTAGGTTCTTACTAATACAGAAGTAGAAACAGTAGAAACAGTATTTCCTTATTTATCCCTTTATTTCTTTTTAAATATTAAACAGCAGTTTTGTTACCGTTTCTTACATTTTTAATCAACAATCCTAAAACTAAAATAAACAATATTATATCTAGGTATATTGGTGCTTAAATTTACGTAACAATTAAGGGTCATAATTTAAAAGGTTTATTGTGATATTTTTATTATAATTATAAATTTCTGGATTACTATTAGGCACTGCGTAAAATTTAAGTAAATGTTTGGCAAATTTTGAGTTTTGGTTATATTAGACATGATATATAACAAAGTGTTATTTTAATTTGCCTTTCAAATTAATTTTTAGCATTCTGATCCATTATGCGGCTTTAATTTGATATGTATGCAGGTAGAAATTGTTTCTTAGCCCACTCCTCTATTATTCAAACCATTTTCGTTTTGTAAAAAGTATCTTGGATATTTTTTACAGGTAAATCTGCTATTTTTCAATTCTTTGACAATTATAGGTACTTAGAATTTAAACGGTAGGTAGATAATATGATATTTTATTTTGTTTAAACAAATGTGCCAAGCTTGAATAAATTTTAATCATCCAATCCTAACTTATTCAATTAAATGTGATTGCAAAATTACGAAATTTTAATAGTTTAGATTATATATATATATATATATATATATATATAGGGATTTTTATGTTCAACTAAGCCATGCTTCCATCCGGTATACATAAATACCACACTTTCGTAGCATTCAAGCAATGGTGAATGTCAATTCAAGAATGTCATAAATCAAGATCTTCAAGAAATCAAAACTTGGGTCTCGCGTCAATTGAACGTGGAAAATTGGACGCACGACTATTGGTCGCAGTCAATTGGACGCGTGCGACAATTGGACGTGGGACAATTGGACGCATGTGGCAATTGGACGCATGCGACAGTGCATATGGAGGCATATACAGCAGGCAGGCTTGCAAGAAAAATACAGCAAAGATCCAGAGTTTGCTTTACACCTGCGCTTACTGCCAGCTCTAGCATTTGTTCCACCAAACGATGTTATAACGGCTTTTCAAGAAATTCTCAATAGCGACTTTTATGTGCAGAATGAAGATTTCCTGGTACCTATCATAAATTACTTTGAGGACACTTGGATAGGTCGTACTGATAGACGCCAACGCCGAAGACCGCCACTGTACAGTGTTGAACTATGGAACGTCTATGCACTAGTAGAAAGAGACATTGCCCGAACTAATAATGCCATTGAAGGTTGGCATAATAGTTTCTCGTCCATCGTCAACGCTGTCCATCCATCCATATGGAAATTTATCAATGCCTTAAAAAAAAAACAGCCTAAATCGGTTGAAAATAGAGCAACTAATAGCTGAACAAATTTCTTTGCCTTTTATTTTACATTTTCATGTGTTATTTTTATTAATAAAATATGACACTTTTTTCCCTGTTTCATTATTCTATACTTTGCGACCAGTTGTCACCAACTGTCACCGCGTCCGATTGTCGTGGCGACCAATTCTCCGCGTCCAATTGTCGCGCGCCCAATTTCGGTAATCCCAAAACTTGGTGCCACTTTAACTTGCTTTGTCTAATTATAAAAAAAAATATTTTGACTTTTAGCTTTAACTATAATGATCTAGTCCTGAATAACAGTCAAATGTTCGACCTAGTTTTATTTTCATTTTCCTCTGTACAACAGCTCTAGTGATTAAACTATATTTACATTTTAAACGTACAAACTAATGGATAAATAATCCACCCCAACTGATAGAAGCTAATGGCAAATATCGAATAATATATTTAAGCGGTAAAACGATCACGAATAGGCTCTGTTTGACTAGGTTTATTCCATGTTTAAAGCCTGGTTTAAATTCATTGATTTAAATAAGATAAACCGATTAACAGTTAAATGGCCAATTAAATTGTTCCCTGTCCGAGTTATTGAAATAAATTGATTTGAGGGATTATTAAATAAATTACATACAAGGTGGCTGGTTAATGCGAGCCTAATATCCCCGTTGTTGTTAGAAATATCGATAATTATTAAATGCAGAGTGGCAAAAAAGTCGCGCATAATGCCTGTAACTTTTGAATTACCTCGTATACAACAAAGTGACCTTTATGAAAGTTGTTAAGTAAATTATTCCCCACATTTCTGCTTGCATGAACTTTTTCTGTCATTTCTGGTTTGGTTGCCATAGAGACCAACTTACTTTTTTTAAATGGAACACCCTGTATATGATTGCATATTTGGATTCTACTGAAAAACTGAATTTTTTGTATTTCAAATTTTTATTTTGTAATTGATGACGTGCATCGGTTTTTGATTTGCATCAACTGTATGTAAAAATGTATACCGAATTCGATGAGATAAAAAGAAATTGGTGGTATCATTTAAATTAAAATTACTTTCCTGATGTCCCGCTTTTTTTGCGCATCCCGTATATCCAAAAATATTTTTAAAATGTGCACTTATGTTTATCCTAGAACCTGTATATACGTTGTGGATTAAATTTAAAATAAAATAAATAAATAAATAAATAGAAATTTTTACTTAATTAATACAATTACCACTGAAATTGAACTAAAATAAGCAAAATTTAAACATATTCTTTCTCTGGCTGAGCTAGTCTGAACTAATTCAACTAATGCGGAATGACGTCATTCTAGACATGTTGGTAAAGTGCATAGTAAGATATTTATAATTCAGTAACTAAAATGGGGTGTGAAATGCATTGAGACGAGGGTGCATTATTAGATTTGGCATAAAATTGCCAGATGAGGATAGAGGGGAATTTTAGATTAAGCTCTCTATTTGACGTTGATTCGAGATATAATTGGCTTTAAGCTCAATTTTATTATGGGTTGTGGCCCTTGAAAAAATCTATTCTAAAACCGTAGGAATAAGTGGGATAAAATGCTACGTTTTTCTGGTTTTGCTTTATGGGTGTCAGGCTGGGCACTTGATTCAGTCACCCAAAAGAGAAAATACGTCTTTGTACATATAATCGCATGCACAAACAAAAATAATTATTAGTGATGATAATTACACAAAGAAAGACTGAACATTCTGGGACATGTAATGAGAGGCGAAAAATTCCACTTGGACTTATCATACGAGGTAAAACATAGAACCTGAGGAGATGGTTCGGCTGTACTTACATCGTTAGACATATTCCAAGATAATAATAGCGATTTGGATTGCAAATATTCGACATAAGATGGCGCAACAACAAACCCAATCACCGACATTGTGTGAAACCAGCTTTAAAGGCCAACAAAACGATCAAAATAAACTATTTAATAAAGAAACCCACCCTCCCTAATAGACCTTCTATCTACCTTCTTATACAAACATTCCGTTTCTTGACCCTTCGTTACGAGAATCCCTTAAATTATTCCAGCACGTGTCAAGGATTGTGGGGTTGCTCACTTGCTCTCTTTCCGTAAAACGCAACAAAGAAGCAATTTGGTCACTCAACATCCCTGGAGTTTTGAAAATCTAAGTTGTTCGGATTTTTTTATTGTCGAGGAAAATATTTTTTTGTGCAATTCGTTTCTCCAATGAATTGGTATTGATTTTGTACCTCGGTCTATACCTAATTAAGTTTTATGTTTTACAAGTTTATTCAAAATATGCAATCTTCCTTTTTTAACAATAAGTACCCAAACCTAGCACCAATATCTCAATCTGATGTTAGTAAAATTATAAAGAAATATAGAGATTTGGGGCATGTTAGAGACAATTATATTCAAGGTCGACCTAGGATTTCAGAAGATGTGCAGTTAAATGTCCTCTTAGCTGTCCAAGAAAACCACCATAGGGTTACTTGCGGTATTGCCACGGAAAATAATATTTGTGAAGCAACCGTATTGAATTATTTACACAAAAATAAATGGCATCCCTATAGGGTACAGTTGGTTCATGAACTTAATGAAGATGACCCGGATAGAAGAACAGAATTTTGCGAAATAATGATGAACAGATACATTGAAGATCCTCAAATTTCAAAAAGAATTGTGTTCTCTGATGAAGCAACGTTTACTCTAAATGGGCATGTGAATCGCCAAAACTGTCGATTTTGGGCTAAGGAAAATCCGCACTGGATCATGGAGTCCCACACACAATACCCGCAAAAAGTGAATGTTTGGGCTGGAATTGTTGATAACCGGATTTTAGGTCCCTTCTTTTTTGATGGTACGTTAAATAGCGAACTGTATCTAGAATTTTTAGAATTTGAGTTAATACCGGCACTTGCTGTACTCTATCCAAATCCAGATGAGCTAGACATTCCCAATAATAACTTATGGTACCAGCAAGACGAGGCACCAGCCCATTACACACGCCCGGTGCGTGACTACTTGGATACAGTCTTTCCTGGCAAGTGGATTGGTCGACGGGGTCCAATAGAATGGCCGGCAAGGTCACCAGATTTGACCCCGCTAGATTTTTTTCTGTGGGGCTATTTAAAATCTAAAGTATACTTTAACAGACCTAACAATATTGATGAACTTAAAGCTCGAATAAGGCATGAGGTTAGATTAATAGACATGTAATCCATAACGTTTTGGAATAATTCAAAGATCGACTTGCATATTGCCAGAAAGTTGATGGCGGTCAATTTCAACATTTATTAAAATAAAATTTAATATATATTAATATAAAAAATATTATAGACTAAATAGAAGTAGAGAGTTCATTTTTAATTGTAGTTTTCGTACCAGAAAAAATGTCAATATATCGAAAACCGTTGATTTTGGAGATATGGTATGTTATACAAAAAGTATTTAGAATGTACCGTAGAATTTAAAAATAATATATTATACAGGGTGTTCTATTTAAAAAAATTATGTTGACGATATATGTTCTTCTTGAGACAACCTGTATACACATTTCTTATGTCAAAAAATTCGCAATTAAAAATAATAATCGACTTGTCCAAGCGTTTTCCAGAAAATAATCACCTGAATTTTAAACGAATTTATTCCAACCTTTTTGAGCTCACTGTTATAATATGATCTAGTGTATTTCTGCTTTGTCAATGAAAATTTGGATTTTTCTTCTGGCAATAAAGCTTGTTTTGATTTGATTTGATTTAATTTTATTATATTTATTAAATATTGCAATATGTGCCTTTCCATGAATTCGCTGACGATATAACTCCATGTTACACTGTTAAATGCATTTCTCACGTCCAGTGTAATGAGAACACACCACCTTTCCTAGCCTGTTCTACAAACTCTACCACGGTACCAAGTTGTAAATCGGATAGTCCTCCTTTGTCCTTTAGCTCTTTCATCAATCAGTAGTAGTAGTAGTAGTACACCCAGGCCATTCTTCAACCCTAACCTTTATTTTTCCGTGGTTAAACCTACTTGACATTCTCATAAAGGTCAGTAAGTCGTTCCCGGTAAGGGCCCTAACTTCCTTCAGTCGAATCATCACTGTCCCAAAGAAAAAAGCCAGTATCAAAGACCACCAATTGTTTCATCACTCAATTTTACTTTTCAATATATGAATCTAGATCCTTCTGGATGGGGGATCCGGACCATTCTACCCGTATCTACGCCACTGGCATATCTTCCCGTACCTATCACATTATTTCATATTTAATGAGAACTGTCCTACTTTAGTGTCACTAAAAACCTAAAGAAAATGTGTATAAGGAATTTTATTTTCCGTAAAGTTATGAAATTGGTCCGAAATAGAAAATAATAAAACTGCTGAAAATTTTACGAGCAGACATTGGTATGAACGCCGTCAAGATGACGTGGTATTAGTTTTATGTTTTGGAAAAAACTTTTTGTTATTCGTGAATACGGGAATATCTGTCAGGTATTTATATTCGCCGAATTTACAATTATTTTTAAATATCAAAATGTAAAAAGTTATATTCCGTGTAGTAGTCACTGGGATGAAAAGTGATTTATTTCCGTCGAGAGATGAAAGGAATTATTGTTCTGGTAATAACATTGTTTAAAAACTAATAATTTGTGGCATTTTATTACTTCTAATAAGAGATTTCAAGTATGGTCCAATATGCGACCCTAATAAATCAATGAAATTTTAACATTTTAAAAATTTTCATAATTAAGTACTTTCCGCCGGTGGCAGGAAAGTACTACCACGGGTTAAAAGTAAATACTTTCCTCCCATGAGAGAAAAGGGGGTCAGAAAAATGTCACTTTTAAAATTTGAAAAAGTGGTAGAGATATTTATTTATGAATTCGTCATGATACTATTATAAATAATACACAGGATATTCCATTAGAAAAAAATTACAAAAACAAAAGAATAACATAGAGAAGAGACACTTGAAGTGTTTGAAAATCAATTTTAACCACCCCTAAAAAGTAAATCGTAGGAAATTATATATTACATAAAAAAAAAATTCTGTTTAGTTTTTATATTAACACTATTAAAAGTAGACTTTTTAACGCTTATTGTCAGTGTCTAAAATGTAATTTTATAACACTAGTATTAAAAGTGGATTACTGGAGTTGTAGCACATTTCGTATTAATATATTTGATAAAAATTCGACGAAATCCGATATCTGCTGGCCAAGAAAATTATTTCTACCGACAATGGCGGCAAAATCCTACAGCCTAAAATCGAACCATCTTTGTTAACGCTCGAAACCAATGCAACTAAAGCAAGGAAGCACACAACCAGAGGATCAAAGACAAACTTCTTAAATGTCCCAACGGCTTAAGATCATTTTGGTTGGTAGCTCAAAACCGTCAGTCTGAACTTTACCAAGTCAACCATTCCACCTCGTAACACGTTCTGGTGGCACTATTGCGACCAAAGCACAGGAAAAAGCAAACACACTGGCGGCACTATTCCCTTCACATTCAACGGTTGATTTTCAGGGAAAAACTCTACCGAACATTCCCCCTGTAGAATCGAGAATGCCCGAGATTGTTCTCCTGCACCACCATGTTAAACGAATCTTGAGGAGTCTTGACACCAAAAAATCTTCTGGTCATGACGATACTCTAGTCATCGTAATTAGGACATGCGCTGACGAATTGACACCCGTATTTTGTAGGTTTTTCAACTTATCTTACAAAAAAGGAATATTTCTTTCTTGCTGGAAAACTGCGGAAGTCCAGCCCTTACCAAAAAGAGACAAGAAGACCTTGCTAAACAACTATCGTCCAGTCACATTGTTTCCTCATCAATTCATTTAGTGGGCGTCAATTTGGATAGCCATATGTCTTGGCATAGTCACGTTGTGGCCATTGCTAAGGCAGCCTCGCAGAAGCTTGGAATACTTTTCCGAACTAAGAACTTCTATACACCCCAACAACTTTTGATGCTCTAAAAAGCCCAAATTCGACCATTGCTGGAGTACTGTTTGCATATTTGGGGCTCTGCTCCCAGAGCGGTGCATGGTAGAAATACATGACGAACCACTGTAGCCCACCCGTACGTGGTTCAGCTTAGTGTCCCTCGAACGACACTGTTCAAAAATTCTTTCATCTGAAGAACGTTATCCTCTGGAACGACCTCCTTGAGGCCGTGTCCCCCAACGAGTATAATCTCCAGAGATTCAAGACCGACGTGAATCGTTTCCTGTGCACAGGCACAGGCTCGCAGAGCGCCATAAAGGATTAATCCTGCAATGTTGTGCCTTACAAAAAAAAAACCCTGTTATAATAGTTAGGGTTTGTGGTTGTAATTGTTCTAATACAATATCTATGGTGTATGTTATACCATTTCTTGGAGAATGATCCCTCCTTCGTAGTATCGTATCCAACATCGTATTATTGTATCCATTTTGTAAAGCCCTTTAACATCTTTCATTTAAGCGCGCGTTTGCTCTTTATTATTTTCCTTCGTGTTTTCTTTCTTTGTTAAGAGCAATTTCGCGATGCCAGCTTAATTGGCTGATAATTTCATCCCCAATGTTTCTATGTAATTTCGTATTTTACAAGGAAAAATGTATTGTGGATTGTCAGACATAAGCTCTTTGTCTTTAATAATCCTATTATCATTTAGTGGTGTGTCTATACAATCATATAATGATTAAATTATAATTGAGAGGAAAAGAATATCAAAAAAATATTATTATTAGCGACTAAGCCTTATTTATAATATCTGTCGCAGTCTACTGATACAGAACATTTTTGTCTAATCTTAACGTGTCAACAGACTTTCCCTAAAACGACCACTAAACTATTTTCCGATACTGTCCTGCAATTTCCGTCCGTGGGCGTCACGTAATTTCCGTGTTTACGGAAAATTGTCTCTATATTGAAAGGCCGCGAGATATTTCAGGGTTCAGGAAATTGTCGTCTTGTAAAATAGCAAATAACTTCAAGGCTAGAATTTTTAATGATTTTATTTAAAAATATGTGAAAACCAAAAACATATATTTTCTTCGAAAGAAATCTTCCATTGTTCTCAAAAAGACATGGTTATTGTAAATTGGAAAGTAAAAAAACGACACCTAGCTGAGCGATTACTGTCTGTTTATTATTAGTCTCAACATGCTTTACAGTATTCAAGAAAAAATAATTATTGCACTTATTTAATAAACAAAATAAATAAATAACTTTAATTGGCTTATTAGAAAATAATAAAACTTGGTATGCCAGTCCATCAAACAAGGACCTTCAAAAAAGTCTAATACCATTGATCCCAGACATTACAAGTCTATCCAATTGGACATCTATTATTTGTACAAAAACCACCTTATGGATATCCACCTGTACCCATTAACACTCAGGCCTATGGCAGGAACTTTTCAGGACAATTATTGCTCTTCTCTTGGAACGAACCAGTGAGCGTTTCTAAATTGGAGATGTACAATTAAAGCTACATCCGCTACAGATTAAAGGAATATAGACATACTTTGATGGATAATGAACTTATCTGAAAAATAAAATGTTTTAAATTGTTCTGAACCAAATGGTTTGTTTTGGGGTTAGTTCTCGGTTAATCGATTAGTTTAAAAGAAAACAAGATCAGGCCGAACAAGTATAATGAAATTAAGCAAGAAAACGTATTTATGCACCATGAACTCAAAACATCATCTGCATTGACCACAACTTTATCTGTTAGTCAAAAAAAAATCTGGGAACAGGTACCACAACAACAAATGTGAGAACAGGAGTACGCTGGAAATTATAGGATAGAAGTAGTACTTCTTATGTTGTAACCTTTCATTGGCCATTTTTGAATTGCTTTTTTGGTAATTGCTCTGTTGTTCTGTTTGGTGCTGATTGAACTGGTAAGCAAGTAACATTATTTTCTGTGGACAACTCGCGATGGTATGGAAACTCGGGCTCACTCGAGGATGTACTGGCGAATTCAACACTTGTATTACTATGGTCTTCCAAATTTAATTGTGGGATGTGAAGAGATGTGAAAGGCGCTGAATTCTCGATATAAGGGGAAGAATTATTAACGTAATATCGTCTGGCACGCTTTAATGGCGTTGTCAATTTTAGGCATACCTAATCGTATACTAAGTTTGTTATATCTTCTCCAGGTTCTGTGTGGTGTGGATTGCATAGGTCATTAAATATAACATACAACAAATAACAAATGGTCATTGTGTTTGAAATTATTCTGTCTTGTCTGTATTTGTACTTATATTCCGTAATTTTGACCATGAAGTCATTTGGATGGCGGCAACAACACTGGACCTACTTTCCATTAAAAAATAAATCGTGACTTTTAATGACTGATATTCATAAAGCCCAATAAAAAAAATTTAATAAACAATAACTGCGAAATAATTCAAATCCGTGTACCCGGAGGCCTACAGCGGCTATAATAGATGCAAAAGGCCAAAACTTTTCACATTCACCAAAAGAAAATCGCATTAAAATTCTTCTCTTGCCGCAGTTCGCAGCCTCTAAATCAAACTTGCCACATGGAAAATGGAAAAGCATGGAAAGGCACCGAAAGGCCAAAGTGATTTATTTTTTCGCGCTGTGGCGGTTGATACGACTTTTAAACTCATAAGTTTGATTTCGATCTACCTCGCCGACTTCTTAGTTCCGACTATCGTAAATAATATAAAGGTTATGGAAATATACGAGAAGGTTTCGTAAAGAAACTTCGCACCAGTGTTTGGTAATTTATTATGTGTCTACAAACAACTCTAGAAGTTTGTATAGTCCATCTCAGCTCAACTATTAAGTAAGCAGATGTAGCAACACCCGTAGCTGGACACAAAAGTGGGCACTCCCCCTGGATAAAATTATGCAGACGCTCATGGCAACATTTAACCTAAAAGCATAATATTTGTTCTTTTCTCTTTCGGATAAATTTAACTAATAATAACTAAATTTTGTGTCCGTTGGCATTAACAGCTACTGAACATACAATATAACACCAAAAACCAGCACAACTTTCTTTGATATGACACGCATTTCTTTCATTTTATCATGATGGTATAATATATGATATGCCGATTTTCCACATTTTTTAACAGTAGCGAGACACAAAGGGGGGCATTTCCTCCTGGATACAACTATGCAGGCGCTCGTGGCAACATCCAACCCGAAGCATATTTGGTTTTTCTCTCTTGAATAGATTTATCAAAAATAACTACATGTTGTGTCCGTTGGCGTCAACAGCTACTGAGCGTACAACATAAAACCAAAAGCCAGCACAACCTCCTTTGATATGACACGCATTTATATCATTTTATCACCATGGTTTATTATATGATATACCGATTTCCCGAATTTTTAAAGCGTAGCGGGGCACAAAAGGGGACACTCTCCCTAGATAAACTTATGCAGGCGCTCGTGGCAACAACTAACCCGAAAGCATAATATTTGTTTTTTTTTCTCTCGAATAGATTTACCAAATGTAACTAACTACATGCTGTGTCCGTTGGCGTTAACAGCTACTGAGCGTACAACATAAAACCAAAAGCCAGCACAACTTTCTTTGATATGACACGAATTTCTTTCATATTATCACAATGGTTTAATATATGATATGCCTATTTTCCAAATTTTTTAACCGTAGCGAGACACAAAGGGGGCATTTCCTCCTGGGTACAATTATGCAGGCGCTCGTGGCAACATCTAACCCGAAGCATATTTATTTTTTCTCTCTTGAATAGATTTAACAAAAATAACTACATGTTGTGTCCGTTGGCGTAAACAGCTACTGAGCGTACAACATAAAACCAAAAGCCAGCACAACTTTCTTTGATATGACACGCATTTCTTTCATATAATCACAATGGTTTAATATATGATATGCCGATTTTCCACATTTTTTAACCGTAGCGAGATACAAAGGGGGGCATTTTCTCCTGGATACCATTATACAGGCGCTCGTGGCAACATCTAACCCGTAGCATATTTGTTTTTTTCTCTCTTGAATAGATTTATCAAAAATAACTACAAGTTGTGTCCGTTGGCGTAAACAGCTACTGAGCGTACAACATAAAACCAAAAGCCAGCACAACCTCCTTTGATATGACACGCATTTACGTCATTTTATCACCATGGTTTATTATATGATATACCGATTTCCCGAATTTTTAAAGCGTAGTGGGAAACAAAAGGGGGCACTCCCCCTAGATAAACTTATGCAGGCGCTCGTGGCAACTAACCCAAAAGCATAATATTTGTTTTTTTTTTCTCTCGAATAGATTTACCAAAAGTAACTACATGCTGTGTCCGTTGGCGTTAACAGCTACTGAGCGTACAACATAAAACCAAAAGCCAGCACAACTTTCTTTGATATGACACGAATTTCTTTCATATTATCACAATGGTTTAATATATGATATGCCTATTTTCCAAATTTTTTAACCGTAGCGAGACACAAAGGGGGCATTTCCTCCTGGGTACAATTATGCAGGCGCTCGTGGCAACATCTAACCCGAAGCATATTTGTTTTTTTCTCCTGAACAGATTTATCAAAAATAACTACATGTTGTGTCCGTTGGCGTAAACAGCTACCGAGCGTTCAACATAAAACCAAAAGCCAGCACAACTTTCTTTGATATGACACGCATTTCTTTCATATTATCACAATGGTTTAATATATGATATGCCTATTTTCCAAATTTTTAAAGCAAATTACACTTAGTCATTATCTACAAAAGGCAGATTCTTTGTCTCCATCCATTACCTATCAGTCTAGCCATAATGTCCAAGTGTCTCAACAAAAGTTTACGCAGGACGAATGGTCCGAAACAAAAGCCACCTGCTCACTTCAAGGCTCATTAACAAAGGCGCTTAATGGCATGGAAAGGAAATCGTTTTAGCTGTGTGCGAGTATAGGTTACCCTCTTTTACAGTCCACTAGTCTTAATCTTTTGTTAAGGGTTTTGTTTTCGTATACCAAGGCGAAATGGGAATGTGAAAGCCATCTTGTGTCACAAAATTTGTTAGACAATTAAACTTTAAATCAAACTAATGCAAACTTACATCCAATAAACTCTCAAAAAGATTTGTAGGTCACACGAGTAATAGATGTTCAACAAATTCCCACAAGTAGTTGCGCGTTTTAAAAGTAATCCTTCAAAGTTTGAAAGTTGGGTGTAATGGTTTAGTACGAGTAAACTTTAGATAATATAAAAGTTTAATAGGCCATTTCAAAGTGATTTTATAAAAGCCCCAAGATTAATTGGTTTGGTATCTTGGAAAGTAATGGAATTATTTCGTAAACAAAGTTGCTCCCTCATAGAATTAAACGATGACTTTAATAAACTCTTTAGTTATTATAATGTACTGAAAGCACTTCCCTTTACAAGAAACTACAGCAATTTAAAAGGCACAGGTGCACAAAATTAAGTAATAAAATGGTTGTCTGGGGAAGTACTCGATAAGAATATTAACTTTCTTGTAACAGAGCGTATTGATTAACAAATATCTCGCAAAACATGTGCCTTACATACTGTTTCAATAATTTAGCTAATAAATTAGTAAAACTTATTATAATTGCACAAATCCTATTATTTCCCTTATTACCTGGTATTTTATATAATACGTACTTCTAACTTTTACTTTGACTGGTGACTGGTAAAGATGCGCGTTCTCGTTTTCTGTTTGTACAAGCCAAATATCAGATCCATTTATTCAAGACGAGGGATTTTGCAACTCGATCGTTTCGACACACTTGAGCTCGGCGTTTTCGTGAAGGTGTGTTTGTTAACCAAATTATGGAAGTTATATGTTGAACGATATTTATTTCGAGCAGCTTGTCGACGAGAAAACTTCCAAAGTTGAAAATCCAATAATTTTTTATAGGATTCCATTTCTCTAACGAAATTATTTCGACGTTTACAAAGAGGTTGATTAATTTGATTTCCTCTCTTAATTAATATTTATGTAGGTACAACTTATATCTTGTTAATTCATGAACCTGATCGATTTGTCTCTGTAAGACGTTGCATTTTAGGGTAAAAATAAACTAAACTACAGATCGATTTCGTTTTTTACTACTGAAATGGGCCACAAATATTTACAGGCGCAACTAAAATTAGCTGTTCCGGAAATGAAGCCATTAATCCCAACCGGAATATTTTGTTTACCGGACACCAATCGTTACCGTAAATCAATAAAACGTGATATCTGGTTGACTAATTACTGTTGAAGTGTTTGCACGAACGGCAGTTTTCGTATTGCTTCTTTTACAGTAAAAAGTATAGGGCCTATAGTTTTTCTGTGTTCGAGTGTAAACATTACGCGGTTTTATAACAATCAAAAAAGTAAATTTAAACAATAACAATTAACGGGTATAAAATAAAACAGTGGTCAAGGACCCTACCCTATACTTATCATCAGTAAACGGTATTAACAGACTTCTTTCAGTTATAATTCAAAAAGGACGCAAGATAGATATGAAAAAATGTAGACGATTCTTAGAGGCTCAATAATCCATTAGAAAATCATCCATTAAGGTTTTATTGTATTGTTCTTAGGATCATTACTTCCCTATTTCAAGGTCTAATTCGGTTAGACAAACTCAGTTTTCTTTCTTTGACTATATCTCGAAAACTATGCGAAAATTATAAAAGACCATAAAGTATACAAAATGAAGGAAGATAATGTTGTCGCGCATATTTTACTATGTACTCGGAAATTAATTATTTTTCAAAGGTAATATTAAAAAAAATTACCCAAGTCCGATGGCATAAAACCGCAGGTGCCAACCATTTATTGTTTGTGTTTATTTTAATATTTATCTTTTAACTTTGCTCTGTGATTTACGCTTAAAATCATCGTTGTTTTCCGTCAGTCAATCAGGAAAGTGATTTCATTGGCAGAGCTTAATGATCGTGATTGGCTTTGTAACGTTGTTACTTTCAGGTCTGTTCATATCATTTTATTTTATCATGTTATAGTTGTCGTACAACCTCAAGTCCGTGATTTTACCTCCTTGTGCGGAACCGATCTTCACTTTAGGCTGTGTTTGCTCGAATATTGTTATTCTGTGTAGTTTTGAGATTGACAAAAAAACACAATCTGTGTCATTCGGTCATATTGTACTTTGAAGCTGGTCACAGACTAAACCTTGCTAAAAAAAAGTACAAATCCGAGTCCATCTCCGAGTTTTCCACACCTAGTCTTTATTAAGGCACCTGTTTGAAAAGATAACTACGTAATTTGCTCTAGATTATCGATATGTTTGAAATTCTTGTCACATAACCTCTAAAACTCCATATACAGTGTGTGTATAAAATCTGGAAAGGGCTTAATAACACACACAATTTATTGGCCGATTTAAACCAAATTTGGTACAGTCGTGTAAGAGGATCTGACGCACCGAATGACGATATTGGCGTTGTTGCCAGCTTTTTAGTTTGTCTGGAATTCAAACGAATTTTATATTTTTAAATGTTACACCCTCTATATTTTTCCATTCATAGTTTTTACTTTAAATTTGTTACACTTTTGGTATAACGTACTTTGTTCCTAATATAAGTAGTTTTCGAAATAACGAGTACAATAATTTAGAAAAAATATATTTTTTATATTAAATGTTCAAGATGTTTTCTCTGTACAGCTTGACAGTGTGCTAATTGAAAATAAAATTTTTCATTTGTGTTGTAAATCATTTCTGGCGTTATTAATTCAAAATTCGACGCTGCAAATCGGCCAAATCTTGAGGTTCTGTGGTATAAACTCCGTTCTTTCAGTGTCCCTACAAAAAGTAGTCGTTAGGCGACAAATCAGGGGACCTAGGTGGCCACTCGATTGTACCCCCTCTACCGATCCACCTATTCGGAAAAGTGTTGTTCAAGAATTCGCGCACGTTTCGACCAAAATGGGGAGGAGCTCCGTCCTGTTGGAAGAATGTACTTGCATAATTTGGACCCATCACATTTCGTATAGTAGGCACTATTTGCGTTTCCAAGAGCTCAAGGTAAAGTTGTGATGTCAAATTTTCATCAACAAAAAATGGACCGATCTTGTAGTTACCCAGAAGCCCAGCCCACACATTCAATTTTCCAGGACGTTGTGTATGACCTTTTCTCATCCAGTGGGGATTTTCATTTGCCAAAAACCTACAGTTGTGTCTATTGACTTCACCATTAAACATAAATGTTGCTTCGTCCGAAAATACTATAAATTTGAAAAACTGGTTATTTTGGTCAAACCTTGACATCATAATATCACAAAATTCAATTCTTTGCTCATAATCATCTTTTGATAACTCTTGAACTACATATATTTTGAAAGGGTGATATTTATGTTTTATTAAAACGTTATAGACGGATTTGAAGCAGACGTCACGTACTTGAGAAATTTTTCTTAAAGAAGAAACAGGGGTTTCAACAACTTGTTGTAAAATTTCTAAACTTTTCTGTTCATCTACTACTGCTGGTCGTCCTGATCATCGCCTATCTCTACAATTTTCAGTTTCTTCGAACCGTCGGACAGTTTTTAGAACAGTTGCTTTTCAAATTGGATTTCAGCTTGAAATGCGTCATTAAATAGATTTTTAACCTCTTCGTAAGACCTGACCCCATCGCCATATCCTCGCATCATAAGACTTGTAATTCTTTTACTTTAAGTTCAAGACATTTTTGCATGTAAAAATGACAGCTCTTATGACTTTACGTCAAAACTGAACTGGTGTTTTATTTATTAATATATAAAACACAATTTTTGTTGATATTTTCAAAACACGTCGTTATTTCGAAAACTACTGATATAAGGAACAAAGTATGTTATACCAAAAGTGTAACAAATTTAAAGTAAAAACTATAAATGAAAAAATATACAGGGTGTTACGTTTAAAAATATAAAATTTGTTCAAATTCCAGACAAACCAAAAAGCTGCCAACAACGCCAATATCGTCATTCGGTGCGTCAGATCTTCTTACATAACTGTACCAAATTTGGTTTAAATCTGCCAATAAGTTGTGATGTTATTAAGCCGTTTCCAGACTATATACAAACACTGTATATTTTTAGGAAGTTTTCCATTTTGCTGATTAATGAAGCTATAACTTTATAAATAAAAAATAAAATTGTCAAAATTATCTCGTTTTAAATATCGCGATCACTGCGAAAACTCTTCTTTTTATCCAAAAAAAAACAGTAATAAACGTTACCCGCATCGGTCGGTTTCACTAATTAATTAAATCTGACAGCGTTTCAGAAGATAAAAATGATAAACTGCGTCAGAGCATAAAGAAGCGTTTTTATCGATACGTATTGGATGGGGATGGGACTATTCGCCGTCGCCGTTTCGCCGTCGCCGTTTCGCCGTCGCGACAATTCGCCGGCAGCCGATTCGCCGTGGGCCGTTTCGCCGTCAAATAGAATATAAGTCTATAATTATTACAATTTTTTTATATCTAGCATATACCGAATTGGACCCAAAAAGGTGGATTAGATGCCGTGTTAGCGCTGTTTAACCAATATAAGTCTATAATTATTACAATTTTTTTATATCTAGCATATACCGAATTGGACCCAAAAAGGTGGATTAGATTAGAAACGGCGACGGCTGAACGTCCTAGACCCGAATTCCAATAACCCTAATTATTATTATTGACTTGCCTATGTAGGTATATTTTTATCAAACAATTTTGTTAAAATTTAGCAATATATATTATAACCTTTTTTACGTATTTTATTAATTTCTATTTGACGGCGAAACGGCCCACGGCGAATCGGCTGCCGGCGAATTGTCGCGACGGCGAAACGGCGACGGCGAAACGGCGACGGCGAAACGGCGACGGCTAAATGTCCTAGACCCGTATTGGATACCTTTAGCTTTAAAAATATCGGTAAAAAATGCCTCAGCGTAATTTTTCAGGTTAGTTTATTTTTGTTGAATTCCATGCGAATATTATCCGACTATTAATTAGTATTAATCTGTACGCTGCTGGCTTGTACGACACCTTATTCACAGAAATCCCGCCAAAGGTAAAATTGAAGGAGGAAGTATTCGGGGACTTTTCACGAAATTTCCATTGTTTGCCGGAGCGAATTGGTGTAACTAGAGCTTTTAATTAAACTTCAACCGAGGCGAAGACGCATTATCTCTTTACTTACCGTGTTTACATTTCACCTTACTGAAGAGTAGCAGGAAAGCTACCATCTAATATCTTTACTTTTCCGATAACTTAAGAAACCCTTTGTATCGTGCATGCACGAAGAATTTTAAGTTACTTCTGGATTCAAATCAATTTAAGTCGCTTATAATTGCAATATTAAAATAAGTAAGGCAATGTAAGAAAATTCCGTTTTTCAGTGTTGTACAATGTGCAAATCAAGGAAGCCGAAGACGCATGGTTCAGAGACTATTACCGGGAAATAGAAGAGCTTCAAAGGAAACACGACCACTTTAAATTGCACAAAAAGCTGAAAGCCACAGCTGGAACTCAAAAAACTTAAAATATGAGTATAAAGACTCCATTGAAAAAATCATAACTGATCTGGATCAACGTTGCAAAGAGTGGGAGAACTATGTGTCCAATCTCTTCGAGGATGTTGAACGTGTAGACCAACACTTCTCTCTCGGAGAAGACTTAAACAGGAGAGGACCAAATATCCTAAATTAAGAAGTTTAAAAAGCCATAAAGCAAGCAAAAAACAACAAGGCACCCGGGCCAGATCAGATCCCTGCTGAACTACTGAAATTACTGAATGAAGACAGCATCCCACACTTAACCACCTTTTACAATAAAATCTACAACACTGGGCAGATACCTGAAGACTGGTTGGAATCCCTTTTCATCACGATTCCGAAACAGAGCAAACCTTGCAGGTGTGGCGATTTCAGATTAATCAGTTTGATGAGTCACACTCTTAAGATTCTGCTACGTATTCTTCAAAATCGCATATACGCATTATGCGAAAGTAATTTAACGGATGAACAGTTTGGACTTCGGAATGGATTGGGAACTAGGGAGGCATTGTTCAGTATGCTAGTCCTCTTTCAAAAGTATTGTGAATTTCGAAAAAACGTTTATGTATGCTTCATAGATTTTGAAAAGGCTTCTGACCGAGTCAAACATAATCTGCTGCTCGAATAAATGGAGTCGATAGGACTGGACAATTACGATCTTAGGCTATTAAAATACCTATACTACCACCAGGCGGCTACCGTTAGAGTAGATGGAAATACCTCTTCAAATTAAATCCCAATTAAGCGAGGGGTACGTCAAGGGTGTGTGTTGTCGCCCACGCTGTTTATTATATATTCCGAACAAATATTTCGAGAGGCTGTGGATGGCCGAAGAGAGGGGATAAAGATCGGAGGAGAAACAATAAATAATATTAGATATGCCGACGATACCGCCATCCTGGTTGAAAGTCTAACAGAGCTCCAGATCCTGGTTAACACAGGATGCGAATCAAGTCGTCGAAGAGGTTTAAAAATTAATATTAACAAGACTAAATGCATGGCAGTAGTAAAGGTGAATTTTTCATTGATCAATGAATTAAAAATAAGCCTTCGCGTTATTCAATTGTTCTTTCTTATCGCAGATTCGGGCGATTTAAGTCCATTTCTACAACTTCTATTTAAAAAGTGTTTTTTCTATCTTTAACAACAAGCTTAGCAGACGTGGTTTAAATATTAGGAATGATCCTGTACAAGCTAATTGTAATTTAAACTTTTATGTAGTGGCGCTCTGATAGTGGAGGACACAACAAAAACAAATCTCGAGATAATAGTGACAAAATCCTCCCAAGCTGTTTAGGTTTATTTAAGAAGATTAACTTATTTCTTTCAATGTTAATGACTTGGGTAAATATTTGAATTGGTATTAAGCCGGCGTTTAGTCTTTAAATGTATTGGCTAAGAAACGGGAATGCTTTTTCATTCAGAAAATGCACGTTCTTCGTATTGTAAACAGGGGAAATCACGATATTTCCAACACAAATCTAGAATATTTGCATTTTGGGCAGCACCTTCCAATAAACCAATGATATATATATATAGGTAATTGTTTTTACTTTTGGAGAATTAAAAATCAATTAACATCCACGTATAAAAAGTTACAGTGTGCCTTTACAAGCGCACTTCCATACAAAATTCCCCATAACAAATATCTTTTTACCTTTATTAAGTTATTTGTCCTTTTATAGGCGCCCTTTTCGTTTTTCCGTTTTTCGCCTCTGGGGGCATAAAATATTCACCAGCAAGTTGATAAAAAGGTAGGAGACGGCCTGATTTAGGTTAAATGGTAAATAATACAATATAAAAAGGTAGGAAGTTGAATTTACAGCAGCCTATATGACGGAGAAAAGTGGTTTGAGACGGAAAACAGAGGAGGAACGCCGGTGAATGAAAATAATAGGCCTCAGCGTAACTATAGTAAAAAATTTAATTCGGACATGCAATTTGTCCTTCGACTGGAATTATATGAGATAAAATAATTGGAACATTATTAATGCAGCAATTTTCACCGTATTATTGAATGCCACATTTCAGGACGTTTAGATTACTTATATTGGGAGTATCTATTCTCGAAAGCGTTCGATATTGTTAGAGGCAAACCAAACAGTGTAGAATAGCCTTATAACAGAATTATCGAGGCTTCTCGCACCACTACTTCCCGGCCGCTTTTAATTGTTAGACGACTCTCAGGGCTCTTGGTCGGCTCAATTTGGAAGCCACATTAAACAATTTATATAGAAAATTTTAACATTTTAATATTTTTTTATAGTATAGTTTAACTTTTATCGTTGAACTTTACTGCAATAAATCAACCACCTGATTAAACTTCGCATTGAGTATAGGTTCCAATATCTTCAAACCGAGAGACATTTTAAACCAAATGAAAGTAAAGATCAAATATTATAATAATAATATTTTGAGACAAGTTGAGTACAATAAAAATTAATGAAATACTAAAATGCAGATCTATTCGATAAAAAATAAAAAAAAAAGATAAAGAAGTACTGATTAAAGCAATAATGTGATATCCTACAATTCTCGCCCAAACATTTATTTTTTGTGGATATTGCGTCCGAGTATGAACAAGACGATGTTCATTTTCTTGGATCCAATACCGGCAATTTTGAACATTTGGTTTGTTCAATAAACAGCAAAAGGACACTACTTGGCAAGTGACATATAAATAAGTATATCGAGAGGGTAGTCGTTGCTGACTAGTTAAGGTAGTCAATATTTACTAGTTTATTAAATAAGTATATATGTGAATGAAATGTGAAGCGAGCATATCTACCACACACACACACACACACACACACGCGCGCGGAGAGGTGAGCCCGTCTGGCGGGAGTCCTTGTGGCCCTGAGCTTATTTTGCTTAAAGTCTCAATGACTCCCTTCAGACTTCCTTCCACGCCCCTATGCGGTCCAGTTCCGCAGGGTCTCACCAAAAATTACTTAAAGTACTTTTTCTCTGGAATCTGAGGGAGGGGTTATTTATGGGTTTTTGTGGGGTGTATCGGGGAGGACCTTTGGAGAGTGGTGGTGCTACATGGCGCACCTAGAGAAGTTGGTGACGGGGTATTTTAGACGGTAACAGGCAAAAATGTCATAGTTGGAGGCTTGTCTGATAAGGGGGTTTGGGTGATGTGGGGCCGAAGTTAGAATCTTCGTGTTTCTCTCGTGGAGAAACTGGGAAAGTGATGTGCGTTTGATGTCGCGATGTAAATCTACGTTACATGGGATGTCCATGGCGATGCGGATGTAACGATTTTCAAGCGATTGAAGGCGGTTGATATGGGAGGGGGCTGCGTGACCCCACGCCACTGAACCGTATGTGAGGGCGGATCTGATGATGGATTCGATAAGAAGGGTCTTGTTTTTGTGCCTTAGTGCGCTGTGGCGATTGAGAAGGGAATAGGTCATTCTGGCTTTATTGAGGTTGTAGTGGATATGGCGTTGCCAGTGGAGGGTTTTATCCAGGGTGATACCGAGGTATTTCACTGCGTCAGACCAGGGGACATCGCGTCCATCCAGGTAAATCGCGTCGAAGGGAGGTTGCCTTTTGCGGGCAAACTGGATGGTTTGGGTTTTCTCGGGATTGAGGCAAAGTTTCCAATTAACGCAGTAATTGGAAAATTCGTTTGCTGCTGTTTGAAGCTTTCTGGTGACCATGTAGGGACGCAGTGAACTAACGATGAAGGCGGTATCGTCGGCATGGACGGCCAGGGTGCTCTCGGGGGGTTAAGGAATATCGTGGGTGAAAGATATTGAAGAGGTGCGGGGATGGGACTGCTCCTTGTGGGACTCACGCTTCGAGGGTGCAGGGGGGGGGGGGGTTGACAGTGACTGTCCGATGCGGACTTTGATTTTGCGGCGGGCGAGGTATGATTTAATGAGGCGTACCAAGTTTGAAGGATAACCCAGAGCTATCATCTTGTGAATCAGCCCGTCGTGCCAAACGGTGTCGAAGGCCTTTTCGATGTCGAATAGGATCATCCCGACGTACTGATTCCAGTTAAAACTCTGAGTTATGAACTCAGTGATTCGGAGGGCTTGGAGTTCGCAATTAAGATTTTCCCGATAGCCGAGCTGTTCGTCAGGAAGGACGTTCAGTTCGGTGGACTTATCTTTGAGGCGATTTAGGATTATAACTTCAATGGTTTTGGCCATTGAATTGAGGAGGGATATGGGTCGATAGTTTTGGGGAAAGGAGAGGTCCTTTCCAGACTCATATCTACCATTGGAAAATCGAAACACCCTATAGCCACAATATTGTTCTGCCTAGGCAGAAGTTTCTAGCAATCTGAAGTGAAAAATACCGTATGGTACTATAAACACAATAAATAGTAAAAGAATACTACTTGGCAAGTGACATACATAAGTATATGTGTGAGAGCTTTGTTCTCTAGCCACTTGCTGAGAGCTTATACAATAGGGATTAACCAAATTATACTTAAACAGCTATACCCTGGGCTCTGTGCCCCAACGAGCGCTGAATTATATAGCAAAATTTGAACAACAGAACAATATTGTGGGTATATATATTCGAAACCGGTCCACAAGTAACAGCAGTGTAGTATCCTATCATTGGAAATAAAGATTCATTCCTTTCTTTGGGGTAGTTTCTACAATCCGAGTTTGTATTTTAGTACTACACAGTGTTAGTCAAAATACGCCAAATTTTGCTATACAATTCAGAGCTTGTCGGGGCATATAGCCCAGAGAATAGCTGTTTTAGCATAATTTGGTTAATCCTGATTGTATACGGTCTCAGCGAGTGGCTAGAGAACGAAGTTCTCACATAAAAAATCCCTATTATTATTTGCTCTTTCCATTACCCCAAAACAGAATACCATTCTCCGTTTTTCATCACCTTGCCATAGCTTTTGGTGTTTTTCATTCTTGTAAGGAAAATATTTATGTTTTTCTAAAGTGTGCAACACTGTGTTTGATGTTTTCCTACGGCTTGCCCAAGAGTCCTCGTGCTAATAATTTTATTTTCCTCCATGTGCAGTAAAATATCAAGATCTCTGTTATCCCTTTCTTCAGCCCTATTGACATTCTGAGTTGACCATTTACAGTTTTTTATTACAGTGCCTTTGGACTCACATTTACTAATGATAAGTTTAATTAATAAAATGGAAGGTATAGGCTTATCAGGGAATTGAACTGAAAACATTTCAGGCACTGCTCTCAAACTGTTTCCTGTATAATACCACTTAATCATAGTTACCTTTTCCTTAATGAAATAGCTCATATTTAGCTATGTTGTCACTGACGCTACTTTTCGTTTTGTCAACCTGAACTAACCTAAACTATGAAAATTTCGTAATTTTGCCATCGCATTTAATTGAATAAGTTAGGATTGGCTCATTAAAATTTATTCAAACTTGACACATGGGTTTATTATATCGGCCTCTTCAAGAAATTATAATACAATTTTTCTCTAAAATGTCCAGGGGAGCCAACATTTAGCCACCTCAAAATTTACAAAAGATTTCCTATGTTCAACTAAGATATGCATCAAACTTCAAACTTCAAACTTATTTATTCATGTTAACATACAAATAGGCATAGTATTAACACACGTCAATAAATTAAAAAATATAAAGTCTTTCCATATCTCTATCCATATTAAACTATATTCGGAACTTGTATAAATTACAGGTAACATGACTTGAGGAGTATACAGAATAAAATACAGAATAAAACAAGCTAATAAAAATAAATTGTTCAAGAAATTAAAATATCTAGACATAACACAAATAAAATGCAGATAAAATAACAAATACATACAAAAGACTGATAAAGCAAAACGAAGTAAAATGCCAAATATAACAAGAGAATAAGAGGACAAGAGAATTTTAAATTTTTATCACAGGCATGTTCAAAAATTCTTCCACAGAGTAGAATGATTTGCTGATGAGAAATACCTTGAGCCTTTCTTTCAAATCTCCAATAGGTAGATTTCTCTGATGATATAAGAGTTTATTGTAGAAGTGAATCCCAAAGAACCCAGGGTCATCTTGACACCTTTTAAGTCGCCAATAGTTTGGCACAAGATTTGAGGTGTGACGAGTATCATGGTCATGTAGAGAACTATGAGTGGCATAATGATCGATGTGCGATCTGACATAGAGTAGAGTTTCTAAAATAAATAGAGATGGTAGTGTCAGTATTCTATTACGAATAAAACCTGGCGACAATCCTCTCCGTACCCCAGACCACAAACCAGCCGGAGAGCCCTCCTTTGCAAAGCAAGCACCAATGCAGCTCCACTACTATGTCCCCAAACCACTATAGCATAATTAATGTGTGAATGGATAGAAGCAAAATATGCATCCTTTAACACACACTTTGACACACATTCACCCAGGTTTCTAAGCATAAATATGTTTTTTCTTAGTAATTTGCACACATGTGCAACATGAGCATCCCAGCGCAGCCCCCTGTCCAGATAAACACTCAAAAACCTCACTAGGTCAGCTCTATAGACCTCTGGGATATCTCTGGTTGCAAATATCATCCTCTGTGTTTTATCCTGATTTAAGAAAAGTTTGTTTGCCCCAAACCATTGCTCAGCTCTTTCCTGTGCCAGCCTCGAGCACTCCCAGGCATTTTTCACTTCCCTGTCAACACATGCAATGGTTGTGTCATCTGCAAACAGGATATACTTCGCGGTGGGATCTATATCTAGTAGGTCATTAATATAGATTATAAAAAGTAGTGGTCCCAATACAGATCCTTGTGGTACCCCCACCCTCACATCCCTGCTCCCAGACAACACACCAGCAACACGGGCCCTCTGACATCTTCCCTCTAGATAGCTTCTAATGAGGGCCAGGCCACTATCACCAAAGTTATAGCGCCGCAACTTACTTAAAAGTACATCGTGGCTAACACAGTCAAAAGCCTTACTAAGGTCACAGAAAATGGCCGATGTAAATGCAGGGTTGTGAAAGGCATCAATTATATATATAAGACACCAGGTCCATGACACCCAGTGATGTTCCCAGACCCCTTCTAAAACCAAACTGTTTGTTGTTAAATAGGTTATTGTGTTCAACGAAATCATTCACTCTGGCTGCCATACATTTCTCAACAATTTTAGAAAATACAGGAAGCAGAGAAATAGGCATGTAGTTTGTAGCATCATGCCTGTCACCTTTTTTAAACCCGGTATGTGTCTAATACTTTGGGGATAGTATAGTATCGTACGCCGCTGTACACGCCCGCATAAAAGGGTTTCAAATTCCAAATAAATGTAATATTTTTAAAGAAAGATGATTCGAACACCACTTTATACGACTTAAAAGTTTTATAAGGAGATTTGGATTTACCAACCTCTATGTGGAATAGAAACTTTGTAAGTTTTCTTAAGCTAAATAGAGTTTCTATCAGTTTGTCCCCTTTGTTATGGGCCGCGTTAGATTGACTAGTCTTGTGGGTAAACTAGAAGCTTGGTAATAGAATTTATTAGGAATTTTAAGGGACCTTAATCTAAGTTGTTTAAGCATCATAATGATTTTCAAATAAAACATAAAACCAGACACTTTTCGTTGCTGATTTATTTTTAAGAGTAGGACTAAAAAGCTTATAATTGCTACCAAATTCGGGAATATCCCATTGTTGTTGCACATGAAGGTTCAAATATCATTTAGCGCCATGGGGTTTGACGAGATATATAGATATGATATTTGTACGAATAGAGCAGAAATTTATACATACGCAGGGAAAACCTTCATATATATGGAATTTTAATGAGCGAGGCGGTAGAATTTTGTTTTAATGGTATTTGTTTTCAAGTTTATTACGAATGATTTAATTAGAATTTCAAAGCCTGGGTAATCTGATAAACATGTTCATTGTTAACCTTGTTTTTGGTGTTAGCGTTTTGTTTGGGACGGAATTTTTGGATGGAGTATTTTTGGAATACGATTTTATTATTTAAATAATTTTTAGATGTACGATACACATCGGTCTGCTCCAATAATAATTATACAGGGTGGTCCAACGAAAACTTAACACCTCGATTTTCCTGCTTTAAAATAAAAATGTGGAAAATCGTTCGGACCCGTCGATTTCTGATTCGAGGGGGAATAACTTTTCCGCTTTTTCATCTCCGTAACTTTAACCCCCTAACGGGAGTGAGCACAACCCCCTGATTTTGAATAGGGATGAGGGGTGTTGCGATACCTCATTTTGAAGATCTTATCGAGTACTATCTGACCCTAAAATGTTGCTTCAAAATTTTCATCTTTAACGAAATGACAGCTAAAATAGTGGAAGACTACTCACTTTTGTGGCTTTATTTAATGAACGACATCCTGAAAAAAATTTATCCGCTGCTTACGCTGTGCAACTGGTTGCCAAATTTGACGCTACTGGTTCACCGGAAACAAAAAGAGGGTGTATGAAAGAGACGAAGCGAGGGAGTGGCTGTCTTAGGTCAAGTAGCAATGGATCCGACCCTTAGTACTAGGAAATTGTCCGATGTATCTGGTGTTTCACGCACAACAATCATGAGAATCCTTAAACAACATAAGTTCCATCCTTTTAAGATACGACTGGTTCGGGAACTGAATGAGGATGATTTCGATCGCCGACTCCAGTTCTGTGAAGTGGTCGGTGGAATTATTAACAAAAATCCTAACTACATGTCCAATATCTGTTTCTCGGATGAGTGTTCATTTTACCTTAATGGCATTGTAAACAGGTATTGGTCACATGAAAATCCAAGATTATTTCGCGAAGTGCATACTCAGCATCCCCAAAAGTTAAATGTTTGGGCGCGTATTTATGGAAATCACATAATAGGCCCTTTTTTTATACCTGGTAATCTCACTGGCCAAATTTATTTAGAACTATTAGAGAACGCTATTTATCCAGCCCTCGTTCAAGTATTGGAGAATGAAGAAGACCATGTAACGATCATTTTTCAACAAGATGGCGCACCACCTCATTTCGCTCAACCTGTGCGTCAGTTCTTAAATGAAAATTTTCCTCAGGCCTGGATTGTAAGAAGGGGACATATTGAGTGCCACCCAGATCACCTGATCTGGCTCCACTGGACTTCTTTCTATGGGGTCACCTGAAATCTAAGATTTACGCTACCCAGCCTGAGTGACTGGATGATTTGCGAATTCGGATCATTAATGAATGCCGTCAAATTACACCAGAAATGTTGAGTAATGTACGTGAACCTTTTGAGCAAAATTTATTTTACTGCATGGAAGTGAATGGTGGCCAATTTCAGCATTCAATAAACTAATCACAAAAGTAAGTAGTCTTCCACTATTTTAGCTGTCATTTCGTTAAAGATGAAAATTTTGAAGCGAAATTTTAGAGTCAGATAGTACTCGATAAGATCTTCAAAATGAGGTATCGCAACACCCCTCATCCCTATTCAAAATCAGGGGGTTGTGCTCACCCCCGTTAAGGGGTTAAAGTTACGGAGATGAAAAAAGCGGAAAAGTTATTTACCCTCGAATCAGAAATCGACGGGTCCGAGCGATTTTCCACATTTTCATTTTAAAGTAGGAAAAACGAGGTGTTAAGTTCGTTGGACCACCCTGTATATATAATTACGACTAACTACACTCACCGACATAAATTTCGGGACAACCAAAATTTAGATCAAGTTTAATGTATGGTAACTTTTTCGTCCATAGTTCGATTTCAATATTTTTTCTTTTTTCAAAATGTAGATAATTGTTTCGGTTTTAATTAATTTTATTTAATTTTTAAAAATACAGTTTACATGTTGAAATATACAGAAAAATAAAAAAGTATATTTTTTCTCTTAAGTTTGTAACACTCTGTAGAGTAATTTTGCAATGTAAACTACACTGGATATGCTTTTCTGCAAAGTTTAATTAATTTTTAACATTTTGCTGTTTTATTCTTCTCGGTACCGTTATCGGTTTAAGAGATATGAGTTTTTGAAATAAACATTACACTTTTTGATCAAGTCTATTTCTAATTGAAACATAAAAGTGGGGGTTTTAAAAGTTAGTACCTCGTGTTACCTCTTATAAGAGCTACTAAACTTCGATTCATTCCTCTAATTAGGTTTTAGATATCCTCTTGTGGAATAGCACCCAATTTTTCTTCCAGAGCATTTCAAAGCTGTTGGAGAGTGAATAACTGTCCTCGGCGTTTTCTGATTCGTCTACCTAACATGTCCCATACATGTTCTATCTGTCAAAAAAAAAACAAGTACTGTTCGAGCGTCAAATGAAATACCGCCCCACACCATAATGGATCCACCACCAAAGCTAGCCCTTTCGCCAAAATTACATTGGGCGAAGCTCTCCCCTTGTCGTCTCTATACTCTTTTTCGTCCGTCAGGAGACCTCAGGCAAAATCTAGACTCGTCTGAAAATAAAACCTGCCTCCACTCTTGAAGGTTCCAGTAAATGTGTTCTTGCGAAAAAAGAAGTCTATTAACTCGATGCTGTCTGAGGAGCTCTGGTCCAGTTGCCGGTCTTCTGACCCTTAAATTGACTTCATTAAGTCTTCTTCGTACTGTTATTTCATTGACAGCAAATTGACGAACTCTTTGGAGTTCATTTCGTATCACTACTGCACTAGTACACCGATCTCTTAAAACTGAAACTGTAATGAAGCGATCATCAAGGGCGAAAGTAGCACGATTTCTTCCAGATCCAGGTTTTCTACCATAACTTTCAGTCTTACGAAAGCTTGCAACGGCTCTTCCCACGCTAGATTTTGTAAAACCTAGCATATCCGCTACTTCTCTATAGGAATAACCAACATCATAAGGAGTAACGGCTCTAGCTGAATCTTCGGATGACAAAGGCATCGTGAAATGAAAAATAAATTCGGAATTCGCTCACGAAACGTTTTAAATGCTCAAAATGTCTGATAAAACTGTTTAACAAATTCAGAATACGTTTCCAAGGAAACCTAAATATTCCAAAAAAATCAACAGTGTTTTCAATAATTGTCGCAAAAAGTGTAATGTTTATTTTAAAAATTCATATCTCTTAAACCGATAACGATACCGAGAAGAATAAAACAGCAAAATGTTAAAAATCAATCAAACTCTGCAGAAAAGCATATACAGTGTAGTTTACATTGCAAAATTCCTCTACAGAGTGTTACAAGCTTAAGAGAAAAAATATATTTTTTATTTTCCTGTATATTTCAACACACAAACTGTATTTTTGAAAAGTGAATAAAACTGATTAAAACCGAAATAATTATCTACATTTTGAAAAAAAAAAGATTTAAATCGGACTATGGAAGAAAAAGTTATCATACATTAAATTTGATCTAAATTTTGGTTGTCCCGAATATTATGTCGGTGAGTATTTATTTTTATTTACTTTTAGTTCCACAACTACTTAAGTTGAACACATGATGACAAGGTAAATGAGTTAGGGAGAAAAATACTCGAATTTACAATCAGGTCAGGTTTTGTATTAGTAATTTAATTTAAAGCTTATAAATATAATAATATCTATAAAGATAATTATTAAAATCGTTAAATAAATCATTAAAATCTTCATCAGAAACGTTTTATATGTATTTCACTGACATTTATTACATCCATAAACCTTTGAGCTAAAATTTAATTTTAATTATTCCCAAGACATGAATTTACGATGTTTTCGACCAGGACCGCTAATGAATGTTATACTCGACATAAAAGCAAGACCTGGATTCCAGAAATGTCACTAATTCCAGCCCCGCGCAATGGCGGCAACTATCTGTATGGAACCTAATTAATCAAACTAAGTAATTACCGGAGCGATGTGAAATATTTCATCCCATTATAATATTTTTTATGAGTTCTGACCCAAATATGAAAATTTTAATAAAAAAACTTTGATGGATAAGGTTTAAAATTTAGCATCTTTATGTTTGGAATTTTTTTAATATGCCCTGGGGTGTTTTATTTATTGCCAAAGTTAATTGCTAAGAAGAGGGAAAAAAATTAAAGTGATTTCTTGGCATTGCGCAAAATTAAATCTAATATAATTCATTCGGTTTACCACAAATCTTGCATCATGTTTGTTCTTTAAGTGAGACATACGTCTATTACTTCTATTTTTATCTTAGTACTACATCTTAAGCAGATCTCCTTTAGAAGGGTTTGATTTGGAAATAATTCTTATTTAACTGAAGAAGTTCGTGAAAAGTAGCTACTTTTAATTATTGAACTGTTTGATTATATCTAATCATTAAGGTCGAGGTAGCAGCCAGTCCCTAAGTAGTTTATATGGTCCATTTGGAATAATTGAATGTACATGTGATTGTGTAATGAGTTCGTTCTGCGAGACGTCCGTCCGTCTGTAGTAATCTTTAATCAGTTTGTCAAAATGTTCTGTCAGAGTCGGCATTTGTAGATCGTTGTGTAAGACATGAGTCATCGTGTACCGTGGTGCATCCGCTATAATTTTAAGTACTTTGTTTTGAAATGTCTGTAGTTTCTTAAAGTGTGTCTTGTTAAGAGTACACCAGGTAGGGATTCCGTAGGTCAGTACTGGTCGAACAATCGTCTTATATATGTTAGTCTTTGTACGTAAGTTGATTCTGCTTCGTTTGTTGAGGAGTAAGAAAATGGCACCAAGTTGACCATTTGCTTTTTTCAAGCGCTGATCAGCATTTTTATTTCAAGCCATCGGCTTGTCGAACCAGAGTCCCAGATATTTAATATTATCACTCCAATTTATCCTGGAGTTTTTGACCAACAAACGGGTTTCAGGAAATTTAACTCTAGACTTTGAGAAGTAGATGGCTTGGGTTTTCGCACCCAGACTGAATTTCGAGAATCCGCCGACGTAAAGCGAGCATTTACCGTCGTTGAAGGCGGAATAAGCCTACGTGACTGAGCGCAGGGGTTGAAACAGCATGACAAAATGTTACTGTGTACGAGAAAGACGGATGATATATCGCAAGTAAGACTTGACGTGTTTTAGCTTTTCGGGCGGAGAGGAGAGATCTGTATCAGTGGTCGTCGAAGGCAGACGGTTTTCCTCGCGCGGGTTAAGCAAGGTTTTACTTTTTTCAGGGCACTCAAGCCAAGTAATTAAGTCGGTCAGCTCGTGGTGTTATCCCGAAGATATGCTAATGTGATTAGTATATCCAGACTTAAGTAGAATTCCGTATCAGGCCTGGCAAAAAGCACACGGTCTCCTCGCGGAATTTTGCGCGGGTTTAGTTGATTTTATGGTATTCAAGCCATGAAATAGTTTGGAAAATTCGCGGTATTGTATCCCGAAGGTGTAACTAATATGATTACTACACCCCATA
Organism: Polydrusus tereticollis; assembly: GCA_963920685.1. Lineage (NCBI taxonomy): Eukaryota > Metazoa > Arthropoda > Insecta > Coleoptera > Curculionidae > Polydrusus > Polydrusus tereticollis. The sequence continues at coordinate 13,381,403 of OY987333.1, forward strand.
ACTTAAGTTCCGTTTATCTGTTGAAATAACGTGGTCAATTCGCGGTGAATGCCCGAAGGTAGAATAACGTAGTTATTATACCACGACACGAGTCCTGTTTATCCATTGTAAAAAGCAGTCTCAAGTTCGAAGATACGATAAATTCTCGAAGGTTTAAGAATACAGTAGTTTATCCCGACATTATTGCTTGTTTAGTGATGTAATGTTAGTGATGTAAAAATGTATAGCTGGTTTAATGCAGTAAGTAGTTACCATACTAAGTTGTAAAAGTAAAAGGCATTTGCTGATACGCAGAACGAATGTGAAGATGAGTAAAATGAAATACCAGACGCAAATAGATATATTTTTTGTGAGAGAACAGCATTTTATTTCAACTGACATATTTTGGACCACGCAGCCTATGAGAAATACAGTAAACAATTTATGTTTGACGCAAGCAAATAAGGGCGGCGTCAACAGTATTATTTTCTTCACAAGTATGGGTATCTCATTAACGGTAAGTGATACAACGTACCATAGTATTGGTCTTTTTTATGGCCAATAAAATACAATGAAAAAAATTGAGCCACAGATTAAACATTTTTGGAAAAATGAAGGAAAGTAGGAGTAGGAAATCCATTTTCAATTAATTCTAAACATTCTGTCGTCGTTAAATATCTCCATCCTTCCCCAACTTCAAAAAATTATTACAGTTAGATTTAGGTTAGGAATACTTACATTTAAGAAATCTTTAGCGATGTTGTCTTTCTCAAATAATGGCGCAAGACAATTTTACTTCTTAAGGCTATTAAAGGCTTGTACCGGATATCTGTCGCATGGTAACCAAGAAACCAGAAAATAAAATAAACTAAGTAAAAATGTCATTTAACATTTAATTTATTAACACAATAATAAATATATTAATTTGCCAACAAAAGTTCAGGTTATTAAAAACCTAACTCGCTCACAACTTTTGTAATTTAATTTCAAATAATTTGTTCTCGGTGGGGAGGCTTAATAAGCAACTTCACTGGCAAAATTAAAATTTAAAATTAAAATGGCACAAACAGGGCTTGGAAAAACGTCGCGTTACTCCAAGAAAAATATCGTCTGTCTTCTATTTTGAATATTTAGGTTTCTAAATACTTTAAAAACTAAATTAATAGAATTTGAAAGCATTTATTTTTAAATGGCACTAATGTACCACAGACACCGACAAACAAATTGCTACAGAGGGAAAGTTACAATTAAGATGTAACAATCGATAAAAACAGGCACAGTGGTGTCATTAAAAGACCCTTAATACGCCAGGATCAGCAAGGATGAAGGAATTTTGTGAAAACAGCACCTGCGGTGGAAAGGCAAGTGTTTAAATGCCTCCGAGCACTTTCAGCTGAAATCTGATAAAGACTAGAGACCTTAAGCACTACACGTAAATGGATATGGAGTGCTAATGGCAATAAAACCAGGGCTAGTTTCAAGTTAAGTGGTTCAAACTCAATTTAAAGTATTTTTCAAGTTTCTAGCTAGCATTTATTTTATAGTGTGATGATTTGTGGAGCTGTAGAACACCAGCGTCAGCAAGAGCTAAGAAATGTTGTTAAAACAACCCCGAGCTAAAATACTATAACTAGATTTAGATATGATTCGATTTGATTAGCGCATCATCATACGGTTTATATTTTTACCGTTGGCAAATCATTGCTGGCTTTCTCTAATATCGTCTAGCAGTTGAAGATAAAAAGTCTAAGGACTAATACCGTCGTTAGTGGAGACCGTTATCAAGCCTTTTATCGAAGTCCTATTTTTGTCCTTTTCTTTTTTTAAGTCGTTTAGATAAAGCCCTTGCCCCAAAAGGACATTACTTACTTACTTTATCTTAGGAATCGTGGAAAATTTCACATCAAGCTTTAAAACTTGTTTTAAAATGGGATAATTCACGAAAAGATTTTAAAAGATTTTTATGGGGTTTAAATTCTGGCATATGATGGAGGAGACAATTTATTAAACCCAGTGTTAGCGTATACAACCTTCCAACTAACTCTGGCACACAACTCGGTATATAGGGTGTCCCAAAAATATACCGAGAAACTTTAAGCGGTGGTAGAGAACATCAAAACATAAGTCCGCAAATCAGCCGGTTTCGCGGAAAGAAGAAAAACTGGTTTAGGTCAGTTTTGTTCACTTCAGTGAATTAATATTAACTTACAAAAAATGTTTTGTGTCTTGAAATGAATTTTTCTTATTAAAATAGTTGTTGACCATTTACTTCTATACAAAGGTTGCACCGTCGCGTCAGTTCATTGACTCGCGGACTCTATGGAATATTCCGGGAATAGCTTCTATATGTGTACAACTAACCATTATTATTGCTAAGAGATCTTCCTCATTACGAATAGGTGTTTCGTAGACTAAATATTTCAGATAACCCCAAAGGAAAATTTTAGGGGGTTCAAATCGGAAGAACGCGCGGTCTAGGTCACTGGACCTCCTCTTCCAATCCATCGGCGGGGAAATCGCTGGTCCAGATACTGGCGCATGTTTAAACCAAAATGTGAACGTGCCCCGTGATATTAAAACCCCAAGTTATTTCCAATGTCTAAAGGGACATTTTGTAATATTAGAGGCAAAACATTTTGCAGAAAATGAGGGATAATCGTTCGTTTAAACGAGCAGCCAGCAAGTGAATTAATAAATTTTCTCTGTTGGCCGATGCCTTTATTTGCTTTGGCCAAACATATTTACTGTATTTCCATAGGTTGCCTGGTTCAAAATATGTCAGTTGAAATATAAGGCGCTTTTCTCGCACAGAATATATTTATTTACTTCTATTATATTGGCTACTCATCGTCACATTTGGTCTGCGTAGCAGCATATGCGGTTTTACTGTCACATTTTGATATGGTAACTACTTACTTCATTTAATCAGCTACACATTCTACATTACTAACAACAAACAATAATATCGTGATACAATACTACATTCTTAAACCTTCGAGAATTTATCGCATAAATTCCACGCATTTCCGACTGCTTTTTACAAAACCTTAACTGGACTCGAGTCGTGATATAATAATTACATTATTACATCTTCGGGATTTAACTCCGCGAATTGATCGACTTATTTCATGGCTTGGATGCCGTAAAATCAACGAAACTCGCGTAAATACCGCGAGTGAGACCGTTTACTTCTCATGAAGGCTCAAACGAATCTGAATTGTCAAAACATGTTAAGTCCTATTTGTCACATATCATCCCTCTTTCTCGTACACACAGTAGCATCCTGTCATGCCGTTCCAATTAACACGTAAGTATATCTAGTTGCCTAACAATAAACCCTTCTTTCAGTCACGTACGCTCTAACACTTCGTTTCATTGTCGGCACATGATGCACATAAGATGCCGTCTTCCGCGAAGCTCGATGCCATCTTGGTTTTTTGCTTGTTTGCTTCCTTTATTTCGCCGAATATTCTCGGAAATTATTCTTGGCGATTGAAACTACGTTCTAGAATTTAACTGAAGTTAACTGACTTTTTTTTTTACTTATTTTTATATGAATTTGTCGTTTCAATGCACCGAAGATAAATTAAAATATTGTAGACGGCGGCGTTGCCATACTTTTTTTACTTTGAATTGTTTTTGTTATTAAATTATGCAACTAGATAACTAAACCTTTCCCCAACACTCTCCAAGAATACCAGCCCACATGTTTACAGAAAATTGTTGTTGATGTCTTTTAGAGATCACAGTGGAAGGATTTTCATCATGCCAAAGTAGCTATCTTCTTCTTCTTAGAGTACCGTCTTCATTTCATTGAAGGTTGGCAACAATCGCGGAGAACGTCTGACGATCTTGGGCAGTTCGAAACAGGGAGTGAGCATCCATACCTGTCCAGTCTCTGATGTTTTTCAACCAGGAATGTTTCTTTCTACCTATGCCTCTCTTGCCCTCGATTTTACCTTCCATTATCAATCTTAAGAGGTCATATTTACTTCCACGCATTACATGACCCAGATCGCACTGCGCTCGCCCCAACACCTCCTCGTTTCTGACATGAGCCGTCCAAGGTATCTTGAGAAGCCTGCGAATTGCTCACATCTCAAAGGCCTCTATCTTGTTAATGGTGTTGACCTTTAAAGTCCATGCCTCGCAACCATACAACAAGACTGAGTGTACATAGCACTTCACAAATCGACATCTAAGACTCATATTTAGGGTGGGATTACACAGGAGTGACCGCATCAGGTTGAACGTGGCTCTTGCTTGCTCGATCCTGGATCTAATTTCTACATCTGGGTCCAGGTTGTTGTTGATCCAAGTGCCCATATATTTGAATTTGTCTACCACTTCTATTCGTTTCCCATAAATACTAATATCTATTGGCGGTTCTGGGTTTCTTGATATTATAAGTATTTTTGTTTTGGTGACATTAATTTTAAGGCCATAGCGATCTCCGACTGCAGTGAGTTGACTTAGCAAGCGTTGTAGGGCTTCTGGACTATCCGCCATTATCGCAGTGTCGTCGGCATATCTAAGGTTATTAAGCACTCTACCGTTGATCTTAATCCCATCAGTTGTGTCTTTTATTGCCTCTTCAAAAATATGTTCGGAGTATAGGTTAAATAACATTGGAGATAAAATACAACCCTGTCGGACACCTTTCTGTATAGCTGCTGGTTCAGTTGTTATGTTGTTATACTTTACTACTGCTGTTTGATCCCAATACAAGTTTTTGATAATTAAAATATCGTTTTTATCTAGGCCCCTTGATTCTAATATTTTTAAAAGTTCGACATGATCCACTCGATCGAACGCCTTCTCATAATCTATAAAACATGTATATACCTTCTTTTGCTGGTCCCTACATTTCTGAAACAAAACGTTCAAGCCAAACAGCGCCTCCCGAGTTCCCATTCCCTCACGAAATCCAAACTGTGACTGGCTGATATCCCTCTCGCACTTTCTAAATATTCTTGCATGTATGATTTTGAGGAACAGTTTGAGAAGGTGGCTCATTAAGCTTATAAGTCTATATTCATCGCATTTTCTTGCGCTTGCTTTTTTCGGAATCGGAATGAATTCGGACCTTAGCCACTCCCGGGGAATCACACCGGTGCGATAAATCTTGTTAAAAAGTCCAACCAGTGTATCTATGTTTTTTTCTTCCAAAAGTTTTATTATCTCTATGTGAACTTGATCTGGGCCAGGAGATTTTCCGGTTTTGCTGTTCCTTATTGCTTTTATGACCTCCTGTTTCAGTATTTCAGGGGAGCTGTCCAGATCTCTGGTCAATTCGAACCGGCGTGGTTCTACGCTTTCAAACAACCGCTCTATGTAGGATTTCCAGTGTCTTTTGAGATCTTCGATATTTGTCACTGCTCTGTTGTTGTCGTCAAGTAAGACATAAGTATTAGGTTTCCTGTTTTTTCCTACTACCTCCTTTATTTTCTTATGTACAGCGAAATGATCGTTCCTCATTTCCAGCATTTCGATTTCCTCGCATTTTTTATTCATCCATTGTTCCTTGGCTTTTCTAACATTTCTCTGGATGTCCCTGTTAATTTCTCTGTACCTCCCTGAGTCTTTATTTTTATGTTTTCTTCTTTCTTCCATTTTTTGTAGTATCTCGTCTGTCATCCATGCCTTCCTCTTATTTCTGTCCTTGGTTCCAATTTCCTCTCTTTCTATGCTACTTAGTATACTGTGTAATTCATTCAAAGTAGCTATATCCATTATTAAAATAACCATCGCGCGTGAAACATGCCTCATCAGAAAACAAATTCTGTTCTCCCGAAGTGAGGTTCTATTAAGTTGTGACCCAAAAACCATTGGCAAAAAGCAAATCGATGTGGATAATCTTCAGGATTTAAAGCTTGTACGCCTTGTAAATGGTAAGAGTAGATAAGTTGTTTATGTAAGACACACTGTACCGTCGACTCCGAGGATCCCATATGGTGTGCAATTGCGCGGACGCTTGTCGATTGATTTCCTTCACATGGGGTAGAACTGCTTCTTCAAATTCAACCATACGAGTTGTTCTTGGACGACCACCACCTCAGGAAGGTTCCCACTTTCTCAAAGGCGACGATGAATGGAAGCAAAAGTTGTATGATGAAGTTGGCGGCGTTCCGGATATCTGTGTTCATACAAACGTGCAGCGTCTCTTCCATCACACTTTTCTGCACCATATGGTCCATTTTAATACAAATTTTGAATTAACAGTCAACAAAGCTAATATTACAATAAATAAGTGACAAATAATAGGTACTACGGTCTTAAAATTTGCATCTTTGGAATGTTTATTGCTATAAAGAAATGTTTGTGCTCCCCAACAACAAACAATGTTGAACGAAAGACAGTGGTGTCCAACTAAATCAAGAAATAATTTAATTATTTGAATATAATTTAGAAGATTTTATTGGTCTACAGCTTAAACGGTTCATTTGCGGACATATGTTTCTTAAACAAAAAGTTTGTTTTGCCGTCCTCGACCACTCTTTAAAGTTTGTCGGTATGTTTATGAGACACCCTGTATAGTATCTGCCTAAATGTAGCCACCTATTTTAATTTTAAGTCTGTGAAATATGTTACGGATAAATTACAAAAGTTTAAATGGACTTTGCACTAGGTGCATAAAATACTAATAAATTACTTGCACCGCCGCGATGGAAAATTTACAAAAAGGTACAAATTAAGAGCATTACGGGCTTTTGTTTCCATTCGCGTTTCGAAATAATTGCTGTAAATCATTTGTAAAATTGGGATATTAGTTTTTCATTTATAAACCAGTTGATCAATCCGCTTCTCTTGTTTTTAAAAGGTAGTAACGTTTAAATGAATAGTTTACATATTATGCAAAACTTGTTCACCTACCATTACCACAAATTACAAATAACAATAGCTGAACATGTTTAAAACAAGTTTGCCCGTAAATTTTCCGTAAATCTCAGCTGCTCAGGTGATTAACCAAAGCATAGTTTCAACTTCCAAACTGAACTCAACCGAAGTTTTGAATTTGTCTGGGTTTTGAACCGATAATTATTGCCCCTTAGATACCTTGTAGAAACCAATATTTCGTGGCAAAACTGAGAGCCGGTTATTTCAGCGTCCGTATTTTATGCCTGTATACGAGGGCGGTTCAGTGAGTAGTTTGGCTGGCGCACAAAGAGCAGTGGCGTGACAACAGAATCTGATGCCTGGACAAATTATTATACTGGAGCCCTCAAGGAATTGAGCGGTCGATGTTTAGTTATATACATATACAGTGTGCATGTCTGCTTAAAATCTTTACTTTATGTGTCCATCTCAATACATTACACTGACAGCTACATCTGTGTATATGTGATTTGGAAATCTCCTGGCTATAGATGAAAACTTAACAGTTACAAGTTCCGTCGTATGGTTAGTTTATTGAGTTAGTCAAATTAAGACTTTCACTCCTATTATTTAATTGTATATTTCCTTTGCGGTTACATATTGGAAGGTTTTTGGATTTTGCTTATACATATTTTGTTTTTCTTTATTTGATTTTTATTAGTTTATTTTCGATTTTTATTGTGCAGACTGCTGTTACTGCTCTTTATCTATTTCTGTACAGTGTACAGTTCAGGTGGGAGCCAGTCTTTGGGGTATACGTCCGACTCCAGTCATATTCGAACACATTTCAACTATTTTCGCAACTCCGAATGTTGAATTTTGGTGGTTAAGAGCGTTGAACACATTGAGAATAATAATTTTCTCATTTTAAGAAAGCGCAGTTTTACTAATCTGTTTCTGAGCAACAAATTCATAAACACTAGCCATTTTCAAGAACGAACTTTTCCAACTAGTGCCGAAAAGTAACTAAACATTTTTTATAGTTCAATACTGATTTATTACTCTCTCGCATTGAGCAACAGCTTCATCATTTTATCGCTCTTCGTTTTTAAGATAGAAAATAAAAACATTATTTTACCGCTATCTTGGTTGACTGGTACCCTTTATTTCGAACAAGGAATCGCCCCTTTACGTTTTTCGCATTTGTTTTGAAACACCCTATATACATACAGCAATCCTCCAAATCGGAATCTCCAGGGAACTGAAGGGAGTATATGGCGTACATGGCAAATCCCAATCGCACAATTTATCCATAAAACATAACCTCATAAGAATTCATGTATCTATAAACTTTGGCATTATTCGTGTATTTTTGTAATATTAGTATATCACGCGGGGGGAAGAAATTCGGTGTTTGTAAGTAAACATTTGAATAAAATTGAAAGGGCATCTGTAAACACGATTTGGGAGAAGAAATTGGATCTTAACAGAATAAACCAACGTATTGTGGAAAAGCTTTAAATTTGTATTTGCAGCAGTAGCGAAACGATGGATCATGTCGGTTTCACGGTGAGAATTTAAATGAAATATTTATTGATTTATTTGCGATTTTTTTCATAAATTTGTCATCAAATCCTTGATAATGCGAATGTCGATAAGCAATTTTACAAACAAATGAGAATATTAAAAAAAAAACAAATAAGGAGGAAAAATCCAAAACGATAATCATAAACAACAAATAGAACATGAGCTTTAGCTGCCGAACTTCCGACTCGTCTAGCATTTTTGACGTCTATTATTTTTTACTTATGTACACCCGTTAATACAGATTGGAATCTACTAAACGTGTATATAATAGTTATTTACATTACTAGATGCGAAAGTTAATTTTTTTGGTGTGAGGAGGTTTTTGAATAGAGGTGATTCAGTACCTCCGAACATCAAAAAAGGCTTTCGCATCGTGTGATGTATTAAATTTTTTCTACTTTTGTTCTCTGATCAATATATTTTTATATAAGACCCACACGAAAAGAGCTTATTACATAACCCATTTTAGCCTGTTTGCGTTATGTAATATACTATATTATCATACTGAGTTATGTAATGAACCTATATCACTCAGTGATGTAATGAACTTATTACATTACTCATTTTAAATCAAACTATGATTTTTTTTGTTCCGTCGGTCACTGTCACTTTTTGTGTAATGTCACTGCATAAATACGAAAACCATTTTGAATACATAAAAAAATCATAAAAAACCAAAATTCTGGGTCTTATATAAAATGTTGTATATCACACGTACGGTAAGGCTCATTACAGCACTCGTGTGGTCACTACGACTCGGTCAATGAACTCGTCGTACCAATATTTCCCACTCATTACTGTAATGAAGCTCATACCGTACTAGTAATATAAATAACTATTATATAAGACCCACACGAAAAGAGCTTACTACATAACCCATTTTAGCCTGTTTGCGTTATGTAATATACTATATTATCGTACTGAGTGATGTAATTAATTAAACTTATTACATTACTCAATTTTAATCAAACTATTATTTTTTTTTTGTTCCGTCAGTCACTGTCACTCTTTGTGTAATGTCACTGCTTAAATATGAAAACCATTTTGAATACATAAAAAAATCATAAAAAACCAAAATTCTGGGTCTTATATAAAATGTTGTATATCACACGTACGGTAAGGCTCATTAAAGCACTCGTGTGGTTACTACGACTCGGTCCACGACCTCGTCGTACCAATATTCCCCACTCGTTACTGTAATGAAGCTCATACCGTACTAGTAGTATAAATAACTATTAAGTAATGAACTTTGATTTTATTTAAATTATAATGATAAAATAAGGTTTTTCCACCTGTAAAATAATCCATGACAACTAGTTGTTTAAGTACTGTCAGAGTCTGTCAGTTCCAATTTTTTAATTTCGCTAGTCTAAAATGTTCTCCCAAGACCAAAACGTTGCTATTCAGAAGGCGGTCGAGTTGGCATATGTGCCTCACTGTTACCTGAGAAGTCGGAAGATAGATACTATCAAACCTACAACCTGTTTCTGGAATGGTTCGCGGATAAAAACGTTTCTAAAATTGACGAAAATGTTTAGCGTACTTGTTAGAGAAATCTGAAGCCTTATCACCTCCGTCCCTATGGTCACAATATTCCATGCTCAAATTGACTATTTCTGTTTGCAGTTTAAGAAACTCATTGCATTTATAAAACGAAAAAACGATGGTTACAAAGCTAAAAAATCTAAAATTTTTAGAAAAGAATAAATAATAAAGTTTTTACTTGACGCTTCTAATCATAGCTATTTATCTATGAAAGTGATAGTAGTAATGGGAATAGCTTGGGCATGCGGCATCGATGAGATCCATAAAATCAGGTTGAAAGACGTCGAAATCAAGGATGATGTAGCTATAGTTAAAATCCTCCAGAGCAAAAACAAGGTTCAAAGATGTTTTGTGATAACCGATGATGGAGGTCCAGTTTCTTCTGTGAGGTTACTACAAGATTACATTAAACTTCGGCCAAATAATGCACAAGACGAACGCTTGTTCTGTCGCTATGAACGAGGTAGGTGTGTGAATCAGGTGATTGGAACACACACTATTTCGAATGTTCCCAAAGAAATTGCCAAATTTTTGAAACTTTAAGACATAAATAAATACACTGGTCACTCGTTTAGAAGAACATCAGCTACGTTTCTCGCAAATGCTCCAGGTGTGGACATTTTAGATTTGAAGAGACATGGCGGTTGGAGGTCTTCGTCCGTTGCGGAGGGATATATTGGTGAGACTCGTATACTAATAAAATCGAAATTTTCAAAATAATAGGAAATAGAACTCCTACTTTTATTCCATCTAACGACGTGAGAGTGACAAATAGAACGAGTTGTAATATGGTCCAAGTCCAGGATAATAACGAGACTCTAATACGAAGCGGCGAAGCTATTGAATTGAATAATATTCCATCAATTTATTTTTTCAACTGTTCAAATTTTGAATTGATTCGGCTTTTACTTGTTCAAATTTTACTATTAACCTTAATGACAATAAATAATTATTATTTAAGTTTTATATTATTGTTATTATACCACTTGTTTTTTCAATAAATATAAGCATTTTGTTATTAAGTTTTTTTCCATAATTCGCTCGAATAAATACAATAAAAATATCCTATGACTATTCGTGTTTTTTTGTCCTGGCACCGAAAGAGTACTTTCGTAGCTAGAAACGTATAATATTCAGGTAACACAGGTAATGTTTACTTTCGAGATCTTTCGTGTTGCTAGGGACCGAAGGTTAATTCATTTATACAGTAGTAGAAAAAATAATGAACCACTAAATCATATTGACAGATTTATTGAACCTATAGAATCAGTACGGGATTTCAAAGCCCAAGATAAGGCATTACCAAAATTGAATTTCGGGAAAGGAATCAAAGTCCCTGAAGCTCTCTTGCTACAAATTCGAAAGAAACTATAAATACTTACGTGACTCTTTATTGATTACATTCCTGATTTAACTAGATTTTTACTTCGGCCTGAGTTCACGAAAAGAGAAGGAATAGAGATACCGTTTTATTTATTTGTCTTGCACAAACGAATGAGAAGGTTTCAATCAAATAATAGCAAGCAGATATAAACCCCCCACATTTCCTTTAAAAAAAGACTAAATGAAAGAACGACAAAGATGTACACAAACCTTTTCGGGCTATATCAAAACATTAACTAATAGACGAAATTTTGTAAAAACATGGACAAGAAGTTCTTAGCAGATTATATCATTGTAAATACAGGTCTGCCCAGAAGTCCGGAATAATATTAATATAGCCTTAACCTGTAACTTTTGGGGAAAATGCTCGGACACGTCAATTTAGTTTTATATATGCTCACATTTTGACCTTATTCGTTTGTTTTTTTACAGACATTTGCCAAACATATGACGACATCGATATTTTTTTTTAATGGAAACTTTTTAATGTTGTTGCTTTTTAATGGAAACATACATCATTTGAAAGCTAATATCTCGTACAGTATGCTCATAAATAAAATCCCTATTTAAATAAGCGGAAATGATAAATCATTGATGTTTTTTTTTACCTTTCAAGGTAAGAAATCTCCATTGTTTCACGTTCTGGCATTTTGTGACATTGTGAACTTGTAAAATTAATTTAGGTATTTCCCAAGTATTATTTTACAATTTTCTAAACAAAAATGGTTTTGTCGGAAAGGCAGCGTATCGAAGTATTGATATTGTTAGGATGTGGAGATAAAATAAGAAGTCAAAGTGAAGTATGCACTTTACTTAATGCTAAATATCCGGAAAATCAAATTTCATAGGGCACAGGGCACTGTTAGTAAAATATTCCACAAATTTGATGAACATGGCACAGTAAAGGACTTGCCTAGGAATGGACGGCCACGAGTTTTAGGCGACAATGAAAATATGGATATTGCATTATCTCTGCAGGATAATCCGCATGTTTCAACAGTTTCATTGGCTCAAAATCATGATACATCTAGAGGTACTATTGGAAGATTCTTGAAAGCAGAAAAATACCACCCTTATAAAGTATGTCTTGTCCAAGAGCTTTTAGAAGATGACTATGATAGGCGTTTGCAATTTTGCGAAGAAATGATGAGACGGTGTGACGAGAATAATAGGTTTCCACAGAACATATTATTTTCGAGTGAAGCTACTTTCTATTTAAACGGGGTAGTTAACAGACATAATTATTGTTTCTGGAGTCAAGAAAATCCACGATGGATATTTGAAGCGCATACTCAGCAGCCCCAGAAAGTAAATGTATGGGCAGGTATCATTAATAACCGAATTTTAGGGCCATTCTTTTTGGAAGGAAACCTCACAGCTGAACGGTACCTAAATTTCTTAACCTTCGAGTTGAGGCCTGTTCTAGCTGTAATTTTTCCCAACGAAGTAGATCCAGATATACCTAATGAAATAATTTGGTTTCAGCAAGATGGTGCTCCCCCGCATTTTGGTGTCAATGTGAGAAGATCTTTAGATCAGATATTTCCAGGTCGCTGGATTGGACGACCTGGTACAATTGAATGGTCACCGAGGTCTCCAGACTTAACGCCTCTAGACTATTTTCTTTTGGGATATTTAAAAGAAAAAGTTTACCAAAATAGGCCAAATAATATTGAAGATTTGAAAAACAAAATTAGATTGGAGACACATAACATACCGGCTAAAGCCATTCGAAATTCCGTCGACGGATTTAACCATCGTCTGCGAGCATGCCAAGTAGAGGGTGGAGGACATTTCCAGCATTTGCCACGTTAAACCACCTTCTTGTTGTGTTTTGTTTTGCTTCGTTACATTTTTATTTTTTTCTTGACAAAATAAATAACAAATAAACCACAACTATTCACACAAGTCACAATGTCAGAACGTGAAACAATGAAGATTTCTTACCTTGAAAAGTAAAAAGAATGTCATGCTCATTAGACTTCAGAATCTATTAAACGTAAAATTCATTTAACTGAAGAAACTTCAGTGGAAAAAAAATAATTTCAATACAACGCCATAATGCTTTCTGTTAGAAGGCCCTTATTTATGACAATCTTGTCGTTTTTTCACCCTTATATTATAAATTACTGCTCATAAGAATGCATGAGGAAATAAATTTGGAGATGTCACATCCCTGTATCATTTTCGAGGGATATATTTTACATATCAATGCGTTTTTTAGCCTCGCAAAATAACATTTTATTTTGCCGAAAAGAAAGTTAAGATGTACAGGCTGTCCCTTTACATAAAAATTTACTAATAATATTATTAATTGACTTTGTTGTTCTATAACCATTATCAATGAGACATGTGTCCACCTTCTACTTCCAGACACGTTGTCATTCTTGTTTTCGATTCGGTGGGGAGTTTACTAATGTCCTGAAAACGTCTTCTAAAGTTTTGCAAGGGGTTTTAAAAACGGAGTTTTATATTATAAAAAAATCGAAATCCACAAACGGTAGAATATACAGGGTGTTTCAGAAATACGGTACGTAACTTAAGGGGGTGATACCTCAAAAATGAAGGGCTTATATGAACCTTTCACCTTATAAATAACTGACAAATCGTCCTGTAAAATATCGGACACTTATTAGACAACACCCTGTATACACTATGTTTTAATTATTATTCGGAAGCTTTGTAAATATGAATTTTTTTGCTTAACTTGTCTATTTTTTGAAATTATGCTGATTATTACTGGCGTAGTAATTGCTTCTATATTACTTCACCAGATTTAAGTTTATAAGCCCAAAATCCATCTATTTTTCCTCTTTCTCTTACTCAATTACAATTAAGGATCTAATCAGGTAGAGACAATGTCTGAAAATTTGCCAGAGGCAATTTTTCCCCTTCAGTCGTCGTTTCACGTGAGCATTGGTAGTAAAAAAGAACGACTACAAAAACGACCTTCCCTTGATTAAGTTCGGTCTATTAGGATAAAGAAAAGGAACTTCTGAAAAGTTTTTTGGATTATTTTGGGCGTAAAAAGCCGTTGCGTTTGAGTCTGTTAATAAAGATAAGGCAAAAGTGACTTTGGACCTGGAGGCAACAAAATACAGCCTTTTATTTTACGGCCTTTAATTTTACTGAAATCAGCAGTTAAAGGTAACGATTTTCAAGATAGGGTCGCAGAACAAAAGTGATGTATGTCAGTTTTTAATTTAGGCTAGACCAAAACACGTCATTCATCATGGCAAATTTGTATAATTTATCGACAGACGTGCCTCTTGATAGAAGAATGCAAATGTAGTACATGCATGATGGTGCTCCACCTCATTATCACATTGCCTTCGAAATGTTGGACAGCGCTTCCTAAAAATTAAATGCACATCAACGTATTTTATTTTTAGCTGTTTGTGTTTAGCATTTTGTATTTCAAATTTTCACCTATCTGCAAGCGTGTCCGAGATAATGACAGCTCAAAATGAAAAACTTCCTAATTATAATTATTCCTACCTAATACCAACGAACATTAACAAGACAAGAAGGGTCACACTCTGTCGGAACTTTGATGTCCTGCTTACACAAGCGCGCCGACGATGTCGATAAATTCCTGAGACAGTGTCCCTGTTCATGCTTATACGAGGTTGATGCAAACGGCTAGCGATTAAAACGAATAAACGAGGGTGACTTAAAAACATCTAGTAATAATTTTATTGTTATTGTGTCCTATTCTGCTTTGTGTGAATTAAAAGAAAAATGGGGAAATCGTCAGGTTATTTAATTGGTAGATCTTAACATAATTATAAAAAGTACTGCTAGTAAAAATTAAGGAAAAAAGGAAAGTTTCTACCAAAAGTAACAATGTAGTAAGCTACAAACGAGATTAGTAGGTATAAAAATTAACAATCAAATATTTGCAAATGCTAACTGAAATAGGTACTTATTCTAATTACCTTATTACATAAAATATATACAGGTTGTTTCAAATTTGAGGCCATCAAAGAGTACCTACTTACTTAACAGTAAAATACGGGTAGGAGTAGTTATACTCTGGGAAAACGAATTATCGCGATTTGTATGGAAAATTGTGAAAATCGATAAACGAACCATTCTAAGCCAAAGGCGTTTAACCAAATGAGTTAAAACCTCTGAATTGCTGTTCGATGCCTTTTACAAATCTAGTAGCCCGTTAATAACTAAATTAAATAATGTATTTAAATGTTCTGAAATAAAATTTACCGGCCGCTTTTTAAAGATGTTTTAAGATATATATAATTTTATGTTAGGTTTTATTGATTGTTTCAAAGAATATCTTTTTTTTATATCCCGGTTAGCAAATTTAATTGTAAAATAAATACGCACCCTAATATATAGGTTTAAAAAATATTTATGAGGAAACTCTTTACAAGGAAGTGTAAATAGTACATTTTCATATAATATCTTAAGGGTTGCTCCAACGTTCTCGTTGCAACTAATTTTATTAAAATTTTCAACAAAAATTATTTCTTGCTGTTTGACATATTCTACAATATTACTAGGAGGTACATTTAGACCTCCATAGTTTTTAGAAGTCGAATATGCTTTATGCTCTAGAAATACAGCAGCTTCTTTTGGTAATGTCTTTTCATCATTATACTTTGTGCAAGCACTACAAGAGTGTTGCAGCAAGCATTTCCTTAATAGATACCCTGTAATGTAAACTATAGCATTTCCGTCCGTACTAGAAAGATTTCTATAGTCGCATGTAAAAACTTTTAAAGAACTATTATTTGTCAATATAGGTACATCGATATTTTTATATTCCTCTAAAATATCAGGAGTTACATTAAGCAAAACTGTATTAATATCTTTGATACAATTGGAACCTTCAACCTCATTAAAAATATTTTAGAGAAAATAATTTCTTGAATGCCCTACAAAATTGAATTGGGGTTGGATTTCAAGGATCCCAAGGCCTGCTTCCAACGTTGACATCTAAAAATATTAGTAACAACTTTATCGCGAATACCTCTAGATCGTCATATGAACAGAAAAGTCACATAAAATTCAAAAGATAACACAACTTTTTATTATTATTTATTACAATATAATAATAATATTTACATTTTAAATCAAAATGGGCATTCCAAATACTTTACTTACCTACTTTCGTCTTTGGGGCAATGAAATAGTGATATTTGTGACCCTTCTTGAGTACACATCCATCCACGCAACAGATTCGTGGCATTTTATTGCGGAACCAAACACAAAACACTACGTAAATGTTTATTTTATTTTTAAAGGAATTCACTCACGCCGACACATAAAGACAACTGGTACATATCTCTACGACGGACAACCTGTTTATGCATATCGCGCGTCGGGGGCTTACGGTGCTCTAGATACAGTAGCATCCGATATTCGAGCGAGATAGGCATAACGAGGGGAGGAGCTTGGAGTGATCCTTCTTGTCTCTTGTTAATGTTCGTTGCTAATACCCACCAGTTCACATAGCGACCTAAGAGGTGTCAATTTTAAGTTCCTCTTTAATTTTCTGTTGTCTGATTTCCAATTTGTTTACACTATGGTTCATCTAAATGAGAAATAACGAGTTGAAATCTTAATAATGAGCGGTTACGGAAATATGAAGAGATCGCAAGATCAGGTTTGTCAACTTTTTAATGAATTATATTCAAACAGTCCTCCAATAATTCAGTCAACGGTGTGTCGACTGGTAAAGAAATTTCGAGAAACAGGCAGTGTTAGGGAAGCCGCTAGATCAGGTCGACCTAAAACAGCAACCGGGGGAGACAAAGCTTTGGATATCATGCTCTCAATACATGAAAATCCAACACAATCATCCAGGCCAATGGCAATGGATTTTAATGTGTCTCATCAGTCAGTGAAAAATTTGTGTAAGCAGGAGAAGTTGCATCCCTACAAGATAAAGTCGGTGCACGAGTTAAACGATTTTGATAGAAGAGCTGAATTTTGAGAGATGATGATGGAAAGATGCATTAACGATAATAACTTCGCAACAAATATAATATTCTCGGATGAAGCTACTTTTCATTCCAAACCCAGCCTTAGCTTACCAATAATTTAAGTCGGGTCCAGTGCATAAAATAATCCATCTTCAGGGCAATTATAACTTATGAACAGTGCTTTGATGCAATTTCTTCGATTTAGTTGCCGTAATTCAAAGGTCTGAGCTGTCCCCTGTTAGCAACACGCGTCGATCTAGGACAACTCATATTTGAGTTATATCAACTTCATATTCCGCTCAGTGTAGTATGGTTTAATGACTCTTTATGGCCTCTATAAAATATTAAAATTTCATTAAATTGTACAGGGTTATCCAACCAAGACTGGACAAGGCGATTTTTTGACTTTTCCTGTACTTTTATAAAAAAACTGAAATAGCCATCTTAAGTCATTTTCTCCCGCGAATTCGAATATCTTCAGCAAAAAACAATTGAACATCAAACAAAAGTACTAGGGGTCACTTTGATATTTTTTTAAATGGGATGCCGTATTTTTAATGAGCTTATCCGATTTCTCATATAAATTTTGATCTAAAATGTTGGATTTTTAATTCAAAAACGCCTTTTTTCTTCAGTTTTAAATTCGGAAAATGTTCGTCTACCGTAAGATTAATACCTGATAGATGGATACCCGTTTCACCTGTTCACCCTTTAACCTGCTTTAAAGCGTCCGTCAGTTAGACAAAATAATCAAGTTTCAAATTTCTATATATTTTTCACGAATTAATTACAAATTTAGTAGTTTTTGCAAATCTATTATTGCTTACGTATAAAAAAAGTATGACATATTAGAAAAAACTATAAACTAAAGTGAATAACTTTAATCTCAATAATATAATTGTTCTATGTGTCCTCCATTATTTTCAAAACATGACCGATGCCCCCTTTTCAATCTCTCCAAAGAATCTCTTACAATATTTTGGTCCTGGTTAAGTCTATTAATTTCATTTATAATTTTTTGCTGAATGTCCTCCAGACTTCTGTTGGGTCGTTGATAAACTACATTTTTTAAATGACCCCATAAAAATGTATCCATTGGCGTGATATCGGGGCTATTTGGTGGCCAATGAATTGTTCCGTTACGGCCAATCCACTGATTGTAACGCTCGTTTAGGTATGTTACCACTTCTCGAACTGCATGAGGCGGAGCACCATCCTGCTGCCAAATGATATTGTTGTAGGCTTGCAATGGCAACCTTTCCAAGAAATCCTCGATATCGTTATGAAGAAAATGGAGGTATCTTTGGCCTGTTAAAGAGCCACGATAAAATAGTGGTCCAATAATTCGATTTTCTAACATCCCACACCAAACATTAAGTGAGCTCCAACCTTGAAACTTTATCATTTCATATCTATGAGGGTTAACTGCTGCCCAGTATCTTGTATTTTTCCGATTGTATACCCCCGATGTTGTAAATGACGCTTCGTCACTCCAAAGAATTTTATTATATAAATTATAATCTTCGTCTTGCTCTCTCATCAGCATTGAAGCAACAAATCGAAATCGCAGTTCTTTTTGAAGCTGTGTTAAGTATTGAACGGGAAGGATGCAATATGGTTTTAGACAACATTTTTTTAAAGTTCTGTGAACTGTTCCATAGCTTACTCTCCGGAGCCCTGGACCATACCTTACTTCTCGTACCGCTTGCGGAATAGAACTCTTCGGATTTATAGTAAAATATTGAACAATAGCTCGATCCCTTATATTCCGTATTTTCATCTTTCTTGGCTTATCTTTCAATGTCTTACTTTCTTCAAATAGGGTCTTAATTCTGAGAATTGTATCCACTGAAATGTGTCTCTGGAAACTCTCAAAAAATGTTCTTTGTGTTTGTCGAGCATTCTCTCCACTTTTGTAATATAATTTTATTACATTTAGCCGTTCTTCTAAAGAATATTTCATTATTTGTAATTAATTCGTGAAAAATATATAGAAATTTGAAACTTGATTATTTTGTCTAACTGACGAACGCTTTAAAGCAGGTTAAAGGGTGAACAGGTGAAACGGGTATCCATCTATCAGGTATTAATCTTACGGTAGACGAACATTTTCCGAATTTAAAACTGAAGAAAAAAGGCGTTTTTGAATTAAAAATCCAACATTTTAGATCAAAATTTATATGAGAAATCGGATAAGCTCATTAAAAATACGGCATCCCATTTAAAAAAATATCAAAGTGACCCCTAGTACTTTTGTTTGATGTTCAATTGTTTTTTGCTGAAGATATTCGAATTCGCGGGAGAAAATGACTTAAGATGGCTATTTCAGTTTTTTTATAAAAGTACAGGAAAAGTCAAAAAATCGCCTTGTCTAGTCTTGGTTGGATAACCCTGTACAAGTCGGTTCAAAAGTTAGAGCCAAAAAAGTAAATCGCTGGATACCCCTTTGGGGCTCTGTATCTCCGTTAGGAGACACTTTAAGAATTTTTTTTCTATGACAAATTAGGGTTACGTTGACCTCCTTTGTATGTTCCCGAGAAGTTAGGAGGTACTTACCGGACACCCTGTATAAGGCTGTTTCTTTGCTATAGTTCAAAATCTTTTCTAAACGTTAAATTATCCAAATTGTTAAGATAATCCTTGGGCATTTTAAAAACTATTATATTTATTTCGTCTATATCATCATTATCAATAATCACTTCAAGTACATCCATGTTTGTACAAAAACTAAAAATGTTTTTGTCAACATGATACACAAAACATATCATTGGATTGAATCATAGATATCTCCGGGGTGAAGATTATTCATATTGAAGACGAAAGAAAAATCAAAAATTCCCCACAAATATTTAATATTTTGCTCTTCGCGTTTCGGGTTCTTAAACCATTTTCAAGAGCTGTCTAAAAAGTTTATTTATATAATAATCTTAATTAAAAATCAAAATTATTAGGTATAAGTATCACTTACATAATATAATCACAACTTTACATTAAGGACACAAACAAGTTCACTATGGCGAACACAGGTTAACTAACTATATAAAATTGATCAACGGGATAAACCCAAAAAACATTTAAAAAAATAAAAAAAAATAATAAAACAAAATATTATACCGAACCAGAACGGCATCTAGGTTGCATAAAAAGAGGTACGATTGCTTAAACAAACATTCACTACTTAAACTCATTTACAATTTTCGCTGCTTCTCTGTAGTGGGCGTTGACAGGGTCGTTGAAACACTCAATCTGATTATTAATCTCTAATTTGGCTATTTCTATATTTTCTAAAAAATTCAGCTTTTCCTTTATTCGCATTATGTAGCATTTTAAAGTTGTCTTTAGTATTAAAGTTATGTAAATTCTCTCTTAAATTTAGGCCAAAAGCCATATCACTGGATTTGAGCAAATATTAGGGTCACGGTTCTATCCTAAGGCCCAACTGTATAGGTTGGAATTAACTATATAATTAATATGAAGATGTACCCTCAAATTTTGTTGCAATTATATAGGATGGGGTTAATCTATAAAACTGCTAACTTCAGAGGGATGGGAATATCAAAATTGCTTCCTGTAATGTCATGTTTATGTCATTTAAAAGTAACCTAACTTTGCATTTAATATTCTAAACCTTGCAATGAATTCCAGATCTATCCAATAGTCCACATTGTCAATACGAGGCCTAAAAACCCGAAGTCTTCGCACATTCTCAACTACGGTAATAATTCTCAAATCTTCTTCGTCATCTGAGAGAAGATAATTTACAACATCGAAAACATCCATATAGGGTTACTATGGTTAATGCAAAACAAAAACCGATGCACGTCATCAATCAGCTGACAATTGTAAGTCCGTAAGAAAACGCGAGGAAATTAAATTTTGGGCAAAAAGTGTTAAAATTTTATACGATATTAAATTTACTACAAGCAAATATTTTTTCTCCCCACATTCACAGAGGCATTGTTGATCTTCCCCAGTTTTCCACCTTAGCTTGTTTGTTTTTACGGGTGCCACGCCGGTTCGTATCCTATTTAGCGTTCTCCAAGTCTTCCAATCCAAATTTGACCCCGCACAGGGTTTTTCATTAATAGGGAAGTTGTCAGGTGGTTCCAGGGTGGCACATTGGAGGAAGTTTTTCCTTGATTTAAGCCTTTTTCGTTGCTGCTCCTGTCCATAGAGGGCATGACGATCGTCGAAGGTTTGTTTAAATTTTTCGACGTGCTCTGTGCCCTTTCTTCTATCGCTCGGCTCTGCAAAACCCGCTGCCTTTTACAAAAGGTTGATTGGTGTTGGTTTCATACAACCGGTAGTAATCCTACAGGTCTGGTTTAAGGCGGTATCGACCTGTTTTGCATGGCTTGATCTACACCAGACTGGACAGGCGTATTCTGCGGTTGAAAAGCAGAGGGCTTGCGCGGATGTTCTTAGGACTTGAGGTTTTGCACCCCATTTGCTTCCGGCTAATTTTTGTATGAGGTTATTTCTAGCAGCTACTTTTTGTCTGGTTTTGTAGCAATGTTGTTTGTAGGTTAGTGTTCTGTCTAGGGTAACGCCCAGGTATTTTGGTGTTTCGGCGTATTCCAGCTCTTTGCCCTCCCAGGACACGTTTAGTTTTTTGTGCGCCTTGTGGGTATTCAGGTGGAATGCACTTACTTGGGTTTTACTCGGGTTCGGTTTCAGCGAGTTTTCTCGATAGTATTTGGCCATGATTTCTATTGAGTCCTCGAGCTTTATCTCTATCTCTCTAAACGTTCGGCCCTGAACTGTGATAACAGAAAATATGTGTTGGATGGTAAAAAAATGAACTGAGGCGAGGGCTTAAGGAACTTTTCCATGTAGCTTTCAAATGACTGGTATTTTTGAAATAATAAATTAAAGAAAAAGAAGCATTCTTGTACCAATTTGTTTTCTTGGATGAAACATGGATTTTTCAGAATGGTTGGTCGATCTTGGCAAGAATGAAAATAAAAGAAGTGTTAGATCTACTAAAGTTGATGGTAAAATGTATATTGTGCAGTAAACAAATATATAAACTATGGGAAATTTTTATATATTTATTTTGTTTTTATGAAAAAAAAAACTGTGTAATTTCCCTCACTGGGATATTTTGGTTACAAGCTGGCAACACTGTCGATAACTGACGTCACTCGAGGGGTATGACGTGCATAGGTTCTTGTTTTGCATGAAGTATATATGCAACAGTCGAGATTCAATAGCTATAAATGGTAAAATAGGTTCAAAAACAAACATATTATGTTAAAAATACTCCACTTTTCAGTTAATCCCAACCTATACAATTCGGCCTTAGCAGGATTGGGACAACTTTAGGTAATTGACCTAGTAGAAACGCGGTTTCGACATGTGTTGTTTTCTACCTATAGAAAAACTACATAAACACTTCTCAGAAAACATAGACTTATTTAGAAAACAGAAGAGAAATCATACAAAACTTCACATTTTTTTGACAGTTCACAACAGTATTTCCGTTTCAGTCTTCTTTATACGTTTTCGACTGTTGGAAAGTAAAACGTCGAAAAACGTTTTCTACATCTCGAAAACGAAGGTATACGTAAATACCCAACTCCGATCCTAAACCGCTAAATTCTTGGACTCAAATCCGCAAGAAAAAACATTAAGTATAACCTAAAGTGAGCGGTGAGAACAACCATAAACAAATCTCCAGGAGCTTAAATGATGCTCCCAGGGGCGTCGCGAGGGGGGGGGGGTGTCTCACCCCCCCCCCCCCCCCCAAACTTTTCGGAAGTCGAAGTATCCAATAACCAATAGTTAGTACGAGTTCTCGGGTAACTCGAAGTTGGAGAAAAACTGCTGTCGATTTCGATTTCTTGTTGTTTTATCGAAAATAGTTCAAAATTGTATTTCAAATTTTTACCACTTTTATTGGAAATCATTTACAATCAGCTTTGTCAGTGTTCAAACCTATCCAGGAAACTTTCAGAATCCCAGATGACAAAAGTAACGTTACAATTAAATTAATGGAATCCATCCAACAATTGGAACCGGAATACTTCAAATCAGAACCGGAATGTTTGCTTGCGGAAACGCAAATTCTTTTTGATTCATGTAAAGAATGTGAAAATTTCAATGACATCTCAAAAGTGGCATTCAGATTGAAAAATGTCTTACCAATTGCATACAAATTAATATGTTACGTCTTGACTGCGCCAGTTACTTCAGCTTCATGTGAACGGTCGTTTAGTAAATTAAAAATAGTAGCCAGCCATTTATGTACAACGATGGGAGATGATCGATTAAATTCCATGATGCTACTTTTTTCATCGAAAGATAAAGTTGACCAAATTGATCTTCATGAAGTTGTCAAACAATGGTCCCTCTTGAAACACCGCAGAGTGAAAACTTAAGTTGACTTCGTATTTAATCATTGATCTGATTGTAATTTTTGCGTTCCGTGTTTCCTTCATGTTGAGCTGATTATTAATTGAACAGTAATTGCTATTGCTTGTTAATAAAACTCTTGAAAATCAGATTTTGTCTTTTCTATCCTTCGCTATCAATTGTACCGGGTGCTCCACCTAAGGAGGTAATCGGCTATATCTCAGAAAGTAATAACACTAGGACTTTGGGAAAAAATATGTGTCAATAAAAGCGGTCAAGAGAAATTGCTAGAAATTATTTTTAAGTTCGAAAAATGACCGCTAGGTGGCGTAAGAGAACTTTCAAAATAGAAATGCCGATTTTCTCTTCATTTTTCTTAATAAAAATATGTTAAAAATATAAGCATTGTATTCTTCATAAAATTATGCAACTTTATGTTAGGAATCGTTTTTTTCTATTTTCAATAATAAAGTGGTGGGAGAAGGTCAAACTTTTTTCTTTCAAACGCTGATATCTCTGCTTTTGAAAAACCGATTTTATTCAACTTGGTCTTGAAAAAAAACCCTTATTTTCCTCTACACGTAGATCTATTAACTATACCATATTAATTCTGATGGTGGCCACTAGATGGCGTTTTTCCGTAATTCCTCAATGAATAAGGATTTTCTTAAAAAAATCAAATGTTATGATATGACTTTTTCATCATATTTTATTTTAGGCTTATAAAGGCTATTAAATAGTGGAATAAAAAATCCAGGTCCGTATTTAAAATAAAAAAGTTGATGATGGTCGATCGAATCCGAAACGTCGGATTAAAAAACTAACCCATCAGCTTGTAGAGGAGGAAAAGTTACTATAAGGAACTAAAAACCGCAACGTGATATCTTTTGTTAAACTAGAGATTTAATTGATTAATTAATGTTTTAAAAAATGGCCTATTTTTCCATATTAATTATTATTATCCCTAATTTCTCTAGTTTAACAAAATATATCACGTTGCGGTTTTCAGTTCCTTATAGTAACTTTTCCTCCTCTACAAGCTGATGGGGTTAGTTTTTTTAATCCGACGTTTCGGATTCGAGCGACCATCATCAACTTTTTTATTTTAAATACAGACCTGGATTTTTTATTCCACTATTTAATAGCCTTTATAAGCCTAAAATAAAATATGATCAAAAAGTCATATCATAACATATGATTTTTTTAAGAAAATCCTTATTCATTGAGGAATTACGGAAAAACGCCATCTAGTGGTGGCCATCAGAATCAATATGGTATAGTTAATAGATCTACGTGTAGAGGAAAAGAAGGGCTTTTTTTCAAGACCAAGTTGAATAAAATCGGTTTATCAAAAGCAGAGATATCAGCGTTTGAAAGAAAAAAAGTTTGACCTTCTCCCACCACTTTATTATTGAAAATAGAAAAAAACGATTCCTAACATAAAGTTGCATAATTCTATGAAGAATACAATGCTTATATTTTTAACATATTTTTATTAAGAAAAATCAAGAGAAAATCGGCATTTCTATTTTGAAAGTTCTCTTATGCCCCTAGCGGTCATTTTTCGAACTTGAAAATAATTTCCAGCAATTTCTCTTGACCGCTTTTATCGACACATATTTTTTCCCAAAGTCCTAGTGTTATTACTTTCTGAGATATAGCCGATTACCTCCTTAGGTGGAACACCCGGTACATAGTCCACGTTACCCACATTTTCCGACCTTTTTAAATAAGTAATGTGATTATGAACAAATTTATACTCGGCAAATTTTTATCATATGTCGGCATTTTCATGGTCCTCGCCCCCCTATTCTTGGTACCATCGCGACGCCCCTGGATGCTCCTACTAATTTCCAAAACTATATCGCTGTGAACAACTTAAATATTAAGCAACATCTTTTGGTTATGAAAATAGTGATTACACCCTGTAGGTATCTCTAAATAAATGCAAAATCCGTGTCATTTTTCACCCCTATGTTTTATATTATACCTCATTACAATGCATGAAGGAATAAATCCTCGTATCATGGGTTTTACATAATTTTGGTGAGTTTTTTGGTAAGCTGGCACATTTCTCTTGTGTAAAAAACATTTTTATGGAAATTTTTTCAGTAGTAATATCCGGGATTACTGGAATTAAAAATACTACCTATTCAGGTCGGAAGGAATCATATTATATTAGAACTACTCATTATAAATTGTAGAATTATTTATAAACACTAAAGTACCTGGATTTTGCTGTTATCACAATCACCCACTTTTCTACAACCCGTTCGTAAAGACAAAAGCATCAGTTAAAAAGTAAATATTTGAGGTTTCTCCGCTTCCTGAACGGCGCAGAAAGTTTAAAATAATAGCAGTTTTAGTTTTGCAACTGCATGCATACTGACCTGGAATCATTGTTTTTAAACTTTGCGACAGTTGTAAATTTGAATTTGTAAAACCTTTCCAGAGCCCAAATGACTGAAATAAATGTTTCAGTAGAAATTGTGTTTTAGCAAGTATGATTGTTAGTGAAGTAACTTGCATAAATTCGATAAATCGTAATTATTTTTGTCATTGAAAAAGCAAGGATGAAACATCATTGAATACTATAGATTTATATTTAGCATAATATGAAGATTCCATTCACCATCTCAACAAAAATTATATTTAATTATATATAATCATTTTTTCTTCCAGACTAATGTAGGTAATTATTTACACCTGGGCTTTAGCAGCAGTCTGTATAAACAAACTATTAGCTTTAGTTTACATTTACACCCCAAACACGACCGAATATTATTACTAAACCCTGACCCTTGGTCATCGCAAAACTATATATACCCTTCTCAGGTACCAAAACCTTAAAGTTTTAATCTCACTTTACCTGGCCGTCCCTTCAGAATCGTAAAATTTATGTTTTCCAAAGGGACGGCGCCACTAAAACTTCTTTTATCCATTAATGGATCTACCGAATAAATTTTGTGCCGTTATTACTTCATTTAGAGGATCTAAAGGGTTAAATTTATTTAAGCCCTATTTGGTTTTAGACACTGGAGATTTGTGTTTAATTTGATAGATTATTGTTTTTTCGTTTATTATTTGTTTTATTTGAGGTGACTGACTGCTAAAAATCTCGGCGTGACTCTTGTCTAGGGTCCGATTTCCGGGGAACGTCCCCTGATCAACAGTTTGGTACCCGATTCCTAAACGTCTCCGAAATGTCCCCGGAATTTCCTAATCCCTCACTAACTATTTAACTATTTTAAAAAGGTGAAGACTTTAATTTGGCAATTCAAGAAGGTACGTTTGCCTATCATACGGTTTTTCATAACCAAAGCTTTCGATCCATGGATTGTACAGGGTCTTCCAACGAGGACTGAACAGGGGCTCATTTTTGAGCTTCCTTGTATTTAAAGAAAAATCCAAAATAGCCAATCGATGTACTTTTTCCTGCAGAATTCAAAAATGAAACCAAAAATTTATTTGAACCAGAAACAAAAGAGTTACGCTATGGATAAGGTGTTTTTTTATACGATTTTTGGAACGAGTGATTTTTTTTTTGTCCGTTCTGATTAAAATATTTAATATTGTGACAGCTATTTTTATTAAATTTTAATGTTTTATCCAGTATAATTTAACTTTAACCTGTTTGAAACATACACTAGGTAATAAAGGTATAATCACCTTTGAATCCTTCAAAGTCAAAAAATATATCCGTCAATACTATTCTAAGGATAAAGAACCTATTTGAGGAAAATAAAACATTACATGACAGAAAAAGAAATCCAGAAAGGAATAGAAATCGAGACCGTGCCATTGTGAATTATTTTCGACTGAATCCAACCAAATCAATTTCGGACGCAGTTCGGGACGTTCAATACGGCGGGCGGCGGTGTAAGACGCAGAAGAGTTACCCAAGGAACTGTTCACAGGACTTTAAGAAATCATAAATTTAAGTCTTATCATATCCTTCCACTTCAGCATCTAACACCGGCACAAAAAGAACTTCGCTTCCAATTTGTTTCCCAAATTGTGATTCGGAAAGAAAACGAAGACCCTAATTTATTCAGAAATATCTTATGGACTGACGAAGCCACATTCACAACATTGGGGGTTTTCAATAGACATAATAATCATCACTGGGCCGTTGGAAATCCAAGAAAATTTCAGACAATTAAATTTCAAGGAAGGACTTCAATCCATGTTTGGTGTGGCATAAAAAATAATAGAATTTTGGGACCAATATTTTTTAACGGGACTTTAAATGGACAGAGATACTACGAGTTCTTAGAAAACAAAATTGAGAATTTTTGGAAGATTTACCATTGGAAGAATATCAAAATTTAATTTGGCAACATGATGGGGCCCCTCCGCATGCCGTGCGTGAGGTTACTCAATATTTAAACGGACGCCATGAAGAATGGATTGGTAGAAATGGAACCTATGCTTGGCCACCCAATAGTCCCGATTTGTCAATATTAGACACATTTCTTTGGGGCCATTTAAAGAACGTGGTATACAAGCAGCGAAACCACGATATTGAAGAGATCATGCAGAAAATTGTGAATGAAATAAATCGCCTTAACCAGGAAAATCACAGTATAACAGCAAGTTTGGAAAGGCTACAAAGAGGTTATCGCACATGTTTCGAGAACAACGGAGGTCACATTGAACAATTAAATTATTAATGTTTTTTTTTTTTTAATTAGTATAGAGTTGGATTTCTTTTTCTGTCATGTAATGTTTTATTTTCCTCAAATAGGTTCTTTATCCTTAGAATAGTATTGACGGATATATTTCTGTGAAAATTTGCAATAAATCTTCTCCTTGCTTCTCTTGCATTTTCTTGGCATTTGTAGAACAAGATAACAATCTGCAATCTCTCATCTAATGAATATTTCATTTCGGCAATATTATAGTAAATTTGTCAAATTTTTTGACTTTGAAGGATTCAAAGGTGATTATAGCTTTATTACCTAGTGTATGTTTCAAACAGGTTAATGTTAAATTATACTGGATAAAACATTAAAATTTAATAAAAATAGCTGCCACAATATTAAATATTTTAATCAGAACGGGCAAAAAAAAAATCACTCGTTCCAAAAATCGTATAAAAAAAGCTATGTTCCATTTAAAAAACACCTTATCCATAGCGTAACTCTTTTGTTTCTGGTTCAAATAAATTTTTGGTTTCATTTTTGAATTCTGCAGGAAAAAGTACATCGATTGGCTATTTTGGATTTTTCTTTAAATACAAGGAAGCTCAAAAATGAGCCCCTGTTCAGTCCTCGTTGGAAGACCCTGTACAAGTAGTTTACTGAAAACATTTTACAACAAAAAATTCACATGTTCCAGAACGAAGTGTGAAGCAATTGTAACAAATGTTTTTGCCCCTTGGGCCCATTCAAAGTTGGTTAATGCCTTAACCCTTGTTAATTTCGTATCTTTGTCAAGCGATACGTCCGATCACGGTGACATCAAATTATTACCAGTAATTAATTCTTTAATCCTGCTGAAAAAGAAGTAAAAACAAAACTTCTAGATTTTATTGAAGTATCGGGAGAAACGTCGCTTACTATTTCAACAGAAATCTTAAAAGTGATTGAAAATTTTAAACTAGAAAATAAAGTGGTTGCCTTATCAGCAGACAACACCAATTTTGGTGGACTTAAAAGAAAAGCGGGTGTTTACTAAATTGAAATTAAATTTGGGAATATCAATGTTAGGCTTACGCTGTGTGGCACATAATTGTCCACAATAGTGCGCATACAGCAATAAACTGTGTTCCGATAAATGTCGAGGGAATGATAACAAAAATATTTGGATATTTCCATATCAACATCGTCCGTGTAACAAAACTTAGAGAGTTCTGTGAATTTGTTGGTCAAGAATATACTAGAATTTTGGGATATCTGTCTGTAAGATGGCTGTCTTTAATGCCCGCGCTAAATAGAATTCTACAAATGTATGGCCCATTGAAATCGTTTTTCTTTTCTTATCTGAAGAACACTGCCCTGTAATACTAAAGACACTGTTTGATGATCCAGCAACGGAAATATGGTTACTGCTCATTCACGACACAATAAAAATGTGTGAGGTGGATCAGAGGAATTTTGTCGAATCTGCCCAAATTATGTTCGATCTTCGTCAGAAGCTACAAGCGCGAAAAGACGAACAATTTATTTCAGTCATGGTAAAACCATTGCTGACAAAACTTGAAGAACAAGGGCTTTTTAACTCGGTCATCATTTTTTAATATAGGCGATGCTGTATATTAGTCGACTATTTAAATTCGTGGTGTGAGTACTCTGATGATCTTGCTGGCTTTTAAAACAGATCCCACAAAGAGACGAGATAGAGAGATCAATTGACTTTATAAAAAATAGATGTAGCAATTTTCATATAGAAGAGGATAGCATGTTCGACGAAGTTACCTATTTGCGAGATTATCTTTCAAATAAGCAAGAAGAAAATGAAAATTTTTCTGTTGGTGAAAAATGGTGGAACGTCTTTGAGCATTTTAAAAACAACTCCATCCCATGTAGCAATTTAAAAAATATAGCTGAATTTATAATGTGTCTTCCTGGAACAAACGCTTCTGTGGAAAGAATTTTTTTAAACATGAATCTTATCTGGACAGATGAAAAATCAAGGATGAAAGTCGAAACCGTGAAAGCTGAGCTACAGGTCAAAACGAATTTAGGAATGTCCTGTAAGGATTTTAAAGATCATTTGGCAAAAAGTGAAAATATTTTAAAACGAATATATTCTTGTGAAAAATACACTCCACAGTTTTAGTTCTAGTATATCATATCATTAATAAAAGTTTATTATGTTAATTTCAAACTTTTATTTATTATCCTTCACCTAACCAGGAAATTTGACTAAAAGGCGCAAAAAACACCCAGTTATGACAAAATTTGAAATTTTTGCCTGCGGCGCATTTTTACCTCCAGCGCATATCATCTCTTTTGTCCCCGGAATAAATACTGGAAATCTAATCACCCTACTCTTGTCTTGATGCTAAACTTTGGGGAAGCTTGATGTAAGATATAAACAACTGGTATAGCATGGTATTCAGTTTAGGGGCTGTGCCTGCGACAGTGTAGGTGCTGCTTAACATAGTGGACGGTCCTCGGGTTTGGGATCCCACCAGTTAAGGAAGGAGTTCAAAAGGTTTGCAGAAAACATGAAACCCGGCTCCACAAAAGCACAAAACGAGGGAGAAACTGTGTCCTCGTTGCTCATTTTAACGCAAACATTTATCTCCATTTTCTACAAAATGTTTTGCTTCTATTATTAGAAAATGCCTCCACATTTTGGTTTGGACATGCGTCAGTATCTGGACCACCGACGGATCCCCGCCGATAGATTGGAAGAGAAGGTACCGTGGCGTGGCCTCCGCGTTCTCTCGATCTGAACCCCCTGGATTATTTTCCTTTGAGGTTATTTGAAATTTTTAGTCTACGAAACGCCTATTCGTAATGAGAAGCAATAATAATCCTCTGCCACCCCTTAAGGTGTGTCGGTATGTTTTTTGGGACACCTTATATCAATCGTTAGACTTATAGACTAGTTTTAATAGGTAAAACGATGATTTTTAACTACGACCCTGCTTTTTCCAATTGTTTATCGGAAAGCCATTAGAGAACATGTGAGACTCGCTAGATTAAGGCTAAGTGCATTTTAGAATTGGCTTCGCTTCTTCGTCAGTAAATAAAAGTCGAAATTAGGTCTCCACCTAGATAGTTTTCCGGAAAATTGTGTCAGGCGAAAAACAATCTAAAATTGAATTGTAAAATAAAAGAAAATTAAGTTAGGTTATACAATGGGGATTTATATGAAGTAAAGGACTTTAAAGGACATTATACGTGTAGTTGTCAGTTTAATACAGTTGTAAATTTCATTATTTGTGTAATGTGACTGGGGAAGTTGTTTATTTGCACACTAACCGATATCCTTTGACTTTATTGTGGTTTGCTACATCACCTTCCGTGGACGACGCAGCTACACTTTTTTGAAAAAGTGTTTCTTTGGATCGAATCTGCGACCACCGCCATAGTATTCCTCCACGCTCTCAACTACTGCGCGCGCCGTCTACTTTACCTTCACTAGCTAATGCATGTAAATTGCGCCCTATAATGAACTCACACCCCCACACCAACCACGTACTCTACAGTTGTATTTAAACTGAGTTTGATTAATCTCGAAATTCATCTAGCGACAGAGCTGGCAACAAATATTATGTACCATTTTGATGGCCTTTCTCTATTGTTTCCCAGAAGGAAGTGACAACAAAAGCCCATTGTCTTATTGTCTTTCCAACTTCCAAAAACATCCAGAATAATGCGACAAACAATACACGCGAGTTTAGGCGGAATGTTTTCATATACCGCTGCTTCAAGTCGCAAATAATAGACTCGAATTTGGTAGTATACATCCGAATAACAGAATTAGTTTATTAACTTTTTGTTTTTTGTTAGAATGTCATCTGTTATTATAAAATACATAATATGATATTAAGGACGGATTCCTAACTTTGATATGTTCTTTTTCCATAACAATTTTACACTGTGATGAAAACGCAATGTAACAATAGATATAAAGTCTGTTCAGAGATATAAGAAATTGACTTGACTTGCGGTCGTCAATTACCAAGAAACTTACATCCAAATTTTTGTTTCAATGGATGCTGATCCTCCAGTTCCAGATCCCTTCTGTCGGCATTAAAAAACAACTAATTTCAGGCACATTATTTGCTCGCCAACTCCACCTCTCCGACAACATTCAATAAGAGCGATATATTGAATACACACCAAGCTGGGATGATTGCATCGAACAACGTGTTAATATTTAAAGCCCATCAGTCGAAATTAAATGCCCTGCTTCGATTGTAAATGCAATGACGTAACTAATTCATATATCTCATTATATCTATCGCTATGGCGGCATGCATAAAACAGTATTTGTAAGCCAAATACTTGACAGGAAACTGTTTCATATGGGCAGTTACCAAAGTGATTTGAAAGAGTTGAAAATTTAATAGTTAGTTTTAAATGGAGAGTAAAAAATTGTTGGATCTATTTACAATAGGTAGGTAAAGCCTGTCCAGAGATATAAGAAAGTTACACTTTGCCTTTGAATGGGATTATCCAAGGGTGGCCATAAACAAACAATGAATGAATGAATAAA
Source organism: Polydrusus tereticollis (assembly GCA_963920685.1). Lineage (NCBI taxonomy): Eukaryota > Metazoa > Arthropoda > Insecta > Coleoptera > Curculionidae > Polydrusus > Polydrusus tereticollis. The sequence continues at coordinate 13,414,192 of OY987333.1, forward strand.
TGCAGGTAAATTATGGTCCGTACTTAAAAATGTCTTAAAGTAAACTGCAAATCCGGAAGACGTAATTTCATTATTAAAGTAATAGTTTGGTGATTTTAAACCGATTTTTACCTGATTCAAAATGAGAGGGTTAATCCCATAAAACAAATTATGTTCAAAAGACTGTATATATAGCCACTTTAGTTAGTTTTAAGCTTAGTAATTATTCTTACTTAGTGTGTAATGCAGCGTTTGTTTAATCGTGTGTGAGTCATGGAAAATATGTGCGAGACCTATGTATCTCAGGAGATAACCCCGTCGAAGAGCAGAAAACACTTTTCTGTGGAAACTAAGGAAGTTATAAACAATGTTACAGGCCACACGTTCACTTCCAAGAGGATATTGACTCTATTTTTACTGTTTAACTTGTAAATGTTTATTGTAATCCATAAAAACAGAGACACTCTGTCCTAACTCTTAAACGTATTGCAGGTTAGTCTGGCACGGTCCGTCTTTCGTCACCAAGACCTCTCTCATTTCTTATTCTTCAAGTGCCATCTCCGCGACGGAGGTGGACAATCATCATGGTCATCCTGACTTTGGAGGCTGCTGCTCTGAAGAGTTCACCCGAGGTGTATCCAAACCATTTCCTCAAGCTTCGCAGTCAGGTTATTCTTCTCCTTCCTACGTTTCTCTATCCACAGATCTTTCCCTGCACAATCAATTGCGGCACAGCATATTTCTCCCCTCGTGTGATATATCCAAGGTCCAAGGTATTGTCTCTATCGGATCCTAATGGTCTATATTATCTCCCTCTTCTTTTTCATTTTCTTTATGCCGTCAGCGTCTGTTACGTAATTAGTCCCCATGGAATTTTCAGAATTCTTCGGTAGACCCACATTCAATTTTCTTGTTAGTGCTTGCATCCAACGTCCAAGCTTCCGCGCCATAAAGAAGTGCAGAGAAGATGTAACATATCACCAACCTAACCCTCAAGTTCAATTGACTATTTTCAAACACGTGGCTTTGACAGATCGGCCAGATAGGAACTATCTATACCTGTGCTACCTGGACTTAAATACTTTTTCGTATTCCAACTGTATTCCTATTGTAATACTTATTTGAACTTCCTAGTGTGTGCTTCCAGTTTTTGTTTACATTCTAAATTTAAAATTTTAAAACATAGAAAGAAGTGAATATTTAAAACTCTTAAAAGTGCGATGATAAATGTAGATGCGATGCAAAATCTAAAATTATTGGTACATTGATCCCCATCTGCTTGGAGAGACTAATTTTGGAAATTTAAAGTCTTTGCCAGAAGTAGCAATGATGATAATTCATAATACGTTCCAGATTTATTATATTGTCGTTGTTGTATTGTATTTGTTGGGGAAACATGCATATGCATTTTAAGACTAATTAACATAATTCAAACTACTAATATTGCTTAATAATTAGACCAAAACCATAATCGCATTTCAGTGAAAAGTTAATAATGATCGGCAGCGCCGCATTTGGGTCATGTTCTACTGTTTTAAAGAAATAAATAAAACTCATCTTTTAACATATTATACAAACTTAACTGCAAATTTACGTCGCATTTAATAATCCTTTCGGTAAAATAATTCAATAGAAAACCTTAATAACAAAACAGCTTGTTTACGTTTTTATAGACCTTTAACTTGCGTTTAGCTGGTAATCAGTAGATGTATGACTACGCGGTTCGATTGAAGAAGCGGTGAAGATCAGTTTTCGGCAAGGCTTTTCCAATTATGAGAAAAGTGAGTTGTTCTGAGTTGCGGGATGAAGGGTGAGTAACGGGATGCGGTGTTGCTGATTGGTTCGCGTGGGAGGGGTAGTGAACGAAGCGAACAGTTCCACTTTAGTCAGTCTGTAGAGTTTAGAATTCTCTCCGTGGTATATACGTCTGCCGTGATTTAAATCGCCAGGTATTTTCGGGCCAGCAGCGCTTAGTGTTTTCAAAGAGCGAGTCGAGTTATAGGTTCTTTCCGTGGTGGAACGTTTTCTCCCCACAGATTATCTCGGGCTATCAGCGCCTAAGTAGTCATGAGTTTTCAACCTATCGCAGAAATTGTTGAAGTAAAAGTATAATAGTTTGTTGCGGGTTCCATGAATCCCCTTAAGTGTGATTAGTCAATGTGGCCATTGATTAGTTAATTGATAACAAGTCATGTGAAGAAGTAGTATGATTTAACAAATTATGTAAACACCTGACATTATCTGTTCCAATGGCATAGTTTGGTAAAATAAAGAAAAGCTTTTGTGAAGAAGAGTGTTTTTTTGAGAGTGAAAGTAGAAAAAAGAATCAGTAAATCACCAAAACCCAGGCTCGCACAGTATTGTATTTTGTAAGTGTTTTTTAATATTTCTGTGATGCTCAATATTCTTATATTTTGTGTTGCTTGTCATCACTAGCATATGTGATGCTTTGTCACCTTTATACAGTCATTTCTCTCTTTCAATTGAACGTTTTTAAAGTGCTTTTGCTAGTCTACTAAATAAACATTTTATACAATCTGCAAAATCTGGATAAATCAACCTATCCAGATCACCTGCATAATTGCTAACTTCTCCATAGCTTTAAAGACAGCATTCGATTTTCTTGTTTGATTTTACATGGATGTAGCATTAATGTTTCAAACATGCTGCCATGATGAGATATATGAATTAGTTACGTCATTGGGTTTAGAATCAGCGCGAGGAGTCCAATTTGGACTTGATGGGCTTTAAATAATATAGTGTTCGCCGAGTAGGTGATAATTAAATTGATTGTTTAACCAGATATAGAATTATGTGCAATTTTATTCTGATCAATGTTAAACCAACCAGATATTAAAAAATAAATAGTTTAATATCAGACGAGTCTAACGAATAAATTGATTCAATAAAAATATCGTCAGAATATCCCGATTTATAAATTGAATTTAGCGATCCAGACAGAACAGTTCAACTCGAAAGGCCGAATATTAAAAACCTAAATTTAAATTTGTACAATGCACGGATGAATGAGCTTCGTCAGAGTTTTACCTGTCGATATTAATTGCGTTTTTTATATTGTTCTACCTAGTGGCTTAGCAACCACCCTTCTCATATTTGAATGAAGGCGGTTTTTGGGCTAAAAACCGGAATTCTTTAGTAATATATTTGGGGAAACGACGAATTAATTATTACGAATTTTTAATGTTTTATACGAAGTATCCAAGATAAGGAGGATCTCGTTAATGGTAAGAGACACAACTTTGGTTAAATGGAAAAAAGATGACACTTAAAAAGTTTTGGTTAGTTTTTATAATTTTGACTTATTTTTAAAAAAATTCATTTTAAATTAAAATTTTTTCCGGCGCTAATATTAAAGTTATGGTGGGTTTACACACGCATGGATTATACCCTATTTCAAAAAGGTGTAGAGTAATAAAATGGGAAATTCCGTCCAGTTCGGCTCAATTTCGGTGTCGGCCATAGGCGCAGGTAAACTTTGTGCATTAAATCATTTATGATAACTAACCAAACATTTTAGAGAATTGAGAAGGTTTGCTAACCTTTCAGTCGTTCCATACGGGAGATTACCACGAGGACATGAATTCGAATGTTTTTGAGGACTATTTTGGTGAAATGATAAAATATCTTCCAGCTGATTCAGTAGTAGTTATGGATAACGCAAGCTATCATCAGAAAACAAGAAATTATCGACTGGTTAACCACCAAAAGTATTGAATTTAAAGATAATTTGATAAAGAAGGAACTATTAGATATAGCAAATTTACACACACATCGTTTTATGAAATATCCCGTGGAAGATATAGTAGAAAACATAGTGTAACTGTGCTGCGCACACCGCCATATCATTGCGAACTAAATCCTATAAAACTTATGGGCACAAGTGAAAGGATTTGTAGCAAGACACAACACGACATTCAAAATGAAAGACGTTAAGCTGGACTCAAGAGTAAAGGGAGGGGCTTCAATCTTCATGAACCAACGACGTCCAAGAACAGTTAGAAATCATCTTAGTGTGAAGTTAAGTTGAAAAAATGGGGCTGTTTCAAATAAGTTTTGATTATTTCGGAAAATTTAGTAATAAAATAGGTTAAAATAAAACACATTTTTTATTTATTTTATTCATTAAAATACAATACTGTAGAGGGATAAAACATATCTAATCCCATTTTGAAGTTTCTATACGACGAGACTTCATTTTACAAAAAGTATTAAGCACTGTTACTTTATTGATGTATCAATTTTAAATAAATGTTACTTATTAATTATTAGGTCATGGGGGGGGGGGCTATAGCGCCTGGACATCCTGTCTAGGTATTGGACCTTTCCGGAAATCTTGTATATTACACCTAATCAGTTTTAACAATGCGGAAAGGCTTTTAACTTTTTCCGTTTTGTTCTATAAAGTACTTAGTGTAAAAAAATTAATAAAGTGCTGAGCTTAAAACGTACCAACATAAATAATTCCCAAACTCATAACCTACAGTTTAAGAAGATGCATTGTTTAATATAGCGACTAATTTTCTAAAATTAATATACTACCCTATTTTGCAGTAAATATGTGAGTGGGCTGCACTAACCCAGCTAAATTTATGAAAATACCACAAGACGGACGCTTGTATTAAAACAATTATTTTTTACACAGACAGACGTTAAATTAAAAGGTAAAATATTTTTGAAATAACCCATTATTAAACATTTTCTGAAGGTTTTAAGTTTTATAATTTATTTTCATAACAAAAAGGCGCTTTGGAAAAAGAAAACATGAACGTAATATAAATTTTAATACGATATATACCGGTTGGTGCTTACACACAATTAAATTACTTCCAGTTTAATGCACATTTTAGTACGACTTCTATCATTACAATATGGATGCACTAAAAAACATCATCAAGTTGACTGTATTGATTAAAAATAAAGGTAGGGTCCCATGCATCCGATGGTACGATCATCCGAGGACGTTCTGATTGATCAGAATGTGAAAAAAAGCATTATAACCAATCAGTTCAATCATTAAGTTTTTTAAATTTTGTTGCGATTGCATAATATGGCATTGGGGTGACGCTTAAAATTTTAGTTTAGTGGCGTTCGGTTTTAAGGGGGTTTAAAAAAGTAATTTAAAGAACAATGGGCCTTTAATCATAATGCATTAAAGTATGACTCGCTGTCATACCTCCAATAATTAAGTAGGGGTAGGTGAGAACCTACATTATTAGAGACTGCTTATGATCCTACATAAACCATTATACATAAATTAAAACAAGAACAATACAGTATTTATCTATCTATATAAAACATTAAAAAAAAAAACACTGGCGTACTTTTTTGCGACAAAATGAAATCTTGTATCTGAGGGTTCGTAGTTCAAATTTTTACGTTGTGGGTAAGAACAAATTCTCAAAGCCCCCAAGTACAAGATTTCATTTTATCGCAGAAAACATAGTACCTACGTCACTGATTTTTAAAATGTTATGTGATAATATAATAAATATGTTAATATTAAATAGAATTAATTAGTTAAAGCATATCCAAGAATATTTTTAAAACGTTTGTTTCCAATATACTTAACTGTTTTTTATTCAATTTTGTATTTTTTCAATGAAATATTTTTTTAAACTTCTTGGTTAATAATCATTTAAATAAAAACATAAATATTAAAAAGTCTTTTGTCCTACGGACTTATTTATTTTAGGTTTTATGGAAATATTCATTTTTATAACGTATATTATGGTTTATTGTCTTTAAATTGTATAAGGTTTTTATTTTAAAAAATATATATTAAAATATTATAAATGTAAAATTGTCTAAGGTTCATCTATTTTGTTTCTGAATATCATTCTTTTGAAGGATAAAGATAATCATTATGAAATATAATTTTCAATCTTTTTTGTAATACTTCTAATTTTTTTAACCAAAGTTCCGTTACTTCCGTTTACTCCTCCCCAACCTAAAATTTCGTAATTTAGATAAGTTTTGACTAATGCATAATATAATATTTCTAGATGTTTTATATCCAGATATTTTTTAATGTTTTTAAAAATTGGTAATATACTTATTAATTATTTAATCAAATATTCTACTTAAAAATTCCATTTTGATTTACTGTCAAAAATTATTCCTAAATATTTTACATGATTACCTTTTAAAATTTGAATGTCATCGCTTATATTGATATTATTCATATTTTGTGGTACATTATTTAGGTTTAAAGTAAAAGAAAGATAATTTGTTTTATTAAAACTACTTAATTGTTAATAAATTATTATTAAACCAATTTTTCATAATTTTAAAATCTTTTTTAATGTTATTATTTAAATTGTCCCAATTTGTATCGCTAAATAAATAGCAGTATTTTATACTAAATAAATATAAATATTAAAAAATTATGGTCCTCAAATTGTCCCTTGAGGAAAACCATATTTAAATACTTTTGAATAGCTTTCTTCTTTATCTATTTTAACATAAGTTGGTCTATCTTTAAGATAGTCTTTAATTAATTCTAATTGCTTTCCTTTAAATCCAATATCTTCAATTTTTTTTTAATAGCAAATTATGGATAACGTATCAAAGGCTTTTGCTAAATCCAGAAAAATACAAATACAAGGTGTTTTATTATCTATTATATATTTGTTCTGTTAAATAGCAAATAGCATCTTGCGTCGATATATTTTCTTGAAACCCAAATTGTTTTTTAGGAATAAAATGTAATTATCAATTCCTATTTTTAAAACTGTTCTAAAAACTTTCGTTAATGAAGATATTAATGTTATAGGCCTATAATTACTAATTTTACTTGAATGTCCATTTTTAAAAATAGGTTTAATTACGCCAATTTTGAAAGCTTCTGAATATATACTTGTTTTAAACGCAGTTTTGTTTTTATTGTTGATATCGACTGTTCAGCTATTTAACCAGTCACTAAAAGTCGAAAAGGAACACTTAACATGTCCAAGAGCAAAAAAATCTATACTTCTTAATACTCAAATATAAATCACGTATTTCAAAAAGTTTTTCAAGCACTCTAATCTTAACCCAGAGAAGTGATCGAGAAAGCTGTCATCGTAATCCAACCTTTTTTGTGGTCACACAAAACTGGCGTAGTATGTTAAGCCTATAAATGGTTAAGGGCTCTTTTTTATTGTTCAATCGTGTTTGGGCTGGCAAATAAAATCGAGTTGGGTTTCGTTTTCAGTTAAAATGTGCAAAAACATATTTTTTGTAATTCAGTTATTTTTCACATTGATTTCCATGGTTAAAAGTGGCTAATTTTAGCACTAGTGCTAAAATGAGTTTAATCATATATAAACACACAGTCTTTACTTTGCATCACTTAAGGAAATTCGTCAAAGTCGTTTCGATCTGATACTGATCGATACTGAGTTTATTCGATTCCCTCGTCATTTTTGAACAAATTCCACTAAAAAAAGTGGAAAGTTTCTCCCTAATATTACAGATATATCAGTTTTTATGCCACAAAAACCAAAAAGTCACGCCTTTTCAGAATCAACTTCAAAATGAAACAAAACAGATCATTTACAGTAACTGCTTGTTAAAATTTATTTGGTAAAACAGAACCCTGGTTATCCGATTTTTACCATTTTATATTTTGGTATACAAATTGCGAATAGATAGGTTTATACAGGGTGTCTCATTAATATTGCGAAAAAGTTCAGGACGAGTTTTCCTGCTTAAAAATATGAAAACAAGTTCCTGTAAACCTATGTCCTGAAATGCTTCGTTTCGGAGATACAGGGTGGATTTTTGTTTCTGTCAACATACTCATTTTACATGTCATAAGCAAGGGATACTTTTGTTGGTTGGACAGTGACGGCTGGTGCATAAGCGCTGCAGTGCTGCAGAGCTCCCAAAAAAATGAAGAACAATAATAATAATAATTACATAATCTATAAAAAATATTTCATTCCAATTGTATTAATTCTTGCTCGGATTGTTTTGCCAGCTCTAGACTCGTGTGTGTGGCGGACTGTATATACCGCGGCGATCGCCAAGGTAAAATCGACCAATGAAATATCGTACCGACACTACCCTGTCGCTGAATTATTTTTGATCTGGGCAACACGATCGGACTCGGTGAGCTCCTTCGAACACCCGCTTCCCCAGTAACGGTCTAAAATAAAGTCGCGACTTAACTGAAGAGTTCGCTGCATTTAGTTCAGCGCAGTGCGGTTCGCGGGATACGGTAGAAAATAGTATCAAACGAATTTTTACGCGACTGTTTAGTATACGGCGAGTTCAACTTAAAAACAATAATAATTGAGTGCGGGGGTGGTTTTTGTATTACTGTGACAAATATTAACTGTGTAGTGTACTATGGAAGTGGTATTCAATTTAATTAATGTGAAGAGATTTTTTTAATATTCATACGAAGAAAAGATAGAATTAAAAGCAAAAGGTAGACCATTACCAGATATTATTATTGAAAATTCTAGTATAAGTAGAGGAAAAAGCTATACACGTAAATTTAATAGACATTTATTTAAAAAGTTAATGGATTTGTGGATGTTAGAACAAAAATGCTTTATACTGTTTTTCCTGCTTACTTTTTGGTGGCGATAATGCTTGGACGGAAATAGGGGTCACCGATCTAGAGCACTTGAGTTTGAAGATAAAACGACACGAAAACTCTAAAAGCCATCTTCATAATTGTATGGAATTTGCGTTACTGGGGTCAACTAATATTATGGCTCAATTAGATTCCGCTTATTGGATAAATGTACAGAGACATAATGAAAATGTGTCAATATGTATGTTCCTTTTATCCATATTTTAATGACAAAGTGATTACAAGATTTGCGAACCGAAAAGAACGTAGGATAGACTTGATTTATAAAAATTAGGTAAGTTTAGTATTTTTTTAAAAAATATGTTAGTATTTTTATCTAGGTATTATTAATTTTCCTGGCGTGGCACCCAAAAATGTTTGAGACACAAAATGTACTTTAAATCTGGCAGCAATATCAGAGACCCACTGAAACTTACGTATGAAAAACAATTAGTTGTGGAAAAGCGTTGTCGCCCTATGTCCGATTTAAATATTAAAACTGCGGGTAAAAGTCGTGGCAAAATTTATAATTTAAAATTTTTATAAATGGACGTGGTCCAAAAAAAATTTTTTTTTCCCTGTCGCGTTATTTTTTTTTTATCTATGCAGCACACCTACACGAGTCGCCACTGTGTTTGAAGCTAAGTTAAACCTTCCATATACAAAAAAAACAACACTTTATTTAAACTCAAATCGTTACGGCAACATTAACATATTATGAAAGAAGCCATTCTAACATAACGAAAACAAAACTAGTCATTCCAATAATTAAATACAGTAATATTAAAACATAAAAAAACATATTCAAAACTTCCTTGGTCCACCAGGCACTCTTTGGTGATACTGCGGATATTCCAGTGGTCTCGCAGAGTTAAAACGAGACGGATGCATCAACTCTCCACCAACCGAAGGATATGCACTTAGACCTGGAGTTGGACTATTGTACCTATAGGTTCCTTTATACGAAGAATTCCACGAAGCTGATCTTGGTGTAGCACCTTGTGAGGTTGTCTGCTGGTAGTGCGCTACATGAGCTTTATTACCCCCTAAAAAGTCTTGTAAAAATCATTCGGGTTATAACTAAGGTGGGAGGCAATTATTACCACTTGGACCTGAAGAATAGCTTGAGGGATACTCCATTCTTGTTTTCTTGTTCGCTTTATAAGGGCTCCTCTCGCGACTTCTCCTCGGGGGAGGGGACCGCTTAGTAATTTTTGGAGCCGACGGGGCGATACACTCACGAACTTGAACGGCTTCGTACCCCCTTTGCTTTGACGGAGACATGTGCATTATCCTTGAACTAAAATATTTAGTTTGACAAAACTGTAAAAAATGAATTTGTTAAATTTGTTAGGAACACCACAAATATACCGTTGATTATTATCCAGGCTACTGCTCGGACCGACCCTGCGTACAGGACTTCTTCTTATGGGAGATCTACTTCGGGGTCTCGTTCTCATTTCGTCCACTTTCGATTGTAAATATTCCCTCAACTTTTTGCATTCCTCTAATTCTTTGTTTAGGGTCCTCTTGTCATCATCGAACCTAGGAATTAAAGGAGTTGAATGGTGTGCTTGAACCACAACAGTTCCCTAACCAAATCTGAATCAATAAACTTATGTTGCTCTGGATAATTCCGCCCTAGCAATGAAGCAAACTTTAATTTGTCACAAAAAAAAGACATCAATAGGTATCCTCTGTCAGTTGGATAACGCATCGTGAAGGATGATCTTTTGTTGGAACAAACTAGGACGTTTCTGGCCAATAACCGAATAGTATTTAATTAATGTATTACCGTAGGAATCTGAAAATTGTGTATGTTTTTTTATAAGACGGATAACCTTTAACATACTCTAATATTGTTGTTGGATTTTAGAGCTAGCCTATCTTAATCACATCCATAATTCCTAACTTCTCCAATCGCTTCAAAGACATCACTGAATCCTGAACACCATTTGGTTTTCTTGTTTGCCTTGGCATGGATGTACCAAAACGATATTGCTTCAAACATGCTGCTATGATGAGATTCTTGATCGTCATTGGGTCTAGGTTAGATTGGGCTTTAAATATTAAGGTGTTCGCCTAGTACGTGAGTACGAATAAAAGGGAATCAGATGGAGCCAAATCTGGACTGTAAGGCGGGTGGTCCAGCTTTAAGACTTTATACTCGCAGAGGATGGATGCTTGGTAAAGTCGTGAAGGAAGTTAGTTCGGTGCTTTGGTTGCAAAACACTATAATTGTAAATGAGTTGAAATTAACTTTGACAAACAAGTACAAGGTTGCCACTATTGAACGTTACTAGGCAGCGCAGATTCGTTTCTTGTATTATGGCTAGGTAGAACTACGCCTCGTACCTTATCTGCTCCAGTTTCCTCTTCTTCTCCACTTGCTCCCGTTCCTGGCTGATCTTCCTTCTCTCCGTTTTAATTTGAGACTCCAACTTGGACACTTCACTTAACAATTCCAACTTTCTAGAACGTTCAAACTCCAATCGACTGTTCGAGTCTCTGAGCCGTTTTTTCGTCATGCGCAGATCACTATTGGCAGTGTTCACTTCTCTTTTCAAATTTTGTATCATCACGTCCCTCCTGTCAGCTTTAGTTTCATCAAGTTGAAGTTTTCTGTCCGGGCTAGTTTCGGTTATCTGACTATGTGGCTTCTTTTCAACAGTTTTATCATCGGAATCTAAAAAATCAGGCTTTTCTACATCCTATAACCGCAACGAAGCTTCTGGTAAGAAAAACACTATGGAGGACATTTACTTAATGTTAATTTAAAAGAAATTACCTTGGCTATTCTTCTTGCTACTAGCGTTCTCATCTTCCTGTTTATCTTCCTTGATCTTCTCTTCGTCGTTGACATTTAACTGTCTTTGCCTATCTCTTCCACGCCTAACCTGGTCCCCAACACTGCCCCTTCCAGCTTTTAAATCGGGTCTCGTAATAGACACCGAAATGATCTTTCCAGCCAAATTAAACCCATTGAGAGCTTTCACAGATTTTTGCACCATTTCGGCCGTTTCCAGAGAGATGTACCCGAAAAAGCTCTTCCCGTTGGTCACTATTTTGGCGCTCTCAACTTTGAAGGTTTCGGAGAACAGCTTTTTTAATTCGGACGCCTTCGTACATCTGGATATGTTTGATACCCATACGTTCTTGGACGCATCTTTTTTAGTTCTCTTAGGTTTCGCTACAGTCTATGTGAATAAATGAAAAAAAAAACAACTCCAGTATAATTAGAACAGTGTTTCCTCACAAGCCGATACATATTTATTTTACCCTCGGTTGGAAAAAAAGGGCAGCAGGCCTAAGAAACTAAGAAACGCTATAAGAACAAAGATCAGTGTCACGTAAAAGATAGAAAATATAGGGTGTCCCCGGGGCTGGGGCAAATATGTATATATGAACTTAAACGATGTAATTTTCATAGTAAAGGGTATCCCAAAATGAACGCACATTTTTATTTTATTTATTTCTTGAAATATGTCAAAACTTTACTGGGATTAGAAAGAATACATATCACGATTAAGTGTGAAACACAATATCCGACAAATGTCCACCACGGCTTTGCTGGCAGGCCCTTGCCCTTTTCGACGAAATTATTGATAACATTTCCACATATTTGTGGATGAATTTCATCAATGACGCGTCGAATTTCGTTCTTTAAGTCAGGAATTGCGGCTGGTTTATTGGCATAAACACGAGATTTAAGAAAACCCCAGAAAAAGAAGTCGCACAGTGTTATATCGCAGGATCGTGGTGGCCAATTCTGATCACCATTGCGAGATATGACACGACCAGGAAATTTCAGTCGTAACGAGTCCATTGTTTCACGCGCAGTGTGACAGGTCGCTCCGTCCTGTTGAAACCATAAGTTTTCCACATTAATTCGGTCTAATTCAGCCCACAAAAACTCTTCTAACATTGCACGATAACGTCCGCCATTCACTGTTAGTGCAGTTCCAGCCTCGTCTTCAAAGAAGTATGGCCCAATTATTTCGCCGAAACAAAAACCGCACCAAACGGTGACTCGTAGAGGATGCATTGGTTTTTCGAGATTAACACGAGGATTCTCTCCCCCCCCCTCCCCCCCAAATTCGACAATTCTGTTTATTGACGTATCCATTTAATTGAAAATGTGCCTCATCACTAAACAGGATTTTCTTCGAAAGACCTCCGTCATTTGCCTCGTTTTCCAGAATCTAATTAACAAATTCACGGCGCAACCCATGATCTGCTGGCTTCAATTCTTGGGTTAATTGGATTTTATAGGCACGCAAATGCAAATATTTTGTAAGAATTCGCTGCATACTGCTTTTGGTAATGTTCACTTGCTGTGACCGACGGCGAATCGACGTGCCTGGATTCTCACCGACACTGCTGCAATATTTTCAATAGATCGAGCAGTACGCGACCGCCCTTGTTGATTTTATGTTTCCAACTGAACCACTTTACTCAAATTTCTTGATCAATCTTTGCACTGTCGTATGTCTTGGTGCTTTATTTCTTCCGAATACGGCTCGCACTATACGAACTGTTTCCGCATAACATTCTACACGTTTATAATACGTTTTCACGATAACAACGCGCTGTTCTACCTTGTAGCGTTCCATGGCTATTAATTGCAATAAATTACATGACAGCTATCAAATTTTTAGAAGCCTACTATGACAAAAACGAAAATGCCACGATATTTAAAATGTGCGTACATTTTGGGACACCCTTTATATACCAAAATCCATGACATTACCCACACATTATGGGACAACTAGTATAGATTGTTCAAAATTATTGTGCATGCCCTACAGCTGAGGAACTGGGTTAAAAATGTATTTTAAAAATCAGACACCAAAAATATCATAATTAGTTAATAACTGATTTAAAGCTTTTTAGGAAAATTGATAAATAGTAAAAGTAGTTTAAAATGATTTTGGCTCTACAGATGTATTATATTATTGCCATTATACTTTATATCATAATTTGAGTGAAGTTTAGTGACATTTCATTTTTCAACTAATGCTATTACTGTTTGACTTGTGTATTAACTACATCATGTATATGACATCAATAAATGATTTGATTTTAAGGAAATGCAAGTTGGCCTTATTCCGACTATTTGAGCAGCCCTGTATAAATATTATATGTAGGTAACAATATTTTGGCAGAAATTTTGCAGTACTGTATTTCAATTTTAGCAATAGGATAATTGCCATCAAAGTTATTAAACTTTAAAAACGGACGATTTAAATGGAGCACCATGTATACAGGGTGGGACAACAAGGTGTTGGCCTTCGATAGCGCCTAAACTATAAAAGATTTATAAAAAAGTGTTATATAAAAGTTATAGGAAGTATACAGGGTGTTATTTAATAAGTGTCCGATATTTTACAGGACGATTCCTCAGTTATTTATAAAGTGAAAAGTTCATACAATCATGGGTTCCGCAAGCCCTTCATTTTTGAGATACAGGGTGTAACAATTTTTAACAGGAACAAAAAATATATACGCCACTGCCGTTTTCTCTTTTGATAACACTGTTATGTAGGCAATTTATTGACTAAAAATCCCCAGATAACAGTTTTCGTCCAAATATAGACATTATTTCAAAAATTGTTTACGAAAAACAAAAATAAAAATAAATTTTTAACACCCTGTATCTCAAGAATGAAGGGCTTGCGGACCCATTCTTATATAAACTTTTCACCTTATAAATAACTGAGGAATCGTCCTGTAAAATATTGGACACTTATTAAATAACACCCTGTATAACTACATAAACTTTTTTTTAATAAAACACCCTATATATTTTTTGCCTGTCTGATTCCGCTAGAAAAATGCTCTACAGTCATATTTACTTTTATGAATTTGATGGCGCCGCTGTCAAGTAATTAATTATTTTCTCGTATATTAAACATTTTATTGAATTAAAAAACTTATTGTATGTCCATAAAATCAATAGAATTAAATAAAATGTTTACCATAAGTGTATATCACTAGATTTTCTATTTATTATAGATAATAATTATTATTTATTCTCGAAAACCAAGTAAGATACGAATAAATATCAACAGACAAAAAAGTTGTATTTTTAGCTGCTTAATCCGAAAACAATTCAACTAAATTTTTAAACAAGTCAGAGGCGTACATTTTTCTTGTCAATATTATTCGTGAGACTGCCCCCGGGACGCCACTGGAATTCTAGCTAGCTTAGCGTCTTATCACAACGAACAACACTGCCAAATTTCATTAAAATCGGCAAAAGAATCTTTGAGATAATAATAAAAAACCGATTTTTTTTATATGAACTTTTCTACTTGAATTTGGTTCAGGAATCCGTCCTTAGAATTGCGGCCTATCATTAAGTAACACCCGGTATAACACTTTTTATAAATCTCTTATAGTTTAGGCGCTATCGAAGGCGAACACCATGTTGACACACCCTGTATGTAAAAATATAAATACAATGACAAAGGATGAAAAAAGCACACAAAGGCCAACCGCATAAAAATTATAACTGGATTTTACCACAGGTTTCGCAGCTTCTGTAGCCGCTTCCTCGTCGGTGTTAGCACACAGTTCGCCTTCTTCTTTTAATAAAACCACAGCCACATCTTCAGGTCTCTTTTGCAAGACATCATCAGCGGTGCTGGTGCTTACTTCCGGTGCTTGTTCTGTATTTTCCGTTTTTGGAGGCTTGTCTAAATCTACGTCCTTTTTCGTGTCGGCATGGTCATCTTGTGTACCTTTGGTATACTCCGAAACCATGATGTTGAAAAGAGTTTCTATATAACCTGACGGAAAAACAAACGTGAAAATTACCGAAAAACACTGCATGAAAAATTTCACCCGGCACTGTATAACCTTTCCTGCTTTTCTCGCTGGCCTTATATCAATTTCGCTTAAAACTTTGCTGATGTTCGACAATCTCGCATAATCTTAGATGTTTGGTAAATTTTGAAAGGGAGAGCCGACTCACTAAGGGGGCAGATACGCTCTATAGGCGTTATTATGGGTATAAACGACGTATTGATATTCAAATTGTGGTTGTGTATAAAAGTTAAGAGATACTTTGGCATGTGTATAGTCTCGGGAAAGATATTCATAACCTTATACAGCATCTAGACGAAGGAAAATAAAAAATTGCTTTTGAAATTACAATGTATAGAAAGACAGGTCTGTATTAATATTTTTTTGGCCACATCAGCATCCTGTTCCTTACTTAACCACCCAAGGAACCAAATACCAGTCACATAACACCAGAAATAAATATGTCCTAACATTTAACCAAGTACTACTAATTACTATTCAAACTCGCAAATAGCTAAAAATCTAATCAATGTCAAATTATATACCTGAGAGCCCTCAGATGTGCATTAAACAATTTAACAATTTTGAATTATTTTAATTTGTTTATACAATGTCTCCACGGATGGAGTATTTATTAAAGTATTCGATTGTCTATTATAGTATGTATTTTGTTGCGAAAATTTGGGTTTCCTTCAGAAAACAGTAAGAATTTGGGTTTAGTTATTGGCTACAGTACAGCTACGGTTAATTAGGCAAAAAAGTGTTCTCAACATAATTCAATGTTAAAACGTCAATCTTTAGAGCTTGTAAAAAGGCATATTCTTTGACAAGCTTTGCCGCTAGTAAAGTAAGCTCACCGCAGTACACAAAGCGGGAAAATTAACCATTGGTCCTGAGAAAACATGGCGGAACAATAAGTACCCAATTAGAAGACAACGCGCGAAATATGTTACCTTGTGATTGATCAGTCTGACAGCGGGGCGTGATTTTCTGGCGACAGAGCAAGCTGTCAGTTCCTCGACAGACACTGCGGATTAAACCTTTGAAAGGTGAATACGTACGTCAAAATTAACGTGTGTTATCGTCCGTCGGATATGACAATTATTGCATTCGCTTACAAAAAGCACCAAGTAAATAAATAGTAATGTTATAAGTTAGTAATTAATCATGTATTAAAGAGTTATCTTGCAAACAAGTGCCGAATTGGATGAATAAACGCCAAATTAAATGTGATCTAACTGTCTAATTCACTTAGCCAAGTATAAAAAACCAACCAGTGAAATAACCTAAACCCGATGAATATACAAAGCCTCATAGTTTAATGTTGGGAGTTAAAAACAACTTGATCCCCACAATCTTACTTTTCGAGATTTAAAGCAAACATGATTTTTTAAATGGGACACCCTGTATGGTTGTCTCTTATTTGATTGGGTTATTTTTAGGCTTTTCAAAAATATACAGTGTGTCCGCTTAAGTTCTGTACATATGGGAAACTTTTTTAATATTAATTTTACGAAGAAAAGTTACTCTTTATAAAAAGTTCTGCTTACTGAAAAAATAAAATTAGACTATTCAAACTTGAGATAGTATGTATAGGATGATCAAAAAGTAAAACAATCAAAATTGACCTACGAGAAAAGTACTCTTAGTACTTTAGAGCAAAATGGAATAGGCAAATGTTGATTGGCATTAAAAATTATATCTGTTTCTACTCTTAGTAGACTATTATTGAAAATAAACTTAAAAATTTAAATACTAATGGCATGTCCATTATTTTGCCACCATTTCCCACCTGAATTTGAATTTTAACTGTCTATGTTATTTGTCTGAAACATTAGTTTAAATATTTAATTAGATAAATATGCCGTTGAAATTGAGAAAAAGGATAAAATTGAAATAATTTTAATTGTTGGTGAAAATTACAAAACGTATCGGGAAACTGCCGAAATTTTTAACTGCAGATATCCTGATAAAACGATTTCTTTTACAACAGTAGGGAACATAGTGACTAAATTCAAGATCTTTGGAAGTGTGGAAAATAACTACAATAAGAAACGTAGACCAAGGGTTGCAAATAATAAAACTGTGAACCAAGTAATGTTGTCTGTTGTAGAAGATCCTAAAAAATCATTGCGAAAAAGGTCAACAACATTACCAAATGATGTAGGGAAGACTACGATTTCAAAAATATTAAACGAAAACGAATTTCGGCCTTACAAACCAAAATTTATACATACCTTGAAGCCAGGTGATTTTGAGCGACGCTTAGAATTTTGTTTTTTAATACAAGGAGAGTTAGAAGATAACCCTTTCATGACAAAAGATATAATTTTTACCGACGAAGCAACCTTTACCTCGAACGGGACTGTAAGTGCACAAAATTGTCGTTGGTGGAGTGACGTTAATCCAAATTTCACTATACAGACACGTGATCAGTACTCATTTAAAACAAATGTGTGGTGCGAAATTTACAAAAATAGAATAATAGGACCTTTTTTTTTCGACAAAATTTAAATGGTGAACGTCACTTGCATTTTTTAAATAATTATTTGTTTAATTTTATTCATGGACTTCACATCCGACTACGGATATGGTACCAACAACATGGTGCATCATGCAACAGTACGAGGAATGTAAAACAATACTTAAATACCCTTTTTAATGGAAGAGTTATCGATAGATATTCTGACCTTTTTTGGCCCGCTAGGTCTCCGGACTTGAGCCCCCTCGATTATTTCCTGTGGGGCTACCTAAAACAGAATGTATACCTACAAAGGCCATTTCAAAATGTTGACCATTTAGAGAGGGTAATCAGAGAGACCATTACAAGTATAACTCCTGCCATGATTAGAAATGTTTTAAGAGAATTTTCTGCAAGAACGGCTAAATGTCTTAAAATGGAGGGAGGATATGTCGAGGCAAATGTACAGTGAGGGAAAGTTAATGAATATTTTTATTTAAATTCATATTTTCATTTATTTTTTATTTATTTATTTATTTATTTCACTTTGGGATACAAACAGAATAGCATTCCACAATAGTATCCACTTAGTACTAGAGTCTTAGTAAACAATCCGTTAAGTAACTAGAATACAAAAAATTAGTAAAAAAAAAACATGTTAATCCTACGGAGATAACAGAAAATGAAAATAAACTTATTTTTATTACACTTAATCACTAACATCACTAACACCAACCATTATGTTACAATTCGAGGCTCATAAAAAAACGCCTCATTTTCCTCTTAAACAATGGTAAGGACATACTATACAGATCTATCAAATCCGGATTATAATGGTTAAAATTTCGCAAAATCCGACAAAATGGAGAATTATAACCCAAGTTCGTCCTTCTATACGGAACTACAAAAATATTTTGATCCCTAAAACGCCTGGTAGGTACATAAAATTTAATTTTTGCTAATAATTCCGGAGCATCAATAAGATTGTTTAACACTTTAAATAAAATCACAAAATCTGACATTTTTCTTCTAATCTGCAATGGCAACAAGCCGTAACGCGATCTTATTTCTGAATAGTCGTGATTAACAACTGGAATGTTAAATTTAAAAGATAAAAATCTCATAAACTTTTTTTGGACCCTTTCGATCCTATCAACATAGACATTATAACCTGGGGACCACACAGGAGCAGCAAACTGAAGTCTGCTATATATAAAGGCATAATACAAGGCTAAAAGTTTTCATGTTTATCATTATAATTGTATTTTCCCAAAATTAATTATCATGTTTCTATCAATTATTTAAATGCGTCATAAAATTACTACAAAACAGGGATAAAGAATCAAATGTTACGTTTTGAATAAAAATAATTGATAAGTGTTTATTAGCTTGAATTGCATAATAAATACAATTATTATTAATTATAAATCATTTCAAAAAATGATATTTTTTAAAATGTCAAATTTATTTTCAATAATAGTCTACTAAGAGTAGAAACAGATATAATTTTTAATGCCAATCAACATTTTCTTATTCCATTTTGCTCTAAAATTAAAATTAAGGGTACTTTTCTCGTAGGTCAGTTTTGATTTTTTTACTTTTTGATCATCCTGTACATACATTTTGCTCTAAAATTAAAATTAAGGGTACTTTTCTCGTAGGTCAAGTTTTGATTTTTTTACTTTTTGATCATCCTGTACATACTATCTCAAGTTTAAGTAGTCTAATATTATTTTTTCAGAAGCAGAACTTTTTATAAACAGTCACTTTTTTTTTCGTAAAATTAATATTAAAAAAGTTTCCCATATGTACAGAACTTAAGCGGACACACTGTATAGGAGTTTTTACTTTTTTCCAAAAGATCGTTAATTTGTAGTAAATGAAAGATGGGCGACATATTGTCACTTCGTTATTAGTGAATAATTTCTCTGGGTTTGACCTGTTAAATAAATGAATAACTGAACTGAGGAATCAATATTGTAAAACGCTATTAAAATCGATCCGATCGCTATGCAATTAATTTCATAAAAATATTTTTATACAGAAAATCAGAGGAAAATAAAACAGCAGAAACACGATAGAAATTTCTGTACACAGCACGAAAACCGAAAACAGTCGGTAGCAGAAAGATGTCAAGATGAATTATAGAAGAAAGGAGAATTGAATTGCGTCCCTCTGAATTTATAAGTACGGAATGCGATAAAAGGATCAGGACAGTCGGGAGATTTGATGAAAAATAATAAATTTTCGTAAATAAATAGACACGGGCATATTTCATTTTTTGAGCGGGCTCGGATTATGTCTCATTGAAATATTTGAATTATGTTTTTTGAACGTAGTTTAAGGGTTATTCCATTTATTTCGTTACCAAATAATAATATAAATAGCAATGTAAAGGGTGAGGATTTTAAAGTGTTGCAATACAAAATTCAAAAAACGACTGGAAACATTGTATGCAAATTTTAGGACGCCAATAATGGGGAGGTTGGAAGACAAATTATAAAACATTAAGTGCAATTATAGGGCAATCATACATTGAAATAGACATGGTACCCATTCTGGGGGAATGTAGAAGGAAGTACCGAGAAGAAATCTATTCATTTCATCTGTTCATCCCCAGACGCGTTTTGCTGTATAACAGCTCGACAGTAGAGCTATAGAATCCGACGAAAGAAAGCAACACTAAAGAGTCTACTGGACCCTGAAAGATGGATTAATAACGGCAGATGTAGCCTTAAAGCGACATCTCGTGGCAATCAAATGCATCACCTGGCCCGTCTAACAAGAATCAGACAGAAACGGAAAAGCAAACTCCTGCCGAGACCTTATTCTTCACCCGAAAAACGTACGAAAAGTGATGCGTATAATATTTAGTAATTTACTTTAATCACTACTTCTATCGGTAAATTAACGTACGAAAATCGGTGAGATCAACAAGTCAGAATTTAGGTATGTGAGCGCTTGTCACCTGACTTCCTAACGTTATTTTACTGTTTAAAAAGAGAGTAATTCGAAAACAGCAATTAAATTTTTCTCATTTATTTTATAAAGAATGGAGGGCCTATTACATATTAACCTGATTAATGATTTAGAGGATGCAGAAGCGGAAAATGATGACTTTCATATGAGAATCCATGGTGCTGAGAAAAGTGATGCACTGGAGGAATTATCGGATCGTGAGTTCATCAGAATGTTTAGACTGAACAAATTTGTATTTAGGCAATTGGTGCAAATTTTAACACTATACTTGTCTCCTTTAAAAATTCTAAAAGCATTTGCTTCTGCTTGCCATTAACTTGGGGGCATTTTTAAACAAAATAAAATTTAAATAAAGTTTTATAGGTTAGAAGTTAGGATTTGTCGACTTGTGCCACCGAATAAGAACAATAAGTACATATAGGGGGAAATACCAGAAATTTACAGTGTTGCTACATCTTTTCACTCGCGCCAAATGATCTAAAAGCGAAGGAGACTGAAGAATGCCAGTCAAGCGTACCGTTCGTTTTTTGTGGACGCTCGTCACACGAAACTTTTTCAGCACAGTGATTTAAATCATGATTTTAATCGTGATTTTAATCAATTGATTTTAATCATCTCAACCCATGGGTCATGTTGTCGGTGATTATATGAATTTATCGTGCAATTACGTATAGCCTGGATAACGTCCATGTGCTCTACGTGCCGACTAGCCCACCTAAATTATTAAGTATCCTTGATTCAACCGTGGACAACCCGGTAACTGCGAACCACGACGGGTTATGCCATTACGCTCCACCCATCAGTAAATTTTCTCGCATAATCTCGGTTTCCAGTAAATTTTCATTTATGTTCCCGTCAGTATTAAATTTAACACAGTTCGTCGTGTCGCAGACTTCTCGTGAATGCGAATCGCGTTCGCTATGTTATTCACCCTCGTAAACCGACAATAATACCGGGACTTTGGGGAAGTATTGTCATATATTGTCATCTTTATGACGTCGTATTATTAAATTAAAATGGGGCAGGCGAAGCTGCGAAGTTGTGAACTCGTGAATCGGGAAAGTTTAGGGGTCGTGCGGAGTAATGGAACACGGTTTCATTGTGTTTGCCATGGAATTTTGGTGAGGCTTATATTATGCAATACGTCCAGGTTCTGTATCGCCATTCAACATTTAACTGGTATAGAGAATAGGGCTTGATACCTTCCCGATACGACATATGTCGTTCAAAGTGCGTGTTCGACTTAAGAAATTACTACCTATAGCTCGACACATTTATCTGTAGCTACCGAAAGAATGCAAACAGAAAACGTTCCACGGGTACTTAATTATAATGTAATGTTTATTAGCAAGGAAACCTTGAACTTAAATGTATATATTGAAATTAAATAATAATATATTTAGAAAAATTATTTTCAAATAAAAATAAAATCCTTTATTGTCCTAAGAATATCTATCTTGTTGACAAAGGTATAATATACAAGGGTAACGAGGTGATAACAAACAGAACACAAAAGTACAATAACATTAAATGAAATGAGACATGGTTAAATCGTTAAAGTCAAAACAACATAAAATTAATAAATATATTACAAAACAAGTAGTTTTATGTAGGCTGGATCGTGGAATTGGTAAGTTAGGAGAAATGAGTGAAGTGCGTTATAATGGGTGGGGATAGACAGCTCACTTTGATATTTTTTAAACATTAAGCAAACAGTTTCAAAGATAAATATACAACAAAGAGGTAAAATTGAGTTATTAAGAAACAAAGGACGACAAGAATCACGAACCACACACTTATCTGACTGCCCTTTTTTGCAACACAAACACAGATTGGAACAAGTACTGCGCACAAGATCCCCAAAAACAAATACCATAATAAAGACGAGACTCAATCAGAGCATAATACGAGTCTTTTGTCAAAGGAAAGCCCAGACTGTTTGAGACAATCCTAATGACATAGCAACCAGAAGATAGCTTTTGACACAAATTTAGTATGTGGTTCTGAAATTTAAGGTTGTTGTTCATGTATACAGTCCCAAAAATTTACTAACATCAGGCATAGAGATCGCCTCGTCCTCCAGATAAACATTATTCAGACCACAGCGAAATCCCAATATGTTAGTCTCTGAAACATTAAAGGATAGCAAATTCGCATCGCACCACTCCTTGATTTTGCACAAATCATTCGCTACATTCAAAGAAAGCCTATCGGCAACCGTGTCATGCGAAAGGATGGTCGTGTCATCGGCGAATATATATGGTGAACGTCCCCGCTATATCAAGATGGGGATCCCTGAGGAACGCCTATATCTGGGCTCAATTCTCCAGAGCTACTGTTATTAAAGACAACCGTTTACCGTCTGAACACGACTCGCCAAATACGATCGAAACCACCCCAGGGCCACACCTCTAAATCCATAAGCCTCCAACTTCTACAGCAGTATTCTGTGATTTACGCAGTCAAAGGCTTTTGATACGTCACAGAACACCGCTGCAGCAGACTCCCCAGAGTTTAAGGAGACATATAGTCGTTCAAGGAGCCCAAAGATGGCATCGCTCGTACTCCTTTCAGTCTGAAATCCAAACTGTTGCATGACTTGCATGCTCATAAGGTTGTGTCTTTTCAAAAAAGCAATTATTCTAGACTTAACAAGTTTTTCCACTAATTTGGACAAAGTGGGGAGCAGTGCAATAGGTCGAAAGTTAGAGGGATTTTCACGGTCACCACTCTTATTTTGGAAGAGCGATACCAAATACAGATCCGTTGTCTTGTTAACGAGATTATAACTCCAAAGCGACCTTCATATTCTTACGAAAGACTATCTACAGGACAGACATTCATATGCGCAATACCCGCCACAGAGATCAATTTAACGTCCCCAGACATAGTCCAGCTCAGTTACACCGCTAGTAAAAATTTCTCCTGATCTTTTATATCAACGGCGTTATGATAACCCAGATATTTTTGTCGAGTGACTGAATGTATTTGGAAGCTATTTTACCTCTTCAATATTTTTCGTTGGACGAGCTGTTTTGTCAGAAAAAAAAATATTTACAATTACCTCCATACATCAATTATTAACATTAGTAATAAAATTTATTTCTGACCGGTATATTATTAGCTTATAACGTCTTAGTTACGCGGGAATTATAAGGGTCATAACTCCCTTGGGATATTAAGAAAAATTTGACATAAAATCAAACGATTGACATCTAATGTCAATTTGATTGTCATCTATTGAAACATTTATTCCACTTTAAAAATGAACAAAATGTTACTAAAATCGGTCAGAAATAAAATTATCTATGTATCACTGGAATTATAAGGGTCTCAATTACCTCGGGCAATTGCTGTCCCTCGGGCCAAAGGCCCTCGGAACGTAAACTTTGCCCTCGGTAATTAGGACCATTATAATTCCCTAGATACATAAATAACTATAAAATCAAATTACCTGTAACAATAATTTCTTTATAAATCTTGTTGCTGTGGCATTTAATAATTTGACAATTATTGACAAATTGTCACCAGTCTATGAAATTGACTAAAGTATACGATCAACATTCTTAAATTACAAGTTCATTTTACCATTAAACATGGAAAATTATACGAACTCTAAGAAGGTTGACATGCTCCTGGTATACGGGTTTTGTCAAGGAAATGGGCGTTAGAGTGTTAGGGTTTACATGGAGAGATTTCCTAACCGTCGAACACCAAACCAACAAACATTTGCCAATATCGAGCGTCATCTTCGGGAAACGGGCAGCTTTGAGAAAAAATTTCAAGGCAGGGGTCGTATGCGAACAACTCAAACTGTGGAAACAGAAGAGAACATTCTGGAAAGAGTTGAAGAAGAACCAAGTACCAGTACCCGTCGCTTAGAACGTGAGTTACATGTTTCTAAAACGATTGTCAATGAGGATTTAAAAGAACAGTTGTTACATCCATATCACGTGCAAAAAGTTCAAGAACTTTTACCCCCATGCGGCTTACATTTTGTCAATTTATTAGAAACAAAAGAATCCGTGATCCAAATTTTTGTAGAAAAATATTGTTTACTAACGAGGCGTGCTTTACAAGATCTGGAGTAACCAATCTGCACAACGAACATATTTATTCCGATGAAAATCCACATGCCATTAAAGTTGCACATCATCAGCATCAATTTAAATTAAATATTTGGGCAGGTATTATTGATCGCTACTTGGTCTTATTGTTATTCCAGAGAGGTTAGATGAAAATATTTATTTAAATTTTTTGCAAGACACATTAACAATTCTTCTGGAAAATTTGCCCCTTTTACTTCGGAGGGAAATGTGGTATATGCATGATGGTGCCCCGCCCCATTTTTCCGTTGCCGTACGGCAATACTTACACCATCAATATCCCAACCGATGGATTGAAAGGAGCAATGATGCACCAGTAAAATGGCCACCACGTTCTCCGGAGTTAAATATGTGTGACTTTTTTTTTGTGGGGCGCTATTAAAACAGAAGTTTACAAGACTCCGGTAAACACACGCCATGATTTATTGACGCGGATTTTAAATGCAGGCAACCATTTTTATAACCCCGAAACATTAAATAGGGTCCAATATCATTTTTTAAGGAGTGTTAATAAGTGTATTTAGCAAGATGGCGGTCATTTTACACATTTGCTTAAGTAATGTTTACGTTTTACTTAGTTTCTTACAATATTTTTAATACATACTTCCAACTTTGTTGTACTTTATTTTATTATTACTGTTAATAATTGATGTATGCAGGTAATTGTGAATTTTTTTTTTCTGACAAGACAGCTTATTCAACGAAAAATATTGAAGAGGTAAAATAGCTTCCAAATACATCCAGTGACTCGACAAAAATATCTGGGTTGTCATAACGTCGTTAATATAAAAAAATCCACTTATTTACATCCGGTGACTATACTACTAGAAAACGTCATTTTATAGTATTAGTCTACATACTAAAAATCATTAAAATCGATTAGCAGGTTTTCACGTAATTTAGGAAAAACCAATATTTTTACAAATCTTTGACGTCCTTTACCGGCGGCTAAACGAGACAATTTTGGATATAACTAAGTCGGCTTAGATCGACCTATTTTGACGTCAGGAATCTGTCGTCAAACGTTGTACACGTATTTTCCAGATACCCTGTATTATAATATTTATTATTATATGGCAACCTAGTGCACCCTTAAACGGAATAAGTAGTGATGCGACGGACAAAACTTAGAAATTTTCTATTTTTATTGCATTTTAAACATATCGTGTAGCACGTCCATGGATACACCATATTTTAAAAGATTGTGCTTCCTCTTACCGACACGTCGTAGCCACATACTCGTGTGTCCACCTGTACGCGCATGTACCAATAAATAGTTTATTAAATTATTGCAGTCTGATAGGTAAATCATTTAATTTAAGAAGTAGTCCATGTTCTGTGGCGAGATTGTGTAAATAGAAATAAAGGTCTGTCTTTACCACCAAATAATAATATTATTTGGTGGTAAAGGTAGACCTTTATTTCTAATCATTTAATTGTTATTAATACGAATAAGAAAAAAACGCGATTTTAACTGAATGTTATAAAACGTTTTAATTAATCATTGCCCGGCGCAAATTGAAACCTAATTTTCTAATTACTTCGGAAGTAACTTTTGAAAAGTTTGGGGAACTCCTTTCAAAAACTTTCCATGGAAAAAAGCCGATATACGTTTCCCTGACAAACTTTAATTTAGGGAACTTTACTGATTAGTTTATCTGAAAGTAATTTGTTTCTATACTAGTTTAAGTGTGATAATAGAATGTGTTTAATACGTTATAAAATCGTTTGCGTAGTATCACAGAATGTGATATGTGATAGCTTATCTTAAGCAAGTCTTAATACGCTCATTTCTTTAGGTTAGACCATAAACTCTTATCTCTCACACAAATTAAAAGAAAAAACGCATCTCTGCTTCTAAAATATTATTGTGAGATATCTTAATGATATAAAAACCTAAAATGTATTAATATCAATGACCAATTGTAAATTATGGTACATTTGAACGTGTACAAGGTAAGTTCACAGATTTAAGAGAATGACTTACCGACTCGTGTTGACGCCTGTTTAAAACCAGACTGGGGTCTACACAGGCCCGCACTGAATTGTATTTCAAGCATGGACGATTTGACACATATAATTAATTAATGCAACTACAGTTTACTCATTTAATTCATTTTCACTGTCACTATCAACACCTATGTTAATAATAAATCTTTCTGTAATATTCCCAATTTGAATGTGTGAATTTTCAACAGTTTTAATATGCGAAACACAATTTTTCCAGCTACTCACAGGCACTTTGTCCACTTCAGTAATAATAATATCCAGTACACTAGCGTTTATAGTGGGTGATACATTATTACGTCTAACGGCAGATTTTAACTGATGCCATATGTGTTCTATGGGATTGAATATACAGTGATACGGCGGAAGCCTTAGCACTGTATGCCCCTTACATTTAGCGTAGCTGTCGCAGTAGTACTCCTTTTCTAGGTTCAGAAATTTAAGCACATCAAGTAACTTTCTTTTAGTGTAACTTTCATGAAAATATATATTTATCATTCTCATACATAAATTCCTGTATTGCCATTTTCGTATCTTTTGAATATGTTTAACTGTCTACTGTGGTAACTTGCGTTCTCCATAACAATCACACTGTTTGGAGAAACATTAGGAATTAACTTATTTACGAACCAATCCTCAAATAACTCCGCTGTGGTATCGTTATGGTAATCCAAACAGGAGTCATTTATATTCTTGGCTGCCAATGAAAGTGCATTTAGTACCCAACCATCTTCGGACACTGCATGTAATATGGTTATTCTTTTTCCTCTGTTTGATGGTGCCTTTGTTCTACACCTGTCACTAGAATCAACCCAACCTTTTGATGGGGTATCAAACCAGGTTTCATCTAAGTATATAATAGGTCTGTTCTCACTTCTGTACTGAGCGATTTTTGTCAAATATTCAAATCGCCATGCCTTAAGTCGCTGCGATTCCATGATAACTTGCTCTTTAATCTACTTTTTTATATTTAAAACTAATTCGTTGGAAAACATTTCCACAGCGTTGTCCTACCGCAATTAATATCCGTGTTATCTATCTCAAGTCTTCTCAGTAAATTATCCAGTGTTGGTACTGTATGCTCTTCATGCATCTTATACATTTTGCGTCGGACTAAATCTTCATCGCTGCGATCTAATTTTTTGCAAGTCCCAGAATCTTTCCTTCTTTTCCTTTCGGTGATGGGTTTATTCACAATTTTCCATACTGTTTTTTCCGAAATTTTAGTCAACGTGGCTGTTTCTTCAATACATTTCATTTTACTCAACTTTTCACGTTATATGAGAGTTGTATATACATTTTTTATAATCTCTTTAGAATCTAAAGATAAGTGTCTTCTTCCATTTTCATTTTCGCACTGTGGTTGTACCTGTACCCTCTTCGGCTGTTCTATACTAGATTCACCAATCCACGGACGTCACACATTTGGATAATCAAAGCTGCGTTTTTATTTCACACGAACTAATAAAATGACTGGTTTTGCAACACTAATTTGTCTACTTATTTTTTTCCATTATTTAATAAGGCTTTGTAAACTAATTACGGCCAAGTACGGTCCCTGCCTAGATAATAAAATCATTATCTCTATGATCCTTGAAACCCTTTTAACAAAGAATTTTATGATGGGTGATAAATAAAGGCAGGTAGTCATTCTCTTAAATCTGTGAACGGACTTTACCAAAGAAATAAACGACCGGATCAGGAGTATACAGTGCCTTACACGTTTAACAAAAAATCCCTAGTGCACTTAATCAAAACGCACAGGATGCCATTTTAAAAAAACAACTTTTATAGTTAAATAGACCTTTTCATCGATACAGCATTTTATTATTACGACTTGAGTGCTTTTCCACATTTCAGCCAGAAATATACTAAAAAAGTGTATCATACATTAACAAATTGTGAAATATTTCCACTACTCTTTTATGTTTTCTTTTTATTGAATTATTTCTACGATGTATATTTTTGACAGAAAGTGAAGGAAAAAGAATATTACCAAATAAAAAATATATTCTTTAATATAAAATTACCAAAAATTCTTTCTTCTATTTCAATCACATGTTCGACACATTTACTCCATTTTTCACAATCCACCGGCTTTATTCCCTCTTGCAAGAGGTTTCCAATGTCTCTCATTTTAAAGTGGTGCTATGCCTTGCTACCAACCCTTCAAGTTGCGCCCGCACCAATTCTATGGGGTTTAGTTCACAGTGATATGGAGTTTGAGTTGCGTTGAACACATTGAGAATAATAATTTATCTACTTTCATTTAGTAATATGAATTTTACAGTTCTGTAAATCGTTTTGTAAGGGCATCTATTACAGCACTAGTGCTGTAATAGATGCCATTACAGCACTAGTGCTGTAATAGATGCCCTTACAAAACGATTTTTAATAGCAGGTGCATTTTTATTTTTAAAAATGCCTTTTGCCAAATATTTTTATTCATAGATGAAAGTAGATAAAATTTTGTACAATATTCTTGTTGTAAATTCATATAACTACACTCGATGTTTGATTAAACTCGGCTGACGCCTCGTTTAACAACTTTAACATCTCGTGTTGTAATATGAATCTTTACAACACTTATATCGTAAATATCTATTTCTCATTTTTAGAAAGCGCAGTTTTACTAATTCGTTTCTCAGCAACAAATTCAGAAACACTAGCCATTTTCAAGAACGAAGTTTTCCAACAGCTGCCGGAAAGTAACAAAACATTTCAAATTTTTGGAACAATAAGGCACAGGTAGGTAAACTACTACCGACCCCTGACAATAATTATTATAGGTACGATAATAATAATAATTGGACTACACCTATGGATAACGGCGGAGACCACTAGGTTTTAAAGTTTAATATTGATTTATTTTTTTCACGCATTAAGCATCTTCAAGGATTCCTTCTAGGATTAATATAACAAAAAATGATATAAGAAATTAGCTGCAAGTCATATAATTCGAAGCATTAATCTTTATACATATCAAAATGTGGATTTTAATGCACGGATAATAAATCATCCAAACGCTGTCTTCTAGGAATATGGGAGACATTTATTTTATTATCCATGAACTGGAGAGAGGTTCGTAAAATATTCATATATTTTTAGATTATATACCTACCTACAATTCAGAATGACCTTTATTATACCGATACATTTTAAGAGTTATAAGTAATTGTTTGGGCATATAAACAACCATCAGCACTAAAAAACTGTATTTCAGTATGTACACTTTAAACGTTTTTAATTTTCAATCTGATGGTAGGTTCTTTACCTATGAACTCGTTTCATTTAATATTAAAAATCAATCTTTTACGTTACATCAAATTACCCAAAAAAAAAACACATTATATATTGGACAAATAATCAATAAACTTACTTAAATAATTAAAGTTGCGGGAAATACGCTTATAAAACGGCTTTGCTGCGAAAAGTTGCCAAAGAAAGTTTCTAAGTTACTCAAAATCTAATTAGAAAATTCGGTTCTAAACTGTGGCAAGTCTGTCGCAAATAATATGGTTATTTCTTCGGGTTTTGTATTACAAATTAACTTGATTTTATGAGTGTTGCAATCTAAGTAAACCTTAAACTGAAACAGGTTACTCGAGGTTGTACACCCACTATTTTTTACATATTTGAAAGGCGCCATTATTGCCTAAATATTATATAACATTTGGCAAATAAAAGAAACTTTTTAGAAATAATGCAGATATCCAAAACATCTTCCTTAGACTCTTTCTAAAATGTAAGTTAGACAACCTAAAATAACCACCTCCAGCCCCCCCCCCCCCCTTCCCCTTTTTATCTAACGTCGCCCCTTTAGATTTACCCTTATCAATATTCATTTGAAAACTTCCCACCACGGATTTATCGAAAACCACTGATTAAAAGAAAAAACGCCGAGACACGTCCAAAGATTTGCCAAAGGGGACAACTTTTTAACCAAAAACTACTTCACCCCCTTTTACCCACTGCCCCCCGGGGTCATCCCCTTCAAAATTTTAAATGACAAGGGGTATCAAGTAATAGCTTGTTTGAAAGGTCTTTCAAAGTGCTTTATTTTGACGTTTGATTTTTTAAAATCGGTCGATTCGTTTTCGAGAAAATTAGAAAAATCTTTATTTATCTTAATTTGTTCAGATAGAAAAAAAAAACGAAAATATCACTTTTTATTTCAATAAGTGTTCAAAAACCAACATAAACAGCAATTCGGAAGATTAGACGTGGCAGCAACCAAATAGCAACCCGACTTTTTTCAGCCATCTATTTATAAACACAGATAACATGGGCGAACTGTATTTATTCTTATACCTGTTTAGTTTTTTATAGTTGCTAAGGAAAAGAAAGAATTTAATTTGCTGTCAGTTACCTTTGTGACAATCTTGGAATAGTGAAAATTAATTTATTGATTCAGATTTTACTTCCAAAATGGTTTACACACTAGCCGAAAGAGTGGAAATGATTCTAATTTATGGTGCCCAAAATCAATGTGCTCGGCAAACTGCTGTCACATTTAACGCCAGACATCCGGAAAAGATAACTTCGCATAGGTATGTTTTGGACCTTGTTACTAAATTTACTCAAACTGGATCTGTTGCAAATAAAAAACGTAATCATCGTAGAGTTTTGAATGAAGCCGCTCAAGTTGAAGTTTTGGGTCATTTTGGCATAAATCCTAATACTTCATTACGCAAAATTGTTGATGCGACTGGTATTTCATTAGGCTCTGTACACACAGTTACTAAATTACATAGATTTCATCCATTCAAAATGAAAATATTGCAAGAGTTAACCGAAGATGATTTCGATAGGCGAGTTGAGTTTTGTGAACAAATGACTGCAGCGATTAATGATAATACCATTCATGTAAAGAATATCTGCTTCAGTGATGAATGCACATTTTATCTAAATGGATTTGTTAATAAGCATAACTGCAGCTATTGGAGCAATGAAAATCCTCATGCTTTTGTAGAAGGGCATACTCAGTACCCCCAAAAAAATAATGTATGGGCAGGCATTTTAGGAAACAAAGTGATTGGGCCATTGTTTATTAATGGGAATTTGAATGGAGGTATTTATTTAGATATGTTGGAAAATACCATCAATCCGCTTATCACTGAAACCATTGAAAACCAAATCGAAGACGATGGAAACCCTATACTTGATGAGGCTGAAATATATTTCCAGCAAGACGGCGCTCCTCCTCACTATGTTCTTCCAGTTCGGCAATGGCTAGACGACGAGTTTCCAGATAAATGGATAGGGCGTAGAGGGCCTATAGAATGGCCTGCTAGGTCTCCTGACTTGACGCCATTAGACTTTTTTCTATGGGGCCATTTGAAATCTATTGTGTTCACTCCCCAACCTGAAAGTTTGGATGAACTTCGTCAACGCATCATCGAAAGCTGCCATGATCTCCCACAGCATGTTTTTGAAAATGTCCGTCAGGAATTTGAACATCGCCTATATCATTGTTTGGCCAATAACGGGCAACATTTTGAACACTTATTGAAATAAAAAGTGATATTTTCGTGTTTTTTTTTTCTATCTGAACAAATTAAGATACATAAAGATTTTTCTAATTTTCTCGAAAACGAATCGACCGATTTTAAAAAATCAAACGTCAAAATAAAGTACTTTGAAAGACCTTTCAAACAAGCTATTACTTGATACCCTTGTCATTTAAAATTTTTAAGGGGATGACCCCGGGGGCAGAGGGTAAAAGGGGGTGAAGTAGTTTTTGGTTAAAAAGTTGGCCCCTTTGGCAAATCTTTTGACGTGTCTCGGCGTTTTTTCTTTTAATCAGTGGTTTTCGATAAATCCGTGGTGGGAAGTTTTCAAATGAACACCCTGTATATGAACTTTACTAGCTATCATTCATTGCTGAAGATGACCTTCTCTAAAGTCGAAACATGTTCTAAATTTTTTTAATCGTTTCCTGTAATGTAAAGATCGTTCCCCTAACCCCCTTTTTTTAAAAATTGGAGATATTTGTGGTTTAGACAGACTTTTATTTCTACCAATTAAACTCAAATATTTTAAATGGGACAGCCTATATTTTTGAACCACTCCTCTTTAATGTTTTTTGAAATCCCGGTTGATTTTGCAATCTGTTACGGAGTTGACAAGATATTAAATATTTTCCTGATTTTTTAAATTTTATACGGTGCACCAATTATGCAACATTTTTTTTTACTAATTTTAATTTGATAAATATTTTTTACAAAGAGTTGCGTCTGGTTTACATGAGTACTATGTATTGTATATGTCAAAAATTCAAACTTCTATTTCTATAGAGAAGTACGAGCGCATTTTGAACAAGAATTTCCTCAAAAATGGATAGGGCTCGAAGGACCAATAACAAACTGGCCTGGCAGATCGTCTGACCTGACCAGCATGGACTCTTTCTTATGGGACTATGTAAAATCAAAAGTATACGAGCCACCACCCGCGATAATATGAAAGAACGAATTAAAGAGGCATTTCAAAGCGTAACACCTCAGATTTTTATCTAATTTTATAAATCGAATTCAATTTTGCATAAATCAAAATGTACGACACTTATTTAACGAAATAATGTTTTCTATATTTATGATTTGGAGCTATGACTACTTTTCTCCTTAGGTATATGAAAATGATCCGTAAAATCTCTTTTAAATTATTATTACTTGCTGTGTATTCCATTACGAAGCGCGACTGTGTAATAGGATTCGTCTCCCGCGGTGAACCTAATTAATAAACCTGCCCTCCTGGCGTGTGACACCGACGGTACAGCAAGACGCCCAGCGTCTCCCAAGGCGTCGCTTAATTGCTATAGCGACGAGGTTAATATGCTCTGGATTTGTTTAAAAAAATACCAAGGAAGTGCAAAGCGGAGACTCACATTCGATATAGTACAAGTATTCTCAATTATTTACAACTCAATTACATCATAAATTCGACAATAAAGAATGGACCATTTAAATAAATGCGCATCGTAAAACTAAGTGTGGTGAAAAGCCATAGCCCCAAATTCTCGGACAACAAAAGGGACTGGAGAAATCACTTTTTATAGCCGCAGGACGTTCACGAATTTGCCCGGATCGGCTAAAACCCGAAATTGGCGATAAATCTATGCTACTACGTACATCGTTCCCGTACTTTTTGGCAGTGCAGAGGCGCGTTTTTTACGCCCGTAAAATCTTATTACTTACCATAAATCCCATAAATCCGAACAGATTACGGCCATTTGTTTTGACCGACGTATGAGTGGCTAGTGTCATCGCGTTCTTTGTTCACGTCATCCGCAAAAGTTGTGTTTCAGTGATCGTACACAGCAAAAAATGAGTGTTAAATTTAAATCCTCGATGACACCTACTTAAAGCGGTTTGAATTTATCTACACTATCAGTGGCGGCTCCTGTATAAGGGCTACAGAGTTGCAGAACTACTGAACGATTAAACCAAATGAACTAATCAGTTTAATTATTTATTTATTCAACACTACAATACCCTACAGAACACAGTTTCAAATGGTATATTCTAAAAAAAAACAGTAAACAAGAACTAACAGTACTTAGAAAATCAGTTTAAAAAAATCAATTCACACAATTAACAATAATTCAGAGTCAAAAATATACACAGTCTTCCCCTTTTTTGCCTCATGGGCCTAGCAGTAAGTAAAACCCCCACTAAGTATTCTAAATCTCTCAAGCAGCCCTATCGTCAATAAAATGTCTGATTTTGATTTTAAAAGAAAGCGTGGAACAATTGATATTAAAATCCTGTGGCACAAATAGGTTAAAATTGTTCATTATACGATTTGCAGGGCTTTTCCTTCCGATGTTAGTACGGCTCTGATTCACAGAAAACAAATTGGCCTGTCTCGTCAAACGACATGGTACTCTAAAGTTAAGCGAAAACAAAAGTTCCGAGCAGTCCATCAAGTTGTTCAAGATTTTATGGCCGAATACCAGGGTGAGCCTTATTCTGCGTATCTCCAGGCTATCCAACCCTACAAGGCTCAGGCGATCCCTATAGGAAAGCGCAGAACGATTAATCCTCAGCCTATGCAACAGAAAGTTCATGAGCCTCGATTGCACCCGCTCAATCCGTTTAATGTGGACCTGATATAGAGGAGCCCAGACCACACAACAATATTCTAGATGTCTTCGCACCAATGCAGAGTACATTTTCTTCAATGTCTCGACATTTTTAAACTGCCAGCATTGTCTCATGACAAAACCAGCCATCTTGTAGATCTTTGCAATTATGTTATCAATGTGGCTGTTAAATCGTAGACTGCTATCAAATACAATACCCAAGTCATTAATCAGTCCAACTCTATGAATTGGTGCTCCATTAATCCGATAAACAACATTCAGAGGTTGCCTCTTTCTGAAAAGTTGAAAACGATATTACTTTGCACTTCTCGCTGTTGAGGGTCATGATATTATTGAGACACCAATCATACAGTTTTGAGACTTCACTCTGCAAAAGGGCACAGTCGTTTTCATTCGCAATATGACGAAATATTTTAAAAATCATCAGCAAAAAACAAATAATGGCACTGTTCGAAAACAAAGGATAGGTCATTAATGAAAAATAATACAGGACCGAGGCGAGATCCCTGGGGGACACCGGAATGTGCAGTGATCTCCTTGGACAAAGTATGGTTAAATTTAACATATTGGATTCGATTGTGGAGATAGCTATCAAGCCAGGAAAGTAAACGACCACCAATACCATAGAAACTCAATTTTTTCAGCAAAATATTATTATCAACTCGGTCGAAGGCCTTTCTAAAATCAAAATAAACACTGTCAACCTGTAAAGGCGTCATCAAGAGCAGTAGAAATGAAGTCACTGTAAGTACATAAATTAGCTTGACAAGATCTACCGAAAAAGAAGCCATGTTGATTTTCTGAGATGACACCTTTAAATGAGGCAAAGATTCTGTCTGTCACTATGGATCCCAGAATCTTAGCCATGCACGATAGTCCGGAAATAGGTCGATAATTGTTTACGTCTGAACGCTTTCCATCTTTGAACAAAGGGGTTACGACGGAAAATTTCCATATTGTGAGAAATATACCGACATTTAGAGAAGTTTGATAGATAAAACTAGGTGGTAGAGATAAAGTCGGACTGCAATTTTTTAAAAATATGGGTGGAATTTTATCGAAGCTGGCTTCCTTACTAATGTCCGAATCAACCAAGTTGTCAAAAACTAGATCACTATCAATATTGTAATACATAGATTGATATTAGTTTCAGGAAGAAGTCTAATGTCACACAACGCCGGCCCATCCCCCGGTACATAAACAGGCTGAAAAAAATCTGCAAACATATTAGCTATTTAATTGGGATTAGATGATATGGAATCAGCGTAACACATTTCTTTAGGATAGCCTGCAATAACCCATTTAGACTTAGATAAGTCTAAAACGACTTTACATTCTTTAGAATATTATTCTCGGAAGATATAAAATTACTATAATCGTCACTGATATTAATATACTTTAAATCGTATTATAATTATTATAATTTAAATATCGATATCGATACTTGAACTATACTAATTCTATAATGTTTTCTATCTACCAATTCCTATTCTATGCATTCGCTGAGTACTGACAGCGACACAAAACTTAAAAGAGGTCGACAGCGCATTTTCTCCTTGAAATACCCAAAGGCGAAGTGAGCCGAACCTATACGGCCGGGATTGTTACAAAAGGCCGATTATATTGGGTCAGTGCTGCAAATTATTTCAGTTCCCGTTAGTTCTCGGTATTCGTATCATCGGGTTTGTTGGCGGATTCCGCGATAAGGGATTTAGTGCCTTTAAGTGACAAAAACAAAAAAAAAATCAACAAAGTAAAACTCACATTAACAATCAAATGCGATTCGCATTATTTGACAATATCAATATACAGGCTCAACTGGATTCCACTTATTAGATAAACATTCAAAAACATAACGAAGAGATCACAAAAAATAGATATATTTTATATACAGGGTGCCAGAGGACTAATAATATGGCATAAAAAAAGTTTTAGTAATATTTGTAAGTTTTGAGATATTAAATAAAAACTGATATTTTGGATTTGTGATTTTATTTTTCTTTGGCGTTATTATTAAAGTTAGAGCAAAACTGACAAAACTCTCTCACAGCAACTTGTTATGAACTTAAAGATTACATCGCAATTTTTTTTATACGACGTTTCGTTTCCAAGCAAACACCATCAACTTCATTTTTTCTAATACGGCCCTGATTTCTTATTGTCAAATTTTGAGAGCATTTTTTATTCTTAATTCAATGATGTACCAGACAATGTTGTTTAATTACGTTTCGAGCCTTTTTAACCATCTTTATGAAATTTTCAGGGTCCGGACCTGGATCCTAGAGTGTTGCATATGCTCTTTCAGCTTTTTTAATTAAACCTTACGATACTTCCTGGGTTTATTTTCTTTTTGAAACAACACAAATCTACGCTGTTGCAAACTAAGTATTGTTCTTTTCCCAAATTAGCGAAGTAGGCATTGGAAAAAAAATGAGTAGGTATGGTGTCAGACAATTTGGCATTACTTCAGTTGAACTAAATATGGCAGGTATTATTCAAATGAAGAAAAATTTGATATGTTATCATGTTTTATTTTAAGCGGAGAAAATTGTAATGTAGCGGAGCGGATGTATTTGGACAAATATCCGGAAAGGAGACAACCAGCTAAACGGACTTACAGTAAGTTAGTAACTAACCTTAAAAAACACGGTGCATTTAAAAAACCCATGCTCTCCCGAAAGAAAAATAGTAACCAGGAAAAGGTTTTCAGCGTATTATTAGCTGTTACTGAAAACCCTGGAGTATCAACTAGAGAAATTGATGAAAATGTAGGCGTAGCGAAATCAACTGCTCAATTTATTTTAAACAAACAAAAATTTCACCCATATAAATACAGAATTTGTCAAGGACTGAGGCCAGGTGATGCAGAAAGACGTCGATCACTCTGCGAATGGTACACCAGAAAATGCCACGAAAACATAAATTTTCCTTACCAGATAATTTGGTCTGATGAAAGCATGGTAAATCGAAACGGGATCTTTAACAGAAAAAATGTACATTACTGGTCTAAGGAAAATCCACGTGTATTCAAAGAATCAAGACACCAATACCGTTTCGGATTTAATATGTGGGCTGGAATTTTGGGAACAAGAATAATAGGACCTTTTTTCTATCAACATAATTTAACATCTGAGCATTACCTGAATTTACTCCAAAATGACTTAGAGGAGGCTCTGGATAATTTACCTTTGGCAGAACAACGCGACACTTGGTTCCAGCAGGATAGTGCACCTGCACATAATTCAAGGGTAGTTAGAGAGTACATTTCAGCAAGATTTCCAGAAAAAAGTATCAGCACTTATTCTGTAACACCCTGGCCGGCGCGTTCCCCAGATTTAACCCCGCTTGATTTTTTCCTTTGGGGATATATCGAGAATTGTGTTTATAAGCAGAATTTTGAAACAGAAGAAGAGCTTAGACAACTAGTGCTTGCAGCCTTTCACAGCGTAACGCCACAAATGTTAACTAATGTCCTAAATAATACAGTTTTAAGATCCTATTTATGTTTGGAGAACGACGGAAATCACTTTGAACACCTTTTGGAAAATTAATTTTTAATGAGTTAATGTTAGTTTTATTTCAATTAATTAAAGTTTAATTATTATGGGTTCGGAATCAGTATTTTACAATGTTAAATAAATAATTAAAAATCTATTATGTAATTTTATTATTTTTTTTTAAATTCATAATGAAACTAAAAAGATTACGTTGTTACCTTCTACATCCATCATTTTCATTTTTTTAATTAAAAAAGCTGAAAAAGCATATGCAACACTCTAGGATCCAGGTCCGGACCCTGAAAATTTCATAAAGATGGTTAAAAAGGCTCGAAACGTAATTAAACAACATTGTCTGGTACATCATTGAATTAAGAATAAAAAATGCTTTCAAAATTTGACAATAAGAAATCAGGGCCGTATTAGAAAAAATGAAGTTGATGGTGTTTGCTTGGAAACGAAACGTCGTATAAAAAAAATTGCGATGTAATCTTTAAGTTCATAACAAGTTGCTGTGAGAGAGTTTTGTCAGTTTTGCTCTAACTTTAATAATAACGCCAAAGAAAAATAAAATCAAAAATCCAAAATATCAGTTTTTATTTAATATCTCAAAACTTACAAATATTACTAAAACTTTTTTTATGCCATATTATTAGTCCTCTGATTGCGCAACTTTTTCCCCATTTAATCAAAGTTGTAGCTCTTACCATAACCGAGATCCCCATAGAGGCCCTCCTTATCTTGGGCACCCTGTATAAGGTAAGCTTTTTTAATTATATTTATTTGTTTATAGCTTTTACTAATCTTTAATTAATATAGCACTGGTGATCGGTTAAAAACACTACAACACTTAACAAAGTGTAAAATCTTTACCAATGTTTTAGCAAAACATAATTTTAAAACCTAATTTTAGCAGAAATAAACAACCACGGACATATTACTTACCTCACTGAACTACGACTTCACACACTACTTCCTAATCCTAACTGTGATTAACATATTTGATTTCACTGACAAGTTTAATAATAAATAGCTTCGCAATACTAACAAATTGAGGTTTGCATCAATTAAAAAACTAACAAGAACTGGTTAACACGATCGAGTGTGATTTAACAATCAAATATGATCTTTTAATGGTATATTCTATTACAACGTATTTCTCTAACGTTATGACCCCTATGTTACAGTGCGAAAACTCTGAACCGTTTGTATTTCCCTTACATGGTTTCGACAAATCTGAATCGTCACTCGACACCGCAAAAAATAAGGAAAGACGTCTCGAAAGATTAATGTTTTTTGAGGCGAATTTTTGTGTGTGTGTTGAATTGATTTTGTTTGGCTATTATTTTTCTTTACTTTGGCGATTTATTTCAGTTGACATATCACTCTAAACTGTTGTCTGGTTATTTCGACTTGAGCACATTTAAGAGAGACGACATAAACCCATTTCAAACCACATTGTAGATTTCTCTCACAACCGAATGACGTATGATTCACCTACATTAATGTTCCGAAAATATTATAGTATTTCTCAACTTAGGAAGAGGTTAGTTGAGGTTAGAATTTTATGACATGTATAACTTTCTAGTTACTAGAGAAGACGAGCCATAAATCAAGAGAATCTGTTGTTAAAAACATCAACGCCAGCTGACATGACATGACCTTGTGCCTTTCTTTCTCTACAGTAGTCTACAGCATTAACCATGCCATATCATCTCGATCCTTATTCGCATGTAAGTGCGTTGAATCCTACTTTACCGGTTAGGTACAAACAGAATCGTATTCGGGAGTTCAGCAACAATCTTCGTGGGGAGCACACGGGCGGCCTCACGACGCGTACTTCCTTGCGCCTTTTTACGCGAGGTTAGTTGATTTCACGGCATAGCAGCCAAGTAATTAAGTCAGTACAGTTCGACATCAGG
This sequence comes from Polydrusus tereticollis, assembly GCA_963920685.1. NCBI lineage: Eukaryota > Metazoa > Arthropoda > Insecta > Coleoptera > Curculionidae > Polydrusus > Polydrusus tereticollis. The sequence goes on from OY987333.1 coordinate 13,454,635, forward strand.
GTTGAAAGCAACCAGGCGGGCTCCCTTGTGGTGTTATACACGAGGTTAGTCGATTCACGGCACACGGGCCGTGGAAAAGAGTCTGTCGCAGGACTCTTTGTAAAAAGCACATGGGCTTTTCTCGCGGCATTTTAGCTCAGTTTTAGATGATTTACGGCACGCGGGCCGTGAAAATAGTTGTAAAGTTCGCGGTATTGTATACCAAAGTTCGTATACCACGACGCAAGTACAGTTAAAACCTCTTCAAGGACAAATTAATTTTTTTATTTAGAAAAATATACTTTTTTTTCATAGGCTTTAATATCAAACAAAGTACATATTAAAAATGTACAAAAAATTCCAAAAATTATTTTTCAGTACAAAATTTGTAAAAATAGAAACGTGCACACGTGTGGCCAATGGGCAGATGAGCTACTGATGAAATGACTCCATGCATTCAGGACAAACGCTCTCTTGACATTTTGCGCATTTGTATCTTGTTCTGCGCTTGCAATTCTTATCATGACATCGGGGTGGATTTTTGAAATCCATTTTCACTGGGTAGTGTTCCATCCCATCCATGCGAACTTCAGGTGATACTTTGATACATGCCTTCTTCTTCTTTGGCGTAGTGGTAATCGACGGCCTTCCTCGTTTTCTTGTACTCCCATGAATTTCAATTAGGGTTGAAGCAATAGATGCCTTGAACTCCAATAATGCCGTTGTAGGACCTTTCTGTTTCCTGTATAGCAACCATGCATTGATAATTGCAATATTCATGAAGTGAAATATAATTCGAAGATAAAATTTTTTGTTTTTGATAGCATGAGGATAGTGTGCTATCATTCTGTCGGATAGATCGACACCGCCCATAAATCGGCTATACTGAATAACAGCTTGCGGTCTTTGTACTTCAACGTAAGACTTAGTTTTTCTATCCCATCTTCTAACAACATCTTGAGGATTCTTGCCGGCAAAAGTTGAAATCATATGGACAAGGTTGTTGTCAGCCCATCGCAGCACTGTAATATTGTTTGAAGATGTTGTCACGGAACATGAACCCCGACCTCTTTTCTGTAGTGTTTTACCATCAGTCAGCTTTTTATTTGCTTTATGGATCCTATTCGCTCTAACGGTTCCCACTACATGAATATCTTTATTTCTGAGATAGGTGACTGTTGGTATAGAAGTAAAGAGGTTGTCCATAAATATTTTATGATTGAGACCTTGAAGTCCTGAACATAGCCTTGTTACTGTATCACCAATAACACCTAATTCTGTTTTATCTACATTTGGTAATGTCTGGTAAAGTTCAAACTTAGACACAAATCCATCTGCTGAAGCACGTACCCATACTTTGAATCCCCATTGCTTTGGTTTGGACTTTATGTACTGCTTGTTTCTGCTTCTTCCTTTGAACGGGATAATCATTTCATCGATAGCCATGTACTCTGTTGGGGTAGCAGCATCGGCAAAAGTTCTTTCTAGAATATCCAAGAAGGGTCGTATTTTTATGAATGAATCCTCATTGTTTTCAGGAATATCGTCGTTATTTTTGAAATGAAGGAATCTTTTTATTTCTTCATATCGTTTTAGAGGCATGGCATTAGCAATAGGGTCAAAACGCAAACCAGGAATCGATGACCAATACATTCGATATGCAGGGTATTTTATGTACGTCATCATGGTATTTATGGCAAAAAAAAGTTTTATTTCAGCATCTAAACTGCCATCTTCCTCTATATCAATTTCTTCCAAATCTGAATTGTTCGGATTTTGAACGCCATTCAAGATGTGCGCATCATTCTCTTTTCTACCATAAAAATTTCTCGCTGATATCTCGCGAAACATCGTGGTAACCTGATTTTGAATGTAAAAAAAATATTATTAGCCAAAAGAATTAGGTAGGTACACGTTTATGTAGACAAATTAAAAATTTTTTTTTTCAAATTATCATATTATTGGGTTATAAAATTAATTACATTTATTTATTATTATTCTTTATAAATTCATGACATAGAAGTAAGGTAATTTCAAACATGACATTTGCCAAAACAGTAACAAAAACATACTCATTTGCACTCTGTACACATATGTGTACGTCAGCTATCGCGTAAACTGAGTCAATCTTTCATAATATAAGTATAGATTCGTTAAAATAAACTTCTTTATAAAGTATTTTTGCAGTACTTACCTATTTCTGTGGTCCAAAAATACAACACGTTTGGAAAAAACAGAGAATTATTTTATTCACATAACCTCTTTATAATCAGCATGGTGTCTGTCAGCTGGTACTGTGGGAAATACACCGATTCAAACGACTTTGACCTTTATTGCGCTATTCATAAGGCGGGGTATACAGAAGGCCACGACGGTTGCCAGTGGGCAGATGTGTATCATGTTGGAACAATGTATTTTACAACTTTGAATAAAACGTACACAAATGTGCTAGTATCCCTGAAGAGGTTAACTCTTGTAAATGCGATAAAGCCTCAATAGTTTAAGACTAAAGTATTGTATCTAGAGAGAATTGTTGGTTTAATCATGTAATATTAGTGTGCTGTGTGCTAATGTGCTATGCATTGCAGTAAGTAGTTATCTGACTAAGTTGTAACAGTGACACTACATAAATTTGAAGATGAGTGAATGACATACCAGAATAAAATAGATTTATTTTCGTGTGAAAAAAGCCTTTTATTTCAACTGACATATTTTGAACCAAGCAATTAACCTATGGAAATACAGTAAATAATTTATGTTTGGCGCAAGCATATATAACGGCGGCGTCAACACAGTTTCTTTGTGTGATATTATATTTAGTGTGAAAATTAGAAAATTAATTACGATTATTGTGTTCCCAGTACCTCTGGAAGAAGAAATGAAGTAAACATGGTAATTTAACCAGTTAATATTTTAGGCATGCACATTTTTAATTTGGGAATCAGAAAAACTACAAAAACAATTTTATAGCAGCACATTAACCTTTTGGGCCCCCATTTTTTAATGTCATCTCTTTCTACGACTCTCACTGTTCGCTTCTTCAGAGAAACAAGGTGGCCCAAGAATGTTTTAAAATGCATATTCCTATTTTCTAAAGAAACACCATGAACTAAGTCGTATTAAAGTAAGATAATTATAATTTATTATATTTAGAGACGGTACGAGTCCGGTAACTGAACATTAAATTGTAAAGCATAACAAATAATTTGATTTCTGCCCAAAATGGATATACGGTTTTACCAAGAATAGACCCAACACAAGTTAATTACTTATTTTCCATTACCTATTTAGTTGATTTTGTTGAGTAACAGTCCATGCAGGGTTAAAAAAATATTATATCCGGACCTGAATCAACCTAAACGTACACCTGAAATAAAAGTGACTAGAAAATGACACATGCCATACAAGTCTAACCTGAACTAACTTCTTTCTAAGCTGAAAAATAATATACCTACATATTTTCCATATTTAAACATACGCAAATAACTTCTCGAGACTCTTCTCCCACCAAGTGTTTACAATGCTCGATTTGCTTATCAAAAAATCTTTCTGTTCTCTCCCCAAGTTAGAAAATCACTCGCCGCCAACAAAAAGACCTCTTCCCACATTCAAAATTATTATTTGCTCAGCGACTGAGGGTTCCTCATTTACTTGAACAAACCTAATTATGAATTCGCTGTGTCAATCTGGAATTATTATGATTATTTAGTCCCTATCGTCTAAGTTTTCCCCACTGGTAACTTTCTCCGTTGAATAATTACGAGGGGGCCGACGGGGATTGTTATGATTTATATATTATCAAAACGTCTCTGCTGTTTATATTTTCTTGGCGATATTGTTTTTGACATACTTACTCGACCGTGGAATAAGAAAAACAATTCAGGTTAATTCATTGGAACACAATTTCTCTGTTATTGGAGCGAATTTAAGCACAAGGAATAAATTGTATTTATCAAGACAGTACCTACTGAACAAAATTTATTTTTACTAAATACGATCTCCTGGTAAAAATGATTTTAAATGGGAAATTAACAACAATTAATTCAACAGCTCATAAATATCAATAGTCGGTTGAATTATCGAATCAGACAAAATTAGTAAAAGTATATGAGTTTCGCTAGGTTAAGCACTGATTATTACAGCGTAAAAGTTGCAACTCTTTTACAATTCGCCTTATAAGTAAATCTGAATATCGTAGATTAATACTGTTAAAATAGTTGAACAAAACAGCCCATGGCTTTGGTTAGATCACAAAGAAAATTACATAATTTAGGGTAAGGCAATAAATTACATTTAACTGTGTCCTATACAAAAAAAAAATCAACAATCGACAGGATATTTGCAGCATAAATTAAGATGGTACTTGGTACCTGGAGGTGGCCCGTTCTCTTTAGAGATTGTTGGTTGTTAGTAATGTTGATGGCCCTCAAATAGGCCTCACAAATAGCTCAAAAGCCCAAAAGTCAAATCAGGAATAATCGGGGAACTCGAGGAACAGCAAAGTGATAAAGCGGCAGGCGAAAAACGGTAACGTAAATAAGACTGGTCTAAAAAAAACGCATGAAGTTTTAGGTTATGTGGCAAAAATCTCCAAAATATCGATCATCTATGAAAAATTACGTAGTAATCTTACCCAATAGATGCCTTAATCAAAATTAGGTGTGGCAAACATAAAGATGGAATAAGATGTTCCTAATTTTTCCACAAAGACAATAGTTTGTGACCAGTGCGCAGAATCTAATAGCCATTGGTAAAAAAAGTGCGGCGCGAGTGCAAAATTTGAAAACCATTGGATATTTTAGTGCAGAGTTCTGTGATTTGTAAACCATTGGGAAACCGGTGCAACAAGTGTTGCACCGAGTGCAAGCAGTTCCGCAAGTGCTCTTAGAGACCGTGCTGCACTGAAATTGGATGAAAATGTCAAAGAATACAGTGTTTTGATTTGTTCGATCTTTAAACTACTATTTTGTCCAGTGGTAAGTAAGATTAATGAGGATTAAGGAGTATTATCGTCAACTTTGTTGGAAAAATGCACTCAAGGTATAATCTGAAAACAATTGGTACTCAAATAGTGCAACACTTTTGGTTCACTGGTGCAGTTTCAGTGGCATGCCAGTGCCGTACTTCTTTTACCAATGGAATTCGCTAAAATTTCAATTTCACCGAATCACACAGATGACGGTTTTCCGTCAATATAAAAAAAAAACACAGCAAAGATCACACAGAATAATCAAAATTCGAGCAAACATAGCCTAAAATGAAGAACGGTTTCGCACAAGAACGTAAAATCACGGACCTGCGGTTCTACGACAATCACAATAAAATAATTATTAGAACATACCTAAAGGTAACAACGTTACACTATTATAAACAAAACTCTTCCTATACCCCCTGTAAGTATTAACAACCTAAAGAAATTTCACCCCTCCGTCAAAACACTGATGGATGATAACCCCATGAAAACCGCCACATATACGTGTCCCGTCTCCCCACTGCCCCCCCTATTCATCCGGTTCAGAGGGGCTCAATCAGCCGTCTTGTGTACATTTCGACACCGAGACAAAGCGGCCTTGACAAACGGCATACGTCACGAATTGGATTAGTGCCAATCCTTGTTTGATCAGAATTAGGAATTAGAGATACTCCGCGATAAACGTGTAGATTGGGGAATTGGGGAATTATTATTGCCGGGAAGTCAGGTGGGACAACTGGAGAGCGAGAAATACAGGAAGGAATATTTATTGCCCTGATCAATAATTTAAAAATTTGTGTATTGCAGAAATATTAGTTGTGTTTTACCCCAGCCACGCATTCTTTTTTATTTTTGTTTTCATTCTACGAAGCACTGTGACCCGACTGGAACATAATTAGCAGCACTGAGCGCGACACACTGCCGACAACCGACGGTGAAATATAGTCCTCAGGGTCTGGTGGCTATTTGAATCCTCTCGGGGTGGTTTGCGTAGTTATTCCGCAGCCGGCTGTCACAGAAAGACATTGGCTGGGTTAACGGCTGATTTGGGAATGGATGTGGAATGTGCATGGATTCTTATGCAGTTAAAATCGACACTTTAAAGGACGCTGGTAGATGACACAAAAAGTTTTATGCTAAATAAGTTAATGACTTGGACGTAAGGTAAAGTTAATGTTTAGCTTGTACGACTTTACACCGCTCACAGTTCGAAGCATGCTATTGTTATTTACGAGTTAATTTCGTAGTTTCTCCGTCCGCCTTTCCATTTATGCCTAAATCATTTTCAATTAAAAAAAAAAAACATTTTGAACCGCTCTAGATGCTTCGCCTGCCATCCCCATCCCATCATCATTTGTTTTCGCCGACCTCCGCCCTTTGATAAATAACTTCATTTAAATTTCGATTAATATTCCTTTTTAAACTGGTCGAAAGGGTTTTCGAGCCAGAGGAACTGCGCGGGCTGGAGACTGATTTAATGGAAAATAAAGTTCCACGCCTATCCATTAAAATTAATTTGCTGGAGAATGCATAATGGATGCACGGCGATATTTGGCTGTACAGGGTGTATATTTTGCCCAATAGATATCTCCACTCCATTATTATTGGTTTTGGAGAAATAGTTAAATTATCAAAGTTATAGCATTTTCACCGAACCTTCAGAAAATGAAATGAACCAAAACAACTCAGCATCGGAAGTGACGGTTTTTTCAAATGGAATACCCCCTATTTTTTCATTGTATCCAATAAAGATTTTTTTTTTTTTTTTAATATACTATAGTGGCTGTTGGCGGTTCTTGGGGTTATTTTTTACCGTTTTGGAATTATACGAAAATATAATAGAATTATGATTATCCTCATTAAAGTTTAAATTGCTCTTGGCAACTTCTGTCATCTTGACAAATCTTAATAAACATTGTCAAAATCAGGGTCTAAATGGGATACTCTGAAGAGCAAAAGTTCGAAATTCTTAAAACATATATCAAATGTGGACACAAGCGAGAAGCGCAACGCGAATTCAGAAGGCGACATCCACATTTAGTAGTTCCTAGCGAAAACACTTTCCGAAATGTGTTTTGTCAACTTTCTGAGCGAAAACATTACAAAGAAAGAAAAGGCATTGTCAGATACTTGAGGATGAAGAACTTGTTGTTCTTTTATATTTTTAAAGTAACTTTTATTTGTTTTTATATTCGCTTCGTATCATTTAGAAGCTTAATTTGTTTGCAGAACATCCACAAAATTGGATAAGTGACTGTGCAAGATATCTTGGCAAATGTTGCACAGTAGTTTTAAAAATTCTGAAACGGCGACTTTAAATTCAGAAAAGTTTTAAAATTAACAGCTTTGCCGTCACATGACAAACATCCTCGACAATAACGCCAATTTGTTTGAGAACATTGTATGGACCGATGAATCTTCTTTTAATACGACTTCAGCTCCAAGTCCCAAAAACGAACACTTTTAGGCATCGCAGAATCCGCATCTTACAGTCGAAGTGATACGTTCTGGGTGGGTGTCAGTAAATGTGTGGTGCGGCATAGTGCAAAACAGAATCATCGGTCCAATTTTCATTAATGGAATGGATGGAAACTTTCCTCTAAACGCCACAAGGAATTTTATATGGCAGCAAGATAAGATGGTGATCCATGTCATAGTGTTCTTCCGGTTAGAGAATACCTCAATGAGAAATATGACATTTGAATTGGTCGTGGAGGGACGACTGCATGGCTTCTCACTAGTCCCGACTTAACACCATTAGACACATTTCTTTGGGGCTACCTCCAAGACAAGATATCTGCATCCATACCAAATAGTGTTGCCGATTTGCAGGAACAAATCCAAATTGAAATTAACTTTCTCAACTTCGGTAGGCTAGATATGATTGCTAATGCAATTGAAAAACTAAAAGAGGGTTACCAATCCTGCATCTTAATGAACGGTGGCCATTTTGAGCAATTATAAAAATAATATATATGTTGTGTTATGTTTTAATTTCGTTCCAAAACGGTAAAAAATAACCCCAACAACCACTATACTGATACAATGAAAAAATAGGGGGTATTTCATTTAAAAAAACTGTCACTTGTCAAATGCTATAACTTTGCTAATTTAACAATTTCTCTAAAACCAATAATAATGGAGATATCTTGGGAAAAATATACGCGAACACCCTGTACATAAGCGAACGAGAGTTAAGAGTTTTATTTAGGAACGCGGAGATAAAACATTATCTAGCTAGGAAAGGGTAAGTTGAGATTTGCACCGTTGACATAATATTTGTCCATAAACTAATGTTTTAATTTTGATGACCGCCCAACGACTTGTTTAATACAGGGTTCGGCAAAATGTATTGCCCATTTTATGTCATTAACAACACAAAAACGATTCGTTAATTAGAAAATAGTTTTAAACGAAAAAGTTTTTGTCGTTTGATAGATGATAATCACCAAGGTATCGAAAACAACCTTTTCGTGAGTGATGAGGCACATTTTTATCTCAACGATGATGTAAATAAGCAAAATTGCTGTTATTGGGGTCAAGAGAATCCTCGGGAAATGCATCAGTGACCTTTATCTGCTCCTTCGCCTTGTATAAATACTACATGTGGTGATGTTCAAAATGGCATCTTCCGTTTCTGATGCAATTACGGGCCTCTTTCTTGTCGTAGTGACACCTAATCTTATTTCTACTCTAATTTCGTCGCTAGCTTCGGTAATTCTTCTGATCAACTATTTCAACTTTATACGCCAGTTCTTTCATTCTTACACACGTAAAAATCAAGGGGCGTCAAGTCTGGTGACCTGGCTCGTTTCCACCTATCCAAAGATTGGGAAATGTTTCAAGTAGAAATTTGCATACCTACAGTACCTAAGCCGGTAATTAGCACGTTAAAAATATTCATTTTTATTCGCAGCAACTCATAGGTTTTTAAAAAAATTTGAAAAATTACGGATCTCTCCAAAACGGTAATAGTTTGTATATGGGTAACTAGGGTTAAATGATGCGGTAAAACCCAGTTAAACATTACTATCGATGTACCAAACACCCTGTATGTCAGAATTATAAAATATCCAAGTATAGCAGGCAAGTTATTTCACAGTTGTTATTGTCGCTTTTTAAATTTACATTTCTTATTTAGGTTTAGTTCGGGAGTTTTTGTTTATTTGTTTGGGCTACTTATCCAGAACTGATATTCAAATAGTTTTTTTTTTATTTAGGCATCAAATATAGCAAGTCAATTAAAAAAAATAAACGTCAGACTGGCCATAGGAAATCCCACGTAAATTCTGCTAACCTCAAATATTGGCTACCCTATTAATTTTACATCAAAATCGTATTAAACTTTTTCGAGGTCCTTCTATGATGGACTGGCACACCAAATTTTATTATTTTCCAATAAGCCAATTAAAAGTTATTTCAAAAAAACTCTTCGTAAAATTCTTAAAAATTATTTTTAAAAAATATACGAAAATACTGACACTGTACATATATACCTAAACCTAATACATTTAATGCTCGAGTTAGGTGTAGAGTAGGTAAGCCGCAATAAATAAAAAATTTGAAACAAAAATACCTAATACAATTTTATATCTTTGGACATCTAACAAAAACTATAAAAAAGCAACGGCGCTAATTTAATAACCGTCCTTTTCCTTTATCCGGTTGTCGGGAAATACTTCATGTCGACCGTTTCATTCTGTCCTTAAATTTCGCAAAGATCTTTCGATCTGACAAACAAAATAAAAAGATAAAGAAACGGGCATCCTTTTTGCGAGGCAGTTGCGGTGTACGGCGTGTCCCGGGGGACTCCCCCGAGAAACGATATCCTTAAAAGGGATTCCCTAAAAGACTGAAGGAAATAAGAAGCAAAAAAGGTCGACTCAATTTGCTCCAGATCGAAAACTGCCGGGAAAATACGCGAGTGACGGAGGCTGACGATTGTATCCCAACAATAAGTACAATGCGTTGTCAATTTTATTAGTACTGAGCAGTGCCGTGTGGCTTATAAAAGCAGGGGAATCATATAATGATAAGTACAGAGAATCAAAAAAAAAATTAACTACTAATACCTACTACTATATAATATATATTATTAATCTGCAAGGCAAATAATGCTGAATAATACCAAATAAACCGTAAGCCTGGCTGTGGATATTGGATAGGAATAGGAACTTTAAATATTTGTTCAATTGACCGGTTGGCAGCCACGTCCACGCATTTTTTACCTCCTTTAAAATATCTTAAAAATTAATAATTATTCTTATCAAATCATAGTTGTTTCGTTATTGGGGGACAGAATGTAATATTTTCAACTGTGTAATGAAATTTAACAATACGGAAATACAATATTTACAAAAATCTGATAGCTAAACTCATAAAAATAACCTCAAAAAATAAAGTAAGGAAGTATTACCTTTTTACTGTAGACTTAGCGCAACTTCGCTTAATCCCAGAATCCAACGTCGACGAAGATATGTTACAAACTATGTTTTAACTTTGTTCTTGGAGAAAACCCAGTAAAACACCATAAAATGTTTAGAGAATCCGGGATCCACCGACAACTATTCCAAAATATTTTTTAACAGAAATGTCAAAGTTAAAAATCAAACGGTTTTGTCTTCGTTTATTTATAAATAATCCTGCAACCAATAATACACTTCCCTCAATTTTTATTAAATTTTTAAAACTTTAGACAAATTTTAAAACCTCTGTCTGGTTATAAAGGAGTTGCGAAACCTTCGCAAACAATCGCGGTTTAAAAAATCGAATCCCCATGCCTTTAAAACGAAAATTTTTAAATCCATTGGTTATTTCGAAACATCGCCGTAAGTTAGCAGAAGAATATCCGCATACTTCCACAACGAACTTTGCGCGCCAACTGAAAGAATTTTGCAAGCATTGGAAAACACGGCGTCCCGCGAAGACGCCGTCGTTATAGAAACGACGCCGACGCTTAGAGTTGATTGGTGATAAATTTTTTATGGAAAATACATTAATAATCGCGTAATGTGGATGCAAGAGGGTGTCTGTTGTTTTATGAATGTAATAAAAAAGGCTTATATTATTATACCTAACTGTTTTATGGCATTTTTTGCGAAGTACCTACCTTTTGATAATTTTTTGATTTCGGCTTTATTTAGGAGATAAATGCAATTTTATCAAACTCTGATATGGGCATAGCGATATGCAAATAAATGTCAATTTACTTTTTTAACGAGAACGGTTCCTCGTAGCGCCTTCTGCCTAAGTATGCCTTTTTCACATAAAAATGATGGAGAAATCTATTTTTTTACTTAAAAATGTAATAGAAGCACGTATATAAAAGTTATGACTCCTCAAAAAGTAAAAAGACATGTAGGTGGCGCCCTCTACAAGTGAGAGCCATACTAACATCAAATTCGAATTTCGCATTTCAAAAAACCCATAGATACCAATTTTAGTTTAAATATTGACATTATTTCAAAAGTTATTTAAAAAAAAACAAAAATAAAAGTAAAATTTTAACACCCTGTATCTCCGAAACCTAGCATTTCCGGACATACACTATTGGACAAAAGTAGAGCAACAAAGAGCTTTTATTTCTTTGAATTTAAAAAATTAATTATATGATTGTCATTCCCAGCTAATTTTAATGAAATATTATCCCCACAATATTAGTAATATTTCACAATATTTTGGTACACTTTAAAACTTTAAACGAAATGAAGGCAGAGAAATATTTATAATTATAAAAATTGACGAAATGAAGTGCGACAAAAGTAAAGCAACCAATTGTGTCAACAGTATTTTATTTTACATATTAGGATAAAAAAACATTAAATACATTTAATAATTACAATAGCTAGAAACATTTCATTATTTTTTATTACTTACCGACAACGGCAATCAATTTTGAACAGTATTTTCGGGAAGGTTTGTCCAAACTTTATTGATTTTATTTAGCAATGATTGTTTATTTGGAAATAATTGTGTACGAATTCTACGTTCAACTTCTTCCCATAGATTTCCAATGGGGTTAAGGTCTGGGGATTGTGCCGGCCACTGCAAAACCCGAACGTTATTTTCTTGAAACCACTCTTGAACAATTGGTAAAGAGTGATCGTTATCCTGTTGGAAAATAAAACGCAACGGCATTTCCCACTCTGCATAAGGCAACATTACATTTTGTATTATATCTCTATAGACAAATCGATCCGTGGTCTCATTAATGAAGTTTAAAGGACCCACCCCATTCCATGGGAAACAACCCCATAAAAAAACACTGCCTTTGCCATGTTTAACTGTGGGTGTTACTTATTTGGGATTAAACCTTGTGTTGATTGGCCGTCTTACACGCTTCATTCCATCAGAATTGAAAATTTTATAACGCGTTTCATCGCTAAATAAAACTTTTTTCCGCTCGTCTACTGTCCAATTTAAATGTCGACGTGCAAATTCAAGCCTAGCCACTCTATTTCTTGCCGAAATAAGGGGCTTTTTAGCCGGGCGTCTACTAAATAACTTTGCGTCTACAAACCTTCTTTAAACTGTCCGTGGATTAACCATAATATCGGGAATCTCAGCAATAATTCTAGGTGCAGACATCCAAGGATCGTTTTGAGAAATTCTTTTAATGCGTCTGTCTGTCCAAATTGTTGTTTTTCTCGGCCTTCCCGATTTCGGTACATTCTCTAAATGTCCCCTTTGAATGTAACTTGAAATTATTTTGGATACGCTGTATCTTGGTAAAACAAACCGTCTTGAAATTGTGGCTTGTATTGTACCTTCCAAGTGTGCATTCACTACTCTCTGCTTTAATTCTTTTGAAATTGGAATACTTCTTGGCATGATTAATCCAGCACAGAAATAATAATTAAACATAACATAAACTCTGCAAAAATATTTTAACCTCTACTTTTACCAAAACCTGTCTTTTTTAGGAAAATATTAAAATGTTGCTTTACTTTTGACGCATTACAATACTGTATTTGAAAGTTTAAGTCAATATCAGTTTATTTGTTTTGATTGTTGGAAAAAGCTGTTGCCGCTGATAACAGCAGCCTACTTTGATATTTAAGACACGAATGTATTTAAATACGATATCATGCATTTAATATTATAAAATCGAGATTTCTTTCATTTCTCGAAAGTGTTGCTCTATATACTTTTGTCCGATAGTGTAGGTTAATGAGAACTTTTGTCATATTTTTAAGCAGGGAATTAGGTTACTTTAAAAGTTGTTCAAAATGATTGAGCTTCTAGGCATTCATTTATATATAAAGTGGATTTTCTAACTGATCCTTTGCAACTCCTGTGATACTAATCTCATGTGCCAATAAGAAAAAATTAAAACCCATTATTTTTCTTTAAAAATATGTAGGTCAAAAATAAATAACAGTATACGGCATACGGTCCTTGGGTTTGCCATAAAATTGTTTTCTTTTTAAGTTCTTTAGAGGTACCACTCAGCATAGGGTTGCATTTAAAATTTTGAACCCCTAGCAACACCCCTCAGGAGAAGTTATGAAAGTTAAATTACCTACATAGAAAGTAGACCAATAGGAGTCACTTAAAAATATGTGGCTCTATCGATCTTCACTAATAGCAAAGATATTTGCATATATGCAAACACTGATTTTTCGGATGCCCTGTATTTTTCAGTACGAATAAGTCATTCTCAAGTTTTACTTAAAAAACACAAACTTAAAATAAGTTCGTGTATAGATAGAGTTGTGCCTTATCCTTTCCGTCAGACCCAATCGTTGGACGCGTTTCGCCGTTTACGGCTCCTCAGGAAGGCTCTGGGTCTGACGGAAAGGTAATAAGGGACCTCAAAGTGATTTAACACAGAAATGCAAGTTTACGAATGAGAATTGCAGCACGTGGCTACACTACGAGATGTAGCCACGTGCTGCAATTCTCATTCGTAAACTCAAATTTTACGTTTGTGTCGCTATTTTGTTGCGTTACGAAAATAAAAAACAATTTTAAAATAAGTACAAAAATTGTTTTATTGTTATATAAAAATATCTAGGGTAAAATATATTCAAACATGTATGTAAAATATAATCAACGCAAATACCATATTTTTAAAACTTAGGTACAACCAAAATTTCAGCCATATATATACGCACTGTGTTCAAAAAGTCCCGGACCGGTCAATTACTTATTTAGAAAATGGCGCACAATATAAAAAAACTTCCGGTATAAAAGTTGTAGGCCCTAAAAAAATCTATGAAACTAGGACACCTGTAATTATACAGGGTGCCTCAAACAGTCATGGTAAACAAAACTTTCGTTTTTTTAAATGAAACGCCCTATATCTTACAATACTTTTGGATTCTACATAAAATATCATTTATACTTTTTAATAAGCACACTATAAGTCTAAACTTAATAGTTTCTGAGATATCGACTTACGAAAAATTACATTTTTGAACCTTGACAGGTTCTAGCTCTCTAACGGTATATCTTAGAGCAAAACGGCTTGCATGTCCCTATCTTACTTTTTTATTATCTTCCTAAAAATATCAATTTTGGGTTAAACCGGAAGTAGTATATTTCCGGTTCTCGAGTTACATCCGGTTTAACCGGAAGTTTACACTTCTTTCTCTTAGAATATCATAAGGGATGACCCCTTTAAGTGACGTACCGTACTTCTGAAACACCCTGTATAAGTTACGCTGGGAATTCTTAATTAAAGGTTGTTATGGAATTGATTAATAACAAAAATTCTATTCTTCACTAGTGAGCTATAACCATAACCCACTAGTGAGTTATGGTTATAACCCATGTGTGAGTGACAATAAGCTACTTTGTTAGTCTAAAATCGAACTAATAACGTTCACTTAAGTAAGTGTTACGACTACGACATAACAATATTTATAAACATGCGGTCAAAAAGACCTTATTTTTCATATACAGGGAATCGAAGCTTTAATTTTTGTTTAGTTATTTGTTCGGAAATAAAATTTTATTTAGTGATAAAGTAAGTTTTTTGAAAAATGACATCAGAAATTTTCATAACAATCATTTGTGGGCAGAAAAGAATCCTCATTCAATAGTCATTTCCAGTAAATGTGTGGGCTGGCATACTTAATTTACACCCTGTATAAATAAATAATACCTAGGTATATATTATAAAACATACCAGTGTGAAAAGTCTTTGGTTTTTAGCAACAAATATGTCAGAATACAAACAAATAGTTTCTCTTAAAACTATGACCAACTTTTTTACCTACACTACAAAATTTCAAAATCGCTATCAATATCGCCAAAACTAACATTGCTAGAAGTAGTGTCAGTTAGCGAATCATTTATTTTCGGTGATGAATACCCCATACTCTCCCTTAACATTCTGCAAACCCTAAATAAATTTTTCTCTTCGCACACCTGCAAAATCGACCTCTGTTCATTATTTCGTTTTTGACAATCAGCTCGATTTTGCAATAAAATCTCAACCAGTTTTAAATTATTATTTTTTACACACGCGTAGTACAAAGGTGTATTTCCTTTGTGGTCTGTAGCATCGACATTGCAATCGCCACATTTAAGTAATTCTTTTATTGTTTGCACCCGTTGAAACATCACTGCTAAATGAAGCGGAGTGTACAATGTTTCCAAAGTACGAACGTTTAAATAGGCACCACAATCTAAAAGAATTCTTAGAATCTCGGTCCTACCAAATTTTGCAGCTACATGCAATGGAGTAAACCCTTCCACATTATATGTGTTCACATTGAATTTGCAAGCCTTAAAAATATTGTCAGGTCTAGATTGTCCAGATAATAAGTCCGCATCACTATCTGAATCGGTATTTTTGAGGCAGCATGGACAAGTACACAATGGATGACAGTTCTTGGTTAATTCAGTTTCCACGGAAGTACTATTGTACCCTAAATAAAAGCAAGTAAGAGGCAAGTCATTGCTTTCAACTGTCTTTATCAACAAGTCGATGTGTTTAATATCCAAACTACTTCTTGGCTTATATCCATACAATAAACCTTGCTCCTTAAAAATATGACCCTTATTACAATTACCCTCCACATTAGGTATGCTATGATGAGTAGAACCAATACTTATATCGTTAATAACCTCCTCTAAAATAACATTGCTTCTCAGACTACCAAACTCCTTAAAAAGCCTGGTGACATGAAAGTTGGGAGATAACTTGTAAACACTTTCCTTTTGATTGTTTTTCACACAAACTGACGCCCCATTTTCCAGTAGAATCTTTATAATATCAACGTAGCCCCATTTAGTGGCAAGAAATAGAGGTGTTTCACCAGCAAGGTTTTGCAAATTTATTTCAACAAAATATGAAGAGTAAATCAGTGCCTTCACACAGTTTTCATGCCCTCTATCGCAAGCCAAATGAAGGGGAGTATTGCGCTCATTATTCAAGATATTTACATTAGCCTTTGAGTTTACTAGAAGCAGCAAAACATCCTGAAAACCCTTTTCTGCTGCGTAATGAAGGGCAGTTTTACCAAAGCTATCAGTAAAATTAATGTCAAAGTTCAAAGAAAATAGATATTCTAGTAAATTTACATTGTTGTCAATACAGGCCATCATGAAAAAGTTTTGATTAAATTTATTCAACATTTTAAAGATTTCCTGACTAGAAGTTTGCTTTGAAAGCTGTTCACATTTTTGGCATGAGCAAAGAGGATGGCATAGTTCTATTTTTTCATAGAAATCACTAATATCTTTATCTGAGAGTCCACTGAAAACCGATTTATCCTTATTAGCTTTTAATTTCTCATAAAGCATATAAAATAAACTATTTTTTTGTTCATCATTGGCAGTAGTTTTGTCGCACTGCGTCATATCTAAAAACGGGCTACTTTTAATAAACTCAATTGCAGCTTCGAGACTGGTAACTAAAAAGTTATTTTGGTCTGGGTTCTCTAGGGTTGCGAAATTGAACTCTTTGAGATATGTTAAATTTGCTAGCCAATTAGGAATGTTTGAGTGCAAAATTAAGTAAACTATAATTTGTAGAAAGTCATCTGAAGTTACATATATTTGATCACTGTGACTAGAATATTGATTAAAGATTCTAAAGGTTTGTGACAAACAATTTAATTTATCCAAAGCAGTGACAAAATGATTAATTCTATAAAACTCATATTTAGCATCACTTACAGGTTTACTAAAATCATCAGAAATATTTAAATCCCTCAAAGCAATGTCCAAAGAATTTCTGATAATCTTATTCAAAACGCAGTCTTTAAAGTATTCTAAAGTATTTACACTGTACATAAGTCTTTTACCAAGGCAATATTGCATATAGGTTTCAATAGAAACCTTAAAAGAATGTAAAAACTGATCACTTCTATCACATTTTTCTCTTATTATATCAGTTTTGTAAAATAGTTGAAGGCATTGGGAATACAAATTACCTATCAGGTCCTTCTGGCATTGTAAATTCTCCATTTCAAAACTTTCATCATGCGCCTTCCAAAAATCTAAACATAATTTCTGTATGTTTTCTAGCACATTGTGCCCGAATGTCTCTGCATATAAAAAATCAATACAGTCTTGAATAGTATTTAAAGTCACATTATTGTTCGGAATATCACAGTGACTTTGAAGTAGAAATAAGGGTCTTTCAACACACCACACTGTATATTTGCTGGTTTCTTCAACATAATGAGTTTCCTCAAAAAGCACTCTAACAGCATTGCTAAAAACTGAATTTCTTTCTACTTTTAAACGGTGGTTTTCCAAATAAATATCTTTCTTGCTTAAAGTACTAAAGTTGTTTTCGTTGTCCTTTATCAAAATATGGTCTAAAATCACATTCACTAAATTATCGTCACTTATCAGGCTTCCACTTCTGGGCACACAAATAATCCAATCTTCCTCAGCCGATTTCCTTAAAATGTCTTTATGGTTCTGCTTAATTTCTTTAAAAAACTTATTTTCAGATAAGTCTTCGTCGTAGTGGGACCACATTGTTCTCTCAAAAGCATTTAAAGTAACAAAAAGCAGAAACTCCTCGGGAAACCCCCGATAAAAACTTGTTTTCTAAAAATGTTTTTCTGTCAAGAAAGTTTGGTTATGTGTAAGGACATTGTCTTTCCCAGAAGTTGGCCCTAACGTCAAGGGATTCGGCGGCTACTGCTATCACTTGTGGCTGTAAGGTAGGTTTTTAATTCTGTCACTGTCAAGAAAATTTTCACAGAACCGAACCACATTTTTCAAATTTTCATTCTCATGTACCCCTAAATTCCTTATAATTTCGTCATATTTCATAAGTATACCGATACACCTTAATTCCTAAATGCATAGTTTCCTTAAATTTTCCAATTTTAGATTCGTAGTATTTCAAATCGCAAGATTCTACTCAAAAAGTAAACGCTCAGACCATTCTTACTTATTAAAAGTGTTAAAAACAATGCCGAAAGACTTAAAACATATTGCAGAGGCCCAAAAGCAAAGAATTAAAATTAAACAGAAAAGCTCCAAGTATGTTCCAGGAAGAGTCATTCTTCAAATATTGGGTACTGGAGCTAAGGGGGCTCCTAGAGCTTTATATTTATTTGCTGATCAAAGTAGGTAAGTAAATTGTGAAATACTCGGAAATTGTATAAGTAATATAGTTTATGAACGTATTAGGCACAGGAATATAGGATTTTTTTTGTGACGATGATTTTAGATATTTATTTAACTGTGGCGAAGGTACTCAAAGATTGGCACATGAGCACAAATCAAAACTAGCTAAACTAGAGCACATTTTCATAACTCAAACAGCATGGAAAAATATAGGAGGTTTACCAGGTACTGCTTTGACTATTCAAGATGTTGGTGTACCCCAGATTATGCTGCATGGGCCTCCAGGGCTGGTAAGTCATTTATAAGAGTGAATTGTGTTTATAAGATTTGTTGATAAAGTTTTTCTTAGTATGAAATATTTCCTGCTACAAAGAGATTTGTAGTATTAAGAGATCTTAAAATAAAAATGGCAGATTGTAAGGAAGGTACTGATTTTGAAGATAATGTTATGACTGTTAAATATGTGCCTTTAATGTGGAACGAAATTGATTATGGAGGTAACAAGGACAGAAATATTCAAGCCTGCATAGAACAAGTAAGTTAAATTTTAAAGTACCTATCTTAAACACCTGGACGAAATTAACTTATCAGAATTTGTTTTTGACAATAGAAATACTAGTAACCATAACATAGTTGTATTCCTTTGACTAGTTTAGATCGATTCCAGATCGATTTAGCTTAGGTGAAGTGAACCGTGTTCTTTTGTAGGCATATCACCTACCCTCAATTTAACTAAAAGTCATTTTTAACTCAACCAGTGGCAAAGCAGGATATCACTTAGGTTTCATTATTTCTATAATAGAGGGGAGACTGTTTTATAGCTTTTAAATAAGAGAATGTGGCAAATTCGTGATGTGTTGATTTTGTCCACAAGTTTATAATTTTATTTTTGAAGAAATAATAATCAGTATTTTAGACTGAAGCTGGAACATCAACCAGAAGTGAGAAAAGAAGAAGTAGAAAGAGGTCTTCTTCCAGAACAAAAACCATTAATGAAATTGTTGAAGATGACACAGATTATTATGCTCATGAACGTAAGAAATCTAAACGAAGAAGTAGAAGTAGATCCCAATCCCAATCTGGTATCCTTTTTTATCCCACCAATTAATTTGCCTTGTTTGTTAAAACTGTCTTTTAAAATCGTAGTTTAAATTTTATTTATTACACATTTTAGAGAGTGGAACTAGAAAAGCTCCTGAAAATATTTCCGAAGCTATACAAGACATTCTAAAAGAATCCAAGGACAAAGCTATATCCATGTGCTACATATGTCGGTTGCAGCCCAGGCCAGGTGCTTTAAATTTAGACAAATGTGTAAACAAAGGAGTACCCCCAGGGCCTCTCTTGGGAAAACTCAAAAATGGTGAAGAGGTAACTTTGCAGAATGGCACTGTTGTTCAATCCAGGGAAGTGTGTGAACCTGATGACCCAGGGCCAGTTTTTATTGGTAACCATAATGAGAACTTTTGAAACATGTAAGCACTTACAATTTTCTTTTTACAGTTGTAGATTGTCCCACTCCGGATTACATTGATTCTTTAGTAACTAAACAGGAATTCAGAAAACATCAAAAATTTGCTCAGAGTGATATAGATGTAGCTTGTTTAGTGGCGCATTTTACGCCAAAGGATGTTGTAAATCTACCAGGGTAAGAATATTATTTATTAAATATTTGTAAAGAATTACATTTCTAGTAAATGTTCGTCTTCTTCTTCTCATTCGATCAAACCACAGACGCGTTTCGCCGTATCACAGGTCATCATTCAGGCTAGGATCTTGACGAAGGGAGAGAATATTTATCTGCACAAATGTCCAACACTAACTGTGTGTTAATTATTTACTTTGTTAGGTATAAAAAATGGATGGATGATTTTCCTCCTAGTACAGAGCACCTATTTGTAAATGATTCAAACACTTGTATGGGTAGCGTTGCAGTTCATAGAATACAGCATAAACTGAACATGTTGTCTAAAGATTTGTTTCCGCTTTTAGGCGACCAAGGAACACCTCCATTAGTTGAGGTAAAACGGATATTTTATAAAAAAAAACTTTAGTTCCTGTTGCTTTCTGATTTTTTAGTGTTTAGACGATGGCAACCATAAAAAGCAAAAATATGAGATGGACACAGAGGATTTAGCATTGGATATATCAAATGGGTCTCTGAAATCTTATGAAAATGTATCTACTAGGAAGATTAATACTCTGTCCAGCTATCATATGAGACCTAGAAAAGGGTTTGATAGGTAAAAATTGTTTATTTTTTTTATGTTATATACTGGGTGGTACTCATGGTATTCATATGTTTGTGCAATAAACACAATTTTTTTTTTAAACATTCTTTATTAAATACTTTAGATTTTTACAATTAATAATGCAGCTAAAAGTTCTCTAAACAGTGCTTAATAGCTCTGGCCTCGAAAATACATACTCTATACATAACAATGCTGGGGATACCGCAAATTTCAACCAACATTCAGATGTGATTTCATTTGCTTAACAAATTAGGATAATTCTTTATACTCCTAATACCTTCAGGGGTACTCTGTTGTATTTTTTGGACGCTTGTACAATTAGATCATTTATTCCTATATTAGTCTTACTAGCAATTTGATAAACATTATTTTGTGCTTTTGTTTCATGCCCATGAACATCCTTAGACATTATTATATTTACATTACATCATTGAGTTTTATTTTTAATTGTATGCATTGATTGATCTGCTCAAATTAACTGTGGAACCTTCAGTTCTTTATACAATATGTTGGTGCTAATAAGTCATCATAACAACATACTTTCAGTATTCTATTTTGAAGAATTTGTACAAATTTATTGCCGCTACATACTCCCAAGAGGAAGGCATGCATATACTCGACTTCTTCAAACTGTAATGTACTTCTTTCAATTTCCGGTTTTTCTAGCTTAGACAACATGTATTTTGTTTTGTCGACATTTTTTATTTTTAATTTATTGTAGTACAAGCCAATTAAGGTATCCCTTAAGATCATTATTTACAATATTTTTCAATGCCTCTTACTTTCCGCCAGCGTCGGCAAGTGTGAAATAGCGCGCACTGAGATTCGCATATCTCAACTTTAAGACATAGAGTGAATATAGCATGGGCCCCAAGACCGAGCTCTGGGGTACACCATACTCATTCGTTAGAACGTCACTAGTCACGCTGCCAAGTCTTAGGTACTGCTTCCTACCATTCAAATAGGTTTTAAATATGTTATATATATTTCCTTTAATTACCATATCAAAGAACTTCTCAACATATATATATATATAATAATTTTAATAACACTATCCCCTTATTTATACTGGATTTTATATTACAGCTCTTCTGAAATTAAATTGGATCCCAGGGAATTTATAAATGAAGCCATGGTCTTAGAAGAATTTCCTGATGCTTTAAAAGAACTTGAGGAAAAGCTTACTTTTTCCAAAACTAGCCTTATCGTCAAGGAGTATCCCAAAATACTCTTCTTGGGTATGTTTTTTTGGCAAACTAATTTGCGTTAATTAATTTTTGTGTTATTTGTGTAGGTACGGGGTCATGTATTCCAAATAAGACTAGAAATACCAGTGGTATTTTGCTGCAACCAAGGTAAGTGGTAAAGAACTAAGTGCGATTTTTTTCACAACTTCTTTTTGGGCCTTGTTCTAACAATAATTGTAAGAAAAGAAAAATTGTTAAACATTTTTATGACAATGGAATAATATAATTATTATATTATTTTAACACTTAAAACCACCTATAAGAAAATATACACAGTGTTATATCAAATTAGATTTTTAGGTTTTGAGTCGCCTTATTTAAAAAACTTTGATTTTTAATCTAAATCTTTTCTGGCGTTGATATTATAGTTGGAGCAAAACTGATAAAACTTCCTTACAGCAATTTTGAAGATTGCATCACAGTTTGTGTAAAAAACAGTTTAATGCAGTAAGTACTAACTTGACTGAACTCACGTTTTGGAATACGGATATAATGTGTGGAATACCTTTGAATTTAGAATAAAAAAGGCTCTCAAAATTCGATATTATAAAATCAGGGTCATATTAAAAAAAAAAACGATATTGATGATGATTGCTTCAAAACGAAACGTAGAATTAAAAAAATGTGATGTAATCTTTAAGTGCAATTTGATCCAAATTCAATGTTAACATTACATCAAAACTTAAAAATCTTGCCAACCCTTTTTGTGTTTTATTGTTAGTCATTTGATATTTGATTGCGCAACTTTTTTCCTATTTTACCAAAGTTGTGTCTCTTACCATTAACAAGATCCCCATTCCTCCTTATCTTAGACGTTTTGAATGAAAATGTTCTATCTTTATTATGTATGAAAGATATTCCTCGCCTTATAGATGTCTCTTGGAGTAGCCACGTTTGAGATATTTACGTTTAAATTACACAATTAGTCCTTTTAAATAATTGTGATTTATAAATGTAATTATATAAAACGTGTGTTTTTGCCATTAAATGTGTCAAGTGATTTTTTTGGTTTTAAGTTAGTGTGTGTATTGAGTCTATACTAAAATAAAATATAATGACCCAACTGATTATGCGCACATAAAATATTTTATCTTGTGCAATCACAACATCCCCAGCGGTATAATAGAAATTAGAAGATTGTGCCGTTTTCAAGTCTGAAACTGCCTCAGTTGCTAAAAGTGAATTTCACCTGAACCATTTTTTAAAATTAATTACAAAGGGTGGCTAAAAACGCAGGATGTGATTCCTTGCCTCACTTTATTATTTTTATTCGATTTATTATATTAGCCTCTTCAATAAATTATAACACAATTTTTCTCTAAAATGTACAGGGAAACCAATATTTAGCCTCCTCAAAATTTACATGGGATTTCCTATGTTCAAACAACCCGGTATACAAACTGTTCGGTTTGTTTGTAAGTGTAGCGCCAAAAATTGGCAGATGATTTTTGGAACACCCTGTATAAGCATTTATATAACTTGCTAAGCTGCTTTACAGTTTTTTTTAGTAATTAATTTATTTCTCGGGGCGTTCTACGAGATATTTGGCATGTAATCTACCTACAATTTCTTTTTGAATGAGCCGTCTAGCTTCAGACCTATCTCCTTGTTACCTAGTCTCTCTAAGGTTATCGAAAAAATTGTCAAGAGAAGAGTGTGGAATTACTTATTGGCACATGATATAATAACAGGTGATCAGTTTGGCTTTCGGAAGTCTAAGGGTACTCATGACGCCATCTTCAGTTTCTTGGAGAGAGTGTATCTTGGATTGAATGGTGGTGGGGCCACTGCGGCGGTATTCTGTGATTTGTCCTAGGCATTTGACTGCGTGGATCACGGAATACTGTTGCAGAAGCTTCATCGATATGGTTTTAGGGGCTCATCTATTGATTGGTCTTGTTCATACCTTGAGGGCCGTACTCAGGTGGTTCGTAGTGGTGGCGCAAGGTCATCGTTGTTGCAGGTTGGGTGTGGAGTTCCTCAGGGGTCGGTCCTAGGACCCTTATTGTTATTTCTGATTTATGTAAATAACATAGTGCGCTTGAATATTTCTGGAACGTTCACCTTGTTTGCTGATGATACCTTTGTCCTATGGCACAGCAGGGAGGTCCAAAGTTTGAGGCAACAAATATCTCAGGACCTTATGAAAATTAAAAAATGGTGTGATGCCAATCTGCTTACTTTCAATATTGCAAAAACAAATATTATAGGCTTTAAATGTGATATGCAGGGGTTGAATTTGGCCACTGAGCCTCTACAGGAAAATGCCTCAACAAAGTTTCTGGGAATTGTCATCGATGGCGAGCTTAAGTTCGAAAGTCATATATTGAGCCTGAGTAAAAGATTGTCATCTGCGTGTTTTGCCATTCGTACCGTGAGAGCAGAACTTGGAACAACAATCGCTCGTACAGTCTATTTTGCATTATTTGAATCTCATCTTAGGTATGGTATTGCATTCTGGGGCGCGTCTACCAAGTGCTTGCTGAGTCTGATAATTATTGTGTTGCAAAAGAAGGCGGTGCGCTTCATCGCAAATGTTCATCAAAGGGAATCTTGCAGACCGCACTTTCGGGCTCTTCAAATTTTAACTATGACATCCTTGTTCATCCTTGAAATTACAACATTAATTTTTAAAAATTACCATAACGCTCGTGGTGAATCGGAGCGCACGACCCGTCAGACCTTGCATGTACCCTGCCTATACCAAGATCTGAGTTAATAAGAAGATCAATCTTTTATGAGGGCAAAAAAAATTTTAATATTTTGCCCGACAGGATAAAACTGTTAGGATCTTTAAAGTTGTTCAAGAAAACCTTAAAAAAAATCCTGTTGGATAAAGCTTACTATGATATGCCAGAATTTTATGACGACCCGCCACTGTAACTTGTGTATTGTCTCACTTTTGTGGGCTATTGGCACTTAATTTTTTATATACTGACAACATACCTACTGTTTTTACCTAATTATTGTACTTCAGTTTGTTGTTGTTTTATACTGTAGTGTAATTTACATCATATTGTTATCTATGTCTTATATTATAATAGCATGCTTTGTTACCGAAATTCGAGTTTCATGACAATAAAGTATTTTTTGATTTGATTTAGCCAATCCAGAAATATTCTTATGGACTGCGGGGAAGGAACATACGGGCAAATTTTAAGATTCTTTGGCCCCGAAAAAGGAGACACAGTGTTGACGAATATTGACGCTGTTTACATTTCTCATTTGCATGCCGACCACCACATAGGACTCATTGGTTTCTTGCAGGTACTTCCTGAACTATCTTATTTACATTTCCTTCTACCAATGTGTGCACTAATATTTTTCAGGGTCGAAGGCAAGCTTTAGATACACTAAACATTGACAAGGGCCCGGTATATTTATTTGCTCCCAAGCAAATCCTAGCGTGGCTGAGTCTGTATGATAGATGTTTTGAAAATATTTCCGATGAATACATTTTAGTGCCAAATGATGAGCTGGTAAGCACGGAACGTACACAGGGTGTTCCTGCTATGTATGTTAACCATATTTTTTTAGATGTTAAATCAACGTACCTACCCGGAGGACCAAAGAACTCGACTGTTGGATAAATTAGAACTCTGCGATGTTAGCACGTGCTTTGTGCGACATTGTCCCAATTCATTTGGCGTATCGTTTGTGCATAAAACCGGCTATAAAATAACTTACTCAGGAGATACCATGCCATCAGAACACTTAGTGGAATTAGGTGAGATATTTTTAAAAATATAATAAATTTTATAACTATGAATTTTGATTTTTAGGCAAAAATTCCGACGTATTGATTCACGAAGCCACAATGGAAGACGACTTGGCAAAAGAGGCAATTATCAAAATGCACTCGACCACCTCCCAAGCGATCCAAGTAGGCAAAGATATGAATGCGAAAAACATTATTTTGACGCACTTCAGTCAACGATATGCCAAACTGCCAAGATTTAATGACAATTTTGCAGACAATGTTTGTATTGCTTTTGATAATATGCAGGTAAGATTTAAATATTATGAGTATACATACTGTATAACATCCTTCGTGCAACCATTGCGGCAAACTATCGGTTTCCTTTTCGTCAGACCCGGAGACTTGCCGATGAGCCGTCAAGCGGCGAAACGCCTCCAAGGATTGGGCCTAACGGAAAGAATAAGGGACAACTCTGTACACAAACTTACCTTAAGAGTGTTTTTAACTTGTTGTATGTCGTTAATTGGCATTGTAATTTCGGGAAAAATTCAATTATACAAATTATTATTGGTCAAGTAAGATAAAATATCTAGGTTTAACCTTTGACAAGAAGTTGGAGCTGGAGCTGGAGCTGCAATGTCGATGAAAGAGTCGTCAAAACGAAAAAACAACTGCTAGCCGTTTACCCTTTACTGACCAAGAAACAGCAAGATTCACTTTAAAATAAAAACAAGTATTTATCACACAATCATTACGTCGGTACTTACTTACGGTATACCTACATGTTATACCGGAAATAAGGGCAAGTTACTGAAGATATATAACCCAAATTTGAGTAATTTATCTTTTAACATAACTATCTGTGGTGTCATGTGCAATCATAGCCCTAGTTACGATGCCTATGTGTGCAATGGTCTTTTTTGACGACCAGTATGGCTAATAGCTAGTTTATAACGAATACAACTTACCTTTTCCTTTATTTCTTAGATAAGACTAGACGAATTACCTCTTGTACCTCTCTTGTACCCCGCTCTTAAAATAATGTTTGCCGAACACTACGAGGAAATGGAAAATAAGGCCGTAAAAAGGCAACTGAAGTCGGACCGAGAAGCCTCATTGGATAGAAATAGAACTAAACAGAAGATTAGCTGAGGCAGAAATTATGTTACAGTTTAATTTTAATAAATTAACCAAACAGACAATTAATTGTTTTTATTATTTGGTATGACACAGAAATACTTCCCTATTTCGTGAATTTATATATGCAGTTTTCGAATTTTCGGGATTTGACGCTGCCGCGAACAAACTACGGTTAGTACAAACTAACAACGACGCTTACCGTCATGTGCCGCTTGACGTCAGGATGGCACCGCGAAACGCAAAATAATTAAAAACTTCGTTAAACTTAGAGATCGCAATATTTTTCTTTTCAGTATTTTTTATTTATGCTTTTTATTATTAAGTGACCTTATTATAGTATTCTCATCAATTGGAAACGAATTAAATTGACAACCTTGAATAGAAACTGTCAGATATAACAGCGATTTTCAATTGCGTACTAAGCATTTTATTAAGTTGCCTTTAACTTTCTATTGATTATTTAAAAGACTGTGCCTTAGAAATTACATATTTTTAAACTGGCGATGTTGGTTTGGCGCCTTTATGGCCGATAACAAAGAAATCTCTAGTATTCCCTCTTCAACTATAATTTCACAGTTGCCAAATTGCCATAGTGTTTGAATTTGAACAAATATTTACAAACACCCAATATATTCTTGACAATGGGGACTGCAGTAAATTGAACTGCTTGTTTAAACAAATGAATTATATTTTATTATAGAATTTCTAAACGCAAGCGTTTACCTCCAAAAAAATTTAATTTGAGGAAATTTTGGATTTCTAATACAAATGGCGGCAACGCTGCTCAAAACTGACGTTTCGGCCATTGTGGTCCGGTAGGTGACAGAGAAAACGCACGCGGGTGGACGTTTTAGTGTTTTTCTCGTAATTTTTTCTAATTTACTTAAAAAACTAACGCAGCAACAAGCCATTATGTCTAATAACACTGCACCGGATAGTTGGGAATCTCAAGTTGACAGCAATTCGACAAATACAAGTCCCAGTCACGATGCAGATGTGTCAACGAAATTTTCCACGTTGAACGTAAACGCAGTTGAATTTGTGCCTTCGTTTAGTTTTGGATCTCAACAAGTTCCAGACGACGTTCCAAGTCCCAAAGAGATGCAAAGTAAAGAGGCTTCGCCCCAACACGAGCCCGTTGTAAATGGTAAGTTTAATAGCTTATAACTGTAATTTTTGACAGGCTGTTAAAAAGAGGTTAGATGGCCTCAATTTTTTTGCCTTGTAAAAGTCACATTTTTAGGATTTTTATTAGCATTCCTGGAAACTCTTGGAAATTTTTCCGTACATTTTAGTATTGCTGATATTAGTATTGTATTTCCCATATCTTTTAAACCCTCAATCACCTTTATTTATTAGTTATAATGAAATTTTTTCATACCATATTGATGACCAACCAAAAATCATATTCCACTTTTTAAAATTACTTTCAAATACTTATTACAATAGGTATATATATAGTTTTCTTTAACAGTTTATGGGTGAGTGGTTGAAAATACATATTTTTCTATTTGTGTAGATAATAAAATCCACTGCTCCACCACATTTCTGGTTTATACTGGTTTTTCTAGCTTTTAGCATGATATAAATTTATTTTTATAATACCTTACTATCACTAGTGGAAACGTGAAAGTTATTGCTAAATAGCTTCTGAAAGTTAATAGAAAAATTCACACAAGGTGTGTAGATGATAATTATGACTGCAAAAAGCAAAACCACAATATTTTTAGATAGTTAGTACCTACTTACCTTTGTCTTAGTTAATGCACATTTAATATTCGTAAATGATAATTTGCTTTGCTGCTAGATAGTAAAAGCTCTTTTATTTGTAAGTACCTGCTTAATATTCTTTATAGGCACTGAACCCTCCTCTGAACCTCCGGAAGTTGAAGAACCTCCGCCCGTTCCGCCTGCAGCGGGCGGCGACGTGTCAGGAGGGAGCCCCACGGGGGCGGGCGGAACCTGGGAAGATGTAGCTGATGAAGATAGCACAGCCTCTGGTAAGAACAGAAATATGGTAACTTAACTTTCAACTGATGTAATGGTTTTTTTTTTGTTTAACTTTTAGGTGCTGCTCAAGCCACTACTCCTGAAGAGGATGATGATGAGGTTTCAAGTGAGGAAACGCCAAAACTGGCCAAGAAAAAGCCAATTAAAAAAGAGGAGGTGGAAGAAAAAAAAGAACATGTTAATGTTGTTTTCATAGGGCATGTAGATGCAGGTATGTTTCTTCAATTTTGTAGGTAATTGTATCAAATCTAATTCACAATTTTTTAGGAAAAAGCACAATTGGTGGTCAAATTATGGCCCTTACTGGAATGGTAGATAAAAGAACATTAGAAAAATATGAAAGAGAAGCACGTGAAAAGAGTAGGGAAAGTTGGTACCTCAGTTGGGCACTGGACACTAATCAAGAAGGTATATTTAGTTAAATTTACAAAAAATGCATCAAGATAAATATTGTTGTTAGTAAGTAATTCATTTTTTTTTCTTATATTTTTAGAACGAGACAAGGGGAAAACTGTGGAAGTAGGAAGAGCATTCTTTGAGACTGAGAAGAAACATTTTACTATTCTGGATGCACCTGGTCACAAGAGTTTTGTGCCTAATATGATTGGGGGTGCAGCTCAAGCCGATTTGGCCGTATTAGTTATTTCAGCTAGAAAAGGTAAGCATAACATTATAGGTACTTATACCATTCCAGAGTCATTTCATGCAAATTAAGTTAAGTCTCACAAGTCCAACCGTACTTGTGTCCACTGGCACATAGAGCGCCAGTCTATTACCGGCCTTAGGGTCAATTCATATCAAACCAACCAGAAAAAAGTGGCTTTTGAAAATCAAGAAATTTAGCAATCTTGCTCTTGCACCCGCTTAAAAAAAAGAAGTATTTCCAATTTTTACTTACAATAGGAAAGTCGGTGGAGGCTTATTTTACAGGTTAGTAAAATACCTTTCATTTGGGTTAGTTCAGATTAGTTAGGGGTGCCTGATAATATAATTTTTTTCTTAGACCTCAGAAACACCATTTTTTTTTTGTACAAAGTCCTGGGTAAGAGATGGAGACCATAATGGGTTTTGTTTAAAAAATAAAACTACTATCAATAGGTACATTTAAAATGTTTTTAAAAAATATTCCTCTAAGTATTCCAAGTTTCTAATACAAGGTAACCACCAAGAACTGTTGTACTGGATGATGACAGAACCAGACTGTGGTTTTAGGACAGGGAAAATGCTTTTTTAAATATTTTTGATTCAGATATTGAAATAACAGAATTTACTTGTTGGGTCTCTGCCACGCGTTTTGAGCACATCTGTTTCCCAAATATATGGGGTGTTATTTATTTGTCTGTCCCACTTTAAATGTCTGTCTATTATAATTCCTAAGTACTTAGTCTCTTCTACCTCATTATTATTATCTAAGCTTATACCCTTAATGTTTCATTTTAAATGTAAAATTAAAGTTCATCCTAAATGAAATTGTAAATTTTAACACTGTGTGGATCTTAAATTCCACATTGTTTATGCATTTTTTAATTTAATTATTTTATTTAGTAATTTGGTACCTTTTAATAATTTTAGTGAACTAATTGTGTCTCTTTTCTTTCTTTAACTTGTATAAGTATCTTTAATACCAATAAAATGATTTGATTTGATATAGCATGATTTTTATGGGCATTACTGTTTCAAGATTTAACTGTTACTCCCCAAATATCCTCTTTTGCATATTGCAACAGTTGCTCCAGAGTCAATGTAAGTTATAGGGCTTTGTTAGCTAGCTCTGCTAGCCAACATTGTATTGAATGTCTAGACAAAGATAGCACGCCCATGGATTTTCCCTGGGAGCTTAACCTATGGCTTTGCTTCCCCCTTACGAAAGTGAAGTATTTTAGGCCAGTTAAGCCTTAATTTTGTTTAATTGTTAAGTGATTTGAATAATGTCACCATATCATTACAAATGTTTATATGTTCATCCTTAATTTTCTTTAGTTTTTCTTAGTTGGTCTGCATAAATCCACCTTGAGTGCAATTATACAGGTTGAACGTCACTTCGAGCGACAATAGATTGGTTTTAGTTTCAATACAAAATTTTTTTTTACAAGACCGAGTATTGAAAACATTTTTATAACCTACTGAAAAAAGTTTGCAAGTGGAATTTAATTATGATGATTTGTTGCATCCTCAGACGAACAAATTTATATTTGTTCTCTGAGGTTGCATCCTATCTCCCCAGGTAAATTAACTGATAGGTAAATGTTATCCTTATTTTTATGTGCATCCCCTATTATATAGTGGTCTTTACTGTCTCGTCTACTTAAAAAGTCGCCCTGATGGACCCCAGTGGTGTGAAGTGTGTGCCCCTGTCTTTGTGTTAGCTTAACTGACTATAATAGAAAAAATGCCAGAACAATTTTGTTGTCGAATTTTGAGACATTTATATTTTCTATTATATTATATATAATACTCTCGCATTATCATACACGCAGCCGAATATTATTGATTTTTGCTTGGTCCAACGAATCGCGCGAGCACGCGCTGATTGGTTTAAAGCTGACAGCGGCTTCGGCGCGAAGGAAATATACAGTAGTGTTTGGGTATGCAGCAAGATTGCATATCATATTCCTTTCTTAAAGGGCTTCCGTACGAGAATTGCAGTTTCCCGACGGCAGTGATTAGTTAGTCTGGCATCTTAGAAAGAGAAAGATGTTGTTCAGTTCTCCGAGGTAATAATACAAGAAGTGTGTTGATTCTACATTCTAATATAAACAAGAGATTATTTACTCCAACATCAAAGTAAAATAGACGTTTTCGTTTAGTTCTAAGGTATAAATAAAACAAAGAGGTGTTGATTCGATTGTCTAATCGAAATGGAACTAAATCCCAAGGGTGTTTAAATTGATCTCAGTTGCAAGGTGTCTTACGTGTCAACATGAACATAATAAGTTGTTTCTGTGAAAATAATACAAGGTTAAATTGTTACCAAATCGTGGAAAATTATACACAGTAATAATGTATTTTATTAAATCAAGCAATATTTCATGAACCATCTGTTACTGTCGGAAACACAGGAATATGCGAAGGCAGGTCAAAAAAAAATGAATTGGGTAGCTCACCTGAGCACCAGATAGAGAAATTTTCTCATGGATCAGTCCTTTTTTTCATTATGTTTTTTCACACCGAACCCATCATTTCTCTATCCCAAAATTTGGTGGGTCTCTTACCAAAACATTAATGAAAATAATACAATTTTTAGAAAAAGTCCAAATATAGTAAAGATATTTTCAAGAAATCAAAAGGAAAAGTGTATCAAGTGATACCTTATATGAATGCCTTTAGACCTTTAAATGAGCTATT
Organism: Polydrusus tereticollis; assembly: GCA_963920685.1. Taxonomy (NCBI): domain Eukaryota; kingdom Metazoa; phylum Arthropoda; class Insecta; order Coleoptera; family Curculionidae; genus Polydrusus; species Polydrusus tereticollis. The sequence continues at coordinate 13,486,822 of OY987333.1, forward strand.
ACTAACTTTCCTAGTGTAGCAGTTCTCACGACTCACGACATTCTTGGCTTTTTAAGATTGTGAAGAATTAACTGGTGAAATCTTTCTACTGGTCAAAAAAATCATATATCATCATGTATTTTAAGAAGTTTGATTTAAAACTTAGGTTTTGTTTCTAGGTGAATTTGAAACTGGTTTTGATAGGGGCGGACAAACCAGAGAGCATGCAATGTTAGCCAAAACAGCCGGTATTAGATATTTGGTTGTATTAGTAAATAAAATGGACGATCCTACTGTAAATTGGGATGAAGCTAGGTAAATAATTCTTCCTATGAAAACTAAACATGGCACAGGCTGTGGTGTTATATAAAATATTCACTGGACCCTATTTGTTCGTAGGTACAACGAATGCAAAGACAAAATTCTTCCTTACCTCAAAAAGCTGGGCTTCAACTTGAACAAAGACCTCTTCTTCTTACCGTGTTCTGGACAATTAGGATTAAATCTCAAAGAGCCCTACGTGTGCCCGTGGTTCAATGGGCCTGCTTTTATTCCGTTCATAGACGATTTACCACCTCTAAATAGGAAAACAGACGGAGCCTTTATGATGCCCATAGTCGACAAGTACAAGGACATGGGCACAGTCGTTATGGGCAAAGTGGAGTCTGGAGAGTGCCGTAAGGGACAGAGTTTGGTTATTATGCCCAATAGGGTGAGTTTGTTTATTTATTAATGTTTCAACATTTATAAGTTATTATTCAATACCTACTCTCTAGTATACAAGGTGATTCGGGGTAAATGGATCATTGGACGTATAACGACGACGTAAGAGATAGGTAGAGGAAAATAATAAGGAAAGTTGCAGGATTGGCAAAATACCTGACTTTTTGGTATAAATTATTATTGTAAAAATAATTAAAAAAATATCATTTGTAATTTTACTCAAAAAAACGTAATTTTTTTTATCGCCCAGTTCACTGACCTGCCATAAACGCGAGTCACCCTGTATTTGGACCATAAAGCATGTTTTAATCGTTTGTTTACTTAGACTCCGGTGATAGTAGACCAGCTCCTCTCCGATGACGACGAAGTATCCCGAGTTATTCCCGGCGAAAACGTCAAAATCAAAGTAAAAGGTGTTGAAGAAGAGGACGTCAGTCCCGGCTTCGTCTTGTGCGACGCATTAAATCCCGTACACACCTGTCGCGAGTTTGACGCTCAACTGGTCATTATGGAACATAAATCTATTATATGCGCGGGATACAGTGCAGTAATGCATATTCATTGTGCGGCGGAGGAGATTACAGTAAAGGTATGTATGCAAACTAGTTATTATAACAACAATCCTCTCTATGAAAGACTACCCTTGTAACCTCAACTCAACTCGTTATCAGAGAAGACAGTCTCATTGACAAGGCTGAAATAATGTAAGTTCTTAAGGATAAAGAAATACAAAACAAGTAAAACTAGGCAAACATAAAGATGATGTACATGTGACACATAGTAATTTTTTTGGAGAAAATCGGGGTAATATTGCCCCAGCCAATCGTAAGCCTTCCCCAGCAACATCCGTTTCACAGATTGAGGATGATTCTGCTAAAGGCAGATTACGATATTGTTGTGTCGTGTAGGAGGAGTCGGATTTCAAAAACCTGTATCTAACAGCTTAAATATTAAGGTGACAGTCTCTAAAATAAACAATGATGTCAATATTCGTTTTTGCATAAACAATGGTCTGCATGCAGGGTTGAAAAAAATCATGATTTTTTTGGAAAACATCAAAAATTGCGATTTTTTTTTCTATTTTGTTTTATCTATTTTTTCCTATAAATAAGTTGCTATTTTCAACACGTTTTTGATGTTATTCCCACCGTTCTTCAAATTTTAATGAAGATAGTTCCTATCCAAAAACGCTTAGAGCTGCACATTTCTGTCAGACCAAGAAAAGCCTCCACTGTTTATATAAAGATGCTTCCGCCCTAACTCATTTTGACAAAACGGACATAACTTAAAATCAACTGCAAAAATTTGAGAGGCGTTATGAACAGTGTATAACCCCATATCATTTCTTGGCATATCTTCTCAACTCAAAAAAAACTCGGCAAACACTAACAGAGAGTGAAAAAAGTGTTGCTTTAAAAGCTGTTAAAGAATTAGATCCAAATAGTGGTTTACTACCGCTTATAGTCAAGTTTCTTGCCATATCAGAACCTTTCACTGATATTATGTTTCATTATGATATTCTTCAGAATGTAAAACCCATAGATTGGTGGAAGTCGCAACAAAATATACCCATTATTCAAAAAGAGTTCTTCATAATTAGACAATTACTTTGTGCTGCTGCTTCTTCCGCATCAGTCGAGAGAACATTTGGTTTAGTCCATTTCAAACTTAAAAATCGATTAGGAAGGGAAAAAGCTGCAAAATTATTTTTTTTTTGTACAAACACTACAATTAACTAAAATAAACATTATTTAGGTACAGTGGTTTTATTTTTTTGATATAATAAACCATTAATTAAAACTGAAAGTTTTTATTTTCTCTTAATTATAACTTATCACAAATTTTGATTTTAATCATGATTTAAACCCTGTCTGCATGAGTCTCTAGCTTTGGCACGACAAATATATCTCACTGCGCGTTTCTGCAGAACAAACAAAATACCGAACAGTTGCTGACTGGAAAACCTCCAGGATGCAACTCCATATCTGAGATGAGATTCTATAAGGGCTTGGTAAACTGATTGTGCAATATTTGAACCAAGTTCATTGACTACCACTCTGACTGCAAAACATTCCGAAGCCAATTTCCTGCTCAGTGCCCTGATATGATTTTCTAATTTAAGGCCATTTCTATAATGACAAGGCCCAGAAACTATAAAAACTTTTTGGACCAACCTGTATAATGCAAAGTATTTTTCAAACTTGCCTCTGGGTCAGCCCAATCATAATACATAGATATATATTTTGTCTTCCTGTATTATTACTATAAAACGTAGCGACAATGTTATTTTCTTTATGAAACGTGTGAAGTTTCATGTTTGCTGAACACGTCTGGTCAGTCTCAGTGCTAGTGGAAATATATATTAAGCGAATTGACTGTGGAGGACACAGAAACATAGCAAGATCATTTGAAAATGCATAAGCAAAAATTTGAAAAGCTATTACAAAAATTTGCTTCAAAAATACAAAGAAAAAAGATCTGATATGGGAGAAACTATATTTCTGAACGGCCACGTCCACTTTTTTTAGATTTGAATGGCATGCGTTTATTGCTCGATTTGACAATTTTCAAAGGGGTTGAAAAAGCGTTTCACGTGTAGCTCGGTTCCTGTTGATTTTGCGACGAAAAGTGAAGATATAAAACTGTTGCTAATAATATTCTCGATAATATTGTGCTTTTAAGAGTTTTTGATATTTTTATTATTTATCGAGGTATTACTTGATTTTACTATCAATATTTTCGAAGGGGTTGAAAATGCTTTTCACGCGTAGCTCGGTTCTTGTTGATTTCGCGACGAAAAGTGAAGATAGTAAAATGATTGGAAATATAATTCTCTATAATATTGTACTTTGAAGAATTTTCAATATTTTTATTATTTATCGAGTTATTACTTGATTTGACTATTTTTGAAGGGGTTGAAAATGCTTTTCACGTGTAGCTCGGTTCCTGTTGATTTCGCGACGAAATGTGCAGATAGTAAAATGACTGGAAATCAAATTCTGTATAAGATTGTCCTTTTAAGAATTTTCAATATTGTTATTATTCATTGAGGTATTGCTCGATTTGACTATTTTCGAAGGGGTTGAAAATGCTTTTCACCCGTAGCTCAGTTCTTGTTGATTTCGCGACGAAAAGTGAAGATAGTAAAATGACTGGGAATAAAATTCTGTATAAGATTGTCCTCTTAAGAATTTTCAATATTTTTATTATTTATCGAGTTATTGCTCGATTTGATGATTTTCGTCCCCAACTAGTGTTAGATCGGCATTCATACAATTTTTCAGAGACCACAAACAGATTTTTGGGCGTTAATACTAGCAAGACTGTTCGCTAATTACTGAACATGTCGTTCTCGCGCTCAGTTTCTTATCAATAAAATTGATTCAGTGAAACTGAACGGGTAGAACCCACCCTAACCTGAACTAACCTCTAGTGAGAAGTTGCACAATGTTGACTGTTTACGTTAAGAAAATGTCCCTACTAAGTACTAATACACCCCAATGGTTTTTGTTTAAACTGAAATTTGCGTTTACTTTGCAGGCTTTAATTTGTTTAGTTGACAAGAAAACCGGAGAGAAATCGAAGACTAGGCCGAGGTTCGTAAAACAAGACCAAGTAGCAATTATGAGAATAGAATGTGCGGGAGTGATTTGCTTGGAACCCTTTAAACTGTTCCCTCAAATGGGTAGATTTACATTAAGGGATGAAAGTAAGTGATTTTTAATTTTACTGTTATCGTGAATTTTGGAATTTAATTTCACAGCTGTAAATACAATAGCGGAGCTATTAAATTATTGTGACTCATCGGTCATTGACAGCAACCCTTTTTTTTTAGATAAAACAATTGCGATTGGCAAGGTCCTAAAACTGGTGGAATAAAAAGTTTTTTTAAGACCATAGGCAGTAAAGAAATTGATATTTTATCCGAAAAATCGACGACAAAAAACGAAAGAAATCGCAAGAAAAATTGCACCACACAATGTTCAATTTCGATAAGAAACAAAGTGTACATAGGAAGAAAAATGTTTTTATATTGGTGCGAATGTATTCTGTATAGTTGCCAAATTATATCAAAAAGACTCTTGTATGTACCAGTCTCGTTTGTTTACAATGTATGTAACTTTAAAGATAATTTTAAAATTACTGATCGCGCCCTGTACACGCGACTCATTTGAACTACCGATTACAGGGGTCGATCGAAAAAAAAGTCAAAAGTAAAAATGTTTTTTAGGAAATATACAGGGGTGCTCCATTTATATGTCAAGAGACTGAAAGACAACTTTTTTATGAAATTTGGCTGGAAGTGTAAACGTTGAGGAATGGTTGAGTTTTGGATAACTGAATATTTTGCTGACTTCTTTTTTAGTCTTGGTTTTTTGGGTTTTTGCTGTATATATTTTATTAATTTTATTTAATTTTTTTTTTCAATATTATTCTTTTGCGCAAGTACAAGTTGGCGTAAGAGGGTCTTCTTAGGCCGATCTAACTCCAGGCAGTCTCGGAAAAGTTACATGGCAACACTGTTTAGGGTTGTGTGTAGATTCTTGCAACGTTGCTTGGATATAATTATTTATGCATTGCGAACATGTCTCGACAACACCAAAACTATCACTGCAAGCGCAAGATATTGCGCGAATACGTGTAGAAAATTGAGGGGCGTCTTTCTGATATCCAAAACAAGAGGCAAAGTTCCTAAAACCATATTATGTCCGTAAGTTTGTCGTTTTCGAGATAAAAGGGTGATAAAGTTGATCTAATAAAACCATCAGTTTACTAATATTTTGAAAATGTATGGAGGTATTCATTTGAAAATTGGGCTGGGTGACATCCTGCCTGTCTGTGATATCTGGGTACTAGATTACTCTGTGGGTGTGCATGTCCTGATGCATTGCATATGTATTTTAGTTTTTCCTGAAATGTAGAAGGTTTTCAAGGTTATAAATCGATGGAAAAGTTAATATTTTATTTTGAATGGACACATTTCTGCAGTCATCCCTATATGACAAACCCGCTACCAATTCTACCGCCCTTCTCTGCAATCCAATGGCCTGGGTATTGCTATGTAGAAGGCTTACCAGGCACTTCTACGAGAAGTATCTGGCAAGACAGCAATTCGCAACCACACCAGCTTTAAAATTGGATCTTTGTTTAAATGTATTTGTGTCGACTGAACAGTAGAATATATCGGGCTCGCAGTAACAGTTGTGGTGTGTTGTCAGATATTTTCACTGTGATGATGGAGCTTTGCGAATCAGTTTTTAAATCTTTTGCTTCTGAACAGTTCGGGTTTAGAAGGAATTCTTCCGCCAGTGCATTGGTGCAATTGGAAGCTTTTGTCACGGTGGGATCACTCTCTGGCTTCGTTTTACGACCTGACAAAGGATTTCGATTGTGTTACGCGCTAGAAAAACTTGGAGATTATGGTTTTAACATTGAAAGGGTTAAAGATAATTCCATCCTATAAGCAGAAGATACCAATGTCTTTTTTAATAACCGTAAATTGTAAAGTAGACTGATAGACATTGGCGTACCTCAGGGCTCAGTTTTCGGTCCAAATCAAATCAAAAAATGCTTTATTGTCGGAAACAAATAGCTATTGATACAGCATTATAATTCCCTGAAACTAAACCTAGGTACTGTTAAAGTAAACTAACCTGACCATGGCATGGCCAGGTGAAAGCTTCTTGCTAAGCCTCAATACATTAGGCTCTTCAAGGCGCACAATCGACCTAAACACCCAGAAATCTATTGGTTAAACCCATCCCGACCAGGGAACTTCTCAAAACGTAACAATAAGGAACATTGTTGCAGAAAACAGTACCTTTTGGAATCCTTGCTCTATGTACGAAAAAATGTTCAGTTACACACTTGTAAACGGTGTCGTTGGAAGTAACTTTTGCACGATTTCTAGCATGTGAAAACGCGGCCTAAGAATGCTTCCTTTCATGACTTTGTATACATGGAAAATCCAAGCACATTTAGTCCTGAAATAAGACGAAATTACTTGGTTTTATAATGTTGAGACAAGTGCTGTTTTCAGGAAATAATTTCCTCCTGGTGGTATATTTTGATTAAATATTAAAGAATGCGTTTTTAAGTTTTGATTCTTTTAATATTGTGTGGTGTGTATCAGCATCAAATGTAATATTAAAGACATATTGTTTTAAATTTTTTGTTTCTTTAAGAAAAAAAACAGGTGCTTAAAATATTAAATTAACAGATGGAGGTATTTTCGAATTACTTTGTTACTATAAGGATTTTTGCGCCACTTCAGCGGTTTGCAGTTGCAGCGACGTTTTTGATTTTATCGGAAGTTACACCTATTTTGTGTTTTTTTTTAACGACAACTTATATTTATTGACATTTCTTTTCAAAATTGCGGCTATAAAGCAACTGAAATGGGAAAAGTAACGAAATTTAAAACTTGATACATTTAAACCAGAAGTAATTTTTAGGTAAAAATTAGGACCCCGCTCAAACCGCAGTAACCCATATACAGGGTGTCATTTAATAAGTCCGATATTTTGCAGGACGATTCCTCAGTTATTTATAAGGTGAAAAGTTCATATAATCATGTCTATATTTGGACGAAAATTGGTATCTAGGGGTTTTTTAAAATACGAAATTCGAATTTGATATTAGTATGACTCCCACTTGTAGAGGGCGCCACCTACGTGTCTTTCAATAGAAGCCACTTCATTGCATGCCGAAACATTTTTTTTCCCGGAAACGAAGTAAGATACGAAAGAATATCAAGAGACAAAAAAGTTGTATTTTTAGCTGCTTAATCCGAAAACAATATAAATTTTTTAAACGAGTCAGTGGCGTACATTTTTTTGTCAATATTATTCGTGAAACTACCCCCAGGGACGCCACTGGAACTCGATAATTATCATTTAGTCGGTGCGAACTTAGCGTATTATGACAACGAACAACACTGCCAAGTTTCATCAAAATCGGCAAAAGGACCTTCAAGATATTAATAAAGAAACAATTTTTTTTTTAAACTTTGACACCCTGTATCTTGAAAACCAAACTTTTTAGGACACATGTTTATATAAACTTTTCTACTTGAATTTGGTTCAGGAATGCGCCCTTGAAATTACGACCTATCAATAAGTAACACCCTGTATGAATAGAATATCTTTTGACAAAGCACACAAATTTTTTTTGGACCACGCCCAAATTTTAATAAATTCGGTCAATAACCAACAGTAATATCACAAGACCTCGGTTTTTTATCGGTTAGATTTTTCAGCTGTCACAAAAATTTTTTTGGAAATTTTTCGAGTTCAATTTGTACATGTTTATTCTGATTAGATCCCGAGAGCGAAGCTCGAGGGATTTAATTTTTGAATAAACAAGCCTAAAGTTTAACGAGTATTGCCAAAAAAGTTTGAGTGAAAAATGGAAAATTTAACCAAGAAAAAAATGATGGTCGAGTGATATTTGGCAAGATTATTTATTATAATTTATATAGATTATAATTATAACTTGATGCTATATTTGCGAGGCGAGTAGCGAGCTTACAAAGTCAGCCTTTTTCTGGGGGGGGCCTAGCGATGTCTGGGGGGGGGCCTAGCGATGTCTGGGGGGGGCCCGGCCCCCCTGTAGTTACGCGCCTGAGTGGCGCCCGTTATATCCTATCCTTACCTCAACCGGTTGTAAGGATTGTTTACCGCAAACACCGGGTCAAATAAATGGCTTAAAAATTTCTGGAAGCTGTACAGCTAGTAGTCCACACCATTTAAATTTCATTGATACGTTTGATATGGAAATAATTTTATGAAATATAGTAAGCACAAGTGAACAAAAAATTTACAGGGAATTCCTCATATTCACTTCACAATAACTAAAGGAATTGCAACATAAATTGGTGCTAATATGCTCTTTTTCTTGTTAAAAAAATACCTTCACCTTTTTTTTAAGAGGATCGATCGTTCCATCTTCCCAAACCCTCAATTGTATAGGCAGATAGAATCGAACTTATGTGATATGAACTATCATTTTTAGCCGAATTATATTATTTTCCGGTTTTTATATGTCTTAACGAAACATGGAACGATTGGTCCTGGAAAGACAAAATTCAAACATACTATAATGCCTTTTTAAGATTTTACAGCTGAAATTTAAAGATATAAAATCTAAGAAAACTCAAAAAAGTGTAGCTTTTCTGACGAGTTCGTAAAGTGTAAATAATAAAAGAGAGTTTATATTTCGTTACGAAAGTGACGAAAACTTAAAATTATATTTAGCTTACGTTGTAATAATATTTGCAAAACATTTTGTTAACTTAAGTTTGTTTTTTAGTCTTTTATAATTATTATACAAAAACTATTGAGTAATCGGCAAATAATGTTGCTATCAATTTTATATATCAATAAAATTTAAAATTATAAAAATAAATTGTTTTTTTATGAGCGCTCGTCCACAAAACTGCTCCTTTTATATCAATTTTTTCAATTCACCTTCCCTGGAGGAGCAGTATAACATACATATCCTCGGAAGGAATTCAATAACTTTAATCGTATAGAGTTAAATTTGAAAACAGTTTTGTAGTTTTAGTGCCCTATTACTTGCTAAATCGTGAGTTCTTGAAAGCCCATTTTTCGTTACGATAACGTTATTCTAATAGCACCTCTGTAAAACGAGGATTTTGTTGATGATGACTCGTAGTTGGAGCAGGTAAGACAAGTGCCATTCTATAAGAAAAAGAAGAGCGGACGACAGTGGCCACTGTAGCCATCAACAATGAAGATTAAGGTTAGTTGGCATCACAATTTGAAAACAAGCGACCATCATAATCAAATAGTACAAAAGTAAATTAGCTACGTTTAACGGGTAGTGAGCTAACCTTTATTGTTGTATGGTAGCGAGTCAGCCTTTTTTCTATTTTTTTGGTTTCCATGTTTTTAAATAAAAATATGCATGCCAAGTGTAGGGCAGGCACTTACCCGCTAAGCGATATTAAAAGACTAGTGTTTCCTGATAACTTAGTTCCTTGGTTTATAGAATTTAAGGATTACAAGCCACCAGAGTATGAATCGCAAGTTTTAACTAACAAGCCCTGGGCAGATCCCCCTATCGGTAAAAAACCCTTTTGATATCTTTCCTGGTGTAGTCACTATAATATTTTTTATAGGAGACTCAAAATTCAACCCGAAATGGAACGAACTTGATAGCAAAATTAATCGTAAGAGTCACATGGGCTCCTACGAAATAAAGGATGGCAGACCTTTAAACCCCAAAGGTAGAACTGGCCTTAAAGGTCGCGGCATTCTTGGTAAATGGGGCCCAAATCATGCAGCTGATCCCATTGTAACCAGGTGGAAACCTGGTGAAAGCCTCGTTAAATCATTAAAGAATAAGTAAGAAGCAAAAACACTTTAAAATTCTTACCGTAAAATTTAAGATGTATATTGCAGTTTTGTGCTATCCAGAGAAGGGACTGCGGTCAATGGGCTTTGCCTGGAGGCATGGTTGATCCAGGAGAAAAAGTCAGCGAAACTTTAAAAAGAGAATTTATGGAGGAAGCCTTGAATAGTTTAGAAACATCTAAAGGTACAGATTGATTTTTTTTTTTGTAAAATCTAGTAATTTCAATGTGTATTTTAGAGCAACGTAAAATGGATGAAGAAATGATAAAGTCCTTCTTTTCAAGCGGTGTAGAAGTTTACAAGGGATATGTTGACGACCCCAGAAACACTGACAATGCATGGATGGAAACTGTAGCTGTTAATTTTCATGATGATGGCGGAAATCAGGTGGGTAAATTCAATTTAAAAGCAGGAGATGATGCAGCAAATGTGCGCTGGATGGATATTGATAAAAACCTTGATCTGTATGCTAGTCATTCTGATCTTATAAAAGCTGTAGCAGAAAGATTGGAGGCAAACTGGTGACAGCATATATGTATTAGTACTAGGTGACCACCTATGTTCAAAGTTTATTTATCTGAAATACTAAATAATCCACATACATATTGCTTATTAAGTATAATCCCAAAATTAAAATCAATATTATTGTAAATCATTTTCCTTATATTCAACTATGTATATATATATAATATTTATTGTAAATACATACAGATTTCAGTTTAAAACTTATCAAGAGCAAATGCATTAGAAACCTTTTGGACTTGAAATACTTACAAATCATAATTACATACAAATTTGTCCACTTTTAATGTTTGTACTATGATATGCGCAACATTTTTTTAAAAATTATAAACGTTTCTTTAGCAACACTAAAATGAAATTATCCATGGCTTAATAAATAAATACTATTTTTTATAAAGTTTTTTTAGTCACCTCTAAAATCAGGAATAAATAGGTAGTTTCTGTAGCATAGATTTTACAAGATATTAGCAACAGAGGCAAACTGAACTACTTTTGTTTGACCAACCTGTCTACAAACCCCATAAACGATTTTTCTGCCTTTATACAGGGTGTCTCATAAGTCATGGATCAAACAAAAGGCGAGAGGTGATTTGCAAAAACCTATAAACAGGATGGTTTGCAAATCAGAGAAATTTCTGTGACTTTTGTAATACTTGCCACTGAGATCTGAAAAATATTATTTCATAAGGTGGTTCTTGATCTTGAAACAAAGCTGCCGCAGAATATTACTAATAAATGGCCTTTATTAGCTTTCCGACAAAGGATTTTCTCATTTTGCAAAGTTTACTTGTATTTCAGCATTTTCAAAAAAATACAACATACTATTTGGAAGCATGTCACAGAAAATGTGTATATTATTCAGAAAAATGTTATGTTGTTTGTTGATTTAGTTAAGCATACGTGTATTTTTGAAGGTATATTTATGCCAAATGTTGAAAGTGTCTCTCCCGCTTTGATACATAATTGACACCTTTTAAGTAAAACATGTTGAAAGTCATAAAACACAAAACCAAAACAAAGTCCTCCTCCTAAAATTGTGAAATGCAATCCCTGAGCTGCGGTGGTGTCATATTTGAGATGCAAAGAGAATTCTCCTGACTTATTACCTTGAAAAGGGAAAGCTATCACTTGCACTATAGGTACTCCGATTGGATATATTTAAGCCTATCATGATAATAGGTACCGTGAAAAAATAACCGATCCTGGAATGCGTTCAGAAGCGGCTGACTGACCAAGACTGACTTTTATTTATCCCCGCCATAGTAAAAACCAAATATCCATTCCATTGAAACGACCGTTGCCAAGATTTTAAAACTTACGTTGCTTACAAGATTCCTATGATAAAAATCAGACGATTGTACAATTTTTATTTAAATGACCCACCGTTTATTGGCAGCATTTTTTACACTTAACAGTTTTAGGTAGACTATATTTTTGGTCATTTGTCAATAAAATGTCCAAAATTCACAGCAAAACAGAAACTGATGTTGAAATCGGCGATCTCTCATAATGCTTGGTTTTCTACAGAGCAACAATGATAAATACTCTCATGCGGCGAAAAGTGGCTTCATCGGCTCACAAAATAGAATTAAGACATTACGGATTTTTTTTTGGAAGCATACAGTGGCCATCCCGGTCACCGGACCTAAACCCCTTCGACTTTAAAGACCTAGTCTAATCCAGAGTACAGAACAGAACCAAGAAAATGTGCAGGAGTCGGGACCTTCCTCAAACAATTGCAATATCGCAATAACAATGACAGAACAACTAAGACTCGGACGACTAAAGCGGAGCTCTCCTAGAAGGTGTCCATTATCAACAACTCATACACGAGGAGTTATTAAAGCTTGAGGAAGACACTGTAAATATTCATAATGTGTAAAAGAAATTTCAAGAAAGCGCAGTTTTTGTTGTCTTTAAAAACAAATTAGATGAATTGAAAAAAGTGAAAAAAATTATAATCTTTATTTTGATTTTTATATTAAATACCAAATGGAAATTTTGGGTCCAGATTACCTCTGCTCGACTAGATTTTGTTTTACAAAATAAATGAACGAAATATTTGAAAATATGTCCAAGTAAGGATGAACATTCACTGAAATACTATTTAAAACGAAAATACTCATATTGCCCAATGTTAAAAACTGTTTTTTAGTATCGTAAATTAAGACTTAAGTAATAAATAAGTAAACAAATGGCAGTTTCAACAAATTTACCTAGATTTGTACAGTTAGATTGTGGTGACCCATTAAGGACAAGGCGAGAGCCCACATCTTTTAACCTTTAATTAGGCGGTCGCCCTACTTTCCCAGAGTAACTAGACCTTCATCCATTAAATCTTCGTCTCCGAGGCAACTGGAACTTCTACTCGAAGCTCTAGAATTGACTATGTGAACACTAACGGAGGGTGAATGAGGAAAAGTCGGAGTCTTGCTAAAGTCCAGGGCCTCCGTGTCGATTGTTGTGGTGGGGGCGTACTTCGAGGCCAAGGTTAGGCTGTGCAGGGCTTCGCTGGCAGAAGGGTAGGGATTTAAGGGATCCGTGGTGAGAAATAGGTCGTCATTACCTGGAATATTCATTCACGTTTTGTTCAAGTCTGCTTGAGAATTAACTTTGTAAGGTGTAGTGAAATTTGATTTTGGTTATCTGATTAACTCATTTAATAGACAATTAAAATAATCATGGTGTCCAACGTGCCAAAACTTACGAATTTATATTGACATTGGCGCATTGAAACCCCTTTTGCTTTTAAAATTAATAAAAAAGACGTGTATGATAAACTTGCTATTTACTCCAATCAAACTAATATGGCACCAAGTAAAATCAAATATTAGAAGGAATAATAACTCACACATTAAATACATCTGTAGTAGAATTATTAAAAAAAATATAGTGAGTAACATTTCTGCAGACAGTTAGAAAAACTGTATACAACATGTAATTAAGGTGAAAAATTCTTATATGTGTATGAGTACTAATGTTCAACCCTTAATAATAAGTTTAGATGAAGATAGACAGAAAAACAGACGAACATACATAAAAACCAGCCAGAAATATTCCAGGGAAGAAAAAAAAGTTTTGAAAAGTTGACTGTGTAATCGGCTACCCAATGAAGTAATCAAAAGCAAAAGTACAGGTCCTAAGTTTACCAAATTGGGTTAGTTTCCAAAATATTCTTTTTGCAGGCTCGACCTGTCGAGTTGCGATTGTAGATAATTATTATTAAAATGTTAGTTCTACTTTAGCATTCAGCTTTACAACGAAACTACCAAACTAAATAAATAAAATACTAATATACTAACACTACTACCAAAAAGTAAGAATATTCAAGGTATACAATGCATATGTTAAACCATTCCCTGTAAAATTGTTAATTTACTCACTTAAAAAATACTTACGCTATCTTTATCACATTAAAAAATTCACAGTATTGGCAACAAGAGTTTCAATTTGAGGTTCCTGCAAAAAATAAAATAAGAAAACTAAAAAAAAAACATACAAATGGCAAAAATAAACATATTGCTGCCTCCTCGCTTCTAATTATTATTTCCATAGGCATTGTATACGAAAAATCAAAAACATTTAGCTAGGACGTGGAAAGCTGAACAACACACATAAACTGTTAGGTGACATTAAGAAAAGTTAAGCATTAACGCAAAAGAATGGAATTAAAGTAAACTTCAAAAGTCTCACACTTGAAAATGATGCACCAATATAATCTTGTATGTAACGGTAAATCCAGTTTTTTGCGAATAACTCTGTTACATTTGATTTTACGACGAAAAGTGCAGAGCTTAATATTGTAGGGGAAAAAAATTTGTATAATTTCCCACTTTAAACAATTTTCAATATTTTTATTATTTATATTTACAGTTATTGCTCGATTTAACTCATTTTGCACGAGCTGAAAATGCTTTTCGCGTTGTTTGCTCATTTCCTTTAATTCCAACGGCAAAAATAGGTATTATGGCATAGTTAGACCTTTAAAACACCTTTATTTTGGCATCCTAAGCAATTTTTCATGCCACTAATTAATTGTTTCTAAGCGTGTCAAAGTTTCCCATATCAAGTTAATATGTAACGGTGGTCATTTTAAGAAGGTGGTTCTTTAGGTCATTATAAAAAAAAATATTATATGAGCACATATCAAAAAATGTTTCGAAAAAACAATTTTTTTTCACAATTTTTTGACGCCCTGCATTTCAAAAATAAAGCGGTTGCGGATCCTGATTTATATGAACTTTTTGTCTTTAAATCATGTACAGGGTTATCCAACCAAGACTAGACAAGGCGATTTTTTGACTTTTCCTGTACTTTTATAAAAAAACTGAAATAGCCATCTTAAGTCATTTTCTCCCGCGAATTCGAATATCTTCAGCAAAAAACAATTGAACATCAAACAAAAGTACTATAGGGGTCACTTTGATATTTTTTTAAATGGGATGCCGTATTTTTAATGAGCTTATCCGATTTCTCATATAAATTTTGATCTAAAATGTTGGATTTTTAATTCAAAAACGCCTTTTTTCTTCAGTTTTAAATTCGGAAAATGTTAAAAATAAAAAAAAATAAATAAATAAATAAATTAAAAATCCAACATTTTAGATCAAAATTTATATGAGAAATCGGATAAGCTCATTAAAAATACGGCATCCCATTTAAAAAAATATCAAAGTGACCCCTAGTACTTTTGTTTGATGTTCAATTGTTTTTTGCTGAAGATATTCGAATTCGCGGGAGAAAATGACTTAAGATGGCTATTTCAGTTTTTTTATAAAAGTACAGGAAAAGTCAAAAAATCGCCTTGTCTAGTCTTGGTTGGATAACCCTGTACACAATAACCCCCTTTAATAATGATATTCAATTATTATTATTATTATTATACTCTTAGCTTTTCGTCGCGAAATTAACAGGAACCGAACTACACGTGAAAAGCATTTTCAACCCCTTCGAAAACGGTCAAATCGAACAATAACTCGATAAATAATAAGAATATCGAAAATTCCTAAAAGAACAATATTATAGAGAATTTTGTACCCAACTATTTCACTATCTTTACTTTTCGTCGCAAAATCAACAGGAACCGAGCTACACGTGAAAAGCATTATCAACCCCTTCGAAAATGGTCAAATTTAGCAATAACTCGATAAATAATAAAAATATAGAAAATTCTTAAAAGTACAATATTACAGGGAATTT
Organism: Polydrusus tereticollis; assembly: GCA_963920685.1. Taxonomy (NCBI): domain Eukaryota; kingdom Metazoa; phylum Arthropoda; class Insecta; order Coleoptera; family Curculionidae; genus Polydrusus; species Polydrusus tereticollis. The sequence goes on from OY987333.1 coordinate 13,502,622, forward strand.
TATTCCCAACCATTTTACTATCTTCACTTTTCGTCGCGAAATCATCAGGAACCGAGCTACACGTGAAAAGCATTTTCAACCCTTTCGAAAATAGTCAAATCGAGCAATAACTCGACAAATAATAAAAAAATCGAAAATTCTTAAAAAAACAATCATATAGAGAATTTTATTCCCAACCATTTTACTAAATTCACTTTATGTCGCGAAATCATCAGGAACCGAACTACACGGGAAAAGCATTTTCAACCCCTTCGAAAATGGTCAAATCGAGCAATAACTCGATAAATAATAAAAATATCGGAAATTGTTACAGGTGGCATAGTTAGACCTTTAAAACACCTTTATTTTGGCATCTTAAGCAATTTTTCATGCCACTAATTAATTGTTTCTAAGCGTGTCAAAGTTTCCCATATCAAGTTAATATGTAACGGTGGTCATTTTAAGAAGGTGGTTATTTAGATCATTATAAGAAAAAAATATTATATGAGCACATATCAAAAAATATTTCGAAAAAACAATTTTTTTCCAATTTTTCGACACCCTGCATTTCAAAAATAAAGCGGTTGCGGATCCTGATTTATATGAACTTTTTGTCTTTAAATCATGTACACAATAACCCCCTTTAATAATGATATTCAATTATTATTATTATTATTATACTCTCTTAGCTTTTCGTCGCGAAATTAACAGGAACCGAACTACACGTGAAAAGCATTTTCAACCCCTTCGAAAACGGTCAAATCGAACAATAACTCGATAAATAATAAGAATATCGAAAATTCCTAAAAGAACAATATTATAGAGAATTTTGTACCCAACTATTTCACTATCTTTACTTTTCGTCGCAAAATCAACAGGAACCGAGCCACACGTGAAAAGCATTATCAACCCCTTCGAAAATGGTCAAATTTAGCAATAACTCGATAAATAATAAAAATATCGAAAATTCTTAAAAGTACAATATTACAGGGAATTTTATTCCCAACCATTTTACTATCTTCACTTTTCGTCGCGAAATCATCAGGAACCGAGCTACACGTGAAAAGCATTTTCAACCCTTTCGAAAATAGTCAAATCGAGCAATAACTCGACAAATAATAAAAAAATCGAAAATTCTTAAAAAAACAATCATATAGAGAATTTTATTCCCAACCATTTTACTAAATTCACTTTATGTCGCGAAATTATCAGGAACCGAAATACACGTGAAAAGCATTTTCAACCCCTTCGAAAATGGTCAAATCGAGCAATAACTCGATAAATAATAAAAATATCAAAAATTGTTACAGGTGGGAAATTATGGAGAATTTACTCCCAACAGTATTACTCTATTCACTATTCATCGTGAAATCAAAGGGAACAGAGTTATCCGCGAAAAACTGGACTCATCCTTAAATACAAGATGACGCTGGTGATGCAAGAGGCTGGTCGCACTTTTTTTTAATTTAAGCTTTTCTCGTCTTGAAGCATCTTACCATAAATCCATTCACTGACGTGGTTCTAACATATACAGTAGAAGACAAAAACACATTTGCAACATAGAAGCCCAAAAATAACAACTCACCTGATAAATTTTGCGACGCATCCTTTTTCTTATCTTCCAGCTCTTCACCCTTTCCCCCAGCACCAAGCATGTTTGTCATGTTATTTTTAAATTTCTGGTCCAGAGAGTTCATTGCAGGAATCGCCAATGGATACTTTATATCGTTCTTAACCATCATGTCAAAAATTTTAGTATCGACGGTGCTTCTATTAACGTTATTCATTTCATTCTTCTTTTTATCCGATAACTTTGGGATTTGGAAGTTTTTGTCCAATGTCTTCATCATTCCCTCTAAAGTTGCAGAATAAGGGTCCACTTTAGGCTGAACTTTGAAAATTCCATCGGAATCGTTTTGAGTGGGAGAGGATTTTCCGCGCTCCTTCATCGAAGAAAATATGGACTTCTCCGAAGAACTCTTGCTAGGTTTTAACCTGTCCTTGCTCCTACTTAAATCGGCACTACTGCTAGAGCTTGTCTTGGGCGAAGTGGTAGGTTTTGATACGGATTTCTGAAGACTAGTTGATCCAGAAGTCTTACTACTGCTACTACTTCCAGGCTGCTTACTGGACGTACTGGAACTCTTCATACTAGGCGTATAAGTGGCAGAACTCGTAGAATTAGGAACGTTCGAAGCACTGCTACTTTTCTGCACCTGTTGAGGCTTCTTCGAAGCCGGGCCACTGTTAACGCCGGGCTTAAGGCCTGTGTGGATTTTAGGAGAGCCTGTGCTAGTCGACGATGGTTTAAGGGCGTTACTCGAAGTACTAACACCACTTGTACTGACGGAACTACTACCGCCACTACCTGACGAACTAGAAGACTTGTTTTCTTTAGTCCGAGGTTTGTTTATCGTTAGTTTCATCCCGTCAGAGCTGGTTTTCACCATATACTCGGAATTTTTAACGTCGCCCGTTACTTTACTTCCGCTTTTGCCATCCTTACTGGCCACTTTACTGCTCGATTTTGAGCTTAAATCCGTAGGGACGTCACTATGTTGCGCGTTAACCTTTATATTTAATTTATCTACTATAGCAGACAAGGAACCTTTGCGATTTCTAAGACTATTCGGATTCGATTTTGAGTCTGCACTGGGAGAAGATAACGATTCTTGCGAGCCTCCATCACATGCTGCGTTTAAATCCAACGTCTTTACTTTACCAGAAGAACTAGACTTAGTTTTTGAATTGCTACTTCCGAAAATACTCCTACTACTCTTGTCTTTGTCCCTCGAACTTTCTTTGCTTTTACTTTTCTCATTTGAACTTTTACTGGAAGGTGAATTAGCTGCACTTTTCAACGTGGACATGCTCGGTTTACCGCTTCCACTAGTGGACGGATGCTTAGGGCTGGTCCCATGGTGCTTAGGGCTTGAAGTGCCAGCTATACTATGTTTAGGGCTTGAAGGGATGTGTGCAGGGGAATTTTTCGGACTAGGACTATGATGCGAAGAGCTACCGCTGCTACTTTTGGGTTTCTGCAAACTAGGACTTAATTTACCCGAAAGAGATAAAGGGCGATTGGATGTGGGCGAGTGGCTAAATTTACGCGACATACTGGGAGAAGTGGGGGTTGAACTCGACAGAGGAGGGCTCTCGGTAGGTTTAATGCTCACAGATACAGGTTTACTTAAAGGATCCTGCTTAGGGGGCACTTTTTCGGGCGGCCCCATCGGACTCTCGTCTCTTTTTCTCTTTCGTTTCTTCTCCTTGTCTTCCCGGCTGCTTCTGCTACTTTTCTTTTCCTTTTTGTCGTCGCTCGGTTTCGCGGTCGTCGTTATTGGCGTTATAGTAATAGAACTCGGTATCATGCAAGTGACTGGTTGCGCTAAAGGAATTATTTCGATGCCGGTTCGCTTTTCAGGAAGTCCTGTTGCGTAGCCCCCAGGTGGCATCGTTGTAGTTATCGGTGTTATACTTACGTTCGGAGGAACTAAAACGAAGACATTTTTCTTTGAAATGATACCGAACTTAATAATACATAATTAATTTTGTCTAATGTAGAGAGAGCCCACTTACCCATATTCTTCTCACTTAATTCTGCCACAATGCTAGCACCACTACAAGGAGGCGGTTGTTCTGGAGGAGTTTTTCGTACGACGTCTCTTGGCACCCCTGTAAGCATCTCTTCCATATCTACAGTCTCTGGTTGGCTAGAAAATTCAACAGAGGCTTTCTCCATAGATCCCAAAAAGTCGGAGGAATCTACATTTGACAGTTCCAAATCGGACTGAGATCTAAAGAAAATGTATTGACGGTACTAAAATCACACTTTCAGCTAGAAATGATGACTAACCCTGAATTAGGAGTCGCTATCTCTGTCTCTTGTGATATAAGGGTGCTTCGCGATGTTGAATCACAACTAGAAGTTTCAATTAATTCCGAGTCGTCTGTATTGGCTCCCACCTTCCTCTTGCCACTTTTCCATAGATCGTCAGTGGCTTTTCTCTTCTGTCTTTTGTTTGCAGATGGTTTTTCTGAAGATTCTACGAAATAAGTCAAATATACTGGCACATTACTACTTCAAAAAAAAATGGATTTGCTTCATTTATGCGTCGGAAGCGGGACATCAATAAAAATTATATAAATTTCTTATGCGTGTAATACTTTTTACCTGACAGAATATTGGTTAGTTCAATGTTGCTAAGCACCCCATCGGAAGGTGGGATATTTTGAAAATTCGACGCCATCATAGAATCATTCCACATGCCTTGCTGGTCCTGCAAGAATGTATATTTCTTTATACAATAGAGACTTAATAATCTGGGTCTCTACACATCGAATTCAGTGGTAACCCGGAATATTCGAATAATCAGATGACAATCTGGTTGCTTGTTCGTAATTCAAAATATCGCAAAAAATGTACGAATGGGCCCATTAAAAGTTTTAATCCAACCTGTGTGGTTTTTCCATAAAGTGTACAACCAAGTGTTTTAGAAAATTGCATACATACAGTGTCCGCGAAAAAGTCTGCACCATATTATGGGAATTTTTCTTATTTGTGAAATTTTTGAAAAAGGGTTTTTGGCCTTAGTTTCTACATGACAGGTAGTGTATAAATTTACTACGATTTATTTGTAAAATTTGGTGGGGCTGTGATGTTACAATTTCTCCTGTTTTCTATAAGGCTCAATTATTGACTATGGCTCCATTCTTTGTGGGTTGGCATGCAAGACCACACTTGCGACGGTGGAAAGAATACAGTATAAAGCAGTAAGAATTTGCTTGGGAGCTATAACCACTGCAGCGCTTATAGCTAAATCCTTGGAATTACCACTTTGCCTAAGGAGAGAATTTCTGAGCACTAAATTTATTTTAAAACATAAGATACTTACAAACCCCTCTATTATCCCAAATATATCTAGTCAACACTTCAGACTTGATGAACAAAAAAACAAAAAAAAAAAAAAATTGGCATCTTTTGTGCGTTGGTTTCAGAGAACATCATCAGATAACAAGTAATATAGCACACGTTATATTGAGTGTCAACTATTTTAATTTATTCACAGACATTGTTAAGTTTAGAAAGTTTAGTTTCAAATGAACTGTATATGTTTTTGTTACCTGATGATTTTGTCAGTTAGACAGATAATATAATTGAGAATTTGTTGTCAGAATTCCAGACCTTTTATTTTGATTTGAAATCGATATAGAACAAGAAATTAGTTTTAACATTGGTCCTTCGAAAGACTAAGAAAAAGCCCGTTGGAAAAGACTACAGTCCACTAAGAAAACAATCTGAGAGAAAAAAAAAAAAAGTCAGCTTTAATGGAAAGTTCAGGTAGAAGACAGACAGGTGTAAGACACCTAGATCCTAATTTTGTTTGGCCAGAAATTACCTCTAAGCGTAAGGTAAATACAGACATACCAAAAGTAAGTGTAGATGACGACTATAGAGTATCCAGAAGTGAGACTAGAAGTAATGCAGCTAGAAAAAGTAATAGTAATGGCAATTTGACCAGACCTTTGACAGCTGTACCTTCGACAACACCTGCTGGAGAGTATGAAGGAAAGAAAACTGTGAGTAAAGATTTACGTTCGGAATATACGAGAATTTCTAAGTCATCCAAAAGCATAGCTGACATTGAGAGAAAGAAAATCGCATTAGAAATTGAACAGAAGAAACAAATTCTAATGGAAGAAGTTCTTAAACAAAAACAAGGTGTAATGGAAGAAGTTCTTAAACAAAAACAAGGTGTAATGGAAGAAGTTCTTAAACAAAAACAAGGTGTAATGGAAGAAGTTCTAAAACAAAAACTACACGTTTTAGAAATGGAAAAGCAACTACGTGAAGCTGAAGTAGTAAGCGAATCAAATTATACACAGAGTAAAAAGTCGGACAAAAATTTTGATAGTGTTTCGACATATACAACATACACCGATAAAATTCAAAATTGGGTTAATTATTTACCAGAAAAATTTAGTAATGAAAATTGTGAACCAAACCAATTTGAATCAAAAGAAATAAATGTACGACAAAAAGACAAAACAGACATTGAAATACTATGTGAAACCTTAGCCAATGTTGTAAACATTAAGAAAAATGAAGAACCAGATTCCAGACGATATCTAGAACGAGATTTTCCCATTTTCGACGGAAATTCTGCTGATTGGCCATTGTTTATTTCACATTTTACTAGAATTTCTACAGCATGCAAATATACAAATGAAGAGAAAATGATTAAGCTTCAGAAATGCCTACGCGGTGAAGCTAGAAGTGCAGTAATTGGAATGTTAATTTCACCACATAGTTTAGATACAGTGATGAAAACTTTGGAAATGCGCTTTGGAAGACCAGATCAAATTATAGAAACAATTATGTATAAAGTAACAATGACACATCCTGTAAGAGAAAATGATTATGAAGGTATGATTAAATTTTCAAACCAAATTTCTTGCTTAGTTTCGACAATCAAATCCCTAAATTGTATAAGTCACTTCAAAACCCACAACTTTTAAAAGACTTAGTACAAAAATTGCCTGAATCACTAAAATTTCGCTGGGGAGAATTTATAATGAAAAACAGAAATGCAGACTTAGCAGTATTTGCAGATTGGTTGCTGGAACTTTCAAATGCAGCAAGCTTTGTTATCCCACCGAAAAACAGATATAGGTTAAAGCCAAAGGAATTTGCATATACGACACGAGAAAAAGAAGAAAAATGTACATTTTGTCAAGAAAATGGCCATAAAATTGAAAAGTGTCGAAAATTTGAAAAAGAAGATATATACTCACGCTGGAAATTTATTACTGACCGAAAACTTTGTTTTTCTTGTTTTAAAAGTAGACACCAAACAAGCAAATGCCAACAAAGGAAAATTTGCAATATTAACGGATGCAAACAAGGACATAATAAACTTCTACATAAAGACAAACCTGAAGAAATTAAGCAAAATGTAAGTAATGTTCGTGAGACGCTTTTAGCAATGGGTCAAGGCTCCAAAAATGTACTGTTGAGGATGGTGAGCGTGTTGCTTCATGGACCCAGTGAAACAATAGAAACTGTTTCTTTATGCGACGAAGCTGCAACAGTCACTCTGATGGACAGTTCTTTAGCTGATCGCTTAGGTGTCAGAGGTGAAAATGTACCACTTTGTGTCCAATGGACAAATGACATGAAATCGACGCATACAAATTCGAGATGTTTCGACATAAATATATCTGGAATTCACAGAAATGCTCGTATCACTAAAATGACTGGTGTGCGATCTATAAATAATCTGGCATTACCCGAACAGCACATATATGCGGACAAAATGAGAAGTTATTCATATTTGACCGATATTCCCTTTACTGAAATTAAACAAAGACCAATGATATTAATTGGACAAGATAATATTCATTTAACTGTAGCTCGCAAAGTCTGCGAAGGTCCTTTAGATTCACCGATAGCGACGAAAACCACTTTAGGATGGATTGTTCATGGACGAGCTGAAAGTGCCTTATGCCACAGAAATGAGTTTACCTTCCATATATGCCATCAAGAGAGTTACGACAAGCTTCCTGACCTAGTTCAAAATTCATTTACTATAGAGTCATTCGGAGTATGTACTCCAAAGATATCGAGTAAATCGGATACAACAGCTCTAGAAATCTTAGAAAGAACTGTAAAAATTGACTTGTCGCAGCTTTATAGCAGAAATACGTCGCGGGAGAGGCATTCAAGCAAAACTGCGTCGAAAGAGAAACAGCCCAGTAGGAATGTGTCACGGCGGTGAACGGCTGTCGAGTAGAAACTTGTCACGGGAGAAGAAATCTAGTAGTAGAAATCCGTCACAAGACAGTAGAACGTCGTCACAAGACAAACGATCTCGTAGAATAGCATCACAAGAGAAGCATCACAACAGAAATTTTTCTCCAGAAAAGCAGTCCAGTAGAAAATCATTGCAGGAAAAGCAGTGCAGTAGAAATTCGTCACAGGAAAAAGTGCCCGCCACAAAAGTTCCCGTGACATCGAATCAATTCGATAGGGTGCTGTATACGAACGCGGACAGGGTGCTGTACCCACCTAGACGTAAAGTAGGACGGCCTCCTGTTAGTAGGAAACCCGGACGGCCCCCTAAACACAGGAATGAGCCTGTGGAAGTGAAAAGTGTACACGACCAGAGTGGACAAAGTTTAAAAGGTAAAGCAAGAAGCAAATCGGTGGTGTTAACAACGAAACAAACCCACCTGAAAGCCAAGAGTGTCACGCTCAAAGTGCCCAAGATCTTCCACTCAAAACATAAGCACAAGCACAAAAAAAGGAAGTTTAAACTTCTGAAACAGAGCGTTTCTTCCGACCCGAAAATCAACCAAGAAATTGAGAAACTGATCGTGGATTTCGTTAAGTTTTGTGCGATCGCCACTAAGCAGCCGAAAGAGAACGTCCCGGAACAGATTCTCAAGACCCTGAAGAAGGTTACTAAGAAGAGACGCACGACCGATCACGTGGAGAAGAAGAAGCAGAGTGTCAGCACCACTGTGAATAAGGTCAATAACTCGAACGAGCAACGCCTACCTTTGAAAAAGAGGCATTATCACTTGGTAAGCAACAGCAGCTATTTCTGGAAGAGACGGAAGAATAAGAGTAGTAGATGTACAGACCCGTACCGGAGTAAAACGAAGACCCGTTTCGAAAATATGTAGACTTAAGTTGGAAGAATGTTAAGTTTAGAAAATTACTAGCGGGGAGAATGTTAAGTTTAGAAAGTTTAGTTTCAAATGAACTGTATATGTTTTTGTTACCTGATGATTTTGTCAGTTAGACAGATAATATAATTGAGAATTTGTTGTCAGAATTCCAGACCTTTTATTTTGATTTGAAATCGATATAGAACAAGAAATTAGTTTTAACAGACATATACTAATGCAGAATTATCTGTCATCGAAGACTCTTTAGTAATATATACGGATGCCTCTAAGAATCTAGAAGGAAATGGTGCTGCCTTTTTATTCAGTGTGACAATATATCCTCAACATTTAAAATTAACAAAGCCTTTTCAATTTACTGCCAACTGAGGTTATAGCAATTCCAAAGTCCACCTGTCCTTGTGATCTTTTAAAGTCGCTGTTTTTTTCTTTTATATAAACCTTACTCTGTAATATTTATACAGCGTGTCCAGAAAGTTCTAGACATATGGGAATTTTCTTCATTCTTGATTTTACGAAGAAAAGTTATTCTTTATAAAAAGTTCTGCTTGATGCGCAAATAATATTGACATATCAAAACTTAAGATATCATGTACAGGGCGGCAAAAAAATATAGAAACACAGAATTACGTTAAGAGGGAAGTACCATCAATTTTTATTTTAGAGCAAATTGTTATAAGAACACTTTTCTAAGGACTACAAAACGTGGTCAGATACAATTTTTCGTTGAAATATTTTAATTTACACGGTACCATCAAAAACACGTTGAGCATTCATTACCTCTTGTTGGAAACCAATTACGTAAAAAAATAATGCGAGATTATTTCATGTTCTAAAATCAACCTATCTACCTATCAGGAATATTAAAAACATTTAATTTCCTTAGAGCAAAAATAAATTGTGAATGTGAATAATAAACCCTGGTGGAGGAAAAATCAAATGCTCTACTTCGGGATCTGGCAGCTTGGTTTAGCCTCAACTCACTATATTTAAACATCGATAAAACTTGTTATTTGCGATTTCACTGTCACCAAAATCGTAATAACTTGGATCTTGACGTGGCTATGGACGAGGTTGGTCTGACTAGAAGTACCTCCACAAAGTTTTTAGGACTGACGATTGACGACACCCTAACATGGAATCAGCACTGCGCCACCCTTATTCCCAAAATCAATTCGGCCTGCTTCCAGATTAGAAATATTAAGCGGGTTTTTGGTGTTGATGAGTTGAGGATGTTCTACTTTGCACAGATCGAATCTCGTTTGTCCTATGGTATACTTTTTTGGGGGGCTAGCTCTATGATGGGTTCAGTTTTCGTGTCACAGAAGCGCGTCATTAGAAGTATGGCTGGCGTTGGGGGACGGCGGTCTTGCCGGGGTCTGTTCACGCAATATGGCATACTTACGGTCCTCGGACTGTATATCCACAAGTTACTTATATACACGTTTATGAACAGAGCGAGCATTAATACAAATAGTTCATTTCACTCATATCCTACGTTTTAAGGACAGATTGCTAATGCCTCAGCGTCGTCTCTGTGTGACTGATAAATCTCCATTTGTTATGGGAATAAATGTATTTAACAGACTTCCTAATAATTTAAAATCAATTACATCCTTAAATAAGTTTAAGGCAAAGACCAGGCAGTATCTCATTGACAAGTGCATTTATAACCTCAATGAATTTTGATTGACTTGAGCTGTATACGATTTATTGTTTTCTGTTTTGTATTTAATGTGATATTGTATTTTATTCTTCGTTGTTTTTGTTCTATTTATTTTACTTATAGTGTACCTTTTCTATTGACATGTCCTATAATACTATATGTATTCGACTGGATAAATAAATTATTTTATTTTATTTATTTATTTTATAATAAACAATATTTTAGCAATTAGATGATAGTGATCAGATAGTTTAAAGTGAAAAATTATATCTCCACGCAAACTATAGTACGCCTTGTAATTTCTCTTACTGTCGCCTGTATCATATTGGGAGCGATTTCTTGGACACAGTTTGTTATTACAATTCAAGATGGTCAATATCCTGAAAAGGTCTATTCTATGCCCATACACCATTTCTTTTAATCGGCCCCATAAAAAGAAGTTCAGGGGTGTGATGTCAGGCGACCTGGCTGGCCAAGGAATATTTGAACGTCTGCCTATCCAACGGTGCGGAAATACTTCATTCAAATACCCAGTTAATGTGTTAGTACTATGGCATGGGGCTCCATCATGTTGATACCAAATTGTACGTCTTATATTTAGTGGCAGTTCGTCAAGAAATTGAGACAACTGGTTCCTTAAGAAGTCCAGGTAAATGGCAGCATTTATATTTTGTCGGAAAAGTATGGTCCAACGATCCGATCATTAAAAATGCCACATCAAACATTGGTTTTAAATGAATATTGACTACGGCATTCGATTATAAAATTTGGATTGTTGTCACTCCACCACCGACAATTCTGGGAGCATACCACGCCGTTGAAAGTAAACATGGCTTCACCTGTAAATAATATTTTTCTTGCAAAAAAAGGATCAACTTCACACTCGCCTTGGAACCACGCGCAAAATAGTAAACGGGGTTCAAAATCTCTAGGAAGAAGCGTGTGAATGTATTTCGGTTTATATGGATGAAATTTATTTATTTTTAAAATATTACTAGCAGTAGACTTTTTGACGTCAACTGAAATAGTTTTTGACAATTTTTTTAAAGAAATTTTCGGGTCTTCGATAACCGCTTGCATTACATCGAGTTGCTTTTGTTCTGTTGTGGACCATTTGTTGTGTTGTTTCTTAAATACATTTTCGACGGAACCAGTAGCTTTAAATTTCTTCATTATGTTTGCTATAGTGGCGCTACATACCATTTTGTCAGGGTGTTTAGTATTAAATATGAGTGCGGCTTCCCTAATAGGTTTATAGTGATCTCCGACGATAAGTACAATTTCTATTTTCTCCTGCAGCGTTAACTTTACAACCATAACGAAACTAATAAAAAACTCTCGTTAATAAGTCGAAAAATAGTAAATGATTTTTGACTAACATGTCAATATTCGTCACTATAGTATTGCACATAGTTGTTGCAAAATTGTTGCAGGCAACTGTTACAGAAATAAAATAAAAAAATATTTTCCAAAGGCTTGTTGATGGTACCCTGTAAATTAAAATATTTCAACGAAAAATTGTATCTGCCCACGTTTTGTAGTCCTTAGTAAAGTTTTCTTATAACAATTTGCTCTAAAATAAAAATTGAGGGTACTTCCCTCTTAACGTAATTCTTTGTTTCAATATTTTTTTGCCGCCCCGTACATGATATCTTAAGTTTTGATATGTCAATATTATTTGCGCATCAAGCAGAACTTTTTATAAAGAATAACTTTTTTTCGTAAAATCAACAATAAAGAAAATTCCCATATGTCTAGAACTTTTCTGGACACGCTGTATATTTAAGCAACTTTAACATTAGTCTTTAAGTTACTGGCTGAATGGCTAGCTATACTAGGGAACTTTTATTTACTTTTACAATCATTAAACTGTGGAGGAATACTGCATTGTTTCATTTATATGTATTTAATTCTTTAATTGCAAATTCTGCTTTTTTCTTAACTCACTAATATGGGAATTTCATCGATAAATCAGAAAACGCCACCCTTATCACTATCTACTGTTGGCATACGTTCCAGCTCATTAGGCCCGAGAATGAAACGAATTTGTTCACAGTTTAAAATATTGAAATTATTATTTTTCCTTACCTGCATCATAATGCCGTGATGTCCCTCCTGTTCTTGTCCTTGCATGCTGCCCGGTTCCTGCTTGATTTTATCCTGCAGCCCCCCGTATTCCGCCAGGCCTGGGCCGGTACCGGGCCCAGGACCTTTGTGATCTCCGGGATCGGCGGAACCGAGGGGCAAACTAAAATTTTCATGTCCTGAATAGAGATTGCATCGGGCTGCTTGTTTTTCCCACATTTTGATTACTGCACGTAGGGTGACCTAATAAATTTAGGAAACCTTCTACTTTCGGAAATAAATGCATAAAAAGACAGTACTTTTTTGAGATATTATTTTATGCAAGGTGTTACTCAATGATAGGCCGTAATTCCAAGGGCGCATTCCTGTCCTGAACCAAATTCAAGTAGAAAAGTTCATATAAACATGTGTCCTAAAAAGTCTGGTTCTTAAGATACAGGGTGTCAAAGTTTAAAGAAAAAATAGGTTTTTTATTAATATCTCAAAGATTCTTTTGCCGATTTTGGTGAAATTTGGCAGTGTTGTTCATTATGATAAGACGCTAAGTTAGCACTGACTAGATGATAATTATGAGTCCCAGTGGCGTCCCGGAGGGCAGTCTCACGAATAATATTGACAAAAAAAATGTACGCCACTGGCCTGTCTAAAAATTTTATATTGTTTTAGGGTTAAGCAGCTAGAATTACAACTTGTTTGCCTCCTGATATTTTTTCGTATCTTACTTTGTTTTCGAGAAAAAAAATAAAAGCCACTTCATTGCATGTCGAAAAATTGATAAAATAAAATTAAGTCAACTGGAACTCATAATTATCATCTAGTTAGTGCTAACTTGGCGTCTGATCACAACGAGCAACACTGCCAAATTTCACCAATGCGCCCTTGGAATTACGGCTTATCATTAAGTAACACTCTGTTTATACGGAGACACTGAATTAAATTTTTTTGGTTATATTACTAGTGCTATAAAAATGTTCGGATTTATTATAGTAATATTAATGCAATTATTGCCTTATATAAGTCTTTACTTATTTCAAAGCTTCAGTATGCATGTGTTATTTGGGATCCACAGTATGCCAATAAGATGTATAGTTTGAAAGCTGTCCAAAAAGGGTTTTTAAAATTTTTACCTTTAAACACATTCTCAGTATACTCACAAAGAGCAAAGAGGTACTGATCAAAAACTCTTGTGTAACTTGTTTGATTTTCCGAGTTTGAAACAGCTGCGTATTTAGGCAAGTATGGCTTTTATACATAAAATGGTCACTAATAATATTGATAATAAGGAATTTTTAGAACAAATCGTGCTTTTGTACCTGTCAGCATTTGTATATAACTGATTTCCACGTAATTTTAATTTGTTAAGTGTACCTACGTTTAAATTCAAAATTAAAAAATTTGTTAAGTGAGAATTTATTGGCCCTCTAGACTAGACCTCTATCGAGACCTCTATATAGTATTTGTTAATAATAATTGATTCTTGGATTATATTTTATATATGTATGTATATTTTATTTTGGTGGCTATTAAACGGTTGCGGTACTCTTCACCTTAATAAACAAAGTTTAAATTGTTTTACAATAAAGATTTTTTCTATATTTTGTTTATAAATTAGGTAATAGGTATTTCAGTCATACACTGATTTATTTCTATCATCTACGTATCTCAGAGCTCGAGCTAGAATTCACGGCCTGTAAGTTTTTTTAGAGACCATCAGTAAGTTCTTAACAATTTATCAACAATTGGAGTTTTCTTGTAGTTTATGTACCTTTGTGTGACGCAATTTTCATTCAATTGTCTATTGTCTTCCACATGATAATTTTCTGAATAAATACTTATTGTATTGTATGATTTTGTATGTGAAAACATTACAATAGACCAGTCTAAATACATCCTCCAATTTGCACTAACTTACAAGAACCAAGGAATAAACATACGAACAGCTTCAAAGATTTATAAATCAGTATGCAGATCCATTGGAATTTGTATATTTTTTGTATTCATTACTAGCCAAGTGCTAAATAAAGAATATTTATTTATTTATTTATTTATTTTGGAATATGGCCACCTATTATTTTTAAACCTAAAAGCTCCAGCAATGAAGAACATCAAAGTAGCAGAAATCGAGAGAAGAGTTCAGCAATTAAATATAAAGTTCGCCTCAAGACCTCAGAACATTCAAACAATCGAACCCCATTGCAGAAGAAGAGAAATCGGAGAGTCCAAATACAGATTTCCAACCCAAACAATTTTAGAAAAATTGCTGGATTAATAATTTTTATTAATTTCTTTTAATAGCAAGAATACTTACCTATATTATATTCCTTTTTTTTTGTGCCAAACAAATTGTTTTGTAGTACAGTTGAATCAAATTATTATAAATTGTACAATTATTATATTGTCAAATTTACCAAGGCTGAAGGACTTCGGTGATGGCCATTTGGGAAACCAATAAAGTTCTTTTTAATAATAAAAAAATGTATTGTATGATTTTCGCTAATGGGGTGAGACACTTAAAAAATGTCCCAGTACAAGTACCTTGAAATATAAACTTTTTAATTAGCTTTTAAGTCAATTTAATCCTTTTATAAATATATATATTTTCTCATTAGTGCGTTTGTTAGTATTATATTGATTGTATGTATTTACATATCTTTAAGTGGTTGTGAAGTTGCTTTTTCATTTGTTTGATTGTGTCCGCAAAAAAGAAAATAAATAAAAATAAAAAAAAAAAAGTATTGCTTCTAGTATTTCAAAAAATATTTCTCACAGGCAAAAATATTCTTGTTAATCCGCCATTTTCATAAACCACCCAACTAGACCTAATCCCTTAAAAGTGATATTACTTACAGGTATTGAAAAACTTTTGTTAAGTACTTTAGTAGCAAGTTCAGATACTATGTCCGGAGCACTAGCTGGTGGAGGCGTGCCAGGATTTTGGATCCTGCAGACTAAGTTAGAGATATCAGACAAGTCTATATCAGCCGTGGCCATACACTCTTCCAATGGATGTTCAAGGGATATTGATATTTGCGTCGAGGATAACGCACTTACTTCAAACATAGTCATATTGTCAAAACCTGAAATATCACAGGTATCGTCATTTTGATGTTAACAAACGAAATATTGTTTTTACTTACTTTGCCGACTGTTAGGCCTTACACAACTTCCTATTACAGTATTAAATAGAGCTTGTTCTCTAAGTAACATCAAAATATTGGACACATGTGCAGGATGAGTAAATGGTATGCTATTTACAAAAATGCCATTCATATTTTTGTTTTCAGTCATACAATAGCAATGTGTTTGATCAGGCAGTGTCTACAAAAAAGAATTATGTTTAAATATTGTCACTGCTATTAAATCAATACTTACAACAAATAATCCTTTATTATTATCAGAACACATTTTGCCATCACTGGAATGATTAACAATAAGATTCAGCAGTGGTTGTGGTGAATTAGTACCATCAGCATCTGGCCATTGTTCTATTTGCTGTATCTTTCGAACTAATGCCAAACACATAGGCATCGGTTTATTAAGTTTTAGTGTAAAACAAGCTGGCACCACAGCACTATTTTGGGCTGTTATCGGGGTGTATGTGGGAGTACTAAAATTGTTTTGCTAATTAGTCAAATTTTAGTATAAGATTAAATATGGCTTAGAGTTGTTATGAAATCTTTTTGACTCACTTTTTACCATTCATACTTCTATTCACAGTAATCAAAGTAGTAGTCTGTAACTTATGGGCAGCAGATCCTTCCATGCAAATAGTCACACTGTATCCCAGGCTCTGATTTATGACATTATCTATGCTTATTGCATCAATCTCGTGTTTCTCCACATTAAGCAAATCATATGGTGACAAAAAGTAAGTCAGCTTCATGGGGTGACCTCCACGTCTCTTCTCCAAGATACCAACAGGAGACTTGTGTAGTAGATTAAAAGGCTCTTTCATAAATGTTTGTAGCTGTGCCAGCGTACACAGATCTGCCTCTAAAGATTCTAGGGCAGTGAATGCCTTGCACTTAACCTTCTTTTCAGCATTAAGCTGATAAATAGCAACGAAACCTTCCAGTTGAGTAGTAAAGTCAGTGAAATCACCCCTTGAGAGACAGTTTACAAGTTCTAAGCTACTTTGTTGTTCTACTTTGCCTTCATGATGGATTTTTACATCTTTTACAGCTCCAGTAGGTTCTAAGATAATCTCTAGATAGAACATATCTGAGAATATGAATACCCCAGAAGGTTCTACTACAAATCGCAACCTAAAAATTACTTTTTGAACTTGACCTATCGATTGAAAGAAAAAACTTACCCCAGTTGCCTTGTAAGACTTTCAAGTCTCTCAATCATGCTCTGTAGGCCAGTTACTTTGATGACATGCTGTAAAGTGTCTAAGCATTTTTGATGCTGACTTTTATCAACACTATCTAAAGCATACCTTTTTTCCTGTAAATAATAGAAAATAATAAAAAGTTTGCAAATAGGTAAACTAAAAACAACTTACCAAAAGTGTCATGCGAACATTCTTTGATGTTTCCGAAAAGGATTTTAACTGTGATGCCTTGGAGCGCAGTTTCTCCATAAGAATTTCCAATTGCCAGTCTTTGGCTTTATCTTTACCTGGGACTGGCATAGCTGACGTGCCTTAGGATAAAATATTAAGATATGGGACTGACTTTCTTTAAACCTAGTGGTTACTTATAAATTGCTTTGGGCTACTGGCAGACTCGAGACTGCCCAACAAAATAACTTAAAAAGTTTTTAAATTTTATGAAATAAACTAAATATTTGTAAAGGCTAAGCCAAGACAAATAAAAATGTTGAACAATACTTTAATGGAAAATTGGACCAAAAGTTGAGCCTTTGGCAGAAACTTGTGGAAAAACCTAAAGGCACTTACTGTTCTGTAACTTGTTCATGTTTTTTTGGTATTATCAGTACTTCATCGATACGATAACAGATTCATTTTATTTTGTTTATGTTTTAAATTAAAAGATAAAATACTTCACAAAATTCAGCACCCAACAATAAAAAACACACCATATTGACATAAGCTGTCACTGTCACACGGTCAGACTGTCACTGACTCACTGCGTACAAGCAGTTTCGATGCTTCGTAGCAAATGCCTAACCTGAGCTAACCTATATTTCATTGTCAAAGTCAGATTAAAATGTCAAAATTGAGTAAAACTCGTGTCCTGCTGTACGGTACGAGAGTACGAAACCGCTAAAAAATGGGAATTTTAGAAAAAATATCGGAAATTGAAAAAGAAATCTCGCGAACACAGAAAAATAAAGGTGAGTAATTTAATTGTCAATCAAATTTCTTTAGTTTAAAGTGTTTTTATTATTTCTTAGCCACTGAATACCATTTGGGTCTCCTGAAAGCCAAATTAGCAAAGTACAGGTCTCAGCTTCTGGAACCATCAAAAAAGTCCGAAAAGGGGGAAGGATTCGATGTACTAAAAAGTGGAGATGCCAGAGTTGCTCTTATTGGCTTCCCTTCAGTTGGAAAGGTAATTATTACAAAGGAGTTTGTTTATTTATGTACATTTGCCCTCACCTTTTTAAGTCTACCTTGCTTTCTACCTTAACCAAAACTGAAAGTGAGGCGGCCTCATACGAGTTTACTACCCTAACGTGTATCCCAGGAGTTATTGACTACAATGGTGCTAATATTCAGTTACTTGATTTGCCTGGTATTATAGAAGGAGCTGCTCAAGGAAAGGGTCGAGGTAAGTGCACAAGAGCATTTAGAATGATAAGTTTTGGATTATAAACATGTTGTGTGTGTTTATTTTAGGACGACAAGTTATTGCTGTAGCCCGAACTGCCGATTTAGTTTTAATGATGTTAGATGCAACGAAGAAGGATGTTCATAGAGACTTACTCGAAAAAGAATTGGAGAGTGTTGGTATAAGATTAAATAAACAGAAGCCAAACATCTATTTTAAGGTATAAAACCTAAAATAGATATTTAGTTATTGTAAGTACATTTTAACAGCGTTTTTGTATTTCAGATCAAAAAAGGTGGAGGACTATCTTTTAACTCTACTTGTCCTCTGACAAAAATAGATGAAAAGCTTGTTCAATTGATCCTTCATGAATACAAAATATTTAATGCAGAAGTTCTATTTAGGGAAGACTGTACTGCCGATGAACTTATAGATGTAATATGTGCTAACAGAGTTTACTTGCCCTGCCTATATGTTTACAATAAGATTGATCAGATATCCATTGAAGAGGTTGATAGAATTGCTAGGCAGCCTAATGGTGTTGTTGTTAGGTATGTTGAAATTTAAAAAGTTATGAATATAGAGTAGTAAATGACCAATTAATTTTTAGTTGTAATATGAAGCTGAATCTAGACTACCTCTTGCAAGTACTATGGGAGTATTTATCTCTGCTACGTGTATATACAAAAAAGCCTGGACAACCCCCTGATTTTTCTGATGGTTTAATTTTAAGGAGAGGTGTTACGGTTGAGCATGTCTGCCATGCTATTCACAGGTACACACCAACATCAGCATGTTGAAATACCTTGAACATAATTTATTAATTTTTTTTGTATGATTCAGATGATTTTCTCTATTTTAGAACTTTAGCTGCCCAGTTTAAATACGCCTTAGTGTGGGGAACCAGTACCAAATATTCACCTCAAAGAGTAGGTCTGTCACATGTGATGGCAGATGAGGATGTTATTCAAGTTGTTAAAAAATAGATTAGTAGTGATTTATTTTTATATGTTTTTCTTTTTTAATAATAAAGTATAGTTATACTTATTATTATTTTATCAATTTTGCTATGGCCCGCTTATCATTATTTAATAATTAATTAATTAAAAGAATATCAAGCCTGACACAGTCAAAGTACAGAACAATTACATTTTTACAGTTATTATTTTTTGCACTAATGTGCCAAAAGTTTAACTTCTTGCACAAGTGCAAAAAGTAACATACTTTTTGCACTAGTGCAAAAATTGCTTGATACTCTATTTATTAAGAGTTTAATCTAAAGGTAATATGTTTCTCTTGTTATTTGAGTATAGGTATAAACATGGTAACCATAGGTACTAAATAGAATACTAAACTAGAGAAATTAGGGATAATAATAATTAATATGGAAAAATAGGCCATTTTTTAAAACATTAATTAATTAATTAAAAGAAAAGATATCACGTTGCGGTTTTCAGTTCATTATAGTAACTTTTCCTCCTCTACAAGCTTGATGTGGTTAGTTTTTTAATCCGACGTTTCGGATTCGAGCGACCATTATCAACTTTTTTATTTTAAACACGGACCTGGATTTTTTATTCCACTATTTAATAGCCTTTATAAGCCTAAAATAAAATATGATGAAAAAGTCATATCATAACATTTCATTTTTTTGAGCAAATCCTTATTTATTGAGGAATTACGGAAAAACGCCATCTAGTGGCCACCATCAGAATCAATATGGTATAGTTAATAGATCTACGTGTAGAGGAAAAGAAGGGCTTTTTTTCAAGACCCAAGTTAAATAAAATCGGTTTATCCAAAGCAGATATCAGCGTTTGAAAAAAAAAAGTTTGACCTCCCACCACTTTATTATTGAAAATAGAAAAAAACGATTCCTAACATAAACTTGCATAATTTTATAAAGAATACAATGCTTATATTTTTAACATATTTTTATTGAGAAAAATCAAGAGAAAATCGGCATTTCTATTTTGAAAGTTCTCTTATGCCCCCTAGCGGTCATTTTTCGTACTTGAAAATAATTTCCAGCAATTTCTCTTGGCCGCTTTTATTGATAAATATTTTTTCCCAAAGTCCTAGTGTTATTACTTTCTGAGATATAGCCGATTACCTCCTTAGGTGGAACACCCGGTACAACATGTGCAAAAATATATCACTAGTTATACAAATAACTATGTTATCACAAACAGCGAAAGCTACGACATTGCCAAGGAACCACTACAATGCAGAAAAAAATCCTTCACATCGGATAATAGGTTCAGAAAAAAAAGCATCAAATATGTGACAAATTTATGATGTTGCGTTAATTTTATACAGGAGTTTAGATTCCCTTGGATCCCACTATTCAGTGGCGTAGCCAGCATTTTGGGGCGGAGGGGGCGAACTACCGAAGAGGCGCAGATAGCGGAGCTAAAGCGCCGCAGGCAAAAAATTTTTGGGACCACGCCCAAGTTTCGTAGGAATTCACCTTCTTCATGCTCCTTAGGGAACAGGGGTCTGGCCCCAAATGAAGGTAAAATCCGCTATATAAAAAAAATAAATTTAATGTGATGGGACGCTCTCAAAACCGGTTTTATTAAGTTTATTCCCATCGCTCTTCTTTACTAAAAATAAAATAAGAACGATCTTGTTTTTTAAGAATTATTTTTTTAGTAGTAAAGGGGCGCCAGGCCAAGGGGGGCGGGGGGGGCGATCGCCCCCCTTCGCCCCTCTGTGGCTACGCCACTGCCACTATTATAACTATAGAACTCGAACAAAAAAAAAAAAAAAAACACAATATACACGTTAAAATAACGTTTTTATTTAATTTTAAAAAAGATGTTCATAATCACAATAAAACCAAACAGCAAGCTATATGTAAGATATTTAACACTGTGACCTATTTATAGCAATTTAATAATTCATTTAGTTTATCGTTGCTACTTTTATCCTATAATCTATAATAATAATAATATACTACACATTTAAAAGTTTATCGGAATAAGACTATATAAGTTTAGTTAAATTTTGATTTTTTATTAGTTAGGACAAAAATTGTCAAGTACAGTACACGCCGATATAACAATTTCACCAAAATCGGAACTTTTATTTTTTGTAAACACCAACCACTCATCCTATCACAACGTTTTTTTTAGGCATGGACTGTACACGTCACTACAAATAGATTTTATATTAATAGATTAATAAATACTAATAAAATGCACTAACCCACAGAAAACTTTTAAACTTTGAGGACATTTTTTTGGAATGACACGAATATCCATTGAATTATAAAGTACTGGAGCCCCCTTTAACTTGCGCCATCTTTCATTTGTAATGGAATGAAAAGTATGTAAACTACCCTTAAAATTGTCAATAGCTTAAAAGAATTTGGGGGTTGTACGAGAGAGAAAAAAAATATAAGCCAAGAGAAATACAGCAGACAACAAAAATATAACGTTTTTGTTAAACATCAGGGATATTTCTAAGGGCTTACTTAAAAATTAAACCAGATCTAAAACTAAAATACTACATGTCATAACATGGGTATATTACTAAACAGTGTCACCTGATTTGAAAGACACCACCTCTGGATTTTCTTTCTTAGGAGATTGATTTTCGGGAGTGGAAACCTCGACTTCAATAGAAGTTTCAACAGGTTTTTCTTGCTCTTTTTTTGGAGATGCCACTGCATTAATGCCTGATGTGGACGCGACAGAAGGTTCGGGAGTGGAATCGGTAGTATTTTCAGATCTAAAAAGTATATATAAGTATTGGCAACAATATACAGGGTGGCTGATTAGTGCGAGAAAGTCCAATATCTCCGTTGTTCTTTAAAATATCGAAATTTATTAAATGCAAAGGTTCTAGGATAAACAAGAGCGCAAATTTTAAAAATATTTTTGGATATACAGGATGCGCCAAAAAAGTGGGGTTTAGCAAAAATGTATTTTTTCAAATGGAACACCCTATATGTTATATTATTTTTGGATTCTACATAAAATTATAGTAATTTTTTAATAAGTGCATTATAGGTCTTAACTTAATAGTTTCCGAGTTATCGACTTTTCCAAAATGACATTTTTGAACTTTGACAGCTTCTAGTTTTCTAACGGTACTTCTTAGAGCAAAACGGCTTACATGTCCCTATCTTACTTTTTAATTGTCTTCAAAAAAATATCAATTTCCGGTTAAACCGGATGTAACTCGAAAGTCGGAAATATAGTACTTCCGGTTTAACCGGAAATTGATATTTTTTTGAAGACAATTAAAAAGTAAGATAGGGACATGTAAGCCGTTTTGCTCTAAGAAGTACCGTTAGAAAATTAGAAGCTGTCAAAGTTCAAAAATATCATTTTGGAAAAGTCGATAACTCTAAAACTATTAAGTTTAGAACTACAATGCACTTATTGAAAAACAACTGTAATTTTATGTAGCATCCAAAAATAATATAACATATAGGGTGTTCCTTTTGAAAAAATACATCTTTGCTAAACCCCACTTTTTTGGGGCATACTGTATATTCAAAAATATTTTTAAAATGTGCGCTTTTGTTTATCCTAGAACCTTTGTATTTAATAAATTTCGATATTTTTAAGAACAACGGAGATATTGGACTTCCTCGCACTAATCAGCCACCCTGTAGGATACTGCGCGCAGGAGTTAAGAGAACGTTTTATGTCGCTTATAGGAACTACGCTGTCAAAGTATAGGTCGTCGCCAATACGTTGAATTCCGAGGTCACACATCTGGCAACTTTAAAGCTACAAGTGAGGCACCGCAGGATAGTAACCTTAGTAGTAATATTTATTAACGATATATCCGATAATATTTCTAGCAATGTTATTCTCCTTGCTGACGACCTTAAATTATTTAAAGTGATTCACAATTCGACCGACTGCTTTTTCCTACAAGACGATCTAAATAAGTTACAAGATTATAAATAATACTTTGCTCATATTCCATTGACAATAACGCTATAAATAGTAGTAATGATTTTAAGGACCTTGAAATAAAGTTTGATCCCAAGGTCTCCTTCGCCTCTCATATAAACCTTACCTGTAGCAGTGCCATGAAATGTTGGGGTATATAAAACGCAAATTAAATGAATTTCTGAATGTGCAGACGCTCGATATGCTTTATTTTAGTTTTGTTCGGTCTAAGCTTGAATATGGAGCAGTTATATAGAGCCCAATATTCGATAAACACATAATACAGCTAGAAAGAGTTTCTGAGGTATCTTGTGTACAAAGAGGATGGAGTGTTCCTACCCAGAGGTGTTAAGCAAGGCATTTTACTATCAAAATGTCAATTATCATCACTGTTATCAGTCATATATAACATTTTATATAGAACCTTCCCCTTGCTGTAAAAAAAACATTTCAATAAAAAAAACTAAGAATAAATTCACGGTATTAAACAAACCACAATGCTGTAGAACCCCCACATACTTCTACTTAAGTTACTTGTTACTAATTGTTAAAAGTCTGTTATTAAACAGTACTGAAACATCACCCCATCCATCCGAGACAACCTCCTTTGTGTACAGATATCCCATAACAAGACACGAAAGGAGAGGAGAAGCACACATAAAATGAGTCATATCTTGAATACTGCAAGATATGACTCATTTATGAGTCGGATTACATTCTCAATACACACAAATGATCACACATCGCCTGAACAAGAACGAAAACCAAAATCCCAGTAAAGAACAAAATTTTGTACAAATATATTTGGACCGCACCTCGTAACAGTGGTAGTTCAAATCACTCAACATACGAGGTTCGTTCTAAAAAATACAGCATACTTTTTTACCTGGGGGTAGCAGCTTCATCAGAAATCGTAACAGTTGCTGCAGCATCATCGTTTTGTCCATCCCTGCCATCTTCAGGAGCATAAGTAAACAGGAATCTGCGAACCGGTAGTTCTTGAACTATGGTAGTTGTAGCAGGATATGGTGGTGGTTGCTCGTCCATAACATCCTACAAAATATGTTGTCTTAAGATTTTAAAGAGACCTTCTCTGCCAGTAAGTGTATAAATAAGCATGGTGCTGTGTGGTATTCGGGGGTTTATATATGAGGAATAGTAATACACATAATATGACCAACATAATAAAAAATTACCTGATAAGAAGGAGGTGGAGTCTGTTTTAAAGGCCCAAAAGCAGACTCGCCATCCCGGAACATAGCGGCGTAGTCCGGTTCGTTTCGATCGGATCCCTCAGTGGGCAAAATGTAATGGATTGTATTGTGGGTGGCCTGTTGTTTGAGAGTCAGGTATTTGTAACAGCGCCAGACTACACCTATCCAGTAAGCCTAAAAATAAAAAGGCGTCAATTTGCAGCCTACAGGACGTTCCCAAGCAACTTACCTTCCAAACCATAGAGACCAAGAAGGAGACCAGAACAAGAAGAGACAAGTTCTGAGGGCTTAAAGATAGGAGCTCTTGACGGAACGGCAGGTTGTGCCAGTGTTCTGCCACAAGGCGATGTACAGAGCGCAAGTAACAAAAGTATCCAGTAGCTGTTAAACTAATAAAGTAAAAATAGTCAGTTAAAGATTTCCTGGGACCCTGGAAAACTGAAACTTACGTTGTAATGGCGAAATCGAACAACTGAAGAAAGAAGAATGGTAGAATTTGCTTTGGCTTTCCTTTTATGGACCCATAGACCATTAACAGGGTAATGGAAAGTGTGCATATCGTCATAATGGCTCCCATATCAACATCAGCTAAAGAAGAATAATATGTGTAAAATCAAACCTTAAAAGTGTTTCAGAAGAGCAGACTTTGGATAAAGCATCCGTTTTTAAAATAAATATAAAATGTTTATTTGCTCAGTACAGAATCATTTTACAATGAAAAGGACTTAAACTAATTCAATAATACCTAATTACTTTGGATTTTAAAAAATCTGAGCATGCTGGTCATTAACTCAGTATCCTTTGCCCCTTTGGATGTAGGTTATGCTAAGCTATTTAAATAGAAATTCAATACTAATAGTGACTACAAAATTCTACACCTATGTCTTTTCTATATTTGGTAATAGCAAACTATGGTCCAGCCAATTTTTTATTTTTGAGGCAGCAATTTCAGCCCTTCTAATAGCAAGCTCCCATGGTTCATCCTTTACTATTATAGCTGTGTCATCAGCAAAGCAAAATACCGCCCTATCAATAATTGACAACATTTTATTTATGTAAACATTGAATAATGGTGGACCTAGCACAGTCCCCTGGGGCACACCACAAACCATCACAAGAGGCTCACTTATAGTGATTCCGATTTTTTAACACATGAACTGAATGCATTCTGTTATTTAAGTATGATTTGAGAATTTTAAGTACTACGCCCCTAACGCCTATTTTGTGTAGCCTCTCAATCAGTATGTTATGTGCCACAGTGTCAAACGCTTTATTTAAGTCCAGGAAAATGCCAACAACCTTTTTGCCATTGTCAACACCCTTTAAGATCAACTTAGTGACTTTACGTAAGGCGTTCTCTGTACTAGAGTTTTTTCTGTTCGAAGAATGATTGCAATTTGAATTTAATGCGTTTCTCTATAGGGTTACTGATGATGCTTTACCTTTAGTACTGGGATTTACTTACATGGTAAAATAGGTCTTCCATCCTGGGTTGTGGGCAAATAATAAGGATTGTCATCATCTTTTACTTTGCTCAGTGGAGTTGGAAGGAAATCGTTCTCCTCGAATTCGTGCTTTTGCATGAAGTAACTGTGATTTCGCATTACAAAAGCCAGAACTGTGAGAGCCAAGACATGAAGTAACTACAAAAAAACAGTATTAAATCGATTAAAAACAATTCGCAACTTGTATAAGATGAAAATCATGGTGAAAAAAAATAAATAAAAAAAAAACTTACTAAATGCCATACCCCAAAAGCTATTGTTGCTGTTCTCACATGGAGGCACAAGCAACAACGCCACTCATTGTTCCCTGTGGTGCCTATTTTAAGGCGCATACTGAACATAATAACACCTGAAAAAGAAAAACAGAAAATATTAAACTAAAACTATTATTTCCCTTTCTCTGGTCTGTGTTTGTAATTTAACTAAACAACTTCATTCTTTCTCTCATTTCATAACACATATATGTAAAAGGGGTAATCCTAGAGATATTACTATCTATAGGGCATCTGCATATAGTTTATAATCCAAAACTTTTTTTTTTTTTTTAATAATAATTTATTATTGACCTCAAAATAGTTTACAATAAAACTGGCACCGAGGCCTACAAATTGGATGGTATAATTATTAACATTCAAATAAAGTTATTCCGAAAGGCAAAAAAATGTAGTTTATATTTCTTTAATGTCTATACTCTATTTTCCTTTATATATTTCTTAATATTGCACGTCAGTTTCTTGGTATTTCCATGGAGTATTCTTTGTGGAATCCTATTATATTCCTGTATACTTCTATAAATAAATATATATTGGTGAGTCCTGTCCCTTTTTAGTTCTAGCATATGAATTTCTTAATTCATGGTTTGTTCTTGTGTTGTATGTGTAGAATTGTCTGTTATTTTGTAGTTTTACACTGGTTTTAAGTTTATTATTTTGTATATCATGTATTAGTTTGGTTTGTTCAAATACTTTCAATTGATTTATTTTCAGCTATGTCACTTTTTTATATATTTCCTCACTGGGCGTGTAGTAATTCATCCCGAATATCACTTTAATCGCTTTGTTTTGTAGTCTTTGGAGCTGATTCAACTGTCTAGTACATGTATTTCCCCAGCAGGGCATTAGGTATCGCATATGTGGCTCTATAAAACTGTTGTAGAGAAGCTGTCCAGATTTTTTATTGAGTTGGTGAGCACATCTTCTAATAGAGCCCAACATAGCAACTATTTTGTTTATCACACCATTTTAGATGCATTAGCATTTATCATCATTACCATGGGCTTGCAAGGAGGTGATTGTGACAAGTCAGATACTGTGGACCAAGCAGGTTGAAACCCATCAACCTGCTTGGTCCACAGTATCTTTGGTGTCATAGAGTCATGTTTAATAAGGCATTATCCTTTAACAGTCACGTGGTGAGTGGGTCAATTGAAGCATTGATTTTTGACATTTGTGCGGTTTTCAAAGTTCTGTATTGCCCCTTTGTGTGTTCAATATTAGAGTATGCAAGTCCTGTGTTCTCTCCACTATATAGAAACAAGTTGGAAATTATTCAAAATACATTTTTAGGAGCTTGCTCCTTCAAAGTAAGAATTCCCTTAGATAATTATCATACCAACTATCATTCATTTGTGAATTATTTAAAGATGTAATCGCTGGAAGATGCGAGACTTCCTTCAGACATGTATTATTTATTTAAACTAACTTTTAAAGGGCCAGGCAGACAGTGACTATCTAATAAGCAAATTTTCCTTTTCAACCAGTCATAGAACCTGTTCAACTTCATTATTTTACACTTACTTAGTATCGCACAAATTATGGTATGCATGAATAAATTTTAAGCTACAGAATATACAAGCTAGTTTACAATAATTAAAATGTTTAATATCCTGCATAATATCATAAAAGCATATAGTATACATAGTTAGCTATAAAATTATTAGTAGTACCTACCTATACTATTGCTTTATATTGGTATAAAACAGTTATGACTACCTTTTTGAAACTATAAAAAGAAATATAATGAAATTTTATTATTACCATTTACCACTATCACCACATAATCAAATCTAAAATTAACAAAAGGAACTTTTTATCAATAAAATTCACATTACTTTTATCAATAAGTAATAACTTAGCCTGAGGAAGTCTGTGGTTAAATTAAAACTAAAAACCTAAAAATGGAACTATGTACAAGTTCTTTGTCCAAATTTTTTTACCACACCTTATTTGTCAAAAACACAACTTGTAAGAGTTGGAATACTAATATAATTCACAAAGGCTTAGCAATAAGTGTACCTATTATACCTACAAGGTATTGTGAAGGGTATAATGCATATTTTTTCTTCACATCCTACTCTAGGTGTTCACTGTTCAATTTTCAGTCAGTCTGTTTAGCATGGTGTAACTAAATTGAACCGAGATATAAAAAACCTAAAGGTTCTGTCAGACAGAAAGACATCCGCTCGTCACAGAGTATTTCATGGTGGTCAGTCGCTGCTGTAGCACTCTGTTTTTGTAGCAGGTCTAGTATAACACCAGACCACATATTGCGATGGGCAGACCGCTTTCTATTTTGAGCCTTAAACTTTTTAACACCTAATTGGGTATACCTACCTATTATGACAAAAAAATACCAAGCAAAAATTGGGCCAATTTCCATTATTTTTAATATGTTCGGGTATTATTGTAAACTGTAAAATTACTACAATAAGGATAACTGTGATAGCACATTTAGTATAATATAATCTAGCTCAGATAGTTAACCTACCTACAATTATAAGTCTAAAAAGCAGTTTAGGTACTTGTTCACTTTATCTTATTCCATCCAAAATAACAATACCTCTAATGACAATACCCAGTGAAATTGCCGATTAAATCACGAGGCAATTTAATAACGAACTTATCAATAAATACACACATAATTGTTAAATTAAAAGTAGTGTTATTGCATTACAGCAACAGCAGTTATCATTTATCAATATTGGACATTTTTTGGCCGAGGTCAACCAGAAGGCTTGGGAAATATTTACAACACTCCTGTTGTATTGCAATAAGATAGTAAATATTTAATAAAATATACTTTGAAAATCAACTTACAAATGTAGGACTAAAGGAAAACCACTATTTTCACTTCCCTAATGAACTTTACAATCTTTTTCCCATTTAGAAATTACAACAGAAACGTCAAATAGATGCAATCCATTACCAACTTCAAACCTCAAGCATAAAAAAGTAATTGTTGCCAACACACCTACGACGACTCTAGGGAGCTATTTCCAACATATTATGGAAGCGAAGAATCATTTGAGGATGTCACTGTCACTGTCACCTTTCAAAATCATCTGATTGTTGATTCATCATAACAAAAAAGGCAAATTTTCTGGATATTTTTTAATCTACTGCATATAAAATCTAAAAATCACATTAATAAACGTATTGAAACTCCCGCAAAGAACTTATATATTGTAAAGTCATGTTTCGGACATCGGGAGGATTTGATAAACTGCTTGGTAAGTGTACAGAATTTAAAAAAAAATATACCAACAGATTATTTAAGATAGTTTCTGAAATATGCTACGCCCATTTTAGAATATACTAAAATTGTACAGTATTATACACTAGAATATGCACAATTTTGAAGAGCACTGGCAATGCAATGATATTTATCCCCCCATAAATTTAAAAATTTAGGTTTTGTTTCTTACCCAAATTACTAAATCCGGGTTGAATATTGTCAAATTCATCTGCACTTTCTGTAGATTTGTTATAATTAAGATTATGTTTTAATTAATACTTGATCATTTTTTAGAAAAAGCAACAAGTCACATGTTAATGGAACCAGATTGGCCCTCAATAATACAAATTTGTGATCTGATACGGCAAAATGATATTCAGTATGTCGATTTTTCAGTAAATTTATAGCCTGACTTTTTATATGGATATCCTCTTTGAACTTTACTTTATTTTAGGCCAAAATATGCTCTTAGTGCAATTAAAAAGAAACTCAGTTCCCCAAACCCACACTCGGCACTTTACACTCTGTTGTGCTTAGAAAGTATTGTTAAGAACTGTGGTAAGTATTCAGAAAATCAATGAGGTGTTTGTAGTTTTTTACCATTTGACTTGTAAATGCTTTAGGTTCAATTGTACATGAGGAGCTTACTTGTAAAGCAAATTGTGACTTTCTTCACGAATTGGTGAAAACAACTCCTCACGAGAATGTTCGCCAGAAACTACTGGAATTAATCCAAACCTGGAATTTTGCATTTAGGAAGAATCCAAAGCATGGAAGTCTCAAGGTTTGTTTTTAAGTTACTTTTTAGTACCAAATTTACCATTTTATCAATTTATTGTTGATAAAATGTTTGAAAAATATGAAATAATACTATTTGTACACTTAACATTTATTTTGTTTTTTTTTTTTAAATAAGTATCAGCCAGTTTGGATAAAATAAAAGATAATGTTTTATCTTTTCATTGTTTTAAATTGCTGATGATGAGTAAATTATTTGCTAGTTTTTACTGCTTGAATCTGTAGGGTGGTGGCCTGTAATAAGTAAAATATTTGAGTGTTTAGAAAGACCTTTTAAAATATAATATCATGAGCTATTTTGTTCCTGGTTCTGATTCCTGGGTAAGTTTTTATATTTTACACTTAGTTATACAACTTATTCAATGTGTCTGGCCTGGTTTGTATCTTCCTGAACAAATGTAATCAAGAACTTATTTGGCTTCACAATACATGACTTGTCAATTGTCAAAGCTTTTGTATGTTGATTTTATAGTCTAAATATAAGATCTGTTTTTGAATTTGATTTTTAATGAGGTGCGCCAAAGGATTGATACCCTGAAAATTAAAAATACTGTAGATATTTTTGTTATGGGCATGAAGATGGTAAAGACCATTAAAAACGTTATGACGGATATCCTTACTATCAATTATTTCTAAAATATTTGAAAAGTGTATGGCCCTCAAGTTGGTTGGTTGGGTTTTTTGAAGCAAATGGACTTTTCTCACCTTGTCAATTTGAGTTTTGTCATGTTTGTGACCTCATCAAAGCCTTTGACTGCGTTGATGTTGGTATACCACTGCAGAATCTTAAAGCACACAATTTTCACTAAAACAGCACTTAACTAATATCCTACCTTTGACCCTCTATGCTGATGACACAACTATTTCTTATCTGCAGACTTCATAGAGGCTGCTTATGCTGGATCCATGGACGTGCAGATAAGGGCTGAAGCATGGTTTGGGTCAAACAGACTATTGCTGAACAAAGAAAAAACTAAAACAATGGTTTTTGCAATGAGAAACGCTGGTGATTGTGAAGACAGTTTGACAGGGGCAGTATTTCTAGGTGTAACCCTAGACTCAAAACTACAGAGTGGGGACCTCGCACCAAACAGGTTGCCAAAAAATTTACGGCGTTTATATAATTAGGAACCTTTTATTGTTTTGAGAACGGCATATTTTGCAGTCTTTCATTCACACACTTCCTATGCAATGCAGCGGAACGTAATAAGGTTGATGGCATGACTCGGATATAGTGATGATTTTAGGGAGGCGTTTGCTTCACTTGGAATACTCGCGGTTCCTTCCTTATACTTATATACTGGAAAATCGACTTATTGCAAAGAGAGATGTACATTTTCAAATAATACGGGTTAGTCATAAAAATTTAAATTTAAAATCTTTTAACCATTTAGCTCCAAAGTTGTATAATATTTTACCTACAACAATTAGAAATATAAATAGAATTAAGCAAAAATATTTCAGAGAACACTTATATGTGTAAACTTATCAAATGAATAAATGACTTATAATGTTAGTCACCCAGTTGATTAGGTGCAATAACAAAAGTATACCAATGTTAGAGAATAAGAAATTATGTTTGTACAAGAATCTGTATTTAAAGTAATATATTATTCTATTCTAATCTATCTTCAGGCACATGTAAGTATACATCATTACAACACCAGAAATAAAAATAATTTGGTACCTCTGTACTGGCACTTTCACAGGTGTCAAGATGGCCCCTGGTATTGGCCAATTAAATTCTTTAATGTTCTACCGCAAGGTACTAAACATATACCCTACAATAATTTTCCTAAAAAAATTAAGAAGATCCTTATAAGAAACAGCTTCTTTTCATTTTCTGAATTTTTGGAGTTTGAATTCTAACTGTATTTCGAGTTTCAAAAAATTTTGACTGGAGTTGGGCAACATTCTCTTGTTTTCTCATTTTTCTGAGATTCTGTGATCATTTACAGTCAGTTAAGAAACTTTTACTTGTGTTATTCTTTGGGTTTTCCTAATGTAAAATCTTGCAGCTCTTTCTGGTTGAGTTTTGTCTTTTCCGGATCTTGCCCTAGTAGATTTTTTTAAGAGATTTAGGTCCTGCATAGTGACGTACTACCGGACACCGGACATCTTTCTGTGATCTGAATATTATAATAATAAATGACCTACTTGTACATCTATTTATTCTTAATAAATGTAAACTTTTTATTAAAAACAAGAGAAATGCGACCAAACCGTTTTGCTGTACACGATTCATCATTCTTTTTGTATAAAATTGTTTGTATATGCATCTGGATGTAGTATTGATTTATTCCCTAATTAGATTATTGTCATTGCAGGATCTTATGGCCGCAATGAAATCTGAAGGTTACAAGTTTCCACAGTTGCGGGAGAGCGACGCCATGTTTTCCGCCGATACTGCCCCCGAATGGGCTGACGGAGAGGCTTGTCACAGATGTCGCGTGCAGTTCTCATTTGTTCAAAGAAAACATCATTGCAGGTAAGTTGTATTATCTATATCTATACAGATAAATAATTTGTATAATAGGGGGTCTGGCAATCCTTACATACAGTATTTATGTGGTCAAGGGTAAAATTGCTTAAGGACCAAGTTACAATCGTAGTGATAACCGCCACATAACTTCCATCCAATTGCATCCTTAGAAGATATCTTGTAGTTAGGATTAACAGGACAAATAATACTGCCTCTATCTCAATCTTAAAAAATGTTGCACCATCACGTTTTATAGAAATATAAATATAATTCAAATTCAATATAATATTACGTGTAAGACTCAAATCAAATCAAATCAAATCAAATATATATATTACGTCAGGAATTACACAGTAATTTTACGATCGTCAACAACTCTGGTTTTTTTACATAAAATGTGCCAGCACACATACCTTAAAATCTTAAACTAAAAATGTAAACATATGTAATAACACTAACTTAAAATTAACATACATATTAAAACCTGTTAAAATTAACACACTATACAAGTTGATGTAGTAAAAACTCGTCTATACTATAAAAAGCATTGATCAACAAAAATGTCCTTATTTTTACCTTGAACCGTCTTAGAGGCAGATCTCTCAGAGTAGCAGGAAGTTTGTTATAGAAAATAGGACCATAGTAGTTAAAGCACATACGTGTTTTGTGGAGTCTCAGAAAATCTAGTCTTATTTGATTTCCTTGTCTAGTAGGATAATGATGGTAGTAATTATTTGTATTAAATTTGTCCAAGTTGTTGTGACAATAAATAATACATTCATATATGTATCGACAAGGAATAGTCATAATGCCAAGCCTTGAGAAAGCAAGCCTAGCATCCTCCCTGTAACCAAGGCCAGCAATGATCCGTACTGCTCTACGCTGCAGTGCAAAGACTCTTTCGAGATGTGCTGAGTGTCCCCACGTTAAAATGGCATACACTGCCACAGACTGGAAAAGGGCATGGAAAGTCTGCAAGAGAACAGCCTCCGGCATAATCCTAGAAAGGTTCTTCAGCAAATAGATATTTTTAGACAGGCGTGAAGCAGTGTACTCTATATGAGCTTCAAATTTTAAAGTTGGATCGAGGTAAATGCCCAGAAACTTCACCCCATCAGAATCACCCTCCTCAAGCTCTCGTAGTCCAAACACTATATTTTCCGTTTTATTTTCGTTAAGTGTGAGCTTATTCGATCTAAACCACACATTTAAATCTTTAACTCGTTCATCCATACCAACTCTTAGATTCTCGCGACTCTCGCCACTTATTGCCACCGACGTGTCATCCGCAAACAACAAGGTCTTTGCCCCCGGCACTGCTAGGCCGATATCGTTAATGTAAATGAGAAATAGCAGTGGCCCCAACACCGAGCCCTGTGGGACACCATGCTGTACAGCCGCCCAGGTTTCAGAGATCCTGCCGTTGTATACTGTTTTTTGATTTCTGCCATTCAAATAAGAGCCAATCAAATCCACACTCACTCGGTCCACACCATACCATCCCAGCTTCTCCAGCAAAATTTCGTGTGATACACAGTCGAATGCCTTTGAGAGGTCACAGCATGCCGCGCTAACATAGTGCCCCCTCTCAAAAGCCTCCGCCACAAACTCCAGGAAGTCCAGAACAGCCAGGGATGTGGATCTACCGGGCCTGAAACCATACTGGCTGTCTGTGAGCAAGTTATTATTTTCAAAGTAAGCATACAGTTGACTTTTAAGCAAATACTCGAATACCTTTGACATTATAGGAACCAGTGCAATGGGGCGGTAGTTAGATAAGTTGTTCTTATCCCCTTTTTTAAATACTGGTACAACCTTTGTTTTTTTTAAGCATGTTGGGAAAACACCATGTCTTATACATTGATTTATTAGTTTAGTTAGAGGCAAAATCAACAGATTCTTTAAAGACTTTAACATAGATACACTCATATCAAATATATCTTTACTTTTTTTGTTTTTTAGTGCGTCAATGGCATCCCTCACCTGGTTAAAACTAAGACTAATTCAATAGAGTACTTACACAAGTCGAGTTACAATTTCGGACAATCAAGTACTATTTTATAGGTACATAGTAAAATTTCCAAGTTTAATATTTTTTCTCAAGTCCTAATAACTAACTTCACAATAAATTTCATATTTATGCCTATTTTATAAATTATCACACTTTAAACAGTTACAGAGTTCTGTAATTTTGTAA
Organism: Polydrusus tereticollis; assembly: GCA_963920685.1. Lineage (NCBI taxonomy): Eukaryota > Metazoa > Arthropoda > Insecta > Coleoptera > Curculionidae > Polydrusus > Polydrusus tereticollis. The sequence goes on from OY987333.1 coordinate 13,537,403, forward strand.
GATTGTCTTCCCTGAACCACAAGTGGTTTGTCGGGTAGGCAGTCCTTGGCATATACCCTAAACTAAATTCCTACAAATTGAACCCTCATACAAAAAAATAAAAAAATAAAAGATTACATTATAACATGTATAAAATCCACACACCAACACTATTACTATTAGTTGTTCTTTTTGAATTGTTTCTTTAACATGACTAAAAGTATATTAGAAACAGGAAAACATAAAATCACACTTCACATAATGCAATACAATAGCTTCATGCATTGTTTTCATTAGAGTGATAATGGAGCTCAAGACCTGCTCCGCTAAACATTCTAAAAGATATAGGTCTAGGTATCTTTTTTGACTGTAAAATGGTATTTGATCATCATATCCAGCAAATCTCAAATATAAGGTATGTATCTTTGACTTCAATCATAGATATCTCCAGGGTGAAGATTATTCATATTGAAGAGACAAGAAAAATTCAAAATTCTTCACAAATATTTAATAGGTATTTTGCTCTACACGTTTTGGTTTCTTAAACCATGGAATAATAGAACATTGAAACTCTCAGAAATCGCCTAATGACAAGAGATTAGCTTTTGGCCTTCATTTAAGAGAGAATTTACATAATTTTAATACTAAAGACAACTTTAAAATGCTACATAATGCGAATAAAGGCCATAAGCTGAATTTTTTAGAAAATATATAAATAGCGAAATTAAAGATTATTAATCAGATTGAGTGTTTGAACGATCCTGTCAACTCCCACTACAGAGAAGCAGCGAAAATTGTGAATGAGTTTAAGTAGTGAATGTTTGTTTAAACAATCGTACCTCTTTTTGTACAACCTGGTTCGGTTAGTTCAGGTTAGTTCAGGTTAGTTTTTATTATTAATTATGTAAGTAATACCTAATCATTTTGATTTTGAATTGAGATTATTATATAAATGAACTTTTTAGACAGCTCTTGAAAATGGTTTAAGAAACCGAAACGCGATGAGCAAAATATTAAATATTTGTAAAGAATTTTGGATTTTTCTTTCCTCTTCAATATGTATCTTTGTACCTTCGTCGACATTTAAAAGTGTAATTTCATTTATTTTTAAGATTATGTAGGTATCTTAAGATACATTAATTAACTCTTTCCAAATCCAAAACAAATAATTCGAAACTTGTATTTCTTAAGACAATAGGGATATTTAATAGATCTTTAAATATACAAATAAAATTTATAACAAATATACCGGGTGATGCATGGCTTAGTTTAACATAGGAAATCCCATGTAAATTTTGAGGTGGCTAAATATTGACTCCCTGTACATTTTAGAGAAAAATTTTGTTATAATTTTAAATAAATTAAATATGATGGCAAAATTACGAAATTTTCATAGTTTAGGTAATACAGCAAACAACAGCAAATAATTTCTATGACGCTATTGTCAAAAGTAAAGCTGAACAAATAAAGATTATTCCACATTAACAACACATTTTTATTTCACCAATCCGGCAATCACACATCTAAAATAAAAGACACCATTATGTTTTTCTTACTAAGCCTTTAATTTAACATAACATACCTAAGACTACAGATTTTCACAAAAACATTAATTAGTTAAATGTTCAAGCAACCCTCCATTAACAGCTAAACAATATCCCAACCGATCATACAATTATTTCTATCATCATTGGGAAATTCTGTCACATTCTAACGAAATACAGTTTTTTAGCTGGTCTGGATTTTCAAATTTTACATCTTTATAAATAAAATTTTTTAAGTGACCCCACAGAAAGAAGTCGTTTGGCGAAAGGTCAGGAGACCTGGCTGGCCAAAGGATTAGATGCCGCGGGCCAATAATATTCCCGTTAAAAATGTTCTGCAAGTATTCCCGAACCACGAGAGAATTATGGGAGGACAACCATCATTTGATACCCCAGATCTCCTGGTTTTCGCGTACAACTTCTTCCAGTGCGGGTTCAATTCGATTTTGTAGTAAATCCAAGTAGGTTACTGCTGTAAGGTTACCTTCCATAAAAAGTGATCCAATAATGTGATGTCCTACAATTCCCGCCCAAACATTTATTTTGTGTGGATATTGCGTCCGAGTATGAACAAGACGATGTTTATTTTCTTGACTCTCCAATACCAGCAATTTTGAACATTTGGTTCGTTGTTGAGGGTGAATGTACATTCATCGGTAAAACAGATATTTCTCAAAAAATCCCTATTATTATTTGCTATTTCCATTACCTCCAAACAGAATCATCACCTTGCCGTAGCTCTTGATGTTTTCCTACGGCTTGCCCAAGAATCCTTGTGCTAATCATTTCATTTTTCTCCACGTGCAATAAAATATCAAGATCTCTATTATCCCTTTCTTCAGCTCTATTGACATTCTGAGTTGAGCATTTACAGTTATTTATAACAGTGCCTTTGGACTCAAATTTACTAATGATAAGTTTAATTAATGAAATGGAAGGGATAGGCTTATTAGGAAATTGAACTGAAAACATTTCAGACACTGCTCTTGAACTATTTCCTGTATAATACCACTTAATCATAGTTACTTTTTCCTTAATGGAATAGCTCATATTTAGCTATAATTAAAGCGCCTTCAATGAAAATGTTGTCACTGACGCTACTTTTCGTTTTATCAATGCCAAATAATAGTTTGCTGTATTACCTAAGTTATGAAAATCTCGTAATTTTGCCATCACATTTAATTGAATAAGTTAGGATTGGCTCATTAAAATTCATTCAAACTTGGCACATGGGTTTATTATATCGACCTCTTGAAAAAATTATAATACAATTTTTCTCTAAAATGTACAGGGGAGCCAATATTTAGCCACCTCAAAATTTACATGGGATTTCTTATGTTCAACTAAAAACAAAATTGCTCTTACACTTCAAAGTAAATATTAACTTATTGTATGTCGTTGAAACGGTGGTCTTAAGAAGGATCCAATTTTTCAATACAAATTACAGGTTGTCATTAAAAAATTAAAACATTTCGTAATGTCTGGTGAAATCACAAGTGATGTTTATTTGGTTTCTAGGTTAACATTAATATCCCACTGAAACATAGCAGTAACCTAAATTTGAATAAAATATCTTTTAACATTACGTAGTGGTGCCCTGTACAATGATTTCGTTGACACCCAATCAATATCTCATAAAGGAAACATGATTTAAGCATTTTTACCCTCTTACCACAAATTTGATGATGAAGATAAGACGTATGTAAAGTCTATCCGAACATATTTCGTTTGACCTAATAACTGCAATAATAGTTTTATTATATTGTAAACACCCAAAGAAACCCCGTTACCTGTCCGATTGCCAAACCTACGTTTTTAAAGAATTTCTTGGTAAAATTACCCATATAAAATTGTCGATGAGCGTGCCAACCAGCGAAATCTACCCGGCCCCCAGCTGGTATCACTGTTTATATTACTGAAAGGAAATGAAATAAGGGGTACTGCTATGCACAGGAACGGATTTTGTAGTTAAATGAAAAGCCATAGTAATACCTTATAGTAGCAATGCTTATTATGTTTATTTTTACCATTACATTTGGTATATTTTCCTGCGAATAACATCTTTGTCACAATCATCTACGCACTTCATTTTTCCAGTATCTTTGCGAACTTTTCTTTTAAAATGTCCTTTTGGCATAATATCTCGTACCGTCGATAATGGAACTTTCGTCATTTCACTGGTATTTTTAATGGCAATTACTTCGGGGTGGCCGCTCTTTAATAACGATTCACATACATTTTTCACGATCATTTTGGTGTCAGAAGATAAATGCTTCCTGGAATGTTTAGAGTAGCTAGATATCGCATTAGCTAGGCTGAAGATTCCCAAGGTCTCCACATACTTTTAATATTAACTTGTTGCACACTGTTTTAAAGTAAAATAGATAGGTACTATTCTATTTCGAATATTATGTTTACTATTTATATAAGCTATATAAACAGGTACCTTGTAACTAAAAACTTTTGAGAAATATCCTAATAATTAAGTTGTTTCTAGAAAACCTTAATTAGACAGTTTATCAATTTTGATAACAAATGAAGTAATGTACCTATCTATTGTTATTATAAACTGGCATTAAAAATAAATGTGGGTTAATACGTCTCTGCGAAAGCCGAGTTTATGAGGGGTTTAATTGCAGTCATTAAGCCAAACGAAATATGTTGGGACGTACTTTAACTAAAGTAATGTCCAAATTTAGGGCTTGCGGTCAAGTATTCTGTGCACAGTGTTCTTCAAAGTTTGCCACCTTGCCAAAATATGGAATCGAAAAAGAGGTAAAGAATTTTATATATTTTTCTTCTTGTTTTATGTCAAAAACCAGAGTAAGACACAATAATACGCTTTTAGGTGAGAGTGTGCGATATGTGTTATGAAACAGCTAATAAGCCCGCTACAACGTCGAAATCATCTAAAGCTGACACTGATCTACCTCCCGAATATTTAAAAAGTTCTCTAGCTCAACAGAGTCAGGTAGAGGTATCAAAATTTTATCATTTAAAATCAGATTATAATTATTGCAACCTTAGCTTAATTGGTATGTCTAATATGAATTTCACTTATCAAGGAACCTCCTAAAAAATCGGAGGATGAATTGAGAGAAGAGGAGGAGCTGCAATTGGCTCTTGCTCTTAGTCAATCGGAAGCTGAAGCTAAAGAGAAAGAAAAACTGAGAGTTACCAATGCTTTGCTGAATAATTCTTTCAAGAAAGGTAATTATATTTAATTCCTATCATTTTTTCATCACAGCTTTCTTTTGCAGTTTTTTTTTTCTTTTGGTTAATGTATCTGTTGGAGAAACATGTGTTAATCTAAATAAAATCCAGAGATAAAATTGTATTTTACCACAAAGTAGAAATATTCTGCTAAATTAAATAAAGCCTCAACAATATTTAATACGCAGTGAAAGAAAAAAATTCGCCTCCGAATAATTCTATTTTTAAACTATATTGTACCAAATTGCCTGCAAAAATATTGTAGCGGCTTCAGACTACCGTTAAAATCGATATATTTCACAAAATGAACCATCAATATTAAGTTGGGTTTTAGAAATGATTATTTCTCGGGTTAAGATAAAAGGGTACAATATTCTAAAGGAAATATATTTATAACTTAGAATCCTTTATCGGATATTATAGTATGCCAATTCGAAGGGGTTAAAAATGCTTTTCACGTGTAGCTCGGTTCCTGTTGATTTCGCTACGAAAAGTGAAGATAATAAAATGGTTGGGAATAATATTCTCTATATTGTAATTTTAAGACTTTCAATATTTTTATTATTTATCGAGTTATTGCTCGGTTTGACTATATTCGAAGGGGTTGAAAATGCTTTTAACCTGTAACTCGGTTCCTGTTGATTTTGCGACGAAAAGTGAATATAGTAAAATGGTTGGGAATAAAGTTCTCTATAATATTGTACTTTCAAGAATTTTCGATATTTTTTTTATTTATCGAGTTATTGCTCGATTTGACCATTTTCGAAGGGGTTGAAAATGCTTTTCACGTATAGGTCGGTTCCTGTTGATTTTGCGGCGAAAAGTGAGAAAAGTAAAATGGTTAGGAATGAAATTCTTTATAATATTATTCTTTTAAGAATTTTAGATATTTTTATTATTTATCGAGTTATTGCTCGATTTGACCATTTTTGAAGGGGTTGAAAATGCTTTTCAAGTATAGGTCGGTTCCTGTTGATTTTGCGGCGAAAAGTGAGAAAAGTAAAATGGTTAGGAATGAAATTCTTTATAATATTGTTCTTTTAAGAATTTTAGATATTTTTATTATTTATCGAGTTATTACTGCAGCTTCTGTTTGGGCTCTATTTTTTTGTTCTTTTCCTAACCACCACCACAGTTACTCTTATTTGTCTTTGAATCGAAAGGTAGAAGAAGATCCGGATTAAGTAAATTATATTGAACAGTTACTAAGATTTTTATTCTTATATTGTGCAGAAATCAATCCTACCAATTTGTTTTTTTTATAGAGCCAGAACCGGTGGTACGGCGAAGTCCCTCTCCTCAAGAAGAGACTAATAATGCAGAGCTCGATCGCTATCTAAACCGTTCTTACTGGGAGTCAATTCAATCTAATGATCCAAAGGAAAGGTATTTAATATTGTATCTAACATTGTTTTCATTGACTTTCTTTCTAATCTAATATTTAAATGTGGCAGGCCAACAAGTCCCAGTGCTCCCTCCCCGGCTTCATCAATTCAAAGCAACGAACCCAAGTTCAAAATCAAAGAGAACGGTGTCATTGACTTCGATTTAGAGGAGTTTATTAAAACGTTGAAGAGCCAAGTCGAAATCTTCATTAATAGGATGAAGAGCGATTCGAGCAGAGGCCGGTGCATTGCGAACGATACGAGCGTACAAACTTTGTTTATGAACATCACAAATTTGCATTCGAGATTGTTGAAGTATATTCAAGAGCATGATGACTGCAGATTGCACTACGAGAGGTTACAGGACAAACTGACACAGGTACTGCTTCGGGTACCAAAAATAGACATTATAACTTGCTTCCTTTGGTTTTCTTGTTAGGTGAAAGACGCCAGGGCTGCTCTAGATGCTCTTCGGGATGAACACCGCGACAAATTGAGGAGAGAGGCGGAAGAAGCAGAGAGACAGAGACAATTGCAAATGGCACATAAACTAGAAATAATGCGCAAGAAAAAGCAAGAGTACTTGCAGTACCAAAGGCAGTTGGCTTTGCAACGCATTCAGGAGCAAGAGAGAGAAATGCAGATGAGACAGGTAAGTATCGTAGGGTTTTGGCTGCTCCAAGTCCTGACTTGTGATAAAATAAATTGGTTATGAAATGAAATTAATTTATTAATCCAAAAAGATCACAAATAGGATATAGGACAAGTCAACTTAATTTACATATACGTCAAATATACAGGGTGTTTCTTAAGTACGTGTAGAAAATTGAGAGGCGTGTTTCTGACGTCAAAACAAGAAGAAAAGTTTCTATAAACTATGTCCGTAAGTTCGTCGATTTCGAGATACAGGGCGATAAAGTTGAACTTCTTATTTTGACGTCAGAAGCAAGTCACTCAATTTTCTATACATACTTTAAATTACTAGGTATAGAGCCCAAAAAATATACCTTAAAAAATCATTTAGTGAATAGAAATTATTTTCAAGTAGTATTGTAGTGCTACTTACTACTGTAAGTAAATAAGATAAGCCAATATTTAAATTCAATAAAGCACAAAGTAAGCAAAGCAAGTTAAAAGCCTCTCTGTGTTATGTAGTTATTTAGTTCGTCCTTTTCCTACACATTAAATATCAATTATCGCAGACGTCAGCAAGTATTCCTTCACTGTATAGTATACCCTCTGATACAATCTTGCAACCCAAGTTTTAATTATTTTGTAGTTAAATTTGCAACATTCGCCAGAAGTTTATTAAATAATTTTATGATTGCATTTTCTACATTCTTTTGAATGTAAAGAAAAATAGTTTTTACGTTAACTAGGTCATTTCCTTGTCTAGTATCATGATGGTGGTCTTTTTTATTATCCAAAGAAGTTTAGGACTCTCCTTAATAAAGTTTACTGTCTCTAAAATATATGTAGAAATCAGGGTTAGAATTTTATAGTTGACAAAAATTAGTCCACAGCTCTCTATTTGACTCACGTTAAAGATTGTTCTTAAGATCTTTTTGCAATACAAATGCTCTTTGAGCCTCTGCACTGCTGCACCGCCTGCACCAGAATATAACGCCGCACCTTAACTTAGATTGCATATATGCGTGATACGCCGTTAGTGCCTCCTCTACACTGATATTTCATGCGATAACCCTCGATGCAAAACAACTCCGTGATATGTAGACACAGGTAGACTACCTATATGACTTTTCCAGTCAAGTCTTGAGTCTACAGTTACGCCTAGAAAGTTGGCTGTTTTGTTGGTAGTTAATGTCAGGTTGTTGGAGTTCAGTCTTTTTGATAAGAGAATCTTACTAGTTGTGTTGGGAGAATAAAAAATACATAGCAAGCAAGGTATTGAAATCCTCAACGCTCACTACCATTAACTGTATCGTCTCCACCGATAGACAACCAGCAACAATTACTCATGACAAATAGTCTAAGCAAGGGTGCGAAAATGAACTGCAATCGGCTGAAATCACTATCCCAGTATAGCAAAAACCACAAACTTTACGATTACCATTGGGCAACCAACTAGCATCTGCTATAAAATTTAAGTAATGCAAATAAATGTACATTTACAAATAATTATTATATCAACGATAAGAAAATGTAATATTTTAGAAATATAGTTACTATTCGTACAGTTTTTGGTATTTTCCTCGCGCTCGTAAAAAACCCTTGTTTCTAATATTCGCGAAAACCCCTTTTCCGCGCTTGTTAGAATAATAGCTGTATTATCCGACATATAAACATTATTGACACAGCTAAAGTTAAAGTTAGAATCATATTAAATTTTACATGATATAATAAAAAATGAAAAAACCTTAAGAATTTCTTAAAAGATGAGAGAAAGATGATGACAAACGCATAAACCAAAATGCCGGTCTGTTGTTTTGAATAACGATGATGAAGAGATCACAAAAACATAAAAAATTAATAACAATAATAATTAATCTTGAAGAAATAGTCCATACTTTCAGTGGAGTCAAAGTAATGTAAATAAAACAATCCAGTTTTCCTCCACAATTTAATAAATGTAAATTTTAGTTCCCTACGTGTTTCGAACGTCTAAACGTTCATCCTCAGGGGATACTAACATCGAGTTAAGTAAAATATTAATGTATGGCTGTCTCAAATTAATGAGTACAACTTAACAAAGATGAGGAAGGCAAGATTATTTGTATAAGCTTGTTTCATCAATAATGTATCTTCATTTAATAAAAATTTCACATCTATAATTAAAATTTCACTTATATTTAAATTTTCATACAATTAATACTTATTATTAATTAATTCATACAATTAAAACTAGTTATTGCACTACATCTTTAATTTTATATTGTTAAGTTTTACTCATTAATTTCAATTATGAATCAACGCTATGTTAGTATCCCCTGAGGATGAACGTCTAGACGTTCGAAACATGTAGGAAACTTTAATTAACATTTATTAAATTGTGGAGGGAGACTGGATTGTTTTATTTACATAATAATTAAACGTTTAATAACCCAATGAAAAAAAAAACAAATTTACAAGAAAACAAAAATATAATGCCTAAAAGAAGAGAAAATGGGTTAAATTGCCATAATGGCAGCTTCCTGTATGTTTTCTAAATATCGTTTTTAATCTGTCTAAAATCCGAGACCGAAAGATTGATTAGTCGAAGAACTAATTTCGATTGCTCACTTAATAACGTTGATAGCGTTCATCAGAAGGGTGGGTTCTCAGTTACGCTAACTGCTCAGTTAACCGGTCAGATTTGTGACTTGATCTACCCTTTACAAACGACCAAGGTACTATTTTCTTCTCGTGGAAATGTAAATAATCTCTTTCTGCTAGGAACAACAAAAACAACAATATTTGATGGGCCCTCAGCAGTTCGCTGGTTTTATGGGCTCGCCGGTCCACGCTCAACAATTCCAGCCGCCCAATTCGGCTCAGCCGGTGGGCGGATATTATGGACAGTTTGGACAGATGATGGGGCAACCACCTAACAGTGCACCACCACAAGGTAAACAATTTTTAGTCAGGTGACTGCAAACAAACAAATTTTGTTTTATGTGCAGGTGGTCCTCAAGGACCTCAAGTAGGCACAACGCCGACACAAATGGGGCCCCAGCATCCTCAACACTTTCCCCCTCAGCCACCTCCAACTGCGGGCAATAATCAGCCACCTCCAGGAAGCGCGTTTAGTCCTCCTCCGATGATGATGGGAGGGCCTCCTCAAGGAATCGGTCCCGGACAGAACCCTGGAATGATTCATCCTGGAATGGGTCCGCCAGGTAAGGGACCTTGTTTTTAAATAGCTTGGAAATTAATTGGGATGTTTCGTTGAATTTTGAATGTTTTTAATAAAAGACGTTTTTCAGCTTTTTTTGACAATATATTTCGTTAGAATCAATCAACAACGTACGTTTCGAGACATTTGCAAAAATACTGTGCTCTCATTGGTGGTTTGCATTGGTGTCCATGATTTTGACTGCTATAATATGTCACTGACAATAATATTGGATGTTGAGGATAGTCTGTGTCATCCTCGGGGGCAGATAATAGCCCAACAAAAAAATATTTTGTCTTGTACCGAAGAAAAAACAACTGGTTTTAGTTATTTTTAATGCGGTGATTCCGAAACAACTTAGCTTTTATTCGTATCAGCTCTAGTTTTTGAGATAGAGCCTACTCATAATAAATTGTAATATTATATGTGACAAAATTATAATGGTCATACATTTTATCAAAGACTTCACTAATTCCAAGACTAATGCGTTTTTAATTATACCTATTTGTTCATAAATCACTGAAAATATTTCGTATTAGCAATTAGCACGAAATATACAATAGAAGGCAATAAAAGTGAATGAAATTGTATACCGTAAGCCTCATAAATTAATTCGTTAACTTGGCTTGTGTTCTAGGGTATTAGTACCTATATAATCCCCATAATATGGGGATTATATTATGCGGAATATTGCCTGCATGAATTTAGTTAAAACTTGAGCTTTATTGCAAGAGTGTGTTTTTGAAAAATCGTATTAAAAACATGATTTCTACAAGTAGGCATAGTTGCGTAAACCATCCGGACGTTTTTTGCTACATATGTGGCGAGTACATTTTAAAAGAAAGTAGAAGAGTAATTTGTGACTTTGTGAAAAAAGCTTATTTGGCCTATTTTGGTGTTCACTTAGGAGACCAAAATAAACCCTGGGCTCCGCATATTGTATGCAAAACCTGCGACAATGGACAAAAGGACAAAGAAAGTGTTTAAAGTTTGGTGTTACGATGGTATGGAGGGAACAAAAAAAGCCACTTTGACGATTGTTATTTTTGTCTTGTTAAGATAAAGGGCATTAATCGTAACAATCGCCATAAAAAGCTGCCTAAAAAAATTAAATATGACGAACATCAGTGGGTAATCTGTGTTGACTTAAAAATGGTGAACTTCCTTCTGGGACAGCAAGGTGGTACAAAATATCCTTGTTTCTTGTGTCTTTGAGACAGCAGGGCTAAGGATCCACGCTGGATTAGAAGAGAGTGGCCTTCTAGAGATGCTTTAGTACAAGGAAAAGCTAACGTAATTAATGAAGCGTTGGTTGAACGGGAAAAAATCATATTTCCTCCCTTGCATATTAAACTAGGACTAATGAAACAATTTGTAAAGGCCTTGGACCAGAATGGTGCGTGTTTTGAATACTTGTCCAGTAAATTTCCTGCACTCAGCAAGGAGAGATTGAAAGCCCGAATAGGTATTTGATGGACCTCAGATCAGAGAGCTGATAAAAAATTCTCATTTTACAGAATCGATGACCGAAACCGAATTTAATACATGGTGCCCTTTTGTTAAAGTTGTGCGAAATTTTCTCGGAAGCAAGAAATCGGAAAATTACCGAGAGATAATGGAAGATATGCTCAACAACGGTGCAACACGGGTGCAATGTGAGCATTAAGATTTATTATCTCCACAGCCACTTGGAACGATTCCCAGAAAATCTTGGCGAGCTTAGTGAAGAACAGAGGGAACGATTCCACCGGGATATAAAAACTATGGAAGAGAGATATCAGGGTAGATGGGACATTCACATGACGGCCGATAACTGCTGGGGTCTTCAACGAGACTGTCCTTTTCAATCTCATGCGAGAAAATCTTATAAAAGGAAGTTTTTCGTTGATGCAGATTAGCTCATTTTTATTTATTAGTTTAGGTTAATTTAAATTAATAACTTAAGTTAATATTGTTAATGTTATTGACAGTTAATTTTTGTATTTTTTGTGGTGTACAATAAACATTTTTCTTCCATTCCTGAATGTTTTTTTTTTGGTGGTAGCAGTAATACATATATAATTATGCGATATAAAATACCCTTAATCTCGAAATTATAGCAGTTTTTGAAAACGATCTGATGGAGATCTAAGGTTATTTTTAGGTTTAGCAGACCCAAATTACCTGGAAACAGTAAAAAAACTGCCGGAACCAAATTATGTGTTGACCAGTGTAATACATTTAGTTTTACAGTGGTGCACGTGTTTCGTTTTTTTTTAACTAAATACATTATAGGGTTCTGAAGATTACACAGACTATTGATTCTAACGGAGTATACTGTCCAAAACAACTGAAAAATTACCTATTTTATTAGAAGCACATACAGGTTTAGCAAAAGGTTATTACAACGAGAAGAAAAGAGAACATAATGCACCCGAGTTATGAGTTAAATAAAGATAGGGAAAATGCCTTGTTGCTTCTCCCTCCACTCCGAGAAGGGGAAGCAAGGGCATTTTAAGAGGCGACAAGACATTTCCGCTACCTTTATTTAACAAACTCCTATGCCAAACCTGTATAGTGGGCGAAATACACAAACTTAAGAGTTTATTTTGTAGGGCCCCATCAAATGTCATTTGCGCCCCAAGGGGGGCCTATCCAACAGCAACCTCCCCAACCTCAACAAGGCAGTGAGCAAACGCAAACTGCTGAGCTGATCAGTTTCGATTAATAAGGATTATTGAATGGGCTTAAATAAATATTTATCTTGATTTATAAAATTAACTTTTTCCTTTTAGTGGATCTACATTTGTACTAATGATGTTTACAGTCTTCAAAGCACTCAGTCTTTTCAGTTTTGAAGCTTCCAGAAATTATTGGTTAGAACTTGATTTTTTTTATATATATATACACAAATAAAACTCGCATCATGCAAAATATTAGGGTTGTTAATTTATTGTTTAACGATTAAATTCTACATGGCTACAAATGAAATATATATCCACAAAAATTTATATTAATTAGAGAATAAAAAAACTACACAGAAAGAAAATATTCTTGTTATTCTATAACTCCAAACCGTCCGGACTTACTGCCATGTAACAAAGCACTCCGCCCGCTGGTATTTGTCTCACTGAAACATAAGCTCTTCCATCAGGAGATTTGTGATGTAATGACGGATTGATAGGACCCATTTTTGGTAAGAAAGGCACCTAAAATATAATATATTCAAAATAAAATTAACATCTGCCTTAAATAAGTCATTGAAAATTGTACATATTATTATGTACAAGTACGTTTTGGAGTACCTTTGACTTTTCGGTTTAAGTTGTATGTTTACTGGTGCTTAATTGGTATTGTTTCATTAATCTTAGTGCATTTTTTAAATTTGTACGTTGAATCCTGTCTTGATCTCAGATATGTTTGTCTGATAAGTTCGTTTGTCGATACGTCTAGCGTTTGTAAGTACCTATGTTTGTAATATTCTTATCGTGTGCGTGTTATTAGGTCACAGGGTTATTTCGGTACGCCCTGTACACAAAATTATAGGTTTGGTTTCTGGGCCCTGCATATGTTCTTTTCAATGGGATAAAAAATACAAATAGCCTTACCTCTTTACACATCATATTTCCTAGACATTCGGCAAGGGAAGGTAAACAAGTTTCAGGTGGAGGATGCTCAAAGGGCCCATGGAGACATTTGTTAAGCACCTGAATTCTTAAAAATTGGGCATACTCGTTTTTAATTCGTGATGTTTCCAAGTTATCGTCTGGGAGTGATGCCACTTTTCTCATCCATTCAGCACATCTTACTCGATCTTAAATAATAAATTAGTGGATTTATATTAAGGTTCTGCGACATTTTTTAAAATCAGTACCAAAAGGAGAATCCAATTTTATAATATGTTGGGATATATCCTTTAAGGCGTTTCTAAACTCTTCAGCGTCCTTGGAACCCATTAAAAATCTCAGAAATGACTAAATCATTAGTTATTTTACTAGAATTTTGAATCTGTGCACGTCAAATAGACAAGTTTTCAAAACTTCCCCGAAAACCCGGCCCCCTTTTAAATTTACCGCTTATAATTCTTCAAATATATAAAAATGGGCTTTAGCTACTATTTTTAGCCACGCACCAGTTGGAATGAGATATTCACTCCTTAGTTCCATCCCTTCCCGATAACACCCACCTCATGACCCATGCCTTAAATCTTAATACATATGTCACATGGTTTAGCTGATCCAGCATGGTCTACCGAATGAAATGAATATGTCGTTGGTCGCCTTTAATACCCCCCACCACTTTTGTCCAAAAAACGGAAACGAAGCGGTGAAGCGGACGCCATTTTGATCGAGCGAGCATTTTTCTTTGCATCATCTTCCGAAAGTTTGTGTCATTTTTAAGTGATATTGCGATTTTAGTGGCGGAAATAGGTATTTTTTATAGTGTTCATATTAAATATATCCCAACAACTGATATAAAACGGCCGAAATGAGCTACGGAAGGCCCCCGCCTCGTATCGAGGGCATGGTTTCTCTCAAAGTTGATAATCTGACGTACCGTACTACCCCAGACGATTTGAGAAGGGTTTTTGAGCGATGTGGGGAAGTAGGAGATATCTACATCCCTAGGGACAGGTTTACTAGGGAGAGCAGAGGCTTTGCCTTTGTAAGGTAAATTTTTTCTTAATCCAAGTTCACTGACTTATTCTCAGTTATTTGGTGGGGTGTTTGATGTTCCTAGTGCTATTTAAAAAAATGGAGTTATTCCAAATTTTCTAAATCACAGGTTTTACGACAAAAGAGATGCTGAAGATGCGCTTGATGCTATGGATGGACGTATGTTGGATGGCAGGGAATTAAGAGTTCAGATGGCTCGTTATGGAAGACCAACATCGCCCCATAGAAGATTCCGTGGTGGCAGGAGGAGGTAATTACTGCTGCCCAGTTTTCTTGCAAAAGTTTTTTTTTTTCGTTGTACTGATTAATTTTCTAATTTAGGTCAAGGGGCAGGCGTGAAAGTCGCTCCAGATCCAGAGGTAGAAGGTCAGGCAGCCGTAGCAGATCACGGTCAGGCAGTAAAAGTTCCAGAGGAGCTTCTAGATCACCTGCTCCGAGGGATAATAATTCACGATCGCGGTCCAGAAGCAAGTCTAGATCAAGATCCAGGAGTTAAGTAAGTATATTGATAATTCTCGTCTAGTAATTTATAAATTTAAATTGATTTGTTTATTAACTCAAATAAATACATAAAATTATTTAACAGCTTCATTCTTACTGATTATTTGGTTGTGGTATGTTCTTACCGATTGTTTGGTTGTGGTATACCTAAAGAAAATGTTTTGAACCATTCTGTTCTAAAAGGGACTTTATAGCTTATTTGTCTATTTGGTTTGTGAGAAGTTTATGGCCAAAAGACAGAGATATTTTGACTTTGCCTTGTGATTCCTGAACTTATATATTATGTTCATTTCAGGTTGGGGATGCAGTGCGGTATCACAAAGCTAGTGGCACCTGCTCTCTGACAAAGGTATTTTACTAACCATAATTTTTTTTATTAGTTTCCACCACTAACTCTAATCTCTCCACCCAGATCATTTTTTAAAAATTATCCACTGCGCCTAAATAGCTGAAAAAGCTAGTGTATTCTTATGGTCTTTTTTTAAATTAGTCTGTTTAAAAATTACCCCAGAATGAGAATTTTTACTGTACATTTGAAAGATATTACAAAATAAAAGCTAGTTACAGAATGTCCAGTTGTTTGGGTCATATATTAGGTTATTTGTTGAAAGAAGAAAAGAACAATTATTATGTTTCTTCCAAGGAATTTAATTCAAAATTTCTTAAAGGATCTGTACCTAGGTTGATGATGTAATAATTCTGGAAAAATTTACTTCATCCTCTATTTTAGGATAAGCTAATGATTGTCCTATTAATTTTAATGTATTGACTTAACAAGAAAAGACAAAGAAAATTAAATAAAAAACAGTAGATGTATCCATATTAATAATTTGTGTTTAGTAATATGTTTAGCTTTAGTTTTTTTTTGTATTTAATTATGGGCTTTTTGGTATAACTATCAGAGAACATTGACGTAATTATACTTATAATGAATTTTATGTTACTGGGGTTTGTAATAATATAATTTGACATTAAATACATGTTTTATCCATCTGCGCACTTATTTTTGACAGTTCCAAGGAACAAACAAACTAGACATTTATTATTGAAAGAAAAGTGCACAACTTATAAGATTTATATTGCCTTAGGTTGGTTTTAATGTTTGGTGATTTGGTTTTCTTCAAAATATTTATTAGTTGAATGTATCTCTTGCTAAAAAGCAGTTTTATATTATCAATTTTATTTTTTTTTTTGGTTTAAGTAGTTAATGCCAAATATTTTTAGCTAAATTTAATTTGTAGTTTATCGCATCACCCCCAATTACACAAGAGAAAAATCTGCACACAGAAGTCACTGTAACTAGACAATCAATTGAACATTTTCTTATCACTATTAATTGTTTTTGTCCATTCTAATACATATTCACTTATAAAGCTGGGAAAATCTTTTAAAAATGAAGTTGACACTGCCATTGGAAACTTCATTTGTTTGTCTAGTTATCTATAGGCCAAAAACATCTAAAGATTGTCATTTTAAAATAACTAACGCCTATTTCTATGTGGTAGCAGGCGCAGAGTAGGAGCGAAAGAGAATGGGGGGTTGCGGTATGTTGGCGGTGTAAGCGGAGACATGGTGGCGTAAAACGAGAGAGAGCAGCAGCAGAGAACGAGGTCAAAGCTGGCGTGTGTGGAAATTGGCTGGATGGAATTTTGGCGTAGCGTTGCAGTCTCGCCAGCCAATCGAATCGCACCACTGCTGTTCCTGCCGTGTGCTGTGTACCTGCCTGCTCTCAGTCTCAAGCCGACGAGCTCCTGATTTGCCGGATTTAGTATCGGGTACTTTTTCGGAAAGACTTGGTTGGAGTTTAAGGCAAATTTTAACTTTATGGCGTCTTTATTATTAACTGTTTCTGCGGAATTCTGCCGGTCATGATATCTAGTATGATGAGCACCTATATTTGTATTTAGACACGTTAATGTCACATACCTCACTACTGCCGCACTGCTACAGTTACAGTATTGGTTGGATAAAGAGCACTGGGTGTTTTTTAAATTCAATTTTTTGTTATCAACAAATTACTTAAGTCTGAGGATGCATTATCAGGTGAGTATGGTTTAGAATTTGCCTTTGCTCTAAACAAGTCTGAAAAATATTGGCAAGAAACCGCGACCATTCTGTGCTTAAACAAAATTAAGAGGGAATACACAAAGGTAAAACAATATTTTACAAGTAATTTCTAGGTAGGTATATTTTACTTATGAGTTTTAATTTAAATAGTTGGGATCGACTTGATCTGGTAATAAAAATATTTAATTATAGTTCTTCCCAAAATACAGCTTTTATAATTGGGGGATTTATATTTAAATTAATTTTTCTAATAACAGGTTTATTAAATGATTTTTTTATTCACACTAGAAAGATTATACCCCAATTTTCGGCCCCATATGATAACATTTTAGAAATAAATCATACATTATTTTCAGCTTCAATTTTAAGATTTTTGTAGGTAACATTTTATTAGAAATAAAAATGAGTTAGTAGAATATCGTATTTTATTTGTCCATTTTCTTCCCGTTTGCGTTAACATATAGAGAGCTCCCGGTTGTGCGACGTCAGAGGAATGAATTAAAGTGATAAAATGATTAAATTTTATTCGAACGTCATATAATCTTTTATAAATTAAATTTATTTTATTAACCCTTTAAACCTGATCCTATCCTAGTCATTGCGAAAGTCTATCCGTAAATGCCTGCCTTGAACTTTTAATATTTAGATCTTGCCAATTTCCATACCGTGTGTCCTTTATTGAGCCATGTTTTGTCGGTGTAATTAGACTTAGTCCTTTGTCCCTTAATAAGGTGTCAAAGAACGGTATATGCCTTCTAAAAACAAACGATTTATCTAGTACCTAAGTACCTTAAAAAAAACTAAACATTCAACAAAATAAAAACATGTTATCTTGACCTAACCTATCCCATGTAACGCTTAGATTATAATGCATTCCTTTTTTTTCTACGTTTACATGTTGCGTGTTGGCAATAGTTAAAATATGCCAGTGAATTCCCCTCAGACGAACAAAACGTCTGAGGAATTCCCCAAAAGGGGTTGAAAATGGTTTTTACATCTAGCTCGGTTCCTGATGATTTCGCGATGTAAAGTGAAGATAGTAAAATGGTTTGGAATAAAATTCTCTATAATATTGTTCTTTTAAGAATTTTCTATATTTTTATTATTTATCGAGTTATTGCTGATTGACTATTCTCAAAGGGGTTGAAAATTATTTTCTCGTGTAGCTCGATTCCTGTTTATTTCGCGACAAAAGTGAAGATAGTAAACTAGTTGGAAATAAAGTTCTCTATAATATTGTTCTTTTAAGAATTTTCGATATTTTTATTATTTATCGAGTTATTGCTTGAATTGACTATTTTCAAAGGAGTTGAAAATGCTTTTTACGTGTAGTTCGGTTCCTGTTGATTTTGCGACGAAGAGTGAAGATAGTAAAATGGTTGGGAATAGAATTCTCTATAATGCTCTTTTAAGATTTTTTGATGTTTTTATTATTTATAGTTATTGCTCAATTTGGCCATTTTCGTCCCCAAAACTAACCCGTTAAGATTAGCATACATACAATTTTTCAGAGGCCAGAAACAGAAATTTGAACGCAGGCTGCGGCCCTGGATTATCCTTTAATTTAAATTTAATTAATTAATATTCTAAAGTTGACAAATCCTAGGTGTAATAGAATTTTTCCCGAACATTTTCGTCACCAGACAATTTAATTTTTTTTTCAGTTAATAGACTTTCGATTTCGTTTAATATAGCTAAAATTCATGTCTTTTAAAAACTCTTAATGATATTTGAGGTAAAGATGTGTCCTTAATTTCGAAAACTGAAAAGAACTCGCAAAATCTATGGATAAATTAATAAAAACACAAATTAAACAAGCAATTGCGAAAACCCAAATATTTATATTATATATATAATAATAATAATATAATATTCAAATATTTGAAGTTGTGAATTTGGTCTCTGTGTGTTGCCACATTTATTTTCTCAAGGATCAGAATCCCAGTATCGAAATTGCTATTTTAAATGCATTTAGCTGATTGCGGCTTGTATGACAACATCACAAAACGTCTACTTGTACAATATTCTTATTCTGCCGCTTCCTAGTTTTGGTGATTGGTATTTAATTAAAAAGTACAAAATCTGCTGTAAACATAGTTTATTAATACAGAGTTACCTACATAGTCTACTAAAATACATTGAAAAATAAATGTATTTAAATAGAAATTATATGAATATTACAAAATGTTAGTAAAAAGTGGTTATTTGTAGTTGAAAGGGGTAGATGGAAAGGGTCGCTTTTGTCATTAAATAATATTAATATTGCTTTTTCTTATTCAGGAAGTGCATCTGCCAAAACGGTAAAAATAAACTAACTCCAGCATTATTTAATGGCCACTATAGTGCCACTTCAGCTTAGGTGATATGTCATTGTGTCAGCTGGCTGCAGTTATTCAGGTTCCTCTTAAAGTTTTTTGGGATAACTGCAAGTTTTTCGGCTGTATTTCAGTGAAATTTTATAAAATAACTAAAGCACCCAAACCTGATATTTCAATGTGAATTATTCAATAAAAGACCAAGCTAAAATGGACCAAACCCACTGTAAAAAGTTAAGAATAAAAAAAATGGTTGAAATTATTGACTTTAAATGGTAAAATTCATAGCTTACGCCAGGGTTGATAAAAATCATGATTTTTTTGATTTTTTAAAAAAATTTACCAGCTTTTACAAATATTATTATTTTTAAATATTTCTAACTGCTTATATTTTGTGTTGTTAAGTAAACAAATATTTTTAGGCAGGAATAGTACAGATACGAAGCAAAACTGGAGAAGTTTTAACATGCAAATTTCGTTCGCGTTGTTTTTGCAAGTTTGCGCCTTTGTCGAAAATTGTATTAACGTGAACATTTCGTCCGCGCAGTATTGCAAGTTTGCCGCTTTGTCGAAACTTGTATTAACTGGCAGAAAACGCCCGGCTATATAAACGATACGCACTTATTTTAGTTATCAGTAATATTTTTGCTTTAGGGGTTAATCTATCAAAACATTTGAACTTATGACAAGCCGGGGCAGAAAGGAATTTAGTGTTTGGTAGCATTTTATAAAAAAGAGTGGTGGGCAAACTTATAGATTGTAGAGCAGTATATAAAAAGTGTGGTAAAGAATTGCAAGGTCTAGTGGACAGACTAAAAAGTCATTGGGAAACCTGCAAAAGTGAAACTAGTGATATATCAGCAGTGGTCTTGAAACTCATCTGCATGGTGATCGTCAGTCACAGCCTGGAACTAGCCAGAGTGAAATTATCCAGTTGGCAAAGAAACAGAAAAGGGAAGTGTAGGTGGACGTGAAAATAGTGGAAGTAGCGGTCATTTGGATTCTTTTGTTGTGCGAACTAGATAAGATAAGAAAAAAAGAATTGGACAGACAAATAGCCAAAGCCGTTTACGCAACAAATTGCAGTTTTAGAGCTATAGAAAATAAAGAGGTTCGAAAGGCCATAGAAATGCTAAGACCTGGTTACCTTCCACCATCTAGATTTCAGTTATCATCAACGCTCTTGAATGAAATATTTGAAGAAGAAAAATCTAATTGTTTTAACAAGTTATCTGGACAATCTGTTTGCATGTCCTTAGATTGATGATTGATGGTCCAATATACATAATGAGTCGATAATCTGTGTCGTTTTGACTGCAGAGGATGGAAACAGTGTTCTTTTAGAAAGCATAGATTATACATCTGGTCATCCCCATACAGCTGACTATCTTGCCGAATTGGCTATTAACTCAATAAATAAGTGCAAAAAGGAATATAACTGTAAAGTTACCAGTATTGTTACAGATAATGCGAGCAACATGGTCAGTATGAAGAAAAAAATTACCGAGTCGTCCAATTACCCTATAATTACATATGGTTGTTCGGCACACTTACTTAGTTTGCTCTCCAAAGATTTAGAAGCACCGCAGATAAAAGACCATATAGTACATATTGTGAAATACTTCAGAAATACCCATTTGCCAAATGCTTGGTATAAAGAAAAAGGGGACAAGAAATTGGTCTTACCTCAGGATGTTCTGATGGAATACACTTTCAGATTGTCTTGAGATCTATGTAAATGAGTGGCTAAAATTGTTATTAATATGTGAAAAGCATAAAGATCAAATTGATCCAGTGATTTTTAGAAAAGTTTCAGATATCTGTATTAAAAGGATGATGAAGATTTTCTACAGTTGCTAAAACCAATTTCTATAACACTGGATGCAATGCAACAAAAAGGTGCATTTTTATCTTGAGCAGTTTACATATGGAAAAAGTTACTGGCTATTTTTGACAGCTTTGAATTTGAAGAAGAAAGAAGCTTGCGTCAATATCAATTATTTAAGAACAGATATGTTCAAGCTCTAACCCTCTTTCACTTTTTAACGTATATTTTGGATCCTACAATAAACAAAGAAGAATATCCATTACTAGCTGAAGAAAAGAGAGATGATCTACACATTGTTTCCAAATATTTTGCAGACACAGGATTATTACCATTACTAATTAAGTTGGAAGATAAGTCGGACCCTTTTCACAAAACTCTGTTTTCAGAGGAAATAATCAAAAATGTAACAGCAGTACAGTAGTGGAAATCTCAAAAAGATGTTTCAGAAATTAAGCAGTAGGTATATAGTATATATTATAATAGTAATTTCTGTTTTGTGTGCCTGTGCATAGTCTGCTGATATCGAAAGGATGTTTTCTACTTATGGATTTGTACATTCAGATATAAGAAACAGACTTGGCAGTGACAAAGCAGCTAAACTAGTATTTCTATTTAAGCATTATAACACTTAGGTTTTTTTAGTTTTAATTTTTTTAAAGTTTTATTTTTGTAATAACAATAACCAGCTGTTCTCTTCGATTATTATAATAAAATAATAAATAACACCACATAAAAATGCGTCTGGGTTTTATTTTTGTATGAACAAATACATTTTAAGTGTTAAAAATTTAAAACTATTATTTAAATTAATCATGATTTAAAAAAAAAAATCATACTAATTAAAATCATGATTTTAATCAATTGATTTTAATCATCTCAACCCTGGTTTATGCTGTTACCACAATTACAATGTCCTTAACTTTTTCTAGTCGGTGTATGTAAACAAGAGTGCTATAACAAGAAACTAGTTTTAAGTATATGTACAAGATATTGCTTTAAAAAATATACACATTACAACTAAAATGTTAACACAGAATTTTGGTAAAAATATATAAAATAAATAACAATGCAGTATTTACACGCCTTTGTTTTTGTGCTTTTAGTAGCAAACAAATACCCAGATAAGGGAACGGAGTTTATTTAAGTTGGTACATCACACATCTGAAAAATAGTGTTAAGCTGTTTTAATGCAAACAACTTTTTGTATAAAAACTTTAAACGTCTTTTCCAGAATGTGTAGCAGCCTCCCATCGCATCACTTACTTTTACTCTAGCACCTGTTGCAAATCAAAGGTTTAGCATGAAAATAAGTAAGTCAAAAAATATTTAACTATGATTGCAGTAGACAATTCACCTCACTCCAAACAAAAAATAATCATCGCGTAAAAACAGCCATGAAAAATGCAGATACTGCTTTTACAACCATAGTTTTGATGAAGCTGCGTTAATGCACAACCATGGAAACAAATATTAATCGGACGGCTTAGCAACTGCCTTGCGGTTAAAATTATTACAATAATCATGAAATAGTTTGTTTTTTTATTACTAGACGTTAGGGTGGTCCAATTTATATATATAAATATATATCCTCTTGCTATTAGAGCTCCATATAATGATATTCGGCTTCTGCATCAACTGAAAAACTATCCTAATTTAACAGTTATTGAAAAAGCGCTTTTGCGGCGGCATCTTTGGGTTCTTTCTGAGCAGTTGGTAGCGTTGGCCCTTTTTGATGATAGAATATCCTTGAAAAAAACTGAACGGACAAGCAGCTTTTCTTCTTTCTTCTCCCCAAAAGAAAAGATAAGTCTAAAGCGTGTTTAGAAGAGTCGATTCAAGACTGAAAAGATGATCCGCTATACATGAATTTTGTGAACGTTGTAGTCGAATGAGAGTTGTCAATGATACTGCTGAACGTGAAATCAGTTTAATTATAAAAACAACTTCCTACTCCATCAAAGGCCTCTCTTGTTTAGAAACTTCGTATTTTGTTTTTGAATATCATAAATTAGTATTTAAAATGTTTTTAAAATGGGCCACCCCTAAATTTCATTTGTTTGGTTTTCGCTTTCCTGTACTTCTTATATACAGAGTGTTACTTAAAGATAGGCCGTAATTCCAAGAGCGTAATCCTGAACCAAATTCAAGAAAAAAGTTCATATAAGCTTGTGTCCTAAAAAGTCTGATTTTCAAGATTTTTTCAAAGTTTGAAAAAAAATCGGATTTCTATTAATATCTCAAAGATCGCTTTGCCGATTTTGGTGAAATATGGCAGTGTTGTTCGTTGTGATAAGACAATAAGTTAACACTAACTAGATGATAATTATGAGTTCCAGTGGCGTCCCGGGGGCAGTCTCACGAATAATATTGAGAAAAAAAATGTACGCCACTGACTTGTTTAAAAATTCTATATTGTTTTCAGGTTAAGCAGCTAAAAATACAACTTTTTTGTCTCTTGATATTTTTCGTATATTACTTCGATTTCGAGAAAAAAAAATTTTTTCGCGGTGCAATGAAGTGGCTTTTATTTTTTTTCTCGAAGACGAAGTAAGATACGAAAAAATATCAAGAGACAAAAAAGTTGTATTTTTAGCTGCTTAACCCGAAAACAATATAGAATTTTTAACAAGTCAGTGGCGTACATTTGTTTGTCAATATTATTGGTGATACTGCCCCCCGGGACGCCACTGGAACTCGTAATTATCATCTAGTTAGTGCTAACTTAGCCTCTTATCACAACAAATCCAAATTTCACCAAAATTGGCAGAAGGATCTTTGATATATTAAAAAAAATCGATTTTTTTTTAAACTTTGGACACCCTGTATCTTGAAAACCAGACTTTTAGGACACATGTTTATATGAACTTTTATACTTGAATTTGGTTCAGAAATCTCTCTTGGAATTACGGCCTATCATAAAGTAACACTCTGTATGCATTAAGGAATAAAAATAAAGTTGTGGAGACAGAATATTTGTTTGTTTTTTGGACTATCCTACTAGACATGATAAAAAAATCAATAGTATTAAGTGTAAGGACTGGCAATCCACCCAGATGCATAGTTTAAGTTATAAACAACAAAAGTAGACTGAAGATGGACAATATTTCACATTTAACACACCTAACTACTTGTAAAACACCCTGTTAAAGTTCTAAAAACTATCTGTTGTACTCTCGTTGAGATTTCAGTTTTGTTTGTGAAAATATTTAAATGCATGGGGTGTTTTGGACTACAAAGGAAGTAGAATTTGGAATTATGTATATTAATAGAAAATATTTTTTGCATGTACCACTAGATAATTGAAATGTTCATTCTTTCAGCTACATAGTTGGAACCTATTAGGTTTAAATTATCAATGTACTGTTCAACTCCTAACAACAAGACAACTTCTAAGGATATAATTGTCGTGATGGAAGTTATGTGGCTAGTAACAGGATATTGATAATTTAGACCGTAGCCCATTAAACAATACTTCGAAATTAGGAAGCAGTGTAAAAATCTTCATTTAAAATATTATCTACAATAGTACATTCAAAATGTTTCACAAGGGACAATTTAAATGTTTACTCTATCAGTCTCTTATTCCCCTTTTAAGTTTACTATAAGATACGCAGACACCTTGATAGATTTAAACATTTACATGCATTTCTTGAAAGCCTTATTGCATACACATAATGTTGACAAACTAAATAGGTTTCGGTTAAAAAAACATCAATCAAAACTTATACATAAGACTTCTTATAGTAAGGAAAACTCCCAGCAAAGTAGAGTAACATATCAGAATAAACACCATAAGACAGATTTTAACTAGGGTGAAGTGAACACAGCCCATAGGTCAGGATATTGTACAAGAATTTCGAGGTACACAACTGGATCTACCATCCAGACCTGCTGGAGTGGACGGTATACTAGTAAACCTAAATAAATAAAAAAAAAATCAGGCAATGTTTTCACAGAACCATGAATATGAGACTTCCAAACATGTCTTACCTCAGTTTTCTGCCCCCAAGCCGCTTTTTCTGGCTTTGGGTATACCTGAACTGTTGAGTACTAGTTGAGGTTAAAGCATATGATTTAAGGTGGGATTTTACACAAGTTGGTAGTGGTAGTTGCTCTATACTGTAGACAGTTGTGCGAGCTACAATTGCTCTACAGCACAGCTCTTGTAGACTAAGAACTTTGTTAGACCTGGTAAACAAATATAAGTAATTATGTACAGCCCAAAATATGTGTACCTAATGTAAAAAACAATATTAAAATACTAACTCATATTTGAACTAGCATTAGATAGGATTTACCTCCACAGTCTCTCCATTCCATTCCTTTGTAATGCCATCCTAGACAACTCACAAAAGCTCTCATGGATATTAAAGTTACATAGAGGGGACACCTCAAAAAACGCCATGCTATGCTTGTTTGCATACATTTCTGCATCTCGTTGACCGACTTTTCTCTTAAAGGCTAAATGTAACCTGTTGCCTACTAAAACTTTTGGAACACCCGGAGCATGACTATCAACTTCTTTAAGCCACCGGTCTAAGCCATCAAAAGACCATCTAAATTGAGATAGAATGCATAAAATTATAAATTGTCATACATATTTTAGGTACAATAAATACTGACCTATTGGTTATGTCGTAGACTAGAAGTACACCTTGGGCCCCTCTAGAATAGGACCTGATAATAGTACAAAACCGACCTTGCCCAGAAGTGTCCCATAATTGAAGCTTTACCCTTTTTCCATCAAGAAGAATGGTTGTAGTCTTGTAAGCTGTAAGGTAAATGATACATCATGTTTGGGTGATACTAATGGACAGAGCACAAGGTAGTTATCACTTAAAATTGGAAATCACTTAAATCTTAGGTAAGTAGGTATGCTTTATTTATTTTTTTTATTACATCATGTGATTATATTAAATAACCCTCTTAGCATTGAATTCTATGCTGACAATCTGTGAAATATATGCCCACATCTTATTATACCTATAATAGTTTGTTAGTTTGATACTGACTAGGTGAATATTTTCCTTATTGTTAAATTCATGTAGTGTCCTCCCAATCTTGTGAATGTGCATTGACGTTTCCTTTTAAGTATATTCACTGATTATATTTTAATATTTTGTAGCCTTCTTTCTTTTTTTAAGCTGTAATACTAGTTTCTTTAGCTTGCTTTCAGCTTTGTCAACGAACTATCAGCTGATACCTTGACTTTAATAATATTAAAATATAATAATAACACTGACAATGAGTCCCTCATACCATACTACATACCTACATAATTGTAGAGCAGATTCTTATGGTTTATGATTAAATAAATTGTGAACTCAGTGTAAAAACCTTAATATTAACAAATTCATAGTTATATCATCATAAGCAATACGTACACTTACCGCTACCACTACAAAAAGGGCTTTCAAGGGCCCCATCATCCAGATCGGAGAGAATCTCTTGCTTGCCTACATCACTGTCTCCAACAAGAAGAAATTTTAATAGGTAATCGTACTGTTTTTCTGGTGCTTTGCTAAGTTCCACAGCCATACCAGTGGAATAAATGTATAGCAACCATAATAAATTGTGAAAGTATTTTTATGCCAAGTACTTTAAGCAATCAGAAAGTAACTTTTTTAGTGGTATATTTATTTCCACGCTTTTGGTCACATTTTACAGCATATCACTAAAGAGTAACGGGTCTTTATCTTTATGAAAAATGCCAGGAATGCCTCTGGTCTGAAGAAGGAATGAGGAATTTTTTGTTTGCAACGTTTATTTTTATTTAGCAAGGTCGCTCCTTGGGTAAATAAACAGATGTTGTTTCGCACCTCCCGCGGAGATATGAATGTCTTTAAGCACTTAATTAATTTTGAAAGGATTTTTGTATTATATTTTGAATAACTTTTAACAAACTCAAAAGAAAATCGTATTTTTTTTCTATTTTCAGGACGAATAATGGAATGGAGAATCGAGAGGTTTTCAGATTTCCGTTTTACTGTCACTGTCACTTTTATTTTCAATTTCTCAGGGTTGCCAATCTCTCTTCCTGAAAATTACTACGCGTATACCCACTGACGATAATGCTTTATCGTCAGTGCGTATACCCAACAAAGGTTAGCTCCTGAGAGACTATTCTGTGCTCTTCACTGTTTAAATAAATTAATGTCAAAAAATATCAAGTCTAAGGTTAGAGTCTACTAAAAATCGTTTGGTTTTTCGGTGTTGTTATATTTACAACTTACAACACGAATAACTTAATAACAAATTAAAATATGGCTTCAGGAGAAGACAAGAGGAAAGTAAGTAATACCTTTAAGTTATTTCAAAGCAAAAATCAGTCACCCATTTCTATTTAAAATAAAAATTGTTCTTAATTTTAGGGCAGTAACCAAACCCAGGACCAAAAAGAAAAGAAACGTAAGGAATCAATCCTAGATCTCTCAAAATATCTAGAGAAAACCATAAGGGTAAAATTTGCTGGAGGCAGAGAGGCTAGTGGTGTTCTTAAGGGATATGATCCTCTACTAAACCTTGTACTGGATAACACATTGGAATATCAACGAGATCCCGATGATCCTTATAAACTGACTGAAGACACAAGGGAGTTGGGACTTGTAGTGTGTAGAGGAACTAGCGTAGTGCTTATATGTCCCATGGATGGGATGGAATCAATACCAAATCCTTTTATTACCCAGGATTAGTTTCTAAGTTTAAGTTCGACTAAAGAGAATTTTCTTTAAACATATTTTTTTATATAAAAGCCCAATTTTTCTGAATAAGAAATTTATTTGTAGTAAGTAGTAATGTTTTTATTTGTCACAACTGTGCCGCTGGACAAAATGAGCACAACATTATAAGTTTGCCAAATTTGTTGCTTTTCTCTTTAACCTAGTCCTGAAAACGTCATAGGTTTTTGTTATTTTTTATTAAAAATTTGTACTGGGTGTAACGAGTTCTTTTAGAAAATTGGTATCACCCTTTGGGGGCATACTAGCAAGCATAATCATACCCAGTATAAAATGAATATTTACTTTTTTCAAAAAATAATGAGAACTATGACTGTCCAGGAAGCAAACAGCAATGAAAAAAAAATCATTGAAATAAGTGTCCTTAGTTTTAAGGTGCCTTGCAAATGCTAGAGGGGAAGCACACAAGAAATTATTGAACCAGTATCAAAACTTTATTAGGAATCACAAGTATCTGACATACAAAGTCTATTTTTCATTATATCATGACAATACTACTTCTGCACTTTTCAGACTCATTTTGCCAAAAGTAATAGAAGTTAACTAAAAGATGGGACATTTTGGCAAACTCTTAAATTTAAATGTTACAAGGTCTTTGACAGACAAGAAAATAGTCTTGTTTAATAAAATGCACATAAGATAAAAATAAATAATAAAATACTTTTAGAAATAAAAAATAAATTATCAATCTTCTAAAACCAAAGATTAATTAGCTTGGACTTCTTTTGGTGTTATGTTATTATCATTTATCGTAGCTCCTTCAACACATTTCCATAAACCATATGTCTTGCCTACTGTAGTTTGCCATAACCTTAAAGTACCATCCTCAGAGCCAGATGCGTACAACTCTCCATCAGGCGAAAATTTTAGACAATGTACTGGACCAAAATGACCCTTGAAAGATTCTAAAATTTAAAAAAAACAATCATAAAAGAGTACTTAAAGTTTCAATAAACTCTTACCTATTTCCACTCCACTTTGATAATCATACTTGTAGACTTTTAAATCATCACCTCCCGCAACAAAAATGGTTTTATCTGGATGGAGAGAAGCAGAGTTTACTGGCGAAGGTATGGTGTACTCTCCGATTTGATTGAGGCTTTCTGCATCAAAGAATGCAACTTTGTTTGAGTAAGCAACTGTGACAACTGTTCCGTCTCTTGACACTTCTAAGCTGCTTGGACTGAAGGGAAATGTTACCTTTTGAACTTCCTAGAAAGATTTTTGTTTCAATTAAATAATATATTATTAGATTTAACATTTATTGTAAATACCTATATGTTTTCACTAAAATAACTATATGAATGACCTTTAACAAAGAGTTTAATCAAAACCTTCCAAAAATTGGACTTCAACCAATGTGTTGTTTTTATGTCTAAAAACCTTGACCTCAAAAATACAACAGACACAAATACCTGTAATTTTATAGGTGTTATAAAGAGATGGAGCATAATAAATCAATTTATTGTAACTTTCAGTCCATTCTATAAATAAGTATGTGTAGGTATGTTCCATTTTTTCACTTACTTGTTTTGTTGCTCTGTCCCATACCCTCAAGGTCTTGTCATCAGCACAAGATATTAGATAGGTATCATTTCGGAAAAACAGTACATGTCTTATCCCAGCTGTGTGTCCAGCAAAAGTCTCTGGACCTAAAAGAGAATGCAAAAATAAAAAGTATTCCAAAAACAGCACCAGCTGAACTCACTTGCTTCTGGCTTATGCAGATCAAAAATCCTAATCAGTTTTTCGTTACTGCCTGTTGCTAACAGATCTGAATCTTTGGAAAAATTGACACTCTTCACAATGTGATTGTGCTGGAAAGAATGAAGCTCCTCACCAGAAACAGCGTCCCAAACTTTCCCTAAAGTAGATTTTTTAAAAATCTAACAACCAATTTGGACTTTTGAAATATTTACCGGTAAAATCGGCAGCGCCTGTAGCTGCCCTGGTAGCATCAGAATTTAAAGCTACACCCCAGACAGCCCCTTTGTGCCCTTCGAAGGTACCAATCCAGTCCCCTGTGTCCCCCTGTCTAAGCATTGGTTTGCCATCTAAAAATTAAGGAAATAAGCAGGGCGGCAAATAATAAGATGCTTAAATGTCTTAACTGATAAGATAGGGAATTAAAATCCTTACAACAATATGTAATAAAAAAAAATACAGGAAGAAATTATTTAATATGATATTGACCTTCTTTCCAGGAACAACACCTAAAACTAGCGAAGGTCGACTCCTTTATAGGGTTTCGACCGAAGAAAAAAAAATCAGGCCAAGGTGCCTACATGTCTTGCAGAAGGTTAAAACCGTATATGTGGCTAATTTTTTTTAACAAAACAGATAATGTCCTCACCTTTACATGCCGAAATCAGGAAGTAACTGCTCTCCGTAATGTCCGAAAAATCCAGATGGACAACAGGACGAGTGTGTCCGCTACAGGTCAAAGGTGTTTGCCTTAAATTTGCCATATTTTTTTAAGTTTTTAAACGGCGTTTCACAAAAACACACAACACAGACGAGCTCGCAAAACGAACTGTTTTTGACATTGACAATGTAAGGTCAGTTCGCTGTCATTCTTCCAAGTTTACCAATCTTTTCGTGGCAACAATAATGCAGATGGAGCCACAATCTATCTTAAAGAAGAATATTAGGGAGTTTATAATAGAAGACAATTTAACGTTGCCGTATTTTAATAGAGTTACACAGTCACAGAATCTGATTTTTGCTAATTATTAATTGCATATTAACATTAAATGCATGAATCCTATTCATAAACTTGTATATAAAAAAAATATTAATTAATCTAAGCTACAGTTCATGCATCTGCCAGATTTATTTTGGTATGCGTCTTTTCTCGTAACCTAGCCAGAGTATTTGCTGCTATTTCCCCTATGCTTTGCCTTGGCGTAAAATCTAGCCGAACATGTGACGTTAATTCTAAAAAGCAAAAAGGTATATAAGCCTATACTATACTTTGGAATGTCCCATTACGTCTTATTTAAATATGAGCTACGAAAAATATAAGAAATGTATTCATTAATACTCACTGCTTTTCTGCATTCCTGTGTAGTCTCTGCTGTAAGCAGCAGAACATAAGGGAGTACTTATAGGAACGACAGTGTCAAACTTTGAAAAATCAACTTCATACTCTTCCCGCAGGTCGTCATATTTTAAAAGCGAAACAAACCTGTTTCCCCATAAAATCTCCCTTGGCATATAACTGGACTTGGCTTGTGTAACTTGACCTGTATTTCCATCTGTACCTTCTACGACTACCATTATTTCAAATCTAAGATATAATTGTTTTAGTATAGTGTATATATGTGGGTGCTAGATATACTTAGATATGGATACATTCAGAATTTGCCATCGTATCTGATGTATATAGTATATTATGAAGAAGAATTACCTTTGTTGATACAAATCACTTGGTGATACATAATATAGAGGTGACACTTCATCAATCACATGATACAATACTAAGGGCCAGTTGAAAAATATACTGCCCTTACAATCGTCAGTTTGCAATTTCAGTTCAGTTTGGGTTTGTAGCAGTTTCTCGTCTTCTTGGGTTTTTGTCGATCTTACCTTGGAAAAACATCTAATATAGTTTTTCACGCAATACACACCACACTACATAATATACATATTATACGTACTAAATGTATATGAATTAAAAAAAATGTTGCATTTTTAAAGAAATTAAATAGTATAAGCAAGTATAGTACCACAAATGCTCTGACTTTAGCATCCACAAGATACCTCGTCCGTATATCACCAACGCGGAACATAAAACACAGTTGACCATTTCTCGGACATATAACTGCGTTTTTGGAAAATATTATTGTTTGCGATCTTAGCCTGGGTTTGGTCATTTTGGAAAAAATGATTGCTGCCATAAAACCCTAAAATAAGGTAATAAACTTTGCTAACTTCACTTAATTGAGACACAAATCACAACAGAACCCCGGAGCAGTAAAATAATGCGACGGATCCAACTCATACAATATTAACAGTAGACATTAAATCCTTCTAGTTTACCTGCATAATAAATCCAATAATGCAGTGGATAGTATTGACAAATATAGCTTCTGCACACTCCTCGGTAGGAGCTTTAATGCCATATCCAACAGTATGTTGAGCTTCCATGCTAAATAGGACACTTGAGGCAAAGTTTCTCATGTCATAGATACATGGCCTAAAATTGTAACAATTAGGTAGTGTAGGAATGTAGTAGGTAGGTAAAAATAAATTGTGAAGAGTAGGTAAGCATAGCACTGATGCAAGAAAAATTCTTTACGGCGCTCTGCTAGTGTGAGAAGGGAGTGATTCACGTTACTAATACCAATCTTTGCTAATACCTCAGGAAGGTCGTTCCAGAGAGTACGATGACGTTTTCCATATGAAGGCATTTTTTAACAGTGTCGTTTGAGGGTCACTATAGGCTGAACCACATACGGATGAGTCTCAGCTAGTGGTTTGTGGTGTATTTCTACCATGTATGTATGATTTATATATATAGGTACAAGGCAGATATAGCAGCATATATGCTACGTGCAGACCGATATATTGTAATAGGTACTTACTTAAACTTATTAACTTTTTGAAACTCCGGTAGATGGTTTGGTTCGAAATCGCCGTGTGTGTAACAAATCAGCCAATACAACACGGCGAAACTTAGCCATGACACAAACAGCACTGCAAGAAAAACAGTCAGTGTAAAGGCCCATGACGAGTCTACAAGTTTGGAATAGCGAAAAATAATCATCTTTTGTCTGTTGGATATCGGCTGGCTGACGTTGCACACGCCATCTTTTAGGATTATTCGTTGATGGCTATCGTTTGATGGTTCCCTGAAAAATATAAAACATAAGCCTCATGATTGGTCCAACAAGTATTTTTAGTGCAGGGTGAGAGTGAATACGTATATCTACCAAAAAAAAAAAACTGTACCATCAAAGTCATCGAGTCTTGCGATTTTAATATCTGTACGTATATAGCCCTTTAAGCGCAGCAACTACATAGGTAACTATCTTTTCTTTATGAGAAGGTTCTTACATTAAAACGTGAAAAATTATAAATATATAATATCATACCTTGTAAAGGCCAAACTAGAGTGATACCATGGCTTTTCTTTAGGCTCCACGACAATAGAGTTTTTTGTAGTCATGCTAAAACGGTTTTTGCCAAACTTTATCCATATAATATAGCCAGTGTTCTAGATCTTGGAAAGCGTGCCACTCATTTGATTTTGAGGTAAGTAGATTTTTAATTAATTATTTTAGAATAAAATAACTTTTAAAATATTTATTTAACACTACAACGTCTTATGTCAATGTTTAAGCGGGAATTAAGTAGGTATAGATAT
Source organism: Polydrusus tereticollis (assembly GCA_963920685.1). Lineage (NCBI taxonomy): Eukaryota > Metazoa > Arthropoda > Insecta > Coleoptera > Curculionidae > Polydrusus > Polydrusus tereticollis. The sequence continues at coordinate 13,570,827 of OY987333.1, forward strand.
ATGGAGCTATTGTTCTCTGGGACAGAAAATTTGTAACTTTATCAGGTAGGTACCTATTAAATGCTTTTATGTTGATATGCACTGATAGTTTGGTAAGAATGAAGAAATACTTTACCGTCGCAGAAATAAAGATTATTAATATATCTATATTAAATGTTCGGAATGTGTGTCTGGATCGAGGAGACGCAACTTTTTTTTCTCTTGTAACAAGTTTTACACAGGGCGTAAGTTGAAAAATAATACCTTTCGAACTTTTGGACTAAGATAAGTTGGGCTAAATCGTCACAATTTAGCTTTTAGCCTTAGGAGTTAGTGCTGGCATTTTCTGCATCCCGTATTTTGAGAACATTTTTGAAAATAACTAAAAAAAATTATCTTCTGATACGTAAGTATATACAGGGTGTCCCAAAAGTAATGGGATACAGCGCAACAAATGCAATTTATTCAAGCTAGAGTTATAAAATTAATCATAACCGAGAATTTTACTTTCGACTTTACCCAATAATTTTTTAACGAAATGACATAGCGACACAAAAATAGGGTTTTGGGATTTTTTGGTGGCGAGTAATTCAATTTCGTCCACAGTTTTTATTTTAGTACTAGAGGGAACATACCGCACTTCCTTTAGATGACATAACTTTTTTTAAGCTTAGTATATCGATCTAAATATTTAAAAAATCCATTAACCTACTATGTTGTCTCAAATTAATAAGTACAAGTCAACCTGTCAACAGTATAAGAAATGTAAAGTTGAAGACTTGGTGTACGACGAATTGGTCATATTAACATGTTAATTGTATTGAGATTCAGATGTAAGTAAAATTTTTAATTATATTGTGAACTTTTGATTAGTGAAGAAACGTTGTGGATAAAAGATAATAAATCGAGCTATAACATTTGAAGGAGAAAGTGTATTTTTTTATATTATAAGTTTTTAAATTTTTTAGAAGTTTTTTAAATTTTTAATATGAAGATTAAAGGCTTCCACACACCGACGCGGCCACGGCCACGGTAGCGGTGGCGGCCGCGGGCGGGCGTATTCACACCAAAGCGGTGAGTGGAGCTGTAAGCTAGTTGCCGTTTACAGATTTTATGTATACAAATATATTTGTAAACGTCCAAGTTTCATTTTTATTTCGACTATTTGTTATTATGATAGACGATGTGGAAGAATAGGGTTTGTTACTATTAGCTCTTTGTCCCACACCTTGTTTTTAGCCCTTATATTTTTATAATTTGGATGGTTTAAATTAAAAAATATGGGATATAATTTAACATTTTCTATTAATAATTCCATTATATTATTTGCCATTACTACTGTCACTCAAGCCTTGAAACATTAATTTAATTGTTGAAAAACTATTATTTAATACGTTAGTGTTAGCTATGCCCCATATTTAAGGAAAAACATATAATTGTTTCATATTTAATAAATTCATAAATGGGTAGGTGGTTATAAAAGATTGAATATAACCTGTGCCTAATCACAACCGTGTTTTCTGCCGCAACGTGATTGTTGATTGATTAAAGTGAATTATTAATTTGCTAATATCACATTTTTTAGCACTATATATGCCTCTACATAACCTTTTTTTCGAATGCAGAAATGCGTATAGTTATATACGCACAAGAAAATTATAATGGAAGGAGTGTAGGATCTAGATACGGAGAAAAGCTCCCGAATAAAACCACAATTATTTAAAAGTATTTATGACTGATTAGGAGAAACTGGTTCGTTCCGCCAAAAAAATGATGTTTTGAGCCATCCAGAAACTATCACACCAGAACAGGAAGAAGAGATTTTAGTTCGTGTGGCAGATAATCCCGAGGTCAGTACCAGACAAATAAGGGCAGGCACAGGGCCCTATAGAAAGAAGAATTTCAGAGATATAAGCATCCTATTTTGTATATTCATATTTATTACTTAATATATAATAGTTTATATGTTTTTTAAAAAATATGTTCTTGATATTGAATAATACCTACATTAGTCAATTTTATATAATTTCAGAAATATTACATGAAATTTTTTTGGAATATTTCTGAAAAGTATTTGAAATATTTCAGAAACGCAATTATGTAATGTTTCAGAAACATAAAATAAAATATTACTTTTATGGGACATTTTTGGGTTTCTGAAAGATTTCGTCAATATATCATAAATGTTTTGAAATATTTATGGAATACATAAAATCTTTCGGAGGAACTAATATCTATGAAATATTCCTGAAACATGTTTGTGCTGTGTGGGTAACTTTCAAGTGCTTTTAAATAAGGAAGTTTCAATAAAATAAAATTAGTAATCCTGTATAAGAAAGCCTTTAATTTAAAAAGTTTTAGTATCTCAAGTATCTTCTATAATATTAACGTTTGGTGAAAGTAAATTAAGCTAAAAATCATCAGAAATTCACTGGCGCTCCATATCCCATTTTTTTTCAGACATGATTACTCCCAGACTAACCTCAAGTCCTCCATAACCCCCAGCGACTTCAATTAGGTATACCTTTTTAACGTAAGAGAAGTAGGGCAATCGATTTTTTAAATAGTTGGATCAACGTACCAAAAGCTTAAAAAAAGTTATGTCATCTAAAAGAAGTGCGGTATGCCGTAGGTGGCGTCCTCTACTAGTAAAATAAAAACTATGGGCGAATTTCAATTACTCGCCTCAAAATAACCGCAAAACCTAAATAATTTTGTGCCGCTATGTCATTTCGTTGAGAAATTTTTGTAAAGGACTAATGTACGTAACTTTAAATGTTCGTGTAATATTGAAAAGTCATGAATGAGTAGTGTAAACAAGATTTTTGGAAGTAATGACGTTGCTGGAAAATCTGCTTAGATATGGTATAGAGGTAGGTACATGAAGTAGTATTTTGCTGTTTTACGACAAAACCAGTGTATTAACTGCTTGGTTTTTGTAATTACTGAATTAAATGGAAAATCCTGTCGTATTTACATAGACGCAAATCATAATAATATGTACAAGAAAAATTTAAATATACTTGTCCTAATATATCAATAAATCATTGTTGGTATGTTGTAAGGAAAACAAACAGTGTTTAAAAGGAATATATATGATCTATGATGAGTTTGATGAGGAGAATAATGAATGACTATGTCTTGACTTGACCAGAAGGAAGTACATGCACAGTAAACAAAAAAGTGCCTGAATCTGGTTATCACTAGGTACTGTGCACTGTATTTAATGCTAAATCAAATTATATTGTAAATCGCAATACAAGTTTTATCTTAAGTACTAATAATTGAACACGTAACTCTAAATTTTCGTGTAATATTGAAAAGTGATGAATGAGTATAATGCAACAAGATTTTTGGAAGTAATGACGTTACTGGAAAATCTGCTTAGGTATGGTATAGGTACCTTAAGTAGTATTTTGCTGTTTTACGACAAAACCAGTGTATTAATTGCTTTGTTTTTGTAATTACTAAATTAAATGGAAAATCCTGTCGTATTTACATAAACGCAAATCATAATAATGTACAAGAAAAATGTAAATACTGGTCCTAATATATCAATAAATCATTGTTGTTATCTTGTAAGGAAAAACAAACAGTGTTTATAAGGAATATATTGATCTATGATAAGCTTGATGAGGAGAATAATAAATTGCATAAAATATTTTGAAATATGCAGCATACCATTCTGTTTTTTTTTCTGAAAATTACTGATGAATTAGTGTCTGTCTAACACTGCGTAGGTACCCTGCAATTTAATTTATTGCACTTTTAGATTTTTTAAACAGTTAAGTGCGATTTTGAAGTTTTTATTTGTATATTCTGTTAATTTGTATATTCTATTATTCCTCTTAAGGAATCTGCTGTTGCGCCGTGTCCCATTACTTTTGGGACATATTGTATATAATTTGGTTTGATATAATTATCGGGCGTCTGTGTAAGGGTATTATACAAATTAGTGCAAAATCATGGAAGATCTTTTTTTTTTCGTATTTTAAACACTCCAAGAAATTGATCGGTTGCCTATTCTAAAATCAAACACGATCTAGTTTTAAAGAACTGTACGTAGACCACAGACTTAACAAACCTTATTCTTGATCATCTACACTAGATCCAGTACCAGTGTCCGCGTATCCGAGAATCTATTTAGTATTTAGTTTTATCTGAAACCCCAATGTTATGTTTACTTTCACTAAATCCGTCCAACGTGTTGAGAAATACTTGATGGCGGTAAGGTCAGTCCAGTCGAAGCCGTACCGCATACCACACCTAGTGACATGTGCTTATAGTTTTTGGCCCGGTCGCGTTCTTCGTACTTAGTACCAAGTACTGTTTAGAGAATCAGACTAGGCTAGTTAGGTTCGATATTAACGATTTAAATAGTGATTATTGGTGGTTGAAACAAGAATTGAATATTATATAGGTTGGTATTTATTTAAGGGGTGTATTTAGTAAGTTATATAATTATGTATGGAAGAAAAGACATTTTAATTTAATTGGTCCAGGTCCCAGTATATTAACGAGTAGTAAATACGGGTAACAAATCAAAGACAATGCAGAACAATTACTAGAAAAATATTACAATAATGTTAATTACTACAGTTCAACTAAATTCAATTAAAGCACCAAAAACCTTTCCAAGCTTTAATCGTTTACGTGTTAGAAGGCCGAAAAAGTTGTCTCTTTAATTTCCTTACAAACAAATTTGCCGATTTCTTACCATGCCAATTAATTGACTTTGGATAAAGTACCTGTTTATACTTACAAGATGTTCAATTAATAGATCATTTCTTATACTATAGTATTAGGGGGCATACGTATTTAATATTTTTGTAGGACATAGTTTATCGTTGATGAAGAAAACAGACAATCTAAGCTATTATTGTGGCGTGATTCTTTATGCGCCTTCTGCGAAAAGTATAACAGAATATGCAAATAAAAACTTCAAAATCGCACTTAACCGTTTAAAAAACCTTAAAGTGCAACAAATTAAATTGCAGAGTACCTACAGTGTTAGACAGACACTAAATAATCAGTAATTTTCACAAAAAATCAGTAATGACATGCCGCATATTTTGAAATATTTTATGCAATTTATTATTCTTCTCATCAAACTCATCATAGATCATATATATTTCTTATAAACACTGTTTGTTTTTCCTTACAAGATAACAACAATGATTTATTGATATATTAGGACCAGTATTTACATTTTCTTGTACATATTATTATGATTTGCGTTTATGTAAATACGACAGGATTTTCCATTTAATTCAGTAATTACAAAAACAAAGCAGTTAATACACTGGTTTTGTCGTAAAACAGCAAAATACTACTGAAGGTACCTATACCATACCTAAGCAGATTTTCCAGTAACGTCATTACTTCCAAAAATCTTGTTGCATTACTCACTCATTCATGACTTTTCAATATTACACGAACATTTAGAGTTACATGCTTCAATTATTAGTCCTTAAGAAAAAACGTGTATTACGATTTACAATATAATTTGATTTAGCATTGAACACAGTGAGTACCTAGTGATAACCAGATTTAGGCACTTTTTTGTTTAAACGTAAATTTTATGGAAGAAGTCAGTGCATGTACTTCCTTCTGGTCATGTCAAGACATAGTCATCAACGTTTATAGCTGACAAAATTAAAGGAAAAGTAGTATTTACACTCTATTGAATGTGAATTGTTTTTTTTTTTAACTGAATTTGGTTAATTTCCTGATTTCTAATCTGTTTTTTAGCTCTTTTGTATCACGTAAGGTTTTTTGTCAAAAGAAAATCTACATAAATCATAATGTAGGTATATACAGACTGGCAAAAAAGTCGAGCATAATGCCTGTAACTTTTGAATTACCTCGTATACGAAAAAGTGACCTTTATGAAAGTTGTTCAGTAAATTATTCCCCACATTTTTACCTGTATGAATTTTTTCTGCTATTTCTGGTTTGGTTGCCATGGAGACTAACTTACTTTTTTTAAATGCATATGATTTTTGACATTTGTGTTTCAAATTTAAAAAAGTCGAGCGGGGTTAAGCCCGGGAATCGCGCCAATAACCCCTCTTCTGCCTATCCACCGTCCTGGAAATTGTTCGCTTATGTATTGTCTAACATTTGCCATTTGCCGCATAATGCGCAGGTGCTTCATCTTGCTGGAACCATACCTGTTCGTTTATGCCAATATTTACACCCGGTAAAACCATTCTGCAAGATGGAATTATGTTATTCCTGAGGAGGTTCAGATATTTTTCGCCATTCAAATTACCATCTATGGAAAAAGGTCAAACAATATGTCTATCAACTATGCCCGTCCAAAAAAACAAACATTAACTCTTTCGGGCCTCCGAGTATGACCTTCCTGGAACCAGTAAGTATTCTTAGAAGACCAATGACGATAATTGTGTCTATTAGCAATGCCATTTAAATGGAAAGTAGCTTCATCCGAGAAAATGATATTTGTTGCGAAGTTATTATCGTTATTGCATCTTTCCATCATCAGCTCACAAAATTCAGCTCTTCTATCAAGATCGTCCTTGTTTATCTCGTGCACCAACTTTATCTTGTAGGGATGCAACTTCTCCTGCATAAACAAATTTTTCACTGACTGATGAGAGTGATGAGACACATTAAAATCCATTGCCATTGACCTGGATGATTGTGTTGGATGTTTATGTATTGAGAGCATGATATCCAAAGCTTTGTCTCCTCCGGTTGCTGTTTTAGGTCGACCTGATCTAGCGGCTTCCCTAACACTGCCTGTTTCTCGAAATTTCTATACCACTGGACACACCATTGACTGATTTATTGGAGGCCTATTTGGATATAATTCATTGAAAAGTTGACAAACCTGATCTTGCGATCTCTTCATTTTTTCGTAACCGCTCATTATTAAAATTTCAACTCGTTGTTTCTCATTCAGATAAACCATAGTGTAAGCAAATTAGAAATCAGACAACAGAAAATTAAACAGGAACTCAAAATTGACACCTCTTAGGTCGCTGTCATGAAAACACTTTGACTCAACTGGCGGGTATAAGGTAGGAATAATTATAATTAGGAAGTTTTTCATTTTTGAGCTCTCATTATCTCGGAAACTTTTGCAGATAGGTGAAAATTTAAAATACAAAAAATTCAGAGTTTAGGGGTTCGTCATCTTCATCATTATCACTAGCACTTTGTGAAATTTTTCTCCACACCATAGGTATTCCAAAGGAGAGTGCTTTCCTTGTTCATTTAATCCAGTGCTTTAAAACTTCTTCGCAAATCTTACAGACAACATGCGGGTCTTCAAGATTTATCCTGATCTCCGAGTTTTACTGATGCGTTTATAACAAAGTTTCTTTTGTATACTTTTTTAGAATATAGTTACCGCAAATGTAACAAAAATGATTAGGCTTATTTTTGCAACAAATTACTTCATCGAAACAAGAACTATAGTTATTATTTAAGTGCTACGCATTAAACTAAATCAGGACTATTCGAAGCCCTGATTTATGTGAGTATTCCTCAATATTTAGGGATTCCCCGTCACGTCTGCTTTTTCCTCGTCTGGTTTAAAGATTATTTAGAATATAGAGATTCCCCATCAGTATTTCACCTACAAATACTGTAGTATTAGCGGTGCTTCTGAAATAAGAACAATAATCAGCAAATTATCCTTTTTGTGTGTTATTTACAGTTGCCAGCTACAGGTCTGCTATAAATAATAGACCATAATATATCTATAATAGGCCATAGATCTGCATGAACTAATTAATTTTATTATAGTTAGTTTTATTGATTTGTTATTGATTACATAATATTCGATTTCAAATATTTAGTCACTGTGTAATTGAAATAAATGCAGAATCATTTTGGTTTCCTTCGCGCGACATTTTTTATAGGCACAGCAAGGGAGATAGCTTTCAATGACTTCGCATTGCAACGATAATGATAAATCTCCCGACCTTGTTCCTATTAGCTAATTTAAAACTATCAAAGTCAAATTATTTTTATAGTAAAGTGCTCGTGGTTAGTCAGTTTTTATTTGCTCTGCGTCGTGATGTTGTCGACAAAACTCGCATCATATTTCTCAAAGAATTATTAAAAATTACTTAACTATAAAGATTTACATTGAAAAATTTAAGGAAACTGTTACTGTTACACATCACTTCACGTAATCTCATTGTAGATTGAGAGAAAATAAATAAAATAAGGAGCGTATATACAGGGTGGTGCATTAGCTAGTTAGCATCAATATCCGACACTAAACGTCAAAAAAGTTAACAAACGGAATTTTTTTTTTAATTTTGTTACTTGGATAATACTTGGTTTGCATCGATGGCTATTTTCTCCAATAACTAGAAAGCGATGACAGATACGATGAAAATATAGGGAATCAAAAAGAATGAGAAAATAACGGTGAGTCAAAGTATGATATCAGTATTTATACAGGGGATCCAAAAAAAGTTAAGGATAAAAGTGTTCGTAGCGCTTAAAATGTAACACTTTGTATACTGCCTCTGAAAATTTTTGAAATAATTATCTCGGAAGACATGGGAAAAAACGAAAAAAAAATTGAAGTTTTGACACCCTGTATATCAAGAATGAATCCTTTTTGACCGCACATTTATGAGTATCTTTTCTATTTTGACGATCCTGTATATTTATTCATTTATTTATGCAGACCAATTAAGACCCTAATTTTCTTAATTTTGTTTAATTGTTAGGTGATTAGAGGGACACGAAATGTTCGAAACGAATTTTAGGATCGTCTGGGGTCTTGCCTAAGAACATTAAATAGTTAGTTGTGTTTAATTAATAGTTATTATGATATAAGTGTTAAAAGTACATTTTTAAGGCACGCATGTGGAAATAGCATCGTATATTTATATTAAATTAGTTCACATTTGTCAATAAAACCTAGCAACCATCATTGTTGGCTGATTTGTTTACAGAAAAATTGAAAATTTGAAAGGTCCTGTCAGTTTTATTAAAACGCTAGCGCTGGTTATTGTGATTTGCCAAAAATGCAAGAAATACAAGAAATCGATCAACTTAAAGACATAAAAGAAGCTGCTAATAGAGCTACCTTGGATTTACTGCCACGAAAATCTAGAATTCAATATGAGATTGCTCATACATAATAAATTTATAAAATGGTGTGAAAACAAAGGCGTTTCTGGAAACTATTCCGAAAACATATTCCTGGCCTATTTTGAGGAGAAGGCAAAGGTATGGTAGTCATCTTCTCTTTGGTCCCATTATTCAATGATCAAAGCTATGCTACGTGTAAATAACGACGTAGATCTCAGCAAACATTTTAAATTGATTGCCTACTTGAAGCGTCAAGGAAAGGGTTACCAGGCCAAAAAATCAAAAATTTTTACTAGAGACCAAATTGAACAGTTTCTGAAGTGCGCACCGGACGATGAGTATCTTCTGATTAAAGTAGCTACGAATGTAGGAGTATTTGGTGCCTGCGCAGGGAGGAGCTTAGTCAGTTGACTCTTGACAACGTGGAAGATATGGAGACTTCATTAGTTATTAAAATATCAGATACCAAAACCAAAGTACCACGAAATTTCACTATCATTGAAAAATTTTATTTGGATTTTTATCGAAAATTAACTGATCTTCGTCTAGCAGATGTCGTACATCGGCGGCTCTTCTAAAATATGTAAAAGGTAAATGTACCATAAATCCGCTCGGAATTAATACGTTCGGAAAATTTCCTGCTGCTATAGTCAGATTTCTGCAACTTCCAAATTCAACACTCTATACGGAACATTGCTTTTGCCGTTCCTCTGCGAGCATACTTGCCGATGCTGGAGCAAATTTGACGACAATTAAGCGGCATGGGGGATGGAAATCCTTAACCGTTGCGGAAGGATACATAGTGGACTCCTTGAAAAATAAAAATTCCATTGCTCGAAAATTGCTTAGAGTACAAACGATATCAGCCGATGATGCTTCAACATCAACTGGACATGCTGCTGTTTCATGCTCCTCAACCGCGAAGAACAGCAGAACTGAGGAAGGAATTCATTTTACAAATTTTTCAAAAATTTTTCAAATTTTTCAAATTTTTCAAATTGTACTATTAATATAAGTGTAAATGAATAAAATAGAAATGTTTTTTGACGTTTTTTTGAAAAAATTTACATTTTACTTTTAACACTAGTGCCTTAAAGTAGGTATTTTAGGGCACTAGTGCCTTAAAGTAACATTTTTAAGGCTAGTAGACAGTGTTAAAAGTTCCATTTTTAACACGTTTATAGAAACAATTTTTTTTTATGCATCATGAACAAAGTGCAAATTTCCAAAAATAATGTTTACTAAAAAATGTTTTATTGATGCGTCTCTTGCCCTTTTTTGGTTATTTATATTACTAGTACGGTATGAGCCTTACCGTACGTGTGATATACAACATTTTATATAAGACCCAAAATTTTGTTTTTTGTTTTTTTTACGTATTCAAAATGATTTTCATATTATGAAAGTGACATTACACAAAAAATGACAGTGACTGACGGAACAAAAAAAATCATAGTTTGATTAAAAATGAGTAATGTAATAAGTTTATTACATCACTGAGTGATGTAATGAGTTCATTACATCACTCAGTACGATAATATAGTATATTACATAACGCAAACAGGCTAAAATGGGTTATGTAATAAGCTCTTTTCATGTGGGTCTTATATAAAAGTCCTTTAACCTATTTTACCTAAAAAGTAATTCTAATGTCCATGTCAGTCAGTTATTGGCATTTACTTGGTACTTTTATTATAATCCAACTGTATTTTTTTTAATTTCGTCAATTTATATTTTTCTTAGTTATTAAATAAATTAGTGATGCAACGATTCCTGTTATACGATTACGATTGCGATTACGATTTGAAATGAAATAATCGTACGATTACGATTACAATTATCAAATAAAAGACGTAAAAATATCTACTTTATATAATTTTATTAATTAAAAGAAACTTCAAGGAAAATAAATACAAACTCTGAACAAAATAGTAAATCACAACGAAAACATTTAAAATAAAATCTAAAATAAAAAAGCAAATTAAAAGCCAGACCTGTTTTTGGCATTTAATATTGGAAATTCAGAGATATTAAATTTTTATTAAGAAAACATACATTCATCCAATCACGCATAATACAATAATCGTATAAATAATCGGCGATTACGATTTATCGGAAAATGTTAATAATCTGCGGTTAATCTTAATCGTAATCGTAATCGTTTCATTACTAAAATAAATCATGTCAAAATTTCGCAAGTTAGTTCATCAAATTATTCCCTTTAACAAATAAAAATGAAACATCGGTTCAAAATAGACAAGAGAACCCATATTTTACCACCTCAAAATTTGCATGGGATTTCCCGAGGGATTTCTTATGTTGCATGGATTATTTAAGGCGATGGAAAAATCAAAGTTGCAACATAATATGTTATAATCATAATAAGAAAGAAAAACCAAAAACCCGTCAGAAACAATAGAAGCAAATGTTTGGAAATAGCTTGTGCGACTCTAATGCTAATGAGAGCTGATGAGATACTTGGTTGTGGGTCGTGTGGTCGTGGTTGCCGCAATTTTACTTTATAGTTTTACCGTTTCTGTGTATTTTCATTGTTTATTGTTTAGTACAGTGAATAATTACTTCCTAAATTAAAATGTACCACCTTATTCTGTTAGTGTCGATTCTAGAAAACTGCTTTAACACGATGTTAAAAAAAAAACAATATAATCTGTTCTTAATTCTCAGCACTAGTATTTATTTAATTACTATTAATTTTACAACAATTTAAGTTGCACAAGACGAGATATGGCAGTTTAAATGTATCAGAGTAGTAAGCTTTTGCCTTAATATGTTTTAGACCGCTTTAGATATTGTTTTGAATTTTACAGGTTTCTAAAGCGTTGTATAAAGTTTGGCATAATGGTCTCATATTAAAGTTGATAAGGTTGGGTATGCCTAATTATCTTATGTATATTATACAGTTTGTATTTTTTGAATCACCTTGTAAGTATATTAAATTTTACGAGATTAGTTGCATATTCCGAGTAGGTAACTTATATTTACTGATTGAAGGTAGTACCCGCTTACATTACTATACAGAAAATAAGAGTCTCAAGGCTGTTTGGAAAATACATTTAAAATTTTAACAAGAACTGTGGTATTTTATATTTTGAATGTTATCGGTGTATTTAAATAGATACTATTTTAATTGATTGCCTCTGTTTTTAATTGCTAGGTCGATATTGAGACTTTGGGTCCTAAAAATTTGTCGATGTTAATGCAAACCAATGCAGTAGGGGATGAATTTTAAGTACCCCTTATACAGTACTACACAGTAGCGATGGACAAAAAACATCGATGTTTTAGTCTCGATGTTTTTCTCATAACATCAGTCGAAATTAAATCCCAACTCAACTTGTAGGTAGGTGTAGTTTCAAGTCTCAAGGCAATTCTAAAAATGGTGCTACGAGTTGAGTCAGTGTCAGTATTCTTATTCGTAATTGTACGGGGTTTCCCATGCTCCCGTTTTTTGGGTTTTCCCTGTCGACCTGTACTTTATTTTTAAATTGACAAGTGACAGGGAACTGTTGGACCGTAGTTGAACGATTGAAACGTAATAAGAATTACAAAATACAAAGTTGTGGCGTGGGTTGTTTTTCTGTGGCGTAGTGAATGATGGTGAGCTGATGAGTGAGGGTACTTTCTTATGTTTTATTAATACCTATTGTGTTTCTAGAAAATTTTAAAGATGTCAGAATTCCTAGAATTTTTTTTTTGCAAAAGTAAGGGAAACAGTGTTTAAAGTATGCTTCAAAAATGGGTATTTGATTACTTAATATTTATTTTGAAAATCTATTCACGTCGACCAAATTTTCCAGCAGGGTTTTTGACACTACCATAATAAATAGTTGAGACTACATTGATTATATATAGTATAGAAACTAAAAATGTCCCCAGATTCACACACAGAGTCATATTTCCTTCAATCACGAACCCATCAATAATTGTGGCAATAGTCTGAACCAGTGGCGGCTCGTGAACTCTATTAGTAGGTGTGCTGCATAGATAAAAAAAAAATAACGCGACAGGGAAAAAATTTTTTTGGAACACGCCCATTTATAAAAGTTTTAAATTATAAATTTTGCCACCACTTTTACCCGCAGTTTTAATATTTAAATCGGGCATAGGGCGACCACGCTTTCCACAACTAATTGTTTCTCATACGTAAGTTTTAGTGGGTCTCTGCTATTCCTCAAAAATTTTTGGGTGCCACGCTCTTTTTTGTTGACGAATCTTGCTTTTCAAGTAGTAAAAATTAATAATACCTGGATAAAAATATTAGCATATTTTCTAAAAAAATACTAAACTTACCTATTTTTATAAATTAAGTCTCTATCCTCCGTTCTTTTCGGTTCGCAAATCTTGTAATCACTTTGTCATTAAAATTGTCTATTTCGGAGATAAACTTTTTTTTAATAGATAGCATGGAAAGAGCTGTTAAACGATCTTCGGGCATTGAATTGAACCAAAAAGTAAGCAGGGAAAATAGTATAAAGCATTTTGGTTGTTACATCCACAAATCCATTCATTTTTTCAATAATAATATCTGGTAATGGTCTACCTTTTGCTTTTAATTCTATCTTTTCTTCATATGAATATTTAAAAAATCTCTTCGCAATAACTAAATTAAACAGTCGCGTAAAAATTCGTTCGATACTATTCAATACCGTATCCCGCAAACCGCACTGCGCTGGATTAAATGCAGCGAACTCTCCACTTAAATCACGGCTTTATTTTAGACCGTTACGGGGGAAGCGGAGTGCGCGCGGGTGTTCGAAGGAGCTCACCGAGTCCGATCGTGTTGCCCAGATCAAAAATAATTCAGCGACAGGGTAGTGTCGGTACGATATTCCATTGGTCGATTTTACTTTGGCGATCGCCGCGGTATGTACAATCCGCCACACACGCGAGTCTAGAGCTGGCAAAATAATCCGAGCAAGAATTAATACAATTGAAATGAAATATTTTTTATAGATTATGTAATTATTATTATTTTTCTTCATTTTTTTGGGAGCTCTGCAGCACTGCAGCGCGTATGCATCAGCCGCCACTGGTCTGTACATCATATAAGGAAATATATACGTCCCCACAATATATGTATATAAATTTAATGACAATAAATAATTCTGATCATTTACAACATATCCAAAAGTATTTACCATAAAATAACAAACGCGAAACGCGCCTTGGTTTAAAGAAGAGTTAAGTAATACCTAAGCGACACTTAATTACTTTAAATGTTAAGAGTGTAAAAATGTTTTGAAACAAGCGATCTAACAATTTATGTAAATGTGGACATAATATGCATAGATACCCATCAATTTGTTATGTATATTTATGTATACACTAGTATACGCACACCTATTATATAGGTATACCATTATATACAGGGCGTTTTCTAAGTAATCTAAAATATTTTAAGTAGGTATTCCTCAGCTCTCCTTATGAAAAAAACTTCATAGTAACGTGTGATGGCCGAAACTTCTGCTTAGTTTCTCCTGGCCAAGTACCAACTTTGTTATTTTAAATGAAACACCCTATTTTTTTTTTTATTCTTAAATTCTGTATTCAATTTCAAGCAATATTTATTGCGACATGTTTATCATAATTTTGAGTAGTTTTTAAGATACTTGATTTATAATTTTTTTTAACAAAATCCACCTTTTGAAATATATTGTGTTTTATGTTCAAAAATATTTATTTTCTCATATTCTTAATTTATGTAGCTAATCTATTATTTAATTTATGTTACGTTATTTCCTAAATTAAATCCGAAGTAGCATATAGGGTGTTTAAAACGCTGGTCCAAATTTATCAATTTATAGACATTAATACCTAATTTTCTAAATTACGCATCTTTTGACTGGTCACACTTACCCGAAATTAACAGTTTTCCTATATTGGTATATTTCTGAAAACTATTTAAATTTCTTCAAGTATTTTCATTAAGAAATATTACTAAAAGTAGAACTTATAACAAAAAATAACAAGATCCTAATAAATAATAAATTATAAAATATTTTCAACATATCCGCCCTTCATCGCAATGCCTGCCTTATATATAAGCTCAATTCTATCTTAACCTATAGCATTTCTTAGACCTTCCCTTCAAATTATATTATTTATCTTATCTGTAATTTGTTGTTTCAAATGCTCGACATTGTCCTATTCTTATAGGTTTCTTGTTTTAAAGCTCCCCAGAGGAAGAAAATCCAATGGTGTTAAGCCTGGACTTCTAGGTGTCCAAGGTATTGTTCCGTGTCTTCCACCCCATGTTTCATATCGATTATTTACAGTCTACAACTGGTACAAATAGAGCTTGCTTTTCTGTTGGAGTATTAATCCTTGTCTTAAGTTTTCTGGTGAATCATTAATGAGGTACTGTATTTCGTTGTTTAACAAATTTAAATATCGTTCGCCGTTCATGCATTCATTATAAAATATTGGCCCAGTCACACGGTCACAAAAAATACCGCAACAGACGTGAATACTTATTCGATATCCTTGTTTTTGGGTCGGTTTTACAGTTCGCCACACGGTTTTAGAGCTACAACGCCTGAGGAGGAGTGTGTATTAATTTTTTTTTATGTATTTTAGTCTTAAATTGCGTATTTTAAACTGCGTCAATGCCTGTAAAATTTCTCAACATATCATGATGTGCTTTGTATCCCCACTAATTCAATATCATATTCGATAAAAAGAGACAAAACCATTAGTAAGGGACAGAAATCCGCTCTGATTGCCAAATTTACAACAACATATTATCCTCACCGCTTTAATGATACATATAATAAATTATGTTAAGCCATTATAGTTCCCAATGTAAAAAAGTACAGGGCAGAGCAAAATGCTCGCTTGTCATGCTTGCCCTGTTTCGAAAACCAAACAGTTCAAAACCGGTCTACAGGTAGCAACAGTGTAGCAACCTATCATTGGAATTAAAGATTCATTCCTTTCTTTCCGGTAGTTTCTGCAATCTGAGTTTGTATTTTAGTACTAACAATGTTAGTCAAAATACGCCAAATTTTGCTTTATAATACAGCGCTGCTCGTTAGGAGAAATAGCCCAGAGAATAGCTGTTTTATCATAATTTGGTTAATCCTTATTGTATAAGGTCTTAGCAAGTGGCTAGAGAACAAAGTTTATATGTCATATTTAGATTTTGTCTCAAAATAAGCTCTAAATGAAAATCTTCATCAAAAGACCTGACGAATAGCTACTTGAAACATTTTAGATTACTTATATATAGTCAACACCCTGTATGAAATTGTTTGTTATGCGTCACATAACATACCAGGCTTTAAACAAATAAAACCCATCTGATGTGTAATAGCAACGGTTATTGACCTCTTCGCAAAAAAATCCCGTAAAACATGATTTGGGCTACTAATCTAATACGACATTTAGCAGCTTCTTGAAGGATGCCAACTTTACTACCAAACGGTTATATGAAGCGGCTTATTATTTATCATTTAGTAGAAAAGTTGGCATCCTTTAGAGCTTCGATAAATTAAATTACCACCGGGTTGACTAACAGTCTTAAGATTTTTCAGAATGTTCGCACAGTCGCTTTTCTGGCCACTTTACCTTCTGTGCCTGGCAACGGCAGATAAACTCAACCCATCCTATCAATGGAAAGTCTTGGACTTCCAGTATGGATCATCGGAAAGCCGGCAAGAGGCAATATTAGACAAGTCTTTCATTCCAGAAAATAACCTTCCCTTGGGACTTGAGGTGTACCGGAACAGGATATTCGTCACTATTCCGAGATGGAAGTTTGGTGTAGCCGCTTCATTGGCTTACATAGACAGAACCAAAGGTAATAAACTTAAAGTTTTAATAAATTGAATAAATTTTATATTAATATTTTACTCATGGTATTTTGTATCACTCAATTACTCATAATAATTATCATCTATAGTGGGTTATACTACTTGTAATATAGGTATACTCAGTTTAAGAAAAATAAATTTTAAATCAATTAAATATATTGTGTTTCGAGAATACCATATCTTTACGTTTAAAACAAACAGGCAAATAATATATTTAAATGAAGTAAATAAACATCATCAAGAAGAGTCCCAAAACTAGTCCAAAGTTATTCATGGATAACACAGAAAAAGGAATGGATTTATGAAAATAATATTATTCCATGTTTTGAAATAAATTATTCATGTATTAACAATCTCCCAAAAATAATAATTAACAATGAAATAGAAACCAATACTCTAATTATAAAAAATAAATTCTTAATGGATCAGGCATTAAAATGGGCCAATTATGAGCAAATTTTCACCGATGGCAAGTCTACCTATATGTTATTTAAAACTAAAATATTTACTCACATCAAAGTAATCCATAAACTACTTTTTTCTACAAGCGTGTTAAAAATGGAACTTTTAACCCTGTCTACTAGCCTTAAAAATGTTACTTTAAGGCACTAGTGCCTTAAAATACCTACTTTAAGGCACTAGTGTTGAAACTAAAATATCAATTTTTTCAAAGAAACGTCAAAAAACATTTCTATTTTATTTATTTACACTTATATTAATAGTACAATTTGAAAAATTTGAAAAATGAATTTCTTCCTCAGTTCTGCTGTTCTTCGCAGTTGAGGAGGATTGAACAGAAACAGCAGCATGCCCAGTTGATGTTGAAGCATCATCGGCTGATGTCGTTTGTACTGTAAGCAATTTTCGAGCAATATAATTTTTATTTTCCAAGAAATTTACGATGTACCCTTCCGCAACGGTTGAGGATTTCCATCCCCCATGCCGCTTAATTTTCGTCAAATTTGCTCCAGCATCGGCAATTAAGCTCGCAGAGGAACGGCGTAAGCGAGTTAAATTTGGAAGTTGCAGAAATCTTGCTATAGCAGCAAGAAATTTTCCGAACGTATTAATTCCAACCGGATTTCTGGTACGTTTACCTTTTACATATTTTAAGAAGAGCCGCCGATGTACGACATCTGCTGGACGAAGATCAGTATATTTTCGATAAAAATCCAAATAAAATTTTTCAATGATAGTGAAATTTCGTGGTACCTTGGTTTTGGTATCTGATATTTTAATAACTAATGAAGTCTCTATATCTTCCACGTTGTCAAGAGTCAACTGACAAAGCTCCTCCCTGCGGCAGGCACCAAATACTTCTACAATCGTGGCTACTTTCATCAGAAGGTACTCATCATCCGGTGTGCACTTCAGAAACTGTTAAATTTGGTCTCTAGTAAAAATTTTTGATTTTTTGGCCTGGTAGCCCTCTTCTTGACGCTTCAAGTAGGCAATCAATTTAAAATGTTTGCTGATATCTACGTCGTTATTTACACGTAGCATAGCTTTGATCATTGAATAATGGGACCAAAGAGAAGATGATTTCCATACCTTTGCCTTTTCCTCAAAATAGATAAGGAATATGTTTTCGAAATACTTTCCAGAAACGCCTTTGTTTTCACACCATTTTATAAATTTATTATGAGCAATCTCATATTGAATTCTTGATTTTCGTGGCAGTAAATCCAAGGTAGCTCTGTTAGCAGCTTCTTTTATGTCTTTAATTAAGTGGATCGATTTCTTGTGTTTCTTGCATTTTTGGCAAATCACAACAGCCAGCGCTAGCGTTTTAATAAAACTGACAGGACCTTTTAAATTTTTAATTTTTCTGTAAACAAATCA
Source organism: Polydrusus tereticollis (assembly GCA_963920685.1). Lineage (NCBI taxonomy): Eukaryota > Metazoa > Arthropoda > Insecta > Coleoptera > Curculionidae > Polydrusus > Polydrusus tereticollis. Next base: position 13,589,564 of record OY987333.1, read on the forward strand.
GCCAACAATGATGGTTGCTAGGTTTTATTGGCAAATGTGAACTAATTTAATATAAATATACGATGCTATTAGAAACACCTGGTTGTAAGAGATTCTAAACATTTAATTTTCAATTATTGTATGCTTTTTATTGCCGTTTGTAAAAAAAATATTGTATGATATTTCTGTTAAAAGTATTTTTAAGGCACTCTTGTGGTTTGTTCCAAATTTCCACATGCGTGCCTTAAAAATGTACTTTTAGCACTTATATCATAAATAACTATTAAATAAAGGTTTATACTCATTTTATATCATTTCTAAAAGCAAGTACATATTATTATATATTTTTATATTTAGTAAACTAAGGTAAACACGTTTAAGAAAAAATATCTACTTAAACGGAATATTCGGTTTTTTGTGTGTGCTTTTGGGACAGTGTTGATCGTGGCATTCACCCAAAACCACTCGCCTATGCTTGATATCTATGATATTTTTTGTAAAATCTTACCTCTCGCGAAATTTACAAGCATAAAACTTTCGTAAAAGAAACAAAACTTTTGTGGTTAAAATTTTGCACTAGTGGTATTATGATCATTAAACATCAGAAAGAAAGTTTCTATAGGTGTTGTAAATTTTACTTCAGTGGCTAAAGTGTTTCGAAGCGGTACAAAGGGACGTATTTGGAGTATAATATTTCATACTGCATGTTAATTTCAAAAGCACACATTGACAACATTATTTATTTACTTTAATTTGAATTGCCGAAAAAAAGTCGCCACTTCATAAAAAAATAATCTGATGTGATATTATATGCTAACCTCTAACCTTTTATATTACTATTATAAACAAATAATTTCCATATTAAATATCATTACCTACTTTAACAAACAATTTTCCTTACAATCTTGCACATACGGTAAAAACCTTGCCAGAGTCATTTAAATCTCGTATTTACCTTGTCCTTAACACGAATTTTGCATTTTTTAATTCGAAATTTATTATGCTCACATTATTACTTCTTATTCATATTACTCATTGTTACAAATGTGAGAATTTCGGTGCATTCCATATGCTTTTGTTTGTGTCTGTTGGAGGTCGATTATAAAATAGCCTAGTGAAGCGATAACAATGATAATGGCGTTATCACATCGTTCTTGGTACCATTTTTGACCCACCCGTTATCAAGGAATTTGCGGCAATGATTCGTTACGATTCATAAGGAATATAGTGAATAATTTGTAATAATGATTCGAGTAAAAATGTTCTAATACAAAATAGATCGATAGACAAGTGTACATAACTCAGATTGTATCAAATCTCTGCTAAGAAAGTACACAAATCACTATTGTTTAGATTAAGAAAAGGCAAAAGAACAAGCGAATGAAAACTACGTGGAAGACCAATAATTACAGTCCTTCTTGAATGAAGACAGTGTATATATTCAGTCTTAACTGGATAATTCTAACACTTTCTTAAGTTTCCTTTGAAGACAATAGTTTCTTAAATGAAACAACGAAAGAATTTTGAAAATCAAATATTCTTGACTGAAATCCTATCCTAAAAGAGAAATTCTTCATTTATATTAATACGAAAATGTCTTGGATGAACCCTGTAGATTTCTTCCGGTGAAACAAAATAAACAGGAATATAATATGCTATAGTAAGGAATATATTTTCTTCGTTATATAGAAATCACTAAATGTCTTGGATGAATATACTATGAAAATGGTTCAATAAATACGTTATCCTCATAGAAGAATTCCTGATAACAGAACTTTTGCTGCTGTGTACAGGAACTTAAGGGATGCTTTGTATAACCTAAAAGAGATGTAGGGAAAATTGTTACAAATAAACAGCAACTTAATGATAATTCTAAAACTTCACTAGCCAACTCAAAGAAAATACTGATGATGTTCCCACCAGGAAGATTCTACACAACAAGTTTCATCCATACAAAAGCAAATTAATCCATAGATTGGAGTCGGGGGATCCCGCATAGAGACTGGAAATCCCCCCCCCCTTGGACCTTAGAATTCATGAATTTTGCCAGTATAGTTGAAAAATTGAAAAATGTTACACCCAAAAGTAAGAGTTAAGTCTAATTTCCCCTAATTTCTCCCCCCCCCCCCACTCCCCCAAGAAAGGTCTCTGGATCCGCCACTGATATATTGCACGTGTATACTAACATATATATTGTACAATCTTGAAAAGGACAACCACTGTCTATACATGTTAAAAGCCTCTTAATAAGGTAGCATTGTTGGCAATACACGATAGTAGAGACCTGTCTCATCTGCATTAACTACGTCCCTTGGGGGGCATAATCCTTTAAAGTGGTCAATAGCGTTTCTTTCCAATCAGTTACGTCTTCGATATTGATATCGGCTGATTCGTCACATATTTTTTTTGAAGGAAATATCGTGCCGACGATGGAATTTTTCTAACCATCCATTTGATGCCTTGAAGTTATCTAGTACTAGACATTGAGCAGATTCGAGGGCTCTTGCTTAAATTAAGTGCTTGTTTCGCGCCTTACAAAGCCAGTTAAAAACAACTGGGTCCAAATGGATATCTCACTGGACCTTATTTTTACGAAGGAACTTTAACTGGAGCACGTTATTTGCTTTTTCTTCAACTTGTATTTGCAGAACTGTTTGAGTACGTAACGAATATACGGCCGCAGTAGGGTGGGACTCCTGCTCATAATACTCAAATTATTAAGGACCGTTTGGAAGACAGTATCCCAATAGATGGTCTGGAACCAAAGGACCAATAAGATGGTCAGCAAGGTCACCAGATATAAAATCCTTAGATTTTTTCTTTCGGGTCACGTCTAAGTTGTAGATATGTCTGATCTAATAAACACGCAATTACAGCGGCATGTACCGCCTTTATTATATGAAGAAGTTAGCTACAGCAAGCCACAGAGATTTTGACAGTTGTGTTCGCGTGGAAGGAATGAATTTTGAACAAAATTGACTGAATTATTATTAATTGAAGAACCATACTATGAGCTCCTCTGTTAAAACCTTAATTGAAAATCTTTATTGGTGTTTAACTTACCAGCATTAAAAATATGTCAAAATACCGTGGGAAACCTGATCCTGTCCTATTCAAATAACAGTCGGTATTACCCAGTAACAACTGTACTTGGATAAAATTATAAAATTGAAAAAGTAACCTACACTCAAAAAACGCGGTGGGTCATCCACATCATAATGATTAAAAACAACGTGACCGTGAATTCGGTACAATATGACTAATAGATACTTTCCACCACTGTTATAGTTTGATGGTTTTTCTGCATCGCGCATTTTAATTATTAATTGAAACGTTTAATTTTCTAATTTAGCTAATTAGATTATTATGATGGTGTGCATTTGCTGCTCTAAATAATCATAATACAACAGAATTCAGTTATTTGAATATTCTATGTATAAATAAGGACGTAAAATCGAGAAAATGTATCAAATTTTGAAATAATTTTTATATCTGGTAATTTAGAATTTTAATTTTAATGAAAATTCTGGCTGTTGATGAAATCATCGGCATAGCCTCCATGACAACAATTATTGTTTTAACAATGATATTCTTCGAAGTTATCTTGTCCGTAGAGTTACCAGAACATTAATAATTTGGATCTTAGGTACCTACCGAATACGAAATACGTTTTTTTTAGTGTGCTGTGTTAATGATAATACAAATAAACAACAATGTACAGTAAGGTACTGTGCAAAACTCATTAGTAGATCATTTACATTGATGGTTTCAGTTTATCTTATTTTTGGACTTGCTTTGTTAATTTTAAGTCAGTAGTTTTAAGTAACCCTTATTATAAATGCAAATAGAATTTCTGGGTTACAATTCGTTGAGCCCAAAAAACGTTCTTGGTTGTGAAATTTGTCCCACCTTTTTTCTTCCCAGGTTGGACTGTTGATTCACTAACTCCCATCATATTGACACATCCTGATACTAGGTCTCGAACAGTAGGTACCAAAGGGTGTTTGGTGTATAATTGCGTCATGTACATTTGAAACTATTATCTTTACTTTTACGTTAAACACACCCTTAAAAAAAACTGGGGAATAATTATTCGCCAGTGTTCGATAACATGTTGAAATATAAACCAAGTAAGTTGGAAATATTCTACTATGAAATAAGGTACTTGTGTAATTTAAAACCAGGTATATGTGCTATTGTCACGACTTTGGTTTATTGCGGTTTTAGGACTAATTACCCTTCGATAGGATATAACATAAATTCTACGTACTTGAGACCAGCTGATGTGTAGTGGTTTAGACAACGTTCCCATTTTTGCTATCTGGAAATATGTGAAATATCCTCTTTCTTACATTTTCAGTATCTCCATTACTACAGGTATTTTTCCCGATGCTCTGGGTAAAACCACTCAGCTATTAGAAGAAGGCGACCCAGAGTCAGCTGAAAATTACAGAGCCATAACAGGGCTTACTTCCTTCTCTGAACTTTTTGAAAAAGTGGTTACCAGCCGCATTGGGTCGTTTTTCTTAAGCGAGGGATTATTAACTTTCGCGCAACATGGGTTTTGAAAAACTTCTCTACTAGCACAGCTGCCTACGATCTCTTGGAATATATTTATAAAACAATAGATTCTAATTACTATACTATAGCTCTATTTTTCGATTTAATTCTAGCGTTTGACTGCGTCGACACTGCCATCTTACTCAGAAAGTTGCATGCTCTGCGAATACGTCGTAATATCTCTGACTGGCTGGAATCATTTCTCTTCAATCGCCAATAAAGAATAAAACTTCAGGGCCTCCTATTCAGAGAAACTAAATGTTAGATATGTCGTTCCCCGAGGAGGCGTAATCTCTTCATGGCTCTTTGCATTATTTATAAACGATTTGGAAAATTATTTGCAAAGCTAATATTATATGCAGATAATGCAACAGTAGTCATATCTGCTTCTACACTTAATCAACTACTACAATTCTGCTTAGGTTGTCTGTTTCGTGCCAAACAAATCACCTATACGCCGGTACCAAAATAATTGGCAGTTACTTATTTTTACCGGGGTGTGCAAGACGTAAGGGGAACGCCAATTCCAGAGGCGTGTCATTTTAAACAATAATAATTAAAAAAATATATGAATTTTTTGTTTATTATAATATATTTACATTTACTATAATAAATATAATATTGTAAATTAAACTGAAAAATATGAAAAAACGTAGTATACGCATCAGAACTCTTTCAATTTCGGCAATTTTTTTTTTTTTAATTCGGAAGTTCATTTCGAAAAAAAATGCATGCACTTTTCGACGAATGGCTAACTTTGTTTGCTGATCAATAAAATTCTTTTTCCGCCCTCTTGTTTTCTTCTGATCGGACACTTTAGTATTCCTATTGTCCTTGATAGTTCTATAAACAGTACGACAAGATGTCTTAGTCAATGTGGCACAAAGTTCTGCTGCATCAGTGAATGATATTCAATTGTGTGTACTTAGAATTCCCTCATACACATTTTTTACCATTGTACGCTCCCCAGGTTTTAAATGACGTCGTTTTGCAACTTGCTGGTTACTATCACTTGAAGAACTCTCCGGCATTATAATATTTGCTGTTTTGAATAACCACCAAAATAATAAAACTGAATTGCTATTATCCTTTTGATTGAAACTTGTCTACGACACTGCGAACGTTGGTTACAGGCGATAAGAAAGCGTGCGAGCGCCTTTAGACGGGTTTTTCCTATCTGCGTTGCCAAATTAAGTAAAACAGGTACCGTAGGGTGAAAAGAAAAGGCCCTTAATGACATGCCGATTTTGGTACATTTTATGAGAATTTAAATGGAATATTTTAAAACCTGGCAACATGTAACGATTTATTAATGCACAATCTTCACAAGCGGTTTTGAATGCTTTTATTTCAGTTAAAAGTGTGTGAATCGATGTTAATTATTTTCTCCGCACACCGTTAATGGTGATAAGAACAGTTTTGCCAATTATTTTGGGATATAGTTGTTAAAGTGATTGAAATAAGACTACGTTTTTGAGCATATGTGTGAACACAGTCGATCATTTATCTCAACTATGAAACCTTACAATAAAAAATCTCCCTTAAGCCCACTTGAGTCATACAGAGAAATCTTTCGAGAGCATAGGATTCTCACACTTCCTGGTATTCTGATTCTTAGTGCACTGATGTTGTTTAAAAAAACACTTTAACAAGTTTCAATATACTTCAGATATACATGACCGTAACACTAGAAACTCAAGTAAAATCTATATTTCAGGCTACAAAACATCATGATATCGGAAAAGCCCTTTCTGCTTTTGCAGCAGATTATTTAATGCACTTTCAGAATCCCTTAGAGTAATTTCTCAAGTCAAAAACTAAAGTGCTATCTTCTTGAAAGCAATTTTTATGACATACGTGAAACCACAACATTATCCTGTAAACGTCTTATGATGTATCGCTTTAGATCCTCCTATTGTTGAATTTAGTAAATAAATACAATAGATGCACTGTCAACCACTAAGAGATAGACTATAATTTACTGCATATGACCATCTCGAGAACCTTTGACATGGCCGGTATAGAATTGAAATAGGTCAATAATAATTGTTTGTCAATTTCTTTGTCGCCATCTTTATATTGGGGTCATACTGTTGCACATTTTAGTTTAGTAGGAACTACACAACTACTAAGCGTTCTATAAATCACATATTGTTTGTCATATTGCAGACCCAATGGACGCACCAATATTAAAGCCATACCCAAACTGGGATGCTCATCGGTCCTTCGAAAAGGCTTCTCCAGAAATTGTCTCGCCATTCCGAATTCGAGCCGATCAGTGTGGACGACTGTGGGTCCTGGATACTGGTTTAGAAGTAGGTTCAATTTAATGTTTTGTTAGGTAGGTAGGTAGTGTACGTTCACTTTTTTAGGGTCTCCTCGAAGATGCTCCTAAAGTGCACAAAAATACCACGGTAATGATTTATGATCTACATAACGATGAACTTCTAAGAACTTATGAAATTCCGATGGATCAAATTACAGGAGACTCATTTTTTGCTAACGTCGCTGTAGAAGATGAGGATTGTGAGGTAGGATTTAAAGCCACTATAGACATGGTTTCGGTGTAGATATATCAAACCTGTATAAACATATATGAACCCTTCCTATCTACATAAATTATCCCTTTTTAGAACACTTTTGCATATTTGGCCGACTTGGGAGGCCCAGGACTTGTAGTGTACTCTTGGAGGCAGAGCAGAAGTTGGAAAGTAAAACATAATTTCTTTCATATCAAACCAGAGGCTGGTGACATGACTGTAACCGGCATCAATTTCCAATGGACTGATGGTCTGTTTGGTTTAGCTTTAAAGCCGGAGAAAGATGGATATAGCACGTTGTTTTTCCATCCCATGACTAGTTTTGACGAGTTTTCTGTTAGCACAAGGGTAGGTAGAAAACAGTTGGATTCCCAATTAGTTGAACTTTAATTAATTTTAGATTCTTCGAGACGAATCTCTGGCCACTAATAAGAGCACCTACCACGAATACAAATACTTGGGCAGCAGAGGCCCAAAAAGTCAAAGCGGTGCCTCTTTCTTGGATAAGAAAACCAGCGTCCTCTTCTACGCTTTAGTCAACCTAAACGCCGTCGCTTGTTGGAGAACCACCAATCCCGCTTACACCATGGAATCCCAAGGAAGGATCTACATGAACAACATCACCATGGTATTCCCCAACGACGTCAAAGTTGACAACGAAGGGACCCTATGGGTTTTGTCAGACAGACTTCCTCAATTCATGTATACGTCTCTGGATTATAACGAAGTAAACTTTAGGATTATGTCGGCCAAAGTGAGCGACGCTATAAAGGGGACTGCATGTGCGTCCAAGTTGGTTAAAGATCCAGATATCATGAATAAAATCGCCACGAAGCTGGCCGGTGGTGGGGAGAGAAAACAAAAGTCGACTGGTAATTCCGTGACCTCGATGATGGTGCTCAGTTTTCTGGGTGGTTTGGTATCGATGTTGGTCAGGTAGTTTAAGCCATGCTTGAACGTGTCTGATTTAAAATTGAGATTGGTACTAGTCGCGCAAAATGAATTAAGTTGTGTCATAGATATTTATTTTCTCATACAGCCAATGTGAACCGAATTGCCACAGAATTTTGCCACGCACCTACTAAGGCTTTTTTTCTTTTAGAGGTTGTCAAGACTATTTAGCAGCTGTAAAGCGTTTAAGTTTAAAGTCGTTCCCCTTTGCAAAGTTTGTTAATTCCCCATTTTATTGTATTTGATTTACGGTTCAAACGCAGCAACTTTTTAAATACTTGATCTTTCCCCATGAGGTTTTAAAATGTGATGTAGAGTAGGAGACAATTATTATAAGTTAAAAAGAGTCTTACTTTCTACTATCTTTCTATACATGGTAAGTTCTGACTAGCGTGCATCAGAACTTTTGAGAGATCTATAAAAGATATTCTATTTTTGTAGATTCAGGTTTTAGTTATCTAAATACAACATGGTATTTTCAAAAAACAACAAACTTAAAATAAGTTCGTGTACAGAGTTGTCCCTTATACTTCCGTCAGACCCGGAGCTTTGCCGATGAGCCGTAGACGGCGAAAGGCGTTTAAGGATTGGGTTCATGCAAATATAACTGTCATTCGAGGTTACCAGATTCCCTCTAAACCTCCAGTACCTTTCAGCCACCCTGTCAATGTTATCGAACACAAACTGTAACAATAAAGAGGAAAATAATAACAACAAACAAGTTTGCAAAGCTTAAAGCTTGTCTGTAAACTTAAGTGTCCTTTACTATTTTATATAGTGTTTTTACAATATTTTATTTTAGAAATTAATATAACTGAATAAACCTTTGTATTTTTAGTTTCTGTCTCTAGTTCCGGTTTAAGTTTTAGTTCAAGTTATAACCCCCAAATGTATCAAACACTGAAATATTTGGAAAAAAAAAATTTGGAAATTTATTACTAACAAATCAAAAAAGAAAAAGAACAGAAGTAATATAAAATCAATGCCCCTTAATAAACAATATAACAACACAACAATAATACATCAAACGTAATAAAAATACAGAAAGTTGAAGATATGCTCGACAAGCCTAAATCTACAAAGTTTAAAAAAATATTTGTCCCAAAAGTCGTAATGCATGTAGATATACCGGGTGTTGCATCGTCGAGCGGGACATAGGAAATCCCATGTAATTTTAAATGGGGTCAATTATTGGCTTCCCTAATTATTTTAGAGAAAAATTCTATTTAGGTTTATTAAAGAGCACTAAAACCCACATTCAAAAGAATAACTTTAGATATTTTTGATGAGCCCGTTTACGGGTTATCGCCGATTTCTTTTTAACTATTTCTCCTTTTTATGGCCCCGTATTTGCGGGCACCAGTCAAGGTAAAAGATGACTGTCAAATAAAGTGGTCATTTTGAAATGTGTGCTTTATTGTTATAAAAACTCGTACATCGAAAATATTAAAGGTGTATTTATGAGTACAAATTAATCTGAATAAAACTAAAATAAAGTATCCAATTACAAGGTTAATTATGACATTTTACATGTTTCAATATTTTACTAATTAATAGGTAGGTACTATTAAATTGTTAGAACTTTAGGATTTAAGAACATGTTCAAATATTCCTCAAAATGACAACTTTATTTGACAGTCATCTTTTACCTTGACTGGTGCCCGCAAATACGGGGCCATAAAAAGGAGAAATAGTTAAAAAGAAATCGGCGATAACCCGTAAACGGGCTCATCAAAAATATCTAAAGTTATTCTTTTGAATGTGGGTTTTAGTGCTCTTTAATAAACCTAAATAGAATTTTTCTCTAAAATAATTAGGGAAGCCAATAATTGACCCCATTTAAAATTACATGGGATTTCCTATGTCCCGCTCGACGATGCAACACCCGGTATAGTTTTAAAAACAAACACTTCATTATTTATTTTCTCCAAAAGTTATAGCAGCTCTGTAGACATCTTTTTATTTAGGTGTGACAAAAATTTAGTACTTATGGTAGCTATTTATATATAATTAATTTCTTAGTTTTTTCAGTAATAATTAAGATATTCTGTAACGTCTTGTAAAGAACTTATTCTTAACCAAGATTGATAAAACTGTATTATTGTAAATAAAATAGAATAATAATATATTTTAGTACTTAATATAATGTATTTGTTAAAAGTGTCGTTGTAAATAAATATTGTTGTAGCTGTACTGAATTTGTTTAAATGTGTATGTTTACAGGGTGTTACCTAATGATAGGCCATAATTCCAAGAGAGCAATTCTGAATCAAATTCAAGTAAAGGAGTTCATATAAACATGTGTCCTAAAAAGTTTGGTTTTCAAAATACAGGGTGACAAAGTTTAAAGTTTTCGTAATCGTTTTCGAGAAAAAATTTTTTCGGCATGCAATGAAGTGGTAAAGTCGGCTTCCACTTAACTAGGCGCATAATATGATCTCAGAATCAGAGGTTTCAAAAATGCTTCAAAATATTAAAACCAATATGGTGGTATATGGACAGCTGATTTTCCATAAAATTGAATGTTAATAGGTTAACAATTAATTTGAAACTATTAGTCATAATAAAAATGACGAGTGACGGGTCTCGTTCCAAAATTAATTTCTCAGGGGTGCGTTCGTATTGTTGCACACGGTCGACATAATATTTTAAATTTAAAAAATTTAATAACTAAAATGATGGTAGAAAATTAAATAAACAATATACAGTAAAACCTCTGACTAGCGACCACCCTCGGGAATCAAATGTTGGTCGAGAAATAGGGGTGGTTGTTTAATAGAAATTCATTAATTCAAACTCATCATGGATAATAATGAAATTAATGTCACAAAGGTGCATTCGTATTGTTGCAAAAGGTTGCATGTAATATGAATTTTGAATATATCTTTTTAATAGATATAGTTTTTTTAATCATTGGTAATTTAGAGAAACAAAGTAAATAGAATGCTAGATAAATTAAACAAATTTTAGTTTATTTCAGCAGATAATATATTAAATATCAAAAAAATTCAAATTAAATTACACATTGGCTAAATTGTTGTTGTGTAATATCAGGCTAAAAAATGTTCCCAATTTAATAGGTTACTTCAAAAATTAACAAGAAAAAACTACTAAAACCGGCGAGTTATTAAATCCCCAATCTATTACACAGAAAGTCTTGGAAGTTCTTAAACTCCGTTTAAGACCTACACAGAGGATTGTCCATGAAAGTAGTAGAAGTATACCAATGAAGAAAAGGCAAAATAGAATTCCAAGTCTGGTCAAGATAAAATATAAGAAGTACCTAAACTAACTTTAAGGCCACCATGAACCAGTAATTTATGTGGGGCATTTTTCTAATTGAACTATTATTACAGAATTTAAAATAGAGGTTGAAAGAAAAAAAAATACATAATAAACACAGCTTCAAGACTCTTCGAATTCTGATTCGCCAAATTCATCTTCAGTAGTTCTTTCACTATCTTCTGCATTTGAAATAATAAGTGGTTCCACTTGAACATCCAATACTTTTTCTCTGTTCCACCAGGCCAGGATAATTTTTTCTGTATGTTCTAAAGCCTTTCTCCAGTAGTCCCCCGTAATGTGTGCTAAGGAATTTTTCCAAACTTCTTCTACCTTATCTGAACTTAGACCATTACCAACATTTTTTTCGTAGAACGATTTTGTGCCTGCCTAAATTAGCTCTATGGCATCAAATTGGCAATGGTACGGTGGTAACCGCAAAACCTCATGACCGTGTTCTCGCAAAATTTTATCAACGACGTATATTTTTTGTTTTTAATTAGTTTTCGCTTTTTTTGATTTTAATAAATCAGCTGATGGAATCTCATTTTCCTGAACTAACCAATGAAAGACGTCTTTTTTTTTGCAGAATGAATTTGGCTGTTTATTTATTACCCGAGAATGATAAGATGCATTGTCTGGTACAATTAGGGATGGTTCATCCAAATTTGGTATCAGCTTTTCTCTAGCCCACTTTCCAAAAAGCCCACAATTCATGTTATCGTGGTCGTCGGCGCTATTTGATTTAGAGGAAAAAATTAAACTCGCTTCCTTTATAAAACCAGTAGATGAGCCAGCATTTAATATAATGTAACGCTTTACCGAACCACAACCTCTTTTTTGTTTTACTGATTTCACTGAGTCGTCCTGCCATGATTTAGACCCACTTCCATTCGAAAATACCCAAGTTTCATCTAAAAAAATTACTTTTCTAAACTTTGATTGATAATTTTCAACATATTTTTTAAAAAATTTGACTCGTTCGCTTGCAATTCTTGGTTGGTCGCACAAATATCTTCTGTTGCAGTCCTTTCTATAACGAAATCCCAAGCTTTTTATTAGCGCTGACAATGACCTGATACCTATTTTTAAAATACCTCGTTCCTTCAAAACATCTTTCAAAACTGAAAGCGTTATATCAACTTGTGATGCATATAAGTTTCGTATAAGTATAAGATAAGAAGTAAAGTTTCACTCTTCGTTTTCCTTGACCTTCGTTGCGTTTTCTTCATTGGTATACTTCTACTACTTTCATGAACAATCCTCTGTATTGATCTTAAACTTAGTTTTAGTGCTTCCTAGACTTTCTCTTTAATAGTCTTGGGATTTAATAACTCGCCGGTTTCAGTAGCCTTCTCCTGTTCATTTTTAAAATAATCTATTAAATTGAGAACCATTTCTTACGCCTGGGGATGCAAAAAACCTGCAAACCGATTTATATTCGTCATTTTATGTCACAATATTTTTAATAAATGACACATTTGTCAAAACTAGGGAGCTTATTCACGACATTATGTAATACCGTAGTGTTCTTCAACACAAATTTATGGCGTTTATATTACGGATATCTTTATAATGCCGTTTTAACCTTGGTTTGAGCAAGACAACACTATTTAAGTTTCTTTATGATAAATTCATAATGCGCCTAGTTAAGGGGAAGTCGACTTTAGTACTATATCTCCGGCTTTTGAGTTACATCCGGTTTAACCGGAAATTTATATTTTTGGGAAGACAATAAAAAAGTAAGATAGGGACATGTAAGCCGTTTTGCTCTAAGACGTACAGTTAGAAAGCTAGAAGCTGTTAAAGTTAAAAAATCTCAGAAGCTATTAAGTTTAGACTTATAATGCACTTATTAAAAAATAATTGTTATTTTATGTAGCATCCAAAAATATTGTAAGATATATGGTGTTCCGTTTAAAAAAATATAACTTTGCTATGGATCTTTTTTTTTGGACATCCGGTATGTTTCAAAATACTTTTAAATTATACCCACAAACATCCTGCATTTACCCAAATAAAAAAAAAATTTTGAAATTCAGTCGTTTTCCAGTAAATGACCGCGTCGTATAGGGTGCGCCACCCTGTATAGTTCTTTTTTGAAATGTGGCAAATCGGCAATATTACACTTTTCTTATTCCCATTTATTTCATAGGGCAAGCCTCGTGCTTTGGACTATACTTTATACATATCAATTATTAATTTATCTTTATATTATTATTTTAAACAGGTCTTGTTGGTAACCTGTTTAAAGTTGCTAAAACTTGGCGAAATATTTTTTTTTTCGCGGTGTGAAAAAAATTCGCTATAACACAGACCTATTTATATAGATCTGTGGCTACAACTAGTTTTTAAACAATTTACATTAAAACGTACGTAACCCTATAAATATTAAAAACAATGACAACCGCGATATTATTAAGGACATAATTGAATATTAATTAATTCAATTTGGTATTAACATTATTTCATTGCAGTTCAGCACTCTATGAATATAGTATCAGATTGTCGACCAAAGGTCGAATATCATTGATGTGTCGTGCTCGTCGTTATTTTGTACATTCAGACGTAGTACCTACTTTTAAAGGTCCTGTAATAATTTTGACAAAACAATTATTACTGTTTGTTATTGTTTTATAACTACACGATATTTTGGTGATATTTTATCGAGACTCTGTAAGTAAACATTTAGATAATTATTTGATAATTTATTTTTGCAGTAAAGCTCTGTTAATTAAATGGCATAAAGCGAATATAATGTTAATTTTATTACAAGGCCTGTGTTCCAATTTATTTTTATCATTAATCGTAACGATCAGTGAGGACAAGTACTCCATGTGTCTTTCACTGGGTCATATTTGGTTCAGTTTATTTTGCCTTAAATTGTTTTAAAAATTACGTTAATTTAAAAAATATTATAATTGAAATAATTATATATAAGGGCACTTATACAGACAGAACTAACCTAAACTTTCCATTATGTCGTATAAGACTGGAAAATCCCAAACGTAAATATAAAGCCGGAAATAAATTATGTATTTACTGTTTCCTAGACTAATTAAATACTGTTCCTAACGACCTAAATGACGGCATTCATAATAATTAAAACTATGTTAAGATAATAATTATTGTTAATGCTTACTGCTCAGTTAAGTTTTTAAAATATAAATACATATTTTACCAATTAAGGTATTAAATGATCAAGTTTTTTCTTACTATTGTATGAAAGCAAGTTTGTTATTTGAAAAATATTAAGACTGCGACTTCGTATTTTACTTTTTATGAATTTAAATAGGTCTATAGGACTTTGAGAAATTTTAACCGTCTTTTGGTTGGTTTGGTTATTTTAGGCGATGGATATGAGTCAGTTTTTTAAATCTAGCTTGGGGATTAAATACCCAACACTCAGAGATCATCCACTTCACACAGGTATGTAAAAAGTAGGAAATGTATTATGTAAAGCCTGTCCAGAGATATAAGAAAGTTACACTTTGCCTTTGAACGGGATTATCCAAGGGTGGCCATAAACAAACAATGAATGAATTAATAAATGCAGGTAAATTATGGTCCGTACTTAAAAATGTCTTAAAGTAAACTGCAAATCCGGAAGACGTAATTGCATTATTAAAGTAATAGTTTGGTGATTTTAAACCGATTTTTATCTAATTCAAAATGAAAGGGTTAATCCCATAAAATAAATTATGTTCTAAAGACTGTATATAATAGCCACTCTAGTTAGTTTTAAGCTTAGTAATTATTCTTGCATCGTGTGTAATACAGCGTTTGTTTATTCGTGTGTGAAAAATATGTGCGAGCCCAATGTATCTCAGGAGATAACCCCGTTGAAAACCAGGAAACACTTTTCTGTGGAAACTAAGGAAGTTATAAACAATGTTTATTCAACTCTCATTGAACGTGCGGTCAGCAAGCAAGCAGCGTTAGAAGAAACGGCCACATTAACAAAAATTCCAACATCAACTGTATGGAAAATTGTGAATATTCTCATTTTAGCGAGGAAAAAAAGAACCGATACTGGCATTTTCTCGAAGGTAGATGGAAATGATCAAGATATAATACGGCGTAAAATTTACAAGTTATACGAGGAACAAAGCGTGCCTACATTAGATAATTTAATTAAGAGGCTTGAAAAAGATGAAACCGGCGTTAAATGTGGCAGAACAACGTTATGGAAGTGTATCCAACACATGGGTTTTAGATTTAAAAAAATTAACAAAAGACAAGTTTTAGTGGAATCCGGTAGAATTCGGGAATGGCGATCCGAATGTCTACAAAAAATTAAGATTTACAGAGATCAGTAAAGGCCGATTATTTACTTGGATGAAACCTGGTTCGACACATTTGATACCCCGGAATAGGGTTGGGTTAACTCAAGCGGCAAGTGTAAAACAAGCGCGCCATCAAAAAGAGGTAAACGAATTACGATTTTGCATGCTGAATCTAAAGACGGATGGATTCCAAATGGACTTTCTCTGCCTGCAAAAAACATTAAAGATTCTTCTCTGGATTATCATTAGGACATCACTGCTGATTTATCTGAGGATTGGTTTAAAAACAAGCTAATTCCAAATATACCTCCGAATAGCGTAATTGTAATGAACAATGCAAGCTATCATAGTAGCCAGTTGACCAAGATTCCCTCCTCAAATGACACAAAATATTATTTAATGTCTTACTTATTTTTATTACAAACCATGATTGAATTCTAAGCAAAATACGGCAGCTGCCCTGGGTCTTTTCTAATAGGGATCAGTTAGTCATTTTCTTATATCTCTGAACGGACTTGACCTTATTTTCTGTAGCAATTATAATTATATACTAAGTTGAGCATAGACTTCAGCATGGAATAATGTGCCCAAAGCCTTAAAGGAGAGAAAAGAAACCCTGTAATAAATTATACATAAAAGTCTTGATGAAGAGATTCAAGAAATATCCAAATCAATATACTACATATATAAAACTAACTATATACAAAATAGGTATCAGAAAATGGAGGAGTTATATGCAGGGCTAGCCTTTATAAGGTTTGTTAATATTTCAGGTGAAAAATGGCTAGAGGGAAAAAATATTGATGATGGGGCTGAGGGGTTTTGGAGAATTCATGACAGTTTGTATGATTTAAATAATTTTATTGACACTCACCCCGGTGGTCGAGACTGGATTCAGTTGACAAAGGTAAGGAAGCATGGACATAAAATTTAAGAAATTGACACATATATTTTCAGGGAACTGATATCACTGAAGCTTTTGAATCTCATCACCTCAGCAGCAAGCCAAACGAACTATTACCGAAACTTTTTGTAAAAAAGGCATCCTCACCAAGAAATTTCCCATTCACCTTTCACGAAAAAGGTTTTTATAAAACTTTGAAAAGAAAAATCGTCAAGGAGCTACAAACATTGCCTAAAAAATCGGTTACTAGAAGCAAACTTTTGACGGATGCAATTTTTGCTTCATACATAATATTTTTTCTATTAGCAGTTTATTTGAAAAGTTTTGCCATTGGCGTAGTGTCTGGGTTGAGCCTGGGACTGTTGGCAGTGGCGGCGCATAACTTTTTTCATCAGAGGGACAATTTTAGAAGGTTTTATTTTGATTTTACAATGATGAGCTCAAGGTTTGTACTATAGTTTTGAATAGCACCCAATAAAATCTGTTTATGTGCGTTTTTTAGAGAATGGAGAATAAGTCATGTTCTAAGTCATCACATGTATACAAACACCATAAGTGATATGGAGATATCATCTGTGGAACCATTTTTTCAGTACCTTCCAGGCAAGAAGAGCCACTTAACCAGATATGGTTCTTGGGTGTATGGTCCTGTAGTTTATGCGTTTTTATTTGTTGTACAGTATGTGAAAACGTAAGGAAAATTTACCATTGTTTAACAATACTGAATTAATTTAATTTTAATGCATTATCATAATAATATATTGACCGACGCATGAGTCTATAGCTACGAAAGGAATTTAAGGAATGTGGTCCAAAACACAACATTATTGCCGTAATACTGTGTTTCAATTTTTATAAAATTTTAATTTGTATGTAATTCAGATATATTACATAAAATAATTAGACGTATGCATATCTCTGTATAATGTATACACCCCGTAATATACAGGTATATTAAGTAAACTTACCTTAGTACAAAGTTGCTTAGTTTGGGCGCTAGACGGCGCTGAAGTGACAATTTTTAAATCGTTTTTCTGGATTAATTCAAAAACTGCTCATACTATTTTGCGGAAATTTGGTACGTTGGCATAGCTTTATGGGGCAAAAAACCCCATGCCACAATTCTGATTAATATCAGTCCAGGGGCGTAGAAGCTGGGTTTTTTACTAATTGCTTGTTTCAGATTTCTATGCCAATGGAACAAGAGGGGTTTGGGCACAAAATTCAGATGAACCAACTCATTTGCTACGAAAAAGGTACTCTTGATAGGACTCGATTCCTCTGACGGTTTTCGAGAAATTGCATTTTATTACTTAATACGTATTAGTTTTTACAAAAAAAAGAAAAACATAACTAACCTCTTTGCAGAACTTGTTCATCGCCCTTAAGGATATTTATTGCATCTTGAATACGTTGCCATACTTATTCTGCGTTATCTGGAGTTGTCCTGTAAACTACTGTCTTAAGATGCCCCCATAAGAAATAATCCAGTGGATTTAAGTCCGAAGATCGTGGTGGCCAATTTACAGACACATTACCTCTACCAATACATTTATTTGAATACTGCTGATTCAAGAAGTTTCTAACATTTAATGCAAAATGTGGTGGAGCTCCATCGTGCATAAAGTTCCAAAGTTGTAAAGATAAATCTTCTAGCAAATCTGGCAGCGTATTTTGTAGATGTTGCAAATAAATTTCCCCGGTTAATCTTTGTGGAATAATGACAGGACCAACAATGTGATTACCAATTATTCCAGCCCACGCGTTAATTCTAAACTCATTTTGAAAATGTTTTACCTTGATAGCATGTGAATTTTCATTCGCATAAACATGTTCATTATGAAAATTTGTTATCTCTCTTCTTGTGAAACATGCTTCATCGGTAAACAAAATATTGTTGGCAAAGTTGGGATACTCTTCTCTCTGCCTATGAACAAGCCGACTAAAAACCAGGCTCATTTCAGGATCATTAGGTAAAAGATCTTGAACTGGCATCTTATGGTATGGATATAGCAACTGTTCTTGAAGTACTTCATGAATAATATCTTTGAACACTCCTATTTCCCTACCTAGCCTCCTGGTGCTTATTTCTGGATCTTCTGCGTTCACATTCTAAAATCTCTTCCTCGACTTCAGGAACCCTTACAAAACGCTGTCTTCCATTATCAATGGCTTTAGGGGTAAATTGGCCGTTTTTCCGCAGGCGTCTTTCAACAGCAGCAAACGTCGGCTGGCTTGGTATACGACGATTTGGAAACATTTCGGAGTAGACTCTGACACATTCTCAACCATTTCCTTGGCAATACCCAAATATCAATATCATATCGGTATATTTTGCATTAGTGTATTGCACCGCCATGATAATTACCTTTTCTAATAACTAATGCAAGCAGATAAAATGATTGAACGTTAGCAACAATATTAAATGCTACAAATTTGACATTAATCTTATGTTGTCAGATGAAACTAATAATAACCAACAATAACAATCGTTTGTGAGGTGTAAGGTCGTGTTGTACACACCTGAAAAATACCGTGCGAACAAAAAGCAGATGATAAGAAAACTGTTCAAGAGGTTGTTTGTAGTAAATAAGTTGGTTTAATCTAAATTTTAAACTTGTAAAACTTGGCGTAGAAATCAAAAACAGAAAAATTTTATAAAACCCAAGTATCTACTACGTGGTAAAAACTACTACGCATTAAGTAATAAAATGCAAATTTCTCGAAAACCGTCAGAGGAATCGAGTCTTATCAAGAGTACCTTTTTTGTAGCAAATGAGTTGGTTCATCTGAATTTTGTGCCCAACCCCCTCTTGTTCCATTGGCATAGAAATAGCAATTAGTAAAAAACCCAGGCTCTACGCCCATGGACTGATATTAATCAGAATTGTGGCATGGGTTCTTTTGCCCCATAAAGCTATGCCTACGTACCAAATTTCGGCAAAATAGTATGAGCAGTTTTTGAATTAATCCAGAATATCGATTTAGAAATTGTCACTTCAGCGCCGTCTAGCGCCCAAACTAAGCAGCTTCGTACTAAGGTAAGTTTACTTAAATCTGCTAATTTTTATCTGAAGAATATGTGGTAGGTTTCTGTAAAGACCTTTTACAGACACCCTGTATATCCCGTTTATTTTTCCCCTTACATTGCAAATTACAATCGTTAAAGCGGCGAAGATAATATTTAAGAAATATGAATTAATCATTTATTTTGGTAAATTTGGCAACCCATGTCCAAGAGAGCGCGAATTCCTGGGCCAGAAATTAATACCTGTGCCTTGATACTGGTTATGTCTCTTTCTATCGTATATAATATTGAGCTTGTAGAAAGGTGCTTGTTATCATGACATCTTCAGAAATTTTACAGGCATTGGCGGAGTTTAGAATTATATTATATTATAGTCATAACTGACTTTATAAGTTTTTTACCCCCCCCCCCCCCCCCTGTCCTCTCAGCCGTCGTAGCTAAAGACTTCTAAGGCGGATTATAGTCTAGTTAAGAAAGTATAGTATGGTTTTTTTTATAGGCTAGCACAGAGCTTTCTCAAAGAAAGTGCTAGTTTTCCGTGGCCAGCACTGCTACCATTTACCATACCGATATTATCCTGGATAGTGACGAACCAGTCAGCTGGATTTTGTATTTTGATGTTTATCTGGATTATTACCATTGCAAGTTTGCATTTTGGCATTGTCGGAGTAAATGCTGCACATCATCATCCAGATATTTTTCATGATGGCGACGCCACGCGGTAAGAGCGTTGGGTACGGTACTTCAATATTTTACATGGAGTGTTGCAGTGACATCCTGAATTCAGTTTAACCCCGTTCATTCCTAGCGAAAAATAAATGTAACTGAATAATTTTGTTACAAAATATAATAGTTTTACTTGGTGAAAACTAAAATTAACTAATAATTAATGTTAGTTTAAACTAACGAGTGATTTTTAATTATTTTGCTCAAGGGAGGCCATGCATTTTAAAAGCATCATGGCCGTACTGCGTAGATAAGATGACATGATTGTTTTATGACATTTACGTCTTATTTGAATTTGTGTATTTGTAAAGTGTAAAAATTGGAGAAATTTTGTAATTTTTGCAGTTATTTGAAGGTAGGTTACTATTGCTTTAACTAATATTTCTCCGGGGAGTCGTCTTTTGACTATTATAAAGTGCTATTTGCAGGATATAATTTAATTTTTTATTTTTTTTTTATTTTTCAGCGTATCAAGTTTTGGTGAAGCTTTGTTGCCGGATTGAAAGTTCTACAGTAAAAATGTTTAGTGAAGCACAAAAAATTTTTATTGTTGAAAGTTTTTTTAGAAATGGAAACAAAATAGGCGGTGTGTGGAATTACTCTATGCATGACTGCTTTGATGAATTTCAAACCGAGTTTCCTGATGTTGCGGTGACCTTTCATAATTTTCGTACTGGGTCACAATACCTAATTGATAAATTTCGTCAGACAGGTTCTGTTCAACATGAAAAAGGGGCTGGAAGACCAACGAAACGATCGAATGAGGTTATTGAAGAAGCGCGACAAATATGGAAAATAATCCTTCAACTTCTATTAGGCATTTATCTCAACAAATTCAGCAAACGGATTTATGCTACAGTACATGTCAAACACTTTTGAAAAAGGATCTGCATCTATACCCTTATCGTGTTACGGCTATTCATGAACTCCTTCCCAATGACGTTCCCCAAAGACTTAATTTTTGTGAATGGTTTTTAAACAATTTTCAAGAAGAAAATAGTGGTGCTTTTGAAAAAACATTTTTTTCCGATGAGGCTTATTTTTATTTATCAGGCTATGTTAATTCACAAAATATGCGAATGTGGAATACGCAAAATCCGCATGTTTTTGTAGAAAGACCTCTTCATCCTCAAAAAGTTGGTGTGTGGGCAGCAATTAGTTCTAGAAGAATAGTAGGCCCAATTTACTTTCATGGCACAATTACAGCTGAGAGATATCGGATCGAAATTCTGACAACATTTATTAATGAGCTTCACGATGATGAATTGCGGGAAGGTTACTTCCAACAAGATGGCGCTACACCTCATGTAACCAGAGAAAATTTAAATTTTTTAAGTGAATTTTTTGAAAACAGAGTTATAAGCCGAAATACGCAACAAATATGGCCACCTCGTTCCTGCGATTTAACACCCTGCGATTTCTTCTTGTGGCCTTTTATAAAAAACTCCATTTATCGAATTGAGGATATAAATGATCTTAAACGAAGGATTTCAGAAAAAATTGCCGAAATTAATAATTCTCCAAACGTATTGGTTAATGTGTCTCTGAGGGTAAGAAGAAACATCAGAAGGTGTCTAGAAGTAGGAGGCGGCCATATAAAGTAGGCTTTTAAAGTAAGATAGCTCAGGATTTTATATTACATACCGTCAAAAAACATTATTTTAGGTTTTCAACGTGACAACGCTGCTTTCTTGCAAATTCGCCCTATGATTTAATCTACGCGCTACTGCTACACTATGTATACTGGGTCACAGCCGCCCTTGAGCAAAATAATTAATAATCACTCGTTACTTCTAAGTGCGAAAACCACACATTGTCACTAAAAAATCAGAAAAACTATTGCGAAATAACTTCAGGTTAGTTCTTTATTCTATACACGGTGTCCAGTAAGTATATGGCATACTAAGGCATAATAATAAGTTTTTCCAATATTTATGGTGTAATAACTATGTTAATGTGCTATTGTTTAATAAACTTATATTCATCAATTCCCTGAAGACGTGCTTGTTAGGGTCAAATCTTATTTATTTAAGTGTTTAAAAACATTTTTTATAAAAAGGTGCTGGAATAAACGCTACTTTCTTGATGTTGGATATAATAAAATTCTGAACAAGATTAATTTTATGATAATATTAATTAACTAATTATTTAGTTAAAACATTTCCAAAAATATTTTTAAACCGTTTGCTTCCAATATATTATGTTTTCATTTCAATTTTATATTTTTTTAATGGAATAGTTTTTTTGATATTTGTTGGTAAATAATCATTTAAATAAAAACATAAATATTTTAAGGATTTTTGTCCTACGAACTTATTTATTTTAGGTTTTATGAATATTTCATTTTTATAACTTGTGTTATGGTTATGGTCTTTAAACTGTGTAAGGTTTTTATTTTTAAATATATGTTAAACTATTATAAATGCAAATTTGTTTAACAGTCATCGTTTTTGTTATCTGAACATAATTCTTTTAAAGGATAATCAGTTAAATTTTCAGTAATCTTGTTTGGAATACTTCTATTTTTTTAACTATAGTTCTATTTATTCCTCCCCAATCTAAAATTTCGTAATTGAAATGAGTTTTAGCCAATGCAAGATATAATATTTTCAGATGTTTTATATTCAAAGTTTTTTTCTATGTTTTCAAAAATCGGTAGTAAGCTTCTTAGTTTTTTAATGAAACATTCTACTTGAGAATTCCAATAATTAAATTAACTGTCAAGAATTATTCCTAAATATTTTACATGATTAACTTTTTAGGGTTTAAAGCAAAGTGAAGCTAATTTGTTTTATTGTTATCAAATTCTTATCAAATCAGTTTTTTAAAATTTTAAAATCTTCTTTATTTTTCTTATTTCAATTGTCCCAATTTGTATTGCTATGAAAAAATAACAGTATCATCTGCAAAATTATGAATTGTCCCATCGTAATTTAATATTAATGAATTATTTAGTATAAATTACGATGGGACAATTCATAATTTTGCAGATGATACTGTTATTTTTTCATTAATATTAATATTAATGAATAATGGTCATAAAATTGTTCCTCGAGGAACCCCATATTTAAAACTTTTGGGTAGGTTGCTTCTTTATCTATTTTAACATAAGTTGGTCTATCTCTAAGATAGTTTTTAATTAATTCTTGCTTTCCTCCAGACCCAATATTTTTATTTTATTTTAATATTAAATTTTGGCTGACGACTGTATCCAAAGGTTTTGCTAGATTCAGAAAAATACAAATACAAGGGGTTTTATCTAATGCATTACTTATATATTTGTTCTGTTAG
Source organism: Polydrusus tereticollis (assembly GCA_963920685.1). NCBI lineage: Eukaryota > Metazoa > Arthropoda > Insecta > Coleoptera > Curculionidae > Polydrusus > Polydrusus tereticollis. Next base: position 13,613,111 of record OY987333.1, read on the forward strand.
ATAGCAAATATTTATATTATTTAGCAATAAAATGTATTTTTTCTAAATAATTTTTAATTCTTATTTTTAAAATTTTTTATAAATATATTACTAATTAATAAATAATAAAATTACGTGACATTCATTGGTAAATAGCAGTATTAACTAAAATATGTTTAGCTAAACCTAGTTAAAAGTAAAATTCAGGTTATAGTTAGTTAAATTCTAGTTTCCACTAGGTAAAGTTTGTTGTAACATATGACGTATTTAGTCAAATATATTTTTCATTAGGTAAAAGGCGTTTGAACTGAATTCGGGCTTTAACTGCAACATACGCTGTACAAAAAATTGAAAAATATTGTACTTTAAAAACTCACTCTATTAAATTTTTGTTATAATATAACCTAAAATATTTCCAGACCACAAACCGACATGGATTGGGGCATCTTTGAACTAGACTCCGTAATGGACAGAAAGGACATTAACGGATCCCATTTTTTAGTACTCACGAACTTTGGCGACCACGCCCTTCACCATCTGTTCCCGACAATCGATCACGGATTACTGGAATATCTTTATCCGATATTCCTGGATACTTGCAAGGAATTCGGGGTTGACTGGAAATTGGGCTCGCAATTGGGTTTGATAAAGGGACAGTACCAACAGTTGGCCAAAGTGATACCAAATCGGATTGTGTCGAAACGGGTGACGAAGTGCTGAGTAGATGTAGATGGGACAGACTGGGCAGTTTTGCACGATAATTAAAAAAAAACGAGTAATAATGTTGCGGTGGATTTATACTACAGTAAAATTGTCCAGTTGAAAAAATGCGATTTCTTTACCACAATATTGAGGGGCATGAGACAAAAAAGTTTATACATTTTTGGTTATTGCAGCAAAACCATATAGTGATATTTCGCACGGTAGAAGAGTTATTTCTCGGGCCAGAGAAACGAATGTGGTAATGCGACACTAGCTAAAAATATGCAAATACGTTCCTTTGATACAACGCCGAGTCACGGCCGGATTACTATTTTATCTCAATATTTGTGCTAATTTCTTATGTGTTCCTCTATCTTTCTAAACTCCTGTTTACACGAGAGTTTAAAATGTGGCAAATAGAAGACATTTTCAAATATAAAAAGTGATTTATTAAATCTGGCAGTATAAAAACTTACCAGCCTTATATACTGTGGCCTATACAGTGACAATGTACGGCAGATAAGAATAAACTCTGTTCCATTCATTTTGGTCCTCTGTAAATTTAAAAGTTATTTAAAGTTCTAGAACTATTGAATTTACATAATACAGAAAAGCGACTCCCAAGAAGATACACAGATTTTCTTTAGATTCAGCGTCCTCTACCGTGCGAAATATCAACTACTAGTACAAAAGGAGATAAATCGATATAAAACACGCCAACAAACGCCATTTTAGTTTTTCTCTCGTCTCACACTTTGATTAGAATAAAACGTTTCCATAAACTTTTTCAAGGGGAAATTACATGTAGCGTAAAAGAGAACTTGCACATTTTCGTATTACATAAATATGCCCAATTACATTAGAAAAATACGATATGCAAAATATGACGCCTCAAATATTATTAATTAATTTATCATTAGTTATTAAAGTTTCACGCGCCGGCAAATAATTTCAGACAAGTTTAAAGCGCGGGAAGCACCGTACGTCACGTGCCACTAAATCGGAATTGACGATTAAACGAATAACGATAATTTGCTAGTTTAAAAAACCCTAAAAATCAGTTATCTTGCTTAGGGTTCTGCAATGGAGAAACCTATGAAAATATGAGCATCATTTTTTACAGGGTAAGTTTTTTAAAGTGTTACAAGGCGATGGCGTTCAAAGAAATGCGGACCAATAACTCGATCTATCTCCAATTATACCACACAAGACATTAACTGACCAAGGATGTTGATTTGTAGATGCATTTTAGTGTTATTCTCCAATTTTAATGTTTATGCAAGTTCCCTATTGGCTCTCTCTGTGACATTTTTAGACCTGTTCTTGTTTTGAGTATTTTTATGTTTTTGTTGGTTATTTTATAAGATTAAAAGTTTCATAAAACGTCTGTTTGTTTGGGTTTTTATTGAAATTAAAAACGTACCATTAGTAAATTACTATTAAAGCTATTTATTTGATAACAAGTTATGAACAATGGACAAAAAAATACAGAAAAAAAACATTTTATTTAAGTATATCTACATTTTTAGTAGAAGAAATAAAATACAAGACACTTTGGAACAAAAGCCCAGCAACTTGCTAGTTATTCAGTTTTATGGTTTTAGTGTCTATTAACGAGCATATTATAATTCTGTTCCAAAGTATCCATGAAAAAATGAAAAACTAAATAATAGAACGATATAACTTGTTTATTGGTGCCTTATATCATACAACATATCATATCCACACATACAATAAGTTAAAATAACCTGGACTTTTTACAAAATACATTGTTGGATTTTTCATTTTGTTTCTGAGAAATCCGGAGATCGAAGGCTGTCTTGATGGATATACGTGTCTCTTTATGACCTTTATTCTCCGTATTCTCGTACAAAAACACTTTTTTTAATAAAACAACGGAATCATACTTCTAATTGAAAAAAAAATTAAAATAAATAAATAAAAAATAAAAGTAAGTCATAATTAATAAAAAAAATTAATTACACTTGCGGTCAGAATGGAAACACCGCGTCTAGAGTTCGTTTGTTTTTTTTAATCTAACACAGCGCGCAATGTTTAATAGTCGGCTTCAGGTGCGAGGTCGAACCTTGGGGGGAAAAGACCTCCATCAAATTGTGGGCGCTGTCGTGGCTAAAATAGAGAAAACATCATCAGTCAAATGCGGTAAGTGACATATGGGACTAAAAGTGACATTTAAAGGGCAGCTGCCAGTAACATCTTATAGTTTCAGCACCTATAAGAAGTATTTTATCATTTCTAGGGTTCTTAAAACAAGCAGATGAGCCACATAGTTGTAGTCCTTGAAAAAACAATAATAAGACTTCATCTACAAAGTTGCAAAACACACTGGGAAGATTCAAGACAGTACAGTTAAAGTGAGGGCTACCAATACAGAACAAAAGGGTAACAAGCCACTTACAAGCTGTCAAAGAAGTTATTCCAATATCATTGCTGGTAAGCGAGATTTGTTTGCTTGTTGTGGCTTAAATAAAAAAAATTGTTAGTTTCATGGCATATTAAGGATATTTTGTACTGGTAAGTAGATAATTGTACTGGTAAGTAAATTATTGTACTGGTAAGTAAATAATGCAAGCGTCAGTGTAAAACCCAGTCAACTATTTTATGGATGATTCGGTTGTATTTTGAAACAGGCGTTTGAGTTATGTGGCATATTATGTTTCAGGGTTATGAAGGTGAATTTTAAATAATATTTAACTTACCGCTGGGCTTTGTCCTCTGGCGCTGGAACCGGCACGTCCCTTCGCGCGGAATTTAGCAATGGCTTGTTCAGCTAAGTCGGCGCGTTCTTCCGCTTCTTCGAGTTCTTGTTGTGCCTTGCGGAATTTGGCCAAGTTGAGTGCGGCGATTTCTTCTGCTTCCTCGATCTGCCTCTTGTATGTCTTGATCTTCTGTTGGAGTTTATCTACCAAGTCTTGCATGCGTTCGTGGTTCTTCCTGTCTTCTTCAGCCTGGAAGCTCAATTCCTTAATGCGACGCTCGGATTTTCTGAGGTTCTTTTGAGCATCAGCGTGTCTTCTTTGTTCACCGTCAAGTTCATTTTCGAGTTCCCTCACTCTTTGTTCGAGCTTGGCAATAGCCTTCTTTCCTCCTTTGAGAGCGTTGGCTTCGGCTTCATCAAGACGTACCTGCAAGTCCTTGATTTGTGTTTCAAGGGCCTTGCGCAGTTTCTCTTGAGTTTGAGCGTGGTCTTGTTCGGCACGGAGTTCGTCGGCAAGACGAGCAGCGTCAACCATAGCCTTCTTGGCCTTTTCTTCGGAGTTCTTGGCCTCGTTCAAGAGTTCATCAAGATCGGAATGCAAGGTCTGGAGTTCAGTTTCCAATTTCCTCTTGGCAGCGGACATGGAAGCGTTTTGGGCTGAGAGATCGTTCAATTGTTCATGAGCATCTCCCAATTCTTGTTCGGCTTGACGACGGGCACGGTCGGCTTGTTCCAAGAGAGTGCGGGATTCTTCAAGTTCGTTCTGGAGAGCGTTAGCGCGACGTTCAGAGATACCCAATTGTTCGCGGGCTTCGTCACGAGCGCGTTGTTCTTCTTCGAGAGCTTGCTGGGTATCCTTGAGTTGTTGTTGGTAGCGTTTGATGGTCTTTTGGGCCTCGGCGTTAGCCTGCAATAAAAATGGCATATAAGTAAAATAATAGTGGTAAAATATTAAGAAATAGAGTTTATGCGTATGATAAGCTTAAAAAAAAATACCTTGTTAGCGTGGTCCAAAGCGATTTCGAGTTCGTTAATGTCAGCTTCCAACTTCTTCTTCATGCGAAGGGCCTCAGCCTTACCCTTGGCTTCGGCTTCGAGGGAGGCTTGCATGGAGTCGAGGGCACGTTGGTGGTTCTTCCTGGTATTTTCGAATTCCTCTTCTTTTTCTTGGATACGTCTGTCGATTTCTTGGCGGACTTGAGAGAGTTCCAATTGGCTTCTGAGAACTTTGTTTTCTTCTTGTTCTAAAGCGGCTTCAGCTTCTTCGAGAGCGGCTTGAAGTTCATCCTTTTCGGCTTCCAAGCGCTTCCTTGCCTTTTCGATTTCATGAATGTTGCGGCCACCTTCACCGATTTGGTCGAGGAGGTCCTTGACTTCGTCAGCGAGGTTCTTGTTTTCACGACGGACGGCTTCCAATTGTTCTTGTCCTTCTTCGTAAGCTCCTCTAAGTCTGAAGAGTTCAGTGGAGTAGTTACGGCATTCCTTTTGGCTGGCATCAAGTTCAGCGGCCAAGTCATCAACCTTCAGTTTCCATTCACCAATGATTTTGTCGAAGGCTTTTTGTTTCTTTTCGGCGGCGTTAGCAATAGCTGTAGCACGGTCTACTTCGAGTTGTAGGTCTTCGACTTCAGTGGCAAGACGTTGCTTGGTCTTCTCGAGGGCTACAACCTTCTGGTTGAGAGATTCGATGGTCTCCTCAGCTTCAGCAAGACGGGCCTGGAGCTTCCTCTTAGCTTCTTCGAGTTCCTCGGAGCGGGCAACACCTTCAGATTCGTATTTCTGGCGCCAAAGTTGAGCTTCAGCGTTGGCCTTGCTAAGTTGACGTTGGATATCAGCTTTAGCTTCGGCTTCTTCTTCAACCTGTTCGCGGATGTTGTCCAAGTCGTGTTCCAAGTTGCGGAATTTGCCCAGAAGGGTGGCACGTTCGCGGCTTTCCTCGTCGGCTAACCTCTTGGTGTCCTCCAATTGGGTGGTGAGGGAAACCTTGATCTTACTGAGTTGAGAAACTTGGGATTCGGCTTCTTCCAATTGTCTGAGGAGGTCAGAGTTTTCAATGGAGAGCTTCTTCTTGGCGGCGTCGAAGTCGTTGAGGGTGCGGTTGGTCTCGTCAAGTTTGCCTTGAACGTCATTAAGCTGTTGACCCAATTGTTTGGATACCTTCTCAATGGCGGCCTAAAAAGTTAAAACGTTGTATCACTACTGTTTATCTTTATTACAGATAACGGCACGAATAACATTAAGCAAAAGGCCTTATACAAGTGGTTATCAAAATAGTTATTAGCTTGAAGCACTGTCAGCGTATTATGGACTCGACACAAGAACACATCAACAAAGGAGGAATGAGAAACACAAGAAGCCTCTAGAGCGTTTCATCGGTGTTATGCGTCGCCAATAAAACCTAAAAGGTCAATTATATTATTTGACTAAAGCGGCTGTCTCTTTGGTACCTTTTCGTTAGCCAAGTGGTCGACTGAAGCACGAAGGTCATTAAGTTCACCAAAGTATTGAGCCTTTTCTTTTTCAGCCCTAGAGGACAAGACAGAGAAAAACACATTTAACTAAATACAGTTATTTTGTATGAAGCACCTGTACAGGTTATTTCTCGGCTTTAAATACTTAAATATGATGGTAAAATGATTTCATTATATTTCAGCATTTTAAGATAAACCGTACAATCTAACAATGGGGTAGATGACAAAAATACACAGTCATTAGGTTCAGTGCAGGTAACAGGAGATACAGAGACAGAATCAACTGGGCTTTTTGGTTTTAGTACCTTCTCACGTCCCACCGCGTCTACAGCCCCACGAGTTTGTTGCAGTTCTTGGTAAATACTGGCACGGTCTCTTTCAGCCCTAAATTATTCGTGAAGAAGAAGGTATTTATGATATCAATTACTAGCCTAATTTGTAACTTTTATCAGACCGAACCGAGAATAATTGAGCCAGCTCTAAAGCCAAACCCAAAATTCGATCCAAGGCAACTATAATAGAAAGTGAAAAGAACTTACTTAGCCTTGAGTTTGTTAAGTTGGTCGATTTGTTCACCCATTTCAGAGACGGCATCATTGTGCTTCTTGCGCAAGTTAGCCAAGGTGCCTTCGTGTTGGATGTTAGCTTCTTCCAAGTCGCGACGGAGTTTGGCGAGTTCAGCTTCCCTCTTCTTGTTGAGTTCAATCTGAGCGGAAGTGGCACCACCGGCTTCTTCGAGACGTTCGCCGAGCTCTTCGAGTTCACGAGCGAGATCGGCACGTTGTTTTTCAGCTTTAGCGCGAGCTTGCCGTTCTGCTTCGACTTCCTCTTCGAGTTCTTCAATACGGGCCTGGAGTTCCTTGATCTGTTTCTGGGTCTTGCCTACTACGGATTGTTCGTCTTCGAGTTTAGCGGTCAGAGATGAGATTTCCTTGTCTTTGCGTTGGATGGTCTGTTCTAGTTCCTTTTTGTTTCTTTCCAAGTCAGCTACGGCCTCCTGGGTGAGTTTCAAGTCACCCTCAACCTTCCTCTTGGACTTCTCAACATCACCGCGAAGTTTCTTTTCGCGTTCGAGAGAGTCCTCGAGTTCGTCCAGGGTTTGTTCCAATTTAGCCTTGACTTTGTTCAAGTGGTTGACCTTGTCTTCGGCGGCTTGGAGTTCCTCGGATACCTTCTGGTTGTTGTCTCCGGAGAGTTTCTTTTCCTTGTTGAGCTTGTTGATGAGCTCGTCCTGGTGGGCAATCTCGTCGTTCAAGTTCCTGATCTGGTGGTCTTTGGTGGCCTTGTCTTGTTCGGATTTCTGGAGGTTGAGTTCCAAGTCTTCGATGTCCTTCTTGAAACCGGAGATTTCTTGTTCCAGTTTTTTCTTTTGCTGCATAAGTTGGTTGCGGGCATCTTCTTCTTGGCTCAAACGATCTTGAGTTTCCTGTAAATCGATGAGTTGTTTTAATAAGAAATAATTTTGATTCAAATAAGATAAGGGCCGGCAATAACTAAGAGTAGATATATTTACCTAAATATCCAGGTCACAGTGTGTAGTACAACCATATACTTCTTCTTAATTAAATGCAATTTTATTGGCAAGGGCCCAATAAAATGTTTTCAGGTAGTTTTAATGATTTCTAATCACCTACACTCGATTTTGACAAAGTGCCAACAATTATTAAAAAATAATAACGCAAAAACCAGATTTAACTAATGAAAGGCGTTATTGACGTTCTACGTAAAATTAACTTTAAAAAATATTTTCTGAATTATACTAATCTCAAAAGAAAAGTCTAATTCTGATGTAACTGATCTTGGTGAAGACACGGTGCTGAAATATTGGATATTGCATCTCGACTTTTTTTATAATGAAAATAAATTCGTAATTTCATAAAGTAAGTTGTTTACAACATTACTTTTTATTTCGATCTTTCAAAATAAACAATAAGAGCGTTCAGATCCAACTGTACAAACATTTTTGCAAAAGTCTAAATATAAAAATACGCGCGTCTGGATATTTTTGTTTATGTTCGTGCATATTTTTACCTCAATTTCACTCATGTACGATTTTTTTCATGTAAATTGTGGTTAAATATGAATTTTTTGTAATCTTGGACGCTACGTGCTGAATTATAAGCAGAAAAATGCAATAGTACTAATTAAAGGAAAGTTGCTTAAAAGTAAATATTGAGTAATATGATACCTACCTGCAATTGACTCTCGAGGTCGTTCTTTTGAGCCGACAATTTGTTGGCTCTTTCTTGGGTCTCAGAAAGACTTCCCTTCTCTCCTTCAAGGGTGGACAAAAGTTCGGTCTTCTCAGCCAACAGCTTGGCGTACAAAACTTCCAATTCCTTCTTGGCTTTTTCTTCACGCTCGAAGCTCTCTTGGGCCTTTGCAGCCTTCTCTTCCAATTTCTGTAAAAAAGATTCTTTTTGAAGGATTTCTCGTTCTAGCGCGACAACTTTAGGATCGATTTCAGGGGACGATCGAGATCTCTTCGTAGATTCGACGAGAACAGGAGGCTCGGGAGAGGGTTCTTTTATCGGAGTAGGTTCTCTAATCGGAGTTGGTTCTCTAATCGGAGAAGTTTCGTCGATTGGATCGGGTTTCGAAAGGGATTCACTGGGAGATTCAGCATCCTCCAAGGGGTGCTCAGAGATTTTAGGGTCTATTTTCGTTTCTTTAGGTTTCTTCGATTTTTTCGGGGTTTTAGGTGGTTCGGAATCTTGCATTTCTAGCAGTTCTTTCTCGTTAACTGCCACCGACGCCATTTATTAGATAGAATGAGGTATCGATTGAATTATTCGAAGGTGTTATATGCTTATGCGAGAGTGATGTTAAAAAAGAAAAACGCGAAAACCGAACGCGACGTTCTCGAAGACTAAACTAACTCGCCGTAGAAACGAGAGTCTTATGGAATCTAATAATTTGAAAGCGTGGGAGAAAGATGAAAGATTTCGAAAATATGCGATATGACCGACATAGATGACAGGAATAGCAGGTAAGTAGGGGTAATCAATTTTATATTTAGCCGATGTAATATATAGGACAGGTGATTTAATCCAAGATTATGTATAAAATGTCGTAAATACTTTTAATACCGAGCGAGGCCGAGAGAAATCTGAAAATATTTACGGATAAATTGTTCATGCGCGACTCGACAAGCTATTTTCGGAAAGGGGATGTAGTTACGTGTATCACAAGCATTTGCAATGCTTTTTAAAATTAGTAAAGTTATTGTTCATGTGAATTATGATGGTTATTACTGGCTTAATTGTGAAACGAATTCGATTTTAGACTTTCAGCCAATAAATTCCGAAAGGAACGCTTGGTTTTGTTAAAACAACACGAAAATTAACGATATGAACGCATAAAGCAGAAATCAATTTAGGTTTTAATGGGTTTCAGAAATTCGAAATTCTCGCAACACAAATTAAAATATTAAGTTGTATTTTTAGATGTAATTGCCTTACAAGTATGAATTGAAACATTTCCGAAATATGTTAGAAGATTAGAACGTCATTTATTAAGTTGCGGGAGTAAATGTTTAAATGACAAATATTGTTGTGGAAATTATTAATTTTAATAGTTATTTATGATATAAATGTTAAAAGTACATTTTTAAGGCACGCTTCGCTCGTTCTGTAAACCACAAAAATACTTTTAACACAAATATCATACAATATTTTTTCTACAAACGGCAATAAAAAGCATACAATAATTGAAAATTAAATGTTTAGAATCTCTTACATCCAGGTAGTTTCTAATAGTATCGTATATTTATATTAAATAAGTTCACATTTGAATGAAACCCAGCAACCATCATTGTTGGCTGATTTGTTTACAGAAAAATTGAAAATTTGAAAGGACGTCATTTTATTAAAACGCTAGCGCTGGCTGTTGTGATTAGCCAAAAATGCAAGAAATACAAGAAAACGATCCACTTAAAGACATAGAAGAAGCTGCTAACAGAGCTACCTTGGATTTACTGCCGCGAAAATCAAGAATTCATTATCAGATTGCTCATATTAAATTTATAAAATGGTGTGAAAACAAAGGCGTTTCTGGAAAGTATTCCGAAAACATATTCCTAACCTATTTTGAGGAAAAGGCAAAGGTATGGCAGTAATCTTCTCTTTGGTCCCATTATTCAATGATCAAAGCTATGCTACGTGTAAATAACGACGTAGATATCGGCAAACATTTTAAATTGATTGCCTACTTGAAGCGTCAAGGAGGGGGTTACCAGGCCAAAAAATAAAAAAATTTTACTAGAGACCAAATTGAACAGTTTCTGAAGTGCGCACCGGATGATGAGTATACCCTCTGATGAAAGTAGCTACGATTGTAGGAGTATTTGGTGCCTGCCGCAGGGAGGATCCTTGTCAGTTGACCCTTGACAACGTGGAAGATATGGAGACTTCACTAGTTATTAAAATATCAGATACCAAAACCAAGGTACCACGAGATTTCACTATCGTTGAAAAATTTTATTTGGATTTTTATCGAAAATAATATTGATCTTCGTCCATCAGATGTCGTACATCGGCGGCTCTTCTTAAAGTGTTGCAGAAGGGTACATCGTGGATTCCTTGGAAAGTAAAAATTCTATTGCTCGAAAATTGCTTACAGTACAAACGACATCAGCCGATGATGCTTCAACATCAACTGGACATGCTGCTGTTTCTGTTTAATCCTCCTTAACCGCGAAGAACAGCAGAACTGGGGAAGGAATTCATTTTTCAAATTTTTCAAATTATACTATTATAATAGAAGTGTAAATAAATAAAATAGAATTGTTTTTTGACGTTTTTTTGAAAAAATTGACATTTTACTTTTAACACTAGTGCCTTAAAGTAGGTATTTTAAAGCACTAGTTCTGAACTCCTAGAACAGTTTCTTGCATAATCTCACAGTTTAATCATATAGATACTATTCCCAAGACCAAAAAAATACAAATGCCCGCACAGACAGGTTTATCAAGACCATATCTCAAAACGACCAATGGAAGTCGGGTCCTCGAGATCAAAGCAGAAACACTGAATCTTGTCGAAACATTTAGGCAGGGTTATACACGCTAGGCTTGAATGCGTAAAAAGGTATAAGGTAATTCCGGGAGAATTGCCTCACCGGTATAGACGCCCCTGTTTTCATATTTCGCGCCTAAACTAAAATTACGCACGATATTATCCCTTGATATTATCTAGTCACTTTTCAGTTATGCCAAACTATTCGTCGGCACGACATGTGGTTGTATTTGTGCTCCGCTCTGTTAGTGAGAGAAGGATATTTAAAGGTACGTTTACATGATTACAATCATTATTATAAGATTTAACATGTTTAGCGACAGATATTTAGTATATTTCTTGATTTTAACTGTGCAAACTGTGGTCATGTAGTATTTTGATTCTTAGATTGAGGTTATGTATGAAATAATATCCAAATATTTAGTGAATGCATGTATGGCTGTGTGGGGCATCTGTACCGCACGAAAGGATAGATGCCCTGGGGCATCTAACCCGTACAAAAGGATAGATGACCTGGAGCATCTGTCCCCAAAATCAGTCTCTATTTTTTTTTCTAAGCTCTTGTTCTGTTTGTTGAAACCCAGGAAGACAGCTAAAGCGGGTTCAGGCAAGTCAACTGATTGGAAAGGCATGGGAAAAATCCGCCTCAGTAGAAACTGCTCTTTCGGGGTTTAGAGCAACGGGAATCTTCCCTTTAGACCCCGATGGCATTCCAGACCATTTTTATGCAATTGCTGATGTAACATCTTCTGCAAGTACTGAAAACTGGGCCCAGGTTGATCCTTATGAACTAATTAAGGTACCATCAAGACAGCTTAGTCTTATAACAATGCAGTCAAAATCTTCTAGGCAATCCAACGATCTTTCTAAACAAGGCAAATTCAAATCTACAGAAAAAACTAGCGCTGTAGCATCTCGTGCAAGTGCTAAAAAGGATGTTAATTTCCTGTCAGATGTTATTGAACGACGGTCGCCAATTGCGGGAACATCAAAAGAATTAAGCCCAAAAACAATACCCAGATCTCCTAATGTGAAACATGCTTCTAAGCGTGACAAACGAAAATTTAAAGAGACACCAAGCAAATTTCTTCACGAAATTTCTCCCGTTCCAATCATTCGACCTACTTAAAGAAAAAAAAAGCAAGCCGCTCAACTCCTAAACGAAAAAATATTGAAGAAAAGGAAAAACCAAAAGGTACATAATGAAACTGGCCTTTCTGAAAATTCCGAAACTTCAGATAATGAACCGTTAGCCGAAATTGCAAAGAAAATTAAAAGCACTGTTGAGTCATCCAAAAATGGTATCATGAGACCTGTTCCTTGTACGGCAATAAATGCAACTTTTGTGGAAGAGTTGAAAAAAGACTAAACTAACCTGAACTAACCTGAAAAGGCGAAGAAAGACTTAAAAAAACTATTTTAGGTTAATTTTCATGTCTTGATCTTAAAAAAGTTCAATCGTTTTGCCCTTTTCGCCAAATTTTGCTTTTAATTATATTTTTTTTTGTGTTCTTTTGTATGAGAGTTTATTTTTGTTTTTGTAAAATATCTTTGGTTTACTGTTCTTATTTGCCTTTATTTTAATAAATATGGTATACATTTTTTAAAAGATAGTTTTAATTTATATCATTATTTAATATGATCTACAATTTACTATTCTTAAGAGCTGAGGCATCTGTCCCGTTAATGTAGGGCATCTCACCCGCATCATAGGGAGAGATGGCCAAAAACGCCATTTTGATTTTTCTAATATAAACCTGCAATTATTGCATATTTTTGAAAAACAAGATATTGTATGTGTTCTTGATTAAATATCGTACAACTTAAATTTTTTTGAGGTTTTGGGCCCTCAATATTGAGTTACAATTTTTTTTTAGTTAGGTGGGGCAACAATCCCGGAATTACCTTATATAAAATTCAGATGGCATGAGATGAGTTAGGAGACGGTATGACCTACAAACCAGCGTTGTATGAATTTAACGACTGCAGTTAAGCATGGTAAAGGTATAGTTATTTTGTGGTCCTGCTTTTCCTCTAGGGGATGTGTTTCACTACACTTGATCGTTGATTATGAAGAGGTTCATGTACCGAAGACTTTATGGAAAATGTGATACTTCCTTTCGCAGAATTGGAAAAGCCTTAACACTAATCATGTGTAAGAGGCAAGACAACATTAGAGTTCTAGACTAGCCGGGCCGGCGCAATCTCCTGACTTGAACTTCATAGAACACAACATGGGAAGAAGGATAAGGACGAATACGAATCGAATTATTTCCAAACAAATAGGCTCTGATGAATAAAACTACAGAGGTTTCGAGAAACATTAAAGGTGGAAAAAGATATTTTAAAACCTGTATTCCTGAAATTAAAAATGAAGAGTATACTTACAGCGATTTCATCCTCGATGCGGGTGACGTTGAGGAGGGGCTTGACCCTCTGCCACAATTTGTACCAGGGCCAGGTCCTCAACTTGAGGTACTTTCTCAAATTCCTCTGGCAGACTTGGAGGGCCAAACGTTGTTCCTGCAACCTCTTGAATTCCTTTCTGGAAAGGTAACCTCTGATCCAAGATTGCATCCAGGTGACGATTTTGCTCAAACGGTCGTCACGCAATTCTTCCATCTGACCCAAGACACCAGCACGGAAGAATACCTATTGTTTGGAGAAGGAAGTTCAAGTTAGTGAGGAATTTTCTGAAAGCTGCGTTGGTAAGAATAAAGCTACTTCGGGTAGTTAAAAGTTTAGAGGTAGTGAATTAGTTTTATTTTGGTTGGATTTTTAGGGACGTTTTTATTTTCTATTTTAGTTTAGATGCAGAACAACTACTGTGATTTTCAGCCCGTGCTAGGTGGATGTGAGAAATACGCAAAGAAGGAAAATAAAATAATAAAGAAATAAAAATAAGGAAAAAAAATGTTAATTTTTCTATATTTGCTTGTATCTTTTTATCATAAATAAGTTAGCTTAAATCCTATCAATACACTAAAGTAGCTTTTTGATATGACATTCTCATTGACATTAAAACAAATAACATGAATATATAAAACGTGAACAAAGCGCACAAATGTTAGGTGTTGCTAAGCTGTTTTTACGTCAAACATCTGAAGTATTATTTGGGCTCTACCTTAGTTTTACCCAACCTAAACAGCTCTTTTTCAAGCTTGATAGCATCCAAAATGACTTCAGTAGCTTTTTCAGGAGTCATGGGATCCTTGATTGAAGTTGCGGCCAGAATTTTGTATCTGAGTTACGCAAAAGGGTTTAGTGCAATAAAAAAACACGAAAACATTTTTGAATACAAGGTGTTTTGTTTAGTTTTTGAGCTAGAGGTTCGCATTTATTCAACTGTTGGATACACGGGTTAACAAAATACCTTGTATTTTTTTAATATGTAAATGATCTTCGTTTCAATGTTTGTGCATTGAAAATGAAGAAAAGCCGAAAAAATATGTTAATTTATTGTTCATTACAAATAATATGTCTTTGGGCTGGTAAGTGCGGGAAAGTCCAATACCTCCGTTGTTGTAAGAAATATCGAAAATTATTAAATATACAGGTTCTAGGATAAACAAAAGTGCACATTTTAAAAATATTTTTGGATATACAGGATGAAATAAAAAGAAATGGGTGGTACAATTTAAACAGAATTACTTTCATGATACCCCGCAGTTCTGTCGCATCCTGTATATCCAAGAATATTTTTAGAACGTGCCATTTTATTTACCCTTCTTCTTCTTCTTAAAGTGCCGTGCAGATTCCTGCGTTGGCGTCCTCCGTCCTCTCATCATATGCGTCGTTCCATCGCAGCTCGTTGAAGAGATTGGAAGTCATGAATTCCCGTCCAATGTCTTATGTTCCGGAGCCAAGACAATCTCTTCCTTTCTATTCCTCGTCTACCACCCTCAATCTTTCCCTGCAGGATTAGTCGTTGGAAGTGGTATCGTTTTCCACGTACAATGTGCCCAAGGTAGGAGATTTTCCTCTGCTTGATATGCTCGAATAGCTCTCGATCTTCGAGTTGAGCCATTCGAAGCACATCCTCATTTCTTACGTGCTCCGTCCATGATATTTTAAGCATCCGTCTCAGTATCCACATCTCGAATGCTTCCAGCTTATTGATTGTGACAGCCTTAAGCGTCCATGCCTGGACATCATAGAGAAGGACCGACCAGACATAGCATTTGACCATTCGTTATCTAAGTCTAAAATTGAGATCTTGGTTTGTCAGGAGCTTAAGGAAAAGTTGTTCTTGCTTGCTCTATTCTACCTTTGATCTCCAGTTCCGGGTTCCACTTCTCATTTACTATGCATCCCAAGTATCTAAACACTTCCACTCGCTAAACTCGCTCACCGTTCAACTGTAAATTGACGTATTATATACCCTAGAACCTTTGCATTTAATAATTTTCGATATTTCTAACACCACCGGAGATATTGGACTTCCTCGCCCTAATTATCTGCTTTTGAGCTCTGTTTAAATGCAAAGAACAAGAAATTACTGTAACAAACCATAACACAAAGAACAACAAAGTCGTTTTATGTACACAATGTAGCCAGTCTCTTTGACTACATACTGTAGGCTGGATGCGCGCTGCGTCCATCGCTACAGATAATATTATTAACACAAAACATAAAAAGAAAACATAAAACAATTGGACAAGAGTCAAGACCTTAGTGTGACCAAGACGGTATAATTCGCTGTCAAGGTTTGAGGCAGTCAAGATGACGTCAGCACATTTTACGGGATCACTTTCCTTGGCGACGCCGGCGGGATTCAGGATTTTGTAACTAAGGGAACATACGTTGTACAGATACAATTTACATATAGATCACACATAAGTAAACAAATGTGACAGTATGGATTGAACAGTTCACAGACATGACACTTTTTTGAATTGAGTAGGTATCTAATTTTCTTTTGAATTTAAATTAACCCTGAAAGATACACACAAATCTACCGGGATGTTTTGTTGCTTGGTGCAGTAATACGTGCGGACACTACAGTGGACAAACTTTCTATTGGTACGGCGGACTAACAAAATCAGTGTTAAATTAAGTGACAAGCACAAGTTTTTTTTTGACGAAGACAAGACATTCTTGCCTTGGTATGTCCAACTCTGTAGCTCTCAGGGTCAAGACCGACTTCCTCAAGACACTTTCTTGCTGCTTCTTTGGCGTCTTTTTCCTTTGTCATGGTGGCCGGCGCTAGGATCATGTAACTATGGTTTAAAAATAGCGTCAAGTTTTCGTATTTATCCATCATGAAGTATTACGCAAGAGAAAAGACTAAATATCAAGGAAAAAATACTGTTTGCCGCAAAACATCGTCAGCAAAACTTCTCGAATCTGATTTTAAGAAACTTCTTGTTTGATGAATTAAATTTCTGATCCATTGTAAGTTATATTGAAGAAACTATACACTATACACAATGTCTATATTCATACAGTTTTATGGAAATATTTGTTGTCTCATCTCCACATACTTTCATTTTCTCCTCATGGTCTATGAATATAAAATTCGATATTGCACATAGATAACCCCTCAAAAACGTATAATAACAGAAAAGTTTTGCTCTATGATTTAGTTAAAGAGATATACAGGACTTTCATATCAAAACGAACCACTCTAAGTATCTCTTGATGTTGAGGGAAATAAGATTTGACAAAGAACACATCAATTTTAATTTGTGATGCATCGTTTCAAAGGGCATTAAATTGTCTGGCGTATCCAACCATGACACGAAAAGTGACATCGACCCTCGTCATCTTTATTCTCATAATATTCTGCGAGATAGATTTACGCAGCTCTATGTTTTCGCTGACGATACAGCAATTACATCGACTTCTAAATTAACGCGCATTGACGTCAGCAGGATGCAGCGTCACGTAGTTGAACTGGAAAAATGGCTTTCGGCTTGGAAGATTCGCCGGAATCATGCCAAGACGAAGTTCATCTTTTTTTCAAGAAGCACCGTGCGTAGGCTTGATTCAAGGCTTCGGGGTCAATGGAGTCAAAGTGAATTGGTGCCAGGAGGCCAAACAGACTGAACGGGGGACTCAATTCGATCAATATAGTAAAGCTTGCATTGCGTGAATTAGGCTCTAGCTACCCCCTGCTTCACAGGCGAAGTAGACTTGTCAATAGGACAAAGGTCAGTCTCTGCAGGGCAAGGTATTGGTCAGGCCGGTTCTTACTTATGGTGCATCTTCGTGGTGCGCAACATAAGCAAGACGGAGCTTAATAAGTTCCAGGTAATTGAAGATAGGGCGTTGAAAATTATTGCAGACGTACCTAGATATATAATGAACCGTGTACTTCACCAAGACTTTCATATGCAAACGATAAATGAATTACGGACCACAATAATCAAGGCAAGAATTGATTTCGATATTTTACAAGGTGACAAGACCTAAACAGTTTTCGATAAAGCAATAGAAGTCAAAGGAGCGTTCCTGACTTAAGAATCCAGAGAAGATCCCAAATACCCATATGTGGGGGTAAGATAACGAATTTGACATAAAGCAGTGAACTTGGGAACAAGAAACTCGCACGAAACATATCAAGATAGAAAGAAGAAGACTGTATTGTTTCATTTACTAAAAGAATATTGTTGGCAACTAAACTTCTAAAATCTTGAATGCTTCAAAATAAGAAACAAGGTGTTACTGATCCTGTATGCAACAAAAAGGATGCACAAGCAAGGTTTTGGATGCAGCTTGCCAGGTTGAGGTAGTTGGTCAATTTATTTGCTTTAGCGACGAGTCAATCTTCTTGAATGGGTTTCTTAATAAATACAATTGTAGATATTGGGATAATAAAGACAAAGTGAGGTTGGCTGGAGTTGTGGAGATCACTAGTATAATTTCATCAAATGTGTAAACTTTCCCCTCGATGTTAAGATTGACGTATTCTTTGTGAAATCTTATTTCCCTCAAAATGAATTACATTCAGGGTGGTTCGTTATGAAATGAAAGTCATGTATATTGAACAGGCAAGTGAGATTTGCTAGTTTTTATGACAATTTACTTACCGAAGTTTGAAGTCAGGGTAGACCATCCTGTTGGGGAATCCTTTACGGCAAATACGGATACCTTCAAGTACACCGTTACAAGTCAGCTGGTGCATAACCAAGTGGGAGTCAATCATACCGGGCTGTTTCAATTCGTTGGGAATGATGCAACGGACGAAATGAGGTTGGGTGGCCCTCAAAGTGGCCATCAAGTTGTTCAATTGTTCCTATGGAGGCAAGTTTTTCGTGATAGACATGATCAAAAATTATATGAGCTATTATAGTTTTATTGGAGCTGAGCTTTTTAAAAAATATTCTGAGGTTCTGATCTTCATCATCAAGGTGCATCTACAGATAGGAATACAATGATAGCTTATAGGCTTGCTCCAATAAAGTTTATAACGATAATGTTAGAATGGTTTAATAATGTTAAACATGTCGTTTTGTAAGATAAGTAGATGTTGTCACGCAAAGCTGGTAGATGCTGTAGCTTTAGTTTTCCAGCGTAAGTGAAAAGGATTAGTGTTTGTTAGGTAAAATTTAATAAGTCGGTGGCCATTTTGATAGAAAATGGTGATTTTTTTCTTTGAATGTTAGTTACAATTGTATCCGCATCAGGTTCCATCTATTCATCGGATTGATAATGATAGTGAGCCATACTTCTTGTATACTTTCGTATGGTCTCTTTTATAGTTAGTAATTAAACGTGTGTACAAACAGTTTTACTTGGTCATACTCGCGAGTGTTTTCGAGTATGTGTAACTCCCAAGAGTAAATGGTGACGTTAACACAGAGACATATGCTCTACGTCTGGTGTAAAATTAATAACATAAAAAAAAGTGGCAGGAAAAATGTTGAAACATGTGTTGCTCCGCTGACGTATCAGAATGGAAGGCAACCTATGAACAAACAAAAAACAAACATATGTGTTCCCAGTATAGTGTTCGGAACGTTGTGATTATTGAGGGGTTGTGAGGGGGATACTTGGGGGCACACTTTTCAAAATTACCTTGTAAGCGGAAGATACGGTAGCGAAACCACCACCTTTCTTTCCACGGCCTCCTATAACACATGCATAATATATTACAGCTTAGGTTATCTCAGAGGAAGAGCGCAGTGCAGGAATTTGGAAATGTACCCATGTCAATGTATAGAAGTGAGATAAAATAATAATGCTGGTAGTGGGTAGCAGGAATCGACGGGTCATCCCTTCTATAGGCTAGACAGGGTGTTTATAAAACATACGGCAAAAATTGAAGAGGTTAAGAGATTTCATTTGAATACGTCTCGTAATTGACCATTTTGTATTTGTCTATTTTGTTGTTTGACGTGTATATCCTGTCTTTAATAGTTAAACTTTTGATAGTGAAGTCCTCTATCATGAATTGCTATACGAATGCCGAGATGACTGACATGCATTTGTTTTACATTGAACGATTTACTGACCGTAATGTTCCTGATAAAAGATCCTTCCAAAGTATTCATCAACGTATTCGTGAAACATGCGCGTTGAAACGAAGTGGAAGACCAAGAAGGGCCATAACAGTAAGAACGGTAAGTGGAAGAAAATGTTCTGGACATGATAGAAGATACTTCCACTCAAAAAATTGCAAATACTTTGAATGTAACTACTTGGAAAATCCTTAATAACTATATGTTGCAACTCGTTCAAGTACTTCTTCCTGCTGATTTTCCTCCACGGATTCTGTCAATGGCTTTCGCACACATTGGTTCAAATCCCTCAACTACTGACGATGATTGTTTTTACCGATGAATCGGATTTCTCAAGAAATGCAATAAGGAATTTTCACAACAACCATGTGTTGGCTGAAGAAAACCATATGAGGTACTTGAAGATCGTTCTCAACATCAGCTCTGGTTGAACGTGACTCGCTAATTAAACCGGTATTTTATCTTTATGGCGATTCTTACCTTAGGGAGAGAGATGACCCACTTATTGCATACTACCAGTTCCAGTTGCTGTTTTACCGACAATCAGCAAATTATTATTTTATTTGAGAGAAATTTTGACTGATCTTTTCTAGATCATTTATAAACCAATTTGACATGAGGATAGGTGAAATTTTGACGGCGAAAGGTAAAAGTTAAATAGGTAATAATTCAGCTCTGAGCACAGAATCTCGTGCTAATAATCAGACTAGTTACCCTGTACATAGCAGATACAGTCTGGAAGGCAGAACCCTTGGTTCTCTTTCCTCCTATAGTAAATTTTAAAGTTATTTCGAATAATATATAAATAATGTAATTTTTGCACTAGAGATAGAACAGATTAGTTTACCTTTGGCTTCAGCACCACCAGACTGGCCGGGGTGATCAGCGAAGATTTCACACAACAGCTTGTTGGTACCCTTCTTGAACAGATCGACAACGGTGTCGTTCAAGGGATCCTTGTTCTTTTCCAACCAACCGGTGATATTGTATGGTACCTTAAATAAAATTGTTGAGTTTAATATTCCATCCTCGATTTCTATTTAAAGTTTACTTACATTACCGGCGTAGTGACCCAATGTGAAGTGGGCAGCTTGCTGACCAGGCTTTGGTGGTTTGGGTTTCTGGTAGTTAGGTGATTTGCCCAAATGGTTGGTGTTCAATTTTTCAACGAAGGTTTGATCGGTAGCTTTGGGGAACATAGATTCTTCTTCAAGGATGGACAAGATACCCATGGGCTAGAGTGTGAATGATGAATTTGAGTTAGATTGTTTGTTTGGTTGTTGGGGAGTTTTGTAATCGTCTACTTAACTGCATACAGTGAAAAAATTATGGAACAGATCTTATTTTTGAAGAATATCCCAAAAATCCCTTACCAAAATTGATTAATTGAAAATAATTTTTTTTAAGCAATTTACCTCACTGTATGCACTTTGAGAATGTCTGAAAAAATATGGCTAGGATATCATATTTATTATAAAATCGTTTTTGGTAATATGCCACGAGTTTTTCCAGCTATCCTCGTTTATCCTAATTACTGTACCTTTTTTAGATGTGCCATGAAACTGCCGAGTTTTTGTTATACCAACAACATTACATATATTTGTTACTGGCTGATTTTAATGTGTATACATTTGGGTAATGCTTGTAAACCTACAGAGGTTTCATGAGCCTTTTGGTATAGAGTTCTTAATTTTGTAAATTTAAAAGAATCAGATTAGTTACAGTATTAAATTAATTTGTTCGAGTGCTAAAATCAACCCATAATAAATATATTTGATCCATTTTTTGTGAGAAAACTGATGTGCATATACTATTTTACAAGTGCAGAAAATTTTTAAATTTAATCTAAATGTTTCTAATTAAGGAACAAACTGTCAAAAGTGATTAAAGGTCCATAAATTGGTACCTTTTCAATTAAATCGATACAAGGCTGAAGATCCAAACCGAAATCAATGAAAGTCCAGGGTACTCCTTCTATCATGTACTGTTCCTGTTCTAAGATGAACATTGTATGGTTATAAAACTGTTGCAGTTTCTCATTCGAATAGTTTATGCACAGTTGGTTAAAACCGTTATACTGTAAATAATGTTAAGAAACAGGTTAGCAAACGTTGAAATCCAAGAACTTTAAGGCGGTTTTAAAGCCAAAGTATTTTTAACATGCAGAGCATATCCTTGTATTTTTACTATATGCCCGCCTTAAAGAAGTGCTTTTAAGGTAATTTTAGTGCAACAAGTTTAGTAATGTTTGGGTTAAATACAAAAGCGTAAGATTTATTGCAGGCAGATTTACTGATAATAGAGTATTTGACTAAATTTAAAAAGTGTCCTTATTTTAGTTATTATTTAACTAAAAAACACATATGAACCTATAACGATGATAAAACACAAAAATCTTATTTGAATTTAAGGTTTGATGCCACAATGTGAATCCAAGCTCAAGTGGAGAGCGTGACGTCATCCTACTCAAGAAAAACAACTTATAACACTAAAGAATTAGCCTTAACTATTGTCTTTCAAAAAATATGAAATGTGAAACATGTAAATATTATAAGTAGGTACTGTATTTTGCCTTGGTGTTCGGACAAAACGCCTACAAAAATTTTTGTGTAATTTTACCTATCTTAGGTAGTGATGAGTTAACATTTCTTGTAACATTTCTTGTAAACAGGTAGTTAGGCGACCCGAGCTTACGCTCGCTTGGGGGGAAGGGGCTGCATCCCAGCACCCCCCCTCCCCTCCCCTCTTGTTGCGCCACTGGTGAAGATCATTTCTTACTCTTCTTGGCTTTTTTGTGAATAATTATTAAAGTTCACCAATAACAGAATAGAAGAAGAAGTTTACATAAAAAAGCAATGACAATTACAGAAAAATAAAGGTTAGTTTTTACGTACAATACGTCTGTTTTTGACAAGTTGTTGAGTATAATGACGTCACTCATTGCTATTGGCGTTAACGGCCACGTGACATACGGATTAAAAAGTACGATTTGAATTAAATAAGGTGTTACTACTAATCAGCGATTCATTTCTATAACTGTGTGTTTTAATTATCTTCCTTTTCACAAAGTAATTTCTTTTTTGTCGGTATAGAGTCAAATACCCTATTCCCTTGGATTTATAATTGCTTACAATTTCCCAATAAGTTCCTTTTGAAAAGAAAATGGCGCCAATTAATTCCAATCGATGAGAAAGAACTAGGAGGTAATTTTTTATAATTTGGGTGTTTTTTTGATGATGGTTGCACAAATACTAATTATTTTCGAAAATCTAAAACTGATTCTTTTAACGCGTGCAGTTTATTTTCTTTAAATCCAGGGAAACAGTTTGGTGGTTAATAGGTTTAAAATACAATTTGTTCGGACTGTAAAGATGAGGGTGGTCCTTATTTTGAAAAACTCGTCATTGAAATAATATAGAGAAACCAATGTCTATAGATCATATAAGGTTCAAATTTTAATTTTAACGAAAATTTTTTCTCGCATTCTTCAGAGGAAGATAATCGATACGTATTTTTTTATTTTAATCTGATATTTTTTGTTTTCGACTTACGATTGTTTAAACTTTTGACGTTTTGAAAATCGAACATTTTTCAATCACTCATAACTCGTAAACAATTCAATTTAGGTGAAAATTTCTAGAGTAATTAAAGTTTGGCTTTTATATGGGCTTATCGAAAAAGTCTTTTTTTATAATTGTTTTTAATATTTTATTGTTTTTTTTTCTGCAATTGTTATAAACAAATGAATTTTTCTCAAAGTTGGACCGTTTTTTTTTTCATGGGAGCATAAATATTTAAAGATTGTCAAAATAAGGGTTACCCGAGTAAAGATTATTATAATAATTATAAATGGAAAACATTTCTAGAGGAGTCGAGGGACATAAAGAAGTTAAAACAGTCTAAGTCCTATATTAAAACTGCTACGAAGTAAGTAAAAATGTGCTAAAATGTCTATGAAAGGGTGCTGACTATCAAACAATTATTGTGCTTCTAGTTTTAAAACGAGGTTTGAACCGAGGTGTTCAAATACCTTCTCAATAAGTTCAATACAGGCTGCCAAGTCCATACCGAAATCTATAAAAGCCCATTCTATACCCTCCCTTTGGTATTCTTCTTGTTCGAGTACGAACATGTGATGATTAAAGAATTGTTGCAATTTTTCATTGGTAAAGTTGATGCAAAGTTGCTCAAAGCTGTTGAACTACACATAAACAAACAAACATAAAACTACTGTGCTCGTTAGAGATCCTGTGCCCTGTACATGAGGTGGAGTCAACTAAGAGACAATATAATACACATATACATAAATATAAGGTTAGGTATACAGGTTTCTTAAGTAAACGTAAATCGGTAGCCTCCTGTATCTGAAATTAGCCACAAAACATTGAGTTGCCAGTTTGGAGTAGTTGTCCCATTTACCTTTTCGATCAACTCAATACAAGCGGCCAAGTCCATACCGAAATCAATGAAGGTCCATTCGATACCTTCACGTTTATACTCTTCTTGTTCAAGTACAAACATGTGATGGTTAAAGAATTGTTGCAATTTTTCGTTGGTAAAGTTGATGCAAAGCTGTTCAAAGCTGTTGAACTGAGGGTAAAAATAACGTGAACACAAGTGACAATAGATTCTTGACCTGTTACATTGGTGGAATCTAACTATTACACTACATCTACATACACATAAAAACGTTCAGTTTTGGTCAATGTACCCTGCAAGACCAATTCGTTCTCCGTAAATGAGTCCCATTCGTCATCAACGGTCATCGGTAGAGGGATGCAAACACCTTACTTTTAAGGCGCTTAAGTATTACCTTCTCAATCAATTCGATACATGCAGCAAGATCCATACCAAAATCTATGAAAATCCAGTCGATCCCTTCAATTTTATATTCTTCTTGTTCCAACACAAACATGTGGTGGTTGAAGAATTGTTGCAATTTCTCGTTAGTGAAGTTGATACAAAGTTGCTCAAAACCGTTGAACTACGTACAAAATACACTTAACAAAAGTTCCCATATTGTTTCGATTTGGGACCAACATGCCAACATTCACTCTGACAAGGACATTTGTTTTACAAAACGGAACAGCACAAAAAAATCGTGTTTGTGTCGAATGCTCTACCTTCTCAATGAGTTCGATACATGCAGCAAGATCCATACCAAAATCTATGAAAATCCAGTCGATCCCTTGAACTTTGTATTCTTCTTGCTCCAGCACAAACATGTGATGATTGAAGAATTGCTGTAGCTTTTCATTGGTGAAATTTATGCATAACTGCTCAAAGCCGTTGTACTATTGGAAATAATCTAATTGTTAATGCTTTTTCGTTAAAAAGAGAAAAACATGTTAGTATGCATGCCATAAAGCTTACCTGAATTTTCAGCATGGAGCAAAGCATTATTTTACATGTTATGAAGCATTCTGAAGCATAACTAGATTGACATTATGGCCTTCGAGTGTTAAAATAGTTATTTATGTATTAAGGGCATTATGAAGATGTTTATGCCTCCGAGGGCAACAATCTTACAAAGCCGAGGGCCTGCCCGAGGGTTTGTAAGTTACCAGAGGGTATAGACATCAAGTAATGCCCGTAGTACACACAATATTTTATGTCCTACTTCAGATAATTCCAAGTTAAATTTAAAGAAAATTCAAAATCGCGAAAGGTTTTTTACCTCTACAGCTGCTAAATAAACAAAGGTTATAAGTGTTGTGCTGTGTCAAGGTCAAAACTGAAATTCATATAAAATAATGGATTTCCGTTGATTCCGGATAGAATTGCTGTGAATGCGTGCAAAGCTTTGGATAATCTTGTCCCAAAGAAGTCTAAAGACGCCTATGATAAAGAGTATCAAAGGTTTGGGGATTGGATGAAAAATAATTATGTAAAAATTATCAACGAGACGGTGCTACTCGGATATTTCCAGGAATTGGTATGTTAAAATTGCTGTTAGGCCAGTATCTAAAGCAAGCATCCAAAGAATATGAAGCGAAGAAATCGAAAATTTTGGCTCGAGAAAATGTGATGAAATTCATCTGTGAAGCTCTCAATGAAACTTTTTTGATGTACAAAGTGACTCCGTTATTTGGTGTATTTGATGGGTGCCGCCGCCAGGAGCTAGTTAATATGTTGGTTGAACATATAGAGGATAGAGGATCCGTAGTAATAGTTAATATTCCTGATACAAAGACCGATAAAAAGCGTGTCTTCGCAATTATTGATGAGAAGGAGATGGGTTGTTTAAAGCTACTGAGAATTTATTGGTATTTACGACCGACGAGACCATCAACATCAAAAAACGTTCAATCGTCGTCAATTTCTGTTAGTCAAAATCACGAAATAATAGAAAACATTGCATTATCAAAAGCCGGTAAATTCGTTTTTACAGGGTCTTTTCATAACCGTTCATTTAATAAAAATGATAAATAAGTTTTTTCGTTAATAAAAAGTTGTTACTTTAATTTTTCCTATTTATTTCTCTTAATGCCCGAGGGCATTAGAAACTTCCTTAATGCCCTAAGGTATTATATACTATTTAAAGTGTTAATATTCGAGTAGGACATAAATTTGTTAATGTCATCCATTCTTCAAAAATTATGGCCTTGGACAATAATTTATATGCTAGAATGCTCTTATACAGGGTGAGTCGGGAAGGACGGACTAAACTACATAGACGAAGCAGAAAATGTTTAGAGGTCAATGGCGGTATTTTTAAACATTTATTAAAATGATTAATGTTAATTTGTTTATTTGGTATTACGCTATAACTTGAAAACAAATGAAAATCGGATGGAGTTTGGTCTTTTTCTACCGACTCATCCTGTATGATGCGTTTTATGTTATAAGCGAAGCTAACCTTTTCAATAAGTTCAATACAAGCGGCTAAGTCCATTCCGAAATCGATGAAGACCCAAGTGATACCTTCTCTGGTATATTCTTCTTGTTCCAGCACGAACATGTGATGATTGAAGAATTGTTGAAGCTTTTCGTTAGTAAAGTTAATGCAAAGCTGCTCGAAGCCGTTATACTGTGTATTTAATGCAAAAAAATGTATTATAAAATAAAAGAAAAAAGCAGAATGGCGAGAAGCAATAAACATGGTTCAAAAATGATCACGTGTCTCCCTTTTACTCATAAGAGAAGCAAAAATATAAAAGGGGGGCTTAAAAACCATTCATGCCATCTCATACACTTTGAGTTTCTCGCCCTATTTACATGAGGTCCCATCTTATTAGAGCTAAAACTTTTTATGATATGTGTAGTATGTAGTATTTGTAGTACTAGAAACTGATGTTTTATATTTATAAAAGGTTTAGTTCAGAGTAACTAAAATCAGTTTGTATACTTAACTAACAAAAGTGTGTCTCAATTTTAAATCTATTTTCAGTTACTCGGACCTAAATCAGGAATATTCATGTTTTCTTGTAAACGCTGAAGTTCTGTTCAAAGTTCCTTTGATCTTTGTTAAATGTAAGTTCCTTTTTATCTATTATTGTTTCAAATGCATTTACAAGATAAACAAATATATCCCATAGACAATTCAATTTTAATCCAATCACATAATAAATATAGTTTCTGTGGCAGGCAATTATCCTGCTTCTTCAGTTGTTCCTAATGTTTTTGTTATTATTGTTGGTTTAAAATCAAATTGCATTGTAGAAAAAAAAATTATGAAGTATATATAGATCAAGAAGTATTTCCACCATGTACAGGAGTAAAGACAGTATAAAAATCGAGGTTCGTCTCTCAAAGGCCTCGAGCACACTTACGTCGAAGATTTCAAAACCAGCAATATCCAACACACCAATGAAATGATGTCTCTTTTGTTTGGTGTCCAAAGTTTCGTTACACTTCTTCACCAAGAATTTGAACAGCCTATCGAACATAGCCTTAGACATGGCACCAACGGAGTATGATACCTGGTTGACGTTACGACCTTGGGTGACGAATTCGTTACCGACCTTAATCCTGGGTTTGACGAGAGCAGTGTACAAGAGTTGGGTCTCGACTCCCAAAAGTTTGGCAACACGGTCACCATCCTAAAGGTAAAAAATGCATTAAACACGACCTTCATGGGTGGGTGATAGTTACGTACCTCAGTACCGTCGGATTCAGCTTGTTCTTCGCGACCTCTTTGTTTGAATTTCATGGTACCCATATGCATGACAGCAGCGACGATTTTGTAGATGTCATTCTTCTCGTCTTGGGAGAAACCAAGAATATCGAAGGCTTCCTATATTTTGGGGAAAAAAAGTACATATATAAGGGTACATCTTGTGAAACCTACCTTAACAAAAGAATAAATCCAGCTGAAATTATTATTACATTATGACTGTTTGTGTCAAAAATTGTGTCGATAACCCAACTGCAATATTAAGCTAGATGTATTCCCTTTTTAACACGTATGGTTTATACAAGATTTGGTATGCCTATATACAACCTTGGACTTACCAAGTCAACTGGTTACAGATGGGTAAGCTAAAGAAACAAAAGCATTAACGGGTCACTGTAACGGGTCGACTTTACATATTTTACAACAACATAATATAAAGACAACACAGTTGAAGCTCATGAAATATGGGTAAAGTACCAACATTAATTGACATAAGGAATGAACAATAAGAAGAACAAATAAAGAAACATACTGACAGACATTGAGGGTTTGTTCGACTTACATCTGTCAATAGCATTTCTTCTTTATCGTCTACATTTGGAATTGTTATTTTACCCTGAGATACGAAGTGATAGTCATAAATGTTGTCGGTTAAGCGGCACATGGCTGTCAAAAAATAAAGAACATTCGAGTGACTGCCCACTTGACATATTTTGAGAAAAAACGTTATTTTTACGTGAAAATGGTAATGTTATTTCCCTTTACCAAAAACTTCGTTTTAAAAACGTGATTTTTTTTTAATATTGTTATTTTAATGTAATTTTTGTTCACGTTGTAATTTGTGTTACACTTTCACATTAATTTTATGTAAATAAAAGTAACGTTACTTATAAAACATTCAATTTGCGTTATGTTTTATAACGTCGAAATAAGTAACCTATTTTTCACTTTATCTTAACATTTTTAAATTTCGCGCCTAAAACCCAGCGATCGGCGATTGTCACGTCTGTCATAGACGTTTGACGTTGTGTCGTTGTGTTGTGAGTTTATAGTGGAAGGAGCAGTTGCTGAAAATTTTGGATAGCATCGAATCTCTTTTAAGTTTTGTGAGTTTTCGTTTATTTTAAGCGCAAGTTGTTCTTAATTTTACGGTTTAGTCTTTATGAAATAACTGTTGTTTATTCTTTATATATTTCACGAGTTCTTTGGTTCTTTACCACAAACGTTTGAAGGGCAAAATGGCGTCTCGTGAATTTTATTGTCATTACAAAAAAAATGCTAAAAGAATCCCTTTAATGTAACAAAAATACCAGCCTTTTGAAGTTAATTCCAAATATAGAACAAGATACGCCACTCTATTTTTTTCTTTAATTAATTAGGAATAGTTCTCTAGATTCTACACCTTAACCTCTACAAAAAATGATTATTGTAGTTCTTTACAATTGTGGACCCTTGAAAATGTTTCTTATGTAATGTAATATCTCGTGTAATTAGGTTGTTGGAACAATATTTAAAAAATGTTTCGTTTTTAATTTAGAAATAGCGCAGTTTGGAGAAACTAATGAGTACTCGATGGAAAAAATAATAATGGACCACTTCAGGTATGCCGCGAACCGTTTGAAGAAACAAAAAAAATGAAAACTTATACTATATAGCTACCAGATTTTAAATTAAAATAAGTTAAAATTTGTAAATTGTATACGGTAACCTAAGGCATCCTGAAAAAATAAAAGTTCTTAACTTGAGTGTTTTGTTGTTTATTTATAAGTATCCAAATAATAAAGTATGAAATAATACGCTACTTTCCTGAGGAAAAATTTAGTTTTATAAGTTAAAAATATGTTACAAAAACGCAGAATTGTATCATAATATAATACGTTATAAAAATGTTAAAATTAGTAACGTTATTTTTACCAACGTCAGAACACCGTAACATTAAGCGTGTTTTACACATTGAAAACACGTTTATTCGTATTATAACGTTTTTTAGTCTGACGTAAAATTATACATGAAATTCACGTTTTCTTGCCAAGTGGGTGTTTTAACAAAGCAAAAGTGACAGTACGATATTATACATAATATATACAGAGTGGCAAAAAAGTCGCGCATAATGCGTGTAACTTTTGAATTACCTCGTATAAGAAAAAGTGACCTTTATAAAAGTTTTTCAGTAAATAATTCCCCACATTTCTACCTGCATGAATTTGTTCTGTCAGTTCTATTTTGGTTGCCATAGCGACTAACTTCCTTTGTTTAAATTTATATAATTGCATATTTGGATTCTATTGGGAAAACTCTGAATTCTTTGTACTTCAAATTTTTACCTATCTGCAAGCGTTTCCGTGATAATGACGGCTCAAAAATGAAAAACTTCCTAATTATAATTATTCCTACCTAATACCCACCAGTTGAGTCAAGGTATTTTCATGACAGCGACCTAAGAGGTGTCAATTTTGAGTTCCTGTTTAATTTTCTGTTGTCCGATTTCTAATTTGTTTACACTAAGGTTCATCTTAATGAGAAACATCGAGTTGAAATTTTAGATCGCAGGATCCGGTTTGTCAACTTTTCAATGAATTATATCCAAACGGGCCTCCAATAAATCAGTCAACGGTGTGTCGAGTGGTAAAGAGATTTTGAGAAACAGGCAGTGTTAGGGAAGCCGCTAGATAAGGTCGACCTAAAATAGCAACCGGGGAAAACAAAGCTTTGGATATCATGCTCTCAATTCAACACAATCATCCGGGCCAATGGCAATTGACTTTAATGTATCTCATCAGTCAGTGAAAAATTTGTTTAAGCAGGAGAAGTTGCATCCCTACAAGATAAAGTTGGCGCACGAGTTAAACGATGACGATTTTGATAGAAGGGCTGAATTTTGTGAGCTGATTATGGAAAGATGCAATAACGATAATAACTTCGCAACAAATATCATTTTCTCGGATGAAGCTACTTTCCATTTCAATGGCATTGTTAATAGATAAATTGACTCCTACAATAAAATGTCCATTTGACATTTGCATTTTTATAACTTTGACATCGATAAAAAAGGTGCATCCTTTTTTATCATATATAATATCACAAGAGAAAATTTTGTCGGCAAAATTTTCGAAAGGTATAAAAGTTTGTTGCTTGTCAATTTCGCGGCTCGTGATTTTGTCAAAAATGTCATTCGCAAAATTGCCGAAAAGCAACAAACTTGAATGAAACCTTGAGAACAATTTTGCTTACACAATTTTTTCTCGAGTGGTATTTGACATGACTATTTCACGAGAAAAAAGACAAAGAACAATAAAATTAGAGAGCTTTTATTGAAGAATAAAAAAATAAATTATTTATTGATATAAAAGTTACAGTTGTGATAATTAAATGTTTGTGCATTATTTGATTGATTTTGATTAGATGATATTACTTAATCTTTTCTTATACACTCATTTTTGAACTGAACTAATCTGACGTTTGTTAACAACAAATAATACAATGACATTTTAAATAATTAACAGAACCATGGTAACAATAGTTATTTTTGTATTAAGTGCGTGAAGTGAGTGTTTTTTTAATGGCATATGAGAGTGTCAATTTTTTGCCGAGACCGCAGGTCGAGGCGAAAAATTCTCTCGAATGTGCCATTAAAACACGAATTTCACAAACGAAATACAAACAACATTTTTTGTACAACTGAAAGTTTGAATTAATCGGTAAAATTGTATATTATAATAAAAATTTTACCATATAATTTCACATAATCAAGTTAACAGCCCTGTCGTTACTATAGAAATGGTTTGTTGGCACGTTGCTTGTTTTGTTGTCATACGCACGGAAAATACAGTATTGTAAATTTAGTTTAGTTAGAATTTTTTAGTATATTTCTCTATGAAACCTCTTAATAACTATAAATCTCTATATCAGTCTTTTCCAAAATAAAATTGTAAACTAAATTTATAAAAAAATATGGTTATCTTTTTTATATAAAATAGTATAATTATGCCACTACTAAGGTATATATTACATTTTACAAATGCGTTTTGGTTAAATTAAATAACCATTTCTTTTAGTTAAAAGTAAGAAACTGTATTGTGAATTTTACTAAATCCTTTCGTGGCTTTTATAATTTTTTATTACATTAAGAGACAAGCATAAAAAATGGTTATAAAGGAAACTTAGGAAAAATTACTATATTTCTTTACTAAAATTTTTAATAGAATTTAGAAGGGTGTAATTATAGTAAGACTGTTTAACAATAAACTATTTGAATTTTTATAACACTATATTTGCAAAATATCAAAAAATATAGAAGCGCGTATAAAATTTTCGTAGGAAAATTCGTATGTTACTAAATGAATATAGTAGAAACCCTAAATAATTTACAGGAATAGTCAAAGCCGCGTCGTCCGTCGCATTTACAGTTATGCCATCAAATCGTACCTCTAACTCTTACTCTTATGTGTTTTAAGTTCAAACTGGTTAGTTTTGTCTCTGATTTTGTGTTTATGGTATTATGGTGCTGTTATGTGGAGTTTGGAGGATTTATTAGCAGAATGGAATCTGAAAGACTTAGTTTCGACCACCAAGAAAGAAATACCAAATATATTTCATTATACCATGTGTAAAAGCAAATAAAAAATGTTACAAAAATATTTAAATGAATCTACAAAAGGAGTTTTAAATATTTACTAAAATATTTAATTAGTATAACAAAAGTTGGTGGTAGAAATTCAACTAAAATTAATAGAATTTACGAAAAAATATTACAAATTTTACAATATTCATTAGTAAAATGTGCAAAACTGCTTGGTAGTTTTTACAAATAATTATTACAACCGTAACAACAGAAGCTAGAAAAAAACAACAACATATTTTTATATTATTTGCACTCCGGTTTAATACTTTTTACTGTAACGAATTTTTTTATTCATATATATTTTTGTAGTAACTATTAAAAATATTAACTCGTTTTTGCTATAATTTTATAGTCTTCCTTAATATACCATATGGCTGTCCTATATAGAACTATAAAATATAGTTACTTCTATTATATTTTTGGATATTCTTATAAATTTTTTTTTCCGTGCGTTGATAGCTGTTCATATTTATTGCAATTTTTTAAATAAATAGTATTTTTCAAGGAATATCTAGCGTTTCTGATCAGCAGCAAGGTGGACTAGCTTCGGGAATTAATATTGGAAGCAATTGTTCGAACTTCACCATCAATTATTATTGTAACAAATGAGATTTTTTGGTAGTTGGTAATTAATTAGTAAATTTGTACAAAAAAATTCAATACATTTTTTAAAAAGTAATGTTTTATCGTTTTTTTTGTAAATCATTTTTCCAGTTAAAAAAAGTCTTTTTTTCACCGTGAAAAAAAGTCTTTTTTTCACTGTTAAAAAAACAAAAGGTTT
Organism: Polydrusus tereticollis; assembly: GCA_963920685.1. Classification (NCBI taxonomy): domain Eukaryota; kingdom Metazoa; phylum Arthropoda; class Insecta; order Coleoptera; family Curculionidae; genus Polydrusus; species Polydrusus tereticollis. The sequence goes on from OY987333.1 coordinate 13,645,977, forward strand.
ACGTATCGATAGCGATGAAAAAATGTCAACTTTTTTTGACAGTTGTACAAAAAATTTCTTTTGATCAAATACTAAAATTTTGTCGCTGTAAAAATCACATGTGCATTTTGTCCAGGTAGTTGCAGGTAGTAATTTTGCCGGTAAAAAACAGGCCGTTGCTATGATATTTTGCCAGTGTAAAACATTCTAGTGAAATAAGTGTAAAACATTCTAGTGAAATAGTCACAGGGTACGAATATTTTGAAAATTTTATTTTTTTCAAATTTTCTTAAAATATTCTTGCCCGAAAGAAAATTTCCAGAAATAATTTAAGCTTGCGTGGGATTCGGTAAGAAAATTTCACACCACTTCACACCATAATTTGGAAAAAAAATATTATTCCAACCTGACATTTTAAATTAATTTCATTGCTTGTCAAGTTGGCCAGGGTATTGTTGTTTTTGACATATGTTGATTTGTCATTTTTGTTTAACCGGTTCTGTCACAAAGCCTAATAATTACTAGTTTAAAACGTCTGTACGTTGAGTTGTATAGCGAAATGTCGCGAATTGGTAAAGAAAATCAACAAGTAATTAGACAAGAAATTCAAAATATAACACCAGATAACCCCCGAAAATCAAAATCAATATGTTTATATTTATATCATATGTTTTTAGCTGTCAAAAAATTTTCACTTAAATATCGTGGCGCCTCGAAAAAATTTCCGGAAATTTCTTTAGTTGCCATGGTAACTAGTCAAAATTAAGGTATCTTATTGGTTAAAAAGTAGAGGTGTGAAATTTTCGCGATAAAACCCTTTCCAGCTAAAAGTTAAATGGTAAAAACCTCTCGAGCTCAAAATCGAGTAGCTTTTCTTTTTCATTGCTCGGCAACCTGACATATTGTTACAAATTAATTTGATGCTGTCAAACATTTTTTTAGTGAAGTATTATTTTTTTTTAGTATCTGTCGCGTTTTTATCATTTCGTCTGTTCTCGTTAAATTTCTAAGCAATCTGGTTTTCGTAAAAAATAAAAGTTTATCCGATAAAAAAGAAAGATCTTGTGGTTTTACGTATGACACAATTATCGTTATTGGTCTGCTGAGAATACTCACTGGTTCTAGGAAGGTCATACTCAGAGGCTCAAAAAAGTTAATGTTTGGGCGGGCATAGTTTGTAGAAATATTGTGGAACCTTTTTTCATAGATGGTATATTGAATGGCGAAAAATATCTGGACCTCCTCAGGAATCACATAATTCCTTCTTGCAGAATTGTTTTACCGGGTGTAAATAATGGCATAAATAAACAGGTATGATTCCAGCAAGATGGAGCACCTGCGCATTATGCGGCAAATGTTGGACAATACATAAGCGAACAATTTCCAGGACATTGAATAGGCAGAAGAGGTGCTATTGACTGGCCAGCGCGATCCCTGGACCTAACCCCGCTCGACTTCTTTTTGTAAGGACACTTAAAGAACAAAATGTAGGGTGTTCCATTTAAACAAAGGAAGTTAGTCGCTATGGCAACCAAACCAGAACTGACATAAAAAATTCATGCAGGTGGAAATGTGGGGAATAATTTACTAAAAAACTTTCATAAAGGTCACTTTTTCTTATATGAGGTAATTCAAAAGTTACAAGCACTATGCGCGACTTTTTTGCCACTCTATATTATAAAAAAAAAATCACTTTAGTATCATAGTACAAAGCAAATAGGTGGACTTAGGGTAATTCTCCATTATTCGACCCGTTTCGACCGCTGGCAAAAATGTCTTTAGGGAGCGAGCTATGCCTAGTAGTCAGCCAATTTTCTCTACGATATTATTTAGATTTTGAGCCTGCTTGCTCCCTTTAAGAATCGTAACTCTCAAAGCTGCTTACATTCGTCAATTGACCTTCTAAGTTGTCATTTATACCAGAAATTCTAGTTTTACCTTGTGAAATGAAGGGGTAGTCCGAGATTCTATTGCTTAAAAAACATTGTTCTAAAACACAAAGAAAAATAGGCGTAAAGAAAAAGTTATTGAGTATTTTTGTCTTTTTAGCTATAAAAATATTAAGTTATGTTCAGATATTGGAATATCTGGTATGGACAGGTGACTTCTCAACTAGGCATAGCCGCTATCTAGAAAAGCTGCAAATAAAAATAACTAACCAAGGGCGTAAAAAAGACAGAGGCGGCTCCACAAACAAAAACACTACATAAAAATAAGAGGTTGTGATATTTGTGTGGTTTATTAAGATACTTTGTTAGTACAGCGAAGGACTTACGTCAGTCAACTTAAATTCTTCATCATCGTCAACAGATGGAATTTTGGTTTTTCCTTGAGATACGAAGTAATAATCCAGAATGTTATTGGAGAGCAAGCATATTTCTACAACGAATGTTATTTTTTAAAAGCAAGTATTGAAGTACTGAATACTTTAGGGTTATTTTTACATAGGCAAGTTTCTCAGTTTTGTCTCAAATAACTGGTAGTTCTATACCAAGTAAAAGGGTTTTCAGTTTAGTCTTCTTAAACTGTTAATTGGCTTAACACAGTGGGAAAGTAGGTACCACTAATTGTTATTACTTGGTTGATAAGAGTACGGGCCAATAAGGATAAAAATGTTCAATCCAAAGAACGTTATTTAATTCTGATTGACGTACAAAAATTACCAGTTTGTTATAATGCCTTTGTATATTCCACCTTCATTCTAACTAAGTGATATAACAATTACATGGTCCACGTTGGGCGCCGAAATTTGCTACGCTTTTATTTGCCCAAAGATTAATTATTCAATATTATCAATAAAACAAAAGAATTTTATTATAATATGAACAAAAAAAAAGATAAGAATTTAATTTTAATTAAAAAAAAAAAAAAAAATTGATAACAACGAAGTTCAGCTGAGGGTGAGAGGCCTTGAGGGAGCGAGCAAATACCCTAGCTCAAATGCCGAAGAGTAGGGGGGGGGGGGGTTGGCGCCACCGTTTTGTGGCCTGGCTACAATTTATGTAAAAGGTATTTGATTATTTTCGCAATATTGCGAATATTTTTTGGAACTAGGATGTGTTTAATTGAATCATAGATATCTCCGGGGTGAAGATTATTCATATATTGAAGAAGAAAGAAAATTCCAAAATTCTTCACAAATATTTAATATCTTGCTCTACGCGTTTCGGTTTCTTGAACCATTTTCAAGAGTTGTCTAAAAAGTTCATTTATATAATAATCTCAATTTCAAAATCAAAATTATTAGGTATTACTTACATAATATAATCACAAACTTTACATTAAGGACACAAACAAGCTCACAATGACGAACACAGGTTAAATAAATATATAAAATTGATCAACGGGATAAACCCAAAAAAACCTTTTAAAAAAATAAAACAAAATATACCGAACCACAGCGACATCTAGGTTGCACAAAAGGCGGTACTATTATTTAGACAAACATTCACTACTTAAACTCGTTCACAATTCTCGCTGCTTCTGGCTATTTTTATATTTTCTAAAAAATTCAGCTTATCAGCGTTATTCGCATTATGTAGCATTTTAAAGTTGCCTTTAGTATTAAAATTATGTAAATTCTCTCTTAAATGTAGGCCAAAAGCTGATCTCTTGTCATTAGGCGATTTCTGAGACTTTAAATGTTCTTTTATTCTAATATTAAAACTACGACCTGTCTGACCACTATATTTAGCTGTTCAAGAGTTACAGGACAACAAATATACCCCACTTTTGACAAGCACGTTAATTGAATCCTTTACTCTCGAGAATAAACTACGTAAATTGTTTACTGATTTGTAAGCTATTTTAAAATTGTTGTTTAAGGACTTTAATACATTACCCACCCTCAGAGAAACAGCGCCCAAAAAAGTTAGTCATATATACCTAGGAGGTTGAAAAGATGTTATGGTCTTATCCAAGGGGTCAGTCAACACCTTCCTAAGCATGCCACTAAAATTTTTTCTTATTAAATTATTGATTAATGATATCTTGTATTCGTTGTTATAAGCAATTTGAAAAATGACGTTCTTTTCCCTCTCAAATTCCAAAGGTAAGAGTGTGATGGTGAACAAACGATGGATCAAAGAGTTAAACGCTCCCATTTTATGAGGTAAACAATGATTTGAGTCAGCTGGTATAACATTGTCTGTATGTGTGTTTTTCCGATAAATAGCATACTCAAAAAAGTTATTCACCCTCTTTATTGTTAAATCTAAAAAATTCAGACAACATTCAGATTCTATTTCTTTTGTAAATTTGATGTGGCGGCTGTTTAAAGAATTAAAAAAATTGAAAAAATTTTCCAATTCATTCCCTGTTCCTGTCCAGACAATAAAAGTATCATCAACATATCTGCGCCATAATAAAATTTTATCTAGAAGGTAAAAATTTGGATTAAATAACTTATTTTCAAATCCACCCATAAAAATTTCAGCTAAAAAGGGGGAAAGACATAAAACCAAGGGTTAACCATCCGTCATTTTAAAAAATTTGTCATTAAATCTAAAAAAATCTAAACCTAGACATTTATTCAAAAGAGATATTATACCCTCCGTACATTATCAGACAGAGATCTTTCCAAGCAAACATTCCACGATATTCACCACCAGTTGTCAGGGATACTTGGAAACAGATTGACCACATCAAAAGAAACCAAAAGGCAATCATTTGGTAAGTTAATACTTTTTAAATCCTGAATTAATTCATTGGTGTTCTTAATACTGTATTTATTTTGATAATTCAAGAGGCTTCTTAAACATTTGTCTAGCAATTTTGCTAAAAAATATGCCGATGAAGATACAAAACTAACAACAGGTCTAATTGGCATATCATTTTTGTGAATTTTGACTATACCGTATAATAAAGAGGTACGGGAATTCATGGGAATTACAAGTTTATTCATCTTAAGTTCATCATAAATATTTTGTACATTAATCAATATTTTAAGTTATGTAGTGTAAGACGGATTCGGATCTTTCTTAAGTTCGATAATCATATTATTATTTTGCAAAAATATTTGAACCCTATTGAAATATTGTTGTTTTTCCATAATTACCAAACAATTGCCCTTGTCTGCCTTTCCCAATACTAAGTCATTTAATTTTATTTTTTGTCTCAAAGTTCGGTATATTGTGTTTTATTTTTTTAAATGTTTTTAGGGTTTATCCCGTTGATCAATTTTATATATTTATTTAACCTGTGTTCGCCATGGCGAACTTGTTTGTGTCCTTAATGTAAAGTTTGTGATTATATTATGTAAGTAATACCTAATAATTTTAATTTGAAATTGAGATTATTATATAAATTAACTTTTTAGACAGCTCTTGAAAATAGTTCAAGGAACCAAAACGCGTAAAGCAAATAATTAAATATTTGTGGAGAATTTTGGATTTTTCTTTCCTCTTTAATAGGATGTGTTTATTAAACATACAGTAAAAATTGAAGGGGTTGTTTATTCCCTGTACTATTCTAAGAATATTTTGTTCTTTGGTGCTTTTCGAAAATCCGCTTTGTTTTAAAGATACAGGGCGAGATGACTGACATGCATTTCGTTTACGAACTTGCTGATAGCAATTCATTACAAGTTAGGCGGTTGTACATTGAACGATTTCCTGATAGAAAGACCTTCCAAAGTACTCGTTAACGTCTTTATCGAACAGGTTCATTAAAGTCATTACTTTATACTACTGTGGAAGATTTAAGAAATCGGATAATTGCTGGGTGTAACTCAATAAGAAACGACTCTGGTAAATAAAATAAAATAAAATTTTCAAAATGCAATTCAGATTTAAATTCGAACGTACATAAATTTATTGAATTTAAGTGTAAAATCTTAATTGTATAAAATTAAATTAAGGTAAGTGCCCCAATGATCGACGTGGTTTCGCTAATAATGCAAATTTAAAAATGTTCCTGTAGGCAATTGAAAAACTAAATATATCGTTTGATTTGGAAACTATCCAATGTGATGTTGTGAAACTGACGCCCAGCTTTACTTTGGGGTAAGCACAGAAAGTAACTAATGCATAAATTAAAATGAGCATGTCGATTATCGGTACCCGCCAAATAATAGTAGGCTCTAATAATCGACGTCTCGTGTGATTTTTGAAAGAATTCGGCAGTAAATGAGGAGAAGATTGGATTCTTGCATCCTAGCTGTAGGGAGTCATTTTAAACAGTTCTTGTAATATAAGAAACGTTACATGTAATTTTTGGTAATGAAATGTTGTTATTGTCAAAAAATTTTCTCGCTCTGTATCATCAAAGTAAAGCGGCTTTCCAAAAACCATCAAAAGACAAAATATTCTTACAGTCCAGAAAATCACCCCTTTGAGTTTTTTTGTATGTTTAATAAACACCCCGTATAGAATACTGTTGTCCTCTAAAATTTGAACACAAATTTTGGCATGTTATACTACTTGCTTGTAGGCTCTGGAATCTACAAAGGCATTTTTCGCATTAAACATATAATTAATCGATTTTCACTCAAAAACAATTCGTGGGCGAAATTCGTTCTCGAGTCGCCCACTTACGTCAGTCAATCTGAATTCTTCGTCGTCATCCACAGATGGAATTTTGGTTTTTCCCTGGGAGACGAAGTAGTAATCCAAAATGTTATTGGATAGCAAGCAGTTCTCTACAATGAATGTTAATATTTAAACGCAAAAGGGGATAACTACTGAATTCAGGGTAACGATACAGTTTCGTCTAAAGAAAACTGTTGGGTTTATACAACACAATAGGGACCAGAATAAACAAGTTCAGTTTCGTCTAGATAAACTGATAACTGGTTCAATACAGTGGAAAGGTGTCACAAGTTCTACGTAAATAAAAGCCAATTAGAACAAATGTTCGTTTCAAAGAACATTTTTAAATTATGATTGGCACTGCACACTGTGAAATTTGTTAACACACCCAATACCATGTAAATTGCTGTAACCTAAATATTGATTAAAAGCGTTCTCCGGAGAAAAATATAATAGCAGCTACGAATAATGATGATTAACAAGAATACTTTAGGACTGTAGATTTATCAAATGCTCACCAACAAAAGATGGCACACAAGCTTCATATTTATTATTTATATCTGAATTTAATGTTATTTAGATAAATGAATTCAAAATGCACGAAATATTATCTAGTGCTCTGTACAACAATTAATATATTACTTTAGGTTAAAGCCTATACCATGGGATTGTCTAGATTAAATCCAATTACCTAACCGAACTACTAAACAACAAATATATTTTTAAAAAACCCGTGGGCGAAGGGCGCTCTTACGTCACCCACTTACATCTGTAAGTCTGAATTCTTCATTATCGTCCACACTGGGAATAGTAGTTTTTCCTTGTGACACGAAATAGTAGTCCATAATATTATTGGATAACAAACACAGGTCTAAAATACAAAGGATTGGGTAATGTTTAGAGGTCGTGGATACATATCGACTTGTCTAAACACGGGTCCTATGTTGTGGGGGTCTATGCTTGCTTAAAACTGTGCAATATGTGAAAATAAATCAAGTCAACCTGTGCTTAATGAGCATGAGTATTGTGCAAAAGGGGTACTTAGTTCAGAAAATGCTTTTGCTCTGAGGACCGAGTAAAAGGCTCATTACAAAAACACTTTCTATTTGAAAATAGAGTTTTAAATTGGTTATAAAATTAGAAGATTGAACACAGTGAAGAAAGTAACAAGATGTTAAAGTGCGAGATGATTCAGTCATTCGCTTACGTCTGTTAGTTTACATTCTTCACCATCATCAACACCAGGAATTGAAGTTTTCCCTTGGGCTACAAAGTGGTAGTCCGAAACATTACTTGACAATAAACACATGTCTATAAACAAAATATAGGATTGTGAGGGGTCGTTTGAATCGAACGACTTGCCTAGGCTAGGAACAAAAATTTAGATACAGCAATATTAAACAATGTTGGATATTGAAGGGTATCAATACTACTAAAGGGAATTAGTATAACGATACAAAACCTGAGAGGGGTAATATTTAAAATTCTACAGTAAAAAAGATAGAGCCAGTAAGTTCTGTCTTCCGCTTACGTCTGTCAATCTACATTCTTCGCCATCATCCACGTTAGGAATGGTTGTTTTACCCTGAGATACGAAGTTGTAATCCATAATGTTGGCTGACAATAAGCACATGTCTATAAAAATAACAACAGACTGTTAAGGATTGTTTTGTACAGTGTGCATGAAGAGGATCTGCCAGAGCCATCAGAGTTTTCCAGAAGTTAGTGTAAATGTAAGACATAACAGGGACTAAAGTCATTAAACACAATTACATTTCAATACAACAAGAGGACGATAACAAGGGCAAAAATATGGCAAGTCTCGGGCTCGGGGTCCAAATGTGATTTTTCCTTTTCTGGAATGATATCGGGACAAATATAATACAAGACGTCTCGTATATTTTTCACCCAAAAGCAAAAATAACCACCTTGTGAGCACGTATGGCCCACTTACATCTGTTAGCAATTGTTCTTCGCCGTCATCAACATTTGGAATGGTGATTTTACCCTGTGACACGTAATGGTAATCATAGATATCTTTCGACAAGAAACACATATCTAAAGGGGTAAATAAATATTATTTTAACCTTATATGAGTAATTACAAATTCTGTCGGGGTTAACAGAATACCCTTTGGGTCCACTTATCGCACTACAATCAATATATTTTACAAAATATGTATAGACTAAAAAAACGTGTAAGATATTGAATCTATGACATCCTGCAATGAAATATTTTAAAATGTGATAAATGTAGAATTGTTTTTCTTCGAAACTTACCTTTGACACCAGGTACGGCACCAGACATGAGCTGGTAGAAAATGTGGTAAGATCTTTCCAAGGTCTGTTGAGAGATGACACGAGCCTTCTCAAGCAGATCTGTGTTGCAAAAAAGGTATTTGTTAGAATTAAACGAATCAATGAAATAACAAAGTTAAGTGAAGATATGATACAATACAATTACAAGTATTTTTTTTTTATTTGCTATTTTTTACGGTTCGTCGGCGTATCAGAGGCCATCTTGAACCGGTCATCGACCGTACGGTTTTTAATCGTGCGGTCTACCGACTGGGGAGTGTGAAACAGCACCTTCATCCTACGAGATATCCGATCTCATCCGGCCTGTCCGGCGTGAATAGGATGGTTTTGATGTCGATTCATTTTACACTCTTTCCTAAGACAAGAGCACGCGGTGTTTCCCAAGCGGTCACCCATCCTAGTACTAACCGCGCTCGACACCGCTTAACTTCGGTGATCTGACGGGAACCGGTGCTTTAAGTGTCGCTAGGCCCTTGCTCAATTACAAGTAAGTAATACTTAAACACAATGTTAACTTACAAGTTTCAATGTCAGCACCAGCAAGTTTACCAGTGGGACCGAAATGGATACGGATGAATTTACCCTGGATAAGAAGAAAGCATATTAGTATAAGTAAATATGGATTAAAAAGACTTAACAGTTGACTTACGAAACGAGAAGAGTTATCGTTACGGACAGTCTTGGCGTTACCGAAGGCTTCAAGGACGGGGTTAGTTTGTACTACTTGATCTTCAAGAGTACCCTTCTTTTGTTGTTCTTCGGTCGGTTTCTTGGTTGATGCACCGACGGTGGCGAAGTACGCAATTACCTTTTTCGTGTTTTCAGTCTTACCAGCACCAGACTCACCACTAAGGGATAAAATATGATTTTGATCAGCAAAATTAAAAGTACTGCCTGACAATTTGTCGTCAACACTTTTTCCTGCACGTATGACATCAAAACGAAATTTCAGTTGATCAAATCGGACATAGCTATGTTCTATTTGGCCATTTAAAATTTTGTATATTAATATCTCTTATATATTTATTAAAGATTATTTAAAAAACCGAAAGGGCAATAAAACCTGCAATAAGGGAAGCTACAGCTTTTAATCATCTTTCTTTCTTCTAAACAAATCTTAATTGCCTCTCTTTGTCAGGTATGAGAAATTAAAGCGGAACAGAGAACTTTTTCCCAGGTAGCCAAAAATCTAGGTACGGGCGAGGAATTTTGGGGTTTATTCGACATTCATGACTATCATGACAACATGAACCCTACATTGTTTGAAAAATGGTTGGAAGAACAGCTTTTACCTCTGCTCGAAAAACCCTCGCTTCTTGTTATGGACAATGCAAGGTACCATTCACGGCTCAGCGAAAATGTGCCAAATGCTTCAACGAGAAAAGCTGATATCATTTCCTGGCTACAAAGCAAAAATATCAATTTTATGGAAAACGCACTCAAACCCTAATTGCTACAAATAGTAAAAAAAATACAAAGCAAAATTAGGATATGCCGTGGATGAATTAATTTGTACTATGTGTCATCAAATTTTGAGATTGCCGCCCTACCACTGCATTTTCAACGCTATTAAATTTATTTGGGCCCAAAGTAAAACATTTTTTAATAAATAAATTATTGGAAAAGACAGGAAATTCCCCTTAATTTATTCTTGCTTTTGATTTGTATGAAAACAAAGAATACCCTGTAGCGTTCTTTGTTGCACGTTTTATTGGGGTTTCGGTCTTTTTAAATAATCTCTACTATAGTAAGAGTGAGAGAACCCGCTATAAGTGATTTTGTTCCATGGAAATACTTACGTAATCAACATAGATTGATTCTCGTGATCTAGAAAGGAAAAAGAACATTTTTTAGTAAATAGATTTTAATTTATTATGATTTTTATTGCTCCCTTATATTCATTTGAATGAGAATGCTACTTACTTGTCATCATGTTTACGTAGGCACCGTCAGATATGGCGAAAATATGGGGTGGTACTTCATTACGCCTCTTACCACGGTACAACTTGGCAGCACGGTTTGTGTATACGGGGAAACGCTTGTAGGGGTTGATGGCCACACAGAAGAGTCCAGAGTAAGTCTATAAAAACCAAAACACATTTAAAAATAACGTCGCATGATTTTTTAAACAATTCTTGGTAAAACAACAGGTTAACAAACTTCTAGAAAAAAACAAAACGGTTGAAGTTCCACAAACGTCGATACTAGTGGAATATCAGAAGAAAACACAATAAAAACAAGTACAGTCACCAACAATTGAGTTGGTGATATTGTAAGGATGATAATGCAAAAATTCAAGTGTAAGGTACAAATTATCAATGTCCTGGTAACAGTAACTACAAGATATCTTCCAAGTATGCCGTTGTTAGAACAGTTGTTCTCATGGAAGCTATCTGCGCTACATGGACATTGATATTTTGGGCCTAAGGTAAATGGGGTGTAGAGATACAAGTTACAAGTATGTTGAATTGAAGGTTAGAGACAATGGTGTGTCGTGAATGATAGACAATGCCATTATTGATTTCGTCACAACGTTTTAGCAGGTGAAACATTGTGATGAAATAAATAATGAGACTTACTACGTACTGAAATGAAAACTGATTGAATGATTGATGAGTGTATTAAAAGAAGATTTTACAAAATTGAAACAGATGAAGGGGGATATCTTCGTCGGATTGATACCGAGTTCAAGAGATCCAACATAAGAAATGTTAGTTCCTGAAATAAATCTTTATAAAACCCAGAACGCTACACCATTTCTTCGGGTACTCCGCTTTTGATATGGTGTGACCAAAGAGTAATTAGTGTAGCTACTCTTTGGTGTGACGAGGAAGTGTTAGCACAAGCATACAAATTAGCTTTTCAGTATTTTGTGGTCAGATATTTAATACGTCTGAATGTTAGGTTCATTAGCTCAATGGGGCAAGATCGATCACAAAGAACTGAAGCCAATTGTATGCAACTGGAAAAATCCAAACATAATAATCTCTTGGTCGGTGTATTGCCGATGTTTCCAAGAAGCTGTTGGTTCCGGAATATCCTGGACAAGATTTAACTTACGTAGATAAGCTTGGCATAATAACGTTGTTTCAAATTGTGCAATACTGAAGCGTCATTAAGATATGTCAAATTGGACATATCTTCGGCTTTTTCGTATTTTGGAGGGTTGACTTGAGTAACCTGCTCTTTCTTGAAGTTCTTTTCCTATATTGAATAGATAAAAGTAAATTAGTAAGGAGTTGGAGGTACTTACGTAAATTAAACGGGCGTAATATCGTTGTTTAAGGTTGTGTAAAACTGCGGCGTCGTTTAGGTATGTTAAATCGGCCATATCTTCGACTTTTTCGTATTTTGGAGGATTTACTTGGCTTACTAGCTCCTTTTTATATTGTTTTTCCTATACTCAAAAATGTTATGTTATAAAATGATAATACATAGTGATAAATAGGTCAATCAAACCATTGTCAAACGCAGGGCCGGCGGAAGCCTATGTGGGGGTGCAGGGTACCCACCACCTGAAATATGTATGCCTAAATTCCCTTATTTTCTAAATATGCTTTTTGTCCTTTTGTTTTCATGCTTCTTTTATAGCAAATCGACTTGGGCTGCGTTTTGGTATCCGACGTTAACTCGTGTCCATTCAAAATGCAGTCTTGGTAGTATCGAACTATAATGCCCGAAACACAATAATACCCGAAGGTGTGTGAACTAATTTGAAAGAAATCATTGATTTTTACCAGGGTGATTTCAATGAAGAGCGATTAATGGATGATAAAAACATGTTCTTCGATATCATCAGAAAAAGCAATAAGAAAGTTTCGAGTCTGAAAGATGTCGCAAGTTTTTTGAAAGATAACGACTGGTGCCTGGGAATTGTACCAGAATTGGCTCCCTTCATCAGATTATTATAAGACTTTTTTGCTTTTTTTCTGACATTGAAATAAACCACTTGAATCTTTTCTTTATTATTATCACTTGTTTTCCTGTTCTTCCTATTTCGAAATGGATTATAACCCGAAATTTCATGAACCATCTTTTATGACAAAAAATGGGATTCCCCCACCCCTCAGCCTATACTTTCTACTCAACCCACCACCCCAATTGTAAGTGTTCCGCCGGTCCTGGGCAAACGGCCAAGGCAAGACATTTTGAGATTTAAAAAGCCTTGTCTTAAAATAAATGAAATTGTCTTGCAAGAGGTTTGCAATTTTTTGTCTTGCCTATATAATTTAGGCAACAATCCTGCGTACCGAAACATTGTTTTTTTTTATTCAAGAGATTTATGACTTAACTGATAGTTAGTGAGAAAACTAAGACCCATTTTATCAATGTCCTGTTAGCAACAACCGCCACACAATTGATCCAACAATGGTTTCCTTGGAAACTATCTCGTACTTGGTGTTAACAGGGCATTGATGGGTGGAGATTTTAAATGGAACGCTGCTTATAGCGGACCTGGCAAAAATATTTCTCTTAAATACAAAAATACGTCCTCAAAGATTTTTTATGAGCTTCGCTTTTGTCATGTAGAAAAATTGGGGCCCCAAAGAAGGGGCGCAGCCATTACCAACTTCTTTTATGATTAAAAAGTAGTCCATACTGGCAGTGGAGTTCGCGAAATGCACAAAAAGAAAAATTGTGGAGGAAGACTTGATTGTTTTATTTGCATTTTTTTTATAATATTGACAGGCACCACTTGTGGCACCTTTTTGAAAAAGGAATTTAACACTAATATTTTCTTTTGACATCTGTCAAACCATGTGTCGAAAATTTAATAAAAACTACAATTTTTAACTTATACCATTAAAACTGTAATGCCACCTTTTTAGCGTAACGATTGTTGGACATGTACCTCATTAACCTGTTGGCACAGACCCAACCGAAAGTCAATGGAACGTTACAAATTGAAATACTGATGATGGTCGGGTTTGGAGGAAGAAAACGAAGTCAAGCAGAAGTTGCTTCATTCTTTCATGAAAGTCATCCCGATTTGCCACCTCTGTCGCGAAGTACAGTAAAATCAATCAAAATTAAAAAGGAATACTGGCATAAAACTATTCAAAATGCAGCCAGTACACGAGCTATGGGAGAATGACTGAGATAGAGGGGTAGAATTTTGCGAAGTTTTGATAGATTAAATACTTGTTTCTGATGAAGCAACATTTACTTTAAAGGGTCACGTAAGTTTGAAAGTTAAGCAAAAATGTTTTAAAGGGAATTAACCCTTGTTCTTGATAATCGCTGTGTACAATCTGAATCTCTAAGCCTATTATTAATTAATTTCCATTTTAGGTTAATCCTCAAAATAGCCGACATTATGTCGACGAAAATTCTCAATGGAATGCTACTCTCAAGGCCAAGGGAAAATGAATGTTTGGGCTGGAATAATAGGCGACAGATGAATTGGTCTATTCTGTTTTGAACACTATTTAAATCGAGATCTGTATTAAAATTTTCTTCAAACATTTCTAATACCACAACTCCAAAGAATATTTTCTCATGGAAATCCAGATAAAAGGATATTGTTTTTAGCAGAATGAAGGCAATCCCCACGTTGCAAGAAATGTAAGAGAATTATTAAATATAACATTTCGAAATAGGTGGATAGGACGGCGAGGATTTATAAAGTGGCCGCCCAGATCGCCGGATAGTACACCCTTAGACTTTTATTTATGGGGCAATTTAAAATGAAGGGTCTTTGTCACGAGACCTGGAAATCTGGAAGAGTTAAAGGCAAGGATTCAAGCAGAGATACGTTTAATCAAGCCAGAAGTTTTAGAAGGAGTCCTATCATCGGTTGGGTCTGTGCCAGCCGGTTAATGGAGCACATTAGCACAAAAGCGAAGTCCATCCAGACGAATTTTAGTATTTTAGAGAAATCTTATTTCCACATCCGCTATAAGCAGCGTTCCATTTAAAACTCCCACCCTGTATATTGTTTAATATAGCAAATTATTTAGAAAGAATTAAATTGACGATGTTAGACATTATTTTGTTAATTTAATAGTCCCTTGCAAGATTTCTTGCTTAAATATGTCTTGTGAGTCTTGTGACTAGACCAAGAAAAAGCAAGACAAGAGTGTCAACACTACTAGTCAATCCATTGACGAGTTCAGTGGCTATTATTCTCTTGTTTAGTAATCAATTAATTTCGATATTTAAAGTATGTTCGTGATTAGATTATGAGGTAAATTTTAAAACTTTTAATAGAAGAAAAGCATAAAGTAATAGACGGTTGTGTTTACCTCTCCTCCGGGGATTCCTACGGTGACGAGGTCACCCTTGGTGCCCCTAATTTCACCAAGTATGAAACCCTCCTTCTCGTCCGGGACCCAGCAAGATTTTTTGGCATCATAGGGCTTAGTTTGATCTATACGTTTTTGTTCCAAGGAGACGAAGAGATACGGGGTAGGATCTTCCTCCTCCTGGTTCGCTGCTGGTTTAGGCATCTTGGCGGACGGCTACGAAGGGGCTATCGAGACACGTATAAACAGCCCTAGAGCCTTCCTGAAATGAACATTAACGTTAACTAGCTAGAAACATGGGATGCGGGAGGAAATTAGTAGGAATTAAATAAAAAATTGATAGTTAATACCAATTTTGCTACTTTTTTTACCCTTATTATTTATACAACAGTGAATTGAGCATTTGGCAACTAATGAGAATAATAAAAGTTACAAAATTGGTCCGTCTCTGAACTTGGTGCCAAGGTTACCATACCGATGCATTAAAGGTTCCAATGAGGTCATTTAGCTTTTTTTTTATTACGCCTCTGAAATAATTTACGAGCATCCACTCGCGGAAACCGCTGTCTGGCGTCACTAAGTCCTACAGTAGTCGGGTCGCGCTCGCTGCCGTCGTTTACGACTAAAAAGACAGGTGGCCATGCACATCGCACTTTTTCCGTTGCTGGGTAACGGAGTTAAGGTCAATAGGAGAGAAAGGAATAATTTTTAAAAATTTTTTTTCTTCTTTTTACAATAGTGTTAGAGAAATTACAGGCTAGAATTCGTATGAAATGACATTTCCCACTTGTTATAGAATATACTATTAAAAGTAATAATAATTAGCTTTTGCTTTAACCAAGCAAAAAAATAATAAGCGCAGGTATGTGCACACAAGGAACGTTGCACAAGTTCAAAGCGGATGAACAGCTGTGGGAGGTAATGACGCCTTTTATTTGATTTTGATCTCGCATATTTCGGAAACCACTTATCGGATTGACTTCAAATTTTCAGGGCTGCCCATACCTCATAACTGCTTCATAAAAATTAGTTAAAGAGAACTTAAGGTTTGACCAAATAAGCTCACTGACGGGGACATAAGAGTAATAAGAAGATAACAATTTTACTTAACTATTTAAAACGCACTTACTAAATATAGCACTGTGCGAGCCCGAGGTAGTGCAGATGGTAAACACGACTGACTATAAAGTTTTTAAAATATTCCGCTATGCTTCTTGGCATACAGCTATTTCTGGATGGACTGGACGATAGAGCTTGTCTTAAATATAATTCCAAAATAGAGTAAGAAGAGTATACATAGTGGGATCAAAAGACTAATGGATTTAAACGGTTATGTAGAACATTAGAATTACAAGATAATGGGATTAAGGAGTATTTAATATTTGAAGATGCCTTGGATCATTGGCTATCTATTGCCAATATAAGAAAATAGGAATTTGGTAGCCGCTAAGTTGTTATCCAATAAAAATGCCAACATCTGCCAAAATTTCCTCATAACTTCATGTCATTACAAAATTTTTATGCGCCCCCCGTTAACTAATTTAATATTTTTGTTCCCGAAATAATCCGCTCTAAAAATATCGCCCGCGGCATTCTAAAATAGAATCAGCACAGTTATCGCGTCATCCATGTAAGGTGTGACTCTCATACGAAAAATCAAATATGACTGCCACGTGATATATTAGTTAATCATATGTTTTTTTTTACTTGTGTTCAATGTAATTCATGGTCAACAATTAATTATTTTTCAAAAGTTTGCAAAAATTACAAGATGGATGTGGAGGCTTTGACAGGCAATCAATCTTCATCACAAACTGAAATCGATTATTGATGTAGTTTCATGATTTGTTATGTAATGGGTCAATTATTATTATTGAAGAATTTCTGCCAATCGCAATCATTGGTTGTTTACTTTTTGTATTATTTGTCGTTGTAGTAATTATTAATAAACTCATTTGTTTCAAATGATTGTAATGTTGTATTCTTGTGTAGCTGATTAATTAAAAAAATATGAATTGTCAAGTATTAAAAAATTATTTAAAATTTGACTCCCATCCGCCATCTTGTTATCCATGGATTGCGTCATGATCGCACATAGGTCATGTGACATCAAAACTTGACACTTGATATCGGATAACATTATACTCATATAAGATTGTTAAATTTGACATGATTTCTGCGTCATACTAGCTAAATTTGTTATCCGTTAAACTCTGATTTAATTGAAGCTGTCAAATGTGTCAAAAATTTTGACGGCTTATTGCTTAGGGGTTGTTAAATTTCAATAATACATACAAGTTATAGTTACATTTGATCAGGTTAGATTGCCGGGTTACTAACGGATAATCATGCAGTTCAATTGTTAACTACAGATAAAGGGCCTACTTTTAACTGTTACTAGTCAAGTAATTGATAGTATTTGACAGCTGATTGGAGTTAATCTTTTATATTACATAATTGTTAGAAAGGAACCTCCGGAGATAGGTCAAGCTATCCAAAAGAAGTTAGAGAACTACAATCAGGCCCTAATCTAACGGTTGCAATATCACAGACCACTATTTTTGAGCAAATAATCCAAATATAGCACAGATATCACATCAAATCTTCGCTAGTATGACACTTGCAAATGATCACTTGATTCACTTATCACAGTAAAAAGGGCACCAGTAGGATAACAATAGCACAGTCCATTAAAATTCTATACTTCTTATCACACCCCCTGGGACGTAATTTTTTTGTGTTAGAAAATAACTCGGTGTTGCGGACACACTTAACACTTACGTTCGAAAAGGCAGTCTGGACGAGATTTGGGTCGTTACAACAAATATAAATGTGTGATACCAGATCCAGAAATGTAACACCGCCTGTTATTGGATGGAAGAATCGGCCAATGACCAATCCCGTTACAAGCCTGTCGATCTCCCTTTTTAGGAGCAGGGATTCAGCTCGTTGTCTAGAAATACTTTTCGTACGGTGTAGGATTAGACGGGAGATAGAGAGCGAACTCTTTAGATGACCAAAGGTGGGGGACATTTTGGGTTTGTTAACCTAGTGGTTCACATTTTCGGATTCGGGATGCTAAGGAGTTGTTGTCAAGGTTTTCGCGATCGTTTTCTGTCATTTTGGGTCAAATGTGAAACGTAATTCTTGGGTAGGTAGGTGTATTCAAAAGGATTCAGTTTGAAAGAATGCTTTTCTCTATAGGCAGAACATTTTATTGAACTTTTTTTCTAAAGGGTTCTTCATAAAGGACGTTACCGGACAGGAGGAGGGCATTTGTGAAATTGTGACGGTCAAAATTCGTTATCTTTGCGTTTAAAAATCCCTGAAAAGAATGTCGAAAACATTTTTTTTGTATCTGTAGTCAATGTAATTTAAATTTCAATTTCAATTTATTCACACAAATAGTACAGGGACATTTTTTTAAGTGTCTCACCCGATTGGCGATTTTCCTGCTGACTATCATAAAAAAGAAATCAGATATTTCTGAAGGATTTTCGATAAGGAAGCCGAATTTAATGTCAAAAAATACATAGATTTACAAATTTGACAGATGAGGCGCCATTTTGAATTTTCTTAAATGGCAACCTTCATAAATAACCACACGGTTGAATTGCATTTGGCAATCCGATTCTAAAACTATATAGTTGTTGACACTTATTTTCAGCCGTTTCGGAAATACGGGCATTCCTAATTTGCCTCCATCGATTATGTCTTTTTTAAGTGTCTCACACCTTTAATAAATAGACCTTCTAAGCTGAACACCTTCATTTTTTTCACAGTGATATAATTTTCCGTAAGCAAGCGATCTGCGCTATAGTCAAATCCGACAGATGTCAAAAAGTGACAGAGACGACGCCATTTTGAATTTTTTTAAATGGCAACTTTCATAAATAACAAGACTATTGAACTGCATTTGGCGATCCGATTCTAAAACCATTTATCGATTTTGTTTTTAATAAAGTGTAGATCGCTTGCTCACGGGAAATTATGTCACTGTAAAAAAAATTAAGGTGTTCAGCTTAGAAGGTCTATTTTTTTAACGAGGTGAGACACTTAAAAGAAAAAATCGATGGAGGCAAATTAGGAACCCCCGTATTTCCTAAACGGCTAAAAATAGTTATTTACGATATAAGTGTTGTAAAGATTCATATTACAACACGAGATGTTAAAGTTGTTAAACGAGGCGTCAGCCGAGTTTAATCAAACATCGAGTGTAGTTATATGAATTTACAACAAGAATATTGTACAAAATTTTATCTACTTTCATCTATGAATAAAAATATTTGGCAAAAGGCATTTTTAAAAATAAAAATGCACCTGCTATTAAAAATCGTTTTGTAAGGGCATCTATTACAGCACTAGTGCTGTAATGGCATCTATTACAGCACTAGTGCTGTAATGGCATCTATTACAGCACTAGTGCTGTAATAGATGCCCTTACAAAACGATTTACAGAACTGTAAAATTCATATTACTAACCCAACAAACATATTAAGTAATGTAGACCAGAACGGAAGGAAAATAATCCTAAATTGGCAAATATTTGCTTATTTTTGCCTTAAATGTTTTCTTAAAAGTCACAAAAGATTCGAACTCTAAAATCTAAGTCTGGATATCTAGAACTTAAATAATTTGTTATAGGGAAGTCTACTTGTAGTTTAATTTACCTAGTTAAAAATTACAAATAAATTACCTCTCTTAGACATTAAAAATATTTAATCCTAATAAGGAATATGATTAAGTAATAATTTACTTAATTGTTACTTAATATATGTGTTCAAAATTAAGGAATTTTTTGGCTATTACGCTAGGTAAATATTACCCAATTATTGCCTACAAAAAGTCCAAATAATTTACTGACCATGTAGTTTTAGAAACAAGTAATATTTTGGATAATTTTGCCCTATAAATTGTTCCCAAAGTTATAGATCTTTTGTGGTTAAAAATTGAGCTACTTCATAACTTTCTGATTAACCTCAAAGGCTAACATTGCTTGTACAGTTAATAATAAAGAAAAAAATAACTTTAAGGTTAAAAATATAAAGGCGGCCATATTTTATAATTATTAGTTTTCCTGTTTATCGACAACTATAAAAAAACAATAATTAAAATTTTAAGAATTACATAAGGTGAGTGGAAAATCCATTAGACTACGATATCTTTCGTCAACGAAAGTTTTTTTAAAACTTTAGGTACATATAATGTTTATAATGAAGGCACTCTGTTTTTAGGTTATAATGGTAAAAATATTTTAAATTATCGTAATAATACATAAAAAAATGCATATTTTAAGGGCGCGTTTAGTTTTTCGAAGTATCATCACCATAATTCACAAACACATTTCTTTCGCATCCAAATTTCGATCCAGAAAAATGATAAAACTTAATTATATCATATTGTTGAAGTTATAATATGCGGCCATTCCAAATATCTACTTAAGTCGAACTCCATTTTATAATTTATTTTGTCCTGTTGGAAGTGTTGGCATAAGTTGTTGTCTTTTCTTTCTAACACCAGATATAATATGTTTTCTCTGTATTTTTGTCTAGTGTCTTATTGCTCCTATTTAGGTTATATTTAGGTCAAAAGGTTGGTCTCACTTTCCACATTTAGACGTAAAATAGGTCTATATTTATTTCACTTCGTTTCAACTTATTGGACAGAAAAACCCTATCAACCTATTTTCGACCTTCAATTTACTTTAGTTTCTTTCCCCACATTGGGCAATAGGAAAACACATGTAGGTAAATTATCCCTATATATAATTGGTCATGCAAAATATTTGACCCGTTTAGAGGTCGAATAAAGGTAAATTTAACTTAAAATGTTTGTTGGGAAATGAAAGTAGATAATAAATATCAACAACTATATAGTTTTTGAATCGAATCGTCAAATGCAATTGAATCGTGTGGTTATTTATAAGGGCTGCCATATAAAAAAATTCAAAATGGCGTCGCCTCTGTCACTTTTTTACATCTGTCGGATTTGACTATAGCGCAGATCGCTTGCTCACGGGAAATTATGTCACTGTGAAAATAATTAGGGTGTTTAGCTTAGAAGGTCTATTTATTAAAGGGATGAGACACTTAAAAGACAAAATCGATGGAGGCAGATTAGGAACCCCCGTATTTCCGAAACGGCTGAAAATAAGTATCAACAGCTATATAGTTTTAGAATCGGATCGCCAAATGCAATTCAATCGTCTAGTTATTTATGAGGACTTCCATTTAAAAAAATTCAAAATGGCGTCGTATCTGTCACTTTTTGACATCTGTCGGATTTGACTAAGCGCAGATCGCTTACTCACGGGAAATCATGTCACTGTGAAAATAATTAGGGTGTTTAGCTTAGAAGGTCTATTTATTAAAGGGGTGAGACACTTAAAAGACAAAATCGATGGAGGCAGATTAGGAACCCCCGTATTTCCGAAACGGCTGAAAATAAGTATCAACAGCTATATAGTTTTAGAATCGGATCGCCAAATGCAATTCAATCGTCTAGTTATTTATGAGGACTGCCATTTAAAAAAATTCAAAATGGCGTCGTATCTGTCACTTTTTGACATCTGTCGGATTTGACTAAGCGCAGATCGCTTACTCACGGGAAATCATGTCACTGTGAAAATAATTAGGGTGTTTAGCTTAGAAGGTCTATTTATTAAAGGGGTGAGACACTTATAAGACAAAATCGATGGAGGCAAATTAGGTACGCCCGTATTTCCGAAACGGCTGAAAATAAGTGTCAACAACTATATAGTTTTAGAATCGGATCGCCAAATACAATACAATCGTGTGGTTATTTATGGGGGTTGCCATTTAAGAAAATTTAAAATGGCGCCTCATCTGTCAAATTTGTAAATCTATGTATTTTTTGACATTGAATTCGGCTTCCTTATCGAAAATCATTGAGAAATATGCAATTTGTTTTTTATGATAGTCAGCAGGAAAATCGCCAATCGGGTGAGACACTTAAAGAAATGTCCCTGTACATAACACAATTATAAGTAAGTTGTACAATATATTTTGTATAATACAGGTTTTTTTTATTAGCGCCTAGGTTGTGAGACCCGTATGCGCTGTATCAAATTTTTATTGTTCTTAATATCTTCTTTTTTTTTTAGGGGCTAAGTTATTTTCTATATTATATGCCTAATGTAATATATTTAAACTCAAACTAACTGGTTATATATTTGGTGGTAAAGACAGACCTTTATTTCTATTTACAATCTCGCCACAGAATATGGACTACTTCTTAAATCTTGAAACAGCCAGTCTGGCATATATAGTCCGACAGTTTAAGAATGAACATCTTCGACGAAAAAACAAGTTGGCGGACATATGGTTTAATAATGAATGCTTACGAAGAGGAATCACCCCTAACTACATCTCCATCTACACTAAGAACAACTCCACATCCGCTAGGAGGGCTATCCAAGTGGCTAAAAAAAAAAAAAAAATATTTGGTGGTAAAGACAGACCTTTATTTCTATTAACTGGTTTTGTAATATGAATAAACGACTTTCCATTTTGAATTTGTTGATTTTTGTCAGATATGTATTGGCAAAGTATTTAATACTTTAGGTCCCAAATAAGATATTATGCTATTTTTGTAAAATTTACTGTTTGGTTTAGGGACCTGTAAATGCTGATTAGCCACTATTCTGGTATTATAGCAATGAATTATGGGTTTTTTTAGGTGATCCCTTCGGTACATATAACAACACACAGAGTGAGCAAAAAGGCAGTGGATATTCTGTATCTTTTCATCAAGTAATAGTCTTATTGGATATTGTCTAGTCTATTTCTTTTATAAATTGTTTTAAGTACCCTTTTTTGTAAAATACTTAACGGTCTTAAAGTGGTACTGTACAGGCCACCCCACACTATAATTCCATATCTCAGTATACTTTCTGCTAGACTGAAGTATAGTGAGGTTAGACATTTTTGATTTAAAAATCCCCTCAAAAGATAAAGTTTATATACAAGGAATTTCAATTTTTTTGATATATAGTCAATATTTTCATTCCATTTAAGGTATCGGTCTATTATAATTCCTAGATATTTGACGTTTTCTACTTCTTTTACATTTTCATTCAGATTCTTAGCCGTTCTGGAAGTTAGGCCTGTCTATCGTTGTTTTTGAAAACGCTACGTAGTTTGTTTTTTTAACGTTTAAAGAGAGTCTGTTACAGTCAAGCCACTTTTTTACCTTTGTGATTTCTGTTTTTGCAGTCAGTTTTGTATTTTCCCATGTGTCATTAGCAAACACCAGAACTGTATCATCTGCACAGGATAAAAATGTTCCGTTTATATTTAGTAGAGATAGCCCTTTAAGGTATAAATTAAATAAGGTTGGTCTATCTTGTTCTCTGCTGTCTTCTCAATAAATAGTTTTCAAGACTCTGAACGCAACGTCCCTCCCCCCATTGCGTTCACTAATGTTCAGGAGTTTTGTGTGAGGCACTGTATCAAAGGCCTTGGCCATGCATTTTTTGCCGTTGTTAATTTCTGAGGTTATGCTATTTATTAGCTCGCTCATGGCGTCACCAGAATTGCAATCTTCTGTAAAGCCAAATTAATTTTTTGGATATAAATTATATTTTTTTAGATATGCGCATAACCGTTCATTATTTATTTATTTTTATTTATTTATATTTCTTTATTTCAGATCATATAAGTTTGAACATTTACAGTAAAAAAACAGATATAAAATGAAATGACGTCAAAAAAAATAGTCTAGCCTACTTATTTACCTCTAAACATTCTACATACTTAAGTAATCATTTACATTGTATGGCTCTAGATCTATTAGCAATGCTTTTACCCTTTGCTTAAACTTTTTTTCATTTGATATACCTTTTATCTCATCACTTAATTTATTGTACAGTTTTATACACATATAGTACGGTCCCTTCTCGAACAAGGTCAGTCTGTGTATCGGATAATTTATATTTCTAGAGCGAGTGTTGTGTTCATGTTGAACATTTGTTGTAAATCTGCCTCTATTTTTGTAAAAAAATATAATTGCCTCAAAAATATAGAGAGCATACATAGTTAATATACCCTTAGATTTAAAAACTCCCCTGCACGATTCTAAATACGACATCCTATACATCAGCCTTATGATACGCTTTTGTATGACAAAGATGCTTTGTGCTTTTGCATTTAACGCCCAAAAGATAATGCCAAATCTTGCTGTAGACTCGAAATTCGCAAAGTACAGAGTTCTCCTAGATGTTTCATTCAAGTATTTTAGAACCATCCTAAAGCAATAACAAATTTTGTTTAATTTATGACTCAGTTCTTCAATCTGTCTCGTCCACTGTAAAGACTCATCAATGTAGACTCCTAAAAATTTGGTGTGTTTTTGTATTGATACTTGTTTTTCATTAATATTTATCTCCTCGGGAGTAATTTTTTTATTTTGTTTTGTTTTAAAAATTATTACACTGGTTTTGTTTTCATTAAGTATTAATTTGTTTCTATCAAACCAGCTTTTACATAATTTAAACAATTGATTTCCCCTCTCAGTAATGTCTAACAAGTGTTGGCCGCCAACCAACAGGTTTGTATCATCAGCATATGCTGTTATTTCAAACTGAGGATTACTAATATCAAAATTTACATCATTGATAAAAATGATAAATAAAATGGGCCCTAAAATGCTGCCTTGAGGGATTCCTATTGTATTCCGCGAAATTTCGGATCTACAACAAGTATTACCCTGTTGTATAGCTACTCGTTGAGTTCTATTACTAAGATAGGATGTGAACCAATTTAACGCGTTTTCCCTTATACCATACAAAAACAGTTTTTTTAAAAGCAATTCTCTATCCAGGCAATCATACGCTTTTGAGAGGTCTAAAAAAATCCCCATTGCCATATCCCCTTGCTCAAGATGATTCAAGACTGCCTGTGTGAATTCGAAGATTGCTGTTTGTGTTGATCTACCGACTAAATACCCGTGCTGATTTGCAGATAATAAATGAGACTCGTTCAGAAAAGAAATTAATTGATCACATATGACTAATTCAAACAATTTCGAAAAACCCGGAAGCAAGCTTATAGGCCTATAGTTGCCCATTGTGTTTGGATCTCCTTTATTTTTATATAGAGGCTTAATTAGTGCTAATTTTAATTGGTCCGGGAAAACACCTTCTCTAAAAGAATTATTTATTATAAAGCACAAAACATCTGCAATCACTGGAATGCTGAGTTTAACTATATTTGTTGGTACTTCATCATCACCGCTACTCTGTTTGTTTTTTAATTTTACTGAGAGTTTTATCAGGTCATTTGGTGATATTGGCTTTATTACAAAGAAATTATCATTAACTTTAATATTTGACCTCCATTCTGTGTGGTTATGATTTTTTAAAAGCTCAGGCACTATTCGTAATAAAAATTCATTGTAATTACTAGAAAATTCCTCAGCACTTCCAGTGGTTGGTAATGTCATACTTGTTTTTGATTTACCTGTGCTGTCTTTGAAAATTGACCACATGCACTTGTTTTTATTATCTGAGCGCCTAATTCTATTCTCATAATTCTCTGACCTACATTTCACTAGCAATTCGTCATATTGTTTTTTTACTGTTTTATATCTATCGCTATATACATTACTATGCTGCTTTAAAACTAATAAAATGTCCAACCTATTTTTTACTTCTTTAACTTGCTCATTATTTTTATAAAAGTATTTGTTCTCTATCTTCAGGTTCACTAACTTCTTGGGGAATTTTGGTTAAATAACGGAACATAGATATTCATGAAGGTCTGCCACTGACTATTGACGTCGGATCTGCTACTGTTATAAACATCTCTCCATTGTTCCTCCTTAAGACTCTGGTAAAACATCTGTTTGTTGACTTCGGAAAAAAACCTTTTGTAGACTAACTTTTTCCCAGTTTCCCAGCTTATATTAAAACTGATTTTTTGCGCAGTATGGTCTGATATAACTGTTTTTAAAACGCTGCTGGCAATGTCAGATCTTTGAATATTGGTAAAAATATTGTCTATGCAGCTTTTAGAAGTTAGTGTAACTCTCGTATTTTCCATAATAGTTGGAAATAACTGAAATGAACTCAATAATGATAAAAGAGTGGTTCTGTTTTTATTGTATACTATAAGCTCAATGTTAAAGTCCCCTATCAAAAATACTTCTTTTTGTTCACTCACTATTTGCAACAATAGCCGCTCTAATTGTCGAAAAAACGTGTCTATGTCGCCTTTGGGTGGTCTATAAATCACAACTATAATGTATTGTTGATTTTGCACTATCCATTCTATACCCGCACACTCCAAATGTCCTGCTACTGTAAGTGAATTAATTTTTATCCTGTTTTTTATTTTTTGATTTTTTTGGACATACACTGCTACGCCTCCATAACCCTCCTCTCGGCAAAAAGATGCACCCAGTCTAAAGTTGTTGATACCACACATGGGCAATTGATCAGGCTTTCTCCAATGTTCTGATATACACAGGACTTTACAATCTGGATGGTTTTCCAAAAGGTGATTTAGTTTATCTACACAGTTTCCAATAGATTGTACATTTTGGTGGATAATACTAACATTATAGGCATTATCACAGGTTGTTTTTTGTGTGGCTTTGTTCTTGTTATATTCTACACTTTTTGATCTGGTTGTTCTTGATGTTGTACAAAAAAAGGTTTCTGGCTGGAGCATTCATAATTTGTCTGTTCACGAAGCCTCTGGATTTTTTGGATGAACGCAGGGCATTTTGGGTCTCTTGCTGAATGAATGCGGTTTTTCAACTTCGATCGCTGGCAGTTTGGGCAGTTTAGGGGAGTGTTCTCTGGACATTGATTGCTTTCGTGTTTCGTGTTTAAGACATTTTTCAAAAATTTTTGGGATGTTACTAATTAAACTTATTGGTCTATAATTACGGATGTCCCCCTGATTTCCGGTCTTAAGGATTGATGTTATAATAGAAATTTTGAAATGGTTTGGTACAATTCCGGTTAAAAATATTTGATTAATGATATGTCTTAGTGGTACCAGTATGTAACCATGTAACATTTTAAGATTCCTTGTTGTTATGCCTTCATGACCAGATGCGCTGTCGTTTTTTAGGCTATTTATAAATTTTATTAGTTCATTATTGGTGACTGGAGAAATATATAGGGGGTTATTAGTCTTTGGGTAGGTAAATAACTAATTACTTTTTAAAGTGTGATAACTCCGAGTTGTTTTCGAGTTTAACCATGTTTTTGATAATATATATTTAATCATTGTATGTATTGTAAAGTTACTTAAACTTGAAAAAATCAAAAGTTTGTAAATATGACTATGAATGAATGAAATTTTAACATTTAGGACTAATATATCGATCAATAAACTTTCTTTTCACGTTTTCAACCATTTCCGGAGTTATGGAACGCACTTCTCTTCGGATCCTCGCTGTTCTCAGATTGTTTGGCCTATCAATAAATGCTTTCGATTCAAGGTAACCCCACAAAACGAAGTCCAGCGGAGTTAGGTCTGGCGACCTAGCAGGCCATCGGTAGGTCCTCTCCTTCCTGTCTACCGATTGGGAAAGGTTTCATCCAAAAAGGAACGCACAGTCGCAGCATAGTGCGGAGGAGCACCATCTTGCTGAAACATCAGTTCTTCGTCAGGGTAGTCTGGGTCCAATGGATTCGAATATAGAACCACCAATGCTGGAATTTATCCAAGTTGGAGAAATTCGAGATATACATTCAAACAGAACGTAGCTTCATCGGAAAAAATAATATTTTTTACTTAATTATTATTTAGATTGTATATATTTTGCATGAGTTCACAAAACTCATTTCGCCTATCGAAATCATCTTCATATAACTCATGCACTGGAATAAATTTGTATAGATTATATTTGTGCTTTTGAAGTATTGGGTGTACAACAGATTTCCACATAGGTAAATTGGCCCCAATGTGCGACATGGATTTTCTTCCAAGGAAAGCAAAACGTCAACTTGTTCATTTTCATCTCGAACAGGACGACCAGATTTAGTCAAATCTCTAACATGACCGAATTCTCTAATTTTAGCTTCTATGTTACTCACCACCTTTTGACATATGGGAGGATGATCAGGATGGGCTTCATTGAGTAATTAAGCTGTTTCTATTTGAGTACGTGATCTATCACCAAACCCAATCATGCATATAAAGGGTGATTTTTTAAGAGTGTCTGAACTTTAAATTTAAATTAAACAACAACCATATTAGATATCTCTAAACTATTTATTTTATGCGAAATAACATTTAATGGCATTAATGTTTGAAAATAATTTCGGTCAAATGTCCGCCGCGGCTTCTTCTAACAAAGCGCATTCTGTCAATCCAATTTCCGACCACTTTTTCAAGCAATTGGGGACTTATGTCTGCAATTGTCCGTGTTATGTTGTGTTCTAATGCGTCAATATTTGCCGGTTTATCGGCATAGACCAATGATTTAACGTAACCCCACAGAAAATAATCTAATGGCGTTAAATCACACGACCTTGGGGGCCAGTTGACAGGTCCATTCCTCGAAATAATTTTCTCACCGAATTTTTCTCTCAATAAGTCCAGTGTTGCGTTGGCTGTATGACATGTGGCTCCATCCTGTTGGAACCACGTCCCCTCCAAATCAATACCATTCAAATTTGGAATTAAATAGTCATTAATCATCGCTCTGTAACGATCCCAATTAACTGTCACGCGGTTCCCAGCTTCATTTTTAAAAAAATACGACCCAATAATGCCACCGGCGTATAATCCACACCATACTGTGCATTTCTCTGGATGCAACGGCAATTGTTGAATCATTTTGGGATTATTTTCACTCCAAATTCTGCAATTCTGTTTATTGACGTAACCGTTTAACCAAAAATAAGCTTCGTCGCTGAACAAAATTTTGCGGTTAAATTCTGGATCAAGTTGCAATTGACTAAGAGACCATTCAGCGAACGTACGACGCAAACGATGATCTTGCGGCTTAAGTTCTTGGGTAAGCTGGATCTTGTAAGGCACCAGACCAAGATCTTTAGTCAAAATTGTCCACGTAGTCGAATTATAAAGACCAACTTCTTGCGAACGTCTACGAATTGACAAATTTGGGTCTTCATCAACAATGGCAGCTACAGCGGCGATATTTTCTTGGGAGCGCACAGATTTTTGTCTGGTTTTTGTTTTAATATCGAGTAATGTAAATTGCGTTCGAAATTTGTCTATAATTCGGCGAATACATCGTTCGGTTGGGCGATTATGGGCACCATAGAATTCACGAAGTGCTCGATAAGTTTGGCGCACAGAACACTGGTTTTGATAATAAATTTGGACAATTTTCAAGCGTTGCTCTGGTGTTATTCTTTCCATAATGATTTGCCAGACTATACTGAATAATTCTGACACTAGAAGCGCAAAAAGTGAC
The DNA here is from genome assembly GCA_963920685.1 of Polydrusus tereticollis. NCBI lineage: Eukaryota > Metazoa > Arthropoda > Insecta > Coleoptera > Curculionidae > Polydrusus > Polydrusus tereticollis. The sequence goes on from OY987333.1 coordinate 13,675,464, forward strand.
AGTTCATTTCACAGCCTTCTCGGATAGAATGTCGGACACTCTTAAAAAATCACCCTTTATAATTTCAATTTTTTCTCGTTCCGTTAACTTCACCATTGTGAAAACCGCAACTTTGCAACTACGCTTGACAATTAATTATTTAAAGTAAATACAAAAATACAGACTTTATTTGAGTTTCTAGTGTTACGCTCATATACAGGGTGTCCCAAAAGTAATGGGGCACAGGGCAACAGCAGACTCCTTAAGGCGAAATAATGCAATTTATTCAAACTTGCTTTATCCCAAAATTGATAACAACCAAGATATAGGGTGTCAAAGTTTTAATTTTGTTCTCGTTTTACTCCGATTATTTATTACTTTTATTAGGTTAAAAAACACTTTGTCAACAAGGATTATTTTATGTTCTTTGACAATAAAGTATATTTTTGATTGATTGATTGATTGATTCCCCTTCACCGAATGGGATTTTACAAAATAAAGTTTGTGTAGTCGAATTAATTAATCATGTCGATTCCGGTGAACGCAATTTTAAATAACATATTTACTCTCATGTCCTCAATTCCCTAATATTAAATTAAATACTTTGACAAATGATCCACCAAATGGTCTCATCATTTGGAAAATAAATTAGATACAAATGGGTACATATAAACATATTAACGTATGCCGGACATACAGCGAGCAGCGGCAGATTCGGATCAATCGCGTCTGATTAAGCGGATATATTTTAATTTAATTGAATTAATATCTGAATGCAATTGCATCTGCCAAGATGATTTTTGGCAGGATGGTACCCTTTAACGCGTTCTAATTAAATTTGTAGCTATTTTTATTGGGTTGTTATATATCAAGTTGAACAAATTATTATTGGACATATTAATTAAAATGTTTTAATTTTATTTATTATATTTGGTGACATCAATGGCGTGATTCAATGTCAATTATTAAACCACTACATAGGGCGATTCAAAAATATTATAACAAATTTGGGGGATCAGCTGATGTTTTTTAGAGCTGTTAAGTTTATATAAACTATGGTTATTAAAGTTCTCGTTACCGATAGAAGGTGAGAAATTAATATTAAATCTTAATAATCTTTAAACCTGTTTTATAGGATTCAGAGGACAAAACTTATTTTAATTTAATACAGGGTGTCTGTAAAAGGTCTTTACAAAAACCTACCACATATTCTTCAGACCAAAATTAGCCGATTTAAGTAAACTTACCTTAGTACGAAACAAAGTTGCTTAGTTTGGGCGCTAGACGGCGCTGAAGTGACAACTTTGGCATAGCTTTATGGGGCAAAAAAACCCATGTCACAATTCTGATTGATATCAGTCCATGGGCGTAGAACCTGGGTTTTTTAATAATTGCTTGTCTCAGATTTCTATGCCAATGGAACAAGAGGGGTTTGGGCACAAAATTCACATAAACCAACTCATTTGCTATAAAAAGGCACTCTTGATAAGACTCGATTCCTCTGACGGTTTTCAAGAAACTTGCATTTTATTACTGAGTACGTAGCAGCTTTTACCACGTAGTACTTGGGTTTTATAGAATTTTTCTGTTTTTAATTTTTACGCCAATGGAAGATAAGAGGTTTAAGTTTAGATAAACCAACTTATTTTACAATTTCGGAGAGATATGTGGTTTATGCACGATGGAGCTCCACCACATTTTGCATTAAATGTTAGAAACTTTTTGAATCAGCAGTACCCAAATAAATGGATTGGTAGAGGTAATGCCCCTGTAAATTGGCCACCACGATCTCCGGACTTAAATCCATTGGATTATTTCTTATGGGTGCATCTTAAGACAACCACTGTCAATTCCAGATAACGCAGAACAACTATGGCAACGTATTCAAGATGCAATAAATATTCTTAAGGGCGATGAACAAGTTCTGCAAAGAGTGTATTTTAATTTTCTTCGACGTATAAATCTTTGTATTCATGAAAATGGTGGACATTTTGAGCAATTTTCATATGTGATATTTCTATTTATTTTTGTTTATGATTTAGTTATTTTTTTCTTTTTTTGTAAAAACTAATATACGTTTTAAGTAATAAAATGCAATTTCTCGAAAACCGTCAGAGGAATCGAGTCTTATCAAGAGTACCTTTTTCGTAGCAAATGAGTTGGTTCATCTGAATTTTGTGCCCAAACCCCTCTTGTTCCATTGGCATAGAAATCTGAAACAAGCAATTAGTAAAGTACCCAGGTTCTACGCCCATGGACTGATATTAACCAGAATTGTGACATGGGTTTTTTGCCCCATAAAGCTATGCCAACGTACCAAATTTCGGCAAAATAGTATGAGCAGTTTTTGAATTAATTCAGAAAAACGATTTAAAAATTGTCAATTCAGCGCCGTCTAGCGCCCAAACTAAGCAACTTTGTACTAAGGCAAGTTTACTTAAATTGGCTAATTTTGGTCTAAAGAATATGTGGTAGGTTTTTTTAAAGACCTTTTTATACAATTCTAATTTCTTCCTTCGCAGATGATTGAAGCTTCTTGATATTTAAGAAGACCACCGCCAAATTTTTACTGGATAAATGTGATTAAGTATGGAAGCCTTCGTGTCCAATAATGTTCTTTATTAAAAGGGTAGATAGTCGGAAGGGGACAATAAAAAAAGGGCTAACAAATGCTTGCCAACGTTTCGCTTGAATAGTTAAGAGCTTCTTCAATTCTACAATAATGAAATATAAAATCAAAAACTACTCTTAGCGCTAGAATGATTAAAAAATTGCTACAACCACATAGACAAACAAACCGAAATAGGAACAAATCAACCCTTAATTACTTCACTACAATTAACATGAAATATGAAATTAAAAAATTAAAAAATATTTTATACTAAAGATTTATATACCGGGTGGTGCATGGCTTAGTTGAATATAGGAAATCCTATGTAAATTTTGAGGTTGAGTATTGGCTTCCCTGTATAATTTAGAGAAAAATTGTGTTATATTTTTTTGAAGAGGCCGATATAATAAACTCATGTCTCATGCCTAGTTTTAATACATTTTAATGAGACACCAGCAAATTATTATTTGGCATTGACAAAACCAAAGGTAGCGTCAGTGAGAACATTTTCATTGAATCCGCTTTAATTGTAGCTGAATATGAGCTATTCCTTTAAGAAGAAAGTAACTATGATTAAGTGGTATTATACAGGAAACAGTTTAAGAGCAGTGCCTGAAATGTTTTCAAGGCACTGTAATAAATAACTTTAATTGCTCAACTCAGAATGTCAATAGAGCTGAAGAAAGGGATAATAGAGATCTTGATATTTTACTGCACGTAGAGGAAAATAAAAATAAAATTATTAGCACAAGGATTTTTGGGCAAGCCGTAGGAAAACATCGAACTACAGTGTTGCGCACTTAAAAAAAAAACATAAATATTTTCCTTCCAAGTATGAAAAACCTCAAGAGCTACGGCAAGGTGATAAAGAACGGAGAATTGTATTCTGTTTTGAGGTAATGGAAGGAGCAAATAATAATAGGGATTTTTTGAGAAATATTTGTTTTACTAATGAATGTACATTCATCCTCAACAACGAACCAGATGTTCAAAATTGCCGGTATTGAAGCCAAGAAAATGAACATCGTCTTGTTCATACTCGGACGCAATATCCACAAAAAATAAATATTTGGGCGGAAATTGTAGGACATCACATTATTGGACCATTTTTATGGAAGGCAACTTACACTACAAAATCGAATTGAACCCGCACTAGAAGAAGTTGTACGCGAAAATCAAGAAATAAACTACAAAAATTTCATAATTTTGCCATCACATCTTATTGAATAAGTTAGGATTGGCTTTTCAGAATTTATTCAAACTTGGCACATGGGTTTATTATATCGGCCTCTTAAAAAAATTACCATACAATTCTTATCTAAAATGTACAGGGAAGTCAATATTTAGCCAGAAATTTAAGTCTGTTATAAAGGTATTCAGGCGTTTTAAATTTTAGTATTTTGTAAAAAAAACATCCTTGGTGCAACTTTTGTCAATAGAACATATTTAGCCAATTGATATCCTTGAGCTTATGTGATATTCTATTAGGTCCGCGGATGCCAAATATTAAGCGCAAAGAACTGTTTTGTACCTTTAGCACCCTTGATCTATCTACACTGTCTAGACAAGGTCCATACGCACAATCCCCATAATTAAAGTTAGACAGTACCAATGATTCACACAACAGTGCTTTGATCTTCTGACAAAGAGTAACACAATTGGTTGTGTTACTCTTTGTCAGTTGGTTGTGTTACTCTTTGCTTCTGGTTTAAACAGTGCCGTTGACTATAAATTAATTTCAAGGATGCATATGCTTTTTCAAGAAGCGACGTTACATGCTCCTTAAATCGCAATTTATTGTCCAGTACTAAGCCATGATTTTTACAATTATCTTTTATAGGGATGGGTTCCTCATCTATTTCCAGCTGAGGAATATTATTGGTTAGATATTCGTCACCAAATAGAACTGCAACCGATTTACTAGCAATAATTTTTAAGGCATGGTCTTTTGATACTTTTAAAATGTTATTTAAATCTATATTAATGTTATTTACAGCATCATTACTATTAGTGGGACTAAAGGAATAGTATAGCTGCGTGTCATCGGCATACAGGTGATAACTGGAGTTAATTAATTAAATAGATATTAAGACAATTTATTGTTAAATTGCCTCTTTTATTCTCCGTACGTGTTCAGAGTGGCTACACATTAGAAAAGAAGAAGACCAAAACAACGCACCAAATATCAACCCTAAAGCACTAAAACTCTTACCTTGCATTTAAAAAAGAGGATGAGCCAATTTGACATCAAAATACATAAAAATCTAATTTTTCAGCATGGAAATAAAAAAAAACATTAGGGTAAGTGTGATTTTCCAAAAACAAAACACGTTTAAAAACCTCTAAGAACAATCAAAAAACTAAAACAAACACACTCAATGCCCACACCCAAACCGTTGGCAAGTATTTGTTAGCACTTGTTTTTATTGTCCTCTTCCCACTACCCTTTTAATAATGCATAAATATGTTTAAAATTTTAAATTTGAGTTTCGACTTTAAAAATTATTTCCTCAGGATTGTGCTTGAAATTAAATTTCAGGATGATTTTAGAAATTATGACTGGTTTGTGAATCAAATTTTTGGACCTGAACTGTTGGCATCTGTTTTAAGTTATTTGTCTAAATGTATTACACATAAAATGCTTCAACGTGTAGTAACTTTTGGTTATTTAAACAGGATTTATTATTAAATTATATGCCTACATGACCCTACTTATTACAAAATTAGAACAGGCCAAACTATGACCTAAAATAAATGTATGTATATACAGGGTTTTCCATTTAAATCGCTCGTTTTTAAAGCTCAATGACGTTGGTGCTAATTATCCTATTGATAAAATTAAAATACAGTATTGTAAAATACCTGCTAAAATTTTGTTACTTACATGTAATATTTATAAAGAGCTAACCATAAGGTCAGGATAGTTTTTTTGCCTCGTGCTGGGCGGTTAAATATTGATGGAAGAAAGCGCTAAATGGGGTCCATAAAGATTATGATGGAAATAAAAACATTGTGAATGTTGGGAACATAATTTTTTAACAAAAAGTATTATTATTAATAATAGTCATTATTTCTAACCTAAAATTTATCATTTCTTCAGAAGAGCGAAGCAAATATGTATTACAAAATCATTTTACATACAATATTTTACATTAAAGTCTCTAAACAGTGCATGAAAGCACTGGCCTCAAGAATATGAACTATAATATACAGTGTACAGTATTACTTAGCCTAAATTAAGTATCCCTAAACATTAGAAAATGCTTTTTAAACTATTTACAAAAGAACTTCAACTTTTTATATTCTTTATAACGGTAGGCAGGTTATTGAACACCTTAGATGCACTAGTAATCGGATTATGCAGACCTATATTTGTTATAGTTTGTATTCTATATACATCATTTATAATTCTAGTATTATAGTTATGAACTTCATTTGCCAATCAAATATAAGAATTCGATTTTTGATGCTTTTTTAGTATCCTATACACAAGCTTACACTGTTCTATTTGCAATAATGCAATAATTCTATGAGTATTTAATTATCTATATCTGTATTGGTAAGTCTATGATATACATAGGAGCAATCTTATCAGCTATATACAATACATGTTCCTCCCAATCTAATTTATCATCAACAATTAGCCCTAAATATTTGCTCTAATTTCAATTTTTTTCTTCTACATGTTTATTTTTTTGTTTAAATACCATGCTTTTTGTTTTATCAATGTTTATCTTGAGCTTGTCCGAGTATGGCCAGTTTACATATCTCTCGAGGTCACTGTTGATCTCCCTACTATAGGTTCTTCTTCACTATCTCATTTATGTATGTCAATGTAAAGTAACGAGCTTTAAGACTTGCATATTTTAAATTAAGAACGGACAAGGAGTACAACAGTGGCCCAAGAACGGATCCCTGGAGAACACCAAACTTATTTGATTTTATATCAGTACTGACATTATTTACTCTAACATACTGGTTTCTACCCTCAAGATAACTTCTTATTAGATTGAGCATTATTCCGGTAATACCCATATTTTCCAATTTAGTCAACAAAATATCCAAACATACCACATGAAAAGCCTTTCTCAAATCTACATAAACAAAAACCAGAATATTTCCATTATCCAAGGCTCTACATTAAGAATAATTAAACCATATAGAAAGTTTGTAAATCCCTAGTTTGCACCGACAGCAAAATTTTCGGTTAGCACTATTAGAGTAATCATAAAAATTATAAAAATATTCTTTATCGGTAACAATCTCGCTCATTTAAACATTTCTTATTATCTGTATAAGATAGTCTTATATGTTTGGCAAATCAGTTTCCCGCACTTATAATACAGACATTTATAAAAGTCAGCATAATAGTCGCAGCAATTTGTCGACTGCGTGTTATTAGAAATCTTATATTCACAAATAAACCGATTGATATTCGTCACCCCAGCGCCACCTGGTACCGGTGAAAATTATCCAATAGCTGATATAAAAAATATTATAGGTATCAGTTATTAGAATTCCGCATAAGTATTTGGACAGCGCGACAGTTCGCTACTGTAACTAATTTCGCTTTGCTAAAATGTGGTTATAGTGGTAATAATTTACTTTGTATACCGTTTATAAGAAATGCTAATATCAGTGATAATCTAGATAATATCGAATATCATACTGTCTTTTCCACTTAAAAGATAGTTTATACCCAATATAAGAAAGGTTCTAATACCTATTATAAGAAGGTTCTGATACTGTGTATTAGAATATCTGATATACTGGGTGGTCCACTTACGAAAGCATATTTTCCATGAGATATGATTCGCCAGATGTTCCTGATTTTGATATGGCTCTATCATAGTTGATTCTTTTTTAGCAGAAACAACCTTATTCAGATGAAAACTATCCAAAATATAATAAATAATATATTATATGGCTAGAAGGCAGTCTATAATATTCTATATACAATTATATGTATAACAAAAAAAAACTACCTATATTTATACACTGCGTCCATAAAGTCTTGCACAAATTGATTTAAAATTCAGGGGCTTACTTTTTTTAAAAACGCTCGGACACGTCAATTAGTACTTTTGTTTGCGCATTTTTTAACGTAAAATGTTTTTATACAGGGTGTCGCACGTATGAGGTATGAGGTCATCAAGGATTTTTTTTAATGGAACACCCTGTATATTATATCAATTTTGAATTCTATGATGAACACTTAACACCTCTGGAAATCACGGTTTCCGAAATATTGACGTTTGAAAATTTATTTTAAACACATTTATTGATGACCTCATACCTCATACGTGCGACACCCTGTATAAAAACATTTTACGTTAAAAAATGCGCAAACAAACGTACTAATTGACGTGTCCGAGCGTTTTTAAAAAGTAAATACCTGAATTTTAAATGAATTTGTGCAAGACTTTATGGACGCACTGTATATTACGAACATATCTTTATTAAAACGAAAATAAAGAGAAACACGTAATTATTAGTTATAATACTCCAACACATGTTTGGTTAAGGTTTTGAAAAAAAAGGTTATAACAGGTATAGAATTTTAAGCTATTCCTACATATCAACAAATAAAATATATTAAATACTCAAAAATACAACTCACTTATAAAAGCGTTTAAATAAAAACTACAGCTTAAAGGAAAAACTATAGTTCTTATAGAAATAAAATATATTTCTCAAAAAAAAATTACTAGCTTTATTATATTTTTCGGAATTTCGGGATTAGGGATTTCGGAATGATTTCCAACGACTTCTGCGACTATGGTGGTGCTTTCGATAATTTCTAACACTAATTTCGGGATTTCGAGCGATTCCCCGACAATTTGTACACGTGTCTCGGAGAGTGGTTGGCCTCTCGACTAAAATGCTTTAAAATAATATATCATATTATATATTATAGTATATAGAATACATACTTACTTACTATTGTGCACAGTCTTATCAGTTATCACTTTATCACTTAGTCTTAGGCATTTGTTTGTTTATTTAACACAAAAAGTACGTGCAGCGACGCGACAAGGGCGGTATTCGAGAACATAATAAAACATAAATGACTCCCGACACAACTGATCGTATACCAGTGGTCGATTTTTGATCAATTTCTCGTACACCCCTGCGCCTCTCTTGCATGCGACTATCAGTGTATTTTGCTTTTTGACTTTTCAAACTGTCATGACCATTTGACAACCAACATTTTCCTGCACGCCAGCATGGTAAAGTGAAGTATCTTTGAGCTGTAATATCCTCTAGTTAGCTAAAACAATGTGATTTTAACATAAATACTTCACTTCTAGTCAAGATGGTAAAAACCCAATTTTAATTTTCTATATCTCCCTTTTTTCAATCATAACATTATGTTCATTTTCTACCCCCCTTTAACCTAACAATTTGCTAGCCAATCATTCAGGCATGGTTGGATGAAGCATCTTTGAGCACCTATCTACATCATTTTCCTCTAATTAGCTACAACCTACATAATTGCTTCACCACCTGCTCATTGGCTTCAAATTAATAAATTCCAACCTTAAAATAGTATAATTTCATTTCATTTATTGTTCATCTCCTAAGAATGTGTTATTCAAGTCTAACCCAGTATTTTGTTGACCACACCCTAGACACGGTTAGATGAAGCATCTTTGAGCACCTCACTTAAATTAATCTCCTCCAAATAGCTACAAATGACATAACTGCTTCATCACCTGTCTCAGTGGCTGCAGACTGGGAATCCCCTTCTTCAAGGATACCTTGACCAAAATTTCAAATATCACAATTATCACATCTCATTCAGTCTTGTACATTCATTAGAACCTACAATTTCAATTTTAACATAATTTTGATCGTCGCTTATGCAAGATAGAGCTGTCGTAATCGACTACTGGTAAGTCCTCTCATTTTACTTAAAACTTTTAACTCACACTGTAAATTTCTTTTAGTATCCCTGATGATGGACATTTCTATGTCCGAAACATGTAGGATATAAACATAAACATTGAAATACATATTGTGGAGGTAGACTGCCATTGTTTTTATGCTGACTTTTACAAATGTCTGTATTATAAGTGCGGGAAACTGATTTGCTAAACGTCTAAGCCTTTCTTATACAGACAATAAGAAATGCTTAAATAAGCGAGATTGTTACTGATAGAGAATATTTTTATAATTGTTATGATTACTCTAATAGTGCTAAGCGAAAATTTTGCTGTCGGTGCAAACTAGGGATTTACAAACTTTCTAATGGTTCAATTATTCTCAGTGTAGTTGCTTATACACTTTTTGCTCCCATGCAGATTTAAATATAGGGCTAATTTTACTAATTTTTAGGTCCTTCGGAAAGAGTCCATTTTGAAATATGTTATTAATTAATTTATTTAGGATTTCTACCAGAGTTTCTGGCAAATTAATCAGATTCTTAACCGCTACGTCGTCATGACCTGGCAAAGCATCTTTTATTAAGTCCAATATGATTTACATTATTTCATTTGGGGTGCTAATTGGGTTTGTATGTAAAATCTATCTAACAAGAATACTTGGGAAGCAACAAGAAAATGAGAGTCCCTTGGAAATAACCTGAGCTGACCAATCACCTAATTTTTATAGAAATAATCAAATTTAAATTAGGCATTAAATTAAATAGGATATTGAGTTTTTAAGTTACTAAGTACCAATAAAAAAAGCTTAAGTGAATATCTTTTTTACCATATGAAATTGTTTCTGACGCATAAAAATAAATCATTGTAAACCAAAAACCATAAATATTTATATTTTCGCATTACTCAATACGTTACGCATTAAGCAAAAATCCTCTCAAAAATTAAAAATACGAAATTGTTTGGCGTACATCCTGAAAATGTAATTTCAATTTATGTAGTCGATTTGCTGTACCTAATATACCATGTGCAGCAATATTTTACTTGAATAAATCAAACTTCTAGACAACATAAAATTCTAACCGGTTCTAAAAATTGCCTCAACAAATGCAATATTTCGGATTTATTCCCGTTTCGTCGATTGACCGTTTTGTCGACTGGACAATTTAATATTTCATGACCTTGTGACTTTGTATGAAAATATTAAATACTATTAGAAGATTTATCAATAATAATAGGCGATTACAAGAAGAAAATAATTTAGATAATTATAAGCGATGTCGATATTCGAAAAATCGATACAAAACAAACAAGAAAGGAATAAATCAATGATATATTTAGTGCGAAAACAAGTTTTCAGTATCGACTTAGAATATTCTATTTTTATGGTATACAAAAATAGATTTATATAGTTCGAGCTCGATTTTCTCGAATAGATGTTTAGACATTTGGTTTGAAACTTTTCAAACACTGGATTACGCACAAAAACATAGAGTTTTTAAGTATTTTAACTATCATTTTTGAATCTGGTAATTTTTGAAACCCGTGTGGGGTTGTGGGTCCCCCATCGGGCGCCTCCCCAGGTGGTGGATAGGGGAAAGCCTTCTAGATATGGAAGGTATCGGATAAATAAAATATCCGAGGCGAACCAAAACCAACACACAGCAGCGACTGACTTCTACAAGGAGTTATTGCAGTACCTAAGAGTCAGAGCAGTGAAGGCAACAGGAAACCACACTGCTAATTTATTCCCAGGATATTGCTATGACGAGACAACAATAATAAATAGCCCTTAGTCCCAGGCAGCCCTTCGTTGGGCAAGGGGGGTGTTAAGAATTCCCCGGCTCAAAATAGCAAATTCCAAACTGTGAATAGGCACATGGAATGTTAGAAGCTTTTATTCCACTGGGAAACTTAAAAATTTAATTTAGGAAACCAAACGTTTAAAACTGAACATGCAGATAGGATAATGGTACGGTACAACAGCTGTCATAAGATATGTGAAAAGCTTTATACCCATAATTGATCGAATTATACTTTTGCAGTTGAACTGCAAGCCATTTGATGTCAATCTGTTCGTATGTATGCTCCCACTGCGAGAAAAAGTATAATGTTCTGAACAGACGAAAGGGAGACGGTCACATATGTCATTGTAGATTTTGATGCAAAAATGGTATAGATCGTAGATCTGATTTAGTTGGTGATCACGTACAATAGGTGAAGGCAACGACCGTTGTGATAAACTATACCAATTTGATGTCGGTTTTTACAGTTCTACCAAAACAACAACAAGCAACGAAATGCAGTGATTACAGATTAATAAGTCATATGAGCCATATTTTAAAATTCCTCCTTCGCATTATTCATGGAAGAATAAGAAATAAATGTGAGGAGGACTTGGACGAGACACAGTTTGGTTTTTAAAATGTTATAGGAACTTGGGAGGTTCTATTTGCTTTGAATATACTTCTTTAGAAATGCTGTGATCAACGAAAAGATATTGTTGCCTGCTTCATTGACTACGAGAAGTGGTGTGGAGAGACGGAGAATTCATCGAGAGAATCCCATATTTCAAATATTTCGGGTGTTATTGGATCTAGACTAGACTAGATCTGAATTTGAATGAAACTTCGATAGTGAATAAGCGTTATATCTGGTCAATGTTGCTATACAGGGTGAATCGGGAGGAATGGGGGTGTAATCTATGCATCAAAATGATGAGAAAAAACTCAAATGTTGTTATCCAATATTAATTTGTTTTCAAGTTATGAGGCAAAAATAAAATATATGCATTAACTTAGCTTTCTGTAATAAATGTTATTATTGTTTGCTTTTGATTGTTGTACTGTCACTATCCTATTAGTGTCAGTATAAAATATTACATTGATTTAATGTTAACTTTCGGATTTGTATCATTTTAGTTGTATAAAATGCCACACATTTATTCACATCTTGAATACGCCAATATGGTTTTTATTTATGGTTTGTATAGTGGGAATGCTACAACGGCTGTTGAAGAATATCGTGAACGATTTCCACATGAAAGAATACCGAAGAGAAATGCCTTTATCAGAGTTTTCAACAAACTCTGCGAGACCGGAACGCTTCCAAGTACTAATGTAACATCCGAACGAGCCATTCAACAGGATTTAGAAGAAATAGAAAATGTTCTAGCTTTAGTAGAAGAAGATGCGACGACAAGCTCACGAAGAATTGGAATTCAGTTGAGGATTCCCCAAAAAAGAGTGATCAATACGCTTCACGAGCAAGGCTTATACCCGTACCATGTACAGCGTGTACAGAATCTTCAACCTGGAGACTACGCCATGCGTATGCAATTTTGTGAGTGGATAATTAATAATCGTCATCTTTTGCCCCACATACTTTTTACTGACGAAGCTACATTCACCCGTGACGGCATCAATAATAATCGAAACTCCCATGTATGGTCGGACGAAAATCCTCACGCAATAGTCGAAAGTAATTTTCAACACAGGTTTTCAGTAAACGTGTGGTGCGGCATGATCGATTATAATTTAATTGGCCCTATTCTTTTGGAAAATCGCCTTACAGGGGATCACTACTTAAGTTTTTTACAAAATGAATTGCAACTACTGGAGGAGATTCCTTTAAACGTCTGAATTGAAATGTATTAGCAACACGACGGAGCGCCTGCTCATTTCGATCATCGGGTCAAGCAATATTTAGACCAAAGGTTTCCAGGGGGTTTGATTGGTCGCGGTGGTCCTATTAGTTGGCCTCCTAGATCGCCAGACCTCCCGCCGTTGGACTACAATTTATGGGGTTGGTTAAAAACTGAGGTTTACAAAGTAAAAGTAGATACTAGGGATGCATTAATTAGACGCATTAGAAATGCTGTACTTAATATTAAAGAAAGGCACGAATCAATTAGAAGATCCACGCGCGCCCCTCGTAAACGAAGCAGGAAATGTTTGGAAGTAAATGGCGGTATTTTTCAAAATTTACTAAACCAATGATTTATTTTTTTTTTTTTTTTTTTTTTTTTTTTATGGTAAGGCACAGCACTACAGGATAAATCCTTTATGGCGCTCTAGGAGCGGTGCGTGTGCGCAGGAAACGATTCACGTTGGTCTTGAATCTTTGGAGACTATACTCGTTGGGGAAGACGATCTCAGGGAGGTCGTTCCAGAGTGATGACGTTCTCCAGATGAAAGAATTTTGAAACAGTGTCGTTCGAGGGACACCAAGCTGAACCACGTACTGGTGGGCTGCAGTGGCTCGTCGTGTACTTCTACCATGCACCGCTCTGGGTGGTATTAAGCGGGCAACCTCAGTTGAACACTTGCCATGAAAATATTTGTAAAATAGACTCAAGTCGCCAACCTGCCTTCGATGTTCAAGGCTTTCCAGGTTGTTTGTCAGACTATGGTCACCGATCAAGCGAATGGCTCTTCTTTGAATGGAATCTAGCAATCTTAGGGTATGTTTAGGAGCAGAGCCCCAAATATGCGAACAGTACTCCAGTGATGGTCGAATTTGGGCTTTATAGAGCATCAAAAGTTGTTGGGGTGTATAGAGGTTCTTTGTTCGGAAAAGTACTCCAAGCTTCTGCGAGGCTGCCTTAGCAATGGCCGCAACGTGGCCATGCCAAGACATATGACTATCCAGATTAACGCCCAATAAATGAATTGATGAAGCCAAGGGAATTGAGTGTCCCGCCATAACTATATCCGGTTCTTCAACATTAATTTTTTTAGAAAAAACTGCCGCCTGGGTCTTTTTAGCGTTAAATTCTACTTGGTTACTGTCACCCCAAGACAAAATTTCTTCCAGGTCTTTGTTGAGATGTGAGACCTCTTGCTGCCTATAGAGATGTGCATTAGCAGCCGATGTCCGAGCATCCAAAGTAAAAGTTGAAACAAGTGTGCTGTCATCAGCGAAGCTATATATAGGATTTTTAGTTTTTTCCAAAAGATTGTTAATGTATAGTAAGAAAAGGGTGGGCGACAATATAGAACCTTGAGGGACTCCGGCGTTGATGTTAAATGTGTCTGAAAGAAATCCGTCCATCGCCACTCGCAGAGAACGGTCTTTAAGAAAGCTCGACAGCCATGAACAAAATTGAACCGACATTCCGTATGCTCTCACTTTAGTTAGGAGCCCCTCATGCCATACTCGGTCAAAAGCCTTGGAAATGTCCAGTGCTACCGCCCGGGACTCCCCATGGTGTTCTATTGCGTTGTTCCAAACATGAGTAACATAAGCGAGAAGGTCTCCTGTTGATCTAGACTTACGGAATCCATACTGGCGGTCACTAATAATGTTGAAGCCTTCCAGGTATTTTAGTAATTTTTCGTTGATAGCCTTCTCCATAACTTTTGATATAACCGAGAGCAATGCGACTGGACGATAGTTGTTTGGCAAGGTCTTCTTGCCTTATTTGGGTATGGGCTGGACTCTCGCAGTTTTCCAGCAAGAAGGAAATATTCCTTTTTTGTAGGATAAGTTAAAAAGCCTACAAAATACCGGTGTCAGTTCGTCCGCGCATTTCTTAATTACGATGACTGGAATATCGTCAGGACCAGAAGCCTTTTTAGTGTCGAGACTCCCCAAGATTCGCTTAACATGGCGGTGGCGAAAGACAATCTCGGGCATTCTCGATTCTACAGGGGTAATGTTCGGTGGAGTACTTCCCTGAAAATTTACCGTTGAATGTGAAGAGAATAGTTCCGCCAGTAAGTTTGCTTTTTCCTGTGCTTTGGTCGCAATGGTGCCATCAGAACGTGTTAGAGGTGGAATGGTTGACTTGGTAAAGTTCTGACTGACGGCCTTAGCTACCGACCAAAATGATTTTGAGCCGCTAGGACATTCAAGAAGTTTGTCTCTGATCCTCTGGTTGTGTGCTTCTTTGCTTTGGTTTATCGTTTGCTTGCATTGGTTTCGAGCGTTAACAAAGATGGTACGATTTTCGGCGGTAGGATTTTTACGCCATTGTCGGTAAAAATAATTTTTTGATTTAACAGCTCGTTCGCAATTTTTGGTAAACCAAGGCTTGCCGTTAGAAGAGCACTTTTTTGAGAAAGGGATGAAGGCTTCCATGCCAGTAAGGATAACCTCCGATATTTCTGTTGCACAGATGGATGGATCATCAGAGGTAAAACAAACGTCCCGCCAAGGAAAGGTTCGAAAATGGTCCCTTAGGTCCTCCCACTTAGCTGATGTATAATGCCATACCTTGCGTGGTTTAGGAGGCTCTTCAGCACTAATTGGTAGTTTGTTCAGTGCCGAAATAAGGTTGTGGTCAGACGTTCCTAACGGCGGCTTCACGGTGACAGTGTACAAGTCGGGGTTTGAAGTTAAGAAAAGATCCAACAAACTAGCAAAATCACCATGTCGGTCTGGAATCCGAGTTCGTTCACCCACCAGCTGGGTGAGGCCAGAGCTGATGGCAAAGGATTCGGCTTCACGACCTTGTTCGTCAGTCATGTTTGAGTATTTGAGCCAGTTGACATTATGAATGTTGAAGTCGCCAAGGATGACAACTTCGGAATTGGGATGGTGGGTTTGCAAAAAGTCGATAGTATTAGCAAGAGAGGAGAACAAGTCTCTATAATGGGTATCGCTTGGCGGCCGGTAAAGGCAGCAGATGAATTTAGTAATTCTCTGCGTTGATATTTTAAACCACATTACATCAAAGTCGTTAGGCTCGAGTGTCTCCTCTCGTTGACAAGAAA
Organism: Polydrusus tereticollis; assembly: GCA_963920685.1. Lineage (NCBI taxonomy): Eukaryota > Metazoa > Arthropoda > Insecta > Coleoptera > Curculionidae > Polydrusus > Polydrusus tereticollis. The sequence goes on from OY987333.1 coordinate 13,691,654, forward strand.
TATCACTCCGGACAAAGAGACAAAGGCCAGAATTCCGCCTAAATCGGTGATGAAAGTCGTACCCAGGATATAAATAGCTGACCGTACTAATCGATGATCTGACTTTGGTTTCGGTTAGTGCAAGTACATGAGGTTTGGTAGATTGTAGATGTTGATGGACTGCATTGATGTTGGAGTTCAGTCCTCTTATATTGCAGAAGTCAATTTGGAAGTTGCTAATCTCGGGTCTTTTAACAACTCCAGTTTTCACACCATTTCCATTTAGAATATTGTTCGAAGGACCCGCATGGCTACTGGACATGGTGGATGATAGGATAATCTCGCTTGATAAGGCGCCAGGACCCGCCCCCACCCGGAGATCCGATCGGGGGGCGTTTAAACAATGTTTCGGTTTAACAATATTATTATTTTATTTAACGTTGTAACTTGAAAACAAAATGAATATTGGATAACAACATTTGAGTTTTTCTTATTATCTTGATGCATAGATTACACCCTTAGAGTTAGGCCCGTTTCTCCCGACTCACCCTGTATAGAGCTGAGGTCTGGGCCATAAAAGTTGCCACAATTAATTGCCTGAAAGTATCTTAGCCATATTTTATTTTCAGAGGAAGCCGATACAGGTTCCTCTAGCCTATAATGATGGGTAAAATCAAGGGTCGCAGAGGAGCTGAACGAAAACAGGCGTCTTGGTTAAGGAATATCCGAGAATGAACCAGGATAAGCAATGCGGAACATTGAAAACTGCAAATGTCAAGGGGACTTGATAACAAGAAGAAGCCCTTAATAGGTATGGTATTAGGGCTTTCCCTTTTCTGCATAGAATTAATTTCACTGAACCCAGTTTGTGATCACAATCAACAGGTTCTACTTAAACTAAATTATTTAGGTTTAAAACTAATACGTAATAGTATAAGCAAAAATTAGGCCATGAAGACAGAATATTTTAGACAAATAATAGTGCAGAATATTTTACCTACATATTCACATATGTTTGTAAATCGTATGTCTAAAATAAAAGTTCTCTCTTGACTCATTTAGAGTCTTTCTAATTTTAACGGCTCTGGCGTAACCTAGTTTATGAATCGAAAATAACCTCTGTTTTTGGAATGCTGGCGTCATATCAATGTTTAATTATGGTCTTGTGTATAGTGAACTTTTAGGCCTGCATCAAATACAGAAATGTTAACATTCCAAATTAAATTTAAAAGTACGTCACGTGATTTATATTGGCAAAGGGGGAACCAATGGAATTAAACCTGAATAAACGAATTTCTAATATTCCTTTGGAATATTTATAATATACAGGGTGATTTGTAATTCGATGCATTCTTCACAGGAGGTTATGGTACAGGTAATTTGCGATTCTTGTTATTTATAAATTCGATCTACAGGGTGTTAGTTAATGACAGGCCGTGATTCCAAAGGCACATTCCTGAACCAAATTCAAGTAGAAAAGTTCATATAAACATGGTTCCTAAAAAGTCTGGTTTTCAAGATACTTCAAAAAACCGTTTTTTTTTTAAACTTTGACACTTTGAAAACCAGACATTTTAGGACACATGTTTATTTGAACTTCTCTACTTGCATTTGGTTCAGGAATGCTCCCTTGGAATTACGGCCTATCATTCAGTAACACCCTGTATTTTACTTTTAAATATATTTGTTATTCCTAGGTTTGAATAACTACTACTTTTACTTAACGGCATAAAACTTTACGCAAAACCCTACAATTTATTTTTTTAGTCGACCTTCTAGCTCAAACAATAAGTATTTTACGCAGCCATGTAAAAGTGGAACAAATTAAAATGAGAGCACAGTTGTACATGATGATACATGAAATGATTAAATACACTAACTGAAGGCTTTATAGGCACACATTAATTAATTATTAACACCAAAATATTTTTTATCGTGTTACTAAAAAAATCAGGTATTAAAAGATTAAGATTTTGAAACAAAAATTGTTTCTGCATTAAAACAATAAATAGATTTTCAAATTTCTATTTAATACTGCATAACAAAATTAATCGCAGTCACTGACCAAATTTCCATATTTTGGAACAAGTCCATAGGGCTTGGTATTTTGGCTATGAAACCCAAATAGCTCTGGGTGCCAGTTCGATAACAGTTGAAGGCGTCATAGAGATTTTTCATAATAAATGCGAGACGTTAAAAATTAACAGGGTATATTTGCTAACCTATACTCACACATCAACACACAACACTAAAAACCGAAATATCTCAATAACGGTTTACTTTAGCGGATTTTCACAAGAATACCTTTTTTGTTTCAAAATATTCAAGAAATTAGTTACTTTACAAAAAAACGAAAAAACTACACTGATAAAAAGTTATGCCCATTCTAAACCATAAGAAGTGCATTGTGAAGCGCCCTCTAATGGACACAGTGAAAAGGTGTCCGTATTCGGATTTCGCATCCCAAAAAACCCCCGGGTACCAAGTTCTAAAGTAATACTTTAAAAAATGTTCATTAATTTTAAAAAATTAAGAGTGGCTGCTCGTGCTAACGACTTGATGTGCATAATACAAAATTTAGACGAGCACCAAAATGTTGAATGGCTCGAAGAGAACGATGTCGATATTCCAAAATCACACGAAAGTGAGCAGACACACAACATTGAGCAGCAAACATCCAATATCATCGAAGACTTAGAGTCATGGATTCGTGTGTCGTGGACTGAGGACTGTTAATTTTAATTAATATACCAAAATTTTAAAAGAAGTTTGTTTTGTTTTTTAATATATTAAGATTATAATAACTGAATACCATGTCAATAAAATTTGCTTAAATAAATATTATGTGCGTTAAAGTCCTCTATTCCAAACCTTTTCCTTATTTCTAGACTTATAACTGCTGCTCATGAATCAATAAGGAAACCAGAACACATTGCAAAATGCATGTACCAATGTTTACGTAAGCATGGGGAGGGGGGGGGGGGGTAGGAGCTTTGCTTACTTTTGCTGACGATGGGGAGGAGGGTTAATAATTGCAAAAAATCTGCTTACGTAATACAAACAAAAATTGAGGGCTTGTAAGGGAGCATCTAGGAAGGGTAATTTTAGAAATACAGGGTGTTTTAAAAATGGTAATATTGCTGCCAATGCAACACCCTGTATATTGTTAGTTTTTCGAAAAGCTTGTTTCAAGAGAAATTCAACCGTACCATACTTGTTACGTTTCTAATTTAAAATGACTGAAATATGAGCGATTAAATGATCAATTACGTAAGCATGAACAGATATGCAATAATAACAATAACCACCAGCGAAATATTGAAGAGTATGACAGGGGCTGTCATGTCACGAGTCAGAAGTAGTTTCATTGTTAATTATTTTAAGTAGTGAGAAATGCCTTCGCTTTTTACATATAACGAGTATGTCGACATGCTCCTGATATACGGAGAATGTCACAAGAATGGAAGACGTGCTCAAAATCTGTATAGTTAACGATACCCGAATCGTGAAATACCAAGCTATAGAACGTTTCGTAATGTTGAACAAAAATTAAGAAGTGGTTCCTTTCCCAGTGGTAGGGCGCAAACACCAAGAAGAAAACGAGTCCGAACAGAAGACAACAATATTAACATCTTGGCCTATGTTCAAGTGTATCCACATGTCTCAACTCGACTCCTCGGGGAAGAATTAGGCATTGGAAAAAGTACAGTTGAAATGACACTAAAAGATTATAAATACCACCCCTACAAAATTCATCTGGTGCAGGGCTTAACACCTAAAGATCCTGAACGCCCCCTAAATTTCATTGCTGAGGTGTCCATGAAATTTGAACAAGACCGTCTTTTTTTCAACAAAATTTTATGGAGCGATGAAAGTAGGTTCCACAACAACGGCATAAAAATCGCCACAATTGCTGGTCATCTGTAAATCCTCACTGGATAAAGGAGACTAATTTTGAGGTAGTTTGGGGGGTTAACGTTTGGCGCGGTTTATTTAATGGCTATCTTATAGGTCTTTACTTTTACCAAGGGACACTAAATGGAGAACAATTTTTAAATTTTCGTCAAAACGAACTTCCCTTATTACTTGAAAATATCCCAATCAATGAAAGAGCCTCTATCCTCTATGTAGTGGCAGCAAAATGGAGCTCCCCCTCACTTTGCCAGGCAAGTTACAAATTATTTAGATACCACGTTTCCTGCGCGCTGGATTGGCCGAAATGGTTTGATCCGGTGGCCACCACGGTCACCGGATTTGACCCCTTTACATTTTTTTCTTTGGGGATATCTTAAATAAATTGTGTATGTAATCCAACCTAGAGATGTCGAAGATTTGCAAAACAAAATCATAGCAGCTTGTTGAACTGTTACTCCAGCTATGATTACAGCAGCGTGTACCAGAAATCTTATAAACATATTTGAATATTGTATTAGTGAGAGTGGTAACCAATTTGAACATATTTTGAGAAGAAGTCGTAATTAATTTTGTTTAGTTATCTTCTTATTTTCGATTGATTGTTACATAATTTAATAAAGTGTTATAAATCGCTCATATTTCAGTCATTTTAAATTAGAAACGTAACAAGTATGGTATGGTTGAATTTCTTTTGAAACAAGCTTTTCGATAAACTAACAATATACAGGGTGTTCCATTAAAAAAAATTGACTTGGTAGCAATATTACTATTTTTAAAACACCCTGTATATCTAAAATTACCCTTCCTAGATGCTCCCTTACAAGCCCTCAATTTTTGTTCCTGAACTTTTTTTTCTATCTGGTTCCGTTTCCGAGCAATATGCTGGGAAAATCGTCGTGGGACACCCTGTATAAGATAAGATTAGGTAAAAATAGAATTATAAGGTTAAAATATTAGAACTATCCATGCCTTTCCTGTATGTGTTTCTCACCCTTTTTAGTGGTCTTCTGGTTTGTCCTTTAAAACAAAAGTCACCCTGACAGACCCCAGTGGCGGAAAGCGTGTGTCCGTGTTTATGTGTTTATTTTTTCTGCATATTAATATTATTTGGAATATTAAGAAATTTCACTGTACTACTGGCTGTATAGGCTTTTCAGCCAAATGCCAGTAAAAAAAGAAAAAAAAATGCAAGAATATTCTTAAAAACAGTTACATTTTGTTTCCCTATAAAGTGCAATAATTCCAAAAAATACGAGCTGAAGATTTTGAAGGACGCAGGAATAATTATTGTCTGTGGTTTATCCAAAATCTATTGAAATAAATGATATATTAGACCTGACATTTTTTTTTGATGAATGAATTATGTCAATTTGATACAATTTGAACCTAGATTTGGTTATTTAAACCAAGCCCTATGTTTTTCAGTCCAATCTCTTGGATGAAAATATTTCTTGCTCCGACAGTATTTGTGTTACCCTAAATATCTTTTTGGGTTCCTGAACACCAGACTTCGAGCCAGGCTTCCTACCTAGGACCTAAACCATCAGCAATACGTATTTCTAAACAGCAACTAACCTAAACAGCAACCTGTCCAAGGTGGAATGGCAGCAAATTCCGAGTTGTAGGCAGACCAATGATTTCATACTTCACAAGTGCATTGCCTTAACAACGAACAGAGAATAAAACAATAAAATAAATGCAAATTTAATGTCCTTATGAAGCATAGAAATATAAAACCCTCTTTACTATACAGCTAAAATGTTAAAATTTCTAAAGGCTCCAACAACACTGGCACTGGCAGATATTATATTCTTATATTTTTCTTGTTTGCCTCCTTTGTAACTTTTACGGAAACTTGGCCAAATTACTAAAAATTTTATTGTTTCTACCTTGTAATTTCATTTACAATTCTTAATGCTCTTTCAGCGTTTTCTGTAGTAAAATCATAAAGAATCGGCCAACCAGTAAAACTAAAAATACCTCAATGCGCGAGCTTCTGTTAGAATCAACAAAATACCTTTGAAATGAAGTATACTTTCTGGATCCGACACCTACAGTGAGTTTTATTATTTATTGGGTAACTATCACGCCCACACTGAATTTTCTTACCTTACAAAGTGACAGTTAATTATTATAAATTTTCTTAGTATCAATAAATAAACCATTAAAGAAAATTTGGCAGCGTGCTAAAGATAATAAAATAATTTTTTCTGCGATGGTCCACAAACTGACAACTTTCTGGCCTGTTTTGACGCCACAGAAATCGTTATTCCAGTATTGTTAACCGTTGCTAAGCAATGAGACGTATATCTGTACTAGAATACTATATTCCCGGCCTAGGCCGTACAGAATTGCGTCTATCCACATCATACATACATATACATATAATCTTGCAATTTATTCTATCTCGTTTTAGATTGCCGAAAAAATAATATCTACATATATGCAAATAATTTTAAATATTTTTGTTTAAATTTATCAGAACTAAAATTAAATAAGATGAAGTCAATTTATAAATATGTATATACTGCACGTGCATACTAACATACAGGGTGGTCCAACGAAAGCTTAACACCTCGATTTTTCTGCTTTAAAATGAAAATGTGGAAAATCCCTCGGACCCGTCGATTTCTGATTCGAAGGGGAATAACTTTTCCGCTTTTTTCATCTCCGTAACTTCAACCCCCTAACGGGGGTGAGCACAATCCCCTGATTTTGAATAGGGATGAGAGGTGTTGCGATACCTTATATTGAAGATCTTATCGAGTACTGTCTGACCCTAAAGTTTCGCTTCAAAATTTTCATCTTTAACGAAATGACAGCTAAAATAGTGAAAGACTACCTACTTTTGTGATTAGTTTATTAAATGCTGAAAATGGCCACCATTCACTTCCATGCAGTAAAGAACGCTGGTGTATGAGTAGAGAATGTGGAATTTACCTCGAGGATATTACTCTTATCAGACGCATTTGAATTATTTATTTATTTGTTAATTTTTTTGTCCAAAAAAGTAGACGGACCATGTTTTTGATTTACCTTAGTCTATCGTGAATTTTTAAGAACGTTAAAACTGTGTCAAAGCGATTGTAACTTTGCAGTAGAATTAAAATGGTGTATTCCGTAGAAGAAAGGGCGGAAATGATAAAACTATTTTTTAGAAATAACGACTCTGCGCGAGTAACAGCGGCTTTATTTAATGAACGACATCCTGAAAAAACTGTATCCGCTGCTTACGTTGTGCAACTGGTTGCCAAATTTGACGCTACTGGTTCAGTCGAAAACAAAAAGAGGGTGTATGAAAGAGACGAAGCGAGGGAAGTGGCTGTCTTAGGTCAAGTAGCAATGGATCCGACCCTTAGTACTAGGAGATTGTCCGATGTATCTGGTGTTTCACGCACAACAATCATGAGAATCCTTAAGCAACATAAGTTCCATCATTTTAAGATACGACTAGTTCAGGAACTGAATGAGGATGATTTCGATCGCCGACTCTAGTTCTGTGAAGTGGTCGGTGGAATTATTAACAATAATCCTAACTACATGTTCAATATCTGTTTCTCGGATGAGTGTTCATTTTACCTTTATGGCATTGTAAACAGGCATAACTGCCGGTATTGGTCAGATGAAAATCCAAGATTATTTCGTGAAGTGCATACTCAGCATCCCCAAAAGTTAAATGTTTGGGCGGGTATTTATGAAAATCACATAATCGGCCCTTTTTTTATACCCGGTAATCTCACTGGCCAAATTTATTTAGAACTATTAGAGAACGCTATTTATCCAGCCTTCGTTCAAGTATTGGAGAATGAAGAAGACCATGTAACGATCATTTTTCAACAAGACGGCGCACCATCTCATTTCGCTCAACCTGTGCGTCAGTTCTTAGATGAAAATTTTCCTCAGGCCTGGATTGGAAGAAGGGGACATATTGAGTGGCCACCCAGATCACCTGATCTGGCTCAACTGGACTTCTTTCTATGGGGTCACCTGAAATCTAAGATTTACGCTACCCAGCCTGAGTCACTGGATGATTTGCGAATTCGGATCATTAATGAATGCCGTCAAATTACACCAGAAATGTTGAGTAATGTACGTAAACGTTTTGAGCAAAATTTATTTTACTGCATGGAAGTGAATGGTGGCCATTTTCAGCATTTAATAAACTAATCACAAACGTAAGTAGTCTTCCACTATTTTAGCTGTCATTTCGTTAAAGATGAAAATTTTGAAACGAAATTTTAGGGTCAGATAGTACTGGATAAGATCTTTAAAATGAGGTATCGCAATACCCCTCATCCCTATTCAAAATTAGGGGGTTGTGCTCACCCCCGTTAGGGGGTTGAAGTTACGGAGATGAAAAAAGCGGAAAAGTTATTCCCCCTCGAATCACAAATCGACGGGTCCGAGCGATTTTCCACATTTTTATTTTAAACCAGGAAAAACGAGGTGTTAAGTTTTCGTTGGACCACCCTGTATATATTATACAATGTACTGTATGTTTGCTTTAAATTCTTATTTTTTAAAATAGTCAGAAATTAATGATTGCTTCATATTTTTTATTTTATTTTCATAAAATTCAGATTCACATTTTAACAGCAATTAAGAAATATTTGTAGACTTGTCAAAATTGTTAATATTATTAAATAAGTTTTCTAAGAATATTATCTTCTTCTTCGAAGTCTTCGATATTGATATCGGCTGATCCGCCACATATTTTCTTGAAGGTAATATCGTGCCGACGACGGAATTTTTCTAACCATCCATTTGATGTCTTGAAGTTATCTAGTCGTAGACATTGAGCAGATTCGAGGGCTTTTGCTTCAATTATGGGCCCGGATATTGGTAAGTGCTTGTTTCGCGCCTTATAAAACCAGTTAAAAACAACTTGCAAGTGCACTGTCAGTCCTTCGGTTTTGGGAAATTTTCTTTTTTGTTCACCGTTGCCACCTTCTTGAAACAAATTTCTAACTTCTGCTTTATTTTGAGGCAACATAGTCACTTGGGTCTTACCCACTTTAAATTTTTCAGCCAATTTCCTGGTACTTAAACCAGTTTCTTTACTTTCCTCAATTATTACAATTTCTTCGCTTAAAGAAATATTTACGTTAGTCCCAAAACCAACCAAAACGGTTCAAAACAAAACTAATGCTAACAACCGATTCATCAGCCTTTAAAGCAAATTGAATGGATACACATACACTAAAGTAATTAATGTATGCACCTATATTTCTTAACGATTGTCGGGTCGGGTTTTACATCCCCTAATGGAGGGTGTTTTTAGCATTAATGTTTACTAAAAGTTCCGATGATGAGTGCCCGCGGTCGCTTAATAGATGGGTCGGTAAAGAGGAGTATAAAATAATAGGATTTCCATTTTTAAATATGGGGAATTCAAAATCGGTCGTGGTAGTCACTTTATAGAGGCAATCGTAAACAGAGGTTTTACTGTATCACTTACGAATTTTAATTCCACAACACAGGGTAGTAAATGAAACAGTGCAAATTTAACAAAACTTCACGAAGACGCCATTTCTTTCCAAAAATACTTTTTCTTATTTCTGGGTTTTTGAAGAATGACTGGTTCAATTATAAAAATCAACTTTTGGGATGTTTAAATCAACGTCAACAGCAATTAGAGATTAATCGGAAAACGCCATTTTTGTGCTAAGAGCTTGATGATGCCCTAGGTGTATTTTTTTAGCAATTTCGATTTTATTGAATATCGAGTCATCTATGGAACCTTCAGCAAAAGTTGATGACTTCCATCCACCACGGTATTTGAGGTTTAGATTGTCACGTCCGGCATTTGCTAAAAGAGTCGCCGATAAACGTCCAGTATATAAATTTGGTTCTGATAATCCCAAAAATTTCGCAAAAACATAAGGAATTTTTGACAATTTATTGATGCCAAAACACTGGTTTATGCATTTACCTTTTTGGTAATTCGAAAACAAAATCTTTTGTGTTACACATTTTTTGGTCCTAATTCAATATACTTTCTAGTTAAATCGACAGGGTTTACTGAAAATCCTTCATCCAATACGGTGAAGTTTCTTGATTTGCCTATCTTCGTTTCTCAAATCCTTACAAGCAGGTATTGCCATTAGTCCTGAACATTGTCTATGCTTAAGTTAGTTAACTTTTCATAACGACAAGCACTGGAAAGTCTCAGTTATAATGCCACCTTTAATAAATAAACAAGGATAAGGACTAAGGAGTTCATGTCAACTCATGATCTTTTTAGTGGAATAAAGCAAGGGGTGTGTTCCTTGACCTATCAAAAGCATACGATACCTTAAATAACAATATCGGATCGTACCTATTCGAGCGATGCCAGAGTGTAGCAATGGGAGGGATAACACCTGATAAAGCAGAAATAAAGTTTGGAACTCCACAGGTAAGAAGTGTCCTTGAACCGAAACTATTCATAATTTACATAAATGACATAACAGAGCTTCTCGCGTGTGAAAACAACTGTTTCATTACTAATTATGCCGATGACACTTTTTAATAACTTCCTTGAACTTATCTATCCTTAACACAAAGACCGAACAAATGATGATGCAAGCAAATGATTGGTTTAAAGTAAAATTAACTGATTCTAAACGCATCAAAAACGAATGCTATAATTTTCAAGGCTAAAAGGTTCGCATTAGAAGTGTCAGAAAGTATTCTCCTTAACCCAGGAGGAATCAAATTAGCACAAACTACTAAATTTTTGGGAATATTCCTGGATAATTCTTTATCATGGAACCACCATGTCCAATATGTTCTTAGTAAGTTAAATAAAGTATGTTCAAGGCTAAAAGGTTCGCATTAGAAGTGTCAGAAAGTATTCTCCTTAACCCAGGAGGAATCAAATTAGCACAAACTACTAAATTTTTGGGAATATTCCTGGATAATTCTTTATCATGGAACCACCATGTCCAATATGTTCTTAGTAAGTTAAATAAAGTATGTTTTACGCTGCGCGTCTTGCAAAATATTTGGACAAGCAAACATCTGAAATGGTCTATTATGCAAATTTTGAGTACCATCTCAGGTTTGGGATTATTCTGGATGGGAAGTTGGAATGATTAATTATATGTCAAAAAAAAAGCAATAAGATTTTTGGTTACAATTTTAGAGAGACCTGTAGAGATAAATCTAAAGAATACGGGCTTCTCACATTCTCAGAAGTTTACATTCAGGAGTGCATCTTGTTCTTTTTAAAAAATAAACCACTGTTCAGAAAGAGCGAACCACTAAGCATATATCCAACAAGAACCCTAAATTATACTTTTCCCAAACATATAGGCTTACTATGTATGAAAGTGATGCCTATTATAATTATTGCATTAAATTATACAACAGCCTCCTTTGGATATTGAAATATGTAATAATATTACAAAAATTGAAAAAAAGGTATTTAACTTTTTAAAAGACATTGAACCTTACGCCATTGAATAATATTTTAATAAAACTTTAAGTAGGTTAGGTAAAATTAGGATTAGAAATTGCTAATTCGCCTGTTCTTATTATTAAACTAAACTTTTATTCATATGTGACCCATAAACCCACAAAATTGAAAAATAAAAAAAAAAACATCAAGTAATGTAACTGAATATTTAACCCTTGAGGAATAAATCTTAATTTTCGTGCGGACGCCTATGGTTTGACCACTTAATCTAGAATATACGATTTTTATGCCAAAATTCCTTTGGTGCAATCATTCGCTGGCAATTCTTTAGATAGATAGTCGTACTTTAATAAAACTTAAACAATTTTAATTATATTAATCTTTTAGCAAGAAATGTAAGCTTTTTAGATTGTTGTCACCTTTCCCTGAAGTAGGTGGGCCTTTCCTTGGACGGACGTACAAAGTGACCCACGTAATCCATGTTTCTTTTAATGAGACAGGCAAAGGGCCCATGTGAATGAATACCATATTTTATGATTCTATAAAAATATCACACGCTTGGTATAACATATGCTAAATCTAGAATCAACTGCTTTTTCAAATATTGACGATGCAAGGTATTTTTATTAATTACTGCATATTTTATTGGTTTAGTAGTCAGTAATAAGCCACTTAAGGTTAAAACATTTTCGAAAGTGTAATTTCAAAATAAAGTTTTTATAAAAATAACATTTAAGGTCAAGGAAACGGTCCAGTATGTCCTACTTAAACCCGTGTTAATAATGTCCTGTTAGCAATAACAGCCACATGACAACAATTGTTCTAGCAATGGTATCCTTGGAATTATCTATTAGTTGGTGTTAACAGGCCCTAATGTCATGTAACGTTCCCAAAAATGCCGCTCTACTCGAACTCAATTACTACAAAATAATAAACTCTGTTCATAAAGAATGTCAGAGCGAAAAAGATTATTATTAAAATAGGCAGTTACGAGACTACAGATTTATTTTTAGTTCAAGTTATTCGCGTACCGGCAGATAAAAATAATCAGTAGCCAAAGTATATAATATATTCTGGACTGGATTAAAACGTAATATTATGCCTTTGTTTCATTTAAAAGTGTAGCGGCTTAATTAATTCTTTTCAATTTTGTTGTAAAATGCGAAAATAAAACTGTTACAATACTAATTGGGACACATGAATCTGGTCGAAAACATTTAGCTTGGTGTGTTCCCAATGACGTTGCTCTTAATTTTTCTAGTCCACCTCTGACCACTTCACATATCTTTCGGGTTATTGGAACACAGAATTGTTGCCAACTTGCATATTATTATTCACAGTGATTTGCGATGGGTCTACAACTGACTCACCAGTAGCAACCAGCCGTCCACTATGATTTTTATTTTTAATACAAATTCTTTGAACTTTTCTTCCTTTATTCATTGTGTACCCGTATAGGGTACAGCAATCTAGTTAATTTTCCTATTTTTTATTTTTTGGGAAAGAGTGTTCTCTTTGACTATAGGCACGATAAAGTATGCGTCCAAATTTTTTTAAATACTGTAGACTCTCGCTATAGTGAACATACTATACAGGGTGCTAATAAAGTCTGGAATAATCGATTTTTCTTGAAAACGCAAAAGTTTTTCGAAAAACGCTCGGACCCGTCGATTTTATTTTATTCTTTGAAATTTTTTGACGTTCTTCAATATTATACCGGATGCGCCAAAAACGCTAGGCAAGTGTCAACTACACTTTTTCAAATAGATCACCCCTTTTTTTCTCCAATATTCAGATTCCTCTCTAAACTCTAGACAAGTTTCATATAACATGTTGTATGGATGGCTAAAGTCAACAAGAATTGAAATACAGGGCCCCCAATAAAAATCAAGGTATAATTTTAAGGTCTAGGTATTTACCTTTTTACCGGTTTCTACATAATAACTTAGTGACGTTAATGTCAAAACATTTAATATTTACTCCAAAGTTGTCACTTTTACCCATAAAAATGTTTCTAACGGAAGCTGAGAGAATCGAAATATTAATAATAGTAGGATGTGGAGATCGAAAGAGAACACAAATAGAAGTTTGTGAGTATTTTAATGATAAATATCCAAATAGAGAACACATAAATCAGGCAACTGTTTCCAAAATTGTTAAGAAGTATAATGAAGTTGGTCACGTTAGGGATAAACCTAGAAGTGGACGACCTAAAATTTCCGACGATGTCAAACTTGATATTCTAGTTTCGTTGGAAGAGAGACCACATTCGAGCACAAGAAGCATTTCTCAAAATTTTGAAAATATCCACGATTCAACGGTGACAAAGTTCCTGAAAAAGGAAAAATGGCACGCATATAAATGTCAAGGAGTACAGGAACTTTTGGAAGGCGACCCTGACAGAAAGAATGAGTTCTGTGAAATTCTCACGGATAATTACTTGATTAACGATGCATTATTTCCGAGTAACATAATTTTTTTCGATGAGGCGACTTTTTTCTTGGATGGCATGGTAAATCGTCAAAATTGCCGGTACTGCTCCAGCGAAAATCCCCATTGGTTCCGAGAAATTCATACTCAGCGGCCGAGAAAAATTAATGTATGGGCAGGAATAATTCGGGATACTGTTATAGGACCCTATTTTTTTGAGGAAAATTTGACTGGCCAAAGATATTTGCAGTTTCTTGAAGAAGACCTCGCCCCAGCGTTGATTGCTCTATTTCCCGATCGGAACATTCCTGAATCACATGATACAACTATCTGGTTTCAGCAGGATGGTGCACCAGCCCACTATTCGGCCGAAGTCCGTAGGTACCTGAATGAGTTATTTCATCATCATTGGATAAGTCGACGGGGTCAAATAGAGTGGCCTGCGAGGTCCCCCGACTTAACGCCATTGGACTTCTTTCTGTGGGGCTATATTAAGGAAAGGGTTTACAAAAATAAACCAGAAGATATTGATGTTCTCAAAACCCGTATAACAACATCCACAAGACAAATTACCCCAGAAATTGTACATAATGTACAGTTAGAATTTGTTGAGAGATTGGGACATTGTAGAGCCGTAAATGGACACCATTTTCAACACTTACTCAAATAATATTTTAGATTGTTCACTGTGTTACCAATTTTCTGTTAAAATTTTTTTCTTAGCCTAAGTATTTGTCATGGAAAACAAGCTTTAAAATTATACCTTGATTTTTATTGGGGGCCCTGTATTTCAATTCCTGTTGACTTTAGCCATACAACATGTTATATGAAACTTGTCTAGAGTTTAGAGAGGAATCTGAATATTGGAGAAAAAAAGGGGTATTCTATTTGAAAAAGTGAAGTTGACACTTGCCTAGCGTTTTTGGCGCATCCGGTATAATATTGAAGAACGTCAAAAAATTTTAAAGAATAAAATAAAATCGACGGGTCCGAGCGTTTTTCGAAAAACTTTTGCGTTTTCAAGAAAAATCGATTATTCCAGACTTTATCAGCACCCTGTATAATGAACTCTCCAACTACTCCACTGAACACACAAATATTAACATCAACCTCTGAATAGTGAACAAGTAAAACCTGGCTAGAGCGAAATTGCCCACATACAAATAAAAAACGTAAAATCAACTTCGTCGTACTCAAAACAGTCGAAATTTGAAATTTCCGACAAAGCGGTTGTTCAATTATTCCAGATATTGACGACGCCGACAAAGAATGTTTACATTTATGTATTTTTCAGGGGACTTCCCCGAAGCGCATACATGTGTTTCTATCGATATTTCGCAGTACATAGTTTGAAGTATAAATCATAAAGATGCGAATCACGACTTGCGAGTTGCAAATAATGCTTTAATTGGTCAATTTCAAATATTTTAAAGAAATTAAGCAATCAAAGCATAATTCGCAATTCGTGATTTGCATCTATATGAACTATACTTTAACCGTGTTTCCGAAAAGAGTTTGTAAACAAATGTTCTTGTAATTCTTGTAACAGGTACTTTATTTTGTGTGAACATATCGAAAATTGTCTCGTAATTTATAAAGTGTGCACTATGTTTTTCCACAAATATCTAAAAATCTAAAAGAAAACATCTAAAATTGCAAAAAAAGCAGAAATCGTAGAATTATTATTACAACATGGCGCAGCATCACATTTACTGGCTGCAGATTTTACTTGACTCTAACGTCGTACTGGTAAATATGAAAACATTGATTGAGAGATCGATTATATTAAAGGGCAATCGAATTATTGAAAAAAATAAATCAATTTCAAATTTGTCACACCAGCTAGATTGGGATGTTATGTTTTGCTAAAAATGTATAGAACATTTACGTATCCTTAAAACATTTGCGAACATAGTAAACATATAAATTAACAGACAAGTATATTTTCCGAAATGTGTGTATATAAAATAAGGGAATGTATGTATATAATATATTATAATATAGAAGTTACATTAATTTTGCATCAATGGAAGGGGATATATCCAATGCATTTGTATCTAAAACCTGTTAGATTCTTCAATTAAGGTCCGTTGATAACACTTGAAATCATCACTATCAAAGTCCCTTAAATTGTCATATAAATGCGTTTCTTTACGTTGATGTGCTGTCTCTGGATATTTCTCAGGAAAATCATTAAAGCTTCCAATATTATTAGTTTTATTTTCGATTTCTACTGGTTGCTCGGGCTTCTTTTTATTTTTAAAGTAGGATTTTAGAATTGAACACAACATTCTTTCTAAAACGGCAATGGAACCAATCACTGATAAGCCTGAAACAAAATTCATCCACTGTAATTAATGTAATATACAGAAAAATAAATAATTATTCAATCATTGCCTTTCAGAATCTTTACACAACTAAGACATTTTACAATTTTTGAGTTAGGCAGAAACGTTACTTTTTCCACATAATTGAGGAATATTATTGGTATTAGCAAAGTTAATGTAATATACGAGGTGTGTAAAAATGTACCTACAAATGATTTTACTGGATGAGCTGTAAAAATTGTGGTTACCTAGTAAAAATCCCAATGAACCTCCAATATCTGAGATGAATCCATTAAAATTGTAACCAACCATTTCGCTCATATGGGTTACTATGTTGTTGGTATAGTACATCGCAATAAAACTATCTGGAAACTGTCTTTCATCTGTCACTTCCTTTCTACTTATAATGGTGGGGGTATACACCGTAACTTCACATGACATTAAACAGGTACAATTTTCTATCAGACGACGTCTGTTACTAAAAAGATAGTTCATGATCAGTTTCAGTTAAGTTGGTCCTACCATTTCGTGCATATTTCAGAATATATCGAATATTTGTTTCAGGTTATGATTCAATAAACTATGGTATGACGTACTGCGATAGAAAACTAGTCAGTAACGAATTGACTTGCGTAATGTTGTTACATTGTGGGTAAGAAGTCGTATTTGGCAGCAGCCATAACCAGGGTAGTGTACAATTTGTCCTAGATACTATTTCATGATGCAGACATTGTTCCAAGCACTAAAGAGAAAATTTATTTTAATTATTTATATCAAATAAACTTACAATCACATGGGAAATAATTGTTTTACCTTGGTACGACTATAATCTGGAACATCGTCTACGCAAGGTGATTCTTTGGTATTAACTCTCTTGAACGACTGATATTTTAGGGATATCCTTATATCTTCGGCTGCTTCAAGGTAAATGTATTCCAGAAAGTTAGATTGCTGCTCGTATTCAGCTAAAAATTTTAGAACAGTGCCGAAAAAAATTGTCAAATTCACTTCTGTTTCCAATACACATTAATTTGAGATACTTATAATACTTTATTTTTAAAACGGCTTATCATTGAACAACAAATTATGAAATTTCTGTATCATAATTTGAAAAACGGCCTATCATCAAATAACAAATTATGAAAATTCTAAATCATAATTTAAAAAACGGCCTATCATCAAATAACAAATTACGAAAAACTTTATTAATAATAATAGAATTACTGCTATTTTTTGAAATCTTTGAGGCACTACTTGTTCAAATATAACAAATACATAATAATCAAACAAAACACACGTTAAATTCGCAAATAAAACCAGATAACCCTGATTCCAAAAAGTGTTAGTGGCATTGGATCTTTAGAGTACACTAATATTAGCAGGTTTTTACTTTGGTCCTATCGCCGTACATATGGCGCTAGTACTTCAAATCTTTGAACCTTTTTTGCAAATCCATGTTTTTTTTTAAGATTTTTAGAATGGGAATCGGTTCAACAGTAATTGTCGGTTGGTTCCCTACTGCATAACGGGGTCCAAGTTATAGTGTTTTTTCTAAAAATGTTGTGCAAAATAAGATCTTAAGACTTACACGTCATAATTTCATTCGGGTGATGCATGAATATGTGAAATCCATATTGAGAGACCGCAAACGAATCCACTATTCTCACTTTCATATCATGTTTGAGATAAAACCACCAGCCTCCCGAGATACTAAAAGTTCTTGAAGTACCTTTAGCACTCGACGTAAAGCATCTTCCGTTATTAATACTCTGGAATTCCCTCCAATCAACGTCTAAAATTCACAAGTATTTAGCTTAGATACAATATACCTGTTAATAATTATATCGTACGGTCGCACGGCCAATGAAATAAAACAGTCTGTATATTGCTTCGTTACCTGCACTATTTCCATTTCCATTATACGCGTAAGACCCAAATACTTCATCAAAATGCCAAGTTGTTTCGTTTAAGAACCCCTCTATTGAATATATTGAGAAGTTAAAATTTCGGAACAAATTGCTTAACAGAAGATTCTGAGTGCGTCTTAGACCATATTTCTAAAAAAAAAACAAATAAAGCCAGGGTATATATCAATTGAATGTCCAAAAAAGAATACTGTCATGTAGGTAATGTCATAAAATGTGAGGTTATGTACCTATGATTTTTCAATTATAACAGCAAGCTTATAAATGATAAATTTACTCCTACAATAAAATGTCCATTTAACATTTTATCACTTTGACATCGATAAAAAAAAAGGTGCATCCTTTTTTATCGCGATAAAACCCTCTCCAGCTAAAAATTAAATGGTAAAAACCTCTCCAGCTCAAGATCGAGTAGCTCGAACAGCCTTAATAAGATAATTGAAAAATGTAAACATAACTATTATAAGAAAGAAATAGAAAACAATAAAAATAACATTAAAAAAATATACAAAATTATAGCGGAAGCAACTGATCAAAATACATCAAAATCAAATACAAAAATTCAAATTAAAAACAATAACAAAGATATTTCTAACGACAAAGCTATGGCCAACTTTTGCAATGAATTTTTTATAAACATTGGAATTAAAATGCACAATAAAATTATACCGCCACTAGTTGCACCAGATATTAAGGTTGATGCCCTTTCATCAATGTTTCTAAAGCCTGTTAATAAAAATGATATTATTAAACAAATAAGCTCTCTTAAGAATAATTGTTCTGCAGGTATAGACTCTATTGGTGTCCGGCTAATAAAGTCATTTCACCTTTATTTATTGGAACCTTTAAGTCATATCATAAACCTAATTTTTAAAACAGGTAAAGTACCAGAAAATTTTAAAACATTTGCTGTTACACCCATCTATAAAACCGGCGATAAAACTAATATAAATAATTATCGCCCAATAAGTGTAATAAACAACTTTGCAAAAATTTTTGAAAAATGTCTGAAAGAAAGACTCATCAATTTTCTTCAAACTAACAATATCCTCTCCACTAATCAGTTTACAAATGGGTCGAGCACTGAAAACGCCATATGTGAATTGACCAAAAAGATAACTAACCAATTAGATAACAATAGAAAGTGCATTGCAATGTTCCTCGATCTTGCAAAGGCATTTGACACGGTGCCACATGATTTGCTGTTGAATGTGTTAAGTTCATATGGCGTAAGAGGTAACGTGCTAGATGTCTTTCAGAGCTACCTCGGGGATCGTCAGCAAGTAGTGAAAATCGATAATATACACAGTGATCCTTTAACTGTGAAAATTGGAATACCTCAGGGTACCGTCTTAGGACCAATCTTATTTATAACATATATAAATTCTTTAGCCAATATCAGTATTCATAATGGGACAGTTATATCATATGCTGATGACACAGCCGTAGTATTCCATGGTGAAACTTGGAATGAAGTAGAAGAATTAGCTATTAATGGCATAAAAAAAATAAAGATCTGGCTAGATTATTTTAGGTTAACTTTGAATACTTCCAAAACTAATTACATAGCATTCTCTATTACTTCTGCTAATCGTCCTAATTTTAGTAACTTAAAAATTGAAAATTTTAATGACGCCATCTGTGAGGTCGCCTCAACAAAATATCTGGGAATTATTATTGACAATAATCTTAAGTGGGGAGAACATATCAGTTATTTGACCAAAAATATTAGAAAATTAATTCATAAATTCTACATTTTAAGGGAAATTATTGGAAAAAATCTGGTACTCTCCATATATAAAACGTTAGTAGAATCACTTATAAGATACGGTATAAGTGCGTGGGGTGGAAGCTACAAAAACTATCTAAAACCTCTGAATGTTGTTCAAAATTATATACTAAAAATAATTAACAAAAAAAACAAGCTCTACTCCACACATTTACTCTACAATTCAGACATCCTAAATTTACGATCACTGTATATATTGTCAATTGCCGTTTTAACGCATAAATCCCCATCATTGAAAAATTACATTAGTCACCCATATCCGACACGCAATCACATGAACAGACAATTGATAATCCCTAATAGTAATAAAAATATTAATTTAAGATTTATTCATTACTTAGCTCCAAAAATATACAATATTGTACCCTTAGAAATTAGAAATATTACAAGCTATAAACATTTTCGTCAAAAATGTAAGCATTTTGTGAGTAGCAACTTAAAGAAATTTAGTTCATTATTTTAAAATTATTCTTTAGAATATCATAGAGTGACTTTTTATTGTGTAATTCGATACTTGGGTTCTCTATGGTTACCTACTTACAATAACTTTTGCCTATTTTAACTTTTGCTTTTAGATTTAATTTACTATAATAATTTAGATTAATACCTTGCACATACAGGGATTTAGTTCCCTAGGTGCAAAACTTAAAATCTTAAGAAACTAGATAAACTTATATTTAGAATTAAGTAAACATTGTAAACTGTTTTCAGCAATACGTAATAATATTGATTGATATAGGATCATACCTAAGTTTTCTTTTTCATTGCTCGGCAACCTGACATATTGTTACAAATTAATTTGATGATGTCAAACATTTTTTTAGTGAAGTATTATTTTTTTGTTTAGTATCTATTCATACTAAAATTCGTGAATTTCTCTAGCTAAAAATCACTCGATCTTTTTTTTTTATCGGATATACTTTTATTTTTTAAACTCAAACCAGATCACTTTTTAGCAATTTAAACTCGAACAAACGGTAATAGATAAAAAGGCTTCAGCTTCGCTGCCGCCTTTTTATCATTTCGTTAAATGTCTAAGCAGTCTAGTTTTCGTAAAAAGTAAAAGTTTATCCGATAAAAAAAAAGCTCTTGTGGTTTTACGTATGATACAAAGAGGACTCCGATCTTGCTTCGAGAACGATGAGGGTCATAATAAACACTTAAATTATTAGTTAGTTTTGTTTTATTAGTTTATTCTTTTTATTATTAGTATTTGTGAATTTCTTTTTCTGTCATGTAAATATTTATCTTCCTCAAATTGGTTTTTTATCCTTAAAATGGTAATCTTCTTCTTGCTTCTCTTGCGTATTCATGACTTTTGTAATGCATAGTAACAATCTGTAATCTCTCGTCGAACGAGGATTTCATGTCATGACAAATTTATTTTGAATTAAAACGCATTACCAAAGGTTACTTTTACACAAAGCATTTTGTTGCTCCATTCCATCACAAAATAATAAAGAAAGGCTTAATAACAAAGCACAAGAGTAAACTCTTACAAAATGTACTAACGCAAAAACAATAATCTCTCGTGGAAGCCGTGTTTCAGGAGAAGTGTAAACTAGATATTTCGTGGAATTGATTATTAGTTAAAAGACGCGTGATAGGGTCGTTAGCCGAGCGAACCCAGCGATGACCATCTCGAGACTCGATAGATTACGCGGATCAAAGAGCAGATTATAGGTCCTCTTTTTTGGAACATTTAACGAAAGAACATTCATAAACTTTCTTGTAGAGAATTTCACTGATATTTTAAATAATATGCCTCTTCTTCAACACACAATGCACATTTTAATTATACAATTGGAGGAGCAATAGCTCATAAGGTAAACGTAAGTCATATCTGGCTTAATGTACATTTTCCCCTGAAATAGATAGGCCCAAGAAGTCCCTTTTTAGGTTTGGACACCTCGATCTACAGATCTCAAGACCCCAAGAGACTTTTACTTCTGAGGACGTATTAAAAATTGAGGTTACAAATTGAGACTAAAAAGCGCAGAACCCTTTTCTTCATTACCACAAACGCCACTGGTGGAATTTAAAATATTTTACCAAATACACTACACAATTTA
This sequence comes from Polydrusus tereticollis, assembly GCA_963920685.1. Lineage (NCBI taxonomy): Eukaryota > Metazoa > Arthropoda > Insecta > Coleoptera > Curculionidae > Polydrusus > Polydrusus tereticollis. Next base: position 13,713,490 of record OY987333.1, read on the forward strand.
TAACTTGTGGTGTCTAAAAACATAGGGATTTACTCAAGCTTCTTTAATTTTTAGCGCACAGCGTTATTTCTCTGTATTTATTTTATTTTACTCTAAAGCTGACTAACACTAGTAAAACATTATCTAATCAAAAATAAACCTTGCATACATTTATCTTACATATTATGGGATTCAAGATCATAGCGGTAGGAGCCATAATATATACAGGGTCTTAGTTAATGGCATGTACTCATTTTATTTAAGATTATTCTTAGACCAATTTTAAGTCGAAACATTCATATAAACAGCTATACTTTTGAGATATAGGGTGTTCCAATTTTTAGGCGAAATAAGAAGCATGTATACCACTGCCTTTTTACTTTTAGGCAGCGCAGTTATCTGAGAAGGAGCAGTTATGTAGAGATTGCAATGTCTAATGCTACCTTTCATATTTTTTTTTTATTTCGGCTGAACTTCTTTTTCTTAAACTTGGTCTAGGAATTATCAACTAAAATACGTACATAACATTAGGTATACACATACTCGGAAACGTATAGAGAAGGTCAAATAACCCTATACTTTGTTTCTTAATGCGATAGAGCAATAAAATGTAAATTTGCGATGACAGGACCCACTAAGCAGGGTGGACAACTTAAAAGTTGCATTGTAAATTTCAGGTAAATTGCAATGATAATTTTTAAAAATTCCGTATTTTAGATATTTAAGACCTACACACCCCGAATTGGTCCTAAATTAGGGTCGCTCTAATTAGCACACAATGGAAAGACCAGTTTGGTAAATGAAATGAAAACTACCCGTAGTAACAGCGGCGTTACTACTGATAAAAATCAACTATGTACAGGGTGTCTTCTTTTCGACACTTTCGACGGGTATCTCCGTTATTAGTACAGATAGAATGATGCGGTTTTCGCAAACCTGTGCCACTTTTTTGTTAAACAAACGATGCCCTAAACGGATTTATCATGGCCATCTTGGTTTTTGAGATACAGGCCGAAATTGAAAATGGTGCATTTTCAGACACCCCTTGTAATTCAGTTATCCTATACCCTATCGAAAATGTAAAAACAGGGTGTTATACAATTTTTTACGTAGAATTCAGTGGCGTACTTAGTATTTTTCCAGGTACCCCCATTTGTGAGAAATATACCAAAGTTTTGTTTTTTTTAAATGGAACGCCTTGTATATTTATTCATAGTTGCATTCGGCTTACTGAGAGCTTTCCAAAAACATATAATAGTTGACACTTTGTTTTAACAGGACGGTTAAAATTTATATTTTTTAAATAACAAACTTTAAATTGGCAGTAGGCCTTGGATTCTGTTTTAATAAAAATAATTTATTGACGATACAATACACCATGAATATTACCTTATAGTTTAATTTAAAACTTTTTAAGTTTTCTAATACTTACAATAGTAAACAGGAATTTTTTCTTGTATATTAATGGAATAAACAAAAACATCTACTAGTAGGCCTAGACTTATTCAGGCTATAAAACAAAAGTTACATAACGGCGTTTTTTATTAACGATGGCCCAAAAGTTTGAGAATTATGGATAATACGATATGCTAAATAAATTATCAGTAACTTTTCAAACTTTAATACCTAAATCCAATTCTGACAAGAGCTAAAGGCCATTATGAAACTTTTGTTTTATAGCCTGAATAAGTCTAGGCCTACTAGTAGATAGGCATCGTAACTATAGATCCGACACGCCATTCATAAATGCTATAAAATTGTGATGCCAAAATCGTTTGGTGGCGAAACGTTGTGAGGAGCTAGGTGGGGTCGGGAGTGGGGATTACGCTGCCTTTACATATGCATGCGACAAAACCACAGAACAATAAAGGTTAGGTTGACAAAACTCCAGGAAAACCCACAGAAAAACGCTGTCACAAATAAATGGAACATCCGCTATGCCGAGTATTGCCGAGTCGACGCGGATGGCCACGAAAATGATGGGATCTGGGCGGATTCTTTTTTGCTGCGTTGCCATACTACAGATTTTTTACAAGGTTTTCATAGAAGTTAATATTTTAACAGAGTAAGCCCAGAAAACTACGTTTTCTGTGGCGTGAGTCTGGCAAACTAAGTGGAGGGGAGCAGCTTGAATGTTGATTTACTTTACACTGGAATACAATGATGACAACACGTTTATTTGTTATTGTTCGGTCTAATAGTTACGATGTCTATGGTTATTACAGATTACACATTTCAACTATTTTTGCAACTCCCAATGTTGAATTTTGGGGGCAAAGAATTGAACACATTGAGAATAATAATTTTCTCATTTTTAAAAAGCGCAGTTTTACTAATCCGTTTCTCAGCAACAATTTCAGAAACACTAGCCGTTTTCAAGAACGAAGTTTTCCAACAACTGCTACAAAGGTAGGTAAACTACCTGTGCCGCTACCTACCCGGTCTCGGGACCCCTAACAAGTAACATAATTAAATAATAATAATTGGATTACACCCATGGAATACGGCGAAGACCACTGGTTTTTATAGTTCAATAATGATTTGTTACCCTCTCACATAAAGCAACAGACTATAGTATAGTTTTATGGGCCTTTATGGCCTACATAAAATATTAAAATTTTATTAAATTGTCGATTCAAAAGTTAAAAGGTCTCTGGGGCGCTGTATCTCCGTTAAGAGGCACTATTTTGACCTTCCCTATATGCTTTCCAGAGTATGCCGTATACTTATCGAATGCCCTGTATACATATTATTTATTTATCTTACAATAACCTTATAGCTGCCTAACTAAAACATTTAAAAATTGCTTGCGAATGATATTAATTGACACTAAAATAACCTAAACTTACGGCAAAATATTGATTCTTAAATGCTGATCTTCTACAAATTGTTACTGCTGGATACCTCATGGTTTCGTTTAAGTGGAACCCATAGTAGGTAGATATTGGTGGTTGCATCAGTTTTTCGATACATTTTGCTGTCTAAAAGATAAGTTTTAGCTATTATATTGGCTACATTCGCATTTATTTAGACCAAATTACATACATAAAAAAACTAAAATACCTGATAAACAGCAAAAATAAAACAACCACACAAAATTAAAAGTTTTAAAAGTTGATTAGGGCTTTTAAAACACTTTTTCCAATTTATAAACCCCATATTGCTGCTTCATATCAATAACGGTACATCATCAAGCTCTTTTAGGATATGGATATTAATCTTCCCTATTTTATTACACGTCATAAATTTAAAAATTAATAACGTCTAAAAAGATTATCTTTATTAACAGCATATTATTGTTCCTATTCATGTGTTTTTTATTAGGCTCGCTTTATCCTGGTTAAATTACTATTATATCTACCGGAAATGGAGTTGGATGAAGTAAGAATTAAAGGCTACTTACTGGTGTAACCTGCCTGAAGAAGGAAATAAATTAAAAAAGTTTATTAGAAAATTTGAAAAAATAATGTACCTAACTGTCTTATTTTATTTTTTCTGATGTTTAAGTTGTGGATGAATTACATTACAGTATGCTTCAAGCTTGATCAAAACGTAACAGTTTGGGTTACTCTTTCGTTAAATAAAAGAAGTCACAACTCAAACAATTATGTGATTTGCATTGTTCAATCTGTGTAACCTACATACTTGGATCTATTTCCTTCTTCAAATTTATATAATGTTGCTATCGAGATAACACAATAAACCATCTAAAAATACGATAAGGTTATATTTATTGTAAAGTCTGTTCAGAGATATAAGAAAGTGACTAACTGATCCCTATTAGGAAACGCCCGGGCAAGCTGTAAAATTGAAATATGGCCGAACAGGTCCGTATTTTGCTTTGAATTTAATCATGGTTTGTAATAAAAATAAGTAAGACATTAAATAATATTTTATTTATGTTTAAATGTGAAATTACAAGTTATTTTATTATTAAAAATTATATTTATGATTACAAAAATATACAAATTATTCGGTACTTATAATAATTATTCACTTAATATATCAATATCACTATCGCTATCATCATCTGTTCTAATTATTATTTGTGCTATATTGTTTATATGGATATAGGATTTTTCCACTTTTTTAACATGTGTAACAGAATTTGCCTAACTTTGTGAAGGGATGTTAAAAACTTCAGTTTCTATAAGCCCAGGTACACTGGAGTTGTAATGGCATATTTCAGTTGGTGCCAAACATATTCGATGGGATTAAATATACAATGGTATGGTGGAAGCCTAAAAACTGTATGCCCTAAATTTTTTGCATAATTCATCATCATCAATCAGCCCGGTTGCGTCCACTGCTGGACATAGGCCTCCCGTAGTCTAATCCATCGCACTCGATCCTGTGCCGCGTTCATCCAGTTCGACTCTATTCTCTTGATGTCGTCGGTCCATCGTGTTGGTGGGCGTCCCCTATTGCGGAACGCGTCTTGGCGTGGCCTCCACTCTAAGATTTTTCGGGTCCATCTTCCGTCGGTCATTCTTGCAATGTGACCTGCCCAGTTCCATTTCAATTTTCAATGTTGTTATGCGCTCAATAGCATCGGTTACGCCAGACATTTCTCGCAGCCTTTCATTTGAAACTCTATCCCTAAGTGACAAACCCATCATTGATCTTTCCATAGCTCTCTGTGCAACGCGTATTTTATTTACGGTTTTTTTAGTGAGTGTTAGTGTTTCTGCGGCGTAGGTAAGCACAGGAAGTATACACTGGTTAAAGACTTTTTTCTTCAAACATATTGGGATGTTAGATTTCAGTGTCTTGTTGAGTTTGCCAAATGCTGCCGATGACAGACCTATTCTGCGAGCAATTTCACCGGTTTGGTTATCTCTCCCTACACGAATCTCGTGACCTAAGTATTTATAAGAGACTACCTGGTCTATGTAACTATCAGCTATGGCCATATTTTGCATAATTATCACAGAAGTTTTCCTTTTGCAGTTTTAAACTTTGTAAAACCTCAAATAATTGCTTTTTGGTGTAATCATTCTGAAAATAAATGTCATTATCATATAATATGTAGTTTTGGATTGTTGCTTTTGTGTCATTTAAGGAGGGAGTCTTGGTCAACTGCCTACTAAGGTAGCTTGCATTGTCCATTATAATTACGCTATTCGGAGGTATATTTGGAATTAGCTTGTTTTTAAACCAATCTTCAAATAAATCGTCTTTAGATCCAGCATGCAAAATCGTAATTCGTTTACCTCTTTTTGATGGCGCGCTTGTTTTACACTTGGCGCTTTAGTCAATCCAAACCTTTTCCGGCGTATCATATGTGTCGAACCAGGTTTCATCCAAGTAAATAGTCGGCCTTTGCTGATCTCTGTAAATCCTAATTTTTTGTAGATATTGGGATCGCCATTCCCGAATTCGACTGAATTCCATTAAAACTTGTCTTTTGTAAATTTTTTTAAATCTAAAACTCATATGTTGGATACACTTTCATAACGTTGTTCTGCCCCAGTCAACGCCGATTTCATCTTTTTCAAGCCACTTAATTAAATTATCTAATGTAAGCACGCCTTGTTCCTCGTAAAACTTGTAAATTTTTCGCCGTATTATAATATCTTGATCACTTCCATCTACCCTTCGAGAAAATGCCAGTATCGGTTCTTTTTTTCCTCGCTAAAATGGGATTATTCACAATTTTTCATACAGTTGATGTTGGAATTTTTGTTAATGTGGCCGTTTCTTCTAACGCTGCTTGCTTGCTGACCGCACGTTCAATGAGAGTTGAATACACATTGTTTATAACTTCCTTAGTTTCCACAGAAAATGAAATTACGTCTTCCGGAATTGCAGTTTACTTAAAGACAGTTTGATCATTTAATATAAAACATATATTTTTTCTAAATTGTACTCGTCATTTCGAAAACTACTGATGTTAGGAACAAAGTATGTTATACCAAAAGTATAACAAATTTAGAGTAAACACTATAAATGAAAAATATACAGGGTGTTACATTTAAAAATATAAAATTCGTTTGAATTCCAGACAAACTAAAAAACTGGCAACAACACCAATATCGTCATTCGTTGCGTCAGATCCTCTTACACAACTGTACCAAATTTGGTTTAATTCGGCCAATAAATTGTGATGTTATTAAGCCGTCTTCAGACTTTACACACACACTGTAGATCAAATTCACAATTCAGGATTTTTAAAAAGCTAAAATTTATTTCCATTATCAAATACATAATTTCAAAGTTAATAATTGTATGTGATAATTATAATAAATAACAAACTATAAATTACTCTAACGTTAAAAAATCTTAAACAATCCCTTTATTATCTATTTAACTTTCTTTATGTCCCATTTTTTCAGATCAGGAGGAGCAGAACTAGGTTTAACTTTAATCAGCTGTTGAAACGATCCATAGATGGTATCAACTTGCGAAGCCATCCTTAAGTTGGTATCAAACTGGTCCATTACCTAAAAATTACCGACAAATAACAGAATGCTCCATTATATTAAAAATTTTAGTTCTCAAAATTTACTTTTTTAAAGGTTGGGTAGAGAAGCTCCAGGGTTCCATGGTCTAAAGTGGGGAACATATGGTGAAGGGCATGGTCACCAAAATTGGTAAGAACTAGGAAATGTGAGCCAGTTATCTCTTTCCTCTCCAATAAGGCATCCAGTTGACTAATGCCCCAATCGTAATCATCCTTGGACCTAAAATGCGTCAATATGTTAGTTGGTATTGATAAATATGGTAAAGTAACTACCGGACCTTGGATGGTCACCGTCATGGAAACATTCTGGATGGTGATGGCCAGCGTGAAGCCCAACAAAGGACAAATGAGTGCTTCCAACCACGACGATGAAATTCCACATGAGGAATGTTGCCCAAAACGGTTGGTTGCCCACGATGTACATAAAAACTGGGAGTATAAATGGAATCAGGTCTGTTTTTTTAATGTGATTTCTTCTACCTCTGATAATCTCCAGAACCCTATAAAATATTATTTAAATTTGCAGTTATAATAAGATACAACCTATTTGCCCAAGGAATTGTTAATGGGGTAAAAAATACCTGCTTATTAGTGCTACGTGAAATGTGCACATCCACAAAAAGGGGGCATAGAACCATTGCGCATATCTTTGCCAGGGCGATTTTTCGGTTGGTAGATAGTGTAGTACCGGTTCAAAAGACGATATTTCGTAATCGTCTATGGTGTTGGTGTGCAAATGGTGACTTAACACATGGCTTATTCTCCATTCCCTGTAATAGAACAAGGTCAGCCAAGTTAGATCACCAATAAACATTATTTTTTTTAAGACCGACCAGAAAATATACACTTTCTGGACAATTTTTCGTCCAGAAAATAACGTTTTGTCGATCAAGACCGGAAAATGGACGTGAGGGACCGCAAAATATTTTTCCGGCCCCTGTTTTTTCAGTTTTCCAATCGCTTTTTGATAATACAATCTACCTCGACTTCGTTACTATGATAACAACATTTCGATGTATTGTCGAGTGACAGTTCGTTGATTTTTAATTTGTTGTTTATGTCAAACTTGTTTCGCGAGTATGCACATTTAAAAATATGAATTCAGATTTTGAATTATCCGACACGGAAAATGAGATTCCAGAAGAAATTTTGGAAGCAGCAAGGAAAGCGACTTACAATATATTGCCAGTAAAATCAAAAGCCCGTTACGAGAAGTCATACGACGCATTGAAAAATTAGTGTCGAGAAAAAAAAGTGAAAAATGTAAATGAAGAAGTCCTTTTGGCATATTTTGCTGAAAAGTCCCAAAAACTGCCTTCTTTAACATTATGGAGCTATATTCAATGCTAAAATCTACTTTGACCATAAAAGATAATGTGAACATTAGTAATTTTCTCAAACTAATAGCGTTCATTAAAAAGAAGTCTGTTGGTCATAAACCGAAGAAATCTAAAATTCTGTCAAGAGAACAAATTGAAACGTTTCTAAACAATGCCCCAGAAACCAAACCTATATTATAATTTTGTGACAATGCGCCCAATAGCGAATATCTTATGCTTAAAGTAAGTTAAAATAAAAAACCAGTAAAAACTGGTTACAATTTACAATGAATCTTAGTTCTTTTTTAGGTGCTTTTATATATGGGTTCCGCCGGTTCCGCAGGTGCATGTCGCCGCAAGGAACTCGTTTCTGGGATTGATGGTGGACCAGGGCTTGAAGTGGGATACTTATCTTAATAGACTTTCAAAGAGTTTGGCGTCTGCTCTCTTTGCTCTGAGGACTGTAACCCTGGAATTGAGTGACAGAAAAATTTCTCTAGAAGTGTACCATGCCTTGTTTGAGTCCAATCTTCGATACTGTATCATTTTTTGGGGGTACGCCTCAACAACCCGCCTTCATTCTCTCTTCCTCCTACAAAAGCGAGCCGTGAGAATAATCTGTAAGGCCGACTCACTTGCGCACTGTAAACCGCTGTTTAAGTCACTCAAAATCCTTACTTTATATGATCTACTTACACTTCAAACATTAACCTACTTACATAGATTGGACTGCGACACAAGAGATAATATTCATAACTATGCTACAAGGTTCAGAGGTAATTTGACTGTTCCTCAGTCTCGAAGGGAGTTAGCTAAGAACACTATCTATCATTTGGGAAAAACAGTTTACAACAGTATTGCTCTGGGAATAAGACAGCTAAATACTAAATACTAGGCAGTTCCGTAATAAAATTTAAAAAATTTTGCTACCCAGCGCTAATTACTCCTTTGCCGAATTCACTGACAATACAATGCCTTTGCTGCAAACTGCTTAGCTTCCCTGCTTCCCATATCATATAGTTTAATCCATTACTCTTATATCCATGACTACTTGAATTGGAGCTATTTAACGAAATATGTGTGATAGCAAATTTTGGTTTTAGTTTTAGATTGTGTTTTAATTTAATTTTTTATTACATATTTTGTAACATAGTTTGTAAGGTGAAATTGTACAGCTGAATTGCTTTTCAATAAAGTTTGTCTATTGTTTATTGTCGTTAATATGACACTCGATGATATCGAAAATAAGGAAACAATGTTGATAGTTAAAATTCCCATAACTAAGACAAATACCACCAGGACGTTCATTGTAAATTCCGAAAGAGATTTGCAACTTTATAGGAATTATTTGCAATTGAGACCACCGCATACTAACCATAAACGGCTTTTTATTTTTTTTAAAGATGGGAAGTGCTCAACCCACGTAGTAGGATTGCATTCTGTGGGAAAAGCCCCTAGCAAAATCGCTTCTTATCTTAAATTAAAAAATCCAGGCGAATTTACCGGCCACTGCTTTCGTCGATGTTCAGCAACTCTACTAGTAGATGCAGGAGGTGACATTATAAATTTAAAACGGCACGGAGGATGGAAATCCTCCACTGTAGCAGAAGGCTACCTAGAAGATTCAATAAAAAACAAAATTGATATAGCAAACAAAATCCATGCGAGATGTCCCAAAGACAATATACAGGAAACTAATTTTGTTACTACCACTACAAAAAATATAACAATTCCCAGCATTTCAGACACATCTTCTCTTCAGATATTTAACGTTTACAATTGTACATTTACCATAAATATTCAAAAATAACGTATTTATTCAGTTTATGCAGTTGTATCCAGTATCTTTATTCTTTTATCTTGTTTTAGGATTGTTAATCACTTTGTTATATAAAATAAAAGAAAATAAAGAATTAAATGTATATCGAAGTGTCGGTCTTAAAAAAAATATTGTACGTCACGCAACCGAAAATTAGTGTTTTGCAGGTCTCTCCAAGCTTCCAGGACTCGCCTACGGCTCGCCCTGGAAATGCTTGTCTCGACCTGAAAAACACTACTTTCCGGTCTTGTAACGTAAATTACTATAAATGTAACAAATCTACCGGCAAATTACGTTAACAAGACGTCAGCTTGAAACAGGGAAAAACCATCTTATAAAAAATGAATCTCTTTTTGGTATTGGCTATGAAACATAAATTTGATGTTATGTCTGATGACTTTAAGGAATTCTTGATTCAATCGAATAGTATACAATGTTTGATTTAAAAATACATAATTTATTATCAAATAAATAAATAAAATCGCCAATCGGGTGAGACACTTCAAGAAATGTTTGTAATTATGCATAATATGTTTATGCAAAATTCTATCAGTGGATATATGTATATGACAGACCCAAATATTTGTCTGCACAATAAACTGAAGCGTATGGAAATGCATAAAAGTGACCTAAAACGTTTAACTCATTTTCTTCATTAGGTTTAGCGTATTTGTTCTCGATTCTGGTTGCTCTTACATTATTGAAATTGACAAAGTTTTCTTCTATTCTTCTAAACTCTTTAGGAGTCATGGGGGTTGCATCACGATAAAGTTCATTATATTTTCTGCCAGTTCTGGATAAAGTTCTGCCACATTCTCCATGAATATAAAATAAACTTAAAATAGCACAGCTTCAATAATAATGAGAATTAGCCATTTTCTTCGATTAAATAAAGATACAACGTCAAGTTTAAGGCTAACTACCAAAAAAAGTATTCATTTTTATAAGATAATTTTTAAATTTCGTAAAGTCCGAAAATATTAAAGATAAGTATACGGACACCTAATATATTTAGATAAGAAATTCCATTTGAAACAAATACAAAGAGTTAGTTTCTTGCAAAATTCATTTCCTTCAGAAATATCGTGTGAAACTAATTTCTTTAAAAACTCTCAAATCTCTATTATTTTATGAAACCAGTTTCAGAATTTCAGCTTTCTAGCTGAAAGCGCTAAAAAGAATGATTTTTCTTTCAGGTCCGGATCCGATGTTAAAAAAAAACAATATATTTTATATCTCAAAACCTCTAGAGATAGGTATAGGGAATTAATAAGGAAAGTTGTTAAGAAACTAATGGATATTCAATAGTCTGTTGCTTAATGTGAGAGGATAATAAATCATTATTGAACAATAAAACTCAGTGGTCTTAGCCGTATTCCATAGGCGTAGTCCAATTATTATTTCATATAACATTGGGAGTTGAAAAGATATTTGAAACGCGTTCGAATATGACTGGAGTCGGACAGTCAACAATATACCGACTTGTACACGAGGATAAACGCGGCCCCATCAGGTCACCAAAGAGAAGTATAGAAAGAAAAGAGACTGTAATAAATGAGGATGAAAAGACTGCCATCAGAAGAATCATACACTCGTTGTACTTAAAAAAAAATACCTACCTTGGACAAAATAATGTATGGAAAAATGGTGATTTCATTCCACCCATGGGTAAGAAGAAACTAAGGAAAACTTGGAAGGAAATGAATTTTTGTTATGAAAAAATTCAAAACAGAAAATCACTTTTAATAGAGAAAGACGAAATCATCTGCTGGCGACGACGATATTTGAGGGCAGTTAGACAGTTTCGAAGGGGAAACAGGATTATCTATTATATGGACGAAACTTGGTTAAATGAAGGTTATACCGTTGGTAAAATATAGCAGGATAAACATATAAAAAGCGCGAGGCAAGCTTTCATTAAAGGATGGCCCACTGGAACAAAAGTACCCTCGAAAAAAGGTAAAAGATTAATAATAATTACTCACCTTGGTAGTAAAAATGGATTCGTCGATGGCTTTTAAATTAAAACGGACTGGAGACTATCATGAAGACATGAACGATGATGTCTTTAAAGAATACTTCCAGCAAATGCTAGATCTTATTCCTCCTGGGTCTGTTGTTGTTATAGTCATGGTTAATGCCAGCTACCACTCAAGAAAATCCGTAAAAATACCAACGTCTGCTTGTAGAAAAAATTACATCATTCATTGGCTTACTGTAAATAAGAAGCCATTTCATAAGGATATACTGAAAAGGAGCTGCTGGAGATTGTAAAGTCGAATAAATCTCTTTGTACGAAATTTGTTGTCGACGAAATCGCTTCAAAACGAAATATAACGGCACATCTATTTTCATATTATTCTTACTTCTATAAAGTTTTTATCTACTTAATATTAGAATAATTAATATCTCAATTATCTGCCTATCTCTATAATTATAATCAAGTATAATTATTATTATACTTTTTATTTTAATAAACTACCTGAAGTACGCCACTGTCACCTTAATTTTATTCACCAAACTCGTCTTTCTTTTGTCTGCAAATTAGGGTGACTATAATTTAGGGCCTATTCGGGGTGTGTAGGTCTAAAATACGGAATATTTAAAAATTGTCATTAAAATTTACTATGTAACCTTTAAGTTGTCCACCCTGCTTAATGGGTCCTGTCATTGCAAGTTAACATTTTATTACTCTCTAGCATTAAGCGGCAGAGTATAATTACAAAATAAAATGCATGATAATTCATTTAAAATTTCTATGTTGCTGTCTCTTTTCGCCTACTCTGGAAATACCGCATCATCCAAAATATTTTACGAACGTAAGAAAACATCTCTTATATCCACATCGAAATGTTGAAAATAAAATTTCATTTACTTGATGCACCCTGCATAAAATTAAACAATTAAACTCACCTGACGGTTTGCAGAGAGAAATTGAAATAATACATTCTAAGATTGTCTTTCTGATGGAGGTAATTATGTGCAGCAATAGTCATTAATGCCAAAGAATTTCCTGCCAAAATAGCCAGGAAGAAGTTCCAATATCTAACTGCTAATAATGCCAAGAAAAACGAAGTGAACAATAGGAAATCGATGAAAAAGTTTGTAGTGTTGATAGAATGCGTTGGAATCGTTGGTAATGCGTCGACAACTTCTCTTTTCAAAGTTCTGTAAAAACCATCCTCCTTGAAGGTGAATGGCGCGTTTCTTTTCTTTTTCGCTGTGCGCACAAAGTATTTTTTTAAAGTTTCTTGCGGATGGATTGTAAGATGGTGAACTTCAAATGCCTCTGTTATATCTAATCCCTAAAAATAGGGACTGTGAAATTTAAAGTATTCGGTCACTTTCCTACGCAAGCTTTACCTTACTTAACTCCAACCATTCAGCCCCTCCTGGGTGCTTATGTATGAACTCCGTTAAATCGTAAATACCATCGTGGACCCTCCATAATCCCTCGGCGTTGTCCGTGTCTTTTTTATCCTCCAGCCACATGTCCACTGTCTGGTTTTGTGCACGTCTTGGTGGAGGTATGATCCCCAAACTGGATGGAGGGAAGTCGCTTGAGTTGGGAGGCATATTGACGACAATGTGTTGGTTCTGTAAAAGTACAGGTAAAGTTAATCGACATTTTCACTTCCTTGTAGAAAACACTACACTGCAATAAATGGTGAACATAGCGAAGAACAGATACTAAATACAGGTGTCCCACAGGGATCTGTTCTCGGACCACTGTTATACTTGTTATACGTGCACAATCTGAAATTCACCAACCTGACAGCAAAAAATTTCAAATTTGCAGATGACACAGTGCTAATATATTCTGGGGAAAGTGAAAAACAACTTGAAGAAACTGTCAATAGTGATCTAGTAAAGTATTTTAACTGGCTGTGTTACAATAAACTTTCTTTAAACGTCCAGAAAACAGTATTTATGGTTATTAGGCAGAAAAGTAAACCACCGTTCAATCCCCAAATCAAAATTAATGAAACAAATATCAAAAGAGTTACTGAATATAAATACCTTGGACTAACTATCACAGATAATCTATCCTGGAAAAACCACGTAAATGGTGTGATAAACAAAATAGTTCCTATGTTGGGCTCTATTAGAAGATGTGCTCACCAACTCAATAAAAAATCTGGACAGCTTCTCTACAACAGTTTTATAGAGCCACATATGCGATACCTAATGCCCTGCTGGGGAAATACATGTACTAGAGTACTAGACAGTTGAATCAGCTCCAAAGACTACAAAACAAAGCGATTAAAGTGATATTCGGGATGAATTACTACACGCCCAGTGAGGAAATATATAAAAAAGTGACATACCTGAAAATAAATCAATTGAAAGTATTTGAACAAACCAAACTAATACATGATATACAAAATAATAAACTTAAAACCAGTGTAAAACTACAAAATAACAGACAATTCTACACATACAACACAAGAACAAACCACGAATTAAGAAATTCATATGCTAGAACTAAAAAGGGACAGGACTCACCAATATATAGAAGTATACAGGAATATAATAGGATTCCACAAAGAATACTCCATGGAAATACCAAGAAACTGACGTGCAATATTAAGAAATATATAAAGGAAAATAGAGTATAGACATTTAAGTGGCAGGATAAAGAAATATAAACTACATTTTTTTGCCTTTCGGAATAACTTTATTTGAATGTTAATAATTATACCATACAAATTTTAGGCCTCGGTGCCAGTTTTATTGTAAACTGTTTTGAGGTCAATAATAAATTATTATTAAAAAAAAGAAAAAAAAAAAAAGAAGAGTTTATTTTAAAGTAAGGAACTAGTTGTAATTACACCTACCTAAGCCGAAAATTCAATCGGTTTTCTCTCTGTCTTCACGTCTTCTGCCTCAAGACCAAAGATGTACTAAAAGTTTTAATTTATTTCATAATGTGTCGCCAAAAATAATTTATAGTTATCCCTATAAAGCAATTTCAGATAACCCTGTGACTTTGGTTCTGGCAAATAATAAACTTATCTTCATGTGTTGTCCTCTACAACGATTACAGTGTCTAATATTATTTAATTTACATATCATGGCATACATATTTTATTTTGTGTAGTCATTATTATACTTCAAAATACGTCGTTATACAGGGTGTCCGAAAAATACATGTACAACGCTTGACGACGACTCCTGACGTCAAAATAGGTCGATCTAAGCCGACTTAGTTATATCCAAAATTGTCTCGTTTAGCCGGTAAAGGGCGTCAATAATTTGTAAAAATATTGGTTTTTACTAAATAACGTGAACACCTGCTAATCGATTTTAATGATTTTTAGTATGTAGACTAACACTATAAAATGACGTTTTCTAATAGTATAGTCACCGGCTGTAAATAAGTGGAAGTGTTAAAAATGTGATATAATACATCAACATTTCTCCTGATTTTTTATATCAACGGCGTTATGACAACCCAGATATTTTTGTCGAGTGACTGGATGTATTTGGAAGCTATTTTACCTCTTCAATATTTCTCGTTGAATACGGTGTTTTGCCAGAAAAAAAATATTTACAATTACCTGCATACATTAATTAATTATTAACAATAATAATAAAACAAGGCACAACAAAGTTGGAAGCATGTATTAAAAATATTGTAAGAAACTAAGTAAAACGAAAACATTACTTAAGCAAATGTGTAAAATGACCGCCATCTTGCTGAATACACTTATTAACACTCCTTAAAAAATATATTTGACCCTATTTAATATCTCGGGGTTATTAAAATGGTTGCCTGCATTTAAAATCCGCGTCAATAAATCATGGCGTGTGTTTACCGGAGTCTTGTAAACTTCTGTTTTAATAGCGCCCTACAAAAAGAAGTCACACATATTTAACTCCGGAGAACGTAGTGGCCATTTTACTGGTGCATCATTGCCCTTTCCAATCCATCGGTTGGGATATTGATGGTGTAAGTATTGCCGAACAGCAACGAAAAAATGGGACGGGGCACCTTCATGCATATACCACATTTCCCTCCGAAGTAACAGGGGCAAATTTTCCAGAAGAATTGGTAATGTGTCTTGCAAAAAATTTAAATAAATCCTATTTTCATCTAACCTGTCTGGAATAACAATAGGACCAATAAGGTAGCGATCAATAATACCTGCCCAAATATTTAATTTAAATTGATGCTGATGATGTGCAACTTTATTGGCATGTGGATTTTCATCGGAATAAATATGTTCGTTGTGCAGATTGGTTACTCCAGATCTTGTAAAGCACGCCTCGTCAATAAACAATATTTTTCTACAAAAATTTGGATCACGGATTCTTTTGTTTCTTATAAATTGACAAAATGTAAGCCGCATGGGGGGATCAGTCGGTAAAAGTTCCTTGATTTTTTGCACGTTATATGGATGTAACAACTGTTCTTTTAAAACCTCATTGACAATCGTTTTAGGAGCATGTAACTCACGTTCTAAGCGAGTGGTACTGGTACTTGGTCTTCTTCAACTCTTACCAGAGTATTCTCTTCTGTTTCCACAGTTCGAGTTGTTCGCATACGACCCCTGCTTTCAATTTTTTTCTCAAAGCTGCCCGTTTCCTGAAGATGACGCTCGATATTGGCAAATGTTTGGTGGTTTAGAAATATGTCCATGATAACAAACTAAGTTTTTTCGACTGAACAAGTAAAATTCCAAATCCCTTTTGTTAAGATAGTATCCTTTTTTGCGTATTTTTTACCATTTATTTGTTTACATTTAAGCACAAATTTGTTTACCATTTAATTTCTCGAGAGGTACTCACTCAGCCAAATTTAACGAGCAAGGTTCCGTTGGAAAGACAATTTAATTCCTTTTAAAATAAGCTATCGGTCGACCTTCCTTTTCATTTAAGATTTTAAGGGTGAAAGCCACCCCGTCGTAGGGGTTCAAGCAGGGGGGGGGGGGTGAAAATAGCAAAAAAATATGTCCCCCTGAGAACTAAGGTTCCCGTGTTCGAGCGAATTTTGATTTATTTATTAACAAGAAAATAAACCTGGGTGGAAAGTTTTCGGTGCGCCACCCTGTATATTGCCATAGATCTTGCTTCTTAATTTTTGCAAAATGTTATATAAACAAGGCGAGTTTTATTTTTACACAACTCCTTTATTATACATAATAAATATCAAACTACAATATTCAACAATGTTAAACAGTCTTAAACAATTTCTTCTTCATCTATTTAACCTTCTTTATGTCCCATTTTTTCAAATCAGGAGGAGAAGTACTGGGTTTCGTTTTAATTAGCTGTTGAAACCCTCCATAGATGGTATCTAGTTGGGAAACCATTCTTAAGTTAGTATCAAATTGATCCATTACCTAAAATTTACCAACAAACAGCACGATTATTAAAATATTTTAAAATTTCGATTAATTATTGATAATTACCTTTTTAAAGCTTGGGTATAGAAGCTCCAGGGTTGAATGGTCCAATGTAGGGAACATGTGGTGAAGGGCATGGTCACCAAAATTGGTAAGAACTAGAAAATGGGAGCCAGTTATCTCCTTCCTGTCCATTACGGCATCCAGTTGACTAATGCCCCAATCGTAATCTTCCTTATGCCTATAGAATTGTGATTAAGTTACGGTATGTTATGTAGGTATATTAAGTAAGTAATTATTAAAGACCGGATTATATGCAACCAAAATCCTTAAGAATATGCGCATATATATTGCCACTACTGTTTTTCCTACCTCACCTCGTGTTTGTTTACAATTTTGTACACATGTTTCTATTATATCCATCGACTCTGGTAGACTTGTACACGATTCCTCTAGTTGCAAAATACTGTCTACTACTCTAAAATTTTGCCGCACGAATCCAGGTGCCCCATCTGGTCACGACAGGCTCAGGTGGTAATGGTGCTCCGGGAAGATTCTCCTTGTAAAATTGTACTCTTAATGGGGCCTTTATGAATATCTTTTTTACCTTTGCTATTAGGTCATTGACCAACGGAAAGGAAACTCTAATAGTTTCCGCAACCCTATTTAATCCGTGAGCTAGGCAAGTTACATGAATCAAATTTTCATAAAATATTTTTAAATTATGTCCTTGCCTTTATCATATACGGCGCAGCATCGGACAACAGGACAAGAATTTTATCTGTAGGAACTGAATTCGGCAAAAAGAAATGTGTTACGGTTTCTTGAATAAAACGTGTAACTGTGAGGTTGTTTGTTTTTTCCACTTCTTTTATGGCTATAAGGTAAGCTATAAGGTTCTTCTTCTGTGAGTTTTCCGATCATTGAATTAATTATATAACGACCACACGAATCAGCTGTTTCGTCGACGACAATATACATATAGTTACCTCCAATTTCTTTCTTTATTTCATCTAGCACGGTACCAAATACCTTTCCAACGACATTTTTTCTTAATGTTGATTCATCTGGAGCATTACATTTTGTATATTTTTGCAAAAAGGCCTTAACTTGCGGGTTGGTTAACTTGTTTAAAGGAATATTAGCAGCCAAAAACGTTTTACATAGATCTTCGTTAAATTCTGACTGGTCATGGTTTCCGTTTTTAGAAATCTTAAATGACTGCTTCAGCGTTGACTGTATGGGACCAGACTTCATCTTGCTAACCTTAGCAATGTGAGACGGCGTCTTAATGTGTTGGTCTATTTGAAATTTCTTTGAGCAGGGAACAATTTTTGTACAAGACTTGCAAGAAACATGATCGCCGTGCAAAGCAAGTTCTGGGTAAGGCTTAATCCACGATATACATCGTATTTTCGACATAATCACCGCTTTCACTTTCACTTTGCTTACAATACTAACTGCGACTACGACAAACCACAACCTCAACAATACTAACAAACTGTAACAAATGTGAGCAAATAAATAATTATAGAAGGTGTAGATAAAGAAATTCGAGTTAAAACATCTGGTCAGAAATACCCACCTACTAATGGAATTTCTCAATAGAAGAATAATAGTTTATTTTAATAGTTTATTACTTTATTAATTAGCCTATTTATTGTCCTCTTATCTTCAGACTCCGACAGCACACGCGACACGGCGGCGTGCGATCATAAAACGTAAGAAAAGAACACAGAAATCCCAAAACATTCTTAGATATGCAATAGTTCTTAAAATATGCATTTTTTCCTTTAAAATCACAAAATATGCAAAATGCATCAAATCCGGTCTTTAGTAATTAATGTCTGTAAATTCTTTAAGTAACGACCTTACCTTGGATGATCACCATCATGGAAAATTTCTGGATGGTGATGGGCAGCATGAAGCCCAACAAAGAACAAATGAGTGCTACCAATCATAACGATAAAGTTCCACATTAGGAATGTCGCCCAAAATGTCTGGCCGCCCATTATGTACATAAAAAGTGGGAGGATAAACGCAATTAGGTCTGTTTTTTGAACGTGGTTTCTCCTACCTCCCGCATATTCCACAATCCTAAGAGAAAATTAAATTAACCTATTTACCTAAACGCAAGCAGTGTATAATGTTTCTTGTTGTTTCAGTAGAGGTTATAACCAATGATCTAATAACTATAGATGCAACAATAACAGATAAAGGTATTATCGATTTTGTGAAATTATCGCTATGTTTTTAGTGTTTTGTAATATTTTTATTAGGAGACTAAATAAAATAAGTCGCAAGTGTCAAGTATGCGACAAGTCGGAGTAGGTATAATAAACCTGCGGCTACTTTTCATAGGTGAGTAAACAGAAAGTTGGGTTATAGGTTACGTTTAGCACTGTCACATTCTAAGGTAAATGCAGTGTAATCCCCACACCCGACTTCATCTAACTCCCCACATCGTTTCGCCTACAAACGATTTTGTCATCACATCTTTATAGCATTTATGAATGGCTCGTGTTATCTATGGTTATTAGATCATTGGTTTTATAAATATGATTACCTGGTGATGAACGCTCTATGAAAACCGGTACTCCACACAAGGGGGGCTATAATCCATTGCCTGTATCTTTGGAACGGGGACATTTCGATTGGTAGATATTGCAAAAACGGTTCAAACGATGATATTTCGTAATCGTCTATGGTGTTTGTGTGCAAATGGTGGCTTAATACGTGGCTCACTCTCCATTCTCTATATACAAATTTATGGAAAATGTCAAAATTATTTTCCAGTAGAATCAATATTATTAGTTACAGGGTGGCCCATACTGGGAGTGGTATGGAGGTGTTAGGTCTACAATTCAAAAAGAGTTGGTAACTGAAGACTGGAAATTTAACGTGCTAAGTGCCAATTTTATAAAAATTAATTTTTTTCCATAGAAATGATCTATGTACCATCGACAACAACGTGTAAAACGAGTCAAGTGCCATATCCAACCGAAACGGTTTAACCGTTGTTAGAAAATGGCGCCTGGTGTAAGTACACAAGACGTTCTTAGCGTGCTAGTGCCATTAGTCAGTTGTGGGTGTGGATTAACCTGTTTTTAATTAATTTTATGAAAAAATGGAAAGAGAACGGCGTAAAAGTGGTACCGGTTCGTTTGTCTCAGAACAAAGAAAATCGAAAAATACTGGAAAGAGTTATATTAATCGTAAAAATGGAAAAGTTGAAGCAAAGCAAGAACTTTCGACGAAGGTAAGTTTAAAAACAATATTGTTTTATTGTAATGTTAATTATTATGTCTTGTTTTAGGTCCTATAAATGCAAGTTTAGCTGTAAAACGATAAGTCTTGAAACAAGAAAACACCTGTTCAATACATTTCATTCAACTGACAAGGCAACTCAGGGAACCTATCTTATGAATCTAATGCATATTGGTAGAATTAAAAGACGAAGACATGGAAACTATGATGATCCTAGTTACAGCCGTCGACAAGCCACAATTCACTACACTCTACCCAGTGGTACCGGCGATGTTGTTCAAGTATGTAGAGCTACATTTATTGACACTTTTGGTATAGCCAGAAGACATATTATGTGCACTCTTCCTAAGATGAGGAAATTAGGCGAAACCACTTTTATAGAGAAAAGACGACGTACGGCACCTGGTAAATTTACCCCCGATGACCGCAGATTAGTTCAGCATCATGTCAATAGTATAGCTCGCGATATGTCCGATTATTTCAGACAGAAGACGGAAAAAGAATATTTAAGCCCTGACTTAAATATCGGGCGAATGCACAGAGCGTCTTTAGAAAAATGCCCAGAAAGTCAGGTTACCTACAAATATTATAGGCAAGTTTTTCAACAAGATTTTCCTAATCTGTCATTCAGACGACCTCGTAGCGACACATTTCGAACGTGTGATAAACTACACTATGAAATTGAAGCTCGAAATGAAAATAGCTATAAGGCCAAAATAGACCTTGATGTGCATGACAAAAAGGCCGAAAACGCAAGAACATGCATGAAAGATGATATTACCAAATCTTAGCTTTCTGAGTCTTATTATAAAGGGTGTCCCAAAATAAACGCACGCCTCGTCTTCAAAGAAGTATGACCCAAATATTCCGCCGAGCCAAAAACCGCACCAAACGGTGACTCGTAGAAGAGGATGCATCGGTTTCTCGTGAATAACACGAAGATTCTCTTCACAATACAAAATTATCTTAAAATTGATGAACAAATCCAAAATTGTTATAATATACAAGGGGTTCTGTTTAAGAAAAGATGTTTGCTAAACCAAAGCTATTTGGGAACCCTGTATAATTTCAAATAATTTTAAATTGTAGATCTACTGCTTCCCCTAACTCTGTTTTTGAAAAATATTTAGAAGTTCAGTAGTTTATGTTATGGAATCCCGCGTTGAGAGTGGGGACCACCATGTAAATATAATATATTAAATGAAATATCAGCGGTAACTTACCTAACTGTTTGCAAAGAGAAGTTAAAATAATACATCCTAAAGTTGTCCTTTTGATGGAAGTAATTGTGTGCAGCAATGGTCACAAAAGCCAAAAAATTTCCAGCCAAAACTCCAAGGAAGAAGTTCCAATATCTAACGGCCAACAATGACAGGAAGAATAAAATGAACAAAAACGAGTCTATGAAAAAGTTTGTAGTATTGACAGAATTCTTTGGAAGCGTTGGTATTACGTTCACAACTTCTCGTTTTAAAGTTCTGTAGAAACCGTCTTCTTTGAACGTGAATGGTGCGTTTCTTTTCTTTTTCGCTGTGCGCACAAAATATTTTTTTAGCGTCTCTTCCGGATAGCTTGTCAAATGATGAACTTCAAATGCCTCTGTTATGTCTAATCCCTAAAACAAAACGTTAGTTAGGTGGAATATTTAGTGGATAATAATGTTCAAAAAAAATTGTAGCTATCATTCTCTTATTTCTCAAATTAATGAGTACAACTATTGGATCCAATTTTACACTCGATATAGGTAAGTCCCTTATGGTGCCTGTTATTGTCTTTATATTCTCACACATTCCTTTTAGTTCCCCTGAAGATGACTGTATATATAGTCGAAACATGTAGGGACAATCGTTAAAATTTTTCAAAAATATATATTATTTGTGGAGGAAGACAGAAGTGTTGTTTTAATTTATTACCTACACTCCACTGCAAGTATGGACTACTTCTTCAAATTTACTTTGGTATAAACTTTACCAGGCAGCTCGGAGAAAGCCCAGCATGTCTCCGAAGGGTGCAGACCAGTTCGACACTATCGATGGGGGCTCTCGGAAAGTACTTATAGTTCGATCAGGAGAGGGGCCTCGAGTCAATGTTAACACTTTGGGCACTCCTGTCGCAGGGTAGTTGACCAGGGGGACTTTTGGGGGATGCTTGTAAATCGAGCAGGAGAGGGGCCTCGAATCTATATTGACACTTTGGGCACTCCTGTCGCAGGGTGGTTGACCAGTCGTTGAGACGAAGGTACCGTGTCCATCCAATGTTCGGGTATTTATACACCGAAAGTGCTGACTGTTGTTTAATTGAACTTGGCATTGGATGGCACAGTGGTCCGCGACCTCAACGCACAGTGGTCTAGAAGTGTGAAAATTATAAAAATGTGGAGCCCACCATTTTGTTGACACTATATTGTTTATATGGATATAGGATTTTTCCACTTTTTCAACATGTGTAACAGAATTTGCCCAACTTTGTAAAGGGATGTTAAAAACTTCAGTTTCTATAAGCTCAAGTACACTGGCGTTAATAGTAGGGCAAATATTGTTACGACGAATGGCAGATTTCAGTTGGTGCCAAACATGTTCGATGGGATTAAATATAGGTACAATGGTCTGGTGAAAGCCTTAAAACTGTATGCCCTAGATTTTTTGCATAATTATCACAGAAGTATTCCTTTTGTAGTTTTAAATTTTGTAAAACCTCAATTAATTGCATTTTGGTGTAATTTTCCTGAAAATAAATGTCATTATCATACATGTCATTTTGGATTGTTGCTTTTGCGTCATTTAAGGAGGGAGTCTTGGTCAACTGCCTACTAAGGTAGCTTGCATTGTCCATTATAATTACGCTATTCGGAGGTATATTTGGAATTAGCTTGTTTTTAAACCAATCTTCGAATAAATCAGCAGTGGTGTCCTCATGGTAATCCAGAGAAGAATCTTTAATGTTTTTTGAAGACAGAGAAAGTCCATTTGGAATCCATCCGTCTTTGGATCCAGCATGCAAAATCGTAATTCGTTTACCTCTTTTTGATGGCGCGCTTGTTTTACACTTGCGGCTTGAGTCAACCCAACCCTTTTCCGGGGTATCATATGTGTCGAACCAGGTTTCATCCAAGTAAATAATCGGCCTTTGCTGATCTCTGTAAATCCTAATTTTTTTGTAGATATGCGGATCGCCATTCTCGAATTCTACTGGATTCCATTAAAACTTGTCTTTTGTTAATTTTTTTAAATCTAAAACCCATGTGTTGGATACACTTCCATAACGTTGTACTGCCACATTTAACGCCGGTTCCATCTTTTTCAAACCTCTTATTTAAATTTTCTAATGTAGGCACGCTTTTTTCCTCGTAAAACTTGTAAGTTTTACTCCGTATTATATCTTGATCACTTCCTTCGACAAAATGCCAGTATCGGTTCTTTTTTTCCTCGCTAAAATGGGATTGTTCACGATTTTTCATACAGTTGATGTTGGAATTTTTCTTAATGTGGCCGTTTCTTCTAACGCTGCTTGCTTGCTGACCGCACGTTCAATGAGAGTTGAATAAACATTGTTTATAGCTTCCTTAGTTTCCACAGAAAAGTGTTTTCTGTTTTTCGACGGGGTTATCTCCTGAGATACATTGGGCTCGCACATATTTTCCATGAGTCACAGACGATTAAACAAACGCTGTATTAGACACGAAGTAAGAATAATTACTAAGCTTAAAACTAACTAGAGTGGCTATATATACAGTTTTTAGAACATAATTTGTTTTATGGGGTTAACCCTCTCATTTTGAATCAGATAAAAATCGGTTTAAAATCACCAAACTATTACTTTAATAATAAAATTACGTCTTCCGGATTTGCAGTGTACTTTAAGACATTTTTAAGTAGGGACCATAATTTGCCTGCATTTATTCATTTATTCATTGTTTGTTTATGGCCACCCTTGGATAATCCCATTCAAAGGCAAAGTGTAACTTTCTTATATCTCTGGATATGCTTCATCTGCATATTGATTTATTTTTGAATTAAAAAGACATTTTAGACTACACACCAATACAATAATAAAATTGAAATTAAAATTTAAATACACCACAATGTGTGTCCAGAGAAAAGTTTTAGAATAATCAATTTTGGCAACTTAATTCTATTTTACTATATATTTAGTTCTATGTCACTATCACCATATCTTCACCTAAACTTATTATTAAGGGTTGAACATTAGTACTTATACATATATAAGAATTTTCCACCTTAATTACATGTTGTAGGTCCACCCTGAATTTATCGCAAGCTATTTTTATATTTGAGGATTTATCATTGTTATTGGGAAAATCCCTTAGCCAGGAGGGTGTATTGGGGAAGTTTTTAAATTAAAAATCTTAAACATGCCTAGGTATTCTCCTAAAATTGTATTATATTATTTCCGTAGGTATTTATAACATATGAAGACATTTAAAAAATCGTATTAACTAATGAATAACAATGGGTGGTACTATTTCACATAATATAATAACAAAAACAAGATATAATATAGAATCTTACACACATTTTCAGAAATCGAATAATACTTTGTCGATATGGCTTAATCATAGTCCGATTCGGAAGGTGAACTCTTATTAACATCGCTTATAATAAAAGCGGTTCAACCATTTCTTCGATTATTATATCTACCCGCCACATCTTGGTTTCTTCTTCTATCACATGATCGATACACTTTTTCCACTTTTCCGCACTAATTTCATAGCTTCGTTAAAGAGTCTTTTTAAATCCACCATTTTATAAGTCGAGTTTTTTCTGGCGACATCTGTTTACATTTGAGCCCATATAAGTTCGATCGGGTTTCATTCGCAGTGGTAAGGAGGGAGTCTGAACACAGATATTCCTCGTAACTTTGCAATTTCATCGACTACATATTTTTTGAATGAATTTTTATGTAAATTGGCTAATACCAATAGTTCTTTTTTTAAGGAATCTAATGGGAATTCTATTTGCCTTAAACTTAGCCATTCTGTTAGTTCATTTTTAGGCCACGCACTTGTCGGTAATTTTTCGTCAGCCTAGAGTGATAACTTGCAGTATCCAATACAATAATTATTGCATCTTTTGGTATAAGTTCCAACATTTGCTCGAACCATGCTTCAACGACATCGGCATTCATATCTTCGTGATAGTCTCCTGTGTTTTTAGATTGGAACATCAGTAGACCACCTTTAACGAAGCCTTCAGAACTTCCAATATGGGTTATAATAAGTCGATGTCCTTTTCCAGATGGCGGTCTTAGTCCTGTGGATAATCCTACCAAAAAAGCTTGCCTTGAACTTTTAACATTTTCATCCTGCCAAAATTTAGTCACAGGGTGACCTTCATTTAGCCATGTTTCGTCTAGATTAAATATTTTTGTGTTTCCTTCTCTGGCTTTTCGGATGCTTCTTAGTCATAGTCTTCTCGGATTGAGGACAAAACTTTGTCAAGCGTGGGAATTTCTTTTTTTAAAAGGAAACTATATACTTTTCGCCTTATTCTCTGCATTAAAACGTCATCCAGCTCAAGTTTTGGTCGTCCTGGAGAACTAACCTAGACTCTAATTAGTTTTGATAAATTCGCTTTCTAAAATTTCAGGTAAATGGTACTCTTAAAGAATTTAATATTAAAATATATATTTGAAGACAAAACTTAAATTTAATGTCGATACTTGTACTAATTTTGCACAAATTTAAAAATTTAGGCCTATTTAAATCTATACATGCCCAAAAATGTGGCCCGTCCATGGAGAAGACGGTTTTGATTGATTTATTACTTCGCATCAATTAAAGATAGACCATACACCATTTTACACTGGGGGAACCCTCTTTATAATGTTTGAAATAATCTATCGTTATACCAATGTGTTTAAGGGTAAGGGTTACTCTTTGGTTATACCTTCATTTATAAAATGCAATTTTGTTTCTCCTGGCTGTACTTTGTCCTTAATGCAATTAAATGTTATAAAATCTCGCTTTATTAAAAAAAATTAAGGTATGGTGCAATCTTAAATTAATTCTCAAATTTATTAAACTTTTGCTTTCTCTTTTTCTTTTATATTTAATTTACCTATATTTGTTTATTAATTTTTATTCTTTATTTGTGCACTTCTATCAATCAATTATGTTTTTCTTTTTCAGAAGAGATTAAAAAGGCGTTAATTATTATTATTATTATTATTTACTTCAGAACGGCGGGTTACGAATAACGGGACCAAAAGCGCGATAATATTTTTTTCTTGGGATTGGTCTATACTCCCTTTCTGCATGTCCAAGGGCTCGAATACGAAATCAACCATATTATATATGCAAATATGCTTACTTTACTTAATTCTAGCCATTGAGCACCTCCTGGGTGCTTGTGTACGAACTCTGTTAAATCGTAAATACCATCGTGGACCCTCCACAATCCCTCGGCATTGTCTGTGTCCCTTTTATCCTCTAGCCACATGTCGATCGTCTGGTTTTTTGCACGTCTTGGTGGGGGTTTGATCCCCAGGGTGGACGGAGGGGTGTCGTTTGAGTTAGGAGGCATCTTGAAGACGGCAAATGTTGTCCCTATAAAAGTATTAATTAATTAGTAGAATAGTTTAATGAGCGGATTTAAAAAAACTGAATTACTACGTACCGGCGTAAAGGAGGTCCAATTCCAATCGGCAAAGGCTTCTTATTGAAATCTTTATTAAAGTGTTTACTCTATTGTTATTAATATGTGTCGCAATAAATTATTTTAGTTTTAACTCTAGAACGAACCTAGATAACCCACTGGCTTTAGTTAAACAACAATATTAAACAACTAATGGTTTGAATTATTTGTATATTATCCATTACAAAGATTACAGCGTGTTTATTAATTAATTTACATGATAACTGCTGCTAATTTCTTTTCTTGTTACTTGTTTTTATAA
This sequence comes from Polydrusus tereticollis, assembly GCA_963920685.1. Classification (NCBI taxonomy): domain Eukaryota; kingdom Metazoa; phylum Arthropoda; class Insecta; order Coleoptera; family Curculionidae; genus Polydrusus; species Polydrusus tereticollis. Next base: position 13,740,601 of record OY987333.1, read on the forward strand.
TCTTATCAAAATGTTAATAAAGAAACCCACTTATTCTGCAGCATTTAGCTACCCACATAAAAATATGCTATCAAAGAACTTAATGTACTTTTTAATTTGCCCCTACTCTCTAAACACTTTTTAAGTTCTTTGATTCAACCCTCCTTGGATTCAACCCTTAACTTCTTACTGTAATGCTAGTTGCCTACCTGAAAGGAATATCTCTGAAATACCGGGACTAAAATATGGCCGTGAAGTCAGATGTATTCAGTATGCTCTCTAGATGTTCGCAGTTCTCAGTGGCCTGTCAGCGAAAAAGCTGGGTTATGTAGTATAAGGGAAGTTTTTAAACTTTTGTAATTTTTTACTAAAATATCATCTTTTTACTAGCACAGCGGCATACCTGGGCATAGCTTATTGCTCGCTGCAAAATATGTCGAAGATAAGTGTTATAAGCAGTATCTAATTGAGATAGAGCCCTTATAGCTTGAGAAGATGTTTACCAATTTAACAAGAATTTTAAAAATTGGACTGTTCATATTATATTTCATTAATAGTAGTATTGCCAATGCCAAGAAAGACTGTATTAAGTTCGATGTTTCAATTACGCAAAAAATTGAGCACTTAGGATTTCATCGGTAGGTAGAATTTCATATGTAATTTATCCCTCGGGTGAAAATTAGCCACATTGATATTTGTTTGAATTTAGCTTTGATGTTGATTTGTACACATTTTTTTATACCAGGTACGGAATAGGTACCTGTATATACCAATTAATATGTTAGGGTTGACATCCATCTGGATTTCCCCGGACAAGTCCGGGTTTTAGGGTCGTTCAGGCGGGTTAATTGAGGTTCAACTGATAATGGTTTTAAAAATGAGTGCCCTGATTTCAAGAAAAATGTATTTGAGTTTTACGATAAAGCAATAGACTATTTAAATAATTATATTAAACCATTTGATGAATTTAAAGTATTTAATTGGTTAAATCTCAAGACCTGGAAAAAATTAAAAAGTGGGAAACTAATATCATTCCCTTAATTCCTACCTTTTGGAAAAACAAGTAGAAATTGATAATTCAAAACTATTTGATCAATTCACGGCCTTAAAAACATTTTGCAGAACAAAACTTTTCGTTCTGCAAATCCTCAGAAGTATATTCTGAATTAATAAAAATTGCCAGTTTTTTTATGCGTTAACAGCACACAATGCAAATGTCAAGAGGATCTTCTCTTTGAGTGCTGCTCAGTGGAACAAATAATGAAATAGACTGAAACTGGAAACTATAAACTTATGACTTTTACAAAGTTCAGCTTGAAATACACTTGTTAAGAATTTTATGATTTTTTGCTCTACAACCAGAACAATCAAAACTCCTAAATGAGGTCCACTCGCAAATTAAATATTTTTAGAGTATTTCACACTTATTATGTGACACATACTTTAATATATAAGTGCCCTTCAGACTTTTAAGTAGCCTTGTCCGGGTTTTTATATTTTTGAGGTGGCAACCCTAAATATATGTAGATATATTGGCACAAGCATTTTAAGGATTGTAGATACCTATTAACTTTGCTTTTAATATCATTATTTTTTTATTGCATTTACTGAAGGATCTTTGACCTCTTAGGATTAGCCAGTCTTAAAGTTGCAAAAATATAGTTCTTTTTTGTTATCTCCCCTTTTGAGGCCACATAATATTATTATGTTTGACTATAAAATATACATACTTGACTTTTATATAATATACAGGGTGACGCGGATCTAAATGAACATACTTCAACACAAGACAAAGAATACCTTGGGGGTTCTTAATCATCCATCTTTGATAGTTCAATTGTCGATAGTTAATAAGATACAGGGTCTTTTATGAACTTCAGCAATTTTTTGTTCTTGTCATATTTTTTAATGCACTCCGTATAAAATTTTCATATTGGGTCAACATCTGTAACCTATCTGTCGCTTAAAATTGCAGTATCAGAAAATTTTAAATTCCAGGCCCGTATTAAAAAAAGTTGACATTTTCAATTTTTACATTTTTAACACCCTGTAGATCAATTTTTTCAAAATCTTATTTTTTTATTGGAAAGAGCATAAAGAATTGACCCTAACGGCATAATTTTCAAAGTTCCCGCACCCATCACTTGATTAGAATAAATGGTTGTTTTGTAAAAAATTTCAAAATGGTGCATATTTGGAAATTAGAAATTAAGAAAATAACAATAAAAAAGCAAAAACTGCTTCCGAAGTAAAAAAATAAATGTACTAAACGTTTAATAGTTTTAACGAGACTAAATTTTAGGGAACAACACAACAACAAATAACAAAGTAATAATAATAATAATAACAAAACTGCAAGTTAAAATCGACTGCTTAAAATCTAATACATAGAAAAAGTTTTAGCAAGAATTAATTTTAAGAGCACTTTAGCAGAACACTGTTATTTAAGAAGCTGTTCAAAATGCCCTCCATTGGCTTGTTCACATCTTCGTCTTCTGATGTTTAAATTTGACACTGCTTTTCTAATTGCGTCTGGGTTATTTTTTATTTCCTGAAAAGCATTAATAATTCGTTGCAAAAGCTGCTCCCGCGTGTTGATTTCTTCTGAATAAACCAAATTTTTCATATTCCCCCAGAAAAAAAAATCCAAAGGATTAAAGTCCGGCGACCTGGCTGGCCATAAATGGGGCCCTCCACGGCCTATCCATCTGTTAGGAAACGTAATATTTAAAAATTCAGATACAACCCTTGCAAAATGTGGTGGGGCCCCATCATGTTGAAAAAAGAGCCCTCTCACGTTAGCATTTTCATTCTGCATAAGTCCTGGCAAAATGTTTTGTAAAAAATTTAAATATTGATTTCCATCTAATCTTTCAGCAAAAAAGTGCGGCCCAATTAATTTATTATTTATTATACCTGCCCAAACGTTTATGGAAAATTTCTGCTGCGAATGCGATTGTCTGATGGCATGTGGATTTTCTAACGACCATACATGGGAATTCCTTGAATTATTTACACCATCTCTGGTAAATTGTGCTTCATCGGTCCAGAGGATTCGATAAAGACTCCTTTGGTGTCTACTGAGCCACTGGCAAAAGAGTAACCGATTTGCATAATCGCCAGGTTCCAATCTTTGAACTTCTTGAACATGAAACGGATGCAAGCCTTCCTTTTGCAGTGTTACATTAACTCTTTTTTGCGGGATTCCTAGACGTGTCGCAATTTTTCGAGTAGATGTTTTGGGATTATCTTCAACAAGATTTAAGATATCTTCTTCCTCCTGAACTGGATGTCGTATTGGTTGATCAATATTATTGTCGGTGGGAAAATGTCCATGTTCTCCAGCAAATAAAAATACATTTGCAAATGTTTTGTGATATGGACATCTTCTACCCGGAAATCGCCTACGATATTCCCGAACAGCAGCTCTTCCATTACCGTTACAAAAACCGTATACAAAAATAATGTCGGCATATTCGGCATTTGAAAATTGGTAAGGCATCTTCAACAGAAAATTGCAATAATTGTTAACCGAATACTAACAAAGGTCAGACAACTGTCACATATCTGATAGTGACTTGAATTGTTGCTATGGAACAGTAACTCGATAGTCTTTGGTTTGTTTTTAAATGAGGCAAAGCCTACTTTACAAAGTTTGAAATTTCTGACTGTAATTTACGATTTTTTGTCGATGTCTAAAAAGCAATCATTATCTTGCAGTTTTGTTATTATTATTATTACTTTGTTATTTGTTGTTGTGTTGTTCCCTAAAATTTAGTCTCGTTAAAACTATTAAACGTTTAGTACATTTATTTTTTTTCTTCGGAAGCAGTTTTTGCTTTTTTATTGTTATTTTCTTAATTTCTAATTTCCAAATATGCACCATTTTGAAATTTTTTACAAAACAACCATTTATTCTAATCAAGTGATGGGTGCGGGAACTTTGAAAATTATGCCGTTAGGGTCAATTCTTTATGCTCTTTCCAATAAAAAAATAATATTTTGAAAAAATTGATCTACAGGGTGTTAAAAATGTAAAAATTGAAAATGTCAACTTTTTTTAATACGGGCCTGGAATTTAAAATTTTCTGATACTGCAATTTTAAGCGACAGATAGGTTACAGATGTTGACCCAATATGAAAATTTTATACGGAGTGCATTAAAAAATATGACAAGAACAAAAAATTGCTGAAGTTCATAAAAGACCCTGTATCTTATTAACTATCGACAATTGAACTATCAAAGATGGGTGATTAAGAACCCCCAAGGTATTCTTTGTCTTGTGTTGAAGTATGTTCATTTAGATCCGCGTCACCCTGTATAAGCAATATTAATTAAGTAATACTTAATAAAAAATTTCTGTTTTAATTCTCAATTACTTCTTTATCTATCTTTATCTATATTATTTGGTTTGTTTTGAAAAACCTTTTGACACAGGATTAATTTAAATGATTTGCACAAGCCTACCATGAGACCCCCCAAATATTATGTTATTGAGACAGCTTAAAAATGTCCAAATACACTTCAGTAAATGCTGAAGCTCAATTTCCCAAAAACAACAAATTCCAATAAAGGTCAATTTTGTAAACATATATAATATACACAATTATTTTTTAAATGAAATAAAACTTCTGTAACAGTAACAGTATATGACTTCCAGTGATATAAATTGGCTAATTGAAACTCATAATTTGGATAAAAATGCTTGGATAACATCTTCTTGTACTGCTGTTGTCATGCTGGAAGTTTCTCAGGAAATGTTTGTCAACACTGATCAGGCTGATGACTTAAAAAGACTTGGAAAGGTAATAAATCAAAACCCAAAACAAATCTAAAAGGCCTATTCAAGTTTATTTTTTTAAGTTTTTTTGCTTCAGTTGGATGTATTTATTGATGGCCTGGTAGATATTGAAGCCCCAGCTCATGAGGCCGCCAAACATACTGTTTACATTTACCTAAACAATTCTCAGCTTGCTGAAAAGGTCTCTGTAAAACTACCAATACATTTAAGGTACCAAAGAAGTTTAATGGGAGGGTAGGTATTTTGTATATTGCATCCACCTGTGTGTATGAACATGTTTTAATAATTTTAGCCATGGAAAAGTGCCCTTAAATAAACCAAGCTTGTTGATACATTGTACTGAGTCTAACCAAATAATCTGTGGAAGGGATTATAAAGTTAGTGCTCCAGCTAGAGACTCTGAGACATTGTGGGTGTGGAAAAATGTAACTTATAAGGCTGTAAGTGTAATAATATTTTTAAATAGGAAGGACTAAAAATAATAATACTTATTTCTATAGGAAATGATCTCGGCACTAATTAAATTTGTTTTGTTGTAGAATTTCGATGAAATGGAACTTTTAGTACCAATAGGTGACTTAGAACACTATCCTTATGTTGCTACAATATCATGTATACTTGGTTGTGTTGGATGTTTCTATATTTTGTCGTTATTATCTAATAGTGAATAGACAGCTACTAGGTGGGCTATTACCAAAGATTCCAATTATTCTTAGGTCTAAATTATCAATGTCTGTTAACTCTAACTGCAGGATAACTTCTATGGATACCATTGTTGTCATTCAAGTTATGTGGATGTTATAACTAACAGGACATTTGATAATTTGGTCCTTAGTGTGATGTTATTAGGTGCGGACTTCAATCATTCTCTGGTATGGAACATAGTACATTTATGGCAATGGACTGGTTCGCCATAAACATCCAATGTTCCACCACCGCCTTCTATACTTAAACAAAGTAAAATCGCCAAATAAAGAACTGATTTTTAAATAATTCAATATTTTATTGTAATCACTCTGGCTTTTTCTTTGAGCCCACATTTTGTGCTTCATAATTTTGAATTAATCTAACTTTCTTGTGTTTCTTGGTGATCAAAATTAAATTAACTACATTAACTATATATGTTCCTATACATACAACACATAAGTCTGCTAAAATAAAGTATAATATATAAGCAAAGTACAGTGAGGAGAAATTTGACAGTATTATAAGGAACAGGGATCCATTGACAGCTACTGGAGAGTTAGACAGACCTAAAAGAAAAATGCAGGAAATAAATAAAATATTGTCTATAAGAAGTTTGATTTGATTTTGTTGTCTTCATCCTGTTTCCTAAAATACTTACTAAAAGTAGCCACCATGCTGTAGAACACTATACCAAAGAAGCTATTGGGCTTATAAAAAACTGAACCTTTTTGAAAAACGCCAAAGCCTTTTCCGTATCTAAAATAAAAGATGAACATTATATCATAAGAAGAAAATCGTATTTTGTCTTAATTTAATTACCCGTTCGCCAAAATGACAGCAAACAAATCCCTTTAATAAATATCTAAAATTACCATTTTTAGAAAACAGCCACGTCTACAAAATTTACTTACTGTGAACCAAGAACCCTTGTGCAACTTGTATGAGGATTAATATCGCAAAAAGGCTTATAGTTTTTATCTTGTTCCATCCTCAGCTCAACTGTATAAGCGTAGAGCGAGAGGCCCAATCCTACCAAACAGAAAAATATAAGAAGTTGATTATACGCCCATAAGGACAACCCCTCTTTACTGGGATCAGGGACATTGTTCGATTTTTTTATAGAAGATCTTGGAGTCATTATGAAGTACTTAACACATGAGAACAAATTAATGAATGATCAAAAAATTGCGCTATTGTTTTCGTTTGTATGTATGTCACGATTTGTAAACAAATCTTTTCAAACAAACTTGTACTCTGGCACGTCAAACGTCAAAAAGGTTCAAGCTCCAACATTGATAAGTGGTCGGTGTTGCCAAGATGTGTTGTAAAGTCATTATTATCCTTCCTAATAAAGCCATGTTTTTTAATTTTGGGATTCCAGCTCTTTGAAATAGGTACCAACATACGAGATCAATTTTTAAAATTTGAATTGATAATGTGACATCTACGATAGTTTTCAAGTTGGTAGCGTAGTGCCAATTTATTCGCCAAACAACAATAAAAGAGTCACACTATTTGGCAATGTTGTAAGATTCCTTGATTATATTTCTTGGTGCCATCTATGTTTTTGGGCTCGAACGAAAAGAAATTAGTGATTTATTGCTTAGATGCTTTAGGAGTTCCAAAATCAAAATTGTAATTTGCAAAATCTGGGTAGGAGCGATAAAACCTTTTTGCAGCTATATGTATAGTATTAGTGAGCAATAATAAAAACATCTGTAGTTTTAACATGCCACGTCAACTGAATAATTTACAATGTCACTGTCAATGTCAAATTTGGGGTTCAGAAATACGTACAGTTATTAATTTTTTGTTTGGAGATCCTATTGTCTCTATCACCCAATGGAGGAATAACGAATATTATTTGAACATTAAATTAAATCTTAATGATGAATTAAATAAATATATACTAAGTACCTATAACAGTAGTAGGTATACAAAATTATGACAAAATATATACACAAATCCGGAAATATTTCGTTTCGGAGATACAGATGGTGTTCCGATTTCTAAGCGGAAGAAAAATATGCACGGCGCACGGCACTGCCGTTTTCTCTTTTGTTAACACCGTTATGTAAGCAGTTTAATGGCTATACTGCGAAGTAGGTATAACCTTAGTCTTTTGTGGTAGGTACCTTATTTTGATACTTTTTTGAGTATGATAGCGATTTGCAAATAAATGTCATTTATTTTTTTATTATTTTTTTTTATCGAGGACGATTGCTCGTATATAGCGACTTATACCAAGTATGCCTTTTTGATGTAAAAATGATACAGATATCTATCTTTTATTGCTTAAAAATGTAATACAAGAACGTATAAAAACGTTATGACTACTCAAAAGGGTAAAAAGCATAGACATATAAAAAAGACATGTAGGTGGCGCCCTCGATAAGTGGGAGCCATACCAACATCAAATTCGAATTTCGTATTTCCAAAAACCCCTAGATACCAATTTTAGTTGAAATATCGACATTATTTCAAAAATTATTTAGAAAAAACAAAAATAGAAATAAAACTTTAACACCCTGTATCTCCGAAACGAAGCATATCCTTTTCCCGATTTTATTGAAACTAGTACCGTTATTCATAATGATACGGGGCTTAATTAGCCCTAACTAGATTAAATTTATTAAGACCAGTGGCGTTGTGGGAAGCACCTTACGAATATTATTAACAAAAAGATGTACGCCATTGACTTTTCTCTAATTTTGACATTCTTTATCGGATTTACCAACTAATAATACACCTTTTTTGTTCCCTGAATTGTTTTCGTATGTTGCTTCGTTTTCAAGAGAAAAAATAAAAAGCACTTGATTGCATATATAAAAAAAATAGACATGTATTTCAAAGTTAATTAAAACATTTTAATAATAATAATAATAATAATAATAAATTTCTTTATTTCAAATCATGAACACATAGGACACAAAATGAAATGACGTCAAAGTAAAAAGTAATCAATATACACAACAGTCACAAGTATATAATAGCTAATTAATGAAATCACTCAAATTATAGGTAATAGGGCCCCAGGTCGATCAACACTTTCCGATTTCAAATTTAAATAATTTTTGTGAGTGTATTTGTTTGATTCTATTCGGCAAAGCATTAAAAAATTTTAAGCATGTATATATAGTGGGTGAATTTTTCGGTAAGTGTTAATCGATGCACTGGGTATGAAACCTCTTGTGTTCTTGTACCATATTCATGATTTATTTTTAGATTAAAATGCTCTCTATGTTGAAAGAAGAACATTAAGCATTCATATTATGGCATAAACAGTCATTATCCCTATATTCTTAAAAGCACCTCTACAACTTTCCCTGTATTCCATTCTTCTCATAATTCTTACCGCCCTCTTCTGAACTACAAAAATGCTCCGAATTGAGCTGTGGCTTCCCCAAAAAATCATGCCGCATTACTGATACAAAATTTGCGTAATAAAGCATTCTGAGGGCCTTTTCTTCCACATATCTACCAATGACCCGTATTCCGTAACAAACAGAACTTAGTCGTTTTTTCACATGGTTTATATGGTAAGACCAATCAAAATGTTTATTAATGTGTATACCGAAAAATTTAGTCTCTTCTGAGAAAATCAATTCCTTGTTATCCATTTCTACAACTGTTGGTAACTCTACTGTTGACTGTTTAGTTCTAAATATGTAATATTTGTTTTATCCTGATTTAAAATTATCCTATTTTTCCAAACCAATCTGTCACCAAGGCAAAAAAATATTTAGCTTCAATAAAAAGATTTTCCGATTCCTTGCTACCAAATGAGATTAGTATCATCTGCATATTTAACAATGTACTGATATGATCTTTCAATTACGAAATCCAGGTCATTGACGAACAATATAAACAGAATTGGTCCCAAAATACTTCCCTGTGCTATTCCTATATTATTAAAAAGTGGTTCTGATTTACCTGTTTTCCCTCCCTTTGCAACTGATACAATTTGTTTTCGATTATTTAGATATGATATCAGCCATTTCTTGGCACTTCCCCTTATTCCATATAATTCAAATTTTTTAATCAACAATTCCCTGTCCAAACAATCATATGCCTTTGAAAGATCTATAGGAATATCCCAATAGCCAATTCACCTTTTTCAACATGTTCTACAATGGACTGTATAAATTGAAAGATGGCGGTATGTGTGGATTTTCCTTTAATAAAACCGTGTTGATATTTAGTGAATAAATTGCATTCCTTCATGAAATTAACTAATCTTATGTTCATTGCTGATTTATGATTCATATATTTTAGAAAATCCAGGTAACAAACTTATAGGCCTATAATTGTTTAATTTTTCAGGGTGTCCTTTTTTATAGAAGGGTTTAATCAATGCAATTTTTAGATTTTCTGGGAAAATACCAAAAACAAAAGAATTATTTATCAGGTAGCATAACACATTCTGAAGTTCATAAGCGGCAAACTTTATAATACTTGTTGGAACATCGTCTATACCACTACTATGTTTGTTATTTATATTTTTTGCTATTTTTACAAATTTCATCTGGGGTTACAGGTTTTAAGAACATTGACCTATCATTAATCTTTATATTTGAAGAAGTAGTCCATACTTGCAGTGGAGTGTAGGTAATAAATTAAAACAACACTTCTGTCTTCCTCCACAAATAATATATATTTTTGAAAAATTTTAACGATTGTCCCTACATGTTTCGACCATATATATAGTCATCTTCAGGGGAACTAAAAGGAATGTGTGAGAATATAAAGACAATAACAGGCATCATAAGAGACTTACCTATATCGAGTGTGAAATTGGATCCAATAGTTGTCTCAAATTAATGAGTACAACATTTTATATCATAGCAAGTGAAATTTGTGTAGTTGAAGACTAACTTGAGGTAACTCAGAGTTGTGGATATGTAGTTAGTCTTCAACTACACAAATTTCACTTGCTATGATATAAAATGTTGTACCTACTGTTTACAAACGCCTACGGAGTTTCCCAGAGGTCAGTACTTGGACCCCTGTAGTACTCGCTGTATGTTCTTAATTTGAAATATGCAGGTTTAAAGGCAAGGTACTTCACATTTGCTGACGACACAGTCTTGGTTTACACTGGTACGGAGGAACAAGATTTAAATGAAATTGTTAATAATGACTTTAAAAAATACGCAAATTGGTTATATTCTAATAAATTAAAAATAAATATCGACAAAACCAATTATATGGTCTTAAAACAGAAAAATAAAGTAGTAAATAACATAAACATTACATTAGACAATTTTAGTCTAGAAAAAGTTGAGAGTGTGAGGTACCTTATTGGCTTGTTGGTGGATGATAGGATGAGCTGGACACAACATATAAACAAAGTAACTAATAAGATCCTTTCAATGATCCCATACATCTTCAAATGCAGAAATTACCTTACAAACAAAACCAAAAAACTCGTGTACGACTCTTTATTTTGGAGTAACTTTAGATACCTGATGCCGGTACGGGGAATGTGTGGTAAAACGAACTTTGATTCTATGCAGATTTTACAAAATAAAACATTAAAAATACTTTATAATCTTGACCGCAGAACAAGAACCGAGGTAGTATATCGAACACTTGGTTTTTCTAAATTAAAAAATATTCTTGAGTTTGAACAATGTAAGTTAATATTCAAAATACTACACAAACAGCAAAAATCGAATTCAACTTTAAGAGTAAACAATGACGTGCATGATTATCCGACAAGACGGCATGACAATATTCACCAAACCATTGTAAGAACTAACATAGGCATAAATAATCCACTCTCTCAGGCTTCAGATACCTATAATAACTTACCTCTTTCAATTAAGCCAACTGTTATCAATAAAACATTTGTAAAAAATCTAAAAATTCACTATAAAATTAGCTAGCTATAATTTAGTTGTTAGATGTAGGAATAAACACAGGATAAATGGGTGTCTCTGCACACAGGGAACTGTGATTTACTTAGGATAAAAAGATATAATACCTTGTGCAGCGTATACCTCCTCTCTCTCTCTCTCTCTTCGTCAGCCTTATCTGGTCAACTCCTGATCATAGGCCTCTCCGAGTCTTTTCCATTCTTGTCTTGCGCTAGTTGTACCCAGTTTCTACCAGCGACCTCCCTGATATCATCCAGCCAACGTCTCTGCGGTCTGCCTCTATTTCTTTTTGTTTCTCTGGGGCGCCAGTGAATCACTCTGTTTGTCCATCTATTATCTTCCTGTCTTGCAACATGTCCCGCCCACCTCCATTTCATCTCGGCCATGTAACGGATCACGTCTTTTACCTTTGCTCGTCTTCTTATTTCTTTGTTTCTGATCCGGTCCCTTATGGAGACTCCAAGCATTGCCCTTTGTGTTGTCTTCAATCGATCTGCACTACCCTTTGTGATTGACATTGTTTCGAGGCCATATGTTGCCACCGGCAAGATGCACATGTCATAAACTCTGCGTTTTAAATGTATTGGAATATCTGGATTTCCTAGAACGTATTTTAGTTTTCCAAAAGCTGCCTATGTTAGCCTCACTCTTCGCGTTATTTCCGACTTTTGATTTTCTATTCCTAGTTTAATGAGGTGACCTAGGAATACGTATTCGTATGACTGAATAATAATTAGTTATGTGCTCAAGGCCAGTGCTTCAAGCACTGTTTAGGGTAGATTAAGATTTAATTGTGTTATTAAATTGTAAAATATTTATTAAATTATATATTATTATATTAATTTATAAAAAAAATACTGCTTCGGGAAACAGCCAACCAGACACCAATTTTTTGAGAGTGCAATGTGGACCCTACAAAAAAATGAGGATTTTCACTACTCCACACTAACCACTGACAGTAAGTCCTGCGTCTTTCAAAATCTGCAGCTCGTATTTCCTGGAATACTTGTACTTTATAAGGAAACAAATTTAACTGTTTTTAAAGAATAGTCCCGAATGTTCCGTAAGATCTTCCCATTTCTTGAGACGGGCGTCTTATATATTTTGCAGGCGTATTTTGCATTATTTCACTTTCCTTTTGTATGTTGTATAGAACATGCTTCTCTAAACAGGGCCGCGGTTCTTCTCAGGCAATGATATAAAGTCCACAGCAACAGTAAAAGCGACGTTAGAAAAATTTTCGCGAAATTCGTCCATGCACCAATTCTGATTTTATTGCCACTCGCCATTTGAAATTCAATTAATTAAGTTATGAAAGTTTGACAATACCTTTTTGCGAGATTTTCTATCCGCAAAATCATCAATTATATCGTCGTATAAAGTCTTGTTCATTAGTTCTGACCCTATGCACAAAAGAGCTTAGGCGCTTAGCTTTTCTTGGCTTACGGTAGATCTTAGATAATTCTTCACCCGCTTTAAGCAAGAAAATTTTCTCTCACCCGAACAATTTGTTGCTGATAATTTGGATAAACGTTCTGCAAATTCTGTTTTTGCAGGAACGAATATAGACTTTTCAATGATCCAGAATCTGGTTCTAGATACCAATATCCTTTCAGAAGAAAGGTGACATTGAAAATGTACGCATTCTTGTCAGTCTCTAAATCATTAGGATACATTTCTTTCAAGAAAAGGGGTTTTTCCTTAAGGGTTGATGATGACAATTCACTCACTTTGATCAGAAATGAAAATTTTTTATTAAACCTGTTGTAGGCCTCCCCTGCCGTTTTTCTAATTTGGATACGACACTATCAATGAGGACGAGAAATGTGTTAACCCTAAAAGTATCACTCGCAGTCATTCTCACTTCTTCATCGGGTGTTTCATCATATTTTTTTTTCTTTTTGGTTGTCTTTTTTCCATGTCTGCTTCGACACGCTTAATTCCATCGCCTTTTCTTCGAAATGCTTAAAATTTTCGAAAGATCGGCAACAGTGATCAAATCTACGAATTTCAACACTAATTCTGACCTTTAAAGATTCTAAGTCATTTGGACGATTAACGTAGACTAGTGTCCCCACAAAAAGAAGTCGAGCGGGGCTAAGTCCGGGGATTGCGCTGGCCAGTCAATAGCATCTCTTCTGCCTATCCAACGTCCTGGAAATTCGCTTATGTATATTGTCAAACATTTGCCGCATAATGCGCAGGTGCTCCATCTTGCTGAAACCATACCTGTTCGTTTATGCCATTTACACCCGGTAAAACCATTCTGCAAGAAAGAATTATGTGATTCCTAAGGAGGTCCAGATATTTTTCGCCATTCAAATTATCATCTATGAAAAAGGTCCCACAATATGTCTACCAACTATGCCCGCCCAAATATTAACTTTTTCGGGCCTCTGAGTGTGACCTTCCTGGAACCAGTGAGCAGTATTCTCAGGAGACCAATAACGATAATTGTGTCTATTAATTAACAATGTCATTTAAATAGAAAGTATCTTCATCCGAGAGAATAATATTTGTTGTGAAGAGTTATTATCGTTATTGCATCTTTCCATCATCAGCTCACAAAATTCAGCTCACAAAATTAAGCTCTTCTATTAAAATCGTCCTCGTTTAACTTGTGCAGCAACTTTATCCTGTAGGGTTGCAACGTCTTTTCTGCGACCTCTGCTTAAAACAAATTTTTCACTGAGTGATGAGACACATTAAAATCCATTGCCATTGGCCTGGATGATTGTGTTGAATTTTCATGTATTGAGAGCATGATATCCAAAGCTTTGTCTCCCCCGGTTGCTGTTTTAGGTCTACTTGATATAGCGGCTTCCCTAACACTGCTAGTTTCTCGAAATTTCTTTACCAGTCGACACACCGTTGACTGATTTATTGGAGGCCTATTTAGATATAATTCATTAAAAAGTAGCTCACTATTAAAATTTCAACTCGTTGTCTCTCATTCAGATGAACCATAGTGTAAACAAATTAGAAATCAGACAACACAAAATTAAACAGGAACTCAAAATTGACACCTGTCATCACCTTGACTCAACTGGTGGGTATTAGGTAGGAATAATTATACCTAATTAGAAAGTTTTTCATTTTTGAGCTGTCATTATCTTTGAAACGCATGCAGATAGGTGAAAATCTCAAATATAAAAAATTCAGAGTTTTTCCAGTGGAATCCAAATATGCAGTCATATGCAGGGTGTTCCATTTAACAAAAGTTAATTAGTCTCTATGGCAACCAAACCAGAAATGACAGAAAAAATTTATGTAGGTAGAAATGTGGGGAATAATTTTTTGAACAACTTTCATAAGAGTCACTTTTTCATATAGGTACGAGGTAATTCAAAAGTTACAGGCATTATGTGTGACTTTTTTGCTACTCGCTGTATAAAAGTATATTTTTAAATCTTTTTAATTTCTGTAAGACATAAAAAAAAAATTTGGCCCCAAATTTGCCGCCCCTAAAATCTACCTCCCTAGGCTCCAGCCTACACAGCCTGCTGGTAAATCCGCCACTGGCTGTTGAGCTGTTCCGTAAAACCCATTTTGCGTAAATTAATTGTTCAAGAAATTGGATAAATTTGCGATGAATCAAATTACTTATTGTGTAACGACTGTTAAATATGACGAAACAGCTAATTGATTTATAATGCTGCTATTTACTGACACCCAACAGGTATTAAGCTCCATCGCTAAGCAGTACGGCCTTATATAGCAAAGCACTAATCTTTGCTAGCATTTCTTTATTCCTCCATAATCCAAGCTTCCATTTTCTCTTAAATAATATTAAAAATTTTTCTCAACCAATTTGAAAAAAATGACTAGGACTGAAAATCTTTTTTTTACCATGGGTACCTAGGTAGGTAGGTAGTTACCAATTGCCCACAGTCTAAAATCCAAAAAAAAAATCTTAGTTACTACCTACATAGAGCACAATAATACCAGCCAACAGGGGGTCTTGTGCGCTCATATTCAATCACACAACCCCTGTTTTGAGCCCTATTGTTCAATCCACCCGACTGCCATACGATCGAGCCTCGATGAGGGTGAGAACTGCCTTCCGTTTATTATGTGCACGATGTGGCAACGCGGGCAACTGCGCCTAGTACACATTTTACCCGCGAGGCGGCGCGTCGGTAACGCGACATTTTACAGTATTGACTGCTGTTCGTGCCGTTGTTGTAAATATTGTTTATTTTCGGGTTTTCCGCGTTTTTTTCGTAATTTTTGGTGTATGTTGGGTGTTCCGCGAGGTGTGACAAACTCGGTGCAATGTTCCCAGTGCCAAAGGGCTAATGGAGATAGCTGTAATCCCGGTTAAAATTCCGCCATAGCGAAACGAAAGCCTCCTCTTGACATGGCAACGATGGTTCGCCGCAGAGCGAGTGCCTTTATTGAGTAAGCCATGGAAATAGAGGTAAAACAAAGGAATAGAAGGCGAAAACGCGCTCAGCGTATGCAGCAGGAATTAAAAGAAACAAATGCTAATAAGGCTAATGCCGACGAAAGCGAGACGGAAGATGTCATCCCTAAAAAACCCCCACGGCCCCCCAATCGAAGAAAAAAACAAAAGGACCTCCTCAAGGAACCTCTCTGTGAGGAGGATATCGTGGAAGGGTTCGCCATACTCCAGTTCAGAAGTTTCGAGGATCTAGAGGTAAGTTTTATCTGTTTACTAGAGGTTATTGGCCAAATTTGCATAATAATCAGAACTCATACATCCGACGGTAAATGAACTACAAAAACCTAATTTTGTTGCTCAAACATCTCACAAACTAGTGTTAGGTAAACTTGAAGCCCCCGTGATTCGTGGCTTTTTTGTGGTTTGGAGTAAAAACGAATGATTCTATAAGAAATCCTTTGTTTTGAAGGAGCATGTTCATGTCTCGTAGGATTTTTTTCTTGTCAGTTTTTCAAACCCAAATTTATATTACAAAAAATAATAATAAACTGTTAAGCAGTTTTTTAATGAATCAGCTGATTTAATAAGGTTATTATTTTATTAGGTGGGTATTTATTCAAAGTGAAAGCGACATTTACTTTGAAATTTTACAGCTCCAAACACTTTTATTTTTTAATGCTTCTTGTATTGTCAGCTGTTACTTGTTGGGTCATAATTTTTTTTAAAGGTGGTCATTCTGGGTTTATAAGGTCAAAGGTAAGCCCTCGGGTAAGCCTTCTAATCTAAATTCGCTATTGGTAAATATTTTAGGTTCAGTTTAAGTCTCATTCAAAGATGCTAAATCTAGTGTTTACAGGAAGATATAAATTACATGTGTGTCACTGAGGTCTCCAGTTATCTCTCTGATGTTTGTTTATTATGGTTTCTTTGTGTTTATTTTATATAATGGTAAATTTGTTTTTAAGGAGGTATAAGTATAGGCTCCAGCTCCAGTATAGGCTAATAGGCTTTGTGCAATGTGCAAGGTTTCTACCACCGCTCGCGGTATAGGTAATGATTGGAATCCAGATTTGTGATTGTAACCTGCGATAGGTAAACAATTATATTATAATATAATATATTTAAATATACCTACCTAGCTGTGGGTCGTTGGGGTCAAATTGTAATAAAACATACTTAGCTAGGTACAAATTAATTTAATTAGATATAATATTAATATTATTAATACATAAAGGTAGATGGAATGCTTTATTTTCTTTAACATAACCACTTTTTCCAACACAACTTCTATCTACTTCGTAACAACTTAAAATTTAACCTTGTTCCCTTTCAAATGTCAAAACTGTAGTTACTTCTAGAGATTGTGAAGATATTAATTGTCGCTATTAGTGATTTAATATTGTCTGAAGCTGATATAATCGAAAGCATTCGAAACCTTAAATTCTACTGAAAATAAGTTGTATGTAGCTGTTTAAAATAATGGTCTTCCCGAGGGTCTCCCATACACTTCATTATTGGAAACCCAACTCTAAAAGATATGTTTCAATATTTCCAATTAATGCCCACCATAAGTGCTAGCATCGGATTTAGTAATAATTCTGCCCCCTTGCACATAGTCTCTATGGTATTAATATTAATCCTACATCTTGTTGAAAAATCTAGGTTTGTTCCTCGGTTTTTTCATTCTATAAATTTTTTAAAAATTGATTTGTACCTACCTAAATCAGCACGGAGATATTAAGCAATAACTCAAAGTTACACATTCGACATTCCTATTTTATTCTACTGGGTTGCAATGGCCTCTTCCATCCAGCCAGTAATATTCAGATCTTCTTGAATGATGCACTTTTCACAGGCTGGGTTTTGGGGGCTTCACCCCTCTCAACTGCTTGCTGTAATATATGTCTGAGTTATTATATATTATGTTATTTGCTTTGTCTCAAGCTGTATGCATCGGAAACTACTAAGATATTTGTCTATCCTATACTAATCCTAATTAAGTAAGCTTTGGTACCCATTTAAGTACTTTACATTCTATAGTTTTATGTCATTTTTTTTTAGAAATTTTGTCAACAGGTGGGCTTCTTTTAAGTTTGGTTTATTAAGTATGTCAATCTTGGATGCAGATAGGTGCATTTATGCTTTTTGCTATACTCTTGTATAATAGGTCTGCTTCTACATGCAAAGAATATATGATTCAAGTCTCCTGTCTCTACACATTCACAGGGCTCATCTTTCCGGACTTCAATCTTGCTTAGATGTTTTGATGTCAAGCAATGGTTCGTCCTCATTCTAACCATCATGCTTAGATCTGTTCTGTTTAGATGTTTGTTTTTATAAAACCATGGTTTTTTTGGGGAAACTTCTGTCATGCTAACATAAAATTGTCCTTTTTGTCTCCCTGACTTTGTAGATGGTTTCCCACTGTTTTCATACAATATTTTTAGATTAGTTAACTTTTTCATCGTTTCAAAGAAGAATACTTTAAGTTTGTAGCAAATTCAATATCGCATAAAGTTTTAATACTTTTTGCCCAAATTTAGTTTCCTCGTGTTTTCTTACGGATTTAATTAATTTACAGTTATCAGCTGATTAATGACTTGCATCGGTTTTTGTTTTGCATCAACTGTACCTCGAGCTGTACCTACATATTAAAAATACAGGTACCTACCTACATGACTAAGGTTCAGCTGATCATTTAAGTTTTAATAGAGGTTTTAATGTATCTGGTTGAGCGGGCATTTCTTATTTTTCCAGTATTTGTTGTATGAATTTACCAACCCGTATAATTCCTATAAGTAATAAATATCTACGCTTAATAATAAGTAAGTACTTATACCTACCTTGGCTTAGCAGCATTCATTTTGTGAACAGGTATTTTTTTGCTTTTGCACTATTTATATTTCTACACTGAAATGGATGAAATAAATAGATTTTAATTCTTATAGAAGTTTAATATGTAATTAACCTACTGAATTAGGCAAGCCAACGCTAGAGCAGTTTGACTTTCTATCTACGCAATATCTCCTTAAATAATAATTGTACAGAAAAATGTTTTTAGTAACAATGATAGAAAATTGTATGCTCTATAAAAAAAGGTTTTACCTATGTATTTTAGACGTACAAACAAGCATTCATGGGATACATACACATGGACGTATCCTCGGTTGACCAGCATCTTTGGAGAAATGTTGCCACATTATTTTTTGTAATCCTTTTTTGTAACTGTTTTAAATGTTCAACTGGTATTTTAAAAATATTGTTCCTCAAATGAGGAAAAAGGAAGTAATCCATAATCAATCTGTGTAGGAGATTCAATGTCTGTTCGAAAACTGATTAATCTTAACTGCTTAAGTTGTTAACAGTTTCTCTACTCCCATATATAATAAAGTCCCAACGGCAAATATTTTATCCCAAATTTTCAAAAATAATCCATTTTCCTTTAGCGTTTACTACTCCTGGGGGGTAAATACCCCCATCATTCCGCCTTCTGATATCGATGCCCTTGACAAGAAGGGTCGCCCCTGATTAGGAATAAACTCGGGAATAAACTTAGAAACAAACTAACATCAGAAAAATAAAATCATGTAATGTCTGTGTGAAATCTACTATTTTGTTCCACGAACGAAAGAGTTTAATGGACTAGACTAGACAATCTTTTAAAAAGCCGCAGCAACACCAGCCCAACAGTTTTGAAACAGACGATAAAGTTAACGAAACAGTTTTGTTTGTTTCTAAATTTATCGATCTCGTTTTCTTTTAACTTATCAAGAATGCCGTAATGTTAATGTTAAATTAGAGAGTGGAAGACTTGCTTGAGAAGCTTGTTATTTAAAGTTCGTTCCGTGTGGGTTTTACCAAAGTTGCAGTTTGCAGTTTTACTTGGGATTCAGCGTGGCGTGGCCGATAAAAGCAAACTTTATTTTGCTGAACAAAAACAATTTTTAAATCGTTTACGTGCTGATTCGCTAAACAAACTTTTATTTGTCGGTGCGCTTCTTATAGGATGTTGTAAAAAATAATTTAAATATTTATCAACTGCGATGGTTAATAACTCGGTTAATAATAAATAAACTAACATGACACTTTTAGATGCATTTTAATGCTTCAGGGAGCTCAAAAACAATCTTAATAAAGTGAGGTCGACAGAGTTTGATGATAACAACAACCCAAATTCAATCAGTTAAAATTGAAATGTCGATATTCTAAAATTAAGAAAGTACATTAAATAAACGTCGTCGTCGTATACCTATAATAAATATCGTTTCTGGACACAGTAATAGCTTTTGAAAATAGTACACACATGGCTATCCTTATTTCCGTTTTTGCGAAAATTGATAAAATTTCTTGTTATTTCGGTAAACCTTCGTAAAACTTTAAATCAACTGCAAAAATTTAAGGGGCGTTATGAACAGTCAGTGTATAACCCTAGGTATAACCCCATATCATCTGTTGGCATATCTTCTTGACTCAACAAAAACTGAGCAAACACTAACAGAGAGTGAAAAAAATGTTGCTTTAATAGCTGTTAAAGAATTAGATCCAAATAGTAATTTACTACCACTCATAGTCAAGTTTCTTGCCAGATCAGAACCTTTCACTGATATTATGTTTCATGATGATATTCGTTAGAATGTAAAACCCATAGATTGATGGAAGTCGCAACAAAATACACCCATTATTCAAAAAGAGTTCTTCATAATTAGACAATTACTTTGTGCTGCTGCTTCTTTCGCATCAGTCGAGAGAATTTTCTCAACATTGGTTTAGTCCATTCCAAACTCAGAAATCGATTAGAAAAGGAAAATGCTGCAAAATGTGTTTTTTTTTCTCGGTTTTTTTGTACAAGCACTACAATTAACTAAAATAAACATTATTTAGGTACAATGGTTTTATTTTTTTCATATAATAAACCATTAATTAAAACTGAAAGTTTTTATTTTCTCTTAATTATAACTTATCAGAAATTTTGATTTTAATCATGATTTAAATTGAAAAAGTCAAGTGATTTAAATCGCGATTTAAATCATGATTTAAATCAATTTAAGAAACTCACTGCATTTTATAAACGAAAAAACGATGGTTACGAAGCTAAAAAATCTAAAATTTTCAGAAAAGAAGAAATAATAAAGTTTTTACTTGGCGCTTCTAATCATAGCTATTTATCTATGAAAGTGATAGTAGTAATGGGAATAGCTGGAGCATGCCGCAGCGATGAGATCCATAAAATGAGGTTGAAAGACGTCGCAATCAAGGATGATGTAGCTATAGTTAAAATCCTCCAGAGCAAAAACAAGATTCAAAGAAGTTTTGTGATAACCGATGATGGAGGTCCAGTTTCTTTTGTGAGGTTACTACAAGATTACTTTAAACTTCGGCCAAATAATGCACAAGACGAACGCTTGTTCTATGGCTATGAACGAGGTAGGTGTGTGAATCAGGTGATTGGAAAACACGCTATTTCGAATGTTCCCAAAGAAATTGCCAATTTTTTTAAAACTTCAAGACATAAATAAATACACTGGTCACTCGTTTAGAAGAACAGCAGCTACGTTTCTCGCAAATGCTCCAGGTATCGACATTTTGGATTTGAAAAGACATGGCGGTTGGAGGTCTTCGTCCGTTGCGGAGAGATATATTGGTGATTCGTATACTAATAAAATTGAAATTTCTAAAAAGATCTTAAATGGAACTCCTACTTTTATTCCATCTAACGACGTGAGAGTGACAAATATAATGAGTTGTAATATAATAATACGAAGCGGCGAAGCTATTGAATTGAATAATATTCCATCAATTTATTTTTCCAACTGTTCAAATTTTACTATTATTCTTTTGTTTTTTGTTATTAAGTTTTTTTCCAAAATTCCCTTGAATAAATACAATAAAAGTTTCCTATGAGTATTCGTGCTTTTTTGTCCTGACACCGAAAGTAGTACTTTCGTAGCTAGAAACATACTACTTTCGTAGCTAGCAACGTATAATGTTCAGGTAACTCTAATGTTTACTTTCGTGATTTTTCGTGTTGCTAGGGCCCGAAGGTTAATTTATTTATACAGTAGTAGAAAAAGATCAATTTATTCATTGCTATAATATAATTGTTAAAATAATGGAGACTAAGAATACGATTTTTAGCATAATATGTGTGAACACAGTCGATCATTTATCTCAACTACGGAACCTTACAATAAAAAATCTCCCTTAACGGGTTTTAACGTTGATGTAAACCGCATTATCCATGCTTCTTTTCATTTTTTAATAATCTGCCGATAGACGAACGAATGAATTTTGATCAAGATTAATTTGCATCGAAAAAGCTTGGCAACATCTTTCACGGGAGCAGAGAAAATTAAACTTTTTTCCCTCTCGTTCAATTTATAAACGCGAGGCTCGCGCCTTCGGATTAAAAGAGGGCTAATGCCTTGGCGGCAAGAAAAGTTAAGTTAATCAGAACTGATGGAACAATTTTAAAGTTTTTACCTTTTAAAGGCAATTTTTTCAGGCTAATGGAAATACTTAAAATATGATTTTATCGAGGGGGAAATCACCCCCAAAAATTTGTACACTAAAATACCAAATTGACCAAGGAATATCACAATTTTTAGAAACATTACCTCAGGAATACCATATGCGTTACCAAACAGTACCAAATAAGTACTACAGAATACCTGGTAACACCTAGTAATATCTACGGAATACCTCATTGTACCTGTAAATACGTATGGAATACCCCTAGTATACCTATGGAATACCTAGTAAATACCCACTATAACCCCCAAAAAGAGAATTTTGATTTCATAGAAATTATTTATTTTATTCCAGATTTTATCGTTGAAATGGTGTGTTATTCTTTCTGTATCAGATATTCTCTGGTGTGAACTGGCGTCGAATATACAAGCCTCTTTCCACATAAAAATAAATCCAATGGAGTCACGTCAGGCGACTTCAGTGGCCATAAAATAGGCCCACCTCGACCTATCCACCGATTATCAAAAGTATTTCTTAAGTGCTGACGAACTAAATTGCTAAAATGGTTAACAGTCCAATGAGATGATTCCTAATAATCCCCGCCCACATGTTAACCATGAACCTTTGTTGGTGCTTTGTCTGTATTGTTGCATGGAGATTTTCTTCGCCTTAATTTTTCCTAATTTTGTTTAATTGTTAGGAAATGTGCATAAACGCCGTCAAGCATTACGAACGTTTAATATTTTAATCGTTAATTTAATTTAATTTTTGTGAAGTGGACTGAACAAATTCATGCCCTTTAATACTGTTAGGTGTTTTGGTTTAATATTGTTATGATCATCATTATACAGAGTGACATGAAAGTCGCGCATATTGCCTGTAACTTTTCAGTTGCCTCGTATACGAGAAAGTGACCTTTATGAAAGTTGTTCAGTAAATTATTCCCCACATTTATAACTGCATGAATTTTTTCTGTCATTTCTGGTTTGGTTGTCATAGAGACCAACTTACTTTTTTTAAATGGAACACCCTGCATATTATGGTTGCATATTTGGATTCTGCTGGGAAAACTCTGAATTTTCTGAATTGCAAATTTTTATTTGTTTAAAATTGTAACAAACTTTATAATAACGAAATAAATATCCTAGAAAATTGAACAACTTAACATCTGAATAATAAACAAGTGAAACCTTTTCAGTGGATCAGGTGTTTAAAATGGCCATCATTTTCTACTAAACATAGCGTCAGTCGATCCTTGAACCCGTCTACAACGTTTAAGAGGAAGTCCTCTGGAATGGCCCGAATTTCAGCACTAATTCTAACTTTTAAAGATTCTAAGTCATTTGGACGGTTAACGTAGACTTTGTTCTTTAAGTGTCCTCACAAAAAAAAGTCGAGCGTGGTTAAGTCCGGGGATCGCGCTGGCCAGTCAATAACACCTCTTCTGCCTATCCAACATCCTAGAGATTGTTCGCTTATGTATTGTCTAACATTTGCTGCATAATACCCAGGTGGTCCATCTTGCTGGAACCATGCCTGTTCGTTTATGCCATTATTTACACCCGGTAAAACCATTCTGCAAGAAGGAATTATGTGATTCCTGAGGAGGTCCAGATATTTTTCGGCATTCAAATTATCATCTATGAAAAAAGGTCCCACAATATGTCTACCAACTATGCCCGTCTAAACATTAACTTTTTCGGGCCTCTGAGTATGACCTTTCTGGAACCAGCGAGTATTTTCAGCAGGCCAATAACGATAATTGTGTCTATTAACAATGCCATTTAAATGGAAAATAGCTTCATCCTAAAAATAATATTTGTTGCGAAGTTATTATCGTTATTGCATCTTTCCATCAGCTCACCCAGTTGGTTAAATCCAGAGCCAAATAAACGTATCACACACACACACGCATCTTTCCATCAGCTCACAAAATTCAGCTCTTCTATCAAAATCGTCCTCGTTTAACTCGTGCACCAACTTTATCTTGTAGAGATGCAACTTCTGCTTAAACAAATTTAACACTGACTGATGAGACATGCACATTAAAAGCCATTGTCATTGGCCTTGATGATTGTGTTGGATTTTTATGTATTGAGAACATGATATCCAAAGCTTTGTCTCCCCCGGTTGCTATTTTAGGTCGACCGGATCTAGCGGCTTCCCTAACACTGCCTGTTACTCAAAAGTTCTTTACTACTCGACACACCGTTGACTGATTTATTGGAGGTCTATTTGGATATAATTCATTGAAAAGTTGACAAACCATAGTGTTAACAAATTATAAATCAGACAAAAGAAAATTAAACAGAAACTTAAAATTGACATCTCTTAGCTCGCTGTCATGAAAACACCTTGACTTAACTGGTGGGTATTAGGTAGGAATAATTATAATTAGGACGTTTTTCATTTTTGAGCTGTCTTTATCTCGGAAACGCTTGCAGATAGGTGAAAATTTATAAAATGGCAATCAAACCAGATATGACAGAAAAAATTCATGCAGGTGAAAATGTGGGGAACAATTTACTAAACAACTTTCATAAAGGTCACTTTTTCGTATACGAGGTAATTCAAAAGTTACAGACGTTATGCGCGACTTTTTTGCCACTCTGTATATTTTATGTTGTTATGTCTTTCAATGTCAATATAAAATTTGCCAAAAACTAAACTTTTATAGTTTATCCTGTTATAAACTTATTGCAAACCTTATAGTGGGTTTGAAGCATATATTGCCTGCCCTTTAACAAGGAACAAGCGACTACAAACATTAGTAAATTAAAAAAAAATGGCCTTAATCCATTCACCATCCGCCATTTTAAATTGGACATCGGAAAGGGCGCAAAACGGACGAAAAAAAAGAAATATTTACGAGCTGACTGCAAAAGGCATGACATTTGTGAATTTCCAGCAATAAATTTTTACTCTCTGTTTATATTTGGCCATTTGCTTAAATCGCCGCGTTTTTTTTCTCTCGTTGAGGGTTTTTTATTTGAGTGGATATGTGTTTTGTAAATTATAGTAGGACAATATTTTAAACAGAGGGCATTCTATGTATGAAAGGGAGGTTTTTCTTTAGATTTTTGTAAAAGCTTGTTAACTAATAGCAAAAAAAGGGTGGGAGACAATATGGAACCTTAAGCGACTCCGGCATCGATGGTAAACGTTTCCGAGAGAAATCTGTCCATCGTCAGGCGTAGAAGGAAACTAATTCCGCCAACAAGCTCCCCGGTAATAAAATCGAAACAGCACTATTTCGGGGCACCTAAACATATCAATTAATTATTTTTAACCCCCATGTACTTATTGGTTGTCTTAATAATAGCAACCCGGGCGATTGAACCGTTATAAAAATAGATGTTGAGAATGATTTGATTAATTTGACGTTTGCTGGGGCGGAAATTTTTATCGATACAAGGTTCAGCGTGTTTTTCGACTTAGTCGAATCGTTTATGGTTTAACTACTCAATCCAGCAAATCCGCTTTGTCAAATATTAAAGGTCAGGTTAAGAGTATATCCCGGGCTTTGATTTTACTTTGCAAGGCGTGTTTTTTGTTGATTCAATAGAGGTTTGATAAACTATACCAATTAATAATATGCCGCATTTTCGCCAGTGGTGCTGTCTTATCTCTCGTCGATGCTGGCTGATTTAATAAAGTCTTGGTTGTTGCTTAATCTTAAACGCGATTACAAATTAAGGTAAAACAGCAAATAAACCTTCAGCATCTTCCTTTCAGTTAATAAAACCGAATCTTTACGAGCCAATAAAAGGCTAATCCGAGCGAATTGGCCGTCATTAAGACGCGCAAACCGTTTTCGTAGCAGCGTGATCCGATCGATTTAGCCTGTGCCTTGTGCCGTCGAGTTTCCTCTACATAATCTTGATTTGTTCGAATTGCTGCGGAATGACCACATATACTCTTCTGAAAACAGATTGGTTATATCTACGACCGTCTGCATAAATGATGTCAGTCGTAAAGGGCAAACATCGTCGTAGTAAAATAAGATAAAACATTTTAGTTATGGTTAATATAAAATCAAAATTACAGTCCTTGCAGGCAGGGCTCGAACTACATTGGGGCAATGCTCCGCGGGGCCCCCTTTTTTTTTATTTTACTTTTTTTTACGGTTCGTCGGCGTATCTGAGGCCATCTAGAACCGGTCATCGACCGTACGGTTTTTAATCATGCGGTCTACCGACTGGGGAGTGTGAAACGGCACCTTCATCCTACGAGATATCCGATCTCATCCGGCCTGTCCGGCGTGAATAGGATGGTTTTGATGTCGATTCATTTTACACTCTTCCCTAAGACAACAGCACGCGGTGTTTCCCAAGCGGTCACCCATCCAAGTACTAGCCGCGCTCGACACCGCTTAACTTCGGTGATCTGACGGGAACCACATTTTCACATTTTAATATTCTTTATTAGTCTAATAATAATTTATAATGTCAGGGGTGGCGTAAGGCCCTAAAGCTACTTAGCCTATTTACAGTTAGAGGGGTAAACAGAGGCTTGACACAGCAATGCTTGAATTACCCCTCGAAAATGGGGGGGAGGGCCCCCCAACGGCCGTTGGAATGGCCTTTTCCCTAAACATTATGTCCATTTACCTGATAATATTCAGACACACGGCAAACGCCTTAAAAAGAAATTCTCATTTTAAATTGCTATCGCACATGAGTTATTATTTTTATTTACAGGATTTTAGTTTTATTTTTTATGTGTTTATTTAAGGAAAAATCGACGGGAACCGGTGCTTTAGGTGTCGCTAGGCCCTTGCTGGGGCCCCCTACAATAGGGAATTAAAGATATAAAGTCTATGCGTTTTAAGAAGTCCGATATCGGATTAAATCACCAAGGCACAGAATTAATTCTTGTTAATTCTGTGACCAAGGGATGTTATTGCTTTTAAAACAGTAAGTCGGTTAAGTTACAATATCTTCGCACCTTCGCTATACTTGATCACACCGAACATCCCACTGGTTTACTGAATTATATTACTGGGCGAAATAGAATACAGTAAACCAGTGGGATGTTCGGTGTGATCAAGTATAGCGAAGGTGCGAAGATATTGTAACTTAACCGACTTACTGTTTTAAAAGCGATAACATCCCTTGGTGATTTAATCCGATATCGGACTTCTTAAAACGCACAGACTTTAGCTCTACATGCATATATATTATACATTGGGCTACTCATAACTTGAATCTTGGTTCGTTTCCGTCGTCCGATAGGAACATCAAGGAATTCTTCGAAACTGTTTATCTAGGTCTGTGTGTGTTTTTTTGGCAATAGTATAAGTCGATTGAAGCAATTGCAAAACCTTTACGAAAATTAAGCACCCACTTTGAAAACCTTGAATCCAACTCGCTTTTTCTGGGAGGTACGACGATGTTCATGCTTTGAAACAAAGGTTATGCGATAATATATTGAGGTGCTTAAGCCGGATAATATTGAAAACGAAAAAGCCTAGCGAGGAACATGGCGTTGGGGATTCAGAAATAAATCGAAACTTTTGATTTCGTTTTTCTTCTTGTTCTTCAAGATGGAATATTGCGAATTATGAACTTACCTTCCAAATTATTGCAGTCAGATAGGATCGATCTTCAAATGTGTCAAAAAGTTGCGATAAGTGGAAAATCGAGATAAAGTTTTCAGACAAAAGATCACGTAAAGTCAACTCTGTTCGAGTTGTTCCAAGATGAGAGATTTAATGATCCTCAACAACGCTTCCGAGTGAAGATTTTCTACCCAATAGTCTATATCATCGCAACTTGGAAATTGATTTGCTGGAATGAAGAATGTTTTGGATACTTATACTTAAACACTGCTGGAGCAAGAAGCTGATGAGTTTTCAGAAACTTTTTTTTTCTACTAGCGTGCGGAAAAACGCATTTACCGCACATGTTTTAGTGCGGAAAATCCACTTTTCCGCACCGTGCGGCAAAGATTTTTCCGCACTGTTATATTTTGAAATTAAATTTAATTAAATTAAATGCTGTACGATTTGAAGTCACTGTTCATCATATTACCTTTGAAATATCTTAGTTGCTATGGTGTATATAACCAGTTGTTGATTTGTATGTCACTGTCAACAGAATATTATAAATTTAAACTAGTTTATCAGTTTTTCTACTGGAGTTTTGCTGAATTCTTCGGCACGCAAAATGATTTCCGATGAAGAGATGAACGAAAATTTTATAGAAGAAGTACCGGAGGAGATTCTTTTGGCGGCTGAAAATCTCAAAGAAGATTTATTGCCAGAAAAATCAAGAAAACGGTATGAAAAAGAATACACCCTTTTTTGCAAATGGAGTAAGGAGAAGAAAAATGTGAATTTTGAAAGAGAAGAAGTTTTTTTGGCCTACTTTTACGAATTATCGAAATCGTACCAGCCGTCCACACTCTGGTCAAGATACTCAATGTTGAAAACTATGCTCAAGCTGAAAAAAAATGTGGATATTGGTATGCATTTTAAGTTAATTTCTTTTCTCAAGAAAAAAATGGTTGGCTTCAGACCAAAAAAGTCGAAAATTTTAACCACAAGTGACATGGAAAAATTTATAGACAGCGCTCCTGATGACACATACCTCCTAATTAAAGTGGCAACAATTTTTGGCCTAGCAGGGGCGTGCAGACGGGAAGAATTGACAAATTTGTTGTTTGAAAACGTACAGCTGGAAAAATGTTTCGTTTTAGTGAAAATAGCCGACAATAAAACGCACACAAGCCGAAGTTTTGTGGTCACTGGGGAGAAAAACTTGGCGTTGATAAGAAAATATGTATCACTTAGACCAAAAAATACTTCACACCAACGTTTTTTCGTACAATATCGCAAAGGGGAATGTACCATCCAATGCGTTGGCATAAATAAATTTGGAAAAATGCCATCTGAGGTAGCAGCCTATTTACGATTGCCGAATCCAGAAGAGTACACTGGCCACTGTTATAGAAGGTCTTCTGCCACTGCCCTTGCAAATGCCGGAGTGGGCATAACCAACCTGAAGCGTCATGGGGGGTGGCAATCCACAAAAGTCGCCGAAGGTTATCTAAACGAATCCTTGGAAAATAAAAAACTAATAGCAAGTAAAATATTGAAATCAACCCCAGCCAGTGCTTCCACCAGCAGCTGTGTAGCCCTTTCTTACTCCCATCCAGCAACAAGTACACAACATGAACAAACTGATGGGCTTCAGGACTCAGAAAACGAGCTGCAACCTACTGAAATATCAATTATTCCTGCACCCCAATCTTTACTGGAGAACCGCAACCAACTGGCTTCTGCTATTAATTTAAATAGTGCTAGTAATTGTACGTTTACAATTAATTACAATATAAATAAGTAAATTAATATTGTAAAATTTTGTTCATTGTAATAAAAATTTAAAAAAAAACTCCGTTTTTTAAATTATTTTCAATTTGTTTCCTCACGCTAGTAGAAAAACTATTGTTCCTAACACGTGCAGAAACCTATTTTTCCGCACTTAAATGCTTGACACCACTCCGCTACGCGTCGTGCTGTGAACGGCATTTGCGTGCGGAAAAATCGATTTTCTGCACTTGTTAGGAAAATAGCTATTAAATGACGTGTCATCTTCTTTTTCATCTCAGTTGTTTTTTGTTAGGTCAACATTTTCGAAAGAGATCAGTCTTATGAAAGATGTCAAAGAATTGTGACAGTTCAATTTTGTCACTAATAAGGCTTTACAATTGGCCTAATCATGGTAACTTATATCACATATTTGATTTGAATTTTAGCTTTAAAACTGGTGGAAAGTGCAATGTTTTGTTTTCTGTATAAAACTACATACCGACTTCATTATGACCTTCCTTTCGGTGTCTTGGGCCAAGCGGGATTACATTTTATCCATATCTTCAATCACCTTATTTTCCTTGCATCAACTACCCCATCATTTCAGTATACAACAATATTTTTGTGGAAATTTCTTTGTTATGGTTTTCAATTTGACTTGTCAGTTTTAGTTCCAAAATTTCTACGTTAACTTCTTCTTTTTTTCCAAGAAAATGTAATAACGGTGTTCTACATAATGTTACTGCGGCCGACCTGCCGGAACTAAGGTCGAATGGAGCCGAGTCGAATACAATACCGTGGCCCTCCCCTGGTCTACTGGTGGATACCAGCAGTGATATTGCCCCTAAAGAAACCAGGGGTCGAAGCGTCCAGCCCCCATAGACGACCCTTCCAGGCGAGCTGCTCTTTCGAAGAGCGTCGTCCCGACATCCGGTCGCACCCAACAATGTGCAGCCTGTAACATGAAAAGCAAAATGCTAGAAACGTTCGAAATCGAGAGTAATATCCAAGTAAAAAAACAATATATATAATAGTTGCCATAAGTAAGAGCGAAGGGACAGACAAAAGTAAAATACAAAGCAAAAGGTAAAAGGTAAGACAAGGTAAGTAGATAAGTATTTGGACAGTAGGTACAAATCCGGTAGCAACCATAATGGCTAAAGACATCGAGGCTTTGCCAAATGACCTACACAAGAACAGACCTACAGGTAAGGTAATACAATAATAACAACAATAAAGTAACACAATTAAGTTAGCTAAGGTAAGGTAAGATTTCATTCCAGGTGCGCAAAATTGACTTTGATAAAGTTATTAAGAAATTTGCGTCTGTGAAATCCAGATTCAAGAATTTCATGGCGATCTCAATATACCTACCGTAGGAAATTATGATGTTTCCTCTAAGAAGTATCATTTAATAAACTCAAATTAAATAATTTTTTTGAGGTACCTGCTTTTTTGCTAATATTCAATGGATATTGTGTATTTTTCGAGCCATTTTGTGACTTTTATAGGTGATATTGTAATGGAATTAGCTCAATTTAGAAGTTTTGAGGCAAAACTCCAAAACCTGATGCAAGCGAAAAACGTGAACACTGATTTTATTAGCGATAGTTTTTCTTCATTGAAATAGGATTTCTGTTAGACCAGTTTTCTGTGGCCCGTTCCATTCCTAATCTTGATTTATTGAATCCCAGATTACGGGGTGGTTTAAGTTGGTTTAAACTTATTGTGCTCTTTTATCGAACAGATTGAACAGCGGTACAGTATTTAATTGAGGATTTTGTAATTGACAAGTTCATATTTCCTAGGTTCTAGCTATATAAAGGATGTTCTTGGCGATATTAAATCATCATTTTATGTGATAAATTTAATCACTGTACATTTTT
Source organism: Polydrusus tereticollis (assembly GCA_963920685.1). Classification (NCBI taxonomy): domain Eukaryota; kingdom Metazoa; phylum Arthropoda; class Insecta; order Coleoptera; family Curculionidae; genus Polydrusus; species Polydrusus tereticollis. The sequence goes on from OY987333.1 coordinate 13,772,019, forward strand.
GTGGCAAGCATCTATAATGATTACGAAAAATGGGAATTAATAGACATTTTGAGGGTGGTTTTATTGCGTGTTCAAATTGATATATCGTTTTGTCGTGTAATGTGTTAGTAGTACGTATACCCTCGCCTGTCACCAGTTCGGCAGATAGCCAAAAATCATTAATTTTGATTGACAAAGCACACAAAACCCTTTCTAACTGCTCGACTATAAAAGCGGCAAGCCAGGTTCACCCTCTCTATTTGTCAAAACATTAAAACGAACGTGATTTTCAATAAGTAGGTATGCTATATTTTGTGACTAAAAAGTTTACAGAGTATAGTCAATTAAATAATGAAAATTAATGAAACGCTTACTGAAATGAAAATGAAAAGTGTTTTATTTTAGCATAAATATTATATTCTAAACAAATTTATTAACAATAATACATAACAAAAAGTACAAGGATTGTCTTTTTCTTCTGTCACGCCCACTCGCAGGCTCCTCTGCTTTTTCCTTCTCTCAAACCTTAGCCTCACTGATGAGCGGTGATAAGGCGAAACGCGTCTATAGTTGGGTCTGCCCGAAGAAGGAACTTTCATAGCGTGTGTGGGAAGATATCTTAAGAAAATAAGCTAAGAGTTAAGTGCTGTTTTCTTACTGTGTGGTAAAACTATTTTAAGTAATATAGTTATAAATTTGAAGCATTGACAACGCGCACTGTTCTCACTGTCTGCACATAACTAAAATGAATCGGTTTAACACTAAATTTCGTCCCAAAATCTGTTGGTTTTAAACTGGCGTACCTAAGTAGAAATCTGCCATTGGAGAATTGCTATTTTGACGTAGGTGTTTTTGTATCCACATTTTCTATTATGTAGGCCAATAATTATTGTATTTATTTACTTTCTAATATTTGCCCAACTTGTATCTGTGTCTCCTTCAGCTATGAGGGGGGTTTTATCTCAGGTATAAACAACCCCAAAGAGGACAAAAGATCGGGCTAAGTGATGCTCTTATAAGGGTTTTATCGAGGGTTTTATTGCCTCAGGCTTGTAAAGACATTAGTGAAATTGTGTTTTCTGACTGAATCCGTACGAAGTAAAATGATTGCCTTTATTAGGGACGTCATATCCGGTGTTAGATCAGTTTTTGCACTGACTTCTGTGTTAATAGGTTATCTTATGCCTAAACGAATGATAGACAAGCCCCAAAAAACAGCAGCTATAGAGGGTGTTTCCGAAATCAGGGTTGAAAATTTAAAAAAAAAAAAAAAAACGGGGTTTCCTTAATATTTTCGAGATCCCTTTAGATATCATTTTGAATTTTGGTAGGTGCTAACTAGGCATAAAAACAAATTTATTTTATAAAAAAGATTTGCTCTACGTCTACCAGTGGCATATATTTGGATATTTTTAACGAGAAAAATGATACGCCACTGTTTTACTTCAAAATAAATATTATTTTCAAAATTGCGCTTTATCACTTCGCAAAAATGGTCCCTAGACTTTTCACCCCAATTGTTATAAGCCGTTTCATGTATACATTTCCTTCTCTCCACTTTCAAACTAGTATGTTAATGTCCTCGACATAAAGCACCGGTTCCCGTCTCACCGAAGTTAAGCGGTGTCGAGCGCGGTTAGTACTTGGATGGGTGACCGCTTGGGAAACACCGCGTGCTCTTGTCTTAGGGAAGAGTGTAAAATAAATCGACATCAAAACCATCCTATTCACGCCGAACAGGCCGGATGAGATCGGATATCTCGTAGGATGAAGGTGCCGTTTCACACTCCCCAGTCGGTAGACCGCACGATTAAAAACCGTACGGTCGATGACCGGTTCAAGATGGCCTCAGATACACCGACGAACCGTAAAAATAGTAAAATAAAAAAAAATAATAATGACCTCGAACCTACCACTGTGCGTCCGTCGTAGTCGTAGTTGCAGTGTCAAATCGACTTTTTAAAATTTTCGCATAAACGGTTCTTGGTGGAACGATTAAACTTTCTTAACAATTTGACAAGTTTTTAGGATATGTTGTGCGATAAAATGGAAATATACAGAGTGTTTCGGTAAAATGATATACAATGTCAAAGTCGAAATTTAAAAATAACACAATGTCACTCGATACGAGTCGATTAAATCGATTGAAACTTTTTGATGTTGTAAATAACGTCGACCTATAGAACCCTATTGTTTTTCGGGAAGATCGGTAAATGGTAGTAAAGTATTTTTTCAAATTTTTTGAAAATTGGAAAGTGCCCATTTTTAAAAATTAATACAATATTAATAAATATTATACAACTTCTTATATATCTAAAAAATTTAGAAATTCTAGATTTTCTAGAAAAATTGTAATTTTTTAAAACGTTTTTATTTTTCTTTTAGGTTAAGAAATTTTTTATCAAAGTTTTAAATACCTCATAGGAAAGCTCTTAAATAAATCAGAAATTTCTCTTTCGTCTGAAATATATAATAGGAAAAATATTTTTTTTTTACATCCAGATTGCGTTTATTTGATTCATATCGTCATTTTTAAACATATTTCACTAAAAAATATTAATAGTTTCTCACTAATATTACAGATATGTCAGTTTTTTATGCCGGATTTTCTCAAATTTAAAGTTTAAAAGCAGATTAAATTTACGATAGTCGTTAAGATGTCAGAAAATTCGAGTTTTAATATAATTTTAGTATTAGTAGTATATAGTGTTGACTTAAAAAATGTGATACCTATATGTGTTTTAAAACATGTTTGCTTTTAGTGGACGCAGTAATTTTTCTACAAATTGCCGTATTTACTTCATAAAATTTCACATGCAAAAGTTATTGTAATATGTCTAATAACCATATACCTAAAGGGTGATTATGTTGTTTTTGAAACTGAAATGGATGAAGGTTCCTGATTTGAAAAGTGCGTTATTCTTACTTCTAAGATGTCTTTAGACTACTTGACTGATTTCTATGTGTTTATTTGATACCGGATGGAAAATAAGTGGGAGAAAAATGTTAAACTCTTAACCAATCAAGTCTGGCGATGTTATTTAATATTTCGTAATGTTTTTTTTATGGAAGTAGTCCATCTCACAGTGGAGTAATATTTTATTTATGGAATAAAACACAAAGTCTGCTCCACTAATTTAATAAAATAAATTCATATTATATGCCCATACATGTTTCGAAGGCAAAAACCTTCATCCTCAGTGGGTAATTATTAAGATGTAATTAAATTATGAATGACATTGTTAAATTGTTAAAACTTATGTTGCAGAAAAAGTTTTTAATTTTTATAAGAAAACATAATATGTAACGTAAAATTAATTTACTAATACATTATAACTAATATTAATAAAAGGTTTTGTAGATAATAAAATTATTCAAAATAAAATAAAATTATTTAAAACTCATATTTAAACTCATAAAATTATTTAAAACTCATATTTATCTACAAAACCTTTTATTAATATTAGTTATAATGTATTAGTAAATTAATTTTACGTTACATATGTTTTCTTATAAAAATTAAAAACTTTTTCTGCAACATAAGTTTAACAATTTAACAATGTCATTGGTCTCTTCATAATTTAATTACATCTTAATAATTACCCACTGAGGCTGAAGGTTTTTGCCTTCGAAACATGTATGGGCATATAATATGAATTTATTTTATTAAATTAGTGGAGCAGACTTTGTGTTTTATTCCATAAATTTCGTAATGTTTTTGGCCGGCTTTAGTTTACCGGATGTCCCAATAAATCATGTTTGACTGAACAAAATTTGTATTGAAAATGGAAAAAATATACAGAACTGTTTTTTTGCATATTAATAATAAAAAGGATTATCTATGAAAATGTATTGTTAGAGAAGGGCAAATTCTGTTAAAATACGAAAATTTACATATCCAAAAAGCCGTTTTTTGTAGCTCGAAAGTTTTCAGGTTTGAAAAGTTCGTTTTTCTTACATTTCTTTTTCCCTTTTGGCTGATTTGTGTGTGTTCATTTTATACAGGGCTGAAATATGATAATATTTTGTCGTCTTACACTACAGCGACTTTAGTTTATCGGGTGTCCCAAAATATGTTTTGATTTAAGCTAAAAAATTACAATTGGGCATAAATCGAAACATAAAACAAAACTAAGTTGCGTACGAAAATAAAACTTTTTATCTAATTATTTTTATTAATTCGCAGCAGGCTAAACATTTTGCGAACTACCGACGTAAATTTCGCTGCAAGCATTTAAACTTCCTCTCACCTTTTCATTGGATTATCTAGTAAAATCAATGATTTTAATATTCTCACGATGCTAATTAGTTAAATACTCCACTTAATTCGGGTTGCAGGATCAATTAGCGAAACAGGTGTTTTCCATCAGGTCGACTGTCGATCGGCCCGACAGTGTCATATCGAGATTATTTCCCCCTCGACATTATTGCTTGGCAATAACCCCCGAATTTACAATTCACAAGCAATGTATGCCAAATGAGGGAGAGGGCCGGTCGTGCATGCATTTAGGTGGGTCTAAAGATCAGTGGTGCACTGGGTCTGGCATTGCGATTATATTTATGTAATTTGAATTCCTATTTTTGTCGTTCAAAGCACACAAGGTTTAAGCAGCAAATGGGAATCTTAATTATAGCCTACATATTTTTTAGGCAATTTTTTTGACCGTTTTGGATTATTTAAATGGCCAGCCCGATATTTCGTCTCAGGGTGTACCTGTAACTTTTTTATTATTGGAGATACAAAGTCGGTTAAATTAGCAAAGTAGTAGCATTTTTTCTGTTAATTAAAATGGTGTAAGCAGAAAAACAATTGGACATAACGTTTCTGAATAAATGAGGAAAATGTATTTTTTTTAATGTCACACCCTGTATGTTTTTTACCGAAACGTTTGCAAATCGTATACGGAATTAAAAAAGTTTATATGCAATATTGGCCTAAAATTGAAAAAACATCAGCACAGCCATGGAAATAAAAAATGGTTTGCCTTTGACGTTTTCATCGAGAAATAAGAAAACTTGACCTAAACTAAGATAACAGATTTAAACCATTCCCAGCATAGCCTTGAGTTAAGTTCATTGATTATCTTAAAATAAGGTTAGTTATTTTTTAGTACTTATCTTAAAGAATACCGGTCTTAGAGATGACATCCTTGAATAGAAGCGTTTAAATCTGAATATACTGTGTACAAGTATTTATATATTTATGTAAAGTATATGTGTCTTTGCTTCAAAGACACAAGTCTTTGTTATGGCTTTGACCCAAAGACGGCATCCTCGAATCAAGACAAAGAAATTCTTAATTTCTTTCGTTGAAAGTTTTAGTGACATTGTTCTAAGTTCATATGACTTGTTGCAAGAATCTATTTTTTTGCAGCAAACGTGCAAACACCTGGACGGCTTTAGAGGTTTGGTGTTCGTTTATAAATAGATATTTTCAATATTTTTACAAGGACGTATTTGTCTTAGCTATACACACAGTAAAAATATTTTTTTTTAAACACGCACATTACGCTTAAATATAAAAAAACTAAATTGCTGTCTATAGCAAAGCCAATATAGACAATTATCTTCTTCATACATTATCTAATTTGTCGTCTATTTATACTACGCACGCAACAAATCACAAGCAGTCTAGCCACATAATCGTAAAATGTCGAAACAATAAAACATCGCACCCATCTGCATCCAATGTAACCATCCACAATCCCCAATCCACATCTACTAAGCCATAGAAAAAATGGTCGGTATAACACTAAGCTGTTATATATAGAAACCTCAAGTTCTTCGGTCACTGGAGTACTGATGTGACTCCGCGCAGACGCCGAATTGCATGTAAATACCTATATACCATACTCTTAGGACAAGGGCTAATTACTTTGACACAAAGACCTTTATCCTCGCCTTTATCTTTGTTAAGAATACTATTTTAAAGTGTTACAGTTCCAAAGACGCCAGCTTTTAAACAACAAATTTTACCGCCAAGAACATAACCAGAAATGACCAGACACAGATAATCGTATATTAAGAACACATTCACTCTAAATGAGATTATTACCTTCAGATTAAGTAATTTAAAGTCAAGATAATTTATTCTCTTGTAGCAGGTGCTGCCTTTTATCAGTGTGGGTAACTTTATAAGCGCCTCTAGTTCTATTTAACTAAATAATTATTTGTTGTTAATCAATCAAATCAACAGAAATTTCTTTGTTTTAAAAAAATAATATTTAATTTAAATAAAAATTTGCACTTGATACACTGAAAAGGTGTCTTGACGTGATCTTATTTATATCAGGGTTCCATTTATTCCTTTTGAGGTACGAAACCCTAAAAACGCGTGGACTCTGTCAATGTTTATCAACGAGCAAACAAAAATTCGCTGATTGATAACGCTAATCTGACTTCCTAATTTGTTCCGCGTCGCGATATTCATTTTTCAATTTTCACTCGATTTTCCCTTCCATCATTACTCAATATTTGCGACGCGTCGATATTGTTTGACGTCCCGACGCCATACTTTGGTAATGTATTTTTCTTCATGTCAGTTTGATTGCCGATAGCGATGTAAATAAAACCTTAAAATAGGGCCTTTTAATATGACATTAATAACGCCGTTCAATCATTCAAAAATTACGGGACACGACATGGGTGACCGCGATATTAGGCAGCTTTCGCGTAGCGTCATGACTGGATTTTGAAATATGACTAATCTTCTTTGGGTCCAAAAAGTACAAGATTATTTTCAAGAATATCATTGTTGGAAAATTGTTGTCATGAAAGTTATGTGGCTATTATCGTTAACAAGACATTGATAATTCGGTTGAAAAACTGTATAATCATATTTATTTTCGTTATAATCCAAAAAGTACGCAAAGTACGAAACAATACCATGAGATTTTCAAAGATAACGTATATTTTAGGAGATAATTCGCATTTTTTTTTATATCATATTTTCTTTATTATAACGCGAAAACTATGCCCGATACGCAAAAATTACAAGCTTTTTGTAGTGTGCTTTTAATTTATAAACAGTTTGTTAATTACGACTCAAAAGGCCGTGTACAGGGATCTCTGAAACTATAAGACATACAAAGTCGGTTAAATGGGGCTGAAAAAATTTGAAAATTCCGAATACCTTGGGAGATAAATCCGAAAGAAACGAAAATTTGAAAATTCCTTTTTGTTTTTTCCTCATTACATTTGTTGGAATCATTTCAAACAAATTTTCTCCTCTACAAGTTGACATAATTAATTTTTAATTCCGACATTTCGTTTTCGGGTCACCATCATCAAATTAATTTTTCGAATACGGACCTGGAATTAAAATTGCATTTTCTTGATTTTCATACCTCTAAAATCTAATAGGTATTTGATGTCTTCTAGAGGTCATTCGGACAAGTAGCATCCCCAGGATGTAATGTTTGAGAAATATGAATTTTGAGGGGCTTGAAATTACTTGATTTTAATATTTAATTATTTTAAGTAAGTTTATCTAATATGTATCTGTTTTTGTTCTCATTTTCGCCAGGGTATTTGTAAAAGATCCAAAAACCTTGTTGATGTATTATATGATTAGGTATGAAACGTCGCAATTCAAAATTAATGATGTCAACTTGTAGAGGAGAAAAGTGGCAATGGAAATGTGACATTTGTTTGAAATTATTTCTATAAATATAGCCAGAAAGAATTAAAAACGAATTTGCTAATTTCCGTTATTTTTCGGATATCTCGGAAGGTATTCTGAACTTTCGAATTTTTTTTAGCCGCGTTTTGTTGAGCACCATATTTCGGAACTTTACCTCATTTAAGCGAGTTTGTAACACTTGTATCAGGGTTGAAAGGATTTAAATCGCGATTTAAATCACTTCATTTTTTCAATTTAAATCATGATTAAAATTAAAATTTCTGATAAGTTATAATATTTAAGAGAAAATAAAAACTTTCAGTTTTAATTAATGGTTCCAAATACCAAAAAAATAAAACTGCAGTACCTAAATAATTTTTATTTTAGTTAATTGTACTGCTTGTACAAAAAAACTAATTTTGCAGCTTTTTCCGTTGTTTATCGATTTCTAAGTTTGAAATGGACTAAACCAAATGTGGAGACAATTCTCTCGACTGATGCGGAAGAAGCAGCAGCACAAAGTAATTGTCTAATTATGAAGAACTCGTTTTAAATAATGGGTATATTTTGTTGCGACTTCCACCAATCTATGGGTTTTACATTCTGAAGAATATCATCAGTGAAAGGTTCTGATCTAGCAAGAAACTTGACTATGAGTGGTAGTAAACCACTATTTAGATCTAATTCTTTAACAGCTTTTAAAGCAACATTTTTCTCACTCTCTGTTAGTATTTGCTGAGTTTTTGTTGAGTCAAGAAGATATGCCAGCAAATGATATGGGGTTATACACTGTTCATAACGCCTCTTAAATTTTTGCAATTTATGTAAAGTTAGGTCCGTTTTGTCAAAATGAATAAGGGCGGAGGCATCTTTATATAAACAGTGGAGGGTTTTCTTGTTCTGACAGGAATTTGCAGCTGTGAACTATCTTCATTAAAATTCGAAGAACGGTGGAAATAAAATTAAGACCGTGTGGAAAATAGCAACTTATTTATAGGAAAAATGAGTTTAAAAAAAAAAAAACGCGATTCTTTAGTTTTTCAAAAAAATCATGATTTTTTTCAACCCTGCCTTCTATAGGTACTAATTCGGTTGGAAAGAATTAATTTTCCAAGTTTTGACTATATCTTGAAATCTACGAGACCTTTGTTATAGATATTCATAAAGAATTCAAATTCTTGCAAAAAATATCCAGACAATGAATCGCGCATATTTTTCGAGTGGTTCGCAATTTAATTATTTTGCAAAGACAACATTTTTTTCCGCTGAACATAACAGGACATAACACCCGTCAACTTTTCATTGTTAAACTTTTGGTAATCAAGTTTCACATTTTTCTAATCAGTATTTTTCATGGTTTATTTTAAGAAATTTTTGAATTAATTTTTTTAAGTAAATAAATATGATTTGAAATAACTGTCCATTTACAAAAGTTACCCGTTCAAAGTCGGCACTAAAAAGTCGTCCACTTATCAAAAAGTTTTTAAATTGTAACACTGGGGAACAGCTTATTTAATGCAGAACCTGATTTTTTTATAAAATGGCATCTTTTTTTTTATAATATCGATAATATTGTGGTAACAATTTGTTAGGACATTCTGTATAAGTGACGTGTCTTACTGCTTTTGAAATAGTCTCCCTGGTTTGTCAAGCATCATTTTTAAAGCTTTTCCGGAGTAAATCCATTTCACTTTGTCAAGCAAAATATTATATCGTGTTTTCCGATCTCGGTCATAATATTATAACTTTAAATATAATAACCATTTCGCAAATTCAATATAAACGTTTAATCCAGCAGGTAATTAAAATTGATCGTATTTCCTTTAATAATACGGTTGCATATAAAGTGTTGTTTTACAACTTATAATTTACAATTATATATTTTCAGTGCATAAAAAACATTCGTGTTTAAACTTTCGTTTAAACAATATTGTATTGCAAGCATGTTAACTAGTTTTTGACTGATGTATAGTATGTAACATATTATATTATAATGTTTGTGCTACTACGAGATACCAGCTATACTTAATTCAAAATTAAAACCGATGCACGTCATACCCTTTAAGTGACGTCAGATAACGACAGTGTTGCCAGCTTGTAACCAAAATATCCGAGTGAGGGAATTACAGTTTTTTTTCATAAAGACAAGATAAATATACAAAAATTTCCCATAGTTTATATATTTGTTTACTGCATAATACCTTTTACCATCAACTTTAGTAGATCTAACACTTCTTGTATTTTCATCTTGCAAAGATCGACCAATGGTACCATTCTGGAAAATCCATGTTTCATTCAAGAAAACGAATTAATACAAGGATGCTTCTTTTTCTTTAACATATTCTTCCAAGAATACCAATCGTTTGACAGCTACATGGTAAAGTTCCATAAGCCTTCGCCTCGGTTCATCTTTTTTCCATCCGAAGCCTATTTCCTTTAAGAGGCTTCTTAAAGAGTTAAGACAACTATCAAAGAGTTGTCTGTCTTTTAAGAACTTACTTAAAATTGTCAAAGTTACATGATGTTCTAAAAAAAGTTACAGCTTATGCATAAGCAATGTAAAATATTAGTTTTTGAATAATACAAGTTACTTGTTTCATACATTCCATAAATAGTGTCACGAATAGAACTTATATCCAATTTTAACACATTTACAACTTTCTTTAAATAAGAACGTTTCCTTTTAGGTGACTCCAATAATTTATTTTGCTTAACTATTGTTGAAACTGCGCTTACAGTGAACATGTTCAAATTTAGGGCAGCTGCTACACGCCACCGCACCGTTTACAGTTGTGTTGCCAATTATCGGCCAATAAAATTCAAAATATAATAATTTTACAGTCTTAAAGAAACAAAATATTTGCTATAAGTGGGTTCGTATCAAAGAAGAATACTTTAAGTTTGTAGTAAATTTATTATCGCATAAAGTTTTAATAGTTTTTGCCCAAATTTAATTTCCTCGTGTTTTCTTACGGACTTACAATTATTATCAGCTGATTGATGACGTGCATCGGTTTTAATTTTACATTAACCATATGTGCCTGTTACCACTAACAGGGCATTGATACATTGGATAACTAGGTCATTTCATGGTGACGGGTGGGACATTTCGCCTTATTTTCCACCAAGCTTAAAAAGTGTGTATCGGTTTCCGTCATCATATATTAAGGTTAAACCTATGTGAATACTAGAATTAGAAGTTACTGTTTTACTGGTCATTTTGTGGAATGACCCAACTGTTAGTGACTGTTTATTGGAAGAAAATTAATTATATTTCACCTTAAGTCAATGATACTTTGTCAGTAATAAACAGAATCCCGCTTCGTTTCGCAAAATTAACAGTGGTAATATTCGAATACACATTTCACCCTAATCCACACACGTTAATCCTCCAGAGAATTAGTGCAATGTCCCACTGATCCCTTTACAGAAACGCCGACGCCATTAAAAGGGTTGTCGTCAACCCTAGGACAATCAACCCTTTCATAATACACATATCATTGTAGCCAGATTGTGTGCTTTATCGCAATACAACGAAATGTGTATCTAGTGCTTAAAGTTTTGGGATAACGTTGTTTCTAACAGATTATGCATCATTTCTGGGTATCTTTTTGATCTGTGGATTCCTAAAACATACATTTTCAGCCATAATAGTCCACTAGCCCTTTTTTTGGTACGCTTTGGTTTTTGGTACGCTTTGGTCGCGTTCACTAAACATTGTTCACAAACAAACTATGTAGTCAAATATAGGAATAACTTCTTCTTTTCTCCTCTATTCTAAAATGTAGCATCTATACTCAAAGTCCAAAATTTCTGTCAGTGAATCATCACTAGCATATAGAGAGCTTCTGGTTGTGCGACGTCAGGGGAATTAATTCCAATGGCGTGTGTTGTAGAGTACCTTTTGTATGTAAAATTTAATGGAAAATAGGTCTGTCTAGTTAATAATGACATATAGTGTGACACAAAAAAGTTATGGTTATTTAAACCCAGGTACAACATTGTACGTGGCGCCATCTAGCATTAAACAAAAAACTAAGTAAATAATTAAGTTTCTAATCATCAATACTCCCAGTATCCTGAATTTCATCAAATTGCCATGTTACTAAACAAAAATATAATCCAAAAACCGAATAACGAATTTTTTTGGACTCCTTGTTTCTCGAGAACCAAGCCCTTGCGAACCCATGTTCATATGAACTTTTTATCTTAAAATTAGTCAAAGATTCACCCTTTAAAGTTTGTACAAGTATCTAATAGACAACCTGTAAATTTACACTGAACAATGTCTATGTGAACGACCCATTTACTACGAAAACTGGAAAAAACTCACAAAATCTATCGATAAATTAATAATAAAAACAAATTATTCAAGCAGTGCGAAAATTCTGCTGGCACGCTTATTTTCAAATATTTGAAGTTGTGAATTTCGTCTCTGTGTGTTGCCACATTTATTTTCTCAAGGATTAGAATCCCAGTATCGGAATCCCATGCTGTTTTCAATGCTTTTAGCCGATTGCGGCTTATATGACAACGTCGCCTTTTAAGTTCACTTTAATTGTAGCGGCAACGTTCTTTATAAGCGTAAGAAGCATTTACTTGTACAATATTTTTATTCTGCCGCTTCCTAGATTTGGTTAATTGGTATTAAATGAGTCACTGACTGAATTTGTGGACTTTGGGTATAACCAGCCATAACTTCTTCTAGTAGTTAACATTCTTTATTTGAAACCAACTATATTTTTATCCCAAATTTGGCAACATCGATCACGACACTAATATAAATAACACTGACCTTGCTGAAAGAGATCCGATGGGATGCTGTTTATGTTTCGGTCAGGGTATGTTGGCGAAATCAAGAATTCACCCCTTGGTGGGATGATTATTTTAGCAGACACGTGTGACGAACGTGTGCCAAAATTGCGTCTGGGGGATGTCAAGAGGATGTTTTCAAAGGTATTAAATACAAATACACTTTGGTTGGTTGTTTTTATGCATCAGGTATTAAATACCGGTTTAAAGTCTTATTTCCTAACTAGTTTTAAAATGTTTGATAGGGTGTTTCAGAATAATATGCTGATCCTTAACGGTGTGAATCCTTAGGTGATTTTAAGAAGAAAAGTTCAAATTAACTTATATCCTTAACCTATCAACTTTCGAACTACAGGGCGTTAAAGTTTTAAGAAAAAAATCGTTTTTCTATCATAACTTTAACAACTTTCTAGCTATTTTTATGAATTTTTCACACATGCCCTCTAAGCATCAATAGCCATTTTTTGGTGTAGAAGAATTTTAAAATTTTTTAACCAGTGGCGCCCTGAAAGGGTTTGGACTAGACATTTTGGAAAAATATTATGTACGCCACTGCTTTTTCTCAAGATAAAAATTATTTTTAAAATACGCATTCATTTTAGGCCTATCTTGCCTTTTTATCGTCCGACAAAAAATTAAAAAGCATTAAATGCGCATTAACTATGTGCCTATGGTTTCTGACAAGTAGGCTATGAACTTTTTTAAGGAAACAATGACGATAACGAAATATTTAATGCCAAATAGTTTTGACAGCTATTTATTTATGTACACGGCTTTCCACTTAACTTAAATTTTAAAAACGTAATACTTTTTAAACGTATAAGTAGGTATCATGGTAAATTTTACAAATGTCGAGTTTGCGGATATGCATTACCTGTACGGGCTTGCTGACGGCAATGTATTCGAAGCCAGACGATTATACCAAGAGCGTTATCCAAATAGAATAGTTCCGGATGCACGAACGATTTCAGGAACTCACAGAAAGTTATGTGAAACGGGATCTTTTGAAATAAAAAACTACTTAAAAGGGGCACACCAAACTACACGAACACCGGAAACCGAAGAAGCTGTTTTAAATTTAGTGGAACAAAACCCTAATATAAGTACCAGAAAAATTGGGAATATTTTAAATATTACTCATGTCCTAGTCTGGAGAATTCTTCAAAGTTATTTGTTATATCCGTACCATATTCAACGGGTCCAGGCCCTACTTCCTAGGGATTTTCCATTCCGCATCAATTTCTGCCAATGGTTTATTCAAATGGTTACCGAAAATCCCCAATTTGATGCCAGAATTTTGTTCACGGACGAAGCTAATTTTTCCAGGAACGCCATACAAAATTTTCATAACAATCACTTCTGGGCAGAAGAAAACCCACATGCCATTACGGAATCCCACCACCAAGAGCAATTTTCGGTAAATGTTTGGGCTGGAATTATTGGTGATTATTTAATTGGGCCTTATTTTTTACCAGCCAGATTGAACGGAATCAATTATCGCCAATTTCTTGAACACACTGTACCAAATTTGCTAGGCGACGTCCCTATTTTAACCCGACATCGTATGTGGTTTATGCACGATGGTGCACCTGCCCATTTCAGTCTCTTAGCACGAGAGTGTTTAAATCAACATTATAGTAATCGATGGATAGGGCGCAGAGGAACACAATCGTGGCCACCTAGATCCCCTGATCTAAACAGTCTAGATTTTTTCCTGTGGGGACATCTGAAAACGTTGGTTTACAGCATCCCAATAAATACTGAAAAAGAATTGAGAAACCGCATAATAGTTTGTTTCGACACTATCAGAAATACTCCAGGAATTTTTCAAAGGGTACGAGACTCAATGAGGAGAAGAGCTGAAGCATGCATTCTTGCAGGTGGTGGCCACTTTCAACAGCTAATCTAAATTATTTTCGTTTTTGTTCACACGTTATTTAATGTTAGTTGTTTTAATTTAATGTTAAAAAATAAACCATAGGCACATAGCGAATGCGCATTTAATGCTTTTTATTTTTTTTTGTCGGAAACTGTTTGTCGGACGATAAAAAGGCAAGATATTAAATTTGGCCTAAAATGAATGAGTATTTTAAAAATAATTTTTATCTTGAGAAAAAGCAGTGGCGTACATAATATTTTTCCAAAATGTCTAGTCCAAACCCTTTCAGGGCGCCACTGGTTAAAAATTTTTAAAATTTTTCTACACCAAAAAATGGCTATTGATGCTTAGAGGGCATGTGTAAAAAATTCATAAAAATAGCTAGAAAGTTGTTAAAGTTATGATAGAAAAACGATTTTTTTCTTAAAACTTTAACGCCCTGTAGTTCGAAAGTTGATAGGTTAAGGATATATGTTAATTTGAACTTTTTTTCTTAAAATCACCTAAGGATTCACACCGTTAAGGATCAGCATCTTATTCTGAAACACCCTGTATAAAATGTGGGGTTAAATAAACTCTTTTTTAAACTCTTGTAAACAGACAAATCTGCTTACGAAACGCGTCTTTCTGGAGGTAAACATTCAGTTTCTTCTGCTTTCGTTTCCACAACCTACCGCTATATATGCGGATATACTTAATCATCTTTCCTTTCTTGGCCCTTTTCTTCCTTGGCGTCGTAATTTGTTGGTGTTATTGTATATGGTTGTTTAGCATCCTTGTCAAACCTTAAGCCAACTTAATACTGTTGTGTCGTGTGTATAATTCTGTCTCCCTCCTGTTGGTTCTCTTCTGGTCTCTGAACTCTAAGGACTTCTCCCTAGCTGTATACAACACGCTCAAAAAACGACATTAATCAACAAATTTCATAGAACCCTCTAGAAAAAAGGACCAAACTCTCTGCAATAAGGTTTTCAACAAACTGCTACATTCAAATAATTTCGTTCAGTCGAGTTGAGACTCCCTCGACTAATTGTCGAAACAAACCGCCGAATTTAATTTTGTGACACAACGCGTAACTTTCACGATTCTAAAAGTCAATTTAAACTTTTCAAATAAAACAGTTTACAAGTCCAGTTGTCAGATTGCAGCAATATGGCGCGATATTAATGGGCGACCATAGCGCGTGGATAGAATGGAAATTACAACTTCAAATGTTGTCCAGGGTCATTCTCCGGAAAATTGGAATTTTAATTTCTCAAAGAGTCATGAAATTTTTAACGTTATCTACAGGTTAAAGATTGCATGACTTTTTAAGAAATCTCAGTATTCTGGAGAATGCCCCTGAACAGCATTCTAAGTTTAAAAAATTGTTAAAAGCGGCAAACTGTATGTTAAAAAATTTTTTTAGGTGAGGTAAAATTTAAAGATATTAATTTATTTTGTCGTCAGATTTCATCTAAACAAGTTTTTTATTTCTTCTAAAACAAAAGCTACTATAGTCTATTTCAGAAAGGTGTAGAGTAATAAAAGCTCATTAGGTATGCAAAGGGACTACAGAGTGACCCAACGAATATTTAAGCCACTTTCATAATTTGGCATTGATTTCATTGCAAAATTCTTCTTTTTCATCAAGTGCAGTTAGTACCACCCGGGTTTAGGTCAATTTATAGGTTTTGCCTATTGCTATCCATTCACAAACACTGAAAATGGTGTGACAAAAGCGTGCCGGTAGGATATTCGTAAAAAGGAAATAATTTTATTTTAACAGAACAAAATTTAGGCATTATGTACAGGGTTATCCAACCAAGACTGGACAAGGCGATTTTTTGACTTTTCCTGTACTTTTATAAAAAAACTGAAATAGCCATCTTAAGTCATTTTCTCCCGCGAATTCGAATATCTTCAGCAAAAAACAAGTGAACATCAAACAAAAGTACTATAGGGGTCACTTTGATATTTTTTTAAATGGGATGCCGTATTTTTAATGAGCTTATCCGATTTCTCATATAAATTTTGATCTAAAATGTTGGATTTTTAATTCAAAAACGCCTTTTTTCTTCAGTTTTAATTTTTTTTTTTTTTTTTTTTTTTAATTTTTAAATCAAAATTTATATGAGAAATCGGATAAGCTCATTAAAAATACGGCATCCCGTTTAAAAAAATATCAAAGTGACCCCTAGTACTTTTGTTTGATGTTCAATTGTTTTTTGCTGAAGATATTCGAATTCGCGGGAGAAAATGACTTAAGATGGCTATTTCAGTTTTTTTTATAAAAGTACAGGAAAAGTCAAAAAATCGCCTTGTCTAGTCTTGGTTGGATAACCCTGTACATAGTACCTATTAGGTACACTTATTTTTTATTAAAAATTATAAAAAAAATACAAAATACAAAAAATACATTATACAGAAATTAAATTGTAAAAAATCATAATATTCTTCGTCATCTGAGGAACTGTCATCTCCTCTTGACATTATAATTAACGGGTCGAGATCAAGATCCCACATTTTCTCTTCTTTAATGATATGATGGACTGTTTTCGCCAGTTCTCTGGTGTCACTTCCTTAATGGCTTGATCAAACAGTAGCTTAACGTCTTTCATTTTAAATGTCGTTTTGTGTCTTGCTACAAATCCTTTCACTTGCGCCCATATAAGTTCTATAGGATTTAGTTCGCAATGATATGGCGGTGTGCGCAGCACAGTTACACTATGTTTTATATCTTACACGGCATATTTTATAAAACGATGTTTGTGTAAATTTGCTATAGCTAATAGTTCCTTCTTTATCAAATTATCTTCAAATTCAATACTCCTCGTGGTAATCTCCCGTATTGAACGACTGAAAGGTTAGCAAACCTTCTTTTAAAAATACCTCTTCGCTTCCAATATGGACGATTATTAGTCTCTTCCCTTTACCTGAAGGCACCTTAATACCCGTTGACAGGCCTTCCATGAAAGCTTGGCGAGCACTGGTTATATTTTTGTCTTGCCACAATTTTGGTACTATATAACCTTCATTAATCCACATCTCATCAAGATAAAAGATTTTTTTCTGCTCTCTTCTGTACTGCTTTATACTTCTCAAATGTTTTCGTCGCCAGCAAACTATTTCATCGTTTTCCAGTAAAAGTGATTTATGGTTATGCTTTTAACAGACAAAATCCTAATTTTTAAAGTGCTCCATAAAAGTTTTCTAGTTATAAACAGAATACTGTCATCCTGGCCAAGCACCATTAGAATCTTATCTAGGGTGGTCATTTCTTTTTTAAAATAAAAAGAGTGAACTTTTCTTCGAACTACACTTTTGGTGTCTCCATCAAGGACTTTTACTGGTCTGCCTGGACTTTTCTCGGGAGGTTTTACTTGACCTGCTGTCTTTCTCTCCCGCAATAATTTAAAAACGGTGGACTTTCCAACTCCAGTCATTCGGGAACATCGGCCGACAGTTTCTTGTACAGTAAAATTCGAATAATGGTATTTTATGCAGTCATGTACATTTAAAATAATAACTTTTTCACTCACTGATAGTGAAGAATTATTGAAACATCTTTTTGTTGGTGTGAATGTCGCCATTTTATTACTAATCTTATAAAACTGTGAACACTATATACGGCTTAACAGCAAATACTGATGCGTTAAACTAATCAAATATACTTATTAAGGTCATACAATTACACACACACGATATATGAAGTTTATTCCAAATTACCACCTATTTATATGATCCAGCCAAAGAATCCAGAGCCAAACTCTGTACCTATTTAATGGTACCTGTTAAACGCAAAACGTAACTTTATAATCTACTACCTAACTAATCCCTACACAATATTTCGATTCTGACACTTCAGGCCAGAAAACATACCTTTCCTAATCCTCTTACGCAATTACTTGAAATTTTAATATTACAAACAATACTACATATTTTATCTTAATACCCGATAACTTGATTCTCTAAAGTGTTTGGTTAGTTACCATTAATAATTTAATGCACAAAGTTTACCTGCGCCTATGGCCGACACCGAAATTGAGCCGAACTGGACGGAATTTCCCATTTTATTACTCTACACCTTTCTGAAATAGACTATAGCCAATGAAGCATTAAAAAAAAGTTTGAAAATCTTGTCGAAATTTTTTGAATAATTTAACTTTTAAAATTGAAGACCTCCTTTTTTTCAAAAGCTACCTTTATTTGATGAATGGTTCACATTTTTTTCAATATTCTCTACTGACATTTTTTAAAACGTTTTGTCCCGTTATGGTGCCAACCTAAGTCTGGTTTATCAAGGGGGTTAAGAATGCTAGTTCACTTATGCTTTGAACCCCCAAAATTTAACTCGCTATAAATTTACAGATTATCTTAAAACAATTATACGAAGTCTTACAACTTACTTTTCTTGCGACAAACAAGCAAATCTACCGATTTTTCGTCATAAGATTTTAGCATCCTTAATTATATTATTATTATATCTCCCTAAAATTTCAAGTCGTTAACTAAGTATCATAAAACAGAAGTTCTCCCTAAAAACATCGCAACATTATAGTATTTACCCGAGTATTTACAACGAAATCTACAAACTATTTTTTTTTAAACCTGTAATGAGAAAATATACATTATAAATAAGATCTGAAATAATTACACTTTGCAACAGGAATTGCATTGATTAAATAGATAAGAACATAATATATTAATTGCGATTATATTGGCTGATAATAGTTGATTAAACAGTTTGGAATCCAATCACTTAAGCTAGATAAACATCTTATAATATCCCATAATATTATTAATATCAGTTGTTTTAAACTTTTACTTTTAAACCGCGTTCAATAAAGCTTAATAAAATAATTGTCATATTGACAACAAGAAAAACTATAGGTAGAGTAAAAATTATGCAAATCCTGTAAATTACTTGATAAATTCGTTTATAAATGCTTATCCATTTTAATCTGCGAGCTATTAGCATTAAGGTATTTAGTCGTGACTTAAATTATTATTAAATATTTATTTAATTGGCAATTAATTTATATTATATTCTTTATGATAATAATATGGCTCATTACTTATGTAAGGGTTTAGTAATAAGTCATTATATAGTTGAACAAGCACAGTTTTTAATTAAACTAGTACAGTTAAACCTCTGTTTGCGATCGCCTGCGTTAAACGTCCGGTTATGAATTCCCCATATTTAAAAATGGAAATCTTATTATTTTATACTCCTCTATACCGACCCATCTGTGAAACGATCGCGGGCACTCATCATCAGAATTTTTAGTAAACGTTAATGCTAAAAACGCCCTCCATTAGGGACAGTTAAACCCGACTCGAAGATTCTTAAGAATAATAGGTATAATATTTGCAGAATTATACCGTTGACTTTTACTGCCATAAATAATCTACCTGATTAAATCCTATTGTATACGCCTCAACCTCTTCAAAGCTGAATAAATGGGATCAGGGTCGGCTTGAAAATGTACCTACACCACATGATTTATTTTTATAATTTAAAATAAATAGACAGGTATTTTTAGTTTTAGGTACCTAAGTATAATAAATGTAAAATAATGATAACAATTAATGATAATTGAAAATAATATAATTTCAAAGTATAACTATTATAATAACAAGTACAATAAAAATTAATTAAATTCTTAAAAACTATTGACAATTTATTCAAAATTTAACTCTGTATCACTATCACTATTTTCATCTAATCGTAAACTTATAATTAAGGGTTGAACATTTGTAATCATACAATTGTAAGAATTTTCCACCTTAAGTACATGCTGTACACAGTTTTTCCAGCTGTCTGCAGAAATTTTCCTTACTTCGTTTTTAATTAATTCTACTACAGATGCATTTAATGTAGGAGAAATATTATTTCTCCTAATATTGGATTTTAATTGGTGCCATATTAGCTCAATAGGATTGAATATACAATAGTATGGAGGAAGACGCAACACTGTATGTCCATTTTCTGCTGCAAGTTTGTCACACTCGTATTCCTTATTTATTTTAAAAGCTTTTCATACTTCTAGCAGTTCTCGTTTTTTGTAAATTTCTTCAAAATATAAATCATTTTCAATCATAAAATTTTGAATTTCTGCTTTTGTATAATTATAATTGGGAATGATTTTTGCTTGCCGACTATGATAACTAGCATTGTCCATTACAATGACGCTATTTTCAGGTATATTTTTAAGGAGTTTATGTTTAAACCAATCTTCAAAAAGTTGTGTGTCGGTATCTTGATGGTAATCTAAAGGAGATTCTGCTATGTTTTTAGCTGAAAGCAACAGACAATTTGGAACAAACCCGTTCTCTGAACCAGCATGTAATATTGTGATTCTTTTGCCTTTATTTGATGGTGCCTTGGTTTGACAATTTTTGGAAGAATCATCCCAACCTTTTCTTGGAGTGTCATGGGTATCGAACCATGTTTCGTCAAGGTAAATAATTGGACGATTTTTTTCTCTAAATTGTTTAACAGCTGTTAAATATTTAGTCTCCATTCCCGTAAACGTTGAGATTCCATTAATGTTTGTCTTTTATTAATGCTTCGGTATTTAAAACCCATTTTATGCAATATTTTCCTAAGACTTGAAAGGCTACAAGAGATATTTGTTTCGTCTTTAATCAGCCGCTCTTTGAGGGAAATCAAAGTGGGTACAGTTTGTGCCTCATACATTTGGTAAATCTTTCTTCTTAATAAATCCATGTCATTTTCGTCAATGCTTCTAAATGTGCCAAAATCACTCCGATTTTTTCTAGGATTAACAGGTTTAAGTACTATGTCTCTTACCGAAGATAAAGGAGTTTTTGCCAAAGTAGACGCCTCTGCTAAAGCATACATCGAATTAAAACTTCTACTCAACAAAACGGTAGATAAATGCTTTCTTTTAAAAATGATACTTGAAGATGCCCCCCTATCAGCACAATTCCAAGGACGCCACATTCTACCACTAATAAGCCCAAATAAAAATTACTCGCCGGAAAACCACTAAATACTAAAATTATTAAAAATCAGTTTGTATTTATATGCATCAGGCATAGGTATAAATTGAATTTGTACCTGGTCCGGCTCTACTCGAAAAGGTTTTAAAATTTGGGATTTCCTTATTTATTTTATGGTCAATGGGATAATGAGGGTTTTATTGCAGTCTAAAGATCAACGATATAATTCTACAAATACTATACATACACTAATTAGCTTATTGCAGGCGGATCCATTCAACTTCCTTTAAGTCATCCTAAAAGTAATGTTCTTTAAACCCAAAAGGTATCCAACTGATGAGCTCTTTAAAGTTTCCAAACAACTTAAAATAAGAGAACTTTTTTGCTATCGTCTTATCATTTTTTCTGTACAAAATCAACTTTTTAAAAAAATAATTGACCATTCAATAGTGACTAGAGCAGTGAGTCGAACAGAACTCTATATACCATTTCAACATTTTAGCGTCACGCAAAGACATTTGAACTATATAGGTCCTATTATAATTAATATTATCCCTAAAGTGTTGTGTAATAAAGGAATGAAACATTCTGATAAACTTCGAATCAAGGAATGGCTGATTGGCAACTTCCATATTTTGTCTGCAAGAATCTCCTGGCTTTAGGACCATCTAAAGATAGGAAAAGAGAGAAAAATATTTTTTTTTTCTTTTTTCTTTGTTTTTCTTTTGTTATGTTATTTGATACTCTTTTATGCTGTTTTACTCTACCTACTACTAGTAGTGATATAAGATAATATGTAGATATTAAAAGAACGTTTAATTTTCTGTATATCATTTGGGAAACACACACATATCTTCGGATACACGTTGTTTCCCAAGTGATGTATACATTGTTGTAATTGTATTGGATTTGTGAAATTTGAAATAAATTTGAAATTTGAAAAATTTGAAATTTGAAAAATTTGAAATTTGAAAAATTTGAAATTTGAAAAAAAGAGGAGAGGAACCTGCTTCAGTGTCGAAAATATCAAGCCTATCTGAAGCCTGCCCAAGTTTGAGAGAAAACTTTTTTAATAATGTTAGCAATTTTGACAAGTCTACAAATATTTCTCAATTGCTATCAAAATGTGAATCTGAATTTTATAAAACGGAAATAAAAAATATGAAGCAATCATTAATTTCTGATTATTTTAAGAAATAAGAATTTCAAAGCAAATATACAGTACCTACCTACATTGTATAATATATATGTTAGTATACACGTGCAGTATATACATATTGGTAAATTGGCTTCATCTCATTTAATTTTAGATAAATTTAACAAAAGTATTTAAAATTATTTACATATATGTAGATACTTATTAATAAACAAACACTGTAAAATGCAGACCAGTTGTTTTAATTTTAACCGACCACCCCTGTTAACCCACCAACATTTGATTCCCCGAGGGTGGTCGCTATTGAGAGATTTTACTGTATTTATGTAACTGTTTTCACAGTTGTTCTTGGTTCCCGGAGTTCTTTACCTCTTGTAAACGCATTGTTTTTTTGATACTCTTCCTTTTTCTTTATCTTCTATTCTTTATTGCTCGTGTGATCACCGTAAGACCATCAGCTGAGCGCCTTAGGGTCAGTGCTCCCTCTTTCTGCTGATAGTGGATAGACCCAAGGTTATAGAGCCGGATTCCTTAGAGTTGTCAGTAAACTGCACCAATAGTTATGCAACGTTCGCCCTAATTTCATTCACACTCTTTGTGCAAATGTTAAAAATATATAGATTTTGCACTTGCGGGCGCTGTGTCATGTTTTTAGCGCTGCTGTAGCTAGTTTTTACTTAGTGTTGTTTATTGTATACTTGTTGTTAACTTGCGTTATTGGTTCAGGTAGTCTCATCCCTTATATTCCCATAAAGAATTATGACGACTATTAAGGAGACCGAGAAAAACGACCCTTTGGCAAAATAAGTCTTATGGCATTACGCACCAGGCATACAGCTATTAAATCTACCCTCAGGCATTATAGGTCTAGTAATTCGGTGGGTAACCGACCTATAAAGTAAATGTATCATATGTCGTATTTTGGGCCTTTGGACGGACATAAATCAAGATTCGGACCTGATTTTCTCATGTGCTTATAATAATAAAATATATTTTTTTATTATTTAAATACCACATAATAAAATCTTATGGTTTATTGTGTTGTTTTTGAATTTTTATTGTCCTTTGTTTTTATGTATGTATTTTTGTTTCAGTTGGTGTTAAAGATCGCTGCCAAGGACGGTATCAAACGCCTTACAGAAGTCGAAAGGCCGAAACTCGAACCTAAAGTGCACATTACGAATCACATTTTGGTACACAACAATCATAATGTAAGTAAAAATATATTTTTAATACTACAATATCAATTCATTTTTCCAAAAAAATTTCCACTTGTAATTTATAAAAAATGAGTTTGCATCTCTCAAAAACTGACTCCGAAAGAAATTCCTCTGATTTCGACCCCCTTGGAAAATTTTCCATTGGTTGTATGATATTATACCGTGTCCAATTTTCTTTTTTTCTTCGGACATTTAGAATGAACGATTTTCATACAAGACATAATATCATAATTTTTATGTGTGCATCATCTATTTGTAGTATATAGTTTTCCCTGAGAAATAACACATTCTACTCATTGTTAATGTTATTAAAAACTACTATCAGCCATACTATTAAATTAATAATTAATTTCAAACACTTATATTTATTTTACAAATCTGCAAGCAAATGCATTACGAAATCAAATAACACTATAATACAGTCATGTCAAATATACTGTTAATTTCACTTTATTTATTTACTCAACGCAGAAAATCTAATTTAACAAAATTACTACAAACCGAAAATAAATTTAGAATAATAAATTTTCGGAACGGTCTAAATCAGAGCGATATATTTTCCGCAATAATTTTATCGCCGAACAGATTAAATATTTTATGAATGAATAAACCATGTTTATTAATGATACCCACTGCCTTGAGGGTTTATTTTCCGAACTGCGCTCCGAAATGAAATATTGATTCCTTTTTACAGGCAACATAATATAATTGCGACAAATTAGCTACTAATTTTTGAGTTTATCTAACACACATGAACATTTTTTGTTTTGTATCACGTCTCAAGAATTTATTGCTTTTATTTTAAGAATTTTATGCTTAACTCAAGAATATCCATTCGTAATCTGAACTCAAGGTTTTGACATGTTTGGCTCAAGAATGTTTCGGATAAATAAAGAAGGAAACTAATTTTTGTTCGGTTTACCGGTTGCTAGAAAATCATAAATAAACAGGACTTATTATGTATCATAGTCTCTGTTTGTTTAATAGTAAAAGAACGACAAAGATAACGTATAGGGTGGCCAACTAAGTGGCTGTATCTCGGAGACCGCTCAGCGTTCAGCGTTTGAAAAAAAATATTGCCAGAAAATACGGTCAAGAGATACTGGTACATGCAGGTGCATTGTAGCACCTAGGACACACCTAGGTAAAGTCCATCCGAACATATTTCGCTTGACCTAATAACTGCAATAATAGTTTTATTATATTGTAAACACCCAAAGAAGGTTACCTGTTCGATTGCCAAACCTACGTTTTAAAGTGGTAAAATTACCCATATAAAACTGTCGATGAGCGTGCCAGCCAGCGAAATCTACCTGGCCCCTGCTGGCATCACTGTTTATATCACTGAAATTAAATGAAATAGGGGGTACTGCTTTGCATAGGAACGGATTTTGTAGTTAAATAAAAAGTCATAGTAATACCTTATAGTAAAGTCTGTGCGTTTTAAGAAGTCCGATATCGGATTAAATCACCAAGGGATGTTATCGCTTTTAAAACAGTAAGTCGGTTAAGTTACAATATCTTCGCACCTTCGCTATACTTGATCACACCGAACATCCCACTGGTTTACTGTATTCTATTTCGCCCAGTAATGCAATACAGTAAACCAGTGGGATGTTCGGTGTGATCAAGTATAGCGAAGGTGCGAAGATATTGTAACTTAACCGACTTACTGTTTTAAAAGCAATAACATCCCTTGGTGATTTAATCCGATATCGGACTTCTTAAAACGCACAGACTTTAGCAATGTTTATTATGTTTATTTTTACCATTACTTGTATTATATGTATATTAATTTATTATAATTACAAAACAAGTGTGAAAAGTTTGCGTGCGGAAAAGGGCAACTTTTTGCACTCATTTAGG
Organism: Polydrusus tereticollis; assembly: GCA_963920685.1. Lineage (NCBI taxonomy): Eukaryota > Metazoa > Arthropoda > Insecta > Coleoptera > Curculionidae > Polydrusus > Polydrusus tereticollis. The sequence goes on from OY987333.1 coordinate 13,797,500, forward strand.
TAAAAGTAATAATAACAATTAATATACCTACTTAAAAAAATATATTTTGAACTCCTTTATTGCGGATCTTGTGCTCGATGCATTCGGGACTTTTTCCAGTTGCCGACTGTAGTAGCTTGCATGGTCCATCACAATAACACTGGGTTCTGGTACATTTGAAAACAAACTGTTTTTAAACCAGCTTTCAAAAAGAGCGGCGTTGGTATCTTCATGATAGTCCAGACATGAATCCTTTATATTTTTTGCCGACAGTAATAAACAATTAGGGATCCATCCATTCTCCCAACCTGCATGAATTATTGTTATTCGTTTTCCTTTCTTTGAAGAGGCTTTATTTTGGCATTTTTCAGTTAAATCAACTCATCCCTTTTTGACAGTCTCATGAGTGTCAAACCACGTTTCATCCAGATAAACTATTGAACGTTTTTCGGATCTAAACTTTTTTATTTCCCTAAGGTACAGAAATCTCATTTTTCTTAATCTTTCGGATTCCATAATAATTTGTCTCTTGTTTATTGTCTTATACTTAAATCCCATCTCTTGCAAAGCGCGGTGAAGACTTGTCCTGCTACATGACATTGTTGTATCGTCAGTTGTTAACCGTGTTTTTAAAGAATCTAAGGTGGGCACAACATTTTCTCGATACATTTGGTATATTTTCCCGCGAATAACATCCTTGTCACAATCATCTACGCACTTCATTTTTCCGGTATCTTTGCGAACTTTTCTTTTAAAATGTCCTTTTAGCATAATATCTCGGACCGTCGATAATGGAACTTTCGTCATTTCACTGGTATTTTTAATGGCAATTACTTCGGGGTGGCCGCTCTTTAATAACGATTCACGTACATTTTTCACGATCACTTTGGCGCCAGAAGATAAATGCTTCCTGGAATGTTTAGGGTAGCTAGATATCGCATTAGCTGAAGATTCCCAAGGTCTCCACATACTTTCAATATTAACTTGTTGCACACTGTTTCAAGGTAAAATGAATACGTACTGATCTATTTCGAATATTATGTTTACTATTTATATAAGCTTTATAAACAGGTACCTGTAACTAAAAAATTAAATTAAACCTTAATTAGACAGTATTAATTTTGATAACAAATCAAGTAATGTATCTATCTATTGTTATTATAAACTGGCATTAAAAATAAATGTGGGTTAATACGTCTCTGCGAAAGAGAAAGCCGAGTTTATGAGGGGTTTTATTGCAGTCATTAAGCCAAACGAAATATGTTGAGAAGTACTTTACCTACACAATTTTATCAACGTTCGTTCGATATATCGCCACCCCCGACTTTTACAAGATTCTAAAAGATTCATGGATATTTTTTCTCTCTAAAGACTGCATTTAAAAACATGTTAAGTAGTGCTAATAACACTTAATAAGCCAACCATGTTTTTGGTGTATGCAGCTAATTTATTTATTTAAGGTGTATTTATGTATGCCTAATAAATTGCTCACGTAATGACTTTTATTGACTGGCACTTATTGGGCAATTATTTTATGACATTAAGTACCCTAGAGATAAATTATGGGCTCCGTCGCTCGTTAATAATAATAAATAATTAACAATAATGGCCCGTAATAAAATGGATGCTTATAAATGAAATTGTCAAATGGACAAAATTGAGGAGAACCAGTATTTTGCTAAACGGAACTAAGTAAGAAAAAATATTAATTTACATTTTCCATGAAGGCTGGGCCGAATATTTCTCAAGTGGTGATGTTATTTATTTATTTTTTTAAGGGAACACCGTATACAGGGTGTTACTTAATGATTGGCCGTTATTCCAAGAGCGTATTCCTGAACCAAATTCAAGTAGAAAAGTTCATATAAACATGTGTCCTAAAAAGTCTGGTTTTCAAGATACAGGAAGTATTAAAGTTAAGGAAGTTAAAAAAAAATCGGTTTTTTATTAGTATCTCAAAGATCCTTTTGTCGATTTTGGTGAAATTTGGCAGTGTTGTTCGTTGTGATAAGACGCTAAGTTAGCACTAACTAGATGATTATTATGAGTTCCAGTGGCGTCTCGGGGGGCAGTTTCGCGAATAATATCGACAAAAAAATGTACGCCACTGACTTGTTTCAACATTTTATATTGTTTTCGAATTAAGCAGCTAACAATACAACTTTTTTGTCTCTTGCTATTTATTCGTATCTTACTTCGTTTTCGAGAAAAGAAAGTTTTCGACATTCAATGAAGTTGCTTATATTTTTTTTTCTCAGAAATGAGTAAGATACGAAAAAATATCAAGAGATAAAAAAGTTGTATTTTAAGCTGCTTAACTCGAAAACAATATAAAATTTTTAAACAAGTCAGTGGCGTCCATTTTTTTTGTCAATATTATTCATGAGACTGCCCCCCGAGACGCCACTGCAACTCATAATTTATCATCTAGTTAGTGCTAACTTAGCGTCTTATCACAACGAGCAACACTGCCAAATTCCACCAAAATCGGCAAAAGGATTTTTGAGATATTAATAAAAACCGATTTTTTTTTTTTAATATTTGACACCCTGTATCTTAAAAACCAGACTTTTAGGACACATGTTTATATCAACTTTTCTACTTGAATTTAGTTGATAGGAATGCGCCCTTGGAATTACGGCCTATCATTAAGTAACACCCTGTATGTATATAAAAAACAAAAATATGAATGTTAGTGTCGAGTGAAGATATTTCAGCTTTGAATTTAAAGTACTTCCCAACATATTTCGTTTGGCTTAATGACTGCAATAAAACCCCTCATAAACTCGGCTTTCGCTTTCGCAGAGACGTATTAACCCACATTTATTTTTAATGCCAGTTTATAATAACAATAGATAGGTACGTTACTTGATTTGTTATCAAAATTAATAAACTGTCCAATTAAGGTTTTCTAGAAACAACTTAATTATTAGGATATTTCTTATATAAATAGTAAACATAATATTTGAGATAGATTAGTACCTATCTGTTTTACTTTGAAACAGTGTGCAACAAGTTAATATTAAAAGTATGTGGAGACCTTGGGAATCTTCAGCTAATGCGATATCTTGCTACCCTAAACATTCCAGGAAGCATTTATCTTCTGACCCCAAAGTGATCGTGAAAAATGTATGTGAATCGTTATTAAAGAGCGGCCACCCTAAAGTAATTGCCATTAAAAATACCAGTGAAATGACGAAAGTTCCATTATCGACGGTACGAGATATTATGCTAAAAGGACATTTTAAAAGAAAAGTTCGCAAAGATACCGGAGAAATGAAGTTCGTAGATGATTGTGACAAAGATGTTATTCGCAGGAAAATATTCCAAGTGTATCGAGAAAATGTTGTGCCCACGTTAGATTCTTTTAAAACGCGGTTAACAACTGACGATACAACGATATCATGAGCAGGGCAGGACAAGTCTTTACCGTGCTTTGCAAGAGATGGGATTTAAGTATAAGACAATAAACAAGAGACAAAGTATTAGGTATGGAGTCCGAAAGATTAAGAAAAATAAGATTTCTGTACCTTAAGGGGAATAAAAAAGTTTAGATCCGAAAAACGTTCAATAGTTTATCTGGATGAAACGTGGTTTCACACTTATGAGACTGTCAAAAAGGGATGGGTTGATTTAACTGAAAAATGCCAAAATAAAGCCCCTTCAAATGAAGGAAAACGAATAACAATAATTCATGCAGGTTGGGAGAATGGATGGATTGCTAATTGTTTATTACTCTCTGCAAAAAATATAAAGGATTTAAGTCGGGACTATCATGAAGATACCAACGTCGCTCTTTTTGAAAGCTGGTTTGAAGACAGTTTGCTTAAAAAATGTACCAGAACAGTGTTATTGTGATGGACAATGCAAGCAAGCTACCACAGCCGGCAACTGGAAAAGTACCGAATGCATCGAGCACAAAATCCGCAAGGAGTTCATGTAAAAAAATGACTTGTACTTCGAAGAAACGTATAGTAAAAAACAGCTGTTAGAAGTGTTAAAGGCATTTAGCATTAAAACAGAGTATGTGTGTGATAAAATGGCGGAAGAAATGGGTCACACTGTGTTGCGACTGTCACCCTATTATTGCTTTTTTACTGTGTTTAAGTTCCTATAGTGGGCTTTTTTAGTAATTAATATATTATTTTGTTCTTACCGTTAACCCAAACCCGGACACGGTATCACATTTCGTTCTCCTGTAATTAAGCCCTTCCGTAACATTTTGCCCAACCCTGTATATAAATTGACACAGTCTCACTAACTTGACATCCAGTTAAACTTTGTTCTGACCAGTGTAGAGGCCAATGTTTTTAACCTCTTTTTTTATCGTACAACAAGCAATTTTTATTAACATTCATAAACTGTCACCTAAATGCTTAAAACATCGAAATAATGACGTTAAAGAGATCCGTATCTTATCGCGCCGCGTTAAATTTTATTTTATTTTCAAAGATGGCCGGCATTTCTCGACTCGCTTTCGTGTTTATGTCATCGGGCATGCCATTTAGATCGCTATCTTTACGTTTTGACGATTATTTTAACAACGCTTTTATGTTAATTGAATTAAATAAAAAACTGAAGCGGTAATAAATGGTAAAACGTCGGAATATTAAACTCGAGGAATTTATAAGTCACTTATTCGACACGCACGCGAGGCGTTATTGCACCCTTGGCGTTATCTTTAGGAACCGTAATTTGTCGGTAATTTTAGGTCAGATTAGTTTCTCCTCTGGCTGCTAGAAATATTAGGATTGTTTTTTAAAGAAATTCAAATTTCATATTTTCAAATCAAGTATTATTTATTTATTACCAATTAATCTTGCACTGATAAGAAAGATTAGTTGCCTTAAATAAAATTGGAGTCTGGGTAAGCAAATATTCATTTAAAAATTTTAGTTCATTTGGTTGCCCTTTTCTAGGTTATTTGTTTGGTACAAATAATTTTTTATTTTGCATATCCAACTATTTGAACCTTTTAATGTCGGTTAAACATCGCATTTATTCATGGCAAAAATATAGTTATTTAATGCAATAACTAATCTCTTTGATTTAAACAAGTATGTATTTAACTAAAATACCTTTATATTTGATATTGTTGCTTATTTATTTATGACAAAAATTTATTTAATAAACGCAGCAACTTACTTATTTCATTTAAGAAATTTGTACTTGATCCAAATGTTGGTAATAAGGAACTCTCTATTTATTTGAGATAAAATATATTTATTTAACGCAACAATTTACTTATTTCAGTTGAACAAATGTGTATTTATTTCAAATGTTAATAATTATTGTCACTATACGGTTTATTTATTTGAGACAAAAATGTATTTATTTAAGGCAATAAATTATTTATTTTGTAATTGGCGTAAAAAAATTTAATTTTTATATATTTTTTTATATACATCACTTTACAACAATGTATCGGCAAATTTTAGGTTTTCTTAAAAAACATTATTTATTAAACAGTTATGGGTAGGGGTGTGAAATTTTTGTCGATACAAAATATAAACAATAATTTTTTTAAATCCGTGTGATTTTTGAGTAGATATATAAATAATGATTTTTTGATCAAATTCGAAATTTGCCGATAAATTGTTATAAAGTTATATAAAATAAATATAAGAATAAAATTTTTGGCCGACACGTTGCCCCAAGGTTGGCAAAAAAAATCAATCAATATCCCTGCAATAAGCAAGCTATACAAAACTACACTCTAAAAAATGGATTAGTGCACGGTACCAAAATGTTAGTTTCAGTTGCAAGAACGTTTAGTGAAAATCGCGATAAAAAGAAATTTAGTTTTGAATGACAAATTTTATTACTGCAATCTTTCTAGCTATGGCAACGAATCCTGTGGTGGTTTTAACCTCGATTATTGACCCAGCGCTTGAAAGCTCACTGGAAACCTGACCACGATGTTGTAGTGCATAAATTTCTATCCATTTCTACAATTAAAAATATCTTAAATTAACAGGAACAGTCTGGAACCGAATAGTCCAATGACTTAGATTGCAAACAATTTACAGTATTTACATTTATCTATTTTCTGTTGGAGTCAATCGCTAATTATTTAATTTGTGTTTCGTTCAACTTTAAAACTCCTCGTACATTGAATTTATCATTTAAAAAAGACCTCCTAGTGCACTAGGAGGTCTTTTTTAAATGATGAATTCACTCCTACAATAAAATGTCCATTTGACATTTGCATTTTTATCACTTTGACATCGATAAAAAAGGTGCATCCTTTTTTATCGCGATAAAACCCTCTCCAGCTAAAGATTAAATGGTAAAAACCTCTCCAGCTCAAAATCGAGTAGCTTTTCTTTTTTATTGCTCGGCAACCTGACATATTGTTACAAATTAATTTGATGCTGTCAAACATTTTTTTAGTGAAGTATTATTTTTTTTTAGTATCTTATTCATGCCAAATTTCGTGAATTTCTCTAGCTAACAATCACTCGATTTTTTTTTAAGATCGGATGAACTTTTATTTTTTAAACTTAAAGTAGATCACTTTTTAGCAATTTAAACTCAAACAAAACGGTAATAGATAAAAACGCGACAGCGAAGCTTCGTTTGTTCTCGTTAAATTTCTAGGCAATCTAGTTTTCGTAAAAAATAAAAGTTTATCCGATAGAAAAAAAAGTTCTTGTGGTTTAACGTATCACAAATTTTTATTGCCAACTTTGAACAAACTATCCTAAAAAAAAAATTGTTAACACAAAATATTTAAGCATACCAAGGAACGTTTGTTTTAAAAGAAATACAGGAGATAAGTTTATAAAATTTTAATTGTATTCATCTTCTTGCCTAACAATGTCGTCTACTACCTCCAGCTTCCGAAGGGTTTGTCGGCCTCTTTACACCTGCTTACTAATATTTTGCTTCCACAATCTCATAAAACAAGACAAGAAAAAAATTGTTTTAGTTACCATTGCATTTTATAAAGTGTTTGTGCAAAAAAGCATATATTTCGTATTAATAAATTTTTACCAAACAACCAACAAGATTTTCACAGCGCTGTTTTCAAATTCCAGGATCTTTCCAGGTCACGTCAACACAGTTAGCATGTGCGTAACTTCGTCCATTCCAACATAAACACTATATTATTCAAACAGATAACAAAAATTACAATGTGTCACGTGTCGCACGTACTGATCCACATACAAATCTACCCTTTTGCGATAATATTCTAATCCGTCACTAATGCATGATTTAGGTTTATTCGGTTCCTTCAGTTCGTGCGGCAACATATCTAGAAACGATGATACCCGTTTGTGTCACGAGCTGCGTTATTAGTCTTAATCCCACGGGATAAGTGTCGGGACACGCAACGTGCGTTCGGAGATTTAAATCAGTAAATAGCCTGGCTTTCCAAATAAGACCTTTTGTGTTTACTTGATGTAATAAATTAATTAGAAACTATTTGTAAAATTTCTTTGAGGTAGTACTTCAACTTCCGTATACAGGGTGTACCAAATTAATTGCGCATTGTATATTTTTTCCGAAACGTTTGCAAATCGTATACGGAATAAAAAGGTGCATATGCAATATTGGCCTAAAATTGAAAAAACATCAACACAGTCATGGAAATAAAAAATGGTTTGCCTTTGGCGTTTTCATCAAGACTGCCATGAAAACAAAAACGAATTTATTTATTTATTTCAGAAATTAAAGCTCGATTTTATTTTTAGAGGAAGCAATAAAAAAAAACTATATTAAATGTTCAAACACATCACCGTTTCGTTCAATACATTTTAAAAGCTTTTAAAACTGTTCTGCCATCGATGGATGCTATAATGCGTCTAATGTAAGGAGACCTTGGGGCCAACGTATCGGACTATTTGTTGGCATCCACCTATCTCTGAAAAGCCTTTCTAACAATATTCTCACTTCGTGAAACTGATGAGGAGGAGCTCCATCTTGTTGAAAATAAATTTGGTTACGGTCCTCTTAGTTCACATCATCTAAATATTCTTCTAGTAATTCTGACAACATATTAACGTATCCCCTGCCGGTCAGAGTACCTTCATAAAAAATTGGCCCAATAATTTGGCTGCCTATGAGACCACACCAAACGTTAATCCTAAATCTTACTTGCGGATTTCTGGAAACAGCTATAAACAAATTTGTTCTAGACCAATAGTGCATGTTTTTACGATTAAACATACCCCTATTTGAAAAGCTCCATAAAGTTTTCTTTAAAAAGTTAGGATTTTGCCTACACATATCTTGTAACCATTGGCAAAAAATGAGTCTTCTTTCAGTGTCACCAGGTAATAATGTTTGCATTGGTCGTTACTTATAAGGTACAAACTTATATTTTTTTAAAATTCTCCAAATCGTAAATAAACTGAAACCACCGTCACCGTCTCTTACCAAATCTCTAGTTGAATTATTTTTGTGCGCTTCAAAATATGCCAATACATTAAATTTCTTCTACTTGTTCACTTATTATAAACTGTTTTTTAGTCCTTGTCTTTATAAAAACTCTCTCGTTACTTCTAAATTTTCTATACAGCCTTAGAAAATACCTTCTGTCTGGTTGTTCACGTTCAGGATACATTTGACCGTATTGCTCGAGTGCTAGTACACTATTTTTTCTGCAACCAAGATACGCTTCTAACATATCGCACTGTTCTAAATGCGTGAACGCCATTTTGTAATATTTAAAAGCAAAAAGTAGATAACTTAACGCAAAACTACGAAAATTTTGGCTTCGTAAACTTTAGTTAATTCCGAGGTTAATTCGAATAGAAATAAAGGTCTGTCTTTACCACCAAATAACTTTATTTGCCCCTCTAGGATAGAAAACAAGGGTTATAAAAATACATAAAATGACGATGAATTAAATTTAATTTCTTAATGCATGTGTTGTAAGGTAACGCCGGGTAACATTGACAGGGGGTAAACATTGACACATTTTCAAATATCCCGCCCAGCACTGGTACGTTATAAAAGAATGCATGTTTTGCGATGTTACAATTTAATATATAGTGTCGTCCTCTTGTGAGAATACAAAAATTGTGCAACAGTCAATTCCTAAATTTTTGCTGGACATTTAAACATTGCCTAAGTGTGGTTATAGTATTTACGCCGAGAAGAATCTTTGTTTATCTAAGCCATCCTGGTGTAATACAATATTTTTTGTAGAAGGTAGGTTGTTTTAAATTGCTTTTTTTTGGTGAATTCTTGGGTTCTTGTAAAATGTACTGTTGAAAAACAGAGGTCGACTGACGTCTATCATTACATTGGAAAAATAAAATAATTTGTTTCCAAGAATCAGGAAGTAACAATGGCATTTTTGAGACGGATAGAAAAGCATTTCGTTTATCCAAATGTTCCTGACGAGGCCACAGTTTTGCTCAAAGACATAGTGAGGATTTTGCCACAACCTACCATTCATCGAGGAATGCACATATTTACCACAACCTTTGCTTCTGGTAATGGCAAACCTACGATTATTTTGTAGTTTTGATTTATGTTTTTTATTCTGTCATTTCTATTTTTAACAATATAACCCACATTTCTGTTCAAATGAAAAAAAAACAGTGTTTAATTAACTTATTTTATGTCAATGATACCACACCATTAGCAAATATAGTTTTATAAAGCAGTTTATAAGGGGTGTCAATCTTACCAACATAGGAGGGTAACATTGACATTTGCATAGTTTTTAAAAATAATTTTTAAGATCCAAGGTTTCAAGCTAAACACGAAATTGCTACTCACTATGAGCTACCAACATAGTAACTTAATTACACCCAGGTTTTCAAATTTCTGATATTAATATTAATAAAGCAAAAAAAATTATTCTAAAGATATGTCAATTTTACCCGGCGTTACCTTACTAGTTTCGACTTTAGAGATAGTCATCCTCAGCAACTAACTATTTAAGAGATTTTTATATGAAAAGAAGTTAAAACAGTTGGGGGAGCAGAGAGGTGATTCAATAATACAATACAATATAATGCAGATTATGCAACCTTTGGAATCGACAGGAGTTTAGTATAAGAACGATGTATCTCCATGTGAAGGTAGGGGTTGATTTATACGCAAGTAGAATTAAGGACCTTAATCATAGTTTTTGTTTTCGTCAAAGGCAAACCATGTTTTATTTCCATGGCTGTGTTGATGTTTTTTCAATTTTAGGCCAATATTGCATATAAACTTTTTTATTCCGTATACGATTTGCAAACGTTTCGGTAAATATACAGGGTGTAATTAAAAAAAAAATACATTTTCCTCATTTATTCAGAAACGTTATGTCCAATTGTTTTTCTGCTTCCACCATTTTAATTAACAGAAAAAATGCTACTACTTTGCTAATTTAACGGACTTTGTATCTCCAATAATAAAAAAGTTAGCAATGGTGCGCACTTAATTTGGTACACCCTGTATAGTCACATAAAACAGTTCAATTTGAATGATTATTATTTGCCATCCCCCTCAGATGGGTATAATACCTTTCTGAGCAATAAACTAATAAGACAAGCAGATTTTATCACTATGGAATTTTCAAGTTTTAACTAGAATCTTGGAAATTACACTCTACAATTTGAAATAATATTAGAAATTTTCTTTTTTCTTTATTTATCTATAATTGTTATGTTTTGCCATCAGCTTGCTTACGTTTTATTTAACGAACAAAAGCCCTTCGTAAGAATAATTACACTGGCCCACAAACAAAGAAAACAGCAATGTTTCGTAAATCCTCCCTGAAGTCCCACTAAAATTTCGATAACTTTTAAATCCCCACATATTTGCCAATTGTACTGGTTGTAGTTTATTTTATCTAAAAGGAAATTTGCATAGCTTTCCTTTATTGTCCCTGAGTGGGCAACTGGTATAGATGGTTTTAAATTACCATTATGTAATAACACAGCTTTTAAACTATTTTCCGCCAATATAAAAGGGTCTAATGAGCCCATTAAAAAGTGGTTCGTATTAGGGCTTTATGAATATTTTTTCTATTATTATTTTTTCTATTATTAGAAAGGTATTAGCATTGTGAAAATAATGAGATGAACTGTGTGTTGGCCAGTGTTACTGATTATTTTGCTTATTAAATAAAAAAGTTGCAACAAAATAATAATAAAAGAGTTACAACAAGGTATTTGCTTTGCTGTCGTCATTGATTTGCATAAAATACTATTACAATAAAAACGTATAGAAAAAAACACGCTAAAATCTATAAATCCTGAGAAACAGACAATATAAACCCAATTATTCTGGTTAAACAAGCTACCAGATGTCAAGCAATCTGATACCAGCTTGTAACAGATATCTCTCAACATTTTATTACCTGCCATTATTAATTCGAAACACTCAGGTTATTCTGTAGTTTACTGCAATTGGAGAGCTGTCGCAATGCAATCGTGTTGAATAACCTTAACGTTATAAAAATGTATTGTTACAGATTATTGAATAGTTTAGAGTATGATGTTCTCATTAGTTTTACGCTTGCAGCGCCATATCCTGCTTCTGCAGAATTGGCTGGATACATGGAAGATGCGACTTAATGAGGGGAAGACACAGGCCATATTTTTCTCAAAGGCGAGACTAAGACTGCCAGAAACAAGGGTCAAAGTAAATAATAAAGCCATAGAGTGGAGCCCTAAAGCGAACTATCTTGGTCTCGTCTTTGACAAAAAGTTGTCCTGGAACGACAATGTCGAGACTAGACTTAAAAAAGCACACAGAGAAATGGGTGCAGTATATCCCCTAATTTAAAGACAAAGACACCAGTTTACAAGACCATAATTAGACCTGTACTGACATACGGTGTATCAGCATGGTGCACCGTAAACAAGACAAGATACCAAAAACTACAGATACTACAAAACAAAATAATGAGGATTATGACTAACGCACAAAGACACGTACCGACAGTTGTATTACACAGAGACCTAAAAATGGAAACAATTGCGGAACACAATACAAAATTAATAACTAAATACTTTGAAAGGACAGACTTATCGACAAATCCAATGATACAAAACTCACACATACGATCGACAATACACAACAACTTTAAATATCCGAAAGATTGGCTCCCACCCTAAAAACACAAAAACAAAAACAAGGATTAACCAAAACAATAGAGAACCAAAAAAAAAAAAAGAAAAAGTCATGAAAAGTACCAAAACAAAAAACTGATACTTACAACACCAAAAAAGCAAAAAAAAAAAACAACACGGAACAAAATAGCGAAAATAAGCAAGCAAATCAATGAAGAAAACAGAACAATGCAAGAAGATCATCGCAACAAAGAAATTCCAGTATAGTAGAAGAATAAGCACCAACAAATTTAAAAGAAGTAAAAGCTTAAGGGAGCTGACTTAAGAGAAATACCAATACCAGCTAGCAATGTTAGTGTCATCCGCCAAGATGGTATAGTGACTGGAGGCACCGGCTTGCAGTAGGCCATTAATATATATACAGTGCGTCCATAAAGTCTTGCACAAATTCATTTAAAATTCAGGTATTTACTTTTTAAAAACGCTCGGACACGTCAATTAGTACTTTTGTTTGCGCATTTTTTAACGTAAAATGTTTTTATACAGGGTGTCGCACGTATGAGGTATGAGGTCATCAATAAATGTGCTTAAAATAAATTTTCAAACGTCAATATTTCGGAAACCGTGATTTCCAGAGGTGTTAAGTGTTCATCATAGAATTCAAAATTGATATAATATACAGGGTGTTCCATTAAAAAAAATCCTTGATGACCTCATACCTCATACGTGCGACACCCTGTATAAAAACATTTTACGTTAAAAAATGCGCAAACAAAAGTACTAATTGACGTGTCCGAGCGTTTTTAAAAAAAGTAAGCCCCTGAATTTTAAATGAATTTGTGCAAGACTTTATGGACGCAGTGTATAAGAAATAACAGAGGGTCCAAAATTGATCCTTGTGGCGCACCACTCTTCCCTCTCTCCGCGGAGTTCACTCCACCAACCCTTACGACCTGAGAACGATTCGATAAGTAGCTAGATATGACCGCAGTACTAGCGTCAGAAAAGTTATACTCTTTAATTTTTCCGGCAGAAGCTGACGCGAGACACAGTTGAAACCCTTGCCAGAATGTACTCGATATATGACTAGGTAACACATGACTTGAAAAGGTTTTAAAGAGGAAGATAATGAATTCTCAAAAATATATACAGCTGAAAAAGTATGAATGATTCATGACTTGAATGCTACATGTCCCTACAAGACTTTCATGCTTTCATTCCAAGTAAAACTCCTTCTTTTGTAGGATCACCCCCAGAAACACCCTCCAAAACATGACACCGTTCTAGGGATGTCAATCCCGATAGGTTTTTTTAATTCCGGAATTTTCGAGATTTGTACGACATCCCGGAATCCCGGGATTAGGTGTACCGACAAAAATCAGATAACATTCAAAAACTTTTATTGTATTATTGTCATAAAAACGCTGCAGAAGAGAAACCAGAAACCTCTCAGATTCCACGCTTGTGAGCTGAATGGTTAATAAAAATTCAAAGGCTTTTCGAAGATTACGTCTCCGACCACCACCATTTGCGTAAAAATCAATTTCTTGAATAATGATGTCTGGCAATCGCCTCTTATTACTTTTTTTTTTGTCTGCTTTGGATTTACTCTGAACAATGTTGTAATGCCTTCTGCAGTTTAACCTTTAAGGGTTCATTTTCTGCTCTCAGAGTTTCCGCAATGCATGGGAATCAGATCCTCGTCGCTGTCGTCGCCTGGTTTCTATTCCAGATGCATCTTCATCGTCTAGCCTGATTAAAAGTTTTTCTAATTCAGATTTAATTACAGAAATATTTGATGTTTTGAAGCAGTCATCTGGTTCAGAGTTTATAAAGTCGGATAACTGAGAATTCCGGAGTAAAAGGTTCTGCGTTGCTTAATCCTTTTTCTTAATTAACTTTGGCAAAACGTTCGGTTTCAAGTAATTCTTAAGGATTTTTACTGAGTTGTAAGCCGAGTTTAGTTTCTTAGAGACATGGTGAAGGTGCACATCCCACTTTAACTGTTGGTCAATATAATATTCCAAAAACACAGCCATTCAAAGGCTGTGTTTTTGGGATTTTATATTGACCAACATTTTTCAATATTCTGGGAAAGAACCTCAAGGGTGCATTTAGTGATACCTACCTGGGTACACTAGTGTACCTATACTTGATCCATAGTGGAGTAGCTTTCTCTAAAGCCAAACTGGTGATCTAGAATTAAATTACTTCCATGATTGCATGGTTTTAATTTTTTTAGTAGAGTGTTTTGGAGCAGTTTTCAATTTACCAGTATAGAGAGATCTCTAAAACATAACATTTTCAGTTGCAGAAATAAGTGGTATTATTTGCCCGGCAATTCGAACAAAAGCATCCCCCAACAAACATCGTATTTGTTTGCTATCGTTGAGGCCGCGAAGCGAAAACGTCACAAATTATTAAGTTACCCGAAATTACCGAACAACCTCTGGCCATGATCCGTGATGATCCCAGGGTGCATTAGAGAGATTTTCGGTGTTATTTTGGGGGCATTTTCGTCGGGCGAGCCTCGATCGTTTGCGGTTGACATTTTGGTTTAATCAAGATAGTCTACGCGGAATTACCGAAAAGGACACCACCGGCATTATTGGCCCGATCTTGGAAACCGGGATAATGAACATTCTGAGACTCGAAACAAAGATGTGTTAATTTGTACGGTGTTAACGGTGGGGATTCAGATGACTCGGCTTATGTTACAAAGTAAGTGAATATACGTTTTTTGTACTTATACGGGGTGACTCGGAAGGAAAGGACCAGGAGTGCATTATACACGCAAAAATAACGTGAAAAAACCCACATTTATTTTTTTAATGAATGTTCAAAAAAACACTGCCATTGACCTCTAAACATTTTCTGTTTCGTCTACATTGTTACAGTTCGCAAATTGCATTTCATAAGTTTGATTATCTTTGATTATCTATGTTAAGTTTTCGGTTTTAAATTGTTAAAATACATATGTAGACTCTCACCTTAAACATTAATTACTAATTAAGTTACCTGTAATAGCCAAAATTTTCATTATGTTTAGTTTCAAACCTTTGTTAATGTTTATATTCCAGGAATGTTTTGTATCTTGCAAGACATAGCCAAGTGGATTGATTTTGTTCTGTTCCTTGTTTGATACTACTTGCAGACAGGTTTGATTTCAAATCTTTGTTCTAATTGATTAATAATTGATAAACTTTTCAAGTTAGCAATAGAAATAACTTCTTCTATTTGAGATGTAGGTTAAATGTCTCGAATGTTGTAAATTAGCTGTTTTTAAGAAAATCGATAATAGGTCAGTACCAGACAGTTTCTGCGCATTTTCACAGCCACGTCTGGTTAATTTTTGCTTGGTCGCGTGGGTTGGCTTCGGTCGCCGTTAGTTTTCTATGTTATTAAAAAAGGTTAGTTTCCGTAGATAGGGTTGACTAATTTTTGTCATTGTTTTGTTTTGGTAACTATGTACGTTGGAGAAAAATAAGAATTGGCCCCTTTCGACCATGGACTGGAAGTAAAAGCACGTTTGTAGAAATAGCTCCCCAAGTTTAGTTTTTTTTGGGCCGTGCAGGCTAATGTAGTGCCGATAAAGCATCCACAAATGCTTTAAAAAGGGTATGGCTTTGTAGTTTGCCTATTCTTTGGGCGGAATGCTTTAATGAACTTCAAATGCCTGGACGCGGGACCCGTGCCAGTTGCCATGTACCATTTGAATTCTTGGAGACTATCGGTGAAGCAGTATCCACGTTAGCTGTTTGAGAGACCATGGGTGGCACGTAAAGTTGCAGCTAAGTATCGTTACCCTGTGTTCATTTTTCTTTAAAAAGTAGTCGACTTAATATCTTAATATTCTGCATTTGCGTATTGTTTGATATACAGTGTTTTGATAAAGTTTTGCGCCCATGTTATGTACAGAGCTTGTGCAATGTAAACGTGTAGTGTATGTCGACATAGCGTTAAGACGTTACAAGAGTCTCTAGTAGTTCGGAACGTTAGGTAGTCTGTTACAGCTACTTTTGTTGTAAATATAGTTACAATTTATGATTATAAAGTAAATTTTTGTTTCCCGGCTAAAGGCCATTTGTTTCCTCTAAATTAACCACTTGTAACTTTAACATTTTAACTTATCTATGGCTAAGTGGCCACAGGTACTCGTAAGATATTGTATTATAGGTACTCTAACAGAGATTTTATGGTAAATTCAGTTAGTTGTGAGAGGTGCACAGACCTTGCGGAAATTCCTAGCCTGAGGCAATGTCCTGGATGTAGGTCTATGTGGATGCCAGATCAGACTGAACAGTCATTTTTACAGTGTAGGTCTGACAGTTGCCGTCTTGTGCAAGACCCTGTCAAACAGGGTTTGACTTTTTGCTTTCTTTTGTCGATAACTTTATAAATTTGAACCTTCAGAAATTTTATTGTCAGACCTACTACTATCACTTTAATATTTCATTTCACTTATTTATCTTTTAACTTTAAGTATCTATTGTCCACCAAAGTAAGAGGAGCTTGCATTTATAAAACCAAGTAACCAAGGGCTTAACACCACCTTAAGAATAAATATTTGTATTGGCCTCTGCGAAAATTTGGCTTTTATTTTAAATAGAGTGACTTTGAGGGCTTGAGTGAATGAGAGCTTACAAGAAGCTAGTGTATACCAATGGTGACATAAGTGTTTTTTTTTTCTAGTTTGTTTTTTTCTGAGGCCAAACACTAGAACCTTTAAAGGCCTTTTAAGTAAAATAAAACTAAGGTGGCGCCTTCAGGATTTGACTTTAACTTACTTACATAAGAGTGCTAAACCTCTCAATCTAGAGACAAAATAGCGAACCTACCCTGAGTTGAGCTAGCTAAGGGGTGTCTGAAGAACATCCTCCAGGGCGTAGGGTTGCCAGAGTAAGGGTGGATAGGTTGCCTTGTCGCAGTTTATTTTAGGTTATCCTAAGGTGAATACTGGCACTCGATTATTGTAGAGGGCGTAATTTGGTTTCTTATAACACTTAATTGTTCGTGGCTTTTTTTTTATAACAACACTTCATTTTTGAGTATTGACTTTGTGGAGAATATTGAACGTACCTTTATTTCTAAAGTTATATTTCCACAAAGTACATTTTGTTTCATAATCTATTTACCTAAGTATTTTGCATCCTTTTAGTTCCCGTGTTTACAGAAAATCTGTCAAAATATGTGAGGTGACTGGTACTGGCAAAGTTTACAGAATTAAAGCACTTTGGTACTGCTTCTTCAACGTATTTTTGGTTCTGCTTCCTGCCGGCTTTATGCTCCGCAGTCTTTAAGTCGCGACAAATAGGTTGACCACATATTTCCGCTCGTATCTCTGTTAAGTCGCTGAATTCTTACTTATCACTCTTATCAGGTTTTTGTAACAAAGTTGTGCGAAAATATTTTTTTTAATTGGGTTATTTAATTTACGTGCTGCATGGTTACGCCCAGACACTTATATTGTCCTAATCTGTCGTATAGGGCGTCTCTCTTGCTCTTCTTTTTTTGGGGGTTATATTAGGTTAGCAACACTCTCGATAGTCAGGTGTCGTTTTATAAACGAAAAACGAATAGGAGTTAAAGGAGAGATTCCTAACTTAAGAAACCAACAGTAAGATGAAGAAGGGGTTTCTCGGAATTCTTGTCTCGGCTTTTGGTTCAAATCCTTCAACGAAGGTGGTTAGAGCCACCTGTCGTCTGACAATTGTTTTAGTGAGAAAAGGACCACGAGGTTCATTTCACTCCCCTTTTAGAGGAAACCCAACAAACATTTTAACTTAAATTTACCTTTATTCGACCTCTAAACGGGTCAAATATTTTGCATTACCAATTATATATATAGGGATAATTTACCTATATTTGTTTTTCTATTGCCCAATGTGGGGAAAGAAACTAAAGTAATTTGAAGGTCGAAAATAGGTTGATAGGGATTTTCTGAACAATAAGTTAAAACGAAGTGAAATAAATATAGACCTATTTTACGTCTAAATGTGGAAAGTGGGACCAACCTTTTGACCTAAAATAACCTAAATAGGAGCAATAAGACACAAAAGACAAAGACAAAAATACAGAGAAAACATATTATATCTGGCGTTAGAAAGAAAAGACAACAACTTATGCCAACACTTCCAACAGGACAAAATAAATTATAAAATGGAGTTCGACTTAAGTAGATATTTGGAATGGCCGCTTATTATAACTTCAACAATAAAGTGATATAGTTAAGTTTTATCATTTTTCTGGACCGAAATTTGGATGCGAAAGAAATGTGTTTGTGAATTATGGTGATGATACTTCGAAAAACAAAACGCGCCCTTAAAATATGCGTTTCTTTATGTATTATTACAATAATTTTAAATATTTTTACCATTAACCTAAAAACAGAGTGTCTTCATTATAAACATTATGCCTATGTACCTAAAGTTTTAAAAAAACTTTCGTTGACAAAAGATGTCGTGGTCTAATGGATTTTCCACTCACCTTATGTAATTCTTAAAATTGTAATTATTATTTTTTTATACCTAGTTGTCGATAAACAGGAAAACTAATAATTATTAAATATGGCCGTTTTTATATTTTTAACCTTAAAGTTATTTTTCCCTTTAGTATTAACTGTACAAGCAATGTTAGCCTTTGAGGTTAATCAGAAAGTTAGGAAGTGGCTCAATTTTTAACCACAAAAGATCTATAACTTTGGGAACAATTTATATGGCAAAATTATCTAAAATATTACTTCTTTCTAAAACTACATGGTCAGTAAATTATTTGGACTTTTTTTAGGCAATAATTAGGTAATGTTTACCTAGCGTAATAGCCAAACAATTCCTTAATTATGAATACATATATTAAGTAACAATTAAGTAAATTATGACTTAATCATATTCCTTATTAGGATTAAATATTTTTAATGTCTCAAAGAGGTAATTTATTTGTAATTTTTAACTAGGTAAATTAAACTAAAAGTAGATTTCCCTATAACAAATTATTTAAGTTGTAGATATCCAAATTTTCACTTAGATTTTAGAGTTCGAATCTTTTGTGACTTTTAAGAAAACATTTAAGGCAAAAATAAGCAAATATTTGCCAATTTAGGATTATTTTCCTTTCGTTCTGGTCTACATTACTTAATATGTTTGTTGGGAAGCTTCCTTCATTCTTTTGTCAATTTGTTGTTTATTTATTAGGGTTTTGCAGTTTTTGCCGGTTTTCCTGCCTTTCGGTATTTATGTAGTAACCACATGGGTGTTTAATACCCACTTAAGCCCATGAGCTACCGTCATATGGTTTTAGTTGGCCGGTACTAAGTTAATAAATAACGAGCTGAATTCCACCTGACCTACCAAGGGTAGCTTTTAAGGAACCACATAGGTCCCTGCTGAAGTAGCTGTTGCAGCCGAAACTGTGATGGTTTGCAGACTCGTACATATTGAATTCAAAATTTTATTTTTTTATCTTTCACCATTTCAATTTTATCATTTTTTTTTAGCCATTAAAAATCAATTGAAATTAGCGTTTTTAAACTTCTAAGGTCATCTTGACATGATATCACCCTTTTTTATATAACCGTACATCCATCGTGATGAAGATACCTGCAATGTTCTCGAATCTTTCCCAAGACTACGTAATTTTTTTAGCATAAATCCTTGCCTCCAGAAAACCTAAGTTATTTTCGAATCAACCTTAAACTTCAATCTTTAATCTAAATAGTTTCAAAACCCCCTAAATTATTGTTTTCTTGGGCTGCGGTTTACTTCCAAAGCTGGACCATCCTTTTACCTTTTTTTTTATCGACAATAATTTTTAGTTCACGCATTTACGTAAGTACATAACTGACAAAATAAACCAGGCACGACGGGCGGGGGTATATATAGCCCGATCGACGATGATCGAGCGGGTCGCGGGTCATCATCGGATCGTTGCCTGCGAATTTTTAAATTCCATATGTCGTATACTATGAGGTAAAGTCTGTTCAGAGATATAAGAAAGTGACTAACTGATCCCTATTATGAAAGATCCGGGCTAGCTGTGAAATTGAAATATGGCCGAACAGGTCCGTATTTTGCTTAGAATTTAATCATGGTTTGTAATAAAAATAAGTGAGACATTAAATAATATTTTATTTATGTTTAAATGTGAAATTACAAGTTATTTTATTATTAAAAATTATATTTATTATTACAAAAATATACAAATTATTCGGCACTTATAATAATTATTCACTTAATATATCAATATCACTATCGCTATCATCATTTGTTCTAATTATTATTTGTGCTATATTGTTTATATGGATATAGGGTTTTTCCACTTTTCCAACATGTGTAACAGAATTTGCCCAACTTTGTAAAGGGATGTTAAAAACTTCAGTTTCTATAAGCTCAAGTACATTGAAGTTAATAGTAGGGCAAATATTGTTACGACGAATAGCAGATTTCAGTTGGTGCCAAACATGTTCGATGGGATTAAATATACAATGGTATGGTGGAAGCCTTAAAACTGTACGCCCTAGATTTTTTGCATAATTATCACAGAAGTATTCTTTTTGTAGTTTTAAACTTTGTAAAACCTCAATTAATTGCCTTTTGGTGTAATCTTCCTGAAAATAAATGTCACTATCATACATGTAGTTTTGGATTGTTGCTTTTGTGTCATTTGAGGAGGGAGTCTTGGTCAACTGCCTACTATGGTAGCTTGCATTGTCCATTACAATTACGCTATTCGGAGGTATATTTGGAATTAGCTTTTTTTTTAAACCAATCTTCAAATAAATCAGCAGTGGTGTCCTCATGGTAATCCAGAGAAGAATCTTTAATGTTTTTTGCAGACAGAGAAAGTCCATTTGGAATCCATCCTTGTTTAGATCCAGCATGCAAAATCCTAATTCGTTTACCCTTTTCCGGGGTATCATATTATGTGTCGAACCAGGTTTCATCCAAGTAAATAATCGGCCTTTGCTGATCTCTGTAAATCCTAATTTTTTGTAGATATTCGGATCGCCATTCCCAAATTCTACTGGATTCCATTAAAACTTGTCTTTTTTTAATTTTTTAAAATCTAAAACCCATGTGTTGGATACACTTTCATAACGTTGTTCTGCCACATTTAACGCCAGTTTCATCTTTTCAAGCCTCTTAATTAAATTATCTAATGCAGACACGCTTTGTTTCTCGTATAACTTGTAAATTTTTACGCCGTATTATGTCTTGATCACTTCCATCTACCTTCGAGAAAATGCCAGTATCGGTTCTTTTTTTCCTCGCTAAAATGGGATTATTCACAATTTTCCATACAGTTGATGTTGGAATTTTTGTTAATGTGGCCGTTTCTTCTAACGCTGCTTACTTGCTGACCGCACGTTCAATGAGAGTTGAACAAACATTGTTTATAACTTCCTTAGTTTACACAGAAAAGTGTTTTCTGCTTTTCGACAGGGTTATCTCCTGAGATACATTGGGCTCGCACATATTTTTTTCATGCCTCACACACGATTAAACAAACGCTGTATTACCCACGATGTAATAATACTAAGCTTAAAACTAACTAGAGTGACTATATATTATACAGTCTTTAGAACATAATTTGTTTTATGGGATTAACCCTCTCATTTTGAATCAGGTAAAAATCGGTTTAAAATCACCAAACTATTACTTTAATAATGAAATTACGTCTTCCGGATTTGCAATTTACTTTAAGACAATTTTAAGTACGGACCATAATTTACCTGCATTTATTCATTCATTCATTGTTTGTTTATGGCCACCCTTGTATAATCCCATTCAAAGGCAGAGTGTAACTTTCTTATATTTCTGGACAGACTTTACCTCTAATTTTTCTGGTCTGTGATTTTGGTGCCCTCCGAGACGTGATGTTCTAAACAGTTGCTAATGTTGCTTATTGGCAGTGTATGCTCATATTACAGGATGCAAAGAAAGTGACATAGTAATATGGCAGAAAAGAACGAATGTGTGTTACCCAACTAACAGACAGAGAATTAAATACAATAACAGCACAACTCAACAACAAGTCTGAAAATAATTTAAAAAACGTTCTACAACATTCATAATTGTTATAATATTGATCTAAATTAATTTAAATCCATTTTGAAAATATTCTAGTCAACAAGAATGGTACGTCCGAAGAGCCGCCATAACCCCACTAGCGGGTAACCCTTACTTATCCTCGGGGCAAACTATAACTGGCGATGACGACACTAACTCGGAAATAACCTTTGGTACGGTTTCCGTAACTTTATAAAACTAGATATATATATACAAAGCACAATCAAATTACATTACATTACAGTATTTTACAAGACTTTATTTAATTATACTTAACCACGACCATCTTCAGGATAGCGGGGACTTGACCATTACATAAAAACACACCTGTTTCGCCACATCTCGGCAAGCAATTCCGAAATTACTACTTAGTGACGTGAAATTGACGACACATGCTATATAATCAAACAAAGACGTATTGTCCACCAAATTATGGGTTAGAAAATCGACAACAATCACTCCATATAATACGTCATAATTTACTGCTGCGGTTATTATCATGTCAGCCATTTTTTTATTTGGTTACGTTTTTAACATCTATACAGACAGAGTCTAAGTCTAAGCATATGTCATCTCAATTTGAAATCAATTGTCCTAAACTTATTATCGTCTGAAACTGCCAAACCAGTGCTTCTTTAAGTGACTAGGTTGATAACTTGTCTTCTTATTGTTTTGAAAAAGGTTTTCTTTCTTATTAGAATTAATAATAATAATAATAATAAAATAAAAAAGTTTATTCAAACATATATAAATACAATATTTTAAGTATAATATAATATGTATATAAAGATTTTTTGAATAAACCAAAAATAATATTTGTTTTAACTCACGAAGAAAACTTGTTGTGAGTATAGGTAATTATTATATTTTATAACATCTATGAATATAATCTTCTAATTTTATGTTTTTTATCACAATAATATAGGTAGGTAAATAATAAATGTTTTAATTTATTATATTATGAAAGATATATCTTTGATTAGTAATTATCCATTTTTTAATTTCGTTTTTAAACTTTATTATTGGTCTGATTGATAAAATTGATTTTGGTGTTATATCAAAAATATAAGGAATTATATTTAAAAAATGTTTTTGTCCTATAATTTTGTTGGTTTTATTTTTTAATGTAATTTGATTTTTATTTCTGGTATTATACAGGGTGTTATGGAAATGACTTATTATTTTTTAACCCGTAAATATATAGGTCGAGACGAATTGGGGAAAAATTGCTATAAATGGCGCTCGAAGCTAGAAATTCGAGAAAAATGCCTTCAAAAATTTAGGTCCAAAACACCTACGCGCCAATGACCCAAACAGCTGATTTGGGTAATTGTTTACTTTAGTGCAAATGTTGAATTTTTCGCTAAAATTTCGTATATAGGCTAATTAAGGGTAGCTGATCACAATTTTCCTTTTGCGTTTAGGCGGCAAATGCACTGGTTTTGAGAAAAAAAATGTTAAAGTTTTTCTAACTCACCGGTATGTTATTTTGCATGTAATCCTAAAATGTTGCTATTTTCAATAAAATATTACTTGTCGGAGTCATAGTATACACTTCTGAGTTGAAATAAACGAAATATGCCACAAGGAAACTCTGAAAAACGGGATAACTTGTAAGCGAACAGAAAACTCTACGTTATCTGGAAAAAGACGGGAGACAGCTCACTGACAGCTGGCCAAAAAAGCAGAAGCAAACTGCACGACCCATGTTGTCAGATTGTTAGTGTATTATAAATTGCCTATACTTTGCAATTCATTTTTATTAATTGAATGAATCCTATTGGCTCGAGCTAGCATATCATTCTCCTGGATGGAAGCCATTAATAATTACAAGAAAAAGAAGAACAATCTGGCAACGTGAGTGCAATGAATCTGAAAAGAGACGTTTCTACTTTGTCGGCGTATTAACAACGAATTTAATTAAATTTGTGCCTTTTCCATTGTTTTTTTGCTAAAATGTTGTTCTTATTTTATGAACAGATAGTTTGGTGAAAGTTTTATCACATATTTTGAAGGGAAAACCATAAAATCTAGGAAATTGAAAGACATCCTTACAAAAGAATACCCTAACCTGTAAGTGAAAAACTTTAACATTTTTTTTTCTCAAAACCAGTGCATTTGCCGTAAAAACGCAAAAGGAAAATTGTGATCAGCTACCCTCAATTAGTCTATATACGAAATTTTAGCACAAAATTCAACATTAATTGCACTAAACTAAACAATTACCATTCCAGCAGTTTGTCTTGTCAAAAACACATGTGTTCAGGGGCATTGAACTATCATGGAAGGCGCACATAGTCCGGTTTTAAGGTATTTTACAAAATTCAAAATACTTTCGATTTTAGAAAAAAAAACTATCAAGTGTAACTCTAGACCACCTCAGGAGTGGCCCCTTAAAATATAATAAGTCATTTCCATAACACCCTGTATTTATGACTAATAAAATTTAATTGATTTTTATTTTTAAACATATAAATTAGCATATTATAAGTAAATAATTGTCTGATATCCATTTTTTTACTTACTTTAATTTGCTTGCTCTATTTTTATATTTTCATTAATTCTTAGTGTATTTGTTGCATTTGGTAAATTATTTTTATAAGAAGTAAATGGAAGATATTTTGTTTTTTTATAATTTATTGTTAATAAATTATTATTAAACCATTCATTAATTTTTATAAAATCATTTTTAATTATATCTTTTATAATATTCCAATTCATTCCTTCGTAAAATATTACAGTATCGTCTGCGAAACTGTGTAATTTTCCTTGACAATTTAGAGTAAATATATCATTTAAATATATATTAAAAAATAATGGTCCTAAAACTGTTCCTTGTGGGACTCCATAATTAAAAATTTTTGGTATACTGATCGTCTCACCAATTTTAACATATTGTGGTCTATTATTTAAATAACTTTTAATTAAATTTAAAACATTTCCTCGGAAAACTAGATTTTCTAATTTTTTTAAAAGTATTTCATGACTTACAGTATCAAAAGCTTTTGCTAAATCTAAAAAAATACAAATACTTTGCATTTTATTATCCATTGAGTTATAAATAAATCTTAGTTGTTAGTTGACAAATTGCATCTTGAGTTGATTTATATTTTTTGAAGCCAAATTGTTTCGCTGATATTATTTTATTTTTATTTAGGAATTTGTCCATTCTATCTTTTAAAACTTCTTCAAATATTTTTGCTAATGATGAAATTAATGTTACAGGTCTATAATTTTGAAATTCTGTTTTGTTTCCATCTTTATAAATTGGTTTTATTAAACCTATTTTAAAATCATTTGGATATATTCATTATATATATATATAATTATGTACAAACATACAAGTTCGCCGAGCTTCTTCAGCATTTCCATTTGCTATGCCATAATTGAAATACATCTGGACAATTCAGCGTTAGTAAAGTTATTCATTTTTGACTTGTTATTGACAAAACAGGTAGATTAGACATCAAAACTTATCTTTACCACTCATTTTAGTGGTATATCTGGCCTATCACTTTATCATATCATTGGACTTGGACTTGGATCCAAACTGAAGGATCGGTAAATACATTTACTACTATACTCTATTTCAGAAAGGTATAGAGTAATAGAAGCTCATTAGGTATGCAAAGGGACTACAGAGTGACTCAACGAATATTTAAGCCACTTTCATAGTTTGGCATTGATTTCATTGCAAAATTCTTTCTTTTCATCAAGTGCAGGTAGTACCACCCGGCTTTGGGTCAATTTATGTGTTTTGCCTATTGTTATCTATTCACAAACACTGAAAATGGTGTGACAAAGGCGTGCCGGTAGGATATTTGAAAAAGGAAAGAATTTTATTTAACAGAATAAAAATTAGGCATTATGTACATAGTATAAGCTACACTTACTTTTCATTAAGCATTTTTAAAAAAATACATTATACAGAAATTAAATTATATTCGTAAAAATTATAATAAATTAAATTATACTCGTAAAAAGGAAATAATTTTATTTTAACGCAGAATAAAATTTAGGCATTATGTACATAGTATTAGGTACACTTATTTTTTATTAAACATAATAAAAAAAAAATACAAAATACGAAAAATACATTATACAGAAATTAAATTATAAAAAATCATAATATTCTTCGTCATCTGAGGAACTGTCATCTCCTCTTGACGTTATAATTAACGGGTCGACGGTCCGATCGATCAGGTGGTCAAGATCCCACATGTTCTCCTCTTCTTTAATGACATGATGGACTGCTTTTCGCCAATTCTCTGGTGTCACTTCCTTAATAGCTTGATCAAACAGTGGCTTCACGTCTTTGATTTTGAATGTCGTGTTGTGTCTTGCTACAAATCCTTTCACTTGCGCCCATATAAGTTCTATAGGATTTAGTTCGCAATGATATGGCGGTTTGCGCAGCACAGTTACACTATGTTTTTCTGCTATATCTTCCACGGCATATTTCATAAAACGATGTTTGTGTAAATTTGCTATAGCTAATAGTTCTTTTTTTATCAAATTATTTTCAAATTCAATACTTTTGGTGGTTAACCGATCGATAATTTATTGTTTTCTCCAAGATGAAGTTGGAGTCTTCTCTGTGCGTCGTGAATGATAGCTTGCGTTATCCATAACTACTACTGAATCAGCTGGAAGATATTTTATCATTTCACCAAAATAGTCCTCAAAAACATTCGAATTCATGTCCTCGTGGTAATCTCCCGTATAGAATGACTGAAAGGTTAGCAAACCTTCTTTTAAAAATCCGTCTTCGCTTCCAATATGGACGATTATTAGTCTCTTCCCTTTACCTGAAGGCACCTTAATACCCGTTGACAGGCCTTCCATGAAAGCTTGGCGAGCACTGGTTATATTTTTGTCTTGCCACAATTTTGGTACTATATAACCTTCATTAATCCACGTCTCATCAAGATAAAAGATTTTCTTCTGCTCTCTTCTGTACTGCTTGATACTTCTCAAGTATTTTCGTCGCCAGCAAACAATTTCATCGCTTTCCAGTAACAGTGATTTACTGTTATGCTTTTCCCAGACAAAATCCATATTTTTCAAAGTGGTCCATAAAAGTTTTCTAGTTATAAACGGAATACTGTCATCCTGGCCAAGCTCCATTAGAATCTTATCTAGGGTGGGTATTTCTTTTAGAAAATAAAAAGAGTGAACTTTTCTTCGAACTACACTTTTGGTGTCTTCATCAAGGACTTTTACTGGTCTGCCTGGACTTTTCTTGGGAGGTTCCACTTGACCTGCTGTCTTTCTCTCCCGCAATAATTTAAAAACGGTGGACTTTCCAACTCCAGTCATTCGGGAACATCGGCCGACAGTTTCTTGTACAGTAAAATTCAGATAATCGTATTTTATGCAGTCATGTACATTTAAAATAATAACTTTTTCACTCACTGATAGTGAAGAATTATTGGAACATCTTTTTATTGGTGTTAATGTCGCCATTTTATTACTAATCTTATAATACTGTAAACGCTATACCTATACGGCTTAACAGCAAATACTGATGCGTTAAACTAATCAAATGTACTTATTAAGGTCATACACACACACGATACATGAAGTTTATTCCAAATTACCACCTATTTAGATGATCCAGCCAAAGAGGCCAGAACCAAACTCGGTACCTGTTAAAGGCAAAACGTAACTTTATAATCTACTACCCAAGTATTCCCTACACAAAATTTCGATTTTGACACTTCAGGCCAGAAAACATACCTCTCGTAATCCTCTTACGAAATTACTTCAAATTTTAATATTACAAACAATACTATTTTATCTTAATAGCCGTTAACCTAATTCTCTAAAATTTTTGGTTAGTTATCATAAATAATTTAATGCACAAAGTTTACCTGCGCCTATGGCCGACACCGAAATTGAGCCGAACTGGACGGAATTTACCATTTTATTACTCTACACCTTTTTGAAATAGACTATAAACCTTAAAAACATTAGGACTCGTTACTTTTAGTAACGCTTACTTTGTAACGATTACTTTCTTTTTACATAACATGTCAGCCTGTCATTAAATATTGGCGACGTCAACACCAGCTGTTTGTAAAACATTTTTTTAATTTTTACTCTTCAGGAACAAGCGCATCTGCCTTGTCTATGTTCAGAAACTACAATATGCAATCGTAAGACGAAAACCACTTAATTTTGTATATAAAGTTAATTTCTGAGGCTTCACAACTGTTATATGCTTTTAATCAAATTAATAAAAACTAGTAGCATTTTATTTGTGTAAGTAATGAGCTCATTTAAAATGCTACAATGCTTAAGCCACTCGCTCAAAAGTCTCAAGAGACCTTCAAATGGACTCGACTTAACACCCGCTATAATTAGGAGTTAAAATTACGCCCCGTTAAGGGCTTTCGTAAAAAAAACTGAGCAAAAGGGTCTCGAGTCGGTAATTGGATATAATTACGTCACTATTACGTCGTAATTACTCAATTAGCACGTCTACGAGAGCAAATATATGCCAGTGCGCCGCGGTGGTTTCCGGTATGCTAAATGACTTTTTATTTATACCAGAGTCGATCAAAAATTGGAAAATGATACAAGCTGGGACTTTTTATATGGCCGGGGTGGTGAAATTGCCATATCTTTGAGTAAAGGACTTAAATTGACAGTCAGAAAATACTGATAAAAATGCGTTTTTGAATTTTTGTTTCTGCAATTAGCAGGTTTGAAAAAAATCATGATTTTTTTGAAAAACATCAAATCTTGCGATTGTTTTGATTTTTTCAATTTTTTTTTTTATTTTAATTTTTATCTATTCTCTATAAATAAGTCGCTATTTTCAACACAAGAGGCGTTATGAACAGTGTATAACCCCATATCAATTGTTGGCACATCTTCTCGACTCAACAGAAATTCAGCAAACACTAACAGAGAGTGAAAAAAATGCTGCTTCAAAAGCCGTTAAAGAATTAGATCCAAATAGTGGTTTACTACCACTAATAGTCACGTTTCTTGCCAGATCAGAACCTTTCACTGATATTATGTTTCATGATGATATACTTCAGAATGTAAAACCCATAGATTGGTGGAAGTATATCAAGATAATGTAAATTCAATGCAAATGTAAACTTAAATACCGCAAAAATGGCTGAACCAAATGTCAACTTGTATGGTATATTTGAAATCAGAAAAAAAAGATCTTTCATTTTAGCCGAAAATATACAGGGCATTCCATTAAAAAAAAAAATACTTTTTGTCGTCCCCCGTATATATGCAAAGTTACCGAAAACTACAATGCAGATTTGGAAAGGAAACAATTTCCCCTGCGTGTCACTTTTTTTATTTTTTCCGTACGATAAAAAATAAAAAAGTTACGGGGGGTGCTAGTTTATACGAAGTCACCCGGTACTCTTTCATTTGCTGCAGTCCCCAATATTTACTAGTTTATTTAGGGTTTATGCAAGAATATCCTTGCTGGCTAAATATCGACTAATTGGATTAATTTTTGAATAAAAGACGTTAAGTATTGTTATATACCGACCCAGCAGTGTCATTGAAACAAATTGGTGAAAAAGAATATGAGAAATGAGAAACCAGTTGCTATTCTATCAGGCATGCTGCACGCCTCTTACTAATCAGAAAATGGAGAACTATGCCCGCGGTTTAATGTAAACACATAATATTTTAATGGTTTAACAACACCTTGTATACGTAAAAGTGTTTATGTCCTTTTTCGTTTTTATGGTTTTGACGTTCCCCTGTAGAAAATCATTTTGTTTAATGATCGTTTTAATACCGGAAAATGTTTTAATAAACTAATGATAATCTTGGCAGTAATAAACTGTTATTTTCGATAGCATAACTACTGTGTTTATGTAAATAATAAAAACATTATAATAAATTGCTTTTTCTAATTTTGACATATAAAGTGACACTTTTTAAAACTGATTGACATTATGAAATGTCTTACTTTTTGTAACTAGTTGCATAAAGTAAAATTTTATGCAATTGGTGACGAAATAGTATATTATGTTACAAGGACGAAAAATACATTTTTCGTCCGTATAACATACGTTATTTTTTATCCGATTGTGTTTTTGCTCGGATTATAAAATAATGTAAAAATTAAGAAAACCAATATATTTCATCTTGCATTGTAATTTTTTGTCCCTTGAATGTTTGAACAATGAAACCTGTAATATGCGTATCCATGGATCTAACAAATAATTAAATTAATATTATCAACTGGCGTTTTATCAATCAGGCGATAGTTTTAACTAATCTTTCGTGTTCTGCTAGTTTTAAAACCTGAAAAACACAATTAAAAATGGAAATAGACGATGATCTTATAGAAGGTACACCACCTGACATTCAAGAAACTGCCAAGGAAGTAATGTTACATTTGTTGCCACAAAAATCTAAGGAAATATATGAAAGAGCTTATAAAAAATGTATGGATTACCGGCAAGAAAAAAATATACAGTCGTTCTCCGAAAACGTCTTCTTGGTCTATATGGCGGAATTATCGAAAACTATGAAGTCACCTACTCTGTGGTGTGGTCGCAGTATTCTATGCTACGTGCAGTGGTAAATGTAAAACAGAATATTGATATATCTAAATACATGAGATTACGAGCATTGTTGAAACAAAAAAGTGTTGGATATTGTCCAAAGAAATCAAGGATCCTAACTAGAGAAGAGGTTCACAAATTCCTTTGCCATGCTCCATGATGACAAATACTTAATGTTGAAGGTAAATAAATGTAACTATATAATAGTATTTTAAATTTCTGACTAACAATTTTCTTAATTACAGGTTGCTTTTATTTTTGGAATCGCGGGCGCATGTCGTCGAGAAGAACTGGCTCATATGAAAATTGATGACATACAAGATTTGGGAACGGCTTTGTTAATAAAAATTCCCTATAATAAAACAAACAAACCGAGATCATTTACGGTGACTGGAGAATATCTAAAGTATTATAGAAATTATCTGGCTTTACGTCCAACAAATATGAGTGATGGGCGATTTTTTGTGTCTTATCGCAATGGAAAATGCCATAAGCAAGTTGTCGGTATACACAAATTTGGCTCTATACCTCAGGAAATAGCATCTTACTTAAAACTGCCGAATGCCAAGGAATTCACGGGACATTGTTTCAGAAGAACATCGGCCACATTACTTGTAGATGCGGGAGCAGACATAACATCTCTAAAACGGCATGGAGGCTGGAAGTCTTCGGGAGTAGCCGAGGGCTACATAGATGATTCCTTAAGTAATAAGTTAGAGCTGACCAAGAAAATATTCAACATTCCACAATCTGACCTGCAGTCAGTCTCGACTCAGGTGTCGCAATCCGTCTCCCAATCGAGTTCAACATTGGAGAATAATATCATAACGGAGACCAAAAATAATAACACATCCTCAAAATCAAATTTACATCACCCCGTTCTTGTTCAAAATTGTTCTAATTGTACATTTAATATAAATATTGTAAATAATTGAATAAAATAAACTGTTGAAAATATTTTAGCGTCCGACAAAATGTTTTTCGGACTAGGACGACAAAGGTTGCCTAGCTACCAGCGCAATAATCAATACCTTATTGAAAAGGTTACCTTTTCGTCCAAATATCTGATCTATAAAACGTCATTTTTTGACATAATCGGATAAAAAATGTATTTCAAAATTAGTGACAAAAATATTTATTCTATTTATTAAACTGTTATAATATAAGTTAAAAACATAAATTATAAATTAATTAATTATTATAAATATTGATAACACAATTATTGCAATTATTCAAATTAATTCCCGACGACATATTTTTTTCATTGCTCGAACTTGCTGTTATTTGGGAAGCGACGCACATTGCATTAGACGTTTCACCAAATATTTCTTGCGCTATAAGTTTTTTATTATTCATGGAATTTTCAACATATCCCTCCGCAACAGAGCTAGATTTCCAACCTCCGTGCCTCTTTAATTTTAAAAGATCAGCGCCACTGTCTGCTAGGAAAGTGGCAGAGTTTCTTCTGAAGCAGTGGCCAGTATATAAAACAGGATTTGAAAGACCAAGAAATTGTGCAATAACTTTTGGCAGACTGCTAAATGTGTTAATTCGCACAGGATTTCTGGTACATTTTCCATTCGCATATTTTACAAAAAATCTGTTGTGTTTAAGAATCTGGGGACGCAACTTAATATATTTTCTTAATATTTCAACAAGATTCGTATTTTCAATGTCTCCAGTGGTAATTGCACACTGCCGTATAACTTTTGTTTTTGAAGGTGGGATATCAACACGAAAATGGCTTCCTTCGTCTATAACATTTTCAACTGGAAGAAATATTAATTCTGCTTTTCTGCATGCTCCTGCCATTCCAATTATCATTGCAACCTTAGCCATTAAGTATTCTTTGTCATCAGCTTCCAATAAAAATTTGGCAAAATCTTTTTTAATAAAAACTTTTGACTTTTTAGCACTGTACCCGTACGCTTGCCTTTTAATATATGCTACCAAATTTGTATATTTTTTAATATCAATATTCCTTTTCAGATTTAGTTCAGACCTTAACATTGAGTAAAGTGTCCATAATGTGGAAACTTTTAGATCTTTCTTACCCTCAAAATATGCAAGTAAAACTTTCTCATTAACATGTTTAATTTTCTTCTCATCACACCACGTAACAAATTTTTCGTATGCCAAATCATAAACTGCCTTTGACTTTTTGGGAATTACTGATAATAGAGCATTACCTGCTGCCTCTTCAATATCGCTTGGTAGCTCTTCAGAACTTGAATGACTCATTTTTTAAAAATAAAACTAAAAATATATCAATCTCGATAAAAACCTTCCGTCTAGACTTTTTTACAAAATGTCAAACTGACAACTAACATGAAGTAACAGCAACAATAGCTATTTATGCTATCAGTTATATGTCAAAATTAGAAAAACTAAATTTATGTTTTCCAAATTTTTATCAATTATATTAAATTTTATTTTTTTATTACTTTCTTCAAAATTAGAAAAAATCTTGTATGCAATACGTTACGAAATGAAATTTTGTGTAACTTGTGAGTTTTTGCGAAACTCACTTCGTTCGTTCCGCAAAAATCTCACGCGTTACACAAAATTAGGCATTTCGTAACTGATGGCATAAATAGCTATTGTTTAATGATCGTTTTAATACCGGAAAATGTTTTAATAAACTAATGATAATCTTGGCAGTAATAAACTGTTATTTTCGATAGCATAACTACTGTGTTTATGTAAATAATAAAATCATTATAATAAATTGCTTTTTGTTGATATACCGTAATTATGGACGATACGATTATTGACGTGGGCGTTGTTCTTGTAAAATTATAATTACGATATTGAAGCGCATTTAATTTAATTGGTTTAACCTTTGAGTAGGTACATGAAATAAAATTTTTGGAAATAAAGCAACTGCATATTTTTTAATATGAAATCTATTGCCCAACCGTATTTGGAACTTTTGAATCCCCATTGAAGCCCAGAATCACGCAACAAAAATATGAAGACTTTAAGATTTTATTTCTATTTTTTTTAGGGGTTGACGTTGACTCAGGATCCGGCTACAAGTGATGATAGTGGCCGTGCATCAGAACGGCTTACTGGATCTTCGGTAGTGTCGGTTGCGCCGCGAGAACGCGATGCCGATAGTTCCAGAGACCGCTTAAGTGACGTAAGTATTTTTTAAAGCCCTTTTTTTTTGTGAAGAAGAAGTGTCTCTAGTTTTTGCTAAACCTGTTTCTGAAATAACCATTACCAGTTCATTTATTTAACACTACCCCCCCTAGTGAATTCGTGTGATAATTTTGGATATACAGAAGAAAGTCCTTTGCTCATACTTTTGATAAAACATGGGGGGTTTGCCCTAAGCGGTCATGGAAAACCTGGAAAAGGCAGGGCATCTAAAAATAAAGTGATCCTAAGACCTCTAATTGTATTTTATCCCTTTTTTCTAGAACAGACTTCTTTTTGCCGATACCGATATTTATACGATTTCACATAATTCAGCGTTTAGCTTTTATCAAAGTTGGTAACTCATGCATGACTTTTGAAAAAGAAAACAAGAGTTTAATCGCTGAATAAACAGCTTTCTATCGTCCAAAAATAATGGTGTATCACAATCAACCTTTTGTCAATGAAGAAAATCGTGCCAGACAAAAAAAAGAAAAATGTTGAGTGGTCAGTTTCTGTTATTCCTCAGAATATAATTCGGAAAATTTAATCAAGTTGCCTTTGTTTAATCAAAGAATAAAGTAATGCCAATGTACTGTTATTTGTCCCTTTCCTTTCGGTTAGACCCAATCCTTGGACGCGTTTCGCCGTATTACGGCTCCTCGGCAAGGCTGATGAAAAGGAAAGAAACCTTACAGTGCATTTTAACACATAATGTAAAGATACATAATATGCGAGATGTTGCACGACGCACGCGTTTTCAGTTCGCAGAAACCGACAATTATTGACTTTCAGGGCCACGTGATATTAGATACCTGCTTATGCGGGTTCCATTCAAGCGTAGACCTCGCTGGTTTAGTTGGGTGTATAGCTCGATTGTTACGAGATGTCGCCACGTGCAACATCTCGGATATGTATCTTTACATTATGTGTTGAAATGCACTGTAAGGTCCCTTTTCGTTTCGTCAGACTATATAGCCTTGCCGAGGAGCCGTAATACGGCGAAACGCGTCCAGGGATTGGATCTGACAGAAAGGAAAGGGACAAACTTCTCTCTCTCACAAGAGTACTTTCGGAGAAACCCAGAAAGACCACAGCTGAATAAGTTATTAGGAAATTAAAATTCTAATATGGTTCGTTGTCCAAAAAACGTTAAAAATATGGGAGCAAAAAAGCGGAGGAGCATGTTGCTATTGTTTTATATAAGGTTTGCATTCTCAGTGGCGCATTATTTCACGAACTTTTGCAACAAGTTCTTCTGTTCTTATAGATGATCTTCCAGCTCCTTTTTGATGTTTTATAGAACCTGTTTCGCTAAACAGAGCCACGGTTTTTCTTAGGCAATGATAAAGTCCCTCGTAGTAAAACCGCAACTCTATTTTTGATAATGACTCCTAAAAGTATCGAAAGTGTGACACCCTACACTTCATTTAAATTGGAGGGGTTGGGCGCTATTTTGAAGGGGGGAGGGGGGCAGAGTTTCCAGAGCGGTGGATAGGGAATCGAGCTCTGGTAGAATGGCCTGCGAGGTCCCCTGACCTTTCGCCATTAGATTTTTATTTATCAAATTAATACTTTTGAAGATTTACGATTGCGAATTTTAAATACTTTTGTTTCATTAAACAGAAAGGGTTATATATCTTCGAACATCTGCGAAGAAATTATTGTTTAAAAAAATCCATGTTCTATTTTTTTTATGTAGTTGCGAACTTTGTGAAAAACTTATGCTCGGTTGTATAAACAAGGTTTAACGAAATAATAAATAAATAAATAAATAAAGATGCCTTTATACGTAATAAAAATTCAGCTACGCTGCTCATACAACCACCCGACGAAGTGATAATCGGAAAGTACAATAATAACAATAAAGAATATTTATATAAGAATAATTAATAAATTAATAAATTTACATTTCACAATTGTACCTAAATATGTTTAACAAGCAGTCAAAGATCTCTTTTGTCGTTAATGAAGAGTTTAAGCAATTTTGTAAAGGAATTAAAGGGGGCTCCCTTAATATCGATTGGTAAGGAATTATACAATTTCGTCGCATTGTACGAAAACGAACGTTGGAAGAAGGCAGTGCGGTGCTTGGGGATGCTAAGATGATTATGGCGAGTCTGACGCCTATGGATATGAGCGCCCGTTGTCAAATAAACGGGTTCGCGCATATGAAGTACTTTATACACGCTTCTACATAATTGAATTTCGTATCTTTCCTGTATATTAAACCATTTTGAAGACATTCCGACACATGATCAAATTTACGTAATTAAATGAAAATCTTAAACATGAATTTTGCAACTTTTGCAGACTGTGTTTATCTCTTAAGAGTCAAAAACATGGCCAAAACACTATATTACAGTAAGACAAATGTGAAAGCACTAATGAATCGGCCAATTTTAATTTAATATTTGCATCAAGAATGTCTTTGTGCACATATAATAACTTTAATTTAAAAATTGATTTTTGAGAGTCTTACTTTTCAAGATTTACAGCAAACTTGCCTGCCGACTCGTATTCGATTCAGATACAGTTGCAAAAAATAAGTCGTCGCACAGCATTCTCAGTACGTAAAGGGTGCAGAATCCTTACTTCATAGAGTTTCAAATCATATTTATTTAATAATTTTCTAGACAAGATTTTATTACTACGAGATCTTTTTTTTTGTATGGCTTTGCTCGAACTTCTAGTGCCTCTACAAAAGCCATAACGTGCATTTCGCCTCTTTCGCGATTTTTTTTATTATATATAATTTAGGTCTTGAATTTTTAAACTTGAAAATGTTACTGAATTGGGCTGCCTCCTCTCTGGATATCTATGAAAGTAAGAACTCTATAAGTCAGATATTTAAATTACAAGATCGTAAACTAACTATTTTCACTCCACTCTATAAAGCAAACAAACTAACATGTCGTAATTTTCAAAATTTTCATATACCTACTACTACATTTTCGTCATTCTTTTAAACTTTATTGAAATGTTATTTTTGCCTATACATTTTGCCAAATAGACATTTTTTGAAAAGCTTAAAAATAGCCCAATCAAATAAGAGAAAAATATACAGGGTGCCCCCATTTAGATAATCATATGTTTGCTTCAAATCTCGAAATGTAAGACTCCCAGAAAAAAAGGAAGCACGCCACTAAATTCTACTTAAGAAATTCTCTTAGAAACAGTTTTCAATTTCTTGATAAGTTAATGGATAACCGAAATACAGGGGGTGATCACAAAGCAAGCATTTTCGAAAACACCCTGTAGCCTAAAAACTAAAAAAGCTATGGCCAGTTCTGTTTGCGGCATCTTTTGTTTCACGAAAAGTAGGGCAGTAATGTAAAAACCGCAAGTTTTTATCTTTACTAGTTACAGTAGTTACCGAGATACCCTGCAATTACATCAATAAATGGACACCCTGTACTAGAACTATTTGCCTGGCACGACTTTCTTAATTGGTAAAAGGTTGATTGTGATAGACCATTAATCTTAAACGATCGAGAGCTTTTCAAAACCGAAATAAAAAACCCAGGTCAGTATTTAAAAAAATAAAGTTGATGATGGTAGCCCGGAGATGAAACGTCGGATTTAAATTTTGAGGACGCCAGCTTGTAGGGCAGGAGAAGTTGTCAATTTATTTTAAGCGACCTCTTCAAATAAACTCAGGAGAAAAAAAAAGATATTTTGCAACATTTCCTGACTAGGTTTTAGTCCGAAGTTTAAAATATTTTTATCAGACATAAATAAATAGGATGCGCCCCGACCGGCACTAGTAATTTATCATAATTTTTATTTTATTTTGTGTATTTTTCCAACAAACTTAAATTACAATTTCCCATTAAAGTAAACTAGAAATTTATTTTTCATAACTAAACTCGGAAAGCGTAGTCTTGGAACTTTTAAAATATTGATACTGACTTTGTGTAAACTTTTTAAGTTTGTCTCGTAGATTTAAAGTTTTAGAGAATTTATCCAACTTTTTATTACATTTTGTTTGGATCTGTTGCCTGCTCGTTTAAAGCAGCGCAATGTTTAAAGTTTTATATACAGCTGAATAGTGCAGATAGACAGATTAGATTGTACAAGTCTGGGAACAAATTAAATGAGCATTTTTAATGTATTATTATTTGCTATGCTTGTTAAAGCTAAATACAGTGTTTTTTTACAGGCAAGCAGTAGATGCAGTTCAGGCAAAGGATATATCGTAAGTATACAATAATAATTGATTATTTGGTAACATTTTGGTTAATTAAGCCAAAAACGCGATTAAATTGTAAAATAGTTTGAATTATAATTTGTCTAAATCATTTTTAATTTGTCCCAAATCAACCTCTAATCGACAAAGATTGATGTCGCGAATATGAAATTACATTCACTTTGCACGTTGATTAGAGACGGCAAAGTTAGATATTCGTAATAAGGGAATTTCTTCGAATTCATAACCAAAAATTAGGAAACTTGGACCAGTCGTAAGCCTGGATAAAGTGTATGGGAAGATAACGATTACGCAATAAAACATTTAAAATCAATTATCTTCTAAACGGTCGTTCGAAGCGAAAACTACCAGGTAAAGCCTGTCCAGAGATATAAGAAAGTTACACTTTGCCCTTGAATGGGATTATCTAAGGGTGGCCATAAACAAACAATGAATGAATTAATAAATGCAGGTAAATTATGGTCCGTACTTAAAAATGTCTTAAAGTAAACTGCAAATCCGGAAGACGTAATTTCATTATTAAAGTAATAGTTTGGTGATTTTAAACCGTTAATCCCATAAAACAAATTATGTTCTTAAGACTGTATATATAGCCACTCTAGTTAGTTTTAAGCTTAGTAATTATTCTTACTTCGTGGGTAATACAGCGTTTGTTTAATTGTGTGTGAGTCATGGAAAATATGTGCGAGCCCAATGTATCTTACGGGATAACCCCGTCGAAAAGCAGAAAACACTTTTCAAATGTTGTTCATTCATTCATTCATAATCGACCCAGTGTTCGTGCTATTCGTCGGGGTATCATATGTGTCGAACCAGGTTTCATCCAAGTAAATAATCGGCCTTTGCTGATGATCTCTGTAAATCCTAATGTTTTGTAGATATTCGGATCGCCATTCCCGAACTCTACTGGATTCCATTAAAACTTGTCTTTTGTTTGATTGAATTTTTTTAAAGCTAAGACCAATGTGTTGGATACCCTTCCATAACGTTGTTCTGCCACATTTAACGCCGGTTTCATCTTTTTCAAGCCTCTTAATTAAATCATCTAATGTAGGCACGCTTTGTTCCTCGTATAACTTGTAAATTTTACTCCGTATTATATCTTGATCACTTCCATCTACCTTCGAGAAAATGCCAGTATCGGTTCTTTTTTTCCTCGCTAAAATGGGATTATTCACAATTTTCCATGCAGTTGATGTTGGAATTTTTGTTAATGTGGCCGTTTCTTTTAACGCTGCTTGCTTGCTGACCGCACGTTCAATGAGAGTGGAATAAACATTGTTTATATAACTTCTTTAGTTTCCACAGAAAAGTATTTTCTGCTTTTCGAAGGGGATACATTGGGCTCGCACATATTTTCCATGACACACACGGTTAAACAAACGCTGTATTACACACGCAGTAAGAATGAGTACTAAGCTTAAACCTAACTAGAGTGGCTATACTCGTATATACAGTCTTTAGAACATAATTTGCGATAATTTGTTTTATGGGATTAACCCCCTCATTTTGAATCAGGTAAGAATCGGTTTAAAATCACCAAACTATTACTTTAATAATGGAATTACGTCTTCCGGATTTGCAGTTTACTTTAAGACATTTTTAAGTCCGAACCATAATTTACCTGCATTTATTCATTCATTCATTGTTTGTTTATGGCCACCCTTGGATAATCCCATTCAAAGGCAAAGTGTTACTTTCTTATATCTCTGTATAGGCTTTAACTTACGACTTTTTTGGAGGTCGTTTTAAACACTTGGGTTAATTAAACTAGTACAATTATTAGTTTTTCTTGAAAACTGTAACATATGTTGAAACTAAAAAAAAATAAAACGCCTAAGTAACATTTCACATTATCATAATTATTACTGCTGATTTCATTGAGGTGTGTATCAAAGCTGTTTTTAATTTTTAAGAATTTTACGAAGAGTTTTCTAATTAACTTTTAGTTGGCATATTAGAAAATAATAAAATTTGGCGTACGAGTCCATCATACAAGGACCTTCAAAAAAGCTTAATACAATTTTGATGTAAAATTAGTAGGGGAGCCAATCTTTGAGGGTAGCAAAATTTACATGGGATTTCCTATGGCAGTATGCCGGTGCACCACTCAAATGATTACGACACTCGCCTACGGCTCGGTCATAACCTTCATCCTCGTGAGTTACATGAACTTTGGATAAGGTATGCTCGTTTTAATAAGTTTAAATTCAAAATTCACGGTAAAACTCTACAGACCTCGTTAAAAATTTATGTTTTCCTCTTTCGTTTTATTCTTTTTGTTCTGGTCGAGATTTTTAAAAGGTTTCGTTTCCCGCAAATCTCTTGGAAGCATTTTACGGAAATAAGTAAATAAAAGTTTAATTCTCGAAAGGGTTCTTTTTTAAATTGAATAATTGTGGTTTAATAGGGACCTAATTTTTTGTTTGGTTAATTGACGTGACTCGAGCAAGGTTATATGACTTTTGGGCATCACACTTACCCTTGAGCTTCAGTTTCAACTTTTACTAACAATTCGGATCGCCATTTCCGAATTCTACTGGATTCCATTAAAACTTGTCTTTTGTTAATTTGTTTGTTGTTCTGCTACATTTAACGCCAGTTTTATCTTTTTCAAGTTTCTAAATTGAATTATCTAATGTAGGCACGCTTTGTTCCTCGTATAACTTGTAAATTTTACGCCGTATTATATTTTGATCACTTCCATCTACCTTCGAGAAAATACCAGTATTGATTCAAATTTCTTCGCTAAAATGGGATTATTCACAATTTTCCATACAGTTGATGTTGGAATTTTTGTTAATGTGACCGTTTCTTCTAACGCTGCTTGCTTGCTGACCGCATGCACGTTCAATGAGAGTTGAATAAACATTGTTTATAACTTTCTTAGTTTCCACAGAAAAGTGTTTTCTGCGTTTCGACGGGGTTATCTCCCGAGATACATTGGGCTCGCACATATTTTCCATGACTCCCACACGATTAAACAAACGCTGTATTACACACGAAGTAAGAATAATTACTAAGCTTCAAACTAACTAGAGTGGCTATAATATATACAGAACATAATTTGTTTTATGGGATTAACCCTCTCATTTTGAATCTGGTAAAAATCGGTTTAAAATCACCAAACTATTCTCGACACTATTACTTTACTAATGAAATTACGTCTTCCGGATTTGCAGTTTACTTTAAGACATTTTTAAGTACGGATTATAATTTACCTGCATTTATTCATTTATTTATTGTTTGTTTATGGCCACCCTTGGATAATCCCATTTAAAAGCAAAGTGTAACTTTTTTATATCTCTGGACAGGCTTTACGTCTTCTGACAGAACGTCAAGTTCTTCAGATAGAAACTGCGTATGGGAGTTTCCATTTAATCGAGGTGGTAAGGTGCATGGTCCAATAAGATAGTCGCCAATGATCCCTGCCCATATACAGGGTGTTATGGAAATGACTTATTATATTTTAAGGGGCCACTCCTGAGGTGGTCTAGAGTTACACTTGATAGTTTTTTTTTCTAAAATCGGAAGTATTTTGAATTTTGTAAAATACCTTAAAACCGGACTATGTGCGCCTTCCATGATAGTTCAATGCCCCTGAACACATGTGTTTTTGACAAGACAAACTGCTAGAATGGTAATTGTTTAGTTTAGTGCAATTAATGTTGAATTTTGTGCTAAAATTTCGTATATAGACTAATTGAGGGTAGCTGATCACAATTTTCCTTTTGCGTTTTTACGGCAAATGCACTGGTTTTGAGAAAAAAAAATGTTAAAGTTTTTCACTTACAGGTTAGGGTATTCTTTTGTAAGGATGTCTTCAATTTCCTAGATTTTATGGTTTTCCCTTCAAAATATGTGATAAAACTTTTACCAAACTATCTGTTCATAAAATAAGAACAACATTTTAGCAAAAAAACAATGGAAAAGGCACAAATTTAATTAAATTCGTTGTTAATACGCCGTCAAAGTAGAAGCGTCTGTTTTCAGATTCATTGCACTCACGTTGCCAGATTGTTCTTCTTTTTCTTGTAATTATTAATGGCTTCCATCCAGGAGAATGATATGCTAGCTCGAGCCAATAGGATTCATTCAATTAATAAAAATGAATTGGAAAGTATAGGCAATTTATAATACACTAACAATCTGACAACATGGGTGCAGTTTGCTTCTGCTTTTTTGGCCAGCTGTCAGTGAGCTGTCTCCCGTCTTTTTCCAGATAACGTAGAGTTTTCTGTTCGCTTACAAGTTATCCCGTTTTTCAGAGTTTCCTTGTGGCATATTTCGTTTATTTCAACTCAGAAGTGTATACTATGACTCCGACAAGTAATATTTTATTGGAAATATCAACATTTTAGGATTACATGCAAAATAACATACCGGTGAGTTAGAAAAACTTTAACATTTTTTTTCTCAAAACCAGTGCATTTGCCGCCTAAACGCAAAAGGAAAATTGTGATCAGCTACCCTTAATTAGCCTATATACGAAATTTTAGCGAAAAATTCAACATTTGCACTAAAGTAAACAATTACCCAAATCAGCTGTTTGGGTCATTGGCGCGTAGGTGTTTTGGACCTAAATTTTTGAAGGCATTTTTCTCGAATTTCTAGCTTCGAGCGCCATTTATAGCAATTTTTCCCCAATTCGTCTCGACCTATATATTTACGGGTTAAAAAATAATAAGTCATTTCCATAACACCCTGTATATACCGCAAGTTGTTGCTGAAAGCAACCTTCTCTAATTTTATGAGGATTATCATTCGCTCAAAAATGTTCGTTATGAAAATTCATAATGGCTTCTCTTGAAAAAGGGGCCTTATCAGTAAATAAAATGTTAGGTAAAAAATTCTTCGTGATGTTCTAACAGTACGTGGTCTACCTGCAGGTGTCATTCTACTGGGATAGCGCTCCATGTACAGACGTCTGGCTTCTCTTGCATGTCAAACTGTATGTAGTGGAGTTATTGGTAGTTAAGTAAAGATCCCTTGAAAAAATTAGTTCAGGTTAATTCGTCCAAGTGAATATTGAACCTGAACTATTTTATCCTTCTTTATAACTTCACCCAAAGGGTAAAATACAAATTCCTTGTTGGGAACCGCCATGCAATTTATAAACTTGTCACTTTACTCCACTATTCACAGAACAAAGATAAATTTCAACTCTTCCCGAGAAAACAATTAGATCAAACACCGAACCCAAGCAAAAATGATTTATCTGTCCGCCTTTTCTCGGCAATTTTCCCATGTTTTCCGGCGGTTTTTGCCGTCGGCAAAAAGCATGCCGAAACGCTTTCTCCTTGATTATTTTTCGCTTTTTGTTCCGGACGCAGAAAAGACTAAAAGTATACTTTAGTCGACGTCGTGAAAAAATGACTGAAAAACCTCAATGAAAAGAGAAAACTGTATGGAATTAATCAGTGGCGTTGAAGGCTTTAAAACTCTAAATATTTAAGGATATTTGATTTCGGGGTAATCGAAAGGACCAATATTTGCATGATTTTGGCACGATATCCTGACAACAGAAAAAACAATATTGGAAATATGCCTAGAAAACTTTCAGACGCTTCTCTAATTCTGACTTTACTTTTATTTCCCCTAAGAACTACTTCCGGTGGCAAGATCGATAATTTGTGATAGGAATTGATAAGATTTTAACACAAGATTAAATTAAAATTTAGCTTGCACTGTCATAATTTAAATTAAGGCTACTTCAATCTTGTAGCAAGCTCTTATCATTGATTTAATATGCACAGGGTAAAGTAACAGAAATATTTTGTAGTAATGTTGTATACAGTGTGTTCGCTTAAGTTCTAGTTCTGTACATATGGGAAACTTTTTTAATATTAATTTTACGAAAAAAAGTTACTTTTTATAAAAAGTTCTG
Source organism: Polydrusus tereticollis (assembly GCA_963920685.1). Taxonomy (NCBI): domain Eukaryota; kingdom Metazoa; phylum Arthropoda; class Insecta; order Coleoptera; family Curculionidae; genus Polydrusus; species Polydrusus tereticollis. The sequence continues at coordinate 13,841,359 of OY987333.1, forward strand.
CTTACTGAAAAAATAATATTAGACTATTCCAACTTGAGATAGTATGTACAGGATGATCAAAAAGTAAAATAATCAAAATTGACCTACGAGAAAAGTACCCTTAATTTTAATTTTATAGCAAAATGGAATAAAAAAATGTTGATTGGCATTAAAAATTATATCTGTTTCTACTCTTAGTAGACTATTATTGAAAATAAATTTGACATTTCAAAAAATATCATTGTTTCAAATGATTTGTAATTAATAATTGTATTTATTATGCAATTCAAGCTAATAAACATAAACGTAACCTTTGCTTCTTTATCCCTGTTTTGTAGTAATTTTATGACGCATTTAAATAATTGATAGAAACATGATAATTTATTTTGGAAAAATACAATTATAATAATAAACATTAAAATATGAATTTAAATAAAAATATTCATTAACTTTCCTTCACTGTACATTTGCCTCGACATATCCTCCCTCCATTTCATTACATTTAGCCGTTCTTGCAGAAAATTCTCTTAAAACATTTCTAATCATGGCAGGAGTTATATTTGTAATTGTCTCTCTAATTACCCTCTTTAAATGGTCAACATTTTAAAATGGTCTTTGTAGGTATACATTTTGTTTTAAGTAGCCCCACAAGAAATAATCGAGGGGCTCAAGTCCGGAGACCTAGCGGGCCAAAAAAGGTCAGAATATCTATCGATAACTTTTCCATTAAAAAGGGTATTTAAGTATTGTCTTACATTCCTCGTACTGTGGCATGGTGCACCATCTTGTTGGTACCATATCCGTAGTCTATCGGGTATGTGAAGTCCATGAATAAAATTAAACAAATAATTATTTAAAAAATGCAAGTAACGTTCACCATTTAAATTTTGTCGAAAAATAAAAGGTCCTATTATTCTGTTTTTGTAAATTCCGCACCACACATTTGTTTTAAATGAGTACTGATCACGTGTCTGTATTCAGTGAAATTTGTATTAACGTCACTTCACCAACGACAATTTTGTGAACTTACAGTCCCGTTCGAGGTAAAGGTTGCTTCGTCGGTAAGAATTATATCTCTTGTCATGAAAAGGTTATCTTCTAACTCTCCTTGTATTAAAAACAAAATTCTAAGCGTCGCTCAAAATCACCTGGCTTCAAGGCATGTATAAATTTTGGTTTGTAAGGCCGAAATTTGTTTTCATTTAATATTTTTGAAATCCTAGTTTTCCCTACATTACTCGGCAATGTTGTTGACCTTTCTCGCAATGATTTTTTAGGATATTCTACTACAGACAACATTACTTGGTTCACAGTTTCATTATTTGCAACCCTTGGTCTACGTTTCCTATTGTAGTTATTTTCCACACTTCCAAAGGTCTTGAGTTTAGTCACTATGTTCCCTACTGTTGTTAAAGAAATAATTTTATCAGGATATCTGTAGTTAAAAATTTCGGCATCGTTTTCCCGATACGTTTTGTAATTTTCACCAACAATTAAAATTATTTCAATTTTATCTTGCATACTCAATTTCAACGGCATATTTATCTAATTAAATATTCAAACTGATGTTTCAGACAAATAACATAGCTGACAGTTAAAATTCAAATTCAGGTGAGAAATGGTGGCAAGATAATGGACATGCCATTAAGAATTAAGATAATTTTTAATGCCAATCAACATATTCTTATTCCATTTTGCTCTAAAATTAAAATTAAGAGTACTTTTCTCGTAGGTCAATTTTGATTTTTTTACTTTTTGAACATCCTGTACATACTATCTCAAGTTTGAATAGTCTAATATTATTTTTTCAGTAACCAGAACTTTTTATAAACAGTCACTTTTTTTTTCGTAAAGTTAATATTAAAAAAGTTTCCCATATGTACAGAACTTAAGCGGACCCACTGTATGTTAAAGGCATATGAACTATATTAACTTGTCGAATATCTTGTCTGCAGGTTTGTTTTCTTAGAAACAATTTAAATTCGTTTTTATTGATATTAAGGCCCGGTATTTTCAGATAGCCACATATGTTCTTCAGAATGAATTTTATTCGAAGTATAAGTAAAAACAATATTGTTTCGCGTTGGAAAAGTGTTATTTCCTATACTCTATAAGTCCAAAATTTCTGTCAGTGACTCATCACTAGCATGTAGAAAGCTCCGGGTTGTGCGACGTCAGGGGAATTAATTTCAGCGGCGTGTGCATTTAAAAAAATAATAAATAATTTCATTTTTTTTAATTAGTATTAGTCGGCAATTTCGATTTCGTTTAATAACAAGATTCATTTCTTTTAAAATTCGTTTAAAATCCATTAATTATATTTTAGATAAAGCTGTGTCCTTTTTAATTTCGGCCATCATTTTTTTTGATCGTGCATGGATATTTCGTTTAGGGGGAAAAAAAAACATGGATTTTGCGACGAATTGCGTATTTTGTGGCATCATCCAGGATTTTTTTCCCTCCTCTTGTCTGGGCTCCTTGACTATTTTCTTGGGGAAAGGCTTTTCACAGTGCGCGAGAAAAGTTTCGTTAAAGTGCCACATGTTTCTATAGCATCCAATGTGGTTAGTTCAGGATTTCGTTCCTGAATTCCATGGTATACGTTTTTTAACTATTATTCGTGCTTTTAATGTTAATTGCGTAGTTGACTCTTGACACCTTTTAGACGTGACGTCGATAGAAAAGGTGCATCCTTTTTTATTTCGATAAAACCCTCTCCAGCTAAAAATTAGATGGTAAAAACCTCTCCAGCTCAAAATCGAGTAGCTTTTCTTTTTCATTGCTCGGCAACCTGACATATTGTTACAAATTAATTTGATGCTGTCAAACAGTTTTTTAGTGAAGCATTATTTTTTTTTTAAGTATCTTATTCATGCCAAATCACTCGATCTTTTTTATAAGATCGGATAATTTTTTATTTTTTTAACTCAAACTAGATCACTTTTTAGCAATTTAAACTGGAACAAACGGTAATAGATAAAAACGCTCCAGCTTCGCTGTCGCGTTTTTATCATTTCGTTTGTTCTCGTTAAATTTCTAAGCAATCTAGTTTTCGTAAAAAATTAATGATGATACGGACCTGGAAGGATTTAACCCTTTAAGGCGCAAAACTATTTTTCTTCAAAAAATCTAAAAAAAAATACAGATGTGTATTCAGGAACATACTAGAATGGTTTTTCTATAACAATTTTTTTTTATCAGTTTGATAGTTTTGACAGTATGAGGTGGTCGATATTTCGACCGCTGCGCCTTTAGCCCCACTTCTGCGATATATAATTCTTAGGCTCTTAATCGACCACTTATGAAAAAAAAATATATATTAGGGAAACAAACGTTTATATTTACTGATAAGTTTTACAAAAATAGAACAGTATATTTAAATATATTTATGCGTCGTGAAACGGTGCAAAGCATTCAAGACAAAGTACCACTTCGCATTTTCTGCACGTTATTTGAGATCTTTTTGCATTTTCTTTAGTACTGCAGTAACTACAGCGACGGGAAGTTCCTTTTATTGGAAGATGATCACCAACGTTTGATTTTCTATTCCTGGATTCTACAGAGACTGCCCTGCCACCGACTTTTTGTAGTTTTCTGTCCAAAGGAAGTACTGGTCCTCTTCGTTTCCTTGTGTGGTAGTTTGAAATAAGCTGATCTGCTAACAAACTACGAAATTTTAGATGAGAAAGCGGTTTTACATTTCTTGTTAAACATGTTTGCTGATACAAAATATAGGCATTTACGATGGCGCTGTCAACTAATAGAAAATTTTTAACCACCACCTTCTGCTCTTCCAAGCAATTGAGTAGTAGGACAGTAGTTGATCAAATTTATCAACTCCGCCCATATTTTGATTATACTGTGCTATTGCTTTTGGACAAATTACTTCTTCTCGATTGCCTACTTTATTGGTTCTCTTTACAGTTGTAATCTCAGCAGGATTATGCATGGAGGACACAACATTAACACATTTTGATCCCCTGTCTCTCCACTTTACAACAGATACGTCTTTACTCTGAGCGAAATCGTAATCTCCCAATTTCATTTCCTTGTCAGATTTTAAAAGTGCTTTTGGATAATTTTTTCTGTTTACCCTGAAAGTTCCACAAGCAAATGTTTGTCTATTTAGGAGCATATTTATCAGAGGCAATGTAGAAAAAAAATTATCAAAAAAGAGACAGTAACCCTTATCCATGTATGGCCTACACAGTTGTAATATAACTCTTTCACCCAGCGTGTTTTCTGAGGCTTCTTCTTTGCCTTGGTATACTTGAAAAGAAACTCCTTTGTACCTAAATATTTAAAAATAGGTATTTAAAACTAACTTGTATGAACATGAGTGTATTTTTATTACCTTTATCGGTTGACCTCGCTGTCGATCTGTTATGGCGGTAAGATGGCCTTGAAACGTAATCTTTACCATCACTATCTCCTCCTACATCTACATTTTCCGCCTGATCGTCAGTTACACCATCCAGCCAATTAAAAACTTCTTCTGGATTCATAGTTTCCAAATTGTGGAGGTTAATATTTTTCAACTTTAAATCTATTTTTGTTTTGATGGGATCCATTTTTATATGGAAATATACCTAGAAAAAAACGTAAAAAAATTTGACAAAAATAATTTTTATTATTTTTAGATTGAACAGTGGGGTCTATAATATATAAAATTAATATTTCAAAATAATAATTATTGCTGAACTTTTAAAAAAATCATAGGTGCGACAGTAAGTCGTAGGCCATATCCCCTATATTTTCTTTGCGTCGCGTTACATATTGAAATATTTGTAATAAAGTTGGGAAATGGTCCCTACTAAATACTTTTTTAGTTCCAAACGCAAAAAAAGGTAACTAAAATAAATTTTATATCAAAGAAATTGAACAGCTGTTTTTGTCATATTTGAGGTTATTTTATTATACATGCAATAGAAACGTTGAAATATTGAATTATACGGGCTAATTTCTACGGATTTTATATTTTACTTATAAAACGAAGTATCTAAAATATTTTACTTACCTTGAAACCAGGTTTGTTTCAACAGAACACGATATTATTGGAAAAATGCTTCACCATAAGTAAAAAGCAAATACTTTTTTCCCTACTGGCGCAGTGGTTGATATATCGACCACTTACTTAGCCGCTCGCGCGCAAGACTCTTATCTGGTCGAAATATGCACTGTGCGTTGTAAAGAGAACGTTGAGAATACGATGTGGTGGATGTTGACGCTCTAAGTGATTTGAGTGTTGTGTTAGAATAAGTGGTCGTTAAATAGACCAGTGCGCCTTAAAGGGTTAAGTGGCAAACCCTTTATAAAGATCACAGTATTTTTAATTACAGGTATACAGAAAACCACAATAGTTGTAACTGGTAAATTTCCACTGTATTACATAAAAATAAAATTTTGAAATGTTTTGCTACACATTAACTTCGTCAGAAGATAATTTTTGAACCATATGAAAATACGTTTTACAATGACAGATTGCTTATAATAGGTAAATTGAGCTCGAAAACCGGGTGGTAATCAAACTGGGTTTTTACTCACTTTTTACGGTACTTAATCATTATAATCCTAAATGACATTATGTAATAATAATCAATTGTGGATATCCTCAAAGTATCGACTGATTCAATCAAGACACTATTTTTAACTGTGTAGTATATACTATCAGGTGCATGGGTTAGTTGAACATAGGAAATCCCATGTAAATTTTGAGGTGGCTAAATATTGGCTCCCCTGTATGTTTTAGAGCATATTTTTATCATAATTTTTTGAAGGGGCCGATATAATAAACCCATGTGCCAAATTTTAATAAGCCAATCCTAACTTATTCAATTGAATCTGATGGCAAAATTACGAAATTTTGATAGTTTAGGTTATACCGCAAGCACCAGCAAATATTTTCCGTCAAAAATTGACGTAAAGCTGTACATAATGAATAAAGATTATTTCACATTAAAAACGCATTTTCGTTTCACCAATCCGGCAATCTCACATCCAAAATCTAATACAGCATGATGTTTTTTTTACTAAGCCTTTAATTAAACATAACATAGCTAGAGATTTTCACAAAAACATTAACTAATTTTTTACAACCAATTTAACTAAATAGATGTTGTGTTAAAAGTGACACCATTTGGAGTTATTTACCTACATTGTTATGGCAGTATATTTAACAGCGGCCATAATAGTTTTTACTGTTTAAGAAGAAGTTCATAGACGGCTTTAATTTTTCTCTTTGAAGTTCAAGGCGCGCCTCTGTGTTCAACCAAAGAAAAATATAGCCTTAATGTTACCGGAATATATTTTCCATGTTCCACTTTGCTTTTGCATTCTATCGGATTGTGCCGGGCTTTTTGCTGATGCTTCTCGGGGGGTAAATTGACGATGTATCTTTATTTATAGGACTTTTCTTTGCTTGCTTTCTTATTTTCGGGGGGCGAAAAAAGTAATGGCGCGATGCGCCGAAAGAAAATTCGGTTTTTTATTGGATTTGGTCTAAAGCGAGGGTGAATATTGTTTAGGTAAGATACATGTTTGTTTTGGAAATAACTGGGAAAATTGTATGTCAAGGTGTAAGTATATACCTATATGTTATAAATGTTATGATCATGTTTCTATCGGTTGTAAGAGAAAATTTTTGGTCAACGCTGTCTTTTAAATTATTATTTACAGTTGTATACAGGGTGTCCGGAAATGATAAGCAAAAAACTTGGGGGATAAAGGCTTCCACACACCGACGCGGCCACGGCCACGGTAGCGGTGGCGGCCGCGGTGGCGATCACATTAGCGGTCGGGCGTATTCACACCAAAGCGGTGAGTGGAGCTGTAAGGTAGTTGCCGTTTACAGATTTTATGTATACGAAAATATATTTTTTAAACGTCCAGGTTTCATTTTTATTTCTATTATTTGTTATTATGATAGACGATGTTGAAGAAGAGACTTTGTTAGTATTAGCTTGTCCCACACTTTGTTTTTAGCCCTTATATTTTTATAATTTGGATGGGATATAATTTAACATTTTCTATTAATAATTCTATGATATTATTTGCCATTACTACTGTCACTTCTCGCAGTCAAAGTTGACACGTTGTATTTGACCGTCACCGCATATCAGAACGCTGCCCTAGGCCGCTTGATCTAGACCTGCCCGCGCTGGTGTGATTGCATTAATTTATTTCTATGTGTTTAGATTGGCCGCCACCGCTATCGTGGCCGTGGCCGCGTCGGTGTGTGGAAGCCTTCATTCGACTCGAAAAAATAATAGTAGGTACCAGGTGTTCCACCTAAGGAGGTAATCGGCTATATCTCAGAAAGTAATAACACTAGGACTTTGGGAAAAAATATATATCGGTAAAAGCGGCCAAGAGAAATTGCTGGAAATTATTTTCAAGTCCGAAAAATGACCGCTAGGGGGCGTAAGAGAACTTTCAAAATTGAAATGCCGATTTTCTCTTGATGTTTCTTAATAAAAATATGTTAAAAATATAAGCATTGTATTCTTCATAAAATTATGCAACATTATGTTAGGAATCGTTTTTTCCTATTTTCAATAATAATGTGGTGGGAGAAGGTCAAACTTTTTTTTCTTTCAAACGCTGATATCTCTGCTTTGGATAAACCGATTTTATTCAACTTGGTCTTGAAAAAAAGCCCTTCTTTTCCTCCACACGTAAATCTATTAACTATACCATATTGATTCTGATGGTGGCCACTAGATGGCGTTTTTCCGTAATTCCTCAATGAATAAGGATTTTCTCAAAAAAATCAAATGTTATGATATGACTTTTTCATCATATTTTATCTTAGGCTTATAAAGGCTATTAAATAGTGGAATAAAAAGTATTTAAAATAAAAAAGTTGATGATGGTCGCTCGAATCCGAAACGTCGGATTAAAAAACTAACCCCATCAGCTTGTAGAGGAGGAAAAGTTACTATAAGGAACTGAAAACCGCAACGTGATATCTTTTGTTTAGCAAGAGCAACTCCTTTATCCCTGCCATTACCAAAAGGTGCAGCTCTATTTCCAGAAGATCCTGTTTCTCGTGCGAATTTGTGTAATAACATTAGAAATCTCCATAACGAAAATTGAAATTTTATGCAATCTATTCTTTTTACGGATGAAGCTGGATTTGGACATGACGGCCCCATCAATCTTCATAATGAACATTATTAGTCTAATGAGAATCCTCACTTGGTGATAGAACGCGGTTTTCAAAACAAGTTTTCGTTTAATGTGTGGGCCGGTATTGTAGGAGACCACTTAATTGGGCCACATTTTTTTCCACAAAGGCTTAATGGTGAGATTTACCTGGATTTTTTAAGAAATCGGCTGCACGGTTTTTTGGGAATATGTACCCCTACAAGTAAGACAAACAATGTGGCTGCTTCAATTGGTAAGAGAATTTCTGAATGAATATTTTCCTGAGAGATGGATAGGACGCGGTGGATTTATACCGTAGGCTCCCAGATCGCCTGATTTAAATCCAATGGATTTCTTTCTTTGGGGCTATCTCAAATCTCTTGTATACAGGGCTCCAGTGAATACCGTTGAAGAACTGCGGCAAAGAATAATAAATAACTGTTAGGTAATTAGACAAACAGAAGGAATATTCGCTAGAATTCGTTGGAACTTTCTGAGAAGAATTAACTTATGTAATGAGGTAGAGGGGCATCACTTCGAAAATTTGTTATAAAGATAATAATATGTTAGTAATTTTAGTGTGACATTTTATAACAAAATATATGTTGTAAACTTAGGATTATTGCAATTAAATATTAATGTGACAGATTATTTTAGTTAATTAATTCTACTACTTCATGACTAGAAAGAACAACAATGACATACACTAGTTTCATGCAAAGTTTGTTTCCAAGGCATGCTTTGATAATAATAAAAATAAGAAGTGGATTGGTAATCATTCCTAGCATGAAAATGTTTAAAGGCAATTTTCTCAAAAACATTTCGTTTTATTGTGATAAAGGAAGAGGATATTTTTTGAAGATTTTTCAATGGCTTTCAATGGTGAGCAATTAAAATTTATAAAAAACTTTAAACAAAAAAGTTAAGGGACATTATCTTAATGGTAGGGGCTAATAAGACCCTTTGGCATTAAAAGATTTATGTCAAAGTTGGAGCAATAATACATAAGGATAGTAGTAATAAGTGTGCCATATTAAATGAGGATCATCTAGCTAGCACTCGAGCTAGCAAAAAAGTTATAAAGGAAAAATGATTTTAAAAAACAAATTGTGACACCCTGTAATTCCATTATTTTTGAGTTTTCGAAAAAATGTTATATGAACTTGTACTATTATTTTTTCGAGCCGAATTACCCCCCAAGTTTTTTGCTCATCATTTATGGACACCCTGTAGGCAGGTTTACACATCCACCCATTTATACTTTGATTTCTTCTCCTCGGGTCTATATTCAATTCACCCCCTCTTGGATGTAGGTATAGACCCCTTCCAAATCTTTTCACGCCTTCGATTTGCAGTAGTTTGGATCCAAATTCTCCCTGCGATATTTTGGAATTCATCCTGCCGTGGTTTCCATCAGGGCCTCTGGGTCTCTCTTGGAAACCAAGGTAAGATTTGCTTAACTCGCCTGCCAGGATGGACCAACCGTCTGTCACTCTTCTTTGAATCTCCTTGTTCCGAATTTTGTGCTTATCTGTGTCAATGTAAATACTGGATGGAAGATAGCGTTTCGCCTGGAAGGGTTACGAGTGCGAGTTATGAGGTAGTTTGTATGTCGCAAGTCTGGGGCATAACATATTCCAAGTATGGCATTTTGTGGTTTCCAGCTGGTTGGACAATTTGCTGAGTATAAGATTCATATAATTTTCGAGAAGGTTTACTGAGAACTCTTGGTACCTAAAAATAAATAACAGCTTGCCAAAAGCCGCCCAGGCAATGCGTTTTCTTCTTGAAATCTTCGAGGTCTGGTTTTCATTACCAAGACGAACCTCAAGGCCAAGAATTCAGAAGCGTTTTCGATTAACTGATATTAGCAGGATTTTGTTTAAGCTCTTCTGTTTTGCTGCTGATGACAACAATATCATCACTACTTCATCCATAATGGTCACTTTGTCATTCTAGGCTTTTAAAACATATTCCAGAATGAAAAGTTTTGGAGATATTGTGTCTCACTCTCACTTCTTCTGGTCGGAATATCAGTCTTTATATTTACATCTACTTCTACTTGGATCGAAGCATTCTCGTTCACATGTTGTTAAGGCCTGAATATCTATAGAGTCGATTCTTGCTCTATCCAGGGATTTTAGAATTGTCCATCAGGAAGAAGAAAAGAGTTAGCCAATATTACTGTAGATTATACCGGGTGTTTCACAAGTACGGTACGTAACGTAAGGGGGTGATTTCTTATGATATTCTAAGAGAAAAAGTTTATATAAACATGTCTCCGGAGTTGCCTAGTTTTTGATATACAGGGTGTTAAAGTTTAAAAAAAAAATCGGTTGCAATCGTGCGTTTTATCAGAAGGTGCGAAAACGAAGCAAGATACCAAAATAATTCACGGAACAAAAAGTTGTATTATTAGTTGGTAAATGCGAAAAAAACATCAAGTTTTAGAAAAAGTCGGTGGCGTACATTTTTTTTTGTCAATAATATTCTTAAGTGCTCCCCGGGACGCCACTGGAATTTAATCTAGTTAGATCTAGTTAAGCCCCTTATCATTATGAATAACGGTACCAAATTTCAATAAAATCGGGATAAGGATATTTAAAAAAATGATAAAAAAAACTATTTTTTTTTAAACTTTAACACGCTGTACCTATATCAAAAACGGGGCAACTCCAGACATGCTCATATGAACTTTTTCTCTTAGAATATCATATAAGGAGTACTTCTGAAACACCCTGTATGTAGATCAGATAACAATGACGCAACTATGTAGGTAATGCTTTTCAAGAAATGCCATAAGTTTTTTTCAAAAAAGAAAGGGTATTTTCATTATTTTTCCAGACCAATAATTTTTCATCCCCTAGACCGAAACGGGCAAAACTGCCAAAAACTCGATTACAAAACATCCTAAACAAAGAAACGACGGGGCAAAAAAATCGTAACCGGCTTTTCGTAATGTATTTACGAATATAAGATAAAGAGGATAAAATGTGAAACTCATTATGGACGAGGGCGCCCTCAACAACAACCCTGTCAAGAGAGAGAAAGAACAGGGCACAAAAAATCTCGCCTCTCTGAATAATGGCTAATACAGTTTAATGCAAAGTCGGTAGAAAAGTCAAAAATTAAGTGTTGTCTTAAAAAGATTAGGTTTTTGTAAATTTGCAATATAAGTTTTATTTATTTTTTGTGCTTTTGATCAAATGTTTTCTTGATTGTTGATTCAATTGTAGAGAAAATAAATTGTTTTTATAATATGTATGACATTAGACAAATTATACTTAAATCCAAGCTACATACGCAATAAACAAATCCAGAACATTGTAAGGAGACTTTTTTTTAAGTGTATCACCCGATTGGCGATCTTACTACAGCAAAGCAAATTACACATCTCTCAGTGATTTTCCGCAAGGAAGCTAAATTTATTATCAAAAAATATATAGGTTGACAAGTTTGACAGATATGACGCCATATTGGATTTTCTTTTAATGGCAACCCTAACCTGAACTAACCTCTTTCACTGTACAGTTCTTTTAAGCTGAAACCTCCAATTTTTTTCACAGTAACATAATTTCCTGTTGCCTAGCAAATTATGCTGTAATCAAATATGACAGATCTCAAAAAGCCTAAAATAGCATTTTTAATTTCAATTGATTTCTTGGTTCTTGACCAAGAAATTGTAATTTTATTGGTCATGTTGTATTGATCGCACCCAATTTTTGCCATGCCAATGTCAAATTAATCCAGTGTTGCCAACCAAAATGTTTGAATATGGCATATTTTTTCTGCTGTGTTTTCTAGCAACCATTTTTTAATCAATATACGACTTAGTTTTATAACTTTAAAAAACCTCAAAATAAAAATAGCACAAATCACCGTAAGGACTTTTTCACGACCTTACCACCTTACAGAAATAAAAGAGAACTCTTATTTCAAGAGCAAAAATTTTCTTGTCAATGATTACTTAGTTTAAATGTCACGTTTCTCTTTGTTTGAATAAATTTTTTTCGGCCAATGCACTGTCAAAATTCCGTTTAAGTATATCATAATTTTGAAAAAAACTTGTATTAAGAAAAAGTATTTTAAAACAAATTATTGGAATATTTTCTGAGAAAGCTAGCAAGCTTTTAAAATAACTTATTTTTTGCAGTCAAATTAGGTATTTTCGTGGTCGATGTAAGTCTAAAATTATACCTGAAAGAAGGAACCTTTAGTGTTTTGGAATAATTTATTTTAATAATATAGAGTACTTAAAATTAATAATTCTGTTTTTACAACAAAATACTTTTCTATTCTTGAACAAAGTACGGAACGCCCATTCTTTCATTTAAGTATCGCCGTACTTCTCTGTTCGTAGTTCCTGAAATTTAGATAGAAGAGAATGAACACGCAGATGATGTCTTATGGTTACAGATCAATCGAAAACCTTGAGATACCGTAACGGAGAAGTGGAATCAAACTTTAACATTTTCTTCAAGTTACTTTTTCTATTACTTGGCCTAAAATTGTCGAACTTTGAAACATAACATAAATTTTCTTATTTTAAATGATATATTTTTTTAATCTAAAAACATCTTGAAGTTAACTAGAACAAGAGGAATACTTGATTTAAGCATAAAATACTTCATGGTAACTTTCTCTTTATGAGGTTCAAGGTTACCTATTTTAAGAACAATACAACCACTATATTATTTCAAAATATTCGTACTTATATGAATTAAAAAATAGGTTAATTTAATTATGTTAAATACTTGTTTTACGCAATTTGTATTTTAGAATAACTTTTTCGTGCTATTTGATCTAAAAACACGATTCTTAAACCAATATAGGTAAACTTAATATAAATGAATACGGCATTGGTATGAGTGAATATGTTAAATACATGCACTTCTTAATTGAAGCAAGGATGTCTTTGCGTCTATACAAATCAAATTTTTACTTAATTTAAGTATTTTTGCCTTCGTGCAAGTATTCCTTTTTTTCTGTATAGGTGGTTAGTTAAATCATGAGGTCAAATTTTCGACTGATTACTGTTAGGCATACCTACCTGCAAAAAACGTCAATTCTTACAGATGAATAGAGCCTGTGAAAGAAGTGTTTGTGATGTTAAATGTTATTAAGATTATTAATTTGTTTATTTTTCTTGCTTGCTTCCGTTGTCCTTATTTGGATTTAATAAAACCATTTATGTAAAAAACTATTGCCATTTTTAAAACCTACAAATGTTTGTCAATGCGTCGTGAACAGTAAATATTTGGTTATTTACCAATAGTGGATATTTTTGATATTCCATTTACTAGTGAGTAGTGACACACATACATATTTCATTTTACTTGCAATGTTAATTAGGACCTTGTCATATTAAAATACAAAGTTTTCCCCATTACTGCCGTCAGTATTGGTAACATAGCGCGTGCCTTGATATAAGGGAGCCTCTACTAATCCTAAATCAGGAAATTTTTTGACAAATTGTCAAAATGAGTAATTTGAACATCAAGAAATGTCCTAGTTCTATCGCAGTGGTACCCATAGCTTTATTATTAAAAATCATATTGTCTTTGAAATAACAGAGAGTTTTTGATGCTACAAGTAAATAATATTATTATCGTTTTTTTTTTCAGTGTGATAGTGAAGGCGAGGACGATAAGGTAAGTGGCTTGATTGAATATTACATGATAAATGTCTCGTTTAGTAGATTGATTGTCCTTTTAAACATTGGGTACTCATAAGTGGTTTTTAATAGGAACGTATTTACAAAAAACCCGGTTAAGTATCTGTATTTGTTACATTTCATCGTGCGTAGGTATGCACTTGTAAAGTTGGAAACGGATAATTTATATCGCATTTCCGAATATTATTTTTTAAGAAGAAAAATATATGAAAGAAAATATTTTTTGGGGAAAATATATTATAGCTTCGTTCGTAGATGCAAATTGCCAATTTTTATCTGCGCGTGCGGATTGTAAACTGGTTGAAAATTTTGTGCGCTGTAAAAGGATCCGAGCAAGCTAAACTATAAATTACTGACAGATGACAGAAAAGTAAAATATTAGATTTAAATACAATAAAAAATTGTGTCAAGTACAAAGAGAGTACAGATTTTGTAAAACCTAGCATATCCGCCACTTCTCTATGTGAATAACCAACATCATGAAGAGCAACGGCTTTAGCTGAATCTTCGGATGACAAAGGCATCGTGAAATAAAAAATAAATTCGGAATTCACTCACGAAACGTTTTAAATGCTTGAAATGTCTGATAAAACTGTGTGACAAATAAACCTAAACATTCCAAAAAAATCAACAGTGTTTTCAATAATTGTTGCAAAAAGTGTAATGTTTATTTCAAAAATTCATAACTCTTAAACCGATAACGATACCGAGAAACAGCAAAATGTTAAAAATGAATCAAACTCTGCAGAAAAGCATATCCAGTGTAGTTTACATTGCAAAATTACTCTACAGAGTCTTACAAACTTATGAAAAAAATATACTTTTTTATTTTCCTGTATATTTCAACATGTAAACTGTATTTTTGAAAACTGAATAAAATTAATTAAAACCGAAACAATTACATATCTACATTTCGAAAAAAAAAAATTGAAATCGGACTATGGAAGAAAAAGTTATCATACATTAATTTTGATCTAAATTTTGGTTGTCCCGAATTTTATGTCGGTGAGTGTAGTTAAAAATTCGTGAATATTCATAGTTTACTTAATTAAAAGTAGATAACAACACTAAATAAAGTTTAATAACTATATTTTTACACAAAACTCATCTGTGGACGACCCATACCTACTATACTACAGAAACTGAAAAAAGCAAAATTTATCGATAAATTAATAATAAAAATACAAGTTAATCCAGTTCGAAAACCCTGCATGCCGGCACGCTTATTTCACATCTTTGTGAATTCGGCCTTTGTGTGTTGTCACGTTTATTTTCTCCGCGATCAGAATCCTATTGTTTTTTCAATGCATTTAGCTGATTGCGGCTTGTATGACAACATCGCCTCTTAAGTTCTCTATATTTGTAGCGGAAAACATTTTTATATGCATAGAGAAATTTACTTGTACAATATATTTTATTCTGCCGCTTCATATATTTGGTGGTTGGTGTTAAATGTCACTGACAGAATTTGTGGATTTTGGGTATAATTACTAAACTCGTATGATAGAAGCTTAACCAAAAATCTGAGACCATATTCTTCACTCGAAAAACGAACGAAAAGCAATGAAAGTGACTCGTTCGTTCGCGAGTAATATTTAATAATTTGGCATTCTTCACTTCTTCTACCGGCAACTTAACGTACGAAAATCGGTGAGATTGGCAAGTCGGAATTTCGGTATGTGAGCGCTTGTCACCTGACTTTCTAACCTTATTTTGCTGTTTAAAAGCCACTAATTTGAAAATAGCAATTAAATTTTTCTTATTTATTTCATAAAGAATGGAGGATCTATTACATATTAACCTGATTCATGATTTAGTTGATGCAGAGGCGGAAAATGATAGCTTTCGTATGATAATCCATGGTGCTAAGAAAAGTTCACTGCGGAGGAATTATCGGATCCTGAGTTCACCGGAATGTTTAGATTAAACAAATTTGTATTAGGCAATTGGTGCAAATATTCACCATACTTGTCTCCTGAAAGAATCCTTTTTGGTCGAAGTATTCGTGAAAGCACCGGTTAAAAATTCCAAAAGCATTTGCTTTTGTTTGTCATTAACTTCTTCTTCTTCTTCGACTGCCTATCCACTATTGTTGGATGTTGGCGACCATATTTCCATACATTTCTCTGTCGGTTGCTGTGTGGACCAACTCTCCTATCGTCCTTAACCCCGTCCACTCTCTTATATTTCTTGACCATGACAGTTGCTTTCTGCCCATGCCTCGCTTTCCCTCTATTTTTCCCTCGACAATAAGTTGCAGCAGTTGATATTTTGAGTTTCGCATTATATGACCAAAGTACGATGTTTTCTTCTTTTTAACATTAAGCATTAACTCACGGTCTCTGCCGATTCTTCTTAGAATTTCGTCGTTGGTTACTCTGTCCGTCCATGGCACCCTCATCCACATCTCAAATGCTTCTATTTTGTTGATGGACGATGCCTTCAATGTCCAGGTCTCTGCACTGTACAGCAACACCGACCAATACATAGCACTTGGCATATCGTAATCTTAGTTTTAATTTAATGTCTCGACTAGTTAGTACGTTTTTAAATTTAAAGAAGTTATTTCGGGCCATTTTAATTCTGCATTTAATTTCTCTGTCATTATCCCAGTCTTCATGCAACCAGCTTCCCAGATATTTATATTGTGTTACACGTTCTAAGGTTTGGCCGTCTGCTATTAATCTTGCATCGCTGTATGGGAGTTTGCGTCTGCTTACTATCATGAACTTTGTTTTATTGTTATTTATTTTAAGACCATAGTCTGCACCAACACAATTCAGCTCATCGATCATTTGTTGCAGCTCTTCAATATTATCTGCAATTAAGATAGAGTCATCTGCATATCTAATGTTGTTCATATATACTCCATTTACCTTAATTCCAACATTTTATCTTCCATTATTTCCTTAAAGATGTCTTCTGAATAGAGATTAAATAGAAGAGGTGATAATATGCAACCTTGTCTGACGCCTCTACATATGGCAATATGTCATTAACTTAAGGCATTCAAAATATAAAATAGAATAATTTAAATAAGTTTTAGAGGTTAGAAGTTAGGACTTGCCGACTTGTGCCCCAGAATAAGAACATAACAGGGGGAAATACTCGAAATTTACAGTATTGCCACGTCTTTTCACTCACATCGAATGATCTAAAGGCGAAGGAGACTGAAGAATGCCAAGCGTACCGTTCGTACCGTTCGTTTTTCGTGAACGTTTGTCACACGAAAGTTTTTAAGATCGTATGAAGTGAAGAACAAGCTCTCTATGGCCTCTGCCAACACTGGATTTTCTTTCCGCGGTTTGCGTTACGATTTGTTATGTTCAAACGTCTTTAAACACTTGCACAATGCTGACGGTTTCGGACCGTTGTACAAATGGAGCTATTGTCACAACCCTCTATGTGCTTGAACCCCCATCAAGGTGTGTACAAATTATTTGTCAGTCACCCCCCAATGGGCTAACTTGAACTAGCCAAGAGAAATAATTGTTTGTATCTTAAAAATTTAAAACATTTAGGCCGCTATTCTGCTGCCATAAAAAATTGCTAACCAGTTCCAATTCCGTGTCGTTCATACGTTTTTATCTGAAAAGAGGCCGGACTTCGCCGCCGCTTTTAAATTATTAAACATTTACAGTTTATGCATGTGTTTCGCTCGGTTTCATGGATCGCATTATGGATAAAACATGGAGCGTTCCGACCGGGGAATAAAATAGGAAAATACACCGTTACGAATTTATACGTTCGAACAACGGGCATGCCAAGCGGCACATGTTAAATGTCAGTTTGTCACAAGGTTTGTGTTATAGCATTAACGCGGCTGGAATTGTTCAAAAATAAATGTGTATACAGGGTGTACCAAATTAAGTGCGCACCATTGTTAACTCTTTTATTATTGGAGATACAAAGTCGGTTAAATTAGCAAAGTAGTAGCATTTTTTCTGTTAATTAAAATGGTGAAAGCAGACAAACAATTGGACATAACTAACCTGAATAAATGAGGAAAATGTATTTTTTTTAAATGGCACACCCTGTATATTTTTACCGTAATAAAAAAGTTCATATGCAATATTGGCCCAAAATTGAAAAAACATCAACACAGCCATGGAAATAAAAAATGGTTTGCCTTTGGCGTTTTCATCGAGACTGCCATGAAAACAAAAACGAATTTATTTATTTATTTCAGAAATTAAAACTCGATTTTATTTTTATCGCAAGAAATAAAAAAAAACTATTTTAAATGTTCAAACACATCACTGTTTTGTTCAATACATTTGCGGGCATTCTTTAATACACGTTTTGTAGCTTTTAAAACTGTTCTGCCATCGATGGATGCTATAATGCGTCTAATGTTGTCTTGAAGTTCGACCAGATTCGCATATCTCGTTTTAAAGACTTCGTCCTTGACATACCCCCAGAAGTAAAAATCTAATGGAGTTACGTCAGGAGACCTTGGGGACCAACGTATTGGACCATTTGTTGCCATCCACCCATCTCTGAAATGATTTTCAACAATATTCTTACTTCGTGAAACTGATAAGGAGGAGCTCCATCTTATTGAAAATAAATTTGGTTACGGTCCTCTAAGTTCACATCATCTAAATACTCTTCTAGTAATTCTGACAACATATTTACGTATCCCCTGCCGGTCAGAGTACCTTCATAAAAAATTGGCCCAATAATTTAGCTGCCTATGAAACCACACCAAACAACAGCAATAAACAAATTTGTTATAGACCAATAGTGCATATTTTCACGATTAAACATACCCCTATTTGAAAAGTTCGCTTCATCGCTCCATAAAATTTTTTTTAAAAAGTTAGGATTTTGCCTTGAGTTTGCACTGGTCGGTACTTATAAGGTACAAACTTATATTTTTTTAAAATCCTTCAAATTGTAAATAAACTGAAACCACTGTCTCTTACCAAATCTCTAGTTTAATTATTTTTGTGCGCTTCAAAATACGCCAATACATTTACTTCTACTTGTTCACTTATTATAAACTGTTTTTTAGTCCTTGTCTTTATAAAAACTCTTTCGTTACTTCTAAATTTTCTATACAGCCTTAGAAAATGCCTTCTGTCTGGTTGCTCACGTTTAAGATACATTTGACCGTATTGCTCGAGTGTTAGTACTCTATTTTTTCTGCAACCAAGATACGCTTCTAACATATCGCAATGTTCTAAATGCGTGATCGCCATTTTATAATATTTAAAAGCAAAAACTAGATAACTTAACGGAAAGCTACGAAAATTTTGGCTTCGTTAACAATAATGGCTACCCAAAACGAGGACACTTTAGTTAATTCGTTTTTGTTTTCATGGCAGTCTCGATGAAAACGTCAAGGGCAAACCATTTTTTATTTCCATGGCTGTGTTGATGTTTTTTGCTAATTGCTAATTTATCCGACTTTGTATCTCCAATAATAAAAATGTTAGCATTGGTACACCCTGTATACTCTTTGCAAAACAATTTCCCTTGCACGTCATACCCTTTGAGTGACGTCATTTATCGGTAGTGTTGCTAGATTGTAACCAAAATAACCGAGTGAGGGAATTGCAGTGGTTTTGTTTTTTTCATAAAAACATGATAAATTTACCAAAATAAACACAAATTTATTTACTTTATTTGTGAAATCTTCCTGGATGACAATATATACCTAAATTATATTGGAATAGTCCTGTAATTCTATTGTTACTTTTTTATATATGCTTTGCTTATTTGAATAATACAAATAATAATACAAAGATGGATCTTTTATCACCCTCCAAATCACTTGAATCACTCGTTTCACTTACTTCAATAATAATGGGTTGAATGTTCAGTGTATCTAATACATGTTCTCCTTCATATTATTTTAATATCTCGCTTTTTGTGTGCCGAATTGAATTTTTCCAAACAGCAGTAGTAGCAGTACGCAATGATTTTTTCCACATATTCATACAGTCAGTTTCTGTACTGCCATCTCGACCAATATGTCTATTATAATAAGTTTTGGAATATGTTCAATCGGATTAAACATACAGTGGTATGGAGGAAGCCGTAAAACTTTATGGCCATATTGCTCGGCCAGGTCATCGACTAAATATTTTTTTTATTATGTAGGTACTACCTAGAAAAATTATTATGCTTTACCTAGGTAAATTTCATATAGTTTATATATTTTTTACTGCATAATACCTTTTACCATTATCAACTTTAGTAGATCCCACACTTCTTTTATTGTCATCTTGCCAAGGTCGACCAATGGTGCCATTCACACATTCTCTTTGAATTAGAACGTTTCTTTTTAGGTGACTCTAATAATTTATTTTCCTTAACTGTTGTTAAGACTGCGCAAGGGTAGCAATAGGCCATTGTTGTTAAGTTCTTTCTGAAAATAACTATTTAATTGCTTCGGCATTTTTCACAAATAGTAAACATGTAATGTATGTATTTGCACTTTTGTTGTTCTTTAACGAACAGTTATCTTAATACTATTTATGAAAAGATCTGAAGTTTTTCTAAAAAAATAGACGCACAACACGAAACACGAAACCACAGAAAAATTAAGGTTAGTTATGCAAGGAACGTCAAAACAGGCCAACGAACGCGCTGGCGCCACCGCACCGTTCACAGTTCTGTTGCCAACGGTTGACCAATATAATTCATGTCACATAAAATTATATTTTTAGGCTTAAATAAACAAAATTTTTGCTATAAGTGGGTTCGTATCAAAGAAGAATACTTTAAGTTTGTAGTACATTTAATATCGCATAAATTTTTAATATTTTTTGCCCAAATTTATTTTCCTCATATTGTTTTGCATGAACCATACAGCTAAAGCCAGAAACTCGACTATTTATTTATGAGTTTGGTTTAGGTACATAATTGCAGAACAAAATATACAGGGTGTTTCATTTGAGAAAATCTACTTTTAGACATTTTTTCAAGTACACAGATAAAAGGGATATCTTAATGGAAAGCAAAACAAATTTGAAACCAGGCCGCCAAGTCTTTTGATATATTCAAATAATTATTTTCTTGATAAAATTAGGAACAAAGTATGTTATATCAAAATTGTAACAAATGTAACGTAGACTCTATGAATGAAAAAATAAGCAGGGTGTTTCTTTTTCATTCATTCAAAACTTAAAATTCGTTTGATTTCCAGACAAACTAAACAGCTGGCAACAATGCCATACACACACTGTATTTAATAATTTAACATTGCCAATTAATTTTCCCTGTTTTCTCCTTTTGGGCCCTTTAAAATAAAGTAAATAGTGTCGTGCGCCTATAAGTCCCTAATAGTTCTTGTGCGTGTTTGATTGACGCCAGACAAAATGGTAATGTAATCTAAAGTGACGATTAAAAAACAATGACTCGGGAGTCGACTGAATAGAATAGGAAACCGTCTATTCGATTCAGAATATATAAATTCAAATAATTTAAATAGGGTATAATTTGAATCGCGTTACGTGACTACGTTTTTCTCGTTATAAAATTATACCATATAAGGTGTGTCTTGCCTTCTTGGCGTTTTAAATAGTTGTCTCCTGTCGTCATTTACTTTTTTATTCATTAGCGGGCGTAATGTTTTAAAGAATTTAGGTTCGGTAACAGCGCCAAAATTATTTAGACCAAAACAAACCTACATAATCGAGTTGAAAGAAACGTAGGTATAGTATGTCCAAAATTCTACCGTTGCGCGTTGCCATAATGACTCCGCTAATCGATAATAAGCGACTGCTATTGTCAAATGTTTATTAGAGTACTAGACATGCGCTCGGGTATGTTATAGTATATTTACATTTCTTTTCTAAATTATACAAAGTGATTTCTAAGTTGATACTTCTTTTTTAACTTGTACTATGACAAACTAGAGATATTTTGACCTCCCCTATGCGTTCCCGACAGTATGCCACATACTTAAAGTCTGTTCAGAGATATAAGAAAGTGACTAACTGATCCCTATTAGGAAAGATCCGGGCCAGCTGTAAAATTGAAATATGGCCGAACAGGTCCGTATTTTGCTTAGAATTTAATCATGGTTTGTAATAAAAATAAGTAAGACATTAAATAATATTTTATTTATGTTTCAATGTGAAATTACAAGTTATTTTATTATTAAAAATTATATTTATGATTACAAAAATATACGAATTATTCGGTACTTATAATAATTATTCACTTAATATATCAATATCACTATCGCTATCATCATCTGTTCTAATTATTATTTGTGCTATATTGTTTACTTATATGGATATAGGATTTTTCCACTTTTTCAACATGTGTAACAGAATTTGCCCAACTTTGTGAAGGGATGTTAAAAACTTCAGTTTCTATAAGCTCAAGTACACTGGAGTTAATAGTAGGAAAAATATTGTTACGACGAATGGCACATTTCAGTTGGTGCCAAACATGTTCGATGGGATTAAATATACAATGGTATGGTGAAAGCCTTAAAACTGTATGCCCTAGATTTTTTGCATAATTATCACAGAAGTATTCCTAACCTGAAAATAAATGTCATTATCATACATGTAGTTTTGGATTGTTGCTTTTGTGTCATTTGAGAAGGGAGTCTTGGTCAACTGCCTACTATGGTAGCTTGCATTGTCCATTACAATTACGCTATTCGGAGATATATTTGGAATTAGCTTGTTTTTAAACCAATCTTCAAATAAATCAGCAGTGGTTTCGTTTACCTCTTTTTAATGGCGCGCTTGTTTTACAGTAGCCGCTTGAGTCAACCCAACCCTTTATCGAGGTCTCATATGTGTCGAACCAGGTTTCATCCAAGTAAATAATCGGCCCTTGCTGATCTCTGTAAATCCTAATTTTTTGTAGATATTCGGATCGCCATTCCCGAATTCTACTGGATTCCATTAAAACTTGTCTTTTGTTAGTTTTTTTAAATGTAGGCACCCTTTGTTCCTCGTATAACTTGTAAATTTTACGCCGTATTATATCTTGATCACTTCCATCTACCTACGAGAAAATACCAGTATTCAAATTTCTTCGCTAAAATGGGATTATTCACAATTTTCCATACAGTTGATGTTGGAATTTTTGTTAATGTGACCGTTTCTTCTAACGCTGCTTGCTTGCTGACCGCACGTTCAATGAGAGTTGAATAAACATTGGTTATAACTTCCTTAGTTTACACAGAAAAGTGTTTTCTGCTTTTCGACGGGGTTATCTCCTAAGATACATTCGGCTCGCACATATTTTTCATGACTTACACACGATTAAACAAACGCTGTATTACACACGAAGTATAAAAATAATTACTAAGCTTAAAACTAACTAGAGTGGCTATATTTACAGTCTTTAGAACATAATTTGTTTTATGGGATTAACCCTCTCATTTTGAATCAGGTAAAAATCGGTTTAAAATCGCCAAACTATTACTTTAATAATGAAATAACGTCTTCCGGATTTGCAGTTTACTTTAAGACATTTTTATGTTCGGACCATAATTTACCTGCATTTATTCATTCATGCATTGTTTGTTTATGACCTCCATTGAATAATCCCATTCAAAGGCAAAGTGTAACTTTCCTATATTATATCTGGACAGGCTTTACCTGACACTCTGTGGTTACATTATTAATTTATGAATTAGTTTCTTATATATAGTATATATATATAGTTACTTTACAGTTTAGGAGAGTCCGACCCTGCCGCTTTTGTATTTTACCGACCATTATGGCCACGCAATGGTTTTTATCAAGTAGTTGATGTATGGCCATAAAAGACAACGGTACAATTTTGAACAACCTTTATGTTTTTGCTTTGTTTTTATTTTTATTTCCATACGATTTAGTACTTTTTTTACCCATGATACTTGTCGATTTCTACATAGACCAATTAATGTCATCTTGGTGTTAAACCGTTTTACATCCTCTCCCATTAGGACGACTTTTAGCACACCTAGTTTTGCAACCACTTAAATCTGTAAAGTAGCGCACAGACAAGAGTCTTGAAGGGATTTAGAGACAATGCGAGTGATGTCAACGTTCTTGACTTGCTACTTTTTAACTTGAGAGTTAAATGAAAATGAAAATTTGTTAAATAATATACTACAATTATTAGGGTGAGGACAACGATTTAAGCCCGGTTTACATCTATTCATCAATCTATTTCTTTACAACCTTTTACGTTTTGTCTCATTCCGTAGTATAGGTCCAGGTTCTAAATAAAAGCCGCAATGAATACCTTATATACAGTCCTATGATCAAACTCACAAGTTAACTCTAAACTATCTAAAAGGTAACTCGTGTGTTTAATCATAGGGCTGATTATACATGCTAAACATCAACATGTTTATTACTGAAACCGATTCAACTCGCACTATACTCTATACAAATAGTTTCCCTACTTCAGCAGCACCCTTGCCTGTATATTAAAGCAAATTTTATTGTCTCGTTTCAAGATTATATTTGTTTGTATAGAAATCAATTAGTCAAATTAACTGCCCTCACGCACTTATTTTGCCACCATGCCAAAGTGTAGGGTCGCCGATTTTATTTTCAACAAAACGCCATTACAGCACTCGAGTTCGGCAAGTGTTCGCGCACACATTTACTCTCGGCTCTCGTTAATTGTCGAGTGCTCTCGTAAGGTAGTCAATCTCACTCGCGTTCGAGGAACAAAACTACTTAATGCCAATGAGATTGCCACTAGACTAAATACTTTTGTTTGAAGTTTCTCTTTAGCGGAGTTTTTCTCCAGTTTCGTTCTTTATGATTGAGTTTCGAAATTGCATTTTTGAAATATGAGAACTTCTTGTTTTGGTCTCCTTTGACGTTTAAGAGATGTGTTTATAGTGTTCTTGCATCTAAAGCCTTTAAAAATAATTCCTGACAATCCGGTGACTGTTTTGCTGAAATATGAACAATGCCTTTATTATATTTTCCAGATTATTTCGTATCCAATTCTCTTTTTAAAATAAACACGTTTCTGGTAAATTGCTGATGGTTGCACATAAATATAAACAATTCTTTAACCTTTTTATATGAACGTTCTATTACCATTTACTTCCCAAAAACCGACGATCCTTTACGTCAACAACTCAAAACAATAACAAACGACAAAATAAAAGCACAATAAACAGAAAAGAAACTGTTTATTCTGATTTTTCTTTCCTGAACGCGAGCGAACCGCTTTTTAAAAGAAAGGAGAAAAACTTTCGACGGAAACAAGATACAGCAATGTCAGAAACGCGGAAAATTTACTGAATAATGTGACGGAATCTTTATGTTTTCTGTCATCTATTTAAACTCGAACGTCGCCGTGTGTTTGAGTAATTTTTCATGGGAAATACATGGAGGAGAAAAACTCGTTTGTGCTCGTATTTTATTGAGGTTTTCTGTGACGCGAATGAAACAATCATTTTGTAATCTATAGTCTGTTGCTTAATGCGAGGGATCGTTATTGAACTATAAAACCCGGTGGTCATCGCCGTATTCCATACGTCTAGTCCAATTATTATTATAGTCTTAGGTTGTTTACCTGCCTCACTGTTCCAAAAATTTGAAATGTTTAGTTACTTTCCGACAGTGGTTGGAAAACTTCGTTTTTGAAAATGGCTAGTGTTTCTGAATTTGTTGCTGAGAAACGGATTAGTAAAACTGCGCTTTTTAAAAATGAGAAAATTATTATTCTCAATGTGTTCAACGCTCTTCGCCACCAAAATTCAACATTCGGAGCAGCGACGTAGCTAGGGTCATAAGCGCCCCTGGCAAGACTTAAATTTTGCGCACCCCAAGACTTATTTTCTAGGAAGAGAAACCACTTTAAGTTATGCATACATTTAAGCATATAATTACGTCTTACTTACTTTTATGTTGGAAGAGAAACAACACAATACGAGTCAGTTCATTTAGGAATCATAAAATATCTTAAAAGTTTACTTTTCTGGCCTTTTCTGAGGCCAGTTTGTCAATAATATGGTATACATTAATACTTTTTGCAATGTCATACTCAATCGGTATTATAGCAAGATTACTCAAACGTTCTTGACCAATCTGCGATCGTAAATAATTTTTTATTAATTTTAATTTGCTGAAAGATTTTTTACAGCTGGCAGAAGTCTAAATAATTAAATTGAAATACCTTCAGGTGCCAATCTAATACTTAATAGCCTAATAACTTAAGATAAATATGCAATAAACACTGTCAATAATTACGAACGAAAAAACCCATAATTATATACACAATATCATTTTCTTAATTTTATTACTTAGATGTAAATACCTCTATAATCATACCTGTAATTTAGTTATACCTTTAGCCAATACCTGTAAATTAAGAACCAAAATAACCCATCATCTGTCAATTTTTATTTTAATGACATGTAGAATTTAGTATTGTCTTAAGCTGGATTTATAAACTCGAAAAGTTGGTGAGGTTAAAGTTATGATCAAGTTTGTGAGGTTAGATATTCCGAACTCCGAGCATAAAAATTGGTTATCTCGAACTACCCGGGAAGTTTTCGAACCGTACATGAGCTTTACATCAACAACATGAACGAGTGTATAAATGGAACTGAGTGTTCCCTTTAGTTTAAATTGAACTCCTATTTCCAACACCAACTGAACCTCAACCTCGCCAACTTTTCGAGTTTATAAATCCACCTTTATATGCCTTTGATAATGATCCGAACACGTGTCAGGAAACTTAATTAAATTGTGAAATATGACAAGTACGACTTTAATTTCCTCTATCAGGCAATAATGATTTTATTTGGTGTTTGTAGCTTTCAATCTCTAAGCGCAACTAGTTGGCATTTAAATCCTCATCTGTATTTTACTGCAAGATCAGCTGCGGATTTCTTTAGTTCTTCAGTGGAGGTTTCGTGTAACGAAAGTCCTGTTAGAAACCCAAAATCAGAAGCTACGGCAGCTAAACTTTAAAATCTCCATCCCATTTGCTGAATAAGTGTGTCTAGTGCACAGTAAAGCTGAATTTTAAACTTTTGAAGTGGAGTCATTATGGCCGCATCATCCTTGGCCCTTTCATCGAACATTGTTTTAACCTTTCGTTTGCGCTTTTCAGAAAATTTCGGTTCTATCAAAAGCTCGTTTGTTACATTTTTGCTGAATCAATACACAGCTCTATTTGATTTTTTCTATAATGCTGATTAATTGGTCCTGTCATTGCAAATTTTTTTACTCTCTCGCATTAAGCAACAGAGTATAGGTATATTATATTTTACTTCGAAAGATACAGTGTTAAACTTTTACATTAAGTATAAATGTAAAATGTTGATTTAATCTCTGTTTGGTTGTGATGAAGTTTTTTCGAAGCCGCTTCATAGACTCCTGCTTCTGCTTCAAACTCCTTTTTATATGTCAAACATGGACTGGTGACGCCATTATCAAATAACAAGGACGATAAAATGAGAAAGAAAGCTCTTTACGTGCTCTACTTGAGTATAATTCCGCGCCATGTCGACAAATCTCAGCAGAGGACCCCTGCCGGGGTATCAAGACCCCCGACGGGGACCTAAAACGGGCGGCTGCAGTTTGTAGTCTCTTGGAGCTGATCGGGTGGAACAGAATGACCTACTATACGGTTTACTTTTTATTGGATTGGAAATTGTGCTAGAAGGCGCTAAATGAAATTTTCTTAAGCAGACAGTTGTTAGGTAATTGTTGTCTTTTATATTTTGTTTGTTGAGGGTACTTTTTTTAGTGTTTTGTAGTATCATTCTAAGACTTAACGACTCGATTTCCGGGCGTTCCTGGGTATCATAGGCCCTTGATAGACGATGTCTTATTGAAAGTCTCTGCGGATATTTGAAAAAGAAAATCGAGATATCGACGTAAAAATTCAGCTACCGCAATATTTGGAGAGGATATATTACCACCACCTGAGGGCAGTAATGGTTTGTTTTTGACCTTTCATTATTTTATTATACCTTGCGTTGCATTCTCGTTTTATTGAAAGAATAATAATAGGTATTAAGATAGAATTATTCGCCTTGGTTTGATCATTCTGGTTAAATCGATTAAATAATAAAGACTTTTAATTGTTATATTGTAATGTTTTCCAAAAAAAATCCGCGATGGTGCTCTATCACCATAATTCTTGAGTGCCAGTATTCACCTTCGGGTAACCTAAAATATACTGCAACAAGGCAACCTATCCACCCTTACTCTGGTAACCCTACGCCCTGGAGGATGTACTTCAGACAACAGTCCCTAGAAATGACCTATGTTGTGCTACCTGAAGACTCATCCCTTAGCTAGCTCAACTCAGGGTAGGTTCGCTATTTTATTTCTAGATTATCTATATTATAGATTTCTATATCTTATATAAGTAAGTTAAAGTCAAATCCTGAAGGCGCCACCTTAGTTTTATTTTACTTAAAAGCCTTTAAATGTTCTAGTGTTTGGTCTCAGAGAAAAGCAAACTAGAAAAAAAACAAATATGTCACGATCGGTTTACAATAGCTTCTTACAAGCTCATTCGCTTAAGTCCCCCAAAGTCACTGTACGTTAGTGGTAGTATTAGGTTTGACATAAAAGTTTTGAAGGTTTAAATTACAAAGTTATCATTAAAAGAATAAGTAAAAGTCAAACCCACTAGACGGCAACTGACAGACCTACACCCTAAAAACGACTGTTAAGTCTGATCTGGCAGCCACATAGACCCACATCCAGGACATTGCCCCAGACTTGGAAATTCCGCAAGGTCTGTGCAAGAATCTCTCACAACTAACTAAATTTACCATAAGAGCCATTGTTAAACTACGTTACAAAATCTCACGAGTCCCTGTGGTTACTCGATAAGTATACTAGCCACTCGGGCGTAGACAAGTTAAAATATTAAAGTTACAAGCGTTAATGTTTGAAGAAACAAATGGCCTCTAGCCGGGAAAGGACCGCTTGTTGAAGTTGATGGAAAACCGTTTTAAATCGGCATTCCGTCCAAGGAATAGACAAACTACAATGCCATATCCTTTTTAATGCATTTGTGAAAGTTTTATCGGCACCACATGGCCTTCCCTGCCCAAGAAAACTAAAATTTGGGAGCTACTTCCACAAACGTGCTTTCACTTCAAGCGTTCACTGTCGAAAGGGCCGGATATTGTTTCCTCTCCTCCATGGTTACCAAAAATTGTCGACAAATTTGTCATACCAATCCATGAAAACTATAACCCCTTTAACACTATAAAAAGAAAAGGCAACCTTATACGTCAACCAACGTAACCGCAAAAATACGCTTCAATTAACCAGACGTGGTCGTGAAAATCCACAGAACTTCTCTGATTTCTTGTACATTAATTTTAAACTTGCATGGGTGTGTCAATTTTTTCAGTTTTATTTAAACAAATGATTTCCTTCCTTACTCACCCTGGGTTGTATAAATTTCCATAAATATTTCAAAATTTACTAACACCCAGTATATATCGAGGATGTAAAATCAAAGTGTATTTATCCCCCAAAGAGAGATTTGAGTAAAAACACGTTTCGCCAGGGAACCTTTTACACGGACGTCAGGAGATGTCCTTAAATTTTATTAAAAGCGCCGCAGAAACCTTTTCATGGAAGCCGATCGGTGGTTGGTCCCACGGGGACCGTGCCACTCACGGACCGGTCGATCAGTGCATTAACAGCACTTGGGGGAATTTACACTGTGATTTCTTTGTTATGTGTTCGGTACGTTGGATATCTTGCATTAGCGAAGTATTGTCGTGCACTTACAGAAATAACATATCTCCAGAATTTTCAAAAAATCCATTTTTTTAACTGTTGATGATATTTGGCGACAAAGAACTTTTTTTTTGTTTTAACATAAAGCTGAATAGCATATTGTAGTAGATTAAACCTATTTGAATACGAAATGGCCAAAAAACACGTTAGGTTTTCTTGTTACATTGAACAAACCAGATGTGGAACGGTACCATTTAATATTTATTGAAAAAATGATTTTACAAATTTTTTAACCCTGTATATCGACTATATTTATAATTTATATTAAGTAAACATCTAAGAAAGAAGCAAACATATTTATTTAAAACGCACTAATTCTATTTTCACCTCTTTTCTCTTCAAAAACCAACAGTAATCATCCATCATGGCTGGATCCCATCGTCCTTGGTCTTGGTACCGAATTTCCAGTGTCCTGATATCTTGATAAAACCTTTCACCATGTTTGTCGCTGACAGCGCCCAAGTTCTCAGGAAGAAATGATAAATGGGAATGGAGAAAGTGAATTTTTAATGACATTCGGCAACCAAGCGATTTGAAAGGGTCTAAAAATTCATTAACTAGTGTGCATCCATATTCTTGCCCAAGAATCCCCTCACTACACTTTCAAGTGAGTTCTAAGCTCTGAGTTCTTGTGTGGTGAGCTTTTCCATAAAATTAACATCGTTCAGCTATTTTTTAATTGTGGCCCAATAATATGCCTTCTTTTAATTTGGCGTCACTTAACTGGGGAAAGACTTGTCTTAGGCATTTAAATCCTTCACCCTCTTTATTCATAGCCTTCACTATACTCCGGTACCAAAATAATTGGCAGTGACTCATTTTTACTGGGGTGTGCAAGACGTAAGGGGAACGCCAATTCCAGAGGCGTGTCATTTTAAACAATAATAATTCAAAAAATATATGAATTTTTTGTTTATTATTATTATAATATATTTACATTTACTATAATAAATATAATATTATAAATTAAACTGAAAAATAAATTAAGCTTTTACATTTGGTGATTTAATGAAGTAATTAGAGAAACTAAATTACGCAGGTATAAAATCCAAAAAGAATAATAAAGCAACGGTATTATGTTATCTTCATAATGTTTTTATTATACTACATAATACTAGAAACATATAATAGTGGATCAAGGGCAAAACCTAAACCTTAATTATAAATGTTTATAAATTTCCTAACTATTGTTACCTAATGAACACTAATTGATAATAATTTGACAGATTATATTCCACACCGACATTATAAAGTGTTATAATGACAATACGTTACAATTTTAAAATCATTATTACCATTACAGCACAGCGATTATTCACTATCTGACGATGAAAACATTTCATTACTATCGCTACTGCTGTCATCTGCAGGATTTATAATAATAGGTTCTACCATGACTTCAACGCGTACATGTAAGACCCACATTTTTGTTTCTACGCCCTCGACATGTAATACGCACTTATGCCAATCTGCTGCTTGTACATTCGCTATTGCCGTTTTTAACAGTTCTTTAACATCTTTTAATTTAAAAGTTTTATTTTCACGCGCCACTTCGCCTTTTATCTGTTCCCATATAAGCTCGATTGGATTTAGTTCACAATGGTAAGGCGGTAAACGTAATATTGTAACACCTCGTTCCCGAGCCATTTCATCCACTACATATTTCGAAGTCTTGCAAGATCGAGCAACTGCACTTTTAGCATTTTTTCACCAAATGCAATTTTTTTTTCTTAGGGCCAGTCAACAATCTTTCCTTTTCGCCACGCAGAAGTTGGCAAAGCTTCCACCAGACGGCTGTGGTATGGTGCATTATCCATCACGATTACCGACCCACGTTCAATACGCGGTAAGATGGATTTAAAGCAATCTTCAAACACTCCCGAGTTCATATCCTCATGATAATCACCGGTTTTACGAGATTCAAACACGTTTAACCCACCTTAAAGAAAATCAGAATCACTCCCGATGTGGGCTATAATTAACCGACGACCTTTTCCTGAAGGAGCTTTCAATCCAGTGGACAGTCCATTGATAAAGGCGTTACGTGCACTTTCCGACGAATGGCCAACTTTGTCGTTTTGTAACTTGTTGGTTACTATCACTTGAAGAACTCGCCTGCATTATAATATTTGCTGTTTTGAAAAATACGCAAAATAATAAAACTGAATTGGTAATATCCTCTTGATTGATTTAAACTTGTCGACGACACTGAACGTTGGTTAGAGGCGATAAGAAAGCATGCGAGCGCCTTTAGACATGGGTTTTTCTTACCTGCGTTGCCACATTGAGTAGACCAAGTACCGTAGGGTGTAAAGGCCCTTAATGACATGCTGATTTTTGTACATTTTATTAGAATTTAAATGAAATATTTTAAAACCTGGCAACATGTAACGACTTATTAATGCACAATCTTCCCAAGCGGTTTTGAATGCTTTTATTTCAGTTAAATTAAAAGTGTTTGTTAATTATTTTCTCCGCACACCGTCAATAGTGATAAGAACAGTTTTGTTAATTATTTTGGGATCGTAGTATAAGTTTAATGTGAAGAGGACGCAAAAGGACATTTTTTTGGCTCGCCGGAATTGGGACTTGGAATAAAAGTGGGGTCGGTACACTGTTCTTCGGAGCTGCCTGATGATGCATTATTATCTCCATTATCTCCCAAAACAATGTCTTGTCAATCTAAACACGACGCGCAGTCAATAATGGAAAGTCTGCATTGTGAGGAACAGGTTTTATGGCAGAAGGCAAATTCGGATATTCAATCTTGCGCTTTTTTTTGGAATAGCCTTCAGTCTTTGTCATGCGAAAATAGCAATCGTCAAAATGATTGGTAGGTTCTCTACATACCATTGAAACTGCAAAAAGCATACTTTTTCTCTTCCCTTTCATCCACTGCACCAATGACACGCTACAGTTTACATAGCACACATGGGGAGCCCACTGCTTGTCTTCATCTCTGATTAATACACCAAAATACATTAAATAGGCTTTTTTCACATTTTCAGAACATGCTTGTGATTTCACCAGAAATTCTGCACAAATATAACAAAACTTGTCAACGCAACTTCGAAACGTTTCACTTGACATCTGCGTCGTTTAAAAAACTTTCTTACAGAACCACTTAATAGAAGACTAAATAAGAGAATAAGTTTAATGTTATAAACAATCCATGTTAGGATATATTTCTTTTTAAAATGCACCTCTTAAACGACCCTTCATAAAATTGACTATACCTGCTAATTCAATATAAAAGGGTCTAATGGGCCCATTGAGAAGTGGTACGAATAAGGGCTTTATAAATATGTTTTTCTATTATTAGAAAGGTATTAGCATTTCGAAAACAATGGGTTTTATGTGAAAAATGCCGAATTCATGATGTCTTGTGTTCCCGGGTGTAACTCCGAGCTATGGTTTTCACTGAAGAAATGCTATTTGTTGATAAAAATGGATCCCAAAAGACGATTTAGTATTGCGAAAATGTGCCAGCGTCTGCATAATGCACTCTAAGGAAAGGGGTTTAGTCAGGGAACTTTGGGCAGCCAGAATACTTGATGGTTGGTAACACTGAAACAGTGTAGTGTAGGTACCTTTTTTTTAATAATATTTTGGTATATTGTTTAAATTGTTATTAGGCAATAAACATAAATAGATTATAAGTATTTTAGTTAGCTATAAAACAGATAGTATAATATTGAAGATTGAGCATTACAAGTTTTTCTTAGTCAAAATGTCGGTTAAAAGATACGTACAAGTTTAAAGCAGGTTTCTCTTGATGCCTCTTTAATATATCCAAGTTGAATAAAGTCTCTATGATTCCTCGAGGAAGATAAAATGATAGTATGTACCTACCAACTGACTGATATAAAATTTCATTTAAAATAGCTACATATGAAGTTGTTTCCAATGTTTGTTAATCAAGGATTATTTTCGTAACCTCGAAGAAGGATCGAACATCGAAGGCAATGATTAGTGATAACATAGGCTATAGTTTATAGTCTCTGTATACTACTCATCGGGATACCTAAT
Source organism: Polydrusus tereticollis (assembly GCA_963920685.1). NCBI lineage: Eukaryota > Metazoa > Arthropoda > Insecta > Coleoptera > Curculionidae > Polydrusus > Polydrusus tereticollis. The sequence goes on from OY987333.1 coordinate 13,874,899, forward strand.
TTGATATAATTTAAGACATCTTCAACTTATAAATATCAACTTGACTGAAGTCGTTTTATTTGATTATAGATGTCAATTTGATTACCTACATGCCGTATAGCTTCTATAAGAAATTCCATCCTCTAATGTGACGTCACGATCCTAACATGACGGTCTGTTCATGCAGTGGCGGATCCAGAGACCTTTTGGGGGGGGGGGGGGGAATTAAACTTTACTTTTACTTTTGGGTGTAACATTTTTCTACTATACTGGCAACATCTATAATTTCTGAGGTTCTTCCCCCCCATGAATCCGTCGCTGGTTTACAGCAGTAGCTGAGCTGTGTTGCAAAAATTGTGTCGACCAGTGTTATCTGTACTTTGCAGAATATTAAAAACATTATACCACGATAAATGTGTGACCGCAAGCTGTGCAGCACAAAACACATAAATAAATAAATGAAAGCAAAATACTTGTTCATTAATAAGTATTTTTATATTGCCTATAGGCCAAAAACCTTATTGCTGTGCATTTTTAAAAGAAATTACCACAAGGCACATACAGAAATTCACAAACGTTTCACTGAGATAGACTTGCTTAACGCATACATTTTTCGTTTCATTACCATTTACGAAATATTATTGTATGGGCTATTTCTCTTGTGAATTTAATCGTGTGTTAATCTGTGCTGTGTTGACCGCACCTTAAAACCGTTTAACAACATATTCTATAAGCGAGAGCCCAAACAAAACAAAAAAGCTGGAGCGGCGCGGCGTGGGTCTAGAACATTATAATACAATTTGTATGTAAAGTAAATGTGACAAGCTAAATACAGCCATTAGCATACAATGAGTGTTTTTGTTGTTTACGTGATCGGAGCTCTTAAAATACATATGTCTGGACGTAACAGTAGTTATGTGCGGGGTGCATGCATGCATGCATGCTAGCTTCTATGGAATGGACAGGGTTTCAGCCCACAGCGCCGCAGGCAGCACTTGCGTAAAGAAACGTAAATAAATTTTTCTCGAGAAACTTATGATTTAATTCCGTATAACAAAAATTTTGCTTTATTTCATCTACATATTCTTCAGACCAAAATTAGCCGATTTAAGTAAACTTACCTTACTTAACAAGAGGGGTTTGGGCGCAAAATTCAGATGAACCAATTCATTTGCTACAAAAAAGGCACTTTTGATTACTGCAGTGTTTTGAAAGTAACAAAAAAGTAGGAGTGCCATAGAAGGAAAAATAATTGTTCAAACAAATTTGACTTTGGCATAACCATAGACATCGTAACTATTAGACCGAACAATAACAAATAAACGTGATGTCATCATTGTATTCCAGTGTAAAGTAAATCAACATACAAGCTGCTCCCCTCCACTTGGTTTGCCAGACTTACGCCACAGAAAACGTAGTTTTCTGGGCTTACTCTGTTAAAAGTATTAACTTCTATGATTAACTAGATTAACATGATGTGGGAAATATATAACATTGCCTAAAACCTTGTAAAAAATCTGTAGTATGGCAACGCAGCAATAACGGATCCGCCCAGATTTCATCATTTTCGTGGCCATCCGCATCGACTCGACAATACTCGGCATAGCGGATGTTGTTTTCCTGGAGATTTGTCGCATGCATATGTAAAGTCAGCGTAATCCCCACTCTCGGCCCCACCTAGCTCCTCACAGCGTCTCGCCTACAAACGATTTTGGCATCACAATTTTATAGCATTTATGAGTGGCGTGTCGGATCTATAGTTACGATGCCTATGGGCATAACTAACCTAACTTTAAACAGTGCATACGTAATTATTTGAAGTGTTTTTAAGAGTTTTAAGCTATAAGTTTCGTTACTGATATTACAAAATGGTTCAGTTTACAAACTCAGAAATGGCCGATATCCTTATCGCATTGTACCACCTCACTTTAGCATTAGCACGTCAATTTCTGGATGCAACTTATGGAGAAAAGTGAATCTTTCGCGCAGGTCCACAGTCATGACCACCCAGGTCACTGGACTTAAATCCCTTACATTTTTTCCTTTGGGGCATTTAAAGTGCCTCGTTTATAAAACTTCAGTCAACACTGAAGAAGAATTAATCCAACGGATACGGGTTTCATGTGATCAGATAAGACATGCATGTAGTTTTAGTTGCCTAATGCGAAAAAAATAGAAAAATTGCAAAAATAATTTGTGTCGCACATTTTTTTTTTGTCAAAAATCTTAGTTAAGGGGCCTTCCAGGACGCCACTGGACCTAAAAATTTTAATCTAGTTAGGGCTAAATTAGCCTCTTACTACCGTAAATAACACTTTCTTTTTTTGGCGTTTTTCTCTTAGAAATTTCAAATTTTAAAGTTTTGCACTTTTAGGTCTGATGATGATACCCTTATAAGGGCGAAACATGCCCCTTAAGTTTTAAGGATTTTATGAGACGCCGACTTTGCTTTGTAGATTTTGGTTAATTGAAGAAATGGACTACTTCTTTAAATTTGATATGATAGCTGCTTCCATTAGATCAAGATTCAGAATCTCGTTTATTAAAAAAGTATTTAATGATATTATTGTATTCACTTTGTAACCGATCCATTCCCATCACAAAGTGTTCAGCGACGTTTTTATAAACGTCTTCACATTTTCGAATGTTTCCCTCGAGGCAAACGCTTTTAATTTTATCGCCGAAGGACTAAAGAATTACTTTAGGGTATACGCTTAGTAATTACCCCGTTTTTGATGCCTTGTTGACTGGAAATTTACATGAAAAGGGTGAATAAAGGCAACGGGGGCGAAACTGCTATCTTGATTTCTGCAACCCCTGGCGAAGTTGGCGGTAAAAATTATGCAAAAGATTTTATTTAGTCACGCCAGATGGTGACCGTAGGTTCTGGACTTAGTTTATAGGACACAAGGTAGTTCTTGATACCTATTGTGCAATGGGCGATAATTTTTCGCTAAATACTCTCTTAAAAGTTATACTCCTTTGTTAATGCGTCACTTGGTGGAAGACGACGATAAGTATCGGTGGATTATGGCCTTTTCCTAATGACTATTATGCACACAATGTCTAAGGGCTTGTTTAAATATTCGAATAGGTTTTGTTGTTATTTAGCCTGTCTTACGACAGTAGTTTCTTCATGACAGTGGCCTATAATTTTGTAAACAAGTATTTTTAAATGAAGCCGCTATTTGTTGAAACATATCTGCTTTTATCGTTTTTTTTTTCTGATTAATCCCCCGCGTCTGGTTGGGCCCATTGTGCTCACCCTAGTTTGGTCTTACACTTATTTATTCCAGTTCCTTGAACTAGTTTGTGTAGGTTAACTGGGGAGAGTGTCGGAATATTCTCTGTTCATTAGCCTTTTCATTTTCTGTAACACCTTCATATCCTGGTATTCCTGGTACCCATTGTAGTATTACTTTGTTAGCTTTCGTCAGGGCCATTAGTTCCTCTTCGCATTCCCATACCAGTCTTGACGCGTCACCTTGTATGTTAGCGCTCTAAGAACTGCTTTGCCAGGAAGAAAGAAGCATCTCTCTTCGGACTTACTCTTTGTATCCCTGCTCCTGTACCCTCTCTGGTGCTAGCCCAGTTCTGTGCCCCCCCAGAGAGTGGCATAGAGCTCTGTAGTATGTATAGTCCCATTCTTGCCTCTCCTTTAATCACCAAACGAAGTGGAGGAAAGTCTAAGATATTTTCTGCTGTGTCTTTGGCCACCAGACCAGTGGTGCATACGTGATTCCAGGCAGGCAAGGTTACTTCTGACTTTTGGATTGTTTTTTGCACGTTTGTTCTAGGTTAGTCTGGAGCCCAACGTTACTCCCAAGTATTTGACCTCTTTCCACGATATTAAGAGCCCTTTGCATTCTCTCTCTTACTGTCGTGTTGTATTTGTTTTGAGTTATTATTGCCAGGTTGTCTGAATAACTTACGATATGATATCCTCCTCTGCTGACTGCGCGTGGCAGCCCGTCCATGATAAGGTTCCAGAATAGAGGAGAGAGAACCCGTCCTTCCTGTCTTAATTCTAACGTAACCAATCTAGCCTGAATTAATTTGACCCAATGATCTAATAACTATAGATCGCATTTATAGATTTACTTTATACTGGAATACGTTGATGTCAATACCTTTATTTGTTATTGTCGTATCTATCGTTATTAGATCAATGGTCTCACCAAACCAGCGAACATTTGGGTAGTCGTAATATAAGTCTAAAAGTAACCTAAACCTAATGACTTTGAAGGGGTTGTTATAACTATTTGCGGGCATGTATAGAAATACACTGCACATTACTATAAATAAAAAATTTGGTTGAACCGTAAAGTGAACTAAACCATTTATCGATGTCCAAATGACGTCATTGAATCCCTATAAAAAGAGATGTTTGCGTTTTATAATATTTAATGAGGCCGGCAAAAGTGTTTTTTTACGTTCGCTTGCCGAGAGTGCTGCCTAACGACCCTGCGAGGTGCGCGATAAAAACTCTTGATAAAAAATGGCGATAAAAAAGCCGTAGATATAGAGGACACAAAGTGGTGACCTCGGCAAAGAAAAACGGTTATAAAGACCAGGTTTTTGTGACGTCGGCAGTTTTAGAGATTCTTTGAGGGAGAATATAATGTCGGGGGTAATTTGTAATATACTCCAGTGAGATGTTTTTTGATTGGTATAGCAAACAGGAAAGATGTAGGAGGATAGCGAGACGTTAATCCTTAGCAACAACCTTTAAGGACTAACGTTATGTTATACGCTATTTAAAATGAAATAAACATTATGTTGGCATGTTTGTAGGTATATATGTATGTCAAGAAGCGTCATCGGCACTTCTAGATCAGAAGACAAATGGTTAAGTAAATAGCAAATATTTATTCAGTTAAATCAAATTATATTTAACATATATTTATTAGGATGGGTCGTTTTTCATACTTTTTTTTATATTTAGAACGCCTGTGGTTGGAGAAGTTGCAGATTGGGCTTCTGTTTTTAAAAATAATTTTTTTTTATTTTACAAAATTATTTTGGGCCCCCCGCCGGGCCAAAAAAAAAAAGAAAAAAAATGTTTAAAAAAGAATAGGCCTGTAGTGGGGAATGCTTTATTTGAGTCTCTTGAGTACACAAAATTATTTTTTTCAAATTTAAAGTACATTTATTTTTTGAAATTTTTTAAAAATTGGTACAATGCAGCTCTTTGCTTGTTTTGAGCAATATTTAAACTCAAAATAACCCAGAACTCACCACGGGGAGGTGGCTGCAATCGAGTTCCACCCCTGCCCACCCAACCACCCTTCCGTATGGGCATTTAGAATTATTCTGTGCTCACCACATATTCTGACTTGGTAGTAAATTTGGGCATTTTCTTTCTAGAGTCTATTGTGGTGCGTATCCAACCGTCTCTATTTTTCTCACCACAGACCGCCAAACACGCTTCTGTTACCAACTTTACCCCTCTCTCAACCGCCTGTGTGTGGCAGGGTAGCTTCCACAGATCTTCTTTAGGAAATTCGCCGGTGTTAATAAAATCCTCAATAGTTTGATCCGATAGGTATTTGGTAAGCGGAGGCTCTGTAACGTTGCACTTTTGCCAGTTTATTAAATCAATATAATTCGCACAGTCAAAGTTAAATGAAGGAATTTGAATTGTTATAACTGTGTTGTTTGACTTTTTATTTTTAGCTGCTAATCTTACTTTCATAATTTTCTTGAATCCTAGTTCTCTTATATGTCGGTGTGGATCAAATATCATTGAAATTAAAATATTTTCGGGATGTCCATAAAAGCCGTTCCTTTGAATAACTGGATCAATTATATATTTTAACTCGTCGCTTAAGTATTTAAAGAATTCAATCAGTTTATACAAGTGCTGAGCCCCAATTGTGCATATAGGTGAACATTTTACGAGAAACCAAACCTTAGCATACACTTTCAAAATATACTCTGCTAGAATATTAAGATTGATGGATGGTGTCTCCGTTCCAATATAAGGACGTAAAATTCTATTGGCTGTGGTGAGCCATCTCGCGTGAGACATTTTACCCGGTGATTTATTTGCTAAATTATTTGGACAGTTTCCTGTAGATATAGCCTGACATATTAGGTATAAATATTTTTGGTCAGTACTGAGTTCTGCCAAGTTTACATTAGGTAACTCCGTATTGATTTTTTGTAACAAACAACCGGTAACTTCTCACATGATTCAAGGAGTTTTCCAATGGGGCCTGAAAATGAAACGGGACCTTTGGTATCGCCATCCAGATATCGAAGAAGATGACGCAATGGCAGCTCATTTGCATGCAGTTTGCATATCAACCACTGCAAAGGTCGTTTGAGCCGAGTTTCCAATAAATGAATAACCCCACCGTAGGGACCAGTATTGACTACTGTCCCATCGCAACCAATAGCAACAAGCTCAGATGTAGAGATACCAGCTTTGTCAATATATCTAAGAATACTTGATGTAAGTTGTTTAGCCGTTCCGCTTTCAGGTGTCACATGTCCCAAATAATTGCTACCAGGCTCCTGTAATAAAACTATATGCTCTTCAACAACAGTTTTTCTTGATAATGTGCTTTCTTGCTTGTTAATGTGAAGTGTGCGGTCTTAGCGCCCATCAAAATAAAGTGCTTGTAAAATGTTGTCGTCTTCTGCACTTTTTTTTTGTAAATCGCACCGAGCTATTTTTCTCTGGCGATCCAATTTACATTTATACATTACGTGAGATGTGTCACTTTTTGTGATTAAACCAACATCCTCAAGAACTGCACTGGCTATCATTGCACCTTTGCGACTAGATTATCCTGCACGATCTATTGATTTTGCAAGTGACGGTAATGCAAGTGATACGTCATATCCGCTGGTAGAGGATGTTGGTGTTGGTTGATATTCCTCATCGGAATCGGTATCCTCCTTCGATGGTGAGTATGAGTCTGAAAAAACTTGAGGTTTAGTTTTTGTCTCGGACTTGGAACCACTACAGCTAGCTATTTCTTCTTTTCTTTCTAGTCTTTGCTTTAGAACTCTAGTAGTTTTAGTATCCACATTTCCCATAAACATCATCCTTGTTGTTCTCTGATCTTTTAAAAATGCATGTTCTAATTTAGGTACCTTATTGTACTTGGTACAATCACATAATGCAAGTTCTTCGCATTTGCAAGTCGAAATGTCGAATAGCTTCTTATTTGATTCATTGAAAACATTGTAGTTTATTTCGGGCTCAATTACTTGTTTTTTTTAGAGATTTTTTAAGATCCATGAATTGTTTGTGATATTTTTTAAGCAGTGCAACACATTGCTGGTTTGATATAGTAGGCAAACTAGCTTTCAACCAAATTGTTTGTACCTTTTCAACTACCAGTTTGGAAATCTCAGCCACAGTTTTATTTTTACTTACTGTGTGTCCACTTAAATTGTTTTGCACAAAAAGAAAATACCGCATTACATCTCCGTTACACGGCAGTACCGTTTTACTTAAGTCACAAGGTTCGCCAAACACGGGATCGCGAAACGACTGCCGAGTAGAAACTTTACGCTTTATAACCGCCATATTTATAATTGAAAATAAAAAATGCACTAAAATTAATCACGAAAAACAAACGACTTCACTCCACGAGATTTGGTAGCACAATAACACCTGTTACTGCTTGTTTACTCGGTGCGCGCCACACACTGCGCGTAATTTGCCCATAGGCGTAGTCTTAATATTATATATATGTAGATGGATTTAAATATTTATAAATCGGGCGGGGACTGTTAACACATTCCAATTATAAAAATATTTTTTGTGCGTTTATAAACAATAATTACGAACACATTTTTGTTACAGGCCATTTTGATTTTGAATTTTTAAATTTTATAATTTTTGAAGGGCTGGCGGGGGGTTTAAAATTTTAATTAAAAAAAAATAAAAAATACCCACATTAGTTTTAGCCCCATACACAACTTTTTTTGCCACAGGCGTTTTAAAATTTAAAAATCGACCCACCCTAATATTTATGACAAATAAACAAATGATACACTGAGAAAAATCGGGATAACCTTTAACAAATTTATTCAATAAAAATATTTAATATGGGAATTAAATTGTAGTTTTGGCAACTGTGAATAGAGGAAACATGTTAGCTTTGCTTTTCTATTAAAGTTTAAAACAATTTATTTAATTTTAATTATTAAATGTACACATTTTTCACTAGTTTTTAGGAACGTGAATACATTTTGTAGAATAAAAGTGATAACATACCTTTTTTCTGGAGATCTGATGGTCTTTTAGGACTGATCTGAAATATTGTAGCCCCATTATTTTTATCATTGTTCACAAAATGACAGCTACAAACCAAAGAATGTTGGGAAGGTTCTCGGCTCTATCTTATCTTCTACCATTGTAAAGCAAATATTGGTTTGACTTCAAGGCGTTTATCCCTTTTTTAACCTAATAATAATTGCTCTATTCATCAAACAGCCATTCGTGTCCACTGCTGGACATAAGCCTCCCATAGCATCCTCCACATTGTCCTGTCTCGTGCGATGTTCATCCAGTTGGTTTGGATTCTCTTTATATCGTCTAACCATTTTGTAGGCGGCCGACCTCTGCTGCGATACGCTTCTTGTCGTGGTCTCCATTCAATGATTTTTTTTTTAAATCGACCGGAAAGCAACCACTTTCTACTCAATTTTTTAACCGGAAAATGTCATTTTATCGGTCTAGACCAGAAAGTCATTAAAGAGGGACCGGTAAAGTACTTTTCCGGTCCCTTTTTTTACATTCCGATCAATATTTGAGAAAACGAACCAAACCCATAATAAGTAGGCTTTGACTTGATTGTTTCTTTCATGGCGTTTCATGGCAACGAACTGTCAAATTTGATACTGCTTATTAAAAATTGTGTTTAAAAGTTAAAAGTTAGATTATATTATGGAAATGAATGTGGATGAAGGTGAAATTCCTCTTGAAATAACTGAAGCGGCTGCTAGAGCTACTCACGATTTGTTGCCGCATAAGTCCAGGGACAAGTATGAAAAAACGTTTGCCGTTTTCAAATGTTGGTGTAAAGAAAAAAATTGTACTTTTAACATAACAGTTCAAAAATAGATATTATTAATTATTAGAATAATTCTAATTTTAATTATTTATTAAGTACCTATTATCAAATAATATTTATTATAACTATTATAAATAAAAAAAATTCCTGACTATAGAGTTTTCAATCTGTTTAAAACTATATTAATGTAGTAAGCCATTATCTAAATTTTCTTGTACGCCACTGGTCTTGCGTCGATTTAAAAAAAAATATTGTACGTTACACAACCGGGAAGTACGTTTACAGGACTCGCAGGCTTCCAGGACTCGCCTGGCGGCTCGCCCTGGAAATTGCCTGCTTCGTCCTGTAAAATAGTACTTTCCGGTCTTGTAACGTAATATACTATTTTCGTCCAGCGCCCATCCGAGAAACGTGCAATATGTCCAGCCCTCGGTCCAGCCCAATTCCACTTTAGAGTTGCTATACGTTCCACTGCATCTGTCAACTTCGTCCTTTGTCTGATTCTGGTGTTCTGAATCCTATCTCTAAGCGAACTGCCAAGCATTGATCTTTCCATTTTTCTCCGAGCAATGCTTATTTTATTCACCGTTTTTTGGGTAACGGTTAGCGTTTCTGCCCCGTAGGTAAGTAACATCGACGTAATGCAGTTTTCCAAATGCAACCCAAGCTATAGGCCTATTCGTCTGGTGATGTCACATGTTTGGTTGTTTCTTCCAATACGTAGCTCGTGTCCCAAATACTTGTAGGAATTCACTAGTTCTATATTTGACCCGTCCAGCTTAGTGTTTTCGCTTATGACAAGGTTAGTCATAAATTGAGTTTTAGCGATAATTATTTTGAGTCCTACTGAGTTTGACATTTCATTGAGCCTTCGTAGCATTTCCTTGGCTTCATCAACCCTGTCAGCAATAAGCACGATGTCGTCTGCAAATCTAAGATGGTTTAATTTTTCACCGTGTATGTTTATTGCCATATCTTTAAAGTCTACTTTCTTAAACATATATTCTAGTAGGGTTTAGTTTCGGTGATATGACGTCGCCTTGACTCACTCCTCGTTCAATGCGAAAATCTCGAGTGTCTTCGTGTAATCTGATGGACGCTTTTGCATTCTGATATATGTTTTTAATAATTGTGGTGTATCTGTGATCCACTCGAGTTTCTGTTAATGCTTTTAGCATTTTTTGCTGGTTAACCGTGTCAAACGCTTTTTCGTAGTCGACGAATATGAGGATAAGGGGCTTATTGTATTCTATGGACTTTTCTATAACCGCCTTCATAACCAAGAGATGGTCGTTTGTGCCAAAGCGCGCTCGAAAGCCCGCTTGTTCAAGTGGCTGGTAGAGGTCAATTGCTCTATTAGGTATCTTATAAGTGATGTCCTGGCTTTCCTTTCCAGGCAATACAACAAACTTGCAAATTTTCTATTAGCTATGTTTGCAATCAAGTAACAAAACATATAACCACTTTAGCAGATATTGAATCTATAATAAAAATTATTCAGGCTATAGACTGGGTTTACTTTACATTAATAAATAAACACTACTATAAGTTTTATTTTATAATAAACTAAGAGTTATGTTTTAATAAACAATAATGTAAACAAAAAAACATAAGCTCAAACTTATTCAGACACCGATGAAATATTTTCAGGAAACACTTACCTCTATCTGTGGCCGTAAATAGGTCAATAATATCACCAAAAAAATATTTGCCGCTTGGGTATAAAAGGTTTTTTAAAACACGCCCCTTGTGACGTCATTACTTAGGCTGTCTTAATTCGTTTTGCTAATTCATATCAAAACAGTGTTTGTTTGAGTTAAGTCTAAATTTTCTTTTATTTCTGTATTATCTGTAAAAAATATGTCAAGATTGAATTAAACGTAGACCATAAAGTCTCAATAATATAAAAGTGTTTTAGCGTCTCTTGAATAATTCAGTTGTCCCCGGAAATACATAGTTATTAGTGCGCCATTTTTTTTTACGTTAAAGCTTACCCAACCGTATAAAAAGCGTCTTTATTTTGAAGGAGGAGACGCATCAAAATGCAAATCTATTGCTCGATTTGCATACATTTCTGCGTAATTTATGCACCAACGTCGGAAAGAGTTTCATGGGCTTTTTATTTTATGACAACTAGCACGCTTATGAGACCCCGCTTGCCAATCCAATATTCAATGGCATAAGACACATTGAATTTAATATGTTAATATGTTACTTTAACATCATCCGTTATACGTTATAATGTCATACGAAATACTAACCTGAACTTAATAAAACACGAAACATTTCGAATATATATTTTCAAATTCAACCATAAGCAATAATAATTTAAGAGAAATCGCCATTTCTTTCACTTGACATATTCTTCCCCCGATGTTCGAAAGGAACATTTTTACTGTTATTATTTTGTGCAACTTTGTGTCGAGTCGGATCCGAGCACAATAATAAAACCGGAAAGAGATAAATGTGAAGGGTATATTTGGAGGAGAAGCATATCCTGCGTTTCTCTATTTTATTGCGATTTACGGCGAGTAAGATTTGATTTGACGTACTGTAAAATGATTTCGCCTGTGCCTGCGGCTTTACATCTCATCTAATATGAATAAATTCTTGATATTTTAGTGCAGAGAATGCGATGTTTTTGTACAAGTGTTATAAAGCATCATTTTAGCGCACCATCAAAGGATTACTATAAACTGCATGTAAATGTTCGGGAGCAATTACACTGATTTCTTAAGGGTCTACTTTGTTCAGCAATGAATTTATCGGCGACTGCAACAGACCTGAGCTGGACACACTAGCGATATTACAACGTGCTGTAAAGTACATCCTAAACACCGTTTACAGACTGCGAGACGTTCAAAATTATATCGAAGGCCAGGCCGATCGAATTCGGCGAATTGATACACTTTTTATTGCATCCCTGGCTCGCATTGTTATTTACCGGTAATTTGGTTTAATTTCGGAAGAGAAATATTGTATGCAAGAAGATGCCTGCGGTTAAAATTAGACGAAATATAATAATACCTAGTTAATGGCTAGATATTTCGTAGAGCTATATGTTGTTTAGAAGCTACCTTACACATTACTATTATGATTATTATTTTAACGTAACGTAATCGAAAGTGACAAGTTTCATTTCTTTTTTGATTGTGCATCAGGGACAGAAGGTATATTTTTGATACAAAAGAAATTCGATTTAAAATATGGGAGAAAAACAGCTATTTAGATGTTTTAGGTTCATTGCATTCTAGTATTACTACCGTTTTTCGCCACAAGTGAAATTTATGGTGCTACGGTTTAGACAGCTTATAGCCCTCGCGTCTTAAATCCGGGGTTGGAAAAAAAACGGGTTTTTTTTATATAAAGCCCAGCCCACTGGGCTTTTTTGGGTTTTATAAGCGGGTTTAATTGGGGTTTTTTGTTTTTTTTTTTTAATTCTATCAAGATTTTAATAAATGAATATAATCATTTATGACATTTATGTAGTAGTAGTAGGATCCCCATTTTTTTCTTCCCATTTTTGTTAGTTTTGTGTTACGTTTATTTTTTATAACAATGTGTTTTATTAATATGTTTTATTTTTAATATAAAAATGTAAAATGTATACAGAGTTTCAGTTTAAGAAAAAACATTCAAAAAACATAGTTTTAAAAAAACCCGGCGGGTTTTTGTAAGTGGGTTTTACCCAAAAAAAAACCACAGGGTTTTTTTGGGTTACCCACACTGATAAAACTGTGCTCCCTTAATCAAATAATCTGATTTATTTGGTGAATAATTATTGGTAATAAATAAATGTGATTTTAATTAACTAAATTTGATTTAACTGAAATAAATGAGAGTATTTCGTTTTATTTGCAAAGTTATTTGACTGTTGGTTGATTTGTGTCAAATCATAGAACCCTTCAAACAAATATCTTACCAAAAAAACACTAAAATAACAAAATCTAAATAACTAATTATTTAATCGAACTAATTTTTATTTAGGAACTAAATCCCGTTAATCGCTAGTTAAATCACCCAATAGAGAACTATTTAAATGTCTAGGTCATTTAAACTAAATAATTATGTATTTACATTAAATCGTTAATATAAAACAATGAAATATTTACAAATAACTAATTATTTAATCGAAGTACATTTCAGGTTAAGAACTAAATACCTTTAACTTTAATTTAAATCATTCATTGCCGAACTTTTCAAATAATTTGGTCATCCAAACTAATAATTAAGTATTTAAATGAACTCCTGTCGCCTACTTTGGGCTTTGAGTAATTTGATTGGTTATACAAAAGTGGCCTGATCATCGCGTTTTGGTCATTGGTGTTCGATTTGTCTTGTAGAAATTTATGAGTGAGAGTGAAATCTTCTTTGTTAGTGCACTGGGCAGCCAACCCTGCTTAAATCCCTCATCGCTCCGCTCCTCGTGATTTAAACTTGCCGCTCGGGCAATAATGATGGCTGTCTAAACCTTGGTTAATAATATACTATTTTGCAACTCTAAATGTTCAATTTTGGTGGCGAAGAGCATTCAACACATTGAGAATAATAATTTTCTCATTGTTAGAAAGCGCAGTTTTACTAATCTGTTTCTCAGCAACAAATTCAGAAACACTAGCCAGTTTCAAGAATGAAGTTTTCCAACAACTGCCGAAAAGTAACTAAGCATTTCAAACTACTGAAACAGTGAGGCACAGGTATGTAAACTACCTGTGCCTCTACCTACCCGATGTCGGGACCCCTGACAATAAACATAATTAAATATTAATGATTGGACTACACCTATGGAATACGGCGAAGGCCACTGGGATTTATAGTTCAATAATGATTTATAACTATCTCGCATTAAGTGACAGACTATAGTTGTATGGAAGGGAAGTTCTTAGAGAGAGAAAGAACCTGATCTGAAAAAAAAAATGTTGATTCGCACAGCAAAATTTTACATTTTTTGTGTTGGTGAGTATATTATTGTTCTTTAAATTTTACTTATAATCTGTGAAGGAAACAGAAAAGAAAGGGATGGTGAAAATAGATTCATGAGACCTTCGAAAACAACGATTCCAACGTTGCCGTTTGGTCTTTAATCTGAAATTTAGTAGTTTTCTCGCGACCGCAGCCCTATTTCGGCATTTCGCTCGCGTTTCCAAACCGAATTTGGAAAGCACGTCCCCAAGTCAATAAAATTTATTGGAATTACGTGGATATCGGCCCTGGAAAACGTTTACGCGCACTTCTTCGCCATCGAATAGCGATATATTTTCTGTTTCCCCCTTTAGTCAGCATTTTGTATGGATGAGGTTGGTTGTTTCTTGTACATTCTTTATATAAAGCCTTTGCCAACAATTTTTTTAAGTAAAGGAATACAATAAAGTCTAACTTACGAAGAAATATTGAGCACACCATTGGTAGTATAATAAGTAGCGTTCTAAACGCATTTCTGCACCTTCAATGAATCAATCTTTACATCTCCGTTGATGCGATGCATGTATGTAATTTGTAATCTTTTGTGATTGTTCTGTTTGCTTAACTCAAATGATGAGTTATCTATTCCTGCGTAATGGTACGCCGTGGTTCGTGGTTGTTGTACAAATCCGGTAGCTGGAAAATCGATCGATTACGTATGTTCACAGTATATTTTATTAGATGTATCATTGTGTACAGGGTGTTTCCTCAAATTTTTACAGCTTCTAGCGACTTTATTATTCCAGATAAAAAAAAATTGTTCAGATAAAAATTGTAGGGTATCATCCAAACCGTCCGAATTTACTACTTAAGGAAACAATTAAGCATCACTAGTGAACATTTTGGCTTATTGTATACTTTTTTTTAATGGAACGCCCTATATAGTATGTGTATATTGGATAGCGCTTAAAATTCTCTTTTATTTTATTATTCTAGGCACTTTGTGTAATCATCTTCTATTTTATCAATAGCATTCATAATAAAATGCGGCTTTTCCTCGACTAAATTATTTATGCAATTTATAATTTTAGTTCTTAACTCCTCCAACGATGCGCTTCGTTCTTTATGAACTGTGTTTTTCACGAAACCCCAAAAGGAAAAATCTAAAATTGTTAAATCAGGGCTATTGGGTGGCCATCCAATGCTGCCATTTCTACCGATCCGTAAGGGATATCGATTGTCGAGAAAATTGCGGACAACCAAGATATTATGGGGTGGCGCTCCATCTTGATGCCAGATTATGTCATTATACTGACGAATAGGCAAATTTTCCAAATAATTTTCTATCTCGTTCTCAAGGAACTCTTAATGTCTTTCACCAATTAAAATAAATTCGTAAAAAATAGGACCTATATATTACTTGAGTATTGAGAATGCCGCACCAGACATGAACTGCATGCTCTTCGGCCTTGGAATTTAATTTCACACGTTCCGCGGAATTTAAGTATATGACATATTTCATGAAATATGTTTAGAATTTTATGCAAAATCCAAAAAAATATTCTAAAATAGGGGTATCCTTTTAAAAAAATAAAGTAAACTGTCATAACTTATTTTTGGGACAACCTGTATACATGAAATAAGCTTAAAGAAATGCGCAACAAAAATAAAAAGTTGACGGGTCCGAGCGTTTTTTCGAAAAGAAACACATTTACACACAATTACGTTCTCACTGTATATTTATAGCGTTAAATTTTTACTCATAAAAACATCTGCATAATTACCACAAATGACTTAGAAAAAAAGTCAGTCCATTAAAATACTAATAACATCTACCAAACCATGTCGACATTAATAAAATAAATTACGGAGTAAATACAATTAAACAAAAAAAATTAATAAATAGTAATGAAAACAAATATTTTGGTTAAACAAGGTAATTAGTGTTGATCATTTTTCAGAATATTACTTATTGTACTTAATTGGTCTATGTGAATCTGCAATTAATTGAATTGGTTGTATTTTAAATGTGTATCGTTTTTAAAAATATCCGTTTTCACTATGTCGGTACGCAATGAAAAAAGAGCCTATTTAGATCAACAATTTAGGGATGACCCTAAGGGGTTTTGGCGTACACATTGATGTCACCTGCAGTTTGGTCCGTTCCTCCCTCCCGACCCTGTATAACTATGAGAAACACTTTCCCAAAGAAATCGGCTGAAATAAGGCTTTATCTAAATGCTATATAGTCACAGTAAGGTAGACCGAGATTGCAGCCAATTAAAATATGTTGTTAGTGCTAAAGGGACCGCTATGCGCTAGCTAGAGTCTAGAGGATTGACAAATGTTGTTTGGTGCAAGAAGCTTTTAAAAAAATCTCTTTGGCGGGCAGCTATTCTGAAATTAAGGAAAAACGGCTTACTTATGAATGAATAACGAAATCTACAAGCTTGCATATTTTTCATGAAGGTTAATATTTCCAAATTGAAGAATAGCACCCCAGGCGGTAAATTGTCGAGAACAATTGAATACAAGATGGCTTATCTCGCTCCTTACGCTTATTTAGCGACCAATTTGCTCGAATGCTGTTTAGGGATTGTTTTATCGAGTGAGATTTTCCTTGCATTTTTGTCGCGGCTTTGCATGGAAATTGCCATATTAAATGAAGGTTACGAAAGTAAACTTTAAAATCGTTTTCTACGATAGCGCTTACAACAGAATTTATAATAGTGCAAAATCGGCTTAGTGGGAGATTACAGTTTTTTTTTTTATTAGCCAGGGTACAGGGTGTTTCGAATAGGGGGTTAGTTCAGGTTAGAAGATACAGGAGGTTAAACATTTTTTTTTTAGTTTTTTTGGGTAATGAATTGTAAAATTTAGGAGCCAAGAAATTAACTTAAAATAATAAAAGGTCGCGTTTGGAACTCCCTCAATGCTCTTCTTAAATCTGCAATTGTTTGGTATTCTATTGTATTGTAAGTCGGGTGACCTTGGTGGCCATCTTACAGGTCCATTAGTTCTAATCCAGTATGGCCTGAGAAATTATTGTTTAAGTATCCCCTGATAATTAGCGCATTGTGAGCGGGTGCTCCATCTTGTTGCAGTTATTGAGACCCGCTTCTATTATTTCCGGCACAACGTTTTCCAGAATTTCCAAATATTTATTTGCATTAAGGCTGCCTTCAAATATGTTATAAATTATTTTGCTTCCTAGTATAAAGCATGAAACGTTAAAGCCTGCCTTGCCGTTCAAGTGGAAATATTACATGCTGATTTTGCTGAGACCAAAACCTCGTATTGTGCCGATTGGTAAAATGAGTCTTATCGGACCATATAACAGTTCTTTCAAAATTATTTCCCTGTTGATATTTTGTAAATACGAATTACAGAACTCTGTACGGCGCTGTGCATAACCGTTGTTCCTTGTTGTAGATTTTAGGCCGAGGTTTAGAAAATGAACAGGGGTTCAATTAAATTTGATTTTATAATTAGAAAAATTCTTTTATCCGCCTGTCGTCTTTCGGGATATCTACAAGTAATTTCAGGACTAAGACAAACATTTACAAGATAATAATTAGACCAGTATTGACATACGGTATACCTACTTGGTGTACCGTAAACAAGACAATATTTAAAAAGTTGCAAATTTTTCAAAACAGAATTTTACGAATAATAACAGACGCACCAAGATGTTTCACTTGAAAAACTCATTTTGTTTTCACATATAGACTCGTTTTAATACAAAAATGTCAGTTTAACATGACTTCAATTAAATAATTGTTGTCATAGAAATAAAAAAAACGATTGTATTTTCAGGTGACTTTTTTTTCTAAATGTCAAAAAATCGTCGCGGCAATACGAAGTTGGTTGATTTTGACGACCACCAGTTCAGGTAGTTGTATCGTTAGCTGATTACCGATTTTATTGCCGGTGTAATACACTCTAGTGAAATAGTCATTAGAATGGACATAACAAACGAGCATGTCGTATTTTTCATTATTTTCGAAGTTTACATTTTCTTCCATAATTAAGACTAATTTTTTACTATTAATTAGATATTTTAAAACAACTTAGAGAACTTGAATACTCTGGCAGAAACTAAAGAAGTTTCTAATATAATAATAAATGGTCATAGCCTACTAACAAAAAATGTATATTTTTTTAATAAAACGTAAATTTCGTGCTTAATATTAAAAACAAAAATAAGGTATTATATTAATATATTTCTAAAAAGCTTGTTTTAAACTAAATTATATTATTAAAAAATATATAGGGTGACCCATTTAAAAAAAAGCAAGGTTATTTTTTTTCTCGGAAACTATTAAACGTAGAAAAAGTCTGAGTACGTCACTGGTTTCTACGTAAAAAAACTACAAAAAGAATATTTGTTTTCTCTTTGATAAGCTACAGGGTAACCTAAATATGCGCGGGGGGGGGGGGGGGGGGGGGGGTGTTCCAATATGTAAAATGTTCGAAAACATCCCGTATATCAAAAACAAGGAGGACTAGAAAAATTCTGATTGCGGCATCTTTTGTTTCACAAAAAAGTAGTATAGTGCTGCGAAAACCGTATCCTTCTATCTTTACTAATAACGGAGCTATATCCGTAAAATCATCGTTAACTGGACGCCTTGTATTATTATCTAAACAGTTAATTGGGTACTGTTGTAAAAACTACATAATAATGTAAGAAGTGAATTAAATTATATAAAACCAATTAAATCAATGACATGCATCATGCATCTAAAAAATTGTGATTAATTTAAGATTTAATTACCAAGTACTGTATTTTGCCCAATTCTGCTTGCTTTTTTGTATGTAAAATTGCGAGCACTCTTATATTAACACATTTTTAATTTGCTTGTTTGTCATAAACATAAAATCTTTCGTTTTAAATACACATTTAGCTATTTACATTTACAAATCCTCTGTAGCGACCCTTTTAAACATAAAACAAACCACCGATAATTATTTCCGAGCTCCGTATTAAAATATAAATGACACGTATTATCAAAGTGTATTTTGAACTAATAACTTGTTACACGCTGCCTGAAAACATAATATTAAACATTTAATTACCGAGGGCTTTTGTATATGTATATTACGGGTTTGAAGAGAACAATTTCCAGTACATTCGTGCAACGATCTCGCATTAAATACTAAAACACATTGAAGGGCGGACCCACGTAAGTTATTTGCGTTCATTGACGAATTTAGAAGTAGCAAATGACACTGTGCGACAAAAAAAATCTTGCTATAACATAAATAGCTATTAATATAACGAGATTATTATGCGATTTATAATAGTCGAGGACATTGCTAGGTGACGAGGCGACAGCCGAGTCACCCGCAATGTCCGAGACGGTGTTAAATCGCTAATAATCGAGTTATATTCAAAGCTTTATCGTATCATTGACAACGGCGATGCGAAAATAAAAACAAGGTGTTTTGTCATTTCATTTTGGCATTTCAAAAAGTCATCATTACAATCATGCAAGATTTTGATATTCCTGACGATATATTAGCTGCAGCCAACATTATAAGGTTAAACTTGCTTCCGGACAAATCTAAAATCCATTATGAAAAAGAATATCGGCAGTTTTGTGAGTGGCGAAACAAAGTACATGTTCAAGGTGCAGAAGAAACGGTATTGCTGGCGTATTTCGCAAAACTCTCTGAGGAATACTCTGCTTCATCCTTATGGCCGAAATATTCCATGTTACGAGCGACTTTAGAACTGAAGGAAAGAGTGGAAATCGACAAATACGGCGCCTTAATATGTTTCATCAAGGAGAAAAATGTTGGATATAGAGCAAAAAAATCAAAAGTATTTACAAGAGAACAAGTCAACGAATTTGTGTGTTCTGCCTCAGACGAGAAGTTTTTAATGATGAAAGTGGCTTTTTTAATTGGAATTGGAGGAGCCTGTCGAACTAATGAATTAGCGAAGATGACCACGGAAGATGTTAACGTTTTAGAGGACAAGCTGATTGTTACTATTCCCGACTCAAAAACCCACAAGAAACGTATTTTCGCTGTGATATTTGACGGCGAAGTCAATCCTGTGCTTTTATTTAAAAAGTACGCAATGTTAAGGCCAGATTGTTTGTATCATATAGAAGAGGGAAATGTACGGTACAGCCCTGCGGCATTCATTTCTTCTCTAAAATACCTAAAAAAATAGCTGAGTATCTCTCACTTGAAAATCCTAATTTGTATACTGGTCACTGCGTTAGAAGATCTTCGGCAAATTTTCTTGTTAATGCTGGCGGAGATATATTAGACCTACAAGAACTTGGTGGATGGGAATCGGCGAAGGTTGCTAGAGGGTATTTAGAAGAAAGTGTGACCAAGAAAGTTTCCATTGCTCGCAAAATTCAAATCGGCGATGTTTCCGGCAGTGGATTAGGCACTGGGGAACCGCACGAAATCGAAAGGAGTGCTTTCTCGGTCATTAATCAGTCTTCAGAGGGCATACCTAAGATCGTGGACGTTAAAGACAAAGGTGTATCCATCAAATTTGAAAACTGTCAAAATATTGTTTTACATGTTCATGAAAAATAGTTCTAATATTATTTGGTATCTAACGTATTATCCTTTCGTAACTAACGTATTAAATTATGGTAACTAATGTATTATGAGTAACTATGGTTTTATGTAGGTTTTAGTACGTTTATGATGTTAATAATTATTAATAAAGATATCATATAAAAATGACTTAATCTTCAATGACGATAAACTTTATTTTATCAAAAAGCGGTTCGTCCCCTATGTTCGTCTTGCACAATTTTACAATTTCAATGTTTTATTCGATGACTTTTTTACATTATGGTGTTCATGTCCCACTCGAAAAATTTGTATCAATCTACTCTCCTGACAAAGAAGCACTGATGATGGCCTAAGGCCGACAGCGCTCTGCATTAATTTTATCAATCTAAGAAAAAGGCTAACATCAAAAATATTTATTTTCTTCAAACGTCAATAAACTGGACATTTTTCTACTAATTTTTTGACGTTGAAGTTTTGCTTTTTTACAGTAGATGGTTGCTATAGGCAGCGGAAGTAAAAGTACTTTTTCTTCCACTGAGAGCGGAAGAAGAAGTGTGTGTGTCATAAGTATATAATGTTGAAAAATACAAGAAATATTGGATATTTGTATACTTTATTTATTTTTAAAAAATACAACGATGAACTATTTATTAAACATCAGATTAAAAGTACAGTTATTTATTGTGGCCCCAGAAAAATTAACACAAGGTGTTGCGATGTTGCGATCCTGACTTGTTTTTGTATTTTCTAGCGTTAAACCCTCCGTGGAACCACTTGCTGTTGAATTTATGGCAATGTTAATAGGGATTGGTTCAGTAAATTGAGGTTGTAAATTTTTTTCGCAATATCTTTCTTGTCGGTCATCGATTCCGCAATGTAGCCTTCAGCTACACTACTGGATTTCCATCCCCCGTGGCGCTTTAAACACGTAATGTCTGCACCTGCATCTACAAGCAGTGTAGCTGAAGTTCCCCTTAAACAGTGACCGGTACATTCTGTGGCATCAGGTAATTTTAAGAAAACTGCAGCTTCCTTAAGGACAGTACTTATCTTATTAATTCCCATTACCATGCGACAACAGCGACCATTTACAAATTTTAAAAATAATCTTTTAATTCATGCCTTCTGGGCGTAATGATGCATATTTTTTATATATGCTTAAATATTGTTCCCCAACAACGATCGCGGTTTTCTAGTTTTACTATCAGGAGTTCTTATGTGAACGGCAGATCCTAAAGCTGGATTTATAAACTCGAGAAGTTGGCGAGGTTGAGGTTCAGTTGGTGTTGGAAATAGGAGTTCAATTTAAATTAAAGGGAACACTCAGTTCTATTTATACACTCGTTCATGTTGTTCATGTAAAGCTCATGTAAGGTTCGAAAACTTCCCGGGATAACCAATTTTTATGCTCGGAGTTCGGAATATCTAACCTCACAAACTTGATCATAACTTCAACCTCACCAACTTTTCGAGTTTATAAATCAAGCTTAAGTCTTGTATGTCATCAACGGTCATTTTTACAATTTCTTCACATCGGCTGGTGAGAAATGCCAATAACAAGTACAATCTAAAAATACCATAATATATTTCATAAAAACTTGTAGGTATTCTTTGACGTAATATCTAAATTTACCTCAATTCCCAAATACTTCTGATTAGGAGCTTCAGATAGAAAATTTTTAAATTGTTCCCTAGTAAATACTTTAGCTTTTTTGAGAGTGTAGCCTTCATTTTGCTTCTTTAAATAAGCGCGTAGCTTCAAAAACCTGCTTATGTCTATCCCTTGCCTGATATTTAGCATTGACCTTATCATAGAATAACGTGACCACATTGTTGAACTTTTCATTTTTTGTTTGTTCGCCAGTTCAGAGAAATACGCCAAGAGTACATTTTCAGAATTATTATTTTTGATGTCTTTCTTATTACACCATCTCTGGAATCTTTTGACCGCTGCTTCGTAAATACTACTGGATTTGGTTGGCAACAAATTGTCCACGACATCTGCTGCAATTTTGGCAACCTTCTGGGGCGTACAGGTAAATTCTGATTCTGACATTTTTATTTAAAGTAAAGTGTTCGACTAAAAGAAATGGTATTTTTAAAACAGGAAATTAAAGCTTGAAAATTGCTTGTAATAAGATTCACTGACACTTGTCAAATCGAATTATGCGCCGGTATCAAACAATACAATAATAAAATAAATCCATAGCAACGCTAGCAGGTAAAATTCGAAACTTCACATTTTTAAATGACTATTCCACTCATCATAATTTGAACCAATCAAAATGTAGCAATTTTAGATATTTACCTGTTTTTAATCGGAAAAACCACTACCCTCATAATTTTGCCGACCCCACTGACCAATCAGAATTTCAGAAAATAGCTAGCAACATAGTTTTTAATCGGCAAAATTTTGTTACCTTAGTTACATTCACTGTTAAGATTGGTAATTAATGACTGACAGTAGATTGTCACTGTTACTTTTGAAAGTTTGTAATCTCACGTAAATTTATATATTTTTACCAAATTATGTGTAATATTATTCGTGAAATAGTCTTGACGAATACCACAATTTTAGGTAAAATTTTCCTCTTTTATATTCAAGTTTGTTGCTTTTTGGCAATTTCGCTCGTGACATTTTTCAAAACCACTCGCCTAACGGCTCGTGGTTTTGTAACGAAAATGTCAATCGCGAAATTACCAAGCAACAAACTTTCATAACAATCGAAAAATTTTGCCGGCAAAATTTTCTCTCTTGTGGTATTATAGGTATACGAAAAAAATTTAAAATTTGTATTTTTATCTTTCTATATTTTAACGACGCGACGTTTGAAGAAAAAATAGTATGTTTTATTCGTAGTAAAAGTAACCAACATCATAATCACCCATCATGGCTGGATCCCATGGTCCTTGGTACCAAATTTCCATTGTCCTGTTATCTGGATGGAATCTTTTATATACCCTACTTGTCGCTGACAGCTGCATGACAGCGCCCAAACTCTCAGGAAGAACTGATAAATGGGAATGGAGAAACTGAATTTTTAATAACATTCGGCAACTAAGCGATTTTTAGGAGTCCAAAGGTTCATTAACTAGTTGTTCGTAGTTTGCATCCATGTTGTTGCCTACGAGTTCTTGCAAGGTGAGCTTTTCCCTAAAATTGACATCATCCAGCAATTTTCTAATTTGTTGCTCAATAATAATACCTTCTTTTAATTTGGCGTCACTTAACTGATGGGGAAAGACTTGTCTTAGATATTTAAATCTTTCACCCTCTTTATTTATAGGCGAAACACCCTGTATAGACTACACACTCTTTCCAATGAAATGGTTGTATATCAAATTTAAAAGATTTTTTCAGATATTACCACTAGGGAAAAACAACCCCTTATATCGCGCCAGCCTCGCGTGCACACATCCTTTATTCTCGTATTTGAATAATTTAGTTATATTTGTTTTACGTTTTTGTTTATACACGGCTTCATAATATAATATTGTTTTCAACCGTTTTTGACTGTTTGTACTGTTATTTTCCAGATAATTCGCGTTTATTAATGTTCAAGTTGTCGGGCTAGAATTTGTTTAGCTTAATCCCCACGTCGTCGCGCTTTGGTATATTATATACAAAGCTTAGTAAAAAAATGTACCGGCTACTTCTTAATGATATGATAATTTCATTTCACAAGTTTTCCTCTAAAAGTTAAAGAGAGAAAAAGAGTTTCACAATAAATCGGAAATACTAACCAGGTCATCACCTTGAGTGGTCCAACAAAAAAAAGAGGGAATATTATATGTTAAATGACCCGAAAATGGTATGACTCTGTAGCATATTTCACATAATAAAAAAAATATCAGAACTACAAAAATTGTTACTTAACAAAAAAAAAAAGAGATTTATGCTGTATTTCCTTATTATTATGGTTATTGCCTGATTAATTATAAATACAAAATCAAATTTTTAGACTGAAAGTATATTATTACTCTTGTATCCTCTTTCAAGACACTGAGGAATAGTTATTCGCCACTTTTGAAATATATAGACCAAGGCGGTTTCGAAGTAAGTTGGAAATATTCTACTATAACATCAGGTACCTGTGTAATTTAAGACCAGGTACCTGTTATATTGTAGTTTTACGACTGTAGGCTGTACTGTCAACCATTAAGAGATGACAAATAATAATAATTGTGAAGTCCATCCGAACATATTTCGTTTGACCTAATAACTGCAATAATAATTTTATTATATTATAAATACCCAAAGAAACCCCGTTACCTGTTCGATTGCCAAACCTACGTTTTTAAAGAATTTCTTGGTAAAATTACCCCTCGAATTACCCATATGAAACTGTCGATGAGCGTGCCAACCAGCGAAATCTACCTGGCCCCAGCTAGCATCACTGTTTATATTACTGAAATTAAATGAAATAAGGGGCACTGCTTTGCACAGGAACGGATTTTGTAGTTAAATGAAAAGCCATAGTAATACTTAATAGTAGCAATGTTTATTATGTTTATTTTTACCATTACTTGTAATGTTTTGAGAAATGTCCTAATAATTAAGTTGTTTCTAGAACACCTTGTCTATTATTATTATAAACTGGCATTAAAAATAAATATGGGTTAATACGTCTCTGCGAAAGCGAAAGCCGAGTTAATGAGAGGTTTTATTGCAGTCATTAAGCCAAACGAAATATGTCGGGAAGTACTTTAATGTTAACTTATAGAAATTTTATTTATTGTTTTTTTATACACACATTTTGCATGATTTTGCACATCCTAAATCTCGCACACATGAATTGTGCACGAAAAACTAGAGCAATTTAAATAGGGGGCAGTCGTAATACCTCAAATTTTGCACAATTTTTTACTCTCGAAAATGGATTCGTTTACGGTACCAAGATGTTAGTTTCAGTTACAAGAAAGTTTAGTAAAAATGACGATAAAAAGAAATTTAGTTTTGAACGACAAATTTTATTGCTGCAATCATTCTAACTATGGCAACGAATCAGTCTTTTTAACTAAACTAGGTACATCTAGCAACTGAAATTTGTGTGTTTATTCTATTTAACTCTACAATTAAAAATATCTTAAATTAACAGGAACAGTCTGGAACAGAATAGTCCAATGACTTAGTGTGCAAACAAAATTTAATTAAGTCGGGTTAGGTATGGCTAAGTAAAATGGCGGCATTTGGTCTGTCATCCCACATTACAGCTGATAACTGTACTTGTCTAGTCACTTAGAACAAGTAAATCAGTATAGGGACCAAATATGTTTGCGATAACATGATCATTTAGTTTTCTTAACTATGATGCGAATAAAAATTAGACTTCATTCTGACTAGCTAAATTTATTTAAGAAAAACAAATTAAAACCAAAACTTGTACTGAAAACTAAAAATTACTTTCGCAAATGCTGAAATATAGCCGACAAGAAAAAAATAGTTTTAGTTAGTAGTTTTTTAGAGTGTTCATACATAATTTTGCATATTATATGAAAAAGTATCTAACATTACAATATTACCTTGTGATCGTAATTGTTGATTTGTTATTATTCATTTTTATTTATCCCACTCTGCGTGCAAGTATTCACTGGCGTTAAATTGATTCACTTATAAACGGAATGTAACGCATGTCACGTGTTATGTTACCTGTTATATTACACTCATCTGGACTCGGCTTTTACTTTAAAATATTTCCAGATTATATTGCGGTACTTTATTGCTTTTCTCCGTCTTTTATCCATAATACAATCATCCATACATCGTTCGACTTGACAAAATTATTATCGTGATTTTTATTGTAATGTCGATTTTCCGCGCCAGTTTACGAGTTCATTCAGACGTCAAGCCGAGAAGATTATTTGCGACAGACTCGAAATTATTGTATTTTCTTCTCCGTCTTGTCTCTCGATCTACTAAGTTGTATGTTTAACGAGACTTGGTGGTAAAATATTGGACGTAATGGGCTCTATTTTACGGTTTAACTTGGTAAAGAGACACCTTAAGTCTATATTTGTATTTTGTTTTATTTCAGTGCTGATATACTGTTTTCGCGGAACTTCATTTTATAGATTGGTTGATTGATAAATGAGGTCAACCTAACATAATGTGTTTCCTTCGTTTTCTAAACATTTAGATTAAGAGCAACAAACACCTCAGGTGTTGCAGTCGTGAAATTACTGTCCTTGACTGTTTTGAATTGGCAGATATCATAGTATCGTAGTTGCGTTAATTTAAATTTTGGTATGTCTCTTGTGTAAACATTGTACAGGACCAGCGCAAGAGGGCATCTTTGCTTCCGAAAAAATAAAAAATCAGTTTAATTAAGTAGTTTTTATCAACTAGAATTAGGCCGTCTTGTCAGACCTTACGAGCTGTACACATTTTTGGGTAGGCATTTTCATTTTTCTATTGGTCAGGCTCAAAAAAAGTGCTTTTGTGTTATGAACAAGCTGAATCCTAGAACTTCCTGTCCTAAGATAACTCTTCTATGCTGCTGTTTCTATCTTTGTATTTTCAGGCATTGCAAACAAATTTTAATTTTTTTTTATTTTTAAGAAATTTCAATTTAGAATATTTACTGTTAAATAAAAAATATTTCATCGCAGCTACAAACTCTCAAAAATCAATTACGACAACTAAAACTTCTATCTACCTGTATACAACAAAAGTGTCGTACTGATTTTTTTATGTTAGAGAGAAAGCGCAAAAACATATTTTAAACGTAATTAAATAATAAATAATAATAATATAACAGTATATAAGATACAATACAATTAAAATTATAACATACAGGACGGTTATTATTTAAAACAAAATATACATATACATACCTACAAAAAAAGTACCGTGTCAGAAAAATAATTATTACATTTTAACCCAAATCAGTTTCACCGTCACTGTCGTCATCCAAGTTTTCTGGGCAACAGATCTATATTTACGTATAATTTTTCTACTTTTTGAACATGCGCTACACAATTTTCCCAGCTTTTGTTTGGAATATTTTGCGTCTATGACTGTACTAAAGCTGTCACAAAAGAATTTATGGTTGGCGAAACATTATTCCTCCTTACCGATGCTTTCTGCTGGTGCCATATAATATGTTTAATTGGGTTGAACATACAATGATAACGAGGAAGTCTTTACACGGTATGACCCATGTCTGCCGCCAAAGTGTCACAATAATATTGTTTTTTTTATTGAAAATGATTCTAAAATTTCGAGCAATTGATTTTTTGTGTAATTTTCCTCAAAATACATATTATTTTCCATCATATAGTCCTGGATGGCAACTTTTGTGTTATTGGAGCACGGCACTTTATTTAGCGTACGACTGGTAGCTCGCATTATCCATCACTATCACACTATTTGGTGGTATATTTGGTAATAATTTGTTTTTAAACCAGTCTTTAAATAGTTCTGCCGTAGTATCATCGTGATAATCAACAAGGGAGTCCTTTATATTATTGGCTGATAAGGCCAAAGCGTTTGGTATAAATCCGCTTTTTGTCCCAGCATGAATTATTGTGATACGCGTACCTTTATTTGATGGAGCTTTGGTTCTGCATTGACCCAATAAATCTACCCAACCTTTATCTGGAACTTCGTGTGTGTCATACCACGTCTCGTTCACATAAATAATATCCCTTCCATCCTGTCTATATCCATGGACTGCAATTAGGTATTCCATCCTCCATCTTTTTAACCGGGCCGATCCCATAATTACTTGTCGTTTGTTAATTTTTTTCATTTTAAAACCGTTTCTTAAAATACATTTCCTTAGAGTCTCACGACAACACTCTATTCCTGTATCATCCTTTTTTAATCTGCAATAGGGTTTTTAAAGTGAGGATCATTTGTTCCCTGTGCATAGTATATATTTTTCTACGAAATATATCGACATCCGTCGCGTCCAGTTTCTTAAAAGTAAAACAGTCTTTCCTCTTTCTTCTCTCCACTATACGTTTATTTACAACAAACCACACTGTGCTCACTGGCCTGCGTGTCAAAGCTTCCGCTTCCTTGATTGCACCAAATTTTAAAAAACACAAAATATCACGCTTTAATTGGTTTTCATCACGACCTGTAGATCCACTTGGCGTACTGGTTTCTTCCCACGGACGAAACATTCTTAGATATCACGTTTAGTTGGCAACAAGTAACTTCTTGTCTAAACCAATACAAACATCTAACTGAATTTTAAAACCAAAAATCAGCATATTTAAATAACTAAAATAAACCTATTTTATTTTACCCTGATTATTTTAAGAGGATTACTGAGAAAATATAATAATATAATAGTCTTTAAATAGAACCGTACCTGGAGTCCCCAGATCAGGTGGCCGAATTTTACACCTCATACAATAGGTTATTATGATGGTAAAGGATTAGCATTTATAATGATTTTGTAAGATAGATAGACGGACTTTACTTAATCTGAACTAACTTATATACATTCATATTTTGGAAAATAGTGCTTCATCTAACGATTTTTTTACTTTAATGTGTTCTATTTGAGGCAAGCTTTTCAAAAACGAAATTCGAGCTGACCTATAAGACAGAAGAACCAACCGTAATTTGTATTTAGTTATAAATTTTATCAATTTATTTTTAATTGATAATTATTTCACCTTGAAAATTATCACCCCTTCACCAGGGCCGAAAATTACTCCATTTAAATTATAATTTAGCCGACAAAAGATCATTAGGTTTCTCTCAAAGCCACAATCAATTCTCCCAAACTCCTTCACTGAAAGGGCATTACAACAAAGGGTTTGTATGGTTATCGGAAATATGCCCTCGAGGGCTTAAGGGTGCGTGCGGCAGAATACTATGTTTGGTTTTGCGGATAGGGAGGAGTGATCTTTGATATTCCGATTCGGAGGGAAAATTTGATTACGAAAGGGCATTCGGTTTTAATTGTTTTTATTCATCGGCAAATAAAGGACCTGTCGACGAAAGCATCAGGTTAATTAGGGGAAAGAAATTGGGGTTTGTGAGTTGTTAAACGCCGAACGTATTTTTTCTAAAATTTTTATAGTTATGGATGGTAGAAATAAAAACTTTATCGCCTTGTACCTATGTCGTTATCAGGTCGATTGAAGACAACTTGGTTGAGTTTACAGATTTTGTTACCCAAAATATAGCATTTCAACGTCCTGTGTGGACAATAAATATGTAAAGTATAATGGTTAGTTTCTTCGGAGAAGTATTTTCTGACCTAACAATTGATTTTAATTGGCGCCACATGTGCTCTATGGCATTCATCATCATCATCATCATCATCATCTAGCGCTACAACCCTGGGTGGGTCTTGGCTGACTGCACAACTTTCTTCCAATTGATGCGGTCTTCCATCAATCTTTGGTCAAAGGGGATACTCATTTTCTGTAGATCTGATCTAATGTTATCTCTCCAACGCATTTTGGGACGTCCGAGTGGTCTTTTTCCTGTTGGGACTTCCTCCCACACCAATCTTACCAGTCTTTCATCATGCAGCCTGTGTACGTGGCCTGCCCATCTTAATCGTTGGGATTTAATCTCTTGTACGATATCGCTATCGTTGTAGAGCTCCTGTATTTCTATATTTGTTCTAACACGATTTCGATTTGTTGTCGGATCGTGGTGGGCTCCGAAGTTTTTTCTGAGGATTTTTCGTTCAAAGCGTCGTGAGTTTTTCTTCGTTTGCTTTGGTCATTGTCCACGTTTCACATCCATATGTTATTACTGGCCTGACAATGGCTCTATAAATTTTAATCTTTGACGTTCTGGTTAGGTTTTTTGACCTCATAAGATTGTTAAGTGCGTATAGACAGCGGTTTGCAGATTGGATTCTGCCTTTGATTTCTTCCGTAACGTCGTTATCAGCAGTTATTGTAGCTCCAAGGTATTTGAAACGCTCTACTCTTTCGAAATTTAGGGTGTTGATTGTGACGTTTTGTCCTACTCTATCTCTTCGTCCCATTCTGTTTATAAACATGTATTTCGTTTGTTCTTCATTGATTTTCAATCCCACTTGTTGTTTTTTCGATCTTGTTGAAAATGTCTTTTACGGTTACGATGGAGTTTCCGATGAGATCAATGTCATCTGCGTATGCTAGCAGTAGGTTGGGACCTTTAGTTGTTAGCAGTTCGGTTTTTATTTCGGCTGATCTCACGGCTTTCTCTAAGACGAGGTTAAAAAGTAGTGATGACAAGGCGTCGCCTTGTTTAAGTCCACTGTGTATTTCGAAACTACTGGATAGACTGTTGTTTACTCGTACTTTAGATACTCCGCCCTCCATACAAACTTTGGTCACCTGGATGAGCTGTTTTGGTATTGAGAATTCCGCCATCGCATTCCATACTTGACTTCTCTCTCTGCTATCATACGCCTGGCGGAAATCTATGAAGAGGTTATGTACCGTTCTATTATATTCCCATCCTTTCTCCAGGAGCTGCCTCAGTGTGAAGAGTTGACCTGTTTGTCCTAAAGCCGGCTTGGTATTCCGCCAGCAGATTTTCTGCATATGGTGTTAGTCTGCATAGTAGGATGTTTGAGAGAACTTTATATGTGGTGTTTATTAGTGAGATTCCTCTATAGTTGGAAAATTTTGATTTGTCCCCTTTTTTGTGGATGGGTACAATGATGCTTTCCCTCCATCTCGCTGGTATTTTTCCTTTTTGCCATATAAGAGTTATTAATCGGTGAATTTGTCGATGTAGTGCGTCTCCCCCATATTTTAGGAACTCTGCAGGTATCTCGTCCGAACCAGGTGCCTTGAAATTCTTTAGTTTATTTATTGCCTTTTGTGTTTCCTCAAGGGAGGGTTCTTTAACTGGTAGGTCCGCTGTAATGTAAGTTTCTTCTTTGTGCGGTTCTTCCTGTTTTACGTTTAGGAGATCTTTAAAGTGTCCTTCCCATTTTTCAATTAGTTCTTCGTCACTGAGTATCATGCGGCCTTGAGTGTCCTTCAGTGTTGGGATGGACCTGGATTTAGGACCTCTCCCCTCCAAAGAGATTGCCCTGTAGAATTCTCTGGATCCTGGTTTGGGACGGTCTGTTTAAAAATACAAAAATAGGGTGCTAATGCGTCACAAACATATACTTTTTTTTTATACAGAATGCCTTTAAAACTACTAAAAAATATCACTTTTTTTATAACATTCTTCAAAATATATATCGTTCGCCGCCATGCAGTTTTGAATCTCCACTTTCGTACTATTTGAACCTGGAGCCTTATATAATTGGCGACTGTGATAGCTCGCATTGTCCATTACTATCACGCTACTCTGAGGAAGGTTTAGTAAAAGACAATTTTTGAACCATTCTTCAAAAAATTCTGCCGTTGTATCTTCATGGTTTTCTGACTCGGCATGTAAAATGGTAATTCTCTTCTCGTTATTTGACGGAGCTCTTGTTTTACACCTGTCGGAAGAATCGGACCATCCTTTGGATGGTGTGGCATGCGTGTCAAACCACGTCTCGTCGAGGTAGATTATTGGACGATTTTCAGAACGATATTTTCTTATCGATGTTATATACTCACAACGCCATTTTTGTAATCGATGGAATACTGGGAATTTACGGGTATTTACGACACTTGGCACCCATTTTATTGCAGTCAATAAATCAGAACCATTTTTCGTATATTCCTTATATCGTCTTTGATACAAACCCACTCCATAAGACGTGGTAAAAAATAATTTCTAAATTTATCTTTCTAGTATTTGTTAAAGTAACTTTTTAATCTTTACAGCCTTAATTCCGCAAATCATTAATTTTTTACGGCATCATCTAAAACCATGAAAAATAATACCGCCATACTACTACGCCAATAAATCCGGAATTTTACGATATGATTTCATACTTATTCTATAATAAAGATTTATTATTAACAACCCCACATAACTTGGCACTTAAATTCTAGAACAGAGCAGTTTGCCAAATATCGAAAAACAATATTCCCGAAAAAAACTTCTTTTATGGCTTTCAACGTGATACGATTGTAGTGTTCGCGTTGCTTATACATTATTTATTTATGTCTACGGTAAAGTCTATATCTTGTCAGTTATTGGGAGTACAAAAAACATTTGATCCAAACTTAAAGTGCTGACGTCTTTAGTGCAACGAGTCTTTTGCCGGCTGTTTTATCAAAGCAAGGCGGGTCTCGAATATACAGGGTGGTGATAAAGTTTGGAATAATAGGAATATTTCTGAACAGGTTAACTTAAAAAAAAAAACGCTCAGACACGTCCATTTTTATTTTTATTTTTGCATTTTGTGGATAGATTGGGTCATTGTAGAGCTGTGAATGGATACCACTTCCAACATTTATTAAAATAGGCAGGCATATTCCTTTATTGTAAACATTTTTATAAAAAAATAAAGAAATAAACATACAACAAATACAACTACATACGAAAAAGTTAATCTGAATCTGAAGATAAAGAAATGTCACTTTCAGAATCTGACACATGAATCATCAGTGGCTTAACCTGAACATCCAGAATGTGTTCTTTTTGCCAATAGTACCTGATAATATTATTTGTATGGCAAACACAATCAGACCAATTTTCGGGGGTAAAGGTTTGTAATGCCTCTTTCCAAATATCCGAAACGGAATTCTCATCTTTCCTGTCTTTTCCAATAGTTTGTTTATTAAAAAATGTTTTGGTTTGGGCCCAAATTAATTCAATAGCGTTGAAAATGCAGTGGTATGGCGGCAATCTCAAAACTTGATGATACATAGTGCTACGCTTTTATTTGCCCAAAGATTAAAAAAAAAGAATTTAATTTTTAATTAAAAAAAAAAAAAGGAATTAACAGCAACAAAGTTCAGCCGAGGGTGAGAGGCCTTGAGAGAGCGAGCAAATGCCCTAGCTCAAATGCCGAAGAGTAGGGGGGGTAATAAGGGGCGCCACCGTTTTGTAGCCAGGCCAAAACGGAAGCCTCCGCGATCTCGGTGGGTGCTCACTCTCCACTGAACTTAATAATGAATAATAAAAAAAATTAAAAAGAAGAAAAGCAAATTACGAAGGGGTGTTGTGGGACGTCTCAAATAAAACTAAAAATTTTTAAAAACACACTTAGTACATTTATTAAAAAAAAAAAAAAATTAATAATTGGGCTCGACCCTCAAAAAAAATGAATTCACTTGAATTAAATTGGGAAATTACAGAACCATACACTTGTATATCCGCCCTATGGTTATGATCACAACTATTACCTTCTACTAATAACGATAGATAAAGTAAATGATACGGTTGACACCTCAAAATTAAAACCTGTATTACTTTATCGGGATGGTATCACCGATACTGCCGTGGCTGCTTGGTACTATGCCTGGTGGGCAACTCTAGGTACACCCTAGTATAAAAGGCTGGTAGCGCCTCTAGGTCAAACTGATGGCCTTGATGTACCCCAGCATAGCAACTGCCAGGTGGACCCCAGATAAAAGAAGCTCACGTAATAGGAGCTGGGTGGAAGCACCCCGGTATAAGGACCCTAGGAAGTAAAACAGGCGCATCAGCACAACGGCAATATTTGCGAAAAATTTACATTTAATAAATGGCTGAAGGCCCAAATGATTAGATAAATGGACCAACACTGTGCAACCACCCTAATAATACCGAAAACCCAAAATTTAGAAAAATTATTACTGCGCATGCGTCTAAAATTGTCTGCGCACCTCACTGGGTGTCCAATAACCCCTCTGCAGACATGAATTAACAAAAATATCGACGTGAGGGCACTGCGCATGCTCAGGATGGCGAATAAAATTAAAAGAACTTCATCTAAGCCAAGCAGGAAACTCACTAAATTAAAACCACTGGTTTGTAGAAAAGTAGTTAGTGCGCATGCGCCACGCGCATGATCAAAATTGAAATCCCAACTTTCAGATTAATAAAAAAAAAATAATTGCAAAGTAATTTCCTACTTGAACTTAGAGATATATATGCTGAATCGCAATATAGTAACTGCGCATGCGCCGCCCACACGCCGATATGGGGTGCTAATGACTCCAAATAAAATCCCCTTTCAAACCCTGAATAAGCGAACCATAAAAATATTATTCCCGCATAATTACAAATCCCAGAATTTAATGTTATTTAATTATCAAACCTATTCGACAATAATTTTACAATTTTACAACCCTGAATAAATTCCCCAGAAAAATATTAACACGACGTAATCCCGAAAAACCCGACAACTACAGTTATTTACTTCAATTCAGCAATACCAAAAAAAAAACAGCTGCACAATGTCGGCCATTTAAATCAATTAAAGCAAATAATACATAATTATCAATCAAATAAAAATTAATTAAACCATATCCACCAATTGCAGTAAACACATGTAAAACTTAGCAATTAACCAGAAAAATTACATAATTACATTCGGCTAATTAGGCACATTATAAATTATTGAAATTAGATTAAATTAATAGCGACACAAAGAAATAAAAACTAGGCATTAACTTACAACATGCAGGCTTAAGGCCACGCGGTTCGGTTCGGATGAGTTCCTTTTTTTTTGACAATAAAATAACAATGACAATAGAATAAAAAAAGATAGGCTTGAAAAACGTGCATTTTGTAAGTACAATGGGCACTAAGGTATCGAAAAATTCTAGCGACATAAATAGATATCGATAACAGAAGGCATAAAAAAAAAATACATGGGTTTTGACCAAAAATTTAAGGTTTTAAATATTAACGTAAGATGATAATATATTTTATTTACAAATAAGAGCAAAATTAAAGTGACTGCAATTGATTTCAAACATAAAATGATTAAACTTACCCGATGACGATGGGGTCTTACACGTTTTTACGTTTCCTGACTTGCACTCCGTCGCTTTAAAATCCGGCTATGCCGTAAAAAAGCTTTCAATCCAACACTAAACTAAAGCAATTTAAAAGCTTCAATAAGAAAACGGTGTCCAAAATCCACTCACGTGAAAAAAAAAAAAATTGGCTGGACACACGCTTTCACGACGGAGACAAGTCAGTAAGTAAGTAAGCAAGGCCGTAACAATCGCGCACGACCTCCCGGAAGAGCTGCAATCCTACCAACAAAATAGAAAGCTTCCTGTCAATAAAAAGGGCGCTAGAATTCAAGACCTCGTACCTACACAAAAACCTAATGAACTAACCTAGCCGAAGCGAACCCGTACAAATAATAAAATAACCAAAGAGCGGAGACAATAGAATCCTGGGTTACCCTTGTACCCCCTCCTGCGCGACGGTGAAACTAAAGAAATTTGTTTTTAATTAACTAATACATGGGCAATATAAATTATTACCAAACACGGTCACCCGTATACAACCAACGGTACATCAGATAAATATTTCCCACATCTAAGGAATAAGCGATATAATCGATCTCGCAAAGGTCGATAGATGTCAACCTAGAAACTAAATGACTTTACACCAATTACCAGCTTTAAATAAACACCCAAGTGGTTCCTAAATTACATAACGATAAACAGATTTCAATACAATGCAATTGGCTGGTAAAAATCACCCGATAGCAGTCAATATAATATCAATAAGTTAGGTCGATCGAAGAGATTAAAATCGATAGTGACGCCCACTTCTATTTATATAAATTAAAGGAACAGTGTTTATTTATAACCAACTCAGTGAAATGTCCCTAACGATCAGATTGTCACACCATTCTAGAACCAAACAAAGGAAAATATAATACGGAAAATCCACTGTATTTCCCACGAAAATGTATTTGACACGACCATAGCGGTAAGTCCTATAACTTACTCTATTTACACCGTCTGTAGCTGACTGTTTTTAGGCTACTAACTTAGGACACGGTCTGCCATTTAACAAGGGAGAAAAATCGACTTTCAACCCCTAAGCCAAGGGAGATATGGAATCAAGATGAAAGATAAGGTAAGGATCTGCTTTATTAACCAGGCATTCGCAGCCAGAGACCGTTTTAACAACTCTTACATACCTATATAACCTTACGTACCATCGAAGGCAAA
Organism: Polydrusus tereticollis; assembly: GCA_963920685.1. Taxonomy (NCBI): domain Eukaryota; kingdom Metazoa; phylum Arthropoda; class Insecta; order Coleoptera; family Curculionidae; genus Polydrusus; species Polydrusus tereticollis. The sequence goes on from OY987333.1 coordinate 13,911,351, forward strand.
ATTACCTAAGATCTTAGTCTGCAGTCATAGAATTCAAATAGTTATCTTTATTTTAGGTACAACACAAGCTGGATCAGCCACTCGAGGTAACGGCATTGCCAGAAAAATAAAGGAGGAACCAGATAATCAACAAATGTCATAAGAAAGGAAAGCAACCTCTAAACACCGAGAGAGAGAGTTATGTAACAGTACAATGATACGAGTAATATATATATATGTATAGCCTTATTTTTACTAGTAAAATGTTTTATAAATATCTATGTACATTTAATAAACAGCAAAACAAATATGTTGAAAGGTTCTTGACAAAAAGGTGAGGGCGACATAATAATAAACTTTAAATAAAATTTTGGTTTGTTTCAATTCATCACATACTAATGGTTTTTCATAGAGCACATTGTACTACCTTAATGATTATTTCTCACACCTTAGCAAAAATAGGCTTTAACCCCTAGTACTAAAAATAAACCGTTACAACTCCCCTCTTCTTCGGCAGGAGAAAAACTTCCACTAAGAAGTTTTACGACGATAATTCAACTAAGTAATAACCAAACAAAAAAATTAATTATACTCGCGCCAGCACAAGAGAACACAAGGTACCCAGTTATGTATAATCCAATGAAGTTAACAGAAATATTCAGATAGGTAAGCTAACTCTAAATACGGAATCATATTTCAGTTATATGTACAAAATAATCACACGAGTTATCAATCAACTCCTAGACCAAAAAAAAAAAAAATTGACGTTACTGACGTAGCCATTAAAATATAGCAATCAATCACTAAAAGCAATAAAATAAAAATAATAGAAACCAAAAATCATTTCAAGTACTGTTGCGCAGCTGACGACCCACGGAGACTCCGAGAGAGGAAAGGATGCAACCCCGAGCTGTTTGTATGGTATAGAGGTCAAAAAAAGCGAACTTGATGAATATCGGACTTAAGTTAGCATTGCGTTGCAACCAAATGTGACTTGGCGAACCTCGTGTACTAACCTCATGCAAACAAACTCGCGGCACAACCTCGCACCCACAAGAAAGACCCAAGGAAAGCAAATTCACAGCAGTACTTGAAAGGTGGAAAACTAAAGATAATCAATATCAACAAAAAAAATAGCAGTTGTAACCCAGATGTTCCACCAATCAAAGGGAGTATGTTTTAGTACACACTAAACTAAAAGATACAAACGTGTCGATGACAACTAAATGTACCACAGCCTTCAACGGAAAATTTAATTAGGGTGTTCCGAAAGGCGGCTCTGCTCCTGGCCTGGCGTATCACACGAGACCTGCGGACGAGGTCATACGCAGTAGTTTCGCCCTCCCCTGTGCTGCAGCAATGTACAGACTGAATCAGGGGTCAGACAGCCACCCCCCACAATACAACTCTGCCCGCAAATCTGCCTTCAGCAGAACGAAAATTCCACAAAAGACGGCAAAGCGCCACCCAGGGGCACCAACGGCCCCTCAGCCTTTTCTATAGCAAAAAAAAGAAGGCTGTAAATAAATAGGACAAAATCGGTAAATATAAAGTCGGGCTATACCCGAACCAAGACAAAATCGGTAAGTATAAAGCGTCTAAATGACGAAGTCAAAATCAATCAATAATCAATAAATCGCATCTGAGCGACATCAATAACGAAATTACCCCGTTACTTGCAATTCAGTTCCAACAGCGGCTTAAATCCCCAAATGGGTTATCTCACTCTATCTATAAAGCAACGAAAATCAATCAAAAATAACTCAAAGTCCAACAAAGTAAATCAAGCAAATGTATCAACAACGCAAATCAAGCAAAAACAGAGAGAGAAATTACGTTCTCGTTGCAAATATCCCGTACTCAACACGGTTTACAAAAAAAATTACAACGAAAACCTACCACTAAAACTAAAAGGAAGAACGAAGCACCAAAAAAAAGGTCATCATAAATAAATAACGTCTCCAAGACGAGCGACAGCAAGGATCAACCGGCGTTAGCCAATCCATCCAAGCTAACCAAATAACTAAAAGACAAATCAAGGTAAAAGTAAAATACTAAGTCCAAATCAGGGTAATCACTAAAGAAAATCCGGCAAAGCCAAATTTCCACGGAATCAAGTCAAAATCGGTAGGTACTGAAATCGAAAGTAAAGATAGAATGAAAGGAAGAAAAATAACGAAAAGTAAAACCTAAAAGACGAAAAGAAAGTCAACTCCTAGAGAAAACAAAGTCGTACCCACTCCTGTCTTGTTTCACGCCAAGACAACAGCATACACGACCACAGACAATTGAGTGACCTTCAATTAAGTAATAAAGTAAATAAAAACATTAGGAAGAAACAAGCAAGAATAAAGGTTCTACTAAATGAACGTCATAAAACTAATACTATAAAATGTTAAATGCTGGAGTGGCAACCTAAAGACATAATCGATAAGCAAGAAACTATTGTACAAAAAAAAATCTACGAAAAAGCTAATAATACACCGAAGGTACTGAAGGCGAAGATTCATATAACAGGTTTGCCACAACATTTACAAGTGAAGTGAGAAGCCAACTGAAGGTTAACAACTCAGATACCCATTGTAGTAAACCGCTGAGGGCCTGATTCACTACTAACGACACAAACCGGCTGAAGGCGATTGGTCTGTCTCCGTACTCTTGATATGATTTCTACTATCACGGGTACGCCGTGCGGAGTATTTCTAACCAACTACATTCGGCCTGTCAAGTTTCACGCCGAGACAAAAACCGAACTTCATCAGAACTCCACATCCGCTGGAGGTGATATAAAAATATTTGGAACAAAAAAAAAGAAAGAAGCGAACCTTTATTCGTTACTCACACACAAAAGAAATTAATAAAGTTTAAAGTAATGAAGTAAAAGAAAAGATAAGTAAAGATAAATAACTCAATTTATTCATTGTCCGAACTCTCACTTGCAATCGACGGATTGTACAACTTGAGGTCCTGTACATGCCAAACACCTTTATTTTGACCGGTCTGATCTTGAAGCTCATATGTGCAAGTACCAGTCTTTCTTTTAATAATAAAAGGTCCTAAATATGTTGGTGCTAATTTGGCACTGTAGTATTTCGTGGCATCCGAGAGACTTTTATTTTTACGCCAAACTCTCTGTCCAGGTGTATATTCGACTGGTCGCCTACGTAAATTGTAACGTCGTTGGCTGATAAGGCGAGAAGCCTTGATCTTTTCCTGAACTTCCACATAGAGTTTTAAAAATGCGGCTTGTCTCTTTTTGACATAATCTTGAGGATCCAAATCGATCTTGTGAATATCTTCGACGAAGTCTTGTCCATAAAGTTTATGCTCTCTTCCAAAATTCAGATAGTAAGGACTAAATCCAGTTGTTTCGTGTCGTGAAGTTCTCATAGCACAACCAATAGCGGCTAAATTTTCGTCCCATGTACGGTGATTATTGTTCTGAATGTATGAACGAATCATAGTTTTTGCCACTCGGTTTGCACGTTCAGTAGGATCAGCCTGAGGATGGTAAGAAGCTGTATAGAAAATTTTGCTTTTATAACGCTGACAAAGTCCTTGGAACTCTTTAGATTTCATTTGAGCTCCTTGATCGCACATTAAAAATTGCGGAGATCCAAACATCAGGAAAATACCTTCTTCTACTTGCTTAGTAAGCGATTTGGCTGTCGCAGAACGCGATGGGAACATGACGGTGAACTTGGTAAAATAATCGTTAACCACAAGAACATACTGATTTCCTGATCTTGAGCGAGGAAACGGGCCGATGAAATCCAAGCTGATACATTGCCAAGGTTGACTAATGTTTGGTCGATTTCCCATTAGACCTGCCGGTGCTCTTTGTTCCACTTTGTTCTGGGCACAAATCCTACATGCTTTCACGTATCTGGTTACGTCACTCCTCATTTTAGGCCAATAGTAACGTTGACATACTTTCCAATAAGTTTTAAATATGCCTACATGACCTGAAGCTGGTATATCATGGCAACGGAAAAGTACTTCGCGCCTCTTATCTTTAGGAACGACGAGTTTCCAGCAGCTGGATGGAATTGCTAATTCAGAAGGACTGGATTTCACATATTTGTACAGCATTTTATTCTCTACACGCCACGTGGGAAATTTGTGAGGATGCTCTTCGAGTCTGGAGAACATGTTTTTATACCATTTGTCGGTGGTGGATGAGAATGCGTCTTCTTTGACTTCGGCATCTATAGTGTCAACAGAAACAGGAACTGATCTCGAGAGAAAATCGGGAACTACGTGGTCTTTTCCAGGTCGATGAATTAATGTAAAGTCGTACGGTTGAAGACGAAGTGCCCATCGTGCTAGTCTCCCTTGTGGGTCTTTTAATCGATGTAACCACAGCAACGAGTGATGATCAGTTATCACGGTGAAGTGAACTCCTTCCAGGTAATGACGCAATTTCTCAACGCTCCAAATCACTGCCAAACATTCTTTCTCAGTCACAGTCAATTTCATTTCCTGCCTGGATAGTGAGCGCGATAGGAAGCATATTACTTTCTCACCTTCATCAAAGGTTTGAGACAAGACGGCTCCAAGGCCAAAGCCACTCGCATCAGTTTGAAGAACGAATGGACGACTGAAATCGGGGCAAGTAAGAATGGGTGCTGTAATCAGGGCTTCTTTGATGGTTCTAAAAGCAGCGTCGCAATCGAATGTCCATGACCACTTAACGTTTTTCTTGGTCAGGTTGGTTAGCGGAGATATTTTGGAGGAGAAATTCGGTACAAATCGTCGGTACCAAGACGCTGTTCCTATAAATCGACGAATCTCTGTCACATTTTTCGGCGGTGGTATATTTACAATAGCCTCTACTTTCGATGGATCTGGCCGAAGTCCTTGACGGTCCACTACATAGCCTAGATATTTTAATTCTGGTCGGCAAAATTGACACTTTTCCAATGAAACAACTAATCCTGCTTCGAGAAGGCGGTCGAACACTAAGTCTAGAAGTCGCAAATGTTCATCAAAGTCCTGAGAGATGAGGATAATGTCGTCTAGGTAAACCATTACTGAAGGCTGAAGGTCAGCTCCAAGCACGGTATCGACAATTCGCTGCCACGTGGCCGGAGAATTGGTCAATCCGAACGGCATTCGGCGGAACTGAAATAATCCTCTTCCAGGAACAGTAAAAGCGGTGTATTCACGCGAAGACTCTGACAAAGGGACGGTCCAAAAAGCAGACTTAATATCGATAGAGCTGAGGTATTTAGCATCTCTTAAGCGGTCCAGGATTGAAGAGATATATGGAATGGGGTACGCATCCTTGTTGGTTACCTCGTTCAGCAGCCTATAATCGACGCAGAAGCGATAGGAATCATCCTTTTTACGAACTAGACATATTGGGCTAGACCAAGCACTTTTGGAAGGTTCTATCACACCGTCTTTTAACATTGTCTTTAACTCCTCATCTATGATCTTTTGTTTAAAAGGAGACACGGGGTAGTATCGTTGTTTGACGGGTTTTGTACCTGGTTTAACTTCAATAGTATGTTCTGCTACGTTACAACATCCCAATCCAGAACTCATAGTTGAAAGCTTTATTTTTATTAAATTGTCAAGTTGTATTCGCTGATCTCTTGTGAGCGTGCTTTCGTCTTGAATGCTATTAATGAACATCGGATCGGTGCTATCTGCAAAATGCCAAATATCTTGTCTCAGATCGGGGACTATTTCCATATTTTTCCAAAAATCTATTCCTAGGATAAGGGTATGAGTAAGTTCTGGTAAGACGAGCACATCAATGATTCTGGTTTTGCCCATTAAACAGAATGGAACCTGCATACAACCGATGCTGGAACAGCTCTGTCCATTGGCGACTGTGCATTTTGTTTCTTTCGCCAAAAGTTTTAATCCTAACCGTTGTAATAGTTCGTATCCAGGAAGACCGACGATGGTTCTTGTAGCGCCAGAATCTAATAATCCTCGAATTGGAGTGCCTAAGATAGTAACTTCTAAATATGGACGTTGATCACCATGAGCGTGACTAATAATGTAGTCTAAGAGAAATTTTGCAGGAAAGCCAGTATCGTTGTTGGTCGAAGTGGTATCGATTTTGGGAGACATCTCACGACCTATTGATTCCCCCGGGAAGCGTTTCCCGAATTCGTGCATTTGGGGCAATTTCTGGTAGTAACGTCAGGTGTTCCGCAGCGATAACAGTGCATTTTCCGAGGACTAGTGCAATCTCGGTTATAATGCCCGGCCTTTTGACAATTAAAGCAGACCACTTCTCTGGGACGTCGATCGTTCGTAGGCATTTCTCTAGGACGTCTGTCATTTATAGGCATTTCTCTAGGGCGTCTATCGTTCATAGGCATTTCCCTGGGACGTCTATCGTTCGTAGTAGGGTTGAAGTGACGAATTTCCTGTACGTACTCGTCCGAATGATTGCTAGGAAGGGCTTCTTGCATGTCTGACACAAAGGCGAAATCAGGCTCGACAAATCCTTGCCTTCTTCTAGAAGGTGGCACGTAGTGCTCTGCACGGTATTTCTTGGCTTCCAAAGATAAGCAGCACTCCTCCAATTCTTCCAATGTATTGACTAGTGGAAGTTGAGTTGTGTAAAAGGGAGCTAAGTTTCGGGAAATAATGTCCAGCTTCACATCATCGGACATTCCACCGTAACGTCTACATAAAGCATGCATACTTGATAGGTAATCTACAATGCTTTCGGACGGATCTTGCGTTCTATCTAAAATCTCCCTAAAGAGTCGAGCTCTGTAATCTGGCGGTTCGAAATGTCGGCGAAGTAGGTCTGATAGTTCTCTCCAGTCAGTAAATCTGGATCGGTTCGATCTAAACCAATTAAGAGCCTTTCCCTCAAACAGGTCTATGGCGGACTCAAATACTTCTCGTTCAGTCACGTGACGGGCTACTCTAAGTTCTGAAACTCGCTCTAAAAAGCCGTGAACTGACATACTCTTGGTGTCTCCAGTGAATTTAATTCCCCATTTATCCATTTTAGGACCCTTGAAGTATGAAGGTTGTCTATTTGGGGTAGAAACAGGTAGCGAGGCACCTTGAACGCCGGACGAATCATCGGAATCCGAATCTTCAGTCTGAGCAGCAGCTAACATAGCACTAAGGTTGGGATCTTGCCTTGACACGGTTTCTAAGTGGTCAAGAGTGGCCAAAATATCGACCATAAGCTTCGCTCTCGTATCCACATTCTCAGCAGTCAAGCTACTAGGTGGTGCGCGATCTACGCGATTGAGTAGGTGTACTAGACGGGATTGATAGCGCTCAAATCTGGCCCTAGCATTTTCTCCAGTCACTGATTTCAGTGCAGATTTAATTCTCTGCAGCGCATCATGCACGAGAACTTTCTCGTCGTCGAAGTCGAGAGAATAGGGTGGATGACTCAAAGATTTGTTCCTCTTCTCCAGTTGGAGTAACGGACGCAGTGTCGCTCTCAGCGAATCGACGGTTTTGGAATCGTCAGAGGGAATTCCACGGACAGTCAGTTCATGTATTAGCATGTCCTTCTTCAGGTAGTTGATCCTCATATTGTAATCCATTTTTTTTTCTCTTCAAGTCAGACAATGACAGAATAAAGTAATAATAACACTATTCACTGTAAAGCAACACAAACTCACTCACTTACAGTAACACTATGCAAATAAAATCACTAGATTTCACTTCACTTACGTAAGCAATAACAAATTCAAATTCAAAATATCAAGTGAGTGGCAGTGGTAGTATTTTAAATAGACAATTTTAATGAAAGTCAAGTAATTAACGTAGTAAACCAATCAATTAGGTAATACTAAAAGGTCACCAATATCGCAAAACAAAGTAAGCCAAAAATAAAAAAAAGAAATCAGTACCAAATCAATACGCTCTGCGAGCACGAGAATAAAAAAAGTATAACCACCGAAGGCCACGATTGATTCAAAGCAATTGCAGGTAAAATCAGGGCAAGGTATAATACTGTAAATTTAAGGTCAACCAATATAAATATGTAACAAGGTATGCAAAATCAATTCAAAATTCAATAAAGTTATTACAGTCCTTAAGGGTAGGCGCAATACAATGAAATTAATAATCAAAATATATACTTAAGTAAATTGCTCTACTTGAGAACGCCCAACAACACTTTTTTAAAAAAAATTTACCAAAACATGGCCCCAAACGTTGAGCGCCAAAATTTGCTACGCTTTTATTTGCCCAAAGATTAAAAAAAAAGAATTTAATTTTTAATTAAAAAAAAAAAAAGGAATTAACAGCAACAAAGTTCAGCCGAGGGTGAGAGGCCTTGAGAGAGCGAGCAAATGCCCTAGCTCAAATGCCGAAGAGTAGGGGGGGTAATAAGGGGCGCCACCGTTTTGTAGCCAGGCCAAAACGGAAGCCTCCGCGATCTCGGTGGGTGCTCACTCTCCACTGAACTTAATAATGAATAATAAAAAAAATTAAAAAGAAGAAAAGCAAATTACGAAGGGGTGTTGTGGGACGTCTCAAATAAAACTAAAAATTTTTAAAAACACACTTAGTACATTTATTAAAAAAAAAAAAAATTAATAATTGGGCTCGACCCTCAAAAAAAATGAATTCACTTGAATTAAATTGGGAAATTACAGAACCATACACTTGTATATCCGCCCTATGGTTATGATCACAACTATTACCTTCTACTAATAACGATAGATAAAGTAAATGATACGGTTGACACCTCAAAATTAAAACCTGTATTACTTTATCGGGATGGTATCACCGATACTGCCGTGGCTGCTTGGTACTATGCCTGGTGGGCAACTCTAGGTACACCCTAGTATAAAAGGCTGGTAGCGCCTCTAGGTCAAACTGATGGCCTTGATGTACCCCAGCATAGCAACTGCCAGGTGGACCCCAGATAAAAGAAGCTCACGTAATGGAAGCACCCCGGTATAAGGACCCTAGGAAGTAAAACAGGCGCATCAGCACAACGGCAATATTTGCGAAAAATTTACATTTAATAAATGGCTGAAGGCCCAAATGATTAGATAAATGGACCAACACTGTGCAACCACCCTAATAATACCGAAAACCCAAAATTTAGAAAAATTATTACTGCGCATGCGTCTAAAATTGTCTGCGCACCTCACTGGGTGTCCAATAACCCCTCTGCAGACATGAATTAACAAAAATATCGACGTGAGGGCACTGCGCATGCTCAGGATGGCGAATAAAATTAAAAGAACTTCATCTAAGCCAAGCAGGAAACTCACTAAATTAAAACCACTGGTTTGTAGAAAAGTAGTTAGTGCGCATGCGCCACGCGCATGATCAAAATTGAAATCCCAACTTTCAGATTAATAAAAAAAAAATAATTGCAAAGTAATTTCCTACTTGAACTTAGAGATATATATGCTGAATCGCAATATAGTAACTGCGCATGCGCCGCCCACACGCCGATATGGGGTGCTAATGACTCCAAATAAAATCCCCTTTCAAACCCTGAATAAGCGAACCATAAAAATATTATTCCCGCATAATTACAAATCCCAGAATTTAATGTTATTTAATTATCAAACCTATTCGACAATAATTTTACAATTTTACAACCCTGAATAAATTCCCCAGAAAAATATTAACACGACGTAATCCCGAAAAACCCGACAACTACAGTTATTTACTTCAATTCAGCAATACCAAAAAAAAAACAGCTGCACAATGTCGGCCATTTAAATCAATTAAAGCAAATAATACATAATTATCAATCAAATAAAAATTAATTAAACCATATCCACCAATTGCAGTAAACACATGTAAAACTTAGCAATTAACCAGAAAAATTACATAATTACATTCGGCTAATTAGGCACATTATAAATTATTGAAATTAGATTAAATTAATAGCGACACAAAGAAATAAAAACTAGGCATTAACTTACAACATGCAGGCTTAAGGCCACGCGGTTCGGTTCGGATGAGTTCCTTTTTTTTTGACAATAAAATAACAATGACAATAGAATAAAAAAAGATAGGCTTGAAAAACGTGCATTTTGTAAGTACAATGGGCACTAAGGTATCGAAAAATTCTAGCGACATAAATAGATATCGATAACAGAAGGCATAAAAAAAAAATACATGGGTTTTGACCAAAAATTTAAGGTTTTAAATATTAACGTAAGATGATAATATATTTTATTTACAAATAAGAGCAAAATTAAAGTGACTGCAATTGATTTCAAACATAAAATGATTAAACTTACCCGATGACGATGGGGTCTTACACGTTTTTACGTTTCCTGACTTGCACTCCGTCGCTTTAAAATCCGGCTATGCCGTAAAAAAGCTTTCAATCCAACACTAAACTAAAGCAATTTAAAAGCTTCAATAAGAAAACGGTGTCCAAAATCCACTCACGTGAAAAAAAAAAAAATTGGCTGGACACACGCTTTCACGACGGAGACAAGTCAGTAAGTAAGTAAGCAAGGCCGTAACAATCGCGCACGACCTCCCGGAAGAGCTGCAATCCTACCAACAAAATAGAAAGCTTCCTGTCAATAAAAAGGGCGCTAGAATTCAAGACCTCGTACCTACACAAAAACCTAATGAACTAACCTAGCCGAAGCGAACCCGTACAAATAATAAAATAACCAAAGAGCGGAGACAATAGAATCCTGGGTTACCCTTGTACCCCCTCCTGCGCGACGGTGAAACTAAAGAAATTTGTTTTTAATTAACTAATACATGGGCAATATAAATTATTACCAAACACGGTCACCCGTATACAACCAACGGTACATCAGATAAATATTTCCCACATCTAAGGAATAAGCGATATAATCGATCTCGCAAAGGTCGATAGATGTCAACCTAGAAACTAAATGACTTTACACCAATTACCAGCTTTAAATAAACACCCAAGTGGTTCCTAAATTACATAACGATAAACAGATTTCAATACAATGCAATTGGCTGGTAAAAATCACCCGATAGCAGTCAATATAATATCAATAAGTTAGGTCGATCGAAGAGATTAAAATCGATAGTGACGCCCACTTCTATTTATATAAATTAAAGGAACAGTGTTTATTTATAACCAACTCAGTGAAATGTCCCTAACGATCAGATTGTCACACCATTCTAGAACCAAACAAAGGAAAATATAATACGGAAAATCCACTGTATTTCCCACGAAAATGTATTTGACACGACCATAGCGGTAAGTCCTATAACTTACTCTATTTACACCGTCTGTAGCTGACTGTTTTTAGGCTACTAACTTAGGACACGGTCTGCCATTTAACAAGGGAGAAAAATCGACTTTCAACCCCTAAGCCAAGGGAGATATGGAATCAAGATGAAAGATAAGGTAAGGATCTGCTTTATTAACCAGGCATTCGCAGCCAGAGACCGTTTTAACAACTCTTACATACCTATATAACCTTACGTACCATCGAAGGCAAAATTACCTAAGATCTTAGTCTGCAGTCATAGAATTCAAATAGTTATCTTTATTTTAGGTACAACACAAGCTGGATCAGCCACTCGAGGTAACGGCATTGCCAGAAAAATAAAGGAGGAACCAGATAATCAACAAATGTCATAAGAAAGGAAAGCAACCTCTAAACACCGAGAGAGAGAGTTATGTAACAGTACAATGATACGAGTAATATATATATATGTATAGCCTTATTTTTACTAGTAAAATGTTTTATAAATATCTATGTACATTTAATAAACAGCAAAACAAATATGTTGAAAGGTTCTTGACAAAAAGGTGAGGGCGACATAATAATAAACTTTAAATAAAATTTTGGTTTGTTTCAATTCATCACATACTAATGGTTTTTCATAGAGCACATTGTACTACCTTAATGATTATTTCTCACACCTTAGCAAAAATAGGCTTTAACCCCTAGTACTAAAAATAAACCGTTACAATAGTACAAATTAATTCATCTACGGCATATCCTAATTTTGTTTTGTATTGTTTTACTATTTGTAGGAATTCGGGTTCGAGTGCGTTTTCCATAAAATTGATATTTTTGCTTTGTAGCCAGGAAATGATATCAGCTTTTCTCGTTGAAGCAATTGGCACATTTTCGCTGAGTCGTGAATGGTACTTTGCATTGTCCATATAACAAGAAGCGAGGGTTTTTCGAGCCGAGGTAAAAGCTGTTCTTCCAACCATTTTTCAAACAATGTAGAGTTCATGTTGTCATGATAGTCAGCTCTTTTATTTTTTGTAGAAAAAACTAATTCTGCCCCATCTATAATGATATCTTTGGTGCCAGCATGCAAAACTATATATCTTTTGCCGTCTGATTGCCTTTTATATAAATTAAATATCCATGTTTCGTCTATAAAGACCACATCTAACGGAGTTTCTGATAACAAGTTTTCTGTATATTGTCTCAAAAATGTTATACGTTTTGAAACAATATACAACAACAACAATATAAATCTCCGTAATGTAGCGCCTGCCACTGTCCCTTTTAAATTTAAATCCCAAATGCTTTAACAAATGGCCTAATATGGAGTTGCTTAAGTCAATAATTTGTTTGGCGTGCAATTCCTCTTTTAGCTTTTGCCGTGTGACATACTTATGCGTGGAAATCATATTGTAAACTATGTTCCTTATTTGAGTTTTTCCTGCCTCAGTTCAATATCTTGTTCTTGGGGCACGCTTTTCTCTATTAGCCTAAAAAGGAAATTGAATATTATAACTGGGTACATATTCTTTTATTACTTTATAATTGACTATAAATACTTATAATAAATTACAATCCTTATATATGGTAATATAAAAATCGCATACTTTTTTTGGTCCATAAACATTTAATACGCCATCCACTGTGGGACACCCTGTATTCATATGTGAATAAATTTCAAACCGCTTACCCTGGGAGAGGTTCCTGTTGTATATTCCTTTCGGATCCTGGCTACAGTTTTCTCACTAATCTTACAGGCTGCTGAAGTGCATTTCACAGCTGAAATTGGCTGAAGGCTATTTTCTTGAAAATACTCCAAAACGTTTAAAATAATTTTCCGTGTCTCAGCGTTAAACATTTTGCACCAAATATTTTAAGTCAAATGTCGAATAAACCCCAAAATTCCTCGCCCGTACCTGAGTTTTTGGGTACCTGGGAAAAGGTTCTTTGTTCCGCTTTAATTTCTCATACCTGACAAAGAGAGGCCGTTAAGGGTTGGTACTTGCTAATTTCATGCCTATGATTTGTTTAGAAGAAAAAAAGATGATTAGAAGCTGCAGCTTTCTTTGTTGCAGGTTTTATTGCCCTATCGGTCTTTTTAAATAATCTCTAGGTACCTACTATAAATTGATTTTTTGCGGGAAAGATCACTTGTAACTTTTCGTAGACGAAAAATGATGGTCTCCTGCCTGGAAAATACCGTCACGTTTAGAAAAAACATCAATGATAAATATTTACGAAACTGCCCACTAGCAGATTACTTTGACAAACTTGTAAATCTCCTCGCTAAACACTTCGGCAAACTGTTTACGAAAGTCATTATCACAAAGGCGATGCGCTAATGAGAGAAAATTTCCTTTTGTTGAATCATGTCATCAAAAATCAAAAGACTTATTTGCAATATGTCGTAAACTCTCGGTTTATTAGCTCTTGACGGCGGCTGCGTTTACTCTAGTAATGTAAATAGACATTGAGTATAGGTACACCACTTGTTACCTTGCTAGAACTAAATACAACTATACTTGCTGAATGAGCGGTTTTTTGCACTAGATGTGAGGATTTGTAAACGAGTGTAACAAGTGGCCCTACACATTGTGTGCAAAAAACAAGCGTCGTGTTTTATTCTAGAGTTTTTGTAATTCAGGCATCAAAGGAAAAACAAAGTTTTGTTACGTTTCATTTTTATTTGGATTAAAATAATATTAAATGCATTTTTATATATTTGCATATTATTTTCAAAATTGCGCTTTATTAGGTACATAGCAAAAACGGTCCCTAGAGTTTTCTTCGTGTCACCAAGGTCTACGATAAAAAAATAAATGAGAGTTTGTTGCATTTTGTTGCAACACTGAAAAAAAAAGGAACCTTTGCCCCAAGGAAATCTGCCATTCCCTTAAAGGAATGGGGATTTCGGTTAGATCCAAATGAATAAAGGGTTTTAAGCAAATACGTCCTTTCTTTGAGATCATTTCATTGTTTCTGTTTGTTACAAAGAAACATGAATTTAGAAGAACCTTCATTATATGTCCTCAAATGCCGTGCTTTTACCAATAACTCAGTACTGACTTGGATCAAAGGCTTAAGTAATTTGAAATGAAGAAAAGCGGGTTTAAAGCAAAATCTTAGGTTCTTGTCTCAACAACTTAGGAATTTAACCCAAAGAGTATATTCTTTTATTCTAAATCTACTGGAATTTGTATGAAAGAATTTAGTTGTTTGGAACAAAACCTGGATTACTTATTTTAAATCTACTGACATTTCATTTAAATGATTTTATTTTTTGAAACAAAACCCGGGTTTCTTATTTTAAATCCATTAGTATTTGGTTAAAAGAATTTTGGTATTTGTAGCAAATGTCGGATGTTTTGATTTAAATTTATGGGTATTTGAGTTAAATGATTTAATTTTTTTGACAAAACCCGGATTTTTTTTTATTTCAAATCCAATAGCGGTTGATTGAAAGAATTTCGTTATTTATATCAAAACTCGGATTTCTTGTTCTAAATCTATTAGTTAGAGCCGCGGCGACAAAAATGCCTTGGAACTCCCAAACGGATGAGAAGCGCGTTCTTGTATAGTTCGAATTTCGTTCTCAAAATCCGTGTTGTCGAGTAGGGGTCTGGCGCTCGGCGGTGAGCGGCTATAATATTTTTTCCAAATTTTGACCAGCGGTTTAAAAAAACATTTTCCAAACGGATGAAAATTACTGGAGGGCATCTAGGCAACCCCCCAATTACCGGAAAAATATTTTCATCCGATTTGATCTTTGCAAAGAGCTCTTCCAGGAACTCAAAAAAAAAGGAAAAAAGGCGGGAAAAAAAATTTGCTCATTTAAACTTGAAATTGGGCAGGGAGCTAGAAAGAATTCGTGTCTGAGAATATGTAAAAAAATTTTTTTTTCTTCATGTGTCGCCATCGCTTTATAACAGTTTTTCAAAATTTAAATGGGCAAAATTTGATAAAGCAATTCCAACATGGATACAAATTTGCACACAGATTCTTTGACACATACAGAACATCGACAAATTATTTTCATCCAAATTTATTGCGGCCAAGACCAGATTTTCCAGAACATGCATGAAAATTTTTACTTACCATTGAATAGTCACTCAACATTTTACCGCCTCTCGGGAGCATTTCATTTTTTTTTATATTTTTAAACCAGAGACAAATAAGTTTACGAAACTTCCATCTAAATCTCGCAGAAGATTAACAGAGAACTCCGGGATCAAAATCACGCGTGCTGGCGAGGTTTTTTGTTATTTGGCATAGTTTAGCCAGGCTCATTTTGGATGAAAACTTTTTTTTTTAATAACATAAATACTAACGATTCATTTTAGTCCGGTTGCATGCATGCGGCTGATTTTTTTTTTAATTTCGGAGTTTGGGTCCATTTAATTGTACTGGAGGTTACTAGGGGGGTTGCCTAGATGCCCTCCAGTAATTTTCATCCGTTTGGGAAATGTTTTTTAAACCGCTAGTCAAAATTTAAAAAAGATATTATAGCCGCTCACCGCCGAGCGCCAGACCCGTACTCGACAACACGGATTTCGAGAACGACACTCGAACTATACAAAAACGTGCTTCTCATCCGTTTGGGAGTTCCAAGGCATTTTTGTCACCGCGGCTCTAACTATATGGGCATTTGAGTCAAAACCCGAATTTCTTCAGCTGAAATTCGGTTAAAATGACTATTCCCATAATCAAAGATGGCCGTTGTTACATGATGAACAATTCTTTTAAACAAGATATTTTCCCGGACCAGTTAAACATTGCAATTATTCAACCATTGTACAAAAAAGAAGACCATGGAATATTTAGACTGGAAACATCATATAGAAATTGTATCACAAAAGCTAAATAGCATCTGCTATGGGCTGGATTTTTGAGAGGTACATGAGCCTACAAGTTTTAAAAATAATTTATTTTGCAACTTTTCAATCGGGGATGAGGTATGGATTAATTTTTAAGGGGATGGATTGTAATGATAGCTGTAGAGGTGTTTTTAAATCTTCTGGCTGGCATATTAACATTCTATGGTCTCTATATCTATATGAATGCTTAACGTTTCTCTTAAACAGACAAATGTTCACTTCCCACAAATATAATACTTAAACACGAAATATTGAGTATCCAATACATTGATTGACACTGACAGGGAAAGGTCTCAAGTATATGTGTGCCTTAAATAATTTAATAATTTGCCGGATGATTTTAAGATCATAAATAGTGCTAAGCAATTTATGTTTAAAATAAAAGAGTTTTTAATTGAGCTGGAGACATATTTCATACAAGATTACATAAGGTATTAAGTGCATTTATCTCGATGTATTATTTTCTCGTGACGCAATTTCTTTTTGTGTTTTACTATAACATAATCAGGAATAAAGCAATTTATTATTATTATTATTATTATTATGTCTGCGTCTAATTTTGACAACGATAAATGGTGGATCAATTCTTAACGAACTGTCTTAGTTTTTAGTTTAAATTTGACTTGCACTTGCATAACCATCTTTGACATAGATACTATTTAAACCTGAGTAACCGCAGTCAATGTCGTAAAACACGATTTAATGGCTTATTACGAATCCCACGAGCAAATCAGTACTAAAAATATTAACGAATACTAAAAGCATAGTTATTTGACAGAATTACGATGAGCTGTTGGATGTATTTGTTTCTTAATGACATGTTTTACCATAATTTTAAAATCCAGTAAAAAAGTTATTGCATATGAATATTACATGTGCACATAACTATAAAAAAGTTATTTAAAAATTGCGATTTTTTTGGTACCTACCTTGTATATTCTTTGAGGCTTCATTCTTGTCCTATCACGCCATCTATGCCCTCGATGAGGAGTTTTCCAATCTCTTTTTCCTCATTTGTTTTCTGCAATCGCGAGTTACTCCTGTTCCTCTCTTCTGTAGTGGAGCGGAGGCTGACAAAATTTGCTAAATCATAATTAGAATTGTGGATATCAAGTAGGGTAACACTTTAATTTATTTATTTATTGGCACAAAGCAGCCCAACGTAAGAGCTTGATATTACAATTTATATTTTCCATTATCTGGACGAAAATACATGATCTACGAAAAAAAACATGGAGAGATACTGATACTATATAATCCAAAAAATTTAGAAAAAACAATAATACAATTTTAAACACAAATACCTCGACAAATACGAATTAAAAAACTATTATAGTTACGTCACAGCATACAAAAAGGATTAATTAGCAGGCGCTCTTAGCATAAAAATATAAGTGTGCCGAAAGCATCCTCCGCCATTTTCTCCGTATTCAGACCGTCACTCTCGTTGAATGCATTAGCACTTTTTAACTTCAAAGGATTTCTTATCGACAGCGCCTGCTGATCCTTTCTTTATGCAGTGATTACGTTACGTACGAAACATCTCAATCATATTAGGGTAGCAGGAATAGATCACAAAAAAATTTTAAAAGTGCTCACAAATCATATTGTTCCATTTTTCTTACAAATCTGCAATTTTAGTTCAGTTCAACCATGATAGACTTACCAATACAGCTAATATTTATAGAGAATTAAATACTCATATTATATAGAGTTGATGTAATATTGCAAGTTGCAAGTAGAACAGTGCAAGCTTGTGTATACTAAATAAGCATGAAAAATCGAATTCTTACATTTTATGACATGGCATATGAAATACCCAACTATGATTTATATGATATTATAAACGATATATTTAGAATTGAAACTAGAACAAATATAGGTCTGCATAATTCCATTACTAGTGCATCTAAAGTATTCAACTTAATGACCCGTCTATATAAAAAATATGTTATACCTAGTTCTTTTTTAAAGGGCTTGAAAATGTATTTTCTGCTGTTGGGACACTCTACATGTAAAATATTGCATTTAAAACGATTCCGTAATAAATGATTATTAAGAAAGTACCCACCATTGCTAAAAATTGACATTTTTGAATTTTCAATAAAAAAAAATTCCATTTTCCGAGCTTGCTCTACACGCGGTACAACACACCAGACAGCTTAAATCGACAAACATCTCAGGCTGAAGAACACAGTAAAATACGCGATGAAAATCCGTATATATGTAACTGGATCGACATGCGCACTTGTGCACTGATTTTTGTTTTATAGAATAAAGATTGTCATTCTCCGGTAATGGTAAAATAACCAATTGTACGGTCTACGTCATAAATATTTATATCGTGCACTGGCAGCTTCTGCATAAGGGCTGCAGAGCTAACCAGAACCATCAAACTTTTAAACCAAATAGCCAGAACCATCAGTTAATATACAGGGTGTTTCTTAATGGGCGGATTCCTCAACCAAATTCAAGTAGAAAAGTTCATATAAACATGTGTCTAGTTTTCAAGATACAGGGTGTCAAAGTTAAAAAAAAAATCGTTCTTTTATTTATATTTCAAAGATAGTTTTGCCGATTTTTGTGAAATTTGGCAGCGTTGTTCATTGTGATAAGACGCCAAGTTAGCACTAACTAGATGATAATCATGAGTTTTAGTGGCGTCCCGGGGGCAGTCTCACGAATAATATTGACAAAAAAAATGTACGCCACTGACTTGTTTAAAAAATTTATATTGTTTTCGGGTTGAGCAGCTAAAAATACAACTTTTTTGTCTCTTGATATTTTTTCGTATCTTACTTCGTCTTTGAGAAAAAAAAATTTCGACATGCAATGAAGTTGTGCTGTGCATCTGAGACGCGTCAGGCGTATGCTGATTGATTCGTCATTAGCGTAGCATTGTAAATGCGATTTTTAAGGTGAATGTGTACACGCGTTACAGTTTGGGTATTGGTTTTTTGCAGGTTATGAGTTATTTTGCATCGAAACTTAGACGGATTGAGCTTTAGGATTTTAGAAGTTTTAGAAATTATTATTTAATAATCCAAAAGCGCACTGAACAACAGTGCTTTCTTTTGAAACAAGAAAATCAGGTTCTGGAGACAACGACAGCAGTTGCTAGCGCTCAAAAATCGATAAATACAGAAAAATTGGAACACGCCAATTTTTTTGTATTTCTACACGGTCAACTATTCATAGGCGTAAGTAGGGGGGAAAGTAGGAGAAAGCCAATTGAGTGGCAGGATAAACAGTGATTTTTAATACACATTATTTAATGCATACATGCAACAAAATAGGTTCTCCAAACTACTTTGAATTTTGAACACAAAGAGCCTGCCTCCCCCCCCCCCCCCCATCCCCCCGATAAATTCTCTAGTTACGCCTATGCCACTACCCCGCGAATATTCAGGTTTAACATGGAACACTTCACAACTGTAAAACCAGCAAAACTTGCCAATCTTGTTCTTGACAATGAATAAACCGTATACCCGATCTAAACACTGCAGAGAAAAATATTTTGATGTTCTGCGAGCTGTGCGTGTGCGAAGGAAACGATTTTCGTTCGCCTTGAATTTTTCATGATGTATTCGTATGGAAAAATTCGGGTTTATTTGATTTTTTTTTTCATAATCCCATTTTTTTGTTGTCATCCCGCTCCGCTACATTCTCCCATTTTATCCTCACTATCGCGATCCCAGGCAACCGCGATCCGCTTTCCGCTCCGCTTAGTCGGCCAAAGACCGAGGTCGCGTATACACGAGCTTTGTACGTCGCGGTCGAAGACGCACGATTTGCCACGATATCTCGCGACCTATTTGTTTTCCCTCTAGTGGTGCATTTCTTTTAGTTTCGTTTATCCTAGGGTGGCCGTGATTATTCTTGGATTAAACACAAGAAGATTGGATAGAGATCGACTACACGTCATTTCGTTGACGGATGTCATTGACGAGGTGCAATTAAATAGTGCAGTGGCTAATTTCTTAATGGATCCGTTCGGGTTTTAAAAAAGGGGACAGAAAGAACGCGGGATAATTTTTCATTGATTTTGTGCACCCGTGTGGCGTCGGCGGTTGTGAGCTAAATGCGCGCCCGGTCTCGCGGATTACAATAGTGATTGGATCGTTTTGTTTGGATAAGTTACTGCGTTGCAAATAAGGTGAACTTGATTGCATATTGATTGCAAAAGTTTCGAGGGAGAAGTGGAATTTTTTCGAAATTTAAAAAAATTCCATTTCATCATATGCAAATATTACTACTGTATAATATCCAGATATGTGGTTGCATAATAATTGTTTCCGCAGCAGTTTTAACTCAATGTAGTCGAAATCAATAAAAATTCAGGTTCTGTCGATTGACTCGAACTGATTTCAACCCCTTAGCTTGAAATTTTCCCTTTAAAATTGTGTACGTTGTCTTCGATTTAAAAATAAAAGTCACATGTTTGTCTGAGCATTTAAGTGTAGGGTGACCAATGACCATATATCAACTCCTTTTTCACGAAGCAGCTTCTTTTTTAGATGTTCATTGAGAAGTTCCATAGGGCAGCATTTTGGGTCCTTTGCTGTAGGTATACAATTTTCATCTTTAAGTTCTTAAACTCCCTTCACAATTGCAATCACCATTTCTACGCGGATGATACCCAATTACACTTTTCCTTTGATGAACAAGAAATGAATAATGCTGAACATAACACAGATTTATCAACTTTTTATGATGTCGTTACTCCCAGTAAATCATCAATAATATTGTTTGGCAATGTTCAGCAGCTTAATTTATTGAAAAATAATATGACGATTAAACGGAATGATGTATCTCACACTATTTAAATTCATATAAAAACTTGGGTCTTACAACTATTGACTCAAAGATCCGTTATAAAGAGCATGTTACAGCAAAATTAAGAGTATCATATTATGGAAACTTAAAGTTAATATACAGGGTGTTTCAGGTAACTTAAGGGGGTGATTCCTTATGATATTCTAAGAGAAGAAGTTCATATGAACATGTGTCCGGGGTTGCCCCGTTTTTGATATAGGTACCGTGGGTTAAAGTTTTTTTTTAAAAATCGGGCTTTTATAATTTTTTTTAAATATCGTTTTCCCGATGTCATTAAAATTTGGTACCGTTATTCATACCTAATAATAAGAGGCTTAATTAGCCCTGACTAGATTAAATTTATTATGTCCAGTAGCATCCCGGAGAGCACCTTAACGAATACCTATATTTGACAAGAAAAATGTACGCCACTGACTTTTTTCTAATTTTGATATTTTTTTTCTCATTTACCAACTAATAATACAACTTTTTTGTTGCTTGAATTGTTTTCTTCTCTTGCGTCGTTTTCGAGAGAAAAAATAAAAGCCACTATTGCATGCACAAAAAAAATACCTATGTATTTCAAAGTTAATTAAAACATTTAAATTAAAAATAAAACTATTTTTCTAAATAATGATAGAAAAAAAAATGCAACAGTTAATCAAAGCAAATGTTGAAAATGGCCACCAACGCACGATTGCAACCGAATTTTTTAAAAAAACTTTAACACCCTGTATATATCACAAACGGGGCAACTTCTAACAGATGTTTATATGACCTTTTTCTTTTAGAATATTATAAGGAATCACCCCCCTACCGTACTTCTGAAACACCCTGTATAGTTATAGATGCTTTCTCTCTAAAGGGACCCTAAGACTGCTCAGTGATGCTCTGATTTTGTCCCGATTTAATCATTGTAGTGCAGTGTATGTTCCATGCTTAAATGCTGCTAATCAGTACCGTATCCGGAAGGTACAGAATTTCAGAAATCATATTTCCCCACTCCTCGCCTTTTACAGATGGCTAAAAATGCATTTAAACATTAAAAGTATTTAAAAGTAAATTTAAAAAAGATTGTTTCAATTACAATAGTTTGATATGATCTGGTGTTGGCAGTAGTGATGCCGCCGAGACGAGAAATTCTCGTGTCTCTTCTCGTCTCGTCTCGTCTCGTCTCGTCTCGACGAGACGAGAGTGAAATTTTTTTCTCGAGAGAAGTCACGAGACGAGACGAGAGAAGACCGTTTCTCGTCGAGAAATTTCTCGTTTTTTCTCGAATTTTCTCGTTTGTTAGAACACTGAATTTTAGGTATCTCCTAATATATAGACAGAAAAATAATGTGTTTAACGTTCTCACTCTATCGTATTGTGAAGGCATTTACCTTAAAAGAGATATTCAAGAGAACAGAATCAAATTGTCTAGCCTCTTTCTTCTGTCTATGGTTTTAGTAGTTGACATTTTTAAATAATTAACCAAATCTGAAAGAAAGCATTTTCGATTGAAAACGTTGTAGCGGCGGTGATCTTAAACCAATTACAGTTTACATTGTATAACTCATATGTAAAAGAAGGACACAATAATTATCTAATGTTACCGCGATTTAGTCCGAATATTTCATAAACTATGAGAGATTGATATGTCAAATAGAGCATTTTCGGAAATACTTCTTTAAGTTCTTTCTCTTGCACTTTCTATTAATGTAATAAAAAAATTAAGGTTTTTCCCCGGATGACATTCTGGGCTGATCCCTTTATTTAGTCGAATATTTTCCAAACTATTGCAGCTAATTATGCCCCGAATTATGCCAAAAAATAAATGTAGTTCCATTATGAATCAATTATTATTATTATAAATCGTTCTCCATTCTGTATCTTTTACCACCCCGTATATTTTGGACTGAAAATACCTCGGTGCCAAGCCTATTACATTACGTGAATTATGTCTTATGGCCGCTTGCAATATTTTGTTGATCTAAGAAAAATAGTTTCTAAGTCACATGCCTAACAAACCGACTTATATTAAACCCTTCTGCGAGACGACCAGATACTTTTAAATGTTTACCCCCTTTAAGATTCGTATAAAAAAATATTTTTTATGATTCCCTACTCACGAGAAAAAACGAGACGAGACGAGACGAGACAATGGCACTCTCGAGCGAGAAAAACGCGTTTCTCGTCGAGACGAGATAAAAAAAAATTCTCGCCTCACGAGACGAGACGAGAATGGGCCAATTCTCGTCTCGTCTCGCGGCATCACTAGTTGGCAGCGCACTGTAGAAATGTACGCCACTGACTTGTTTAAACATTTTATATTATTTTCGGGTTAAGCAGCTAAAAATACAACTTTGTTGTCTCTTGATATTTTTTCGTATCTTACTTCGTTTTCGAGAGAAAAAATAAAAGGCACTTCATTGCATGTCAAAAAATTCTCTTTCGAAAACGAGGTAAGATACGAAAAAATATCAAGAGACAAAAAAGTTCTATTTTTAGCTGCTTAACCCAAAAATAATATTAACTCATAATTATCATCTAGTTAGTGCTAACTTACCGTCTTATCACAACGAACAACACTGTTAAATTTCACCAAAATTGGCAAAGGGAACTTTGTAAACTTTTCTACTTGAATTTGGTTCAGGAATGCTTCCTTGGCATCCTTGGAACTACAGCCTGCATGCTGAAAGCAAAACAGCTTTTTGTATAAAAATTTTTGATGTACATTTTTGTCGATTTATCCATTTTTCATTAACAATAACAGTAGCACCGTTTAAGAATAATCGTTTTTATTGTATAAGTAATACTTAAAGAAATCACCAAGAGAAAATGAACTTCGGAAACTTTTAACCAATTACCTCCATATTATTTCCAAGGACCTTCCTAACTACATAAAGTTGAGTATTTTGTATGTTTTTGCTGCAAGTTTTGTTGACCTTCCAGCTTCATGGCATTTGCCAGAGCCTTAATCTTGAAATTGCAATAAGGTTTAGAATATGGGGTTCTTTAGTACTCGCGAAAGTTACCTGAACCAACGCTAACATTTTGAGAAGAACAAAAAGAAAAAACGAAGTGAGATAAATATAATAATTAATACAACAATAACATGGTTGTCAGAGTTACTCCAGGGTGTCCAAGTAGTGCCATGCTACAGTTTTGACCAATTTAAAGATTGCCCTAACTCCATAACAATAATTTTAAAAATAAATAAGTAGTTTACCTACCTAAATTCCTTATAAAAAATTTAATCTTATATAGTTGTGTACCTACTTGTCTCAAGTACTTTGCTCTAATTATTTGGCCGAAAATTAGTGTAGGTACTTGATTTGCAATTCATTATTTTAATTGTTTCCATGCGCAGTGTATTCAATTGCGTGTTAAGTAGGTAAGAGGCTTAGGTATTTTTTTGAGTTCTTCTTAAGAACTTCCAGATTTCTCTAGGTATAATTAGTTCTAACTAAAGTATTATTAAAATATAGTTTTCACCATTGAAAACAAATTTTGACTGTAGGTACCATGGTTGATTTGAGAATTAAACGAACAACCACCCTGAACTAACCCTATATTCTATTTTTGATAATGCATTATGATTATGAGAAATATAAATTTTTTATCAATTTAATTAGCAATCTTAAAATATGATACAAATCACCGACAGTTTATTATAGATTTAGACAAGCGAAGTTATTTTAATTTAGAATATTGGCCACAATCCAAAATATGCCGCACATAACACATAACAAAATGAGATATTGTCTTTATTTGACATTTTCTAAATAGTTTCTGGACGTTGCTGTGTCAACGTGGCTCATTACTCATTAGTTAATATGTTGATAAAATTTTATTGGCCCAGATTTTTATTAGTTAATGCGCAACTTGTCTATGAGCTCCCAGAGGTAGGTTCTGTAGCGATTGTGGGTGAGTCAACAATCTGATAAAGTGGTTTTATGCATATTTAAATACATTTTTCAAATAACCGTATTTTGTCGCACTCTGGATAGCGGTTTGCAAATAAATGTCATTTATTTTTTTAATTGAAACCTTTGTTCACACGAAGGAAAGTCTAAGGACCATTTTTGCTAAGTAATTTTGAAAATAATGCTCGTTTTAAAGAATAAACATTGGCGTATCATTTTTTTTTGTTAACAATAATAAAAAATATAAATTATGTTAGCGCCGACGCCACTAGTAAAAGTAAAGCAAACCTTTTTCTTATAAAATTAATGTGGTTTTATGCCTAATTAGTACCTACTAAAATTCAAAATGATATCAAAAGCGGTCTTCAAAATTCAAAAAAACCTTTTTTTTTTTTAATCTTCAACACCTATCTCGAAACTAAAGCGGATAGGAACTATTTGTCTTTTTTTTGTCTGGCATGACTTTCTTGATTGTTAAAGGTTGATTGTGATACACCATTATTTTTGGATGATTGAAAGTTGTTTAAAAGAGAAATAAAACACCTTGGTCAATATTTAAAGAAATTAGGTTGATGATGGTCGCCCGGAAATGAAACGTCGGATTTGAATTTTGTCAACTTGTGGAGCAAGAAAAGTTGGCATGCTAAGGTGCAAGTTATTCTAAAATATACCTCTTCAAATAAACTCAGGAGAAAATAAAACATATTTTGTAACATTTCGTTTTTTCCCGGATATATCCAAAAGTAGCCGGAATTTATTAATTATTTTGAGCCATTTTATTAAGCGTCAAATTACGCCACTTTGCCTTATTTGACCGACTTTGTATCTCTTACGGTTTTCAAGATCTCCATGCACACACTCGAATTTGTAGCACCCTGAAGAGTAAAAAAGTTTTCTATAAAGCAAGACGTAGAATCCAAAAATACCATAATTTACGGGGTGTTCCGTTTAAAGAAATACCCTTTTTGGTACACCCTGTATATACTTTGTTTCTTAAGCAGTTTCATTAAGCAGGGTGGACAACTTAAAGGTTGCATTCCAAATTTCAA
This sequence comes from Polydrusus tereticollis, assembly GCA_963920685.1. Lineage (NCBI taxonomy): Eukaryota > Metazoa > Arthropoda > Insecta > Coleoptera > Curculionidae > Polydrusus > Polydrusus tereticollis. The sequence goes on from OY987333.1 coordinate 13,937,138, forward strand.
GTAAATGGCAATGATTGTTTTTAAAAATTCCGAATTTCAGACCTACACACCCCGAATCGGTCCTAAATTAGGGTCGCCCTAATTAGCATACAATAGAAAGACCAGTTTGGTGAATGAAATGAAAACTACCTCTAGTAACAGCGGCGTTACTACAGGTAGTTTAAATATTAATATTTATAAAAAAGATCTGCTTTGTACAATACGACAACTGAATTTTCAAATTTTAGTTATCGTGTTTCGAGTAGTCCGATGAACTATCGTCGTTGGGGTCCAGAGAAATAATAAGGGGCTCTACAGTGTTTTCTAGCATGTTATCAGCTTCCCCCATTGGTCCTTCTATTTCAATCACATGTTTAACGCACTTACTCCATTTTTCACAATCCACTATCTTTATTCCCTAGTCTCTCATTTTAAAAGTGGTGTTATGCCTTGCTACAAACCCTTTTACTTGCGCCCACACCAATTCTATGGGATTTAATCATAGGCATCGTAACTATAGATCCGACACGCCAATCATAACTGCTATGAAATTGTGATGCCAAAATCGTTTGTGGGCGAGACGCTGTGAGGAGCTAGGTGGGGCCGAGAGTGGGGATTACGCTGACTTTACATATGCATGCGACAAAACTCCAGGAAAACAACATCCGCTATGCCGAGTATTGTCGAGTCGATGCGGATGACCACGAAAATGATGAAATCTGGGCGGATCCGTTATTGCTGCGTTGTCATACTACAGATTTTTTACAAGGTTTTAGGCAATGTTATATATTTCCCACATTATGTTAATCTAGTTAATCATAGAAGTTATAGCTATTAATATAACGAGATTATTATGCGATTTATAATAGTCGAGGACATTGCTAGGTGACGAGGCGACAGCCGAGTCACCCGCAATGTCCGAGACGGTGTTAAATCGCTAATAATCGAGTTATATTCAAAGCTTTATCGTATCATTGACAACGGCGATGCGAAAATAAAAACAAGGTGTTTTGTCATTTCATTTTGGCATTTCAAAAAGTAATCATTAAAATCATGCAAGATTTTGATATTCCTGACGATATATTAGCTGCAGCCAACATTATAAGGTTGAACTTGCTTCCGGACAAATCTAAAATCCATTATGAAAAAGAATATCGGCAGTTTTGTGAGTGGCGAAACAAAGTACATGTTCAAGGTGCAGAAGAAACGGTGTTGCTGGCGTATTTCGCACAACTCTCTGAGGTATACTCTGCTTCATCCTTATGGCCGAAATATTCCATGTTACGAGCGACTTTAGAACTGAAGGAAAGAGTGGAAATCGACAAATACGGCGCCTTAATACGTTTCATCAAGAAGAAAAATGTTGGATATAGAGCAAAAAAATCAAAAGTATTTACAAGAGAACAAGTCAACGAATTTGTGTGTTCTGCCTCAGACGAGAAGTTTTTAATGATGAAAGTGGCTTTTTTAATTGGAATTGGAGGAGCCTGTCGAACTAATGAATTAGCGAAGATGACCACGGAAGATGTTGACGTTTTAGAGGACAAGCTGATTGTTACTATTCCCGACTCAAAAACCCACAATAAACGTATTTTCGCTGTGATATTTGACGGCGAAGTCAATCCTGTGCTTTTATTTAAAAAGTACGCAATGTTAAGGCCAGACCATTGTCACTCACCAAAGATTGTTTGTATCATATAGAAGAGGGAAATGTACGGTACAGCCCTGCGGCATTCATTTCTTCTCTAAAATACCTCAAAAAATAGCTGAGTATCTCTCACTTGAAAATCCTAATTTGTATACTGGTCACTGCGTTAGAAGATCTTCGGCAAATTTTCTTGTTAATGCTGGAGGAGATATATTAGACCTACAAGAACTTGGTGGATGGGAATCGGCAAATGTTGCTAGAGGGTATTTAGAAGAAAGTGTGACCAAGAAAGTTTCCATTGCTCGCAAAATTCAAATCGGCGATGTTTCCGGCAGTGGATTAGGCACTGGGGAACCGCACGAAATCGAAAGGAGTGCTTTCTCGGTCATTAATCAGTCTTCAGAGGGCATACCTAAGATCGTGGACGTTAAAGACAAAGGTGTATCCATCAAATTTGAAAACTGTCAAAATATTGTTTTACATGTTCATGAAAAATAGTTCTAATATAGACGTTTGTATTTTTTCGGATTTTCTTGAGGGGTAGCTGAGGAGGAAGACTGTATCGTTTCATTTGCAAAAAAAGGAAAGTTTTTTCACACACATCCAGCCATAGCTCCTAATATTAAATCCCAGGCAAACTATTACATTAAAATTAAAGTTTATATATGACAAAGCTATCATTAGCGACCCGTACCCGGAGACTATTATTTTAATTTTTTTATCGGTCCATAATGAATCGTTTATAACAGTAATTTGCGGCGCCGCTTTGCAAGGAACGGCGTTTTTTCTGACGTGTTCGAATTACGACCATGCATTATTCATGGATTAATGGGCCTATCCCGTTTGTTGTCTGAATAATAATTTCAATCACCGTCATTCCCGCCGACCGAGGATGTGCCATTTAAAGATGCTAATTGAAAGATATTTTATGCAAAAAAGTAAAATATCGCGTGTAAAATAAGAATCTTTATAATATTGTGCGAGTAAAAATTATTATCATCAAGGTTAAAGTGGCAGACTTCTGGTATGTCCAGACAGTGTCACGTAGTCCTCTAAGGACCGTTGTAATACCACACAGGTTCCGCGGAACCTATCAGCATTAGCTCCCTGATGGCTAGTGCGAAGTACAACTCAGAAGAATCTTGGCAGCTCACTCGAACCAGCCACTACTGTTAATAAACCTATATAGTAAGTCGACCCAGTTGTAAGCTGCTTACTTCCTCCAGATTATTGAAGAATGGTTCGCCCAAGGCATTAAACCTTCTGCTTGCAAGGCCAGGGCATTCACACAAGAAATGTTGAATACTTTTCTTCTCTTCTTTGTCTCTGCAACTTCTGCAGAAGTCGTTAGCTGATATTTGCATACGTTCGGCATGTCTACCGAAAAGACCGTGTCCGGTAACCATCCTTCCGACTGTGTTGTAATAACGCTGCGGTTTTTCTGTTATCAAGCAGGGGCCACAATTGCTTGGAGATCCTACAGGCTGTTAGCTCTGTCCATCTGATTATTACAAGTTGTTTGGCTATGCATTCAATCTCCTCTTGCGTAAGCCATGAGGTACTGCTGCGGAAGTTTTATGCCTATGTGTTGCAATGGATTAGAACCTACCTCACTGATCGTTCTCAAGCTGTGCACCTTAACAGCGTATCATCTAACAAGACGAATATTTCGTGTGGTGTCCCTCAGGGATCCGTGCTTGGTCCAATTCTTTTCCTGATATATATAAACGATCTCACTCAACTTGAAATTGCGGGCCACTTTACACTGTTTGCAGATGACACAACTATACTATGGCAGAATAAGAACCCCAAGCAGCTAATGCTTGATATATCAGATGATTTGAAAAAAATCAAGCAATGGTGCGACGCAAATTGTCTTTGTTTAAATATGTCTAAGACGCATCTCATTGGGTTTAACTGTGCGGTTGATGATATCGATAATTCTCTGATGGAATGTGTGAGTGGGACTAAGTTCTTGGGTTTGTTTATTGACGAGGATTTAAAATTTTATCCTCATATTATCAACCTTAACAGAAAACTCACTTCTGGCTGCTTTGCTGTCCGCACTACTTTTAAGGAACCTGGAAGAGACGTCGCACGGAGTGTGTATTTCTCCTTTGTTGAATTCCATTTGCGGTATGCGGTGCCCTTCTGGGGCGCTTGTGCTTTTTAAAGAGCACTAGATCCTTACTTTACCGTCTTTATTCATTTTTTAGACTGCTTGTTGGGCCCACAAGAACAAATATCATTTTCTCAGACACCAGCAAACTTACATAACACGTCAAACCCACAATATCCCTTTGCCAATTCCGCACACGGGTCTAGTCAGGGACTCGCTCATTTACAATGGCATAAAAATTTATAATAACATTGATCTGCGGCTTAGAGGTGTGCAAGACTTGGGACTGTTTCGTAAAACATTAAAAAGATAGCTGCTTTATTGACGAGTTCTTTGAAGGAAATTAATCTGTGTGTAAATTTAAGTTTGTTTTGTTAGTAGGTGTTTGTTTGTTTTATTAGCTGCTTTTTAGGACTTTTTAGAATTTTGTATGGCAAAGTGTTAGATATATTGTTCATTGTTTTGTCTGTAATTTTAACCGTTTTGTGTTAGACGTCCATCTTCAGGGGATACTAAAAGGAATTTAAAAATGGTAAAACGACCAGTTAAATTAAATTATTTCTTCCGAACTCCACTGTAAGTATGGACTACTTTTTTAATACAGCTAATAGGTTAAGAATCAACAGTTTTTATTAATTTTATTATAAAAAAACAGCCGGATCAGATTTAATATAGGGACCTATGACCAGCACCGTGAAATTATTAATTAAGCGGCCACAATTTAATGATCCCATAAAGCTAGTAAATTACTGTTATTACGAATACATTATAATCAATAAAAAAGATAAATAATGGTCTACGGTTATGAGTTTTCTTAATGACAGCTTAATCATAATTAAACTCCATGTTAATAATGTAAGATCTATGGCTAGACCAACATGACATTGACTTTCAGTTCACAAAATATCATGGAGCCTCAACATTTATGTTTCACATATTTTTATTCGCGTCTACAACAAGAAGGTCCAATATTTTTAATTAAACAATTAACATACTGAATTGAATGATTAGATAATAAACTAATTATAAACATTTTTTTTTCGAAAACCCAGCCGTAGCCTTCGCATATTTCATTAAAGTTATACCAGAAGCATTCAATTTGTCTGTTTTTAATTGAAGAATTAAATGGCTTATGCCTACTAATTAACAGACGCTGACTTATCTATAAGATTTAATCTTTAGATTAATGTAATAGCATTAAAAAGTCACAAAAAGATTCCTATTAACTGTGTAGCATTTCAAAGTAATTTATTATAGAAGAAAATTTAGATATTTTTTGTATGATTTTATACAATACAAAAATGATGTTTCTTCATCATAGGTAGGTATATACAGGGTGTTTATTAAACATACGGCAAAAACTGAAGGGTTTATTCCCTGGACTATCCCAGGAATATTTTGTTCTTTGATGATGCCAATGACAGTAAGAACGATAGAAGTGGAAGAGAATGTGCTGGACATGATAGAGGAAGATCCAGATACTATAACAGATATTTGTCTGTAAATAACTTTATCTATTATAATACCTGGGTAGTATACTCAGTGAAGATTATCAGGATTAGATAAACGACTTGAGATGAAGAATTGTTTTCTTTATTTAATGTTAATATTTTATAACGTCATTATTACTGGCTCAAACTTTCTTTTCTTTTTTTCCTTGTACAAATTGATCTCTTCTTACAACTTCTGTCAACTTCAAATCAGATTAACCTCTTAGGGTGACTTTGCTAACTCCTGTCAACTTCAAATAGGATTAACCTCTTCTGGTGATTTTGTCAACTTCAAATATAATATGCATAAAACTTAAAATGTAATTTTTGACAAGTCTAGCCAATGATTTTGAATATAATATACAATTTACAAAGTAAAAGTAGATACTAGGGATGCATTAATTAGACGCATTCGAAATGCTGTACTCAATATTAAAGAAAGGCACGAATCAATTAGAAGATCCACGCGCGCCCTTCGTAAACGAAGCAGGAAATGTTTGGGAGTCAATGGCGGTATTTTTGAAAATTTAATAAACCAATGATTTATTTAAAACAATGTTAATGTTGGATATTTTGGTTTAACAATATTATTATTTTATTTAACGCTGTAACTTGAAAACAAATGAATATTGGATAACAACATTTGAGTTTTTTCTTATTATTTTGATGCATAGATTACACCCTTAGAGTTAGGCCCATTACGCATGATTTTCTCCACATGTAAGTCCTTAATAAAAAATCTGCAACATAGTAAATCTAGCAAATAGAGTTGCCTTTCAATATCCCTTTAACCAAAGCTAAATAATTTACCAGTGTTCTGGAAATTCGTTCATAGCTGAGCGCAAGAAACCCAATTTAATTTACATTGCTGTATGGTCGATTACGTGCCGGTCAGGGGTTACCGTGATGTACTCTTAAAATGTTTGTGACTTTATCAGGACCAGTAACAGCCCCGGTGAAAACTGTAGTTTAATTTCACCAAAATTACCCCATTGTAAAGCTTTATTTATTTATCATAATAAAAGTTCCACACGATATATTTCGTCAATATTTCAATCTATAATATAGTAATCGCGAACTGAGTCCATTATAAACGAAAAATCTAATTTAAAAATATTGCACCAGCATTTGTTTTTATAATCCAAGATTATTTTTATAGGCGGTTATATAAATTTCTCTTTGACGGCTTGTCAAACAAACCTGCCACAAATTTATTTTTCCTAGGATTTTATGCGCTTAATTATTTTATTTGGGTGTGTAATTCGTTGGGTAAATATTTTATATCCACTGAGTAAACTTATTAATCGCTAATGGTTTTTAGCACATTCTAAAATAAAAATCAACAGATAAAAATAGAGTTTATAGCGTTTAGCACCTTTAGCTGTGAATATTATTCTTATATACGGGGTGAGTCGAAAATCTGTTAAAAAAATTTTAAGGATCCAAACGAGATTTGCTTGTTTTAAAATGGAATTTGTGGAATTTAATGTTTTAATGAAAATAGAGTGGAATTGAATGAAATAAGGTAGAATAAAATAGATTTAGATAGAATTTATTCTATAGTGATAAAATGAGAGAGAATAGAATAACATTTAATATATGTAAGGGAGGATAAATTAGACTAAAAGTCAGGGAAAATCTGATAAAGGAAAATGCAAAATAAAAAACTTGGTGAAAAAGAACCTTGATAAAAGAAGAAAAAGTGGAGGTAAAAATGGTCAAAATGGTGGAGGTCAAAACCACGCTACAATCGAACTGCATCACTATTTAACCTGTTGGACTGGTTTCTTCCTTGATTTGGCCAGGAAACAGGGTGTTACGCTTCACCACTTCGTAAAAATTAATCCAGAAAAGTCTGCGATACTTTCGGTGCCTTTTATTTACCAATGTGATTTATCACGCCATTTAAACCTGGCTTCAAGAGAATACTACGTGCAAAAGGCTAGTACCGACCGCGAACGACAGTTTTGTTTCCTCCCTGACGTCAGATCACCTGGCATGCGTAGAAATTTCACCCGAGAAGTGGCGCGCGAACCAATACGTCGATAAAATCGATGTGCGGCACCTACTATGGCACGAGACGGCCGGGCCAGTGGACTTTTAATATTTAATTGAATTGTTAAGGATAATGAGTGCTTAAATTGGCTCATTCTAATTAATTAAGTTGGAACAATCAAAATATTGTTACACTGTGCTCGTGGTTCCATCTTCACATCCAATGCAAGAAACACGCTCATTTTTGCAACTTGTTACATAAATAAATAGCTATTTAAACGCAGCTTGTTGGACAGTAAAAAATCCTGTACATGTTTTTAAAATCAAAATAAATACTAACTAATGAATGCGAGTGTTCCATTTTCCACAAATCTTGATATATTTATCATTGGGCGGATTGCCATCAATCTTTCTAAACTATACGGTATCGTGCCGTGGTTCACTTGAGTTCATTCGAAATTAATCGTGCAAGATAACGAAGTTGTCACATTTATTGTGTGTAGCGTGCAATGATGCTATAATTTTTATCTTAATTTGTTGCGCCCCGCCCGTACAAATGCTCAATCGACTGGCGTTAGTTGGTAAATAACGATACACGGTGTTCGTTGATTAATGGTACCTACACAGCAGAGCCACGAGCCACGTATTTCTTATCAAAATATATAAGTATTTAACCAAGCTTACATTAGTCCAAAAGTTTACAATATCGTTTTTATTAGTATTGGGCATTAGTGAACGTTTGGTAAACATGTTTTCTAATAATCAAATTTATAAACTATACATAATGCAAAACAAAAACCGATGCACGTCATACCTTTCGAGTGACGTCAGTTATCGACAGAGCTGCCAACTTGTAACCAAAATATCCGAGTGACGGAATTACACAGTTTCTTTTTCATATCTTTACTGCATAATACCTTTTACCATCAAGTTTAGTAGATCTAACACTTCTTTTCACAATTTTTAAATAATACAACTTACTTGTTTCGTACATTCCATAAATAGTGTCACGGATAGAACTTATATCCAATCTTCACACATTTACAACGCTCTTTGAATTAGAACGTTTGTTTTAAGGTGATTATAATTCTAATAATTTATTTTCCTTAACTGTTGTTGAAATTGCGCTTACAGTGGAGATATTCAAATTTAGGGCAGCTCTTTGCACCAACGGCATTTTTCACAAATAGTAAACAACGTAATCGACAGAGATATGTATGTGCACTTTGGTTTCTTTTAATAGAACAGTTCTTTGATTTATGAAAAGATCTGGGGTTTTTGTTTCAATATAGACGTTCAACACGAAGCCACAGAACAATTAAGGTTAGTTTTGCATGAAACGTCAAACCAAGTCAACGAACGAGCTTGCGCCACCGCACCGTTTACAGTTGTGTTGCTATCTATCGGCCAATAAAATTCAAATTATATTAATTGTTACAAGCTTAAATAAACAAAATATTTGCTATAAGTGGGTTCGTGTCAAAGAAGAATACTTAAAGTTTTAATACTTTTTGCCCAAATTTAATTTCCTCGTGTTTTCTCACGGATTTACAATTATGATTACTGATTGATGACGCGCATCGGTTTTTGTTTTGCATCAACTGTAGTGTTTTATCCCACAGTATTTCAATTCCCGGAAAACATCAAATCTTCTGTAAACATAAAAACGTACTATATTCTAAACTAAATAATATTAAATTCACGTCTAGGAAAACCGTTACTCGGTAGGTTTGCAATAGGTTTGCGACTTTAAGAATATGTAAAAGAAGTTCTGTGATGTTTTGACCGACAACGGGCAAACATCACTTGAAAGAATGCTTCAACGGTCGCTTCTCGTTGGTAGGGTCCACGTGACCACATGTGATTTTTGGACCTCCCAGACTAGAGCGCTGTAGCACCATAAACAAACCAGTGTCCTGTTAGACTTCAAAGTTAGCAGATGCTCCAAGTGGCGGAAAACAATAATAGCACGTGTTTTGATCTGCCATGTGTGTCAAACAAAGTGATTTTCTAATGTTAAAGTAATGGATATAATGGGGACGCGTGCCCGGTAACACAGGTTGCTATTCTTCTAAACGTACAGTAAAAGTACCGTGAAACCCCGATAAAATCTCGCTTAAGTTAAGAAAATATTTGGCAATTAAATAATTTTATTGAATCAACTAACTTCTCTCGGTTAATATCTTCACTGCAATACATTTTACTTGATGAAATATAGACTGTGTTGCCACAATTAACAAAAAATCAATTAGGCGATTTAATTCGCACAAGAAAAGTTTTTCCCCAGTGATGTTTTATGACTTCTCGTGTTATGATATGAATTTGTACAACACTTAACCATTACCTACTTAATAATGTAATACTTAATTTAATTAATACCCTATCTTTTAAATTAAAATCTTCCCACAAATAATGGGTGACCCGGCACAGCACACTCTAACAAAACTTTAATGATTTTTAATTGCAACAAATTAACGTAAACCGAACAAAAGCCCCTCAGCATAACAAACGGCGTAAATATACCGCGGACTAAATCGTAATTAATAATTACTTCATTAAACGGTGTATTATTTTATTTAATTGAGCTTTTACATATTTTTTCAGCGCTCGGTAACGGAATTGTGGTCGGGGTGTCGCGTGATAATTATTTGAATAATTTCCCACTAATTAAAACGGGTAAAATCATTTATTTACTTGACCTTTTTGGCTGTTTATCGTTTATTATTTGGTGCGGGTTTAATGTGTTTTTTTTAGAAAATTACATTGTTTTTATTAATGTAAACTAATTTGCTAAATGTTTAAGTTAAGCCTGACGGTAAAGACTATAATTTTATTTAAAAATAGCTTTACTTTTTGTTCATTGATGTTTTTAAATGGCGAGAGAATAAGGAAAACACTGGCATGTTTAAATTGAGCCAACTGTAGCCATTTGGAAGCTCATACATTTGTAAATTCAACCAGAACGTACTTTCATATTTGAAATAAATAAATATGTATTCAACATGCATGTTTGCCTATTATTAACGATTAACCAGAATGTTTTACAGTTACAGTTACTTAAGGACCCCATTTGTTGCACCAAATAATTATTTATTTGGTTCAAAAACTGGGTTTTTAATATCGAGTACATAGTTTCTTGCAGTAAATAAACAGTTATTAAAATTAAGTAAATTATATTATGTATTTCAAATAAACTATATTTAACACTTAACAAACTTGTTCCTTTACTTTAAACAAATATATTTATTTCACTGGAATACTTTTCTTCTTGATTCTTTGAGGGCACAAATTGTATCATCTGTAGCAGATAGAGAGTCTTCCTTTTCGCTATAAATTTGTTCAAAATCATAGGTCACCTATAAAATAAATTTACTAAAGGTATTATTTTATTATGGCATAGGTCAGGGAGTTAAATTATATAGATATATTTTTGAATGAAATCCACAGTCGTTTCATATATATGTTAATCGTAAGACTGAGAAAACTTAAATATGATGGTAGTTTGAAATTATACAATTGAATTTTTTTTTATTGTCCAGAAAAAGGGCATGACAATTATTATTACGATCAGGCATTATTTAAATAAAATATTTTATAAACTTCTTACAAAGTTAAAAATTTAAAATAATCAGGTCCATTTTTTTTTTCTGTTTTTGACACATTTGTAGATAATGAAAACAAATATTTTTGATTCAGTTATGCATCTTTTTCCGAGTCTAATCTAATGAAGTTATTAACCAAGAAAAATGATGTGAGAACTTTTTCGTACGCATTATACCAATTATTATACAGGGTGTAATTTAATTGAGTGCCGATACTTAAGGGTGATAATCTATGAATGATTCTAAGATAAAAAGTTCATATGGACATATGTCCTAAACCTCTTCATTTTTGAGCTACAGGGTGTTAACATTTTAAGAAAAATATAACCTTTTTATATAAATCACTCTTAGATATTTTTATGAAATTTTGTACATACCTTTTAATCAATAAGGAGCATTTTTTGACCTAACAGATTTATAAAAATTTTTACCAGTGACGTCCGTACGGGGTTTGAACTGAATATTTTTAAAGAAAAAATGGATACGCCACTGCTTTTTCTAAAAACGAAACTTACTTTTGAAATTCCCATTTATTTTAAAGCAAATTTCGTTTATGGACTTACTTTTGTACGACGCACCGTTTTCGCGTAAAAAAATAAAAACAAAAAAAACATTTTTTTCTTCGGTTCATTGAGACTGCTTTTATTTATTTTGTTGAATTTGGTTGGCACCCACCATGAGTGGAAACACTTTTTTTGGGACAACAATTTATTTTCTACTCACCAGTGACATTCAACTGAACGTTTGAAAAGAAAAAAACGGTAACCATATTAAATGCCCTCTTAAAGCAAATCAAATAAAAATCAGTAGGCTGGGTAAAGCTACATCAATTTTGACGTTTCTTTTCATAAAGACAAAAGGCCTGGCATTGATTTTGCATTATTAAATAATTATTATTACAGTAAGACGTTAAATTATAATAAAAGAATGGTAAATTTTACAAACAGTGAATTAACTGACATGCATTTTATTTATGGGCTTGCAGACGGTAATGCATACGAAGCCAGGCGGATATACCAAGAGCGGTATCCAAATCGCGTAGTACCCGATCCGAGAACATTTTCTAGGATTCATAGACGTCTCCACGAGACCGGAACTTTAAGAGTAGACCACAGTGCTAAAGGAGTCCATCAAACAGTAAGAACACCGGAACTTGAAGAAGGAATTTTACACGAAATTGAGGAGAACCCCGAAAGTAGCACGAGGAAAATCGCGGCAACATTTAATGTTTCACATTTTCTTGTTTGGAAAATTCTCATCGAAAATTTATTATACCCATATCACATTCAAAGAGTCCAGGCATTACTCCCTAGAGATTTCCCGATGCGCATTAATTTCTGTGTGTGGTTTCTTCAAAACCTGATGGAAAATCCGTTATTTGACAGGCACATTCTTTTTACCGACGAAGCTAATTTTTCTCGAAACTCAATAAGAAATTTCCATAATAACCATTTATGGGCGGATGAAAACCCTTATGCAATTGTAGAATCAAATCATCAAGAACAGTTCTCAATAAATGTTTGGGCTGGCATTATTGATGATTATTTGATAGGCCCATTTTTTCTCCCAAGAAGACTTGATGGACAATCATATTTACACTTTCTTGAAGAAGATCTGCCGCCAATGCTTGAAGACCTTCCATTATTATTAAGAAACCAGATGTGGCTAATGCACGATGGTGCGCCTCCACATTTTAGCTTACGAGTGCGTGAATTTTTAAATCACACCTATCGCAATCGGTGGATAGGTCGCGGAGGAACGCAGCCATGGCCACCTAGATCTCCGGACCTTAACAGTTTAGACTATTTTTTCTGGGGGCATCTGAAAAGCTTAGTGTACCAAGTGCCGATTCATACCGAAGAAGAGTTACGAAATCGTATATTAGTATGCTGCCAAACCATAAGAAACACCCCGGAAATCTTCGAAAATGTGCGTCAGTCTATGGGAAGAAGAGTCCATGCTTGCATACGTGTGGGTGGACGACACTTCGAACAACTACTGTAAATAATGTGGGTTCTTTATTCTGTTTATCTTCTCTTGTCATTTCGCTTTCGATTTAAGGTTTGGAATTTTTCCTTTTAAATTAATCGCGATTTTTGAAATAAAATTTTTTATTTTTTTTTGTTTTTATTTTTTACGCGAAAACGGTGCGTCGTACAAAAGTAAGTCTATAAACGAAATTTGCTTTAAAATAAATGAGAATTTCAAAAGTAAGTTTCGTTTTTAGAAAAAGCAGTGGCGTATCCATTTTTTCTTTAAAAATATTCAGTTCAAACCCCGTACGGACGTCACTGGTAAAAATTTTTATAAATCTGTTAGGTCAAAAAATGCTCCTTATTGATTAAAAGGTATGTACAAAATTTCATAAAAATATCTAAGAGTGATTTATATAAAAAGGTTATATTTTTCTTAAAATGTTAACACCCTGTAGCTCAAAAATGAAGAGGTTTAGGACATATGTCCATATGAACTTTTTATCTTAGAATCATTCATAGATTATCACCCTTAAGTATCGGCACTCAATTAAATTACACCCTGTATACCAATTCTGTAATCTCGAATTTTTTTTTAACCGTATATCAGGAGGAATAAGATCTAGCATTTGTTGGAAGTATTCTTCAAAGACATCAGCGCTCATGTCTTCATGATGGTCTCCAGTCCGTTTTGATTTAAATACTAGTAAGCCGCCATCGACAAATCCATTTCTGCTACGAATGTGAGTAATTATTAATCTTTTACCTTTTCCCGATCCTTGATTTAACCAAGTTTCGTCCATATAATAGATATTCCTGTTTTCCCTTTAAAACTGTCTAACTGCCCTCACATATCGTCGTCGCCAGCAGATGATTTCGTCTTTCTTTATAAAAGTGATTTTCTGTTTTGATTTTTTTCATAACAAAAATTAATTTCCTTTAAAGTTTTCCATAGTTTTTTCTTACTAATGGCCGATTCCACCGTTGCTGAACAAGCTCAGCTTAGTAATAAACTTAGTTTAAAACTGAATTTTACATTACACCGTTAATTAAGCTTAGTTGAAATGATGGAAAGCTGGGCTTTAAGTAAGCCTCCAAATTTGACCGCCTAAACTAGTTAAGCCGGGGTTTTCTCGTTTTTCTAACCAAACTTTTGAATGTTGTATTGGTTTTGCTATTTTTTTGAAATGGAAAATGATGGCGATATATTATAACGATGACCTAGACTTGCTAGAAATACTCGATTACGGATTCCCAAGGAATGTCAGAGACAGGAAAAATCATTTTGAAGAAATGGATAATTTAACTTTTTATCGAAAATTTCGGTTAACAAAGGACAGTTTTTTATATTTGTTACAATTAGTGGAGGAAGAATTGGAGTACCCCCATGATCTGTAAGTTTAGTAGCACAGCAGCTTTTATAGTAAATGTAATTTTAAATTGTGTTCTCTAAGAAGTATTCGATAATTAAAAAAGGTCTGCCAAAATTAACTAGTAATATTTTCTTACACATTTTAGCAATCAAAGTGTTTCTCCTGCAAATCAGTTGCTGATATTCTTAAGATTATGTGCTACTGATACACATTTAAATGCCATAGGAGACTTCATGGGTGTACAACCTGCCACTGTATCAAGAATAACTGTTAGGGTTGCAGAAGTTATAGCTAATAAGAGGCACCTTTTTATTAAAATGCCAACAGATGAAGATCAGATTAAGACGCAGAACTGTTTTTATACGTTAGCCAGATTTCCCAGAGTGATGGGTGCGATTGACTGTACCCATGTTAGGATTCAGTAACCTGGTAAAGCTTTATTTGCGTAATAATAATAATATAATTATAATATTTATTCATGATTGTTCATACAAAAGTATTTTTACAAGTGCATAAAATGGGTTAAACTATATAAATTTAAAAAATGCAGAGAAAACACTTGTGTAGCTTAAGACTGCTAACAATTTTAATTAAAAGCGAAGTAGTTCATTTGTTCTGAATCACTTCTGAACGAACCTATAAAGCGAGGTTTATTACAGCCTGGCTTAATTTTATACGGTGGAAGTCTATGGCAGATAAACTTAGCTTAAAATTTAACGGGAGCTTGTTTAAGCCAAGCTTTATTTTGTATTGGTGGAATCGGCCATAATGGGTGGAATGAAATCATCCTTTTTCATTTCAGACATTATTTTGTTCTTTTTTTAAGTAAAACGAGTGTACGATTCTTCTGATGGCAGTCTTTTCATCCTCATTTATTACAGTTTCTTTTCTTCCTGTACTTCTCTTTGGTGAACTGATGGGGCCGCGTTTATTCTCGTGCACAAGTCGATATATTGCTGACTGTCCGGCTTCAGACATATTCGAACACATTTCAACTATTTTTGCAACTTCGAATGTTGAATTTTGACGGCGAGGAGCGTTGAACACATTAAGAATATCAACCAAAATCCTATAAGGAAAAGTTATTCCAAATAAAAAAAAAATAATCTAAATATGAAATTTGAGTTAAGTTCTTCAACTTTTAATTTTTTTCGATTTTTTCTTCACCGGGACGCCACTGTTGAATGTTTTGTTCTTTTGTTATTAGTGCCAAGTAACTTGAAAATTTATTTTATATAAGACCCACACGAAAAAAGCTTATTACATAACCCATTTTAGCCTGTTTGCATTATGTAATATACTATATTATCGTACTGAGTGATGTAATGAACTTATTACGTAATGAACTCATTACGTAATGAACTTATTACATTACTTATTTTTAATCAAACTATGATTTTTTTTGTTCCGTCAGTCACTGTCACTTTTTGTGTAATGTCACTGCATAAATATGAAAACCATTTTGAATACATAAAAAAATTTTTACTAATCCGGTTCTCAGCAACAAATTCAGAAACGCTAGCCAATTTCAAGAACGAAGTTTTCCAACAGCTGCCGGAAAGTAACTAAACATTTCAAATTTTTGAAACAGTGAGGCACAGGTAGATAAACTACCTATGCCTCACCCACTATCTACCCAATCTCGGAACCCTTGACAATAGTCATGTCATAGGTACAATAATAATAATTGGACTACATCTATCGAATACGGCGATGACCACTGGGTTTTGTAATTCAATAATAATTTATTACTATCTCACATTAAACAACAGACTAGATGCACCGAGAATAATACATAAAAATAAAATTGATATTTTTCAACAAACGAATTTATTCCATATATTTCTAAGTTAATTAATGTATCCCAGCCAACATGATTTGCAATTTTTATCGTGTTTTTACGTTGTGGTTAAAATAATAATTAATGCTTTTTCTATGGTATAATTTAGCCGTGGTAAAAAACAAAGGGGTTTTCATGTACCTAATTATCCAAATTGCCGTCCATCGACTACAGCAACATTAATTTGGCTTAATGATAAGTTTGTGGATTATTAATTCGTGAATTTATGAAGGTGTTAATAAAATTAAATGAAAATCAATAATTATAGCCGGTTTAAATATTTTTCCTAAAATACTAACGAGTTGCCTTCACGATGACCCGACGTAAATCCATGAGAGATTCATTTTTATGTACCCACTGTTCATTACTGTTGCTTTAATAACATAACCAGCTAAACAAGCAACCAAAATTTAGGAATATTTTAATTTAATTTGTAATGTTTTAATTCGCGTTTTAAAACATAACGAGCATTCACAAAACTCATCCATAAATTTCGAAAGCTCATATTTTATTACCGAACGTATAATCGGCAGTTTTATTAGTCATGAACGTTTTTAAAATTCTTGCAATGAAATTTCATAATAGTCAAACGTTGTTTCAATTTACTAAAAAGCTTTTTGAAATGGCAATAAAAATATTTCATTGCGTTTTCGCAATAAATATGTAAATATCGAAATGTTAAAACAACTACATATTGCACGAGACCACTCGTTGTCGCTGTTTGCATAACTTCTATAAACATCCGGCTCTTTATAACATTTATTTAAACGCTTTGAAATAGGAATGTTTTTGACAATGGAAATCAAGTCGATTATTGACGGTGCGATGATGCCATCACGGGAGTATTAAAAGGCCCCCAAGCAAGCTGTTGGTAGAGTAAAACAACTTTGGTTTTAGGAAAAAAAAATGGAAATTAATTTATATTTTCGACGGTAATATTCATCGTCGTCTTGTTGAAACTGGTAGTGCCCAAAGAGGTACATCTGAAGTCTTAAGTGTGAGAACACCTGAAATTGCGAAAGCGACGTTGCACGAAGTTGAAGAATATTCTGAAACGAATACGAGGAAGATTGCTAAAAACTTAAATATTTGCCATCAAATTTTTTGGAGAATTTTAATGGTGTGAAATCCGCAATTTTAAGCACACATTCTGTTCAGGAACGAAGCTAATTTTTCAAGATATTCCATTCGGAATTTCCACAACAATCATTTGTGGGCGGAAGAAAATCCCTATGCCCTAACCGAAACCTATTTCTAACACCAACTTTTCAGACAATCTTACCTCAATTTCCTTCAAGAACAACTGCCTTTGCTGCTTGAGGCTGTTCCGATATGTGGTACATGCATCAGCACATTTCAGTGTAGTGGTTCCCAATTATTTACTAACTGTCTATCCAAGTCGTTGGATTGGCCGCGGTGTCCTCAAGAATGGCCGCCAAGGTCCCCCGATCTTAACACCTTAGATTTCTTTTCGTGGGGCATAATTTTCACCAGATAATAACCATTGGTCTAGCTAGAGATATCGCATCGGAGAGCCACAATTTACTGCGTATCAACCCTCTTTGAAAACGGGCGTATGTTTGATCCATTTACTCTCTTCAAATCAATGGTTGTATTGTCCATCGTTGACTAGCAAAGCACAAGTTTGCTTCTCGATAGACAATTCTGTTTCAGTTTAAAACGTCGATCCCGATCGCACCATCCTTAATTTTAGAATTTATTAATAGGAACGGCACGGCATAAATGCCAATTTATATTTAATTCATCCTATAAAATTTCCACTTTTTCATGTTTTAATAATAAAGTTTATTCTATTACTTGAATAACATAAACATAAACCATGACAAATAGAATTGCGGAAAATGCAAGTAATATAATAAATTAAATATATACCTGCCTACATGCGCTAGCACATAATTAATATGTATTACAAAACCATAAATTATGCATGACATAAAATAATTTATTAAATCTTTGCTTCGCGGGTTATCTTTAAAAAGTGTGACGAGATGAGACCAGAGAACTACGACCAACGAGAAGCGACAGCTAGGCGTGTTGCGTGTACCGTTTTTGTACGCGCATGTTCCAAAATAAGTTGTGTATCACTCGAAAATTTTGCATGTGAAAATGACAGCTTTTATGACTTTACATCCAAACGGAACTGGTATTTTATTTATTAATAAATAATACACAATTTGTTGATATGTTCAAAACACGTCGTTATTTCGAAAACTTCTGATATTAGGAACAAAGTATGTTATACCAAATTTAAAGTAAATACCATAAATGAACACACACAGGGTGTTACATTTAAAAATATAAAATTCGTTCGAATTCCAGACAAACTAAAAAGCTGGCAACAACGCCAATATCGTCATTCGGTGCGTCAGATCCTTTTACACAACTGTGCCAAATTTGGTTTAAAGCGGCCAATAAATTGTGATGTTATTAAGCCGTTTCCAGACTTTATGCACACACTGTATATAAATATTTATTATATTATTACCCATGAATGGAACGAAAATCAAACAAATCTGTATAACGCGTTAGAATTTATAAAATTTTAAACTCCCAAACTTGCACTTTAAACACTTTTCTTTTAAAATAGTGTTCATATTATAACAAATAAATCACATTATAACATTTGCACGTGCACTATAACAGAAGATTCAAGACCAACGTGAATTGTTCCCTGTGCACACGCACCGCTTGCAGTGCTGTGCCTTATCATAAAAAAGTCTCCTAAAAATGTATAAGTCCGGAGCTGGCTAGCCAGCTCTCGCTGTTTCGTTTGCAATATCGGTGCGTATGTACCAGAAATATGATCGAAGTTGACGACTTCGGACCAAACCTTACTTAGTAACTTCAGAGGATTTCTTATCGAGAGCAATTACTGGTCTCTTTATGCTGTGATACTAGAAATTGTGTGGTCTTCTCCTGTCAACAAATAACTTTATTATCCGTGTTTATGCAACCAAATATATAGTACCTACTGGAAGAGGAGCTGTTATTTATTTTCACAGTTTGCCATGCTATATCAACTTTTTTCTAATTTTGTTTCATAAGAAATCTATTACGATACCGTTTTCAGTATCGAAACAGATCTATTACGATACCGTTCATCATATTATAACAAATAAATCACATTATAACATTTGCACGTGCACTATAACAGAAGATTCAAGACCAACGTGAATTGTTCCCTGTGCACACGCACCGCTTGCAGTGCTGTGCCTTATCATAAAAAAAGTCTCCTAAAAATGTATAAGTACGGAGCTGGCTAGCCAGCTCTCGCTGTTTCGTTTGCAATATCGGTTCGTATGCACCAGAAATATGATCGAAGTTGACGACTTCGGACCAAACCTTACTTAGTAACTTCAGAGGATTTCTTATCAAGAGCAGTTACTGGTCTCTTTATGCTGTGATACTAGAAATTGTGTGGTCTTCTCCTGTCAACAAATAACTTTATTATCCGTGTTTATGCAACCAAATATATAGTACCTACTGGAAGAGGAGCTGTTATTTATTTTCACAGTTTGCCATGCTATATCAACTTTTTTCTAATTTTGTTTCATAAGAAATCTATTACGATACCGTTTTCAGTATCGAAACAGATCTATTACGATACCGTTCATCATATTATAACAAATAAATCACATTATAACATTTGCACGTGCACTATAACAGAAGATTCAAGACCAACGTGAATTGTTCCCTGTGCACACGCACCGCTTGCAGTGCTGTGCCTTATCATAAAAAAAGTCTCCTAAAAATGTATAAGTACGGAGCTGGCTAGCCAGCTCTCGCTGTTTCGTTTGCAATATCGGTTCGTATGCACCAGAAATATGATCGAAGTTGACGACTTCGGACCAAACCTTACTTAGTAACTTCAGAGGATTTCTTATCGAGAGCAGTTACTGGTCTCTTTATGCTGTGATACTAGAAATTGTGTGGTCTTCTCCTGTCAACAAATAACTTTATTATCCGTGTTTATGCAACCAAATATATAGTACCTACTGGAAGAGGAACTGTTATTTATTTTCACAGTTTGCCATGCTATATCAACTTTTTTCTAATTTTGTTTCATAAGAAATCTATTACGATGCCGTTTTCAGTATCGAAACAGATCTATTACGATACCGTTTTTCTATTTTTTAAAAGTTGGCATTGGTAATATTTAAATGTTTTATTCTGTTGACGTCTGACGTTTCCTGTTAGAAGTTTTCGGGATTTCTCTGGTAAAAGTTGATTTATCGTTTTATTAGCAATATCCCTTAACTCAGGGGGAGTTGAACTTAGATTATCATGCTCCATATTTTTTTAATTATAATTATGAACAACTCTATGAAATATTAAAACACAAATTTCGTGACAATGACACAAAGAAAATATTATTTATTGTCAAGGCTACTATGATAAAAGTAAATTTATAGTATTACCAACATAGAATTTAGACATACAAATTTACAAAATTTGAAGAGTTGATTTTCTTTTTAAATGTGTATTTTCTTATTGAAAAAAATACAAAATAGAAAAAATAGTACGTATTTATAAAGCAGTTAGAGCACTTGTCCCGTTAAAAAACTCGCCGCAAGCGGCTCGTTTTTTAACATGGACGCGTGCTATAAGATGATGCTTTATAAAACATGTACTTTAATATACTATTAAAGAATAGAATATCAGTTTCAAGTTTTTTGCGTTGTATAACGTAATCATTATGAAACCCATATAGAAAAATATACTTTTTGATGTAATGAGTATTAAGAAAGTGGCATTAAAGCAATATGATATTGTCACAATAACAGCTGGTCTTAAATAATAAATAAGTGTTAAGTATCATTAAGCGATCGCGTGCTGCGACAATATTAAAGTGATATTTTAATATCCTTTGTAATAGCATAAATAAAGTGTTATTAGTATGTTAGCGAAGACAACGACTCGCTGAATTATTTATGGATTTTTTTGTAACAGTTGCTCTAATTATCGTAATTAGCTACGTTACGAAATTATTATCACACTAGAATATTATGCAGATGTGTGAGGTGATGAGTTCAATTCCAGATTTTTTTGTTTCAACGTGTTGGTTGGTTTTAACTTTTTAATATTACTTACTTATCGTATCTTTTTCTATCTTTTGGTGTCGGCGTTCGTGGAGTTGAGTTTATGATGTTGTATTGCATGTTTTTCTTTATTCTTCTAGCAGATTTTTACATATTTTTAAAATGTCTGCCCCTTATTTCCATTGGACTCTTAGCGGAGAAAATCTCGGAGCATTTGCTATTATTCTTAGAGTTATATTTTGAAAGATTTGAAGCTTTTTATGTCTGTTTGTCGGTACGGAACACCAGGTTGGTATACCCTACCTTAAAACTGACCGGACCATTTTGTAGAGGTTAATTTTGCTGTTTTTGCATAACAATGGATATATGGCTACCAATTGTGTGGTCGCCCTTTTCAGTCTGCGTTCGCGTTCCAGGTCAGCTTCCTATCGAAGTCGAGACCCAGATAGTTTATTCTGCCAGTTGATATGAGTGTTATTGACCTTAATTTGATTTCTGGGGAGGTTGACTCTCGACTTCGTGAAGAAGATGGCCTGAGTTTTTGTGTGGTTTAAGCGAATTTTCCAGTCATCCATCCATTCTTCGATTTGGTTGACGTTTCGTTGAGGTCTGGTTGTGGCCCACTCTGGTCTTCTGGCAGTGATCGCTGTATCATCGGCTAACAAGTATAGTTTAGTGTCTCTGGTTTTTGGTATGCCACAGGTATACCTGTTTTACAGGAGCGGAGCTCGGGGAGAGCCCTGTGGTACTCTGGCTTTGATTTTTCTTGTTGAAAACACTGTGTTATCCGCCGGTACAGCGAACGTTCTCTCCTTCAGGAAGATTAGGTTAGGCGGTAAGCGTGATCTTATTAACTTTAACAGATTGCTGTCGTGCCAGACCTTGTCAAAGGCTTTGCTTATGTCGAAAAAGATCGCTCCGATGCCATGTCTTAATTTTCGGTGTTCCGGATTATCCTCGGGATTATCATTGTAGTACTTTTCAATAATATTTCAATATATACAGCGTGCATGGGCAAAAATAATGGAACACCCCCAATATTTTCATAACCATGTATATTTTCGAAAAACGCTCGGACCCATCGATTTTATTTATCATTTTTACAAATTTTGAGAATTTTTAGTATTATACAGGATTGCTCAAGAAGTCGGGGCACACGTCAACTTTAATTTTTTAAATGAAATACCCCAAATTTTATTTTATTTTTGAATTCTATACTTGAAATTCTGAATATTTTTCATGTAATATACCCTATTTCGATATTCAGCTGTTTTCGATATATCACAATCTAAACAATAATAATTAAGAAAATTTAAGTGGTAGGTTTATTAGGTAAAATCAACAGCTTTTAAATCTGATTGTAAAAAGTAGAGTACCTAATTAAATGTTCAAATTGATGGCCATTGACAATTTGGCAATGTCCTAAACGTAAAACAAATTCGTTTTAAACGTTCCCAATAACCTGTTCAGAAATTTGTCGAATTTCATGTTGTATTATCAGTTTTAATGTCTATAAATCCGATGGCTTCTTCTTGTACACTCTTTTTCTCAAATATCCCTACAAAAAGAAATCTGGGGTGTTAAATCGGTTGAGCGAGCTGGCCATTCCATTTCTCCCCTTCTACCTATCCATCTATGTTGGAAAACCTCGTTTAGGTATTTTCGTACCCGTGCGGCTTCTCTGGGTGCTGTGTATGAGCCTCTTGCATCCAGTGAGGATTCTCTGTCGATCAATACCTACAATTATGTTGGTTGACTGTTCCATTAAGGCAGAATGTAGTTTGCATATTCTCGCAAAACTGAAGGCGTCGATCAGGGCCGTAGCTAGGCGTTACCCATGGGGGGGGTTTAGGTAAGAAAACTCTGGCAATTTTTTAGAATTATTATTAAAATTTACGGTGGTTAACAATGTAGAACTGAACATTCGTTGTTATGGGGGGGGTTTGAACCCCCTAAACCCCCCCCTTATCTACGGCCCTGGCGTCGATTAATTTAGTTCGTGGACAAGACAAATTTTGTAAGGATGATATGTTTCCTTATAAAGAATATTTTGTGCTGATTTATAACCAATATTTTGAATCCGACCCACTTGACGAGTGCTGGAATGGGGATCGTCTTGATACGACAGTAAAACATTTAATTTAGTTTCACCACAAATTTTGAGACGGCCACTTTTTAGTTTATTGCGCACAGATCCAGTTTCTGTAAATTTTAAAACTAAAATCTTACTTACTGTAGACCTTGATATACATTATTAAAAAGTTCACATACTTCAAATGTAGATCTCTTTCTATCGCCATAGCCAACCATCATGAGGATTTCTATGCGCTCTCTTTCACTTAAGTGCATTTTACTTAAAACGTGTCGTTCTGGCAATACTGTCATTTAAAATAAAATGACAGTGTGGCGAAAAAGTACAATAAAGTGCTTAGTTACCAGGGTTACTACAACAAAGTTTCCGTTTTTTCTTCCCTATCCATTATTTCCATGAAAATTGCCATCATTATTCTTTAGTTTGTGATATATCGAAAACGGCTGAATATCGAAATAGGGTATGTTACATGAAAAATATTCAGAATTTTAAATACAATTCAAAAATCGAATAAAATCTGGGGTATTTTATTTCAAAAATTACAGTTGACGTGTGCCGCGACTTCTTGAGCAATCCTGTATAATACTAAAAATTCTCAAAATTTGTAAAAATGATAAATAAAATCGACGGGTCCGAGCGTTTTTTGAAAATATACATGGTTATGAAATATCGGGGGTGTTCCATTATTTTTGCCCACGCTGTATGTTCATTTTTTTCCTTTTTAGACTATGTTTGTTTTTTTAACTTAGTTTTTATAGAATAATAATCATTCTTTTATACACAATAATTACACACAACTACCAATAAATTAAGTACGGTTTCATTGGTAACCAAGTGCCCTCAAGCAGACCTTACATGACAGTTAATAAATGTCATTAAAAGGAAACAAGAGTTTTGAAAGTAATGAGTTTATTACTGTGTGAAGTCTGGGTTTAAACGTTCAACGTAACATAATTTCTGAGCCGTTAAAGCCTTTATTTATTGTGTTTATTTAATGCTATACTAATGTTTAACTAACCGCGGCGTTATTGGCACGTTTTCTTTTGTTAGGACATATAAAGGAGGTGAGAGATTAGTAGGGGGGCATATTCTTGAAATCGCGCTCTATTAGTACTAGAAAAAGTGTACACCCACTTCTAGGAAGATGCTTAGACGATATTACGTCCTTATGTTCGATGTTACCGTCCCCGAACCATCATTTCCTGTCCAGTTGAATTTAGCAATCGATTGTTGCAGTGGTAAATTAATGGAGCGACCATTCGGGGACGGTCCTACTACGGTTTTTGGCCGAGTTGCAACAAGCCTATGTCTTATTTAAAAGCCCCTAACAAATTAATGCAAGAATAACCACCTTAATCTTCTTCTTACGCGCATTTTTACGATTTAAAGACCTCAGGATTATAAATCTTGTTTTCTCTGTCGGCTTTCAACGTTTCTTGGAAACGCATAAATAACTTTTTTGTGTTTAATGTTTTAAGTGGTTTGAAAATAACCACCATTTAATAGGATTAAGCAACAAAACGCGCGTAGTCGACCGAATCCGACCGAGAAAATAAGAGGATCACGGAATAATGCGGATTAGAACAACAACCGGTTAGTTTTTGCTTGTGTAAACGTTGTTTTGAGGTTGTAAACAGCTGGAATTATGTATGCACGCTCATTTTATTTTGACAAATTGAACAAGTCTCGATCAACGAATTTTGCAACATCATTATTAAGAGACGTTTATCATTTATAAGAATTCAGGTATTTTTTGGTGACATTTCTTGAAACTATACGGTTAAATTGCGACCTTATAATAATCTACCACCTCTTGTGCGTTATTTGCTATTAGCACGGTATCGTCGGTATATCTAATGTTGTTGATTATTGTCCCGTTGATTTTGATTCCGCCTTGGATTTTTCTAATGCTTCTCTAAATATATACTCCGAATACAAATTAAACCACAGCACTTTAAAAAAAAACATAAATATTTTCCTAACAAGTATATAAAAAGCATCATAAGCTACGAAAAGATGTAAAATTTGAAAATCTAGACCGGCTAAGAAACTGTATTTCGTTAGAATGTAACAGAATTTCTCAATATCAACTCAATTTTTTGTGAAAATCTGGTGTCTTTTATTTTGGATGTGGGATTGCCGAATTGGTAAAACGAAAATGTGTTTTTAATGTGAAATAATCTTTATTCGTTATGTCCAGCTCTACGTCAATTTTTGACAATAGCGTCATACCTTTTGATAATTTTTTGATTTCGGCTTTGTTTTTAACAATAATATTTATTTTGAAGAAAAACAGTTGTCAGTCATTTTTTTCGTTAAAAATATTAAAACACATTATAGCGCGGACGCCACTGGTAGAAGTAGAGTAAAGCTTTTTTATGAACTAAATGTATTTTTATGCCTACCTACTACCAAACTAAATTCAAAATGATATCTAGAGCGGTCATAAAAATATTAAGGAAAAATCGTTTTTTTTTTAATTTTTGACACCCTGTATCTCAAGATTAAAACTGCTGCGGACCTATGTTAATAAGATCTTAAAGTTCTTAGGGCAGTTTCTGGACACCCTGTCTGTAATTACGTATTTTGTTTCACGTTCTGATCGTATCTTCATAAGATGCTATATTGTTTGTAACGAAAATTACGTTTTGTATTTAATGACATTATTTTCCTTTGTTTGCAACTTATTCATTACTTCGCCCGGTGAGATATTATCGCAGTAATACAATAATTTAGTTGAATTTCAATGGGAGGTGTGGCTTTTATACTTTACGTAGTAGGTACATAACTGTAAAAAAAGTTGTTCAGTTTTTTCTGTTGTTGAATGGATTATTTAGATTAGCTTTTTTCTCCTTTACTTAATTGGACGTCGATAGTTTGCACCAATTGCACCCATTATTCTTTTTTATAGTCGGTCTGCACCAAATATGGTTAGTATAATAAAATGCCATTCTTATACAATCGCATAGGTAAAAAGTAGCAGCTAATGGTTCATCCTAACGCAACTATTGCATGTTCTGTGGATTTAATGCTCGCAGAAACTAAAATAAAATTCAGCAGTAACTTTTATATTGTCGGCCTTTCAAGTTGGTACCCGTGGAAATAGGAAATTACACGCTACCCGCTACCATAAACATGCAATGGTAATAACATACCAGAATTATGGAAAATACTAGCTAATATATTAGCCGCAAATTATACATAGTTTTTGCTTTACAAATTGGCAGTTTTGTATGAGTAAGGCAATATACGTTGATAACAGTTAGTTATAGATTATTATATATAGCTAAATAACGGCAACACCTGAAAAACTTATGTGGCATTAAACTTTGGTTATATTATCACATAATATATCAGAACATGATCTTCTTATGTATTGCGTGACAACAGAAGAATATTTTGTAACATATTCGCGAAAAAATAATTAAAAATCTTTTAAATTCTTACAGAAAACAGGCTTTAGTCTACGTTTAAATGGCTCGAAGTAATAAATGCTCATTAAATATGCAATACGCATACCAGGGTATCAAGAACAATTTAAACACCATCCATTAAAATCTATTGTGTTTACATTAAAGGATCCAAATAATGAGCATTCTTTATGTAGGTCCACCCTGAATTTATCGCAAGCTATTGTTATATTTAAGGATTTACCATTGTTATTGGAAAAATCCCTGAACCAGGAGCGTGTATTGGGGAAGTTTTTAAGTTAAATATCTTAAACATGCATATTCTCCTAAGAATTGTATTATATTGTATACTCGTAGATATTTATAACATATGAAAAGATTTAAAAAATCGTATTTACTAATAAATAACAATAGGTGGTACTATTTTACATAATATAATTACAAAAACAAGATATAATATACAATCTTACAAATAAGGCATTTTCAAAAATCGAATAATACTTTGTCGTTATGCGTTAACGGTTCAACCATTTCTTCGATTATTATATCTACTTGCTACATTGTGGCTTCTTCTTCTATCACATGATCGATACACTTTTTCCACTTTTCCGCATCGATTTTACCCATGGCTTCATTAAAGAGTTTTTTTGAATCTATATACCATTTTATAAGTGGTGTTTTTTCTGGCGACATCTGTCTTTATTTGAGCCCATATAAGAATAATCGGGTTTAATTCGCAGTGGTAAGAAGAAGAAGGGAGTCTGAGCACAGATATTCCTCGTAACTTTGCCATTTCATCGACTACATATTTTTGGAATGGATTTCTATGTAAATTGGCTAGTACCAATAGTTCGTTTTTTAAGAAATCTAATGGAAATTCTATTTGTCTTAAACTTAGTCATTATGTCATTTCACTTCGGCATTTATATCTGCGTGATAGTCTCCTGTATTTTTAGATTGGAACATAAGTAGACCATCTTTAACGAAGCCTTCAGAGCTTCCAGTATGGGTTATAATAAGTCGATGTCCTTTTCCAGATGGCGATCTTAATCCTGTGGATAATCCTTCCAAAAAAGCTTGCCTTCAACTTTTAATATTTTCACCCTGCCAAGATTTAGTCACAGTGTGGCCTTCATTTAGCCATGTTTCGTCTAGGTAAAGTATTTTTTGTTTTCTTCTCTGACTTTTCGGATGCTTTTTAAATAATCTCTTCAGCAGACGATATCGCTTCTGTCTATTAAAATCGATTGCCTATTATGTTTCTTTCACCGAAAACCCATTTTTTTTAATAATTTCCAACGCGTATTTCTACACATAAATAGGTAGTCCTGGTCTTCAAAATTTTGTCCAGCGTGGGATTTTCTTTTTTTAAAAAGAAACTATGCACGTTTCGTCTTATTATCTGCATTAAAACGTCATCCAGCTCAAGTTTTGGTGGTCCTGAAGAAGTTTTTGGAGGTTTGACGCCAAGACTTTTTTCTTCTTTTAAAAGTTTATATATTGTTGTTTTCCCAACGTTAAGCATCATATCTGCTGTAAATTGCACTACATTGTCAACATTCAAATCCGCATTCTTACTTTTAATAGAACCGTAACAGTTAAGAATTATTTTTTTTTCATTTACTGTACATGAACCGACTCTAGGGCGTTTAGGCAATTGTTGAAAATTCTCCATATTTAATCAAAAGAACACTGACACTTCACACTTTGACTAGTTTCACTGAGCAACGAACAACCAAGATAGTATAGGTACGTATAGATATAAATAGGTGTATTATTCCAACAGAGGCACCCATAAAGGCATAGTAACCACATGATTAGCAAACAGGTAACCAGGATTAGGTACAAAAAAAGGAATAAAATTATTAGAGCAGAAACGGAATAAATACCTAGACTCTAATTAGTTTTCATAAAATTGCTTTCTAAAATTCCAGATACCTAAATAGTACGGCTGTACAGGGTCTTCCAACGAGGACTGAACAGGGGCTCATTTTTGAGCTTCCTTGTATTTAAAGAAAAATCCAAAATAGCCAATCGATGTACTTTTTCCTGCAGAATTCAAAAATGAAACCAAAAATTTATTTGAACCAGAAACAAAAGAGTTACGCTATGGATAAGGTGTTTTTTAAATGGAACGATATACGATTTTTGGAACGAGTGATTTTTTTTTTGTCCGTTCTGATTAAAATATTTAATATTGTGACAGCTATTTTTATTAAATTTTAATGTTTTATCCAGTATAATTTAACTTTAACCTGTTTGAAACATACACTAGGTAATAAAGGTATAATCACCTTTGAATCCTTCAAAGTCAAAAAATTTGACAAATTTACTATAATATTGCCGAAATGAAATATTCATTAGATGAGAGATTGCAGATTGTTATCTTGTTCTACAAATGCCAAGAAAATGCAAGAGAAGCAAGGAGAAGATTTATTCGAGGATTTATTGCAAATTTTCACAGAAATATATCCGTCAATACTATTCTAAGGATAAAGAACCTATTTGAGAAAAATAAAACATTACATGACAGAAAAAGAAATCCAACTCTATACTAATTAAAAAAAAAAACATTAATAATTTAATTATTCAATGTGACCTGCGTTGTTCTCGAAACATGTGCGATAACCTCTTTGTAGCCTTTCCAAACTTGCTGTTATACTGTGATTTTCCTGGTTAAGGCGATTTATTTCATTCACAATTTTCTGCATGATCTCTTCAATATCGTGGTTTCGCTGCTTGTATACCACGTTCTTTAAATGGCCCCAAAGAAAAGTGTCTAATATTGACAAATCGGGACTATTGGGTGGCCAAGCATAGGTTCCATTTCTACCAATCCATTCTTCATGGCGTCCGTTTAAATATTGAGTAACCTCACGCACGGCATGCGGAGGGGCCCCATCATGTTGCCAAATTAAATTTTGATATTCTTCCAATGGTAAATCTTCCAAAAAGTTCTCAATTTCGTTTTCTAAGAACTCGTAGTATCTCTGTCCATTTAAAGTCCCGTTAAAAAATATTGGTCCCAAAATTCTATTATTTTTTATGCCACACCAAACATGGATTGAAGTCCTTCCTTGAAATTTAATTGTCTGAAATTTTCTTGGATTTCCAACGGCCCAGTGATGATTATTATGTCTATTGAAACCCCCCGATGTTGTGAATGTGGCTTCGTCAGTCCATAAGATATTTCTGAATAAATTAGGGTCTTCGTTTTCTTTCCAAATCACAATTTGGGAAACAAATTGGAAGCGAAGTTCTTTTTGTGCCGGTGTTAGATGTTGAAGTGGAAGGATATGATAAGACTTAAATTTATGATTTCTTAAAGTCCTGTGAACAGTTCCTTGGGCAACTCTTCTGCGTCTTACACCGCCGCCGTATTGAACGTCCCGAACTGCGTCCGAAATTGATTTGGTTGGATTCAGTCGAAAATAATTCACAATGGCACGGTCTCAATTTCTATTCCTTTCTGGATTTCTTTTTCTGTCATGTAATGTTTTATTTTCCTCAAATAGGTTCTTTATCCTTAGAATAGTATTGACGGATATATTTCTGTGATTATTTACCTCATCCATTATAAAAGCGGGTTGATTTTCACCTGATTATTCAGCGATAATCTCCCGCTCTCCGGTGAAAATCACCCTTGTCAAAAGTGAAAATCTCACCCGTCAGAAATCGTTAGTTTTTTATTTGGTAAAATCACCCTTGTCAAAAGTGAAAATCTCACCCGTCAGAAATCGTTAGTTTTTTATTTGGTAAATAATCTTCAAAGTACATTTCGGGATTGGGAAATAATCAGAAAATCATTCTCAGATTTTTTGCCATTAGGAAATCGCTCTCGGGCAAGCCCTCGAGCGATTTCCACGGCAAAAAATCTTCGGGATGATTTTCGATAATTTCCCTATCCCTTAATATTTTATTAATTAATATTAATATATTACTACAGAAAATTTGCAATAAATCTTCTCCTTGCTTCTCTTGCATTTTCTTGGCATTTGTAGAACAAGATAACAATCTGCAATCTCTCATGTAATGAATATTTCATTTCGGCAATATTATAGTAAATTTGTCAAATTTTTTGACTTTGAAGGATTCAAAGGTGATTATACCTTTATTACCTAGTGTATGTTTCAAACAGGTTAAAGTTAAATTATACTGGATAAAACATTAAAATTTAATAAAAATAGCTGTCACAATATTAAATATTTTAATCAGAACGAACAAAAAAAAAATCACTCGTTCCAAAAATCGTATAAAAAAAGCTATGTTCCATTTAAATAACACCTTATCCATAGCGTAACTCTTTTGTTTCTGGTTTAAATAAATTTTTGGTTTCATTTTTGAATTCTGCAGGAAAAAGTACAGCGATTGGCTATTTTGGATTTTTCTTTAAATACAAGGAAGCTCAAAAATGAGCCCCTGTTCAGTCCTCGTTGGAAGACCCTGTACATAATATTAAGCTTAAAGAATTTAATATTAAAATATATATTTGAAGACAATACTTAAATTTAATGTCTATAATTGTACTAATTCTTCACAGATTTTAAATTTAGGCCTATTTAAATCTATACATGCCGAAAAATCTTGGGCGCCCATGGATAAGACGGTTTTGATTGATTTATTACTGCGCATCATTTAAAGATATACTATAGCTATGTTATTGTTTTGTAGTTGTTTGTTGTTATTTTATGCAGGTTCTAGTTTGAGGCACTTAGTTACTCTGGTAACTTTTTGGCAATGCTTCTTAATGGGATACATGTAAACTTAATTTTTAAGCCAATATTCTAACAATATTTTTTTTTTACAAAAAGACCTATATAACCGAAATGATCGGATCTTTACAAAATGCTTTCAATACACTCCTGGATTTGGGTTAGTTTAAATGTTTCGGAGCCGCTACTGTAGGAAATAAAGCAGAATAAAACGGAATTTATTTGGGAAACGGTTTGATCACGCGAATCTTTTATTATTAGCGTCTTTATTTTTATTCGCGTCAGCGTCGTAACTCGATTATAAAAAAGCTGGTTTCATTACTTTGCTCTGTCGTAAACGTAATGCATTGGCATAAAACCGAGCGTGTTCGATTTTACTTTGACATAATCATGTTAATAAATTTGTCCTGGCACGCTCGTAAACCTCGTTTTATTATCCGAGGAAAATTGTTAATGAGTGAAAAAATATTTACTGCCCTGCGAGCATTACAAAATGCATCGACAATGTTATTATTGGAAATGATGAAGTTATGACAAAAATATGGTCCGGTGCGGATGAGCAATGTCGTCGCCACCATCAATCGCTTTTCTTTTACGTTTTTTCATAGTCATTAAATCCGATGTTTCAAACAGAAGCAAAGAATCAATTTAGTTTAGTTAAATAATTGGTAAAGTTATCACAATTTATGTTTAAATGATACACAGTTTATTACTTAATTAGGTCCATATTATTTATTTACAAAATTTACACAAGAAACCCAAGTTTTATTGATTTATTTTTCTTCTTTATCTATTTTGACAGAAGTTGGTCTATCTTTGAGATAGTTTTTAATTATTTCTAATTGCTTTCTTCTAAATCCAATATTTTCATTTTTTTTAATAATAAATAATGGCTAACCGTATCAAAGGCTCTTGCTAAATCCATAAAAATTCAAGTACAAGGTGTTTTTTATTATCTAATGCATTATATAGATATATTTTGTTCTGTTAGAACACAAATAGCATCTTAAGTCGATTTATTTTTTTGGAATCCTAGTTGTTTTTTAGAAATAAAATGTATTTTTTCTAAATAATTATCAATTCGTATTTTAAAATTTTTTCAAAAACTTTAGCTGATGCAGGTATTAATGTTATAAGTCTATAATTACTAATTTTACTTGAATCTCCCTTTTAAAGATGGGTTTTATTACACCAATTTTAAAAGCTTCTATATATACAGGGTGTTATTTAATAAGTGTTTGATATTTTACAGGACGATTCCTCAGTTATTTATAAGGTGAAAAGTTCATATAAGCATTTGTCCGCAAGTCCTACATTTTTGAGATACAGGGTGTTAAAAATTTATTTTTATTTTTGTTTTTCGTAAATAATTTTTGAAATAATTGCTCTTCTAGACCGGTAAAGTAATATTTGCCGGTAAAAAAATTGTCTACAGAAATTGCTTGTTTTGCGGTCGATTGAAATAAATAAATATTGTAATACATATAGTTGCAAATCATATACTAGTACACACCTCTACCTCTACCATACATTTCTTACTTTATTTTGAAATTAATAATCACGTATTGTTAAACCGTAATGTCATGTTATTATATCCTGAAAATTACGAAATTACATAGTTTGGAATTTTCTGCTACACCATAATCGATTCCCTAGCATGTGGTTAGCGGCTTTATTATATGGATTTTTTCTCTCTGAACTTACGTGGTCTCTTTCTTCATGACCACGGCCTGTCATTTGCCACGTTTTTTTGTTGAGCCATTAGTTTCTTTAGAGACCGTATCCTTTTATTTATTTCTTTGTACCGGCATAGAAATATTACCTCTATATTTACTTCGATCTTTTAGTTTTTTATCATACATGCCCCGTTAACGTACCCATACCGTGTTAAAGTAACCACTGCTGGACCGGAAGGGCTTGTTAATGCTCTTCTGTTCTGTGATATGGCAATAAGTATCTCAAGTGCGCTTAAAGATTTTCCGCACCAATGTAGTTCTAAAATTTGTAATGTGGGTAAAATTTAAAATAAAAGCTATTAATTCAGTTTAAAAACTTGTGTGGTGTTAAGATGCTTAATTAATGTATATTCAAATTATTTTCAAGAAAGTTAGTTTAGGAATGGGTTACTTTCCATGAATGGTTAATAAACTTAATTGATAGTCCTATAGGGTTCAGGTCATTAATAGCTAGGTACATAATATCGTAATTATCTCTTAGGAAGATTTATTGTTCCTAATTTAATTAATTTTTATTTAAAATATGTATTTCGACAAGTGTTCGTTTACGGGTAGGTTAATGTAAAACTATAACCAATAGTACGGTGGTACAGCTATAACTTTATCTTTTATAAAACCCTATAAAAAAACAATGAGGTTAAAATCCGGTGACCTTGCAGGCCAGTTAACAGAGCCACCACGACCAATCCATCTGCTTTCAAACATTTTATTTAGTGTATTTCGAGCTTGTCACGCAATGTGTAACGGGACACCATCTTGCTGAAATCATAGTTGTTGATTAGCATTATTATCCAGAAATTGCGGCAAATCTTAAAAAAATATTGTAAATTTCTCCATTTAGGTGACGGTCACAAAAACATGATCCATTGACTCTTATCTCCGACTATATACCGCATCAGGTATTAACCGACCAAGGATGTTAAATCGGCTTGACCTTAAATTAATAAAAGCACAATTGATTCACTCTATACAAAATTCAAACTCTAAATAATCCAGATTAATTTTAATAATTACCTAACCACAATTGGTAAATATGTTGTTTCGTCGAAAAGACCGACTTTGTTAAAAATACATTGGTTTCGTGAATTCTAAGTCTTACCCAACAAAATGTGATGTCATCTATAAAACAATTGAATTTATTATTGTTGACAGCTTGCAAAATTTGTTTATAGCCTCCTCGCTCGCCAGATTTAAACCCTCAATTTTTCTCTTGGGGGTCATCTTAAAACAGAATATACAGTTTTCATTGACGTCTTTTTTATCTATAATAGTAGAGGTTAGGTTCGTGGTAAAATTAGAGGATAACTTTGAACCAATATAAATGCGATGTTGAAATTAACATTATTACTATCATTAGGAGTTAATTAGGTACTCACACTTTATGTAGATCAAAAGATGAAAATGAATAAATGAACTGTTAGACGTATTACAGTCGGTAATATCCAAACAGTTAAAATACGGTTTAGGTCGCGGAACATAAACCACCCAATGTATGCAGGTAATTTTGCATTAATAATTTTGTAAAAAACCCTCAACTTTTGCAATTTCTAAAAATGTCTTTGAAAATTTAGGATTTTATTGGTTGTTTAAGATTTTATACTTATCATACTCAAAAGGAACAAACAACTAACACAATACTTGAATAATATCAATGTGACAAAAATATAAAGTGATAAAGACATGAAAACAAGTGTTGGGTGACTAAGGTGCAACGACCATTTTCGCCGAATAGTGTTTTGATAACCGGCATTATAGCGATCATTGTGAGATTACAAGACAGCGACGAAAGTGGCGAAAATGTCGGGCAGGAGAAGGAAAACAAGGAAAAAGAAGGTCATCAGGAAACAGTGAATACGCCCCTAACGTCCCCTACAGATGATTTGCCGCCTATCGTGGGAAATATCAACGTGCAGGTAAAAACTTGTTTTAAAATGCACAAATAAAACCGGAATTTTACTTTAAATTTAATTTAGTTAAAGTTAAATGTACCTATAACAATACACCAGAGCGTTTAAACACAATTTGAATTAAATTAAATTTAAGTTAACCTGCAATTGCGCATGCCCTAGCTGTTGTGATTGGTTGTCAATGTCAAACTTTGAATAGTTTTTGAATTTCGCGGAAACTTAAAATGTTTGACAGGTTTTGAAAAAAATTAAAATTGTCCAAACCGCACTTTTTTTCGGTAGAATTTTTTTAGAACCATACCCAAGGTTCCTACTAACCCTAATCAAGATATCTGCATAAAATAGGGGACAGCTATGCATCTTTAGTACCATAACTGAAATAGATTTGCAGGAATTTTTTTATTACTATAGGGCGTTTTAAGAAAATTGTCATTTTCAATTTATTCAAATGGATTTTTGATGGTTAGTAAGACGTTTATATAGTGGTTATATACAGGGTGTTTCAGAAGCACGGTACGTAACTTAAGGGGGCGATTCCTTATGATATTCTAAGAAAAAAAGTTCATATAAACATGTGTCCGGAGTTGCCCCGTTCTTGATATACAGGGTGTTAAAAAGTTTAAGAAAAAAAAGTTTTTTATAATTTTTTTAAATATCCTTTTTCCGATTTTATTGAAATTTGGTACCGTCATTCATAATGATAAGGGGCTTAATTAGTCCTAACTAGATTAAATTTCTTAAGTCCAGTGGCAGACAAAAATCGTCCCAGATGATATAATATTTACGAAAGTAAATTCAGTGGCTGCAAACGGACGTTTTTCTTGTTGAAACTATGCAAATATGTTTCATGTAATTTTGCCTAGGTTTTCTGCTTTTTTTTATTTGATTCTGTGACAATAGATTTCAAATTGATGCTATTTTTGTTTATTGATAACTCGATTATTTTGCAATATTTTGTAATAAAAAATAGGAGAAGACCGGGTCTCATAGTTCGGGTTAGATTGAGATCAGTAAAGTAATCTATCATTTAAATTCTAAACATCAACAAAAAATATAAAAAAGAGCAACAACTATTAACTAAACATTATTATTTACCGTAATAATAATGTCAAAATATACAAAGACTTTGCTTATAATACGCAGCATTAAAAACAAATAATAATTTTAAAAAATAACACATTTAGGAAATACATGGTATAACAAAACTGATGCACCGGCATTTCAGTAGTATGTAGCCTCCATTCCAGTAACAGTATTTTATAGACCATATTTGCGCACTTATATAAGACTCAAGGAACACACCAACACTTACTTAACCACTGTTGCACTAAAGACTGAAAAGGAAAGCAAAGAACTTTATGGTCAATTTTAGTTGTCAAACTTGGTTATTACATTAAAGCGAATTTCAATGATCACATTTCGGTTTGTAATAGTAAGTGAGACGTCTTATTAATCTTATTATAATAATAAAGATGTATTTTAGTAAACTTCACAAGTTACTACAATGTGTATTCTTTATTACTGTTACGAAGTTTCTTGATTATCATTATTGGAAATGTTTTAACACGATGGTTATTATTAATAGGACTTAAACAATTCCAGCTACATTTTTTTAATTGCCCCAACTATGGTACATTGCCTGTCGTCATTAAAAAAGTTGCAGTGGTTATATATGATTTTCATTAACGGTAATAAAGAACATTCCAGGAAAACTTTTTAAGAAATCCATTTTCTCAGTGCAACTGTGGAACATTTTCAGACTGAAGAGTGGCATACGCTGCTAATGAAATTGTCCTGTATTTATGTCGTTTTAGAAAAATCATATTACTGCGGGTTATCATTACGTGAAATGGTCCGCAGCAGTAAATTATTTTTGTCTATATGTTGGGAGCATCAATTTTAGGTTGGGAAGATGCACTACTCCAAATCCCTATGACCTGCTTAAAAAACAACGCACTGTCCAAAATATCCTGTTTCATTTCACTTACATTTACAGGTAAAACCCAAACTAAGCCAACTGTCGGACAATAACGGGTGGGAACGTAACCTTGTTCCATTAATAAAACAACATCGGTAAAAACAGGTCTTTAGATAGCTGTTCAGCTACCGAGGCAAATTTTTTAATGGTCTTATGTCCCATATCGTATGCGGTTTATGCCCGTAAAAAAACGTATGGTATCCTTATTATATAACCGGTTGGTCGTAAGAGTATTAAAGTTTGTTCTAACGGTTTTCTGACC
Organism: Polydrusus tereticollis; assembly: GCA_963920685.1. Taxonomy (NCBI): domain Eukaryota; kingdom Metazoa; phylum Arthropoda; class Insecta; order Coleoptera; family Curculionidae; genus Polydrusus; species Polydrusus tereticollis. The sequence continues at coordinate 13,974,314 of OY987333.1, forward strand.
TATCGGAAATAATAGAAAACTAAATAGTGACAAGCCTTGTCAGTGAAAACACCTTTTCTTATTATATGTAGTTACGATATTGATAATGAAAAAATAAATAATCATTTATTTGACCACGTTTTTGTATACAATACAAATTGTGGCAAATCATATTTAGGCGACAGACATACATTGCAATAAGATAAGTAAATAAAGTCATACATCAAACAATAAACGGTAGAAGAAAAATGTGGTGTTCATGAAAAAGCGAATCATGCCCGCAAGGTATGATATCAAAGTTTTAACTGGACAATTTGGTATGACCTAACCTGACCCTGTCAAATGCCTTCGACACATCAAAAAAGACTCCTCCCGTTAACATGCGGCGGTTGAAAACTCTTAGTATGTTGGTGGCCAATCGTGTGGTCTGGCGCACTTAATCCTTAAGGAACAATTAACCCATTAATTCCAAAGTATCGACTCACATTAGTTTCTATAATAATTTCAGAAACCTTGCCAATAATTGGAATAATTAAAATTGGTCCATAGGCACTTCCCTTTTTAAAAACGGGCACTATACCCCAGATATATTTAAAGAATTTTCCTTTGCCAATGCAATGATTAAATAGAAAAGTAAGGCGCATGACAAGTTCTATAGCGATATGCTTCAAAGGTATGCTATTCATATTATAAATGTCGTAAGAAGTAGTTTTCTTCTGCATTTCAAACATCCTCCCACAAACAGGTAGAAATGCAAATGATTGAGAAACCATTGGTATAGATCCAACAAGTTCTTTCTGTAGATCGTCTCTAATAGGTAATTGTTGAATTAATTTGCTCACATCTGATAGAAAATAATGATTAACGTCAGTAGCGGTTAGGTTAGTAGTATTATTATTCACTTGGTTATGGTTTCATTTAAGATTTATAAGTTTTCATGCACTTCTGGATTTATTTTTCGAGTTATCGATATGATTACTATATGCTTGTTTTTCAATCCTTATAATATAATTTTGTAGTCATTATTTAATATTTTATACAAAGCGTAATAATTTTCAACATTAATACTAATACATTTTACAGTGGGCATTTGCTCTCTCTTTTCTTTTAATTTTTTAGTGATGCTTTATTTATTAACAGATTTATCATTTATTTTTATCAGTGCCAACACAAGAGCTATACAAAGCTAGAACTAGAATCCAGTAGAATCCTACTACGACCCATTTCTACACAGTAAAAAATTGAGTGTTAAATTTAACACTTAATGGTGGTACATATAGAACCACACTCAATAGGGTATATTAACCAATCAGTACCTATATCTGGTAAGAAAGATATTTTTGAATGGTTTTTTTACTTTTTGATGAGTGTTAATTCTTCTTATTTATGAGTAGGTGCATTTACACTATGGAGTGTAAATTAAACTCATATTATAGATTGTAAACCAATCCTTTTAGGTTTTAAAAGAAATAATGAGAGGTGTAAGTAAACCATTTTTTAATGGTAATTTGTGATTAATTAGTGTAAATATCATATTATTGTAGTGTAAATTTTATTTTATTTGGGTGTGACTTTACTATAGTGAGTGTAATAAAATAATCTACCCAGGGCTAGAATAATTTCCACTTTGTTTAGGTCATTTAATCCCGTATCAAACTAACCGGGCGTTTATAATTAAAATGTAAAAATTATGCATTCAAGATGTTTTACATTAAAAACCTCTGCTTAGTTTGATACATGATTGAATGACTTAATCAAAGCCGAAAGTAGTAGCCCCTAATATATATAAATCTTCAGATCGCTTGGAAAAGGTTTGTTAGTATATTTATCGTTTATTTATAAACAAAATGATGGTTACAACAGACCTGGAAAACCCTGTGATTTTTTTTACACTTATTATTATAACTAGTAGAACAAAATGACACACCTATTATATAGTTTACAATTTAGAAAATTAAACATATATTCATTAATACATATGCGAGATGTTACACGTGGCGACATCCCGTAGCAATCGAGCTATCCACCCAACCAGACCATATCATGTTTTCGGTTCATTGAAACCGACGATTGGCTTTCAGCGCCACCTGACATTAGATACCTGCTTATGCGGGATCCATTCCAGCGTTTGGTCTTCTCTAAGACCTCGCTGGTCTGGTTGGGTGGATAGCTCGATTGCTACGAGATGTCGCCACGTGTAACATCTCGCATATGTATTTATACATTATGTGTTGAAAACACTGTAAGGTCCCTTTCCTTTTCGTCAGACTCTATTGCCTTGCCGATGAGCCGTAATACGGCGAAACGCGTCCAAGGATTGGGTCTGACGGAAAGAAAAGGGAAAAACATCTTTCTTTATATATTCATTGTTAAGCTTAACAAAACAAATAACATAATAAATATATGTATACTTAGAACACTAAACAACTAAATAAAAGTATGCTTTGGAACAATATAAAAGAATGAAAATGACGAGTACCTATTATATGAATCGTATATTTATTTAGAGATCTATAATAACAATGTAAAATAGGTTTTACACTCAATGTGTTAAAATAACCTTCTAGGGGGTTTATTACACGCTAATATGGTGTTATTAATTGTCTTTGTATTTAATTTTCCTGATAGAGTGTATTTATTATAGTGTATAGTATATATATTATGGCGCATTTAATCAAGTTGCTATTTTCTTCTAAAGATTTCCCTTTTCAGATGAAAGAACTTGATTTCAATAAAAGAACACTAACGTTTTATGTTGATCTCACTTGACGCAACATGCAATTTCTAGAAATCATGAAAGCTTAATAGACCATAAAAGGAATTTCCCTTAAACCAATAACATTCGAATAAGCATTTCCACTCGGGGAGCTCGGGAAATGTCACCAAAGTCCCTAAACATAACAATAAATCGGGAAAACCCTTCTTGCGCCAAAGAAAAACTTCCTTTTTTTTATCGTTTAGGTAATATACGGCAAAAACAGAAATTTCTGTTCTTTTTCCAGTCCGAGAGGCATTTTCCGGAAGATTAAAGACGGAAACTTGCGAAATATTCGCCGCTCCAGTTTTATGGGCGTGCCAAAATGCCAGTATGAATATTTGATATGGTTTATTGGACAAAAGCAAGACTATAAAACGGTTTATTGAACAATATATGAAAATTTTTTATTGTTTTATTTTCTACGACAATAAGTGAGTAAGTGACTAACCTAAACCATATCGCCCCTGTTTTGTAAAAAGGGTGTAACTACCAAATCGATTATTTTACAGGAAGGCCGAAATAAAGAATTGGCGAATTGTTAGGTCCTATAAATTTATATTTATGGTAAATAAATAACAAAACTTTTTTAAATATAATATAATATTAACAGCTTAAACTAAGAACACTGTTTTTTCTTAAAATTTTTTTAAAGTTTAGAAAAAAAAGACAGTTGGCCCCTTTGCAAAAATCACATTTTCATTTATAAAAAGGGGACAAATGACTACTTAATCACTAATAATAACAAAAGAAAGGGATTTATTCGTCTTCATCCTCAATGCCAGTTTCGGGAAGACAGTCTCTTACAGTTGCGGCGTGCGGTATCGTATTATATTCGTCATGAAACTCCATAGGAATGACGCCCTTGTTGCAAAGCGGTATTAAGTCCTTGTACTTTGCCTCAGTGATGGGTAACCTTTGGCGGTATGCCTTTCCAATTTCGATTTCAGTCAAAGACATCTTGCGACGCTTCAATATTTCCATAGTTTCTTCTTGTTGCATTACATTGGAATTCCATATTGTCACTTGTTTTGAGTTTTTAGTGAATTTAAGACCATACAACTGCATCCATTTTACCTTACTACCACTATTTGTGTAACTGTTTAATGGAAAAAGCTCTTGTAGTACATTCCAGTTCTGGAAGTCTGAATATTCTAATTTTTTACAAATAAAAGGTTTTGGGTTTTGTAGGGATAAAGCTATAACTGTTGGCCACTGGGATGGTGCTAAAACATTTCTTCGTTTAATAAAAGATGCAATGGTACTATGCACAGTGTCAGCACCCATGTAAGTATGCCCACTTAATAGGAATTTAATTGTTATACTCCTTACCGAATGTAAAGTTTGTGCGGCATGGTAAAGCATTCCAAACATACACCGATTTTTATTCTGTCCTGGACAGTTGTCGCAATACAAAATAACATCTACTTCATTTTCAGTTTGATTTGTATCTTCTAGCCATAATCTGACACATGTTGCAATCTCCACGGCCCCTTTTTTTCCGTCGCATTCCCCCCAAAGATAGCAGGTCCCAGTTTGCGTTTTATTTTCATAAATAGTCAAATTATAATAGGCATATTTACGAGCATAGTACATAAGTGTACTGTCTGAGTGTGGAGTAGCAAGGACTCTTTCCAAGTCAAAACTAGCCACAATTAAATTATCATTTAATTTGGCCTGTTCTATATCTGTCTTATATTCTCTGTATGTAGCCCTTTTTTCCTTTCTATGGGTTTTCCATTTACATTTATCCTCATCTGTCAAACCAGTGCTTTTTTTTTTGGTTTCTCATCTGTTCACAGATTACACATTTATCCTTTTTTGGCTTGTGGAAACCAATGTTGTATTTACGAAATTCCTTTTTAAATACTTGCAAGGAAACAAAACTAGGATTTCCTTTCTCTCTTAGAGTCCTTTTATATTCATCATACAATATCCTGCGGTTTAAGCCTGAAGGTAAGTATTTTTTTGTGCTGTTCGCCCTGTTGTAGTGGGATGGAACTATAGGTAAACTTTTCAAAAAATCCTCTATTTAATTAATTTGTTGTTCTGGGGTCTTATTGGTACTGGGTGCTTTGCCTCTTGCATCCAGTTTAGCGGTTTTCAAGGATGTACAGTTGCTAAGAGTATATTGCAATCTCTTTTTATTAATAGCCAGAGGTGCCAAAAGAAACTGTCTGCAAACATATCTCTCACCGTTATCAACAGCTATGCGATACTTGTATGAAAAGTTACGTGAAGAGTCTCCTTGTGTTGTCCTTCTTGAAACAGGTACCTTGGTACAATGTGAACATAACCAGTCTTTTTGCTGCTGATCACTTAGACTATAATAGATTGAAAATAATTCCTGTCTAACCTCATCTGTAATTTCTCTGCATCTTAGTTTACAGCTATGGCAAGGATTAGGCTTTAGTGATTTTCCTGGTACAGGAAGATTTCTGGTGTTCAAGTAGGGTTCTCCTTTTTGCCTTTTAATTTTTCTATCTTCTCTAATGTTTATTGTATACCTTTTTACCATCACCAGTGTAAATTTCACGCTCAATTTCTTGGACTCTAAGTTTGGCTTCTCCTTTAGAGTTACAAATTTCCAATAGAAGAGCCGCATAAAAACTGTTTTTGTATTTAACTCTCACTGAACTGTTTACTTTAAACGAGTCACAGAACACTTCGTTTCCCCTCACTACATCCAAATTAACAGTATCTGTCCATTTAATTACGCACCATAAATCTTCTCGTCCTAATATTGCACGCCGTTTCATTTTTTAATATTATTTAGATAATATTATAAAGTTTCACCACAATGCATCAACAAGAACTGACACGCAGTAATGCATAATAAAACAATGTTGCCATTGTTGCAAGATAGACGAAGGCAAATAAAAAGGTACCAACTGTTGTGAATTAGTCGATTTTGTGCAGAAAACTATGTAAAAAGGTGCCAACTAGTAGAAAGCCCCTTTTATAATATGCTATTTTATGAGTAAAAAGGTTCCAAGTGGTAGAAGGATCCTTTTTGAATATCAATAATAATAATAGAAATGAAAATATCACATAAATATCAGTTAGCCCCCAGTCATATCTACCTTATAATTTGTATTTACAGTTGGCCCCTTTATACAAAACATAGAACATCAGTAAAACATCACAATATTGTAGTTATCTAAATTTACAAAAAAATGTTAGTTGGCTCCTTCTTACAAAACAGAGGCGATATACAGGGTGTTTAATAGCTAGGGGTAATTCCATGTTAAATCAACCAAGCAAAAAAAATCGATGTCTCCAATTTTATTCATTTTTGCTGAGACTGTTAGGCTTATAGGGAATAAGAAATTAGCAAATTTTAAAATTTTTGAATTGTCCGTTTTGAAGTTATAGGCATTCAGAAATTTAAAAGAACCTAAAATTTGTAAAAACATTGACTTTTTGGATGCAAATATTTTCAAAACTGTTGCAGATAGAATTGTTATTTTGAAATGTTTTGTAGTAAAAATGTTTAAGTTTTTTCTGGTATACCCGAAATTGAAGGCCTTGAATTGCAAAGTGTCAAGGGCAAGGTCATGAAATTTTTAGTTGCTTGTCTTAAAAAATATATTTTTGAAAATTTTGAAAATTATACATGATATTCTCTAGATCCATCTCCATAAATACACAAAATGGACAGGCTTTGGGTTCATGGTAAAAAAATATTTCTAGTTTACATAATACGTATAATCTACCATGCATCTAGTTCCTAAAGGTTGCTGCACACTTTTGTTTTTTTAGATGAGAAAATTAAATTTTGGTATTATCTAAAGCATGACTTAATACTTATCTTTTTACATGCTCAGTTCTTTTTCACTTCCGGTTTGGCCGGGAATAGGTATAACTTTCGAATTTTAAATAGGACACCGTATATTTGCTAGCTTATTTTGAGGAAAAATTAAATTTTAAGAAAAACCCAAGTAATTTTTAAAATATTTTTTCATAGTCAATCAGTCTCAAAAGAACATTTGGGGGGGGGGGGGGTTGCCTTTATAAATTTATTGCCAATAAAAAAAATAATGATAGATAATAAAAAATAAAAATATTTTTATTTGCAAAACTCAAGAAAAAACAATCGTGTTAGATTAGAAATGACAAAATATTTACGTTATTAAGAATATTAGAAGAATGCAACATTTCCTTTCCATTTATTTTGTACACACGGCCAGTTTCTGTTACGGCCGGGATTAACTTTCAGTAATATGGATTTTATATTGACTGTTAAGAAGGCGCCTTTTTTTCCTTTTCTGAGCTTATTTTTAGTCAGTCCATTTTAAAATTTTAGAAGTGCACTTAAGAAAAGATAATAAATATAATAAAATTTTTTGAAAATTTTAAAAAATATACTTTTAGAGATATTGAGTTTTAAATGTTTGTGACCTAGGCGCTAACCTTGAAAATCAAGGTAGGGTGCTAATAATGGGAAAAAAATATAATCTAAGTACTGCAGTATGGCATTCGAATGACATTCCTATCTGTAAAGGTTGTCAAAATATTCGCATTTAAAAAATTCATGTTTTTAAAAGTTGCGTGTTTTTTCTAATTTTTAAACTGCCATAACTCAAAAACGAAGTGTTTAAAAAATTTCAAAATTTGCGAAATTCTTATTGCATATACCTCGGCATATACCTAAGCCTAACAAACGGCAACTTTTAAAAAAAATCGGAGACATCAATTTTTAAAATTGCGTTTTTGGTGGTTGATTTGACATGGAATTACCCCTAGCCGATTTAAAGATGTAAATTTTATACAGTATTTATTTACAGTGGCATCGCTAGGGGGTGTTGTCTGTCCCTAGAAGGGATGTCATGATAAACCCATTAGGCTTATAGCAGGTCCTTTGTTTCCCTTTAATTTTCGATATAAAAAAATCGATAATGGCCGTTAACTTAATGACATTATCGACTTTAATAGAACGTTTAAAAGGGTTATTAAAACATACTCGGTTATAGTTTTAGGAGCTGTAAAATTCCCCCGACACTTGGGACGTTAATTTTATGACTAAATAGTCGTAAAAACGAAGTTTACAACCTACACATAAAACGCCGGAGTAGTACGGATGGTAAAAATGGTGTTTTTACGCCCGCCCCGTAAACTTTTTTAGCGGTTTGTTATGCCTGACAATAAAAATAAGCGTTTTAATTTTCGAAAGTGTGAACATTTTTGTGGTGAGTTTGTTCAAAGTTGTGATATATAAGATTTGATTTATGTTCTTGCTACAAATGGTTAATTATGCAGTAGTTTTATTATGTACAATTAGCGAATTCTAAATAACAGGTATATAAAAATTTCGTCAAAAATCAGAAAAAAGTATTATTTAGTTTTGACCGTTTTACAAACCTTTTGGAAAGAGAAACAAATTATTGACTTCAAGGACCTAAATAACATTCAATGCCTAAGCCTTTCTACAAACATTTGTCTATAACTGTTACAATAATTGGCCATAATTGACCCAGTTAAATTCTTTGCAAACAACCTTTTACCAATTTCGATTCCTTATGATATATTCTAAGAGAAAAAGTTCATATGAAAATTGTTAACATTATTAAAAAAGTCTCAAACTTGCGCAGGCTTCTATGCTTGATATTTTTGATTCTGGAGCAAGTTCAGGTTCCTCTTCCTCTCTCTCAGTTGGGAGTAGTTTCATCCGTTTCTTGGATCTCTTCAATACACTCGATGATAGTCAAATCTGCACTTTCTGTTGGCAAATCGTTATCAATAGAGGCAAATTGTTTCAAGTTCACAAATGTCTCCTTAATGTTAGAAAACAGGTGTGCAAACGGAATAGTATCTTCTTCTTGGAAGTCGTCAATATTATCTGCGCCATTCCACCGAACCCCATTTCAAGGCGTTGGTTATGGTAAAATTATTTTCGATTTCTTGAAGAGAACAACCACTACTGTCTGTACATGTTTAAAGCCTCTTAATAAGGTAGCTTTTGTAGCGCATTTTAAAATGCTGAATAATGCCTTGGTCCAAAGGTTGGCAATATGAGGTAGTATTGGGTGGAAGAAAGTAAGTTTGACATTATCCAGTGTAATTCTGGGATGAGACGTTGCATTCTCCAGGAACAATGAACAATACCACTCTTCTATTCTGCTTTTTCATCTTGTTATCAAATCTGTGAAGCCATGTTGTCATGATGTCGGCTGTCATACACGCTTCTTTGTTCGATACCCATTGCCTATTATAAGTGGTTCTTCCTGCTCACATTCCATATCTGCACAGAACAGAATTGTAAATCGTTGTTTTGCTGTTCTTTTTTTCAGTACTTGTTTTCTTTCAATGCATATGTTTTTGTTGGCAATGCACGTGTGGGAATCAAGTTGTATTTTTAACTCCCAACATTAAACGGTGAGGCTTTGTATATTCCTCGGGTTAGGTTATTTCACTGGTTCGTTTCATATATTGGCTAAGTGAATTAAACAGTTAGATCACATTTAATTTGAGGTTTATTCATCCAATTCGGCACTTCTTCACAAGATAACTCTTTAATACATGATTAATTACTAACTTTAGTATAAGACAACTTTTATACCATTACTACACTTACTACTTGGTGCTTTTTTGTTAAGCGAAATGCAATTGGCATGTCCAACGGACGATGACCCACGTTAATTTTGACGTACGTATTCAAGGGTTTAATTCGCAGTGTCTCGCGAGGAACTGTCAGCTTGCTTTGTCGCTAGAGAATCACGCCCAGCTGTCAGACTGACCAATTACGAGGTAACATATTTCGCGCATTAAATACGTTTCTTTGGGCATAATCCTTTAAAATGGTCAATAGCCTTTCTTTCCTAGCAGTTACGTCTTTAATATTGATATCGGCTGATTCGCCACATATTTTCTTGGAAGGTAATAGTCGTGCCGACGACGGAATTTTTCTAACCATCCATTTGATGCCTTGAAGTTATCTGGTCCTAGACATTGAGCAGATTCGAGGGCTTTTGCTTGAACTATGGACTCGGATATTGATAAGTGCTTGTTTCGCTCCTTCCAGAACCGGTTAAAAACAACTTGGTGCACTGGCAGTCCTTCGGTTTTGAGAAATTTTTTTTTTGTTCACCGTTGCCACCTTCTTGAAACAAATTTCTAAATTCTGCTTTATTTTGAAGCAACATAGTCGCTTGGGTCTTACCCACTTTAATTAAATTTTAAATTTTTCAACCAATTTCCTGATACTTAAACCACTTCTTTCACTTTCCTCGATTATTTCAATTTTTTCGCTTAAAGAAAGATATTTTCTTTTTCCCGCCATCTTCAAATATTCACGTTTGTCCCAAAACACACAAAAACTGTTCAAAACAAAACTAGTTAACAATCGATTTATCAGCGTTTAAAGTGAATTAAATATATTCGCCTGCAATAAAGCAATTAGTGTATAATATATTTCTTAAGAATTGTCGGGTCGGGGTTTACTGCCCCTAGCATTAATGTTTACTAAGAATTCCGATTTTGAGTGCCCGCGGTCGTTTAACAGATAAGCCGGTAAAGAGGAGTATAAAATAACTGGATTTCCATTTTTAAATATGGGGAATTCATAATCGGTCGTTTAGCACATGTGGTCACTTTATAGACATTTCACTTTGCATCAAGGAAACTTATTTTCAGTGTATATCAACTTATTATCGAACATCTTATCTTCTGGGAAAAATCTATTAAGTCTAAAAATACTCTGCGGGAAATGTCCTCGTTATTCCCATAAACGTTAACCGGAATATCCGAACGTAAAAAGAAGAAACTCGCCCTTTATTCACGGTTATATCTATAAGCCCTTGCTTCCCGTGACATCTACGCCCGCTAATGGGCGCATTCTCGTTAGAAAGGCCGTTTGTATCAAGTTTAATAGGGGCCCTTTAGGACCGACCGGGGATTAGAAAAGCTACAAATATTGAAAAGAACTCTTTAAGAAAGTTTTCCGGCAAGTTAAGAAGTTCGATGGAGGAGGGTCGCTTGATCGATCCATTTAGGAGAAAAGTTTGTTATTGGGCATTTCATATGTAAATGATGTTTGCTTTTCTGTTGACTTTTTGGTAACTGCCTTATTTATATATCTTACTAAAAGCCGTTTTTAACTCTTCAAAAATGCATTCGCTAATTTTCTCGTCTGCTCCTATCACCGTCAGGCCATAACTCTTCGAGTTAACGCCAACCATTTAACATTAGAGAACATTACGGCAACCTTATAGTCCCGGCTTTAACTGGCTCTCCCGGGCCGTAAACATTAAAAACAGTTTTTAATTAACGGCTACGAATCAGTTCTGTGTAGGTAAAGTACTGAAGAGATTGACCAGCATCGATATATTAAATAAAAATTAAATTGTTGCATGTTACAATCGTACGCAAGGAACTCCAGATTAAATCATGGTGTCTTTAATATCGATACCCAGGATATTCCTATCGAGATACTACGCTAGTGCACTGAAAGACGAATTGTGCAAATCAAAGAAAAATGGAGTTTATTTAAACCAAGAATTACTTTCATATTTGAAATAAATAAATATTTATTTAATATGCATTATGCATATTAACGATTAACCAGAATGCAAACACCTCATTAGTTTACTTAAAGACCCTATTTGTTGCATCAAAGAATTATTTATTTCATTTAAAAAAGGCACTTTGTAACAACGAATATTTATTTCGTTCAAAAAATACATTTTTTAATAGCGAATAAATAGTTTTTTGGATTAAATAAACAGTTGAGTATTAAAATTCACCAAATTACATTATTTATTTAAAATAGAGTATATTTAACTTAAAACACTTGTTGCTTTACGTTAAACAAATATATATTTATTTCACTGAAATACTTTTCGCCTCGATTCTTTGGAGGAGGGCACAAATTGTATCATCTGTAGCAGATAGAGAGTCTTTTGACTGTAAATTTTCTGGAACAAGTTTTCAAACCCTGTCTCTATCCAAATGGTTACAGGCATAAATTTGTTCAAAATCATAGGTAACCCCGAAAATTAAATTTACTGTAGGTATTATTTTATTATTATTATATTTTTCTTGAATGTAAAACCACTAAGTCGGTGGAAAAGCAATAAGGGGGTAAGGTCAATAACAAATATAAAAATGTTTTTAACCATCTTTGGTTCTCCTTAGCTTCATCTAGGTCTAGACACCCTATTAAACATGTAAATAATGTAATTTGGTCTTTCTACAGCCCTAAATCACACTTACCGACAAGTTCGACCATTTCTTTCTCCTTTATGTTCTCCATTTTAATTGTTCTTAATAAATGAAGCCTTTTCTATATTTTTCCACTTGTTTGCCTCTGGTTCTTTCCGATTTCTTTTGCAAAGATTTATTTTTCAAAAGATGTCCTTTTCCGTAAAACAATTAACTATTCCTTTAAGATGCAAAAATATATGTAAGTTAAATAACTTTTATTACAATTGAATTACATTTTATTTGCGTCAAACAAATAATTATTTCTATAAAATAAAAATTTATTTCAGTTGAATAATTTTGATTGCAGCTACTTTTTTTTTGTGTGTTTTTGTTTAAACTACTATATTAGAATCCCCTTTTCACGAACTTTTAACAAGTGAAGATAGAAGTATGGGTAAATAAAACTGCCGGTATGTATTTTTTTAACATGTTTGTTAACACTACAAAACCGGATAAATAAGAGTATTTTACTTATGGTCTACTCGACGACGCGACGTTTTGTCTTCGGTAAGCGGTCAGGAAGTGGAAGTGGAGGGGGGTCTAAGGTATCATGCTGATTAAGACTAAATACTTACGTATTTTATATTACTTGTTCCTTATTTAAATTTATTATTTATTTTTTTGATTTCAACGTTGAATTATTTAAATAAATAACTTTCACTTTATTTTTGTTTTAAAAAGATATTATTTAATTTAAATTAATGTCAATTAAATAAAATACACCTACTAAGTATATTAAAATGTATGTGCTTGTTTACCGATAAAAACGATGGCAAAGTAAATGAACAACAATTTAGACGATTTCTAAAAGCTATATTTGGTTTTGGAAACAATGTAAAAGTATAATGATTAGGTATTTCTTTTTTCGTTTAATATCCTCATGTTCCTTGATCCCTTAGTTTATTTAAAAGATATTCAAATTTCTATTCGGCTCCGACATTCGTAGAAATCCGCCGGAATGGAATATTTTAACCGTTGAGCCCATAATCTTTCGGAAAATATCTCTGAGCTAAAGAGGGATTTCATTTTCATATATTTGGTATAAAAAAGAAAACTCTTTGCACAAGGGCAAGTTCTAAAAATATGGTTATGGTTTTGCTGGTGGTATTGAATTTGCTTTACCCTCCAAATATGCTATCAATCTCCCTAAGCAGTTTGTGTTACCTACCTTATTCACGGTAAAAATGTAGGTATACATCTGTTTTTAAATTGATTTATTTACCTAGTAAAATTACAACATTTTCCAGAATTTATATAAAAATGAAAAAAAAATTAATGATTAAAGTGTTACAAAATGCCAATTGTGCGAGATAGGTAAGCTTCCCAATGCTAACTTAACATCTAAACGAGCTACTCGATAAGGTTTAGAAGAAGTGGAAAATAGAATTGGTACTCAATTGGGCATTCCACAAAAATGAGTATTAAACACACTCCACGAGCAAGGCTTATATCCATACCATAACTTTATTAATAACGTGAATCGCTTCATGCGCACACGCACCGCTCACAAAGCGACATAAAGGATTATTCCTGCAATGTTGTGCCAGTAATTAACTAAACAACAACCCTATTTATTTGCAGAAACCCTCTTCCTTCAAAGAATAAACGTTTTTTCCCATATCGAATCGTACGTAATCGGAATCGGTCGCGCCTTAGAACAATTAAAGCACGCAAAAATCAAACATCGAGAAAATCGACCCTGGAAGAATATGCCACCGCCTACTCCCCGACAAGTAGCTTCGTTCCTCGCCGCGACCGTCCAAGCAAACCAACCGAGAGTCGTTGCCCTTAAGCCGTTGATTGCGCTACTCGCGCCGACGTCACTGACGCAACACAGTTTTGGTCACTATAATTTGCAAGGCGCAGGTGTCATTGACGCAACACATTGCTGATATTTTATTCGATGAATTAAGAAGAAATGCTGACCCTCCTGCAAGGAGAATCGAAAGTGTAAAAGACTTAAAATATCCAACATGAAATAAAAAGAACGGAAATGTCGGACAAAGCAATCCCGACTCGCAGGACGGGTTATAGTCTCCGTTGGAAAATCGCCGCGGTCGAATCGATAAAGGCAGCAGCAGCAGCATTTCGCTCGTGCGAACTATTCTTTCATGCCGCCGCGCCGCTTCCGGTTCCGTAGCGCGCGGGAATTCCGAGTGCGGTTTACTGCTTTTTAAAAGGATCGAGCGGAAAAGAGTCCCGTTTTTGCGGCATGATAACGGAGATGTTTCGAGTATTTTCTTTCTGCTAAAGCGGTCGAAATGGAAAAGATTACACAATCTACAAAATGTGTGTTTGCCAAATACGAACGTTTGTAGAGTTTAAGTTACGACATTGAATTGACAGTGGAGTTAGTATTTTTATATTAACCGTGGAGGAAGCCGATTGGCGGGCGATGATGGAGATATAATCCATTAGGGATGATGAGCGGCTTATTAATGAGTTGAATATGCAATTAATAATAAGAGCGTTTTTACTGACACGAAACTTAATATTAAGCCTATTGAAGAGGAAAGAGAAATCCAAAATTCTTCACAAATATTTAATATTTTGCTCTACGCGTTTCGGTTTCTTAAACCATTTTCAAGAGCTGTCTAAAAAAGTTCATTTATGTATATAATAATCTCAAATCAAAATCAAAATTATTAGGTATTACTTACATAATATAATCACAAACTTTACATTAAGGACAACAAACAAGTTCACTATGGCGAACACAGGTTAACTAACTATATAAAATTGATCAACGGGATAAACCCAAAAAAATTAAACAAAATATACTGAACCAGAGCGGCATCTAGGTTGCACAAAAAGAGGTACGATTATTTAAACAAACATTCACTACTTAAACTCATTCACAATTTTCGCTGCTTCTCTGTAGTGGGCGTTGACAGGATCGTTCAAACACTTAATTTAATTATTAATCTCTAATTTGGCTATTTCTATATTTTCTAAAAAATTCAGCTTATGGCCTTTTTGCGCATTATGTAGCATTTTAAAGTTGTCTTTAGTATTAAAAGTATGTAAATGTGGGCCAGAAGCTGATCTCTTGTCATTAGGCGATTTCTGAGAGTTTAAATGTTCTTTTATTCTAATATTAAAACTACGTCCCGTCTGTCCAGCAGTTACAGGACAACAAATATACCCCACTTTTGTCAAGCACGTTAATTGAATCCTTTACTCTCGAGAATAAGCTACGTAAATTGTTTACTGATTTGTAAGCTATTTTAAAATTGTTGTTTTAAGAACTGCAATACATTACCCACCCTCAGAGAAACAGCGCCCAAAAAAGTTAGTCTTATACACTTACCTACGTGGTTGAAAAGATGTTATGGCGTTATCAAAAGGGGTCAGTCAACACCTTCCTAAGCATGCCATTATTTTTTTTTCTTATTAAACTATTGATTAATGATATCTTGTATCCGTTATTATAAGCAATTTGAAAGATGATGTTCTTTTCCCTCTCAAATTCCAAAGGCAAGGGTGGGATGGCGAACAAAATATAATAATAATATTAAGTATTTGTGAAGAATTTTGGATTTTTCTTTCCTCTTCAGTATGAATAATCTTCACCTCGAAGATATCTATGATTCAGTTAATATTAACCCTTTTTAATTTAGTGTTTTACCGACTATAGTCTTCTATCTAGGTGAAAGGCGTTAACAAAGTTGTGATAGCCAACATTTCAGTGGTGGCAGGAGCGCCGAAGGCGCAAAATTGCGTCTCAGGCGAACATTTTTGAACACCACTCTCAAATTTCATTTTTGTCTACTATTTTGATATAACTAAAGTTTAACTTTGATGAAAAAATGTAGAGTTTTTCAATCCTGTTAAATTGATTCTATAATATGGCGAGTTCAGATGTTGCAAAGTGGCGACAAAATGGTGAATTACAGCATAAAATAAAATTTTCTATTAAGTACTTACCATACCAATAATTATTGTGACAAACTTGACAGTGGTTCCTGGTTAATTGCATTACGAGAATAAGTTTGAGCACACTTTAGACACGAAAATCCTCATTTGACCTAAATGTTGGTGACAATCGTGTCAATTCGAATAGGTAAATGTTTTGTTTACCAAATAAAATAAATCAAGTTTTAGTTCTCAGGTATAATGCTCCTTGGAAATATCATGCTTTTGGAGAGCCGGAAACAGTTTGTACTACGGATTTTGATTTTTTCTTTTTTAATTTGAAAGGAAATGCTTGGCCAACAAATAAGTTTAATTTTGGTTTTACCACAGATCTAATACAATATACTACACATACATTCACTAACCGTAAGCCATGCATTATTTTGATACCATTTTTCTGAAAATAACCTATTACACTTTCTTCTCTCTATCTACCGTGTTTATTAAATTCAACATGACGAAAATTCACATTTTAAACTTAAAATATATTGAATAAGATCACTTTTTACCTCAGTAATCTCACCTTGGTTTTACATGTCGCATAACCTCACTTTAAATTTAGCGGCAGGTACGAAGTTGCCGTCCCTGGGCTATAAATTCGATACATGGTGTATGTTTGGTTGCCTATCTTCAAGCCTGAAATTCTTAGTCTTCGTTATTGATATTCTTACGACAGGGTAGACATGCCGACCCCCCGCCCGTGTTACTTCAAAAGTAAAACAATTTAATTTATGGCGGTTGTACTTTGCGAGTATATCCACTATGGCGTCGCGCGTCGGGGGTTACAAGGGCTATTTAAAAAATCATTAAAATTCAAATTGATGTAGATAAATAATATAATATATTTTCTGTTATTTTTTTGACACTGCTGCCCCTGAATATTCGCCACTGCAACATGTATTGAACAAATATGACACGATAAGAAAAAGTTGATAAAGAAAAATAGTTTCAAATTACGTCAAAAAATAATTTAAAACGCTTTCGTATAAAATATACGAAAACAACCAAGTTGTCCTTTAAATCAGTTTTGTTTCCCGGAGGCGACGGTAAATATTATGGTCCCCAAAGATCCGGATTCCGGAGGCATTAAATGTGACATGTGATCTATCGAACCCACCGGCTTGAATAATGTATTACGGCAAGAATGGGTCTATTACATGTGTCAAAAGGATATAGCTGGGGTAAACGTTGATTTGTTACTTTTACTTTTATGGCTTTTCAGTTTTACGGGCGTTTTTGTGTTTTATTTGAACGGAAGTAATTTTTTAGGATAAATTTTGCTGTCCTCGAAGATAAGACCAGCTAAGAATACCAATTATTTTATTTTTAATTGGTTAAACCGGAGGGATGTCAGATTTATATTGTTTTGCGTAATTAACAATTTAAAGTTTAAAACCTGTGTCTGATAAAAAAAAACATTATAGATATTATGTGATATGCTGTTATGCAAATAATATATTTTTTCCACTACTAACGTATAACATCGCCATTATTGACCGATTATTAACGTCAGAAATCGTTTTTCTCTACCTTATAAGTTGTTATTGACCATGGTCAATAATAAGGCATTGAAATCCATTATTGACCGATCTTTAAGAATCTATTTGAACGCAGGTAACTTGATTTTTTAATTCCACAACATGAATTCATAACATTTTAAACAGTTAGGCAACCAGATAATTATCAATACATTATGGATAGATCGTGAAATCTGATGACATAAATGAACAAAAGTTGACATCAACAAAGCCACCCGACGAAACAACAAAATATTTTGCAAAATTCCAAAGCGCAGGTAACTTGATTAAAAAATATACTTATACCTACCTATAATTTTTTATAATTAATAATACTATAAAGATAAATGTCTTATAAAAGTTTGTAGTAGTGGAAAAAATATTATATTAACCACGGTTTAGACAGCTTATAGCCCTCGCGTCTTAAATCCGCTCGGGCAATAATGATGGCTGTCTAAACCTTGGTTAATAATATACTATTAGACAGGTATAGGGAAAGAGGTATGATACAAAGACTAACTGAAAATTATTTATTCATTTTCCAAAAACCCAAAACTAATTTTACAAGTACGAAAAAAAAAGTGATAAAGGGAGAGCGTCACTATAAAAGGGGGAATGTAATTTGTTGTTGGACAGTATTCTTCGCAAAATGAGCAAGATCAATAAAATTTAAAAATGATGAGAGGATTAAAAATACCTCAGTACTTTTGAGCAAAAACAGACTTCCTGGGAATATCTTTACGTACATATTTATCTACTTTTTTGCGCGGGAAAATGGCCGATTTTGAAAATAATCCTGCACTTTCGAACTACGAAATCGTTTTAAATGTTGCAAATCCTTATATTTTATTATATTTAAAGGAAGGACCCAATTTTAAAGGTTGTTGTTTTACTAGCAATATGCTTTAGTCCCTACTAGTCCGCCATATTTCATAACCTAAGTTTCATTTATTTCTGCTCGCTGCAAAACCCCAAATTTTTGAAAAATCGTTAATAACTCCGAAACTAAATTTAGACTAATATGTTATACAAATTTTTTGGTAAAATTTATCAAGAAATCCGAAAATGTTTTAATAAGTAAGCAGGATGTATTATATATTATATGTAAGATATAAAACAATCCAAATCTGTGGGCCCCGTTGCCTTTATTATTTGCGTTGGCCAAACATAAATTGTTTACTGTATCTCCATAGGTTGCTTGGTTCAAAATATGCCAGTTGAAATAAAAGGCTTTTTCTCACACAAACTATATCTATTTACCTCTATTATTCAGTTACTCATCTTAACAATTGGGCTGCGTAGCAGCAAATACGGTGTACTGTTACAACTTAGTACCTTAAGTACGCTAACTACTTAGTTCATTAAACCCTCTACACATTTTACATTACTAACTAACAAACAATAACATCGCGATACAATACTATTCTTAAACTTTCGAGAATTTATTTCACAAAATTCACGATTTTCCGACTGCTTTTTACAATAGATACAGTCAACTCGAGTTGGAATGTAGTAATCACATTACCACACCTTCGGGATGTACTTCTGCGAATTTACCAACTTATTTCATGGCTTGTATACCATAAAATCAACTGAACCCGCGCAAAATGCCGCGAGGAGACCGTCTTCTTCACACGAAGGTCGCTACGTATCTGATTTAAGTCTGGACAGAATAATTACATTATTATATCTTCGGGATAGCTCCGCGAATTTACCGACCTAATTACTTGGCTTGAGTGCCGTAAAAACAACTAACCTCGCGTACGCCGCGAGGGAGACCCTCTTCTTCACACGAAGGTTGTTACGTCTATTTCTTCTTTTTCCAGTCACGTAAGCTAAAATGTAGCTATGAAACCGAATTCAATAATCTCGAACCCCTAACCGTTTTCCGGTCTAGAGCTTTTGAGAACGTCGGAAGGGTACGCTGTTTCAATTAACACGTAAGTATATCTAGTTGCCTACCAACAAACTCCTGTTCTAACCGCGGTTGCGCTAATCAACCAAAACATATATATCTGTTTCACACCGTGCTTTTGGTCATGTACGCTTGCTTTACTTAGGCGGATATTCTCGGAAATTAGTCTTGGCGTTGTAGACTGCGTATATTCTCGGAAAGATTGCAGACAGCAACGTTGCCGTTCTTTCTATATTGATATTTGTTTTGTTATTAAATTATACAACCATAGGGAAGTACTCCACCGAACATTACCCCTGTAGAATCGAGAATGCCCGAGATTGTCTTTCGCCACCGCCATGTTAAGCGAATCTTGGGGAGTCTCGACACTAAAAAGGCTTCTGGTCCTGACGATATTCCAGTCATTGTAATTAAGAGATGCGCTGACGAACTGACACCGGTATTTTGTAGGCTTTTTAACTTATCCTACAAAAAAGGAATATTTCCTTCTTGCTGGAAAACTGCGAGAGTCCAGCCCATACCCAAAAAAGGCAAGAAGACCTTGCCAAACAACTATCGTCCAGTCGCATTGCTCTCGGTTATATCAAAAGTTAGAATATTTCCTTCTTGCTGGAAAACTGCGAGAGTCCAGCCCATACCCAAAAAAGGCAAGAAGACCTTGCCAAACAACTATCGTCCAGTCGCATTGCTCTCGGTTATATCAAAAGTTATGGAAAAGGCTATCAACGAAAAATTACTAAAATACCTGGAAGGCTTCAACATTATTAGTGACCGCCAGTATGGATTCCGTAAGTCTAGATCAACAGGAGACCTTCTCGCTTATGTTACTCATGTTTGGAACAACGCAATAGAACACCATGGGGAGTCCCGGGCGGTAGCACTGGACATTTCCAAGGCTTTTGATCGAGTATGGCATGAGGGGCTCCTAACTAAAGTGAGAGCATACGGAATGCCGGTTCAATTTTGTTCATGGCTGTCGAGCTTTCTTAAAGACCGTTCTCTGCGAGTGGCAATGGACGGATTTCTTTCAGACACATTTAACATCAACGCCGGAGTCCCTCAAGGTTCTATATTGTCGCCCACCCTTTTCTTACTATACATTAACGATCTTTTGGAAAAAACTAAAAATCCTATATATAGCTTCGCTGATGACAGCACACTTGTTTCAACTTTTACTTTGGATGCTCGGACATCGGCTGCTAATGCACATCTCTATAGGCAGCAAGAGGTCTCACATCTTAACAAAGACCTGGAAGAAATTTTGTCTTGGGGTGACAGTAACCAAGTAGAATTTAACGCTAAAAAGACCCAGGCGGCAGTTTTTTCTAAAAAAGTTAATGTTGAAGAACCGGATATAGTTATGGCGGGACACTCAATTCCCTTGGCTTCATCAATTCATTTATTGGGCGTTAATCTGGATAGTCATATGTCTTGGCATGGCCACGTTGCGGCCATTGCTAAGGCAGCCTCGCAGAAGCTTGGAGTACTTTTCCGAACAAAGAACCTCTATACACCCCAACAACTTTTGATGCTCTATAAAGCCCAAATTCGACCATCACTGGAGTACTGTTCGCATATTTGGGGCTCTGCTCCTAAACATACCCTGAGATTGCTAGATTCCATTCAAAGAAGAGCCATTCGCTTGATCGGTGACCATAGTCTGACAAACAACCTGGAAAGCCTTGAACATCGAAGGCAGGTTGGCGACTTGAGTCTATTTTACAAATATTTTCATGGCAAGTGTTCAACTGAGGTTGCCCGCTTAATACCACCCAGAGCGGTGCATGGTAGAAGTACACGACGAGCCACTGCAGCCCACCAGTACGTGGTTCAGCTTAGTGTCCCTCGAACGACACTGTTTCAAAATTCTTTCATCTGGAGAACGTCATCACTCTGGAACGACCTCCCTGAGATCGTCTTCCCCAACGAGTATAGTCTCCAAAGATTCAAGACCAACGTGAATCGTTTCCTGCGCACACGCACCGCTCCTAGAGCGCCATAAAGGATTTATCCTGTAGTGCTGTGCCTTATCATAAAAAAAAAAAAAAAAAAAAAAAAAAAAAAAAATATAACTGAAAGTTCTCCAACAAAATCCGTAGTGCGAACTGTTCCGAACTCTCCAAAAGCACGATATTTCCAAGGAGCATACACCTCCGTCAACTAAAACTTGACTTATTGTATTTGGTAAACAAACATTTGACTTCACTCAATTGTCACCCACATCTATGTCAAATGAGCGAGGATTTTCGTGTCTAAAGCGTCTTAAATTTTATTCTCGTAATACAATCGACCAGGAAGAACCGTCAAGTTTGTCACAATAATTATTGCTACCTAAGTACTTCATAGAAAACAAAATTCTAAACAAATCTGCAAAAAACATCTCAATTTTGTGCCGTAACTCACCATTTTAGTGAATGGTAGTTAGTTAGTTATATGAATGCATAAGGAACGCTAAAGTTTCATTCACTCATGGAATTTATTTCAAGGAACCCCCCAAGAATCCCGTTTCAACGCCATTGTTGTTGTCATTGTCCTCGAAAACCCGATATCGTATTTACTCGGCTGCCGACACAAAAAACCAAAAACGGCGCTACGGAAAATTAAATTACACACTTCATAGTTCATTTCATGATAATGTCGTAAAAAGGCGACTTGCTCGCTTGCCACAAAAAGCCACGACGTCCTATGGGGGAGATTTTTTGTCAGCGAAACAAAAGGACATGAATATCGGATGAACTGGGGGATCTAATTTTGGTAAAACATCGGTTAGCCGATGATGAATTGGTCGCCCGCGCCAATTCAATTCGCAGAGCGACCTAACCCCATAACGTTGTATGTTATTATAACGAAAATTAAAGAAATCATGGTTTGAGAGCCAGAATTATGAGAAAGCAGGGTTGTAATAAAGTCATAACTTTTATAGAAAAGTCAAAACATTCGACTTTGAAGAATTAATTTATGCTTTTTTGGAATTATGTCAGTCACTTTTTTCTAATTTCAAAAACACAAAAGTCGTAAATATACAGGGTGTCTCTAAAAGGTCTGTACAAAATCTGAGCACATATTCCTGAGGCTACTACCTTCCCTGCAATTGCCATAATTAACAAATTGCGATTTAATTCGGACAAGAAGTTTTTCCTCAGTGTGAGTACCTAACAACCACATATATAAATGCATGAATATTATTCAAATTAAAAAATGATATTTTGAAAACACACGGAATCCCAATTAAATAATATTTGGTTCTGAAATCGTGCCCTAATCAGCAGCGGTGTGCTTATAGAGCGTGATCAGAATGGGAACGTGTTGCCGATTTCGGGCGACGAAATGAATTTTAAGAAGAAATCAAATGGGAGCATAAGGGTATAGAAATTATTTGAGGACGTCTGAAAATAAATTTTAAGAACTTACAAATTTTTAATACTAAGTTAAGCAGTGTTGTTGGCTACGGCCTTATGCCTTTACGGTATGTCGTAAACATACGTAGGTATACCGGGTGGTGCACCGCCCGACTATCCATAGGAAATCCCATGTAAATTTTGCTGTCCTTAAATATTGGGTTCCCTATTAATTTTACATCAAAATTGTATAAGCCTTTTTTAAAGGTCCTTGTATGATGGGTTCGTCCACCAAATTTTATTAGTTTCACTTTCTAGTAAGCCAATTAAAAGGTATTTAGAAATTTTTAATTCTTAAAAATTAGATACGGCTCTGATACATACCTCAAAGAAACCACCAGTAATATTTATGATAATGATAAATGTTACTAGTTACATGAGCCTGTCGGTTCACCACCCGCTATTAGTTTGCCTATTATAATACAGTATTAAATATATACCGATGTCTGTTTAGAATTTACTTTTGATGGGGCAAGATGTTCTGTCCTGCCTTCACATGCCTGATTTATTAAAATTCATTATTAGTTTATCATGTTTCGTTTATTCCACGATTTGATAACTTTTTGATGTTTAAATCTTGTATTATTTTGACAGTAACAACTTATTATGTTCATAAAAAACTACTTTTCTTCCCTCTTATTATGTTCATGTTCACACGTAAGACACCTTGCATCTAAGTTCAATTTAAGTAAATAAGACACCTTGCATCTGAGGTCAATTTAAGTAACCTTGTCAATTTTACTTTAATGCTGAAGTAAATAATCACTTGTTTATATTGGAATGTAGAATAGAATCAACACACTTTTGTTTTATTATTTCTGAGAACTAAACTACAACATCTTTCCTTTTCTAAAACGCCAGACCTCGTGCCAGACTAACTAATCACTGTCGTTGGGAGACTTCAATCCTCGTACGGAAGCCCTTTAAGAAAGAATTATGATATACAAGCTCGTTAGATACCCAACCACACACGACGCAATGACCCTTTTTGGCCGAAAGAAAACCTTTTAGAAGAATATCGATTTACTGTGATCGAACTAGAGAGACACCTCGTGTCAGAAACACACGTGGATCTCGCAATATATCGAATTATTCCAGTATAACGTCCTTTGACGTTATATGTGTTTTTTAGCTGTTGCTATGCTGGAAGTCAGTTGAAATTAGGATGGCAGGCGGTATTTTTCTTTTGTTGCGACGTTAATTCGTATTTATGAATTTGATTTTTAGAGAACGTGTTTCTTAAACAGCTTCGATTGGTTGGATTAACGCTGAAAATTTCGATGGCTTGATGAGTACGCTTATGGTGGATGCGGATCGTCCATATCCACACGAATATAAACAAGTTCTTCCTCACAAAACACGAAACGTGACCATATTTTCTCGGGACAATGGAATCGGTTTATTTAGTGCTTTACGCTCGTGTTCCCGAAGAATATACGGCACTATCTATTTTGTCGATATATAAATTCTCATGAATAAAAGAGCAGCCGTATATAAAATCGAGACCCGCCAGTAGTTGTCTTTCTTTCGTCTCTTATCGTATTTTTTACGAGCGCTTGCGAAAATGGTGAGAAGCTATATGTACCGTGTAATAATTTGTGCCTTTATTTTAGTCATTGCTTTATTTGGCGATAAACTCTAAATTGTTTAAAAGTCTTTACACTCAACTTTTCGAGAAAATATAGTTATGTAGCAATTTTCCGAGGAGTGAGCGTTTTGTTTACCAATCCGCTCGCTCGCCTGATTACCTTGACAACCATCATAAAACATCTGGTGTTCCTCATGTTCAACACAATTTTGAAAATAAGCGTTGAGGGGTTTTTGACACAAGACATGTCGACAATTTTGTGACCAGTAAGACGGTATTTAAATAAATAATATGTATTTATGCAATTTGTAATTTTTATTTTGCTGTAAATACATTTTAACAAACATTTTTACAAGAACACTTTACGCTGTTAATACATAAATAGTTATTTTGTTGTTTACAAAATTAACAAAGTTAGAATATAGAGAAAGAAAAATAAATATTATAGAAATCGTTAGAGATGTAAAATTCTCGGTAATAGGCAATCTTTTGGAGAATATTCTCGAGGATATTCTCAAGTTAGAGAATTTTCTGAGAATGGTTAGAAAATCGCTAGAAATGGCAATAAAAAGAAATAAAATTTTTACATTACATTACAGTACATTTTTTGTATTAAAATATTTCCAAACCTTACTTTTATTTTTTTAATTTAATTACTGTTATACTCGGATTCCCCTAGAAGCGCCGACGTAAAACACTGTTATCATACCAGAGTTATAGAAAAGGTTAGAGAAGCTCAAAATTTTAAAAATCATTGCAAAATTTTTCAGAGTAGATTATGTAGAAAAACTTCTCTAGAGAATATTCTCGGGAGAATTTTCTTAAAGAGAATATTCTCGTTCTCGAGAATATTCTCCTCTCACATCTCTAGAAATCGCTAAAATCGGCCTTGACTGGGACCAATACATCTCTACAACTTTTGACGACGCTCTATGAAGCCAAATATAATTTCCCATAACTTGTACAGTTGTACACTCTCCTAAATACTGAAAAAGATATTCTAACATAATTAAAGAAGAATGTTGGTATCATCGAACGGAAAAACTGAAAGAAATATAAATTAGCAGATTATTGCTTATTGATAGGAATGATATTAAATTGTTGACATTAATTATAACGTAGGAATGTCAGTATCCTCATAAAAAGGCTTCCCGGAGCGCCTTTCCTAGATTGGTGTTTTCATGATTTAATTTAAAAACGATTTAATCACGCATAAAAAGAAGTTTATTAATTGAGTCAACCGTATATTTTTATCCCAGCTGGAATATTTATTAATGCAAGTTAAAAAGAGGATTTTTTTGCAGAAATTGCGATTATAGGAAATAGCTCAAAAATAGCAAAGAACTTGGGCCTACATATTCACTAAAAAGGTTTATTTGATACTTAAACTCCGTAAAGGTCAATTTCAATTCATCTGCCACTGAAAACGACAGTTAAACCAAAACAAGTTGATAAATTATAATTTGCAGCATTTAGTACATTTAGTCGATTAGTCTGCATAATTCTGACGTAAACGTTACTCTAAAATTGACTTGAAATAACCAATTATTCAGGCAACAGTGCCGCGGGCGGCCATTACACGCCACCCATTAGGGAGCATTACGATCATCGTAATTTCGTAATAAACAATTTTACATCGAAACTGCTTATTACGGCCTCACAGATCGCTGAATAATATGGATTTTCATGCGTACATCCCAGCCTGAATTCGCGCTGAATTTATTATGGGAAATTATAGAGAATTATGTTATTATTTATTACGTATCTATAAGGTTACCCGCTTTCTACAGATGATTTACATTACTACATACATTACATAAATACGTTTTTTTCTACAACTGAGCGTTCTGTTCTAAACTTGACAAGAACCCTCCGAACATTATATACCTAGGTTGAGAAATGAGTAATTATATAGCCAGCTCTTCTTAATCATGAGGCGCGAAGAGCCGAAGAATATATTGTGGGGTACACTGATAAAAAAAAATGTAAAAATACACACTGAACCATTGATCACTTTTATGCCACACAAATATGTGTTAAATTACATCTTGACCGAAATTCTACATTTATCATGTAATTATACATTGTTCATGTAAAATTTTAAAATGTAAATCTACCACTAAGGATGGATTATTACAGTAAGTGTGTAATAATAAAATGTAAATATAGTATTGTAGATATGTAATTACACAACTTAGTCGACTTCAATTCATGTATATTTACAATATTTTAGTGTGTACTTCCACATTATACGTAAATACCTCTTAATTTTTACTATTTAATATATGTTTTTTTTACGGTGTATTATTATACCGTAATAATATTTAGTAAAAATATATTCTATATCTGTTAGTGGGTTGTTTATTGGCAGACCTTTTTTGATGTATATAATCTATTTATCTACTTTCATTTAGTAATATGAATTTTACAGTTCTGTAAATCGTTTTGTAAGGGCATCTATTACAGCACTAGTGCTGTAATAGATGCCATTACAGCACTAGTGCTGTAATAGATGCCCTTACAAAACGATTTTTAATAGCAGGTGCATTTTTATTTTTAAAAATGCCTTTTGCCAAATATTTTTATTCATAGATGAAAGTAGATAAAATTTTGTACAATATTCTTGTTGTAAATTCATATAACTACACTCGATGTTTGATTAAACTCGGCTGACGCCTCGTTTAACAACTTTAACATCTCGTGTTGTAATATGAATCTTTACAACACTTATATCGTAAATATCTATCTATTGTTTCATCTAAAAATATTTTATGGTAGAGGAAATTAACGTCTTACTTGTTATATTTCACAATTTAATTCAGTTTCCTGACACGTGTTTCAACCCTTGCTGCGGATGATTATCAAAGGAATTTAAGAAAATACTAAATTCTACATGTAATTAAAATAAAATTAGGGAGATGAAGTGAATTGACAGATGATGGGTTATTTTGGTCCTTAATTTACAGGTATTGGCCAAAGGTCCAAAGGTACAACTAAATTACAGGTGTGATTATAGAGGTATTTACATCTAAGTAATAAAATTAAGAAAATGATATTGTGTATATAATTATGGGTTTTTTCGTTCGTAATTATTGACAGTGTTTATTGCATATTTATCCTAAGTTATTAGGCTATTAAGTATTAGATTGGCACCTGAAGGTATTTCAATTTGATTATTAACAACATTACATCGATTTTTTTAAGGCTTTTTTGATTGCTATTGTTTCTAATAGGTTGAGTTTTCTACCAGGTTGAGTTTTCTACCCTTGTGTTGGGTATATATCGGTTTTATTTTGTTGGATATTGAGTGGTTATTTATTCTACAGTGGTCCGCTATTCCTGTTTTATTTTGTTTTTTTAAAATAGATGTTTTATGTTGTTTAAGCCTAGTTTTAAAGTATATTTTGCTTGAAATTTACTCTCTTTCCAGCAAAATATTTTTGGACAGAAGAAATAGGTTATATCCAGCAAAAAACCCACCCCATTATAACAGCCAAAAAATATATTTTTAACAAAAAAAGGTTACCAAGCTGAACCCATAAAATATATTAATAAGAACTGGCAAAATTTGTTAAAAAGGTGTGGTTATAAAAAAGACAACTTATCCGTTTAATTAAGTTTCTATTAATCTCAAGTTATATTAAGAATTAAGTTCTACAAACCTACATTAAGCATAATAGATGTATATAGATATATTTAACTAATAAAAAATTAAAGAAAATAGGTTTCCTTTTAAAAGAAAATTTTATAATATAGTAACAAATAAGGGTCTCAAACAAAAAAGAAAATTAAATGGCTTTCTTTGGGCTTCTCATTTAAACTGACGTACTTAAACTCAACAAAAAGAAACAAAAGGTAGTCAAATATGTTGATAAACATAAACTGCAAACATAACAAATAAATTATTTGGTAAAACCTGGATTGCTTTTAGTGAATAAAATGACATATTCATATTTTAAATACTCTCAAGACCTGTATATAAAATATGAATTTGCAACAAGAGTACAGCACTAAAATGAGCATGGTAGGTACGTAATATGCGACCAAAAAAAATTAGACAAAAGGTATTATTTAACAGCAATTGAAATATATGACATAGTTGAACGTAAAAAATATGGTTTGAAACAGAAAATATATGCATGCAACATAATTTAGTAGGATTGGTTGACGATTTTATGTGCTCAACTGTTTTATCAGACTTTTAGTTAGCATCACTTTTCAACCTAACTGACAGTAGCTTACGGTTTTAAAGAAATTAAAATAAAAATATTACACTCTTAAGTTTAGTTCTCGGTTAAGTTACTCTACTACTTTAGAAAACAAAATAACATAATAATAATGCAGTATATTAATAAATATATTTATAAAACTTACCTGTCGTACTTTTTCAACCAGATGAATAATTTAGAATATATAAATTAGCACAAAACTAAAAAATTGCAAGAGTTGCATCACCCAAAACAAAGAACAATCGAAATAGCCGCACGTACGCACGCACGTTCTCTTGTCAACTGCATCGCGTGATGATCGGTGGTCTGGTAAACGCGTTACCCGAACCGTTAATCTGATTGATAGAGTTAACTAAGTACATTTACATTTTTTATGGATTTTTACATTGTATTTGGTATTTCTACATAGTTGCGTGTAGTTTTAATGTAAATTTACATGGAATTGAAGAGTTATTACATAAAACATTGTAAAAATAAACTCAAAATGTGGTTTTACCATGCACTGTGTAAATATACACTCACTGATATGTTCAGGTTAATACATTTTTTATTATTTTTGTGTATAAAAACTGTAAACTTTGTGTAAAAAATAACAAAAAGTTCATATAAACAGGTGTCCTAAAAAGTTTGGTTGTCAAGATACAGGGTGTCAAAGTTGAAAAAAAAACTTTTTTATTAATATCTCAAAGATCTGCATAATAAAAAAAATGATGTGCCTTAAAGTAACATTTTTAAAGCTACTGGGGAGGTGTTAAAAATTGCATTTTTAACACGTTTCTAGAAAAAGATTTTTAAAACAATTTAACAGATTTTACCGCTACTTTCCCCATGTCACCTGAATATATGCTGTGTTACCGAACGCCAATTTGTTTTTTTGTAAAATAGGTCTTACTTACGTCGTCATTTAACATAACGCTAATGTGGTGCTCTGTACAATGATTTGGTGTATACAATACTTGAAATAAGAAAATAACCTAAGGCTGGGAAAAGGAAAATTCAAACTCGGGCTCTTGCAGGAGATGTACAAGGATGTGAACTCATCGTGCGGAGCATCCCCCGCTTCGATCCTGTCAAACTTGATCCGACTTAATGCACCGTATCGGCTCAATGTTCTGATCCGATGAATAGCCGCGGTATTGTGAGGGTCGCACCCTCCTTGAAAAAGTTTGATGCTCCCTTTGTCCCGAGTCTTTCAGGATTTCATAACGTTAGTGGCATATTAAAACAGCTGGAAATGAAAAAGATGTTTCTGTGTGCGGAAATTAGTACTTAATATATAAATTTCAGATCGAGCTTGACTTTTTTTTTATCTCAAATATATTATTTGAGACGACGAACAGGAAGTCTCGAATAGGACCCATCCAAATATTCCAAAAATATTTTCAAAATGTTTTAAGATCGAAAAAGATGAAATCTCGTCGCGTCTTGCGGAAATACTATAAATTAGTCCCAATCCCAAGAGTGCCCTAGAAAATGTAAATTTTAAACCTTAATTTAAACGTATCTTAAGTGGTATAATTTACATCTTCCGTGTTTAAATTTTAACGCCCTATATTTCGTCGTGCTGGGAATTAGTTTTGGAATTCCCGCAAATTATAAGGTAATACCGTGCCTCGGAGTATTCCCGTAAATGCAGCCTGCGGTTCTGTTAATTTGCGAGTATCCCAGGATTCTCCGGGAGTTCGAATAGTTTCGGGTGTCGATTTTGCGGGATTTTCTTTGGCGCCGACGGTTATATCGGTTAAACTGATTTTTAAAGAATCCAGGTTCGGTTTTCAATATTTGGGATCTTTTCTTTTACTTACTTTTAAGTTAGGATACATCCTGTGACTTCTCTTGAGTTTTCGTGACCTGTTTAGGTTTTTCCATTTATAGCAATTTTGAGATTGACTTTTGCCTTGAATATTCTTGTTCTTAATTACCTTACTTGGAAAATTTAAATACTGCTTCATTTTAAAGCCTGTAGTATTGAATCTAGTAGTGTTAATGCCTCCCTCAGGTATTTTACCTCCTAGCACTAGTTCACCTGGACACCACTGACTTGAAGCCTTCCTTCAGGTCTACGAACAAATCTTTCCGAATAGAAAAAAGCTGTCATCTTGGCGTGATTCAAACGAAGCCGAAACTCATTTCTCTAGCTAGCTACAGGTATAAGTGGCAAAAAGGTCGCGCATAATGCCTGTAACTTTCGAATTACCTCGTATATGAAAAAGTGGCCTTCTTTATGAAAGTTGTTCAGTAAATTATTCCCCACATTTCTGCCTGCATGAATTTTTTCTGTCATTTCTGGCTTGGTTGTCATAGACACTAACTTACTTTTTTTAAATGGAACACCCACACATGTGATTGCATATTTGGATTTTACTGGGAAAACTCTGTATTTTTTGTATTTCAAATTTTTATTTGTTTAAAATTGTAACAAACTTTATAATAGCAAAATAAATAGGCTAGAAAATTGAACAACTTAACATCGGAATAGTAAACAAGTGAAACCTTTTCAGTGGATCAGGTGTAGTGACCACCACTTTCTGCTAAGCAGAGCGCCAGTCGATCCCTGAACCCGTCTACAACGTATAAAAGGAAGTCCTCTGGAATGGCCCGAATTTCAGCACTAATTCTGACTTTTAAAGATTTTAAGTCATTTTGACGGTTAACGTAGACTTTGTTCTTTAAGTGTTCCCACAAAAAGAAGTCGAGCGGGGTTAAGTCCGGGGATCGCGCTGGTCAGTCAATAGCATCTCTTATGCCTATCCAACGTCTTGGAAATTGTTCGCTTATGTATTGCCTAACATTTGCCGCATAATACGCAGGTGCTCCATCTTGCTGGAATTATTTACAACCGGTAGAACTATTCTGCAAGAAGGAATTATGTGATTCCTGAGGAGGTCCCGATATTTTTCGCCATTCAAATTACCATCTATGAAAAAAGGTCCCACAATATGTCTACCAAGTATGCCCGCCCAAACATTAACGTTTTCGGGCCTCTGAGTGTGACCTTCATAGAACCAGTGATTATTCTCAGCAGACCAATAACGATAATTGTGTCTATTAACAATGCCATTTAAATGGAAAGTAGCTTTATCCGAGAAAGTGATATTTGTTGCGAAGTTATTATCGTTATTGCATCTTTCCATCATCAGCTCACAAAATTCAGCTCTTCTATCAAAATCGTCCTCGTTTAACTCGTGCATCAACTTTATCTTGTAGGGGTGCAACTTCTCCTGCTTAAACAAATTTTTCATTGACTGATGAGACACATTAAAATCCATTACCATTGGCCTGAATGATTGTGTTGAATTTTCATGTATTGAGAGCATGATATCCAAAGCTTTGTCTCTACCGGTTGCTGTTTTAGGTCGACCTGATCTAGCGGCTTCCCTAACACTGCCTGTTTCTCGAAATTTCTTTACCACTCGACACACCGTTAACTGATTTATTGGAGGCCCATTTGGATATAATTCATTGAAAAGTTGAAAAACCTGATCTTGCGATCTCTTGATATTTCCGTAACCGCTCATTATTAAAATTTCAACTCGTTGTTTCTCATTCAGATGAACCATAGTGTAAACAAATTAGAAATTAGACAACAGATAGTTAAACAGGAACTCAAAATTGACACCTCTTAGGTCGCTGCCATGAAAACACCTTGACTCAACTGGTGGGTATTAGGTAGGAATAATTACAGTTAGGAAGTTTTTCATTTTTGAGCTGTCATTATATCGGAAACGCTTGCAGATAGGTGAAAATTTGAAATACAAAAAATTCAGAATTTTCCCAGTAGAATCCAAATATGCAATAATATGCAGGGTGCTCCATTTAAAAAAAGTAAAATAGTCTCTATGGCAACCAAACCAGAAATGTCCGACAAAATTCATGCAGGTAGAAATGTGGAGAATAATTTACTGAACAACTTTCATAAAACTCACTTTCTCGTATACGAGGTAGTTCAAAAGTTACAGGCATTATGCGCGACGACTTATTGTAAAATCAGTCGTATTATAATACGCCTAGGCTTTTTCAATATGACTATAGGGATATTGTAATAAGATACTAAACATTAAGAATCTTACAATTAGACTGGTAATTTTAGGCGTATGACAATACGCTGGTCATTTGTTAGTCTTATTGTCAACATAAACCTGTGCGTGATTATTTCACAATATTACTAGATGAAATCCGTCCACCTTTCACCCCCAAAGTCAAAAAAGTGTCGAAACATCAAACCAAGAGAAAATATGCTGGAAGCTTGGTAAAAAGATAATAACCCAACAAATTGGTCCGTTGGTTGCTATTTGGCATAGTGAAAAAAAAATTATTCTTATTACAGGATTATTAAACGCTCTCTATACAATATTTGGGGTTGATTTCCGGGTCGGATTGTTTCCTACTAATATACCCTCTGAAACCGTTTAAACTATAAACACAGAAGATTTGGAAACAATTTTAAGTCATTCTTCATTTAAAGGTTGCTTTGAAGGTACTTCTGAAGGATATTATGAAAAATGCGATGGATTACACGTATATCGATACAAATATCCAGGATTTCCGGAAGACCCCGCTCGAAGCAATGCGTGGGCTTCTCCGGCGGTAAAACGTGGTAATTTAAAGCTTCTGAAAACTCATATAAGGTGCTATTACTTTGGTTGGTCGCTTGACATCCCCAAACCCTGTTTTTCGCGTTTAAGTCGCCCCCTATAATCAGTCGCCACTGACTTCTTAAAAAAATTTTATATTGTTTTTGAGTTAAGCAGCTAAAAATACAACTTTTTTGTCTCTTGATATTTTTTCGTGTCCTACTTCGTTTTCGGGGAAAGAAAAAATAAAAGCCACTCCATTGCATCTCAAAAAATTTTTTTTCTCGAAAACGAAGTAAGATACGAAAAAATATCAAGAAACAAAGAAGTTGTATTTTTAGCTGCTTAACCCAAAAACAATATAAATTTTTTAAACAAGTCAGTGGCGTACATTTTTTTTGTCAATATTATTCGTGAGACTGCCCGCCGGGACGCCACTGGAACTCATAATTATCATCTAGTTTAGTAATAATATGATATAATTATGAATAATATGTATTTTTTCTTTTTCAGGTATGTGTAGATCTACCAACTGATGATGTGGCGTTACAGGTAAATACTAAAATATAACGAATATTGCTGCGTTAAAAAAAAAGTGCGATTTTATAATTAAACATAATACATCAGCGTTTCACTAATGACTTAGGTATATTTTAAATCATTATACATTTTTAACAAAAGCTCAAACTGTGACGGATTAAGAAATATGTGTTGTTCAAACATTTTAGGGGATACTTATAACCGCAAAATTTAAAACAGCTGAAATCATTTCACTATAAGTACACTGAGAAAAAGTTATAAGCTCTTTTTAATCTAAATTGCCGTGATTTATTCAACTGAAATCAGTTTCTAAGTAAATTACTCACACTCAACAGTCTCTCATGACAATAAAACTTATAAATGGTTTGTGAGCGAGCAAATTAATATGCGGAAAACATCGATCGTATGAATTCCGTCACCTCCGTCGAGGATATTTCATTAATTATAATTATTAATATTTAAGTTGGTAGTTCCGGTCTGCTTGTTCGGACATTATAACTTGATATGGACTTAATTGGTTCGTTAATTAGGCAAAGCCAAACGTCACACTTGCGGGAGTCCTTGCTAGGCAGCATCGGGTCAACAACCGAAAATAAGTACAAAGTACAAGGATTGCTTTTTCCTCCTTTCATATCCATCCCCAGATGCAAATGCAGCGTGATTTTTAAAAGTTGCCCATGGAGCTCTTGATGAAGGGCAATGTAGTATTGATAAAAATTGTGCAAGTACAATATGGTCACAACGGATTTTTCACAATTACAGTGAAAATAGCTACCGCTCCTAAAATACCAACTGTCCTATTTTCGTCCGACTTACAGTTTTCTTCCGAACTCGAAGTTTCGTCTTCAGACCGCCAGTAGTATATACGACTTCTAATTTCCAGTCTTTTAAAAGTCATGTAAGATTTCGGATTATTAGGGAATCTCTTCCCCTGCAGTAATGCGCAGCTTCTCTATGAATATTTCGGTACTCACCCACAATTAAAATCTTGATCTTCATCAAGACCTTGGAATTTCAACAGTGAAAGAGGAGATCAAAATGTGTGCCGGCAAACATGAAGTCCGACTTCACCTGCATGTCAACGCAGAAGCTCTACAGCTGCTAATCCTTTATTATAATAATTATCATTTGAATTCCAGTCTAATAGAAAATGACTATTTATTTCGAATCTTTTGAAAAACTCGTAAGATTGAGATGATATAAAGAAGTCAATGTTTAGATCTTTTACTTATCTTCTAGATATCTTTTACATGTATACGTTTCGGACAATCTTCATCATCAATACTATTTAATTTAATGACCATTTTTCTCTTTATTTCATCCGATAATTTTTCATCGACAAAAGCCATCACAGCAGACCTCTGGATTTAAATCCCATAAATGATTGCGAAATTTATATGATGATATTTTAGATATTTCAACATCTGTTCATTTGTAGTCACAAAGTTTTTTTATGAACTGAGAGAAAGAGTCAATCATGCTTTTAATTTGTTGTAGTTTTTCGGAATAAATAAATTTTTCAAAATTCACAAATTAGTGATAACATACGCATAACTGACAGTATTCTTCGAAAGGCATTATTGTCAAAATAAGGGCCACCCTATTGTAGAGCGTATTCACCTTACAACTAGTGACGTCCTTTGTCGTGAATTTTTGATTTTACCCCCAGCTATTTAGCTTAAAATGAGTCCAAACTACATTAAAATTTCCGTTTTCGGTATATTAATAAAACGCCCACAAACGGGCTTATTTAATTTATTAAACCTTATTAAACAATGAAGTGACACGGAAGCAGAGCGAGGCGCCCCCCTTTTAATCAACTTTGGTTATGCCGACCCTTGTCAGCTCCCTTCCCTCGGGGTTTAGCCGGGGTTTATAACGCTTTACCGACTGTTTTGTTACCGAGACATTTGTGTCTTGCTAGTTAGGGAGGGGAATTATTGCTTAATTTGTTTTTGGGGTAGGTTTTGAAAGGGGAGAGACATTTGTACTAATAATTTTATTGAATTCTGTCGTAACAATGTATTTTAACTAGCGAAGCTTCGAGGTACAGTTGTGGTTAGCATCGTCTTTAAGTAGATGCATCAAAAATAATATAGGCGTGTTAAGCAAAGTCCCGTGGTTCTACCACAGCCCTTATTGAGAGCCTTGAAAAGAGCCACATCTTGCCGGCCACTGAAACCAGAATGGTTTACCCCTTGCCTGAACTCACCAACTAAGGAGTCAATATTCTTTGACTATACCTACACAGTAAAAAATTGAGTGTTAAATTTAACACTCAATGGTGGTACATATAGGACCACACTCAATAGGGTATGTTAACCAATCAGTATATCTTGTAAAAAAGACATTTTTGAATGGTTTTTTTACTTTTTGATGAGTGTTATTTCTTCTAATTTATGGGTAGGTACTATCGAGTGTAAATTAAACTCACAGATTGTAAACCTATCCTTCTAGGGCGTAAAAGAAATAATGAGAGGTGTAAGTTAACCATTTTTTAAGGGTAATTTGTGATTAATTAGTGTAAATATCTTATTATTGTAGTGCAAATTTTATTTTATTTGGGTGTGACTTTATTATAGTGAGTGTAATAAAATAATTTACCCAGAGCTAGAATACTTTCCACTTTGTTTAAGTCATTTAATCCCGTATCAAACTAACCGGGCGTTTATCGTTAAAATGTAAAAAATTATGCATTGGGATTTTTTACATTATTAACCTCTGCTTAGTTTGATACATGATTGAATGACTTAATCAAAGCCGAAAGTAGTAGCCCCTAGTATATATAAATCTTCAGATCGCTTGGAAAAGGTTTGTTAAATGAATGAAAATATTGAGTATTATCTATCGTTTATTTATAAAGAAAATGATGGTTACAACAGAACTGGAACACCCTGTGATTTTTTTTACACTTATTATTATAACTAGTTGAACAAAATGATACACCTATTATATAGTTTATATCTACGTTTAATGTACCTCATTGTTAAGCTTAACACAACAAATAACATAATACATAATATATGTATACTTAGAACACTAAACAACTAAATAAAAGTATGCTTTGGAACAATATAAAATAATGAAAATGACGAATATTTCATTAATCGTATATTTATTTAGAGATCTATGAAGTAAAATATATAGATAGGTATACCTAAGTATGTATATAAAAAAGGAATACATTTATATTATAAGCTTATATCAGAATAATTTAAAAGCTAAAGAGAAAACTGTAACAATGTAAATACCTACTTAGTTTCTTAAAAATGACGTACTTATTAGTATGGTTTCTATTAAATTTCGTTAATATGCTTACCCAATTTAACAAGATCCTCATAAGAGTCACTCTAATTTGGCGCTTTACAGAACTTTGCTTTGTTTCTATATTTTAATTTAAATATAACATTCTATATCACGTTCAAAGAGCACAATCAGACTGACTTGAAAGTTGAATTTGCATGTAGCGTCGGCGTCATCTGTCAACTAGAAGTTCACACCACTTGTTGCCGCCTGTCTTTTCGGTAACACGGGTTTAGGATTTTTACCCGGGGCCTTGTAAAAAACCGATTAAATAATAAGTTTTACACCCAATGTGTTAAAATAACCTTCTAGCTGGGTTTATTTACACGCTAATATAAATATTTTCTGTCACATTATTTTTTTTAATTTTGTCGCTTGATTCCTTCTCAATAAACATCATCCAATTGTAAACTCGTTCAGGGATGTTTAGTGTTAGCAAATATCACTAAGATATTGAAGATACGTATAGAGTATAGAGATATATTTACATACAACACACTTACGTCAAACTAAAACTTAATTTGACGACTCCGACACTAATGACTGCGCTTCGCAACTGTAAATTTTCGCGCCCCAAGGATTTCTAATTGATTAGGAATTCGGTTTCATGGAGTCATGTGATTAACTAGTGGCTCCGTTGTCACATGAGATACTCGCGAGACAATTCGGATTAGGTTCGTGCTAATTAAAGTATACTCGAATCGATTTTGAAAAGGGGCTAAATACAGTAAAACTCACTTATAACGCTTATTACGAACCCGCTATTATAACTAAAGGGCGGAATATATGCAAGGTACATAACATATATATTGCATATTTTGTCAATTTTGCATATTTTTCCCAAATTATTATTTTATGAGCATATTTTCATGTTTTCGGCGTTATCAAAAAATTAAAAACGCCCGTTCATGAAAACTCGTAGACTCATAGGTTTAATGTCCAATCCGGCACTGGATTTTCCAATTTGAAGATAACTATATAATAATTATTATTTACATTTTGGTTATACACAAGGTATTTATTTGGGGTTTCCGGGGTTTGCAGGTATAATTGTTAGGGGTTATTTATTGTCATTCAATAATGCATTATTACTAGCTTAACAAACTGTATTTATATCGGGTTGTAATACGTACTTCTGTTTTAGTTTGTCGAAAGATTTCAGTATTTTCAGTGTGTGATTTAAAATTTGTGTTCAAAATGTCTAAAGTGGCCCAGAGCAAAATTTCCCAGAGTTAGAGTTTAGGGGAGAAAAAGTGTTCTGTAAAGTTTGTGCAAAAATTATTGTTTGCGAAAAGAAGTTCCAAATCGAACAACATTTGAAAACACCGCTGCATAAATCCCAGTTACAAAAAATGAAATCTGAGCCAGTTCAGCTAAGCAGCTAAACAGAACTAATAATGTGACCGTAACCCGATTTATTCAGCAGGCCCTATCAAGCTTTTTTTTTACCAAATCCAGTCCCAGATGAGAAGTTTTTAGTGATTTTGTCCGATGCTGCACCATATAGCGTGTATTAAGTAATACTGTTTATTTCTTGATAATGTAAAAACAAAAAAAAACATTAATGTAGGAGATGTTGAAAATGCTCGCCGCGAACGTCTTGGCAACATCCTAATCTTAAATAGAAATTTCTTCTAACGTTACTGAACATCTTAGGCGTGACCGATCTAATCGCAAGCGTTATTCGTCTTCTTAAGTCAGCTAAGTCAAGGGGTTTAGTTTTGTATACAATATTTTTGACATAACCCCATAAGAAGAAGTCTAACGGCGTCAGATCAGGGGATCGTGCTGACTATTCCATCGATCAACGCCTCCCTATACCGATTTGGAAATACTCGGTTGATGTACTGCCGGACATTGATTTGGTAACGGGGCGGTGCTCCATCTTGCTAAAACCATATCATATTCGCTGGAAGTTGTGGGTTTGCTGGATCAGGATATAAGTTTGTCAAAGTTGGCAAGACATTATTTTGGAGCAGTGCTAAATAATTATCGCCATTTAAATTGCCATTAATGAAATAGGGACCTATGATGTGATCTTCAACAATTCCTGCCCAAACATTAACCTTTTCAGGATATTGCGTATGTTCTTCTCTCATCCAGTGAAGATTTTCCCTAGACCAATAGCGGCAATTCTGACGATTAGCATGACCGTGAAGTGTAAAGGTGCACTCATCAGAAAACAAAACAAGTTCTAATTGGATCACCATGTTATCTAACATTGCCATCATTTGTTAACAAAAATACGTTCTATCAAAATCATCTTCCATGAGGTCATGAGTAGGTATCATTTTATAGGGATACATTTTGTTTTCTTGTAATGTTCGAATAATCGATGAATGGCAAGTATCGAACATTGGGGCTGTTTTCCGACTAGAAGTATGTGGGCTTTCCTGAAACTCGAGCATGATATCTAATTTGGTATCATCACGTATTGCATTGGCAGCTACTTTTTTTTTATCTGCTTTACATATCCAAGCTGGCGAAACTGCTTTTCTATTTTACTAATTGTCCCTTGAGTTTGGAAATTTTTCATGAAATAAGCGAGCAACTTCCATTTGTGTCCTTGTTTTATCTCCATAACCAATCATCTGTAGAATTGTTATTTTGTGCATTTCTGTTAAATAAACTATTTTTCTGATATGCAGTTAACGAAATTCAAACGACTATAACACTGACAACTACTGTCATGCAGACAGACAACAATTTGCTAAGGTCAGGCGTTTTAAACAAAAGTAAACAAAACTATTTATAATTTTTTTTTTTTTATTTCATATCAGTAAAAACTTTTTAATTAATATTAATGTTTTTTTTGTTTTTTACATTATCAAGAAATAAACAGTATTACTTATTAGTTTTTTAGTGTGTTGTTGATTTTTGCAATAAATCTGAAAACACTTAATATTTCCGAAACAGTTGAAGATAGGTATAGGAAATTGTACATGAAATATGTCTAAAATTTTCTGAAGAATCCAAAAATTGAATAATATACAGGGTGTTGCATTTAAAATAAGAAAGTTAGTATTGGCCACTGTTACATGACACACCCTGTATAAAAAGTTTTTATTGAAAAAAATGCGCAACTAGAAATATCAATCGACGTGTTCGAGCGTTTTTCGGACACACCCCTATGTATTTATTATCGAATTTACTCCATTTGGCTGATACACACTGTATATGGTAAAAGTAGGCCAAAACTTAAGAATCTTTTACCCTAATATGAAACATGTGAGTTGTCTTTTACATGGAATAAGCCGTGTCGCAGAAACCGTCAGAACTGAATATCCTTTAGTAAATAAATTAATTTCAAATATAAAAAAAATGTGTTTCTAAAAGCACCTCTAAGAGTGCAGATGTATAAGGAGAGATTGCCAGGAGTTAGTTTACCTCCAGAACCTGTAATTACCCGGTGGGGAATCTAGGGAACATGGATTAAGGCCGCAATATTCTACGCAGAACATTTCGAAGCTATTAAAGAACTAATTTTGGATTTAGATGACGATTCGCAGTGTGTTGTGCAAAATAAAGAGTTGTTAAAAAGTGCAAGTGTAGTTAAAGATCTTGTTTTTATTAAGGTTAATTTAAGTTTTATACCGGACATAATATCCTCGTTAGAGAGTAAAAAACGTTTACCTGAAAGAGCCTAGGTATCCTAAAGTAATGTAAATGGTTTCGATTGATAGGGCCCATAGAAATTCACTATACTATAAAGTCATCCCCATTCGCCTTTTCAATGGTTTATTTAAAATTCAATTAAATTTAGTTCCACCGACGCCATCCACCATTTACCACCGACATAATATTAATGACCTTCCGACAGTCACGCCCTTCGGGCATCAGGTGTAACCCGGTGTAAAGGCACGCGCGTGCACCTGTGCACTGCACGATCACCCCGAACGCCGAGCAGCCCATTACGCTGACAGATGTTCACTTGTTTCGCGCCCAAGAAAGGGTTCTTCTCTTTTGTTAATGGTCGTCGTCTGTCTCGTAGAGGATGGTTTATTTAAATTTGGGGTGCTAAATTAAATGTTATGTAGATTAAGTGAACTGCATGCAACTTCAGAAGCCAAATTATATGCGGCAAAGAATATTATGGCCACGCGATGCAATCCCGTGCTAATTTTTTAGGTCTTCGATGAATTCCCACTATCGCACTGAACGATAAACTGCAATTCCTAAGCAAGAAGCGTCGCATCGGATTGTAGTCGGCTAACAAGGATGAAAGTTGACGTCCATTGAGAGCTTTAAAATTTAATATTATGACAGTGGTGGTTCTTGTATAAGGGCTGCAGAGCCACCAAACTTTTAAATCCAATCACCAAAACCATATGGCAGGATTAACATAAAAAGCGCGAGGCAAGCTTTCATGGAAGGATGGTCCACTGGAATAAAAGCACCCTCGGGAAAAGGTAAAAGATTAATAATTACTCATATTGGTAGCAAAAATGGATTTGTCGATGGCGGGGCGGCTTACTATCATTTAAATCAAAACGAACTGGAGACTATCATGAAGACATGAACGCTGATGTCTTTGAAGAATACTTCCAACAAATGGTAGATCTCATTCCTCCTGGGTCTGTTATAGTTCATGAATAATGCCACTCAAAAAAATCCGAAATTTCTTAAAGATATGTTGAAAAAGGAGCAACTGGAGATTGTAAAGTTAAATAAACCTCTTTGTATGAAATTTGTTGTCAACGAAATCGCTTCAAAACGAAATATAACGGTACTTCGACTTCCGCCATATCACTGTGAATTAAACTCATAGAATTGGTGTGGGCACTGTGGGCGCAATTAAAAGAGTTTGTAGCAAGGCATAACACCACTTTTAAAATGAGAGACGTTGGAGACTTCTTGCAAGGGGGAATAAAGACAGTGGATTATGAAAAATGGAGTATGTGCGTCGAACATGTGATTGAAATAGAGGAAAAATGTGGGAAGCTGATAACATGCTAGAAAACACTGTAGAAGCCCCTCTCTTTCTTTTGTATGCAAACCATGGTGACCTTAATTTAAAAGCGATTCGGGGTGTGTAGGTCTAAAATACGGAATTTTTAAAAACCTTTACTTAATATATTTTTAAACGTCTTTTTTTACACAAAATTATCCAACTTTTTCAAGACACACAGACATATCAGGTTACTTCCTTTTAAGCAGAGTAATATTTTACCAAGATTGCCATCAATATTACATTAAAAACGAGAATAATTAATAAAACACTTTCCCAAAATTAATCGTGTTAAGATATAAAATTCCGCTGTTGATTTCTGATTGTATCGTATTAAATTAACACTTTGGGAAGATATACGTTTTTGAGATAAGATCGAGGTAAATTTACACTCTTCGAGGTGAATTCATACTGGAGTTCTACAAGAACCGTTACGTTCGATTTCAAGATAATAAGAGGTATAATTATAGCTGTACGCATGGCAGTGAATGTGCAATTTTTCGTACAAGTTGACGGCTTTAAAATATCATAGATAAAGTTTACTAAAAGCCACTCTCGCCATTTCCGATACTGAAGGAATTCTTTGCCACAATTAATTCAATAAATTTGGTCACACTGCCGCAACTTTCTTCCCCAACACAAAAACTAGGTTAAACAAGTTGCGTTAATAAAAAAGTTTTGACATAGGCCTCCGATAAATTGATTATTGTTCGGAATTCAATTAAATTTATTGCCAGATTAATGACTTCGCAAAAACTGGATGAAGATTCGTTTCATTGTTTTTGTCTGGCAAAAATCGGTTTTAATCTCCGGGAAAAAACTTAATAAACAAAATTTAATCTGCAGAATAAACGAACTTCCGTCCCAATCTTGTTCCACCTGCCTTTTTTTCGGTTCAACCGGGTTTACTAATTATAATATAACATCATTATCAAATAAATAAGGTTATTAATTTTTAGTATTCAGCCGATATTGAATTTTTCAATTAGGATATTGAATCTGAAAAAACCATAATAATAACAATTTAAATTCGCATACTATACATCAATACTCCTTATTTAAAGGACGGAATATATGCAAAGTGTATATATATATGCATTTTTTGCATATTTTGTCAATTTTATAATAAAATGCATATTTTCCCCAAATTATCATTTTATGATATATATTGATATATAACATATATTGTTAGGGGTTATTTATTGTCATTTAATAATGCCTTGTTATTACCTGCTGGCGAAAACGTCTTCGTGAATTAAAATTTTCCCAGAGTTAGAGTTTAGTTGAGAGAATGTTTTCTGTAAAGCTTGTGCAAAAATTATTGTTTGTGAAAAGAAGAAGAAGAAGAAGAAGATGTTGGAGAAAAGTGGAAATCTGAAAAAAAAAATTTTTCAAGAACACTTATGCAAGGCTTTGGTCGCAGCAAGCATACTCTTAAAAACCCATATTTAATAGCTTTTAAGCAGCTAGACAAAACTAATAATGTGATCGTAATCCGATTTATTCAGCAGTCCCAATCGAGCCTTTTCTTACCAAATCCAGTCCTAGATGAGAAGTTTTTAGTGCTTTTGTCTGATGCAGCACCGTATATGGTAAAAGTAGGAGACAAAACTTAAGAATTTTTTACCCCAATATGGTACCTACACGTGACTTGTCTTTTACATGGAATAAACCGAGTCGCAGAAACCGTCAGAACTGAATATCCTTTAGTAAATAAATAAATTTCAAATGCAATAAAAGTGTTTCTAAAAGCACCTCTAAAAGTGCAGGTTAGTTCATTCTACGCAGAACATTTCGATGCATTTAAAGAACTAATTTTGGATTTAGATGACGATTCGCAGTGTGTCGTGCAAAGTAAAGAGTTTATTAAGGTTATTTTCAGTTTTATTCCGGACATAATATCCTCGTTAGAGAGTAGCAATTTTTTAAAAGACTCAATTAGTCTTGTTGAAACTTTTTCCGCTAAATGTAACAATATTCCCGGTAAAGTAGAGGGTCAAGTAAGGAACAAAATTAGTCACTATAAAAAGGTTTTGAAAGTGACAGAAAGCAAGCGCATTGAAATAAACTTTCCAAGTCTAAATACATTAACTTTGAATCAAGCGTTTTATGGTCCTGAGTAATTATCGTTTAA
The DNA here is from genome assembly GCA_963920685.1 of Polydrusus tereticollis. Taxonomy (NCBI): domain Eukaryota; kingdom Metazoa; phylum Arthropoda; class Insecta; order Coleoptera; family Curculionidae; genus Polydrusus; species Polydrusus tereticollis. The sequence goes on from OY987333.1 coordinate 14,018,310, forward strand.
GCCAGTGGTCGCCAACCAGTTGATCACAACAAAATTTAAGTTTTAAAAATACAAAGGTGTAAAAATCATAGAAGTTTCCGTAAGTCGTAAACTTCGCAAATTCTCATAATAAACACAAGCAGCGGCAACACTGCGGTGAGCGATCTGCCGCCGACGTCTCCAGGCTAGAATCGGCTAGAACCGACCAGCGCGCTCGTATTCGAAAACGATCTGCATGGGTTACTCGGAACGGAATGTTTAAAACTGAACGGCATAATCAACGTCCAGCGGTTGGGTTAGTAGAGAGTTATAAAAAATATCATGGCAAGCAATAGTAAGAAGGTGAATACATGCCAGAACAGTACTTCTTTACAAAAGTTGGTATGGAAGTAGTTATGTAGTATATATATATTAGTAAAATAAATGCATGTATGTCGAATACAACTGTTTATTCCAAAATTATCAAAGAAGCTCAACACATTGAATAGGTTGGCGAACACTGGAAACACTTACGACTTTTTAATTTAATACCCTTTTTTCTGTGTATACTGGATAGAATAGTTCTTATGAACTTTGTTTCTGTTTTATTTTGTATTTGGCTCAATACTGAACAATGCATTGATGCAAAGTTGTTGTATCGTTATGATTTTAATTAGTTCTACTATTATTTTTCAATTAGTGTTAATATATTCAAAGCTCTGTTTAATTTAAAAATCAATTAGGAAATTCTCCTATAACATCCGTTTAATTCCATTATATCTATTAAAAAACAAAGACATCGTTTATCAGTACGACTATACAGCAGTGGCGGCTTTTTAGGGGCGGCAGTGGCGGTCCAGTGTCAAACAGACAGCAGACAGAATATTATATTATTTATATATGTATGTACATCAATTTTCATTTTAATGTCTCCCAAACTACCAGTGAATAACCGCTTCACTTTTCTTGAAAGAGAAGAAAGTAAAATAAGTGAGATTAAGTGTTATCTGTTGACATACAAACCTTCAATTTGATTTTTTCAAGATTATGACGAAAAAAATTAACGCACGCAACAACATGGCAAACCAAGTTGAGACTGAGGTAAAAAGTGATCTTATTCAAAATATTTTAAGTTTGAAATGTGGATCTTGGTCATTGGATGAACAAATTAAAATAAAAATGAATGGTTGCCCATGCAATCATGATATTTCCAAGAAGCATATACCTCAGTCAACTAAAACATGATTTATTTTCTTTAGCAAACAAAGCATTCAACTATTCGACTTGACTCGATTGTCACCCACATCTGTGTCAAATGAGCGAGGATTTTCGTGTCAAAAGCGCGTTAAAACTTATTCTCGTAATACAATTAACCAAGAACTACCGTCAAGTTTGTCACAGTAATATTTTTACGCCTTCAACACTTCTACCGACCCTGGCTACACCACTGCTATACAGTATATTTTCGGCAGAGTTAAAAACACTTATTGACTTCAATGCCAATTAACTTTGCAATACGTGTCATATGTCATAATGACTTCTTAGAGGCACAATAATTATGACAATGATAATCTTATGACATTAGTTCTGCATGTCTCTTTGTCTTTGCAAAAACAAAATATATTAATTGATCGTTCATTGGTATAGCAAAGGATGTGAAAGTTTATATTATTTTATTATACAGTTAGTTAAAAATATATGTGGCGTACACCAACAGTGGCCAACTGATGTTGTTGTCCTATCAATTTGCTTTTAATTATTTTGTCGATTATTTACTAATAAATGTTACTATGTTTAAACTGATTTTAATGTCTTTTTTAATTAAGAAATTCTCCAAGAACACCCATTTAGGCACGTTTTTTTCGGTAATAAAACTATAATGTTTAACTCGATTATTAAAACAAGCTTTTTTTTATTGTTAAGTCTTCAGTCAGTGACTGTTCATCTAAGGTGTTTGACATGAAGAAAGAAGTCTATAAGCCAAAAGTGGTTTCTTGTTTTAATAATGTAAGTAATTTTAAAGTTGTTTTCTTTTAAATCCGGAAAGTGCCATTATATCTATATCGTCTCATCAGGGTGCAATTTCCTCTGCGAGGTACTCAACGAAGTAATACAGAAGTGCCACAGTAAAAAATTGAGTGTTAAATTTAACACTCAATGGTGGTACATAGGACCACACTTAATCGGGTATATTAACCAATCAGTATATCTGGTAGAAAAGACATTTTTGAATGGTTTTTTTACTTTCTGATGAGTGTTAATTCTTCTAATTAATGGGTAGGTACATTTACACTATCGTGTGTAAATTAAACTCACAGATTGTAAACCTATCCTTCTAGGTACGAGAAATAATGAGAGGTGTAAGTAAACCACTTTTTAATGGTAATTTGTGATTAATTAGTGTAAATATCATATTATTGTAGTGTACTTTTTATTTTATTTGGGTGTGACTTTACTATAGTGAGTGTAATAAAATAATTTACCGAGGGCTAGAATACTTTCCACTTTATTTAAGTCATTTAATCCCGTATCAAACTAACCGGGCCTTTATAATTACAATGTAAAAAATTATGCATTCAAGATGTTTTACATTATTAACCTCTGCTTAGTTTGATACATGATTGAATGACTTAATCAAAGCCGAAAGAAGTAGCTCCTAATATATATAAATCTTCAGATCGCTTAAGGTTTCTATTAAATTTCGTTGATATGCTTACCCAATTCAACAAGATCCTCATAAAAGGCACTCTCATTTGGCATTTTACAGAACTTTGCTTTGTCATATTCTTCCGAAGTACTATATTGTCATGTTATTCTTGTGTATCAAAGTCAGCAATATCTTCATCTGTGATGACTTATGAATGTGTTATGTAGGTGTGGGAATCAAGTTGTATTTTTAACTCCCAACATTAAAAGTGAGGCTTTGAATTTTCCTCGGGTTTAGGTCATTTCACTGGTTGGTTTTCTATGTTTGGCTAAGTGAAGTAGACAGTTAGATCACATTTAATTTGGCGTTTATTCAACCAATTCGGAAATTGTTTACAAGATAACTCTTTAATACATAATTAGTTACTAACTTTAGTACAGTACAACTTTTATAACATTACTATATTTATTACTTGGTGCTTATTGTTAAGCGAATGCAATTGTCATGTCCGACGGACGATGACACACGTTAATTTTGACGTACGTGTTTACCTTCTAATGGTTTAACTCGCAGTCGGTCCCTAGAAACCGAAAATTTGCTCTGTCGCCAGAAATTCACGCCTCGCTCTGCCATGTTTTCTTTGGACCAATTGTTATTTTTCCCGTTTTCTGGACTGCGATGGGCTTAATTTCCTGGCGGCAAGACGTGTCAAAGGATATGCGTTTTTAGAAGTTCTAAAATAGACGTTCTAACATTGAATTGTATTGAGAACACTTTTTTGCTTAATTAACCGTAGCGACAGGCCGCTTATTTAGGAAATAGTGTAGTTATATTAAATGATAATAATTGCAAGTTTTGTTATTTGTCTAGGCGACAGTATTATTAATTCTGAAAACATTAGATGCATTTTGTTTCTCTGTTTCTCCGACCGTTGAGGCATTGTGTTGCTAATAGAACAATATTGAAGAGGTTACCAAGATTTTTAGTAGCAGTGCGTCTATATCAGAAGAAGACACTTTTGATTTATCTCGACAAAGCTGAAGGAGCTTATTTTTCTGGAGTGCAGACTACTAAAAATGAGCTTAAAAATTCTTTAAATAAGAGATGCAAAGACTACTACTACACTGACAGAAATCTTCTTTTTGCCACTTTATTGGACCCAAGGTTCAAAACAGGTTTTTTCGACGATGCTTTATCGCAAGGAACCTATACAGATTCAAATTTTAAGTCTTAAGAATTTATGGACAAGATCCCAATACAACAGAGTTGGTAGAGAGTAAGGACATTTTTTTTTTTTTTATGATAAGGCACAGCACTGCAGGATAAATCCTTTATGGCGCTCTGGGAGCGGTGCGTGTGCGCAGGAAACGATTCACGTTGGTCTTGAATCTATAATAATATCCGATATGAGTGACGATAATGATGCTCCTTTAGCAAAAATTGCTAAGAAATCAAAAGAAGTAAACCAAAAGTACCAAGACAATGTTCCTGACTCAATTCCTCATAATTTGTTTTGGAACACCTTTGAGGAATTTACCAGTATGTCGGCAAGTAAATCGAAATTAGTTAGAACCAATGATGTAATAATTAATAAAATTAAAGGTGAACTTAAAATGTACATTGATCTGGCCAGAATATCAAAAAATGAAGATCCTTGGTGTTGGTGAGCAAATAAAAAAGACATTTTTCCACTGTTATATAAATCTGCCATAGTATACTTAGCACCACCACCAAGTAGTGTGGCTAGTGAACAGCTTCAGCTGGAAACGTATATGAAAGCGTAAGAAATCGCCTAAGCCCAGAAAGGACAGAAAATTTAATTTTGTTAACTTTATTTGACAGTCATCTTTTACCTTGACTGGTTCCCTCAAATACGGGGCCATAAAAAGGAAAAATAGTTAAAAAGAAATCGGCGATAACCCGTAAACGGGCTCATCAAAAATATCTAAAGTTATTCTTTTGAATGTGGATTTTAGTGCTCTTTAATAAACCTAAATAGAATTTTTCTCTAAAATAATTAGGGAAGCCAATAATTGACCCCATTTAAAATTACATGGGATTTCCTATGTCCCGCTCGACGATGCAACACCCGGTATAAGTATTTACTAATTTTTGAAAAGATTAAAAAGTCCAAACTTCAATAGTTTTACATTTACTAACCTATATAGATGTTTTGTTTGTCGTTAACATGAATGGGCACTCTGCTACGAATACATATTATTTAATAATAAATAGAACGCGATTAACGTAGATATACGAACTTAAAAGCGTAGCATATACTCTAAAATTTCCATTAAATGCTTCTGAAGGCGATGATTTGTTGTGTGTACCTGTCTCATTAAAATTTATTATACTTCTCCCGGTTTTGATACTGAGACTAAAGCCACTTCACAAAACGTAATGAGACGCGAAAATGTAAAGGGAGCTTTATGGCGCGTTTGAAGTACACATCGGGGTTTATTTAATGCCGGCAAAAGCCCATATTAATTTCACGGAAACGAGTTATTAATTTTGTCACACAATTCACTCGGTGGTATTTGAATAGCTGTCTCTGTTTGCGTCTCTTTGATGTTTTGGCTCTATTCCATTTAGTTAAATTGGTTAAATACACATGTTTGAACGCCTGCGGATGTAATTTATAATTTTAAGTTTGAGACTTGTTGTTTCTGAAACTTTTTCTAATTGATATAACACGTTATTTAGTTTGTAAAACTTGATTTTTTTACGACGCCTGTAAATGTTTCAATGGAGCTTAGTTAGTGGCATTAGAAATAATTACCTATAGTTGATGCAAAACAAAAACCGATGCACGTCATACCCTTCGAGTGACGTCAGTTATCGACAGTGTTGCCAGGTTGTAACCAAAATATCCGAGTGAGGGAATTACAGTTTTTTGTTTCATAAACAACAAGATGAATATACAAAAATTTCCCATAGTGTATATATTTGTTTACTGCATAATACTTTACCATCAACTTTAGTAGATCTAACACTTCTTTTATTTTCATCTTGCCAAGATCGACCAATCGTACCATTCTGGAAAATCCATGTTTCATCCAAGAAAACGAATTGGTACAAGAATGCTTCTTTTCCTTTAATATATTCTTTCAAAAATACCAGTCGTTTGGAAGCTACATGGGGAAAGTTCCATAAGCCCTCGCCTCGGTTAATCTTTTTTCCATCCGAAGCCTATTTCCTTTAAGAGGCTTCTTAAAGAGTTAAGACAACCATCAAACAGTTGTCTGTCTTTTCATTTTTTACTTAAAGTTGTCAAAGTTACATGATGTTCTAAAAAAAGTTATAGCTTAAGCATAATCAATGTAAAATAATAGTTTTTGAATAATACAACTTACTTTGTTTCGTACATTCCATAAATAGTGTCACGGATAGAACTTATATCCAATCTTCACAAATTTACAACTCTCTTTAAATTAGAACGTTTGTTTATAAGGTGATTCTAATAATTTATTTTCCTTAACTGTTGTTGAAACTGCGCTTACAGTGAAGCTTTTGTGGTAAATTTTAATGCAACTGTCGATAAATCTCCTTTATATATAGTTGGAATCCTAAGTTCTTGTTGATGAAGATCAGAGTTGCGAACATACCAACGGGTATTCACTATATTACGAGGTACTTTTCTTGCAAGTCTCCCATTCCCATTTCACTACAGTTATTCTGGATGTTATTAGGTGTTCATGTTTGTACAATGGCGTATTTACAAGAGTTTGTGAGGCGTTTAAAAATTAATTTTTGGAAAAAGTGATTTTCCTTCACTGAAAAAACAAAATCCTTTGAACCAAGGAATTATGATATTCAGCCAAAAGCTTTTCGGTTTTGAATAGGTCCAAATGCGAAGTCTCTTAAACCAAATCCCTAACTCTCTTAAAAACAATCGCGGATTTTTTCTTATGAGGATAGCCAGCCCATTCTATTGGTTCAATAGCGAAATTTCTCTTGTTCTAAGAACAACCAAATCAAATTTGTTCTCGACTTAAGATCTTTCTCTTAATCCAATAGCTTTAAATATATCTAGTACCAAGAGCTTTCGGGTTTGGCTTAAAAGAATTATTCTTGTTCCAAATACGGGATTGGTTTTAATTTAACATCTTTCTCTGAGTTTAATAGCATTAATTATCTAGTGCCAAGAGCTTTCGGACTTGGCTTAAAAAAATTGTTCTTGTTCCAAGAGGGTAGTTTACTACGTTTTGGCCTGTAGTGAAACCACCCTCAGGCAATTTTTTTAAACTTCGAGAAAGATACCATACTTAAAGCGAAAAAAAAATTGATATTTAAAAAACGAATTTATTACAAAAATAAAAATTGTTTATACATGTTTTGTATAAAAAAATTACAAAACATACCGCCTAACTGATGGCCATAGAAAATCACATGTAAATTGGGCTTCCCTGATAGTTATACAGCAGAATTGTATTAGATTTTTCTGAAACACCTTGTAAGAATTTGGTTGGTTTTCTTAATAAGCCTGGTGCATAATATTTTATCTAAAAATAATATAAATGTTATATATACGAGCCTTTAATCAAAATGTATACACGTAAAGCTGTTAAATACACCGTTTTGTTATATTTATTATATTATGATGACTGAAACTTTCATAGCTTCTACTTGCAACCTTAAACAGGTATAGAATTATGAGCCATTGGGATTTTTATGTTAACATAACGTTCTAAATACGTCCCATTGATATTACTTTTTATGGTTGTATGTATACGACCAATTCTGTGACTATACAACAGAGGCTATGACGTTCATTATCGGCGTTACAATCGACTTTTCAATTTTAAGACGATACAGATATTTCATAATATTTACATAATGTTTTAGTGAAACCTCAAGCAATTTCCACAAAACTATACATATTTATACTTGCCTTCAAATTTCGACAGCAAATGGCCAAGATGGAACTGATCTAAAATTTTTTTCATCGGCGCCATTGTCCGTACCCTTTGCACACACGAAACCACAACCACTCGCGTCGTACCAAATTGTGAGTTGTAGTGGGGATTGTTGTTCTTGCGACAAAAGCGGCCGACTGGAAATCTGAACTTTTTCCTTTTTCTCTTGCGCTAAATAAAACTTCACTTCTTAAAATCACGCGGTCTTTTCCCAACAGCGCCTAGGATTTTAAAGCAAAAGCTTTGGATATAAATTCAACGCATTTATCTCTTGAATGGAATGCTTAATTTCCGCGATTTTAAGACAAGAGCTTTGTATTTTGTCTGGAGTAAAAAACATCCAAGAGAAATTCGTTTTTGTTTCAAGAGAACAATTTCTCTTGTTCCAATATAAATTCTCTTAATTCAAATAACATTCGCTTAAAGCAAAATATTTTCTCTTGTCTACAGGAAGTGACGCTCAAAAGCAACCCAAGAGTGTTGGGGACTTTGGGCCAAAGCCCTCTATTTTTTCAGTGTTGTAGTCTGATTTTTTAATTTATCAAATTGTAGGGGATAATTACCCCCATTGGTTTATAACATACAGCTTTTGATTTCATTTAATCTTACGCTTTCCATCATATGGCAAAAGAATTCTAAAAAATATATGGGGATCCTTAAGAGATTATTTTCTCTTTCTCTCTCCAGAACATCCTAAATCCCAAAAATTCCTGTTGTCATGTAACTCAACGTAAGTGGCATGTTTATTATGTTGGATGCCTAATGGACCGCGTCGCGGTAGGCGCTTTTAAATACAAGTTTGGGTCGTCGCCGTTGACAAATTGCTCCCGGATTTTGTCGTTCGAGATATAAATACTGTCACACGCTCGTTTGATATAGATGAAAAATCCATTGTTTAGGGTGTTTGCACCAATAAAACAAACAAAAGGATACATACCGGGTGATGCATGGCTTAGTTGAACATACGCAGTATGTAAAATAAAGTGTTAAATTTAACACTCAATGGTGGTACATATAGGACCACACTCAATAGGGTATATTAATCAATCAGTATATCTTGTAAAAAAGATATTTTTGAATGGTTTTTTTACTTTTTGACGGGTGTTAATTCTTCTAATTTATGGGTAGGTACATTTACAAAATCGTGTGTAAATTAAACTCACAGATTGTAAACCTATCCTTCTAGGGTGTAAAAGAAATAATGAAAGGTGTAAGTAAACCATTTTTTAATGGTAATTTGTGATTAATTAGTGTAAATATCATATTATTGTAGTGTAAATTTTATTTTATTTGGGTGTGACTTTACTGTAGGGAGTGTAATAAAGTAAACTACCCAGGGCTAGAATACTTTCCACTTTGATTAAGTCATTAATTTCGTATCAAACTAGCCGGGCGTTTATAATTGAAATGTAAAAAATTATGCATTCAAGATGTTTTACATTATTAACCTCTGCTTAGTTTGATACATGATTGAATGACTTAATCAAAGCCGAAAGTAGTAGCCCCTAATATATATAAATCTTCAGATCGCTTAAAAAACGTTTATTAAATAAATAAAATATTGAGTATTATTTATCGTTTATTTATAAACAAAGTGATGGTTACAACAGAACTGGAAAACCCTGTGATTTTTTTACACTTATTATTGTAACTATATAGTTTAACAATTTATTAAATTAAACTTATATATATCTACGTTTAATGTACCTCATTGTTAAGCTTAACACAACAAATAACATAATACATAATATATGTATACTTAGAACACTAAACAACTAAATAAAAGTATGCTTTGGAACAATATAAAAGAATGAAAATGACGAGTATTATATTAATCGTATATTTATTGAGATATCTATGAGGTAAATATGTAGGTAGGAGGTACCTAAGTATTTATATAAAAAAGGCATACATTTATATTATAAGCTTATATCAGAATAATTTAAAACCTAAGGGGAAAACTGTAACAATGTAAATACTTATTTAGTTTCTTAAAAATGGCGTACTTATTAGTAAGGTTTCTATTAAATTTCGTTAATATGCTTACCTAATTTAACAAGATCCTCATAAGAGGCACTCTCATTTGGCACTTTACAGAACTTTGCTTTGTTTCTATATTTTAATTTAAATATAACATTATTCTGTATCACGTTCAAAGATCACAATCAGACTGACTTCAAAACTTAATTTGCATGTAGCGTCGGCGTCATCTGTCAATTCCTAGAATTTCACACTACTTGTTGCCGCCTGTCTTTTCGGTAACACGGGTTTAGGTATTTTTACCCAAGGCCGTGTAAAAAAATGATTAAAGAATAAGTTTTACACTCAGTGTGTTAAAATAACCTTCTAGCGGGGTTTATTTACACGCTAATATTATAGTGTTAGTAATTGTCATTGTATTTAATTTTCCTGATAGAGTGTAAAATGGAATAAATAACACCCATTCAACAAAAAAACTTTTTAGAGGGTTAAATTCAAGGCAAATTTAATATAACAGGATGAAGGTGCCGTTTCACACTCCCCAGTCGGTAGACCGCACGATTAAAAACCGTACGGTCGATGACCGGTTCAAGATGGCCTCTGATACGCCGACGACCGTAAAAAATAGTAAATAAAAAAAAAAAACTTTGGTTCCATATATGAGTGTAAAAATGTGGTAAATTATGTTGATCCGGGTGTTAACGTTAACACTGCTTTTTTTTACCACTCCTGAAATGGTTTTTACCAGGTGGATATTTATTACTGTGTAGGAAATCCCATGTAATTTTTGAGGTGACTAAATATTGGCTCCCCTGTACATTTTAAAGAAAAATTGTATTATAATTTTTTGAAGAGGCCGATGTAATAAACCAATGTACCGAGTTTAAATAAATTTTAATAAGCCAATCCTAACCTATTCGAAATTACGAAATTTTCATAGTTTAAGTAATAGTACAGCAAACCCCAGCAAATAATTTCTATGACGCTATTGTCAAAGATTGACGTAAAGCTTGGAGATAACGAATAAAGATTATTTCACAGTAGGGTGTTCTATTTGAAATTTTATTTTTTGTGTAAAATTCTGAGCAACTTCGTCTAGCGCCTAACGGGCCTAACCTAACAAACTCCATAACCTGTAGTGACCTGTACTTGTACTAATGCAGAAATACCATGTATTTTGACATTTTTGAATACATGGTGTTAAAATTCCCTTTTTTTCATCTCGCTTTGAAGTATATTAGATTATCATTTACTGTATATAATACTGAATTTAAGTTAGGTATTGGTGCAGATCGTTTCTATCTGCGACCCAGCCAATTTGTGGGTGAGAGAGCTAAAGGAGTGACAACACGACACGGCTATTTTGGTCCTTCGCTGCTTGTCAACACGACATTCGGCTAATTATCCCAACGTTACAGTGTGTCGGGTCTCCGGAGAGCAGTGGCGTGACTCGAGCGCGACAGAACCTATACAGGGTGTTTTATTAATATTTCCAAAAAATTCAGAATGAGTTTCCCTGCTGCTTAAAAATATGAAAAAGTTTCTGAATGTTTTCTTAAAATTAATGAAACACCCTGTATAATAGTATATAACAACACTGGCAACGGCGCTCGTGTTGCATGGGGATGCCCAATGATATCGATGGATTTTGACTCATTTAATGCATTTGTTTTAAATTAATAAATTAGTCAAATTAGATTTCTAGTTTAAACTACTCATTATTTTTTTATAAACCTTTTTTTACAAACTTTATTAAAAGTAGACTTTCAACGCTTAAAAATGTCAGTTTATGACACTAGTGTTAAAAATATGTAAATAAAAGGATCGGTTTGGGAACCATGTTTACTAAAAATCAAATTCATAAATACAAATCAATTAGTCAACGTAATAACCTGAACAAAAGAGTAGTATCACCTGCCATCATAATTTCAAGTGGCTTCTAGCATAACAACAGATTATTGACTGTGATTGGTCCAACGAATCGCGCGGCTACGCGAAGGTTGGTTTAAATCTGAGAGCGACTTCAACGTGAAAGAAGCAGAAGTAGTAGCATCCAACGAGCTTGTATATTATAATTCTTTCTTGAAGAACTTCCGTACGAGAATTGCAGTTTCTCGACGGCATTGATTAGTTAGTCTGGCATCTTAGTATAAAAGAGATGTTGAAGTTTAGTTCTCAGAAATAATAATACAAAAGTGTGTTGATTCTATGTTCCAGTGTAAACAAGTGATTATCTTTTCCAGCATCAAAGTAAAATAGACGTTTTCGTTCAGCTTTAAGGTATAAATAAAACAAAAACTAAATGGAATGATCTTTTTAACTTTTATTATTAACATTAACATTTATTGTACAGTTTAAGTAACCAGAACTATGAATTCCTTCTGCAGTTCCACTGATCACGGGTTTGTTGTCATTTTGTATGCTTGTGGAGGGAATGGAAGCAATAGTACTGGAAGACGACGTCGTAGTAAGGCGTTTGGCAATTATCTTCTTATTTTCCAGTGAGGTTTCAATATATCCTTCTGTCACTGTTCAGGATTTCTGTTCACCGTGTCTTTTGATAGTTCTCAGGCTCGCATCAGAGTCTGCCAGTCAAGTGCCTGAGGACCGACGGAAACAGTAACCAGTGTAATGCTTCGGATATGGGAGCTTCAAGAATTCTGCTATAACAGCAGGCATTCTACTGAAATTATTGATACCAACTGAATTTTTCGCACATTTGTTATTTTGTTATTCATATATTTGATAAATTAAGAGCTCTGTGGTTCCTGCATTAATTCAAATACAGTAAAAGTTTACGGAACTTTGGTTTTTGTATCTGGAATGCTCACCACTAATGTAGTATCCAAATCTTCGATGTTGTCGATTGTCAATGGCGCAGCTCTTCTCTGCGACAAGCACCAAATACACCCAATATAGTGGTTACTTTCATCATGAGGTATTTATCAATAGATTCCCACCTACTAGAAGTGATTTGTGTCGGTGGTTTTTAACATTTTGCAAGCAGATTTGTGGAATTTTTTTTCCCGATTAATTGACTTTGGATAAAGTATACATTGATAGAGTATTTCTTTACGAAGGGGCTTGTTACTGTTTACTGTCTTATTTTCGTTTTATAAAGCTTTTAAAAAAGACGAATCGATAATGGGTAGTCGCAAAATAAATCAGATTTAAAAGAGAATGGATGGCGAACCGGGGGGAGAAAAATCGACCTCCGCCGGGGTTGTTTAACTTTTTCGGCGAGGGTTTACGGCACGTCTGGATAAAGCGGAAAACTCGTAATTGCTTTTTTATTAAATCTTTTAAAAAGGCGAAAAAACTGTGTTTTCGAAATGAGTTTGTTATTAAATTGTATGGTATTTTGTAAAAAGTGGAAAAGTTCGTTTAACGACGTTTTGATTTGGTTGTAGGGAGGCGTAATACTTGGATAATGTTGTTTAAGGAACTGATTTTAAAAGAAATTTGTTTTTAGCATCTTGTATAGATAAATTAGAGATGTTAAGGTGACAAATATTTTATGGACTTGATGATATAAATAAGATTTACCAACATCTCACAAACCTATTCCAAAGAAGTATAAATGGAATGAGGGTACCCAAAGAATGGAGAACATCATTAATATCAACCATCCACAAGAAGGGAAAGCGGGATGACTGTGATAACTACAGAGACATCGCCGTCACTAGTACCCTAAATCAAGTTTATGGGAAGATCATAAGGAAAAGATTGAACTGAAATATCGGGGCATGGAAGCCGAAGAACAGGCAGGATTCCGAGCGGGAAGATCCACCACAGACCACTTATTTTGCTTCACCCAACTGATAGAAAGAAAGCTCGCATTCAACCAGGAAGTGTACCTTTTGTATGTGGACCTTAAAAAAGCCTATGACAGTGTACCCCAAGACCAGTTATGGAAGGCTCTCGAACAAACAAATATTAGCGCAACTTCGAAAGGTTTTAAAACAGATAAAGGACTTAAACAAGGGTATTGCATTTCACACACATTATTTAAAATATTCCTGGAATAAGCACTTAAACCCTGGAGAAGAAAATGTAGTACAATGAGCATCCCACTAAACGAGAACACACTATACCCTATGCTTCGCGGACGACCAGATAGTGGTGGCTCAAGAGTACGAGGATCTAGAGTATATGACAAGAAAGCTAATAGAAGAATATAAAAAGTGGGGCTTAGAAGTAAATATGAATAAAACTGAGTGCATGTGTATTGGGGGCGTTCAGCAAGACCTTATGCTAGAAGATGGACAATGTATAAAAAGATGCCAAAACTATTCGTACTTAGGAACAAAAATCACAAACGATGGTACACTGGACAGAGGAAAGGGACATGCAGGGAAGGAGAGCTACAGCTATGATGAATGGAATAATGTGGGACCAGCAAGCTTTAAAACGAAACAAACAAAGAATATTTGATACAATCATAAAGAGTATTGTATGTTGTTGTATGGCAAATCAAAGAAAGAGCCGAAGGACAACTAAGGGCTACGAAGATGGACTACTGGAGACGAGCAGCGGGCAGATCAAGCATGGATAGAGTTACTAACTGGAGGATTAGAGAGCTTATGGGAGTCACACACGACGTAATGGACGATATTAGGGTCAAACAACTGAAGTGGTATGGACATGTACAACGGATGCACGATGAACGACTCCCAAAACAGATACTGAAATGGACCCCATAAGCAAGACGAAAACCTCCCCCAGGAAAAGTTGGAAAAAGGGGATAGACAAGGAGATCAGGTTGAGAGAGCTGGGGAAAGACCTCTGGCAAGACCGAGATCAATGGAGACTGAAATTCGGAAGACGTCGGAGAACGTTGTAAATCAAATTATATATATATATATGACATAAATCCATTCACAACTAAAGACTGTTTAATTTTGAGAAGTCGGTTATAAAACACTGGGTTTTATATTTGATTTTAATTACTAAAAGCCCTGGTAACAGCAAGACAATGAAAAATGAGTCCCTGACATTTATAATTTACTGTGACATGAGAACAAATTAATGGAGTCACAACTTTTTAATTTACCAGGCTTGTTCATGTTAGAGCGATTACGAAATTCAGCTGGATAATTTTCATTAATAGTTTGTGAAGTTTTCTACATAAGTTTATTAGTCCCCGTCACGTATCGTAGGTAACTTTGTGAGTTTCCAACACAATTCGGATCTGGGAAAGTAGTTACAAGTACTTTGTGTACAACAAGGAATATTGACAATTTATTCCATAAAAAAGCGGTTATTATCATCAGTGTTTTTTTTTAATTAGCACCCCCCAAAGGTCAGTATTTATACTAATTTATTATAGGGACATTATTAGTAAATTGGCTGCACAGATAAAAAAATAGCGCCACAGGCAAAGTTTTTTGTACCACTTATGTTATCTTCCTGGAGAAACCATATAGGATTTATTTAACTTGATGCTCGACTAGAAGTATATAGAAGCATCAAGAGGAACCTTCTTTAAACTTTCTACCGATATTTTGACTAACAAAAACTTGTAATGTATGAAAAACTAAAGAAAATGTACAACGTGGGTAGGTTTTGTTACTAAAGTCTGTTTATTCCACAGATAGACTTAACGTAAATACAATCACGCACTGTGCACGTGATTGTCTAAATTTATTACATTGAACAGGGCCGTATTATGCCAATTATTTCTACTCAATATTTTGTTTAATTTCTAAACTTCATGAGGAGTGCTGTAACAGAAAAAACAAACGGATATTTATAGGTATAGTAGAATGACAAGAAACCAAATACTATAAATAATTAGTAATTTAGACACACAAAGTATGTAAAACCAATACCAATTAAACCTCTCGGTCAACACTGATCCGACCCTGCCCGACACGAGGCTCGCGCTCGAGAAGCAGGAGCGACCGAGTTCGATGCAGTGTTGCCGGAGGTGGTACAATTGTACCAGTTTTGGTACATTTTATGTAAAAAAGTACGTTGGTACAACATTGTCAAAATTGTCTTCTTTTTGGTACATTTTAATTTCTTTACAATCAAAACAAAAATATTTCTTGTTTTAATTTTCACGTTTTCACCCAAGGAAGAACTAAAGATAAACCGACAAACCGGCAACCACGCCAGCTTTTGGGTGTTTGCTTGAATATATTTTCTTTGGGTGTTTGTTTACGATACGTTCTTTCCTATTTCTATGGTTCTTTCATGCATCATGCATTCATTCATGCTTTGTTTTGTTGGTTATGTCATGTCAATTAATAGAGAACACCTTTAAGTGTACTTTTAGTTTTGATATCATGAAAAGGTAGGTAACAAAATGTTTTATGCTACGAATCATTTAATGATTTCAATACCATTTTAGACAAACTGATGATGCAGACTCCAATGTTGAAAGCGATGAAAATACACCGCCAAAAAAGGTTAAAAAAAGGTATCAACATAAGTTCAACAACGACTGGCTAAAAATGTTTACATGGCTGCGAAATTATGAAAATAAAGCATTTTGCCAATGCTGCACTACAGTCATAATGGGCAGCTTAACGCATTTAAAACGGCACGAAACATCTGAGAAGCATCGAAACAATTATAAAAAGGTTCAGTCAACTCCCAAAATTCAAACTTTTTTAAAAGATGATAGAAAATTGCTGCACCAGAAACAAGTGCATGAAAGTGAACTGAAATTGGTGATGTTTTTGCACGAACACAACCTACCCTTTTTAATAATGGAACACCTACCAAAACTCCTTAAATCTGTATGTCCAGACTCGAATATCGCGAAAGACATTGCGTGCAGCCGCACCAAAGCGACTGAATTGACGAATAATGTATTGGCCAAAGAGAGCTTAAAAAGCTTTACTAGTGAGTTAAACAAGGGTTCCAATGGCATGTTTAGCTTAATAGTAGATGAAACAACAGACACATCCGTAAAAAAGTCATTGGCCGTGGTGGCAAGGTTTTGTCCTAATGGGGTTGTAAAGGATAGATTTATTGGCCTAATAAGAGTTAATGATGCCTCAGCTCAAGCAATGTTCAATTCAATTGTAAAATTATTGAATGAAATTGGCGTTCCTATTAAAAATATAATAGGTTTTGCTGGAGATAATGCAGCAGTTATGATGGGGCGAAACTCTGGCCTTCAGGCACTTTTGAAGAAAGTTAATGAAAACATCTTTATATTAGGCTGTACATGTCATTCCCTGCACCTTTGCTCTTCTGGAGCCTGCAAGAAGCTTCCAAAAGCGGTCGAAGAATTTGCCCGCGGACTTTACAACCACTTTTCAAATAGTCCGAAGCGAATAGAAAAGTTTGAAGAATTCCAATCGTTTTTAGAGCTTAAACCACATAAAATGCTTCGCCCTTGTCAAACAAGGTGGCTATCTTTGCAGGTAAAATGGTTGTAATATTGATGATTTATACCAGGTATTTATTTTTCTCTATTTTTAGGCTGTAATTGATCGCACATTGTTGTTGTGGGACTCTTTAAAACTGTACTTCACAGAAGATGTTTTCAGTGCAAAGGGAAACTCAAACGATGCACTGAATACTGACGTCAAGTTACTCGAAAATCTACAAAATCCAGCGTATAAAATATATTTTTTATTTCTGGCATATATCCTGGATTTAGTTAACAAAATGAATCTGCAATTTCAATCCGAATCCACACAAATTCACATACTTTATTCAAGGTTTACCTCCTTATACAAGAGTATTTTAAAAAATTTTGTTAAAAAGCGTGTGCTAGAGAAACCATTATCTGAAATAGCACCATCTAACCCGGATATTTTTTTAAATTTGGATGAAATATACATGGGGGCAAATGTAACAGTTTTTTTGCAGTCAAATAATATTGAGGAGGCGGAATTAAGAAAAATTAAAGTAAACCTATTGAATTTTTACGTAGAATTGTGCACCCAAATACGTAGCAGATTCAAATTTGATGACGAGCGCCTAATATTTTTAGCAAATTTTCAGCCAAAAGTTGCCTTAAGCGGCAACATTCCTTCCATTGTTAACGCCTCAAAGCTATTTGTTAACGCGGTTACCAATATTCAGAAATTAGATTCTGAATGGCGACTTTTGGCTGATGTTCAAGAATTAAAAGAAGATGGTAATTTACCATTCGATGAGTTTTGGAAAAAGGTTTCAGATTTGGAAAATGAATTACAGGAAAAAATGTTTCCCAATTTAACTAAGCTTGTGCAATATATAATGTGTCTTCCACATTCTTCAGCTTGCGCTGAAAGAATTTTTTCCAAGCTAAATTTAATTAAAAGTAAACTTAGAAACCGTTTACATGTTGAAACATGTAACTCTATTATTTTATCTTCCCAACTTTTAGATGGTAAAGAATGTTATTCTTGGAAACCTCTCTTTTTATCTTAGATCATTATCATTGGTAATCTAAGATGTTTACGAGGAATTTTATAAGTACGAAATACCTTTATATTTTATGCGATTGACCGATTGTTTTGTTTTTTTTGCCAAAGAGTTTCTTTTTTGTGATAACATTGTTAGTTAATAGTTACTTAATATTACTATTTTTACGTTGTTTTAGAGTTTTAGACTGATTTTTGTAACGTTTTCATAAAAAAAATAAAAATATTTTCTTGGAAATACAACTTTTATTTAAAATTTCGCGCCATAATAATATGCAGTTTGCGATAAAAATAGTATAAATATTTCTTTGTTGGTACGCTTGTGCTAAATCTGGTACATTTTGACTGTGAGGTTGGTACGAAATATTATTAAGCTCCGGCAACACTGGTTCGATGTGACCAATAGAAGCAGCGCTGTCCACCTGTTAATCGATGATCACGCGTCGGGGTTTGTTTTGGTTAGTCTATCTTAAAAGTAAATCGACTTTAAATTGTTGTTCTAACCTAACCGAAGTACGACATGCTCAATCTTCAATATAGTACTATCTGTTTTATAGCTGTGTTTTGTATGATAAGGCACAGCACTGCAGGATTTATCCTTTATGGCGCCCTGCGAGCGGTGCGTGTGCGCAGGAAACGATTCACTGTGGTCTTGAATCTTTGGAGATTATACTCGTTGGGAACACTGCTTCAGAGACGTCGTTCCAGAGTGATGACGTTCTTAGTTCGAAAAAGTATTCCAAGCTTCTGCGAGTCTGCCTTAGCAATGGCCCCAACGTGACTATGCCAAGACATATGACTATCCAAATTTATGCCCAATAAATTAATTGGTGAAGCCAAGGGAATCGAGTGTCCTGCCATGACTATATCCGGTTCTTTAACATGAACTTTTTTAGAAAAAACTGCCGCCTGGGTTTTTTAGCGTTAAATTCTACTTGGTTACTATCACCCCAAGACAAAATTTCTTCCAGGTCTTTCCGGTCTTTGTTGAGATGTGAGACCTCTTGCTGCCTACAGAGATGTGCATTGTCATCCGATGTCCGAGCATTCAAAGTGAAACAAGTGTGCTGTCATCAGCGAAGCTATATAGAGCATTTTTAGTTTTTTCCAAAAGATCGTTAATGTATAGTTAAAAGAGGGTGGGGGGTGGGCGACAATATAGAACCTTGAGGGACTCCGGCGTTGATGTTAAATCCGTCCATGCCACTCGCAGAGAACGGTCTTTATGAAAGCTTAACAGTCATGAACAAAATTGAACAGACATTCCGTATGCTCTCACGTTAGTTAGGATTCCCTTATGCTATACTCTGTAAAAGACCTTGGAAATGTCCAGTGCTACCGCTCGGGACTCCCCATAATGTTCCAAACGTGAGTAACATAAGCTAGAAGGTCTCCTGTTCCTCCATCTAGATTTACGGAATCCATAGTGGCAGTCAATAATAATGTTGAAGCCTTCAAGGTACTTTAATAATTTTTCGTTAAAATCCTTCTACATAAGTTTTGATATAACCGAAAGCAATCCGACTGGACGATAGTTGTTTGGCAAGGTCTTCTTGCCTTTTTTGGGTATGGGCTCGCGCAGTTTTCCAGCAAGAAGGAAATATTCCTTTTTTTTAAGATAAGCTAAAAAGCCTACAAAATACCGGCGTCAATTCGTCAGCGCATGCCTTAATTACGATGCTAATCAGTATATAACGAGTGATTATTAATTATTTTGCTCAAGGGCGGCTGTGACCCAGTATACATAGTGTAGCAGTAGCGCGTAGATTAAATCATAGGGCGAATTTGCAAGAAAGAAGCGTTGTCACGTTGAAAACCTAAAATAATGTTTTTTGACGGTATGTAATATAAAATCCTGAGCTATCTTACTTTGAAAGCCTACTTTATATGGCCGCCTCCTACTTCTAGACACCTTCTGATGTTTCTTCTTACCCTCAGAGACACATTAACCAATACGTTTGGAGAATTATTAATTTCGGCAATTTTTTCTGAAATCCTTCGTTTAAGATCATTTATATCCTCAATTGGTGTTCGATAAATGGAGTTTTTTATAAAAGGCCACAAGAAGAAATCGCAGGGTGTTAAATCGCAGGAACGAGGTGGCCATATTTGTTGCGTATTTCGGCTTATAACTCTGTTTTCAAAAAATTCACTTAAAAAATTTAAATTTTCTCTGGTTACATGAGGTGTAGCGCCATCTTGTTGGAAGTAACCTTCCCGCAATTCATCATCGTGAAGCTCATTAATAAATGTTGTCAGAATTTCGATCCGATATCTCTCAGCTGTAATTGTGCCATCAAAGTAAATCGGGCCTACTATTCTTCTAGAACTAATTGCTGCCCACACACCAACTTTTTGAGGATGAAGAGGTCTTTCTACAAAAACATGCGGATTTTGCGTATTTCACATTCGCATATTTTGTGAATTAACATAGCCTGATAAATAAAAATAAGCCTCATCGGTAAAAAATGTTTTTTCAAAAGCACCACTATTTTCTTCTTGAAAATTGTTTAAAAACCATTCACAAAAATTAAGTCTTTGGGGAACGTCATTGGGAAGGAGTTCATGAATAGCCGTAACACGATAAGGGTATAGATGCAGATCCTTTTTCAAAAGTGTTTGACATGTACTGTAGCATAAATGCGTTTGCTGAATTTGTTGAGATAAATGCCTAATAGAAGTTGAAGGATTATTTTCCATAATTTGTCGCGCTTCTTCAATAACCTCATTCGATCGTTTCGTTGGTCTTCCAGCCCCTTTTTTATGTTGAACAGAACCAGTCTGACGAAATTTATCAATTAGGTATTGTGACCCAGTACGAAAATTATGAAAGGTCACCGCAACATCAGGAAACTCGGTTCGAAATTCAGCAAAGCAGTCATGCATAGAGTAATTCCACACACCGCCTATTTTGTTTCCATTTCTAAAAAAACTTTCAACAATAAAAATTTTTTGTGCTTCACTAAACATTTTTACTGTAGAACTTTCAATCCGGCAACAAAGCTTCACCAAAACTTGATACGCTGAAAAATTAAAAAAAAAAATAAAAAATTAAATCATATCTTGCAAATAGCACTTTATAATAGTTAAAAGACGACTCCCCGGAGAAATATTAGTTGAAGCAATAGTAACCTACCTTGAAATAACTGCAAAAATTACAAAATTTCTCCAATTTTTAAACTTTACAAATACACAAATTCAAATAAGACGTAAATGTCATAAAACAATCATGTCATCTTATCTACGCAGTACGGCCATGATGCTTTTAAAATGCATGGCCTCCCTTGAGCAAAATAATTAAAAATCACTCGTTACTTGTAATCTTGTAATAATACTAAAAAAAGTTGCCTACACTGTTACAGTGTTCCCTTTCCTTGAAGTACTTTATGCAAACGCTGGTACATTTGCGTCCTACTAAATCGTCTTTTGGGATCCTTTTTATCCACAAATAGCATTTTTTCACGTGACTCGGAAAGTGAAAAAGAGGAATAATTTATATTTCGGCATTATAGTTCGAGTTACACCCGGGAACACAACATGAATTTGGCATTTGTCGCTATTTCACAGCACCTTAATAATTTATGGTATGTTCAGGTATACTGTATGTTTGCTTTGAAATTCTTATTTTTTAAAATAATCAGAAAGTCATGATTGCTTTATATTTTCTGTTTTATTTTTATAAAATTCAGATTCACATTTTAATAGCAATTGAAAAATATTTGTAGACTTGTCAAAATTGTTAACATTATTAAAAAAGTTTCTCAAACTTGCGCAGGCTTCAGATAGGCTTGATATTTTCGACACTGGAGCAAGTTCAGGTTCCTCTTCCTCTGTCTTAGAGTTGGGAGTAGTTTCACCCGTTTCTTGGATCTCTTTAATACACTCGATGATAGTCAATTCTGCACTGGCAAATCAATATCAATAGAGGCAAATAGTTTAAAATTCACAAATGTGTCTTTAATGTTAGGAAACAGTTGTGCGAGCGGAATATTATCTTCTTCGAATACATCAATATTATCTGTATTAGTCCGGTTGGTTATGGTAATATTATTTTCGATTTCTTAAAAGGGACAACCACTGTCTATACATGTTAAAAGCCTCTTAATAAGGTAGTTTCTGTAGACCAGCCATGTCAAACTCAAAATCACTGGTTGGCCAAAAGCATGAAGACCATAGACTAGGTGGGCCGCAAAACCTAATCTTAAAGAAGACAAACTACTGAAAATCTTAACGAAAAAAAGTACTATTATGTTAGATTAGAAGTATATTTATTAAATTTCCAATAAAAAGGACATTACAAAAACTTACAAACATTAACTTCTTTTGCCAGATATTTGACATCTTTTGTCTTTAATTAAGTTGTCTATTTGTGGCGTGAATTTATCGGCGGAAATAACTTTTAAAACTGCGTCCAAGTGTGCGTCCGTCAATCGCGATCTTGCGGGAGATTTGTTTCCTTTCATCAAAGAAAATAATTGTTCACACTTATAGGTACTTCCAAACATTGACAGGATTTTACAGGCAAATTTTCTCATTTCTTGGTATTGAAAAGGCAAGTACTTATAAAATTCGAATGTACCAACACTATCAAATTTTTCTTTTAAATGGGTTTGACACTGAATCTCAATCACTTCCATCTGCAAGTGAGGGGGAACTTTATCAATATCGATAGTGAAAAGACCAGTAAATAAAGAAAAATTGTTTTCTTGGGACTTAAAATCCTGAAAACGCTTTTCAAATTCTGACAGAAGGCTTCCCATTTTCTCTGTATACATTTTGTATGATATTGGGCCACTTGTACTTTCCTGATACGCCTTGCAAGTCGGAAAATGTGACAGATTATCCACCGCTAACTGGTTGTTCCACAGCATCATCTTACACTTGAAAGCTTTAACATGATCATGCATATCTGTTATAACTTGACGTGGTCCTTGCAATTTCGTATTTAAGTCCGACAAGTGTTTTGTGATGTCTACCATAAATGAGAGATCTTGTAAAAAAGGTACGTCGGATAATAAGCTGACATCTTGTTCTTTCACTTCCATGAAAAGGCGTATTTCTTCTTTGAGTTTCCAAAACCGATCGAGAACCATAGAACACGAAAGCCATCGCACTTCTGCATAATAAGGTAAACCAGTGTACTCACTTTCTAAATCACGTAAAATCGCAGAAAACTGTCGCTGATTCAAGCCACGTGACCTTATGAAGTTTATCATTTTTTTCACTGACTTTAAAACGCTTTTCAACTTGATCACTTTTGAGCATAAAACTTCTTGGTGGATTATGCAATGAACATGATGAAAATCTGGTTTGTCACTGCCCGTTTCTCTGATCTTTGTTTGTAATATTTTAATGAAGCCATTATTTACTCCAGTCATTGAAGGAGCTCCGTCTGTTGCAACGGAACACAGTTTTGACAAATCTAAATTGTACTTTTGCAGAAGTCCATAAACAGCATTGAAAATATCCTCCCCAGTTGTTGTATCATGCAATGGTACTAATTCCAGTAATTCTTCATAAACGTTGATATCTCTATCAACAGCACGAAGAAAAATAGCGAGTTGCGCCACACCACACACATCTGTACTTTCGTCACAGGCAATAGAAAATGCAATGAAAGAGTCTGATTTTGTTTTTATCTGTTCGCTTATATTGGCAGCCAACTCGGTAACTCTTTTAGCGACAGTATTCCGGGACAAGGATATATTTTGAAAAGCCTTCACGCTCCCGGGACTTACAATTTCCGCGGCCTTTACAAGGCACTCTTTTATAAATTCACCTTCAACAAATGGTTTTGAGTGTTTTGCGATCAACTCCGACAGTACGTAGCTCGCTTGAACGGCAGATTAATTTTCTTGCTTTGGACGTGTAAACATAAGCTGTTGATCTTTTAACCGTGATTTTAACTCTTTTAACTTTTCGTTTCTAATCATGCCTGTATACTTGTCAAACTTAGTTTTATGACTATCATAGTGACGTTTTATATTATATAATTTTGGGACACCGACTGTACTGTTACAAATCAAGCAAATAATTTTGTCTTTCACTTCACAGCAAAAAAACTCTAATTCCCACTTTTCTTGAAAGATACGATGCTCATCTCCAAGTTTCCTCTTACTTCCACTTGGTTTTGAAACAGACATGTTAAAAACTTTATCCGAAATAAATAACAATAAGTACTGTTACGTGTTGTAACAATAAGTACGCAACTAAACTCGCAATTCTATCGCAACTGACTCATAACTAACTGAACAACTGAACTCAATCGAGCGGTATTGGCTTATATACGGATTGTGATTTCTCGACAGTTCTTTCCAGAATGTTCAGGTAGCGTCATCTGTATTCTCGCGCGATAGAACTTTCCGGAACAAGCCAGGCTTTTAGGTTGAGCGCGCATCTTAGTTCATGCTCCTAAACATAGATGGCACTATTTGGGCCATTTTTTACCAATCGTAACAGTATTTTATTTTCGGTTTTTAACAGGCTCGCGGGCCGCATTACATGGCTGTTTTCAAAATTGATTCGGGGCCGCATGTTTGACATGGCTGCTGTAGACCATTTTAAAATTCTGAATAATGCCTTGGGCGAAAGGTTGGCAATGTGAGGTAGTATTGGGTGAAAGAAGAATAAGTTTGACATTACCCAGTGTAATTTTGGGATGAGACGTTGCATTATTTAGGAACAATACCACTCTTCTATTCTGCTTCTTCATCTTGGTATCAAATCTGTGATGCCATGTTGTCATGATCTCTGCTGTCATCCACGCTTTTTGTTCGAGACCCATTGGAGAGGTAACTTATCTTTTGCCTATTATAAGTGGTTCTTCCTTTTCACCTTCCATGTTTGCGCAGAACAGAATTGAGGACTTTGCTGCAAGAAGGATGCAGCTCCATTTTTGGGTCATTTGGAGTTGAAATATACGGTATATGCAAAAAAAATTGGCGGTTCGATTGGTACAAAATCGATGCAGCTCCGATAAGAAATGAAGAAATTACACGCATTTATGTATCTGCCTCCTTCATTGTTTGGTGCAAGAAAGCACCAAACGATCGTGTGTGTTCGTTGGGTTTCGTGGAATGTAAGGTCATGTTCTGTCGGCATTGCACCAGAGACTGATTTGTTTCGTCCTGTTGTTAGTCGTTAGTCGCATTAGTGCTTTCGTGCGGTGTTATTGTCAACAGTTTTTTACACGGTTTCGTTGTTCGTTGACGTTTTTTAATCATGAGTGAAACGGAGTCAGAGCCATTTAGTGCTAGTGATTCACCATATGAGCCTTCAAGCGCCGACGAAAGTTCAGATGTTGATGTGTCAGGACCTTCATCCAGGAAGAAGCGTCCAAACAAAAAACGTATCACGTTGAAAGAACAGCCCACTGAAATCAAGCACACTTTTATATGTACCATGAAACTACGGCTCGAAAGTCGCCAAACGAGGTGGTGTCATTTTTATACCATTACATAAACAATATCCTCCCTAAAAATGTCAAAGTTTTATACCTCTTCTCTGATAATGCTGCTGCACAAAACAAAAACTTTGTAATGATTCACTTTTTGTATTTACTTGTTAGAACTACGTCTATTGACAAGATTGAACATCGCTTTCCTGAGCCGGGACACAGCTTTCTCCCGTGCGATCGGTGCTTCGGAGTTATTGAGAAGTTTTTGAGGAGGAAGGACTACGTTGTTAGCCCCAAACAATATGCTGATTTTATCAAGCAATCATCCAAACATTTCGTCCCTATTCTGGTAAAACAAAATATAATCCTGAACTTCGGTGGTCACTATGAAGGACATTTTAAAAAAGTGATCTCAAATGAGGACAAGCAAAGGTTTCAGATTTCAAAATACCGCATTTTTCAATACAGCAAGGAACACTTGGAAGGTATCAAAGTTAGTGTATCTACTGGCCTTCCCATTTTTCAATTATTTAAAATCTTGAAAGACCTTGAGGACGATCTCTCAGTTTTCTCTGTATCCCAGTCTATGTCCGTCCCATACCTGTTAAAAAAGCCAAGTACCAGGATGTAATAAAGTTGGCAACACAATTCGTTCCAATGGACCAAATGGCTTTCTACAACTGCCTCATAAGTAAAGCAGTGGCAGAGATCCAGGGACCCGAAATATCTGGAACAGATGATGATGACCAGGCAGATGAATGAAGGATGTGTTCATTATTTGGATTTTTTTTTCGAATGCTGATTTCACTTTTATTTTCTTGATAAAAACTTGTCTATTTTTTTTTAGTTTTAGATTTCTTTGTAGTTTATGATCAATACTCTTTTGATTTTTGGTACCTACTTAATAAAAAAGTTTTCACTGGCAACTTTGGTTTTTTTTTCGACAAAGAATGTCGTAAGTACATATTTTTTCACGTGTTTGGTGGAAGAAAGATGCAGCTCCAAATTTTTTGCTAATTTTTTTCTTATTTCTCGAAGAATCGTGAGGTTCAAAATAGTCTGAGATATTGAATAAACCTCTCTATTATCGATTGGCGTTTACTTTATCAGTTTAAAATACAAACATTTTTTTCTAAACAGTTTTTTTCAATTTCCCAACAAGTACCAAAAATGGAGCTGCATCCTTCTTGCAGCAAAGTCCTCAATTATTGTAAATCGTCGTTTCGCTGTTTGTTTCAGTACACTTGTCATCTTTAAATGCATATGTTTTTGTTGGAAATGCACGATATTAGAGACCTGTCTCATCTGCATTAAATACATCCCTTGGGGCATAATCCTTTAAAATGGTCAATAGCCTTTCTTGCCCAGCAGTTATGTCTTCGATATTGATATCGGCTGATTCGCCCCATATTTTCTTGAAGGTAATATCGTGCCGACGACGGAATTTTTCTAACCATCCATTTGATGCCTTGAAGTTATCTAGTCTTTAGACACTGATCAGATTCTAGGACTGCCAGTCCTTCGGTTTTGGAAAACCAATTTCCTGCTACTTAAACCAGTTTTTTCAGTTTCTTTGATTGTTTCAATTTTTTCGCTTAAAGAAAGACATTTCCTTTTTTCCATAATCTTCATTTGGTTTAAAAGTTTGGTCGAGTTTGGTGGTTCTACAGCTCTAAATCATAATACAGAAGCCGCCACTGCTTACTTTACTGATGACCATACACGTATTCAATCTAGAGGAAAAATTTAGGCAAAACCCATTTTAAATCACTCGGAAAATACTATATCAAGTATTTTATTCGAGACTTCATCGATCTTTGCCAAGATTAATGATTTATTATTACACTCTATATACGATACGGGACTAATACTAATCCAATCTTGGGGTATTGCGGGTTTGTTTATAAAGACGTTTACACTCTCCAAAGGCCGCAAAGTGTGTTTTAGTTGTCGGCTGTAACAAGATCCGGACAATGGAGCATTAATCCTCTCGTCTATCGGTCACGTCGAGTGGGATCAATTTATCGGTAAATAAACTGGAGTTAAAGTTCGAAGGGGCCAGTCGATCGCTAAGGTCAATGGCGTAGATTGTTGTTTTTATAATAGGGTAAATATGTGTATGCTAATCTTCGGTCCATGTAAAGATAATATATAATAGTATACACACGTTTAATGGTTATTAAAGCTCCAGCAAGAAACGGTAATTATAAAACAAATTACTTGGCGATTTGGTTGAATAATTTTTTTAGAAATAATTTGACCTTGCAGTTTGAGAGAAGTGTTAAAAATTCCACAGATTTAGTAAATAAATTAAAAAACATTATTATCCCACATAACCTTATTTTTGTATCCTTTGACGTAGTAAATTTGTTTCCGAGTATTCCAAGGTCACAGAGTTACAGAATCATTGAAAAAATATTACTTAACAATAAAAAATTTTCACTGGAACAAATTAGGGTTATTTGCTTGTTGTTGATGAAGTGTTTGGGGGCAGATTTCTTCAAATTTAATGATATTTTTTACCAACAGGTGGATGGTCTCCCGATGGGCTCTTGCCTTTCTCCTCTTATAGCAGAGTTTTTTATGAATAATTTTGAGAATAATTGTATTTTCAACTCCAATTTTGACCTTCTTAATAAGATTAAATTTTGGTATAGATATGTGGACGATATTTTGGTAGGTTGGACTGGGACACGAGAAGAATTGAATGTATTTTTTGAGTTTCTAAATAGTCTTCATTCACAAATTAAGTTTACTATGGAATTGGAGGAGAATGAACAGATTAACTTCTTAGACCTCACGCTTTTCAAAAAAAATAATAATAGCATCGGCTTTAAAATTTT
This sequence comes from Polydrusus tereticollis, assembly GCA_963920685.1. Lineage (NCBI taxonomy): Eukaryota > Metazoa > Arthropoda > Insecta > Coleoptera > Curculionidae > Polydrusus > Polydrusus tereticollis. The sequence continues at coordinate 14,046,419 of OY987333.1, forward strand.
TCGTAAGCCTACTCAAACAGATCACATGATTCCCTGGGGCTCTCAACACCATGTTTCTCAAAAATTAGCCGCTTTACACTCCTTGTTTCATAGACTTTTTTCTATTCCCCTCAGCACAGCTAATTTTGTTTTGGAGAAAAATATTATTTTTCAGATGGCATTAAGAAATGGTTTTCCTTTGCATGTCATTAATAAAATATTTTTTAAAAAAGATAGACAAAGATTTTCTGATAACTGTTATGTCAAATTTGTTAATGAGGAGAAACTTTCTAATAAAACTTTTATTTCACTACCTTTTCTTGGTCATATTTCTGTCACTTGCGCTAGAATGTTAAAAAGTCTGAATAAAAATCTGTTTATTTCCTTTAAGTCTAACAATACGATTTCTTCAATTTTTTCACACCTTAAGGACAAAGTCAATAATTTGAATAAAAGTGGGGTTTACAGGTTACAATGTGGTTCTTGTTCCGCGGAGTATGTCGGACAAACGGGTAGAACCTTTGATAAACGAATTAAAGAACATTTGAGATCACAAAGGCTTGTTCATGATAATAAATCTAGTTTTGGTACCCACTTAAAATTGGAAAACCATTCTTTCGATCCTTTAACTAACTTCAAGGTCCTTCAGACACATAATAAAAGTCTAAAACTTAATGTTTTAGAAAACATTGAAATTGCTGTCTCCCAGTCTACCCCAAATATTGTCAATCTAAATGAACCTTCCTCAAATGTTTTCAAGACCTATGCTAGGTTGGTTAGTTTTTTTAAATAATAGTTTTTAGCCCATCAGTCAACCTTTCCTTGATGACGAATCTTATCGGTTTGAAATTTTTTATAATGACACATAAAATATATCGTTTTACTCCTACCGCGAAGCATATTTTATATTTTAGGCAGTTGCTTCTCACGGCTCAGCGAGACGTGGTTTAGATTGTTAAGTTGAAATGTTTTTACGTTTTATTTGTATTTTAAGCTGACTTATAATGATTTGTGTGTCTTGATTGTTCTATGTGGATTAGATTTTTCCTGCATGTAAGTAATATAATATTATCTAATTTCTTTCTCTCCTTTGTATAATTCAAAATAAGTTTTTCTTTTATTCAGTTGTATAATTTTGTTTCTCTTTTATTGTCACTTTACAATATACTGTATGGATGTTATTGTTTGCTGCAGGTCGACCCTGATGATGGTCTTTTGACCGAAACGCGTTGGCGATAATTTTGCTTTAAATAAAGAAGGTTGAAGGACGATACGTTATTTGATTCCTTAGTTATAAAACAAATGCTAATCAAGCGTCAGTGTGAGAGAGCAAAATACAGACCTGATGAGCATGGAAGACAACTCCACACGACAACACCAGGTTCCGAATGACAAGAACTTTGACACGGGGTGTCAGAAAGCCGATGTCCTTTGTCAAACGTCATAAAACAGGTCAGTTTAGGTAGCAGCAAAAACCTATCTGGCCCACGGAGAGGCGAGAGGATCTTCAGGGTCCTAATTCTCGAAACTTGAGAACACTGTTCTTATCAGGAGAAATGTGGGCACAGTTCTCACACAATGCATGAAATGGTATTCTTGAAATACATGAGGCCATTCGTCACTGAGGATGCTAATTGAAATCATAGGAGAAGAGTGATGTGATCATTCCCGTTCTCTTATACGCTCGAGAATTAGGACTAGCTTTACCTCGGGGGACACGGAAATAAGCTACCTCTCCCGATCCACCTATCAGGAAACGCCTGATCCAGAAACCTACGCACGTTTACTGCGAAATGGGCTATGGACACCCATCATGTTGGAAGAACATGGTCCTTCTGGTTTCCAATGGTACGTCTTCCAGAAGGACTGGTAAATTATTTCGCAAAAAATTCAAATAATTTTCTCCTCTAAGCGGTTCATCCCAAATAAAAGGGCCTATAATTTTATTGCCCAAAATTCCGCACCAAACATTGACGCTCCACCTTCCCGGGTGCTGCACTTCTTGCATCCAGCGTGGATTATTTGCTGCCCAATAATGCATATTATGGGTATTAACTCCACCGTCACTACGGAAAGTAGCTTCGTCCGTCCAGAGTACTTATCGTAAGATTTATATTATTCTGGTCTAAGAAATGGTAGCCTTTAAATCTAAACGGACAAGTAATAATATATTTATGTTAAGTATATGTGACTTTGCTTCAAGGACACAGGCTAGTTCAGGTTCAAATCGATAACAGGCAATATTCGAAGAAGGACTTTCCGGGTGCATAGAAAGAAGCAAAAGTTGCGCTTATCACAATGACATAACACAAATACTAGTTGTCAGTTACCGTGCAATAAGCCTTCTATCCAGCTGAGGATAGGTGCAGGGTAGGAGAAGATGGTTTTGTCTAGACTAAACGGATTCGTCTCGAAGCGCAATGCTCTTCACACGGGAGTGGTCTTCTTTGACGTTAGTAAAGTCTGGCATTGTGGCTTGATGCTAAAGTTAATAAGCATCAAATTATTTTATGAAATTAATAGCATCATTTCTTGAAAACATATTATTTGCATTGGAAAACGTGATAATATTTGATACCAAAGATTCAGAAAATAGAGTAAAGCTTGCTGCAAGATAAATGCTCTAGCTACTCCCTTTTTAACTAGTGAAGTAGAGTTTTCACTAAGACAAAACAACCTATACAAAGTTTTGCTACCTATACAAAGTTTTGCTTAGGCCTGTTTTAGCTTATGTGTACCAACATGGTGCTTCACAGAGGCTTATACACATCCACATTGCAAGAACTCTGATGCTTTCTGACCTGCTTTCACATATTTCTGTATCTCCGACAGTAAACGGATGGTTGATGAAATGTTACCTGATTTAATAAAACTCATTATTACTTGTTTAGGAATTCTACGTTACGTTAGTTAAAAATATACAGGGTGTTCCATTTGAAAAATTTGAGAAAAATTAGTTTTTAATGACTCATTTTTGAAACCTTAATTAGAACACCCTGTATAAAATTTATGAAAACTCTTCAATTCATCGTATCTCTGGACTCCTTGTCATTATTTCTGTGCAATGCCGTGATTACCAAAAATGTTTTCAGATTTTTTCTTCAAAGCTGCTAAATTTTTTTATCCTATTTTTTAATTTATTGCTCTTAAACTACCAAGGCAATTGCATAAAATTATAGATATTTATAAAGGATAATAATACAAACCAAAATATGCAAGAAAATACAGGGTGTCCCATTTAAAAAATATTTTCCTGAAATACACTCTATGATACAGTATAAGGCTGCATATGAATGAAATTTCTAACTTAATTCGTTTGGGAGCTATGAAAGCCCAACGCACTGTTGCAGTTGTATAAAGCATTTCTCCAAAATATATTTCCCTCAATGCTACATTAAGCTAAGAAAAGAATCCTTAAACTTTGTTAAATTCGAAAATCTTTTAATGCCAAACAGAAAACCTAATAATAATTTTCTAATTTAATTCGCAAACACGATTATTTAACTTGTTAAAAAGTTCCCTATTTAAATTAAAAAGGACGCTCTGCCATTCATATTAATTAATTTCCAAGTCCTAAACTTCGCCAGACTTAACTAAATTCTTGAAACTTTTTCTCCCTCTTTTTGAATCATTTATTCATTTGCATCGCCTTGCAAAAACAGAAAACTGAGATTAAACTTGTCTTATAAAGGGAACGACTTAAATAATTCAAAGTTCTATCTCGGCGGCAGCGCAGCGGCGGGAGAGAAGTTTTCCTTAACTTTGAATCGAATTAAAACCCCGAAGTTGAGATTCGCTTTGTAGTCGAATCGAATTGTAAGCGGAGAAGTTCGTAATAAGAACTTGTCTTCGGTTTAATAGGTATGTTTGTGGGTTATATGCATATCAGGCGTCATAACTTCAATTTGCCCTTATAGATCGGTTTGAGTTTCTTTGATCATTATCAAACCCCAGAATAAGTTTCGGGGGTCAGAACCACCCCGTTCTCTTCTTTTGAGTTATTAAAATTATTGTCGAAATGCAAGGGACACTGTTACGGTTCGAAAATTGCATTTTTATAGTTTGGTTATCTATGTTAAGTTTTCGGTTTTAAATTTTTAAAGTACCTATGTAGACTCTCACCTTAAATATTAATTACTAATTTAATTACCTGTTAATGGTCAGTACTTTCACTATGATCAGTTTGGAACCTTTGTGATACCTAATGATTATCTTCCATGAATGTTTTGTATCTTGTAGGACATAGCCAAGTGGATTGATTTCTGTTCTTTTGTTTCATACTACTTGTACACAGGTCTTATTTCAAATCATTGTTTTAATTGATTAGTAAGTAGTCAACTTTTCAACTTATCAATAGGAATAACTTTATAATCTTGTATATAAGACGTAGATTAAGTGTTTTGGCTGCTGTGATTCAGTGCCAGACTGACAGTTCTGTGGATTTTTACGACTACGTCTGGTTAATTGAGGCGTGTTTTTGCGGTTGCGTTGGTTGACGTAGGTTGCCTTACTTTTTTTATGGTGTTAAAGGGGTTATAGTTTTCATGGATTGGTACGACTAATTTGTCGACCATGGAGGAGAGGAAACAATATCCAGCCCTTTCGACAACACCTACATCAAGAAAAAGAAGGTAGAACTAAACATCAGATTTATTTTAAACAAAATTCCAATTCTATTGATCTCGAGGCAGCTATACATAATAAACGGAGTAGTATTTTTCTTCTTCAATTTTAAAGTGTTTCAGTATCATTACAATTATCACTGAAACTTAATTCATCGTCACTGCTATTTCTTAGACTGTAGCTGGTGTCGAATTCACTCTCTGAACTAGTTGAGCTAGCTTGCGTTAAGGCTTGCTTCTTATTTGTCTGTTTTCAAAATGTTTCTTTTTGATGTTCTTCTCTTTTTTTAGTTTGTTGTGTCTTTCCAGTGCTATAGGTGTACTAGACATTCCTCCTATCCTTAGCAGCCTCTATCATTGGAAAGTCGGCCTGTTTTATCGCTAAACAGTCGACAAAAACTTGATTTGTGTACTCTTTTATATTTATTTCGTATACCGTAACTTTAAGAAATTGGTTGGGATTATTTGTTTTCGTTCTCGAATAATCTTTTAAGTTCCATTTCTCTTGACCCAATAATTTAATCTCTTTTGCGTTGTCTGCAATCTCTGGTGGAATTTCTTTTTCAGGAACCTTATACCTAAACTTCATCTGTGTTTGAATCTGAGTGGTCTTCTGAGAAGTTTCCTAAATTAACTTTTTCATATATATCTGTTGTTTTATCAAGAGTTTTATTCATTTTACTGATATGAGTTTCGTATAAATCATCTTCATTTGACGCTATATCAAGTTTTAACGCATCTTTAACGGCATTTTTTTTTGCATTATTTATAATTCGATCTATAGTTTGTTTTTTGTCTTCAGTAAATTTGTAGTATCTTTAGGGATCCCCTTTTTGCAATTTATTTCCCTGGGTGAATGAAATGTTTGTTCTAAAACGACAGAAAATCAAAAAAAAAGTGAGATACTTACTAAAACTTGGTGGATAACCGATAAGTAAACAAAACAAAATAATTTTGATACCTCCTGTCATGGTCAGAACTTTTTTTTTATTACTTTATTATTGGTGCTTACTTTTATATCACCAGTAGTTCACCACAAGGGAGTCACTAATAAACTAAAAGATATTTAAATTTAAATAACTGAAAAAGCAAGTCTTCTAGTAGTATACAATATTGCCGTAATGCCGACATGTATTGCCGTAATGCTGAAATGTATTGCGGTTATGGCGATGGTATTGCCGTAATGTCGAAACATATTGCCATAATGCCGATAATATTGCTTTACTGCTGACAATATTTCCGCTTTGTCGGAAAAATTCCCATATTTCTGACAATATTGCCAAATTACCGATTATCATATATTGCCGTGTAATGCCGACAAATTTGTACACCTACTGCCAACATGAGGAACCCCTCAAGTGGTTTATCCCTTGTCGAAATATTGGTTCCTCCTTTAGTTTATGCATCGCACAAAGTTCTTCTTATATTTCAAATAAATTCAAAGAATTGCTAATGAATGAGACCGAAATTGTTTCAAGGGGCCATTAAATTTAAGCCTATCGGCTTTATTAGGATATTCAAAATTAACTCCACTTAAAACGAATTCACCGTTAAAAATGCCCATAAAACTTTTTATATATATACTCAAATATTTACACTCTCTAGCTCTCTAAACGCCGAGCTTATTACCGTCTTTAACTTTTAAATAACACCATTAAACTATATAGTTCCCTACTAACTATCGTCGTTTTTCAGACAGTCACATATCGGCATTAGACACTTAGTGCGCACAACAAGAACTTTCTTTCTACCTAAGTAATTTATTTCGCTATAACGTTGTCTTGATGCGAGTCCAATGCTAAGACTGTCTAATTATCCGATACGGTCATTTTTTTCTATATTCAACTATGATAATTACATAATAAACCTGCAAGCAGTCGGTATATCGTCAGCCGTTTGCAGAATTCCTTTGCTGGAATGCCCAGTTATGGTTAATTGTTAATTGCCCTTGTGGAAAAAAGTAGAAATGTTCACGAGGCTCTCTAATGGGGCCACCTATGGATTTTCTCTCAGCGTCGCCTTAAACTGAAACCTCAGGAATGAAAACTACTTGGTAATAATTAAGTGGAAATAAGTTGTCGGAAACGTATTCGATGCAAGCCGAGGGAATAATGATCGATCGATTATTGTATCCTCGGAACAAATCACTTTTTAAAATCAAGTTTCCGAGAAGCTTAGTGTTTGTAAGTTTTTTTTAATACTAACGCAAAGGAGGTTGAAACAATTATAAGGAGAGAATATTATTATATTGTTTTTAGGAAATCAGGGAATTCAGCCACTTTCTCCTTTTTTGTGTTATACTATGTTTCCTATTGCCTGACGGTTTGGAAAAAGCAGGAAGTATTGGAAAAGACGTTTTTTCTTGAGCATTGGAACCAGAAAAGTAAAAACAACAACAAAATACAAACTACAGGATTTACAGGAATGATTATTTAGTCAAGGCACTTCAATTCTATAGCCGAAATGGTCTAGCATTATAAACATATATTTGTCATTTTCATCTAATTTTAAACTAGACTGAATAGCAATAAGTTTTTGAACTTTATCTTTTGTATATTTCTTTTATTTGTATGTATGACACATGACACCATGTAACGACCAGTTTCTTTCTGACAAGGTGGAAGTTGGAGGTCTATTTTATTATTCTAGCTATTTATTAACCTGAACTAACTTCATCTTTCTTCAGACTTTTTGTAAATCTATAAATATTGCAACCACTATTTTCCCTGTATCTACTTTTACTGAGATGTTGTCTATAAGATATGTAGTAACTACCTATTCTCTTTGACGTGTTGATACACATTTCTCCAACGTCTAGTATAATGCTAGTAATATCCTGTTCGCTACATAGACCCAAAAATGATGTTTTAAATGTTTAAAATTTTCATGAGCCTCAGTTCCTAAACTTTTCATCTCAATATTTAGCTCCTCTACAATATTTTTACCTACTGTGGAAAAGTGTTTGCTAAGTTCATTGGTGATTTTTAGCTGATTCACTATTTCCTAATCTACCAATTTTTCTTAGATACTGCCGTCTCTAAAAAATAATATTTTGTCTGTCCAGTGAGATTGACTTTCCTTATGTTTTTCCCAAGCAAAATTTATTTTACGTAAAATTTGCCCCATTTTTTTTTCTTCCTAGGTTGGATAAATTCTCATCCTCTCTTATAACATTGAAAATTTTATTTAAGAGATCTCCATATTGAAATTAAGCGTTTGGTGTACAAGTGCGTGATGTACATGTACACAGTTAAAAAAGTGAGTGTTAAATTTAACACTCAATGCGGTGGTACATATATACACTCAATAGGGTATATATAAACCAATCAGTATATCTGGTAAAAAAGATATTTTTGAATGGTGTTTTTACTTTTTGATGAGTATTAATTCTTCTTATTTATGGGTAGGTACATTTACACTATCGAGTGTAAATTAAACTCACAGATTGTAAACCTATCCTTCTACGGTGTAAAAGAAATAATGAGAGGTGTAAGTAAACCATTTTTTAATGATAATTTGTGATTAATTAGTGTAAATATCATATTATTGTAGTGTAAATTTTATTTTATTTGGGAGGTGTGACTTTACTAAAGTGAGCATAATAAAATAATCTACCCAGGGCTAGAATACTTTCCACTTTGTTTAAGTCATTTAATCCCGTATCAAACTAACCGGGCATTTATAATTAAAATTATGCATTCAAAATGTTTTACATTATTAACCTCTGCTTAGTTTGATACATGATTGAATGACTTAATTAAAGCCGAAAGTAATAGTTCCTAATATATATAAATCTTCAGATCGCTTGGAAAAGGTTTGTTAAATGAATGAAAATATTGAATATTATTTATCGTTTATTTATTAACAAAATGATGGTTACAACAGAACTGGAAAACCCTATAATTTTTTTTACACTTATTATTATAACTAGTTGAACAAAATGACACACCTATTATATAGTTTAACAATTTAGTAAATTAAACATATATATATATATATCTACGTTTAATGTAGCTCATTGTTAAGCTTAACAAAATGCTTTGGAACAATATAAAAGAATGAAAATGACGAGTATTATATTAATCGTATATTTATTTAGAGATCTAAGAAGTAAAATATGTAGGTATATAGGTACCTAAGTATTTATATAAAAAGGAATACATTTATATTATAAGCTTATATCAGAATAATTTAAAAGATAAAGGGAAAACTGTAGCAATGTAAATACCTACTTAGTTTCTTAAAAATGGCGTACTTATTAGTAAAGTTTCTATTAAATTTCGTTAATATGCTTACCCAATTTGACAAGATCCTCATAAGAGGCACCCTCATTTGGCAGCTTACAGAACTTTGGTTTGTTCCCATATGAGTGTAAAAATGTGGTAAATTATGTTGATCCGGGTGTTAACATTATAACACTACTTTTTTTTACCGCTCCTGAAATGATTTTTACCAGGTATATATTTTTTACTGTGTATGTTAAAAACTAAACTAAGTAAGTTGGTAATATTCTACTATGAAGTAAGGTACCTGTGTAATTTAAGACCAGGTACCTGTTATTGTCACGCCCATTGTTTATTGCCGTTTTGCGACTAATGACCTACAAGAATGTGCTATACAACCTTTAGAGGACCAATAACCAACAAACTCTTTACAAATTTATAATAACTGGGATTGGAAGTGGAACTCAAGCGATCAGAATAAATAATTTTGAAGTTCAGTTCTTTTTCTAACCCGAACTAACTTTTGTGACCTGAAGGTTATTCCCTAGTAGTTGTGAATCAAAGACTACTGCGCTATCTGCGTAGCTTTAACGCTCCGTTTGGCAAGAATTCAAAGACTAATCGAATTAAAAATTAGAAAATCTTGATGTTAAGCCGAGAAATCCAATTTAACTTTAAGAAACTTCAACGACTTCGGACAAGTATCCAACTGAATGGGAAACTAATCGGATTAGATTAACTTGCTCGATGGAAAACTTTCAGCGTCGAGTAATTAATTCCAAACTTAATTCGTTCTGGTTAGTCAGTTATTATAGAGAAAAATGGATTTTTTTTTGATTGATGAAAACAAAGAATTTATCCACCAAACCATTTATCTTAAAGATAACTAATTTGCAAAAACCGGGCCTTACAAGCAATCGGCGCCACTTAATTGCGCCGTAATGAATCATTAAGGTGCGGACGGTTCGGTATTAATTGCCCTTGCTCGTCGGGAGCGGTGCTTTAACAACTCCAGGGCGGGTAATTACTCCCTTGGGGAATGCGGTGTTCCCCGTTTGCTAGACATATTAAAATGTCTGTCGTACTGGGGGGCAGGCGGCGGAAAAAGTGAATTATGTTCGTTAGACCCCTTGGCATTTTTGCATTCCTTTATAATATACTCATATATTAAATAGGTATCTCACAAAGCAGGGTGAAACAACCTCAATCAAAATTAGAAGTAAAAGGACTGAAGTTAACCGGTGTCAGGAAGTACTGGGGACTTATTTTCGACTCTGAAAACAACTCTAACCAAGAACCAAAACAAATCTCTATAAAATTCTAATTCTATAGTCAGTCCTGTTTTAACTCGTAAGCGGTGGTTCACCAAAAGCATTCGCACATCAGCATCTAATCTAAGGTTTTTGAATGACCTGCGCAATACATACCCAAATAACGAATTTATCCGATCGTACTTATCAAAACTGCAGAAAAAGTATACTATTCAGTGCTTTTACGTAAACAAGTTAATTGAAGGGGTTCCAAAAGACACGAAATTAACTAACATTAGTGCAAACGAGCTTAACAACTGCTACTGCACAGTAGTTGTCAAAAATCTAACCAGGGAATTACATCCTACAACTGACCTTATCTTCTCAAGCGTGCCTGTTCAGGTGACCTTTTATTTTTCACCAACAACTCCACAAGAATTGAATGAAACTATTAAAATCATGAAAAATAAGAAGGCTGCAGATTAAGATGGGATTTCCCTAAATATAGTGGCTCTACTGCCAGAAGATGCCATCTTTACCTCGTTTGTAATAGAGATTTTTCCCCTAAAGGTCATCCCTCTCTATGAAAATGGAGACCAGGGTTCTCCCTCTATTTCTCTATACTGTCTAGTTGAAACACTTGCTTGCAAACGTATTACCTCGTTCCTAGAAGAACGTAAGATATTAAATCAACACCAGTATGGTTTTCAACTTCTTAACTTCTTATCACACTTACTTCAGAGCATCAACAAAAGAGAGGCATCGGCGGTAGTGTGTTGTGACTTATCAAAGGCTTTTGATTGCGTGAGCCACTAAATACTGCTGCGGAAACTCTCAGTTTATAGCTTTCGTGGAATCGCTTCTGAATGGATTCAATATTTTCTCTCGAAATATGATCAGTTGGTTTCTTTGAACGGGGTGTCATCTAGTAAATAAAGTATCTCATGCCTCAAGGTTCATGGATCCAACTTTATTTCGGATCTATATCAGTGATCTTCTTTAACCTGACATATCTGGCTCCATCTCGGCTTTTGCAGATGATGCGTTTATGGCATGGGGAAATCGAGATGAAGACAAATCTTGACTGAGAAGTATTAAAGAATGGTGTGATTCAAACCGTCTCTGTCTGAATCTTTCGAAGACTCACATGATTGAGTTTACCTGTACGGTAAACAACATCGAGGTCGCTCTATCACTTCTGTTGACAACTCTAGGTTTCTCTGGTTAGTTTTGTAAGACCTAAAGTTTCAGCGACATATTTTAAAACGAATTAAAAAATTGGCCTCTGGCTGCTAAATCACACCTCAGACGTGCCCGTCCATTCTGGGGTGCCTGTTCAGTGTTCACAGTATCTTTTCCAGACCATCTTCATCCTCCAGAAAGGAGCCATAAGGTACTTATGCAATGCTCATCCTAGAGCTCATTACAAGCCACTTTTCATCTCCAATTATATACTAACCCTTGCCTGCTTATTTTTCTTAGAAACTGATTACCTTATCCATAGAAACAATACTCATTTTCTTAATCACCAGCAGATTCATTTTACAAGACAGACAGACAATATACATACCTCTACCAATTCCTCGCCTGAGCCTCAAGGAGATAGAGAAATTAATTTTCTCAAAAGTTATGTCCATTTAACGTAACAAAACGTTCAAAATTTTTAAGAAATTTGATATTCTCATCCTAAAAAAATCGCGATATACCAAATTTTGTGCAAAATCGAAAAATAATTTGAAACTGTATCTTAGTTGTTGTGAAATTTAGGACTGTGTTAAGTTGGGGTAAATACTAATATTTTTACGAAAGGAATCTGTGGGTGATTAGTGGACATCCTGTACAATCAAGCTTTTTCCTACTGCTGCAGCGGAATACTATCTAATTTGACGCCATCATAATTTTTTATGTCGATGATGACTTGATTACCTGTAATATAAATACTATTCTAGGATTAAAAAATATTACTTTTAATAAAATTTAAGGAACGAAATCAGGACTCTACCCTGCTAAGTCCTGAAAAACCGTCTCAGCGGCTAGACTCTAAACTGAAAAGCAATTAAAAGTTCCGGTCGAGTTAGCGCTAGCAAGGTAATCGTCAAATCGGTTACGGAACTGTTCTTTATTGGTTCGTAGGGAACGTTCATCTTTACGCCTCGATTGACCAGAGTAGATCCGTGGATAAATATTGTCAGATTAGATTCGTTATCTTGACAGCAATATTGGAAGGGTCTGTTTGTGATATATTTAAGAGGAGTACTCCCTTATTAGCAGAAATGTTTCGATCACGAACATAGCTGGCATTGGTCCTTACACTTTACCATGCTCAGCCGGGAGACACCCCCTGATTAAGCCGCACCAGATATGAATGAAGGTCAATTGACGTGCACTCTTACTTTGTCCTTGACGCGGGAGTTGTGGACGACCTACACCAACAAATATGTGTAGAGGGCCAATTAATACTAAAAAGGTATTATCCGCACCAATTCAATATAATCATATTTAAGATATAGGTATTTTTGACTATTGTTGTAAGTAGTAAAGGCCTTATTGCTGGTGTTGTCGACATAAAAATACAATAATAAAATGGTACTGTAGGAGTTATTGATGCAGCGCGTTATTAAAACACAAAGTCTTAGTCTGAACATTTTTTTGTAAATGTTTCGCCCGTTATAGCATCATTATGCCTAAATTTCTGAACAACACAACAGTTCATAGTTTGTGTGATACAGAATTGAAAATTTCTTTCTTCAAAATTAATATATTTTAGAACAATGACCATTAATATTTGATTATTTTTTCCAGGGCTCCGACGCCAGCTCGGTAATCTTCCCTTCGGCGCCGTCGACTCGGAAGCACGAGTTCCCCGGCGCTCTACCCCCCAGTCTGCCCCATGGAGCGGGCAACAGTCCCGTATCGGCACCCACGCCGCCCATCCTTCCCCCGCCTTCGCCGGCTCCCGCCCAGCAACCGCCACACCATCCGCCGCAAGCGATACCCTCGGCGGCTGTGGTTCCGGCGAGGGGTGAAAGTGCCTCGCTGGGTGCCGCCCAACAAGCTGCCGGTGGGAAACCGGAAACGCCGGTGGGAGCTAAGGTGCCTCCCATAAGTGGGCAAGGTGAGAATTTTAACTTGGATATTTAATATGATCCCCATAGGGAGAGCGCCCATCTCTATCAGACAAGACATTGACATGTGCCTGGTCGTTTTGGCGTGCGCGAATTCCAACAAACACCGGCATGTCTGGTCGTGTCGTGTCTCACTTTTTTTAGTATTGCTAATTGAAAATAAATACAAGTCGCTAAACAGATTTATTTTATGTCTGTCTGATAACGGGGCTCTCTCACATAAACTTCGTTGGTTTTTAGCAGTTTTGTCTGCCCGGGTATGGGCGAAACCGTCAGAAAACCATCCGTTTTGAACATGCTCGTGTGCAAGGTCTGAAAGGCACTAGTTTGCAAAGTACTCTGATCGAGATAAATAGAACCACAACGTAATATGCTAATTTTAAATCAAAGTGCAAATCGGAAACACTGTAACAAAAGAAAAACACTGCTTGCCATCCTAATTTCAACAGACTTCTAGCATTGCAACAGCTAAAAAACACATAACTATCCAATTTAAAACCACGGTTGAAGCGGTACATTTCAAGAAATAAACTAATAATATTAGGTTCAGTTCTATGAAGATTAATTATTAATCCACGTAAAAAGGTTTACTATCTCAGAGAAACTCTTAAAACTAAATTCGGCATCTTTGTGGCAGCGCAACGGCAAGTAGTTATATGCAAATTATTTTAATTTATATTCACCGCCAAATATTCTACATCATTAGTAGCGTACGTCGCGCCCTGCTTGGTTTAAAAATGACAGCGACTTTAGCGCGAGGGACGCAAACATGAGAAACGTCCAAGACTCGAGGCGAGAAGCTGCTCCACGTGGCCTGATAGCTGGATCCACGTGTGTTTCTGACACAAGGTGTCAACCTAGTTCTATCACAGTAAAGTGATATTCATCTAAAAGGGCAATTACGTCGTGCGTGTTTGGACATGCGACGAGCTTGCATATCATATTTCTTTTTTAAGGGCTTCCGTACGAGAATTGCAGTTTTCCGACGTCAGTGATTAGTTAGTCTGGCATCTTAGTAAAAGAAAGATGTTGTAGTTTAGTTCTCAGAAATAATAATACAAGAGTGTGTTAATTCTATATTTCAATGTAAACAAGTGATTATTTGCTCCAGCATCAAAGTAAAATAAATATTTCATTCAGTAAATTAATCAATCAGTCAATAAAACAAAGTCATGTTGATTCGATTGTTTAATCTAAAGGGTAAATAAAAAGCAAACTTTAAGTGCAAAAAAAATTGTACTTTTGTATTAGTATCTTAGTATGAAATTTTGTTGACTTGTTTTTACGACTCTTAGGCAGGGTTGGGCCAGTAGAAAACTGTAGGTAATCTATTGGTAGACGATAGTAGAAAACTGGTTTTCGACAGACAAATTCCGTAAAAATTAATTAAGAAACAGAGCCTTAGAAAGCGGGAAAAAAAATAGAAAAATCATGGGTACCTTGTCACAAATGAACTATTAGAATCTAATGCCTCATATCACATGTCTGACTTGTATTGTGTCTTTAAGAAATTGAATTTTGCCTTTTTAAAACGATGTTTGGTTCCCTGTATACTCTTCATAAATAGGTTCCTCAACAGTTTTAATAGTTTGGTCTGACATAGCTTCTACAAATACCTCCTAAGTAAGTACGTACCTTAGGTCAACGGCCTCTGTTTTCGTTGTGTTTGACCGAGCAAAGCTACATTATCCTCCCATTTTAAATCACATATCTCCCTATAATACACTATCGGAGACTTATTCTAGTCTTTCATTATGTAATTCAATTAATATATTTGTTTGTTTATAATTTTTATGATCACCTGTCAAATCGACTAATGAATTTTCTAGGTTAATATTCTTCTTCTGAAACAAGTTTGGGCCATAGTATACGGCAGCCAAACTATTAAAACTGTTGAGGAACCTATTTATGAAGAGTATACAAGGAACCAACAAACATCGTTTTAAAAAAGCAAAATTCAATTTTTTAAAGACACAATACAAGTCAGACATGTGATATGAGGCATTATATTCTAATAGTTCATTTGTGACAACATCGGATTGTCACAACCTACATAGCCTCACATTTTTTTACAATACCTACATGACATTCAATTAAAACTTAATTATAGACTATATAATGATTTCAAGTTAGCCTGATGCTCCATTCAAGTGTTGTTTAGGAAATTGTAAGCCTCAAAATATAGTGTTACCCATATTACGACGTTGTCCGCCAAAAATAAATATTTTATTTGAGATAGAAAGTTTTTAAAACTGGTGGCATATTACGAAATTGGTTTTTGAAACATAATATGAAAAATGTTGCTGTCAAATCTTCAATATAATCCGTGCAATTGTTGCTGAATGCTGTTAATGATGGTATTATAATTATATGCCAGTTTAAATCGATATTCCAGAAAAACGCATGATTTTAGACATACCTACTAAGTGTTATATCAAATGAAAGCGGATTAAAAGGTCGTTCTTCTAAAATAACAATGTGTTCTATTTAAAAAAATTAGGAAAACGTATGATTTTCGTTATAAAAGATTTGGAAACAAAACTATAGTATCATTGTTAACTACAACATCCAAAGCACCTCTTTTATTCGTTTGGTTTTGCTTCCAGAAATCCAAAAATGTCATGTAATATAGGATGTTCACAATAAATGATTATGACCTTTTAACTGCAATAAAAGTAAAGGGTCGATACCATTTTGTGGACAATAAATATGTAAAGTATAAAGGTTTATAATTATATCGTGCAGAGTAACATAAGAATTTCCTACAGTAATTACATGATGGATTGAATTTTTCCAACTACCTGGGGGAATATCATTAACAAATTTTTTTATTAATTTTACAACACTATAACTTAAAATCGAAAAGTATTTTCTGACCTAACAATTGCGTTTAATTGGTGCCACATGTGCCGAAGCACAGTATGTGCCATTTCCTCTGCCAATGTGTCACAAACACACTTTTCTCTATACAGAATGCCTTTAAAACTTGTAAAAGATCACTTGTTTTATAACATTTTTCAAAATATATATCTAAACTAACCGTTTTCTGACCCGGCATGTAAAATGATAATTATTTTCCCTTTATTTGACGGAGCTCTTGTTTTACACCTGCCGGAAGAATTGGACCATCCTTTGGATAGTGTGTCATGCGTGTCAAACCAATAATTCATCGAGGTAAATTATTGGACCATTTTCAGAAGGATATTTTCTTATTGATGTTTTATACTCACGACGAATGGCGTCGCGACGCTTTTTTTGTAAATGGGATTCCATAAGTACTTGCTTTTTGTCAATTGTGTGATAATCTGAAGCCCATTTAAATTGAACTCTCCAAAGGCTAATGGTGCTTGTTTGGTTTTCGTCATTAGTGAGCCGTTGCTCTTCGTTCATGGTGTAGACTTTCCGTCTTATAAACTCCTTGTCGGCTTCGTCGAAACATTTATTGGAACCGGCATCTTTATGCTTAATTCTTGATTTGATGGGATTTGACACGGTTCTTTTCACTGTAGTCAGAGATATCTTAGTCAAATTACTAGTTTCACTCGCAGCTGCACTAGCGTTAAGTCCCCTGTTACATAAAGAACTATAACCAGTTTTTACAATGTTTCTAGCATCAAGCTCTTTAGTTTTCATGTAGTCCTCCATCCGAGTTCAGGATTAAAATGATCGAATTGTATACACATTCATCTTGATAGTTATTGTATGTAAAGCATGAGTTGAATTACAAACCCGTCAGAAAACAGTTTACTCTACATTATGTCCCTCGTGTAATGTAAACCGCAACTTTTGTAAATTATTTCTTGCAGCTATTCGAAAAACTCCACAACAAAAACGCAATCAACTAAAACATAATAAAGGTATCCTGTTTCTTTGTTTAACAATAATCTTTTAGAACCCACGCGAATGGTATTACAGTTTTTTTAATATGGGCGTTGGTTGGTTGGTTGGTTCGACTAACCGCTTGCAGTGATTTATGAACCCAATAAAAAGTTATTATGTATTGATGTTATTCATTGCCGGTGATTGTTTTTTTATTGGGTTTAGAATTACCCGGTTGATTAGATTAATTTTTATGTCTGTATGCTCGATTGCATTTGAGTCCACACTCCACACCTATAAAAGAATAGCAGAAAGATTGTATTAAAATACGTTTGCTTTTAATTAGAATAAGACACGGAAATATTCAACCAAAAGCGCATATTTTTTGCCATGCAAGATATGTGCAGCAAATAGAGACATATGCAATAATAGAAAAAGTAAAATATGACTTATTGTTTAATTAAATTAAGTTTTTACTAAATTAAGGCATTGGGTATTGAATAAGAACCACTAAAGACATTTATAGTAAAGTTGAAAAAGTAGTTCATACTTACAGTGGAGTCAATGTAATGTAAATGAAACAATGCAGTCTTCCTCCACAGTTTAATGTTAAAGTAAAATTTTCAAGTTCCCAACATGTTTCGAATGCTTAAGCATTCATCATCAGGGGATACTAAAAGGATATTACATGGTTGAGAATGAACAGTGAATATAAAATAAAGTTTTAGGACTTACCTAACATCTAGTTTAAAAGTGATGTATGTTGTCTGTTGCCTCAAACTAATGAGTTCAACTTATAATGTGATACAGTAATATGTGAAAGTTGAGGACTTGGTATGAACTAGCTAGTTGTGTTGAAATTAATGTAAAGTTAAAAATTTGAGTGAAATGTGAAATTTTAATAGAAAAAGAAGCATTTTAATGAGACAGTAAATTAATTTAAAGCATATGAAGGAAAAAGTTTTATTTTATATTGTATGATATTAAATTTGTTAAACTTAGGTGTTTAACCAAATTTAGAAATTAAAAATTAGAGAATTAAAATAGGAAATTTAAATTAAATTGGTGTCTTTTAGCTGACATGATGGTATGGGGATATACCCCATATTTTAAATTGTATTTGCATTTTTAACATTTTAATAAATTATTATTTAAAAGTTAATGAACATTTTTTAAGTTATAAATGAATTAAATATAACCTGTGCTACAACACGACCGTAGTACCCGCCTGCAACGTGGAAGTTGAAGTGAGGTTAATAAAAAGAGAAAAATGACAATATAGGTATAGAACCAGGTACTATTATTAGAAATATTAAAAATAAAAATGACTGTTGAAATATGATGAGAAGATTATACTAACTGGATATTAGGTTTACAGAAGCCATACAAATCGATTGACATTTAGTTTTTGTCGTCACTGGACATATGAAGTCTTTGAAATTGGCAGAATACAGACATCTGTCAACAAATGGTAAATAAGAAAGGGAAAACTGTAGTGAATGGCGGCCATTTTCAGCATTTAATAAACTAATCACAAAAGTAAGTAGTCTTCCACTATTTTAGCTGTCATTTCGTTAAACATGAAAATTTTGAAGCGAAATTTTAGGGTCAGATAGTACTCGATAAAATCTTCAAAATGAAGTATCGCAACACCCCTCATCCCCATTCAAAATCAGGGAGTTGTGCTCACCCCGTTAGGGGGTTGAAGTTACGGAGATGAAAAAAGCGGAAAAGTTATTCCCCCTCGAATCAGAAATCGACGGGTCCGAGCGATTTTCCACATTTTCATTTTAAAGCAGGAAAATCGAGGTGTTACGTTTTCGTTGGACCACCCTGTATATCTTGAAGAAACTTACAAAAAACGGGATCTTTTAGAGGTATTACAGGCTTTTAAAATAATAAAACAGAAAATGGGCATAGAGTGTTGCGTCTTCCCCCTACTATTGTGCATTTAATCCAATTGAAGTAACATGGCACCAAGTAAAATCAAATATTATAAGGAATAATACTTCCCCCACATCAAATACATCTGTAGTAGAATTAATGAAAAACATAATAAGTAACATTTCTGCAGACAGTTGGAAAAGCTGTATGCAACATGTAATTAAGGTAGAAAATTCTTATATGTGTATAAGTACTAATGTTCAACCCTTAATAATAAGTTTAGATAAAATTAGTAATAGTGACACAGTAAAGGTCAACGATATAATGTAAACTTTACTATACCTTTTACCTTTTAAAATAGGAAAATTATCCTAAATACGCTATTAATGGCCCACTTTCAAGATATATGCAAAATATGCATTTGCATAAAATCTAGTAATGGCGTTTAATAGGAACATGCAACTTTTTCGTCACCTGTGTCTCCCATCAGGAATTAGCCAATAATTTTAGACTTGTACCCATAGGCGTGCGCAGACTGTTTAATATAGGTGGGCCACGTAAGGAGGCAAAGCCCGCTGCAGGCGCCGCCGAAGGCAAAAAAAATTTTGGGTGCCACGCCCACTTTTCACCTAAAAGTCGTTAAGATCGTTAAAAAAACAAGGCAACAGGCAAAGCGCGCTTTTTCCAATGAAAATATAAAGTAAAAAACAAAAAAAACCAATAACAATCATTAAGGCTCAAAACTATCGATGGTTATTGACAGCTAATAAAAATATTTAATAAATACGCAATATAATAAGTTACAAAATAATTTATTCAACCAAAAAACAAATTAACAATTAATCTAAGAAAATACGCAATAATACCCAAGATCAAGATGAAGGAATAAATAAAAAAAAAGGAAAATGATAATAATTTCTGGAAAGCTAATCTCCAACGAAGTTTGATATGTAGACTTTTATTTTTTATTTTTGGGCATTACTTAGGTAGGTACTTTTAAGAATTTTTTGTCGATAAAATTAATTTTTTTGTCTTATAGGGTGGGCCATGGCCCACCCGGCCCCCCTGTGCGCACGCCTATGCTTGTACCACAGAGTAGCGGTAGGAAAATCCTTTCTTTTTCTCTACATTAGGGTACAGTGTGTTGAAAAGTATAATGCTATTACCACCTTTGCCATTAAAAAGCATGCAATCTTGTACGTCAATTAAATTTATAAGAAATGATGCTGATTGATGTGGCAAATACATGGTCGTATACTATTCCTACCCAAAAAAAAGTTACACAAATCATAATGGTAAGGCATATAAAAAACCAAAGTGTATTTATGCTGAAAATAATTGCACATATAAATTATTTATGTGTGTAGTTAAAACGCTACGAACGTGCAATTAAAATATTGAAAGTAATTCTATAATGGAGGTAATTTATACGTAGTTATGTGTTATTAACAATTTTTTCGGTTGCAACTTGTGCAACAAAATAATACGTTAATAGTTACAATGTTGCATACATTTTATAGAAAAACATATTTTATTTTTTTATATGCTTATGATTATTTTTAATGCATTACTATTAAATATTTATGTTTTTCGTAAACCGAACACACCTATAGCTCATGCGAAGCTTTTAATTGTAGATATTATGTACATCTATGTTGCATTTAAGTTGCCCGTTTGGGAGAACAGCCTCAACGTCCTTTTTTGTTTCTAGTTATAATATTTTAGCAATAACAATTACGTATCCATGCCAAGCAAGGCAATATACATACAATGGGTTATAAATTTGAAAATAAAATGAAGACCTCGAGAATGGAGCTTTAATACGGCCATTAACTGCAGATAAAAATAGAGAAAAACGGTTTGGTTCGTGCATTTTTATTATTAAAACCATAAAGTCACTTCATATCGGTAGTAAAATTTTATGAATGTCATATTTTCCTGTACGAAGAAGAGGCTATATACAGTGTAATAGTTGTGTAAGGAACTGCTTAAGAAAGCGATTTACAAATAGCTTCTTGAGCAAGTCATTTTTTAGTCAGGCTTTTGATATATCTATAACTATATACGGGTAATTCTCATTTAACTTGTGCCGACTAGATACTAAATTTTTTTCAGTTTTATTTCTAACAAGAATTAAGTTAATATTGAGTTATGTCATAGCATAAAACGTACTAAGACCTAATATAATATCAATATGGTATAGTTGTGCCAAGCCTAATTTGATGACCTAAAAAAGTTACTTAATGTTGCTCCTGTGCGATTTGATGAAACCCTATTACATAAGTTTTGAGAAAAGGTTTAGGACTTGCTTACAGAGTGTGCTTTTATTTCGGTACTTTAAACCACTTCTAGCATTATATCCATAAAATTGTCTTTCGGTAAAAAGAATTAAAAAAAATTATTGTATTTGTCCAGCGAGGACCGCGCCTTTATTTTACGCAAATAGTCCTGTCGTAGTTCAGTGATACCCCAGCATTCCATTATAACCATTAGCTTATCTAATTTTTTTTTATATTTAAAGCCACAACTTAACAAAACACCACGCAATGCTTCTAAAGATTGGTAATTATAATCAGGGTATAAAATTATATGAATTATTTTATTATGAATATTATAATAATTATTATAATATTCATGAATGGTCTGTTCTTTTTTTCTTTGACATTCAAAATTTCGTTGTTTAAAGTACATTTGCAAACTAGCGTTCAAAGAGAGTTACTGACTTTGGATAAAGTATAACTAACTGATGTGACTCTCAAGTAAATTACCTAACACTCGAGGGGTGCGACACTCCTGAAATATAATATAATAATATTAATCCATAAGTAAGCATGTTGTTGAGTATTTCTTACGGCATTTTCGGAGAAGAATATTTTTAAAATAGAAATTCTACATATTATATGAAAAAAATCTGTTTTGTTCGAAAATTAACGAAGACAACCATAATAAACTAAGTATATACATTCAAAATCAGGAGAAAGAGCTCTAGCGATTAAGAAAATAAAATCCAAGGCGTTTCATTTAAGAAATACCAAGTTTTTTTAAATTTTTGATGCCTTTTTGTTTTTTCTGATAACGGATTCTGAATGTCCATAAAAAATACTTCAAAATTACAAAATATAAAATATCATATTTTTTATGAAAACGACCAAATTATGATGTTTTACCAATAACTCCTTTAAAAATTTATTTTATTTCTTGTTCATGAAAGCCGACAAATGTACAATATGTTGTCGCAAAATGTTGGTGACTGGCACAAGTTATAGAAGAGTTACCCACAGGGTGTGAGATAAATATATGAGGCTAAGAACTATTATAGATAATCTTATATTTCTTTTCTAGAATCTGGTCCACCATTATCCCTTACAATCTCTTGCACCCCGCCAGCGGCAATTGCTCCTCAGCCACCGCCACCACCGTTGTCATCAATGCCGCCCGCTACAGCCCCCGTGCCTCCCCCAGCTGCAGCTCCCGCCACCCTTCATCCGTCGGCTTCGTTGGATCCCTCGGTGCATGCGGTGGGCAGGACGGATAGTCCCGCTGTGGCTACTTCTGCCAATGCTGCTGTGGCGCCTAGCCCTGGACAGTATCATCATTCGTATCAGGTAAATAAGGATTATCAAATAGTTGACAACGCTATTTATTTCACATAAAATAATATTTTTTAGCCCCTCTACGCACCTTACGCGCACACAACAACGGCCGCTTACCCCAGTTCCGTCCCTTATCCCACCACCCAAACGTCTACATCAGTTCCCAACTCTCTTCCCGCCCAACATCCAGTCCCTCAACCCCAACCCATTACTGCCACCCATCCAAGCATAATGCCGTCAAACAACACGCTGCCGCAACCCGTCGTACCTAGTCCAGCGGTGCCCAGTTCAATACCCCACCACGCAAGTTCGGACGCCCCTAAACGGCCACCCAGCGTGCCCAAAGTGGCATTGAGTCCTCGAGGAGAAGTGATCAGGGAGAGGGAAAGTTATAGGTGAGTAGTCAGCAGCTCTTTTAACGAATATTAGCCTAATGTATATTTTGTATTAGTGTGACATCCCTTAGTCGCAGTAGTGTCTCAACATCAACTCCGGTGCAAACGCAGCCCGCTACCACAGTGTCTTCTAGTCTGTCGGCGACCTCCGTCGCTGCCCCATTGCCCCTGGCCAAACCGTGGGCGACGCCGGCGACGGTAGCGCCATCGCCGGCACCGTTGTCGTCGAGGTTGAGGTAAGTCAATACAATATAGAGTCGAAAAAGTATATTTAATGACGTATTTGGTTTTTCTTTTGTAGTCCTGCCCCACCCAGACCGGCACCTCCCCATCATGCATCTGCCTATCCACCATCGGGGGCACCACAGCTCTTTGCTCCTCCTGCTCTGGCACCACCACCGGTTTCAACAGCAAGTCCACTGGCTCCTGCAGCGGCTAATCCGACGAACCCAAACCCCTTTTCAGCAGAAAGCTTATTTCAAACAAGTAAGTGTGTTATTTTAACTTTTACATGCTTAACATCCTATAGTACCTTTATCTTTATTGGTCATTAATATCACTTAATGAATACTAATAACACTTTTAAAATGTTTCTTAAGAGAAACATTCGTTTCCAGATCAGGCGGACATGTTGCGACGAGAGCTGGACAATCGGTTTCTCGCCTCGCAGGACAGAGGAATGGGCGTGGCACCTCCTCCTTACTTGAGAACGGAGATGCATCAGCACCAACACCACCACACGCACGTGCATCAGCATACGACGTCGCTGTTACCGCCTCCGGGATCGGGGTTGTTTGCCACGCAAATGGTAAGTGTACTTCATCACCTACATAGTCATACGATATGTTGTCATGACAACCTTTAGCAATATTTTTAACGTTACCAATAAGAAAATAGCACAAATATTGAGAGAGAATACTTTTATTTCTGTGTTGTTTAATAAATTAGACCGTTTTTACGGCATTTTCGGAGAAGAATATTTTTAAAATAGGAATTTTACATACTCCATCAATATATTTTATATCATAGTCATAGGAACATTGACATTAAGTTTAAGTTTGTATCTTTATTAATTTTCAAAACATTAAGAAAACAACGTCTTTAGGGTCTCCCCTTTAGGAGTCTGTAGCTCGGTTTTGGGGGGATATGGGACAAAATGTTGCATGACCTTCGGACTTTATTTTGAGCCGATCTACCCAATCCCCAATTATTTACCTCACATTTTAGGGCAACCTGTATTTAACGAGCCCAAGGGCATAAGCTTAGTAAAATTGCTTACTTATCTACACAAAAGTAATAATCACATTTTTTTTATGCAGCCCCTATCACCAATGGACAGGTTGGCTAGAAGAACACAGAGCAGTGTAAGTATAACATGTATTTATTTTCAAGTGCTGCATACAGTGTATCTAAAAAAATATGGAGCAAGTTTCTCATACGTCACGCACTGTATTAGTCACCTTGTATGGGATAACGTGAGTTAAAATCTGTTAGGAACCACTAAACTCTAACTTATAACAATTTGAAGAGGAAAGAAAAATCCAAAATTCTTCACAAATATTTAATATTTTGCTCTATGCGTTTCGGTTTCTTAAACGATTTTCAAGAGCTGTCTAAAATAGTTCATTTATATAATAATCTCAATTCAAAATCAAAATTATTAGGTAGGTATTACTCATGATACTAAAGCGACAAGTATCATGGGTATTACTTACATAATATAATCACAAACTTTACATTAAGGACAACAAACAAGTTCACTATGGCGAACACAGGTTAACTAACTATGTAAAATTGATCAACGAGGTAAACCCAAAAAAATTAAACAAAATATGAAGAAGTAGTCCATACTTGCAGTGGAGTGTAGGTAATGTAAATTAAAACAACACTTCTGTCTTCCTCCACAAATGATATATTTTAAATAATAGATTTAGCAATTGTCCCTATAACCTAAACAAAATATACTGAACCAGAACGGCATCTAGGTTGCACAAAAAGAGGTACGATTATTTAAACAAACATTCACTACTTAAACTCGTTCACAATTTTCGCTGCTTCTCTGTAGTGGGCGTTGACAGGACCGTTTGAACACTCAATCTAATTTGTGCGGACTCACGTTTTTAACAATGAGCTACACAAAAACTTTAACTTGTATCTCCACAAATCGACTGGTTCAAATTTGTTTAAAAATTGGAAAATAAAATCCTTTTTGAATTTTACTGCATTAATCATTTATTAATGAATAATTACTCCTCCAGTATCTACCCTAGCATGGGTACAACAGACAATAACTTTTAACTTAGATGCTTTAATCACTCACTTAGTGGTAATTCAACTTTATATACTTTCACATAACCCTTTAACACTGTCTAAATACTTTTACGTAAAAAGCTTTATCCTTTTACAGAGCGATGAGTTGCCTGTCAGGCTACTGCTTAACACACTTTTACTTTACTATTGTAACAACTTTTAGTACTTTTTTACGTAAAGCTTTTCTCTTTACGGAGCGACAACCTATCTATCTGAAAATCAGTGTGACACTGGTTTGTTTACAAAACAAACAGCACATATAATATTACCGTATCCAAACACCTTGACCAATCAGGTCTTAATACGTTGAAAACCAAGATGGCATCGTCCCACGTCACGCTACTGTTGTTCGCCAATAAGAATCGAGACTCGTTACTATGCACGTGGCGTATGTCGTACTTAAATTTGCGTTTTAGAGAATATTATAAAATAGCAGACAGTTTTTTCTACATGAGGATTTGACTTGCACATATATGTTATGGGTTTGTACACTGTTGCCACCACTTTAATATGCGGTGTTGCCAGTTATATTGCATGTGAACATAATGTACTTTTCTCTATTTTTTTAGCATTTAGGTGTTGAAGAAACACATAATAATTTAGCGCGAATGCGACGTTGCCGCTCGGTTTAGTATTACATTGCATTATATTCCCTAAATTGAGTTCCACGTTTTTACTTTAATTTTGTACTGGGTCACGACAGAAATACGACGTGTGTCCCAAACATGATTATTAATCTCTAATTTGGCTATTTCTATATTTTCTAAATAATTCAGCTTGTGGCCTTTTTGCGCATTATGTAGCATTTTAAAGTTGTCTTTAGTATTAAAAGTATGTAAATTCTCTCTTAAATGTAGGCCAAAAGCTGATCTCTTGTCATTAGGCAATTTCTGAGAGTTTAAATGTTCTTTTATTCTAATATTAAAACTACGTCCTTTCTGTCCAGCATATTTAGCTGTGCATGAGTTACAGGACAACAAAATATACCCCACTTTTGTTAAGCACATTAATTGAATCCTTTACTCTCGAGAATAAGCTACGTAAATTGTTTACTGATTTATAAGCTATTTTAAAATTGTTGTTTAAGGACTTCAATACATTACCCATCCTCGGAGAAACAGCGCCCAAAAAAGTTAGTCTTATATACCTAAGTGGTTAAAAAGATGTAATACGAAAGACAACTTTAAATTGCTACATAATGCGCAAAAAGGCCATAAGCTGAATTTTTTAGGAAATATAGAAATAGCCAAATTAGAGATTAATAATCAGATTGAGTGTTTGAACGATCCTGTCAACGCCTACTACATAGAAGCAACGAAAATTGTAAATGAGTTAAGTAGTGAATGTTTATTTAAATAATCGTACCTCTTTTGGGGCAACCTAGATGCCGCTCTGGTTCAGTATATTTTGTTTAATTTTTTTGGGTTTATCCCGTTGATCAATTCATCACCCCGGAGATATCTATGATTCAATTACAACAATTTTGCTTAAGGAGAAGTAAGATGCACTACTATGTTATAAGCCTTTAAATTTTTTGAACAATTTTTAACTCTTAACAATTTAAAAATATAATTGTTATCGGGAACTTGAATGCAATTGCATGTTAAATTATGATTGTTTTATTATTGACTAAATAAGAATTATTGTCTTTGATTCCAGTTTAAAGATATACCAAAACTAGGCGGTGTCGATTCCCCCTTTTACCGACAAGGATTAGGCGTTGGAGGATATCCCGGATACAATCCCGGACTGATTGGGCATCCGGGATTGACAACGGGACCTACACCTTTTGTTCCACCCAACCATTTGCCTACTTTCCAACCAAAGGTGAGACACTTTTATTATCGTCATTCATATACCTTTACATACACATTATTTGGTTTTTTATTAATCGGCATGTTTTATGGTGTTTTCAACATGTGCATTAATGCTTGCTTCTTACCCCTAATGCTTGTTTTCTATTTGTTTTCACAGTCGCTGACACCTCAAGATCCTACTAAGCCTAAAGTTATGGTACGTAATATGATTTACACGACAATAATAATAATAATAATAATTTTGTGATTCGTTTTTGTGTTAATATCCAAAAGATATAAACTCTTGGACGAAATAAACGCAACACACGCTCCACATTTGATCCTATTTTTTTCTGAGCTTAACTTGAACCAAAGAAAATAGTAGCTACGCAATAGAAGCCTTCCGCTTATAGGAGACCTGTAACCGCAAGAGGTCGCTTTTCTGAGTTAAACAGTCCGTTTTTTGCAGTATATTTGAATTCGCGCTGCACATATTTAGCTGGTCGGCGAACAGCGTTGCCGGGACTCGTCCAATTTCCTACATGGCGATGAAAATCAACCGGCATGAAAACCGTTAGGCTAAGGTCACCGCAGGTGCTTTGCTTAGTGGTAAGAGGTTAGCTAGGCTCAACGATAACATAATATCTTAGTGAACAAAATTTTTTCGACATGCAATGAAGTAGCTTTTATCTTTTTTCTCGAAAACGAGGTAAGATACGAAAAAATATGAAGAGGCAAAAAAGTTGTATTTTTAGCTGCTTAACCCGAAAACAATATAAAATTTTTAAACAAGTCAGAGGTGTACATTTTTTTGTCAATATTATTCGTGAGACTGTCCCCCGGGACTCCACTGGAACTAATAATTATCGTCTAGTTTTTTTTTATTTCTTCCGCTAAAAATAAAATCGAGTTTTAATTTCTGAAATTAATAAATTTGTTTTCATGGTAGTCTCGATGAAAACGTCAAAGGCAAACCATTTTTTATTTCCATGGCTGTGTTGACGTTTTTTTCAATTTTAGACCAATATGAACTTTTTTATTCCGTATACGATTTGCCAACGTTTTGGTAAAAAATATAGGTACAGTGTGTGCCATTAAAAAAAAATACATTTTCCTCATTTATTCAGAAACGTTATATAAAAAAGTTGTATTTTTAGCTGCTTAACCCGAAAACAATATAAAATTTTTAAACAAGTCAGAGTTGTACATTTTTTTGTCAATATTATTCGTGAGACTGTCCCCCGGGACTCCACTGGAACTAATAATTATCGTCTAGTTTTTTTTTTTATTTCTTCCGCTAAAAATAAAATCGAGTTTTAATTTCTGAAATTAATAAATTTGTTTTCATGGCAGTCTCGATGAAAACGTCAAACGCAAACCATTTTTTATTTCCATGGCTGTGTTGACGTTTTTTTCAATTTTAGACCAATATGAACTTTTTTATTCCGTATACGATTTGCCAACGTTTTGGTAAAAAATATAGGTACAGTGTGTGCCATTAAAAAAAAATACATTTTCCTCATTTATTCAGAAACGTTATATAAAAAAGTTGTATTTTTAGCTGCTTAACCCGAAAACAATATAAAATTTTTAAACAAGTCAGAGTTGTACATTTTTTTGTCAATATTATTCGTGAGACTGTCCCCCGGGACTCCACTGGAACTAATAATTATCGTCTAGTTTTTTTTTTATTTCTTCCGCTAAAAATTAAATCGAGTTTTAATTTCTGAAATTAATAAATAAATTCGTTTTGTTTTCATGGCAGTCTCGATGAAAACGTCAAAGGCAAACCATTTTTTATTTCCATGGCTGTGTTGACGTTTTTTTCAATTTTAGACCAATATGAACTTTTTTATTCCGTATACGATTTGCCAACGTTTTGGTAAAAAATATAGGTACAGTGTGTGCCATTAAAAAAAAATACATTTTTCTCATTTATTCAGAAACGTTATGTCCAATTGTTTTTCTGTTTTCACCATTTTAATTAACAGAAATAATGCTACTGCTTTGCTAATTTAACCGACTTTGTATCTCCAATAATAAAAAAGTTAGCCATGGTGCGCACTTAATTTGGTATACCGTGTATATACCCAATCCCAGATTTTTTTTAGACTGAATTTTAACGGGATCCCGAAACATCGGGATTGTAAGGCCTAGTCCTAAGACATGCAGAAGCCCAAAAATTTGGATATTCTTAAATTACGAAATTTTCCTTTCAGAAGAGTGGAAAATGGAACGCGATGCACGTGCGAGTGGCCTGGGAAATTTACCATCACCAGCAGAAATCGGGAGACGCCAAGGGGGCGCTGACTGCAATAGCTTCGAAACCAGGAGTACCGAACGCTTCGGACCTTTTGCGAGCGCCCTCGCATTTGTTCTCGCCCGGCATGCATCCGCGACCGCCCGAGCTCGCGCCCTATCCGTCGTCTTCGCTGAGTATGCACAGACCTGTCGGATTCGAACAACCTCCTCATCACGCCGGGTCGTTGTTTGCCGCGCCCCCTGGGCATCTAGGTTCGTATAATTCTCTTATTATTGCCCTTGAAGATAATAATGAAAAAAATATTCTTTCAGGAAAATCACCGTTCACAACGGCTTCCTCCATGTCGCCGTTCACCAGATACGGGGCTGCCCCTCTCGGAGCCTCAACATCTCCTTTTTCCATGTCGCCGTTCGGGGCATCTCGAGAGGCTGCTGCCCATTTAGGGCTTGGGCCGCTCCATCACGACCCCTGGCGGTCGATGCAGAGAACCATACCTGGATATCCGCCTGGTGTTAATCCGTTACCGCCTTCATTACCTGGTAAGTGCACTATTGTTAATCCGTTACCGCCTGAATTATACCCTGCACTGGCGACCCACTATAGCCTTGCCGATGAGCCGTAATACGGCGAAACGCGTCCAAGGATTGGGTCTGACGAAAAGAAAAAGGACAACTTTTGTCTGAAACATTTTTTCGATTCCTAGCGCATTGAATTGGTCACTGCCGAGATTTAATGGGTAAAGAGGGTTGTTCTTAATTGAGACTTGAGATTAGCTAATAGGTAATGGTCTAGGTTAGGTTAGTGCAGGTTAATACTTTTATTTGTTTATTTAAACATTGCAAAAAAACGCGAATATTAGTTAATTAAACTCTGCACTCTTTCTCGGCAAGAAACGTCATTATTTTCTCACCGCTTTTACATTTATATTACGAAGGCGTGACCAATATTGTACAGCGTTGCCATTTTTGGGCGTCTAACTACCCGTCTTTGTCGCGCCAGTGGCATGTTGGGTTTTGCGCGAAATGGTCTATTTTTACTTGAAGGTCACGCTCTTCTACAGGAAGGACTCTTAAAACTTATAACGTCGTTATTTATGCATTTAACTCTGACTTTAAAAGTTTATTAATTAGGGATTTTAATTTTTCTTAGGGTTACCGCCCGGTCCGGCACCGTGGACGATAAAGCCCGACCCAGTATTGGAACAGAGAGAGAGGGAGGCAAGGGAGCGGGAAGAGAGAGAACGCGAGAGACTTAGACGTGAGAGGGAGGATCGGGAAAGACGCGATAGAGAAGAAAAGCAGCGTCGACTTGAACAGGTGCGAGATATTTAACATTTCCATTCAATCCTAAAGTTATAATAATTTTCTCTTCTCTAGCAGCAGCAACAGGAGCGCGAACGCGAGCGGAGAGAGAAAGAACGGCGCGAAATGGAGCGACGAGAAAACGAAAGGCGGGAGCGAGAACGAGAGATGGTGTTGCACCAGCAAAGAATGGCCGCGGAAACGGCGGCCAAACAAACGTTGCCGCCGGCCGTGGTTAGGGACAGGTCGCCGTTGAGAAACGGACAACCGGAAATTAGTGATATAAGAGTGAAAGAGGAACCGAGGACTAAGGAAGAAGATTTAATGGTGCGCGCTGATCCTAGGTAAGCGTTTATTTTATTGAATTTTAAGCGTTTACATAATATCTTTGGAATTAAAAAATAAATAGTTTTATATTATTGATTTTTATTCTTTGTAATCCTAATTGAGTTGATACTTTAGCGCCATCTTTCAGCATCAAAGTCTTCATTCATGAGATTATCATTATCATTATCATCTCCAAATAAATGAACACCAAACCTATAGCTCGACACATTTATCTGTAGCTGCCAAAAGAATGCATGTTCGGTGATTTACGATGTTGCCATATATCGTTACCTAATTATAATTGAATATTCATTAGCAAGGAAACCCTGGAATGAATTCATTGAAAATAAATAATAATATATTTTAGAAACTAAGAGTATTTTAATTTAATTTCTTCAATATTCAAACTTTCTTTTTATCCTATTAATTTTGATATTGAAATTGCATGGAAATACAACATAGTGCACTATTAAATGCTTATTGTTGACGCCGCCGTTATATGCTTGCGCC
This sequence comes from Polydrusus tereticollis, assembly GCA_963920685.1. NCBI lineage: Eukaryota > Metazoa > Arthropoda > Insecta > Coleoptera > Curculionidae > Polydrusus > Polydrusus tereticollis. The sequence goes on from OY987333.1 coordinate 14,077,816, forward strand.
AAAAATAAATTGTTTACTGTATTTCTCATAGGTTGCGTGGTTCAAAATATGTCAGTTGAAATAAAAGTCTTTTTTTTTCACACAAAATATATCTGTTTGCTTCTGGTATTTCATTTATTCATGCTTTTTACTTTTACAACTTAGTATGATAACTACTTACTGCATTAAAGCAGCTATACATCGCTAACATTACATCACTAAACAAACAATAATATCGGGATACACTACTGTATTCTTAAATCTTCAAGAATTTATCGTATCTACGAACTTGAGACTGCTTTTTACAACAGATAAACAGTGTCGTGGTATAATAACTACGGGCATTCACCGCGAATTGACCACGTTATTTCAACAGATAAACGGTAGTTTTCATGGCAGTCTCGATGAAAACGTCAAAGGCCAACAATTTTTTATTTCCATGGCTGTGTTGATGTTTTTTCAATTTTAGGCCAATATTGCATATGAACTTTTTTATTCCGTATACGATTTGCAAACGTTTCGGTTAAAAATATACAGGGTGTGCCGTTTAAAAAAAAATACATTTTCCTCATTTATTCAGAAACGTTATGTCCAATTGTTTTTCTGTTTTTTATTTTTTTTTTATATTTTAAGTAACAGAAAAAATGCTAATACTTTGCTAATTTAACCGACTTTGTATCTCCAATAATAAAAAAGTTAGCAATGCTGCGCACTTAATTTGGTACACCCTGTATTGCACTACGTGGCACTAACATGACAAATGTTCTAAATTTGATTGGCCAGTTAAGCCAGAGCAGTTGAAATACGCGGATATAATTTTAAAAACTGTCAATTAGGCTTAAGTATGGCAAAAACTAATCTAAACATGTCATTATAATACGAGGGTGAATCTGTATAGTACATCATCTGGAGAAAGCGAATATTTGAAAAATGCGTCTAACATAATTATATTATTTAAATAAGTTTCAATTTATAATACCATGTTGTTCTTTGCTTCTTAAGGAGCAATCCCGAACGATTTTACAGGTACCATCCGTACTTGCGCCAGTTGCAGCCCCCGCCGCCATCCGCGCTGGACAGATCCCGGATGTTGGCTCACGCGTTGCCGCCGCATTATCCGCCTCCGGCTTCCCATTGGCCGGTGCCAACGACAATGGCGTCGGCCATGGCGGCTTCGGATCCTTTCTACCGTTACGGATACAATCCGCTGATGGAGTCAATGAGACAGCTAGACGATAGGGCGGGCTTCTATGGAGCTTATGGACCTCCAACGCACCATCCTGCGCAGCTAAGGTGAGTTAAAGTTGTTTTTTGGGTAGTAACCCTAAACGGTAACTATTACTATTATTATTATTATAATGAGTATTTGAGTGAAAATATTTAGTTTAAAAATTAAAGAATACAGGTAAAGTTAGTCCATCTATTATTGAATTTCATTACAATTAATATGATAATATGACCAGTTCGTACATTAAATCTTCAACTTTTACATTTATCATCCTGTGAGTTGTACTCATTCATTAATTTGAGACAACTTACATTTCCGCTAAACTCGATGTTAGGTAAGTCCTACTTAAACTTTATTTTATACTCATTGTTCGTTTTTAACTCTCTGCTATCCTTTTTAGTATCCCCTGATGATGAGTGCTTAAGCACTCGAAACGCGCAGGGAGCTTTTTTTCTTTACTGTGTTATTCATTAAACTGCGGAGGAAGACTGCATTGTTTCATTTACATTACTTTGACTTCACTGAAAGTATGGACTATTTTTTCAATCTCTTTTGTTTGATTCTGGGGCAGATCTTTTGACCGTAAAAAGACATATGGTGGCTGAAAGTCTAATTCGATCGCTGAAAACTACATCGAAACTTCTAGTGAAAATAATTCTAGGTGCAAGCGAGGATGTTTTCCCGAAATTAGAGAATATTGTCTCAACATCTAAATATGTTAAAAAATTTGGCATTAATTTATCTAACTGTAAAGATTTTATTGTTAATATTTACAATAAACGAGTTTTTATATAATCATATCATATTTGGTATGTTTTTTAATTTAAAAATGTCTACCTTGAGCTTAATTTAACTTAAGATGTTATTATCATACTAGTGGGGTAATAAAGGTTATTATGACATTTTAAACAGTGTTAAATTATACTCATTATATGACAGTTGTATATAAAATATATTATGTTTTAGTGTTTATTGTTCGTTTTCTTGTGATGTGATGTCAGTAACCATTTGAGAAAAAATTGTGTCAGGCAAATGTTTCTCTTGTTTTAATTTTTAATGTGCTATTTAGCAATTTTGTGCAGTGTCTTTTTAACGATTTATAGTGTTGTCGTAAAAAATCTATGAATTTAGTAAATTTATTTTATTTCAGAAAAGTTCTGCATATCCTGAACCCAAAATAACACCTATCAAATCCGGTAAAAGTCTTATGGGATACGAGGGACAGTCAAAAATTGGAATTTTCGCCAAGAGTACCGTACCTCCATTTTTAAATTCAGAAAAAAAATTTATTAAGAAATATTGTTTCAATTCCGAAGATACACAGATAGATATACTAAAATACCAAATTTCGCTTATGCTGGACAAAAAATAGGATCTAATCGTTTTTTCTAAATTACCCTGTATAAAAAGTACATCGCAACCATACAGTGTGCAAACTGTATTTTTTGTACACTTTGTTAGAGGTAACCGTAAATAGTATGTCAGATTAGTTAGTTTTAGCAATATTATGGCTTTTTGAAATAAAAACATAAAATTTTTTAATATTTTTGCTGCTATTTTATGAGGAAACAAAATAATTTAATTTGACTGAGATTTTATTATACACTTTAATTTAAGACACCTTTCAAATTGTAAAGTACAAAGTTTTTTTGTTTTTTTTCGATTTTAATTGTGATCTTCATAAGAAAAACATTAAAAAATTAAAAATTGAAAATATTTTTTGTACGGATTTTATTTGCCACGATAATTAATAAGATAATAATAATAAGGATCAATATAATTTTGTATACTTTAAATTTAAATATTTCAAACTCATATACCTATTCCATTTAAAATACAAAGGAATATTTCTTTATACCCGAATTTGCAGCCTAAATAATAATATACATAAAGAAAAATTAGATGAAAGCAGCCATGGAAACAAGTCAAGCATTGAAATTAAATTAATGTCATTTAGTTAGTTTTGTTGTCAAAATGGAAATTGAAAAGCTGTTTTTGCCAAAAAAATAGAAATAGTTTTAATTCATGGTGACAATTATCACAATTATCGCGAGACAACAATTATTTTTAACAAGATGATGCTTTAATTCATAAATAACTAACCTGATATACTATCTATGGTTATCTCTAACAAAGTGTACAGAAAATACAATTTGCGTACTGTATGATTGCGATGAATATCTTTGAAATCAAAACAATATTTCTCAATAAAAATTTCATCTAAAATGAAAAATGGAGGTACTATACTCTTGGCGGAATTGCAAATTTTTGACTCTCCCTCGTATATCATAAGACTTTAGTCGGATTTGGTGGGTGTTATTTTGGTTTAAAGATATGCAGAACTTTTCTGAAATAAAATAAATTTATTAAATTCATAGATAAAAAATTTTCCCATGTGCTGCGCACTTTCTGCCGGTCACTGTATATGATAAAACCAATATTCAAAAATGCATACATATTAAATATTATTATAAAAGAAAGAAGTTGGCCCCTTTTCTTTTCATCAGACCCAATCCTTGGACGCGTTTCGCCGTGTTACGGCTCTTCGGCAAGGCTATACAGTCTGACGAAAAACAAAAGGACCTTACAGTGCATTTCAATACATAATGTGACGATACATATGCAAGATGTTGCACGTGGCGACATCTCGTGGCAATCGAACTGTCCACCCAACCAGAAAAGGGACAAACTTCTTTCTTTTACTTCGCGTTTTCGGTTCGGAGAAACCGACATTGGCTTTCAGCGCCACCTGACATTAGATACCTTTTGTTTTGCATACAACGTCAAACCAAGCCAACGAACGAGCTGGCGCCACCGCACCGTTTACAGTTGTGTTGCCAACTATCGGCCAATAAAATTTAAATTATATTAATTTTTACAAGCTTAAGTAAACAAAGTATTTGCTATAAGTGGGTTCGTATCAAAGAAGAATACTTTAAGTTTGTAAATAATTCAATATCGCATAAAGTTTTAATACTTTTTGCCCAAATTTAATTTCCTCGTGTTTTCTTACAATTATCAGCTGATTGATAACGTGCATCGGTTTTTGTTTTGCATCAACTTTATGTATCGTCGAAATATTATTATGTTGTAAATATTGGTCCGGATATTTTTTCAAATTTTTTAGTAATAATTCCACTGTTGCTCAAGTTTTTTGGTGTAGCCTATTTGAAAGTCCCGCGTCAAGGACAAAGTAAAGTTCGACACACGACTGATGAGCTACGAAAGGAATCCCAACAAAAAATGAACATTGTTGCCGTAATTTTCTGTTTAAATTTTTATAATAATATGTTAATTTGTATGTAATTCCATTATATTACTTAAAACAACTAGACGTATGCATATCCCTGTATATTGTATACCTTGTAACATACATCCCATTGATTGTCTTTTATACATTGCCAATTATAATGTTTACAATGTTTTGGTAAATTTGGTAACCCACGTCGAAATGAAGCAATCAGCACAGGTTTCTGTCCCTTACTAATGGTTTTGTCTCTTTTTATCGTATATGATATTGAATTAGTGGGGATACAAATCACATCATGACACTTTGAGAAATTTTACAGGCATTGCCGGAGTTAAAATAATGCTCTTTCCTCCTTGTTTTTATAAACAATACCAGACGAAAACCTTATATATCATTTGGATTATCCGATTTGTTAATTTGCAGACCCAAAGACCCGTCGTTACTACATCTTAGGGGCGGTCCCGGACCGCCACCTTCAATTCACAAAATGAGCGTAACCCCGCCGACCGAAATTCACAAGAAAGAGGAGCCCCGATAGCGACTGCCGGGGCGCGAAGCCACAAGGCAGCAGCAAAGCATAATGTGATGGTGGGGTGAGTCAACATAGTCAAGTTGTTACTACTACTACTTCTACTTATTTATGTAATTTTTGCTCTGTAGGTTTTTGTTGATAGTTTTAATTTGAGAAGGAGTTAAATATTATTACAACTGTCGATATTTTCAGTAAACTTGGCGTCGGTTAGAATTTTAGAAGGACCTTTAGCCTCTAATTGACTACTTGTTTATGGGTGACATAAATCTAGATTAAATCATCCCTTATATGGCTTTATTTCGTTGCTTTTATCGCACCCAGTGATCGCACTGTGCATTTGATTAGGTGCGGAAAACCCAGTATTTTTTTAATATATTAGAGAAAAAATGATCTAATCTAGGTTTAGTCCGTTATATTTAACTTTTGAGTTGATGATCTCATTGTAAACGTAATCAAAAGGAACATAAATTAAGTAGCGAGTTCCTCAAAATATTTTCCAGTACTTTGTAAAAGTGGAACACTGTGTTAAACAATATTGAAAAACATTGCAGGCTAAAATAAGGGAGGCAAAGTCGTAACTGCTCTTCAGAAGGGACATGACTAACTCAAATTAACCTCGGAGGTGTCCTGCAGGCTTCGTTATTAATAAATAAAAGTTTCCCAACGCGTTTCGGTCTTTACTCGACCATCTTCACAGTTAGGTTAGTTAATAAATTAAAACTACTTACAGAATAATGGGACAATCAGACAACACAAATCAAAAAATCAGTCCAAATTCAAAGGGGTGATTCTTTGAGTGATTCTAAGATGAAAAGTTTATATAAACATATGTCCGGTAATGCTTTGTTTTCAAGATATAGGGTGTCAAACTAAAAAAAAAAATCGTTTTTTCGTAAATATCTTAATAATCCTTTAGCCGATTTTGTTGAAATTTGGCAGGGTTATTTAGGGTAGTAAGGGGCTAATTTAGCCCTGACTAAATTGAAATTTTTAAGTCCAGTGGCGTCCTTACTAAGCAGGCACCTTAACTAAGATTTTTGACATAAAAAATGTGCGCCACTGATTTTTTTGCAATTTTTGTATTTTTATCGAATTAGGCAGCTAAAACTACAACTTTTTTATTTTTAGCATTTTTTTCGTATCTTGCTTGGTTTGTGAGAAAAAAACATAAAAACACAAAAAATTTTTTATTGATTGCAATGAAGTGATTTTTATATTTTTTTTCAAGAACGAAGCAAGATATGAAGAAAATGCTAAAAATAAACAAGTTGTAGTTTTAGTTGCTTAATGCGATAAAAATACAAAAATTGCAAAAAAGTCAGTGACGCACATTTTGTATGTCAAAAATCTTAGTTAAGGTGCCTTCCGGGACGCCACTGGAGTTAAAAATTTTAATCTAGTTAGGGCTAAATTAGCTCCTTACTACCCTAAATAACACTACCATATTTCAACAGAATCGGCTAAAGGGTTATTAAGATACTCGTTAAGATATTTACGAAAAAAACGATTTTTTTAAAAACTTTGACACCCTGTATCTTGAAAACGAAGCATTACCCAACTTATGTTTATATAAACTTTTCGTCTTAGAATCACTCAAAGAATAACCCCTTGAAGTTTGACCACGTACTTAAATAACACCTTGTATACTGGTCTGGAAACGGTATTAACTATATCTCGAGAAATACACATTGGGTCCATGAAAGAAAAAACACGTTCTTAATAATTTTAAAAGCGCTATCCAATGATACTAAACACGACCCCCCCCCCCCACCCCTTTGGTTGGGGCCGGGGGCAACTTTAAATTCTTAAGGAGGTACCCCCTTTTCCTATTGCAGAATCGGATTCTACGACAAATATTACATTAAGTTTGTCTGAAATGTTTTTTTCAATTCGTGATCGATGGCACTGTAATCGCATTCATCATGATGATTGCCAAAGGTAATTAACGATAATATTAGAGTGGCAACAACATTATAGCGGTAAGAACAATTACATACAATGTTATAATTGGAAAAAATTTTTTTGAATGTCAAATTTTGCAGCACTTTCGGTTTTTTGTTTACCCTGAAGATGGTCGGATAATGGCCAAAATTGTATTAATAAAGAAGTCTGAAGGACACCTACCGGGTTTAAAAACTAATTAATAAGAGAGACATTTTAAAAGTAAAGTACAAATTATAGTTTATGAAAGCTTTAAAAGTTTAAGTAAATGCCTTTAAAGGTCCCAAACGTGATGATCTAATTACAGCAATATTCTAACGGGTTAATGCCACCACATTTTTTGGATGTCCATGTATCCCTTATTTTAACCAATATTTTTTTATTCAGGAAGTATTTCTTTTGTGCAAGAATTGACTTTAGGATATCTGCCGCCTTCCGTAAGAGGGCGTTTGTGTCTGTTGTTAAAATGCTGCAGTTTTGTTGGTTACTTTGCCGTAGACGTGCAGAGACTTGCGGGTATCTGAGCCTGATACCATTGAAACTGTAGGAGAATATACTTTTTGTATAAAATCGTTGATCCCTTTAAAGGGTGTATTTTCGTGGGTCGACTGTGGCCAACGCACTTGGCAGTTTAACCCCGTGTAAACAGCCGTATTGTTCACCTAAAGTAAAACCCCCTCTCGAGAACAACAAATTTGATGTTCAACTCAAGCCGCAGGGAAAATTATTTATAATCAAATTACCTGAACTTTGGCTAAACGATCCCAAGTTAAACACAAGGAGACTTAAAATGCAGATGTCCCCCTAAAAAGAACCTGCGTCTGACCCACGCTCAGATTTATCGTCTTTATTGTGAATTTGTGAATAATACATTAATTCTGGGTTGTTGGGGGGTGCCGAGAAAAGCTTAAATTCAAAAAATGTGCAACATACTCCTTTGGGCACCGGCGCACCATCTTGTATTTAACTAGTTTTTCGGTTGCATTTGATTTTACGACAAAACGCCAAGGTGGTTGGGAATAAATTTCTCTATAATTTTGTACTTAACAAGAATTTTCGATATTTTTATTATTTATCGAAATATTAAGAATAAGAATTAGAATGAGAACTTTATTTTTTCCTTTAAGGCTTTGTTGTAAGATAAAGCAGAATAGCATTTTTTAAAACACATCACTTTTCACTTCAACTATCGAGACTTTATCGCATCTACGAACTTGAGACTGTTGTTTTACAACAGTTGAACTGGACCCGCATCGTGGTATATAAGAACTACGTTAATACACCTTTGGGTACTAACACCGCAAATTGACTGAGTTATTTCAACAGATAAACGGAGCTAGAGTTGGGATGTACTAATTACATTAGCTACACCTTCGGGATTCAATCCGCGAATTTTCCAACTATTTCATGGCTTGAATACCACAAAATCAACTAAAACCGCGCAAAATGCCGCGAGAAGCCCCTGTGCTTTTCACGACCACTGATACAGACCTCTACTGGCTTGAATGTCATAAAAAAACTAAAACTCGCCAATCTCGCGAGGAAAACCGTCTGTTCTCCACGCGAGCTGTTACTCAAACACGTCAAGTCTTACTTGCGATATATCACCCTCTTTCTCGCACCCAGTAACATTCTGTCATGCTATTTCAATCCCTGCTCTCAGTCACATAGGCTTATTCCGTCGTTGCCTGGGCGACCGCTCGTTTGGTAGACGGATGATCTTCTACGAAATTAGTCTAGACAGCAACGTTGCCGTACTTTCTATGCTTTGAGTTTATGCTTGTTTGTGTTATTAAATTATGCAACTAGACAACTGAACCTTTCCCCAACAATTATGTAATATTAACACAATTGAATAATGGTAAATTGCTAAAAATTTTATAAATTTAGGGTTATTAATTATTGGATTGTCAAAAGTAATGTTATTAAGTGAGCATTTAAAAGTTAACATGTTGGTTTTAGTGATATAGACAGAAAAGAGATTAGAGTCACGCCATATTTTAATTTTTACATATTTACTGTGCCAAAGTATTGTTGTATCCATATATGTATTAATACTATATGGCTATTACCCTGAATAAGTTATAATAATAATAATAATAATAAACTTCTTTATTTTAAATTATGAAACCACAAGGGAACACGAAAAGAAATGACGTCATAATCTCCAAGGGTGAAATAACACACATAAATATTAATACTATATCTACATACAAAAGTCACTCAAGCAATAAGGTTCCAAATCAATAAGCATTTTGTTAACTTCGTTTTTAAATAATTTTTCTATATTTATTTTTTTAATTTTGTTTGGCAAAGCATTAAAGAGTTTTATACACATAATGGGGCGTTTTCTCCGTGAGTGTTAGCCGGTGTATTGGATAGTTAACGTCCATTGTTCATGTCCTATAATTATGAGTTGTATTTAAATAAAAAAATGCTTTATGCTTAAAGAAAAACACCACACATTCATAAATATAAATAGCATACACTGTCATTATTTCCATACTTTTAAAAGCAGTTCTGTTTTGTTATATTCCAGTTTTTTGACAATTCGTATGACCCGCTTTTGAGCCACAAAAATATCATGTACTGAGCCGTGTTTCCCCCAAAAAATAATTCCATATTTTAATAACGATTCAAAGTTAGCGAAATACATAATCCTTATAGGTTCCTCCTTCATATACCTCCCAACAACACGGATTCCATAACAAACAGAGTTAAGTTTTTTTGTCAGATTATTTACATGCCCTGACCAATCAAAGCATTCATTAATGTGAACACCCAGAAATTTTACATTTTTAGAAATCTGTATGTCTTGATTACCTATTTCGATAGTTGAGGGTCGCTCAGTCATGGTCTGTTTAGTTCTAAAAAGTACTACGTTTGTTTTGTCTTTGTTTAAGATTAATCTATTTCTATTAAACCAATCTGTAACAAGATTAAAGAAATGCTTAGCTTTTATTACAAGGTCATGTAAATTTGAGCTGCCAATAATTAAATTAGTATCGTCTGCGTATTTAACAATATTCTGGTTCTCTTCATGCATTACAGAAACCAAGTCATTGACAAATATAACAAAAAGAAGCGGGCCCAGAATGCTTCCCTGTGCTATTCCAACTTCATTATTTAATACCCGTGATCTACCAGTTTCTGTCTCCTTTGTAATTGTTACAGTTTGTCTTCGATCGCATATATATGATATAAACCATTGTTTTACATTTCCCCGGACTCCATACATTTCAAGTTTATCTATAAGTATATTTTTATCTAGACAATCATACGCCTTGGATAAATCAAGAAACATCCCTAGAGCAAACTCACCCCTCTCAATGTGTTGTATTATCGATTGAAAAAATTAAAAAACAGCGGTCTGTGTGGACCTTCCCTGAATAAAACCATGTTGACACTCATTAAACAATTTAACTTCTTTCATAAAACTAATTAATCTTTTGCTCATGGCTAATTCAAATAATTTCGAAAAACTTGGCAACAAACTGATAGGCCTATAATTGTCTAGGTTTTCAGGATCTCCTTTTTTATACAATGGTTTAATAAGTGCTATTTTTAGATTATCCGGAAGCAGCAACTGAGATAGAACATCCAGGGTCATTTTGACTTCTGCGCATGCTTCGTAAGGGCATTGCCAAATGTACTTTTATTTCTTTAGAACAGTGCCGTAGAAAATTAGAGCAATAATAAAATTAGCATAAATCTTGCTAGAAAATTACGAACAAAGCATTGAATCGATAATTACAAGTGTTTTCAAATTATTTGTTTCCATTTCTAAACTAAAGCGCGTCAAATAATGATTTTATATGCCTCACTGGAGACTGACAACGTGACAACGTCTCATTGTTGTCAAAATCAAATGTGGCTGAAAAGCAGCATAACCTAATTTTTTTTCCCGTAAAGACAAAGGTCTATTTATTTTTTCTCGCGCATGCGTACTGTGCGAAATGACCCTGAACAGACAAGGAGGTACTAATACATATATGGTTGTATCATAAGCAAACAGGATAATCTGAGCTTAACGTAAAGTTCACCAGCAATTAAACCTGAAAAACTTTGAAACAACATTGTATACCCTCCTACTCAAAGCATCTTTGTCCTGGTTACCACAATGGCACTGGTGCCATCAGCACACATAAAAATACTGTCGGTAGTCACATGTTCTGGCAAGTCATTAATATACAATATAAATATCAGAAGAATACTTTCCTGAGGTGTCCCCAGCGTGTGCATCCGAAAGTTTCGATCCTGATTTGATAACGTATTGAAGGAAGGATACAATCCACTTATTTAATGGTTCCTTGCCCTTGCTCGATTAAACCATTTTCAAAAGGGTTGAAAATGCGCTTTGTGTAGTTTGTTCAGTTTCTATCATTGCATTATTAATTATAGTTCGTCACATTTATCTGTAGCTGCCGAAAGAATGCGGACTAACAACGTTCAGTGGTTTACGATGTTGCCACATACCTGTTATATTATATAATTTTGGTATTTATGCCTGCTTTTACCGTTGGAATGATAAAGAGACGAGGAAACCTTTGGCCCACCCTTAAGAACAAGATAGCGCCGGTGCTCCAAGGAGTATGTTGCACATTTTTTGAATTTAAGCTTTTCTAGACACCCAGCAACCCTTGAAAAATCATGCGTTTCGAAATTAATGTATTTAGGACTAAATATAGATACAATAATCGATTTTGTGAAAATTCTTAAATCGAACTACCATCTCGTCGACCTATGGAATACGCCTTACTAGACATTTTTTTACACTCTAAAATATTTACTTAACTAATTGGACAAATTATTTTTTTTTTATCATGCACACGTAAAAAATCATTATTGTTTTAATTATTTGTGTTCATGGTAAATAAGTGTAATCGTGTCGTTCTAGATACTCTTTGTATATACAGCATTACGCCCTCGGTAACGGCGTGAAAAATTACCACCGATCAGGCATATTATATCCAAAATATTTTTCCAAAGTGTCATTTTTGACTTATTTTTGTTGCATTAAGATTATCAGCACGTATTAGATCTTTTCAAATTTAACTTAAAAACAGCCCTATGATCAAACATACAAGTTAACTCTAGACGCTATAACTTCAAAATTAACTGTTTTACAAACAACAGTGAAAAATTGACAAGTGGGCTTCTTTCGGTTGTTGTCATGGTAACAGTACGTTAAAAGTTAACGTGTGTGTTTGATCATAGGTCAGGTAATTATGCAGACACATAGAAAATTGACAAAGCCATCTAGGATTATTAAATTTTCCAGATTTTTAGTTGTAAAAACTGCCTATAATTTTTTAAATTTTATGACCCTGTAAATATTGTATTTTCAACTACAGCTTTTGTGAAGAAATATAAAATGTAACATACACTATCACTTAATAATTTTAATTTATTTGTAAATATTTTTTTCATAGGTAATTAATTTATTTATTAAGACTGATGAAATATCATCTTTTATAGGTAACTTTTTTTTTATTATGTTAATCCGTATACTGATCGTAGTCCGGTAATTTTAAAAATTATTTATTTGTTATTTTTCTTTTGTTGATGTTATTGGATGTATGTGCCACTGGTGTGAACGAACTTTTTAGTTGTAGTTCTTTTTAGGATGGACCAAAACGTAGAAATAAATAGATCAAAATATACTTTGTCATACAGAATGTATTAAATCGCGGACGCAACATCAAAGTAATTTTAAAAAATACACCAATAACTTCCTTCTATAATCTCACTTATTTTTTGAAGCACCGATGATATACAGGATGATTCACGACGATGGCGTATTAGACGTTTCGGGCGAACCAGCCAATGGAATGATCCAAAAATTTGCTTTGTTGACATTGACTGGTTCGCCATGAACGTCTAATACGCTATGTCGTGAATCACCCTGTATAAGTCAAATACATCCTGTATAACATAATTATTGCTGTTTGACAGTGCTAAGACTAAATACTAAAAATATCTGCACAGCTACTGAGTTTTAAAAAAAGTCGTGTTCTTAGGGACTTTAATACAGGGTATTTCCAAAGGGTGGAAAATGACTCTGAAAAGAGAAAAATCAAAAAAGTATATTTAGACGCCCTGCTTGTTTTATCAATTTTGTGGACCAAAATTTATTTAGTAGAATTTATTTCCCAGTGGCACATGCGTTGTTTACAGATATGTAAAAATCAATACTCAAAAATTGTGTAGTTTGTGTCAAAAGCTTTTTAGTTAAAAAGAAGAACTACCTACTATAATAAAATCCAAGGCCTTTGTTGTAAACTTATGAATATTTTTTGGCAATGATTTTAGCTTCAATTTTAGTTGAATTTTTTTAAATGGTGCCATTAGATGAATTATAATTTTAAACAAATTTATTGCCAAAGTATGGACAGTAGTAAAAAGCGTAGTGGTACACCTTTGTCTCACATTTACATGCTAAAATTGTAAAATTCATTAACTGAACCATTTCCATGTCACTTGTTCTAATTTAAACGTTTTTCTAACCCCATACACTAGCCAGAAGATTTAAAACAATACACACTGGCTGCGCAGTACGAAAACGTTGGTTCTATAGCTGCGCAGTAGGTTTTCGTCCTTCATCCAACGTGATTTGTGGTTGTAGTCGGCAGCCAATACCATGGAAACTGGGTACTTCAATTCTGTTGATATAATCGTCATAGCAATGGGAAACAAGTTCATAGAAGCCATTACCATACATATCTTTTTTACTACTGTCCTTGTTTTTTTGACCAGTAGGTGACCCTAGGCCTTGGTCTCTATTCGTTAGAAAAAGCTGTTTTTAAACTAGAAAATGTGAACTACACTGCTCTAATTTTTAAAATAAACTTAAGGAAATAAAGTGTTTTTGCCTTTTCAAGTTCGAAAACGCCCTGAATATACAAACAAAAGTAATATTAAAGTTATACGCGTGTAAATACTCCCGCCTTTTTAAAAATTATGTAGATAAAAAATTATACTGTGCTCCCTAAATGTTTGTTAGAAAAATACAATTTTTTATGTGTACGATTCTTGTACGAATCGAAGTGATGTAATATATAAATACATATTGTTTCTATAATAGTAGAAACATTTAGTCATAGTTGTTTTGTTTTTTTTAACCCTAACCTCCTTTGTCCTGGTATATTTAAAAACGCCCAAAACTTAGAAATTCGGTAGATTTTGGTAATTTTACCTGTTTTTGCCAATATCGCAATTTCTAACCTCTATTAATTTTTGGAAGATTGGCCCTTGGCATTGATTTTTTTCATAAATTCACACAATTATGTTTAATTAATAAATGCGTTCATAGTTTGCGCGATACACGATACAGGCACCACATGCATTCTTATTAGGGATGGGCAAAAAAATATCGATGTTTATTTTAAACATCGAAATATAATCTCAACTCAACCTCCGAACGATGTAGTATTAACTATTATAAAATATACATACAAATAAAAAAAAATAGTCATAATATACAGGGTTCTCCTTATATTATAGTGACTAGCATAACCTTTGACACATATGGAAAAAAATTTATTGATGGAATATTGAAAAAACTTTTTATGGTGATTATCTCTCTGCATAATGGAAAACCTAAAAATTTATTTTGACATTTGTCACGTGACTATTCGCTTGGCGGGAAAATCGAAAAAAATTATTTTTTCACGAGAAGTGGTATTTATATGACGAGATATTGAAAAAAATTATTTCAAAAAAGTGTTTAGATTTTAATTTTATGCCAGTCCGCAAAGTTTGTAGTAAAAATTCAAAAAATGTATTTTAAATTTTTTGAAAAAACTTTCAATATTACTTTCAAATCATCATATATTTTTAATTAAAGTGTGTTAAGTGATCGAATGCCAATGAATTGATTTCTTGAATGTACATAATTAGTTGTCAGAGGGGCTGAAGACACTCGAGTACATCGATCATTTAACACATTTTTGTTAAATTCATGGCAATGTAAAAATAATATTTTCAAAAAATGTAAAACAAAATATTTTTCGAAGTTTTGCTTTGCGAGTAAGCATACAATTAAAATCTAAACACTTTTCTCAAGTAACTTTTTTCCATATCTCGTCATCTAATACCACTTCTCATGAAAAACATTTTTTTTTTTCAATTTTCCCGCCAAACAAGTAGCCATGTGACAAATGTCAACATATTTTTAGGTTATCCATTATGCAGAGATAATCGGCATAAACAGCTTTTATTTCATACTGTATTGTAAAACACACCTTTACATATTTGAATTTAGTCCAGAAAATAAGGTTTTCCAGCAATAAGTCCGGTAAAAATTTTTACCGGACTGAAATTTGTAAGTTTTAGTTTAATCAATGTCAAACACACAATGTTTCCACCAGTAAATATAAGCACTTTTCAAATATACGACGCAGAATAAAACTTCATTATAATTTCAAAACATAATTATAATTTTCAACAGAACAGTATGAAATAAAATATTGTACGTCATTCGTCCGACAAATCCTTTACAGTATTCGTTTCAAAATTCCAGACTCGGCTCCTTCGTCGCCTCGTCTCGAAACATTTCACTCTTACTGTAAAAGTTGATTTACCGGACTTGTAACGTAAATATCTATTTCAGTATTCCATCAGTAAATTTTTTTTCCATGTGTCCAACTTTATGCCAGTCACCATATAAGGACAACCTTGTATGTTATGTGACTATTTTTTTATTTGAAAAGGAAAGTTAAAATAAAATGTTTTTTTTTTTAATAAATGTGACTAAAATATTTATTAAGAAAAAACATCGATCTTTTCGGACATGGATGTTTTTTCAACATCGATGACTAGTTTCAATGTTAGCATCAATTTGATGTTTTTTTTCGATGTGCCCATCCCTAGTTCTTATTCTCGACGACACGATCCGCAATTGGGGTTAGAATTTGTAGAGAGGATTAAAAAGTTAATCCTGGTTTAATTTGCGGATCAATTTGTTTTTGCCCTGCTGTCAAATTGCATTTTTCCTTAAATCCAAGGAATTTCGGGAAAAAAATCTGGAAATTCAGCAGGTTCTCTCAACCATCAACACCAATTTTTTGTTCTATATTAAACAATATTCAAGTTTTTCCAAAGCCCCCATGAAATAGTTAATCTCGGTTCAAATTTGTGTAACACCTTGCTATTGCTATGTTGCCAAATGTCTTTTTCCCTAAACTCTAGGGAAATTCGGGGAAAGAACTCTTATTAATTCAATAGGATTTGGGAAGTTTAAGCTATTTGCCTATATCGCAATTCAATATGCTGCGCAAACCTATGAATGAATTTAAAAAAAATAAAAATCGATTAAAAAGTTAATCCCGTTATAATTCGTGGGTTTGCAATGTTGGCAAGTTGATTCACCCCCCCTGAAATCTAGGAAAACTTTGGGAAAACCCTCAAAATTAGGCTCCAGGAAATGTTGCTGGGCAACATTTTTAATTACCCCTTTACAAAGTTTTGATTTGTTCTTTCAAAAGTATTAAGGATTATTGAAAAGTTAATATCGGTTAAAATTTGGGTAGCAATTCGATTTTGCAATGTTGCCATATTGGTTTTCGCTCTAAAATCTAAGGAAATTAGTAAGTTCTATGAAGTTTTATTTAAACTTCTAACCAATTTTTAGCCCCAATTTCCTAAAGACCGGTCCTTGGTACCAATTTTTGTTTAATGCATAGGCAAGAGTCCTAATCACATTATTAATTGATACAAAATGAATTTACAGTATAAACAGCACGTCACGGTTATCGTGATTGGGCTGTGAACATATTCCAAATTCAAGTATTGGTGCTAATCGGGGTTAAAAAGCGCTTGCAATGTTGCCAAATTGCTTTCCGCACACACTGAAATTTAGGAAAATTAGACCTAGGTTCTGAAAATGAAGCGGTCATTTGGAATGCTAAAGATGCAGCAAAAACATATAGAACGAAGCTCACACATGGACCAACTTAATACCCGTATTACGCTAATAAGTATATTTCTACATGCTATGCTTATAAGCAAAAAAAGACACGAGTATGAATCCAAATATTTACTAAGGTATGTTTGGTTGCATATGAAGGACATAGATCTTTTAGAACTATAATATTGCTATAACAATCGCCTATGTAAGAATTTTATTCCAAAAAACCATTTGCAGTGATTGACTAGTGGTACTAATAGAATTATCAATTGCACTGGCAATGTGAACTTCCCAAGGTAACCTAATATCCAGGATAATTCCATATTTACAATAATTGCAAACAATTTAGAATAATTTATGAACCCATCCAAAATCTGATTTATCAAACATTGAACAATAATATTTAATGTACACTTTTATTATTTTTTTTTAATGATGTCTTAATTCTTTTAGGCTTAAAATCAGTATTATTTACACAATTCTTTTAAATTCTATTTCAGTAACATAACTTTTACTTGCGGAACCACATCTGTAATGTGTTGTACCTTTTAACTTTTTTCTGGAGTTGCAGAACACCATAAAGTAATGCTTCAGCAGTTGGTGGACAACCGGGGACATAAATATCAACAGGGATAATACGATCACAGCCTCTACAAAAAAATGTATATGCAGGCAATCTCAATTTAATCAAAGATAAATAAACCTATTGAAAAAGCGAACTAACCTTACGACAGAATATGAGTAATGGTAATATCCACCTCCATTTGCACAACTACCCATAGAAATGACCCATCTGGGTTCTGGCATCTGATCATAAACTTTTCGTAAGGCCGGAGCCATTTTATTTGTTAAAGTACCAGCAACTATAATCACATCAGCTTGACGTGGTGAAGCACGAAATACTACACCATACCTACAATGAATATAAAACTAGTTATATTGTTAACACTTCCATGCACAATATCTTACCTGTCCATATCATATCTGGGAGCAGCAATGTGCATCATTTCTACAGCACAACATGCTAAACCAAAAGTAAGAGGCCAGATTGAACCTTTCCTGCCCCAATTTAAGAGATCGTCGACCCTAGCAAGGGCATATTCAGCAACATTGTTTGTATTTTGAAAGGGAGAATAGGGTTTTATTTCTTGGGAAGATTGGGTAGCAGGCTGCGAAGATTGCTCTCTAACTTCAGTGGTTGATTGATCCCTTTTTTGCATTGGGACATTTCCATAGCTCCCCGTGAGGGTTCGTATAATACTTGGGTTGTTTAGGGCTTCTTTAGCGGGCACAAGAGCATTTCGCAGCATCTAAAATAGATTTTTAGTTGGTTTTGAGGTTAAACAGAGGAATACTACTATTTTGGGATTTATGTATATCAGATTATATTAAACGGCTAATGGGTCAAATATTTAACATTACCTTGTCTTTAGTAAACTGGTGTTTTTAAAAGTATTAAAATTAAAGTATTTATGTAACTGACGTTTAATATTGCCAAAATAGCGGAGGTCGTTCCACGTTCCAGCCCGAGTTCCAGCAACACAAGTATAAAGTATTCCGAACGAACTTCTGCTAACGACAGAAATAGGCAGCCAAATATACAAGAGGCTTTTTGAGCCTAACCTCAATTATTGACACCAAACCTAAGAAAGGTTAGATTTTTCGACGACACGTGAATTAGTGAATTTATTTTATTTAAAATAACAATAAGTTTTGAATAAGGATGACCAGATTTGCCAGAGCTAAAGGCTCAAAAGCCTCTAACGAAAAGTTACCTGAACAGGCTACTTCGTGGAGTGAAATGAAACGGGAATTATTAAACAAAAACAAAGATCTAGAAGAGAAGAAAAATCGTGAAAAAGCCATGCAGCAACGACAAGCTAATTATCAAGCCTTTTTGCAAGAAAAAGAGGATGAAGATGTTAAGAACATTAGTTGGGCCGATTTCCCAGAAGCGCGAGACACAAGGAAGACAGAGACATCTAAAAAACGAAAATTCATTCAGATAGATGATACAGAAGTCACAGAACCATCAAAGTCTGTTTCGAAGAATATAAAGCTAAAAGTGGAGCGTAGCTCTGAGCAAAGTGTAGATACTAACTCTGAAGATTCAGATGAGGAATTTTCAGCATTAAAGTTGCAAATTGATAAAGTACTTGACAACCAATCCAAGTACAACAGTGATAGTGACGCCCCTCCTGAAGAGGCAAGTATAAAAGAAAAACCACAAGAAATAATTGTAAAAAAAGCTAAAAAACGTAAACAAAAACTACAAATACTTATTAACCAAAAAGATAAATCTAGTGCAAGTGTAAAGGAAGAAAAGAGTATTCTACGAGGCAAGGTAAAAGAAAGTAATATGAATATAAAAAAACTTGAAAGAGAAAATTTAAGTGAAAGGGACAAGAAAAAAATTGAAAAGAAACATGAAAGGCACAGGAAGCAGGTAGAAAAGAAAAAAGCAAAAAAACATGAGGCTAAATCTAAAAAGAGTGAAACAGTGAATGATAGTACTGAAACAAAGATTGATATTAATGGTTCAGTTACAGAAAAGGATAATTTGAGTGAGTTGGAAGCAAAAAAATTGGAAAAAAAACTGGAAAGGCGTAAAAAACAAAAAGAGAAGAAGTTAAAAAAAAGGCTAGAGGGAGGGTTAATCAACACTACAGAAAATACGAAAAAAGATGAGGTTTTAAGTGAGAAAGATTTGGCAAATATACAGAAAAAGAAAGAAAGAAGAGCAAGGCAAGCAGAAAAAAGAAAAAAGTTTAGGGAAGCCAAAGCATTAGCAGCTGAAAGTGCTGAGGCAAATAAAAACATAAGCAGTGAGAAAGCTGCAAATGAAAATAATGGTTACAATAACTATAGAAATAACAATAATAATATAGATTTAATAGTAAATGGTAATGATAAATTTAGAGATACATTTAAAGCAAACCCGGGTTTGACACACATCAACCGAAACACAAAGCAAATAAACACAAAAGAAAAAAAAGTAAAACTGAAGGAATATAATGTTGAAAGAAAAAAAGCAAAACCTGAAACATGGTTTATAAATGGTAAATCTATAGAAATTGATTATGTAGATGGGTTTCCTGTAAAAAAAGATGATGCAGACAGACTAAAAGGATTAAGAAAAGAAATGATAAGTAAAGGCCTGCCAAGAAGCGAAATTAATATTTCATTGAAACTAGAAAGAAGACGTGCTGAAAAAGCATTGACAAGAGAAAGGAAAAATGTAAGTATAACCAAAAATAAAATTAAATACCTAATATTATACACGACACCCTAAATTTTTACTACACTTGAAGACCTATGAATAATTTTTGAACATTATATTTCAGGTGTGTTTCAACTGCAGAAAATCTGGGCATAACCTTTCAGAGTGCCCAGCACTGGACAATGATCAGATGGCACAGACTTCCGGTACAGGAATATGCTTCAAATGTGGATCAACAGAACATACTCATTTTGAATGCAAAGTAGTAAAGGGTTTAGATTACAAATTTGCCACATGTTTTATATGCAAGGAACAAGGACACATTGCAAGGCAGTGTCCTGATAATCAGAGAGGCCTCTATCCAAAAGGAGGTAAGAAATCTGTTTTGGTTGAGTTTTAATTAAGTCTAGGTAAGATATATATATCTTTCTCATTTTTAGGCTCATGCAAAATATGTGGAGATGTAACTCATTTAAAGAAGGACTGCCCTAAGTTTCATGCCCAACAAGCTCAACTTCAAACAAGCTTAAGTATAGAAACTCTGGATAATAGGAACCCTGACGACTTTACGTTAAAAGGAGAAGCTAAAAATATTTTGGGGCCTGTAAAAAAATTGAATAAAATTAAGTTTTAAAGCTTTTTGCTCTTAATTTCCATTGTTGATGATGATTTGTTTTATTTTGTTAAATTAAATGTATGAGTGGCTTACTCAGACCATTATTAATTTTTTATTTGTGTCTTGTGAGAGCTTGTAAATATATTTGTTATATTCAACAATATATTATGGATATTTTATTAGAAATAATTGTTTTTAATACAACCCTTGCTAAGCAATGAGACATAATATTCCCGTATATACACACACATACATTCTTAGCAATTTAATCTATTTCATTTTCAGTCTCACGAAAAATAGTATGTGCCTCTCTTAAGAAAATCTTATAGTGAATTCCATTGGTAAAAAAAAGTGCGGCACGAGTGCAAAATTTGAAAACCATTGGACATTTCAGTGCAAGTATTTGTAAACCATTAGGAAACCGGTGCAACAAGTGTTGCACCGAGTGCAATCAGTTCCGTACGTGCTCTTGGAGACAGTGCTCACTACCACCGTCATTCGGTGGTAGTGCCGTGCTGCACCGAAACTGGATAAAAATGTGAAAAAGTACAGTGTTTTGATTCTTTCAATCTTTAATATACTATTTTGTCTCAAACTTTGTCCAGTGGTAAGTAAAATCATTGAGGATTGAGGAGTATTATCATCAACTTTGTTGGAAAAATGCACTCAAGGTCTAATCTGAAAACCATTGGTACTCAAATACAAATAGTGCAACACTTTTTGTGCACTGGTGCAGTTTTACAGGCATACCGGTGCAGCACTTCTTTTACCAATGGAATTCGCTATTATTCTCGTCGTCCAAACGAGAAGAGATAAACTAACCTATCTTAAATAAAACTAAACAAATACTCATTAGGTACTTAATATGTAATGGTACATATTACATTAATCATCATTACAAATGTCTTGTAGTTACGGAGGTGGCTAGTTCAGGTTACTTTTATATCTTTGTAAGGGGTCAACGGAAATTTCCGAGGTTCCTTGTGAATTCCTGCTTCGGTCTGATGTGTTAAAAAGCACATACGGCTGGAGGAAGTTTCACTTTGGAACAAGACCGATGTTCGTAGTGAAGAGCTACACGCTGCACGAGCTGACCCTGCTTTCGACTGAAAACATCGGATCTAGAGGAGCAAACCTTGAATAAAAACCTGCCTTAGGGCAAAAAAGCACACGCACTTACACTATTCACCAAAACCTGAGGTGCGGGCGGTGCCTCCGGTCTCCGATAGAGGCCGATCCAGAGAGGTAGCAGAGATAAAGGCTGGTTGGGTAGTACAGAGGCTCACGACGTTTGACTAGCCAATGTAGGTGGAAAGGCCTGATCAGCGCTGCGATGGGGGCCTGGGGCTCCGCCTCGCCTCAAGACATCACATTAACACACCTTACATAATTAACCACCTCCCAACTTATTGTTACAGACATGAAAAACACGGGAAACAAAAATGAGAAAACGTGCCAATTAATCATTAATTGACTAGGAATGAAGCGCCCCTAGCTTTCCAGTAGGGGTAGAGATGTTCTCAACGGACAATATGCCATAGAGGATGATATTTTAAGGTCTTCGGACAATGCGTCTAAGACGGAGCCGAAAGGTTCGGTCAAAGATACGTTGCCGAAAGAGGCTACCAGTTCTGCGGCCAAGACGGACCCAAACGATCCACCCAAGCCGCTGCTAAAGTGCCGAAGTGGATCCATAATAAGGATCAGTTGAGGCCCCAAAAGCTGGGGTCAGCTGGTGAATTCTGCAGAGAGGAATATGCCAGGAAGCGAAGAAAGAAGAAGAAGAGGAACGCGGCAACTGGCTTCCCAAAGCCTCCCAAAAGGTGTGGCTGGACACACGCCTACCGTTCCCGAAACATCTTAGGAGCGGGGAAGAAGCTGAGTGAGGAAAGGAGTTTTAAGCGGCCTGTCGAAAGGCGGCTCGCTGACCTTTTCGGAGCTCTCGCCTTTGTCCGCGGGAAGCGTTGGACTCCATGGAGCCTCCCAAAACTCGCCCAGCAAATAGGGGAACTATAGGACCAAACCGTATAGGGAGACCGTGCAAACTCCTTCAGGTAATGAGAGGACCCACAAGAAGGCCAGACCCAAGGAAGACAACACCATCGTTCCTCATTCTTCAAGAACGAAGCGTCTGGTTCGGGGACTAAGCTGGAGAACCAGCTCATCGTCATCCGTTCCAACCGAACTGGCGGCATCATCAGTGAGGATGAGGCAGAAAGCATTCGCGAACATTTGATCGAGGAGATGCTTCGATAGCCATGGCTGGACCCGATGGGAAACCGTTTTAGGAACTCTGGCTGTGTGGAGCCCGGATGGTTCGCGAAAGCTGTTTTCCAAGCAGAAATGTATGCCATTGCAATGGCAAGTATTGCCTCGATAGTCAAGCCGCTGCCACCAAGGCAGTCTTCCAACCTATCGGCATTGTGCGGACGCACTCGGGAGGCTTGAAGAACGGAGACAGGTTCTCTTGGTCTGAGTCCCTGGACATTGCGGAGTGAATGGTAACGAGCTCGCCAGACTTGGAGCCGGAGCTCCCTATCTAGGTTCCGAGCCAGCAATAGGCATATCAAAAAAGGAGGCAGGGGCTGAAGCCCTGAGGGAATGGACTGTTAACCTCTTCAAGGATGAATGGTAGTAGACCCCGGGCTGCAGGTAGGCCAAAGATTTTATAACTTGTCCTGATAAGGCTTAAGTTGGAGTGGATTCTTAACAGGAGTAAGCGTGCCCTGACTCCACTGGTAGGACTTCTAACAGTATACTGTAAGTTAAGGAAGCACCTACCGATGGATGAGACTAGGAGAACCCAATTTGTCCGGGATGTTTGAAGGACAAAGAGACATCACTGCGCAATTCCTGTGCGCTTGTGAAGCTATGGGAAGACTCGGGCGGCAATAAGTCTTTGGGACAGTGGTGATTCAACCGGAGGAAGTCAGGACCCTTGCTTGGAATGACGTCCTGACTTTCATACTACGGGCGTGGTGGTGGCAATATATGGGCATTGATTAGTTTGTCGCTGACAGGAACATGAAATAAAAATTTTTGATAAATTGAGACCGATGAGTTTGTTTACCGCTCTTCCGAAAATTTCATCAGAGTCGTTCTCATTAGTGATGCCGCGAGACGAGACGAGACGAGAATTGGCCCATTCTCGTCTCGTCTCGTGAGGCGAGAATTTTTTTTTATCTCGTCTCGACGAGAAACGCGTTTTTCTCGCTCGAGAGTGCCATTGTCTCGTCTCGTCTCGTTTTTTCTCGTGAGTAGGGAATCATAAAAAATATTTTTTTATACGAATCTTAAAGGGGGTAAACATTTAAAAGTATCTGGTCGTCTCGCAGAAGGGTTTAATATAAGTCGGTTTGTTAGGCATGTGACTTAGAAACTATTTTTCTTAGATCAACAAAATATTGCAAGCGGCCATACAACATAATTCACGTAATGTAATAGGTTGGCACCGAGGTATTTTCAGTCCAAAATATACGGGGTGGTAAAAGATACAGAATGGAGAACGATTTATAATAATAATAATTGATTCATAATGGAACTACCCTTCTTTTATTATTTATTTTTTGGCATAATTCGGGGCATAATTAACTGCAATAGTTTGGAAAATATTCGACTAAATAAAGGGATATCAGCGCAGAATGTCATCCGGGGAAAAACCTTAATTTTTTTATTACATTAATAGAAAGTGCAAGAGAAAGAACTTAAAGAAGTATTTCCGAAAATGCTCTATTTGACATATCAATCTCTCATAGTTTATGAAATATTCGGACTAAATCGCTGTAACATTAGATAATTATTGTGTCCTTCTTTTACATATGAGTTATACAATGTAAACTGTAATTGGTTTAAGATCACCGCCGCTACAACGTTTTCAATCGAAAATGCTTTCTTTCAGATTTGGTTAATATTTAAAAATGTCAACTACTAACCATAGACAGAAGAAAGAGGCTAGACAATTTGATTCTGTTCTCTTGAATATCTCTTTTAAGGTAAATGCCTTCACAATACGATATAGTGAGAACGTTAAACACATTATTTTTCTGTCTATATATTAGGAGATACCTAAAATTCAGTGTTCTAACAAACGAGAAAATTCGAGAAAAAACGAGAAATTTCTTGACGAGAAACGGTCTTCTCTCGTCTCGTCTCGTGACTTCTCTCGAGAAAAAAATTTCACTCTCGTCTCGTCGAGACGAGACGAGACACGAGAATTTCTCGTCTCGGCGGCATCACTAGTTCTCATATATACAGGGTGTCTGTAAACGATCTTTACTCTTTACAAAAACGTGCCACATAGTCTTCAGACCAAAATTAGCCGATTTAAGTAAACTTACCTTCGTACAAAGTTGCTTAGTTTCGGCGCTAGACGGCGCTGAAGTGACAATTTTTAAATCGTTTTTCTGGATTACCAACTCATTTGCTACAAAAGAGGTATTCTTGATACCTAAGACTCGATTCCTCTGACGGTTGTCGAGAAATTTGCATTTTATTACCTAATACTTATTAGTTTTTACAAAAAAAGAAAAAAATAACAAAATCATAAACAGAAATATAAAAAAAAAAAAGAAAGTACAAATTATTAAATATTCCTTGTGTTTCTTGGCTCTATTGAGATTCCCTGCCAACATTTAGGACAGATTAAATCTATAGTCGTTAAGTAAGCTAGAACAACTGAAAGGTGCAGTTTTGAGAGCTCGAATGATGAGTTAATCTAGCCCGAGTAGTGACGCATCACAACTCCCATATTGGTCTCTGGCTCTAGCAGCTTAAACAATGAATTGCTGCAGCCCACGTCGCAAGTGTTCGTCAAACCCAGTTACGATTAGCTAAGCTAGCTAGCTAAAACAACCCATCTTCAGGGCTATTATAACTCATGAACAGTGATTTGATGCAATTTCTTTGATTTAGTCGCTGTAACTCAGAGGTCTGAGCTGTCCTCTATAGCAACACGCGTCGGTCTAGGATAACTCATATTTGAGTTATGTCAACTCGATATTTCGCTCAGTGTGGCAACGTATTCAAGATGCAATAAATATTCTTAAGGACGAAGAACAAGTTCTGCAAAGATTGTGCGTTTTAATTTTCTTCGACTTATAAATCTTTGTATTCATGAAAATGGTGGACATTTTGAGCAATTTTTATGATATTTCTGTTTATGATTTAGTTATTTTTTTCCTTTTTTGTACAAACTAATACGTATTAAGTAATAAAATGCAAATTTCTCGAAAACCGTCAGAGGAATCAAGTCTTGTCAAGAGAACCTTTTTTGTAGCAAATGAGTTATTGGTTCATCTGAATTTCGTGCCCAAACCCCTCTAGTTCCATTCGCATAGCTATCTGAAACAAGCAATTAGTAAAAATCCCAGGTTCTACGCCCATGGACTGATATTAATCAGAATTGTGACATGGGCTTTTTTGCCCCATAAAGCTATGCCAACGTACCAAATTTCGGCAAAATAGTATGATCAGTTTTTGAATTAATCCAGAAAAACTATTTAAAAATTGTCACTTCAGCGCCGTCTAGCACCCAAATTAAGCAACTTTGTACTAAGGTAAGTTTACTTAAATCGGCGGCTAATTTTGGTCTGAAGAATATGTGGTAGGTTTTTGTAAAGACCTTTTACAGACACCCTGTATAATAAGTTATTGAACATAAAACTTAATCCATATTTTTCTTGGCTGGGTTTATTTAATTAGGATTGAATAAGTGGTTGGTAAATGATGGTTCTTACATATTTAACAACGATTTTTCTATGCTATAAAATTAAATTTTGTACACTGTATAAATGTGTGTTAAAATGCCAGATATACACATTTAAATAGCACTGTAAGCAAAAAAAGAAAATCAGCAGTAATGTCCCAATTCTACAAAGCTATGTTCTATGTAACATCGGGAAACATAGGTATTTCGTTGAAATGAATATTAAAATGTTAGCTATTTTAATTTTACTTAACATATTTGGTCAATCTTTATCAATGGATTTAGAAAAATTACAAGACTTTGGTATAACGGGCGATTCTTATATTAGTGATATAGCAGTGTACTTTAACAGAGCCTTTCTGGCAATACCTCGAACAGTGTGCCAAAATAAAATCACGAACCCAACGTTGGTTGAAGTGCCATGGAAGGAGTTTAATGTCATATTAAAAATTCGGTAAGTGCTGGACAACTTACTGTGAAACAATACGGTCTTAAAATAATTGTTTTTTAAGGATTAATAAACCAATTGACGGACAACTCTGGGCAAAATGCGACAATCTTCAAAGCGCCACATCTCTTGCAAAAGAGGGCGTCAAATCAAAACTGTGGATTCTCGACAAAGGCAACGAATTTTGCCCAGCCAAAGTTATGGCATATAGTATGTTTCAAAATGCATTTTTAAGTGATCAAACAATCGAGTTGGGAGAAGTATCTAAGAATGGGCTGAATACTATGGTCATTGAAAATGGTACCAAGTTGGGAAACCATAGGTAAAAATCTTGAATTTAGATCATTTTTTTGCGGCAACTTATTCTTTTTTTTTAGGGCTTTCATAGCAAATGCAGGACAAATTTTAGTATGTTACTTAAATGACCTAAGGTGTAACCATTTAAAACTTTTGGCAGCTAGTAACGCAGCAAGGCCGTTAAGTGTAGATGATTTAGCTCTGTCAAAACCAGAGGCAAGACTGTATTTTACTGGCACCAAGGAAACACAAGTGTTTTCTTTGGATCTTCATCATATACCCGAAGAAACTGATTCAAACGTAAATACAAAAATTTAAAATTATTCTCCTTTCTGTGGTCTCAAGCAATTACTTTTTCTCTTACAGAATCTAACCTCTTTGGCAATTAACGTCACGTACTCAGGGGAAAAACTGGGACCATCTAGCGGTTTGGATGTCGATTTAAAAAACGGTCTCATATACTATCTCACTAGAGACTATGCTGTCGTGAGATGGATAATCGGGTAAGTATTAACAAATGAGAATATGGAGTTCTGAAAATCCATATCTTTAAAGCCTCTGTATATTCTTAGAAAGTTGAACTAACCTAAATTAGAGGGGGATAATTTTAACCCCCCCCCCCCCTTAACAGAACACCCAATGTTTTTAGAATTAGTATTTTAATTTGTTTGCTTCACTCTCCAGAAAAAAAATATCTTCGTTCTTGACGGCGCAGCAATTCACGTAACTCTTATGACCAAAACTTGGTTTTCCAAACCCCTTGCAATAATTTAGAAGACCCTACGGTCTAGACTTCCAAATACATTTTAGGAGATTAAGAATTCCCCCAAAGTGCTCAGCAATGTTTTCGATTCTGGCGTAAAAAGAAGAATGAGAACGTGCTGGGAAATAGAATGTGGGTGGAAACGTGGATATATTTAGTTTAAATTTATAATCTTTGTGGTACTTATTACCTATATTTTCTTTTTTGAAATTCTGTATGATGCAATGACAATAATGTAATTTTCTTGACAATAACAATTTCAGAACTGCTCAAACTTTGAAAGGCATAAGGAACATTTTAAGTCTATATTTGAAATTAAATATCTCAGGAAACATTAAAAATATGTTAACGCGGTTTGAAGCAATATAGGGCTTATGTTTGGTCTTAGGGTAGATTGATTAGCTTTGTCTGTATGAATTTTAAGTCTACAATACAGGGTTCTGAATGAAATTTAGGGTTTTAGAAAAATAACTGGTTCAATTATTATAGGAAACAACTTTCGGGCTTTTGAAATATTTCTATAATCTTTGAATGATTTTAAGAC
Organism: Polydrusus tereticollis; assembly: GCA_963920685.1. Taxonomy (NCBI): domain Eukaryota; kingdom Metazoa; phylum Arthropoda; class Insecta; order Coleoptera; family Curculionidae; genus Polydrusus; species Polydrusus tereticollis. The sequence continues at coordinate 14,106,245 of OY987333.1, forward strand.
AAAGAGTATATATAAGTAAGGTTCCGCAACGGCTTCGTTTTCCAGATACATGGTGTTCAAATTAAAAAAAAAAATCAGATTTTTCTATATAGGTATATATCTTGAGTGAGTGGTGCCAGTTACTTTACTGAAACTTGGTACATACTAACAGTTATTTAGAGACTACATTTTGCAATTTGCAATTTCAACAAAAAGTAACTGAAACATTTTTTAAAATTTGCTAGAGTCGTCGCCTCATCATCGAATTAAGGGCTCTCTCGAAACTATTCTGTTTCGCAGGTCTCCTTCATTTTGAACAGGAATTTTGTATACCAATAATTTAAGGTGTCTCCATAAATAGTAATCCAACGGATTCATATCAGGCGACCGAGGAGGGCATGGTTATGAACCATGCTCTTCCGATCCAACGATTAGGATAATTTTCATCCAAAAATTCACGCGCAACTAGACTGAAATGAGGTGCATGTATCACATACGATATATTTCTCTAAGTGAAACTTTCTCTAATAGTAATGGTAGATTGTGCTCTAAAAGTTTTTGGTATTGTTCTCCATTAGGCCTAGGTAGACCGAAAACTCTTCTTGGAAATAATTTTCTATCATAGCGCGTGGATTATTCTCTGCCCAATGCCCATAAGTGATTATTATGTAAGTTAATAAGTGAGATTACGAGAAAGCAAGCTTCGTCCGTAAACAACAATTGACTTAAAAAATTTGGATTTCTTACCACTTTACTTCGTAACGAATAACATAACAAAACTCTACTCTCACACCGAGAGAATTTTTTTTAGATCCATAACCACGTTTCTTACTAATCCTAATCAAGATGTCTGCCTAAAATAGGATGCATCCTCATTAGCATAACTGAAATAAATTTGCTGAAATTTCTTTTTAACTATAATAAGGACGTTTTAAAATAATAATTGTCTAAGAACCATTTATATATCTTATTCCTAGTAACAGCTAACATTTCTTAATATCAAGTTCAGTTACGATTCATATGATTTCTTAATAACCACTAGGCACTTACTATTTACTTAAATTGATTTTTGATAGTTAGTAACACGTTTAAATTATGACCTTAAAGTGGTTATATAATGATAATGGAGAAATCTTAAGAAATTTCCTAAAACCATATGTGTTCATTAATTGATTATTTATTATGCTTCATAGACAATTAAGTAACTACCGACATATAAAATTAAGACCATTGCTAATAAAACTTATAATGGCTATTAGCGGATCTTGGTTACCGCGCATTCACCATAATAGTGTTATTTTGGCGCACGCACCAAACACAAAGTAATTTTCAATAATAATTTATTTACAGTGTTTACTAAAGGAAATGGGATATTATATAGAGCTTTTAGAAGATGACTATGATAGGCGTTTGCAATTTTGCAAAGAAATGATGAGACGGTGTGACGAGAATAATAGGTTTCCACAGAACATATTATTTTCGGATGAAGCTACTTTTTATTTAAACGGCGTGGTTAACAGACATAACTATCGTTTCTGGAGTCAAGAAAATCCACGATGGATATTTGAAGCGCATACTCAGCTGCCCTAGAAAGTAAATGTATGGACAGGTATCATTAATAACCGAATATTAGGGCCATTCTTTTTGGAAGGAAACCTCACAGCTGCACGGTACCTGAATTTCTTAACCTTCGAGTTGAGGCCTGCTCTAGCTGTAATTTTTCCCAACGAAGTAGATCCAGATATACCTAATGAAACAATTTGGTTTCAGCAAGATATGGTGCTCCCCCGCATTTTGGTGTCAATGTGAGAAGATATTTAGATCAAATATTTCCAGGTCGCTGAATTGGACGACGTGGTACAATTGAATGGCCACCAAGGTCCCCAGACTTAACGCCTCTAGACTATTTTCTTTGGGGATATTTAATAGGAAAAGTTTACCAAAATAGGCCAAATATTATTGAAAATTTGAAAAACAAAATTAGATTGGAGACACATTTCTTGACAAAATAAATAACAAATAAACCATAACTATTGTTAAGTCACAATGTCACAAAATGTCAGAACGTGAAACAATGAAGATTTCTTACCTTGAAAGGTAAAAAAAAACATTAATGATTTACCATTTCCGCTTCTTTAAATCGTTTTTTTTTTTAACTTTTAACAATCGCCATTTTAAAATAGCTTGACAGAATCGCCCCAAAATTTATGAGCATACTGTACGAGATATTAGCTTTTAAATGATGCATCACAAGCTGTATGTCTCCATTTAAAAAAAAGATCGATGTCGTCATATCTTTGACAAATGTCTTCTTTCTTTCTTTTTATTATTGGCTCTGCCCTGATTTGACAAATGTCTATAAAAAGGCAAACGAATAACGTCAAAATGTGAGCATATATAAAACTTAATTGACGTGTCCGAGTATTTTCCCCAAAAGTTACAGGTTAAGGCTATATTAATTTTATTCCGGACTTCTGCGCAACCCTGTATAATTATTCGGTAATAGAATAGTTCACCCACAAATAACGACACTACCTAATAATTATAATTATTGTTAATTGAACATTACAAACAAAATGTAAAATTAGGGGAACCCGTGAGGGGAACAGCCGGTTTTCTTTGCACCTGGTCCGTCAAGTGTCAAAGGCAGGGTGTGTCAACTGTCATTTTTTGGTGTAATGAATCTGAAATATTTCAGAAATATTGATATGAAAGGTTATGTTTTCGAGGCATTCCAAATATATCAGAGATATTTCTGCAAGGAAGTGTACTGTGTGGGCGTGTCCGCTGGACTCAATTTATTAGTTACAAAAGTTACAAATTCGCACTGTTTAATATAATAAAAACTGTTTTTTTTTAGTAAGCCAATGCAAGCAGAATACCACGATGTCTTAGCTCAATCATTCAAACGCTTGCCTTACGTTTCAAGATTCTTTACCGATACACAGGGTAGTGTTTACGCACTGGTCAACCCTTTTAATCCATTCGATTGCGAACAGGAAAAAGATTACTTTAAAAATACTACTAATACTGATGAAGGAAAGTTACTTGAAAGGGTGGTAAAAATTATGAAATACAACAGACTGTTGGATAAATTGTTCTGAAATAAAAATATAATAAAACAATACACTTCATTGTTTTTTTTTTTTTTTAATTTTGGGATATTGCTATAGCAGTTGGCAACTATTTTGTTTATTAACACGACAGAAATATGCTAGATTTATTTATAATAGATATACAATGAGAGGGTGTGTTCCTTTATCTATTTAATTATTATTAAAGGATATACGTGCCTTTGAAAGGTTAAGGCCATCGGAGCAACAAACCGAAGTCAACAGAAAATTTATAATCTACTTTGAATATAAACACTTTTATAAAATCATATTTCATTGGCTTGATCCAATTACATGTAATAAGTGCTTTTTGCTCGGTGTTAATGACTGTTATAGTAGGTAGGTACCTGTTTACTATAAATGTAAGGTGTTAGTTTTATGTAACGATAAAAATATAATTTGATTTTTTTATATAATTAAGTATATAGGGTGGCCAAGATAAGAATGGGATAGCATTGGAAACTTGGAAACGGTAAGTTTTTTAAACATAGGTATAGTCCGTTCACAGATTTAAGAGAATGACTACCTGCCTTTAGTTATCACCCATCATAAAATTCTTTGTTAAAAGGGTTTCAAGGATCATAAAGATAATGATGTTATTATGCAGGTAGAGACCGTACTTAGATTCTAAAGAGATTATAAAAAATATATATCTATACGACTCTCATAGAACGTGAAAATTTGAGTAAAATGGAATATATTGAAGAAACAACCACATTGGCTAAGATTTCGGAAAAAACAGTATGGAAAATTGTGAATAAACCCATCACCGAAAGGAAAAGAAGGAAAGATTCTGGGACTTGCAAAAAATTAGATCGCAGCGATGAAGATTTAGTCCGACGCAAAATTTATAACATGTATGAAGAGAATACGGTACCAACACTGGATAATTTACTGAAAAGACTTGAGATAGATAACACGGATATCAATTGCGGTAGGACAACGCTGTGGAAGTGTCTTCAACGAATCGGCTTTAAATTTAAAAAAGTCGATAAACTGCAAGTTATCATGGAATCGCAACGACTTAAGGCATGGCGATTTGAATATTTGACAAAAATCGCTGAGTACAGAAGTGAGAACAGACCTATTATATAGGTACTTAGATGAAACCTGGTTTGATACCCATGATACCCCATCAAAAGGTTGGGTTGATTATAGTGACAGGTGTAGAACAAAGGCACCATCAAACAGAGGAAAAAGAATAACCATAGTACATGCAGGGCCCGAAGGTGGTTGGGTACCAAATGCACTTTCATTGGCAGCCAAGAATGTAAATGACTCCTGTTTGCTGTTTGGATTACCATATGTAACAATACCACAGCCACAGCGGAGTTATTTGAGGATTGGTTCGTCAATGAGTTAATTCCTAATGTTTCTTCAAACAGTGTATTGTTATGGACAACGCAAGTTACCACAGTAGACAGTTAAACAAGCACCCTTGTTTAAAAGATACGAAAATTGCAATACAGGAATTTATGTATCAGAATGATATATATTTTCTTATTAAAATGAAATAATATAATTTTCAAATCTGATGACACCGATAACAATTTGTCGAAAAGTGAAGTGCATTTCCAGGTGATCTAGGTATACAAAAGCCGACATCACATCAGGAAAAAATAAGTGTAAGAAATTTTATTTCCGTGACTGTACCTACATGGCATGGAAAACGTCGGCGTCGGTAGGTTGCTCTCAGAAACAAATTGTCAATGGCTAAGCAAAGCTATCACATATTATAAAAGAGGACACGCGAAACAATGTACCATTTAAAAATTTAACATTTAAAATTACAAGTTTTTAGTGCTTACAAATTATTTGCTTTCTTCGCGATTTAATGTTTTCCTCCTTTTTATTTCCCAGAAATTCCCCTTCGTGACCTGATTATCTCTCGTGTTTAACTTTTTCATCTTGTTCCTCTGTCTTCTTTGATATTGGTACTTGTAGAGGTATTATTCGTACATATAAGAATAAATAAGAGCTGGCTAAATTGTCATAATGACAATACATTAGCAATACTAACTTATCCATGTCTCAAAATAGGTTTTCACCGTATAATTTGCTTGTTATTGTCGAAAATAGCACGAAATTTGGGTGTCAAACTTGTTTCCTTTCTATCTGGCATCATTCATATAATTGGTGTAATTTGAGAACAATAAACCATTAATTTGTAGAATTGAATGGTGAATAAAAAGCAATTTGTAGACAAAATTATTGAAATTAAAAGCAATTTGTAATATATTTTTCGTGCCGATATCGTAACTTTATAACAAATATACTCTGAATGTAATTCTTTTGTATAATTAGAAAGGCAAGACGTTATTTTGTAAACGGTCAATTTTTTTGCTATTTTTCGCACGAATTAAAATAAAATCAAGTCATATTACTCCATGCATCCTTTAAAAATAGTAATAGAGTATTTATTGCACGAAAAAAAAAAAACGAAAAATAAAAAAAGTCAACAATAATGTATCTTTTCATTTGCTACAGGTTGTAACACATGTCCTAACATTTGTTAAAAAAAATACTAAAAATATTTTAAAAATCTCAAGTCTGTTTAAATTTTTACTACCGATTTGTATTTGCTATTTTGTAGTAAAATTTTAAACTGATACCTACTTGTAAAACCTAATATACGTTCTATGAATATAAGTGTGACAAGACTATAATATTAATCGACAAATTTTATTGTGTAAAATACATATTTGAATTTTTTTTTACAATTTCTATGCACCTTTACTCCAAGCATAAAATTTGTATTTAAAACAATTTGTTGTAGAAACTTGAACAACTGTCAGGTTTCATACCTATCCAAATATAATAATCTCCAGAAAATTTGCAGTATTTGTCTCACTGGCTTAAAATGTGTAATTTAAAACAATTTGTTGCAGAAATTTTAATAATTGTCAGGTTTTATACCTATCCAAATATAAAAATCTCCAGCAATTTGCAGTATTTATTACACTGGCTTAAAATGTGTAATTTAAAACAATTTGTTCCAGAAACTTAAACAATTTTCAAGATTAATTCCTATTAATATGTGAAAATTTTTAATATTATGTAGTATTTACTACACTAGTTTAAAATGTGGAATTTAAAACAATTTGTTGGTGAACCTTCAACAGCTGTAATGGTTTACACATATCGAAATATAAAAATCTTCAACCATTTGCAGTATTTACTACACTACTTTAAAATCTGTGATTTAAAACAATTTGTTGCAGAAACTTAAACAATTTTCAAGATTAATACCTGTCAATATACAGGGCTGCCCAGAAGTCCGGAATAAAATTATTATAGCCTTAACCTGTAACTTTTGGGAAAAATGCTCGGACACGTCAATTTAGTTTTATATATGCTCACATTTTGACGTTATTCGTTTGTTTTTTCATAGACATTTGTCAAAGATATGACGACATCGATCTTTTTTTTAAATGAAAACATACAGCTTCATCATTTAAAAGCTAATATCTCGTACAGTATGCTCATAAATTTTGGCGCGATTCTGTCAAGCTATTTCAAAATGGCGACTGTTAAAAGTTTTAAAAAAATCCCTATTTAAATAAGCGGAAATGATAAATCATTGATGTTTTTTTACCTTTCAAGGTAAGAAATCTTCATTGTTTTACGTTCTGACATTTTGTGACATTGTGACTTAATAATAGTTATGGTTTATTTGTTATTTATTTTGTCAAAAAAAATTAAAATGTAACAAAGCAAAACAAAACACAACAAAAAGGTGGATTAACGTGGCAAATGCTGGAAATATCCTTCACCCTCTACTTGGCATGTTCCCAATAATAATACCTAAATTAATTTTACAAGTTCACAATGTCACTAAATGTCAGAACGTGAAACAATGAAGATTTCTTACCTTGAAAGGTAAAAAAGCATCAATGATTTATCATTTCCGCTAATTAAAATAGGGATTTTTTAAAAACTTTTAACTGTCGCCATTTTAAAATAGCTTGACAGAATCGCGTTAAAATTTATGAGCATACTGTACGAGATATTAGCTTTCAAATGATGTATCACAAGCTGTATGTTTCCATTTACAAAAAAAGATCGATGTCGTCATATCTTTGAGAAATGTCTATAAAAAAACAAACGAATAACGTCAAAATGTGAGCATATATAAAACTAAATTGACGTGTCCGAGCATTTTCCTCAAAAGTTACGGGTTGAGGCTATATTAATTTTATTCCGGACTTCTGGGTAGCCCTGTATGAAAAGTTTTAATATTTTGTAGTATTTACTACACTAGTTTAAAATGTGGAATTTAACATAATTTGTTGGTGAACCTTCAACAATTGTAATGGTTTACACATATCGAAATATAAAAATCTTCAACAATTTGCAGTATTTACTACACTATACTTTTAAATGTGCGATTTAAAACAATTTGTTGCAGAAACTTAAAACAATTTTCAAGACTAATACATATCGAAATATCAAAATCTTTAACAATTTGTAGTATTTACTACACTATAATAAACCAGCATACGGTATTAAGTACTTTGGATTGCTAGAGACTGCTGGAAGATGGCGCTGCCTATATTGTACTGCCTACGCAGAACAATATCGCAGCTGTAAGCTGTTTCAATTTTCCAACGGTCGGTATTCGGTATGCTCATTTGTCATAATTGTGCCCTGTGCTGACGAGAACCGAAGGGTTCGAAACCGGTCTACGGGTAGCAATAGTGTAGCATCCTACCATTAGAAACAGAAATTCTGAGATTCATTCGAACCCTTCCGTTAGTTTCTGTAAGACATTTCCTGCAAGTTGAGTGAAATGTTTAACAAAGCATTTCCAACAAATAGTTGTGAAATGTTCACCAAGACATTTAAACTTTTCCTGTTATAGTATATTGAAATATAGCCAACAAACTTTTGTGAAGTAAAGCATAAGGTAACAAGCTATTATTTTAATATATTTCTTACAATATTTTTAAATTCAACAACAATTTGTATACTTTATTTGTACCACTTGTGTCAGATAGTTGCATAATAAGTTATAAATAAGGAAACAATATGATATAGAAATTCACAACAAATTGTTCTTGTCCCTATATTTACAACAATTTGTAGCAAATGCGTCTACAATTGTTGTAAAAGACACAATATTTTTTCCCGTGTGCGATCTCCAGGTTGTAGGGAGATCAAAATAAAAAAACAATAGTTCATGAGCAATATATAAAAACGTATAATAAATACAATTATTAACAATCAGTCTTAACAAGTATACCTAATCACTGGTCTTGACCAGAGGATGAACAACCACGCTGGAGCCAAGGCATCCAGTAGTACCACTAATGAAATCGTGGAAATTGCTCTCAATAGCCCACATAAGCTTCTTCCAGCCAGGCACCACCTGCGTTGCCAACCTGCAGTCTCCACCCTTCTGCACAAGTACAAAATTTCCTGCCTGAAAAGGCGTATCCGAATTCCAGATGTAGATGTTCGATTCACCTTTATACCTGAAAAATATCGCCTCTCCATTGTCAGTCCCCAAGAAAACCACCTGGAGATCTGAAGGTTTTAATCCAACGTCTATAACGGCTCCCGTAGTTTGTCCAGTTTGAAGTGATTCTGCTTTGATGCAGAAAAGTCTTGAGGAGGATAGGTAGCTGACATATACGACGTTCCCTGTAGGTTTACGCAGAAGTTCAATGTACAAAATGTCTTTAGTAGTACATCCGACACCAACCGCAGGAGGGAGAATAACACGGAACCCACTGCCCTCTTGAAGATTGATTACGATGATAGCTCCAGTCCCAGCGTCAGAAACGTAGGCAAATGGTTCTCCTGTTGTCGAAAAATCAATGACAAGGTACTGAATACGGCTCTGGGCTGTCACAAATGGCTTCAAACTAATAGTCTTGATCACTTCTCCAGTCCCCAGGTTCAGACCCCATATTTTCGGTTCGCACCGCCTCACAGGCTGTTCCAGTGTGTTGCAGATGCCCAAATCGAGCACCCACAACCGTTCCAATGGATCGATAACCAAATCGATAGCGTTCTGAATGGCTTCGCAGTTGCCTTCCTCTTGGATGCCCCAGCAGGGATAGGGTTCAAGTGACACTTTGCAGCCTGTAGCGTTGAGATTGAATTTGGCAACTGTGAACGGGACTCCCGGACGATATCTTGGCAAGGCTACAAAAACTTCGTCCTTGTGAAACTGTATTCTGGTGGCGATGACATTTTTTGGAATGTATCTAGCGGTGGATGTGTATATATTCTTAGTACTGGTGCAAGGAAAGGAGAGTTCGTTTCCATTGAGTTTAAAGCTTAAATCTGCTATGAGGTTTTCGTCGCAGTCACTGGCGAAAGAAGTTGTCACTAACATTAGAAAAATTGGAAAAAAGCTCATGTTTCTTGTTATTGCCTGAAAAAAAATTTTGGTTATTGAGAAAATAGGGTAATTTTTTAATATTGATCTTACCTGACTGTTTTTCGGGATGTTGAAGCGTATCTACCAGTCGTCACTACCATCTTATTATTTATATGTGATATATTTTATCATATTTTCTTTATAGGGTCGTTCTATCAAAAACAACGGTCATATTTTTGTTTTGGCTACCTTGAAATTAAAAATATATAATAATACGTCGAATTTTGATGCGGTCAAATAAATTCAGTTCCACCTTGAACTTCCGTAGATGAGCTTTTCCGGGGTGTATGTCCGGCCTTGTACGAGCAATTTCCGTTCGAGTTAATACAAAAATTGTTCTGAACTTTAATGTATTAGGTAAAATTAGTATGAATATGAACAATTCCCGGAAATGTAAGTGTTTCAAGAAACATGTGGGGACTCTTTGCCCAAAAATAAGACAAATAGTTCCGATCAACATATGAACATGAGATACAGGGTGTTACAATTTTTACGCGGAGCAAAAAATATGTATGCCACTGCCCTTTTCTCTTTTGATAATACAGGTATGTATAGTTCAATGTCTAATGCGGAGTACCTTTTGATAATTTTTTGATTTCGGATTTGTTTAGGAGATAAATACAATTTTATCAATCTCTGGTATGGGCATAGCGATATGTAAATAAATGTCATTTATATTTTTAATCGAAAAGTCTAGGGACTATTTTTACTAATTAAGTAACGAGGGTTATTACAGCAACAAATAAAATACAAGAATACAACATCAAAACACGTAAATACAACATATTAAGTTGTAACGTTGTATGGGAAAGAAAAGTCTAAGAGGTTTTCATAATCATTTATTTCCTATATAAATGTATACTACTACAATTGATATCCCACTCGTTACCTAGAGATAAGGATGCATAAATATATTAAGGTGATGAGACCTAAGAAACACTCAAAGTTACTATAATAGAGATTATTTAAAAATACTAGAAATAACCTAACCGGGGGGGGGGGGGGAGGGGGTTGTTTTGTTGAGCCAAGTCAGGACCTTATTAACTATGATGGCAACATCTTGGTTAGGACAGCATCATGTGACAGACCGCTGACTGCTCCTGTCTGAACAGAGTACGAATCAGGTTTACCATTGCACTTTCTGTGCTTTAGACTTTGTTGTGCATCATAAGAAGTTTGCATTTTTTTTGGGATTATTGAGCAACCAGAACTTTTTCTACAGGTAGTAAATTAAAAATATTTGCCAGGTACCTTCCTAGTATTAGTTTTTTTTATTATTATGGCTATAAGTAAGGAAGTAAAGTCCATCCGAACATATTTCGTTTGACCTAATAACTGCAATAATAGTTTTATTATATTGTAAACACCCAAAGAAACCCCGTTACCTAATCGATTGCCAAACCTACATTTTTAAAGAATTTTTTGGTAAAATTATCCATATAAAACTGTCGATGAGCGTGCCAACCAGCGAAATCTACCTGGCCCCAGCTGGCATCACTGTTTATATTACTGAAATGAAATGAAATAAGGGGTACTGCCTTGCACAGGAACGAATTTTGTAGTTAAATGAAAAGCCATAGTAATACCTTACAGTAGCAATGTTTATTATGTTTATTTTTACCATTATTTGTATTATATTTATATTAATTTATTATAAGTACAAAACAAGTGTGAAAAGTTTGCGTGCGGAAAAAGGCAACTTTTCGCAGGCATTTAGGTAAAAGTAATAATAACAATTAATATATCTACTTAAAAAAATATATTTACATATATACACAGAAGGTTTAATTGTAATTATGAAACGTTTTAATCTATTCCTAATTCAGTCTCGCTATCACTATCATCCACATTTATAATAAGATTATGTATTTCGTTTTGTTGTGTAGTTATATAAGAGTCTCCAATTTTTAAGACATGGTTAACCTAATTTTTCCAACTTTCATGGAATTTCACCGAAAACTTTCTTTATTAGCTCTATTAAACTGCCACTAAGGGTAGGTGTGCTATTTTCAGTTCTCATTTTCGATTTAATTTCATGCTACATGTGTTCAATAGGGCTAAAAATGCAAGTCACCCATCCCTTTTTGACAGTCTCATGAGTGTCAAACCACGTTTCATCCAGATAAACTATTGAACGTTTTTCAGATCTAAACTTTTTTATTTCCCTAAGATACAGAAGTCTCATTTTTGTTAATCTTTCGGACTCCATAATAATTTGTCTCTTGTTTATTGTCTTATACTTAAATCCCATCTCTTGCAAAGTGCGGTGAAGGCTTGTCCTGCTACATGATATCGTTGTATCGTCAGTTGTTAACCGTGTTTTTAAAGAATCTAACGTGGACACAACATTTTCTCGATACATTTAGTAAATTTACTGCGAATAACATCTTTGTCACAATCATCTACGCACTTCGTTTTTCCGGTATCTTGCCAACTTTCCTTTTAAAATGTCCTTTTAACATAATATCTCGTACCGTCGATAATGGAACTTTCGTCATTTCACTGGTATTTTTAATGGCAATTACTTTAGGGTGGCCGCTCTTTAATAACGATTCACATACATTTTTCACGATCACTTTGGCGTCAGAAGATAAATGCTTCCTGGAATGTTTAGAGTAGCTAAATATCGCATTAGCTGAAGATTCCCAAGGTCTCGACATAATTTTAATATTAACTTGTTTCACACTGTTTCAAAGGAAAATAGAGAGGTACTACTAATAATATAAGCTATATAAACAGGTACCTGTAACTAAAAAATTAAATTAAACCTTAATTAGACAGTTTATTAATTTTGATAACAAAGCAAGTAATGTACCTATCTATTGTTATTATAAACTGGCATTAAAATGTGGGTTAATACGTCTTTGCGAAAGCGAAAGCCGAGTTTATGAGGGGTTTTATTGCAGTCATTAAGCCAAACGAAATATGTTGGAAAGTACTTTACCTATATTTGCGAGAGTACAAACAGTCCAAAATCTGTAGAAACCAGCCGTTATTGTTTTGTGTTTTCTATTAAATCGGTACTTACGTTAATTATATCTATAAGGCAAAATCTAAATATTAAAAGTTCAAGGGAGGCATTTATGGATAAATTTTCGCAAAGAATAGAAAGTTCTGGGGAAAAAGGTTAGTTCATTCCCCTGACGTAGCACCATTAGCTTTCTATATGCTACCGATGAGTCACTGATAGAAATTTTGGACTCCGAGTATAGATTATCGTTTTGAAAATTAAAAACCCCCTCCGGAGGACGAGGATATTAGCTACAGCAAACATTTCAAATTCAAACAAGATTATAGTCAGATATTTTCTTTACCATATCTTAATTTGTATACATTTTCAGAGGAGACATATCAATTTATAGGTTTTCACATTGCCTGGTCAAGAAATTTTTGATCTGCCATATTTTTCTACGTAAGTGTGGTCGTGTGGTCTAAAGTTGCACCACTTAATCAAAAGCTGCAATTACAACTTATTTTTTAATTTTTTTTTATTTTAAGGTTAAATTATTTGTGTGTTGTAATGCTTATGAAAAAAATGCATATGCTAAAAGTTCAGCTGTGCGGGCATGATAGTCCACAGTCCACACCCACAAAACAATATTAATTTTATTCGTAGCAGAACAAATTGTTTAAAATAAACGAGTGGATAATTGTACAGGTTTACTCAATCAGGCGAAATAAGCAAACCTATTGTTAAGTTTGGCGAAAAATCCGTTGCAGAAAATTTAACAATAATCTGTTTGTATCCACTTTTATATGCCTGAAAAATATAATTATAGTTCGTAATTTCAGCTTGCATGTTTAAGATCACAGACAATGAATAAATAGTCTTGTTCAACATTACTCTGAAAATTGACCTTTTATTATTCTCTTAAGAAAAACACTTTTTACTGCTATTTCTTTGCGCCATGAAACATTTTGATTCAAATCTCTATGCCCTTCGTTACAGCAGCATCAGTGAGTAAACTGTATAATTAAGGCGATTTAAATTATTTATTAGTCAATCGATTTCGTAACAATAATTTTCCACCATTGTTTTTCTAGTGATTCATGTCAATTGAAATCTGCAAGATCAGAAAAAAAATACTTATTGTTATATTATTATAATAATTTTAGTTTCACAATAATTATTATGACGCAATGTAATTTTCTTGTTTTCTTGCAATATTCAAATGATATTCGTGAAAAACAAAAGCGGTGTTTTACAAAACACGTAAATTAATATTTATTAATAGTCCGTGTTTTTTTACATAGGAAATGGAAATTGATGACAATCTTCAAATACAAATACAAATGGTTTATTTCCATAACTGACATGAATAAAACATTGGAAATTGTTTTGGAATTGTCATATGCCTACTGTACAGTGATTTTTTGAAACCGAAAAAGTAAAATAAGAATGTTTCTACAGAATACACTTATAAGTACACTAATTAAAATTAATAAAGAAAATACACAGTATAAAATATACATTGTGTCCACGGATGGACTTTACTATACATGTAACAAATATTGTTTTCAGTTTTTGGAAAAAATCCACCCTTAATAATTTATTTTGCTTGTTGACGGAGCACCCCCGCATTATGCGTTCCCTGTTAGTCTCCCTGTTTTTCAGGAAAATGGATTGGAAGAAAAAGGTCCTATTGAATGAATGAATTGATTTTGAACTATCCTTTTTTGTTTAGCACTGATCCTGTTTCACGAAATTTTGCCACTAATTGTAGCACGTAAGTATAAGACAAGTGTGGATGGATTGGAAGAAGAGGTCCTATTGAATGGCCTGCAAGATCTCCTGATTTGACGCCACTGGACTTTTTTTTGTGGGGACATTTAAAGTCTAAAATTTATGCAACCCAACCCAATTCTTTGGAAGACTTGCGACAACGAATAGTGTACGAGTGCCGACAAATAACTTCCGCAATGCTCCATAATGTTCGCGAACATTTTGAACAGCGCCTTTACAATTGCATGGAGGTTGGAGGTGGACATTTTCAACATTTGCTTGATAAGCGGTAATAAATTTTATTACTTTTAAATTTTAAATTTTCTTTTCTTCTTAGCCCTATTTCTCAGGAACTATTTACTCGATTTAAACGAGCAAGGTCGCGTTGGGAAAGCAATTGAATTCATTTTAAAATAAGGTATCACTCGATCCCCCTTTCCATTTAAGATTTTGTAGGGGTTCAAGCAGGAGGGTGAAAATAGCAAAAAAATATGTTCCCCTGAGAACTAAGGTTTCCGTGTTCGAGCGAATTTTGATTTATTTATTAACAAGACAATAAACCTGGGTGGAAAGCTTTCGGTGCGCCACCCTGTATAAGTAGCTTTTTGCATATAGAAGGTGACTTTAAAAATATATTGACAATTTGTTGTTAAATTTGTTTTTAAATATTGCTAATTTTCTTATATTATTTACTATATTCTTGCAACAAATCATATACCAAAAGAAAAATAATTGAACGAGGAATATAACTAAAAAAAAAACATCATTTCTATCTTTTTAAAAGCAAAAGATATATGGGTTCAAAGTTATACCAAGGTTATTCCTCCGTTTTTTTTGCTGAAAAACTAGAAGGCTTTTCGGGCTTCATTTACCAATAAATCAGGTAGTTGAACTTTGCACTAATATTGATTCACAGAAAAGACAAATGTATAAATAGTTATTTAAAATTAATTTTTAAATATCACGTCCACATTCTTGAAAAGAACAACATATAACACTCTAATAAAGTTTATAAAAGACAAAATTGTAAATATTTTAATAGCGTAAAGTAAAGTCTATAGAGTGCAAAACTATGATACGAATTTAACCAGGTAAGAAACATTTTTCAATACCTTGAATTCTTGAACATTATTAATTGAAATACATTTTATTCCTTTTAGAAATGATGCTTCAAAAAAGCCTTATATTCATAGTGATATTCTTAGTCTATGTTCAAGCTAACTGCGAGGATGTCGAGTGGACTGGAGGACCATTTGAGTTTCCATCCAAAGATATTGAGGCTGAGTACCGATCCACCGGCGAATACATCCCTAAGCATACAATTGCCGTACGAGCTCAAATCTTTAGAGATGACATTTTTGTAGCATTGCCACGATACAAAACCGGAATACCGGTGACTCTAGCCAGAGTCTGCCTAAAATCCAAGTCCTGTGAGGCTGTTCTAACACCTTTTCCCAATTGGACCGCTCAAGAAATGGACAATTGTGACAGCCTTCAATCTGTAGTAGATATTTTCATTGACAGTCATGCGATCCTATGGGCTCTGGATGTCGGTGTCGTCGACACCCTCGACACTCCTCTCAGAAAGTCCACGCCAAAGGTGGTGGCCTTCAATTTGCTGACTGGGAAGAAAGTGAAGACCTTGGACCTTTCCGGCCTTGTAGTCCAAGCTTCGCGGCTCCAATATGTTGTCGCTGAGTACGGCTTCGATGGCAAGCCCTTCGTTTACATCACCGACGCCGCTACCAGATCAATCCTGGTCTTTGACGTGACGGGAGGAAACGGGTACCGTGTGGTCCTGCCTCCAGCTACTGTTGGAAGGCGACGTGACGTCCTGTACGCTGCTTTGGTCCACAAAACTGGCGGTGTCAATTCTTTGATCATCTCCTACTTATCGGGATCAAGATTGTTCGCCATCCGAACGGATTTCCTTCGTGCTGGATCTGCAGCTGGTCATATTGAAGATTTGGGAGCCAAAGATGGCAAAATCGTCATCGTCGGAACCGATGGAGGTTCTGCTCTGTTCTACAGATATGAAGGAAAACCCCAAATCTACCGGTGGGACGCGAATGACGGTCTTTTTTCCCGAGGTCTGTTGGTGTACACTTCGGCCAGTTGCTATCTGGCTACTCATGTAATGCCCGACGTTAAAAGAATGAGGATGAGGGTACTTGAGAGTAATTTTCCGGATTACATTCAAGGGACTGTTGGATGTGGGGCTGCCCAAAGGGTTGCGTTGATGGTTGGTAAAGTGTAAAGTACTCTAGTAATGTAATGTTTTAGATTAAGCAGGAATAAAGTCTGATTTTTTTTACACTACTTATTTTAGTTTTCTTATTTATTTGACTACCTAATTGGAAAAGTAATCGGTTTTGACAATTATATAGGTACACAGTAAAAAATATCCACCTGGTAAAAATCATATCAGGAGTGGTAAAAAAAAGTAGTGTTAATGTGAACACCCGGATCCAACATAATTTACCACATTTTTACACTCATATGAGACCAAAGTTGTTGTAATAAATTTGCCTATGAAATTAACTCTCTAAAAAGTCAATTTTTTTGAATGGGTGTTGTATTTATTTCATTTTACACTTAAAATTAAATACAATGACAATTAATTACACTATATTAGCGTGTAAATAAACCCCGCCAGAAGGTTATTTTAACATATTGGCACTTATTCTTTAATCTTTTTTTTTTACACGGCCCCGGTGCATCGTTTTACTATTTTGGGGTTTTTTTCAAAAATACAGGTAAAGTCAAAAATAACCCCTGTTCAGGCCTCGTTGGGACACCCTAGAAAGCAAAGCAGTGTTACCTTGTCATTATAAAATACGGCACCTACTTCCTTAAATAAAACCGTAATAATACACAAAGTATTACAACAAGTAAACAAAAAGAGCAATAGATACCATTAGTTACTTAAACAAATTCCTGGTGGTTATGAAATTTTAAAAATCTGCAGGAAACATATTATTGTGTTACAATTCAACACCTCCGATCTTGGTGAAACAATTAATGAAAACAAAACCAACTATGTCATGTTTCTCGAATTCATACTACGTACCGACTCATATATCATGTTTTTTTTTTAAATAAAATCTTTATTAATCAAATATTACCAAATATTACATATATTTTTCTTTAACAATGATTTAAACATACAATAAAAATATAAAATGCACAATTCATATTTTATTTATTGTTTTTGATCCTCTCTCTATTCTAACTAAATCAGTTAAGAGACAATACAACTTTGTTGAGTTTACTCATTTAGAAAAATAACTTCATAAGCAGAGTACGCAGACATATAGATAGTTTAAAAATAAACGACAGCACTATAAGCAATCTGAATGACATTGTAAACCAACTTATTTCGCAGGAATAGGAAAAAACATAGTAGAGAACCTAAATAAAAATATTCAAACATTAGGGCACATAGAGTATAAACTCCAAAGATTCAAGACTAACGAGAATCGTTTCATGCGCACACGCACCGCTCATAGAGCGACATAAACGATTGTGTTGTGCCTTATCATAAAAGAAAAAGAAAAAATAATCCTACATTTGGAGACATAGGCTGTAATATCACAATGTATGTAGAAATGACTAGTCCGGGAGAGATTGACGAAATCATATCTCAACTAGGGCCGTAGATAAGGGGATGATGGGGTTCAACACCCCCCCCCCCGGTGACAAATTCGAAAATCCTCTCCCACAGCCTTAGTAGAGAAGATAATTATTCAGAATGGACAAGCGAATCCCAAAACTAATTCTGGGATGAACCCCAGCAGAAAAACGAAGAAGAGGTAGACCAAAAAATCAACCCGGAAACTGGGAACCAGAAGGCGTAGGACGCTATAAAACCGGATAAAGATCAAATATATTTAAAATAAGTATTCATGCATGCATTTTTGTTACTGTCTTGCGTGTTTGTTTATTATTTATTTATGCTTTTAGGATTCTGCTAAAGGCAAAATTGTATTACCAAATAATAATAGTAATAAAAAGGTTAGTGCAATGCATAGTATAAAAGTGAGGACGCATACATATGAAATGACCCTGGATGTTCTATCTCAGTTGCTGCCTCAACTTATTCAGGGTAATAGCCATATAGTACTAATACATACATGGCTTGAAGAAAGGCAACGGGAACGAAAAAAATACCTAATCCAAAAAAAGTATTTTTATTTTCATAACAGATTTTGTTGTATTTTTCTGAAAATATTCCTAAAGTAGTTTTTATTAAATAATACCATGTTTCTGCGGGTAGATCAGGTAAAATATGCTAAAAGTAAGTACTAATAGATAAATTAGTGTCCCGGAATGGCATTCTCGAAAGTTGGCAACCCTACTGGAGTGGACTGAAAATTTCGGTTTTGATCCATCACGTTCTTGGTTCCATTAAAAAAAATACAATAAATACTAATACGTAAAGTCCGTCTATCTATATTACAAACTCATTATAAATGCTAATCCCTAATGCCGATAAGACCCAGCGGGTGATCGAATGAAAGCAGGGATGCACTCGTTGCTGATAGAAAAGGTTGCACTGCTATAAGATAACAATACCTATATATAAAACCGTAAAAAAATTTTTTTTTTTATCTACCTGTACCTGTATGCAACAAAAGTATCGTACTGATGTTTTATGTTAGAAAGAAAACGCAAAAACATATTTTAAACGTAATTTAATAATAAGTAATAATAATAAAATAATAATATAACAGTATATAAGATACAATACAATTAAAATTATAACATATAGGACGGTTATTAATTAAAACAAAATATACATATATACCTAAAAAAAGGTACCGTGTCAGAAAAATAATTATTACATTTTAACCCAAGTCAGTTTCACTGCCAGTGTCGTCATTCAAGTTCACAATAATTCTTTCTCTGGCAACAGATATTTACGTATGATTTTTCTACTTTTTGAACATGCGCTACACAATTTTCCCAGCTTTTGTTTGGACTATTTTGCATCTCTGACTGTACTAAGGCGGTCACAGAAGAATTTAAGGTTGGCGAAACATTACTTCTCTTTACCGATGCTTTCAGCTGGTGCCATATATGTTCAATTGGGTTGAACATGCATTAATAAGGAGGAAGTCTTAACACGGTATGACCCATTTCTGCCGCCAAAGTGTCACAATAATATTGCTTTTCTATTGAAAATGATTTTAAAATTTCGAGCAACTGCTTTTTTGTGAAATTTTCCTCAAAATACATATTATTTTCCATCATATTATAGTCCTGGATGGTAACTTTTGTGTCATTGGAACACGGAACTTTATTTAACGTACGACTGTGGTAGCTCGCGTTATCCATCACTATCACACTATTTGGTGGTATATTTGGTAATAATTTGTTTTTAAACCAGTCTTCAAATAGTTCTGTCGTAGTATCATCGTGATAATCAACAAGGGATTCCTTTATACTTTTGGCTGATAAGGCCAAAGCGTTTGGTATATAAATCCGTTTTTTGTCCCAGCATGAATTATTGTTTTACGCTTACCTTTATTTGATGGAGCTTTGGTTCTGCATTGATCCGATAAATCTACCCAACCTTTATCTGGAACTTCGTGTGTGTCATACCACGTCTTGTCCAAATAAATAATATCCCTTCCATCATGTCTATGTCCATGAACTGCAATTAGATATTCCATCCTCCATCTTTTTAACCGGGCCGATTCCATAATTATTACTTGTCGCTTGTTAATTTTTTTCATTTTAAAACCGTTTCTTAAATACATTTCCTTAGAGTCTCACGACAACACTCTATTTCTGCATCATGTTTTTTTAATCTTTGCAATAGGATTTTTAAAGTGGGGATCATTTGATCCCTGTACATGGCATATATTTTTCCACGAATTATATCGACATCCGTCGCGTCCAGCTTCTTAAAAGTAAAATAGTCTTTCCTCTTTCTTCTCTCTACTATAGGTTTATTTACAACAAACCACACTGTGCTCACTGGCCTGCGAGTCGAAGCTGCCGCTTCCTTTACTGCACCAAATTTTGAAAAACCACGTAAACGTCGAAGATTACTTTTTTTTAGTCACGACCCGTAGATCCCCTTGGCGTACTGGTTTCTTTTTACGGACGAAACATTCTTAGATATCACGTTTAATTGGCAACTAATAACTTCTTTTCTAAACCAATACAAACATCTAATTGAATTTTAAAACCAAAAATCGGCATATTTAAATAACTGAAATAAACCTATTCTATTTTACCCTAATTATTTTAAGACGATTACTGAGAAAACATAATAATATAATAGTCTTTAAATAGATCCGTACCTGGAGTCCCCAGATCAGGTGGCCGAATTTTACACCTCACACAATAGGTTATTATGACGGTAAGGCTTTAGCATTTATAATGAGTTTGTAAGATAGATAGACGGACTTTAAATGAAAAGTAAGTGTTCATCCGCACCATTTCTTTCACTTATCTGGTAACAATCGTGCAACTTAATTTGCAGAATGCAATAGTTCTAACGTATTGAAATATGTAAAGTAGTAAAGTAATGTTCCTTGTGAGAGTGGCATAATGTAAAACAATATTTACATACAATAAAACCCAATCGATAATTATTTCAATTAAAAAAAATAATTATACATGCACTACTCATTAACACGCTCCCAAAGCGTTTTCATCAGAAAGCATAAAATAGGAATAGGAATATCTGCAAAAGCGAATTAGCTTGTAAAATAGTTAATAATTCACGCAAGAACTGAACATAATTATTATATTTAATCAGATATTTAGCTTATAATGATCGGTATTATAGGTTTTGTTTAAACTGAAAGGTAAGTTAAACTGCATTTATTTTCACCCGAAAAGATATACGTGTATGTGGGGAATTCATAACCGGTGGTTTAATGGGGGCCATGGCCCCCCCCTTGGCGTCGATTTACATTACAAATTATATGAACTACGGCAACAGCGCTTGGCGCGTGTGACACAACTGACCAATCGTGTCAAACCCTTAATTTTTTAAAAATATTTAAACGCAAAAAATATTAATAAAAATAATTAAGTAAGTAGGTATAATATAATATAGGTATCTATAATTTTCTTAAAATTTACTTAGCCGTTCTTTGCGTATTTTTCCTACTTGAAAACCAAGAATCATTAACAAAAAAGGGCATGGCACCCAAAAATTTTTCGCCTATAGCCTGCGGCACTAAAACTTTTCCTGGCACCGCCTCTCTGAATTGGCACGAGCCGCCACTGCATGCCCCCCCCTCAAAATGTTGATATGACCGCCCCTGCTTTGACCAAGTTTATATGTTATTTAACTAAAATATTTACTCATATCAAGGAAGCTAATTGAGTAATCCATAAACTAATTTTAATTAAAGGTTTATAATGAACCGAAATATCATTTCTATTATTATTATTTATATCTATTTATTCAATAGCTACAAAATTGCGCTTACTGCATTTTTGAGAGGATAGAGGTCACTTACGAATACTTATTAACCCAGAAAGCGCTTTGTATATTAAAATAATCACTTCAATTAAGACGTATCATAAGTTGGCGTTTGTCGTAAGGGCAATAAGTCGTAACCCGCAAAAATTTGTTTGTGCCAGATATGTCAGTGTTGTGTTTGTAACAGCGGACCTTAGTTTTTACCAAGCACGATTATATTGGTAAGATGTTGAATAAAATCTGTATTTTTTTTATAGTGTAGCTTGTTTGTTTTCAGATTTTCGTATGTAATCTTTACCTTAGGTTTAAGTAAAATATAAAATATTTCAATAACAAATTTAGTGATTTTACGACTCATTGGAACTAACGTGTTGTCTTAGGTATATCTACATTGTGTATCAGCCAAATGGAATAAATTCGATAATAAATACATGGGAGCGTGTCCGAAAAACGCTCGGACACGTCGATTGGTATTTCTAGTTGCGCATTTTTTTTCAATAAAAGCTTTTTATAAAGGGTGTGTCATGTAACAGTGGCCAATACTAACTTTTTTATTTTAAATGCAACACCCTGTATATTATTCAATTTTTGGATTCTTCAGAAAATTTTAGACACTTTTCATGTACAATATCCTAAAAAAAAAACATTAATGTAGGGGATGTTGAAAATTTACGTTAAAATGTTCTGCATAACAGTAGTTGTCAGTGTTATAGTCGTTTGAATTTCGTTAACTTCATATCAAAAACATGGTTTATTTAACAGAAATGCACAAAAAAACAATTCTACAGATGATTGGTTATTGAGATAAAACACGGACACAAATGGAAGTTGCTCGCTTATTCCATGAAAATTTCCAAATTTGCCGCCTATAACTCAAGGGACAATTAGTAAAATAGAAAAGCAGTTTCGCCAGCTTGGACATGTAAAGCAGATAAGAAAGTAGCTGCCAATGCAATAAGTGATGATACCAAATTAGATATTATGCTTGAGTTTCAGGAAAACCCACATACTTCCAGTCGAAAAACAGCCCCAATGTTCGATGTTTGCCATTCATCGATTATTCGAACAAAAGCTTCTACCCGACGGCTGTGGTATGGTGCATTATCCATCACGATTACCGAACCAGGTTCAATACGCGGTAAGATGGATTTAAACCCATCTTCAAACACTCCCAAGTTCATATCCTCATGATAATCACCGGTTTTACGAGATTCAAACACGTTTAACCCACCTTCAAGAAAACCAGAATCACTCCCGATGTGGGTTATAATTAACCGACAACCCTTTTCTGAAGGAGCTTTCAATCCAGTGGACAGTCCATTGATAAAGGCGTTACGTGCATCTTTAATGTTGAGATCTTGCCAAATGTAATTGACAGTATGTCCTTCATTTAACCATGTCTCGTCCGTAAAGTAAATTATTTTCCCTGCACAGCGATATTGTTGTATTTCTTCTGGATAGTTTCTACGCCACAATACGATTTCTTCCTTTTCCACCAAAAGACTTTTGCGATTTCGTTTTTAAAATCAAAAATTTAATTCTCGTAGTGTACGCATTAGAACTCTTCGTGAAATTTTTTGCATATTTTCATCCCTTTCATTTCGGCAGAAATTTTTCTTAAATTAATTTAAGTTCATTTCGAAAAAAAAAAATGCATGCACTTTCCGACGAATGGCTAACTTTGTTTGCTGATCAATAAAAATCTTTTTCCGTCCTCTTGTTTCCTTCTGATCGGACACTTAAGTATTCCTATTGTCCTTGATAGTTCTATAAACAGTACGGTAAGATGTCTTAGTCAGTGTGGCACAAAGTTCTGCTGCATCAGTGAATGATATTCCACTGTGTGT
Organism: Polydrusus tereticollis; assembly: GCA_963920685.1. NCBI lineage: Eukaryota > Metazoa > Arthropoda > Insecta > Coleoptera > Curculionidae > Polydrusus > Polydrusus tereticollis. Next base: position 14,129,742 of record OY987333.1, read on the forward strand.
GCTTAGAATTCCCTCATACACATTTTTTACCATTGTACGCTCCCCAGGTTTTAAATAACGTCGTTTTGTAACTTGTTGGTTACTATCACTTGAAGAACTCGCCTGCATTATAACATTTGCTGTTTTGAATAACCACCAAAATAACACCAAAATGATAACACTGAATTGCTAATATCCTCTTGATTGAAACTTGTCTACGACACTGAACGTTGGTTAGAGGCGATAAGAAAGCGTGCGAGCGCCTTTAGACATGGGTTTCTCCTAGCTGCGTTGCCAAATTAAGTAAAACAGGTACCGTAGGGTGAAAAGGCCCCTAATGATATGCCGATTTCGGTAAATTTTATGGAAATTTCAGTAAAATCTATTAAAACTTGGCAACATGTAATGACCTATTTATGCACAATCGTCCCAAGGGGTTAGGATTGCTTTTATTTAACTTAGAAGTGGGCGAATCGATGTTAATTATTTTCCCCGCAATTATATGAACAGTTTTGCCAATTATTTTGAGACCGTAGTATAAATGGGATATGACCTGTTAGAGCGAAGCCATCAATATTATCTGTAAAAACGGTTGAGAAGAAAATGGGAGTATTTTGTTTTTTGTGTGATTCTTTTTCTGGGATTGTCGAGTTTAAACGTTACTTTTACAGCCGGATTATCTATTAGTTAGGATGGTTTAGTTTAACCTGTTAGACGTCACTTTATGTTTGTGTTGATAAAACTAACCTAACCTATTTGTTCTTAAGGGCTTCACTAACAGGCCAAAGGAATTAAATTTTAAAAGGGTCTCTAAATTGAAAAAAGTACTTACTTTCCGTACGGGCGTAGGTGGTAGAGTGGGTCATTAAAAATCCATTATAAAGAAATACAATTTTTTAATTCGTAACAATAATATCGGCGACTGATTATATTACAAGTCGATAATATCTATACCTTTGTTAATTCCTTTACTGTAAAAGTAACCAAGGACACGCCAGCAATTTATTATTGCCATTTTTTTTCCTCGTTTTTTAATGTTCAAGTCATTCAAACCCGAAAATATTTAACAATATGTCTTTTTTTCCATATACCTATTTATACACATAAACAGACGGAACAATACTTTCAGGAAAATAAAATTATGGGAGTGTCTATCAGATACAATATTCGTATCGACATATTTTTAACCTCTAGATGTAAATTAATTTAGTGCATTACTAATTTTTTAGACAGTTGAAATTTAATAGTCACAAATAAGGTTTCCGTGACATGTTTAATTAAATATTGTCAACTAATAAGGAGTAAACATTAGGGTAGTCCTTGTTTTGATAATCTTGGCATAGTTCAACCTAATAACAATAGCTATTTCTTAAAATTTTTACAGATTTTTAGCTAATATAATTTTAGAATTTCATCATGATGAAAAAGAAAATTTAATTTTTTTCGAAAACTTGTTCCAAAATTAATAATTAATTCTTCATCGCAACTTCGTCGAACCCCATTACGTTCTTGTAGTAGGTATGCAATTTTGTTATCAGTCAGTTTTTATAGCACACCAAAAAACCACTTAATCATCTGGGCTTATTGGAGTGTTTACTCAGGTCAATATGATTTTGTGCCTCGGTCGACACACAGCAAATTATATTTTTAAGTAAATTTCGTGTTTTTACGCAAAAATGGTGTGCTCAGGTTCAAGTATTGACAGTAAAAGTGCAAAAACCCTAAAAAAGCGTTTGAAGAAACAGAAGTTAGCAAAACTAAGAAGAGAATGGAACAATATTACACGGACAATAATTGTAAGTACACTTTATAATTAGGACACATTACGTAAGCGACAACACCTTCGTATTTACATATGCTAACCAAGTAAACGCATTACGTATAATACGTAACAATAAGCATTATTTGCGGGTAAATTTCGAATAAATAAGGTATTTACAGATGCTTAATTTTACCGTCTGGTATTATGGGTACCCGCAGAAAAAATATCAGGAATAGTAAAAATATTAATTTTACTAAAATTATTGCTATTAAATTTTATTAAGCCTGGCTTTAACTGAAGCTATGGCACGCTAATCTGAATTACTGAAAACACAATGACATGCAGGCCCTACATTACAAGTGGCGGGTGAGTTTCAGAGCCCATATATTGGATTTTAATGTAGTAACATTAACTAACCTGAACAAATACATGTTAAAATTCGTATACATTGTCATTTGAAGCAAGATTTTTTTTTTGAAAGTTGATAACGTAGGTATGTTATTTCCCAAATAAATGGCACTTTTGTGGATTCTTTACGGATTTTAATTGTGTGTTGTGTGTGTTGTGCATTGGCGTGTTTACCATGGAAGCTAGGGAAGCACAGCTTCCCCTAAACGATTTACTTAAAAAAAGAAATAATCCAATACAATCCTACTAGAACTTACAATTAATTTTTAAAATTGTCCTAAATTTTATTTGTAAATCGGGCGAATCCGACCGCATTTTCATTAGAACTCCATAATATGCTATCTAGTTCTACTTCACGGTGATGCCCGATTGATTTCGAGACATGCAGACGCGCCGGCGCCGCGCCGCCGGATTGCGGGAAGCGATTAGACAGCAGCGTATTGCCGTATACTGTTTTACTGCATCGAACAAATTAGAGTGGCGCGTGTTTAGACGAAATTTAAAACCGTGCATATATATTGGGAAAAGTACGCTGTTTTCAAACAGATTATTATTTTAATTATGGATCCTGTTGCTAGTTCAAGTTCGGCTGAAAGTGAAAATAGACTTTTGTGTGAGTGTATTGTGTGTCAGATAGTGGTACAAGGATTTTCCACTTATATTTTTGGGGAAAAAAAAACAAATTATTTCCAATGATAGGCCCACTCCATCTATTTCTAATTTAACAAAAAAAACTAAACTTTATACTAGACATTTTCAAAAAGAATCATATAAAACTTGTTGTGAATGGCTAACTGGTTGTGAAAATAAGTCTCTTCTGTTTTGCTGGCCATGCCTCTTATTTTCTAGTGAAAAGAATTTGTGGAATAAAAATGGATTTTCGGATTTAAATAATCTACATAAATTAATTAAAAGACACGGGTCTAGTAAGTCGCATTTACAGGCAATTATTAAAGAAGAAACTTTTGGTAATATAAGAATAGAACACGCATTAGACAACCAACTAAAAATTGCTTCTGAAAAACATAACCAGGAAGTAGTAAAAAATTCGAAATATCATCCCCGATGGGGAAAGAATTTCAAATTTTTTGTTATTAAAATATTTAAAAATATATTTTAAATTGATGCACTTCATATACGTAATAATTTGTCAAGATTTACCCAAAAAAGGGCGTGGCACCCCAAAAATTTTCCCCTGCGGCGCAAGAAACAGCGCCTTCGGCGCAAAAGAAAGCGCAAAACGCAACACTTTCGGCAGCCCTGGTTACAGCTTCCCATTGTATTAAAGTCTGGACACGCCACTGGACTGTTGTGTATTGTTATTATGCAGCACTGCATAATAATAATCAATAATAAAAAAAATCGATGTTTTGAAAATTCTGGATGCTAAGAATCTATTTCTGTGCGTTGATTGGAAAAATTAGAATGTTCTGTTAATTTTTTAATTCGGTATAACAGAAGTATAACGTTGTAACTAATTAAATAACGCATTCGTATTATAACATTAACTACTGTAGATAATTGTGCCAAAAAAAAAAAATTCCTAGACCTTGTGATAAATTAGCAAAATAAATTACGCATAAAATGGACTATTATTGGGTAACAATAAGGACATTATTCCTTTTGTTAAGTTTTTGGTGCAATCTTCAATTAATTAATACAATGTATGATGGTCGTTTCAAACCATTAAAAATGTCGGTTAGAAATGATTTGTCAACTTTGTTGTAGCTAAACTGAAGGACACGGAAATTTACCGTTTTGTCTTGACAAATGTTTGAAAAGTTGTCTATAACATTTTGGTTTGTTCAAGTTTTTTATAAATCCTGAAAGAAATTTACATGAATTTATAATTATTATTATATCATGACTTTTATATCCACTTTCACGAAAAGAGTTGCCTCATTGGTGAAATTTCAACGCTTGGTTCATTGAACAAAGGTGGTTGTTGTTTTTAAAATGGTCATCGTTATCAAAAGAAAAAATCGTATATGTGTACTAAATGTTAAACTTGTTGCCTTACTTTCCCAAGAACACACACCTGCTTGCTGATTGTGATCCAAAATCGCATAAGAGTGGTTGTAATGTAGCATTGTCGTAAGACTTCGGAATTTTAGGGTGAAATTACTAAACTATAGTTGATGCAAAATAAAAGCCGATGCACGTCATTAATCAGCTGATAAAGTCTGTGCGTTCTAAGAAGTCCGCTAAGCCATAAAACCTCTTGAGCATTATGTCGGTGGCTCTCAAACAATAAATTATATTGAAGGTAATTTTGGATGTTGATGAATTACATTTTCTAAATAAAATAATTTAAAGTAAATAAAAAATTAGTTTAGGTAAAGAAAAATAATAATTTTTTAGCTTTTGTAGTATTCAGACAAATTAGTTTTACGAATTCTTTTTTATAAAGTTTTGGTTCTAAAAAGAACCGATTTTGTAGTCTTGCGACAGAACGTACCTACTTGTAGATAGGTACTACTAAAAGTAATCTTCCTCTGCATTAATTAATTTTAGTAATTAATAATAATATAATAATAAATAATTAAATTTAATAATTATAATAATCCCAAAATAATGTCATTATCGGAAAAGTATATACCTGACAAAATCTTTAACATATTTAACCATCCCGCACTTGAGCAAATTTTAATTGGTTCTTGGAAAATAGCGATTATTATATAGATTTAACTATAATAATAGCAAAATAATTTAATTATCTATTTAATTATTATTTATGCTCAACGCGTAATTCTAAGATAATTTTGTTTTGAAACCTCTAATTTCGCACAGTAATAGAATACAGTAAACCAGTGGGATGTTCGGTGTGATCAAGTATAGCGAAGGTGCGAAGATATTGTAACTTAACCGACTTACTATTTTAACAGCGATAACATCCCTTGGTGATTTAATCCGATATCGGACTTCTTAAAACGCACAGACTTTAACTGTAAATCCGTAAGAAAACATGAGGAAATTAAATTTGGGCAAAAGTATTAAAACTTTATGCGATATTAAATTTACTACAAACTTAAAGTATTCTTCCTTGATACGAACCCACTTATAGCAAATATTTTGTTTATTTAAGCTTGTAAAAATTAATATAATTTAAATTTTATTGACCGATAGTTGGCAACACAACTGTAAACGGTGCTATGGCGCCAGCTCGTTCGTTGGCTTGATTTGATGTTTCATGCAAAAATAACCTTAATTGTTCGTGGTTCCGTATTGCTGTGCGTCTATTTTTTAACAAAAACTTCAGATCTTTTCCTAAATAGCATTAAAAAACTGTTTTATTAAGAGAAACAAAAGAGCACATACATATCTCTGTCGATTACGTTGTTTACTATTTGTGAAAAATGCCAAAGCATTTACATAGTCGGAGCAAAGAGCTAATAGCTTCTCTAAGAAGCTATTTTCAGGAAGAACTTAACAATAGTGGCATATTGTTACCCTTGACAGCAGTAAAGAGAAGTAAATTTAAAGAGTATATTAAGGTCTAGATATTTTATTTCTACTTTACTAATTTTTAGCGTGTAGCAGCTGCCCTAAGTTTTAATATCTCCACTGTAAACGCAATTTCAAGCACAGTTAAGTAAAATAAATTATTATAATCACTTTAAAACAAACGTTCTAATTCAGAGAGAGTTTGTAAATGTGTGAAGATTGGATATAAGTTCTATCCGTGACACTTGGGAAGGGAAGATACAAGTGACTAGCAATGTAAATGAAAATAGCCCTGCAGAGGTGGGCATAGAATAATCCTGCACTGGGAACACAGTGACGGTAAAAGCCCGTCAAGTGCCCGAGCACTAGGACCTTCAGTCTGGTTGCTTGTTCAAGCCCTGCAGCAGTTGGCGTAGAATAACTCTGCATAGCACCAAGACCTGCAGTCTGGTTGCTTGTTGAAGCCCTGAGACCTTCAGTCTATCAACTTCAAGTTACTTCTTGCTTCAGCCTTCAATTATTGTACTATTTTCATTTGCTCATCTCATTTCGCGCTAAGATGATCGTCGACGAGACACTGATACAAGAAACTCAAATTAAATCATGGTAATCGAGGAGGATTATTGAAATAGTGAAACTGAAACTATGCAACTGGTGCTCCCCTCATTTTCCTTGTATTAGCTGTCCTATGATTTCTTATAAAACAGCATTTTTGTGAAAATTCTTTTTGTTTTGGTGATTCATTGTCACCTGTCAGTTTGGATCCAAAACTTTTTGGGTTAACTTCTGTTTTTTTTTCAAAGATATGGGATATATTTAACACTAGGTAGTTATCTAGTTTCATACAGTAAACAAAACATTAAACATTTCACCAGTTTTAAAGGTTAAAATTCAAATCAGATAGGTATGTGATATAAGTTACTATAATTAAGCCAGTTCTAATGGCTTATTAGTGACAAAATCGAATTTTCACAACTCCCCCTTTCCTAGGAAAGGAGGGAAATTTTCTAAAGGAAATTTACCGACGATGATTAAGCACCAAAGAAACCTCATTAACTAAGTAAAGCAAATTAAATAATAATTCAAGTAAATATACACGAGAAATAGGCAGGAAACAGAAACACGTGTTCATCAAATAGTTAAAAGTAAAGGTAAGTAATAAAAATGTAAAAATATAAAGTGCTTATTATTTTGAAATTACCTACCTCCCGTAAATTTGTTTTTCAAATTTTTATTACCTTGTATCTCAAAAAATGTTTGCGGTACGATGACGCACTACATTTGATTTATTTCAACAAATTAATAATTGCATAAATATAGTAACTGTAATGGCAATGGGAAAATTGTTATGCAAATTATGTGAAATTATATTATATATTATGAAACTGAAGACAAAATTCTATAAGCACACAGTTTGCCAACCTAAAAATGCAGAAATCTGGAGTATAGAATGGCTTCTCGTTATTTATTTATAAAAGAGCTGAAACTGTTAAAACATATTCGGGTTTTTTTTAGCTTAAAATTGTATAAATTTAAATTTTATAGCTTATTTTTAGAGGAACAAAGCATAAATTGCTGATTTGTGGTTAAATTATCATTCATTCAACCTTTATAAAATACAAATCTTAATAACACACAGCTATTATTTGTGCAATGTAAACAATAAATGTCGCATAATAATGTGCTTAAAAAAAGTAATTAATTTAAGCGGATATAGGTCGTACATAATTTGTAAAAAAAAGTAAGGTGTCAGTCAGCATGACAAGCAGAAATTATAATAGTATATTACAATACAAGTACGGTAGGTACGTCTTTGCCGCATGTGCGTGATGTTTAACAAAACGAGCCGAAGGCGAGTTTGGTAAACCACGCAAATGCGGTAAAGACACCTACCGTAAGTTTATTGTACGATATTTTATCTACAAGCATGTTTTAGGGCACCAATATTAAAAACTATAAAAGAGCACTGTTTTAATTTACCCCGTAGGTGCCTCGTAAGTCGTTATTAACAATGCATTAACATCAGGTTGCTAGGGAAATAAATTATAGAAATTTAATAGTTGGCTTTTATATGACAGATGTAAAACTTGACAACCGAATAAACGATAATTATTTTTGTAACAATTTCGTGAAAGTGTGTTTTACGTCCTTTAAATGGAAGTCAGTAGCAGCAGTGATGATGAAATTCCGAAGGAAGTTCTGGACATTGCTAAAGCAGCTACCCTTAATTTATTGTCGGATAAATCACGGCATAGATATGAGAAGGAATATGGGCTCTTCATGGACTGGTGTTCATCAAAGAAAGTTAAAGCAATTAGTGAAGATGCGATGCTTGCCTATTTTGTGGATAAATTTAAGGGCAGTAAATCATCCTCTTTATGGAGTTATTACTCAATGCTTATCTACTATAAGTATCAAAAATAATGTCGACATAAGCAGGTAAGCAAAACTGATGGTATATTTAAAAAGGAAGTCTGTGGGATACAAAGCTAAGAAATCAAAGGCATTCTCCAAGAATGCGGTTGTAAAATTCCTTGTTACGGCACCAGATGAGGAGTTTTTATTAATGAAGGTACTTAATTGCGATTTTTTTTTTAAATCTACTTTTAAATAACAACTTACTTGCTTGTTTCAGGTGGTACTCATTGTGGGCATCGCTGGGGCATGTCGCCGAGTGGAGTTATGTAAAATAAAAATTGAAGATATTAAGGAATTTGAAACCCACCTTGTTGTAACTGTCCCGGATAAAAAGACACAATATGTAGATCGACAGTTCGTCGTTTATGTGGAAGGATTTTCATCAGAAATTAATAATATTTCAATTTTCAAGAAGTATAGAGCCCTTAGATCCGATCATACTGCCCATACACGGTTATTTATTGCATATAAGAAAGGAAGATGCACTATCCAACCACTGGGTATAAATACTTTTGAAAAAATACCTTCTTAAATTGCATCATATTTAAAGTTGTCCAGTCCCAAAGAATATACGGGACATTGTTATAGGACGTCAGCTACATTATTAGTAGATGCTGGCGGGGATATCATGAGTTTAAAAAGACATGGTGGATGAAAGTCCTCCAGTGTTGCGGAGGGCTATATTGAAAATTCCGTGCAAAATAAAATAGGAATTGCAAAGCAAATAAATGGTGTAGAAGAATATCAGAGAGAACCTCATGTTTTAGTAAATCTGTAAATTTCAATCTTGTGTCTCATCGGATAGTAAAACATTTCCTTCATCGATATCGTTTGGAAATGTTACAAATTCTACAATTAGTATTAATATTTCTTAATTTATAAGTTTGGATTAGTTTAGAAATTTAAATATGTAAGTATTTGTTATACATATAATGTTTAATAGAGTTTCTTTTAAAAATAAACAATACACTTGAATAATATAAAAACTTGTTTTTATAGTCTGTAATTACTTACAGCACTAGTGCGGTAAAGTGATACTTACCGCACGCTTGTAGATAAAATATAATAAATTTGTAAAATATGTTTATATTTTTTAATTTTAATGCTTTTATCTATATGTATATGTAGTCGATGAAAGTTACGAGTATCCTTCCTTACCACTGCGAATTAGACCCGATCGAACTTATTTATATGGGCTCAAATAATGTAGATGTCGCCAGAAAAAATCACGACTTATAAAATGGTGGATTCAGAAAGACTCTTTAATGAAGCTATAGGTAAAATCAGTGCGGAAAAGTGGAAAAAGTGTATCGATCATGTGATGTGAAGAAGAAGCCAAAATATGGCAGGTAGATATAATAATCGAAGAAATGGTTGAACCGCTTATTATAAACGATGTTAATAAATTCATTTTCCAAATCGGACTATGATTAAGCCATAAAGACAAAGTATCATTCGATTTTTGAAAATGCTTTGTTTTTAAGATTCTATATTATATCTTGTTTTTGTAATGATGGTATGTAAAATAGTACCACACATTGTTATTTATTAGTTAATACGATTTTTTTAATGTTTTCATTATGTTATAAATACCTACGAATATAATCTAGTATTGTGAAAATATTAAACTGTGTTACAAAAATCGTGTCGGCCACTATTACTATTCACGCATAGTTTAGTCATTTCACCCTAAAATTACGAAGCATTCTTACGACAATGCTACATTACACGCACTATTATGCGATTTTGGAGCACATCAGCAAGCAGGTGTGCGCTCTTGGGAAAGTAAGGCAACAAGTTTAACATTTAGTACACATGTACGCTTTTTTCTTTTGATTACGATGGCCAACTTCCATTTAGAGGCAGAAAAAATCCTAATATGGCCAAAAGTATAGGTTGGAATTAACTATAGAATTAATATGAAGATTTGCCCTCAAATTAAACCTATATACTACTAAGGTAGGCTTTTGTTGCAATTGTATAGGATGGGGTTGATCCATGAAACTGCTAACTTCAGAGGGTTAAACTTATTTGCTTAAAAGATAACGCATTTTTAAAAAAAATCTATATTTATATTTCGACTACATTAATAATTTGAAAAATATTAAAATTGGTTTTGTCGAAAATTTTTCTCACCCCGTATCTTCGAAACAGAGCGGCTTTTCGAAAATCATCAAAGGACAAAATATTCTTAGAATAGTCTAGTGAATACCCCTAAATAAAGACACTGTATAGTTCTTTACAAAACATCTTCAGAAAGTAGATTATGTAGCAGTAAATTAAAGAATACTTTCATTTCTTAGTGGTGTTCTAATGACTTCTAATGCATTTAATTAGATAAGTGCCCTAATAATAGGTCGAGGGCAACAGGTACTCAAATGGATGATTCTTAAGACAGTTGTAGCGCAACAGAATTAGATGTGTAGTTTATTGATCCACCATCTAAGGCGGTACAATTTGTACGATTTTGTTTTCGGTTTAAATAATGCAGAGATTAAACTGTTTCAATAATTATTATGTCACTGTATTGAAATATGCCAATATAAAATACTCATTTATACATTATGTCCTGAACTAGTTTCTTATAATATAATAAATGAAAACATAGTTACTTTACAGTTAAGGAGAGTCCGACCCTGTAGCCCTCTTGTATTTTACCGACCATTTTGACCACGCAATGGTAATTTATCAGGTAGACGAATTATGGCCATAAAAGACAATGGAACAATTTCGGACAAAATATACTTTGGAACTATAATGTAAACATTTAGAAAATATGGATCTTTAAAATACCTACAATACCTTTGACGCAAAATGCAAAAATCGATTTAAAACTTACCGTATTATTAAAAATTCAAAAATAATTCACTGTTTTTTGGCCATTTGCAGATTCTTTAGGCTCGTGTTAGTGAGATAACAGTTACCGAGTTTTTGCTTCGCATTGGGCCAGGTGGTTGCATGCTAGATAGTTGTCTTGTGACTTGTGGTTGTAGTGTTTTCAAATTATCGAACCTTTTAAATTTATCAATTATGGTGTACTCAATTGCAGAAAGAGTAGAAATTATGGAGTTTTGTTTTAAAAACAATGAATGCGAAAATCGTTTCGCAAAGCTGTTTAACCAGCGGCATCATGACAAACATGTTTCTGGAAATATTGTTTGGGAATTGGTGGTCAAATTTCGCGAAACAGGTTCCGTCCATAACAAAAAAAAAGGAAGCTTGAAAATCTGGTACTAAATGAACCTTCGGAGATAGCAATGTTGGGGCAAGATAGTACGCTAAGTACAAGACAATTGGCCGTTGCGACGGGCATGAGTCGTACAAGTGTCCAGCGAGTATTAAAAAAATACAAGTATAAGATATAAGATTCGCTTAGTGCAAGAACTAAATGAAGACGACTTTGATCGTCGGTCTCAATTTTTCGAAATTATGACTGAACGATCGATTAATAATGGTAATTTCTATTTAATGTGTGTTTTTCGAACGAGTGTACCTTCTTCTCAAATGGTTTAGTGAATCGCCACAATTGTCGTTACTGGGCCGATACCAATCCAAGGATTTCACGCGACACACACACAACACCCCAGAAGTTGAATGTATGGGCTGGTATTTTTGGAAATTTCATTGTAGGCCCTTTTTTCCTTCCTGGAAATTTAACAGGCGATATGTTCCTGGATTTACTAGAAAATGCCATCGACCCAGCTCTAACAAATATCATAGAGAACGACCCTGCACACAATGAACAGAAACTGATTTTCCAACAAGACGGAGCTCCGCATTACTCGCTACATGTGCGCAATTATTTAATTGACACGTTTCCAGGACGCTGGATAGACCGAAGGGGTGTTTTAAGTCCTTTAGATTTTTTTTTGTGGGGGCACATAAAAAGCAAAGTTTACAGCACTGCACCTGATACATTGGAAGATCTGCGAGGACGATTCATTGACGTATGTCGCAAACTGACACCACAAGTGCTCCAGAATATACGGCAACGGTTTGAAGATAACCTGTATCACTGTATGCACATTGGCGGACAACAGCTTGAGCATTTACTTGACTAATACGGTAAGTTTTTAAGTAAAATTAAATCGATTTTTGCATTTTGCGTCAAACGTATTGTTGGTATTTCAAAAGTCCATATTTTCTAAACCAGTCGATCGATTTTCAAAAAGTAAGCAGCGATGTATAGGAAATTAAGAGCCCTTTTGAATGAGGTACCACTTGACCCCCATTCTCATTTGAAAATATTTGGAGGATGACACCCCCACTTAGGGGGTTGAAGGTTTTGCTATGACTTTTGCGTCAAACGTTGTCCCCCTGACAAACAAACTTGACGTGGTTTTGGCTTTTGTCGAAAAGTCCTTTCCCAGCCTGTAGTGCTTTGCGGTACGTTTTCGATGGGCCACCCTGTATATATAAATATTACCAGAAAAGTTTTGTTTTATTGGTGAAAAATATTTCGGGAATTTGTATAGTACTTTTCGGTTGGAGATGCAGTACAGTTTGTAGTCTTGACAGTGCATGTTAATATTATGTATGTTGTTACTGTTTTATTAGATTTCTGTTTATATTTCTTTACTGTATTCCAAATTTACATTGGAAAATAAATTGTAATATCGTTTACATAAATAACTGATAATTATTACCTGTTCATTCAGCTTTTTTAAAACCAAGATTTTACTGATGCAATTTTTTCAGATACTGATTTAACGCAATTTAGATTAATTTAACCCCCTTCCATGTCAAAACAAAAAATATATAACTTTTCTTTTGATACAGCAAAAAAATCAATTTTTTCCTTATTGAACAGTTACACGCATATCATGTTTACAAACCATTTTGACAACTTTATTATTTTTCAATCTAGCGGAAAAAGTAATTATTGATAAAAAGTTTTGGTTGGTCGAAAACCTCCTTAGTCATCGAACGTTCCAAATAATAGGGGTCAAAAAAGAAAAAACTGTGAAAAATACCTAAGAATCAACTAATAATTTAGAAATGATTTTTAGAATTAGGTTGTCTTCCATTATGTCCTATCATTTATGTTTCAAAGCTCGCTGAATTCCATAAAAGAGTTACTGAAAACAACTAAACATTTTGGCGAAGTCACCTATGACGTTGCCGTCTGCGACACCCGTTACGGGCGCGGTCTCTTGCTTTGGGTACCGGAGGCTTGTCGACTAGCGAGGTCGTTCTTGGACCCGATGGAAGGGCTGCTGAAGCGAAAGTGTTATGGGTATCACCGCGTAAAGGAAATACGCGGTGGTAAAATACCTTGAATTCTTGTTTTGTTTCTTTGATACCATTTACCATTTGTGGTTATTGGGTTTGTGGTGCCGTTCGAGTACCCGCGGGAGTCAGTGCGTGCTCTGGTTCCGATTGGTCCGCGCGCGTTTTGCAAAATATACTTTTGGAATTTTTTTTTATAATACTAGAGTAAGTAATCGTTTTAAAAAAATCTTGTATTTATGTATAGCGCTCACTTTAGCTGATAACACTTTAGAAATTTAGTTCAAAATTACTGCTATGCACCACCATAACTTTGAATCTCCATCAGCACAGGTTGTACAAATCCTCGACGCAATAATTAAACTTTATGCATTCAAATCCGGAAGATTCCTCTTTAATAATTACAGCACTTCCCTCAATTTTTGAAATCTACCAAGTCTAATGTTGTAAGTAAATTGCCTAAATTTCATACAAAAATTAGTAAATGTGTATAAAGTTTAATGTAATTCGGTGTATTGCATTAAACTTAAAACACATCAGTAATGAATTTTATTTTTCATCTGTCACTTAATTACTTATAATACCTTAGAAACGGTTGCTATAAACATCATCATAATATCATAGGAAATATTAGCGGGCGATAAAGTTCATAATGCCCGGTGATTTTCGTAATGCTCGGTAATTATTATTATTAAAGAAAATATTGAACAAAGGTATTTATTTTTCAAAATTTTTTTACATAATATTATTCTGTTTTTCCTATGTTAAATGTACAATTTTTGAATTTTCCTAAGAAGAAGCTGCGCCAACTATGAAATTTTGCGACTCGATTGCTGAGTTTCTCGATGTGCATGCGGATTCCTGCTCCATTTCAACATTAATTAACATATTTTCTTTTTCGGTAACAGAGCTAGCTATCATTTTTGCTATTGGGTTTTTCGACGTGATGCTTTTCCCTATATAACCCTCCGCTACGCTAGTACTCTTCCACTTACCGTGTAGCTTAAGGGTTGCAAGGGAAGCACCACCCTCGATAAGAAGTGTGGACGAGGTCCGACGTAGGCAATGTCCTGTATATTCCTTGGCGTTTTCTAAATTAAGAGATTTTGCTATGATTAAAGGAACACGTCCTAGTGTGTTTTTACCCACAGGCATGGCGATGCATTTACCATTTCGGTTTGTAAGGAAAAGTCTGCGTTCCTTAATTCCTTTGGGCCTTAATGCAAGGTACTGTCTAACCAATTTTAACGCATCTCTTTGGTCTCCTTCGATTATACTAAAGCTTTTTGGCGTAGCAGTTTTAGTTTCTGGTACTTTGACAAGTATAACAGGCCCCTTATCCTCAATATCATCAATGGCCATTTTTACCATCTCATCCCGTCTTAGTCCGCCAAAAACTCCCATTACGAGTACCACTTTATGCAGTAGGAAGGTATCATTCGGCGCATTTTTGATAAGAGTTAAAACTTGTTCACCTTCCAAAACTTTTGACTTTTTAGGAAGATATCCCTTTGATTTAACTTTTAAAAATGCTATTAATTGACAATATCTTGAAATATTAATGTTTTCCTTTACTATAAGTTGAGACTTCACCTGGAAATATTTTGTCCAAAGGCTATTTGGGGTATATTTTTCCGACTTAAATAATGTAAAAATATAATTGATTTGTGAAGGGCTACATGCTTGGTGAAATGGATATTCCATGGTAGAGGAAATTAAAGTCTTACTTGTTATATTTCACAATTTAATTCAGTTTCCTGACACGTGTTTCAACCCTTGCGGATCATTATCAAAGGAATATCAGACAATACTAATTTATACATGTCATTAAAATAAAATTAGGGAGATGAAGTGAATTGACAGATGATGGGTTATTTTGGTCCTTAATTTACAGGTATTGGCCAAAGGTACAACTAAATTACAGGTGTGATTATAGAGGTATTTACATCTAAGTAATAAAATTAAGAAAATTATATTGTGTATATAATTATGGGTTTTTTCGTTCGTAATTATTGGCAGTCTTTATTGCATATTTATCCTAAGTTATTAGGCTATTAAGTATTAGATTGGCACCTGAAGGTATTTCAATTTGATTATTAACAACATTACATCGATTTTTTAAGGCTTTTTCGATTGCTAATGTTTCTAATAGGTTGAGTTTTCTACCCTTGTGTTGAGTATACATCTATTTTGTTGGATATTGAGTAGTTATTTATTATACAGTGGTCCGCTATTCCTATTTATTTTGTTTTTTTATTTAAATGGATGTTTTGTAGGAAATTTTCATACTCCTTGTCATAGAGGGCTTTAGACTTTGCCGGTAATAAGTTTTTCTTAGCTTTTTCAGCATTTTCTAAAATATTTTGTGGAATTTCCATATTTTCGTTTATAAAATGTAAAAGATGCTTAAAATAAACAACCCTTTTAGCAACCGTCAAACTTATTCTGGGACAACCGATCAATAAATACTAAAAATTGGCGAAAATAGTTAAAAAAAAAATGCAGAAGTTTAACTATTTAGGTATATTTTCAAATTAATGAAAAATAAAGTATTGTATACACCACAGGCGTTACCAGACTATAATTCCCATCAGGCGAAAACTATCCTTCGTGCTAAAGGCCCTCGGGCTAGTTGTTTTCGCCTTCCGGGCATTATAATCTATTTACTTACTTGGTACATAAATAACTAATATTTACCTAGGAAAAAAACATAATATGTCGCTTAGTTTTTATATTCGGTATATCGAATGTAAGTATCCGTGCCATGTCACATATACATGTTATGTAATGGTTTCAGATAAAAGTACCAAACGGGTACGGTCAGTTAGCGTTGAGTACCGTGAAGAACAAAAATAAAAAATATCGCATTGTGTGGTATGGATTTTTTTGTTATTTGTGTGTAGCTGTAAGCTGCAAGCGGAATAATTTATTTTATGTTTGTAAACAATATGAGGGATTTCAGACCAGTATAATATACAGGGCTTTCATTTCAAAATCCTAAATATATCCTGATTTAAGTGAAATAAGATTTTAACAAAAGCACCTGAATTTGAATATCGAGGGGAAGTTTAAATACACATTTGATAGAATTTTACTATTGACCATTACGCCTTCGGCCAACAACATTTTGAAATGTCGAATTGCACTACCTATCGTTGCAAAGGGCTTTTAAATTGCCTATCCAACCATGCCAAGAAAAGTGAAATCTGGTAATCGGTTTGCGAGTTAAATATAGTATACAATAAAGCAAGCCCAGGCAAGCCTAGTTAATTATATAAAACAGGAATCAGGAAGATGCAGCACATAAAAAGTACATTATTAATTATTAAATTAAGTCATTTATATAAAATACAATTCAAATTCAAGTATACTATGTTGTGGTCCTCATCAACAACGTTGGTATAAAGTATTCGTACGCACGTAAAGAATATAATGTAAAATAATAGTCATAGTCATATACATAAAAACAATCTCCACAATGTAAACGCATAATACTAACACACAAAAGAAATCAACAAGGTGTCACAGGTTGGAACTTAATTACATATCAGAACATGTTTTGGGAAGACTCAAGAAAGATCAAATTTGAAATCACAGTGTCACACGAAACATAAAATGATTTAGAGCACATATCTACACATAAGTTATAAAGTAACGGATCAGTGAAAAGAATAAAAATAACATTGAAGAGCTAATCTGATCATAAAATATTTTTAATTTTTATTTTTATTAATATTATTTGCTTGAGAATCCAGGGACTAGAACCTGTCATCATAAAACTCCAGAAGGGAATAGTATGGTCTATTACTAAGCTTCTTTATGGATCTTTTAAATGTCTTAGTGTCCAGTATCAGTCTGTATGCTACATGTATATAATTATAGACTTTAATACTTTCAAAAATTAAAGAGTTTTTTTCGAAACGGGGTTAGAGTAAATGGTGAGTGGCAATACAATCAGCGTTTGTGCATGGACGATTTTTGCGAAAATTTTCCTAACGTCGCTTTTACTGCTCGGAATTTGTATCATTGCCTGGGAAGAATCGTGGCTCTGTGACATTTTTTCCGGATGTAGGCTGGTTCCACCTAAACCGGTTATGGAAATTTTCAAAATACCCGCATGTGGAGTATTGGAAATCTCCATTGTTTTGAAGAGTCCACATTGCACCGTCAAAAAATTGGTGTCTGGTTGGTTGTTTCCTGAAGAAGAATAATTGTTGGTCCTATTTATTTTCCTGACACAGTTACAGCACAGCGGTACAGGGACAATATTCTAAATTCATTTGTGGAGCAATTACTTGACGATGAACTACGTTTTGGTTATTTTCAACAACTGCACTGGAATCAGACTTGATGTCCCCTGTGATGGAGTGATGCATATGTTTCCCATTTCTGAATCTTCTAGCTGTAGGGTCATGGATGCTACAGTGAAAGATATCATCATTGACTCAGACATTGCATCAGATCTAGCTTTTGATGCCTCCACTGGTGTGGAAGACACTGGTGGTTCACTCGATCCCTTTTCAAACATGTTCAGCTTTCCTCTACACTTTCTTTCAGCTGCTTACTGCTAATTTTGGTGGTTGTGAGGGCTGTTGCAATGTGTTGCAAGATGAGATGAAGGAAGAAATTAGGAATGACAACCAGCAAAGAGGACAATGCTACACCCCTGTATGATTCTGCCCATTCTCATCCTGCTATATCTTCTCCTTCTTTTAAATTTAGAGTATTAGTGCATACAAGACGGTGCCACTGCCCATACATCCACACCCATACACAAATAAGGATTTTAGATGAAGCTTGCCGGGTTGAGGTATTCGGTCAGATCGCTGTAGATTCAACTTCTGCTTCTATTCAGAAAGTCGCCAAGCTAACGAATATTTCTACTGGTTCTGTTCTGTTCTTATTGTACAATCTTTGGAAAATCAAGTGGATGAAAATGGCACCCTGAAACTCAATGAAGAAAATTTGCATTTTCAGCAAGATGAAGCTCTCCCCAACTACGCATTACCTTGTTCGCCGGCAAATGGATTGGCAGACGAGATTCAATAGAGTGGCCAGCAAGATCTCCCGATTTGACTCCTCTCGATTTTTTCCTTTGGGATCACATAAAAAACTTGTAGGTATGTTGCCCTTTGCAACGATGTATCAGTCGATAACTAGTGCCATTTGATATTTCAAAGGAAGGTTGGCTGTGAGGTCAATAGTAAAGTTCCATCAAATGTGTAATTAAAAAAATTGATGTGTTTTTTGTTAAATCCTATTTTCCTGAATATCAAGAAATTTAGGGTAAATCGTTTTGCCCGTTTTGGAATGGTATAAAGCCCTGTATAGCACAAAAACACCCCAGGTCGTTTAGCAAACACAGTTTAAAGGAAAATAAATGCAAATAGAAAAAATTGCAACCACAAAAGCCCATGCAATAACTAACAACAAACATCATCACCTTGAGGCCTTAAATGTCAATTTAGGGCGTACCACGGGCGTGACCCTTACTTATTGTATCCAATAGGTGTGTGGGTGTTGGCGGTGTTGCAAATTACAATCCATTTATTGTCACATAAAAAAATTGCATATGATTAAGTAAGTACTTCTCTAGTGTTTTTCTGAAATGATTTATTCAGTTTATATAATACTATTCATAGAATTATCCACTTACCTACTACAATCTGGCGAATGCATTTTTAATTATAAATTATTTTTACACACATTGTTTTTAGAAAAGTATGATAAAAAGATAAAGTGTCTTGTCCACTTACAAATGACACTATTTGAAATGTTTATTTTTCTGATGTTCATAATGTACAGGGTGTTTATTAATCATAGGACAATTCCCTGGACAATTCTAATAATATTGTGTCCATCGAAGATACAGGACAAGAAAAGTTTTCGACAATAACATTTTATTACCTAAAATTACATGTAAAGTTCTTAATCTACAAGAACTGTTAGAAATGACTACCTCCAACTACCAATCCTCTCCTCATTGACCATCAAAAACACCAGGGTCATTTCTTATTGTGTTACACCCAGCACTTATCCGATTTCTTAAATCTTCCACATTTTCCACTGGAGTAGTATAAACTAATGACTTAAGATGGCCCATAGAAAATAATCCAGGGGGTTTACGTCCGGGGATCAAGCAGGCCATAACTGAGGTCCACCTCGACCAATCCAGCGATCTCTGTAAGCATTTTTGTTGCCAATGGTACATCCTCCAGAAGCTGATGTTGAAAACGATCTTCAAGTACCTCATGTGGATTTTCTTCAGCCTACACATGGTTGTTGTGAAAATTTCATATAGCGATTCATGATAGAGGACTTCACTAACAAAAGTTTCATTATTAAAGACAATATATACACAATAAACAACAAAGCGTCAATCAGTCTCAACAAATTCTACGCAACATAAAAAATGATCATTTACGAGACGTATTCTTATGAAATTCATCTTTAAACTGATTTGCTTTTACCGTATATTTAATAAACACCCTGTATATACATTATGTCTGTAGTAGCTACACTCCACCTCAAACTTGCCTAACAAAAAGATGTTTTGAAATTGAACTTGGATTTTTCTGCATTATCGTCAAAAACTTTGAAATAATAATAATTTTCCTTATTTTTCGTATATCAATTTTAGTCTTTATTGGCAATTTCATCTTTCATATTTTACAACAAATAGGATTATTGTATATCTACAATAAAAACCTCCTTATTGACGCCAGTAAGTGACTCAACAATTTAGTTTCTATGGCCAAAGATCTTTCTACGGATGATTGCTCTTAACCTTCTGTCATTGAGAGTCTGTGTTAATGGCTTCTTAAAGGTTACTAAGGAAGCACAATAAATGATTTTCCTTGCAGATTGACCGTTTTGAATTGCTTTCTATATCGCGACAACGTGTCAAAATATCGATTTCTTTGAAAACTGAAGAAAAAAATATTAATGTCATCAGTGCTTAAAGAAATATAAAAATTAATAATTTAGCAGGTTTTATCAGTACTTTTCCCATGACAATTATATAATATGTTGTTTTAGACACCAGTTTGATTTTTGTTAAATGTCTCTTATACATATTATTTTTAACACTAGTGTTACAAGTAATCGACTTTTAGCACTAATGTCACAAAAAAAATTATATTTTAGACACTAAGGTAAATAAAAATTTATATAGAAGTACGAACAATATGAGAATAAATAAATTGGAATAAATATTAAAATTATTAAAAAGATTCACTACGTACAATACAACAACTTCATTTTTAAATTTTAGTTATCATGTTACGAGTAGTCCGATGAATAATCATCGTTAGGGTCCAGAGAAATAATGGGCTCTACAGTGTTTTCTAGCATGTTATCAGCTTTTCACATTCTTTCTTCTATTTCAATCACATGTTCGACGCATTTACTCCATTTTTCACAATCCACTGTCTTTATTCCCTTTTGCAAGAGGTTTCCAACGTCTCTCATTTTAAAAATGGTGTTATTTCTTGCTACAAACCCTTTTACTTGCGTCCACACCAATTCAATGGGGTTTAATTCACAGGATATGGCGTAAGGCGAGGTACCGTTATATTTCGTTTTGAAGCGATTTCGTCGACAACAAAATTCGTACAAACAAATTTTAACTTTACAATCTCCAGTAGCTCCTTTTCCAGCATATCTTTATGAAATGGCTTCTTATTTACAGTAAGCCAATGAATGATGTCATTTCTTTTCCAAGAAGACGTTGGTATTTTTTCAGATTTTCTTGAGTGGTAGCTGGCATTATCTATGACCCAGAAGGAATAAGATCTAGCATTTGCTGGAAGTATTCTTCAAAGACATCAGCGTTCATGTCTTCATGATAGTCTTCAGTCCGTTTTGATTTAAATGCTAGTAAACCGCCATCGACGAATCCATTTTTGCTACCAATGTGAGTAATTATTAATCTTTTACCTTTTCCCGAGGGTTCTTTTATTCCAGTGGACCATCCTTCCATGAAAGCTTGCCTCGCGCTTTTTATATGTTTATCCTGTCATATTTTACCAACGTTATATCCTTCATTTAACCAAGTTTCGTCCATATAATAAATATTCCTGTTTTCCCTTCGAAACTGTCTAACTGCCCTCAAATATCGTCGTCGCCAGCAGATGATTTTGTCTTTCTCTATTAACACGTACGCTACCGACGGCCACTATAGTGGCCTCACCGATCCTCCGTGGTGAACCGCGGCCACTATAGTGGCCAAGAATTCACATTCATTTTTATGCATCTACATTGGATCTGGTCTACGCGCGGTTGTTGTGTACCTTTTTGCGGTCTGTGGTCAGTCCGTTGCCACTATAATAGCCATTGGTACTTGATTCAGGTTAGTCATTAAACGCGTGTAGATAAAACCATTGTGCATTGCTTATAGTCACAATTATATCTAGTTTTATACAAATATTGACTGTTGGTAAATTGTGAAAGGCTATTTTTTAATTTGATTAAACTATATATGTAGGTAAAGGAACCCTGAAAGTCGACGGAGAATCTCATTCATTTTCTGTAGTAAAACAATTAATACGTAAATATTTGGGCAAGGGCCACGTGCTGTATGTTGATAATTTTTATTCAAGCGTTGCACTTGCGGAATTGTTGTCCGAAAAAACTGCTGTAGTTGGAACACTACGTGAAAATAGGAAAGGCAACCCAAAAAAGTTGTTGAAAACCAAGCTAAAGAAGGGAGAAGCAGTTTGGAAGCGGAAAGGATCAGACCCAGAAGAGGTAACGTAAAACTGAAGCCGCAGTGCGTTCTTGACTATAAACAACATATGTCTGGCATTGATAGGGCCGACCAAGTGATTCCATTCGAGTCCGAGAAAAACTATTCGGTGGTACCGTAAGATATTCTTCCACCTTGTAGATACGTGTATATGGAACGCTTATTTCGTTTACAAAAAAAGAACAAACAAAGAAAATTATTTTGGACTTCCGTGACGAGATAATAAAAGATCTTATAAAAGCTAAACCGTCAGAAGCAGTACCAGTAAATTTCCAAGGACACCATTTTTGAAAGTTATGTTTTTATTTTAGATCTAATGGTCTATTTACTTGTTTATTATTTAAAGTTATGACTTTTTTTAGTTTTGAAATATAATAAGTATGTTGATATGTACTTTTACTTGAAGGCAACTTTTGAAATGGCACTAAAGTGGCCGTTGGTTCATACTAATCCGAGAGTTATGAATGAACCGAGGGCCACTAGAGTGGCCCAAGGTCAAATGTAGTGACCTTAAATTTCTAAGTCATAACAATAGTGTATGTAGAGAGATCATCAAAATATCCCAAGTATATCCCGAAATACGGCTCTGGTTCACAGCGGGATCCTGCCATTATCTGGTCGGTAGCGAACGTGTTAAAAGTGATTTTTTGTTTTGAAATTTTTCATAACAAAATTTTATTTCCTTCAAAGTTTCCCATAGTTTCTTCTTACACATGGGTAGAATGAAATCATTTATTTTTTTTAAGTAAAACGAGTGTATGATTCTTCTGATGGCAGTCTTTTCATCCTCATTTATTACAGTTTCTTTTCTTCCTGTTCTTTTCTTTGGTGACCTGATGGGGCCGCGTTTATCCTCGTGCACCAGTCGGTATATTGTTGACTGTCCGACTCCAGTCATATTCGAACACGTTTCAACAATTTTTGCGACTCCGAATGTTATATAAAATAATAATTGGACCACACCTATAGAATACGGCGAAGACCATTGGGTTTTATAGTTCAATAATGATTTATTACTCTCTCGCATTAAGCAGCAGACTATAGTAAGCATTAAAAAGTGCACTTTTAATAGTGTTTGTAGATACCCAGGCAGCAGACTGATGTCATATTACGTCAATATAACGTCATATTGACGTGATTTACGTCGAGGGTCTAAAATATAACGTATCATAACGTCATTTTGTTATGTCGCATAACGTAATAAATAATGACGTCGTATAAGGGCGTTAATTGACGTACTGTGTCGTCGATTTCCAACTTATCAAGTTCGAAAAGTTCTATGTACCAAACCATGACGTAAAATAACGTTATATAACGAGATTAAAGTAACGTATGGGTACTGACGTTATCCAACGTATTGTATCGTCGATTTCAAAACAAAGTCGGACAACGTTGTGAACTTCTAAACTGCCAATTTAAATAAATTACACGTTCCGTTAAGCCGACAACACAAAATTATGGAAGCTTCCCTTATTAAAGTATGATCCTGCAAGATTCAATTTACGTCATAATTCGCAATTAGGACGTCAATGTTAGGTCCAGTATATTGTCAATGATGACGTAATTACACGTAATTATTAACGTCACTCGACGAGACTTTCTCCCGTCAGTAGGACGTCATGCAACGTCATTATAGACGTTATTTTTGTTGGTCCTGACGTTACTAAGACGTCGATACGACGTCTTTCTGCTGCCTGGGTAATGGATAGTTATTTATAATATAAGTGTTAAAAAAAACATCGTATATGAAATTATTAAATTTTGTCAATAAAACCTTATCAAGAATTTTAGCAGTAGTGCCGTAAAGTAAGGGGGGAAGGGGGGTATTGAAAATAGTATTTTAAACATGTTTGTAGAAAAAAGCTTTTATACTACTTTTACCCTAAAACACTTCAAACATAATTCTCGTGATAATTATATCATTATACTGCAAAAGAACAAGGAAAGCCCAATTATTTCACCTAATCAATCCGCCCTAAATACCTTCTAATTAGACATTCAAATAAAACAACACGATACAGAAATAGCAATTATAAAAAATTGTACGAAACACGTAATGGATTTATCTTAAATCTAAATTGTGCAAACTCAATAGGTTGGTTACATTGGAAAAATTAATTACCGACGCTATAAATCATCAATTTGATCATTTATTTTAATTGTATAATATTCAACGACTACTACACCCTTATCCTAATATGAACGCCCTCAACTACAAAAATATTGTACGAAACTCACCATAAATAATTTATCATGTGATTAACATCGATGCTGACGATATTGTTGTCGCCAGCAGCACAGCCGAAGCCTCTCATCACGACAAATCGGACTTTAAATAAACCTTACAAAAACCAAAGTCATGCATTCAGAAGATAATAAGGTATAGTAAAGTTTACATTATACCGTTGAAAATGTACATCTTTTTAAAATGGATTTTAAATATCACTCAATTGATAAGAGACAAACCTCAAACCTTAATGGAATCTCAACGTTAAAATATCAAACCAAGGTTCCTTCAAATAAAGGCAAAATAATAACAATAATACACGCAGATTGGATTTGTTTCAAACTGCCTGCTGCTTTCAGCTAAAAACATAGCAGATTCTTCTCTACATTACCACCAAGATACTGACGCACAACTTTTTGAAGATTGGTTTGAACATCGACTTAAAAATATTCCCAAAAATAGCGTTATTGTAATGGACAATGCTAGTTATCATAGTCGTCAAGTAAAAATGTTTTTGTACAACTGCCATTAAAAGTGACACTTTTAATGACAGTCAACAGTGTTAAAAGTAATTGTTTACGTGGAAGCGTGTTAAAAATAATTTTAACAAAAGATTAAGAATATTTTTAACACTACATAGACAAAAATTGGACAAGAACGCAATTATTTAAATGACAGCATCTTTTTTATTTGTAAACAAGCATTTGTTAGTAACCATAGCGTTGGCAACGTTTGTCATTATTTGAATATTAAAATGCATTTCGAAGTTTAATGTCAATCCAAATTCCCCTACTTTATTATCGAAATAGGGCAGTTATACAAAAAACATTGTATGATATAATTTGTGTTAAAAGTAATTTTATTTTGTTCGTGAAATTGTTCAATTAACTTTTTCACTCACAAAATAAAACATCACTTTTAACACTCACATCATAAATAACTATTTCTAGTTCTAACAGTACAAAAGCAGATATTCAAAACTTTATGATAAATAGTAATATATATTTTGAAGAAGCTTAGAAAAAAATTAAAAATTAAAATTCATAAAGAATACGTGTGTGATAAACTTGCAACAGAAAATCGACATACAGTGTTTCGTCTTTCCCTACTATTGTGTATTTATTCCAATCGATCTAATATTATGGCACCCAGTAAAATCAAATATTAGATAAAACAATACTTCCCCCACATGTTGTAGAATTAATGAAAAACATAGTAAGTAACATTTGTGCAGATAGTTGGCGAAACTGTATACAACATGCAATTAAGGTGCATGGAAAATTCTTATACAGGGTGGTCCAACGAAAACTTAACACCTCGATTTTCCTGGTTTAAAATGAAAATGTGGAAAATCGCTCGGACCCGTCGATTTCTGATTCGATGGCGAATAACTTTTTCGCTTTTTTCATCTCCGTAACTTCAACCCCCTTCACGGGGGTGAGCACAACCCCCTGATTTTGAATAGGGATGAGGGGTGTTGCGATACCTCATTTTGAGGATCTTATCGAGTACTATCTGACCCTAAAATTTCGCTTCAAAATTTTCATCTTTAACGAAATGACAGCTAAAATAGCGGAAGACTACTTACTTTTGTGATTAGTTTACTAAATGTCGAAAATGGCCACCATTCACTTGCATGCAGTAAAGAACGCTGGTGTATGAGTAGAGAATGTGGAATTTACCTCGAGGATATTACTCTTATCAGACGCATTTGAATTATTTATTTATTTGTTAATTTTTTTTGTCTTTAATGGCATTGTAAACAGGCATAACAGTCGGTATTGGTCAGATGAAAACCCAAGATCATTTCCTGAAGTGCATACACAGCATCCCCAAAAGTTAAATGTTTGGGCGGGTATTTATGGAAATCACATAATCGGCCCTTTTTTTATACCCGGTAATCTCACTGGCCAAATTTATTTAGAACTATTAGAGAACGCTATTTATCCAGCCCTCGTTCAAGTATTGGAGAATGAAGAAGACCATGTAACGATCATTTTTCAACAAGATGGCGCACCACCCTCATTTCGCTCAACCTGTGCGTCAGTTCTTAGATGAAAATTTTCCTCAGGCCTGGATTGGAAGAAGGGGACATATTGAGTGGCCACCCCAGATCACCTGATCTGGCTCCACTGGACTTTTTTCTATGGGGTCACCTGAAATCTAAGATTTACGCTACCTAGCCTGAGTCACTGGATGATTTGCGAATTCGGATCATTAAAGAATGCCGTCAAATTACACCAGAAATGTTGAGTTGTACGTGAACGTTTTGAGCAAAATTTATTTTACTGCATGGAAGTGAATGGTGGCCATTGTCAGCATTTCATAAATTAATCACAAAAGTAAGTAGTCTTCCACTATTTTAGCTGTCATTTCGTTAAAGATGAAAATTTTGAAGCGAAATTTTAGGGTCAGATAGTACTCGATAAGATCTTCAAAATGAGGTACCGCAACACCCCTCATCCCTATTCAAAATCAGGGGGTTGTGCTCACCAAAGTTAGGGGGTTGAAGTTACCGAGACGAAAAAGCGGAAAAGCTATTCCCCTTCGAATCAGAAATCGACGGGTCCGAGCGATTTTCCACATTTTCATTCTAAAGCAGGAAAATCGCGGTGTTACGTTCTCGTTGGACCACCCTGTATGTGTGTAAGTACAAATGTCCAACATTAATAATAGGTTTAGATGAAGGTAGTGATAGTGACACAGAACTAAATTTTAAGTAAACTTTACTACATGACTGTTAATAATACTCAGTTAATCGAAAACGTTTCGGAATCTTGACCATAAGGTTAAGCTGGGTAAAAAGAGTAAGCTGGAATTTATTTTTCAATCCTGGATAAATACAGGCTGAGGAAATAGCATACAATAAACGATTCGATAAAAACCTAGCAATTAAAAAAATCATTGTTAACGGATTTATCTTAAATCTAAATTATTGTGTGTGGTAAATTAATAATGAGTATCTAATTATCGCTTGTATGTCACCGCATATGAAAAGGCTACTTAGCTGATAAAATTAATAGGTTGTGACACCATGAGTATTTTTTTTTAATTGTTTTATTGCCGTTTGCAATTGAAGTAATTATGAAGAAGTTTGTTCAGCATAATGTGTAGTTAACAAGCGTGTGAAATTGTTTATTTACCTGAACTGCACGTTGTGTTAAAAGTTGGTTTTAATAAAGGTCGATTCGCATCTTACGGAACGGCTCTGGATAGTTTTCAAAATATTCGTTGCCTCATAGAAATTTCCAGTAATAATGTAGGCACTAGGGATATTATAAGTGAAAATTTCATACCGACAAATTTCGACCAATGAAAGGCCTGTTTTTTTCCTCTTGAGTACCTTAGGCGTGAAATTTCTTGACATAATATGTCGCGTGATATAAATAACTGCTCTATAGATATTGATTTTAGTTTTTTTTTTATTTGTTTTAACGAATACATAACATATAATGTAATATTTTAAAAAGGAAAAATGATCAAAATTTCTATCATTGCCAGGGCCGCACTTAAGGTATTTTCAAATTCAAAAGAGTTTTTTGTCAAAAACTGCGGCAAATATTAAGTAAAAAATGAGTGATTTAGAAGACTCAGACATTGAAAATGCCGCAAATGAAGCAATGATGAACCTTGTTCTCCAAAAATCAAGGAGTTTGTATGAAGGCACATATACGAAAAATTCAAAAACTGGCGTGAAGAAAATAAGGTAAAAAACTTATCAGAAAAAGTCGTTTTGGCATATTTTTCACGATTATCCGATGGCTATAACTGTACTTTTAATATTTATTTTAAATAGGTAAAGTTATTATAGTCTGTGTTTAGTTCTTAATTGTAAATAATTACTTTTAGGCACAGCGTGCTTAAAAAACTTTTTTCTACAAACGTGTTAAAAATGGAACTTTTAACACTGTCTACTAGCCTTAAAAATTTTACTTTAAGGCACTAGTGTCTTAAAATAAAGGGTTTTCCAATAAGATTAATATGATTTCAAAATGAAATAAAATTAAAATTATTTCAGATACAATAAAACTTTTTATATTATCTTAAAGTATAGTTGATAACATTTATGTTTTGAATAACACATCGTTTAAATGTCCTCCGCGACTTCGTGTACACGAGCGAATTCGACGAACCCAATTTTCGATGACTTTATGCAATAAATCGGGCGTGATCTGAAGAATGCAGGGTTTAATGTTCAACCTTAATGCATCAAGTCTTTGTGGTCTGTTTGCATAAACCTTAGATTTCAAATAGCCCCAAAAGAAGTAATCTAAAGGAGTTAAATCACAGCTTCTTGGAGGCCACTGAACAGTAGCATTCCTTGAAATTATCCTTTCGTCAAACTTTTCTTGCAGTATATCGATAGTTTCATGAGCAGTGTGACATGTGGCACCGTCTTGCTAGAACCACATATCCTCCAAATCAAGTGCATCTATATTTGGCCACAAAAAAATTCTTAACATCTGTCGATATCGTTCACCATTCACTGTAACTGCATCTCCTGCCTCATTTTGGAAAAAAAATGGTCCGATGATGCCACCATACCATAAACCACACCATACAGTTACCTTTAGCGGATACAAAGGCTTCTCATGAATCTGTTGTGGATTGTTTTCACACCAAAAACGGCAATTTTGCTTGTTAACGTATCCACTTAACCAAAAATGAGCTTCATCTGAAAAGATAATTTTTTTGGCAAAATTAGGATCCCTTTCAAGTTGTTCTAAACTCGGGATATTTTTCAAAAAATCGTGTACTCAAAAAGTATTTCCAATAATTCAATCACTGTGACATTTTTTTCTATTGTCAAAATTGGCGAATCTCGATAAGTAGACCGACCCTTCAGGTTGTTGGTTACCCAATTTTTTACGCAACATTTAATATGGTGCTGGAAAACCAGTAATTAAAATGTAAAATATTCTGTCTCCTGTTGTTTTATTGTTGCTTTTGTCAGTCTCTGTTTATCTTCCAAGTCATAAATTATGCAGTTGACTAACCAAACCTACAATGCATACCTACATAAATACAACTTCTATTTCTTATTAGGAAGGAAATAAATAGCAACCAGCAACAGAAAATAACTGGACCATGAAAATAAAATTAATATGAACAGATAAAATCAATTGTTATACAGGTAAATACAGTGCGAGCAAAAATTAGGGGCTTGGTTTGGTTTATATCAGAATTATAATGGGACGATGTATCTAACGAGATATAGGTTACAATTGTGTCGAATTCATATTGTGACATGATTGTGTGATGATGTGCCAATCTGATGAATATTAAAATAAGTAAACAAATACAAATTTATTTTTGTTGTTTGCAAAATTAACAGAGTAAGAATATAGAGAAAGGAAAATACGCGCCAAGCACAAATTCACACGTCTCTACATATTTTCGAAAGCATTGACCAATGTTAACACATTCTTGCAGTGGCGCACCCAGGGGGGGCCAAGGGGGCTACGCCCCCCCCCCCCCCAAACCCCAAATGGAATTGAATTCAATCAACTATCTCTACCCTACTATACTTACCCTTCTCGTCACCACCAGTACCTCTGCAAGATCATTTTCTACTTTAAAGTACTTAAAATCGTACGTAAAGGGGAAACAGGAATATCTATTATATGGACGAGACTTGGTTAAATGAAGGTTATATATATATATGCCGGTTTAGAACGTCTTTCTTCGTTGTCCGACACCTAATCTCCATCCTGTTCTATCGTCGCAATCTTCTGGTGAGAGGTTTCTTTCACTCATGGGCTTTTGTATGGTTTTCTGCCATTCCAGTCTTGGTCTTCCTCGTTTCCTTCTACCTGTTGGTTGCCAATGCAGTATTTTTCTTGGCCACCTGTTATTTGGCATTCGTTCTACGTGTCCGTACCAGGTAAGTTGTTTTTTTGCAATGTCCTGAACTATCGTACCTTCTATTCCCATTTGTTGTTTTATATGGTCGTGCCTTATTCTGTCTCTTCGTGAGATTTGCATGGATCTTCTAATGACATCCATTTCAACTGCCTCTACTTTCTTCTTAATCTTCTTTTGTCTGTCTGTAATTCTCCAAGTTTCTGCTCCTAAATGAAGGTTATACCGTTGGTAAAATATGGCAAGATAAACATATAAAAAGCGCGAGGCAAGCTTTCATGGAAGGATGGTCCACTGGAATAAAAGCACCCTCAGGAAAAGGTAAAATATTAATAATTACTCACATTGGTAGCAAAAATGGATTTGTCGATGGCGGCTTACTAATTTAAATCAAAACGGACTGGAGACTATCATGAAGACGTAAACGCTGATGTCTTTGAAGAATACTTCCAGCAAATGCTAAATCTTAATCCTCCTGGGTTATAGTCATGGATAATGCCAGCTACCACTCAAGAAAATCCGAAAAAATACCAACGTCTTCTTGGAAAGAAAATTACATCATTAATTGGCTTACTGTAAATAAGAAGTAATTTCATAAGGATATGCTGAAAAAGGAGCTACTGGAGATATATTCTCATCAAACGTTAAATGCCGGTTCCTCCTTAGGAAGAAAAACAGTTTCTTTAATTCTACAGATTGTGCTTATGTAATTAATTTAACACAATTTCCACACTTAATCGTTTAAATAAAAACTAAAATTTGGAAACTTAAACTTTTTTCAATTTCCTGTTTTGATATCCAATATTGTGCAATAAAGCACATAAGACATTTCGTTTAATGTAAAAGATCCCAGACTGGGTCAAAATTTATGTGTGCTTTAAATTTCATAATATTTGTATATTATAGGATCGGACACGGTGTATGGCTGCAACTTTCTCAATCTGATAATGAACTTAATTTGACGTAAACAAATGGTTTCAGGTTTGTCGCTTTACATATTGTATTAATTTGTTGACATTATTTTGGTGCACCGATTTTCCAAAATCGGTTTATCAAATAAATTCAGAAATAATGATCAAACGTTTGCAAACCCAGGCAAATTGTTGCAGTAAATACTTTTAGAACCATAAAATATTGATTTACTTTTAAAATTAAAATCTATACAGAGAAATGTCGAAATTTCGTTTAAATATAATTTGTGAAAGGCTTGTTGGATTAAAAATGACATACATGTGACTTTGTTTCATAATTTTTTAGCATGCGTAAATTTCAATCTTTCTGTTACAGTCAAGGTTGTCTTTACTTTTCGCAATCGGTTTTATATTAAGCCATGCTTTTGTCCTAAACCATATGTTAGATATAGTAAAGTTCACATTATATCTCTGACCCTGGCTGCAATAAATCAAGTACCTAATTAAACCCTTTTAGGTATAGTCGGTTCATTGAGTGATTGCTCATTTAAGATTAAGGGTGCATAAATTAAATATTACCTGGCGCCTGAAAATTCCGGTAACCCTCAATAAGTTATCTATTATATTAATTAAATGCTTAATGTACAGGTAGTGACTGACACTGGGTATTTCTTTGTATTTTGTTTGTCGATTTGTCTTCTGAGAAAATGGAACAATTAATTTTAATTCTAATAAATACTTCTCAATAAGTAATTTATTATATCAATTAAATGCATAATGTACAGGTACTGAGTGGGACTTTTTTTGTTTTTTTTTTTAGTTTGGCTATATATATATATTGGTTTAGTTTGGCTTATTTTTGTCTCACTTGCTAACGTAACGTTCAAAAGCAGATATATTAAAATGGCTTCTGATAAACATGTCCTTACACTAAATGAAAAAAAAGTTGAGGAATATTTCAAGAAAGAGAAGGAAAATGGTGGTCCTTTATTATCTACGGTGGCGGTACAACAACGAAAAGCGGATTCCTGTGGCATATCACGAAGAACTTTGATAAATATTCACAATTTAGAAAAAACGGCAATATTGAAAAGAAAAATAAAAAACGCCGTTTATTGCCAGAAGGAGTTAAATGTCAAATCCGAGGACTTATTTATGATATATACAAACAGAAAGAGGTGGTAACTCTTGATTCGATCCTTGAGAAAATCAGAAACAGGGAAATATGTGACATTGGACGTACAATTCTTTCATTAGTTTTAAAGCAATTGGGGTTTAAGTACCACAAAACTAACAACCGAAAAATTCTTTGTGAGCAACAACACATTGCTTCTAAGCGGTGGTCGTTTTTGAGGAAATACCTAGCTAATTTAAAGTCCGAGAATTCAAAACCTGTGGTATGCTTAGATGAGACATGGATTTTTGCGAAGGGAAACCAAACAAAATATTCATGGCAGGATGGGTCAAAATACTGCTATTGAAGGGTTTCATCCGGAAATGGAAAAAGATATGTCGTAATACACGAAGGAAGGATTTTTGCCAGATGAAAGTTTAGTTTTTACTTCATCGAAGAGAGTGAAGGACTATCATGACAATATGACTGCCGCGATATTCGAGAACTGGTTTGAAGAATATGTGCTAAAATCACTAGAAGAACCCTCGATCATTATTTTAGACAATGCTTCATATCACTCACGAGTTTCTGAAAAAATACCAAACAATAGTTCCACCAAAGATGAAATGAGGAACTGGCTAAACACCAGAAAAATAAAAAACGACCATATAATTTTGAAAGCAGATTTGTTATCCGAAATTAAAGTACACACTGCTGGTAAGGATAAGTCTTACATAGTAAGACTCCCTCGCGGGGAAATACGGTCACGAGGTCTTACGTCTGCCCCCATACCATTGTGAATTTAATGGTATTGAATTAGTGTGGGAAATTTGCAAAAACTACTATGACAAGCATGCATGTCAAACGACGAACGAAGAAAGCATTTTAAATTTATGGAATGAAGCTTTAAAACAAATTGGACGAGAGTTAAAGTTAGTAGAAATTGTTTGAGGACCGCTGTCTATTTTATTCTAGACTAATTTTGACCATAATCGGTTAATGACAAATGCGCATTCACTCACTGAACGCACTATTTGTCCCAACATCTTCAAATCGCATAGATGGGTGCAGGGTCGGCTTGGAAATATAGTTATCTATATATTGATTTATTTCTATATTGATTTAAAGAGACATTTTAAACCAAATGAAAGTGAAGATCAATTATTGTAATAATAATATTTTGAGATATAATAACTACAATAAGAATTAATGAAATACAGATTTATTCGTTTTAATAAATCAAGTTTTTACAGTCGTCAACGAAGTACACTAGGTATATGAAAAAGATTTTTACAAGTTATTGTGATTAAAATTTACAATGTTACGATTTAGACTACACGCTAATACAAGATTTAAATACATTACAATGTGTATAGTACACAGAAATGTTTTGCAACAATTAATTTTGGCAACTTAATTCTACTTTACTCTAAATTTAGTTCTGTGTCACTATCACTATTTTCATCTAATCTTATTATTAACACAATAGTAGAGGGGAAGACGTAACCAGGGCCGGCGCTAGCAGGTTCGCCGCCCCGGGCAAAGAGTAAAATGCCGCCCATTTATAATAAAAATTAAAAGAGATAACCTAAACCCCCCTTAGTAAAATAAAACGTGAGCAAAAAAATGCTATCAATAATGTTAAAGTTTTGATTAGCCAAAAATACTAATTTATTAATTTACCATGTTTTTGGCACAATTAAAATTAGGGTTGCCCGGCTGCACAGAGAAAAAAGGAAAGAGTAATTTTTAGTGTATAATTATTATAAAATACAGATATTTAAAAAATACTAAAACAAATTATAGAACCACTAAATATGAATTACTTTACTTAATTACATATTAAAAATACAGTTAAACTTAAAAGTGTTTTTTTCTCACTTTTAATTCTGAAATTTTTTTTATAATTTCTTTATCATTAATTTTTTCAGCCAGTTCATGTTCAATGGCTATTGTGGTCAAGCCGTTTAGCCGATCCTCGGTAGTTGTGGAGCGTAAAAAATTTTTAATTAATTTTAATTTGGAGAAACTCCTTTCTCCACTTGCCACACTTACTGGGAGAGTATAAGCAATATCCTTAAAACTATACCAAGATTTGGAGCAAAATCCAGGTTCGATATGAATTTTAAAATCTCGATTGGAATTTTTTTTTTATTTAGCAAAGCCAGAACCGATACTATCTCGTCTGCCAGGTCCAGCGCGTTTATATCTGATGAATTCCCATCAGTTAACACTTCGTTTTGAGGAGTATCTTTAAAATCACAAATATTGTATAAAAACTGGAAATAGTTGCTGTGGTTACTCATCAAATCAAACCTGGATTCATGTGCATTGATAGCTTTATCTAATGTCAAAAAATAAAACTCTGCCTTATATTTCAAAGTAGGATCTTCTATCGGATCATCTCGTGCCTCATAGTCGAAATTAACATTCCTTCTTCGAACTCTATGACGTGGCTGGGTCAACTCAAAATTAGCTGGTATGTCAATTTCAAAAATATTTTACCGGACTTATTGCTGTAAAACCTTATTTTCTGGACTAAATTCAAATATGTAAAGGTGTGTTTTACAATACAGTATGAAATAAAATTATATTACAGCATTTTGTATGTGAGTTCATTTATTTAAATAATTATAATTTATTATGCTTGTGAGCTCCTTGAATTTGAAATATTTTGACATTTCATTTAAAATACTTAAAAGTTCGTAAAACATAATATTTATATAGGTAGTAAAAGCAAATTTTATTAAAACTTCACATATTAATTTTTCTTAAGTATTCAAGTTAATCTTGGTTTATTTTCTTCATAAACTAGTTAATTAGTTTACAGCCTACCGCCCCCTAAGGTTGCCGCCCCGGGCAGGGCCCGGCTTGCCCGGCCCTAGCGCCGGCCCTGGACGTTACACTGTATGTCCATTTAGCTGTTAAGTATTTATATATATATTCCCCTAAACGTTGAGATTCCATTATGGTCTTTTATCACTTTTATCATATTTAAAACCAATTTTAAGCAAAATTTTTCTTAGACTTGATACGCTACGAGATATGTTTGTTTCGTCGTTCGTAAGGCTCTTTTTTAAGAAAAGCATGGTAGGTACAGATTGTTCTTCATACACTTGATAAAGTTTTCTTCTTAATAAATTCAAATAATTCTCGTCAATACTTCTAAATATGCCACAGTTACTTTGTTTCTTTCTGGAAATGATAGGTTTCAGTACTATACTTAATGCAAAACAAAAACCAATGCACGTCATACCCTTCGAGTGACGTCAGTTATCGACAGTGTTGCCAGCTTGTAACCAAAATATCCGAGTAAAGGGAATTACACAGTTTTTTTTTCATAAAAACAAGATAAATATACAAAAATTTCCCATAGTTTATATATTTTTTACTTTTTACCATCAACTTTAGTAGATCTAACACTTCTTTTATTTTCATCTTGCCAAGATCGACCAATGGTACCATTCTGAAAAATCCATGTTTCATCCAAGACAACGAATTGGTACAAGAATGCTTCTTGTTCTTTAATATATTCTTTCTACATGGGAAAGTTCCATAAGCCCTCGTCTCAGTTCATCTGTTTTCCATCCGAAGCCTATTTTCTTTAAGAGGCTTCTTAAAGAGTTAAGACAACCATCAAACAGTTGTCCGTCTTTAAATTTCTTACTTAAAGTTGTCAAAGTTACATGGTGTTCTAAAAAAAGTTATAGCTTAAGCATAACCAACGTAAAGTATTAGTTTTTAAATAATACAACTTACTTGTTTCGTACATACTATAAATAGTGTCACGGATAGAACTTATATCCAATCTTCACACATTTACAACTCTCTTTGAATTAGAACGTTTGTTTTAATAATTTATTTTCCTTAATGGTTCTTAAAACTACACTGATAAAACTGTGCTCCCTTAATCAAATAATCTAATTTATTTGGTGAATAATTATTGGTAATAAATAAATGTGATTTTAATTAACTAAATTTGATTTAACTGAAATAAATGGGAGTATTTCGTTGTATTTGCAAAGTTATTTGACAGTTGGTTGATTTGTGTCAAATCATAGAACCCTTCAAACAAATATCTTACCAAAAAACCACTAAAATAACAAAATCTAAATAACTAATTATTTAATCGAACTAATTTTTATTTAGGAACTAAATCCCGTTAATCGCTAGTTAAATCACCCAATAGAGAACTATTTAAATGTCTAGGTCTAGGTCATTTAAACTAAATAATTATGTATTTACATTAAATCCTTAATATAAAACAACCAAATATTTACTAATAACTAGTTATTTAATCGAAGTACATTTTAAGTTAAGAACTAAATACCTTTAACTTTAATTTAAATCATTCATTGCCGAACTTTTCAAATAATTTGGTCATCCAAACTAATAATTAAGTATCGAAATGAACTCCTGTCGCCTACTTTGGGCTTTGAGTAATTTGATTGGTTATACAAAAGTGGCCTGATCATCGCGTTTTGGTCATTGGTGTTCGATTTTGTCTTGTAGGAATTTATGAGTGAGAGTGAAATCTTCTTTGTTAGTGGTGGCACAGAAGTTAGTAGTTCCATCAAAAATTAAAACGATGATATGGTGAATAAACGTAATATGAATAATTATTTAGAAGATTGGGGTACCTATATCGAGGGGTATATCCCATATGTTAGATACTTCTCAAGGTAGGAAACTATATTTGAATATTTTACGTTACGCATGAAACGAGTTAAAAAAGTAAGATAAGAGGCAAAGAAAAGATACTTGTAATACCTAATTTGAAATTTCGAACACAAAATCTTTTTAGAAAAATGTAGCCAGGTATTTATAAATCATGGCTACCTAGGTTACAAATAAGACAGTTTTTCTCAATTTTCACCATAATTCAATACCTATCAAACCTCCTAACGTAAAAAATATAATATAATTAATATAATATTAATAATTTTATTATTGTACCTAATATTTGCAAATTTGACTTTATTTAATTTTTTATCAAAGTTATTAATTTATAGAAACACATAACATTTATAGAAACACAAAACATAACATAAAAATAAGAAATAAAATAAGAGATGGTTATCTTTTAAATTTTATGTTATTTTTATATAAAAATAGTTGTGCGCGTGCGCGTAATTTGTCATAACCTTTATTTTCGGCAAAAATGTGTTTTTTTCTGTTGGTTTGCCTTATTATTTGAACACTATAAACGATTTGATAAGGTTTGTGATTATTATGGTATAGGTACTAATTAAACCATATTCAATAGCAACATTTCAATATTTCTTATTTTTGTGTGACGTCTGTATAAACACGTACTTGGATAAAATAGGAACTCATTTGAATGAACATTCTGATCTATTGAAAATTAAAAAAAGGTATTTAAACCAAATAAATTTATATTTGATCTAAATAAATATAAAAGACAAGTTAAACAATTATGTACTTGAATAAAAAAACAATCACTTTGATCGAAATTACCGGTTTATTTAAATCAAATCACTTAAATTGTTTAATTAAATAACGTTGTTGTTACAGCAAATACATGTAAAACAAAAGTAAAATAATATGTACTTGATAAAATATATATAAATATCAATCAAATAAACATTTTGTTAACTTAACTTTTAACCTATTTACCTTAAGTCATTGAAACGGCTTATTTAAGTTAGGTTAGTGTCAAGGAAATAAATATTTGCTTGAATTTTGTACTTAGTGATTAATTCCAAATAAAAAGTAATTTGTATCAAATCAGATGATACTAATTGAGGCAAATAATCCCTTGGTATTTTTCAAATACATATTTGTTTGGCTAATAGAAAACAAATATTTATTTGAGTCACCGGTAAATTTTTTTAACTCAAATAATTAATTTTATCAGTGTACGCTTACAGTGGACATATTCAAATTTAGGGCAGCTGCTACACGCTAAAAATTAGTAAAGTAGATATAAAATATATAGACGTTAACACACTCTTTAAATTTACTTCGTTAACTGCTGTCAAGGGTAACAATGGGCCATTATTGTTAAGTTCTTCCTGAAAATAGCTTATTAGAGAGGCTATAAGCTCTTTGCGCCGGCTATTTAAATGCTCTGGCATTTTTCAGAAATAGTAAACAACGTAATCGACAGAGATATGTATGTGCACTTTTGTTGTACTTAAAAGAACAGGTTTTTAATGCTATTTAATTTATGAAAAGATCTGGAGTTTTTGTTAAAAAATAGACGGCGCAGCAACACAGAATCACAAAATAATTAAGGTTAGTTTTGCATTAACGTCAAACAAAGCCAACGAACGAGCTGGCGCCACTGCGTTTACGAAATCAAAATATATCCATTCGTTTTTGACTTTTAAGTGAAAACCACTGTAAATCGTATTTTTAACATTTTCTCTTCAGTTAAATATGTGTAGTACTTGCGTTTAAATGCAATTTGTGTCAAAAGTTAAGCAACCTTTTCCACTCGTGTCGCTTTTACCAAACTTGATTGACACTATGCTAATTTTACCTTATATTGGCGACAGAAAACGCGGAAATAGATACACAAACCTGCAATTTTATTTCACCGCCTTGGTGAAATCATTTCCGACTTTTTCATTTAAATAAATGTGATATATTATGTACCAAATTTACAGTAATTTTGTTATTTATTCATGCCACACGGCAAATAAAGGTAAAGTATATTCACCTTTCTTGAAATCACAGAACATATCCGGGACATTTTCTGTTTATACAAATATGATTTTACTAAACTTTGCTTTTTTATTGTAAATTAAGGTATTTAATTAACATTGATATTTGGTCTTTTATGTTTTTGTTCATTTGCGTTAACAAGAACATGCATTATTCATGTTTATGTCTAGTGAATTAGAATAAAATGAATGGTTTTATGTCAATGTTAGGTAATAACTTTCAAGTTCAAAAGAAAAGAAAGTGTCAATACTGAAATAATAATAAAATTTTATATCCCTTAAGTATGGACATTATAATATTATTATTAGTTCTTTTTTCACATTCTATTTATACATAGGTAAAGTCTGTTCAGAGATATAAGAAATTGACTAACTGATCCATATTAGGGAAGGCCCCGGGCCAGCTGTAAAATTGAAATACGACCGAACAGATCCGTATTTTGCTTAGAATTTAATCATGGTTTGTAATAAAAATAAGTAAGACATTAAATAATATTTTATTTATGTTTAAATGTGAAATAACAAGTTATTTTATTACAGAATTATTCCTTTTGTAGTTTTAAACTTTGTAAAACCTCAATTAATTGCCTTTTGGTGTAATCTTCCTGAAAACAAATGTCATTATCATACATGTAGTTTTGGATTGTTGCTTTTGTGTCATTTGAGTAGGGAGTCTTGGTCAACTGGTAGCTTGCATTGTCCATTACAATTACGCTATTCGGAGGTATATTTGAAATTAGCTTGTTTTTAAACCAATCTTCAAATAAATCAGCAGTGGTGTCCTCATGGTAATCCTGAGAAGAATCTTTAATGTTTTTTGCAGACAGAGAAAGTCTATTTGGAATCCATCCGTCTTTAGATCCAGCATGCAAAATCGTAATTCGTTTACATCTTTTTGATGACGCGCTTGTTTTACACTTGCCGCTTGAGTCAACCCAACCCTTTTCCGGGGTATCATTATGTGTCGAACCAGGTTTCATCCAAGTAAATGATCGGCCTTTGCTGATCTCTATAAATCCTAATTTTTTGTAGATATTCGGATCGCCATTCCCGAAATCTACTGGATTCCATTAAAACTTGTCTTTTGTTAATTTTTTTAAATCTAAAACCCATGTGTTAGATACACTTCCATAACGTTGCTCTGTCACATTTATTTAACACCGGTTTCATCTTTTGCAAGGCTCTTAATTAAATTATCCCTCTCATTTTGAATCAGGCAAAAATCGGTTTAAAATCACCAAACTATTACTTTAATAATGAAATTAATGAAATTACGTCTTCCCGATTTGCAGTTTACTTTAAGACATTTTTAAGTACGGACCATAATTTACCTGAATTTATTCATTCATTCATTGCTTGTTTATGGCCACCCTTGGATAATTCCATTCAAAGGCAAAGTGTAACTTTCTTATATCTCTGGACAAGCTTTACCCATAATATATCTGAATTTTAACTGAGCTTCTTGCAAAACTTATGAAAAGTTTGTCTGTGATATAGCTGTTGCGTTATTTAATGTAGGAGTTATACGAGCACCCCAGGCTGGATACAATCGATTTTTATGTAACATTTTAGAAAATTTCCAAGACCGATTAGAATAATAATCTCGTGGAAAAATTTGCATTATGAATGCTCCATAACATTTCGCCCATCCTTTTTTATTAGCAAATCAATTAAGTTTTCCTTTTTATCTAAAAATAAATACCCTTTCAAATTCTTTTGTAATTAACGAGGATTTATACATAATTTATAAGCGCAAAACATAATTATTTATGGATATTATAAATTTTAATTACATAAAGTAGCAGGAGTCAAGACCTATGTATACCGGGTGTTGCATCGAAATAGGCAATCCCATGAAAATTTTGCTAATGTAAAATATTAGCTCCCCCTTTTAATTTCATTTCAAAATTGTATTCGACTTTTTTAAAGGTCCTTGATTGAGGGATTAGCACACCAAATTTTATTATTACCTAACAGAAAGCCAATTAAAAGTTATTTATTTATTTAATTTTATTACTTGCGTTTATTAAATTAGCACAACCACTACTTTTTTTTTAATGCTTTAAGTCATGTTGAAATTAATAAAAAATGAAACGTCTATAGTCTATCTTTAAAGGATGCAAAGTAATAAATCAATCCAAACCGTCTTCTCCAAGGGCATACCAGATTTTTCGGCATGTATAGATAATAAATAGGCCTGAATTTTTAAATTTGTGCAGAATTAGTACAAGTATCAACGATAAATTCAAGTTTTGTCTTTAAATATATATTTTAATAATAACCATCGACCTGGAATTTTAGAAAGCAATTTTATCAAGACTAATTTGAGTCTAGGTACTTATTCCGTTTCTGCTCTAATCGTTTTATTCCTTTTTGTTTGTAGCCTTTATGGGTGCCTCTATTGGAATAATACATCTATTTATATCTATATCTATACATGCCTACCTTGGGTGTATGTTTTCCAGTGATACTAGTCACAGGGAGAAGTGTCAGTGTTTTTTTAATTAAATGTGAAGAATTTTCAACAATTGCCTAAACGCCATAGCGTCGGTCCATGAACAGTAAATGAAAAAAAAAATTCTTAACTGTTACGATTCTATTAAAAGTAAGAATGCGGATTTAAGTGTTGACAATGCAGTGCAATTTACAACAGAAATGCCTAACTTTGGGAAAACAACAATATATAAACGTTTAAAAGAAGAAAAAAGTGTTGGCGTCAAACCTCCAAAAACTTCTCCAGGACGACCAAAACTTGAGCTATGGATGACGTTTTAATGCAGAGAATAAGGCAAAAAGTTCACAGTTTCTTTAAAAAAAAAAGAGATTTTTACGCTGGACAAAATTTTGTCCTTAATCCGAGAAGACCAGGACTACGCATTTATGTGTAGAAATACCCTTTGGAAATTATTTAAAAAAATGGGTTTTCGGTTGAAAAACATAATAGGCAATCGATTTTAATAGACAAAAGCGATATCGTCTGTTCTATCGCCCATCCCTAGAACCAGCATGTAAGATTGTTATTCTTTTTCCACGGTTTGATGGGGCACGTGTCACACATTTGCCGCTAGAATCGACCCAACCACTTGACGGGGTGTCGTGGGTGTCAAACCAAGTTTCATCTAGATAAATGATCGGCCTACCTTTAGTTCTGTATTCATTTACTTTTGTCAGATATTCCCACCGCCATTCTTGAAGACGCTTGGACTCCATCAAAACCTGCTTTTTATTAATCCTTTTGAATTTAAAGCCCATGTGTTGAAGGCGCTTCCACAATGTTGTTCTTGAGCATTTAATTTCTGTTTCATCTGTTGTCAGCCTTTTCATTAAATTGTCCAACGTTGGTACACTTTGCTCTTCATACATTTTATACATATTCGTCGTATAAGTTCGTCGTCCCCTTGGTCCAACGTTCTTGATTTTCCAATATCACTTCTTTTTCTGCGTTCCAAAATTGGCCCTTGCGTAATTTTTCAGACTGTGGAAAACGATTTTTTTCTAAGTAAAGCCGTTTCCTTTACAACTTCTTTAGGGCACAAATTTCCGCGCGACATTAATGTTATAAACACATTATTTATAATCTGTTTGGGATCTGTTGATAAATGCACTCTATTATTTACTTCAGTTTCATTACTTTTACAAATCTCACTAGAACACCAAGGACGAAACATTTTCAAAAAATAAACTAAACTCAACAGTGTACGTTGACAGACTAAAATCAAAAAGGACCCTGGTTTATCCGCATTTTCTTTTACGGTACGGTACTTAAAATTTATTACGCCCATGTCATTTCACAGAACTGGTTTATTGTTGTTTATTATATTTTCAATACCCTAATAATAGCAGTCATTTAGGTCGATTATATTTATTATATTTGTGAACACACTTTACCTATATCACGATACAAACGATTTTTTTAATATCCCTTAGAAAAACAGTCACGCGGATTTAGATCTGAACTTCTAGCAGGACATCGCACAGGTCCCTGGTTTTCAATCTATTTATTTGGAAACAGTATGTTAGTTTGTTATTTCCCGTCCATTGTGAAAAGGAGCTCTGTCTTGTTGCCACCATAACTGCCGCATAATATTTAGAGGCTTATCGTCTCCGAGATGTTCGACAATATTATGTATATAGTATTAATTCTCTATACCGCTGGAATGTTGCAGCAGATTACTTTTGATTACTGTTGTCTTCTAAAAGTTCATTTTAAACCTAATTACAAAAATTCAACCTCCGTATTTCAACATCATATTTGGTTAAATTTAATGTTCGCCATATTCGCATTTTCTAGCTTATTTTCAAGGAGCCTAGTCACCTCTTGGCTTGCTAAAGCTTTCGAATTCCAACAAGTTTTTTGCCAGATTAGCAAATATTTTCATGCTGTTGCACTTCTTTGGAATATTGAATTAGATACCATTCACAAATAGTAAATGCGTAACATATCACGCTTTTTCATTTTTGAAAAATTATTTTTTACTATTAAATTACAAAAGCAAGAAATGGCTATAACCTCAACTGCT
This sequence comes from Polydrusus tereticollis, assembly GCA_963920685.1. NCBI lineage: Eukaryota > Metazoa > Arthropoda > Insecta > Coleoptera > Curculionidae > Polydrusus > Polydrusus tereticollis. Next base: position 14,173,051 of record OY987333.1, read on the forward strand.
AACAAACATGCCAACATAAATTAATATGCCATAAACATATCTGTTTTTAGAATGTCGAGCTTTTTCGAAATCCGAAGTAAAAAAAATTATGTAGATGATGGGCCCAAAACATCAAAACGTTGGATTCAAAAACTGATAATGCCATTTTGTAGAGAAGAAAAAGTGGTAATGAAGAAGCGCAGTTTATTTCATAATTCGTCTTTAAATAAAGTTAGGAAGAAATAAAAACAAATTTTCAAAATTTCGATGGTTTTCCAGAAATCTCCAGAAGTACTAGGAATTTCCTCAGTTTTTAAAACATTTTATTGAACATCAAATTGTGCAACTTTGCCGCGAGATTCTAATGATCACCCTCGAATTTTGGACATCCTGTATAGTGGGTGTGGTTCAACTATATACACCTGGGAATGAATTAAACCATTGGTGGAAAAAAATCGTTAATTCCTTTATAAAAAATTCCGACTTTGAACATGTATGGGGCAACTGGCACAACCGATACAACCGATTTCAAATTGAAACACGACAATCATTCTATTGCAAATCGAATAAATTTATGTTTGCTATGCATCAATTGAGCAATACTTGTGCGTTTAAAAGTAAATCGATTCAAGACAACAAAAACAAGTCATACATTAAGAATAAGTAGTTTACATAAAATAACAAGTTTTTATAATATTTGCGATAAAATATAGTATTTTTATGTAAATAAGGATTGCTTCAAACAAGGGACTTGCATGACAGTAATAGATACACACCCCGAATCGGTCCTGAATTAGGGTCGCCCTAATTAGCATACAAAAGAAAGACCAGTTTGATGAATGAAATGACAACTACCTGTAGTAACAGCAGCGTTACTACTGGTAGTTTAATAGTTAATATTTATAAAAAAAATCTACTATGTACAATACAACAACTTAATTTTTAGGTTTTAGTCATCCATGTTCCGAGAAGTCCGATGAACTATAGCATGTTATTAGCTTCCCACATTCTTTCTTCTATTTCAATCACATGTTCGACGCACTTACTCTATTTTTCACAATCCTCTTGCAAGAGGGTTTCAACGTCTCTTATTTTAAAAGTAGTGTTATGCCTTGCTACAAACCCTTTTACATGCGGCCACACCAATTTAATGAGGTTTAACTCACAGTGATATGACGGAAGGCGAAGTACCGTTAAATTTCGTTTTGAAGCGATTTCGTCGACAACCAACTTCGTGCAAAGAGGTTTATTCAACTTTACAATCTCCAGTAGCTTCTTTTTTTAGCAAATCTTTATCAAGTGGATTCTTATTTACAGTAAGCCAAGCCAATGAATGATGTCAACTTTTTTCCAAGAAGACGTTGGTAGTTTTCGGATTTTCTTGAGTGGCATTATCCATGACTATAACAGACCCAGGAGAAATAAGATCTATCATTTACTGGAAGTATTCCTCAAAGACATCAGCGTTCATGTCTTCATGATAGTCTTCAGTCCGTTTTGATTTAAATGCTAGTAAACCGCCATCGACGAATCCATTTTTGCTACCAATGTGAGTAATTATTAATCTTTTACCTTTTCCCGAGGGTGCTTTTATTCCAGTGGACCATCCTACCATGAAAGCTTGCCTCGCACTTTTTATATGTTTTTCCTGCCATATTTTACCAACCTTCATTTAACTAAGTTTCGTCCATATAATAGATATTCCTGTTTTCCCTTCGAAACTGTCTAACTGCCTTCAAATATCGTCGTCGCCAGCAGATGATTTTGTCTTTCTCTATTAAAAGTGATTTTTTGTTTTGAAATTTTTCATAACAGAATTTTATTTCCTTTAGAACGTGTTCGTCACTTTTCAAATAAAGTGGTGGGGGAAGGTTGAACATTATTTGTAGTAAATGCTGATAACTCCTCTCTGGCTTAACATAATTTAGTAAACTTAGTTTTGTTAAAAAGGGCTTTTCTCACTCTACATATTATCTTATGAACTATGGCAACATGTGTTTTACACTAGGCGCTAGGGGGCGCTGTCTTACAACTTCGCAAACATTGCGCGTTTTTTCCATAATTGTAAATATAATAGTAGGTATATTCAATTTTGAATTGAGAGCATCGTACTGCGTAAACCCGTTTAGTAATTGTTGCATTTCCCAAACATTCAAAATAAACCGCAATGATGTCAACCGCTTCTTCAACAGAGGCATTTTGAAAATCAAATACGACACAACAATGTTGGCACGACAAAAATTTTGAATTAATAATGAAAGGTGACCCGCGTGCACAGTTTCAATTCATATTTTGTTTTTCCAAGACCTATTTGACTCTTAAAAAAACCTTTACAATGGCAACTTGAAAATAAAATTGTAATGTTTCGTAATTATGATTATTTCCGGATTGAAAATAGATATTAACTTGCGGTTTCGCTGACTTCTTAGACTTTTAATCAACCTTGTAATCAGGTAAAATTGAATATACTATTATGTTTACAATTATGGAAAAATTAAAAAAAAAAGAGAGAAGAAGTCAAATCTTTTAATAAAAATATAAATTATTTAAAAAAAACGAAGAAATTGTCTTTCGACCCTAAATATATATACTTTTAGGTAAGGTTACCCAACATATAAAAACGCCTAGTGTAAAACACATATTGCCGTAGTTCATAAGATAATATATACACTGCGTCCATAAAGTCTTGCACAAATTCATTTAAAATTCAGGGGCTTACTTTTTTTAAAAACGCTCGGACACGTCAATTAGTACTTTTGTTTGCGCATTTTTTAACGTAAAATGTTTTTATACAGGGTGTCGCACGTATGAGGTATGAGGTCATCAAGGATTTTTTTTAATGGAACACCCTGTATATTATATCAATTTTGAATTCTATGATGAACACTTAACACCTCTGGAAATCACGGTTTCCGAAATATTGACGTTTGAAAATTTATTTTAAACACATTTATTGATGACCTCATACCTCATACGTGCGACACCCTGTATAAAAACATTTTACGTTAAAAAATGCGCAAACAAAAGTACTAATTGACGTGTCCGAGCGTTTTTAAAAAGTAAATACCTGAATTTTAAATGAATTTGTGCAAGACTTTATGGACGCACTGTAGAGCTCTTTTTAACAAAACTAAGTTTACTAAATTGTGTTAAGCCAGACCGGAGTTATCAGCATTTATTACAAATAATGTTCAACCTTCCCCCACCACTTTATTTGAAAAGTGACGAACACGTTCTATAGGTGAATTTTATTAATAAATCTTCCTTAACTAGGCGACTTTTGAGGAAACTTCGTGAATCATATTTACCGTTACTGTTGCGCCCTCTAGCAGTAGTCTGAGAAACTTGAAAATAATTTCCAGCAATTTTTCATGACCACTTTTACCTAATATATTTTTTTCCTCAAGCCATACGACTAACACTTTCTGAGATACGGCCGACAGCCATTCTTAGTGGGACACCCGGTACATATGTACCCCCTTAACAAAGTGTTGCTAAATTAATTCCTACTTCTATTATAAAATACATATCCCATGAACTCATAATCAGTCGTACTTTTTCTTTTGAAGGTTGAACCGGTTTAAAATTAAGGGACACATTTGTCATGCTATCTTGAATGGGATCAACTTGAAAAATAATTAATCATGTCCCGACATTTTATTTTTGTTGGTACGATTTCTTGACATGACCTTTCCTCAGGCATTTATTTTATGGCGAAACGTAACACCTACAATGGCAATTATAAATTGTATCGAACTTAATTAACAATTTTTATACGGATTTCATGAATGATAGTAGGAACGCTGATTAAGGGTAATTAATTTTGGCAAATTTGTAAAGAGTTCTCTCGTAGCATAATTGAAAATAACATTTATTATAGTTTTGCTATTTTTTGTGTGTCCAAGGAACCACAGAGTTCACACAGTTTGAGAAACGCTGCAGAATATATCAGAGCTTAGCGAATGATACCCAAGCAAACCTTTTGTTCTTGTATTTTTTTTTGAAAATAATAATATATTACGAAAATTCAATATACAAATTTCTATTTACCAATCCTCTCTAAGCAGTGCTTTAAACACTGGTAGCGAGAACAGTTTCATAATCTTAACAACGCTTTAATTTTACGTATAAAACTATATTACTTATTTTCTATGTGTACCTTTAGCAGCCTAAAAGTTTTGGTAAGCTGTATCATATCTGGTAAAAAAGATATTTTTGAATGTTTTTTTTTACTTTTTGATGTGTTAATTCTTCTAATTTATGGGAAGGTACATTTACACTATCGTGTATAAATTAAACTCAGAAAAGAAACAATGAGAGGTGTAAGTAAACCATTTTTTAATGGCAATTTGTGATTAATTAGTGTAAATATCATACTATTGTAGTGTAAATTTTAGTTTATTTGGGTGTGACTTTACCATAGTGAGTGTAATAAAATAATCTACCCAGGGCTAGAATACTTTCCACTTTGAATAAGTCATTTAATCCCGTATGAAACTAACTGGGCGTTTATAATTAAAATGTAAAAAATTATGCATTTAAGATGTTTTACATTATTAACCTCTGTTTAGTTTGATACATCATTGAATGACTTAATCAAAGCCGAAGGTAGTAGCCCCTAATATATATAAACCTTCAAATCGCTTGGAAAAGGTTTGTTAAATGAATGAAGATATTGAGTGTTATTTATCGTTTATTTATAAGCAAAATGATGGTTACAACAGAACTGGAAAACCCTATAACATAATAAATATATATATACTTGGAACACTAAACAACTAAATAAAAGTTTGCTTTGGAACAATATGAAAGAATAAAAATGACAAGTATTATATTAATCGTATATTTAATTTAAAGAAATAGTCCATTCTCGAAGTGGAGTTGAAATATATCGTATATTTATTTAGAGATCTATGAAGTAAAATATGTAGGTAGGTACCTAAGTATTTATATGGAAAAGGAATACATTTATATTATAAGCTTATATCAGAATAATTTAAAAGCTAAAAGGAAAACTGTAAGAATACTTACTAGTTTCTTAAAAATGGCGTACTTATTAGTAAGGTTTCTATTAAATTTTGTTAATATGCTTACCCAATTTAACAGGATCCTCATAAGAGGCACTCTCATTTGACACTTTACAGAACTGACTTGAAAGTTGAATTTGCTCGTAGTGTCGGCGTCATGTGGCAATTCCTAGAATTTCACATCACTTGTTGCCGCCTGTCTTTTCGGTGACACGGGTTTAGGTATTTTTACCCGGGGCCGTGCAAGAAAACGATTAAAGAATAAGTTTTACACTCAATGTGTTAAAATAACCTTCTAGCGGGGCTTATTTACACGCTAATATGGTGTAATTAATTGTCATTGTATTTAATTTCCCTGATAGAGTGTAAAATGAAATAAATAACACTCATTCAACGAAATTAACTTTTTAGGGAGTTAAATTCATAGGCAAATTTAATACAACAACTTTGATCCCATATGAGTGTAAAAATGTGGTAAATTATGTTGATCCGGGTGTTAACATTAACGCTATTTTTTTTTTACCACTCCTGAAATGATTTTTACCAGGTGGATATTTTTTACTGTGTATACCGGGTGTTGCATCGTCGAGCGGGACATAGGAAATCCCATGTAATTTTAAATGGGGTCAATTATTGGCTTCCCTAATTATTTTAGAGAAAAATTCTATTTAGGTTTATTAAAGAGCACTAAAACCCACATTCAAAAGAATAACTTTAGATATTTTTGATGAGCCCGTTTACGGGTTATCGCCGATTTCTTTTTAACTATTTCTCCTTTTTATGGCCCCGTATTTGCGGGCACCAGTCAAGGTAAAAGATGACTGTCAAATAAACTTGTCATTTTGAAATGTGTGCTTTATTGTTATATCAAGGAAATAGTTATCAAAATGTGTCAGACATGTTTGCTGTCTGTATATCCGAATAGACCGATACCTGCAAAATCTACAGTCGAAAGGACTATCAAGAAATTTGAGACAAAAGGCACTGTAATAAATAACTGCAGATGTGAAGAAAGGCAGGAACAAAGAAGAGATGCAAGAAATGATAGGGACTTGCAAGTTTTATTGTGCGTGGAAGAAAATGATGGGAAGATCAGCACAAGGAAACTTGAGGATGACATAGGATTAGATCACACCACAGCGTTACGAGCTTTGAAACGACATAAATATTATTCATACAAATATGAAAAGCACCAAGAGCTAAGAGATAGGGACGAAATACGACGACAGGAGTTTTGTTTTGGTATGACGGAAAGAGCAAACATGGATAGGGAATTTTTAAAAAACATTTGTTTCACTGGCGAATGCACATTTACCTTAAACAATGAACCCAATGTTCAAAATTATCGATATTGGAGCAAAGAAAACCAACACAGGTTTGTGGAAACAAGGACGCAATATCCACAAAAAGTTAATGTATGGGCTGGGATTTTCGGAGAAAATATTATCGGGCCATTATTTCTTACACGAAATTTAAATGCAGAATATTTTTTGGAACTACTTGAAGATCATATTTTACCTATTTTACATGATGCCGCCAGGGAAAATCAGGAAGTTTGGTACCAAATGGATGGCTGCCCGGCACATAGTACCCTGGCTGTCCGGGAATATTTAAACCGTGCTTTTAATGGAAATGTTATTGGCTTAAATCATACAGTAAATTGGCCAGCCAGGTCTCCTGATTTATCGCCAAATGATTTCTTTCTCTGGGGCCATTTAAAAAATAGTATATACAAAGATAAAAAATACCCAAATCTAGACGAGTTAAAAAATGCTATTTCTGCCGAATGCAATAGAATTTCAGTTTACCAACTAGCGAATGTAAGAAGAGAATTTTATGATCGCCTCGGTTATTGTCTAGCAGTCAATGGAAGAATATTTGAACATCTTCTTAAATCCTAAAGTTCTAACAATTTAATAGTACCTACCTATTAATTAGTAAAATATTGAAACATGTAAAATCTCATAATTAACCTTGTAATTGGATACTTTATTTTAGTTTTATTCAGATTAATTTGTACTCATAAATACACCTTTAATATTTTCGATGTACGAGTTTTTATAACAATAAAGCACACATTTCAAAATGACAACTTTATTTGACAGTCATCTTTTACCTTGACTGGTGCCCGCAAATACGGGGCCATAAAAAGGAGAAATAGTTAAAAAGAACTCGGCGATAACCCGTAAACGGGCTCATCAAAAATATCTAAAGTTATTCTTTTGAATGTGGGTTTTAGTGCTCTTTAATAAACCTAAATAGAATTTTTCTCTAAAATAATTAGGGAAGCCAATAATTGACCCCATTTAAAATTACATGGGATTTCCTATGTCCCGCTCGACGATGCAACACCCGGTATATTATCACACTGTCTAGTATTGTAACTATGTATACTGTTTCTAAATATAATTCGCGTATTACACTTTTCTTTTTTGTTAATAACCTTTAAAATGTTTACGCATTGCTCTAATTCTAATAGTTTCTGAAGGTTTAAGACGTTAAAAGTTTTGTACAAATCCCTAGTACCTATCTATCAAAATTAAATAGAATTTTTAATATCTTATCTTGTACAATTTGTGTCTCATTAAAATTGACAGTAGCACATGTTCCCCATACTGGAAGAAGGTATCTTAGTTGCGATGCAAAATATGCATTATAAATGTCACTATAGAGGGCATCAACCATTAAAGCAATTTTATTAATTACATGTTTAATGCGTTCGCTCCAATTTAAATTTACATCAATATTTAAACCTAGATACTTAATACTATCCACGAATTGTAACTCTATATCTTTGATTTGTGTCTTTGGCATTGCTATCACTTTGTTCTTTTGTTTAAAGAGCATACATTTAGTCTTCTCTATGTTGATTTTTAGTTTATTACATAACAGCCATCCATAATACACCCCTAGATCATTATTTATCGCAGTCTGTAATTCCTCAGAATTTTCACCGAAATACATTAGCACGGTGTCAACCGCAAAAGTAAAATAACGAGCAGTTAATTTAGCACATTTCAAACTCAACACATACAGCGAATACAAAAGAGGCCCCTGGGCAGACCCTTGGGGTACCCCGCAATAGTTGCTTAACTTAGAGCTTTTGTTATCACCTACCCCAACATATTGTTGCCTATCAACTAAATAAGATTCAATTACATCATAAATTCCACCTCTAAATCCCATACGATTAAGTTTTTTTAACAATATATCATGGCTAAAAACATCGAAAGCTTTACTCAAGTCCACAAAAACAGCAGCTACAATTTTTCCACTATCCAAAGCAGCAGACATTTTATCTGTAAGATCCATGGTAGCACTTAAAGTATTACTGCCCTTCATGAATCCATATTGAAACATATCTCTGTCAATATACTTATTCATAAATTCCAATATTCTGACTTTTACTACAGTTTCTATAATTCTTGAGAACAGACTTATCATTGAAATGGGTCTCTAGTTGCTCATTGATGCTTTGGTACCAGTTTTGGAGATTGGTGTTATTTTGCTCAACCTCAGTTCTTCAGGAAATTGTCCACTTATAAGCACTGTGTTTATTAATTGAACTGCGATCAAAACAATGTATTCTTTTAAATTTAGGAGATCATTTACTGTAATCCCATCGTCTCCAAGAGCAGATGTTTTTTGAAGTTCCATAATGATGTTGAGAACTTCTCGTTCATTTATTTTCACAGTATATCTCACTAAATGCAAGTTTTAGCTTATTAGTCTGTATCTCTCTATTCATTTGCTCAACAATATTTGTTTCTATACATGGGCAAAGGGCAAATTCAGGTTATTAACATCATCATTTAGATCTGTTACTGCTACATTATTGACCATCAGCCTATCTATTTTTGTCTGTGTTGTTATCTCCTTTAGCATCCTATTTACCAGTTTCCATTGTTTCCTTTGGTTGCTTCCTGCTTCGTTCCAATTTTTTTTGAAGTCTCGGTTTTTCAGTACCTTAATTTTGTTGTTTATTCGGTTATAAATCGAATATCTTAGGTTTAGGTGATATTATTTAACTGTCCTGGTTTATTTCCCATCAGTGTTTCTGTTATGGCTATAAAATATGGCAACACACGGTTTTATTAACCATAATTGGTACTTTTACCTTATTTGTTTTTAATTGTACAAGATGTATCTTGGAACTATCAGTAGATAGTAGTAAACTTAAATAAATCCTACAATTATTTATTATAGGTGTGTCAGAATGAGAATAGTTTTACTATTATTGCCTCATATTTGTAATTTATTAGCAACTTCCGTAATATTCGCATGTGTGAACGTATTTTTAAACATAAAGTTCTATATAATAATAGATAATATATCCGATTTATAAAACCTAGCCATTCACCTATTTTCACGGCCAAAAAATCAGAGTAAATTTTTAAAGGTCAACGTATTTGCAGATTCCGATCACATAATAGTAGGGACTAAAGTGAGAATTTTTATCCTTCATGAGTCGACATCACCAAATTTCACTTAGACAGCCAGGGTCAATATCGATAGCAAGATGCAAAGGAGTCAACAGAGCTAATGTTGAAGAGTTCTTATTGTCTGACGGCTACTAGAATTTTTAATGTAGACGAAATGGGATTTTCTACTATTTAAAAGCAGCTGTCTGATAGTTCAGAAGATGAGGATTACATCCCATTGGCCTTTCTGTCTGAAAATCAGCGCTAAATAGCCCCAGCTACACCTGTCGAGACGAATTCTCGCGATGTTTAGATCGAGGATATTTTACCACTTCCCATTTTTCAGAGCTCAGAGACTGGGCGAAAGGGGAAAGGTACACAAGAAGCCCAATATTGACAACTATGCCATATAAGCATGAGCTCGTAGTCGAGCAAACTGGAATACAAGAAAAACGAAAAGAGACAGCAAAGAGAAAATTGGTCAAACAGAAAGTAATACGAAAAAGAAGAAAACTGATAAAAACATTGTCATACAAAGTAAACAATGAGCTTGAAGTTGAAATTGGACACGACAAAAAATAATAGTGATTGCCATTGTTATAGAAGTAAATGAAAATGAGTGGTTTTGTTTTCTTTGTGGAGAATGTAGAGTTGAAGGTATGGTCAAATGTGATCATTGTCAACGTTGGGCATATGAACTCTGCAATCTTAGATGAAAACAAGAAGTTTATTTGTGGGCTTAGTGCTCAGATAAGATAAAGCATTTCCCATATTTTAAAGGTTAACTTTGATTTATATTCGATTTAAATATTTATTTTATTATATACCTAATATGCAGTGATATTACCAAAACCAGAAATAAATGCTTCGATTTTTTTTTCTTTATTGCAAATATAATAGACTTGGAATATTTCTAATAGAAGATTTATTGGTACAATTCAGGCCATTGGTACCACTTGACAGGGTTTTAAAAAATGTAGTTTTTATACTGACTCTTGAAAAGTGCCGAAAGATAGGAAAAGAGATAAAAATGATTAAACCTAACATTTATTTACAAATTGAGTTAATATATTGAACGTTTTGGTTAAAACCTGCTAAAACATGGTAAGTGGTACGATTTAGGCGACTTTCCCCTTCATAAATAATTATTATTACATACCTAATTTTTGACATTTCCCGTTTTTGGATAAACTGTTTATTATTAATTTTGAATTAAATTTTTTTAAACACCTGAAATATAAATAATAAGAGGTTGCAACGTGGGATCAGAAAGGTAAAAATCGCCTTTTCTTAAAACGTTCAAATTTGACATACCCCTTTTTCCGCTGAGTCAAATATTAATTTCCTCAAATTAAAAAAATAGAAAAAAAAGTTGATGCGATGGCCGGGAATCGAACCCGGATCAACTGCTTGGAAGGCAACTATGCTGACCATTACACCACCATCGCACATATTGAACATAATCTAAAACTGAGAGCGCTGCCTCTAACGGCATACTTGTAAACTAATTATTATAGTAGAGAATAATATTTAAAAAGACCGAAACCCCAATAAAACGTGCAACAAAGAACGCTACAGGGTATCCTTTGTTTTCATGCAAATCAAAAGCAAGAATAAATTAAAGGGAATATTTAGTTGACGCCTATCAAAAAGAGAAAAATAATAAATCACATAAGTCATCTTTTACCAGGTGCCCAAGCGTGTACCTGAGGAATAATAATGTAATATGAAGGTGTATTTTGTATCCTTTTATAAACTGATTGATATCTGTGGTGGTTCAGAAAAGTTAAGTAAAAATTAAAAATGAAACCAGTATTATTAAAATTATGTTTTATTTTACGTATAAGTACCTACCTAATTTGTAATGAACTAATTTATTAATAATCGTAATATTTTATATTTTTGTTTTTTATAGTTTTTATGTTCAGTGGCGGCTTTATGATTTAGTCTTTGGGGTGAGGAGGGGGGGGGGGGGACAAGCAAATCTTAAATTATGTACATTAAAAAATACATTAATTAATACTTTTAAAATATAAATATAATAAAAAGAAAAAAAAAAGAGAACAATACAAAAATATATTTCATATTTATATTTAGGTAAGTACTTATAACATTTTTATAAAAAATTAAAAAAATAAACATACAACTACATACAAAAAAGTTAATGTGAATCTAAAGATAAAGAAATGTCACTTTCAGAATCTGAACCAGAATCTGACACATGAATTGTCAGTGGCTTAACCTGAACATCCAGAATGTGTTCTTTTTGCCAATAATCCTTTATAATATTATTTGTATGGCAAACACAATCAGACCAATTTTTGCGGGTATCTAATGGTTTGTAATGCCTCTTTCCAAATATCCAAAACGGCATTTTCATCTTTCCTGTCTTTTCCAATAATTTGTTTATTAAAAAATGTTTTACTTTGGGCCCAAATTAATTCAATAGCGTTGAAAATGCAGTGGTAGGGCGGCAATCTCAAAACTTGATTTTACAAACAATGAGTTCATGTTGTCTTGATAGTCAGCGCTTTTATTTTTTGTAGAAAAAACTAAGTCTGCCCCATCTATAAAGCCATCTTTGGTGCCAGCATGTAAAACTATATATAGATATCTTTTGCCGTCTGATTGTTTTTTGTTTAAAACTGATTTGATGTTGTCATCATGCCATGTTCTAATGTCGCTACCACTTTGAAATATACATATTTCGTCTATAAAAACTACATCTAACGGAGTTTCTGATAAGTTTTTTGTATGTTGTCTCAAAAATTTTATACGTTTTGAAACAATATCCGGTTTCTCCATAATGTAGCGCCTGCCACTGTCCCTTTTAAATTTAAAACCCAAATGCTTTAACAAATGACCTAATATGGAGTTGCTTAGGTCAATCATTTGTTTGGCATGCAATTCCTCTTTTAGCTTTTGCCTTGTGACATACTTATGCGTGGCAATCATATTGTAAACTACGTTCCTTATTTAAGTTTTCCTTGCATCAGTTAAATCCCTTGTTTTGGGGGCACGCTTATGACTACATGTTCTTTTATTACTTTATAATTGAATATAAATACTTATAATAGATTACAATCCTTATATATTATATAATATAAAAATCGCATACTTTTTTGGTTCATAAACGTCTAATACGCCATCCACTGTGGGACACCCTGTATTCATATGTGAATAAATTTGAAACCACTTACCCTTGGAGAGGTTCCTGTTATATATTCCTTTCGGATCCTGGCTACAGTTTTCTCACTAATCTTACAGGCTGCTGAAGTGAATTTCACAGCTAAAATTGACTGAGGTCTATTTTCTTTTTCATTTTAAAAATACTCCAAAACCTTTAAAATAATTTTCTGTGTCTCAGCGTTAAACATTTTGGGTTGGTACTTGCTAATTTAATGCCTATGATTTGTTTAGAAGAAAGAAAGATGATTAAAAGCTGTAGCTTTCTTTGTTGCAGGTTTTATTGCCCTTTCGGTCTTTTTAAATAATCTCTACTAGGTAGGTATATAAAAATGTTGCAAGGAACGCCTACCTTCAAATTAAAAATTTGAGAAGAAAATTGGAATCAATAAAAAATATTTTGAGATTTTTTTTGCTTTTAGAAAAATGAGGATGAAACTAACATTTGTAGCCGTCTGCACCTTGTGTATGTTCGGATGTTATGGACTAGAGCTGAATATTATAAACCAATGGACCTTTTTACAAATCGATGCACCTTACGGATATAGCGCAACAGACTTTGACTTTAGGTATGTTCGAAAAATATCATATTTTGATTTTTTTACTAACTAAATCACGCATTAGACCGGAAAACACGGTCTTTACAGGCCTCGAAATCACCTCCGACAGAATCTTCCTGGCGATGCCTAGGCTCAGAGCCGGAGTTCCGGCGACCCTAGCTACCATCCCTAGGAATACTGCCCCGGGATCAAGTCCCAAACTTCAACCCTATCCCGATTGGTCCTACCATGGAGCTGGATTGGGACTGGATAACCAAACAACTTGTGCTGGCTTAGTTTCTGTTTATAGAATGAGACTGGATTCCTGTAATCGGTTATGGGTAAGAATTAAGATGTTCAAGATTTTTTACTTCATGCAAAAGTTGCAAAAAGAAAAATAACGAAAAGCGCAAAAGTGTTGCGACCTAATACGCCTAAATTATTTCTTTATTATTAACTTTACCCAAAAGTAAAAACTACCTTGATATTTCGATTTTCACCATAAATTATATTTTTCAAATAGGTACAGGGTCTTCCAACGAGGACTGAACAGGGGCTCATTTTTGAGCTTCCTTGTATTTAAAGAAAAATCCAAAATAGCCAATCGATGTACTTTTTCCTGCAGAATTCAAAAATGAAACCAAAAATTTATTTGAACCAGAAACAAAAAAGTTACGCTATGGATAAGGTGTTTTCTAAATGGAACATAGCTTTTTTTATACGATTTTTGGAACGAGTGATTTTTTTTTTGTCCGTTCTAAATTTTGATCCGATTTTTCGTTTCGAAGCAAATTTATAATGTAAATTATTTACCAATTTTAGGCTCTGGATGCTGGAGTTATGACCTCTATCGATGACTTCCAGAGAATCTGTCCGCCGAAACTAGTTGTATTCGATCTTAAAACCGATCAAGTGGTCAGAACCGTGGTATTCCCCAGACAAGCCCTAAGACCAGCATCCCTTCTAGCTAACTTGGTTATAGACGAAAGCATACAAGGGTCATGCGACTCAGCTTTTATTTACATGGCCGACACTGCTGCTCCAGGTAGTTTATGTTCAATTTTTGAATTATGATAACAGTATGAGATGACAAAGCCAGGTCCATAAAGCTATCGCGTCTTTCTCTTTTAGCTATTCTCGTGTATGATGCTCTTAGAGACACAACATGGAGGGTAACACATCCAAGCATGTTCCCAGATCCAAATTTTGCCACGTATACCATAAGCGGGGAAAGTTTCACCTTACCTGATGGTGTAGTAGGACTAGCGCACTCCCCTAAGTTAGCCACCCTCTTTTATCAACCATTAGCAACAGACAGGTATTAACAATTTGTCCAAAAAAAATGTGTTTAGAGTTGAAATTACGGTTCAACCATGTCCTAATCTCTTTCATTGGTTATCTACAGGGTGATCAGTTAAGGGTACGGAGCGGCTATATCTCGAAAACTATTCATGTTACGATTTAAAAGTAAAAAAATTATTAACAAATAATGCCAAAAGAATTTGAATAAAAATACTTTTAAGTTCCTAATTTTACCGCTAGGGGTCGTATTTGCTATAATGTCACAAAAAGTCGTTAAAATCTCCTAACATTTCATATTTAATGTAGGTAAGAAATTTACTTTTTACATTCCTTGTTCAAATATCTACAAATTTTATAATGACAATTTTTCTCTTATTACCATGGCAACGGCAGGGTGACCGATAATAATTTAGATACTTTAAACTGATGTAACTTAGGTTTGCGGTAACCGAATATAACAAACTAGGGCTTATTTTAAAGGTCTTTTAAACTTAATTGAACATCGCTTTTAAAATTTTTTTATTTATTTTAATGCTAAGCGGAAGGTGGCGCTGTTGAAAAAAATACTATACTAAACTGCTGATCAATTGCGTGGCACGAAGGCAAAGTATGGGTTAAACTTAAATCCAAGTAGCTCTAGAAATTTTTGGCCGATCGTAACGCGGTTTCCAGATTCTTAAAAAGAAAATGTTTGAAAACGAGACTTCTAGACTCATTTACCTCAACATCATCATATGTCTATAATACAGGGAGTTTCACATTTACCTCGCATCATTTATAAATTTTAAAACGTTCCCAAATTTACAACAGTTAATTTTTTTCCAATTTTTTTCTAAAATTATTTTTGCTGGGCTCTTATATCGGGACGTTTTTCTCGATATTGCTCTAGTGATGACAAATCAAAAAATACGAGGGCGTATTAAAAAATTGCATTTATTGATAATTTAATTTTTTTAAAGTACAAAACTATCAACATTGTACTATAATTTTTGATGTTTCTATGATAAAATTTATGATAGTTAACAAATTGTTATATACAGAGTTGAACAAAATTTCTCATTTTTAAGAAAATTTACAATAATAATAAAAATATTGACAGAAGAGCTGTATTCAATAAATTTAATATTTTGTTGGCCCCCCTCGATTGCGTATTACATCTCTACATCGACTTGGCATTGTTAAAATTAAATTGTTAATAAACTGTTAATCTAGCAGATTCCATTCCTCCAAAATACCTTCCCTTGGTTGTTCAAAATTGTCGATCCCTCTGTCTCTGGACCTCAGTGCCAGTTTTAATTTTGACCAAACGTGTTCTATAGGGTTGCAATCGGGAGAATTTGGCGGCCATATCATTTGATTTACTCTATTTGCGTGAAGAACTTCGTTGACGATTTGAGTCCTGTGTGGCCTAGCATTATCGTCAACTAGGAGAAAGTCCTCTCCGAAGTTCTCCGCAAATGGAATAACGATAATAACAATAATACAACAATAATAAACAATAAAAGTTATGCCTCCGAAAACTGTAATATAATATAAATATTTTCCTCTATATACCTCTCATTTCGCCTTCTCCAAACAAAAATACGCCCATCAGAACCGTATAAATTTACCCTCGTCTCATCTACGAACATGCAGTTTCGCCATTCCGCGTTCCACTCCCGGTGTTCCTGAACCCATTGGCGCCTAGCAGCTCGATGATGTGGTCTCAGTAACGGACATGCCGCTCTACGCCTGGCTCTAGAACCAAATAAAATTGTTTAACGTTTTGTATTTTAACAACAAAAAATGCGTCTAACAACCTGAGGCCAGATTCGTGTAACCTTCTTCTTACTGTTACATTTGACACATTACTTGAGTCGCAGAACGTAGACTTGCGTTAATTCTTCTGGAAGTATATGTTCTATTTCTTCGGGCTAAGAGCGTTGCATACCGAGCTTGTCGATCAGTGGCGACGCCAGGGTTTTGTGTTAGAGGGGGCCAGACTGGACCAGAAAAATTTAGGGGGGCACTTGTTTTTACTTTATTGCTTTGCTTTGGTACCCTATTTAAATCAATTTATACCAAAAAAGGTATGGAGGGTAATATTGAGATTCATTGATTAAGGTAATAAGAAGCAGAGAAGTAGGTAGATATAGGTTAAGGTAATAATAAACATTTAAATTAAATTATATTCAAACATTACAAAAAAACATCAACGTATATACAAGACATTTCCAAATAAAAAAAATATTCGGAATTTCAAAGACATCTGAGACTGAATACTACTCCTCTGTGATATGGTTTGATTTTTGTAATTATTATTATCAATTATTGTATAATATTTTTGTTTTTTTAAAAAAACTTTATGTTGAGATGTACCTAATATGTTTATATGTTATATTTTAGCTATTTTAAATTATTACTCTTGTAATTTTAACTTTACTTAGTTTTAAGTCTTGTTACTTAAATTTTTTTTTGTAGAAATGGGCTACAGCCCGTGAATTATTAAATAAATAAATAAATAAATAAATATTTTACCGAAACCTAAAGCAGTAAGATTCTTCTGTTATTATGATTCTTAGCAAAAATATCAACAATTTTGTCGAGATTAATATTTTTAATGCGTTCTTTTTCAATACTTAAAATAGATACCGCTAGAATCTTGTGTGATTTAGTAAATTAGTCGAATGGGTGCTGCTATTCGTAATTATTGCAGTACGCTGTAGGCTTTTTTCATGCGACTTTTGACATTACAGGGGGGGGGCCGGCTAAATTTCAGGAGGGGCCCGGGCCCTCTCTGGCCCCCCCTGGCGTCGCCACTGTTGTCGATTATTTAATATCCTAGGCCTGCCGCCGCCATGCCTGTAATTAGCGCTTCCATGCTGCCTTAATCTTCTCATTACTTTCGTAATGGTGCTGTGGTGAACATTATACAGAGTGCCTACATCTTCATGACTCCTTCCATCCAGCACTAAACGTACTAAGTTTTGAATTTCATTTGAACCTAACTTTGGGGCTGGCATTTTCGGGTTTTTGATAAATAATCCAGCAAAAATTGTAATTTAGCACAATTAATTCATACACATAACATTACCGAATGTCATGAACATTACCATAGAAACGTTTATTTCAGAGCCACCTTTGCATTTTTTTTTTTAAATCTAAGGCTGAAATGAAATTGTTTCTATTATCTCGCATTTTGAGAGGTTTTACTAAAAATAAGAAATGTTGTTCAACTCTGTACATGGCAATTTGTTAATTATCACAAAATTTATCATAGAAACATCAAAAATTATAGTACAATGTTGATAGTTTTGTACTTTAAAAAAATTAAATTATCAATATATGCAATTTTTTAATAAACCCTCGTATTGTTTGATTTGCACTAGAGAAATATCGAGAAAAACGTCCGGATATAAGAGCCCAGCAAAAATAATTTTAGGAAAAAATTGGAAAAAAAATTAACAGTTGTAATTTTGGTAACGTTTTAAAATTTATAAATGATGCGAGGTAAATGTGAAACTCCCTGTAATATAGACATATGATGATGTTGAGGTAGATGAGTCTAGAAGTCTCGTTTTCAAACATTTTCTTTTTAAGAATCTGGAAACCGCGTTAAGATCGGCCAAAAATGTCTAGAACTACTTTGATTTAAGTTTAACCCATACTTTGCCTTCGTGCCACGCAATTGATTAGCAGTTTAATTCCGATTACTTCATAAATGCAAATGGTGTCCTACAGATTTTTTTACTTCGTTTGGTAGGTTATTAGTTAAAAAAACGAAAACCGAAAACCGGGGATCGATATCTCTTGACGTTTTAAAATTATTGCGAAGATAGTAGATGAGTGTCGAGACCGCTTTCATTTAATTATTGAAAAGATAAATAAAGTGCTCTAGCTAACTATTGTCTGTTAAAAATTTGATAGAGGCTAGAGGTCTCCATAGAAATGACTATTTTGTAGTCACTTTATTTTTTAATTGTAACGCACACGTTTTATATATTTTTTAATTTAAGAAATGCATCATAATATTAATTTAAAAGCGATGTTCAATCAAGTTTAAAAGACCTTTAAAATAAGCCTTATTTTATTATATTCGGTTACTGCAAACCTAAGTTACATCAGTTTAAAGTATCTAAATTATTATCGGTCACCCTGCTGTTGCCATGGTAATAGGAGAAAGATTGTCATTATAAAATTTGTAGATATTTGAACAAGGAATGTAAAAAGTAAATTTCTTACCTACATTAGTTATGAAATGTTAGGAGATTTTAACGACTTTTTGTGACACCATAGCAAATACGACCCCTAGCGGTAAAATTAGGAACTTAAAAGTATTTTTATTCAAATTCTTTTGGCAACATTTGTTAATAATTTTTTTTACTTTCCAATCGTAACATGAATAGTTTTCGAGATATAGCCGCTCCTTACCCTTAACTGATCACCCTGTATATGATCTGTGTGGTTAACCACTGATGTAATTTCTAGGTGGTTTACTAATCAAGTCAATGATATTAAATTATAGCCGACTGAGAAATTAATATGTATTGATTTCTGTCTTTACATATGCCACCACTAGAAGACATTGACCTGATTTACGCAAATTAGTCCCAGATATAACAGTTCTGAACATACAAAATACCTATTATTGTTTGTTTTCTAGAATTTTCAGTATCCCCACCGCAACTCTAACCAAAGGGCCTCCGGCAGAATTTGAGGAAATTCCTGTATCCCTAGCAGGAAGGAAGTCGTCTCAAGGTCTAGGTCTAGCCATCAGCTTGACCGATGAAACTTTGTACTTCAATCCATTGGCTGAAACATCTGTAGCCTCCTGGAACCCACTGACTAACAACCAAAAGTGAGAAACTAGCCCAGTAGGCTTATCTTATTAAAATTTATATCAATAGAACTGATGAAATGTTTTTTTTTTTTTCAGGTTGTTAGCTTATGATCCAACACTTCTACAATTTGCTTCCGACATTCGATGGAAAGAGGATGGATTGTGGCTCCTTACGACTAGATTCCAAAAATTCTTTAAAAGAACTGTATCACCAAGGGAAATTAATTTACGGATAATTAGGGTGCCATTGGAAAGTCCTATTTTCGGAAACTTAAACAATAACTTGTTTTATAAGAAGTAAAAACAGGATGGGTAACTTCTAAATAATTTAGAACAATTCGACAATTGACATAGTTTTTTAGCAGCATTGCGGGATGTGTTCTAATTTCCTCATAACTGAAATCAATCGGCTCTTGGACTATAACAATTTTTGAACTGTTTTTCAGACAGGTTTAAAATATTATTTAACAAATAGTATAGGTTGGACATTCTTGTTTCTTCACAATAATTATAAGGTTCATTGCCATCCAAACAATGTTTGCAATTTATGAATAGTTGTGTATATAATAATATTAATAAGTAAAATAGATTTCACTTTAATTGAAGCTATACTTGCTTAAAATTTAGACTTTTAAAGCCAAGGATTTTAGTACTTTGTATTTATTTTTGTATTTTTGTAAATAAATAAATTTGACAAATACCATGAAAAGGCATTTTTATTTTAATTATTTGTATTAAACGGCCTTGTTTTGGAAAAATAATAAATGTGACGATTCTTAGAAACTATAACCGCGTGGATGTCTTGAATAGGTAGGTTATGTAGCGTTATTCTATGGTTGTTTGAGGGTCAGGTCTGTCGTTAAATTAAAAAACATGAACACGGTCAACTTTGCACAAATTATCACTGGTTTTTCCTTAGATGTGGGAAGTACCAAAAACGTAAAGAAGACAATAATCTATTCTTATACGAACCGTGAAAGGTAAATAGAAAAATATTAAGTGTATGCGCTTTCTAGTATTTTTTTCTAAATTATAAATACCTTTAATATACAGAGTGACAAGAAAGTAGCGCATAATGCCTGTAACTTTTGAATTACATCGTATACGAAAAAGTGACTTTTATAAAAGTTGTTCAGTAAATTATTTTCCACATTTCTACCTGCATGAATTTTTTCTGTCATTTCTGGTTTGCTTGGAAAACTGGCAAATTTTTGTATTTCAAATTTTCACCTATCTGCAAGCTTCCGAGATAATGACAGCTCAAAAATGAAAAACTTCTCAATTATAATTATTCCTACCTAATACCCACCAGTTGAGTCAAGGTGTTTTCATGACAGCGACCTAAGAGGTGTCAATTTTGAGTTCCTGTTTAATTTTCTGTCGTCTGATTTCTAATTTGTTTACACTATGGTTCATCTGAATGAGAAACAACGAGTTGAAATTTTAACAATGAGCGGTCACGGAAATATAAAGAGATCGCAAGATCAGGTTTGTCAACTTCTCAATAAATTATATCCAAATAGGCCTCCAATAAATCAGTCAACGGTGTGTCGAGTGTTAAAGAAATTTCGAGAAACATGCAGTGTTAGGGAAGCCGCTAGATCAGGTCGACCTAAAACAGCAACCGGGGGAGACAAAGCTTTGGATATCATGCTCTCAATCCATGAAAATCCAACACAATCATTCAGGCTAATGGCAATGGATTGTAATGTGTCTTATCAGTCAGTGAAAAATTTGTTTAAGCAGGAAAAGTTTCATCCCTACAAGATAAAGTTGGTGCACGAGTTAAACGAGGATGATTTTGATAGAAGGGCTGAATTTTGTGAGCTGATGATGGAAAGATGCAATTACTTTGCAACAAATATTATTTTCTTGGATGAAGCTTCTTTCCATTTAAGTGGCATTGCTAATAGACACAATTATCGTTATTGGTCTGCTGAGAATACTCACTGGTTCCAGGAAGGTCATACTCAGAGGCCCGAAAAAGATAATGTTTGGACGGGCATAGTTGGTAGACATATTGTGGGACCTTTATTTCATGGATGGTAATTTAAATGGCTAAAAATATCTGGACCTCCTCAGGAATTACATAATTCCTTCTTGCAGAAAGGTTTTACCGGATGTAAATAATGGCATAAACGAACAGGTATGGTTCCAGCAAGATGGAGCACTTGCGCATTATGCGGCAAATGTTAGACAATACATGAGCGAAAAATTTCCAGGACGTTGGATAGGCAGAAGAGGTGCTATTGACTGTCCAGCGCGATCCCCGGACTTAACCCCGCTCGAGTTATTTTTGTGGGGACACTTCACTTAAAGAACAAAGTCTACGTTAACCGTCCAAATGACTTAGAATCTTTAAAAATCAGAATTAGTGCTGAAATTCGGGCCATTCCGAGGACTTCCTTTTAAACGTTGTAGACGGGTTCAGGGATCGACTGGCGTTCTGCTTAGCAGAAAATGGCGGTCATTTTGAACACCTGATTTAAATAAATAAAAATTTGAAATACAAAGAATTCAGAGTTTTCCCCGTAGAATCCAAATATGCAATCATATGGGGTGTTCCATTTAAAAAAATTAAGTTGGTCTCTATGGCAACCAAACCAGATTTGACAGAAAAAATTCATACAGGTAGAAATGTGGGGAATAATTTACTGAACAACTTTCATAAAGGTCTGTATGCGAATATTTAAGGACGTGAATCTACATGAAAAATAAGGGATATTGTGCCTTCCTGAAGTGCGGCGCATTGCAGGAGAACAACTCAGGAACGATCTTATGTTTCAAATTGAACGGTGAATTCAGAAATATTTTTTATCTGGGAAAGAACCATTGGCGGACCATTTTTTTCCTCAAAAACATCGAAGTCAGTGTCCGTAGGCACGCCACTGTTGAAGCTGAAAATTATTTTTGTATTGAAAAATATGCACTTTTCTTATCTGTCGCTGCGTGATAAATATCACTGAACTATCCCAAGTAGTTTGGAAAATATTAATTAATTTCAATTTTTTTCCTAAAACTAAAACGGACTATTTTTGTACCATAGCGCCAATAAGTCTTCATGTAGATTTACACCCTTAAATATTCGCATTTCATTCAGAAATACCCTGTATAGGTATTTGGATCCATTTAAATCTTCATTAAACTTTTAAACATTTAATTAACTTCTTAATTAGTTTAATGCTATTTTTCTTAATTGAATCAATGAATTAAATTGATTCCCCCGTATTTTCCAAGTTCAAAAAAAAAGGATCTAAACTCGTGTAATTTGTTAATCGTGGTGGAAAGAAGACACGTTCATTGTTACATAATAATTATATGTATAGGTATAACAACAAACAATAATTTTATTATGGACATTATGGAAATAAAAAACCTTGGTTATTTTAATACGTCACGCCAAATCTTTATTCAGGACCGTAATACCAAAATTACTGGTAATAACCAAGAAAAGACGTAAACGTGTTCTATATTACTTTAACTTTAAAATGTTCCCGTCTCGTGTCGCTCGAGATTGATTTCTTACTTGATTCTAAGTGTACAATACTGTCAACAGAATGGCGGGCTCCACATTGCAATTATATTTCTCACACCTCTAGAACACTGTGTGTTGAGGTCGCGAACCACTGTGCCGCCCAATGTCAAGAGCATTTAAACAATACTCGACACCTTCGGTGTATAAATACCCAAACATTAGGTGGACACGGCACCTTCTTAGAGCCTCTTTCCTGAATCCTTATCCGTCCACTGATCCCCCTTCAGGCCACAGTCTCCTAAAACCTCCCAGGCTACCTGGGAAACAACCCCCCAGTTGTGACAATACAATAGGGGACAAAGCCTTAAAAAAACGCAGCGATGTAATAGAAGGCACCTTAACGAAATTATTGAAAAACTTTATAAGAGGATTCAACATGGGCTCCGTGAAGTCTGATACACTCGCGGGCACGAGCCCTGGTTCTTATACAGTGGCGGATCCAGAGACTTTTTTTTTGGGAGGGGGGGGGGGGTAAATTAGACTTGATTTTTACTTTTGGGTACCATTGCGAAAATAATTCAGTCAACTTACCAAAATCTATGAATTCTGAGGTTCTAGGGGAGAGGCAAATTGCCCTAATTCCCCTCCCCCCCTGGCCACTGCCTTATAACATCACAATGAAACGTGATTCTCTGTAGAAGTTCCTCCCTAGTGCCGACCGGAGTTTTTTAGGTGTCCCCACAGATAAAAATCCAACGGCGTTAGGTCGGGAGATCGAGGAGGCCAGGCAGTAAGTCCTCCTCTACGAGTAGGTACCTTTTTCTCGGATACCCTGTGTGTAATTTTTTTTAAATTATTTCGATATTTTTTATTTTCTATATTCAAATGTTAAAGGCCACATTCTAAAGTATTGAGAAAACTTTTGGTTGCTTCCTTAACTCATTAAAGTTACGATTACATATTCTCCTTTGTTGTCCCTTTTTAAGTAAATATCGTTAACCCAATACTTTTTCTTTTTAGCAATTATACCGTACATCAAATATGAGTTTTAAAAAAACGTCTTCGTCGTCCATTTTAAGTGCTATACAAACTGAACAACGCACGCAACAAATAGCAGATAGGATAGTGTAACCACGAAATCGCGTTGTAACAGCAGCTCCTCTAGGTGTAGACAAAATAAACTTCCCACGAAGCCCCCCCCCCCCCCCCCGATACATCACTCAAAACCTTCTAACCCCCATTCTCCCCGATTCCATGTGAACAGCGGAGTATTGCTGTTAATGGTGAGACCCTGCGGAAGGAACAGCAGGGGGGTGAGGAGGCAAGCCTTGGGGGAGTATGCGGAGATCAGAGCTCGAGATGGCTCTGGCAACCGATAACTCCTTCAAGGTGGGCTCACCACTCTCTCTCAAACATAGAATAGATTTCTTTCCTGAATTTTCCATTTGGTCCATGTACACAATATGATATTTTTCCATAATACTGTAAACTTAACAATAATACGATACATTACGTGTATTTTTATAATTTTTCTTTGTTCATAAGAGAATGAGGAAAATGCATAAATAACAAAATAATAAGCTAACCTATTACCTGTCCCGAGACGTTTAAAAACGTATAGTTATTTTGTGGTCTGGTCAGAGTCAGCTTACAATCATAAAACTAACAAATATGTAATATACATAAATTACCTGTTCTGTTCGTAGTTCGTGTCATACCTGATTATTATTATCGGTTTTCGTTGAAGCGGATTTTACGAGGACAAGAAAGACAACAAATGGTTTTACACCGATCCTGTCTTTCAAGACCATGTCAACAGACAATTAAAAAAAGTACATATATGTAAAACGGAATAAACGTGCAGTCCTTTAAACTATTTGAATTACACGATAACAAAATGACGGAATTACTGAAATATCTATTTTTACAGGGTGTATAAGGATTTCGTAAGCAGCTGTGCCAAAATTGTAAACGAGGGCTTCGTATTGCATGGTTTATATCATGCGACCAACAATTATTGGAAGGGGCATTGGACTGAAAAACGTAGGGCTCATAAGGGGATGATATATCTAACCAGACCTAGGGAAAATTGTGTCAAATTCATATTATGACATGATATGTCAAACTGATGAATTTTTAAATAAGTAAATAAATACAAATTATAGAAATTGACCATCGTCGTGATCCAATTCACACGTCTCTCCATATTTTCAAAAGCGTTGACCAGCATCTTTGGAGAAATGTTACCACATTCTTGGATAATCCTTTTTTGTAACTGTTCTAAATTTTCAACTGGAGTTTTAAATTCATTAAAACTTCATTCCAATTTAAATTTTTTGCATTCTCATTTGAATTTTTTCCCAGAAAATTTGGGTGCGGTTAGTGACGAGCAAGGAGAAAGGTTCCACCAGGACATACTAACAATAGAGCAACGCTACCAACGCAGATGGGGTCCAGCAATGCTAAAGGATTATTGTTGGTTTCTTATAAGAGAAAGCGATCAGGAATATAAAAGAAAATCAGCATATGCAGAAAAGTTATGTACAAAAGACTTACTATAAATGTATTTTTCGGCAACCGTCCGAAAGTACGTACTTCCCGGACTAGTCCGGGAAGAATCACATCGTTGTTGTCATTGTGAATATGAAAATCTTGGTAGGTATGATTTTGATAAATGCAGTTGAACATTACCATAGCAACGAAATAACGACTGACAGCTATCTGAAATGAAATTAGTTGACATTTTAATTTTCGAAAGTTTGCATGGTCTTTGGTCGCAATTGTCGCAATAAACTATGGAAAGCAACAGCGATAGTGAGTTTGAAAATGTGCCTTACGAAATTTCCAATGCAGCAGTTGCTGCTACAGCACAATTATTGCCTGAAAAATCAAAATCCAGATACGAAAACGTTTATGATTTGTTCACGAGATGGATGGATATGAAGAAATGCAAAACTATTACAGAGGATGTAATTTTAGCTTACTTGGCGCAAAAATCTGAAATTGTCAAATCCTCTACCCTGTGGAGCATGTACTCTATGTTGAAAAGTAGCATTGTAGTGAAGAAAAATGTAAACATAGCCACTTTCCCAAAGGTAATCGCATTTCTTAAAAGGAAGAATGTTGGTTATAAAGCAAGTCTTCAGCAGCGAGCAAATCAACAGATTCATTAGAGAAGCAGATAATGAAACATATCTAATGCTAAAGGTAATTTTAACAAAATATTACGATTGTAGGATATGAAAGTATCAACTTAATTTGCTTCATTTTCAGGTAGCAACAATTATTGGGTTAGCCGTGCGTGTAGACGCGAAGAACTAACAAAAATGTCAATTGATCTAATAAACGACAAAGAAGACATGTTGCTTGTGAAAATACCAGATTTTAAAACACATATTGAGAGAAATTTTGTTGTAATTGGACAAGAAAACCTGCTGTTGTATAGGCAATATTTATCTTTACGGCCATCCCATACTCCACATAACAGATTATTCGTGAATTACAAAAAAGGAAAATGTTCGATTCAGCCCGTTGGTATCCACAGTTTTGGGAATCTCGGATTAAAAATTGCAGAATTTTTAAATTTACCCAATCCTAAAAATTACACAGGCCATAGCATGCGTCGAACTTCAGCGACGATATTTGCTGATAATGGTGGAAACATCACAAATTTGAAGAGACACGGTGGCTGGAAGTCTACCAATGTCGCTGAAGGATATATAGAAAATTCACTAACAAACAAAATTAAAATTACCAAGACCATTCAAAAATTATCAGATGAAAACTTTACCTTCTTGTTCTGACTACAAAAGCCATTTAAATTTACCAAGCATTTCAAA
This sequence comes from Polydrusus tereticollis, assembly GCA_963920685.1. Lineage (NCBI taxonomy): Eukaryota > Metazoa > Arthropoda > Insecta > Coleoptera > Curculionidae > Polydrusus > Polydrusus tereticollis. The sequence continues at coordinate 14,199,638 of OY987333.1, forward strand.
CAAATTAAATCCTTTCAATATTAGCAATTGCTCAAATTTTAATATAAATATTAATATAAATAAGAATTAGAATGTTTCTGTTAGTACCTATCTTCTGTTCGAATTTCAATACTTAATACAAATAAGAATTAAAATGTTCGAAATTTTGTTCTACAAAGAAATATAATAAAGAAATGTGTCTCTTTGATTTGTTATTCTACATGGTTGCCGAAAAAATAGTGTACGCAACACGTCCGAAAACAGTTTTTTTCTAATTTTGTCTCGAAAAATAGATATTTCGAACGCGCTAGCGAGTTCGAAATATATCCATTTCGAACTCCGAATTTTATTTTTTAAAAGTTGGCATTGGTTATATTTAAATGTTTTATTCTGTTGACGTCTGACGTTTCCTGTTATTGTTATCCATGAGAAAAGAAAGTTTTCGGGATTTCTCTGGTAAAAGTTGATTTATCGTTTTATTAGCAATATCCCTTAACTCAGGGGGAGTTAAACTTAGATTATCATGCTCCATATTTGTTTAATTATAATTATGAACAACTCTATGAAATATTAAATCACAAATTTCGTGACAATGACACAAAGAAAATATTATTTATTGTCAAGGCTACTATGATAAAAAGAAATTTAGAGTATTACCAACATAGAATTTAGACACACAAATTTACAAAATTTGAAGGGTTGATTTTCTTTTTAAATATGTATTTTCTTATTGAAAAAAATACAAAATAGAAAAAATAGTATAAAGTACGTGTTTTATAAAGCAGTTAGAGCACTTGTCCCGTTAAAAAACTCGCCGCAAGCGGCTCGTTTTTTAACATGGACGCGTGCTATAAGATGATGCTTTATAAAACATGTACTTTAATGTACTATTTTGAACTCGCAGACTTCCAGGACTCGCATACGGCTCGTCCTAGAATTTTGTCAACTCGTCCAAAAAAACAGTATTTTCCGGACTTGTTACGTAAATTACTATTTCATGTGTATTTTTGTAAATAAATCCTGTTGTTTTTTTTTCTTGGTTTGAACTTATGTATAAATATTATATACAAATGTATATTATCAGTTTCAGTTTTAAATGGGACAAATTAAAAGAAAAAACCGTTATGTAAGGATAATTCCGCTTTTGATTCACATTAGTTCAGAATATAAATAGATATAAAATAGCCGGAAAAATCATAAAAAGAAAAAAGGTGATTAGTTCTTTGTAACGATACCTTAACTATATACATAACTATTAAAGATGTAGGTAATTCTGTTTGATCATTTGCTGGTACGGTACTTTTATAAAACATTTTTGATTCACCCTGTAGGTACATCACGTCCGCCAGTGGGGTCAAACGATATGTTCAGCATCGGTCAGCCGGCAATCACACGAATTTCGGATTTGTTAGTTTAAATTATTTCAGGCGGTCGTCCTAGGAAGATCCTTATCTAATAGCAATTTTGAATTGTTGTTTATTTACTTTTTAAGTAGTTAAGGTTTTTTCAAAGCAGTCAACAACAAGCTGTTAAACATGGTATTACGTGGTAAGTAGAATTTATGTAGTTAATATTTTGATTATTGTTGAATAATATATTTTGTACTTGGGTCATTTGTACAACTCTTTTTTGCTAATCGTAAAGTGGGTATATACAGCAAAATAACATAATATAGAAATAAGAATAATATTAAATAAGAATATTTGCCGTGTTTATACAGAAATCACATAAAAATAAAATAAGCAGATCCAATACCCGCGTACTAACCTACACGAAAAAAAAAACTTTTGTAAAAATAGACAAAAAAATAATATATTATTGTTTTTTCTAGCTTCTATTGGTACGACTGTAATCATTTCTACTACTACTCGGACATTTTACTAATGGATACTGTTAAATTTGTAATATTTTTTCGTAAATTCTATTAAATTTAGTTGGATTTCTTACCACCAACTTTTGTTATACTAATTAAATATTTTAGTAAATTTTACAGACTCCTTTTGTAGTACTGTTTAAATATTTTTGTAACAGTTTTTATTTGCTTTTACCCGGGGTATAATGAAGTACAAGGTGTTTCAAAAGTAGGGGCGATTTCTTATGACATTCTTTTTTTAAAAAGGTTTTAAAGGTATTTTTTTTTGTTTCTGCAATAAGGTGGTATCTACTTTTTCTCAAGAAAACGAGGCAAGATACGAAAACCATTCAAGGAACAAAAAAGTTGTATTATTAGTTGGTTAATCCGAAAAAAATATCAAAATTAGAAAAAAGTCAGTGGCGTACATTTTTCTGTCATTAATATTCGTTAATGTGCTCTCCGGGACGCCACTGGACTTAACAAATTAATTCTAGTTAGGATTAATTAAGACCCTTATAATTGTACATAACAGTACCAGATTTTAATAAAATCGGGAAAAGGATATTAAAAAAAAATTATAAAAAACATAAAAGGATACCTATGAATTTCAAAGTTAATTATAACATTGAAATTAAAAATAAAATTATTTTTTTTAAATAATAATAGAAAGAAAAATTCAACAGTTAATTAAGGCAATTGTTGAAAATGGCCACCTTCTGAAAAAACGCACGATTGCAACCAATTTTTTTTTTCTTATTAAAATCTGACCCACCAAAATATAAATCATGTCCCCTCACTGAGTTGATTCATGAAATGATGAACTTATTGAACTTTTCTTAATTTAACATGTTATTGACATCTATAGAACATAACTATAAATTTTCCCATTAAGAATTTTGGCCTCTATTACTTATTTACATTTAATTTCCTTGATTGCTTAAAGTAGCATCATGTTCATAATTATCTGCTGTCGAATCCATTGGCTGCACAGGGTACACGCTGTGACCGTATATTGTTGAACCACTCCTCCCCCTCTTCTAATTTGTTTTAGTTTATTTAGGTACAACCTAAAAAAACATATTTCTTATTTACTGGGTTGCTGAAGATGACTTTGTCTAAAGTCGAAACTAGTACAACCTAATGTCAAATATAAATAATTATGTATACTCTTTAACCCTTATTTCACCCTAAAAGGACAAATATATTTTATTTTGGTGGTATAGACAGACCTTGTTTTGTTTCTTAAATATAAGGTTTATGGCTTAAATACTTATTTTATTTTAAAATCAAATTTTATCTGTGATATGGTTTTGTATGGAATTTATTCTTTTGATTTAATCCTTAGGTTTAAGCTTATACGTTTTATTATATTTTTAAATGGATGGTCTATTTTGCCAATGTGGTAAGCTGAGTCCTGTTGACAATTTCTGTATTTAGATCTGAATAAATTTATTTAATTTATGTATCTATACGTTATATTTATATTTATAATTTTGCCTTGCTTTGTTGACAAGAACCAATTTATTCTTTAAACAATAAAGCTTTTTTCTATTCTATTCTATTCTATTCCAATAAGTTTACCAAATTTAATCTAAGAGATATTCATCAACACCCTGTATTTACGTATGTAGTGATTTTCATGTCAGGTTCCTTGATCAGCAATTATTTATGTTTAATTCCCCTGTGAACAGGAGAGGTTAGCTACGTCTATGATATTTTACCATGCAAGGTAATACAAGTAGGTTCAGATTGCCTTTTGATTTAAGTTTCGAAAAAGAGAAAAAATACCAGTTTTACGACCAACGAAAATTAGTGAAGTGTTTCAAGAATTCTGCGAGGTTTTGTCAGTAATGCGTGCCAGTTGAAAATATTAACTTGTGTTAGTCTAGCCCTAGAAAGTGCGGGTTTTCAATCGATTTTCGTACAAGTGAATTGTGCATTATTTTAATGCGAATTTAAATAATAGTAATTACTGATTACTTAACTAATTTAATAAAGGAAAACATCAATAATTTATGGCAAATAGTGTATAATGAAACACTTTATATGCATAAACACGCTCATTATTACACCATAAATCATGCATTAAAAATATATACTTACCTGAATACTGAATAGTAAACCTCGTTAAATATTTTGAAAATTATTTTCTTCAATAATTTAAATTTTAGATAATAACTGTTGGGGAATTTTGTTGTTCTTTAATTTTTTTAACAATGTTACCAGTTCTCTATTATATTTATATTATTATTTATATATTATTATTTATATATTATTATATTGACGATGATTTGTTAGATGTGTATTCATAAAAAAAATATTTTGTTTGCAATCAGAGCTTCACTTTTAGAATTCATCAGTCTAAACATGTACACAAGCTACAACCCTTTATGGTAGATACCCTGATACTTTTGTAGTGCTAATTTTAATAAGTACATGCTTGTGATACATTTTCTATTTTAATAAAGGAATTTTAATAAAAGCCAACTCTGCTTGTAAACTACATGTCAAATTTTACCTGTTGTCTAAGCGGCAACTCCTTTAATGATAGGCAAACCATGGGGTGAGTTAATAATAGGGTAATTTGCATTGCAAAAGTTATTATCCCTTCCTGTGCAAAGCAGTACCCCTTATTTCATTTCATTTCAGTAATATAAACAGTGATGCCAGCTGGGGCCAGGCAGATTTCGCTGGTTGGCACGCTCATCGACAGTTTTATATGGGTAATTTTACCAAGAAATTCTTTAAAAACGTAGGTTTGGCAATCGAACAGGTAACGGGGTTTCTTTGGGTGTTTACAGCATAATAAAACTAATATTGCAGTTATTAGGTCAAACGAAATATGTTCGGATGGACTTTACCTGAAGCTATTTATGAATACTGATAAGGAAAAGCTGCTCTATACAAAACAATAAACCACTAAAGATTAATGCTAGCAAGACCTTTATTAACATTCAATTAGTTCCAACCTAACTGGAACTAGTTTTTGGGGTTTGTGACTTAATATGGGGCTACCTGCTTCTTTAGTATGCTACTTACCTGTTTTTAGCAACATGCCACGCCTTAAAGGATGAACACCAATGAGCGGGTTCTGTATATTATTATAATTCAATTCAGAACAAAATCGCCTCAAACGTGTATTAAGTATGCAGACAGGCCACTGGATTATTCAAATTTTTACATATTATACGCAGATCATTCCCGCGTATAATTCTGTTATAATTGTTAACACTTTTGCACGAATTAGACAGTTTTTTCCAGGAAACAGATTTTTTTATCGCATTAATAATTTCATTGTTTTGCAATTTCATAGTTTTGTTTATCTACGTTTTGTTTTCTAAACAACGGTTTGGTTTTAAAAATGATGCGGACATTGATGGTGATGTTGTGGTGTGCGTTGGTGTGCAACGGATATAATTCGGGATTTCAGTTTTATCAACACGAAATAAATAATCCCCCGTGGCACAGTGCATTCAATCCGGGAGTCGACACTTCGAAAATGTCACGTAAGTTAAAGATCCTTAATAATAAAATAAGCAATATTGACATTCATCGTCACCCCTGCTGTATTTGTTTTTTAATTTCTGCGCTATATCTAATAGTTCATTACTAGTTTAGTTATATGTTGCAAATACATTGACTGGTATATTACATTTAAAAGGGGTTGCAGTTTTATTTCTCATCATTTCTGGAATTATATTTAACAGATGACTTTTAAAATCATTCACTAACTTATGAGGATTTTTAGCAAAATGTGGTTAATTTATTTTACATTTGTTATTTATTTTATTACAAATGGATCATAAACATTTATTTTACGTACTTGTTTGGTTTCTAAACAGTAAGTTATTATTTCTTGATAATACCAATAATGTATCCAACCGTTTATTACACTCTATAACATCCTTTGTGATCTTTTTTTATTTTCATACACCATAACTTAACAACACCGCAACAAATTGGAAAAAAAGAATTGGATCGCGTAAACAATCTAGAGGGACACAAATTACACGTAAAAAATATAGGGTATCCCATTTAAGAACAGATAATTTTTAAGTTGTCCCGCTTTTGTGAAATAGCCTGTATATTAGAAAACAATTTCCAAATATAGAACCCTATCATATGTATCACCCTGTAGCAAATCAAGATATGTATCTCTAATGGTATAGAATTTACAGACCAAGAGTGCTGAGATGCAGGATAATTACTTTTAATAAACTACGAAACAAACTTTGGAGGAAATTTACAGGTGGTGTAATAGTATATTATTAAACAAGGTTTAGACAGCCATCATTATTGCCCGAGCGGCAAGTTTAAATCACGAGGAGCGGAGCGACGAGGGATTTAAGACGCGAGGGCTATAAGCTGTCTAAACCGTGGTTAATATAATATTTTTTCCACTACTACAAACTTTTATAAGACATTTATCTTTATAGTATTAATAATTATAAAAAATGATAGGTAGGTATAAGTATATTTTTTAATCAAGTTACCTGCGCTTTGGAATTGGCAAAATATTTTGTTGTTTTGTCAGGTGGCTTTGTTAATGTCAATTTTTGTTCATTTATGTCATCAGATTTCACGAGTTTTCCCTTTTTTTAAAGAATGAGCGAAGAAAATGTTAGTGATATTATTATGTGTACTCCTCCAGAATTAAGGATGGAAGCAGAAAAAATGTTGATTGTATCGATATTTTACAATATCAAGTAATCTAATATGTATTGATAATTATCTAGTTGCCTAACCACATTCATGTTTATGAATTCATGTTGTAGACTCAAAAAATCAAGTTACCTGCCTTCATATAGATGCTTGAAGATCGGTCAATAATGGATTTCAATGCCTTATTATTGACCATTATTGCCCGATCTTCAAGAATCTATTTGAAGGCAGGTAACTTGATTTTTTGATTCTACAACATGAATTGATAAACATGAATGTGGTTAGGCAACCAGATAATTATCAATACATATTAGATTACTTGATATTGTAAAATATCGATACAATCAACATTTTTTCTGCTTCCATCCTTAATTCTAGAGGTGTAGACATAATAATATCACTAACATTTTCTTCGCTCATTCTTTAAAAAAACGGAAAACTCGTGAAATCTGATGACATAAATGAACAAAAATTGACATTAACAAAGCCACCTGACAAAACAACAAACTATTTTGCCAATTCCAAAGCGCAGGTAACTTGATTAAAAAATATACTTATACCTACCTATCATTTTTTATAATTATTAATACTATAAAGATAAATGTCTTATAAAAGTTTGTAGTAGTGGAAAAAATATTATATTAACCACGGTTTAGACAGCTTATAGCCCTCGCGTCTTAAATCCCTCGTCGCTCCGCTCCTCGTGATTTAAACTTGCCGCTCGGGCAATAGTGATGGCTGTCTAAACCTTGGTTAATAATATACTATTAACTGGCACGTGCGATGGCTATTGTTTACCCAATCCTAAACAAAATACTATATAACAAAAATTAAAGTATGAATAATAATTCCACAATCCGGTCGTTAATTAGCTGGTTAGCCTTTGTTTTGCAAAACATCTAATGTGATACGAGCGAAAAAAAATGACATAACAATGATGGGCAGATATTTAAATTCGGGATGATAATATCTGGATTTATTCAATTAATTAAATGTAATAATTTAAAAACCTGCTGGGTAATTAAAATTCTCGCATTTTTGTTTGTGCTATTAGACGGAAAGATCCTAAATACCGGCTTCTTATATCAGGTTTTCTATTTCCTGTCAAGGTGGGATTACAAAAATTGACACTACCAGGAAAATTGTACGACGTGCAGTGGCGTAGCGTAAGATTTTTTTTGGGGGGGGGGGGGGTCACAGTAACATTCATAGTTCAAATTCTGTATATTAACAGCATTAATTTATTTCGTAGGGTGTGTAAACGTTTAAAGTCATAACATTTATAATCATAATTATGAATAATCAAACATTCTAAATTATTCTAGCTATTAGTTTCACATTCAAGTGAATTTTATCCGAAACTAATAATTTTTCGGGGGGTTTTTGTCCCCCCCCCCCCCCCCACGTTACAACGCCACTGACGACGTGACAATAATCTAATTAATTTCGTCTATTTGTAATTACATGTGCAAAAGTAACTAATGACAATATCATTTCACCAATAACAGCCCATGGATGGAACTTATATCATCATACGATACCATGGAACAAACATTTTTTGATACTTATTATTAAGGCTTACGGTTGTGGACGGTAGAAAGTGTAGCAGAAAGTTAATTGTAACTTTATTTATAGTCCAATGGATTTCAAATTTGGAATGGTATATAAGTAGATATAAATGTACGGTGGTGCGTTGTCACATTTTTTTTTAAATAACCTAGAGCCGACATACTGATTTTTTTTTCCATAAACTATTATAAAAATTGAAAAAGCGTTACGTGGAAACCTAGCTTTTACCATTTCCTTAACAACATTGCTATACAACTTTGTAAAAAATGTTTTTAAATGTGCCCAAATAACTTTCCCCTTTTGCGGATTTCGAAGCGAAATTTACCACAATCGCACGTTTCGCGCTGGAAGGCGAAGCCAACTGTGTGCGGACGGACTCGGGGGGTTCGAAACGTGTTAAACGATAATTTGCAGCCGGGGAAGCGGTGCTTCTATCCCTGCTTTTATATCTGGTGATACTTTTTTTTTATATCCCTAGGGAACTATGGAATTTGTTAAGGAATTTTTAAGCTTACGGTATTTGTAATTCTTCGCTTTGAGTGTTTTCTTTGTTTAAAGTAAGAATTTTATTATCACTTTTAGTTAGCCCGTCACTGTTCACTCGTCTTAAGATATTTAATTAATATTTTTGTACTATATCGCGATCTTTACGATTAAATATCGGAGTAAACAAATACACGTCCGGTATATTGAGCTGAGCAAGTACTCTGTATTTATTACAATTTAAAATGCCATTAAATTTTCTCAAGCATTGATAAATAACTCAAAATTTTATAACAACTTCCACAAGCACGTTACTTTTTAAGAACAGTTCTGTGTCTACGGCATCCTTTTCGTCAGACCAGAAGCCTTGCTGATGAGCCGTTAAACGGCGAAACGCGTCCAAGGATTGGGTCTGACTGACGTACACGAACCTATTTTCAGTTTGCTTTTAATTTTTTCACTGTAATATGAAGAAAATTTCCCTCAAATACTTAATATTAATTTCTTGTTTCCTTCCAGGCAGAGAATGGATGTGTTTAGTCCTTGGTATATGTGGAGCTATAACTCCAGCATACTCGGATTCACCCAACCTTAAAGTAGTCTTCGAGTGGGGTCAGTTGGAATTCGACTATGATACACCCACCGACCGAGAAAACGATATACACAGCGGCATTTTTACGCCTGGAGTTATAGCGCCCATCGATGTAGACGTATATTATTCGGGTAAGTAGCAAGAGTACCCATCAGTAACCATAGAAAGCCTAAAATTTTTATGATTTTTAGCATCCGGTAACAGCAATCAGTTGTTCGTAACGATACCGAGATTCACAGAAGGAATACCGGTCACTTTGGGCACAGTTACCACAAAGAAATTAAACGGTAATCCAATTATTAAGCCCTATCCAGGGTGGAACTGGCATAGGCGGTCTGAGGAATGCCATAAGGACAGAATTGTGTCTGTGTTTAGAGTGAAAGTGAGTACCTATAGAATATTTTTTTATATAATTACTTGACTAACAGCGCACGCTACTGAAACAAATTACCTGACCTCTAATAAAAGGTCTGTAGAAAATGCTGGCACAGGTTTCTAAGGTTGACGATCTAGCCCAAATTATCTCAGCCCAAAACTTGACTGTTTCAGAAATACACGGCGTTAAAAATATAATTTTTTAAATTTTTTTTCAAATATTTATCTTACTTAATATCAGCATAAATTGCAAGAAATCTACAGAAATTCATCCTTTTTTGTTTCCATCAGACCCAATCCTTGGACGCGTTTCGCCATATAACGGCTCATCAGCAAAGTTATAGGGTCTGCCGTATGAGATGTCGCTACATGGCTACATTTCAAAATATTTATTTGGTAGGAATAGTTTAATAAAGACCTATACAAAATGTTACAGTATATTTAAGCGCCCAAAATAGAACAGTCTTACTAAACTTACCTTAGTCCAAAAGTGTTTCGTTAGGTTGTATTACAATCTTATAATAATTTTAACTGAAAAATATATTAAGAACTAGCTGAACATTATATATATAGTTAATAAACATTACATTTTGCAGAAACTACACTGCAGGACAAAGTTAGCAAAGATTGTTTTAAATTTTACATAATATATGGAAACAAATCAAATGGACTTAAATCTAGATGGTTTTCGTTTTTACATTTATTTTGCCACAATTAAATCTCTGATTTTATTTTTAAGTTCATCATGGCGGAATTTGCATTGTCAAATAAAACATTTTTTCAAATAGGAAATTAAATCAGATTTAGCTTTCACTTCAAATTTTGAAAATTCGTTTTTTAGAAAAAATGCTTGGCAGAAATACATTTAAATTTAGGATATTTAAATAATCACTATCAAATTGGTAGTCTAAATCATTTATTATTGCATCAAAAAAGAAATGTATAATGTAATTCTATAATAATCCGCTGTATTGTTGTAATTAACAGTTGCTCTATGTGATTGTTAAGTATTAGTTGTTCTAGGAACTTACAGAAATGGAACTTTTAACACTATCTACTAGCTTTGAAAATGTTACTTTAAGGCACTAGTGCCTTAAAATACCTACTTTAAGGCACTAGTGTTAATTAAAAGTAAAATGTCAAATTTTTCAAAAAAAACGTCAAAAAACATTTTTATTTTATTTATTTACACTTATATTAATAGTACAATTTGAAAGATTTGAAAAATGAATTCCTTCCTCGGTTCTGCTGATCCTCGCGGTTGAGGAGTATTGAACAGAAACAACAGCATGTCCAGTTGATGTTGAAACATCATCGACTGATGTCGTTTGTACTGTAAGCAAATTTCGAGCAATAGAATTTTTATTTTCCAAGGAATCCACGATGTAACCTTCCGCAACGGTTGAGGATTTCCATCCCCCATGTCGCTTAATTGTCGTCAAACTTGCTCCAGCATCGGCAAGTAAGTTCGCAGAGGAACGGCGAAAGCAATGCCCCGTATAGAGTGTTGAATTTGGAAGTTGCAGAAATCTTGCTATAGCAGCAGGAGATTTTCCGAACGTATTAATTCCGACCGGATTTCTGGTACATTTGCCTTTTACATATTTTAAGAAGAGCCGCCGATGTACGACATACGACATCTGCTGGACGAAGAACAGTATATTTTCGATAAAAATCCAAATAAAATTCTTCAACGATAGTGAAGTTTGGTGGTACCTTGGTTTTGGTATCTGATATTTTATTAACTAATGAAGTCTCCATATCTTCCACGTTGTCAAGAGTCAACTGACAAAGCTCCTTTCTGCGGCAGGCACCAAATACTCCTACAATCGTAGCTACTTTCATCAGAAGGTACTCATCATCCGGTGCGCACTTTAGAAACTGTTCAATTTGATCTCTAGTAAACATTTTTGATTTTTTGGCCTGGTAACCCTCTCCTTGACGCTTCAAGTAGGCAATCAATTTAAAATGTTTGCTGATATCTACGTCGTTATTTACACGTAGCATAGCTTTGATCATTAAATAATGGGACCAAAGAGAAGATGACTTCCATACCTTTGCCTTTTCCTCAAAATAGGCCAGGAATATGTTTTCGGAATACTTTCCATAAACGCGTTTGTTTTCATACCATTTTATAAATTTATTATGAGCAATCTCATATTGAATTCTTGATTTTCGTGGCAGTAAATCCAAGGTAGCTCTGTTAGCAGCTTCATCTGTGTCTTTAAGTGGATTGATTTCTTATATTTCTTGCACTTTTGGCAAATCACAACAGCCAGAGCTAGCGTTTTAATAAAACAAATCAGCCAACAAAGATGGTTGCTAGGTTTTATTGACAAATGTGAACTAATTTAATATAAATATACGATGCTATTAGAACCTACCTGGATGTAAGAGATTCTAAACATTTAATTTTCAATTATTGTATGCTTTTTATTGCCGTTTGTAGAAAAAATATTGTATGATATTTGTGTTAAAAGAATTTTTAAGGCACTCTTGTTAAAAATGAAATATCAGAATTTTTCAGAATTTCTTTTAATGTTTGTATGACTTTCTGAAGCATACTTGAAGCAGAGAGCTTATCTAAGGAGACAGTTTCAATAGTCTTACTTAAATTGATAATATGTAACAAAACTGATTAGAGAAAAAACTTTCGAACGGTGTAGTATCAAGTCTGAAGGCAATTCTAGTCGACCTTGGTGGTCGGGTGGGAGTGATTTCGCCCGGGTTTGAATCCCGGCTTGGACATGGGACGTTTTTAAGTGTTTGTTAGATATTTCATTGTAATTATATTATTGAACAAAAGCGACTGGTTGAGTGGCTGAACAGCCAAAGGCAACTTAAAAAAAGGCAATTCTGAAAATGGCGCTACAAGTTCAGTCAGTGTCAGTATTCTTAGATGATAATAAAATTTGGTGCGCCAGTCCATCACACAAGGATCTTCAAAAAAGTCTGCAATGTCAAATTAATGTTTACCCTGTATTTTTAATGTTTAGGTGGACGAGTGTGGAAGACTTTGGGTGTTAGATACCGGCAAAATTGGTCCAAAACAGTTATGTTCTCCTCAAATTTTGGCATTTGATTTGAGAACGGTAAGTAGTATACGAAGTAGGTTATCGCTTATAAAGTAAAATCATTCCTGTGAATCTAAGCATTAAGTTTTAATAATTTTGATCTGTAAAATGATAGAAAAATTGTAACGACCTCTTTCATCTCTCCTTCTTTTTAACAGTACCTACATATTACATCACTTTAAACCGTCTACGTCACAAAACAGCCTTGATATTGATCTTTGGGTTTTTAAGCCCCCTTTATTGCATAAATTAATATTAATCAAGGGCGTGTTTAACTCATTAATAATGAAGTTCTGTTAATTTACGCTTGTGTGACTTTATTAATAAACATACGGAAGACATAGTAATATTATGTATATTTATAAAATATGATATAACGTCTAGTTTGATTTAATTCGGAATTATTAAGGAGCGCATAAGTATTGAATGTATAGTAGAGAATAGAGATTATTTAAAAAGACCGAAACCCCAATAAAACGTGCAACAAAGAACGCTACAGGGTATTCTTTGTTTTCATACAAATAAAAAGCAAGACTAAATTAAAGGGAATATCAAGTTGACGCCCTTCAAAGATAGTAAAATAATAAATCACATAAGTCTTAGTGCTCTATCTTTTACCAGGCACCCAAGCGTGTACCTGAGGAAGAGAGGCATAATGCAATATAAGGGTGTATTTTGTATCCTTTTATAAACTGATTGATATCTGTGGTGAATGCTAGTGGGATATTGGGTACCTATTATTTCAGAAACGTCAAGTAAAAATTAAAAATAAAACCAGTATTATTCAAATTATGTTTTATTTTACATATAATTTATAATGAGCTAATTCATTAATAATCGTAATATTATTTATTAATAATCGTAATATTTTATATTTTTGTTTTTTATAGTTTTTATGTTCAATTGCGCACTTTAGGATTTGGTGGGGGGGGGGGGAGGGGGGGGCAAGCAAATCTTAAATTAAGTACATTAAAAAAGATATTAATTAATACTTTTTAAATAGTAATATAATAAAAAGAAAACAAAAGAACCGAAAAGAACAATACAAAAATGTATTTCATATTTATATTTATAACATTTTTATAAAAAAATAAAGAAATAAACATACAACTACATACAAAAAAGTTAATCTGAATCTGAAGATAAGGAAATGTCAGTTTCAGAATCTGAACCAGAATCTGACACATGAACTTTTAGTGGCTTAATCTGAACATCCAGAATGTGTTCTTTTTGCCAATACTCCCTTATAATATTATTTGTATGGCAATCACAATCAGACCAATTTTCGGGGGTAATGCCTCTTTTCAAACATTCAAAACGGCATTTTCATGTTTCCTGTATTTTCCAATAATTTGTTTATTAAAAAATGTTTTAGTTTGGGCCCAAATTAATTCAATAGCGTTGAAAATGCAGTGGTAGGGCGGCAATCTCAAAACTTGATGACCCATAGTACAAATTATTTCATCCACGGCATATCCTAATTTTGCTTTGTATTGTTTTACTATTTGTAGCAATTCGGGTTTGAGTGCGTTCTCCATAAAATTGATATTTTTGCCTTGTAGCCAGTTAATGATACCAGCTTTTCTCGTTGAAGCATTTGGCACATTTTCGCTGAGCCTTGAATGGTACTTTGCATCGTCCATAACACGAAGCGAGGGTTTTTCGAGCCGATGTAAAAGCTGTTCTTCCAACCATTTTTCAAACAATGTAGAGTTGATGTTGTCATGATAGTCAGCGCTTTTATTTTTTGTAGAAAAAACTAAGTATGCCCCATCTATAAAGCCATCTTTGGTGCCAGCATGCAAAAGTATATATCTTTCGCCGTCTGATTGTTTTTTATTTAAAATTGATTTGATGTTGTCAACATGCCATATTCTAATGTCACTACCATTTTGAAATATCCATGTTTCGTCTATAAAAACCACATCTAACGGTGTTTCTGATAACAAGTTTTCTGTATATTGTCTCAAAAATTTTATACGTTTTGAAACAATATCCGGTTTCTCCATAATGTAGCGCCTGCCACTGTCCCTTTTAAATTTAAATCCCAAATGCTTTAACAAATAAATGACCTAATGTGGAGTTGCTTAGGTCAATAATTTGTTTGGCATGCAATTCCTCTTTTAGCTTTTGCCGTGTGACATACTTATGCGTGGCAATCATATTGTAAACTACGTTCCTTATTTTAGTTTTCCTTGCCTCAGTAAAATCGCTTTTTTTGGGGCACGCTGCACCAAAGATTTTAAGTCGAATGTCGAATAAACCCCAAAATTCCTCGCCCGTACCTGAATTTGTGGGTATCTGGGAAAAGGTTCTTTGCTCCGCTTTAATTTCTCACACCTGACAGAGAGAGGCAATTAAGGGTTGGTAATTGCTAATTTCGTGCCTATGATTTGTTTAGAAGAAAGAAAGATTATTAAAAGCTGTAGCTTTTTTTGTTGCACGTTTTATTGCCCTTTCGGTCTTTTTAAAAAATCTCTACTATAGTTTGATCTAATTCAGAATTATTAAGAAGCGTACAGTATTGAATGTATTTTTATTTCAGAATGAACTCCTACACAGACACGAGTTTTCAGAAGATTTGCTTTCACCAACACGTCTCCTGGTGACTCCCGCAGTGGACGTCAGGGATGTGAATTCCGGATGCAGGGACACGTTTGTGTATATCGCGGACGTCATCGGATTTTCAATGTTAGTTTATGATTTAGCACATGATAAATCATGGCATATCACAGATAAAACCTTTTTCCCATATCCATCTTATGGAACGTACACAATTGAAGGTACTATAAATAATTAACAATTGTACTACATCAATTAATAACAATGTATTAAGCTACAAATATTTACATTATTTTTTAGGGGAAAGTTTTGAGCTCATGGACGGCGTCCTCGGCTTAGCACTCTCGCCATATACGCCTGGACAGGATAGGGTTCTTTTCTATCACGCTATGTCTAGTCCAACAGAAAACTGGGTCTATACTTCGCATCTCAGAAACCACACTATCTTTGAAAAAGACCCTGCTGCTGCCCCTAAAATATTTCACGTTAGTATACGCCGGGTTGTCCAAAAAAGATTAAGACTCTCTAGTATTAGTATGCAACACTCTCCTCTGCTTCTGATGCCTCTTGTAAAATGTCGACATTTTAAAGACAATAGTTTGTTTCATCTTAATCTGCGTATAAAGTTTACTAGAATTTCTTAATTTCAAGTTTCTATCTCGTATGGTTTCGAAAATTCTAAGGGAAAACCACGTTAAAAGTTACCGCCTCCATTTGGGAGATTGTGGCTCGGTAATGGGAGGACAAAGTACAAAAAATATCCTTAATTATTTACAATGCTTTTTAGTAAGTATAGTAGAAGTGGGTAGGCGTTATTGTCAGAATAAACTAATGGCTTTAAGATGGCCCTATAGGAAATAATCCAGGGGGTGTAAATCTGGGGATTGAGCAGACCATAAGTAAGGTCTATCTCGACCAATGCAGCGATCTCCGTATTTTACTGTTAAAAACTCGTGAGCAACCACACTAAAACTGAGGTAGCACTTGTACCAAAAAGTTGCGCCGGTAATTCTTATTCCTGGTAGATACATAAATTCTTGAATTTTGGCTTTAGTGTCTTTTGAAAAAGGAGCTTTGTTTAATTTTCTACTATGATAACTAGCGTTATCCATAACAATGACACTATTTGGTGGAATGTTCTGCAATAATTTAGTTTCAAACCAATTTTCAAATAACTCCGCTGTTGTGTCTTCATGATAGTCAACACATGATTCACTTATATTTTTTGGCGAGAGAGATGGACCATTCGGCACCCACCCATCTTCAGAACCAGCATGTAAGATTGTTATTCTTTTTCCACGGTTTGACGGGGCACGTGTCACACATTTGCCGCTAGAATCGACCCAACCACTTGACGGGGTGTTGTGGGTGTCAAACCACGTTTCTAAATAAATGATCGGCGTACCTTCAGTTCTGTATTCATTTACTTTTGTCAGATATTCCCACCGCCATTCTTGAAGACGCTTGGACTCCATCAAAACCTGCTTTTTATTAATCCTTTTGAATTTAAAGCCCATGTGTTGAAGGCGCTTCCACAATGTCGTTCTTGAGCATTTAATTTCTGTTTCATCTGTTGTCAGCCTTTTCATTAAATTGTCCAACGTTGGTACACTTTGCTCTTCATACATTTTATAAATTTCTCGTCGTATAAGTTCCTCGTCTCCTTGGTCCAACGTTCTTGATTTTTCAATATCACTTCTTTTTCTGCGTTCCAAAATTGGCCCTTGTGAAATTTTCCAAACTGTGGAAAAGGATTTTTTTGTAAGTAAAGCCGTTTCCTTTACAACTTCTTTAGGGCACAAATTTCCGCGCGACATTAATGTCAAAAACACATTCTTTATAATCTGTTGATAAATGCACTCTGTTATTTACTTCAGTTTCATTGCTCTCACAAATCTAAAATCAAAAAGGACCCTGGTTTATCCGCATTTTTATTTACCTGAGTAGTACGGTACTTAGAATTTATTACGCCTATATCATTTCACAAAACTGGTTTATTGTTGTTTATTATATTTTGAATACCCCAATAATAGCAGTCATTTAGGTCGGTTTCTTATATTTGTGAACACACTTTATTGTCTTCTCGTCCTACTGCACATTTGTGACACGATAATTGTAAATCCCTCTCTAAACAACAACAGCATTACAAAATGCGTTTAGATTGTGAACCTGTACCTACTGTATGAATTTTGTTAATCTTCAGCTAGCAGTTTATTTTCTTCTTCTACTTTAGACTTATCCTCGAGAAAGAAATTCCCAAACAGCAGCAGAAGCTATTGACCAAGATGGAATAATGATATTTGGACTTCTTAAAGACTCTAAAATCGCATGCTGGAATACTGAAACGGAATACGGGCCCAAAAACTTTGACATTATTGCTAGTAATCCAGTCACGTTACAATTTCCAAGCGGAATCAAGGTAACAATAAGTTTTTCTTTCTCTGCATATTATTGCTCCTTATATACAGGGTGTTTCAAAAAACATGTGTGGCGATAATTAGACACATAGTTCCTATCAATATTAGTCCGCAGATTTTATTTTTGAGATACACGGTGTTACAATTTTTAAGGGAAACAAAAAATACGTACGCCACTGCCTTTTTTCTTTTTGATTGCACAGTTATTTAGGCAGTTCAAATTCTAATGCAAAGTGCCTTTTGATAAATTTTTGCTTTCGGCTTCGTTTACGAAATAAATGCAATTTTATCAAACTCTGATACAGGCATACAGGGTGGCCCACTCTCAACGCAGGATGCCATAGTGCCTAAACTACTTAACTTTTTAATATCTTTTGTTAACAGAGTCATAGGGAGGCATTAGGCCTACATTTTAAAAATATTTTGAATTATACAGGGAGCGCCTAAAAAGTAGGGTGTTATAAAGTTACATTTTTTAAATTTTAATTTAAAATCTTAGAATACTTTCGGATTTTACATAAAATTACAATTATTTTATAGGTCTACACCTAATAGCTTTCGAGATATCGACTCTGAAAAATTACATTTTTGAACTTTGACAGAGTCTAGTTTTCCAACGATACGCCATAGAGCAAAACGGCTTAGATGTCCCTATATCTTACTTTTTTATTATCTTCCTAAATATACCAACTTCCGGTTAAACCGGAAGTTTACATTTTTGGGGAGATAATAAAAAAGAAAGATAGGGACATGCAAGCCGTTTTGCTCTAAGACGTAGCGTTAGAAAGCTAGAAGCTGTCAAAGTTCAAAAATGTCATTTTTCAAAACTCGATATCTCAGAAACTATTAAGTTTAGACTTTTAATGCCCTTACTAAAAAATAATTGTTATTTTATGTAGAATCTAAAAATATTGGAAGATATAGGGTGTTCCATTTAAAAAAAATATAACTTTGCTATGGATCTTTTTTTTGGAACATCCGGTATATTTCAAAATAATTTTATACTGTAGCCCTAATGTCTCCCTATGATCCTGTTTTTTAAAAATATTAAAAAGTTGAGTAGTTTAGATGCTATGAAATCCTGCGTTGAGTACCTACTCAGTATAGTGATATGCAAATAAATGCCTTTAATTTTTTTAATTGAAAATCGTTGGTCACACGAAGAAAAATCTTGGAACCGTTTTTGCTAAGTGATAGAGCGCAATTCTCAAAATAATATTTATTTAAAAAAAAAAACAGTGGCGTTTCATATTTCTCTCCCGAAAGTAAGTTTATATACAGTATACAGGGTATTGCGTTTATTAAAATATCCACGTTATCTACTACTACTTTCTAGAAGAAGCGGCAACACGGCGTTGTCGAAAATATATTAGCTGGGTACAGCATTATCGCCGGTTAAGCTAAAATTTTAAGAAGCAAATAACTATTTGGTGCGCCATAATAAAGGTCTCTACAATGTTGTTCCATTATTAATTATTTAATTTTTATTAGATACAAAGGAATAAAAAAGGTGAACAAGAGGTATGGATTATGACGTCTAGATTCCAAAAGGTCGCTAATGGATCTTTGGACCCTAAAGACTCGAATTTTAGAATACAAGCTGGCAAACTTGAAGATCTGCTTTTTGGGAAAAAGTGTAAGGCAAAACACCCGCATCAGAATCTGGTCGGCAGCGGTGCAGGTTATGGGTTATATGGCCCTCCTAGACATTGAAGCACTTGATATAAGACTGTATGACTTTTATAACTACAATACTTAGTATTTTTAAGCCTAACAATTAGTGTTCAAATAGGATTAGAATTGTTTTTAATAAGTATCGGTACATGTATTTGACGTTTTTACTGAAAGAAAAATAAAATTCAGAATATATCCTCTACCTATAGGAGGCTGACAGATTTTCCAGTCGTTCTCCTAGAGGCATAATAGTGGTCAGTCAAAAAGTAACCCATTGGGTATAATAATGTAGGCTCTTCATGTACAACTATAGGGAATATATAGCATAAGTGTATGAATGAAAATGTAAAAAATAAAACTTTTTCAAACAAGCTCGTTTTTACACACTTAGCGCTACTATTTTTTAAACGCAGAAAAGAATATACCAACAACCAAAGACATTAGAACTAATAGACATAGTTCTAAATATTTGCCAACAACAAAAAAGAAATGGCGCCGCTCCCAACGACATTTTTAAATTAACAGCCGAGAAGAGCCAACAAACGAGAAGCGACAATATGACATTTGGCGAAATCAATGTAGTGGGAGGTAACCCGGACAACTGTCATAAGTTTAAGCCGGCCCGTTAGTCCGGTAGTCGATGAGTTATCGTTATCGAGTTTAGTTGTCTTTTTTGTTGAAAGAAGTGTATTGTTTAACTGTTTATTTTTGTGAGTGCTGTGCTATTATAAAACTATACTATGACTGGTAATACCTGTGCGTTTCGAAGGTGTCACTCAAAAGAAGGTCAAGGAATAAGCATATAATATGTTTTCATTTCCAAAGGATCCTGAACAGTAATTGTATTTTATTACGTGAAAGGTATATAATAGGCTCTTTACCACTCTTGGTATGTAATATACTATTTCATTTCCTTTCTAAAACGTACTATCAGTAAGTAACGCACAATCAATAAAATATTTAAAAAATTTTTTATTTTATTTCATTTTTTTTTGATTTTACGAAATTTGCTGGAAAGCCAATTACATGAAACACGGAAGATAATCATGAAAAAATTACTTCTTACTAGGACTAGGTACCAACATTTTTAATTTCAGTGTAAAGCATTTTCTTCATCGTTTTAGTGCTTATTTTTCTTTTAGTGTAATAACCCGGAGAACTGTCAAAATTTCAAGGTGAAGGACATATAATTTGGCCCCCATTTAATCAATCAATGCTAAACTCGGGATTTTGTCGCTTCTCGTTTGTTGGCTCTTCTCGGATAACGGACTTTAGGATAACAGTATGAATGACGACATCTATAAGCAGTTGGTTAAAACAACGAATTCGAATGAAATTGAGGTAAATTTGAACGAAATACCAAATCCTGAAAATAGTTAATCTTATTTGACAACACTGCGCTGTCACTGTCAGTTGAAGATTTGACCTTGGATGTCTTTTTTTTTTCTGACAACTCAGGCCGAGAATCAGGTGTGAAATACCCGTTTGCAGAAAGTTTTCGCATTGTTTTTAACTTTAGAAATAGAATTTTCATCTGGAATAAACGACCATGTCGACCAACGATTCCCAAAATTCTGGTGACTCTGACAATTTATGTGTAGTCTGCTTTAAAGACGTGGAAATTTACTCCATTGGCTGTTGTGACCATGCAGTATGTTTTGAATGTTCGACAAGAATGAGGATTTTGTGCAAACAAAACGAGTGCCCTATATGCAGGAGGGAGCTACCGAAGGTAGGTATTTATTGTTAACTGTTCCATGCACCTTTCTGTATTCAGGAAAATAGTTTTCTAAATATAGCTTTAACCCCACTTTACATTTTCCTCACAACTTATGTAATATTCTTGTAGTAAATAAACAGCTGGACAGCAATTGACCTATTTATGATTTATGTTTACAACCATATGAACCCTAAAAGAGAATCTATAAGGAATTACATACTTCTAAGTCTAAGGGACTTTAGCAGGATAAATCTCAATAACAATAACAAACAATAGTTCTTAATTTGTAGCCAGCTCGCTTGCTTGGGTCTAAATGAAAATCTAAACGCCTGATAGAGCCCATACAGATCCTAAAAAGTAATTTAGAATGTAAACAAATGTCCAAATAACCTGGTGCATCAGGTGGTGCCATCAAAGAGTAACTTTAGTTAGATTAGGTAGTTTTCTGAAGACCTGTTTACTTTTTCATTTCCTGTCCAAAACATGATTTCCCCCCTGGGATTTGCATTAGTCAGACTTTATAAATCTTATTTTAGGTGCTCCTGACCAAGAAAGTTGAACCATATTCTATTCTTTTTCCTCGTTTTGAACGATCTAATCTGCAAGATCGCAAATTTGGCATTATATTCTGCACTCTTGAAATCCAAAAGGTCTACTTTAAACTCCTGGAGCATCGTTGTCATATTTGTGTAGACACTGAACATAATTGGCCGTTTAGAACCTTTCAGCAGCTTAAAGACCATATGAGAAGGGAACATGAGCTATTTTTCTGTGACATTTGTAGTGAACACCTTAAAATTTTCAGTTTTGAAAGGAGGTGCTACAATAGGCAGGAGTTGGCTCATCACAGGAGAAAGGGAGATAAAAATAATACTTCCCACCGGTAAGACCTTTTATAATTTAAATTACAAAGTTTGTAATCCATAAAATTTGCTTGGTAGTGGTCATCCTCTTTGTGAATTTTGTGACACTCGTTTTATGGACAGTGATGAACTGTTTCGACACTTACGAAGGAACCATCTATTTTGTCACTTCTGTGATGCTGATGGTAAACATCAGTACTATAACTCTATGGATGATCTTAATAGACATTTTAAAGAAGAGCATTTCTTGTGTGAGGAAGGAGAATGCAAGACCATGGCTCTTACTGCTGTTTTTAGAACTGACATAGATCTTAAAGGTACTTTAAATATACCCAAATATTTACTTAAGTTACACATATTTCATATTATGTTTTCAGCTCATATAACTCAGGAACATGGTAGGTACATGAGCAAGTCTGCTACAAAGCAAGCAAGGACTTTGGAATTGGAGTTTACTTTAGCCCCACGACCCAGAAATGAAAATATGAGGAATAGGAGACCTTATGATAGAAGGGACAGGTAAGTTTGTTTGAATTTAAGGTGCGTTCCAATTGTATTGATGGGCTTTTTTGTTTCAGGTACGAAGATGAGAGCTCATCCTATAATGTCGAACCTGGGGGACCTGATTATGGTCCCACAAGTCAGCCCCAAGTATTTGTAAATCCTTTGACTTCAGATCATTTTCCCGCGTTAGGCGGAGGTGCCACGTCGGCTCCAAGCAATCTTACATTGGCGTCCAAAAATTATACAAAGTTTAGTAATGCTGCCTTCAAAAGTAATGATTTTCCCTCACTGGGTAAGCTGAAGTTTTTATTAATCTACTTATAATATTAATAATAAATTACATTTATTGAACACTTTAAATTCATTTGTTAAACAATACAGGGTGTTACTTACTTAATGATAGACCGTAATTCCAATTATTAATAATTTAAATTATTTTCGGGTTAAGCAGCTAAAAATACAACTTTTTTGTCTCTTGACATTTTTTCGTATCTTATTTCGTTTTTGAGAAAAAAAAATTTTCGCCATGCAATGAAGTAACTTTAATTTTTTTTCTCGAAAACAAAGTAGGATACGAAAAAATATCAAGAGATAAATAGTTTTATTTTTAGCTGCTTAACCCGATAATAATATAAAATTTTTAAACAAGTCAGTGGCGTCATTTTTTTCGTCAATAATATTCGTGAGACAGCCCCCCGGAACGCCACTGGAACTCAAAATTATCATCTAGTTAGTGCTAACTTACCGTCTTATCACAACGAGCAACACTGCCAAATTTCACCAAAATCAGCAAAGGAATCTTTGAGATGTCAACCACCACCGACAGATAATATGAAGTAAACCAGCGATGTGCTGAAGCTTCTGCAGCGATACTCGATGATCAACACAGTCGAATGCCTTAGAAGAATCGCAAAACACCGCCGCAAGAGCCTTCCCATCATTTCGGTTTGTTTTGTTGCAGGTGGAACTTCAAATCGACCCGCGCCAGCTGTGACAATAACCGCAAATTCTTCGGGAAACTCGGCACCGGAAGTAACCATTACCAGGACTGTAAGAAATCAACAAAACAACCAGAAAGCGAGAGAAAGTTTTCCTGCATTGCGCGGTAACAGCAAATCCTCTGGCAGCAGCACTGTTAGGTTAAGTGTGAAGTAAGTAATCCTGGATTATAATAAAACTGATGTGTATTCTGGCTAGCTTATTTGTTGGCTTACAGGCTAATCTCTTTTCCAGTAGCAACAATCAGCAACAAACTCCCAAGGTGTCGATTCACTTTAATCAGAAACCGAACGGTGCCATAACTACACAGATAACGACCAGCGCGCCATCTACCTCTCAAAGACCCGAGGTGTTCCCGACATTGGGAACGCCCAGGCCGGTTTCGCAACCCCAGTGGGTACAGTCGAAACCTAAGAAGCAAGAGGAACCAAAGTCTTCCAAGGTAGCGGCGTGTCCCGTACTCGAGCCGACCGATTTAAATTCGTTCCCTAGCCTATCCAAAGGGAAGAAGACTTCGAGCGTGACCGTTCCTGTTGACAGTTGGGTTAATTTAAATAGCATACGAAGTAATCCTAAGTTTACCAAAAAAGGCGATAGCAGTAGGGGAGAAAGCAACGTAGATAGAGCACAAAATAATCTTAATAAAGGAGGTGGAGATAATAGTAAGAAAGGCGATTCTAGAAAAGGGAATAGGGCACCCCGCCCCAGCAAAGCGGAAGCCGCTTCAGCTTATTTGGATGCCAAACTCGAGGAACTCAAATTGGTTGATGTTAATGATAAAAAATCTAAAAAGAAAAAGACCAAACAATCTGGAGAGTCTAATGCCTTGGAAAACAATGATAATAAAGACAGTAAGAAAGAAGAGTTGAGCTTGAACGAAACCAAAGTCACGGCGAGAGACGTCAACGAAAATGAAGAGCAATCAAACAAGAATGGGCTGATAAAAAAACGTTCAGAACTAAAAATAGGGACGTTGAGTAATTCTGTGAGCGTGACCTCGAACAGCGACGATTTTCCTGCCCTAGGCGGTTCAAAATCTGCTCCACCGCCAGGTTTTACAAATAAACCTGTGCCAGGTGCGGTGAAGCCCCCTCCGGGCTTCAACAACTCGGATTTTCCGACTTTAAACAGTTCGAACGATTTAACTTTTACAAATTCAAGTGGACAGAGTTACGCCATTAGTCCGACGACTAGTCAGACTTATAGGCAGCCGCAGAATTTCCAGAGTCGCAATCAAAATCTGATTAGGAAATTCATGAACGTCCACAATGACAATGATACCATTTTGGAGTTTAAAACTTTGTCGGAAAAGTTTAGAAAAGGCGATGTTAACGCGAGAAAGTACCATGAACATTGCCTTAACGTTTTAGGAGATAAATTTGATGATGTATTTCCAGAATTGTTGGTTTTGTTGCCTGATGTAGAAAAACAGCAGGAGCTTTATAAGTTGTTTGGTGGGAAAAGCAAAGGTAATCTTGTGGTGTGCGAGAACTGCAACCAAGTTATTTTTAAGGGGGAGTTATCCGAACATTATAATTATCACAGGCTGGATAATCACTTTCCAAGCTTGGGTTCCGCACAACAAATCAATAACGCTTGGAAAAAGTAACCGTTGGCGACGTTTTATACCCTAACTAAGTATAATTATTTTGGCTGTGGAATATTAAATAATGCCATTGCTAAAACCTACTTTTTACTGCAAATATAATATTTATTTTCGTTTATAGAGAATTATATTTTTCATTATTGTTTTTTAGTTTATTAGTTTGTCAGCCGACTGCGCAAAGCATCTAATTACGTTAAAGGTGGCTTTACAGTTGGTAAGTTTTTTATCTGCAGACATTTTTTGTAATTGGGCCTGTGAAAATTGTTGACATTATTGAGCGACTTCATAAGAGGGGGGGGGGAGGTTGGTGAAAGTAAAGCCTTATTAACGCTAAAGCCGCCTAAGCGTCTTGGCTATAAGACCATCATGGTGTAGTCGTCGTTGTCCCAATAGTAGGTAGCGCATAGGCCGAGAAGAGCCAACAAACGAGAAGCGACAAAATCCCGAGTTTAGCATTGATTAAATGGGGACCAAATTATATGTCCTTCACCTTGAAATTTTGACAGTTGTCCGGGTTATTACACTAAAACAAGCACTAAAGCGATGAAGAAAATGCTTTACACTGAAATTAAAAATGTGGGTAACTAGTAAGAAGTAATTTTTTTATGATTATCTTCTGTGTGTCATGTAATTGGCTTTCCAGCAAATTTCGTAAAATCAAAAAAAAATTATAAAATAAAAATATTTTTGAAATGTTTTATTAATCGTGCGTTACTTACTTATAGTACATTTTAGAAAGGAAATGAAATAGTATATTATTATAGAGTGGTAAGAAGCCTATTACACAAGATTTCGAAAATTACGGTACGAGCGTTAGCGAAAATTGCCCTTGTTAATGCAGACATTATAATATTACGTAACTGGTCTTACGCACAGCTTGGCTTCTTACAATAATATAGTGTGTGTAATTAAAGTTTTACAGATAAAGTAGACAGTGCGTAAGTAGGTTCTTACTAATACAGAAGTAGAAAAACATTATTTTCTTATGTATCCCTTTATTTCTTTTTAAATATTGAACAGCAGTTTTGTTACCGTTTCTTACATTTTTAATCAACAATCCTAAAACTAAAATACACAATGTTATATCTAGGTCTATTGGTCCTTAAATTTACGTAACAAAAAAAGGTTAAAAGGTTATTGTGATATTTTTATTTTAATTATAAATTTCTGGATTACTATTAGGCACTGCGTAAAATTTAAGTAAATGTTTGGCAAATTTTGAGTTTTGGTTATATTAGATATGATATTATATAGCAAAGTGCTATTTTAATTTGCCTTTTAAATAATTTTTAACATTCTGATCCATTTTATACGGCTTTAATTTGATATGTATGCAGGTAGAAATTGTTTCTTAGCCCACTCCTATAATGCTACAAACCATTGTTGGATATTTCTTACAGGTAAATCTGCTATTTTTCAATTGTTCGATAGGTACATGGACAATAATTATAGGTACTTAGAATTTAAACGGTAGGTAGATAATATGATATTTTATTTTGTTTAAACAAAATAAGTTGTAAATTTCGGAAAACCTTATGATTTTTTTACAATGTATCTATTGCTACTTACTCTTTACTTATTTTACCTGATCTACGCGTAGAAATATAATATTATTCGATAAAAACTACTAAATGAAAATAAGTACTTATGCTTTCAGGAATATTTTTCAAAAAAACACAAGATCTGTTAGGAAAATAAAAACATGTTCTTTTAGATTAGTTTGATATTTTTTCCTTCCCGTCGCCTTTCCTTAAAAAGGTACTTGTTTTCATACATTTAATATCAACTTCACTTGAATAACATAATAAAATATAATGGTAGGTCCTTTCCATATACCTTTCACGTAATAAAATACAGCAAATAAATTCAACAAAACAAATATAAACAAATGTATCGTAGCGGTGCAAATGTACTTACTGTTCAGGATCCTTTGGAAGTGAAAACATGCTTATACCTTGACCTTCTTTTAAGTGACACCCTCGAAACACAATAACAACAAACACACTAACAACAAACACACAACACAACAAACGGGCCGGCTTAAACTTATGACAGTTGTCCGGGTTACCTCCTACTACATTGATTTCGCCAAATGTCATATTGTCGCTTCTCGTTTGTTGGCTCTTCTCGGGCATAGGCTTTAGCGTTAATATACTTTATAAAGGGTGTCAATTCACGCAACATAGGTAATCCTATGCAAATTTTCATAACCCCCATGACCCCCCCCCCCTCTCCCTGGATCCACGCCTGGGGATATGTAAGAAAAAAAACCGTCACAATTTTGAAACATTTTTTTTTTATTAAAACTCATTTTCTCTACTAAGGCTGTGGGAGAGGTTTTTTGGATTTGGCACGGGGGAGGGAGGGGTTTGAAGCCCTTAGATCCCCCCCTTTAACTGCGGCCCTGATTGGTTCACTTGTTTAATTTAGAAAAAAATGCTATTAAGATTTGTTAAAGAGTGCTAAAGGCTGTACCCAAAGGACAAACTTTAGCCCTTTTCGGTCAACCAGTTAGGATTTATAAGATACGATAATTTATTGATGTCAATACATAGTGATGAAAGGTCTCACTGAGCAGTATTTAGCTGCACAAAAGAAATCGATAGAAAATAAAATTTATAATTTCAATAAAAGAAAATTTTGTAATTTATAAAAATATTGAAATATTGAATCTTGTTGAAATGTAGCAAATTTTCATCTTTGTTCCTATTTAGGGCTATATCCAGGTGATTTTGATTTGAAAATGGGTTGTACTATTGCTTACAACAAAATGGAATGCATTTTGAGCATTTAATCAAATAAATTAATATTTCAGTTTTTTCATTTTAAATTTTATTCAAATTATAAATTTTCTTTTCTATCAATTTTTTTGAGCTAAATACTGCTCAGTGAGACCTTTCATTTGAGGTATAACAAAGGGGGGGGGGGTGCCATTTGAAATTTTAAAGTGGTGGTGTGGGGCGCCTCTAGAGGGTGACTGACCCCTTGACCAAAATATGGTGGTTCTAGTTCCCCCTACCCAAATAACATTTATACCAATTCGCGTTGTTCTAACTTCTGTAGTATTCGAGATATTTAAATTGAAAGTTTTCAAATTGACACCCCGTATACTTCATACATCCTTATTCGATAACATTTTATCAAACTTGAAAATTGTTTGCAGATTGGCAATACCGTTCCAACGAAGTATCACTCATTTACAAATTTTGTTTAAAATGGCGAAAACTGAGTCAATAATTTGCACTACATACTTCATAAAATCTTAACCCTACCCTTTAAACTGTCAAAAATCTAGTTTCTTCTAGAGATAAGACGATATTGCAACTGTCACGGTTTAAAATATCCGGTTATTGAGAAATATCTGTTGCTATCACTGATTGAATATTTTCTGAAGCAGTTTCAATCGAAAACACTCGAAACGTTTCATGGAAAATATCTGGCAACTGATGTCAAAACGTAACTTACAAGCCCATCTCTAAGAATTACGTTCCAAATATTGGAATTATGCCCGCTGCAAGCGCTCGCGTCGGTTTTAGTAGAAACTCCGCCCACTTGCAATCGCGCAATATACCCTGCAACAGCTGATTAATGAAGTTGTTTTGCGCATGCCCGCGATGGAAATCATGCAATTTTATTGCTTGCGATACAAACTGTAAAGCGGACTTAATGAACATCTTGTGATTCTTTCAACTTTAGTCAGATTGGGTCATATCGCACTTTGGACATTGAACTTGATTGCTTTGTTCAACTGAGTGACAGACGTCTACTTTTGTTCTAGTATCGTTTATTTTGCGTTTCCATTTTTTATGAATGTTTAAATATTTTTAACCTTTGAAGTAGTTTACCACCGTCCTTATAAAATACCCCATTTGACCTTCAGTACGGTACCAATTATTTAAAGTAAATGTGTTCTCTTTTGTCTATGTGATTAAGAAGATATATCAGTGCAAATTGAAACGCGATTCTTAGGAATGTAAACTGTTAAACTATAACTACTATAAAAGAAATTCAGTGGGTCAAACGAGACTAAATTACTTTGTTCCTTGTGAATGAACACAAATTTAATATTTACATAGTATTTAAACCATCCCATACATGCCAATATTTTTTATTTTGGCCTAGTATAAAAAATAAAAAAAAGTTAAGGGGGTGGGACTTCATGGTGAATCACCCTCTGCTGACCATTATTGAAGCCAATTCGGTTTTCTCCCCTTTTTATAAGGACTGTGGTACCTATTGAGCTTTAGCTCAAAACTTTGTATTAATAAAGAAAAATACCTCAAAAATGTTTGCCACTGCAAGCAAATGCTGATGATTTATTTGAGCTAATAAGAAACTAACTAAATTTTCATCAGCAAGAATAACGGTAAGTATACACTCTATCGGAAGGTTCTTTGCAATTTTTTTATAGTACTTTTTAATAACAGTGAGTTCAAACTTGTTTTTCTGTACATTTTATTCAAATGTAAAAAATTGTATATAAATCTTGTTTTTAAGACTTATTTTGTTATAAAGTTACTAAATTAATATTTTTAAAATAAAGTATTTTCGGTATTTAAACTCTTGCCTTTTCATTGCTAATGACCAAAGCGGTGTTGCCGTTTCTACTAGAAAGTAGTAGCAGCTTTGATATTTTAAATAGAACATCCTGTATATAGACTCATTTTTGGAATCTCTAGCTATTAGTTTCCTAACTACTTTCCTTATTATTTTGCTATGCCTATCTGTTATCGTTTTCGAGATATATTAATTCATTTCCATTTTCTTTTTGTAAAACACAAGTTTCTGACTTAGTTCTTGATGCAGGTTTAAGGTATTTATTTGTAAAAGCTAAAAGTTCTTTGACAAACTTAGGTATATCCTATGTAAAGTGTATTCACAAATATAAGAGACTGACCAAATGAGTCTTATTTATTTCTAACTAAAAAGGGGTACCTATTGACACAATGCCGACTGAGCTAGGACCGTCTTAGAAAGTACATAGTATTGAAATATTTAATTTAGCAGCAAATAAATATGAAACTGATGTTCATTTAAGTTTATTAAATTCAAAATATAAAAATAGAATTATGGTCTTACACTTAGACTTATAATGCTAGATTATTATATTAATTAATAAATTACCCAACTAAATCTACTTCACTATCGCTATCATCATCTAAAGTAATAATAAACCTTTCTGTTGCATTCCTAATACAAATGTAAGTTTCTTCTACTTTCTTTACATGTACGCAGTTTTTCCAGTTCACCTCAGAAATTTTTTTAGTTTCATCATGAATTAGAGTTAAATGTGGGTGAAATATTATTGCGACGAATTCCAGCTTTAAGTTGGTGCCATGTTTGTTCAACAGGGTTAAATATACAGTGGTAAGACGGTAGCCGCAATACTACCTATGTGCCCCATGCTTTTCGCTAGTTCATCGCAGTAATATTATTTTTGAATAGACATACTTCTAAGAACTTCTAATAAGTCTTTCTTTCTATAGTTTTCATGAAAATATATATCATTATCAAACATATACCTATTCTTGGATTTTGGCTTTAGTGTCTTTTGAAGAAGGAGCTTTGTTTAATTGTCTACTATGATATGATATTTGGTGGAATGTTCTGCAATAATTTAGTTTCAAACGAATTTTCAAATAACTCCACTGTTGTGTCTTCATGATTCACTAATATTTTTTACCACCCATCTTATTCAGAACCAGCATGTAAGATTGTTATTCTTTTTCCACGGTTTGACGGGGTGGTGTCGTGAGTGTCAAACCACGTTTCATCTAAATAAATGCGATCGGCCTACCTTCAGTTCTGTATTCATTTACTTTTGTCAGATATTCCCATCGCCATTCTTGAAGACGCTTGGACTCCATCAAAACCTGCTTTTTATTAATCCTTTTGAATTTAAAGCCCATGTGCTGAAAGGCGCTTCCACAATGTCGTTCTTGAGCATTTAATTTCTGTTTCATCTGTTGTCAGCCTTTTCATTAAATTGTCCAACGTTGGTACACTTTGCTCTTCATACATTTTATAAATTTTTCGTCGTATAAGTTCCTCGTTCCCTTTTGGTCCAACGTTCTTGATTTTCCAATATCACTTCTTTTTCCAAAATTGGCCCTTGTGTAATTTTCCAAACTGTGGAAAAGGATTTTTTTGTAAGTAAAGCCGTTTACTTCTTAGGGCACAAATTTCCGCGCGACATTAATGTCAAAAACACATTCTTTATAATCTGTTGATAAATGCACTCTGTTATTTACTTCAGTTTCATTGCTTTCACAAATCTCACTAGAACATCATGCAAGGACGAAACATTTTCAAAAAACAAACTAAACTCAACAGTGTACGTTGACAGACTAAAATCAAAAAGAACCCTGGTTTATCCGCATTTTTATTTACCTGAGTACGGTACTTAAAATTTATTACGCCCATATCATTTCACAGAACTGTTCTATTAATTGTTGTTTATTATATTTTGAATACCCTAATAATAGCAGTCATTTAGGTCGTTTTCTTATATTTGTGAACACACTTTACCTACGTATTGTTGCTAATCGATGCACATGTCTATGTTGCTAATACAAAATACAACTATACTACAACCAATGGTGCAACCTGAAAATAAGCAGGGGGGGGGGGATGTGTAAGAAGAAACACCGCCGCAGGCGAAAAATTTTTGGATGCCACGCTCTTTTTTGGTGTTTTGGTTTTCCAGTAGGAAAAATAAGACACAACGCACAACCCTCGAAAATCACAAAAACCATCAGATTCAGAGAGGCTAGAGAGGGATCTTAGGTAGTGACAGGGCCGTAGCTAGGCGTTACCCATGGGGGGGGGGTTTAGGTAAGAAAACTCTGGCAATTTATTAGAATTATTATTAAAATTTACGGTGGTTAACAAGGTAGAACTGAACATTCGTTGTTATGGGGGGGGGGGGGGGTTTAACCCCTAACCCCCCCCCCCTTATCTACGGCCCTGGGTAGTGATGAGTTAACAATTTTTATAAACAGGTAGGTAGGCGACCAGACTTGGGCTCGCTAGGGGGGGGGGCAGCCTGGCAGCCCCCCCCCCCCACTGACTACAACTAAACTCGTAAAAAAAATGTGTGCTTTGCTTTCTCAACTGTTGAAAATTTAAAATCACTATACACAATCAAGTTGAATTAGTTCAAAATCCGGGA
Organism: Polydrusus tereticollis; assembly: GCA_963920685.1. Classification (NCBI taxonomy): domain Eukaryota; kingdom Metazoa; phylum Arthropoda; class Insecta; order Coleoptera; family Curculionidae; genus Polydrusus; species Polydrusus tereticollis. Next base: position 14,231,743 of record OY987333.1, read on the forward strand.
AGTTTTCGAAGCACAGAACCTACGACAAAAATCAATTTATTGCCTTTTTTGCATTACAGAATTTGTGCCATAATTTTAGGATTTTTTTCTATTATTAGGGTGAATGCGCTAGATGAGGTAAAACTTCGGCGCATGATCAAGTCTTTTCCGGGCCATACACTTCATTTTAGCGGATGTTTCTAGCCAATCCGTTAGCTGCAGCAGCTAGTCCGTGGGAGACCTCTTGTAGAGGGCTTCGTTGCAGCTTAGTTAAATAATTCTTTTTGAAGCAAAATAAAAACATCAAAGAACTTTGTGGCCGCTCCCAAAAAGAAACACAGTTGAACGTCTGTTTCGGACCTATATTGTGTTGGTATAATTAAATTTAAGTGTTATATTCAGTCATAGTTTGTGACATTTAAGTTTTAAGTGACCATTTCCATAGTGTGTTGGTTGACGGAAAATACAGGTAGGTCCTAGTCATATATACGAATTTTGCTGTGGCTTATTTAATAGCATAATAACTACAATATCGTTCATACTTAACGAACTTATCGATTAGGCAAGAGTAGAAATTCCAGTATCAGAAGTAGAAGTTAACAAAGAGTCGGATTATTCATCTTTCAAGGAAAGAGAAAGATCTGGTTATTACTGGAGATGTAGCGAATTAACCTCTGTCCTTATTTAGCTATTTTATTAATAAAGTCATTTTAATTGTGCCCGTTTTGAAACCTCAAGTTCCTTGCATAAAGTAGGTACTGACAAAGAGTTTAACGACTCCAGTTTTATAAACACGGTTTCTATCGATTTTTCACCAGATGTAAACAAATAGCAACACCCAAATTGTATTTATTTATTTTCTATGCTGCTGGGTGATAGTGTTATTGCGTAAGTTTGTTTTTAAACATAGGTAATAGAGTACCTGATCTACCAAGAAATTCGTCCAATCATTACCTAGCAATTGTTATTATATATTAGAGAATTCTTGTCAAGGCCTAAAAACAACTAGGTAGGTATTTATTAATACTTTTTGCTTATTATTTTTCGATACCTGACTAATCATGCAGAACATTACACTATGGTCGTAATGAAATTAGGTAAATGAACCCATTACTGCGGTTTGCAACCAATCAACCCACACATAATCAGCCCTATGATCAAACACACAAGTTAACTTTTAACGTACCGTTTCCATGACAACAACCGAAAAAAGCCTACTTGATAATTTTTCACTGTGCTTGAAAAACAGTTAATTTTGAAGTTAGCGTCTTAACTTGTGTGTTTGATCGTAGGGCTGATTGTCTGTAACAAAATCCTCTTGTATGCCCTTAAATATTCAAAAGACCGCGGAGGTGCGGGTAAAGAAACAACTAACTAATAATATGATATGAAGTTTCTGGATTTTATGGTACCGAACCTGTTACTAAAATACCTATACAGGTTGATTCAGAGTGGGTGAGACATTTAGACATTACTCTATGAAAAGCCTCTGGGCATTGCCTAACTTCCAAAAAAAGGTACCTATATAATTAATTAAAAAAGGGCAACAGATTACAGATATAGGGAGATATTAGGGGAAAAAAAGTTAAGAACCTGATGAAGATTCCAAAAATGAGTTTATATACAAAAGCGTCCCGTTTAAAATATCAAGTTGCTACTACTTTTCAGTAGAAGTGGCAACACCGCATTGCATGGGCGTCCGCAGATAATTTTTCAGGATCACAGGGTATGAATAGATTGGAAGTAGGTACCTACCTATACTTAATGCAAATTTAAAACCGTTGTACGTCATACCCTTTAAGTGACGTCAGATATCGACAGTGTTGCCAGCTTGTAACCAAAATATCCGAGTGAGGGAATTACAGTTTTTTTTCATAAAAACAAGATAAATATACAAGAATGACCCATAGTTTATATATTTGTTTACTGCATAATACCTTTTACCATCAACTTTAGTAGATCCAACACTTCTTGTATTTTTATCTTGCCAAGATCGGCCATTGGCACCATTCTGAAAAATCCATGTTTCATCCAAGAATTGGTACAAGAATGCTTCCTTTTCTTTAATATATTCTTTCAAAAATACTAGTCGTTTGAAGGCCACATGGGAAAGTTCCATAAGCCCTTGCCTCAGTTTATTTTTTTACCATCGGAAGTCTATTTTCTTGAAGAGGCTTCTTAAAGAGTTAAGGCAACCATCGAACAGTTCTCTCTTTTAATTTTTAACTTAAAGTTGTCAAAGTTATACTCGAAGTTATATGATGTTCTAAAAAAAGTTACAGCTTATGAATAACCGATGTAACCGGGCACAATATTTCACATTTGCCGATGACACGGTATTGGTTTATGCGGGTGAGGAGGAGAGGGCATTAACTGAGGTTGTAAATGACGATCTAAAATTATATCTAAATTGGCTCTATTGTAATAAACTTAAAATAAACATAGGAAAAACAAAATATATGGTCTTTAAACAAAAAAATAAAAACATACAAAATTTGGATGTCATTGCGGATAATGTTACATTAGAGGAGGTACAGTCCATCAAGTACTTGGGACTTATGGTTGACAATAAATTAAGTTGGAAGGAGCATATCAGCGATCTTATGTCTAAATTAATGCCGATGGTTCCAATCATTTATAAATCTAGAAGCTACCTTTCTGAAAAAACAAAATATATGGTATATAATTCCTTCTTCCTCTCTCATCTGCGTTATCTACTACCAATCTGGGGCTCTTGTAGCAATACTGACTTTAATAGAGTTAAGGTCATGCAAAACAAAATATTAAAGATAATATTTAATTATGATAGGCTAACCAGCTCTGATACACTCTATAGTGAGTTAAGTGTTCATAAAATTAGTGTAGTACTAGAATTGGAGCAAATTAAGATAGTGTATAAGATTATTAATAGAGCGCAGAAATCAAATATACCCATCATATTGTCAAATGAGGTACATAACTATGACACTAGGTCACAAAATAGTATATATACAGTAAACACAAGAACAAACGTGGGATTGCATAACCCCTTTACCAAAGCTTGTAAGGTATATAATAGTGTACCAGATAATATTAAAAATATAGGTCGTTTTCAATTCTTTATAAAAAAAGTTAAATTGCATTTGGGTATAAATTAGTAATTAGTGAGTAGAATCTTCCAGCGCTGTAATAAGTTAAATTTAGATATTATGTATTCTCGGGGCCAGTGCTAAAGGCACTGTTTAGAGAATTTTGTTGGCATATGTATAAATCAAAAGCTTTTGTCAATAAAGTATTTATTTCAAAAAAAAAAAAAATATTATACTTTTTAAATAATACAACTTACTTGTTTCGTACATTCCATAAATAGTGTCACGGATAGAACTTATATCCAATCTTGACACATTTACAACCGAGTTTACAACTTTCTTTAAATAAGAACGTTTTCTTTTAGGTGACTCCAATAATTTATTTTGCTTAACTGTGGAAACTGCGCTTACTATAAGTGGGTGCGTATCAAAGAAGAATACTTTAAGTTTGTGGTAAATTTAATATCGCATGAAGTTTTTTAATACTTTTGGCCCAAATTTAATTTCCTCGTGTTTTCTTAAGGACTGACAATTATCAGCTGATTGATGAAGTACAACGGTTTTAAATATGATTAAATTATATAGAGATAATTTTTTAAAGGAAAAATAATAAAACAGTTTTAGTATGAAAGTCGAGCTAAAAGCATATAGCATAAGCTTCCATGAAAGAATTAATCCTTATGAATAGGTAATGGTAATAGCAATAGCCAACATTAGGTACCCGCTGATTAAATATTTTACTATTAGAAATCTACTTAAGTACATGTATAAAATAAACAAAACGGCCTAAAAAAACAATGCTTCCGAAAATTACACGGAGTGTAATCATTACACGCGAAGATAAATTAACAAAACTTAAAATAATGGGCTGTAATTATTTATAGGAACTTAAACTACAACCTCACTGTTATTTTATCCAAACCTTGATTTTTACGGTTCACAGTTTCTTGCGAAATTAAATCAACAACCTGCTTTTTATTGGTATTTAATGGCTAGAACAATAAAAATTTATAAGGTAAGGCGGTTAGAGGACCATTGAAGCTAGATCGATTTTTATAGTCCTGTTTTTCCCGGGTGCTCGGATGTCAAGGGTTTCAGGGAAGTGGTTCTTTATTAAAATCTTATTATTTTGAAGGGTCCAGCATTGTCACTATACAGGGTCCTGCAACTCATATAACCAATACCAGAGCTTTTACCTCGACTTGTATACTAGAAGTCTTCCGCAAGATCGCTAAGACAAATCTGTTGTTAGTGATTTTTGGAAACTTAATTCCATAATTTAAGTCCATTTCATTGGATGTCCACTTTCGGGTTTCTTTACTTTTTCGCCAGTGTCTTGAAATCCAAGAAGTCGTTGTATTGTAATGGGTAAACATTGTAGGGATGTTGTTTTCTGGATAGTCTGAAGACTGGATTCAGTTGGGACGGGATGAAGATTTTTAATGGCGTAAAAAACAGTATTATGGACAGAATCTCCTTCATTCTGTCCATGTAATACTATGTAATACTGTATATATATAACAACATTGTGGTCATTGTATTGTTGAGCAAAGACGTCCTACTCTTATGCAAGTGTCACTGTTCTTAAATTTCTAAGGCGTTGTGAAAGTTTTTGTTTGTTAAATTTTCCCTTCTTTCTTTGACTTGGTTCTCCTTCCTTTCCACTTTCTTGCACTTGATGCTTTTGAGGCTGTAAGTCCTTAATAACATTGGTTATTCTTCTGATTTTCTTTAACGTAACAAGCGTGAAGACAAATGAAAGAAAAATTAATGGTTCTGAATTTGTGCGAAAGACTGTTAATCTGCAAGTAAAATTTTATTATTGAACAGATGATGTCATCGTTAACTGCACATTTGATGATCTTTATTTTGCATGCAACTATTCAGGGGCGTGCAGTGAGATATTGTATGTGAGGACACATAAATGATCAAACGATGCAGTGACAGTTATACAGATACTATTATATTTTTATAGTTTTACTTTTATTTTATACTTTTTAAATTTGGTACTAACATATATGTAACTGCATGGTTTGATCATTTATATGTCTTCCTATCTCTGTAGTTGGTTCTCTTGCAGAGCCTTATCCCCGATGACGCTCTACACAAAGAAAAATAAATTTTGAAAATTGCATGATGCGTTTTTTTCGAGGTTTTTTTGAACGTTGTTTTTATATTACTACGCATTTAAATGTTGTCTTTGGAAAATTGAATTTGTTGATTAAACTTTTTCATATTTTTGGAAGTATGAATACATAATCACCATAAAATCAATTAGGTAGTAAAATGTACATTTAAAGATATATTTTGTTATTTAATTAATTATTTAACACTTATAGGCATACATTTAAGTATATATTAAAGGAAAATGAAAGTCTGTCTTTACCACCAAAAATTTTTTTATATTAACTACACTACACCCTAGATTTGGGTATCGAGGGCATATATATGGGAGGGATTCACCATATTAGTTAGATGTTCAATATACATTCAAGTATAAAAATTGAGTCGGACTAGTTTCGACCTTAGAAAAGATCATCATCAGCAACTCTATATAATTATAATGTATACAAGGTAAAACACAGTAGTGGATGGTTCAATGAATGTGTGTGCCTGCCCATGGACTTGACTGGGAACGTCCCTTTGGCGACACAAATAGGTTAAGAATAAGGGGTTAATTGAAACACTTGTTGAGTATTGAGTGTAGAGGTTTTATATTTATTTGACGTAAGCTAATAACTGTATATAGTAGGAGAAATAGGTCTTAAACAAGTTTGTTTTTTCTCTTGACCCATGCTAGTAGGGAAATAATTTTATTTATTTTCATCAAATATATTATTGAGAGAAGAGGATTAGGATTTTGAATTTGTGGTGGTATTCTTTATGGAATAGACTTTTTAAATTAAGGTGGGTTAATTTTTTTTTTATTTTTTAATATAACATTTTTAGATGTCAGATAGAACTAAAGGTTTGTTTTATGTTAAATTTAGGTACTTTTTAGTTCGTTTTTATCTGCAAAGAGAGAGAAAGAATATTTTAGTGTTGAGTATTTTAGGAACACGTGTAAGAGCTGTACTACAGAATTAATAAAATGCAGATAAAATGGTACTCACTTGTATTTCTCAGTCACTCAATAAAGATGAGGCTTTTCTCTTTTTTCTTTTGAGAAGGTAGAACATATTAATTCGGTAATATTTAATCATCAGTTAAATCACTTTAAGTACTAGCAGAGCTAGCAGAGGAATTCAGAAAATGGAGATACCGGAAAGATGGTACTATAATTCGAAGTTTTTCCCTCCTACAATTTTAGTTTCCGGGGTGAACCGTCAAGTCCATTGGCGGCAATATTTGAAAGGAATTGAAGTTAAATGTTAAATTTAGAGACAATCTCAAACCGCAAGGAGGTCATCCCAGCACTAATTAACATCCCCTATTCGGGGTGTATACATGTTTATTTAGGTTAAATTTAGTTACTAGTTATATAAACGAAATTTGAAAATTAATCGATAAAATTAAGTTTGGATTTTATCGTTTAGTATTTTAATATCCTGTATATTATTAACAATTGAAAAAGTAGATATCTTCACCCGAGCACGGCTGAGCGGGGGGCAATGACAGTGGTAGTACCTCAAAGAGTCAACAGGCAAGTAACCTTAATTTATCTAAAATGAAGGCAGGCAACCAGCACAGAGACAACAAAATATTTATTGGGACAGTCTGAAATAAAATAAAATAAATAAAATAAGTATATATTATATTGTTCTTTGTTTTTACCACAAACATTATATATTTTGAGTAATGGTTCTGTAATAATTTTAAAAAACTCGCGCCTTAAATAAATTCACGCTCACTGGCTTACTTACTTTTAAATTCGTTTATTTCCTATTAATTACAATGCTACCCTTAATTCTAACCTAATCTATCTTAACCTAGTTTCCTATGCTAATTTAGACTATTTACAGATTTGGGCGCATATGGACCGTAAGCATACGGCCCAGAATGCGCCCAGAGTACCTGGCAGAGCCAAGTGGCCGTTGTTATGGCCTATTGGAATGGGTGCAGCACTTAGGTCATGATTTGCGCACTCGCGTTCCGGCTGGTGCCTTAACGGGTGTTATTGTGCATGTGTCGCCTCAGCGCATACCATTTGTTTGTGAGTTTATTGAGTGAATCGAAATACCAATAGCAGAGCATTCTGGGAAAAATACTAAAAAACCCAGTCAAATTATATCAGGTACGATGTTTTATATCCGCCCATAGCAGATAATTTGATGCTAGCAGCGGATGACCCCTGCCCAACCGTCAGGACGGTGGAAAGCAGCCATCATTCAGGGGGTGGTCCTTGTGAGTATGTCAGTCAGAGTCTTCTCCCACTGGCGTGTCCAAGTCCGTTGGCATGCATTTCGGGCTGGTCCGTTCAGTTTTCCGTAGAGTACGTCACAGATTCAGCCCTTGTGCATGCTTGTCTTGTTTTATTTTAATTTATATTGTTATTTGTTTTTACCACAAACATTATATATTTTGAGTAATGGTTCTGTAATAATTTTAAAAAACTCGCGCCTTAAATAAATTCACGCTCACTGGCTTGGTCTTTTTAGCAAATCCATATTTTTGTTTTAATATCTAAAGTTTTTAATTTTAAGCATCACGCCCTCGATCACGCCTGTAATCCAGTAGAAAGAACATTATACAGGGTGTTATTTAAATACGTGGCCAAACTTCAAGGGGTAATTCTTTGAGTGATTCTAAGACGAAAAGTTAATAGACATAGGTCGAGTAATGCTTCGTTAATCGTTTTTCGTAAATATCTTAATATTCCTTAAGGCGATTTTGTTGAAATTTGGCAGTATTATTTAGGGTAGTAAGTAGGGATCGACCGATACCGATATCGGTATCGGTATATCGGCCTTCTTGCCGATATCGGTATCGGCCCATATCGGCCAAGAATATCGGTATCGGCCGATATATTTTTTAAAGAAATTAAAGCATAAATTTATAAAGTAAAATAAATAAATAAAGAATTTTTGAGCTCAATTTTAGTAGTCTGCACTCCAGAAAAATCAGCTCCTTTAGCTTTGTCGAGATTAATCAAAAGTGTCTTAAGTAATGATATTATTTCTCGAGTTATTTCTGATATAGATGCACTGTTCTTACTAAAAATGTTGGTAATCTCTTCAAAGGGTTCTAATAAGTTTCATAAGTTTTTTGCTAGTTCCCACTGGTGATATGCTAGTTCCTTATCTTTTAAAGCTGAATCATCCATTATAAATATATTTAAAGCGTTTTTTTTTTCTACCAAACGTTCCAACATATAAAAACTTGAGTTCCATCATGTAGGTACATCCTGAACCAAAGATTTTCTCGCCATATTAAGAGTCTTTTGAATATTCTTTAGTCTATCACAAGCCAAAAAGGAGTGACTAAAATAAGTTACTATACGCCTCGCTTTTGCCAATAAATCCATGATTGATCGTTAACTTTCTATCGAGTCTTGTATGGCTAATTGTGAAGATGTATAAAACAAGTTTGGTGTTTTAGTTTAACTTCGTCGATGCCCTTTTTTATGTTGGCGGAATTGTCAGCCAAAACCAAAAGAACCTGATTATGAACTAACTTCCATCTCTTCAGTAAATCATTTAACATCTGGGCAATATTTAAAGCTGTATGTGTTCCTGGAAAATGTTTGCAGGCCAGTACAAATGAACATCTTTCAGTCGTTTTAAAATCCATCCAATGAGCAGTAGAACACATAAATGAATTGTTATTGTGTTTGCACGTCCATAAATCTGTAGTTACAGAAACTTTAATGTTTTCTTCTAAGAAAAGTGATGATGATAATTTTTCACTAATTGCTGAAGAACTTTTTTGGTAAATATCAGGAAGTATATTTTCTCTAAAATATTTATCAGAAGCATATTGTAACAAGGATCCAATTTTTTTAAACGCTGTTTAAAGCCGACATCATTCAGAATACTGAAGGGTTGTATACCTATAGCTAATAATTCTCCGATAGAATAGTGAATGTCTTTAGTAGTAGTACTATTGATGTCCCATAACTGCATGTTATCAAAGGATTCAAATATCTTTAGCTGTGTGGTTTTACTTGAGCGGGCAGTTGAACAAGACGAACATTAATTGTAGCTAATTTATATAGCAAAATATCCATAATAGAAAATATAGCCGATATATCGGTATCGGCCGATATCGGCTATGCATATATCGGTATCGGCCGATATCGGTATCGGTCACAAAAAATCATATCGGTCGATCCCTAGTAGTAAGGGGCTAATTTAGCCCTGTCTAGATTAAAATTTTTAAGTTCAGTGGCGTCCCAGAAGGCACCTTAACTAAGATTTTTGACAAGGAAAATGTGCGGCACTGATTTTTTTGCAATTTTTGTATTTTTTTCGCATTAGGCAACTAATACTACAACTTTTTTATTTTTAGCAATTTTTTCGTATCTTTCTTTGTTTTAGGTTAGAGTTAGCTTAGGTAGAGAAATACATAAAATTCACTTTATTGCAATCAATAAAAAAAATTGTGTTTTAAATGTTTATAATAGTTCAAAACTGTTTTTATTATTTCTTATGTTGTCTCAGGGAGCTTTTTTTCTCAAAACCGAAGCAAAATATGAAATAATGCGAAAATTAAAAGAGTTGTACATAGTTTTATTTTTATTAAGTTATTTTCTTAGTTATTTTTTACCCTCAGGGCGCATTTTAATTTTTTATTGTTGATAACATCGGTAACAATTTAATTTATTGCGTTTTTTTGGTAAAAATAACAATAATTCTAAAAGTTATTGAATTTCAAATTTCCCGCCCTGCTTGTATCCTCCTCCTTCATTTATTATTTTAAACATAATGGCAATATGTTAATTAAAAGAAATGGATGTTTAAAGATATTATTTTTTTGGCCCATATTAAAAAAATCCATTTCTTTGAGTTAACATTTATTTGCATTATTTCAATAAAACCTTTTTTTTGTGTAACATAGGGTCGAAAGCGTAAATTAACAAATTATTTTCGCGGAATACTATCTCATCTCGTTTTATTTAAAGATTAGTGTGCGATAATCCAACTTTTATTGTGAGTTGTATACGAACCAACGCTTTTTAACAACAACATCACGCAGTAGTTGTAATCATGGTTTTAAGTAAAGCATTTGTTTATTAGTAGTTGCATTGTCGCCTAAATATTAGATAAATGCGGATCCAATAAAGTTCATAGTTAGAGTAGCTCGTCTTTAAATGCGGTCATATATTTTTAAAGTACCTATTAGTAATAACGCATCTCAAAACTCTTCTGTCTGGCCATTTCAGATGATATTAATTTTAATTAACTTCAATAGCTTTTGGAACAACTGTTCTTAATTCTTATAGTATTCAATCAAAAATGAGGAACACTCTTACTAGTACAACCTCATTATAACTCTATGTCATAAACACAATGCCAAGAGGGGTCAATGAAATGTAATTAAATGCGACAAATTATACTTCCAAGAACTGGAAACGAACAAGGCAGTAAGCCTTTATTAGCGTCCGTGCAATACATTTTTATAACATCATTGCAATATGTTAAAAAATACACACATAAGGGGTGTAAAACGAGTCATACAGGATGCATGGGGTCTGTTCAGCTTTATATATTCGACTAAAAAAGGTTTAGAACAGTAGAGGCAAATAGAGGAAGGAAATAAACTTATTTATTAACCCACGCTGTAAATCAATAAAAAACTATAAACCTCTACAAAAATCTGCAACATTCCCACATAAAAAACTAGGTTTAACAAATTGCCTCGTTATTAGCCAATTGATTACAATGATTGATTACATAACTCATAAAATAGTACGTTATGTCTATGCAAGGTTAGCAAAATTACACCCATTATTATTATTTAAACTATTAAATTTAACAATGACATTGATAACAATAGCGCTGAACTAGTTTAATAATTGTAATTGGTATAAAAAAATGTAAATAATGTCTGTATATTTGTGACAAAGACATAATAAAAAAAACTGTATAAAAATAGGCGTATGAATCTAATTTAATTAACCTCAATCGACAAAAAAACTGTTCGTAAAACACTCCTTGCAAATCATCAAAATGCATCGAAATGTTAGCACTTTCGCTTCCTCGCATAAGATTGAGGCGTGCGTAAGAACACCTGCTTCACCGAGCCATCTTGGAAGACTGCCCAAAAAGGCCTTAAAGTCGTAAGCGAAGACTGCCGATGATTCACCCTTGCGCCGTGCTTCTCGTCTCTCTATCGACCGGCGCACGATGCGACCCAACCTATTTTTCGCCCAATAGGAAGCTCGCGTCCCAATGACGTTTTACAAGAACCGTCGCGACGCGTTTTTGACTAGCTACGTGACTGAATGCCAATAACTGCGTGAACAAATTGCAACCCTTATGTTATTTACAACCCAAAAATAGCAGAGATTGAAATCGCACGCACATATAATTTACTAACCTATTCTCTTTGACGTGTTGATACACGTTTTCCCAACACTGCCAATGGTACATCCTCCAGAAATTGAGGTAGCGTTTGTTCCAACATTCATATAAATCTGATATTTGTTTCTAAGGAATTTTTACCATGTAATTTTGTTAAAAATAGGTTTTTAATTACGTTGTCTGGATAGCCGTTTAAAATTATTGCGTACTCAGAATAAAATGTATTTAATTGTTTATATTACCTACATATTTTTAAACTTTGTTATGAAATCGTTCACCCGAGTAAAAAAGTGATAATCACTTAAATTTATCGCCAAAACAATAGGATTTCCCACTAACTTTTGGTTTATCTATAACTGAAAATCTACTAGGTAAATAAATAGATCCGAACCATCAATTACTTTGAATTTTTATATGTATACACACAGCTTTGTTTAAACAAAAATACCGAAAGTAAAATTTTAAAAGTAAATTATAGACAAATAAAAAGTTTTTATTTTGTACTTTACAGAGTATCTAAAAAACCAGGGCAAGGTCAATATTATTTGATTATTTCGTTCGCTAAGAACATATTTTTGATACAAGACAATCAGCTTTCATTCAAGACATTTTTTTCAAGAAAATTCATTGTCTATTTGCAAGAATTTTATTTTTTCTGTCAGTATAACATACCGCTGTGTATGTATTATGATTTCGTTTACACTCAGTATAATATTTTTTCACCACGCATTGTATCTATGCATATTGCAAATACTTACATGCATGGATTTCGTAAATATGTATATTCAGCTCTTGAAACAATGCAAGTCATTGAAATTATTATAAGGCATCGGTTAAATCTGAAAATATTATTTTGTTTTGTTTTGTAAGACCATATCATTGAAAATGTACCTTTCTCTTAATTTTATACCTATATACCTACCTACTTTACAGTAGCCATGCAAGCTGTAACTTTCCTAAGGTTTGATTTATATTTCCAAATACTTTATTTTCATAAATTAGCAGTTTTATTGCTGGCATGAGCGTTGCAATAAAGTTTTCGGGGGAACGAGAGACAAAAAATCACACAAAAATCTAATGATGATTTTTTCTCTGCTAAGTGATCTCTCGACTGATTTTGTTCCCGTTCTTGCCCTCCTTCCCCTTTGGATGCTCCCCTGAATCACAAAATAATACGAAAGACTTAAAACCCTAAATGGAGCAAATATGCTTTTTCTTAGAAAAGAAACAAGAAATACACGAGAAAGCTTTACGCCTATAAATTTAAAGGTAGAACTTTTATTGTTGTAGAATAGGTATTAATGCCAGTAGATACGGTTTAAAACAATTTACTGGTCAATGCACCTTTGTTTGTAAGTTAATCTGAGTAACGAACGACGACTTAAACCGTTATAAGCGTAAAAAACGGTAAGAAACAAGTAGGTAATAATTCTGGCTGGTAAATAAAGCAAACGCCAATTTCAAACAGATTTATCCAGTGCTATTGGTCTTCTTATATGGATATTACATTTAAATGCCTGTTCGGACAAATAATTTAAATTTTCTATTCCCCAATGGGACGTAGGTCCTCTACCAGTCAAGATGAAACCCCCGCCACTTAATCACACAAATTGCCTTATTATTTACAAGCTACAGGGATACATACACTGCGGGATTTTGCAGTTTGCGCAGCCAAGCATTCCCGTAGGATAAATACGTGTTTAACATATCCAGACATTTATTTTCTTAAGAGTAGGCCAAAACACACAGCATGCTTTATCTTGGGTGTTAAGTAAATATTTTACCAACCCAAAATACAAATATTGCATTTTAACTTCTGGATTGTTTGTTGCGTGTGTTTTTTTAACAAAATTAATTTGGTATTCAACGGGTGTGTTCTGTAGATGTGTTTGAAAAAGATGGGAAAGTTGCCGAATAATTTAAATCTTACATTGAAGCTAAATAAAATTTGCCAAAAAGCATTTGCTCGATTGCTTATAGAAGTCTTTGATATACGTTTTTGGTATATTTTATTTTTCGCTAAATAGTGACTAATGTGTGCGTTTTTATACATAGTAACACAATTATATTGACTTTATGCATAATATGTTCATAAATAATTTAAGCTCTGTCATAAACCCAAAATGATAAGCGAATTGCGAAAATCAGCCAGATTACATTTCGTGTTCAGTGCTTCATACTAAATTACGAGTGAGATTATTACCGCAGCGTATCTTTCTATTTTAGTCAAACATAATAATAATAATAATAATAATAGTATTTATTAAGAATATAAATTAAAAATAATTACAATTCTTAGAGGGCGAAGTCTAGCTGATAAGCCTCAGCTACTCAACATTAACCCTTTTTTTTAAACAAAATTAAACTAGTTATAGGTTATAGTGTAATCTGACAAAATATATATATATATATAGCGTAGCAAAATTGTGAGTTTTTAATGAATATGCATTGTTGGCATACATAATGGGCACTACAGAAAGTTTTAGTAACAAAAAATTGCCGCACGAGATGAAAATACTGACACTGACAATTATAGAAAATCGTGCAAACTATCCCTCGGCGTTAGGATTCGCCTGCTTCTCCAGCAGTGACTTTCTAATTATGTTGCGAAATAACATTAAAGAGGGGCAGACAAAGCGGAACATGATGGAATTACCAAAAAAATACTGGCTGTTGTGGTTTAATCGACACAACAGTGAAAAAATCATTTATCTGTTTGGTCAAATTGACCTGAGGCTCCACAAACGTTTGTTTTTATAGATAGACTTTACCGGTTAAACGAAGAGGCAACATGATCCCAACATGCCGGCCGAGATGTTGACCGAGAACCTATGTTGACACCCCCTTAATATGTGAACACTATGAGGGTTTTCCTTAGCCCACACATGACTATTTCGCGAATTAAAAATGCCTTCCTTTGTAGTAAACACAGCCTCGTCTGAGGTTCTTCTGTACACCGGTCAAGAAACCACTGACAGAATTCTACGCGGGGCATGAAATCATTTGATCCCAATGCTTGCACTTTTTGAAGATGGTAGGGGCGAAGAAGCTGTTCCTAAACAACCAACCTCCCATACACTGACATGATTCACATGCATGGCATCTACGACTGCTCGGGTTCTTACAGAAAGATTATTCTTAAATCGCCGAAGCACCTCTACCTCAAAATCCGGGGTTCGCATGGTCCTTTGCGCGCCATTATCCAACCATTTTATTTTTACGGAGCCGGTTTCCCTTAGCCGTTGATTGACCCTTACAAACAGTGAGTGAGCTGGGATTCGCCTTTCAGAAAACCCGCTCTTCGTATGGTCGGGAAGCGGCTCTGCCATTACATCTAACTTACTTCCCTATAAATTAATAGCATGTCGGTGTATTCAGCGAAAGTGTAATCTTTCATGGCTTAACCGTGATACTAATTTAAGAACTTAATGAAGTTTTTTCTAATTTGAGAAGGCCTCGGGTGGAAGGTCTGAGTTTTCACAACAATAGGGTTTTGTTTGGACCCTTTGGGCACGAAACCCTAAATGTAGCAAACCCTTCGTCCCCTCCCCCTTCAATTTTGCCCGTTTGGTATATATATATTTACAACCTTATTGCCAAAAAGGTATCACAATATTTTTATTTATTTTTATCTATTTAAATCACTGTGTAGTACGAAATATTAAAAAAATTACATCAATAGTAAAAAAGTAAAGTCAATTTTATTTACATAATTGAATGTAGCTATGAAATAAACATTCTAACATGGTTTAATTATTGTAAATTACCTTTATTATCATCATTATTATTATTATTATTATTATTATTATTATTATTATTATTATTATTATTATTATTATTATTACTTTTCAAAAACTTCAGTCGATTTTTGCAATTAAGTAACGTTAAAAAATTAATAAAAAATATATATTTTTTAAACCTCATTTATTCCCATTATTTAAGTTGATTGACAGACCTTGCCACATTTTAATTAATATAAAAAAATTATTAAATGCCGTCCTGATTCAACATGAACGTACCTACTAAAGTCTGTGCGTTTTAAGAAGTCCGATATCGGATTAAATCACCAAGGGATGTTATCGCTTTTAAAACAGTAAGTCGGTTAAGTTACAATATCTTCGCACCTTCGCTATACTTGATCACACCGAACATCCCACTGGTTTACTGTATTCTATTACTGGGCGAAATCAGAGGTTTCAAAACAAAATTATCTTAGAATTACGCGTTGAGCATAAATAATAATTAAATAGATAATTAAATTATTTGTTATGTGTTATATGTTACCCTCAAAGCTATTCTTGAAAAGATAAAGCAAAAAAAACTTTGCGATATTGGAACTAACAGTTTGTCCATCATCTTAAAACATATGGGTTTCAAATATAAAAAAACGAACAACAGAAAACTGCTTTGCGAGCTGTCCAATGTTGTTTCGAAAAGATGGCAATTTTTAAGGGATTATTTAAACAACAAAAAATCGGAATTGTCAAGACAAGTTGTTTTTCTTGACGAAACATGGGTATTTGCAAACAGAACTTCAACAAAAACGTCTTGGCAGGATGACTCAAAGCATTGTTATTCAAGTACCCGTGCAAGTAATGGAAAAAGGTATATTATATTACATGCTGGTAATGAAGAAGGTTTTGTTTTAAATGCCAGTTTGATATTTTCATCAACAAAAAAAACTGATGATTATCACGGCAATATGGATGCTGAAATTTTGAAGCATGGGTGAAATTTCAAATGCAGAGGAAGACTACTTTTAGTAGTACCTATCTACAAGTAGGTACGTTCTGTCGCAAGACTACAAAATCGGTTCTTTTTAAAACCAAAACTTTATAAAAAAGAATTCGTAAAACTAATTTGTCTGAATACTACAAAAGCTAAAAAATTATTATTTTTCTTTACCTAAACTAATTTTTTATTTACTTTAAATTATTTTATTTAGAAAATGTAATTCATCAACATCCAAAATTACCTTCAATATAATTTATTGTTTGAGAGCCACCGACATAATGATCAAGAGGTTTTATGGCTTAGCGGACTTCTTAAAACGCACAGACTTTACACCTAAAATAAAAGTAACTAAAAAGTGACATATGCCATAAAATTCTAACCTCAATTAAATATTTGCTTAGCTGAAAAATTGTATACCACAAATGGTGTTTTATATACGATTTTTTGATGTCAAAAAAACGGCATAAATGTAGCTTGTAATTGGTTTAAATCATTAGGCCTCTATGATGTATGTAGTAGTATGGAATGACCTTTATTACGCCAATTAAACTAGGTTATTAAAATTGTTAATTTGTCAATCGTTATAATATTACACGTTTATGCCACCGGGGTAATAATTTCACTAGAATATCGCAAAGAATTAAATTAATGTTTACACTTATTACAGTGTTGGCTATACTGGTTGACGTTTACAGCCGCTACTGCCAAGTTTGACTTTTTTGGGTCTCACATTTTGCCTCCAGATAATATAAAGTTTCGCAGCATTAGCACTTTTTAATTTCTTTTTCAGATTCAAGCCTCAACGACGTTTATCCCAAAATGATTGCAGATCAGACCTAAGGAAAAGCAAGAATCGACAGCGCCTCATCATTTCACATTAATTAAAGCTGACGCTGCAGATAACATAATCTTATCATCTGGATTATTACTGTCAAACATCAATAATAAGTGTGAGGATATAATATGTACAATACCATTGCATTAAGTACAGTATTAGTCTTTCGAAAATAGTTTGCTGTGGCCCAGATTATGTCGCAGCGGACCATGGAGGGCAAGGAAAAGAACAAAAGGTTGTCGGTGAACGCCATCAATTTATTAGTGACGTGTTTATTCCTGTTTTTTGCAGTACAGTTTTCAGATGGAGGCGGTAAGTCAATATAAATATATTTTAGTTTAATATTTGCTTAGTTGCATATAGTATATTGCTATAGTGAATTCTCCAAAATAATGCCACTTACCTACACTTTGGTTTACTTTGTAAACTTTGCTTTGGTTCAGAAGTGACAGAAAAATACAGACACTACAGGTAAAATAAATTATTCATTCTTACGTGGCTCACTTTCACCTTAAGCGCAACGAAGAACGACAAAAAAAAACATTCAAAACCGAAAACAAACTCAAATAGGAAAACGCATAATATGAACAATAGAAAAACTGGCAAAGCCTAACTTTAGACAAATTTGACTTTCACTCACATAAATATAGCCAATATATTGCTAATACCGTATTACAGAAATGTTCCCAGTATAAGGCGTCTTGCGGAAGCTTTGCGTCTGCGCAGTTCGCGTGTACCTTAGGTCCGGCTTTAAACGTATTTAACTTAATCTGTGTGAATAGATATTGATTCATAAAGAAAAGCAATTGTAGTAAATCTTGGTATAAAATAAAATATGAGAAGATGTAAGGCATTCATTTTCTCGATGAAGCAATACACCGCAACAAATTATGAAATTTCAGGACTTGCGTATTTTGGAGTTTAGATATAGAAATTGGAATTTCCAATTAAAGTTTAGTTTTCGGCACAGTTCCGTAAGTAATAATGGTTATTCTTAACACCGTAACAGGTGCCCTTTGTCGCCTGGTTTCCTTCTATCATTTTCCTTACAACATTCAACGAAAGTTAGACAAAAATTACTGTTTTTTTTTAAACAGATTAAAAGCTAATCAGAACGGAGGGTCTGAATGTTTATAGTAGACTTGAGAAACATGTGCACATTTATTTTGTCTTGTGTTGGCACTTTGTAGAAAGGAAAATTAATATGTTAAAAAGTATATATAATTGTGGCAAGCCTCAAAAACTGTTAATGTTTAGCACACTGGAAAAAAAGCAGGGGTAACAAAAGTAGTAAGTATGTGATCTTTAAACCAAAATAAGGTTTTTTTACGTTGAAATATGGAGGCAACAGTAAAATAGCAGCCGTATTGACGAAACATATAACGTTGATGCATAATTGGATATAGGTAGGTACTGTGAATTATTTTGTTAGGGTGGTAAGAAAAGCAACGCATTTCACTAATTTGTCAAAAATCAGTAAGCAATTTGGGCACAAATAACATTACATTATTCCTATAACTCTCTGTTAAGTTTCAAATTTGGTAAATTATTGTAAAGTGCTTGAACTTTATAGTAGGTGTACCTATCACAACAATCAACAACTTAAACATAAAAAAAAACACCTGGAAACCTAAATAAATACTTGATTGTATTGAAGGTTCGGTTGAAAGGGATAGCAGAAAAACCATTTAGGTTAGAGCATTATGGTAAACGCTATATGGTGATACAATTTTAAAATTAATTTAGGTAGCTATAGATACCTACTTACTCGAAGAACTGAATTTTGGTCGTTGACCAACAATTGCTGCAAAGCAACACCATGTTGGTAACCTAAATAAACTATAAAAGTCTAATCTAGTAACCAGTTTTTAACGAAAGTTCCACAAAATACAATAAAGAAATGTAATTACGCCCACAAATCTCACAATACACACGCCCAACGCTGTGTAAATAAAGAATAAAGAGACGACCGTCTCTAGACAAGATAAACATCAATTTTAGGAAAATTTAAAAAAATCGTAGAATTCCGACACACTGCGCATGAGTAAAGCTTCCTCGGCTCAAGCCGCATGCTGGGGACATTTTTTAATTGCTCCAGTCCAATAAATTCGTCACTAAAATTGTGACGGAAAAATTAAAATGTTTTTTGGTAAATTCAATATTAATTTCCAGGTGGATTTGCTACAAAAATCAACAGAATTACAGAGAACCTAAACGTAGCCGTATCAAGCTTGAATCAGAACATTACTTACACTGACTATAATGACACTTCAGTATACAGCAGCAGTACGGAGTTCAATGCTAAAGGAATGGCTGGACTATATAACCTGACTAGAATGTTTATTGATGTCATTGTCCCAGAAGATATTTTAATGAAGGGTAAGTTTCAACTGTGCATTCTGTAGATGTACCGGATGTCAATGAAATCATTGGGCAGCTTTTACGTTAAAAACGAATGGACGTCACTTTTGGTTTCATCTCAAGCTACGCTAATTATTTATTGTTAATTGACATCCTGTATTTTTATTGCACTATATATCGAATCTTTCTCAAATTTACCTTTTTAACGATCTGAAACAAGTTGACGTTTACTTTCGAAATGGCGATTGCTGTGGGAAAAATAGGGCTAAAATATTTTCAAACCATCTAAACATCTAAAGGCGTTTTGAAAATCATAGTTAAGTTGAGAAGGGAATGAGATATTTTGATTTAATTAACAGAACAGTGGAATTATTACTAAAAAAAAATTGAAAGAATCCGCATTAATACAATATAATCATGTTTGTATTGTGTTTTTGAATATTGTTGTTGTAAATGCTTTATTGTTGGTTGGGAAGAAGGAATAACGTCAATTTTTACCGTGTTGAGAAAAAAGGATTTTTACGTTTTAATCTAATGCTACTGAAAAAATACGTTGCTTATGGTAATAAGATTTTTAATTAAAATAAATTATTTGATTGAGAAATTTAATTAAGATTTCATTGCCTGAATTAAAATTTGTTTCGGGCAAATACGTAATACATATTACTTTATCCAACGGTTAATTCGACCAAATCATTCCATCAATTAAACGTGTTTTCACATAAATATTTAAAAATAATTGTGTAAATTAAGTTACACTTGCGTTGTTCTGTCGTTCTGTCTTCACTTCTTTCTTGCAGCAATAATCCCTAGGCTCATATAACACACTATAAGGTTAACATGTAGAGCTACCGCACTGCTTTGCACTGAAACCATTTTACTAATTCAAAGGGGTTTGCCCTCTTGAGCCTTTAACCCTTTTTATCGATAAGAAGAATAGCCCTCGAGATTAACGTAGTAGAAGAGTCGTTCTTAGTTACTCTTATAGCAAACACTATATTTCTTAGTACTTTATTCTGAAAGCGCCGAATTATTCCAATGTTGCTGTTATGGTACATCCTCACAGCTAATCATATGGTACCTAAACACCTTTCCCCAGTCCTCAAACTAATACACTATGCGCTCTCCATTGCCAGGAACCAAACTTGTATAGCACATAAATAGCGCGTCAGCGCGACATCTCGCCGACTGATTATTGAATACAAACGGGGAAGGAGATAGTCACGTGGCCACTGCGTCATAAAACTTTTATTTGGGCAACTGCAGTTTTAATATGGGAATTAAATTATAAATCGGACAACTGTAAATAGAGGAATTGCAGGGGGAATAAAAGTTTAATACTATTATTTTTGCATCTAATGTTTGAAGGAATAATTATTGTATTCTAATAATGAAGCCTTAATAAAAGAAATTTCGGAGTAAACTAAATTAGGACTATTTAATTCATTAATGATTAATATTTCGTTTAAGTTAATGTATTGCCACAATTAAAAGAAATCAATTAAGCTGTTTAATTCGTAGAATAAAAAGTTTTCCTTAGTGTAGCCATTAAATTAAATATAACTGTTATGCATTTTAAGATAATTCCCTGTTATCGCTATCTCTTATATGACATATTTATTTGCTAATAAAATTTAATTGATATTATAATTGAAAATAATACACACATAGCTAGTGATATACATTGTTAAATTTGCCAGTCAAATAGCTTCTTCCTTTATTCTTAATTGTTTTTAATGTGACATATTTTAGTTTTTATATGTTCGTATTAGATTCTGCTGATGCTAGTGGTTTAGACTGGATATTTCTTGGGTTCACTTAATATGCAGGGAACTTTGTTGTTTTTTACAATAACGAAATGACTGGCTATTATTTTTCCTTATTTAATTTGGTCACCAAAAAACCCAAGAGCCGTCAGTGATGCCCAACTTGTATAGCAATTTTGTTGATACACCCGTAAATTCTTTTCTACCATGAGTCATGTTGTGATTGACTTGAGGATTTAGAACAATTATAGGTTTTTTGATACTATTTCAAGTACCAGGAATCTAAAGCAGATAAGAACCATATCTTTTAAAACTTTTATTGTGTTTTGTACCTCAAAAATTTCTTTGGTTTGATGTTCCCGAGGTGATTCACAAAAAATGGATTAGTTAAGGATCTTGCTACTGAACATTTAAGTCGTACTTTAATATCCATGTATTATACAGTGTGTACATAAAGTAAGGAACAAATTCATTATTTAATAATATAAAAACATTTCGTAAAAATTCTTGGACACGTATATAATAATTTTTAATTGGGCATGTTTTGATATATAAATTTATTATGCAGGGTAACTCATGTAGTAGATATGACATTATCGACGATTTTTTTAAATGGAAACCCCTATATTTTAAGGTAAATAAAACAATGCAGTCTTTTTCCACAGTTTAATAATGATGATGGTGAATAAAAAGGTTCCCTACATGTTTCGAGCGCTTAAGCACTCATCATCAGGGGATACTAGCATCGAGTTTAGTAGAAAAAACCTTGTCTCAAATTAATGAGTACCTACAACTCATAGTAACTTTAAAGGTTGAAGACTTGGTATGTGAGATGTTTAATCATCTTTAGATATGAGTGAAGTTCTGGTTAAATTCGGATTTTCTGATCAAAGAAGAAACATTTTAAGAAAGACAATGGAATAGTTTAAACCATATGAAGGAGAAAATTTTTTAAAATTTTTTTAATTGTTAGTTTTAAATTAAATTCATATCTAAAGATGATTAAACATCTCACATACCAGGTCTTCAACCTTTAAAGTTACTATGAGTTGTACTCATTAATTTGAGACAACGTTTTTTCTACTAAACTCGATGTTAGTATCCCCTGATGATGAGTGCTTAAGCGCTCGAAACATGTAGGGAACCTTTTTATTCACCATCATCATTATTAAACTGTGGAGAAAGACTGCATTGTGTTATTTACTTTACATTAACTCCACTGAAAGCATGGACTATTTCTCCCTATATTTTAGTTCAGATCTGTAATCTTCAAGAACAGCTGATTTCAAAAACATAACACACTTAGGGCCTAAAATTGATAGTTTCGTAGCTACAGGGTAGAACAAATAATTTTATTTAAGATACATTTTTTTGAAAGTAGGCTTATTTGCTGTTATCTAACTATGGTATTTAGATAATGACATTATTCTGTCATTATATTGAATTTTTCTAGTAAGTTTAGTAGAAGTAATAAAATTAATTTTAATATTTAGTTACTATGCGTTTATCTCCCACACAAAGATTAGAAATTCTTATGATGATTGGATATGGTGATAAGATTCGTACCCAACAAGTAGTTTGCATTTTGTTCAACGCTAAGTACCCAGAAAGACCAATCACTAGATGAACTGTGAAACAAAATTTCGAGAAACGGGTTCTGTGGAAGATCTTCCCAGGAAAGGCCGTCCAGCTATTCTGGATGATAAAAAATTAAATATTTTATTGGCTATAGAAGAAGATCCCCATAACAGCGTCCGCCAGATCTACATAGATCATGAAGCGGCTGCTATGACCGTTCATAACCTATTAACGGTGGAAAAATTGCACCCGTTTAAAATCCGACTGATTCATGAGTTGAATGAAGATGATCCAGATCGTAGGATAGAGTTTTGTCAAATATTAATGGAAAGATGCAACACAGATCCTTTGTTTGTTGAAAATATCCTATTTTCGGATGAATCTACTTTTAAATTAAATGGTGAAGTAAACCGGCGAAACTGTAGACATCGGGCACAACAAAATCCCAGGTGGATGCGTGAGCATCATACTCAATATCCTCAAAAAATTAATGTTTGGGTGGGTATAGTGAAAAACAAAATTATTGGGCCATATTTTTTTGACAACAATGTAAACGGGCTAAATTACCTTCAGTTTCTTCAAGACTTTCTTATCCCTACGCTAGTTAACTTATATCCGAGTAGAAATAATCCAGCAATTCTAACTAGATGAAAATTTGTGGTACCAATAAGACGGCGCACCTCCACATTTTGCAGCAGTAGTGCGCCATTATGTCAATTAAGTTTTTCCGAACAGGTGGATTGGAAGACTTGGGTCTATTGATTGGCCGCCTAGGTCTCCAGACCTTACACTACTGGACTTTTTCTTGTGGAGTCACCTGAAAAATGTTGTTTATAAAATAAGACCTGCCAATATTGACGATTTAAAAAATCGAAAACAACAGAATGCAGGAATATTTCAGAAGAAACCATAATAAAAGTCCAACAAGAGTTTATTGATCGCTTGGGGTACTTCCAGGCACAAGAAGGAAAACAATTTTAACACTTAATTAAATAGCTTATTTAATTTTTTTAAATTAAAAATACTTTAAAAAATTTTTTTTTTACCCTGTAGCTACAAAACTATCAATTTTAGGCCCTAAGTGTGTTATGTTTTTGAAATCCGCTGCTCTTGGAGATTACAGATCTGAACTAAAATATAGGGGTTTCCATTTAAAAAAATCGTCAATAATGTCATATCTACTACATGAGTTACCCTGTATAATAAATTTATAAGTAAAAATATGCGCAATTAAAAATTATTACATATATACGTGTCCCAGGATTTTTACGAAATATTGTTAGATTATTAAATAGGTAATGAATTTGTTCCTTACTTTATGTACAGGGTCTTCGATTATATTTACGTGAACTCTAGAGCCTTTATTATTAGAGATGGAAAAAAATCTTATATACAAAAGTTCTAGGGTTTTTCTTTTATTATCTTTTGAAGTTATCAGAAAAAACAAAGTCGCATCGGAAAATGAAAAAATATAGGCAACTTCAAGTTTTTTAAATGGAACACCCTGTATATTATGCGCTAAAATGAAAGATCTTTTTTCCGTGATTCTAAATATATATATATATGTTGATGACATTTGGGTGAGCTATTTTTGACATATCTTAGCTTAAAATATAAATAAATTGAAAAGAAGGTTGATAAACTTGTCAAGCAAACCATGGAAACAATTCATAAAGCGTAATAAATAACTTAACAATTGTTTCCATGGTTTGCTTGACAAGTTTATCAACCTTCTGTTCAATTTATTTATATTTTAAGCTAAGATATGTCAAAAATAGCTCACCCAAATGTCATCAACATAATAATATATATATTTAGAATCACGGAAAAAAGATCTTTCATTTTAGCGCATAATATACAGGGTGTTCCATTTAAAAAACTTGAAGTTGCCTATTTTTTTTCATTTTCCGATGCGACTTTGTTTTTTCTGATAACTTTAAAAGATAATAAAAGAAAAACCCTAGAACTTTTGTATATAAGATTTTTTTCCATCTCTAATAATAAAGGCTCTAGAGTTCACGTAAATATAATCAAAGACCCTGTACACACTGAATAGTGTGACCACGGCGTTATAGTTAATTGTCCACAATCTACTAAAAGTTTTTCTGAATATAGAAATAAGAATGGCCATTCTGACTATAGGTATTTTGGTAATTTCTCAACATATCACGAGGTACACCATAAATGGCACTCTGTTGATAAATCGGACTTAAAACCGTTTTTACAAGAGCTCAAGGTTTCACGGTGTTGTAAGAATTCCATCAAACGCTTATAAACCGCTTTTTCAATTATTTTTGCGACAACACTAGTTATCGAAATGGGGCGAAAATTCAAGACGTCTTTTTGTGAACCCTTCTTGAAATTTGGAATAACTTTTAACTGCATAGCATAATAATCAGTTGCGATAGACATATTAATTAAAAGAGAACCAGAATATGTAAATGAGGTTTAACAAAATACAAAGGAATCTCATCAGGTCTAACCTAGTTCGTATTTTTTAATGAAATATGGTATTAATAAATTCATAAACCTAATACTGGCGCTAAGAGTGGGCATTATAAAAAAGGCAATGTTTAACTTTGACTTTAATTTTGATAATAATTAAAAGGTAAAAAAGAACCTGTAACCTGTCATCAATATCTGACATTACAACATGAGTATTCGTTATCGTTGATCAATATTTTATAATTTTATAACTAACAATTATTCTGACGATGAAATTACTACATCTTCTTTATTTCGAGTCGAAAAATATAAAAACATAAAGTGTAAAAAACCAGGGTACCACTCCAGTTTATCGGCTTATGCGAAAAATGGCGTAAAATGAAAAACGTTTCTTGCAATATGTAGCACGTACTTTCTAAACGACAAATCCACGAGCGAAAAACCATTTTTTAAATTGCAAATATAAAAAAAAAGGTGAAAAAAGGGTACCCGCATGTGACAATAATGAAAAAAAAATGAAAAACTCTTGTTGATTTATGTAGCATATACCGAATTGGAACCAAAAAGGTGGATTGGATGCCGTGTTAGCGCCTGTTTAACCAATATAAGTCTATAATTATTACAATTTTTGTCGAGTGACTAACAGCTAGAGAAACATAACCTCACTTGTCACTCTCACTGTGGTTTTCGGTCGACTATTTTCGCATTTTTTTTATATTTGCAATTAAAAAAATGGTTTTCCGCTCGCGGATTTGTCGTTTAGGAAGTACGTGCTACATATTGCAAGAAACGTTTTTCATTTTACGCCATTTTTCGCATAAGCCGATAAACTGGAGAATTACCAAAACCAGATATTGTTATGTGGAAAGAAAAGGAACTATTTTGGGAGAAAATTGTGAACTACTTTGGGTTTTCCGCAAAGAACAACAAAACAATTAAGGGACTAATGGAGAAATAAGAGGAAAACATGGTGAGGAGAAAATTAAAAAGTTTAAAACACAAACAACTGCTCTACCCAATGAAGTTAACTTTGAGATTTTTAACTTAATTTCAACCTGTGACGTCATTCCACAACTTAACCTTCGTTCATCCAAAGAAAATGATACAAATACTAGGAGCTTTATGACGTGTTAAATTTGTTAGCTCTCGATGGACGCCAACTTTGTCCACCCACGCAGACTTGGCGTCCATCGGAATTCGAAGGCTCCTGTGTAGCCGTTTGATTTGCGGATTGTATGTTTTAACATTTTATGAAGTAATTATTATACAGGATCGTTGGTATGGATGGAAACGGTCTATTATTTCTTAAAGCACAACAGCTAGCAAAAAATATTCCAGATAAAAGTTTTAGGGTTTTTTTATAGTCTGTTAGAATTTTAAAAAATTAAGTATACAGGATGAGTCAGAAAGCCGTAGAGAAATAAAGTTACTTTTTTTTAACGGAACACCCTCTATCTTAGAATGTTTTTGAATTTTACGTAAAATTACATAAGTCTAAACCAAACAGTTTTCGAGATATCGACTTTTGAAAAATGACATTTTTGAACTTTGAAAGCTTCTAGCTTTCTAACGGTACGTCTTAGAGTAAAACGGCATACATGTCCCTATCTTAGTTTTTAACTATCTTTCTAAAAGTGTCAACTTTCGGTTAAACCGGATGTAGCTCAAAAGCCGGAAATATAGTACTTTCGGTTTAACGGAAGTTGGTATTTTTGAGAAGATAATAAAAAAGTAAGATAGGGACATGTAAGCCGTTTTGCTCTATAGCATACCGTTAGAAAGCTAGAAGCTGTCAAAGTTCAAAAATGTAATTTTTCAAAAGTCGATATCTCGGAAACTATTAGCTTTAGACTGATAATGTACTTAATAAAAGATAATTGTAGTTTTATGTAAAATCCAAAAATATTGTAAGATATAGGGTGTTCCATTACAAAAAAAAAGTAACTTTATTTCTCTACGGCTTTCTGACTCATCCTGTATACTTATATTTTTTTAATTCTAATAGACTTTACAAAACTATAAAACTTTTGTCTTGAATATATGCAGGTTGTCATTTAAAAAAAGACTTTAAGTAACATCCGAGGAAACCCGAAGAAACATTAGTTTAGTTTTTAGGTAGGAATTAAGCTTCCGCTCAAACATAGCACCAACCCAAATTTTAATAAAACATATTTTACACCCGGTATAATGATTACAGTTCCTTCTATCTATCTGTGCCTATGTATATTATCTTTCCATCATGTAGAGATGTTAACCAAACCGTATCGACCTTTATTTCTTTTAACCTCGAGTTTGAACGCGAGTGAGTGTTGACATTTCCTGCCTTTTTGAAATCAGCCACTGAAAACTGTTCTGTTATTTTACGTCGGGTTTGCGGTTAAGTCCAAGGTTTACACACACATTCCATTATTTATATCATCAAAGTTACAATAAAGTCCAATAAATAGTTCAAAAGTAAATCGAGCTGTTATTTTATTGTTTCTTTAAAATTTAAAACTGTCTTATGTTAAGTGCGTCCCACCAAAATCTATCGCGGGATAGGTGATTTATATCTATCTAAAAATTCGAAATAGGACAGCAAACGATCGAAATTCTAAGAAAAATCTGAAAGTAAAAAAAAATAAAGGATCTTTCTCTAGTTTTTGTTTTAGTAAAAATGACAGTAGCGGCTTTTAATAAGAGCTGTAGCACTACCTCAAATTTTAAACAAACATACTTAATCTATTTTTTTTTCTTAATCTAAATTATACAATAATATTTTCCTATTTGGATTTCGTTTTTAATTAATACTTCCGTATGCAGGAACGTCGGCTATGTTAATTCGCACACCTCGTCGCTGTTGAAAAGCAGCGATATGAAAATTTGGCCTTGAGTTGGCCACTCAGAGTGCCATTATTTCTTGAGATTCGTACTGCACTTGTTGGCGACGGCGCCGGGTGGATGTATTCTTAAACCGAAATTACTATTTTTGATGGCTTACCATATACAGTGGAATCTCGATTATCCGATTCGCTATTATTTGAAACCCGGTTTATCTGTTAAAAAACAAATATTCCGATTCCCCGAAAAACCTGTTTTACACGCTGTCCAATTAAAACACGTATACTGCTCGGTGGTTCCCCTATGACGTTGGGCATTTCACCGCTGTCTAATGAGAATTGTTTTGGTTAGTCGACCGAGTGTCTTATTATCGCCGAGGTAGCAGTTGTGTTTTATTAGATATTTTTTCAAATGGAGCGTCAGAATGGTGAACTGCTTAAAAATATATCACAGGATGTAGGTTTAGTCGTAAGTACTGTTGCAAAGTGGAGAAAGAATCCCAAAAAACTTGAAAATTCTTGGTCAAAATTGATTCAACAAGAGGAGAGACATCACACAGATGCAGAGACGGAACATAATGAAAGTTGACATCAAATTATCATCTGAATAGCAGGATGTAAAAATGTTACGGAAAGAGATGTTTCTGAATGGCTAAACAGTGATAGTGTGGAAGATGAAATGACTGACCAAGAATTAATTAAAAATATATGCAAAAATTTTAATTAAATAGACAGTGATGACGATGATGATAACGAAGTAGAAGCCACTGACAATGTTCCAGTAAAAATGTCACATTCAGAAGAACTAAAGGCCCTGGAGAAAGCGTTAACTTATGTAGAACAACAAGAAAATTCAACCATTATAGAGGTTTTGCTTATCAAATGTTGGAGAGACATTGCAGCCAACTAAACGAGTGACGACCGCCCCCTATGACTGATATTTTCTATGTTTCCTTCATTAATAAATTATTCTCACATTGACTTATTTAACTGTTGAAATAGTAGATACTTTTATTTGGACATAAGATAACTGTTTGCCTTTTATTAGTAATTAAGGAGTTTTAGCATCGTTAGTTACAGTATAGTATAATCATACTTTTGCCTAAATATGTTTACCATTCTGTGTGAATTTTTTTGTTCGTTCAGGTTCAGCCACGTTAACACCTCTTAACCCTTCTTGTGTTCTAGCCAGTTTAATTTAAACCCTAAGTTAAGAATTACTATTGTCGGCTAATCATCTCTACTATTTATTGTAACAAAATTTCCTGTCTAAAGATGTAGCCTACTTATTCTGGGTCAATAGCGGTTGCCATAAAATCCAAATCATTTCCTCTTTAATGACACTTTCTCTGTTTTTATGCCACTCAACTACGATATACAAGGTTGTTTGTTTGGAAACGTTTGTTTCATCGTTGGTAAGCCTCTTTTTTGTTCTTCATACATTTGGTACACTTTCCTTCCTAATAAATCCAAATCATTCTCGTCAATACTTCAAAATGTGTCACAGTCACTTCGCTTCTTTCTGGGAATCAGTACTATATCCTTTACCAAAAATAAAGAAGTACTTGTTAAAGCAGACATCTCGGCTAAAGCATCACTTGAATTAAAATCTCTTTTCAGCAAAGATTGGAACACATTTTTAATTATTTCTATGGCATCGGGAGATAAATGCTTTTTTTTGTGAAAGTGACCGACCCTACAAGGTTCACCAGTAAATTATTCCCCACATTTCTACCTGCCTGAATTTTTTCTGTCATTTCTGGTTTGGTTGCTATAGAGACTAACTTTCTTTTTTTAAATGCATATGATAGCATATTTGGATTCTACTGGGAAAACTCTAAATTTTTTGCAAGCGTATCCGAGACAATGACAGCTCAAAAGTAGAGTGGAAAGACCTGTCCCAGTCCAATTTGCATAATCTCCCAGATTGGTCTCGCAAGAAAGGCAGGTCCCAGACCAATTTGCATATTCTCTCCCAATCCACCACATAGGTTCGGGAGACCAGCTTTTCAATCCTCTCTCCAAAACTACCACTAATGTCCCCCCACCACTAAATCCCCATGCCAACAGCCATTCATTTTGAAATAAATACGACCTACATAATTTAATATCAAAAAGCATCATGTCTTTATCAGTTCCCGTCGACATCTCTTGGTACTCAGATCCTTGTAAAAGTTATAATCCTGAAGAATACGTCAAAGACAATTTAATACTTAGACAGACACCACCTAATTTATCAAAGAACGCCAAGAAAGATTTCGTGAAGCAGAGAGAAAACGGTTTCAAGACTTAAAAAGGGAACGCTTAATTTTTGTAATAAAATTTTACTATAAAAAAATAATGTAGGTGCACAATAAACTAATTATTTAATTTGTGTTCCATTATTTTAGTACATCCCAGGTAATAATATTATAATAACAGGTAACTTTAAAACAACTTAATTGCAATATGAAAATAACGAGAAAAATAATTTTTTAAATGTCTTAATATAGCAATTTTTTTTGTAAACCCTATAATATTTAAGGTAGACGTTCAAGTTTGAAAATAGAAACAATACTTACCACATCCAACATGAATAAAATATTTTTTTATGCCCATTATTTATGCATAAACAATTATGCATATAAAAAAATATTTTATATTTAGGTATTGCAAAAAAAAACTTTCAAAATAGAAACCTGGAACCACATCCCCATTTGATGTGAATAAAAAATATATAAAAATAGAAGCACTACCACGAATATATTTTTTTATATTCCCTGTTTATTCATAATCAATTAAAGTTATTTTAATTCTTATTCATATTGCAAAAAAAAAGTTTAAAATAGAAACCTACAACCCCGCCCGCATCCAACATGAATAAAATATTTTTTTATGCCCATTATTTATGCATAAACAATCATGCATATAAAAAAATATTTTATTCATAGGTATTGCAAAAAAAAACTTTCAAAATAGAAACCTGGAACCACATCCCCATTCGATGTGAATAAAAAATATATAAAAATAGAAGCACTCCCACGAATATATTTTTTATATTCCCTGTTTTTTTGCTAACTTTTAAATTCATTTATACATAATCTAACTTATTTTATTACCATACGTTACATTTTTATTTTACATAATAATTATAAAAGCAAATCTTGGTTCATAACTGCTTCAGTACAAAGTAAACCTAATAAGGTCTGTCTAATTATTATTAATACTTTTTACAAAACACAGGTATTAACTTAATTTTACGCAAATCAACAATGTCAGGAAAACCAAGTTCCGACGTTTTACTGAATATTATTAAACGAAAAATCAATGTGTTACAAGAAATAGTAATAACTGAAGATTGAAGAATGAAAAACTTCCTAATTATAATTATTCCTACCTGATACCCGCCAGTTGAGTCAAGGTGTTTTCATGACAGCGACCTAAGAGGTGTCAATTTTGAGTTCCTGTTTAATTTTCTGTTGTCTGGTTGTCTGATTTCTAATTTATTATTGTAGAGTAACTCAAAAAAACACCGTTTGTTTACACTATGGTTCATCTGAAAGAGAAACAACCAGTTGAAATTTTAATAATGAGCGGTCACGGAAATATGAAGAGATCGCAAGATCAGGTTTGTCAACTTTTCAATGGATTATATCCAAATAGGCCTTCAATAAATCAGTCAGCGGTGTTTCGAGTGGTAAAGGAATTTCGAGAAACAGGCAGTGTTCGGGAAGCCGCTAGATCAAGTCGACCTAAAACAGCAACCGGGGGAGACAAAGCTTCGGATATCATGCTCTCAATACATGAAAATTTAACACAATCATCCAGACCAATGGCAGTGGATTTTAATGTGTCTCATTAGTCAGTGCAAAATAAATTTGTTTAAGCAGTAGAAGTTGCATTTCTACAAGATAAAGTTGATGCACGAGTTAAACGAGGACGATTTTGATAGAAGAGCTGAATTTTGTGAGCTGATGATGGAAAGATGCAATAACGCTAATAACTTCGCCACAAATATCATTTTCTCGGATGAAGCTACTTTCCATTTAAATGGCATTGTTAATAGACATAATTATCGTTATTGGTCTGCTGGGAATACTCACTGGTTCCAGGAAGGTCATCCTCAGAGGCCCGAAAAAGGTAATGTTTGGGCTGGCATAGTTGGTAGACATATTGTGGGACCTTTCATAAATTATAATTTGAATGGCGAAAAATATCTGGACCTTCTCAGGAATCACATAATTCCTTCTTTCAGAATGGTTTTACCGGGTGTAAATAATGGCATAAACAAACAGGTATGATTCCAGCAAGATGGAGCACCTGCGCATTATGCGGCAAATGTTAGACAATACATAACCGAACAATTTCCAGGACGTTGGATAGGCAGAAGAGGTGCTATTGACTGGCCAGCGCGATCTCCGGACTTAACCCCGCTCGACTTCTTTTTGTGGGGACACTTAAAGAAGAAAGAGGACTTCCTTTTAAACGTTGTAGACGGGTTCAGGGATCGACTGGCGGTCTGCTTAGCAGAAAATGGTGGTCATTTTGAACTAACCTGAAAATGTTTCACTTGTTCATTATTCCGATGTTAGGTTGTTCAATTTTCTAGGCTATTTATTTTGTTATTATAAGAATTGTTACAATTTTAAATAAATAAAAATTTGAAATAGAAAAAATTCAGAGTTTTTCCAGTAGAATCCAAATATGCAATCATATACAGAGGCCTTTTATGGCCAGAGGGATAGCAACTTTGCTATACTGATGGTTTCATTGAGGCATGTAACAGAGCTATATTTTATTTTTAAGAATTTTACAAAGAGCTTTTTCTAAATAACTTTTAATTGTCCTATTAGAAAATAACAAAATTTGGTGTAGGGGAGCTAATAGTTGAGGGTAGCAAAACTGACAAGGGATTTCCCAGCCAGTCTGGCGGTGCACCCGCTATAAATCTATAACTTCGATTTATCTATGCGCCAGTGACATATTAAGGAATTAAAGGAATTTGTAATAGGAAAACACATTTTCTCTCGCATGAAAACGAGAGATTTCAAGGTCCATTGATACCAAAACAGGCAGGAATTTCTTGTTGAACTTTCCGATGTAAAATGTACCATTTTTGTTGGCATCTTCATTTTTATGAAATGATTCATTTTCAGTTTTGCTTTTACCGAGTTCTTACCTCCTGACCCAGTTCTCGATGCTTAAAATCTGAAAACTTTAAGCTTAGCATTTCTCATAACGTATGTAAAGCCTGTCCAGAGATATAAGAAAGTTACACTTTACCTTTGAATGGGATAATCCAAGGGTGGCTATAAACAAACAATGAATGAATGAATAAATGCAGGTAAATTATGGTCCGTACTTAAAAATGTCTTAAAGTAAACTGCAAATCCGGAAGACTTCAATATTAAAGTAATAGTTTGGTGATTTTAAACCGATTTTTACCTGATTCAAAATGAGGGGGTTAATCTCATAAAACAATTATGTTCTAAAGACTGTATATATAGCCACTCTAGTTAGTTTTAAGCTTAGTAATTATTCTTACTTCGTATGTAATACAGCGCTTGTTTAATCGTGTGTGAGTCATGGAAGATATGTGCGAGCCCAATGTATCTCAGGAGATAACCCCGTCAAAAAACAGAAAACACTTTTCTGTGGAAACTAAGGAAGTTATAAACAATGTGTATTCAACTCTCATTGAACGTGCGGTCAGCAAGCAAGCAGCGGTAGAAGAAACGGCCACATTAACAAACATTCCAACATCAACTGTATGGAAAGTTGTGAATAATCCCATTTTAGCGAGGAAAAAAAGAACCGATGCTGGCATTTTCTCGAAGGTAGATGGAAGTGATCAATATATAATACGGCGTAAAATTTACAAGTTATACGAGGAACAAAGCGTGCCTACATTAGATAATTTAATTAAGAGGCTTGAAAAAGATGAAACCGGCGTTAAATGTGGCAGAACGACGTTATGGAAGTGTATCCAACACATGGGTTTTAGATTAAAAAAAATTAACAAAAGACAAGTTTTAATGGAATCTAGTAGAATTCGGGAATGGCGATCCGAATATCTACAAAAAATTAGGATTTACAGAGATCAGCGAAGGCCGATTATTTACTTGGATGAAACCTGGTTCGACACATATGATACCCCGGAAAAGGGTTGGGTTGACTCAAGCGGCAAGTGTAAAACAAGCGCGCCATCAAAAAGGGGTAAACGAATTACGATTTTGCGTGCTGGATCTAAAGACGGATGGATTCCAAATGGACTTTCTCTGTCTGCAAAAAACATTAAAGATTCTTCTCTGGATTACCATGAGGACACCACTGCTGATTTATTTGAAGATTGGTTTAAGAACAAGCTAATTCCAAATATACCTTCGAATAGCGTAATTGTAATGGACAATGCAAGCTACCATAGTAGGCAGTTGACCAAGACTCCCTCCTCAAATGACACAAAAGCAGCAATCGAAAACTGCATGTATGGCGATGACATTTATTTTCAGGAAGATTACACCAAAAGGCAATTATTTGAGGTTTTACAAAGTTTAAAACTACAAAACGAATACTTCTGTGATAATTATGCAAAAAAATCTAGAGCATACAGTTTTAGGGCTTCCGCCATACCATTGTATATTTAATCCCATCGAACATGTTTGGGACCAACTGAAATCTGCCATTCGTCGTAACAATATTTGCCCTACTATTAACTCCAGTGTACTTGAGCTTATAGAAACTGAAGTTTTTAACATTCCTTCACAGAGTTGGGCAAATTCTGTTACACATGTTGAAAAAGCGGAAAAATCCTATATCCATATAAACAATGTAGCACAAATAATAATTAGAACAGATGATGACAGCGATAGTGATATTGATATATTAAGTGAATAATTATTATAAGTACCGAATAATTTGTATATTTTTGGAATCATAAATATAATTTTTAATAATAAAATAACTTGTAATTTCACATTTAACCATAAACAAAATATTATTTAATGTCTTACTTATTGTTATTACAAACCATGATTAAATTCTAAGCAAAATACGGACCTGTTCGGCCATATTTCAATTTTACAGCTGGCCAGGGTCTTTCCTAATAGGGATCAGTTAGTCACTTTCTTATATCTCTGAACAGACTTTACCTACCCACATCTTAAATTACCTATATAAAATTTTGCGTGGGAGCACTGAAACAAAAGAAACAGCTTTATAGAGTCCTCAACAGCGCCGTAAAGAAAATACGTAAAAATATAGGCCCAGGTCGTATAGCAAAAAACATAACTAATTAAAAATCAATGACCCACTAGACTTGAAGTGGGTTACAACAGAACAATCCAGCAACGACGATCTGTCCGTATTTTGTAAACGATGATGCGAGAACAGAATGTGGCTGTTTTGGCACTTTGCCAAATGCATGCACAGTTCGCTGCTATAGTAGTTAAGATCAGAGATATGAGATATGTTTAAATACCGTAGAAGCAGTAAAATTAAGACAAACTAGTGTTGCTACATCTATACAGGGTGTCCCCGGATCGGTTACCCCCTAAATTGACCTAGTTTTTAATTTATTATGACAAGAAGTTATTTAATGTTATTATTTTTTCTAAATTTGGAAATACATTTACCGGTTGAACCATGTAAATTTTGAGGTGGCTAAATATTGGCTCCCCTGTATATTTTAGAGAAAAATTGTATTATAATTTTTTCAAGAGGCCGAAATAATAAATCCATTTGCCAAGTTTGAATGAATTTTAATAAGCCAATCCTAACTTATTCAATATAATGTGATGGCAAAATTACGAAATTTTCATAGTTTAATTGACGCAAAGCTGGACATAACGAATAAAGAATATTTTACATTAAAGCTGGATTTATAAACTCGAAAAGTTGGTGAGGTTGAAGTTATGGTCAAGTTGGTGAGTTTCGATATTCGACAGTCCAGAATATGGCATTTATAAAGTCAGTAGTGAAGTTCAAAAAGTTGTTGTTTGATTGGTTGAAATTTTTGTCCAATAGAATGAATTAAATTTGACTTTGAAAATTTTGACACATTGTAAATTATTATTTTCTTTGTTTATAATTTTGTTCGATTCCAAATAGAAATTTAATCGTTTTTGAGTTCCGTTCTGTGGTAAAAATGTTATATTATTACACCCTGTTTGCGGCGACATTTTTGCTTTACGCGGCTTATAGGAGAAGGCGTAGCAATCGCCGCTTTCAAACGCGACCAATAAATGTAAGGAGAATAGGGGCAGGTGCATATGATTATTTTAAAAAGATGAGGGCTTGGGATAAACCACAGTTTTTTAAATATACAAGAATGACTGTTCCAGTTTTTATTAAATTATATTATTATATTGTATTATATATTACTTTTATAATCTCTATGGCCTAAGTTGTGGATAAATTCATAATTTTGGATTAACTCGAGTAACAATAAATTAGTGTCATCATTCTCTATACTATCCATTTGTATATTACCTATTATTAACTTTATTGACATGTATATTGTGTATTGTAAGAATTCAGATTAAATACATTAGTTATTAAGTTTTTAATATTAAATTGTTTTGTACCTGTTTTGTAACTGGGAAACTGTAAAACAGTGTATTGAAATAAATAAATAAATTTCTGGTTTTCCAATTTCTGGCGCAAAACACAATACTAAGCGTACAACAAACAAAAAATCCAAATACAAATGACGGAAGGTCGACATAAACACCGAAGAGCCCAAACGCGACAAATAAAAGATATTTGACATTTCGCTGTAACCACATGACTTCATTGGCCAAAACGAACCTCTCGAACTCCGAACATAAAAATTGGTTATATCGAACTTTTCGAAACTTACCAACTTTGCACGAACTGAGTTTATAAATTGAACTGAGTGTTCCCTTTATTTTAAATTGAAACTCTTATTTCCAACGCGAACTGAACCTCAACCTCGCCAACTTTTCGAGTTTAAAAATCCAGCTTAAAACACATTTTCGTTTAACCAATCCGGCAATCACACATCCAAAATAAAAGACACCATTATATTTTTTTTACTAAGCCTTTAATTTAACATAACATACCTAAGACTACAGATTTTCACAAAAACATTAATTAATTAAATGTTCAATCAACCCTCCATTAACAGCTAAACAATATCCTAACCGATCATAAAATTAATTTCTAACATTACTGAGTCGATATTGAGAAATTCTGTCACATTCTAACGAAATACAGTTTTTTAGCTGGTCTAGATTTTCAAATTTGGCATTTTTATAAATAAAATTTTTTAAGTGGCCCCACAGAAAGAAGTCGTTTGGCACATAGGTTTATTATATCGGCCTCTTCAAAAAATTATAATACAATTTTTCTCCAAAATGTACAGGGGAGCCAATATTTGGCCACCTCAAAAGTATATGACATTTGGTATAAAGATTTCCATTTTATTCTGAAAAATATGCAAAATGAACGAAAGTTTTTGGTTAAAGTGTTAGATAAGGTTAAATAGGATCGACATAAAAAAAGATAGTGGCAATTTTTTTTTATTTAAGAGCAAAATGATTTGAAACGCAATTATTTCAACTTATCCTGGAATTACCCATAAGAAGAAAGTATTTTGTGATTTGCAATGAACTGAACAATAATTTTTTTCAGGATTATTGTATTTGGATTCTAACAACCAAATTCGAGATCCAATACCAGACCCGGCGGACACAATGTACTTTTACCGCAAACTACTTGCGGTACTGCTATTTTTGGTGCTGTGCCTCTTATTTTTTCCGTTATGCGGTCTGTGTTTTTGTTGCTGCCGTTGCTGCGGTAACTGCGGCGCTAGGTCTCAACCCGCCGACAAAAAGAAAGATACTTGTAAGAAAATTGCGCAGGGTACGCTTCTAATCGTACTTGGCACTGGATTGCTGTAAGTATTAAGTTGACATTTTTCCTCCTCGGTACTGATACTGTAAGGTTTTAGATTTTGCGTGGTATGCGCCTTTGGCAGCAACCAACAGCTTCAAGATGGCCTTGACAGCTTTCCAAGCCACATGAAGAATAGTATAGCTGACGTAAAAACATTCATGGATTCAACCAATAAACATATAAATGTTTTGCTACATGACAACTATAACGAGTTTAGTGAGGCCTTTCTGGATACACTCAATAGTAAGTTAACTTATTTCTTCAGGTTGGGTCACTAACTTATTTTTTTTCTTAACTTATCTAGTGCGTTTCATTTTAAAACAGGAGAGCAACTCCTCAACATATCCTTAATACAGTGTCTATCAGCCAAATGGAATAAATTCGATAATAAATACATGGGGGCGTGTCCGAAAAAACGCTCGGATACGTCGATTGGTATTTCTAGTTATGCATTTTTTTCAATAAAAACTTTTTATGCAGGGTGTGTCATGTAGCAGTGGCCAATGTATGTAATGTAAGTGCGGGCAGCTCTGACACCGCAGCACTCAGGCCTGTCGACCCATTGTGCTCTGCCGCGTTGGTTAGGGTTGCGCCAAACCTATGCCCTTCACGAAGGCGAGCAGTAGGGTTGGTGAAAGCTCCTTGATATCCGCTGGTGCAAGTAGTCCTGCACCCAGGTACTGGTGCCTTTTTCGTATAAGGCTATTACAGAAGCATAGGACATGCAGTGAGTCCTCGTTCTCCTGCTTGCAGAACCTGCATACTGCTGAGTTGTTCAGCCCCATTGTATACAGATGCTTATTCAGACCGCCGTGCCCAGTAAGGATGCCCGTAACGATCCTTAGGTTTTTCCTACTCATTCTGGATAGCGTGTCGGCGAAGTTTTGACAGTGCCCCTGAATGAGGAGCTTAGCCTGTCTGAGCCCCGCTGTATTTGTCCAATTCTCTTTGGCTTCCCGTTTTACCCACTTGTCAATGACATTGTTGGCAAAGCCCGCTGGAAGCCCCAGCACTGGCTCGGGCCCCCTGAATGAGGCCGCTGAACCACGTTTAGCCAACGTGTCAGCTTCCTCGTTGCCTTGTATATTTTTGTGTCCCGGAACCCAGATAAGCCGCACCCTATTGGAGTTGCCTAAGACGTTGAGATTTTCTCGACAGTCTAGGGCTCCTTTCGACACAAATTTGTTTGATGCCAGCGCCTTTATGGCCAATACTAACTTTCTTATTTTAAATGCAACACCCTGTATAATATTCAGTTTTTGGATTCTTCCGAAAGTTTTTGACATATTTCATGTTCAATATCCTATACCTATCTTCAACTGTTTCGGAAATATTAAGTGTTTTCAGATTTATTGCAAAAATTAACAACACACTAAAAAACTAATAAGTAATACTGTTTATCTCTAGATAATGTAAAAAACAAAAAAAAAAACATTAATGTAGGAGATGTTGAAAATGCTCGCCGCGAACGTCTTGGCAACATCCTAATCTTAAATAGAAATTTCTTCTAACGTTACTGAACATCTCAGGCGTAACCGATCTAATCGCAAGCGTTATTCGTCTTCTTAAGTCAGCTAAGTCAAGGGGTTTAGTTTTGTATACAATATTTTTGACATAACCCCATAAGAAGAAGTCTAATGGCTTCAGATCAGGGGATCGTGCTGGCCATTCCATCGATCCACGCCTCCCTATCCACCGATTTGGAAATACTCGGTTGAGGTACTGCCGGACAATGATTTGGTAGTGGGGCGGTGCTCCATCTTGCTGAAACCATATCATATTCGCTGGAAGTTGTGGGTTTGCTGGATCAGGATATAAGTTTGTCAAAGTTGGAAAGACATTATTTTGGAGCAGTGCTAAATAATTATCGCTATTTAAATTGCCATTAATGAAAAAGGAAGCTATGATATGATCTCCAACAATTCCTGCCCAAACATTAACCTTTTCAGGATATTGCCTATGTTCTTCTCTCATCCAGTGAGGATTTTCCCTAGACCAATAGCGGCAATTCTGACGATTAGCATGACCGTGAAGTGTAAAGGTGCACTCATCAGAAAACAAAACATGTTCTAATTGGATCACATTGTTATCTAACATTGCCATCATTTGTTCACAAAAATACGTTCTTCTATC
This sequence comes from Polydrusus tereticollis, assembly GCA_963920685.1. Classification (NCBI taxonomy): domain Eukaryota; kingdom Metazoa; phylum Arthropoda; class Insecta; order Coleoptera; family Curculionidae; genus Polydrusus; species Polydrusus tereticollis. Next base: position 14,271,817 of record OY987333.1, read on the forward strand.
AAAATCGTCTTTCATGAGCTCATGAGTAGGTATCATTTTATAGGGATACATTTTATTTTCTTGTAATGTTCGAATAATCAATGAATGGCAAACATCGAACATTGGGGCTGTTTTTCGACTAGAAGTATGTTGGTTTTCCTGAAACTCAAGCATAATATCTCATTTGGTATCATCACCTATTGCATTGGCAGCTACTTTTTTTATCTGCTTTACATGTCCAAGCTGGCGGAACTGCTTTTCTATTTTACTAATTGTCCCTTGAGTTATAGGCGGCAAATTTGGAAATTTTTCACGAAATAAGCGAGCAACTCCCATTTGTGTCCGTGTTTTATCTCCATAACCAATCATCTGTAGAATTGTTATTTTGTGCATTTCTGTTAAATAAACCATTTTTCTGATATGCAGCTAACGAAATTCAAACGACTATAACACTAACAACTACTGTCATGCAGACGAGACATTTGCTAAGGTCAGGCGTTTTGTTTTAAACAAAAGTAAACAAAACTATTTATACCTTTTTTTTAATTTCATATCAGTAAAAACATTTTAACATCAATTTTCAACATCTCCTACATTAATGTTTTTTTTTGTTTCTTACAGTATCAAGAAATAAATAATATATAATATTAGTTTTTTAGTGTGTTTTTAATTTTTGCAATAAATCTGAAAACTCTTAATATTTCCGAAACAGTTGAAGATAGGTATAGGATATTGTACATGAAATATGCCTAAAATTTTCTGAAGAATCCAAAAATTGAATAATATACAGGGTAATGCATTTAAAATAAGAAAGTTAGTATTCGCCACTGTTACATGACATATCCTGTATAAAAATTTTTTATTGATAAAAATGCGCAACTAGAAATCCCAATCGATGTGTCCGAGCGTTTTTCGGACACGCCCCCATGTATTTATCATCGAATTTATTCCATTTGGCCGATACACACTGTATAATATGAAATTGTGGTTTTAATTTATTTTCTATCGTATAGATGGTGCTGAGATAGTCACTAACGAACTGGAGTCCTACTCCAATGCTGTGTCTATGTCCGAGCTGTACAATTTCACCGTAAACATTGAAAATGCCGATAAGCGATTGGCCGCTTTAAAAGAAAATAGCAATAAATTAAGAGTATATGCATCTCAACTTAATGATGGTAAGACATTTTGCTTAAATTTATACTTTCCCCCGTTTTATGAGCCTTTCAGTGTATTTCATAAGATATGCTTTTTTAGCTGTTCGAAAGGTGAAAAGAGATTTAATTAATACACTTAACCTTTGTGGTACCGATGATTGTAGAGCCATACAGAATGACGTCAATAAGCTTGATACCAATATAGATTTTAATTCGGTAAGTGGTTTGATATTTACTATGATATGAGTAAAGGTAACAAATTATCACAATTTCTTTCCATAATTATTTTTGTTTTTAAAATATGTTTTCTTCAACAGCTAATAATTAACAAACAGTTTAGGAACGTAAATAAAGTTTGTTTGTCTTTCCCTTTGATCAAACCCATTCCCAGGCGCTTTTCACTGTATCCCGACAACAGGGAAAATACCTCAAAGTTCTTTAATCGCAGAACTACGATGTCACTTTATGTGACACAATTAATTTCTTGGTTCTTTTAATAGTCGTGTAAAATTACCTCATGCAGTTGGAGTAAAAGTAAACAATTATTACAACTTTTTTTCATAATTTTATTGTTTTTAAAATATTGTTGATTTCTTCAAAAACTAATTAATCGCTTTGTTCTCCTAATGGTGGTGTAGAATTACCCCGATACAGTAGGGGTAAAAGTAAAAAATTGTTACACCTTTTTTTCATAATTGTTTTAAAAATAATGTTGTTCATCAACAACTAATTAATTACTTGCTTCTTCTACTAGTGTGCAATTACCCCGTTATAGTCGGGATAAAAGTAGTAAACAATTATTATAACTTTTTCATAATTTTATTGTTTTTAAAAAAATTTTGCCGTTTTCTTCAACAACTAATTAATTGCTTGGTTCTTTTAATAGTTTTGTACAGTTACCCCAATACAGTTGGGGTAAAATTAAACAACTATTACCACTTTATCATAATTGTTTTTAAAGTATTGTTGTTTTCATCAGCAATTAATTAATTGCTTGGTTCTTCTAATAGTTGTGTACAATTACCCCGATAAAGTTAGGGTAAAAATAGTAAACAATTATTTGAACTTTTTTTATAATTGTTTTTGAAAAAAGATTGCTGTTTTCTTTAACGTCAAATTAATTGCTTGGCTTTTCTAATAGTTGTGTACAATTACTTGCTTCTTCTAATAGTTGTGTGCAATTGCTCCGATATAGTCGAGATAAATAGTAAACAATTAATATACCTTTTTCATAATTGTTTTTAAAAAAATACTGCTGCTTTCTTCAATATCAAATTAATTGCTTTGTTCTTCTAATAGTTGTGTACAATTACCCCGATACAGTCGTGGTAAAAATAGTAAATAATTATTGTAACTTTTTTCATAATTGTTTTTAAAAAAATATTGCCGTTTTCTTCAACAACTAATTCATTGCTTTTTTCTTCTAATAGCTGTGTGCAATTACCCCGATACAGTAGGGGTAATAGTAAACAATTATTACAAGTTTTCTTCATAATTGTTTTGAAAATATTGTTGCGTTCTTTAACAAGTAATTAATTACTTGGTTCCTCTAATAGTTGTGTAAAATTACCCCGATACAGTCGGGGTAAAAATAGTAAATGAATATTATAACATTTTTCATAATTGTTTTTAAAAAAATACTGCTGCTTTCTTCAATATTAAATTAATTGCTTTGTTCTTCTAATAGTTGTGTACAATTACCCCGATACAGTTGGAGTAAAAGTAAACAATTATTACAATGTTTTTAAAACATTCTTGTTTTTTTCAACAACTAATTAATTACTTTGTTCTTCTAATAGTTGTGTAAAGTTACTCTGACGTAGTTAATATTCTAATAAAAATCTTAATATACTATTAAATAATAATTTATTGATGGTACCTATATGTTTTTTCCATGCAGTACGTTGATAGATACTTTCCAAGGGTAAGTAGTTCTATCAAATTATCATAGAGCAGATATGGTTAGTTTAGGTTATTTTTGCGATTTGGTATGTAGATACAAAAATAATGTTAGTTTTATTAATGTATTCCATAATATAGTGTTGTTACATTGGACAGGATTATTATTATTATCAATATAAATTAGCACCGTTTAACATTATTGCATATACACTATATTGGACAATAAATTACCAGCTAATTAAAATAAAAAAAAGCTCAGCTGAACTTACTCTTTTAGCTTCCTGACGTATCTGACGACATTACCAGCTTTGAGGCTCTTAATATTGAGAACATCATATCGGCGGCACAAGAGGGTAAAGACCGGTTGAGTGGTATAAAAACAAGTATAGAATCATCCTTAAATGAAGGGCTAGCATCGATAAAGGAACAAATAGTCAATGCTGGTTAGTTCAGGTTTCTTTCTCAGTAATAATATATCTACAGTGTGTGTTTAAAGTCTGGAAACGGCTTATTAACATCACAATTTATTGGCCGATTTAAACCAAATTTGGTACAGGTGTGTACGATATTGGCGTTGTTGCCAGCTTTTTAGTTTGTCTGGAATTCGAACGAATTTTATATTTTTAAATGTAATACCCTGTATATTTTTTCATTTATAGTTTTTACTTTAAATTTGTTACACTTTTGGAATAACATACTTTGTTCCTAATATCAGTAGTTTTCGAAATAACGAGTACAATTTAGAAAAAATATATTTTTTATATTAAATGTTCAAACTGTTTTCCCTGTGCAGCTTGACAGTGTGCTAATTGAAAATAAAATTTTTCAATTGTGTTGTAAATCATTTCTGGCGTTATTAGTTCAAATTCGTCCAAAATCCGACGCTGCAAATCGGCCAAATCTTGAGGTTTTGTGGTATAAACTCTGTTCATAAAAAGTAGTGGTTAGGCGACAAATCAGGAGACTTCGGTGGCCACTCGATTGTACCCCCTCTACCGATCCACCTTCAAAAATTCGCGCACGTTTCGACCAAAATGGGGAGGAGCTCCGTCCTATTGGAAGAATGTACTTGCATAATTTGGATCCATCACATTTCGTATAGTAGGCACTATTTACGTTTCCAAGAGCTCAAGGTAAAGTTGTGATGTCAATAAAAAATGGACCGATCTTGTGGTTACCTGGAAGCCCAGCCCACACATTCAATTTTCCAGGGCGTTGTGTATGACCTTCTCTCATCCAGTGGGGATTTTTATTTGCACAAAACCTACAGTTGTGTCTACTGACTTTACCATTTAACATAAATGTTGCTTCGTCCGAGAATTTTATAAATTTGAAAAACTGGTTATTTTGGTCAAACCTTGACATCATAATTTCACAAAATTCAATTCTTCGCTCATAATCATCTTCTAATAACTCTTGAACTACATGTATTTTGAAAGGGTAATATTTAAGTTTTATTAAAACATTATGGACGGATTTGAAGCAGACGTCACTTACTTGAGAAATTTTTCTTAACGAAAAAAACAGGGGGTTTCAACAACATGTTGTAAAATTTCTAAACTTTTCTCTTCATCTACTACTGCTGGTCGTCCTGATCGTCGCCTATCTCTACAATTTCCAGTTTCTTCGAACCGTCGGACAGTTTTTAGAACAGTTGCTTTTGAAATTGGATTTTGGTTTGGATATGCGTCATTAAATAGATTTTAACCTCTTAATATAATTAATAAGAATTGTAATTCTTTCACTTTCAGTTAATAAAGACATTTTTGCATGTAAAAATGACAGCTTTTATGACTTTACATCAAAACTGAACTGGTGTTTTATTTATTAATAAATAAAACACAATTTGTTGATATTTTCAAAACACGTCGTTATTTCGAAAACTACTGATATTAGGAACTAAGTATGTTATACCAAAAGTGTAACAAATTTGAAGTAAGAACTATAAATGAAAAAATATACAGGGTGTTACAGTTAAAAATATAAAATTCGTTCGAATTCTAGACAAACTAAAAAGTTGGCAACAACGCCAATATCGTCATTCGGTGCGTCAGATCCTCTTACACAACTGTACCAAATTTGGTTTAAATCTGCCAAGAAATTGTGATGTTATTAAGCCGTTTCCAGACTTTATACACACACTGTATATATTATAGTGTCCAGAAATAATCGTAACATATGGGAATTTTTATAATTTTTACAGTTTAGTTTTTGAAATGCTAAGAGCGTTTCTGGACACTCTATAGAAAGATTAAAAAACTATACACTTACGAGTCTTAGACAGTAGCATTCCGCGGTAATTAAAAATTACTTTTAAGTCGGCGGACAATATTCGCTGCGCTAATCAATATAGAAAGAAATAACGGTAACGCCACTGGAATTGCTCGCAAGTGCCCATTTTGAATCAGACGAAAACGGCTTACCGTAAATTTTAGCACAAACCATCAGTACCAACTTAAATGCCGTTACCGATACCGTAAACGACATTAAGAACCAGATAGATGACAGTGCCTCCCCAGTTATTGATAATGCTAAAACCTACATTGATGAGTACGGAAAATACCGGTATTATGGAGGCCTGGCTATCAGCTGCGTTTTATTGCTGATTACCATTTGCATAGCGCTGGGGCTGGTTTGCGGTATTTGCGGCAAGAGACCGGACGGGTACAGCGACAACTGTTGCAATAAAGGTGCTGGAAGCCAATTTCTTTTGTGGTAAGTGCACTCTGATAATAATTTTACATTATCCGAAATGTTTAATATTAAATACAATTAAATAATAGGAGTAAAAGTCTTAATTTGACTAACTCAATAAACTAACCATACAACGGAATAATAATACCCCACACAGCACAATCATATTCCAAAAATATTTCGTATTAGTTTCTCCGAAAGATTTTAAATATTCCATAAATATTCCAAAACGTTTATGATATATTGGTGAAATGTTTCAGAAGCCCAAAAATGTCCCATAAAAGTTTTATTTCATTTTATGTTTCTGAAACATTTTTTAATTGCATTTCTGCAATATTTCATATTAAAGACATAATGTTATTAACACAGTAAGACTATTCATATTCCCTTATAACAGGAAAGTTTAGCCAAGATTTCTTATCAACTGTATTCAAGGTTCTTACATTTTACGGGACAAACGAAGTTTACACTGCGACAGCCACAGTGCAACAACTTTTTGTACCTCTCGTTCTCTCCCGGAGGGGTGATGGTGCCTTACTGCATCTTTTATGCCTGTTTGTACCACATTGTTGCTAGGAAAAGACTAACTAAGTATGACCTAAACTTAGTAGTCCCCTAAATACTATCGGCGTTGCACCAAACAATTTTAAGAAATTCTTAGCTGGGATGCAAAATCGTTTGGCAACATTGCAGATTATGTTCGCCCCACTCTTGGAAATTGTCTTGCTGATAAAATTTGAAAAAATACATTCTGGATTCCTGCTATTTCGTCCCCTATGGGCATATTTACATATCTAGGTCTTAACCCAACCACCAGATCTGTGACTTTTTTAATAATCCTTGAGACCTTGCCTGTGTCCATGCCCATAAAGTCTCCCAAGTAAACTAAGGTGGCTGCCAGTTGCATATTATTATAATCTGAGACACGTTAAAAGCTGATCAATGGGCGACACACTATTATTCCTACAATATGTATCTGTTATTAAAATATTACAAGAAATTATTGAGATTCATTATACTTTTCATGGTCATACTCTAGATCCTCGTCTATCGTCTATTTGCTCCAGAATATTTAATACTGTTTCCTTAAACGAAATCTTTTAAAGAAAGTTAATTTGTCCATTTCATCGATCGAAGTACGAGTTTCCCCTATCGTATACTCTCCTTAGAAAGCCATTTTGCACAATTTCCAGTACATCTAGATTCTAGATCATCATTAAACATTTCCATTCTCAAAAATTAATATATTACGATTTTTTTTCTTTGATTTTTACTTTTACTCGATTTTAAAAACAGGGTTGGTAAGTTAGAATTTACCAATTTACCATTATTTTCGAAAAATAACAACAAGCCCTTCGTAGGTAACAATTTAGGTGAAGAAAATTGGGTGGAGTCAGTAATGGTGCAACGAAAATAGTACTTGACCCAAATTTAAGGAATTCTTAGTCTTAGGTATTTCCTATCTCTGTTGGTACAAACGGGCATTATTGTTCTATTAATGTTTTTGTAATTTAAAATTTTTCCTTTTTCTGTTCTTTTACTCTTACAATTATTATTATACTTATTATTAAAATAAAGTTACCTCAGTTTCATTATCCATAAAATAATTATTTTCACAGATAATAATGTCTAATAATAGTTGTTAATTGAACATTACGCAAAACATAAAATAAGAGTAACCTGTTGAGGGGAACAGGTTGGTTTTTCTGCATTTGGTCCGTCCTCCGTCGAGTGTCAAAGGCAGGGTGTGTCAACTGTCAAGTGAATTGCTTTGCCTTTAAAGAATGTCGTTCTATGAAAAAATTCCCCGTTATTTAACAGAGTTTCCGCTTCATGAAAATACGTGTATAAAAAATAACGCTAATACAGGGTGTTTCCTAACCTCGCTAAAAGAATGAAACTGGTGAATTCTCACGGAATTGTAAGACGAAAATGTGGTATAAAATTTTTAATTTTCGAGAAAAAAATTAAAAGCTACCTATTTCATTCCATGTCGAAAAATTTTTTTTCTCGAAAACGAAGTAAGTACGAAAAAATATCAAGAGACAAGAAAGTTGTAGTATTTTTAGCTGCTTAACCCGAAAACATAAAATTTTATACAAGTCAGTGGCGTACACTTTTTTGTCAATATTATTCGTGAGACTGCTGCCCGGGACGCCACTGGAACTCATAGTTATCATCTAGTTAGTGCTAACTTAGTGTCTTGTCACAGCGATCAACACTGCCAGATTTCATCAAAATCGTTAAAAGAATTTTTGAGATTAATAAAAAACCGTTTTTTTCTTTAAACTTTTAAACACCCTGTATCTTGAAAACCAGACTTTTTAGGACACGTATTTATATGAACTTTTCTACTTGAATATGGTTCAGGAATGCGCCCTTGGAATTACGGCCTATCATTAAATAATTATTATGTTTATTACAGAAAATAATAATTAGCTACGATTTTAGATTTAATGAATCTGAAATATTCTATAATTATTCTTGATGAAATATTGATATGAAATGTTATGTTTTTGAGACATTTAAAACATATCAGAGAGATATTTCTGAAGAGAGGTGTGCTGTGTGGGACAGGGTGTCCTAAAAGGTATGGTTAATAATTATTAGGGATCGGGTAGATTCCCGAACAACTGTATTTGTATTAGTTAAAGGAGCAAGGCGCCATATTCATTTAGTACTAATACATAATTTATCAGTGGCGGCTCCTCTGGGTAGGCCTCTGAGGCCGCGCCTCACTCTCAATCTCCCAAACTCCTCTCAAAAAATACAAATATGTTTAACATATGAAAGAAAACACTAATTGTTTTTTGATTTTCACTTTAATATGTCAACATGACACGTGTTTCACCGTCACAGCGGCTTCTTCAGATGTAAGGTATTAAAAACAGATATCTTAATATATAGGTCTAACTAAAGGTAGCGATGGAAAAACCTAAGGTAAACATTAAGGCATTAATTATTATATTAACAATAATAACTAGACGTCCTAACGCTAAAACCCACTTAAAAAAACCCGCCGGGTTTTTTTAAAACTATGTTTTTTGAATGTTTTTTCTTAAACTGAAACTCTGTATACATTTTACATTTTTATATTTTGTAAAAAAATAAAACATTAATAAAACACCTTGTTATAAAAAATAAACGTAACACAAAACTAACAAAAATAGGAAGAAAAAAAATGGGGATCCTACTACTACATAAATGTCATAAATGATTCTATTAATTTATTAAAATCTTGATAGAATTTAAAAAAAAAAAACCCAAAAAACCCAATTAAACCCGCTTATAAAACCCAAAAAAGCCCAGTGGGCTGGGCTTTATATAAAAAACCCGGGTTTTTTCCAACCCTGTTTTCAGGTAACTTGGTACGAAACCTATAAGTGGCTGTGCGGAAGTATTTATAAGGAAAGCTTATATTGTTGGCCTTGTATTTTATTAGGCAGCGTAAAAAACAATTGGAATTCAGAGGGTGAGTATTCTGATTTAAAAAAATTTTCACGGGCGGTAAAATCACACGAAAGTTCCAAAGAACATACTAAGAATTCTGTGGCGCTTACGAGAGTAGAGCAAAAAAGAGACACAATCGCGCATGCACTGAGAGAAATTGACCCTGACCTTGCAAATTGAATATCTTTCTCGTGAAACCTAGTATTTCAAAATAATTATATTGCTGGTTGAATTCCTAACTATTCATTTTAAGCCAATGACCTTGAAATCGCGAAAAATTTTCGCCTGCGACGCTATATTGTCGCCTCACCCCCTTATACACCCACGAGCCGCCACTGTATTATATGAAAGTACGCTATTATAAAATCCTATTACAATTTCCAAGTTTGTTAACAAAATTATTGTAATCCATTATTTATTTTCAGCGCTGTAATGCTCATGTTTCTTTTTGGATTTATTCTATGTGTAATCACCGCTGTCAGTCTTGTAGTGGGCATTGCTTCTGAGAAAGCCGTGTGTGCTCCAGTGCGCAACCCTGATCCAAATAAATACCAGATCATAGCGTTATTGGACAGCTACCATTCTTCGTTCGACTTAAAAGCGAGCGAAGTTTTGAACAACTGTTATAGAAATACCAGCGCTTACAAAACGTTTAACCTCCAAACTAAATTCAATCTGGATGAAATAATAGCAGAATTGAATATTGAAGAGGAGCTCAATAAGATTAATATTTCTAACTCGGTATCCCTTGCCGACTTTACAATTTTAAATACTACCAATCTCGAAACTCTGAGGCAGTTATTGAAGTTTACGCCCACCACTGATCTAGAAAAATTCAGGGATGAGGTAAGCAAAATCTAAAGAAAACAAACATCATGATTTATATCATACAGGGTGTTCAGTAAGTATATGGCATACTCTCAGGAGCGTATGTATAACTTAATGAAATTTTAGTATTTTATGTCGGCCATAAAGACCATACTACAGTAGTGTCAGAATCAATCATGAAAGGTACAATGACGTAGGTGACCGGCGGAGAGATTGTTGAGCGTCTATCGTAACTTAAAACTCTTGTATCTTCATGATATTTACTACATAAACTTTGTTCAGCAATCAATCATGTAAAGTCTGTTCAGAGATATAAGAAAGTGACTAACTGATCCCTATTACGAAAGATCCGGGCCAGCTGTAAAATTGAAATATGGCCGAACAGGTCCGTATTTTGCTTAGAATTTAATCATGTTTTGTAATAAAAATAAGTAAGACATTAAATAATATTTTATTTATGTTTAAATGTGAAATTACAAGTTATTTTATTAATAAAAATTATATTTATGGCGAAAATTTTTGGGGTGCCACGCCCTTTTTTGGGGAAATCTTGACAATTTATTACGCATATGAAGTGCATCAATTTAAAATATATTTTTAAATATTTTAATAAAAAATTTGAAATTTTTTCCCCATCGGGGATGATATTTCGAATTTTTTACTACTTCCTGGTTATGTTTTTCAGAAGCAATTTTTAGTTGGTTGTCTAATGCGTGTTCTATTCTTATATTACCAAAAGGTTTTTCTTTAATAATTGCCTGTAAATGCGACTTACTAGACCCGTGTTTTTTAATTAATTTATGTAGATTATTTAAATCCGAAAACCCATTTTTATTCCACAAATTCTTTTCACTAGAAAATAAGAGGCATGGCCAGCAAAACAGAAGAGACTTATTTTCACAATCAGTTAGCCATTCACAAGTTTTATATGATTCTTTTTGAAAATGTCTAATATAAAGTTTAGTTTTTTTTGTTAAATTAGGAATAGATGGAGTGGGCCTATCATTGGAAATAATTTGTTTTTTTTCCTCAAAAATTTAAGTGGAAAATCCTTTTGCCACTATCTGACACACAATACACTCACACAAAAGTCTATTTTCACTTTCAGCCGAACTTGAACTAGCAACAGGATCCATAATTAAAATAATAATCTGTTTGAAAACAGCGTACTTTCCCCAATATTTATGCACGGTTTTAAATTTCGCCTAAACACGCGCCACTCTAATTTGTTCGATGCACTAAAACAATATACGGCAATACGCTGCTTTCCAATCGTTGCCCGCAATCCGGCGGCGCGGCGCGAATGGCGCGTCGGTATGTCTCGAAATCAATCGGGCATCACCGTGAAATGGTCATCGAGGCAGAGAACTAGATAGCATATGGAGTTCTCTGATCAAGGGTGCTTTATGAGAATGCGGTCGGATTCGCCCGATTTACAAATAAAATTTAAGACAATTTTAAAAATTAATTGTAAGTTCTAGTAGGATTGTATTGGATTATTTCTTTCTTTAAGTAAATCTTTAGGGGAAGCTGGGCTTCCCTAGCTTCCATGGTAAACACGCCACTGAGTCTTCAAATAAATCAGCAGTGGTGTCCTTATGATAATCCAGAGAAGAATATTTAATGTTTTTTGCAAGTCCATTTGAAATCCATCCGTCTTTAGATCCAGCATGCAAAATCGTAATTCGTTTACCTCTTTTTGATGGCGCGCCTGTTTTACACTTGCCGGTGGAGTCTACCCAACCCTTTTCATGGGTATCATATGTGTCGAACCAGGTTTCATCCAAGTAAATAATCGACCTTTGCTGATCTCTGTAAATCCTATTTTTTTGTAGATATTCGAATCGCCATTCCCGAATTCTACTGGATTCCATTAAAACTTGTCTTTTGTTAATTTTTTTAAATCTAAAACCCATGTGTTGGATACACTTCCATAACGTTGTTCTGCCACATTTAACGCCGGTTTCATCTTTTTCAAGCCTCTTAATCAAATTATCTAATGTAGACATGCGTTGTTCCTCGTATAACTTGTAAATTTTACGCCGTATTATATCTTGATCACTTCCATCTACCTTCGAGAAAATGCCAGTATCGGTTCTTTTTTTCCTTGCTAAAATGGGATTATTCACAATTTTCCATACAGTTGATGTTGGAATGTTTGTTAATGCGGCCGTTTCTTCTAACGCTGCTTGCTTGCTGACCGCACGTTCAATGATAGTCGAATAAACATTGTTTATAACTTTTAGTTTCCACAGAAAAGTGTTTTCTGGTTTTCAACGGGGTTATCTCCTGAGATACATTGGGCTCTCACATATTTTCCATGACCCACACACGATTAAACAAACGCTGTATTACAAACGCAGTAAGAATAATTACTAAGCTTAAAACAAACTAGAGTGGCTATATATACAGTCTTTAGAACATAATTTGTTTTATGGGATTAACCCTCTCATTTTGAATCAGGTAAAAGTCGGTTTAAAATCACCAAAACTATTACTTTAATAATAATGAAATTACGTCTTCCGGATTTGCAGTTTACTTTCAAGACATTTTTAAGTACGGACCATAATTTACCTGCATTTATTCATTTATTCATTGTTTGTTTATGGCCACCCCTGGATAATCCCATTCAAAGGCAAAGTGTAACTTTCTTATATCTCTGGACAGGCTTTACCCGTTTTTTTTCTTGCGACGATGTTATATATATAAAGGTTATGGAATCTACCTTCCTCGGCAGTTCGAGTCGTATCTTTCTGGGCGTAATAAAACAACTTCCGGTTTATTACCTGTACTGACCGATTCCTTTTGAATTTTATGGTACGATGTTTTCGATATTTTTGTAGCTGCCAAGACACGCTCCCTAAAAATACCAAATTGCATTATACTATTTTCAAAGAAATCGTTATTTCTTCTGCTGCCTCCTTGTACATAAACTCGGAGACATTGCTGACAATTACTCAGGCTTCGCTATGAATAATAAGTCCTCTTTTCCCGACTTTCTTGGGCGACATTTTCCAGAAACACAGAAACAAGAATAAAAAATAACAAACTTCGTCGGCACGCCTATTTTCTGATGATTGTAATGATTTTTTCAAAAAGGTTTCCAATTTGTAATATTTCAAATACTTAACATTTTTTTTAAATTTGGTTTGTACACAAGTTTAAGTCAAAATAACGGTTTGAACTTTTTTTAATATGAAGATTAAAATATTAATTTAATTGTTGAAAAACTATTATTTAAAACATTTATTGTTAGTGTTAACTAACATGGAGATATGGGGCTAAGCCCTATATTTTAGGAAAATAATATAATTGTTTCAAATTTAGAAATTCAGAAAAAGGGTAGGTGGCTATAAAAGATTGAATATACCCTGTGCTTAATCACAACCGTGTTATCTGCTGCAACGTGATTGTTGAAGTGTCATTTTAAAGCTGAAAACTTTTTAAATACATGATCATTCCTCTTTAAAAAAAGGTGCTCTACATTTGTTTCGATAAAATTAGCCGTTTTTGAAGAAAATACATTTTTTGTACTTGTAATACATTTACTCATTGACATGGCTCGAAATTTATTTAATTTTCAAGTTTAATAACATAAGTCATTTAAACACAGTAACTATACGGGGTCTTGATTGGGTTTTTACGTCAGGAATATCCTTTGACATCTGTTGTCTCATCGAAGACTTTTTGGGTATTGTGGCTTAATTTTAAAGGGCAACTTTTCGCACGCATTTAGGTAAAAGTAATAATAACAATTAATATACCTACTTAAAAAAATATATTTACATATATACAGGGAATGTTTTTTTCAGTTAAATCAACCCATCCCCTTTTGACAGTCTCATGAGTGCCAAACCACGTTTCATTCAGATAAACTATTGAACGTTTTTCGGATCTAAACTTTTTTATTTCCCCAAGTTACAGAAATCTCATTTTTCTTAATCTTTCTCCATAATAATTTGTCTCTTGTTTATTGTCTTATACTTAAATCCCATCTCTTGCAAAGCGCGGTGAAGACTTGTCCTGCTACATAATATTGTTGTATCGTCAGTTGTTAACCGTGTTTTTAAAGAATCTAACGTGGGCATAATATTTTCTAGATACATTTGGTATATTTTCCTGCGAATAACATCTTTGTCACAATCAGCTACGCACTTCATTTTTCCGGTATATTTGCGAACTTTTCTTTTAAAATGTTCTTTTAGCATAATATTTCGCAACGTCGATAACGGAACTTTCGTCATTTCACTGGTATTTCTAATGGCAATTACTTTAGGGTGGCCGCTCTTTAATAACGATTCACATACATTTTTCACGTTCACTTTGGCGTCAGAAGATAAATGCTTCCTGGAATGTTTAGGGTAGTTAGATATCGCATTAGCTGAAGATTCCCAAGGTCTCCACATACTCTTAATATTAACTTGTTGCACACTGTTTTAAAGTAAAACAGATAGGTACTAATCTATTTCGAATATTATGTTTACTATTTATATACGTTATATAAACAGGTACCTGTAACTAAAAAGTTTTGAGAAATATCCTAATAATTAAGTTGTTTCTAGAAAACCTTAATTAGACAGTTTATTAATTTTGATAACAAATCAAGTAATGTACCTATCTATTGTTATTTTAAACTGGCATTAAAAATAAATGTGGGTTAATACGTCTCTGCGATAGTGAAAGCCGAGTTTATAAGGGGTTTTATTGCAGTCATTAAGCCAAACGAAATATGTTGGGAAGTACTTTAAGTGACTGGGTAACCCTCGGTATCTCCGTTAAGGGGCACTTTAGGATTTTAATTCTATGACAAATTAGGGTTATTTTGATCTCCCCTATACGCTCCCGAGGCACCCTGTATAATTTAATTAGTGGTACTTTGTATTTCATTTATTCATATAAACTTATTAGGTATTTGCTTCTAGCTGACAAACACTAACTTTACGAACTACAGCTTGATAGATTTAGCAAAGCAATTGGAAGCAATTATTTCGACACTTAACGTCATCCAGTACCAGGAGGTTAGGGCCAACCTCCAACTAAGTGTGCTTCATTTATACACATACAATGAAAAGCTGCTTCTTCCAATGCAAAGTTTAGCTGGCGATGTGGTGGTAAGTGCAAAATTATTATTAGGTGTACTGTATTCGGAGAGAGGGGGAGCGTTGACATTTGACGCTTCAAGCTGTGGCAACGCCGGTTAAGGGCTGGCAGATCGCAAAGCGATTTTGGTGATTGAATTGCAAACATTCAGATTCTCATCATTTGAATCAAATAATTCGAATTATATTTTCATAATCTGATGATAACGATTGTTTATAAAATAGGATTATCGATTATTTTTAATTTGGATTATCCCATCACAGCTATAGCTACCAGAAGACAAAGTTAAAGTAACCAACAAATAAATAGATTGGTCACAAACAATTAAATATCTTGGCCTTGTCTTCGACAGGAAGATGAGCTGGAATAGTATTGTGGACAAACAAGTGAAGAAAGCACTAGGGCAAATGCACTTAATGTACCCGCTACTCTACAGGAAAAGTAAAATAAACACAAAAACAAAAATAGCGATTTATCAAATAATTATTATTTATGGAATAAAACACAAAGCCTGCTCCACTAATTTAATAAAATAAAATTATATGCCCATACATGTTTCGAAGGCATAAAATAATTATTAGACCAGTACTAACGTACGGTGCACCAACCTGGTGCACTGTAAAAAAGACAAAACGGAAAAAGACGCAAAGACTACAAAACAAAGTACTAAGAATAATAGCAGACGCACCAAGATACACTCCGACAGACTTACTTAACAGCGACATGAAGGTAGAGATGATCGACGAATTTTCCACAAAACTAATAACAAACTATCACAAAAGGACAGACTTATCTGAAAATCCACTAATAGTGGCATCACACATACACTCAACCACTCAACAACAGAAACACAAATATCCTAAAGACTGGCTCCCACCATAAAACTAAAAAAAAGAAATAAAAGTTGAATACCAAAAAACTTTAAACAATAAAAAAATAAAAAGAATAAAATTATGAAACAATAGAAAAAACTCGAAAGAAAAAATAGTACCAAAAAACAAAAACTTCCGAGATGTAACCGAAAAGGAAAAACGAATATGAGTTAAAGGACAGATTGTTAACTTAACAGACCAAAACAAGATGGAATGGTCGGTGTCAATATGCTTGTTTGTCATGCTTGTCCTGTACTGACGAGAACTAAAGAGTTCGAAACCCGTCTACAGGTAGCAGCAATCACTAGCTGCTAGTCTGTATCGGAAGCGAAAGTTCCCGATTAGATTCGGATAAACTCGAATGAGTGAGTTGGTTGATTTAGGCAATAACGAATTATTAAGATAGGTTAGGTTGTCGCGATTTGTGAATGATTAAAGTTATTAACCTAATATATTTTCTTTAAATGTGGTTAGTTGACATGACCGCTACAGCTGGCACAGCACACATGGGGAGCCCACTGCTTCTCCGATTAAAACACCAAAATACATGAAATAGGCTTTTTTCACATTTTCAGAAAATGCTCTTCACCAGAAATTCTCTACAAATATAACAAAACTTGTCAAACCTTTTGCAACTGCTGCGGCTCGTTTCACTTACAATTTTGGTCGTTGAAAAAACTTTCTTAACTACGCACTACCACTTAATTCGAAACTCAAAAGAATACTGAATAAGAGAATAAGTTTAATGTTATTAACAATCCATGTTAGGTTATCTTTCTGTTTTAAAATGCACCCCTTTTAAATGGCCCCTCATAAAATTTACTACCTGCCAATATAAAAGGGTCTAGTGAGCCCATTAAAAAGGGCTTTATGAATATATTTTTTTATTATTAGAAAGGTATTAGCATTGTAAAAATAATGGTCTGAATTGGGGGGAGTTTTCGTATAAAAATGCACTTTTTTAGGATAATTATTTCTGGATTTAAAAAAATAAAATAGATTAGAACTTAGTAGTTGGGTCATTGACCAAGTGACCTTATAGAGTAGCCGCGCCTGTTCCTTTGTTTAATCATTATTGTATAAGGTGTCATCAGCCAGTAGTTAGAGAGATTTTTTTTAAGTTTGTATTTCTCGTAATAAATGAAATTAAATCATCAGTCTGAAATAATCAAGGGAACTAATATTAGACCACCCAAAAATTTGCATTGTATTTCCTATGCTGCGTGGATCAATGCACCACCCTGTATATGCTTACACAGTCCAGGCTGTATTTTTAACTTCCTTGCAGGATCATGCTATACAATTGGACGAGGATTTGAAAATGGGTAAAAATAGTTTTCAGGAAGCAGTACTGGACTTAATAAATGAAATTGAAACCTCACAGGAAACTCTAAGGACCAACGGATCCGCACAACTGACAAGGGTAAAAGTTTGTTATTGGTGATAAGTAAAGGGCGGAATGTATGCACTTAAATTCAGCCAAAATATGCGCATATATATGCCTTGTGTGTCTTTAAAATATGCAGTTTTATGCATTTTTTTGACCAAATATGCATACTGGTATGCAATATTTTTATTAATTTATTATAGTAAAGTAAGGTAGAGAAACACATTGGGTTCTAAAAAAAATGTTTATTAAAAAAAAAATGCAAAAAAAAACAAGAAAAATAAAAATAAACAATTTTTTAGCATTTATTACTAAATATTTTTCAAAATTTTCAACTAAAAAGGGTTGTCTTCTATCAGTAAAAATATGTTTATACAAAGAGAAGCTTCTTTCAACATCTACTTATGTAATCGGACAATACTGCAACTTAGATGGTATAAAGTATAAGGCGAAGATACAACGTCGTTGGATGGTTTACCTTTATGAATGCTTTTTACTGCAGTAAGGTATTTAAATCCTTCATTCTTTTTTACAGTTACATCAAATTTGTTCCTTACTTGACCTCTTACTGTACCGGAAATGTTGTTACATTTAGCGAAAAAAGTTTCAACAATACTAATTGAGTCTCTTAAACTTAAATTTCTACCCTCTAACGAGGATATTATGTCCGGTATAAAACTGAAATTAACCTTAATAAAAACAAAATCTTTAATTACACTTGCACTTTTTAAGAACTCTTTACTTTGCACAAGACACTGCGAATCGTCATCTAAATCCAAAATTAGTTCTTTAATGGCTTCGAAATATTCTGCGTAGAATATTGCGGCCTTAGTCCATGTTCCCCACCGGGTAATTACAGGTTCTGAGGGTAAACTAACTCCTGGTAATCTCTTTTTTTACATTTGCAATTAATTTATTTACTAAAGTTCTGACGGTTTCTGCGACTCGGTTTATTCCATGTAATAGACAAGTCACATGTATCATATTAGGGTAAAAGATTCTTAAGTTTTGGCCTACTTTTACCATATACGGTGCTGCATCAGACAAAAGCACTAAAAACTTCTCATCTGTCATCCAGTCCGGATTTGGTAAGAAAGAGCTCGATAGGGACTGCTGAAAAAATCGGGTTACGGTCACATTCTAAGTTTTGTCTAGCTGCTTAGAAGCTATTAAATATGGGTTTGTTGCTCTTTATCTTCTTGAAGTGCTCCAATCATAAGATTTGCGATATATTTGTGCTTTCATCAATATTAATGTAAACATTTTATCACCCAGTGAAGCTCTTATTTCTTCTAAAACGGTTTCGTATACTGAAAGGACATTCTTCTTTCTAAGCGTGTATTCGTCAGGAATGGTTTGTGACAGTATTTTTTCAAAAAACCTTTAAATTGCGAATTTTGCAATTTTTTTAAGGATATGTTTGCTGCGACCAAAGCCTTGCATATGTCTTCTTGAAAAATTTCCTTTTCAGATTTTGATTTTTCTCCAACATTTTGAAATGCGTTTTTTTAGATTTCATTTTTTGTAACTTTGATTGCAGATGCAGCGGTGTTTTCAAATGTTGATCGATTTGGAACTTCTTTTGACAAACAATAATTTTTGTACACGCTTTACAGAAGACTTTTTCTCCACTAAACTTTAACTCTGGAAAATTTTTAATCCACGAAGACGTTTTTGCCACTTTTGACATTTTGAACACAAATTTGAAATCACTAGTTTCACACTGAAAATACTGAAATCTTTCGACAAACTGAAACAGAAGTACGTACTACAACCCGATATAAATACAGTTTGTTAAGCAGGCAATAATAAGACAGTATTAAATGACAATAAACAACCCCTAACAATATACCTGCAAACCCCAGAAACCCCCAATAAATACCTTGTGCATAACCAAAATGTAAATATTAATTATTATACAGGGTGTAATTTAATTGAGTGCCGATACTTAAGGGTGATAATCTATGAATGATTCTAAGATAAAAAGTTCATATGGACATATGTCCTAAACCTCTTCATTTTTGAGCTACAGGGTGTTAACATTTTAAGAAAAATATAACCTTTTTATATAAATCACTCTTAGATATTTTTATGAAATTTTGTACATACCTTTTAATCAATAAGGAGCATTTTTTGACCTAACAGATTTATAAAAATTTTTACCAGTGACGTCCGTACGGGGTTTGAACTGAATATTTTTAAAGAAAAAATGGATACGCCACTGCTTTTTCTAAAAACGAAACTTACTTTTGAAATTCTCATTTATTTTAAAGCAAATTTCGTTTATAGACTTACTTTTGTACGACGCACCGTTTTCGCGTAAAAAATAAAAACAAAAAAAAATAAAAAATTTTATTTCAAAAATCGCGATTAATTTAAAAGGAAAAATTCCAAACCTTAAATCGAAAGCGAAATGACAAGAGAAGATAAACAGAATAAAGAACCCACATTATTTACAGTAGTTGTTCGAAGTGTCGTCCACCCACACGTATGCAAGCATGGACTCTTCTTCCCATAGACTGACGCACATTTTCGAAGATTTCCGGGGTGTTTCTTATGGTTTGGCAGCATACTAATATACGATTTCGTAACTCTTCTTCGGTATGAATCGGCACTTGGTACACTAAGCTTTTCAGATGCCCCCAGAAAAAATAGTCTAAACTGTTAAGGTCCGGAGATCTAGGTGGCCATGGCTGCGTTCCTCCGCGACCTATCCACCGATTGCGATAGGTGTGATTTAAAAATTCACGCACTCGTAAGCTAAAATGTGGAGGCGCACCATCGTGCATTAGCCACATCTGGTTTCTTAATAATAATGGAAGGTCTTCAAGCATTGGCGGCAGATCTTCTTCAAGAAAGTGTAAATATGATTGTCCATCAAGTCTTCATGGGAGAAAAAATGGGCCTATCAAATAATCATCAATAATGCCAGCCCAAACATTTATTGAGAACTGTTCTTGATGATTTGATTCTACAATTGCATAAGGGTTTTCATCCGCCCATAAATGGTTATTATGGAAATTTCTTATTGAGTTTCGAGAAAAATTAGCTTCGTCGGTAAAAAGAATGTGCCTGTCAAATAACGGATTTTCCATCAGGTTTTGAAGAAACCACACACAGAAATTAATGCGCATCGGGAAATCTCTAGGGAGTAATGCCTGGACTCTTTGAATGTGATATGGGTATAATAAATTTTCGATGAGAATTTTCCAAACAAGAAAATGTGAAACATTAAATGTTGCCGCGATTTTCCTCGTGCTACTTTCGGGGTTTTCCTCAATTTCGTGTAAAATTCCTTCTTCAAGTTCCGGTGTTCTTACTGTTTGATGGACTCCTTTAGCACTGTGGTCTACTTTTAAAGTTCCGGTCTCGTGGAGACGTCTATGAATCCTAGAAAATGTTCTCGGATCGGGTAGTACGCGATTTGGATACCGCTCTTGGTATATCCGCCTGGCTTCGTATGCATTACCGTCTGCAAGCCCATAAATAAAATGCATGTCAGTTAATTCACTGTTTGTAAAATTTACCATTCTTTTATTATAATTTAACGTCTTACTGTAATAATAATTATTTAATAATGCAAAATCAATGCCAGGCCTTTTGTCTTTATGAAAAGAAACGTCAAAATTGATGTAGCTTTACCCAGCCTACTGATTTTTATTTGATTTGCTTTAAGAGGGCATTTAATATGGTTACCGTTTTTTTCTTTTCAAACGTTCAGCTGAATGTCACTGGTGAGTAGAAAATAAATTGTTGTCCCAAAAAAAGTGTTTCCACTCATGGTGGGTGCCAACCAAATTCAACAAAATAAATAAAAGCAGTCTCAATGAACCGAAGAAAAAAATGTTTTTTTTGTTTTTATTTTTTTACGCGAAAACGGTGCGTCGTACAAAAGTAAGTCCATAAACGAAATTTGCTTTAAAATAAATGAGAATTTCAAAAGTAAGTTTCGTTTTTAGAAAAAGCAGTGGCGTATCCATTTTTTCTTTAAAAATATTCAGTTCAAACCCCGTACGGACGTCACTGGTAAAAATTTTTATAAATCTGTTAGGTCAAAAAATGCTCCTTATTGATTAAAAGGTATGTACAAAATTTCATAAAAATATCTAAGAGTGATTTATATAAAAAGGTTATATTTTTCTTAAAATGTTAACACCCTGTAGCTCAAAAATGAAGAGGTTTAGGACATATGTCCATATGAACTTTTTATCTTAGAATCATTCATAGATTATCACCCTTAAGTATCGGCACTCAATTAAATTACACCCTGTATAATTATCTTCAGCTTGGAAAATCCCTGAAACAAGTGCCGGACAGGACATTAAACCTATGAGTCTACGAGTTTTCATGACCGGGCGTTTTTAATTTTTTGATAACGCCGAAAACATAATAATATGCTCATAAAATAATAATTTGGGAAAAATATGCATTTTATTATAAAATTGACAAAATAAGCAAAAATTGCATATATATGCACTTTAAATATATTCCGCCCTTTAGACTGATAAGGAATTATATCAACTTAAAAATTACCTTTCAGGCGGCTGATGACTTCAAAAGTATTGTAGGGGCTCAAATAGATAGTTACATCCATCGAATATCCGATCATGTACAAAATAGGATAGGCCATTGCGGGCCCCTAAGTTTGGTTATTAATGCTACCGTCACTGCCACCTGCACTAAAATTGTGCTGCCATGGGTAAGTGTCGTATAGTAAAGTTTACATTACTCCGTTGGTCTTTTGACTGCCATAAAACGCTAATTATTACTTAAAAAAAAAAATACACTTGCACTATACATACAACAGAACCCTATTGTTTTTTTGCAAGCATTTTTTTTTCGATTGAAAATCAAAACAGGCCCTTTTTCGGAAATTAATAGCTTTCAAACGAGAAATCGGATCAAAATGCTGTTTAGACGGTTAGCAAGGGCATGTTAAATATTTTTTTTACCAATATATCTTCCTATACCTAAAGAATTTAGAAATTGTAGATTTTCAAAGAGAACTAAAAATCTCAATTTTTAAAACGGTTTTTATTTTTTTTTAGGTTAAGAAAAATATTGAACAAAATTTTGAATTTTTTATCGCAAAGCGCTTCTCAAAAAATATAATGATGTATATTTAGAATTTTCAAATTTTTTATATAGAGTGTGCAAAAAATGAAATAAATCAAAAATTTCTCTTGAAACTGAAATATTTTATAAGAAAATTATTATTTTTTACATTCATATTGGGTTTAGTCGATTTCCCGGTGATTTTTGAACAACTTCCATTAAAGAAAAATAAAAGTTTCTCACTAATATTACAGAACTATACAGTGTGTCCCGCTTTTTATGACTACACCCTAATATCTCAGTTATTAATAATGATATTTTCTTGAAATTTTGGTTGTATGTTGGAAAAATGAAGTATTTGGCATAGTGCACATTTTTATTTACCATTGGCGTGCGGTGTTACAGGGGTAAAAAAGGCTTTTTTTTTTTGGTAAAGGATATTAGGGCTTATTTTAGATAACTGTTTCTATCAGATTTAGAATCAGCATTCCCAGCTACCCCTTAATTCATATTTTCAAAATCTCAAGAGCTGATTTTAGCAGAAAAAAAGTCTTGTTTTAATAAACTCTTTATTTGTAATTGTGCTAACAAAATTACGTTATTTTAGATTCTTGTGTTTTCAACATAACTACCTTTCAACAATTCTTCTTAAACGTACATTCACTTTTCTTAAAATTTGGTGAGTAGTTTCCTGACACGCCTGCCTAATTCTAATGTAAAGTTCCTCTATATTACGCAGCCAAGTAGCATACACTTTATTTTTCAAGTGCCCCACAGAAAAAAGTCACAAGGAGTAATATCCGGCGATCTGGGGGGTCATGGTTCTAAAGAAGAATTTCTACCTATCCACTTTATAGGAAAAGTTGCATTTAAAAAGTTCCTAACTATCATAGAATAATGTGCGGGGGCACCTAACTGAAAGATTAAGTTTTGTCTCTGTTCTAAAGGCAATTCCATGAAAAAATCATAAAAATCATTTAGTAAAAAATGTAGAAAATTTTGTCCGGTCGAGTTATCCAGGAAAAAAGGGCCAAGAATTCGTTCGTTAAATATGCCACACCACACGTTTGCTTTTTCACTGTACTGATTTTTACAATTAATTACCCAATTCGGATTTTCGGCTGCCCAAAACCTACAATTTTGACTAGATACCACACCGTTTGTCGTAAACGTTGCCTCGTCAGTAAACATAATGTTCTTTAGAAAAAGTCTGTCGTTAACATAGTTACCTTGCAACCATAAGCAAAATTCAAACCGCCGCGCCGTTCAAGATCACCATTTAACAGAGTATGTAGAAATTTTGGTGTAAATGCCCTAATCCTATCGCGTTTCAAACACCTCCATACTTTGTTTTTCGTTAACTTCAGTATCCTCGCAACTACCCTTATACTACCATTTGGGTTGTTTCGAAATTCTGCTAAGATATGTTCGTCGTCTGGATAATGTCTTTGAGATTTAAATTGTACCTTCTTGGTCTCGTCTTGAAAACCGCTCCAGTCCTTGTGAACAATCTGTTGATTTTGGCAACGGTATCGTGAGTAATTGGTGCTCGATCCTGATGCCTTTCATTGAATATTCCAGCAACCTGACGCGTAGATCTTTCATTATTACCAAATAAGCGGATAATTTCTACTTTTTCTCCAATTGTAAAAACTACTCTTCGGTTTTGTGCCATCTTATTAACAGTTAAGTAACACTGCTTCACTTATTGACAATTCGTACGAATTACTTAATGTCAAACAAAAACTTTTTGTTTCAAAGCACTCTTGGCTAATTTAGCAAAACTTCGAAAAAACCTAAATCGTAATTAGGGTAATTGAGATTTTGAAAATATGAATTAAGGGGTTTTTGGGGATGCTGATTCTAAATCTGCTAGAAACAGTTATCTAAAATAAGCCCTAATATCCTTTTCCAAAACAATAAGCCTGTTTTACCCCACCAACACCGCACGCCCATGGTAAATAAAAATGTTCACTATCCCAGATACTTCATTTTTTTAACATATAATTACCACGAAAATTTCAAGAAAATCTCATTATTAATAACTGAGATATTAGGGTGTATTCATGAAAAGCGGGACACACTGTATACAGGGTGTTATTTAATACGTGTCCGATATTTTACAGAGCGATTCCTCAGTTATTTATAAGGCGAAAAGTTCATATAAGCATGGTTCCGCAAGCCCTTCATTTTTGGTGCTACAATTATTTTTAACAGAAACAAAAAAATATGTACGCCACTGCCGCTTTCTCTTTTGATAACACTGTTATATATTATATGCACTTGATTGGCTAATTCAAAGTACATTTTCATAATTTTTTGATTTTGGCTTTGTTTAGGAGATAAATGCCATTTTATCAAACTCTAATATGGGCATAGCAATATGCAAATAAATGCCATTTATTTCTTTATTATTCTTCTTCTCGAGAACGATTGCTTTTTTATGTAGATATGATAAAGAAATTCATTTTTTTGCTTGAAAATTAAATACGAGCACGTATAAAAAATGTATGACTCCTCAAAAATGTAAAAAGACACGTAGGTGGCGCCCTCTACAAGTTTCGTATTTTAAAAAAACCCCTAGATATTAATTTTCGTCCAATAGACATTATTTGTACACTGTATACAGTGTGTTTTAAACATAACGACCCCGACGATAAGGCTGTTTGTCATAATTTCAGTCGTTTGTTTTAGAATGGGTTTTGGTTCAGCCTTTTCTGGACTATTATTTTGTACGTGATCGTTATAATAGTTTCCGTCAAGTTGGCCAATCTTTACCAGAAGTACAAGCCGTATGGTCAGTATGTTGAGACGTAAGTATAAAATCATTTTATCCTGCGATTTTAATCGAATTCATTTGTTTGTGTATCTGATATGGAAGACAATTTTTTTGGTTAAATTTTTATTATAATTTAATATGGTTGGGTTACATTGGTCGGATTTTTTTCTGTAGCCAAGGTGACAAACATTCATTGTTTATGACTATTATTTATTGATCTGTCACCAATGTCATACCTCAAAGTATCGACCCAAATACTTTTGAAATGCCATGCAGTAATTAAGAACCAATCTACTTCTAAAAATTCCTTTACCTATACCGGGTGTCCACGAAATCATTGTACAGAGCAACACAGTGTTATGATAGAACATATTTTATTAAAATTTGGGTTACTGCTTGCTATGTTTGAGCGAGATCTTAAGTTTTTTCTAAAAACCAAACGAACATCACTTCCGTTTTTTAATGACAAATTTTAATTAGTAAACAATCGACTTCTTCAAATTACCCTTTTAACGATATACAAGTTGATATTTTTGCTGTTTAAATGGCAGCGTAAGAACCATTTTACAAAAACAAAATGGCGTGAAAGAAAAACAACGTATGTAATTGACACGGGATAAATAGTGATTTATTTTTTGATTTTTTTAGTTTATTTATTTTTTCATTTCCATTTCATACATGTATACTGTTCCTTATACCCTGCTTCCTGTTTGGATAATATTAACAAAAAGTCCAATCTATGTTCACATTCGATAATATCTTCATTATAAAATATAACAGTTTTTTTTCTTTTGCAAGTTAATTTTTAAGGTAAGCATTGATTAAAAGTGTGGATAAAACGATTCATAAATACGTCAGGGTTTGAAAAAATCGGTATTTATGAATAAAAATTAACTTTCTTCAAAAACTGGAAATTTTTTTAAAAATGTTTAGAAAACCATGAAAATGCCTAATTTAACCGATTATATCATTACTCAATTGCATATACATTGTTTGGTCGTACCTAAACTCGACCCCAAGTTCAAATCTAATATATGTCAATGTTATTTTCTCTGTCAATTTCTTCCTTACTGATACCTTAAATGAAAAGACTCGCAAAAATTGAAAAAAGTAATTTATTATAAATAATTACAAAATTGGTTGTTGTAACGCTTATAAAAAAATGAAATACATTTAACAAAGTCAAATCTTATCAAGAATAATTACAAAATACAAAATTGGTTATTTTAACGCTTATAAAAGTATGAAATACATTTAACACAGTCAAGTTTTGTTAAGAATAATTACAAAATACGAAATTGGTAATTTATAAAAGAATGAAATACATTTAACACAGTCAAATCTTATTAAGAATAATTACAAAATACGAAATTGGTAATTTATAAAAGAATGAAATACATTTAACACAGTCAAATCTTATTAAGAATAATTACAAAATATAAAATTGGTTAGTTTAACGCTTAAAAATAATGAAATGCATTTAAGAAAGTCAAATTTTATTAAGAATAATTACAAAATACGAAATTGGTTGTTTTAACACTTATAAAAGAATGAAATACATTTAACAAAGTCAAGTTTTATTGAGAATAATTACAAAATACGAAATTGGTAATTTATAAAAGAATGAAATACATTAACCAAGGTCAAATTTTATTAAGAATAATTACAAAATACAAAATTGGTTATTGTAACGCTTGTAAAAGAATGAAGTACATTTAACAAAGTCAAATTTGCATTAATAACTACAAAATACAGAATTGGTTATTTTAACACTTTTAACGCTTATAAAAGAATGAAATACATTTAACAAAAGCAAGTTTTATTAGGAATAATTACAAAATACGAAATTGGTAATTTATAAAATAATGAAATACATTTACAAAGTCAAATCTTATTAAGAATAATTATAAAATAGAAAATTGGATATTTTAACGCTTTTAAAAGAATGAAATACATTTAACAAAGTCAAATTTTATTAAGAATAATTACAAAATACAAAATTGGTTATTGTAACGCTTGTAAAAGAATGAAGTACATTTTACAAAGTCAAATTTGCATTAATAATTACAAATTACAAAATTGGTTAGTTTAACGCTTAAAAAGAATGAAATACATTTAACAAAACCACATTTTATTAAGGCTAATTACAAAATACAAAATTGGTTATTGTAACGCTTATAAAAGAATGAAGTACATTTAACAAAGTCAAATTTCAATAATAATTACAAAATACAAAATTGGTTAGTTTAGCGCTTAAAACGAATGAAATACATTTAAGGAAGTTAAATTTTGTTAAGAATAATTACAAAATACAAAATCGGTTATTTTAACGCTTGTAAAAGAATGAAATACATTTAAAAAAGTCAAATTTTATTAAGAATAATTACAAAATACAAAATTGGTTATTTTATCGCTTATAAAAGAATGAAATACATTTAAGAAAGTCAAATTTTATTAGGAATAATTAAAAAATACAAAATTGGTTATTTTAACGCTTATAAAAGAATGAAATACATTTAACAAAGTCAAGTTTTATTAAGAATAATTACAAAATACGAAATTGGTAATTTAGAAAAGAATGAAATACATTTAACAAAGTCAAATCTTATTAGAAATAATTATAAAATACAAAATTGAATATTTTAACGCTTTTAAAAGATTGAAATACATTTAGCAAAGTCAAATTTGATTAGAAATAATTACAAAATACAAAATTCGTTATTTTAACGCTTATAAAACAAAGTCAAATTTCGTTAATAATTACAAAATACGAAATTGGTTAGTTTAACGCTTAAAAAGAATGAAATACGTTTGAGAAAGTCAAATTTTATTAAGAATAATTACAAAATACAAAATTGGTTATTTTAACGCCTATAAAGAAATGAACTAACCTGCACTAACCGCTATTTAATACAATAAATTCTACGAATAATCAATAGACACTTGCAATCTATTATATTTTATTACTAACTTTTTTTTTGTGTACAATGATTCTAACACCGCTATTTTGAAAGCATGTGTTAACCTGCTTTATTTCATTGAGATGGTAATTTTAAGAAGAATTCAATTCTCCACTAAAAATACTGTAAAAAAATTGTTTTTTTTTAGTAAAAATTAATATTCTGCCGAAACAGCAGCAGTAGTGGCAAGTCAAAAAAGGTTATACATACACATACGTAGTTATTCGCGTAGATTCGAATTTTCGCAACAAAAATACATCATCTCATATAAAATTCCAAATTTGCCCCCCACCCCTCAAAATTATAATATGATACTTTATGAATTTTTTGAAAATATTTAAACCCGTTTTCGAGATATTGCCTTGCAACACTTTAAAAAACTCGCCCTGTAGAATGCAACATTATTTATGTTTCGCAAATACCTACTCTGGAACTAGATACAATAATACGGTATTTACTTACCAAACTGCTTAAAACGCGAGAAACTATATTTTAATATAATGAACGTCTATTTTTAACTTTTTAATAAGCAAAATTGCTGAAGTGTTGCACTACATATAATATTTTTGGGGATTAATTTTTAAATAGATAAAGTTATTCTTGGATAAACTATTTTAATATGTTAAACCTACAAAAATAGTAATCTCGATTCAAGAATACATCCACCCGGCGCCGGCAGGATAAAGTGCAGTACGAATCTCAAGAAATGATGGCACTCTGATTGGCCATCTCAAGGCTTCATATACCCCCACAGATTTTTATTAAAGGGATGACGGTGAAGTTCGGAATTAAATATCTTTTAACAAAGCGATGTGGTGCTGATTTCGTTCACACCCGGTATTATTACGAGGCTGGTTCGATAAAAAAAAAAAGACAGTAGAGTCGCATCAACACGAATTTGTTTGTGATTAGGCCATATAATGGCTAGTGCAATATTCTAATTTCACTGTATACTGTATAACACAGTAACTAAGAAGGTAATTGATTAATCGAACGTCGGTTAAAACAACCAGTGTTAATATTGTTACGCCTGTCTGCACTTGTATGTCTTCTGTTCAGTTAATCATAGGATTGTGCAACGTATTATTTATTATGCTTATTTGTAGTGTCGATAAGCGTGACGACTTATTTTAAAAAATGCATTGTTTTGTGTTATTTTGCAGCGAGTATTTGTATGACGCGTATGCCGATCGAGGGGATAGTATTCCCTTGAACAGGTAAGATGTGCATGTTGTGTTTATAGTCAAGGGACCGGTAGTTGGTATAAATATTTAGTGCATTTTGGATACACGTTGTGAATTGTAGTAGTTGTAGGTTGTAGGCTAGCTACGTGGCGTAACTAGTGCCGCCTGGTATCTGGCAAATGCAACTCTAGTGTCCGCATTAGACACACATCGACTTAGGGTGGGTATTATAAAACTTAATTGACAGAGGGTTAACTTGTGGAATCACGTCACAGGTTGAAGTTAAGTTGATGGGGTGGGGCAGGTATCAATTAAAGGTACCTGATGTACAGAAATTATATATTTTGGTCGGTTTTGAAGAGTTCTGTTGATATGACATAACGTAAAGTCCGTCTATTCATCTCACAAACTCATAAAATGCTAATCCGTAATGCCGATAAGACCCATCCGGTGATCGAATGAAAGCAGGGACGTACTCGTTGCTAATAGAAGAAAAAAACATATTTTAAACGTAATTTAATAAGAAGTAATAATAATCAAATAATAATATAACAGTATATAAGATACAATACAATTAAAATTGTAACATATAGGATGGTTATTAATTAAAACATAATCTAACTGAATTTTAAAACCAAAAATTGGCATATTTAAATAACTAAAATAAACCTATTATATTTTACCCCAATTATTTTAAGAGGATTACTGAGATAATATAATAGTCTTTAAATAGATCCGTACCTGGAGTCCCCAGATCAGGTGGCCGAATTTTACACCTCGCACAGTAGGTTATTATGACTGTAAGGGATTAGCATTCATAATGAGTTTGTAAGATGTGTTTGAATCGAATTCTTTGTTGTTTGTGTTTTTAATTCAGGTCTCGTAATGTAAAAGCAGGAGACAGAAATGATATTTTTGACGATAACGAATACTTAAGTCGTTATGTCAGATATTGATGACAGGTTACAGGTATTTTTTTACCTTCCAAGGTTAATAAGGATTTTATAAAACTATCATTTTTTCTAGCGAAGTTAACCAAACAACTTAAGCTGGATTTATAAACTCGAAAAGTTGGTGAGGTTGAAGTTATGATTAAGTTTGTGAGGTTAGATGTTCCAAACTCCGAGCATAAAAATTGGTTATCTCGAACTACCCGGGAAGTTTTCGAACCTTACATGAGCTTTTCATGAACAACATGAACGAGTGTATAAATAGAACTGAGTGTTCCCTTTAGTTTAAATTCAACTCCTATTTCCAACACCAACTGAACCTCAACCTCGCCAACTTTTCGAGTTTATAAATCCAGCTTTAACTTTTGCGTTTTTTATAATACCCACCCTTAGAGAGACGTCAATTTTGTAATGGTGATGTATTCACATCTCTATTCTCATTCTAAACACCTTAAATATGACTTTTTCCTTTAATGTGACACTCTCGTTAGCTATAAGCGGACCCTAGAGTTGCTTTATCCCGCCGTTCAGATGGCGCAGTCGTCCTTCCACTAGCATATAGTACTCGTCATTAATATCACTGGTTTCTTTTTCAATTTGGGACTTATTGTGTTACCAAAATATCTGCTCTCTTAGAGAAAGGGGGAGTTTTTTTCCCAAAGTTCACTCTGCATAGACTGCTTATACGTTAAAGAAAAACAGTGACGAATAATTTTTTTCGTCAAAAAAATTAAAAAACATGTTATATGGTATCAGTAGTAATCTATTGTGATCCGCGCTACAAAATGAATGGGCTCTCCGCCACAGCATTTACATATTTACGTATTCCTACACGCTTGGGATCACCGCCACAGCATTTTGGTTATGTTAACCTCCGCTACTGAAATTTTAGTTGACAGTTGACCAGACACTTATGACGGCATTTGATGAGGAACCATTCCGTAGAAGAAAGGGTGGAAATGATAAAATTATTTTTTAGAAATAACGACTCTGCGCGAGTAACAGCGGCCCTATTTAATGAACGACATCCTGAAAAAAATGTATCCGCTGCTTACGTTGTGCAACTGGTTGCCAGATTTGACGCTACTGGTTCAGTCGGAAACAAAAAGAGGGTGTATGAAAGAGACGAAGCCAGGGAAGTGGCTGTCTTAGGTCAAGTAGCAATGGATCCGACCCTTATTACTAAGAAATTGTCCGATCACATTAATTTGTGGCGTCGATCCCAATAGATTACTACTGATATCGAAGCGGTCTCAAAAATATTAAGGAAAAATATTTTTTTTTTTATCTTAAAATCATCGAAAGATTACGACCCTCAAGGACCAGTATTCATTTATGAAACACCCTGTAGTCTTTAACACTGACTACGAGATATCTTCTAAGAATGCCGTAGTGGAATTATTCGAATTATTGATAAAATTTAGCCCTTGACAAAGTTCTTAGTCAACATTAGGAAATTCAGGTTTAGCCAGGAAATTGGAGAAATTATTGAGTACGACTTACCAACATTAATGTGTAAATGAACTAATTTTGTGTCCGAAAGACAAGAGTGCAGATCCCAATCATAAGCCAGAATTAATTCAACATAGTTGAATTAAATGTTGACTAAAGAAAAACATTAAAAGTAACCTGGGAAAAGTCAGGGAATGTAAAAATAAACCGATCATACTATAATTGTTGACCAAGGGATTCTCACCTATCTTATAGCTCTAACCATTTTGCTAAGGTTTATTCTGGCACTAATAACTGGTTCATGCTTTAGCCACTTCGTTTTCACCAATAATTAATTAGTGACAATAATGATCGTCTGTGATAACACAAGCACCGTTGGACAACTTCTAGTATGTGATCTAATTCCTCATTGCCTTATTTTTTTAGTCGTGGAGCTAAACGAGGCAAAAAGAAGGGTAAAAAATCGAAAAGGTACGAAGAGAGACCCATTGGAAGCGAAGTAGCGAGGGAGTATGCTGCTGGGTCTCGTCCTCCTGATGGCAGATATGCTGACATGGCACCAAAGTAAGTAGAGATTACAAATTATAAGTGATTGTGCCCATATTGAGTTGTAGACGTCTCTCCAAAATGTACATAATCCCCCTCTGTGTATCTAGGAGTAGGTTATCACAAATAAACGGCGAGAATAATTCTATTAATTTAAAAAAATTAATAATTTTGTTGAATATTTTTACAGTACAGGTTGGCCAACTAGTACTTGACTGAGAACACATAAAGCTGTTTTTGTTATGGATGTTTAGTTTTTGCCGTCCTACTTATTATATTAAAGTCCTTAACCCTCCGGGGTGGGGAACCCCCCCCAATGTACGTTTTTTTTTTTAAATTATCTCCGCTATGGTTTATTTTGCGAGAAAAAGTGAAGAGGGAAAAAAGAAACCCCATAAAATTTTACACAAGTTGACTATATTAAAAAATAGTATTTTGAACCACTAGCGTACCACGGAGGTTTAAAAAGTCTAATAATACTTTTAAAAAAACTAAACTTTATGTTTTGGACATTATTAATTGTGTTTTCAATTCCTAATGAACATTTTAAATCTTTCTCATCACTCAATCACCCATGCATGTCGAAAAATTTTTTCTCACGAATATTGACAAAAAATGTACGTTATGTTGTTTTCAGGTTAAGCAGCTAAAAATACAACTTTTTTGTCTCTTAATATTTTTTCGTATCTTGCTTCGTTCTCGAGAAAAAAAATAAAAGCCACCCATGCATGTCGAAAAATTTTTTCTCACGAATATTGACAAAAATGTACGTTATGTTGTTTTCGGGTTAAGCAGCTAAAAATACAACTTTTTTGTCCCTTGATATTTTTTCGTATCTTGCTTCGTTCTCGAGAAAAAAAATAAAAGCCACCCATGCATGTCGAAAAATTTTTTCTCACGAATATTGACAAAAATGTACGTTATATTGTTTTCGGGTTAAGCAGCTAAAAATACAACTTTTTTGTCTCTTGATATTTTTTCGTATCTTGCTTCGTTCTCGAGAAAAAAAATAAAAGCCACCCATGCATGTCGAAAAAATTTTTCTCACGAATATTGACAAAATATGTACGTTATGTTGTTTTCGGGTTAAACAGCTAAAAATACAACTTTTTTGTCTCTTGATATTTTTTCGTATCTTGCTTCGTTCTCGAGAAAAAAAATTAAAGCCACCCATTCATGTCGAAAAATTTTTTCTCACGAATATTGACAAAAATGTACGTTATGTTGTTTTCGGGTTAAGCAGCTAAAAATACAACTTTTTTGTCCCTTGATATTTTTTCGTATCTTGCTTCGTTCTCGAGAAAAAAAATAAAAGCCACCCATGCGTGTCGAAAAATTTTTTCTCACGAATATTGACAAAAATATACGTTATGTTGTTTTTGGGTTAAGCAGCTAAAAATACAACTTTTTTGCCTCTTGATATTTTTTCGTATCTTGCTTCGTTCTCGAGAAAAAAAATAAAAGCCACCCATGCATGTCGAAAAATTTTTTCTCACGAATATTGACAAAATATGTACGTTATGTTGTTTTCGGGTTAAGCAGCTGAAAATCCAACTTTTTTGTCTCTTGATATTTTTTCGTATCTTGCTTCGTTCTCGCGAAAAAAAAATAAAAGCCACCCATGCATGTCGAAAAATTTTTTCTCACCAATATTGACAAAAAATGTACGTTATATTGTTTTCGGGTTAAGCAGCTAAAACTACAACTTTTTTGTCCCTTGATATTTTTTCGTATCTTGCTTCGTTCTCGAGAAAAAAAAATAAAAGCCACCCATGCATGTCGAAAAATTTTTTCTCACGAATATTGACAAAATATGTACGTTATGTTGTTTTCGGGTTAAGCAGCTGAAAATCCAACTTTTTTGTCTCTTGATATTTTTTCGTATCTTGCTTCGTTCTCGAGAAAAAAAAATAAAAGCCACCCATGCATGTCGAAAAATTTTTTCTCACGAATATTGACAAAATATGTACGTTATGTTGTTTTCGGGTTAAGCAGCTAAAACTACAACTTTTTTGTCCCTTGATATTTTTTCGTATCTTGCTTCGTTCTCGAGAAAAAAAAAATAAAAGCCACCCATGCATGTCGAAAATTTTTTTCTCACGAATATTGACAAAAATGTACGTTATGTTGTTTTCGGGTTAAGCAGCTAAAAATACAACTTTTTTGTCTCTTGATATTTTTTCGTATCTTGCTTCGTTCTCGAGAAAAAAAATTAAAGCCACCCATTCATGTCGAAAAATTTTTTCTCACGAATATTGACAAAAATGTACGTTATGTTGTTTTCGGGTTAAGCAGCTAAAAATACAACTTTTTTGTCCCTTGATATTTTTTCGTATCTTGCTTCGTTCTCGAGAAAAAAAATAAAAGCCACCCATGCGTGTCGAAAAATTTTTTCTCACGAATATTGACAAAAATATACGTTATGTTGTTTTTGGGTTAAGCAGCTAAAAATACAACTTTTTTGCCTCTTGATATTTTTTCGTATCTTGCTTCGTTCTCGAGAAAAAAAATAAAAGCCACCCATGCGTTTCGAAAAATTTTTTCTCACGAATATTGACAAAAATGTACGTTATGTTGTTTTCGGGTTAAGCAGCTAAAAATACAACTTTTTTGTCTCTTGATATTTTTTCGTATCTTGCTTCGTTCTCGCGAAAAAAAATAAAAGCCACCCATGTATGTCGAAAAATTTTTTCTCACCAATATTGACAAAAAATGTACGTTATATTGTTTTCGGGTTAAACAGCTAAAAATACAACTTTTTTGTCTCTTGATATTTTTTCGTATCTTGCTTCGTTCTCGAGAAAAAAAATAAAAGCCACCCATGCATGTCGAAAAATTTTTTCTCACGAATATTGACAAAATATGTACGTTATGTTGTTTTCGGGTTAAGCAGCTGAAAATCCAACTGTTTTGTCTCTTGATATTTTTTCGTATCTTGCTTCGTTCTCGCGAAAAAAAATAAAAGCCACCCATGCATGTCGAAAAATTTTTTCTCACCAATATTGACAAAAAATGTACGTTATATTGTTTTCGGGTTAAGCAGCTAAAACTACAACTTTTTTGTCCCTTGATATTTTTTCGTATCTTGCTTCGTTCTCGAGAAAAAAAAATAAAAGCCACCCATGCATGTCGAAAAATTTTTTCTCACGAATATTGACAAAATATGTACGTTATGTTGTTTTCGGGTTAAGCAGCTGAAAATCCAACTTTTTTGTCTCTTGATATTTTTTCGTATCTTGCTTCGTTCTCGAGAAAAAAAAATAAAAGCCACCCATGCATGTCGAAAAATTTTTTCTCACCAATATTGACAAAAATGTACGTTATGTTGTTTTCGGGTTAAGCAGCTAAAAATACAACTTTTTTGTCTCTTGATATTTTTTCGTATCTTGCTTCGTTCTCGAGAAAAAAAATTAAAGCCACCCATTCATGTCGAAAAATTTTTTCTCACGAATATTGACAAAAATGTACGTTATGTTGTTTTCGGGTTAAGCAGCTAAAAATACAACTTTTTTGTCCCTTGATATTTTTTCGTATCTTGCTTGGTTCTCGAGAAAAAAAATAAAAGCCACCCATGCGTGTCGAAAAATTTTTTCTCACGAATATTGACAAAAATATACGTTATGTTGTTTTTGGGTTAAGCAGCTAAAAATCCAACTTTTTTGCCTCTTGATATTTTTTCGTATCTTGCTTCGTTCTCGAGAAAAAAAATAAAAGCCACCCATGCGTTTCGAAAAATTTTTTCTCACGAATATTGACAAAAATGTACGTTATGTTGTTTTCGGGTTAAGCAGCTAAAAATACAACTTTTTTGTCTCTTGATATTTTTTCGTATCTTGCTTCGTTCTCGCGAAAAAAAATAAAAGCCACCCATGTATGTCGAAAAATTTTTTCTCACCAATATTGACAAAAAATGTACGTTATATTGTTTTCGGGTTAAACAGCTAAAAATACAACTTTTTTGTCTCTTGATATTTTTTCGTATCTTGCTTCGTTCTCGCGAAAAAAAATAAAAGCCACCCATGCATGTCGAAAAATTTTTTCTCACCAATATTGACAAAAAATGTACGTTATATTGTTTTCGGGTTAAGCAGCTAAAACTACAACTTTTTTGTCCCTTGATATTTTTTCGTATCTTGCTTCGTTCTCGAGAAAAAAAAATAAAAGCCACCCATGCATGTCGAAAAATTTTTTCTCACGAATATTGACAAAATATGTACGTTATGTTGTTTTCGGGTTAAGCAGCTGAAAATCCAACTTTTTTGTCTCTTGATATTTTTTCGTATCTTGCTTCGTTCTCGAGAAAAAAAAATAAAAGCCACCCATGCATGTCGAAAAATTTTTTCTCACCAATATTGACAAAAATGTACGTTATGTTGTTTTCGGGTTAAGCAGCTAAAAATACAACTTTTTTGTCTCTTGATATTTTTTCGTATCTTGCTTCGTTCTCGAGAAAAAAAATTAAAGCCACCCATTCATGTCGAAAAATTTTTTCTCACGAATATTGACAAAAATGTACGTTATGTTGTTTTCGGGTTAAGCAGCTAAAAATACAACTTTTTTGTCCCTTGATATTTTTTCGTATCTTGCTTCGTTCTCGAGAAAAAAAATAAAAGCCACCCATGCGTGTCGAAAAATTTTTTCTCACGAATATTGACAAAAATATACGTTATGTTGTTTTTGGGTTAAGCAGCTAAAAATACAACTTTTTTGCCTCTTGATATTTTTTCGTATCTTGCTTCGTTCTCGAGAAAAAAAATAAAAGCCACCCATGCGTTTCGAAAAATTTTTTCTCACGAATATTGACAAAAATGTACGTTATGTTGTTTTCGGGTTAAGCAGCTAAAAATACAACTTTTTTGTCTCTTGATATTTTTTCGTATCTTGCTTCGTTCTCGCGAAAAAAAATAAAAGCCACCCATGTATGTCGAAAAATTTTTTCTCACCAATATTGACAAAAAATGTACGTTATATTGTTTTCGGGTTAAACAGCTAAAAATACAACTTTTTTGTCTCTTGATATTTTTTCGTATCTTGCTTCGTTCTCGAGAAAAAAAATAAAAGCCACCCATGCATGTCGAAAAATTTTTTCTCACGAATATTGACAAAATATGTACGTTATGTTGTTTTCGGGTTAAGCAGCTGAAAATCCAACTTTTTTGTCTCTTGATATTTTTTCGTATCTTGCTTCGTTCTCGCGAAAAAAAATAAAAGCCACCCATGCATGTCGAAAAATTTTTTCTCACCAATATTGACAAAAAATGTACGTTATATTGTTTTCGGGTTAAGCAGCTAAAACTACAACTTTTTTGTCCCTTGATATTTTTTCGTATCTTGCTTCGTTCTCGAGAAAAAAAAAATAAAAGCCACCCATGCATGTCGAAAAATTTTTTCTCACGAATATTGACAAAATATGTACGTTATGTTGTTTTCGGGTTAAGCAGCTGAAAATCCAACTTTTTTGTCTCTTGATATTTTTTCGTATCTTGCTTCGTTCTCGAGAAAAAAAAATAAAAGCCACCCATGCATGTCGAAAAATTTTTTCTCACCAATATTGACAAAAAATGTACGTTATATTGTTTTCGGGTTAAGCAGCTAAAAATACAACTTTTTTGTCTCTTGATATTTTTTCGTATCTTGCTTCGTTCTCGAGAAAAAAAATAAAAAGCCATCCATGCATGTCGAAAAATTTTTTCTCACGAATATTGACAAAATATGTACGTTATGTTGTTTTCGGGTTAAGCAGCTGAAAATCCAACTTTTTTGTCTCTTGATATTTTTTCGTATCTTGCTTCGTTCTCGAGAAAAAAAAATAAAAGCCACCCATGCATGTCGAAAAATTTTTTCTCACGAATATTGACAAAATATGTACGTTATGTTGTTTTCGGGTTAAGCAGCTAAAACTACAACTTTTTTGTCCCTTGATATTTTTTCGTATCTTGCTTCGTTCTCGAGAAAAAAAAAATAAAAGCCACCCATGCATGTCGAAAAATTTTTTCTTACGAATATTGACAAAAATGTACGTTATGTTGTTTTTGGGTTAAGCAGCTAAAAATACAACTTTTTTGCCTCTTGATATTTTTTCGTATCTTGCTTCGTTCTCGAGAAAAAAAATAAAAGCCACCCATGCATGTCGAAAAATTTTTCTTACGAATATTGACAAAAAATTTACGTTATATTGTTTTCGGGTTAAGCAGCTAAAAATACAACTTTTTTGTCTCTTGATATTTTTTCGTATCTTGCTTCGTTCTCGAGAAAAAAAATAAAAGCCACCCATGCATGTCGAAAAATATTTTCTCACGAATATTGACAAAAATGTACGTTATGTTGTTTTTGGGTTAAGCAGCTAAAAATACAACTTTTTTGCCTCTTGATATTTTTTCGTATCTTGCTTCGTTCTCGAGAAAAAAAATAAAAGCCACCCATGCATGTCGAAAAATTTTTCTTACGAATATTGACAAAAAATTTACGTTATATTGTTTTCGGGTTAAGCAGCTAAAAATACAACTTTTTTGTCTCTTGATATTTTTTCGTATCTTGCTTCGTTCTCGAGAAAAAAATTAAAAGCCACCCATGCGTGTCGAAAAATTTTTTCTCACGAATATTGACAAAAATATACGTTATGTTGTTTTTGGGTTAAGCAGCTAAAAATACAACTTTTTTGCCTCTTGATATTTTTTCGTATCTTACTTCGTTCTCGAGAAAAAAAATAAAAGCCACCCATGCGTTTCGAAAATTTTTTTCTCACGAATATTGACAAAAATGTACGTTATGTTGTTTTCGGGTTAAGCAGCTAAAAATACAACTTTTTTGTCTCTTGATATTTTTTCGTATCTTGCTTCGTTCTCGCGAAAAAAAATAAAAGCCACCCATGTATGTCGAAAAATTTTTTCTCACCAATATTGACAAAATATGTACGTTATGTTGTTTTCGGGTTAAGCAGCTAAAACTACTACTTTTTTGTCCCTTGATATTTTTTCGTATCTTGCTTCGTTCTCGAGAAAAAAAAAATAAAAGCCACCCATGCATGTCGAAAAATTTTTTCTCACGAATATTGACAAAAATGTACGTTATGTTGTTTTTGGGTTAAGCAGCTAAAAATACAACTTTTTTGCCTCTTGATATTTTTTCGTATCTTGCTTCGTTCTCGAGAAAAAAAATAAAAGCCACCCATGCATGTCGAAAAATTTTTCTTACGAATATTGACAAAAAATTTACGTTATATTGTTTTCGGGTTAAGCAGCTAAAAATACAACTTTTTTGTCTCTTGATATTTTTTCGTATCTTGCTTCGTTCTCGAGAAAAAAAATAAAAGCCACCCATGCATGTCGAAAAATATTTTCTCACGAATATTGACAAAAATGTACGTTATGTTGTTTTTGGGTTAAGCAGCTAAAAATACAACTTTTTTGCCTCTTGATATTTTTTCGTATCTTGCTTCGTTCTCGAGAAAAAAAATAAAAGCCACCCATGCATGTCGAAAAATTTTTCTTACGAATATTGACAAAAAATTTACGTTATATTGTTTTCGGGTTAAGCAGCTAAAAATACAACTTTTTTGTCTCTTGATATTTTTTCGTATCTTGCTTCGTTCTCGAGAAAAAAATTAAAAGCCACCCATGCGTGTCGAAAAATTTTTTCTCACGAATATTGACAAAAATATACGTTATGTTGTTTTTGGGTTAAGCAGCTAAAAATACAACTTTTTTGCCTCTTGATATTTTTTCGTATCTTCGTTCTCGAGAAAAAAAATAAAAGCCACCCATGCGTTTCGAAAATTTTTTTCTCACGAATATTGACAAAAATGTACGTTATGTTGTTTTCGGGTTAAGCAGCTAAAAATACAACTTTTTTGTCTCTTGATATTTTTTCGTATCTTGCTTCGTTCTCGCGAAAAAAAATAAAAGCCACCCATGTATGTCGAAAAATTTTTTCTCACCAATATTGACAAAAAATGTACGTTATATTGTTTTCGGGTTAAGCAGCTAAAAATACAACTTTTTTGTCTCTTGATATTTTTTCGTTTCTTGCTTCGTTCTCGAGAAAAAAAATAAAAGCCACCCATGCATGTCGAAAAATATTTTCTCACGAATATTGACAAAAATGTACGTTATGTTGTTTTCGGGTTAAGCAGCGAAAAATACAACTTTTTTGTCTCTTGATATTTTTTTGTATCTTGCTTCGTTCTCGAGAAAAAAAATAAAAGCCACCCATGCATGTCGAAAATTTTTTTCTCACGAATATTGACAAAAAATGTACGTTATGTTTTTTTCGGGTTAAGCAGCTAAAAATACAACTTTTTTGTGTCTTGATATTTCTTCGTATCTTGCTTCGTTCTCGAGAGAAAAAATAAAAGCCACCCATGCATGCATGTCGAAATTTTTTTCTCACGAATAGTGACAAAGAATGTACGTTATGTTGTTTTCGGGTTAAGCAGCTAAAAATACAACTTTTTTGTCTCTTGATATTTTTTCGTATCTTGCTTCGTTCTCGAGAAAAAAAATAAAAGCCACCCATGCATGTCGAAACATTTTTTCTCACGAATATTGACAAAATATGTACGTTATGTTGTTTTCGGGTTAGGCAGCTAAAAATACAACTTTTTTGTGCCTTGATATTTTTTTCGTATCTTGGCTTGGTTCTCGAGAAAAAAAATAAAAGCCACCCATGCATGTCGAAAAATTTTTTCTCACGAATACGAAACTTTTTTCAAGGTCACTTGGAATCCCGGTCGTGACCTTGACATCTTGCAAGTGACCTTGAAACTTTTTCCAAGGTCACTTGGAATCTCGATCGTGACCTCGACATCCTGCAAGGAACCTTGAAACTTTTTTCAAGGTCACTTGGAATCTCAATCGTAAGCTTGACATCGTGCAAGTGACCTTGAAACTTTTTTCAAGGTCACTTGGAATCTCGCTCGTGACCTTGACATCGTGTAAGTGACCTTGAAACTTTTTTCAAGGTCACTTGGAATCTCGATCGTGACCTTGACATCGTGCAAGTGACCTTGAAACTTTTTCCAAGGTCACTTGTAACTTCGATCGTGACTTTCACATCTTGCAAGTGACCTTGGAACTTTTTTCAAGGTCACTTAAAAGCTCGATCGTGACCTTGCCATCTTGCAAGTGACCTTGAAACTTTTTTCAGGTCACTTGTAACTTCGATCGCGACTTTCACATCTTGCAAGTGACCTCGGAACTTTTTTCAAGGTCACTTGGAATCCCGATTGTGACCTTGACATCGTGCATGTGAACTTGAAAATTTTTTCAAGGTCACGTGGAATCTCGATCGTGACCTTGACATCGTGCCAGTGATCTTGAGACATTTTTCAAGGTCGCTTGGAATCTCGATCGTGACCTTGACATCGTGCAAGTGACCTTGAACTTTTTTCAAGGTCATTTGGAATCTCGATGGTGACCTTGATGTCGTGCAAGTGACCTTGAAACTTTTTTCAAGGTCACTTGGAATCTCGATCGTGACCTTGACATCGTGCAAGTGACCTTGAAACTTTTTTCAAGGCCACTTGGAATCTGGAACGTGACCTTGTCATCGGTGCAAGTGACCTTAAAACTTTTTTCAAGGTCACTTGGAATCTGGAACGTGACCTTGACATCTTGCAAGTGACCTTAAAACTTTTTTCAAGGTCACTTGAAATCTCGATCGTGACCTTGACATCTTGCATGTGACCTTGAACTTTTTTTCAAGGTCACTTGGAATCTCGATCGTGACCTTGACATCTTGCAAGTGACATTAAAACTTTTTTCAAGGCCACTTGGAATCTGGAACGTGACCTTGTCATCGTGCAAGTGACCTTAAAACTTTTTTCAAGGTCACTTGGAATCTGGAACGTGACCTTGACATCTTGCAAGTGACCTTAAAACTTTTTTCATGGTCACTTGGAATCTCGATCGTGACCTTGACATCGTACATGTGACCTTGAACTTTTTTCCAAGGTCACTTGGAATCTCGATCGTGACCTTGACATCGTGCATGTGACCTTCAACTTTTTTCAAGGTCACTTGGAATCTCGATCGTGACCTTGACAT
The DNA here is from genome assembly GCA_963920685.1 of Polydrusus tereticollis. Lineage (NCBI taxonomy): Eukaryota > Metazoa > Arthropoda > Insecta > Coleoptera > Curculionidae > Polydrusus > Polydrusus tereticollis. The sequence continues at coordinate 14,314,155 of OY987333.1, forward strand.
CGTGCATGTGACCTTCAACTTTTTTCAAGGTCACTTGGAATCTCGATCGTGACCTTGACATCGTGCAAGTGACCTTGAACTTTTTTCAAGGTCACTTGGAATCTCAATCGTGACCTTGACATCGTGCATGTGACCTTGAACTTTTTTCAAGGTCACTTGGAATCTCGATCGTGACCTTGATATCGTGCATGTGACCTTGGACGTTTTTTCAAGGTCACTTGAAATCTCGATCGTGACCTTGACATCGTGCATGTGACCTTGAACTTTTTTCAAGGTCACTTGGAATCTCGATCGTGACCTTGACATCGTGCATGTGACCTTGGACGTTTTTTCAAGGTCACTTGAAATCTCGATCGTGACCTTGACACCTTGCACGTGACCTTGAATTTTTTTTCAAGGTCACTTGGAATCTCGATCGTGACCTTGACACCTTGCACGTGACCTTGAACTTTTTTTCAAGGTCACTTGGAATCTCGATCGTGACCTTGACACCTTGCACGTGACCTTGAACTTTTTTTCAAGGTCACTTGAAATCTCGATCGTGACCTTGCCACCTTGCACGTGACCTTGAACTTTTTTCAAGGTGTACTTGGAATCTCGATCGTGACCTTGACACCTTGTCCGTGACCTTGAACTTTTTTTCAAGGTCACTTGGAATCTCGATCGTGACCTTGACACCTTGCACGTGACCTTGAACCTTTTTTCAAGGTCACTTGGAATCTCGATCGTGACCTTGACACCTTGTCCGTGACCTTGAACTTTTTTTCAAGGTCACTTGGAATCTCGATCGTGACCTTGACACCTTGCACGTGACCTTGAACTTTTTTTCAAGGTCACTTGGAATCTCGATCGTGACCTTGACACCTTGCACGTGACTTTGAACTTTTTCCAAGGTCACTTGGAATCTCGATCGTGGCCTTGACGCCTTGCACGTGACCTTGAACTTTTTTCAAGGTCACTTGGAATCTCGATCGGGACCTTGACACCTTGTCCGTGACCTTGAACTTTTTTTCAAGGTCACTTGGAATCTCGATCGTGACCTTGACACCTTGCACGTGACCTTGAACTTTTTTTTCAAGGTCACTTGAAATCTCGATCGTGACCTTGACACCTTGCACGTGACCTTGAACTTTTTTTCAAGGTCACTTGGATTCTCGATCGTGACCTTGACACCTTGCACGTGACCTTGAACTTTTTTCAAGGTCACTTGGAATCTCGATCGTGACCTTGACATCTTGCACGTGACCTTGAACTTTTTTTTCAAGATCACTTGGAATCTCGATCGTGACCTTGACACCTTGCACGTGACCTTGAACTTTTTTCCAAGGTCACTTGGAATCTCGATCGTGACCTTGACACCTTGCACGTGACCTTGAACTTTTTTTCAAGGTCACTTGGATTCTCGATCGTGACCTTGACACCTTGCACGTGACCTTGAACTTTTTCAAGGTTACTTGGAATCTCGATCGTGACCTTGACACCTTGCACGTGACCTTTAACTTTTTTTCAAGGTCACTTGGAATCTCGATCGTGACCTTGAACTTTTTTCAAGGTCACTTGGAATCTCGATCGTGACCTGGACACCTTGCAAGTGACCTTGAAAAAAAGTTCAAGGTCACGATCGAGATTTCAATTGACCTTGAAAAAAAGTTCAAGGTCACGTGCAAGGTGTCAAGGTCACGATCGAGATTCCAAGTGACCTTGAAAAAGTTCAAGATCACGTGCAAGGTGTCAAGGTCACGATCGAGATTCCAAGTGACCTTGGAAAAAAGTTCAAGGTCACGTGCAAGGTGTCAAGGTCACGATCGAGACTCCAAGTGACCTTGAAAAAAGTTCAAGGTCACGGACAAGGTGTCAAGGTCACGATCGAGATTCCAAGTGACCTTGAAAAAAAGTTCAAGGTCACGTGCAAGGTGTCAAGGTCACGATCGAGATTCCAAGTAACCTTGAAAAAAGTTCAAGGTCACGGACAAGGTGTCAAGGTCACGATCGAGATTCCAAGTGACCTTGAAAAAAGTTCAAGGTCACGTGCAAGGTGTCAAGGTCACGATCGAGATTCCAAGTGACCTTGAAAAAAGTTCAAGTTCACGTGCAAGGTGTCAAGGTCACGATCGAGATTCCAAGTGACCTTGAAAAAAAGTTCAAGGTCACGGACAAGGTGTCAAGGTCACGATCGAGATTCCAAGTGACCTTGGAAAAAAGTTCAAGGTCACGTGCAAGGTGTCAAGGTCACGATCGAGATTCCAAGTGACCTTGAAAAAAGTTCAAGGTCACGTGCAAGGTGTCAAGGTCACGATCGAGATTCCAAGTGACCTTGAAAAAAAGTTCAAGGTCACGTGCAAGGTGTCAAGGTCACGATCGAGATTCCTAGTGACCTTGAAAAAAGTTCAAGGTCACGTGCAAGGTGTCAAGGTCACGATCGAGATTTCACGTGACCTTGAAAAAAAGTTCAAGGTCACGTGCAAGGTGTCAAGGTCACGATCGAGATTCCAAGTGACCTTGAAAAAAAAGTTCACGGTCACGGACAAGGTGTCAAGGTCACGATCGAGATTCCAAGTGACCTTGGAAAAAAGTTCAAGGTCACGTGCAAGGTGTCATGGTCACGATCGAGATTCCAAGTGACCTTGAAAAAAAAGTTCACGGTCACGGACAAGGTGTCAAGGTCACGATCGAGATTCCAAGTGACCTTGGAAAAAAGTTCAAGGTCACGTGCAAGGTGTCATGGTCACGATCGAGATTCCAAGTGACCTTGAAAAAAGTTTCAAGGTCACTTGCACGATGTCAAGGTCACGATCGAGATTCCAAGTGACCTTAAAAAGAGTTTCAAGATCACTTGCACGATGTCAAGGTCACGATCGAGATTCCAAGTGACCTTAAAAAGAGTTTCAAGATCACTTGTAAGTGGTCAAGGTCACTTTGAGGTTTCAAGTGACCTTGAAAAAGTTTCAAGGTCACTTGCGATGTATCAAAGTCGCTTTCTGGGATTCAAGTGATTTGTTTGGTTAAATATTTGAATATTTTAAACCTTTTTAGGCCTCGATGGTTCGCCACCGCTTTAATTAATTAATAATTACCTATCTTTTTCTCCTTTTCACTTTTTCTCGCAAAAGTAACCATAACCGAGATAACTTTAAAAAACCAAAAAACGTACATGGAGGGGGAGGGTTTTCCCACCCCGGAGGGGTGGATACTTTTAGTATGGTAAGTAGGACGGCAAAAACTAGAGATCTCCGAAAAAAACAGCTTATGTGATTTTGTTCCCAACATACCATATGAAACTTTATAACTGCACTGACCTATTTACGAACAATAAAACTCTAATAATTACAAAACATATATATATTATTGTAAAATGTCTTTGTGTTTTCAAGTAATTCCAGATTGGGTATTCAAAATCCATATACTGACATGCCTCCATCATATACGGGCAGGCTCCAAAATCAATATAATGACAGGTCTCAAAGTCCATATTATGTTGGTATGCCTCAAAGTCCTTATTATGACAGCCGTCAGAATCCTTATGGTAAAAGTGACAGAAACGATAACTTAAAATCGACAAGGTTTTAAGTAGCGAGCTTGTATGTCTTTACTAATGCTATTAGGTTAAATTATAAAATATCTAAATTAATTAATTAAAAAATGAAATAAAATCATTTAATTTTAAACGTAATTTTTATTAAACATGCTCGACTGTTTCTGTGCTTAAAGGGTTGTGTCACTGTGGTTTGTGAAGCGTCTGTTGGCACTTTTCATGGTTAAATGTAAATTACAAAATTTTATGTATTAAGCATTATTTATCTTGCCTCCACTTCTTGTTGTTGTCCTTGGGAATACATGGTGTAAATTTACTTCTTAACGGCTAAAACCAACGACTTAACACGGAGTTGCACACATGACGAACAATCAGCACACGTCTGACACTTCTCAGATGCACAGCACACCAAATATTTTTTGGATCTGTCACCGGCGTTAACAGTTAACCTACCGTTGCGTTGGTCGCCTTCAGAAAAAATCTTTTAAAAATCCACGACGTCCATTTGTGTTAAGTCGTTGAGTTACATCCCTCTACTAGCCCATTTTTATTTAATTTATTATTCAATAGAGTATAATAAGGAAAGCTTTATTGGGTAACTGTTTCTCTTTCTATTTAGCTAATCTGTTCCTGTAATAGTTGTTGGCTTTATGTTAATTGTGGCTTTTCTGTAACTTTGGGTAGGCACTGGGAAGAATTTCCGAATGGGGGACCTCCGCATTACCAAAGAGCTCCCACTGAATATGAGAGGCCTCCGCCTTACTACTATCCCGGAAGTGGAGGGTAAGTAAAAAGTTACAAGATACTTCATATCCCTGCAATTATTGCCTCTTAAGCTGCCTTGTATTGTTCATTTGTCTGGCTACAAGTTGCAAGTGTCATGATACCAAATTTATTTATTTTTACTGCAATCCAAACGAAGAGAAAATATACAGTGGCCGGCAGAATTCTGGCTTCGTGTGAAAAACTTCTTTACTATTGATTTTTCAGAAAATTTTATTCTTGATAAATTCACTTCTACAATGAATTGTCCATTTGACATTTGCATTTTTATCACTTTGACATCGGTAAAAAAGATGCATCCTTTTTTATCGCGATAAAACCCTCTCCAGCTAAAAATTAAATGGTAAAAACTAAGGATCGACCGATATGATTTTTTGTGACCGATACCGATATCGGCCGATACCGATATGCATAGCCGATATAGGCCGATACCGATATATCGGCTATATTTTCTATTATGGATATTTTGCTATATAAATTAGCTACAATTAATGTCCGTCTTGTTCAACTGCCCGCTCAAGTAAAACCACACAGCCAAAGATATTTGAATCCTTTGATAACATGCAGTTATGGGACATCAATAGTACTAAATCTAAAGACATTCACTATTCTATCGGAGAATTATTAGCTATAGGTATACAACCCTTCAGTATTCTGAATGATGTCGGCTTTAAACAGCGTTTAAAAAAATTGGATCCTTGTTACAATATGCTTCTAATAAATATTTTAGAGAAAATATACTTCCTGATTTACCAAAAATGTTCTTCAGCAATTAGTGAAAAATTATCATCATCACTTTCCTTAGAAGAAAACATTAAAGTTTCTGTAACTACAGATTTATGGACGTGCAAACACAATAACAATTCATTTATATGTTCTACTGCTCATTGGATGGATTTTAAAACGACTGAAAGATGTTCATTTGTACTGGCCTGCAAACATTTTCCAGGAACACATACAGCTTTAAATATTGCCCAGATGTTAAATGATTTACTGAAAAGATGGAAGTTAGTTCATAATCAGGTTCTTTTGGTTTTGGCTGACAATTCCGCCAACATAAAAAAGGGCATCGACGAAGTTAAACTAAAACACCAAACTTGTTTTATACATCTTTACAATTAGCCATACAAGACTCGATAGAAAGTCAACGATCAATCATAGATTTTATTGGCAAAAGCGAAGCGTATAGTAACTTATTTTAGTCACTCCTCTTTGGCTTGTGATTGACTGAAGAATATTCAAAAGACTCTTAATATGGCGAGAAAATCTTTGGTTCAGGATGTACCTACATGATGGAACTCAAGTTTTTATATGTTGGAACGTTTGGTAGGAAAAAAAACGCTTTAAATATATTTATAATGGATGATTCAGCTTTAAAAGATAAGAAACTAGCATATCACCAGTGGGAACTAGCAAAAAACTTATGAAAACTATTAGAACCCTTTGAAGAGATTACCAACATTTTTAGTAAGAACAGTGCATCTATATCGGAAATAATATCATTACTTAAGAAACTTTTGATTTATCTCGGCAAAGCTGAAGGAGCTGATTTTTCTGGAGTGCAGACTACTAAAATTGAGCTCAAAAATTCTTTATTTATTTATTTTACTATATAAATTTATGTTTTAATTTCTTTAAAAAATATATCGGCCGATACCGATATACTCTTGGCCGATATGGGCCGATACCGATATCGGGAAGAAGGCCGATATACCGATACCGATATCGGTATCGGTCGATCCCTAGTAAAAACCTCTCCACCTCAAAATCGAGTAGCTTTTCTTTTTCATTGCTCGGCAACCTGACATAATGTTACAAATTACAAATTAATTTGATGTTGTCAAGCATTTTTTTAGTGAGGTATTATTTTTTTTTTAGTATCTATTCATACCTAGCTAAAAATCACTCGATTCTTTTTTAAGATCGGATAAACTTTTATTTTTTAAACTCAAACTAGATCACTTTTTAGCAATTTAGACTCGAACAAACGGTAATAGATAAAAACGCTCCAGCTTCGCTGTCGCATTTTTATCATTTCGTTTCGTTTTCGTTAAATTTCTAAGCAATCTAGTTTTCGTAAAAAATAAAAGTTTATTCGACAAAAAAAACTCTTGTGGTTTTACGTATGATAATAGCTTTAAAACTTAAAAAGCGCTTATGAAAATTGAAGAGAACTCTATTGCATACGAGGGAGATTCAATTTTTTAAAAGTTGCTCAAATTTTCTGAGAAATCAATAACAAAAAAGTTTTCTACATGTAGCGAAACCCGAGAAAAGCAAACAACGAGAAGCGACAAAATCCCGAGTTTATCATTGATTAAATGGGGACCAAATTATTTGTCCTTCACCTTGCTATTTTGACAGTTGGCCGGGTTATTACACTAAAAGAAGCACTAAAGGGATGAAATAAATGCTTTACACTGAAATAAAAAATGTGGGTACCTAGTAAGAAGTACCTTTTTCATGAATTTCGTAAAATAAAATAACATAAAAATATTTTTGAAATATTTTATTGATTGTGCGTTACTTAGTGATAGTACATTTTAGAAAGGAAATGAAATAGTATATTACATACTAAGAGCGGTAAGAAGCCTATTACACACGATTTCGAAAATTACGGTACGAGCGTTAGCGAAAATTGCCCTTGTTAATAAAGACATTATAATATTACGTAACTGCTCTTACGCACAGCTTGTGGCTTCTAACAATATAGTGTGTGTAATTAGAGTTTTACGGATAAAGTAGGCAGTGCGCAAGTAGGTTCGTACTAATATAGGTAATACAAAACAGGGCACTAAAAATTATTGCGGATGTTCCCAGGTACACGATGAATCGCATACTTCATCAAGACTTTCGTATGCAGACAATAAATGAATTTTTCACAAAAATTATTACAGACTATTACAGACGTACGGACGTATCGACAAACCCATTAATCACGGACTCCCACACGAGATCTAGACCAAACAGTACGTACAAACTACCGAAAGACTGGCTCCCTGTTGGTCCAATCCCATAGTAGAGAAGCACTAATAATAGTAGTGAGGCACTATCAATCAACCACCAATGAACCAATCAATGGAATAGGCGCCAAAATTTTGCAGTATAAAACTTTTTAAATCAAACAAGCAGAAATACGAATAATCAAGGCAAAAGTCAATTTAAAAATTTCTACAAGTGATAAAACCTAAACAGTTTGCGAAGATTCAATTGAAGTCGCAGGAGAATTCCTAACTTAAAAAAAAACAGAGATCCCAAGTAGTAGAAGTAGAAAAACAGTATTTTCTTATGTATCCCTTTATTTCTTTTTAAATATTGAACAGTAGTTTTGTTAACTTTCCCTACATTTTTAATCAACAATTATTCTAAAGCGGTGCAAATGTACTTACTGTTCAGGATCCTGTGGAAATGTAAACATGCTTATTCCTTGACCTTCTTTTGAGTGACACCCTCGAAACGCACAGGTATTACCAGGCATAGTTTTACAATAGCACAGCACTCACAAAAACAAACAGTTAAACAAACTAACGGCTGAAACACGGCCGGCTTAAACTTATGACATTTGGCCGGGTTACCTCCCACTCCAATGATTTCGCCAAATGTCATGTTGTCGCTTCTTGTTGTTTGCTTTTCTCGGGCGAGACTTCTCCCGGTCACTGTATATTCTATGCAATGTGTCCATATTTATTTTTATTTTTAGGGAGCAGTAAGAAATAAAAGGAACACGACTGAGATGTATTTATTCTGAAACGGAATAAAATGTACAGACTGAATTTGATCTTAGATTTTTTGTTCACTTCATTTATTGTATTGAGGTAAACTATCAGCGTTTAGTATGTTGTTTACAAAACAACAGGGTGTTTTGTCGGCGCCAGCAATATTACGTTTACTGTTAAACAGATCCTTCTTCAGGACACGTCGTGCTTTTGAGATTTTTAGAGATTTTTTTTGAGTTTTTATTTGTGATATTTATGTATATAATTGATTTGCTATTATTCTTTACAAGGTGCTTCAACGATTATGGTAGACAAAGATGGCGCTGGTTGTATAGGCTAATGATAGAACAGAATGTTTACGGTTTGTGTTCCGAGCTAGTTAGTCAACCTTCCGAACACATTCCAAGTTTTATTGTGCTCAATACAAACTATTTTTATATTGTAGCCACGTATACATATGTAGGTATATAATATTATCACTTTTACTATATAAATAAATGTCAGATGGACGTTTTACAAATTGTGAACTTTGTTATGTTTCTATTAGGCAATTTTTTTAACATGCTAAACCAAAATCAAAAGGTAACTATAGTAATTTGTAAATATAGATTATTTTCATAAATTTCAAGACAAACGTACGCCATGATAATTAAGGGTTTTCAAAACTTAGAAGGGGACATATTTGCTTATAAAATGACTATTACGTCATGTCATTTTTGCATGGATTCTAAACGTCACTTTTTTTTTATTGTAATTCCGGATTTAATTATTTTTTTTTTGTTTTTTGGGATGTGCGATACGCTCCACCAATGTTAATTTTCGGTGGGATTTCTTACGACCATATCTCCGGAACCAATGCTTCTTCAAACAGGTTTTGTAAGTATTGTTGTGTTGGCGTTGTGCAACACAGCGCCAACACAACAATGACAAAACCTGCTTGATAAAGGAGGTCGATTGGTTCCATAAGAACTTTACCCGAAAATTAACATTGGTGGAGCCTATGGCGCACAACGCCCATAAAGGAACTACTTACCTAAAAAACAAAAAAAAAATCCGGAATGTCAAATTTTTTACTGATTGTTCTTTTAAGAAGCAAAAGCGTTTGGCAAAAACAGTTTTTTTAAAATGTGAATTTTGGTTAAAATCTATAAAAGCTATTCACGTCAAAATTTATTCAAATATTGCGCGGATCGATTACTTTGCCTGCGCGTGAATGGACAGTTTTTATTTATAATATCCAATCAAAAGACTTATTAAGTGTTATCTCTGAATTTCTCGATAACCTTCTATACCTTGAAAAGCCCTAATTCAAAACCCATATTTATGATTCTCTTAATCTCATAGTTATTAGGTTAGACGTAGTTTTTTTGGGCACAAAATTTTATACCAATGCATTTAACTTTAAAATATGTCAGTATTTTACCGTACGACGCGTATCCAATGTGTATTCTTCCCTATATTACCGTATTTTGTGCTCAATTTTTTAAGGAATATTATTACATTTGAGGCCAAACTGTTGCCATATTAAACGTCTTGTATTTATTATGTGTTAAATAGTTCATTATAAATATAATTCCGATGTTTATACATATTAAAAAAATACAAAATATTATTCTGTTTTTTTTTCACGATTACCTGTGACGGGTCTTTTTATCGCAAACTCTTTAAAGTAGGTACACACTTTCAGCAATATTTCTACAAAAGTTCACGTTGAAATTGGAGAAAATGAGAGCAGAAATCGACTTTCAAGTTCAAACAGACACCATATAGTACACTGTGTTCAAAAAGTCCCGGACCGGTCAATTATTTAGAAAATGGCGCACAATATAAAAAAACTTCCGGTATAAAAGTTGTAGGCCTTAAAAAAATCTATAGAACTAGGACACCTGTAATTATACAGGGTGCCTCAAACAGTCATGGTAAACAAAACTTTAATTTTTTTAAATGGAACACCCTATATCTTAGAATATTTTTGGATTCTACATAAAAATACAATTATTTTTTAATAAGTGTATTATAAGTCTAAACCTAATAGTTTCCGAGATATCGACTTTTAAAAAATTGCATTTTTGAATTTTGACACATTCTAGCTTTCTAATGTTATGTCATAGAGCAAAATGGCTTCCATGTCCCTATCTTACTTTTTTATTATCTTCTCAAAACTTTCAACTTCCGGTTAAAACCGGAAGTACTATATTTCCGGCTTTTGAGTTACATCCGGTTTAACCGGAAGTTGACACCAGTAGGAAGATAACAAAAAACTAAAATAGGGATATGTAAGCCGTTTTTCTCTAAGACGTACCGTTAGAAAGCTAGAGACTGTCAAAGTTCAAAAATGTAATTTTTCAATAGTCGATATCTCGGAAACTATTAGGTTTAGACTTGTAATGTATTTTTAAAAAAATAATTGTAATTTAATGCTAAATCCAAAAATATTCTAAGACAGAGGGTGTTCCATTTAAAAAAAGGTAACTTTGTTTTCCTACGGCTTTCTGACTCATCCTGTATACTTACTCTTTTAAAATTTTTATAGACTTTAAAAAACCCTAAAACTTTTGTCTTAATTATTTTTTGCTAGCTGTTTTACTTTAGAAAATAATCAACCGTTTCCATACATACCAACGACCCTGTATATAATTATGCGATATAAAATCCCCAAATCTCGAAAATATAGCTTATGACCCCTGTTTTTGAAAACGATCTGATGGTTGCTCCATCTGAGGTTATTTTTAGGTTGAGCAGACCCAAATTACCTAGAAACAGTAAAAAAATTGCCGGCACCAAATTATGTGTTGACTAGTGTTATTTATCTACATCAATTGGCATTTTAATGACTCTCAAACTGCCAGCGAATACCGGCTCCACTTTTCAAATCGCCCTTGTAACCCCCGGACGTCATACTCTCAGGCGCGTAACTACTGGGGGGCCGGGCCCCCCCCCCCCCCAGACGTCGCTAGGCCCCCCCAAGAAAAAGGCCGACTTTGTAAGCTCGCTATACTCGCCTCGCAAATATAGCATCAATTTATAATTACAATCTATATAAATTATAACAAATAATCTTGCCAAATATCACTCGACCATCATTTTTTTATTGGTTAAATTTTCCATTTTTCACTCAAACTTTTTTGGCAATACCTACTCGTTGAACTTTGGGCTTGTTTATTCAAAAATTAAATCCCTCGAGCTTCGCTCTCGGGATCTAATCAGAATAACCATGTCCAAATTCAACTCGAAAAATTTCCAAAAAAAGTTTACGTGACAGCTGAAAAATCTAACCGATAAAAAAACGAGGTCTTGTGATATTACTGTTGATTATTGAGCAAATTTGTTAAAATTTGGGCGTGATCAAAAAAATATTTCGCCTGCGGCGCATTTCGCCTACAGCGGGCTCTCCGCCTGCCCCAGTCCACATTCACTACATCTACACAAACCGCCACTACAAGTCACTATAACAGGCCCACCCTAGGCCACCCCCAGGTCAGAGGGCTAGTTACGCCACTGCATACTCTCAATCTACAAACCCCAATTTTAGCTTACTTCATTTTTACAAAGTACCTACTTATTCAAGCTTACATGTGCTATTTCCCCGCATTTACGAACACAACGGTAAGTTTGGCAACATGGTACTGACCAGGAACTCGATTTAACGGCCTCTCGTGGATAACCGTGGCCCGTGGCGCCGAAGCCGCTGAAATCGTTTTAAGAAATCCGCTGCCGCCAGCCCAGCTCTTTTTCTGGGGGAAATTTGCTGCCACGTCTCCAGAATTCTGTTGCGTAGCTATATTTTCTGTGCCTGAACTAAACTTTAAACTACGTTTTTATGCGTAAAGTTTACCTAAAACCCAATAAATTCAACCTCCAGGATGTAAATCGTTTGCTTATCACTCGCACCGATCCTTTAGCGCCGTAAAGGATTTTTTCCTGCAATGCATAATACAGTGTCACCATTAAAGTCCGCACCATATGGAACTTTTTTTTATTAATGGGTTGGTTAAAATTAAATTTCGGCAATCGTTTTTGCTTCAAATTAGACTAAAAATTATATAATCAAATGTCACCATCTGTCATTCAGTATCTGTCAAAAATTACATTTTAATCAAAAAATGCTGAAAAATGGCATTGTTTTACCGAATTTCAAAAAATTTTATTAGAAAAAGTTGTTTCTAGTACAATTCTTGGCCTAAATACAAAGTTTCAGTTTTCTAGCTCAAAGTTGATTTTTTTGCCATTTTTTCTAATTAACTTTTTTTTTATTTAATGTAAGTTCGCTTAATGGATATTAAACTATTTGCTTATACCATACTCAATATTTTATTTAGTTTGTATGAGCTTTTTTTTAGTACAATTCCATTTTTTTTCGAAATTTAAAATTAGAGGCAAAAAAATTTGACACAGGTGGTGCAAAGTTATCCTAATTTAAAAATTTTAACAGATAGACGTCAGATGTTTAGTTTTTCAAATGACAAATACATCTAAATATTTGATAAAAATTTTATTTTATACTTAAAACTATCATTATTATTAAAAGGAACTTTAATCATTTTAAATAGGTAACACAAAAGCAATATACATTTCACATTTCAGTGTGACGTCCTTCTCGCTCTATACAAACACCCGTCCGTCTATAAACGTCTTTGACAGCATTTTGTAAAAAGCTTGGTCTTATATCAGCACAACACTGTCTTATCGTTTGTTCCAAATGCTCGATATTTCTAAACGGTCGATTCTTATAAACTTTCTGCTTAAGATAACCCCACAGAAAAGTCTAGTGGGGTTATGTCAGGCGACCTGGGTGGCCAGTGGCATTCTCTATCACGCCCTATAACTCTGTTTTGAAATAATTGGTTTATGCGTTCTTTCACTGCTACAGTTTGATGTATGGGTGCACCATCAAGCTGATACCATAAGTTATGTCTATGGTGTAAGGGCATGTTATCCAAAACTTCGGTAATCTCGTTATCAAGAAAATTCAGGTACCTTTCACCAGTTAAGTTTACTCTAAAGAAGTATGGTCCAATAAGCTCATCTTTCAAAATTCCACACCAAACATTGGTTTTAAAATGATACTGGTCGCGACATTCAATTGTGAAGTTAGGATTTTCTTGGGACCACCATCGGCAATTTTGTGAGCTCACGGTATCATTCGAAGAGAAAGTGGCTTCATCTGTCCATAATATCCTGTATGGAAAAAGAATATTCTCCTCATATTGTCCCTGATACCAAAATGAAAAATCAAGTCGGATATCAAAATCGCGTTCTTTTAATGTGTTTATAAACTTGGGTTTATATGCCCGAAATCGATTTTTCTGAAGAATTTTTCTAACGCTTTCCCTCTTGCACCCTGTTGAATCACTTATCTTGGTTACACTAGTTTGACCGTGGTCAATAACAGTTAAACAAACATCAAGTTGTGCTGCTTCATCGTATTTACTTGCCGCGTGAGGTTTCTTAAAATTATTTTGAACAGATCTAGTTTCTCTAAATTTTGACATTATTCTTGAAACAGTGCTATGCTGCAAATTTTTTTCTGGATGCCTCATTAAAAATGGCAGATACTTGCCGGTGAGGCATATTCTCTCCACAAATTAAGACAATTTCTATTTTTTCTTGAATGGACAACATTGGTGATAACACTGAAAACTATAACTTGCGAAAATATTCAAATTTATGACATTTCTTTTATTTATTCGGCACTCTAATTCGTTTTTTTTTCCATAGCCTACTTATAAAATTCAAAATTGCCTTGATATTTTATTGTGGATAAAAAGAAAATGTGTCTAAATTTTGAACTAATCTGATATCTGGGAATTTTATTATAAGTTTTTTAAACTTCTTAGGTGTATGTACTATCAAAAAAATGGAATATCTGACGTCTATCTGTTAAAATTTTTAAATTAGGATAACTTTGCACCACCTGTGTCAAATTTTTTTGCCTCTAATTTTAAATTTCGAAAAAAAATTGCATTCTAGTAAAAAAAAGCTCATACAAACTAAATAAAATATTGATTATGGTATAAGCAAATAGTTTAATATCCATTAAGCGAACTTACATTAAATAAAAAAAAAGTTAATTAGAAAAAATGGCAAAAAAATCAACTTTGAGCTAGAACACTGAAACTTTGTATTTAGGCCAAGAATTGTACTAGAAACAACTTTTTCTAATAAAATTTTTTGAAATTCGGTAAAACAATGCCATTTTTCAGCATTTTTTGATTAAAATGTAATTTTTGACAGATACCGAATGACAGATGGTGACATTTGATTATATAATTTTTAGTCTAATTTGAAGCAAAAACGATTGCCCAAATTTAATATGAACTAACCTCATTAATAAAAAAAAGTTCCATATGGTGCGGACTTTAATGGTGACACTGTATATCTCCAGATACAAACAAATACTTGTCAATGCATAAGTAAATAAATAAGCTCAAGTTTTCTTTTCATTAAAATGTTTAATATCACAGTAAAGTTAACGACTATAGTATACACAACGTAACTAATATAACATAACGACTTAATGACATAAATAAATAATGTATTCATAATACTTCAAGATCGGCAGAAATGGAGAGGACTGTATACAGGGTGTTATTTAAGTAAGTGGCCAACTTTTAAGGGACGATTCTTTGCGTGATTCTAGGACGAAAAGATTAGATAAATATAGGTCCAGTAATGCTTCGTTTTCAATATATACAGGGTGTCAAACTTAAAAAAAAAATTGTTTTTTCGTAAATATCTTAATAGTCCCTCAGTCGATTTTGTTGATATTTGGCAGGGTAATAAGGGTCTGATTTATCCCTGACTAGATTAAAATTTTTAGGTCCAGTGACGTCCCAGAAGGCGCCTTAACCAAGATTTTTGACAAAAAACAAAATGTGGGCCACTGATTTTTTTCATTTTTTATATTTTTTTTCGCATTAAGCAACTAAAACTACAACTTTTTTATTTTTAGCATTTTTTTCGTATCTTGCTTTGTTTTTGAGAAATAACATTATTAAAACCTGTGTTCCATGGACATGGAATAAAGTGATTTTTTTCTCAAAAACGAAACAACTCACGAAAAAAACGCTCAAAATAAAAAAGTTGTAGTTTTAGTTGCCTGATGCGAGAAAAAATATAAAAATCGAAAAAGTCAGTGTCGCACATTTTTTTTGTCAAAAATCTTAGTTAAGGTGCCTATCGCGACGCCACTAGACTTAAAAACCTTAATCTAGTCAGGGCTAAATTAGCCCATTACCACCCTAAATAACACTGCCAAATTTCAACAAAATCGGCTTAAGAATTATTAAGATATTTACGAAAAAACGATTTTTTTTATAAAGTTTGACACCCTGTATCTTGAAAACGAAGCATTACAAACTTTTTGTCTTAGCATCACTCAAAGAACCACCCCTTGAAATTTAGCCCCGTACTTAAATAACACCCTGTATAGGCATCTAAAACTGATGTGAATTTATATAAAATAAGAAATAAACCTAATAATACTAAGGATGAAATGCAGATGAGTGCTCAGAAATACATTCTAATTTGTATCGATTCTTAGGGCAGGTTTACATTAAGCCGGTTGATTTGTTTGGTTTATGTAAAAGACTAGTTAGTAATGATGTTTTCCATAAAGCATCGGGAATGACGAATTTATTTAAAAAAATAGCGATTTTCTCCACAATTTTAGGTTAGATAGTAAGTACCATAGGCATCGTAACTATAGATCCGACACGCCATTCATAAATGCTATAAAATTGTGATGCCAAAATCGTTTGGTGGCGAGACGCTGTGAGGAGCTAGGTGGGGCCGAGAGTGGGGATTACGCTGACTTTACATATGCATGCGACAAAACATCAGGAAAGCAACATCCGCTATGCCGAGTATTGTCGAGTCGATGCAGATGGCCACGAAAATGATGACATCTGGGCGGATCCGTTATTGCTGCGTTGCCATACTACAGATTTTTTACAAGGTTTTAGGCAATGTTATATATTTTCCACATCATGTTAATCTAGTTAATCACAGAAGTTAATACTATTAACAGAGTAAGCCCAGAAAACTACGTTTTCTGTGGCGTAAGTCTGGCAAACCAAGTGGAGGGGAGCAGCTTGTATGTTGATTTACTTTACACTGGAATACAATGATGACATCAGGTTTATTTGTTATTGTTCGGTCTAATAGTTACGATGTCTATGGTTAGTACCATGAATCTACAGGTGATAGTTATGGCGCTATATGGATATTTCTGTTATTAAAGTAGCTTTTTTATTTTATTGCTGTTATAAATCGTCTTTGTAATTTTCAGTGTCAATTATTACACACAAGTGAAAAAATTTTTAATTTTAATTTTTGAGTTTCCATACACTGTTACAAGATATCTTTTGATCGTTGGAAATCTGCTCGTGTCACAAAACTTCCAGAACCTCGGCGTCTTCTCGGGTCCTGATGATTTTTTATACCACAATTTATATTCAGCTTTCACAATGATCAAAGGAATCTACTTTTTCAGTTGCGGCAAATCCAGGGAGCTTGAAAGGATTCCCGCATTTTCATTGAGAAATTTGTCTGACAAATTCTGAATCAGCATATCGATTTAAACAATAATGTCAAAACACTATTTAATTCATAATTTGGAGTTGTGGCGAAAATTTAAATTTAGGAATTCTAAAATTGGAATCAAAATTTGCCGAACTCTTCCACACACAGAAATCTAAAAATTGCAATATTGTTTCTCAGAATTTCGGCGGAGGGGGTGGAGCCTTATAGGCAATATAGCTTGCTACGGCCCTGATTGGTGCGGCTTATTTATTGGATATCTCGATGATTGGACCTAATTTTTACCAAGGCACTTTAATTGAAGAACGTTATTTACATTTTCTTCATGTTACACTGGCAGAACTGTTCGAAGAGGTACCTTTTGAGTACAGAACAAAGGATTGGGCTCCTGCTCATAATGCTCAAATTGTTAAGGACCATTTGGACAGACAGTATCCCAAGCGACGGATTGGAACCAAACCGATAAGATAGCCAGCAAAGTTACCAGATATAACACCCTTAGATTTTTTTCTTTGGAGCCACTTAAAGGATTTTGCCTACGACGAAACACCAGTTGAAGATATGGCCGATCTAATCATCAAAATTATAGCGGCGTGTACTGCTATTACAAGATGAGCGCTTAAAACTTACCCTCAGCCAACTTTTAAAAAATTATTACAGAGTTGTGTTCGTGTAGAAGAAATTGACCGAATTAATTATTATTTAGTAAAGAATTATTTGAGTTAGTAGTAAAACAGTGGACCCATTTTCAAAATTAATAAGAACATTTTAATCAACCCTTGTTGCTTATAAAAACGAGTGAAGTAATCGAATTAGGGTAAATTACAATCTACTTTCCAAGTCTTTGCAATCGATTTATATTTTTGAAGCGTCGCGACGTCCAGGGCGTCGAAGGGGTTGCGTTATTTTAAAAATATGCAAATAAGTGACCCTACCTAACGATGGCATTTTACGAAATCAAAATATATCCATTCGTTTTTGAGATATAGACTCTCGGAGATTTAAGTGAAAAATCCTGCTGTACAGATTAACATCTAAACAAATACACTTAAGTCCATTTATCTCACATATAGACTGAGCATAAATAAAATCACGCATGTATTCTATTCGATTGTACCGCTGAGCACGAGGCGTCTCCTCCAAATTGACCAATAGGGACCGCGCAGACCACCTGCAGATCGACGATTACGCATCGAGCGTTGTTTTGGTTTAGTCTATATGTAAAATAACTAGACTTTAGATACCACTACAGTGAGACGTGGTGTACGTAGACCACAGGAATAGATGGTTGGACGATGTTAAGACGATTAAGTTAATAGCAGGATGCAGGCCCTAGTTTGGGAGTGGACAAGCGTCAAGAGACTGATAAAGAAGAACTAACTTGTTGCTAGCGCCAAATTACTTGCCTAGCTTAATGTAAACCATGCGTCATACGGAGAAGGACACCGCGAGTCTTTATACTTTATAGTAAAAATCTCTGCTTACTACATTTTAATGTAACATTCTATACACATTCTGTAGAGTAGAGCATTGCAATTGCTACATCTTTACGAAGAAATACATTCTTATACCTTTCTGTTCCAATCATATTCATTTCCTAGCTACAAAGCGCATCTTATCCAGTAGATGATATCGAGCGAAAAACTACAATATTGCATCCGTCGCGCTTCTATTCAAACTGCGTTATCACCTTTAGGCTTGGCTTGTTTCCTCAGTAGATCATCAAACTGGTCGTGGTCATAGAACACTACGAAGTCCTGAGGAGAGACTCCTTCAAACACCGCGCTCACGGAGGGTTTGAGGTTGAAGAAGAAGAGGGGTTGATTTCTGGTTGCAAAATCTTTGGTTAGGCTTTCTACGACAGTGGCAGCTGTAAAATCGGCTCCGTAGATGTGCGAACAGTCTATGACTACTGGAATTCCTTGACGGATTGAGTGCTTGGTGACTAGGTTTCGAACGTAGTCGGTTGAAGGGAAGATGAGGCATCTATCCGGGGTCAGGATCAGGTATTCATTGCCTTCGTTTGACTGAAATAATATTTTTTTTTTAATTAATTTTAATTGCTACAGTCGTACATGCGTGTACAAGCTTACCGTTAATTTTTCCACGGAGATCTTAGGCCTAGCGGCATGATATAAAATAAAGAGCAAGTTGAGGCCAACGCCGACCAAAATACCAATTTCCAATGGCAGCACAAGGCAAGCGATGAAAGTCGCAAGTCCCAGGAACAGATCGCTTTCTGTAAAAAAACCGTCGCTTTATCAAAAACGAAAACTTTTCTAAACGTTTTTCAACCGCATTGAAAATAATGTTCACCTGTTACTTACTTTTTGACCTCCACATGGGCTTAACGACCTTGACCTCCACCATGAAAATGACGGCAGCGATGATGATGGCGGCCAAAGCAGCTTTAGGTATAAAGAAGAAGAACGGGGTGAAAAAGAGAAGAGCCAGGATGACCAATATTCCCGTGTATAGTCCGCCCATTGGAGTTCGTACTCCGCTGGCGTTGTTAACAGCACTTCTAGCGAGGGCACCGCCTCCTGGGAAGGCTTGCACGAAGGAATTGGCGATGTTGCAAAGTCCGATTGCTAGAAGTTCTTGTGTGGCATCTACGGCTTTACCATTGGCTGAAAATGTGAACAATACTTAGTAATTTATTCCTATTATTTACCAAAGTTATTTATATATACAGTGTGTAAAAAGTCCCAGACCGGTCAATTATTTAGAAAATGGCGCACAATATAAAAAAACTCCCGGTATAAAAGTTGTAGGCCTTAAAAAAATCTATAGAACTAGGACACCTGTAATTATGCAGGGTGCCTCAAACAGTCATGGTAAACAAAACTTTGGTTTTCTGATTCCTCTAAACATTCTAAACAACAATTATTATGAAACATGTCATATGGCTAAAACCATTAGTTTAAGAAATAATTCGAGTTAAAGGACATAAAATACAACAGGTAAGATATTACCTCCATCTTGCATTTTTAATACAGGCTGGTACCCACACAAGTTTTGTCAAAAATTTAATAACAATACTTAATTAAATTAAACACAAGCAGTAAAATTAATAACAAATTTACAAGAACAAAAATAAATTTAAGTAAGTCGTTATTTAATTAAAAGTTGAAAATGTCCCCCTCCCACAGTTTGACAATGGGCTAAGTTATAATTAAATTTCTTGGTTAATAGATTCACATTCTTCAATAATTCTTCTTCTCAATTCGTTCAGATCTGCAGGTTTTGTCACATACACTTTATTTTTTAGTTGCCCCCAGAGAAAATAATCAAGGGGCGTTAAGTCTGGCGACCTAGCGGGCCATTCTATGGGGCCCCTTCGCCCTATCCAGCGGTTAGGAAAAGTACTAAAGTCTGTTGCGTTTTAAGAAGTCCGATATCGGATTAAATCACCCAGGGATGTTATCGCTTTTAAAACAGTAAGTCGGTTAAGTTACAATATCTTCGCACCTTCGCTATACTTGATCACACCGAACATCCCACTGGTTTACTGTATTCTATTACTGGGCGAAATCAAAGGTTTCAAAACAAAATTATCTTAGAATTACGCGTTGAGCATAAATAATAATTAAATAGATAATTAAATTATTTTGCTATTATTATAGTTAAATCTATATAATAATCGCTATTTTCCAAGAACCAATTAAAATTTGCTCAAGTGCGGGATGGTTAAATATGTTAAAGATTTTGTCAGGTATATACTTTTCCGATAATGACATTATTTTGGGATTATTATAATTAAATCTTCATAATAATTACTATTTTCCAAGAAATAATTAAAATTTGCTGAAGTGCGGGATGGTATGTTCTACTTTATTTTAAATAAGTAGTTGTGCTTTTCACTTTTAGTTTGTTTCTCATTGTGTGTGCCCTCAAATATGGACATCAAGTTTTGAGATTGCCGCCCTACCATTGTCATTACAACGCAATTGAATTGGTATGGGGTATTAGCAAGAACTATTATGACAAACATGCCTGTAAAAATATCGGTAAGCCTAGCGTTATAAAGTTATGGGAGGAGGCGCTTAGCCAAGCGGGCAAAGAAGTATGGCGGAAATGCATTGAACACACAGAAAAAATTATTTTTGAATCTTATGAGACAGAACAGGTTATAGACGAAGTAAGACCGTTAATTATTACGAATGATGATGATGATGACGATGATCTTGATTCTGATGAGTCTGAAAGCATGGGTGAAATTTCAAATGCAGAGGAAGACTACTTTTAGTAGTACCTATCTACAAGTAGGTACGTTCTGTCGCAAGACTACAAAATCGGTTCTTTTTAGAACCAAAACTTTATAAAAAAGAATTCGTAAAACTAATTTGTCTGAATACTACAAAAGCTAAAAAATTATTATTTTTCTTTACCTAAACTAATTTTTTATTTACTTTAAATTATTTTATTTAGAAAATGTAATTCATCCACATCCAAAATTACCTTCAATATAATTTATTGTTTGAGAGCCACCGACATAATGCTCAAGAGGTTTTATGGCTTAGCGGACTTCTTAAAACGCACAGACTTTATTTAAGTAAACTCTTACAGCTCGCCCAAAATAAGGAGGAGCTCCGTCCTGCTGAAACCACGTATGTCCTAATAGTGGTCCTACTATATTGGTTATTGCTGGCACCTTTTGATTTTGCAGCATATGGAGATAATATTTTGCATTTAAATTCCCCTATATATAGAAATAAGGTCCCACAAATTTATTGCCAATAATACCGGCCCACACATTTACTTTCTGGGGGTGTCGAGTGTGTGTTTCTCTCATCCAATGTGGGTTCTGATCAGCCCAGTAACGACAATTATGTCGATTGACATTCCCGTTTACATTAATGTAACCTCTTCCAAGAAGCTATTTGATTAAAAAAATTGTTATTTTCTTCCTGTTTTTGCATCATTACTTCGCAAAATTCCATTCTACGTTCGAAATCGTCTTCTGATAATTCCTGGACTAAAGTTACTTTATAGGGGTAAAATTGACTGCTTTTTAAAATAATTTCAACTGATTTAAAACATACATCAACTTGGGTAGCAGCTTTTCTCAACGACAAATGTGGATCCAGAACAAAATGAAGTAATTTTTTTTCATCACTAGTTGCCGATTTTGGTCTTCCGGAACGAACTTCATCTCTGCAACACCCGGTTGCCTCGAATCTTTGAACTGTTTTCACAACTAAAGATTTTGATACAGGCTGTCTGTTTGAAAAAGTTATATTGAAAAATTGCTTTGTTTCGGCAAATGATCTTTGCCGATCTCCAAAACCTTTGATCATTAGTAAAGTTATACGTTTCCTTTCGTTGAGAGCCATTTTCTGAAATTAATATGACAGTGACGCAAAACATTCTGGTACCAGCTTGTAAAAATGCAAAATGTAGGTAATATCTTACCTGTTGTATTTATGTCCTTTAACTCAAATTATTTCTTAAACTAATAGGTTTAGCCATATGATATGTTTTATAATTGTTGTTTAGAATGTTTAGAGGACTCAGGAAACGTGATTAAAAAGGGTTCATTCCATTTAAATAAACCAAAATTTTGTTTACCATGACTGTTTGAGGCACCCTGTATAATTAGCAGTCAATGAGGAGAAGATTGGATTCTTGCATCCTAGCTGAAGGTAGTAATTTTCAACAGTTCTGGTAGATTAAGAAACTTTTAAATGCGTGCTTAAAAATGTACTTTTAACACTTATATCATACCTACCCATTTCTATGAAACAAAATTGCACTAAACATATATATGATATGACCCATTAAGCATGTGAAAACAACATATCACAATTAAAAAGTAATCAACATTTACTTAATGTTCTTGACTGACAAGTATACTAACAAAAATGTCGTGCATGAATAACCCATTACAGAAGACCCTAACTGTCTTTAAAATGGCAAAATTTTATCTCGTTATAACTATATTAAAGCAGATCACATGCTTAAAATTTCAGGAAATATTAAATACTTAGTTATCAATAATTAACATAAGTTTGGAAATTCTCTATTATCTTATGGGTACTTGAAAATTACCCGTACCTACTCATAATTACTCCCGTAACAAATGACTAATTGCTCGTTATACACGCCAAGATTAAAATATTCAGACTATCACAAATTGAAATTGCAATTAGTTTAATTGTTTCTTAAATGGGAATATTTTATAATAATTCAATTAATTTTGACTCACCAAATGCTTTACAAATTGCAATAGTTTCCAACAATCCAATAAGAGGACAGACTATAATGCCACTCCCCAAATTCGATACCATGTCCATGAAACCTAAATATATTTCTGTGCCATTTACCATCGTGGTAAAACCGAAGGGTGGTGCCTGGAAACTTGGCAGGCCTGGTGGAACGTCCCCGATTAGGTTAAAGGGTGAATTACCTAAAAAGATGGTTACGTAAATAATCCTCCTTCAAAATGTATGATAAGCAATTTGGAAAAAATCGGAATACTAATTAAAAAGTTGTAATTAAAGCGTCTAATGGAACAATCGCTAGAAATGTCGATCCAATTAACACTTTTTTTTATGGTAAATTGGATTTTTATTTACGTATAAATAAAACAATGGTCAATTTCAGAATCCAAGTAAGTATTCCCAAAATATTGTAGCAACATAAATTTTACTCACCGTTTAAATGAAATGAATATCCAATGAACCCACAGATGATGACAATAATAGCATTCCTGGCGGTAGAAAGCAACCAAATAAATTTGTTAATAAAAAGTTGCGTTTTGGATAATTCTCCTTTGGGAGGTCCCACTTTTAGTTGTCCCACAATCTAAAAAAAAGAAATGTATTGTCTACAGAGTCAGGCGAAATTAAGTCAATATATTACGTCACTCCGTTCTTCTCTACTTTGGAATCGAAAAACACATAACTGTCTCAGTTTGTCAGTTGTGTGATCGATAACTTCAAAAGCATTTGGTTTAAATGTTAACTTCATACCAGTATGTTATGGAAGAGTTTAACGAATGACTTCCCGAAGTCAATATAACAAAAATGGCTATGAACAATTTGTTTAAGAAGTTTCATTGAATAGGTTCTGTGCTGGATCTCAAAAAAAAAAGAAACATGATCAACATGACGTTGCGACAGTCCTAGTTCTCCAATCCGTTGACGAAAATCCGCTGTTGCGCCTCAGAAGTCGTGCAAAACATTTGGAGGTTGTAAGAAAAAGCCAGAAGATTTTAGCAGAACAAAATTTTTCCTGATAAACCCCATTTTAGTCAAACTCTGGAAAGGCGAAAAGGTTAGACTGTTGTTTATGGGTGAGTGATCAAATTTTGGGCAATACAGAGTTCGATGAATTTGTTATGTTTTCGGATGAATCTACTTTTGCTATAAATGGAACTGTAGCATCTCCACATGTGAGGCACTGGTCAAAGACCATATTTCAAAAAGTTAATGTATGGTGCGCTGTATCTTTTCATAGCATAATAGGTCCATATTTCTTCAATGGCACTTGTAAATAGGAACAGTTATTTAGAGATGTTGGATACATTTTTTGTCTTGAACACTTGTCTTTGAATTACCGAAATAAAATGCTTTTTCAGTAGGAAATTTTTGAATTATAAGAGAGAGAACCAGGTTTTTCTTCAAGAGCTATTAGAGGACGATCTTGATAGGATGCAACAACCAGGACGTCTTTTTTCGAATTGGGGGAATGATGATATCAAGAGAAGTGATCTGTATTTTATCAATTATGTCTCTTAAAACTTTTTAAACCGTATTTTTGAAAGTGAAAATGACTATTCACATCCATTAAGAGTTGGGAGAACGCGTTATCTCGGAATTTTCCAAGAGAACGGGATCATATCGTGGGAAGTACCTACCTTGACAAGTATGCTTGTTTAGTTAACAAAAACATATGATGTGGCCATATGATGTGAATATTCACTTTTCCCAAGTTGAAGAATAGACATCCTGTGGTATTCTGGTATTACAAGTAGAAAAATCAACTTACCCTCATAATTAGTAGAACGGCTATGCAGCAGATTCCTAAAACAGTATCCCATGTGTTCGTATTGTGGATCTCCTTGAAGATGTTCCTCCACATGTCAGTGAACACCGAACCAGGGGCCCTGATCCCTAGGATATCTCTCACTTGTGAAGTTAAAATTATTAAAGCTACGGCCGACGTAAAACCGGATGACACTGGGCCGGAAATAAAATCAATTATGAATCCTAAAAAATAAGAAAAATATGTTCTTGAGATCTGTAGGTACTAATAAGAAGGTATTTTGAGTCCATGCCACAACTTCTATAACAACAATTCATTGTTCCAAAATGGTATCCCTATACAGGGTGTTACTTAATGATAGGTCGTAATTCCAAGGGAGCATTCCTGAACCAAATTCAAGTAGAAAAATCGTATTTTTATTAATATCTCAAAAATCCTTTTGTCGATTTTGGTGGTGAAATTTGGCAGTGTTGTTTATTGTAATAAGACACTAAGTTTGCATAAACTAGATGATAATTATGAGTTCCAGTGGTGTGCCGGGGGGCAGTCTCACGAATAATATTGACAAAAAATGTACGCCACTGACTTGTTTTAAAATTTCATATTGGTTTCAGGTTAAGCAGCTAGAAGTACAACTTTTTTGTCTCTTAATATTTTTTCGTATCTTACTTCGTTTTCGAGAAATGAAATTTTTCGAAAAGTGGCTTTTATTTGCACCTTATATTATCGACAAAAAAATATACTTTGATATTTGTTTCGGATTTACCAATTGATCATACAACTTTTTTATTCCCAGAATTGTTTTCGCATCTCGCCTCGTTTTCGAGAGAAAAAATAAAACCCACTTTACTGCATGTACAAAAAAGGTAATTAAAATATTTAAATTAAAATGACCACCTTCTGATAAAACGCACGATTGCAATAGATTTTTTTCAAAAAGCTTTTACACCCTGTATATCAAAATGGCTCATGATTTTACTTTAAGGAGACTCGGACTTAACATTACTCATAAAAGTCTAACTCCCGTGTTAAAGCAGGTAACTGAATATTAAAAATGGCATAATTAAGATAAAGTTGTTTTCATGGACTTAATATAAATAGCTAATTTTTAGGAAAAATAGACATAGTTTGGCTGTGAGGTACAGAAATGCTCTCAAGTATTAGGAGTTTGTAAAAATTGTTTATTAATTAAATATCAGATTCATGTGCTCGGTTTTTGCTTCAAAATTTTATTAGACACGCAAATGAAATCGTGATAAATTAATTGTTAAAACTAACGGTATAACGGTACCGACGATTTGTTATAGGAAGTTCGGTCTTGAACTTGGATCCGGACAGACATTATTGTGACGAATCAATTTTGTTTATTTAAAATAATCGTTTTGTTTAGAACACAATATGTATCCATTCGGACAGGTCTTTTTTCCAAAATACAACGTATTGAGGTTTAATTTTTTTCCCCCAGTTTTTGCAAATTATGTTCGAAGCAAGGGGGGGGGGGGGGAATATAAAATAATGTTTTTTCCCTAAATGCTGCTTACCAAATCGTTTTCACCTTATAAAAGTACTGTTTATGCACTTTAATTGTATGCTGTGAAAATTACTTAATGATTCTCAATCAAAATTAAATAGTTCAAACTTTGGTTTCGAAAAATTCCAATTATACCGCTTATAATCCATGCAATTAATGACCATTTCATGATAATGACTGTAAACATTTAGTATAAGTAAATAGTTTAGTAGATTTAATAAGTTTGTTGATTGAAGGCGAATATAATTTTAGCTCTGTCGGTGCCAAATTAGCGAGCAAAATAAGTAGGCCTAGGATATTACCACATTTTTTGTCAAATGAAAAACGGTTTCCCGGCACGATGTTCCTTCATCCCATAACAGATGAAGAAATTATTAATTCTATAAACTCACTAAAAAGTTCCTCTTCTTTGGAGGATTTTTCTATTAGTGGTTCGATTATTCAGTCAAACTATAAATCCTTAATCAGGCCTCTTGTGCATATTGTGAATCTGGTTTTTGATACTGGTGTATTTCCTGATATTTTTAAGAAAGCTGTTATAGTACCCTTGCACAAGGGTGGAGATAATACTGATATTAATAACTACAGACCAATTGCTCTTACTAATCCTATTTGTAAAGTAATTGAAAAATGTATAAAAAAAAGGTTGTGTAGTTTTTTATATTCTAACAAACTATTATCGGATTCACAGTATGGATTCAGGGAGGGGATGGGAACAGACGTGGCTCTGCATGAAACCACTGATTTCATTGTGAATTGCTTTAATAATAATGAAAAGCCGCTGGCGATTTTCCTGGACCTCTCAAAGGCATTTGACACTGTGGATCACCATATTTTGCTGAGTAAACTTGAATATGTCGGGATTAGGGGTAAAGTCCTTGAGTTATTTCAGTCGTATCTGTGTAATAGATTTCAAAAAGTTAGATTAAATACAACATATAGCTCATTCAGTAGGGTTAATTATGGTGTTCCACAGGGTACAGTGCTTGGCCCTATTCTATTCTCAATATATATTAACAGTTTGACGACCATAATACCTAATTGATCAGGTAGGGCTGTGTACACTTTTTGAAATGATAAGGAAGGAGAGTCGTTTTTTGTATTAAGTGTATAATTTTGAAATATATAAAATTTGCAGAGCGCTTTCGGCCTTAGGCCATCTTCAGTGCTTCTTTGTCAGGAACACAGGAGACTTCATTAACAAAATTAAACAAGTGGGCCCTCATCAGCACAATGTAAAACTAACTTGTAAAACAAATAACATGTAAATTTGTAAAAGGACGAACTACTGGGACGAACCACTTTTGAATTTAATTAATTAACCATCGTTTTTTTATTTAATTTCCATAATTCAATTTTTATTACACGTGGAACGTGTTCTTAAGTCAAAGTTTGATGGTTATATTAGATAATCATCAAACTTTGACTTAAGAACACGTTCCACGTGTAATAAAAATTGAATTATGGAAATTAAATAAAAAAACGATGGTTAATTAATTAAATTCAAAAGTGGTTCGTCCCAGTAGTTCGTCCTTTTACAAATTTACATGTTATTTGTTTTACAAGTTAGTTTTACATTGTGCTGATGAGGGCCCACTTGTTTAATTTTGTTAATGAAGTCTCCTGTGTTCCTGACAAAGAAGCACTGAAGATGGCCTAAGGCCGAAAGCGCTCTGCAAATTTTATATATTTCAAAATTATACACTTAATACAAAAAACGACTCTCCTTCCTTATAATACCTAATGTTAAAACTGTTTGTTTTGCTGATGATACAGTTCTTCTGTGCAAGGGTAGGTCATGGGATGAAGTCTTTGAGGGAGCTGAAAGGGCAATGGCTTATGTTAAGACATGGCTGGATTTAAATTATCTAACACTTAACGTAAATAAAACTAATTTTATGTGCTTTGCAATGAATAAGAAAGGTTTGCCTAAAAAAAATATAATTAAGATTCACTCCAATGGATGTGATTTTTCTGGGAGATGTGCGTGTTTAGGTATTGTTAGATCGGTAGAAAGCACGAAATACTTGGGTGTATATTTTGATCAGTTTTTAAAATGGACTACTCATACCGAATATGTAAAAAATAAATTAAAAAAATTAATCTATAAATTTTATGAACTACGCAACATACTTAGCAGAAATTTAATTATCACAATTTATAAGTCACTGACAGAATCCTGCCTTAATTACGGAATAATATGTTGGGGCTCAGCCCATAAAAATGCCCTAAAGAATGCTGTCCTCGCACAAAAATATATTTTAAAAATAATTCTTTTTAAGTCTAGACGTTTTTGTTCTCTGTTGCTATTTCAGCAATCTGGATTGTTCACTATTGCTCAATTGTACGTTAATGGTGTAATTAGATTTGCACTTACTAGAAATATGTTTCAAAATTTCATAAGTCATAATATTTTAACAAGAGCTAACCTTAATCATAATTTAACTTTACCTAACACACACTTCAGTGCCACACAGAGATGTGTTTCCTATGTGGCTCCCAAAATTTTAAATTTATTGCCAATGAAATTCAGAACCAGTAGATTTCGAACAATTAAAAGGGATCTTAATGAATGGATTAAAAATAACACTCTAAGAATTAGGAATGCCGTTGCCTTTTTAGCATGATATCTTACCATAAATGTTCTAGTTTAAGTAGGATTTTATATCTGTAATATAGATAGATAGGCATTAACAAACATGCTACTACTACTAGGTTAATTATTCATAATGATTATGCATATATTTTTTTTTTGTTCTTGGTTTTTTTTTTTCTCTTTCTTATTGTTAATCAAGAGAAAAATCGTCTCCTTGTGCACACACAGACACACAGTCCATATTGCACATATATTTTTTGTTATATTACCAATACCTATTGTACATTGTAATAATAAATAAATAAATAAATAAATAAAATAAATAAATATTTTCCAATACAGAAAAATGAGTTATACAAATCGAGTCAAACACTACATAGTAAGAATGAAATTAAAATAATTCAACATCTGTACGATTTTTACATCTCCTATTAAGGGTTCGATATAGTTTAGGGCCCGGCCGCAATTTCGTCGCAAATAATTAATAAAATAGAGTTAACCACCAACCTATGGTGGTATAGTCCGACACAAGATAAATGGTAATGATTTTACCTGCTTCATAACAGTCGGGTGGCTTAACCCCCCACGAAGCAATTAAGGGCAGGGGCGGTCATATCAATATTTTGAGGGGGGGGGGCATGCAGTGGCGGCTCATGCCAATTTAGAGAGGCGGTGCCAGAAACTTCTTCTTGCAGGCGAAAAATTTTTGGGTGCCACGCCCTTTTTTGTTGATAATTCTTGGTTTTAAAGTAGGAAAAATACGCAAAAAACAGCTAAGTAAATTTTAAGCAAATTATAGATACCTATATTATATTATACCTACTTACTTAATTATTTTTATTAATATTTTTTGCGTTTAAATATGTTTAAAAAATTAAGGGTTTGACACGATTGGTTAATTTATGGAGGCAGGGCTTTTATATTGTAAATCGACGCCAAGGGGGGGCCATGCCCCCCCCCCCGTATAACCGCCCCTGATTAAGGGGTGGTTTGAAAGCCTTTTTCAGTAACAGGGAGGTATTATGTTTTATTTTGATAATGTACGTATTTTAGGTATAATTCATTACACCTGTCGACACATTGGAAATTGTCGAATTATTATTAAATCATTTGAAAATACCAACCATAAGCAGCAAAAAAGAGGTACTGCAAGAGTTGCTTAGCCAACATGGCCTCTATCTTGAAGATAATTATATAAAAAAAAAAACTAGTTGAGGTACTAAAAACCAAATCGTATGATAAAATATGTTGCGTAGATGAGGCTATAAAAGCATCCGGCAATATATCACTTAGATTGCCCCCTACCATTGCGATTTGAATCCTATAGAAATGATATGGTCCGAATTAAAAAACAAAGTTAGACGCAATAATGTAAACCCAAAAATGTCCGCTAATGTAATTGAAGTAATTAAAACTCAGTGTGAATTAATACCAGAGAGCAGTTGGAGAGCGTGCGTTAATCATGTACTTGAAGTCGATTATAATTATAAAAAATTTTGGGAAAACATAAAACCTTTAATTATATCAGTGGATGAGTGTGATAGTATATTATAAACTGCTGGAACTTTGAAACGCATAAAGAAAAATTTTAGTCTATATTTTAAACTCAATATCTCGGGAAATATTAAGGATATTTGAACGCGGTTTGAAGCATATTAAAACTCATTGTTTGGTCTTAGGGTATATTGATTAGTTTTGGTTTGTATACATTTCGATTTCACAATACAGGATGGTGAATGAAACTAATGCTAACTTAACAAAATTTCACGAAGGCCCCATTTCGTTCCAAAGATATTTTTGCTTTATTTCTCGGTTTTAGAAGAATCACTGGTTCAGTTGAAAAAAACGACTTTCTGGGTTTTTGAATAAATTTCGTACTTTTACAATAATTAGAGTTTAAGCGAAAAACGACACTTTCGAATTTCATCACCCTGTATCTGTCTGGCAATTGCTCGGAAAAAAGATTTTAACTTATTGTTAGTTCCAAATTCTTGGGCTTTTTTTCGCGTTTTAAAAAGATTTTTTACAGGGTGAGAAAAAAGTATACTTTCCATACCCTAATAATAATATTGTTTTTATTTTCCCAGTAACAGCGGCTTCTCGGTTTAATTTGGTGGCACAAGAGATATTTTAACCTCAATTAATACAATCAAGATTGCCTTGATAATTTTGTTTATTGACATTTAGGTTGTGATGACAGGTAAGATTTACTAGAGAAGAAAGAAAATTGCGGAAGGCTCCTTAACCAAGGTTTGAACCAGCAACAAATGTGTGATATTTATAATGTGCACCAAAGCCGCTTATCCAGGCTTAAAACCAGATTACAAACCACTGGCAACCACAATTACCAGTACGGTGGAGGCAATCGAAAAATTGATATTCGATCAGAAAGGGTTTTATTACGGTTCCCAGGCAAAATCGAACGAAAAGTTGTAGACTCTTAAATGAGCACGTTTGGTCTCGTTTAAAATTGTTGGTGAGATCTCGGGACAACACCCCACAAACTTGTGACAAGTTACCTCAAGCCATTATTGAGGAATGAGAAAATATTTCTTAAGAGTTTATTCGTAATTTAGAAGATAGTATGCCTTGCCGGTGCGCAGATGTAATACGAGTTGGAGGGGGGTCTACAAAATATTGAGCTTAATATTATTGACTTTTAAATAGCATGTAGCGTTGTTTATTTTTGATTACTTAATTTAATTTACAAGTATTAGTTTGTATCATTAAAACATCAACTTTGAATTAAAAATGTTTTTTGTTGCAAATAAGCTACTGAAAAAAAAAATTAAAAAACCGTCTTGACATTTTAATCCATAGTTGTAAACACTTGCATTGAATTTTGAGAAACATAATTCTATCTCTTGTGCCACCAAATTAAACCGACAAGAAGCCGTTACTGGGAAAATAAAAACATTATTATTATTAGGGTATTGAAAGTATATTTTTTTCTCACCCTGTATAAAATCTTTTTAAAACGCGAAAAAAAGTCAAGAATTTGGAACTAACAATAAGTTAAAATAGTATATTATGTTACAAGGACGAAAAATGCAGTATTTCGGACGTATTGCGGGAGATTACTGGACGAGGCAAAGCCGAGGCCAGTAACCCGCATAGTCCGAAATACATTTTTCGTCCGTATAACATACGTTATTTTTTATCCGATTGTGTTTTTGCTCGGATTATAAAATAATGTAAAAATTAAGAAAACCAATATATTTCATCTTGCATTGTAATTTTTTGTCCCTTGAATGTTTGAACAATGAAACCTGTAATATGCGTATCCATGGATCTAACAAATAATTAAATTAATATTATCAACTGACGTTTTATCAATCAGGCGATAGTTTTAACTAATCTTTCGTGTTCTGCTAGTTTTAAAACCTGAAAAACACAATTAAAAATGGAAATAGACGATGATCTTATAGAAGGTACACCACCTGACATTCAAGAAACTGCCAAGGAAGTAATGTTACATTTGTTGCCACAAAAATCTAAGGAAATATATGAAAGAGCTTATAAAAAATTTATGGATTACCGGCAAGAAAAAAATATACAGTCGTTCTCCGAAAACGTCTTCTTGGTCTATATGGCGGAATTATCGAAAACTATGAAGTCATCTACTCTGTGGTCGCAGTATTCTATGCTACGTGCAGTGGTAAATGTAAAACAGAATATTGATATATCTAAATACATGAGATTACGAGCATTGTTGAAACAAAAAAGTGTTGGATATTGTCCAAAGAAATCAAGGATCCTAACTAGAGAAGAGGTTCACAAATTCCTTTGCCATGCTCCAGATGACAAATACTTAATGTTGAAGGTAAATGTAACTATATAATAGTATTTTAAATTTCTGACTAACAATTTTCTTAATTACAGGTTGCTTTTATTTTTGGAATCGCGGGCGCATGTCGTCGAGAAGAACTGGCTCATATGAAAATTGATGACATACAAGATTTGGGAACGGCTTTGTTAATAAAAATTCCCTATAATAAAACAAACAAACCGAGATCATTTACGGTGACTGGAGAATATCTAAAGTATTATAGAAATTATCTGGCTTTACGTCCAACAAATATGAGTGATGGGCGATTTTTTGTGTCTTATCGCAATGGAAAATGCCATAAGCAAGTTGTCGGTATACACAAATTTGGCTCTATACCTCAGGAAATAGCATCTTACTTAAAACTGCCGAATGCCAAGGAATTCACGGGACATTGTTTCAGAAGAACATCGGCCACATTACTTGTAGATGCGGGAGCAGACATAACATCTCTAAAACGGCATGGAGGCTGGAAGTCTTCGGGAGTAGCCGAGGGCTACATAGATGATTCCTTAAGTAATAAGTTAGAGCTGACCAAGAAAATATTCAACATTCCACAATCTGACCTGCAGTCAGTCTCGACTCAGGTGTCGCAATCCGTCTCCCAATCGAGTTCAACATTGGAGAATAATATCATAACGGAGACCAAAAATAATAACACATCCTCAAAATCAAATTTACATCACCCCGTTCTTGTTCAAAATTGTTCTAATTGTACATTTAATATAAATATTGTAAATAATTGAATAAAATAAACTGTTGAAAATATTTTAGCGTCCGACAAAATGTTTTTCGGACTAGGACGACAAAGGTTGCCTAGCTACCAGCGCAATAATCAATACCTTATTGAAAAGGTTACCTTTTCGTCCAAATATCTGATCTATAAAACGTCATTTTTTGACACAATCGGATAAAAACCTTTTTTCCGAGCAATTGCCAGACAGATACAGGGTGATGAAATCCGAAAGTGTCGTTTCTCGATTAAACTCTAATTATGGTAAAAGTACGACATTTATTCAAAAACACAGAAAGTGTTTTTTTCAATTAAACCAAAGACTCTTTTAAAACCGAGAAATAAAGCAAAAATATCTTTGGAACGAAATGGGGCCTCCGTGAAATTTTGTTAAATTAGCACTGTTTCTTTTACCACCCTGTATGGTAACATCGAAATATATACAAACCTTAACTAATCAATATACCCTAAGACCAAACAATGAGCTTCAATATGCTTCGAACCGCGTTCAAATATCCTTAATATTTTCCGAGATACCTATTTAGTTTAAAATATAGACTAATAATTTTCTTTATGCGTTTCAAAGTTCCAGCAGTTTAGATTCAAACTATTAAAATGACTCACTTTTTAGTTCCGTATTTTCAACCCGGTAATTACACAGATGTCAAAAAAGCCTTTGCCATTCGTTTTCAAACAAAAAAAAATATTCCGATATCTCAAAAACTTAAGAAAATAAAGGTGGGGGGGGGGTAGAACTTCTACGTATGATACCCTGTATAATAAAAATTTAATATAACGGCTTACTGCTTTTACGCATATTAATAATTTACGTCAAAGTCAGCGATACACAATAAATTTTTGTACATATTATACAAACATTGTTTCAATCTTCCTACTACCACCCTGGACCGAAATGGTTTATTTGCCAAAAGCAGGTATAAAGTTTAAAGGCGTTAGTTAGTCATGACCATTTATCGTGTGTCGTACTATACTAGTTAATACTTGATGGTAGCAAAACTAAAGTGGACACAGTTCATACAATTTAATTTCCTTAAAAGTTTTAAATGAAAAATTAGGAAAGAAATATCGTGTCCTTCGTCAGGTGTCCTTGTTATTTGTTATTTAAATGTAGGCTTATATACTTTTCTATTTCGTGGCAATACCTACCTAGTCCAAACATTCCCATAAGAACCTGAACCATTCCTGTCAAAAAACACAACAGGGTAGCGTGTTCAGGTCCCATTCCGCTTACAGCTTGAAACGTCAGTAACGACGAAATGGCAGTGGGTCCTACAGGAACATCTTTACAGCTACCGAAGAATATGTAGACGATGGCTCCGAGAAATGACCCATAGAGACCATATTGAGGTGGCAGGCCGGCTATACCACTAAAGATAAACGAAATTGAAATTAAAATTAGTTTTTTGTCTATATGCGTCTGATAGTGATATTGGTAGATACTGGTAGGTATCATAAAACATTTAGACTTTTAGTTAGTTCAAATTCGAAAAACTATCCCTAATATCAATGAGACCTGTTTTAATTTGATAAAGAAAAACAGAGTTGCACGCAAATTGGCTTCTAAGAAAATAATATAGTTTGGTGTGGAAGTCCATCATAGAAGGACCTTCAAAAAAGTCTGATACAATGTTGATGTCAAATTGATAGGTGATTCAATATTTGAGGGTAAAGCTTGTTCAGAGATATAAGTGTTGAGAACACGCTGAGTGTTAAAGCAAAGTACGCCACTGATGGCATTCTTGGAAGTCTAATTGATGTATATAGTGTATATATAACGCTTATGTAGCTTTCGCACGATGCAATAACAAACGCTGTGCTGTCTGCGTTTTTATTAGTTCATCTCTTTTCCTCACGTATACGTAAATATCCAAGATTCATCATAAAACCCACATAGTAACGGCGCGGCATTGTTGTCATATGTAATCAGGCGCTTCACCAAAAAGAATCACCTACCAAGCTGCGTGAGGAAGGGAGACAGACGCGAGAAGGGATGAGGCAACGCAGCCTCCAGACGGTCGCCAAGCAGAGTTTGGCTAAACGCATAAAATATAAGTTTATCAAGGGGACTGTTCCCCGAAAGTTCGGCGGTGCATGTCGCACGACTGCTTTTAAAAAGTAAAACACGTCACCGAGTGGAAATTGTCCACATTTCTTGTACTATGTAGTCAAAGTCAACAAAAACAAAGTTCAACAAGTTAATACAATGTGAAAGTATTGAGTATTATGGAAACGTATGTGTGAATGCAATTTGAAGTGTAACTAGTAATTTGATGTAGTGTATTCTCAGATAGTGGGAAGTATTAATAAAACGTTAGTGCTACATTACGAATAAAATGCTGTTGGAATTAAATACAGTGTTTTATTAAATCGACAGATCTACACCAGAGCCAGCTACTCAGCCTACGGACACACAGTAATAACAAAATAAGTATTAAAGGCTGAACCATAGTTGCTTTTAGAACAATAAGAAAGTTACACTTTGCCTTTGAATGGGATTATCCAAGGGTGGCCATAAACAAACAATGAATGAATGAATAAATGCAGGTAAATTATGGTCCGTACTTAAAAATGTCTTAAAGTAAACTGCAAATCCGGAAGACGTAATTTCATTATTTAAGTAATAGTTTGGTGATTTTAAACCGATTTTTACCTGATTCAAAATGAGAGGGTTAATAGCCACTCTAGTTAATCGTGCATGAGTCATGGAAAATATGTGCGAGTCCAATGTATCTCAGGAGATAACTCCGTTTTCTGTGGAAACTAAGCAAGTTATAAACAATGTTTATTCAACTCTCATTGAACGTGCTGCGGTCAGCAAGCAAGCAGCGTTAGAAGAAACGGCCACATTAACAAAAATTCCAACATCAACTGTATGGAAAATTGTGAATAATCCCATTTTAGCGAGGAAAAAAAGAACCGATACTGGCATTTTCTCGAAGGTAGATGGAAGTGATCAAGATATAATACGGCGTAAGATTTACAAGTTATACGAGGAACAAAGCATACCTACATTAGATAATTTGATTAAGAGGCTTGAAAAAGATGAAACCGGCGTTAAATGTGGCAGAACAACGTTATGGAAGTGTATCCAACACATGGGTTTTAGATTTAAAAAAATTAACAAAAGACAAGTTTTAATGGAATCCAGTAGAATTCGGGAATGTCGATCCGAATATCTACAAAAAATTAGGATTTACAGAGATCAGCAGAGGCCGATTATTTACTTGAATGAAACCTGGTTCGACACATATGATATAGTTGGAGTCAAGCAAATATTTGACGCGTGACACTTCCATCTCGTCATATTTGTCCAATACTAGGTTATTTCGATTTCACCAACTTTATTACAGCTGATACTTAGTCAGGGCCGGACTGACGAATATTGTTATTTATAACCTTTGCAGAAAATGATTGCTGGGAAATTGGTCTAAGAATATGAATTATAATATAAATAAATTTGTTTTGATGAATTCTGTGCATTGTAATTATGGGATTCAGGATTGACCATTAATATCACAGGTCTTAACAAAAGCAATCTTAGTAGTGTATAACGATTAGTAGTGTATAACGATTAAATTAATAAATAAAATGCGGATCTGCAGCCCATATGATTTGACCAAATCGACGAGAAGGTAACTCGGTTTATGTATATCTCTTTTTAGTCATATAAAAGGATAAAGATACAAATACTTCGAGTGGGTAGTAATTATTATAATATAAATTAGCCATTAGTAACTTTTATTTTATGAGTGGCCTGCCGTATTTGACACCCATGACAATATGGAAGTGTCACGCGTCAAATATTTGCTTGACCCCAACTATACCCCGGAAAAGGGTTGGGTTGACTCAAGCGGCAAGTGTAAAACAAGCGCGCCATCAAAAAGAGGTAAACGAATTACGATTTTGCATGCTGGATCTAAAGACTGATGGATTCCAAATGGACTTTCTCTGTCTGCAAAAAACATTAAAGATTCTTCTCTGGATTACCATGAGGACACCACTGCTGATTTATTTGAAGATTGGTTTAAAAACAAGCTAATTCCAAATATACCTCCGAATAGCGTAATTGTAATGGACAATGCAAGCTACCATAGTACGCAGTTGACCAAGACTCCTCAAATGACACAAAGGCAACAATCCAAAACTACATGTATGATAATGACATTTATTTTCAGGAAGATTACACCAAAAGGCAATTAATTGAGGTTTTATTATGCAAAAAATCTAGGGCATTCAGGTTTAAAGCTTCCACCATACCACTGTATATTTAATCCCATCGAACATGTTTGGCACCAACTGATATCTGCCATTCCTTGTAATAATATTTGCCCTACTATTAACTCCAGTGTACTTGAGCTTATAGAAACTGAAGTTTTTAACATCCCTTCACAAAGTTGGGCAAGTTCTGTTACACATGTTAAAAATGTGGAAAAATCCTATATCCATATAAACAATATAGCACAAATAATAATTAGAACAGATGATGATAGCGATAGTGATATTGATATATTAAGTGAATAATTATTATAAGTACCGAATAATTTGTATATTTTTGTAATCATAAATATAATTTTTAATAATAAAATAACTTGTAATTTCACATTTAAACATAAATAAAATATTATTTAGTGTCTTACTGATTTTTATTACAAACCATGATTAAATTCTAAGCAAAATACGGACCTGTTCGGCCATATTTCAATTTTACAGCTGGCCCGTGCCTTTCCTAATAGGGATTAGTTAGTAACTTTCTTATATCTCTGAACAGACTTTACCTATACCGTTAAACAAGGATGTAGAGGTCAGCCCATACTTTAAGTACGACTGGAAAAGAAAATATGTTCAGTAACCTCGAAGTGTTTCTGCTGTATGAAACTGTTTTAGGCCTAATGATACCAGGAATTGCGAAACATGTAACTCTGTTTACGATACTGTATAAAGGCATGTACGTACCTGTAGGCTAGAGCCTGTGGTATAACCATTAATCCTACAGTAATACCGGCCAAGAGATCACCGACTGCACAAGGCTTGTCGTACTTTGGTAGCCATCCGATAACAGGAATCTTTTTGTACAAGGTTTTTTTTGTGAGCTTGGTTGAAGCCTGCTTCTTCGCCCATGGTATGCAGGCTTTGAGTTTTTCTGTTGTTGAGGAACTTTTCTTTGGTTCGTTTACTACTGTAAATAAAAAGGCATCGAATAATAGTCTGGTAACTCAAAATGAAATTTTACCAGGTGCAGTTATCGTTAGATAAAAAAAAAATGTCCTCAGAGTATGCCGTTATATGTCTTGGAAACTATAAATTTAAACTAAATGAGAGTGTCCATGTTCTATTTCCAAACATGTTTGCATTCTTCTTTTTATAGAATCCAAAACATCGGTGAGCACTCCGAGGATGTTGTCAATCTCCTGAAATTCATTTGTTTTATTTGTAGCTCGTGGGGTCTTCTAAATTTTCGCAAGGGGTTTTAAAAATCGAATTTTTAATGCGTGGCCATAAAAAAGAAGGCGGACGGCCTGAGACCGCAGGACCGTAAACGAACCTAACTGGCATATTAGGACTTATTATTTGACTTTCTGAGAATGCATATGCTTCTCTTTAAAGAAATGTGGATTTTCCATAGACGTATTTAAAAGTTCATGGGATTTTCAGAACTCCAGATTCTTAGGGTAAAAGTGGGAGAGACGTCACACATTCCTTATCTCGCGATGTGAAAGAGATAGCTCTATATACTTTATACTGGAAATAACTACTTATCAACGCTGTCATCGTAACGACTCAGTGCCGTAAGTTAAAGTGAGTACCTGTTTTAATGTTTTGTTCAGCGTGTTTTTAACATAATAAATTCACTTCTACAAGAAAATGTCCATTTGACATTTGCATTTTTATCACTTTGACATCGATAAAAAAGGTGCATCCTTTCTTATCGCGATAAAACCCTCTCCAGATAAAAATGAAATGGTAAAAACCTCTCCAGCTCAAAATCGAGTAGCTTTTCTTTTTCATTGCTCGGCAACCTGAAGGATTATTTTTTTAGTATCTCTATTCATGCCAAAATTCGTGAATTTCTCTAGCTAAAAATCACTTGATCTTTTTTTTAAGGTCGGATAAACTTTTATTTTTTAAACTCAAACTAGATCACTTTTTAGCAATTTAAACTCGATCAAACGGTAATAGATAAAAACATTATCATTTCGTTTATTCTCGTTAAATTTCTAAGCAATCTAGTTTTCGTAAAAAATAAAAGTTTATCCGATAAAAAAAAGCTCTTGTGGTTTTACGTATGATAAAAAATATTTTTGTATCAATGTTTATACCGAGTGATATTTTAATTGTATGACATCTATCCTCAAAAATGAGGAGAGACGCCACGCCACGGCTTATATGATATGTGTTTTAGTGTTAAATTTAAACAAGGTATTTACTATTTTAGAATGCCCAGAAAATATGTACGTCCCCCATTGCAATAATTGTGGAAGGGAAATAATACGCAAAAAGAATCTTAATCAGAGAAAATAATATGTGTGGCATCCCTCCCTCGGGTCATGGCATCTCTCCCACACTGCATCTCTCCCACATAGTGTGGGAGAGATGGCATTTTCAAGCTTGTGATATTTTAAATTCTATTTTTTTGAAATAATGTCGTAAATTGTTTTTTGCCGCATAGTGTATAAGAGTAACTTTCCTGCAAAAAATAAACGATTTGATTATATTGCATTTTTTCTTATAACATTTCACACATGCAAAAACTATGGCGCCTCTCCCACTTTTACCCTATCTGTTGAGAATTTAATTAAACAGAGAGGTCAAACCATGCCTCGTGAGTTTTTAAAGACGTTTTCATTATTATGCAAATTATCCATAAACCACTCTAAAAATTTGCTGCAGATTTTCGAATGGTACCAATTCTCGAACTCAGTTTAGACTGCTGAATCGCCGAATAGGGGTTTGTGGGTGTTTATTAACAATTGCCTCAATTTTGGATCTCCCGTTCCTTTCTATCCACACTTCCTGTTTCTCTAAACATAGCCACAAATCTAGTCAAAACTATGCGAAATTGGTCGAAAACCATGACGAACTGCCGTGTTTTGTCGTGATAAACATTGATTAAATCTTCTTAAAAAAAAACTTCAGAACAGTCCCTACTTTTCATTCACCTTTACTTTTTACGTTACTTTTCATGAATGATAATGGTGGCTGACGGTATACCGGGTGTTGCATCGTCGAGCGGGACATAGGAAATCCCATGTAATTTTAAATGGGGTCAATTATTGGCTTCCCTAATTATTTTAGAGAAAAATTCTATTTAGGTTTATTAAAGAGCACTAAAACCCACATTCAAAAGAATAACTTTAGATATTTTTGATGAGCCCGTTTACGAGTTATCGCCGATTTCTTTTTAACTATTTCTCCTTTTTATGGCCCCGTATTTGCGGGCACCAGTCAAGGTAAAAGATGACTGTCAAATAAAGTTGTCATTTTGAAATGTGTGCTTTATTGTTATAAAAACTCGTACATCGAAAATATTAGCCATGAATTACACTTCTGAAGAAAAAATATTGATGATTAAATGGTATTATCAAGGAAATAGTTATCAAAATGTGTCAGACATGTTTGCTGCTCTGTATCCGAATAGACCGATACCTGCAAAATCTACAGTCGAAAGGACTATCAAGAAATTTGAGACAAAAGGCACTGTAATAAATAACTGCAGATGTGAAGAAAGGCAGGAACAAAGAAGAGATGCAAGAAATGATAGGGACTTGCAAGTTTTATTGTGCGTGGAAGAAAATGATGGGAAGATCAGCACAAGGAAACTTGAGGATGACATAGGATTAGATCACATCACAGCGTTACGAGCTTTGAAACGACATAAATATTATTCATACAAATATGAAAAGCACCAAGAGCTAAGAGATAGGGACGAAATACGATGACAGGAGTTTTGTTTTGGTATGATGGAAAGAGCAAACATGGATAGGGAATTTTTAAAAAACATTTGTTTCACTGACGAATGCACATTTACCTTAAACAATGAACCCAATGTTCAAAATTATCGATATTGGAGCAAAGAAAACCAACACAGGTTTGTGGAAACAAGGACGCAATATCCACAAAAAGTTAATGTATGGGCTGGGATTTTCGGAGAAAATATTATCGGGCCATTATTTCTTACACGAAATTTAAATGCAGAATATTTTTTGGAGCTACTTGAAGATCATACTTTACCTACTTTACATGATGCCGCCAGGGAAAATCAGGAAGTTTGGTACCAAATGGATGGCTGCCCGGCACATAGTAACCTGGCTGTCCGGGAATATTTAAACCGTGCTTTTAATGGAAATGTTATTGGCCCAAATCATACAGTAAATTGGCCAGCCAGGTCTCCTGATTTATCGCCAAATGATTTCTTTCTCTGGGGCCATTTAAAAAACAGGATATACAAAGATAAAAAATACCCAAATCTAGACGAGTTAAAAAATGCTATTTCTGCCGAATGCAATAGAATTTCAGTTTACCAACTAGCGAATGTAAGAAGAGAATTTTATGATCACCTCGGTTATTGTCTAGCAGTCAATGGAGGAATATTTGAACATCTTCTTAAATCCTAAAGTTCTAACAATTTAATAGTACCTACCTATTAATTAGTAAAATATTGAAACATGTAAAATGTCATAATTAACCTTATAATTGGATACTTTATTTTAGTTTTATTCAGATTAATTTGTACTCATAAATACACCTTTAATATTTTCGATGTACGAGTCTTTATAACAATAAAGCACACATTTCAAAATGACAACTTTATTTGACAGTCATCTTTTACCTTGACTGGTGCCCGCAAATACGGGGCCATAAAAAGGAGAAATAGTTAAAAAGAAATCGGCGATAACCCGTAAACGGGCTCATCAAAAATATCTAAAGTTATTCTTTTGAATGTGGGTTTTAGTGCTCTTTAATAAACCTAAATAGAATTTTTCTCTAAAATAATTAGGGAAGCCAATAATTGACCCCATTTAAAATTACATGGGATTTCCTATGTCCCGCTCGACGATGCAACACCCGGTATAGTTGTTCCAAGCTTAATTTGATGACATAAAACAAGCATTAAACTCCATAGTCGTCGTTTCTACCAAATAATTGAAATGCGGATTGTTGTAAAGTTTTCATATGATTATATCGATAAAAGGTTTGTACCCGTGACTTGCAGGGAATATTTCTAAAATAGTCTTTCTGTAAAGAAAAATGCTAATTTTCCAAAAACAACCTAAAAATATAGTTAATATCGATAGGAGGTTTGTGTCCGTGACTTCGCATGCAAAGAACACATGCATTTAGTATTTTTAACATGGTCTTTCGGTAGAAAAAATCATTTCGATATTACCTGTCGAATATTATCAAGGACAACTGCGCTTAAAGTTGGAGATTGATTTTTGAGTGATATTCTTTGCTGACAAGAGCAACCCATTAGGTACAAAGCCATCTTTACTTCTGGCATGATAACGCGTTTTTATCTCGAACACGGTGTACCAAAAGTACAATTTGTACTGTCTACCCAACCATACTTAACAACATCATCAGTATCAAACCAAGTGTGGTCTAAGTAAATTATACTTGTGTGCGCAAATAGTTCTGTCGTAGTTCAATGATACGCGGAGATTCCATTATATAACCATTACATTATCTAATATTTTATGTTTAAAGCCACCTTTTAACAAAACACCACGCAGTGTTTCTAAAGATTGTTACTTATAATCAGGGTAACCTCGCAATTTATCACGAACCAGTCCTAAAGTGAGCACTATATTATCCTCGTAAAAGTTGTAAATAGTTCGTAGAATAGAATCCCTTGTAGTATTGTCAGCCGTTTTAAATTTTTGATTTATTGATATGCGATTTATGGAATGACCATTTACAGTCCCCAAATTAATTACGTTATAAATTCTTGTAAAACCCAAGTTGTGTTAATTCATTACAAGTACATTCTTGTACAAAGCGCACACCTCAAACATCAACTGATTTTAAAGCTGATAAAGAATCACCCAATTGGCAGAACCTTTAACTATTTGCTGTTCTTGTCTACAGCATATAAATTTGTATTAGTATGCTGCTTTATTAATTTTTCCACTCGGAAAAAATAGTTCGCACTTTAAATTGCGAGTGGGCCTCGACGGTCTATCGCCAGGGTGTCGCCAGTTCTACAAAGTTTTCGTTTGTTAATTGTTTTTTTTTGTTTAACAACAGACAAATTCCTTTTTAGTTTGATTTAAATTATTTTTGTATAAATAATATTTCAGAAGTACTAAAAATGTTATTATAATATTTATGAATGGCTTGTTCCTTCTTTCTTTGACATTCAAAATTTCTTGGTTCAAAAAACATTTGCAAACTAGCTTTCAAAGAGAGTTACTGACTATCAGTTAAATACTGATAAAAAAGTACACTTTTAATAATTTCATGTCATTAAACAGACTTTGGAAAAAGTATACCTTGAGGAAACTTTTTTAAATCTTACGATACTATTTTTAAAAATTTTCTTATTTTTTACAAAAAAAAAATGAGAAACTTACATAAATTATCAAACTGATGGGGATCTTTGAGGTCCATTGTACACTTTCTGTTCTAAGAGACTAACGATGGGACCGAGCTCCCTATTCAAAATTCTACCGAAAATTAAAAACTACGGAAACAATTGCGAATAATAATAATTATTGATCTACGTAATTCAAGCAATAAATTTTGCCCTTATCGAAAGCTAGCCGTAGTCCACCTGTCTCAAGTAATAACCGATAATTCCTTAAGCGATAATAAATTCGCAATAAACTTCAGCCTATAGGGATTTCATTAAGATCACATTATAAATTAGGGGATTAAGACAAAGATAAGCTACTACGAGTATAAACCGTAAATGATGTTGATGCGAAGCAGATCACGTGGTTTTAGGTGGCTCTTACGTTGATATGTCTACCTATCTATAAGTCATGTCTAAGCGTCAGAGACATAGTGACGACATGGTGACGTCTATGTTAAACGAGCATAATTTGTTGCCTTACCTTCTCAGCCCGGCTTTTTCAATAATTTTTGTAAAATCTACAGTAGTAGACTATTATAGACCTACCTGTCTAAATGACATATCTTCTCAGTTGCCATGAAACATAGAGCAGGTATATTTATTTATTTATTAATTTATTTTATTATATTATTGTATTGTAATTTATTGTATTATAGTCTCATAATAATTAATGTAAAAAAAATGTTTGCTGAATAGAAAAAGAAACAGATATATCACAAAACATGAGATATAAAATACCTCTTCTCCAATATTATACCGTGGAAGTAAAAATTTTAACACCTGTTGTCATTCAATCAGTTATTCCGTCATCTTTACCAGTCTAATTTATCCAATTTCTTGAATAGTTCACGCAATGGATTAGGATAAATGGTAAGTGGCAATACAATAATTGGCCTTTGTACATGGGGGATTTTCGTGAAATTTTTTTATCATTGCCTGAGAGGAACCGTGGCTCTGTTTAGAGAAGCAGATTCTATACAACATACAAAAGAAGCTAAAAGACCTTCTGTTAGAACAC
The DNA here is from genome assembly GCA_963920685.1 of Polydrusus tereticollis. Classification (NCBI taxonomy): domain Eukaryota; kingdom Metazoa; phylum Arthropoda; class Insecta; order Coleoptera; family Curculionidae; genus Polydrusus; species Polydrusus tereticollis. The sequence goes on from OY987333.1 coordinate 14,359,014, forward strand.
AAGAACTTGTTGCAAACGTTCATAAAATAATGTAAAATATGCCAACAAATTGTGTCTCTTCTGTACTGTTGGTTTCTTAAGTTAGCCTTTCTTGGCTTGTACTTCTATTTGATGTAGACTTTTATTTTCGAATACTTTTTGAAGCTCTTTTGTTTTTTCTTTTTTATTGCTGTTTTCTTTTTTCATTCTTTTTTCTCTTGAAAGTCGTTGTTCTTTTCTAATTTTTTGATGTTGATTTTTTGATATTTTTTATGATAATTCAGCATTCAGGGTAGGAGCCAGTCTTTCGGCATTTTGTATGTGTTCTGTGGCTGTGATCTTAAGTGTGAATTAGTTATTAGATTATTTGTTGATACGTCTGTCCGTCTGTGGTAGTTCGTAATTTTCTTTGTCATGTATTGTTCAATTATTTCAATTTTCATTTCGTCATGTAGTATTCTAACTGGTTCGTGTCTCTGTGCGTTTAGTGCGATTCTAATTGTCCTGTTTTGTAAGATTTGTAGTTTTTTGAGTCTTGTCTTGTTTGCTGTACACCATGATGGTATTCCGTATGTAAGTACTGGTCTAATAATTGTCCTGTATATTATTGTCATTTTCGTTTTGTTTGTGATATTATTGTTCTTACAAATTAACGGGTACACTGCACCCAATTGTCTCTGTGCCTTTGCGACTCTTTCGTCAACGTTTTCGTTCCAGGTAAGTTTCTTATCAACAGTAATATACCGATAGAGGAGGCGTCTTATCGGTAATACCGATGTTTTTAACAAGAAATCGATTTTCTGACAAATTTTTACGAAATGTAATTTTTACTTATAATCTGATATGATCCCGAGACCTTTAGCTCGAGGGTCTTATCTTTGATTATAAGTAAAAATTACATTGAGTGAAAATTTTCTTGGAAAATCGAGTTTCGAGTGAAAAACGAAGGTATGAAGATAAGAAACCGCCTCTAGAGGTGTATTTTATTGGATAATTTACTGAACATAAAAATGAAGGCCGTCTGATAAAGGTAAATATACAAGTTAGAGGTGTTACTAATTTTTTATTTAAGTAAAAAAGCTACAAGCGTCTTTTCGAGCTAGCGGTAGTCTTATCGGGTAAGACGACCGTTACCAAGGTGGTTGCTATGAAAATGAGCGTTTTGATTGGTTCAATAAAAGTGAGGTGAATTATCGAAGGCAAGACCAAGATACTTTACTTTGACCATATAATCGGTTTATTATTAACTCTAACTCTTGTTTCAGGTAGTCTTAGTCTTGTCAACAGTAATATACCGATAGAGGAGGCGTCTTATCGGTAATACCGATGTTTTTAACAAGAAATCGATTTTCTGACAAATTTTCACGAAATGTAATTTTTACTTATAATCTGATATGATCCCGAGAGCTTTGGCTCGAGGGTCTTATCTTTGATTATAAGTAAAAATTACATTAAGTGAAAATTTTCTTGGAAAATCGAGTTTCGAGTGAAAAACGAAGGTATGAAGATAAGAAACCGCCTCTAGAGGTGTATTTTATTGGATAATTTACTGAACATAAAAATGAAGGCCGTCTGATAAAGGTAAATATACAAGTTAGAGGTGTTACTAATTTTTTATTTAAGTAAAAAAGCTACAAGCGTCTTTTCGAAAGCGTCTTTTCGAGCTAGCGGTAGTCTTATCGGGTAAGACGACCGTTACCAAGGTGGTTGCTATGAAAATGAGCGTTTTGATTGGTTCAATAAAAGTGAGGTGAATTATCTTAGAAAATAATATTGCCTGCGTTTTCTCCTCATTGAGCCTTAGTCTCCAGGCTTCAAGCCATTTTTGCAGCACAAGTACATGCTGTTGCAAACTTTCGACCACTCTCCAGTATCGTCCGCAAACAGATATAGTTTTGTCTGATTGCTGTGCGGAATGTCTGCTGTGTAAATATTATAAAGAATCGCCGCTAGGTGTGACCCTTGCGGGACCCCTGCTTTGATTTTTCTGATTGTTAAAATTGTATCTTCAGACGATACTGCAAAGGTCCTGTCCTCAAGGTATGATATCATTAGCTCGATAAGGTAACCAGGCATGTATGCCCTTATTAATTTTAGTACTAGTCCGTCGTGCCACACTTTAAGATGTTCATAATTTCTTCTGCATATTCCGGATCTTCGTCGTTTAATCGTAACTTTAAAATACTTAAAAGGGTGTTATCTTCGTCCTCATCAGAATCGTTTGTTTCGAGTGCGACATTATTGATTTCAAGTTTATTATTTGTAGGTGTGTAATTTCGCTCTAGCGGGGTTTTATTTGTTCACTATTCAGAGGTTGATGTTAATATTTGGGTGTTTACTGGAGTGGATAGTTCATTATCTAGTATGTTCACTATAGCGAGTCTCTACTGTATACTGGGTGGCCCAATCTCAACGCAGGATTTCATAGCATCTAAACTACTCAACTTTTTAATAATTTTCAAAAACAAGGTCATAGGAAGACATTATGCCTACAGTTAAAAATTATTTTGAAATATACCGGATGTCCCGAAAAAAAGATCCATAGCAAAGTTATATTTTTTTAAATGGAACACTATATCTTACAATATTTTTGGATTCTAAATAAAATAACAATTATTTTTTAGTAAGTGCATTATAAGTCTAAACTTAATAGTTTCTGAGATATCGAGTTTTGAAAAATTACAATTTTGAACTTCGATAGCTTCTAGCTTTCTAACGGTACGTCTTAGAGCAAAACGTCTGTAGCTCAAAAGCGGGAAATATAGTACTTCCGGTTTAACCGGAGGTTGGCATTTTTGGAAAGATAATAAAAAGTAAGATAGGGACATGTAAGCCGTTTCGCTATGCGGCGTATCGTTAGAAAGTTAGACGCTGTCAAAGTTCAAAAATGTGTTTTTTCAAAACTCGATACCTCAGAAACTATTAAGTTTAGACTTATAATGCACTTACTAAAAAATAATTGTAATTTTAGGTAGAATTCAAAAGTAATGTTATTCCGTTAAAAAAAATAGTATGTTTGATATGCCCTCACTATTTGGGAGACCCTGTATAATTTAAAATCATTTTAAATTGTAGGCTTAATGCCTCCCTATTACTCTGTTCTTAAAAAATATTAAAAAGTTGAGTAGTTTAGAGGCTGTGGAAGCCTGCGTTGAGAGTGGGTCATCCTGTATATTTTTTAAAATTAAAAAAATAGTCCATACTCCAAAATATGAAGAGACGTGTGAATTTATGCTTGGAACTTGGCGGTGGCCAATTTCCGCATATTATTAATTTGACAAAATTTTAACCTAGATTTGGTTAGATATATCGTCCCATTATAATTGTGATCTAAACCAACCCCTACATCTTTCAGTCCAAGCCCTCTTGGATGAAATTAATTTTTCCTCGCACAGTATGTTCGTCAGTGGTATTGACTACCAGCAAATTAGGGGTTATTTGAACGTTTCACAACCTAATTAGTTACGTTTAATTTAATTATTTTATTATGCATTATAAAGTCCAATTCTCGAAAAATAGAGCAATGGTTGTTTACCAGAAATATTTTATTAATTTATTATCTCCGCTCCCTTATTTTTGCTTTTATCACAACAGACAAACCTTTTTTTCTGTTTTATCTCAAAAATAATTTTAATGCCATGTCATAAACATCATAATTTGTGTCAGTAATTGACATTAACTGGTGATTGGATTATAAAGTTTTAGACCCGCATTTCGCAAATTTTACATTTACATTTCTAAATATCCCCTTAATTACTACACGTTAAATTTTCGGCAATAACTAAATTCAGTGAACTGCGCATTTCACTATCCATATTCAAAATTCAGTAAACAATGTTATAACAATTCAGGTTCATAAAAACTTTTAATGTATTTCAGACATTAAAAAAAGACAGAAAAAGCACTATAAAAACTTAAGAAAAAGTAAATACTAGAAATGGTGGAGCGGTGTGCAACAAAACATAATTATATTTCTTTCTCAAAAACAGCTCACCCTATCCAAAAAAGAGAAGATACATTTTTTATGTATTTTTAGTTGTTATTATCTGGGAAGTTCTAAAATTTTTAAGAAAGCAGTGACGTAAGGTTTTTAAAATATCATAAAAAATCGTTTTAAAATTGGGGTATTTACGGACATAGGTTTATAGGAACTTTTTTTCTTAGAATATCCTAGGGAACCACCCTCTAAAATACTTGAACGTACTAAATTACCACCCTGTATATGGAAAAATTCAAGACAGCTTAAAAGCAACACAATTATAAATAAAAAATTAATGCGATTGGTCCAACTTAAAGAACATGTTTGAAATTATTTTAATTGAAAATAAATTATTTAAAAAGTTAGAAAAAAATTATTATTAAATCCAAAATAGCCTAACTTGTGATTTGAGGGCGTATGTAGGTTTATATAAATTCTGTGAACTACTAATTCTCTTAAAAAAAAAACTTTATTTGCCAAAATAACTTAGAAAAGAATTTTTTTGCCATCTTAAGGGGGCTAGACCAAGCCTATATGTCGCAAATGGCCGCAAATGGTATAAATCAACTTATTAGACTCTAAATAGGTTTCTGTCAATTTGTTGAGCCATTAGAGGCTTTAAAAAAAAATGCATGTACCCAAATAAGTTGGAAAAAAATTATTATTAAATCCAAAATAGCCTAACTTGAGATTTAAGAGCGTATATAGGTTTAAATAAATTCTGTGACCTACTATAGTGCTCTTAAAACAAATTCTGTTTGCCGAAATAACGTAGAAAATAATTTTTCAACATGACCAAGCCTATATGTCGCAAATGGTATAAATCGACTTATTAGACTGTAAATAGGTTTCTGTCGATTTGTTGAGCCATGAGAGGCTTTTAAAAAAAATATATGTACCCAAATAAGTTGGAAAAAAATTATTATTAAATCCAAAGTAGCCTAACTTGATATTTGAGAGCGTATATAGGTTTAAATAAATTCTGTGACCTACTATAGTGCTCTTAAAACAAATTCTGTGTGCCGAAATAACTTAGAAAATAATTTTTCAACATCTTAAGGGGGACTAGACCAAGCCTATATGTCGCAAATGGTATAAATCGACTGATTAGACTGTAAATAGGTTTCTGTCGATTTGTTGAGCGATTAGAGGCTTTAACAAAAAATGTATGTACCCAAATAAGTTGGGAAAAAATTATTATTAAATCCAAAATAGCCTAACTTGAGATTTGAGAGCGTATATAGGTTTAAATAAATTCTGTGAACAACTAATGCTCTTAAAAAATTATTCCCTTTAATAAATTTATACAGGGTGTTACTTAATGTTAGGCCGTTATTCCAAGAGCACATTCCGGAACCAAATTCAAGTAGAAAAGTTCATATAAACGTATAACACATATTGTGTTCTAAAATGCCAAACGCCACTGACTTGTTTAAAAATTTTGTATTGTTTTCGGGTTAAGCAGCTACAAATACAACTTTTTTGTCTCTTCATATTCTTTCGTATCTTACTTCGATTTCGAGAAAAAAAATAAAAGCCACTTTATTGCATGTCGAAAAATTTTTTTCTTGAAAACGAAGTAAGATACGAAAAAATATCAAGAAACAAAAAAGTTGTATTATGGGCTGCTTAACCCGAAAGCAATATAAAATTTTTAAACAAGTCAGTGGCGTACATTTTCTTGTCAATATTACTCGTGAGACTAACCCCCGGGACGCTACTGGAACTCATACTTATCATCGTCTTATTACAACGAACAACGCTGCCAAATTTTACCAAAATGATCTTTGAGATATTATTAAAAAACCGATTCGTTTTTTAAAATTTGACACCCTGTATCTTGAAAACACCTATTTATATGAACTTTTTCACGTGAATTTGGTTCGGGAATGCGCCCTTGGTAGGGCTTATCATTAAGTAACAGCCTGTATATTTATAGTTAAATATAAGATTTTTTTTAAATGCTACAATTACATAAATTAGCAGATTTTGACAAATATTTATTAATTGGTTTATTATTAATAACATGCAAATCAATGGTAAATAAGCAAATTATACGCCGGGGAGCAGCGGTAAAAAACTAAATCAAGGTTAGCACATTGTGGATGGATAAATATTATTATTCCCAAGTCATTTACATTTACTGTTTGGTTAAACTTTCTTTTTATATAATTAATTAAATTGAATATTCTGTATTAATTCCTTTAAGAGAAGCTTAAAGCTCTACCATACTCATCTCATGCGAATCAAAAATATAATACAATCATATAGGTACGTTCTTTAATAGACAATCACCTCATCACCATAAATTATTCAAAATTTCGAGTTCAAAGCACCAAAAGTTAGTCAATTTTTTTTGCACTTAATATTAAGGTCAGGTCTGACAAGACCCCACCCATCTATTGGCCACCTACGACGTTCAAGTAGAAGTGTTTTTTCTTAAAGGATTAATGATGTTTCATCATTACATTCTTTGTACTGAAAGTAAATTGATGCCACCATATACAAAAATCCTTTAATACATTTTGACGTTGCAAATAATATATTTCTAGTTCCACTGGCCAAGATCTTACGGTTCTTTTTTTTTGCTCGTTGTCGTAAAGATATTAACCAAGCAATTTACCATGGGTTGGTCGATTTAAGGCTAAAAAAATCAAGTGAGGTAATATCCGGAGACCTCCGTGGTCATTCTGACAATCCATCTGTTTGGAAACGTTTGATTTAGATAATCACGAGCAGACCTCGCATAATGAGTTGAGTTCAAACCATGGTCTTACTGCTTAATAAATGGATCTTTATTTACTAAATCAGAGGTTTTAAATTAAATCAGCGAAAAAAGGCAAAGTCAAAATCCCCTAAATTTGAGTCTTCGGATGTACTTCAGGATGTCTTTAAGCCTCACTTGAAGCTCTGGTAATTTTAAAGAGAGGCTTAAATCGTTACTTGAGAAGAAGAGTTTGTGGTTGATTTTTTATTTGTTAGAACTGAATTTTAGAAATTTGGTTGAACTGTTTGTCATGTCTTTCCCCATTTTTTGACTCCTCTTATATTAAATGTCTATTCTCTATTACATACATTTTAGTGTGACGTTTCTATATGATCACCAAAATATTCTTTCGCAATGAAAAAATAAATACTTACAAATAAAATCTCGGCTTCCCTCTAACGAGCATGATCTGTCTCTTAAGCTATCATCAGACAGGGAAAGAGTTGGATTATCATATGCAAAAACATTTTTGCCGCCGCCACCCTCTCCTTGTAGGTCTCGTTCAGCTTTGTTGTCATCTCTGTAAAAGATACCAAAAGTTTTAAAATTTGAATTCATAATTTATAAGTAAATTTTATGTGTTGCAGCTAAAACTCGAGGTTTGACTAAATACTTTTAAAAATAAATCAGTCAGAATCGTTTCGAAATGACTTCAGGTTAGTTCACTAATCTCTCAAATATTGATCTAACATGACCTATTGGTATATTGAAAATTTTTATTAGTAAATTATAGGTTTCACTAGGTAAAACTATTTGTGCCTAACAAAGTTAACTAATCTGTCAAATCTCACTTTCACCAGGAAGAATTTAACTGAATTACGGTTATAACCTTGTTTTAAACGGCGGCAGAAATGCACGAAAAATGTTTAAAAGATGTGCATTTTAATGCCCTAATTTTTTCAAATATGAAAATTATTTAGGTTCTGTATATGGATTAATTTTATAGTAATTATTACATTAAAACTATTTTTGAAGGTTAAAAATTACGAGATATAAGTTAAAAATGTACTTTTAACTATACTTTAAGCAGAGAATATAATATGCGTATTATTTTCTTTGGTAATATCTAAAATAATCATACCTAAGTAGGAAGGCCATAAAATTGTACTACAAGAAGAAAGGATTAAAGGTTATTAAACAAAAAAGTATTGAATTGATTCGGCTTTTACTTGGTGGAAATCCATTGTTAATTTAAATAGATGGTAAAATAAAAAATATAATTTTACACTTTCCACAGATTTTAATAATATAATAATAATAAAATCTGTGGAAAGTGTAAAATTATATTTTTTATTTTACCATCTATTTAAATTAACAAAAAAGTATTGTCTACTTACTCTTAACATTATGAAATGAGTTTACAAGTAAATGTTTTTCAAAATTTTGTACAGGAAATGATTTCCTTCTATCAGTCAACATATGAAAGCTTCGTTCCACTTCAACCGAGGTAACTGGGACAAATTTTAATGTTGGCACTAAATTTTCTTTAATCTCAGTTGAGGTAGAAAAATCACCCAAAAAATCTCTCCTCTATTTTGCGATTTTTTGAATCCCACATTATTTTCAATAAAACTTTTGTAAAATTGTTGTACTACCTATTTTATCTTTTACATTTTTGTATGAAAGATTTGCACTAAATCGACAGAATCGAGCAAAGATGCCGAACTCATTTCAATCGTGAAATAGCTCTCGATACAAGACTGTAATTAATTTTAAAAAAGAGAAGTTTTTGTTGCAAGTCCTTATTTCAAAAAAAAGTTCATGTGACGTTAGAACAGCTTGAGAAGAATCAGTTAAGTCCCAAATGATTTCTTTTAGTGTATCGTAATGGTCGGCATAAAAAATAGTCGCTTCAAGCCATGTTCCCCATCGCGTTATAATAGTTACCTGGAAGCTTTCCCTATATACTTGGAAGTTTCCCTATATAACTGAGCCTTAAGAAATGCCTTTTTTACGTTACTAATTAAGTCATTGACTAATTAGTAATATCAGGCATATTAAATGTGCAATACTTTTGAAAAAACGGATTTTAAATTTATGTTATTCAATTTTTTTAATGCTATATTTGATGCTCCCATTGCATACATTTTCGTTGAATTGATACTACTTGTTGTTACTGGAAGTTAGTGGTTGCAAACAACTTTTTAATGATAGCTGGTGTTTTCCACGCTTATCTAATTTACTGACATGCCTTGCACTTTTAACGTGTAACATTTCTCAGCGTAAATCTAGAACAAAGACCGAAATTAATTTTTTTCCCTTATTTAAGCAATTTTACTTCCATATATCAATTCTTTATTTGAAAGAGCTAAATGATTTTAATCTTTTTTAGTTTTTAGGTTTAAACAATTCAATTAATTCATTCGAAATACCATATCACTGTGTTTTTCTCCGATAAATTTATATAATAATAACAATCTTAAAAAAAATAAGTCAAGAGCAACGAGATTCTCTTGATATCAATGTCGCGTTCTCGAAAGTTCATAAAATATGCGAATAACTGCAATATTTCCTAGTTTTTTTAAAGGTAGTTGGCTTTCGAGAAAATCATCTTTTTTGTATAAATGGAAATTATTTTTCAAATCAAGGTTGTTTTAAAAAGCAACTGTAGCGAGGTGACGTGTATTCAACAGTGCGGCAGCAGGAAAATGGGGGTAATTAGTGAATATCGAGTTCTATTGTCTAATTTTTTTATTAAAAATCGGCATACCTATAATAATAATATACATTGTTAAAGATTCTCGCTGCATAGTAATTAAGTACCTATTAGCAGTAAAGGAAATCAATTAACAGATACTTGCAGGATTGCCTAAAATAATACGGCGGGTTTCCGCTTCTCATCATCATTAAAAGCAAGATCATGCAGTTATGATCTTATTATTTTCTTTTTGCATTGTTTGGCATAATGCAAGAAAAATTAAAAAAATATATTCCTGCAAATCGGAGCTTCAGACATGTTATAACTAAAGGGCAGTTCAAAAATTTGCATATTTTTGATACCTGGTGCATTTATTAGCGTATTTTGTGGAGTTGACGGACATTTTTTCCTGACTGATATCAGGACCGTTTCCAACTAAATTAAATCATAACGTAAGCTATTGTCAACATTTTATTTTTCATTTTTTCCACCGTTACTATATTTCCCCGCTGGTACATGGAAGTAAAATTGCTTAAATAAGGGGAAAAAATTACTTCGGTCTGTTCTAGATTTACGCTGAGAAAGAATTCATTGTTGATCAACACGTTAAAAGTGCAAAGCATGTCAGCAAATTAGATAAGCGTGAAAAACAGCAGCAATCATTAAAAACCTGCTTGCAACCACAAACTTTCAGTAACAACAAGCAGAATCAATTTAACGAAGATTTATACCAAGCAATGGTAGCATTAAATATACCATTTATTATATACTATACTTTTTTCAATACTATTGCACATTTAATATTCCAGACAGATCTACCCTAAGGAAAAGCTGAGTTGATTCTGTATACAGGGTGGCGCACCGAAAACTTTCCACCCAGGTTAATTTTCTTGTTAATAAATAAATAAAAATTCGCTCGAACACGGAAAACTTAGTTCTCAGGACATATTTTTTTGCTACTTTCACCCTTCCTGCTTGAACCCCTACGACGGGGTGGCTTTCACCCTTAAAATGTTAAATGGAAAGGGGGGATCGAGTGATACCTTATTTTAAAGGGTCAATTGCCTTTCTAACGGAACCTTCCTCGTTGAATTTGGCTGAGTACCTTTCAAGAAATTAAATGGTATACAAATTTGTGAGAATAAAATTTCGCTTTGCTTTACATTTCAGGTGTTCAATAACGGATTAAAATGACATATACTCTTCAAGAAAGGGTTGAAATTATTTCACTTTTATGTAGAAGTAACGATTGTGCTCGAGCCGCCGCCCTGTCTTATAATGAATTCCATCTAAATGCACACTTAAAAATCCTGTAAGAAATGAAGCTGTAGAAGTTGCAATTTTGGGTCATATTGCCATCGATTCCACAGCACGAGGAAAGTGTCAGATGTATCGGGTGTTTCGCGTAGAACGATTCAGCGTACCTTAAAAACGCATAAGTTCCATCCCTATAAAATAAAACTGGTTCATGAACTTAATGAAGACCATGACGATCGCCGTTTGCAATTTTGCGAGTTAATGAGTGAAATGATCATTCGCAATCCACAATTTATTTTTAACATTTGTTTCTCCGATGAATGCACTTTTTTTCTTCACGGTACTATCAATCGACAGAATTGGGATTTCAACCCTAAAATTTTTAGAGAAGTGCATACTCAACATCCCAAAAAATTAAAGATACTTGCAGGATTGCCTAAAATAATACGGCGGGTTTCCGCTTCTCATCATCATTAAAAGCAAGATCATGCAGTTATGATCTTATTATTTTCTTTTTGCATTGTTTGGCATAATGCAAGAAAAATTAAAAAAATATATTCCTGCAAATCGGAGCTTCAGACATGTTATAACTAAAGGGCAGTTCAAAAATTTGCATATTTTTGATACCTGGTGCATTTATTAGCGTATTTTGTGGAGTTGACGGACATTTTTTCCTGACTGATATCAGGACCGTTTCCAACTAAATTAAATCATAACGTAAGCTATTGTCAACATTTTATTTTTCATTTTTTCCACCGTTACTATATTTCCCCGCTGGTACATGGAAGTAAAATTGCTTAAATAAGGGGAAAAAATTACTTCGGTCTGTTCTAGATTTACGCTGAGAAAGAATTCATTGTTGATCAACACGTTAAAAGTGCAAAGCATGTCAGCAAATTAGATAAGCGTGAAAAACAGCAGCAATCATTAAAAACCTGCTTGCAACCACAAACTTTCAGTAACAACAAGCAGAATCAATTTAACGAAGATTTATACCAAGCAATGGTAGCATTAAATATACCATTTATTATATACTATACTTTTTTCAATACTATTGCACATTTAATATTCCAGACAGATCTACCCTAAGGAAAAGCTGAGTTGATTCTGTATACAGGGTGGCGCACCGAAAACTTTCCACCCAGGTTAATTTTCTTGTTAATAAATAAATAAAAATTCGCTCGAACACGGAAAACTTAGTTCTCAGGACATATTTTTTTGCTACTTTCACCCTTCCTGCTTGAACCCCTACGACGGGGTGGCTTTCACCCTTAAAATGTTAAATGGAAAGGGGGGGTCGAGTGATACCTTATTTTAAAGGGTCAATTGCCTTTCTAACGGAACCTTCCTCGTTGAATTTGGCTGAGTACCTTTCAAGAAATTAAATGGTATACAAATTTGTGAGAATAAAATTTCGCTTTGCTTTACATTTCAGGTGTTCAATAACGGATTAAAATGACATATACTCTTCAAGAAAGGGTTGAAATTATTTCACTTTTATGTAGAAGTAACGATTGTGCTCGAGCCGCCGCCCTGTCTTATAATGAATTCCATCTAAATGCACACTTAAAAATCCTGTAAGAAATGAAGCTGTAGAAGTTGCAATTTTGGGTCATATTGCCATCGATTCCACAGCACGAGGAAAGTGTCAGATGTATCGGGTGTTTCGCGTAGAACGATTCAGCGTACCTTAAAAACGCATAAGTTCCATCCCTATAAAATAAAACTGGTTCATGAACTTAATGAAGACCATGACGATCGCCGTTTGCAATTTTGCGAGTTAATGAGTGAAATGATCATTCGCAATCCACAATTTATTTTTAACATTTGTTTCTCCGATGAATGCAGTTTTTTTCTTTACGGTACTATCAATCGACAGAATTGGGATTTCAACCCTAAAATTTTTAGAGAAGTGCATACTCAACATCCCAAAAAATTAAATGTGTGGGCTGGAATTTTTGGGAACCGTATTATTGGGCCGTATTTTATACCTGGAAATTTAACAGGTGAAATGTACCTGAACCTGTTGGAAACCACTATTAACTCTGCTTTAACGAATGCCATAGAAGAAAATGACCGTTATCGGCCAGAAAATATTTACTTTCAGCAAGACGGAGCACTTCGCATTATGCGTTCCCTGTTAGACAGTTTCTGGATGAAAATTTTCCAGGAAAATGGATTGGGAAAAGAGGTTCTATTGAATGGCCTGCTAGATCTCCTGATTTGACGCCATTGGACTTTTTTGTGGGGACATTTAAAGTCTGAAATTTATGCAACCCAACCCAATTCTTTGGAAGACTTGCGACAACGAATAGTGTACAAGTGCCGACAAATAACTCCCGCAATGCTCCATAATGTTCGCGAACATTTTGAACAGTGCCTTTACAATTGCATGGAGGTTAGAGGTGGACATTTTCAACATTTACTTGATTGATACAAGCGGTAATAAATTTTATTACTTTTAAATTTTCTTTTCTTTTTAGGTCGCGTTGGGAAGGCAATTGAATTCCCTTTAAAATAAGGTATCACTCGACCTCCCTTTCCATTTAAGATTTTAAGGGTGAAAGCCACCCCGTCGTAGGGGTTCAAGCAGGAGGGGTAAAAACAGCAAAAGAATATGTCCCCCTGAGAACTAAGGTTCCCGTGTTCGAGCGAATTTTAATTTATTTATTAACAGGAAAATAAACCTGGGTGGAAAGTTTTCGGTGCGCCTTCCTGTGCAACGCAACTATACTTGAAATAAAGGAACTAATTGGGGATAATTATTTTTATATTGTGGTTGATGAAACTACGGATTCCTGTGGCAGATATATGTCGCATCTTTTGATCGGTTTGCTGGAGGAAGAAAAATCTGGGGTTTCATATTTAATATCATCAAATCAGCTTGACAAAACAACAAACCGAATCATTACCAGATTTATACAACAGACTCTTACAAAGTTTTCTTTAACCAATGTATTTCCTCCTGAAAAATTTTTAATTTTGTTGTCGGATGCTGCGCCCTACATGCTTAAACCAGGAGATAATTTAAAAATATTTTACGAAAACTTAATTTATGTAACTTGTTTAGCATACGGAATTAATAGAGTTGCGAAGTTATTCCAACATCTATCGTCAAGCGGATCCATCGAACACCACTCACAATGGAAGTGTTGTGGCACCTGTAGTTGTTAAAAGGCATAAAATTTGCAGCTTTCAAATTGACTGCTGCAATATAAGAGTCTATCAACATTTAAAGTACCTCATGTACTCATGATGATATTGCTTGTTTGTTGGATTTTTCCTTAACTTCAAACCCCGACAAGTATGCTGTCACCGTGAAGCCTCCGTTAGGAACGTCTGACCACAATCTTATTTCGGCACTGAACAAACTACCATTTAGTGCCGAACAGCCTTCAAACCACGCAAGATCTGGCATTATACATCAGCTAAGTGAAATGACCTAAAGGACCATTTTCGAACTTTTCTTTTGGCAGTAGCCTTCAACCCTTTCTCAAAAAAGTACCCTTCTAACGGCAATATTTTCATGATAAATGCTCAACTGAGGTTGTCCGCTTGAGTCCACCCAGAGCGGTGCATGGTAGAAATACACGACGAGCCACTGCAGCCTACCTGCACGTGGTTCAGCAAAGTGTCCCTTGAACGACACAGTTTAAAAATGAAGGCAAACCAAATCTTGGATTGCGCGATGATACTATTCAAAAGTTTGGCGGAAGACCATGTGTGACCTCAATTTTATGGACAGGATGAGCTCGAATGGGCTTATCGTGATCCTGTGGTCTCAAAAAACGTTCAAATTTAATTTTTTATACGGCAAAATGTTTTTTTTTCGTGAATTTTTCTGGGTAATAAAAAGAATCATTTACATCTATAACAAAGATATCGAAAAATCCTGTTTATTCTGTTCCTGATATCAATGCATGAATATTTATTTATTGATATACATTTGTCCTCACCGTTTTTTATGTAACACGCCCGCAAGGTTATTTCCAATATGTTTAACCCAATCTTGGGTCGTTGCACTCAAAATTTGACAAAAAATGCAAATGATATATTTTACCGCAATATTTTTTTAAGAGACAACCTTCGTGTTATCAAGGTTAAGGAACGTGAAAGGAAAAATCCTATATCTGATTGAATGGTTAAAAAATTACAGATTCATAGTCAATATTTTAGGTCACAAAAGTAATATTAGGATTCAGAAAAATGATATGCGAATATTTAAGGGTGTGAATCTACTGGCAAAAACGACGCACCGTAGGAAAACAACTCAGGGGACCTCTTATGATTTAAATTGAATGCTAAATTTAAAAATATTTTTTATTTGGGAAAAAAACATTGGCGTATTTTTTTTTTCTCAAAAGTATCGAAGGCATTGCCCGTAGGCACGCCACTGTTAATACTGAAAATTTTTGTATTGGAAATTATGCACCTTTATTAATTGTCGCCACGTATACTAAATATCACTGAAACATCTTAAGTAGTTTCGAAAATATTAATTAATTTCCATTTTTTTTCCTAAAACCTTAACACCCCGTATTTTCGTAACGGAATATTTTTGGACCATAGTTTATAAAGCAAACTATCATTAATTTTTTATGTAGATTCACACCCTTAAATATTCACACATCATTAAGGAACACCCTGTATAATGGAAACAACGAATACAGTGCGTTTATTTTAACGCGGGACATAGGGATTTACATCGTAAATCTTAAAGCCTATGTTAGGCATATTTGTATTAAACAAATATTACTAAAACTTGAGAATAGACAAAATTTGTGATGGGGGGAATAAGTTATAGAACAATCTGTGCAAAAAAGCTCTAAAAGATACCCAAAATAGTTATTTATGTATCTAGGGAATTATAATTCCAGTGATACATAGATAATTTTATTTTTGACCGATTTTAGTAACATTTTGTTCATTTTTAAATTGGAATAAATGTTTCAATAGATGACAATCAAATTGACATTAGATGTCAATCGTTTGATTTTATGTCAAATTTTTCTTAATATCCCAAGGGAGTTATGACCCTTATAATTCCCGCGTAACTAAGACGTTATAAGCTAATAATATACCCGTCAGAAATAAAAGACCTCTTCATTTTGATAAAATTACACTTTTTAACCCCCTTGTAATTTATAAATATTATGACACCGCTGTCAGTATTTTCGTGACTTTCATGAAATTGATTTTGTAATTTATCATGTCTATCTGCACCGTAAAAGAACGAATTCAAATGGTTTCAAACTGCATAATGTAAAACCCTATGTCCCGCCTTAAAATAAACGCAGTGTATTGATAAAACAGTGATAAATTGTACATTCTTTTATCACAATAATATATAAATATTACTCTATTATGTATATACAGGGTGGCCCATTTTTGTGACAAAGTAATATATCGGCTCTTCTATTTAAGATATCAAAAAAGGTTTCTACAAAAGTTGTAGGGTATTATAAACAAATATACATTCTAAAATTATTTTGAAGTATACGGAGTAGTCCAAAAAAGTGGTACAATATAAAGATACATTTTTCTAAATGCAACACGCTATATATTTTAGCATTTTTAGAATCCTTACGAAATTATCCATTTGACGCTATATTTGGTTTTTAAATTTTTTACAACGTTGTTAAACAAAATGAAAAATTCTAAAAATCTTAGGAAAAACATAACGGTTTAAAATAATCTGTATTTTCTTAATTAGAAAATTTAAAATACAAGATGTCTTGCAAACTCGAAGTATAGGGATAGAAGAACCATTTAAAATAATAAAATGGTCGAATTTTTGTACAGCGTGTATTTTGTTGGCATCCGAATATAGAAAATTTTAAAGTACCTACAATGACTATGTTTATTTAAATCCAACACCCTATAATTATTAGGCTCATCCTATAGAGAGTTTAATTATCTTTTACTCTTGTTAAGTCATCCCTATACCCTATGTTACCATTATCTTTTGCCAATATTTCGATTTTTACTTAAATTATTCTAGAAAAACTGTGATTTTCCTCTTGTATGTGATTGGGCCATATTTTTTAGAGGGTAGAGTAACAGGTGGAGTTAATTTGGACTTACAAAATCACTTGCCACAATTAATTCCCACGTTCCACATGCACTTTTAAGGAACAAACGTGGTTTCTTCACGATGGGGCACCCGTTCACTCTACAAGGCAAATTATTGGTCATTTAAATGAAACTTATAATGAGCGATGGATAAGAAGACACTGACCAGTTTTGTGGCCACCCATGTCCCCAGATCTAACAAAAATTGATTTTAGTATTTGGGGATACGTGAAGGATACAATAGGTATATAAAATTTCTCCTACAACAGTAGACGATATGAAAAAGAGAATCACTAATTGTTTTCAAAATATTACAGTGGAAATGTGTAGGAACTTAAATTAATCATTTTTTAGACGTGTTGAAATGTGTATAGAAG
This sequence comes from Polydrusus tereticollis, assembly GCA_963920685.1. NCBI lineage: Eukaryota > Metazoa > Arthropoda > Insecta > Coleoptera > Curculionidae > Polydrusus > Polydrusus tereticollis. Next base: position 14,376,083 of record OY987333.1, read on the forward strand.
TAAATGGGGCCATTTATATAGATAACTAGGAATAAGTTCGTTCCCTTTTGGACGTTAAAAATTGTAATTATTGCATTTGTTTTGGTTTTCCGGGCCATGGCGAACTAGAAAAAGGAAGATCACAGTTTTTTACGAAAATGTAAGTACACATCGAAATATTAGCAAAAGTATTGAAGATAGGTATAGGGATGACTTAACAAGAATTAAAGATAATAAACTCTACATCATAGCATGAGCCTAATAAATATAGGGTGTCGTATTTGAATAAACAGAGTTGTTGTACTTTAAAATTTTCTATATTCGGATACCTACAAAAAACACCCTGTACAAAAATTCCACCATTTTATTATTTTAAATGGTTCTTCTATCCCTATACTCCGAGTTTGCAAGACATTTTGTACTTTAGATTTTCTAATTAAGAAAATACAGATTATTTTATACCATTATGTTTTTCTTAAGATTTTTAGAATTTTTCATTTTGTTTGGCAACATTGTAAAAAATTTAAAAACCAAATAAAGCATCAAATGGTTAATTTCGTGGGGAATCTAAAAATACTAAAATATATAGGGTGTTGCATTTAAAAAAAATAATATTTTTATTGTACCACTTTTTTGGACTACTCTGTATACTTCAAAATAATTATGGAATATATATTTGCATATACCCTACAACTTATGTAAAAACTTTTTTTGATATCTTAAATAAAAGAGCCGATATATTACTTTGTCACACAAATGGGCCACCCTGTATGTAGATGCAAAGCAAGTACACAATGTCAGGAAATATCAATTTACAATTTTAAAAATACTATTGTGTGGCTTTTGATTTTTAAAAGCCTTTGCCTGGTACATAGAGGGAAGTAGTACAGTAAACAGTAAGGCAAACGTCGATTACTGTAACACTATGGTAAGTGATACAATAAGACATAAATCGATTATAGTACACATAAAAAAAAGAGTAGGTAGGTATGTTACCATTATCTGAAGCACTGGTCTCCTCTCTCCTCTAGGATAATGTGCCTGAATTTCTTTTTTAATATCCCGCAATTTCGATAACAAGTCAAACTTCTCTGCCTTTTTTCTTCGTTTTTCGGGAGGTGGGTGCACTACACTGGCAACACTTAACAATTCATCATCACTGTCCGACTTAGAAGTGAAAATAATCCCTTTTTCTTTTAATTTTAGGCATAGTTTAAAATTCCCCGAACTTTTAAGGATAACTGAAAGCACTGTTTACCGGCTCGCACAAAATAAATGAATGAATAATTTTATTGTAGTGTTTATGTAAGCATATAGGCCGGATACTGAATTGTTTACTTTTCTTTGGATATGTGCTGGCTTGCATGAATCATCCATACTACCATGTGTAATGATCATGAGGACAACAGCGAAGAATAATTTTATTAAAATTTCGCGTCTTTTCTTTTTTATTTAAAATTATAGTACAGGCTTGTTTCATAAATTCGTATACAGGGTGGCCATTTGAAAATAAAACGAAGCCAATTTTGGGCACCCCACTCACCCCAGGTTTAAAAAGAAAACGCTTGGACCCGTCGATTTTTGCTTATAAGGGGAAATATTTTTTTTGCATTTTCGCCCTCTGAAAGTCAAACGCCTAGCGGGGGCGACAACTACCCCCAAAATTTTAAATGGAATGGGGGTCGAGTGATACCTTGTTTTAAAGGTATTTTTATGCAGAGTATAACCCCGGAGTTTAACATCCCTACTATTTACCTAGCCTGTACAGTGGCTCACCAAAAGTACAAAAACAGGTTGTTTTTACCTTTTTATAATAAAAAAAATTCTTACAAGTCAGTCCAGTAAATGCTGGAAATGCTGCCCCTGGGCCTTCATGCAATAGTAGAGATTTTGTTCACAATGCTCTCGTACATTTTGAAGCATCTTTGGGGTGATTTGACGACATTCAGAAATTATTCGTTGTTGAAGGCGTTCCAAAGATGTTGGCTGGGTGGCATAAATTTTAGTTTTTAAGTGGCCCCATAAAAAAAAACTCTAACGGGCTTAGATCCGGAGATGTAACGATGCCACTTGTGTGTTTTTAATATTGTTTGAAAGCTGCTTCTTTTAACACCAGATACTGTCGCCAGCTTTCTTGTACCTACTTAGTGTGGGATCTTGAACAACTTGCCCTAAAATCGCCACCTCTATAGCTTCATTTATTACTGGATTTTCCACTTCACGTTTTTTGTTAGCTACTGACCCCGTCTCACGAAATTTTTGCACCAATTCCAAAATGTACCTTCGATGAACTTGTCGATTTTGATGTTGATGGTTCAACAGTTGGCAATTGAGTAAACCATTATCACTTTTATGCCGATTCTGTAACGAAATTGACTAAACCTTACTACTTTACCGCGACTGAAGGATATGATCTGCAACACGACGAGTCCGAGCGTTTTTTCTTTAAACCTGGAGTGCCCAAAATTGGCTTTGTTTCGTTTTCAAATGGCCACCCTGTATAATTTATTGACGTCGATAATTTAAAAACAATTATTATTATTATTAAAATAGGTACATTAATAAAAAAGATCCATTTTGTTTGTCTGCGATGTAGTGTTTGAGTTTGATCTGATACAAATGGTTTGCGGTTTAAAAACTAGAGTTACGATTGGATTGCACACAGAGAGCCAAAAGAACGCAACATGGCGATGTAATAAAACATTGTTTCCAAATAATAGGAATCATTTATTATTTGATCGCTTTACCGTGGCTCCAACATTGACCGCAAACTCACAACGATTTTTAATTGCTCATTTGCATTTTTGCAAAAATTCCCAATTTGATGTTGGTTTCATAGCATAATTAGTTAATAATTTACCCATTGTTTTTCCCTAGACCAGTTGAAGCAAGAAATAACTGCAAGGAGAAACAAAAAAAATGCAAAAAAAACGTCAACCTTGGACTGCAGACCACTTAAGTAACTTCCCTACATTTTGCATCATTTAAGACCTGAAGCATAAAAATGTTAATATTTTTACATAGGTTTTACTTAGGTAGGTAGTTTTAATTATACTGACAATGTAAACAATACAAATGTTGGTATTTAAATCAGTTTAAACAATTAATAAATAAAATGTTATTAGGTGTGCATTGTGCAAGCCCGACAACATAATTGAGCGTCAATGGAGTACTTTAGGATTTAGAAATAACCTTAATTTGTCATTGGAAAAGTCCTAAAGTACCTCTTGAAGGAGATACAGAGCCCGAAAGGGGTACCCGGCGACGTACCTTTTCGGCTCTAGTTTTTAGTAAAATTTTAATATTTAATGTCGGCCATAAAGGACTCATCAAACCATACCACAGTAGATGTTCTACATCGTCAGGGAAGTCAGGAACAGACTTGCCACCACACACATAGGGCCAAAATTTTGACAGGTGTCTTTTTACACAGCTAAAAACTGATTTTTTAAATACTCTGGTCATTCTTCTTTAAGAAAGATACTCTACATTTGATCCGATAAAATTAGCCGTTTTCGAAGAAAATACATTTTTTATATAACACGCTTAAGCATTCACTTTCGAAATTTATTTAATAATCAAGTTTATAACACAATAACTAATCAAATAAGAACATAAATAATAATTCGCATTAAAATAAGAAAATTTGTCATTATTACATCTCATTAATGCTCACATGCTTCTAATTTATGGACAAGCACTTGGCAATTGTGTAGATGCAAGAAAAATTTATTTTCGGCAACCGTCCGTGAAGTACCCCGGACGCTTTTTCTTTGAGAAAGTAGCATTTCTCCGGCCTAGTCTGGGAAGAATCACATTGTTGTTGTCATTGTGAATATGAAAATCTTAGTAGGTATGATTTTGATAAATGCAGTTGAACATTACCATAGCAACGAAATAACGACTGACAGCTATCTGAAATGAAATTAGTTGACATTTAATTTTCGAAAGTTTGCATGGTTTTTGGTCGCAATTGTCGCAATAAACTATGGAAAGCAACAGCGATAGTGAGTTTGAAAATGTGCCTTACGAAATTTCCAATGCAGCAGCTGCTGCTACAGCACAATTATTGCCTGAAAAATCAAAGTCCAGATACGAAAACGTTTATGATTTGTTCACGAGATGGATGGATATGAAGAAATGCAAAACTATTACAGAGGATGTAATATTAGCTTACTTGGCGCAAAAATCTGAAACTGTCAAATCCTCTACCCTGTGGAGCATGTACTCTATGTTGAAAAGTACCAGTTTAGTAAAGAAAAATGTAAACATAGCCACTTTCCCAAAGGTAATCGCATTTCTTAAAAGGAAGAATGTTGGTTATAAAGCAAAGAAATCAGAAGTCTTCAGCAGCGAGCAAATCAACAAATTCATTAGAGAAGCAAATAATGAAACATAATATCTAATGCTAAAGGTAATTTTAACAAAATATTACGATTGTAGGATATAAAAGTATCAACTTAATTTGCTTCATTTTCAGGTAGCAACAATTATTGGGTTAGCCGGTGCGTGTAGACGGGAAGAACTAACAAAAATGTCAATTGATCTAATAAACGACAAAGAAGACATGTTGCTTGTGAAAATACCAGATTCTTAAACACATATTGAGAGAAATTTTGTTGTAATTGGGCAAGAAAACCTGCTGTTGTATAGGCAATATTTATCTTTACGGCCATCCCATACTCCACATAACAGATTATTCGTGAATTACAAAAAAGGAAAATGTTCGATTCAGCCCGTTGGTATCCCCAGTTTTGGGAATCTCGGATTAAAAATTGCAGAATTTTTAAATTTACCCAATCCTAAAAATTACACAGGCCATAGCATGCGTCGAACTTCAGCGACGATATTTGCTGATAATGGTGGAAACATCACACAAATTTGAAGAGACACGGTGGCTGGAAGTCTACCAATGTCGCTGAAGGATATATAGACAATTCACTAACAAACAAAATTAAAATTGCCAAGACCATTCAAAAATTATCAGATGAAAACAATCAATATTAAACGGAAAATTTACCTTCTTGTTCTGACTACAAAAGGCATTTAAATTTACCAAGCATTTCAAACAAATTAAATCCTTTCAATATTAGCAATTGCTCAAATTTTAATATAAATATTAATATAAATAAGAATTAGAATGTTTCTGTTAGTTAGTACCTATCTTCTGTTCGAATTTCAATATTTAATACAAATAAGAATTAAAATGTTCGAAATTTTGTTCTACAAAGAAATATAATAAAGAAATGTGTCTCTTTGATTTGCTAATCTACATGGTTGCCGAAAAAATAGTGTACGCAACACGTCCGAAAACAGTATTTTCCGGACTTGTTACGTAATAGTATATTAAAGTACATGTTTTATAAAGCATCATCTTATAGCACGCGTCCATGTTAAAAAACGAGCCGCTTGCGGCGAGTTTTTTAACGGGACAAGTGCTCTAACTGCTTTATAAAACACGTACTTTATACTATTTTTTCTATTTTGTATTTTTTTCAATAAGAAAATACATATTTAAAAAGAAAATCAACCCTTCAAATTTTGTAAATTTTTGTGTCTAAATTCTATGTTGGTAATACTCTAAATTTCTTTTTATCATAGTAGCCTTGACAATAAATAATATTTTCTTTGTGTCATTGTCACGAAATTTGTGATTTAATATTTCATAGAGTTGTTCATAATTATAATTAAAAAAATATGGAGCATGATAATCTAAGTTTAACTCCCCCTGAGTTAAGGGATATTGCTAATAAAACGATAAATCAACTTTTACCAGAGAAATCCCGAAAACTTTCTTTTCTCATGGATAACAATAACAGGAAACGTCAGACGTCAACAGAATAAAACATTTAAATATAACCAATGCCAACTTTTAAAAAATAAAATTCGGAGTTCGAAATGGATATATTTCGAACTCGCTAGCGCGTTCGAAATATCTATTTTTCGAGACAAAATTAGAAAAATTACTATTTTCTAATTTTGTCTCGAAAAATAGATATTTCGAACGCGCTAGCGAGTTCGAAATATATCCATTTCGAACTCCGAATTTTATTTTTTAAAAGTTGGCATTGGTTATATTTAAATGTTTTATTCTGTTGACGTCTGACGTTTCCTGTTATTGTTATCCATGAGAAAAGAAAGTTTTCGGGATTTCTCTGGTAAAAGTTGATTTATCGTTTTATTAGCAATATCCCTTAACTCAGGGGGAGTTAAACTTAGATTATCATGCTCCATATTTTTTTAATTATAATTATGACCAACTCTATGAAATATTAAATCACAAATTTCGTGACAATGACACAAAGAAAATATTATTTATTGTCAAGGCTACTATGATAAAAAGAAATTTAGAGTATTACCAACATAGAATTTAGACACACAAATTTACAAAATTTGAAGGGTTGATTTTCTTTTTAAATATGTATTTTCTTATTGAAAAAAATACAAAATAGAAAAAATAGTATAAAGTACGTGTTTTATAAAGCAGTTAGAGCACTTGTCCCGTTAAAAAACTCGCCGCAAGCGGCTCGTTTTTTAACATGGACGCGTGCTATAAGATGATGCTTTATAAAACATGTACTTTAATATACTATTCTGATACATTTCCAAATGGAAGTGTGCCGCATAAAGGAACCATTGAAAGGATTGACATTTCGGAAATCCCTTAAATGCAAGAATGTTACAAATGTGAAATATTTGCTTCTTCTTATTTATTTCCGCAGATTTTCGAAATGGACGCCCTGTACCTCAATACATTTCCTTAGCCGACGGCTGTTTTCTCGTTGTACTTTTTTTTTAACAATCCTTCATTTAGACAATATGACAACATTTTGTTAACATAGTTCTATTAATAGTAATAACAACATCCAAATTAAGGTTACCCTCAAAACAATGCAAGATGCATTGGTACCGAAGGTACTGCTTTGTTAATCTTACAGTTAGCAACTACCACCTTTTATATATACATGCATATTCAAATGTCAAAAAAAAAAAGAAATAACTTATGCACCAAATATATATCTTTGTAGTTTCTTTACAAATACACCCTTGCCGCCTTTCATTTTTTAATTCTGTAGGTAAACCATTATACACATTGGAGGTCGCGCTTATCGGGCTGTGCAGTGCTTCATTTGTCCTTGCACTAGCCAGACGAATATCATCACTGTTTCTTAGATTATGCGCGTGAATTTGATTTACATACTGAATCCGACTATTGCATTTGGATTTGTTATTTAAGATTTTAAACATTAATTTTGATTGTTCAAGCACTAGAATTCGGTGTGCAGGCTGAAGTCTAAGCATCTGGTATACTTGAAACAACATTTCAATACTGTCTCGAATTTTGTTGAAATGGTGTGTTATTCTTTGTGTCTATACAGTGTCCGCGATAAAGTCTGCACCATTTTGGAATTTTTTCAATTGTAGAATTTTTGAAAAGCTGGTTTGGCCGAAGATTCTGCATGATATCTAACCATAAAAGGGCCGAAACAGTTAAGGGTATCTTTTCTCTAATACCCCTCTGTCAAATGTGATTTAAATAATTCAAGTAACCAAAAATACCATTGTTTATAATAATGCGAGAAAATGTTCAATGAGACGTCTTTTTTTTTTTTTTTTTTTTTTTATGATAATTGATTTTATTAATAATAATCCACGCCCACATGTTGGTGCTTTGTCTGTACTGTTGCATGGGGAGTCTCTTTATGTCAGATATGCAAATTATGGCAATTTATTACTCCGTCTCGGATGAAAACGGCTTCATTCGTTACCAAAACAATACAAGTAAAATTATGATTTTAAATTAAAGAGATAGTCAATACTTTCAGTGGAGTTAATTTAATGTAAATAAAACAAGTCTTCCTCCACAGTTTAGTGACTATGGTAAATGAAAGGCTCCCTACATGTTTCAAGTGCGTAAGCACTCATCATCAGTGGATACTAACATAGAGTTTAGTAGAAAAGTACGTTGTCTCAAATTAATGAGTACAACTCACACTACATATATGTAAAGGTTAAAGACTTGGTGTATGAAATTGTTAATTATATTTAAGTATAAATGAAATTTTGGTTAAATGTGGAATTTGGATCCGTGAAGAAACATCGTGAGTAAGATAATGAATTAGTTTATAACGTATATAGTTTTCTTTGAGTTTCAGTTGTTAGTTTTAAAGATTTGGATAATAAATTTGATATAAAAGATTAATAAATTATTGTTTTTATTTGAATGAAAATGCCAAATTACCTGACATGGTAATATGGGGCTATGCCCCATATTTTAGAAAACACTACCGCCTAACCGTCGCAACGTAGAGGCTGAAGTCAGCTTTTTTTAAACAAAAGTTTTTCAAATCTCAATAATGATTAATTACCCTTTACAAGTTTTCTAAAATATCGGGCCACCATATCAGCTAATCTGGCCTGATTTTCATTCAAATAAAAACAATAATTTAATAATAATAACTGAAATTTCCTGACGATGTAAAACATCCACTGTAGTATGGGTTTATGAGTCTTTAGGACCTATATAAGATATTCAAATTTTATTAAATTATACATGTCGATTCAAAAGTTAGAGCCGAAAAGGGCGGAGATATAAGAAAGTTACACTTTGCCTTTGAATGGGATTATCCACGGGTGGCCATAAACAATCAATGTGCAGGTAATTTATGGTCCGTACTTAAAAATGTCTTAAAGTAAACTGCAAATCCCGAAAACGTAATTTCATTATTAAAGTACTTAATAGTTTGGTGATTTTAAACCGATCTTTACCTGATTCAAAATGAGAGGGTTAATTCCATAAAACAAATTATGTTCTAAAGACTATATATATAGCCACTCTAGTTAGTTTTAAGCTTAGTAATTATTCTTACTTCGTGTGTAATACAGCGTTTGTTTAATCGTGTGTGAGTCATGGAAAATATGTGCGAGCCCAATGTATCTCAGGAGATATTCAACTCTCATTGAACGTGCGGCCAGCAAGCAAGCAGCGTTAGAAGAAACGGCCACATTAACAAAAATTTCAACATCAACTGTATGGAAAATTGTGAATAATCCAATTTTAGCGAGGAAAAAAAGAACCGATACTGGCATTTTCTCGAAGGTAGATGGAAGTGATCAAGATATAATACGGCGTAAGATTTACAAGTTATACGAGGAACAAAGCATGCCTACATTAGACAATTTGATTAAGAGGCTTGAAAAATATGAAACCGGCGTTAAATGTGGCAAAACAACGTTATGGAAGTGTATCCAACACCTGGGTTTTGGATTTAAAAAAATCAACAAAATACAAGTTTTAATGGAATCCAGTAGAATTCAGGAATGGCGATCCGAATATCTACAAAAAATTAGGATTTACAGAGATCACCAAAGGCCGATTATTTACTTGGATGAAACCTGGTTCGACACACATGATACCCGGGAAAAGGGTTGGATTGACTCAAGCGGCAAGTGTTAAACAAGCGCGCCATCACAAAGAGGTAAACGAATTACGATTTTGCATGCTGGATCTAAAGACGGATGGATTTCAAATGGACTTTCTCTGTCTGCAAAAAAAAACATTAAAGATTATTCTCTGGATTACCAAGAGGACACCACTGCTGATTTATTTGAAGATTGGTTTAAAAACAAGCTAATTCCATATATACCTCTTAATAACGTAATTGTAATGGACAATGCAGGCTACCATAGTAGGCAATTGACTAATACTCCCTCCTCAAATGACACAAAAGCAACAATCCAAAACTACATGTATGATAATGACATTTCTTTTGAGAAAGATTACACCAAAAGGCAATTAATTGAGGTTTTACAAAGTTTAAAACTGCAAAAGGAATACTTCTGTGATAATTATGCAAGAAATCTAGGGCATACAGTTTTAAGGCTTCCACCACTGAAATCTGCCATTCGTCGTAACAATATTTGCCCTACTATTAACTCCAGTGTACTTGAGCGTATAGGAACTGAAGTTTTTAACATCCCTTCACAAAGTTGTGCAAATTCTTTCACATGTTGAAAAAGTGGAAAATTCCTATATCCATATAAGCAATATAGCACGAATAATAATTAGAACAGATGATGATGCGATAGTGATATTGATATATTAGGTACCGAATAATTTGTATATTTTTGTAATCATAAATGTAATTTTTAATAATAAAATAACTTGTAATTTCACATTTAAATATGAATAAAATAGTATTTAATGTCTTACTTATTTTTATTACAAACCATGATTAAATTGTCAGCAAAATACGGACCTGTTCGGCCATATTTCAATTTTACAGCTGCCCGGGCCAGGATCAGGGATCAATTAGTCACTTTCTTATATCTCTGAACAGACTTTACCCCCCTGAGGCTCTATATCTCCCTTATGAGAAACTTTAGGATTGTTTTTCTATGACAATATAGGGACCTCCCCTATACCCACCCCAGAGTATGCCATATACTTACCTGACACCCTGTATTTGATATATTATTATAAGTAGTTATAATCTTAGTGAACCGCTGGAAACAATACCAGGTCTTAAGGGATAAATGTAATTACTTATTAGTAACAAAAACAAATAGTAAAACAAAAATTAGCTATAATTAAAAGTCTTGGAATTTTAAGCTCCCTAAATAAACTTATAATCGCATTATTATTAACTATAATAACATTACTTTTGTGATTGAATTTTGCACAGATTAACTATAATCCTAATATGTAATGTTAAGGATTATGCTATCTTATATTTTATTCCGTTTTAATACCGTACAGCTCTGAAAAGGCCGTGTGCCTAGGTTTAGGAGATTTGATCGGGGTTGGATTAAACTAGCAAATTTATTTTCATAGCTAAAAATAAGCTGTTTTTTTTTTATTATTTTACTGGATTTCTATTGTAATAATAATCCAATTAAACGGGTTGTTACACTTGGGCCAAGCCGCCAGACATGAAACGGACGAAACATAAGTTTATTAGGGTTATATTGATCCTGTAATACTGGCAATATTTTTATTTAACATCTATTATAAGAAATATCCTGTTTTTAGATACCTCACCAGTACGATAAGAGCTATTGGCGGTATATTCTGATATAAAGTGAAAGGTACTCTAGATGATGTTTCCATTTCCTTAATGAACCCCAACAGGGAAAGAAGTAAAATAGAATATATTACGATGTGATCAAAAGAAGAATTAGATTACATTGAGTAAGTAAAAAATAATGTTCTTTAAATTATTTATTGTAGGGCATATACAGGGTGTTTTAGAAGAACGGTACGTAACTTAAGGGGGTGATTCCCTATGATATTGTAAGAGAAAAAGTTCATATGAACATGTGTCCGGAGTTGCCCCGTTATTGATATACAGGGTGTTAAAGTTTTTAAGAAAACATCGGGTTTTTATAATTTTTTTCAATATCCTCTCCCGATATTATTGAAACTTGGTACCGTTATTCATAATGATATGGGGTTTAATTAGGCCTAACTAGATTAAATGTATTAAGTTCAGTGGCCTCCTGGGAAGCACCTTACTGAATATTATTGACAACACGCCACAGATTTTTCCCTAATTTTGATATTTTTTTTTGGATTTACCAATTAATAATACCACTTTTTTGTTCCCTGAATTGTTCTCGTATCTTGCTTTCTTTTCGAGTGAAAAAATAAAAACCACTTTGTTGCATGTACGAACAAAAATACCTATGTATTTCAAAGTTAAATAAAACATTTAAATTAAAAAAAAAAAATATATTTTTTTAAATAATGCAAATGTTGAAAATTGCTACGATTGTAATCGTCTCCCCACTAGTTCTCTTATACGTTCAAAAATGCCTCCATTATTTCGTATCGCATTGCAACTCTCAATAATTCGAATTCTTAACTCGTTTTCATCTAGTACAGGCGTCTTGTATACAAGAGACTTTAGGGGACCCCTTAAATAATAGTCTGGAGTATTCAAGTCGGGACTGCGAGCTGGCCAACCTTGGGGACCTGCGTGTCCAATCCAGCAATTAGAAAAAGTGTTGTCGCGGTATTGACGAACTCTTCTTCTTCATCAGCCTTCTTCCATCCACTTCTGGACATAGGCCTCTTCGTGTCTTTTCCAAATCTGTCGATCTCTAGCAGTTCGGGACCAGTTTCTTCCTACCACTTCCACAATGTCGTCTATCCAGCATCTCTGTGATCTACCTCTGCTTCGCTTGGTCTCCCTGGGTCTCCAGTGTGTCACCTTGATAGTCCATTTCTCGTCTTGCTGTCTCACTTTAGCTTTGCCATACGTGACATGACGTCAGCCACCCGCGTTCTCCTTCTGATTGTTTCGCTTCTTATTCTATCTTGACTTTATCTTCACCGGGGCACTTGCCATTTTTCATATTCTTTAGGGCTTTTCTTATTTTAGCCAGGGATATATCTGGCATCTCCTCTGAACCTACGCTCACTACCTGAATGGAGATATTTGGATCTTCATCTGCGTTATTTGTAGATGGAGAATATAGTTCTGTGTAAAATAATTCGATTGATTCAGAAATCGTTTTTGAATCCGACACAGCTATTCCCTGTTTGTTCTTTATCTTCCTTAGTTTGTTTCTTCCCTTTGACAGTCTAGATCTGGGAAGCCGCATATTTGCGTTATTCTCGATTGTTTAGTGTATTATTTTGGTATGGTGTCTTGTTATGTCTGTTCTAGTCGCGTTTTTTGCTCTTTTGTTTAGGAGTTTGTGTTCGTCTGTACCTTTTTCTGTTGTTTCCCTTCTTTGTTTCATCAATTGGAGAGTGTGGGTACTAAGTTTCGAGTTGTTTTGTTTCTTGGTCTTGGAGCAGATCTTTTTTGTTGCATTATGTAGAGCAGCTTTTATGTTCTCATTTACTTGGTTGATATCCATTTCTTCAACAGCGTCCTCCGTTTTCAGTCGATGTGTGACTTCTTTTTGGTATTCTTCTTTCCTTGCCTCCAATTCATTCCTTGTCGGGAACCGGGGTTTGCTAATAAGTTTATTTCTTTCCTTCCTGATATCTAGTCGGAAGCAGGCTCTGGCCATTCTGTGGTCGCTCCCCGTATTCACTAGGTTCAGAATGGTCACATCCCTACAGTTTTGTCGAAGGTTGGATAGGATAAAATCGATCTCGTTTTTGGTTGAACCGCTCGGACTTCTCCATGTCCATTTGCTATGTGGCGGTTTTTTGAAAAAAGTGTTCAAGCAATACAGGCGTTCACTATTAAGAAAATTGACCAGCATTTCTCCCCTCTCGTTTCTCTCTCCCAGACCATGGGGTCCAACATATCGTGTATCGTGTTGTTCTTTGGCTCCAACGTTCGCATTGAAGTCTCCAATAACTACTGTAAAGTAAGCATTTTCTTGTTGTTTTGCTGTTGTGATCTCGTTGTGCGTATGTTATAGGCAGCAAAGTATATATCTTGATAGGTGATCTTCCGTTTTTTCGAACTTTTGCCCTCCCCAGAGTCCTTAGGGCGGTCTGGCTTGATGCTGCCAGAGTGGGATTCAAAACACATAGCGCCATCCACCTGGGGTATTTTTGTTAAGGTTCGACATTTCCATATTCAATACGAAATGACGAACAACTAGGCTAAAATGAGCTGGGGCGCCGTCGTGCATGAACCACATATTAGTTCTTATTTGTAGAGGTACGTCTTCTAACAGAATGTCCAAGTTCTTCAGATAGAAACTGCGTATAGGAGTTTCCATTCAATCGAGGTGGTAAAAAGTATGGTCCAATAAGATAGTCGCCAATGATCCCTGCCCATACATTCACCGAAAATTGTTGCTGAAAACGACCTTCTCTAATTTTATGAGGATTATCGTCCGCCCAAAAATGTTCGTTATAAAAATTCATAATGGCTTCTCTTGAAAAATAGGCCTCATCAGTAAATAAAATGTTCGTTAAAATATTGATGTTATGTGCTACTGTATGCAAAACCCTCCAAACAGTTAATGCACTTGTTTGAAGTTGCACTGCTACCTTCTTGGCACTAGTTGAAGGATCATCTTCTATCACTATAGAAGTATAGCCTCTTCTAACTCAGGCGTGGTTACTGTTGCAGGTCTGCCAGAAACTTCCGTACTACGTTTAAAACTCCCAGTCTCACTCAATCTTCCATGGAGCGGTCTAAATGTTTTGGCACATGGCAGTAATCAAAAACGGGACAACTCCGGACACATGTTCATATGAAACTCTTTCTCTTAGAATATCATAGGGAATCACCCCCTTAAGTTACGCACCGTACTTCTGAAACACTCTGTATATGACTATCCAAATTGAAGCCAATACATTATTACTATTTCTTTAAATTAGTACTATTGTTAAAGCAGAGGCAATCGAGTGTCCACTACGACTATACCTGGTTCTTTAACGTAAACTTTGTTTAGCATTAAATCCTGTTTTGTTAGTGTCATCCAAAAAAATTATTTATTTTAGGTCTTGGTAGAGATGTGACGCATCTTGCTTCTTTGCTTGCTGCTGATTTTGATTGATTTGATTGAGCATCCAAATAATGAAACAAGTTTGATTGAAAATTGCATGAATTCTTCCAGTTGAAACATAACTCATCCTTTTGTGGCACAGAAATAAAACACTCTGTACACAAAACGTAAACCGTTTCTCTCGCTTTCCTTATATACAGAGAGTTTATTAAGTGCTTGTTCAAACTTTAAAGGGTCAATCTTTGACTAATTTTAAGATAAAAAGTTCATATAAACATGGGTCGCAACGGCTTGGTTAAGATACTTCCAATTCTTTATTTGGGTCTTTGATTATATTTTTGTTCAGTAACACACATGACAATTTGATGAAATTTGAGATACTGAGAGTATTGATGATGAGAAATTCAATTATTTACTTAGTTTTTTGTTTAATGTTGGATGGCGCCACATGTGTTGTGCCTGGATTTAAATAACCATAACTTTTTTGTTTTACACTGCACGTCAATTTTAACTAGACAGACCTATTCTCCATGCAGTTTTACATACAAAAGATACTCTTACTATTTGTCGCTGAAAGCAGCCGTTTTGGGTAAAAATGGTTTAAAGTTAAAATTGCGTTGGAATTTTGAAAGTTGAATCATTACGGGTTTTTGAAAAATAAGCGAGAAAATGTGTCTTTCATTGATTGTGTTGTGGTGTGACAAACTTAGATCATTTACAAGACTAAGCTACTTCTACAAATAAGTTAATACCATTTGCATTTACAATAATCGCTGAAAATGACCGCCGCCTACTGCAACGCATGCATCAACTAGCCATAACATTGATTGACAAACTCGTTCGTATATACCTGATGTCTAACTAATAATGGCACGCGATTTAAATATCCTGCTCCTTAGATCCTGTTCATTTCGGACTGGAGTTTTGTAAACTAGTGACCTCAAGTAACCCCACAGAAAATAATCCAAAGGAACCAAATCTGGTAATATGGGAGGCCAGGCTTGCAGTCCCTCTCTTCCTATCCAACGGTTAGGGTAATTCTCGGCCATAAACTGACGTGCAACCAAACTAAAGTGTCGCAGTGCTTCATCGTGCATCAACCACACCCCGTTGCTGGTTTCTAAATCAACTTTTCTTAAATGTTCAGGAAGCTCGTGCTCCAAAAACCTCGGTACCCTTCGCCAGTAAGTCTTTGTGGAAGAATGCAAGGTCCAATAAGGTGATCACCGATAATTCCAACCCAAATATTTAGAGAAAATTGAACTCGAAAATGATTTTCTATGATAGCATTGGGATTATCCTTAGCCCAGATATGATTATTGTGAAAGTTAATGATGGCATTCCGAGAAAACAAAGCTTCATCTGTGAAAAGCACATGGCTTAAGAAATCCGGGATTCTTAATAAAATATTACGCAACCAAATGCATAAATCTACTCTAAGGGGAAAATCTCTAGGTAACAGAGTCTGCACACGTTGTATATAATAAGGATAAATTTGTTCAGATCTTAAAATTTGCCACACAATTGTTTGTCTAATATTCAGTTCGCGAGCAATTTTCCGTGTACTAATTTGCGGGTCTTTTTCAATTCTTTTTAACACAGCTTCCTTAATCTCAACTGTTCAAACTCTGACAGGCCTTCCTGGGATATCAGTTGTCCTTTTAGAACTGCCAGTTTCACGAAGTCTGTACCTCAAGAACCAAGCCGTTGCGGACTCGTGTTCATATCGTCGCTGGAAAGGTAAAAGGCCTAAAGCGACAAAATGCTAATATTCAGAACGTTTGGGAATTTTGGGAAAAATGTAATTATAATAATTCTGTAGTAATTTTGAAAGGAGTATCGATTTTTTTAGAAAATAGCGAAATACAAGGATTTTTTCTATAATCGAGTGGAATTATTTGACCTTATATTATTAGAGGTAGATTTTTGTGGTCATTTAGCAAACACATATAGGTACCAATTTTGTGGTGACCAAAGTGCCACTAAAATGATCAGATTGCTATAGGGTTCAGAGAGATAGATACAGAAAAAAGGGGCTTCTTGGTCATGTAAATAGGTAATTTTCGCCCATATTGGCGCTTACCTTTTCAGTGACGATATGAACTTCTGATTTTAAAGTCAAAGATTCACCCTTTAAAGTTTGTACTTAATAAACACCTTGTATATGAAATAAAGGTAAAATAAAAGAATACTATAAATTTTGAAAGGGTCGCTAAGGAAATATTTAATTATTAGAGGTACTGTAATTGTATTACATTGAATATAAAACAATTCACGGATAAATGAACAAAATAATTTAAATAACAAGAACCCAATAATTGTTGTGAAAACTGTCGAAATTAGATAAATACTATTTTATTTTTTCGATAGTCAGCAAAATTATTTAACTGATGAAGAAAATGTGATAATTTATTAATTACCTATGCAGTGTAACAATTGCGCTGGAGCAACGATTGCATTCAATTTATAATTATTTTTAAAAAGTGCAAATTGCCGAGATATCTCAAAACTCTTGTAATTTGTAGCATCCAATTCTTTAAAGGCTTTTTTATTGGAAGTTACAAAGAACGTGTAAAGTTTGCATCTTTTAAATCATTTCCAAATTTCACGTGCTTGCTTTTGCTATGACTTGCTTTGTGCCTTTTTTCCTTCCAATTTATTTAAAAATAATTCAGAATAGGTGGATGGATGAACGATTAGAAATTTTTCTTTATGGTGCTCCGGGTATGTGCTGTTACGTTTAACGTAAGGCATCCTGAGAAAGACGTCAGCTATATGTCTGCAAAAGCAGATTTAAATTATTGGCCAAGTTTCTATACAGAGTGGCAAAAAGTCGCGCATAATGCCTGTAACTTTTGAATTACCTCGTATACGAAAAAGTGACCTTTATGGAAGTTCTTCAGTAAATTATTCCCCACATTCTGCCATAGGGACTAACTTACTTTTTTTAAATGAAACGCCCTGCATATAATTGCATATTTGGATTTTACTGATGAAAAAAAGATTTTTGTATTTCAAACTTTTATTTATTTAAAATTATAACAACTTTATAATAACAAAATAAATAGCCTAGAAAATTGAACAACTTAACATCGGAATAATAAACAAGTGACACCTTTTCAGTGGATCAGGTTCAAAATGACCACCATTTTCTTTAAAAGGAAGTCCTCTGGAATGGCCTAAATTCTAGCACTAGTTCTGACTTTTAAAGATTCTAAGTCATTTGGACGGTTAACGTAGACTTTGTTCTTTAAGTGTCCCCACGAAAAGAAGTCGAGCTGGGTTAAGTTCGGGGATCGCACTAGCCAGTCAATACTAGTCAATAGCACCTCTTCTGGCTATCCAACATTCTGGAAATTGTTCGCTTATGTATTGTCTAACATTTGACGCATAATGCGCAGGTGCTCTATCTTGCTGGAACCATACCTGTTAGCCTATGCCATTATTTACACCCGGTAAAACATTCTGCAAGAAGGATTTATGTGATTCGTGAGGAGGTCCAGATATTTTTCGCCATTCAAATTACCATCTATGAAAAAAGATCCCACAATATATCTATCAACTATGCCTGCCCAAACATTAACTTTTTCGGACCTCTGAGTATGACCTTCCTGGAATCAGTGAGTATTCTCAGCAGACCAATAACGATAATTGTGTCTATTAACAATACCATTTAAATGGAAAGTACCCTCATCCGAGAAAACGATATTTGTTGCGAAGTTATTATCGTTATTGTATCTTTCCATCATCAGCTCACAAAATTCAGCTCTTCTATCAAAATCGTCCTCGTTTAACTCGTGCACCAACTTTATCTTCTAGGGATGCAACTCCTTCTTCTTAAACAAATTTTTCACTGACTGATGAGACACATTAAAATTCATTGCCATTGGCCTGGATAATTGTGTTGGATTTCCATATATTGAGAGCATGATATTCAAAGCTCTGTCTTCCTCGGTTGCTGTTTCAGGTCGACCTGATCTAGCGGGTTCCCTAACACTGCCTGTTTCTGGAAATTTCTTTACCACTCGACACACCGTTGACTGATTTATTGAAGGCCTATTTGGATATAATTCATTGAAAAGTTGACAAACCTGATCTTGCGATCTCTTCATATTTCCGTAACGGCTCATTATTAAAATTTCAACTCATTGTTTCTCATTCAGATAGTGTAAACAAATAAGAAATCAGACAACAGAAAATTAAACAGGAACTCAAAATTAACACCTCTTAGGTCGCTGTTATGAAAACACCTTGACTCAACTGGTGGGTATTAGGTAGAAATAATTATAATTAGGAAGTTTTTCATTTTTGAGCTGCCAACATCTCGGAAACACTTGCAGATAGGTGAAAATTTGAAATACAAAACATTTAGAGTTTTCCTAGTAGAATCCAAATATACAATCATATGCACAGTGTTCCATTTAAAAAAAGTAAGTTAGTCTCTATGGCAACCAAACCAGAAATGACCGAAAAATTTCATGCAGGTAGAATGTGGGGAAAAATTTACTGAACAACTTTCATAAAGGTCACTTTTTCGTATACGGGGTAATTCAAAAGTTACAGGCATTATGCGCTACTTTTTTGCCATTCTGTATGTCCACCGCGTCAGACCTAGCAACGATGGATGCGGATAGAATAATTCAATTTTTTGAACCATGTAAAATACCTCTCGGCGCAATTAATCACAAGCGTTGTTACACCAGGAAGAATTACATACTTACTTCTGTTTTTCTAAATGGCCATACGAATCAACAGAACCGTCGCTACTAGATTGACTTTAACTCAAAGGGTCGTTGGACCAAAATTCTCCAAATCACTAGAATGCCAGAAGAGGACAAATTGCGAAGCCGCCAAGATCACCTGACCTTACCACCATGGACTTATTTTTATGAGGATCTATTATATCATTAGTTTATAGAACCCAGCAGGCTTATCTGGAAGAATTGCGTCAGAGGATAATTAATGTTTACCGAAATATCCCAAGAGATATTTTTGAGAAAGTTAGGGAAAAAGGACTATATTTCGGTTTAGAACAGAATGGAAATCATTTTGAGTCGTATAATATAATCGTCTATAAGATTTCTCTTTATTATTGATCGTGATATTTAGTAGTAAATAAATTTGAAGGAAGGGGTACAGAAATGAAGGGATAGGTAGTTTGGGTTACTTTAGTGTAATTATATTGGGGTTTTGTTATACATGAACCATAATTCTTTAATTAGTGTTTTTAAAATTTAAGATTCTGTTTTGATTAAATCATATCTTACAAGTTGATAAGGGTAGTGCTTAAGGGGTGGGCCGCAAAATGTCTCATTTTTATTTCTCCGCGATTTTATAGGAACTTTAGTTGTTTGATATCTTGTTTAGTGTAGAAAATATTGCCTTTGTATGCTATGCAATGTAAAGGGGGCAATATAATTTAAAAATAAGGTAGATAATAAAGAAAATTAATTAACAGTATTTGATATTGGAGGCTACAAACTATTATTTTCCTGTAGCTACTGGGTTAAGCAATAAAGAAACCGCTTGTCGTTAAATAAAATGCCATTACATTGATAAGAACAGTATGCAAAATACCATACTATTGCAGGTATGTATATTATAAAAATTTATCTTTACAAAGGTTTGACAACCTGTCCGTGCAATTTATCGCAAAAAAATGTATGAATTTCTAAATATTTTTTATATTGGCGGCTTGGTGAGTGCCCGTTTTGGGTATTTAGTTAGTAGTGATTTTTAAACAGTGACGTTGTGATATTTAGTCTGTTGTTTGAGTCTTTTTAGAATTAATTAAAGATGTGAGTGATTGGCTTTCAAAATGCTGATTAGGTAGAGTTTTTTTTTATTCTTTAAATTGCGTCTTCTAGACATTAAAATTTTACGCCTTTTCGGAATCTCCTTCTTACTACTTAAAGCATAAAATTCTTGTGAGTGCATTTATAAGATACTAGTTTAATAAGCAGATTTAACGCACATTCTATCTTTAAAAAGGTAACGTCCCATATTGACTTACCTTGCAAGTATCCCTGTTAAATTTTAAATTTCCCACAAAATAACGCTTAAAATTTTTTTAAGTGAAGAAAATTTTGATAACGAAACTTAATTCAGTTTAAGTTTTCATTGTATCGCAAGATATCTCATTGCCAATTTTCAAAATTAAACCAATTGGGACCATTCCATCACCATAACCGATTGTGCCCCACCAAATAAAACCTACAGGATTATCCGCCTGTATTGACACATTACTAAATTCGTGCATTCAGGTTAGTTGGAATATTTAAATTTTCAATATTACTATAAAAATAATCTTATCATCCCACGACAACTGTAATCTTCAAAGTTCTTGACTTAAAAGTTTACAAACCTTAAGGATCGAATGTTTGGTATGTTCAACACAGTTTTGTTAAGCCTGTCCAGAGATATAAGAAAGTAACACTTTGCCTTTGAATGGGATTATCCAAGGGTGGCCATAAACAAACAATGACTGAATGAATAAATGCAGGTAAATTATGGTCCGTACTTAAAAATGTCTTAAAGTAAACTGCAAATCCGGAAGACGTAATTTCAATATTAAAGTAATAGTTTGGTGATTTTAAACCGATTTCTACCTGATTCAAAATGAGAGGGTTAATCCCATAAAACAAATTATGTTCTAAAGACTGTATATATAGTTATCTAGTTAGTTTTAAGCTTAGTAATTATTCTTACTTCGTGTGTAATACAGCGTTTGTTTAATCGTGTGTGAGTCATGGAAAATATGTGCGAGACCAATGTATCTCAGGAGACCCCGTCGAAAAGCAGAAAACACTTTTTTGTGGAAACTAGGGAAGTTATAAACAATGTTTATTCAATTCTCATTGAACGTGCGGTCAGCAAGCAAGCAGCGTTAGAAGAAACGGTCACATTAACAAAAATTTCAACATCAACTGTATGGAAAATTGTGAATAATCCCATTTTAGCGAAGAAATTTGAATCAATACTGGTATTTTCTCGAAGGTAGATGGAAGTGATCAAGATATAATACGGCGTAAAATTTACAAGTTATACGAGGAACAAAGCATGTCTACATTAGATAATTTAATTAAGAGGCTTGAAAAAGATGAAACCGGCGTTAAATGTGGCAGAACAACGTTATGGAAGTGTGTCCAAGACATGGGTTTTAGATTTAAAAAAATTAACAAAACAGAAGTTTTAATGGAATCCAGTAGAATTCGGGAATGGCGATCCGAATATCTACAAGAAATTAGGATTTACAGAGATCAGCAAAAGCCGATTATTTACTTGGATGAAACCTGGTTCGACACATATGATACACCGGAAAAGGGTTGGATTGACTTAAGCGGAAAGTGTAAAACAAGCGCGCCATCAAAAAGAGGTAAACGAATTACGATTTTGCATGCTGGATCTAAAGAGGGGTGGATTCCAAATGGACTTTTTCTGTCTGCAAAAAACATTAAAGATTCTTCTCTGGATTACCAAGAGGACACCACTGCTGATTTAATTGAAGATTGGTTTAAAAACAAGCTAATTCCAAATATACCTTTGAATAGCGTAATTGTAATGGACAATGCAAGCTACCATAGTAGGCAGTTGACCAAGACTTCCTCCTCAAATGACACAAAAGCAACAATCCAAAACAACATGTATGATAATGACATTTATTTTCAGGAAGATTACACCAAAAGGCAATTAATTGAGGTTTTACAAAGTTTAAAACTACAAAAGGAATACTTCTGTGATAATTATGCAAAAAATCTAGGGCAGATAATTGTGCAAAGAATCTAGGGCGTACAGTTTTAAGGCTTTTACCATACCATTATATATTTAATCGCATCGAACATGTTTGGCACCAACTGAAATCTGCCATTCGTCGTAACAATATTTAACCTACTATTAACTCCAGTGTACTTGAGCTTATAGAAACTGTGTGAAAAAAGTTGGGCAAATTCTGTTACACATGTTGAAAAAGTGGCAAAATCCTACCTATATATATAAACAATATAGCACAAATAATAATTAGAACAGTGATGATGATAGCGATAGTGATATTGATATATTAAGTGAATATTGTAAATACCGAATAATTTGTATATTTTTGTAATCATAAATATAATTTTTAATAATAAAATAACTAGTAATTTCCCATTTAAACATAAATAAAATATTATTTAATGTCTTACTTATTTTTATTACAAACCATGATTAAATCCTAAACAAAATACGGACCTGCTCGGCCATATTTCAATTTTACAGCTGGCCCGAGTTTTTCCTAATAGGGATCAGTTAGTCACTATCTTATATCTCTGAACAGACTTTACCTTTTTACATAATCCTTTGGCCTTTGTAGTTACGCGGTGTTTAATAAAATCATCGTTTGAGGCCCAGTATATACCGAGTGTTTTATTATGTACGTTATCTCCTGTGTTTAAAATATTTTACGTCTTAACCATTTTTAGCAATGAGAAGGAAGGAGAGTCGTTTTTTGTGTATTAAGTGTATAATCTTGAAATATTTTTAAATTTGCAGAGCGCTTTCGGCCTTTGGCCATATTCAGTGCTTCTTTGTCAGGAAACAGGAAACTTCATTGACACAATTATTTAATAAGTGGGCCCTCATCAGCACAATGTAAAAAACTAATTAGTAAAAACAAATAACATGTAAAAATTGTAAAAAGGCGAACTACTGGGACGAACCACTTTTTAAATTTAGTTAATTAACCATCGTTTTTTATTTTCTTTTTCATAATTAAATTGTAATACACGTGGAACGTGTTCTTGAGTCGAAATTTGATGGTTATCTAAGATCCAGCAAGAGAGGGGGCACTAAAAAATTGAAAAATCCCGTTTTGCAAATGTTCACTAGAAGTAGCATGCACACCATCTAAAATTCTGTTTTTAAGATCCTCCAAAGAGTTAGGTTTCGTGCGATATATGACAGTCTTTAAATTGCGCCATAGGTAGAAATTCAAAGATGTTAGATCTGGAGATCTAGGAGGCCATTCAATGTGATGAATGAACGTTCAAATTATGGATACCAAAATGCGGTTGTGCTTCCTATGTGTCTACCCCCATATCCTATGGTTATCATTAAAAAAAATGTATTATGGGGTTTCTACATTTATTTGACCGTATTTTAAAAACAAGCGAATTTAGAACTTTGGTATGGGATAGGAAAAATGTTTTAAATTTATTGATAATTTAGAATATCTAATAATATACACGGTGTTCCATAAAAAAAAATAACACCACTACTTGACAGTCGATGACGTTACTTGACATTATGATATAACTTTTCGTTCTCCTGGAGAAAGAACTCTGAATTGAGATTGATAAAAGCTGCCAATCAGCATCGTTCTATTTACTGCCTGTTAAACAAAATGAGCAATATAAAAATATATAAATCAAATATAAATATTCGATTAGGTTTGTAAACTTATCTTAACATTATCAATATCGTAGCTATTGTTAAAAAGCAGGATTGCGAAAAAATGTCACCGAGACCAGGAAGCTATACATTTTGACGTAACACGGGAATAATCAATTTTAAATAATACCAACCATTTTAATTCATCGTATTGATAAATACTCATTACATTTATTTGATATCTTTAATTGCTCTAATTAAATTAATTACTAATTCAAGGTCAGCTCTTAAATTTGATTAATACTTATTACTATATATAAAAAAATAGTATAGGTATTGTCTATCACTTTGGAAGAAAGCTGTTAAGAAAAAATTCTGTAGGCATGTTGTCAGGATTCCTTCGGACCCTCATTCTTGAGATACCTTTGAATTCACACTTTGTACATTGATCAGAAGAGTATTTATTTTATAATATTACGTCTTGTTAGATTAGATATACTTTCCAATGATCTGATCACGATCTCTCAAACACTTTTATCTTGTTATCTACCTACTTTATTTAGGTCCTGACATAGTTAACCTCTTCCAAAGGGTCCATCTAATTTTATTTTAGTTTATTTTTTAATATTAAATTTCACTATACAATCATATATATCTATCTTCTATTCTATCATCTACCTAATCAGGTTTCTAAAGAGTATATCTTGTTTTCTTTTTATAAGTATCTATACTAAGAATGTCGTTATAGGTTCTAACATCTTTATATTGTCGCCTGAACTGGCATATAGATTTATATGAAGAAATAAACATTTTTGCGCATTAATTTAGTAAACGAAACCAAATGGAATAAAAAATTTAAAGAACTCAACTAGAAAGTTTAGTCCCGATTCCGGTGGGAATTTCGGGAGTTTCAGGATATTATGCCTTTAGCATGATATCGTTTCTCCAGCTTCTTTTTACTTCTATATTACTTTAAAAAAAAAATAGAAAAATTGTTATTGATAAGCTGAGCTGTGTAAATTTTTTTGAATTAAAAGAGAAACTAGTATATTTTCTTGTATTAAGTGTATATTCTTCTATTTTTTGCAGAGCGCTTTTGGCCTTAGGCACTGATGATGGCCTAAGGCCTGCAAAAAAAAGAAGAATATTATATTATTTAATAATGGAGTTACTTTAAAACCTGTACATACTTGCAAGAACCTAGGCTTATATATAGATGCCGACTTGAAGTTTAACACTCACGTCAATAACTTGATAAAGAAATCGTTTTTCAAGTTAAAACTTTTGTATATGCATAAAGATATATTTAGTACAGACTTGAAAATAAGATTAACTGACTCTCTGGTATTGTCTCAAATTATATATTGCAATATTGTGTACTGGCCCGCTTTACTTAAACGAAATAAGAATAGCTTACAAAAGGTCCAGAATTCTTGTCTCAGATTTTGTTATAATCTCCGCAAATTCGACCACATCACGCAAAGCCTAGTTAGGTCCGGCTGGCTCAACTTAGAAGAGCGGTTTGAGTTACAACTAACAAAAATGGTTTTTAATATTATTACGAAAGGTCAACCATCTTATCTGTATGAACTTTTTATTAGGGGTACTGACACTCATAATGTAAATACCAGAAATAGGGATCTTTTTAATATTCCACGTCATAATACTGAACTTTTTAAGCGGTCATTTTCATACAATGCAATCACATTATTCAACTCTCTTCCGTTTGAGGTTAGGTCGGCCCGAACGATTATGTTGTTTGCTGGGGGAGTAAGGGCGCGTATACTGGAGGGCAGAGACTGGGCATAATTAGATAAGTCATAGATTTAGGTGTATATTATTAAGAATATTTAGATTGAATAAAATTTAAAAAAGCATATAATATATTAACTATTGATCAATCAAAATTTTATAAATTCAGTGTAAAAATAGTTCTTTCATACTTCAATAAGTGTCTTTAAAATTAACTAAGTCAGGGTGGTTGTATGGAGCAACCTGGTTGGATACCGCCACCCATTTTTAGTTTTTTATTTGTAATGTAATTCTCTGGTTATAAAAATAAAGGCATTTTTGATTTGATTTGATTTGATTTGATAATATATATTTAATACAAAAAACTTACTAGTTTCTCTCTTAAACATTATTATGACATTTGAACGTTAATAATTTGGCAATTTCAGCCCATCGAATTTTTAAAGTTTTCTCTGTATGGCCTACAAAATTTTAAATATTAAAATAAATTGTAATAGTAATTATTGTCATTCTATATGCAGGGTGTCCCAATTCTATTAACATACGAAATATCTTCTTCCCTCTTCATGATATAAAAAAATTCTCAAGAGAAAGATCTTGGTTTAAAAACATATACTTCATGTCAAATATTGCTTTATTAATCAATTATCTGTCAAAAATCTATACTATGTTTTATGCCTAATATTGTCCGTTTTCGAAATAATGGTAAAATTTAATAAAATCAGTAGTATATAAAACTTTAAAAGAGGAAGGCTTTAAATATCGGGTAAACAATAATTACCTATAGTAAGAAATTAGTGACATTGTAAAATAAATTTTGACATTTTTTACAGTCTTTCACATTCCAAAATATCTGGGGGGTAAATTTAACATTAAACGGCCAAAGGTGTTGAAATTTTTTAAGCGAGGCCTTACCTACGCCTTTGAAAGAAGTTCCCATAAACGAACATTTTAATAATTGGCTTTAACAAGATGGTGCTCCGCAACATAACTCCTGGATTGTACCAAAATGGGAAAAATTCGATTGGGAATCGAAGACCTGTCAGGGGGCCAGCACGCTCGCCGGATTTAGCACCTCTTATAAACGCATTGATATTTGTTTATTTTATGTTCATTTTAAATGTATTGTAATTAATAAACACATCAGAAAATTGTATTTCCCATTATTTCGAAAACAGACGACATTAGGCACAGAACATAGATTTTTGATAGAGAATTGATTGAAGAAGCAATATTTGACATAAAATATGTGGTGGCCTATATAAAAAAGTTGATATTAAAAGTTGTACTTTTAAGGCACCCTGTATACTTAAATGTACTTCCAGTAATAGTATTTTTTTAATGGGGAGTTGCACCACGCTTATTTAATCTAAGTTTAATACTAACCTCAGTTTAATTTTGAGAATTGTCTTGCAGGACTTTTTAAAACTTAGTTTATATCATTTTAATCCTGGACTAACGTAAACGCTCAGAGTTGATGGTTTAACTTTCAACATCAGGGTTAAACCTTGTTTTACGTCCACAATGAGTGTTTTATAACTTTTTTTTTATTTTGCTTTTGCTGAATATAATGACTATTGAATATATATTCGACAATTTGGAAATCGTGGATCTTCCCCAGGCGCGCATTTTAACGCCAAAACTATTTTAAAGAAATGTATGATGCCCCGTTTTTTTTGATATTAAAGTTTTTTAAAAAAATCGGTTTTTATAATTTTTTTAAATATTTTTTCCCCGATTTTATTGAAATCTGGTACCGTTATTCATAATGATAAGGGGCTTAATTTGCCCTAACTAAATTAAATTTATTAATTCCAGTGGCGTCCCGGGGAGCTCCTCAACAAATAGTATTGATAGAAAAATTAACGCCACTGACTTTTTTCTAATTTTAATATTTTTTTCGGATTTGCCAACTAATAATACAATTTTTTTGTTTCCTGAATTGTTCTCGTATCTTGCTTCGTTTTCGAGAGAAAAAATAAAACCACTTTATTGCATGTACAAAAAAAAATACCTATGTATTTCTAAGTTAATTACAACATTTCAATTAAAAATAAAATAATTTTTTTAAATATGAATATGAATAACGGTACCAAAACTATTTTGAAGAAACGGATAATTTTAAGTTTTCTAGAAAATTTCGTTCATACAAAGAAACTGTTTTAATGGCGCCGAAGAGCATAGAACACTTTTTTTAGGCATTCTATAAGTCTGAGGCAGAAAGTGCAAAACTGTTAAGTTCCAAAGCGATTTTTCACATTTTTCTTTGGCAATAACAGCATCTTTCTTTTTTCAGCTACATGTTTGTACGTACTTCACAACAATATTTGTTAATAGGGATTAATTTTAAAATTCGATGATCTTTTTCGGAAAATAAAAATTTTCGGATTCCATATTGTCAAATGTCTTCATTTAAACAGTAAAACACGCAAGTGCAAAACGCGGAACCGGAACACCAAAAACGAAACCGAACCTAACCTCTAATTGCCCGAAAATTAGTTAGAATTCGAAAATCACAAGCAAGTTTCCCTAATGTTTATGATTAAAAAGATGTTTAAATAAACTTCAGTTAAGAGAAAGTTGGTGCAACTACCCATAAACCAAGAACTATTTCTCTTGAGACTTATTTTATATCGTTAACAGGGAAGAAGATACTTCGTGTACAAATAGAGTTTGGACACCCTGTATGTATATGTGCCAAATACCCACTAGAATATTCAGATATTTTTTAAGCATTGGGTAAGCTATCCCTATTTTATATAAAAATTTGTTTTGTAAAAAAATTAAATGACTTACCCCGTGACAATCCGTTTGTTGCCTTTGCCAAAAACCATTTTGATTGACTGAATTCACTAAACAATCCGACACGAAAATTATTTTTCAGAATTTTAAAAATAACCGCAATTATTCAAATTTATATCTAAGTATTGCCAGCAATATTTAAATAATAAAACTTTACTTTTGCGTTAAGTTTGCGATAATAACAACAAATAAATCCAATTTTTTTTAATTTACCGGCGATTGGTGGTACTTCCATCGACTGAATCGCTATTTCAAATTGAGCGGTGTTTTGTTACCTGCGATCACGTGACCTTCGAGCGGCTAGAGCTTTTCGACGGTTCATGAGTTTATTTACTTTCGACTGTGGAAGCCCGGAAAATCGAATAATCACTCGGTAATAAATGGTCGATTAGTTACGCACCTGTTTTGCAGATATTAAACAAGAAGTTTTAAGCGATTATTTCGGGGTGTAATTTTGAATTTTTTTTTTGGTTTTTTGCATAATTGCAAGAATTATGGTGTTATACAGGGTGTTTTAGAAGTACGGTACGTAACTTAAGAGGGTGATTCCTTATTACATTCTAAGAGAAAAGTTCATATGAACATGTGTCCGGAGTTGCCCCGTTTCTGTGATATACAGGGTGTTAAAGTTTTTTTAAGAAAAAATCGGTTTTTATAATTTCTTTAAATATCCTTTTCCCGATTTTATTGAAATATGGTACCGTTATTCATAATGATAAGGGGCATAATTTGCCTTAACTAGATAAAATTTATTAGGCCCAGTGGCGTCCCGGAGAGCACATTAACGAAGATTATTGACAAATAAATGTACGCCACTGACTTTATACTAATTTTGATTTTTTTCTCGGATTTACCAACTAATAATACATCTTTTTTGTTTCTTCAATTTTTTCGTATCTTGCTTCGTTTTCGAGAGAAAAAATAAAAACCACTATATTGCATGTACAGGGACATTTTTTAAGTGTCTCACCCGATTTGCGGTTTTCCTGCTGACTATAATAAAAAACAAACCACACATTTCTTAATGATTTTCGACAAGAAAACCGAATTTAATGTCAAAAAATATATAGGTTCACAAATTTGACAGATGCGACGCCATTTTCAATTTTTTTAAATGGCAACCCTCATAAATAACTTCACGAGTAAATTGCATTTGGCGAGTCGATTTCAAGAACCTATATAGTTGTTAATATTTATTTTCAGCCGTTTCGAAAATACGGGGGTTTCTAATTTGCCTTAATCGATTTTGTCTTTTAAGTGTCTCACCCCTTTAATAAATAGACCTTCTAAGC
Organism: Polydrusus tereticollis; assembly: GCA_963920685.1. Lineage (NCBI taxonomy): Eukaryota > Metazoa > Arthropoda > Insecta > Coleoptera > Curculionidae > Polydrusus > Polydrusus tereticollis. The sequence continues at coordinate 14,405,695 of OY987333.1, forward strand.
TGAACACCTTAATTTTTTTCACAGTTACATATTTTCCCGTGACCAAGCCATCTACGCTATAATCAAATCCGACAGATGTCAAAAAGTGACAGATACGACACCATTTTGAATTTTTTTAAATGGCAACCCTCATAAATAACTATACGAGCAAATTGCACTTGGCGATCCGATTTCAGAAACCTATAGTTGTTAATATTTATTCATTTTAAACGCTAACCACGAAAATTTTGACTTTTTATCTCGTAATTTTGATTATATTCATATGGTTCTATTCACGTGAAAGTAATGACGCACAAGTAAACATCCATTTTAAATTTTAGGGTATTTCCTACTGGGAATTTTTGAATTTTGATTATGCAATGTCAGGGAATTTAAAAATAAAATATTTCTGGACATTTCTTCTAAAGTAACAACAATTATGTATAAAAGTATTATTAATACTTCAGAACGTTTAATATTAAATGGCTTAATAGCTTTGTTGGGGAAACGTATATCAACACGTCGTATCTGTCACTTTTGACATTTGTCGGATTTGATTATAGCGTAGATGGCTTGGTCACGGGAAATTATGTAACTGTGAAGAAAATTAGGGTGTTCAGCTCAGAAGGTCTATTTATTAAAGGGGTGAGACACTTAAAAGACAAAATCAATGAAAGCAAATTAGGAACCCCCATATTTCCGGAGCGGCTGAAAATAAATATTAACAACTATAGGTTTTCGAAATCGAATCACCAAGTGCAATTTACTCGTATGGTTATTTATGAGGGTTGCTATTTAAAAAAATTGAAAATGGCGTCGTATCTGTCAAATTTGTGAACCTATACATTTTTTTGACATTAAATTCGGCTTCTTTGTCGAAAATCATTGAGAAACGTGTGGTTTGTTCTTTATTATAGTCAGCAAGAAAATCGCCAATTGGGTGAGACACTTAAAAAAATGTCCCTGTACAAAAAAAAAATACCTATGTATTTGAAAGTTAATTAAAACATTCACATTAAAAATAAAATAATTTGTTTAAATGTGGTTATGAATAACGGTACCAAATTTCAATAAAATCGGGAAGAAGATATTTAAAAATTATAAAAAACGTATTTTTTTAAAAAACTTTAACACCCTGTATTTCAAAAATGGGGCAACTCCGGACACATTTCATATTAACTTTTTCTCTTAGAATATCATAAGGAATCACCCTCCTAAATTACGTACCGTACTTCTAAAACACCCTGTATAAAAAAATGCCATTTTGAAATCGAATCTTATTTTTCGATTTTATTCCGCTAATCTTATTTACTTCTTGGCTTTGCAGGAGGTAACGACCCCATTGTAATTTACTTACAAATTACCAATTACGATTACAATGTAATTGTAATCTAAATTTACAACTACATCTCATACAATTGTGTTTGCGTTGTAGCAATTAAAATTATTTAATTAAAAAAGTAACTGGGCTCAACCACTGATGTACAAAACTATAGGATTACTTTTCTCAGAAGAGTGTACAACATGTAAAGATAGGTGTGCAGACTTGTGCAAAATTAAAGGCATATAATATAATGATATTGTCACGTTACTTCTTTGCACACACAGAAAATGAGGGCAAGTACTTTTTATCTGAAGTGAGATGATATGAATAAAAATTCTATTAAACTTAATTATAATATTAAGATTACATACAAGTACTTAATGGCAATTACAATTACATTATTTGTGATTTCCAGTACTGCTTTTTATGTAATTCGTCGTCACGTGGAGCAGAAATTTTGAAATTTTATTATCTGTTGCGATGTTGTATTGTTGGACCCGCTTTTGAATTTGTGCTTTATGTTATATTTTAAATGTCTAACGAATATTCTAGTCCCTCGTTTTGTATACAATTTTATTGATTATAACTCTTAGAGGATATTATAGGCTATTTAATAATGCGAAGTAATAAATCAATCAAAACCGTCTTCTCCATGGGCCTGCAAGATTTAAATAGGCCTGAATTTTTACATTTGTGCAGAATTAGTACAAGTATCGACATTAACTTCAAGTTTTGTCTTCAAATATATATTTTAATTTTAAATTTTTTTAGCCTAAAATTATATACAGCCGTACCATTCACCTGGAATCTTGGAAAGCAATTTTATCAAAACTAATTGAGTCTAGGTACTTATTCCGTTTCTGCTCTTATCATTTTATTCCTTTTTTCTTGTACCTAATCATGGTTACCTCTTTGCTAATTATGTGGTTATTATGCCTTTATGGGTGACTGTATTGGAATAATACACCTATTCATATCTATACATACCTACCTTGGGTGTTTGTTTATCAGTGAAACTAGTCAAAGTGTGAAGTGTCAGTGTTTTTTTAATATAATATGGATAATTTTCAACAATTACCTCCTAAAGGCCTTACAGTCGGTCCATATACAGTAAATGAAAGAAAATTAATTCTTAACTGTTACGATCCTATCAAAAGTAAGAATGCGGATTTGAGTGTTGACAATGCAGTGCAATTTACAGTAGATATGCTTAACGTTGGGAAAGCAATATATACACTTTTAAAAAAAGAAAGAGGTGTTGGCTTCAAACCTCCAAAAACTTCTCCAGGACGACCAAAACTTAAGGGGGCTTTGGAAATTATTAAAGAAAATGGGTTTTCGGTGGAAATAACATAATAGGCGATCGATTTAATAGACAGAAGCAATATCGTCTGTTGGAGAAGAAATTACTTAAGAAGCATCCGAGAAGCCAAAGAAGAGAACAGAAAATATTTTACCTCAACGAAACATGGCTAAATGAAGGCCACACTGGGACTAAATTTTGGCAGGATGAAAATATTAAAAGTTCAAGGCAAGCTCTCTTGGAAGAATTGTCCACAGGATTAAGACCGCCATCTGAAAAAGGACATCGACTTATCCTAACCCATATTGGAAGTTCTGAAGGCTTTATTAAAGGTGGTCTACTGATGTTCCAATCCAAGAATACAGGAGACTATCACGAAGATATGAATGCCGATGTCTTTAAGGAATGGTTCGAGCAAATGTTGGATCTTATATTGAAAGATTCAATAATTGTATTGAATAATACCAGTAATCACTCTCGGCTGACGAAAAAATTACCGACAAGTGCGTGGCGTAAAATGAAATAACAGAATGGTTAAGTTTAAGGCAAATAGAATTTCCATTAGATTCCTTAAAAAAAGAACTATTGGTACTGGCAAAGGAAATTATAGCTACGCAAAAGAAGTTATATATAAAAGTTGTTGGGTTTACCAAAAGGCATAAAACGTAAAAATAATGTACAGAATATTGAGTCGCCCAAGAAAAAATTATTACATAAAAATAAGTGTTTTTTAATAAAACGCCCAGTATATTTTTTACTTATTTGATTAAGTAAAGAAAGGCCTTTATATCCGTCTTTTGATTTTTAAATTTGCTTGCGACGTTGCCAAGTAATTAAGTTTTCTTCTGATATTTAGGGAATCTTCAGTGACTTGTTCAAAAAATCAGTTTTTCGAGAATGTTATGGTTATTTAGCCTCATCACTAAAATACCATTTACCAGAAGTTAAATATCAACACAGGGTCGATTAATGTATGGGCCGACATAATAGGAAATCAAAATACATTTGGGTCACATTTTTTGATAGAAATTCTACTGCTGAGGTTTATCTTTATTATTATTACAGTCTTTTAATATATTTATTAATATTATCATTACAGTCTTGCAGTAAGACATTACCTATACCAATCTTTCGACGCAGTTGAATGAAATATTACTTTGGTTTCAATGTTCATTGTGTAGGCTCAGTGTCTTGGACAGCAAGATCTCTCGACCTAACTAAGCTACATTTTTTTTTAGTGGAATATGTCAAAGAAATGGTGTACAAAGCGGCTTCTACTACAAGAGAGAATATATAAGATCGAATTAAAAAGGTATTTTAAACAATTACTCCAAATATGCTAAGAAATGTAAGTGACTGCTTTGGAAAAAGAATTCGTGCTTATAATTTAAACTTAGAAGGTGACATTGATCCTTATTTATGATTAAATGTATTGTTTAATCTATTGTGTTAATTGTTAAGTAAGTTTTTTTTCTTAATAAATGTGTAATATTGGATATTGAGCTTATTTCTTTTATATCCGTGTAATAAAATAATAACATTTTACCTATTTTGCGAAGCGTAGAATAAATTATTTCAAAAAGTATAAGATTTAGATAGTGACATGTTTCATAAAAAAATAAGGTATTTAAAAGATAAACCCCATCAGTCAAAAAATACAGGGTGTTTGTTCCATTTGAAAAATCGACATAACACATATTATTTCAATTACTGAATTTGTCAAGTCCCCATGCACGCCCTGTATCATAAACCTCAAAAACAGTAGTATGGGTATGTACCGCGTATCATAAGATAATTATTGTAAAAATTTTGTTTACCTAAGCTGAATGCCCCATGCTATGATTTTTTTAACGAGCCTCTGAAAGTTCCTTAAATATCCGGAAAAAAGAATTACATGGCAACGCCGCAAGAAAATTGAAAATACAAAAGGCGGATATAAAGGTCTTTCTTTACTGAATGAAATAACTAAAAAATATACAGGGTGTTTCATTTAAAAAAAAATATTTATGAAATTTTTAGAATATTGCATAATAGCACACGATAAAGGATATCAAGAGAATGTAAAGAGGTTTCTATTTCTATAATTTTTGAAATGCGTTTTATGTCCTTCATTTTTTTTAAAGTTATTAATGCATTAATCACTTTAGAATACATAGCTCCTAAACATATCTAAAAATTGTCAGAATTGGTTCATACATATAATTGTTATGAACTATCAAAAAATGTTTTTTTTTATGATAAGGCACAGCACTACTGGATAAATCTTTTATGGCGCTCTAGGAGCGGTGCGTGTGCGCAGGAAACGATTCACGTTGGTCTTGAATCTTTGGAGACTATACTCGTTGGGGAAGACGATCTCAGGGAGGTCGTTCCAGAGTGATGACGTTCTCCAGATGAAAGAATTTTGAAACAGTGTCATTCGAGGGACACTAAGCTGAACCACGTACTGGTGGGCTGCAGTGGCTCGTCGTGTATTTCTACCATGCACCGCTCTGGGTGGTATTAAGCGGGCAACCTCAGTTGAACACTTGCCATGAAAATATTTGTAAAATAGACTCAAGTCGCCAACCTGCCTTCGATGTTCAAGGCTTTCCAGGTTGTTTGTCAGACTATGGTCACCGATCAAGCGAATGGCTCTTCTTTGAATGGAATCTAGCAATCTCAGGGTATGTTTAGGAGCAGAGCCCCAAATATGCGAACAGTACTCCAGTGATGGTCGAATTTGGGCTTTATAGAGCATCAAAAGTTGTTGGGGTGTATAGAGGTTCTTTGTTCGGAAAAGTACTCCAAGCTTCTGCAAGGTTGCCTTAGCAATGGCCGCAACGTGGCCATGCCAAGACATATGCTATCCAAATTAACGCCCAATAAATGAATTGATGAAGCCAAGGGAATTGAGTGTCCCGCCATAACTATATCCGGTTCTTCAACATTAACTTTTTTAGAAAAAACTGCCGCCTGGGTCTTTTTAGCGTTAAATTCTACTTGGTTACTGTCACCCCAAGACAAAATTTCTTCCAGGTCTTTGTTGAGGTGTGAGACCTCTTGCTGCCTATAGAGAGGTGCATTAGCAGCCGATGTCCGAGCATCCAAAGCAAAAGTTGAAACAAGTGTGCTGTCATCAGCGAAGCTATATATAGGATTTTTAGTTTTTTCCAAAAGATCGTTAATGTATAGTAAGAAAAGGGTGGGCGACAATATAGAACCTTGAGGGACTCCGGCGTTGATGTTAAATGTGTCTGAAAGAAATCCGTCCATCGCCACTCGCACAGAACGGTCTTTAAGAAAGCTCAACAGCCATGAACAAAATTGAACCGGCATTCCGTATGCTCTCACTTTAGTTAGGAGCCCCTCATGCCATACTCGGTCAAAAGCCTTGGAAATGTCCAGTGCTACCGCCCGGGACTCCCCATGGTGTTCTATTGCGTTGTTCCAAACATGAGTAACATAAGCGAGAAGGTCTCCTGTTGATCTAGACTTACGGAATCCATACTGGCGGTCACTAATAATGTTGAAGCCTTCCAGGTATTTTAGTAATTTTTCGTTGATAGCCTTCTCCATAACTTTTGATATAACCGAGAGCAATGCGACTGGACGATAGTTGTTTGGCAAAGTCTTCTTGCCTTTTTTGGGTATGGGCTGGACTCTCGCAGTTTTCCAGCAAGAAGGAAATATTGCTTTTTTGTAGGATAAGTTAAAAAGCCTACAAAATACCGGTGTCAGTTCGTCAGCGCATTTCTTAATTACAATGACTGGAATATCGTCAGGACCAGAAGCCTTTTTAGTGTCGAGACTCCCCAAGATTCGCTTAACATGGCGGTGGCAAAAGACAATCTCGGGCATTCTCGATTCTACAGGGGTAATGTTCGGTGGAGTACTTCTCTGAAAATTTACCGTTGAATGTGAAGAGAATAGTTCCGCCAGTAAGTTTGCTTTTTCCTGTGCTTTGGTCGCAATGGTGCCATCAGAACGTGTTAGAGGTGGAATGGTTGACTTGGTAAAGTTCTGACACGGCCTTAGCTACCGACCAAAATGATTTTGAGCCACTAGAACATTCAAGAAGTTTGTCTCTGATCCTCTGGTTGTGTGCTTCTTTGCTTTGGTTTATCGTTTGCTTGCATTGGTTTCGAGCGTTAACAAAGATGGTACGATTTTCGGCGGTAGGATTTTTACGCCATTGTCGGTAGAAATAATTTTTTGATTTAACAGCTCGTTCGCAATTTTGGTAAACCAAGGCTTGCCGTTAGAAGGGAACTTTTTTGAGAAAGGGATGAAGGCTTCCATACCAGTAAGGATAACCTCCGATATTTCTGTTGCACAGATGGATGGATCATCAGAGGTAAAACAAACGTCCCGCCAAGGAAAGGTTCGAAAATGGTCCCTTAGGTCCTACCACTTAGCTGATGTATAATGCCATATCTTGCGTGGTTTAGGAGGCTCTTCAGCACTAATTGGTAGTTTGTTCAGTGCACGTTAATTTGGCCCACTGTGTAGGTACTCATAAAAAAAAAACACATCGTCAGCATTATTATGGTACAAAATTTTCCCAAAAGATAATGAATATATAAGTTTAAAAAATTACTTCACGTAACTTGACATATTCTACAATAGAAACCAATGATTTATATCATATTATATAGTCTTTGTTTTCGTGGATATTATTTAGTAATAAAAGCATAAATGTATTATTTTCTTTAAGTGTTGTAAAACTGCACTAAAAAAATAGAGCATAATTAGCTGCTAAGGATTAAGCCGTCGGCCGTCGACCACAAATCAATGTTTTATAATGCGATTATAGAACTCTTAGAACTTTAATGTATAGTCCACAGTCCATACCTCCCCAATTAAAATATAAATATAGAAACAAAGTAAAGTTCTGTAATGTGTCAAATGAGAGTGCCTCTTATGAGGATCTTGTTAAATTGGGTAAGCATATTAACGAAATTTAATAGAAACCTTACTAAAAAGTATGCCATTTTTAAGAAACTAAGTAGGTATTTACATTGTTACAGTTTTCCCTTTAGCTTTTAAATTATTCTGATATAAGCCTATAATATAAATGTATTCCTTTTTTATATAAACACTTAGGTATCTACCTACATATTTTACTTCACAGATTTCTCAATAAATATACGATTAATATAACACTCGTCATTTTCATTCTTTTATATTGTTTCAAAGCATACTTTTATTTAGTTGTTTAGTGTTCCAAGTATACATATATTTATTATGTTATTTGTTTTGTTAAGCCTAACAATGAGGTACATTAAACCTAGATATAGTATGATTAATTAACTAACTTGTTAAACTATATACCTAATAGGTGTGTCATTTTATTCAACTAGTTATAATAATAAGTGTAAAAAGAATCACAGGGTTTTCCACTTCTGTTGTAACCATCATTTTTTTTTATAAATAAACGATAAATAATACTCAATATTTTAATTCATTTAACAAACCTTTTCCAAGCGATCTGAAGATTTATATATATTAGGGGCTACTACTATCGGCTTTGATTAAGTCATTCAATCAAACTAAGCAGAGGTTAACAATGTAAAACATCTTGAATGCATAATTTTTTACATTTTAATTATAAACGCCCGGTTAGTTTGATACGGGATTACATGACTTAAACAAAGTGGAAACTATTCTAGCCCTGTGTAGATTACACTCACTATAGTAAAATCACACCCAAATAAAATAAAATTTACACTACAATAATAGGATATTTACACTAATTAATCACAAATTACCATTAAAAAATGGCTTACTTACACCTCTTATTATTTCTTGCACATCCTAGAAGGATAGGTTTACAATCTGTGAGTTTAGTTTACACACGATAGTGTAAATGTACCTACCCGTAAATGAGAAGAATTAACACTCATTAAAATGTAAAAAAAACATTCCAAAATGTATTTTTTACAAGATATACCGATTGGTTAATATACCCTATTAAGTGTGGTCCTATATTATGTACCACCATTGAGTGTTAAATTTAACACTCAATTTTTTACTGCGAACAATAAGTTATTCAGCTTTATATTACAATTTTCTTTTGTCGCATATTATTATTATTAAAAGCGCATTCGTCTCTCTAGCCAGAAGTTCAAAATATAAAATTAACGAGTTTAATTTACGTACGCAATTGAATGTTTTATTCAAGCCAAAATATTATTTAAACACATCACATAAGAAGTAAATATTATACCTTTTATGGAAATCACTTACTGCTTCTCTTTTTGTGCAAATCTGAACTAACACAATAAAATGGAAATTCCTGCAATACCATTAACATCGATAAATAAGCGTAATGCGTTAACAAAAACCCAGTTCTTTGCAAAAACCGTAGCGGTGCACCGCAATGGTAATTTTTATAGTTCGCCCAAGAGACCAGTAATATTTCTAGGAATTGACCCAACCTTAAACTAGATCACGTTTAGTTTTAGATTTGCGTTGTTTATGTACATTTTTTTTTACTGCAAGGTGCCAAAAATGTATAAAGTATAATGATTCTACTGCGATTACGGACCAAATTTGTAATTAAGCTAGAACTTGAAGAAAAAACAAAAACGGATAAGAACGTATGGTCTTTTTACATTCGTTTTGCGAATATAATACTGGTATTTGGTCTGTTCCTTCCGACTCACCTTGTACATATCTACAGTCATGGACTAGCGAACCATTTTGTTCTCAAGCTCTGTAATTTGTGGCCCAATAAAAATGTCCTCTTTTAATTTGACGTCACTGAACTGGGGAAAGACTTGTCTTAGATATTTAAATCCTTCACCCTCTTTATTCATAACATTCACAAAGTGCTTCATTAGTCCCAAGTTTAACGTGAAGATGAGGCAAAATGATATTTTTTGGATCTACAGACAAACTACCCTCGTATATAATTTGATATTAATATCAAAATTATTTTTCTATATCAGAATACAGATTTTGGTAAATTCAGAAGCAACATTGCTAAAAAAATAACGTAAATTTAAATGAATACAAATTTTAAGTTTCATCATGTGGTTTACGTATTTGTGACGCACTTAATTATGTATAAAAAGAAAGTATTGCCAATTAGGTGTAGTTTGCAAAATATTAACAAACCTAAATGATCTATCAATTAGATTTTGTAAAATCCAGTCGTTCCCTTATTCAAAGTCACAAGATACAAATTTTACAGCAGCATTTTTAATTTTTCTGAAACTGCAATAATCGTTGCCTTGCCAAAGTAACAAAATACATTTTTTTTTCTTACTTTTACACTAGTCTAATATTATTTGGCGAAAATTATGTTATTTAACAAAAAGGGGACACAGAATATCTAAATGATTTTACCCTATTCTAAGTTTGAAGATATATGTATATATGCATCTTTTATTAGGACATCTCCTGAAATCACATGAAACAAAACTCCTTTATTTTTTTTTATTACTAAAGGTGAAGGTTTTGTGAAAACACATAGTTAACAAATAATAAACATAAAAAATACATGCAAACGAACTTTTAAACCTCATTTGGGACAAATACATTAATCAGTGTTATACCAAGCACAAGCACAGAAAAAATGTAGAATACATCAAGTCAAGAATTTTGGATTTTAAATACACTGAAGATAAAGTTTTAAAAAAATAACATTAATATTAAAGGCAAATCAATAACCACAAATATGAAACTTCAATTTAAAGTAGTTCTGAAAAAATAGGGCAATTAACATTAACAGCAACACAATAATTGAATTATAGGTAACTATAACGCCCAGATATTCGGTAAAATCGTACACATTTAGTAATCATCATTATCATCAGCATTTTGCTCTCAGATGTGTTCATTAAAAGATAAGTTTTGAAAAAAAAAAGGATAAAACGATGGTAATATTGCGTTTTTGCCAAAGAGAAAGTTTCAATGTGCGAATTTTTTTTTGTATAAGGTATTAATTCTTTGTAGTCCTGTTGTAGATAAATTTCCTTGATACTAACTTCAATTGCTTTTCGTCCTCTTTTTAAAATACAGTTATTTTAAAGCCTCTTCATCTTTGTAGCTCTATTTATAAAAAATAATATTTGGCAAATTCTTTTGTTGATGAGCCGTCCCCTCAACAACTCGATACCTTCTTCCGTTGATGAGGTCCGAACACCACCTCGAACACCCTTAAATTCTAGGCCAATCACATGCTGGAATTGCAATAAATCCGGCCATTTAAACCGCGAATGTCCAGACTCTCGCAAAGTCCATTGTTATCGTTGTGCAGCACCAGATGTGACTATTAAAAATTGTTCGAAATGTTCAGCGTCGGGAAGCGGCCCTCGGGAGCGTCGATAGATCGTAAGATTTCTCCCATTCCTCATAAAACGTAAATTTCTCTAATAAAAATCTGTTAGACTTTATTATATATCTCCCACTCACATGGTGACGAACGTCCTTATTTAGAAATATCAATTTAAGGTTGCAAAATCTTAGGTCTCTTGGATTCTGGAGCTTCTCGGACTATTGTTGGACATCCTGGTTTTATTTTACTTCTTGACCGGGAACATAGTTTACAGAGCGCCTGCGCAAATTGTATTTATGACGGTTTTTCTGACGCGACGACTCGATTCTACTGTGTATTGTCTGATACAAACGTTGAAAGGTATCAATCCTTTCCTTAACATAATATTAGCCCTCTGTTTCTACAGATGGAATTTTATCAGAAAAGTCTTTACCGAATAACTTATGATCCCTGCCAAAATTTACAAAGTAAGGCGAATAACCAGTAGTTTCGTGTCGCGCGTGCTGATAGCTCATCCGATTGCGGATAAGTTGTCTTCCCAGGTCCGCTGATGACTCGATTCACGCGTTCTGTATGATCCGCTCGTGGATAGTAAGATGCGGTATAAAAGATCTGGACTTTAAATTTGTCACAAAGAGCTTGAAAACCTTTAGATTTCATCTCGGTTCCGTTATCGCAAGTTAGATACTGAAGGGCTCGTAAACTAAATATATTCCCTCCTCGACCCACTTAACAAGTGATTTAACAGTGGCAGATCGACAGGGAAATAAAACCACGTACTTACTAAAGTAATCAATGACAACTGGGATATTTGTGTAACCAGAACGTGACCGCGGTAAATGTCCTATGAAATCGAGACTAATAGCTTGCCAAGGATTTTTTTATGTCAGGGCCCATTAAACCAGCAGGTCGTTTTTGCTCTTTGTTGTTCTGAACACACGTTTTACAAGCACGGACATCTTTGGTGATGTCGGATCGCCTTTTTCGGCCAATGATAGCGCTCAGCAATCTTCCAAAAGGTCTTAAAATCTCCCACATGGCCTGAGGTTGGAATATCATGACAGCAAGATAAAATCTCCCCATGACTTCTTTGGGCACCACTATTTTCTAACAGCTGGAATTATCAGGGAAATTGGATTAGGATTATTAGACTTAACAAATTTATAAAGGATGTTATTTTCGACTCACCAACAGGGATACTTTTCTGGACGTTCCTCTAACATAAGGATCATGCTTCTATACTATTTATCTGTTGTAGTAAAATATGAAAGTAAAGGTGGCGGCTCAGCGACAGGTGATATTGAATCAGCAACAACGGGTACTGACCTAGAGAGAAAATCAGGTAGTACATATTTTATGCCTTTACGATGAACTAACTGATAATCACAAGCTTGTAAGCGAGGAGCCCAACGAGCGAGACGGCCTTGTGGATCTTTTAGATAATGAAAACCAAAACAGAGAAATTTCAACAAAAATACTGTTGTATATGAAATGATAGGGTAGTTAATGGAGGAAGGAAAATAAGGTGATTGAAGATATTATGGGCAAAATGTAATCCGGCTTGTCGCTAAAGGTAGGTGTGTAGTTTCATACAGAAAGCAATTCGTTGAACTTTTCACCAGTTTTATAGCTAAAATTCAAATCAAATATATGATTAAAATTACTATTATTAGGCCAGTTCTAACGACTTATTAGTGACAAAATTGAACCGTCACATCTTCCGGATTGGGTTTTACAATTTTTATTTCACTCAAATAAATAAACTTCTGTTGTTTGTCTTATTTTCGTCCTAATTTTGTGAGTTTTTTTGTTTTAGCTTCTTTAGGTCAAATGTGTTTATTGAGTAATTTCAATTACAACATAAATGGGTTCTTGCGTTGTGATCACCTGACGAGAGTAAACCATTGGTCAGGGGTGGATAAGGAAATATTTCGAGCGAACTTCTCAATGACACTGTGAACAGAATCGCCTTCACTCTATGTGTGGCCCCACTCTACAAAGGCGTGGCAAATTTTTATTGGATATTTTTATGTTAGGTAATTATAAAGTAAAAATATAAACTTATTTTTGTTCTACCCAGGGGAGTTATCAGAAAAGAACGAAAATTCTGTAATTCCTTTTCGACCATGAATAAGAAGTAGGAGACAACTACCAATCTCGGAGGATCCTCTTTTTCCTATTCATTTGTGCCAATGCTTCCTTCGATGCCCAATTAAAAACTGTAAAATTAAATGTAGACAACTTTCCTTCGGGTAAACTGTTTTAATAGCCATTAAAAACGCCGCAAATTTTATTTTGTGAAAAAAAATGACATATTGAATTCGGTCGTATTAATGTGTTTGTATGTCTTCTGTATAGCTTTCTTCTTAATGTTATTTTCTAGACAGTTCTTTTTATACAACGTAAATATTTTACAAACATTAAGTATTGGTGGCAGGTATTTACGCCGTGTTTTCTGTCTACAATAATGGCTATCAATGGTTTCAAACCTATTGTCCACAAAACGCAATTCTAAATGCTCATTGCTATATTAGCAATAAGGTAATTTCAAAGTAACTAAAACTAGGGAAATTAGCAAAGGAATCTATCTACTTAGAATATTAACTGAGCTCTCGAATTTAAGCGTCGACGTCTTTTTCCATATAAACACCGTTAAAATAACCAAATTACTTTAACAATACTAACAGCTTGCTGGGGGTCTTTATACGGATAGGTGGGTTAAATCCATTACTATGATACCCATTAGATGACTTTTATATCTAAATTAGCTGAAAATAAAAGCATTATTAATTGATGGTACGGATGATTCGATATAATCAATATAAGGTTGGGTGTCTATGATCGGAAAAGTGACTTTGCTATTGTTTATGGCTACGAGACGACCTTTTAAATAGCGGAAGGTCGATGCATTTAGTAAGTAATCTGTATTTCCTTTCTATGTCTGGCTCGTTTATTTTTATTTTTGCCAAGTAAGTGTTTTTATTCCAGAAACAAAATAATAAATCCAATATTTGCAACTTGTTTTATTAGTAACTTCGGAGTATATCCCGTAGTGTGAAAAATATATTTTTTAAAAATTACTACGCAATCTAGGTTTGATTTGCGTTATTGACATTTTAAAGTCACTTTCAAATCCTTAGTGAATTTAAGATTGAGATATTTTAATTAAATATTACTGTGGTGCTTTTTTTTTTTGGCATACTTCCCGATCGAATTTTGTTTGTTCAATTCATTAGATTGCTCTCTACTTACCTGATGAATCCTGCCCCGTTGATTACAAAGAATTGATAATTATTACGGGTATTATGGGGAGGAGCCCCATCTTGCTAAAACCACAAGTTTTGAAACAAAGCCAGAGGGATTTTGGTTAAATATTCTTGAAAAATCTGTACCTCAAAACTGAATATACCTTTTCCCCCTATAAATTTCCATTAAAAAAGTATGATTAAGGCTAAATTTAACTTGTTTCCGGATTTCACTGTTAGAATGTTCATGTTCAATGCTCCAAATAATATGTTCATATCGTCTGTTGAATATTCCATAATTGGTAAATTTAGTTTCGTCTGACCAAATCTGAAATCGGGATTTAAATTTATTTGATCTTGTAGCCACACACAAAAGTTCATTTGTCTTTCTGGGTCGCCTGGATGGAGTTTCTATGATATACGTACTTAGAAACGTTTGTAATTACTAGCTTTTAAAACCCGCCATGCTCTCATGTGGTTTATCGATAGAAGATTAATGGTACTTTTTATTTGTCTAGTAGAAATACTTTATCTTTTCTATAACTTTTTGGAGTGAAGTGACTAAGAATTCCGCATAGGCAGGTGTTCTTTTTTTTCTTTTTGTTTTAATGTGTAGACTAATCGTCTTTTTTTATAAATTTAATGAAAATCATGCTAATAAAATGAGTGTAATATCTGTACGCCTTTTTAAAATTTTTTGTATTTGATGTTTATTGCTCAGTAATTTGTGTTAAATTTTTTTAGGTATTCTTTCGAATATTATTTTAATAGAAATTTTGAATTTCTACCTGCATGAATTTTGTCTGACATTTCTGGTTTGGTTGCCATAGAGACTATTTTATTTTTTTTTAAATGGGCCACCCTGTCTTAATGTATATTTGGATTCTACTGGGAAAACTATGATTTTTTTGTATTTCAAATTTTCACCTATCTGCAAGCGTTTCCGAGATAATGACAGCTCAAAAATGACAAACTTCCTAAGAGGTGTCAATTTTGAGTTCCTGTTTAATTTTCTGTTGTCTGATTTGTAATTTGTTTACACTATGGTTCATCTGAATGAGAAACAACGGGTTGAAATTTTAATAATGAGCGGTTACGGAAATATGAAGAGATCGCAAGATCAGGTTTGTCAACTTTTTAACGAATTATATCCAAATTATATCCAAATAGGCCTCAAATAAATCAGTCAACGGTGTCTCGAGTGGTAAATAAATTTCCAGAAACAGGCAGTGTTAGGGAAGCCACTAGATCAGGTCGACCTAAAACAGCAACCGGGGGAGACAAAGCTTTGGATATCATTCTCTCAATACATGAAAATCCAACACAATCATCCAGGCCAATGGCAATGAATTTTAATGTGTCTTATCAGTCAGTGAAAAATTTCTTTAAGCAGCAGAAGTTGCATCTCTACAGGATAAAGTTGGTGCACGAGTTAAACAAGGACGATTTTGATAGAAGAGCTGAATTTTGTGAGCTGATGATGAAAAGACAATAACGATAATAACAAATATAATTTTCTCGGATGAAGGAAGCTAATTTCCATTTAAATGGCGTTGTTAGTAGACGCAATTATCGTTAATGGTCTGCTGAGCATACTCACTGGTTCCAGGAAGGTCATACTCAGAGGCTCGAAAAAGTTAATGTTTGGGCGGTCATAGTTAGTAGACATATTGTGGGACCTTCTTTCATAGATGGTAATTTGAGTGGCGAAAAATATCTGGACCTCCTCAGGAATCACATAATTCCTTCTTGCAGAATGATTTTACCGGGTGTAAATAATGGCATAAACGAGCAGGTATGGTTCCAGCAAGATGGAGCACTTGCGCATTATGCGGCAAATGTTAGACAATACATAAGCGAACTATTTCCAGGACGTTGGATAGGCAGAAGAGGTGGTATTGTGTGACCAGCGCGAACCCCGGACTTAATCCCGCTCGACTTCTTTTTGTGGGGACACTTAAAGAACAAAGTTTACGTAACCGTCCAAATGACTTAGAATCTTTAAAAGTCAGAGTTAGTGCTGAAATTCGGACCATTCCAGAGGACTTTCTTTTAAACGTTGTAGACGGGCTTAGCAATCGACTGGCGCTCTGCTTAGCAGAAAATGGTGATCATTTTGAACACCTGATCCACTGAAAAGGTTCACTTGTTTATTATTCCGATGTTATGTTGTCCAATTTTCTAGGCTATTTATTTTGTTATTATACAGTTTGTTACAATTTTAAATAAATAAAAATTTGAAACACAAAATTCAGAGTTTTTCCAGTAAAAAGTAAGTTAGTCTCTATGGCAACTAAACCAGAAATAACAGAAAAAAATTCATGTGGAAAATAATTTACTGAACAACTTTCGTATACGAGGTAATTCAAAAGTTAGAGGCATTATGCATGACTTTATTGCCACTCTGTTTAATCAGCCCCTATACATGCGTAGCTTTTTGCAAAAATTAAAGCCGTATCAATTTTTTTCAAAACTTTAAAAACATAGGTTTTCTTAATATCATGATATAAACACCGGAGGTTATTAAACATGTCACTTTTTAGAAATTTTTATTCTAGAAATTTATAATTACTGCAAATTTTATTTCATAGTAATTCAAATTTTTTAATTACTGTGAGATGACTAAATAAATTTAGCCTATAATTTGGCTTTAATTGGCACATACATATACGAGCAAGATGTAACTGTCAACTTCTAGTTGTACTACCCATAATAATTATACCTAGCCGTAATGGTTCCTATTCACAGGGCATTATTTTGGCAAGTGTAATGTTTCTTTGTAGCAAAATAATATGTTTATCTTGTATTCCATTTAATCGCTTTATGTAAGAAGCATGACCTGCAAATATGATGAAATAAATTAATACGGAATTAAGTTGTTCGACTAGATTAAAATTTCCATTAGAACCGATGGCCCACATTTTTTTTAAATAATTCGAAAATAATTCATAGTTCAGTTCTTTTGATCATCACGTGCCAATTAATTAGTTAATCAACTGCCAAACCAACAATTTGTTTTTGTTAGTTATACCAAGTCGTATTATTAAACCGGATCCGAAGTAGTTATATAAAAATATTGTTTATAAGGTCAATATGCAAACCACAACGAAAGACAAATAACCAAAATATGGCGCATTTGATATGAAATTGTGGGCAACTTGATTTTTATACCTTATTTATTTAGCTTATAAAAACGCCTTGTTAATGAGTCGTTACTAAACCCTTCCTTACCTGATTCTGGTATGCAGGGTCAGCCGCAGGCAAATACTCCAGCAGAAATAAAAAAGTTCCGTGTGCTCCAAGAGAAAAAAAGCCGCATAACGAGCAGAGCCAAGCCGCTATGCTCCAAGCATAAATTCACACGTCTCTTCATGTTTTCGAAAGCGTTAACCAGTATCTGTTGAAATGTTCCCATATTCTTAGAGAAGCCTTACTTGTAACTGTCCTAAATTTTCAAT
The DNA here is from genome assembly GCA_963920685.1 of Polydrusus tereticollis. Taxonomy (NCBI): domain Eukaryota; kingdom Metazoa; phylum Arthropoda; class Insecta; order Coleoptera; family Curculionidae; genus Polydrusus; species Polydrusus tereticollis. The sequence goes on from OY987333.1 coordinate 14,423,267, forward strand.
TCGTGTTTTAAAAATGTTGTTCTTCAAATGAAGAAAAATGAAGTAATCCATACCCGTAAAACAAGTGTGCGATTTCAATACCTGCGGTCGAAAACTGATCAATCTGTCGTCGAAAAAATTGCGTTGGTTGTTAATAGTTTCGGCGGTTGCACCGTCTTGTTGAAAACAACCAATACGTAGTTCATCGTCAAGTAATTGCTCCAATGGATTGAAAATATTGTCCCTATATCGCTGTGCTGTAACTATGTCATGGAAGAAATAGGACCAACAATTCTTCTTCGGGAAACAGCCAACCAGACACCAATTTATTGAGGGTGCGATGTGGACTCTACTCTATACAGTCGATACAAAACACTACTTTGCTTCCATCGTACTAAATATTCGTTTAAGCCAAACATATCATATATTTGCCGTGCATAACGGTATAGGCGTCCCAAACCATTTTATTTTTGGGAGAATTATATATTGTTTTTCGTGGAAATAACAATAATTAATTTAGTAATAAACCACTTTCGTTTAAATATACGAAATAGTTGGATCAAAAATATCGATATTTATTACGTTGAGTCATAGATGTTGACACAAAAATATTTATTTGTTGGAAATGTGTGATTAAATTGGGTTAAGCGTCATTTATGACCTATAAATATTTCATTAATTCCCATAAACTGTGGAATATTTTCCCCAAACAAATAGAAATGGTACCTTAAGCTTATCCACACTTAATGAAAAAATCGGAAGGTTGCTATAAATGTGTAAATGTTTTAGTTAAACAAGTTATTTTAAAAGTAACAAATACATTTTCAAATTAACTTAAATACACATGTTGTCCCCCTATTGCAAATACATATTTACTTAACGGAACCTAAAATTTGTTTAACTCAATACATTTTTTTTTCTGTGTACGAACAATTGCGTGTATTCTGAGAATTCACATAACCGGGAATGTAAAACCAGGCTTCATTAGAATAAAATGTCAGGTCCAATAAATCATTGCTTTCCAATAAATTTTGGCTAAAAATCTGCACCTATGGTATTTATTGGAATACTTCCACTTTATAAGCTGTACGGCGAACCGTTTCTGAATTACAACCGCCTAGTTAATCACTCTGTATATTATAACCTTTTTGTTTGTTAAGTGTTGTTTTTTGTCTCAAACAAAATTTTTTTAAGAAGGGTGATTTACTGGAAGCAGGAAAATATATTGTTTCTTTAAACGTCAATAAACTTGACAATTTTCTACTAATTTTTTGACGTTAAAGTTTTGCTTCTTTTACAGTAGATGATTGCTATAGGCAGCGGAAGTAAAAGTACTTTTTCTTCCGCTGAAAGCATGTTTTTCATAAATAAATAATGTTGAAAAATACAAGAAATATTGGATATTTGTATACTTTATTTATTTTTAAAACATACAACAATGAACTTATTTATTAAACATCAGATTAAAAGTACAGTTACTTAATGTGGCCTCAGAAAAATTAACACAAGGTGTTGCGATGTTGCGATCCTGACTTGTTTTTGTATTTTCTAGCGTTAAACCCTCCGTGGAACCAGTTGCTGTTAAAGCTATGTCAATGTTAATAGGGATTGGTTCAGTAAAATGAGGTTGTAAAATTTTGTTTGCAATATCTTTTTTGTTGCTCATCGATTCCTCAACGTACCCTTCAGCTACACTGCTGGATTTCCATCCCCCGTGGCGCTTTAAACACGTAATGTCTGCACCTGCATCTACAAGCAGTGTAGCTGAAGTTCTCCTTAAACAGTGACCGGTATATTCTGTGGCATCAGGTAATTTTAAGAAAACTGCAGCTTCCTTAGGAACAGTACTTATAGACCATTTAAGAACATATGATTTTGACAAGAAGTATAACCTAAACTTGTGACTTTGCCCCCCAGCAAATGTGGCCGTTGTCAAATATGTAATGGTAATTTCATGGCTTTGACATAAACTTTAACCTAAATTTGTCAAATTTGCCCCCCAGCGACGTCATCCTTAAATGGTCAATCCTATGAATTCCCATTACCATGCGACAACAGCGACTATTTAAAAATTTTAAAAAGAATCTTTTTTCATTTATGCCTTCTGGGCGTAATGATGCATATTTTTTATATATGCTTAAATATTGTTCCCCAACAATAGCAAACGATCGCGGTTTTCTAGCATTACTATCAGGAATTACTATGTGAATGGCACATCCTAAGTCTTGTATGTCATCAACGGTCATTTACACAATTTCTTCACAACGGCATGCACCAGAAATACCAATCTAAAAATACCCTAATATATTTCATAAAAAAATTTGCATTCTTTGACGTAATATCTAAATTTACTTTAATTCCCAAATACTTCTGATTAGGAGCTTCAGATAGAAAATTTTTAAATTGTTCCCTAGTAAATACTTTAGCTTTTTTGGGAGTGTAGCCTTCATTTTGCTTCTTTAAATAAGCGCGTAGCTTCAAAAACCTGCTTATGTCTATCCCTTGCCTGATATTTAGCATTGACCTTATCACAGAATAATGTGACCACATTGCTGAACTTTTCATTTTTTGTTTATTCGCCAGTTCAGAGAAATACGCCAAGAGTACATTTTCAGAATTATTATTTTTGATGTCTTTCTCATTACACCATCTCTGGAATCTTTTGAATGCAGCTTCGTAAATACTACTGGATTAGGTTGGCAACAAATTGTCCGCATCTGCTGCAATTTTGGCAACATCCGGGGGCGTACAGGTAGATTCTGATTCTGACATTTTTATTTAAAGTAAAGTGTCCGATTTAAAAAAATGGTATTTTTAAATCAGGAAATTGGAAATTGCTTCTAATAAGATTCACTGACACTTGTCAAATCGAATTATGCGTCGGTATCAAACAATTCAATAATAAAATAAATCCATAGCAACGCTAGCAGGTAAGATTCGAAGCTTCACATTTTTAAATGAAAAAAATTTTAAATTTGTATTTTTATCTTTCTATATTTTAACGACGCGACGTTTAAAGAAAAAATAGTAAGTTTTATTCGTAGTAAAAGCAACTTGTCAAACTCGTCATAAGAAGTATTGCTTTTACTCCTAATAAAACAATATACTATTATGCATTTCATGTCTTAATAGTTTTCTCGTTTTTCGTCAATAATTAAAGAATGGATTTAATTTTTTTCTAATATTCTTCTTCTTCCAGAGACTAAGTAACTAACCTATGTTTTCTGTGCTTCTACCAATAACCCAATTGCTATTTGATGGAGTCATGTCTGGTGACCTCGGTGGCCATAAAATATGCCCACACGATTACCAAAAGTATTTGATAAGTGCTGACGAACTAAATTGCTAAAATGGGACGGTGCACCGTGGTGCACTCGTGCATATCCCACATCTGATTTCTAATTTCTTCACATTTTCTAATAAACCGTTTAAGTTTTGTTGCAAGAGTTGCAAATGCACGACACCATTTAATCCGCCTTCGATAAAGAACGTTCTAATGAGATGATTTCCAATAATCCCTGTCCACATGTTAACTATGAACCTTTGTTGGTGCTTTGTCTGTATTGTTGCATGGGGACTTTCTTCATGTCAGATATGCAAGTTATGACAATTTATTACTCCGTCTCGGGTGAAACCGGCTTCGTCCCTGAAGAAAACAATACTAGGAAAATTATGAGATTGCCGAAATTGTTGTAAAAACCAATCTGTTGAGGATAATCAGCGGGAGACATGACATGTACCTTTTGGACGTGATAAGGATGTAACAGTTGTTCTCGAAGGGTCTCATGAACAAATTACTTTGTCGCATGAATTTGGTCGGTTGTCTTGCACTATTAGAGGGGTTTTCAGCAATCTCATCCAGAATTTCCTTAAATGGATTAGCAAAAGATTACCTACCTTTAGCATTCTTTTATTTTACTTAACATTTTACCTGTTTCTCTTAAGCTACGACCAACCCTTACAAAAGTTCTTCGGTGCAGTAAATGTCGATTTGGAAATTGCCGAGTGGTTGTCCATATTCACTACAGGAATAATCCTCCATTACTTAAGTCTTATGTACTCAATCAAGCAGACAATTTAGAGAATTGTTGTCAATAACACATTATTAACGAAATGAAAACGACTGGTGCTTTATTGCAGTATTCTGATTTATTATTTCAATAACTTGTTATACAAAGAACTAGAGATGTGAGAGGGGAATATTCTCGAGAATATTCTCTGTAAGAAAATTCTCCCGAGAATATTCTCTAGAGAGCCTTTTCTACATAATCTACTCTAAAAATTTTGTAATAATTTTTTAAATTTTGAGCTTCTCTAACCTTTTAATTAACTTTGTTAACTCTGGTAACAGTGTTTTACGTCAACGCTTCTAGGGGAATCCGAGTATAACAGTAATTTGGGGAAATCCCCTAGAAGCGCGAACGTATACTCGTATACAGCTATGTGAATTGTAAATGATGTGGTGAGACTAGTTTTATTTTGGCGCTCCGCTCGGCTCAGTTTAGACCGTCTAAGTATAAAAACATGGAGCAAAATAAATTAGAGGGTATCACAAAACCAAAAAAGTAACGTTTCGAAATATTTTAATACAAAACATGTACCTACTGTAATGTAATGTAAAAATTTTATTTCTCTTTATTACCATTTCTAGCGATTTCCTTACCATTATCAGAAAATTCTCTAACTTGAGAATATTCTCGAGAATATTCTGAAGAATATTCTAGAGAATATTCTCCAAAAGATTATTACCGAGAATTTTACATCTCTACAAAGAACTTACTTTCTTTGAAAATGGCTAATTTTATCGAAACAAATGTAGAATACCTAAATTAAAGAAAAATGAACAGAGTATTTGCGGGACACCCTGTATAAGCTAGGCTAGACATTGTCTTTCACTTCTTTTAAGAATTCTTTCTATTATTCTGTGTCCTGCTTCTCAGAATATCACCATCACGGGGGGTTGCATTCAAATAAGATTATTTCTCTATTACTTGAGGTAATTTTTTTATATTTTTGTTTCAATATTCTTGTTTTTAGATTTAAATTTAACTGCGTACAAACCTATGGGCTTATACGAACGTATTCTTTGGGGGGGAATTAAAGTTAGGATTTACTCACATTCAATGATTTATGGTATTTGTTTTCTTTGAAAACCAAACAATAATATTAAGGTATTGGTTTTTCCATTCGTATTATTCGTATATTAAGACCCAAGATTATCATAAAACTATTAAAAAAATTAAGCAACGAAATCATGAGGTATCAGAGTTTATACTAAGCGGATATAATAATCTTTTCTGGATCACTATTGATTGATGGATTTAAGACAAGGAAGTCCCAGACCATAGGTGGTTGACTCACTAGCTTAATTGTTATTTATAATTTCAAATAATGAAGGGCTCGAATGCATATTATAAAAACTTTACTTTAGAAAAAAAGAACGTTTTTAAAAATTCCACAAAATAATGTCTTTTTTTTTGCAATTAGTTATTAATAAATTTCCATTTTTCAGGACAAAAAACACGAATACTCATAGGAAATTTTTATTGTATTTATTCAAGCGAATTTTGGAAAAAACTTAATAACAAAATGTTTATATTTATTAAAAAAACAAGTGGAATAATAACAATAATATAAAACCTAAATAATAATTATTTATTGCCATTAAAGTTAATAGTGAAATTTGAATCATCCTGGACTTGGAACATATTACAACTCATTCTATTTGTCACTGTCACGTCGTTAGATGGAATAAAAGTAGGAGTTCCATTTAAGATCTTTTTGGAAATTTCGATTTTATTAATTTACGAATCACCAATATATCCCTCCGCAACGGACAAGGACCTCCAACCGCCATGTCTTTTCAAATCCAAAATGTCGACACCTGGAACATTTGCGAGAAACGTAGCTGATGTTCTTCTAAACGAGTGACCAGTGTATTTATTCATGTCTTGAAGTTTCAAGAATTTGGCAATTTCTTTGAGAACAATCGAAATAGTGTGTTTTCCAATCACCTGATTCACACACCTACCTCGTTCATAGCGATAGAACAAGCGTTCGTCTTGTGCATTATTTGATTTAATGTAATCTTGTAGTAACCTTACAATAGAAACTGGAGCTCCATCATCGGTTATCACAAAACTTCCTTGAACCTTGTTTTTGCTCTGAAGGATTTTAACTATAGCTACATCATCCTTGAATTCGACGTGTTTCAACCTCATTTTATGGATCTCATCGGTGCGGCATGCTCCAGCTATTCCCATTACTGCTATCACTTTCATAGATAAATAGCTATGATTAGAAGCGTCAAGTAGAAACTTTATTATTTCTTCTTTTCTGAAAATTTTAGATCTTTTAGCTTCGTAACCATCGTTTTTTCGTTTAATAAATGCAATGAGTTTCTTAAACTGCGAAATATCTATATTTTTGATCACAGAAATAGTCAATTTGAGCATGAAATATTGTAACCAAGGTGATAAGGCTTCAGATTTCTCTAAGAAGTAGGTACGCTAACATCACATTTTCGTCAATTTGAGAAACGTTTTTATCCGCGAACCATTCCAGAAACAGGTTGTACGTTTGACAGTATCTATCTTTCGACTTCTTAGGTAACAGTGAGGTTAGTTCAGGTTAGTTTGTTGATGTGGAGAAATAAAAAAAAAATAGTTTTTATTATTTTATTTAGATACCAACCACATGAATAGGTTTCAAAAACATAACATGGTTGATATGGAGAAATCGAAAAAGAAAAATTAGTTTTTTATGTTATTTTTTTAATAGATATAGAATAGATATCTCTAAGAAAAACAAGAGCAAAGGCTGACTTTGATCCAACTCAATGACTACCCCTTAGAATGAAGTGAAGCGAAAGAAAAAAAATGAGGAGGGGAAGGGGTTTAGGTAGTGGGGAAAGTATAAACGTTCTCTGTTATAATTCCAATACGTTGCCTAACAGTCTTACCGACCGAAAAAGCATTAACCAATAATTCGCCTCTTTCTTGCAAAATGTTTCCGACAAATGTAACGACAGAATTGACTTTTATAATAACAATTCATACAACCCTAAAAAAATATTTAGTTATTCGTTAGCAACAATCAACGACAGTATTAAAATAAGTGCACAAGGAGTTGATAGCATAAATCTAAAAACGCTTCATAGAAAATATTATTTTGCACATTGTTAATAGCCTCATTGAAAATAATCATATTGCTGCTTTGTTTCCTCTTTCAAAAAAAAATCCCAAAAGACCAATTAGTATTTTACCCACAATTTCAATTATTCTGGAAGAAGTTCTGTACAATCAGATTTTATCCTTCTTTACAGAAAATAAAACAATTCCAATGTGGCTTCAGATAAGATTTTAGTACAGCTACTGCACTAATTTCAGTTATTGACGATGCAATAAAAGCGGTCGACGTGAGAATGGTAAGTGTGCTTGTACTCCTGGATTATTCCAAGGCATTTGACACTCTGAACCATAGGCTCTTATGCGCAAAGTTGAAATATTATGGATTTAATCCCGATGCCCTTAGTAAACTCCTTTCTATCAAACCGTTCTCAGAGGGTTTCATGCAATGTAGTCGAGTCCAGCAGTGTAAGCATCCACTCTGGAGGGCCTCAGGGCTCTGTCGACGAAGAGGTGAGCGCACGTTGAAGGAATTAGAGCTGTCTCTGAAATCCGCTTGTCATCCACGCCCCCCTGCGGATCTTTTCGCAGGGTCTCACCATTGTCAGCTCAGATGAGCTGTTCCTATGGAATCGGAGACAAGTAGGGTTAGTGGTTTTGGGGAGGGGGTCGGGGGAGCTTTTAGGGGAGGGTGGTGTGTTGTGGCTACACCTATAAGAGTTGGCGTCTGGAGCGTTTGAGCCGATTCGGGGCATCGATATCGTAGTTGGAGGCTTGTATGATGAGGGGGCTGGTGTGATTGGAGGTGGAGGTGAGAATTTTGGTGCCTCTTTATTATTATTATATTGTGGATGGGCCTGCGTAGCCCCATAAAGCACTTGCGCAGCAACTTCGGCGGTCGGCGACCTGGTTCTTGTTTGACTACTTGGCGCTGCTTCTTCCTCCTCTTCTTTTTCCTGTTGGGCTGTAGCTGCTTGCATGGCAGGGGCCAGCCTCCTCAGTATCCTGCTACCGGTGGTCCTTATGCTGTCATGTCCAGCGCCGGCTCCAGACATGCCCTGACGATCCCCAGGCAGCGTTCTTTTTCTGGCGTTTACCACTTCTGTTCTCCATTTTCAAAAGTTCTCGCCTGTAACCCTAGGCAGGGGCCCTTACAGGTCGGCATTATCTGGGCCAGATGAACCCTGGTTTTTTAACGAGATTGTTACTCCTCCCCTTCCTGCTTTTTTACCCAAGCTTAGGACCGGCGTATGGCTGAGTTATTATTATTATTATTATTATCAAAAATAGCGGCGCCCGCTTAATAAATTTTAAAGTCTGATTTCTTTGTTAAACGAGCTGCCAGGCATGCTTTAACAAATTAATTCTAAAAAGTGGCTGGGATTCCCCCTAACAAATCATTTATGGTTTAAAATTTGTACTATCATCAATTTGTTTATGGTTTAAAAATGACTTATAAAAGTGTAAAAAAAAACGTCAACAAAAGCAAGTATTTTATAATTTTTAGGAAAAGTAATCTATTTTTTTGCTATTTCAACACCACTTGACATTGAATTAAAGTGATTCGTTAATATTACATATTTATTAAAATTTTCATTAATTTATTGACATTGATCTCACTCTCTACTTGTAAATATTACGTAGATATTAAATAGATTTCCCTGTTGAGTCAGTGGAATCATTGTAACAATGGTGAAATTTGCAAACACCAGCGCAAGCACGTATTCTTCAGTTTTTTGGGTAAATGAAGTACTTTTTCTTTGATCATTTTAATGAGATGACATTGAAACATGTTTTGCAAAACTGTATTAATATATAAATAAATTTCCTGCTCTCGATAATTATCAAATTGTTTTCTATTTGTTTGACGAGTTTTTTAATCCATTTCTTTCCAGTGCACACACACACAGTTAGGATAATATCAAATTCTCCTGTGACTCTTAGCTAGGTATATGGAAATCCATTCATTTTAATACACATAAAATGTAAATAACCCTCAAACCTTTTTCCAGGGCAAGTCAAGCCGAATATTTCTTGAAATATAAACATAGATTCAAAAGTTTTGCATCTATTGGTTTTGGCATCTTAAGATAATTTCAGGAATTAATTTTTTTTTCTAAATATTTATTTATGTTTATCAGACATTTGTTTAAGATAACATTTTCAGTGTTGTGTTTTGTTGGCGCTGGCCAGTTAAATTTTTCGGTTCAGTGTGTAAAAATGAATCGCCCAGTAATATTTGAAATTGATCGTGCAAGAATAGTATCTTTAGTTGAAGAAGGGCATTCTCAAAGATTTGTTGCCGAGAGAATACGAGTTTTTCAAAGTGATGTCTCTCGCATATGGAATCGCTATCTAGAGACAAATTCTGTGCGAGACAGACCACGAAGTGGTAGAAGGCGTGTTACTAACGAACAGCAAAACCGCTATATTACGTTAACAATTCGGAGAAATCGTACTATGCCAGTCCCACAACTTCAGAGAGATGTTACGCATGTAATTGGAGTTCGCGTATCTGTCTCTACACTAAGAACACGAATTCTTGAATCCGGTTTAAGATGTCGGCGACCAGTAAAAGTTCTCCAACTACAATATGACCATCGAGTTCGTCGACTGCAGTGGGCTGAAACGCACGTTCGCTTACCCGAAGAATTTTGGAATTCTGTCCTATTTTCCGACGAGACCAGAATTTGTTTGGAGAGAACCAACAAGAGCCGCTCAACTTGCCCATGCTCGCCCCTTGCCACCATTCGCGGGAGGAAGCGCCATGTTTTGGGCAGGTATTATGTCTGACACAAGGGGCACAATGACTGGCGACAGGTACATTAGGGATATTCTACATCCTTATGTTAGAACGTGGAGAGGGGCTGTTGGTAACAATTTTGTGTTTATGGACGATAATGCCCGGCCCCATCTTACTAGAGCTGTGGATGAATACCTAGAAAGTGAGGGAATCAATCGCTTGGACTGGGCCTGCTTTGTCCCAAGCATGTTCTATCGATAGAACATGCTTGGGACATGCTCCCTAGGGCAGTTCGCGTTAGAAGAAATCCCCCTAGAACTCTCCAGGAGCTTGTCGTCGCTGCTACCGCGGAAGGGCAGGTTATTCCACAAGAATGGATTGCTAGCCTTACGCACAGCATGCGGCGTCGTCCTCAAGCTTGCATTGAGGCCAGAGAAGGAAATACACTTTATTAGAAGCTATATTTAAATTAATAAAATTACCAACTCGGTCTGGAATCCGAGTTGGTTCACCCACGAGTTGGGTGAGGCCAGAGCTGATGGCAAAGGATTCAGTTTCGCGACCTTGCTCGTCGGTTGTATTTGAGTATTTAAGCCAGTTGACATTATAAACGTTAAAGTCGCCAAGGATGAAATCTTTGGAATTGAGATGGTGGGTTTGCAAAAAGTCGATAGTATTAGCAAGTGAGGAGAACAAGTCTCCATCATGGGTATCGCTTGGCGGCAGGTAAAGGCAGCAGATTTACATCAGTCATTTAGCTCGAGTGTCTCCTCTCGTTGACAAGAAATATTACTGCGGACAAAGGGAGAGGCAAAAATTGTGCCTAAATCCGTGATGGAAGTCGTATAGAGTTTAACTCCGGAGCATTTTGATCTTGGAACCATCATCATAACATTTTTCATATATTTTTCACCCTGGAAACCGGAGACATCGGCACAGCGACGAAACGTTAACTCAAAGAGCAACTTCACGCCCCCTAAGCCGATGCGATGGTATTTCACCGGGCGATGTCGCGTGAGGCAACATCTCCCATCTACCTGTGACAGAAGAAGGAAAGTTTCTGGCAGTGTCTCTGTATCCCTAAATCGGCTTATAAGCGCCGGAATTCCCGATAGAGAGGAGAGTTTATGAGTAATCCTGTTTATCGTTAGTGATCAAACAACAGTAGAGCATAAGTATAATATTTATTTATCATAGATAAATGGCTGGTGGTTTGAAAAGAAGACAAGAAATAGATTCAACCAGTCATGTTGAAAAACTTGAAGAGATCTCGGGTAACACTAACAGCAGCAATAAGCCTATCCCCACAGCTTTAAGTATTGTTCACATCGCAAATAAGGAGATACTGCCAAGAATATTTGTCGTATGGTTTTGTTTCTGTTATGGTGATTCTAGTGCACTGAACAGCCAGTGTGTAATCTGTTTTAAAATGAAGTCCAGGCCTTTAAATTAGCGAATTATCGCTGCTCTCTGTCAAGATATAGAAGCTCAGTCCGAGAAGAGCCAACAAACGAGAAGCGACAAAATCCCGAGTTTAGCATTGACTGAATAGGGACCAAATTATACATATGTTTTTCACCTGGAAATTTTGACAGTTGTCCGGGTTATTACACTAAAAGAAGCACCAAAACGATGAAGAAAATGATTTACACTGAAATAAAAAATGTGGGTACCTAGTAAGAAGTAATTATTTCACGTTTATCTTCTGTGTTTCATGTAATTGGCTTTCTAGCAAATCTCGTAAAATAAAAAAAAAATAAAATAAAATAAAAATATTTTTAAAATGTTTTATTAATTGCGCGTTACTTACTGATAGTACCTTTAAGAAAGGAAATGAAATAGTATATTACATACCAGGAGTGGTAAGAAGCCTATTGCACACGATTTTGGAAATTACGGTACGAGCGTTAGCAAAAATTGCCTTTGTTAATGCAGACATTATAATATTACGTAACGTCTTACGCACAGCTTGGCTTCTTACAATATAGTGTGTGTAATTAAAGTTTTATGGATACAGTAGACAGTGCGTAAGCAGGTTGTTACTAATACAGAAGTAGAAAAACAGTATTTCCTTATGTATCCCTTTATTTCTTTTTAAATATTGAACAGCAGTTGTGTTACCGTTTCTTACATTTTTAATCAACAATCCTCAAACTAAAATAAACAATGTTATATCTAGGTTTTTTCAAAAAATGCAAGATCTGTTAGGAAAATAAAAACATGTTCTTTTAGATTAGTTTGATATATTTTGTTTCCCGTCGCCTTCTCTTAAAAAGGTACTTGTTTTTATACATATCAACTTCACTTGAATAACATAATAAATAATGGTAGGTCTTTCCCATATACCTTTCACGTAATAAAATACAGCAGATAAATACAACAAAACAAATATAAACGAATGTATCATAGCGGTGCAAATGTACTTACTGGTCAGGATCCTTTGGAAATGAAAACATGTTTATTCCTTGACCTTCTCTTAAGTGACACCCTCGAAGCGCACAGGTTTAATCAGTCATTGTTTTATAATAGCACAGCACTCACAAAAGTAAACAGTTAAACAATATACTTCTTTCAACAAAAAAGAAAACTAAACTCGATAACGATAACTCATCGACTACCGGACTAACGGGCCGGCTTAAACTTATGACAGTTGTCCAGGTTACCTCCCACTACATTGATTTCACTAAATGTCATATTGTCGCTTCTCGTTTGTTGGCTCTTCTCGGGTTCAGTTCCCTACGCTCTTGCTATACACAGAAGTGCGGTGGCTACCTCGAGGAAAAGTTTTGTTACGCCTCTTTACTCTGCGAAATGAGGGCTTGGTGTTTTTTAGTGGCTCCGCATTTGAATTGTCACCAAGATTAACTGAAGTCCAGTGGTTACAACATTTGGCCTATCTTGCAGATATATTTTCGAGCCTTAATGAATGCAGCAGTTCACTTCAGGGATTTTCATCTGTGACGGTACTTGCACTTTACGACAAAATTGAAGCCCAGTTAAAAAATACAGTTTTGGGAATCCTGTGTAAACAGAGGTATAGAGTGCTTTCCTACACTCCATGATTTTGTAACAGAGTCGAAGACCCTAATTAAATAATAAGAAAAAACAGACCGCTTTAGCAGGGACAAAGATATTTTTGTATTTTAATTATTTTTTTTGCCAAATCTTGTTTTCTTATAGAGAGGAATTTAGGCTTCAAGGATTCCTCCCTGGATGTGTCAACAGAATTACTCTTCCTTCTCCTCCCCCCTCCCCCCACAATCATCAGCGTCTAATCTCTGTGGATCTGACCATTGACCTGACAAATTTAATTAATGTTGTAGGTAAAAAAATTCCATTTATTTAATGGAACTTGGTTCATTTATTCGCAAATTGACTTCCTGTTTTTGGTGCTTGTTACGTAGCTTTTAATAGGTTTCTCTGTCACGAGTCATTGATTTTTGTCGGTGTTTTTCTACATTTTTTTCTCTCCTTAATTTGAAGAATTAGAGGGTGTTTAAATTTAAAAAATGAAAATCGTGTGTTTATAATGTCAATTAGGAATAACCAAGGTTTATGATGCTTCTACAAGGTGTTCGGGAAAATGTGGGAAATCTCTCGGATTCAGACAGAACATAAAAAAATAAGATGACAATTTCCTATATTTTCTTATAGGCCCTTCCTACGGAAGTATGTGCCCCTGAAGGACGCCGCTGAAAATCGCTTTTCCTTAAATAACTTTTAAACTACTTAATATAATTCAATAAAAATGTAATGTGACGGATAAGAATATTAAGCTTCTTTAGTTTACCAGGGGCGGACTGAGCTTTGCAACTTTGTGCTTAAATCTTTAACACCCTGTATGATAAATACTTAAAAAAAATAAATCTGGGTAGCCTACATCTTAGACTAAAAAAAAGGTACTCTTGTTTATTGTCGATAAAATAAACCCTTTTCGAGAAAAAAATAATAAACGAATAGTTGTAGAAGACCTATGTTTCCAAAAAATTTCCGTTTTATTTATTTATCGGCACCATCGTTATTGCAAACGTTACTATGGTACGAACTAAATAAAATATTCTGCATTTTAGAACTTGTGATCTTTCACATTGTTGACACATTGACCCTTTACTTCAATATTAATAAGAATTTACTGATTTTTGGATTTCGTGGTAAATTTAAATGTGAATGGCCTTCTCGATCTCCCGACCTAGCGCCATTGGAATTTTACCTGTGGGGACACCTGAAAAATTTGGTGTATTCTACTCCGGTCGGCACTAGGAAGGCACTTTTACAAAGAATCCCGTTTCATTGTGATTTGATAAGGACCAAGGCTGAGTTATCACGAAAAAAAATATTGTGATTTTTTACAACAATTGTAGACAAATTCGCTACAAATTGTTGTAAATATAAGGACAAGAACAATTTGTTGTGAATGTCTATATCATATTGTTTCCTTATTTATAACTAATTGTGCAACTATCTGATACAAGTGGTACAATTAAAGTATTATACAAATTGTTGTTGAATTTAAAAATATTGTAAGAAATATATTAAAATAATGGCTTGTCACCTTATGCTATACAAGTTTGTAAATAATGTATATATGTATTAAGAAAAAGATTAAATGTATAGTTACAAATTTCACAAAAATTTGTTGGATATATTTTAATATACTATTACAGGAAACGTTTAAATGTCTTGGTAAACATTTCACAACTATTTGTTGGAAATGTTTTGTTAGACGTTTCACAACAGTTTGCAAGAAATGTCTTACAGAAACTAACGGAAGGGATAGAATGAATCTCAAAATCTCGGTTTCCAATGGTAGGATGCTACACTACTCCTACCTGTAGAACTGTAGACCGGTTTCAAACACTCGCGTCTATAGACAGGAATATCACTTTGGCTTCCTGACTTACGCATGCACATATTGGCGCGCCAAATTCAAATTAAGATAATCTGTTGAAATTGGCTGCGTCCATTATTGGGAAAAGAGACGATATTGACAAATTGTGGATAAAATTAATAAATTATTTTAATGTTTCTAAAAATGTTATGACAATTTAATCTTTTGTCAATTATCAAACAACTAACGGTGCATTTGAAAACTCAAATCACTCAAAAGAGGAGTAAAAGTGAAAACTATATACCTCCTGCAAATAACACAACAATGGAGTGAAGAATAGCCTAGACATAAAGTTTACATTTGGCAAAATTGTATTTTTGCAGAAATCGTGAAAAATTGGTTAATTTTAGCAATTTTAAAAATTTATATTTGGACTATTCTTTATTCAATTGTTGTGTAGTTTTTAAGAGGTGTATATTTTTTACTCCTCTTTCGAATGGTTCTACCCATTTTTACCTAGGACTAGACAGAAAAAAAGTTAGTAATTTAGGTTTCTTTTAAAGGTGACAAAAAAGTATTTTAAACTTTTATTTAAACAATCACCGAAACCCGTCAACTGAGAAACGGATTAAAGTTTCCAAATGCAGCTTTAGTTCTTTGATAATTGGTGCAAGATTAAATTTTTATATTTTAGGTGGTGTCCATACCTTTGGCAACCACTGTATACAGGGTACTCGGGAAATGCATGGCCAAATTTCATGGAGTGATTCCTTCGTCATAAAATATAAAAAAAAAGTTTCAGAGAAGAACATAGAGCCGGAAACGCACGTTTTCAAGATATCAAACTTTTCTTTTTAAAAATCATTTTTTTTTTATTTAATTTGTCTATATGATTTTTTTTTTTCATATTTCGTGATAAGGACTATGTATATCACATTGATTCTCCATTTTATAAACACCATACACTCATTTCTTTACAAATCCCAAAAACATAAAAAATAAAACAAATTAGGGAAAGTAACATAACCAGAGACATAACCTCAAAAATCGAAACAAAACAATCTGAAACGGAGGGAAAAGTGAAGTGTAATTAATTGCGCATGCGGAAGCCACGAAGCCAAAGTGATATTTCTGCCTATAGACGCGAGTTTTCGAACTCTTTGGTTCTCGTCAGAACAGGGCACAATTATGACAAGTGAGCATACCGAATGCCGACCGACCGTTGGAAAATCGAAACAACTTAAAGCTGCGATATTGTTCTGCGTAGGCAGTACAATATAGGCAGCGCCATCTTCCAGCAGTCTCTAGCAATCTAAACTACTTAATACCGTATGCTGGTTTATTATAGTGTAGTAAATACTGCGAATTGTTGAAGATTTTTATATTTCGATATGTGTAAACCATTACAATTATTTGTTGAAGGTTCTCCAACAAATTGTTGTAAATTCCACATTTTAAACTAGTGTAGTAAATACTACAAAATATTAAAAACTTTCATATATTGATAGGTATTAATCTTGAAAATTGTTTAAGTTTCTGGAACAAATCGTTTTAAATTACACATTTTAAGCCAGTGTAATAAATACGGCAAATTTTCTGGAGATTTTTATATTTGGATAGGTATGAAACCTGACAGTTGTTCAAATTTCTACAACAAATTGTTTTAAATTATAAATTTTATACTTGGAGAAAAGTTGCATGGAAAGTGTAAAAAAAAATCACGTATCATTTTGTATTTTACACAATAAAATTTAACGATTAATAGTATAGTCTTGTCTCACTTATATTGATAGAACGTATATTAGATTTTACAAGTATCAGTTTAAAATTTGACTACGAAATTGCAAATACAAATCGGTAGTAAAAATTTCAACAGGCACTTGATATTTTTAAAATATTTTTATTTTTTTTTAACAAATGTTAGGATAGATGTTACTTACAACCTGTAGCAAATGAGAAGATACATTATTGCTGACATTTTTTATTTTTCATTTTTTGTGAGTGTATCAGACTTTTTGGAGCCCATGTTGAACCCTCTTATGAAGTTTGTCGAGAAACAAAATAGAAAACAATGATCCTTTTTGAATTCGTTTATTATTCTTTTTCTCGAAAACTGTTTATCTACTCGACAATAAACAAGAGTACATTTTTTTAGTCTAAGGTACAGGGTTTTCTTTTATATTTAGACCCCTATTTAGAGGAAAAACTATAAGAGATAGAAAAAAACTTTAAATATGAAAGTTTTATGATTTTTACTGAATCATCAGAATATTAGCAAAAAATTATTAAAATACTATTACAATGCCGAAAAATATAAGCAACTTATGTTTTTTTAAATGGAACACCCTGTATTTATTTCATTAAAATTATAGATCTTTTTTTCCTGATTACAAAAATATAGGGTTTGTCTATATTAACTCCAATCAGTTTTAAGATATTAGCGATATAAAATAAAAATTAAAAATACTTTCTTTTATGAAATTTTAAAATATATTTAATACAAAATAAAGAAAAAATGCAGAACCATAGAAAATTATTGATTTTCAACATAACCCCCTTCATTTAATATACATTTTTGAATGTTTCCTAATAACTTATGATTTATTGCGTTCATAATGAACACTGGAAAGTCCCTATTTAGCACCAAAATTTCTTCGTGAATTCTTTGTTCCAGAACTTGAACGTTTTCTGGCCTATTGTAATAAATTTTATTTTTTAAATAGCCCCAAAGAAAAATGTCCAGAACGGTCAAGTCAGGGCTGTTTGCCGGCCACCTTATTGGTCCGTTTCTTCCAATCCACGTATTATATTTTTCATTTAAGTATCTTGTAACAGGGACAACATTATGGGGTGGGGCACCGTCCTGTTGCCAAATGAGCGTAGCGTATTGGTTGAGAGGAAGCTCTTCCAAAATGTTTTCAATCTCATTTTCAAGAAATTCCATATATCTTGGACCAGTTAAACTCCCATTATAAATTATTGGACCAATGACCCTATTTCCTATAATGCCACACCACACATTTATAGACCTACGACCCTGAATTCTAACAGGCTGAATTTTGTGGGGATTTGAAGTTGCCCAAAAATGTTTATTTTTTCGGTTAAACATACCAGCTGTGCTGAAATTTGCCTCGTCGGTAAATAAAATTTTGTTTAAAAGATTCCCATCAATTTCACGCCTTCTTAAAACATCCAAACAAAATTCTAGCCGCTGTCTCTTGTGATCTTCTGTTAAGTTTTGGACTGGTAAAAATTTATATGGATGATATCCGTATTTTTTCAAAATTTCGTGTATTTTTGATAGGGATTTATTAAAATGGCCTGCCGCATCTGGTATAGAATTTTCAGGATTTTCTGTAATACAACATTTAAGTAATTATTGTAGGATTTAAGAATTAGTATAAACTAGAATGTTTACCTTCAAAGAACAGCAAGACATTTAAATCTAATTGCTCATCTCTCATTACTGCCCTCTTTTTCCTTTCTAAGCTTTTGGTCTCTTCAAATTTTTTCACAACATATTTAATAGTGCTTTTGGAAGGTAAAATTCTATTGGGAAATCCTGTGGTACTCATTAAGAGTTGTAGATGGATTTCTATTATTAGAATAATATAGATGGATAATATCGAATTTTTCTGCTGTAGAATATCCCATGTTATTGTTTTAAGTACGTAGCAAAATGTTCGTTTAATACAAGCAAACAACGACAAAAATGTCATAATAACATGTGTTTTCAATGGCGACAGACCTTTATCATTTTTAATTTCCAAAGCATTCTAGACTAGAAACTAAATACAACTTCTTAAAATTTTGATCGTTTATATCTTAAAACTGGTTGGAGTTAATATAGACAAACCCTATATTTTTGTAATCAGGAAAAAAAGATCTATAATTTTAATGAAATAAATACAGGGTGTTCCATTTAAAAAAAACATAAGTTGCTTATATTTTTCGGCATTGTAATAGTATTTTAATAATTTTTTGCTAATATTCTGATGATTCAGTAAAAATCATAAAACTTTCATATTTAAAGTTTTTTTCTATCTCTTATAGTTTTTCCTCTAAATAGGGGTCTAAATATAAAAGAAAACCCTGTACAAGCTACCCAGATTTATTTTTTTAAAGTCTTTATCATACAGGGTATTAAAAATTTAACCATTAAGTTGTAAAGGTTAGTCCGCCTAAGTTAAATATGTTTCAAGGACACTATTTTAAGAGGTCCTTACTAGTGTCCATCACATTAAATTTTTATTAAATTACATTAAGTTATTTGAAAGATATTCAAGAAAATCCGATTTCCAGCAGCGGCCTTCAGGGGCACATATCTCCGTAGGAAGAGACTTTAAGGAAAAATATAATGGGAACTTGTCATTTTTTTTTTTTTCATGTTCTGTCTGAATCCGAGAGATTTCCCACATTTTCCCGGACACCCTGAATATCATACTTGTTTTTACTTTTAATTATATTTTATTGGGAAATTGATAATATGAATTTTGGATATTCTTGTTTGTTCGAAAGCTGTCTATTTGTTTTTACAGGTTTAGCTCAGTTAGATTAAAAAAATTCTTGTGACTTAGTCTCCTTACGCATGTAAAGAAGACATTTTTAATTGATCACTTTTTGTATTAAGACACGTCAAAAAAGATAATGTTAGACAATAGTATACCCACGAGCCACGCCAAAAATATAATTACTTACTATTTTCTTTAATTAGATATACCGATAAATTAATAAAAACGTCGCTCATTTCTCTAATAATGATTTACAATAACGTAGTTTTTGTTTTGTTGTTTATTTATCGACTTAAAGAAGGGTCTGACTACGAGGAACGTCTTGCGTGAGTTAATTTACAATACCTGTTTTGGCTTAGAATTATTACGTTTGCCATATTATTGTTATTGGACACACTTCAAAAACCCGAAAAACCTTGCTATGAAGCTTAGTGTTAATACCTGTTGAGGCGGAGAAACATGATATAATAAGTAGTTATGAAGGATCTATAAAAATAAGCCAAAAATAACCAACATACATTAATATCTATAAACCCGCCTTACAACTAAATATAGACCTTTATTCTTACGTAATTAAATAAGAAGACACTTAAACAGAGTGGTCAATTTGCCAGGAATTCCTGGTTTTGGTCCTTCGGCAGTAACTTTGAATAAATGAATTAGTGTTAAGGAATTGGCCAGAAGTAGCAGATCGGCAAACGGAAATGAAAATATTAATCAATTTCCATTTTTTTCGTCAAACTTTGACACCCCGTATTTTCATAACAGAACATTTTTGGGCCATTGTTTATAAATCAAACTATCATTAATTTTTCATGTAGATTCACATCCATAAATATTCGCACATCATTAAACAACGCCCTGTAGAAGTCGACATCCGAGTTGTTTGTGATGATTTATCAGAAAATCACTTTGATGAAAATATGGTAAGTGGTTTTCAAAATAAGTAGGTATTTGTTTTTTAATCGGCAGTCATTTCCTAAAAATGCCATATTTCAAATTCTTTTTTTGAAATGCATTTTTTTTTTGGAAAAAGATATTGTACAGGGTAGATCTTAAAAGTGCTACATGTGCCAACTTTAATTTTTTTAATAAAACGTATTGTATATTTTTACATTTTTATATTCTACAATCAATTCTAGACATTTTTCATTAATCATGCCCTATACTTATCTTCAGCCGTTTACGAAATATTAAAAATTTTAAATTTTTTAACAATTTTAAAACAAAATAAACAAACAACAAAGAATGAAAAGAAACTATTTTATAAGATGTTAAAAATGTCCTCCACCAACTGTTCTGCAGTAGATCAATCGATCTAGAAATTCCTGTTGTACATTTAGTACTACTTGTGGAGATATTTCTCTTATTACTCGTCAAATAGACTCCTTCAGTGTATCTACCGAGATGGGTTTAGATTTATAAACTAAATTTATGACGTAGCCCCACAAAAAAAAGTCCAGTGGATTAAGATCGGGCGGTCTGGGTGGTCACTCTATTGACCCCCGTCTACCTATCCACCGCTCCGGAAAAATTGTATTTAAGTACTCCCTTACATGAACAGCATAATGCGGGGGAGCAACATCCTGTTGAAACCATAAGGTTAAAGTTGGTAAATCAGGATCATTATCATCTGGAAACAGAGTGGCAAGAGCTGGAACCCCAGATCATTTCGAAGGAAATTTAGATATCGTTCTTCAGTGAGACTCTCATCAAAGAAAAATGGTCCGATTATCCTATTTTCAACAATGCCCGCCCAAACATTACCCTTTTCATTATACTGGGTGTGATTTTCTATGAACCGGTGAGGATTTTCTTGTGCCCAGTATCTGTAGTTTTGTCTATTAACCTGACCATTTAAATAAAACGTAGCTTCATCTGAAAAACAAATTCTTTGGACAAATCTTGCGTTAATATCTGTTAGCTCAATCATTATTTCACAAAATTGGTCTCGCCTGTCAGGATCATCGTCCAATAATTCTTGTACAAATACTGGTTTGTATGAATGAAACTTCTCTTTTTGTAAAAATTTAGATACGGTGGTTTGGTGAATATCATAGTCCCGTCCAAGTTGTGTGCTTGAGCTATGAGAATCTTCCTGTATGTAGTGATAATAATATGTTTATTTTTTTCGCCTCGGATATACCAGGACGACCACTTTTAACACTGTCTTTAATAGTACGGGAAGTTCTCCACTTACTTGCTACCCTAGACACTGTTGATTGGCCAATAGGCGGGCGATTTGGGTATTTTTCATTCAACATATCACGGACTTTCCTATGACTTCTACTTTTATCTCCACAACCCAACATAATCAAAATTTCAATGCGCTCATCTTCGGCGAGGCGCATTTTGATGAAATATCAGCAGAGCAAAATTGAAATTTGATTAACATTCACTGTCATTTATTGACGTCTTAAACTTAAATAAGAAATTGTTATGATCAAAAGATTGTGACTTAAGTTCAGAACGTTGCTATGTCGAGAAACAAACCAATGGTGCATACCAGCATTAAAGTGTTAATATTTCCTAAACGGCTGAAGATAAGTATAGGGCATGATTAATGAAAAATATCTAGAATTGATTGTAGAATATAAAAATGTAAAAATATGCAATATATTTCATTAAAAAAATTAAAGTTGACACATGTAGCACTTTTATGATCTACGCTGTACAACATCTTTTTTCAAACAAAAAATGCATTTCAAAAAAATAAATTTGACGGGTCCGAGCGTTTTTTGATTAAGTGGGCGGTTTTCCATATAAAAGGCTGATCCGTTTCTTTATCATAACCCTGTATATTATATGTATTACCTACCAATTTACTATCCAGTATTCTTCTTTTAAATATTTGTGTCAGCTTATGACACTTTTATAATACCTACTTTTAACTACTTTTATCACAAATATGTATTAAAATATTAATAGTTTTTAATAAGTCATATCTACACTCTTTTTAATTATAACATCTACCACCCATAGAAGGTTATTATACAAGCATGACGTATTTAATAATACGAAATATATGTGATTTATATGTGATGTCCTTATAAGTACGAAGCAAATAAGATGTTTTCATAAATATTTAATTAATTAATAGACATTAAAGATATGTTGTTCAATAAAATTAATTTTAAAACTGTGTTGCATTTCAGTTGCAGCATTGCGGTGACGGTAAGATCAAAATTATGCCATCATTCGCGGTTGGGAATAAATATGGTTCAAAGAAAACTGCATAAAAAAAGCTTGATCACTGACACATTCGGATATTTGGTAAATACAAAAATATTCCGGTATAAAAGTTGTATAGGCCTTAAAAAAATCTATAAAACTAGGACACCTGTAATTCTACATTTTCCGCTTTACAAGCTAGTTCCAGAATGTTTTGCGTCACTGTCATATTAATTTCTGAAAATGTCTCTCAACGAAAGGGAACGTATAACTTTACTAATGATCAGAGGTTTTGGAGACCGGCAAAGATCATTTACCGAAACAAAGCAATTTTTCCATATAACTTTTCCAAACCGACAGCCTATATCAAAATCTACAGTTGTGAGAAGAGTTCAAAGATTTGAGGGATAGATAAAGTTCGTTCCGGAAGACCAATATCGGCAACTAGTGATGAAAAAAAATTAGAGGCATTACTTCATTTTGTTCAGGATCCACATTTGCCGTTAAGAAAAGCTGCCACCCAAATCTATGTATGTTTTAAATCAGTTGAAATTCTTTTAAAAAACAGTAATTTTTATCGTATATAATACCACAAGAGAGAAAATTTTACCTAAAAAAATTTTCTTTAGTGGTATTCGTCAAGACTATTTCACGAATAATATTAAAACTAGGTATATATATGGGTGAATTATAAATTAATTTTATTCCAAAAAAAGATAGGAAAATGAAAACATAAAAACTACTTATAATTATTAACAATATTAAATGTGCAGCTTTGAATATATAATCCCATTTTTATTCGCATTCTCGTTTTGGTTGGAGACATTTATAGCAAGGTTTGGGGACTCTACAATAGCATTAATACTACTTGTTGGTACACTACAAAATTGTGGCTATATCATTTATAGTTGTAGTCGAAACAAATTCATAATTACGCTCTTTACAAAAATCTAGAAATTGGTTCCATATCGACGATCTGTTTTTTATGGTATTTGTTGGAATTACTTTTTCCACGGCAGATTTTATTTCACTGATTGATCTTTGACCGAAACGAATGGTTTCACACATACTTTGGTAAAAATAAATAAATTTACGTGAGATTACAACCTTTCAAAAGTAACAGTGACAATCTACTGTCAGTCATTAATTATCAATCTTAACAGTGAATGTAACTAAGGTAACAAAATTTTTTCCGATTAAAAACTATGTTGCTAGCTATTTTCTGAAATTCTGATTGGTCAGTGGGGTCGGCAAAATTATGAAGGTAGTGGTTTTTCCGATTAAAAACAGGTAAATATCTAAAATTGCTACATTTTGATTGGTTCAAATTATGATGAATAGTCACTATAAAATAACTTCAGTCCAGGAATTATCAGAAGACGATGTCGAACGTAGAATAGAATTTTGCGAAGTAATGGTGCAAAAACAGGAAGAAAATAACATTTTTTTTAATCAAATAGTTTTTTTGGATGAGGCAACATTTATGTTAAACGGGAATATCAATGGACATAATTGTCGTTACTGGGCTGATCAGAACCCACATTGGATGAGAGAAACACACACTCAACACCCCCAGAAAGTAAATGTGAGGGCCGGTATTATTGGCAATAGATTAGTGGGAGCTTTCTTTATAAAGGGGAATTTGAATGCAGAATATTATCTCCACATGCTGCAAAATCAAATTGTGCCAGCAATAACCAATACAGTAGAACCACTATTACGGTATACGTGGTTTCAGCAGAACGGAGCTCCTCCTCATTTTGGGCGAGCTGTAAGAGTTTACTTAAATAATACTTTTCCTAACCGCTGGATAGGGCGAAGTGGCTCCATAGAATGGCCCGCTAGGTCGCCAGACTTAACGCCTCTTGATTATTTTCTCTGGGAACAACTAAAAAATAAAGTGGATGTTACAAAACGTCATCGACAAATTTAATTATAACCTAGCATTGTCAAACTGTTAAATTTATTTTTGTTCTTGTAAATTTGTTATTAATTTTACTGCTTGTATTTAATTTAATTGTTATTAAATTTTTGACAAACCTTGCGTGGGTACATTTAGTAGGTACATTTTTTATGTTTTTTTACAGTTTTAACGCAAAACATTCTGGTACCAGCTTGTAAAAATGCAAAATGTGGGTAATATCTTACCTGTTGCATTTATGTCCTTCAACTCAAATCATTTCTTAAACTAATGGGTTAAGCCATATGATATGATTTTTAATTGTTGTTTAGAATGTTTACAGGAATCAGAAAACGTGATTAAAAAGGGGTCATTCTATTTAAATAAATTAAAGTTTTGTTTACCATGACTGTTTGAGGCACCCTGTATATATATATACAGGTGTCCTAGTTTTATAGATTTTTTTAAGGCCTACAACTTTTGTACCGAAAGTTTTTTTATATTGTGCGCCATTTTCTAAATAGTTGATAGATCCGGGACTTTTAACACACTGTGTATAATAATATGTGGACCCGGCTGAGTATAAGCTATTTTTCAATTCAATAAAAAAAAATGTTACGTTTGAAAAAATCACCATAATTGGAAGAAATAAGACATCGAGATAATTTTGTTTTAATTACCCCAAGTGAGTAATATTTTATAAGCTAATTTTATCGTCACGCGGTGTCATTTATATTCACGCGAATAAATTGTCTAACTACAAAAAATATAATATGTGTTTTTATGAAATATAGTACATAATTAAATTGAGGTTCTTTTTTTTTATAGTCATGTGGGCTCATAAATTTATACGAAGTATACATACTAACCTAATTATTTTTCTTACACAACAACAACTATGATTTTTAATTGCTGCATTTATTAAAAACAATAATTATTATTACCCAGTTTCGGATTATTGTTAATTTAATTATCCAAACAATCGAAGTACTTTTTTTTCGGTATCTCAACTTCTTATATCTGAATTTTATTACTGCGAAGGAAAACAGTGCATTTCAAAGGTGAAATGATATACAATAGCTACTGGGAAAACTGTCTCGCGTCACTGAGCTGTTTACAGCGACGTAACACGAACAAAGTTTCATTACTTATGTTTCAATCGTCATTTAAAATGAAAGGAATCATCAATATGCCATAAAATTTGTCTTACTTTTATTTATTGATTATTATTATGTCACAAAAAAGAATACATTTTTAAAGACGTCAATGAAATTACTCTGTACTACACAACATTACAAAATACCAAGATAAAATGACATTACAATAGAAACACTTCAGTATATACTCAAATTATAATAGTTATGTGCACAATTCAGCGAAAAAATATGCTTTACGTAAAAGAGTAAAATAAATTTATTCAAAAAACGGATTACATTATCACATAAAATATATCAAATATTAATTTTAAAATTACAATAAAAATTACGTTCTTTTTTCCAAGCCCAACCAAAGTCCATTCTTGGGCCCCAAAATAGCTGTCTTGGAAAATTTCACTGGAATTTCTGTTTTCCCAATTGGTACTAATTTTAACTTGGAGCATAGACTAACCACCAATGCTTTTGTTTCTAGCAGGGCAAATCTCGAACCTACGAAAGATGATTCTGGTACGCAAAATAAAATTTATAAATGTATATATTTATATATGTATACAAATGAGCACTTGGGGCGAGTTCCTAATCTCCTGAAATTTATTTGTAATTCTATCCCGTATAGGTCTTCTAAATTTTAACGAGAGGTTTTGAAAACCGAGTTTTTAATGTATGACCACAAAAAAAGTCGCAAGACTAATAATTCAATAAAATACTGGGTGGTCCACTCTCAACGCAGGATTTCATAGCATCTAAACTACTCAACTTTTTAATATTTTTCAAAAACAGAGGCATAGGGAGACATTAGGCCTACAGTTTAAAATTATTTTGAAATATACCGGATGTCCCAAAAAAAAGATCCATAGCAAAGTTATATTTTTTTAAATGGAACACCCCATATCTTACAATATTTTTGGATTCTACATAAAATAACAATTATTTTTTCGTAAGTGCATTATAAGTCTAAACTTAATAGTTTCCGAGATATCGATCGAGTTTTGAAAAATGACATTTTTGAACTTTGACAGCTTCTAGCTTTCTAGCGGTACGTCTTAGAGCAAAACGGCTTGCATGTCCCTATGTTACTTTTTATTATCTTCCTAAAAATACAAATTTCCGGTTAAACCGGAAGTACCATATTTGATATGGGCATAGTAATATGCAAATAAATTCCATTTATTTCTTTATTATTCTTTTTCTCGAGAACGATTGCTCGTAGCGACTGCTACCAAGTATGCATTTTTCATATAAAAATCATAAAGAAATCCATTTTTATGCCTAGAAATGTAATATAAGCACGTATGAAAAATACTAATATACAGTGTGTCCACGGATAGAGTTCGGAAGAGGAAAAACTTTTTTATTTGTGGGTTTAGAAGAAAAAGTTATTCTTTATAAAAACGTCTGCTTGTGTTGAAACTACAATTTCGAATACCAAATTTATGATTAGTATACAGGGTACATCAAAAATAACATTTTTAGTTATTTTGATTTCGATTTTTTTTTGAAATTATATGAAAATATTTTCAAAACCGTGATTTATTACACCAATTGTGCAAAAAAGTCTAATAAACATTTTTCTCAAAGTGGTTAATTTCAAAGCTACTATTAAAATAATAAAATATCAAGTAGCCTGTTCTAAATAAATTAAATGTTTTAGTTACTTTGCATCTTTCAAATAATTGTTGATATTTGTGTCATAATTTTCTCATAAATCTGCATAATAGTGAAATTAGAAAATGCTAACGTTAGAACAAAGAATTTATATTGTGCGAAGTCATGGTTTAGGACATGAAAAAAGCTATATGGAGTTCTTCGAGAATTCCATGAGATATGACCTGCTGTTTCTCTCACGTACAAGGGTTTAAAAAAAATTGTAATAAAATTCATGAGAACTGGTAGTGTTTTAAATAAAAAAAGGGAGAAAAAAAAGTATGATGAAGATGACGCTGTAACTGTAATGACAATGGATTGCAGTTAGAAATTTTCCCAAACTGTCTTTAAGAAAAAGATCTTCTCAAATTGGTAATGTGAGTAAATCTCGAGTAGAAAAAATATTAAAATTCAATAAAATTCGTCCGTACAAACCTAAATTTAATCATTTTCTGGAAGAAAATGACGACATGAAGCGTTTGGATTTTTGTTTGTTGATAGGGGAACATATCCTTAGACAAAGAAGTTTTGTTAATAATATTATTTTCTCGGACGAGGTAACGTTTACCACAAACGGGGTAGTTAGTTCGCAAAACTGTCGCTATTGGAGCCGCGACAATCCTAATTTTCGTATCCGCTCTAGAAGACAGTATTCACAAAATGTGTGGTGTGCTATTACTTACAATGGAATCATTGGACCATATTTTATTGAAAACAATTTAAATCAACACACTTATTTGCATCTTCTGCACACTTTTCTTTATGATCATTTGCAAGATATACATTTAGCTGATCGAATAAAATTACATTTCCAACAAGACGGCTGTCCCGCTCATTCCACGATAATTGTTCGTGATTGGCTAAATCATCAGTTTGGGAACAAATGGTTTGGAAGGTATGGTCCAAATGAGTGGCCACCTAGGAGTCCCGATCTCACAATTATGGACTTTCATTTGTGGGGATATCTGAAGCAACATGTGTATAAAACCAATTTCAATAATAACCTAGATCTCTTGAAAGAAAAAATAAGAAAATTCATTGCAAATATCCCAATACATCAAATTAGGAATTGTTATCGGGAATTCAGATATCGAGTTGAACTATGCGCTGAACTCGGTGGTACCACGTTCGAATAGAACGTTATTTATTTTAATATTTTATAATTTATGATTAAATAAAATAAAGAAATACCTATGACATGTAATAATAAAAATACAAATAAGAAATAGTTTTCTTACAACAAAATCGTTATTCGGCCAGATATAAAATTATATATAATGGTAAATTTGGTATTCGAAATTGTAGTTTCAACACAAGCAGACGTTTTTATAAAGAGTGACTTTTTCTTCTATGTCTACAAAAAACAAAAAAAAAACATTTTAAAACATGGTTACTCACAAACAACATTTTTAGTTTTTTGGATTTCGTTTATATGATGAAATTAACCACTTTGAGAAAAATGTTTATTAGACTTTTTTGCATAATTGGTGTAATAAATCACGGTTTTGAAAATATTTTCATATAATTTCAAAAAAAAAATCGAAATCAAAATCATTAAAAATGTTATTTTTGATGTACCCTGTATACTAATCGTAAATTTGGTATTCGAAATTGTAGTTTCAACACAAGCAGACGTTTTTATAAAGAATAACTTTTTCTTCTAAACCCACAAATAAAAAAGTTTTTCCTCCTCCGAACTCTATCCGTGGACACACTGTATACTAATATCAAATTCTAATGTCGCATTTGAAAAAAGCTCTAGATAATAATTTTTGTCCAAATTTCGACATTATTTTAAAAATTATTTACGAAAAACAAAAATAAAAATAAAATTTTACACCCTGTATCTCAAAAATGAAGGGCTTGCGGACCCATGCTTATATGAACTTTTCACCTTTTAAATAACTGAGGAATCGTCCTGGAAAATATCGGACACTTATTGAATAACACCCTATTATGTTATTATATAATATTATAAATTTCAATTAGCAGAAGGTATTTCTTGTTGTTTAGGCAATTTTGAACTAGCCTAACCAAACCTTTGAAGTAATTGGTTCATTACTACACCAGTCGTAGAAAATACCATATTATCAGTATTATCACTACCCCAAACATACCTATACAATTTCGTGGCCCACTGCCAAAAGGCATATAACTTCCAGGTACAATACTGCTCTTATTTTTATCGCTAAATCTCTCAGGAATAAATTTGTCAGGATTTGGAAAATATTCTGGACTCATGTGGATTCCGTAGATTGGTGCTACAGCAAAGCATCCTTTTTCTAGCAATAAGTCCTTTTCGTTGGGTCTTGTGGCCGGTATAAGGTAATCCTAAAAATGTGGCATTTCATCTGTTATAGTCGAGAAGTAACCGAGATATCGAATAACGAAAATTCATATATTGTAAAGTTTACATTATGTCGTTGACTCTTTCTGCAATAACTCTGATGAAACCTCATTGGATAGGTCCCAACATCTTCAAACCGCACTAAATGGGTGCAGGATTGGCTTGAAAATATAGCTCTCTACATAGGTTATTGATTTATTTTTATTTTTAATTAAAGAGACATTTTAAACGAAATAAAAGTAAAGATCAATTATTATAATATTTATGGAATAAAACACAAAGTCTGCTCCACTAATTTAATAAAATAAAATTATATACCAAATGGTATGACTTCACCATGATGGTCGTACCCCATTTTGTTTCAATTTTAATCTCCCAGTAAAATTTGAGTTTTACAAGAAATTTAAAATAAAATTAAACATCATTAATTAAACAGAAACCCTTTTTATTAGTCATAATGTAGTTCACGTATACATATGAATTCTTATAAAAATTAATATAAAAATTTTTTTCTGCAACATAAGTTTTAATAATTTAACAATGTCATTGGTCTCTTCATAATATTCTTACATCTTAATATTAACCCACTGAGGATGAAGGTTTATGCCTTTGAAACATGTATGGGCATATAATTTTATTTTATTAAATTAGTGGAGCAGACTTTGTGTTTTCTTCCATAAATAAAATATCACTCCACTGTGAGATGGACTACTTCCATGAAATTATTATAATGATAACATTTTGAGACATAACAAGTACAATGAAAAAAATGAAATACTAAGATTTTTACAAGTTATTATGATTAAAGTTTACAATGTTACGATTTAGACTACACGCTGATACAAAATTAAAATTAAGTGTAAGGTTTAAATACAGTATAATCTGTGTACACAGAAAACTTTTACAATAACCGATTTTGGCATAACTGTACTATACTCTAAAGTTAGTTCTGTGTCACTACCACTATCTTCATGTAAGGTTGTACATTAGTACTCATACACATATAAGAACTTTCCACTTTAATAACATGTTGTATACAGTTTTCCCAACTGTCTGCATAAATGTTACTCACCATGTTTTTGATTAATTCTGCTACAGATGTATTAAATGTGGGGCAAGTATTATTCCTTTTAATATTTGATTTTACTTCGTGCCACATTAGTTCGAATAGGTTAGATACACAATAGTAGGGGGGAATATGCAACACTGTATGTCCATTTATGCTGTAAGTTTATCACACACGTATTCTTTAATAATTTGAATAGCCTGTAATCGCTTCTAAAAGATCCCGATTCTTGCAAGTTTCTTCGAAATATACAGTGTGTGTATAAAGTCTGGAAACGGCTCAATAACATCACAATTTATTGGCCGATATAAACCAAATTTGGCACAGTTATGTAAGAGAATCTGACGCACCGAATGACGATATTGGCGTTGTTGCCAGCTTTTTAGTTTGTCTGGAATTCGAACGACTTCTATATTTTTAAATGTAACAGCCTGTATATTTTTTCATTTATAGTTTTAACTTAAAAACTTTAAATTTGTTACACTTTTGGTATAACATACTTTGTTCCTAATATCAGTACTTTTCGAAATAACGAGTACAATAATTTATAAAAAATATATTTTTTATATTAAATGTTCAAACTGTTTTCCCTGTACAGCTTGACAGTGTGCTAATTAAAAATGAAATTTTTCAATTGTGTTGTAAATCATTTCTGGCGTTATTAATTCAAATTCGTTCAAAATTCGACGCTGCAAATCGGCCAAATCTTGAGGTTTCGTGGTATAAACTCTGTTCTTCAATTGCCCCCATAAAAAGTAGTCGATAGGCGACAAATCAGGGGACCTAGGTGGCCGCTCGATTGTACCCCCTCTACCGATCAACCTATTCGGAAAGTGTTGTTCAAAAATTCGCGCACATTTCGACCAAAAAGGGGAGGAGCTCCGTCCTGTTGGAATCACATTTCGTATAGTGGGCACTATTTGCGTTTCCAAGAGCTCAAGGTAAAGTTGTGATGTCAAATTTCCATCAATAAAAAAATGGACCGACCTTGTGGTTACCCAGAAGCCCAGCCCACACATTCAATTTTCCAGGGCGTTGTGTATGATCTTCTCTCATCCAGTGGGGATTTTCATTTGCCCAAAACCTACAGTTTGTCTATTGGCTTTACCATTTAACATAAATGTTGCTTCGTCCGAAAATACTATACATTTGAAAAACTGGTTATTTTGGTCAAACCTTGACATCATAATATCACCAAATTCAATTCTTCGCTCATAATCATCTTCTGATAACTTTTGAACTACATTTATTTTGAAAGGGTGATATTTATGTTTTATTAAAACATAATGGACGGATTTGAAGCAGACGTCACTCACTTGAAAAATTTTTCTTAATGAAGAAACAGAGGTTTCAACAACGTGTTGTAAAATTTATAAACTTATCTCTTCATCTACTACTGCTGGCCGTCCTGATCGTCGCCTATCTCTACAAATTCAAGTTTCTTCGAACCGTCGGACAGTTTTTAGAACACTTGCTTTTGAAATTGAATTTTGGTTTGGAAATGCGTCATTAAATAGATTTTTAACCTCTTCGTAAGACCTGACCCTATCGACATAATATCCTCTCATCATAAGAATTGTAATTCTTTCACTTTCAGTTAAAGACATTTTTGCATGTAAAAATGACAGCTTTTATGACTTTACATCAAAACTGAACTGGTGCTTTATTTATTAATAAATAAAACACAATTTGTTGATATTTTCAAAGCACGTCGTTATTTCGAAAACTACTGATATTAGGAAAAAAGTATGTTATACCAAAAGTGTAACAAATTTAAAGTAAAAACTATAAATGAAAAAATATTCAGGGTGTTGCGTTTAAAAATATAAAATTTGTTCGAATTCCACACAAACTAAAAAGCTGGCAACAACGCCAATATCGTCATTCGGTGCGTCAGATCCTCTTACACAACTGTACCAAGTTTGGTTTAAATCGGCCAATAAATTGTGATGTTATTAAGGTGTTTCCGTTTTTTATACATACCTATATTATATACCATTATTATAAAATTTTGGATTTCTGCTTTTGTATTGTTAGAACTAGAAATTATTTTACTTGACCACTATTATAACTAGCATTGTCCATTACAATACCGCTATTTTTGGGTATATTTTTAAGAACTCGATGTTCATACCAATATTTATTTGAAGAAGCCCTGGTTTGACATTATTTCGAAAAATAATTCCATTCTTTTCTGGCAGTGTCATGTGTATCGAACCATGTTTCGTCAAGGTAGATAATTGATCGACTTTCTGCTCTATATTGTTTAATAACCGTTAAATATTAATGACGCTATTCCCGTAAACGTTGATTATGTGATATTTAAAACCCATTTTAAGCATAATATTTTGAAAGGCTACAAGAAATGTTTGTCTCGTCGTTGGCATGCCTCTTTATTATATTATAATTTGAACTTATAACCACAGACGTTTTTAAAGTCGATAGGCACTTTATTATGGATTCTCGAGACCTGATAAGTGAAGGTAAACGCTCCTTCACATAGTAGTAAGATGTGCACGTGGTGTTATCGTAAATCTATGTCTAATTCTTAAATTGCGAACGTCATATCTGAACTTGACCTTATCGTACAGATAATCAGGACACTTATTACAAATTGTTTTATTGAACAAGACCAAACTATGTAACATACGTCTCTCGTTCATTCATAATCAATTAATGTCACGTAGCTTTGCACTCACACCCCTCTTACGACCTCCTATCAAACGCACACCTGCATTCTAAATAAGCTGTATTCTTTACGATCAAAATATCTTAAGTCCCCATAAGTCGCAAGAAAAGGCTGTGGCTTCAAGCACTCGAAAGTGTTGTTTGCAAAAAAATTATCAATAATGTTTTGAAATCAAACTTACTTTAGTGCAGGACCTACTTATTGCAAATCCTGGTGGATACTTTCTCAAAGTTTCTGAAACAACTTGATCCAAATACTTCATTCTTAGAACTGCATCATAATCCAATTTTCCATTGGTTTTCTCCAACGTATCATCGATTTCCTTTTGTAATTTCTCTTGAATGTCTGAGTGAAGGGCTACTTCGTAAGAAAGAAAGGCAAGAAGAGTAGACGACGTGTCAAATCCAGCAACAAAGAAGACTAGTCTACAAAACTTTAAAATATGGGAAAGAAAATGATGAAGTCTTGAAAATTTAGCGTATTCCTAGCATGTGAAATAAGTAGGTACACATTATGCCATAAGACTATACCATTTTTACTTACGCTTGTGCAGTTATTAAATCATCAGTAAGTTCAGTTTTGTGGCCAGTTTTATCGGTACTAGATTGCACTGCAGTAGCAAAACCGGCAGTTTCCACGTCCTTTTCGTCGTCCTTTAGTTGCCCTTTTCTAGCTTGCATAAGTAAATGAATCAAGTCTGGTCTGACTATACCTTCCTTTTCCCTATACGCAACTGTGTCTCGTACAATTCGTTTGAAAAACTCGCTGACGAAACTCGGGAAGACTGATATTTTTAATATCTAAAAAATGTATAAAAATAAATTAGTAATAATGAAAACTAAATTAAAACAACAGTGGAGAGATCGTCAGGGTCTGTATCCAAATAATCTTATTTCCCTCAAAGTCAGTGGTTCGTTTTCAAATGAAGGCCATGCAGTGGAATCATACCTTTGCAATTGAAGGAAAGAAGACATTAAATAACCCTCTCAAAGCGCCACGTCCACTGAAAGCAGTACCGAAAAATTTTCCCATTTTGAAAAACTCATTGTCTTTGTTCTTCAACGAATCGCATTCTATTCCAAATGCGCACGTTGCAATCACATCAGTGGTGTACTTGGAGTAAAAGTCCTTCATTTCCACATCAACTGGAGAATTTCTGCACTGCTCCAGGAAGTGGCTGGTAAAATTTTCAGCAGTAGCCGCTATAAGTGTAAACATTTGCTTCATTTTGCTGCTTGTGAATACTGGCGTCAGTGTTGTTCTCATGTCTCGCCATTTTTGACCTAAAAACATTTAAAGTTTCATTCAAATAAAGACTAACTAATAATAAACTGACCCCTTAAAGAAAACAAGTTTTGATTGATGACTGGGTCCGTCTCTTCTTGCAGTGATGAGTGATCATGAAAATATTCAAAGTCTTTTACAGTGACTTTTTTGATTAGCTCTAAATCTCTGATAAACAAAGATGGTCGAAGGAATTGGTAGCTTCCATAATATCTAGAACATAAAAAGATATTGACGTGAGGCTTTTTTTAATCTCGAATTTAGGCATTAGCACATTTAAAACCTTGATTAATTTAATCCCCTTGTCAATGAGTTTATAAGAATTAAAAGAACCGGTACTAAACTTATCAATTCCAGTTTTAGATGTAAATTTTAAAGTTCCAAATATTATGACCCACTTTATATACTTGTAAACCTATATTGCATACACTTAATAACCAACCAATGCTTGGCAATAACTACCTTCTATCAGGAAACTCTTCGTATCCCTCTCTCACAACTTCCAGGAATGATTTATCGGACACAAATACCTTCAAAAATCGTTCATACAAATTTATATGGAAGACACCTCTAATTCTCCAGTATATCATTGGCTTAATAAATTTCTGATAAAAAGCATAAACACAAATAATAAGTAA
Organism: Polydrusus tereticollis; assembly: GCA_963920685.1. NCBI lineage: Eukaryota > Metazoa > Arthropoda > Insecta > Coleoptera > Curculionidae > Polydrusus > Polydrusus tereticollis. Next base: position 14,458,351 of record OY987333.1, read on the forward strand.
TAATATATAAACAATCATTTCTCTTGTTGTTTTATTTTAAGTACGAATTTACTATTGTTAGAATGATGTTTGTGCCAACAACAATGCACTAGCTTGGTTTTGAACTTTGTATGTTTGATACTTCTTCAAACCAGTTATTCTCTTTTGGTGCTAATAAACAGCAAGACAGAGACGGGTTAGTAAATTTTAAATTACACAGTTGCGTGGTCAACAAAGTCAATCACGAGTGACAAAAATATGCATGGTGTCATATATTTTTACGGGGCCCATAGACCAAGAATCTACGTAAAATATAATCATTAACAATCGATTATTAATTAAAATTAAAGTTATGGTGTTATGTATTTATGACCAGTTGTGGGGGTTACAATTAACTATATAATAATTAAACCTAACTGTTATCCAGAACCTAAGGTATAGATTTTTTGTAAGGGTTGAGGATGGTATTGGCAAAGGAGATTACACAGTAAAAAATTGAGTGTGTTTTTTTACTTTTTGATGAGTGGTAATTCTTCTTATTTATGGGTAGGTGCATTTACACTATCAAGTGTAAATTAAACTCACAGATTGTAAACCTATCCTTCTAGGGTGCAAAAGAAATAATGAGAGGTGTAAGTAAACCATAAAACCCGTAATTTTTTTTAACACTTATTATTATAACTTGTTGAGCAAAATGACACACCTATTATATAGTTTACAATTTAGTAAATTAAACATATATATATCTACGTTTAATGTACCTCATTGTTAAGCTTAACAAAACAAATAGTAACATAATAAATATATGTATACTTAGAACACTAAACAACTAAATAAAAGTATGATTTGAAACAATATAAAAGAATGAAAATGACGAGTATTATATAAAAAAGGAATTCATTTATATTATAAGCTTATATCAGAATAATATAAAAGATACAGGGAAAACTGTAGCAATGTAAATACCTACATAGTTTCTTAAAAATGGCGTACTTATTGGTAACGTTTCTATTAAATTTCGTTACTATGCTTACACAATTTAACAAGATCCTCATAAGAGGCACCCTGATTTGGCACTTTACAGAACTTTGCTTTGTTTCTATATTTCATTATTCTATATCATTTTCAAAGAGCACAATCAGACTGACTTGAAAGTTGAATTTGCACGTAGCGTCGGCGTCATCTGTCAATTCCTAGAATTTCACACCACTTGTTGCCGCCTGTCTTTTCGATAACACGGGTTTAGGTATTTTTACCCAGGGCCGTGTAAAAAAACGATCAAAGAATAAGTTTTACACTCAATGTGTTAAAATAACCTTCTAGCCGGGGTTTCTTTACACCCTAATATGGTGTTATGAATTGTCTTTGTATTTAATATTCCTGATAGAGTGTGTAAAATGAAATAAACAACACCCATTCAACAAAATTAACTTTTTAGAGAGTTAAATTCATAGGCAAGTTTAATACAACAACTTTGATCCTATATGAGTGTAGAAATGTGGTAAATTATGTTGATCCGGGTGTTAACAATAACACTACTTTTTTTTAACACTCCTGAAATGATTTTTACCCGGTGGATATTTTTTTACTGTGTACGATACTGACGTGTAGTGTAGGAGAAGTCATTATTCAAAAACCTATATCTAATATTAAATATTAAAGTAACCGTTTCCAAAATAAACAATGATGCCAGTATATCAAAATTCTATTTGCAAAAACAATACTCTGCATGAGTCTCTGACTGACATGTTTGAACAAAGTTCATTGACTACCACTTTGACTGCTACATCCCGATGTCAATTCCCTGCTCAGTGCCTTGATATGATTCTAGAATTTAAAGATACTATCCATGATAAAGCCCAGAAACTCAGTACTAGGGCAATTCTTAAGAGGTCAGTTACCAATGACCGAGCCCTCCATAGCACACTGTTTTTCGACGTTTAGAGACAGCAAACTCGAATCACACCATTCTTTGACCTTAACCAAATCTAAAGGTAGTAATATCTTTTAACATAAGAGCATTGTGAAAGTGCCATTATATTGTAGTATCGTCATCGAAAAGTGTGAACTCTCCCTCAATGACGATAGACGTCAAATCGTTAATATACAGGGTGTTTTTCGAAGTATGGTACGTAACATTAGGAGGGTGATTCTTTATGATACTCTAAGAGAAAAAGTTCATGTGAACATGTGTCTGCAGTTGTCCAGTTTTTGATATACAGGGTGTTAAAGTTAAAAAAAAAATCGAGTTTTTTAATTTCTTTAAAAATTCTTTTCCCGATTTTATTGAAATTTGATACCATTATTCGAAATGCTACCAACTAACAATGCAACTTTTTTGTTCCTTGAACTGTTTTCGTTTCTGGCTTAGTTTTCGAGAGAAAAAATAAAAACCACTTCCCATGACTCACGCAGTCAAAGGCCTTTGATAAGTCACAAAACACGGCGCTCTATTTATATGGCCGTGCACACCCCCCTAAAGACGAAGTAAAGTCATAAAAGTCAGTAGTTTCACCTAACAATCCAGTTGGTTGCTAACTCCCAAAAATGGTACCAAGCCAATTAAGTATCGCGTCCTCCGTAGAGAGCAAAGAAATCTCCTGCAAATTACAACAACTTGTAAGTTGTGTCCCGTTTCTAGAGAACTGTACTTATCCCAAACCGCTTTCCTCTATGGGAAGTGCAACAGACATCCGCTGGCAGCAATCGCTCGACTCCAAAGGTTCAAATAATCATAATATGTACTTGCATGTAAGTGTGAGTTTACTAATGCTCCAGGGCCCACTGACTCACTGAGGTCACTTTCTTGGCTTATAGCGGCAATCTTTGATAGCAAAACAAGTTTATTGAGTCTATTCCCAGCTCTACACAAGACATGTCTTCTGAATCACTATTACGCAAGAAATAAAGAAATTCAAGGCCTTCGTTTAATCTCAATTAAGTATAATTGGTATTTATTAGCAAAGAAACGTTAAGTAAAAGTAATTTCATTATCATTGGTATAATTTTAACTTCACATCCTTTTCGTTATCTAGACTAATCTTTTATAACTCCTAAAATATCCAGAATCAGTTGGAATTATGAAACAAATATAAAAATTCGTCCTTTAAGCCCATTCAAAAAAAGATACAGAATGACCCTAAAATTGAACCTCTGCCAACATTGCGTTTTTACATCTTGTAATGATAACTTCCTATCCAGGGTCTATGGGGGCATTAGGTTCACTACGCAATCTGAGGCCTCTCACTTCAAAATGTGTTTTTTCCGAAAAGTGGCGCAACCAGAAAATAAGTTTGAAGGTGCGGCGGAAACAAAAAATAGCGACGTAGGCGGAAATTTTTTGGGTGCCACGCCCTTCTTTTAATGATGGTTCGCCACTGGTACCTACTATACTGTTTGAATAATATATAATAACAATAATATATTGGAAACATAGGCCCTATTCCTATCAACCAAGTACGCGATAATAAATAACACTTGAAGTTTCCAGTGCAGCTTTTGGCTGATCTTTATAAATCCGTTCCTGATCGAATTACTATAAAGTGCAATCGGTTATTACACTGTTATGACTACAAATGACCGCGGTACTACTATAATACTACTAACTATGTGTGAATAGTAGGCAACCTTTATAACAACAAATTAAATGTGTGCGCATGAACGCTTTAGTATAGTCGCTATAGCACGCTCCTTTTATTTAATTTGTTAAATGCCTACATTAATTTGTGCTTCAGGTTTTTCTTTAATACTTTTAGAAAATTGTCCAAAACAATGACGGCAATTAAAAGTTTGCCAGAAAACACAGTTTTGGACATTGTAAACATAGCCCAGACAATTATCGAAAAGGGCTGCCTTCCGGACTCTTGGAAAAATGCCAAAGCGATATTGATCCCAAAGATCGATAAAGATCTAACATTAGGTGTCAACTATCGGCCGATAAGTCTTTTATCGTTCCTAAGCAACGTTATTGAAAAACTAATACTTAATCGGGTAACAACATTTTACCACCAGAGCAGCTCGGTTTTAGAGCTGTTCATTGCACAATGTGCCAAACAACAAGGTTGTCAACTAATATACTGATAGGAAGTCAACGGGAGCATTATTTTTCGATGTCACAAAGGTATTCGACAAGGTCTGGCACAATGGTCTCATACTAAAACTGATAAGGTCAGGTATGCCAAACGTTTTAATCAAAATGATAATTTCATATTTTGAGGACCTTCGTGGTATCATCAGAAAATGCAACTCAGAATGGGAGTCCCTCAAAGTAATCCCCACTTGCAGCTATTCTATACCACACCTCAGGAGCGCCCTGGAAATTAGTTTGACGTCTGCAACGCCACATCATGCTCCTTCAGGGCTGGTTGGATAGCTGGAAGTTCCGTCTGAATGCTGACAAAACCCAGATCATCTTCTTTTCAACGGCAATCTTGAAACTGCTTAAAAGTAAAGTCAAAGTCGACAATATACAAATTAATTGGTCAAATAAGATAAAATATCTAGGCTTGACCTTTGACAAGAAGTTAACCCGGAATTGCACTGCCGATGAAAGAGTCGCCAACCCAATATTAAACAAAAATAGCAAGATCAACTTTAAAGCATGAGGCTAGACACTCTAAAAGACTCTTTTATGAAAAAATATTACGAGAGGACGGACGTTTTGCAAAATAGACATGTAGATGATAGAATCACACATACTATTAACCATACACGCAAGATTTAAACACTCAAAAGATTGGCTGCCTCTTTCACAGACCTGATTGATAAAAGAAAGATAATCTCTAAATAAAAACAAAACACATTCAAATATCTTCCAAGAGACTAAGTCAAAAAATATAGAAATATCTCAGTTAAAAATACTACCACTACATACTATACTACTATAATCATTTCCCCAAAATGGTCCTCAAAAACACCAAGCAAGATTTTGCCGGTATTCATAAAGCTCCTTCAAAGCTGATTAACATGAATGTCTACTTCTAAATCCAGACTGTCCAATAAACAACAATTTATTAGTCTAAAAATAATTGCTTAGCTGGTTACATGTGGGTGATCTTCTCCCACTGCCATCATGCAGGTGAAAAGTAACTACTACATTACAATAAGTTTAATAGGTTCACCTCATAATCTGAGCTTACCAATAATGTTGCACAGCAACGCTATAAAACAATAGGGATAAATAAAACGATCAAAAAGTTTCAATAAATATATTTATAGTTATTATCACGCTGACTAATACAAACAGAAAGGTATTTACAAGGTAATGTAATCTTCGCAAAACGAGCCTCTACCTCTATAGCTCAAATTGCCCAAAAACATTGCATCTATAAATACAAAAATTAACATAAAATTACGTTTTACTAGTTTCATCGACAAGGTCTAGAATAGTTAGCAAAATTAGATGCCACTTAAAAATAACTAGCCTTCCCATGCACCCATGAATATCACAGACAATTATTATTCAATGTCACTCTATGGGACGTACAGTTTAATATTCTAGTAAACTTTGATTGCACTATAGTACCATAGCACTATGATAATGACTTGCCCAAATCTCTTGTAATGAGCTCCGCTCTTCACTTCCCTTTTGTGAACTTTATGGGCATTACTACATTAGCAGTACAAACATATTTTGACGATAACTTATCCTGAACTGACCTACTTTGGGTTATGTTTTCGTTTTCGTCACAAATTTAACTACGGTGCCAGAAATTGCATCTGTTTTTTTATGCAAGACCGGTTCTTCAACAGATCATCGACATCCTCATGGTTGTAGAACACCACGAAATCCTTGGGACTTAACCCTTCGAACACTGAACTTACCGATGGCTTCAAATTGTAGAACAGAAGAGGTTGATCTCTTGACGCAAAGTCTTTAGTGAGGCTCTCTATAACTGTAGCTGCGGTATAATCTGCTCCGTAGATGTGTGAACAGTCAATAACGACGGGGATGCCTTGACGAATAGAGTGTTTGGTGACTAAATTACGTACGTAGTCGGTCGAAGGGAAGATGAGACAGCGATCTGGCGTGAGAAGGAGGTAGTCTGTACTACCAGGCGACTGGAAAGAATGTAAGTAATAAATGAAATTAATTAATGTACTTATTAGGTAACAATATCATTAAAACGTACTTTTTGTGCTATTAAAAAAGTTAATAATAATAAAAATAAACTATATAGCTAAATTCTACTAAAGGTCGTTCGAAATGCTGTAACTGTCTCAAGGGTAAAACTGATCTATTTCACAAAGAACAACATGGTCTTGTTTTCAGTGATGCAGAAAATTAAAATGGCTTAACAAAATATCTTAAATGCTTCTATTTACGAACATTACTAGCACTATTTTTGTTGAATAATAAAAAAATTGTAATTGGGAAAAATATTTAAAAATTAAACCATATTTATTAAACATATAGGTACTACTAAAACTAAAGGGGTTTCTTATTGAGTTACACCCAGCAATTATCCGATTTTCTAAATCTTCCACTGGAGTAGTATAATAAAGTTATGACTTTAGATGGCCCCACAGGAAATAATCCAGGGGTTTTACCACAATTGACAGTATTGCCAGTAGAAAATGAACTTGGTAGTTAACGTGTATTGCTCTTGTTCTCGTGCGACATTTATCCAGATTTGAGAAATCATCCTGATAAATTGACAGAAAAATTATTCCATTCAGGCATAACTTCTTGACATACTTCCTCCCATAACTTTAACTTCAAGTGGCCATAACTATATTGTGGTAATGCCATATTATAAAGTCCATACCACAACATTCTCGCTCGTCTGCCAGGACTTGTTAAGGCCAGTGCGTTAGATACAGGGCGACAATCGCTGCCGTCTTTTATGACGCTGACGTATGACCCAGAAGATAGAACAAGCTGCGTCCCCGGCGACTGAAGTCCGCAATACACTGAGCCAAATATCGAGTTAATATAACTCAAATATGAGTTATCCTAGATCGACGCCTGTTGCTAATAGGGGACAGCTCAGACCTCTGAATTACGGCAACCAAATCGAAGAAATTGCATCAAATCACTGTTCATAAATTATAACAGCCCTGAAGATGGGTTATTTTATGCACTGGACCCGACTTAAATTATTGGTACTAAGCTAAGGCCACCGTAGCTAATCGTAACTGCGTTTGCCGAACACATGCGACGTGGGCTGCAGCAATTCATTGTTTAAGCTGCCAGAGACCAATATGGGAATTGTGATGCGTTACTACTCGGGCTAGATTAATTCATGATTCGAGCTATCAAAACTTGACCTTTCAGTTGTTCTAGCTTACGATGATAAACTTAACGACTATAGATTTAATATGTCCTAAAGTTGGAGTATCCCCATTTTCACGCACCTGTATGGGGGATTGGGGAGAACCAACTCTGCAAAAAAATAAAAGATCCCGCCGATCAACCATTGCGCGGATAGCAAGTCCAGTTATGTGGTCCATGACGACACACACACTCACACGCGGAGAGCCCGTCTGGCGGGAGTTCTTGTGGCCCTGAGCTTATTTTGCTCAGAGTCTCAGTGACTCCTTCCAGACTTCCTTCCACGCCCCCCTGCGGTCCAGTTCCGCAGAGTCTCACCAAAAAGTACTGAAGGTACTTTTCCTCTGGAATCTGAGGGAGGAGTTTATTTATGGGTTTTGTGTGGGTGTATCGGGGGGGGGGGACTTTTGGTGGGTGGTGGTGCTACATGGCGCACCTAGAGAAGTTGGTGGCGGAGTCTTTTATGACGATAAGGGGCATCAATGTCATAGTTAGAGGCTAGTCTGATAAGGGGGTTTGGGTGATTTGGGGTCGAAGTTAGAATCTTCGTGTTTCTCTCGTGGAGAAACTGGTAAAGTGGTGTGTTTCTGATGTCGCGGTGTAAGTCTACGTTACGGATGGGATGTCCATGGCGGTGCGGATGTAACGATTTTCAAGAGATTGGAGGCGGTTTATGTGGGAGGGGGCTGCGTGACCCCACACCACTGAACCATATGGGAGGGCGGGTCTAATGATGGTTTTGATGAGGAGGGTCTTATTTTTGGTGGCTTAGTGCGCTGTTGCGATTGAGAAGGGAGTAGAGAAGAGAATAGGTCATTCTGGCTTTATTGAGGTTGCCTTGGATATAGCGAGGTATTTCACTGCGTCGGACCAGGGGAGATCGCGTCCATCCAGGTTAACCGCGTCGAAGGGAGGTTGCCTTCTGCAGGCAAACTGGATGGTTTGGGTTTTGTCGGAATTGAGGCGAAGTTTAACGCAGTAATTGGAAAATTCGTTTGCTGCTGTTTGCAGCTTCCTGGTGACCAGGTGGGGACGTAGTGACCTTACGATGAAGGCGGTATCGTCGGCATAGAGGGCCAAGGTGGTCTCGGGGGGTTTAGGGACATCGGGGGTGAAGATGTTGAAGAGGTGCGGGGATAGGACTGCTCCTTGTGGGACTCCCGCCTCGAGGGTGCGGGGGGTTGAAAGTGACTGTCTGATGCGAACTTTGATTTTGCGGCGGGTGAGATATGATTAAATGAGGCGTACCAAGTTCAAAGGATAATCCAGAGCTATCATCTTGTGAATCAGCCCGTCGTACCAAACGGTGTCGAAAGCCTTTTCGATGTCAAATAAGATCATCCCGACGTACTGATTCCAGTTGAAGCTCTGAGTTATGAACTCAGTGATTCGCAGGGTCTGGAGTTCGCAATTGAGATTTTCCCGAAAGCCGAACTGTTCGTCGGGAAGGACTTCCAGTTCGGTGGACTTCTCTTTGAGGTGCTTGAGGACTATGACTTCAATGATTTTAGCCATTGAGTTGAGGAGTGATATGGGTCGATAATTTTGGGAAAAGGAGTGATCGTTTCCGGACTTGGGGATCATGATAACAGTAGCCTCCTTCCACTTTTTGGAGAAGTGGGCTAGCCTGAGAGTGGCGTTGGCGATGTTATGTCCAGTTATGTGGTCCATGACGACGCGACGTGCATGAAGTACTAATAACAATGGGATGAAGTTACCGCGCCAAATCGGCACGAGCGCGAATTCGGAACTTCCCGTGACCTTTCGATCGGTGATTTACCCTCGACATGGGTTTTTAGAGCACTCTTATGACTTGTTCCAACTCAAAAAATAATTTACATATGGTAATAAGTTAAAACAGGTTAAAAATGCACGTCCGGGTCAAAACGTCACTTTAAGATTAATTAGTAAGTTTTCCCAATCCAAAAGTTCAGGTAACTCATAAAATGGTTACAAAATGAAGGATTGTGATAATCCCAAATATGTTTAAAATGTTCATGAAAAATCTCTTTCTGCGTTGAGGCGAACCTCGTATGCACGACTGTATTTAAAATTATGCAATCCATTTTCAGCGATAAAACTGTCGAACTACATAAGTTGTTCATCTGCGGGTGCCCTTACTTAGATTCAAAGTATTTACAATTTTTCGAGTAGAAGTACCTGGATCTTTCTCTATCATATCCAGCACATTCTCTTCCACTTCTACCGTTCTTACTATTCCTGGTCCCCCATCTCGTTTCAATATGCCTGTTTCATGAAGACGTTGATGGAAGGTTTTTCTATCAGGACCATTACGTTCAGGAAATAGTTTAATATACAACTGCCTATAGCGTGTAATTAGTTTCTATCGGCAAGTCCTTAAATGAAATGCATGTAAGTCATCTCGACGTTCGTATAGCGGTTTATGATAGAGGACTTCGCTAACAAAAGTTTAACTATTAAAGACAGAAGAAAACGTCAATCAGTCGACATATACAAAATGATCAATTACGAAACATTTGCAAATGAAATGCGTGCTGTCCAGGGAATAACCCGTTCAATTTAGCCGTATGTTTAATAAACACCCTGTATAATATTGCGCTAGATATACGAGGACTAGAGTACAGTTCGATATGGCGTTGCAGTCCGACGCTACGCCAAAACAGGGAAGAGTGAAAAATATATCAACGACCCGAATCCCATTGGCCGGGGATGAGATCAAATATCTCATAGTGGGAAGGACCTGACAGAGGTAAAAATCGTTAAAGGGAAAGGAATGTTGCGTTATCAACAAATCTAATTTTGTAATTAACTTACCGTTAATTTTTCAACACTGATCTTTGGTCTAGCTGCGTGATACAAGATGTAAATTAAGTTTATGCCAATGCCCACCAGAATACCTTGTTCCAGGGGAAGAACCAAACATGAAATGAAAGTAACGATGGCCAAGAAAAAGTCACTTTCTAAAAAATAAACCCAATTCAAACTTAAACTTGAATAAAACAAGCAGTTTTTTTACATATTCCATTCATTAAAGATAATTACTCACTTTTTGATCTAAACATAGGCCTGACTACTTTTACTTCAACCATGAACACAACTGCAGCTATGATTATGGCAGCCAAAGTAGCTTTAGGAATGTAGTAGAAGTAGGGGGTGAAAAATAGGAGAGCTAGAACTACCAGTACTCCGGTATATAAACCTCCAAGGGGAGTTCGTACTCCACTGGCATTATTTACAGCGCTTCTTGATAGAGAACCAGAGCCTGGAAAGCTTTGGACGAACGAATTCAGAACGTTGGATGTACCTATAGCGATCAGTTCTTGTGTTGCATCGATTGGCTTACCATTCGCTAAAAAAAATATTAAGGTAATTTAAAATAAACCCTTGATTGGACAGGTCAAGTATTTATACTGTATCTCCTATTGCCCGACAGTAAATGTAACTCTTATTATACAGTGAGCTCAAAAAGGTTGGAATAAATTCGTTTAAAATTCAGGTGATTATTTTCTGGAAAAACGCTTGGACATGTCGATTATTATTTTTAATTGCGAATTTTTTGACATAAGAAATGTGTATACAGGTTGTCTCAAAAAGAACATATACCGTCAACATTAATTTTTTTTAAATAGAACACCCTGTATATTATATTATTTTTAAATTCTACGATCCATTCTAAACACTTTTTGTATAACATACCATATCTCCAAAATCAACGGTTTGGATATATTGATATTATAATATTTCTCTGAAAAAATGCTGAGATCCGTGGATTTTTAGTTTTAATTGCACATTTCTTTATTATTATTGTAACCTGTTACCTGAATTAATTTATTTTGACACAGACATTTACTTCTTGTCAAAAATTCTTTATATTGTGTAGATCTATCTAACTTCAAGTAATTCTGTAAAAATGGCGCGGTTAAGTGAAAAAGATAGGATACTAGGATAGGTACTTATGATGCTTGGCTATGGAGATAGGATGCGAACCCAAACAGAAGTGTGTGAGCTATTTAACAATAAGTACCCAAACAGAGCACCAATATCTCAATTTGTTGTTAGTAAAATTGTAAAAAAATATAGGGATTTGGGGCATGTTAGAGACAATTATATTCAAGGTCGACCTAGGATTTCAGAAGATGTGCAGTTAAATGTCCTCTTAGCTGTCGAAGAAAACCACCATAGTGTTACTCGCGGTATTGACACGGAAAATAATATTTGTCAAGCAACCGTATTGAATTATTTACACAAAAATAAATGGCATCCCTATAGGGTACAGTTGGTTCAAGAACTTAATGAAGATGACCCGGATAGAAGAACAGAATTTTGCGAAATAATGATAAACAGATACATTGAAGATCCTCCAATTTTAAAAAGAATTGTGTTCTCTGATGAAGCAACGTTTTAAATAACTCACACACTTCTGTTTGGGTTCGCATCCTATCTCCATAGCCAAGCATCATTACCTCTATCCTATCTTTTTCACTTAACGGCTTAACGGCGCCATTTTTACAGAATTACTTGAAGTTAGATAGATCTACACAATTTAAAGAATTTTTGACAAGAAGTAAATGTCTGTGTCAAAATAAATTTTTTCAGGTAACAGGTTACAATAATAATAAAGAAATGTGCAATTAAAACTAAAAATCCACGCATCTCAGCATTTTTTCAGAAAAATATTAAAATGTCAATATATCGAAAACCGTTGATTTTGGAGATATGGTATGTTATACAAAAAGTATTTAGAATGTATCGTAGAATTTAAAAATAATATAATATACAGGGTGTTCTATTTAAAAAAATTAATGTTAACGTTATATGTTCTTCTTGAGACAACCTGTATACACATTTCTTGTGTCAAAAAATTCGCAATCAAAAATAATAATCGACATGTCCAAGCGTTTTTCCATAAAATAATCACCTGAATTTTAAACGAATTTATCCCAACCTTTTTGAGCTCACTATACAGGGTGGCTGATTAGTGCGAGAAAGTCCAATACCTCCGTTGTTCTTTAAAATATCGAAATTTATTAAATGCAAAGGTTCTAGGATAAACAAGAGCGCAAATTTTAAAAATATTTTTGGATATACAGGATGCGCCAAAAAAGTGGGGTTTAGCAAAAATGTATTTTTTCAAATGGAACACCCTATATGTTATATTATTTTTGGATTCTACATAAAATTATAGTAATTTTTTAATAAGTGCATTATAGGTCTAAACTTAATAGTTTCCGAGTTATCGACTTTTCCAAAATGACATTTTTGAACTTTGACAGCTTCTAGTTTTCTAACGGTACTTCTTAGAGCAAAACGGCTTACATGTCCCTATCTTACTTTTTAATTGTCTTCAAAAAAATATCAATTTCCGGTTAAACCGGATGTAACTCGAAAGTCGGAAATATAGTACTTCCGGTTTAACCGGAAATTAATATTTTTGGGAAGACAATTAAAAAGTAAGATAGGGACATGTAAGCCGTTTTGCTCTAAGAAGTACCGTTAGAAAACTAGAAGCTGTCAAAGTTCAAAAATGTCATTTTGGAAAAGTCGATAACTCGGAAACTATTAAGTTAAGACCTATAATGCACTTATTAAAAAATTACTATAATTTTATGTAGAATCCAAAAATAATATAACATATAGGGTGTTCCATTTGAAAAAATACATTTTTGCTAAACCCCACTTTTTTGGCGCATCCTGTATATCCAAAAATATTTTTAAAATTTGCGCTCTTGTTTATCCTAGAACCTTTGCATTTAATAAATTTCGATATTTTAAAGACCAACGGAGATATTGGACTTTCTCGCACTAATCAGCCACCCTGTATAAATGCAAAATACGAATTTTCGGATACAGGTAATTTTGACATTGTATGGATCGACACACTCGTAATTTTATGTTATTATATTGACAAGGATTTACAAATTTCTCGACATGCAATGAAGTGACTTTTATGTGTTTCCCCGAAAACGAAATAAGATACGAAAGAATATCAAAAGACAAAAAAAATGTATTATTAGCTGCTTAACCCGAAGACAATATAAAATTTTTAAACAAGTCAGTGGCGTACATTTTATTGTCAATATTATTCATGAGACTGCCCCGTGGGACGCCACTGGAACTCATTATTATCATCTAGTTGGTGCTAACATAGCGTTTTATCACGACGCAGAACACTGCCAAATTTCACCAAATTCGGCAAAAGGATTTTTGAGATATTTATAAAAAACCGTTTTCTTTTTTATACTTTGAATCTTGAATCTTGAAACCAGACTTTTTAGGACACATGTTTATATGAATTTGGTTCAGGAATGCCCCCTTATGGCCTATCATTAAGTAACACCCTGTATACTTACAAAATGCTTTACAAATTGCTATATTTTCTAAAAATCCAACCAATGGCACCACAATTATTCCGCTACCCAAATCCGATATCATGTCCATAAGAGATACTTCGGTAATGGTACCATTATTTAATGTGGTAAAACCAAATGGTGGTAACTTGAGATCGGGGAGCCCCTGAGGCACTAAGCCTATCACTTGAAATGGAGGTTCACCTAAAAAATACTTTTGTATATTATCTGAAAGTTATATACAGTGAAAGCTCCCTTTGCGGACAGCTCCTATAAGCGGACATCTTCCAGATCCGGACAGTTTTTCTGGAACCAAATTTTTGGGGTATCAATTCCTATGTAAAACAAGCTCTCATAAACGGACGCTCCGTCGGACGGACACGGACAGCATAATTGTCACCGACAGGCTCGAAACGCTCTTAAGAGCGGACGCGAAGCTCCAACAACGGACGAAAATTAAATACATAATATGTATAGAAATCACTCATTTCTTTCGACAGCCCTGGTGTTTCCCCGCAGTATGTACAGTATGTAGGTGATTCCCCTTCATGTAAATGCCCTGCGTTGCGGTTGTTATTTCATTAGTTTGTTATGTGTCTTTTATATGTAAAAGTGTCTTGGAAGGTGTATAGCAATGGCGCAAACAAAAATTTTTTTAACTTTAAGACAGAAAATGGAGGTAATTAACGTTGCAGAACAGGAACATTTAGTGTTCGCAAATTGGGTGAAAGGTATGTGTTAGATTATAATTGGGTTTTATTAAAAAAAAAATAAATTTTTATTTAAATTATTTTAGGTTTAATATAAGTAAAACCCAAGCAGCAGAGATTGTAAAACAAACGGAAAGCATTCGTAGACAATGGCAATCAAGTGATAATTTAGACCAAAAAACAAAAAAATTAAAAGGTGACGCTGCGCAGATTGACAAGAATTGTTTAGAGTGGTTTGTTCGAGCTAGAAACCAGCATATTCCAATATCGGGGCCGCTAATAAAAGCAAAGGCTAAAGAAATGGCTAACGACTTGAGATGTAATAAGTTCAGCGCATACGATGGATGGTTACAAAAATGGAGAAGAAGGCATAACATTAGCTTTAAGTGCATCTCTGGTGAGTCAGCGGACGTTAATATGGTAGATGTGGACCAATTTTTACAAAAATTGCCGGCAATGCTATTGGGGTACAAACCTCGGGATATTTTTAATGCAGATGAAAGTTGATTGTATTTTAAGGCTTTACCAGACAAAACTTTAACGTTTAAAGCTGAAAAGTGCGTAGGTGGCAAAATGGCAAAAGAAAGATTGACCATAATGTTTTGTACTAACATGATTGGAGAAAAAGAAAAGCTTTTGGTTATTAGAAAAGCTGCTTGACCACGGGCAATGAAAAATGTAGCCTTTAGTAGTTTGCCTGTTACCTAGAATTTCAATAAAAAGGCGTGGATGACAAGAATTATAATGACTGACTGGCTTCTGGATACTAGAGATCTAAATCTAAAAAACATAAAAATCATATTTTTACCTCCTAACACCACATCTGTTTGTCAGCCCTTGGATCAGGGCATAATTCAAAATTTTAAGTTTTTTTATCGTGGTCTGATTTTAAAACATGTCCTTTCAAAAATGGATAACGCTTCCTCCGCCTCAGAACTATCAAAATCGATTAACGTTTTGGAAGCTATTTACTTTATCAAAAAGGCATGGGGCAAGGTAACTCCAAATACCAGCAGCAGGTTTTAAAAAAGCTGAAGCTAAAGGGGTGGACCTGACGGAATATGACGCAGAAGATGAAATGCCATTGGCAACCCTAGCAGAGTATTGGAGAAACTTTACTAAAATTAATCAATCTAAAAGCCAACTGCATGATGACTTTGTTAATTTGGATCAAATGTTATCAGTTGAAGAGTCATTTAATGAAAATGACGGAACCGAAAATAATATAGCAGAGACAGTAGCAGAGGATACTTTAGATATGCCAGAAGAGAGTGACAAAGAAGAAAATGAAGATGCTGGTCCAATTAACTCGTACGCAAGTGCCTTAGAGGTCGTTTAAAACCTAAAAAAGTTTTCGAAATTAGATTTTGTTGCATTCGAACATTTAAAAAATAGTGAATCGCATTTTCAAAATTGTTTTTTGCAAGAAAACCTTAAAAAAATTAAAGCAGTCAAAAATACTAGATTTTTTTTTAAAAATAACCTTTTTTGTACGTTTAAATGTTAAGTTAGGAGTCGTTTTATTTTGTAATCAACCTAAAGTTTTATATATGTATATGTTACTATTTGATGTAACTAGTTGTATTATGTTCATATGTTTTCCAATATTTTTACATAAAAAAGTTACCTAGTTTTGTTTAATTACGATTTTTTAAAAAAAAATTATTTACCTTTCTTATATGCGTACACCTCCCATAAGCGGACAGAAATGTTGGAACCGTGAGTGTCCGCTTATAAGAGCTTTCACTGTAATAGTATTTTGTCAAATACTAAATGAAATCATTGACTTCTTGATTAACATACTCACGGACGAAAATATTAAATAACAAAAATTTGGTGTGTGATTTAGGTAAATTTGTTTATGTAAATTGGAAAATCTTCTTTGAAAATGAATATCGAATTTTTTTGTTATGCGTTATGTTTGTTTCTTTTATATTGACATATTAATAAACAAATACATGTTATCAGGAAAATATAAAATGATGCTGTCTGTCCAATATAAACAAGTTACTTTAAGAGTCGTGAATGTGATAGTTTGCTAAAAGCGTAAAAATATTATAAATGAATTTTCATAATGATATTGTTTGAATTTTTATTATCACTGACCTCCTTTACAAAATAAATATCCAATTATTCCGCATACGACAACAAGAATGGCATTCCTTGAAGTTCCAAAAATCCATAAGGATTTGTTTACTAGTTTGTGCATTTTGGTTTGTTCCTCTGTTCTTCCTATATTTGCTTTAGCCACAACCTATAAACAATAATCGTAAAGGTTATTCCTTATCCAAGAATATCGAGTGATAGTTTGTTTAAAACGCCCTGTATAAAGTTAATTACTTACTCTCAAAAACAACAGTATTACAATGCAGGAGACACCCAATGTAGTGTCCCACATTTTTATGTTATGGATATCATGGAATACACTCTTCCACGTTTCCACGAAGGTGTTGCCCGAGGCGCTTATTCCAAGAAGATCTTTTATTTGAGACGTGACGATGATTAGAGCAGCTGCGGAAGTAAAACCAGATTGAACTGGACCCGATACAAAATCAATTAAAAATCCTGGAAAGAAGAATAATTATACTGGGCGAACCAGAAATTCTCCACCAATATAACAAATTGACAGAAGAAATGTTGCCACTGCCATTGCGCCATTTAAAGATAGACTATAATAAAAAAAAAGGTACGCTTTATAAATATTTTTTCTATTATTAGAAAGGTATTAGCATTGCAAAATAATGTGCGGAGCTGTTTTACAAAAATCGTGTCGGCCAATCTGATCTAAAACGGACGATAGTCTTATTTATTTTTCTTACCAAGTCCAAAAAATCCCATCAAGATTTGAATCACTCCGGTCAAAAAGCACAATAAAATAGCATGTTTGGGACCTTTGCCACCTAATGTTTGATAGGTCAACAGGGAAGCCACCGCTGTAGGTCCGACGGGAACATCTTTACAACTTCCCAGGAATATGTAGACGATACATCCCAGAAATGACCCATACAACCCATACTCGGCGGGAAGACCTGCTATATTCGCATAGGCCAGAGCCTGAGGGATTACTGTTAGGCCTACAGTGATACCGGCCAGTAAGTCACCTAAAACCAATCGTGAATACTGTACATTTAATATAAGAAAGGTATTTTCTAATAGGTACCTATGGCACAGTCTCCATTGTACTCAGGTAACCATCTCAAAATTGGGAAGCGCTTGAATAGAGTCTTTTTGGTCCATAGTCCTGAAAACCTTTTTTTGGCCAATGTTAATACTGCTTTTAGTTTCTGAGAGTATGTTGTGTGTGGTGGTGGGGAATTGTCTATTTCTGAAAATAAAAATATTGATTATTCGATGTTGCACAACATTTTTTTTTAACTTGTCTTTAATACTTTTAAAGGATATGGGTAGAACAAAAACACAAAGCTTTAAGAAATAACTATTCTTTTATTATATTGAGAAAGCTGCATACACGGCGAGAGCAGAAAAAGGAATCAATAGAAATAATATCATACATATTAACTTTTGCTTACGTAAATAAAGATTGAGGCTCGGATGTTTACTGAAGTTTTAAATAACAGAACGATAGACTAAAAGCTATGACCATATAAATTAAAATATAATGTGTCAGTTTTGTAAACTATTTACCACTCTCAATACACCCTCTCAAAAATGAGCCGATTATATTTAATTATATCTAAAAAATAAAAAACTAAAAAAAAATAGTTATATACTTATTCTGGGGAAAATTAAAACATATGGTTCAACATTTGTTGCTCGGATTTGGAAAAAACCCCAAGAAAATAACCAAATCAAACCATTCTAATTATGTTATGTTCTTTTAAGTCCCAAATGAAAAAGGATTTCATGGAACTTCGGCGCTGGCAGTTGCTTCGTAAAGGTATCTGCTAACTGCTGACCTGTAGGAATATAATGTATTATTATTGTTTTGTTTTGGATTTGCTCTCTAGTAAAATGGTATTTGATATCTATATGTTTAGATCGTTTATAATCAACTGGATTATTTGCAACTGAAATACAACCATTATTATCTTCATACAAAATTATTGGCTTAAAAATATTTATTTTAATACTGGTTAATAAGGATTTAATCCATAATGCTTCTCTAACCCCTTCAAATATAGCCATGTATTCCGCCTCCATAGATGAAGCAGCTACAGAATTTTGTTTTCTGGTATTCCAAGAAATTAAACAAGTGTCAAAAATTTTAAACAAAAATCCAGTTGTGCTTTTTCGATCTATTTCATTACTACCCCAATCAGCATCTACATAGCCAATTAATAGTTCGGTATAATTATTTCGGGTGTAAATTAATTTTAAATCTGAAGTACCTTTAATATACCGTAAAACTCTCTTTAAGCATTGCCATAATTTATAGTTTTCATAGGGCGCTCTATTTTTATAAACATTTATTTGGTTTATGGTGGAGCTCAAATTTCTGTTAATTTTGACAATTATAATTATTAGTTTATTTATTGCCTTACCAGTGATAATACTTTTACCTCCTTGACTGATTGTCACTCCTCCATCTGCAGAGAAAAGTACAGCCATACCAGCCTCTTGCATGCGCCGCACCGAGAGTAGATTGTAGGGAACTTCTGGGGTGAACAGCACATTTTCCAATGTCCCTTGAATGCCCATGTTAGTGGTAATGTTGATATCTCCTTTCAGGTGTGCTTTGATTGATGTATTATTCTTTGCAACGGATATCTCTATTGGTTTGGTTAATTCCATGAAACTGGTAAAATAGTGGCGTTGATTTATGATGTGATCAGTGGCTCCTGAATCCAGAAGAAACTTGATAGTGTTATTTTGACGTGTTTGAGTATGCAATGTATCACTCGACATCATGAATGCAAAACTTGGCTCCTCTTCATGTGTTTGGATTGTGTGTAGAGTTCTGTTGTTAGTGTTGTTCTCTTGTCGATCTTTATAATAGAAACAATTAGCTTTGGTGTGATTCGTTCTACCACAGTGGTCACATTTCATAAAAATAAAACGGTTCTTTGAATGGCTACCTCTGTTGTGGTAATATTTTCTTGCCTTATAATTAGGTTTGTTGTTATATTTATTTCTTGTTTTGGAAGGAACCTTTTGTTTTTAAATGTTGGTTTCACTGTTGTCTCTACTTGTAAAACTTTGCTACTTGTGTCACCACTTTCCTGTCGTAGTTTTGTTTCTTGATCCAACAACCGGGTTTTCACAAAAGCTAAGTTAATAGAGTCTTCTGACAATGTTTCAATTGCTGTCACTATCCCATCATATGAAGGTGGCAATGTTAAGAGCAAATGAGCTACTTTACTCATCTCAGTTAAAGTAGCACCAGCTGAGGTTGACTCAATTAGCATCTCATCAAACTTAATAAAATGCTCGATCAAAGGGGTATCTTGTTGAAATTTAAAACTCAGCAATTTCTTTTGCACTGCAAGTTGCGTAGCTAAGCTCTTACGTTCGTAAATTGTGTCTAGCTTTCGTAATATTTCCCGAGCAGTGTCTTCTTCGGTAATCATGCCGATCATTACATCACTTAAATATTCAATAATACATCCTTTTGCCGTTAATTCCATTTGATGCCAATTTTCAGGTAGTGCAGCAGGTGGATTTTCGGCTAGTACCAGTGATGCACCCTCTTCAGCAATTAGGGCCTTGAGGCGAAATTTCCATATCGAATAATTAGTTCCATTGAATGAGGTAATATTGCGTCGTATCTTTTTACTGTTCTCCATTTTCACGCATTAAGCACTAACCACGACTTTATAATATATTTAAGTTCGTTTCCAACAAAGTCTTATTAACAAAAACACAATTTACACAAAAGTTTTTACTTAATGTCTCCTCACTTATTTCGCGAACATACGTTCTGGGCCCATAACCTTTTAAAGGATATGGGTAGAACAAAAACACAAAGCTTTAAGAAATAACTATTCTTTTATTATATTGAGAAAGCTGCATACACGGCGAGAGCAGAAAAAGGAATCAATAGAAATAATATCATACATATTAACTTTTGCTTACGTAAATAAAGATTGAGGCTCGGATGTTTACTGAAGTTTTAAATAACAGAACGATAGACTAAAAGCTATGACCATATAAATTAAAATATAATGTGTCAGTTTTGTAAACTATTTACCACTCTCAATAAATACAAACTTGGCCTATAATTGTCCGAGGAAGGAGATAAAGTTAGAACAGTATATGGCATCGTCCCTCAACCTGATGGTCGCGACCCCCCTAAGGGGGGTCGCATTCCATATACAATGCTGCTCAAATACATAATTCGGTTGAATTGATATGGCTTGCATTATTACTTAAATTATAATAAATGGTAAAAGTAATTTACACCCATAAATTAAAGAAACTCGACATGTTTCGCAACAGTGTTGTTTCTTCAAAGGAGTATAAAAGAGTGTTAGGTACCATTTAATGTAACTCGAGACATAATTCGGTTCTAATTATTATTAAAAATGTAAAAGTCGAATCACCACAATTGGCTATAAAATAACTTATTGGCAACACTAAAGAGGTTGAGAAACGATAGTTTAAAATATCAGACTGTTACCTTCATAACCAGTTCTCGACAAGTATCTAAACATAGGCATCGTTCAGAATATCCACAATAAAGGCTATGGTAAATTACTTTGTATTTCTTCGCGTAAAACATAGCACCAAAGTGATACACCAAGAGAACCTGGATCTATGCAAGATGCATTAGTATGCCACTACGTCTAGTCACCGTCTAAGTAAGCTTCTCTAATTATTTTTATTGGTAACGTATTGTTATTATCAGCAGAAAGGTCAAAAGTGTAACACTGCATTGTGGTGGTAAGTTGGGTAGTTGTAGACATTTATAATTTGAACCTTTGTGAAGCTACATACTTCATAAAAAACTGTCAACAAGAGAATTTTACAATAATAGTGGCGATTTCATATTCATAATAAAAATGATCACTTCCATTGGGTATTTGCGAACAAGAAATTCAAACAATTACGGAAAAACCACAATTGCGGAATTTTTATGGAAATTGTAAATTTATTATGTCATCGTGTACCTAGTGGCAGTTAAAATATTACAACAAATTAAAATGGCTATCTCAACAAATCCCAAAAAAACTCAATTACTTATTTGAACATCTACGCGCTATAATTTTGTGCTTATATACGTGTTTATATTTTTAAATTAGGAATTCTGCAAAACATATTGGTGATCTTGCATGTATTAAATGCACGTAGGCAAGAAATTGCACCTTTTTAAAGAACGTGGTTTTTGCGTGTTATACCAATCTAAATTGTAGGCAAAACCGAAAAATTGACGTCATGAAAACTCTTTAGGTCTTTCGTAACCAAATCAACCAATAACTGTGAGGTTAGCTTCACATACATTGAATGTATTGTACTTTTACAATGAAGATTGTATGTGTTTCTGATTAAACTCATTTAAAAATCTTTAAAATAATTGAGTAATGAAAGACTAGCTTTTTTGGTTTTATTTTGATCCTGACGGGCAAGACTGGAAAGGTAGGTAGTCTGGAGAATTATATAAATAAATTCTTTACTAGTTTTTGGAAAGATAAATTATACGGTCTGTCAGAAAGCTGATGTCTTAAATTTTATAAAGTAGTATCGGATTTCAAAAAGGGAAAGTCGATGATCTAAACAACTATGGACATATGTCTTTAATCACAGTCCTGTCAAAATTCATCATCACAAATAATTTGTCATAGAAAAGAAATTCTAAAGTGCCCCTTAAAGAAGATACAGAGCCACAGGGTTAGATTTTTTAAGACTAGGTAGAACTCCTTTCTCTGTGAACTACTACACGCCACTGCAGTTCTACAATAACTGTCGCAAAATCGCAAAAGCTCAAGGGCACTTGAGATTTAGGAACGTTGTTAGGAACCATCGTTTAGGTCGGGCTTTCTATAACGAAAATATATAGATGAGTTCATGGACAGTTGGTTTTTATTTAATATGGCTTGGATGGTTTTGCAGTTTTAAATAGTTAGTGCCTTATATTTTAAGCTTATTTTATAAATAATGTCTTATTATTCCTAAAAAATTAGATTCCATATTGATATCTGACGTAAGGAATGAAAGTGTATCTTAAATACTTGAAAAATTTTATTTAAATTTGATACGTAAATGTCTACACTTACCACCACTGCCCCTAAAAGTAATTATAAGAGTCACACACAACGCTATTTTTATGTTATTTGGTCAGTTGATACGAAGTCACATGTCAGTATAGTATGAGTTATCAATATCTTTGTAGAACCATAACCCACGAGATAAGGACATATACTGTTTTTGTTTTGATATATTATATAACCGACAAAAACTATCTGGGTTTAATGCTGATAAATAAGCTTAATATTTGCTTTAAAAGATTAAAACATTCCGTTAGGTATGATACTGACTAGATTTCAAAAGTTAAGTACCTACTTTACTTAAAAGTGTAAAAAACGTAAGTTTTAAAGATACGTATGCGAGATGTTGCACGTGGCGACATCTCGTGGCAATCTAGCTATCCACCCAACCAGACCAGCGAGGTCTTAGAGAAGACCAAGAGCCGGAATGGAACCCGCATAAGTTTTCGGTTTGCAGAAACCGACAGCAGGCTCTCAGCGCCACCTGGCATTAGATACCTGCTTATGCGGGTTCTATTCCGGCGTTTGAAGTTCTCTAAGACCTCGCTAGTCTGGTCGGGTGGATAGCTCGATTGCCACGAGATGTCGCCACGTGCAACATCTCGCAAATGTATCTTGTATGTGTTGAAATGCACTCTAAGGCCTCTTTCCTATGCGTCAGACTCTATAGCCTTGCCGATGAACCGTAATACGGCGAAACGCGTCCAAGGATTGGGTCTGATGGAAAGAAAAGAGACAAATATCTTTCCACACTTGCTGGGCTCCTGCTGGGTCACCGGAACTGTGCAAATTTATAAAGAAATGCCAAGAGTAAATATGGAAGACCAAATTTTTACCCAGGGTCACTGTTAAGGAAGTTCGCTCTAATCTGAGGGCCATCAACCCAAAAAAGGCGCCCGGTCTCGACGGCATGAAAACAAATCAGTCAAAAACTTGCCAGAAAATACAGTTTTGGATTTAGTAGACATAACACAAACCATTATTAAAAAGGGCTGTTACCCAGACACTTGGAAACGGGCCAAAGTGGTGCTGATCCCAAAGACGGGTAAAGATCTGACGTTGGCTGACAGCTAAGTATAGACCAGTAAGTCTATTATCTTGTCTTGGCAAAGTTATTGAAAAACTAATACTCAATCGGGTAACCGATTTTGCCATATCTTGCTTCTGCAGAATTGGCTGGGGACCTGGGAGATGAGGTTAAACGATGGGAAGACACAGGCAATATTTTTCTCAAAGGCGAGACTAAGACTGCCTGAAACAAGGGTCAAGGTTAACAATAAATCGATTGAATAGAGCGCTAAAGCTATCTTGGTCTTGACCTAGAACGACAATGTTGAAATCAGTTTAAAAAGGCACACAGACAAATGTGCGCAGTGTACCCCTTACTCTGCACAAAAAGTAGACTAAAACTAAAAACAAAGACATTAATATATAAAGCCATAGTAAGACCAGTACTGACATACGGTGTACCAACCTGGTGCAATCTGAAATCAATAAAAAACAACAGAATGTAACTTATTACAAAAATTAAAACATAGAAAAAATATCAAAGAAAAAGAACTATAAATAGAGAGGAAAAACATCAAATGAGGAAAACAAAACATACAGCTTAAAATCAAACCCAAATAACGAAACGGAAAACAAAAGCGAACAAAAAAACACCTAAAGAAAATTCAGAATATTGAAAGGAGTAAAAGCTCTTTGGAGCTATCTCAGCAAGCACTAACAGTATGTCGATAACTTTCCTTTTCATCAGACTCTATAGCTTTGCCGAGGAGCCGTAATACGGCGAAATACGTCCAAGGATTGGGTCTGATGGAAAGAAAAAGGACAAACTTCTTTCTTTTGTAAGTTTTAAGATAAAATCAATATAAGTTACCTGTAAAATTGTTGCTGCCAGCCAATCGATTTCTATACGCTATTTCTCTGCGTAATGTGTCAGGTAAGTTGCTAGTAGAAGCGGTAAGAGCTGGATTATCGTAAGCGTAAAGGCTATTTCCACAACCAGCCGTTTCCTCGAGATCCCTGCCAGGCTCTGTGACACTTCTAAAAAAATAGCATTTATTAAGCTATAAGTATTAAGCTTGCATTCAAATAAGGTAAATCGCCCGAAAGTTGAAATGCTTCCAAAAGTTGACACTTCCGGTTAGAATACGAATTTTCGTGGTTATAGCTCATTAAAAATGGACTACGTGACTACTACATTTACCTCATATTTTAATTAACTTTGAAATACCTACATAGTTGTTAAATCCAAAAAAAAAAGTATAAAGAATTAGAAAGAAGTCAGTGGCGTACATTTTTTTGTCAATAATATTCGTTAAGGTGCTCCCCGAGACGCCACTGGATTTAATAAATTTAATCTAGTAAGTTTAATTAATCATTATAAATAACGGTACCAAATTTAGCCACATGTGCAAAGCACCGGCCACCACTGCCTTCTAAGACAGCTACGTCCTACATCGGACACAGACATATCTTGGTTGACTTCGAGTACTTCTGTCTGTCTTGTATTTATCCTGTCCTGTTTTTTGATGATGATCTTTTACACATACCCAAGATATTATATCTTTCAATATTGCCCATACTGATATCCATTGTAAAGGACACGCAGAAGGTTTCCCCTTGGTGGTTTCAATTACTTCGAAATATTCCTTTGTTAAAAATTGTTACGTACTGTGTTAAACAAACTAAATAAATAAATACAAATATGCCATATAATTATTGTGCATTGGTGTGTATGTGCATCAAGGTAATTAAATATTAACTTGTCAACAACTTTTAATTATTTTTCCGAAAAGGGTTTTATATGGTTTTATTATTTATAAGATGCTTTAATGACCCTGTAAAATATTTGACCGCAAAATTTGATTTTATGATACTCATGTGATAAATATCTGGAATTCTATGACCAGGAATATGGCAAATATAGATCTGCGTGGTACAAAACCAAGGTATATTTTGTACAATGAAACCATGCATAATGTGGTAATTTAGGCGTACAAAAAATAGCCATATTTTATTCATTTATTACGACCTTTGCATTGTTTAATAAACAATCATCATTTTGTATTTTAATGATATCTGTAATTGTAATACAAATTCTTATTTTATTTTATTTGTTATTGAATTTTATTATATGAATTATATTATGTATTTACGAAAACAACACGCAGTCCTGTTCTTGAAAATTTTAAAAAAATTTGAATTACAAACTTCATCAAATTGAGTAAAAAAAGCATAATAAATTTTAAATTATGTAAACAATACTAATGGTGCTTGCACACTTGTACACTTTTGTGGCGCAAGCTCTTTGCGCCATAAAGTTGCTCATTATGTTCACACAGCAGCAATAAAATGTGGAAAATTGTTACACAAAAGAGTTGTACAATTTAAAAATGTTGAAAACATTTTAGAAAATTACAGGCTGTTTACTGGCTATACCCCACCAGGGTAGTCGTTCGGAGTTTCAGGCCCTGGGTAACATTCTCAATCCCCCTTCCCCCCAAATTGTTTACTCCAAAATTCGGTAAAGATTTGAATGCTCGCAGTTTTAAACATGGTATTTCCTTCTTGCTAGAAAACTGCGAGAGTCCAGCCCATACCCAAAAAAGGCAAGAAGACTTTGCCAAACAACTATCGTCCAGTCGCATTGCTCTCGGTTATATCAAAAGTTATGGAGAAGGCTATCAACGAAAAATTACTAAAATACCTGGAAGGCTTCAACATTATTAGTGACCGCCAGTATGGATTCCGTAAGTCTAGATCAACAGGAGACCTTCTCGCTTATGTTACTCATGTTTGGAACAACGCAATAGAACACCATGGGGAGTCCCGGGCGGTAGCACTGGACATTTCCAAGGCTTTTGACCGAGTATGGCATGAGGGGCTCCTAACTAAAGTGAGAGCATACGGAATGCCGGTTCAATTTTGTTCATGGCTGTCGAGCTTTCTTAAAGACCGTTCTCTGCGAGTGGCGATGGACGGATTTCTTTCAGACACATTTAACATCAACGCCGGAGTCCCTCAAGGTTCTATATTGTCGCCCACCCTTTTCTTACTATACATTAACGATCTTTTGGAAAAAACTAAAAATTCTATATATAGCTTCGCTGATGACAGCACACTTGTTTCAACTTTTACTTTGGATGCTCGGACATCGGCTGCTAATGCACATCTCTATAGGCAGCAAGAGGTCTCACATCTCAACAAAGACCTGGAAGAAATTTTGTCTTGGGGTGACAATAATTAAGTAGAATTTAACGCTAAAAAGACCCAGGCGGCAGTTTTTTCTAAAAAAGTTAATGTTGAAGAACCGGATATAGTTATGGCGGGACACTCAATTCCCTTGGCTTCATCAATTCATTTATTGGGCGTTAATTTGGATAGTCATATGTCTTGGCATGGCCACGTTGCGGCCATTGCTAAGGCAGCCTCGCAGAAGCTTGGAGTACTTTTCCGAACAAAGAACCTCTATACACCCCAACAACTTTTGATGCTCTATAAAGCCCAAATTCGACCATCACTGGAGTACTGTTCGCATATTTGGGGCTCTGCTCCTAAACATACCCTGAGATTGCTAGATTCCATTCAAAGAAGAGCCATTCGCTTGATCGGTGACCATAGTCTGACAAACAACCTGGAAAGCCTTGAACATCGAAGGCAGGTTGGCGACTTGAGTCTATTTTACAAATATTTTCATGGCAAGTGTTCAACTGAGGTTGCCCGCTTAATACCACCCAGAGCGGTGCATGGTAGAAATACACGACGAGCCACTGCAGCCCACCAGTACGTGGTTCAGCTTAGTGTCCCTCGAACGACACTGTTTCAAAATTCTTTCATCTGGAGAACGTCATCACTCTGGAACGACCTCCCTGAGATCGTCTTCCCCAACGAGTATAGTCTCCAAAGATTCAATACCAACGTGAATCGTTTCCTGCGCACACGCACCGCTCCTAGAGCGCCATAAAGGATTTATCCTGTAGTGCTGTGCCTTATTATAAAGAAAAAAAAAAAGTCAATTGTATATAGGTAAAAAATAAATTCGACACAAGAACGTATTCGACAAAATAATCTCATGTTTTGGTTTTCAACTTAACAGAGCCAGCTTAAAACTGTTGTTTCATATCCCATTTCTTGATGATGCTTAATTGATTCCTTAGTTACAATGGCACTACCTCCTTTGACTGCATCTTCGAGATGTGTAGTGTGATATACTTTATATCCCTTGACTTTAATAAATGATTTGTTAGTAAAATGCGTCTCAGAAATGAGGCATATTATGGCAATGCTCACTATATGTAGGACTACTTGCAGTTCTTGTTGGTATTGCAAGAGTCAATTGACATTCCATTCTATAATCCTATAAGACTACTTGACATTACGATTTTTTGGTATAGTTCCTTTAGCGCTATATTCAAGTATTTGTTGAAGTGTTTTCAATGGAAACATTTGTGTCTTGTTGTTGAGCTAAATAGAGAATGAAACCAGATGGTTCCATCTCGTGGTGCTGGTAAATGACAACAATTGTTAAGCATACCTGTGCCCTTTGACATGGACTTACAAAGCAAAGACGTTGTTGTTGAGCTTCATTTTGATGAATAATTAATTCAGACTGTCCTGCACTTATGTTATCTATCACCACTTGTTGATTATTCCTCTGTAGCTTCTTAGAAGGGTCTGGGTTCTTGGTGCGTGTATCTTTTAATTTTTACATTTCTTTTGCAAGCATGCATCCTCTACAGTTAGCTGGATGACCTTCACCACAACGAACACATTTTGGTTTTTCACACTTCATTGCTAGATGCTTACCAGTGCATCCGATACAGCGTGATTCCATGGCGCATATATAGAAGAGCGCCTCGAATTTTGTTGTAAACTCATTCATTTTGCAGCAAATCTCCTTAACTCTTGTTTTAAAAGGAAACATTTAAATGAAGACCAAGTTTGATCTTATTTCAGAAATAGCTCGATTATCAAATTAAGATGTAGGGAAATTAGTGGCAAACTTAACCCACTTTAGAGCAGGAACAAGATTTTATAATTGGAATTCTTTATGGGAATGTGCAAGCAGCATCCATCCTGTTATACAGTGTGTATCAGCCAAATGGAATTAATTCGATAATAAATACATGGGGGCGTGTCCGAAAAAACGCTCGGAATCGTCGATTGGTATTTCTAGTTGCACATCTTTTTTAATAAAAAGTTTCTATACAGGGTGTGTCATGTAACAGTGGCCAATACTAACTTTATTAGTTTAAATGCAACACCTTGTATTTTATTAAATTTTTGGATTCTTCAGAAAATTTTAGACATATTTTATGTACAATATCCTATACCTATCTTCAACTGTTTCGGAAATATTAACTGTTTTCAGATTTATTGCAAAAATTAACAACACACTAAAAAACTAATAAGTACCTAATACTGTTTATTTCCTGATAATGTAAAAATCCAAAAAAAAAACATTAATGTAGGAGATGTTGAAAATGCTCGCCGCGAACGTCTTGGCAACATCCTAATCTTAAATAGAAATTTCTTCTAACGTTACTGAACATCTCGAGTCGAGGGGTTTAGTTTTGTATACAATATTTTTGACATAACCCGATAAGAAGAAGTCTAACGGCGTCAGATCAGGGGATCGTGCTGGCCATTCCATCGATCCACGCCTTTCTATCCACCAATTTGGAAATACTCGGTTGAGGTACCGCCGGACATTGATTTGGTAATGGGGCAGTGCTCCATCTTGCTGAAACCATATCATATTCGCTGGAAGTTGTGGGTTTGCTGGATCAGGATATAAGTTTGTCAAAGTTGGCAAGACATTATTTTGGAGCAGTGCTAAATAATTATCGCCATTTAAATTGCCATAAATAAAAAAGGGGCCTACGATATAATCTCCAACAATTCCTGCCCAAACATTAACCTTTTCAGGATATTGCTTAGGTTATTCTCTCATCCAGTGAGGATTTTCCCTAGACCAATTCTGACGATTAGCATGACCGTGAAGTGTAAAGGTGCAATCATCAGAAAACAAAATATGTTCTAATTGGATCACATTGTTATCTAAAAATTCCCATTATTTGTTCCCAAAAATACGTTCTCCTATCAAAATCGCCTTCCATGAGCTCATGAGTAGGTATCATTTTAAAGGGATACATTTAATTTTCTTGTAATGTTCGAATAATCGATGAATAGCAAACATCGAACATTGGGGCTGTTTTTCGACTAGAAGTATGTGGGTTTTCCTAAAACTCAAGCATAATATCTAATTTGGTATCATCACTTATTGCGTTGGTAGCTACTTTTTTAATCTGCTTTACATATCCAAGCTGAGGAAACTGCTTTTCTATTTTACTAATTGTCCCTTGAGTTATAGGCGGCAAATTTGGAAACTTTTCATGAAATAAGCGAGCAACTTCCATTTGTGTCCGTATTTTATCTCCATAACCAATCATCTGTAGAATTGTTATTTTGTGCATTTCTGTTAAATAAACCATTTTTCTGATATGCAGTTAACGAAATTCATACGACTATAACACTGACAACTACTGTCATGCAGACAGACAACAAGTTGCTAAGGTCAGGCGTTTTAAACATAGGTAAACCAAACTATTTACACCTTTTTTTTTAATTTCATATCAGTAAAAACATTTTATTTCGTACTGTATTGTAAAACACACCTTTACATATTTGAATTTAGTCCAGAAAATAAGGTTTTACAGCAATAAGTCCGGTAAAAATTTTTTACCGGACTAGTCCTGTAAAATTTCTTTACCGGACTGAAATTTGTAAGTTTTAGTTTAATCAATGTGAAACACACAATATTTCCACCAGTAAATATAAGCACTTTTCAAATATACGACGCAGAATAAAACTTTATTATAATTTCAAAACATAATTATAATTTTCAACAGAAAAGTATGAAATAAAATATTGTACGTCATTCGTCCGGCAAATCCTTTACAGTGTTCGTTTCAAAATTCTAGACTCGGCTCCTTCGTCGCCTCGTCTCGAGACATTTCACTCACTCATACTGTAAAAGTTGATTTAACGTAAATATCTATTAACATCAATTTTCAACATCTCCTACATTAATGTTTTTTTTTTGTTTTTTACATTATCAAGAAATAAACAGTATTACTTATTAGTTTATTAGTGTGTGGTTAATTTTTGCAATGGATCTGGAACACTTAATATTTCCGAAACAGTTGAAAATAGGTATAGGATATTATACCTGAAATATGTCTAAAATTTTCTGAGGAATTCAAAAATTGAATAATATTTATTGTGTTGAATTTCAAATAAGACAGTTAGTATTGACCACTGTTACATGACACACCCTGTATAGAAACTTTTTATTAAAGAAGATGCCCAACTAGAAATACCATGCTAGACCCTTTCGGTTATTAGGATGATATGGATAATAAATATGTCCAGGATGATGAAGAGCAATATGATGCTGTAGAATCTAAATGAAATTATATCTTTGAAGCCGAAGAATCAGACGCGGATATTGAGGATGAAATGCCTTTAAGTGTTTAGGCTTTGGCTTCAGCCAAATAATCTTTCCTGTGGCTTGTTGTTGTTTTTACTTTTTCTGTTAACAAAGAATACATGTTTTGTTTTTACTACCTACTTTAAAATAAAACATTATACTACTGTATGCCAAAAAATATCTTTACAGGTTTCCGGATTTATTTTAAAATTGTTCCCTTTTTTTCCGATTTTTCCAATGCTAGAGTAAAGAAAACAGAAAAAGAACAGCTTTTCTAATTTTCCTGTTTTCCCCCAAATCGTTAAATCCATATGCTTGGCATTTTTTGTACTTTGGCACAAGCCTGGATTTTCTTATTTGCAGAATTTCAACTCTGACCCCCAATAAATCGTGTTATTACTCTAATCATGACTAAATGAAAGCATTAACATGCTTAAAGGTTGTTTTGTTTTATACTGTAATTTAGGAGTGGCTTTGATCAGTTTGTAGCCACGTTTTCTCATTTCCTAAACTATTTTTGTTGAACAGTTTGTTAGCTATAACTTTAATTGGCCTATTCTGCTTATACTCATAGGAATGTCAAAGTATTCGCTTTCAGTTAGTGCTGCAATAAGCATTTTATAGTTTATCTCATCCTGTATAACCATATGGTACATTTTTACAAGGTATTCCAGATCCTGCAGTTCAGTCTTCTTCTGAAGCTGACCTAACCGAAGACAAAATCGCTCACATCAAAAGCTTGGCAAATCATTTTTCTTCTGATGTAAACTTACAGTTTGGGAAATGCTTCATTAAGTCTAAATATCTTATGTGTAAGACATACTTTTTTATTTATATATGTTTCGATAATTTTTTTAAAAAACAATATACTACATAATTACCTGTTTTTAAGTGATTAATCTAACAAAAATATAATTATTACACAAAATATCATTAACCATCTTAATTCCTACACTTTCAGTTTTGCTCGTGTAAAATTTAAAAAAATGGACATACTTTGTTAGAAAATATGAAAATTATCCCAATTTTATACCTAACACTTATAACATAGAATAAGCTATACATTTTTTATTGCTCTCGTGAAAATAATTTATTACAACATTAGAAAAATAATTTATTTTGTTTAGGAGCGGAAATTTTTCCAATAATGCATATTTTTAAAAGCATCAACATATCAACTTTTTTTACTAACAATTTCTAAAAGATTTACACTTTGCAATTTGCAAATGAGATAAGGACACTTAATTTATTACTGCTGCTGCTGTTTTGCATACATAACATGGGAGAAGGAAGGTTGTTATAATATTGACGTGACGTTTTAATCAGTTTTATCATCATTGCATTAGAAATTTTTTTAAAGACATGTATCATTTTCCTTGTTAATTGTTAAAAAATCCTTACTACAAAAATAATGATTTAAAATGTAATTGACAATATAATAGTATGTGTCGTGCTTTCATTTCAAAACGAACCACCCTAAATATCTTTTAATTTTGAGGGAATTAAGATTTGACAAACAACACATCAACTTTAAAGCGGCGGAACTCTCGGTCCCATATCGGGTCAGATATCTGCTAGGAATTATTGGTCAAATAATCTTGCAAGAAATTTCGGCCCCAGACATTGCACGTATAGCTTATAATCATTTAAGCAATATGTATACAATACCCACCCAGGGTAACTCACGACCCGGTATATACTTTAGGTATGCTTAAGGGATGGTGTTGTTATAATTAAATTGTTATAACAATGACACGAAGGGTATTTATTTATATTTAAAGACCGATTATCAGGGCCTATTTTTAATTTAGTTGGGCCCCAAGGCCCAAATAAAACTCAGTGCCCCCAATATCTTATGACTTTCCAAGAAGAATTTCTCTGCTTACCTTTGGCACCTTCAGTTTGTTATTAAGTTTTATGATAAAAGATGTCTAGTTAAAACTAAATTTTCAACTAATTATTAAAAAAATGGTTTTAATAATTCTAAAAACTTAAATAGAAACTTTTATTTGATAAAAACATAAATTAGATAATATAAAAAACTAATTATATTTAAACGACACTTGAACAAAATTTCCAATTGGAAATTAACAACACAACAAAAAATTAATAAAAAGAAACTTCTGCTTCTGAGGAACAACGAATAAAATAAAGAGTTAATAATAAAAAGAAATCTACCTAATTCATTTTTTTTACGTACATTCATTTCAGAAAATTAATCCATGATAGCATCTATTTCTAATTTATCGAGCATATCACTTTCTACGTTTAGAATGGCCAAAGATAAAATATTTTATTCATTCAATGAGTTTCCTAAATAGGATTTTACCCATTTTAATGTAGAAAATGATCTCTCGCCGGATGCGTTACTGATAGGAAAGTTAAATATATTCGCAACAATACCTCAACGTTAGAGAAGGTTAACAAAATATTGTTATCAATTAAAAATTTTAACATTTCCTGGGGGTCTTTAGAGGAAATATCGTTTGATTTAGAAAGTGCTTTAAATTGTACAATTTCATCCATATAGTAAAATTTTTTAATGTTTTTTATACTTACATTAAATCTTTCATCCGAGGATTCGGCAAAAAATACACCAAAAACTTCATTTACACAATTATACGCTTGCATTCTCATTTTTAATTCAGAAATCAATTTGTCACATATTATAGGAAAAAGAAGTACTTATTTTAAAGTTCTTAGAACTGCTTAAAGTAATGTCTTGTGCAGGGCCTTTATCAAAATACTGTTTCCTCTTAAGAAATCTTGAAATCTCATCCTTGTTATCATTATTATTAGCCTGAATTTTTTTGGCTTCCTCTTCAATTTCATCAAACTGTTCTCTAACACTCTAAAAAATTCAATCAATCCACTACACAGTATAGCGTACAAGCCGCAGTTAGATTGGCTTGATTATCTTGTAGAGATTTACTGGTGGAGTTTATTCTGTCTAGGATTCTTTTCTAAATTGCTTTTATGAAGTAAAACTCCAGCGTCTGTTCTGATGGACTTTTTTTGGTTTGCATCATCATTTAGCTCTACTAACGCTATTTTTATTTCACTAATTTGGTTTGTAAAACATTTGATAGACTTTCTGCAGTATGAAAAAATATTGCCACAAAACTTAAAAACCTTTCTACTGGTTTATCATTCGGTAATACATATTTTATAATGACAATTAGTTGATCGATATGAGAAATATCGGGCGTTGAATCGACGATAATGGAAAAGTACTTTGCCACTTGCAATTCTGTGATAATAACATTTTTTAACCATTTGCAAGAAGGTGGATAAATTCATTTAAAATGGCTAAAGAAAGATAGTTAACATGCCCACTTCCAATGTTACTATTATGTTACTGTTCTGGAGGTGTCCAGATAAAAACGGGTGAAACTCACTAAGGAATTCCAACGAGCCTAAATAGTTACCATTCCCTTTTGTAAAAAGTTTAGTCGTGGAACCATAAAATGGTAACCCATTTTTTGATAAAAACTTAATGGTTATTAATTAATGTTTTTTTTAAGCCTTTTTCGGGCCCCACCTTCCACCGGGCCTAAGGCCCGGGCCTTATGTGCCTTTTGGTAAAATAGGGCCTGCCGATTATAATTATTTCCTTTCAGAGTTCTTGATTATAGTATGTTTTATGTAATCTTTTAAAAATGAGTTTAATTAATTATTCATGGGATAGATGAACGCAAGATACAGAGAAAAAGAATTACCAATGCGTGCAAATGAAAAGCTGAAGAAAATTTAACAGAAAAGCCTGCTAAGATTATTCGACGAGCTATTGCTACAAATTCTTTAAATGATGTGACAATCTTAGACATTGAGGCTATCCGAAAGAATATTTAGAACTGTCGTCGGAAATTGCTACCAAGTTCATTACCAAAATCAATTGAAAAATTTTATAGTGCAGTGAGCGCTTATTCTCTTACAAGGAACACGGGTGAAGATTTTAAATTTATAAATTATCTTGAACATAATATAATTATTTTTTCATGCGAAACAAACAGTGTTCATACTGTACCAAATATTTTTGCCAGTTATTTACTATACATGGACTAGAAAATGGGCATTATATATCGTTAGTGTATTGTTTGTTAAGAGATAAAACAGCGGCCACACACCGAAGTCTATTTTTTCTGCTAAAATCAAGAATATTTGAAACTTTCAGATTGTCGTTACATTCTGTAGGAGTCTTTGTAGATTTCGAAAACGCAATTTATCTCGCATTGCTTAGTATTTTTCTACAAGTAAATGTTAGTGGCTGCCCCTTTCACTTACATCAAAGTTGGTTTAAAAAAATGTAAATACTTGGTTTGTTTCACGAATTTAAAAATAAAAATTCAGGTGTTGGAAAATAGCTGAGACATACATTTGGCTTAACATATTTAGCTCTAGAAGAAGTAGATGACTGTTTTGTATTTGACTTAATGATCTATAGGCCAAATAATGACATTCTTGATAAATACCTTTAAGAGGTGTACATTATTCAAAGTGCCCAATTTCCACCGACAATATAGGCAAACAAAAATCCATCAATTATTAGGACTACAAATGCTTGCGAATCTTTCCATTCTAGGTTTAATTCTTCTTTTTATGCGCCACATCCGTCTATATATGTTTTTATGGAAAAATTTAAAGTATTCCAAATAGACGCTTATATAAAAATGAAAAGTATTCACACAACGGCAAAAATTAAAGACAAAAATGTAAAAAAAAAGTTTGCATTTTTATAAAAAATAGTACAGAACTTGCAATTGGGACATACCATATCTCTAAGTTAGATTTTGTAAAATGTGTAGCATATCATTCCTGTAGTAGCAATAAGTAATTTTCAGATTTTGTGTGTAAAGTATGTTGTAATATGTAAATATATTAGGTATTTATGTTAGTAATGAAATATAATTTTGAAATAAAAAACCGAGATATACAAAACATACATTGCATTTTCATTTCATAAATGTTCCAAAACACAAAAGATCATAAAAAAATTAGAATGGTTCGAAAATTAAAATGTTATAATAGTGGACTGTTGGGACCGAAAATTCCTGTAATAAAAACATGACCCTTCCATCCCGAAGCCGAAAATTCCTGTCAAAATCTGGTTGCTCCCTGGCCGGGACCGAGATTACCTACGCCCAAGTAAGACAAAGTTGAAGTTTAAAAATTTTCACTATAATTAAAAATTAAAAAGGAAGTGAAAACTAAAATAAAAATATTGCAGCTATAGAACAATTCATTTATGGTTATGGCAATAATAAAATTATTATACGTTTCTTTAGATTTGGTTAGTTTTTTCTAAAAGTATATTACGCACTGAAAATGTACTTACACAAATGCAACCGAATTGCTTCTCTTGTCTCTACCCTCCTTCATGTTAAATTAAATAACAACGTTATTCAATAAAAAAAATGCAATTAAAAAAAATGCAAAAAGTATTGTAAACTGATGTAATTTATAGAAAGTACAACCTTATCATTAAAACAAGTTTCACTAGAGCTTATACTAGATAAAAATCTCTGTTTGATATATTTCGAAAAGTACCGGCACGTACTGATCTCAGTTTCAAAATCTCCTGGGTTTTGTTGATGCCGGTCAGGTGACCCTCAGGTGAAGTTGTTCACATACTGGAGCGT
This sequence comes from Polydrusus tereticollis, assembly GCA_963920685.1. Taxonomy (NCBI): domain Eukaryota; kingdom Metazoa; phylum Arthropoda; class Insecta; order Coleoptera; family Curculionidae; genus Polydrusus; species Polydrusus tereticollis. The sequence continues at coordinate 14,494,940 of OY987333.1, forward strand.
CACCTATTTTCTCATAGTTTGCTCATGAGGTGACGTCGACTACTAATGGTTAGGTCCCGTATAGTTCTTCGTTTCTATAGATTTTGGAGAATTATAGATTGTTTGTAAACACGCGAGATGAACGACTGGAATGGTAGTCGTGTTTACCAGACATTTCGCGGTTTGTTAAAAATGTCAACACAAGTATCAGTATCGGATCCAGACAAAATCGTGAACATATGGTAAAAAGCGTCCGGAAACTCGCAAACAAATTTTAGCGGAAGATACACACACGTACCGAATCCAAGCCAACAACAAAAACTATACAGAGTGGCAAAAAAGTCGCGCATAATGCCTGTAACCGAGGGGGAGGGGTCAGATTTAGCGAATTTTGGCGTCATTTATGGACGGCCCCTAACTGAATAATGTGATATTTGTTTTTCTCGTAGGATAAGAAATCTCCTTGGTCTATTTGGTTTAAACAGAAGATTTGTTAAAAATAACTTCAAAAGAGGTTTTCTTTTAATTTTTTTGATGGTGTTCTTTATCTTCAGTGGAAGAGATATCATAAAACCCATAAGAAACAACCTACTCTAAATATTTTAAAATATAGGAAACATATAGCTAGCTTGGGCCATATTTCTCGGTCTAAAAGACACCTCCTATCGACGACACGACGACACAAACACTGAAAATGGTGTGACAAAGGCGTGCCGGTAGGATATTCGTAAAAAGGAAATAATTTTATTTTAATAGAATAAAATTTAGGCATTATGTACATAGTATATGGTACCTACACTTATTTTTTAATAAACATTACAAACAAAATACCAAATACAAAAAATACGTTATACAGAAATGAAATTATAAAAAATCATAATATTCTTCGTCATCTGAGGAACTGTCATCTCCTCTTGACGTTATAATTAAGGGGTCGACGCGACGGTCCGATCGATCAGGTGGTCAAGATCCCACATTTTCTCCTATTTTTTAATGACATGATGGACTGCTTTTCGCCAGTTCTCTGGTGTCACTTCCTTAATGGCTTGATCAAACAATAGCTTAATGTCTTTCATTTTGAATGTCGTGTTGTGCCTTGCTACAAATCCTTTCACTTGCGCCCATATAAGTCCTATAGGATGGCGGTGTGCGCAGCACAGTTACACTATGTTTTCTGCTATATCTTCCATTGCATATTTCATAAAACGATGTTTGTGTAGATTTGCTATAGCTAATAGTTCCTTCTTTATCAAATTATCTTCAAATTCAATACTTTTGGTGGTTAACCACTCGATAATTCCAAGATGAAGTTGGAGTCTTCTCTATGCGTCGTGAATGATAGCTTACGTTATCCATAACTACTACTAAATCAGCTGGAAGATATTTTATCATTTCACCAAAATAGTCCTCAAAAACATTTGAATTCATATCCTCGTGGTTATCTCCCGTATTCAACGACTGAAAGGTTAGCAAACCTTCTCAATTTTCTAAATTTTTTGGTTAGTTATCATAAATAATTTAATGCGCAAAGTTTACCTGCGCCTATGCCCGACACCGAAAGTCGAACTGGACGGAATTTCCCATTTTATTACTCTACACCTTTTTAAAATAGGGTATAGATTTATGACATTTTCTCATTAAACCATTATTGAACAAGGGCGGTGTCGAAACAGTTGTTAAGATCCTGCTCAGTTTTTTTTTTATTAACAAATAACCCTATTATACAGCTGCTGCGTGTCTAAAAGCATGGTGTCGTCGCGAAATTTAACACTTTTTTTACAAGTGCTAATGGTCTCACTTTGTTTTTATTTAGAATGTATTTCCGATTTTTATTTTGTTGACTGAAATATCACCGTTTTAAGAAAACACGCTGGCGGCTATGTTTATCAAAATGGCGACTTTAACTCACATGCAATTTTTTGGGACTTTTGGATTTTCATTTTACACTAAAGAAACTTTTGATTACCGCCTAAAAATAAATGTTCGCAAACACTTCACTCAGAGGGATATAATTAAGTATAGAAATTTGCCTGGTGTAATGTATAATATTATTTTTTTAATAATCTGTATCCGAAATATTTATATATTATATTCAGAATTTTTGCGGTCATTTTTACACAAAAAGTTCTTTTGATTGTTAGAAATTCGTTTATTACTTCAGAGATCTCGTAAACCGTAAGATATACGAAGATGGATAAATGGGGGAAAAGTTCCACAATTTGACTTACGAATAATTCAGAAAGAAAACACTTTAATTTCGAATACTTCTCTCGATATTTGAAATAAACCGAAAAAGTGTCAAATAGATTTTTCAGTTTGCGCTTTCGATGAAAAAGATAAAAGGAAACTGATGCCACTTTAATAGGGCAACTTTTCATTATCTATATAGGTGTAGGTTTTATTATTCTGGGATCATGGTCAGTTTCACTTTTTTAAATGTGGGCCTGCATTGAAATTTTTTAATAAAAAAACCACGACATGGTCATTCAAAGAACACTGCGTAAAAATAACAACTAACTACAAATTTAATAAATAATGCTAATGATAATAAATTTTATTTAATTAGCAATATTTTATAATATTAAAATAAGTGAATTAACATTTTACGGAAAAATTCTGTAATAAATGTAATATTAAAAAAAAATCGCAATCATCAGCAGACCTCAGAAGATGGAGTACATACACTAAGCTAGGCTTAAGCCTATTAGTCGTCTGAGGCACATTTTAAACAATAGTAATTTCAACTTTCAACTCTTCGAAAAGACTATTGAATTTGTATATTTCATTCTTCCATAGAATCTCTTTCCATTTTATAAATGATGTTTTTTAAAGCCATCCACAACTAAAAATCAAAACGGAACCGGATATCTTGCCAGCACTTCTATTTCCTATCCATTTTTGAGAAAACTTTCACAGAAACCTCTGATTTTAATGGTATTGTGAGAGAGGAGCCCTATCTTACTGACTTTGAGGGATTTCAGCAACATATTTTTGAGAATTTCGACTAAAAACTGAATATATATTTCCCCACCCAAATTATCAATAAAAATGTATTGTGGTAATATTTAATTGGCGCTTTAGCTCCGCAATTTACGCCCCCCTCCCCTCCCCGCCCCAAAATGCTGGCTACGCCACTGCTTCTTTGTTATTTACGCCAATTTCGTTCTTATTTCGGGGTTTTATAAAAATTACCCATATAATGTTTTATGTTATAATCGATTTATTGAGAAAGACAAACTGTGTGGTTGGGAACATTCTGGGTACGTTTTAAAGAATATATTGGCAAATGTCATAAATTTTTAGCATTTTTTTTTTCATTTAAAAAAGTTATCATGGAATCGCAACGACTTAAGGCATGGCGATTTGAATATTTGACAAAAATCGCTCAGTACAGAAGTGAGAACAGACCTATTGTATACTTAGATGAAACCTGGTTTGATACCCATGATACCTCATCAAAAGGTTGGGTTGACTCTAGTGACAGGTGAAGAACAAAGGCACTATCAAACGGAGGAAAAAAATAACCATAGTATATGCAGGGTCCGAAGATGGTTGGGTACCAAATGCACTTTCATTGGCAGCCAAGAATATAAATGACTCCTGTTCGGATTACCATAACGATACCACAGCGGAGTTATTTGAGGATTGGTTCGTAAATAAGTTAATTCCTAATGTTTCTCCAAACAGTGTGATTATTATGGACAACGCAAGTTACCACAGTAGACAGTTAAACAAGCACCCTTGTTCAAAGGATACGAAAATGGCAATACAGGAATTTATGTATCAGAATGATATATATTTTCATGAAAGTTACACTAAAAGAGAGTTACTTGATGTGCTTAAATTTCTAAACCTAGAAAAGGAGAACTACTGCGACAGCTACGCTAAAGGTGAGGGGCATACAGTGCTAAGGCTTCCGCCGTATCACTGTATATTTAATCCCATAGAACACATATGGCATCAATTAAAATCTGCCGTTAGACGTAATAATGTATCACCCACTATAAACGCTAGTGTACTGGATATTATTATTACTGAAGTGGACAAAGTGTCTGTGAGTAGCTGGAAAAATTTTGTTTTGCATATTAAAACTGTTGAAAATTCATACATTCAAATTGGGAATATTACAGAATAGTAGATTCTGTAACGAGGTTGGAATACTCGGATACTCGTGGTTCCTCACGCTCGCTACGCTCGCGTTCGGAATATTCCACTCGGATCGAATTTTCATTCTAACCGAGTAGCAGACTATATTTTCTCCACGACCAAAAAGTACGAATAAAAACAAATAAAATCTGTACAAAGCAATTAAGTTATTTATTCGCAATATTCGTAATTTCAGGTGGAGTATTATCCAGTTCCATATCTGATTCATCACTCATTTTTTGACTTGCACTAAAATTTGTCTGAAAATAATTATTACAACGCGGCCATTTTTATCTGACACTGATAGTTTCGAAATTCATGGCAACCTATGTCGTTTAGATCAATTACAGAATATTCATTCCGTATCTTGTTATGGAATGAAAATACACGCAAAACGCATAAGAAGCAAGTGTTTCAGAATAAATATTCCAACTCAAGAGCAAGAATTTTTACATTCTATTATCAAAAATGATTTTGGAATTATTGCATTCAGTAATGGTCGTGGAGAATAGTAGATTCTGTAACGAGGTTGGAATGAAAATTCGATCCGAGTGGAAGATTCCGAACGCGAGCATAGCGAGCGTGAGGAACCACGAGTATCGAATTTTCATTCTAACCGAGTAGCAGACTATATTTTCTCCACGACCAAAAAGTACGAATAAAAACAAATAAAATCTGTACAAAGCAATTAAGTTATTTATTCGCAATATTCGTAATTTCAGGTGGAGTATTATCCAGTTCCATGTCTGATTCATCCGATTTTTCACTCATTTTTTGACTTGCACTAAAATTTGTCTGAAAATAATTATTACAACGCGGCCATTTTTATCTGACACTGACAGTTTCGAAATTCATGGCAACCTATGTCGTTTAGATCAATTACAGAATATTCATTCCGTATCTTGCTATGGAATGAAAATACACGCAAAACGCATAAGAAGCAAGTGTTTCAGAATAAATATTCCAACTCAAGAGCGAGAATTTTTACATTCTATTATCAAAAATGATTTTGGAATTATTGCATTCAGTAATGGTCGTGGAGAAAGATTTATTATTAACATAGGTGTTGATAGTGGCAGTGAAAATAAATTAAATGAGTAAACTGTAGTTGCATTAATTAATTCTTATAAATAATTATAATATATTCTATCTAAAATTGTTTATTATTTGTGTCAAATCATCCATGCTTGAAATACAATTCAGTGCGGGCCTGTGTAGACCCCAGTCTGGTTTTAAACAGGCGTCAACACGAGTCGGTAAGTCATTCTCTTAAATGTGTGAACGGACTTTATCTCTTGTGATTTACAAGATCCCTATATATTGATAAACAAATTCGTTACACCCTGCAGAGTAATCAATACTAATCAAACATCTTGAAAACTGACCAGTAGTTTGACGATAAAATTTGATTAGGAAATAAAGCATTGCAATTAATTCAAAATTTCTCCTTGAAGGAATTTCTCCTAAAAAATTGCCCAGGTTATTATGCCTCCAAGGCCTATAGTACAATAAACTTGGCGCCCTTGTCAAAACGCCTGCCCTTGCATTCAATTTGTTGATTTTTGTAATAATTATTTCATGCCATTCAGTGATTCTTATTGACTTACTGTCATGTGATGTCGTAAATAAGATCATACTATCAGACGGTTGGAATTACATTAATAAACATAGGAAAATTTTAATTTTTAATGATTTAAAACAATATTTAATAAAACGAGAACCTGATAATTATTAAATAAACCAGTAAAAAATTCCATAATAAAAATTATTAGAACATAATTTTATGATACGATAATCGTCATAAGATTAACACAAATTGTTAAAGCATTTTTAATTCAAGTAATGAAAAACGGTAACTTTCATGTATAATATACAGAGTGGCAAAAAAGTCGTGCATAATGCCTGTAACTTTTGAATTACCTTACCTCGTATACGAAAAAGTGACCTTTATGAAGGTTGTTTAGTAAATTATTCCCCACATTTCTACCTGCATGAATTTTTGCTGTCAATTCTGGTTTGGTTGCCATAGAGACCAACTTACTTTTTTAAATGGATATGATATGATTGCATAATTGGATTCTACTGGAAAAACCTATTTCAAATTGTAACAAACTTTATAACAACAAAATAAATAGCCTAGAAAATTGAACAACTTAACAATCAAAACCTTTTCAGTGGATCAGGTGTTCAATATGACCACCATTTTCTTCTAAGCAGAGCGCTAGTCGATCCCTGAACCCGTCTACAATGTAAAAGGAAGAATGCAGGTAGAAATGTGGGGAATAATTCACTATTCATAAAAGTCACTTTTTCTTATACGAGGTAATTCAAAAGTTACAGGCATTATGTGCGACATTTTTTGCCACTCTGTATAATTTATTCATTGATAATACAAAAAGCAACTTAATTCCAGAGGCAGAAAATCTATTTGCATTTAAGTCATTGCCTAATAAATCATTACACCCAGTTAGTTAAAAACTATTAATTAAAAAAAATTGATCCTAAACATTAGTATGTGAGTATAAATCCTGTATTAGCTTGAGTGGAATATACCTATTAGCTTTGAAAGAGAACCTACCAATGATTTGTGAATTCCAAAGTTATTTATTTGGAACGCCCTCTATGTAGGTACATATTTAGAAAGATTTGTATTTAATATCTGTACGAAGGTGTGTTCTATGCATTAAGTTCGATTTGGGATTTGAAAAGATTTAATGCATTTGTAAGGCAGTAAAGCATTACAGTAATTAAGTATTTTACTGCTTAATAGACAAATATAATAAATCGTATTATTTTTCCATTATTTTAATCTGTAATTGAAAGGCTGGATCAAGAATTTGTTTACCTACTATAATAGAGTCTACTACGCGTTACAAACCCAGAGCATAATCAATTTACAGGAAGTTTTATTTATCGCCGCAGAAGGATTGGTAAACTGCAGCACAATAGATCGGTCCCTGAAGCAGCAGTTCGCGATACATCATAATAACTCCTCGTGGTAGAAAGAGTGCCGCCAATATTGCCATTATCACAAAGGTTGGTTCACTTTATTTATCTTTCTACCTAAAGATTTAACGGTTTGGAAAAAACCAGGAAAAATTGGAAAGAACAGGGTTTTTCCCGTTTTTTTTTCTTGAGCATTGGAAAGATAGGGACATGTACGCAGTTTTACGGTAAGACGTACCGTTAGAAAGCTAGAAGCTGTAAAAATTCAATAATGTCATTTTTCAAAAGTCGATATCTCGGAAACTATTTAGTTTAGACTTATAATGCACATAACAAAAAATAATTGTAATTTTACGTAATGTAACGTTCCATTAAAAAAAAAGTAACTTTATTTCTCTACGGCTTTCTGACTCATCCTGTATACTTAATTTTTTAAAATTCTAATAGACTATAAAGAACCGTAAAACTTTTGTCTGGAATATTTTTTGCTAGCTGTTGTGCTTTAAGAAATAATAGACCGTTTCCATACATACCAACGACCCTGTATATATATAAGATTTCTATCTAAGGTCTGACTCTATCAGATTTAGTGACTTTGCTATAAGCAGCAGGATGTTATGTTTAAAATGTTGTATTTTTTTTCAAAAATTATCGTCTAATATAAATTTTTGAGTGGTTTAGTCGACACCCAGATAATCTAGAAATACAGTACACTGCAAACCTTTCTTGTTTCTTAAAATTGAATCCACAGTCATAAATAGAGCCCTCATCTTATTTTTATGGATACTTTTAGTTTATTTTTTGGGTATTTTTCTGTCTGAGTATTTTTAAGCGCCTGTTTATAACATGCATATTTTAACAAAAACAATTTATAAAAATTATTCGATATACTATATTTAATAATATAAAACAAGTCTAGTAATTACAACACATTTTTCTAGTTTACAGGAAACAATTAATTTTTCCCAATATTTCCATTTTTCTCCTTTTCTGGGGGAAAAAATGTTTTTTTTTCAAACACTCAATTTTTCCGGAAATTTTAAATCTCTATTCCTATCATCATCAGACGACTTCTTTATTACTTTCTCACTTGCTTTCCTTTTTTAAGGCATCTGGAATGATGTCCATATTCCTCCTTTCCAAATCCTTGACTGGTGTTTTTGACTTCCTTTTGTTTAGTGCAGTGTAACTGAAAGTATCTCAGTGACAGGAACATGCTGTGGTGATGGCGTTTAACGTTTGAAGATGTTGTTTGGGGGTTATTGTCTCAGGAGATGGCGCTTGATGCTTGAACGTTATTGTCTGCGCACTTTACTCTTTTGCTGTTTGCTGTTTGCCGTATAATTTTACTTATCACTGCCTGAATGTCGTAAATACATTTTGGGGTAATTGCGTCTATTGTGACGGTAACGGGCCCAAATTTTGTTTCAATATCAAATATGTATGGTGTTCTTATGCGATCCCATTTAAAAAATATAGATGTAAATTGTTGTAGTAATAAAACGTTTTAATATATTCCTAATTCAGTCTCGCTATCACTACCATCCACATTTATAACAAATCAAGTAATGTACCTATCTATTGTTATTATAAACTGGCATTAAAAATAAATGTGGGTTAATACGTCTCTGCGAATGCGAAAGCCGAGTTTATGAGGGGTTTTATTGCAGTCATTAAGCCAAACGAAATATGTTGGGAAGTACTTTACTTATATGTGTCAATTCCCTACTCTTTTCTATATACATTTCGTTCTGTGTTAAATTTGACTACTCTATTTAGTGACTAATAAAATATCAAATATCAAAATGTTATTAAATAATATTTCTTGTTTACTTATGAATTTAAAATTACTAACGCAATTCCAGTGTAAATTTGCTTTATTAATATGAAACTTGTGGCATGAAAAAATAATGTTGACGGATAGATGCCAACGGGCAAATATTTGTCAATTTACGGATTTCGTGCTAATTTTTTAAAATGTGATTATATCCCTGTTGCTGACTGCCGATTTCATGTACTATAATCATGCTGCAAAGTTAATTTAGAATGTCCCTCGAACCAAGATTTTATGGACGCAATTAACGTGTAAGGCCTACATTAATTACGTCCATAAAAGCTTAATTACAATCCAACATTAGATGATCCTTTAAAATAACATTATTTGATTTACCATAAGCGTGTGTTACTGTAATATTAGCCTTATGGGCACATAGTTGGGGAACACGGTCTCAGGGAGCGTTCCAGAGTGATGACGTTCTCCCGGTGAAACGGTGAAAGAATTTTTAAACAGTGTCGTTCGAGGAACACTAAGCTGAACCACTTACGCGTGGGCTGCAGTGGCTCGTCGTGTATTTCTACTATGCACCGCTCTGGCGGGAAACCTCAGTTGAGCACTTGCCATGAAAATATTTTTAAAATAGACTCAAGTCGCCAACCTGCCTTCGATGTTCAAGGCTTTCCAGGTTGTTTGTCAGATCTCAGATCATGGTCACCGATCAAGCGAATAGCTCTTCTTTGAATGGAATCTAGCCATCTCAGGGTATGCTTAGGAGCAGAGCCACAAATATGCGAACAGTACTCCAGCGATGGTCGTATGTGGGCTTTATAGAGCATCAAAAGTTGTTGTTCGGAAAAGTACTCCAAGCTTCTACGAGGCTGCCTTAGCAATGGCCGCAACGGGCGCAACGTGACTATGCCAAGACATGTGACCAGGGCCGTTCCTGGCGAGCGTGCAGGCACGCAGGCGCAAAATCGACGGTCATTCAGTATTCTTTATTAAAAATTAAAAAAAAAATAAAATTCTCTTATTTTATGATTTCAATATGTCTAAAAATTCTACCAAGCGTTTGCCTTAATAATAGCACAAATGTGTTCTTAAATGAAATTGAAAATCCAAATATTTATTTTAACGAAAAACGGTCAGACAAAAATTAAAGGAGAAGCAGAAAAAAACAATGTAGAGCAGATATCCCCAATAGTACTGCAACGAAAAATTAAGCAACAATTTTCATATGAAAGTAAGGATGAATCTGTAGCAGATCCAAAGCAAAAATTTAAAATAGATTTTTATTTTCTAATTTTAGATACAACCATTCAGTCTTTACAAAGGCGGTTTAAGGGTATAAACAAATTTCAAAATTTATTTTGAAAATTTAGAATCTGACTTAATTCAAAATTCTTAATCCTAAAAATACTACTGATTCATCCTTTCCCATAGACATTTTAGATTATATAACTAAAAAAAATCTACAGTCTCTTTTTCCAAATTTATTTATAGTCTTAAGGATATACCTTACATTACCCATTTCAGTAGCTTCAGGTGAAAAAAGTTTGAAGTTAAAACTAATAAAGAATTATTTAAGGACATCAATGAGTCAAGAACTCCTATCAGATTTGGCCATTATTTCGATTGAAAATAATATTTCTGAGGCTCTTGATCATAATCAGATGATCAACGAGCTTGCATCCGTGAAAGCCAGACGTGCTTTGTTTTAGGTATATCATTCCTTTTTTGTTTTGTTTATTACAAAAATAGAATTTTTTCATTTTTGAAACGTTTATTTTTTTATCATTAAAATATTTCTGTAATCTACCATATAAGTACTAGGTATAATATTGTTTTGTGTTTTTGTTATTGTTTATTTTATTTAGGTTAATCTTATTCTCTCACTTTTAGTTCCTACTATTTACTATATTTCATAAACAATCAAGTAAATAATCGTAATGATATATTGATTATAAGTACTGTTTATATCGTTTTTTTTTGTTTCTTTAGGGTATATTTTTCTTTTGATATATTTACCAAATATTTTTTTGGTAATTCAATAAATATTTTTTCTAATTATTTTTTATCAGTTTTCTTACATTTCAAATCATTGCCAGTTTTTCGCGAAGTATATTAAGAAAAAATAAGACCATTTTTTTTAACTAGGGGCGCACCAAAGAAACCTGCACGTAGGCGCCAGACATCCCAGGAACGGGCCTGCATATGACTATCCAAATTAACGCCCAATAAATGAATTGATGAAGCCAAGGGAATCGAATGTCCCACCATGACTATATCCGGTTCTTCAACATTAACTTTTTTAGAAAAAACTGCCGCCTGGTTATTTTTAACGTTAAATTCTACTTGGTTACTGTCACCTCAAGACAGAATTTCTTCCTGGTCGTTGTTGAGATGCGAGACCTCTTGCTGCCTGTAGATATGTGCATTGGCAGCCGATGACCGAGCATCCAAAGTAAAAGATAAAACAAGTGTGCTGTCATCAGTGAAGCAATATATAGGATTTTTAGTTCTTTTCAAAAGATCGTTAATGTATAGTAAAATGACAATATAGAGCCTTGAGGGACTCCGGCGTTGATGTTAAATTTGTCTGAAAGAAATCCGTCCATCGCCACTCGCAGAGAACGGTCTTTAAGAAAGTATAACAGCCACGAACAAAATGACAGCTGTTTAGGTAATTAAGTAAGTATGAAGTTATTACGGTGAGCATTTTAAGATTAGTTTCATCAGTTCCTTTTGCGTTGGATTTAAACAGATAAGTGATCTTTTGAACTTGTTCTTTAGTAACTCCCTAGAACTGAAAGTCCTCCATAAGGTTTTCATGATGCTGTTGGCCGTAATAATTTTTGAAGTAAGGTCCCATTATCTGTATCAGTGGGTGGGATGATGTCTACAAAAAATCGATTAATTTGTATGTTATGCTCAAAGTTTTTAATGTCTTCCAAAAGCCACCAGGGCTAACCCTAAATTTATGTTGTAGATATGTTTTTTTTTATTGCGCAATGCAACGGTCACAAAGTTCCTTAGCTTCTTGTACTCATTCCAGGCTGCATAGGAATTTTTAGTTATCCAAGGGTTAAATGATCTAGTAAAATCTTGAGGTCTTTGAAGGAGCATGCAGATCCAAAACATTAGTTATTTTTTATAAAAAGAAAATAATTTCTGATAAATAAATCAACTATCCCATCAACATCAGCAAGATTGTACAGTGTGTGTATAAAGTCTGGAACGGCTTAAACCAAATTTGATACAGTTGTGTAAGAGGATCTCACGCACCGAATAACGATATTGGCATCGTTGCCAGCTTTTTAGTTTGTCTGGAATTCGAACGAATTTTATATTTTTAAATGTAACACCCTGTATATTTTTTCATTTACAGTTTTTACTTACATATACTATAACATACTTTGTTCCTAATATCAGTAGTTTTCGAAATGACGAGTACAATTTGGAAAAAATATATTTTTTATATTAAATGTTTAAACTGTTTTCCCTGTACAGCTTGACAGTGCGCTAATTGAAAATAAAATTTTTCAATTGTGTTGTAAATCGTTTCTGGCGTTATTAATTCAAATTCGTCTAAAATTTGACGTTGCAAATCGGCCAAATCTTGAGGTTTTGTGGTATAAACTCTGTTCTTCAAGTGTCCCCATAAAAAGTAGTCGTTAGGCGACAAATCAGGGGACCTAGGTGGCCCCTCTAACGATCCACCTATTTGGAAAAGTGTTGTTCAAAAATTCGCGCACGTTTCGACCAAAATGGGGAGGAGCTCCGTCCTGTTGGAAGAATGTACTTGCATAATTTGGACCCATCACATTTCGTATAGTAGGCACTATTTGCGTTTCCAAGAGCTCAAGGTAAAGTTGTGATGTCAAATTTCCATCAATAAAAAATGGACCGATCTTATGGTTACCCAGAAGCCAGCCCACACATTCAATTTTCCTGGGCGTTGAGTATGACCTTCTCTCATCCAGTGGGGATTTTCATTTGCCCAAAACCTACAGTTGTGTCTATTGACTTTACCATTTAACATAAATGTTGCTTCGTCCGAAAATACTATACATTGAAAAAACTGGTTATTTTCGTCAAACCTTGACATCTTAATATCACAAAATTTAATTCTTCGCTCATAATCATCTTCTAATAACTCTTGAACTACATGTATTTTGAAAGGGTGATATTTATGTTTTATTAAATATAACATTATGGACGGATTTGAAGCAGACGTCACTTACTTGAAAAATTTTTCTTAATGAAGAAGCAACATGTTGTAAAATTTCTAAACTTTTCTCTTCATCAACTACTGCTGGTCGTCCTTATCGTCGCCTATCTCTACAATTTCCAGTTTCTTCGAACCGTCGGACAGTTTCTAGAACAGTTGCTTTTGAAATTGGATCTCGGTTTGGAAATGCGTCATTAAATAGATATTTAACCTCTTCGTAAGACCTGACCCTATCGCCATATCCTCTCATCATAAGAATTGTAATTCTTTCACTTTCAGTTAAGGACATTTTTGCATGTAAAAATGACAGCTTTTATGACTTTACATCAAAACTGAACTGGTGTTTTATTTATTAATAAATAAAACACAATTTGTTGATATTTTCAAAACACGTCGTTATTTCGAAAACTACTGATATTAGGAACAAAGTATGGTATACCAAAAGTGCAACAAATTTAAAGTAAAAACTACAAGTGAAAAAATATACAGGGTGTTACATTTAAAAATATAAAATTCGTTCGAATTCCAGACAAACTAAAAAGCTGGCAACAACGCCAATATCGTCATTCGGTGCGTCAGATCCTCTTACATAACTGTACCAAATTTGGTTTAAATCGGCAAATAAATTGTGAAGTTATTAAGCCGCTTCCAGAATTTCTACACACACTGTATATACAGAAAATAGATCATTAGAAGTCATTAAAAACAAATTTAGAATTATCTCAATATGTTCGGGAATTAATAATTGGTCGAGTTTTGATAATTGTGAGGGTACAATTCACAAGACGATGATATCCATTCTCATGGCATCGTGGTTTTCAACAATAGCTCGACTTGAGGTTACAATAATGCCCAGTAACGAATTAGAGTTATCAGTAACCCTAGTTGCTATAGATATAAAATTATATCATACAAACTTTTTGGGCCACCCTGTATAGTTGCAAAACGTGCATCTGCCTGCAACATTCTATTTTCGTTTGACCCCCTAGAGATCTTTCATCGTAAATAAATTGTTTAGCAGCCGACTGAGAATTAGAAAGATTTATCGAAAAACCGACACCACTTATAATAAACATAAAAAATGTATTTACCCAATTATTGGCATATCTATAAAATATTTGTATCGCTAATGAAGTATAGTAATAGGCTGAGGAATGGTTCAGAATGAGGTGACCTTTGATCGCAAATATTTTCGTATTTTGCATAACAATTTACAGAGATTACATTTACAATTTATAACCATTATATAATGCGTTTTTTATTTAAGCACAACAACAAGATTTAATGACAATAGTCTAGTTAATAACTCGTTTTAATCCAAGCCAAAAACCACCTTCTGCATTATGATTCAAAGATTTTCTGTTTAATCTTAACGGAATTTGCGTCTTTTTAGTAGGAACAATTTCAAAATTTAACAGTAAATTAAACAACAAAGCCTTAGTTTCCAAAAGAGCAAATCTAGAACCTATACAATTTCTTGGGCCTGATCCAAATGGTATATACGTATAAGGCTTAATACTGTTTTTGTTTTCATCGGAAAATCTCTCCGGGTCGAATTTGTCTGGATTCGGATAATGGGCTGGGTCCCTGTGGATGCCATGGATTGGAAGCCATAGTACATCGCCTACTGCTAAGGGCAACGGTGTCTCATCTGAATTAACAGGCTCAATAGTGTAAGGTTTTGTAACAACTCTGTCGATTCCAACTGCTGGTGGCCATTTTCTTAAAATTTCTGTAAAAAATTGATTATTGTTATTTATAGAGGCACCTTTTAAATAATAGAATATTATATATCTAGGGTGAGATGTGAGCAATTATTGACCGAGCACTTTAATAACCTAAGGCGCGTAGCGCCGAGGGATATATTGTGCGAGGTCAATAATGGCCTTCTCAACCGAGGTAAAGTCTGTTCAGAGATATAAGAAAGTGACTAACTGATCCCTATTAGAAAAGACCCCGGGCCAGCTGTAAAATTGAAATATGACCGAACAGGTCCGTATTTTGCTTAGAATTTAATCATGGTTTGTAATAAAAATAAGTAAGACATTAAATAATATTTTATTTATGTTTAAATGTGAAATTATAAGTTATGTTATTAATAAAAATTATTATTAAAATTACAAAAACATACAAATTATTCGGTACTTAGAATAATTATTCACTTAATATATCAATATCACTATCTCTATCATCATCTGTTCTAATTATTATTTGTGCTATATTGTTTATTCGGATATAGGATTTTTCCTCTTTTTCAACATGTGCAACGGAATTTGCCCAACTTTGTGAAGGGATGTTAAAAACTGCAGTTTCTATAAGCTCAAGTACACTGGAGTTAATAGTAGGGCAAATATTGTTACGACGAATGGCAGATTTCAGTTGGTGCCAAACATGTTCGATGGGATTAAATATACAATGGTATGGTGGAAGCCTTAAAACTGTAAGCCCTAGATTTTTTGCATAACTATCACATAAGTATTCCTGTTGTAGTATTAATCTTTGTAAAACCTCAATTAATTGCCTTATGGTGTAATCTTCCTGAAAATAAATGTCATTATCATACAAGCAGTTTTGGATTGTTACTTTTGTGTCATTTGAGGAGGGAGTCTTGGTCAAATGCCTACTACGCTATTCGGAGGTATATTTGGAATTAGCTTGTTTTTAAACCAATCTTGAAATAAATCCAAAGAAGAATCTTTAATGCTTTTTGCAGACAGTCCATTTGGAATCCATCCGTCTTTAGATCCAGCATGCAAAATCGTAATTCGTTTACCTGTTTTTGATGGCGCGCTTGCTTTACACTTGCCGCTTGAGTCAACCCAACCCTTTTCCGGGGTATCATATGTGTCGAACCAGGTTTCATCCAAGTAAATAATCGGCCTTTGCTGATCTCTGTAAATCCTTAATTTTTTGTAGATATTCGGATCGCCATTCCCGAATTCTACTGGATTCCATTAAAACTTGTCTTTTGTTAATTTTTTTAAATCTAAACCTATGTGTTGGATACACTTCCATAATGTTGTTCTGCCACATTTATCTAATGTAGGCACGCTTTGTTCCTCGTATAAGTTGTAAATTTTACACCGTATTATATCTTGATCACTTCCATCTACCTTCAAGAAAATGCAAGTATCGGTTTTTTTTTCCTGCCTAAAATGGGATTATTCACAATTTTCCATACATTTGATGTTGGAATTTTTGTTAATGTGGCCGTTTTTCTAATGCTGCTTGCTTGCTGACCGCACGTTCAATGAGAGTTGAATAAATATTGTTTATAACTTCCTTAGTTTCTACAGAAAAGTGTTTTCTGCTTTTCAACGGGTTTATCTCCTGAGATACATTGGGCTCGCACATATTTTCCATGACTCACACACCATTAAACAAACGCTGTATTACACACGAAGTAAGAATAATTACTAAGCTTAAAACTAACTAGAGTGGCTATATATACGGTATTTAGAACATAATTTGTTTTATGGGATTAACCCTCTCATTTTGAATCAGGTAAAAATCGGTTTAAAATCACCAAACTATTACTTTAATAATGAAATTAAGTTAAGTAAAAGTTTTACAATAAAATATTAAAATATGGATGAGAATCTTAGCGACCAAAGCGACAGTGATTTAGAAAAGGAAAATTGTACCCCACCTGAGCTCCGAGAGGCAGCGGCTAGTGCGAGCCATGATTTGTTGCCTGAAAAATCAAAGCGACTTTATGTGAAGGCATACACATAATTAAAGAGGTGTGAAGAAAAAAGAAGTCTTTAAAATTTTTGAAAATGTCAAAATCGGAACACAATAAAGTATCAACTTTGTGGGCAAGCTACTCAATGTTGAAATAAACTCTTTCACTGAAAGATAATATCGATATTTCGAAGTATTTTGAAGGAGTAGCATTTTTAAAAAAGAAAGATGTTGCCTATGAACCTAAATTGAAGAAATTGATACATTTTTAAATGAATGGTGAATTTTTATCAAAAAGGGTATGGATTTTATTATACTCATTCTTTGTCCTGCTTTAATAAGCTCTAAATTCTAGGCTATTGTGATAATTGGCGTAGCCGATGCTTTGCAATATGGTGCTTGATGATGTGGATATCCGAGATGGGATTATTGCGACAAGTATTCCTAACTCAAAAAATGGATTATCTAGGAGATTTGTCATTGTCGAACCGCAATGGATTAACGTCGTAAAAAAATTAACTTGGCTAACCGGCCGACTGACATTAGAAAACTATTTTTTTTATACCGCAAAGGTAAACATCATAGACAAAATATTGGGCACAATACTATTAGTAAAGTACCATATGTTATGGCTCAATTTCTGAAATTACAACATCCTGCACTGGTTATTCTCTACGGCGCAGCTCGGCAACATCTTTTCTTTTGTTATATAAGAGGCTGAGGGGCGTTTGGTGCCCCTGGGTGGCGCTTTGCCGTCTTTTGTGGAATGTTCGTTCTGCTGAAGGCACTTCTAGCAGAAAATGAAGGAGACCTACTAAGCCTAAAAAGGCACGGTGGATGGAAGTCGGCGACAGTAGCTGAATGATATATTGAGGAATCCATAGCAGACAAGAAGAGAATAGCCAAACTAGTGCAAAAACCCATCTTATCCAATGAAAACTTAAGTATACCCTCCACTTCTTTCGCACGCCATGATGGTCTGGCAGAAAACTTATAGACTGATGACTTAGTACCAAGTGTTAATGAACGTTCACAAATTATCGAAAATATTCATAATTCTGAAGTAAATTTACCGATAATAAATAAATAATGGTAATTCGATTAATAGTGGAAATGCAGCAGTGCACATGAGTTGCAATAACTGTACAATCAACTATTATTTTAAATGATTTTCATAGTTTTTGATAATTTTTATTATCTTAGGACATTTTCTAGAGTTTATTTTTCATGTTCACTTCGTTAAATCAATAAAGTTTCAGTCAATTTTTTTAAAAATATAAAAAATCTTCATTATTAGACAAATGAGGTAAATAATAAGCCTACTCAGGATTTAACATTAGCTGCTAGGTATAGACCTATCAGTCTTCTGTCATGTCCTAGGCAAACTAGTTGAAAAACTTCTACTGTATCGAATTAACGATTTTGTATACGACAACGACGTTTTAGCACCAAAGCAGTTCGGGTTTAGAACTGCTCATTGCACGGTGCGCCAGACGAGTAATCTGGCATCTAATCTCCTGAAAGACTTTTCAACGTGGGAAATATTTTTTGATGTTTCAAAAGCTTTTGACAAAATCTGACACAACGGCCTTACAATAAAGTTAAGAAGATTAGGTATGCCAAATTACATGATCAATCCCATCATTTCTTTTTTCGAGAACAGGACATTCGCGGTGTCGTCAGAAAACGCCACATCAAGTGTTAGGAATATAAGTCGGAGTACCGCAGGAGTCCCCCTTGCGCCGGTACTATATAATGTCTACACGAGTTATATACCTAAACACCCTCAAACAAAATTATATTTGTTTGCTGATGATACCGCGATAACTGCCACTTCGAGACAGCCGGGGTATATCACGTTTGCAACGCCATATCAATCTTCTTCAAAAATGGCTTAGTGACTGGAAAATTCGCCTGAATAAAGATAAGACACAGGCCATTTTTTCTTAAAGTCAAGAGCAAGACTACCGAAAAGCAGAGTCCAAGTCAAGAACAAAAAGATACCGTGTTCTTCCACGGCGTTGTTGTTGACGGTGAATCGAATTATCGAAGAAAATAAACACGTTTTTATTTGACACTTCAAGTTTGTCACCAGCCAGATAAATAATAAAAAAATAATAAATAATGTCAATTTACCTGATACGACCATATCCATATACTTCATTTTTAATAGAGCATCATAAGTTAGGATGCCATTAGTCTCCTTGTGAGTTTCTTTGATTTCCTTTCTCAGTTTATCTTGAACATCGCTATTGATGGCCAGTTCATATGAGCCAAAGCACATTGCCGTTGAGATAGTGTCAAATCCGGCAAAGAAAAAGATCAATGCTTGTGCGGTAATTTCATCATCAGTAAGGTTTTGCATTTGCTTAAATTTACCTGAAATTAACAGTAAAAATAACTCATTCGCAAAGTGTCAAGTGAAAGTATCTTACCGATTACTGCAGCTTCCTTTACGGTAGCAAATCCAGTTTCAGCAGCCTCAGTTTCTTCATGCTGAACACCTTTTCTGGATTCCATCATCAAGTTTATCATGTCCGGTCTGACTATACCTTTTTCTTCCCTGGTCTTGATAGTTTCATGAATTATAGATTTAAAAAAGGCTGATACTTCAGCTTCAAAGATGCTTATTTTCAAAATCTGAAACGTTCAAACTGATAGAAATACGATTATTTTATTATTTGTTCTCGTTACCCTAAAGAGCTTTGGAAATATGAACACTCCAAAAAACTTTAAACTTTTCCAAAGGCCATTAAAGTTGGTCGCTTTTTTCCCCATTTCGTAAAAGATATTTTTAGTGTCGGCCATTGAATCAACTTTAATACCAAAAGCTGTAGTCGCAATTACATCATTAGTATATCTAAGAAAAATACGTCAATTTGAAAAATAATTTCAGAAAATGCTAAGTTGAAAAACTATACCTTGTATAAATATCTTTCATTTCAACTTCAATGAGATCTTCATTTTTATCTACAAAGTATTGGACAAAATTCACTGCTGCTTCCTCCATTAGGTAAAACATATTTTTCATTTTACTACTTGTGAAGGATCCGCTGAGTGTCGCTCTCATTTCACGCCATTTTTGTCCTATTAAATAATTAAATAATGGCTTAATGTCTAAGTGTGGGCTTCTAAATCAAAAATATTGTTATTGTCCGACTCTAAATAAGAAAGTTACCCCAGGTATTAAAAAGGATAACAACGTCTTTAGCACAACAATTATTTTTTTGATTTGGATTTGGTAAAGTCCGTTCACAGATTTAAGAGAATGACTACCTGCCTTTGGTTATCACCCATCATAAAATTCTTTGTTGAAAGGGTTTTAAGGATCGTAGAGATAATGATTTTATTATCCAGGTAGGGACCGTACTTGGCCGTAATTAGTTGACAAAGCCTTATTAAATATTGGGAAAGAAATAAAGGTCATTTTATTAGTTCGTGTGAAATAAAAACGCAGCTTTGATTATCCAAATATGTGGCGTCCGTGGATTGGTGAATCTAATATAGAACAGCCGGAGGGGGTACAGGTACAACCACAGTGCGGAAATGAAAATGGAAGAAGACACTGATCTTTACATTCTAAAGAGATTATAAAAAATGTATATTCAACTCTTACAGAACGTGAAAAGTTGAGTAAAATGAAATGTATTGAAGAAACAACCCCATTGACTAAAATTTCGGAAAAAACAGTATGGGAAATTGTGAATAAACCCATCACCGAAAGGAAAAGAAGGAAAGATTCTGGGACTTGCAAAAAATTAGATCGCAGTGATGACGATTTAGTCCGACGCAAAATTTATAAGATGTATGAAGAGCATACGGTGCCAACACTGGATAATTTGCTGCAAAGACTTGAGATAGATAACACGGATATAAATTGCGGTAGGACAACGCTGTGGAAGTGTCTTCAACGAATCAGCTTTAAATTTAAAAAAGTTGATAAACGGCAAGTTATCATGGAATCGCAACGACTAGACTTAAGGCATGGCGATTTGAATATTTGACAAATATCGCTTAGTACAGAAGTGAGAACAGACCCATTATATACTTAGATGACACCTGGTTTGATACCCATGATACCCCATCAAAAGGTTGGGTTAATTCTAGTGACAGGTGTAGAACAAAGGCACCATCAAACAGAGGAAAAAGAATAACCACAGTACATGCAGGGTCCGAAGATGGTTGGGTACCAAATGCTTTTTCATTGGCAGTCAAGAATATAAATGACTCCTGTTTGGATTACCATAACGATACCAAAGCGGAGTTATTTGAGGATTAGTTCGTAAGTAAGTTAATCCCTAATGTTTCTTCAAACAGTGTGATTGTTATGGACAACGCAAGTTACCACAGTAGATAGTTAAACAAGCACGTTTGTTCAAAAGATACGAAAATGGCAATACAGGAATTTATGTATCAGAATGATATATATTTTCATGAAAGTTACACTTAAAGAGAGTTACTTGATGTGCTTAAATTTCTGAACCTAAAAAAATGAGTACTTCTGCGACAGCTACGCTTAAAGTAAGGGGCATACAGTGCTAAGGCTTCCGCCGTATCACTGTATATTCAATCCCATAGAACACATATGGCATCAATTAAAATCTGCCGTTAGACGTTATAATGTATCACCCACTATAAACGCTAGTGTACTGGATATTATTATTACTGAAGTGGACAAAATGCCTGTGAGTAGCTGGAAAAATTGTGTTTCGCATATTAAAACTGTTGAAAATTCATACATTCAAATTGGGAATATTACAGAAAGATTTATTATTAACATAGGTGTTGATAGTGACAGTGAAAATGAATTAAATGAGTAAACTGTAGTTGCATTAATTCATTATAATATAAAATTATAATATATTCTATCTAAATTTGTTTATTATTTGTGTCAAATCATCCATGCTTGAAATACAATTCAGTGCGGGCCTGTGTAGACCCCAGTCTGGTTTTAAAAAGGCGTCAACACGAGTCAGTAAGTCATTCTCTTAAACCTGTGAACGGACTTTACATTAATAACTATTACATACCTTTTAGAGCAAATAGATTTCCACCCCATAATGGATCAGTTTCTGGATCGATAAACGATCTATGATCAGTAAAATGATCAAAATCTTTTACCGTTATTTGTTTAATTAAATCAGGATCTCTAAGGGCTAAGGTTGGAGTGGTAAATTGATAGAAGCCTGAGTATCTGACAAAAAAAAAGTAATTTAAATAAATATATAAATAAAAGAAAGAAGTTTGACCCTTTTCTATTCATCAGGCCCAATCCTTGGACGCGTTTCGCCGTATTACGGCTCATCGGCAAGGCTACAGAGTCTGACGAAAAGGAAAGGGACTTTACAGTGCATTTTAACACATAATGTAACGATACATATGCGAGATGTTGCAATCAATAGATCAACGGTTTAGATAGATCGTCATATTTTAGCCTAAGGAATTGATACTAGCATTATTTACAAACCTTTGAGACACTCTATGTATAAGCTAATTTTATAATATCCTTTGTGATATTCACTCACCTGGAGTTTGGATACAATTTGTAAGTATACTCGACAAATTCAGCAAAACTCATTTTTCTTAGTGCAATAGTCCAAGAATCTCCAAAGAAAGGCCATGGTTTGGACTGTTTTACGCCCAAGTTTTTCCAGTGACTAAGGGGCCTTACAAATAGGTACCATGTTAGGGCTGCTATGGCCCCTAACAATACTAAACCTATCATAGCTTAATCTGTTTTATACATTATTATTTATGTTATCGTTAATTTGCAGCAACACTAAAAAACATGAAGACATTATTTAAAATGCACAAAGAAAAAAAATTATGCTCCAGTCAAATCAATTAGCGTTCATCCAAGATATTATGTGATTTGTATATAACGGAAAATATATAGTGTGTGTATAAAATCTTGAAACGGATTAATAACATCACAATTTATTGGCCGATTTAAACCAAATTTGGTACAGTTGTGTAAGAGGATATGACGCACCGAATAACGATATTGGCGTTGTTGCCAGCTTTTTAGTTTGTCTGGAATTCGAATGAATTTTATATTTTTAAACACCCTGTATATTTTTTTGGTTTATAGTTTTAACTTTAAATTTGTTACCCTTGTGGTATAACATACTTTGTTCCTAATATCAGTAGTTTTCGAAATAACGACGTTTTTTGAAAATGTCAACAAATTGTGTTTAATTTATTAATAAATAAAACACCAGTTCAGTTTTGATGTGAAGTCATAAAAGCTGACAATTTTACATGCAAAAATGTATTTAACTGAAAGTGAAAGAATTACAATTCTTATGATGAGAGGATATGGCGATAGGGTCAGATCTTACGAAGAGGTTAAAAATCTATTTAATGACGCATTTCCAAACCGAAATTTCAAAAGCAACTGTTCTAAAAACTGTCCGACGGTTCGAAGAAACTGGAAATTGTAGAGATAGGCGACGATCAGGACGACCAGCAGTAGTAGATGAAGAGAAAAGTTTAGAAATTTTACAACATGTTGTTGAAACCCCTGTTTCTTCATTAAGAAAAATTTCTCAAGTAAGTGACGTCTGCTCCAAATCCGTTCATAATGTTTTAATAAAACGTAAAGCTGGATTTATAAACTCGAAAAGTTTGTGAGGTTGAAGTTATGATCAAGTTTGTGAGGTTAGATATTCCGAACTACGAGCATAAAAATTGGTTATCTCGAACTACCCGGGAAGTTTTCGAACTTTACATGAGCTTTACATGAACAACATGAACGAGTGTATAAATGGAACTGAGTGTTCCCTTTAGTTTAAATTGAACTCCTATTTCCAACACCAACTGAACCTCAATGTCTCCAACTTTTCAAGTTTATAAATCCAGCTTAAATGTCACCCTTTCAAAATACATGTAGTTCAAGAGTTATTAGAAGATGATTATGAGCGAAGAATTAAATTTTGTGACATTATGATGTCAAGGTTTGACCAATTTATTATTAAAAGAACTTGCCATCGACCGAAGTTCTTCAGCCTTGGTAAATTTGACAATATAATAATTTAACAATTTATAAGAATTTGATTCAACTGTACTACAAAACAATTTGTTAGGAACAAAAAAAAAGGAATATAATATAGGTAAGTATTCTTGCTATTAAAAAAAAATTAATAAAAATTATTAATCCAGCAATTTTTCTAAAATTGTTTGGATTGGAAATCTGTATTTGGACTCACCGACTTCTCTTCTTCTGCAATGGGGTTCGATTGTTTGAATGTTCTGAGGTCTTGAGGCGAACTTTATATTTCATTGCTGAACTCTTCTCTCGATTGGCTGAATATCTGTTTTTCTGTATAACAGTTCATTGGTGGGGTTATGTAGTGGATTCTGAGGGTGTCTAATTTTTTTTATTGCACGCAACGCTGTTGTCTCTGCTACTTTGATGTTCTTCATTGCTGGAGCTTTTAGGTTTAAAAATAATAAGTGGCCATATTCCAAAATGGGTTTGACCAAAATAACCAGTTTTCCAAATTTATAGTATTTTCGGACGAAGCAACATTATTTATGTTAAATGGTAAAGTCAAAAGACACAACTGTAGGATTTGGGCAAATGAAAATCCTCACTGGATGAGAGAAGGTCATACACAATGCCCTGGAAAATTAAATGTGTGGGCTGGGCTTCTGGGTAACCACAAGATCGGTCCATTTTTTACTGATGGAAATTTGACATCACAACTTTACCTTGAGCTCTTGGAAACGCAAATAGTGCCTACTATACGAAATGTGATGGGTCCAAATTATGCAAGTACATTCTTCCAACAGAACGGAGCTCCTCCTCATTTTGGTCGAAACGTGCGCGAATATTTGAACAACACTTTTCCGAATAGGTGGATCGGTAGAGGGGGTACAATGGAGTGGCCACCTAGCTCCTCTGATTTGTCGCCTAACGACTACTTTTTATGGGGATAATTTGAATTAATAACGCCAGAAATGATTTACAACACAATTGAAAAATTTTATTTTTAATTAGCACCTGTCAAGCTGTACAGGGAAAACAGTTTGAACATTTAAAATAAAAAATATATTCTTTCTAAATTGTACTTGTTATTTCGAAAACTACTGATATTAGGAACAAAGTATGTTATACCAAAAGTGTAACAAATATAACGTAAACACTATAAATGAAAAAATATACAGTATGTTACATTAAAAATATAAAATTCGTTCGAATTCCAGACAAACTAAAAAGCTGGCAACAACGCCAATATCGTCATTCGGTGCGTCAGATCCTGTTACACAACTGTACCAAATTTGGTTTAAATCGGCCAATAAATTGTGATGTTATTAAGCCGCTTCCAAACTTTATACACACGCTGTATATTATTTACTGCATGTTATATTCTTGTTTATTTTGTTTCACCGGAAGAAAATCACAGGTTTATCCAAGACATTCCCATATTCATAGATGAAGAGTTTCTCTTTTAAGATACAACTTCAGTCAAGAATATATAAGGAACCGTAAGAAAATGTTAAGAATTATACAGTTAAGACTGAAAATACACTTTCTTCATTCAAGAAGTGTATTTTACTTGACTGAAGTGTGTGGATCGGAAAATGCGTTATGATACTAGGAAGGGTGATTCTTTTATTTTTATTTACTATGGCAGTTACGTAACATCATGACGGCTAGCGGCTGTGACGTGTGCAACACACACATCGTATTTTCATTATTTCAAAATTAATTTCAATATAAATAAATAGAAATAAATTTAAAATACTTTACCCCCTAGAAACCAATGCATTAACAGCATCAACAACACAAACGAAGTAAATAGAATAATTATTATGACAAAAATTCAACTAACAACGCACGTTCTAGTTGAAGGTTAAACAATTGTAGTTATAAACTAACTATAAAAATATAGGTCATCTTGACCAGGCTAAAAGTAATAATTATCTCATCATGTTTGATACCTACTAGCCAGGACGCGGGACCTGATTATAACGACGTAGTAAATAAGCAACATTGTTGTTACACAATTTATAAAATATATAAACTTTCCTTATAACCCCGTATATAATTAGGACACCGATGCGCTTACATATAAACAATTTAGATAACTTTCTAGACAACTATATTGCATTTTTTTAATAAAGCTAATGGTTTCTGAGATAAGTACCTTTGCACTTGTAAACCTAATATATATAGATATCACCGACACGACTTAACTAAATAAACCGAAAAACTGCAAAAAATTAACACATCACAAACACACAATTCAAAACAAAGTTTTTAATGCTTCAACCAAAACAACTTAATACCTATCTATTATTGTAAGTAAGATTACATCACTGTTCACCATAAATTGACATGTCATATAATTAATTAATTATAAGTATTTGTCTATTTAACGGTCCCCCGACAAAGTTATGAAAGATAATTTAGATCCAAGCAAGAGCGCCCGCTGCATGATGTTCCTTTAGAAACATTTTCAAATTTTGGGTTTGTAATATCTGGAGCTTGGTACAAAAGGGGCCGGTGTCCATTGTGGCATTGGCTGTTTATGAAACAGTTTAAAATTAAATAATAATAAAATTATTCTAAGGGCCAATGTCCAGACATTGGCCCTTTTTCTATTAGACTAAGATGAATAAGATTACATAGTATAATAATTGAGGACATTGGCCTTTCTTGTGATTAGCATAATATGTAATCTGAGCAGTTAAGCAGAATCATTAGGAAGGCATGCAATTTTTGGACATTGGCCCTTTTTCTACCAAGCTCCAGATATATGAGTTAGCATAAATTGAAGGACTAGGGAGGCAACGTAAATAAGCCAATTTTATGAAGAATCTAAAAGTAAAAGAACAAAAGACTTTTCACCAGTTTTAGTTTTTGTTTTTTTTTTATTAAAAATAGTAAGGACACGACATCTTTACTGCAAAGTAATTTAAAAAAAAAATAAAACATTTTATACTTAAACTTTCGACAACTATTCAGGATATGTGGTGCGATAAAATTGGAATATACTGGGTGTTTCGGTAAAACGATGAGAAACGTCAAAGTAGAAATTTAAAAATGGTTCAATGTCATTCGATACAGGTCGCAAAAGTCGACTAAATCGATTAAAACTTTCTGAATTCTATGTCTTCTAATACAGATTAACCTAATAGGTGCTTCTAAACTGTATAGTTCTTGGGCAAGAGCGGAAAACGGCATGTATTTTTTTAAAATGTTTGAAAATTAAAAAGTGCCCATTTTTAAAAACTAATAACTCGCAAACAAACAGTTGGATCAAAATACGAATTCGACCATCGGATAGACCATCTCAAATACTTTCTTCTCCCTCCTTAAAAGACGCAAAATGTATATTTTGAATTTTAAAATTTTTTACTGAGTGTAAAATTAAAAAAATGTCTCTATAAAATTAGATATTTTACAGGAAAACTATTTTTTTTACATTCATATTGGGTTTATTCGATTCCCCCTCATTTTTTGAAGAACTTTCACTTAAAGAAAATTAAAACTTTCCACAAATATTACAGTTATATCAATTTTTATGCCAAACAATTACGGTTCTTCAATAGTGCCAAATTTGAACAGTGGGCCATGAAAAACACGTGTTTGTAAATTGGATAGTATTAAATGAACAGAAAACGTCAACTTGTCAGAAATTTCGAGTTTTAATTTAACTTTATAGTTAATATTGCATAGTTTTGGGCTCCGAATAGTATGTATATTTTTTAAAATGTGTTCTTTCTGCTTAGACACTAATATTGAGAGAAATTGCTGTATTTCTTTCATACATCTCGTAATGTAATTCCCATTGTTTCCCAGATCCTACGGTGAAGCTATTAAGATGGATTTTATTATGTAATGACGTGATTGGATGGATCAATCTAAGCTTGCTTACAAATTTTTTTTTCATATAATTTATAATATAATTATTTTATGGCAATCTCCGAGATACATTATGAATGTAGTGTTACATAATGACTTTCAGATGTTGACAATTAACGACTTTTTCTTGAAAACTATTAGAAATTATTACGGACGTACAGACGTATCGACAAACCAACTTATTACCGACTCACATACAAGATCAAGACAAATCGGGACGTACAAGTTACCTAAAGACTGGCTCCCTGTTCGTCCAAATCCCATCCCACAATAGTAGGGAGGCACTAAAATTGACATGAACAAATATTATATATTTAACAAAAAGGCGCCAAAATTTTTGCAACATAACTTCTAAATTAAATCCGCAAGAAGCACAAACATCCAAGCAAGCAGCTAATTACAAATTTTTACAAACCATACAGCTAAATAGTAATAACGACTAATCAATAGATGTTAAAGGAGTTTCTCCTGACGTAAAAAAACATTGAAGAACCGGTTTTATGGCAATATTTTTTAGAGAAAGGAAAATTTTGAAGAAAAACAAAAATATAGAGGATGTACTAAAAAAGCGTAGTTTTTTAATTTAAGAGTTTCAGGTTTAAAAAGTTCGTTCTTCTTACATTTCTTTAGTATTTTCGATTTATTTCTGTGTGTTGATTTTTATAGTGTTAAAAAATTACCTTACACCTTTCACCAATTTTTTATAATAATGAGATATTGTAGCGATGTTACTTTTATATTTTTAATGGGTTTTGAGAATTTTAAGTTTGTTTAGGCTTAGGCAAAGTGTTTTTTTTTTTAATATGTTATGTGTATAGATACCTAGTATTCATGTTTTCTTGGTTATTATTAAATAGTTATTAAAATTTAGGATTGTTTAAAAATAAGATTTGCAATGACGATTTTTTGTTGTGTAGGGTTTTCATAGATTTCCTTAATCTTTTTGACTCATTACTGTGTTGATATCGTACAGGGTGTAAAAGAAAGTTATGTAAAAATATAACACTATGTTTTGTCGCCTTACACTTTAGAGCGATGTTTCTTAATATTTTTTAACGTTTTTGACAGCATTTAGTGTACCGTGTGTCCCTAATTACGGTTGAGTTGGGAATATATGAATAGCTGTTTTTTTGTTAACCTTTTAAGATATAAAAATACAGTTGAGTGTTGCCAATAACTTCAAGGGGTATCCCTTAAAGTTTTTTACACTTTCTACCTCGACGAACATTTATCTATATTTTATTTATATTTTGAATATTTGAATACAACCATTTGCAGAGGGAACCCGATTGCATCTAGTTTGGTACACTGGTGCACTGGCAAAAACGATTTTTCAATTATTATAGTACAATATTGCGTCATAAATTTAAATATAATGCTTTATTTTATACAGATTACTTTACAATTTATTTTTTTTTTAGTTCTTAATCCTTTTTAATGCAAGCCAGTATCCTCCTTCAGAAGCAGGTTGTTGTCCCTGCTTGCTTATTTTAATGGGAATTTGTGTTTTCTTTGAAGGAAGAATTTCAAACTTTAACAACAAATTGAAAAACAACGCCTTGATTTCCAGAAGGGCAAATCTGGATCCTATGCAATTTCTCGGACCCGATCCAAAGGGTATATAAGTATGCGGCTTGATGCTACTTTTGTTTTCATCGGAGAATCGTTCCGGATCAAATTTATCTGGATTGGGGTAATATGCTGGATCCCTGTGAATGGAATGTATTGGCAGCATTAACAAATCGCCTGGTTTCAGATAAACAGGTACTTCATCTGAATTCACAGGTTCAATGATGTATGGCTTTGTGCAAAGCCTGTCAATTGCTGTTGCTGGTGACCAAAGTCGAAAAAGCTCTGCAAATATTTTTTTTATAAAATACTTACTTTATTACCCATTAAGGTAATAGTATAAGCTTTAATTAAATAATTAGGTAAAGTCTGTTCAGAGATATAAGAAAGTGACTAACTGATCCCTATTAGGAAAGATCCGGGCCAGCTGTAAAATTGAAATATTGCCGAACAGGTCAGTGTTTTGCTTAGAATTTAATCATGGTTTGTAATAAAAATAAGTAAGACATTAAATAATATTTTATTATTTATGTTTAAATGGTAAATTACAAGTTATTTTATTATTAAAAATTATATTTATGATTACAAAAATATACAAATTATTCGGTACTTACAATAATTATTCACTTTTTTTTTTTTTTTTTTAATAATATAATTTATTATTGACCTCAAAACAGTTTACAATAAAACTGGCACCGAGGCCTACAAATTGTATGGTATAATCATCAACATTCAAATAAAGTTATTCCGAAAGGCAAAAAAATGTAGTTTATATTTCTTTATCCTGCCACTTAAATGTCTATACTCTATTTTCCTTTATATATTTCTTAATATTGCACGTCAGTTTCTTGGTATTTCCATGGAGTATTCTTTGTGGAATCCTATTATATTCCTGTACACTTCTATATATTGGTGAGTCCTGTCCCTTTTTAGTTCTAGCATATGAATTTCTTAATTCATGGTTTGTTATTTAATATATCAATATCACTATCGCTATAATCATCTGTTCTAATTATTATTATTTGTGCTATATTGTTTATATGGATGTAGGATTTTTCCACTTCTTCAATATGTGTAACAGAATTTGCCCAACTATGTGAAGGGACGTTAAAAACTTCAGTTTCTATAGGCTCAAGTACATATACTGGAGATTATAGTAGAGCAAATATTGTTACGACGAATGGCAGATTTCAATTGGTGCCAAACATGTTCGATGGCATTTAATATACAATGGTATAGTGGAAGCCTTAAAACTCTATGGCCTAGATTTTTTGCATAATTATCACAGAAGTAGTCCTTTTGTAGTTTTAAACTTTGTAAAACCTCAAAATTGCCTTTTGGTGTAATCTTCCTGAAAATAAATGTCAGTATCATACATGCAGTTTTGGATTGTTGCTTTTATGTCATTTGAGGAGAGAGTCTTGGTCAACTGCCTACTATGGTAGCTTGCACTGTCCATTACAATTACGCTATTCGGAGGTATATTTGGAATTGTTTTTAAACCAATCTTCAAATAAATCAGTAGTGGTGTCCTCATGGTAATCCAGGGAAGAAACTTTAATGTTTTTTGCAGACAGAGAAAATCCATTTGGAATCCGTCTGTCTTTAGATCCAGCATGCAAAATCGTAATTCGTTTACCTCTTTTTGATGGCGCGCTTGTTTAATACTTGCCGCTTGATTCAACCCAACCCTTTTCCGGGGTATCATATGTGTCGAACCAGGTTTCATCCAAGTAAATAATCGGCCCTTGCTGATCTCTGTAAATCCTAATTTTTTGTAGATATTCGGATTCTACTGGATTCCATTAAAACTTGTCTTTTATTAATTTTTTAAAATCTAAAACCCATGTGTTGGATACACTTCCATAACGTTGTTCTGCCACATTTAACGCCGGTTTCATCTTTTTCAAGCCTCTTAATTAAATTATCTAATGTAGGCACGCTTGGTTCCTCGTATAACTTGTAAATTTTACGCCGTATTATATCTTGATCACTTCCATCTTCCATCTACCTTCGAGAAAACGCCACTATCGGTTATTTTTTCCTCGCTAAAATGGGATTATTCACAAGTTTCCATACAGTTGATGTTGGAATTTTTGTTAATGTGGCCGTTTCTTCTAACGCTGCTTGCTTGCTGACCGCAATGAGAGTTAAATAAACATTGTTTAAAACTTCCTTAGTTTCCACAGAAAAGTGCATTCTGCTTTTCGACGGGGTTATCTCCTGAGATACATTGGGCTCGCACATATTTTCCATGACTCAAATGCGATTAAACAAACGCTGTATTACACACGAAGTAAGAATAATTACTAAGCTTAAAACTAACGACAGTGGCTATATAATACAGTCTTTAAAACATATATTGTTTTATGGGATTAACCCTCTCATTTTGAATCAGGTAAAAATCGGTTTAAAATCACCAAACTATTACTTTAATAATGAAATTACGTCTTCCGGATTTGCAGTTTACTTTAAGACATTTTTAAGTACGGACCATAATTTACTTACATTTATTCATTCATTCATTGTTTGTTTATGGCCACCCTTGGATAATCCCATTCAAGGGCAAAGTGTAACTTTCTTATATCTCTGGACAGGCGTTACTACAAAACAATTACCCGAAACGAACATATCCAAATACTTCATTGATAGCAATTCATAATAAGTTATTTTTTCATTATTCTTCTTATAGGTTTCTTTAATTTCATTTCTTAATCTGGCTTGAATATCTTGATTTATCGCTAGTTCATATGAACCGAAGCACATTGCTGTAGAAATCCCGTCAAACCCAGCGAAGAAAAAAATGACGGCTTGGGACGTTATCAACTCGTCGGTTAGGTTTTTAATTTGCCTAACTTTTCCTGGAACAAATACATGAGTTGAGTACCTACAGTAAGAAGTTGGCGATCGCAAAAATGGAATATGTTCAAGCCAATATAAACCCTACACAGAAACACCAGTCGTTTTTATTTGGTTAATAATGTGTTATTGACAACACTTTTGTAAATTGTCTGATTGATCGAGTACAGGGACATTCTTCTAAGTGTCTCACCCGATGGGCGATTTTCCTGCTGACATAATATATTGTGCTGTGTCAAAGTAAAAACTGAAATTCATATAAAATAATGGATTTTCCGTTGATTCCGGATAGAATTGCTGTGAATGCTGCCAAAGCTTTGGATAATCTTGTCCCAAAGAAGTCTAAAGACGCCTATGATAAGGAATATCAAAGGTTTGGAGACGGTGCTACTCGGATATTCCCAGGAATTGGTATGTTAAAATTGCGGTTGTAAATTATATTAAAATACTGTTAAAGAAGACATTAATAGTTAATAAAAATATAGACATTGCAAAATATTGCAAGTTAGGCCAGTATCTAACGCAAGCATCCAAAGGATATCAAGCGAAGAAATCGAAAACTTTGACTTGAGAAGATGTGCTGAAGTTCATCCGTGAAGCTCCCAATGAAACTTTTTTGATGTACAAAGTGGCTCTGTTATTTGGTGTATTTGGTGCAGGGTGCCGCCGCCAAGAGCTAGTTAATATGTTGGTTGAACATATAGAGGATAGAGGATTCGTAGTAATAATTAATATTCACGATACAAAGACCGATAAAAAGCGTGTCTTCACAATTATTGATGAGAAGGAGATAGGTTGTTTAAAGCTACTGAGAACTTATTGGTCTTTACGCTCGACGAACTGCAACATCAATAGATTCTTTTTGTGTTACCGTAACGGTCGTTGTTTTTCACAGCCAGTTGGGAAGAACACCATAGACAAGATTCCCTTTCATTATTGTAAAATACCTGGGTCTAAGCGATACGGACAAATATACTGGTCATTTTTTGCGCAGAAACTCTGCAACTTTGTTGGAGGACGCGGGGGCAAACATGACCACATTGAAAAGATATGGCGGTTGGAAAAGTTCAGTTGTGGTTGAGGGATATTTGGAAGACAGTATGTCTAGCTTGATTACCCTCAACGAGACCATCAACATCAAAAAACGTTCAATCATCGTCAATTTCTGTTAGTGAAAATCACGAAACAATAGAAAACATTGACTTATCAAAAGCCGGTAAATTCGTTTTTACTGGGTCTTTTCATAACTGTTCATTTAATATAAATGATAAATAAGTTTTTTCGTTAATAGAAAGTTGTTACTTTGATTTTTCCTATTTATTTCTCTTAATGCCCGAGGGCATTAGAAACTTACTTAATGCCCTAGGGTATTATATACCAGTTAAAGTGTCTGCATGGTAGCTATGGTATTATGAAACAATAATATTCGAGTAGGACATAAAATATTTCTTGACGTAAAATCTCCATTAATATGGGGTGACTCACCCTGATTTACCATGGCGTCGTGTCTGTCACTTTTTGACATCTGTCGGATTTGATGGTCACGGGAAATTATGTTTCTGTGAAAAGAACTGGGGTGATCAGCTCACAAGGTCTATTTACTAAAGGCGTGAGAGACTTAAAACACAAAATCGATTAAGGCAATAAGCATTAAGCACCCCCGTATTTCCGAAATCATCAATTATAATATGTTTCTGAAATCGGATCGCCACATGCAATTCACTCGTGTGGATATTTATGAGGGTTGCCATTTAAAAAAATTCAAAATGGCGTCGTGTCTGTCACTTTTTGACACCTGTCGTATTTAATTACAGCTTAAATAGATAAATAAATAGCTTGGTCACGGGAAATTATCTTACTGTGAAAACAATTGGGGTTTTCAGCTTAAAAGGTCTATTTACTAAAGGGATGAGACACATAAAAGACAAAATCGATGAAAACAATTTAGGCACCCCCGTGTTTCCGAAACGGCTGAAAATAAATATCAATAACTATATGTTTTGCTGATATCAGCTAAATAAACTAAAGTTTATAACAGTACATTATGGTTATGTTTAGGTTAGTTTAAGTTAGCTTTGACTAGATTATAACAACACAAAACTTTAGAGTTTACTAAAATTTAAAAGTGTATATAACATAATGATATGACAAATGATGCAAAGTGGAGAAGCGAGTCACTAGATCTCATTGCTATCTTTATAAAGGAAAATAGGTCGAGTTTATTGCCAGTGTTTATATTGCGTTTCTTACTTTCCTTGTGGCGTTCCTCTTTTGTAATTATATCATCAGTCCTTCGATTATTCTTAGAGACCCTCAACCATGTATCTTACCATTATAGGTTGATTCTTTAACCGTAGCGAATCCCGTATCTATTACTTCCTCCTTCTCCTGTTTCATTCCTCCTTTTCTAGCTTCCAGAAGCAAGTTAATCATATCAGGTCGAACTACCCCTTGTTCCTCTCTAATCCTTATGGTTTCTTTGATGACAGTTCCAAAGTATTCTCCTGCTTTTTTTCCAAATAGTGTAACTTTCAATAACTAAAAAGAATCGTCGCGGAGATAATTTGATATATGCATTTAAATGTTTCTAAGTATCTAAAGTACCTTAAAAAGTGTTGGCAACGCAAAATATCCAACGAACTTAAGAAACATTTTCGGGCTATTAAGACTTGATATGGCTTTTCCCATCAAGAAGAACTCATTGTTCGGCTGAGTCAACGAATCACATTGAATGCCAAACGCCGCAGAGGCAATCACATCATTGGTATACCTAAAATATTTGCAGCAACATTTATATTGTAAAATAAGCTCAATATTACACTTTTACCGACTATAAGTGTCCTTCATTTCAACTTCAATAATATCTTCATTTTTATCCAAAAAGAATTTTACGAAATTTTCTGCTGCATCCTCCATTAAATTAAACATCGTTTTCATTTTACTACTGGTGAACGCTCCACTGAGTGTTGCTCTCATTTCGCGCCATCGTTCGCCTACAATTAAAAAGTTTTAGACATCAATTCAATCATAGACCAACCTACCATTCAATCAACAATAAGGCTCAGTCCAAAAGTGGATGATTTCGAAGATACAGAGTGTCAATAGTTCAATTTGGTTTTAGTTTTCATAAATAATTGGTTAGTTCAGGCGTATTTGTGGTGGGAGTTCAGTGGTGTATTGTCACAGTATTTGACTAACGGGGGGGGGGGGGGGGGGAGGGTTCTATGGAGTGAAATAATGAAATCTGCTCTATTTTTATTGTAAAATTTAGAGGGCGCCACCTGCACACATTTAAAACGAAATAACTTTTTTGAGCCGCCCTGTCCTTGACTTTAAAAAAAAATTCTTATTCTTCAACGTCTTTTACCTAAAAAAAGGTGTACGTAATAAGAGTTGATTTGAGCAGATATCTGGATTTAAAAAATTCACTTTGTGTATGGCCAGGTCTAAATTATTGTTAAAATTGAACACGATTTGAAGCAAAGGCGTTAAATTACAACATATATTATATATGCCGGTTAAGAACGTATTTCTTCGTTGTCCGACACCTAATCTCCATCCTCTTCTATCGTCGCAATCTTCTGGTGAGAGGTTTCTTTCACTCATGGACTTTTGTATAGTTTTCTGCCATTCCAGTCTTGTTCTTCCTCGTTTCCTTCTACCTGTTGGTTGCCAATGCAGTATTCTTCTTGGCCACCTGTTATTTGGCATTCGTTCTACGTGTCCGTACCAGGTAAGTTGTTTTTTTTTAATGTCCTGAACTCCTACCTTCTATTTAAATTACAACAACTGTCACTAAAAGCTGGAGATGAAAATTAAAAATTGTTTGACAATTGAAATGTATGCTTGAAATATTTTTTAGATTCGATTTGACACCAGTCAGCTTTTAGTGACAGTTAACTAACATACAATTGAAGTAATAAGGTAATACTATAAGTAGATAATGGCCTAATAAAAGATTTATTTTAATACTAACAAGTTAAATCTTTATTTCTTCTTCTACCTTCATTACCTTTTAAAAGAAATAAATTTCCACCCAATAATGGATCAGTTTCAGCATCAACAAAACTTCTATGATCTGTAAAATGATCGAAATCTTTTATTGTTAATTGTTTTATCAGTTCTGGATCTCTAAGAAGTAAAGCGGGCACAGAGAATTGGTAGAATCCACTATATCTGTAAGAAGGCAAAAATCTGTAGCTATTATTCAGATAATTGATAATAAGAATGTTGTACTTACCTGCTATTTGGGTACATATTGTATAATTTCTGCATTAAGTCCATAAAGCAAACTCTTCTAAATACATTGCTCCATAGATCTCCAAAAAGTGGCCATGGGTTAGTATGCTTAACCCCCTTGTCATTCCAGTAAGTCAATGGTTGCAAAAACGAGTACCATATTAGAGCAACTAATGTCCCTATTAGAATAATCCATATCATGTTTAGGTTGGTGTTTGTGAATATAAAACTCGGTAACTTATTCCTGAAAACTAGCTTGTTTGCGTGCGGACTAAATTTAAACAATTTTAAAAATTTAGTTAAGTCAATTATTTTACAATTGCTACTCTTCAAGGTCCAGTTAACAAAATTAAAAATAAAGTGATGATTAATAAAATCGTCTCTTGTTTTGTTCAGAATATGTATAACTATTAACTATAGACAGTGGTGGGGTAATCTGATCTGATCAGGTTTTTCTGCAAACGATAAAGTTTAAAATCCTTTGCTAAGCATAAATTATTTTTTGCCAAGTCCATTAAATAATACAAGCTTGCACATTTTATTTTGAACAAGTTATACTATGTATTCAGAATCTACCGTTGAGTTAGTTGTGAGTTTATAGGCGGTTGCGACTAATCAAACTAATCATAATATCAAATATTTGCTACCGACCAAAATCATGTTGAG
The DNA here is from genome assembly GCA_963920685.1 of Polydrusus tereticollis. Lineage (NCBI taxonomy): Eukaryota > Metazoa > Arthropoda > Insecta > Coleoptera > Curculionidae > Polydrusus > Polydrusus tereticollis. Next base: position 14,531,906 of record OY987333.1, read on the forward strand.
CCGTTAGGATATTCAAAAAGTTTGTTTTTGATCCTCAGGTTGTGTCCTTGCAGTGGTTTCGAGCGTTAACAAAGATGGTACGATTTCCGGCGGTAGGGTTTTGACGCCATTGTCACCATTGAACCATTTCGGAAATATTAAGTGTTTTCAGATTTATTGCAAAAATTAACAACACACTAAAAAACTAATAAGTAATACTGTTTATTTCTTGATAATGTAAAAAATAAAAAAAAACATTAATGTAGGAGATGTTGAAAATTGATGTTAAAATGTTTTTACTGATATGAAATAAAAAAAAGGTATAAATAGTTTTGTTTACTTATGTTTAAAACGCCTGACCTTAGCAAATTGTTGTCTGTCTACATGACAGTAGTTGTCAGTGTTATAGTCGTTTGAATTTCGTTAACTGCATATCAGAAAAATGGTTTATTTAACAGAAATGCACAAAATAACAATTCTACAGATGATTGGTTATGGAGATAAAATACGGACACAAATGGAAGTTGCTCGCTTATTTTATGAAAAATTTCCAAATTTGCCGCCTATAACTCAAGGGACAATTAGTAAAATAGCAAAACAGTTTCGCCAACTTGGACATGTAAAGCAGATAAAAAAAAGTAGCTGCCAACGCAATAAGTGATGATACCAAATTAGATATTATGCTCGAGTTTCAGGAAAACCCACATACCTCTAGTCGAAAAACAGCCCCAATATTCGATCTTTGCCATTTATGGATTATTCGAACATTACAAGAAAATAAAATGTATCCCTATAAAATGACACCTACTCATGAGCTAATGGAAGACGATTTTGATAGGAAAACGTATTTTTGTAAATAAATGATGACAATGTGATCCAATTAGAACATGTTTTGTTTTCTGATGAGTGCACCTTTACACTTCACGGTCATGCTAATCGTCAGAATTGCCGCTATTGGTCTAGGGAAAATCCTCACTGGATTAGAGAAGAACATACGCAATATCCTGAAAAGGTTAATGTTTGGGCAGGAATTGTTGGAGATCATATCATAGGTCCCTTTTTCATTAAGGGCAATTTAAATGGCGATAATTATTTAGCACTGCTCAAAAATAATGTCTTGCCAACTTTGACTAACTTATAGCCTGCTCAAGCAAACCCACAACTTCAAGCGAATATGATATGGTTTCAGCAAGATGGAGCACCCATTACCAAATCCATATCCGGCAGTACCTCATCCGAGTATTTCCAAATAGGTGGATAGGGAGGCGTGGATGGATGGAATGGCCAGCACGATCCCCTGATCTGACGCCATTAGACTTCTTCTTATAGGGTTATGTCAAAAATATTGTATACGAAACTAAACCCCTCGAGTTAGCTGACTTAAGAAGAAGAATAACGCTTGCAACTAGATCGGTGACGCCTGAGATGTTCAGTAACGTTGCGAGCATTTTTAACATTTCCTACATTAATGTTTTTTTGTTTTTTGCATTATCAAGAAATAAACAGTATTACTTATCAGTTTTTTAGTGTGTTGTTAATTTTTGCAGTAAATCTGAAAACACTTAATATTTCCGAAACAGTTGAAGATAGGTATAGGATATTGTACACGAAATATGTCTAGAATTTTCTGAAGAATCCAAAAATTGAATAATATACGGGGGTATTGCATTTAAAATAAGAAAGTTAGTATTGGCCACTGTTACATGACACACCCTGTATAAAAAGTTTTTATTGAAAGAAATGCGCAACTAGAAATACCTTTCGACTTGTCCGAGCGTTTTTTCGGACACGCCGCCATGTATTTATTATCAAATTTATTCCATTTGCCTGACACACACTGTATTTTTTCCACCCTGGAAACCGGAGACATCGACACAGTGACGAAACGTTAGCTCAAAGAACAACTTCACGCCACCTAAGCCGATGCGATGGTATTTCACCGGGCGATGTCGGGTGAGTCAACATCTACCATCTCTTTAGTTAAGCTTAGCAAATAAATAGTCAAAATTAACCGAATCAAAGGCCCTGGACATATCTGAAGTAAGATTTTGGTGTTCAAAACCCTGCAAGCACAGATCGACGATGGAGCAAAGGCTTGAGTACGCTCCGAGCCCCTTCCTAAATTCCGACTGCCTAACAGGTAAAATATTACTTTGTTATTAATTATAAAATATTAATAATAATTAATGTTGAAGAGCAGCCACCTTTACTATATATGTTAGAGGTTCCGCAATGTGTGCCAAGGCCATTAAAAGCATTTCAGGATTTCGAATCACCCCCGACACCTCTCCCCCTCTCTAGGCGGGTCTGTCTATAGAACAAACCCCCAAAAACTTGGACGGACAGCAGAAGGGCCTGGTTTCAAATACTTATAATTTTAATATCTTATAATAAAACTGACTAGCAGTTTTTCAAGCCTTGCGGGGGATCCTTAACTAGTATGTTATTTTCAGCCAGTTATCTCGTTATAAATAAACTCTAAATTAAGATAAAATAATCTTGTCCAATCTAGCCACTTAACTAAAGCATTTTTGCAAGTGGAGTATGTATCTGTACTTTCACATAGATTACAAGTATATTGTCATGTAGATTTAAATATAATATAAACATTTTTTACAAATTTCTTTATTAAAACAATTTATTTTTATACTACATCAAATTTACTTTATTTAATAGGTAGGTACATATAAATATTTTGGCTGTAAAACCAGATATGTATATCTATATTATCGATGCTCAATTCTTAACACGTTTTAAGGACAACCAAAATCCTCCCTCGGCAGCAGGTTGTCGTCCCTTTTTCTCAAGCTTAATAGGGATTTGCGTCTTTTTTGAAGGCACGATTTCAAAGTTCAGCAGCAAATTGAACAACAAAGCCTTGACCTCTAAAAGTGCAAATCTAGAACCTATGCAATTTCTCGGTCCCGATCCAAAGGGTATATAAGTATAAGGTTTGATGCTGTCTTTGTTTTCATCAGAAAACCTTTCTGGATCAAATTTATCTGGATTCGGATAATTGGCTGGGTCTCTGTGAAGACAGTAGATTGGAAGCAGCACAATATCGTTTAGTTTTAGATGGACAGGCCGTTCATCTGAACTGACAGGTTCAATAGTGTATGGTTTCGTACAGCGTCTATCCACCGCTGATGCAGGAGGCCAGATCCTAAGAATTTCTGCAAATAAGAAATGAGTAAATTTGGGGGAGATTCTTGTGAAATGAAGTTATTTCATATTGACAATTTGTAGTTTGAACAATGGTGTTGACGCCGCCTTTATTTGCTTGCGCCAAACATAAATTGTTTACTGTAATTCTCATAGGTTGCGTGGTTCAAAATATGTCAGTTGAAATAAAAGGCTTTTTTCTTACACAAAATATATCTATTTACTTCTGGTATTTCATTTACTCATTTTCACATCCGTTCTGCGTAACAGCACATGCTTTTTACTTTTACAACTTAGTATGGTAACTACTTACTGCATTAAAACAGCTATACATTTTTACTTCACTAACATTACATCACTAAACAAACAATAATATCTGGATACACTACTGTAGGTATTCTTAAACCTTCAAGAATTTATCGTATCTACGAACTTGAGACTGCTTTTTACAGCAGATAAACGCAACTTAAATTTGGGTGTAATAATCACATTAGGTACACCTTCGGGATACAATACCGCGAATTCTCCAACTTATTTCATGGCTTAAATGCCATCAAATCAACTAAAACTGCGCCAAATGCCGCGAGAAGCCCGTGTGCTTTCTCCAATGTGGGATACGGAACTCAACTTAAGTCTGGATATTATATTGGTCACATTAATATATCTTCGGGATACTACCGCGAACTGACCGACTTAATTACTTGACTTGTATTCCATAAAAAAACCAAAACTCGCTAATCTCGCGAGAAAACCCGTCTGTTCCCCATGCGAGCTGTTACAGAAATCTCTTTGTCCGCCCGAAAAACTCCCACTTGCAATACATCATCCGTCCGTCTTACACACACACACACACACAGTATTATCATGTCATACTGTTTCAACCCCTGCAGTCAGCTGCGTAAGCTTAACACGTCGTTGCCGGGGCGACCGCTTGTTTTGTAGATGGCGGATCTTCCCGGAATCTAGTCTGGGTGTTGAAGACGGCATACCTTTTACGAGATTAGTCTAGACAGCAACGTTACCGTACTTTCTACGCTTTGAAGTTATACTTGTTTGTGTTATTAAACTATGCAACTAGCTAAGTAAACCTTTCTCCAACACTAGCATTTAGTGAATTTCAACACCTACCATGACATAGACGTTAGTAAAATGAAAAAATAGAATAAAAATGTACCGTCCATACCTAATATTCTTTTGATTAGCCGCTTTATTGCTTGCTGGTTGGTTCTAATCATATAGGAGAGAAGATAGGAACTAGTGCGTGAAAAAAAAAAAAAAATGTAGTTGATTGGAACTCAACCCAAAGCAAAATAAAATAATTACAAGTGTGTTTTGCTTAGGCCGATAAAATTTCGTGATATTGGGTAATTACCTGAAACTACCATATCCAGATATTTCATTTTTGATAGTACTTCATAAGTTAGTTTTCCATTACAGTTTTTGTGGGTTTCTTTTATCTCCTCCCTTAGTCTGGCTTGGATATCCTGATTACGAGCCAATTCATAAGAGCCGAAGCACATGGCTGTGGAAATTGTATCAAATCCAGCAACAAAGAAAATTAAAGCCTGCGATGTTATAAGGTCATCTGTCAGATTTTTAATCTTTTTAACTTTTCCTACAAATTAGTTTAATACAATAATTATTGGTGTTCAATAACAATACAAAAATGAAATTAAATACAAAAGTCTGACGATTATTATTATAAGTTTGACAGTAGGCGAAGAGTCCGGTAAACTGTCATTGATTGTTAGCCAAAGCACTAGTAGTGACTCAGTTCAATAAGTGTCAACAGAAGTTGCTTATTCCTCACTTATATTGGTGTCTAGTCTATTTTAAAAGGTATTAAGAGTGGGAGCTCTGGCAATTTCGTTGGGACGTTCACTCCACTTTCGTACCAAGCCCCGTAGTTAACCTTAGGGGGTGACCACACAGGCGGGGGTTGGCATCTCGGTGGAAGAAAGCAATGTCACATGTGTAGTACCCATGAAAAATCTTGTATGTCTCAATCAAACAATCTCTATCCCTACGTTCCTGCAGTGTGGTCAATTTCAGGGCTTTTAGTCTGTCTTCATAGGGCAAGATTTTGTTGTAGGCGGAATTTTTATTGCCCTTCTCTGAACTCTTTCAAGGAGATCTATGTCTTTGTTAAAGTATGGACACCATACTACAACAGAATGTTTCAGTATTGGTCACACATATTGTTGGGGAAACGATTGCGCAAATGCAATAAAAATAAAAAATACTACTCTTTGTCTAGATAAAATAAATGCTTTTCAAATATTCCATTAGCAACACAATTCCTCAACGGTCACAGAAACAGCGAAACAAAATGCATTTAATATTTTCAGAAGGAATAATATTGTCGCCCAGACAAGCAACCAAATTAGCAAATGTTATCCTAAAACAGCGGCCTGTCGCTACGGTTATTTAAGCAAGAAATTGTTCTCAACACAATTCAGTATTAAAAAGTTTATTTTTGAAGATTGTAGAACCGTATATATGCTTTGCCGCTAAGAGATCAAGCTCACCGCAGTACACAAAGCGGGAAAATTAACCATTGGTCCAGAGAAAACATGGCGGAACAGTAAATAGCCAATTAGAACACAACGCGCGAAATATGTTGCCTTGTGATTGGCCGGTCTGACAGCTGAGCGTGATATTCTAACGACAAGAACACACTTACGGTTTCTCGCGAGCCACTGCGGGCTAAACTATTGAAAGGTCAACACGTAGGTACGTCAAAATTAATGTAGATGATCTGTCCAACGGACAAAATAGCATCCCTTAAAATAAAAGCACCAAGTAATAAGTGTAGTAATGTTATAAAAAGTTAGTAATGTTATAAGTTAGTAATTAATCATGTATTAAAGTGTTATTGTGTAAACAAGTGCCGAATTGGACGAATAAACGCCAAATTAAATGGGATCTAACTGTCTAATTTACTTAACCAATATATAAAACGAACCAGTGAAATAACCTAACTCGAGGAATATACAAAGCCTCACCGTTTAATGTTGGAAGTTAAAAATAAAACTTGATTTCCACACATATGCTTTGTAGGCTCGCAGAAATAAATCTGGAGACATTTCCCTGAAGCAGCGTCGAATCAAGTTAATTGTGACGTTGGTCCCTTTTACAGCTTCATTTATATGGTGCTCCCATTTGAGATTGTGTGACACACATACACCCAAGTCCACCTGCTCAGTACCTTTTTTAAATTTTTTATCATCAATATGGTAATCTAGAAACGGGTTGTTAAATCCAATATGTAGCATCGCACACTTGTTAACATTCAGCTCAAGTAACCGGTCCCTAGTCCATCCCTCCAACCTAGCAAGATCCTCGAGCATGAAATGAACTGTCGGGTCGCAGAATATTTCGGTGTCATCTGAATACATCGTATTTCTGCAATACATGCCCTGAGGAACGCTGCTAATAAGCACCAGAAACATTGTCACTAATTCTCACCTGGAAAGTTCGATTTGATAGGTACTTCCGGCTCCATTGCAACGAAGGACCTCGAATACCGTAATATTCAATCTCTCCAAAGAAACTATATCTAAGGCCTTCTCAAAGTCTAGATATATTACGTTTACTGGATACTGTTCTTTAGTAGCTCTTGTCCACACGTTAATCTTGTAGAGAAGGTTAGATGTTACTGAGCGTCTTCTAAGAAATTCATGGGGATTATATATAGGATTCCTATTATGTGTCATAAAGAAGTCAGTTATTTCAGTGGCTAAAATCTTACAGGAATTGCTGTTAACCTGATGGGCCTATAATTGTCAGCATTTGTTTGTCCCTCTTTATACATATTGGAATGAATGCTGAGCGCTGTCTCTCAGCAATATGGGTCCTGGAATAGCAGACAGCTTGAGATCAAACAAGGTCTGTTCTATTTTTTCTGCAGTAAAGACAATATTCTCAGTCAATGTATGGGAGTGGTCAGCCGCAGGTAGCTGACGCACACCGTTGGTGTCATCATTAACGAATACTTTAGCGAAATGATTGGCAAAGATATCTGACACCAGTATTGGCTACGATACAAGCCGATTTTTAGGATCCCTAAGAACAAAGCTTTGAAGCTTCGTATCCAAAGAGGTTAATATACTGGTAGAATCGCCCAAGACGGACAACAAAGATCAAGCAAAAGTACCTTCGGGAAACCTGATATTGAAATTAATTAGCTGATGTAGATTTGATTCATGATAGGTTAGACGAAAGTTCTCTGTTGATGGACTATTTTTTATCACTCGATCCAATGTCCAATCTATTCGTGGGTAATTAAAATCACCGAACACTACTGCTGATAATAGGATATAATTTAGCTTGGTAAGCATACCATGATCTTCCTGTTCTCATCCGTCGAACAACTTGGTGGTCGATAGATACACCTTAACAGCAATTGGACTGAATCAATCATTATATTCACCTAAAAGCGTCGGTTTCAGTTAGACGTGCTGCCAGATCTTCTTGCATTGCACAGACGACTAGGTGGCCCTTGATAGCGTTCTTAACATAAATTCCACCTCGTCCTCCTTTCTGAGTCCGCCCGTCCTCCCTTATCATTTCTGTATATGGTGTAATTAGGAATGTTAATCAGTCTGTCAACCATGTCCCAGTGATAAATATGATGTCTGGATTTTTATCTATGATGTCTATGGCAGGTTCGTCAAATTTGGAAAGTAAAGAACCCAGATTAGTGTAATAGAAGGATTTGGAGGAGTAGGTTAGTTCGATTACCTTTTTGCCTGGTCTGGGCTGGATCTGACAAAAAAGAAATGACAAACTTTTGCTACAAACATAATGCCTTTACATTTCTTAATCACAGCTATAGTAAATGGCAAGAAATTATCTTACAAACAAAACTTTAAAGTATAGGAACAATCGAGTTAGTAAGTAAGTTATTATAGAATACAGGGTGTTCTATTGTAAAAAAAAAACACAGAAAAAACTGGTGTGCTTCTTGAAGCCCAGCATAGCTAATGAAAAATTTCGCACTTGATAGTATAATTAAACTGTTAGTTGTTACTTACAAGCATAAATAATAATTTAATGCGAGGATTGTTGATATTTCCCCGTTTATAAATGCCCTGCATCTTACCATTATATGATGATTCTTTGACAGTAGCATATCCCGTCTCTATAATCTCATTGTCTTCTTGTTTTATACCTTTTCTGGCTTCCATCAGCAAGTTAATCATGTCAGGTCGAACTATTTCCTTTTCTTGTCTAATCTGAATGGTCTCGGTTATTATTTTTTTGAAAAACGTTGCTGCTGACTTACCAAATATGTTAAGCTTCACTAGCTGAAAAATTAGTAATCATAAGAAAAGGGCAAATTTAAATAAGAATAAGAAGTGTCTCATAAACAACCATTTTCCAAACCTAAAATTTAAAGAAAGATATGCATGCATATACACAGTGTCTATCAGCCAAATGGAATAAATTCGATAATAAATACATGGGGGCGTGTCCGAAAAAACGCTCGGACACGTCGATTGGTATTTCAATTTGCGCATTCTTTTCAATAAAAACTTTTTATACAGGGTGTGTCATGTAAAAGTGGCAAATACTAACTTTCTTATTTTAAATGCAATACCCTGTATATTATTCAATTTTTGGATTCTCCAGAAAATTTTAGACATGATTCATGTACAATATCCTATACCTATCCTCAACTGTTTCGGAAATATTAAGTGTTTACAGATTTATTGCAAAAAACTAATAGGTAATACTGTTTATTTCCTAATAATGTAAAAAACAAAAAAATAACATTAATGTAGAAGATATTGAAAATGCTCGCCGCGAACGTCTTGGCAACATTCTAATCTTAAATAGAAATTTCTTCTAACGTTACTGAACATCTCAGGCGTGACCGATCTAATCGCAACCGGTATTTGTCTTCTTAAGTCAGCTATAAGTCGCGGGGTTTAGTTTTGTATACAATATTTTTGACATAACCCCATAAGAAGAAGTCTAATGGCGTCAGATCAGGGGATCGTGCTGGCCATACCATCGATCCACGCCTCCCTATCCACCGATTTCGAAATACTCGGTTGAGGTACTGCCGGACACTGATTTGGTAATGGGGCGGTGCTCCATCTTGCTGAAACCATATCATATTCGCTGAAAGTTGTGCGTTTGCTGGATCAGGATATAAGTTTGTCAAAGTTGGCAAGACATTATTTTGGAGCAGTGTTAAATAATTATCGCCATTTAAATTGCCATTAATGAAAAAGGGACCTATGATAAATATGATCTCCAACAATTTTTGCCCAAACATTAACCTTTTCAGGATATTGCGTATATTCTTTTCTCATCCAGTGAGGATTTTCCCTAGACCAATAGCGGCAATTCTGACGATCAGCATGACCGTGAAGTGTAAAGGTGCACTCATCAGAAAACAAACATGTTCTAATTGGATCACATTGTTATCTAACAGTGCCATCATTTGTTCACAGAAATACGTTCTCCTATTAAAATCGTCTTCCATGAGCTCATGAGTAGGTATTATTTTATAGGGATACATTTTATTTTCTTGTAATGTTCGAATAATCGATGAATGGAAAACATCGAACATTGGGGCTGTTTTTCGACTAGAAGTATGTGGGGTTTCCTGAAACTCAAGCATAATATCCAATTTGGTATCATCACTTATTGCATTGGCAGCTAATTTTTTTATCTGCTTTACATATCCAAGCTGGCGAAACTGCTTTTCTATTTTACTAATTGTCCCTTGAGTTATAGGCGGCAAATTTGGAAATTTCTCATGAAATAAGCGAGCAACTTCCATTTGTGTCGGTGTTTTATCTCCATGACCAATCATCTGTAGAATTGTTATTTTATGCATTTCTGTTAAATAAACCATTTTTCTCCACGACCATTACTGAATGCAATAATTCCAAAATCATTTTTGATAATAGAATGTAAAAATTCTCACTCTTGAGTTGTAATATTTATTCTGAAACACTTGCTTCTTATGCTTTTTGCGAGTATTTTTATTCCATAACAAGATACGGAATGAATATTCTGTAATTGATCTAAACGACATAGGTTGTCATGAATTTCGAAACTGTCAGGGTCAGATAAAAATAGCCGCGTTGTAATAATTATTTTCAGACAAATTTCAGTGCAAGTCAAAAAATGAGTGAAAAATCGGATGAATCAGATATGGAACTGGATAATACTCCACCTGAAATTACGAATATTGCGAATAAATAACTTAATTGCTTTGTACAGATTTTATTTGTTTTTATTCGTACTTTTTGGTCGTGGAGAAAATATAGTCTGCTACTCGGTTTGAATGAAAATTCGATACTCGTGGTTCCTCACGCTCGTCGCGTTCGGAATCTTCCACTCGGATCGGATTTTCATTCCAACCTCGTTACAGAATCTACTATTCTGATATGCAGTTAACGAAATTCAAACGACTATAACACTGACAACTACTACTGTCATGCAGATAGACAACAATTTGCTAAGGCGTTTTAAACAAAAGTAAACAAACATATTTATACCTTTTTTTTATTTCATATCAGTAAAACATTTTAACATCAATTTTTAACATTTTTTCATTAATGTTTTTTTTTTGTTTTTTACATTATCAAGAAATAAACAGTATTACTTATTAGTTTTTTAGTGTGTTGTTAATTTTTGCAATAAATCTGAAAACACTTAATACTTCCGAAACAGTATAGGATATTGTACATGAAATATGTCTAAAATTTTCTGGAGAATTCAAAAATTGAATAATATACAGGGTGTTGCATTTAAAATAAGAAAGTTAGTATTGGCCACTGTTACATGACACACCCTGTATAAAAAGTTTTTATTGAAAAAAGTGCGCATCTGGAAATACCAATAGACGTGTTCGAGCATTTTTTCAGACACGCCCCCATGTATTTATTATCGAATTTATGCCATGTGGCTGATAGAGACAGTGGCGAGATATATTTGTTTTCATCTATAGAATACTGAAGAATTAAATCAAAATGGTTAAGTCAACTAATATAAACCAAATATTATGCTACTCGAACATTAGTACCTAATTACCTTAGCAACTGTTGGCATAAAGACAATAAAAATGGATTTGATCATTACTGAAACAGAGTTGAAATTTGTTACGTTCTTGCCCATTAGATAAAAATCATTGTTCGGTTGGGCCAAGGAATTACACTGGATGCCGAAAGCTGCGGAAGCAATCACATCGTTGGTATACCTAAAATATTTACAACAGTGGCTAAAATGCTGCAATGAATGTCTAATAATAATCGATTAGTATGGATATCAAAAACCATAGAATACATTTATAGGTATTTAAGGCACCTCTGTAGATTAATACTGTAATTACCTTGTATAAGCATCTTTCATTTCAAGTTCAATAACGTCTTCATTTTTATCCAAAAAGAACTTGATAAAGTTACCGGCCGCTTCGTCCATTAAATGAAACATATTTTTCATTTTACTACTGGTAAATGCTCCACTGAGTGTTGCCCTCATTTCCCGCCATGTTTGACCTAAACAAAAGAAGCTTTAGAGAATTACTTTAAAAATCATAAAAAATTAACTCTCTTTATTATTATGAATGATAGTATGATTTAATTTTTCAATTATTGCGATGGTATTTTCATGATCCCTATTAAACATTCCCTAGCAGAACTTACCTTTTAGAAGAAATAACATTCCACTTATTAATGGATCAATTTCGGGATCCATAACTGATCTATGATCAGTAAAGTGGTCAAAATCCTTGACTGTTATTTGCTTAATCAAGTCTGGATCCTTCAGAAGTAAAGTTGGCGCCCCGAATTCGTAATAAAATCCATTATATCTATAAGATCATATATTTGATGGCATCATATTCAGTAAGTTCACTTATCCATATAATCATTTAAATAAATAAAGAAAATATTTAATTTTGTAAGTAAGTAAGTAAGTAAGCAAGTAATTGATATTTTGGAGACGCGTGCCCGGTAACACAGGTTACTATTCTTTTAAACGTACAGCAAAAGTATTGAAGCGAATTTTGTTAAATGGTGAAAAGGTTCAGCCTCATTGGCTGCTATATTCTATTGAAAAAAATGCAGTTTTCTGCTTCTGCTGTAAAATATTCAATTAGGTACCTTAACCCCAACATTCCATTAACTTTTAAAAACACTAAATCAAGTAACCAAGATGGTTTCAATGATTGGCATCATTTAAGCGAACATTGGAAAATTCACGGAAAAAGTAAATCTCATTTTTAAAATTTACGGGTCTGGTCAGATTTACTAGAAAGATTAAAAACTAATCGAATCGTTGATTCGGAAATGCAAAATTTATTAAAAAATTAAACCAAACATTGGCGCAGTGTCATTGAAAGAATAATTTATACCATTCAATTTTTGGCTGAACAAAACTTGGCTTTTCGTGGTCCTAGTAACAAATTATTTAAAAGAAATAATGGAAATTTTTTAAAATGTATAGAAATGATAGCAAAATTTGATCCAGTCATGTCTGCACATATTAATAGATCTCAAAAAGATACCATGGAGATAAGATTCAAAACGAAACCATTAAATTAATAGGTAACAATATAATAATAATAATAATAATAATAATAAACGTCTTTTATTTTTTAAATTCTCTTTAAGACAACAACTACATATTTCAATTATAGGAAGAAAAAAAAAATAAACACTATCAATAAAGGCGAAGTTTAGCCAATGGCGATTCTTACACTTAACCTCTAAGCGAGTGTATAATATATTAGAATTTAATCTAGAGTATAGGTACATACATGTGCATTAAGCTCATAAATCTTAAATAGAAATAACAAAATCCCTACAATATTACAACAAATTATTTTCTGCACAAAATAATTATACAAAGGTAAAAACATATCAGACCGAAAAGGTAAACACATTGGATCAAAAATAAGTTTGACATAAAAATTACTGTAAACAAGAACCCACAAACAACAAAAAAAAAAACACATTCATTGCCACGATTAAAACCCTTTACAAATGCAAGCAGGTCAGTAGGTACCTACTCAAAATACACAATATACCGAAAACCCAGGCTTAAGCAAGTGACAACTAACAGTAGGGTATCACTTGAATTAAAATCGACCGACTCAAATACAGCCTCAATATATTTCAATATATTTTTATAAGAAATAATATTTTAAACGAAGTTAAAGAAGCAAAGTATTTTTCTATATCACTTGATTGTACTCCTGATGTGAGCCGCCAGGAGCAGATTTCTGTTTGTTTAAGATATAGACATTAGTACTAAAAAGCATAGAGTTTTCTTCAAGAATTTCAACGATCAACTATAAGAGAAGGGGGGTAATTTACGCTCAATATTATAATATTGGTTAAAGGCGCCTATCATTATTTCGCATAACGGCGCCGAAAATACTTGGCGCGTCCCTGCTAACAAGGGATATTGATAATTGATAGGTTGTAGTTTGCATCGTGTATTGTGTTAAAGTTGTGTAACAGTTCCTTTCTGTAGCACTGGCTGTTAATGGCTAATCTTAACACAGATATTGTATATAATTGCTTTAGGTTTAGAGGATTGTTTTCCTGAAATAGTAGTTGTGTAGTAAATCTTTTATTTTTGAACATCATCAGCTGTATTATATATTTTTAGGCTATGCATAGACTGGTTAACACTGTTTTTGATGCATTACCCTGAACAATTATTGCATAATATATGCTAGATTCAACCAATGAATAATAAACCGCTTTTAGCATTTTGAAAGGTAAGATGTTTGCGAGTTCAAGGAATTTGCAGTAAATGACTTTTCTCGTCAACAAGAATTACCAGGTACTTATACTTTTTACTCTCCCTATGATATTGCTAAAGTCACACGTTGTAAAGTTTTTAATGCTACAGAGTTATGTATTTTTACATGCTGAATTACAGGCAATGATTTTTGGTTTGGAGCAAGGGTCACAAAGTTTATCTTTTCTATATTTAGTGATAGCAAACTATGGTTCAGCCATTTTTTTTAGGCTAGTCGACATCAAGTCATGATTACTGACAGCTATGTTACTTTCATTTAATATGATTTTAATTTCATTTTTACTGCATTAGGACATAATCCCATCTTGACTGTGATATTATTTGTGAAATTTATTTATGGTTTATTCTTTTTGAGGTTGTATTTTTTTGTTGCTTATACACTTTATAAATATGTGGTCAATACAGATTGCTGAGTTCTTTTGTTTATCTAGTTATTCCATTTATTAAACTTGTGCAACCAAAAAATCCATGCATCACAGTTAATTTAGATATAACATTATAGAATCACTTGTAGATTTTTTTAAGACACTGTTTAATCTATTTATAAATTCATCTATATTTGTTGAGGGTGATCGGTAAAAATGTCTCTTGCAGTATTGCACTTGGAGATTGAGACATTAAGACACTTTTAACATTATTGCTTTCTACAATATCTAATATACTCCTGATAAATTTCTTCTCTAATATACACTTTATAGCCATCGAATGGTACTTTGATTCCTGAAAACTATATACCCAGCTATATTAAAAATATTGATATGCGTCTCCGACATCACGATAATGTCAAATTTATTGCCAATAGATTCGAAAAAATCCAGGAAACTGTCAAAAATTTTTGTATATACTGCGAATACTGACATGGATCATTAAAATAATTTTAATCGCTAACTGAATACTTGTTACATGAACACATATTTGACCTTATTTTTAGTAGATAGATAATTTACTCACCTTGAGCCTGGGAACTTATAGTAAATTTCCTGAATAATATCAATAAAGGTCCTTTTCCGTAATACAAGATACCATAAATCTCCAAAGATAGTCCAAGGCTTAGTTTGTTTCACACCCTTTTTTTCCCAATAGGTCTTTGGTGTCAAAAATAGATACCATGTTAAGCCAATCACGATCCCTAGTAACAGAACCCCGATCATCTCAAGATCTGTTATCGATGATCTGAAAAAGGATTACTTATTAATAATAATTGTAATTTATGTCTAATTTGTCTATATTTATGTGTTCTTGTCGAAAGCACTGTTGTTATAGACAAATTAATACAAATGAGTATGTTGATTATTATTTTATGTTGTTTTCAGAAGACCTAAATGTTAACTCAATATCTCAGTACCTATCTAAACTTATAAACACACAAGCTATACAATTTATTCTAATAAATCTACTAATGGCATTAAATTTATGAAACATTATATTTATACAGAATAGTTATCTGTAACAATCAAGTCAAATAAATATTGCCTTGTTGCAGTAGTAATCTGTGTTGTTACGTTAAGTCATTCTATTAATTATTTCTGATGCAAGGATATTTAATCTGATTTTATGTTGTTGCTCGTTATCTGTTCCTCACTTGCATTACCCGATGCATGAATATTTAACGCACTTATTTTAATATAGGGATGGTCAAGATACATCGATGTGTCTTCTCCAACTTCGATGTTTTAGTTTCAAAGTTTTTTTAAAGCCCTCGATGTTTGTTTTAAATAACACGAATTATAAAACTTTTCGCCACCGCTCCCGCTGTTGTCACCGTTACTTTTCGTCGCCACCGTTCTAAGGGTATTTATCAATGATCAACTATTAAGTACAAGTAGATCATTGGTATTTATCAATGACCTACTATTCATTGGTATTTATAAAACACGAACTGTACCGTTGTAAATTCCCGAGAGCAGTAAGGATACTAATTTATTTAATAATTAAGGTGAGCAACCGTCTTGATTTATCTAAGACGGGTTTAGTTTTTTGGGTATTGTCCTGTAAGCCGACCTTGTCCTGATTTGTCCTGATTTTTTAATGCACCTATTTCTTTAAAGTAAGTTCATCCATTTAAGGTTTCTGTACTGAAAAATATATTGTATAGAAGTAAAAAATAATTGCGCAGTTTTATTAATTTAGTTTTATTTAAAATTTCAAACATGCAATATTTTATTATAAAAGTAAGTATCGACAAGTTTCGTTAACAATTTTTTAACAAATATTTCCTATTTTCAAATTCTGTACAAAAGCTCATACTATAAGTGATGTAACTCAAAAGTTTCGTTGATAGAAGAATTATGGATAATGTGACCAGTATTTAATATTATTATTTAATTATGAGATAAGTTATTGTCTATAAATGCTGACAATGCAATCCTAGGAATATGGAAAATGTTTCTATGTTTTGTATCATATGTCATAAATTTCCTTCTTCCTATTGGCTAGAAGCAGGAACGGCAAACGACAAAAGGTCATCGAGTTGAAAATTGGTCATGTTGGAAATATGAACCAGCTAGTATAGAAACAAGAAATTTCCCCAGATTCACACGGAGTCATATTGGCCCACGCTTTATTGACTTGTCTTCTCCATGGTCTTAGAGAGAACAATAAATAAAAAAAACGACGTAGTGTGCCACTGTATTTTATATTGTGCAACTGTTTTAAATTTGCACGGAAACATATTTAAAAAAAAATGTTTTTTCTTAAAGTAAATGTGTTAAATCTTAATTAAAAAAAAAAACAACGATGTTTTTGTGTCGATGTCGATACCCAAAATCCACCAATTCTGTTTTTGATTGTGTGTTGATAAGAGTAAATTAATCATCAATACTATGTCGCATATATGCACTATTTTTATATTAAATGTATCTCGTCAAATCGGAACATTGTACCTCAAAAATTGAAATAACAATTATTTGCTTAGAGTCATTTTTACTTCGAATTAGATAGGTATTGCCATTTTTAATAAATACTTGTTGGACTTTGTTAAGTTAACAATTAAAATAAACCATAAACTGCTTAGTGTTGTTTTTAATATACATATTATATTAGTATAATATATACAGTGTGGCCTAAATTGGGCTTATACAGGGTTCCCCATAATAAACTACCCATTTTAATATTTGAATTAAAATTTTTTTAGTTAACAAAACTTTTTATTTTACTAAATTACAGCTAACTCTTTGGGATTTATGATAACTTATAAATATTTGGCTAATTTAATTCTAACTTTTAAATATCACGTCTTCTAAATGACCTCCACCAACTTCAACACATTTTTCAATATTAGATAAAAAGTGGTTCATTACATGGCGTAGCAAACCTTCGTCTATTCCTTCAACTTCTTCACGAATTTTGACTTTCAGTTCCTCGATTGTACCTGGACGACTCGCAAACACTTTGGCTTTTAAATATCCCCACAGGAAAAAATCGGGTGCCGTTAAGTCGGGGGACCTCGAAGGCCAAGGCAAATCTCCGAATCGAGAAATGAGTCGGCCATTAAACATTTCTCGCAGGACCCTCATTGAGTTTCTGGCGGTATGAGCTGTTGGCCCATCTTGTTGGAATAGTAAGGCATTGTTTAGTAATCCTCGTCTATTTAATCATATTAACGTAGCGCTCGGATGTTACTGTTACAGCGCGGTTATTTTCATCCTCAAAAAAATAAGGACCAATAATACCAAAAGATCCTACTCCACATTACACAACAACTTTTGGATTATGGAGGTTCTGTGCAAAGATTTCACGAGGATTTTCATTTGACCAGTATCTAAAATTCTGTTTATTGACCATGCCGTTCAAATAAGAATAAAATTTGCTTCGTCGGCCATTAGGAGACTGTGAATTGCTCCTTGATGTAAATCCAAAAATTCTTGACAAAATGCTAACCTTGCTTCTTTATCTTGATTGCTAAGGTGCTGTGCCATTTGGTATTTTTATAGGGATGGAATTTTAAAATCCTTTGAAGAATTCGATCTAAGCTTCCCTTCGATATTCCTAGGATAAGGGTTTGTCGATTAGCAGACTTCTCGTAAACGCAATTCTAACTCGTTCAATATTTTCTGGTGTACAAACTGTTCTTCGACGTCCAGGCTTCTTCAAATTTCGTACAGAACCATTTTCACGCCAATGACGAACCCATAACTTAACAGTTTTACGATTTGGCGCGTGACCCCTATTGTTGTTATTAAACTGACGCCGGAATGCACGCCTAACTTCTTCTATCGAATTGCTTCTTATGTAAGTCTCTACACAAAACACACGTTGTTGGACTGAGTAATCCATGAAAGTTCAAACGGATGTTGAAATAATGTCTCAAAGCAAAAAAATTAAATAATTATTGATGAAAACTAACAAACTTCTCGTAGAAAAATGACGTTCCACGAAATTATTAATTTAAAATTTATTTGTGACAGGCGCCTACTTGAATAATAATTTACTTAAATCCCAAAGACTACAGAAGATAATCCCACAGAGAACAACCTATTTAGTTATCTCCTAGGGAATTTATTAATAATATAAAATGGGTAGTCTATTATGGGGAACCCGGTATAATATATTGGGGTCTTGAAAACTATAGAAGAGAGAAACGATTAAACGGGAAAAGTTTTAGACGAATACATTTGCAACTTAAAGTCGCTTAGCACGCAATTCTATTTTTTTTTTTGTTTTTCAGATATTTTAAAAAAACCAAAAAGTTGCATTTTCAAAAATATGCTGTAGCTTCCTATTTCTCACTATTTCTCTAGTCTGATTATTTACCATTATATCGATGCCTGAAAGGTAAAAGGTTATAGGCGACATTTAATACTTCTTACAGTAGACCAATTTAAAGTCGATTTTTTTTTAATAATTCACAACTTATTTTCTGGTTAATAAATTGAAATGCTAAAACTGATAGAGTTAATTTTAGGACGTAATTGTTCTTTTTCTTATAAATTATTGTTACTCGAATCATCTGAGGAATAGGTAGTGTCGCTTAAGTAAATTCGCCCTGAAATTGAATTTCAGTAAAAAGGGCTTAAGGTAATTCGTTAAGATTTATGTGTCATAGTAAAAGTTCCTAACAGTCAATATGCCCAAGTAGTAATAGCAAGTAAAACAAACTAACGTTTAAAATTACTTACATTCTTTTTCGGAGATAACGAATAACCGTTATGAATCACAAAAAATAATTTCAAAACTTAACTTTTATATTTAGGGCGAATGAACAATTTAAGATTTTATTTAGTATGTGATGAGGAATTAATATAACACTTTTGAATATAATTTTTTATTAGAAGCATACAAAAGATGTGTTGAAATTCCCAACAAGAAAACAATAAGAATTTTTTTATAAAATAACATAATTCTAAAAATAAAGGCACATTTACTCAAAATCTTCATCCTTCAAGTCTGTCTCAGCTAGAGTATCTCTGATATTAGCAGCAATAGGAATATTGAGATATTCATGATAAAATAGGGGAGGTATCACATTGTTTGACCAAAGTTTATTTAGGTTGTCGTATTTTCGTTTTGATATGGGTATAAGTGTTTTGTCGCAGCTAGTTGCTCACTTTTGTTTAAACCTCGATTTGGTAGCTTGGTGCCTTACCATCCATAGAATTTTTTATTAATATTTTGTTGGCAGCCCTATTATTTTTTAAATGCATTAAATAAACTAACCTAAATGAATGAATGAAAAATTAGAAACAGGTAAAACAGGATAAGGGCCATTTCCTCAAATTTATTTGCAACTTAAAACAGTTTAAGTAAAACTTAAGTTCCTAAAGGCGCCAATGGAAAACCGTCTAAAGAATAAAGTGTTTACTAAGTTATTTAGAGTAAAACAGGATAAACGACAAAAAATAAAAAGATTTGGAATTCCCAAATGGCGCAAGGTCGGTTTTCTTTCTTGCTATATAATCCAAGCAGCAATATTTTAAAATGCCCTTAAATAAGGTCGCTTTGCAAAGAAAACTTTACATAAATACTAAATTTCACGGTTGGCTTACGCGACATATAAATAATCGTAGCCAGCTCAAATATATACCATTCGACGCAGAATAAAAAACTACGCTTAGTGGCGCTCAAACCACAATTTCTTGAAAAAATGTCGCTTACACCCTTTTACCTTTCAGGCATCGATATGTTGATTTTGCAACGGTCGCGAATCCTGTCTCTATTTCTTCATGGTCCTCAACTTTTACTCCCTTTCTTGCTTCCAGGAGCAAGTTAATCATGCCGGGCCTAACTATTCCTTTTCCTTTCTAATCTTGATGGTTTCACTTATTATACTTCTAAAAAATGAACCTGCTTCCTTTCCAATAGGTATAATCTAAATGCAAAATGGAGTATACGTCCCATCAGGTAGAAATCATTTTTCGGTTTAGCCATGGAATCACATTCAATGCCAAAAGCTGAAGTGGCAATTACGTCATTGGTATACCTGAAACATTTGCAGTTAAACCAGGTATAGATACTAATCCTTAGCATGTCTATCCTTCCTATAAGCTTTAACTGGATTGCAATAACATAGTATTAATAGAAAAACAATTCTCAATAACCTAGTAGAAATATCTTTTATTTCAACTTCAATAACGTCTTCATTTTTATCAATAAAAAACTTAACAAAGTTTTCCGCTGCTCCCTCCATTAAATGAAACATAGTTTTCATTTTGCTACTAGTAAACACTCCACTGAGGGTTGCTCTCATTTCTCGCCATCTTTGGCCTAAGCAAAAGAAAAATTGTTAAGTAATACTTATCTCTAAGATACATTTATTTATTTACAAGAAATAATCTTCCATTTTTGTTTTATTTTCAATTTAAAATCGCCTGTCCTCTTTTTGAATTTTAATCATTTCCTTACTTTAGATCATATTTACTGAAAATTCACATATCTACATATATATATATCCTTTATGATAGTACAAAGAGAGCTTTGCTTAATTACTACCTTTTAAAAGAAATAACATTCCAGTCGGTAATGGCTCACTTTCAGGATTAACAAAAGTTCGATGATTAGTGAAATGGTCAAAATCTTTTACTGTTATTTGTTTAATCAATTCGGGATCCTTCAGCAGTAAAGTTGGCATATTAAATTGATAGAGTCCAGTGTATCTACATTGATAAAATAAAAAGTTAATGGTATATCAAAGTCATTTTTTTTTACATTATCAAACCTTATCAAATAAAAAAGGAACACTTCAACGCGTTTCTTGAAAAATGCAATTTTCATGTAC
Source organism: Polydrusus tereticollis (assembly GCA_963920685.1). Taxonomy (NCBI): domain Eukaryota; kingdom Metazoa; phylum Arthropoda; class Insecta; order Coleoptera; family Curculionidae; genus Polydrusus; species Polydrusus tereticollis. The sequence goes on from OY987333.1 coordinate 14,553,054, forward strand.
CTACTTACCTTGTGTTGGGGTACATGTGATATATATCTTCTGTTAAGTCAATAAAAGTAATTTTTCTTAATATATTTTGCCAGAAATCTCCGAAAATTGCTTTATTCCCATGTTTTTCCAATAAGACAATGGTTTCATAAATGAGTAGGGGAGCGAAGGCAATTACCGTACAGCTAAGCAAGAATTAGATTTTTGTGGAAATTACCTACCTCAAAAATTGGATTTAGGGCTTTATAGGAATCTCATTTGGTATGTTGTCTATACCTAATAAAGTTAAGCTTCTAAACGTTTTTCAAAAATATTTATTAGCGTGTTATAAAAAAATGGTAAAGTACGGTATTACACGAAAGCGTCGGGTATAATACTCGTGTAAATTCGTACTGTTTTTTAAAATGTTTTACTGATAAAAATATATAATTTTGGTGCTAAGCAATAAGTTAAAACAAGATTAGTTTAACAGAAACCGCAAATGTAATGTTCTGCACGATCAGCACCGCTGCACAGCGCATGTGCCCACGCAGCACAATTGACACAACGGAACCACATCTCATTGTTTTTCCCAAATTCTTGGCATATGATGCAAATATCCGTTGTCATATTTCTTTCTCCCTCAAACAATTCTTCGGCATCCTCGTCATCATCATATAGATCATTAGGGGGTTCTTCATCTGATTCTGAAGAACTAAAGTCAATTCTCCTCTTATTAGGTTTTTTGGGTTCTTTTACTTTTATATCCTTCTTCTGTTTTGTACTGTTCTTCACTAACTTTTTTAATGCTAGATTTTCTAATTCAGTTTTCATAGGAGTCGAGGTTAAAATTTCTGAATGTTTTTTCTTACGACCTTTGCCTTTACTCTTGCCCTTTTCTGTCGATACATTTGGATCATTTTTTTGTGGTGCTGGAGAAATTTTTGCAAAGGAATGAAATTGTTTGGGGGGTTTTGCAAAATTGCTTTTATTTTCAAAATCTTTTGCATCTAAATTAGATGAGAGTATATCTTTAGGTGTACCTTCAAGACCTGAAGATCCAGCTACAGCTTCCGGTTCGGTTGTCGCAGGTGGTATTGTTTCTTTTGTTGTTATCGATGAATTTGTGTCAGGTTCAAAGCATAATTCAGAAAATATGTCGAGATTTACGGGAATGATGCCAGCAGATGCAAAACCATTAACTGCTTTTTCTGAATTAGCTACTTTTAGATAAGCTTTTGTAAAAAGACCTGCAATGTGGAATGGAGTTAACTTATCATAGTTATTGCTCTTCATAAATAGGTCACACTCCCTATGAAAGGCAACTTTTAATGGCCCAAAAAACGTCAGATCTAAAGGCTGCGTGCGATGGGAAGTGTGAGGTGGGATAGAGAGCATTATGATCCCATTTTGGCGAAAATAATGAAATATATCCAGGGAAACGTGGCTGCAATGGTTATCCGATATTAGCAATACTGGGTCATCAAATGTTGGTTTAGAAAAGACAAGAAAATGCTTTAACCAAAGTCGGAACAATTCCTCAGTCATCCAACCAACCAGACTTGGAGCAGTGATAGATTGATCCACTTGGGCCATCCCTTTCTAATGCTGAAGTCATGCGTATGCGAGGAAAGATAAACATAGGGGGAACATATTGCCCTGTCGCACTCATGCAGCAGCATATCGTTATTGTTTTTCCTCGCTTCCAACTAGTAGCTGCACCAATATTTTAAAAAATTACTTACCATAACTTTTGTTTCTCCGCCAGTTCCAACAAAACCTAAAACTCAATAATGATGATTATATGCAATTTTGTCTATAACCTATAATAAGATGTTAAGATTAAAACAGAAAACGATATTAGAAACAACTTGATAATACTCATTATATGATGGAATCTGCCAGTGACGTAGTAGTCAAGCGAACAGTTTTTAATGAAACATAACAAGAACATAGTTGGCAGTGACGGCTCCCGACAGATCCCCCCCAAATTGCATCTAACCCTCTACTCCCCGCTCTGAAACTCCAAGAAGGTTTTAAAATTGTTTTTATTTTATTCATACATAGTGAAACCTCTGTTTGCAATCGCCTCTGTAAAGTGACCACGTGCGTTAAACGACCGGTTATGAATTCCCCATATTTAAAAATGGAAATCCCATTATTTTATACTCCTCTTTACCGAACCATCTGTTAAACGAACGCGGGCACTCATCATCTTCATCAATTTATTTTTTAGTAAACATTAATGGTAAAAACAGCCTCCATTATGAGCAGTAAATCTCGACCCGACAATTCTTAAGAAATATGGGTACATACAGGAAATAGGAAATGTCTTTCTTTAAGGCAGAAAATTGAAATGATCGAGGAAAGTGAAAGAACTGGATTAAGTACCAGGAAATCGGCTGAAAGGCTTAAAGTGGGTAAGACCCAACTGCCTATGTTGCTTCAGAATAAAGCAGAAGTTAGAAATTTGTTCCAGGAAGGTGGCAACGGTGAACAGAAACGAAAATTTCCCGAAACCGAAGGACTGACAGTGGGTAAGTTGTTTTTAACTGGTTTTGTAAGGCGCGAAACGAGAACTTACTAATATCCGGGCCCATAATTCAAGCAAAAGCCCTCGAACCTGCTCAATGTCTAGGACTAGATAACTTTACGGCATCAAAATTCCGTCGTCGTCGGTACGATATTATAGAGGTGAAATGTGTGCCAAGGCCAGTGAAAGCATTTTCAGGATTTCGATTGAAATCCGGACCCAGGGCAAATTACCCCCGACCCCCCTCCCTCTCTCTTGTAGGTTCTGTCTATGGAACAAACACTCAAAAACTTGGACAGGAGAAGGACCTGGTTTCAAATACTTATAATTTTAATAACTTATAATAAAACTGACTAGCAGTTTTCAAGGCTTGCGGGGGATCCTTAACTAGTAAGTTATTTTCAGCCTGTTATCTCGTTATAAATAAACTCTAAATTAAGATAAAATAATCTTGTCTAATCTAGCCACTTAACTAAAGCATTTTTGCAAGTGGAGTATGTATCTGCACTTTCACATAGATTACAAATATATTGTTATGTACCTTTAAATATAATAGAAATTTCTTTATTATTAAAGCAATTTATTTTCACACTATACATAAAATTTATTTTATTTACCTAATAGTTAGGTGAATATAAATATTTTGCTGTAAAACTATATACGTATAGGAATATTATCGATGCTCAATTCTTAACACGTTTTAAGGAAAACCAAAATCCTCCCTCGGCAACAGGTTGTCGTCCCTTTTTCTGAAGCTTAATGGGAATTTGCGTCTTTTTTGAAGGCACGATTTCAAAGCTCAGCAGCAAATTAAACAACAAAGCCTTGACCTCTAAAAGCGCAAATCTAGAACCTATGCAATTTCTCGGTCCCGATCCAAAGGGCATATAAGTATAAGGTTTAATGCTGCCTTTGTTTTCATCAGAAAACCTTTCTGGATCAAATTTCTCCGGATTCGGATAATTGGCTGGGTCTCTGTGAAGACAATAGATTGGAAGCAGCACTACATCCTTTAGATTTAGATGAACAGGCCGTTCATCTGAATTGACAGGTTCAATAGTGTATGGTTTCGTACAACGTCTGTCCGTCGCTATTGCAGGAGGCCAGATCCTTAGAATTTCTGCAAATAAAAAATGAGTAAATTTGGGGGCGGTACTAGCAAAATAAATTATTTGTAGTACAATTTGTAGTTGAAACCATGAACTGTGGTTTAGTTCATCTAATATGATTAGAACCACTTTTAGATTAGAGCGGTTATATCGGGGCATATACTATATTACGCCCCTCCCCCCCCCCATATAAATTAACAAGACAAATGACAATAGAGCTCAATCAACAAACCACATACTGAACGGTTGTCCCAAAAAAATTAGGGTATATATACTACAAGGGATTTCTTAAAGACCAAAAAAGTTCTATAAGCATTTTCGCTTTATTTATGTTCTCGTTAAGAGTATTTAGCAAAACTCACAAGCTTTACACCACTCTTATAATATAAATAATAGGAAGTGTTATATGGGGCTTTCCAAGAACATCTACAGAGTATTTGTTATAGAGCAAAAAAGCTTTATAAGCATTTTTGCTCTATTTATGTGCTCGTTAAGAGTATTTAGCGAAAGTGACAAGCTTTAAACCACTGTTATGAGATAAATACGAGAAAGCAGGCCCGGATTATCCATAAGGCACATTAGGCACTTGCCTAAGGCCTACGAAACGCGAAGGGCCTACGATCATAAAATATAATAAAAAAGGGATCAATACTGTATTCTACAATAAGAAAAAGAGTTCAATAGTCAAATAGTAGACCTAGTGAAGAAACTCTCTCTTGGCCCATAGTTGAACGCATAAAATTTTTGATAAGGTTCAGTTTAGAAAACGACCTCTCACCTGCTGCATTTCACCCCAGCATTGAAAGGTATATGCGAAAAGCAACATTTACATTTGAGAACCTTGAGAATAGTTTATCCTTTATTTGTAAGTTTATCAGTTCAGTCACAGAGGTGATTTCGGGATATAAAAAAAAATTCATCGACGAAATATTCTTCCAAGTCGAATGAATACAGTTTAACTAGAGCTTCAGCTTTAAGTTCAATACTGTCCTGTGTAAGCGGTTAGGAAACTGAATTTGTCATGAATTTCAGTGTATGCAGCACGCCTCTTTTTCATTTCGCTGGAAAGCACATCCAAAACATAAAAGAAAACCACAATTTTACAAGAATCTTTGGCGCTGCGTGCTAGATGTTCGTCTGGTTTTTCATCAAACTGCCTTTTTCTTTTAGAACTTCTGGAAACTGAATTCTTGAATTCAGAATCTGGGGTCACTTCTTTTGCCATGGAAAAGAAACTCTCATACTTATCGTCATTTCTGCAATTTGATAAATATTGAATAAGATTGTCTAACAGTCGCACCATCGTATTAAACTCAATTCCAGGTTCTTGAAGGTCTTTATTTACAATATCGATGTGTTTCAATAAATCTTCCCAAATAACTGTCATTAATACCATCTCTAAAGTATTCCTTTTTTTGATCAAGTTTTGTGCCATGTTTACTACTGCTGGTTTTAAACCCTCACAATTTGTCATAGTTATCAAAATACTGCGTAAACTATCGTAATGAACACGTAATGTCTTTACAGACTCATAACGTGCTGACCATGTTGTCTCAGATAGAGTTTTAATAGTAATTTTATTTCCTAAAGAAGTTAGCTTAGACCATCTTTGAGGAGATGCTGCAAAAAATGTATAGATGGATTGCAAAATACCAAAGAAATTTACAGCTTCTAAACAGCTTTCTGTCGCTGCAGTGCCCACTAGATTCAGGCTATGGGCTGCACATGGTATCCACACGGCTAATTTATTAATTTCTTTAAATCTAGCCTGTACACCCGAATACAATCCGCTCATATTGGCAGCCTTATTATGACTAACTTCTACAAAACTTTGGGCTGCAAAAAGTTAGCTTTGTTCAATAAAAAGTTAAAATTTCTAAATTATTTTGTAAGTTTTTTTTTAATTAACAACTTTTGGCCATATATTAAATATGATGTTTTTAAGTTTATCTGTAAAAATGGCGACGTCAGCGACTTCATCATGGGCATCCATTGGGCTCTTCAAATGCATAGAAATGTTTAGGAGACCACTTAATTTGTAAATTTTGTTATTTCTTGGTAAAATTAGGGCGTGCCACCCAAAAAATTTCGCCTGCGGCGCATTTTTCCCGCGACCCATTAATAAACCTCCCCGAATTCAAATCTAAAATTCACCACTGGTGCCTAGGGCCTACGAAACCTTTAATCCGGCGCTGCGAGAAAGTGTTATATGGGTAATATTGTGCAACGTTAGTACAGCCAAAATACTCTTTAAAAAGGCATTATACAGCATTTTTAATGCAACAAGATTTAATGGAAGCAAAAGGTTTCTTATCGAGCAACTAAGCAACACAGCTTTAAATTATTATAATGAATCAAAAAATAAAATGGGTGTTTTGTTTGGTGCATGAGTGGTGCAACTTTATAAAAATATGGATATATGAAAGTGGAGTGCATTTCGGAGGTGCATTTCGGAGAAAAGTGAAGAAGAGGTTTGAAGATATAAAAAACGATGCTTCTATTTAAAATAATCCCAATAACAATTTTGGTGTATAATTATCGCAGAAAGAGCTTATTTACTGTGCAAGCAGAGTTATCTTAGACAATGTTCTTTAAATGTATCTTTTCAGAGACATTTTTGTACTATAAACAGCTTTAATGCAGCAAATAGCTTGATCTTTAATTGTTCTCTGTGCAGAAACAAACACAGCAAAGTTGTTATTAACGTTCTTTAAAGGTATCACGCAGGACCAATTTTGTTCTGTAGTGAGCTTTTAAGATGAAATTATTCCATTTCCTGTACTTATTTTACACTGAAAAAAATAGTATATCATATTCTATAACAAATTTGGAATGTCCTTTATTTTTCTTTTAAGCCTGTATTACACGGGATATCTTTCGTCAATTTCTTGGCCAAGAAACTGTGGAATTTATTCGTCAAAAAATTGTCAAATTGTCGATCGTTAATTCGTTATTCGAAAATAAAATTGCTGCTTAAAGGGGATACTTCACATTGTGTTACAGAGGGCGCCTTACACGTCTTTAGCATTTGCAAAACTACAAAATAACTAAAAAAGATATCCAAGTGTGCAAACTGGATTCTAGTAGAAAAAATGTTGCAGCAGTTGGGTACATGGCTTAATTTTTGATATTTATTTTATTTTTGTAAATAATCGTTGTTGAAATTGATCATTTTTGGCATCATTATGCATTATACAGTCATTATGCATTATACAGTCATTATGCAGCCGGTATTATTTTTGCGTAATGTTAGCAGTTGCTGAAAGTTGTTATGGTGTCGGATAATCATTGTTTGCACATCTCTTTTGTCCAGAAGACGCATCTTCTAAGCATCGAGAAATATTAAAAACGGAGCATTAAAAACACAGGTACAGGTTCTAGAGCATGATGATGGTTCCAAGATCAATATATTCCGGAGTTAAAAACGCCCCCCGATCGGATCTCCGGGGGGGGGGCGGGTCCTGGCGCCTTATCAAGCGAGATTATCCAATCATCCACCATGTCCAGTAGCCATGCGGGTCCTTCGAACAATATTTTAAATGGAAATGGTGTGAAAACTGGAGTTGTTAAAAGATCCGAGATTAGCAACTTCCAAATTGACTTCTGCAATATAAGAGGACTGAACTCGAACATCAATGCAGTCCATCAACATCTACAATCTACCAAACCTCATGTACTTGTACTAACCGAAACCAAAGTCAGATCATCGATTAGTACGGTCAGCTATTTATATCCTGGGTACGACTTTCATCACCGATTTAGGCGGAATTTTGGCCTTTGTCTCTTTGTCCGGAGTGATATTTTTTGTCAACGAGAGGAGACACTCGAGCCTAACGACTTTGATGTAATGTGGTTTAAAATATCAACGCAGAGAATTGCTAAATTCATCTGCTGCCTTTACCGGCCGCCAAGTGATACCCATTATAGAGACTTGTTCTCCTCTCTTGCTAATACTGTCGACTTTTTGCAAACCCACCATCCCAATTCCGAAGTTGTAATCCTTGGCGACTTCAACGTTCATAATGTCAACTGGCTCAAATACTCAAACATGACTGACGAACAAGGTCGTGAAGCCGAATACTTTGCCATCAGCTCTGGCCTCACCCAGCTGGTGGGTGAACCAACTCGGATTCCAGACCGAGATGGTGATTTTGCTAGTTTGTTGGATCTTTTCTTAACTTTAAACCCCGACTTGTACACTGTCACCGTGAAGCCGCCGTTAGGAACGTCTGACCACAACCTTATTTCGGCACTGAACAAACTGCCAATTAGCGCTGAAGAGCCTCCTAGACCACGCACGATATGGCATTATACATCAGCTTAGCGGGAGGACCTAAGGGACCATTTTCGAACCCTTCCTTGGCGGGACGTTTGTTTTACCTCTGATGATCCATCCATCTGTGCAACAGAAATATCGGAGGTTATCCTTACTGGCATGGAAGCCTTCATCCCTTTCCCAAAAAAGTGCCCTTCCAACGGCAAGCCTTGGTTTACCAAAACTTGCGAACGAGCTGTTAAATCAAAAAATTATTTCTACCGACAATGGCGTAAAAATCCTACCGCCGAAAATCGTACCATCTTTGTTAACGCTCGAAACCAATGCAAGCAAACGATAAACCAAAGCAAAGAAGCACACAACCAGAGGATCAGAGACAAGCTTCTTGAATGTCCTAGCGGCTCAAGATCATTTTGGTCGGTAGCTAAGGCCGTCAGTCAGAACTTTACCAAGTCAACCATTCCACCTCTAACACGTTCTGATGGCACCATTGCGACCAAAGCACAGGAGAAAGCAAACCTACTGGCGGAACTATTCTCTTCACATTCAACGGTAAATTTTCAGGGAAGTACTCCACCGAACATTCCCCCTATAGAATCAAGAATGCCTGAGATTGTTAAACGAATCTTGAGGAGTTTTGACACTAAAAAGGCTTCTGGTCCTAACGATATTCCAATCATTGTAATTAAGTCATGCGCTGACGAACTGACACCGGTATTTTGTAGGCTTTTTAACTTATCCTACAAAAAATGAATATTTCCTTCTTGCTGGAAAACTGCGAGAGTCCAGCCCATACCCAAAAAAGGCATGACTGAATTCAGTTTCTACTATCTGACGAAGACACTGTGTGTCGAAACAATTGTTATAGTGTGGAATAAATAATATAAGTGAAGATTTATACATTTTGTATTTTTCCTATCAAGTTTCTATAATGGATCTTCATCAAGTAACGGCTACATCCATTGAATATCTTGTTTTTTGGTAAATTGTTTTTATTTTATCGTTTTATTTTTCGACTGAAAAAAATTATAGATAATTAGTTTTATTTCGGCGCGTGAAAATAATGCCCAAAAATCACCTATGCTTTAACGATAAACTGACCTCCGTTGAAAATATTAAGCCAAAGATAATTTTTAATTTGTCAATTTCCAAGCAATAAATAATATTAGTACCACCTAAGTTCCGACATATTACAGAAATTATGAAAGTAGGATTTGAAGTATTTTTGGTTCGAGCTGTTTCCATTTAAACACCATATTGGTTCGTTGTTTGTCCACACGGTTCGATCCTGAATGCTCATCTTAAAGGTTATGTCGTAAACAAATTTAAGTGTTCTATGGTCTAATCTAATCTTCATCTCCGGCACATGAACTATGTCCTCTAAAAGTTCGTGACCTACCTTCTTTACTCTGAAGGTCGGCAGCATTTTCTGAGGGCGGTGAAGGCCCATTCTCGCTTCTCCCTGTATCGTCAAGTTAAGAGAAGGGAGGTCAAGAAGGCGCTCCGTCGCTGCAGAAGGGGTCAATTTCATTGCCCCTATTATACAGGCCAGTCTCTGAAGACTTCCTAGCTTCAGTTTAGAAGTCTTCTGCAGAACTTTTAGCCACCAGATCACGGGTGCGTAGGTAATTAAGGGTATCACCACTTTGGTGCACCATCTTGGGCGATAAACCTTATTTCTTTCCGTACATTCTTCTTCTTACTGCAAGAGTAATTTCAGATTTACGGATAATTTTTTCTATGTGGCTATTCCAAGTAAGTATGCAGAGTCCATGATGCCCCCCAGATATTTTACTTCCCCAGCCAGCTGCAACGTTTCTCCTTGAAGGATTAGGGCCCTCCTGCGTTCGTTATAGGTATTTGGTGTAATGTGAAAGCGCCTAAGAACCAGGGATGTTAATGTAGCAATAATTAAAGTACATTATGTAGTAAATCATATATTTTCTACTTTATTATCTCTGCTAGAAACATGCACTCTACTCTAAAATAACAAAATGAGTGCAGTACTCGAGTCAAATAATTGATGTTAATGATGATTAATCATTTGAAAAACTCGTAAGATTAAGATACTATAAAGAAATGAATATTCAGATTATTAAGGTATTTATATCTTTTACATGTATTGTATACATTTCATACAATCTTCATTATCAAACTACTTAATTTAATGACCATATTTCTTTTTATTACATCTGATAATTTTTCATCGCAAAAAGCCATTGCAGCAGACCCTGTATTTACATATCATAAATGATTACGAAATGTATGTAATGTTATTTCAGATATTCCAACATAAAATGTAGCTGATTGGAACTTAACCAAAACATTAATTAAATAATAATAAAATTTCGTGATATTCGGTATTTACCTGAAATTACCATATCCAGATATTTCATTTTAGATAATACTTCATAAGTTAGTTTTCCATTACAATTTTTGTGGGTTTCTTTTATCTCCTCCCTTAGTCTGGCTTGAATATCCTGATTAAGGGCCAATTCATAGGACCCGAAGCACATGGCTGTGGAAATTGTATCAAATCCAGCAACAAAGAAAATTAAAGCCTGCGATGTTATAAGGTCGTCGGTCAGATTTTTAATTTTTTTGACTTTTCCTACAAATTAGTTGAATACAATGATTTTATTGTTATACACAGCTAGTGTGTAAGTCTTCAACAACTAGCTACCAAACATGGGGTACGTTCAAAAATTCAAAATTGAAATAAAATATAGATTGTCAATTTAACAAAAAAATAAAATAAAGTATAAATGGGCAATTACTAAAATAAGTGTCATTCTTTTTTTGACATGTTTTAAAAAGGTAACAAAAAACAGCTAATTATATTTTGCCATTTATAATAGAAATTTAACTCGACTCAACCCTCATTAATGACAGCCGGCACACCAAGAACTGGCAGAAACGTTAAAAAATATTAATTAGTTTAAGACAACAAAAAATAGTGTTACATTTTTATATGACTTGCTTTTACACCCTGTACGAAATCAACACCGTAATAAGGTAAAAAGATCAAAGAAATCTACTAATACTAGATTTAACTAACTATTTAATAATAACCAAGAAGACATGAATACTAGGTATTTATACATACAAAGGTACCTACGTTAAAAAAAGAACACTGCCTAAACAAACTAAAATCCTTAAAACCCCTACGAAATATTAAAGGGACATCCCTATATAGAGTTTCATTATTATGAAAAATTGGTTAAATTTTTTATTTTTACAAGACTTTTTTAATCCTGTATAAAACTAACTCACCAAAACAAGACGAAAAGACTAAAGAAATGTAAGAAAAACAAAATTTTCAAACCCGAAAAGCTTAAGCTATAAAAAACGCCTTTTTGGGACATCCTCTATATTTATGTGAATTTTCCTATTTTAACAGAATTGGCCTTTTTCTACCAATAAATTTTCATTTTTATTATAAAACAGGTAAAAATAGAATGCTCTTTATTGGTTTTTCGATTTATATGACGAATTTTGCTAAACTCCAATATAATTTGGAACACCGGGTACATTAAAGTCACTTGAAAATGTTACGAATTATTTTAGATGAAAATCTTCCATTATTTTTGTATGTATAATTAAATAATATTTAAATACTGACGTTATTCCTCTTTCAAAAATGTACTCTTCATTTGGTTCGATAGAATTAGTCGTTTTCAAAGAAAATATTTTTTTTGTTTAACACGTTATTGAAATAATAAATCAGAATTAAGTAATGGAGGATTATTCCTATAGTAAATATGCTGACTGCATCTAATTTATGAGCAAAGCACTCGGCAATTGTGTGGAGGCGAGAGCAATTCATTCTGACACATTCGACGTTTACCGCAAAAACTTTGAAAGGGTTGATCGTAGCTTAAAAGAAACAGGAAAAAGTTAATGCCAAAGCACTAAATCTTTTGGTAATTCATTTTAGGATGCTTTTTGTTGCATTGTGGTGGAGAAGGTATTGTCATATAGCAATTTAGTTTGTCAGCACTTATTATATTAATTTGAAGAAATAGTCCATACTCAAAATGGAGTTGAAATATAGGGAAAGGAAAGAAAGTCAAAAAGTCTTTCCCCACTAATTTAATAGAGCAATCAGAGGCTCAGTTTTATGAAAGCGCGTCTACATGTTTCGAAGGTAGTAACCTTCATCTTCAGGAGACAAAAATAGTGCTGCAGTTAATATTAGCAGTAAAATTTTAGGTGGAAGGTGACGTTGATGGAGGTTTAAAATTTTATTTTATTTTTAAATGTGTCACGTAGTGAATTCAATCAATATACTGACAAGAAATTTTGTTAATAGAGGTAATAAATTCAAAGATAGTTGTGAAATTTAGAAGGTCATAAAGAAATACATGTTCTTCTTATTCAGGTTCAAGTAAGGATACATAAAGAAGACTTTCGAAGTTCTAATTCATATTATGAATTTGTATTAAAATAAAGGGAGAAAGAAAGAAAGCATCTGTTATCAATTAAGTAAAAATTCCATTTTGTAATTTTTTTTTTTTTTAAACTTATTATATTATTATATTATTAAATAATTCGCCATTTATAAATGCCCTGCATCTTACCATTATAGGATGATTCCTTGACAGTAGCATATCCCGTCTCTACAATCTCATTTTCCTCTTGTTTAATACCTTTCCTGGCTTCCATCAGCAAATTGATCATGTCGGGTCGAACTATCCCCTTCTCTTCTCTAATCTTAATGGTTTCAGTTATTATTTTTTTGAAAAACACTGCTACTGACTTCCCAAAGATATTAAATTTCACCAGCTGAAAAATTAGTAATAATAAGAAAAGGGCAAACAACAAAAAGTATTTCTAAAAAAACAATTTTTCAAACCTAAAATCTAAAGAAAGGTGTACAATTACATTCACACAGAGACAGTGGCGAGATATATTTCTTTTCATCTAAAATAAAGTACAATATACAGGGTGTTTTCTAACAACGGTACGAAACTTCAGAGGGTGATACGTAAGGTCGTTTTAAGAAAAAAAGTTCCTATGAACATATGTCTGGAGTTACTTTGTTTCTGAGATACAAGGGCGTTGAAGTTACAAAAAACAGTCATAAATATCCTTAAACCGATTTGGTTGAAATTTGGTTCAGTTATTTGAAGTAATAAGGCGCTTATTTAGCCCTAACTAGATTGAAATTATCAGGTCCAGTGGTGTCTCAGTGGGCACCACAGCCAATTATTATTGAGAAGAAAAAGTACGCCACTGCCTGTTTTCTAGTTTTTTTTATTTGCTCAGATTGAGCAACTACAAATACAACTTTTTGGTTTCTTGTGCTTTTTCATATCTGGCTTCGTCTGCGAGAAAAAAAAATAAAAATCACTTTAAGTCATTCCAAAAGCTATCCATGGACAACATAATATAACAACCAAAAATAAAAAATAAACAATTTCGACCTTACAGTAAATAAGCAAATGTCATTGATTGTCTGATACGTTCAAAAATAACTGGAGTATTTCTTATGACATTGCAATTGTCAATTATCCGATTCCTCAAGTCATTCACATCTAGTACAGGAGTTTTATAAAAAAGGGCCTTCAGATGACCCCATAAACAGAAATCTAGAAGATTAATATCAAAACTGCGAGCTGGCCAATTTTGAGGTCCTGCACGTCCAATCCAGCGATTAGGGTAGGGGTAGGTGATGTCGAGATGCTGACAAGCAAGAACACTAAAATGAGCTGGAGCCCCGTCGTACATAAACCACATGTTGACTCTTACATGTATGTAGGGGTACTTCTTCTAACAAAACGGGTAAATGATGTCGCAAAAAGTCTGTGTAGGATTCACCTGTTAATCTTCCAATTCACCAATAATTCCTACCCAAACGTTGAGCGAAAGTTGTTGCTGAAAATAACTTTCTCTAATAACGTGGGGATTTTCTTCGGCCCAAAAATGGTCATTGTGAAAGCTTATAACAGCATCTCGTGAAAAATTCGCCTCGTCCGTAACCAAAATATTTGGTAAAAAAATTATTATTGTGTGCCATTCTATGAATCAACCACCTGCAAAACATTAATCTTGGGTGAAAATCCCGAGGCAGTAGAGCTTGAACCCGCTGTATGTAATATGTATGGGTACAGAAAGTTTCTTTTTAAAACTTTTCAGACGGTTTTTGGCTGACTTCAAGCTGCAGTGCAATCTTCCTGGTACTATTTAAAGGATCTTCTATCTAATCAAGTATAGCTTCTTCTAGTTTAGGCGTTGTTACAGTTTCCTGTCTTCCACCACCTATATTTTTATTAAAACTACCAGTTTCACATAATCTTGCATGTAGCGTTCTAACGGTTTTAGCACATGGGATTACTCTGTTAGGATATCTGTCCTGATAAATTCTCCGTGCTTCTTCCGCATTTCCATTTGCTAATCCATAAATAAAGACCATGTCAGAGTTAGTAAAATTGTTAACATGATGGAATCACTGCTAATTGACAACTCTAAATTTTACTGATAATATGACAACTATCACTGCCAGGTCAGTTGCTTTCCAAAGCAGGTAGGGTAGGTAGGTACTTCATTTGCCTTGGCAATAATTTGTTATAAATAGCAGATGTGGTAAGCCAAAAATGTGATAATAAAAGTAAACCTATTGGAACCAGTCGTGCATTTTATCAGAAGGTAGACATTTTGCTTATTTACTGTAAGAAATTGTTTATTTTTTATTTTTGGTTGTTATTTTATGTTGTCCATTTTAGCTTTTAGAATGAGTTAATGTGATTTTTTTTCTCGCAAACGAAGCCAGATATGAAAAAAACACAAGAGACCAAAAAGTTGTATTTTAAGTTGCTTATTCGAAACAAATATAAAAACTAAAAAAAAGGCAGTGGCGTACTTTCTCTTCTCGATAATAATTGGCTGTGGTGCCCACTGACCTAATAGTTTCAATCTAGTTAGGACTAAATAAACGCCTTATTACTTTAAATAACTGGACCAAATTTCAACCAAATCGGTTTAAGGATATTTATGACCGTTTTTTTATTTGAACTTCAACACCTTTTATCTCAGAAACGAACAACTCCGGACATTGGTTCATAGGAACTTTTTTTCTTAAAACGACCTTACGTATCACGTCATCATATCGAAGAAGCAAATCAAAATAGCTGAGTTTAGGTTCACACCTTAGAAACTAAATATTATACTACTGGCACATTTGTACGTACTTACCCTAGAAATAAAGGGCATAAAGAAAATTATAAAGGATTTGAGCATTTTTGGAACAGAATTGAAATCTGTTACTTGCTTGCCCATTACATAAAAATCATTGTTTGGTTCGGCCAAGGAATTGCACTGGATGCCAAAAGCTGCGGAAGCAATTACATCATTGGTATACCTAAAACATTTACAACAGTGGCTAGGGTACTGCAAAAAATGCCATTTATACAGGGTGTCCATTCAGTTAAAAAAAATTAAAAATTAAGGGACTGTTAAAGGTGTATATTTTAAAAATATTTTTAAATATACAGGGTGTTTCACAAAAGCAGGACAACTTAACTTAAATATTGTTAAATAGGACACCCTATGTTTTTTACCCGAAATGAGTGCCCCTCTTTATTGTTTATGTAATTCCAAATCTTTGTTTCAATCTGCTGCCAAGATATTAATTATTTTCCTAATTTTCTTGCTCTGGTACGATCGCACTAAATATGCTACAGTTTCTTTATTGATTTTAATTTAATTGCAGATAGTTTAAACTGGGTTATACAGGGTTCCCCATAATAGACTACCCATTTTAATATTTGAATTAAAATTTTTTTAGTTAACAAAACTTTTTATTTTACTAAATTACAGCTAACTCTTTGGGATTTATGATAACTTATAAATATTTGGCTAATTTAATTCTGACTTTTAAAAATCACGTCTTCTAAATGACCTCCACCAACTTCAACACATTTTTCAATATTAGATAAAAAGTGGTTCATTACACGGCGTAGCAAACCTTCGTCTATTCCTTCAACTTCTTCACGAATTTTGACTTTCAGTTCCTCGATTGTTCCTGGACGACTCGCAAATACTTTGGCTTTTAAATATCCCCACAGGAAAAAATCGGGTGCCGTTAAGTCGGGGGACCTCGAAGGCCAAGGCAAATCTCCGAATCGAGAAATGAGTCGGCCATTAAACATTTCTCGCAGGACCCTCATTGAGTTTCTGGCGGTATGAGCTGTTGCCCCATCTTGTTGGAATAGTAAGTCATTGTTTAGTAATCCTCGTCTATCCTTGTCTATTTAATTCTGGAATGAGAAATGTCTCTAGCATATTAACGTAGCGCTCGGATGTTACTGTTACAGCGCGGTTATTTTCATCCTCAAAAAAATAAGGGCCAATAATACCAAAAGATCCTACTTCACACCACACAACAACTTTTGGATTATGGAGGTTCTGTGTAAAGATTTCACGAGGATTTTTATTTGACTAGTATCTAAAATTCTGTTTATTGACCATGCCGTTCAAATAAAAATTTGCTTCGTCGGTCATTAGGAGACTGTGAATTGCTCCTTGATGTAAATCCAAAAATTCTTGACAAAATGCTAACCTTGCTTCTTTATCTTAATTGCTAAGGTGCTGTGCCATTTGGTATTTATAGGGATGAAATTTTAAATCCCTTTGAAGAATTCGATCTAAGCTTCCCTTCGATATTCCTAGGATAAGGGTGTGTCGATTAGCAGACCTTTTAGGACTTCTCGTAAACGCAATTCTAACTCGTTCAATATTTTCTGGTGTACGAACTGTTCTTCGACGTCCAGGCTTCTTCAAATTTTGTACAGAACCATTTTCACGCCAATGACGAACCCATAACTTAACAGTTTTACGATTTGGCGCGTGACCCCTATTGTTGTTATTAAACTGACGCCGGAATGCACGCCTAACTTCTTCTATCGAATTGCTTCTTATGTAAGTCTCTACACAAAACACACGTTGTTGGACTGAGTAATCCATGAAAGTTTAAACGGATGTTGAAATAATGTCTCAAAGCAAAAAAATTAAATAATTATTGATGAAAACTAACAAACTTCTCGTAGAAAAATGACGTTCCACGAAATTATTAATTTAAAATTTATTTGTGACAGGCGCCTACTTGATTAATAATTTACTTAAATCCCAAAGACTGCAGAATATAATCAATCCCACAGAGAACAACCTATTTAGTTATCTCGTAGGGAATTTATTAATAATATAAAATGGGTAGTCTATTATGGGGAACCCTGTATAAATACTATTTATATCAAAAACCATAGAATATATTTACAGGTGTTAAAGGCACCGCTGTATATTTATACTGTGTTTACCTTGTATAAGCATCTTTCATTTCAAGTTCAATAACGTCTTCATTTTTATCCAAAAAGAATTTGATAAAGTTAACAGCTGTTTCATCCATTAAATGAAACATATTTTTCATTTTACTACTGGTAAAGGCTCCACTGAGTGTTGCCCTCATTTCCCGCCAAGTTTGACCTAAACAAAAGTTTTACAGAATTACTTTAAAAATCATAAAAAATGAACTCTCTTTATTATTATGAATGATATTATGATTTATTTTTTAAACTATTGCAATGTTTAATTCTTTATCCTGTAAGGCATGAAACATGCCCTAGCAGAACTTACCTTTTAAGAGAAATAACATTCCACCTATTAATGGATCAATTTTGGGATCTACAGCGGCTCTATGATCAGAAAAGTGGTCGAAATCCTTGACTGTTATTTGCTTTATCAAATCTGGATCCTTTAGAAGTAAAGTTGGCTCCCCGAATTCGTAATAAAATCCATTATATCTGTAAGATCACATATTTTATGACATCATATTCAGTAAGTTCACTTATTCATATAACATTATAAATAAATAAAGAAAATATTTGTTTGCTCAGTACAGAATCATTTACAATGAAACGGACTTAAGCTAATTTAATAACACCAAATTACCATACTAAGCCTTTAACCAGCATAATAGATTTTTAAAAATCTGTGCATGCTGGTCTCAGTATTCTTTGCACCTTTACATTAAGGTTATTTTAAGCTATTAGATAGAAATTCAATACCTACTAATAGTAACTACAACAACTTTACACTTATGTATGTAATATTTATTAAGTATACAGGGCATTACAGGGTGTCCCAGAATATGTAGGCAATCTCCCGGATTCAGATAGAACACATAGAAATAAATTTACAAGTTGCCAGGGCTGGACTTCTCTAACACAGTAATGCTATTTTTACTTACGATAAAGGCACAACAATAATATTTTTGGACAGCTTAAACCTTAGACTAAAAAAAAGGTACTCTCTTGATCGACATAGATAAAATGAACTCTTCACGAAAAAAAATTTTTTTTGTTTAATATGGCTTTTAATGAATAATTTTGTATGTTAATTCAACATGAGCTCCTTCTACTATTAATGCATTCCGTAGCTTTAAGAATTGAAGATTGCACAATGCCTTAACATTAGTCCTTATTTCGCAATTGTGAAAATTAATCATTTTCAATAAGTTTTCTCAGTTGTCTATTGGATTGACATAGACTAAAGTTTTTAAATAGCCCCACAAAAAGAAATCTAATAGATTTAGGTCAGGTGATCCGGTTTTAACATATTGGGTTCTGTTATTTAAGTAACATTTGAGAAGTTTATATAGCCTCTCAAGTAGTATGTGGTGTGCCACAGTATCAAACGCTTTTTTAAGTCCAGGAAAATGCTTACAACCTTTTTGCCATTGTCGAGACCCTTTAAAATCAACTTAGTGACTGTGTCAGTGACTTTACTTAAAGCGTTCTATGTACTGGGCTTTTTTTAAAGAATGTTTGCAATTTGAATATAATGCATTTGTCTGTTAGTTTACTAAGGGCGCTAATCAAAAGACTGTATTAAATTTAGTCGACAGATATACCTCTTATTTCATTTTTACTGCCTTTATTATCATTGGTAGCTTCTTTTATAATATCCTACGTTTTTTTTGGGAATTTTAATATTCTCTTGCAATTTAGTTTCAAAGAACTGATATTATCTATTTTTATTATATTTGTTAATGAGTTTCTATAGTTTTTATAGGTACCTATGTAAGAGTTCAACATTATCAGGATTTGGCTTCTCTTACCAATTGACCCTAAAAGACCATGACTTAATCTCAGTTTTTAGCACTAAATCTACACTTAAAGGTACAACTTTCAATCAGTTTTTGCAAGAAGTTGATGAAGCTCTTTGTCCATGTTTTAGCGTTATTATAATTTAGGACACTGTTGATTACTCCATTTATTAAGCTTTTATAACCAAATCCATGCACCACAGTTAATTGTTTCACAGAAATTATCTAGACTATATCAACAGTAAATAGGTATAACATTCTAGGATCAGTTGTAGGTTTTTGTAAGATACTGTTAAAACTGTTTATAAATTCATCTATATTTGTGGAGGGTGATCGGTACAAAGCTAAAATGTCTATTGCAGTATTGCACTTGGAGATTGAGATCGTGAGACACTTTTAACATTATTCTTTTCTACAATATCTAATACACTAAACATTATACCTAGGTATATCGAAACTATCGATACGCGTCTCCGACATCACAATAATGTCAAATCTCCTGCCAATAGATTCGGCAACAACCAGGAAACTGTCAGCATTTCTTGTACTGCGAATATTGACATTGATCATTAAAATAGTTGTTTTAAGTGCTAACTAGATACTTGTTACATGAATACATATTTTACCCTATTTTTAATAGATTCAGATAATTTACATATTAAATCATTTTTTACTCACCTTGAGCCTGGGAACTTATAGTAGATTTCCTGAATAATATCAATAAAGGTCCTTTTCCGTAATATAAGATACCATAAATCTCCAAAAATGGTCCAGGGATTAGTTTGCTTCACGCCCTTTTTTTCCCAATAGGTCTTTGGTCTCAAAAATAGGCACCATGTCAGTAGTCAAAGTTTGAGAGAACTGCGGATCCCCCCTCCACTTTTTATGACCTTGACCTTGACCTAACCCGAATGACCTTGGATGACCTTGACCTAACCCGAATGACCTTGACCTTGGATGACCTTGACCTAACCCGAATGACCTTGGATGACCTTGACCTAACCCGAATGACCTTGGATGACCTTGACCTAACCCGAATGACCTTGGATGACCTTGACCTAACCCGAGACCTTGACCTTGACTTTGACCTTGACTTTGAACTTGCCCTTGGATTTGACCTTGACCTTGAACTTGAACTTGACGTTGACCTTGACCTTGAACTTGACCTTGACTTTGACCTTGACCTTGAACTTGACCTTGACCTTGAACTTGACCTTGAGTAGCTTGACCTTGACTTTCAAGAAATCACCTTGACCTTGAGCATGCGTTGTTTCTGGTAATATTCCCCCTCCTATGACTTTGAAATTGGATATTATAAATATGGAGCTCTTTCGAAAGGAAGACCATAGTCATACAGGCATTGCTTGTTGTTGCCTTGAAATAGAAGAATTGTGTTTGTGGTGTGTTTTGTGAAAGTTATTAAAGGTATTTTATTACATATTTTAATAATGAGTCTTTCACAGCAGACTTTGGCTGAAATTAATAATATGATAAACAAAGATGTTGAATTTCTTGAGCACCGAAAAATTTCAACACTAACGGTGGGAAAAATTTATGTTATAAAACAGATATCATTTGTTTCAACACGTTTTGGTAAAAGTATTCTTGTTACTTTGTATGATACAACACATAATGTAACATTTCAAACTTTCTTACCCAAGCGTGTTGCTGAAACATTATCAGAGGCAACTGTTGACATAATGAATAAATCAAATGATAAATTTACCCTAACATATTTGGGGCAAAGCTCACATGTATTTTCTGGGGGTAATACTAAAGCATTAATAAATTTTGGGTGTTTAGAGTAAACAATGTTGTGTAGAGAATATTTTAATCTATAGTTTATCATATTTTTAATTTTAATTGATAATGTAATAAAAGTGTTATACCTAGTATCATAAAACACAATCACAATCTCATTATTCTATTGTAGATGTGTGACAATGTTGTTGAAAAACAAGATACGTATATAAGTTGGTTAGCATGCAAATTAAGACGTATGGCTCAAGATATACTACAGTTTTCGATGTTTGATGGTTCCTGTTTGGATTCAACTGGCTGTCAGTACAGAAAGTATGTGCGTGATGCAATCAATTTTATGGCTGGTGCGCATCTATGTGGACAATATCTCTACGGATCCATAAACCTAAGTCAATTTTGTGCTGAAATTATTGATAATGATCTTGCCAAGTTTGTCATTCATATACCAGATCTACCAAGTGATTTGGTAACAAAATTTAATTTGGTTGATTATGTGGATCCCGACGATATTACTTATATCGTAAAAGATGGTGTAGTCATCCGCAGCGATGGCGCAAATGGTTGTGAAATTATGGACAAAGTAGAAGATCAAGAAAAGTAAAATTAATTATTGGAACAACTTTTATTTGTAAAAACACGTTCTGAACTATATTTCCATAAACCAGTATAATATATAATATAATATATAAATGTATGTATGTATTATTATAAATAATGGTCATGTTTAAAAATAAATGTTATGGTTTAATATATAAATAAAACCAATAGGAAATAAATTGTTTGTAGTAAAAGCATTGTTTTATTTTTCCCAACATAACAAACCCTATATAAGAGTTTGTAAGATGAAAACCTTATAAAGTTATATAAGTAGAAGGTAAAATAGCAAATTAGTTTAGTTTAATTTGAGGATGAGTCGAAGTAACAGCACAGTTGATAAGTTTGGACGTAAGAAAACCAATGAAAAATGTCGGTTTTTACGTGGACCATCTGGAAATGGATTCAGGCTTACTCTCGATGATCAGTATGATATGCAAGGAAAATCCCTAGAGAATGTTGCATCACCTAAAAAACCAAATGATGCTGCTACTCAAGAATATGTTCTCACTCAACGTGATCTCCTGCGTATACAATTAACTGCTGTAATTGTTAAGAAATTATCAGATCTGCGCATACAAGTTGCTGACGAAATTAGTAAGGATGTTATACAATTTTTTGAGCGAAAAATCATAGGATTGAATACAGATATTTCTCGGAGATTCGCTGTATTGAATGAAGAAATAAATAACTTAAAGGAGAAAGTACAGAAAACTAAAGAAAAAGTTGTTAAAAATTTTCATCCAGAATTTACATTCGGAAAGTAGACAGAAGGTTTTATCATGATAAATAAAAAGTCACTCCAAGAGAGAGAGGTCACACGTGAAGGTCATCTGTTATATATAAATACACGTATCCAAATTATGGTGACTTAGTTCATTTGTAGCATTGCTTTCACAATCATTTACAATATGGAAAGTAAAACAACATTAGTGTATCCGTTTTCAATCAATGGTCGTCAAATGTGTTCAAATTGTGAACATTGGGAATTTTTAAGTGGGACAATGGGATTATGTAATTGGTGTCAAAACGAGAGCAATAGAGGATCTGTACCTGCTGACCAACCTCAAAGTCCCATTATCTTAGGTGGTGGGCATCAACAACATACTGATACGTCCACCTCTTCAAGTCAAGAAGATGAAATAATGGAAGAATCGCCATCACCGCAGCCGTCATCGTCAAGTCCAACGTCGTCGCTACCAAATGCACTACTCGATTCTTCAAGTGATTAGTATATGCGCTAAAAAAGTAGTGATGAAGAAGTATTTTTCCGGACCATATGTATTAGTGAAAGTGAACTTAGACAATTTGGTTATAGTCCCTAAGTGTTTTTGGTCATTATGTATTATTGCTTAAATGTGAATAAAACATTTTTTAGTACTTCATATTATGTTTATAATTATATTATAAATTAATAAATCGTTCATTAACAATTTTATTTCTAAAATTACTTTCTAAAATCATATCCAAAGTTGTTTTGATTTTCTCTATTCGCCGTTGGAAACGGTACCTATCAAGCATTAGCTGTTGAAAGTCGCTCTTTCGAGCTTCTCGATATGCAAACGCCCAAACAAATGTTTGGTGGACAATATTTTTCTCTTCATCAAATGTTACGCTCTTCATGGTTATTAATTCAATGAAAACAATTTTTAAAATGATAGCAATATATACTGATAAATAAAATTCATATGTTTTAAATTACATGTTTATTTTATCATTCAACTGATACAATAATTGTAATAGGAAATACAAAGCTGTTTATACAATATCAGACTTATCTATCCAAGAATTAAATTGATTGGGGAAACCCAACCATTTTACAAACAATTGATCAATGTGATTTTTCTGACGTTTTCTAAGAATTTTTTCAACCAGATAAACACCTGGACTGGTTGTCTTTTGCAGTTCAGCTTCATAGAAACTACCTTTAATCGGTTCACCTTCTAACGATTCCAGTATGTAGGTGGGTGGATTGGTAATGTTACTTTTTACAATTTTAAACAGTTCCGTTGACCATGAAGGTGTATACCCCTTTTCAAATATGGTTTTGTATTTACTGATTCGAACTATATCGCCAAGACGAAATTTATATTTTTTCGGTTTAACCTTTAAATAATCGTATGCCCTAATTTGTGTATCTTCTAGCACATTTCTGGGCTTCATGCCAATTGTGCGATGTATTGTATTATTATAGACACTTGTTACTGATACTAAAATTTCCACCCACCTGTAGGAACCTCTAATTGAAAATTGCTTATATAAATTATTTTTTAAAGTTCTTATCACACGTTCAACAATTGCCGCCTTTTTCGTGCTGAATGTAGAATAATGATTTATATTAAATTTTTTCATAAGGGCTTGAAAGCGACTATTATAGAATTCTTTTCCCTGATCACTTTGTAAATTGTCTGGTGTATACGATGCCTCTTCAATTATACTCTTCATTGCATTGGTCACTTCAGCGCCGGTCTTGTTTTTGATTGCTCTGGTGTACACAAATTTGGAGTAACAATTGATACATACAAGGATGTAGCGATAACCATCGTTTTCATCAGCATATTGTTGCATTTCAGCTAAATCTATTTGCCATAAATCCTTGTATCCTTTAATAATCGTCCGCCTTCTAATAAAGTTTTTTCTAGCAGTCCGGTGCAGTTCATTAACAATTCCAATTTTTCCCCTGCTTGCCTTCATATTTTGTAGCGAAGCGAACACGTCTCATTAGACACTGAGCAAAGGAAACAAGGTACATAATTTAATATATTATTTGTTCTTCGCGAAGTTCCTCAACAATTGACATAATCTCATTGTCATGCCCAGTATTACCAGCTAATTTTGAACTCCACAACAATCTTAAGCGATCAACCAACTCCTTTGGTTTATTCCAATAAATGTATTGAGGTGATTTGGAAGAAAGTAGTTTCTTGTTGGGTATTTTTATTTTTTTAGCGATGTTATTTTTTACAACAGCGCCGCCTGATTTAGTGCTCGCCGGCATCAGTAGGGGTTTTATAATATACAAATATTTCAATAATCTGGTTTCTCGTAGACCCTTATTTTTGTCATAATTTTCATATGCTGCACTAGTTAATTCTAAAATTTCCTTGTATTTCTGTAGCACACCATCATAGGTTTTATCGTGTTGTGTTAGGAATGGTGGATTTCTTAAAAAAAGCAAATCGTAAAGTTGAGGCGTTCCATCAAATACAGCAACATTTTTTCCGTTTTTATATAAAGTAATTTTGCCATTTGGAAAACGCACTTCTAGGTTACCAATATATCTTTTAAGGTTATTCGGCTTTTTACCGAAATGTACACCATAAATGGTATCATATTGGGATGGTTTATTTTTTAATCCATTTAAGTATGCTTGAATCTTGTCGAGTGGTGGTGAACTTGTATAACTTGAAGGGGAAGGTGTCTCAAACAATGTAACATTGGTATCACGTTTCGGTGTTGTATCGATGTGAGCTTTTCGGCTTATCCGCGGTGTAGACGATTGAAATGATGATATGTGATCGGATATTTCCTCAGTTTCCTCCATTGTGCTAGTACTACGACTATATTGCTTTCCTTGGGTTTTGGGTTGCTGCTGCTGCTGCTGGCGTTGCTTTACTACATTAGATATAGATGTTAGTGGTTTAGTGATTGGTTCGTAAAATTTATCCAAGTCGAGCGCACTTTGTGTCTTCGCCGCCTTGAATTGTTTAAATTTTTTTCGAACAGCATTGGTCGTTTCCACTAGTTTTCGTTTTAAGTCAATTTCTTCATTCATGGTGTTGACAAACTACCGAACAGCAATGAAATGAATGCATTCATCATTGTTAAACAAATATATAGCTATCAAGTCCCTTGCGATATCTTCCCGAATTTACATCACTATCTTTATCGATAACCAAGAATCCATATTTATTATCCCAACATTTCGAGCACATTTCCTGAAATTGTGTAAAATTCAGGTCGGGTGATACATGATCGGAAAATACGTGTCTCATATTCATTTCATCTTGTTTAAACATAATAATAAAGTTGGCATTATCTCGCACAAGCTGTTTAGGAACTCGCGAATATGTTTGAGCCAAATAAAAGGCATCCACATTTTTGTGACGTCCCATACAGAAATATGATCGTATAACATCCTGCTTCTCACACATAACATCATCAAATATAAATATTGAATTGGGTCTTGCATCTGAGGGTTCCATGATATTCGTGGCATCGCTGAAAGCATAATAACCAAGACCTTTAATGGGTGTAAGAATTTTCTTCAAATATTCATATTTTGGTTGGTACAGTGACTTGGAGTAGATATAAACATTTTCAAAACGTAATCCCAAGGGGTGAGTAAGTAGTGAAATCATAACATTGGTTTTGCCACAATTCGAAGGTCCAATTATTATTCCACGAATGGATGATGGAAGCAAAGGACCGTGTTTCCTTAATAATCTCTCTCCATGTCCACATCCAACTTTTTCGTCGAGATTGTCGATGGAAAATTTTTGTTTCAAATGTACTATTCGCATATTGAAAAGATAGGTACTACTTATAGCAAACTTTTCACTTAAATGGTCATTCAGATGCTGATCACCGGACGAAGTAGATCGTCTCGTTTACAGACTAAGACTGGAAGAGGAATTGTTAATTCCTTAATTAATAACCTGCCGGTGGAGCTGCATATCCCCGGTTATCAGTATTGCGGTCCCGGAACAAAAGTGATTAAACGTGTGAAAAGAGGTGATCAAGGAATTAATCCTTTGGACGTGGCGTGTAAGAAGCACGATTTAGCTTACTTACGTAATAGAGACGATATAAGTGAGCGACACCGAGCAGATTACGAGTTGGAACAAAGTGCTTGGAAACGAGTGAAATCTGCAGACGCTAGCGTTGGTGAAAAGAGTGCTGCGTGGTTGGTAACAAATATTATGAAAACAAAGCAGCGTTTTGGTATGGGTGTGTCATCAAGCAAAAGGAAGAGTCGCTCAAAAATTACCAAGAGGAAGCGGCGAGCTGGTAAGCGACGTGTTGGAAAGCGGGTGCGTGTGCAGAAAGTAGCTTTTGGTTCTGCTGTTCGACGTCCGATTCGAGCAGAGTTGTTAAGAGGTGGTGGAAAGAAAATGAATATTCTAAATGCATCGAAAATAGCCGTTACAGCAGCCCGTAAATCAGTAAAAGCAGCAGGTGGTAAACGAAAAGTCCGCACGCCTAGAATTATTCCGATTCCTAAAACTGGTGGAGTATTACCATTAATACCAATATTTGCTGGTCTGTCAGCCTTAGGCTCGTTAGCAGGTGGCGTAGCAGGCATTGTTCGCACCATCAAGGACGTGAAGAAGGCAAATGCAGAAAAGACAGGTGCTACTTTAAAACTACGTGGAAATGGATTATATCTGAAACCATATCGTTCAGGTATGGGATTGTTTATGAACCATAGGAATATGTCAAAAAACTAATTGAGTCTCTACCCAATAGACCGCTATCAAATGTCGATCTGGAAAAGTATGTTTTAAAACTGAAGATACCACACTTTAGGGGAGTTTATATGCGAGATTCATTACCTGCACGTGGTCCCCGACGGTATGAAGCAGCGATTATTAATTTGGATAGCGCATCGGGGGTAGGGACGCATTGGGTGGCATATCGAAAAGTCAACTCTGAAGTAACATACTATGATAGCTTTGGTGATTTGCCACCACCTACCGAATTGGTGAGATATCTGCAAACAGGTTCGAACGCGTCGAGAAACATTTACTATACATACGATCGTCAGCAAGAATTCGATTCAGTTTGGTGTGGCCATCTGTGTTTGAAGTTTCTCTCCGATATAAAATAATAATAATAATAATAATTATGTCTTTGACGTCACAAGTTGAACGTGATAACTACACAAAGATCTTGCGCTCACTTAAAGTGTTTAAACATGTGGGTGGATTGTTGAAAATGACTGCCGAACAATTAGAAAACGTTCCGAAGGAAGTAATGATTTCGATGGCACCAAATGAAATTGCTCTAGTTTGGGATAAGCTGTCAAATGAACTGAAAAGTGACGAGGATATGATGAAATATCAGTTTTGCTATGAACATTACAATAGCGACAGTGACGATTCCAACAAGGATGTGGGTGATGGGCCATTGCCTCGGAAATTATTTTGTTGTTACTGCAAAATTAGTGATGTGAATATAACAGCTGAAAATTCGATTAACACGACATCAGATGAGAAGAAAAAAAAAAGCGCTAGTGTATTAAACCCATTGAGCTGCTGCAAATCATAATAAAAACCATAACAGATAGCTACTTAACGTCAGTCATGTCGCATACATTCACGCTAACAGGATCCTCGAGCGTGTTAAGCGCCGACTTTTATCCACCCATTGAACTGAGTACAACAAGTAAATATGGTCTTGCACTTGTCGGATTTTACACATATAATTCAATTTTTAACATTGATGAAAACAACAACTCCTTTGGTTACATAAGGAAGGATGAAAAAATATCACATCTACTGACCATTCCACCAGGAGCATATGAAATTGATGAAATTGGTCAAGCTATGTTGACAGTTTTAAAAGAGTCAACCCGCAACGATAGTGATGAAATATTTTCGTTAACAGCCAACAATAATACGTTAAAATGTGAGATGAAATCGAAGTATGACATTGATTTGCGTGGTGACAAAAGTATTGCCAAAATGTTGGGGTTTGACGCTAAAGTGTTAAAAAAAAATGAAAAGCATCAGTCAGTGTACAATGTGGATATTATGAAAGTACGCATTATACGGGTGGATTGTAATATAATCTCTGGTGCATTCCTGAACTCGTCAAAATGCCACATCCTATTTGAATTTGATATTGACGTTGAAGCAGGTTATAAAATTACGAAAGAGCCGCAGAATATTATTTATATGCCGATTATACCAGAGGGACGTCAGTTCATAGACAACATCAGTCTGCGAATCTTGGATGACGACGGAGATCTGATTGACTTTCGAGGTGAGAAGATAATTATTAAATTGGAGTTAAAGAAAATAGCATAAGTATGGGTTACTGCTTTAACACTCAACAACGTTTGTTGTATACTGTGAAAGATTCAGTTAAACATAATAAAAGTAAACAAAGTAGGCAAACCAGGCTCATTCGTAATCCAGTCATTAGATCGAAAGCACCTTATCGGCGGCAGCAGCAGCAGCAGCAGCAGCAACTTTCCCGTGGAGATTACAGTTTTTTACGATCAATTGGTTTGAAAATACGAAAATCTAGAAAATGACGGCTACCAGTGAAAAAATCGAGGTTTTCACCGAACCCATCTTCGAGAACTCCATAATAAGTTTACAGGAACATACTTATAAACCATATGGTTCACCAACCTTTAAGAACTCTGATGAAATTCGTATTCCTGTGCACTTTCAAGACATAATCTTGGATGTTTCCGAAAGTTACATATACATCGAAGGAAAGTTCACACCTAAAGATGCAACAAAGAAATGTTATTTATCTAATAATGCTATAGCATTTCTTTTCGACGAAATTCGGTATGAAATGGGCGGTGAACAAGTCGCAGTTGTCCGAAAACCAGGTATTACTACAACACTGAAAACGATGGCATCCTTCGGCGCCTTACAAAACAATTCTCTAATGGTTTGTGGATGGGGTCTAAATGAAAATAATCAAGCTCTTGTTGATGCCACAAGCCATGTATTTTCCGGAAAGCTCCCACTAAAGTATCTTATGGGTTTTGCAGAGGATTATACGAAAGGAATTTTTAATGTTAAGCAAGAGCTTATTTTAATTATCGCTCGAAATTTTACCAATTGTTATGTCGGCGAAGTGGAAGCAGACATTGGTATTGATAAAATCGAATGGAAAATTCGTCATATAATTCCAGATGATCATCAAAAGCTAAAGATAATGTCTCGCATGAATAAAGGCGTAAATAGCGCAAATATTCCAATGGCATATCGTAAATGGGATCTTTACGAACTACCTGCTTTACGACAAACATCATCAGACGTGTGGGCTTTAAGGACTAGCACGAGTCTTGAAAAACCGAGATATTTGATTATTGGGTTTCAGAATAGTACTTATTGCGACAATAAAGCCAAAGATGCCACTCAGTTTACTGCAGCCAATATAAGTGACCTTCGAGTATACCTTAATTCTACTGTTTACCCATATGAACGGTGGAATTTAGAATTTGGAAAAAAATTATATGCGACAGCTTACTATACCTATGCGAATTTCCAAAGTAGCTACTACGGACGAGAAATGGTCGACCCAATGTTAAATTTCGTCGATTATCCTGACAACCCCATTTTCATCGTTGATTGCAGTCATCAGCCAGAAGCTATCAAATCGTCCACCGTGGATGTGAAATTGGAGTTTGAAACACGAACCAGTAAATTTCCCAAAGACACTAAAGTTTATGCGTTGGTTATTCACGACTCATTCTTAAGTTATAATATCTTAAACGGTTCAGTTACTAACAAATCTATATTTTAATCTAAGTTTTGTAGTTTCTTTTTATAACTTTATAATAATAATTATAATAATAAACTTAGATATTTAGTATTTCTATGGTTTTATTTTATAATACCATTGGGCAAGCACACAGACACACGCCATAACACACAAAATAGCTAGCATATTTGTAAAAGTAGGTGGGGATAATGAGATAAAAGCAGCACAACTTTCAAAGTTTATTTTATTTCTAACTCAAGCATCACGATGGCAACAAGCTCTGATGATGAAGGTTTCGCTAGTGATGAGGGGCAGAATAATAATATCCCATTGGAACGAAGAATAAACTTTGTTAATCGGAATGTTAATATTCCAGCCCAACATCTGGGTGAAGTTTACTGCCGCATGTTGTCCTATGTGCGTGTTGGTGGTTATCACTTGTTGTGTTTGGCGTGCTATGCCACGGCTCGTCATGGAACACCTGAGGATATCCACTACCAAACACATTTGACGCATAGGATCGGTAGGAACTTACGAAACCACGAGAAGTGCTTCGTTTGTGATGCGAGGTTGTTTTTGATAACACCTCAAAGGGTTTGTCTTATTTGTAATAGAAGGTAAATTTTATTACAAGTAAGACAAGTTGGGAGAGCTTATAACGTTTATGCAAACGATGTTCATTTCAACATGAAGTGGGGATGGTTTGCTTAAATGCTAGAGCTGGAGTACACAATGAAAGATTGGTCTTTGGCTGGTGTACACAAACAGAGGCGTTGTCATATGGGGCCTCTGTTTCTCTCAAAACTCATAGTTAGCACGACATTTACAGCGCCGATTTAACCCTCATTCTCACTCCGAAATCTTACTATATAAACGAGACAGAACATTCAAATATTATTATCCCCCACTACAATGTTAGCATATAAATACTAGTTCAGCTTCACAATTAATTCATATACATCTTGGACATGGCCCAAGAAAGACCTGCAAGCCGTGGCTCGTCGCTGTTTAGCGATGAGACTGAATATGTTCCTCGACCCCAAGAAGGACCTGCAAGCCGTGGCTCGTCGCTGTTTAGCGATGAGACTGAAATTGTTGCTCGACCCAACATACCACCACCATCGAGGCGAGTTGCAAATGTTGAGACCACTGGACCGGCAGACTCCACATCGGATGCGGGACCGGTAGAAGTCAGCGATGACTTTAGCGGTTCAGCCGATTCCACATCTTGGTGGGATTTTGAAGATGATATGGATGCCGGTCCTGCGGACTCAACCACTCCGTAGAAGGACTACGATAAGTCCTATTCTCTTTCCTATGCGACCGCCCGAACCCTGACCCACCCCAACCCCCTTCCCCAGGTCCTCTTCGGAGGGCCACATAAAGACTTGAGCGTAGTTAGTTGTTAAATGTCAATTTCGTTGATCGGAATATTAGTACACAATGAAAGATTGGTCTTTGGCTGGTGTACAGAAACTGAGACGTTGTCATATGGTGCCTCTGTTTCT
Source organism: Polydrusus tereticollis (assembly GCA_963920685.1). Classification (NCBI taxonomy): domain Eukaryota; kingdom Metazoa; phylum Arthropoda; class Insecta; order Coleoptera; family Curculionidae; genus Polydrusus; species Polydrusus tereticollis. The sequence continues at coordinate 14,584,354 of OY987333.1, forward strand.
CTCAAAACTTATAGTTAAGTCGTTTACAACACTGATTTTACCCCCACTACCATTCCCACTACGAAATTTTACTATAAAAACGATGACAATACTGATGTAGCTCATACTTGGTTCAATCTTTCAACCATTACGATGGCTGATGAAGGAATTGAACGCGACTTTGAAGGGCGTTGCTGGGTGTATTCCTACTATTATGGTGACAGAGACGCTGTGGCATGTGTGAAATGCTGGGATTCGTGGTATCGTGTTCGGGACTATAGCCCCGAAAGAATCATCCGACATGTCTCGTGGAGTAATGAGGAGGCGCAGCAGCAACCGCCATCAACCATATGTAAGCTTTGCAGTAAACCTGTCTTCATCATAATGGAGACGGAGAGCTGCTTGGTATGTAACAGTAGTTAAGTCTTCACTTAACCATTGTTACATATCAAGTAGTATCGATACACCCCCAACCTCCACACCTACCTCGGTCCCGAAAGGGACCAAAAAAAGACTTTGATCGTAGTTTAGTTGTCACTTATTTGTGTGCAATATTGTGTTTAAAAAATATGATATTTACATGCTAAGTGTATAAGTTTGGTAACATGTGAAAACATAATATGTTTTATACAGACTTTTATTTTTTCGAGCAGTCTAGTTCTTTATTGAATAAATTTAGGAATTTATTATGATTTATATTTTTATATCACAATTAGGTGCAAATTAATGCTGGCTAGCTAGCTAGAGAAAGTGTATTTATTACTAACGAATAATAAAAAAAAAACCAAGTAAATAATCATATATTTTTTATTAGTAGCAGTTTTTATAATTGTATAATAATTTTACGTTGGATGCGGCGCAGTGCCAGGCCTGGGCACTTTTATGGAAAAAACACTCGGGAATCTTCTTAAATGTACTTAGTTTCGGTTGTCGCTCACAGGGAATATTGATGATAATTTTTTCACTTATAAACTTTTTAAGAAAATTTGCTTTCTGTGTTCCTTTTACGTAGATCCTGGGTATTTGATACAAATCCAACACATGTTTCAATATATTATTAATTTCGCAGAGTTCCAAATTTCCGGAATCCCACTTCAGTCCATGGTAATCTTCGGCATATTTGACAGTCTTAAGCTCATCAACAGACAACATATTTTTATGAAAAGGAGCTTTAAATAAATAATTTGATATTCGAACGCCATCGTAAATGGCTAATTCTTTTGGGAAAAATGCAAAAGAACATTGAAAGCCCTGTATGTCAATAAAAAGATCTGAATGATGTTCCGCCATCGTAGCTTGCAACTAGCTGATGTATTTACCGCGAGAATAATGATTTTACCTATTCGATTGGATCCATGCTTTAATCTGTTAGTAGGAAAATTCCTTATAACTTAGTTTGTTTATGTGCGCGGTCTCGTAATGCGCATGTGTGAGCCCTTTTTTACTCTATAAATACGTTAGTCGCCCCAAGAGAGCACCATTCCATCACGAACTTCAACATGGAAAACATCGTGAAGTATCTGCAGGAGAGATTCCCCAATAAGGAGTTTGCGGTGGTAAAACCTACCGCAATTAAGGAGCGGCGGCAGTGTGTGAAATGCAGCAAGTGGCGCATACACATGGACCCTTCGGGATTATGTCGCAGGTGTTGTGCGACATGCAAAAGGTTGCGGTTGAGCACAAGAAGATGGTGCTCACACCACCCGAGGCCGGTTGCGCAGCAGTCAAGACGTGCTGCACCTAGACCAAGACCGGTCGCGGCAACAACTCCACGGCCAGCACAGGCCGCCGTTCCCGATCCCCCCCAGCCTTATCGAGCTGCACCCCGCTCGATCTTGGTTGCCCGTGGTGAGGTGCCTAGGAATTAGGCCCTTACAACTACCCTGCACTACCCGGCCCTTTTCAGGGCCACAGAAAGACTTATCGTAGTTTAGTTGTGACCTAGTGTGTCATATTGTGTTTAATACAAATACAATATTTCAATGCAAAGTGAACAAGTTTTTGTATTTTAACTTTAAATAATTTTTTTCGGGCACTTACAGACATTTTACAAAAAAATGTTATAGTGCAAAATTATTTCATTTATTGAGAAGAATCGATTCCAACCTTTATTTTGTGTAAATATTTTCAAAACTGTGAATTATAGCGTCTGCACATGATTTTCAACTTTAAATAATTTTTTTCGGGCACTTACAGTCATTTTACAAAAAAATTTTATGGCGCAAAATTGTTTCATTTATTGAGAAGAATCGATTCCAACCTTTATTTTGTGTAAATATTTTCAAAACTGTGAATTATAGCGTCTGCACATGATTTTCAACTTTAAATAATTTTTTTCGGGCACTTACAGACATTTTACAAAAAAATTTTATGGCGCAAAATTGTTTCATTTATTAAGGAGAATCGATTTCCAATTTCATTTCTTCGGTTTTTTAAAAAATTAGCGCTTTAAACCCTACTGCGCAGGCTTTGAGACTTATATATATATGTCGGGCTCTCGCCCGACACACGGCGACCACCCCTAGCCTCCCACCACACCACTTCCCTCCTTCCCACCCCAGACCCCGATGGTCGAACAAGCGTTTTCCGGATAGTCCACTTCACTTTTTTACTTCCTTGTATATGATATCTGCTTCATTTTCTTGAAAATTTTGAGATTTTTCCCCATATCATATGTAAATTTTAATTTTTTCCCGTTATATTTTCAAAAATATTTGACCCGTGTCGCGGCGTTTTTTTCTATTTCTATCCGTTCCGACGCTGCGAGCTGTCAAAGTTGCAAAAAAACAAAATTTTTAAAAAACATTTTTTTTTAAATTTACTTTTTGAATTTTGAAAATTGGATTCTTATTCACAAAGCTTGCATCTACAACTTTTCCAAACAGGCTATTACCCTTCCGTTTATCGTTTTTTGCAAATGACGCACAAAGTCAACATTTGTCATTAAAAAAAAAAAATGGGAAATTATATCGGCCGTAAAAATTTTTTCCTCACCTTTTTTATAATTTTATGACAAGATTCCCGTAGAAACGGTTGCACTCTAAAATTTTTGCTCTAACACAATTTTCCCTAAAGTGGACGGTTTTCCTCGAAACAAATTCTAAACTTTCTTGCAATTTTCCGAAATTTTCACGTTTTTCCCAAAAAAACTTTTTTTTCCAGTCATGCTTTAAAAAATATTTGACCCGTGTTCGCGCGTTTTTTTCTATTTCTATCCGTCTCGACGCTATAAGACGTCAAAGTTACAAAAAACAGGGTTGGCTGAAAACCCCGTTTTTAAAGCTCAATATTTTTTTAATTTGAAAATTGGATTCATCAACACAAAAATTCTCTCTATAAAATTCCCAAATACATTTTTTCGCTAAAATCTATAGTTTTCCTACAAATTGCAATTATTAATAGGGGCGGTACCATGCACCCTAAAAATAAGGGTTTATTTTCCATATGAATCCTACGAAAAATTTTTATTCTCTAAATAAAATTTAAAAAAATGGGAACTTGTACTTTAAGACAGGCCAAAAATTTTTAGTTCTATACTTCATGTCGCTAAAATGAAGGGAAATGCCTTAAAAAAATTAAAATTGTTTATAACAATGATGGTAGTACCTGGATTATCTAATGCAATAAATAAAATTAAAAAATGAGAACTTGCACTTTACGCTAAGCTAAACATTTTTAGTTCTATACTTCATGTCGCTAAAATGAAGGGAAATGCCTTAAAAAATTAAAATTGTTTATAACAATGATGGTAGTACCTGGATTATTTAATGCAATTAATGAAATTTAAATATGAGAACTTGCACTTTACGCTAAGCTAAACATTTTTAGTTCTATACTTCATGTCGCTAAAATGAAGGGAAATGCCTTAAAAAAATTAAAATTGTTTATAACAATGATGGTACTACCTGGATTATTTAATGCAATTAATGAAATTTAAAAATGAGAACTTGCACTTTACGCTAAGCTAAACATTTTTAGTTCTATACTTCATGTCGCTAAAATGAAGGGAAATGCCTTAAAAAAATTAAAATTGTTTATAACAATGATGGTACTACCTGGATTATCTAATGCAATAAATGAAATTTAAAAATGAGAACTTGCTTTTTACGCTAAGCTAAACATTTTTAGTTCTATACTTCATGTCGCTAAAATGAAGGGAAATGCCTTAAAAAAATTAAAATTGTTTATAACAATGATGGTACTACCTGGATTATTTAATGCAATTAATGAAATTTAAATATGAGAACTTGCACTTTACGCTAAGCTAAACATTTTTAGTTCTATACTTCATGTCGCTAAAATGAAGGGAAATGCCTTAAAAAAATTAAAATTGTTTATAACAATGATGGTACTACCTGGATTATTTAATGCAACAAATGAAATTTGAAAATGAGGACTTATACATTAGGGCGGCCCAAACAATTTTAGTTCTTATTTTCTTGCTATAAAGTTAAGCCAAATACCTAGAAAAATTAATAAGAACCCATTCCAATTAAGTAGGTGCACGTAATGCTTTCTTCCTGATAATTTAGTCTATTTATGTGTGTCTCTATGTACAGTTACATGCTGCGCATGTGGTTGACTTTTAAATTAGTTATCCTACATCCTAACTTTATTTAAATAAAACAACTTATATTTTATTATTGCAACATTTTTAATTTCCAAGTATATAGTATATACATATTTATATATTTACAATTATTACATACATACTGACTAATTTTTAAAATTAAAATTCTTACAACAATACACAACATACATTACTAATATCTACTTCTAAATTCTAAACAACAAACCTAAAACTAACTGCTAAACAATATATTACATTTCGGCGGAGTAGGGAAAGTGGCTAAAGTGTTTAAGCCGCTGCTTGCACTTTGCGACTTTCTCCTGCGCCGCCTTCATCTTTTGCCTTAAAATTAAAATTTGTCTATCGCAGTCCGTCACTACACTTTCACTTTGTTCCATCTCACTTATTATTGTTTGTCGCACTTTCAACGCTGCCGCAAGCGCGTCCCTTTGGCTGGGTGTAAATTCACCCAACCACTGAGGCTCGCCTTCCCCACTTGCAATATTTTCAATCCGTCGCTTCTTTAACGCTTTTATTGCAAGCGGAGATTGGGGTCTCTTAAAGGACGGCCTGTGCTCTGTCTCCTCATCCCCCTCGACGACAATAATTTCGGCAGTTGACGCTGCGGAGGAAGTTGGTTGGTCTGTTGGCGGAACACGAGCGGTATTTTTCTTCTGCTTCTTCTTCAGTGACAAACTCCGCAAGGCAGGCATCTTGAGAAGTTTCTCTAGTTTGCCGCCGCCACCACCACCACAACCAGCTGCTGGACTCGCCTCCTTCACAATTACGTCGCTGAGAATGACGACGTTCGACTCGCGATCCTGCTGTTGACGGGTAGAAATCTCCGCCACCATCTCAGCACATGCCGCGTCCTCGGCCTGTTCCTCCGCACCCTGCTCGGTCAAGTTGCGCTGCTCCGACACCCATTCTTCCACCGTGCGTGGTGTTAACACTGATGAGGGGTCAAACCCATCTAGCATTGCTTCTTCAGCCGCACTACCGAAACTAAATAAAGACATTAGGTCACTCTCCATTTTTAAACTTTGTTTTTGGTCTTTAACGCCACTAACACAAGTCGTACAACAACTGCGAACTGATCCGCTGCTCGTGCGTCGTCTTCCTTTATACACGTCAAGACCACCCCCACTTCTCAAACCCAGCCAACAAGTTTACCCTCTTCGGTCTTTCTTGACGTCACGACTTCCCAAGGACGAAACTACTTCTACAGCGGATCGTTCGGGTCTCAACTAATTGAATAACTTATTTTATTCTTAAATTTACTTATTTCCATAATTTCAGTTATATTACATATAAACACTTTTTTTTTCATCTTTCACTTACTAATGCAAACATGGCATTTTAGCTACTTTACATTTAAACTACTAAAACAGTTAATTAAAATATTATTAATATGGACTTTCCAGCGGGCAATTTTTTTTTTATAAAAACAATTGTATTACGCGCAATAAATTTTCTGCATTACGTTCAGGGTCTGACTTAAAAAACTCTATGTCTGCATGCCCCCAAGGTAGCGTTTTTGTGCTATTTGGAATTACATAACGTTTATCGTCGTTGTGCGACAGAGCAACTTTATTTATAACCTGCGTATAAACATCATGTAATTCACTTCGAAAGGTTTTCATTTTTCGAAATATTAACCCACCTTGTTCGACGATTTTCCGGTAATCATCTTGATAAAGTTCTTTCTCGATAACACACTTTTTAATCCCTTTAGCTTTTTTCAATTCGTTGCCTACAGATTTTACATAGTAAGCTTTGGCTCCAGTGCCATAAAAAGAAATTATTGGATCACCTGGAAATTCATCCTTCATCCTACCCAATACGGATTTACTTTTAACTATATTGAACTTATTTTCTTCTGGGTAGTTTGATGTATCGAACATGTTTGGGTTTTCTGTTATTGTGCGATAAAAATTATCGGTCGACACTTTTATTATAAGCGAATCCGTGTCGGTGTAAAGTAGGGAAGCATTATTGCCAAACTTTTTCTTAATGAAGTTATAGAAAAAATCATAAATTACTGTTTTTGATATGTCCAATATGGAAAATCCTATATATATTGGTTTATTGTACATAATTTTTAATTTATCCATGTGAATCGCAACAAAATTTTCAGAAAATATGGAGCGGCTATTGAAATTCGGGCGAGAAATTAATGCCCTAGCTCCAACTTTACCGCGACTACTTTCCCATTGAGTAATCAATTTAATGTCTTTTCGCTTTTCCACGTTTTCCATGGTCTTACCAAAAACAGCATTTATTATTAATTTAAAAAGGTCTTTACCAAATTTTGTTGTGGCTGAGTTTCGCATTTCAGTGTTAAAGTCAATGTATTTCTTTAGCCACTTAGATTGATCGAATTTTAACACTCTATGAGTTTGCATTACCATTAGACCGTTGCAGATGGCTTGTTTTAGCGTTCTATAGTGAACAACATATCTCTTTTTGTCGTTTAAATTCGGAATTAATTTTGGTAATTTTGCTGTCTCGGTAGGAGGTATTATGTTTTCTACTAAGAACGGAAGATCAGAATGTGCATCATGTAATTCTTCAGGGTAATGAACATCCACTTCGAAAACATATCCTTGCGGGCTATCATCGTCAACAGCCAAAATATTTAAATCAAGTATTTCACCTGCTGAGAGCCATCTAAAACCGCCTAATGGTAAAGTTTGGGACATACTATGACCGTATAGGTTTGTTGCATCCAGATAGCTTATAAATGAAGAAGGTTCGTTGGGGTCAAAATTTGGTAAAAATGAATTATTGGCAATATGCATTCTATCTGTACACTGACTTATGCCACCGCGAATTCCCTTTTGGAAAAAATGAATTATATCAATATCCGTTAGCAGTTCTAACTCCACCTTGGTCATGCGCAACATACAATCAAATGATAAACTTGGAAGGGTAAAATACTGCGCAGGATCGAGTTTGTAAACTTTTAAACATGTATCGCGAAATTGCTCAAAAACATCAGTTAATAACAATACGTCAGACTTTAAATATAAATCCGAATAATCACCCAAATTCTTACATGCAAACAAGCGCCACACTTCTTTAGCCCTTACATAGCACTCATCACTGATATGCTCTTCTCGTAAATTATCATAAAATTCATTTTTTGTTGGAAGATTGCGATTATTCATTTTATCGATAGAATCAATAAAACTATAGGGAAAAACGCCTTTTTGACGCATTAAATTAAATTCATCATCGTTAACAAAATGTTTTCGAGTTTCTCTAAATTCATTAGCATTTAAACCATTACCCAAATTTTCCAGAGATGCTGATAAAAATTTAAAGCTGTCAATAAATCGCAACTTTAAATTTTTCCGCTTGGTTTGCCCGGTTTTTCGATCAATGTAGTCATGCACGTAAATACTCTTTGTGAATGATACATATTTCTCCTTACTTTGAGCTATAACTTCAATTTTGTCACCATATCGACATAATTCCTTTATAAACATGTGGCTGTCATAACCACTTAAATTGTGGAAAATAATGGGGATAAAGTTTGGTATTTGATAATTTAAATTACAAATGGAATGTGCGGCACCATATCTTTTCTTGCCAGTTATGTGGCAATGGTCTTTAACTTTACCATCATTACCCTCAAAGGATCGCTCACATATCCCACATGTCGTAGCATTTTCAAATTCTTGTTGCTCAGTGGCTGTTAAATGGTGCATTGGTTTTATATCTTTCAAATATGTATTATAAAGGAACCTTAAATCTGTCTCGATACGATCCACAAAAACTTTGGCGGCATCAGTGCCCCGATATAGCTCAAACTTGGATAAGGAATCATCAAAAGAGCATTTAATTAAATATGCAAAAGAGTATGGCTCATGTTTTAAACTTTTAACAGTATAAGAATTTTGATTATTTGGTTCTACTGTCTCGATAGGTTTTAAAACGGATTCAAAATCCGCGTAAACAACAAAGGGAACACGCATTTGTTTTTCGATACCCTCAAATTTTAAAATATTTTCAGGTACACTCTTTCCAAATTTATCTATTTTGCGATCCATTGAGGGTGTCAGCGCATAGATATGCTTACAGTCATGCTTTTGATGTAATATTAAAGCTCCTGGTGAGCCGAAGGAGATTAAACACCCATCACAAAAATATAATTGCCCATTATGTTTCGATATTTGACTGGAAACTAAACGAGACAAATCTTTTATCCAACAGTAATGACTTTTTATACAGTTTTCTTCACAAACATGCTCATCATCGGAATTTTTAATATTACAATCTTCAGTTATTAACAATAAATTTACATGTATTGGTAGCTTTTCTGTAGCATATCGTAATGGGCCGACAACCTCATAAAGTATTTTATTATTTTTAAAATAAGATTCTAGACCATATACATTAACGGAAATATTATTTAAAGCCTCAAACTTTTTTATGTCACACAATTTTACTGGAAAATCCATACCTGTAAAGTTCAATGAGGTGCTGTAGTGCGGGTAGGAACTAAGTTGTGAGGGATCTGCGACTACCGGAAATAATGCTGACATTATGGCCCAAGCAAAACAACACTGGTCCTGATTCATCACATTGATAATAGCTTTCTTGTATTCGATAAATCTTGGCAACTTTATGTAGGATGAACCACCAATGGGTGCATACTTATTAATATTCACCTCCAAGTATAGAATTTTTTCTAGGGCCCACCCTGCAAAACAAAAAAAAGGATAATTAAATTATCGTATTTCACATTAAAACTAACTATAAAGGGAAACTTTTCTATTCTACCATACCTGAATCTTTCTCTTGAAATTCTGTAGACTGCACCTTCATTGCCTCTACAAATGATTTGTAAACATCCTTCAAATCGCTTCCTACCGCAACTATTTCATTGCTGGTATTAAAAGATTTCTCACTAAACAATTCCTGCGTTGGAAGAAAATATCTGCCGACAACCACCATATTTATTTTCAACGTATGTTCTCTACGTAGTATCTCCATTATTAACTGCAACACTTTCGATTCAATTTCAGCAAAAAATGCTGAATAGTCCACATGTTCATTTTCACTGCTAATATGATATGATGCGATTCTATTTTTAAATGCAGAATTTATTAGCTGAACACCATCACAGAGTGGCACACAAGATTTATTTTTATGGTCTGACGTTCTTGAATGGGCTGACATCTGTCCACGTGGAACCATTACGTCACATACTGCACAATTCTGCATAGTTGATGTAGATGCACCACCATCAATTCTTCGCCGCTTATCTCCAACAACAGCATTATCAAATCTTTTTCCACAAGATTCTCTTTGATGTCGTAACATATTAGCTGAGCGAGTAAACGACATATCACATTTTTCACACTTGTAATAATTCATGATTGCTAACTATACAATTCACAAACTCGGAACTTGCACTAAGAAATGAAACGACTCCAACTCGTTTATATAGATGGCAAGCAGGTGTGCACTATAATTGTCAAGGTCACAAAATCAAGTTCAAGATCAAGGTCAAAGCCAAGGGCAAGTTCAAAGTCAAGGTCAAGTTCAAGGTCAAGGTCAAAGTCAAGGTCAAGGTCAAGGTCAATGTCAAATCCAAGGGTAAGTTCAAGGTCAAGGTCAAAGTCAAGGTCAAGGGCAAGGTCAAAGTCCAGGTCAAGGTCAAAGTCAAGGTCAAGGACAAAGTCAAGGTCAAGTTCAAGGTCAAGGTCAAATCCGGGTTAGTCAAGGTCATCCAAGGTCATTCGGGTTAGGTCAAGGTCATCCAAGGTCAAGGTCATCCGGGTTAGGTCAAGGTCATCCAAGGTCATTCAGGTTAGGTCAAGGTCATCCAAGGTCAAGGTCATTCGGGTTAGGTCAAGGCCATCCAAGGTCATTCGGGTTAGGTCAAGGTCATCCAAGGTCATTCGGGTTAGGTCAAGGTCATCCAAGGTCATTCGGGTTAGGTCAAGGTCATCCAAGGTCAAGGTCATTCGGGTTAGGTCAAGGTCATCCAAGGTCAAGGTCATTCGGGTTAGGTCAAGGTCATCCAAGGTCATTCGGGTTAGGTCAAGGTCATCCAAGGTCAAGGTCATTCGGGTTAGGTCAAGGTCATTCGGGTTAGGTCAAGGTCATCCAAGGTCATTCGGGTTAGGTCAAGGTCAAGGTCATAAAAAGTGGAGGGGGGATCCGCAGTTCTCTCAAACTTTGACTACTCATGTCAAGCCAATCACGACCCCTACTAGCAGAATCCCGATCATCTCAAGATCTATTTTCAATGATCTGAAAAACAATTACTTAATGACAATAATTGTAATTTATATCTAATTTGTCTATATTATGTGTTCTTGTCGAAAGCACTGTTGTTATAGACAAATCAATACAAATGAGTATGTTTATGTTATTTTCAGAAGACCTAAATGTTAACTCAATATCTCAGTACCTATCTCAACTTATAAACACACAAGCTATACGATATATTTTTATAAATCTACTAATGGCATTAACTTTGTGAAATATATTATTTATACAGAACAGTTATCTGTAACAATCAAGTCAAATAAATATTGCCTTGTTGTAGTAGTAATCTGTGTTGTTACGTAAAGTCATCATTTTTATTTCTGATACAATGATTTTTTATCTGATTTTATGTTGTTGCTTGTTTTTTTGTTTTTCACTCGCATTACCCGATGCATAAAAAATTAGTGTACTTACTTTAATGTAAGAAAAGGATCAGTGTATTGTCAAGAATCTTTGTAATATGCTATCATAACCTGCATTTAAGAATAAAAACACATGTGTAAGTAAACAGTTATTTAATCAAGGGTAGCAGAAAATTAACCAACTAGTAAGCACCCCTATTGGCCACGCAGTATACATTAATGCAACCACTAGGTAAATAACCCAGTGCGCCATCAGTTAATAATAGCTTTATTTCACTTCACTGGGCTTAGATTTAAAAGAAAAATTTGGCGCTGCACCCTCAATAACACCATCTTCCCTGCCAGCATGAAGTATTATGTACCTAGGTAAAAGTCCCGTAGCATATATATTTGTTGAGTGCATAATGCCTTTTACCATTAACTTTAGTAGATCTAACACTTTGTTTATTTTTATCTTGCCAAGATCAACCAATAGTGCCATCGATGTGTGGTCTCCACCATCGATGTTTGTTTTCAATAACACGCCATGTAAAACTCTTCGCCACCGCTCCCGCTGTTGTCACCGTTCCCGCTCGTTGCCACCATTCTAAGGGTATTTATCAGTGATCTACTATTACAAGTATCATTGGTATTGATTAATGATCTACTATTCATTGGTATTTATAAAACACAAACTGCATCGTTGTAAATTCTCGAGAGCAGGAACCTATTTTGGGGTTAGGATACTAATTTATTTAATAATTAAGGTGACCAACCGTCCTGATTTACCCAGAACGGCTTTAGGTTTTTTGGATATTGTTCTGGAAGCCGACCTTGTCCTGATTTGTCCTGATCTTTTAATGTTGTCCTGATTTTTCTCGATTTTAGACAGTCAACGTAAAATAACTTGTTAAAGGCTAAAGAAAGTACCTATTATATTCTTGACTATAATAACTGGTGAAGTGCCTATTTTTTTGTGTGTATTTATTTATGGCTTGAAGGTTCAAAAATTTGGCAATTTCTTTGGGAAAATTCGAAATAGTGTGTTTTCCAATCACCTGATTCACACACCTACCTCGTTCATAGCGATAGAGCAAGCGTTTGTCTTGTGCATTATTTGGCCGAAGTTTAATGTAATCTTGTAGTAACCTCACAACAGAAACTGGACCTCCATCATCGGTTATTACAAAACTTCTTTGAACCTTGTTTTTGCTCTGGAGGATTTTAACTATAGCTACATCGACCTTGATTTCGACGTCTTTGAACCTCATTTTATGGATTTCATCGGTGCGGCATGCTCCAGCTCTTCCCATTACTGCTATCATTTGCATAGATAAATAGTTATGATTAGAAGCGCCAAGTAAAAACTTTATTAATTCTTCTTTTCTGATAATTTTAGATTTTTTAGCTTCGTAGCCATCGTTTTTCTTTTTTTTTTTTTTTTGTTTTATGAGTTTCTTAAACTACGAGATATCTATATTTTTGTTCACAGAATCACAGAAATAGTCAATTTGAGCATGTAATATTGTGACAATAGGAAGGGAGGTGATAAGGCTTCAGATTTATCTAAGAAGTACGCTAACATCACATTTTCGTTAATTTGAAAAACGTTTTTATCCGCGACCATTCCAGAAACAGGTTGTACCTTTGATTATTATCTATCTTTTGTAAGACCCATTTAAATTATTTAATACGTCCTTATTATTTTAAGTCGATAGAAGAAATTGGATATAGCTGTTGACGCTGGGCGCCGCCAAACATGTTAAAGTCGTATTTCTATTACTTTAGAGTCATGATAAAGATTAGGCATCATTGATGCTGATTGTCAACTCAGCACAAATCAATGGAGAACTGTTGAGTTTAGTTTTGTTTACAAAATGACAAAATGAGAAAGAATAACATATTTTGCTAGGCAAAGCAATAAAGCAAAACTATAGGCTCTAGTTAAGTTTTGCAAGTCTGTGAATGTGTATTGTGTACCGTGTGTCGAAAGTGTAGTTTATTCTGAAAATAGGTGAGTTTCACTGAGCATAACTATTTCAACTTTATATTATTTCTGTTACATGTCATATTGTTAATTGTTGATAATTTCTTGAATTGCTTGTTTTGCCTGTAATAAGCGATTTTGTTTGTTAATATCTGGAGCAGGTACTGTGTCCGCTAGTTGGTTGTTGGTTGGTATTATTGCACGTCTCAGAGGGTATTATCAAAGGTTCTGTATTGGAGCGGACCCTCGCGTTTTGGCGTCCATTGCACCACTCCGTACGTGAGGGATTATATAACTGTTATTCAAGTAAAATAATAGTCATGCATACAAGAGTTTTTGGTAAAAGATAAAAAAAAACAAGGTGTTGATTTATTATTTATAATGTGTAAAGTTGAATTAGGGTATGCTCATATTGTTTTATTTACTTACAGGAAGACATCCAATTCCTGATCGGTCCCATCAAGAACATGTTTGAGAAAAAGGTTAATTGATTTAAATCTAATTTTAATTATCCAAAGAGAAAAAAATATATCTGACAAATAAACGCTCAGCGCCTCTGACATGTAAATTTATTAGTTTAAATTTTATCGATGCTTTCGACTTCTCAGGTAAACAGTGAGGCACATGCCAACTCGACCGCCTTCTGAATAGCGACGTTTTGGTCTTGGGAGAACATTTTAGACTAGCGAAATTAAAAAGTTCGAACTGACAGACTCTGACAGTACTCAAATAACTAGTCATGGATTATTTTACAGGTGGAAATTTGAATAAAATCAAAGTTCATTACTTAATGATATATTGATCAGAGAACAGTAGTAGAAAAAAATACATCACACGATGCGAAAACCTTTTTGGATGTTCGGAAGTATTAAATCACCTCGGCTTCGCCTCGGCTATTCAAAAACCTCCTCACACCAAAAAATTAACTTTCGCATCTAGTAATGTAAATTACTATTTTCTTAAAATAAATGTGACTAAAATCTTAATTAAGAAAAAAGACAACAATGATTTTATTCGATGTCTATACCCAAAATCCACAAATTCTGTTTTTGATTATGTGTTGATAAGAGTAAATTAATCATCAATACTATGTCGCATAATATGCGCTATTTTTAAATTTATCTCGTCAAAGCAAAACATCGTAACTCAAAAATTCAAATAACAAATATTTATTTAAAGTCATTTTTACTTCAAATTAGATAAGTATTGTTATTTTTATTAAATTCTTGTTGGACTTTAATAAGTTAACAATTAAAATAAACCATAAACTGCTTAGTGTTGTTTTAAAGATACAGGGTGTTATTTAATAAGTGTCCGATATTTTACAGGACGATTCCTCAGTTATTTATAAGGTGAAAATTTCATATAGGCATGGCATGGGTCAGCAAGCCCTTTATTTTTGAGATGTAGGTTGTTAAAAAATTATTTTTATTTTTGTTTTTCGTGCATAATTTTTGAAATAATGTCTAAATTTGGACGAAAATTGGTATTTGTGGATTTTTTAATATGAGAAATTCAAATTTGATCTTAGTTTGGCCCTTAATTGTAGGGGGCGCCACCTACAGGTCTTTCTCTTTTGGGGAGTCACAACTTTGTCGTGCATGTATGTATCTCATTTTCTAGAAGAAAAATCGATTCCTTTATCATTTTTACTTGAAAATGGTATGATTGTCAAAAGTCGCTACAAGCAGCCGATTTTGAGATATTTTGGTTTAAATTAATCGATGCATGTGTTTGTCAAAAAGTGAAACAACTTTAAGAACTTAAAAATAAAAGTATCAAGTAGGCTAGTACGTATATTTCAATGATTATTTGTTTCAATCAAGAATTCTACAATAATCTATGAATTAAAAATAAAATATAGTAGCCAAATGTCAAAACGAGTTAAAGTAATAGTTTTTATTATTATTAATAATAACGATATACTTCTGTATTTTCAATTAAGAAATGAAGGCATTGCGTTTTCCTCACGAAGAAAAATTTGATTTGCTGGAATATTACATTCATTGCAACAGAAATGCAAATCTTGCATTAGAAAGACATTTTGAAAATTACCCTGAAAGACATCAGCCAAGTATTAAACTTTTTCCAAAAATTGTTATGAACCTTAGAAAAAAAAGTTTTGAATAACCGCCGCCCAAGAACTCCGAAAAAGAAGATAATAACGAGCGTGATAAGAATGTTAGGGAATATTTTAATGCCGTTTCGACATCATCTACAAGAGCGGCGGCAAGAAACTTACGAACCCTGAGAAGTACCATACAAAGAGTCCTTAAAGAAAATGAATATCAACCGCACAAGCCAACTATAGTTCAGGGTTTACGAGAAACGGATCATCCAAGAAGAATCCAATTTACAAATTGTTATGTGAACCAATACGAACAAAATCCTGATTTCAGTCGTCTTGGGACCGACGAAACACATTTTACCATCTGCGGGGTGTTTGATGGACACAACCATTATATTTGGGCTACAGACAACACTCACCAATTGGCTAAACGAAAACTGCAGAAGCAATTTGGCTTTAATGTATGGCGTGATATGTATGGTAAGTAATGTCACCTGGCTTGCTAAATGCATAGCAGGTATTAAGTCAACTTACTTTTCTTCTTACTTTTTAGTCAACCGACTTATCGGACAATTCTTTTATAATCACACATTGAATAGCCAAAGACACTTGGAGCATTTAGAAGGTCAAATATTACCGGCAATTAGAGTAAGAGTTCCTCAAGATCAACTAAATTATATTTGGTTTCAACAAGACGGTTGCACTTAATTTCTTATCACTGCATTGTTCGACTTCTTCCAAAAACTCCCAAATTTTTTTCATGTCAAAAGACAAAGACCACTGATAATGACATACTCTCATACAATTGTTCCTTGGCTGCTTTTGTTATAATATTAGTGCCGACTTTCTTGATTCTATATCGACGCCATTTTCTAGATAGCTTATTATTTTATAAGGCCCGAAACACTCATAGCCGTTCTTGCTGATATACATCTGTGAATCTCGATGCATTAAAATAAGTCGCTTATTATTTGGCTACTTGTCTGAGCTCAGCTGACATAAACTGACTTAGTTGCCGATTTATTTGACCAAGTAAGTCAGATTATCTTAGTCAAATTTCCTCCCCCCCCTTACCTATGCTTAGGTTACCGGATTTGTAACTGAGATCGTTCGTTTTGGCTGATTTATGTGTCAACTGTCAATTTGGCATAAACTCGCAAAATGGTCGTTTTATTTGCAATTCAGTCAAGTTAGCTTAGCTTAGACAAATGGGGAAATAATAAACGACTATAACATCCTTAAGTGAATACTGGACCTTATCTCTTTTCACTGCCCTTTTTGGTTAATGTCTCCTGGACAAGAAGACACTTTCTCAGCCACACACTTTCTGTCTACCTTCGAGATGTTTCTTAATAAAGCTTTTATTAATGGAGTTACGTCCAATAAAAACATTATTATCAAGGCATTTATCAGAAACAAACCCATACTATGCGATATTAGTATTCCTTTCAATATTGCAAGAAACCGCTTTATTTTGAAATAAACTATTAAGATTTTTTTGAAATCTAGGAAATATCTGCAGCAGTGTCAATTGCCGCCCCAAAGTGAAGTCTATCTATGAAGACGTCTGTAGCACCATCGGGGTTTCCTGTACGATAACAATTCATACTTTAGTAAAACAGTTGGAAATTTATGATCGCGCTAAGCAGGCGCGGTTCGTAAGAATTTTTACTGGTGGAGCAAATTTTAAAATAATTTAACAAATACAGGTTGTAAATTTTTTCCATAGTCAGTTTGATGAATAAATAAATGATCGATAAAAAAGTTTCGACCGGGCTTCAAAGGGACCGGTCTCATAATCGGGGTTGTCAGATCTTTTTTTAAAAAAATCTTTAAGTTTTTATTATTAAAAGTGTTTTTTTATATCAGCATTTAATTGATAGTCAATAACTTTCTTGTAAGCTAGTTTGCAAATCTACCTTTCCAATGTCAAATAAAGAAGGAACAAGCCATTCATGAATATTATAATAATTTTTTTAGTAATTCAGAAATCGTATTTATATAAGAATAATTTAAATCCAACTAAAGGAATTTCAATGCTATTAAACAAAAAAAAATAACAAATCATTATGTTCCTCCTACACTTACGAAAACTTTGTAGAACTGGCAACACCTTGGCGATAGACTGTCGACGCCCACACGCAATTTAAAGCACATTTAAAGTGCGAACTATTTTCTCCGGGGGAAAATTAATAGAGCAGCATATAAATACAAATTTATATAGAAATAAAGGTCTGTCTTTACCACCAAATAACTATATTTGCCCCTCTAGGGTAGAAAACAAGGGTTGTAAAAATACATAAAATGACGATGAATTAAAATAAATTTCTTAATGAATGTGTTGTACTAGTTTCGACTTTAGAGAAAGTCATCCTCAGCAACTAACCATTTAAGAGATTTTTATATGTAAAGAAGTTAAAACAGTTGGGGGAACAGAGAGGTGATTCAATAATACAATACAATATAATGCAGATTATGCAACCTTTGGAATCGACAGGAGTTTAGTATAAGAACGATGTATCTCCATGTGAAGGTAGGGGTTGATTTATACGCAAGTAGAATCTACTTGCGTATAAATTGTATTGTATTATTGAATCATCTCTCTGTTCCCCCAACTGTTTTAACTTCTTTACATATAAAAATCTCTTAAATGGTTAGTTGCTGAGGATGACTTTCTCTAAAGTCGAAACTAGTACAACACATTCATTAAGAAATTTATTTTAATTCATCGTCATTTTATGTATTTTTACAACCCTTGTTTTCTACCCTAGAGGGGCAAATAAAGTTATTTGGTGGTAAAGACAGACCTTTATTTCTATTTACAATCTCGCCACAGAATATGGACTACTTCTTAAAAAAAACAAATTTATATGCTGTTGACAATAACAGCAAATAGTTAAAGGTTCGCCAATTGGGTGATGCCTTATCAGCTTTAAAATCAGTTATACGTAATTAATTTGGGGACTGTAACCGGTCATTCCATAAAGCGCACACCAATAAATCAAAAATTTTAAACGGCTGACAATACTACAAGAGATTTTATTATGCGAACTATTTACAACTTTCACGAGGATAATATAGTGCCAACTCTAGAACTGGTTTGTGATAAATTGCAAGGTTACAACAACATTGCGTGATGTTTTGTTAAAATGTGACTTTAAAATAAAAAATTATACCTATAGGTAATCTAATGGTTATAATGGAATTCTCGCATATCGTTGAACTAGGAGAGGACTATTTGCGCAAAATAAAGGAGTACTACCTATGAATTCGATAAAAGTATAATTTATTTAAATGAAACTTGGTTTGATACTTATGATGTTGTTAAGTATGGTTGGGTAGACAGTACAAATTGTACTTTTGGTACACCGTGTTCGAGAGGAAAACGCGTTATCTTGCCGGAAGTAAAGATGGCTTTGTACCTAATGTGTTGCTCTTGTCAGCAAAGAATATCACTCAATAATCAATCTCCAACTTTATGCACAGTTGTCCTCGATAATATTCGGCAGGTAATAACGAAATAAATAGCGATGTATGGCAAAACTGCATAGCTCATAATTATAAAAATAAAAAATGGATATTCTGTTTCACCACCTATAGCGCCAGTAGTACTTAATCTAACCTGGAAATGATTCTACTTCTGAAAGTTCTGACCATTCCAGTCATTAAATAGTTTATGAATTTTAAAATAAGTATGTTCATTTAACACGTATCTTAAAAACTTGTTATATTACAGAACGTTTACTCTGATTCTGCTGATGCGATCGATTTGTTGTTAAACTATATATAGTGAATTCTAACTACTAACTGTACATTCTTACTAACATAGTACTTGTCCCTTTCTTGGCAAGGAAAACTGATAGTACCTCCTCGCGGTCCTGCTGGACAAAGACAATATTTTTTAATTGTTCTCGACAAAATAAGCATTTTTCTTACCGAAAGACCATTTTAAGGATATTCTCTGCAAGCGAAGTCACGGGTGCAAACCTTGTATCGACATAAACTATAATGAACAAGCTATAACATATCGCACCCTCAGTGCAATACCAACATAACTAGAAAAATATGGATTTCGAGTTATGGTGCTATTCCAACACCTTAAGTGATATACTTTCACTTCAATAAGAACATATCTCAATACATACAAGTGCTATCCCAAAAATAATAAATATTTGTTATAACACATCTGCTAATGGTCGAAAATTTCAGTACAATGGTCTATGACAATACCAACACATCTAATATACGTTGGTATTGCATTAAAATTTAAAATAATAAAACCGTGGAACACCACCATATCTTGTTTTTGACAAGCGGAGGCTTGTCATATTCGTTTGTATCAGTTCATTTGCATTCTGTGTTTCCGTTAATGGTGGGAATGGTAGGTTTTGTGAGAATACAGCGTGGTTTAGCTAATTTTAAGTAAATAGGTTGTTGAAAATACAAGAAACTATGGGCTCAAGAGGTAAACTCTTGGTTTAAATGGCATGTAAGGAATTTCACGAGTCATCGGCTGAAAATTCGGTAAGTAGCTATTATCATTTTAAAAAATGCCGCTTTTAATGTCACTCTAGGCTCCCCAACGAGGAAAGAGAGAATATTTTTAAATCCTTTTGGGACATTGGAGATAATGCAAGACAACGTCAATATATTTCTTCTAGCATGGAAATTGTGAACCCTAATTATTATAGATACCCGAAAGAAAAGAAGAAGAGGTCACTTAATCACGCATACTTTTTAATAGAGACTAAAGAAAAACTTCGAGTACCTATGCAAAACGTTTTTTATAGCAACACTTGACAATGGCGACACCATGATTCGCAATATTGCAAAAAATCGGGACAACAATTTTATCGTAGAATCAGATATGAGGGAAAAACACAAAAACCGAAAAAAAGTAGATCCGTCCCTAAAGCAAGTAGTGAAAGACCATATCAATTTAATCCCTAGAGTAGAATCGCACTACCTACGAAGCCAGACCAAACGAGAGTATTTTGAAGGTTCCCTGAATATTTTTTTTCTCTACAGACTGTACAAAGAAAAATGCTTAAAAGAACGCTCTAATTATGTTAAGAAATTAGCGTATGTAAATATTTTTAATACGGAATTTAACATAGGTTTTTAGAAACCTGAGAAAGATCAATGTACCACTTGTGAAACATTTAAAAATTCAAATGAAGAAGATAAGAAGGAGCTAGAACAATCATATACTAAGCATGAACTTTCAAGAGAAGAAAAAGCAAAAGATGCTGAAGGAGCAAGAACAGAAAATAATAAAATGGTTGCAGTTTATGATATACAAACCGTCTTACCTGCCCCTTGTGGAGAAGTCTCTGACTTTTACTACAAAAGCATTTTACAGGAACCTAACTACCTATTAATGCTTATTATTTTTGACTAGTAAAAATGCTACAGTGATTAGTGTATTTTTTCGATTTTTTAATTTTTTTATTATGGATCAATAAAAGCTTAAGTTAACCTTACTTTACTGCTTATATACTGTTTTATCTAATATTCACCACATATCAATTATAATATTATTATTAACATGTTTTTTGTTTTTGTTTTCAAAAAAACACTAATTACCTATGTAATTGGCAATATTAATTCTTAAAATAATAATAAGATCACACCAACACATCTCAAAATAATTAAAAACTTTGTATCTAAAATGACCAAAAAGTCTCTGCAATACCAACATAACTCAAAATGTAAGGCAAAACGGCGATAACTAAATAGCTTTCAATTTTTTTTTTTTTTTTACACTTCTTTTCGAATTAATTATACTTTAGAGCTTAACTATTCCAAATATCAGGCCAAAACACTAAGTTGTTTTATTGCTAGAGCGTATTTGCTTTGGGCCAAAACTTAAAACGCATTTTTCTCAAAACTATGTTTTTTAAGATATGTTAGTGTTGCACTGATGGTGCGATATACTATTTAATCACATTAAAAATTTACAGCAATCCGCATTTTAATTATTTGGTAGAAGCGACGCCTATGGTACAGAGTTTAACGCTTTTCTACGTCATCAAATTAAGCTTGGAACAACTATAATAATAGTTTATTTCACTGGGCGGTTCGAGTGTATTTCCATAATGCCGGTACTTAAGACGGGCCAACCCGAGAACTGGCGACGTCGACCAACACGCGAGCGCCCTACCATGATTGGCATATTTGCAACTCATTAATCAACCACATGCCATAAGCCTAAGGTATATTTTTTAAGTTTTTAATGTGAATTTAGTGAAATAAAAAATACGTTCTCACTTATAAAGTAATATATAATTTGGCAATACAATTCTTGCGACATCTTGTTTGTTCTTGTGTCTTAGTTCTTGATACGTTTTAAGGAAAACCAGAATCCTCCCTCCGCAGCAGGCTGTTGCCCTTTCTTGCTTATTTTAATGGGAATTTGTGTCTTTTTCGAGGGTACAATTTCAAAGTTCAATAACAAATTAAAAAACAAGGCCTTGATCTCTAATAGGGCAAATCTAGAACCTATGCAGTTTCTCGGTCCCGATCCAAAAGGTATGTAGGTGTAAGGCTTGATACTGTCCTTGTTTTCATCAGAGAATCGTTCAGGGTCAAATTTGTTTGGGTTTGGGTAAAAATCTGGATTTCTGTGGGTAGCATGCATTGGCAGCAGTATTATATCACCCGGTTTCAGATTAACAGGACTTTCGTCTGCATTTACCGGTTCAATAGTGTATGGTTTGGTACAAACTCTGTCAATTGCTGTTACAGGGGGCCATATTCTTAGAATTTCTAAAAATAAATGATGGTTTTAAATCACAGTTCTAATAAATAATATTGTCTTAGTCATACAATAAAGCACCCACCTGAAATAACCATATCCAGATATTTCATTTTTGACAAGACATCGTAAGTTATTTTTCCATTACTTTTTTTATAGGTTTCTTTAATCTCCTCCCTTAACCTTTTCTGTATATCCTGGTTGCGGGCCAATTCATAAGAGCCGAAGCACATCCCGGTGGAAATTGTATCGAATCCAGCCAGGAAAAAAATCAAAGCTTGAGACGTTATAACTTCATTGGTGAGGTCTTTAATTTTTTTTACTTTTCCTACAAATTAATAACAATTGCTTATTTCTGCCACATATGAAGCCAATTTACTTATTGTTTTACCCTTCATACTTTTGTTATCTTTTGATTAATATTAAATTCATTCGCAAACGTCTTTATTAATAGTAAGTACAATGCACAATCTAGCATTTTAGAATACCTAATTATAAATTTTAAATTTTTGACATCGGTATTGCCATTGTAAAATTTTGAGATGCTTGGAAATTTTGGTATACCCAATAAAAACAAGAAACCTAATTCTTTAGTGTAAATTCTTAACTCAGTTTTGAAAGATGGCGGTGAGACGCGAGAAATTTATAAATTCGAGTATACCTTGTTGGGGTTTTCCAAGCAGAGGTATATGCCATCCTCTCGGTGGCAAGTATGAGGGAGGTCATGGACCGTCAAGAGCGAACTGTATATATCTGCTCTGATAGCCAAGCCGCCCTCAAGACAGTCTGCCAGCCCAGGAGCAGTTCGACCCTCGTGCAGACGAGCAGAGTGTGCAGACGCACTTGGGAGTCTCACAGAACGGAAACAGGTATCCTTGGTTTGGATCCCTGGACATTGCGGAGTGCATGGCAATGAGACGGCCGACGAGCTCACCAGACTTGGAGTCGGAGTTTCCTATCTAGGACCCGAACCAGTAATAGGCACATCAAAACAGCAGATAGGGACATGAGGGAATGGGCCGCTAACCTCTCCAAGGAGGAATGGCGGCAGATGCCAGGCCGTAGACAGGCCAAAGATTTCATAACGTGGCCTGATAGGGCCAAGTTAGAATGGATTCTTAACAGGAGTAGGCATGCCCTAAATCCTCTGGTAGGACTTATGTACGGAATGCTTGGAGGACAAGGAGACACCACTGCACTTCCTGCGTGCTTGCGAAGCCCCGGGAAGACTCCGAAGGCACCGAATCTGACGTAAGAGAAAGAGACCTCAAAGTGCTATAACAACACTGAAGTATAAATAAAGAGATGAAGGTTGCAGCACGTGACTACATCTTATGGCGATCACATGCATCCCCCCAACCACGCGGTATGGTAAACCGATACATTGGCTTTCAGCGCCAGCCAACGTAGTTTGACCACAATGGGCCGCCTTGCCATTGTTTAAACCTATTTGGATTCTCGTTACCCTGGTTGGGTGTGATCGCCACAAGATGTAGCCACCTGCTACAACTCTAGTCTGGTTATTTACCATTATATGTTGATTCTGCAACGGTCGCGAACCCTGTCTCTATTTCTTCATGGTCCTCATCTTTTACCCCCTTTCTTGCTTCCAGAAGCAAGTTAATCATGTCGGGCCTAACTATTCCTTTCTCCTCTCTAATCTTGATGGTTTCACTTATTATACTTCTAAAAAATGAAGCTGCTTTCTTTCCAATAAAAGTTAAATTTAGAATCTAAAAATGTCAATAAATCATTAAGATAACAACTAAACTTTAGGCGTCTAAAATGTAAATGCAAAATGGAGTACCGTGTTTTCAATTAAAAAAAAAACTGGATTAACCAACCTTGGAAATTGTTGGAGATAAAATAAACGTTATGACTTTCATAAGATTTTTAGTGCTACTGAAATTTGTAACTTCTTTTCCCATGAGATAGAAATCATTTTTCGGTTTAGCCAAGGAATCACATTCGATGCCAAAAGCTGAAGTGGCAATTACATCATTGGTATACCTGAAACATTTGCGGTAAAATCGGGTATAGATACTAATCCTTAGTATGTCTATCCTCCTTATAACTTTTAACTGCATTGCAATAGCATAGTATTAATAGAAAAACATTGCTCATTAACCTTGTAAAAATATCTTTCATTTCAACTTCAATAATGTCTTCATTTTTATCCACAAAAAACTTAACAAAGTTTTCCGCTGCTCCCTCCATTAAATGAAACATATTCTTCATTTTACTGCTAGTAAACGCTCCACTGAGTGTTGCTCTCATTTCTCGCCATCTTTGGCCTAAGCAAATAAAAATTGGTTAGTAATATTTATCTCTAAGTTACATTAATTTATTTACAAGAAATATATTGCCATTTTTGTTTTATTTTTGAATTAAAACCGCCTGTCCCTCTTTTTTAATTTTAATCCTTATTATATACACATACATATGTACTGAAAATTCAGCTATCTACATATTATATTATATCCTTCAAAATAGTACAAAGAAAGCTTTACTTAAATACCTTTTAAAAGAAATAACACTCCAGCCATTAATGGATCACTTTCAGGATTAACAAAAGTTCGATGATCAGTGAAATGGTCAAAATCTTTTATTGTTATTTGTTTAATCAATTCGGGATCTTTCAAGAGTAAAGTTGGCATGTTAAATTGATAGAGTCCAGTATATCTACATTGATAAAAAAAAGTTAAGGGTAAATCAAAATAATTTTTCTTACATTATCAAACCTTATCAAATTAAAAAGGAACGCTGCAACGCAGTGTCTTGAAAAATGTAATTTTTATGTACCTACTTACCTTGTGTTGGGGTACATGTGATATATATTCTCTGTTAAGTCAATAAAAGTAATTTTTCTTAATATATTTTGCCAAAAATCTCCGAAAATCGGCCATGGATTGGTTTGCTTTACTCCCATGTTTTTCCAATAGGACAATGGTTTCATAAATGAGTACCATATTAGGGCACTCAATGCCACTCCTAGGAGAACCCAGATCATGTTATATAATGTTTGAAACTCTACAAGATAAATAGAATAGTTTTGTTAAATTAACTCTTAAGTATTTTCAAAAATTACTTACCAAAATTTTATTTGCCTCCAGTTCCACCTGAAACTAAAAATCCATTAATGATGATTATATGCAATTTTGTCTATAACCTATTATAAGATAACAACAAGCAATATATTAGAAACAAGTTGATAATGATTGCTGTGTTATGTTAAGTCATACTCATTATATGATGGAGTACGTTTTTGTTTGTTTCATTTAAAATTACGTATATACGTATTGGCATTGGCCAGTGACGGAGTAGTCAAGCGAACAGTTTTTAATGGAACATAACAACAACATTGTTGCCAGTGACGGCTCGTGAACTCTATTAGTACACGGAAAAAAAAATTTATAAGAATATCCAAAAATATAATAGAAGTAACTATATTTTATAGTTCTATATAGGACAGCCATATGGTATATTAAGGAAGACTATAAAATTATAGTAAAAACGAGTTAAAATTTTTAATAGTTACTACAAAAATATATAGGAATAAAAAAATTCGTTACAGTAAAAACTATTAAACGGGAGTACAAATAATATAAAAATATGTTGTTGTTTTTTTCTGGCTTCTGTTGTTACGGTTGTAATAATTATTTGTAAAAACTACCAAGCAGTTTTGCACATTTTACTAATGAATATTGTAAAATTTGTAATATTTTTTCGTAAATTCTATTAATTTTAGTTGAATTTCTACCACCAACTTTTGTTATACGAATTAAATATTTTAGTAAATATTTAAAACTCCTTTTGTAGATTCATTTAAATATTTTTGTAATATTTTTTATTTGCTTTTACACATGGTATAATGAAATATATTTGGTCTTTCTTTCTTGGTGGTCGAAACTTAGTCTTCCAGATTCCATTCTGCTAATAAATCCTCCAAACTCCACATAACAGCACCATAATACCATAAACACAAAATCAGAGACAAAATTAACCAGTTTGAACTTAAAACACATAATAGTAAGAGTTGGAGGTACGACCCCTTTGATGGCATAACTGTAAATGCGACGGTGGCGACGTACGACGCGGCTTTGACTATTCCTGTAAATTATTTAGGGTTTCTACTATATTCATTTAGTAAAATACGAATTTTCCTACGAAAATTTTATAAGCGCTTCTATATTTTTTGATATTTTGCAAATATAGTGTCATAAAAATTCAAATAGTTTATTGGTTAACAGTCTTACTATAATTATTACACCCTTCAAAATTTTATTTAAAATTTTAGTAAAGAAATATAGTAATTTTTACTAAGTTTCCTTTATAACCATTTTTTATGCTTGTCTCTTAATGTAATAAAAAATTATAAAAGCCACAAAAGGATTTAGTAAAATTCACAATACAGTTTCTTACTTTTAACTAAAACAAAAGGTTATTCAATGTAACCAAAACGCATTTGTAAAATGTAATATATACCTTAGTAGTGGCATAATTATACTATGGTATATAAAAAAGCTAACCATATTTTTTTATACATTTAGTTTACAATTTTATTTTGGAAAAGACTGATATAGAGATTTATAGTTATTAAGAGGTTTTATAGAAAAATATACTAAAAAATTCTTACTAAACTAAATTTACAATACTGTTTTTTCCGTGTATGGGCGTGGTGTACAGATCTCGCCCATATTGCGTCTAATCCTCTACTCCCCCGCTCTGGAACTCCAAGAAAGTTTAAAAACTGCTTTTATTTTATTCATACATAGTAAAACCTCTACAAAAACAAATTGATATTATGATTTGATTTATTTCCCACCAATTTGTTCGCTATTAGTCTATATATAAAACAAAACACATTTATTCTCTAACATAAAGTTACAAGAAAAAAATGATTTGAACTTGCGTCTGAAATAACACATTAATGTAGAGTGAAAATGATTCTTAAAATAAATTATCATACTAACGTTAATAACAACAGATACGAATAATAGAAACCTAATTCCAGGAAAAACAGGTAGGTGTATTTATATCTTATTCTGCCCCTGAGTCACTTCCACTTGTTTCGCTATCTTCGAGAGTATTCATGATAAAGTCTGTGCGTTTTAAGAAGTCCGATATCGGATTAAATCACCAAGGGATGTTATCGCTTTTAAAACAGTAAGTCGGTTAAGTTACAATATCTTCGCACCTTCGCTATACTTGATCACACCGAACATCCCACTGGTTTACTGTATTCTATTTCGCTCAGTAATAGAATACAGTAAACCAGTGGGATGTTCGGTGTGATTAAGTATAGCGAAGGTGCGAAGATATTGTAACTTAACCGACTTACTGTTTTAAAAGCGATAACATCCCTTGGTGATTTAATCCGATATCGGACTTCTTAAAACGCACAGACTTTATTAAATTCTGACATAGGATTAGTGTTTCTGTACGAAGAAAGTATTCTTCAAGCATACTGTGATCAGGTAAACGTTTTCCCCTTTTTTTTTTATTTTACTATTTTTACGGTTCGTCGGCGTATCTGAGGCTATCTTGAACCGGTCATCGACCGTACAGTTTTTAATCGTGCGGTCTACCGACTGGGGAGTGTGAAACGGCACCTTCATCCTACGAGATATCCGATCTCATCCGGCCTGTCCGGCGTGAATAGGATGATTTTGATGTCGATTCATTTTACACTCTTCCCTAAGACAAGAGCACGCGGTGTTTCCCAAGCGGTCACCCATCCAAGTACTAACCGCGCTCGACACCGCTTAACTTCGGTGATCTAACGGCAACCACTTTTAAACTTTTTTATTATCCTATTTCTTTGTATAATGCCAACTTATAACTATCTTAGCCTAGCCTAAGACGGGAACCGCTGCTTTAGGTGTCGCTAGGCCCTTGCCTTATTTTTATTGTTTATATTGCGATGAGCCGCTAATAGAGGATCTGATGTAATGATCAACCGATTCATTAATTCAATATTTGATTGTAGCTGGGATATTTTTCTAGTATGTGTTAATCTTTCTTTCCAAATTTCTTTATGCCTAGCTTCCAAACACTCTTCTGACATTTCGCCAATTGGTATGGAGAAGTTAGAGATAACCTCGTAACCATGAATCAGTATTTTGTGGACACTAATCGGCATATTGTACCACGAATGCTCTCTGACATACAACTCCCTAGTTTGTCTAGCAAAATCGTTAAATTTATTTACATTAGGAGGAAGGAAAGTGTGTTGGGTGTACCCCAGGGAAGCGTCTTGGGCCCACTCTTGTTTGTGATATATATCAATGATCTTGATAGGGTTTTAAAAAATTGTTTTCTGAATCTATTTGCAGACGATACTCTCATGTCAGTGTCTGGAAAAGATTACGTAAACATTGTAAATATTATAAATAGTGAGCTCAATATATTGTATGATTGGTTATGTCAAAACAGATTAAAACTGAATTCTTCAAAAACAAAATGTATGGTAATGGGATCTCGAATGTAAATTGTAAGAAATTTTATGACTTAGGTTTGTCTTTATGTATAAACAATTCGCCTGTAGAAATGGTAAATGAAATTAAGTATCTGGGTGTCATTTTGGACCCGCAGCTAAAATTTTCAATTCACATTGATTATCTTTGTAGAAAATTAGGTAAAAAGATAGGGTTTTTTAATAGAATATCTCATTGTGTATCTAAGTGGACCAAAATGTTAATATATAAAACTATTATTATGCCTCACTTTACATATTGTAATTCAGTATTAATTTCTTGCAACAGGGAAGAGGTGCATAAGTTGCAAATACAACAGAATAAAATTATGCGTATTTTATTAAATTGCAATAGATATACACCAATTCAAAATATGTTAAAAACTCTAAATTGGTTAAATGTTGATCAGAACATTGTAAGAGCGAACCTTGTTCTGATATATAAAATTGAACATAACTTAATGCCACAGTACTTAAATAATTATGTACGGAAACGCCTACAGGTTCATAATTACAATGTTAGATCTAAACAAAACTACAATCTGGAAATTGTACGAACTTCGGCATTGCAAAGGACGCTGCTATATGAGGGGCTTCGCCTTTTTAATGAATTGCCTGATGATGTAAAAAATGCGCCGAATATACATAATTTTAGTAACAGACTGTTTATGTATTTATGTAATCAAAGTTGATGCTATTTGTAATCTAGGTATAAGTAGCCAAGTGCTAAATAAAGTTATTTTCATTTCATTTCATTTCATTAAGCTTCTCTTTGCAGTTCAAAAGTCTTAAAAGTGTGTAGAACTTCCTAAGCAGTTCCTAGTTAAGGCCAGTGATTTTGGCGCTTACCTCATGTTGCTCAAAAATTTTTCTGGCAGTATTTCCGACATTGGAACTGCCATATCCTTGTTTCGGTTTATCAATATTGAGCCCTAACTGTTTTTAAACTCATCTTGAATTCGTTTTTTGGTTTGTTCTTTTAATCCCTTAAATTCTGCGGTAGCTCGCCACTGTTTAAAAGGAAGACGATATGCTATTTTTAAGCAATATTCCAAAAAACGAATCCAACAGTGCAATTGATACACACAAGTTGATAATCCGTACTTATATTTTTCAGAGTCAGGTATAAACGTAGTTAGATCTGTGTTATTTATTTGACTAGGATTTGCTCTGCAAATGTAACAAGTAGCAGACGATTTTGTAGTAGCCACAACATAACATGCACTTCCATCAATCATTGTCAAATGAAATTCAAAATTTATAGTAAAAACTCTATCGCCAATTCTTACGCTACAATTTTCAATGTTGTTTTTAAAAAAAATTTCATATTCATTATATTCCTTTTTAACCAAATTTTTATTTTCTTTAGAAAATTTCGCTTTAGCTTTTAAATTATTCTTATATAAGCTTATAATATAAATGTATTCCTTTTTATATAAATACTTAGGTACCTCTACCTACATATTTTACTTCATAGATATCTAAATAAATATACGATTAATATAATACTCGTCATTTTCATTATTTGATATTGTTCCAAAGCATACTTTTATTTAGTTGTTTAGTGTTCTAAGTATACGTATATTTATTATGTTATTTGTTTTGTTAAGCTTAACAATGAGGTACATTAAACGTAGATATATATATATGTTTAATTTACTAAATTGTAAACTATATAACAGGTGTATCAGTTTGTTCAACTAGTTATAATAATAAGTGTAAAAAAAATCACAGGGTTTTCGAGTTCTGTTGTAACCACATTTTGTTTTTAAATATTGGATAAATAATACTCAATATTTTCATTCATTTAACAAACCTTTTCCAAGCGATCTGAAGATTTATATATATTAGGGGCTACTATTTTCTGCTTTGATTGGATTGGTTAGTATGATACAGGATTAAACGACTTAAACAAAGTAGAAAGTATTCTAGCCCTGGGTAGATTATTTTATTACACTCACTATACTAAAGTCACACCCAATAAATAAAAATTTACACTAAAATAATATTATGATATTTACACTAATTAATCACAAATTATCATTAAAAATGGTTAACTAGGATAAAGGGTAGGTTTACAATCTGTGAGTTTAATTTACACTCGATAGTGTAAATGTACCTACCCATAAAGAAGAAGAATTTAAACACTCCTTAAAAAGTAAAAAAAACATCCAAAAATGTCTTTTTTACAAGATATACTGATTGGTTGATATACCCTATTGAGTGTGGTCCTATATGTACCACCATTGAGTGTTAAATTTAACACTCAATTTTTTACTGTGTGGGGTTTGTCAATCCCCATTAAAACTTAAACTGAGAGAGACGCCGCGAAATCAATTCAGATATTCGTATTATTTTGGTGCAAATAAATTTTTATATTCCGGATTGAATTATGGCCCCCACGTCTCCTAAAAGTAAAATGCAAACAAATTACCGACGTTTCGAGGAGTGATTTTAGTGGCGACAAAGGAGACCCGGACTTTCATAATGATCATGAGAGTGAGTCCGAACAAGAGCTATCTAACTTCGACTATGAAGAGTTGTCTGATACACTGTCTAACATTCAAAGAAGAAAAATAAATGACAACAAATTTAATTGGTCTGCAAAACCTCCAAACCCAAACGCTCGCACAAGGAAACATAACATAATTTTATTACACTATTGGTGGGATTCAGGCGAATCTTCCAAGCCGAAAGGCATCTTTCCAAGAACAAATTACTAGCAATTTGTGTTCATTATTTGATTTATTTTAATTACAAAATATTAATAACTTCAGATATTTTATCCCATTGCCTTATAAACATTTTAATAGTAAATTTATATACCAACACGTACTTATTAACATTAAATATTTATATTCGTCCCTTCCCTTAGTTCTTAACTCTCTTTAACGCCAGCCAGAACCCTTCCTCCGCAGCTGGTTGTTGTCCCCTCATACTTATTTTAATGGGAATTTGTGTCTTTTTGGAAGGTACAATTTCAAAGTTCAATAACAAATTGAAAATCAAAGCTTTGATCTCTAATAGGGCAAATCTAGAACCTATGCAGTTTCTCGGTCCCGATCCAAAAGGTATGTAGGTGTAAGGCTTGATACTGTCCTTGTTTTCATCGGAGAATCGTTCAGGGTCAAATTTGCTTGGGTTTGGGTAATAATCTGGATTCCTGTGGATAGCATGCATTGGCAGCAGTATTATATCACCCGGTTTTAGATTAACAGGACTTTCGTCTGCATTCACCGGTTCAATAGTGTATGGCTTGGTACAAACTCTGTCAATTGCTGTTACAGGAGGCCATATTCTTAAAATTTCTAAAAATAAATTATGGTTTTGAATCATAGTTCCAATAAATAATATTCTCTTAGTCATACAATAAAACACCCACCTGAAATGACCATATCCAGATATTTCATTTTTGATAGGACATCGTAAGTTATTTTTCCGTTACTATTTTTATAGGTTTCGTTAATCTCCTCTCTTAGCCTTTTTTGGATGTCCTGGTTGCGGGCCAATTCATATGAGCCGAAGCACATCCCGGTGGAAACTGTATCGAATCCAGCAACGAAGAAAATTAAAGCTTGAGATGTTATAACTTCATCAGTGAGGTCAATAATTTTTTTCACTTTTCCTACAAGTTAATAACAAACGCTTATTTCTGCCAGTTATGAAGACAGTTTACTTATTGTCTTATCCTTCATACCTTTTTGTTATCTTGTGATTTACAAGTGTAAGAATATCAAATTCGCATTCAAAAAGTCTTTATTAATAGTACGATTCTCCCCTACTTAACCTAGGTAGGGGAGAAGGGGTACATTTCAACGTGGGATACATTTAAACAGCTTTTAATAACCAGCTAAACAGAATCTCACATTGCTGCCTTAAATCATTTTCGTTGCAATGTTGTTTATAAATATTAATTTAACTGTTGTGTGGTTTGTCAACTATTTTGCATTGTCGAGAAAATTACCAGGTAAGTTCAATTATTTTAGAGTAATTTATGATATAAATAGATTAAAATAATATTACTTCAAATTTTTTATTAATTAATTAGATTATGGATGTTTGCGGAGGCAGTTTTCATAAATCTTTAAACATTGTTCAGATGTTCTTCCAGTGTTTATTATTTTAATTAAACGATATCAATCATTTTTGAAAAAATTGTTTGGTCAAAAATTTAGGAATTTAAAATACATAGCAGCATTGAGGCAGTCTTTGTAAGTGATCGCGAACCACCAAAACATATAGAAAATATACAATACAATTTAATCAGTAATGGTGAAATAGCTGGTCCATCAACTTTAAATAAATTGAAGTTACCAAACACAATTCAAAATTAAATGCTAATATTTTAATACCATAAATGGTAAGGCCATTTTCGAGACCTGGTCCAAGATTGATAACTATCAAAGAAAGAAATGAACGAAAGTGAGGGTTACTGAAACACCAGAAGAAGCTTAACTGAAGAAGAAATATTACAACGTCTTGCCAAAAAAAAAAGGAAAGTTACTTTGGATCGGGAAGGAAAACGAAAAGAAGGAAACCATAAAGTTAACTTAAAAAAGCAAAAAAAAAGTAAGAGAATATACCTAGCGTTAAAAGCAAAGTGAAGATAATTTTTCTATTTATGACAATTTTGATCTTGAGGAAGGGTGCGAAGAAGTAGAAACAAATCCTGTAAATCTGACTGAGGACTTTGTGATAGTAAGAATTGCATAGAAAACGTCAATTACACATTTTTCTGCACAAATAGAAAATAGAATGGTCGCAAGTGATAGAGGATACACAGTTCAATATTTAAAAGGCAGATCAATTAAAATTAATTATTTTAAATTTTATTTACCAGATGATCCTGAGGAACGTTTTTGGCGAATATATAATTTAAAAGTTACTGAAACCAACATCATCTGGATGCACTGGATGCAAGAACAATGACTATTTTATCTTTTAATGCTACAGCTACAGTTTTTGCTAGAAATTGTGGTTTTTATTTGGAATGTTATAATTACTAACTATTTAAGTAGTTTAACTTGCCAATTTCATGTTTTATAATATAATGTTGTCTCATGAATGTTCAAGACTATCACTGGCCTGTTCAAACCGAAGCCTGTTATGGGGCACATTTGTACTATTACTAGGTTTTTTATGTAAGGTAATATTTTATAGTTATATGATCCTCCTTCAAAAGATAATAAGAGGGAGAGGGGAGGATTTACAGACGCACTTCTTTTTCTAACAGGAATTAAAAAAACCTTGAGCCTTACCATTATATGTTGATTCTACAACGGTCGCGAACCCTGTCTCCATCTCTTCATGTTCCTCAACTTTTACTCCCTTTCTTGCTTCCAGAAGCAAGTTAATCATGTCGGGCCTAACTATCCCTTTTTCCCCTCTCATCTTGATCGTTTCACTTATTATACTTCTAAAAAATGAACCTGCTTCCTTTCCAATAATAGTTAAATTTAGTATCTAAAAATGTAAACACGGTAATAACTCATTGGGATTATAACAAACTATATCGGCTTCTATAGAAAATAGATATCGTGGGTAATTATTAAATTAATATTAATAACCTTGGCAATTGTTGGAGATAAAACAAACGTTATGAATTTCATAATATTTTTAGTGCTACCGAAGTTTGTTATGTTTTTCCCCATCAGGTAGAAATCATTTTTCGGTATAGCCAAGGAATCACATTCGATGCCAAAAGCTGAAGTGGCAATTACATCATTGGTATACCTGAAACATTTGCAGTAAAATCGGACATAGATACCAATCCTTAACATGTCTATCTTTCTTACTCGACTGCTTAATAATAAGATTTAACTGTATTGCCCTAGCAAAGGATTTATAAAAAAACATTGCCTATGAACCTTGTAAAAATGTCTTTCATTTCAACTTCAATAACGTCTTCATTTTTATCCATAAAAAACTTAACAAAGTTTTCCGCTGCTCCCTCCATTAAATGAAACATGGTCTTCATTTTACTGCTAGTAAACGCTCCACTAAGTGTTGCTCTCATTTCTCGCCATCTTTCGCCTAAGCAAAAAAAGAATTGTTAAGTAATAGTTATCTCTAAGTTACATTAACTTATTTAGGAGTATACTACCATTTGTGTAGGTATTAATGAATAGAAATCGCCTTTCCCTCTCTTTGAATTATTATCCTTTCCTTACTTTAGGTCATGTTTACTGAAAATTCAGCTATCTACATATATATGCTTTAAAATAGTACAAAGAGAGCTTTACTTAATTAATACCTTTTAAAAGAAATAACATTCCACCCGCTAGTGGATCACTTTCAGGATTAACAAAGGTTCGATGATCAGTGAAATGGTCAAAATCTTTTACTGTTATTTGTTTAATCAATTCGGGATCCTTCAGCAGTAAAGTTGGCATATTAAATTGATAGAGTCCAGTATATCTATGATGATAATAAAAAAAAAAGTAAGTGGTGTATCAAAATCACGTTTTTTTACTTAAACCTTATCAACTAAAAAAGGAACACTTCAACGTAGTTTTTTGAAAAAATATAATTATCGTGTACCTGCATACCTTGTGTTGGGGTACATGTAATATATACTTTCTGTTAAGTCAATAAAAGTACATTTTCTTAATGTGTTCTCCCAAAAATCTCCGAAAATCGGCCATGGATTGGTTTGCTTTACACCCATGTTTTTCCAATAAGATAATGGTTTCATCAATGAGTACCATACTAGGGCACTCAATGCCACTCCTAGAAGAACCCAGATCATGTTTCAAAATCTGAAAGATACATGAAATAGTTTTCTTAAATCAACTCTTAGTATTTTAAAAAATTACTTACCAAAACTTTTATTTGCCCACCAACAGAAACTCAAACTTAATAATGATGATCATACGCAATTTCTTTTATAATCTGTTATAAGATAAATAAATGTTAAGATTAAAATAAAAAACGATATATTAAAAACACTTTGATAATGACTCATTATATGATGCAATCTGTGTTTCTTTGTTTTACTTAAAATTACGTATACCCATTGGCCAGCGACGAAGTATCAAACCGAACAGTTTTTAATAAAACATGAATATTATAGTTGCCAGTGGCGGCTCTTGAACTCTATTAGTGAATGTGCTGTACAGATAGAAAAAAATAAAAATGTTTCGAAAAGCTTATCTAATGCGTTTTCATATTATCCGGTGTTGTGTGCCTGCTGTGTAATCAAATTCAAAATAAAAGTGACTTGTTTAATATTTTATTTTTTATTTTATTTATTAATTAACGGGCAATGCCCAATTTCACAAAAAATACAATAAAGTAAATTCATATTTCTAACACAGAGTTACATACCTACATACTAATAAGTAATTATTATTGAAACAAAAGAACAGGAATTGATCGTGTACGGAAGTGCAAAACAAAAAAGAACAAAAAAAGAAAAAAAATTTTTTTATTTATTTAAGATTTTCGAAAAATTGGAGATTCGAGATTTCAAATTGAGTCGCGAAGCTGCTTCATAAACACGGAATTGGTTGAGAAAAAATCGAGTGCAGGATGCTCGTTGGCTAGTCTACTCGACCTGGATATAAAGGTATTTTGGCCATAGTTAGTTCAGTGTGCAGGTATTGAGAAGGTATACCTTAATCTTGTTTCCCTTGAGGGAACATGAAAACCTATTTTATTCAGCAGAAGCGGGCAGTTATATTTATTGTTTAATATATTGTACAGAATTTTAAGGTCCTTAGAATTCCGACGCTCTTCAAGGGTTCTAAGTTGAATGTTAGATTCCAACTGAAAGTAAGTTAGTTCAGGCATGTTGAGTTTAAAAGCTATGTACCTTAGAAATTTATGCTGAACTCTTTCTATATTAAGAATGTGAGTATTATATCGGGGATTCCAGACACTAGAGGCATATTCGAGGTGACTTCTTATTAATGAGCAGTAAAGTTGTTTAATAGCATTTGTGTTGGTAAACTCGGAAGTAACTCGCTTTACAAAACCGAGAAGTTGTAGTGACTTTGATATTACGGATTGTATATGAGGGACAAAAGTAAATTTTGAATCGATAAGTACGCCTAGATCCTTAATTAGAGGGACACTGGAAAGTGGAGTATCTCCAATGAAGTAGGCCTGCCGAAGCGCTTCTCTGGACTTGTGGAAAATGACCAAATGGCACTTTGATACATTCAACTCCATACCATTGTTATCACACCAGGTTACTAAGTGGTTCAAGTCGGACTGAAGTTTTAGGCAGTCATTTGAAGAGGACACCTCTATGTATAATTTTAAATCATCCGCAAAGAAGAGAAACTGACTATGCTCAAAGCAAGATCCCAAGTCGTTTATAAACAAGTTGAAGAGAAGGGGTCCCAAATGTGAGCCCTGGGGAACGCCGGATGGAACCTGAATACTTTTTGAGTGAAAGTTGTTAAATCGAACGGTCTGGGAACGACCTGTCAAGTAACTCTGAATCCAGCAGATCAATGTACCACCCACACCGACACCCTCCAACTTGGATAAAAGAACAGAGTGGTTTACCCTATCGAACGCCTTGGAGAAATCTGTGTAGACAGAATGAACCTGAGAGCCCCTCTCCAAGGCATCGGAGACATAGTCAGCATAGGCAAGCAGATTGAGCTCGGTATTTTTGCCAGTTTGGAAACCGAATTGTCTAGGGATAATGTATTGGCCCAACACCGAGGTCAAAAAATTGGTTAGAATATGTTCGAATACCTTCGGAATGACACTCAAGATACTAATTGGTCGATAATTTGTTATCAACGATTGATTACCAGACTTGTGGATTGGCGTTAAGTAACTCAGCTTCCAGAACTCTGGGAAAGTCCCCGATGAGAGAGAGAGGTCAAATATTTTGTGCAAGGGGCGCGCCAAGACAAAACTGCAGTGTTTTAGCAGTGATGGTGGTAAGTATTAATTAATTAATATTAGTAACGTTAAGCTTAAGAATATACTAAATAAAATATTTTGGTTTTGTTATACTGTCTCTGTCAATTATCCTACTCTGGACAATTCTACTCTGTAATTGGATTTACTGTAGCGTTTGAAAATAAATAAATAAATAGTGTAGCCTAGCCATCTGATTTAAAACCTTATACTATAAGGCCGTATTTGGCTAACACAGTTAGCGCTAATACTAAATTGATTGCTTAAAACTACCAAGAAAGGAAGACCTTTCTGTTGGTAGAATGCTGCTACCTATGGACCGGTTTCGAACTTATTGGTTCTCGTCAGCATAGGGTAAGCGCAGACATACCTAACAACAGAAAGGCCTCAAGTCTTTATAACCAGTTTTATCGTCCTGCTCAGGCAGTGAACGACAAGTGGCGCCATCTCTTAGAAGTTTTAAGCAATCAGGAGAGAGGACTATACCTTTAGGTATATTAAAAACTTAAAAATCTTTAAAAATCCTTACTTGTCAGATGGAGTAGAATAAATAAAATATACTAATTAGGAAAATATTTCCTAGCCATCTGATTTAAAAACCTTATACTATAAGGCCGTATTTGGCTAACACAGTTAGCGCTAATACTAAATTGATTGCTTAAAACTACCAAGAAAGGAAGACCTTTCTGTTGGTAGAATGCTGCTACCTATGGACCGGTTTCGAACTTATTGGTTCTCGTCAGCATAGAGTAAGCGCAGACATACCTAACAACAGAAAGGCCTCAAGTCTTTATAACCAGCGCTAACTGTGTTAGCCAAATACGGCCTTATAGTATAAGGTTTTTAAATCAGATGGCTAGGAAATATTTTCCTAATTAGTATATTTTATTTATTCTACTCCATCTGACAAGTAAGGATTTTTAAAGATTTTTAAATAGTGTAGCTTTTAAATATAGTGGGAAGTAAAAATAAATGATAATGATGCCACGCCGTATCCCAAATATTCGGAATAGTAATAGTTTCTTATTAGAACAAGTAAAAGTAAACAGTTATACTTACAAAAACAAATTACTAACAATTAGTATTCATTATTTGATTTATTGTGATTACAAGCAAGATATTTTCTTCCATTGAAGACTAGACTTGAATAAGGGGCTAAGTGCCAAATAGAAAATTTTTCAGCAGAGTAAAAAAACTGATTAATTTAACCATTAATAAATAAAAATCTCTGTAGTTTCAAAATAATGTTTATTTAGAACCTTAAAATACATACATTGTGAGAAAAAAACACAGAAATCAAAAATGTTTTTAATATATACAAAAGAAAATGGAATAAATGGAAAAGGGCTAAGTGCCAATAGCATTTTTGTAGACGGTAAGTGCCGGTTACTATGCTGTACTTTTTTCGTAGAAGTGTTGGTGTTCTGGTAAAGACAGATAGGGGATCATAGCACGTAAATTTTGCTTTTTGGCTGCATTAAGTTGTGGTATGGATCCTTGTACTACTAACTGGGCGGATTTTATTCGGTCTTCGGATATATTTTTCTTTAAAACTTTTATCTTTTCCCAAGGTTCGATTTCACTATGCGACTTTTTAATAAATACGAATCCCGGGTTATCTGTCGCAACTCGTATCTGTGACAGCTTCGATATTGAAAGCTTATTAGTAGATATTAGGGAATCCGCGGCTTGCTGCAAATTAAGAAAGTTGCCGGGTTCCATTTTTACCACTTTATATGGCTGTATTAATCTGGTATCCCTTATGAGTTCTTCGACGTCCTTAGGCACGAAGCATTTTTTAAGTCTCCTTCGTTTCTCAATCTTTGCAAAATGACGATCGTTCGGTATGTAGCTATGACCGCTAACAAGAAATTTCATAGTAATTTCTGTAAAAAGACCAATAGATGTTAAAAACAGCATAAAAAATATTGCTACCCGATTCTTATTTTGGCCTGTGCAGTTGTCGCACCATATTATTAGTTTTTTCTTCTCTGTAACGCCGGAATTTAAAACTTTTAGCATGCAAGACATAATTTCATTGGAACCTCTAGAGGCTTCGGTTTCATTCCAAATACACATGTAGGCTTCATTCGTATCAGCGATATGTACGCTAAAGTTGTAGACAGACAGTTGTCTCATATAATACATATCGGAGTGCGTTAATGTTGGGATAAATAATACTTTTTCCAAGTCTATTGTTATCGTGCAAATCTCACTTCCAGGTTGTTGAGAGGAACTGCATTCTTCTTTAAGGGTAGTTTGAGCTTTTTCTGCCTTACGGTGGTACAACTCTAAGTCGTTGCTTACAGAATGCGAAGCGGGTTTGTCTATTCTTATCACACATGCGTATCTATCGCATGTTTTACAAGTATCTGTTCTTGGTCTACGAAAACTCAAATTTGGAAATTCTTGTTTAAAAACTCTACTGTAGTATTTGTAAAGCACTTGGTTTTGAGGGTACTGTTTATTAAAGGCTTTTGAAAGACGATGTATGTTAAGATCTGGGCTTAAGTAAAACTTGGAGCTTTTTGCACGAGAGTAATGACTCTCGTCTCTCGGAATTGAATTAATATGATTTATAATTCGCTCCCGATCTTGTTTAGTATATACTTTTCGATGATGGCCGTGAGCTCCACGTTTATCTATATAAGTTAAGTCACCAATTTTTTTTTTGTTATTAGAACTTCCATCTTCTTTCTCCCCAATGACAAAACATTCATAAAAGATTTCTTACAAACCTTCACAATAGTTCCTGATCCATCAGGCAAAGTATAATATATGGAAGCCTGCCTTCTGCTCTCCCTTGGCTCAGTATATTGACCATGGCGTCTTCTTTTAACTTCAACTAAATGTATATGAGACATACAAAATGATCCTTGCGCTTGCAAATTTAAAGAGTAGAAATTTTCAAACAATTTCTTTTTTTGTTCACTTGTTATCTGTTTGCAACCATCATTATAACACTTACATATCACCTAAAAATTAAAGAACTTAAATCAGTAAAAAACTTACTTGGCCAAAACCTAAAAAACATCTTACCTCGGCTACTGGTTGCTTTTTACCTGGAACAGTTTTTCCTTTGCAAGACACATATTCTTTGCCAGATATTTTTAATTTTTGTTAATCTTTAAATTTAATTCCAGTTCCATACTTTTTATTTTTCTTATTGTTATTATTGTTCTCTAAATTCATTTTATTGTTTAAACCACGCTGCAGGTAAAAAGAACACAGTGTCGGGCGACTGTCGCTAGACGAATGATGCAGGAAAAAACACGTGAGCTATTAGCGAAACACACAAAATGGCACTTTGCCCTTTCTATAGGAAAATACGCTTGCGACTTACGCACGTACGCCATCTGTATCGCCAATTTTATGAGAGAAATATTCGTTTGGAACTTAGCCCCTTCTAGGGAACATGAAGCATGGCATTTAACACCTTTTTAAGGAAAAAAACAAAATTTTCTATTTTTGGCACTTAGCCCCTTATTCAGGTCTAGTCTTCTTACAAACATTTTAAATTTAAATTTATATACCAACACGTATTTATCAACATTAAATATTTGTCTTCGTCCCTTAGTT
This sequence comes from Polydrusus tereticollis, assembly GCA_963920685.1. Lineage (NCBI taxonomy): Eukaryota > Metazoa > Arthropoda > Insecta > Coleoptera > Curculionidae > Polydrusus > Polydrusus tereticollis. The sequence continues at coordinate 14,625,275 of OY987333.1, forward strand.
CTTAACTCTCTTTAACGCAAGCCAGAACCCTTCCTCCGCAGCAGGCTGTTGTCCCTTCTTGCTTATTTTAATGGGAATTTGTGTCTTTTTGGAAGGTACAATTTCAAAGTTAAATAACAAATTGAAAAACAAAGCTTTGATCTCTAATAGAGCAAATCTAGAACCTATGCAGTTTCTCGGTCCTGATCCAAACGGTATGTAGGTGTAAGGCTTGATACTGCCTTTGTTTTCATCGGAGAATCGTTCAGGGTCAAATTTGCTTGGGTTTGGGTAATAATCTGGATTCCTGTGGATAGCATGCATTGGCAGCAGTATTATATCACCCGGTTTTAGATTAACAGGACTTTCGTCTGCATTCACCGGTTCAATAGTGTATGGCTTGGTACAAACTCTGTCAATTGCTGTTACAGGAGGCCACATTCTTAAAATTTCTAAAAATACATGATGGTTTTAAATCACAGTTCCAATAAATAATATTGTACTAGTCATACAATAAAGCACCCACCTGAAATGACCATATCCAGATATTTCATTTTAGACAAGACATCGTAAGTTATTTTTCCATTATTATTCTTATAGGTTTCGTTAATCTCCTCCCTTAGCTTTTTTTGGATATCCTGGTTGCGGGCCAATTCATAAGAGCCGAAGCACATCCCGGTGGAAGTTGTATCAAATCCAGCCACGAAAAAAATCAAAGCTTGAGACGTTATGACTTCATCGGTGAGGTCTTTAATTTTTTTTACTTTTCCTACAAGTTAATAACAAACGCTTATTTCTGCCACATATGAAGCCAATTTACTTATTGTTTTGCCCTTCATACTTTGGTTATCTTTTGATTACAAGTATGAGAATGTTAAATTCACATTCAAAAAGTCTTTATTAGTAGTGCGGTTCTCCCCTACTTAACCTAAATAGGGAAGAAGGGGTACATTTCAACGTGGGATACATTTAAACAGCTTTAAATATCCCGCCAAACAGAATCTCACATTGCTGTTATAAATCATTTTCGTTGCAATGTCGTTTATAAATATTAATTTCACTGTTGTGTGTTTTGTTAATAATTTTGCATTGTCGAGGAAATATATTTCTGAGGCGATTCTGCTTAGAAGGCTTTAGAACGTTTATTTATTGTTGGACCAGGTAAGTTAAATTATTTTAAAGTAATTTATTATATTAGTTGAATAAAATAATATTACTTCAAATTTTTTATTATCAGGGGGCAGTTTTCAACATCAACACAGGGGTACCTCTGAACATTGTTCAAATTCAGTATTTATTATTTTTATTAGGCGATATTCATCATTTTTGAAAAAATGGCTTGGTCCAAAAATTTGCGAATTTAAAATGCATAACAGCATTGAGGCAGTCTTTGTAACTGATCGCAAACCACCAAAACATATAGAAAATATACAAGTAGTTAATTCAACAACTAATGGTAAAATAGCTGGTCCATCAACTTCAAATAAATTGAAGGTACCAAACAGTCCTCAACAGTAAATGGTGATATTTTAACACAATAAATGGTAAGGCCATTTCCGAGGCCTGGTCCAAGATTGACAAGTATCAAAAATTAAAAGAATAAAAAAACGAAAGTCAAGGATTCTGAGACACCAGAGGAAACATAACTGAAGAAGAAACATTACAGCGTCTTGCAAAAAAAAAAAGAAAAGTTGCTTCAGAGTGGGAAGGAAAACGAAAAGAAGGAAACCATAAAGTTAACTTAAAAAAGCAAAAGAAAGTAAGGGAATGTAGCAAAAGAGGACTTAGTTATAGTAAGAATAATTGCATCAAACGTCAATTACACATTTTGTTGCACAAATGGAAAATAGAATGGTCGCAAGTGATAGAGAATACACAGTTCAATATTTAAAAGGCAGATCAATTAAAATTAATTATTTTAAATTATATTTACCAGATGATCCTGAGGAACGTTTTTGGCGAATATACAATTTTAAAGTTACTGAGACCAACATCATATCGATGCACTTCAAGAACAATGTCTATTTTATCGTTTAATGCTATAGCTACAACATTTACAAGAAATTGGAGCTTTTTATTGAAATGTTATAATTACTAAATATTTAAGTAGTTTAATTACCCAATTTCATGTTTTACAATATTTTCTCCTAAATGTTTAAGACTACCCCTGGCCTGTTCAAACCTACCCCCGGTATGGGGATACTATAATGTTTTTCTTTAAGTAAGGCTATATTTTAGTTATATTTCAACATAGGACCTGTTTAGTTTCATTGGTATTTCCTTAAATATGGTACTTAAGATAAAAATGTCAAATAAATCCTTATCTTAACAAAACTTTTCAATAATTAACTCTTGAGTGTTTTGCATTAAATCCGATTTATCTCGAAAACCGCCAGTTTTATCGAAATAAATTAAGAGTACCTTTCTTGAAGATAAATGACCAGAGTATTTAGAAAATCAGTTTTCAGGTGTCTCAAGTGACATCGGTTTTAATTTTGGACCAACAAGTGTAGTGCTAAGTCCGTTCCTGACTTCCCTAACGATGTAAAAGTTCTGCTATAGTAAGGTCTAATGACTCTTTATGGCATCTAATCTTGTATAATTTAATGACATTTTAATATTTTATAGATGCCATAAAGAGTCATTAGACCTTACTATAGCAGAACTTTTACATCGTTAGGGAAGTCAGGAACGGACTTAGCACTACACTTGTTGGTCCAAAATTAAAACCGATGTCACTTGAGACACCTGAAAACTGATTTTCTAAATACTCTGGTCATTTATCTTCAAGAAAGGTACTCTTAATTTATTTCGATAAAACTGGCGGTTTTCGAGATAAATCGGATTTAATGCAAAACACTCAAGAGTTAATTATTGAAAAGTTTTGTTAAGATAAGGATTTATTTGACATTTTTATCTTAAGTACCATATTTAAGGAAATACCAATGAAACTAAACAGGTCCTATGTTGAAATATAACTAAAATATAGCCTTACTTAAAGAAAAACATTATAGTATCCCCATACCGGGGGTAGGTTTGAACAGGCCAGGGGTAGTCTTAAACATTTAGGAGAAAATATTGTAAAACATGAAATTGGGTAATTTAACTACTTAAATATTTAGTAATTATAACATTTCAATAAAAAGCTCCAATTTCTTGTAAATGTTGTAGCTATAGCATTAAACGATAAAATAGACATTGTTCTTGAAGTGCATCGATATGATGTTAGTCTCAGTAACTTTAAAATTGTATATTCGCCAAAAACGTTCCTCAGGATCATCTGGTAAATATAATTTAAAATAATTAATTTTAATTGATCTGCCTTTTAAATATTGAACTGTGTATTCTCTATCACTTGCGACCATTCTATTTTCCATTTGTGCAACAAAATGTGTAATTGACGTTTGATGCAATTCTTACTATAACTAAGTCCTCTTTTGCTACATTCCCTTACTTTCTTTTGCTTTTTTAAGTTAACTTTATGGTTTCCTTCTTTTCGTTTTCCTTCCCACTCTGAAGCAACTTTTCTTTTTTTTTTTTGCAAGACGCTGTAATGTTTCTTCTTCAGTTATGTTTCCTCTGGTGTCTCAGAATCCTTGACTTTCGTTTTTTTATTCTTTTAATTTTTGATACTTGTCAATCTTGGACCAGGCCTCGGAAATGGCCTTACCATTTATTGTGTTAAAATATCACCATTTACTGTTGAGGACTGTTTGGTACCTTCAATTTATTTGAAGTTGATGGACCAGCTATTTTACCATTAGTTGTTGAATTAACTACTTGTATATTTTCTATATGTTTTGGTGGTTTGCGATCAGTTACAAAGACTGCCTCAATGCTGTTATGCATTTTAAATTCGCAAATTTTTGGACCAAGCCATTTTTTCAAAAATGATGAATATCGCCTAATAAAAATAATAAATACTGAATTTGAACAATGTTCAGAGGTACCCCTGTGTTGATGTTGAAAACTGCCCCCTGATAATAAAAAATTTGAAGTAATATTATTTTATTCAACTAATATAATAAATTACTTTAAAATAATTTAACTTACCTGGTCCAACAATAAATAAACGTTCTAAAGCCTTCTAAGCAGAATCGCCTCAGAAATATATTTCCTCGACAATGCAAAATTATTAACAAAACACACAACAGTGAAATTAATATTTATAAACGACATTGCAACGAAAATGATTTATAACAGCAATGTGAGATTCTGTTTGGCGGGATATTTAAAGCTGTTTAAATGTATCCCACGTTGAAATGTACCCCTTCTTCCCTATTTAGGTTAAGTAGGGGAGAACCGCACTACTAATAAAGACTTTTTGAATGTGAATTTAACATTCTCATACTTGTAATCAAAAGATAACCAAAGTATGAAGGGCAAAACAATAAGTAAATTGGCTTCATATGTGGCAGAAATAAGCGTTTGTTATTAACTTGTAGGAAAAGTAAAAAAAATTAAAGACCTCACCGATGAAGTCATAACGTCTCAAGCTTTGATTTTTTTCGTGGCTGGATTTGATACAACTTCCACCGGGATGTGCTTCGGCTCTTATGAATTGGCCCGCAACCAGGATATCCAAAAAAAGCTAAGGGAGGAGATTAACGAAACCTATAAACCTGAAGTGGCAATTACATCATTGGTATACCTAAAACATTTGCAGTAAAATCGGATATAGATACTAATCCTTAACATGTATATCTCTCTTACTGGACTGCTCAATAATAAGATTTAACTGGATTGCCCTAGCAAAGGATTTATGAAAAAACATTGTTCCTGAACCTTGTAAAAATGTCTTTCATTTCAACTTCAATAACTTCTTCATTTTTGTCCATAAAAAATTTAACAAAGTTTTCCGCTGCTCCCTCCATTAAATGAAACATAGTCTTCATTTTACTGCTAGTAAACGCTCCACTGAGTGTTGCTCTCATTTCTCGCCATCTTTCGCCTAAGCAAAAGAAAAATTTGTTAAGTAATAGTTTTCTCCTAAGTTATATTAATTTACTTAGGAATATAATACCATTTTTGTAGGTACTCGTAAATAGAAATCGCCTTTCCCTCTCTTTGAATTATTGGCCTCTCCTTACTTAAGGTCATACTTACTGAAAATTCGGCTGTCTACATAATATACATCCTTCATAATAGTACAAAGAGAGTTTTATTTAATTAATACCTTTTAAAAGAAATAACATTCCAGCCGTTAATTGATCACTTTCAGGATTAACAAAAGTTCGATGATCAGTGAAATGGTCAAAATCTTTTACTGCTATTTGTTTAATCAATTCGGGATCCTTCAGGAGTAAAGTTGGCATATTAAATTGATAGAGTCCAGTATATCTATGATGACAATAAAAAAATAGTAAGTGGTGTATCAAAATTACGTTTTTTTACTTGAACCTTATTAACTAAAAAAGGAACACTTCAACGTAATTTTTTGAAAGATTATAATTATCGTGTACCTACTTACCTTGTGTTGGGGTACATGTGATATATACTTTCTATTAAGTCAATAAAAGTACATTTTCTTAATGTATTCTCCCAAAAATCTCCGAAAATCGGCCATGGATTGGTTTGCTTTACACCCATGTTTTTCCAATAAGATAATGGTTTCATCAATGAGTACCATACTAGGGCACTCAATGCCACTCCTAGAAGAACCCAGATCATATTTCAAAATCTGAAAGATAAACAAAATAGTTTTGTTAAATTAACTTTTAGTATTTTAAGAGATTACTTACCAAGACTTTTATTTGCCCTCCAACAAAAACTGAAAGTCAATAAAGATGATTATACTCTATTGTTTTTTATAATCTGTGATAAGATAAATAAATGTTAAGATTAACACAAAAAACGATATATTAAAAACACTTTGATAATGATTACTGTGAGATAATAAGTCAAACTCATTATATGATGGAATCTGTTTTTGTTTGTTTTACTTAAAATTACGTATACCCATTGGCCAGAGACCAAGTATCAAAGCGAACAGTTTTAAATGAAACATGAATATTATAGTTGCCAGTGGCGGCTCTTAAACTCTATTAGGGAATGTAATGTATGTACAGAAAAAAATTTAAGTGTTTCGAAAAGCGCTAATGCGTTTTCGTATTATTCGGTCACCTTTCCCCAGCCTTTAGCAACGCAGAAAATAAAACTAATACATTATACATTATGTGCCCTCTATTGCCAGGAACCAAACTTGGACAACACATAAATGGCGCGTCCGCGCGACATCTCGCCGACTTATTACTGAATGCAAACGAGGAAGAAGATGGTCAAGTGACCACTGCATCATAAAACGTTTAATCGGGCAACCGAACTTTTAATATGGGAATTAAATTATAATTAAAGTAAATTGAAATAAAGTGATACTTAACAATTATGTTTAAATTTAGTTTTACTCAAAAATACATACACAGACAATTCAAAAATAAACAAGGACGTAACAGTTAAAACATTGTATGATTTAAAAAGTTCTCCACACGAATATGTGGCAGGTACATTTTTAATACGTCGTAAGATTTTCTTCTGCCATAGAAGAATGAATATCTTTAGTCATCGATGACCTACCCCAGTCCCAGAAATAAACGCCATATGACATTCTGCTACCCACCTAAAGGTGATAGAGAGTTAAAAGTACTTATAGTAAAAAACCGGATTATCCGTCTGGTGTTTCTTGTATAGACCTCTGACGGGTTTGGAGAGGAAGTGCCTGGGTTTTGCTGGCATTTACGTAAAGACCGTTACTGCTAAACCATTCATGCATACTCTCCAGTTCGCTATTGCAAAATTTCCAGTGGTCAGGTCATTAATAAACAAAATAAATAATAAAAGACCTAAGATTAAACCCTGAGGTATGCCCACATTCACCTCGCCACACAAACCTACTCCTTTCAAAACTACCTTGATATTCGATACTAACATATTGATTTCGAGCCGCTATAAATGGCTCGACCCAATTTAAAGGCCGTACTTGAAGAGGTTATCACACAATTTTGAATAATTAAAGCAGTCGAACGCCCTGCTGAGATCAAGAAAAACCCCCACCGGGTACTCGCCCATGCCAAACCCCTCAGGTACCCTCTCATAGAAGTTGTGAATTGCAGTACTTTATTGTTGCTTGTCTGTTATTATTTTGTGATAATTTAGAAACGGCAAAATACGTTCTAGAAATGTATGTTCAAAAATCTTGGAAAAATACACACTTGCCTTTAATTCTCAATCAATCTGCTGGGTTTTATTGTCTCTTAAAAAGCTAAACAGTAAATCAAACTATAGAACATCTTTTCTGTAATCTAGACATAACTTCTTTTTGGACCTAATTTCATTCGTTATGGTACTTTCTGACTAAAAAAAGCAATAACCATAAATATCTGTAACATCAACAAGTTTTGAATTGAAAATATTCTCTATGGATTCTTAAAACATTAAGTTTGCTCGAAACAACCTTTCTTGGAAAATATCTTTACCCACTGAAGTTCGAGAACATATGGGCTTTATTACATGCAACGGTTCTCGAAAACAAAGAATGCGCGGGAATTGAATTATATAGTTTGATATTAAAGAAAGAATAGATAAAGTTGCGACTTTAAGACTGAAACCGGTATCTGCCCTATACACGTTGTAAAAAAGGTTTAGATGTTTATTTTTTCCTACTTAACACCTGAATAACACAGAAAACAAGCAAAAATGACTTTCTAGGTTTTTTTAACATATCTAAATCTTTATAGATATAATTAGATTAGGACTTTGTCGTTTTGTATAAAATATAAGTTTAAGTCATTTTCTATGAGAGGAAATCAATAGTTTCAATTATATTCTTTCCGTGGATTAGGTGAGCCATCTATCGGCGAACAGCCTAAGAATAGCCAGTTATTATGTGTGCTTCAAGATTTTGAACTAAAAAATTGTGGCGTCTATCACTAAGGATATGTTTGTAAAAAGAAAACGATCTTTCTACATCTACTGAAGTTATAGGGCAAAATTTTAATTTCGGAACTAAGGCAGGTTCAATAGCTAAATTATTTACAGTTTTCCCTGACATTATGTTTACGACCTGCCTTAACATCTTGAAACCTGTGTTTTTTTCTATTAAATTTTCTAATTTTGCCACTCCTGTTGTTCCCACCTCACCTCGTATTTGTTTGCAATTTTGTACACATGTTTCTATTATATCCATCGACTCTGGTAGACTTGTACACGATTCCTCTAGTTGCAAAATACTGTCTGCTATAAATGCATAGTTACACTTAATATACATTAACTGTTGTTCCACTTTAGCACTTTGAAATATTTCTTTAGACTTTAGGATGCACTGTGAATCATCACCAGACATTTGTGAAATTAAGTCTTTCAATTTTTGGAAATTATCTGCATAGAATATTGCCGCACGAATCCAGGTGCCCCACCTGGTCACGACAGGTCCAGGTGGTAATGGTACTCCAGGAGAAATTCTTTGAAAAAAGGGTAACACCCTGACAGGTTGTTTAAATTTTTTAAAGTTGTACTATTATTGGAGTTGACTGTTCGATTCTCGAAAGCAACTGCATGCCACATTAGTAGATGTTGTCCATTTCCTTGATGCTACATAATGATCAATTAAGTAAGTGACTTATTCAACCAAGCACAAAGAATTTAATGCTTCCACAATATCATAAAAAATGTCAATTTCAGACAATACAGTATATGTGACCGGACCTGGCTCTTTGAAGATAAGCTGACTGGTGGTTTTGATGTTTTAGCAATTTTGCAATTAATTAATCAACCACATGACTTAAGCCTAAAACTTATTTTTTTTTTAGTTTTTAATGTAAATTTGGTCAAATAAAAAACACGCTCGTACTTATAAAATAATGTATAATTTGGCAACACAATTCTTTCAACATCAAATGTTTGTTTCGTGTCTTAATTCTTAACTCGTTTCAAAGAAAACCAGAATCCTCCCTCCGCAGCAGGCTGTTGTCCCTTCTTGCTTATTTTAATGGGAATTTGTGTCTTTTTGGAAGGTACAATTTCAAAGTTCAATAACAAATTGAAAAATAAAGCTTTGATCTCTAATAGAGCAAATCTAGAACCTATGCAGTTTCTCGGTCCGGATCCAAAGGGTATGTAGGTGTAAGGCTTGATACTGCCCTTGTTTTCATCGGAGAATCGTTCAGGATCAAATTTGCTTGGGTTTGGGTAAAAATCTGGATTCCTGTGGGTAGCATGCATTGGCAGCAGTATTATATCACCCGGTTTCAGATTAACAGGACTTTCGTCTGCATTTACCGGTTCAATAGTGTATGGCTTCGTACAGACTCTATCAATTGCTGTTACAGGGGGCCATATTCTTAAAATTTCTAAAAATATATAATTGTTTTAAATAACCGTTCCAATAAATAATATTAAATTAGTCATACAATAAAATGCCTACCTGAAATGACCATATCCAGATATTTCATTTTTGATAAGACATCGTAAGTTATTTTTCCATTACTACTTTTATAGGTGTCTTTTATTTCCTCTCTTAGTTTTTTTTGGATATCCTGATTGCGAGCCAATTCATAAGAGCCGAAGCACATCCCAGTGGAAATTGTGTCGAATCCAGCAAGAAAGAAAATTAAAGCCTGAGAGGTTATTACTTCATCGGTGAGATTTTTTATTTGTTTTACTTTTCCTACAAGTTTAATATGACGATTTACGAAAAATATAAATAATTAATATTATATGGTAGAGGAGAATAAAGTCTTAATTGTTATATTTCACAATTATTATAATTTAGTTGTCTGACACGTGTTTTGACCCTTGCGGATCATTATCGAAGGAGTACAATACTAAATTCTACGTGTAGGTACAAAGTTAATATCTAAGTAATAGTAATAGGAAACATGTCAACATGTCATTAAAATAAAATTAGGAATATGAAGTGAATTGACAGGCAGATTATGGGTTATTTTGGTCCTTAATTTTCAGGTATTGGCCAAAGGTACAACTAAGTTACAGGAGTGATTATAGAGGTATTTACATCTAAGTAATAAAATTAAGAAAATGATATTGTGTATATAATTATGGGTTTTTCCTTTGTAATATTAAGTATTAGATTGGCACCTGAAGGTATTTCAATTTGATTATTTACAACATTGAGTATATATCGGTTTTATTTCGTTGGATATTGAGTGGTTATTTATTATACAGTGGTCCGCTATTCCCGTTATATTTTGTTTTTTAAAATGGACGTTTTATGTTCTTTAAGCCTAGTATTAAAGTTTCTACCTGTTTGACCTATATAAATTACATCACAGTCATCACATTGTATTTGTAAAGGCTTAAAGAACATAAAACATCCAAACAAGTTTATGTCCTCTTTCCTGCAATACATTCGATTTTGAATACGCTTACCATTATATGTTGATTCTGCAACGGTCGCGAACCCTGTCTCTATTTCTTCATGAACCTCATCTTTTACTCCCTTTCTTGCTTCCAGAAGCAAGTTAATCATGTCGGGCCTAACTATCCCTTTTTCCTCTCTAATCTTAATTGTTTCACTTATTATAATTCTGAAAAATGATCCTACTTCTTTTGAAAAAATGGTTATGTTCAGTAGCTAGAATTTTTGATTATACTAATTACTCAATAACAAACCATACAAACAAAACATATTGTATTATTCATTGATATACAGGGTGGCCCCCGAGGTATGCGAGATACTTCGTATATGTATTCTATAACTAATTTTAAGCAAAAATAATTCTATTCACTTTTCCTGAATTCCTAACGGGCCTTGAATTATCATAGTATAAAGTTGAACTAAAATACTAGAGGGTTTAGGACAAAATGTGCTTTATTTTAATAAAATCATAATGACATTGCAATTATAAAAGCTGCTCTATGGGATCACCACCTTATGCAACGCATAACTCCCAGTTGTAATTCTTCATATTGTTATTGACCTCATAAGAGTTGGTTCATGTTATTAGGCTTTCTCATTGAATAGGTATGTATGTTTACATGTCTTCTCATTAAAAACTCTACTGGGTTGAGATCCGGCGTTCGTGGTGGCCAAGCAATGGGACCACCACGACCCATCCATCTATATATATACAGTTGATTGAGGAAATTAGTGACACCTCTCCCTTAATGGCCCGGAGCACCATTATATAAATAAAAAATCGTCCTTTTGATTTAAAGAGTTATGTCTTCAAGTAGTAGAGGTAGATCTTGTTCCAAAAAAGCCCGGTACATTTCGTTGTTCAAATTTCTGTCGAAGAAGTGTGGTCCGATAACTTTATTATTATTTATTCCAACCCAAGCGTTTACCGACAATCTTCTCTGGAAATAGATTCCGCGAATAGCATGAGTGTACCCACACTGGAAATTGTTGACTCCATGTCTTGTAAATGTAGCTACGTCACAAAAAGCGTTCTTGAAAAAGAGTATTTAGATAATTGCTCCGCCATTCACAAAGACGACCTCTTTGGAGGAGATCCGTGGGGAGAAGTTATTGTACCGCGATTGGTAATGATAGGGCTGCAGTTCGTTTTCTTGCAAAGTGTCTTCCGCATAAGTTCTCTTTCGCAAGTCGGTTTAGTGAATGCACCTGTTAATCGAAGAGTTGTGAAGGTTCTACTGAACGTTTGCTTGTCCGGAAGGCGGCTGTTTGGATATCGTCGTTGATCTTCCCTAACTAAGGCGGTGGTACTGCCGTTGCAATATCCATACCCGAAAATCCTATCCGCGTATTCTTTATGTGAATCAACTAAAGCCATGATTTTATTACAAATGACGCAAAGAATAAAAAATAGCCAACTTCAATGAACTAACAATCAACAATTTTTCCTAGTACCAGCAAAGTTGCTAACTATTAAATTATCGAGCCCTTTAGTAGCAACAATGTAATTTACTGTTTAGCACCTACCCATACGACCCAAACCCCGATATTTTCAAAACCGTTCGGAATTCGGAAAAAGTCAATAGAATAATTTTTGTTTAAAATTAGTCATAGAATTCACACATGAAGTGTCTCGCATACCTCTGTGGCTTCTTTTGAAGTAAAAAAAAACACAATATTTGATTACCTTGGAAATTGAAGGGACTAAAATCAACGCCAAGCCTTTCAGAATGTTTTTAGTGCTATTAAAATTAGACACTTCTTTCCCCATTAGGTAGAAATCATTTTTCGGTTTAGCCAAGGAATCACATTCGATGCCAAAAGCAGCTGTAGCAATCACATCATTGGTATATCTGAAACATTTGTAGTAAAATTAGATAACTAGCCGCAATACTTGACATATCTGTAGCATTTTACTTGACTACAAACAGAAAATATTATTTATCAACCTGGTGTAAATGTCTTTCATTTCAACTTCAATGACCTCTTCATTTTTATCCAAAAAAAATTTTACAAAATTTTCTGCTGCTCCCTCCATTAAGTGAAACATATTCTTCATTTTGCTACTAGTAAATGCTCCACTGAGAGTTGCCCTCATTTCTCGCCATCTCTGACCTAAGAAATAGTATACTACATACCGAGTGGAGAGAAAAGTAAGAAAAATAGTCTCAGAGACTGTTTTGTTGGCGTATTTCGTCGATATGAGCAAAAATAAGAAACCCTCTACACTTTGGTCAATGTATAGCATTATAAAACCCATGTTAGCTCTCAGGGAGAGAGTTGACACTTCAAGATTTCAGAACGCAAAATAAGGGTTATAAAGCTATAGTCTATTTCAGAAAGGTGTAGAGTAATAAAATGGGAAATTCCGTCCAGTTCGGCTCAATTTCGGTGTCGGCCATAGGCGCAGGTAAACTTTGTGCATTAAATTATTTATGATAACTAGCCAAAAATTTTAGAGAATTAGGTTAACGGGTATTAAGATAAAAAAGTATTGTTTGTAATATTAAAATTTCAATTAATTGCGTAAGAGGATTAGGAAAGGTATGTTTTTGGACTGAAGTATCAAAATCGAAATATTGTGTAGGGATTAGTTAGGTAGTAGATTATAAAATTACGTTTTGAGTTTAACAGGTACCATTTAACAGGTACCGAGATTGGCTCTGGCCTCTTTGGCTGGATCATATAAATAGGTGGTAATTTGGAATAAACTTCATATTATTATATCGTGTGTGTGTATGACCTTAATAAGTATATTTGTTTAGTTTAACGCATCAGTATTTGCTGCTAAGCCGTATATAGTGTTCACAGTATTATAAGATTAGTGTTCTGAAACGGTGTATATTAATTAAAAGAGAAGTTTATCTGGCAACCTTGCCTTCACACGGCACCGATACCCTTCGCAAAAGATGCTTCGTACGGGTCGTGCGGCGAGGGGGGCAGAAGCCAAGGGTTTGTTTTTCAGTATAGTCACGTCGCTCTCTCGCCCAATTTTCACTAAAACGCAATATTGAAATATTTAAGTGTAAATATTTGTTCTCCGCTCATCGCAAGTCTATAATAATTTACACAGTATTTATAAATAATAACAGTGAAGTGCAAGTTAAAAGTGCCTAAAGTGTATAGATGCATCAAGTGAAATAGACAGGTATAATTGTAAAAATATTAGGCATATAGGATCCAATATTTTCCCCGTTCATTTGCAACTGAATAAAGCGTTGTTTTTTGTTGTTGTTAAACTGTAGAAATTATTTCTCTTTTGAACCTTACCTATGGAGTTTTGGAATCTGCACAAAGACAGCAGTGCCCAACTATGTACTCAGAATTGCTAACGTCAATTCCGCTACAATTAGTAATAAAATGTCGACATTCACACCAACAAAAAGATGTTCCAATAATTCTCCACTATCAGTGAGTGAAAAAGTTATTATTTTAAATGTACATGATTGCATAAAATACAATTATCCGAATTTTACTGTACAAGAAACCGACCAATGTTCCCGAATGACTGGAGTTGGAAAGTCCACCGTTTTTAAATTATTGCGGGAGAGAAAGACAGGAGGTCAAGTGGAACCTCCCAAGAAAAGTCCAGGCAGACCAGTGAAAGTCCTTGATGAAGACACCAAAAGTGTAGTTCGAAGAAATTTTAAAAGTTTGTAACTAGAAAACTTTTATGGGCCACTTTAAAAAATATGGATTTTGTCTGGGAGAAGCATAACCGTGAATCACTTTTACTGGAAAGCGATGAAATTGTTTGCTAGCGACGGAAATACTTTAGAAGTATAAAGCAGTACAAAAGAGAGCAGAAGAAAATATTTTATTTTGATGAGACGTGGATTAATAAAGGTTATATAGTACCAAAATTGTGGCAAGACAAAAATATAACCAGTGCTCGTCAAGCTTTCATGAGAGGCCTGTCAACGGGTATTAAGGTGCCTTCAGGTAAAGGGAAGAGACTAATAATCGTCCATATAGGAAGCGAAGAGGGATTTTTAAAAGAAGGTTTACTAACCTTTCAGTCGTTCAATACGGGAAGGTGCCTTCAGGTAAAGGGAAGAGACTAATAATCGTCCATATTGGAAGCGAAGAGGGATTTTTAAAAGAAGGTTTACTAACCTTTCAGTCGTTCAATACGGGAAGGTGCCTTCAGGTAAAGGGAAGAGACTAATAATCGTCCATATTGGAAGCGAAGAGGGATTTTTAAAAGAAGGTTTACTAACCTTTCAGTCGTTCAATACGGGAGATTACCACACGGACATGAATTCGAATGTTTTTGAAGACTATTTTGGTGAAATGATAAAATATCTTCCAGCTGATTCAGTACTAGTTATGGATAACGCAAGCTATCATTCACGACGCACAGAGAAGACTCCAACTTCATCTTGGAGAAAACAAGAAATTATCGACTGGTTATCCACCAAAAGTATTGAATTTGAAGATAATTTGATAAAAAAAGAACTATTAACTATAAAATTTACACAAACATCGTTTTATGAAATATGCCGTGGAAGATATAGCAGAAAAACATAGTGTAACTGTGCTGCGCAAACCGCCATATCATTGCGAACTAAATCCTATAGAACTTATATGGGCGCAAGTGAAAGGATTTGTAGCAAGACACTACACGACATTCAAAATGAAAGACATTAGGCTACTGTTTGATCAAGCCATTAAGGAAGTGACACCAGAGATCTGGCGAAAAGCAGTCCATCATGTCATTAAAGAAGAGGAGAAAATGTTGGATCTTGACCACCTGATCGATCGGACCGTCGCGTCGACCCCTTAATTATAAGGTCAAGAGGAGATGACAGTTCCTCAGATGACGAAGAATATTATGATGATTTTTTATAATTTAATTTCTGTATAACGTATTTTTTGTATTTTGTATTTTTTTTATAATGTTTAATAAAAAATAAGTGTTCCTAATACTATGTACATAATGCCTAAATTTTATTGTGTTAAAATAAAATTCTTTCCTTTTTACGAGTATAATTTAATTTGTTATAATTTTTACGAGTATATTTTAATTTTTGTTTAATGTATTTTTCTAAAAATGTTTAATAAAAAATAAGTATACTATTTACATAATGCCTAATTTTTATTCTGTTAAAATAAAATTTTTTCCGTTTGACCGGCACGCCTTTGTCACACCATTTTTAGTGTTTGTGAATTGATAACAATAGGCAAACCCCATAAATTGACCCAAACCCGGGTGGTACTACCTGCACTTGATGAAATGAAAGAATTTTGCAATGAAATCAATGCCAAATTATGAAATTGGCTTAAATATTCGTTGGGTCACTCTGTAGTCCCTTTGCATGCCTAATGAGCTCTTATTACTCTACACCTTTCTGAAATAGACCATAACACATTTTCAAGGAAAAATATAGAAAATTTTCTTCAAAACGCACCGCAGTTATTTGTTCCTGTCAAGGTAGGAAAAAAATTTTAAGAAGAATTTGACAATGTTGAAAAAATTGGATAGGTCGAGGTGGGCTTGTTTTATGGCCACGAAGGTTTCCGAACCTAAATCCCTTAGACTTTTACTTCTGAGGACATCTAAAAGAACTAGCTTATTCAACATCAGTGACGTTTTCCAACTTTTACAAAGTAAGAAATGTGAACATTACATAAATGGTTGTAAATAATAGTATATTATTAACCAAGGCTTAGACAGCCATCATTATTGCCCGAGCGGCAAGTTTAAATCACGAGGAGCGGAGCGACGAGGGATTTAAGACGCGAGGGCTATAAGCTGCCTAAACCGTGGTTAATATAATATTTTTTCCACTACTACAAACTTTTATAAGACATTTATCTTTATAGTATTAATAATTATAAAAAATGATAGGTAGGTATAAGTATATTTTTTAATCAAGTTGCCTGCGCTTTGGAATTGGCAAAATATTTTGTTGTTTTGTCAGGTGGCTTTGTTAATGTCAATTTTTGTTCATTTATGTCATCAGATTTTACGAGTTTTCCGTTTTTTTAAAAAATCAGCGAAGAAAATGTTAGTGATATTATTATGTGTACACCTCCAGAATTAAGGATGGAAGCAGAAAAAATGTTGATTGTATCGATATTTTACAATATCAAGTAATCTAATATGTATTGATAATTATCTGGTTGCCTAACCACATTCATGTTTATGAAATTATGTTGTACAATCAAAAAATCAAGTTACCTGCCTTCAAATAGATTCTTGAAGATCGGTCAATAATGGATTTCAATGCCTTATTATTGACCATGGTCAATAATAACTTATAAGGTAGAGAAAAACGATTTCTAACGTTAATAATCGGTCAATAATGGCGATGTTATAGGTTAGTAGTGGAAAAATAGTATATTATTAACCAAGGTTTAGACAGCCATCATTATTGCCCGAGCGGCGAGTTTAAATCACGAGGAGCGAAGCGACGAGGGATTTTAGACGCGAGGGCTATAATAAGCTGTCTAAACCGTGGTTAATATATTATTTTTTCCACTACTACAAACTTTTATATGAGATTTATCTTTATAGTATTAATAATTATAAAAAATTATAGGTAGGTATAAGTATATTTTTTAATCAAGTTACCTGCGCTTTGGAATTGGCAAAATATTTTGTTGTTTTGTCAGGTGGCTTTGTCAATGTCAATTTGTGTTCATTTGTGTCATCAGATTTCACGAGTTTTGCGTTTTTTTAAAAAATGAGCGAAGAAAATGTTAGTGATAATATTATGTGTACACCTCCCGAATTAAGGATGGAAGCAGAAAAAATGTTGGTTGTATCGATATTTTACAATATCAAGTAATCTAATATGTATTGATAATTATCTGGTTGCCTAACCACAATGAATTGATGTTGTAGAATTAAAAAATCAAGTTACCTGCGTTCAAACAAAATTCGGTTAAGGTCAAAGATCGGTCAATAATGGATTTCAATGGCTTATTATTGACCATGGTCAATAATGACTTATAAGGTAGAGAAAAACGATTTCTAGCGTTAATAATCGGTCAATAATGGCGATGTTATAGGTTAGTAGTGGAAAAATAGTATATTATTAACCAAGGTTTAGACAGCCATCATTATTGCCCGAGCGGCGAGTTTAAATCACGAGGAGCGAAGCGACGAGGGATTTTAGACGCGAGGGCTATAATAAGCTGTCTAAACCGTGGTTAATATATTATTTTTTCCACTACTACAAACTTTTATATGAGATTTATCTTTATAGTATTAATAATTATAAAAAATTATAGGTAGGTATAAGTATATTTTTTAATCAAGTTACCTGCGCTTTGGAATTGGCAAAATATTTTGTTGTTTTGTCAGGTGGCTTTGTCAATGTCAATTTGTGTTCATTTGTGTCATCAGATTTCACGAGTTTTGCGTTTTTTTAAAAAATGAGCGAAGAAAATGTTAGTGATAATATTATGTGTACACCTCCCGAATTAAGGATGGAAGCAGAAAAAATGTTGGTTGTATCGATATTTTACAATATCAAGTAATCTAATATGTATTGATAATTATCTGGTTGCCTAACCACAATGAATTGATGTTGTAGAATTAAAAAATCAAGTTACCTGCGTTCAAACAAAATTCGGTTAAGGTCAAAGATCGGTCAATAATGGATTTCAATGGCTTATTATTGACCATGGTCAATAATGACTTATAAGGTAGAGAAAAACGATTTCTAGCGTTAATAATCGGTCAATAATGGCGATGTTATAGGTTAGTAGTGGAAAAACATATTAACGCATTGACATAATATTATATGTAATATAATTTTATATTTTTTATTCCTCAACTTACCTTTTAAGAGAAATAACATTCCAGCAGTTAATGGATCATTTTCAGGATTAATAAAACTATTATGATCAGTGAAATGATCAAAATCTTTGATTGTTATTTGTTTAATTAATTCCGGGTCTTTTAGAAGTAAAGTTGGCTTGTTAAATTGATAGAAACCAGTATACCTATATTATAAAAATGTACGTAAGTTGATAGCTGGTAAAGCATTATACAGGGTGTTCCTAAATGTCATGTACATACGAACGGGGGTGATTGCCTGGCTTATTTTAGGACTAGAAATCCATATAAACATAGGTCCACAAACGCTTCGTTACTGATCTACAGGGTGTTCAAATTTTAAGACTTTTTTTAGTTTTTCTTAATAGCTCCTGCAGTTTTTAAGATATCTTGCTCAAATTTGGAACACGGGTTACGCTGTATGACATACATCATTGGGCATACCAAATGGTTCTAAGAATCTACAGAGAGATATTTTTTCCGGGGTCATGTCCCCTTTTCTCCCCCTGCTATTTAAGTCAGGGGACCTAGGGGACCATGACTGAGGTCCACCCCGTCCTATCCACCTGTTCTCATTCACTTCACTTAAATACTTCCTAGCCAAAATAGAAAAATGTGCTGGGGCGCCATCGCGCATATACCACATTTGATTTCTCAGCAAAAGAGGTAAGTCTTCGAGTAATAAAGGCAATTCTTGTTGCAAAAAATGCCTGTATGCGTGACCACTAAGTCGACCAGGCAAAAAGAAAGGACCAATCAAATGATCTCCAATTATACCACCCCATACATTTAATGAGAACTGCTGTTGAAAATGCGTTTCTACAATTTCATGTGGATTTTTGTCAGCCCATAAGTGGTTGTTGTGAAAATTAAAAATTGAATTCCTTGAAAAATTGGCTTCGTCAGTAAAAGGGATTTTACAATCAAAATTGGAGCTTGCTGCTGGCCTATTAACGTACCACTGGCAGAAAGGGAAATCTCGAGGAAGGAGAGCCTGCACCCTTTGAATATGCATGGTAAGGGTATGGCATAGAATCAAACAGGATACGCCAAACAACTTGATGACTAATATTTAAATGTTCACAGATTTTTCTGGTGCTAGTGCCGGGATTTTCTTCTATTTCATCTAGAACAGCTTCTTCGATCTGTGGTGTTCTAACAGTACGTGGCCCACCTACATCATTGTTATTCTTATTAAAAGTTCCAGTTTCTACCAGACGTCTATGAATATTCGAGACCGTTCGATGATCAGGTATTATTCTATTGGGATAGCGCTCCATGTACAGACGTCCGGCTTCTCTTGCATTTCCATTCGCAAGGCCATAGATGAAATGCATCTCAGCCATTTCAGAATTCATAAAATTTGGCATTGTTACGTGATTTTGCGCGTATTTAATAGATATTTACGTTATAAGTCCGGTAAATCAACTTTTACAGTATGAGTGAAATGTTTCGAGACGAGGCGACGAAGGAGCGGAGTCTGGAATTTTGAAACGAATACTGTAAACGATTTGCCGGACGAATGACGTACAATATTTTATTTCATACTGTTCTGTTGAAAATTATAATTATGTTTTAAAATTATAATTAAGTTTTATTCTGCGTCGTATATTTCAAAAGTGCTTATATTTACTGGTGGAAACATTGTGTGTTTGACATTGATTAAACTCAAACTTACAAATTTCAGTCCGGTAAAAAAAATTTACCGGACTTATTGCTGTAAAACCTTATTTTCTGGACTAAATTCAAATATGAAAAGGTGTGTTTTACAATACAGTATGAAATAAAACACTTTTACGCCTTACAGTTTGCAACCACTCGCTATATCAAATGTTAACTGTCAAAATTAATAAACACAAGAGAGTATCCAAATAAAGACGAAGCCTACTAGATCATTTTAAAAATTTTACTTTTATCTAGCGAAATACAGAAAAAAAAGTTCAGGAGGAAAAAAGGGGGCATGACCTCGGAAAAAATATCTCCCTGTAGATTCTCAGAACCATTTGGCATGCCCAATGATGTAAGTCCTACAGCGTAACCTGTGTTCCAAATTTGAGCTAAATATCTTAAAATCTGTAGGAACTATTAAGGAAAAACCTAAAAAATCTTGAAATTTGAACACCCTGTATATCGAAAACGAAGCGTTTGCGGACCTATGTTTATATGGATTTTTAGTCATAAAATAAGCCAGGCAATCACCCCCTTCCGTATGTACATGACATTTAGGAACACCCTACAAAAACCATATTTTACGTAAACTTCAGATATGCAGTAACGTAGCGAAGGGAGGGGGGGGGGAGGGGGGCAAACGTGAAACTATTTTATACCCACCTTGTGTTGGGATACATATAATATACTTTTTGGATAAAGTCAATAAAAGTAATCTTCCTGAACAGAGTCACCCAAAAATCTCCCAAAATTGGCCATGGCTTGGTTTGTTTCACGCCTTGGTTTTTCCAATAAGACATTGGAAACATTAATGAATACCACAATAAGGCACTCAATGCCACTGCCAGAAAAATCCAGATCATTTGTATTTGCTTTTTGAAAATCTATAAAAAGTATGTCAGAAAAATGATTTACTTTACAAACAGTTGCGTGTTAAACAACTTTGCCGCTAGAAGCCTCACTAAATTTGACGCCCCTTTAATTTGTTCCAGAAAAAATCATTACATGCTATTATTATTTAATATTGATTGTAACAGATAAGATAACAGTAATAATATAAGCGCAGTGAGAACATCTAACAATTAATAAATTCTGTCTTGCCAGTTTGGTATCGTTCGGACACTTGAACTGATATTGTTTATTGCGCATTTCATGAACTTAAATGTTGTTGTTGTTAAAAAGTTGGTGCCAAGGTTAGCTTTCCCATTTTTAAGCGTTATTTACGCAGAGCCAATAAAAGATTTGCTAGAATTCAAAAATATCTTGAATAAAATGTATTGGCACTCAGTTTAAAAGGTGTTGAAAATGTCGCCCGTCCACTTGTTGGCAGTAGTTGTTAATAAAACCCATTTCTTACATTCTGAATAACCTCTGGTGTAATGAGTTCACGGACCCATAAATTATTCGTTCTTTTAATACTTTCAGAATTTGTCTTAAAAACTTTACTTTTTAAATAACCCCACAGAAAAAGTAAAGTGGGGTAATATCTCTGTCCTTTGATAATCGAAAAAGAAATAAGGTAGGTACCCAGAAAATCCTAATAATAGTTATAAATCAAAAGTGATTTTCTTGCTTCAGTTTTTTAATTAATTCATTAATTGAAGACTCTGGTGCAAGAAGGGGATAAGTAACAATATGTAAATTGTTCAGGAGAAGCAAAAAAAGTTTTTTTTTTAATATAAAATTTATGTTGTTCATGATGTATGGCGAAACTAGTACAATAGCTGTAAATGATTTTAACAGCATTCTACAGCCAAATAACAATGCTATCAAGCAAAACAAAAATGTGGTGCAATAATGGAATAAGTTTATAACTTTTTTATAATGTAATTTACATTAGGTGCAAAAAGGGGATAAGTTACAATAAACTTTACTATTAAATATGAACCAACAATAAAAATGAATATAAACTAAAGCATTGCTAATTTTAACAGAAGTCAAATATAGGTATAATATATAAGGCAACCTAAGTATCAAAATTCGCAAAAATACATGTTTTAAAGAAACAAAAATAGCGTTATTAATTAATCAGACTCAAAATCGACAGAGCTATTCGAGTCCGTGACATCTGAATCAACTTCTACTTCTGCTTTGTAATTTTGTCTGATTTAAGAGATTGATAAAATACATATCGTTTCTTCGAAATATTCCTGGACTAGCAACATAACATTTTGATATTTTGCATGCTTAATAGGTAGGGCATTTTCGTAACATTTTGGCATTAAGGTTAAATTTGGTTTTGAGTTATTTTTAAGCATCGTAAAATGTGTAAAAAAAGGGGTACTAGCAGACTCACTACATTCAACACCATCTAAATTTTTTGTGTATTTAAATGCACGATATGTAGAAATATTAAACTTTTCTTTAGATACAGCTTTTGGCACTGAAAGAAAAAATTCTTTTAAGCCTTCGACATAGTTATGCATTATGTCCTGCATCACAGGAATAACAAAAAAGTTTTTTTATGATGATTTAACTATATTCATATACTCCTGTGGTAAGAAAACCCTATCAATACATTTATTCTTTTTTTCAATCACTGTGCACACATACCTTGCCTAATCGCACAAACTTACAGACCGGTGCAGTAGTGGGACGAAGTTATCAACATAAAAAATAATACAAAATTTGGTGCAAGAACGGGATAAGTTACACAAATCTTATCCTGTTATTGCACCAGACCATACCAGGGGATATGTAGTTTGCTATCATAATTCAGTATCTATTACCTGTACGTATCCCATACTTGCACCAGACAAAAAGAGCAACTTTTTAAACCTAAATATGCAGCTATCTCACTTTTGCAAAATTATGTACTTATCCCCTTCTTGCACCAGGGTCTTCAATTACGATATTTTGGTTATCATTGTGGTTCATAGGTAGCTTTTAATACGTCTAAGCTGACAAAACTAACCTCTTATCTGTTTTGTCGCTGACTAAATGATATTTCATTAGTACAGGAGGAGACTGGAATAATTAATGCCATTTTGATAAGATTAAAATATTCTGGGAGTACGTCCTTATAAATCATGTTTTCTTTTTCCCTAAAAAGTTAATGATGTCTTGTAAACTTTCAAGTGGGATATTTTGGCAGGTACCTATCCCGATGAAGAATTAATTTTGGTATGCTGAAATCATTTTCGTAAAACACTTTAAGATAGCTTGAACTTAAATCCGCATTTCCTTTTCTTATGGCAAAACTTTCAATTTCAGAAATATGTTCAATCATTTCTGGATTAAACCTTGATCTTAGGAAGATAATGCAGTTGTCAATGATTTGACATGTAATATAAACACCTGTACATTTCCTTGCAAAATTTATACATGCGAGAATCAGATCCATTGTTGGGAAAACGATTACTCAAATCCGATAAAAATAATGAAATTAAATGCAACCAATGTTTTCAGAATCAATACTACTTTTTGTCTAGATAAAATAGCTGCTTTTCAAATATTATAACTTGTTACAGCTATTATTCCATTAGCAACAGAATTCCTCAACGGTCAGAGAAACAGAGAAACAAATAAACAAAATGCATCTAATGTAGAAAATTAGCTTCAGGATGTTATGCCCTGAGAGTACTTTCTCATGAAATGAATATGGCGGTTCTTCGAAATGTTTTCTTTTGAGATATGGAATTTGTTTCTGGGGAAATTCAAGCCAATATCTTCTAAATTCAATTTTTATTTTACGAAAAAGAGCTATCAGATATTTGTGCAAAGCTAGATCTAGAGATTCTTGTAAAACTCTATTTATCTCACAAAAAATTTTAACACTAACTTCAATTTTTATATTGGAAACAGTTTGTTTAATTCACGAAAAGCATAGAAATAGTATTAATTCACATACTTATAATACAAGAGAAACCTTTAATATATGTTTACCTATTCCTTTTTCAAGTCTTATAAAAAAATCCATAATTTATGATTCTAAAAAAATTTTTAATTTCCTTCCAGTTTTTATTAAGAAAATGTCAAATTTTAAAATGTTTAAAAAAAATGTTAAAATATATTATCGGAAAAAGCTTATTATACTCTAGATGAATATTTTGGTGATACTCTGTCATAATTATTTGCATTTTTTTTGTTTATTCCAATATTTTAAGTTTTACTATATTATTATATTTTATTGTTAATTTAATTTTAAAAAAGGCTTTGTCGATAAAAATAATACTTTATGACAATAAGGCATATTTTGATTTGATTTGATAAAAAAGCGAAAATTGCTTACCAAAAATTTAGAGTGGGTTTAACTAACTAAAAAGCAATATTGCTATTTGTGTGCCTATACAACGTTATGTGGTGGGTTTTATAGAAATAAATTAATAATTAAGTATTGTCATTGCCGTCATCATTCTTGTGATATGTCTGATATGCTTAGATCTTGTTGATTTACATTGGAGTAGTCCAGATCTCATTCTGTTTGTTTGTCTGAAAATTTTCTCATAAACAACGTTGTTGTCAATATGGTTATCTCGGATATGATAAGAGATACAGCTTTAATTAAATAGAAAAAAAGTTGTGTAATTAAGGAACTAATAGCATGTCATCACCAAAAGTGTTGGTATACATATATAGGGGATAACGCCAACCTCAAAACCAGCAAAAAGTTCATATAAACATATATCTATATATACAGGGTCCTGCAACAGTGCGTCGGGCTTTCATAGCTCCTAAACGAATTAAGTTAGAAATTTCTACTGTACCTATCATAGAGCGTATTTCATGTCTAAATCGGCTTTGTTTTTAATTTCCAGGGTGTTGAAATATAAAAAAAAAAAATTCTCCTAAATAACTCAGTCATCATCAGAGTTTTTTTATTCAGATTAACTATTTTCGATAACTAATAATGAATAATTATTAATAATTAGTAAAAAACATTTAACATTAAGTAACACATATAATATTTTCTTTATGATAGGGCACAGCACTGCAGGATTAGGCCTTTATGGCGCTCTGCGAGCGGTGCGTGTGCACAGAGAACGATTCAAGTTAGACTTGAATCCTTGAAGATTATAGGTACTCGTTGGGGAACACGACCTAAGGGAGGTCGTTCCAGAGTGATGATGTTCTCCAGATGAAAGAATTCTAAACAGTGTCGTTCGAGGGACACTAAGCTAAACCACGTACGGGTGGGCTGCAGTGGCTCGTCGTGTATTTCTGCCATGCACCGCTCTGGGTGGATTCAAGCGGGCAACCTAAATTATTGAGCACTTGCCATGGCGCCCTCTAAATTTTACAATAAAAATGAGGGCAGATTTTAATTTTTTACCTCACAAAACTTCCCCTAGCCGAATATTGTGACAATACACAAATTATTAAAAAAAATTTTTAGGAGAAACTAAAGCCAAATTAAACTTTTGACACTCTGTATCTTCGGACTGAGGTAAGTTGGGTTAGATCTCATATTTAAGCCTCAGGAATTCATGGTAGCATTTTACCTCTAAATCTAAACCTCTAAACCAACAAAAGTTCATATAAACATATATCTATATATAAAATTCGAAGAATACAAACCAACAATTCGACCAGTATTTCGCTCCTTAAGAAGCCACATGACGAAGACAAAGCCTAGAATTCAAAAGGACATGAAGATTGTGTATATGCGAGTGCGGACAATCCTATGTTGTGAAACAAGGATCAGAGAACATGGAAACCACACACTGAAGGGAGAAACAACCAGATCTGTTGCAGCAGATCATGCTTGGACCCACGGTCAGCACTTGCAATATTCAGAAGCAAAAATTATACTCAAGGAAGAACGTTGGCGAAAGAGAAAATTTAGAGTCCAATACACGTTTTATCATTGATGGCACATCATTGTCCTTAACCCTATTTGAACAAACGCATATTTTTAGGTTTTTTAAGGAAATTTGGTAAAATAGAAACCACGATATAAAATAATATATAATTTGAATTCTTTACATATTACATAATGTAACATCAAATATTTAATTTCGC
Source organism: Polydrusus tereticollis (assembly GCA_963920685.1). Classification (NCBI taxonomy): domain Eukaryota; kingdom Metazoa; phylum Arthropoda; class Insecta; order Coleoptera; family Curculionidae; genus Polydrusus; species Polydrusus tereticollis. Next base: position 14,651,044 of record OY987333.1, read on the forward strand.
ATCTTAGTTCTTAACACGTTTTAAAGTAAACCAGAATCCTCCCTCTGCGGCAGGTTGTTGCCCCTTCTTGCTTATTTTAATGGGAATTTGAGTCTTTTTGGACGGTAATATTTCAAAGTTCAGTAACAAATTAAAAAACAAAGCCTTGATCTCCAAAAGAGCAAACCTGGAACCTATACAATTTCTCGGTCCCGATCCAAAGGGAATATACGTGTAAGCCTTGATACTGTCTTTGTTTTCATCGGAAAATCGTTCAGGGTCAAATTTCTCTGGGTTTGGGTAAAAATCTGGGTTTCTGTGGATAGCATGCATCGGCAACAGTATTATATCACCTTGTTTCAGATTAACAGGGCTTTCATCTGCATTGATTGGTTCAATAGTGTATGGCTTCGTACACACTCTGTCAATTGCTGTTACAGGTGGCCACATTCTTAATATTTCTGAAAATAAACAATGACTTTAAATTATAATTTCAATTAAAAAAGGGTCAGTCATATCTATATAAAATACTCACCTGAAATGACCATATCAAGATATTTCATTTTCGATAAGACATCGTAAGTTATTTTTCCATTACTATTTTTATACGTTTCTTTAATCTCTTCTCTCAGCTTTGTCTGGATATCCTGGTTGCGGGCCAATTCATAGGAGCTGAAACACATCCCGGTGGAAATAGTATCGAATCCAGCAAGGAAAAAAATCAAAGCCTGAGACGTTATAACTTCGTCGGAGAGGTCTTTAATTTTTTTTACTTTCCCTACAAGTTAACAAATGCTGATTTCTACCTCAGATGAAGCAAATTCACTTATCGCCTTGCCCCTTCATACTTAAATCCGCATTAGGATCATATGAGTTATATCAGAACTTCAATACACATGCAAGTCTTACCATTATATGTTGATTCTGCAACAGTCGCGAACCCTGTCTCAATTTCTTCATGTTCCTCAACTTTTACGCCCTTTCTTGCTTCCAGAAGCAAATTAATCATGTCGGGCCTAACTATTCCTTTGTCCTCTCTAATCTTAATTGTTTCACTTATTATACTTCTAAAAAATGAACCTGCTTCCTTTCCGATAAAAGTTAAATTTAGTAGCTAAAAATTTTAATATGCCTAATTAGTCATTTAGATAATATACTCAACTATACAAAATTTTATGCCGCGTCATTAATTCGGTAAAATATGGTAACACGCATCTAATTTATGGATAAGCACTCGGCAATTGTGTGGAGTCGATAGAAATTTATTCTGATATATTTCCAAATCGACGTTTACAGTACCGAAGAACTTTTAAAAGGGTTGATCGCAGCTTAGGAGAAACGGAGAAACAGGTAAAAAAATCAAGTAAAATAAAAAAAAAATGCTAAAAGTAACTAATCTTTTGCTAATCCATCGCGGTGGAGAAAAGCTCCCAAGAAGAGAAAGGATCCCTCAGTTAGAGGAGAAATTTCTAGATGGGATTGCTAAAAATCCTTCTAATAGTGTAAGAAAACTGCCGGTCCAAGTTTATGCGACAAAGTGGGTTGTTTATGAGACCCACGTACAAAGGTAATAATATAAAAAATAATCAATAAAATCATAATTTTACTAGTATTGTGTTGTTCACGGAGAAAGCCGGTTTTACCCAAGACGTAGTAATATATTGCCATAACTAGCATATCTGGTATAAAGATAATGCCCATGCAACAGTACAGACAAAGCACCAACAAAGGTTTATGGTGAACATGTGGGCGGGGATTATTGGGAATCATCTCATTAAACCGTTCTTTATTAAAGGCAGATTAAATGGAGTCCTTTATTTGCAATTCTTGCAACAAAACTTAAATGGTTTATTAGAAAATGTGCCCTTAGAAATTAGAAACCAGATATGGTATAAGCACGATGGTGCACCGCCCTATTTTAGCAATTAATCCATTTTTGGTAATCGATGGATAGGTCGAGCTGGGCCTGTTTTAGGTATGGCCACCGAGGTCGCCTGACATCACTCCATTGGATTTATTTACAAGCACAAGGAGAAAACATCCAACAGCTTAGGAAATGTATGTAGGTATAGGGAGCCCATTTCGAAAATCTGCTGAAGTAAACAAGAAGAAGCAAATCCTTCACATGTGTAACATTCTTGCGTTTGAGTGATTTCCGAGATGTCAACACTTTTAATGGTTCCTTTATGCGACACACTTCGATTTGGAAATGTATCAGAATAAATTCGTCTTTGCTTGTGAGATGTAATAATGACAAAAATTTCGACGCGAATTATTGGTTATGATGTTATTCGCATAGTTACTGTGTTTAAATACCTTATGTTAATAAACATTTTGAAAGTCAATGCTTAAACGTGTTATACAAAAAAATTATTTTCCTCGAAAACGGTTAATTTTATCGAAACGACTGTAGAGTACCTTTTTTTAAAGAGGAATGACCAGAGTATTTAAAAATCGGATTTCAGCTCTGTGAAATGACACCTGTCAAAATTTTGGCCAACGAGTGTGGTGCCAAGTCCGCTCCTGACTTTCCCTAATGGCATACATAAAATGTTAGCGTTTTATTAAATTATACACGTTAGTTCAAGAATTAGAACCATAGACATCGTAACTATTAGACCGAACAATAACAAATAAACGTGTTGTCATCATTGTATTCCAGTGTAAAGTAAATCAACATTCAAGCTGCTCCCCTCCACTTGGTTTGCCAGACTTACGCCACAGAAAACGTAGTTTTCTGGGCTTACTATGTTCAAAGTATTAACTTCTATGATTTACTAAATAAACACCAAGTTGATGTTGTATATACTGACATGGAGAAGGCTTTCGATAAAGTAAAGCACTGTGTCCTAATAAGTGCTATGAAAAGTATGAATGTAACAAATAATATAACTATGTTAGTTCAGTCATACTTAAATGGAAGGGAACAATATATGGAGCTAAAAGGTTCTAAATCCGCAAAATATAGGAGTACCTCTGGAGTGCCTCAAGGATCCAATTTAGGCCCTTTACTTTTTTTGATAGCAATAAATAGTATTGTTGATGTCGTAAAGCACTCAAAGGCTTTATTATTTGCTGATGATTTTAAGTTATATATGGAGGTTGTTACTAAGGATGACTGTGACATGTTACAGAGTGATCTAGCTAGTGTGATTGAGTGGTGTAATGTGAATGGCTTTACTCTAAATGTTAATAAATGTTCATGTATGTCTTTCTCTTTAAACCATAATATTATTAATAATACCTACAAGATAGAAGGTCAGAGTATGGTGAGGGTTGAGAGTCAGAGTGATTTGGGTATTCTCTTTGATAGTAGTCTTTCTTTTAATAAACATATAGTGACTAAAGTTCGAGAAGCACAAAGAATAATGGGATTTATTGTCAGAAACACAAAAAATTTTGACATTAATGTCTGTCTAAAACTTTTTGATGTATTGGTTTTACCAAAGTTAGAATATGGAAGTATTATATGGTCTCCGTATTACAATGTCTGGATTGACTTTATTGAGGGTGTACAGAGAAAGTTCCTGAAGTATATGTTTTTTAAGAAATTTGGATATTATCCAGATAGAGGAATTGATCACATGTACCTGCTTGGTATTTTTGGTAGAATGTCCCTGGAGCGGAGACGTATAAAAACTTGTTTACTTACACTATTTAAGGTGTTAAAAGGAAATATAGACAATCCTGATGTTTTGAGTCAACTTCCTTTCTCTGTAAATCGCGTCAATACCAGATCAAAAAAAGTGTTTTACTTGGATTTCCCAAGGACAAACCTGTATAAGATGTCACCAATTTATCAAATGTGTAACCTTTTTAATGATTATGCTTCCAATATTGATGTAGATACCATAAGTGTTAATGGTTTTAAAAAATTGATAGATTTAAGATTGGTTAGTGGATAATATGATTTGTCTTGTAATATGGTATTTATAGTATCAATCTAGTTATAGTAGCTAATGTAACGTATCTGTAATTGGCCTTTGCTGTTGATACTTGAATAAATAAATAAATAAATAAATAAATAAACTAGAATAACATGATGTGGGAAATATATATCTAACATTGCCTAAAACCTTGTAAAAAATCTGAAGTATGACAACGCAGCAAGAAAGAATCCGCCCAGATCCCATCATTTTCGTGGCCACCCGCATCGACTCGGCAATACTCGGCATAGCGGATGTTGTTTTTCTGGAGTTTTGTCGCATGCATATGAGGCACCCAATTTCAAAACTGCTTTAATCCCTAAAAGAAAATAAATGAGTTAGCGATGGCGCTGCTTTCTTTTAAATGACATTTATCTATGTCTTAAATATGGTTTATCAAAACTTCTTAGATCCCATTAAAAATTGCATATTAACCTGGTCTATAGTTCCAAAACGTTTTTAATCCATCTCAGGTACTGCTCCTCAACCATCTACATCCAATTATAAAATTTGTTATCAGAACTGCTTTTGTTCCTTCAAAATGTTATAAGCTTAAAACTTTTTTTCGGTGGATATCCTGGGCAAAACAAAAATATTACTATGATGTGTATGTTTATGCAGTGGCTATGTTTAACCAACTCAATAGTTAGAGAGATGCATGTAAGTTTCCCTATAGTTGGTCATTCATATTTGCTGCCTGACAGAATTTTTGGAAGAATTAAAAAGATAGTACGAAAAAAAGAATTAATAGTTGGACTCAATGAATATAGAGCTACTTTTCTGAATATGCAACAGTGTTAAATATGCAAAAAACTGTGGCATTTTTAATTAGCAAAAAGCGGTAGAAGCAACTATTAAACCTCTTGCTCGACAGCATCTTTAGTTCTCATTAGCTAAACGAATCTCAATAAAAAAAATCAAGAAATCAGCAGCAAGAACTGAAATGTTAAAAGGTCAGGTCAAAACTTTCTTAATCCACTGTGTGGTTACAAAACTGCTTTAATTTATCATTTTTTCTCAAATATTGTGGTTCTACTGATGCAGTTGTTTTTCCATTAGATAGAGATCAGTATTGATAGGTGTCAAGAAAATATTATACGAATTTGGAAGTCTTTCGGTCAGTTGCGAAACGTTTTTGCTGTTTCCCGAAAATTCCCTTATAGTGGATTAAACTAGTTTTGGAATTGGGCGCCTCATATGTAAAGACAGCGTAATCCCCACTCCCGGCCCCACCTAGCTCCTCACAGCGTCTCGCCACCAAACGATTTTGGCATCACAATTTTATAGCGTTTATGAATGGCGTGTCGGATCTATAGTTACGATGCCTATCATTAGAACCGTAAAGACAAGCCCTGGGTACCCCTACCGATAGTATGCCATGTACCTACGGGACACCCTGTATTAGCATACCTTGGAAATTGTCGGCGCCATAATGAAGGTTAGAAATTTCATAAGATTTTTAGTGCTACCGAAATTTGTAACTTCCCTTCCCATCAGGTAGAAATCATTTTTCGGTTTTGTCAAGGAATCACATTCGATGCCGAAAGCTGAAGTTGCAATTACATCATTGGTATACCTGAAATATTTACATTAAAATCAGTTAGCCAGTGTTTGACATACCTATCGTTTTTACTGGACTGCTTTAACTGTATTGCCCTAGGCTTAATAGAAAATCATTCTACCTTGTAAAAATATCTTTCATTTCTACTTCAATAACGTCTTCATTTTTGTCCATGAAGAATTTAACAAAATTTTCTGCTGCTCCCTCCATTAAATGAAACATGTTCTTCATTTTACTGCTAGTAAACGCGCCACTGAGTGTTGCCCTCATCTCGCGCCATCTCTGACCTAAACCAAAAAAGAACGTTAAAGTGCATATCCAATTTACATATAATTAAGACAATTAAGTGCAAGGTAATAACACAAAAGCCCAAGGGTTTTCTTAAATTAATTTTAAGTTACTCTTAAATAAAATTATATCTATGTTCCCTACTAATAATATGCTAATATTTCAGTGTGTGATTCTTGGGACAATTTTAAGAAAACAACTTCATACGAACGACCTACAGACTACAGGGTGTTAAAACTTTAAGAAAATAATACTTTCTTTATCATAACTTTGACACGATCTCAGATATTTAAGTGAAATTTGGTAAACACATTTTATGAATCAAGAGGCACTCTCGGATGTCCAATATAAGAGCTCCTCCCCATTTTAGTCGAAACGTGCAAGAATTTTTGAACAAAGGGGACACTTGAAGAACAGAGTTTATACCACAAAACCTCAAGATTTGGCCGATTTGCAGCGTCGAATATTGGACGAATTTGAATTAATAACGCCAGAAATGATTTACAACCCAATTGAAAAATTTTATTTTCAATTAGCACACTGTCAAGCTGTACCTACAGGGAAAACAGTTTGAACATTTAATATAAAAAATATATTTTTTCTAAATTGTACTCGTCATTTCGAAAACTACTGATATTAGGAACAAAGTATGTTATACCAAAAGTGTAACAAATTTAAAGTAAAAACTATAAATGAAAAAATATACAGGGTGTTACATTTAAAAATATAAAATTCGTTCGAATTCCAGACAAACTAAAAAGCTGGCAACAACGCCAATATCGTCATTCGGTACGTCAGATCCTCTTACAGAACTGTACCAAATTTGGTTTAAATCGGCCAATAAATTGTGATGTTATTAAGCCGTTTTCAGATTTTATACAAACACTGTATATTTATCAACATTAAGTACTACAACCCCAAAAGAAAAATATTAATTCGAAGAGGAAAAATCTGCTATTTTTTCAGGCATAGACCCAAATAGAAAAAGTATTATAAAATACACGTTTCATAAGACATTTAGAACACTACTTGTCCTTTAGAAAACCCGCCGCTATTTTCTAGATTAGACGCCTACTTTCTCCTTTAAAAACTTTTGTCTTAATACTCCTAAATATACTATTAAATTTATATTTTTCGAATCAAATCCATTGAGCTTTCTGCGAGCGATACTAGTGCGAGGCGGCTGAGGGGAGCTTACCCTAACTAATACCTTTTAAAAGAAATAACACTCCCGCCATCAATGGATCAGTTTCAGGATTAACAAAAGTTCGATGATCAGTGAAATGGTCGAAATCTTTTATTGTTATTTGTTTAATCAATTCAGGATCTTTTAGGAGCAAAGCTGGCTTGTTGAATTGATAAAGCCCAGTATATCTACATTGAAAAAAAACTAATTGTATTATTAAAATCATCTTTTTTTTTTAAATTTCGATAAGGTACTTCAACGCAATTTCTTTTAAAATGTAATATTCTTGTTCTTACTCACCTTGTATTGGGGTACATGCGATATATATTTTTTATTAGGTCAATAAAAGTAATTCTTCTTAATATACTTGGCCAAAAATCTCCAAAAATCGGCCATGGATTGGTTTGCTTCACTCCCATGTTTTTCCAATAAGACAATGGTTTCATAAATGAGTACCATATTAGGGCACTCAATGCCACTCCTAGAACAACCCAGATCATGTTTCAAAATCTGAAAGATAAATAAAATAGTTTTGTTAAATTACCCGTTTGAATGACGAGGAGAAAGTGTATTTTATCACCATTTTAATATATTATGTACCTACCGATAATAAAAAATGGAAAATTATTTACAAAATCTTCTATCTGCTCTACGCTAAAAGTCAATAATTCTGATGATACTGCGACATACCTTCTCGACATACGCGGTTTTGTATAGTAATGATAATGACTAACCTACGAAGGCGTAGAAAGGCCACCCGAAAGAAAGAAACATTTTGTGTAATATTCCGAGTTTAATCTCGGAATTCCGACTTTATTCTCGGAATTCCGACTTTAATCTCGGAATTCCGACTTTAATCTCGGAATTCCGACTTTAATCTCGGAATTCCGACTTTATTCTCGGAATTCCGAGTTTTAAGTTTCATCTCGAAATTCCGACATTTATCTAGGAATTCCGACTTTTATCTCGGAATTCCGACTTTAATCTCGGAATTCCGACTTTATTCTCGGAATTCCGACTTTAATCTCGGAATTCCGACTTTATTCTCGGAATTCCGAGTTTTAAGTTTAATCTCGAAATTCCTACTTTTATCTCGGAATTCCGACTTTATTCTCGGAATTCCGAGATTTAAGTCGGAATTCCGAGATTTAAGTCGGAATTCCGAGATTTAAGTCGGAATTTCGAGATTAAAATATTTTTTTCTTTCGGATGGCCTTTCTACGCCTTCGTACTAACCTGTTAAAAGATTAATAAATTTTAAGATTAAAACAAAAAACAATGTATTCAAAACAACTTGATTACTGTGTGATGTTGATGATATAATCTGTTTCCGTTCATTTATTTAAAATTCTGAATCAGTGGCGACTCGTGATATTAGAACTTTGCAGTGCTACATACAAATCTAGTCAGAAGTGAACGACATTTTTTTTAACACTGGAAAAAGCTTTATCTGCAGTTGAACAAAACTTGTGTAACTTTTCTGCGAATCTTGTCCTTAGTAGGTCATATGAAAGCATATGAAAATTTTTAATCTTATAAACAATCATAAGTACAACACAACATCACATTAAAATAAAATTAACCTTATTTTTTATTGATTATTGTTTAATCAGTGCCAAAATATTAACAAACTTTATCAAATCCTTAATGTATACAGTACTATACAGTGTCTATAATCAAAACAACATTTCAAATTAAATAAAAAGGCAGCCCAACAGAAAATACATCTGTCGAAAGATAAAAAGTTATATTTCGACGCATATATTCTATTATGTTATGATATTTTGCTGTATGGAGCCATCGACTTATGTGTTAAGTCGATGTATGGAGCCCACCTTAACTTGAACACTATTTAAAAGTCTTTAATAGTTATTTATGTCCTACTTGAATATTATTGTTTCATAATACCATAGTTACCAGACACTTTAAATGGTATATAATACCCTAGGACATTATAATTTAAATATAAGAAAGGCTCCAGGCTTGGACGGCATTAGAAATGCGGCACTACGCAATTTACCAAATAATATTATTAGGGACATAGTAAACTTGTCACAGGTAATTATCAAAGAAGGCCACTATCCATGTGTGTGGAAGAAGGCAAAGGTTGTTTTGATCCTTAAACAAAACGAGGATCCTACACAGGTTGTAAGCTATAGGCCGATAAGTTTATTATCGAGTCTGGCCAAAGTCATTGAGAAAATCATTCTTAGTCGTTTGCAGGATTTCGTTTTTGAGCGCAATATTCTCCCTGATGAACAATTTGGATTTCGGGGAGAACATTGCACTGTAAGACAAACAACAAGGCTGGCAACCAGAATACTACAAGGATTTAACAGGAGAGCACACACGGGAGCGGTTTTCTTTGACGTTTCGAAAGCATTTGACAAGGTCTGGCACTGTGGTCTGATATTAAAACTAATAAGGTTGGGTGCCCCCAATTATCTCATTAAAGTCATTATCTCCTTCTTGGAGAACAGAAGTTTTGTAGTTTCGTCAGAAGGCGCGATTTCAGACCCGAAACACATCAGGGCGGGAGTTCCGCAAGGATCCCCTCTCGCTCCGATGCTGTATAACATTTATGTTCATGATATTCCGAGGGACAGATTTAATGAGTTGTTTTTGTTTGCTGATGATACTGCAATTACTTCTGTTTCAAAGTCACCGCGGATAGTGGTGTCTAGATTGCAAAGACACATTAAATCATTAGAAAAATGGCTTTCGGACTGGAAGATTCGTCTGAATCCCGCCAAGACGAAAGCCATTTTCTTTTCGAAAAGCACGGTGAGAAGGCCCGAGACCCTTCTAAAAGTGAACGGCATACAAGTAAATTGGGTTCAAGAAGTCAAGTATCTGGGTCTAATTTTTGATCAAAGATTGAACTGGAAGAAAAATTCCGATACACGACTTAAAAAGGCTGGAAAGCAGCTAGGTTCTATTTACTGTCTTTTAAATAAAAAGAGTAAAATAGGATATAGAACTAAAGTAAACTTATACAAGACTTTGGTCAGGCCGGTCCTGACTTATGGTGTGCCAACATGGTGCATGATAAGCAGGACTGAGCATAACAGATTCCAGATATTTCAGAACAAAGCTTTAAAAATCATTGCGGACGCTCCGAGGTATGCTGTGAATAGGGTGTTACATAGAGATTTTGAGATTCCCACTTTAATAGAATTTTACAATAAAATTATTACAAACTACTACAGACGAACGGACATTACCACTAACCCACTTATTAGACAAACACACATACATTCTCCGCCAGGCTCCACTTATAAGTACCCTAAGAATTGGCTACCTCCAGTTATAGTTGAGAGGCACTGAGCTGGAGGGCTCGACGAAATATAATAATATTTTAAACAAGGAAACCAATTTCGAGAAGAAATAGTGTGATAACATTAAGCAAAATTAACGCACTCTCAAACAACAATACTTAGGGCATTGCCCAAACCAAATTTTTATGTGAAGTTCGGCCCATAACGCTACAGATCATTGAATAGAAGTTAAAGGCATTAAGCCTGACTTAGAAGACAAGGAAGATCCCTAAAGAGAAATAAATATGAAAAATCAAAGTAACAACTTTTTATTAACTTATTTATCATTTATATTAAATGAACAGTTATGAAAAGACCCAGTAAAAACGAATTTACCGGCTTTTGATAAGTCAATGTTTTTCTATTATTTCGTGATTTTCACTAACAGAAATTGACGATGATGGAACGTTTTCTAATGTTGATGGTCTCGTTGATGGTACTCCAGCTATCAATTTCGAAATTTTCTTTTTAGAAGACATACTGTCTTCCAAATATCCCTCAACCACAGCTGAACTTTTCCAACCGCCATGACTTTTCAAAGTGGTCATGTTGACCCCCGCGTCCGCCAACAAAGTTTGAGCAAAGGTTCTGCGCAAACAATGACCAGTATATTTGTCCGCATCGCTTAGACCCAGGTATTTTGCAATAATTAAAGGAATCTTGCCTATGGTGTTCTTCCCAACTGGCACGGATCCTCTATCCTCTATACGTTCAACCCACATATTAACTAGCTCTTGGCGGCGGCACCCACCAAATACACCAACAAATAACAGAGCCACTTTGTACATCAAAAAAGTTTGTTGTCACAACTGGGGGTTATTTCCCTAACGGGGAGTGAATGAAAATGCTTTAGCTTAAAAACAGTATAGACTTTTATTGTACCCTTCTTAATTATTTACCCGACAACCTGGAGGAAACCCAGCATGTCACCGAAAATGTGTGTGTGGCACTGTTGATGGGGGGCTCTCGAGAAAGGTGCCTAAGGGGCTTTATGTGGCTCCAGCGGACGAGGGTAGCTTCGGGACCTCGGGGAGAGGCCTGGAGCCAGTGGGACACTTGGGCGCCTTTGGGGATAGCTGAAGACAGATCAGGAGAGTGACCTGGAGTCTTTAAGACACATGGGCGCTTATGATCTCAGGGCAGTGACCAGTCGTTGAAACGAAGGTCACAACTGGGGGTTGCTGCCCTGGCGGGGCGTAAATGAAAATGTTTTGGCTACAAAACAATATAGACTTTTATTCATACTCGCCAATTATTTACTAGGTAGCCTGGAGGGAACCCAGCATGTCTCCGTGGGGGTGTGGCACTGTCGATGGGGGCTCTCAAGAAAGGTGCCTGAGGGGCTTTACGTGGCTCCGCCGGGAATCGGTAGGCGCCTCCACCATGTCATAACTGGGGGTTGTTGCCCTAACGGGGCGTGAATGAAGATGCTTTGGCTACAAAACAATATAGACTTTTATTCATACTCGCCAATTATTTACTAGGTAGCCCGGAGGAAACCAACCATGTCTCCGTGGAAGTGTGGCACTGTCGATGGGGGCTCTCAAGAAAGGTGCCTGAGGGGCTTCTGGAGGGTAACTGAAGACAGATCAGGAGAGTGGCCTGGAGTCTTTGAGACACATGGGGCTCCTGATCTGAAACAATATAGACCTTTTGTTTTTATTTGCTAATTATTTATCAGGTAGCCTGGAGGAAACCCAGCATGTCTCCATGGGGGTATGGCACTGTCGGTGGGGGCCCTCAATAGAGGTGCCTGAGGGGCTTCTGGGGGGTAACGGGAGAAAGATCAGGAGAGTGGCCTGGAGTCTTTAAGACACATGGTCACTCCTGATCTCAGGGAAGGTGACCAGTCGTTGAGACGAAGGTACCGTGTCCACCCAATGTTTAGGTGTTTATACCCCGAAAGTGCTGACTCTTGTTTATTTGAACTTGACATTGGGTGGCACAGTGGTCCGCGACCTCAACGCACAGTGGTCTAGAAGTGTGAAAGTTTATAATTATATTGCAGAGCCCGCCATTTCGTTGACATGCCCCCTCACTTGAGCAGCTTGAAGTCAGCCCAAAAAACATTTGGGAAGTTCTACAAAGAAACCTCCTGTACCCATATCACATACAGCGGGTCCATGCTCTACTGCCTCGGGATTCTCACCCAAGATTAATGTTTTCCAGGTGGTTGATACATAGGATGGGACAAAATAATAATTTTTTACCAAATATTTTAGTGACGGACGAGGCAAATTTTTCACGAGATGCTATTATGAACTTTCACAATGACCATTTTTGGGCCGACGAAAATCCCCACGTTATTAGAAAAAGTCATTTTCAACAAGAATTTTCGCTCAACGTTTGGGTAGGGATTATTGGTGACTACCTAATTGGCCAATTTTTTTTACCGCCAAGATTAACAGGTGAACCTACACGGACTTTTTGCGACATCATTTACCCATTTTGTTAGAAGAAGTACCCCTTACATGTAAGAGTCAACATGTGTACGACGGGGCTCCAGCTCATTTTAGAGTTCTTGCTCGACAGCATCTCGACATCACCTACCCTAATCGCTGGATTGGACGTGCAGGACCTCAAAATTGGCCAGCTCGTAGTCCTGATATTAATCCTCTAGATTTCTATTTATGGGGTCATCTGAAGGCTCTTGTTTATAAATCTCCTGTACTAGATGTGAATGACTCGAGGAATTAGGTAATTGACAATTGCAATATCATAAGAAATATCCCAAAAGGTAGACATTTTGCTCATTAACTGTAAGGTCGAAATTGTTTATTTTTTATTTTTGGTTGTTATTTTATGTTGTCCATGATTAGCTTTTAGAATGAGTTGTGAGAAGTGATTTTTATTTTTTTTCTCGCAAACGAAACCAGATATGAAAAAAACACAAGGGACCAAAAAGTTTTATTTATAGTTGCTTAATCTGAACAAATAAAAAATCCAAAAAAAAGGCAGTGGCGTACTTTTTCTTTTCAATAATATTTGGCTATGGTGCCCACTGAGACACCCTGTATGTTACCCAAATAGATACTATATTTAAAACGCTAGTGGTTTAAGTCTAACGAGCATCTACATATTACAAAGCCAAGCCAACAATGCATGTCGTCGGGAAAACCCAAATCATTCAGCTAAACCTAATTACGTCACAGTATTTCTATACAGTCGATGAAACCAATCTGTGACAGACCATTTCATTATATTTATACACCACATGCTTCTTTCAACAAAACGAACAATAAAAAGTTTATTAAAATTAATTTCAAATTTATTTAAAACTTGATATAATATTATCATACAATTGATAAGATTCTTGCTTTGAAAAAGTATCAGCTGTCTTTTCTACTGATCAGTGAGATGAGACCGTTATTGTTTTAGTTTTTAATGCGTTTAAATCCTAACCAAAATCCACCTTTGGCAGTATTTCGCCACGTAGTTCTATCCAATAACAGAGGAATTGGCGTCTTTTTGGTTACAACAATCTCAAAATTTAACAACAAATGGAACAATAAGGCTTTAATTTCCAAAAGACCAAATCTAGAACCTATACAGTTTCTCGGTCCGGACCCAAAAGGTAAGTAAGTATACTGCTTTATGCTATCTTTGTTTTCATCAGAAAATCGCTCAGGATTAAATTTTTCTGGATTCGGATAATTGGCTGGGTCTCTGTGAATACCTTGAATTGGTATCATAATTACATCCCCTACTTTGAGGGAAACTGGATTTTCATCTGCAGTAATAGCTTTGATGGTATATGGCTTGGTACAAACTCTATCTATTCCTGGTCCCGGAGGCCACTTTCTTAAGATTTCTGAAAACATTCAGCATATTTAATTATTCAAACTACACAATTACTCTTACCTGAAACGACCATGTCCATATACTGCATTTTTAATAATGTGTCGTATGTCAACTTTCCATTCCCATTTTGAAAGGTTTCTTTAATTTCTTCCCTTAGTTTGTCTTGAATATCTCTATTGATGGCCAGTTCATAAGAACCAAAGCATAACGCCGTAGATATTGTGTCAAATCCAGCAAGGAAGAAAATTAATGCTTGTGCAGTTATATCATCGTTAGTAAAGTTTTTTACTTTTTTAAATTTTCCTGAAAATTGCGTTGTTAAAAAACAATTCAAATACAGTGAGACCTCGATAATTCGGACCTGCATTTTTATGAAACAAATCGTGAAGGATTTCCCCTCTCTTGAATTCGGCCAGACCCGATATCCGGGGGTTCACATATCAGTGTGTGTGCGCCATCGTTTCGACTGTGGATTAATTGCTTAGCTATTTGTTGTTGCATAGTACGTACATACGTGATAGTTTATGTTCTAAATAAGAATAAAATAATTTTTTTATACATACACATAATAAAATGCCTCCTAAAAGAAAACATACTACGTTGTCAATAAAACAAAAATCCGATATAATAGAAAGACTAGCCCGTGGTGAAAGTGGAAAACTGTCGACAAATGAATACAGGGTAGGAACATCAACAATTTCTGATATAAAAAAGAACAGAAGCAAAATCAAAAGGTATGATATATTTTAATGACTATTGGGACTTTAACTAAATACATACTTGTTTCTTTTTATAGATTTACTGGAAAATGTGATTCCGGCCCCGGTGCTAGAAGAACATTACGAAAAGCCGAATATCCAAAAATGGAAACTCGTTTGTATGCATGGTTTTATGCACAACGATATAGGCACGTTCCAATTTCTTATGAAATTTTATCTGCCAAAGCAAAACAGTTTTATACCGAAACCTATGCAAATGATAATTTTAGAGCTAGCAGGGGTTGGATTTCTAATTTCAGAAAAAGACATGGTCTGCGTGCTTTAAAAGTGCGTGTGGCAAAAAACTATCCAATGATCAAAGTGTCGTCGTTCCTTCATAACTGAATTTGCAGAGGAGATAAAGGAGTTAAATCTCGCACCTACTCAAATATACAATGCAAACGAATGTGCTCTATATTGGAAAATGTTGCCTAAAAAAACTCTGGTTCGTTCTCAGGAAAAGACTGCACTAGATCGAGAAATAAACAAAGAACGCATTAGTGATAGGAAAGGCAAAAAATCCAAGGGCATTTAAAAATATAAACATACCTGTTAAATATAAATCATCTGCCAATGCATGGATGACTACACAAATTTTTTAGACTGGTTTCATGGCTCATTTATTCGTCAAGTTAAGTCATTTGAGAAGTCCCAATTTGCCCGAAAAAGTCCTGTTAATCGTCGATAACGCCTCGAGCCATGGAACTGTAGAAGAGCTGACTAGTGCGGATGGACAATTTACAACATTATTTCTTCCACCAAATTGTACAGCACTTTTGCAACCTCTGGATCAAAACGCCATCAGACTAACAAAATTATTTTATCGGAAAAGTCTTTTAGCCCATATTTTATCTAACGACGAAAAGAACGTTGTTAAGTTAATAAAAACCATTAACTTGAAGGATGCTGTATGCCTACAATGCAATGCTCGGAAAAAAGTCTCCTCCGAAGTCTTGCAGTGGAAGTGCTGAAGATCTAATTCCTCTAAATCAATTGCGGCGTAATCTGCTTTCCTTGACTGAAGAGATAAACAGATGTTTCAGATATGCTTAATGGTCTAACTGAGCAAAATCTCACGAATGTAGAACTACGTAACTGATAGTGACAATGAAGGTCCAGAGTTAAATATTACAAACCAGACTGTTAAGAATGATGAGGCAGTCAAAAATTTCAATTTGTGGATAAGGTGGGCAGAAGAAAATGATATCCCACTACATGATGTTCTTGTACTTCAAAGATTAAAAGAAACGGCTTATATAATGAACCGGAAAAGGGTTAAGCAAACAAAAATTACGAATTACTTCACAAAATAATATAAAATTTACTAAGCATGCTTGTATTTTATATAATTTTTTGTTTATGTACTATTTTCTAGTTGTTTTTAGTAAATGTTTAACTTAACAATAAAAAAAACTGTCCCACTCCAGTAATCCGAATTATTTACTAATCCGGATCACCGAGGTTTTAATTAGTCCGGATTATCGAGGTCTCACTGTACCACCTATAAATAGCATCTATTGCAGCTTACCAAAATCAGCTGCATCTTTTACAGTAGCAGCAGATCCTGTTTGAAGAGCCTCATGTCCTTTATTTGTCTTTCTTGCTTCCAGCAGCAAGTTTATCATGTCCGGTCTTACTATTCCTTCTTCTTCTCTTGTCTTTATCGTGTCATTGATTATCCTTCTAAAGAAATTTGATATTTCCTTGTCAAAGAAGGATATTTTAAACATCTATAAAAAAGTGTTAAGAATAAATTAATTAAATTCAAATTAATTTTCCTAGATCTCGTCCAAGGTAGCGTGGGATATATAGCTATTTGTGTATTAAGAGCGCAAAGTGATATATTGTCGTTCTGAGCGAGAAGCCATCTCGCGAGAGGGACAATGCCACTTTGCGCTCGAATTACACACAAGATTTTTTCTACAACCGCGGGTGTTTTTATAAAAATGTTTGGACTTAATAATAATTATTGATAACCTCAAACTTGATATATTAGATATATATATTGCCTATTTGAAATTGATATTATTTCTTTGAATAGATACTTATTAGAAAGTAAATTTCTACCCCCTTTAGTGGAAGAAAACTACTTATGAACGAAATATTAAACTATCCAAACCTGGATTTTTATTACTCTGTATAACTAAAGTTGGTAATTTGTTTTATTTAACGTAATAATGTAGTTATGTACCTATGGTCACAAAATTTTCGACATAATCTGTCAAATACCCTCAACGCCTACTTTTGTGTCAAATGTCGCAGATATACTAGACGTTCCTTTGTTAAGGTTTCCATGGTGACTAAGCGAGCGACAATGTTACTTTGTCGCTCGCGCAAGCGACAGAGTAAAAAAAAAACGCTCGCTCCTCGAAAAAGTGCTACTTTGCGCTTTCTTTTGGAAGCGCAAACTTGTACTTTTCGCTCGGTTGTAGAAAAAAAATTTTGCTGGTTGCGTACAAACCAGAAAAAACCGCATTCGAAGAAAAAGAGAGGCATGGTCGCGCGACGGGTGTTGGTGATTCGTGGATAGCACAATGCAACTATACCGCTCTTTACTCTTTGAAAGTCATGATAAATATCACAAATATTGTCTCTAGCAATGGCGCATCGAACAGGTGGTAAAGTCCATCCAAAGTCCATCCAAACATATTTCGTTTGACCAAATAACTGCAATATTAGTTTTATTATATTGTAAACACCCAAAGAAACCCCGTTACCCGTTCGATTGCCAAACCTACGTTTAAAGAATTTTTTGGTAAAATTGCCCATCCATATAAAATTGTCGATGAGCGTGCCAACCAGCGAAATCTACCTGGCCCCAGCTGGCATCACTGTTTATATCACTGAAATGAAATGAAATAAGAGGTACTGCTTTGCACAGGAACGGATTTTGTAGTTAAATAAAAAGCCATAGTAATACCTTACAGTAGCAATGTTTATTT
Source organism: Polydrusus tereticollis (assembly GCA_963920685.1). Lineage (NCBI taxonomy): Eukaryota > Metazoa > Arthropoda > Insecta > Coleoptera > Curculionidae > Polydrusus > Polydrusus tereticollis. Next base: position 14,668,802 of record OY987333.1, read on the forward strand.
TTACCAATACTTGTATTATATGTATATTAATTTATTATAGGTTTAAAACAAGTGTGAAAAGTTTGCGTGCGGAAAAGGGCAACTTTTCGCACGCATTTAGGTAAAAGTAATAATAATAATTAATATACCTACTTAAAAACATATATTTACATACACAAAAGGTTTAATTGTAATTATAAAACGTTTAAATTACAAACGATTCCTAATTTAGTCTCGCTATCACTATCATCCACATTTATAATAAGAGGATGTATTTCATTTTGTTGTGTAGAGTCCTCAATTTTTAAGACAAGGTTAACCGAATTTTTCCAACTTTCATCTGGAATTTCACCGAAAACTTATTTCTTTATTAGCTCTATTACACTGCCACTAAGAGTAGGTGTGCTATTTTCAGTTCTCATTTTCGATTTAATTTGATACCACATGTGTTCGATAGGGTTAAAAATGCAATAATAGGGTGGCAGTCGCAACACAGTGTGACCCATTTCTTTCGCCATTTTATCACACACATACTCTTTTTAAATACTAAATGCCTGTAACACTTCTAACAACGCTGTTTTTACTATACGTTTCCTCGAAGTAGTAGTAAGTATTTTGTGCTCGATGCATTCGGTACTTTTTCCAGTTGCCGGCTGTGGTAGCTTGCATTGTCCATTACAATAACACTGTGTTTTGGTACATTTGAAAGCAAACTGTCTTTAAATCAACTTTCAAAAAGAGCGGCGTTGGTATCTTCATGATAGTCCAGACTTAAATCCTTAATATTTTTTGCCTGCATGAATTATTGTTATTCGTTTTCCTTTATTTGGAGTGGCTTTATTTTGGCATTTTTCAGTTAAATCAACCCATCCCTTTTGACAGTTCCATGAGTGTCAAACCACGTTTCATCCAGATAAACTATTGAACGTTTTTCGGATCTCATTTTTCCTAATCTTTCGGACTCCATAATAATTTGTCTCTTGTTTATTGTCTTCTACTTAAATCCCATCTCTTGCAAAGGGCGGTGAAGACTTGTCCTGCTACATGATATCGTCAGTTGTTAACCGTGTTTTATAGAATCTAACGTGGGCACAACATTTTCTCGATACATTTGGTATATTTTCCTGCTGCGAATAACATCTTTGTCACAATCATCTACGCACTTCATTTTTCCGGTATCTTTGCGAACTTTTATTTTACAATGTCCTTTTAGCATATTATCTCGTACCGTCGATAATGGAACTTCTGTCATTTCACTGCTATTTTCAATGGCAATTACTTTAGGGTGGCCGCTCTTTAATAACGATTCACATACATTTGTCACGATCACTTTGGCGTCAAAAGATAAATGCTTCCTGGAATGTTTAGGGTAGCTATATTAACTTGTTGTACACTGTTTCAAAGTAAAACAGATAGGTACTAATATATTTCGAATATTATGTTTACTATTTATATAAGCTATATAAAGAGGTACCTGTAACTAAAAAGTTTTGAGAAATATCCTAATAATTAAGTTGTTTCAAGAAAATCTTAAATAGACAGTTTATTAATTTTGATAACAAATCAAGTAATGTACCTATCTATTGTTATTATAAACTGGCATTAAAAATAAATGTGGGTTAATACGTCTCTGCGAAAGCGAAAGCCGAGTTTATGAGGGGTTTTATTGCAGTCATTAAACCAAACGAAATATGTTGGGAAGTATTTTACATATTTGATATTCTCATATCTCACGCTATCTTGGACGAGTTGTATTATTATAAAATTATAAGCTAGAAGGTGCTTACCTTAAAAAGTTTGGGCATAACAAGGTAACCAAAGAATTTTAAAAACAATGTTATTCCTGAAAGGTTTATAGCCGATGTACCCATCAGAAAGAATTCATTGTTTGGTTGAGCCAAGGAATCACATTTAATGCCAAAAGCTGCTGTGGCAATCACGTCGTTCGTGTACCTAAAATATTGGCGAGGCGTTCTTAAAAGTTCATCATTATCCAATGCTAGAAAGGGACTATTTATTTTACCGCGACATGACGCGATACAGGGTGCTTCATTAATATTGCGAAGAAATGAGATTCCCTGCTAAAAAATATGAGAAAAAAGTTCCTATGAACCTATGTCCGGAAATACTTCGTTTCGGAAATAGAGGTGTTAAATCCTAATTTTAATTTTTGTTTTTTCTAAATAGCTTTTCAAATAATGTTGATATTTGAACTAAAAAATTGGTACCTTGGTGTTTTTTGAAATGCGAAATTCGAATTTGATGTCAGTATGGCTCCTACTTATAGAGAGGGCCACCTACATGTCTTTTCACTCTTTTGAGGATCCATAACTTTTTTATACGTACTTCTATTACAATTTTAGACAAATAAAATAGATTTCTCTATCATTTTAACGCGAGAAGTCGCTTGCAACCGTTTTCGAGAAAAAGAATAATAACATTCTCGGGAGCAGGAAACAGAAAAATGTGAAATTGCATCGCATACCGACGTTAATTAGTAAGATGCTTAGTTGTCAAGTTGTCAAGGTCTTCAAAATGAATTACAAAAGTAGTGACGTGTGTTATTCATTAACAGTCAGGCGTCTTTATGAGAAAAAATTCCGTAAGCGTGTTATCCCGCATCATACGATGTTTGCCCGTCTCCTTCAACGTTTTAGTGAAACTGGAAGCTTTCAAAAACTAACCGCTGGAAACGGGTGACCCCGCACAGCAGCAACTCCACAAGTAGAAGAATATGTGCTTCATCAAATTAAGGAAACTCCTAAGAACTGGCAGTGGACCAAGTTGTTTTTAACTGGTTTGTGAGGCGCAAAACAAGCGCTTACCAATATCCTGGCACATAATTCAAGCAAAAGCCCTCGAATCTGCGCAATATCTAGGACTAGATAATTTAAAGGCATCAAATGGATGGTTCAAAGACATTAGAACTACTGTCTTTGGGATGGTTAGAAGAATTCCGTCGTCGCCACGATATTACTTTCAAGAAAATATGTGGCGAATCAGCCGATATCAATATCGAAAATGTAACTGATCGGAAAGAAAGGCTATTGTCCATTTTAAAGTATTATGCTCCAAGGGACATATTTAATGCATATGAGACAGGTCTCTACTATCGTGCATTGCCAACAAAAGCATATGAATTGAAGGATGACAAGTGTGCTGGAAAAAAACAGAATGTCGCTTTTCAAAAAACCCCCAGATACCAATTTTAGTTCAAATATCGACATTATTTCAAAAATTATTATTATTAACCTGAACTAACCTGACTTTCTTCGCAATATCAATGAAAGGCACAGTCGCTTTTCTCTAGCTTCCATTCAAATAAGGTGAAGTGGGGTAGGTGTGTAAGCGGGGGCAAGTGTGTAGGCAAATAATATCCGTGCTAATTTCATTCTTGAAACAGCGACATCTATAGAAAAACAACTCGATTAAGTATTTATAAGTATCTATTATCGAAAACTGCAACCAGATTAATTCAGACAGCCCCACTCTTAGGTTAAATGTGTAATCGACGTTTTAGGCAGCAGCTATAGATTGAGTGGTTCACGGAAATCGGCGATTATCCATCTTGGAAAGTTATTTTTTATTGGTATTTTGCGGTATATCGATAGTGAAGGTAAAGATTTATTAATGTTTATAATTATTTTATTAATATTTTATGCCAAACCATAACATTTTCATTACTAAACACTTTCCCCCTCAGAAAAGCGTGTTGGGGGAAGTGCGTAGTAAACAGTAAGGGCAAGAGTGTAGTCACTACACACTTGCCTCCACACCGAAATGTGAACAAAAAAACAGTTGTTTTTTTATTTTCATACAAAAATGGTGAGAAATTATAACAGAACATCCAATAGAAGAACTGCATATACTGCAGAAACATTGACGAGGGCCTTGGATGAAATTAAAAGAGACATTATAACTCAATACGGTCGTGGCTTCAGGAGCAGAAGTCATAACGTCGGATGATGTAATGCTACGCATCTCTTTAAAGAATACTATTAATAAAACACCAATATCAAAATCAAAGGAACGTTTCAACAAAATTCTCGATGAAAAATCTGTAAACGAAGAGCAAATTATTTTTAACGGCCGTGACGATGATGTCGAGGAAGAGATAAGGGAAGCAGAAGCCCTGGATGCTTGTATGTCTGAAATTAATAAACCACTAGATGATCTAATATCGAATGATTGGGTGTTGGTATGCCTATAGCAGGGAAGAAATCTAAAAAATACTATGTTGGACAAATTATCACCGTTAATAAGAAAGACGATTTGTTAGACATAAAATTTACAAAAAAAATACCTACATTAGATCCCTTTTCTTCATCAAAATTTTCTTGGAAAGATCCCGAAGAAGTTGCTCCTGTTAGCAAAAGTGATGCGGTCTACTCTCTTCCAAAGCCAACATTGACTGGAAGGCGAGGATTGCTAAAATTTGATGTGGATTTCTCGGCTTATAATATACAATAACCCATATTTTTGCTTAATATATTTAATATTAAGGACACATTTTTCTGTTAAAATGCATTTATGAAAAGTTTTGAATGTGCGGTTTCATTTTGATAAACCATTTTTTTATGGAAATTCTAAGTGTTTAGTTTTTTTTTTGACCACGTGGCTTTATAAAGCTCACAGTTAGGTATTACATACTTGCCCCATGTTAGTTTAATTGCGTTTCTGTGAAAGATACCTGTCGATTACACTCTTGCCCCTGGCGTCTGGGGAAGTGTGTAGCATGAAATTGTAATAAAAAAAATTATTCTAAATACTAAATTAATGACTTTTTCTGCTAAATATCTGTTGGAACATATTGCCTGAACCCTAAAGAATAAACAATAGACGGCGGAGTGCAATACGTTTTTATAGTCGTCTTTTAGCACCATTCGAAGCTAAATTACTGTATTTATACTACACCCTTACCCCACTTCACCTTACGCTACTTATACGGAGTCGTTTGCCAGTTTCTTGTTTTTAGCGCCATAGAGTACTTCTCGATGTTAAGTGTTCAAATAGCAGCTATGGAAGTGCGACTGTGGCGCCACAGAGTTCAACGCCTATGATTATAGCTTTAGAGTTAACTTAACAACCTTGTATATGTATCCCTCAGTTCAATCTCAATAATATCTTCATCTTTACCCAAGAAGAACTGAACAAAGTTTTGGGATGCTTCTTCCATTACACTGAATATCGTCTTCATTTTACTGCCAGTAAACGAACCACTTAGTGTAGCTCTCATTTCTTGCCACTTTTGTCCTAAAATAACAATTATTAATTATTTACCCTTTGGCAAAATTCACAGCAGCTTAAAAAATACTGGACAGCCTGCCGGACTGCATACTTGCATACTCAATTAACGAATCATGGGAAGTTCCCGTCATTTCTTACAACGGAAGTGATTCTAGCAATCCTTTCATTTTTCGTCCAATTTCTGCGACGCTTTCCAAACTCATAGAGAAACTTCTTAGAAAGAGAACGATGGGGTTTCCTGAGAGCTACAAGGTCCTTAATTCTGCTCAGATCTGTTTGTTTCCGAGAGAGACGCTGTTTGTTCAGTCAAAGAAATTTATTCATGCCACAACGTATAGTTATTTTCCTAACTGTTGAAGAAAGGTTTAGTTGTCTAGTTGCATAATTTAATAACAATGCAAGTGTAAATACAAAGTAGAGAAAGTACGGCAACGTTGCAGTCTACCACCTGTTAAATTGTCGTGGGTGCATGGAAACCACAAATAATAAAAGTCCGTTAATTTCCGTTAAATTGTAAAACGTTTAACTGCCAATAGTGATTTCCTAGAATATTCGCCGAATGCGGGCAAGGAAGCGGAAAATCAAGATGGCCTCTCTAGGTTCGCGGCAAGCAACAAACGAGCATTCGCGAAAGACGGCATCTATACAAACGAGCGGCCGCGTATCAAACAATACAAGCGAAGTGAATTCAGGGGAAGAAGGGTTTATTGGGAGACAACTAGGTATACTTGCGTGATTGGTTAAAACGGTATGACAGGATGTTGCGGTGTGTACGAGAAAAAGAGAGATGATATATCACACATACGACTTGGCATGTTTGACAATTCAGTTCCTAAGCAGCCTCCGTAGTGAGCACACGGGCTCCCTTGCGGGTTTTATACGAGGTTCGTAGATTTTATTGTATTGAAGCCATGAAATATGTTGGAAAATTCGCGGTATTGTATCTCGACGGTGTACCTAATGTGATTAGTATACCCCAACTCTAGTTCTGTTTATCTGTTGAATTAACTTAGTCAATTCGCGGTGTAAATACCCGAAAGTATACGAACGTAGTTCTTATACCATGACACGAGTCCTGTTTAACTGTTGTAAAAAGCAGTCTTAATATAGTATTGTATGCCCATATTATTGCTTGTTTAGTAATGTAATGTTAGTGATGTAAAAATGGGTAGCTGTTTTATTGCAGTAAGTAGTTACAATACCAAGTTGTAAAAGTAAAAATCATTTGGTCCTACGCAGAACGTATGTGCAGATGAGTAAATGAAAAACCAGAAGTAAATAGATATATTTTGTATAAGAAAAAAACATTTTATTTCAACTGACATATTTTGAACCGAGCAACCTATAGAAATACAGTAAACAATTTATCTTTGGTGCAAGCAAATAAAGGCGGCGTCAACACTAACAAATGCGCAAAGTGTTACTTTTCCGCACGCAAATACAGTTAGACGAGCGACGCGAAGCTTAGTTCGGATATGATTTTTTGAAGACCTCTATTCCAAATAATTAATACCAGTCTGCCCTCTCCGCAATCTTGTGAAAGCAGCTGTCTGCCTCGTGTAGGTCTAAATGGCACCAGTACTAGTCAAGGTGTTTATGTACATACCACACGCTCTCCATGACTTAAGCAGATATCAATGTAAGTATTTTTAGGCTCCGAAAAACTGCCCTGGCAACATAACGATATCCCAGGTGCGCCACAACCGTCACAGCCCTTCTCTCTAAACCAAACACTCTAGCACGGAGAGTGACCCCGGGTAAAAGTGCCATAGGTCATTCTTGCGTGGGCTTTTCAATACCACCAGACACTCCTGAGCCACACTGAGCGTTTACCTAAACATAAATAGTGATGACCTTGTTGCGGCAATGTTCTGCGACTTTGCGAAAGCTTTCGATGGTGTGGACCATGGAGTATTGCTGCGAAAAGCACTATGGCTTTGTAGAGCTGGCCCTGAAATGGTTTACTTCTTATCTTTGTGGTTCGGTAGTAAAAAACTGATTTAACTTGCTGCACTTCTGTTCTCACTAGAGGCGTATCCCAGAACTCGACATTGGGACCCATTTTGCGTTTGCTGCATTTAAATGAGGCTTGTTTCAACCAGCAGTCTGGAACTAGTTTTTAATCAGAAATAGAGTCCACCAGATGAGTATTGCATGTAGGCCCCAAATGCCTTGTTAAGTCCTACAACTGGTTGATTGTATTTGACAGTTTGACACTGGCAGGGACTGATGGTTGGAACAGACCCATGATTCGGCATGTTTAAGTATTTATGGTAGGTTCACAATATTTGCTGATGACACCAGTGTGCTGTGTGATAGTGGAGATGGAAAGGATTTAAATCTGGATATCAGAAGGGGGTTGCATGATGTCAAGCTATGGTGTGATGCAAAGTATGTTAAAATGTAAATAAGACTAGTATTATGATCTTTGGGTGTAGTTCTCTAATTTAAATCTGGAATCGCAATTATTGAAAAAAAGTATATATCAGGTATTGTATATATTGTAGTGCATGTGCCTAGTATCCGACGTACAAAATTTTATATACAACTATAACTATTATTATTACTATAATGATTATTTGAGTAACAATAATCAGTTTAAAAGTTTTTCACAAATGTCTGTGCATGGTCTGACGTTTGCATACAAAATATTTTATTTATTTTAACGCGCTTTACGTCCACAGAATTTTATTATTTTAAGATATCAGTCATATTGGTAGAAGCGATGAATATTTGCTAACTCGCTGTTAATAAAAATGGAGTTTTCTTAGACAATAATGTATATTTGACTATAAATATGACTATGAATAGTCCGCATTATTTTGACATACCTGTCAATACTGCCAAGTTAGCTCCCCATAACGGATCAGCCTCGGGATCAACGAAACTTCTTCGATTAGCAAAATAATCGAAATCTTTCACCAATATTTGTTTAATTAGCTCTGGATCTCTAAGAAGTAAAGTAGGTTTCGTAAATTGATAGAACCCGAAGTACCTGTAAAGAATATCTTAGGTAACTACAATTGATTATATAATGAATGTTCTGTCCAACCCACCTAGTGTCTGGATACAAATTATACAACCAGTGGACAAATTCACAAAAACTGAATTTGCGAAATGTAAATTTCGCAGAATCTCCAAATAGCGGCCATGGCTTGGTTTGTTTTACTCCCAAGTTTTTCCAGTAGCTCAGGGGTTTTATGCATGTATTGTAAAAGAAGGCAACCATCAGCACCCCTGCCCCTGCTAGTAGAATCCACATCATCGTCTCAGTCTAAAATGTAACGAAAACGACTAATCGTTTGTCCTGCCATTGAAAATTGAAGGCATATTTCTGTATCACTTTTCTTAATGCCTAAGTCTGTGGTGAAATTAAGAATATAATACAGCTAACCTTGGAAATTAACTTCATCCTGTGTAGACTGATGGATAATGGATAGGTACAAATAAATATTTTGCTGATAACTTTGGTAGACCTGGCGATACAGTGAACCATTCAAGACAAAGTGTATCTATCTTTAAATAGCGCAAAGTAATAAATACTCATTAAATGTGCAAAATGCATACCGGGGTATCAAGAACAATTTAAACACCATCTCTTAAAACCTATTGTGTTTACATTAAAGGATCCAAATAATGAGCATTCTTAAGGTAGGTCTACTCTGAATTTATCGCAAGCTATTGTTACATTTAAGGATTTACCATTGTTATTGGGAAAATCCCTTAGCAAAGGAGCGTGTATTGGAGAAGTTTTTAAATTAAAAATCTTAAACATGCCTATTCTTCTGAAATTGCATTGTATTATATTCGTAGGTATTTATAACATTTGAAAACATTTAAAACATCGTATTAACTAATAAATAACAATGGGTGGTACTATTTTACATAATATAATTATAACAACAAGATATAATATAAAATCTTACATACAATGCATTTTCAAAAATCGAATAATACTTTGTCCGAGAAGAGCCAATAAACGAGAAGCGACAAAATCCCGAGTTTAGCATTGATTAAATGGGGACCACATTATATGTCCTTCACCTTGAAATTTTGACAGTTGTCCGGGTTACTACACTAAAACAATGAAGAAAATGCTTTACACTGAAATAAAAAATGTGGGTACCTAGTAAGAAGTAATTTTTCCATGATTATCTTCTGTGTTTCATGTAATTGGCTTTCCAGCAAATTTCGTAAGATCAAAAGTTAAATAAAATAAAAGTATTTTTGAAATGTTTTATTAATTGTGCGTTACTTACTGATAATACATTTTAGAAAGGAAATGAAATAGTATATTACATACCAAGAGTGGTAAAAAGCCTATTACACACGATTTCGAAAATTACGGTACGAGCGTTAGCGAAAATTGCCCTTGTTAAGGCAGACATTATAATATTACGTAACTGGTCTTACGCACAGCTTGGCTTTTTACCATATAATGTGTGTAATTTAAGTTTTATGGATAAAGTAGACATAGTGCGTAAGTATGTTCTTACTAATACAGAAATAGAAAAACAGTATTTTCTTATGTATCCCTTTATTTCTTTTAAAATATTGAAAGCAGTTTTGTTACCGTTTCTTACATTTTTAATCAACAATCCTAAAACTAAAATAAACAATGTTATTTCTAGGTCTATTGGTCCTTAAATTTACGTAACAAATAAGGGTCATAATTTAAAAGGTTTGTTGTGATATTTTTATTATAATTATAAATTTCTGGATTACTATTAGGCACTGCGTAAAATTTCAGTAAAATTTACATGTTTGGCAAATTTTCAGTTTTGGTTATATTAGACATGATAATATATATAACAAGGTTCTACTTTAATTTGCCTTTTAAATTATTTTTTAGCATTCTGATCCATTATGCGGCTTTAATTTGATATATATGCAGGCATTTTATTCATAACTATGTAAATAATAATAATAATAATAATAATAATTAGAAATTTTATTACATAAAATGTACATTTAATCGTCAATATCACTATCAGCACTGTTGTCACTGTCACTATCAGAAGTTATAATAATTGGCCTTATTTCATTAATGACCTGTTCCGAGTCAAGAGTATCTTGAATCAATTTTTCCACGTGGTCAATACATTTTGACCAGGTCTCTGGTCCAATTTATTTTAAAGCTCTTCATTCCATAAATTTAAAATGCTTTCTTCGTTCGTCGTTTGACATGCATGCTTGTCATAGTGGTTTTTGCAAATTCCCCACACTAATTCAATACCATTAAATTCACAATGGTATGGGGGCAGACACGTAAGACCTCGTGACCGTATTTCCCCGCGAGGGAGTCCACTATGTAAGACTTATCCTTACCAGTAGCACACTTTAATTTCGGATAACAAATCTGCTTTCAAAAATAAATGGTTGTTTTTTATTTTTCTGGTGTTTAGCCAGTTCCTCATTTCATCTTTGGTGGAACTATTGTTTGGTATTTTTTCAGAAACTCGTGAGTGGAAGGTTCTTCTAGTGATTTTAGCACATATTCTTTAAACCAGTTCTCGAATATCGCGGCAGTCATATTGTCATGATAGTCCTCCACTTTCTTCGATGAAGTAAAAACTAAACTTGCAACTTGCAAAAATCCTTCTCGACTTCCGGCGTGTATTACGACATATCTTTTTCCATTCCCCGATGAAACCCTTGAATAGCAGTATTTTGACCAATCCTGCCATGAATATTTTGTTTGGTTTCCCTTCGCAAAAATCCATGTCTCATCTAAGAATACCACAGGTTTTGAATTCTCGGACTTTAAATTAGCTAGGTATTTCCTCAAAAACGGCCACCGCTTAGAAACAATGTGTTGTTGCTCACAAAGAATTTTTCGGTTGTTAGTTTTGTGGTACGTAAACCCCAACTGCTTTAAAACTAATGAAATACTAGTACGTCCAATGTCACATATTTATCTGTTTCTGATTTTCTCAAGGATCGAATCAAGAGTTACCACCTCTTTCTGTTTGTACATATCATAAATAACTCCTCGGATTTGACATTTAACTCCTTCTGGAGACTCTAATTACTTTTGATAAAATTACTGTCTAAAATTCCAGCGAAATGGTACGGCGGTACATAATTTTAAGCTTAATAAAATGTAATATTAAAATAAATATTTGAAGACAAAAATAGAATATAATGTCTAGACTTGTACTAATTCTGCAGAAATTTAAATATTCAGGCCTATTTGAATCTATATATGCCGAAAAAACTTGCACGCCCATGGAGAAGACGGTTTGAATTGATTTATTAAATTCGCATCGCTTAAAGATAGACTTATAGGCGTCCATTCAAAAATCATCCGGTTATGGGAAGAATACTTACATATTAGGTGCACACACACAAGCAAAACTTTACAAATTAACAACATTCGCGAAGTGTGAAGTGTTTTAAAAAAAAATGATTCGTGGCAAATAACAAAATCTTATAGAAAAGACCTAAATATTTTTTTTTTATAATGCGTATTATTACAATATTTATTATGAAAAAATATTCGTAAGTACGACCGCTTGAGATAACATAATATTATCTCGCAATATAACGCTTGCGTTGGGTAGTGTTTAGGATTTAGATTTTGCTCTGGACAATAATAAAATAAACCAGATCTTAATAAAAATACTTTTACTTGGACATTCATACAAACCAAACAAATGTTCTTGCTATGTCTATAGGCGGAAAATGATTTAAATAATATTTTCCTAGGAAGTTAGTTATAAATACAAGTATGTATTACGTTTACTACACATATACAGGGTGAGTCAACAAGGTGTTTGCCTTCGATAGCGCCTAAACTGTAAGAAATATAAGAAAAAGTTTTATATAATAGTTATAGGGTTTGCAATGGAGCATAACGTAAAAATATTTTGCGTTATACAAGATGGCTCAAAAAATTGATACCACATAAAAATTATTTTTTTTAAATGAAACATCCTATAATATATCCTTTCTCTTTCTGATTCCGCTAAAAAGAATCTCCACAGTCATATTTACTTTTTTGTATTTTATTGCGACGTTGTCAAGTAAATAATTATTTCCCGGTATATTATGATTTTTATTTGACTTATTAAAAAAATCATAGTTGCCTATGGAATCAATATAATTAAACAGAATTTTTACCATACGTACCTTGAAGTACTTGGTACGTAACCATATCACTATTTGATCTATTTATTATACGGGGTGTTCGTGTTGACTTGGCAAATTTCGCTAATTTAAATATGCATTATGTCAATTTTTTTAAAAACACCCTGTATTTTTTGAACTGATAAGGTGTATTTTTCAAATGCCTTTATTTTTTGTTAAATATGTCATCTACCTAAATCTCCTAGTTTTTGAAATATTGTATATTTTATGAAAAGCTACACGAAAATTAGTAATTTTATAAGAAATGGACGGTGAAAACCATTTTCCACTTATTTGACATGGCGATTGCAAATCTTTGGATATTCTACAGAGAAGATAGGAAGCATCTCAGGGATAGTAACAAATCCGTTATGAAATTTCTGGAATTTAAAATAGGTCTCTCTGAGTGGTTACTCAAAGATAAGATTACTGAAAATTCTTTGGATTTTACCAATACTCCATCTTTGGTTACCAGAAGCACTTCAAGTCCCAGACCATTATCTTAAAGACATTCTACAAAAAAAAGTATTCAACACTTTCCTGCAATGGCTTCTGACTTAAAGAACTCTGTTAGATGTAAGAATCCTGGATGTAGGCAAAAAACTAAAGTTTATCGAGAATCATTTGATGTATTTTTATGTTTCACAGGAAGCAAAAACTGTTTTAATCATCATTTAAAGTGTGGAAAATATATGTTTTAAATAAACCAGGTGTTTTCTTACATATTATAGATTAATGTTGTATATTAAATAAGGTATACAGTTATTACAAAATATAAGTTTAATAATTAGGTATTTTAATTTTTAATTCTTTTTAATCCAAACCAAAATCCTCCATCAGCTGTATGCTGTAATGACCTTCTGTTCAATTTCAACGGAATCTGGGTCTTTTTTGTCGCTACAATTTCAAAATTTAACAACAAATTAAACAACAGTGCTTTAATTTCCAAAAGAGCAAATCTGGAACCTATACAATTTCTCGGGCCTGATCCGAAGGGTATATAGGTATAAGGTTTGATACTGTCTTTGTTCTCGTCTGAAAACCGTTCTGGATCGAATTTATCTGGGTTTGGGTAATTAGCTGGGTCTCGGTGGATGCCATGAATAGGAAGCCATAGTACGTCACCTACTTTCAAGGGCACTGGCTTCTCATCTGGAGTAACAGGTTCAATTGTATATGGTTTAGTACAAACTCTGTCCATTGCGGCGGCAGGTGCCCATTTTCTTAGCATTTCTGTAATACATTAAAATATACCGTCAAATGCATGCAATTTGTTTGGACTGCATTGCTTTTATACCTGAAACAACCATATCCATATACTTCATCTTTAATAATATGTCATATGTCAGTTTTCCATTGGATATCTTGTTGCTGTTTTTAATTTCATCTCTTAATCTGCCTTGAACATCTTGATTTACGACTAGTTCGTAAGAACCAAAACACAAGGCTGTGGAAATGGTGTCAAATCCAGCAAAGAAAAAAATTAATGCTTGAGATGTTATATCATCATTGGTGAGGGTTCTAAGTTGTTTAAATTTTCCTAGAAAATATCAAGACACCTCATATGACAGACTCACTTCGTTTAAACAACAATATAATTTTCTATTGTAACTTCTGGAAATTTATTCGATATTATAACTTTTAAGTATATCTATGCTGTGTAAGGATTTTAAAGTGTTACAATGATGGGAGGTTGGGGGAAGAATTTTAAATATTTTTGACATTTACCCCCTTCCCCCTCCAGATTTTATCTAGGTGGCATCAAACTTAAACTGTCAAATGGAAATGTTTATTTTTTTCGATAATTCGATTCTGCGTCGACAACTACGTAAGTAGGCAGAAAATTATTAATTTTTAAATAAACAAAATTAGAACACTTAAAACTATTATACTAACACAGCCCCTTTTACTTCAAGCCACGAAGTAGGAACAACGGCAACGCTGGATAAAGATCGGATAGTCAGTAGTCACGTGACTAGACACTTGTTGTCTGGCTTTTTAGTGTACAAATTATGCAAGACAGGGCGTTTAACTTTCCGTTATCCTAATTAATTTGCATTTTTATCTGGTTTTAATTGATATCTGACAGAAAGTTTAAATGAAGTGATTTCTAAGAACCCCTACTTAATATTAGTGAATATTTTTGTTGCGGGTTTTCTGTAATATCATTGATAAAGTAATAAATCAAGTGAACTGCCCGTGCCAGCCCGCCGTCTGTTTACCATTCTCTTTATGGCGGCAGGATGTTGGATGTTTTTTTTATTTAACGTTGTGTTTTCTCTATTTTTTAGCTCTTTGTGATGAACTTTATTGTTCTGTGCCTACAGAATTTATTATATTCTATGTATGTGTTGTTTACTTGGTTGTTTATTTAACTCTAAGGTAAGTGAATTTGGTAAAAGATTGCTATTGTATATACCACCACGACCAATCCGTCTGTTTCCAAACATTTCATTTAGTGTTCGTCGAGCTGGTCGCGCCATGTATGGCGGGACACCATCTTTCTGCAACCATAAGTCTTGCTGTTTTAAAGTCTGTCCACTAACCTCCCTGTTGGCGTCTTAAACTTTGAACAAAATATTTCCAGCCGTTTTTCGGATTTTGCATTGTACCACTTTCAGATCCTCACCTAGTATAGTTCTTGCAAAATTAAACAATTTCTTTGGCCTTTAACTTACCAGTCTCTGTTGACTCTTTAACAGTAGCGAATCCTGTCTCAACAACCTCATTTTCTTCATGTTTAATTCCTTTTCTTGCTTCCAAGAGCAAGTTAATCATGTCCGGTCGTACAATTCCTTGTTCTTCTCTGGTTTTTATGGTTTCGTTGATAATACTTTTAAAGAATGTAGCTACTTTTTTGTCGAACAAACTTATCTTCAACAACTAAAAAACGTTGATACTCTAACACTTACAGAAGACAATTATTTTATCTTGCATCATAGTTCCAACTGTTTAACTTACCCTAAAAAGGCTTGGTACCACAAAGAACCCGAAAAACTTTAAGGTCGTTTTCAGCCCTTTAAAGGTGGTTGCTGATTTCCCCATTAAATAAAATTCATTGTTGGGTTGACTCAATGAATCGCATTTAATCCCGAAGGCTGCTGTTGCAATCACGTCATTGGTATATCTAAAATGTGTTTAAAATATTCTAGTAACTAACCTAAACTTTTTCCTTACTCTCATAATATTCAGAACACAAATAAATTTCAACTAAAAGCCAGATCCCACCTGGTGTAAGTGTCTTTCATCTCAACCTCAATAACATCTTCTTTTTTATCCAAAAAGAATTGAACAAAATTTGCAGCTGCTTCTTCCATCAAATGAAATATATTCTTCATTTTGCTGCCGGTGAAGGTTCCGCTCAATGTAGCTCTCATTTCTCGCCACCTTTGCCCTATACTCAAAAAACATTTTAAACATTTCTCCAAAGCTGTTTTGCTCTTAAATTTTGCCTATATTCCTACCTCTGAGAGAAAACAAATTTCCACTCCATATTGGATCAGTTTCGGGATCAACAAAACCTTTATGGTCAGTAAAATGATCAAAATCTTTTACCGTTATTTGCTTGATCAACTCAGGATCTCTCAAAACTAAAATTGGCAGTGTAAATCGATACCAGCCCATATATCTAAAAATTGTCAATTAATTATCTATTATTATAAAATTATAAGGCTGGTTGGTTTATAACTGCATCGATTTAACTGAAACTCCGTTTAACAAAAATAAAATCGATTTACTTCATTTAAATATCGCTAGTAGACAGGTTTTTACAACACTTTTAACTTCTTAGCTTGCGGACCTAGACCACTTTACGAATAAGAATCTTTTGACGTTAGACACACAGAAATGGCGGACATGCATTACATGTGTGGTCTCGCCGACGGTAATGGAGAGCAAGCCAGACGTATTTATCACCTGAGATATCCCAATCGTGCTTTGCCAGATATTCAAACGTTTCTAATTCTAAGTCTAAAGCATTTTAACAACACCCAACAAAAGAATTACATTCGACTACGGTTATATTTTACTCACCTCGAGTTTGGATATAAATTGTACACGAAATTAACAAACTCGGCAAGGCTAAGTCGCCTGAACAAGGTAAGCCACGAGTCTCCAACAAGAGGCCATGGATTGGTCTGCTTCACCCCCAGATTTGACCAGTGGTGCATGGGTTTTACACATGTGTAATATACCAGGGCAGCTAAAACCCCTGTGAGTAAAATCCAAATCATGGTTCCTAAAAAAAATAATTTGCTGACGCTATAATTAGTTGACTCTTATCAGTCTTATTGCTGGGGAGGTGGTGGCAAAAAGTTCTACCTGAAGTGTGAAAATTTAACAATAAGAAAAAATTAAAACCATTTCTGCAACGACGTCATCTCTGCGTTCTCGATTGACAGTTAATTAAAAATGTAATCAAAAGGGGTCTACTATATCTTTGGTTTGCTTCTGTCAAGCATTCTAGAAGATGCTCATCAATATAACATTGATAAAATACAGTTTGCAGAAGTGTACGTCTTTGCCTTTACAAGTATTTTTTCATCAATTTATGATACAGGGATAAAAGGGTTGTCGAGAAGCGTATTTCCTTCTTGTATTAAGATACTATTTTTCCTATCTATTGCAAGAAACAGAAAATGTGTAAAGGATAAATTCATAAAGGCAAGTATAGGAGAATCGATTTATTCGTAACGCTTAAATAATTTTAAGACAAACTTAGATATGTGTAATACTAATTTTTCTATTCACTGAGTTATGTATGAGGGGAATACGTTATTTTCGTTCCTAGAAAAGATCTCGCTTAAAGGCTTTTGGTACTAAAAATCTCTAAAAGGAATTCCACAAATTAATTGATATAACGTGCCAGTTCAACGCTCTAGAGGTGGTGGAGGAATCGGCTATAAAATAGTCAAACGCGAGAAAATCGTGACTTTTTGATTTTACAAGTTTGTAGAATTACTTGAATAAAAAAGAATATTCTATCATGTGTCCAAGATCACGGTTTGATCAGTAAATTAAATAATAATTTAAAAGAAGTAAAATAATTTTATATTTTCCTGATAAAGTCAAATAAATCTAAAGCACTTTTAAGTCAAGCTATTTGTTATGTAAGTTTTAATTGCTCTGAACATTGACTGTTAACTACCAAGTGTTTTAGCATGAACCGTACTAGAATATATTCCGTAAAGAGGCAGAATAATTTAGAAATGGATTATTTTTTCAATTATATTTTCTCGTAACAGATGAATATTGAAATCGTTGCTACCATATTTCTAAAAAAATATTTTGATCGTATTAATGACGTTAAGAAATAAAAGTATGTACAACTCGTCCAAGATAGCGTGAGACATGAAAATATCAAATATGTACCGCCCATTCAACGCCGGTGGCTAATTACAAATTTTGTCATATTTATCGAGACTTACAGTACCTCTCGTCAAGCCTAGATGTGTTACCAAATGCTTATCCAAATACTACCGATAATGACGAAACTGCAAGTAATTATTTAAACATTGCATCTAGCTCTCTAACATCCAATATTAACTTGTTAATCGATGAGGTGTATATTAGCAAACGATTAGACTATAAAGGCATATTTATCAAGACCTTCATAAAGTAAAGAACGGTATAGTTGCACTGTACTATCCACGAAGCACCAACACAGATTGGTCGAGCGATCATGCCTCTCCTTTCCTCCGAATACGTTCTTTTTCTGGTTTGTACGCAACCAGCTAAATTTTCATATCTCACGCTATCTTGAATGAGTTGTATGTTCTTTTTGGAATAATTACCTTGATCAAAACCATTCAACAGATCTACAGAATTCGTAATTAAAACTACGTATCCACAATAAAAACGTCGCCGCCACTTTTGCTTCGCCTTAAATAAGATATTTACGAAAACTAAATGAGATTAGGAAATAAAATACTTGAAGTCTTCCTCCACAAAATAGATTTATTGGTTTAAAGGTTTATCCCTACATGTTTCGGATGTTTAAACATCCATTATCAGGGGATACAATATCGAGTTCATATAATGAAGTTCATTACCCCAAATGAATGGGCATAACTACTTGAAGTTTTGAAGCGAAGAAACTTTCACATCAAGGAGGGAAAGAGTGTTGTAACGTCACATTAGGAGGAAAAAAAATTTTTTTAATTTAATTGATGGCATCCATTAGGAGATATTAATTAATAACTTAAATTAAGATTTCAAAGAATATTACTTTGGTTACATTTTAACTATATATATATAGTAATATTTTTCAAATCTTAATTTAAGTTATTAATTAATATCTCCTAATGAATGCCATCAATTAAATAAAAAAAAAAAATAAAAATTTTTCCTCCTAATGTGACGTTACAACATTCTTTCCCTCCTTGATGTGAAAGTTTCTTCGCTTTAAAACTTCAAGTAGTTATGCCCATTCATTTGGGGTAACGAACTTCATTATATGAACTCGATATTGTATCCCCTGATGATGGATGTTTAAACATCCGAAACATGTAGGGATAAACCTTTAAACCAAGAAATCTATTTTGTGGAGGAAGACTTCAAGTATTTTATTTCCTATCGTATCAACTCCACTGTAAGAATGGACTACTTTTTTAATTTTAAATGAGATTACATTAATTAATTAAATTCAAATAAATACTGGAGCGCGGCAAGGTCTACATATTTCGAACATAGAGACGTTCATCATCGCAGGAGACAAAAAAAAGAGTTTTCGCTATTGAATTTTGCCTTTTCAATTGAAAATGGTTTTAAAGTCTAATAGGCTTTCCCACCTACAATATATTTTCTAATAAATTGTTTCTTCTCCCTCTCATCTCATTAAACAAATTAAATTTTCTCTCTATGCAACGTTTCAGTATGCTGGCAATCTTGGCATTCTTATACAGGGTTTTTCATTGATATTACAAAAAAATTCAGAATGAGTTTCCCTGCTAATATGAAAGTTAATTGCTTAAAAATATGAAAAAAAGTTTCTATAAACCTATGTCGGGAACTCCTTCGTTTCATCAAGATACAGGGTATTAAAGTTTTATTTTTATTTTTGTTTTTCTAAATAAGTTTTTAAATAATGTCGATATCTGAACTAAAATTGGCATTAAGGGGTTTCTTGAAATGGAAAACTTGAATGTGATGTTAGTATGGCTCGCACTTGTAGAGGAAGCCACTTACTTGTCAAATTACTCCCTTGAGGAGTCGTAACTCTTCTATACGTCCTTGTATTGCATTTGTAAGCGAAAAAATAGATTTTTCTATCATTATTTATAAGAAATGCGTACTTGGTAGAAGTCGCTACGAGCAACCGTTTGCGAGAAAAAGAATAATAAAAAAATAACAAACAATGACATTTAAAATTGCTTTTATCTCCTAATCAAAGACGAGATCAAAAACTTATCAAAAAATACCTCGCATTAGCCATTGAACTGTCTACATAAAAGTGTTATCAATAAAGATAACGGCATTGGCGTACATAATTTTTATTCCGCTTAAATACTGTAACACCACCTTTTTTTAATAAGTTGTGAAAAAATGTCGATATCTGAACTAAAATCGGCATTTAGGGGTGTTTTAAAATGACAAATTCGAGTGCGATGTTAGTATGGCTCCTACTTGTAGAGGGCGCCACTTACTTGTCTTATTACTCCCTTGAGGAGTCATAACTTCTTTATACGTACTTGTATTGCATTCTCAAGCGAAAAAATAGATTTCCCACTCGCAAGAGAAAAAATAATAAAGCAATAACAAACAATGACATTTAAAATTGCTTATATTTCCTAATCAAAGACGAAATCAAAAACTTATCAAAAAATACTTTGCCCTAGCCATTAAACTGTCTACATAAAAGTGTTATCAATAAAGATAACGGCGTTGGCGTACATAATTTTTGTTCCGGTTAAATACTGTAACACCCTTAATCTCCGAAAGGAAGAATTTCCGGATATAGGTTTATTGTAACTTTTTTTCATATTTTTACGCAGGGAAATTCATCCTGAATCTTTTCGCAATATTAAAGAAAAACACACCCTGAATATTCCTCTTAACTATTTCACTTATTTTCAACGCTCCATTAAAGTTATTTACCACCAGCAATTTTCTCTAGTGCTTATAGCATCACCAACTTAACTCTTTTCTTCTATCTTCTGACGATGGACGTTTCTACGTTCAAAACATGTAGGTAGACGTTGAACTTAAAAACTGAATAACATTTTATTAGGCGGTAGAGGAAGAATTTTCGATTTTTCCCCTTTATTTTTTTAGCTTGCCCTGAACATTAAATCGGTGATGAGAGTTTAATGCGAGATTAAATTAGCTTTAATTTAAGTTATGACAATAACCCATTCCAACATTCGTTTTTGAGAAGAAAACAAGAAATTTCCGTTAATTTAGTTGTGTACGCAAATGTAACAATATTTTTAAACACACCTCTGCAACTGTTATTTTCTAGTCCGGGGTATAAAAACGAACAAACTAAAAAAAAAAGGAATACGAACAATTTTTTTTTACAAGTTTATGCAATTATTTTAGTAAAAAGGGTTTCTGCAAATAATAATTTTATTATTAACATTAACTTTCAAAGACGAACTAATCAAATCATAAACCCATATTGCCATTACCTCTCTAACTGTTAAAAGTACATCTGAGGATATCGCATACCTACTGTCCTTTTTTAGAATAATTGTTAGAACTTTATACTCTAAATTGGGCAGAAGCTGACATACACGTTCGCACTGTCAACGCATAAAACCCGGAAAAAAATGATGCAATGCGGTTTGAACAACAACAGGCACACGACTGGTAAATGCGTGAGATAATAAAAATAATATAAGTAATAAAAGGCAACAGAAAAATCATGTAGAATGCTAGAGAGTACTTGCCGTTATTTTCAAAACGCAAAAATTACGGTATTGTTAAAGCATGTTGACAATGACAACAGTTCACAGTTATATACGGCGATTTCAGAATCGCAATGTAACCACGATGTGAACTTGACATCAACTATAAATGAAAAGTCATCTAGAACTTACTGAAGGATGTATTAACTACAAGATAAGGTGTCACTACTGAGGTTTTAACAATTTTTAGCTCTCTAACAATTATTATTGTTTACTTTAAAGTCATTCACGATATACCATGTCACTGCTGAATGTGAGCAAAATGACACATTGCTTTAAGCCATTTTATGCAACACTTTACTTAAAAGAACCAGTTTAAAATCGAGCAAAAAGCTTAAGACTACCAAACCTATTTCTGTACCGACAGTGACCTACTGTATTGTTGAACTTGAACTTTGTAACGTTGCGTCTGGTAGAAATACCGGTCCAAAATCAGCAGGAGGAATTCGGTGAAAACGTTGTATGAGGTATGGGTACAACAAATAGTCACTAAGGATTTTCCAAGTCGCTGTTGAATTTTGCCTTTTAAATTGAAAATGGTTTTAAAGTCTAATAGACTTATATTGGGTTTTTCATTAATGTTGCAAAAAAATTCAGAATGAGTTTCCCTGCTTATACGAAAATTAATTGCTTAAAAATATGTGAAAGAGTTTCGTTAAAGCTATATCGGGAAAAGCTTCATTTCGAAGATACGGGGTGTTAAAGTTTTATTTTTGTTTTTTCTTAATAAGTTGTGAAATAATGTCGATATCTGAACTAAAATTGGCATTTAGGGGTTTTTTAAAATGACAAATTCGAGTGCGATGTTAGCATGGCTCCTACTTGTAGAGGGCGCCACTTACTTGTCTTATTACTTCCTTGAGGAGTCATAACTTCTTTATACGTACTTGTGTTGCATTTTTAAGCGAAAAAATAGATTTCTCTGTCATATTTTCGTAAATAAGGCTCACTTGGTAGATGTCGCTACGAGCAACCGTTCGCAAGAGACAGAATAATAAAAAAATAAGAAACAATGACATTTAAAATTGCTTTTATCTCCTAATCAAAGACGAAAACAAATACTTCGCACTAGCCATTAAACTGTCTACACAAAAGTGTTATCAATCAAGATAACGAATTTCCGGATATAGGTTTATCGTAACTTTTTTTCATATTTTTACGCAGAGAAATTAATCCTGAATCTTTTCGCAATATTAAAGAAAGATACGCCCTGTATATTCTTCTTAACTATTTCACTTATTTTCAACGCTCCATTAAAGTTATTTACCACCAGCAATTTTCTGTAGTGCTTATAGCATCACCAACTTAACTCTTTTCTTCTATCTTCTGATGATGGACGTTTCTACGTTCAAAACATGTAGGTAGACGTTGAACTTAAAAACTTAATAACATTTTATTAGGCGATGGAGGAAGAATTTTCGATTTTTTCTCCTTTATTTTTTTAGCTTACCCTGTACATTAAATCGGTGATAAGAGTTTAATGCGAGATTATATAAGTTTTAATTTAAGTTATGACAATAACAAAACCCATTCCAACTTTCATTTTTGATATGAAAACAAGAAATTTCCGTCAATTTTGTTATGTAATACGCAAATGTAACAATATTTTTAAAAAGCAGCAACACGCACCTCTGCAACTGTTATTTTTTAGTTCTGGATATAAAAACGAACAAATTAAAAAAAAAACTCAAACCATTTTTTCTTACAAGTTTATGCAATTATTTTAATAAAAAGACCTACTGCCAAGAGCGGTTTTACGGGGGAGGGTAATAGGGTAATTACCCCCCCCCCCCCATGAATTTAGAATTTTAAGCATCATCATTGAAAAAAGAGCGTGGCACCCAAAAATTTTTCGCCTGCCCTGACCCCCCCCCCCTCCCAAACTTATTTTCTGGTTACTTTTTAAAAAAAAATTCGGATTTCAAATTACCCCCCCCCCCATGTTGAAAAGCTAAAACCGCCCTTGCCTACTGCAAATAATAATTTTATTATAACATTGAGTTTCAGAGACGAACAAATCAAATCATAAACCCATATTGCCATAACCTCCCTAGCTGTTAAAAAAACACCTGCGGATATTGCATACCTACTGTACTTTTTTAGACTTGTTAGCACTTTACACTCTAAACCGGGCAGAAGCTGACATACACGTTCGCACTGTCAATAACGCATAAAACCCGAAAAAAAAAATGATGTGATGCGGTTTGAACAACAACACAGACACGACTGGTAAATGCATGCGATAATATAAAAAATATCAGTTTTATAACAAGCAATCGAAAAATCAGATAGACCTTAATACTAGAGAGAGTACTTGCTGTCATTTTTAAAATGAAAAAATCACGGTATTGTTAAAGCATGTGTGCTAATTATTATTTTAAGATACCGGGTTAGTAGAAAGTACCGGAATATCTTCAAAACCGCTGAAGCTGCGCTTAAAAAAAATTCAGCAGTTAGAGGTTTCTCGGCATGCGGAATTGAAAAATGATATCGGCACTGTTGCCAGATTTCCCAGTTTTGCGCTACAAATAGTCGTTTCGTTATTTTAAATTGAATGCCCCATTTATTTTTACTCCAATGAATTGGACGTCGCAACCGATTAGGCTCAACTGCTACTACGTACCTGTTTGGATCGTTATTCCTCTCAGCCGGGTCGGCTGAGGCACCGCGAAGTCGATCGAAACGTCGCAACTATTGAGGGGCAGGACTACGGGTAGGCTTAGAAATACGCTGGTCCCTTGGATTTCTAAGGTCTAGGGTTCTCCCACCTAAAGGTATGGTCTGGTTTTGGCCGTCGGCAGTCGCCGTCAAAGGCGGCTGTCGACGGCGAAGTACTGCTTTTAATGTTTCCGTATTAATGTGGTCTGCTTTGCGCCGTCAAATTTGCATCGGCGACCGCTGACTGCACGCCGTCGCGTCTCGACTGCTAGAAGTGCTAGAACGACCAGTCTGAACGCGCCGTCAGAGTGATCACTGTGTGTTGTTTATATTTTTAATAAAAATATGGCTCTTAAATTTTCGGCAGCTGAAGACGAATTATTAATTAATTGCGTACGCGAATTCAGGGCAATATACGATGCGCAGCATATCGACCACAATGATCAACAAATTAGAGAAAACTGTTGGAAAGAGGTTTCTAATGATGTAAAACGAAACGGTAAGAAAACTCAGTTGTTATATATATATTTATTTAGCTCTTTAGTTAACTGCTTAGTCTATAAATACGTCGGTCCTGCCAATCGAGGGCGCCTTCGTTGCAGAAAAAATGTGCAAACGCATTTCTTACTTCAAAACCATCGCCTTTAGCAAATCCTCCTGGCGCTTTCAGTGGAACAAATCCCATTGAGACCTGGTCTTTCGAATTATATTCGTATGATTGTTCGTTTGTTGACAAATAGCCGGATCTAAGAAGATTGTGTAAACAACAAGCGGCCAATACCAAATTGTCACAAGTCTGTGGTCCAATAGCAATTGGGGTGAGAAAAATTCGAAAAACTTGAGACAATATGCCATCATATTTAACTAACTTAAAATTAAATTGCTCTCTATTTAATCGAAAAAATTGTCGGAAGCTCTGTTCATCATTCTCAAGATGTCCTTTCATTAATAAAGTGAAAAACCCTTCTGTTTGTCTTTCTTTATATAGAGCATTCTCCTCCGATCTCTGATTTTCTCGATCTTTCGAAAGTATTAACATTTCACAATCTTCATCCGCTTCTTCTTCCAGTAAATGTTCAACTAAATATTCTTCCATTTTAATGCGTAAGCCTGAACTTACCGATATGACGATTACCACGCGAATGCTGAGACTGAACTGTTCCCGGCGCAAACCAGACCACACAGTACGCCGTGGACGACGCCGACGACGGCCACCGTTATCGACAGCCGTTAACGGTGGCCGAAAACAGCCAAAACCAGACCAAGCCTTAAGGGAGACTTTTCTCGTCGTGGATTAAATGTTACGCTTGAAGGGCCCGAAGAATGAGAACTTGTCTCGTCATTATCGTCGCCGCGACTAAGGCTACGTTTTAGCATTTGTAACATGTCAGGATTGTCTGGCAGTTTCCTAGATTCGCCCGGCTCCGATGATACCACGGGTTGTCGTTGTGTAGACCCACCTCTCACCCGGTCGTTCGGGAATTCCGACCGCCCCAACGCAAGTAGGAGAAGTACAAACCCGAACGGGGGAAGAAGGAGTTACGGTCTGGGTGTCTGGATTCATTTCAGAATATTTAGAAGTTCCAGAGACCAAACTGATAGGGGAGAGCAAATTAATTTCGTCCAAATGATTTTTAAGGAGGGCTGTCTGTCGTTATGTCTAGTCTATATCCTTACAATAATCTATATACAACGTCGTTAATCACTACAACTAGAAGGCACGGCCTTTATACAATAACCCTTATAAACTAAATACAACTTGGGAGAGGGATTTCTATTTTCTCCTTCTGCCGAACCTATACCTACAGTCCTAAGCAGGTTCGAGTAACCGTTCTTGGAGCGAAGATTATCCACTCTGATGAATAACTACTGTATTCGTGGCACCCGCTAATCTTTACGCACTACCATTTTGTTCAATGACCGGGTTGTCAGATGTCCGTGCGTGAATTACAATTAATTGGCTTTATTTTTAATCGAAAGAAAATCCAACTTTCACCACGGGGTTTAGCGCTCACATCCGTCGCTCTTATCTCTCCCGGTCGCGGCCTTGACGAATCAAGGATTGCCGTACAAATAATGAAACGTGGGCTGGTTGGATGTCCCCTCGATTCTAAGAAAGGTTTACGCAGTTTACATGGTTAGCTATTCGCAGATAGCTGCACATTAATCTGTCTTACTGGGTTTTTTCCAAATTTTTCCCAGCGTGCTTTTCCCATTGACTTTCCAAACTCATAATAATAATTGTGCTCGGACTTGTGTTCATGAGTCCTTTTAAGCTCAACTGAGCAACAAACGCATCCTCAACACCCGTAAAGGCGCTTGCCGGTACGGAGTGAAGTGCTAAGTGATACCTAATCACTAGCAAACAACCAAAAGGCCATAAACATCGGCCGCCTGGCTCAAAGCCAGGTATTTGGGCGCATTTTGGGCCGTATGCTTACGGTCCATATGCGCCCAAAACATTGTAAATAGACTAGTTAGTTTCAGTTCACGTAATTAGGCTAAGTTAGGATATTTTAGTTGTAAGTTAGTGATGTAAAATTATAGGAAATAAAGAATTTTAAAATGGAAATGGAATGGAGATACGGAGGAGCTCGTAGAGATCAGTCCGAACGTATCTGTCCACAATATTTCATATGACCATCAAAGGTCGTCATCCGAGTTGAGTCCAGGCAACACCAATCAGATGGAGCTAATACTTTATGACACTTTTTCCGTACTACCTATTATCCAGAGATATCCTAGGGAAATGCTTAAATTTTAAGCCAATATCCAACTTCTCGAACTCTATAATGGGCTAGGCTTGGAAATACGCATAGAAATTGCTAAAGGGTCGGAAAGGTCCGTAAATGAAATACATGTCAGTCATCTCGGCGTTCGTATAGCGATTCATGATAGAGGACTTCGCTAACAAAAGTTTAACTATTAAAGACAGAAAATACACGTCAAACAACAAAACGTCAACCAGTCTCAACAAAGCGACACTTACAAAATAATCAATTACGAGAAGAATCCAAATAAAATACACGTTTAAACTGATTTGCTTAAAAGGTAACAACGCATAAAAAAAATATATAAACTCGGTAAGCCCAGTATAGTACGCCATAGTTTTATTTCGACGACATTAATAATTTGTGAAAATAGAGATATTTTTTTTTTATTCTAACTTCAACCCAAACATTACATTTTTATTAAAACATATTTTTACAATTTACAGAAATTAACATCCAAAATTAATAACCACTTCTGCTAGTGTATCGATATAAGGCTTCTTCCAACCAGCAGCATGGGACTAGTTTTTAATCAGAAATAGAGTCTACCAAATGAATATTGCATGTAGACCTCAGGATGCCTTGTTAATTCTTACAACTGGTTAATAATATTTGACGGTTTTAAACAGTCAGGGGCTAATGGTTGGAACAGATCTATATGTAATTGATACTTCGAGCAGGAAAGTTTAAAGTCTCAGATTAAACAAATATATCTTGGCGCCGAAACATCTTTAAAATATATTTAGCCAATAAAGAAAATTGTGCTGTTTGTGCATCTGCTTACCTTTATTCATCCACTTTAGAGCTAATTAACCTTGGCATTCATCTGGAAATCTCGTTAACATAATATAAGCTCTGGCATTTTTTTTCGTAGATATCTTACGACATATTTATTGAACTGGTCTAATTTAAGAATCTTGGCCGGATTTAGGGGCGGGAAACAGGGGTTAAGCCCAAGGGCCCCCACAAATTCAAATTTCTTGCAATGACTTCACCTGCTTGTGGCCCCGGAACCCCCGTACCTTTAAATCCGGCCCTGTTAAGAACCCTGAACTTTTACATGTATTTAAACAGTAGGAGAGAACCATCACCCTAAGACAAACTTGCTTATGGCGATATTTTATTTATAGATGTTTAGCAGATTATTTTAGGTTAGGATTTTAAGAGCATGGAACTTACTTTACGTCTAGCAGACGAGAGAGATGCAAGGTCGCTTTCCTCGGCGTGATTTTTATCAAATTGTGGAAAATATGTATTTTAAATAAACCAGATGTTTTCTTTCATATAGATTAATGTTGTATATTAAACAATTATTACAAAATATGGCATTAATAATTAAGTATTTTGATTTTTAATTCTCTTTAATCCAAACCAAAATCCTCCATCAGCTGTATGCTGTAATGACCTTCTGTCCAATTTCAAGGGAATCCGGGTCTTTTCTGTCGCTACAATTTCAAAATTTAACAACAAATTAAACAACAGTGCTTTAATTTCCAAAA
This sequence comes from Polydrusus tereticollis, assembly GCA_963920685.1. NCBI lineage: Eukaryota > Metazoa > Arthropoda > Insecta > Coleoptera > Curculionidae > Polydrusus > Polydrusus tereticollis. The sequence continues at coordinate 14,696,990 of OY987333.1, forward strand.
GAGCAAATCTGGAACCTATACAATTTCTCGGGCCTGATCCGAAGGGTATATAGGTATAAGGTTTAATACTGTCTTTGTTCTCGTCTGAAAATCGTTCTGGATCAAATGTATCTGGATTTGGGTAATTGGCTGGGTCTCGGTGGATGCCATGAATAGGAAGCCATAGTACGTCACCTACTTTCAAAGGCACTGGCTTCTCATCTGGAGTAACAGGTTCGATTATATATGGTTTAGTACAAACTCTGTCCACTACGGGAGCAGGTGCCCATTTTCTTAGCATTTCTGTAAAACAGTAAAATATTAATATAAAATACATACAATTTGTTTGGACTTCATTGCTTTTATACCTGAAACAACCATATCCATATACTTCATCTTTAATAATATGTCATATGTCAGTTTTCCATTGGATATCTTGTTGGTGTTTTTAATTTCATCTCTTAATCTGCCTTGAACATCTTGATTTACGACTAGTTCGTAAGAACCAAAGCACAAAACTGTAGAGATGGTGTCAAATCCAGCAAAGAAAAAGATTAATGCTTGAGATGTTATATCATCATTGGTGAGGGTTCTAAGTTGTTTAAATTTTCCTAGAAAATATCAAGACACCTTATATGACAGACAGTCACTTCGTTCAAACAACAATATAATTTTCCATTGTAAGGAAATCTATTAAATAATATAATTTTTAACTATATCTATGCTGGGTGAGGATTTTAAAGTGTTACAATGCAGGGAGGTTGGTACCAGCCGGCCGTCTGTTTACCATTCTCTTTATGGCGGCAGAAATTTGGATGTTTTTTTTTAATTTAACGTTGTGTTTTTCCTATTTTCTAGCTCTTTGTGATGAACTTTATTGTTCCGTGCCTACATAATTTATTATATTCTATGTATGTGTTGTTTACTTGGTTGTTTATTTAACTCAAAGGGAAAAGTGGATTTGGTTAAAAATTACTATTGTATACAACGTGTCCAAGATAAGGAGGGCCAGTACAGGGATCTCGGAAACCGTAAGAGTTACGAAGTCGGTTAAATGGAGGTAAAGTTGCGCATTTATACGTGCATAATAATATGCCGTTTAGAAAGTTTTAAAATTCCGAGTAGTTCCGGAGATATCCGGAAAACCCGAGATTTTGAAAAATCGTTTTATTTTTTTCCTGGATTTTTTTGAGAACGAATTCTAAAGTAAACTGCACTTTTACATTGCCACTTTTTCCGCTCTATCTAACAGCGTTAATTGTTTTGTAATCCGACGAGTCGGCTTCGAGGGGCCCTTATCAACTTAGCCAAAGGGACGTTCCTAGTCAAGTCCATGGGCAGGCACACACATTCATTGAACCATCCACTACTGTGTTTTACCTTGTTTGCATTGTAATTGTATAGAGTTGCTGATGATGATCTTTTCTAAGGTCGAAACTAGTCCGACTCAATATTCAAACTTGAATGTATATTGAACATCTAACTCATATGGTGAATCCCTCCCATATATATGCCCTCGATACCCAAATCTAGGGTGTAGTGTAGTTAATATTAAAAAAATTTTGGTGGTAAAGACAGACTTTCATTTCCCTTTATATTTTTATAGTTTAGACAAAGATAGGTTTAGATATGACCAATAACTGTATAAATATTGTCAACTAGCAACTTTTGGCAACTTTTGTTATTTGCTTTACGTCGTTGGGTGACATAGTCATATCTTCATCTTTTATAAAACCCCCACAAGAAAAAGTCCAATGGGGATAAATCACCACGACCAATCCATCATTTCATTTAGTGTTCGTCGAGCTCGTCGCGCAAAGTGTGCCGGGGCACCATCTTTCTGAAACCATAGGTCTTGCTGTTTTAAAATATGTCCACTAACATCCATGTTGGCATCCTAAACTTTGAACAAAATATTTCCAGTCGTTTTTCGGATTTTGCATTGTAACACTTTTAAATCCTCACCTAGTATAGTTCTTATAAAATGAAACAGTTTCTCTGACCTTTAACTTACCAATCTCTGTTGACTCTTTAACAGTAGCGAATCCTGTCTCAACAACCTCATTTTCTTCATGTTTAATTCCCTTTTTTGCTTCCAAGAGCAAGTTAATCATGTCCGGTCGTACAATTCCTTGTTCTTCTCTCGTTTTTATGGTTTCGTTGATAATACTTTTAAAGAAAGTAGCTACTTTTCTTTCGAACAAACCTATCTTCAACAACTAAAAACGTTGATACTCTATATCTACAGAAGACAATTATCTTGCTTCATAGTTCCAACTGTTTAACTTACCCTAAAAAGGCTTGGTATCACAAAGAACCCGAAAAACTTTAAGGTCATTTTTAGTCCTTTAAAGGTGGTTGCTGATTTCCCCATTAAATAAAATTCATTGTTGGGTTGACTTAATGAATCGCATTTAATCCCGAAGGCTGCTGTTGCAATCACGTCATTGGTATATCTAAAATGTGTTTAAAATATTCTAGTAACTAACCCAAACTTTTTCCTTACTCTCATAATACTCAAAATATAAATAAATTTCATACTAAAAGCCAGATCCCACCTGGTGTAAGTGTCTTTCATCTCAACCTCAATAACATCTTCTTTTTTATCCAAAAAGAATTGAACAAAATTTTCAGCTGCTTCTTCCATCAAATGGAACATGTTCTTCATTTTGCTGCTGGTGAAGGTTCCGCTCAATGTAGCTCTCATTTCTCGCCACCTTTGTCCTAAACTCAAAAAACATTTTAAGCGTTCCTCCAAAGCTTTTTTGCTCTTAAATTTTGCTTATATTCCTACCTCTGAGAGAAAACAAATTTCCACCCCATAGTGGATCGGCTTCGGGATCAACAAAAGCTCTATGGTCAGTAAAATGATCAAAATCCTTTACCGTTATTTGTTTAATCAACTCAGGATCTCTCAGAACCAAAGTTGGCAGTGTAAATTGATAGCAGCCCATATATCTAGAAATTGCCACTTAATTATTACCTATTATTATAAAATTATAAGGCTGGTTGGTTTATAATTGCATAGATTTAATTGAAATTCCGTTTAGCAAAAGTCTAAAGCATTTTACCAACACCCAACAAAAAAAAATTACATTGGACTACGGTTATATTTTTCTCACCTCGAGTTTGGATATAAATTGTACACGAAATTAACAAACTCGGCAAAGCTCAGTCGCCTGAACAAGGAAAACCACGAGTCTCCAACAAGAGGCCATGGATTGGTCTGCTTCACCCCCAGATTTGACCAATGGTGTATGGGTTTTACACATGTGTAATATACCAGGGCAGCTAGAACCCCTGTGAGTAAAATCCAAATCATGGTTCCTAAAAAAAATATTTTGTTAAGGCTTAATGAGTTAACTCTTATTGCTAGGGAGGTGGTGGCAAGAAGTTTTACCTGAAGTGTGAAAATTTAATAATAACAAAAAATTAAAACCATTTCTGCAATGACGTCATCTCTGCGTTCTCGATTGACAGTTAATTAAAAATGTAATCAAAAGGGGTCTACTATACCATTTGTTTGCTTCTGTCAAGCATTCTAAAAGGTGCTCATCAATATAGCATTGATAAAATACAGTATACAGAAGTGTACGTCTTTGCCTTTACAAGTATTTTTTTCATCAATTTATGACACAGGGACAAAAGGGTTGTCGCGAAGCGAATTTCCTTCTTGTATTAAGATACTATTTTTCCTCTCTATTGCAAGAAACAGAAAATCTATAAAGAATAAATTCATAAAGGCAAGTATGGTAGATTCGATTTATTCGTAACGCTTAAATAATTTGAAGACAAACTTAGATGCGTAATATTAATTTTTCTATTCACTGAGCTATGTATGAAGGGAATACTTTATTTTCGTTCCTAGCAAAGATCTCGCTTAAAGGCTTTTGGTACTAAAAATCTCTAAAAGGAATTCCACAAACTAATTGATATTACGTGCGAGTTCAACGCTCTAGAGGTGGTGGAGGAACCAGCTATAAAATAGTTAAACGCGTGAAAATCGTAGTTTTACAAGTTCATAGAATTGCTTGAATAAAAAAGCATTTTCTATCATGTGGTCAAGATCCTGGTTTGATCAGGAAATTAAATAATTTAAAAGAGTTTTATATATTCATGATAAAGCCAAATAAATCATAAGTGTGCTAAAGCACTTTTAAGTCAAGCTATTTGTTATGGAAGTTTTAATTGCTCTGAACATTGACTGTTAACTACCAAGTGTTTTAGCATGAACCGTACTAGAATATATTCCGTAAAGATGCAGAATAATTTAGAAATGGATTATTTTTTCAATTATATTTTCTCGTAACACATGAATATTGAAATCGTTGCTACCATACTTCTAAAGAAATATTTTGATTCAAATAATGATTTTAAGAAATAAAAGTATATATGTTCATTTTGGTGTGTTTTACTTGATCAACCATTCAACAGGTTTACAGAATTCGATAAGCAAAAAAATACGTATCCACAATAAAATCGTCGCCCCCACTTTTGCTCCCTTTCAAATTAGATATTGACGAAAACTAAATGAGATTACATTAGTTAATTCAAATTAATACTGGGGCGCGACAAGGTCTACATGTTTCGAACGTAAGAACGTTCATCATCAGGAGACAGAAAAAAGGGCTAAGTTGCTGTTGGTTTTTGCCTTTTAAATTGAAAATGGTTAATAAAGTCTAATGGACTTTCCCACCTTTCAATATGCTGACAATCTTGGCATAACTTCTTATACAGGGTGTTTCATTAATATGTCGAGAAAGAGAATAATAAGAAAAAATCTAATAATGACATTTATTTGCAAACTGCTATGCATATCAGAGTTTGATATACCTAATTGCTTTTATATCCTAAACAAAGACGAAATCAAAAAATTATTAAAAGGTACTTTGCATTAGTCATTAAACTGCCTACATAAAAGTGTTATCAAAAAAGATAACGGCAGGGGCGTACATATTATTTGTTCCTCTCAAAAATTTTAACACCCTTTATCTCCGAAACGAACCATTTTCGGACATAGGTTTATAAGAACTTTTTTCTTATTATTAAGCAAGGAAACTCATCCTGAATCTTTTCGCAATAATAAAGACACACCCCGTATATTCTCCTTAACTATTTCACTTATTTCCAAAGCTTCATTAAAGTTATTTACCACCAACAATTTTCTCTAGTGCTTATAGCAACACCAACTTGAACCTAAAAATTGAATAACATTTTATTAGGTGGAGGAGGAAGAATTTTAGATTTTCTTTTTCCCCTTATTTTTTTAGCTCACCCTGTACATTAAATCGGTAATGAGAGTTTAATGCGAGATTAAATTAGCTTTAATTTAAGTTATGACAATAACCCATTTCAACATTCGTTTTCGAGAAGAAAACAAGAAATTTAAGTTGATATAGTTAACGTGACAAAAAGCAGCAACATACCTCTACTGTTATTTTCTAATTCTGGATATAAAAACAAACAAATTAAAAGAAGTACGAACAACTTTTTTACAAGTTTACGCAATTATTTTAATAAAATAATAATTTTGTTGTTAACATTGATAAATGAACATTGTATTACAATCAGACTTTCAGAGACGAACTAATCAAAAAATAAACCCATATTGCCATCACTTCCATAACTGTTAAAACAACATAATTTGCGGATATCGCATACCTACTGTACTGTTTTAGAATTGTTAGTACTTTATACTCTAAATTGGGCAGAAGCTGACATACACGTTCGCACTGTCAAAAACGCATAAAACCCGGAAAACAATGATGTGATGCGGTTTAAACAACAACACACGCACGACTGGTAAATGCATGAGATATAAAAAAAATATCAGTAATAACAAGCAATCGAAAAAACAGATAGACCTTAATAATAGAGAGTACTTGCCGTCATTTTTAAAACGCAAAAATCACGGTATTCTAGAGCATGTTTGCTAATTATCACTTTAAGATATAATTGGAGATTAATTCACAGTTATAGTATGGCGATTTCGGAATCGCAATATAAGCAGCGTCTGAACTTGACATCAACTATAAATGAAATATCATCCAGAACTTACTTAAGGATGTATTAACTTTAAGATAAAGTATCACTACTTAGGTTTATTTAACAATTTTAAGCTCCCTAACAATTATTATTATTTACTTTGAAGTCATTTACGATACACCATGCAACTGCTGGATGAAAACAAAAATGACGCATTGCTTTAAGCAATAATATGCAACACTTTACTTAAGAGAACCGGTGTAAAAGCAAGCAAAAAGCTTATAGCTACCAAATTTTATTTCTGCACGGACAGTGACCTACTGTATTGTTGAACTTGAACTTTGTAATGTTGCGTATTGTTGCATTATTTTTTTAATAATGGATAAATCAACAAAATATCTTGTTTGGCTTTTATTGTTCCGATATACAGTGGATTTTCTTCAGCCCACACATGGTTGTTGTGAAAATTCCGTAGTGCATTTCTTGAGAATTTCATTTCATCGATGTGAAATCCCAGGTTAAAAACAGCACGCATTCTATATTATATGTTGAACCCAGTGGCGTAACTACCATAAGACAAGTGAGCGCAATGCGTTGGGGCCCCCAAGCTTGGGGGACCCACTGTAGTTCTTGTCTAATTTCCGTCGAAAATGAAGCTGCGAACAAATTAGAACTTAAAGGTTTAATTAATGAATTTGCAATATATAGAGCGAGAAAAAAATTATTTTGGGGTTTAATAAATTTAGGTTGAGTTTTGTTTTAAACTCTGGAGATTTTATCACAATTTGCAACTTCGTTAATAACTAATTATTGGACTTGGTTTAAATTTAAAGTTATTTTAAAGTTTTGTTTTTCTTTGATGAAAAGAAATATCTTCTTAAGTTATATGTAAAGCAAATAAGAAAAAAGCTCGCTGTTTTATTTTTATTTAGTATTTGTGATTTGTGACCGAAAGGGGGGGGGGACTTCTTATATATTTTGCGTTGGGGCCATAAAATTCTAGTTACGCCACAGGTTGAACCCACTGAAAACTGTAAAGATGTAGGTTTATTTTCTCAGCCGTTATTGCCAATTAAACTAACAAATTCAGTCAGCAAACAGTTAACTTTGCCTGGGCCTAGACCCTAGAAACACTCAAGGTTATATCACTATAACATTTATTATTAATTTGTCAAATAATCTTGTATAAGTGAGTAGGTAGATTACCGGCAGGAGAAGTTATTACCAAATTTATATTACGATTATTATATTGTTGTTTTTGTTATCGTTGATTCCTTCAGTTTGAGAGACTTCTAATTATTTTATTATGAGATTTAGGATTTCACTCCTTACCTACTAATTATATTTCGCACTACACTGTACATACAATACGTACAATAATAATAAAAAAATACAATGTAGCGTACATTTTTTAAAGATGAATGACCAGAGTATTTAAAAAATCAATTTTCAGCTCTCTGTTAAATGACACCTGTCAAAATTTTGGCCCAAGTGTGGTGGCAAGTCCGATCCTGACGTCCCTGACGATGTAGTATGGTTTTAAGAGTATTTATGGCCTACATAAAATACTAAGATTCCATTAAATTATAAATGTCGGTTAAAAAGTTAAAGAAAAGGGTAAGTTTTGCGTAAAGGCAAAAATTTTATAAAATGTCAAATGTCAAAATTATTGACATAACTTACTTTTTTTAAATTGATATATTAAGTCATTAAAACTGGATTTTTTTTTGATTTCAGTAACTATCCTATTGCCATAGTTTTTATAGTTTTATACTTTTGGGTATTTATTAGATAGATGTAAGATTTTGTGGTTTGTATACTCGCAACATTTTCGTTAGTTACTCAAATTTAGGAACAACAAATTTATTTTAAAATAATATAAATTGAATTTACGAATAACAAACAATTTAAAAGCATGAAAAATATATATTTTTTTTCCATTTATAAGTGCTGCTCCAAGTGTCCTTTATTCTCAATGCACTTAATATACAGCGTGGGCAAAAAGAATGGAACACCCCCAATATTATCATAACAATGTACATTTTCGAAAAACGCTCGGACCAGTCGATTTTATTTATCATTTTTACAAATTTTGATAATTTTTAGTATTATACAGGATTGCTCAAGAAGTCGGGGCACACGTCAACTTAAATTTTTTAAATAAAATACCACAAATTTTATTCTATTTTTGAATTCCACTTAAAATTCTGAATATTTTTCATGTAACATACCCTATTTCGATATTCACCTGTTTTCGATATACAGATCATAATCTAAACAATAATAATGACAATTTTCATTGAAATAATGAATAGTTAAGATAATACGGAAATTTATTAAAATACCCTGGTAACCAAGCACATTATTGTACTTTTTCGCCACTGTCATTTTATTTTAAGTGACAGTATTGCCAAAAAAAGTTACGTTGTATTGTTAGAACGACGTTTTACGTAAAATGCACTTAAGTGAAAGAGAGCGCATTGAAAGCATTTAGTCTATCGTTTGTCATAGAATTTCTAAGAAAAGTATTAAGCCTTTTAAGAGTGGAAAAACACCGTTCAGGTTCAGCGGTGTTCATTGACGTTGTCATAATTATTTTCAATAATTTTACAAGCTCTAAAAAAGTGCTTTTCAATTCATTTTTTAGAATGAATTGTAGGGTACTAGTGAAGTTGTTTATTTAAGAAAAATCATTTCTTGAATAAATTACTTCCAATTCCGTTTTTAATCGCTCCTTTGAAAGCATTGGATATAACTTAGTAACCCTGTTAAAAATATCATTTGAAAACTCGTTATTGAAAGACGCATAAGAAGTGTTTGTAAGAAGGTAATTTGCTTCCAAATTACTTCTATATGAAAGCCTATCTTTCAGTTGGGTAACTATGAGATCGCAAATTTCCTTGGCTGTTACGCTTTTTCTATCAGTGTCGCCCAATCTCCTGCGTTTACCAATATTTTCAGTTATCCCTTGTTCGATTGCATCAGTTTCATGGTGTATGCTTAATATAGATGTTTCAAAATTTGAAATTGATTTTTGCAATTGAATGCCATCTGCATGTCTGGATTAAAACTGATTGTAGAGAACATCAACATGAGGAAAAATCTTATAAGAAGCGTCAACCAAAATATAAACTGAGAATCTTTCAGTGTTCTTATTAAACTGCTTGCTTCTCGGCTAGTAATTGTTTTATCGGTTTTTTCGGAAACTTCATGAAAACACAGTATGAAATTTTCCCTGTTTTCGTATTATTAATTAACTAAAATGTTTTTAATTACCAAACCACAAAATCTTCTAAATGCCTCAAAAGTATAAAACTATGACAATAAATTAGTTATTGGAAACAATAGTATATATTAAAACGAAATAAACCTCACCCTTATCGGTATGATATTTGAAATAAACCAATCAAATTTGCACCAGGTGCCGAATACTATACAGTATACAATTATGCTTAAATGCGTCCCGCCATAACTGACCAAAGCTGGTTTCATATAGACGCGAATTGCGAATATTATTCTCATTGGCCGATGTAAAATTAAATTTAGGTGCGGGAAAAGTGACAGCATCATTTTTAAATTTTTACGAATTCGCAAAATTTAAAATCTGTGGGGCGGGAAAATTGAAATCGTTTTAATTTTTAGCGAACATTCGCAGGAATTCTCTGGTTAGCGAAAGCGCACACTATCATGTGTCCACAGATTAATTGTTTAATTTGAAATTTGATTTTGGTTTGTTAGAGTTGTTAGCAAAAATAGCGTTTCAGAATGAAAGATAGTGGGGGGGGGGGGGGGGGTATGTACTTATTATTATTTTCTCTACAACCAATAGATTTTCTTTACCAAATGTTTTAGTATTGAGTAGAATGTGGTATATATAATATTATGTTTTAGTATTTTTGTATTGAGTTCAATATTGTGAGTATGGAGAGACACAACAAAAGATTAACCAGTTTTATAAAGACTTTTATTTTGACCATTGTGAGAGTTAATTGGTGCTGTATGAATAAAGTATTCAGAGCGAGTAGACCGAAAAGCACTTGCCCCTCGAGCATAAGCATTTCGTCACATTCTCACTCCACTACTAACCTGAACTAAACCATTTCTCGTTTCATTGCTCTATTCCTGCTGATCTATATATTATTCTTTGTCGTTTTCTTAACAACATATAAACAGCAACTTTACGTTTTCGTTACAACTTGTATAAATTAGCTTGGTAGCCCATTTTTCAAATTATAAAGACTTTAGAGGAATGAATAAATAAAACCGTTATTTTACAGGATTATAATAATATAAAATATGCTATGCCTAAGGTCAAAAGAAGAGGGAAAAAAAATATTGCGACCGAATGCCTTTTAAAATAAACAAAACAATCTAGTGCAAGAACTTAAATCACTAGAAATTTCGAAAATATACGAAATACCACAAATATTGCGAACTGAGAAAAGCGAAATTCGCGATTCGCGTTTCGCAATTCGCGTCTATTCTATGTAAAACTAGCTAGGTATAGTCTATACAAAAAATTGCGGCTTTTGATTTTAAATTTAAATTCTGCTTGGGAACTGCCACCTAAAAACCGAAAGAGTGTGGGAGACGATATGGAGTCTTGAGCGTTGATGCTAAATGTGTCTGAAAGAAATCGTAGAGAGAAAGCTTGACAGCCATTAACAAAACTGAACCGGAGCGGCATACCCAAAGCTCTCAATTTAGTTAGGAGGCAGACTCGATCAAAAGTCTGGGAAATATCCGGCGCTACCGTAAGGGCATTGCTTTATATTTCATAAATTTAATAGGATATTGCGATTGTGTTCGATTTTCATCCAAAGTTTATAGAAGTTGTGTAACTTTGCGCAATAAAAATAATGATTGATTACTAAGATTAAATCCAATATTCAGAAAGACGATAAAAATGTTCTTATCAGACACACACCTCTCCTCTACTTTTAATACCATTTTTTTTTTATAAAACCTAATGTTATACAATAATATGACTCAGTGTATCTTGTAATAAACGTATAAGTCAATTATCCTTTTAGCGAGGTAAGTGCCAAGACAAGTAAATGCGAAAACTCAGGCGGATAATATGTTAAACGTACATTCTTTGTTTATGTACGATGCGATGGTTGATGGTTAAGAAACAAATTATCGGTTCTATAATTAAACATTCATTCATCATTTTGGTTCTATAATACTTTTAATATCAATTCTTAATCAACCATTTTGAGTGGGCGTTTCTTAGTTCATATGTATTATTGTTTATAGTATTGAAAAATCCTACCAACTAGTACAATATAACTAAATCTAGGCTTATATAACTAGGTACCTACTTTAGATAACGTAATAGATATTAAAAGCAAGTTCAAGGGTATCTAATGTTAATAGCATTGTAAACTGCTAGGTTCACTGATTTTGTTAATATTTTTTTTTGTAGAGTCTTGGATCGGACCATAACATCCCAATATGTTTTGGCTCGTCGTCTTATCAATAATCTCTGCGTCACTGACATGGTTCACCTACCTCAAACCCTTTAGCCGCTGGAAAAAAATGGGCGTTAAACAAGCCCGTCCATGGGTTATCTTTGGGGATTCTTGGCCCTCATTTTTCCGAATAAAGAGTTTGCCAGAGTGGTTAGGCTGGATTTACAATATGCATCCTGGCACTAGGTAATTAATAACATTTTTTTTTAAATAAACAATAATGGTTTAACAATTCTGTATAAATAAAGCAGTACCTAGGTACCTACTGCAGCACTGGAATCTAAATCTACTGCTAAGTAAATTGTTATTGTTTTTTAGATATGTTGGTATTTACCAATTTTATACACCTACCCTCTTTATAAAAGATCCCGAGCTAATTAAGCAATTGACGGTTAAAGATTTTGATCATTTTACAGATCATAATAGTTTATCCATATCAGAAGAGATTGATGCTTTGTGGAGTAAAAATCTTTTTGCCCTAAAAGGTAGTTAGGTGCATACAATAATTATATTTTCACCCGTAATACTTACATTGAGGGTGGCAACTGTTTAATTGACCACTAGTGGTTTATTGTAAACGGTATTAGAGAAGATGTGCAGTTTTTAAAGCATTTTTAAGATCCACTAACTGCGTCGCCTAATTGTTTTTGATTTTTGAGGTACAGCAAAAAATACAAAGTTTTTATTCGAACGTTTTTCTGAAATTGAACGCTTTTGAGTTATTAAAGAAATTAATTTTAGACGTCTTTAGCAAATCTCAGGAATCAAAAACCATTATGCAACGCAGATACTGACTCTTGAAAATGGCGCATTCTCTAGAATTTGATCAAATTCGTAGAAGTTACCGTTTACAAGATACCAACAGTGGTCAATTAAATAGTTGCCACCCTGTATATCATTCTGTGAACTAGGAGTCATTTTTTTTTAGGTCAACGTTGGCGCGACATGAGATCCTTATTATCAGGTTCGTTCACCAGTAGCAAAATAAAGAATATGTATTCATTGATTTCGGAAACTTCTGGAAACTTTGTTAGTTACTACTTGGATCAAAATAAAGATTTTATTGAAGTTGAGTTGAAGGACAATTTTACCAGGTAACTATAACTATAACAACTAAGTATTTATGTAACAAGTGCTAAAAGTGATACTTTTTCGCAAGAGACTGCACGTATTAGATTCAATGTTTTTTTTCTACAAGCGTGAGGAAAATTATCTAGTTTTGGTGTTATCAATGTGAAAGTACACGTGTCAATGTTTTATATCCCACACGTGAGTGTTAAAAAAACTTTCAGCACTAGTGAGGAAAAATGCAACTTTCAGCACTGGCGCCAGTGTGCTGAAAGTGGCCACTTTCTGCACTCTCGTGGAAAAAATATTTGTTAAAGCCTGTCCAGAGATATAAGAAAGTTACACTCTGCCCTTGAATGAGATTATCCAAGGGTGGCCATAAACAAACAATGAATGAATGAATAAATGCAGGTAAATTATGGTCCATACTTAAAAATGTCTTAAAGTAAACTACAATGAGAGGGTTAATCCCATAAAACAAATTATGTTCTAGACTACATTATAGCCACTCTAGTTAGTTTTAAGCTTAGTAATTATTTTTACTTCGTGTCAGGGGCGTGCGGTGAGTTATGAAGAAGGGGAAGCACCGGCGGTAGGCCCGCCGGAAGCGAAAAATTTTTTGAGGACCACGCCCAAATATTGGCAATTTTTCGACGTTTAAATACAGGTAGAATACTGTCATGTAGGTACTGTCGAAAATGTGTGATTATGTTATTATGTACCTATGATTTTTTAATATTTCTTCTATTTTCTAAATGGCTAGGTACCTATGTTTTTTTTTATTAATTTTTACGTAACTTGCCCGTCGAAAACCAATTCTTTAGTGACCCAACCCTGCCTAAGAGTCGTTAAAAACAAGTTAACAAAATTTCATAACAGAAACTAATACAGAAAACTATCTATACATTTTTACTTTGAATTCACAGTTTGATTTAATTTTAAACGGATTTTTTAGCCGCCTTCACTTCTGTCTTTAAATTAAAATCTGGTGTAGGCCTACCTGTTGCAATAATATTCCTTTTTTCATCAAAGAAAAGCGTTGAAAATCCTTTTTCCAATAACTTGCATACAGAACAAATACACTTTACATTTCCCGAACTCGATGGGCCGGCAATTGGTTGCTCCATGACAAAATAAATCAAGAAGTAAGATAAACAAAGTCAAGTCAGACATATCCTCTACCGTGTAGCGCGTATTCCTGGCAAAAAATCGCGAAAACAATCGTAACTGCCGAGTACAAACACGTGGAAACTAAATGTTTTGGCGGCTTCGTTCCGGCGTCGCATCGCGGCGAAGGAAATACCGAAGTCTAACGATTTACCCTTTACTTGGCACGGCAGACCATATTAATTATTACTCGTATACGCGTATAGAGTGTAGTATACACGTATTGAGATCACTTCGATTCTTCGATACATTTAATATTGCGTTGGTCAGGGATGCATACAGGGCCGGATTTGGCTTGGAAATTAGATAGAAATAAATACTTGGGTATTTTAATTGTATAGATAGGTATAGATTAATATAAAATTTGTTTTGTCTTATGTCTTATGAAAGCGGTAGGGGAAGCAGTGCTTCCATCGCTTCCATGGACCGCACGCCCCTGCTTCGTGTGTAATACAGCGTTTGTTTAATCGTGTGTGAGTCATGGAAAATATGTGCAAGCCCAATGTATCTCAGGAGATAACCCCGTCGAAAAGCAGAAAACACTTTTCTGTGGAAACTAAGGAAGTTATAAACAATGTTTATTCAACTCTTGTTGAACGTGCGGTCAGCAAGCAAGCAGCATTAGAAAAAAACGGCCACATTAACAAAAATTCCAACATCAACTGTATGGAAAATTGTGAATAATCCCATTTTAACGAGGAAATAACCGATACTGGCATTTTATCCAAGGTAGATGGAAGTGACAGGGGTGGATGGGCTACCTAAGACCGGCCCGGGCAATCACTTGGTAAAACCGGCCCACAAATTACAAAAAAAAATAATACCATTCTTTATTTTGCGATGTTTATTACTAACCTAATAAAATAGTAAACAAAACTAAAAATATTTCTAATAGAATTAACTCCTTCTATTATAATTTTTTTACAACTAAATCTAAATCTAAATTTAACAACAGAGATAAAATAGTATTTGTGTAATAGCAGTCAACATTTCATCAAAATAGACAATTGAAAATAAGGGATATTTTAAATTATAAGATTAACAATCTACCTAAGAAACTAGATGATCCTGCTAGCTCATTAATGACCTCCTCATTGTCGATTGTCCATAAGATTTCTTTTTCAATATTCATTATCATAAATGATTCCAAATGTTCATCGCTTAAAGAATTGCGTAGTCGGTTCTTGATGTATTTTAAAATAGAGAAACTTCTTTCGCATGACACTTGGGTGACAGGCAAAGTTAAAATATATTGGTAGACTACAGATAAGCATGGATAGGCATTCTGATACATATTGTATCTCATTATTGCTAGATAGCAACAATGTACACAGCTTCTACAGAGACTACTAGGACTTTTTTCTTGACATTTATAGGTTGTTTGTGAATCTATAACATCTGGGTCATCTTCGTCAGTTATCTCCTCATAATCTACCAAAGTATCTTTTTAAAAGGATTCATTTAAAGTCATCTTATAAATATGCCAATTCAATACAAAATGGCACAATTCTTCCTTAATATTTGACACTTGGGCATCTTCTTTATATTGTAAAATTTTCTTTAAAATGCTCTGCAAGCTACTTTCAGAAATACCATTGGTTTTGATTTCATTAAAATTTATAGGATTAAAAATGGACATATCAGCACATAAGTTTATATTTCTGTTATATCGGTTTTCCATTGACATAATGGCGGTATCCATTATAACATTGAACGTTTCTATTTTAAATTTGTCTTTCGAATTACTAACAGCTTCATCACTGCAATTTTCGTCGAAGAATTTCTTGACACTTCGTATTTTCGTAACTGGAAACTCATCTTCGATGTCAAAACTAATATCTCTTTTCTTCATTTCACTATTAGCCCAAGCTAGAAAAATTGGTGTTGACTTTTTAAAAGCCTCAAAATCTCGTTGAATTCTTTTTATCTCGGCCGTTGACGTTTTAGTCATGGCATTTGCTTTCAATAAATCCAAACCTCTAGTCTGTAGATATCTTGAAAGTGGGCCAGTGATAGAAAACAGTTTTAAAAACAGCTGGGAAAGAAAGATATTTTCGTATTTAAGGAATTGCTGTTTTAAGTTTTCTGCAGTAGATCGGATATCAGGATTTAGGTCAAGGTTTTGTGAAATACTTGACAATGATTTAAGAACATCTAAGTATAATGGGCTATCTCCAAAAAACTTCTCCAACTCTTTTTCTTTAGACCACCATGTAGTTTGTTCAATTACTCCTATTTTTCTCCTATTTTTGTCACAAGAAATAGATGACCAAACATCAATCCTCTTATACGATTCACGAAAGAAGGTGGCGACTGAATTAAGCAAAGAAAATAGTGATGAGGCTTTCACTGCACTAAACAACATGGTAACGACTATAAACTGAATTTATGCATTTCTCCATTTATATTTTCCAGAACTTTGACTTCTTTTTGAGAAAAAAAATGTCAGTCTTAACATTTGGAGATCGACCGGCGGGCCCATCCGCCCCTGGGAAGTAATCAAGATATAATACGGCGTGAAATTTACAAGTTATACGAGGAACAAAGCGTGCCTACATTAGATAATTTAATTAAGAGGCTTGAAAAAGATGAAACCGGCGTTAAATGTGGCAGAGCAACGTTATGGAAGTGTATCCAACACATGGATATTAGATTTTAAAAAAATTAACAAAAGACAAGTTTTAATGGAATCCAGTAGAATTCGGGAATGGCGATCCGAATATGTACAAAAAATTAGGATTTACAGAGATCAGCAAAGGCCGATTGTTTACTTGGATGAAGCCTGGTTCGACACATATAATATCCCGGAAAAGGGTTGGGTTGACTCAAGCGGCAAGTGTAAAACAAGCGCGCCATCAAAAAGAGGTAAGCGAATTGCGATTTTGCATGCTGGATCTAAAGACGGATGGATTCCAAATGAACTTTCTTTGTCTGCAAAAAACATTAAAGATTCTTCTCTGGATTACCATGAGGATACCACTGCTGATTTATTTGAAGATTGGTTTAAAAACAAGCTAATTCCAAATATACCTCCGAATAGCGTAATTGTAATGGACAATGCAAGCTACCATAGTAGGCAGTTGACCAAAACTCCCACCTCAAATGACACAAAAGCAACAATCCAAAACTACATGTATGATAATGACATTTATTTTTAGGAAGATTACACCAAAAGGCAATTAATTGAGGTTTTACAAAGTTTAAAACTACAATAGGAATACTTCTGTGATAATTATACAAAAAATCTAGGGCATACAGTTTTAAGGCTTTCACCATACCATTGTATATTTAATCCCATCGAACATGTTTGGCACCAACTGAAATCTGCCATTCGTCGTAACAATATTTGCCCTACTATTAACTCCAGTGTACTTGAGCTTATAGAAACTGAAGCTTTTAACATCCCTTCACAAAGTTGGGCAATTTCTGTTACACATGTTGAAAAAGTGGAAAAATCCTATATCCATATAAACAATATAGCACAAATAATAATTAGAACAGATGATAATAGCGATAGGGATATTGATATATTAATTGAATAATTATTATAAGTACCGAATAATTTGTATATTTTTGTAATCATAAATATAATTTTTCATAATAAAATAACTTGTAATTTCACATTTAAACATAAATGAAATATTATTGTCTTATTTATTTTTATTACAAACCACGATTAAATTCTAAGCAAAATACGGACCTGTTCGGCCATATTTCAATTTTACAGCTGGCCCGAGTCTTTCCTAATAGGGATAGGGTTAGTCACTTTCTTATATCTCTGAACAGACTTTACCAAAACGAATTCAAATTTTTAGATATGCTAACGATGTTATTGCTTCAACGTCATTCGGAATAAAAGTGGATTCGTTACAAGACCCCCAAAATGAGTTTTATCTAATGGGAAAAGAGGCGACTAACTTCACACAATTTACCACTATTCTTAAATTTATGGGATACATGTTTTTACCCTGGGCAATGAAAGTAAGTAGCTAAAACTAAGTGTAATACATTTTATTAAAGATATTTTTGACTTCTAGCAAATCGTTTAGACGCTCTGTATAAATAACGGTTATAGATGGAAAAGTTCAACCCAGCACCAATATACAATTTTACAATATGACAAAGAAAATAAGTATTTTATGACTCCCCTGTATACGCATATTTCAGTTCATAAGATGCGCAAAAAATATTAATTGACAAGCGATTTTTAAAAATATCTACCAAAGTGACGGATGATAGAAATCCAAGATCAATCAAAAATCTTTACAAGTACAAGGGAGTTACCTCAATTAATCATAAGTATAGTCGTGTATGGTGTAATATTCCGAAAAACTCCATCGGGGTAGTCGATAAACAATGAAAAGGCACATCACCGGTCCCTAAATAATTTTGTATTTATGTAAATAATAATTATACCGTTCTGTGCTGTGTCGCGTTAGGAACTAAACATTGTATGTTAAGGAGAAGGAGAAATTACATTTTGTTTTTTGTATTAAAAGGAATTATTTTTAAATATTTTGTGATTTTAAAGGAAAAAATGCATATTTTAAGAACTATTGCATATGTAAGAATGTTTTGGGATTTCTGTGTTCTTTTCTAACGTTTTATGGTCGCACGCCGCCGCGCGCCCTGTCGTTCGGGAAATATTTTATTCAATAAAAAAACATACAATATTATCACCGTATTATCCGTCTAGACAGTGTATTAAACACCGGTATTAATGAGAATTGCCTATTAATAACAGCACGTATCTTGCTAATCGTAATCTAACCTGAGTTCTAAGATATATTTATATAATCAAGTGCTTAACAAACCTAGCATAATTTCTAAGATTTTTAATATTTTCTGGTAGCCCATCATACTCACTACTTATTACCCCTTGTATTGCTATGGAAGATAATACCTCTAGACCTTGTGTATGAACGAATATATCTCGAGTTGTACACATTTTTTATTTTTGTTGTACATTTTTTGAAGCTTATTTCATGTACACAGGTTGTCCCAAAAACAAGTTATGAGGGTTTACTTTATTTCTTTAAATGGATACCCCTATTTTATAATATTTTTTTGTATTCTGCATAAAATTCTAAACATATTTCGTGAAATGTGTCATATACCTAAATTCAACCGTTTGCGAGAAAACTGCGTTTTTTTTTTAAATTAAAACAACACATTATTTATTAGCGAAAATTCAAAAGACACTAAAAGTCACTTTATCAAATGTTGGAAATGACCTCCACCAACAGTCTGGCAGTACCCAAAACGATCTTCAAATTCTTGCAGAACGTTATTAACGACATAATTAAGGTTCTATCAATCTTATTTCGCCTTATTCTGTTCTTTAAATCTTCAATATTGTTTCGTCGGTTAACATAGACCTTAGACTTAAGATAATCACACAAAAAGAAATCTAAATGGGTTAAATCTGGAGATCTGGCCGGCCATTCAATGAAACCTAATCGGCCAATCCATCGTTTGGAAAAAACTGTATTAAGGTACTCAAGAACAGGGCGGGAGTAATGGGCCAGATCTCCGTCTTGTTGATACCACAAAAAGTTGTTTGGTGCATCAGGATCTTCTGGATTAGGGTGTAATGTGGCAACTCACGGTACTAGATCATTTTCTAAAAATTCTAACTATGTTTCACCTGTCAAATTTCTGTCAATAAAGAAGGGTCCCAAAATTCTATTTTCAACAATGTTGGCCCAAACATAAACTTTTTTTTAGTCAAACAAAGTTGATGTCAACAAATATTCCTAAATATTTTATTTTTAAGACTTTCAATTTGTTTGGTATTTATTTTTAAGTTTGTAATTTCTGCAGTTTTATTTTTTTGTTTAAATAATATATATTTAGTTTTATATATCTTATTTCTTAATTTATTTTTCAATTTGTATCCCTTTAGATCTGAATTTACAATATTTCCTATTTCGTTTGCATTTTCAAAGCTATACTGCTAAGCTAGTCATCTGCAAATGAATTATAATTTGCTACCAATCCTGCGTTTTTTAAACTAAAGTACATAAAGGGAATAGAACAGGGGACCAAGAATAGAACCCTGTGGCACCCCACACTTACTTATATAATTTTAACTAATATTAGAGCCTAACCCTGCATACTGTTTCCTAATTGATAAATACAATTATGTTATATAAATTGCCCCTAAATTTCATTATTTTTAACTTATTTAACAATATATCTACACTACACCACATACTTTTCGGAGATCTATAAATAATACACCATTGATTTTTCGGTTCTGCATTCATTCCATCTACTTCTAAAACATTGATTTTTAACCACTTAATTTTGTTCTTTACAGTCTTAAATTCATTATTATTCGGTATTGTCAGGATACTTATAGTTTCTTTTAAACAACCTATCCCTATCCTTAATTAAGTGTAAGAATTCATTATTTGTCCATAGGTTATTTTCGTGACATCTTTTCTCCTCTACATACTCAGACGGCTCAGACCCCTCTCTACATGAACCAATTATACCAATTAGCTCTTGAAAAGTTTGAATGGCGCTATTTGATGTTTGTGTTTTGAGTTTTCTATGATCTACATACTTGGTTTTGTATATCATTTTTGGTTTATATATTTTTACATTACCCTGGATGCTAAATATCAAATTCACATCGTGTGATAAAGTAATTACATTCCACTGCAATCGAAGAGCAGTGATGACTGCATATTGCCAGTACTTTATAAAGGATGTCCCAAAATAAACGCATATTTTAATTTGTTAACAAAACACATTTATTTTTTGAAATATGTCAAAACTTTACTGGGATTAGAAAGAATACATATCACGATTAAGTGTGAAACACAATATCCGACAAATGTCCACCTCGGCTTTGCTGGCAGGCCCTTGCCCTTTTGACGAAATTATTGATAACATTTTCACATATTTGTGGACGAATTTCATCAATGACGCGTCGAATTTCGTTCTTCAAGTCAGAAATTGCGGCTGGTTTATTGGCATAAACACGAGATTTAAGAAAACCCCAGAGAAAGAAGTCGCACGGTGTTATATCGCAGGATCGTGGTGGCCAATTCTGATCACCATTGCGAGATATGACACGACCAGGAAATTTCAGTCGTAACAAGTCTCACACAAACTCTTCTAACATTGCACGATAACGTTCGTCATTCACTGTTAGTGCAGTTCCAGCCTCGTCTTCAAAGAAGTATGGCCCAATTATTCCGCCGAACCAAAAACCGCACCAAACGGTGACTCGTAGAGGATGCATTGGTTTTTCGTGAATAACAAGAGGATTCTCTTCCCCCCAAATTCGACAATTCTGCTTATTGACATATCCATTTAATTGAAAATGTGCCTCATCACTAAACAGGATTTTCTTCGAAAAATCTCCGTCATTTGCCTCGTTTTCCAGAATCTAATTAACAAATTCACGTCGCAACCCATGATCTGCTGGCTTCAATTCTTGGGTTAATTGAATTTTATAGGCACGCAAATGCAAATATTTTGTAAGAATTCGCTGCATACTGCTTTTGGTAATGTTTACTTGCTGTGACCGACGGCGAATCGACGTGCCTGGATTCTCACCAACACTTTCCGACACTGCTGCAATATTTTTAATAGATCGAGCAGTACGCGACCGCCCTTGTTGATTTTATGTTTCCAACTGAACCACTTTACTCAAATTTCTTGATCAATCTTTGCACTGTCGTATGTCTTGGTGCTTTATTTCTTCCGAATACGGCTCGCACTCTACGAACTGTTTCCGCATAACATTCTACACGTTTATAATACGTTTTCACGATAATAACGCGCTGTTCTACCTTGTAGCGTTCCATGGCTATTAATTGCAATAAATTACATGACAGCTATCAAATTTTCAGAAACCTACTATGACAAAAACGAAAATGCCACGATATTTAAAATGTGCGTACATTTTGGGACACCCTTCGTGGACTCTGGTTGCTGCTCCACATTCTGCAAGGCTCTTTCTAAAGTAGCACAACATTCTTGGTTAAAGATGCGTTTATCAGCAACCTCTATTTTATTCCATTTCTTTTTCAAGCTGGTCTACCTCTTCAGTTTGTTCAGAGGCAGCTATTCCCTCGATGAAAAGCTCGTGCTCATGCTCGTGGTCGTGGTCATCAGAAGCAACCTACTGGTCGACATCTTCTTCTGTAACATATTTGCATCCTTTATTTGCAGGCATCACTTGACCGAAACACCGAATGTCTGATAAATCGAAAGTCTACTGTATCTAGAATTCAACTGAATATTTCTAAACTAATCTACATAAAGCCTTTCTTTTAGTTGATAGATGACTTCAATAAGCTTCAAGATAGTTTTAATTTTTATTTCAGGCACTAAAAATAGGCCTTTTTACTAAACGTGTGACGAAATTCTTTAATCATCTGATTAACGAAACCATAAGAGTACGCGAGGAACAAGGAATAGTCCGCCCAGATATGATCAACATTTTGTTAGAGGTTAAGAAAGGTGTTAAACATAATGAAGAGAAAGACGCTATTGATACAGGCTTCGCTGTTGTGGAGGAGTATTCAGATATAGGTAAGTGTACTGCCGAGTTCCAGCAGCAGTGCTAATAAATATGCATTTAATTTCAGTGAAAACGCCAAAACGACATATTGAAATCACCAACGCAGACATCGCTTCCCAAGCAATGATCTTTTTCTTGGCCGGATTCGACTCTGTATCGAGCGCGATGTGTTTCACCTGTTACGAGATAGCTGTCAATCCGGATGTTCAAGACAGATTGAGAGAAGAAATTAAGGAAACTTTTGAAAACTGCGATGGCAAAGTTACATACGAAATGTTGTTGAATATGAAGTATCTAGACATGGTAGTCTCAGGTAAGGATTCTCATCCCTGTACAGGGTGGCAACTATTTAATTCAATAAATAATAAGAGAATACTTCTTGGCAAGTGGTAATCATAATATGACATATAAATATGTATACATGTGAGAACTTTGTTCTCAAGCCACTTGCTGAGACCTTATACAATAAGGATTAACCAAATTATGCTAAAACAGCTATTCTCTGGGCTACATGCCCCAACGAGCGCTGAATTAAATAGCACAATTTGGCGTATTTTGACTAACACTGTTAGTACTAAAATACAGACGCATGTAGCCCAGAGAATAGCTGTTTTAGCATAATTTGGTTAATCCTTATTGTATAAGGTCTCAGCAAGTGGCTTGAGAACAAAGTTCTCACATGTATACATATTTATATGTCATATAACTATTTAATTGGCCACTATGGGTATCTTGGAAACTACGAAGTTGATTAAATTAGAGAAAATGTGCCATTTTTAAAGCTCTCTCAAGATCCACTAACAGCGTTGCCTAACAATTTTTATTCTTGAGATACAGGGTGATTTGTTAAAAACGTCTAAAATTAATTCCTGCACTGATAAAACTGTGCTCCCGTAATCAAATAATCTGATTTATTTGGTGAATAATTATTGGTAATAAATAAATGTGATTTTAATTAACTAAGTTTTATTTTACTGAAATAAATGAGAGTATTTCGTTTTTATTGCAAAGTTATTTGACTGTTTGTTTGTGGATTTGTGTCAAATCATAGAACCCTTCAAACAAATATCTTACCAAAAAACCACTAAAATAACAAAATCTAATTAACTAATTATTTAATCGAACTAATTTTTATTTAGGATTTAAATCCCGTTAATCGCTAGTTAAATCACCCAATAGAGAACTATTTAAATGTCTAGGTCATTGGAACTAAATAATTATGTATTTACAATAAATCCTTAATATAAAACAACCAAATATTTACAAATAACTAATTATTTAATCGAAGTACATTTCAAGTTAAGAACTAAATACCTTTAACTTTAATTTAAATCATTCATTGCCGAACTTTTCAAACAATTTGGTCATCCAAACTAATAATTAAGTATTATTAGTATAAGTATAATTTGATTGGTTATACAAAAGTGGCCTGATAAATCATCATCGCGTTTTTGGTTATTGTTGTTCGATTTTGTCTTGTAGAAATTTATGAGTGAGAGTAAAATATTCTTTGTTAGTGTCACAGAAGTTAGTGGTTCCATCAAAAATTAAAACGAAAATATGGGGAATAAACGTAATATGAATAATTATTTAGAAGATTGGGGTATATCCCATCTGTTAGAAACTTTTCAAGGTAGGAAACTATATTTGAATACTTTAGTTACGCATGAAACGAGTTAAGAAAGTAAGATAAGAGGCAAAGAAAAGATACTTGTAATACCTAATTTGAAATTTCGAACACAAAATCTTTTTAGAAAAATGTAGCCAGGTATTTATAAATCATGGCTACCTAGGTTACAAATAAGACAGTTTTTCTCCATTTTCACCATAATTCTATACTTATCAAACCTCCTAACGTAAAAAATATAATATATATTGTACCTAATATTTCCAAATTTGCCTTTATTTCATTTTTTATCAAAGTTATTAACTTCTCTATAATGTTTTATTGACGTATATTTTAAGGGGAACAACAACTAATGGTGGGTTTATACAGCAAGATAACATAACATAAAAATAAAATAAGAGTTGACTCTACAGATCTGCCATAAGACGTTTATAGAAACACATAACATAACATAAAAATAAGAAAGAAAATAAGAGATGGTTATCTTTAAATTTTATGTTATTTTCATGTAAAAATCGTTGTGCGCGTGCGCGTAATTTGTCATAACCTTTATTTTCGGCAAAAATGTGTTTTTTCTGTTGGTTTGCCTTATTAATTGAACACTATAAACAATTTGATAAGGTTTGTAATTATTATGGTATAGGTACTGATTAAACCATATTCAATAGCAACATTTTAATATTTCTTATTTTTATGTGACGTCTGTATAAACACGTACTTGGACAAAATAAAAACTGATTTGAATGAACATTCTGATCTATTGAAAATTAAAAAAAGGTATTTAAACCAAATAAAATTATACTTGGTCTAAATAAATATAAAAGACAAGTTAAACAATTATGTACTTTAATAAAAAAACAATCACTTTGATGGAAATTACCGGTTTGTTTAAATCAAATCCCTTAAATTGTTTAATTAAATAACGTTGTTGTTGCAAATACATGTAAAACAAACGTAAAATAAATATATACTTGATAAAATATATATAAATATCAATCGAATAAACATTTTGTTAACTTAACTTCTAACCTATTTACCTTAAGTCATTGAAACGGCTTATTTAAGTTAGGTTAGAATAGTGTTAAGGAAATAAATATTTGCTTGAATTTTGTATTCAGTGGTTAATTCCAAATAAAAAGTAATTTGTATCAAATCAGATAATACTAATTGAGGCAAATAATCCCTTGGTATTTTTCAAATACATATTTGTTTGGCTAATAGGAAACAAATATTTATTTGAGTTAATGGAAAAATTTTTAAACTCAAATAATTAATTTTATCAGTGTGTCATAACTCAAAAAGTTTCGATTTTAGAAAAACGTTCTTGAAATAAAATCTTTGTATTTTTCTCTTCTCTACAAAATGGCATTATAACTTTTTTCGTATCGCTTGGTACAACTGAGTAATCATGATCAACTTAGTTATTTTAAATACAGACCTGGATTTTTTAATTTTTCGTTTGTAAGCACATCTTGCCCCAAATACAATGATATATCGCTCAACCGCATTAACTTACGTTTCGATACAAATTATACATAATCAGGAGAATTTTTAAAATAATCTCAGTACGCCTATGGTTTTTTTCAAATATTATTTTCATTTTAATTAGATAAAATTGACTCAAAATAGAAACCAGTAAAAATATCTTATTTTATTTAAATTGCCGTTTACCAAACTTAACTTAAATACAACTAAATGTAAAAATGGCACAAAAATAAAACATTCA
Source organism: Polydrusus tereticollis (assembly GCA_963920685.1). NCBI lineage: Eukaryota > Metazoa > Arthropoda > Insecta > Coleoptera > Curculionidae > Polydrusus > Polydrusus tereticollis. The sequence goes on from OY987333.1 coordinate 14,722,558, forward strand.
ATCCTAAATAAAAAAAAATAGAAAATAATTTACTTAGTAATATCCTAGGCCTGAATGGGTTTAAAGTGAAAAGGATGCTTGATTTCTCTATCTACACCAACATCGAAGACAGCCTTGGTAATATCTTTTTAATAAATGCTCAAAATGGCCCCTGTGATTTTATGGAAACTGCTTAATTTTTAAATCAAGTTGCAACAGTATTGTATGTGTCAAACCCCGAGCCCAGCTTATTATTCACAATAAACATTATTATTAATTTGTGACAACAACGGTTCGATTTTCAGTTGAGGAGAAACGTGATATGTACGATGTTTACATTAGAAATTTAAGAAATTGGTTTTTGGCGAAAAAAAGCTATGCAATTTTATATCCAGAGAGAATTCAACCTTCAAGGAGAATATTTCAGCGAATCAGCACATGCATTGTAGAAGAAGGTAGAGTTTTAAAGAAAAGAAATAAATATCATGTAAGACCTAATGCAAACGAGATTAATGTACTGGCCAAAATTTATATTAATCCTAAAAACTCAACGGTCCTTATAGCCAGAGAATGTAATATGACTTCTGCAGAAGTAAAGAAAATCTTAAAGAAACAAAAGTTTCATGACTATAAATTTCATCCTGTGCAGCAGCTTCATTCAGAGGACCCCAAACGGCGATTAATCTTCTGTAATTGGTTTTACATTCAAAATACTAATCCAGAACTTGACAATCAATTCTATGGAGTGACGAGAGTTCATTCACTAACTGCGGTATATTCAATAGGAAAAATAAACATTATTGGGCTACCGAGAATATCCCTTTGGTTCCAGAAATTAGACCTCAGGTGCGTTTCAAAATAAATATGTGGGCTAGTTGCGGATAGAGTAATAGGTCCAGTTTTTTTTTAAATAATCTAAATAGCGGAAGATATTTACATTTATTACAGCACGATTTGGAACCTTTGCTGGATGAAGTCCCATTAGCGGTTATAAATAAAGTTAAATGGTTCTAGCAAGACGGATGTCGATGTTCGTAATTACCTAAATAAACGGTTTCCAGAAAATTGGATGGGAACCTACGGTCCTGTTCTATGGCCACTTCGATCACCTTGTCTTAACCCGCTGGATTATTTTTTGTAGGGACATCTGCAAAACAAGGTCTATTACAACCCTTGTATTAATATTCAAGAACTGCAGCAGCGTATAATTGATGCCTTCCAAACAGTTACACCCGACATAGTGAGACACGCTATTCAACAAAAGGAAGAAAGAACTAACCGTTGTATTGAAAATCAGGGAGGCCATTTTCAGCATTTAATGAAATGATAATAATATCTACTAAGTAAATTATTTTCTTATTTTTTTATTTATTATTTAAATGTTTTATTTTTATGCCATTTTTAAATTTAGTTGTATTTAGGTTAAGTTTGGTAAACAGCAATTTAAATAAAATAAGATATTTTTACTGCTTTCTACTTTGAGTCAGTTTTATTCAATTGAAATAAAAATAATATTTGCAAAAAACCATAGGCGTACTGAGAATATTTTAAAAATTCTCCTAATTATGTATAATTTGTGTCGAAACGTAAGTAAATAGGGTTAAGCGATACATCATTGTATTTGGGGTAAAATGTACTTTCAAAAATAAAATTAAAAATCCAGGTCCGTATTTAAAATAATGAAGTTGATCATGATAACTCAGTTGCGCCAAGTGATACGAAAAAAGTGATAACGCAATTTTGTAAAGAAAAAAAAATATTAACTTTTTATTTTAAGAACGTTTTTCTAAAACTGAAACTTTTTGAGTTATTACAGGAATTAATTTTAGACGTTTTTAACAAGTCACCCTGTATCTCAGGAATGAAAAATAATTAGGCAACGCCGTTAGTGGATCTTAAGAGAGCTTTAAGAATGACACATTTACTCTAGTTTAATCAACTTCGTAGAAGCGTAGTAATTTACAGATTTTTTTTATTGTTTTAAATAAACAAATCAGTGCAATGTTTTACATTTGACATAATTTTATTTCAGAAGCCCTAAGGAAATGGCCGATATCATCCGTAACTGATAGAGAATGCGTGAAACCATACACCCTACAGCCGTCCAACCCTGGAGAACATCCAGTCCATATTGATCAAGGAGAGATTATCTTCATTCCTTTGTTCTCAATTCACCACGACCCTAACTACTATCCAGATCCAGAGAAGTTCGACCCGGAACGGTTTTCTGATGAAAATAAAGGAAAAATTAAGCCATACACGTATATGCCTTTCGGAGTGGGACCACGAGCATGTATCGGGTCACGGTTCGCCCTTTTGGAAATCAAATCGATTGTTTTTCAGTTGTTGAATAATTTTGAAATCGTTCCTGTCGAAAAGACCATGATACCTTTGCAAATTAGCAAGAAATCTTTTGATCTTATACCTGACGGAGGATTTCCGCTTGCACTAAAACGCCTGAAAAACTGAGAGAGCAGAACTTTAATTATGCTGAAATGATCAAGAGTTATTCGGGTTTGTGCATTTTCTAAACTTAACAAACATAGAAGATTATTACTCTTAGCTCTGAATATGAATTTATATAACCAAAGCTATACGTATATAAATGTGTAGATAGATAACCAGGGCCGTAACTAGGTGATATTCTACTATAGGCAAGATTTCTTTTTTTTGCGCCCCCTAGAGATATGCGCTGCAGTAGGGAGGGGGGATACTTTAACATTTTTTTTAAAGAACACACAAAATTTATATGAATAACTTTTTTTACTTTTTATTAAATAAGTTATAAGTTTATTAATATTCCTTGGTTTAAAAATTTTTTTCTTATCAGTTAATTATTATTAACCTTACTTAATAATAAAAGAAGATTATATAGGTATGTACTGTAAAATTACAAAAATAAAATAAAATAAAAAATTGAAATAATGGAAATGTGTAGGTATAAATAAAATACTTACAAATAGACTGTACGCTCTACTTAAATATTTGATTAGAAAGATAATTTTACAAACAATATTTTCTGGCTTTTTGTGTTGCGAAATCTGATATATATTTATCAAAAGAAATGGATTCTGCAATAAGGCTTTCTATGGATAGTATTAGATAATCTTTCTTGGGACATGGTCGATCTTAAATAATTTTTAATAAGTTTCAATTTTGAAAAAGATCACTGGTGACGGGAATTGTAAGAAAAATTTGTAATGCTGTAGCAAAATTGGGATACTCTGCCAGTAGCTCAAATTTATGTAGATTTTGGTACCTTTCCAATGCAGATTGACACTGGAAATCAAAAAGTTCTTGCGCATGAAATTTAAAACTTTCTCCTTCCTGAAAAAATTCGTTACAATTGAAATCGTTTGAATATTTAGCGCACAAATCTTTAATGAATTTTTCAGTATCAGAAAGACTCATTTTGGAAAGAATTGCTCAATTTAGAAAACTGAAATCACTGCAAATCTCATGTAAACCTTTGTATCTGTTACTTAACTGCGTTATTATTGAATCGATGACTTGAAATAATAGTTGTTTTTGTTCTGTTTTTGAGCTCACCGCTCTTTTTCTTAATTTTTCTTTTTCGAACTTCCGTGTATTCAGTTGAAATATTGCAATTTTGATAAATCTGCAAAGCATTTTTTTTAGATTTTTCAAATTAACCATCTCTATTTGCTTTCATTTCATCCAATAACCCTTTAAGGTGTTTGCATGCTGTATCTAATGTTAACTCCTTTGTCTGAAGTAAGAGATTTACTTTAATATAAATTTTTTTGCCCCAATTACTGTTTCACCAGAATATATTGAAACATCAGTCATCTCTTCTAAAAGATCCAAAACCAATTTAAATTAAGTGATTAGTGCGTTCAACGCTAATGCTTTGGATGACCACCTTGTATCGCTAAAGCCTTTTAAAGTAATATTTATTGTATTTTTTAATTTAGCGTACCGTGAAATGCGCAAAAAAATTAAATACATTTTGAATAATTCCAAAAAAGGTTATTATTTCGGGACTAACTGAAGCACTGTGTAATGTCACTAAATTTAAACTATGTGCAGAGCATGGGACAAATCTTGCAATATCCTGGCTTGTACGCCTTGATATTGACCTGCCATCTATTCTAATAGAAGTTTTTATATTTTGGCCACTTTTTATATTTATCATTATTCAGAATAATTTTATTTATGATTTTTGCGCCCACTCTGCCTATACCTAGTTACGGCCCTGTCGATAACCAGCAACATTTGACAAATTAGATATAATTAATAAAAAAATAGATTAGTAACTACAACCAAAACCGTTTTCTAGAGTATATGTATTTTGTGTTGAAATAAATTTAACTAAAATTTATGTTCTTTAATTTACGTCAAAAGAAAATTAAACCGCATTTTTGTTCAGGTTCAGGTATAGCTACCCATGATCCATGGGCATATAGATATAGCAAAGGTAGGGCAACGGAATATTGTTTTCATTTCTAGATGACAACCTGTATTTCTTTATTGCACAGTAATTTCTATAGGTTTGCTCAACCATTGACAATTTTGAATGTGGTGACGTGGATGATGTAGTAGATGATGAGTACCATGCATATTTTAATTTGCCTTAGATTAATTTATCATAGAATTACGCTGGTTTACGTATGGTTTAATTGAACATCAATTTAGCCTTATGCACATTGCATAGCAACGATAATATATGTCGCTCTAAATAATGTAAAAATTCATTATATTTTATACAGATAGATAAAATAGATGCGCAAATTAAATAATATAAAGAATTGTTAAATGCTGAAAACTTCATCAAGTACCTAAATAAATTACTGCAATCCTACAAAAATTGTTAGTACAGGTACTTAATACTTATAATAATAATAATAATTAATAAATAATAAAAAAAAAACAAAAAGGAAGAAAAAAAAACGAATAAAAAAAAAGTAGAAGCATTGTTTAGTAAGTAAGCCCAATATTATTATGTAAAGTACAAAAATTGTAAAAGACCACAGCTGAACTGTGAGATTGTATAGACTGTATACAAATCCAGTCAAAAGTGAACAACATTTCTTTTTTTATAGAAAGCAACATTTTTATATTTTGCAAATACCTACCTTCTCTTGAGCTAAATACAATAAAACAATATTTACTTACCAATTAGGTTAGGTAAATAAAAAATTATTATTCTTGAATGTTGCACTTTAGTTTACATCTTATCCATAAGACCTAGTAAAAATATTTTTGGGGGTGTATTCTTAAATTGACAAAATAATTTCTAGACAAACTATTTTTATATGGTGAACCATCAAACATAATAATATCGGTTCAAGAATACATTCACCCAGCGCGAACAAGTACAGTACGAATCTCAAGAAACTATGGCACTCTGATTGGCCAACTTAAGGTCAAATTTCCATAACGCCGGCGAGCTTTATAAGGGATGACGTTAAACTTTAGGCTGTGAACAATCTAATGACGTACGTATAACGATGCATTTCAACGGCGACAACGAGGTGTGCAAATAACGTATCCGACGAGTTTGAATGTAAACAAGTATAAAGAATACATATTATTGTAGAATGTTAATATAAAAAGTAGAATAGTAATTATTTTATGCAGTGCTGCAGCTCTGCAGCTCCTATTAAAAAGCCATTACTAATAAGTCGTGATAATTAAAAGAAGAATATAATAGGTTGTAGCAAGAACGGAATGCTGGCACACTGATACAATTTTGTTGTTTAAAACTGAAGCAAAACGTATCAAGATTTCCAAAATGCCTTTAGATGATAAAGAATACATTGGACCGCGATTAAATAGTAAAAAGTAGATCATACTATTTAAAGAAGTTATATAAACTAGGGTCGAAGTTATCATGCGTACATTGTTCTATACACGCCATTTTCAATTGTTTAATATTATTAAATTTAAATAAAAAATTAAAAAACTTACTATTGAGCAAGCAATAACATTACCTAATCAAATATTACATATTTTTCTATTCTTTCTGTCTTCAAAAAAATCGGTATTTATTTATTCTGTATTTTATAAAATGGCTCTTAGGCCTCCATTTTGAAAGTAAATGGCAACTTGTTAAATATCGTTAAAAAGGTACTTTTGAGAAGAATTCGATAATGGAAGTTGCCATTTAAAAATAAAAAAAAAATGGCGTAACTACTTCTCTAACCGACAGACGTTAATTTGATTTCTAGGTAATAATTAAGATCCCACTCAAACATAGCAGTGACCCTAATGTACTGCTTTCAGTACACAATAATTTTAAAAGTTCACAGAAATCTACTTATGTAAGCACTTTGAAGATTCCTATAATTACGTTAATGTAAAGTTTTCAGACCTAATGTTCAAAAGCTCAAAAGATAATATGTAATATGAAATATCCTCATTATGTGACATGCCTACTACTTAATGATATATTTATTCTTTTATTTCTGACCGGTATATTTATTATTAGCTTATAACGTCTTAGTTGCGCGGGAATTATAAGGGTCATAACTCCCTTGGGATATTAAGAAAAATTTGACATAAAATCAAACGATTGACATCTAATGTCAATTTGATTGTCATCTATTGAAACATTTATTCCACTTTAAAAATGAACAAAATGTTACTAAAATCGGTCAGAAATAAAATTATCTATGTATCACTGGAATTATAAGGGTCTCAATTACCTCGGGCAATTGCTGTCCCTCGGGCCAAAGGCCCTCGGGACGTAAACTTTGCCCTCGGTAATTAAGACCATTATAATTCCCTAGATACATAAATAACTATTTTGTACATTGCTTGATATACTTGAGGTCACAATAAAACAGAAATATAGAAAAAAATCTAGTTAACGTAAGGTTTGTTCAAGATTTGTGCACCCTAATGTGTATAATTATTTCATTTTTAAAAATTAATAAGAAATATTCATGCCCGTTCTTAGATGCACATAACAAAATGTCTCAAAAAGAATTATGAGCACAAATATTTAATAACTAGGATTATTTCCGTTTTCAGTTCGGTAAATAAGATAAGATAAAATGCTATTTTAAGAAAAATTACACTTTTTTCTTATAATCAATATCTTTTCTAGTAAATAGGTACTTAAAAATAATACTAATCTTGCCTTTGTTGTAAGTTTATTTTTTATGTAGTTGGCACTTTAAAAATAAAAAAAATATTGAGATAAATTCCTACCAACGCAATGCGAAAACTCTTGACAGATAACAAAGTTAATGAGTAAAAACAAAATTGAAGGTTATATTAATATCATTCATTACCCAAAATTATTGTTTATTTACAGCCAAAGAGTATTAGCAGTAAAATTTAGTGGTAAGTAGCAGTGTTTGTCTGTTTCTGTTCCATATTTATCAACTTACATATTTCCATTTATTATAGTTCTCTAAGGGTTTAAGCAGAAGAGCTTTTAACAGTCTTTTTTTTAATGTATTAGTATTTATGATGGTAAATAATAAGTATAAGGTTCTGAATCTACCGAGGAAACTACCAACAAACTCTTATATATATATATATATACAGGGTGTTTGTTAATAAATGTCATATATTTCGCAGGATTATTTCTAGAAAAAAAATTCATAAAAAGATGTGGTCAAAAATGTTTCGTTTCAAAGATACAGGGAGTAAAAAAAAATTTTTTTTTGATTTTTTGGATTTGTCAAAAAAATAGCGAACGGAATTTGACATACTCAATAATTTGCTACACTATCTATCTTTTATCTATCTTTTCGATGCAGCATCGAGTAATTGCTCCAGAGGCTTGATGGCTTTAAGATTTTAGATTTTTCCAATAAATATGCACTTGTTCATTTATAGTATGCACATTTTTATTATTGCACCATTTTGTAAATAAATTGTAGACCAATTCATACCTTTCTCTTGACATTACCGGCAATAATTCATAAGTAGCCGCTTTAGCAGATTTAATAATCTCATGTGGAATCATTTCAGCCTCACTTTCACTACTGATTCCCATTCTTTGGATTTGAAAAGCGAAAAAACACACACCAATGTTACATGACAAGCGCTGTCATAATAAAATACAAAGTTCATGTTATTGTCAAAGCCGCCTACATAGATACCCAAATGGTCCCGAAAGTGACAAGAATCGTCCCGAAATTAAAGAAATCGTTTCGAAAGTGAAAAAAATCATCCCGAAAATAGCTACTTTCGGTACCATTTGTGTTAAGTGGTACTTTCGATTTAATAAATCATATCGAAAATTTTATTTTCGAGACGGCTGCAGAAAAATATTTTTAATACAAAAAGGATTTACTAAATTGGGCGTAGGAAATTTCGGCCCCGGCCAGGTAGCAGCCCGATTTTGACAGGAACTTTCGGCCCCGGGATGGAAGGGTCATGTTTTTATTACAGGCATTTTCGGCCCCAATGGTCTAACGTTATAACATTTTAATTTTTTTATGATCTTTTGTGTTTTGAATCATTTATAAAATGAAAATGCAACTAACCTGAACTAACTCAATTTTTGACCTGCAACTCGGCTAATGCGATTTTATAGACTTATATTGGTTAAACAGCGCTAACACGGCATCTAATCCACCTTTTTGGTTCCAATTCGCCTTTTTCAAGTTCACCGGGGAATATTATTATTAATTGTTTGCCCCTTTTATAGACTTATATTGGTTAAACAGCGCTAACACGGCATCTAATCCACCTTTTTGGTTCAATTCGCATTACCTGCAATGTTTGGGGCCGAAATTTCTTGCAAGATTACTTGACTTAAAATTTCTAGCAGGTACCTTACCCAATATGGGGCCGAAAGTTCCGCCGCCCACTAAATTTATGGTGTACTATATGAATGTGTCAACCGTTGTGATAAAATTTTTTTTTTACAAGAACGTGAGTTACAAGGTCAAATTGCCATGATTTTTAAAAATGTAGGTATGCAGTGGAAAAAAAACTACCTAACAGTACTTTCAATTATTTGCTCTGGAGCATTCTACGTACTTAATATGTACTGAATGTATTTTTATGTATAAATGTATGTACATACACTAAATGTACATTTTTTCAGAAAATGTACGCACATAATACGTCTTATGGACATACAGGGACGTATATAAGGGGGCGTTTCGGGGGGTTTAAACCCCCTCCCCCCACCTATTCGACGAGAGTTCGACCAATTTTAAATTTCCAATTTCGAAATTTAAATTAATTAAACGTAAAATGCCGAAAACAAAAATGTAGGTAGATACCCAACTCTGTTTTTAGGTGAATTCTTGGCAATATTTTGGCGTGGCTCCTAAAAAATTTTCGTCTGCGGCGCTTTGCCCCGGCAGGCCTACCGGCAGTATTTTCTTAAATCTATAAGTGACTGCCCCCCCCCCCCCCTCCCATTGGAAAGCTATAGATACGTCCCTGTGGACATAATATGTATTTTGGTGTGCGTTCATAAGACCTATACTCTGGTACCAAAATAGTTGGCAGTGACTCATTTTTACCGGGGTGTGCAAGACGTAAGGGGAACGCCAATTCCAGAGGCGTGTCATTTTAAACAATAATAATTTAAATAATACATGCATTTTTTGTTTATTATTATAATATATACATTTAATATAATAAATATAATATTATAAATTTAACTGAGAAATAAATTAAGCTTTTACATTTGGTGATCTAATGAAGTAATTAGAGAAACTAAATTACGCAGGTATAAAATCCAAAAAGAATAATAAAGCAACCGTATATGTTATTTTCATAATGCTTTTATTATACTCCATAATCAAATAAACATATAATAGTGGATTAAGGGCAAAACCTAAACCTGAATTACAAATGTTTATAAATTTCCTAACTATTGTTACCTAATGAATACTAATTGATAATAATTTGACAAATTATATTCCACGCCGACATTAAAAAGTGTTATAATGACAATACGTTACAATTTTAAATTCATTATTACTATTACAACCATAGGCGCATGCGACAAAAACACAGAACAATAAAGGTTAGGTTGACAAAACTCCGGGAAAACCCACAGAAAAACGATGTCACAAATCCGAGTATTGCCGAGTCGATGCGGCTGGCCATGAAAATGATGGGATCTGGGCGGATTCTTTTTTGCTGCGTTGCCATACTAAAGATTTTTTACAAGGTTTTAGGCAATGTTATATATTTCCCACATCATGTTATTCTAGTAAATTATAGAAGTTAATACTTTTAACAGAGTAAGCCCAGAAAACTACGTTTTCTGTGGCGTAAGTCTGGCAAACCAAGTGGAGGGGAGCAGCTTGAATGTTGATTTACTTTACACTGGAATACAATGATGACAACACGTTTATTTGTTATTGTTCGGTCTAATAGTTACGAGGTCTATGATTACAACAATTATTCACTATCTGACGATGAAAACATTTCATTACTGTCGCTACTTTTGTCATCTGCAGGATTTCTAATAATAGGTTCTACCATGACTTCAACGCGTACATCTTAGTCCCACATTTTTTTTCTACGCCCTCGACATGTAGTACGCACCTATGCCAATCTGCTGGTTGTACATTCGCTATTGCCATTATTAACAGTTCTTTAACATCTTTAAATTAAAATTTTTATTTTCACGCGCCACTTCGCCTTTTATCTGTGTCCATATACCTAAGCTCGATTGGATTTAGTTCACAATGGCAAGGCGGTAAACGTAATATTGTAACACCTTGTTCACGCGCCATTTCATCCACTACATATTTCGTATATTTTTTTTGTGAAGTCTTGCAAGATCGAGCACCTGCACTTTTAGCATTTTTTCGCCAAATGCAATATTTTTTTCTTCGAGCCAGTCAACAATTTTTCTTTTCCCAACGCAGTAGTTGGCAAAGCTTCCACCCGACGGCTGTGGTATGGTGCATTATCCACCACGTTTAATACGCGGTAAGATGGATTTAAACCAATCTTCAAACACTCCCGAGTTCATATCCTCATGATAATCACCGGTTTTGCGAGATTCAAACACGTTTAATCCACCTTCAAGAAAACCAGAATCACTCCCGATGTTGGTTATAATTAACCGACGACCTTTTTCTGAAAGAGCTTTCAATCCAGTGGACAGTCCATTGATAAAGGCGTTACGTGCACTTTCCGACGCTAACTTTGTTTGCTGATCAATAAAAATCTCTTTCCGTCCTCTTGTTTCCTTCTTATCGGACATTTTAGTATTCCTATTGTCTTTGATAGTTCTATAAACAGTACGGCAAAATGTCTTAGTCAATGTGGCACAAAGTTCTGCTGCATCAGTGAATGATATTCCACTGTGTCTACTTAGAATTCCCTCATACACATTTTTTACAATTGGACGCTTCCCAGGTTTTAAATGACGTCGTTTTGTAACTTGTTGGTTAATATCACTTGAAGAACTCGCCTGCATTATAATATTTGCTGTTTTGAATCACCACCAAAATAACACCAAAATAATAAAACTGAATTGCTAATATCCTCTTGATTGAAACTTGTCTATGACACTGAACGTCTGTTAGAGGCGATAAGAAAGCGTGCGAGCGTCTTTAGACATGGGTTTTTCTTACCTGGCGTTGCCAAATTGAGTAGATCAAGTACCGTAGGGTGTAAAGGCCCTTAATGACATGCTGATTTTGGTACATTTTATGAGAATTTAAATGAAATATTTTAAAACCTGGCAACATGTAACGACTTATTAATGCACAATCTTCACAAGCGGTTTTAAGGGCTTTAATTTCCGGTAAAAGTGTTTGAATCGATGTTAATTACTTTCTCCGCACACCGTCAATGGTGATAAGAACAGTTTTGCCAACTATTTTGGTATCGTAGTATAGGTTAGTTCCTAATTGGACATACATAGAATGTACATTGGCTAATTGAGATAGATCACCGACACGAAGTAGAAGTACTCTTAAACTAAATTCATCAATAGTGTCAATAAATCGTAAATAAAAGTAAAATTTAGGAATTGTATTTAATTTTTGTAGGTCTTCAATTCGATTAGAACATACCAAAATGATTTGGCTCTTCGTCTTATTAGTAGCAGCAATATTGCTTACATGGTTCGCCTACCTCAAACCATTTAGCTACTGGAAAAAAATGGGTGTAAAACAGACTAAACCATGGATTTTCTTTGGAGATTCTTGGCCCACCTTCTTAAGAACAATGACCATGACAGATTGGTTACAGTGGATTTATAAAATGCATCCGGGGTCCAGGTAACAAACATAATGTTTAGTAGATGTTGATTTGTTTTGACTAAACCTGAATCTATTTTTATACAATATTTTTAGATGTGTTGGAATATATCAATTCTATGTTCCTACTTTGTTTCTGAAAGATCCCGAGCTAATCAAACAAGTTGCAGTTAAAGATTTTGATCATTTTACAGACCATAATAATCTTGCCGCATCGGACGAAATCGACCCTTTATGGAGTAAAAATCTGTTTGCTTTAAAAGGTATAAGTACCAAAATATTACGAATTGACATTCGCACTAAAAAAACTTTACTTTTTAGGACAACGCTGGCGAGATATGAGGGCTTTATTATCGGGTTCTTTCACAAGCAGTAAGATGAAGGTTATGTATTCTTTGATTTCGGAAACTTCTGGGAATTTTGTTAAGTACTTTTTGAACCAAAATAAAAATTTTCTAGAAGTTGAAATGAAGGACAATTTCACAAGGTATACAAAATTGATTTTAAAAAGCATGTAATAGTACTAGGTAACATGTTGTAAAAGCAATTAGGAAAGATCAGGGAAATTCCTCGCACCTAAGGGAAAATTTTCACAAAAACCTTACTATGTACAGGGTGTCCAGTTTTCGATGGGTTTACGTTATTAGTAAAGATAGAAGGATACGGTTTTCGCAACACTGTGCTACTTTTTTGTGAAACAAAAGATGCTGCAATTAGAATTTGTTTCTTAAAATACGTATTACCCTGTAGCTTATTAAAGAGAAAACAAATGTCTTTTTGTAGTTTTTTCGGTAGAATCCACTGACGTACTCAGATATTTTTCTACGTTTAATAGTTTCTGAGAAAAGGAACAAACTTGTTTTTTTTTAAATGGGTCACCCTATATATTATCTAATAAAATAATTTAGTTTATAACAACTTCTCAGAAATATATAATACCATATTTTTGTTTTTAATATTAAGCACAAAATTTACGTTTTATTAAAAAACATACATCTTTTGTTAGTAGGCCATAACGGGTATTTAAAAAATCTATTACTGACATGATAATTACTCCAAAAGAAATATATTTTAAACTCCTTAATCTAAGTAGCAATTATATTTCAGTAAAAATAACAACAATGCATAAATCGAGTACGAAACAAAAGCTGAAAATGTATAGAACTTTTTCATAAATATTGCTCAAATTGTTCTCCATTATGCCTTAGACATGTTTCACATATAGTTCTTATTCGCCTTAATGAATTTAAAATAATAAAAGGTCGCGCTTGTAACTCCCTAAATGCTCTTTCAGTGGCATTTCTTAAATCTGCAATTGTTTGGTATTGAATAGAATAAATTTTATTTTCAAGGTATCCCCATAAGAAGAAATCCAAAACCGACAAGTCGAGTGACCTTGGTGGCCATCTTACAGGTCCATTAGTTTCAAATCAGTGGCCTGAGAAATTATTGTTTAAGTAGGCCCTCATAATTAGCGCATTGTGAGCGGGTGCTCCATCTTGTTGCAGATGCAAGTTATTGATACCCCCTAGGGGCACGTTTTCTATTATTTCCGGCACAACGTTCTACAGAATTTTCAAATATTTATTTGCTTTCAAATATATTATAAATTATTTTGCTTCCTAGTATAAAACATGAAACGTTAAAGACAAACCTGCCTTGCCGTTCGAGTGGAAATATTACATGCTGAATTTACTGAGACCAAAACCTCGTATTGTGCCGATTAAATATACCAGCACTAGTAAATTGAGCCTCGTCGGACCATATAACGGGTTTTCAAAATTATTTTTCCTGTTGATATTTTGTAAATACCAATTACAGAACTCTATACGGCGCTGTGCATCACTAGGATGTAAGTTTTGTACTAGGTGGAATTTATATGGCTTAAAATTGTGTTTTTTTAGGATTGTTTGAACTCTTGATTTAACTACTTTAATAAATCTTCATAAAGATACTACAAAAATGCGTATATTTACCTATTGAAATACACTTAACACACACACTTGTACACAAAAACAAGGAGGACTAGAAAAATTCTGATTGCAGCACCTTTTGTCTTACAATAAAGTAGCAAAGTGCTTCGAAAACCGTATCCTTCTATCTTTACTAATAACGGAGATACCCCGTAAAACCATCAAAAACGGGACATCCTCTACACAATAACTTTTATAATTTAACTAATGAATCTTGCACCTATTGGAAACCTTGTTACCACAAGAAAAAGGTTTAACTACGTACCGATTTTGAAAAAAAAATATTTAGTTTAATAAAATGTCCTTGCGCGGTATTCCCCTACGTACCTCACAGATATTAAATAAAGCTGAGAAGCTCAAAAAAAATATTGTTGCGTATGTAAAAACCAAATATGTTGTAAATAAAACAAGCGATAAAAAAACTCATTAAGGAATCATTTTTTTTTTTCTTCCTTTCCCCAACCACTATATTCAGAATGTGCCCAGTTAGAACACATTACACAACGGTACCAATCTTCTTTGTCCCGTCCAAATTCACCACACACCAATTTTGAGGCGCAGAATCATCAAAATGTAAGTTTTTTAATCCAGGTTCATTCCTCAGAGGTCGTCTCCAGTTTTCCTACTTTTTCTGCCTTTGCTTCCTGGTTTTAGATTTGCTTAACTATTCAACATTTTTCTTCAGGTTCCTCTTTTCTTGCTTTACTTCTAATCGAGTTTTTAATGGCGTTTCATCCATATTATATAGAAATCTTAAACTTTTCAATAAATCGCTCAACCTCAGATTTATTACATGCAGATATACAATTTTGGCTGGTGCCTTCCGGTTTTCAAAGACTAATTTCCGAATGACGCCTTAAAAATAGCCAATCTTGATTAGCCATTTTTTTCCTGGCCAAAATGTCGTTTTATTTTATTGGCTTCAACAAGCATTTCTTTTGGCGTGATTCCAAAATACATATTCGCCAATTTCATAAAATGGCGGCTTCCAGTTCATCATTAAAAACTGGTTTCCTTCCCACTTTCTCTTTTGTAATGATATTGACCTTTAGTTTGTCATGTAGAGTGGATTCTGAAATATTGAAAGATCGACCTACCTCTCGTATTTATTGCCCACATTTTAGTGATAGCAGCTTTTAGCTCATTTTTTGTCCATTTTAACATTTCGGTTTTTCTCTATAAAACCTCTTAATAACTATAAATCTGTATATCAGTCTTTACCAAAATAAAATTGTAAACCAAATTTTTAAAAAAATATGGTTAGCTTTTTTATATAACATAGTATAATTATGCCACTACTAAGGTATAGGTATATTATATTTTACAAATGCGTTTTGGTTAAATTGAATAACCATTTTTTTTTAGTTAAAAGTAAGAAGCTGTATTGTTAATTTTACTAAATCCTTTTGTGGCTTTTATAATTTTTTATTACATGAAGAGACAAGCATAAAAAATGGTTATAACGGAAAATTAGTAAAAATTACTATATTTTTTTACTAAAATTTTTAATAGAATTTAGAAGGGTGTAGTTTTATTATAGTAAGACTGTTTAACAATAAACTATTCGAATTTTTATAACACTGTATTTGCAAAATACCAAAAAATATAGAAGGGCTTATAAAATTTTCGTAGGAAAATTCGTATTTTACTGAATGAATACAGTAGAAACTCCTAAATAATTTACAGGAATAGTCAAATCCGCGCCGTCCGCCGCCGCCGTCGCATTTACAGTTATGCCGTCAAAGGGGTCGTACCTCTAACTCTTACTCTTATGTGTTTTAAGTTCAAACTGGTTAATTTTGTCTCTGATTTTGTGTTTTATTTCTATTATGGTGCTGTTATGTGGAGTTTGGCGGATTTATTAGCAGAATGGAATCTGGAAGACTTAGTTTCGACCAAGAAAGAAAGACCGAAGCACCAAACAGAAGCAAATAAAAAATATTTAAATAAAACTACAAAAGGAGTTTTAAATATTTACTAAAATATTTAATTAGTATAACAAAAGTTAGTGGTAGAAATTCAACTAAAATTAATAGAATTACGAAAGAATATTACAAATTTTACAATATTCATTAGTAAAATGTGCAAAACTAGTAGTTTTTACAAATAATTATTACAATCGTAACAATAGAAGCTAGAAAAAACAACATATTTTTATATTATTTGCACTCCTGTTTAATAGTTTTTAGTGTAACAAAATTTTTTATTCCTATATATTTTGTAGTAACTATTAAAAATATTAACTCGTTTTTACTATAATTTTATAGTCTTCCTTAATATACCATAAGGCTGTCCTATATAGAACTATAAACTATAGTTACTTCTATTATATTTTTGATTATTTTTAT
Source organism: Polydrusus tereticollis (assembly GCA_963920685.1). Taxonomy (NCBI): domain Eukaryota; kingdom Metazoa; phylum Arthropoda; class Insecta; order Coleoptera; family Curculionidae; genus Polydrusus; species Polydrusus tereticollis. Next base: position 14,739,022 of record OY987333.1, read on the forward strand.
AAATTTTTTTTTCCTGCAGAATTACCTCGTGCGCGGAATTTTCCCGTCCTCCCCTACACCCATACAGTATGTACACAAACACGACAGGGTGCGATTGGTAATACTTTCAAATTTTTAGATATACCAACGACGTAATTGCTTCAACATCATTTGGTATTAAGGTAAATTCGTTGGAGGATCCCCAGAATGAGTTCTATCTAATGGGAAAAGATGCAACAAACTTCGGAAGTTCTCTAACTATTCTTAAAATACTTGGTTTCATAATTTTTCCTCGGTTAATGATAGTAAGTATTATTTTAGGTAAAATCATTTCTTATAAGGTTCCGTATCCAAAAAATTTTAGTCTATCTTTAAATGGCGCGAAGTAATTAATTTCAAAAACATCGGTGTTCTGTTCATATCTTCGTGATAGTCTCCTGTATTTTTGGATTGGAACATCAGTATACCACCTTTAACGAAGCCTTTAGAATTTCCAATTTGGGTTATGATAAGGCGATGTCCTTTTCCAGATGGCGGTCCTAATCCTGTGGACAATCCTTCCAAAAAAGCTTACCTTGAACTTTTAATATTTTTATCCTGCCAAAATTTAGTCACAGTGTAGCCTTTATTTAGTCATGCTTCGTCTAGGTACAATATTTTTTTGTTTTCTTCGCTGGCTTTTCGGATGCTTCTTAAGTAATTTCTTCTCCAACAGACGATATCGCTTCTGTCTATTAAAATCGATTGCCTATTATGTTTTCTCCACCGAAAACCCATTTTTTTTAATAACTTCCAAAGCGTATTTTTACACATAAATGGGTAGTCCTGGTCTTCTTCGATTCAGGACAAAATTTTGTCCAGCATGGAAATTTCAAACTATAAACTTTTCGCCTTATTCTCTGAATTAGAACGTCATCCAGCTCAAGTTTTGGTCGTCCTGAAGAAGTTTTTGGAGGTTTGACGCCAACACTTTTTCTTTTTTTAAAAGTTTATATATTGTTGTTTTCCCAACGTTAAGCATATCTGCCGTAAATTGCACTCAAATCCGTTTTCTTCCTTTTAATAGAATCAAAACAGTTAAGATTTTTTTTTATTTACTATACATGGACCGACTCTAGGGCGTTTTGGCAATTGTTAAAAATTCTTCATATTTAATTAAAAAAATACTGACACTTCACACTTTGACTGGTTTCACTGAGAAACAAACACCCAAAGTAAGGTATGTATAGATATAAATAGAGGTATTATTCCAATAGAGGCACCCATAAGGCGTAATAACCACATATCTAACAAACAGGTAACCAGAATTGGGTAAAAAAACAATATAAAATGATTAGAGCAGAAACGGAGTAAATAACTAAACTCTAATTAGTTTTCAAATAAAACAACGGCAGTCTACCTCCACAATATGTATTTCAATGTTTATGTTTATATCCTACATGTTTCGGACATAGAAATGTCCATCATCAGGGATACTAAAAGAAATTTACAGTGTGAGTTAAACGTTTTAAGTAAAATGAGAGGACTTACCAGTAGTCGATTACGACAGCTCTATCTTGCATAAGCGACGAACAAAATTATGTTAAAAATGAAATTGTAGGTTCTAATGAATGTTCAAGACTGAGTGAGATGTGATATTTGAAATTTTGGTCAAGGTATCTTTGAAGAAGGGGATTCCCAGTCTGCAGCCACTGAGAGAGGTGATGAAGCAATTATGTCATTTGTAGCTATTTAGAGGAGATTAATTTAAGTAAGGTGCTCAAAGATGCTTCATCTAACCGTGTCTAGGGTGAATAAATGAAATAAAATTATACTATTTTAGGGTTGGAATTTATTAATTTGAAGCCAATAAGCAGGTGGTGAAGCAATTATGTAGGTCAGGCCCGTATCCAGAAATTCGTTTCGGGGGGGGGGGGGGGGGCTCAAGGACGAAAATCATTCAAAAATGTGGACTTATTTTAATTAATTCAGAGCAAAGCGAATCACACATTAAAACTTAAATCATTATTTTCAAATTTCGGGATTTCCTGGATACGTGTTTGATGTAGGTTGTAGCTAATTAGAGGAAAATGATGTAGATAGGTGCTCAAAATTCAAGTCTAATTAGTTTTCATAAAATTCCAAGTAATGATACGGCTGTACATAATTTTAAACTTAAAAAATTTAATATTAAAATATATATTTGAAGACAAAACTTGAATTTAATATCGATACTTACACTAATTCTGCACAAATTGAAAAATGCAGGCCTATTTAAATCTATACATGCCGAAAAATCGTGCACGCCAGTGGCGTAGTAACGGGGGGGGGGGGAACCCCCCCTCGAAAATTCAGTATGATTATAAATGTCATGACCTTAAACGTTTACACACCCTACATAATAAATTAATGCTGTTAATATACAGAATTTGAACTATGAATGTTACTGTGACCCCCCCCCCAAAAAAAAAAAATCTTACGCCACTGGTGCTTGCCCACGGAGAAGACGGTTTTAATTGATTTATTACTTCGCATCATTTAGAGATAGACTATAGTTGTAAAGCCTTTGATACATAACATCACTTTAAAATAATTTTATATTTCAGATCTTAAAAATAGGGTTTTTCTCTAAACATGTAACAAAATTCTTCAACAATCTGATTAACGATACAATAAAAGCGCGCGAGGAACAAGGAATAGTTCGTCCAGATATGATCAACATTTTGTTAGAAGTTAAGAAAGGTGTAAAACGAAATGAAGAAAAAGAAGTAATTGATACAGGATTTGCTGTTGTAGAGGAATCATCAGAAATAGGTAAACATATCAATCCAACCAAGCAACCAGAGCAAGTATTTAGCCCTATGATCAAACACACAAGGTTTAACGTATACAAGCCGAAAGATATAGGTACATTTAATTTTAGTAAAGACACAAAAACGACATATTGAAATCACCAACGCAGACATCGCTTCCCAAGCAATGATCTTTTTCTTGGCCGGATTCGATTCAGTAGCGAACGCCATGTCTTTCACTTGCCACGAAATAGCTGTCAATCCGGATGTCCAGGATAGACTCAGAAAGGAAATCAGAGATACTTTAGAAGACTGTGACGGAAAAGTTGGATACGAAACATTGCTGAAAATGAAGTACTTAGACATGGTAATCTCAGGTAAGCATTTCTGTATTGACTTAAAGATCACTGTCAGTTTTTAATCTATGGTCGAGTAGCGCTACTTCATATCGTATGCCATTCCTAATCGCTAGGCGATTAGTGAGTGGCATTGAGAGCCACTCGATATAATGTCGCGCTACTCGAGCGCCATTATAAGTTATACAAGGTGATTCAAAAGTGATTTGAACTTTGGTGGGCGATTGCTGTAACTAACATAAATGAAAAGGCAATTAAAGAAAAGAAGGTCTGCTTCACAATGTTTCTTGACATGGCATAGGCATTCGACAAAGTTCTGCATAAAGGTTTAAAACATAAAATGAAAATGCATTTACCCAAACAATTTTTTGACATTCTATAGCTTATCTTTAAATGGCGCGAAGTAATAAATGCTAATTAAATATGCAAATCGCATACCGGGGTATCAAGATCACTTTAAGCACCATCCCTTAAAATATATTGTGTTTACATTACAGGATCCAAACAATGAGCATTCTTTAGGTAGGTCCACTCTGAATTTATCGCAAGCTATTGTTATATTTGAGGATTTACCATTGTTATTGGGAAAATCCCTTAGCCAGGAGCGTGTTTTGGGGAAATTAAATTTTAAATTAAAAATCTTAAACATGCCTATTCTCCTAAAATTGTATTATATTATATTCCTAGGTATTTATAACATATTATTATGAAAACATTTAAAAAATCGTATATTAACTAATAAATAACAATGGGTGGTACTATTTTACATAATATAATTACAAAAACAAGATATAATATAGAATCTTACAAACAAAGCATTTTCAAAAATCGAATAATACTTTGTACTTATAATAATCATAATCATAGTCCGCGATTCGGAAAATAAACTTTTATTAACATCGTTTATAGTGAGCGGTTCAACCATTTCTTCTTCTTTTTTTTTTTTTTTTATGACAAGGCACAGCACTACAGGATAAATCGTTTATGGCGCTCTAGGAGCGGTGCGTGTGCGCAGGAAACGATTCACGTTGGTCTTGAATCTTTGGAGACTATACTCGTTGGGGAAGACGATCTCAGGGAGGTCGTTCCAGAGTGATGACGTTCTCCAGATGAAAGAATTTTGAAACAGTGTCGTTCGAGGGACACTATGCTGAACCACGTACTGGTGGGCTGCAGTGGCTCGTCGTGTACTTCTACCATGCACCGCTCTGGGTGGTATTAAGCGGGCAACCTCAGTTGATTATTTATATCTACCTGCCACACTTTGGCTTCTTCTATCACATGATCGATGCACTTTTTCCACTTTTCCGAACTGATTTTACTCATAGCTTCGTTAAAGAGTCTTTGTAAATCCACCATTTTATAAGTCGTGTTTTTCTGGCGACATCTGTCTTTATTTGAGCCCATACAAGTTCGATGGGGTTTAATTCGCAGTGGTAAGGAGGGAATCTGAGTACAGATATTTCTCGTAACTTGGGCCGCCCCCCCCCCCGAAATCCCGAAATTTGAAAATAATGATTTAAGTTTTAATGTGTGATTCGCTTTGCTCTGAATTAATTAAAATAAGTCCGCATTTTTTAATGATTTTCGTTCTTGAGCCCCCCAAGCCAATTTATATATTGTTGTTTTCCCAACGTTAAGCATATCTGTTGTAAATTGCACTGTCACATTGTCAACACTCAAATCCGCATTATTACTTTTAATATAATCGTACCAGTTAAGAATTAATTTTTTAAGGGCGTTTAGGCAATTGTTGAAAATTCTCCATATTTAGTTAAAAAAAAACACTTTACACTTCACACTTTGACTAGTTTTACTAAGAAACAAAAATCCTAGGTAGGTATGTATAGATATAAATAGGTGTCAGTAAAACTTCTCATTTCGGCCACCCGTTAAAAACGGTCACCCCTCTGAACGGTCAGTTTTGGCTTCTTAAAATAAATCTTATAGCATTTTTAATAATAAAAGACCCCTCGAATACCGAAACACTTCTAAAACGGCCACGGTCACATGAATCCGTAACTTTTAAGAAAATTACCTTGAATTTTTACCCTTAATTGCGGTCGTCTCGACCCTTCTGGGAATGTTTGCACCCAGCCGGTACTTTATTACTGGTACTATTGGAAATACCGGAGAATGATAAACCCTCATTATGTAAATGGGTTTTTAAGTACGTACAAATACAATTTGTTAAATCTTAAGATGTTTTCATAAAAGGTAAAATTTTATTCAGTTGCATTTTAACAGCACAATAGTCGATCATGTCTCTGAAACGTAAACGTTTATCTTTTAAACAAAAGTTCGAAATCATCGCGGATAGTGAAAAATATGGTATCAGTGCTCGAAAGATAGCGGAAAAGTTTGGTGTTGGAAGAACGCAAGTAAGTGATATTCTAAAAAGTAAAATTGAACTGAAAAAACTTTATGAAGAAGGAGGAGTTAATGCAGATCAAAAACGGAAGTTTAAAAAATGTTTCCAAAAAGCTGGATTTATAGAAACTCTCCAAGAGAATGAGATTTTTGAAGAAGAAGACGATATTCCACTAAGTCAGTTGTTTTCCGGTCTCCCAGGAAATCCAAACCTGGAAAATTATCTTCAAATCGACTCAAACATTTCAACGGAAAATCCCAGTATGGAGATGCAGGAAATAATTCAGGAGTTTACCACCCAATCTAAAACTACCGAAAATGAAGACTGAGAAAGTAAAGAAAACCAGGAGGTTTTTAGTTCGTCTTTAAAAAGCATGAGTGAAGTTTGTGAAAAAATAAGAGACGTATATATAGTAGGTACTTTTGTTTGATGTTCAATTGTTTTTTGCTGAAGATATTCGAATTCGCGGGAGAAAATGACTTAAGATGGCTATTTCAGTTTTTTTATAAAAGTACAGGAAAAGTCAAAAAATCGCCTTGTGTAGTCTTGGTTGGATAACCCTGTACATTTGTAATTGTAAGTTTAAGCCTATTTAAATCTATACATGCCGAAAAATCTTGCACGCCCATGTAGAAGACGGTTTTGATTGATTTATTACTTTCAATCATTTAAAGATAGAGAATCCCATACTCTTAAATTAAGGACACGCAATGCTTGGTCTCACGCCAAAGATATATCCAATCAAAATTTGGTTTGCCTTTCAATTGGATCGTAGTCCGAGATACAAACAATCCCATAGATAAACCTTCTCGTCTTAAAATAATGCCTACGATCACTTCTTGAAGTTTGTTAATAGCTACTGTCCTAACAAGTGGGCAAACGAGCTTGAGGAAAATTAACTTACCAAAAACTCTACGAATAATATGTTTATTTCAAATATAACATTTTCTTATTATTAATATAATAATACAGGCCTGCGTTTTTACCCCTTATTGAATGTGAATTGTTTTTTTTTTAACTGAATTTGAGTAATTTGGTATATAATATTCTATTATAAAATCTATATCAATAAAATTACAAAAAACATAGCAAAAGGAAAACGAACTACTTTTCTTTGTTTTTTAGCCCGAAAAACTCCGTTTGGTGTTTTTTTTTCTTGTACTCGGCCATAGGAGCATCCCTCTTCAACATACAACAATAGTCCGCCATCATGTTAGTATCCCATATCCCATCGTCCCTGATACCTCTTCTCCGTTTCTTTAATGTCTTGGTGAAATCGCTTACCGTGTTCTTTACTGACATCACCAAGGTTTGCAGGAAAATAGTTTAAATGTGAGTGTAAAAAGTGAATTTTTATGCTCATATTTGAACCTAATACCTTAAATTTGTCCAACATGTTCTCCACAACGTCCACATAATTTGGGTCTTTATTATTTCCCAGATATTTTTTTACAAAATCCTTAAAAGCCTTCCATTAGCGTTCTTATTTGCGGACCAACAAAGATGCCTTATTCTTTAATCTTCGCTTCTGATAGACAGGGAAATTCTTCAGTCAAGAATTGGAAACATCGACCTGTTTTGTCCAACGCTTTAACAAATTGCTTTATTTAATTAGTTTAATATCGAGTGGAGGTAATAATACTTTTCAGAATCATCTAGACTTTCATGAAAAACATTGTTGTTGCCAGTCCGTTCACAGATTTAAGAGAATGACCTGCCTTTAGTTATCACCCATCATAAAATTCTTTGTTGAAAGGGTTTCAAGGATCATAGAGATAATGATTTTATTATCCAAGTAGGAACCGTACTTGGCCGTAATTAGTTTACAAAGCCTTATTAAATAATGGGAAAAAAATAAGTAGACAAATCAGTGTTGCAAAACCAGTCATTTTATTAGTTCGTGTGAAATAAAAACGCAGCTTTGATTATCCAAATATGTGGCGTCCGTGGATTGGTGAATCTAGTATAGAACAGCCGGAGGGGGTACAGGTACAACCACAGTGCGGAAATGAAAATGGAAGAAGACACTTATCTTTAGATTCTAAAGAGATTATAAAAAATGTATGTACAACTCTCATAGAACGTGAAAAGTTGAGTAAAATGGAATGTACTGAAGAAACAGCCACATTAACTAAAATTTCGGAAAAAACAGTATGGAAAATTGTGAATAAACCCATCACCGAAAGGAAAAGAAGGAAAGATTCTGGGACTTGCAAAAAATTAGATCCCAGCGATGAAAATTTAGTCCGACGCAAAATTTATAAGATGTATGAAGAGCATATACGGTACCACCACTGGATAATTTACTGAAAAGACTTGAGATAGATAACACGGATATCAATTGCGGTAGGACAACGCTGTGGAAGTGTCTTTAACGAATCGGCTTTAAACTTAAGAAAGTTGATAAACGGCAAGTTATCATGGAATCGCAACGACTTAAGGCATGGCGATTTGAATATTTGACAAAAATCGTTCAGTACAAGTGAGAACAGACCTATTATATACTTAGATGAAACCTGGTTTGATACCCATGATACCCCATCAAAATGTTGGGTTGATTCTAGTGACAGGTGTAGAACAAAGGCACCACCAGAGGAAAAAGAATAACCATAGTACATGCAGGGTCCGAAGATGGTTGGGTACCAAATGCACTTTCTTTGGCAGTCAAGAATATAAATGACTCCTGTTTGGATTACCATAACGATACCACAGCGGAGTTATTTGAGGATTGGTTCGTAAATAAGTTAATTCCTAATGTTTCTCCTAACAGTGTGATTGTTATGGACAACGCAAGTTACCACGGTAGACAGGTAAACAAGCACCCTTGTTCAAAAGATACGAAAATGGCAATACAGGAATTTATATATCAGAATGATATATATTTTCATGAAAGTTACACTAAAAGAGAGTTACTTGATGTGCTTAAAATTTCTGAACCTAGAAAAGGAGTACTACTGCGACAGCTACGCTAAAAGTAAGGGGCATACAGTGCTAAGGCTTCCGCCGTATCACTGTATATTCAATCCCATAGAACACATATATGGCATCAATTAAAATCTGCCGTTAGACGTAATAATGTGTCATTCACTAGTGTACTGGATATTATTATTACTGAAGTGGACAAAGTGCCTGTGAGTAGCTGGAAAAATTGTGTTTCGCATATTAAAACTGTTGGAAATTTATACATTCAAATTGGGAATATTACAGAAAGATTTATTATTAACATAGGTGTTGATAGTGACAGTGAAAATGAATTAAATGAGTAAACTGTAGTTGCATTAATTAATTAAAATATATAATTGTCATATATTCCATCCTCGATTCTATCTAAAATTGTTTATTATTTGTGTCAAATCATCCATGCTTGAAATACAATTCAGTGCGGGCCTGTGTAGACCCCAGTCAAGTTTTAAACAGGCGTCAACACGAGTCGGTAAGACATTCTCTTAAATCTGTGAACGGACTTTAGCGGTTTTTTTTTTGGGTGTTTATAATATAATAAAACTATTATCGCAGTTATTAGGTCAAACGAAATACATTCGGATGGACTTTTACCCTCTATGTCTATTATACGTACCTAAATCTCAAATAATTTTATTTCAGAAAGTCTCAGGAAATGGCCAATAGCCGCTGTAGCTGACAGACTGTGTGTAAAACCGTACATCATACAGCCAACCAAACTCGGAGAATCCGCAGTCCCTATAAAAACCGGAGATAACATCTTTATTCCATTGTACCCAATTCACCACGATCCCGAATACTATCCGGATCCAGAAAAGTTCAACCCGGAAAGATTTTCGGATGAAAATAAAGGAAACATTAAGCCATACACGTATATGCCTTTTGGAGTGGGTCCACGAGCATGTATCGGATCACGGTTTGCGCTTTTAGAAATCAAATCAGTTCTTTTTCAGTTGATAAATAATTTTGAAATCGTTCCTGTGGAAAAGACTGTAATACCTTTAAAACTTAGTAAGAAATCGTTTCAAGTTGTACCCGAAGGAGGTTTCCCCCTTGGACTAAAACGGCTGAAGAATTAAATGCTTCTCTATGGTTTGTCCTGGTAGCGGCGGGTTCTAAAATTAACTGTATGGCGTCTCTTAAACCCTTAATAGTTATAGTAAAGTTAACATTATATTGTTGGCCTTTACTGCAATAAAAATTAAGTTTTACGGTCGTCAGCAAAGTACAGTAGGTATATGAAAATGATCTTCTAGTTATTATGATTAATTTACTATGTTACGATTTAGACTACACACTAATTAATACAATATTGATATTAAGTTTAAGATTTAAATACAGTGCAATGTGTGTACAGAAACATTTTTTTAAGTGTCTCACCTGATTGGTGATTTTTATGCTGACTATTATATTAAAAAACAAATTATACATTTCTTAATGACTTTCCGCAAGTAAGCCAAATTTAATGTTATAAAACATATAGGTTCACAAATTTGACAGATACGACGCGATTTTAATTTTTTTTAAATGACAACCCTTATCACTAACCACACCACTGAATTGCCTTTAGCGATCCGATTTCAAAAACATATAGTTGTTTATATTTATTTTGAACCGTTTCGGAAATTCGGGGGTTCCTAAATTACCTTAATTGATTTTGTCTTTTAAGTGATTGACCTCTTTAATAAAAAGACTTTTTAAGCTAGAAACCCCAATTTTGTTCACAGTAACATAATTTCCTGTGGACGAGCTATTGACCATAGGCAAGAGAGAAGCGCTTATGGGAGGCATAGACAGGCAACTTAACATACTAAATTGGTTCCCTAACAGCGCCATACGCGACTAGTTGAGTAACTAAATGTAGCAGTAGCCCGGGGTCAGCGCCACGCACGAAAATTTAAATTTTATAACTTTGAATTCAAATTCTCGCGTTTCTAACTCTGACGGAAAAGTTAGAAGCGCGAAAATTCTGAAAAGTTAATACATTTTGGGAGAATAAAAGAAAGTTATAACAACGTTTCTGATATGACGACAAGCTTATTAATAGCAGATATTTATATAAATAGGTTTTAAATAAAAAACAGCCAAAAGAACCCAGAATTATACAAAAATGAGTTCATAAAGTAAACAAAAAAGGGCGTAAGAACTAAAATATAAAGTTTATTAATAGTATATTATTTATTTTGACTTTGATTAGGCATTTACTTAAAACTCTCTGTAGCAGTTGCAAGTAGTTTCGAAGCGGTTAAAATTGAGGCTGAAGAAGTTTTATGTTCTTTTTTACTATTTCCGAAACGGCTGAAGATAAATATCAACAACTATATGCTTTCGAAATCGAATCGCGAATTGATGAGGGTTGCCATTTAAAAAAAATCAAAATGGCGTCGTATCTGTCAAATTTGTGAACCTATATATTTTTTGACATCAAATCTGACTTCCTTGTCGAAAATCATTCACATATATTTCTAAAGTTTTACAATAATCAATTTTGGCAACTTAATTTTACTTTACTCTAAATGTAGTTCTGTGTCACTACCACTATCTTTATCTAAACTTATAATTAAGGTATGAAATAAAAAGCTCTTAGTCTTCCTCCACAAATATTGTATTAAAATTATTAGGTGTTAATCCCTACATGTTTCGGATGTTTAAACATCCATCATCAGGGGAAACAAAATCGAGTAAAAATATTGAAACTAGTTACCCCAAATTAATGGGCATAACTGTATTGTTTAATGAAATGTAGAAGAGTTCTGTTCTCCACCTAATATATTTATGGGAAATATTTGAGATCAATCAAGCTATCAAAAATCCTGAAATACAAGTCTTGAATGAACAAATTACCTTCGACTGTCTCCCATTTTTTAATTCTCTCCAAATTTAAACACCATTATATCTTTTGCAATCAAGTTCTTGTTTTATCTTTCGCTTTAAGTTATATTATAATAACAAACAATACAATATCAACTAATTATACTAATTAACCTCCAAAAAAATTATTTCATATCATTTCAACTCCACTGCAAGAATGGACTACTTCTTCAATTATAATTAAGGGTTGAACATTAGTACTTATGGACATATAGGAATTTTACACCCTAATTACATCTTGAATACAGTTTTCCAACTGTCTGCAGAAATGTTACCTACTATGTTTTTTATTAATTTTACTGGAGATGTATTTAATGTGGGGAGAGTATTGTTCCTGCTAATATTGATTGATTGATTTTACTTGGTACCATATTATTGGATTAAATACACAATAGTAGGGGGGAAGACCCAACACTCTATGCCCATTTTTTCTTACAGTTTGATAATAACACGATGTTCAAACCAATCTTCAAAAAGTTGTGCGTCAGTTTTTTGCTGGTGATCTAGAGAAGAATCTGCTATGTTTTTAGCTTAGTTTTGGGAACCTGCGTGTATTATTGTTATTCTTTTACCTTTATTTGAAGAAGCTTTAGTTTTACATTTTTTTGAAAAATCATTTCATCCTTCTCTTGCAGTGTCATGTGTATCGAACCATATACACACACCGCCATAATTAGAGGAACGATTTTCGATTTTCACTCGATTTCGATAGTTTTTTTTTTTTATTTTAGCTTGATTCTTCAGGAATGCTGTTGGCCTATTAACATTTTTAAACGATTTGTCTTTATATATGATACAGGGGCGGAAAGAAAGTAATGATTTTTCAGTAATTTTTGAGACACCCTGTGGAGTGACCAAGTGACAATTGGAAACATTTTATGATAATTAATTATGACCTGATCTTTTCTGAACATTTTCTGTATTTGTTCACTCTGATACCTTAATTATTACGGAAAATACAGGGTTTGAAAAAAGTAGAATCGAATTAACAACTGTAACAGGTCTAGACAGCCATGGATTTGTTAGAATACTTTTTATGCATTTTGTCCCTTTTTATCAAGTTAGCTAAAGACAAAGTCAAAGCCAATGTGTAAACATCTGTGAATTTGGCACTAAATGTGAGACGCATATTTTCTTTACATTAGTTTGTTATTTTTTCATAAGTAATTGTTTATATTTGGTTTGTTGTTCTTTAACATCGTCACCTTGATTGTGAAACAGTCCATAATGGGTGATTTGGAACCGACTGATATCGCTAGAGCGGTAACATTGATCGAAAATGGTCGATCTTACAGTGATGTTGCTGAAATGTTTGGTAAAACAAAATCAACGATCCATCGTAATGTTACACGTTTGAGGCAAACTGGAGAGTATGTGAGAAGACGAGGTCAAGGCAGAAAACGTTCAACCACGGCTGTAGATGATCGATTCATAACATTGCAAATACTACGAAATAGACGTATAACAGCAGTTAAAATAAAAAATGAACTAGAAGAAGTACGTGGAACCAGGATAAGTGCGCTTACAGTTAGAAGCAGACTCAAAGAAGTTGGTATTAAGTCCTATAGGCCAAGAAAAGCCCCTAAACTCCAGAGACGTCATCGAGTAGCGCGACTAGCCTTTGCTCGAGAACACCAAAATTGGAATAACGATCAATGGGGTCAAGTTTTATTCACGGATGAGAGCCGTTTTGCATAAATTCTATTGATGGTAGGGAGAGATTGTATCAACGTCCAGGAGAACAAAATGAACAATTTAATTTTACTCCTACCGTCTCTTTCGGTGGAGGCTCAATTATGGAGTGGGGTCGCATATGTTTAAGAGCACACAGAGTTAGTGGTTATTGACGGCGGTGCTTTAACTGCAGATAGGTATATAAGAGATGTTCTTCAATACCATGTGATACCTTTCGCCCCACATATCGGAGCCAATTTCCTCTTAATGCAGGACAATGATCGCCCGCACGTAGCTCGTTGTGTAACTCACTTTCTGAATCAAGTGGAGATACCGACAATGAATTGGCCTGCATGTTCACCGGACTTGAACCCGATTGAACATGTCTGGGATATGCTAGGCAGACGACTTAGGTCAAGAATTCCTGCTGTCCAAAACACAGACGAGGTGAGAACTGCATTAATTGAAATATGGGAAAATTTGCCTCAAGAAATAATTGACAACGTCTTCAAAAGTATGGGACGTCGGATGACTTCAGTCGTAAGGGCTCGTGGAAGAAATACACGATATTGAAAAAAATAATCCTTGTAAATATTCTTTATCATTAAATGTTTAAAACAAATCAAATCGAACAATTAATTTTTTTAAAAAGCGGTACTTTTGTCTTTAAGCACGCTTCAAAGTGGCATGAAGCTTTGCAAAACATACTGCAATTAGCTATCTATTTATTCTTTTAATAAATTCCATTTGAATTTGTACAGAGAAAAAAGGATATCTAGAAAAAAATTCAAAGAAAAAATCGTTTTTTTTTTCAAACCCTGTATTTTCCGTAATAATTAAGGTATCAGAGTGAATAAATACAGAAAATGTTCAGAAAAGATCAGGTCACAATTAATTATCATAAAATGTTTCCAATTGTCACTTGGTCACTCCACAGGGTGTCTCAAAAATTATTAAAAAATCATTACTTTCTTTACGCCCCTGTACCTATCATATATAAAGAAAAATCGTTTAAAAATGTTAATAGGCCAACAGCATTCCTGAAGAATCAAGCTAAAATTTAAAAGAAAAACTATCGAAATCGAGTGAAAATCGAAAGAGAAAATTGATTTAAAACTTAAGGTAAATTTGGACCGTTCCTCTAATTATGGCGGTGTTATTGAGATAATTTCAACATTATGTATTATGTTATTATACTTATTGGTCAGTAGTTCATATGTCCAAAGTATTGTAGGTAATGTGGGTTGACACTGTTGACAAGAGGTGTGGTCGTAAGAAGTATGGTTGTTAAAAAGAGCGCGGTTATATTTGATGGCTATTTTTTATAATTAATAAAGTAACGTTTAGTTGTTCAAGATAAACAGTTTTATTATACACAAGTAGAAATCTCAGGGAAGAGAAATCTCAACAGGTTATGGGCCCAGGCTTACGCAAACGGGTTTAAAAGGTGAAAATAAAATTGTTGGGTTAAGAACACGTGACGGTGACGGGATTTAAAAAGAAAATGGCTGATAAAATTGAAATCGGGAACATCTGCAAATTTGATGGTAGCAACTATAGGCAGTGGAGATTTCAGATCAAATGTGCGTTAAAGGCCAAAGGTGTGTTTATATATACCGATGGTAAAGTTCCACTTCCTGGGGAAGAGAAAGTTAAAGAACTGCAAGAATGGTACAAAAAGGATGCAATCGCTATGTTCACCCTTACATCTTCAATGGAACTCTCTCAAATTACACTGGTAGAGAACTGTGAGACTTCAAATGAGATGTTGACCAAACTTGATACAGTTTTTGATCAAAAGTCGGAACTTAACAAAATGCTAGTACATGAAAAATTTCATCAGTATAAAATGACAACAAATGACTCGGTGGCACAGCATGTAAGCAAGATAGAAAACCTGGCAAAGCAAATCAAAGAGTCAGGTGACACAATTAGCGATGCAGCCATAATAACAAAAATTTTAAACACACTCCCTTTAAAATTTAGAACTGTTAGGCAGGCTTGGTTGTCTGTGGATGGAGCTAAGCAAACTGTGGCAAATCTTACAGCACGGCTACTAGATGAAGAAGCATCCTTGAATGTCTACGAAGCAGAAACTGCTTTAGCAACTATGACTTTTAATTCTAAAACTCGTACAGCAGGAAAAAAGAGCAGTAAGGACTTGTCAAGAATATCATGCTTCAACTGTAAAAAGAAAGGTCATTATGCAAACAAATGCCTAGAACCAAAGAAAAAGAAAACTACAGGAGACAAGACTTTCAACGATTCAGAGAATGCTACAGCGTTTAATGTCAACAGTGAAACCTTTTGTTGTGATGACGACTGGATCATGGACAGTGGGGCATCAGCTCATGTCTCATACCGAAGAGATTTCTTTTTTGAACTAGATGAAACCAAGACTGGTACCGTAAGTTTGGGGAATAATCAAACTTTAACAGTAAATGGTAAGGGCACAATCAAAATACAGAAGTTAGTTGATGATTGCTGGACAGAAGGTATCATAAATAATGTGTTATATGTACCAGACCTACGCAAGAATTTGTTCTCAGAGGGAGTCATCACCAGTACGAAGAACATGACAATTGTCAAAGAAGGCAAAACGGCTAAAGTATTCCTGAATGGTAAAGCTGTTGCAAGTGCTTTAAGAGAACAAAACAACTTGTATAAAATGTTGTTCCGTACTATGATTTGTTCTCTCAATACCGTAAAAACCAACAGTTTACAGCAATGGCACGAGAGATTAGGACATTTGAACATTAAATCAATCAAAGAAATGTGTTCTAAAGGCCTTGTGAATGGAGTAGAATGTAAAGACTTTGATAACTTTTTTTGTGCCGCGTGTGCTTTCGGTAAACAACACAAAGCCCCCTTTAAAAAGAAAGAACATGTAAAAGCAGGGCTCGGTGAGCGGATTTACAGTGATCTCTGTGGACCTATGTCAGAACCCTCGGTTCAAGGGTCAAAGTACTATATTCTATTTAAGGATGACTTTTCCGGTTTTAGAGTGGGATATTTTATTAAAAACAAAAGCGATGCTTTTGAGTGTTTTAAACTATTCGCTGCAAAAGTAAAAAATAAGTTTGGGACTCAAATAAAGTATTTACATGTTGACAACGGAGGTGAATATTGTAACCTAGATTTTAAACAGTTCTTAAACAAAAATGGAATAGAATTGGAGACAACAGCTCCCTATACTCCCGAACAGAATGCAAGGGTGGAGAGAGACAATCGTACAGTGATGGAATGTACCAGGTCAATGATGAGTGGTGCGGGCGTGCCAAAATATTTGTGGGCCGAGGCTGTTAACACGGCAATCTATTTACTTAATAGAACACCTACAACTCAAACACCAAACTCAACACCATATAGCTTATGGTTTGGAAAGAAGCCCTCGCTTGGTCATGTAAGAACATTTGGTTGTGAGGCCTATGTGTTTGTACCCAATCAGAAACGTACGAAGTTGGACCCAAAAAGTAAGAAGCTAATCTTAGTGGGTTATGAAAACAATTCAGAAAACTATAGACTGTTTGATGTGTCAACAAAGAAAATAACTGTCTCCCGAAACGTAATTTTCCATGAAAATCCGAGAAATAGTGAGTCAACAGGTCAAGAACAGCTGATACCTTACGTCATTGAAGAGGAACAAAGACAACAATATGGTGAAAAGAAGCAAGAAAGAAATGCTGTTGAAGTCGACCAAAGGCCACCTGAACAAGAAAAAGAAGAAGATAGGGATGAACAGTTGGTAGAAAGACCAGGTACAGCTGCAAGGGGAGAATGGCCTACAAATGCAGAAGAAGAAGAAATACCTGAACTTAGACCTAGACGTCAAATAAAAATTCCGAAGAGATTCAATGAATATGAGTTGTATGATGTAAACTTTGTTGAAACCGATATTCCAGATACCTATGAGGAAGCAATGAAATGTGAGGACTCAAAAGAGTGGCAGAAAGCAATAGACAGTGAACTTGATGCTCTGAAACGGAACGATACTTGGGAATTTACATCTCTGCCGGATGGTAAGAAGTCTATAAATTCAAAGTGGGTTTTTAAAGTGAAGAGACTCCCAAATGGTTCTATTCAAAAGTATAAGGCAAGACTGTGTGCTAAAGGCTGTTCACAAAAACCAGGTGTGGATTACAGTGACATTTTCTCTCCGACAACTCGTTTTGACTCTATTCGTGTGTTAATTGCTAGTGCAGCTAAAAACAAATACCAAATAATGCAGTTTGATATTAAAACTGCTTTTCTATATGGCGAACTTTCTGAAGAAATCTTTATGAACTTGCCCAGTGGTGTAGAAAACAAAAATAACATGGTGTGTAAACTAAAAAAGAGCCTATACGGACTGAAGCAGGCTCCGCGGTGTTGGAACCATAAATTTAATATGTTTTTAACTAACTTTGGGTTCAAACCTAGTGAAGCTGATTCTTGTGTTTACAAAGGCATTTTTAATGATAAAATGGTTCTACTTGTGATTTATGTTGACGACGGACTCATTTTTTGTGTAGACATGAATATCATTAATATGATACTGTCAGAAATGGAAAAATACTTTGAGATAACTAGTGAGAAGCCAAGTTATTTTGTCGGAATGGAAATTCAACAAAAGGATGATGGTTCGATCTTTATTCATCAGGCGAACTATATTAGAGAAATCATCAAGCGATTTAGATTGGATGATGCAACACCTAACAGTGTACCTAGCGATCCAAATACAGTGTTGTCAAATGAAAGTGAGAGTAGTTTAGTAGGTCAAGTACCTTACCGTGAGGCTGTTGGCAGCCTTCTATTTGCGGCTACCGTCACAAGGCCTGATATTATGTACTCAGTTTCTGTAGCCAGTCGCTACCTAAACAACCATGGACAAGGTCATTGGAATGCAGTAAAACGAATAATCAAATACCTGATTGGAACAACAGACATTGGCATTTACTATAAAAATGATGTGAATAGTGGCAAACTAATTGGATATTCAGATTCAGATTTCGCAGCAGATTTAGATACTAGACGATCCACTACTGGCTATATTTTCAAGTTCTGCAATGGGCCGGTAACATGGAACTCTCAAAGACAGCATAGTGTTTCTTTATCCACAACGGAGGCTGAATATGTTGCAGCATCTTATGCAGCAAAAGAATCTGTGTGGCTTAAGCAGCTATTAAGTGACATTGGTGAGTGTTTTGATACGCCCATAAGACTGTGCATAGACAATCAAAGTGCTATTCGTTTGATCCGGAATCCTGAATTCCATAAACGAACAAAACATATTGACATTCGCTATCATTTTGTTCGAGAAAAGTATAAAAATGGACAGATAGACTTGAAGAATGTTCCAAGTAGTGAACAGCTGGCAGATTTTTTAACGAAGGGACTGTCACGAGCCAAATTTGAAAAACAAATAATTGATGTTGGACTAAGGAAAAAATGAAAAATAATTTTGTTCAATATCCTTTTATTCTTAAAAGTGTTTTGTTTATGTTTTTATAAATGTTGTTATATAATGTTAAATTAGAGGGAGTATTGAGATAATTTCAACATTATGTATTATGTTATTATACTTATTGGTCAGTAGTTCATATGTCCAAAGTATTGTAGGTAATGTGGGTTGACACTGTTGACAAGAGGTGTGGTCGTAAGAAGTATGGTTGTTAAAAAGAGCGCGGTTATATTTGATGGCTATTTTTTATAATTAATAAAGTAACGTTTAGTTGTTCAAGATAAACAGTTTTATTATACACAAGTAGAAATCTCAGGGAAGAGAAATCTCAACAGGTGTGTGTATTTATCAAGGTAGATAATTGTTCATTTTTTGCACTATATTGTTTAATAGTCATTACATATTTATACCGCCATTCCCGTAAACGTTGAGATCAATTTTTTTAGGCTTGAAACGCAACAAGAAATGTTTATTTCGTTATTAGTAAGCCTCTTTTTTAGGAAAACCAAACAGATTGTTGTTCATACATTTGATAAATTTTCCTTCTTAATAAATCCAAATCATTCTTGTCAATACTTCAAAATGTGCCACAGTCACTTCGCTTCCTTCTGGGAATCAGTACTATATCCTGTGCCGAAGATAAAGAAGTGCTTGTTAAAGCAGGCGTCTCGCCTAAAGCATGAATTGATTTAATATCTCTTTTCATGCTTTCTTCTGCACGTGACACTGTCTAACACTGCATTATATTAATAAAAATGAATTTGTTATGCATGCAGTTAGGTATTTTTACCGAACCAACAAAACATTAAATGAAGATACTGTTTATATAGGTATAAATTGCCACATCATTAGTTGAAAATACTTACTCTCCTGTGTCTTACAGACTATAGAAGGTCCTGCAGCTTAGCTCCTTTGGTCTCAGATACCATTAGAGATACAGAATGTGTTACTATAACTGTTATTTTAATTAAATTAAAATTAATTTAATTTATAAACCCCATTATAAATGAATTTTCATGTCATCTACCCCCACGGAACTGCAATTATTGTTTTTAAATTTTAACTTCAAGTTTAAAGGGTCCTTTACATGTTAACAAATATTATTATAAACAATTATACGCAGAGTGGTTCAAAAAACACGAACAGATCGAGGACAGATGCCAGTTTTAAAAAATAAAGGCGTTATTTTCATAATATCGAAAAAACTACTTACACGAAATTTAAATCAAATTTGGAATATTTTAGATTTGAAACTATAAACACTTTCTTGGGATATTAAACGGATGAATGTAATTTACAGGACCATCAGTTCCTTCCACGACTTTTTGTTAAGGAAAATTGGTACTTCACTGGCCTGTTAATTTTCGGTTAAAACCTAGTTCAATTTTAATTAAAAAATGTTTCTTTTACTCATTTTACATCTAGCTATTAAATAATAATTGTCGCCATTCATTTATTACATTTTAAATTTAACATTTTCGAACAACCCCCTTAAACTCCCGATTTGGCCCCCAGTGATTATTGGATATTCCCCAAATTAAAACAGCATCTTCGTCTTCGTGGAACTCATTAAGCAGTATGTGACTTAAAGAGCCAACACAAGATTTGAGCATCTTTATACTAAGTGTGTTAATCTGTAAGGGGACTGTGTTGAAAAATATAAAAATATCTAAAATCTGTAAGTCGTTTTTTGCTATGCTAGATGATGAACCACCCCCGTATGCTAAAAGATAAATATTTGAAAAAAAAACTGTACTTTTGCAATACTATTTTTATTAATCACAAGAAGAAAAACAATATAAAGTAACATTTGTATAGAATAAAATTTATTTTATCAGTTCAAATTATATCACACTTAACTTTATTTTCCTAGCGTAAAAAAATAATTTACCGATTTTTATTGTTATTAATCTAACCACAATCTAATTAGAATAACACTCCAAAAAGCAAGTATTCAAGATAAATAAATAATCAGTTCTAAAAAAAATGTTGTTAAAAAAAAATTGCCTATTTTAGTTAGCAACAAAAGCTTAAGCGGTATTCATTCATTGAATTGACGATATGACAATTTTCGCATTTATTAACCACTTTGAAATCGAACTCTAAAAAGCACCCTTTAGTTCAAAAATAGCATTAGTGGCTTGAGTACCGTCCAAAATAAGAAACAAATTTCATATTAACATGAATGAAAATGATTTCTCTTCGAGCCATAAAAAAAATTATTTTGATGAGAGAAATATGACGCCACTCGATATTTTAAAAATAAGCAGGTGTTTCTTAATAGGCAGTTATTTCTTAAAAGGTCATGTGTAAATCCATATCTTGTACGTCTGTATCACCACGTAAATATGCGTCTGATATGATAAAGTCTTCGTACATTAAAATGTATGTGGGTATGCAACTTTACAACTATCCTACTGCGCTTAAAATAAGGTAATATACAGGATGTTACTTAATGATAGATCATAATTCCAAGGGCACATTCCTGAACCAAATTCAAATAGAAAAGTTCATATAAACATGTGTCCTAAAAAGTCTGGTTTTCAAAATACAGTTTTTAAAAAAAATCACAATCATAAAAGCTACTTAATTGCATGTCGAAAAAATTTATTTCTCGAAAACTAAGTAAGATACGAAAAAATATCAAGAGACAAAAAAGTTGTATTTTTAGCTACTTAACCCGAAAATAATATAAAATTTTTAAACAAGTCAGTGACGTACATTTTTGTCTCAATATTATTCATTGGGACTGCCCCAGGGAGGCCACTGGAACTCATAATTATCATCTAGTTGGTGCTAATTTAGCGTCTTGATGATGACATATTTAATCTTTAAGTTGAACAATGTTCTTTACTCCTTTTCTTTGTCGTTCTTCTTTTTTGAAATATCTGGATATATAGTTGTTATTCAGCTTTGCTAATTTATGGTGTGCTTTCGCTTGTAGATTGGTTTTCAATGTTGAATGTTTAAAAGGTTCTGGGTGTCTTGGTTACTATCTTCAGGGTGGGAGCCAGTCACGGAATTTAGCGTCTTATCACAACGAACAACACTGCCAAATTTCATCAAAATCGGCAAAACGATCTTTGAGATTAAAAAAAAAAAAAAAAATCGATAATTTGTTTAAACTTTGACATCTTAAAAACCAGACTATTTAGGACACATGTTTATATGAACTTTTCTACTTGAAATTACGACCTATCATTAAGTCACGCCCTGTACTAAAGAATTGAAACTGCGCGGTAATGTATGGGAGGAGGGGTGCGCTCTCAGCAATTTACCACTAATGTTCGTAAGTAAGGAGGGTTCTTAGTTAGACTGGCGTCTCCCCCAATGGCGTACTTCCGAAGGGGGGGATATAGGGATATATTCCCTTCCCCATGAACTCTGCCAAAATTATAAAAATCCAAAATCCTTCGAGTCTATTGCCGTAAATACAAAAAAAAATTAAAATTATTACCTTTTTTTTTTTCGTTTCTTAAAAATTGTATGTACATTGCCAGTATCCACTGCGACGCCGGAAATGATCTTTTCAACCTTAAAACCTATAAAAACTTATTTGAGAAATACCACTGCCCAAGTGAAGCTTTAATGGACTTGTCATGATGTCAGTATCTGTAGAGAAGAAGTTACATATTATGAACTTAAGCAATAATTGCTGACCTTGCTATCAAGCCAAGATGCATAGATTTTGTTTTGAAATGCTTTAAATTATAATCAAATGTTTTTTGAAAAACAATATTTTTATATCCCCCCCCCCACCGAGGTTCAGGGTACGCCACTGTCTCCCCCTCTTTTCTTTCTTTCGAGTCGAGTGCAGAGACAGCCGAAGTTGACGCAAGGCAGCCGGAATTTCATATTTATACACGACATGCAAACATCCTTTGCACGACATCAGAATCGTCCACAGAGCGAGTAAATATTGGTGAAAGTATTGAGATGTTAATTTAACCTCCATCAATCGTACGTCAACAGACGAAACCGTCAATATTATTGACAGTCTTCCAGTGGCGTGCAGTGCCATTTAAAATAGGGTAGGCAACAGAATCGAAAATATCAAATGTCGGGTTTCGATTCGAGCGCGCTGTTTAAATGGTTAGTGGACTGGTCGTGTTGATTTGCGGCATTTGAAAAATGATTTAAATCAATATACCCAGTTTCACTCCAAACATTTCTTTCTTTGCCAAAGAGTGAGCATGGCCAACAATACATTTTATTTTTATGACAACACCCGCAGAGCCACTTATAAGTTTCATACATTTTTTTATTAAAATATCGAGACGTTTTCTTTTGTTGCTGCACGATTTTTGAGTCCGGGGTAGGTCTACCAATCTTAATAACATTTTGTTTTGCGTTAAATGTCATACTTGTAAAGGGCTTACTGTTAATAAGTTGCACCAGACAGTTTACACAGTCATTGCACTGGCACTCCATAATAAAAAACCACTAAAACTATTCAAAAAATCTTTCTAACCAACAAAACTAACTCACAAACAAAACAACAATCCCTCTTGTATAGGTACTAGTAAGCTCTTAAAACAATTATTAAAAGTGCGGCGCGTGAAATCCCGATCTCAGACAAGAAAAGGACACAGAAATTTATAGGAAAACTGAAATTATTGGTAATTAATAGCGGGCCGGTGCGTCGGTGCCGGCATTGTCTTATTGGGTTTCAGTTTCTTACAAAATTGCATCGCATTATTAAATGCCCAAATATTAATAAATTTAGGGATGCCCGATGTACTGTAACTTAATTTAGAGATAAACGCTTCCTAACCAATTACTAAAGGGTAAAAACGATGTATATCAGAATATTAATTAATGAAAGCACATTTTGGCAACGGTGAATCCAGTGAAATTCACTCATCGTTCCTTCGGCGTCGGTGCAGTGCCGGTTTAAGGTCGTTTGCCGCCCGCTGCTACAAAAACGCAGCGCCCCCCGACCGTTCGAAAACAACATTAAAACTAAACAATTTTTTTGAAGCATTTACTTCAAAAAATGTGCAAAAAATTTTAAAGAGACGGACGTAATTGTAATTACTTATTTTTTTATACGTATGGGTAATGGATATAGTAATCCCTAAACTAACTTGTTTTCGTATGGTTTAATAATTAAAAAAGTAATAATAAAGAGGATACATTAACATTTTAAGGGTCGTTAGCTTCGCGCGCCGCCTCTAAGATTTTGTCGCCCGGTGCTAGAGCACCCAAAAGACCCCTGGTTAAACCGGCGCTGCGTCGGTGGGAGTCGTGAGTCGTCGCATGGCTTTTGGCTCGTCCCTTTTCTTTTTATGTATCGTTTCATTTAGATATCTTTTTTTAAGCACTGCTTTTCGCTTGCATATAAATCCAGTATTGACGGTCTAAATGCACGCCTTTGCTTTGTTATGGGATGCTTTTTAATGTAAGCGGATTGCGGTCGCAGAGGGCCAGGGCCGTGAATATTATTCCGTTTAATATACGTAGCGTTATATGAGTGTTAGACTGTGATGTTTTTTCTATGATATAATTAATATTTTATTTGGCGCTTAAAACAAACTTTTTAAATTTTCATAATGCTTTTTAAACAAATTATAATTTATATTATCGGAATTAAAATTAAATGGGAAAATAAAAAAAAAAACAGTAAAACGTCAGGGTAGGCTATGCATTTGTGCTTTCATTGTATGCACGCCACTGCAGTCTTTGGGCCCCTACACAATGACAGTTGAAATAACCCACCAGCATGTGCAAAAAACAGCTGAGGCGGAATGCCAATGACAACTAGAACGGTATTTTTTAAAGCTTTGTTCCCAAAATGGTCAGTAAAGGTAAATTCGGCATGTGAATTTTGTCAATAAATTAGTTAGGGCCACAGTCACCACTCAATAAATATTGCTAAAAATTTGAAAACTAATGAGCCGATCAACGTTGTTAAATTTAAACTAAAATTTTAAAAAATTACCCGTGAGTTCCCTAAGGACCTATTTTGCGTCGTTCTAAATTTCCTAAAAATTCTCCAAACCATCATCATTACTCACTCTTCACAAAATTCTACAAAAGCAAAACTTTTAACTTTCATCTTCGTTGTTAAATCTTCTGTTTCTATTTCGGGCTCCGCCTCTTCGGATTTGGTTGAGACAAGCCAACATTCGAATCATAAAAGCAGCAGGAACTGTAATGGTATCCCTAGTTTCCTCAAGCATTATAGCGTTTCGATTGATCAGCTAGAAATATTTAAGGGGTTGAGAATATTATTCAATTATTTCAATTAATGGTAGACAGAGAGAGATGATTTTGTGTCCTTAAAGAAATATTGTTATTAGAACAAACCAATGCAAGATAAATAAAAGATGTGTTCTGAACACTGTCCTTATTTTTTACTACTAACTCACAACGTTTCAACTGATAAGTAGATATCTCCAGTCGTCTTCAGGTTCGTTATACCAGTTATCACCTGAAAACAGGAGAATATACTGAAACGTCCCAACCGCGGGTCAATTAATTAACAAAGAGAATGCGTAATAAGGCCTGGAATATTAATATTTATTTATAAATACAGGGTGTCTCTAAAAGGTCTGTACAAAATCTGAGCACATATTCCTGAGGTCAAAATAAGGCGATTTAGAGCAACTTACCTTAGTACGAAATTGCTCCGTTTCAAAGATACAAGGTGCTAAAGTTTAAGAATAAAAATCGAATTTTTTAAAATTAATGAACATTTTTTAACGTATTACTCTAAAATTTAGTACCCCGGGGTTTTTTTGGGATGCAAAACCCGAATACGGGCACCTTTTCACTGTGGCCATTAGAGGGCGCTTCACAATGCACTTCTTATGGTTTAGAATGGCCATAACTTTTTTATCAGTGTAGTTTCTTCCTTTTTTTGTTAAGGAACTCGTTTTTTGAACATTTTGAAACAAAAAAGGTACTCTTGTGAAAATCCGCTGAAGTAAGCCGTTTTTGAGATATTTCGGTTTGTAGTGTTCGATGACGCACCGGCATATTTAAATTATTCTGAATAAAAAATGTTTGCTGTTATCATTGAGGATGAAATGTGGTCAGTGAATTAGCAGTGGGAAATCCCTCAAACAAAATATCTTGGTGTAATAGTGTATAGCTTCTTGAAGTGGGGTCGGCATATGGAGTACCTTTCAAAAAAAATTCGTTCTTTAATCCATAAGTTCTACATTCTTAAAGAAACTTTAAATACAAAATTGCTTAACATAATATACAAAACCCTAGTTGAGTCATTTTGATTCGATATGGAATCGATTCGAGAATTTCGTCTGGGGAGGACTGTATGCAAGTGCTCTGTACAGGTTGAATATAGTGCAAAAGTGTATATTGAAAGTGATGTACAAAAGAAACAGAATGTATCCAACAGAATTGCTATTCTCAAACACTATTTGCAGTATTCGAGCATTGTATATGGTAACTGTATCAACATGTATTCAAGACCAAATCTAATCAGAATATTGTGCATCATCGTTATTATATTCGTGCTAGAACGAATAAGGATATTATCTACTCAATAAAATATAACAACATTAATCTAAACAGCTCAGCACATTTGGGTCCTAAGATTTATAATATGACTCCACCTATAATAAAACATATAAAAAAACTTACGTAAATTTAGTAACCAATGTAGAATTTAAAAAAAAAATAAAATAAAAAATAAAAAACATTTCTTAATGAGGGACAAACAACTTTACCGTTCGTTGTTCAAGCTTAAAAAAAAAGAACTGGCAAGCACAGACAACGTAATGTACAGGGTTATACATAACGATCACAGGGTGGCCGAAATCACCAGGT
This sequence comes from Polydrusus tereticollis, assembly GCA_963920685.1. Taxonomy (NCBI): domain Eukaryota; kingdom Metazoa; phylum Arthropoda; class Insecta; order Coleoptera; family Curculionidae; genus Polydrusus; species Polydrusus tereticollis. Next base: position 14,765,239 of record OY987333.1, read on the forward strand.
GATGAACATACCCGGGGGACGGTCAGTTTCAATACTTACTAGTTAAAACGTTGTAAGTGAGAAAGTCAATGGAAGTCCAAAATACATCTTTAATTTATCTTACATCACTAGCAACCACCTTCAAACAAACCACATTTTAAGAAAAGGTTCATCTTTTCCCCTCACCAGATCCATGCCCAGACCTGTTTCGCCGTATCATGGCTCATCAGCAGGTATGGCAAATGGGAAAAGGTCACGAAGAGAAACTTGTTTGAACGCCACGAGATGTCAGTAAACTTAAACTAACTCCTTAAGAGGCCTTATCAGGGTAGCGCATTGACAACAAGGCGTTCTTTGGCATTTCTTTTTATGAAAGAAGAAACACAAATGCTTCAACAGTTTCCTTGTTTCTTGAACGACTTTTCAACAACAAATATGCATTAAAAAAAAATCAAATACAACGATTTACTCGGTTAGGTTAGGTCAGGTTATGGATATTTCCAGGTGAAATTAAGCTGCCTCCAAAAATTCAGATTACCAAAAATTTGGGGCAAAGGGCTAAGCCACCACAGAAAAATTGTACTTACGTCATCAGCTGACTCCTTGTCGAACCCGCACTCTTTCAAAGTGGGCGCCCACAGTTTGATGTCATGATCAATGCCGCTGGTCGCCAAGATCGGTAAGTGCGGATGCGGCCGCAAACAGTTGACGACGTGTTGATCGGCTTGCAGGAGCATCTTCAATTCGCCGGTGTGACGGTCCCAAACGAACACGTGACCACAATCCGAGCCCGACATGACGTAATTGGAGCCCCAGAACGTCGCCTCCTTAATCATCGTTCTAGAAATGATTTCAGGTTATTCAGCGGGTAAAAAAATTGGATGTCAAGAGAGTAACGTCAAAATAAATAAAGTTGGTTAAATTTGACATTAGCCAACTCGACAATCGTGCCAACCAAAAAACTTTTACTAACAGAAGAAGTCATCCCGATCTTTGACTAAAGTTTGTTTACAACCAACATGAGAATACGTGTTAAAAAAAAACTAGCGAAAACATTTATGTACTACGTAAGGCCCAAATCAGTCAATGTAAATAATGTTGGTAAAAGTGGCAATGGTATACCAAAAAGAGGTTACTTAATTAATATATTAAGGGTTTACTTTGTTCTTTGTTCATCAAGGAATTTATCGGCGATTGCAACAGACCTGAGCTGGCCAGACTGGCGAGATCACAACGTACTTCAAAATACACCCCAAACACCGCTTACACACTCCGAGACGTTCAAAACTGTGTCGAAGGCCGGGCCGAACGAATTCGGCGAATTGATATACTTTTTATGCCGTCCGTGGCTCGCATCTTCTGTTGTTACTTACCAGTAACTTGATTTAATTTCGGAAGTGAAGTAGGTATTTAGTATTGTACGCAAAAAAAATAGCTGCAATTAAAATTAGACACAATATAATAATACCGAGTTAGTGGCTAGATATTTAGTATACCTATATGTTGTTTAGTAGGTACCTAGGTGCTTATTATTATTATTATTATTATTTTAATAAATAAATTTAAAAAATTATAAATACTGGATATCCGGTAAAACAAATTGAATAATATAAACAATACCTTGCATTCCTATGTCCAGTATATTTTTTTCTAACTTCAGCCTCATATAAGATAGTAGTGTGCTCTTCAATCTTTTCTACGGCTGGTTCAGAGTTATTGGATTCATCTTCCGGATAATCAACGTCCATCTACAAGTGTCAAAATTATAATAAAATTATTAGTAATATCCGCTGAATTAGTAGAAACAAGAAATAAGCAATAAACTTCTGGACAAAATCAACGCAACATCAAAAATGTGCCACACATTTGACGCTATTTTTTTTTTAAACCCAATGTCCAATTAGAATGAGTATGGTATTTACATTGCATATTTTTTATAGCGATAAAAATTGGGACATTTAAAATAAGAACTCAAAAAAGATTTTAAAATTATAAAAAATTGGTTTCAAAATAATTTATTAACAATTAATTTTAATAAAACAAATTATCTTTCTTTTACTTTAAATCTAAATAATGTACCACAAATATGAATAGCATCAACATTAGCAATGACATTCAAATTTTAAAAGTTATTCATGTAAAATATTTAGGAATAATTTTTGAGAGTAAATTAAATTGGAATTTTCAAGAAGATATTGATTAAAAAATTAAGAAGTATATTACCAATTTTTAAAAGAATTAAAAAATTTCTGAAAATAAAACATCTAGAAATATTATATTATACATTAGTCAAAATTCACTTAAATTACGGAATTTTAGGTTGGGAAGGAATAAACGGAACTTTGGTTAAAAAATTAGAAGTATTACAAGAAAGATTTTTGAAAATTATATTTAATAAGAACTATCTTTATCCTTCAAAAGAATTATATTCATAAACAAAAAAGATGAACGTTAGACAAATTTACATTTATAATATTTTAATATATATTTTTAAAAATAAAAACCTCATACAATTTAAAGACCATAACCATAATACACGTAATAAAAATGAAATAGCCCTAAAACCTAAAATAAATAAGTCCGTACGACGAAAAACTTTTAAATATTTATGCTTTTATTTAAATGATTATTTACCAACAAATATTAAAAATATTACTTCATTAAAAAAATATAAAATTGAAATAAGAACATTAATATTGGAAACATACGCTTTAAAAATATTTTTGGAAATGCTATTACTAATAAATGGTTTTAATATTGTTGTTAATCAATTATATATCAATCTTTTTCAGAACTTTAATAATCTATCATCAAGAAAGTAGCGTTAAATTGAATACTCGCAACTTTTTATCGAAATTAAAAAATAACATATTAACATGTTTATTATATTGTAACTATTTGAAATAAACTTATTATTATTATTATTTGAATTTAAATATATCCTGATTTTACGCAAAAATTAAAATATGCGCTAATCTCGTAAAGCTACTTCATGAATAAATTCTCAGTAAAATATCAACACATTAGGTATTATCTTATAGATTTGTAATTACTTGCTTCAGAACACAATGGTTATATCTATATATACAGGGTGGAGCACCCCATACGACGCGGTCATTTGTTGGAAAACGACTGAATTTCAAAATTTTATTTTTATTTGGGTAAATGCAGGATGTTTGTGGGCACAATTTAAAATTATTTCGAAATATACCGGATGCCCCAAAAAAAAAACTATATCAAAGTTATATTTTTTTAAATGGAACACCCTATATTTTTGGATTGTACATAAACTTATACACCCTGTATTTTAAATATATTTTTGGGACTATGTTTAAAGCTATCGATATTAATCAATAGTCGAAGGTTTGACTACGGACAGTTCGCCACCACTGCCCCACATAATGATACGAATTTCCGAAAAAACAATTATTACCAGAGAATGATTTTTATCAAATATAAGCAAAAGTTTGACAATATCAAGGAATCGACTACAACAAACGCCAAAAAATCATTCAAATCATCCCACTTTAGGTCCATCAAATGTGTGACAAATTTGTCCAGGAATTTATTTAACTTCTTCCTCTATCCAAGATATTTATTTAAAGTCTTACCTCAAAAGTTCTGTTATTTGGGGCCGCTGTTTCTCCAGTTTCACTATCCTGAGATCTATTTTCAGTATCCATATCTGTATTGTTGCCAACTCCGTCATTGTGGGCCCTTAAACTGATGGTTGAACTTGACGTGCTTTGCTCAGAGTATCTGAAACCAAATACCTGCGTTATTACCGAGTACATCTGAAAAAATCAAGGTGAAATTACCTGAAACTAACCGACGGCTCAGCACCATGTTGATTTATAAAACCCTGTCGTAAATTTCGCAACGCTGCCAGATGATTATGTAAGTCGCTCGTTACCGGTGAACATCCGCCTCTATTATCGGATGACGAGGCAGATTCCTGATGTGGAGTGGCTGGTTCTGACGATGATGTCTGTGGCCTAAAAATAAACAATTTTAAATAAAATAAATTATGAATGTCCAGTCATAAGTGAAAAGCTTACTGGGCTGCTTCGCTTGAACCATCCTCACCACTGCTGCCTGCAACGCCATCTACCTGTCCGTCATCAGTCTCCATACTACCACCGGCGCCCTGCTATTTATTATAAGAGACATTTTATTTAATAATAGCGGAAAAGACCAGAAACTTACTTGTAAGCCCGCCGCACCTCCTTCTCTTGCTTCCAAAATCCTTTGTGCATTCTCTTCAGAGTCTAAAGAGTCCTCGCCGCCAGCAGAGAGGGCAGCACGTGTCATAGGATCATTGAGCATACGCGATAAAACATCCGTCATTCGCTGCATTAGAGTACCTTGAAGCTGAGGTCTCGCCTGGCCTATACCTAATAATAATGGCATAGTCAAACGCCTTAAGCGTTACAGCTGACCAATCCCAATGTTACATTATACATTACAGTCTTACCAACAGTATTAGAAGTCTCTCTTTCAGGCCTTGCATCGGGACCAGTGTCAGACCAGTCGCCTCGAAGTCTTAACCTTCTAACGGGAGGTGGAGACACCCTCTCCCTTTTACCTCTAACTGCCCTTAATTTGTCCCACGCAGAGAGCTTTTTTGGCGGTTTTTTAGATTCTGATGAGCATTCCTAAAAGTATAGGTAGATATTGCATAAAGATAACATCTACCTATAATTTAAGAGTTTTAATATTTGTCTTTGGTTGTGATCAATGTCAGTATACCATGAACTATGATATTTTTATATACCTACAGGAAAATCACAAAAGAATCTGCATCAATATAAATAAACTCCTAATATTTTAATATACAGGGTGTTGCGCCTTTACCATGCAAGTCAGCAATTTCGTTCAAGTGTGTGTTTAAACTATTTCAGGAAAATATGTTGCATAGTTAGTTTGACAGAATGACGTGGTGGTGATAGACTTGGTTTAGAGAACGTGGTAGCGTGGAGACCAAGTCAGTATCATTCCACACAATTTAATAGAAACGTTTCCCTATCTATCCTATAATCTGAATCGGGGCAAAAATACTCTTGAAGAATCTGGAAGATCAGACGGGATCTCAAAGTTCTGATATCGTCGGATGTAGCCATTAATTAATTCAGAAGGATCCCTTACTCCTTTAGTCAGCTGGTCAGCAGGCACACGTATAGTATTACTCGCGTCCGCGAGACTCCGCGAACCGCAAAATCCTCGTTAAGTGAACCGTATAAGTAGTTTGGTCAAGAATTATTATTAGCCAAATAAAACAACTACTTTCTCAAAACACTTAAAATCTATTACAAAGAAAAAAAAGTGATCTAGCGAGAAACAGAGGTTTCGAAACTAAAGCCCAACTAGCTAATTATTCAGTATTTAAACTGAATAATCGACATGCGTCTGATGAAAATCCCCAATAAAAAGAGAATAATTAATGAAAATTAATTTTGAACGTAAAATCTCCAATAAAGAAACAAAGAAATAGAACAGAATGTACTACCAGATGGTACACGTCTTACCCCAAAACACTGATTAATAAACGATAAGAGAATAAATTAAACTTTATAAAATTAAGAAAAGGATCACTTTACACGAGAATTAGTAAAGTCGCCAGAGAGTTCGGTAAAAATCTCGGAACTAATTTCACTGCGTTCTTGAAAAGAACTTGTGACCTTAATACCACACCCCTTGGCTCCCAAAATCCCAACCTTTTAACTTTAAACCAATTAAAATTCCCAAAACAAGTAATGGTCGTTCCCGCGTCCCATGACTGATGGTACTTGGCCAATAATAAGTGTAATTGCCCTTCTAATCTTTTAATGTTAAAAAAAAAACTACAAAGTGGTTTTTGCTTGTTTCTTGTGTTTTTCAGGTTTTAGATAGGTAAAAAAAACGTATCTAACTTTTGTACAAAGTGTATAGGGCAGATACTGGTTTGCCTCAAAGTCGCAGCTTTATCTATTTTTGCCCTAATATCAAACTATATGATTCAATTCACGCGCATTCTTTGGTTTCGAGAACCGTTGCATGTAAAAAAAACCCATGTGTTCTCCAACTTTCTAAACTACACCCTAGAAGGTAAGGACAATTTCCAAGAAAGGTATTCTTTCAGCAGATTTATGTTTTAAGTATCCATAGACAATATTTTCTTTTAAATTCTAAACATGTCGATCTTAGAAATATTTATGGTTATTTGCTTTTAAGTCAGGAAGTACCATAACGAATGAAATTAGGTCCAAAAAGGATTTAGGTCTATATTGCAGAAAAGATGTTCTAGTTTGATTTAGTGTTTAGTTTTTTTAAAATACAATAAAACTCCTGCTTTCTCCAATGCGAGCCCATGTTAACGTATTTCTTGGGAAAGTTTCTTCCAGTAAAGCAAGCTTTTTTAAATACAAATAAAATATTCTATGCTGTCACATTAGTCACTCAAAGCAAAAGTCGAAATTGACAAAAGTCGAGTTTCTCCAAGCAAAAGCAGAGTTTTTTCCTTGCTTAGAAGCATTGGATGAACTAAGAATTCTGGATTTGAGTCGTCAGTGTTTGACTGCCTGTGACACTATTTTAATTTATATGAGACAAGCCGATCATTAAATGTGCGGGCCCAGTTTTCTGGGGTGTGGGGCGGAATAAGTGCGATACTATGTAGGTCCACCACATTTTCGTAGTATTTAAACTTATTACAAAATGGTTTATCGGCAGATGTTCCTTAATATAGGCATGTGGTATTAGCAAGATACGGCATATTTTTCAAAGAATGTAAGAAATTATGTTTCGCAACCAATGGATTGATAGAAACGGGACTTACCCGTTGGCCAGCTATAGGTCGACACATTTATCTGTAACTACCAAAAGAATGCGGACAAAAAACGTTCAGAAGCTTATGATGAACAAAACAAATATATAATGCATTAGATAATAAAACACCTTGTATTTGTATTCTTCTGGATTTAGCAAAAGCCTTTGATACGGTAAGCTATAATTTACATTTAAAAAAAATTGAAAATATTGGATTTAGAGGAAAGCAATTAGAATTAAGTGAAAACTATCTTAAAGATAGACCAACTTATGTTATAATAGATAAATAAGAAAGCTACTCAAAAGCATTTTTATTGCAAAAAAAAGTTTACTTTCAAACTGGACACTCAATTAATAATTTGCAAAAATACAAAGAGAATTCCAATTTAAAAAAAGTTAATGTTTACCTTGCAAACATTTTTGGGGTAAATGTGCCTTCACTAATAGTTTAGGCATGCACTTGAGTGAAGTTGCTAACTTGTATGATATAGGCTCTCTGGTATGCCTGACTCCTGCACAACCTTGTATATTCTGTAGGCTTGTACGAATTTATATTTCAGTTTTAAAAACATAAGATTTTGTAAGCATACCTACATATAATAAAAATTACGAAGTAAATATCATACCTGAACATTGAAAAGATACAAATAATCTGACGAATAGCTGACCAACATGTCTCTTCCATCACTATCATAATTTAAGGAAGTAATTCTATAGTGGCGCTCTTCCCCAAACTTAGGAGCCACAAAAGTGCAGAATGGCTGAGCCAAAAGATGCTCTCCTGGTGTAACACTTAAATACCTCCTGTCATAAATTCTTACAGTAGAATCTGCACAAGCTACAGCCAAGTGATGACTAGCTACAGGATTTATGGCTAGTGCTGTTATAGCTCTTTGACATGATATAAGTACGTCTTCTTTACACCTCTGTTGCAAACAACTGAAATAAAATAATTAATTAAGTAAGTATAACCATTAAGTAAATGAAATACAATAGGTAAAATATTTATTATATACCTGCTTTTTGCTCTGAGATCAAACCACCGGACAGTGCCATCTTCCCCACAACTCATAAAAGTATGTGGATTATCTGGAATGGTCATTACCTCATAAGTAGTGGTGCCTCCATGACACATAAATTTGTTGTGATAAGATTCCTGGGGTCGATTTAAATCTAAAATATTCTTTCACATTATATCGCACATATATCATTATGATCCTTGATACTTTCTCATGTCATTCTTGTTTTTTTATAATTTTAAATAGAAAACTACCTGAATGAAGTACTATACCATCCCCAGAGCAGCTTACAATCTGCTGATCACTGGTAGAAGGTAGAAATTTAGCACTGAATATGTTTGCTCTGTGACTTGTGCAGTAGTTAGCCTCCACTTTATATGAAAATCCATTTGTAATAACCAAATGCTGATCATCAGAGCCTGATAGAAGTAAGCTCCCTTTTTCATTCCAGCAAATAGTATTGACACAACCCTTGTGCACCTGCAGACTTTTTATGAGACCAAGACGTTGGACCAATGCTAGGTCATCTAAATAAAGAATTAACATGTCTACGCTAGGTTTTAATCAGGTTTGTCACATTTTCTCAAGCATTATTGTTACCTTAAAGTTTTAGAATATTGCTTGGTTAAAAACGCGTGTTAAACTTAAAAGTAATCTATAATTTAAGAATGAATAAGTATTGATTAATAAGAAGCACCAGCATAAAATTGCAAAGAAAAACTATTACCTTTAGCAGTGTTTGATAGATTTTTAAATTTTAAATCGTATTGCCTATTCCACACATCATGAAAAATCGAATTTCTCTTGCCAGCCATATCCTCAATTCCAATTTTTGGGAAACAATGAACTTGTTTCAATACCTGGAAAACTATTAACTAAAAATAGACCAAATTACAGGTAACATTTTTATTCACTCGAGCAAATCACAGCCGTCGCAGCACTAGAGAAAGTTCGTGAATATTTTAAAAGGAACATTGGGTATATTTCTGTAGATATAACAAAAATAATTTAAGTTCTAAAGGTTTTATATATGTATATAAATTAATTGCCAAAACACTCGCCAAACAGCAAAACAGCCACTAAAACGTCAATTGTAATTGTTGTGACAGTGACAATACCGTGACAGTACACATATGTTACTATAGCTGCGTTCGCGATTCCCATTTTTTGAGAGTGGCGGAGATTACTTTATCACGTAATGTTAGTACTTTAGAAGTGAATCTGAACTTGTTCTGTAGAATAGCATTCAATTCAAGTCATCCATAACCGAACGAACAAAGATTTAATTTATTCTTTTCTTTTTGGTTGTTAAACGAGATATGAGGATATGAGTGACAAGAGCGATCTTGTACGCAGCACATAATTAAAAGCCTGATTGCCATAACGGCTACCGAAAATTTAATCAAACAGGTATAACTAACACAAATCAAAGAAATAAACGATTTCCGAACTTCTCACTTAATTTATTAAAATTGCTAGACAATAACAATAATTATCCGCATAATTTAAATTTAATAATCATTACGTTAATTACCTAATAAAATTTTAATAATCCTTGCCTGATTTACGGCGAGTTGCCGGAACCGTAAACAGTGCCGAAAATTATTCCAAAATTTGAATTCCAAACACTTATTTGGAATTCGTTGTAAATGTAAAGAGCGATCAAGTTCTAAGTTATTCAAGTAATCAGGTTTTTAGGAAATATAATATAAACTTATATAAATAATTAAAAACTATAGTCCTAGAAATAATACGCGGACGCGGTTAGTAAAAAATATTTTTTGGTACATTCTGCTAAATGTGAGGGAAACTTGAAAAAAACACACGTAGGTGTTACATAATTGCTAAAATGTTGTTAATTAATTTTCAAATATATTTAATATTTAATTTTTAATAGCTGCCGCATTCGATTTAAAATTCGTTGCGCGCGCACTGTACCGGGCTGCAACAAAAAGCCGGGAGACGATCTTTTTCAATTCATAAATTTTCGGGCTTCCGCGCGTGCAGCGACATGGCTTCAGACGAGACAATAATGAGTGACGGCGAGCAATTCTTCGAAGGGGTGGAAAAACTCCTGGAAATCTGGTTCACCACCTCTGATGGTAACGACAAAACCTCAGATTTACGAAAAATTCCAAGGTTAGTACCCAGCAAGTTCAAATGCCGGTATCCGTGCATTCAGTCCTGTTGGTTCTTGTCGGCAAGTAGGTTAGAATGTGAAGCGTTTTGCCAAGCATTGATTTTTTAGCCCTTTGTCTATAGATGAGGTAACATTATGAGAGTCAGTCAAAGCGTCAGCTGATTTTGTTTGCATTTTATTTTCAATCTATGCTGGACCTTAATTCTAGATAATTTCAAAATCGTTAATATGACTACCCATTTTAGTAATATACATATTCCAAAATTCCCTTTCTTGTTACAGATCCAAACTGGAATCTCTCTTGAAAATTGTCAGATGCGAAATTATAAGTTTTGTTAAAAACGAACAGATTGATGCCTACGTTTTGAGGTAAGTCCTTATTTATAACCATCAACCACCAAAGACTTTAACCACCTAATAAATCCATTACTCTTATTGCAAAATACACGAGTCGTTTGATTCCTTTATTCCATTATTGGAACAATTGTTATTATGGAAGTTATGTGACTGTTATATCACATATGCCCAAATTATCAATGTCCTGTCAGCTACCACATTAACTTCCATGATAACAACGATATTGTTCGATGATATCTTTTAGTTAGAGATACCATCAAGGCATTCATATTTTGGGGCATGCAGGCCACATTGAACTAACAATTTTGTAAAATAATTGGGTAGTTAGGTACGCCTAGGTCGAGGCCTAGGTTATTATATATTGCTATAACTCTTCCTGGAAAGCTAGTTAGCTACTTAAAATAAATACAGAGTTCACATGTACACACACATCAGAACATAGGTTAGGTTAGCTAATTTGCTTTATAATATACACTACACACTGCTTATAAATTTCCCTTACTGACAAAGTCATCACAATCACACAATACTTTTTCAGAGAAGTGCAATCTGCATTGCCATTCTCGATCATTATCATTTCAATTCAATATGACAATAGGTCTTTATCATTTTATTAACTATAAAGATCAGAGTCAAATTATAAGTCCTAATACCAATAAATACCTACACATTATGATTATAAATGATCCAAACCTTCTATCTCATAATTTTGTTGTCATATTATATTATCATATTAAAAGCCAATTTTACCCCTGAAGTACATCATTAGTGCATATACAGGGCTGCCCAGAAGTCCGGAATAAAATTAATATAGCCTTAAACCTGTAACTTTTGAGGAAAATGCTCGGACACGTCAATTTAGTTTTATATATGCTCACATTTTGACGTTATTCATCTGTTTTTTTTATAGACATTTGTCAAAGATCTGACGACATCGATCTTTTTTTTAAATGAAAACATACAGCTTGTGATACATCATTTGAAAGCTAATATCTCGTACAGTAAGCTCATAAATTTTGGCGCGATTCTATGTCAAGCTATTTTAAAATGGCGACTGTTAGAAGTTTTAAAAAAATCCCTATTTAAATTAGCGGTTTTTTTTTTACCTTTCAAGGTAAGAAATCTTCATTGTTTCACGTTCTGACATTTTGTGATATTGTGAACTTGTAAAATTAATTTAGGTATTTCCGAGGGTATTTCCGAAGTATTATTTTACAATTTTCTAAACAAAAACGGTTTTGTCGGAAAGGCAGCGTATCGAAGTCTTGATATTGTTAGCATGTGGAGATAAAATAAGAAGTCAAAGTGAAGCGAGCACTTTATTTAATGCTAAATATCCGGAAAGTCAAATTTCACAGGACACTGTCAGTAAAATACTCCACAAATTTTATGAACATGGCACAGTAAAGGACTTGCCTAGGAATGGACGGCCACGTGTTCTAGGCGACGATGAAAAATTGGATATTGCATTACGACGTGGTACAATTGAATGGCCACCGAGGTCCCCAGACTTAACGCCTCTAGACTATTTTCTTTGGGGATATTTAAAAGAAAAAGTTTACCAAAATAGGCCAAATAATATTGAAGATTTGAAAAATAAAATTAGATTGGAGACACATAACATACCGGCTGAAGCCATTCGAAATTCCGTCGACGGATTTTACCATCGTCTGGGAGCATGCCAAGTAGAGGGTGGAGGACATTTCCAGCATTTGCCACGTTAAACTATTGTTAAGTCACAATGTCACAAAATGTCAGAACGTGAAACAATGAAGATTTCTTACCTTGAAAGGTAAAAGAAAACATCAATGATTTATTGTTTCCGCTTATTTAAATAGGGATTTTTTTTAAACTTTCAACAGTCGCCATTTTGAAATAGCTTGACAGAATCGCGTCAAAATTTATGAGCATACTGTACGAGATATTAGCTTTCAAATGATGTATCACAAGCTGTATGTTTCCATTTAAAAAAAAGATCGATGTCGTCATATCTTTAACAAATGTCTATAAAAAAACAAACGAATAACGTCAAGATGTGAGCATATTTAAAACTAAATTAACGTGACCGAGCATTTTCCCCAAAAGTTACAGGTTAAGGCTATATTAATTTTATTCCGGACTTCTGGGCAGCCCTGTATATTAAACGTTTACTACCCAGTACCAGAAGATTAAAAGTAGTAATAGGTTCAAAGGCCACTTTAAAGACTTGATAACGATTTTTAAATGTTATTCATCTCTTTTTATCTTCACGTGGTGTAGAATGCGAGCGTGTTCAATATACCTAATTATTTCTTTTATTTTCCGCATTGCTCTATATTCTTATCTAAAGAAATAGTAGATAGGGGAAACAGATGTAGATAAGGTTATAGTTTGTTATAAATTTGGAACCAATACCTAGGGAAACATTAAAAAATACGTTAATTTGATTTTTTTTTTGTTAAGCCAGTTTGTCGAATTTTTTTAGTTTCATTTGACGGGTTATCTTTTGTTTCCTGTCATACTGGCCCAGGTTTCCATGAAAGAAAATAGGAAGTTGACCTAGCTGGATGCCAGGATAATATTTATAACAAACATCAAAGTAAAATTGGTTAATATTAAAATTAGGAGGAATACTTTAATTCGATTTACCTAATTTATTTTTTTCAATAAATTGTTATCCTTTAAAAAATCTTTAATTTACAGAACAGGTTAAGTACTATTTTGGATTAAATCACTATTAAATAAATACTTTCCTTATAATGTATCTTTGGTCAGAACTGGATTTAATTGGTCTTAGTCGGTTTAAACCAACAAAAGTCGATTACGTATCTAGGCTCGTGAGAAAAGCAGGGTTGAAAGGATATAACTCACTTGATTTGTTTCAATTTAAATCATGATTAAAATCAAATTTTCTGATAAGTTATAATTAAGAGAACATAAAAACTTTCAGTTTTAATTAATGGTTTATTATATCAAAAAAATAAAACCACTGCACCTAAATAATGTTTATTTTAGTTAATTATTGTAGTGCTTGTACAAAAAAACTAATTTTGCAGCTTTTTCCGTTCCTAGTCGATTTCTGAGTTTGGAATGGACTAAATGAAATGTTGATAAAATTCTCTTCGCTGATGCGGAAGAAGCAGCAGCACAAAGTAATTATCTAATTATGAAGAACTCTTTGAATAATGGGCATATTTTGTTGCGACTTCCACCAATCTATGGGTTTTACATTCTGAAGAATATCATCATGAAACATAATATCAGTGAAAGGTTCTGATCTGGCAAGAAACTTGACACTGACCTGGATAAGGTCTTATCTAACGGCGCGGATTCAGAGTGTGGCTTTTAATAACGAGGAATCGTCAGAACAGGAAGTTACCTCTGGTGTTCCACAGGGATCAGTTCTGGATCCTATCTTATTCCTACTTTATATAAATGATCTTTCTAATCTGAACATATCGGGTTCGTTTACAATGTTTGCTAATGATACGACGGTTCTATGGCATGGCGGCGACACCAAAGAGTTGAAGGCCAATGTTGCCAGAGATGTATTGAAAATTAAAGAATGGTGTGATTCTAATTATCTAACTCTAAATATATCCAAAACAAATATAATTTCCTTCAAATGTCAAATAAACGAAATTTTATTAAGTAATCAAGTTGTGCAGAATTTGAACGTAACTAAATTTTTGGGCTTGCATATAGATGACAAACTAAGGTTTGAGACTCATATTCTGCATTTAAATAAAAAAATATCTAGAGGTTGTTTTGCATTGCGTGTCATATCTCGAGAGCTGGATATGTCCATTGCGAGGAATGTATATTTCGCGTTGATTGAATTTCATTTGCGTTACGGGGTGTGCTTCTGGGGATCTTGTTCAAGTCAGCTGTTTAATATGATTTTTGTTTCTCAAAAGCGGGCCATCCGATCCATGTGCAGGATAAAATCGCGTGAGTCCTGCAAACCTTTTTTTATATCCCTAAACATCTTGACTCTACCCTCTATCTTTATACTTGAAACTCTTGTCTCATACATAATAAATATAAGCAAGAAATTGAGACTACCAGCTTGTATGCAACTCGCTCTTCCCATTTAACTGCTTTACCTATTCCGTCTTCAACTTTAACGAAAAAATCAATTATATTCAATAGCAAAAAACTATTTAACCATCTGCCTTTAAATATCAAAATGATTGAAAATCCTATTAAGTTTAGAAGGCAAATAAAAATGCTATTGGTTGGAAGGGCCTACTACTCTGTTGAAGAGTTTTATAATGATCGTTTGGATTAGTTTTTACTCGTGTTGTACCTACATTGAATTTTTTTTTTACTTTTTTGACGTTTCGATTCTCTACAACTTACCTTTTCTGGTTGTTGTATATAGGGTACCACTCCAGTTTATCGGCTTATGCGAAAAATGGCGTAAAATGAAAAGCGTTTCTTGCAATATGTAGCACGTACTTTCTAAACGACAAATCCGCGAGCGGAAAACCATTTCTTTAATTGCAAATATAAAAAAAACGTGAAAATAGGGTACCCGCTTGTGACAAAAATGAAAAAAAAAATGAAAAACTCTTGTTGATTTATGTAGCATATACCGAATTGGAACCAAAAAGGTGGATTAGATGCCGTGTTAGCGCCTGTTTAACCAATATAAGTCTATAATTATTACAATTTTTGTCGATAGTGACTAACAGCTAGAGAAACATAACCTCACTTGTCACTCTCACTGTGCTTTTCGGTCGACTATTTTCACATTTTTTTTATATTTCCAATTAAAAAAATGGTTTTCCGCTCGCGGATTTGTCGTTTAGAAAGTACGTGCTACATATTGCAAGAAACGTTTTTCATTTTACGCCATTTTTCGCATTAGTCGATAAACTGGAATATTACCGTATATAGTATTTTTTGTACTCCTTAATTGTAACTATAATATAGATTTTATTCTAGCTACTATTGTCTAGACCCAGGATCTGACCAACGTTATGCCGACTAAATTAGATTAACTGGCTTTGTAAATAACATTTTGTTTTATTACAATAAAGCTGTTTTTGACTTTGACTTTGACTTTGACTATGAGTGGTAGTAAACCACTATTTGGAACTAATTCTTTAACAGCTTTTAAAGCAGTTGCAGTTGATTTAAAGTTATGTCCGTCTTGTCAAAATGAGGTTCTAATATTTTAAATTCTATTCTATCTATTGCGGTAGTGACAGGCTTGTTAGGTAATCTTCGACTAATCTTTGTAAGTGAATGTTGAAAATTTTTCCTCTTGTATTAGACGGCCAATTATCAAATACTGCGAGTTAGGGCGGATGCATCTTTCTTTATATGTATAAACAGTGGAGGGTTTTCTTGTTCTGACAGAAATTTGCAGCTCTGAACGTTTTTCGACAGGAACTATCTTAATTAAAATTTGAAGAACGGTGGGAATAAAATCAAAAACGTGTTGACAATAGCAACTTATTTATAGGGAAAAATAGAAAAAAAATCGAAGAGATCAAAAAAATCTTGGTTTTTTTTCAAAAATATCTTAATTTTTGATGTTTTTCAAAAAAATCGTGATTTTTTCAACCCTGGAGAAAAGCACTTCATATCCCAATAAACCCGCGGTTACCACGCCACACGGTATACTTCCAGAATGAATCCGACGCTATCTCGTAAAATGGATTTTTGCTTTATTTCCACTCAAAGCTTATCCACATCGATTTTGTTGCCATCCAGGCATTACGTTTCCCCAATATTCCACGTTTCTACCACCACACATAATGCCCTTTCTATATGTTTGAAAATTGTAAAAAACATCGCAAGGAAAAAATAATTACTGCATATTAACCAAAACTGTTTAAAATTGTTTATTTTTTACTTCTGATCTAAACCAACGGAAACTTACCAAAAAACGCGCGAAAATACCTTTAGGTTAGATAGTGGTTGTAATGTAATTATAATAAATTTGTAATTAATTTCATAAATCGAATTAATGAATGCATAGTCAGTCATGGAGTTTATTTATAGCCTGAATTAGTTCTGTAATCAGATGTATCTGGTCGTGAAATAATCTGAACTCTGTGATTGAGCCAATAAATAGATTTTAATATATCATTGTGTTAAAGTTCTGTGCAATCATTAAGACCCATTAATAATGAATAAGCCGTCGTTATAACATGCTTTGTTGCAAACAAATCTAATTGTTATTAATCATATTATATGCTTGATTAAAGTGGATCCTATGTATTATACCTATCTACTAGCGTCGGACTGCACTTAAGTATTTTATTTTGTTCAGGTCATCTGCATTGTTATCTAGCCTGCATATTAGTAGACTTGGCTTATAAAGAGTGAACAACAAAATCCAATCGAATGGTGCAGTGTGACGGTCGAATGACGATTATCCAGAGTTCATTTTATCCAAAGACAAGGACAATACAAAGCTATCACATTTATGAAGTTCTTTCGTTTTTTTGAGCTTCTACAGAAATCCGTAACTTACCCCGATCAACAGAAAATGCAACTGCTGCTACACGGAAAAAACAGTAGTGTAAATTTAGTTTAGTAAGAATTTTATAGGATAATTCTCTAATATGCTTATTAGTTTTTACCAAAATAAATTTGTAAACTAAATTTAAAAAAAAAATGGTTAGATTTTTTATACAATATACTATACAGGATCGTTGGTATGTATGGAAACGGTCGATTATTTCTTAAAGTATAACAGTTAGCAAAAAATATTTTAGACACAAGTTTACGTGAAGTAACCATTATTTTTTAATAAGTGCATTATAAGTCTAAACCTAATAGTTTCCGAGGTATCGACTTTTGAAAAATGACATTTTTGAACTTTGACAGCTTCTAGCTTTCTAACGGTACGTCTTAGAGTGAAACGGCTTTACATGTCCCTATCTTATTTTTTTATTATTTATATTATATATTAAGAGGCTTCAAATCGGAAGATCTTGCTGGTCACTTTCTTGCACCTCGTCTGCCAATCTATTTGCCAGGGAACCATTGGTTAAGCCACTCTAACTGGAAATGCGTAGTGGGGATGGAGCTTCGTCTTGCTGAAAATGCAAATTTTCTTCATTGAGTTCCAGGGTGCCATTTTCAACCACTTGCGTTTCCAAAGATTGTACAATAAGAGGAGTTATCACATTTTTCAAAAAATTCAAAACACAGTTGACTGGTTAAATTTTTTTCTAGAAATATTGGCCCAATAATTTCATCTGCAAGAATGCTGCTT
Organism: Polydrusus tereticollis; assembly: GCA_963920685.1. Lineage (NCBI taxonomy): Eukaryota > Metazoa > Arthropoda > Insecta > Coleoptera > Curculionidae > Polydrusus > Polydrusus tereticollis. The sequence goes on from OY987333.1 coordinate 14,782,754, forward strand.
TGGCACATTTATTCACAAAATTCGATCTTTTTATCGCAGGGTTGAAGAAAATCAAAATTTTTTCTATTTTTTTTTCTATTTTTTCCTATAAAAAACTGCAAAAATTTAAGAGGCGTTATGAACAGTGTATAACCTCATATCATTTGTTGGCATATCTTCTTGACTCAACAAAAACTCAGCAAACACCAACAGAGAGTGAAAAAAATGTTGCTTCAAAAGCTGTTAAAGAATTAGATCCAAATAGTGGTTTACTACCACTCATTGTCAAGTTTCTTGCCAGATCAGAACCTTTCACTGATGATGATGATGTGGAAGTCGCAACAAAATATGCCCATTATTCAAAAATAGTTCTTCATAATTAGACAATTACTTTGTGCTGCTGCTTCTTCCGCATTAGTCGAGAGAATTTTCGCAACATTTGGTTTAGTCCATTCCAAACTCAGAAATCGATTAGGAATGGAAAAAGCTGCAAAATTGTTTTTTTTTCGTACAAGCACTGCAATTAACTAAAATAAACATTATTTAGGTACAGTGTCTTTATTTTTTTGATATAATAAACCATTAATTAAAACTGAAAGTTTCTATTTTCTCTTAATTATAAATTATCAGAAATTTTGATTTAAATCAATTGATTTAAATCCTTTAAACCCTGTGTTATCGTAATCATCTTGGTTGAGTTCGTGTTTGTAAGGGAAGAATGTATTCGTTTTAAAAATTTTGTGACAGAGTGAAACATAAGTCAAATACTGACAATTTTTGGGTCAAGTAACGTACTTTCGAAATCTGTAATTAAATTATCTCGTATTTATCAATGCTCTTGGGAAATTATGGATGAAAACTAACTAGGTAAAACCAGTTTTAGCTAAATTCGGGTGTTAACTGCAACATAGTAAATGAATTATTAAATTAGGTATTTAACTAAACATAGAGAAACTATATATTTTTCAAATTAAAAAAATAAGTGTCTTTAAAAATGGGGACTTATGTGTTTCATATAAAAAAATCAAAGTTATGCAAAAATTTTGCATTTGTTCATTTGCTATTAAATAATAAAAATTGAGATGTAACCAAATTTAAACTTTTTTTGTTACTATTTAAATGCTATAGGTGAAGGGAGTGGCAATATACGAGAACAAGGCAAAACCAAAAAATATCAAGATGATCAGATAAAGAAAACCATACGTGCAAAAACATAGCAAGAAGGTTATCATTACTGCCTCACTAAAGTATATCTCCATCTCAGCATCTTACCTCGTCAAAGCAAACTGCTTATAACGCTAAATAAATATATCAAAATTAATATTTATTAGTTTCTTTAATATTTATTACTTTACTTTGTCACCATAAGTAAAACGATAGGTACTCTTATGAAATTCGCCAACCATGATACAAGTATTATATTCGTCAATAGATTTGAAAAATATTTCAATAAAAAATTACAGTATCAGTTACATACTGAACGATAGATGAACAATATTGAATATTCGTTTAAAAATCCTTAACTATAATTTTACGTCAGTTTGCAGGTTTACCCATCATTGTCCCAGTTAATTTTATTCCCAGCCTTGAAAATAGTAAACGAAGATTAGAACAATTTCTCCGTTTTTTTTTTTTATGTAAGCCCTAGAAAAATACCTAAATTGATAGTTGAATAGTCCCTTATAATCAGCCCTGTCAGTGTAAACTTTAAATCTGAATCTTTCTGATAATCGATGGTGTAGACACTAATTTTAGTCGATAAGAAGGTCTTCTTATCGCCGATGTAGTTCAATCGTTCAATCGACCCTGATCATGACAATTTTAACTTTATTCCTAGTTGTATTTATTGGGTCAGCAACTCTACTTGGCGACACATAATTGTGTAAAGTCCGTCTATCTATCTTACAAACTCATTATAAATGCTAATCTCTTACCGTCATAATAACCTATTGTGTGAGGTGTAAAATTCGGCCACCCTGATTTGGGGGACTCCAGGTACGGATCTATTATATTAGTATAATTTCTCAGTAATCCCCTTAAAATAATTAGGGTAAAATAAAATAGGTTTATTTTAGTTATTTAAATATGCCGATTTTTGGTTTTAAAATTCAATTAGATGTTTGTATTGGTTTAGACAAGAAGTTATTTGTTGCCAATTAAACGTGATGTTTAAGAATATTTCCTCCGTGGGAAGAAACCAGTACGTCAAGTGGATCTACAGGTCGTGATAAAAACCAATTAAAGCATGACACTTTATCAGTTGACACAAAAAAAGTAATCTTCGACGTTTACACCACCCTTCTTGAACGTGGTTTTTCAAAATTTGGTGCAGTGAAGGAAGCGGCAGTCTTGACACGCAGGCCAGTGAGCACAGTGTGGTTTGTTGTAAATAAACCCATAGTGGAGAGAAGAAAGAGGAAAGACTCTTTTAATTTTAAGAAACGGGACGCGACGGATGTCGATATAATTCGTAGAAAAAGATATGCCATGTACAGGGAACATATGATCCCCACTTTAAAAGCCCTATTGCAAAGATTAAAGAAAGATGATACAGGAATACCTATAGTGTTGTCGTGAGACTCTAAGGAAATGTATTTTAAGAAACGGTTTTAAAATGAAAAAAATTAACAAACGACAAGTAATTATGGAATCGGCCCGGTTAAAAAGATGGAGGATGGAATACCTTTTCCCGCCTATTTTTATTATTTTTAGTCTGAAATTTATTTTAATCAGTTAATTATTATCTGGTGCTGGAGACTACATTTCGCTTGCAACCCAAATGTTTTGGTAATATTTTTATATATTATTTACTATACTTAATCACCCTATTAACAACACAGCCCTAAATTTTATATTGAAATAGTACTTTAGTGGGCTACACCATGCAAATTCAAGAAATCTATTTTTTTGCTGCCAGAGCAATATTTTAACGTTTGCTTTCCTCCCAACTTCGCTCTGTGACACAGTTTCAAGGGACGATTTTATCCTTGCCTCCTGATCTACGTCTTTGTTTTGCTATTGATTTTCTCCTTGGCAAGGACAAGGCCGCCCATCAGGTCATATTAAAAATAAGTTTCTCAAATGTTGCATGGTAGACAATATTATGTCTACAGCTAGGAGTGTTAACCTTAAATTTATTTTATTTGATATCGAGACGATCCGACCGTGCAATATAAACTTTCCTTTAAAATTACAAAGGGTTGTTTAGGTTGATATTCCTCTTTGTCATTAGTTCGAAAACGAAGAGCATTATTAGGGTTGCCATAAATTATTTAGCCACTGTCGGGACACTTTGATTTTTTCACCAAAGGGCATAATAAAAAAACTGACATTTGGAGGAGAAGCCCGCCACGCCCATTTTTTACCCAAAATTCGTTAAAATCGTTAAAAAAAATATAAAATTTTTGGAAAAAAGTTTATTAAACAAAATTAAAATGCAAACATTATAAATATAACATAAGTTATGTTATGATAAAACATAACTAACAAACATAAAAATAATATAGCTACAAAATAGGTAAAAAAAGTGAAAAAAACATAATTAATTTGAACTCAAAAGATATTTTTCTGAGGATTTTACTTTTTTTAAAATATCTTTTTGTGTTTTAACATATTTGTAAAATTCAAAACAAGTCATTTTAAAGTTATACTGACATTGCAAGATTGCTTCGACGGATTCTGCCAACAGTCGGTTCCTTTCGTCGGTCCACTGACTTGCCATTAATGAAAAAATTCTCTCTGAATTGGCATTATGTGCAGGAATTGACAACAAGTATTCACACATTTTAATAAATTCCGATTTTTGATCCAAATGATCGGTGTTTTTTAAAAAGTAAAGCCATTTTTCTTCAACAGATTTACATTTCCATTCCTCGAAAAGAAGATTTATATTGGTCGTCAAAAAAGTTTTCAAATATATAAACTGATCAAAGCAAGATTCTCCCGAAATGTGGACATTAATTGAAATGCTGCATCGCTTGAGAGTTAATTCGACGAATCGCCGATGAAAAAGAACCACCGTTGCCAAATGTTGCGGCAGCGAGGCAGTGCAAACTCATCGCCCGGCGAATTAATGGAATCGGGACTTCTCGCTGCCAAATCGGGACGTCGGGACATAAGGCCTAATAACGGTGACAGTCCCGATATATCGGGACGGATGGCAACCCTAAGCATTATGCAACTAACGAAATCTCTAAAATACCATGTTGTATTGTCAAAATCAGCTGGGTCATGTTTTATTTCTATTCATAGGCTGTAGTGTTGTCATAATAATAGAAACACAGCACGGCGGGCAAGGACTAAATTTGAAAATCTTCCAAAAGTCCGTTCACCCACCCACGGGTTCTCTACAATTTTATTTAAGCGCCAAAATATTTCGATGGTATACTTACCTATAATTTCGTACGTTTTGCAGGACTCTTTTTTTTTTTTTTAAATATACCTAATTCATTGGGTTTATTGTTTGTAGTTTGGATTTCATAAGTTTAGTGACAGAACAACATACCTAAACTATTATTATTTTTTTTATTAAATCTCACAGTCACTTCTTCCAGAAGATATATTTTTAGCTTCCTCTCTAAAGTCTGGAGTGACTTTACATCCTTTAGGTCTCGTGGTAACCCATTAAAAATGTCAATAGACTAGCACAATGATTAAAATGCGGGAGTAAAGTACTTCCCAACATATTTCGTTTGGCTTAATGACTGGAATAAAACTCCTCATAAACTCGGCTTTCGCTTTCGCCTCGGCTTTCGCAGAGACGTATTAACCCACATTTTTAATGCCAGTTTATAATAACAATAGATAGGTACATTACTTGATTTGTTATTAAAATTAATAAACTGCCCAATTAAGGTTTTCTATAAACAACTTAATTATTAGGATATTTCTGCCTTTGTTCTACACCTGTCACTAGAATCAACCCAACCTTTTGATGGCTATCATGAGTATCAAACCAGGTTTCATCTAAGTATTTGATAGGTCTGTTCTCACTTCTGTACTAAGCGATTTTTGTCAAATATTCAAATCGCCATGCCTTAAGTCGTTGCGATTCCATGATAACTTGCCGTTTATCGACTTTTAAATTTAAAGCCGATTCGTTGAAGACACTTCCACAGCGTTGTCCTACCGCAATTGATATCCGTGTTATCTATCTCAAGTCTTTTCAGTAATACTGTTTTTTCCGACATTTTAGTCAATGTGGCTGTTTCTTCAATACATTCCATTTTACTCAACTTTTCACGTTCTATGAGAGTTGTATATACATTTTTTATAATCTCTTTAGAATCTAAAGATAAGTGTATTCTTCCATTTTCTTTTCCGCGCTGTGGTTGTTCCTGTACCCCCTCCGGCTGTTCTATACTAGATTCACCAATCCACGGACGCCACATATTTGGATAATCAAAGCTGCGTTTTTATTTCACACGAACTAATAAAATGACTTGTTTTGCCACACTGATTTGTCTACTTATTTTTTTTTCCATTATTTAATAAGGCTTTGTAAACTAATTACGGCCAAGTACGGCCCCTACCTGGATAATAAAATCATTATCTCTATGATCCTTGAAACCCTTTCAACAAAGAATTTTATGATGGGTGATAACTAAAGGCAGGTAGTCATTCTCTTAAATTTGTGAACGGACTTTACCACACCTCCATTCATCCAGTACACACTGCAAAACTGTTTAGCAACTGTGTTTTTTTCGGACTGCTTATTTGTTAATAGATTGTTATTAATAAAATTTAGAAGTTGGTTATAAACACATTTCTCAAGTATTTTTTCAATAGAAGACAACATATTTATTTGAACGGTAGTTTGACGCTTTTTTTTACTGGAGCAATAGTGGGAGACTTTCAATTCTGACGGAAGAACACCGTGTTCCAGAAAGGAATACAGTCTGTAAATATTGTTCCTAGTTAATTTAAAGCATCATAGCACACGTGTTTCGTTACATACAGTGACGATAGTGTTTTGAAGATCTAAAATTACAACATTTAATAATTAAATGGCCAGTTTGGCAAAAGGTACAATGTTCTTAGTTTTATTCATAGGCATCGTAACTAGATGTCTATGGTTTTATTACATTTTTATAATATTTTCGTGTTGCCTTCTCCATAAGGAAACAGGATGGAGAAAAGGCAAAATTTTTAGGCGCTTGATTTTCTTCTCATTAAACTAACTGTCTATCTGCAACATTAAAGCAAATGAATAAAACTCATTTAGAAATAATTTTGGGTTCTATTAATAGTATAATTACGTCATAACTGCAAGCACTAAAATTTGCTTACATCAATATAGGCTCTACATACGATGTGTATAGTCTAAAAATAAAATTCATATACAGAATCTCCCACAAAGTTAACAGTAAGGTATTGGATTTTTAATTATGTGCAGTTGTATTCATTGAAAATGGGTACAAGCCCTACGACCATTTTATGCCATATTTGCGCTGATTGATTTATTGTTTTTAAGGTTATTGCAGTAACATGACGAGCAAAGCATTGGCGTCGCTAAGCAAATTCAAAGCGTCTAGTAGAATGTGATTTTTAATATATAACAATATTTCTATAATATTGCAAATTTTCAAACTCGACGTACCTGACTAATAAGTCTTATATTGGACATTATAATCAATACCATAAATGATCCGTTTTTAAAATCCGGTGCGAAAGCCGCAGGTTGTTTGAGTTCGCAAGAGTTGTTAAAATATTTAATTGCTAATAATGAACATTTTAAAACATCTTTTCGTACAGACACTAAAAATTTTAACAGTGATGTATCGGGACCTAATTCGGAATGTAATAAAACGGAGAAAGACTTTAACTTGCTATTTGTGTAATAAAGATGGACATAAAAAGTGAATGCCCAAATAATAAAACTAAAAACTCTGTGATTTTTGTAAAAAAAAAGGGGCATCTCGAAAATGACTGCGAGTGTAAAAACAAGAATAATTATCAAACTTTAATATTTGGTCATATGAACCTGTTTTTCGACTACTTGAGCCAATCTAACCTGAACTAACCAAAACGTGGCTGTATTTTTTAAATAAATGCCACAATATATCCTAAAAGTATTTAAATCTAATGAACTAAGACATTTATTAAGCTTTAGAACACGGATTTCTTTCCTCAGTGCCGTTTTCGTTCGTGAATAGTAAAAATTTCCCTTTATAGTATAGTATTTGTAGAATTATATCGTTGATATTTAGACTGCAATAAAACCCTCATTATCCCTTTGACCATAAAATTAATAAGGAAATCCCAAATTTTAAAACCTTTTCGAGTAGAGCCGGACCAGGTAAATTGTCAACAGTTTTTAAGAATTTAATTAATTTTTATTGTACTTGTTATCCTAATAGTTATACTTTGAAATTATATTATTTTCAATTATCATTAATTGTTATCATTATTTTACATTTATTATAGGTACCTAAAACTAAAAATACCTGTCTATTTATTTTAAATTATAAAAATAAATCATGTGGTGTAGGTACATTTTCAAGCCGACCCTGATCCCATTTATTCAGCTTTGAAGAGGTTGAGGCGTATACAATAGGATTTAATCAGGTAGATTATTTATGGCAGTAAGAGTCAACGGTATAATTCTGCAAATATTATACTACACATTTCATACCCGGGCTATTACATAAGAATACAAACAAAAAACTGAGGTCACCAACCACTGCCCTACAATGTCTAATGTGCCAAAAAGAGATAGACTATTTGCGGACCCTCTCCGATTTTCATGTTCTCTCCCTCTTTCTTCATCATTAGAATAAGATGCCGCAACCTAATTATGAATGGAAATTGAAGCCCTCCTTTTTCTAGATAGTGGCGCCACGTCGAGGCAGGATAACGGCAACGCCGCCGACTCCGGCCTGCAACCTGCAACGATTTCTGTTTTCTGTCAAAAATTTTAAACATAGGCGACTGCTGTGAATCTTTTCTAGTATTTTGGAGGATTTTTAATTATTTTAACGTACTCCTGATGAATTATTGGGAACAATATGACGAGATAGGCTACAAAAATATATTAGAGAGTGTTATAGGCGATATAAAACTGTAAGTACCTGTATATGTGCATAAAAATTACATTTTTCTGTGATGCATCAGGGCTGATATCTAGGATTACAATTTTAAAGGACTAAAATGTCTCTTTTGACTCTCTCGTTGTTACGTTTCATATTTTGCTAATAAAATCTAATTTATAAGGCAAATTTGAGTGCAATATCCCAAGTCGAGAGCTAACCAGTTTAAATGGCCCCTCAGACAATCAATAAATATTTCCAATATCTCAGTTTTGTCAGTATTGTCAGGCATAGGAGGGATGCTAATAGAAATATTTGTAAATTTTTCGTGGTCTGTTTGGTTAAACAGAATTAATCTGGATAACCCCTTGTACCTGGTGGAATGGTTTTTGTTCTACATTTTTTCTACTGTACTGTTAGCTGTATATCATACCTGCCCTTCTTCGGCCACAAAGCCCTGTTTCAGTTCTTACAGTCAGATAAACAGCAATTAAGCTGGACAACAACACAGCTGCCAAATTACCTATATCTATCACATTGAAAAAATAAACAGATCAACCTCTGATAAATGTTCAGACTTGAATCAGATGAAGATGTCGAGAATTTTCCTACGAGGTGCGATGAAATTAAATAAATTGTATTGTATGTATGATATGAATAAACGAAATTGTGTGGGAATATTTTATTCTCGGTCTAGGCTCTAGTACTGTCATATGTCTCATTGCTTATAGCAACAGTTAACAATACTGGAATAATGAAATGACTTTTGTGGCGTCAAAACATGCCAGAAAAATGTCAGTTTGTGATCTCAGAAAAATATGTTTCTGGGAATTTTAGGAAAATAGTTAAGATATGAATTAAACAGGAAAACTAAATTGAAATGTGATAATAAGGATAAAGCATTTGAAAATTTACTTGTATGCATCAAATATTAAGTTTTTCTAAGACTTATCTTATTACTCTTTGTCTGATTCGTGATTGGTAATCATTTCGATTATTACACCAATGTAGTAACGAACCCAATACTAGACTGAAAATGCTGCTTAACTAAATATCATTATCTGTTGCAGTGAAAGTTCCATGTTTATCTCAAAACGTCGTTTTATTCTGAAGACCTGCGGTACCACAACTCCCCTTCTTTGTCTTCAGCCATTACTTCTATTGGCCGAGCAGTACGCAGGATTTACCGAAGTCGAGGATTTGTTTTATTCCAGAAAGAACTACAAAAGACCCGATTTGCAGGTGACACCCCATCAGCATTTCGACCAAGAGGTAGAAAGAGAACTAACGAGTGTATCCGTACAACGTCTTACTTTATTATTTACTTTTTCCAGGTGGCACTGCTCGACGCCCTTTTCCCCGATGGGGCTGCCTACTGTCTAGGGGCTGTAAATAGAGATTGCTGGTACTTATATACACTCAATCCGTTACCACAAAGAAATAGAAGACCTGTGCTGTCTTCTACTGAACCCGATCAGACTCTTGAGATACTTATGACTGATTTGGATCCCGAAATAATGTCAATATTTACGAAGGAGGAGTGTTTAAACGCAACTGAAGCTACCAAGGTAAGGAAATAACTTGTAATTGAGCAGTGGTGATGATTTCATTCAATAACGGCACATCTCAGTGCCACCACACTTGAAAATTTCAAATTTGGGAATAATTAGGCAAGCAAACAAATATGACAGTATTTACCCCGTTTAACCCGCCTATAATAAGTCCGTAACTGTAATTTCACCCTGTTAGGCATAGGAAGTTTAGGGCGTGTGCAAAATTGTATTAACAGATATTCAAACGTTTCGAAAATATTCAAAGAAAATAATCTACAATTCAGGCTACATTGACGATCAAACATTTTAGGTCACATATGTATATGCAATTTTGTTAAACTTTGAATTTATTTGAATCATAGATATCTCCGGGGTGAAGATTATTCATATTGAAGAGGAAAAAAAATCCAAAATTCTTCACAAATATTTAATATCTTGCTCTACGCGTTTCGGTTTCTTAAACCATTTTCAAGAGCTGTTTAAAAAGTTCATTTATATAATAATCTCAATTCAAAATCAAAATTATTAGGTATTACTTACATAATATAATCACAAACTTTATATTAAGGACACAAACAAGTTCACTATGGCGAACACAGGTTAACTAGCTATATAAAATTGATCAACGGGATAAACCCAAAAAACATTTAAAAAAATAAAACAAAATATACCGAACCAGAGCGGCACCTAGGTTGCACAAAAAATGGTTCGATTATTTAAACAAACATTCACTATTTAAACTCATTCACAATTTTCGCTGCTTCTCTGTAGTGGGCGTTGACAGGATCGTTCAAACACTCAATCTGATTATTAATCTCTAATTTGGCTATTTCTATATTTTCTAAAAAATTCAGCTCATGGCCTTTATTCGCTTTATGTAGCATTTGAAAGTTGTCTTTAGTATTCAAATTATGTAAATTCTCTCTTAAATGTAGGCCAAAAGCTGATCTCTTGTCATTAGGCGATTTCTGAGAGTTTAAATGTTCTTTTACTCTAATATTAAAACTACGCCCTCTCTGTCCAGCATATTTAGCTGTGCATGAGTTACAGTACAACAAATATACCCCACGTTTGTCAAGCACGTTAATTGAATCCTTTACTCTCGAGAATAAGCTACGTCAATTATTTACTGATTTGTAAGCTATTTTAAAATTGTTGTTTAAGGACTTCAATACATTACCCACCCTCAGAGAAACAGCGCCCAAAAGAGTTAGTCTTATATACCTAGGTGGTTGAAAAGATGTTATGGTGTTATCCAAGGGGTCAGTCAACACCTTCCTAAGCATGCCATTAAATTTTTTTCTTATTAAATTATTGATTAATGATATCTTGTATCCGTTGTTATAAGCAATTTGAAAGATGATGTTCTTTTCCCTCTCAAATTCCAAAGGTAAGAGTGGGATGGTGAACAAACGATGGATCAAAGAGTTAAACGCTGCCATTTTATGAGGTAAATAATGATTGGAGTCAGCTGGTATAACATTGTCTGTATGTGTGTTTCTCCGATAAATAGCATACTCAAAAACGTTATTCGCCCTCTTTATTGTTAAATCTAAAAAATTCAGACAACATTCAACAGATTCTATTTCTTTTGTAAATTTGATGTGGTTGTTTAAAGAATTTAAAAAAATTTGCAATTCATTCCCTGTTCCTGTCCAGACAGTAAAAGTATCATCAACATATCTGCGCCATAATAAAATTTTATCTAGAAGGTAAAAATTTGAATTAAACAACTTATTTTCAAAATCGCCCATAAAAATTTCAGCTAAAAAGGGGAAAGACCTGAACCCATGGGTAAACCATCCGTCATTTTAAAAAACTTGTCATTAAATCTAAAAAAAAATCTTAACCTAGACATGTATTCAAAAGGGAGATTATACCCCTCGATACATTATCAGACAGAGATGAGTTCTCTCCAAGCAAACATTCCATTATATTTACCACCAGTTGTCGAGGGATACTTGGAAACAGATTGACCACATCAAAAGAAACCAAAAGGCAACAACCATTTGAAAAGTCAATACTTTTTAAATCTTGAATTAATTCATTGGTGTTCTTAATACTGTATTTATTTTGATAATTCAAGAGGTTTCTCAAACATTTGTCTAGCCATTTTGCTAAAAAATATGCCGATGAAGATACAAAACTAACAACAGGTCTAATTGGCATATTATTTTTGTAAATTTTGACCATACCGTATAATAAAGGGGTACTGGAATTCATAGGAATTACAGGTTTATTCATCTTAAGTTCATCATATAAATTTTGGCCATTAATCAATCTTTTAAGTTCTGTAGTGTAAGGCGGATTCGGATCTTTCTTAAGTTCGATAATCATATTATTATTATCCAAAAAGTTTTGAACCCTATTGTAATATTGTTGTTTTCCCATAATTACCAAACAATTGCCCTTGTCTGCCTTTCCCAATACTAAGTCATTTAATTTTATTTTTTGTCTCAAATTTCGGCAAATATTCTTTTGTACATGAACTTTATTATTATAACGTCGATTTACAAAATTATTCTTCTGTTTCTTAATAATGTGTCTACAAAACCCTCTAACAGAAATTATTACATCAACATCACAAAAAGGCCATTTCTATATCAGCCAACAAAGAAGTCACATCCTTCTCCCCTATGCCCAAATTAGGACAATATTTTAATTCCTTTTCTAAAAATGAAAGTTCAACATCTGAAAAGGCGCAATTTGTCATATTCAAAATTTTTGGGTGAAAAACATGATCAGAAAATTTACGATGTTCTAAACAATCAGATTCGTGTTTCTGTTTTAATAGGTTCTGTAATTTCTTATCTATACTATAATGCCTATTTCTAAAGAAATTCAACCTGTCCGACAAATTGTTGTGAAAAGTATTAACTTCATAGTTAGAATAGTGAACATTCAACAGTGAAAAGATAAAATTAAGCTTAACAATACACGCTTTCTTAGAAAACCATATACGATTTTCTTCTCTAATCATGGACCGCTTTAAATTCATTAGGTTGGCCTGTGACCTATAGGGTAGATTAATATGGTTCTTGAATCTATGTTGTATGTAATTCGGAATAAGTTGCTTCTTAGTGCATTTTAAGTTAAACCATGCATCTCATAAATGAAAGATTTAAAGTTAGTTAACCGTGTTCGCCATAGTCCATAGTAAACTTGTTTGTGTCCTTAATGTAAAGTTTGTGATTATATCATGTAAGTAATACCTAATAATTTTGATTTTGGATTGAGATTATTATAATAATATAAATGAACTTTTTAGACAACTCTTGAAAATGGTTCAAGAAACCGAAACGCGTAGAGCAAGATATTAAATATTTGTAAAGAATTTTGGATTTTTCTTTCCTCTTCAATTTGAATTTATTTTGTGTGTATTGTTTTGTTCTTTAATTAACTTTATTAATGTTAATAATGCTAATGAATGTTTAGGGGCCATCAAAATTCAATCCAATAATAGAGGTGTAATTTAAAAATGTTGCATTTATTTGCAGAAAGCTGGTATTGACAAGATTATTCCAAACATGACCATTGATGCTTTTCTGTTTGAACCTTGTGGTTATTCTATGAACGGAGTAACTAAAAATGTAAGTATGTGCATTGTACAGGTTTTTTCTCTTATAAAAATGCATCACATCTTCATTAGCTATGTAGAGATTTATTAGAAGCGATAATCGTTGGGTAAATTGCTAAGAAATATCTTACCGAAAATACTAACACGAAGTTTTATTGAAGCGAATTATTGTAGAAAAATGTATCTAACACTTTATTGGTTACTTATATGCATTTTACAACAATAAAATTTATCTTTAATATTGAGTAAGGTCCAAAAAATCCAAAATAGAATAAAAATTATTTCAAAATTCATCGCAAAATATAATAAAAACGTCTGTTATTTTTCATGCATTCAGCCTTATGAAATATTAGATGTAAGTAAGAATGCACTAAGAATATTAGTTTAGTTTAGTTGCTCAGATTAATTGAAGAAAAAATAATTGAAAATTTTAATCAAAATTTCTTTCTACGTATTTAAATACCCTTGACTGAGGGTAAATTGTTTAGTCTTTTATAAATACTAGTTCTAACCCTGTGGTACTAAGGTAGAACTCGACAAAAAATTCGATTTTTGTCGGTCAGTGGTGAAGAATATGAGGGCAGCACTCTGCCTTAGTTTGGTAAAAGGCAGTAAGTGAGCCTGAGTAAGTTTTGAGTTTTGAGATTTTAAATATTGATTTCCTTGTTGGTAGAATCTTTGTTTGTCTTGAACTAAAATTGTATTCCATATTTAAATTTTGGAAACATAGTATATTACAATACGAGACGGAAAATGTTTCATTGCTGGTCGAGAGATTATAGTTTATCGAGACGCGTAGCCGTAGCCTACTTGTTAATTTTTCACTGTGGTTGAAAAACAGTTAATTTTGAAGTTGGCGTCTAGAGTTAACTCATGCGTTTGATCATAGGACTGATTAAGTGTTATCTGGAAACCCCCACAAAGAATCAAGAAAAAAAGTTGAAATGAAATGGCACAAAAATAGTTTTTTTATCTATAGAGTTCGGTTATTTGAGATATTTTGCTGTGATCTGTCAAAACGGAAGAGGTTGTTTGTTGTGAAATTATTTAATGGAATTGCAAATAACATCTTCTAAAATCACCTATCGGGTTCCGTCTTAGTACCACTGAACTTGAAAAGGCTCATTTTCTACAGTTTTAACGAATCCGGCAAGTTGCAACAAGTTTTTGTAACGTTTGACTAAATTCAAAATGTTCGCTTTTTACTTTAGGGCTGTTACATGACAATTCATATAACACCAGAACCAGAATTTTCGTATGTCAGTTTTGAGACCAATGTTCCTGCCAGCAGCTACAAGGAGATGATTGGCAAAGTCTTGGATACTTTTATGCCAGGAAAATTTACAATCACTGTCTTCACTAACCAAGTAAGTAGCATAATATATAGCAATGCAAAATCATAAGTACATCTAACCAAATCTAAGTTAATGATAGTGTGGGAATCAAGTTGTATTTTTAACTCCCAACATTAAAAGTGAGGCTTTGAATTTTCCTCGAGTTTAGGTTATTTTACTGGTTGGTTTTTTATATTTGGCTAAGTGAACTAGACAGTTAGATCTTGTTTACAAGATAACTCTTTATTACATGATTAATTACTAACTTTAGTACAGAACAACTTTTATAACATTACTTAACTTATTACTTGGTGCTTTTCATTAAGCGAATGCAATTGTCATGTCCGACGGACGATGACCCACGTTATTTTTGACGTACGTATTCACCTTTCAATGGTTTAACCCGCAGTGTCTCGCGAGGAACCGAAAGTGTGCTCTGTCACCAGAAAATCACGCCCCGCTGTCATATGGATCAATCACAAGGTAACATATTTCCCGCTTTGTCTTTTAATAGGCCATTTATTGTTCCGCCATGTTTTCTTAGGTCCAATTGTTATTTTCCCGTCTTCTGTACTGCGACGTGCTTGATCTTCTGGCGGCAAAGCGTGTCAAAAGATATACGTTTTTACAATTTCTAAAGATAGACGTTTTAACATTGAATTATGTTGAGAACACTTTTTGCTCAATTAACCGTAGCGACAGGCCGCTGTTTTAGGATAATATTTGCAAGTTGTTTGTCTGTACGACAATATTATTCGTTTTGAAAACATTGAAAGCATTTTGTTTCTCTGTTTCTCTGACCGTTAAGGAATTGTGTTGCTAATGAAATATTTGAAAAACAGCTATTTTATCTAGACAAAAAGTAGTACTGATTCTGAAAACATTGGTTGCATTTAATTTCATTATTTTTATCGCATTTGAGCAATTGTTTCTCCAACAGATAGTATAAATTATTTAAATTCACATAAACACGTAGCTGTTTTCCGCGAATTTGAATTTTCTTTGATCTCTGAGGCAGATGTCTCCAATATTTTATTCAGTATTAAAAGTAATGCTAATTTAATGGATCAAATTTCGTCCGAAATGTTGAAAATCTACCCTGCCTGATCTTGGCGTCAGACTTCGATTCTTCTGCTTGTTTGCCATGATGATTTTACTAGGGGTACTAGATTAGTCTTTAATGCAGTGGTCTTCTGCATCTTCATGCCATTGACTATTGCTAGTTCAGCCGCCTTTAGGATCGTTTTCTCAATCCATGGACAAGGAAGGTGTCCTTTCAACCCGAAGCTGTTGGCCAACAAGAGGGGACTGCTTATTCCGGCAGTTATTCGGTCGACAGAGCCTCGTTAGTTATCTAGCAGGGTGTACCACGAGCAGGTGAGGTTGTCATTTGGGTTAGCATATCCAGACTTTTGCTATCACCGCTTACACCCCTATTCTGATAATGCTTGACTACTTTAGGGCATTTGATTGTTTGGATCACAAATTATTAACTAAATTAAAGTATTATGGTTTTTTTCTAAATGTTTTGGAGTGGTTTCAATCATAGTTTACCAACAAGTTCAAATCAATATTAATAGAGAGCTAATATCATCCAAAAGCCTATAAATAGCTAGTAGCGTTCCACAAGGTTCCACTCTTGTTTATTTTAGTTCCAGCGGACTTAGCTATGAAATTTCTGCCTCTTACCGTTGATATGCTGACGAAATTTACTTGTCAGTTTCACCTAATAATCACTGTCTCTCATTTGCCGAAATAAATCAGAACTTAGAGATAATAAATGAATGGTCTAAAAACAATATTCTTTTGTTGGATCCTGCAAGAACCTCTGCTATGCTTATTGGTCCAGATAGACAGCGTGCCAAAGTTCTGGTAAACGATTCCGTTTTGTTGAACGAAGTTCCAATTAATTTTAAAAATGTTTGTAAAAACCTTGGGATTGCTCTTGCCCAAAATCTTACTTTTAATGGGCGTGTTAGTTCTTTATTTCGAGATAAAGTCCTTTGTACTTTAATAAGGTGTCAAAGGACGGTAAATGTCCTTTAAAACCAAACGATTTGTCTAGTACCGAAGTACCTTAAAGAAACTTAATATTCAACAAAATAAAAACATGCTACCTTTCCTAACATATCCCATCTAACATCTATGACTTAGACTTAGATTAAAAATGTAGTACCCCTTTTTTTTCTGTGCGTTTATATGTTGCGTGTTGGCAGTAGTTAAAATATAGCGGTGAATCCCCAACCCCAACTTGTTAGATCGGCATGCATTTATTGCTCGATTTGACCATTTTCAAAGGGGTTGAAAATGCTTTTTAGCTATAGCTTGGTTCCTGATAATTTCACGGCGAAAAGTGAAGATAGTAAAATTGTGGGATATAAAATTCTCTATAATATTATTCTTTTTAAGAATTTTCGATATTTTTATTATTTATCGAGTTATTGCTCGATTTGACAATTTTCCAAGAGGTTAAAAACGCTTTTCACGTATAGCTCGGTTCCTGATGATTTCTCGGCGAAAAGCGAAGATAGTAAATTGGTTGGGAATAAAATTCTCTATAATATTCTTCTTTTAAGAATTTTCAATTTTTTTGTTATTTATCGAGTTATTGCTCGATTTGACTATTTTCCAAAGAGTTGAAAATGCTTTTCACGTGTAGCTCGATTCCTGATGATTCCGCGACGAAAAGTGAAGATAGTAAAATTGTAGGGAATAAAATTCTCTATAGTATTCTTTTTTTAAGAATTTTTGATTTTTTATTATTTATCGAGTTATTGCTCAATTTGACTATTTTCCAAGGGGTTGATAATGCTTTTTACATATAGCTCGGTTCCTGTTGATTTCCCGACGAAAAGTGAAGATAGTAAATTGGCTGGGAATAAAATTCTCTAAAATATTGTTCTTTAATGGATTTTCGATATTCTTATTATTTATCGAGTTATTCCTCGATTTGACTATTTTCGAAGGGGTTGAAAATGCTATTTACTTGTAGCTCGATTCCTGATGATTCCGCGACGAAAAGGATAGTAAATTGGTTGGAAATAAAATTCTCTATAATATTGTTCTTTATAAATAGTCGAATTTTTTATTATTTATCGAGTTATTGCTCGATTTGACTATTTTCGAAGGGGTTGACAATGCTTTTTACGTGTAGTTCGGTTCCTGTTGATTTCGCGACTAAAAGTGAAGATAATAAATTGGTTGGGAATAAAATTCTTTATTATATTGTTCTCTTAAGAATTTTCAATATTTTTATTATTTATCGAGTTATTGCTCGAATTGGCTATTTTTGTTCCAATATCCCTTACCCTCTAGTTCAGGCAGATTGTATGTATTTTTAATATCACATAATATTATTATTTGATAAATTTGTAGTAATAAAAATAATTTATATTATTTAGTTATTCTTTAAAAATATGTTTTTTGAAATCCATCTACTTTTAAACTGTTTGCCATCGTAACCATCACCATAGCCAATTCCTGACATGGCAACTTACAACAAACTATTTTCTTTCAGCTCTCTCCCTCCGAGGATACGTCAAAAGAACTTCTTTGTCTTAACCAAATAGGTAATCGATGGAATCGCCGGGACGTGCAGCAGATCAGCTTCAAACACTACGACCTAATCTACGCGTTCTACACCAAATTCCCCAGCTGAGGGTGTCGGGAACAGTTACGCCCTGGCGTAGCTCACTCCCCTCCCCTTCACCCGTCCCTTTCAAATCCTTGTCTGTCCCACATTGCTGATCATTCGCGCCGATTCAAAAGGTTTCACCGGTCCATTTCGAGCATATATGCAGACATCGCAAAGTTAGGATCGAGCATCGTCTCTGACAAATCGGTTCTGAGTTTTTATCAGTCCTTTTTAAAGAGTCTGCGCAAAAGAAAACTGAAGTTCGCTTCGAAAGATTTCTTTTGCGCCTGCTCAAGAGACGAGACTCCGAACATGCAACGTTTCCGTGAAACATTCGGTCCGTTTTCGTTCTTTTTTATATATTTCACGTTGTTTTCGCCAGTTTTTACTTTCACAGATTTCGAGTCGCCCCTGGTCATGTTCTCTTGGTGGCGGAACAAGATTTCGTGAGAATTACTGTTCGAACCGCCCAAGTAAAGTGACATAGTGACCGTGTTTCCCCTTAACCTATGAGGGTTGGGTAGACATTTAGTTGTATGTACGTATACCCCTTTGTTTTTGTATATTGTACTATACAGGCACTATGTTTCTCTTACTTAGGTGGCGAGTCTGATATTCCCATATCACTTTTTTTCTTTTTCGTATATACAAAACGCTATTTAGGGTGTTTTGTTTACGTATTCGTGGCTGTACATACACATATAAAATTCATATATTATGCTCCTATCTATGTGAAATCATACTCTGTAGTAAAGAGAGCTAGTTCATAGATTTTTAGCGCTGTTATTTCACACCAACGTAGATATTCTTGGCAGTATGTGATTTTTGTATGTGTATGTAGAAGAAAAAGTTTTATCTACACTTACCCAAATAAAATTCGATAGGAACATCCAACATACACAAAAAAAAAAATGTTGAAATATACAGAAAAAAGAAAGTATGTTTCAGGGTGTTTCCTCAAATTTTGACAGCTTCTAGCGACTTTATTATTCCAGATAGAAAAAATTTGTTCAGTTAGAAATTGTAGGGTATTATAGAAACAGTCGGAATTTACTACTTAAAGAAACAATTGAGCATCACTGGTGAGCTTTTTGACTTATTGTATACTTTTTTTTAATGGAACACTATACAGGGTAGGCCAACAAGGGCGCGTCGGTCAATAGTTGCTAAACCGTTGAACTTATGGGAAAATTTTCTTAATAAAACTAACGTTTCTCCTCTGCTATAACCTAAAATCTGTGGCAAACCTATGATGTTGAGTTAATTTTGTCGAGGAGTTTATTTTAGCTTCAACTCGCAAATTTTTGGATATTATGTGAAGATTATGCACCTGAAAAATATATGTATTCAAATTTTGTGCCAAATTTATACATTATCTTGTCGACAGCGATTTTAAACGGACAAATCCTTTTTATTATACCACAATTTTTATTTTGTGTATCTCTAGAAATTATGACATTCTCTAATAACTTTACCGTATTTCCTGACATTTATGTTTTTATTTTTATGTGTTTTTTAGTTTCGCCTTTTAATGTAATCAATGCTTAATGAGACTTTATAAGGCATGTGTCGGGCCAGTTCGAAACGAACCTTTAAAGACATTATTCTTTATTATTTCTTTTACTTGTTACACATACGATTCAAGGAGCTCAAATAATATAAAAGTATCAATTTGCAAAATTAAAAATATTCGAATCAATCTCTTTCCAAGCTTGGAAGGAGATATCGGAAAGCCAAAAAAGGTCTTTTTCATAAAAGATTTTTTAAATGGTTCAAAAATTTTTAATTTTGCTAATTTCATATTTATAGTTTTTGCGCACTATGTATAGCAAAATCAAAGCGTGCCGACGTGATTTCAAAAAATGTTCAAGTATGCAAGATACCCATTCAGTGTGTATATTATAAAAAAAAATATACAGGGTGTTTCACAAGAGCGGCACAACTTAAACTTTTAATTAAAAAAAAAACAATGAAATATTGGAAAAAAATATATCATAATTTTAAAACGCCGCAGACAATTATACATATATACAGGGTAGGCCAACAAGGGCGCGTCGGTCGAAAGTTGCTAAACCGTTGAATGGGAAAATAATAATAAAATAAAACTTATAACGTTTCGCCTCTGCTATAAACTAAAATTATTTTTAAATGAGTAATACCAAAAACTATATTTTTGTTAAATGGAATACCCTACATCTTAGACTATTTTTGAATTTTACATGAAATGGCCATTATTTTTTAATAAGTCTAAACCTAATAATTTTCGAGATATCGACTTTTGAAAAATAATTACATTTTTTGAAATTTGACAGCTCCTAGGCTTCTAACGGTACGTCTTTGAGTAAAACGGCTTACATGTCCCTATCTTACTTTTTTATTATCTTCCCAAAAACATCAACTTCCGGTTAAACCGGATGTAACTCAAAGGCCGGAAATACAGTACTTCCGGTTTAACCGGAAGTTGATGTTTTTGGGAAGATAATAAAAAAGTAAGACAGGGACATGTAAGCCGTTTTACTCTAAGACGCACCGTTAGAAAGCTAGAAGCTGTCAAAGTTCAAAACTGTCATTTTTCAAAAGTCGATATCTCGGAAATTATTAGGTTTAGACTTATAATGCACTTATTAAAAAATAATGGCTATTTCATGTAAAATTCAAAAATATTCTAAGATGTAGGGTATTCCATTTAACAAAAATATAGTTTTTGGTATTACTCTTTTTCGAGACACCCTGTATACTTGAAAATAATTTTAGTTTATAGCAGAGGCGAAACGTTATAAGTTTTATTAAGAAAATGTTCTCATAAGTTCAACAGTTTAGCATCTAGTGACCGACGCGCCCTTGTTGGCCCACCCTGTATATTATGTGTTTATTGGATAGCGCTTAAAATTCTCTTTCCAAAAATATACAGGGTGATTTCTAAGGTGATACTTTTTTTCAACTGTGTATACAACTACTTAATTTTTCAAATAACTTTTTTTAAATAACTCAAAAATAAAGGAGGTATTTTTTCATTCACATTAGCCATTTTTATTTTTAAACACTCCCAAACTAACTGAAATCTATCACGCAATGAACTGACAACAAATTGAGACTTGAAACACTGCTTGACATAAAAAAAAAATAAACACCAACAAAAAAAATTATCAGCAGTCGTATCGTAGGCTTTTTTCATTAGCGTGTCTCCTTTATTTTTGAGTTATTTAAAAAAAGTTATTCGAAAAAGTTGTTTCTTTTAAGTAGTTGCATACACAGTTGGAAAAAAAGTATCACCTTAGAAATCACCCTGTATAAGTTGCCTATAATTCACAGTAACCATTAAAATAATCAACAATTTTAATACCAAAACAATATAAAGTTTTAACAAAGTTTCTATATGCCCGCCATTATTATTTAGGCACTTTGTGTAATCATCTTCTATTTTATCAATAGCATTCATAGTGAAATGCGGCTTTTCCTCGACTAAATTATTTATGCAATTTATAATTTTAATTCTTAACTCCTTCAACGATGCGCTTTTTTATAATGTTTTTCACGTAACCCCAAAAGAATCTAAAATTGTTAAATCAGGGCTATTGGGTGGCCATCCAATGCTGCCATTTCTACCGATCCATCAGGGATATCCATTGTCGAGGAAATTGCGGACAACCAAGACATTATGGGGTGGCGCTCCATCTTAATGCTAGATTATGTCATTATACTGACGAATAGACAAATTTTCCAAATAATTTTCTATCTCGTTCTCAAGGAACTCCAAATATCTCTCATCATTTAAATTAAATTCGTAAAAAATAGGACCTATAACTAGGGTTCGACCGATACAGTGATTTTTTGCCGATACCGATATATCGGTATCGGCCGATATAAAATGCCGATACCGATATATATCGGCAAAATTTTTATGTTCTCTTCAACGTATTTCTATAAATTGTGTTTTCAGTATTACCAAAATCAGAAAATATCGGCACTTAAAACATATTTTACGTTAAAAATCGCACATCTTCTGAAAGGGTTCAAAGGATTATTTTCTGCTAAAACTCCCTAATTTCCAGTTGAAGGTCTCGACGAACGTTGTAACCGCCGCGCCGGGGAATCACCGTTTGAATAAACGGGAAATAATCGACGTTAACGTTCATATGTGATAGTTTAGAAATTTCCTTTGTTGCATGATCAAGCTGAGGCAAGAGGCAGGGAACATATGTCAACCAAGTAGAAATCGACTTGGGCCACAAGGGACTGAAACACTTATATTTCTGCATCACAATCTTAGAAAACTCAATTTCAATTACTAGACATTTATGGTCAAAATTATTGTTTCTTAAACTTTTAGACAAAGAATACCTTTTTTATTATTTTTATTGTACATATGGACATACACATTGTATGATTTGAAAGTTCTGTTTTTTACTTTTGCCTCATTATGCAGGAAATTTTTGTACTTTTGATAATGTTTTGAAGCCTTAATAACAAAAATAAAATAGTTTATCTTGTTTTTTTTAATTAAAAAACCATATCGGCATTTATATCGGCACTTTTTTGCCGATACGATATATCGGCAAAGATGCCGATATTGCCGATAACCGATATATATATCGGTATCGGTCTATCCCTACCTATAACCTGAGTGTTGAGAATGCGGCACCAGACATGAATTGCTCTTCGGCCTTGGAATTTATTTTCACACATTCCGCAGGGGTAAAAGAAGCTTTATCGCTCCATAATATCTTTTTAAAAAAATCTTTATGCGTTACTTTCCTTTGAAGCATATCGCAGAAATTTTGCCTACTAACTTTTTGTTCCTCCGTCAACTTCTGGACAGGTAAAATTTTGTATAGATGATATCCATATTTACGAAGAGTAGTACTATTTTCTTTTTAGACCTTTGAAATATTTACTGGCATCTTTAGTTGAAAAAGTAAGATTTTCTACAAACACACATTTAAAATTTAAAAGTCCTAATTAGTTATTTACCTTGAAAATATAATAAAATCTCTAATTCTTCGTCCTCATTTATCTTTACAAATCTTTTTTTCCTTTGCAAATTTTTGTGAATCCTAAAATGTCTTTCTATGTTATAAAAAGTGCCTCTTGACGACCCCGGCATACCTGGGTGAAAAACTCGATAATCGGCTTGTGCTGCACTGGCATTTTTATTATTCTTATAAAAAGTAAATTATTTCCCTCTTTTCCTCTTCAGTATAACCCATATTGCGACCTAATAATATCAAGATTTAAAAACGAATTGACAACTAAATGTTCCATGTCGCATGCCGCCAGTAATGTCATTTTTGATATCTTTGTTTCATTATAGGCAACTTATATATTCTTGAAAAGAGAATTTTAAGCGCTATCCAAAAACACAATATATAGGGTGTTCCATTAAAATAAAAATTATACAATAAGTCAAAAAGTTCACCAGTGATACTCAATTGTTTCTTTAAGTAGTAAATACGGACGGTTTGGATGATACCCTACAATTTTTATCTGAACAATTTTTTTCTATCTGGAATAATAAAGTCGCTAGAAGCTGTCAAGATTTGAGGAAACACCCTGAACATCCAACATACACAATTTCCTAAAAAAAAACATGTTGAAATATACAGAAAAAAGAATGTATGTTTTCTTTTCTTACTTCCTTAACGCGCTGTAGAGTAATTTTGTCCGCGAATCATCTCGATATCTTTGTCCGTTCAAGAGATATAGATTTTTAAAGAAAACACGGATGTATTGAAGTTTATGTGGGTTAGTGTATATCTGGGGGCCTTTAGAAAAATGAGCGTGTACAAAAAGCTAAGGTACGTACTGTTAAGTTTTTCACCATCAGGGTTGGCGAAGGTCCATACTATAGTAAAAAGAATATAGATTAGAGATATACTATTTTGAAGATTTAAAAATCTATATTGTTATATCGGCGTAAGTAGAGAAATTTAAAATAGTATTTTACTACGTTTTTAAAATTTGAGACGTGCTGTAGCAGTTCTGTTGACTTGTTGGTTTTATGGCGTTAGAGAAAATTCCATGGCTGTTACTATATAACAGTAAGTTCATCCATTTTATTTGGGAAAAAGGATTTAAGTACTTTATGTTGGGCACACTCCTGAACAAAATTAGTAATTAATAATTTTACCACACGTTTGATGCTATTTTTCTAAATCTAATATCCGATTTTAATGATTTTCCTTTGTATGTTGGTCCCTCGACAATGTCATAGTTTTCGTTATTTTTGATAGAAACTTGATTTCGCTGTAATTTTTTTTCTCGAAAATTCGTGTCACCCTGTAAGGTATACTAGCAAGTTAGCAACCATAAAATATCGCATCTCATAGTAAACTAGGTCCATCTTTCCTTAACATTTTTATTTCATTACCTCTAGGATTAAAGGAGATATACCGTTTTATACAGGGTGTCCAAGATAAGGAGGGTCCGTATGGGGATTGTTGCGCCATCAAATATATAACGGTGTATAGTTCCACTAGTCTACAGCTACAAAAGTGATTTAAAGAATGTGGTCCAAAACACAACATTGTTGCCGTATTACTCTGTTTAAATTTCCATAAAATCTTAATTTGTATATACAGGGTGATCAGTTAAGGGTACGGAGCGGCTATATCTCGAAAACTATTCTTGTTACGATTTAAAGGTAAAAAAATGATTAACAAATATTGCCAAAAGAATTTGAATAAAAATACTTTTAAGTTACTAATTTTACCGCTAGGGGTCGTATTTGCTATAGTGTCACAAAAAGTCGTTAAAATCTACTAACATTTTATATTTAATGTAGGTAAGAAATTTACTTTTTACATGCCTTGTTCAAATATCTACAAATTTTATAATGACAATTTTTCTCTTATTACCATGGCAACGGCAGGGTGACCGATAATAATTTAGATACTTTAAACTGATGTAACTTAGGTTTGCGGTAACCGATTATAACAAACTAGGGCTTATTTTAAAGGTCTTTTAAACTTGATTAAACATGGCTTTTAAAAATATTCTATTTATATTAATGCTAAGCGGTAAGTAGCGCTGTTGAAAAAAATGCTATACTAGTTCCGATTACTTCATAAATGCAAATGGTACCCTACAGATTTCTTTACTTCGTTTAGTAGGGCATTAGTTAAGAAAACGAAATCCGAAAACCGGGGATCGATATCTCTTGTCGTTTTAAAATTATTGCGAAGATAGTAGAGATGAGTGTCGAGACCGCTGTCATTTAATTATTGAAAAATAAATAAAGTGCTCTAGCTAACTATTGTCTGTTAAAAATTTGATAGAGGCTAGAGGTCTCCATAGAAATGACCATTTTGTAGTCACTTAATTTTTTATTTATAACAAACACGTTTTATATATATTTTTTTTAATTTAAAAAATGCATCATAATATTTATTATCCTTAAATGCTGTATTTATAGCGAGGCAGGCCATGATTTAATAAAATAAGACAAAAGAATGAAAATTCACTTACGCCGAATGATACAATGACAGGTTTTAATAAGAGAAAAATTGTCATTATAAAATTTGTAGATATTTGAACAAGGAATGTAAAAAGTAAATTTCTTACCTACATTAAATATGAATTGTTAGGAGATTTTAACGACTTTTTGTGACACCATAGCAAATACGACCCCTAGCGGTAAAATTAGGAACGTAAAAGTATTTTTATTCAAATTCTTTTGGCAATATTTGTTAATATTTTTTTTACCTTTAACGTAGATATGCATATCCCTGTATAGTGTATACACCCTGTAACATATGTCCCGTTTTTTCCCCCTTACATTGCAAGTTATAGTCTTTAAGCAGTGACGAAGATATTTAAGACATATTAATTAATTATTTATTTTGGTAGATTTGGCAACCCACATCTAATAGAACGCGAATTCCTGGGCCACAAATTGTCACCTATGCCTTGATACTGGTTTTGTCTTTTTCTATCGTATATAACATTGAATTCGTGGGAACGTTCTTATCATCATGACATCTTCAGAAATTTTACAGGCAAAACTGACTCGAAAGGCGGGCTATATCTCCTCGAATCCTCGAGATAATGAAGTGAACCAAAATTGTGAATGTTGAGGAAAGATCGGAGCTTCAGCCTAACTAATTTCACAATTAACTGCGATAATATGTTATGGTTGCTAACCCCACCGGTACATATTTTCGAAAAAAAAATATCGTTTACACTGTGTAAAACGAAAATTAACTTTTTATCAGAAATAACGAAAACTACCATACAAAAGAAATTCAAATCGGACTTTAGGTTATGAGAAAAAATAGCTTAAAATCTGTGGCAAACCTATGATGTTGGGTTAATTTTGTCGAGGAGTTTATTTTAGCTTCAACTCGCAAATTTTTGGATATTATGTGAAGATTATGCACCTGAAAAATATATGTATTCAAATTTTGTGCCAAATTTATACATTATCTTGTCGACAGCGATTTTAAACCTACAAATCCTTTTTATTATACCACAATTTTTATTTTGTGTATCTAGAAATTATGACATTCTCTAATAACTTTACCGTATTTCCTGACATTTATGTTTTTATTTTTATATGTTTTTTAGTTTCGCCTTTTAATGTAATCAATGCTTAATGAGACTTTATAAGGCATGTGTCGGGCCAGTTCGAAACGAACGTTTCTTTATTATTTCTTTTACTTGTTTCACATTCGATTCAAGGTGCTCAAATAATATAAAAGTATCAATTTGCAAAATTAAAAATATTCGAATCAATCTCTTTCCAAGCTTAGAAGGAGAAATCGGAAAGCAAAAAAGGTCTTTTTCATAAAAGTTATGGTTATTAAGATATTTTAAATGGTTCAAAAATTTTTAATTTTGCAAATTTCATATTTATATTTTTTGCGCACTATGTATAGCAAAATCAAAGCGTCTCGACGTCATTTCAAAAAACTTTCAAGTATGCAAGATGCCCGTTCAGTGTGTATATTATAAAAAAAAATATACAGGGTGTTTCACAAAAGCGGCACAACTTAAACTTTTAATTAAAAAAAAAAACAACGAAATATTGGAAAAAAAAATATCATAATTTTAAAACGCCGCAGACAATTACAATTATACATATATATATTTATGGACGTCATGTAGTTAGGTTCATTTATGGGCCCACTGTTTTTTCCATCAATAATTTTCTGGGATAATTAATATTAACACAAGATTTCTATTTTGCGGTGCACTGAAAATATCGCATCACTGGTTATTTGACGCTGATCGTCTTTCTGTCAAATTAAAAGCCACTTGTCTTTCCACAATGACATTCATTGTCATTTGTCAACGAACAGCTCTGATTTACAGCCGTCTCCAACGAACGAGCCATGAAGCAATAAAGGCAACGTCGCAAACGGGCTGATCTATTTATTTATATCAAGTTGTGAACAATTATTACACCAATTTAAAACCGAACAAAAACGAATTCCTTTGATTACTTTAACACTTACTACACCAATGTCATATATATGACGAACAATATATGAAATAAAACTGATCATAAAACTTTATATAAAATAATTATTACACAATATGGATTAATTTAGGAATATTACTAACCGGTATACATGGTAGTTGGAGACGGCTTTTTACTGGCAAATACATCGGTTGGTCCCGACACATCCTATATTGTAAAGTAATTTCCGCGACATAGAATGTAGATTTAGTTTGCTTGTATGCTATTTAACACCTGATGTTAATAGTAAAATAATTTTAGATGGGTTCAATAAATTTATATTAGAAAACTAGAAAAACTGGCTTTATTTTTAAAACCCCTTGTATTTAGGAGGGCATTGGGGACCAAATTGCTAGCAAAACAACTAGCCTTTTGTGATAATTCCTTTATTAACACGACAATAAATAACTAGTTGAAAATAAATACAAGTACATACCTCTAAACCCTATCTTACATTTTTTTGTACTGCAATATTTAATCCTAATATAAATGTTTAATTTAATCGTTTCCAAACTCATTCTTGACCCACGGATACCTTTCAGGACATTCCCTGCATGTTTGCAGCTCGATATCTTCCTTCAAGGCCCTGCTAAATAAATTGCAAGTGTTTGGTTTCTGGCAGGCAATATCTTTGGATTGTTTATATTTTCTTCTGCAATTCCATGGTGGGAAATTTAACAGCTTTTTCAAGACAGTGGGGCGCTGCATCCACTCGATAGCCTGAGAATTCGTTACAAACCACACGTCAGGCTTTGAAAGAACGTAGTTCAGGAAATCCTAAAATTATCTTCAGCTTGACATCTACCTTATTATTTTAGATATGAATCGAAACCATCTATCTGATTTTTTTTTACCTAACTAACCTGAAATGCTACTAAATATTCACTGTTGTCAAACCAGGCTGCCTGCAAATGTATTCCAAAAGGTGCCCTATTCGTGGAATAATGCCTGTTAAAATTCCTCATGAGCATTTGGAAGATTTCTGGCCCACGCAACTCGGCGGGACAAGAATCTAAAGTGGCACAGCTGATATCCAATGCTTCCAGTTGATTGATTACTATTTGCCAGAGACCGGGATACGAGCCTGTAGGACACTTCTGCCTGAAACCTATGGGATATAAATGAAGTTTGAAATGTTGTCACACTTCTATCAATCATGCATTAGTAAAGTACTTATTCTTTGTAACCTAACTAGATTAGAAAGGGGTGAATGTAATACACATCACATTCAGGTAATAAGGTAAACCTGCTGAAGATACGTCATAACTATTGCCTGTTGTGTTCATATTCTTAATAAGCGGTTTAATCAAATTTAGTTTCTTTTTCTTCAGGGTTACAATGGGGTCCTGCTTCGCAGCATCCCGTCTACTTTTTGATTTCCTATACTTTCTTCCTTATTTAACCTAACCTATCTTAGGCTTATCTTATATTCTATGAGCCATCAATGCTACAGTCTATTATATAAATTCCGTAGGCATATGCAAGAGGTACCGACCTACGAAACGTATAGAGGGGGTAAAACAGATGAGAGTTGTCGCACCTGGCTACGTCTCGTGGTTATCGTACTCATTAACCCAACCCAGACAGCGAGAATCCATAATACATATATAATATCCCTTTCCTTTTCATCAGATCTGGAGCCTTGCTGATGAGCCGTCAAACGGCGAAACACGTTCAAGTATTGGGGACGAGGATAAGGAACAACTCTATACACGGAATTATTTTAAGTTTGTTTTTAATAGAGGGGTTTGTTTAGGGCACGGAATTTATGTTTAGCGGTGTAGATAGATAGGTATGTGTATTTTGTATATTTTCCAACGCTCAGTATAGGACCCGAGTCTGAGGTTGTTCGAGGTTGACCACCATTTGTGCTGTTACATTGTCAGGATGAAAATAGAAAGAAGAAAAAGGCTCAAATTCAACTGTTGGGATTTTATCTGTCAACAGTACAAGATCTAGGTGACGGCCTGGTCGCGTGACAGCATTCAAGCCCTGGCTGACCCAGCAGACTTTCAATTTGCATGGCTCACGTCACCATACTAGATCGTGGTGCGCATGCAACACATTCCGGCAATTTCTCAACAGTAATCTATGTATAGTAGCGGAGAGGCCTTCAAGATACCTGGCCGGTGATCAAAGGCTGTACCTCTAGAAAGTGACCGTTGTCGAGGGAGGGACCCTTGAGGCAAATGAAGGATTGATCAGTGGTGTGGATGGTGGATCTCGGAGACGTTAAGACTGTCTGTTATATTGTGTGGTGCGGAACCCACGTTTAACTGTAGGTCCTGTATGGCTGACATTACCCAGACGTTAAAACGGGGTCGGCAAAAAGGGTCTAAGCGCTGTCCTTGCTTGGCGTCAAGCCTCCCGGTCCACTACTACTACATGGCCTAGGGCCTAGGTCTCCCACATCCACACAGATATTCTTGTCGCATAGGAAACATTGTTTTGGTGTTAGGCATGCTCTGTTCTCAATCTGCAAAGCATACTGGTCTAGCCGGTTGAGGTTTTGAGTCTGTTTTGTAAGTGGCATTTCGACTATATTAGTGTCCAATAATATTCCTTATTCTATTGTATTCTAAATAAATAATAAAAATATTTTTTTCCGCGCTTTTATATATATTATTATCTTAAAGCAGCGCAACCTTTTATTCTATCAGCAACGTTCCTTGCTGTTCTGTTGTTATCTAAGTTGGTTTGACTTTAAGTTCATTCTGGTACCTTTTGTAGGACTTTTTTTTGAGTCTCTGATATGACAACTACTGTTTTTGGCTCCCAATTCAGTCAGGTTACATTTATCACCAGGGTCTCCGCAGAGCATATGTTTCTGGTTTGATTGTAGGTTATTTGTAGTTATCATTAAGTCGGTATTGTTTATCTCTACCTCATTTTTAAGTCACTGTTCTTTGCAGCAGGCACAGTAACGTCGTAGTGTGTTATTTTTATTTTGAGAAAACGTTCAACTAAAATCCTGCTATAACAGAGACATAAGACCTACCAATCTAAGACTTACATTTATGAGGCAATTTGAAATCCAGGGTGTAAGGCCACAGCGGCACATGTGAGTAAGGCGCAACAATGGAACTGTCATACAAAAACCCGAATTCCTTCGCCATCAGATATTGTCTGTTCCAACCTATGCGGAGGAACGGAACTCTGAGTCCCTTAATTTCGGATAATTGAATAAACGAAAATTTGTTTAGAATGTTTGCTTGTCCTACCATTTCGTCAAACCAGTCTTCAATGGTGGCGTTGTCGGACCACCATTCTTCAGGGAGTCTATGTCTAAAAATTAGTTTAAAACTTTTAAAAAGCGACTGCTTTGTCATTGTTTGTTTGAGTACTTACGTGACTGAATGCACAGCTATTTCGTGTCCATGATTCCACAATCTTTGTGAAAAGAAGTAATTATTGTACTGATTACTGACGAAAAACGTGGCCACTATAGGGCAGTTGTTGGGATTCACGTATTTTCCAGAGAATAGACTGCTAAAATAGTCGATGTTCTCGTCGTTAATTGCATCTTCAAATGAGAGAAGAACCATTTGTGGTACGTCATGGACATGAAGATTTCCTGGAATGTGTGTACCTAAAAAATACATATTACAGAATGATTCATGGTGGACATCGTGGTATTCTTGCTCTACCTAGCTAAATTATTTTCGATAATGCGAATCTCTAGTAGTGTCTTAAGAACCGTCCTAATTATTTCCCTATACATATCTGTTACCGTTTTCCAGATATTAATTAATTTCCTCTTCTTTTTTTTTGTAAACCGCCTGCAATAAATGCCGATAGTTTTCAACTCTACAACAACTGAGAAACTAAGGCACTGAAATTTGGTTGAGAGTGAGGCAATGCCCGGAGGTTTTATTCTCTGTCGGAATCTCACTTGCAATATACAAGGTAGTCTAAAAATACAGTTGTTTTGGTTACTTGAAAAAATGTCTAAACATGGATTATTTTCAAATAAGGTTACTGATTTGGAAAGCTGCTGAAATTTGTTCTTTGTTTGTCTATAGTTGTACACCCCCATTATAAATGCACAATACAAATTTTTAAAACAGATATATTATGGTATTATTTGAAATTTACAATGCTCTTCCCAACAAGTCTAATCTGGTTCAATGCCGGTAATTCAAACCTAAGTTACGAGCAAGATGTAATGGAAAATTTATGAAATTTTCATGGTTTAGGTAATACAGCAAGCACCAGCAAATTATTATTTGGCATTGACAAAATGAAAAGTAGCGTCAGTGACAACATTTGCATTGAAAGCGCTTTAATTATAGCTAAGTATGAGCTATTTCATTAAGGAAAAAGTAACTATGATTAAGTGGCATTACACAGGAAACAGTTTAAGAGCATTGTCTGAAATGTTTTCAGTTCAATTCCCTGACAAGCCTATCCCTTCCATTTCATTAATTAAACTTATCATTATAAATAACTGTAATACTCAGAATGTTAATAGAGCTAAAGAAAGGGATAATAAAGATCTTGATATTTTACTGCACGTGGAGGAAAATAAAATGATTAGCACGAGGATTCTTGGGCAAGCCGTAGAAAATCATCAAACCACGGTGTTGCGCACTTTAAAAACCCATAAATATTTTCCTTACAAGTATGAAAAACTTCAAGAGCTACAGCAAGGTGATAAAGAACGGAGAATGGTATTCTGTTTTTAGGTAATGGAAAGAGCAAATAATATTAATAGGGATTTTTTGAGAAATATTTGTTTGATCGATGAACTAAATGTTCAAAATGGCCGGTATTGGAGCCAAGAAAGTGAACAGCATCTTGTTCATACTCGGACGCAATATCCACAAAAAATTGATGTTTGGGCGGGAATTGTGGGACATCACATTATTGGACCATTTTCTATGAAATGCAACCTTACAGCAGTAACCTATTTGGACTTACTACAAATTCGAATTGAACCCGCACTAGAAGTACGCGAAAATCAGGAGATCTATGGTATCAAATGAATGGTTGTCCTACCCATAATTCTCTCATGGTTAGGGAATACTTGCAAAATATTTTTAACGGAAATATTATTGGCCACGGCATTTAATCCTTTGGCCAGCCAGGTCTCCTGGCCTTTCGCCAAACGACTTCTTTCTGTGGGGTCACTTAAAATTTTATTTATAAAGATGTAAAACTTGAAAATCTAGACCAGCTAAAAAACTGTATTTCGTTAGAATGTGACAGAGTTTCTCAATATCAACTCAGTAATGATAGAAATGAATTTTATGATCGGTTAGGATACTGTTTAGCTGTTAATGGAGGGTTGCTTGAACATTTAATTAGTTAATGTTTTTGTGAGGATCTGTAGTCTGTTTTGTTCTTTTGTGTTCTTTTGTAGGTACATGCAATAAAGTGGTTTTTATTTTTTCTCTCGAAAACGAAGCAAGATACGAAAACGAAAAGGAACAAAAAAGTTGTATTATTAGTTGGTAAATCTGATAAAAATATCAAAATTAGAAAAAGGTTAGTGCCGTACATTTTTCTGGCAATAATATTTGCTAAGGTGCTCCTTGGGACGCCACTGGACTTAATACATTTAATCTAGTTAGATCTAGTTAAGCCCCTTATCAGTATGAATAACGGTGCCAAATTTGAATAAAATCGGGAAAAGTTAAATAAATTGTAAAAAACTATTTTTTTTTAACTTTAACACCCTGTATATCAAAAAGGAGGTAACTCCGGACACATGTTCACATGAACTTTTTCTTTCAGAATATCACAAGGAACACTCCCTTAAGTTACGTACCGTACTTCTGAAGCACCCTGTATAGGAAAAACAGATTTCATATTTCTTTCAATAATATTGAACTAATTTTTCTGTAATTAAGGGTTCCCATGCATTTGTTTTTGCATACAATTATTTTATACTACTCCATGATTAATTTTTATTGGCTTTTTGGAAATAAAGAAATTTAAGATTCTATCAGATAGTTTGATTATTTCAGGTTTGTTCACGTAAAGTGATATATTTCTGGTACCGGGACTAGGATTTATTGTTAATTCGATATTTCCACAAAAGTGATATCTTACCTAAAAAAAATTACAATTGGGCGTAAGCCTCTGGATATTGCTTCTCAACTAAGTATCACAGGATTTATTACATGCCAAATTAAAAAAAAAATTACAAACATTATAAGCATGACGTGGTGTCCTGAAATGTGCCTATTACGGTTACTTTCACTGTAAGATGGTGTATGCATGCATCTTGTGATGTTTTTAACAGGACTAGGATAATGACACTTCCATCATGTTATGTTTACCGAACTTTGATGTCTATACACAAGAACAAACCAAAATTTACATCTGCTTCCGATGTTCATACATATAGTGTCCGAAAAGATCTGCTAAGACCTAATTTTCCGGGTTCGACTAAATTTTTAAACAGCCTTTTTTACCAAGGAATGAAACTGTATAACTTGTTACCTACAGAATTAAAAAATCAAAGCATACATCTGTTCAAGAGAAAACTAAAGAGAATCTTGAAGGATAATATATTTTATAGCGTGCAAGAGTTTAAAGACTTTTTTCAACCATAATCGGATTTGTTGATGGTACCTGCCATTTTATGAGTATTGTTTTTTTTGTTCGAATACATTGTCTATTTACCTATTTATTTTTATTTATATTTATTTTTCTCTCTGTCCTTTTCTCTTAGTGTGTATTGGAATTAATATATTACTGTTATTTTATTTATTTTATATATTATTGGCAAAAAATGACAATAAACACATTTGATTTGATTTGACAATGTCTCGTCCACACTCACCATTTATGGAACAGAAGCATTTGGGCAACTGGCATCTGTCAGTATCACAACTAGTTGCCTTGTTAGGGTCATTGTTGGGATCACATTGAATCTCATCACTGCCATCAGAACAGTCCTGCGACCCATCACAGACGTATTCGCTGGGGATGCAAGTCTCCTCGTCTTTACATTTTCGATCGTTGGGGTTGTGACACCTTTTGGTAGTTTCTGAAGAATTTTGAATATCCCGTTCAGCAGAGGATATTCTTGAAATAGTAGATTCTAAAATAGTTATTTATGTACCAATTAAGGGCGTTAAGTAGACTATAATGCCCGAAAGGCCTGATGGGCATTATAGTCTAGTAACGCCTGTGGTGTATATAATACTTTATTTTTCAATAATTTTAAAATATAAATAGTTAAACTCCTGCATTTTCACCAATTTTTAGTATTTAGTGAGCTTTGATCGGTTGCCATAGAATAAGTTTGACGGTTGCTAAGGGTTGTTTGTTTTAAGCGTCTTTTACGTTTTATAAACGAAAATATGGAAATTCCACAAAATATTTTAGAAAATGCTGAAAAAGCTAATAAAACTTATTACCGGCAAAGTCTAAAGCCCTGTACGACAAGGAGTATGAAAATTTTCTACAATGGAAAGTAAAAAACCAAATTACGGTGATTACTGAAACAGTAATGATGGCTTAGTTTCAGAAATTGGTATGTAACGCTTTTGTTCATTGGTAATAACAATTTTTAATTATTTTTACTTTATTTTAGTCGTAAAAATATACCCCAAATAGCCTTTGGACAAAATATTCTCAGGTG
Source organism: Polydrusus tereticollis (assembly GCA_963920685.1). NCBI lineage: Eukaryota > Metazoa > Arthropoda > Insecta > Coleoptera > Curculionidae > Polydrusus > Polydrusus tereticollis. The sequence goes on from OY987333.1 coordinate 14,817,909, forward strand.
AAGTCTGAACTTATAGCAAAGGAAAACATTAATATTTCAAGATATTGTCAATTAATAGCATTTTCAAAAGTTAAATCAAAGGGATATCTTCCTAAAAAGTCAAAAGTTTTGGAAGGTGAACAAGTTTTAACTTTTATCAAAAATGCGCCGAATGATACCTTCCTGCTGCATAAAGTGGTACTCGTAATGGGAGTTTTTGGCGGCCTAAGACGGGATGAGATGGTAAAAATGGCCATTGATGATATTGAGGATAAGGGGCCTGTTATGCTTGTCAAGGTACCAGAAACTAAAACTGCTACGCCAAAAAGTTTTACTATAATCGGAGGAGATCAAACAGATGCCTTAAAATTGGTAAGACAGTACCTTGCATTAAGGCCAAAAGGAATTAAGGAACGCAGATTTTTCCTTACTTACCGAAATGGTAAATACATAGCTATGCCTGTGGGTAAAAATACACTAGGACGTGTTCCTTTAATCATAGCAAAATTTCTTAATTTAGAAAACGCCAAGGAATATACAGGACATTGCCTACGTCGGACCTCGTCCACACTTCTTATCGAGGGTGGTGCTTCCCTTGCAACCCTTAAGCTACACGGAAAGTGGAAGAGTACTAGCGTAGCGGAGGGTTATATAGAGGAAAGCATCACGTCGAAAAACCGAATAGCAAAAATAATAGCTAGCTGTGTTACCGAAAAAGATAACATGTCAACTAATGTTGAAATGGAGCAGGAATCCGCATACACATCGAGAAACTCAGCAATCGGGTCGCAAAATTTTATAGTTGGTCCAGCTTCTTTTTCAGGAAAATTCAAAAATTGTACATTTAACATAGGAAAAACAGAATAATATTATATACAAAAATTGTTAAAAATAAATACAAATTTTGTTCAATATTTTCTTTAATAATAATTACCGGGCGTTACGAAAATCACCGGGCATTATGAACTTTATCGCCCGCTAATATTTCCTATGATATTATGATGATGTTTATAGCAACCGTTTTTAAGGTATTATAAGTAAATAATTGATAGATGAAAAATAAAATAATTAACCGCTAGGTTGTTTGACCTTACAAAATAAAATTGCTAAACTTTACAACTCACTATAGCGGTCATGTAAAGATAAATTGCTGAAGATTCACCAAAAAGGAAACGGAATGAGGTCAATGAAAAGGAAAATGATATCTTGAAGAAGATCGTGCCATGCTTAATGTCTTGTGAATTTATACAGGGTGGCGCACCGAAAACTTTCCACCCAGGTTTATTTTCTTGTTAATAAATAAATCAAAATTCGCTCGAACACGGGAACCTTAGTTCTCAGGAGGACATATTTTCTTGCTATTTTCATCCCCTCTGCTTGAATAATTGAAATGGATAAAAATTTTCCAGGAAAATGGATTGGAAGAAGAGGTCCTATTGAATGGCCTGCAAGATCTCCTGATTTGACGCCACTGGACTTTTTTTTGTGGGGACATGCGACAATGAATAGTGTACGAGTGCCGACAAATAACTCCCGCAATGCTCCATAATGTTTGCGAACATTTTGAGCAGTGCCTTTACAATTGCATGGAGGTTGGATGTGGACATTTTCATACTTGATTGATACAAGCGGTAATAAATTTTATTACTTTTAAATTTTCTTTTCTTTTTAGCCCTATTTCTCAGGAACTATTCACTCGATTTAAACGAGCAAGATCGCGTTGGGAAGGCAATTGACTTCCCTTTAAAATAAGGTATTACTCGACCCCCCTTTCCATTTAAGATTTTAAGGGTGAAAGCAGAGGGGTTCAAGCAGAGGGGATGAAAATAGCAAAAAATATGTCCTCCTGAGAACTAAGGTTCCCGTGTTCGAGCGAATTTTGATTTATTTATTAACAAAAAAGTAAACCTGGGTGGAAAGTCTTTGGTGCGCCACCCTGTATAGTCTAAAAGCACTAAATAATAACAACGTAAGATGGATAGTACAGGAAGCTAATCAATTGCACTATTTTATCTAGATAGGTCGTTATAATACTGTCGTTAGGTAACAAATTACATGCTTTTTGTGATAAACGTAATGATTAGTTTCCATTTCAGCAGAAATGTTCAGACGAGATAAATGTTTTCTCTTTTTTTTTCGGTACGCGACCTGTTTTGTGTTGCGTGCTTTGATCAAGCTTTGGTTTATTCAAGCAACAATTGAAACGAACACAGACAATTTTGTTTCCTACCTGTTATTCGATGGCAGTTATCAACTTTATCGCTGACTTCGCAAGTTTGCTTGTCAACATCGAAAACCAATCCCGAGGAGCACCGAAATTCAAAAACTTCTCCCTCCAAGCACAGGAAATACTTCGAACATTCTTCTGCTGACCACAGGAAGTCGCTGTGTCTTGAAGAAGGCTCTGGATTCCTGTAAAAGCGTCCGCTTTCTGTGCACGTAACTTGAGGGTGCTCAGCAAAAGTTCCTTTGAAAGTAAAATTTAATAATTGTCAACAAAGCTAAACTATAGTCTCTCTTTAAATTCAAATAATCAGCATTTTTTAGGTAGGTCCACCCTGAACTTATCGCAGGCTATTGTTATATTTGAGAATTTACTATTATTATTGGGAAAATCCCCTAGCCAGGAGCGTGTTTTGGGGAAGTTTTTAAATTAAAAATCTTAAACATGCCTGTTCTCCTAAAATTGTATTATATTATATTCGTAGGTATTTATAACATATGAAAATATTTAAAAAATCGTATTAACTAATAAAAAACAATGGATGGTACTATTTTACATAATATAATTACAAAAACAAGATATAATATAGAATCTTACAAACAATAAGGCATTTTCAAAAATCGAATAATACTTTGTCGTTATGGCTTAATCATAGTCAGATTCGGAGGATGAACTTTTATTAACATCGGGAGAGGAAAGAAAGTGAAAAAGTCTTTCTCCACTGATTTAATAAGAAGCAATCAAAGGCTCAATTTTATAATAAAAAATCGTCTACATGTTTCGAAAGTAGTGACCTTCACCTTCAGGAGACAAAATTAGTGTTGTCGTTGGTATTAGCAAAAAAAAAGAAATTATTGGTGGAAGGTGACGTTGATGGAGCTTTAAAATTTGAAATTTGAAAATGTATTAAGCAGTGAATGTAATCAGCATACTGAAATCTTAAATCATAATGTTTTAAAAGTACCTACTTATGAAATGTTTGTCACATTTAGTAGGTTATAAAGAAAGATGATGTTCTTTCCATGATTGATCAGAAAATTTAAACTTTTTTTATAAAAAACACATTTATATACCCTCAAAGATCTTTGATGATTAATTCTCTACAAAACACGAGACTTACTTAATTACGGGTGATGAGGCCTTAGGTCCTAAGTACCCCCAAACATTTTCATAAATATGTTTTAAACCTTTATAATGAGTCTTCAACAAAATGAATTCACTTTTAAATTTAACAAATCTCTCTTCCTTGCCTTTAAGTAAATATCAAGACATGAATTAAAATGTCCCACAAACAGGCGCGTATCTAGGATTTTGTCCAGGGGGGCAAAATGGAAAAGCGCCGAAGGCGCTAAAAAATAGCGCCGCAGACGAAAATTTTTTGGGTGCCACGCCCTTTTTTGAATCATGGTGCTTGGTTCTCAAGTGGGAAAATAAAAAATACAACACAAAATCCTCAAGAAAATCACAAAAGCAACCCCGTGCGTTTAGGAGTGGGGGAGTTAATTTTTGCGATTTTACCTATCTTCCAGAGAATTCGTTGTAAACAAACAATTTCATAAAATTTTAATTTGTTATTTATGTAATAATGCATTTGATTTGAATAATGCTGTCTAAAAAAAATATGAAATACAAACAATTTAATTTGAAGTAATTTAGTATGCACTTAAATACTAAATTCCAATCTTGTCCTATAGGGCTAGCTTTTGCAAATCTTGAAATTACTTTCTCAACATCAATGGGAACATGCCTATGGATGTGCATTAGGGCAAGACCGAGGAGGCGGTTTTCAGTCATGGTTGCTCTTAAATATGTTTTAAGGCGCCGCTACGACGAGAATGACTTCTCAGCAGATGCATTTGTCACCGGAAGGGTTGCAAGGATTAGTACAAATTTATGTATTATAGGAAATGCATCCTTATCGCAACAAGCCAATATATCCAGAGCTCTTTTCTGAAGCTCTGTTCTTGAATCCATTTCTCTCTCCACAACAACAATTCATCTTTTAGCAAAAGAGAAGCAGCGCCCTTGTCAACGTCAAGAAGCAATCCAAAGCGGTCGAGGAGGGACTTTATCCTTATGTCATTTTCACCAGCAGAATTTTTGACAATATTTTCTGGAATGAAAACTGATAGCTAAAAGATGTCCAAGGTTTCGGCTGAGAATCTTTCTCGCAGATCTGTGAGAACAAAGTCTAGCAATGGTGCATAGATTGATACTCTGTAGTATTCCTCCGCTGAATTCATTTGATGGTTGGCACGATAAATTTGGCGTCCACCATGGCGAGGGATCCGAGGAATATTCAGCTCGACACTTAGTTGATCAGCTAGATTTTCTGCACGCTGCCAGATCAGATACCCTATACCTTTGCGTAGCTCTGGTCTGGGACCGCATCAATAAATAATTAAAATTAACTTGCGGAACTGCGGAAGGATACCAATATTCTAGTGGTTAGCGCGTAGACTTTCAAGAGTTTAAAGTACAGAGTACAGAAGGTTTAAAAGTAGACTTTCAATTCGTGAACCCAGGTGCAAAGCTGGTGAAGGGAATTTTTTGTTTGTTTCTTAAAGTTTATGCAAAAAAAGGAAAAAGTCAAAAGGTGGATCTATTCTGTAACAGGTTAGAGCTTGTTATTGGTTATTGCTTGTATACATCGTGTTACCTATGTGCTTTGGTCAGTCTCAGGGGGGGGGGGCAATTGCCCCCATTGCCCCCCCTGTATCCGCGCCTGCCCACAAATCCATTTATATATCCCTTCTTGAAACTTTCATGGAAAGTACATCATTTTTCTTTATAACCTACTAAATATGACAAACATTTCATAAGTACCTACTTTTAAAACATTTTGATTTAAGATTTCAGTATGCTGATTACATTCACTGCTTAATACATTTTTAAATCTTAAAGCTCCATCAACGTCACCTTCCACCAATAATTTTCTCTTTTTTGCCAATACCAACAGCAACACTAATTTTGTCTCCTGAAGATGAAGGTCACTACCTTCGAAACATGTAGACGATTTTTTTTTATTATAAAAATGAGCCTTTGATTGCTCCTTATTATTAAATTAGTGGAGAAAGACTTTTTGACTTTCTTTCCTCTTCCTATATTTCAACTCCACTTTTAGAATGGATTATTGCTTCAAATTTTATTAACATCATTTATAATAAGCGGTTTAACCATTTCTTCGATTATTATATCTACCTGCCACATTTTGACTTCTTCTATCACATGATCGATACACTTTTTCCACTTTTCCGCACTGATTTTACCCATAGCTTCATTAAAGAGTATTTAGTGTCTAAAGTGTTTTTTTCTGGCGACATCTGTCTTTATTTGAACCCATATAAGTTCGATCGGGTTTAATTCGCAGTGGTAAGGAGAGAGTTTGAGCACAAATATTCCTCGTAACTTTGCCATTTTATCGACTACATATTTTTTGAACGCATTTTTATGTAAACTGACTAGTACCAATAGTTCTTTTTTAAGGAATCTAATGGAAATTCTATTTGTCTTAAACTTAGTCATTCTGTTATTTCACTTTTACGCCACGCATTTGTCGGTAATTTTTCCGTCGGCCTATAGAGTGATAATTTGCATTGCATTATCCAATACAATTATTGCATCTTTTGATATAAGATCCAACATTTGCTCGAACCATTATTCAAAGCATTCATATCTTCGTGATAGTCTCCTGTATTTTTAGATTGGAACATCATGTTTTCCACCGAATTTAATGCCTTCTGCAACGATGTATCACTCGATAGGTAGATAGTAGCATTTGACATTTCAAAGTGAGATTGGCTAGAGATGTGGAAGTCAACAGTAAAATTGTATCAAAATGTGTAATTACCCTCTTACTTTCCCCCCCGTTTTGATATAAAACCCCTGTATGGCCCGGAATTTAAAAAAATTTCACTGTATGAACAAATGTGTAAAATTAATATGAATTTTCAAATTGCATACTTAATCAAGTGAAAACTAAATTATTTAAATTATAAGTAGGTATTTAATACTGTTTATTTAAAACAAAAGTAAAAGTTGTACACTTGCTGGGTTTTGGGCGTGTTATAAGTAAATTTCACTTTTTAGAAGTAATATTTTTTTTTTAATTTTCGTCGGTTTGCTAAAATTATATTATTTTGGAAATTTGTTAGCTAAAAGTAAAAGCATAGTACAGCTTTTTAGCTTTACCATTAATATTTTGTTGTGTTTAAATTTGTCTTATTATTTCTATAGACTGAGAAAAAAATGATTAAAACTTATTGAATACCCATACACAATTCTTTGTTAAAAGGTTTCAGACAACTTTAAAGATTGATTAAAATGTATTCTAGGACATTTCACTGTCTCTATTTTATTTTGTTAGACGACGTTTCGATTAGCTATAACTAGTATCTCCAAGCCTTTTTTAAAATTGTATTACACCACCCACGTTTCGATTAGCTAGTATATTTCAATTAAAAAACGATTAGATACTAGCTATAAAATCCAAACGTTATAACACAAAATAAAAGCATGCTTTTTATAATTATAAAAATTCTTGTCTGAAAAATAAAACCAACCTTCTGTTTCAAGAGGGCCTAAATAAAAAATCCCTCTGCTCTGTTTACAGGCCTTGCATATTATTTTGCTTAAAAACGATAATAAATGGATTTCCAAAAAAAAAAAACTTACCACATATAAAAATTATTTTCAATGTCGCTAAATATAATACCAATTTCGCGACGGTTGGCGTAGCGGTGTCCATCACTTTTTACCTACTTGTTGAATACTACATCTCGCGATGGCATGTGTACGGGTACAAATTATTTGTTTCCTTTTGCATGATTATAAACTTTCTCAATCATTATCACAGGAAAAAAAGTGACGCGAATATGTAAGAGTGGTCTTGTATTAAATACCGATATTATAAATAAAATAATACATGTTATTGCGTTTCTAATTTTATGTTTTTTAGGGCATAAAACAAAATACTTTTATTGCGTAACAATGAAAATGTTTGCACCAAATAATTTTTTAATTAATATATTTAATAAAAATATAAATATTACAGAAAATTATTGTGCGCTTATAAAAATTTGGCGGGAAGAAAAAGCGCTAGAGCGCGAAATTTTTCAAATTCAGCATTTAAAATTTGATCCAAATAGGCAACCAAATATACAAAAATTGAATTGTACTGTACACTTAATATTGAATCTAGATCCACCAGCCTCCATTTTTAAAATTCGTTCGACAGTTGACCGCCATCAAAATTTTAAACGAGTTCAAAACAAACTGAAAATTATTGGGCTTCGTTAATTTTACAACAATGATGGGCACTATAGATATAGAAGTGGTTTTAAACTCTCCCAGGTAAATATTATTATTATCGCATTATGGTAAATATATTCTAAAATTGCTTTTTAGTTCTGTTTCCAAACAAAGTTTGACCACTGTTATTCGGTTCTACTTGGAATCTCAAAAAGTTTATCAAAACAGTATTATTTCTAATTTTAATAGAAACGATGAATTCTATTCAGTTGTAAAATCCATTATTATTGGAAACATATCAGATTTTGATGATGTGAATGTAAGTGTGTACCTCACAGCACCCAGACAATATTGTCTTTTTTTATAATTACTTTTTAGCAGGGAACATATATAGACCTTAAAAAACTGAAAATTAACTGGTTTGTATACACGTTGGATTCATATGGAACTGTAGCACAGACAGATAATGATGACGACGCTGAAATAACCCTTGCAACACATCTGACATTACCCTCGCAAGAATTATTCACATTATGGGAAAATTTGTATTACGATAATAATATTAAAGCAGATGTAAGCAGATAATAATAAGTAGCTATCTTATCCTGTATTGAATGGCATTGATTAATTTTTTTAGTTGTTAAAGTATGCCAAAACAATGATGGAGTTTTCTGACAAGGGTATAAATCCAAATAAAATAAGTTGTAATAGAGTAATATTGTTACATGGTCCCCCTGGAACAGGCAAAACTTCTCTTTGTAAAGCCCTGGCCCAAAAACTGTCTATAAAAATGGGAGATCGCTATAGCTCTGGAGTTTTAATAGAGATTAATAGCCACAGTTTGTTTTCAAAGTGGTTTTCAGAGGTATAAATATTTTAAAACTGTTTTTTTTTCAATATAACAGCATAGAGTTGTAGAGTGGCAAATTGGTTACCAAAATGTTTACAAAAATCAAGGAGATTTGTGAAAATAGACAGGTCCTGGTGTGTGTTCTTGTTGATGAAGTAGAATCATTAGCTCATGCAAGGGACCAGTGTATGTCAGGTAAATTATTTAATTTAACAGAATAAATTGGAAGATAATATACCTATAAGTTCAAATTAAATTTATTTGCCAGACAATTGATGGTATTTTTTGTCTATACCTTTGATCCAAACTAAATGAAGACTTAGAGAAGATGCACTGTTTTATAATTAGGATACAATGGACGGCTTTCTGGGAAATTCCAAAATCTTGTGTGACAATTTTAGGAAATGAGCCTTCAGACTCCATAAGGGTAGTAAATGCATTGCTTACTCAAATAGATCAAATCAAAATGTTTCCAAATGTCTTAATTGTGGCCACATCAAATATGCCAGAGGCCATAGATCTTGCTTTTGTAGACAGAGCTGACATTAAGCAATTTTTGGGGTTGCCCAGCATCCCAGCAATGTATAAGATTTATCAATCATGCTTAGATGAGTTAATCAGAGTAAGTAATTTAAAATGTTGATAGATTTCTGCTGATCTTTGCTTTTTATAGGCCCAAATTGTAGAATGCAACTTTAATACCTTGGATAATGTGGATGTTATCATGCAGCAGAACAACTTACCAAAGAATATTGATGAATATAGCAAAAAACTTATAAGAATTTGCGAAAAAAGTGTGGGTTTAAGTGGGAGGTCTCTAAAAAAAATTCCATTTTTAGCCCATGCTTTATTTTGTAATGAAAGTTTAATACATATACAAAACTTTTTGAAAGCTATGGAGAAAGCTGTAGAAAAAGAACATGAAGACAGAAAACGTTTTGAGAAAATAGACAAGAAATAGGGTTGTAAATATTTATGTTAAAATGGTTCATTAATTAAAATCGTTTTTTTGTTAATTTATAGAAAATGTATTAAACAGTATTTTATAAAAATAAGCATAATACTACAATACTATGGTCATAATTTATTAATTCTGTTAACCACCTGTAATTTAAAGAAATATTATATATTATTAAATAATAAGTGTTTGTTTAATACATGGGATTGAAATTTAGCAAGCAAAATTTCATGACCTCGGTAAAAAAAAAACACTAGATGTTTAGAATCTTAAGATTTATTGGCTAGAATGTCTTGTTTTAATTTCTTTAACTGTTTAATTTGACCACAGGTCTCCTCTAATCTATTTTGAGCATTAGCTGCCTGTACTATCCATTGTAGAGCTTGTCTATATAAATTCTGAGCAAAATTTAAATTTTTGGGCGTTAAGTATCCAAACCATTTTATAGGATTCAAATATTTTTCATTGTCAGGTTTGTTCGATTCTAGATCAAATTGTTTTAATCCATAATCATCTTCTGCAGTGTGGACTACAGTTAACGCATTGAACTCTTGAGTGTTTTCTGTCGGTAGTTGAATAGTAGAGACACTGCTTTGACCGATAATATATCTAAAAAAATAAAGCGCCACTTGCCATGAGTTTCAAATATTATGGTTAGTTAAAAGCTAACGCTGTAGAAGAGCATTAAGATAGTTACCTTGTTTTGGCTAAGTGGCTTTCACCCCCAATCATAGCATTTTCAGCATTAATTTTAAGCTCAATTTCCTCCTGCATCGAAGTCAAAGCATCTAAAGTAAGTCTGTCTAATATACTGCATATTTTATCCAAATCTTCCACTTTTTCCGTCATGTTATTATCAATTTGTTTGTTCGTCTGAGATTTATGTAGAAATAGAAAGTCGCTGAACAAAACTCGAAGAGAAAAGTTTGGTTATGTTTCAAGTCAGCTGATGGTAGTTCACCGCGAACGAGAATATCTAGGAGGAATGCATATAAAATTACAAGAAGTGATACAAATATGGCCGCGGAGCCTAACAATCGCGTGCGACTCGCTTTCATGTTACTACGGGAACACACCTTTATTATAGTGCCATATCCGAACTCTTCTATGAATGTTCTAATTTTGACCATTTTTGAAGTAATCCCATTTCCCTGTAGCTGTTATTCTTTGAGCATAAGTTGAGATGTAAGATAGGTTATTCTTTATGTTGTAATATTGCATGTTTTAATTTAAACGACCAATTTTGTCCAAGTCATGTACAAGCGTTTCAAGCAAAAATGTTGTTTATTCGGTTATATATAGGAACAGATGGATATTCAAAGGTGTTTAGGCGATACATCCCATCATTAAGTCAATTTTTACATTCAATGCCATTCAAAAATTACAGTGATTTGAGCTATTGCTATTGCACCTACAATGATAAACAATGTTTGCAATAAATATTCATGATTTACTTACTAAAAATTAAATAAATAACAAATAAAAATGATCCATTCACGTAGGAAACCTATACCTCACCTACTCTTTAATGCCCAGAGTTCACCAAATTAATTCTAAACAATATAAATTATCATTTTTTTTGCATTCACCTATTATTTATAAGGATGTCTCATTTCAAATGATTTACCATACTTCTTAAAATCCGCCCATCTTCAAGCACAATAGATAAAGTCTGAATTTATTGTAATTTATTTTCCGTTAGGTATATAGATCTTTAAAATGTGTGAGTGTGATGGCCAAATTACACGCCTCTGTATTTTTTATGTTTTACACAGTACACAGGTGTTTTCATTTTATTAAATAAAAGGTGTAAATAAATAGGAAAGTTATGTATAAGTAATCTTGGTTGATAGGAGGGTATGTATTTTCCAATTTACTCCACAAAATATTCAAACATACCACATCAAAAGCCTTTCTCAGTTCTGCATAGACAACAACAATTTTTCCAATATCCAAGGCTCTAGACTATAGACTCTAGAGATTATAATTTGCAGTCCGCCATGGCGCATAACTATTTTTTTGGAAACCATATTGGTATCTTCTTATCTGCTGCTATATGTTTGTGTAGATGTGATAACATTAGTTCTTCTACGATTTTGGAGAAAACACTGTTGTTAAATTTAGAAAGTTTAGTTTCAAATGAACTGTATATGTTTTTGTTACCTGATGATTTTGTCAGTTAGACAGATAATATAATTGAGAATTTGTTGTCAGAATTCCAGACCTTTTATTTTGAAATTGAAATCGATATAGAACAAGAAATTAGTTTTATCATTACTAAACTTTCTAAACTTAACATTCTCCCCGCTAGTAATTTTCTAAACTTAACAACTGTATATAGTTGCTTATACGCTTTTTGCTCCCAGATTTAAATATCGGGCTGATTTTACTAATTTTAACGTCCTCCGGAAAGAGTCCATTTTGTAATATGTTATTAAATCATTTATTTAAGATTTCTACCGAAATATCTCGCAAATTGATCAGATCCTTAACTGTTACTTCATCATGACCTGGCGAAGCATCTTTTTTTAAGGTCTAATATATGATTTCCTTTATTTCAAATTTCTGTTGGTTAACTCAGTATCTATTTTACTCTATGGAATAATTTCATTGCATAAGGGAACACCAAACTCATTTCCTTATCAAGGCCATCAACAATATAGGTACTATCCTAATTTAGAAAAGAAACTTTACAACATCAGTGGATTATTAGTTTGTAGATTATCAATTTCAAGAGAGTTTACTTGTATTTCATTCTTATCATTTGTAAAGGTGTTAACAGATTTCCACTGTTTTTAATATTTGTTCCTGCTTTTTCCCATGTTCTTCTAAAGTGAATATTTTGCTCTCCAAAAACTTGTCATTAGGATTTTTTTAAATTTTTCTTTTATTGTGCAATTTGTCACTTACTCTCATCATTCTCAATACTTCACTATTAATCCAGGCACTACTTTCATTATATCTGTAAAGCAGACCTTAGTGATCTCGGAATTCTTTAAATCAATGATACTGGTCAACACATAATTTGGTGCCGGCAATTTTTTTGCTGTTTCTAGGTAATTTGGATCTGCTAAACCTAAAAATAACCCCAGATTTGCTCCATCAGATCGTTTTCAAAAACTGGGGTCATAACCTATATTTTCGGGACTTGTTAAATCTCCTGCAAAATCGCTGTCCTCTTTTTAAAATCGGTCACTCTGTAGCTCGTCAGATGACGTTTTGACTATATCCTCTAGTTACATAGGCAGGCTGCTATTTGTTGGAATTGGTATTTCTTCAGAATGCTGAGCAGGTCTTCTTGCTGACTCCAGGTGAGGATAGTTCCACTTATGCCGATTGTTACGATCAATGCCCTTTATCTTCACAAGACAAAAATAACAATCGTCAAAGTGGCTTTTTTGTTCCCTCCATACCATCGGAACACCCAACTTCAAACACTTTCTTTGTCCTTTTGTCAATTGTCGCAGGTGTTCGACACAGGTTTTGCATACAACATGCGAAGCCCAGGGTTTATTTCGATCTCCTAAGTGAACACCAAAATAGGCTAAATAAGCTTTTTTCACAAAGTCACAAATCACTCTTCTACTTTCTTTTAAAATGTACTCGCCACATATTATGTAGCAAAAAACGTCCGGATGGTTTACGCAACTACGCCTACTTATTGTGGAAGCCATGTTTGAATACGATTTTTCAAAAAACACACTCTTGCAATGAAGCTCAAGTTTTAACTAAATGCATGCAGGCAATATTCCGCATAATATAATCCCCATATTATGGGGATCATATAGGTACTAATACCCTAGGACACAAGCCAAGTTAACGAATTAATGTATGAGGCTTACGGAATACAATTTCATTAACTTTTATTGCCTTCTATTGTATATTTCGTGCTAATTGCAAATGCAAAAATAAGAAATCTGCAGGTGCAAAAAAATTCCAGGAAAAATTATTTCTTATATGTATTAATTATATGGCCTTTTGCCAATATAAGATTAGGTATTGCCAGTGATTTATGAATTAATAGGTAATTAAAAAGGCTGGAATTAGTAAAGATTTTGATAAGATGTATGACCATTATGATTGTCAAATATACTAATATCAAAGAGTAGCACAGGTTGTACTACTCTTTGCTAATATTACAATTTATTATGAGTAGGCCTATCTCAAAAACTAGAGCCGATACGAACAAAAGCTAAGTTTTTTTTGGAATCACCGCAGTCAAAATAACTAAAATCAGTTGTTCTTTCTTCGGCACCAAGACAAACATTTTTTTTTGTTGGGCTGTGATGAGTCAAATAATGATGGAAAGGGGAAACATTTATTATCTCATGTTTGATTTTTTTACATTTTTTAAATCTTCTTCGATAAATATGAAACCGGTTTTGATCAGAAAGTGGATTACGTTCAACCCTATTACAATTTAAATTATTATGCTGTGATCGATAATCGTTTTAGAGATCTCTGTGACTCAGTGGAATCTAACCCATGCACCAAAAGCCATTATTCACTCGCTTCGATGTAATCAAGAAATAATTCGAAAAGACGAAACAGCCAGTAGGTATTAGGTGTGTAAACATTCAAAAATACCCACCTGCTGGTAAAACTATAATTATCTATCTTTTAACTTAATTAAACCAAAGAACCTATTTCTTTTTACATAAAAACACGTCCCACACTGACTGACATAAAATTGTTAACAGCTAAAAACAAAGAGTGGATATTGGTTCTGGCTTATATCTAAAGAGATTCTTCGCCAACGCTTTGTGGCAAATTACATATTGTACTGTTATGATTACTTGGCCAAATGATAGCAAAGCAATGGAACCAACACAACTGTGTGGGTTCTTTCTTATTGGTATATTAAAAATATAGTTTAAGGAAATAACAATATTATTGTACTGTACATAAAGTGAATAGCTTGTACTAATTAATACCTTTGTGTGCCTGTTTGAATTTCGCATCTAAAAAGAAGATAGATTTATTTATAAAAAAATAGGATCGTATATTTATCAAACCGTTCCACATTTGGAAGCCGTTTTCATCCATCCTTTCTATATCTTTCGTAATATTTTTAACAGTTGTACAAATAATCGGTATGTCGAAATTAATTCGTCTTTTAAGGAATATGCCAATCATCAGGATTTAAAATGATATTGATTTTTTTTGCGGACTGTAATCCAATAAAGCTTTGCCATTTTGGTATAGGATTTAGGTATAATACCTTCCCAAATTTGCACCGGCATAATTGGAAAGTCGTTTTTAGAAAACGCAAAGTTGCGTGGGTTTGTAAGAAGACATGTATTTACTTTTTCTTAAAACTTTTATTGTATTTTATATAACAAGATTTAAGATTTACTGTTACTTTAAACAGCTAGATGAGCAAATCATATTAATAAATGTGATGAGTATGCGGACCTACAGCTCGCATGAGCCATACTACAGTAGATGTTTTACATCATCAGGGAAGTCAGGAACGGCCTGGAGAGCTGGAAATTAATTTTTTCAATACTCTGATCATTCCTCTTTAAAAAAGGTACTCCACATTTGTTTCGATAAAATTAGCCGTTTTCGAAGAAAATGCTTCTTTTGTATAACACGTTTAAGCATTGACTTTCGAAATTTATTTAATAATCAAATCTATTAACATCAGTTGTTTAAACACAAATCGAATAACAATATAAGTAAAAATTCGCAGTAAAATAATAAAATTTGTCAAGGACAAGCACTCGGCAATTGTGTGGATGCAACAAGAATGTGCAACATAAAGGAACCATGGCAAGGGTTGACATTTCGGTAATCGCTTAATTAAACACATGAATGTTAAAAATGTGAAAGATTTGCTTGTTCTCATTTACTTCAATCTCGTTCTACTTGAGACAATTAGGCAATCCAACGATATGTGTCAAATTCCGATTTGCCCCCCACGGCCATATTGAATTCGTTCCACAGAACTCAAAAACATACAACAAACAATTAATATGGCCGTTGAAGGCACGTATACACGGATTCAATGCTTAGTTTACAGTCGAGTCCTGTGCTATGTGTAGATATTACTAGATATACACTTGCCATTGTTAACATATCCAATAACATCATCAACTTTAAGTGTTATTAAATATAAATAACAGAAAAAAACACATATTGAACAACAATAACTTAATAAAATACATAAAACCAAAATCGCGGTTTCACGTCCAAATGACATAGGTACACACAAAAATAAAGGTTAGTTATCTGACGTTTGCCGTCGACGGCCATATTGGAAGCACTTTGTGACTCCAATATGACCGCAGTGGGCACCATTTAATCTGCCTTCAATACAGAACGGTCGAATGAGATGATTCCCAATATTACCTGCCTACATGTTATAACCACGAACCTTTGTTGGTGCTTTGTCTGTACTGTTGCATGGAGATTTTCTTCATATGCAATTTATTACTCCGTCTCGGGTGAAAACGTCGTGATCTTGCCTAATTAAAACGTTGCACAAACCAATTTGCGTAGTGGACTCTTGCAGGATAATCTGCGAGAGGCATGACATGTATCTTTTGGACGTGATAAGGATGTAGCAGTTGTTCTCGAAGGGTTTCATAAACAACCCACTTTGTCGCGTCGCATTAACTTGGATTTATGGTGTTTTCCTTCTAAAGAATATAAACGTCAACATGCATAAACAAAAACTTTTTATGAATAAAAATTCCTTTCAGGGCCAAAGCAATTTTCGAGCAAGTTCTTATACTATCTGAGGGATTTTCAGCAATCTCATCAAGAATTTCCTCCTCTAACTGAGGTTTCCTTCCTCTTCTTAGAGGCCCTTCTCCACCACGATGCGGCAAAAACTTCCTAAAATGGATTACCAAAAAAATAGCTACTTTTAGCATTTTCTTATTTCACTCGACATATTTTACCTGTTTATCTTAAGCTACGATCAACGCTTTCAAAAGATTTTCGGTGCGGTAAACGTCGATTTGGAAATGTATCAGATTACATTCCTCTCGCCTCCATACAATTGGCGAGTGCTTATCCATAAATTAGATGCATGTCATGCAGTATATTCACTATAGGAATAATCCTTATTACTGCAGTCTTATGTACTCAATCAATCAGACAATTTTGTAAAGTGTTGTCGATAACACATTGATAATGAAATAAAAACGACTGGTGTTTAATTGTAGTATTCTGATTTAATTGATTTATTATTTCAATAACGTAGTACAGCTTAATAAGTATTTATGGCGCACATAAAATATTAAAATTTTATTAAATTTTACATGTATATATTTTAAGTCAGAGCTGAAAATGTAAGTCGCTGGGTACCCCTTTGGGGCTGTTAAGGGACATTATTTTATGACAAATTGGGGTTATTTTGACCTTCCCAGAATATGCCATATACTTTCCGGACACCCTGTAAATTAATTTGTGGACTTTTTTTAAAATTTTTCTAGTGGAAGTGGTTAATTTAAATTTGAATATATACCATTAATCTTAACTATAAAATGATTCAGACCTTTCCAATGGAAATGTATGTTCGCAGACCGTGTGACGTCATTTTCTCGCCCACTGGGCTACTGCATCTAGTGGCCTTTTAAGGAGCAGGCACCCACTTTGACAGGTGGTTTTATATACGATGTGGTCTGGTTCTGGCTTAAGGCGGAGCTCACAATATTAAATTTTAACTTAAAATTAATCCAAAATTTGGATAATAATATATGCATGAGTATTTTTTGCAACAAATTAAAATTTCGCAAATATTGTAAAATAATACAAAATTTACATTTAATTTCTAAAAAGGCATTTAATCAATCATGGCAAAACTTCAAACCTTATGCTCCCTAGGCATTTACTGTGCTTAATAACTTCTAAAGAAGTAAATTTGTTTATTTACAAGCATATGTATGTAATGTTCACAGTACCGAATTTATTGAGGGTTGGGAGGTGTCACATTACATACCTTTACTTCCCGCCCTCATTTTCCATCCTCATTTTTAGCATGGCCGCTGTAATGGTTTTGTTCTCCATTGAACGATCTATACATAACCTTATAACCCAACATACCAATTATAGGTCCAGCATATACAATATTGAAGTTGAAATGTTACTAACACAACCCAGCTTGCTCAACCCAAATATGCCAACAATTTCATTCAATAAATAATAACCATTTAATTTTCGATTTTCTTCAGTAATAATTCATTTCTTACTGCTGAAATTGGTTATCGTATCTTTTTGTGGCAAAAATTCTATATTTTTTGATTACTGAATCCAATATAATATAACATAAATTCAACGAATGAATAGGGGTGGAGGAAGGGGTAAATAGGTGATAGTTATGTATTGAAACGTTTTTTAGGTCATCAAATATCATCGTCATACATTGTTTTACTTTTAAGTCCATTTGGAACAGCATTATTGAGCCATTATAAAAAAGTCCAAAATCAGAAAATTTTCAAAGTATGGCCAAATTGAAAATATTCGAGGAAAATGTCAGTCGTTTGTGATTTCTACTTAATTGGATGTCTAAAAATCAGGAAAAATGATTGACTGATGATTTTGGTTGAATTTCTGAAAAAGCCATGCTAAAGACTGAAAAATTGGATTTTTCGAGATTTTGTAGGTCACCCAGGGAAGAACGTCGTGATTCGATTTGTCAGTCAAGTGCATTTTTGCTGTCATTTTATTCAAACGAAGAGGTAGAAACAAGTTTTGGAGGGGCTCCTTACTATGGCCAACAAAATGGCGGTCAAAAAACAAATTATAATCTTCCATTTGGCCTAATTCACGATCTAGTGGTTAGATCGCAACGAAATTTTAGATACATGATCTTGGCAACCTACAGAACCTAATTTTCAACCTGACTGACGGGCTCCTCACTATGGCCAATCGCCCTATGTCATTATTGCCAATAAATCTTAAAGTTGATGGGTAAAAGCAAAACTTCAAGCACCAGGGTGTTCAGTGGAGTAATGGCAACTTTTTCCAAACTCGACTGACGGGCAGCCAACTATGGCGTTTTTTGCACGCTAGCTCCTTAACTATAACAACAAACGTGTTAAATTTAATGAATCAGAATGTTCTACCAGCTCTACTAGTGGCATGGGTTTAATTGATATTGCTGTTGCAGATTCATTTTCTATTTCTAGTTCAAATTCCTCATCTATTTTACAAAGAGAAATATCTCGGTAAAATTATAGTCTGTGTTTAGTTTGTAATTGTAAATAATTACTTTTAGACACAGCGTGCTTAAAAAACTTTTAAGCACGCTGTGCCTAAAAGGAGGTTATTTAAAAATCAAAACGATAATCAAAAAGGGGTTATTATAAAACGTCAGTAAAAAATGTATATATTATTAATCTCCATGGAAGTATAAATGTAAGTACCTACATTAATAAGTATATGCCCCACCTTTAGCAGATAAAATAAACTAAAACAATCAGGCTCAACGTATATCTGGGGCAATATTTATATTAGAATGCGAAATTGGCGTGGGGTGGTGCAGTGTGTTTGATTTTCTTTTGGCACGAAATGCGATAAATTTTACACTTTGTTACCTTCCAGTCTTAATAAATAGGAATCTGCATAACTACATCAATATTATGCGGCTACCAGTCTCCACAGTTCAGTAGCCGCCGTAATGGACGCTATACAGGGGCTTTGAGAAGTACGGTACGTAACTTAAGGGGGTGATTTCTTTCGATATTCTAAGGGAAAAAGTTAATACGAACATGTGTCCGGAGTTGCCCCGTTTTTGATATACAGGGTGTGGTTTTTTTAAATTTTTTTAAATATCCTTTTCACGATTTTGTTGAAATTTGGTACCGTTATTTATAATGATAGGGGGCTTAATTAGCCCTAACTAGATTCAATTTATTAAGTCCAGTGGCGTCCCGGGGAGCACCTTAACGAGTATTATTGACAAAAAAATGTACGCCACTGACTTTTTTCTCATTTCAATTTTTTTTTTAGATTTACCAACTAATAATACAACTTTTTTGTTTCTTGAATTGTTTTCGTATCTTGCACTTTATTGCATGTACAGGGTTATCCAACCAAGACTAGACAAGGCGATTTTTTGACTTTTCCTGTACTTTTATAAAAAAACTGAAATAGCCATCTTAAGTCATTTTCTCCCGCGAATTCGAATATCTTCAGCAAAAAACAATTGAACATCAAACAAAAGTACTAGGGGTCACTTTGATATTTTTTTAAATGGGATGCCGTATTTTTAATGAGCTTATCCGATTTCTCATATAAATTTTGATCTAAAATGTTGGATTTTTAATTCAAAAACGCCTTTTTTCTTCAGTTTTAAATTCGGAAAATGTTCGTCTACCGTAAGATTAATACCTGATAGATGGATACCCGTTTCACCTGTTCACCCTTTAACCTGCTTTAAAGCGTCCGTCAGTTAGACAAAATAATCAAGTTTCAAATTTCAATATATTTTTCACGAATTAATTACAAATAATGAAATATTCTTTAGAAGAACGGCTAAATGTAATAAAATTATTTTACAAAAGTGGAGAGAATGCTCGACAAACACAAAGAACATTTTTTGAGAGTTTGCAGAGACACATTTCAGTGGATACAATTCTCAGAATTAAGACCCTATTTGAAGAAAGTAAGACATTGAAAGATAAGCCAAGAAAGATGAAAAGACGGAATATAAGGGATCGAGCTATTGTTCAATATTTTACTATAAATCCGAAGAGTTCTATTCCGCAAGCGGTACGAGAAGTAAGGTATGGTCCAGGGCTCCGGAGAGTAAGCTATGGAACAGTTCACAGAACTTTAAAAAAATGTGGTCTAAAACCATATTGCATCCTTCCCGTTCAATACTTAACACAGCTTCAAAAAGAACTGCGATTTCGATTTGTTGCTTCAATGCTGATGAGAGAGCAAGACGAAGATAATAATTTATATAATAAAATTCTATGGAGTGACGAAGCGTCATTTACAACATCGGGGGTATACAATCGGAAAAATACAAGATACTGGGCAGCAGTTAACCCTCATAGATATGAAATGATAAAGTTTCAAGGTTGGAGCTCACTTAATTTTTGGTGTGGGATGTTAGAAAATCGAATTATTGGACCACTATTTTATCGTGGCTCTTTAACAGGCCAAAGATACCTCCATTTTCTTCATAACGATATCGAGGATTTCTTGGAAAGGTTGCCATTGCAAGCCTACAACAATATCATTTGGCAGCAGGATGGTGCTCCGCCTCATGCAGTTCGAGAAGTGGTAACATACCTAAACGAGCGTTACAATCAGTGGATTGGCCGTAACGGAACAATTCATTGGCCACCAAATAGCCCCGATATCACGCCAATGGATACATTTTTATGGGGTCATTTAAAAAATGTAGTTTATCAACGACCCAACAGAAGTCTGGAGGACATTCAGCAAAAAATTATAAATGAAATTAATAGACTTAACCAGGACCAAAATATTGTAAGAGATTCTTTGGAGAGATTGAAAAGGGGGCATCGGTTTTGAAAATAATGGAGGACACATAGAACAATTATATTATTGAGATTAAAGTTATTCACTTTAGTTTATAGTTTTTTCTAATATGTCATACTTTTTTTATACGTAAGCAATAATAGATTTGCAAAAACTACTAAATTTGTAATTAATTCGTGAAAAATATATAGAAATTTGAAACTTGATTATTTTGTCTAACTGACGGACGCTTTAAAGCAGGTTAAAGGGTGAACAGGTAAAACGGGTATCCATCTATCAGGTATTAATCTTACGGTAGACGAACATTTTCCGAATTTAAAACTGAAGAAAAAAGGCGTTTTTGAATTAAAAATCCAACATTTTAGATCAAAATTTATATGAGAAATCGGATAAGCTCATTAAAAATACGGCATCCCATTTAAAAAAATATCAAAGTGACCCCTAGTACTTTTGTTTGATGTTCAATTGTTTTTTGCTAAAGATATTCGAATTCGCGGGAGAAAATGACTTAAGATGGCTATTTCAGTTTTTTTATAAAAGTACAGGAGAAGTCAAAAAATCGCCTTGTCCAGTCTTGGTTGGATAACCCTGTACAAAAAAAATACCTGCGTATTTCAAAGTTAATTAAAATAATTAAATTAAAAATAAAATTAGTTTAAATGCAACAGATAATGAAAGCAAATGTTGAAAGTGACCACCTTCTGGTTAAACGCACCATTGCAATGGTCTGACCATTGATTCTCTTACACGTTCAAAAATGCCTGCATTATTATTTCGTATCGCATTGCAACTTTTAATAATTCGAATTATTAAGTCGTTTTCACCTAGTACAGGTGTCTTCGTCTTGTATACAAGAGACTTTAGGTTGCCCCAAAAATAATAGTCTAGAGTCTAGAGGATTCAAGTCGGGACTGCGAGCTGGCCAACCAAAAACCGATTTTTTTTTAAACTTTTAAAACCCTGTATATCAAAAACGGGGCAACTCCGGACACATGTTTATATGAACTTTTTCTCTTAGAATATCATAAGGAATCACCCCCTTCAATTACGTACCGCACTTCTGAAACACCCTGTAAGTTAATGAAGATTTTTTTAAAAGAAATAATTTCAGTACCTTATTTGAATCTCAACAAGTCATAAAACTTATGTTTTTATAAATTACCATAACAATTTTGATTGCAGCAAAATACTAAACTGTTTACAAACATTTATACCGAAATGGTAAAACCGCATACAAACATATAATTACATACAAAAAAAGTATTCCAACATACATAGCTTGCCATAAATGAAAATACCATAAATATGTATTTTTTTAGCAGTCTGTGAGAAACTCCAAACTTGTTCGGTTGGTATAGTTTTACTTATTTAGTTTATCAGAAATGTACCTAATAAAATTATTCTATACAATGAGGCCCAAATTGAAAACTATAGGAGATAGAGAAACGGTTAAATAGAAAAAGCTTTAGACGACGTTTCTATCTTTTTTTGTTTTTGAGATATTTTGAAAAAACCAAACAGTTGCATTTTCGAAAATATGCTGTAGCTTTTTATTTTTTACTATTTTGGCAATGCATTAAACATTTTTAAAGCAACTTTTTAAGTAGATTTCAGTTCTGCAATTGCATTTGGAACACGACGTTTCAGTTATTTTATACCATTATCATGTTCATTTTTTCTTATGGACGCCATGTTGTATTTTTTACATAAAAGGTAGCTATTAATGTCAGCTTTATAGCGATGTATCACTTATTGGTAAATAAATTAAATTGACTTGAAAAAACAAGAAAATTAGTTTTCGAGTTATTGCTCGATTTAGCCATTCCTGAAGGGATTAAAATTGCTATTCGCATGAATTGCTCGTTTTCTATCATGAAAAGTAAAAGTAGGTATTATGAAATGGTAAGAGATGATAATGTGGATACAATTTCAAGATCATTTAAAGAATTAACCACCAAACTAATAACTAAAGATTCCGTAAGAAACGATCAAACTAAAAAGCATCGATGACAGCAGAGGAGTATAAAAGAATACAAACAGAAATAAAACAGGAAACTCGTGCCGCCAAGAAAAACTGGATAAGAGACCAGTATAACGTAATGGGAGATCTGGAGAATAAGCATGACATATTCAATATGACATCAAAAGGTCAGAGAAATGGCAGGTTTATACAATAAACCAGCCCCAAACAGGCTAGTAGACGACACAGGCAAGAATATCTTAGACATAGGTAAGCTGGATGATGATATACCAAATAAATCGCTATCTGCTATAAAATCCGCAAAAACCAAAAAGGCTACCGGCCCTGACGATATCGCAACCGAGCTGTTACAAATGAACCAAGAAGAAAACATTGGAACTTTGGTCAAATTGTTTAATACTTTATACACGACTGAAGCAGTGCCCGACCTTATCAAAAGCTTTTGAGACGTCGAAAAAAACTGCTCCCGTGTGTGCTGTTCTATAAACTAGGTGTTTCATTTAAAAACTACTACATGCATGGCCTTACCCACACAGCACCATCATGTTTCAGAAATATTTCATATTAGTTTCTCCGCAAGATTTTAAATATTCCATAAATAATTCGAAACATTTATGGCATATTGATGAAATCTTTCAAAAACCCAAAAATGTCCCATAAAAGTAATACTTCATTTTATGTTTCTGAAACATTACATAATTGCATTCTGAAATATTTCAAATCAGGGGCAAATAATTTTCAGAAATATTTCAAAAACATTTCTTGTAATATTTCTGAAATTATATAAAATGGAATAATATATCATTCAATATCAAGAACATATTTATTAAAAAAACATATAAACTATTATAACAAAATAGGATGCTTATATTGATCTCTGAAATTCTTCTTTTTATTTCTATTCTTTCTATGGGGCCCTGAAAGTAGGAATATATGCGACAGCCACAGTGCAACAATTTTTTGTACCTATAGTTCTTTCCTGGAGGGAGATGATGCCTTACTGCAACTTTTATTATTCTATTGTTTTTGTAATTTAAAAATTTTTACATTCTTCTTTTGTCCCTTTACTGTTCAAAATTCTAACTCACAACAACTTAAGTATAATAAATAAACTAAAGCGGGAAAAATCATAAAAAGCACCTAACCTAAAATTATCAATATACCTATTATTAAAATAGAGACTTACCTCAGTTTTATTACCCATAATATAATTATTCGGTAGTACCACAGTTCACCCACAAATAACAATGCCTAATAATAATTATTGTTAATTGAACATTACGCAAACAAAACATAAAATAAGGGGAACCCGTGAGGGGCAAAAGCTGGTTTTTCTGCACCTGATCCGTCAGGTGTAATGACTCTGAAATATTTCAGACAGGGCCGGAACTACAATGAGGCAACCGGGGCAATGCCCCGGGCCCCCGGGTTCAGGGAGCCCCCTGAGCGAAGGACAAAAATAGAAAAAAATTTTCGAAGTGTAAGTATTTTCAGCATTTTTAGCGCTGTCTCATTGTTCTTCGTTATCTGAAAATTTATTAACTGATTAATTTATTTATTTAGAATAATAAAAGCTATTGCGAAAAATCTGTTTAATAAAATTACTCTAAACCTATAAGATTCTGTACAAATCTTGCGCTTAGAAAAAAAACTTTATAGTTAGAAGTGTGAGATTTTATAAACGTAAAGAATTTATCATTTTATGGAGCCCTTTTTCCGAAGCTACCCTTTTCTCGGATATACATGTCCGTACTCCATAGTAAAAACATGCAGGTTACATTCGTTTGCAGAAACGTATGGTGTGCATATGGTGTGCATACAAAAATTGGAAAAAATTGAGTTGACAAACTCAATAGAGAAATAAGGCCCCGAACTTAGTCTTGCCCCGGGGCCCCTTAACTCTAGTTCCGGCTCTGATTTCAGACATATTGATATGAAAGTTATGTTTTTAAGACATTCAATTCTGAAAGAAGTGTGCTGTATGTATGGGTAATTTTTTTTTATTTTAATTCGAATGTCTTTTTGATAAGATTCTTGAATTTTACTGAAAGAATTACATTTTTTGGCATTTTTTCAAAAGTACAAGTTAAAAATAACCTCCTGTTCAAATATCGGTGGTACAACACACCCTGTACTACACAGCCTTTAAAGGCACAGAGAAAGGCGATCGAACTCGTCTAGAGACAGAGCGAGGATGAATCACACGGAGAAAGCACCAGTCTTAATGGACTTTATAATATTTCCCTCTATCTTATACAAACCCATGCAAAATATTTTGCAATATTTGTCGCCCACTAAGCCTATATATTATTTTATCGGCATTATATGTCATTTTTATTGTTGCTAGTTGCCAGTAGTATATTATTCTTGCCGATTACGCACTGCTGTCTTTCGGCATTGACCCACAGCCATATAAGTCCTTATTCCAACAGTCTGGTCGACCTGGTGCAGCCTATGGGGACGCCGCGGCCGTCTCTCTCAATGGCCATGGCACCGAGCCCGAGATGCATGCATCAAACGGGAGGACGAACAAATTTGGGTCGCAGAAAAAATCACGAATAAAAATTGATTTATTTATATTTTTTTTCGAATTATTCCCAAAACTAAAAATGAATATTTACCGTAGAACTCTCACTGACGATTACATTATTATACAGAGTGGCAAGAAAGTCGCGAATAATGCCTGTTACTTTTGAATTACCTCGTATACGAAAAAGTGAGCTTTATGAAAGTTGTTCAGTGAATTATTCCCCACATTTCACATTTCTACCTGCATGAATTTTTTCTGTCATTTCTCATTTGGTTGCCATAGGCCATAGAAACTAACTTACTTTTTTTAAATGGAACACCTTGCATATGATTACATATTTGGATTCTACTGGGAAAACTCTGAATTTTTTGTATTTCCAATCTTCACCTATCTGCAAGCCTTTCCGAGATAAAGACAGCTCAAAAATAAAAAAAAACTTCCTAATTAGAATTATTCCTACCTAATACCCACCAGTTGAGTCAAGGTGTTTTCATGACAGCGACCTAAGAGGTGTCAATTTTGAGTTTCTGTTTAATTTTCTGTTGTCTAATTTCCAATTTGTT
The DNA here is from genome assembly GCA_963920685.1 of Polydrusus tereticollis. Lineage (NCBI taxonomy): Eukaryota > Metazoa > Arthropoda > Insecta > Coleoptera > Curculionidae > Polydrusus > Polydrusus tereticollis. The sequence goes on from OY987333.1 coordinate 14,843,710, forward strand.
TACACTATGGTTCACCTGAATGAGAAATAACGAGTTGAAATTTTAATAATGAGCGGTTACGGAAATATAAAGAGATCGCAAGATCAGGTTTGTCAACTTTTCAATGAATTATATCCAAATAGGCCTCAAATAAATCAGTCAACGGTGTGTCGAGTAGTAAAGAAATTTCGAGAAACAGACAGTGTTAGGGAAGCCGCCAGATCAAGTCGACCTAAAACAGCAACCGGGGGAGACAAAGCTTCGGATATCATGCTCTCAATACATAAATATTCAACACAATCATCCAGACCAATGGCAGTGGATTTTAATGTGTCTCATCAGTCAGTGCAAAATTTGTTTAAATGGGAGGAGAAGTTGCATTCCTACAAGATAAAGTTGATGCACGAGTTAAACGAGGACGATTTTGATAGAAGAGCTGAATTTTGTGAGCTGATGATGGAAAGATGCAATAACGATAATAACTTCGCCACAAATATCATTTTCTCGGATGAAGCTACTTTCCATTTAAATGGCATTGTTAATAGACACAATTATGGTTATTGGTCTGCTGGGAATACTCACTAGTTCTAGGAAGGTCATCCTCAGAGGCCCGAAAAAGGTAATGTTTGGGCGGGCATAGTTAGTAGACGTTATGGGACCTGTTCTCATAGATGGTAATTTGAATGGCGAAAAATATCTGGACCTCCTTAGGAATCACATAATTCTTTCTTGCAGAATGGTTTTACCGGGTGTAAATAATGGCATAAACGAACAGGTATGGTTCCAGCAAGATGGACAGTTAAAGAAAAAAGTCTGCATTAACCGTCCAAATGACTTTAAAAGTTAAAATTAGTGCTGAAATTCGGGCCATTCCAGAGGACTTCCTTTTAAACGTTGTAGACGGATGCAGGGATCGACTGGCGTTCTGCTTAGCAGAAAATGGTGGTAATTTTAAACACCTGATCCACTGAAAAGGTTTGACTTATTTAATATTCCGATGTTCAATTTTCTAGGCTATTTATTTTGTTATTATAAAGTTTGTTACAATTTTATATAAATAAAAATTTGAAATACAAAAAAGTCAGAGTTTTCCCAGTAGAATCCAAATATGCAATCATATACAGGGTGTTTAATTTAAAAAAAAAAGTAAGTTGGTCTCTATGGCAACCAAACCAAAAATGACAGAAAAAATTCATGCAGGTAGAAATGTGGAGAATAATTTACTGAACACCTTTCATAAAGGTCACTTGTCCGTATACGAGGTAACTCAAAACTTACAGGCATTATGCGCGACTCTTTTGCCATTCTATATAATAATTAGTATTAAATAATTCTTTATACAGTTTGTTTATTTATTTCAATTAATAAAATAAAAAGTAGAAAAAAAAGTATTCCCACATATCGATAATGCCCAAATAGTCTACCCACTTAAGCCTATCGCCACCACCTATTCGATTCTAAATATAACACCATGACATACCCGGTGCGCCTCGACCATGGAGGTGTTAAGAATCGGTCCATATGGGATGCTGCTGGTCACCTAGTGGATAGACATCAAGCGGCGCGATTTCAGTCGACCACCGGCTTTCGATCAAACGACGTAATATACAAGAAATCGAGATATATTAACAATTCATTTTTTACAACAAAACTGACTTTTTGTGCACCAATTGCGAAATTATTTGTTACTGTTTTTTGAATGCTGATTTTTTTTGCTTAGTGAGATTGTGGCATAAAGTGATTAATATTGCTTTTATTTAAGTGTTTTAACCCTCGGAGAGTCTTATTTCGGACGAAAGAAAGTCAGGGTGAGTTGTGCCACTGAAACTTATCATTCATTTTTTAAAATATAATTTGTAAGTATTTATTTCAGCAACTAAAATAGAGTTTTTATAAATTTTATTATTATATTATCGAATAAATTTGAGCCAAAAGCTAATAACACAAATGTCTCTTCAAATCCTGATCTAATTCTAACTTGCAAAAAGAAATGTGAGTCTTCCAAGTTAATTAAAGCGCGAATTGCTTCTAATGATGAAACAACGAATCAAAATATACAGGGTGTTTCAGAAGTACGGTACGTAACTTATGGGGGTGTAATGTTCTAAGAGAAAAAGTTCATATGAACATGTGCCCGGAGTTGCCCTGTTTTTGATTTAAAGGGTGTTAAAGTTTTTTTAAAAAAATCGGTCTTTTATATTTTTTTTAAATATACTTTTCCCGATTTTATTGAAATTTTGTAGCGTTATTCATAATGATAAGGGGCTTAATTAGCCCTAACTAGATTAATTTATTAAGTCCAGTGGCGTCCCGGGGAGCACTTTACCGAATATTATTGACAAGAAAATGTACGCCACTGACTACTTTTGATTTTTTTTTTCAGATTTACCAACTAATAATTCAACTTTTTTGTTTCTTGAAAAATTACACTTTGATATCATCTGTCGGAATAAAAAAGTTAAGAGGAAAATACAATTAAAGTTTTAGTAAAGTTCCATCTGGTGGCAAGTTTGGAAAACATTCTTACATGAACATACAGATGATGCGGCTCATTGAGCTTAGGCTCTATACCAAATTTGAATTTGAAATGTCAAGAAATAAATAAGATATGAAATGAATAAGAAATAAATTTTAAAACTTTAATTCAACTGTCACTGGGAAACCATGGAGATTTCGACATTTCTCTTAATGACTTACTGCCATTATTTTATCGCCTAAAATCACCTCCTTAAGTTTCGTGACGTTGTTTCCGGACACCCTGTATACTATAGTGTGTAAATGCAATTTTATACTCGTAATTTTTTCTAGACAGTTGCTTCTTTATAGCTAAATAAAAATACCCCTTAAATGGAGGCCAAAGCTTAGCACGTTAAATCCCATTGGCCTGCTTAAAAAAAAAAACGTCCTGTTTACGATTCAATTTTTGCTGCTTTCTCCCACTGCAATGATCAGTCCCTTTCGCTAAAAACCCCACATCAAGAAGAAATTAATAAGGGTTCAGGTTAATCAGGTTATTTTGCATTGAGCTACTTTTGCTTCCTTAGGCCTAAATTATCAATGACCTCTATAACTACAAGATAATTTCAGGGATACCATTGTTCAAACATTCGTTATCATGGAAGTTATGTGGCTATTATCACTGATAGGATGTTGATAATTCGGGCCTTATAGAACAATTTGTGACTTATTGTTAGCTTCATTTTTGGATACCTGACATTCATGAATTTCTGACTTACCTAAATAAAATACCTACACACCTTTTTACTGCCTATTGCTTTTACGGTAAAATTTTTTAAATGCGTACTCTATTTTTTCCACGAATATTAACAGTTAATTTATTCATTGAAACATGCTAGGCACACACAAGGTTGCACAATTCTAACTGTAATCACAGCAATTTTACATTCCACTAAGGGTGAAATTATCATATCTGTTAGTGATAACAGGCACCTAACATCCATGACAATGATTATTCCAACAATGATCTTATAGCTAGAGTTATCAGGACCATGATAACTTATCCCTAACTGTATATTGAAAATAAAAATTTAAATGACAAATACTTGTTAAGTTTCACTTTTTAATAAATATTCAGTTAACTGACAAGTGTTTCGACCTTATCAAAACCTTACAAAAGACTCAAAAACCTACATATCTGTTTATTTAATAATACTATAATAGTAAACGGCATATTTGTTTTCTTCTACAGAAAACTAGAATATATAAGTAATATTACATAACTCCTTCAACATTTAAATATTTAGGAAGTAGGTTAAATCAATAGAATGAGCAAACTTTGAATTACTTCTTAACTTACGAATTAAATCCCTGACTTAGTAAAAGTAATTAGTAATCCACTTTTAACACTAGTGTCGTAAAATGACATTTTAGGCTCTGACAACAAGCGATAAAAACTCTACTTTTAATAAGGTTTGCAGTAGAAGTAGAACACAACATAACAATAAAACTTATGTGCCATTTCATGGAAATGTAAGAAAATCCAGTCCAACAGAAATAAAACTCTTTACATATTTTAAAACTTGGACCATTTATCTATACAAGACTTAGTACTTTGTGTTTCCACTATGATTTTTGCGTTTATATCAGTAAAAAATTTATAAACGCAGCACGACATTCTCTTGACACACTCCATAATTTCGCCCCCATATCTCATCAGTTGTTTTTGCTCGCTTTTCTCATTATAACTAGCCGTTTTTTTATGAACTTTAATAACGTACATGTACTTAATTGTTGACTTCTCAACCTTCAGAAAGTCCACAAGGTTTCCATAGGTCAACCCCTGAATGTCGTACAGGGAACCATATTCAAAATTCCTTCCAGTAATAGTCCCTTTTGCCTTTTTCGCGACGTCTTTTAAATCGTTGATTTCTTGGAATGTACCAGGACAACATCCATAGGGATAACATACGGCTTCACCATCTTCCTGGAGAGATATGAGAAGTTTGATGACAGATTCGTTAGTGTAGATGGCTCTTAGCACAGCTCTAGTTTCAGGAGATTGATTGACGAAGTTTTCTTTCCATTGCTTTATTTTTTCTGAAAAATAATTCAGAAGAATATAATCCCGGGAGACTACAAATAACAGATCCCCTTAGAAAAACAATGATAGATCTATTTTTTACCTAAAAATAAGGAATCGGTTGGGGTAACTCCCATATTATTCAGACCCAACACTACAGGGAAGTTTTTGCTCAAATCCACACGAACAGAGCTTTGATTTGTTCCTTGTGTGCTTATGCCAAGTTGATGTGGAGATTTGGTAGAATCTTCTTTATTATTATTTGAATCTTCTGAGTCACTATTAGGATTATCGGAGAGTGAATTATTTGAGTCTTCTGTGAAACCGCTTGAATTTTCTTCACCACTTGTATGTTTACTACTTGTATTATTATTAGAATTCGGCTCTTTCGCTCTTGTTTCATTCTTACTATCGCCTCGATGGTTTTTGTCATTTTTTTGATTATGGGACTCTTTCTTGTGTTCTCTATCACTTTTATTATTTTTTGTTTGGTTTTTGTTTTTATCAAGGTTGCTATTATTCTTATTATTTTCTTTGCTTTTAATGAATGCATCGTAAGCGTCCGGGTTACAACATGGTACAATATGGTATTCCATTATTTTCCTTACAAAATTCGGATTTTGTGTTAGATACTCAATCATATAGAGGGTGTTGGAGACTGCAATGGCATTCTCTCCGTTCAATCCTGCCTCGATGAAGGCCGCCATTTTCGGACAATCGGAACTGTGGTAAAAACCGCTTGATATAATTACCATATAAATTGGTTTACCTGTAAAAATTGTAAATAACCATAAATGAAAAAATTATTAATATTGACAAAAAAATTACCTTGGGTAGATTTTCCAATTTCAATGAGATCCATTGAGTTGGGATTGGATCGTTTAGTCTTTTGCAAAAATATTAGAATTTTGTCATAAGTCAAGTAGTTATCGTGAAATTCTTGGTATTTTCTGCATATCATAGTCAATCGCTTTACTGTAATATCGTTATCGTCTTCGCTGTGATTTCTTTGATTTTTGGTAGTATTCTGATTTTTACTTCCCTTACAAGTTGGTGACGGTTTACTTTTTGATTTTTCGTTTGATTTTACGTTTTTTCTATTTCTTTTAACACGAGACATAATTTCTTTACAAAATATTTATAAAAAAAATTACGAAAATCTAATTTTGACACTAACTTACAGAATTTGACATTATACAAATATCGGGTTTGCTCAATGTTGGCATGCTATACAGTATGTCCACGGATGGACGTTACAGGGAGCCCAAAAACTTGAAAAATGCGATGTTGACTGAAGACAAAAGTACTTTGTACACTCTTTAACCTTTATTTCACCCTAAAAGGACAAATATATTTTATTTTGGTGGTATAGACAGACCTTGTTTTCTTTTTTAAAAGTACTTTTATTTTTATTTAATATTTGATCAAAATGCAAGATATTAAATGTCCTTTAGAATTGAAAAAGTTTTTGAACACCCTGATATCATTCACTATACTATAACTAAGTATTTTACACATGTGCCAGACTTAACTGTCTCAGTTTTTCAAATATTATTTAATCAATTAAATTATAATTAACAAAATGAAAAATATGTTTATTATAATTAAAAAATTCCACCCCCAGATTTAACACACTTTTCCAATAATTGTTTCCTGAGATGGTTGAAGCTATTTCGAATTTCCTCGCCTGATATTAACCGAACAGCTTGATGATTTCTTTCCTTTTGCTGCAGGTTAATTTTTTTTAGGCAGGCGTTTTCGAAATAATGACGATTGTAAATCGGTGCAAATCTATGGTAAAATATAAATTCCCAAAAATCGCCATTATTTCGGAAATTACAGCAAAAACGCAAAAGTGCCCAGAAACATTTTTTAAATAAAATGGAACCAGGTTTGAACATGGGCGTAAAGAAATCTAAAAAATGCATTGGCGTACAAGTTTATTCCATTTAAAAAAAAGTGAAAAAGTCCCGTCCTGTTATAGTTGTTCCAAGCTTAATTTGATGACATAAAAAAGCATTAAACTCCGGACCATAGGCGTCGCTTCTACCAAATAATTAAAATGCGGATTGCTGTAAATTTTAAATATAAATAAATAGTATATATTACAGCTTATTTATCATAGTTTATATCGATAAAAGCCGAAAATAATTTTAAAAAATTGTCTTTGTCCAGTCAGGACCGCCAGGAGGTACGAGTTTTCCTTGCCAAGAAAGGATAGGGGCAGGTACTATGTTAGTTGGAATATAGAGTTAGTAGTTAGAATTCACTATATTATATTTTAACAACAAATTGATCGCATCAGCAGAATATAAAAAGTTTTTAAGATACGTGTTAAAGGAACATAAAAAATTCATAAACAATTTAATGACTGGAATCGTCAGAACTTTTAGAAGTAGAATCGTTTCTAGACTACTGGCGCTATAGGTGGTGAAACGGAATATTCATTTTCTGTTTTTATAACATGAGCTACGCAATTTTTCCATACATCGCTACTCATTGCGTTATTACCTGCCTAAATATTATCAAACACAACTGCGCTTAAAGTTGGAGTTTGATTATTGAGTGATATTCTTTGCTGACAAGAGCAACACATTAGGTACAAAGCTTTACTTCCGGTATGATACCGCGTTTTCTTCTCGAAGACGGTGTACCAAATATACAATTTGTACTGTCTACTCAACCATACTTAACAACATCATGAGTAGGGTTACCAGACGTACTGGTTTGCCAGTATAGTATTTGTAGAATTATATCGTTGATGACTGCAATAAAACCCTCATTATCCCTTTGACCATAAAATAAATAAGGAAATCCCAAATTTTAAAACCTTTTCGAGTAGAGCCGGACCAGGTACAAATTCAATTTATACCTATGCCTGATGCATATACAGTGTGTCCACGTAAGTTGGCGGCATATGGGAAACTTCTTTATTATTAATTTTTCGAAAAAAAGTTATTCTTCATGCAACCATCAGATGTTAAATTTTTTCAGTCATATACGAGGTTTGTCAAAAAATGTGATTTTTGCTCTAGAGTAAAATACCTTTCTTTTTGACAATATCGAAAATTGTTATAAAGAAAAGATGTTTAGAATTAAAAATAGCTTTCAAATATTCAACATTGTTTATTTACATTAAAAAAATATTTTTTTCTACATTTTCTCTGCGATTACGTTGGAAATTTAAGAAATGTAGAAAAAAATATTTTTTTAATGTAAATAAACAATGTTGAATATTTGAAAGCTATTTTTAATTCTAAACATCTTTTCTTTATAACAATTTTCGATATTGTCAAAAAGAAAAGTACTTTACTCTAGAGCAAAAATCACATTTTTTGACAAACCTCGTATATGACTGAAAAAATTTAACATCTGATGGTTGCATTTTAGGTTTTGGACCATGCAGAACTTTTTATGAAGAATAACTTTTTTTCGTAAAATTAATAATAAAGAAGTTTCCCATATGCCGCCAACTTACGTGGACACACTGTATAAATACAAACTGATTTTTAAAAATTTTAGTCTTTAGTGGTTTATACATGTAGGTACTCATTTTTTGACCCCCGTGCTGATATACTGATTTTTCATGAAATGTACTTATTTTTACCAAAAACGACGATTTTTCGGATTTTTTTGTTTTTTTTTACTATAGTTTTGGAAAAATTTTCACAGTACACGATAAATGCACGACAATTTTTTTTTTCTTCGTCTTAACTCATCTTAACTACACTTGATGAAAAGAGACAAAATGTATCATTACAATTGGGGCACTGCCGCACAGCGCGCTATGCATACAATCGATTATCAAAACTGTATCGAATCGGAGGTGATCGGATACCTCTTTGCATACTTATTTTTTGCTGGACCCATCTGGTAACCCTAATCATGAGTATCAAACCGAGTTTCGTCTAAATAAATTATAATTTTATCGGAATTATGGTACTCCTTTATTTTGCGCAAGTAGTCCTGTCGTAGTCCAATGATACGCGGGGATTCCATTAAAACCATTAGATTATCTAATTAGCCACATTTTAACAAAACACCACTCAATGTTTCTAAAGATTGTTACTTTTAATCAGGGTAACCTCGCAATTTATCACGAACCAGTTCTAAAGTTGGCTCTATATTATTCTCGTAAAAGTTGTAAATAGTTCACAGAATAAAATTTGTAGTATTGTCAGCCGTTTTAAATTTTTGATTTATTGGTTTACGCTTTATGGAATGGCCAGTTATAGTCCCCAAATTAATTACGTTAGAAATTCTTATAAAACCCAAGTTGTGTTAGTTCATTACAATTACATTCTTATACAAAGCGTATATTTCTTTTTTAAACACGCGTACATATTTAAAATAATGTGTTGACATTGAACATGTAAATCTTTGTTTCTTAATTCCGGACTTATTTCGCTTTCGATAGCCGACTCTTGCACAGACTCATTATATTCCTGCGATAATTCACCTTGACCTTCTGTTTGAAATTGTCGCTAAAAAGCCATACTAATGTAGGTACCAAGTAAAAACTTACTTGTCTAAAGCCACATAGTTATAGCAGAAAATGGAATATGTAAATTACAGTAAATCGTTTCAACCAGTCACGCTCCTGTCCGATTCCCAATATCGCATACCTCAAACACCAACTAATTTTAAAGCTGATAAGGAATCACCCAATTGGCGGAACCTTTAACTATTTGCTGTTTTTGTCTACAGCATATAAATTTGTATTTATATGCTGCTCTATTCATTTTCACACTCGGAAAAAATAGTTCGCACTTTAAATTGCCAGTGGGCCTCGACGGTCTATCGCCAGGGTATTGCCAGTTCTACAAAGTTTTCGTAAGCGTAGGAGAAACATAAGGGTTTGTTAATTGTTTCTTTTTTTTTTTGTTTAACAACAGTGAATTTCCTTTTTAGTTTGGTTTAAAATACTTTTGTATAAATAATATTTTTGAAGTAGATACTAAAAAATTATTATAATATTCATGAATGAATTGTTCCTTCTTTCTTTGACATTGAAAATTTCTTGGTTGAAAGTAAATTTGCAAGCTAGCTTTCAAAGAGAGTTACTGACTATCAATTAAATACTGATATAAAAGAACACTTTTAATAATAAAAACTTTAAAAAAATTTAAAAAAAGATCTGACAACCCCAAATATGATGCCGGTCCTTTTAAAGCCCGGTCGAAAGACTTTTTTGCCACACACCATCCATTGACAGACTAGTGTTCACATGTTCACATACGTAATTGACCCCTTAAACTTGGAGTTAAAATTTTAAAAAAATCTTGTTTCAAGAGGTAGATGACATTATGAAATTAAATTACCTGTAGCGTTAGTTTGATATCGACAAGGGGAATATAAAAAAACAATATCTAAAAAAAAGTTCCTTCGAGCCGGATTTGAACCAGCGACCTATGGATATCTACAAAGCGTATTCCACTACAGTCCACCGCTCTACCAACTGAGCTATCGAAGGTTGATACTTATTTTCCTACGGTGACAACAAACGGTACGCCATCAACATACTAAATTATAGGCCGATAAAGAGGTGGGGTCTGCACAGTTTGCACAAAAGCCCGTATTTTATTTGTTTTCGTCGGTAATAAAACAAAATAATACGATGCTGTAAAATACATATAAGTATTATATCGAGACGTGTGTATCGTTATGGTTCTCAAGTATTTGTTATTTTTTTGACGCGAAGAGTAAAACCCGTTTTTAAACACCTACCAGGACGGCTGAGTCAGTGGAGAACTATATGCCATTTTGTAAACCTCCGCGATTAAAGATAGGTATTTCCCTAAGTAGGTAGTTATGTTTATAAATAAATTTCATATTTTACATCAATTTATTGACTTGTTTTTCCGGCTGGTTTTAAGTCGACACTTTTATCTGCTTTTATAGAGCTAATTTACTCGTTTCCTATTGACGCAAAGAGAAAAAATAGATCTATTGGATGTTGGGGCTCTAGAAATTCTCAGCAATTTGCATAGTACAGGCAGGGACGCGCCGTCCTTATGGGCAAGGCGCCAGGCCTTCAACACAAATTAACATAAATATTTGATATATTTATATAGTAGGTATTGTAAATGTCTCTACAGATTATATTTTGAGTATCCTAATTATTTCTGTACTTAGCATCCACAAGTGTTTATACTGCTCTATGTGTTACCCATAAATAAATAAATAAATAAATAAATAAAAAACTAAAAAAAATTATCTATGAATACCTATACCGGTGGTGAAAATGCATTATCCACCAACACCGACCGCCGGTCGGCGACCAGTGCCAGAGTGGTGAAATTTTACTAGTCCTCTTCCTGTGGGGGCGCGAAAATCCGCTTGCGTTCGGCGCGCTGGTCTAAACTTGCAAAATTTTGCGTGTTCGTAATCGATGTAGCAGCGTAGCAGGTTAATTTTTCATTATTGTCTTGATAAGCGCATAGACGTATAGAGTGATTTATTTGCTATTACTTATCTACCGCAATTGTGAAAAATAATTACAAATAAGGTAAGTAAAGTGATTAAGTAAATTAATTAACAGGGATGCAAATAATTGTTTTCCTTTTAAAGAACTTTTGTTTATGAAACAAATTTTTTTATTAATTTCATTTAGATGGCCAGAGAAGAAAAGAAGAAATTGTCTGGTTACCAAAACTTGAGCAAGCGAAAACGGGAGGAAAACTTGGAGAACACCAATAATAAAATTAGTAACTTTTTTCGAAAGTCCACACAAGCGACACTACTTTCTGATAACAGTGATTTTCTACATTCAACAAAATCAAGCTTGCCATCAGAATTAGAAAAGAAAACTAATGAGGATGAAGATCCAAAAGAATTACCTAGATCCTGATACGTTTCAGTCAGTGTCGGTACCATCATGTTCGAGTAAGCAAGACGAATTATCCGAAGAAGCGCCCCTTTCTAACGATCCAGGTCTTTGGCCGAGTGTATTGTCTCCAATCCATGCAGGTGCAAGAACTTGTCGAAAAATGTCCAATGCATTATCAAAATAAAACTATGTATCCTAAAGACAAAAGTGGACGTAAGTTTTCCGATATATATTTTACTCGAATTTTGTTAAATGCTGAAAAGGTTCAGCGTCTTGGTTACTATATTCTATTGAAAAAAAAAATGCAGTTTTCTGCTTCTGCTGTAAAATATTCAATAACCCCCAACCCCAACAATCCATTGACTTTTTGAAACACTAAATTAAGTAACCAAGACGGTTTCAATGATTGGCATCATTTAAGCGCACATTCTAAAATCCACGAAAAAAGTAAATCTCATTTTTAAAATTTACGTGTCTGGTCAGATTTACTAGAAAGATTAAAAACGAATCGAACCGTTGATTCGGAAATGTAAAATTTATTAAAAAATGAAACTAAACATTGGCGCAGTGTCATTGAAAGAATAATTTATACTGTGCGCGAACACGTTTGTAACAATGAACGACATTAAAAACTTTAACCTGTGTATCCACAAGTCGACTGGTTCAAAACTTTGCTTCACTTGGAAAATAAAATTTCTTCTGAATTTTACTGCATAACTATTTATTAACAGATTAATCACTTTGTCATTTTATCCCCTAGCATGGGTATGACCTACTAACACATTTCTAACTAGACTCGTCAAACAACCACTTAACTAACTCTAAATATCGTAGACTATTATTCTCACATACTTTCGACCATTTTTACGTGGAGTTTGTACCGGTCCACGGAGCGCAACCTCACTCTTTGTGTTTCAGTGTGACACTGCTTTGTTGACAAAACATTGTCAGTCTCGTACCCCATCCCGACATCTTGACCAATCAGGTCGTAATACGTCACAATCCAAAATGGCTTGTTTCACGTCAAAATACTGTTGCTAGCCAATGAGAATACAGATCTGCTGTTACCATGCACGTGGCTTATATCGCACTTACATTTGCGTGCTGGAGAATAATATAAAATCAGACAGATTTTTTATGCATAAGGTTTTGATTTAAACTTATATTTTCATGGATTTGTACAACGTTTCCATTACTGTAATATGCGGTATTGCCAATTATATTGCATGTAAATATAATGTACTTTTCTCTATTTTTCACCATTAGGTATTAAATAAACACATAATGATTTACCACGAAATGCGGCGTTGCCGCTTAGATTAGTATTACGTTACATTAATTCCTAGAATTGAGTTCCAAGCATTTACTTTAACTTTTGTGCTGGGTCACGACAGAAATATGACGTGTGTCCCAAACATATACTATAAAATTTTTGGCTGAACAAAACTTGGCTTTTCGTGATCCTAGTAACAAATTATTTGAAAAAAATAATGGAAATTTTTTAAAATGTATAGAAATGATAGCAAAATTTGATCCAGTCATGTCTGCACATATAATAATAGATCTCAATAAAATATTCCACTTTACCTTAGAGATAAAATTCAAAACGACACTATTAAATTAATAGGTGACAAAATAAGAAATAATATTTTAAACGAAGTTACAGAAGCAAAGTATTTTTTTATATTACTTTATTATGCTCCTGATGTGAGCCGCCAGGAGCAGATTTCTGTTTGCTTAAGATAATAAGTTTGATCATCAACAATATGGATTTCAAAAAAAAAGTAGTACCCAAGGGGCAACAGTGGACCTACTAGAACATATAACGAGTGAAATGGACAAAAACAAATATGTACTAGCAGTATTTGTTGATCTACAGAAGGCATTTGACACAGTGAATATTGAACTTTTGATGAACAAGCTATACAAAATGGGCTTTCGAGGTACATGCCATAGACTACTGAAAACATACTCAAGAGGTAGAAAACACTACACTGCAATAAATGGTGAACATAGCGAAGAACAGATACTAAATACAGGTGTCACACAGGGATCTGTTCTCGGACCACTGTTATACTTGTTATACGTGCACAATCTGAAATTCACCAACCTGACAGCAAAATATTTCAAATTTGCAGATGACACAGTGCTAATATATTCTGGAGAAAGTGAAAAACAACTTGAAGAAACTGTCAATAGTGATCTAGTAAAGTATTTTAACTGGCCGTGTTACAATAAACTTTCTTTAAACGTCCAGATAACTGTATTTATGGTTATTAGGCAGAAAAGTAAACCACCGTGCAATCCCCAAATCAAAATTAATGAAACAAATATCAAAAGAGTTACTGAATATAAATACCTTGGACTAACTATCACAGATAATCTATCCTGGAAAAACCACGTAAATGGTGTGATAAACAAAATAGTTCCTATGTTGGGCTCTATTAGAAGATGTGCTCACCAACTCAATAAAAAATCTGGACAGCTTCTCTACAACAGTTTTATAGAGCCACATATGCGATACCTAATGCCCTGCTGGGGAAATACATGTACTAGACAGTTGAATCAGCTCCAAAGACTACAAAACAAAGCGATTAAAGTGATATTCGGGATGAATTACTACACGCCCAGTGAGGAAATATATAAAAGAAGTGACATACCTGAAAATAAATCAATTGAAAGTATTTGAACAAACCAAACTAATACATGATATACAAAATAATAAACTTAAAACCAGTGTAAAACTACAAAATAACAGACAATTCTACACATACAACAGAAGAACAAACCATGAATTAAGAAATTCATATGCTAGAACTAAAAAGGGACAGGACTCACCAATATATAGAAGTATACAGGAATATAATAGGATTCCACAAAGAATACTCCATGGAAATACCAAGAAACTGACGTGCAATATTAAGAAATATATAAAGGAAAATAGAGTATAGACATTTAAGTGGCAGGATAAAGAAATATAAACTACATTTTTTTGCCTTTCGGAATAACTTTATTTGAATGTTAATAATTATACCATACAATTTGTAGGCCTCGGTGCCAGTTTTATTGTAAACTGTTTTGAGGTCAATAATAAATTATTATTAAAAAAAAAATATACGTTAATTTAAAAAACAATAACAAACAATAAATATAGACAATAGTACTTAAAAGTATAGAAATACTTGACGCGTCCCTGAGCACAGGGCTTTCATTTCAAAACGAAGGTTCTGTTTAAAACTGTACACCACTACAAAAAGAAAACAACATTATAATCTAAATCGCCATCAACTTAAAACTCATGGGCACAACCCAATTTATCCAAAAAAGGCAGCGGGTTTATAGTCAAATATGGACTGAAGTTAACACTGATCTTAATATTATGCAACCGTTCAATGTTAGCAGGCTGCCCATAAATAACATGACGTATATATACCTATTCGAATTTACAGATTACTGAACCATTGTCGATATTCATGGTATGTCTGGTGAAAGTATATGTCTGGTAGGTTTGGTAGCCAGCAATATTTATATAGCTCGTAGAATCGATAAAGTTAAAACACTTTTTCACATCTTTTACTTACCTACATTGGTTGGGGTTGGGACAACACCACCTAAATATAAGGTGATCATAACCTAACCCGAACAATTCATAAAGTAACATACAGGTACCCACACAGCACAATCATGTTTCAGAAATATTCCACATTAGTTTCTCCGAAAGATTTTAAATATTCCATACATATTTCAAAACATTTATGATATATTGATTAAATCTTTCAGAAACCCAAAAATGTTCCATAAAAGTAATATTCAATTTTATGTTTCTGAAACATTACATAATTACATTTCTGAAATATTTCAAAAACATTTCTTGTAATATTTCTGAAATTATATAAAATGGAATAATATATCATTCAATATCAAGAACATATTTATTAAAAAAACATATTAACTATTATTAAGCAATAAATATGAATAGGTATACCAAATAGGATGCTTATTAGTCTCTGAAATTCTTCTTTCTAGGGACCCTGAAAATAGAAATTTAAAAATAAATAATTTTAAGTACGAATCATAATAATATTATGTGGGTATAAAGCATTTATAAAACTTTTCGTCACCGCTCCCGCTCGTCGCCACCGTTCCCGTTCGTAGTTCCAACGTGGCCAATTTTTATCTCGCCGACCTTGTGCAGCTCATTGTTCCTGCTTTAGCCAATGGGAAGAAAGAAATTTGACACATTATTTGATAAAAAGCATAGAAATATTTTTCATATTCCTACGATTTTAGCATTTATAGACAATACACAGGGCTTAACTTATCTCATAGTTTAATAATATTAAATTCTGATCACATTATCCACTTTTTCAAAAAAAAATAATATTCTAACCTGAAAATACGTTACTGCCCTCGCGAATTTACAACGGTGTAGTTCGTGTTTTATAAATACCCTAAGAACGGTGGCGACGAGCGGGAACGGTGACAACGAGCAGGAGCGGTGGCGAAAAGTTTTAAAAATCGAGTATCAAGCACGCTGCGTATATCAATGTTGTTTAGGTAATATATAAACACTAATAAAACTACATATTCCATTATAAAGACAGGAAAGTTTAGCCAAAATTTGTTTTCAACTTATATAGGTATTCAAAGTTTTTACAATTCACGGGACAAACGAAGTTTGCACTGCGACAGCCACATTGCAACAATTTTCTATACCTCTGGTTCTGTCCCGAAGGGACCTGAAGCCTTACTGCATCTTTTATTATTGTATTAATGCTTTTGTAATTTAAAAATTTTTCGTTCTTCTTCTGTCCCTTTACTATTCAATATTCTAATTCACAACAGTAACAACTCAAGTTTAATAAATAAACTAAAGCGGGGAAAATCATGAAATTAACATAATCTACAAATATTATTATGCCTATTATTAAAATAGAGACTTACTTCAGTTTCATTATCCAATATAATTATTCGGTGTAGCACAGTCCACCCACAAATAATAATGTCTAATAATGATTGTTAATTGAACATTACACAAATAAAACATAAAATAAAGGGAACGCGTGAGGGGAACAGGTTGGTTTTCCTCCATCTGGTCATTTTGGGTGTAATGAATCTGAAATATTTTATAAATATTCTCGATGAAATATTGCATGTAAAATTTCTTAATTATTTCCTGAAATATTTCAGAAATATTGATAAGAAAGGTTATATTTTTGAGACATTTGAAATATATCAGGGATATTTCTGAAAAGAAGTTTGCTGTGTGTTGTGGCTGCTTAGGGGATGCAATCCCCTAATTAAGAGTTAGGGCATTTCAATTTTAAATTAAGTACTTCCACTTTTGGCAAATTGGCACCCTGTATATATTTACATACCTACTTCAAAAAATAAATATAGACGAATATCAATTTACTAAGTTTTTGTAAACTTCTGCATCTGTTACTGGCCTTCATACTTGTATGAATAAGTAAATATAATTTGTCTTTGTTGCTAAATCAATCCGTTCTCGAGATGTTTGCAATTTTCCAAAGGCATGCCACAAAAAAGTAGGTTTAATATGTCCTTCCAGTCCGGCATTTGTTTCAGGGAATCCAATCTGAACAAATATATAATAATTAATATTTACATTTTGGTTATACACAAGGTATTTATTGGGGGTTTCCGGGGTTTGCAGGTATATTGTTAGGTGTGAAACTAGTTATTTCAAATTTGATTTCAAAATGTCTAAAGTGGCGAAAACGTCCTCGTGGATTAAAATTTTCCCAGTGTTAGAGTTTAGTGGAGAAAAAGTCTTCTGTAAAGCTTGTGTAAAAATTATTGTTTGTGAAAAGAAGTTCCAAATCGATCAACATTTGAAAACAACGCTGCATAAATCAAAGTTACAAAAAATGAAATCTGAGCCAGTACAGCTGAGTGTAAAAAACGCATTACAAAATCGAAATCTGAAAATGAATAGCTATTAATATAACAAGATTATTATGCGATTTATAATAGTCGAGGACATTGCTGGGTGACGAGGCGACAGCCGAGTCTCCCGCAATGTCCGAGACGGTGTTAAATCGCTAATAATCGAGTTATATTCAAAGCTTTATCGTATCATTGACAACGGCGATGCGAAAATAAAAACAAGGTGTTTTGTCATTTCATTTTGGCATTTCAAAAAGTCATCATTAAAATCATGCAAGATTTTGATATTCCTGACGATATATTAGCTGCAGCCAACATTATAAGGTTGAACTTGCTTCCGGACAAATCTAAAATCCATTATGAAAAAGAATATCGGCAGTTTTGTGAGTGGCGAAACAAAGTACATGTTCAAGGTGCAGAAGAAACGGTATTGCTGGCGTATTTCGCAAAACTCTCTGAGGAATACTCTGCTTCATCCTTATGGCCGAAATATTCCATGTTACGAGCGACTTTAGAACTGAAGGAAAGAGTGGAAATCGACAAATACGGCGCCTTAATACGTTTCATCAAGAAGAAAAATGTTGGATATAGAGCAAAAAAATCAAAAGTATTTACAAGAGAACAAGTCAACGAATTTGTGTGTTCTGCCTCAGACGAGAAGTTTTTAATGATGAAAGTGGCTTTTTTAATTGGAACTGGAGGAGCCTGTCGAACTAATGAATTAGCGAAGATGACCACGGAAGATGTTGACGTTTTAGAGGACAAGCTGATTGTTACTATTCCCGACTCAAAAACCCACAAGAAACGTATTTTCGCTGTGATATTTGACGGCGAAGTCAATCCTGTGCTTTTATTTAAAAAGTACGCAATGTTAAGGCCAGACCATGTCACTCACCAAAGATTGTTTGTATCATATAGAAGAGGGAAATGTACGGTACAGCCCTGCGGCATTCATTTCTTCTCTAAAATACCTCAAAAAATAGCTGAGTATCTCTCACTTGAAAATCCTAATTTGTATACTGGTCACTGCGTTAGAAGATCTTCGGCAAATTTTCTTGTTAATGCTGGAGGACATATATTAGACCTACAAGAACTTGGTGGATGGGAATCGGCGAAGGTTGCTAGAGGGTATTTAGAAGAAAGTGTGACCAAGAAAGTTTCCATTGCTCGCAAAATTCAAATCGGCGATGTTTCCGGCAGTGGATTAGGCACTGGGGAACCGCACGAAATCGAAAGGAGTGCTTTCTTGGTCATTAATCAGTCTTTAGAGGGCAAACCTAAGATCGTGGACGTTAAAGACAAAGGTGTATCCATCAAATTTGAAAACTGTCAAAATATTGTTTTACATGTTCATGAAAAATAGTTCTAATATGTATCTAACGTATTATGCTTTCGTAACTAACGTATTAAATTATGGTAACTAATGTATTATGAGTAACTAACGTTTTATGTAGGTTTTAGTACGTTTATGATGTTAATAATTATTAATAAAGATATCATATAAAAATGACTTAATCTTCAATGATACGATAAAATTTTTAAGAAGACTTATGCAAGGCTTTAGTCGCAGCAAACGTATATCTTTAAAAAAATTGCAATATCCGCAATTTAGAGGATTTTTGCAATAATATTGTCCACAAACCATTCCTGACGAATCCACGCTTAGAAAGAAGAATGTTCATTCAGTATACAAAAGGATTTAAATACTTAACAACTTAACTGCAGTAAAAAGCATTTATGAAGGTAAACCATCCAACGAAGTTGTATCTACCTAAGTTGCAGGATTGTCCGATTACATCGGGAGATGTTAAAGGAAGCTTCTCTTTGTATAAATATACTTTTACTGATAGAAGACAATCCTTTTTGGTTGAAAATATTGAAAAATATTTAGTAATAAGTGCCTTCTATACAAGTTCAATTGTTTACTTTTATTTTTTTTTGTTTTTTTTTGCATTTTT
The DNA here is from genome assembly GCA_963920685.1 of Polydrusus tereticollis. Lineage (NCBI taxonomy): Eukaryota > Metazoa > Arthropoda > Insecta > Coleoptera > Curculionidae > Polydrusus > Polydrusus tereticollis. The sequence goes on from OY987333.1 coordinate 14,862,926, forward strand.
TTTTAATAAACATCTTTTTTAGAACCCAGTGTGTTTCTTTACCCTATTCTACTAGAATAAATTTTAAGAAAATAAATATTGCATACCAGTGCGCATATTTGGTCACAAAAAATGCATATAACTGCATATGTTAAGTGCAAACAAGGCAATATTTTGGCTGAATTTAAGTGCATAATATATTCCGCCCTTTACTTATAAGTATGTATTATACCTACTATAATAATTATAATAAAATGAAAAATTCTAGATATAGATCAGTCACCAGTCTTGGGAGGCGATTTTGTACAGCTAGTTATTGCACAGCCTGAGCATTTAAAGGAGACATGCACTGCTCTATAGCATAGCAAGACGTACTGTTTTATCAAAAAATCTATCAAATTTGCTTTTTCTGTTATATTTCAGTAATCTTTATTTAAAACCAGACTTCATAATACCTTCGACTGGAGTTAATTGCATCAATCATAAATGACATCGTAAATTATTAACAAATTGTTAAGCAGTTAAGAAAACACAAATAATAATTAAAAATTAAATACGCCTTAACTAGCCTGTAATATAAAAAAATGTGGCGGTGCCTTAAAAATATAAACCGATGTTTTGCCACGACCATATTGGGCGCTTCACCGTGACTTCATTTTTTATTGAAATCTTATTTATTCTGTTATCGCATTAGAGATCAAAACACATGTTTATTTTTCTTAATAGTAATAAAAAAGTTAAAAAATATAATATGAAAAAGAAAACGATGGTTAATTAACAGAAATTTAAAAAGTGGTTCATCCCAGTTGTTCGTCTTTTACAAATTTAACATAATACGTTTCTTGCATTGTGCTGTTGATGGCCCACTCGAAAAAAGTTAGTTTTGTCAATGAAGTTTCCTGTTTCCTGACAAAGTGAGTAAATACCAAAAAATACATTTTATATTATTTCTCTAAACAAATTTTCAACAAATAAAATAGGTAAAACTCAACTGATTTCACACAAATTTATACCAAATTTTTAACAACGACATTTTCAAATAAATTTTTACAAATTGGATTTTCCTCGCTTTTAGAAAGCACTGAAGATGGCCTAAGGCCGAAAGCGCTCTGCTATTTTAAATTAATTTTCAAGATTAAACACTTAAATACAAAAAACGACTGTTATTCCCTATTATTTCAAAAAAGTGTACACAGCCCTACCTCATCAATTTCTTAATAGTGTTAATTACAAACTTTTATACAATGTCAATTATTACTAAAGCGTTTACAAACTATTTCAATTTTTTTTCTATACCCATTATAGCTACAGCTCAAAAAGTTATGCCCGTAACATAGGTAAATATGTATTTACTTGCTAAAACATTCAATCAAATCGAAGTAAAAAGAAGCGCTAAGAATGCTTTACACTAAGATTGATTTCAATTGAAATATGTTGTTACTTGTTCTCTAGTTAATAAAATATAGTAGATTCTCGATATAGTGAACTAATTAATGAACAGCTTTATCACTCCATCGAGGTTGTTCACTATTTAGAGTGCAGATACGGACACCTAATCCTGATAATGCACAGGACCTAAAATAATTTCGAGAATGAAATTCGTGCAGCAAAAATCAGATCAAATGATAATATAATCTTAAACTCCAATAACCCAGGTCGTACTATGTGGAAAATCATAAACAACCACAGGGGGCTGAGTAAAAAGACTTCGCGAGGGCATGAAGTCGCTCCCAACACCTTTAATGAGGATTTTTCTCAAATTGCTCGCAGGGGGGGGGGGGCATATTTCCATCCGTTCTAAAACATGCCGTAGTAACCCGCATTTTCTAAAAGGGCGACCCTCGGCTCAGTTGCCTGAAAATTATAGACCAATATCACTGCTGCCTGTGCTTTCCAAGGTAGTGAAGGGGTGTATCGATGCAGATACAGGATTATTTTGAACAGAACCAACTTTTCACAGGGTTCCAGTTTGGTTTGAAAAAAGAAGGAACAGGAGCACAACCTTGGCTATTACTGACCTGATTTCTTTTATTCAGGACTCTTTTGAGAACAAAGAGTATACAGCTTCAGTCTTCTGTGACCTAAGACAGGCCTTCGACTGTGTTTCGCATGACATCCTCCTGAGGAAGCTGCGGGCGTACTCATTTGATCGAATTAGCGTAAATGTTTTGAAATCTTATTTGCAGACCAAACTTTCCTCAATGTTCGAGACTTTATTATTGTCTTGCCAATAACGGCGTACATTTTGAACACTTAATAAAATAATTTGTTCAAACTAAATACATTACATTTTTCATGTCCTACTCGAATAATATTGTTTCATAATACCATAGTTACCAGACACTTTAAATGGTATATAATACCCTTAAGCATTAAGGAAGTTTCTAATGCCCTCGGGCATTAAGAGAAGTAAATAGGAAAAATCAAAGTAACAACTTTTTATTAACGATAAAACTTATTTATCATTTATATATAATGAACAGTTATGAAAAGACCCAGTAAAAAAGAATTTACCGGCTTTTGATAAGTCAATGTTTTCTGTTATTTCGTGATTTTCACTAACAGAAATTGACGATGATTGAACGTTTTTTGATGTTGATGGTGCTCCAGCTATCAATTTCGAAATTTTGTTTTTAGAAGACATGCTGTCTTCCAATTATTCCTCAACCACAGCTGAATTTTTCCAACCGCAATGTCTTTTCAATGTGGTCATTTTTGCCCCCGCGTCCGCCAATAAAATTGCAGAGGTTCTGCGCAAACAATGAACAGTATATATGTCCGCATCGCTTAGACCCAGGTATTTTGCAATAATGAAAGGAATCTTGCCTATGGTGTTCTTCCCAACTGGCTGTGAAAAACAACGACCGTTACGGTAACACAAAAAGAATCTATTGATGTTGTAGTTCGTCGGGCGTAAAGACCAATAAGGTCTCAGTAGCATTAAACAACCCATCTCCTTCTCATCAATAATTGTGAAGACACGCTTTTTATCGGTCTTTGTATCGGGAATATTAACTATTACTTCGGATCCTCTATCCTCTATATGTTCAACTAACATATTAACTAGCTCTTGGCGGCGGCACCCACGCACAAAATAACAGAGCCACTTTGTACATCAAAAAAATTTCATTGGGAGCTTCACGGATGAATTTCAACACATCTTCTCGAGTCAGAATTTTCGATTTCTTCGCTTCATATCCTTTGGATGCTTGCTTTAGATACTGGCCTAACTTGCAATATTTTGCAATGTCTATATTTTTATTAACAAATAATGTCTTCTTTAACATTGAATATTTCTGGAATTAGGAGTAAATTAATGTTCCATACTATAATCGATATACATAATTAGTACTTTAATATAATTTACAACAGCAATTTTAGCATACCAATTCCTGGAAATATCCGAGCAGCACCGTCTCGTTGATAATTTTTACATTATTATTTTTCATCCAATCCCCCCAAACCTTTGATATTCCTTATCATAGGCGTCTTTAGACTTCTTTGGGACAAGATTATCCAAAGCTTTGGCAGCATTTACAGTAATTCTATCCGGAATCAACAATAAAACCAATATTTTATATTAATTTCAGTTTTGACTTTGACACAACACAACAATGAATACTTATTACCTTTGTTTATTTGGCAACTATATATAGGTAAAAAACCTTTCGTGATTTTGAATTTTCTTTTAATTTAACTCGGAATTATCTGAAGTAGGACATAAAATATTGTATGTACCACAAGCATTACTTGATGTCTGTACCCTCGGGCAACTTACAAACCCTCGTGCCAAAGACCCTCGGCTTTGTAAGATTGTTGCCCTCGAAGGCATAAACATCTTTAAAATGCCTTTATACATAAATAACTATTATTACGATTTCACTTTTTTTAGTATGGTTAAATAGGCAATTTAATTCCCTTTGCAACGATGTATCACTCGATATTTGACATTTCAAACTGGAGGTGTTAAACTTCCCCCTCGGTATTAAAATTGACGTGTTTTTTGTCAAATCTTATTTCCCTCAACATCGGGAGCTACTTAGGGTGGTTCGTTTTGAAATCAAAACCCTGTATACCGTCCAACCAACAACGGCGATATATGACCGGTTGCGATAATGTTTTGACCGGTAAACCGTCGTCGTTCAACTGTATACACATCTGCACGATAAATCGCCAATCAGAATATTGGCGGTGGTACGCTGACTTGCCGTCATTTATAATGATTTTCTGTGCCTTTTGTTCGGTACCTATTTTAAGCGACCTTGTGCAAATTTATTTTATGTGTGAACACACATTTTGTACCTATCTATTTAATGTAATGTAATTTTTATATTTAAAACTACAACCATTTCACTCTAGTCTTAAACAATTGACCCTCAAATAATTCCAAAACTTGCAAGGTTTATTTATTCCTTACAAATAAACAATGTAAATGCTAATTTTTAATTTCCATATGTGACATATGTTTAAAAATAGTTCGGTTACCAATTGGCATTGTTAACATGATTTAGTAAAAGTGCATGGTGTTACGTATGTAAATCGTTTATTAATAAATGTATTGACTGGATCAATAAAATTAAGTATGCTAATAAGAAATTGTCACTGAATAATATTGCCCTCTTTGGAAAAATGCATCCACAAAATTAGAACCATAAAAAAATTTAGACATAAGTTAATTTACTAAATATCTAACTAATTCCAGAACTAGTGTTTCTTATTACGTGCTCAGATACTATCTATTGTTAATTTAACACCTACGTTCTTGTCGCGGTAAATCTTGATTTGTATTTGCGTTTTATGATCTCATATGGACGATTTGATTTATTAAAAGAACATTTGTATCTATTTATTCTTGCGAGCCATATTATTTGCCTTTTAAGGATGATGCATCTATGCGGTTTTCCTGTCATACAATTTTTTAATAGCTTACCTAGACATATGTAGGAGTTTATCGTTTATCGTATGATATATTGCCAGTTATTAGAAAAATTTGCGAATATTTTAAGAAAACTTGCCCCAAAACGCGTTGTATCGGAAAACACTAAACCTAATGTCGTTTTAAAAAGTTTTTCTTGCTCTTTAGACCCAATAACTCCTATTATGGGAGTTGTTGATAGGGTGCCCTTTGGGTGACAAAACAAATGGAAAACTTTTATATTTTTAACTTTACGACCAAAACTCGCTCTCTTCATTAAAATTTTGCTGGTTGAAAAACCATAACAATCAAAGCAAAAATTTGGACCCAGCAATATCGTAAGAAAGGGTTGTTTAAAATTTAAAATGTGATCGAATATAAAATTTAAGTAAGTAAAGTCTGTTCAGAGGTATAAGAAAGTGACTAACTGATCCCTATTAGGAAAGACCAGGGCCAGCTGTTAAATTGAAATATGGCCAGACAGGTCCGTATTTTCTTTAGAATTTAATCATGGTTAGTTATAAAAATAAGTAAGACATTAAATAATATTTTATTTATGTTTAAATGTGAAAAACAAGTTATTTTATTATTAAAAATTATATTTATGATTACAAAAATATATAAATTATTCGGTACTTATAATAATTATTCACTTAATATATCAATATCACTATCGCTGTCATCATCTGTTCTAATTATTATTTGTGTTATATTGTTTATATGGATATAGGATTTTTCCACTTTTTCAGCATGCGTAACAGAATTTGACCAACTTTGTGAAGGGATATTAAAAACTTCAGTTTTTCAGATTTCAGTTGGTGACAAACATGTTCGATGGGATTAAATATACAATGGTATGGTGGAAGCCTTAAAACTGTATGCCCTAGATTTTTTGCATAATTATCACAGAAGTATTCCTTTTGTAGTTTTAAACTTTGTAAAACCTCAATTAATTGCCTTTTGTTGTAATATTCCTGAAAATAAATGTCATTATCATACATATAGTTTTGGATTGTTGCTTTTGTGTCATTTGAGGAGGGAATCTTGGTCAACTGCCTACTATGGTAGCTTGCATTGTCCATTAGAATAATTCCGCTATTCGGAGGTATATTTGGAATTAGCTTGTTTTTAAACCAATCTTCTAATAAATCAGCAGTGGTGTCCTCATGGTAATCCAGAGAAGAATTTTTAATGTTTTTTGCAGACAGAGAAAGTCCATTTGAAATCCATCCGTCTTTAGATCGAGCATGCAATATCGTAATTCGTTTACCTCTTTTTGATGGCGCGCTTGTTTTACACTTTCCGCTCGAGTCGACCCAGCCCTTTTCCGGGGTATCATATGTGTCGAACCAGGTTTCATCCAAGTAAATAATCGGCCCTTGCTGATCTCTGTAAATCCTAATTTCTTGTAGATATTCGGATCGCCATTCCCGAATTCTACTGGATTCCATTAAAACTTGTCTTTTGTTAATTTTTTTAAATCTAAAACCCATGTGTTGGATACACTTCCATAACGTTGTTCTGCCACATTTAACGTCAGTTTCATCTTTTTCAATCCTCTTAATTAAATTATCTAATGTAGGCACGCTTGGTTCCTCGTATAACTTGTAAATTTTACACCGTATTATATCTTGATTACTTCCATCTACCTTCGAGAAAATGCCAGTATCGGTTCTTTTTTTTCTCGCTAAGATGGGATTATTTACAATTTTCCGTACAGTTGATGTTGAAATTTTTGTTAATGTGGCCGTTTCTTCTAACGCTGCTTGCTTGCTGACCGCACGTTAAATGAGAGTTAAATAAACATTGTATATAACTTCCTTAGTTTCACAAGTTTCACTTGTATATGTTTCCAAAAAAAATATTTAATGACTTGCCTCTGAACATAAGAACAGTTAGACCTAAAAGAATATTTAGAGCAATGCTGAAGGATCTCCTGTTGAAAAAAGCCTATTATTCCTTGGAAGAATACTTTCAGAACACTTTAATGATGAACTAAATGCCAATAATATAGTCATATTTTGGATATCTACTATATCTGTACAATTTTGTCATCTTCTTGTAATGAATGTGTTATTCTCTAGTCTATTAGCGATAACTGTTTATTGTGTGTCATCATCACTACTGTCTGTTAGTTGACTGCTGCTGTATTACAAGATCCTGTCACATAAACTACCTCTATGGATTTAACTGCATTTTGTTGTTCCATCCTGTTTTATTTTTAAGACCGTATGAACAGTGTTGTCCCATTTAAATATTTTAGGGTATGATATACAGTTAAGGAAGCTTAGACCGATGTATCGTATCTATATACAGGGTCTTTCAGAAGTACGGTACGTAACTTAAGGAGGTGATTCCTTATGATACTCTAGGAGAAAAAGTTCATATGGACATGTCTCTGGAGTTGCCCCGTTTTTGATATACAGGGTGTTACAGTTTTTAAAAAAATCGGTTGCAATCGTGCGTTTTATCAAGAGTGGCCATTTTCAACATTTGCTTTGATTACCTGTAACATTGAAATACATAAGGTATTTTTTTGGTATATGCGATAAAGTGGTTTTTATTTTTTCTCTCGAAAACTAAGCAATATGCGAAAACAATTCAAGGAACAGAAAAGTTGTATTATAAGTTGGTAAATCCGAAAAAAAAAATCAAGATTAGAAAAAAGTCGGTGACGTACATTTCTTTGTCAATAATATTCGTTAAGGTGCTCTCCGGGATGCCACTGGACTTAATAAATTTAATCTAGTTAGGTCTTATTAAGCCCCTTATCATTATGAATAACGGTACCAAATTTTAGTAAAATCGGGAAAAAGATATTTAAAAAAATTATAAAAAACGATTAATATTTTAACACCCTGTAAGATAGACTTTAAAAAAAATAAATATGGGTAGGTTGCACCTTATACTAAAAAAAAGGGGTACTCTTGTTTATTGTCGATAAAATTAACCGTTTTCGAGAAAAAGAATAATAAACGATTTCTATTTTGTTACTCGACATCCCGACAACAAAGTGTAATAGTACTATTTTACTACTTACAAGTTACAACATACGTTAGACACCACATTTCTAGTGGACACAAACCAGATAAGACTAAAGAAATCTTGATTTAAAGCGCACTGTTAATTGTTTATCATTAAAGTATTATATTTCACTTACGTCAAAAAGTGATGTATACAGTATACTGAATACCTGTTCTTCGCAATAATTATCAAAAATATTAATTTTTTAGGTTAGTTAAGGTGCTTATGCCTTTTTGATTCCTTTCATCGCTAACTAACCTAAACTAACCTAAACTAACCAAACTATTTCCATAGTTTTGTTCTGAACACTGTATTGGTGGTTTTCTTTCCAGATTCCTTACAATTCAGGCCATGTCGGCCGAAACTACTGACGTGGCAAGAATTCAAGATGAAGATGTCTTACGAAGGATGGTAAGTAGTTGGAGCGTTACCACACTTCTCTTTCTCTGTCGACGTAAGTCTTGTTTTTGTTAAAACTGCCCCTTGCATTTCTACAGTGGCAAGATACCAGCGACTTCGGTAGAAAAAAAGAAATCCGTACGCACATGTACAAACTCAGAGAGGCTCGTCTAAAAGAGTTCTACAATTCAGCCGAAGGCAACACTGTTATTGAGCGAACATCCATGACAACCACAAGCAATAACTCGGCCAAACCCGATATGTCAACAACGCACGCTGACAACTTGGCTGACCAAAGCTACGTCACTCTCAAAAGTAAAGAAGTGCGAGATTCCGAAAGTCCTACTAGAGATAACTATAATAAAACCATAGGTAAGTGAAATTCTCCTTATCAGCCATTACTAAGTTTTAAAAAAAATCATATTTTAGCAAAACATCAAGACCAGGGGTGGACCGTAACTTCATCTAATGAACAAAGTCAAGACGGTAAGACGCATACTTCAACCCACGTAGCGTCTACATCTGGAAGTCAACAATTGGATAACGGTAAAGTCGATTACAACGCCAAATTGGAAGAAAAGGCATCGGTGTTCCAAGATGGTGATGACAGAAACTTCACTAAAGCCGTTGAGGCTTCATCCAGCTCTGCGATTCGTCAGGAAGCTCGTGGAGGAGACGAAAATTCCAATTTCAGGTCGTCGACTACTAAAACTTCGTCCTCCTCGAGGTACGCCTCGGAAAGCAAGAGTACTGACGATCATAGTCGGGCCTTGCCCCCTAGCACCACCGTTACTAGAGAAGAGGTGCCGTACTCCTCTATAAATGAAGATAATGTTAAATCTGTCAGCGAAAAAACTTTTACTGCCAAAGTGCCAAACGATTTAAAGAACCATCCGAGCTATGTGGAAGGAAAAACCAAGGTAAGTTTGTTTAAGAAGAGAGAAAGTATTCTCTTTGAAAATGATAGACGACTGAGTCTTCAGTCACAATTGAAATTAAAGTCGAAACCAATTCATTTTCTGCGCTGTTATTGCCCAGAAAATATTTCGCAACCATTTTAAAGCAATTCCAAGCATCATTGGCATCACCTTAAGTATAATGGATATTGGCGCATTCTTAGCTCTAGTGATACTTTTCTCTTGTAATGCTCTGATCCGTGCTCGACCATCCCACTTAAAGAAAACAGCCGTATTTGGATTACCCTAGCTGCTGCTGCATATACCAGATTTATGTGGCTGAATCACTAAACAGTTCAAAAGCGAAATCGGGATCTTGTAAGGTTGATGGCTTGGTTTTGGTTAAATCATTTATGGCAGAAGGAAAAAGCCACCCTTGTACCTTCAGTTAAATCATCTTGTCTAATATTACTTGACTCTTCATCACCAGAGTCAAGGGCGTATTCCTGTTGCGGGTTAGATAAAGGCAACTCATCATCATGAAGGTTCGGGCGAATGACAGATTGTAGATTTGGATATTGTATTGTAGTCTACTTGTGGTACCTTTTTTACCAGGATGTTGTATGAAACGAAAATAACAATCAGTAACGTAACCTGCAGGTTTTTATCAGACCATTCGCTCAGCAAACACGCTCCACTTAACGAACATGACGTTTCCAGCCTTGGTCTCCATTCAATAAAAAGTTATTTCAATTAATAACATTTATTTTGATTGAGATCGTATGTTTTGAAATATATTTACTGAATTTATGAACTAACCTCAACTTTTTAGCTCAAAAAAACTTTAAATTGCGCTTTTAAGAAACTTCTTATCGTTTCGGTTTATATTTTGAAGCGTTTGATATTATATAAAATATGTAAAGTACTTCCCAACATATTTCGTTTGGCTTAATGAGTGCAATAAAACCTCTCATAAACTCGGGCCTCGCTTTCGCAAAGACGTATTAACCCACATTTATTTTTTAATGTATTTTATAATAACAATAGATAGGTATATTACTTGATTGTTATCAAAATTAATAAACTGTCTAATTAAGGTTTTCTAGAAACAACTTAATTATAAGGATATTTCTCAAAACTTTTTAGTTACAGGTACCTGTTTATATTGCTTATATAAATAGTAAACATAATATTCGAAATAGATTAGTACCTATCTATTTTACTTTGAAACAGTGTGCAACAAGTTAATATTAAAAGTATGTGGAGACCTTAGGAATCTTTAGCTAATGCGATATCTAGCTACCCTAAACATGCCAGGAAGCATTTATCTTCTGACGCCAAAGTGATCGTGAAAAATGTATGTGAATCGTTATTAAAGAGCGGCCACCCTAACGTAATTGCCATTAAAAATACCAGTGAAAAGACGAAAGTTCCATTATCGACGGTACGAGATATTATGCTAAAAGGACATTTTAAAAGAAAAGTTCGCAAAGATACCGGAAAAATGAAGTGCGTAGATGATTGTGACAAAGATGTTGTTCGCAAGATATACCAAATGTATCGAGAAAATGTTGTGCCCACGTTAGATTCTTTAAAAACACGGTTAACAAATGACCATACAACGATATCATGTAGCAGGACAAGTCTTACAACAAGTCACAAATTATTATGGAGTCCGAATGATTAAGAAAAATGAGATTTTTGTACCTTAGGGAAATAAAAAAGTTTAGATCCGAAAAACGTTGAATAGTTTATCTGGATAAAACGTGGTTTGACACTCATGAGACTGTCAAAAAGGGATGGGTTGATTTAACTGAAAAATACCAAAATAAAGCCCCTTCAAATAAAGGAAAACGAATAACAATAATTCATGCAGGTTGGGAGAACGGATGGATCCCTAATTGTTTATTACTCTCGGCAAAAAATATAATGGATTCAAGTCTGGCCGATCATAAAGATATCAACGCCGCTCTTTTTGAAAGCTGGTTTAAAGACAGTTTGCCTTCAAATGTATCAGAACACAGTGTTATTGTGATGGGCAATGCAAGCTACCAGAGCCGGCAACTGGAAAAAGTACCGAATGCATCGAGCACAAAATCCTCAATAAAGGAGTTCATGTTAAAAAAATGACTTGTACTTCGAGGAAGAAGTGTTAAAGGCATTTAGTACCTATTAAAAAAAAAATATGTATGTGATAAAACGGCGGAAGAAATGGGTCACACTGTGTTGCGACTGCTACCCTATTATTGCATTTTTAACCCTATTGAACACGTGTGACATCAAATCGAAAATGAGAACTGAAAATAGCACACCTACCCTTAGTGGCAGTGTAATAGAACTAATAAAGAAAGTTTTCGGTGAAATTCCAGATGAAAGTTGGAAAAATTCGGTTAACCATGTCCTAAAAATTGAAGACTCTTATATAACTACACAACAAAACGAAATACATCCTCTTATTATAAATGTGGATGATAATGATAGCGATACTGAATTAGGAATAGATTAAAACGTTTTATAATTACAATTAAACCTTCTGTGAAAAGTTGCCCTTTTCCGCACGCAAACTTTTCACACTTGTTTTGTACTTAGAATAAATTAATATACATTATAATACAAGTAATGGTAAAAATAAGCATAATAAACATTGCTACTATAAGGTATTACTATGGCTTTTCATTTAACTACAAAATCCGTTCCTGTGCAAAGCACCCCTTATTTCATTTCATTTCAGTAATATAAACAGTGATGCCAGCTGGGGCCAGGTAGATTTCGCTGGTTGGCACGCTCATTGACATCTTAATATGGGTAATTTTACCAAGAAATTCTTCAAAATCGTAGGTTTGGCAATCGAACAGGTAACGGGGTTTATTTGGGTGTTTACAATATAATAAAACGATTATTGCAGTTATTGGGTCAAACGAAATATGTTCGGATGGACTTTATACTTACTGTGAAATCAAAGCCTAAAACACAATTTGCTTATTTTTTAGGTTACACAAGAAACGAAAACTCTAGCCGACGGTAGTGTAGTCACCACAACCCGGTACGAAACCAAACAAGGCAATTCCACTCAAACAGCTACTCACAAGAAGTATAGTAATATTGCCTCGACAAATGCCGAGCAAAGAAGTTCGTCGAGCAGCACTCAAGTACACTCGAGCAGGAACGTTAGCAGAGACTCGCAACAGTCTGTTAAAGATGATCAAAGAGCCATTGAATATGTTGTCAAGCCTGAAAGTACTGTTGATTTTAGTGTGACAACAGTAAATGATAATGTTGATCGGCGTCGTCAACTTCAAGACTCGAGGGATATTAACCAAAGTGAGTCGGTAACCGGTAGTCATCATACTACAAAGGTTGTGAGAGAGAGTGCTCACAACGATCAGGTTAACAGACAGCGGGACATAGATGTACGCGACAATCAGAGAGTAATTAAGGAACAAGTAGATTATGTTGACATTATTCCTGTTCCAGTTGGACAGAACGTTACTACAACAAGAACTACAGTGACAAGAACAAACGAACCCGAGCAATGCAGAAAGGGCCAGAGAATTCTGCAGGACAAAGTTCAATACGTTGATATTGTACCAGTTGATGAAACTGTTGTTACCACAAAAACAACTACGACAAAAACGATTGTATCAGAACAACCACGTGAAAAGTCTGATGTAACTCTCCGTACCACGTCATCTCGTATAGTTGATCACAAACAAGATGTGAGGGATTCCAAAAAACTAGTCAGTGATCAGTTTATATCAACGGAAAGGCAACATGAAGTAGACACCAGAGAAACTACACAAAAAGCGTCACACGAACCTTATACTCAACCCAAGAGTGCGCCTGAACCCATTAAACCTCCCTCCATTCAGTCGGAACCTGAAAGATATCCTTACTCGCAACCAAACAGATGTCAGCCAATCAGGCCAGTAAAATCAGAACTAGATCAGAAGCCCCAAGCAACTGAAGGACAGTACGATACAACTTACCGTAATGATTTTACAAACAAAAAGATTTCTGTAGAAGTCAGTCCAACCCACGATGCTTTTGCAAGGTCTCTAAGAGCAGTAACTCCGGAGAGAATAACTAGGGGTCCTCCAAGAACTGGAAGCAATACCTCCTTAAGGAGCAGCTCTAGTCCGGAAAAAACTTTATATTCTTCCAGGTAACCCATGTTTGCAGTAACTGTTCTGATAAAAATACCGAACTCAAACACCTTTTCCTTTCTTATGATTTCATCATTTCATCTGTTTCAGAACATCACCAGACCGTCGTGATAGATCAAACAGCCCAAGAAAATCCACCGACAGGCTTTCAAGCACGGAAACCATTACTTACAGAACAAATAAAACAGGTCCATTAAGAAAGTCTCCAGATAAAACTACCACTGAACAAAGGCTTGTGAATGGCGATATCGGCAAGACTACTAGAACAAATCATTATAGTACCGACACCGTTACTAAAAGGGCAAAGACCACTAGAGATCAAAGTGTTACCGATACCATAGACTCAAGTACGTTAACCAGAAAAAAGACTAAACCAAGGAGTCCTTCACCAACAGGGACGACCACTAGCGACTTTGAGTATGTGATAAATACCAAGGATCTTACCACTGATCTTGACTTTGACTATACTTCAACCACTACTGAGAAAAACAAAGCAACTACAACCAGGAAAGATACTACAAGACCAACTAGCTTAGAGATTACAACGAAGAGAATTAAAAAAGTCACCGAACGTTCACCAACTTCTCCTTTGAGTGACCGCGCAAGTCCGCGCAAAACGCCTATTAAAGAACCATCGGGGAAAGAAAAATCTCCGACTAAAAATGATACTCAGGATAGACCTAAACTGATTCGAACTGATACTTACGAAGAACGAGTGAAACAAATATTGGGATTAACTAACGATACTAAGGAAACTCGTCGAAATAGTATTGAAAAGAGGAGAAGCAGCCTTGAGAGAAATTCTCTGATACGAAATTCTCGGGAGAGTACTACAAGAACAACGAGCAGTGACGATATTATTAAAAAAGTTAGTAGTAAGACTACCCCGTCCAGGGATAGTCCAAGAAAGTCTCCCGAAAAACAGCCATTTGGAACATATCCGGAAAGAAAATCTCCTGCAAAAATGGAACCAAGTGTCGGTCCATCTCAACTTAGAAAGTCGCCTGAGAAACATCCCATTCAGTCCTCTCCCAATAGAAAATCTCCATCTAAAACTGGCCCTACTGTCTGTGAGTTTCCATCACAAATTAGACGGTCGCCAGAAAAGGAGCCTTTAGAACCATATCCTAAAAAGAAATCTCCAACCAATACTGGTTCAAATATTTCTGAATTTCCGTCGCAGATAAGACGATCGCCAGAAAAAGAACCCTTAGAACCATATCCTGAAAGAAAATCTCCAACAAAAACTGGACCAAATGTTTGTGAATTCCCGTCACAAATTAGACGTTCACCAGAAAGAGAACCGTTGGAACCATATCCTGAAAGGCAATCGCCAGTCAAAACTGATCCAACTGTTTCCGAGTTCCCATCACAGATAAGACGATCACCAGAAAGAAAACCGTTGGAACCATATCCTGAAAGGAAATCGCCAGTCAAAACAAGCCCAGCTGTTTCTGAGTTCTCATCACAAGTTAGGCGATTGCCAGAAAGAGAGCCGTTGGAACTTTATCCTCAAAGGAAATCGCCAATCGAAACTGGTCCAGCTGTTTCTGAGCTCCCATCACAGATAAGACGATCACCAGAAAGAGAGCCATTGGAACCTTATCCTGAAAGGAAATCGCCAGTCAAAGCAGGCCCAGCTATTTCTGAGTTCCCATCACAAGTTAGGCGATCGCCAGAAAGAGAGCTGTTGGAACTTTATCCTGAAAGGAAATCGCCAGTCAAAACTGGTCCAGCTGTTTCTGAGTTCCCATCACAGATAAGGCGATCACCAGAAAAAGGACCGTTGGAACCTTATCCTGAAAGGAAATCGCCACTCAAAACTGGTCTAGCTGTTTCTGAGATCCCATCACAGATAAGACGATCACCAGACAAAGAGCCGTTAGAACTTTATCCTGAAAGGAAATCGCCAGTCAAAACAGGCCCAGCTGTTTCTGAGTTCCCATCACAGATAAGGCGATCGCCAGAAAAAGGACCGTTGGAACCTTATCCTGAAAGGAAATCGCCAGTCAAAACTGGTCCAGCTGTTTCTGAGTTCCCATCACAGATAAGGCGATCACCAGAAAAAGGACCGTTAGAACCTTATCCTGAAAGGAAATCGCCACTCAAAACTGGTCCAGCTATTTCTGAATTCCCATCACAGATAAGACGATCACCAGAAAAAGAACCCGTAGAACCATATCCGGAGAGGAAATCTCCAATCAAAACTGGCCCAGGTGTTTCTGAGTTCCCATCACAAGTTAGGCGATCGCCAGTAAAAGAACCCCTAAGGCCGTATCCTGAAAGGCAGTCACCTAAAAAATCTAAGAAACCAAGAACTGGTTCAGAAAGTTCTACAACAACAGAAGAGGAAGATGAACAGCAAACCGAAGAGACTATAACTCAAATATCCAGAAGAACTGTTGAAAGTAGACTTCCTGTAACAGAACCTATAGTCGAGAAGAAAATATTTAGTCAGCTATGCCGAGAAGATGAAGTTACCAGGCTTGACAAGAAGAAAACTACTCAAGAATTACTTGAGGCAGAAATTTCCCAAAATGAAATAACTCGGGAACGAACCGTGAAAAAAGATAAGCCGACTTTGCCTAAAGATACACCCAAAAAAACAAGCACTAAGAAAATACTCACTTCCAGTGAGAATATTAAGATTGGTACGACTAAAGACATTGGAACTAGGAGTTCAAGCGTTAAAACAGAGATTTCCAGGGAAAAAACTCCTACCAAAAAGCCGTTAATTAAAAAGAATAATGAAATCAGCTCAACAACTAAATATTCTAAAAAAGAATCACCCAAAATTACTACTTACACTAGTAGGGTGCCAACACCAAAAAAGCATCCTGAAACAATTTACAGAGTAGAAAAAACTAAATTCGTTGGTGAAACCGAGTATCAAAATGAATTCTCTCAAGTTAACAAAATTAAAAAAGAACCCATAAGAAAACCTTTAAAACCTACTAGTAAAGTATCCTTGTCTGATATTGAAAATTTTGAAAATATTAAAGAAGATACTTCCATTCATATTAGAACGAATAGGGTTGATGATACCGTCACCAAAAAGAAGGTAAGCAAGACTATAATGGTTAACGGTGATATAACCAAAACCAAACCAAAGGTATTACCTATTAGACAACCAAGCCCTATAAAGAAAGTCAATGTCACGAATAAACAGGTAGAGAAATTAACTGATGTAAAACCTAAATCTACCTCTACAGCTCAATCAAAATATTCCACAACCATAAAAAAAACAGTTGTTCAAAATGATATTAAACCTAAAGCAAGACCTGTTGAGCCTAAGAAACACGTAGTGACAGCAACGATTACAGTATCTCCTAAAACTGCTCCAAAAACTAAACCGACCTCAAAGACGCCAACTAAAACTGTGCCTACTACGAAAACCACTACTGGAAGACCTAAAAAAGTACCCAAGAAGGTTTCAAACGGATACGCATCTTCAGACACTGATGACGTTTCAATTGTAGAGAGCATTGAAGGATCATTTAATGACATAACGGAAGAAAGAAATCAAGTTACACGTATAAGCAGTGATCAAACTTATACAGGAACACCGAAAGGTCCTGGGAAAGTATTTTCCGAGCCATGTACAATGTCATCGAATAGAGAATACGTAGAACACGTTGTTACAACGAAGACAGTACTCATAACAAATGAAAATGCCCCAGATCGTGAGGTTATTGTTAATCTTCAAAGATCGAAGTCTTCAAGGGAACCAACACCGGATAGATTGTGCCCAAGGCCACTAACAAGTGACGAGGAGGAGGATTCCTCGCCAATCAGGTACCCTGATCAAATAAGTGAACCAGACGATGGCAGTTTAAGAAGGAAACCAAAAAAACTATCTGATATTCCAATATTTGAGAGTGAAGATAGTGGTGATTATGCTAGAATTACCGAAGTTATCATTGGCGCAAAGAAAAATATCTCCAAGGTAGATAGGGTAGAGGAATCCGACGAAAGTTTACTAAGCATCGACAAGAAGATCAACAAATTTTTAAATACTGCTGATCAGTTGACTAAAGAACCGCTCAAGTCTAAACCCACAAAAATTGAGCGTCCAACACTAGAGGTCTCTGAAGATCTGAGAGAAGATGAATGTCTTTTAAGCGTTTCCGATAAAGTAAGCAAATTCATAAATACATCTGAGCAAATAACGGCTTCAAAATTACCGGATAGATCAGTAAGTCCTAGACCAAAAGACTACGGTGAGGGGGTTAACGTTAGCATTCAGAAGAAATTGACTAAGTTTAAAACATCGATAGATGAAGTAAATAAACCGAAAAAAGTTGATCAAGGTCCTGCCCCGAAGGTGTCACGACCAGACTTCAGCAATGTCGATGACAGCTTAAAAGAAGACGAATGCTTACTTAGTGTCTCGGATAAAGTAAGCAAATTTATTTCTACAGCGGAAAAACTGACAACTCCTTCAACAAAACCAATAACTATTTCCAAAATCGAAGCTAAGCCAGAAAGAAGTTCGCCAGTCAGAGATACAAGTCCAAGAACTGACAGGAGGTCGCCAATAAGAAATGTAGCGGCCGAGTTTATTCAAACTGAGAGAAAGGAAGAGACCCTCACTCGTAAATCACCTTCTCAATCGCCAGAACGACGTAGATCACCATCCCCCGATTTCAAAACGCCAACTAGACGGCCGTCAAACAAATACTCGAGCATTTTAAAGACAGATGCAACAGATACGAATTACACTACCGAAACTGACTTGACGCCAAAGTCTACGCGAAGATTATCTGAGGAGGATTCCAAGACTGTTTTGAGCACTACCACTAGACTCAGAAGCACTGACAGCATCAAGCGAGCTAAAGCGCTATTTGAAAACATTGGACATAAGGAAGATACCCCCAAACAAAAGGATATTTTAAGCAGACCTTCCGTATTTGATAACAAGGGACGTAATCAAACGAAGAGCACAGTGGACGTGGAGGAAAGAGAAGATATAACTACTAGAAGGTCCTCTACTCAACGGTCTTCAGAAGACCAGTTTAAATCTACTAGATTATTTGAGACAGTGTCTAGAAGATCGCAGTCGCCACAAAAGTCTCCAGAAAGGCCTGGGTCACCAGAAAAAGTCGAAATTACTAGGTTCAGAGCCAGTTCTCCAGAGAAAATACCAGAGATTGTAACGACAACGCCAAGAAGCAGAGAACCATCACCAGATGGTGATACTCCCCATTACATGAAACCTTTGGATAGAAGCTTGAGACCCAACAGTCCTCATAGAGACAGTATTAATCAAAGTAAGTAGTGTATTACATATTCTGCATATAACAAACATTTCAACAAAAAAAAATAATATTTAGCAAAGCCACCACAGCCTCAACCAATAAATCAGGAAGATACAAGACAAACTAAGTTCGGTGTAACCTTACGAAGAACTGATTCGGGACGGGCTAGTAAATTGACTGAAAGTTCTAACTCTGTGACTACTGAGAGGAGACGAAGCAGCATAACTTTGGAAAAACGCATTACAGAAGAAGAAATTGAGGAGTTGTTTGAGTTAGAAGTGCTGGAGGAATTGGTAAGGTATATTTTTAAAATAATAATGCGATTTAATGCAATGTGCTTTTTTTTAGCTGGAGAAGATAGTAGGTTACGAACTAAGAAGAAAAATACGAGCTCAAATACGCACCGTTAAAAAATTAATATCTGAAGGTACCCTGGAGGAATACATACGTAAAAGACAGTCGCTGTCCCGCGAGCCAATTACAAGACGTGGTAGTAGTCCTAGTAAAACGATACAACCTGAAGAATTAAGTAGGCCCACAGAATACCAGACGTCGTATACCAGGAAAGTCAGTCCCGACCGAAAGCCAGTTGATAAAAAACTGTTTGCGCATACAGCTATTGTTGACAGGAAAAGCAGTATCGAAACGGCAACAGAGTATCAATCTTCATATTCGTATGACGAGCGTAGATCGTCAACGGAGTACTCGAGCGCCACCAGTCCAGTACGGGACAGGAAAAGTCCACAGCGTCTAAGTCCTGAAAGAAAAATTATCAAAACAGTGGATGTCAGTCCCAGTGGTAAAGTTACCACAGTAAAAACTACAGAGGCGATTCCTGGAGGTCTTAGAACTACCACCACCAAAACTACAGAGAACAAATCATTTACCACTTTGAAGAAAACGGTACCGCTAACGAAGAAGTCTGTGGATGACACTCAACCTGAATGGGTACGACAGAGGAACTTAAGAAACACCAAGGACAGTGCTGTGCAAGCAACAAAAAAAGTTTCTACAGCCGCTTGTTGTAGTAGTAGTACAACGAGAAAGTCTACAATTCGGCGGAGTCCTGCTAAAGAAGTGAAGCCTACTGATATAATTACGTCCAGTTATGGTGTTGGACCAACAGATGAAAATGGGACTCCACTTTTTGGATTAAAAGCTTTAAGGGCACAGAATAAGAACGAAAAAACAAAAGGTATGAGTTAATGAAAATTAATTTGCGTAAGTGTAAAGAATAATTCTAGTTTACCAAGACTTTGTTTTAGTTCAGGGAACAGTGATCAGAAGCCAATATTACTCAGAAAACGATCAAGCGCCGGTCGGACAAGTAAGTGTTACGAAATATTCGACCGATCCAAGAGACTTGGAACAAGATGGCGTCATGTCGACTGATGGGAAGATTAACAGCGTGACTACGACACAGAAATTCGGTTATAAGGATGCGCCATCTTTACGAAGTCTCACCGATAAGAAAAAAGTAAGAAAGGGGGTGGGGTAGGGGTTAAATTAAGGTGTTTAAGGCATTTTTATATTGGCAGTTTAACTTTGTATCAATTAGGTTTTTGAAATTTATGTAAGTACAGGAAATTGATGATGACAGATGAAGGCAAAATGTGAAATACCAGGACAAAACTGTTAAGATATTTATCTGCGGTTTGTTTTACAACTTGTGATTCTGTTGAGTGCATAAATAAATTTAAAATAGAAGGAATAGTATATTGCGCAACAAGGGGCGAAAGTCAACGATTTCACGAGTGTGAAGTTAGCTGCCCGAGCGAAGCAAAGAGATCCAGAATAAAACCCAAGTCCTTTCTATTCACCAATCATTTATTTATATAGTGTGAAAGATGATTATACAAAAGGCGCCAGAAACAATATGGCAACTATAACAACTGAAACATAATACAACAGATAATATAACCTGTACATTTTAATACTTACTAGTAGATATATTAAATTACCTACCTATAAATATAATACAGGCATTTCCAACACAAGAACCAGATCATAATTTTATTATTCAGACATGCTTTCTTTCTTTGACAGACCAACATGAACATTGTCACAACCGAGTTAGTATCTTGTAACAACGCGGACAGAACTGGTGTTGCTAAATAATTATATCTCAACAGTATTCCATTAAAGTTTATTTGTAAAAAGAGAGTGACCACAAAGAGAGCAAGATGCATATACTTTCACGAATCTACTGCGCAAGCGCAGTCGTATCCCTCTCCTTGTTTGGCCGGAAATCAGACAAGGATGCCCATTCGGTATTTACAAAAATGGAAAGGCCTATATGCGTGTCAACGAGAAACTCGTCGTGGAATGCACTAAAAATCAGCTGATTTTCATGTCTGACCACCTCCGTCGGCATCAAAAGTCATATTTTCAAAACATGTGTTATGAAAAAACTTTTTCAGACGTGTTAACTAAATGTCACCATTTTTTATATGCAGTGCGTTTTCTTTACTCTGACCATGGAGTTTTTTTAATGGCTTGAATCAACTATATATTCCTGGATTTTTTTGGAAACTTTCAGGAAACTGAATAGGGCTTCCCTTCAATGGTCAAGCATACCTTTTTCCATATCCTTTTATTACAGTATGGTTTCTTTGTCTCTTGTGAGAACACAATACGACCAGCAGTTAACAAATTGTTGATGAAAGTGTTATTCTGGGTCGGACTGGACGATCATGATTAGAATCGACAAAGTAATGGACCTCTTCTTATGCCGACATTCTTCTGCTGAAGTTTAATGCCATGAAATACGTTCCTGTAGTGTAAATCGATATTTTGAGGAGATCGTTGCATCAATTTAGTACAGTGTAGAAAGGTGGATTTTCATGCATACGAAACACGACGGTCCGATATCCGAAATGACGTTTAATTTCGTCCGAAATTCTTGCCAATTTTCATGGCTCCGTTTCTGTTGTTCCGAATTTTGTCAATAGACATACATTTGACGCTTCAGTTATAGGTTATAATTTTGTTTTGGTCCTTTTTGTATTCTCAATTATAGCGTTTAATTACCCATTTGATTTCATTACGTTTTCAAGCAATATATGTGCGACAACGACGAGCATTATCAGCTTAATGTCATCCAATTCACTCCTAATTTTACCTGAGTGCACAAAACAAAAAGTTATGTTTAGTGACCTAAGCTGAGGACCTGAGTGTAACTGCAAGTCTTTCACTTTCTGATATTTGTCCACGTACGTTTATTGTTTTTAATAATCTTGGACTTACAATTGAAATACTTTTCAGAATCTATTAATTTCATTTCTTGAAACAGGTTGTGATAAGCGCCTTAATTTTCCCCCCATCCTTTCCTTTTTTGTTTATTTTTCATTCTTAATATAAGCAGATAGGATATTATAATAATTATTATAATTAATGACAGTGATTTATTTCGTTAATATTAGTTTTATGTTAAAATATTAAAATAGAAACAACAAAACAGTGTTTTGTTGTTTCTATTTTAATATTTTAACATAAAACTAATATTAACGAAATAAATCACTGTCATTAATTATAATAATATTACAAAACACACAAAAAAACGTCAAATAGTGAGGTTAAAATTGATACGATTGTCGGACAAAGTTAAAAATATTTTAACTCATCCGACGGTCGGATGAAAGTTGAAATTATTCGGACAAATATTGGCGCGAAAACAATTCAACCAATAGGAACACTTTCGGATCATCGGACCGTCGTATTTCGTATGCATGAAAATCCACTTTAAGTCGGAAGAACGTACAAATGGTTGTTGCAGCTACTAAACCTATTTCCCCTCCTTTTTTTGAGGGTGGAGAACACGAAAAAAACAGTCAAAAATATTTTTACCACCCGCAAAAACCGCCTTTTTTCACCGTTTTTGGATGATTGGGATTTTCATTAGGGTTTAGAAACAAGAACAGGGTTGTGACAGGTTAGAGGTTAAAACAACCCCATCAAGGATTGGAAATTGATATTTTTTAAATGAGGGTATAGGACCAGAGTTGGTTGATTAATAACAGTGACCTTAAAAGCGGTAAAATTGTTTTTATTTTCTTGGAATCAGCTGCAGCAATTATTGGTCAAAAAACGACAAAATCCCGTACTAAATTTAGGTGAAGATTACGAGCAACACAAAATGTACAATTTTCTGTATCGCGGGGAATAAATTTTAAACTGTTCTTAGTTTTTGCTGTATTATTGATGCAGTAGAATGTATATGGTTGATTGTATCACATTGTATGTCATGTTTTTTTTTACTTGCATACTGAGCGTTGCGTCGTGGAGCGGACATAGGAATTTCCTTGTAAATTTTGAAGTGGTAAAATATCAGCTTTCCTAACCATCTTAGAAATCAATTACATTAAGATTTATTAAAGAGCGTTAAGAGCACCCAAGGGATAAGCTTTAGCTCCTTCAGGTCAACCAGTTAGGATTTAACTACTAAAGTATTTTTGCAATTTGTTAAGAACCCTGTACTATAGTGAGCAATAAAAGTTACGTAGACGTATCAGAGAAATAATTTTTTCTACGAGCACTGATTTTAGTATTGAAAATCGACTTTTACCAAAATTAAAAAGTTGCATTCGGTTCTATTTGGGATTTGACGCGATTGTCGCTTTACCCCAATGAATCACACAGGCAGGTATGGACAGGCATCCACTTGCGGTAGTTTAAGGAGTCTCATTCTGTGCGTCGGCGTCGCTTAAAATCATTCCTTACTACTTTATTCTAAAAGCGTTGAATTATTCCAATGTTGCTCTTATAGCACATCTTCATAGCTAATCATATCGTATCTAAAGACCTTTTCCAGGCCTCTAACAAATGACTTAGAACACACAATGCAGGAAATAAAACTAATACATAATAAACTAAGCGCCCTCCACCATTCCCAAGAACCAAACGTGTACAATACATAGGCGCGTGCAGGTTAGTTATCTCGTCGACTTATTACTGAATGCAACAAACGAGGAAGAAGAAGGTTATGTGATCACTGCAACATAAAACTTTTATTCGCATATTAAATTATACTAAAAACGGGGCAACTCCGGACACATGTTCATATGAACTCCTTCTCTTAGAATATCATAAGGAATCACCCCCTTAAATTACGTACCGTACTTCTGCACACACCCTATATATTTCACTTGATGAAATAATTTCAATACAGGCCACAATTAAGCGTTCTAATTCGCACAAGTAAAAGTTTTTCCTCAATGATACTTTGGGAAAAATAAATAATTTAATGTTTAAATATTTTCATTTGAAATGTCATTGTTACCAACTACTGGTGATTTTATTATTGTTCACTAAGAATACAGGGTTTACAGTAAACAACAAAGTTGCAAAATAACTTTAGCAGTTCAGTCCTAACCGGTTGACCGCCGAATTGGCTAAAGTTTGTCCTTGGGGTTTCTAAAATAATTAGGGAAACCCATATTTGACCACTTTAAAATTTCTATGTCCGGCCGACGATGCAACGCCGGTACAATGGCTCGTTGAATAATAAACTCTTATTACAGGAAATATGCGATACAACCGAAAAATCATCAACTAAAACCACTAAACTTAACAGGCGCGGTTCCGTAAAAGAAATGTCCAAAAAATTCATTGATAATGCAGGTGAGTAACACACTTTCTTTTTTTATGTTAATGGTGATTTACATGTTATTGACACAAAAAAGAATCCGCAAACAAAGAGATATTTCACCTTTCTTGCTGCTGTATTTTTGTACGCAAATGGAATAATATGTAGTTTAAAGTGTATTGCATTTGCAAGCAAATCATGCTAAGTAGCACACAAAGGTTCTGCACTTTGTAATATATTTTAAGCAGTCTCTTAAATTGTGGGTGTCATTTGTAGTTGAAACTTTGAAGAGTGAGCGGCAAACAACCTACCCCAAGGCAGGATTGATTTTGCGTACTTCCAGCTTCAAAAGCACGAACGGAGAATCTCACAGCAGAGAAAGTTCTCCAGGTATAGTTCTTTGAATGCTTTTAAATCACATTTTTTTATTTTCATTTTATACTATCTATTTAGACGATAGAGAAACGGAAGCAAGCACTGTAACGGTACGTACCATGAAGACGTCGACAAGTGGCGAAACGTTCCTCTCCAACAAAAACAAAATATCCGGCGTTCAAGATGTGATTACGCGAATGAAAAACGAAGAATACGTAGAGGGAGACACTGAAGAAGATATCGCGGCTAGGGGGCTCTTAAATAAATTTATTGGTAACTAACAATGATTAAAATAAGGCGTACAATGACAGTTAATATTTCCGGTGTTTTGCAGGTGCCCAGGTAATTTTGACCGGAATGGAGACGGCCAGAGCTTCGTCGGCTACTTCAAAAACAACGGAGTCCTTCTCGCCAACTGGTACTGTCAGGAGATCTACAAAAGTCACCACAACTGTTACGGTAAGCAATATATACTGCATCATCATAACTAGGTTTGGGTTTAGCACCCTATGTTTTGTAACCACTTCAACATTTTTGAAACAGTGAGGCACAGGTAGTTTGCCTCTACCTACCGGACCTCGGAACCCCTGACAATAAACAAAATTAAATAATAATAATTGGACTGCACCTATAGAATACGGCGAAGACCAATGGGTTTTATAGGTACAAAGAAAATTTGTACGATTTAAATTTCCATGTACACCTAGAGTGTTAACCTGTCCGGGTTTAAATTTAATAAAAATCTAAAAATCGGCGATTTTAAAGGCCCGAGCATCTTTCTACGGAGAATTACAGAATAAAGGCGCTAAATTTGGACGGCGTGACGTCAAAGGCCAAGACGCTTAACAGGCGCGTCTCGCCTTCGGCTCTAAAATTGTGTTCTTTAATATCTTGTGCAGTGAACACCGCATTTTCTAAGATCGAAACGCACCAAAATTTTAATAAATTTTTTTGGTATTTCGCTAAATTTTTTCATTACTGGAGAACTGAACCTATAAAATTTGTGTTATTCCCTCTGCAATTTGGATTATATTTCCCAAAAGCCTTGGTAAGTTTAGTGGCAAGTATTAGTTTAATATCTTATTCATTCGAAATTGTGTTTGATCCAACCTAAACAGCGATTAATATTTTAAAAAAATAGGGCATTCCCTCTAAATCACAAACTATAGGCAGATAGTACATAAGAACTATAAGGAACAAGTAACAAAAGTACTGCCTTACATAAGATATTCATAATGTACACCGTT
This sequence comes from Polydrusus tereticollis, assembly GCA_963920685.1. Classification (NCBI taxonomy): domain Eukaryota; kingdom Metazoa; phylum Arthropoda; class Insecta; order Coleoptera; family Curculionidae; genus Polydrusus; species Polydrusus tereticollis. The sequence goes on from OY987333.1 coordinate 14,888,766, forward strand.
TTTCTTTAAGTGGGTGAAGCTAAAATTTCTGTCACCTGTTGTTTAGAGTCTTATTAACAAGAAACAATTTTTTTTTTACTGATAAAACTAAGCAAAGTATTTGAAAAAGCTAGTTTAATTGACAATATAACAAAATGTTACGTTTTACTAATCCCTTTATAACTACAACCATATTTGGTAAGAAATACAGCACGCAAATAAATTTCGATTTCGTAGTTTGTGTCAAACAGATTCAGGGATACATGTAAAACATACGTCGTTTTCTATAAATTTATTTTTTTGGGTTGCCGCCAAAAGATATAAAAAGAGAAAATAAATAATAAACTTTTCGGGAGTTTACAGAAAATGGTTTTATCGCCAGATTATCTAAACATTTAAAGTGTGTGTTAGGTAAGATTTATAGGCTTTATTTATTTTAGGCAGAACATAAAACTAATTTTATCAAAACAAAACTGTTTTTTTTTTGCATTAGTTGAAACCATTTTGTACAACTATATTTTATCCAAGTAATTTAATGCATAGTAGCCATTGAAATGAAATCTCATTATAATGGTTATGAATAATTACATGGGTAAAATTCTCTAAAATTCACTCTCTTATAGAACATTATACACTAATTAATAAAAATATAATTTTAAAAAATCCATTACGTAAAGTTTTTTAGAAAGCGTAACCGTAAATTATTTTTTTGTGAGAGATAGATTAATGCGCATTTTTAAGTCTTTGTCTGAAGTAGGTGAAAATCTAGCAAATAAAATTAATAAATATACCTAATAACATATTTTTAAATAAAAAAATAAACAATATAGACTGATTTTACTCAGAAAAAAACAATCATCAACAAGTTCAAAATATAATTAATAGTTAAAAATTTTAAAAAATCTACGATAGTATATAACCACAAAAATATTAAAATTTATTAAAACTACTCCTTCTTTTAAATAAATTTTTTAAAGCAAGTACATGAATTGTATTTCCAGAAGCTTTCAAAATTAGTTTTTTTTTTTAATTAATTAACCTATTTTTAAAAATATAGATTTAAGTAAAATTAGTTATTATAGGCCTATAACATAAATATTTTCATTAGCTCAAGTTTTTGAAAACTTTTTAAGAATACAAATTGATAATTATTTAGAAAAATACATGTTATGTTATTTGCTATCTAACAGAACTAGAACTGATAAAACACCTTGTATTTGTATTTTTCTGGATTTAACAAAAGCCTTTGATACGGTTAGCTATAATTTACTATTAAAAAAAATTGAAAATATTGGATTTAGAGGAAAGCAATTAGAATTAATTAAAAACTATCTTAAAGATAAACCAACTTATCTTAAAATAGGTAAAGAAGAAAGCTGTTTAAAAGTATTGAAATATAATGTTCCTCAAGGGACAATTTTAGGACCATTATTTTTTAATATTTATAATCATGATTTATTATTCATGGTTTTGCAGATGATACTGCTATTTTTTATAGCAATACAAATTGGGACAATTTAAATAAGAAAATTAAAAATATTGGATTTAGAGGAAAGCAATTAGAATTAATTAAAAACTATCTTAAAAATAAACCAACTTATCTTAAAATAGATAAAGAAGAAAGCTTTTTAAAAGTATTTAAATATAGTGTTCCTCAAGGGACAATTTTAGGACCATTATTTTTTAATATTTATAATCATGATTTATTATTCATGGTTTTGCAGATGATACTGCTATTTTTTATAGCAATACAAATTGGGACAATTTAAATAAGAAAATTAAAAATATTGGATTTAGAGGAAAGCAATTAGAATTAATTAAAAACTATCTTAAAGATAAACCAACTTATCTTAAAATAGATAAAGAAGAAAGCTTTTTAAAAGTATTTAAATATAGTGTTCCTCAAGGGACAGTTTTAGGACCATTATTTTTTAATATTTATATTAAAGATTTATTATTCATAGTTTTGCAGATGATACTGCTATTTTTTATAGCAATACAAATAGCGACAATTTAAATAGGAAAATCAAAATGGATTTTAAAATTTTAAAAAATTGATTATATAGTAATTTATTAACAATTAATTTTAATAAAACAAATGATTTTCCTTTTACTTTAAACCTTAATAATGTACAACAAAATATGAATAGTATAAATATAAGCGATTTTAAAAGTTAATCATGTAAAATATGTATAGGAATCATTTTTGACAGTAAATTAAATTGGAACTTTCAAGGGGGTGAAGCTTGTTTCTTCTAAATGATGCTTTTACTGAAGATTCTGTGAATGTTGAGGGTTTCAGTAATTTCTCTAATACCCAATCTCAAAAATCCGGTTAACGACATAATTGTTGCTTGTTGTTTAAATTTAAAACAATGATTGTTATTAATTTTGGCTTCCAAGTCTTAAAAGTACAAAATTAAATGAAATTCTTAGGAGATTCGGAAAACATATAATTTAATGTGAACAAAACAACCAAGTCTTCCTCCACAAGACCTGAAGACGGACGTCAAGACGTCCGAAACATTTAGGGACCATAACAACCCCATTTTTTATTAATAATACGATATTCCAAACCATCTATACAAAAAAATGAATAAAAAAATAACAAAAATTGCGAGAAAAGACAATAATGAAAATATTTTACGGTTATAAGGGAACTTTGACAAAATATACAGTGCATTTCATTTAAAAAAAAATGGAATAAAATAATCCAAACTTCTACTATTGCTTGATGTTGAAGCGGGCACAATTTGTGGACACAAACGGAAATCGTTAAGAAGGAAGGAATACGAAATTCCCGTGGTCTGTACTCAAAAGGTCATAAGTCGATTTGTAGTAAAAGTGCCTTTTTTAATCAGCTTACCTGAACTAACCTGAAAAAGATAGTTTTCCAGACTTTATGTCCTCGCTGTATAGTCGAAATGAGACAATCAAACAATTTTTAATAAGGTAAGGTTTGCAGACCGGCGTTACGATTCTCATTGATCACCAATTGGTAACCCTTTATAGTTGTTGCTTTTGCATTAAGTTAATCAGGCAGACTATACATTTTAAATCCGGAATTATATTTTAAATTAGCACAAGCACAATCTAGATTCATTACGAAATACGTTAAAATCGTGTTTTTGAAACATATTCAAAATATTATGTTAAAAATAAATAAAAAGTCTAGATTTTTGCGAAACTCCAGAATTTTTCAGATTCCAAACGTAGGAGTATTATTGGACAGGTGATAATATATAATTTTTTTCAAAGCTTAGGTGTTTATTGCTTAACACTTCTAAAATGTTTTTCGAAAAGCATAAATTATGATAAGTATTGTTTGACCGACACAAAGCATTTGATGGCATTTACATCGCAGTTGAAGCAAGTACAATGACAAAAAATACGAAATGTTTTTACGAATCTATTAATAAGACAATTTTCTTCGCATTTCATTCTAATCCATGCCAAAACGAAAACGCGGAAATCTAACTTGAGTAAATTTTTCGCGCACACCAAACTTTGTTCTAAATTCGTTTCTAAAGAAAGGTGTTCTATTTTAAAGCTTACGAGAGTAAATTTAGATGTTGCGCTGTCATGTCTCAAATTAAACCTCAAAACGACGTATTTTACTTTGTTTTGTTTATGTTTTCCACTTTGCTACTATAAGAGGAAACTGAAATTAATATACAAGGTAATAATTAATTTAATATATTTTCAAAATTTTTTTTAAAAAAAGCTCCATCAACGTCATTTTCCTTCTTCTTCTTCAAGTGCCGTCTCCGCGACGGAGGTTGGCAATCATCATAGCTATTCGGATTTTGGAGGCAGCTGCTCTAAAAAGTTCATTCGATGTACATCCGTACCATTCTCTCAGGTTGCGCAGCCATGATATTCTCCTTCTTCCTATACTTCTCTTTCCTAGGATTTTACCCTGCATAATCAGCTGAAGCACGGCGTATCTTGTCCCGCGTGTAATATGTCCGAGGTATTGTAGTTTTCTGATCTTAATTGTTTCTATAATTTCCATTTCCTTGTTTATCCTTTTCATGACTTCAGTGTTTGTGACATGCGCTGTCCATGATATTTTCAACATCCTTCTGTATACCCATCGTTCGAATGATTCCAGCCTTTTGGTAGTTGCTGCATTCAGGGTCCAAGCCTCTAATCCATAAAGCAATGTCGAGAAAACATAGCATCTTGCCAATCTGACTCTCAGGTCCAGCTTTAGGTCTCTTGTGCAGAGTACTCTTCTTAGTTTGTTGAAATTCGCCCGTGCCTTTTCTATTCTTGTCTTAATCTCCTTGGAGTAATCACCCATGGAGTTAATCATTGTGCCCAAGTATGTGTATTGTTCTACTTGTTCTACATTGGTGCCACTGATTGTCAGGTTCTCGTTGTTTCTCTGGGTTTTCGATATTCTCATATATTTTGTCTTTTTGATGTTCATTGTTAGCCCGTATTCTTGACTGCATTCGACTATCCTATTCGTCAGTCTCTGAAGATCTTCAATGTTTTCTGCCATTATGATAGTGTCGTCCGCATACCTAATGTTGTTAATCGGTATTCCGTTTACCTTTATACCTGCTGACTCGTCATTTTCCACCAACAGTTTTCTCTCTACTGCTAATAGTAACTGCAGCACTACTTTGGTCTCCTGAAGATGAAGGTTACTACCTTCGAAACATGTAGAGACGTTTTATTTTTAAAATTGAGCCTTTGATAGCTCACTATTAAATTAGTGGAGAAAGACTTTTTGACTTTCTTTCCCCTTTTCCCAATATACAAGGTGTTTCATTAATAATGCAAAAAAGTTGAGAATATGGAAGAACGTTCCTATAAACATATCACCGAAAATGTTTCGTTTCTGAGATACAGGGTCTTAAAGTTTTATTTTATTACTGTTTTTTCTAAATAACTTTTGAAATAATGTCGATATTTGAACTAAAATTGGTATCTGGGGGTTTTTTGAAATGCGACATTCGAATTTGATGTTAGTATGGCTACGAGTTGTAGAGGGCGCCACCTGCATGTCTATTTACTCTTTTGAGGAGTCATAACTTTTTTTGACGTGCATGTATTACAGTTTTAAACAAAAAAATTGATTGCTGTATCATTTTTGCGTGAAGAAGGTATACCCGGTAGAAGTCGCTATGAGCAACCGTTCTCGAGAAAAAGGATAAGAAGAAATAAATGATATTTATTTGCATAATATCCCTATGCCCATATCAGAGTTTGATAAAATTGCAATTATCTCCTAAGCAAAGCCAAAATGAAAAAATTTTCGGAAGGTACTTCGCATTAGTCATTAAACTGCCTACATAACAGTGTTATCGAAAGGGAAAACGGCAGTGGCGTACGCGGCATATTCCAGCAGTCTCTAGCAATCTAAAATAATTAATACCGTATGCCGGTTGGCTAAAATTGTAAAAGTTTCTGCAAAAAATTGTTTAAAATTGGACATCTTAAACTTGGAGTAAATTTTCTTAGGAAATGTAACAGATTTTAGTATGTTATTATGTATTTTACACAACAAAGTTTAATGATTAATAGTATCGTCTTGTGTAACTTGTATTTATAGAATTTATATTAAATATTGCAAGTATCAGTTCAGAATTGTACTATAAACTGGCAAAAACAAGTCAGTAGTAAAAATTACAACCGGCACTTCACTGTTTTAATATAATTTTAGTATATTTTTTAACAAATGTTAGGATAAGTGTTACAACCTGTATTAAATGCAAGGATTCAATATTGTGTACATACTTCTTGTTCCGCTTGAAAATTGTAATTCTAATTCTAATTATTATTTATGCTATATTGTTTATATGGATATAAGATTTTTCCACTTTTTCAACATGCATGGGTAACAGAATTTGCCAAACTTTGTAAAGAGATGTTAAAAACTTCAGTTTCTATAAGCTCAAGTACACTGGAGTTAATAGTAGGGCAAATATTGTTACGACGCATGGCAGATTTCAGTTGGTGCCAAACATGTTCGATGGGATTAAATATACAACGGTATGGTGAAAGCCCTAAAACTGTATGCCCTAGATTTTTTGCATAATTATCACAGAAGTATTCCTTTTGTAGTTTTAAACTTTGTAAAACCTCAATTAATTGCCTTTTGTGTAATCTTCCTGAAAATAAATGTCATTATCATACATGTAGTTTTGGATTGTTGCTTTTGCGTCATTTGAGGAGGGAGTCTTGGTCAACTGCCTACTATAGTAGCTTGCATTGTCTATTACAATTACGCTATTCGGAGGTATATTTGGAATTAGCTTGTTTTTAAACCAATCTTCAAATAAATCAGCAGTGATGTACTCGTGGTAATCCAGAGAAGAATCTTTAATGTCTTTTGCAGACAGAGAAAGTCCATTTGGAATCCATCCGTCTTTAGATCCAGCATGCAAAATCGTAATTCGTTTACCTCTTTTTGATGGCGCGCTTGTTTTACACTTGCCGCTTGAGTCAACCCAACCCTTTTCCGGGGTATCATATGTGTCGAACCAGGTTTCATCCAAGTAAATAATCGGCATTTGCTGATCTCTGTAAATCGTAATTTTTTGTAGATATTCGAATCGCCATTCCCGAATTCTACTGGATTCCATTAAAACTTGTCTTTTGTTAATTCTTGTAAATCTAAAACCCATGTGTTGGATACACTTCCATACCGTTGTTCCGCCACATTTAACGCCGGTTTCATCTTCTTCAAGCCTCTTAATTAAATTATCTAATGTAGACACGCTTTATTCCTCGTATAACTTGTAAATTTTACGCCATATACTATATTTTGATCACTTCCATCTACCTTCTAGAAATTGCCAGTATCGGTTCTTTTTTTCCTCGCTAAAATGGGATTATTCACAATTTTCCATACAGTTGATGTTGGAATTTTTGTTATTGTGACCGTTTCTTCTAACGCTGCTTGCTTGCTGGCCGCACGTTTAATGAGTTGAATAAACATTGTTTATAACTTCCTTAGTTTTCACAGAAAAGTGTTTTCTGCTTTTCGACGGGGTTATCTCCTGAGATACATTGGGTTCGCACATATTTTTTTCATGCCTCACACACGATTAAACAAACGCTGTATTACACACGAAGTAAGAATACTTACTAAGCTTAAAACTAACTAGAGTGGCTATATAGGTATACAGTCTTTAGAACATAATTTGTTTTATGGCATTAACCGTCTCATTTTGAATCAGGTAAAAATCGGTTTAAAATCACCAAACTATTACTTTAATAATGAAATTACGTCTTCCGGATTTGCAGTTTACTTTAAGACATTTTTACGTACGGACCATAATTTATCTGCATTTATTCATTCATTCATTGTTTGTTTATGGCCACCCTTGAATAATCCCAAAGTGTAACTTTCTTATATCTCTGGATAGGCTTTAGCACCCTGTCTGTATAATAATAAATAGCGCCAGAGGTCCGATTACCAATAAATGCCTTTGTATAAATTTAACTTACTAAGTAAGCGCTTTCTTCTTATTTCTATATGGTTTTCTCATCAAAGAATCGCACTATAGCTTACACATTGCATAACAACAAGTGTTGACATCTCTTTGCTCTATACATTGTTGATATTAACTTATTCAAAGAGTAATTATTTTTATAATCCCAAATGATTTAAGCACAAAAGTATCCAGGCCGTGTGACGAGCCAGAAAAATAGATGCTCTGGGCTGCCTAAACATTTTTCTCTCTTGTATATTTTTCTAGAGTGCGTTCCGCATAAATTGAATATGTCAAAAGAAATCAGTTATTAAATCAGTTTATTTTAAGTTAAGTGTATAGAACATTAAATAAAATATTATGATAACAGAGTAATGGAAGTTTAACCCATTTTAACTTAATAAATCGATTTTAAAAGCTCTGACCATGTATTCCGGTCCAAGAAGGTAGTTCAATTATAATATTGGTAACATAACATAACATAACAACTACAGGCCAATTTCACTAATAAGCACCTTCTCAAAAGTTATAGAAAAAATTATCAAGGAAAGACTAGTAACATTCATAGAAGCAACATTTAAGATTGATCAACAATATGGATTTCAAAAAAAAAGTAGTACCCAAGGGGCAACAGTGGACCTACTAGAACATATAACGAGTGAAATGGACAAAAACAAATATGTACTAGCAGTATTTGTTGATCTACAGAAGGCATTTGACACAGTGAATATTGAACTTTTGATGAACAAGCTATACAAAATGGGCTTTCGAGGTACATGCCATAGACTACTGAAAACATACTCAAGAGGTAGAAAACACTACACTGCAATAAATGGTGAACATAGCGAAGAACAGATACTAAATACAGGTGTCCCACAGGGATTTGTTCTCGGACCACTGTTATACTTGTTATACGTGCACAATCTGAAATTCACCAACCTGACAACAAAATATTTCAAATTTGCAGATGACACAGTGCTAATATATTCTGGAGAAAGTGAAAAACAACTTGAAGAAACTGTCAATAGTGATCTAGTAAAGTATTTTAACTGGCTGTGTTACAATAAACTTTCTTTAAACGTCCAGAAAACAGTATTTATGGTTATTAGGCAGAAAAGTAAACCACCGTGCAATCCCCAAATCAAAATTAATGAAACAAATATCAAAAGTTACTGAATATAAATACCTTGGACTAACTATCACAGATAATCTATCCTGGAAAAACCACATAAATGGTGTGATAAACAAAATAGTTCCTATGTTGGGCTCTATTAGAAGATGTGCTCACCAACTCAATAAAAAATCTGGACAGCTTCTCTACAACAGTTTTATAGAGCCACATATGCGATACCTAATGCCCTGCTGGGGAAATACATGTACTAGACAGTTGAATCAGCTCCAAAGACTACAAAACAAAGCGATTAAAGTGATATTCGGGATGAATTACTACACGCCCAGTGAGGAAATATATAAAAAAGTGACATACCTGAAAATAAATCAATTGAAAGTATTTGAACAAACCAAACTAATACATTATATACAAAATAATAAACTTAAAACCAGTGTAAAACTACAAAACAACAGACAATTCTACACATACAACACAAGAACAAACCATGAATTAAGAAATTCATATGCTAGAACTAAAAAGGGACAGGACTCACCAATATATAGAAGTATACAGGAATATAATAGGATGCCACAAAGAATACTCAATGGAAATACCAAGAAACTGACGTGCAATATTAAGAAATATATAAAGGAAAATAGAGTATAGACATTTAAGTGGCAGGATAAAGAAATATAAACTACATTTTTTTGCCTTTCGGAATAACTTTATTTGAATGTTAATAATTATACCATACAATTTGTAGGCCTCGGTGCCAGTTTTATTGTAAACTGTTTTGAGGTCAATAATAAATTATTATTAAACATACAGTCTTAGAAAATGGCAGAATGAGCATTGGAAAAATAGTTTTAGATGTTTGAAATGCCATACTTGGACACACATTTCAATCAAACAAGAACTTTACGAACTCTGCTCTTGATTCGAACTTCGAACCTCACCAACTTGAACATTTAAACCTCAAACGTAACTTTACTAACTTTTCTAGTTTATACATCCAATTTGAATGTTTTTGATGTTACCTAATATACACCATACAGGGTGTAACAAATTCGATTATCACTGCAGGGATCTGGTACGCTCTATTTTATTTGATTTGAACTTTTTCTCCGGTTTTAAAAGAGAGTAGTTGAGCGGACATCCTCGTTCTAACTATTTGTTACCATAAAAAGTTCTTTGGTTGTTTATTAATCGTTGAAGAATTCGTGTCCCCGAAATTGCTTCTATCGTAAAAATATACTTAAATTCCAAAAATGACAAATTGCAGTCGCATTATTCGGAAAATAAACATCTTTTTACATAACGTCTTCATTCGCATTCTTCTCGAAATTACCTTTTCCTACTACTGTATAAATAAATTAACCTTCGGGCTTAGCACCACGAAAGATCACGAAAGTAAACATTAGAGTTACCTGAATATTATACGTTGCCAGCTACGAAAGTAGTACTTTCGGTGCCAGGACAAAAAAACACGAATACTCATAGGAAATTTTTATTGTATTTATTCAACCGAATTTTGGAAAAAAAATTAATAACAAAATGCTTATATTTATTGAAAAAACAAGTGGTATATTAACAATAATATAAAACTTAATTGTTTATTGCTATTAAGGTTAATAGTGAAATTTGAACAGTTGGAAAAATAAATTGATGGAATATTATTCAATTCAATAGCTTCGCCGCTTCGTATTAGAGTCTCGTTATTATCCTGGACTCGGGCCATATTACAACTCGTTCTATTTGTCACTCTTACGTCGTTAGATGGAATGAAAGTAGGAGTTCCATTTAAGATCTTTTTGGAAATTTCGATTTTATTAGTATACGAATCACCAATGTATCCCTCAACAACGGACGAAGACCTCAAACCGCCATGTCTTTTCAAATCCAAAATGTCGACACCTGGAGCATTTGCGAGAAACGTAGCTGATGCTCTTCTAAACAAGTGACCAGTGTATTTATTTATGTCTTGAAGTTTCAAAAATTTGGCAATTTCTTTGGGAACATTCGAAATAGTGTGTTTTCCAATCACCTGATTCACACACTTACCTCGTTCATAGCGATAGAAGAAGCGTTCGTCTTGTGCATTATTTGGCCGAAGTTTAATGTAATCTTGTAGTAACCTCACAAAAGAAACTGGACCTCCATCATCGGTTATCACAAAACTTCTTTGAACCATGTTTTTGCTCTGGAGGATTTTAACTATAGCTACATCATCCTTGATTTCGACGTCTTTCAACCTCTATTTATGGATCTCATCGATGCCGCATGCTCCAGCTATTCCCATTACTACTATCACTTTCATAGATAAATAGCTATGATTAGAAGCCTCAAGTAAAAACTTTATTATTTCTTCTTTTCTGAAAATTTGAGATTTTTTAGCTTCGTAACCATCGTTTTTTCGTTTAATAAATGCAACGACTTTCTTAAACTGCGATAATCATATTGGATGATGTATAGCTTAGTTTAACATAGGAAATCTCATGTAAATTTTGAGGTGGCTAAATATTGACTCCCCTGTACGTTTTAGCGAAAAATTGTATTATAATTTTTTGAAGAGGCCGATATAATAAACCCATGTACCAAGTTTGAATAAATTCAAATAAGTCAATCCTAACTTATTTAATTAAATCAATCAATGTCGTTTGTTCTTGGTTCAAATTTTTTTTTGGTGCGATTTTTGAATTCTGCTGAAAAACATACAGCGATTGACTACATAACTCATGTGCGATGTCGTTGAAAATATAATTTTGAGCTGAATAGAGTTTATAGGAACAAACAACTTGACCAAAACATTGACAAACATAAAAAAATCTAAATTAAAAGCTTTACCCATTTAAAGAGATATTTACGTCGTTTTTCAAAAATGTTCGAATATAAATAAACCAGGTACGTCAATAAAACTTTTAACTATTTTCCCACCCTTCCCACGCTGCTGAAAAACAACGTAAATCTAAAAAATATCACGACGAAAATCCAAACTAAAACGTATCGAAGGACAAGGACGTTCGTACTACTGGCCGCCTGATGATGGGTTTTCTCTCTTGCGCATGTCGCATTTTTCGTTTAACTCGAGAAAAGCCAGTCGCCTATTTTGGCTACGTGGCTAGCGCATTCAAGTCGCTTCAAATACGATTTTCAGGTTTTTCATTAAGACAGAGATAGATATATGGGAATTTAAATTAAAAGAAGCGAACGCAAAACAGAAACATATGATTGCCACATGCTCAATGTTTTTTGTTACTGTCGCCGGGAAATTGATGTAAAGTGAAAAGCCAAAATTTTCACGTGTACCTATTTATGAAAAGCTAGAATACATGATGCGTGAATTTCCTGTTTTGAATGACACTGATGTGCTTTAATAAGTAGGAAATAAAACGGAACCAACTTAATTATCAAAAGAAGTAAAAAAAGTCAAGTGTTTGAAGTACCTATATCGCTTTGTAGTTATTTTTGGATTGAAGCACAGCAGATGTTTTGACGAATCCAATCCTACGGTGTGCAAGGTTGACATATTTATAAATAAACTACTTAAAGCTAGTTTAAAAACTGCAAGGTTCAAGTTAATGGAAAAAATACCACATTTTATTTTCCTTCAAATGAACTGATCCAATTTTTCCCTAAATTAGCTATACTATTACTAAAAATAAACCAGACAATAAACCTTGCGATAAACTATAAGCTGCCGATTCTAAATATAAATTGGATGTAAAAAAATAAATTACATATCAATAGATGTTTGGCACGGAGACTAATTATTTTTGACGTAGTATGAATCATAGAAAAGTCTGGTTTGCCCATAATGGTAACCAAAAAGAAGGTAAGCGGATACAAACGACGGTACAAATCGTTACGACCCAGCAGCCACAGTTTTCATTGGTACACGCGGCGGGGGAGGTAAGCCCCCACCCTCCCATGAAAAATTATATCAAATATCAGATGTGCGAGTCCATAATACAAGGGCCTTAAAAAACTCTATTACAATTTTAAAATTATCCCATTAAATCTCATTAAACCTCTGCTACAGTGGCGCAACCAAAGGGGGGGGGGGGGGGTTGCCTGAGCGAGCGTAGCGTCGTCTAACTCATCACTACCTAAGATAGGTAAAATAACCCAAAAATTGAAACAAGCCTGGCTGTTTTTGTAATTTTCTGTTGTGCTTTTTATTTTTCTTACTTGAAAACCACGCATCATCATTGAATTCCGCCCCCCCGAACTTATTTTCTGGTTACGCCACTGCTCTGCTACATCCAAAAACATCAGAACTATGCTACATCTTGTTACAAGGGTTCGCGGTGGAACGATCAACGATTCGACAACTATTATGTGGTGCGATAGAACTGGAATATACAGAGTGTTTCGGTAAAACGATGTAAAACGTCAAAGTCGAAATTTAAAAATGACTCAATGTTACCCGATACAGGTCGAAAAAGTTGATTAAATCGATTAAAACTTTCGGAATTTGTAGAAAAACTTCGTTTTCGGAACTGAATAGTTTTTGGGCAAGATCGGAAAGTGGCAAGTATTTATTTTTAATTTTTTGAAAATTCAAGTGCCCATTTTTAAAAATTAATAACTCACAAACAAAAAGTCGGATCAAAATGAGAACTGGACCGTCCGATAAACCATCTCAAAAATTTTCTTTTCGCGATACCTTCTTACACCTAAAAAATTTAATTGTAGATTTCTCGAGAAAAACTAAAAATGACAATTTTTTAAAACGGGTTTTATTTTTCTTTAGGTTAGAAAAAATTCTATTAATTTTTACAAGCTTAAATAAAGAAAATATTCACTATAAGTGGGTTCGTATCAAAGAAGAATACTTTAAGTTTGTAGTAAATTGAATATCGTGGATTGTTTTGAGGGCCACCTTAATTTAGATGATATTATTAGTATTATTAGAACTCTTAAAATGTTAACAAAATGTTGTCATATTGTCTGAACAAACGGTGTTCTTAAAAAAACATTTAAATCTTTGAAAATAAAATAAACCCGCTTAAATTTTTATTCAATGGCTTTTCTTTTGCAGGAAGGGGGAAAGCCCACGACTACTACAAGAGTTTATGAACGTCCAGTAACAGAAAAGGAAATTGAAACCGTCTGGGACGAACAAACTTTAAGATTATTGGTAAAAAATAAAATTATTTTAAAGTATCCTCAAATCCAAAATCAATCACAAGGCAGCAGCAATTAACTAAATTTTAAATTTCTAGTTAGAGCAGAGCACTGACTACGAAGAGCGTCGAATCATCAGAGTACGACTGCGCCAAGTAATGGCGGAACAAGAAGGTAAATTTAGTTCTTTACGTTTGGGCTAAAATAATCTTTAAAATAGTATTTTCTCTCAGCATATCACAACTCCCTAACACGACAAATAAATAACTCATACCTTAACTCCATAACGTTTCATTATTTCTAGCATGCACCGCTCTGGTCGACGAGGCCACCAAAAGTGAGGGATCTACGACGCCCACCACACCCACTATACCCGGACAATTAGAGGGTGAGTCTCAACTCCTACCCTTACTTCAGGGCCTTCTGGCTGCCCCCGAGAACGATATCACTCCTGATTCCGGAACGGAATCGGGCGAAGATCAACGGTCGTGTCTCATAGCCGAAGTGCAGGGCGCTCTAGAAAAGCTATGCAGCTCCTTGAGGAGCGATCAAACCGATATAACTCCTGAACGAAGAAGCAGCTTGCTTCAGCTGGTTACTAAACTACAGGCCGGACTGAGCGCAAGCAACTCGAGTGAAAGACGTTCCTCTACAGTTAGCACCGGCGGAGGTAGATTTCAGAAGAGGAAAAATAAACAAGCCAGACACACAGTTGGTGTGTCTAAGGAGGAACTCGCTGATGCCAGAAAGCTGATAGAGGAGATATCGCTTAACGAGCTGACGCCTTCGGGAAGTACCACTAAGGTACATCTAAGCAAGCAAAATAGCGAGAGCAGTGTGCCTACGAGCTCTGCAAGCTCATCATATCGCAATATACCACAGGCGAAGGTGAAAAATACCACGCCTAAACCATTCAGTTCTTCAAACAGTACAACTTCCTCAGTACAGACTCCCACTGACCATTTCGATGGATTCGACGTTCTGTTTAATGAAGACCAGGAGCTGACGTGTCACGAAGCACCTCCTGTACAGCAAAAGACCACGCCTGTTTATGCTGCAACCGTGAAACAGACTCATCCAAACTTAGAGCGAAATACTTCAGTTGATTCGAGCGCTAGCATTAAATCGGCTTACAAGGCCGTGCAGCAGGCTGCCGCTTTGAAGAGAGAGTTATCGAGAGATAATAAGGAAGATGAGTCTCAGTCGGAGGAAGAGGACGAGTCTAGCACTGTGAAAGGTGCCAGTGACTTAGAAAATGCTTCTTTGAAAAGCAACCCTATTTACTCCAAGCCATCTAACCCAGTTACGAAAAGTGAAGAAAAAAGTAGCCGGTTCGATACGCAGAAAAGGCTTAGAATGAAAAGGGCTAATACGATAGATATCCCAAAACCGTTCAAATTCTACGAGGATAACGATGATACTGACTCGGAACATGAAGATGATGGCCAGAAGAGGAGGGATAGTTACTATGCACTTAGGGGGCCTATCAATGTCGGCAATCCAAATACAAAAAAAATAGTGCCAAGTTTCGAACCAAAAACCGAGTCTGATAAGAGATTTCTTGCTTTTATCAACAATCACAGCGACAAGGGTGCCAACCAAGGTTCGATGTGGAATAATAATAGTTCGGTCTGGGGTAGCAGGTTTGGAAACATCAAAAACACTTTCGAACAAACACCTACGAAGAACGCGAAGAGCTTTTGGAAGTCGACCGACGATAACGTGACCAGGACATCGACTAATCAATTTGGACCGAAAATCAGTCGAAGGAGCGCAAGAAACTTGCAACAGATGTTCGACGACAAGCAAAAGGAGAATCAAAAAATAATACCAGATTCTAAACAATCTTTTGTGAGCACAGGACAGACTAAACCGAATGTTGGTACAGAACATCAACAGTCCAACGTAGTGACAGGCTCATTGCAAGTTAAGACCGGACCAGAAAAAAATTACAGAGTAGTACCGCAACCATTGCCCGTAAATCAGTTCTCACATGCGCCTCAAAGTGCATTTAAACCAATACAGAAAGCACCTCAGTCATTACCCAAAAGAGCCTCCATGTTGTTTTCTCCTGAGGGTGGTGAAATAATGAAAAGCGAGATTAAAAGTACTAATGGCCCAGCCTTCCTCTACAGCCCAAAACCATTGTCAAGCTCTGTGGAAAGCTCCACGGTTACGTCACCGGTTGCCTCAAAACCTTGGGCGGCCAACGTAGGAGGCAGTAGAGTACTGAGTTTGGCTGCCTCAAAATTTGAACAACCACCTGCGCCGGAGCCTCCAAAACCTAGAAAATTGAGCAGAGATGTTGCGCCTAGGGTATTTATACCAACGAACCAAGTAAGCGCAAATGTAATTAACAGATCGCCAGTTTATCTGGGAAAGGGCCCGGATACTAACTCGAGCACTGTAAGAAAACTCAGTGGACAGTACGAAAATGTCGAAAATAATGCTGGCGAATATCAAAGCCATGTTCAACCTAAACCACAATCGTACCAAATTAGAACTAGTGTGGTTGAAAGTCAATATACACCCCCAATTAAACACTATGAGCCGCCTGTAAGAGCGCCGGTTCAGACTGCTGCAATGCCACCACCACAAAATTATAGTGTTCGATATGATCAACCACAAAACATTTATAATCAACAACAACCTACAAGCTATAATAGCTCTAGATATAATAACACAACGCAACCGCCACATTCTCAAAACTACACCATTCGTTATGACGAGCCTCAAATACAACAATCGTTTAATCAAAATCAACAAAATTATAGTTATGATCAATCTCGTACACAGCCACAACAATACACGCCACAAACTTACTCCGTAAGATACGACCAACAACCTCGGTCTCGGTACGACCAACCAGCAATAAGTGTTCACCAACCTCAAAGTCCTCAGTACAAACCCCAAAACTACATCGTTCGATTTGATCAACCTCAAACTCCACCTGGTCCATCACCAAATCATGTGTATCAACACATACCTGGTAAGGTGCCGTTACCAGCGCCGTTAAAAGAATCCCTAAATACTCCTGATCAAGAAAAGGAATATACCTCTACGATACAATTTAAACCCAGTCAAACCAAGGTGCCGATTCAAGCAATTGAGCCTGTTGTCCAACCGCCTAAGATACAGCGGCAAATATCTGACGAGAGCGTTCATGAACACATTGCAGTGAGCAGCAGAGTAATGTCAGGGCCCGTAAGCCAACAGGCTGTAACGGTACGACAAAAATCTCCCATGAATAGAGATCAGCACGACATGGAGGCTGCCTTTAGCCTAAGAACCTCGTTGCAAAAGGTCAGCAAGCCAGAATCAAGCCTAGAAGCTAATACTCCTGCTGCTACGGCCACATCTCCTGCTAGGTCACCCGCTAGATCGCCTAGCAACAGTTTTAGCTACAAACCAAGAGATCGTGAAGCTGTAAGCCCTAGTTTAAGTCAAAGTTTTAAGTCGAAGACTGGATTGCCGACATTTGACCCCATAAAATATAAACCTAGTGATTGTCCTAAGCCTACAGTAGCCCCGAGTAGCTTTAAATTTAAGAGCACCTTTGAAGAAACTCACAAAGAACCTAAAAGTTGTGGAGTGGTGAAGCCTATGCAACAACAAAGGACTGTTGCGATTCATAATAACGTTTCTAATACTGTCAGGCCTCAAGAAAAGCTGAAAATAAACGATAAAGGGCAATCAATAGTTACAGGTCAATTTCATATACCTCTGATTAACGTTAAATCTCCAGAATCGCCACGACCTCCCCCTCATGCTCACGTTTTAAGCAAATCTGACTCTTGGCACGAAATCTGTTTGGCTCATCAAACGACCAAACAGAAACCTGTACCGGCACCTGGTCCAGTAAAATCCAAGTCTAGTCACAGCTTGGCAGTACCAAAAATGTTCGAGGCTGGAATGAGTAAAGACGAAATTGCCGAGAAACGAAAAACGATGGAAGCGTTCTTAACTGGAAATAAGAGCCCCCAAAATGACGGAGGAAAAAACGTGAAACGAAGCATAAACAGGGTAAAGACTTCTCAAAAAGTGTCCACACAAAAAAGGATTATTGGCGGAGGCTTGAGTAGAAGTAGAACTTTGCCGGACATTATATGTCCTGAACTTCTAGACGAGAGCAATGTCGATAAAGCTTTTGATGAGCTATTTGAGACTGCATAACCTTTTTTTTTCGACGAGGAAGAATAAAGACACTCGATCATCCATTCCATTTCGATGTATTACGTGGATTTGTCGTTTTATACTGTAGATGTAGAAAAATTTATATTAACTGAAGAAGTTGTTTCGTTTGAACAGTAGGGAGAAGAGTTAGAGGCAGGATCGCGATAGTGGTGGGCGTACACCCCACAAGACTAGATAATCAAAATTAGAAAATTTACTGAGTGAAGGAGTAATCGTAGTCACTCGAAGCGATGTTTAATCCTGCTGCGGACTGGGTCGGGATCAAGAACGAGAGGAATTAGGAGGGTGAGAAACAAAATGGAATGCAAACATGCTGTGTGGGTGTACGCTACACCTTTTAACCAAACCACCCTTATCCTTACTGACGCGAATGGCTACCTAAACGCCGCAAACGCTACGCTCGTCACACAAATTAAAACTTTCCCCCCTCAGGAGTTTTTGTTCGTCCATTTTTTGTTTCTCAGGATCCATTTAGAGTATTTTTTCGTAGTCTTATTTTTTTTTTTTTCGTTATTTCATTTTCTCATGACGTACACCGGCACTAATAGATCGTGCTAATGCAGTATTATACAGGGTGTTATTAAGAATATCACCGTGTTGCCAGTAAGACACTTCAAGTCAAAGGATTTATAAATATAAAATGTAACAATGACAATGTATTATTTAGCAACAAAAAGTTTAAAGAATGCTCTGATGTTGTTCCTAGTGATTTTTATTAACACTCTGGAAAATGCAATGTTTTCACTAAGTTCTCTATATCCTTCCCTATGCAACTTTTGATTTGTTTTCCTGATTTGTTTTTAGTTGCTAACATAATAGTATTTTAAATGTATTTTCTGCTTGCTGTTGATTATTACAACTGACCCATTAACTTGTGTTTTAATTAAATCATTTCTGATTTCAGAACGGGTGGAAACGACGACGCAAACTACAAAAGAAGGCGATGCTACTACAACAAAAGGTTTGTCTAGTTCTAGTATGTTTCTTTGTCTATTTTTAAATATTTAACTAGGGTTTAAATTTTATTTGGGTTTTATTTTTAAGTGACCCAAAAGGTCACCCAACAGCAGGTGAGAGCCCCAAAACCAATGTCTCCTTTCGCCAAGTTTCGACAGATGGATAAACAGAACAGCGTCAACAAACCCACACCTCCAAGGTAAAAATATAAAACGTTTTATTATACCTAATATATTTTTTAAAAGGGATAATATATTAAATTTTTAGGAAATACATTTTTGATTTATTTTAAGACGAAAAGGTCATGCAGTGCCCACGGAAAAGGCTGCACCATATGAAAAAAAAATTTAATCGTGAAGTTTTTAAGAAATTATTTTCTAGTTTGTTTTTCCCTAATTGGAAACCAAAAAATAGTCCAAAATATTTGACATATTGCATTTGCTTCAATCCGTAAATGTCATTTAAAACAAGGAAAAGTGAGGAGTGTGGCAGCAGAATGGGGCTCCTCCTCATAATATTCGGGGGGTTAGCGATTATTTGAACCAAAATTATGTCGAATGGATTGGAAGGAATGGCACAATCCTGTGACCTCCAAACAGTCCTGATATTACCCCAATGGACTACTTTTCTTGGGGTCACATTAAAAACGAGGTATATAAACATGCAGTGATTTAAATGAGATTATATTTAATGTTAGAAGAGTGGCTAACGATTTACGAGAAACACCTGAAGTATTCGTAAATGTAAAGAATTATTTCTTGAGAGCAATCCATCGTTGTATTGAAAATAATGGAGGTCATTTTCAACAATTTATGTAAATGTTTGTAGTTGTAATTGTAATATTTTTGTTCGAATAAATATCCATAAAATTATTAACAAATAAATATTGGCTAAATGATAAGAAATAGGCATATTAAAGGCTATACAAAATTCACATAAAATTTTAAAGGGAATCTAAATACCTATCAATATACAAGGTTTTCCATTTAAAATACGAAAGCTGATGCCTGGACGGGGAAAACGAAACACCCTGTATATATAAAAATTAACAGATAAAAATTTTACGTCAATGCAAGAAATTTATGTATTTAACTTTTTTCCTTAACTCTTAAGACAACGTTATAATACTAAATTAAAATGTGGACACGATAAGTGGATCACACGGTACTTTCATAACATATTTTTTGGATAATTAACATTCGGGAGAAATGTTCACTGAAAAATTGATATAATATTTTTATTGGGTTAAATTATTGGAAAAAATGGTTTTTTAATGTCCATATAAATACAAATAACTTCTTCTTATGACATTTGTTGATATTGGGACAAATAATGTCATTTTCGGACTTTGAAAATTTTAAATGACATTTACGGATTGAAGTAAATGCAATATGTGAAATATTTTGAACTATTTTTTGGTTTCTAATTAAGAAAAAATAAACTAGAAAATCATTTTTTTAAAAACTTCATAAATAAATTTGTTTTCATATGGTGCAGACTTTTCCGCGGGCACTGTATACCAGGTAATGCATGGCTTTGTTGAACATAGGAAATCCCATGTAAATTTTGAGGTGGCTAAATATTGGCTCCCCTGTACATTTTAGGGAAAAATTGTATTATATATTTTCAACTTATCACTAATTAATTTGAGTCCAAAGGCACTGTAAATGCTCGACTCAGAATATCAATAGAGCTGAAGAAAGGGATAATAGAGATCTTGATATTTTGCTGCACGTGAAGGAAAATAAAATGATTAGCACGAGGATTCTTGGGCAAGCCGTAGGAAAATATCAAACCACATTGTTGCGCACTTTAAAAAAAAAAAAACATAAATATTTTCCTTACAAATATGAAAAACATCAAACGCTAGGGCAAGGTGATGAAGAAGAGATAATAGTATTCTGTTTTAAGGTAATGGAAAGAACAAATAAATATAGGGACTTTTTGAGAAATATTTGGCGGGTGTTCGGGAAAAGTGGTATAAGTCGAAAATCTAGTTTTGAGAAAAACGCAAAACTGTGATAGGATCTTATTTCAAAATAAAAACATTCCTTAAGATGCGTTCGTGAAGTACGTTTTTAATTGGCATTCTTTATTAAAATTTAAATTAAGTGAAAAATGTTAACGATCATTTTATCGAAATTTTTGAAAAATACGTGACATATCATTTTACACTTTATTTATTAAATGCAAATAATTAACACACATTTGGTATAAGCTCCTATTTTAATCTTTTAATAGAAAACTAACAAAAAGAAACAGTTACTTAATTATAAAAAACAGAAATAAATAGGTATAAATTAAAGTATTTTAATTTCTAATGATTCTTTTCAATCATCGTCATTGCCTTCGCTGTCACTTCCAGGCAATGTATTACGAACATCCTCTTTGGTTATTAAACTTTATTAAAATTCCTGAAATGCTTCAGAAATATAATATGGCATAAGCTCCATTAGGTTAGTCTTTTTTTCAACATTTACTCGATTTGGACTCTTGTACGACAAAGGTCTTTTTACAGATTTTGCCCAGGTCTCTCCCTTTCTTAGTAAATTAATACTTTTAAAACGTTCATCTGCCTTTAAACTTATTTTTTATTCAAAAATACCTGGGCTTCGAAAAATATGCATTTTTGGAGTGATTTGAAGACTTATCTCAATTTCGGCACTTTTTGACTTATACCACTTTTCCCGAACACCCGCCATTTGTTTTACCGATGAATATACCCTCAACAACGAACCAAATGTTCAAAATGGCCGGTATTGGAGCCAAGAAAATAAACATCGTCTTGTTCATACTCGGACGCAATATTCAATAAATGTTCGGGCGGGAATTGTAGGACATCACATTATTGGACCATTTTTGATGAAAGGCAACCTTAGAGCAGTAACCTATTTGGACTTACTACAATATTGAATTGAACCCGCACTAGAAGAAGTTATACGCGAAAATCAGGAGATTTGGTATCAAATATAATTCTCTCATCGTTAGGGAATATGTACTTGCAAATAATTTTTAACGTAAATATTATTGGCCCACGGCATCTAATCCTTTGGCAAGCCAAGTCTCCTGACCTTTCCCCAAACGACTTCTTTCTGTGGGGTCACTTAAAAAAATTTGATTTATAAAGATCTAAAATTTGAAAGGTGTTTTTAATGTGAAATAATCTTTATTCGTTATGTCGAGCTTCACGTCAATAGCGTCATAGAAATTATTTGCTGGTGTTTTCTGTATTACCTAATCTATGAAAATTTCGTAATTTTGCCATCACATTTTATTGAATAAGTTAGGATTGGCTTATTAAAATTTATTCAAACTTGGCACATGGGTTTATTTTATCGGCCTCTTTAAAAAATTAACACAATTTTTCTCTAATATGTACAGGGGAGCCAATATTTAGCCACCTAAAAATTTACATGGGATTTCCTATGTTCAACTAAGTCAACTAGATTTTACTGTTCAGAACATACATTAAGAAATTGTTTAATTTATTAATCTTAATCCCCTGTATCTGGAAATCAGACCCATACTTATAAGAAATATTAATTTCTTGAAATTTGTGTACCTTCATACTTAATTAACACCCCATACACCTTATACCTTTACAGGGTGCTCCAATAGAAACGAGACAAGCCTGATCTTTTAATTTAACGTAACTTTAAAAAAAAAATCACTCAGGCATGTCAATTTTGTTTTCAAGGGCTTGTTTCGTTTTAATTTTACCAACCCTGTACAGGAATTTTACTTGTGTACACTCGCTTGATACTCCTTTGACCTGCTTGCCTTACTACTTAGAACATACCTAAATTTAAAGCCAAATAACACACTTTAGATATTGGTCAATCGATCTAAAAATTCCAAAAAAAAATTAAGTACCCATTGAAGAAATCCAAACATGTTTGTATTCGTCAATTTTAAAACCCTTGTATAGTCCGACACAAGATAAATGGTCATGATTTTACCTGCTTTATAACGGTCGGCTGACTTTACCCCCCAAAAAGCTATTAAAGGCTGGTTTGTAAGCCTTTCTCAGTAACAGGGAGGTATTGTTTTTATTTTGATAATGTACGGATTTTAGGTAGAATTAATTATACCTGTCGACACATTAGAAATTGTCGAATTATTATTAAATCATTTGAAAATACCAACCATAAGCAGCAAAAAAGAGGTACTGCAAGAGTTCCTTAGCCAACATGGCCTCTATTTTGAAGAAGGTACTAAAAATCAAATCGTATGATAATAGTATATTATTAACCAAGGTTTAGACAGCCATCATTATTGCCCGAGCGGCGAGTTTAAATCACGAGGAGCGAAGCGACGAGGGATTTAAGACGCGAGGGCTATAATAAGCTGTCTAAACCGTGGTTAATATATTATTTTTTCCACTACTACAAACTTTTATATGAGATTTATCTTTATAGTATTAATAATTATAAAAAATTATAGGATAGGTGTAAGTATATTTTTTAATCAAGTTACCTGCGCTTTGGAATTGGCAAAATATTTTGTCAATGTCAATGTCAATTGTTCATTTTTGTCATCAGATTTCACGAGTTTTTCGTTTTTTTTTTAAATCAAGTTACCTGCGTTCAAATACATTCTTGAAGATCGGTCAATAATGGATTTCAATGCCTTATTATTGACCATGGTCAATAATAACTTATAAGGTAGAGAAAAACGATTTCTAACGTTAATAATCGGTCAATAATGACGATGTTATAGGTTAGTACCTAGTGGAAAAAATATATTGCGTACTTAGATGAAACTATAAAAGCATTCGGTAACATATCACTTACATTGCCCTCCTACCATTGCGATTTGAAATGATATAGTCCGAATTAAAAAACAAAGTTAGACGCAATAATGTAAACCCAAAAATGTCCGCTAATGTAATTGAAGTAATTAAAACTCAGTGTGAATTAATACGTCACAGAGCAGTTGGAGAGCGTGCCTTAATCATGTACTTAAAGTCGAAAATAATTATAAAAAATTTTGGGAAAACGTAAAACATTTAACTATATCAGTGGATGATTGTGATAGTATAGATTCAAACTATTGAGATGACTCATTTTACTCATACGGTTTTATACAGGGCGTTCCACGTAGAAGTTCCGCATTTTCAACCCGGTAATTACACAGATGTCAAAAAAGCCTTTGCAATTCGTTTTCAAATAAAAAAAAATTATTCCGATATCTCAAAAACTTAAGAAAATAAAGGGGGGTGGAACTTCTACGTATGACACCCTGTATAAAAAAAAATATGTATATTACGGCTTACTACTTCTACGCATATTAATAATTTACGTCAGTCAGCGATACACAATAAATTTTTGTACATACAAACATTGTTTCAATCTTCCTACTACCACCCTGAACCGAAAGTTAGTTAGTCATGACCATTTATCGTGTGTCGTACTATACTATCATTTTTCTTTTACCACTAACCCGCTCGCTTGGCGTAGCACGCCGGGAACTCCCCGCGGCTCTGGGCCACTCTTTAAATTCACTGATCCAGCCCTGACCCAGTCCGCTAGCACGATTAAAGAACGCCTCTTGCACTGGTGTCGGATGAAGACTAAGGAGTACGAGGTACGAGTTTGGTGTTGGATTTTGGTGTTCTGGATTTTAGTTTTCTTTTACTTACAGTGGCGTTTGGTGTTTTTTTTTTAATTTTTATTTTTATTAGGCAAGCCGTCAGACTTGCTTGCTTGGCGTTTTTATTTTTTTTGGTTACAAAAGCAAGCATGTTTATTTTATATTCTAGCTTGTAATGCATAGGAACAAATAAAGTGGCCTGCAAGATCGCCCGAACTTAGTCCCCTGAATCACTTTCTACAGGGCTGTCTTAAAAAAATTGCTTATAAAACCAACCTTAGACGATAACGATTTAAAAAATACTAATGGCTTCAATTTAATTCGACGCAATGTTCAAATATTTTGAGGTAAATGGCTAATTTGAACAATATTTAAAATATTATTTTAATTTTTTTCTTTATTGTTAAGTATCGTTAAATGCCGTTTAAGGCAATTTTATTAAAAATACTTTTTCATCGAAAACGAATCAAGAAGCAAGGAAATTAATTCAATAAGCCGATCAATTGTACAATTTGGTACACAACGCACAAAAATTAAGGACAATACGGGCCTGATGAGTTTTAAATGGCAGATCCTGTATAAGAAACTCTTTGTGTTCTATGTTGTTTAGTGTATTTTTTAAAAGTAATGCATGTTCGACTTGTTTGTGATCAAAATGTTAATATTATATTTTCAAATAGCTCTGTTTTTTTTACAGAACATTCAACTAGACAACTTCTCAAGCAGCTGGGCAGACGGACTAGCCTTTTGTGCACTGGTCCATCACTTCCTACCCGATGCTTTCGACTACAGCGTCCTCACACCCAAAGATCGCAGACACAATTTTGAATTAGCCTTCCGAGTAGCAGAGTAAGTTACAGACGCAGTTATTAATTATTAATAAATATTATGTAAATTTTTGTATTATTTGGATACCCTGTACAGGGTCATTCCGTATCAGGCACGGATTATCCATAAGGCATATTAGGCACTTGCCTAGGGCCTACGAAACGCGAAGGGCCTACGATCATAAAATATAATAAAAATAGACACAAAAAAGGATCAATATTGTATTCTACAATAAGAAATAAAGTTCACAGACACAAAGACAAACTATAATGTGATACAAAAAACCTTATTATTTTGTAAGTTTTTTTTAATTAACAACTTTTGGCCATATATTAAATATGATGTTTTTAACTTTATTTGTAAAAACAGCGGCTTCATCAGGGCATGGGCATCCATTGGGCTCTTCGAACGCATAGAAATGTTTAGGAAACCACTTAATTTGTAAATCTTGTTATTTCTTGGTAAAATTAGGGCGTGGCACCCAAAAAATTTTCGCCTGCGGCGCATTGTTTTTCGTGACCCGTTAGTGAACCTCCCCGAATTAAAATCTAAAATTCACCACTGGTGCCTAGGGCCTACGAAACCTATAATCCGGCGCTGTTCCGTATACAGTGTATCCCGCTTTTCAAGAATACACCCTATTATCTCAGAGTTATGAATAATGAGATTTTCTTGAAACTTTGGTGGTAATTGTATGTTGGAAAAATGAAGTATTTGGCATAATGAACATTTTTATTTACCATTGGCGTGCTGTGTTGGTGGGGTAAAACAGTTTTTTTTTTTTGGAAAAGGATATTAGGGCTTATTTTAGATAACTGTTTCTATCAGATTTAGAATCAGCATCCCCAAAAACCCCTTAAGTCATATTTTCAAAATTATAATTACCCTAATT
Source organism: Polydrusus tereticollis (assembly GCA_963920685.1). NCBI lineage: Eukaryota > Metazoa > Arthropoda > Insecta > Coleoptera > Curculionidae > Polydrusus > Polydrusus tereticollis. The sequence goes on from OY987333.1 coordinate 14,914,897, forward strand.
ACGATTTAGGTTTTTTCAAAATTTTGCTAAGATACACGCTCTCTGTTACCGTTGGCATACTGACTTGTTTCGTTTTTAAACAAATTAAGCAGAGAGTGCTTTGAAACAAAAAGTTTTTGTTTGACATTAAGTAACTCGTACGAATTGTCAATAAGTGAAGCAGTGTTACTTAACTGTTAATAAGATGGCACAAAACCGAAGAGTAGTTCTTACAATTGGAGAAAAAGTAGAAATTATCCGCTTATGTGGTAATAATGAAAGATCTACGAGTCAGGTTGCTGGAATATTTAATGAAAGTCATCAGGATCGAGCACCAATTACTCACGATACCGTTGCCAAAATCAACAGATTGTTCGCAAGGACTGGAGCGGTTTTCAAGACAAGACCAAGGAGGTACAATTTAAATCAAAGACATTATCCAGACGACGAGCGTCTCTTAGCAGAATTTCGAAACAACCCAAATGGTAGTATAAGGGTAGTTGCGAGGATACTGAATTTAACGAAAAACAAAGTATGGAGGTGTTTGAAACGCAATAGGATTAGGGCATTTAAACCAAAATTTCTACATACTCTGTTAAATGGTGATTTTGAACGGCGGTTTGAACTTTGCTTATGGTTGCAAGCTAACTATCTTAACGACAGACTTTTTCTAAAGAACATTATGTTTACTGACGAGGCAACGTTTACGACAAACGGTGTGGTTTCTAGTCAAAATTGTAAGTTTTGAGCAGCCGAAAATCCGAATTGGGTAATTAATGGTAAAAACCAGTACAGTGAAAAAGTGAACGTGTGGGGTGGCATATTTAACGAACGAATTGTTGGCCATTTTTTCCTGAATAACTTGACCGGACAAAATTTTCTAATTTTTTACTAAATGATTTTTATGATTTTCTCATGGAATTGCCTTTTGCACAGAGACAAAACTTAATCTTTCAGTTATAGATGGTGCCCCGCACATTATTCTATGATAGTTAGGAACTTTTTAAATGCAACTTTCCCTATGAAGTGGATAGGTAGAAATTCTCCTTTAGAACCAAGGCCCCCCAGATCGCCGGATATTACCCATTGTGTGGGCACTTGAAAAATAAAGTGTATGCTACTCGGCCGCGTAATAGAGAGGAACTTTGCATTAGAATTAGGCAAGCGTGTCAGGAAATTACTCACCAAACTTTAAGAACAGTGAATGTACGTTTAAGAAGAATTGTTGAAAAGCGTATTGTTTTAGAAGGTAGTTATGTTGAAACACAAGAATCTAAAATAATCTCTAATATCCTTTTCCAGAAAAAAGCCTTTTTTACCCCACCAACACCGCACGCCAATGGTAAATAAATTCCAACATACAATTATCACCAAAATTTCAAGAAAATCTCACTATTAATAACTGAGATATTAGGGTGTATTCATGAAAAGCTGGACACACTGTATACTGACCCATATGCTAGCAGCTGTCAAAAAACTAAGATGAATAAAGTTGTAGAATTTTATCTGAGCTTTTAAAAAAAAAGTATCAGAAAAAGAAGACTATTGGAACTTTTGCACGAATTGTGTATTTTTAAATGGAACACCCTGTATATCAATTGATAATTGGGAAGAGCTTTTTTTACTGATTTTAAAATTATATAGTTTGATATCTTTCTGACAAGCCATTTAGGAAATATTTAAATTACAATTTCCTTTAAAAAAACATTTTACTATTTTTAGAGAGAAAGCTGATATTTTCCCCCTTTTGGATGTCGAGGACATGTTAGAAACTCGAAAGCCGGATTGGAAGTGTGTTTTTACTTACGTCCAATCAATCTACAGACGTTTTAAAGACGACTAATTTTGTACACATTTTTGTAATTTTATATTGTTGCCAAGAGGTCTAGTAGTAGTTTTTAAGCAATAATTGATTTTTATATTTTACCTCTGAACCGAACTGATTGATTCGCGATATTTTTGATGTAATAAATATGTAAATATTTGTAAATTTTTTGTAAAAATCTTGCTGTGGTAATGTTACAGAAAATTATTTAAATTTTGGCGCGGGTAAAATATAGAAAACCAAATTTAAAAAAAGAAATTAATGTAACATAGTTTATTGTGACTGTTATTTGTTTTGTTTAAAACTTGTGAATCTGTTACTGCAATAATTGTTCCTTTTTAACGTTATAAATTGTCGGTGCTTTTTTATTTATCTCTACTGTGATTACTTTTGTACTGAGCCATAAAAAAGCATTTTATGTAATTAGATTTTTAGATCTCTCTTTGTAATTTTGCAGGTTCTACTTTATATGCAACTTTTATACTCTTGCCCAGCTGTTTTTATACACGTATGTAGCTCTAAGATTTTTCTTTATTTCAACACAGTTTCCCTATTATTTCTTAGATTTAACTTAACTTTAATTTGCTTATTTATTTGTATTTTCACTAAGGGATGTTGCGAAAAGCTTGATATTTTGCCGCTAACAATTTTCGTGTAACAAAATGCCAATTTTGCCATTATATTGTATTTTTACACAACACAATAATTTTACAGCTATTTTCTATGTGCCTTAATTGTTACGTACCGTATTTTAGTATACTACACTTTATAAAAACTAAATTGATTATATACAGAAGATCTAACAAAATATATCATTCTTTAATTAAGCAAATATTTGTTTCATTTATACCCCATGTCACCTGGAATAATCCGAAGTTGATGCGCCAATGCTTTACTGATGTCACACCAAAATTAACACTATATATTCAGGCTAGGAAAAAATAAATCCTTGCATATAGGTTGTTTTAAATACTTTTTTCTACTACTGTATAAATAAATTAACCTTCGGGCCCTAGCAGCACGAAAGATCACGAAAGTAGTATGTTTCTAGCTACGAAAGTACTACTTTCGGTGCCAGGACAAAAAACACGAATACTCATAGGAAATTTTTATTGTATTTATTCAAGCGAGTTTTGGAAAAAAACTTAATAACAAAATGCTTATATTAATTGAAAAAACAAGTGGTTTAATAACAATAATATAAAACTTAAATAACAATTATTTATTGCTATTAAGGTTAATAGTGAAATTTGAACAGTTGGAAAAATAAATTGATGGAATATTATTCAATTCAATAGCTTCGCCGCTTCGTATTAGAGTCTCGTTATTATCCTGGACTTGGACCATATTACAACTCGTTCTATTTGTCACTCTCACGTCGTTCGATGGAATAAAAGTAAGAGTTCCATTTAAGATCTTTTTGGAAATTTCGATTTTATTAGTATAGGAATCACCAATATATCCCTCCGCAACGGACGCAGACCTCCAACCGCCATGTCTTTTCAAAACTAACCTGGAGCATTTGCGAGAAACGTAGCCGATGTTTTTCTAAACGAGTGACCAGTGTATTTATTTATGTCTTGAAGTTTCAAAAATTTGGCAATTTCTTTGGGAACATTCGAAATAGTGTGTTTTCCAATCACCTGATTCACACACCTACCTCGTTCATAGCGATAGAACAAGCGTTCGTCTTGTGCATTATTTGGCCGAAGTTTAATGTAATCTTGTAGTAACCTCACAAAAGAAACTGGACTTCCATCATCGGTAATCACAAAACTTCTTTGAACCTTGTTTTTGCTCTGAAGGATTTTAACTATAGCTACATCATCCTTGATTTCGACGTCTTTCAACCTCATTTTATGGATCTCATCGGTGCGGTATGCTCCAGCTATTCCCATTACTGCTATAACTTTCATAGATTTCATAGCTATGATTAGAAGCGTCAAATAAAAACTTCATTATTTCTTCTTTTCTGAAAATTTTCAATTTTTTAGCTTCGTAACCATCGTTTTTTCGTTTAATAAATGCAATGAGTTTCTTAAACTGCGAAATATCTATATTTTTGTTCACAGAAATGGTCAATTTGAGCATGGAATATTGTAAACATTGTTTATAAATGTCATTAGGTATAATTCATTAAAAAAATAAACATTTATTGTCGTTAAATTTGTGTAATGAGTGTGAGCGTATTAAAGTGTCTATGTTCGTGTGTTCCTATATTATTATGAGATATTGATTTTTAATAAAATTAAATTTAATAAAATAATAATTTTACTTTCCACCTTTCAAAGATGGGTGAAATGTCATTATTAGATGCATGGTTGTAAAAAATAGTTATTTACATTACTAGATGCGGCTTCGCCTCGACTATTCAAAAACCTCCTAACACCAAAAAATTAACTTTCGAATCTTTTTTTTTTTTTTAATAATAATTTATTATTGACCTCAAAACAGTTTACAATAAAACTGGCACCGAGGCCTACAAATTGTATGGTATAATTATTAACATTCAAATAAAGTTATTCCGAAAGGCAAAAAAATGTAGTTTATATTTCTTTATCCTGCCACTTAAATGTCTATACTCTATTTTCCTTTATATATTTCTTAATATTGCACGTCAGTTTCTTGGTATTTCCATTGAGTATTCTTTGTGGAATCCTATTATATTCCTGTATACTTCTATATATTGGTGAGTCCTGTCCCTTTTTAGTTCTAGCATATGAATTTCTTAATTCATGGTTTGTTCTTGTGTTGTATGTGTAGAATTGTCTGTTGTTTTGTAGTTTTACACTGGTTTTAAGTTTATTATTTTGTATATAATGTATTAGTTTGGTTTGTTCAAATACTTTCAATTGATTTATTTTCAGGTATGTCACTTTTTTATATATTTCCTCACTGGGCGTGTAGTAATTCATCCCGAATATCACTTTAATCGCTTTGTTTTGTAGTCTTTGGAGCTGATTCAACTGTCTAGTACATATATTTCCCCAGCAGGGCATTAGGTATCGCATATGTGGCTCTATAAAACTGTTGTAGAGAAGCTGTCCAGATTTTTTATTGAGTTGGTGAGCACATCTTCTAATAGAGCCCAACATAGGAACTATTTTGTTTATCACACCATTTACGTGGTTTTTCCAGGATAGATTATCTGTGATAGTTAGTCCAAGGTATTTATATTCAGTAACTCTGTTTTCTGGACGTTTAAAGAAAGTTTATTGTAACACAGCCAGTTAAAATACTTTACTAGATCACTATTGACAGTTTCTTCAAGTTGTTTTTCACTTTCTCCAGAATATATTAGCACTGTGTCATCTGCAAATTTGAAATATTTTGCTGTCAGGTTGGTGAATTTCAGATTGTGCACGTATAACAAGTATAACAGTGGTCCGAGAACAGATCCCTGTGGGACACCTGTATTTAGTATCTGTTCTTCGCTATGTTCACCATTTATTGTAGTGTAGTGTTTTCTACCGCTTGAGTATGTTTTCAGTAGTCTATGGCATGTACCTCGAAAGCCCATTTTGTATAGCTTGTTCATCAAAAGTTCAATATTCACTGTGTCAAATGCCTTCTGTAGATCAACAAATACTGCTAGTACATATTTGTTTTTGTCCATTTCACCCGTTATATGTTCTAGTAGGTCCACTGTTGCCCCTTGGGTACTACTTTTTTTTTGAAATCCATATTGTTGATGATCAAACTTAAATGTTGCTTCCATGAATGTTACTAGTCTTTCCTTGATAATTTTTTCTATAACTTTTGAGAAGGTGCTTATTAGTGAAATTGGCCTGTTGTTGTTCATGTCTTCATGTGTTCCTTTTTTGTAGATTGGTATGATTTTAGCTGTTTTTAGTTCTGTGGGATAGTTTCCGGTTTGCAGTATGTTATTTGTCAGCTTGACAAAAGTGGGTCCGATGATATTGATCAGTATTAGTAAGTCTTTTTTTGTAATTTGTCTGTGCCTGGGGCGCAGTTATTTTTCAGTTCATTTATTTTGGCTGTTATCTCCTTTATGTTTGTTGGCTCTAGGTTTATGCTTTTTGCATTTTCTTCCTCAATAACCTGTGTTTGTTGATTATGTTTTATTTTTTTTGCCAGTGCTTCCCCTACTTTTGCAAAATGTCTGTTAAACTCTGTTGCTATATCTTTACTTTTTCTATTGATTTTCCTTTTTCGTTTTTTATTTTGTTTATATTTTTTTGTTTGCTTCTGTTACGGTTGCATATTTCGTCTATTACTGCCCAGGTTTTCTTAGAGTCTCCCTTGACTTGCTCAAATTTCATTTCTGCGTATGTTTTTTGTAGTCTTTTTCTTAGATATTGTTTAGTGTATTTCTAGCTTTTTTATATTCTTTTTCACTTTGTTCGTTTTGTATTCTCTTCCATCTAATATATAGTTTGTCTTTTTCTTTTAGTTTAGTCAGATATTCTTTTGTGATCCAGTAGTTATTTTGTTTTATTTTAAGTGATTTCTCTTTTGTACATTCCTCTTTAGTGGTGTTGATTACGTGTGCAAGTTCTTGAAAAGTTTCTATTTTACATTTTTCCATTTTTACTTTTATTGTATCCAGCCAGGCTTGCTCCACAAGATACTGTTTTTTATTATTTCTTTTTTCTTTATACATATATTCTTCTTTACTTCTATATACATTATTTTGTGATCTGAGAGGTGGTGATCTTGCAGTTTTATGTTACAAGTTAAACTTTTATTTGTTATCACATGATCAATGATAGATGCTGTGTTAATTGTTGTTCGAGTTGCATTCTGTGGCATTATTCTATTTTGTATTTTAAAACCATTCATCTCAATTAGGTTGGTGTAATTATTAATAGTTTGAGAGTGTTTTAATAAGTCAAGATTAAAGTCTCCGATTATAATGCATGTGCTTTTCTGTTGTTCAAGTAGTCTGTCGAATTTTGTTGCAAATATATGGGTAAAATCAGTGCGGAAAAGTGGAAAAAGTGTATCGATCATGTGATAGAAGAAGAATCCAGAATGTGGCAGGTGGATATAATAATCGAAGAAATGGTTGAACCGCTTCTTATAAACGATGTTAATAAAAGTTCTTCTTCCGAATCGGACTATGATTAAGCCATAACGACAAAGTATTATTCGATTTTTGAAAACGCTTTGTTTGTAAGATTCTATATTATATCTTGTTTTTGTAATTATATTATGTAAAATAGTACCACCCATTGTTATTTATTAGTTAATACGATTTTTTAAATGTTTTCATGTGTTATAAATACCTACAATTTTAGGAGAATAGGCACTTTAAGGTTTTTAATATAAAAACTTCCCCAATACACGCTCCTGGCTAAGGGATTTTCCTAATGACAATGGTAAATCCTCAAATATTACAATAGCTTGCGATAAATTCAGGGTGGACCTACCCAAAGAATGCTCATTATTTGGATCTTTTAACGTAAACACAATAGATTTTAAGGGATGGTGTTTAAATTGTTCTTGATACCCCGGTATATGTGTCTTGCATATTTAATGAGCATTTATTACTTCACGCCATTTAAAGATAGACTATAAGTCACTGGTCTTTTAATCTTGTGTAACATCATTAAACCCCGTTTTCAGTAAAAAAAAAAAACGATTTATTTTAAGTTATTATCACAATGGCCTTATATAATCAACAAGCATAAACATTAAGAAGCGCTCCTTAACAATTTCCTAGAATAAAAATCATTAACATTTAAGACATCCAGAAACTGCATTAGATGTGGCTGATATCCGCTCCTTGCAACTTTCCTGGCAACTCTAAAAAAATAAACAACAAACTCCTCGAAGTTCTTAAAGATTTTCTCCAGCTTGGCGAAGTTCGGATGAACGTAGGATCCATCCACGCACGTCCATTGCCTGGATCTTAGATAATCGTAGAACTTTAGGATAACCGCGAAAATTTTTTGAATTATATTTGTTAAAGCTCCCGATCTTTGATTGAGCATACATCTGAAATTTAAAGAAAGAAAAACAATTCCAAAATATTACTTTAAAGCATAGTCATACAAGACCGTACCTGAATAAAATCATTTTAATGTAGACGGTATGAGCATTGTACAACTCGTCTATATTGGTTACATTAGCCAAACTTCGTTCGAAAAGATCCCAACTGGGCTGTAAAACGTCCCCAACAATGTAGTTCTGTAATGTTTGTATGAAATGTGTCATTACGTGACGATACTGGTGTAATCTTCTGTACTGAGGCGAGGACATTAAATATATTTCTTTTTTTCCAGTCTCCTTCGCTAATACTTTCAGTTCCTACAAGAACAACTTAGGGAATAACAAAAACATTCAACGTAACTGTCTCCTTTTTCTCTCTCTGCTCTGCATTTGACACAGCTGAATTCACAGCAGTCTTCAAGTGACTAGCCAATAAGAATTGCATTATGAACAACATCGCAGATTAACTACCTTCGGCCTAAATTTTAGCAATAACAGCCACATAACTTCCATGACAATAATTGTTCCAACAATAGCATCCTAAAGGCACGTCCACACTGGAGCAACACACCACAACATAATTCAACAGCAAGTTATCTCAACACAACCTTTCTTGGATTATGTTGTGTTGGGTTGCATTAAGTTGATGTTCAATAAAAGTTGTTGTACCCCTATTCATTCATTTTACATGAAAATTGTATCAGAATTTTTGAAAGTCCCTACGTGTTACGTACAAAATTTTATATACAACTATAACTATTATTATTATTATAATGATTATTTGAGTAAAATATAACTAGTTTAAAAATTGAATACAGAATCACAGAAAATATAGATACGCAACAGAACTCTCGAGCCGTGGCAAATAAGCTACAAGTCCTGAACTACTTCGCGGCTCATCAGTTGAAGACGACTGTGGATGCTTTATAAATAAATGAGTGATGTAATATAGTAATCGAGGGAAAACACCAAAACAGCTCGCCATTAGGAAAACAAAAAACTTACCAAAAATATTTTCTTTAATACCCATGAAACTCTGGATATCTTGACCAAACACTTAAAAACCTGGTCGTACTTTGAAACGGCATCGGACGGCAATAAAATATTGAGCGGCCATTTTACTTTGTACGTCAGCGACAGACAGTTAAGGACTTCTGGATCGCCCAAGTCGAAACATTTTGGTAAACTGTTAATTTTAAATGACAGATGGTTCGAGTTTTCTTGGAATTTGTTAGAGTTGTCCAGAGCGTTAAAAACTATTAAAAAGAAAATAGTACTTATAATATTCAGGGAGCATGCAACGATAGTTATTATTCAGGTGTGGCAAATGGTGATTGGGTTTGGCGTTAATAGGGGAAGGAAAAACCATTTAACATAATATGTAATTAATAAAGACCGGATTATATGCAATCAAAAACCTTAAGAATATGCGCATATATATGCACATATTTTTTAAAATTTATGCAGGATATAATATGCAAAAAAGACTTAAATATGCAATAAATATGCGGTAATAAAACAACTAAATTTTGATATTCTAAATTAAGTTTTCATTTAATTAGGGGATTAAGTATTAAATAAAGATAAATTCAAGTTATAATATACTTTATTAAATCAGTTAACACCTAATACAGTTTTTTATATCAAACTCATACTGATATTAATTTGAAAAATTATAAAACGCACCAGTTATTATGTGTGCTTCAAGATTTTGAACTAAAAAATTGTGGCGTCTATCACTAAGGACCTGTTTGTAAAAAGAAAACGATATTTCTACATCTACTGAAGGTATAGGGCAAAATTTTAATTTCGGAACTAAGGCAGGTTCAATAGCTAAATTATTTACAGTTTTCCCTGACATTATGTTTACGACCTGCCTTAAAATCTTGAAACCTGCGTTTTTTTCTATTAAATTTTCTAATTTTGCCACTACTGTTTTTCCTACCTCCCTCGTATTTGTTTCCAATTTTGTACACATGTTTTTATTATATCTATCGACTCTGGTAGACTTGTACACGATTCCTCTAGTTGCAAAATACTGTCTGCTATAAATGCATAGTTACACTTAATATACATTAACTGTTGTGAAATTAGGTCTTTCAATTTTTGGAAACTGTCTGCATAAAACATTGACGCACGAATCCAGGTGCCCCATCTGGTCACGACAGGCTTAGGTGGTAATGGTACTCCGGGAAGATTCTCCTTGTAAAATTGTACTCTTAATGGGGCCTTTATAAATATCTTTTTTACATTTGCTATTAGGTCATTGACCAACGAAAAGGAAACTGTAATAGTTTCCGCAACCCTATTTAATCCGTGAGCTAGGCAAGTTACATTAATCAAATTTTCATAAAATATTTCTAAATTTTATCATATACGGCGCAGCATCGGACAACAGGACAAGAATTTTATCTGTAGGAACTGAATTCGGCAAAAAGAAATGTGTTAAGGTTTCTTGAATAAACCGTGTAACTGTGAGGTTGTTTGTTTTTTTCCACTTCTTTTATGGCTATAAGGTAAGCTTTTCCAGGTTTTTCTTCTGTGAGTTTTCCGATCATTAAATTAACTATATAACGACCACACGAATCAGTTGTTTCGTCGACGACAATAGGCATTTGGTAACCTCCAATTTCTTTCTTTATTTCATCTAGCACGGTACCAAATACCTTTCCAACGGCATTTTTTCTTAATATTGATTCATCTGGAGCATTACATTTTGTATATTTTTGCATAGAGGCCTTAACTTGCGGGTTGGCTTACTTGTTTAAAGGAATATTAGCAGCCAAGAACGTTTTACATATATCTTCGTTAAATTCTGACTGGTCATGGTTTCCGTTTTTAAAAATCTCAAATGACTGCTTCAGCGTTGACTGTATGGGACCAGACTTCATCTTGCTAACCTTAGCAATGTGAGATGGCGTCTGAATGTGTTGGTCTATTTGAAATTTCTTTGAGCAGGAAACAATTTTTGAACAAGACTTGCAAAAAACATGGTCGCCGTCCAAAGCAAGTTCTGGGTAAAGCTTAATACACGAAATACATCGTATTTTCGACATAATCACCGCTTTCACTTTCACCTTGCTTGCGTTTACAATACTAACTGCGGCTACGACAAACGACAACCTCAATAATACTGACAAACTGTAACAAATGTGAGCAAATAAATAATTATAGGTGTAGATAAAAAAAATTCTAGTTAAAACATCTGGTCAGAAATACCCACCCACTAATGAAATTTCTCAATAGAAGAATAATAGTTTATTTTATTAGATTATTACTTTATTAATTAGCCTATTTATTGCCCTCTTATCTTCAGACCTCGACAGCACAGGCGACACGGCGGCGTGCGATTATAAAACGTAAGAAAAGAACACAGAAATCCCAAAACATTCTTAGATATGCAATAGTTCTTGAAATATGCATTTTTTCCTTTAAAATCACAAAATATGCAAAAAATGCATATATGTATATGCAAAATGCATAAAATCCGGTCTTTAGTAATTAATAATATTTGTTAATAAAAGTTAAGAAAAAGTTATTGTTCCAACATCTGATCCTACCTAAATGCTGTAGAGTCCTGCAGTTAATCAATTCCGAAGGCAAATTAGCATTATACAACTTATCGAACAAGTTCTCCGTTATATTGCGGCCAAATTCGCCGTCCTGGAGGAAAAAATAATCCCTCAAACTCCGCAAGTGTTTAAAAAAGTGTAACTCTTCCACAAAGTACTTTAAAATTTCATTGTTAGCCAGTTTCAACTGGGTAAGTAAGGGTATGGACACGCTTTCATGTAAAAATTGTTTCAGACAACTTTTCGAAATGCCTTTGGCTTCCTCGACAGTCACCCTCTTGGAAAACGATGGCATAGAACGAGACTCTGAAGATTTCTAAAAAGAAAACACTATAAAGTGCGGCAACCCAAACAAAGTGATTCTCTTCTTACCTGATCACAACCTAAGGGTGTAACAGTAGACATCGAAAAGTGAAATACTTCTTCAGTCTGTTGGGTATCAGCAGTGTTTGGGAAACTATCGAACTTTGTGTCCATGCTCAAAAACATGCTGCTAGGAGTGGTGCTTCTCGGCAGATCACTTAATGGAGTGGCGGTTTGCGGCAAATCACTCATCGGAGTGGAATCGACCGACATTGGTATCGGTTTATCCGACTCCGGCTTGGTTCTGACCTTATCGAAATCCAACATAAGTGATTGCGATTTTCGCATTGTAGCATTTGATTTCGATTCCTTTTCTGGAAATAATTAATCGCTGGTTCAATCATTTTCCAAATATACAATTAAAAGCTGATATTATAATGATCCAATAGCTAACAACTCTAACATCAACGCACTCTAATTAGAATAATTTTACCAATTCAACAGACATTTAAAATATAATATAAAGTACAAATACAACAGCGGTTTCCATTACATTCTATAAAAAAAAAAACATCGACAAGACATGCAACAGACAACAGATGTTTAAGCTTTCTACCCACGAGATGGCAGAAAACGTAAAGTCTGTTCGAGATATAACAAAGTGACTAACTGATCCCTATTAAGAAAGACCTGGGCCAGTTGTTAAAATTGAAATATGGCCGAACAGGTCCGTATCTGGCTTAGAATTTAATCATGGTTTGTAATAAAAATAAGTAAGACATTAAATAATATTTTATTTATCGTTATTTTATTTTAAAAAATTATATTTATGATTACAAAAATATACAAATTATTCGATACTTATAATAATTATTTACTTAATATATCAATATCACTATCGCTATCATCATCTGTTCTAATTATTATTTGTGCTATATTGTTTATATGGACATAGGATTTTTCCACTTTTTCAACATGTGTAACAGAATTTGCCCAACTTTGTAAAGGGATGTTAAAAAATTCAGTTTCTATAAGCTCAAGTACACTGGAGTTAATAGTAGGGCAAATATTGTTACGACGAATGGCAGATTTCAGTTGGTGCCAAACATGTTCGATGGGATTAAATATACAATGGTATGGTGGAAGCCTTAAAACTGTATGCCCTAGATTTTTTGCATAATTACCACAGAAGTATTCCTTTTGTAGTTTTAAACTTTGTAAAACCTCAATTAATTGCCTTTTGGTGTAATCTTCCTGAAAATAAATGTCATTATCATACATGTAGTTTTGGATTGTTGCTTTTGTGTCATTTGAGGAGGGAGTCTCGGTCAACTGTCTAGTATAGTAGCTTGCATTGTCCATTACAATTACGCTATTCGGAGGTATATTTGGAATTAGCTTGCTTTTAAACCAATCTTCAAATAAATCAGCAGTGGTATCCTCATGGTAATCCAGAGAATTGTTTTTTGCAGACAGAGAAAGTTCATTTGGAATCCATCCGTCTTTAGATCCAGCATGGAAAATCGTAATTCCTTTACCTCTTTTTGATGGCGCGCTTGTTTTACACTTGCCGCTTGAGTCAACCCAACCCCTTTTCCGGGGTATCATGTGTCGAACCAGGTTTCATCCAAGTAAATAATCGGCCTTTGCTGATCTCTGTAAATCCTAATTTTTTGTAGATACATATTCGGATCGCCATTCCCGAATTCTACTGGATTCCATTAAAACTTGTCTTTTGGTAATTTTTTTAAATCTAAAAACGATGTGTTGGATACACTTCCATAATGTTGCTCTGCCACATTTAACGCCGGTTTCATCTTTTTCAAGCCTCTTAATTACATTATCTAATGTAGGCACGCTTTGTTCCTCGTATAACTTGTTAATTTTACGCCGTATTATATCTTGATCACTTCCATCTACCTTCGAGAAAATGCCAGTATCGGTTCTTTTTTTCCTCGCTAAAATGGGATTATTCACAATTTTCCATACAGTTAATGTTGGAATTGTTGTTAATGTGGCCCTTTCTTCTAAAGCTGCTTGCTTGCTGGCCGCACGTTCAATAAGAGTTGAAAAAACATTGTTTATAATTTCCTTAATTTCCACAAAAAAGTGTTTTCTACTTTTCGACGGTGTTATCTCCTAAGATACATTGGGCTCGCACATATTTTCCATGACTCACACACGATTAGACAAACGCTGTATTACACACGAAGTAAGAATAATTACTAAGCTTAAAACTAACTAGAGTGGCTATATATACAGTCTTTAGAACATTATTTGTTTTATGGGATTAACCCTCTCATTTTGAATCAGGTAAAAATCGGTTTAAAATCACCAAACTATTACTTTAATAATGAAATTACGTCTTCCGGATTTGCAGTTTACTTTAAGACATTTTTAAGTGCAGACCATAATTTACTTGCATTTATTCATTCATTCATTGTTTGTTTATGGCCACCCTTGAATTATCCCATTCAAAGGCAAAGTGTAACTTTCCTATATCTCTGGACAGGCTTTACCCAGGAACAGATATTCGTTCAGACCATATTATCGAAAACTCTTACTATCACGAGTCAAACTCCGATTGAAAAAGCCTTAGAAAAAAATAGAGTGAAAACCCATTGACACAGAAACTTAAAGATCATACATCAAAAACAAGAACCACACTAGAACTAAATAAGAAAATCAAAAAAGTAACTGAGCAAGCTGCTAACTCGGAGCTTGATATTGAAGAACCTTGGAGTCAAATCAAAGCCACCGTTAGGTCAGTTGCTGAAAATAAACTGAATCCAGATAAAATAACAAAAAAACAGGGGTGGATTACTGACGAAATTTTGGATCTGATGGAGGAGAGACGAGGTTACAAGAATATACTCCAATGGAAAAACATGGAAACTCACAGGAAACTACTTAGAAAGGTAATAGAAGGAGTAATTATTTTAAAAAGGAATGAGACGAAATTGAGAAACTGGCAATGTGTAAATATATCAAAATTAAAATTCTATTCTATACAACTGTATTGTTTATAACCATTTTACTATCTTCACTATTCGTCGCGAAATCAACAGAAACCAAGCTACACGTAAAAAGCATTTTTAACCTTTTTGAAACAGCGGCTTCTTCAGATGTTTTTCGAAAATAGTCAAATCGAGCAATAACTCGATAAATAAAAAAAATATCGAAAATTCTTAAAAGAACAATATTATAGAGAATTGCATTCCCAACCATTTTATTATCTTAACTTTTTGTCGCAAAATCATCAGGAATCGAGCTACACTTGAAAAGCATTTTCAACCTTTTCGAAAATAGTCAAATCGAGCAATAACTCGATAAATAAAAAAAAAAATCGAAAATTCTTAAAAGAACAATATTGTAGAGAATTTTATTCCCAATCATATTACTCTCTTCATTTCTCGTCGCGAAATCAACAGGAACCGAGCTATACGTGAAGAGCAATTTCAACCCCTCCGAAAATAGTCAAATCGAGCAATAACTCGATAAATAATAAAAATATCGAAAATTCTTAAGAGAACAATATTATAGAGGATTTTATTCCCAATCATATTACTCTCTTCATTTCTCGTCGCGAAATCAACAGGAACTGAGCTACACGTGAAAAGCATTTTCAACCTCTTTGAAAATGGTCAAATCGAGCAATAAATGCATGCCGATCTAACGGCATGGGGTTGGGGAATTGGCCGAATTCGGGGATTCACCGGTATAATTTAACTATTGTATTCAGTATTCAGTATGTAATTAGATCCTAATAAACTAAAAAAAAAAAAAACACGTTGATGACACACAACAATTAACAACACCTTCATTAAAAATGGTAATTTGTACTTACCCCCGTTATTAATTTGTATATTTTTTAAATTTCTGTTAACAAAATTTTCATTATCCAACTTTTTATCCCCGTAATTTCCTGTAAAGCACTCATTGTGTCCCAATACTTTATTCCTGTTCACCTGGGCCACCGTCAGAACCCTGCTAGTCCTCAAGTTCTCCCTAATAACATCTATCCCGAATTCTGAAGACAAAACCTTTAATTTATTTCTTTGCGCTTCCGTTAACTTTAATATCTTCCCTGGTTCTTCGTCTTTAACTTTCAATTCTTCTGGGACAGTTACTCCTAATACTTTCTCTTTAATCCTACGAGCCAACTCAAAGTTATCCATGCGGTGCTGAGTATTAGAATTGGCTGTTTCTGTACGGTTAGTATTATCAGCCGATAACCGTTCAGGTCGTTCTGCATCCACATTAGCATTTAAAACATCTAAAGATTTAGGATTTTCTTCAGGCTCTTCAACTTCTTCGTCGCTGGTTTTGCACTGATCATTTGTTTTCTCCGATTTGTCATCGGGAACTGAATAAAAGCTTTCCGTTGAGCTGTTGTGTTTGTCTTGCCCAAAATTTTCACTGGATTTGAAATTATCTTCTGCAGGCATCGCCTGTTCTATATGGATACTTCTTGCAATTTTTATGTAACTGTCGATTTTTTCTTTGCGACTGTCAGCTATTTGACATAGCTCAGTATAATAATTTATCATTTTCGATCTGAAATAGAATAACATGTTCTTACTTACTTTTCTATAGGCTGGGCAGGAAGGGCGAGCGAGGGTAGTTAGAACCGAAAAAAATCGAAAACGACTAGTTATTATCAAAACTGCAAAAAAAAATATTATGTTTCGACATAATTAAGAAATTTTTGAACAACGCCACCGACAAGAAGTGGCAGTTCATTTAGATGTAGACGTGTCACTTAATATCCCAAAAACGAAGTTCTCAACAGACACAACTAGCAAAGATATGCATCCCGAGCAAGTGGGATCTAGGTGGACACCCAAGAACTTAACCCCTTCAGACCCCACAACCCGTTCGACTGGTACCCATGCCCTTTCCCGCATGCAGCTTGGCAGACTTGTAAATTGCACGTTTCAGTGTCTCAGCAGCAACAGAGGTGTTGTGACCAAAGAGGGTAAATTTAACTGAGCACCATTGGTAAGTCTTTAATGAAAATTGAAAACAAAATGGGCCCTAGATCGTTGGTGATGTCCCCCTTTGAAAAGTCATTGTAACCCAGAACAGAACACAGCAATTCTTTACAGTTTTTAGGTTAGTCCTATCAGGATCAGGACTATTTTTACTTTCCTTTCCTTAACAGACTTCTTAATAAATCTACCAGGAATATTTTACTTTTTGGGAAAAAAATACTTACGCTTCCTTTTCTACTAATTTCTCCCTTATTTGCTCTATTCTCAGGTTTTCCTCCATAATCTGTATTTCTTTCTCAATTTCTTTATAAATATTTATTTGCTTCATTTCAAGCGCAGCCTCATATTGCTCTTTCAACATTAGGAGCTCCTCCAACTTCTTATCGTGTTGTTCTTGTATTGTCTTTTGTCGCTCAACTAAAATTATTAATATGAGACACATGATTCATCAAAGACAGACCTCAATAACATTATTCTTACGTTCGATTCTCCGCAAAGTAACAGAACGTTTCTTGGCTATTAATGTTGCGTAACCCAAGTCTCTCTCTAGCGGCTTCTCCAACACTTGGGTAATACTAAATTTTGGGCCACACTCAGCAGATGCTTCTAGATAATATTTAGCAGAATTTTGTTCGACCTGCGTCAACTGATCGTAGGTTAAACAACATGAGAGTATTAAAGGTTTTTTGCCCATAAGGTACATACAGAGCTTGTTCTAAAAAATATTTATATAGAAAGTAATTCCTAACAATTAGCATTAATAAGATGTGCGTCTTCCATGGCACCGAAATTTCAAAGAAACAACGGGTTTTAGTACGCGATAAAACATTTAAATTCAATTATCTCAGAAACCGTTTCTCGAAGCGAAGCCTACCAGGTTTTTTTAAGTGGTGAGCCCACTGTGAAGGAGTTATCGGTGGCGTTTGTGATGGTGCGGGGCACAGGTTGCCTTCTACGAGCAAACTGGATGCTTTGGGATTCGTTGGCTACTTCTTGCAGCTTGCGTGTGACAATGTGTGGCCGCAGTAACCTTACGATGAAGGCGGTATCGTCGGCATAGAGGGCTAGGGTGTTATCAGGGGCTTTGGGGATATCATGGATGTAAATATTGAAGAGATGTGGGAAGAGAACAGTGCCTTGAGGGACGCCTGCCTCTAAGGTTCTGGGGGTGGAGATGGAGTGGCCTATAAGGACGCGGATTATGCGTCGGGCTAAGCAGGATTGGATTAGACGTACGAGATTGGAGGGATAACCCAGGGCAATCATCTTGTGAATCAGTCCGTCATGTCAAACGGTGTCAAGGGATTTTTCAATGTCGAAAAGGATCATACCGACGTACTGATTCCAGTTGAAGCCCTGGGTTATGTACTCTGTGAGTCTAAGGGCTTGGAGTTCGGTGTTTAGATTTTCGCGAAAGCCGAACTGTTCGTCTGGAAGGACTTCCAGTTCGGCGGTTTTCCTTTAAACGTTTAAGAGTGATAGTTTCCATGATTCTTGCCATGGAGTTAAGGAGAGAGATGGGGCGATAGTTTTGGGGAAAAGTGTGGTCTTTTCCAGGCTTGGGTATCATGATTAAAATGGCTTCTTTCCACTTTTTGGAGAAGTAGGTGAGGCGGAGTAAGGCATAGGCGATGGTTGCCATTGTTGCCAGGCCTTTGCGTGAAAGAAATTTTAGAATCTTGTATGAGATGTTGTCGGGACCTGGGCCTTTTTAGATTTGCGCGAGCAAATGATGTCTTCGACTTCTGATAATAATTAGAGAGAATTTTATTCCCAACCATTTCACTCTCTTCACCTTTCGTCGCGAACTCAACAGGAACCGAGCTACACGTGAAAAGCAACTCGATGAATATAAAAAATATCGAAAATTCGTAAAAGACCAATCATATAGAGAATTTCATTCCCAACCATTCTACTATCTTCACTTTTCGTCGCCAAATCAACAGAAACCGAGCTACATGTGAAAAGCATTTTCGTCCCTTGAAAAATGGTCAAATCAAGCAATAACTCGATGAATATAAAAAATATCGAAAATTCGTAAAAGACCAATCAGATAGAGAATTTTATTCCCAACCATTTCACTATCTTCACTTTTCGTCGCCAAATCAACAGGAACCGAGCTACACGTGAAAAGCATTTTCAACCCCTTCAAAAATGGTCAAATCGAGCAATAACTCGATAAATAATAAAAATATCGAAAATTCTTAAAAGGACAATATTATACAGAATTTTATTCTCAACCATTTTACTTTCTTTACTTTTCGTCGCGAATCAACAGGAACCGAGCTATACGTGATTAGCATTTTCAACCCCTTCGAGAATAGTCAAATCGAGCAATAACTCGATAAATAAAAAAAAAATTGAAAATTCTTAAAAGAACAATATTGTAGAGAATTTTATTCCTAATCATATTACTCTCTTCATTTCTCGTCGCGAAATAAACAGGAACCGAGCTATACGTGAAGAGCAATTTCAACCCCTTCGAAAATAGTCAAATCGAGCAATAACTCGATAAATAATAAAAATATACAATAACTGGATGAATATAAAAAATATCGAAAATTCGTAAAAGACCAATCAGATAGAGAATTTTATTCCCAACCATTTTACTATCTTCACTTTTCGTTGCGAAATCAACAGGAAACGAGCTCACGTGAAAAGGATTTTCAACCCGTTCGAAAATGGTAAGAATGGCCGAATCCGGGGATTTATTGGTATACATATTTTTGACTATTCGCACAACGCAAAATTAAAATAAGAAAAAAGAATAGTAGATTTTTAAACCAAGGCTTAGATAGACATGTTTTCATTTTGTTGAATGGTAATTTTTTTTTAAGGTACTTAGGTAATAAAAAATCGTTTGGTTTTAAAAGACATTTACCGTCCTTTGACACCTTATTAAAGGGCAAACGACTTTATTTCAAAATAAAGGACTGCCCTTTGAAGTAAAGCACGATTGGCAAGCCTACACACAATCGATGTAGTATTGACAAAAAATCCTCTTCAGGTTTGGAGAATTCTTGATAAAGACAAAATATATTGTCGAAACATGGACCCTTTATGTACTCTTTTGTGTTATTGTTTTTTATAATTACTACTGTGTCAATTTTAACCTATATTTCTAAAGGGTCTAAGATCCATGTTTTTGACATTGTTTTTGCATTGTAAAATGATTTTATGGCAATAAAGTACAAACCAAACCAAACTTATAAAAGGAATTGTCCTAAATCTGTTCAATAAACATGTCATATTCTAAATCTTATACAAATTAATTTTAACTACATACCTTATTTATTAATAAAACTAATTTACCGGGTGTTCCACCTAAGGAGGTAATCGGCTATATCTCAGAAAGTAATAACACTAGGACTTTGGGAAAAAATATATATCGATAAAAGCGGCCAAGAGAAATTGCTGGAAATTATTTTCAAGTACGAAACATGACCGCTAGGGGGCGTAAGAGAACTTTCAAAAGAGAAATGCCGATTTCCTCTTGATTTTTCTTAATAAAAATATGTTAAAAATATAAGCATTGTATTCTCCATAAAATTATGCAACTGCATGTTAGGAATCGTTTTTTTCTATTTTTAATAATAAAGTGGTGGGAGAAGGTCAAACTTTTTTTCTTCCAAACGCTGATATCTCTGCTTTGGATAAACCGATTTTATTCAACTTGGTATTGAAAAAAAGCCCTTTTTTTCCTCTACACGTAGATCTAATAACGATACCATATTGATTCTAATGGTGGCCACTAGATCGCGTTTTTCCGTAATTCCTCAATGAATAAGTATTTTCTTAAAAAAATCAAATGTTATGATATGACTTTTTCATCATATTTTATTTTAGGCTTATAAAGGCTATTAAATAGCGGAATAAAAAATCCAGGTCCATATTTAAAATAAAAAAGTTGATGATGGTCGCTCTATTCTTCTATTTTGAAAGTTCTCTTACGTCCCCCCCCCCCCCCCCAGCGGTCATTTTTCGAACTTGAAAATAATTTCCAGCAATTTCTCTTGGCCGCTTTTATCGATATATATTTTTTCCCAAAGTCCTAGTGTTATTACTTTCTGAGATATAGCCAATTACCTCCTTAGGTGGAACACCCGGTACACATTATTTTGGACTAGTTGATATTATATTTCATTACCCTCTTTAAGTTGGCGAAAAAGGTTTCTTTAATAACAAGATTACCTACCTATTTTGCCTAGCTCTTGGGATAAGTTTTAAAATATTTAAAAAAGTATAAAATTTAGATAATAATATGTGTAATACAAAATTACGGTAATTAAATGATAAACTTTGCTTAAAATTCCTGAAATAACAGAAAAAAATTATTACTTGGCAAGGCAGCAAGCAAGATCATTCTTGCCTGAATTAAACTGCAAATTAATATACAAGGTGTTTTCTTTCAAAAACCACTAAATTATTTTTACCACATATTGTAAAATATTTATGCCCTTTGGTAAACTCTACTATTTTTGTATCCCTTGTAATTTAGGTGCTATCCAGGAAGAACATCTTATTGAATCATATCAGGCTAGTTTTTAGTAAACATTAAATAAGTTCAAAACTTACTGAAGGACAACACAGTTGCAATAAATTCATCAGCCGCCCACAAAACAGTATATCATCTTTTAAATCAAACAAAAAATCAGGAATTATATCCGCTTTAGCGCCGTAACTTCTAGTCCAGTAGGTTCTTCCTCTAGTTGACAGATATTTTAGGCTAGGACTTACGAAAAACTCTCCATAAGGATCATTCAGTGATCCTTTTAGCAGCCACTGATGTAGGAATCGACTAAAACGACATATTTTGATAAAGTTATCATAAATACAATATACCCAGTGACAATCGAGCTCACCTAAAATAAATTTGACAGCATGGATACAGGATGGAATACAACACCATATAAAGATTTCTGTCACTTAGTCCTAACACCTTTTGATATAAATAATTAAGCAGCGCCACTCCATGGGGCATCTTTTCAGTGTCAGAAGAATAGGGCCCCACTTTGCATATAGATGCCAAAGTAGATATTTGCATCTGTATTTGGTAAGTATGCTCGTGGAAAGTTAAAAAGTTTGTCGAATCCGGTATACTTATGACAGCAGTACGGTAGAACTGAAGATAGCGAGACAAACTTTCACAAAATTCCTGGAAGCAAAGTGTGGGATAAAAGAAAATATTTTAATAGGCATTTAAACGCGAAACTTACTGTAAAAACGTATCCCTGATGCCGGTACTTCCTGGTAATTGGGTTTGGAGTAGCCATTTGGTTTAAAGCCCTATAACAAGCCCCAGAAAATACAAAATCGCTACAATATCTTTCTACAGCATCTGGAGTAATTCCCTCAACCATAATACCAGGTGAAATAAAAAAATCATCTTGATTACTCAGGTTAAATGTTTCTGATGGCATACCAACTAGAAACAAACATTATTAAAGTATTTCTATAGGGTGTTTGACTAAAAAAGTACCCTATTTTACTTATTATTCGATTATAAACACTGAAAATGTACAAGAAATAATTCTATAACAATGATAAAACACCAAAATATTATTTTAATTCAATATTTGTGGACAAAACGCCAATCAGAGGTCAGGGGGAAAGCCTGATGTCATCCTACTCACACAAAACAAGATATGGAAGTTAAAAAGAAAATATGAGTTGCGAAATAGGTATAGGTTTAAAACCATATTATTTCTATATACCCTATGGTGTAAGATGCTGAGGAAGCAAATTATAAGTAGTTAAGCAGATAAGGCATGAGTGTTAGAACTAGAGTGGTACTTTTGTGGATTGTAAACAAATAAAATATACACTTACTCAACAAATACTTAATATCCCTAATAAATATTTTCCTTGGCTTCATTTTATTATTAATAATGGTAAAACTGGGAAATAGGTTACTGGTACAGTATAGAGATTCTAAATTTTCAACCCACAAAGATGAAAGTTCCCCCAACTCTGACAAAAATGGTCTTTCTTTGTCAGGAGGTCCACATCCATAGCTTTCCCAGCTACGCCTCTTTACAGCTTTCATTTTTGACACTATATCCCAGATATTTTCTTTGTTAGGGGATGAGTAACCCTCATCCTTTAATACTGAACTTATTCTCTCAGTGGAACTTTTACAAGATCTTTGAATTTCCTGTTCAGATTTGACTGGTTTTAATGAATGAGGCTGATAATGAATTTGAAATAATTCTGTGGAAAATGATTTGCCAAGAATTAGAGGAGGAAGTTTAAACATATTACTAAAGGTGGACATTTGATCTTCTATATCAGGAAGGGTTGATAAATCCTACAAATTTGAGAAAATACAAATTTACAGGTAAAGTTGTTTACTTAGTACAATAAAAAATATGTAAATTTAAACTATTCATACCTACCAATTTCTTTTCATTTCTCTTTGGTATATCCTTCAAACATAACATAAACGTTAATACACTATTAAAACTATTAATATCAGAATCATAAGAGATCTTTAATTTTTCAGTACATTGTTCAAGCTCCTCAGCAGACTCTCTTAAATTATACTCGTGTGTAAGCTTGTAACACCATGCTAAAAGATTCAGCATTGGTTCTCGTGTTCCCTCTAAATCCTTGTATTCTAAAAACATATAATCACAAAAATATGAAATAACGTGTTGGTAGGTAAACTAGTTATTTTGTAATTACTTTAAAATATTTTTTGTTTTGTACATGTATTATTTAGATCAGAAACAGAAATCCGGTACTTACTTCTGGGGTCCTGAAGTATCTTTTTCCCCAGCAACACTTCGTAACAATTTGACCGAACTAATTTCACTTTATCGCGGCTAGAATAGAAGTTTTCACACAGTCTTGTTACTAAATTAAATACAGAGTCCTTATTTTCTTCCATAATTCAAAAATATACAATTTATACTTAAAAAATCAACAAAAACAACACAGAAATCAAAACATTAATGAAGTTACTGTCATAGCTGTCATATTAGGGTGTTTGACCCTGAGGTGTTCCCAATAGAAAGATTGAAAAGTGGAAGCGAATTTTATCGTCAAACGGCCATATTTGTATCTCTGTTTTTGACAAATCGAACGTCATTGTGATTGTGGTGTTTTGGTTTTATTGGTTTGTTTCCTGCTATGCCTGGAAAAAACTAGTGAATTTAATTTAATTGAAAAAATAGTATATTCTGACAATAATGACTCTGGAAGCAATTCCGAAAGATCTTAGAGGTCTTCGGGCTTGTCTTGTGTGTTCCCTAATCAAAGTGAGTTTTATATTTTTTATAGGTTAGAATCTTGTAATTTACCAATTTGTTTTCAGTCTTTTGACCAATTTGAGTATGAAGGATGCGATAATTGTGACGAATTCTTAAGGATGAAGAATAATAAGGACAACGTCTATGATTGTACTAGCTCCAATTTTGATGGGTAAGCTGCATAGAAGAACAATGCTATAAATAATTCATTAGGTATTGGCCTTAAAAGCATTATTTATATTTTCATTTTTTAGTATGATTTCCATGATGAGTCCTGAAGATAGCTGGGTGGCTAAGTGGCAAAGAATCAGTAAGCTATTTATATTTTTATGATGACAGAATAAAGAAAATTCCTCGGAAAATTCAATTGAATATCTCGGTCCTTTCCCAACATTTTGCTTTTTTATTCACTTCAATAATAAAGGAGCTGAAAGCAGGTGAACTGAACTACAGTTTGAAATTCGCCTAACTTTTCTTCCTAGCTTATCCCACATAGTGTACTCTACGGGATAGATATGAGATGAGATCCAGTATAGGTCAAAATAAAGTAGACTCTTGGACAAATACCTAGTTTTTTATTATTTTAAAGTAGCAAACCATAGGTACCTAGGTATTTAATAATAATTCTGGCTTTTCTCTTGTAGATCGATTCTGTAAAGGAGTTTATGCTATTTCTGTTTCTGGTAGATTGCCCAATGGTATTGTCAGGGAGATGAAGAGTAGAGGAATAGCTTACCGACCGAGAGACACCAGTCAAAGATAAAAAAAAACACAAAATGTTGACATTTTTGTAAGTAAGAATTTCGAATATTTAGGTCAGAATTCATGGCTTTCATTATAACATCTCTTATTTTTTTGCATTGTGACATATGAATGTAATATATGAAGAGAGTATATAGGTATGTTTTAGGTAGTGTAGTGTTAGTAGGGCTTGTGTAGCAAAAGAGCTTCACAATTAATTTGGTCATTAATAAACTCTCAGTTTTATTGTCTATTGAGTACTTCCTTCATACATACTCCTAGTTGTATGCACTCCTGGACAAAGTGAATGCAACATCATAAATTTCCCACATTTGTTGCTATTTTTTTTCTTTCTAAAGTCTGATTTGAATGATATGGTTTTTGTTAAAAATTAAATTTTGGAATTTTTTTTTCTGAAAATTCGTATCACCCCCTGTGGGGTTAGCTGCTTTGATAATAAATGAAAAAAAAATTAATATGCCCCTTTTTCAACTAAGCTCACTTTGATCACTATTAAAGTTTAAGTTGAAATAAAAAAACTTTTTGTTGGAAAGGAGTGAAACATGTAAACAAAAAAAATCGATAATAGAATGGATGGGTTAAATATATAATGTATGCCCCCCTCTACTTCGAATTTACGCGTATTGGCACATCAGAAATTAAATTTTCAATTATCCGGGGGAATATTTTACACTGGCATTCACCATTTCCTTTGGGAATGTATGAGTTCGCTGGTGCTTTATGGATGGGATTTAAGAGGCCCCGACAAGGCGTTAGTGTAGTAAAAGTGCTTCAGTTGGTAATTATACTGGTGTTTATATGGAAAACGAAGCCGCTTAAATTCGAGTATATTAATGTAGGTACTATATAATATATTAAAATTTATAAAAGCATGTTTAGCTATAAAACGAAGTATCTCCTCTAAGTCTAGAGATAATGGAGTGAATCAAAAATGATCATGTTCAGGAAAGATGAACCTACAGTCTATTTTCAACTGGGATATGTTAATGTTGCTCGTAAAGGTACTCCACAAATAAATAATGGAACTATGGCATTGTCAAGGAATTAATGCAAAAAAAAATCGTTCAAATCGGAGTGAGACAAAAAATTGCAACAAGTGTGTGGCAAGTCACTGCCGTCTCGAAGAACTCGAGACGGCAGTGCTCAAGTTTAAGAGGTCTTGTCAAATTAATTGTATGCAAAATTTAAAAAGTAAAAAACAAAAACAGAAACTAAATGAAAGAAATATGTGTAATATAGTTTAATTCTTTTTAAGCTTAACAATAAGTTATAAATACAAAATATAACAAATTTACAAAAAATAATTGCTGTTTTGTGTTCCCCAACATAGCGACAAAGCTACAGCAAACTAATTTACTGTCCTACGAATATCCAACGGCAAAAAAACAGCACACAGATGTAAGTCACAATATTATTATTATGTTTATCCTTAAGCAATGTGAAAGGCTAAGGCCATATTGTTTCATATAAAGGGTGATCACCCTGTATGGTTTAAAAAAAAATCTTATAACAAATATAAAACCTTAATCATTATTTTACAATATAAATAACACTGTTCTAAAAATATTTTTCCTCACATAATTAATATATTGCATAGGCACAAATATTGACATTGCTAAAGTGAACAGATTAACATGTTTTATGTTACTTAAATACATTTTTATGCCAAACCCAAGAAATTTCTTTTTGGTTCTCCAGAAATGGCGTTCACTGCAAATTAAAATAATAATTATTAAATTATATGAAGTGTAACACAATACATTATACAAAAATAAGTAAACCGGTTCAATACATTAGTTAATTTAGTAATATACTATTTATAGAAGCTTATATTGATTTTAAGTATTATTGCTCACTTAAACCCAAGCTTTTTGGTTCATATTTAAAATTAACTTCTTAGCTAATGCAGCGGAAACTGTAATCTACCACAAATGAACTTAATTAATTTAAAACTGTGTTTCAATTCTAGGAACGCACGCTTTTAAGATCTCGGTACTTACCTTACTCTTTGGGTATTACACTTTTTCCAAAAATGTTTGATGCCACACTCGAAAGGTCGTCCAGCCCAGCGTGAGCCCTCTTATTACTTTCATCTAAACCGTGAGATATCGAACTATCAACTGCATGTCCAGTTTCCTTTAGCTTGTTATCCACATTTTGGGCTGAATGTCTCAATTGGTTTTCTAACGATATTTCAGCATCGTGAAAACCAGCATTGACTTGCTGGGCTCTTTGATTCATGGCGTTACCAAAAGAATGGAATCCTAAAAAGTAATGAACATAATTACCTGGAATTTGGACACACCCCTGTCGTCTCTTACTGTAGACCTTTTAAAATATATTTAGTACTAACCTTGATTAACATTCTGTCCGAAACCCTGAACTCCCTGGGCCAATCTTTGTCTCTCAGCTTCAACATGCGCCGCTGCATCTCTAGCTTTCTGAGCGGCTGCCTCCTGAGTTTCGTGCAACTTCGAATCGATGCCCTTAGCCAAATTTTCAGCTCCTTGTGCTAATCTTTGTTTTTCAGCTTGAATAGATTCAGCCGCCTCTTTTGCTTTTCGTGCTGCGGCTTCTTCGGTTTCCCTAAATTTATTATCGACACTTTTAGCTGCGTTCTGGACTCCCGTAACGGTGGCTTCAGCAGCTGATTTAGCTTTGTTAGCGGCGGCGTCTCGGGTTTCTTTAATTTTGCTGTCAATGTTCTGGGCTAAATGTTGCGCTCCTTGTTTAGCCTTGTCTTGAGTTTCGTGGACCTTGTTGTCAATATTTCTAGCTAAATTGTGAGCACCCTCGGCTAGTCGTCGCTTCTCCTCTTGTGCAGCATGGGCAGCTTGTTTAGCCTTTTCCGCTATTACTTCTTGAGTTTCCCTTGCTTTGTTTGCAGCAGCTTGTTGGGCCTCCTTAACTTTATTATCAACGTTTTTAGCTAGATTCTGTGCACCCTCAGCAGCATCTCTAGCCTTTCGAGCGGCAGCTTCTTCTGTTTCCTTTAGTTTGTTATCTACAGTTCTAGCGACGTTTTGTGCGCCTTGCGCAACCCGTTGTTTGCCTGCTTCCACGGCTTCAGCTGCCTCTCGGGCCTTTCTTGCTGCAGCTTCTTCTGTTTCTTTAACTTTATTATCTATATTTCTAGCCAAGTTCTGTGCCCCTTGAGCTACCCGTTGTTTTTCGGCTGCTACTGCATCAGCTGCCTCTCTAGCTTTTCTTGCAACAGCTTCTTGGGCGTCCTTTGCTTTATTTGCTGCAGCCTGTTCTGCTTCTTTAACTTTATTATCTACAGACTTTGCTAGATTTTGTGCGCTCTCCGCAGCATCTCTAGCCTTTTGAGCGGCAGCTGCCTCTGTTTCCTTAACTTTATTATCTATATTTCTAGCCAAGTTCTGTGCCCCTTGAGCTACCCGTTGTTTTTCGGCTGCTGCTGCGTCAGCTGCCTCTCTAGCTTTTCTTGCAACAGCTTCTTGAGCTTCCCTTGCTTTATTTGCTGCAACCTGTTCTGCTTCTTTAACTTTATTATCTACAGACCTTGCTAGATTTTGTGCGCTCTCGGCAGCATCTCTCGCCTTTTGAGCGGCAGCTGCTTCTGTTTCTTTAACTTTGCTGTCAATATTTCTAGCTAGGTTTTGCGCTCCCGCAGCTGCGGCTTGACCGGATTCTTTTACTTTATTGTCAATCGTAGTTGCTAAATTGTGGGCTCCGCTAACAATCTTTTGTCTTTCCGATTCAGCTGCATGTGCAAGCTCATTTTTCTTAGCCTCAGTTGCTGCAGCTGTATTATGAATTTTTCCTGCTATATTTTGTTCGGTTTCGTGTACTTTATCGTCGATAGTTCGCGCTAAGTTCTGAAGCGTGTCCTGAAGAGTGTTTTCAGCTACTTGAGTAGTCTGTTGCACTTGTGAGTCCATCTGGCGTCCCACATTTTGTAGATCGTCGTTCAGGTTTGATTTTGCTCTGGCAACGGCTTGAGCTAAAATAAACAACTATTTATAGACCAGCGACAGTTTAGGAAACGTAAATATATTACATTTCTAGAAGGTTCGTCTATTTCCTTTTGGTCAGACCTACCCTCAGACGTATCGCGGCTCGTCAGTAAGAAATTAAACGTATTATTTCTTATGTCTGTTGTTTTTTTGTTATATGAAATCATTGTACAGGGCGTTATGTTAAAAAATATTTTATTCAAATTAAGGTTACCTATTATACTGCTATGTTTCAGTGGGATCTTAATTTTAACCTAAAAAACAAATAAACGTCCCTTTCGTTACGCAAAGTTCTTATTTTCAAATAAAGACCTGTCTTCTCTCAGGCAGAGATTTATATATAGACTAATGGCGTTAAATGAAAAATGTATTTGCTTAATTGCTGTTCTATGTTGGAATATTGTGTACTTATTCCTAAATCTTATGTTCCTATTATGAACAGTTGCTCTAGGAATAAGGTTATTCTTTACCAGTTGGGAGAGTCTGTGTACGAAATTACCAAGGCGGTGGAGTCAATTGCATTCAGTTTTCTTATGCGAAATATAGTCATATTTGCAAAGACCATAAATTAATCTACATCACATATTTTGCACCTTCTGCAATTTGTATTAATTGTCTTCGCGATATTACCAGAGAGTTTTCTTTAATTAAGTAAGTAGTAAGTAGCGATTACTATATAAAAGTGAGGTATGTTCACGAATGCGCATCAATCGACCATTAAGCCCAAGTCTCTAGCAGAATTGACAAAGCTTAAAGGAGTGCCTGAAACTTGCAGTTTTAAACTGTTCTTCACATAGTTTCTTTTAGCCTTGGTACCTCTACACAGTAACTGATTTTTTAGAGTTTAAAATTGAATTGTGTTCCTCTGAGAGTGATTTGATGTTTTCGAAATCATAAGTACTATTGTGAATCGCTTAAACTGTGTTTTACAGATGAAAAGATTAATAAAGCTGTGTATCATGAGCATAAGCCTGTGTCTTACAATAAGTTGTTGAGGTTATTATGTCAATAGTATAAATTATAAATATTAAAGAATAATTGTAAATAGGGCCCAATTTAACAAATCTTGTCACCATTTTTCCCTTGTCACTTGCACTGTTGTTTTACAGAACATAATTAATTATCTTTTAACATAACGCGGTGGTATTCAGTACAATGATTTCCTTTACACCCGGTATAAACAAACCTGCTTCTTCTGCAATTTTCTGTGCATCACTTTTCGTTCTTTCCAATGCTTCATTTGACCTTTTGCCTCGCTCTTCAACCACGTCTTCAATTTGATGTTCGGTCTCTTTTACTTCTTCGGCAACTTCATTTTTCTTCCTTGTGAACAACTGACCTATCCTGTTGCCGAAGTTTCTCAGGGAGGCTAAAAACAATTAAATCTTTAATAAATAAAACAACAGTTTCATAAATGTATGTCTATAATAATAGTTGTGGATCCCTTGTATCTTGGGAAATGCCGGCTAAAAATAACCGCATTACATATCTTTCGCATTGTGTCACGTTAATTTCGCCTCTAACATCACCTCAAGGTCTTTTGCATCTTAACTAAGAAATGGGTATCTGACGATATATAAGCGAGTTTTTGCAGCACCTTTTTTTTTCTGTGACATCATATGATGCAAGGGTTTTTTACTATAGTATTAAACTGGGATAAAAAAATGCCACATAATACAGTTAATGTAAATTCTTATTTTTAAATTGATCCAACTTTATGTAGGCGACATTATGACTCCATTATGGAAAATACCGTTCTATATTAGATTCGGCAGAGCGATTAAAAATTTACGACTTATGTTGCCGACAAAACCTAAAATTTAGATTTGAGTTGCCAGTGAAAATCGAAAGACATTATTCGTTCTTTTTATTTTAGCCTGCTTGAAGTCATGAGAAAGTTAGTGGATTCTTAAAAATTTACATAAACAATATAATCTCTGAAAATTAATTAGATAACAAGTTTTTTACCATTAAAACTGGCTAAATTTCGATGATAAGAGACATTAGGTACGACAGAGTTGTATTTTGCTTCTGATACATCATCATGCGTTCTTTTTAACTTGTATAAGTTCAGGGGTATCGGTCTTCAATAAAAAGCGATAGATTGGATTGAGTATACCTGAACTGAACATGGGATTTTCGACTCACGATATTTTTTCTTGTATTTCGCTATGACCCAGGGGCGGATCCAGAATTTCTCTGAGGGAGGGGCGATTTTAAAAATACATACTTATACACGCAATGTTCGGAAAATTATTTTGACGCCTCAAAGAGTATATTAAAAAACTTAATGACAAAATTTAATTTTACCTTATATTTTACTTTTAAGCAAACATAACACATAACAGACAAAATAACAATAGTTTCATAATAATTAAAAAAAAAAACATGTAATGGAGCAGTCTGACTAAAAATAAGGATAAGCAAACTTGGGGAATCTTAGTTAAACTAAAAATAAAGATAAGTAAACTTAGGGTATCTTAGTTAAATAAATAATACTAAAAAGTAAAGTAACCAAAACAAACAAAAAAAATAGTAGAGCAATTTCAAATTGCTTTATGATAATAATTATTACTATAAAACAAATTGCAACTTTCTAGATGCCTTAGCAAATCTATCAATCACCCTGTCAACATCAATATCTATGTCTCTATGAACATGCAACAAGGCCAATCCATCCAAACGATCTTGTGTCATACGAGAACGCATCCAAATCTTAACCCTTCGTAATGTGGAAAAGCTTCTTTCAGAAGTTGCCACTGATATTGGCAACGTTACCAAAACTTTTAAATATTTTGCGATAATGGGATAAAAGTTTTGATCTATTTTGACGAGTGTCTCAATAGCAGTTTGACATGAAGCATTTTGTTCAATGGTTTTTTGATAAATTTGTACTTCCCCTAACAATTTTGCTATTTCATTTTCAACACTTTCAGTTAATCCTAAAAACTGATTACATATTAATGTAATATTTTCTTTAAGGATGCTGTAGTCCGTCAAAAGCAGTAAATTTATGGGAAGCAATACATTAAGTGAAAAGCAATGTAACGTTTTGTCAGAAAATCTTTCGGTTAAATCTAATATAATGTAGTCTAAAATAGGAATAAAACTTGCTTTCCTCCAATAATCTACCGCGTTTGACGCTGGAATATTGACCCGCTGGGTTTGTCGAGATGTTAAGCGAGGAACCTGTAATTCTAGACCAAAAGTTTCTAAGAGATTAGAAGCACTTTGGATTATTGATGAGAACTCATTTTCCGAGTTAGCTCTTTTTTGTTTTAAGACGTCAATGACATTTTTAACATAAGAAACAGCATTGTCCAACCCGATATTTTTTCCCTGGAAAAACTTACTTAATGGCAAGGTCACGTTAAAAATTTCTGAAAGTATATGCACGGTCAAAATGAATTCGCAGTCACATATTGCTTTTAAAAGTATATTTGCCTTACTTGACGAATTTCCTTCATTCCATTCAGAAATTTCATTTAATGCATCACATATTTTGAACAAATCTACTTTGAACTGCAAAATAGAGTCGTGCCTCTCAATCCACCGGGTCTCGCATGGACTATTTAAATTTGTTTTTAAATATTTTTTTAAAACAAAGTGCCTCTTTGCCGATGCGTTAAAGAATGCCACAACTTCCTGTATAATGCCCATGGCGTTTTTAACACATTTCACATTCATAGTTTTTGATATAGAGAGATTAAGCCTGTGATTAAAACATGAACTTAAAACTGCGTTTATCGCAGTCTTCTGAATTTCAGAAACGGCTCCACGAACAGCTGATACATTTACACTACAGCCATCACACCCAATACCAACACAATTTTTTAAATCCAAACCTAGACTTTGAAGTTTTCTAACAACACTTTTGCCTAAAGTTTTACCATCAATTTTAGGTTCAACGGGCATATTAAGATCTTCGTTTTTAGAGGGGTCAAAGTTATCTAAGTGAAGATCTGTAAAGCCTACAAAATCTTCCCTAACTAAACCTAAACTATTACTAAAATATCGTATGGAAACACTAAGTTGCGAGTGGTGTGATATGTCTGTAGTTTCGTCGAAAAGGACGCTATAATATTGACTTTCGTTAACCTGCCTCACAATATTATTTAAAATTTCCTCTCCACAACAGTTAATTAGGGAATTACAAGTAGTTTTACTAATGTAGGTGGCGTTTGACTTAGCAGTTTTGAGATGATTTTCAAGATCTTTGTCACCACTTTCAACTCGAAAACGAAGAAATGCTTTAAAGTTGCCATCATTTAAGTGTGGTAAACTTAAATCTCCCTCGCTGTTCGCTTCAAATATTTGAGTATCGTCCCTGTGTCCACGTAATGGTATATTTTGTCTACCATGTAAAAGGATGGTTTTAATTATGGGGTATAGCCTCTTGCGATTTTCTTCTATTTGAGTTTTCCTTTCTTTATCTAACATATTGCCTACTTCCAAACTTTTATTTTTATGGATTGCTATGAATAATTTAGCTGAAATAAAATGATTTTATTCTAATTAATTTTTTAGTACAAAAAAAAAACCTTTTTTGTTACCTTTTTCTTCCGCTCGAAGATGGTAGAGATTAGATTGATGTTTGATTAAATCACCATCTTTACCAGTAAGTTTCGCATACGATGGAAGGGGGCGTGTAACGAATTTTTGAGTTTGAAGAGTTTTTTGTCCTCCAACCTTACATCCAGATATAAATATAACGCACAGCTTGCAATAAAGGCCCTGACTACTTTCTGAGTATACTAACCAGGGAAATTTAGACAACATATCATAGCTGATCTTTCGTTTCTCTTTTTTGCCCTTTTTAATGTGAAGGGAATGTGGGAAAACGTAATCTTTGGGGGGTTGCCAATGATTGACCAATAATTCATATTTAGTAAAGTCATCCAGATTTAAACCTTTTTTATTGGTTTCACCCACAGTAACATAGTTGCCAATGTCCAATTTAAAACTAGAAAAACACTTATTTTTATCTTTTGGGGGACAAGTTGATGAACATGCAGTTGGAGTTGGAGAAGGACGATTTGAAATTTTATCACTTTTATCTACATCAATACATTCATTACCTTCGTCGCCTTCATTATTTGCCTACAATAGACAATAATATAAAAATAAATTACAAATTACAGAATAACAAATAATTTAGGTAAAAAAAGCTTTTTTAATATAGGTACAGCGTTTTTATAAAGGACTAAAAAATATAAAATACTTAATTTTAAATGCAATCAAAATAATTTTTAAATTTTGATAAACGTGGGGCGCACGTTATAGATATTTGATGCACCACTCTCTGACTCTCTAGACTTATTATATACTAAAAAACCTGCCTGCATGTGTTCCAAACGGTACAAATGGCCCTAAGTAATTAAACATATCAATGCATGAGTTTTACATTCAACATTACCTATGCCATTATGATTAAACATTTTTAAAATTTCTACATCCCTACCCCAACTGGTACTAATCGCAGGATTCGCAGGTAGTATAAGGTATGTATACCTACCTTATTATCATCACCAGCATCACCACTAGAATTTGATTTCACACGTTTTACAAAATTATCTAACAAGCCTAATTTACGTTTTCCCTCCTTGCTCTTAAAACTCATTGCTAGTATCTATTATAGTATAGTACTATGATCAGCCACCCATATAATATAATAAACTAACCACTTATTAAATCAAAAATCAACTTAGCAACAGCAAGAATCAAGAAATTAATATCGACCATACGAAACGAACGCCGAAAACCGAAAAACACCGAAAACTAACCTATAATAATATCACAACAATATCTATTAGATAATATGAATGAAAACGGACGCGACGCGGACGCCTTGAATTAGATAACTTATAATACAGGTGTTTGGATATTGTGAGACGGCTTCAGTAAACTCGCCCTATTTTTGTTACTGGTTGAAGATTTACGGTGGTTATCTTAGCAATTGTTTAAATTCCGTGAAAACAAGATTGCTCAGGGGGGGGCGAAACCCCCTTCGCCCCCCCCCTAAATCCGCCACTGCTATGACCTTGGCATGCTTTCTAGGTGCAAATAATAAAAAAGTATCATTTTCATGTAATAAATAAGAAATAAGTTTACATAAAATATTTATAAAAATTCAATTTGTAAATGCTATTTTACGAGAAAACCTTGGTCATCGTTTTTGATCGTTCGAAGCAAAATACTTAAGTATCTTTCAAACTTGTACGGCAGGCAGCAGACAAGTCCCCAGTATAGGAACAAATTATTTTATTGTTAGTTTATGTTCTATCGCTTTTTTCAACTCGGTACTTACATTGATTTAAACTATAACAAACACCCATGCCTGGCCTTACGATCTCCAGGCAGCTCCCACAATACAGTTAGAGTTATAGGTACAATGATCTACTATACATTGGAGTTATACAGATATATACTCTTTGATACTACGGAGGCCAACAGAGCACTGAATTTTTTAAATTGAAATCGAACATTCGTTAAATCATTAAAAGACGGAAATTTTTCAACTGCCGCGATCGATAAAAATTAAGCGTGCTAAAACTGTAATGAATAAATTATGTCTTGTTGTTTGCATTGTTTATTGTTTAGTTCATTCTATCTTCACTTCTCTAAGGTCTGCCAGCTGTAGCTGTTCTTTTCTAACGACCAACATTGAAAAGAGCATGGTTTCGCATGGCGTCATTCAATGATGTCATTGAAGGATACCTAAGCTACTTTTTACAAGTTAATGTTTTATTATATTGTCTCAGTGAGAGATTAGTGTACACGAAGGCTCAATACTGGTCATTCTTTCTTTTAACATTCTTCCCTTTCGTGACCTGCATTCATTCCGTCGGGATTGATGTTTCTCACAGGAAACATCACCCGTGTATGGCCGGCTTTATAATGACTAGCTTTCCGAATAGGCGTAGCTTCTCTGAATCCTCTGTACTCTCACTTTTCCAAATTGACGCGGTAAGAATTGAATTTTCGCCAAAAAGTGTGACTTAAGTATTTTTTTAACTTGTATCTACGGCAAAACTATGTCGGTGATTCCCTGAACCTGAAATACTTTTGTGATTTTCAGTACGCAACCGATAATAATTTTATAATAAAGTAGGAATTTGTCGGCTGCAAGATATTTTTAGTTTTCTGCGGATTATTTGTATACGACAACCTTTACCATGTGTGTACCTTACCGCCATAATGTCTAACTTAATAGCCTCACAGAACGCAAGAGAAAGGTCAGGGTCGATATCAATAAAAAAAAACGGGGTGATTTTGGAATTGGGTGGTTTTTAGAT
Organism: Polydrusus tereticollis; assembly: GCA_963920685.1. Lineage (NCBI taxonomy): Eukaryota > Metazoa > Arthropoda > Insecta > Coleoptera > Curculionidae > Polydrusus > Polydrusus tereticollis. The sequence goes on from OY987333.1 coordinate 14,950,812, forward strand.
TTTCTTTTTGGATCTGGAGACATTTTTATATCTTGTATTCAGAGTGTTTCAGAAGTACGGTACGTAAGTTAAGGGGGGTGCTTTCTACTGATATTCTAAGAGAAAAAGTTCATATGAACATGTGTCCGGAGTTGCCCGTTTTTAATATGTCTTAAAAAAAATCGTTTTTTTTTTATAATTTCTTTAAATATCTTTTTCCCGATTTTATTAAAATTTGTGTAAGAACTACTACAGAAAAACGAAATATCAGTGATATAGTTTAATAATCAACTTTTTTATGTACGAATAGGCTCAAACATCGACAAATACAAATCTTAAGGCGTACTGTACCCGACGAATGTCTAACAAAAACTGCCATTTCTAACGGTGTAACGGTACCCTTCGAAATATCTCAACCTATGCCCTATTTAAATTCTAAGAATCTATATGTTTACATTAACACCATAAAAACTAATGTCCTTATGGGCAAAGAAATATGATATTTTCTCTTAGTCCCCTTTTTATTAAGGGAGATATAACTATAGTTCAGTCAAAAGCCCGTGTATATATATATAGTCTATTTGTTGATTGTTCTAACTAAATGACAAATAATTAAAATCATATTACATTTGGTACCGTTACTAGATTAAATTTATTAAGTCCAGTGGCGTGCCGGGGAGCACCTTAACGGATATTATTGACAAAAAAATGTACGCCACTGACTTTTTTCTAATTTTGATTTACCAACTAATAATACAACTTTTTTGTTCCTTGAATTGTTTTCGCATCTTTCCTCGTTTTCGAGAAAAAAATAAAAACCACTTTATTGCACCTATAAAAAAAATACCTATATGTATTTCAGAGTTACCTAATTAGGACGTTCAAATTAAAAATAAAATTATTAATTTTTTTTAATATGATTATGATTAACGGTACCTAATTTCAATAAAATCGGGAAAGGATATTTAAAAAATTTATAAAAACCAATTTTTTTTGAAAAAATTTTAACACCCTGTATCAAAAACGGGCAACTTCGGACACAATATTCACATGAACTTTTTCTTCTCTTAGAATATCATAAGGAATCACCCCCTTAAGTTACGTACCGTACTTCTAAAACACCCTGTATTATACAGGCTATTTCATTAATATTGCGAAAAAATTCAGAATAAGTTTCCCTGCTTAGAAATATGAATAAAAGTTCCTATAAACCTATACCGGGTGTTGCATCGTCGAGCGGGACATAGGAAATCCCATGTAATTTTAAATGGGGTCAATTATTGGCTTCCCTAATTATTTTAGAGAAAAATTCTATTTAGGTTTATTAAAGAGCACTAAAACCCACATACAAAAGAATAACTTTAGATATTTTTGATGAGCCCGTTTACGGGTTATCGCCGATTTCTTTTTAACTATTTCTCCTTTTTATGGCCCCGTATTTGCGGGCATCAGTCAAGGTAAAAGATGACTGTCAAATAAAGTTGTCATTTTGAAATGTGTGCTTTATTGTTATAAAAACTCGTACATCGAAAATATTAAAGGTGTATTTATGAGTACAAATTAATCTGAATAAAACTCAAATAAAGTATCCAATTACAAGGTTAATTATGACATTTTACATGTTTCAATATTTTACTAATTAATAGGTAGGTACTATTAAATTGTTACAACTTTAGGATTTAAGAAGATGTTCAAATATTCCTCCATTGACTGCTAGACAATAACCGAGGCGATCATAAAATTCTCTTCTTACATTCGCTAGTTGGTAAACTGAAATTCTATTGCATTCGGCAGAAATAGCATTTTTTAACTCGTCTAGATTTGGGTATTTTTTATCTTTGTATTATGGACGTGGAAGGCCGCTCAAGGTAAGTATTTATTTACTTTTATATTTATTAAAACATTCAAAAGAGAATAACACAACTTCTATTCTTCATACATTTTATTTTACACTCACTCTAACACTGACATTTTACATACGTCACTTCAACATCTTAAGGCGTGTTCACACTTCTAACACAGAATTGGATTCAACAACATGTATATCCTGTTTTTTAAATGGCCCCAGAGAAAGAAATCATTTGGCGATAAATCAGGAGACCTGGCTGGCCAATTTACTGTATGATTTAAGCCAATAACATTTCCATTAAAAGCACGGTTTAAATATTCCCGGACAGCCAGGGTACTATGTGCCGGGCAGCCATCCATTTGGTACCAAACTTCCTGATTTTCCCTGGCGGCATCATGTAAAGTAGGTAAAATATGATCTTCAAGTAGTTCCAAAAAATATTCTGCATTTAAATTTCGTGTAAGAAATAATGGCCCGATAATATTTTCTCCGAAAATCCCAGCCCATACATTAACTTTTTGTGGATATTGCGTCCTTGTTTCCACAAACCTGTGTTGGTTTTCTTTGCTCCAATATCGATAATTTTGAACATTGGGTTCATTGTTTAAGGTAAATGTGCATTCGTCAGTGAAACAAATGTTTTTTAAAAATTCCCTATCCATGTTTGCTCTTTCCATTATACCAAAACAAAACTCCTGTCGTCGTATTTCAAAGCTCGTAACGCTGTGGTGTGATCTAATCCTATGTCATCCTCAAGTTTCCTTGTGCTGATCTTCCCATCATTTTCTTCCACGCACAATAAAACTTGCAAGTCCCTATCATTTCTTGCATCTCTTCTTTGTTCCTGCCTTTCTTCACATCTGCAGTTATTTATTACAGTGCCTTTTGTCTCAAATTTCTTGATAGTCCTTTGGACTGTAGATTTTGCAGGTATCGGTCTGTTCGGATACAGAGCAGCAAACATGCCTGACACATTTTGATAACTATTTCCTTTATAATACCATTTAATCATCAATATTTTTTCTTCAGAAGTGTAATTCATGGCTAATATTTTCGATGTACGAGTTTTTATAACAATAAGGCACACATTTCAAAATGACAACTTTATTTGACAGTCATCTTTTACATTGACTGGTGCCCGCAAATACGGGGCCATAAAAAGGAGAAATAGTTAAAAAGAAATCGGCGATAACCCGTAAACGGGCTCATCAAAAAAATCTATAAAGTTATTCTTTTGAATGTGGGTTTTAGTGCTCTTTAATAAACCTAAATAGAATTTTTCTCTAAAATAATTAGGGAAGCCAATAATTGACCCCATTCAAAATTACATGGGATTTCCTATGTCCCGCTCGACGATGCATGTATGTCCGCAAATGCTTCGCTTCGGAGATACAGGGTGTTAAAGTTTCATTTTTGTTTTTCTAAATAATTTTTGAAATAATGTCGATATTTGAACTAACTAAAATACTTTAAAAACTGCACATATTATCTTACATCAAGAAAAATAAAATTAAATTTATTATTTTTGCGATTTTTTTTTAAACTGTAAAGGCCAATTTATAAACTTTGTAGTTACGCTACGCTCAGTTCAGTTCCGCTTCGCTCTCAGTTACGGTGCGCCGCAAAGGCTTTCCAATTTATAAACTTACGTTCCGTGTCCCTTGTCGTTCTGCATTTTATTGGTCAATGGCATACGTCATACGTCAAAACAAACCCACGTGACTAAACTTTCTGCGCCCATTGGTTACAAGTCGAACTGCAACGAATGGCAGCGTAAAAAGATAAAACTTGGTCATCTTCGGCGGAGCGCAGCGTAGCGTAACGTACGAACGTAAAGTTTATAAATGGTTTCATATGTTTTCATTTGTTGAAGTCGAACGATCATCGGCGGAACTGAACTCAACTGAGCGTAGCGTAACTAACTAAGTTTATAAATTGGGCTTAAGTACCTACAGTTGACGTAATTTAATTTCGTACACTAAACTGTGACACTGTAAATGCAACTTTTTTACCTTTATTACCTTTGTAACGTGTTAATTGTTATCATGATATCTGTCAAAGTATTGTCATCATCTTATTTGATTGAAGAAATGCCTCATTTAAGTACTATTGAAAAGGCAAGAATAATATGTTTAGAAGAAATAGGGTGGTCTTATGGAAGAATAGCTGATCATTTTAGAGTACCTAGAAGTACTGTTCAAGGAATTGTAAAAAAATGGCGCTATCATCAAACACTTGAAAGGTCTGTTGGGTCAGGTTTAAATAATAGAAAATCATCAAATGAAGAAGACTGAAATTTGGTAGAGTACTTATTTAAGGCACAATCCATTTGAAACTGCAGTATCCGCTATTAATGCACAGAACAGGGTTCCCGGCTTCATCTAGAACTGCGCAACGCCGGTAAGACAATGTTCCGAATTAAGAAATCGAGCAGCTGCATCCAACCCGTTTTAAAAAATAGTGATAAGGAACAAAGAATTGGTTTTGGCAAAATGTTATCTTTTCCGATGAGAAAACTTTACCACCAAATTCCCGATATGATGAGAAGTATACTCAAAAAAAGCAAACCAGTGGACGTTTCTCAGTTAATGTGTGGGCATGGATAAGTGTTCACGGTGCAGGTGTATGCTGGACTATTGGTGGAACATTAAACAGTAATATATATCTTCAGATTTTGGAAAATGTTTTTCTTCCTTCTGCCGCGATAGTTTTTGAAGGAAATAACTTTATATATCAGCAGGATAACTGCCCTGTGCATACTGCAAGAAATGTAGCTAACTGGTTTAGAGAAAACAACGTAGTAACATGTCTGCCTTGGTGCTCAAGAAGTCCTGATTTAAATCCAATTGAAAATCTTTGGGTATTGATGGTGAAAGAAATGTATAAAATAAATTTTAAACCACAGAATGAAATAGAGTTATTTGATAAAGTAGAAGAAATTTGGGAAGGGCTATAGGGCTAACTCCGGATTACACCAGAAGTATTATTTTGTCAATGCCAAGAAGATTACGATTAGTGTTAGAATCCAATGGCGCAGCAATATTAGTATTTTGTTTGTTATTTGTTAATAAATTTACCCTTTTTGGCTTTATACTTTTCTAGTTTTCCTGGTATTGTTTTATAATTTCGCGGCTGTAATTGAAAGACAAAAATATTTAGAAATATCCATTATTAGTTATGGTAAAAAATCGTACATACAAAAATATCTACAGCTATGTATATAGCTGGTGTTCTATCCAGGTCGAGATCCAGGTATAAGCAGCAGGTGAGAAACCCGTTTTACCCAATTTTGTTGTAATTGGGTTATGTATGGGTGGAGTGTATGAATTTATATGTCGTTAACTGTATACAGTGCGTCCATAAAGTCTTGCACAAATTCATTTAAAATTCAGGTATTTACTTTTTAAAAACGCTCGGACACGTCAATTAGTACTTTTGTTTGCGCATTTTTTAACGTAAAATGTTTTTATACAGGGTGTCGCACGTATGAGGTATGAGGTCATCAATAAATGTGTTTAAAATAAATTTTCAAACGTCAATATTTCGGAAACCGTGATTTCCAGAGGTGTTAAGTGTTCATCATAGAATTCAAAATTGATATAATATACAGGGTGTTCCATTAAAAAAAATCCTTGATGACCTCATACCTCATACGTGCGACACCCTGTATAAAAACATTTTACGTTAAAAAATGCGCAAACAAAAGTACTAATTGACGTGTCCGAGCGTTTTTAAAAAAAGTAAGCCCCTGAATTTTAAATGAATTTGTGCAAGACTTTATGGACGCAGTGTATAATATCAAGTTCATATTTTGCAAAGAGGTTTAGGAACATAAAAGCAATTTTTAAAAAGTATAAACCTACGTCCGGAGTTTAGGAGATACAAGATGTTACAAGTTTCAAGCAGAACAAAAAATAGGTACGCCACTGACGCTTTCTCTTTTTATAACACTGCTATGTATGCAGTTTAATGGCTAACGCGAAATACTCTTTGATAATTTTTTCATTTCGGCTTTGTTTAGGGAGATAAATGCAATTTTATCAAACTCTGATATGGGCATAGGGATTTGCAAATAAATATCGTTTATTTTTTATTATTTTTCTCGAGAACGGTTAAAAAATGTAATACAAGGCCATTACAAGCACGTATAAAAAAGTAAGGAATCCTCATAAGAGTAAAAAGACATGTAGGTGGTGCCCTTTACAAGTGGGAGCCATACTAACATTAAATTCAAATTTCGCATTTCAAACAACCCCTAGATACCAATTTTAGTTCAAATATGGACATTATTTTAAAAATCATTTAGAAAAAAATAAAATAAAACTTTAACACCCTGTATCTCCGAAACGAAGAATTTCCGGGCATAGGTTTATAGCAACTTTTTTTATTACAATATTAATGAAACACCCGGTTATGGAAAATGCGTAGTTTGTTAAAACCTTTAATGCACCCTTATTTAAACGCAAGTCAAATTAAAGCTTACATTTTGTGTATAATAAAAAAAAGCACATACTTATTCTGTGCATATTTACTTTTAAAAATGTGTACACAAATAAATCTGTTTCCAGTTGATATACATGCATACCAAACTATTTATAGCAAGTTGATTAAATAAGTAATTTAATTTCTGTTTTATAGTGAGAGCATCGAATATAACTTTATGTCCAATTAAAAATTTATGATTATTTTTATAAGTAACAAGGTGACCCTACCATGTCCAGGTTCAGTATATTATGGCTTAAAAGTGCGTACGTCTTCAAATTAGACAAGCTTTAAAGCGATGAGTTAAATTATTTTTTACTTGTATATGAATCGTATATGAAAATATAGAAACTGCACCATTTCGCGGTGGAGTCAGCAAATAAATACCTGCCGTATAGTGGTTACGGCAATTTCCACATTGCACAATGTATTTCCGCATTATTTTTAGTCATCCTACCGTGACGTGCGCGTTATACATGAGGTTGAAACTTGCATCACGACGAAGAAAAAAATACCTATACACAATTGCTACTTCTAATCGGTGACAAACGACTACTTACAGAACATTGTTTAGTGGCAGGAACGGTCTTCGTAAAAAAAAAATTTCTGATATTTCAACCGGCTTATTTTTATCTAAACAAGATATTGCCGCGCAATGTAACAGCACAAAACTCGCGGTTTAACTGACCGTTCGGTGTTCGTTGACGACCGAAGCGAAAGCACAGACAAGACAGAAATATCGATTTCGCGGTGGCAAAAGGTTCCACAAAGTCTACACCGTGACCTAAACCTTCACGTTCACATCTTTTAGCCTATTGCGTTTTATGAGAGCTAGCAGGATCGATTTCAAGCATGTATATAGCGCTAAAAACTGTCCTATCCTCTTTGCTAAAAAGTTTCTTCAAGCTTACCAGGAACAGTCTTCTTTTCTTCATTCATAATATTTGTATTTATTTGTCGCGGAGCAGTTTTTATTAAAAAAATATCCCATTTCACACAGAAAAAATTCGAAACCAAGCCAAGTATAGTTCGCCATACGTAATATGATTAATTATAACTTAAATATAACAATTTTAAACTCCGGCAATGCCTTTAAAATTTCTGAAGGTGTGAAGATGTGCTTTGTATCCCCACTAATTCAATATCAAATACGATGAAAAGGGACAAAACCATCAGTAAGAGACAGAAACCCCGCTGATTGCTTGATTTTGGCGTAGGTTGCCCAATTTACCAAAACATATTATCATCGCCGCTTTAAGAATATAACAAATTATAATTTAAAGAAATAGTCCATTCTCAAAGTGGAGTTGAAATTATAGGGAAAGGAAAGAAAATCAAAAACTCTTTCTCCACTAATTTAATAAAAAAGCCAATCAAAGGCTTAGTTTTTTTTTTCGTATTAATAAGTCTATACATGTTTCGAAGGTAGTGACCCTCATCCTCAGGAGACAAAAGAAATGTTGCTGTGAGTATTAACAGTAGAGAAAAAATTATTGGTGGAAAGTGACGTTGACGGAGCTTTAAAATTTATAAAATGTATTAAGCAGTGAACGAAACTTGATAAAAGCAATCAGCATTAGATAAAAATTTACTTCAAATTTATTTGTACAAGGTTTGTCACACTTCGTGGCTTATGAAGGAAAATGTTGTTCTTCCTATGAAGGTTTTTTTGAAGGGATATATAAAGAAGATTTGTGGGACATATCTAATTCATATCATGATATTTGTTTAATAGAATGAAAGAAAGATTTTGTTAGAATTTCAATTCAAAATAATTTAAATATTCCTGTGCGGCATCGAACACTAAAAACCGAAATATCTCAAAAACGGCTTACTTTAGCGGATTTTCACAAGAGTACCTTTTTTGTTTCAAAATGTTCAAAAAATTAGTTCCTTAACAAAAAAAGGAAAAAGCTACACTAATGAAAAGGTTATGGCCATTCTAAACTGTAAGAAGTGCATTGTGAAGCGCCCTCTAATGGTCACAGTGAAAAGGTGTCCGTATTCGGGTTTCGCATCCCAAAAAACCCCCGGGTACCAAGTTTTAAAGTAATACGTTAAAAAATGTTCATTAATTTTAAAAAATTCGATTTTTATTTTTTAACTTTTTATCGAAAACGGAGCAATTTCGGACTAAGGTATTGCTTTAAATCGCCTTATTTTGGCCTCAGGAATATGTGCTCAGATTTTGTACAGACCTTTTAGAGACCCTGTATATCCCTTCATAAAAACCTTCATAGAAAGAACATAATTTTCCTTCATAAGCTACTAAGTGTGACAAACCTTGTACAAATAAATTTGAACTAAATTTATATCCAACATTTCAGTATGCTGATTGCTTTCATCAAGTTTCGTTCACTGCAGCTCCATCAACGTCACCTTCCACCAATAATTTTTTTCTCTACTAATACTAACAGCAAAATTTCTTTTGTCTCCTGAGGATGAAGGTAAGAAACATGTAGACTTATTAATATGAAGAAAAATGAGCCTTTGATTGCTCTTTTATTAAATTAGTGGAGAAAGGCTATTTGATTTTCTTTCCTGTCCCTATAACAGATTATATTAAGCGATTATAATTTGCAATGTGAAGGGGAAAAATCAACATATTATGTTGCAGGGTATACAATATACAGGAATATGCATATGTCTAATTCTTTTAAGTAATATAATGTGAATTACATACAACATTTTATGGAAATTTAAGGAGATAAGTACGGCAACAATGTAAAGTTTTTTGGTCGGATTCCTTTCGTAGCTCACCAGCGGTGTGGCGAACTTTACCTATATAACCTTTTTGCATTTAAACGTTCCTGTACGCAGTAAAATTATTACAGTATGTATACAGGGTGTTAATATATGTCACATACATATTTAAGGGAGTAATAGTGCTTGGCAAAATAGGAAAAAAATACTTATAAACATATGCGATCAAAAAAGCTTTAATTTTCTTTTTGGTTTTTCTACCACCTTTTCCGAGATAATTACTTTAAGTTTGGTGCACTTATTCGTTTTTAGAATCTCTACAATACAAAGCCTAAATTGTCAGAGGCAGTATAGAAAGTGTTACATTTTTTGCGCTACCAACATTTTCACTCTCCTGAACTTTTTTTTCGGATACTCTGTATAAAAACTGATATCATATGTTGAATCCCCGTTCTTTTCTCATTCTTTTTGATCCCCACATTTTTATCATATCTGTCATCGTCTTCTAGTTATTGGCGGAAATAGCCGTCGATGCAAAACAAGTATTATTTTATCTTCCCTTCGTTCACTTTTTTGACGTTTAGTTTGAGGATTCATGCGGAAGTCATTTCCAGTGTCAGTTTCGTTTTAAGGTCATTTTTTCTGCCAAGAAGATTAAACGGGCAATGCTATCGTCAATTCTTAGAAGAGGAACTCCCGGTGCTGTTAGAATAGGTACGGTAAAGTCCGTTCACAGATTTAAGAGAATGACTACCTGCCTTTACTCATCATAAAATTCTTTGTTGAAAGGGTTTCAAGAGAGATAATGATTTTATTATCCAGGTAGGGACCGTACTTGGTCGTAATTAGTTTACAAAGCCTTATTAAATAATGGGAAAAAAATAAGTAGACAAATCAGTGTTGCAAAACCAGTCATTTTATTAGTTCGTGTGAAATAAAAACGCAGCTTTGATTATCCAAATATGTGGCATCCGTGGATTGGTGAATCTAGTATAGAACAGCCGGAGGGGGTACAGGTACAACCACAGTGCGGAAATGAAAAGGGAAGAAGACACTTATCTTTAGATTCTAAAGAGATTATAAAAAATGTATATACAACTCTCATAGAACGTGAAAAGTTGAGTAAAATGGAATGTATTAAAGAAACAGCCACATTGACTAAAATTTCGGAAAAAACAGTATGGAAAATTGTGAATAAACCCATCACCGAAAGAAAAAGAAGGAAAGATTCCTGGGACTTAGATCGCAGCGATGAAGATTTAGTCCAACGCAAAATTTATAAGATGTATGAAGTGCATACGGTACCAACAGTGGATAATTTACTGAAAATACTTGAGATAGATAACACGGATATCAATTGCGGTAGGACAACGTGTGTGTGACAAAGTGTCTTCAACGAATCGGCTTTAAATTTAAAAAAGTCGATAAACGACAATTTATCATGGAATCGCAACGACTTTAAGGCATGGCGATTTGAATATTTGACAAAAATCGCTCAGTACAGAAGTGAGAACAGACCTATTATATACTTAGATGAAACCTGGTTTGATACCCATGATACCCCATCAAAAGGTTGGGTTGATTCTAGTGACAGGTGTAGAACAAAGGCACCATTAAACAGAGGAAAAAGAATAACCATAGTACATGCAGGGTCCGAAGATGGTTGGGTAGCAAATGCACTTTCATTGGCAGCCAAGAATATAAATAACTCCTGTTTGGATTACCATAACGATACCACAGCGGAGTTATTTGAGGATTGGTTCGTAAATAAGTTAATTCCTAATGTTTCTCCAAACAGTGTGATTGTTATGGACAACGCAAGTTACCACAGTAGACAGTTAAACAAGCACCCTTGTTCAAAAGATAGGAAAATGGCAATACAGGAATTTATGTATCAGAATGATATATATTTTCATGAAAGTTACACTAAAAGAGAGTTACTTGATGTGCTTAAATTTCTGAATCTGGAAAAGGAGTACTACTGCGACAGCTACGCTAAAAGTAAGAGGGTGCTAAGGCTTCCGCCGTATCACTGTATATTTAATCCCATAGAACACATATGGCATCAATTAAAATCTGCCGTTAGACGTAATAATGTATCACCCACTATAAACGCTAGTGTACTGGATATTATTATTACTGAAATGGACAAAGTGCCTGTGAGTAGCTGGAAAAATTGTGTTTCGCATATTAAAACTGTTGAAAAGTCATACAATCAAATTGGGAATATTAAAGAAATATTTATTATTAACAGGTGTTGATAGTGACAGTGAAAATGAATTAAATGAGTCAACTGTAGTTGCATTAATTAATTATAATAGGTATATTCTATCCTCGATTCTATCTAAAATTGTTTATTATTTGTGTCAAATCATCCATGCTTGAAATACAATTCAGTGCGGGCCTGTGTAGACCCCAGTCTGGTTTTAAACAGGCGTCAACACGAGTCGGTAAGTCATTCTTTTAAATCTGTGAACGGACTTTACCACTTGAACTAAGAAACCAATTGTGGTTTATGCATGATGGTGCACTGCCACATTTCAGTTTGGTGGTAAGGGAGTTTCTAAAACAACACTATAATCATTGGATAGATCGAAATGGACCTCAAGTCCTCCGGTTTAAATTGTCTAGATTAATCAATATATATTGCGCTTCAATTGACAGTATTATAAGTAGGTATTATTATTAGCCATGATGAAAAATGCTTAAATACAAATTAATTCAGAATACCTGTAAATGATGCCCAAAACGACATGTTATCCGCAAACAGAAACCGGTATTTTAAAACTAAATTTTCGCACTAATAGGTAACTAAATAATTACGCGGCTAGTTCACATAAGTTGCAGGAAAGGAAACGGTTTGTGTGATACTGACTTAACACTAATATAAAGAAATTTTTGCATCAGTCAAGCGCGGCGTTCTTGTAATAGAATTTATTTAAAAACTGGTATTTCTGGCGTGGGATTGGCTTTATGAGTCGCTGGTGGCTTCACTGTTTAAATTTCAGATTTCAGAACTGTGTATTGCCGCTATAAACCATCATGGTTGACCCATTCTCACAACTCCTTTGAATTTAGACTGAAATGGGTCAATTTAAAGTGTATTTGAACCAAAAAGGTTGTCAAATACCCCAATTGGGTTACTCCTTATAGTTATATCACGACAACAAACGCACATACATAAGTACATAGGTATCTTATCTTTACTCTAGAGCAGCTATACTCTAAGTGTGTTCCGCGGAACCCTAGGGTTCCGCGATACCTCTGTAGGGGTTCCTCAAGAATTTAGAAAAAAAATCAAAGCACCTCTCTCTGGTCGAACGTTTTGACTCCGCGGCCGCGCGTAGGTATATTTATTTATTTATTTGTATTTGTATAAACATGTGTTACAATAGCTGGTACAATATCTCATAAGTTTGGTATCAACATGCATACTTGTATACTTGTGAGCGCGCAGTCCCTTTGATAAAAGCCGCATCTGAATTGTTTACAACGCAATTTTTATATTTCTCTTTTTATTTTTGCTTTTTGTTTATCAAAGGCGCCGACTCGAGTATTTTCGAGAATATTCGAGATCGAGTCTAGGACTAAGTATAAAAGCGGCGATCGCGCGTCGCGCCTCGTCAGTCAGTTGACGATTAGCGTTCGGAGCGATAAGTTCCTACCTACCTACTTACAAGCTCGCTAGCGAGAAACTAGTGTTCATTGTTCTACTGCCTGCTGTATTCTGTTGTCTCAGTTTTATACATTTCTTCATTGTACTAAACTTAGTCTCTTATACGCAGTAACGATTGTGCATTATTTAGACCCCACCATCCTGACGTGTAACATTATAAATAAAGAAGAATGGAACGTTGGCTTAAAGGTGTTAAACGTGTTGCAACAACATCTTCTAATGACGCTGAATGTTCAAAAGCAGTACGCGCGGAGAATATAGCAATCACCGATCCAGACGATGATGCCACGTCGTCAAGCTCGACGGTTTCAAAGACGAAAAAAAGGAAGTATGATGAATCATATATCAGTTTCGGATTTGTTGATTCCAACGGCTCACCTCTCTGCATGCTATGTAGTAAACTGCTTCCTAATAGTTCCATGGCACCTGCCAAATTGCGCCGACATTTACAAACTGTACACCCCGAGTCTAAAGACAAGAATAAAGATTTTTTTGTTCGTAAAAAAGATCAGTTATTGGAAAGTCAAAAAAATATGATGCATGTAACAAAAACTATCAACGAAAAGGCCACGGAGGCATCATATTTAGTTAGCTATCGCATTGCACAAGCAGGTGAAGCGCACACTATCGCTGAGAATTTAATAAAGCCATGTGTATTAGACATAACAAAATGTATGCTCGATGAAAAATCTGCAAAGCATCTTTCTACTGTGCCGCTATCAAACGATACTCTTTCACGGCGAATCCATGATCTGGCAAGCTACGTCAAACAAGAACTAGTTACACGTCTACAAAAAACACGATTCGCCTTGCAAATGGACGAGTCAACTGATGTCGCTAGTTTGGCTATCTTGCTGGTTATCGTGAGATATCCATATGAAAGTTCTTTTGAAGAAGACATGCTTATGTGTTCACCGCTGCTCACAAACACTACCGGGGAAGAAATTTTTAATAAAATAAATATATTTTTTGAAGAAAATAATCTCAGTTGGAACAATTGCATTGACATTTGTACAGATGGGGCCAAGGCGATGACAGGTAAAACAGCAGGAGCAGTGTCACGAATAAAAAATAAAGCGCCTAATTGTAGTTCCAGCCATTGTATTCTGCATAGACAAGCACTTGCGATGAAGCAAATGCCGTCACATCTAAAATTAGTTATGGATGAAGCGGTAAAAATAATTAATTTTATCAAATCACGACCACTACAATTCCGATTGTTCTGACTATTGTGTGAAGATTATGGCAGCAAACATAAAACACTGCTGCTCCATACAGAAGTGCGATGGCTGTCTCGGGGTAAAACTTTAACAAGGCTATTTGAACTTAGAGCCGAGTTACAAATGTTTCTTTCAGCAGATACTTCTTTTAATTTGAAGGACCGTTTGTATGATAAAACTTGGTTGTTCCGATTGTCTTTTATGGCGGATATCTTTCAAAAACTGAACGAATTGAATTTATCATTGCAAGGTAAACAGACAACAGTGTTTCAGGTCAATAATAAAATAACTGCCTTCAAAAGAAAATTAGATTTTTGGATTATTTGCGTTGGTAAGAAAGAAATAGAAAGCTTTACGTCACTCAGTGAGTTTGTTAGCGATAACGACTCAGAAATGTTTCAAGATGATGTGTTTGAAGAATTGGTCCAATATCTCAGTTCGATGCGCGCATCTTTTGAAAAGTATTTTCCCGAAGAACAGAATACAAAAATGAAACTGAATTCATGGATTCATAATCCTTTTTTACCCAACTTGGAAAAGCCCGAAAGTATGTCAAACGAGATATATGAATCTCTTTTAGAAATGTCATCAGACACAAGTATGGAGTCACTGTTCAAAACGACGCCTCTCAACGATTTTTGGTGCAGAATCCGTGATGAATATCCAATGCTTGGCAAAATGGCTCTGAATATTCTTCTCCCGTTCCCAACAACATATTTGTGCGCAACAGGATTCTCAACCTATGCAGCCACGAAAACAAAATATCGCAATAGACTGGACGCCGAACCTGATATGAGACTTCAACTGTCTTCTATCAAACCTGATATCAACCAATTGATGAAAAATAAAAAACAGTTTCATACCTCCCATTAGTTAGATTTTTTCTTTTTTAATATCTTCTATTATTGTACTTGCCATGTGGTAAAGTAAGTAATAATTAGTAACTGTTACATTGTACTTTTATTATGCTTATTAATAAAGAATACACTTTTAAAAACTATTGTTTTATTGTAGGGTTCCATCAAGTATTTTGCTTCCCAAAAGGGTTCCGTCACCAAAAAAGTTTGAGAACCGCTGATCTAAGCCTTAGATTAAAAAAGTAGTATTCTTTTTTTTTCTACCTTTATGTCTTGCGTATTTATTAAGATTAGTTAAAATATACCAGTAAATTCCCGATTTCGGCCATTCTTACCCTTTTCGAAGGGGTTGAAAATGCTTTTCACGTGTAGCTCGGTTCCTGTTGATTTTGCGACGAAAAGTAAAGATAGTAAAAGGGATGAGAATAAAATTCTCTATAATATTGTACTTTCAAGAATTTTCAGTATTTTTATTATTCATCGAGTTATTTATTTATTTATTGAGTTGTTGCTCGATTTGACTATTTTCGAAGGGGTTGAAAATGCTTTACACGTGTAGGTCGGTTCCTGTTGAGTTCGCGACAAAAAGTGAAGAGAATAAAATAGTTGCGAATGAAATTCTCTGTAGTAATATATTAAGGGATAGGGAAATTATCGAAAATCATCCCGAAGATTTTTTGCCGTGGAAATCGCTCGAGGGCTTGCCCGAGAGCGATTTCCTAATGGCAAAAAATCTGAGAATGATTTTCTGATTATTTCCCAATCCCGAAATGTATTTTGAAGATTATTTACCAAATAAAAAACTAACGATTTCTGACGGGTGAGATTTTCACTTTTGACAAGGGTGATTTTACCAAATAAAAAACTAACGATTTCTGACGGGTGAGATTTTTACTTTTGACAAGGGTGATTTTCACCGGAGAGCGGGAGATTATCGCTGAATAATCAGGTGAAAATCAACCCGCTTTTATAATGGATGAGGTAAATAATCTATAAGATTGCCCTTTTAAGAATATTCGATATTTTCATTATTTTTCGAGATATTGCTCGATTTGACTATTTTCGAAGGGGTTGAATATGCTTTTCACGTGTGGCTCGGTTCCTGTTGACTTCGCGACGAAAAGTGAAGAGAGTATAAAATAGTTGGGAATAAAATTCTCTATAATATTGCCCTTTAAGGAATTTTCAATATTTTTATTATCTATCGAGTTATTGCTCGATGTGATGATTCTCGTCCCCCACCAACTATAACCTGTTAGATAATCACGCATACAAAAACAAATTTTTGGGCGTGGGCTGCGGCCCTGGATTGTCCTTTAATTTTATATTTGAAAGTTTGCAACCCTAGTTATAAGTGCATGTACAGGGTTTTTCCGTATATTTTGGAGCACCCCTGGAGCTCTTATTTTAAGGCCTAGAAAAAACATTAAATTACCAAAGTTGCATTATTTTTCATGACCTGTTAGAATTTGTCATCGAACAAAACAAATAAACATCGTAAATTTGTTTAATAATGCCAATGTGGATTTCTTTAAATGGGACATCCTGTATATTACATAATTTTTTAATTCCCCACTTATTTCTGATTCCAAATATGTATAAATGTTATATGTTTACTTTAGTCGTTTAGGCAATATTTCATTTCAAAATATCGCATATGAGAAAATCAAGATTGCCCTGAGAAACAATTTGGTTATTATTAATCGCTTATGGCAACTTACTTATGTCACAAATAATTTATCATACGTTGAATAGTCTTGTCATAATGGGTTACTCTAAAGACGAAAAATTCGATGTTATACGACTATATTATGCGAATCGCAACAACGTTAAAATGACTAGGCAAGAGTATAGACGTTCATTTCCAAATAGACAAACGCCATCTATTAATACAATAAGAAATATAGTTAAACAATTTCGGGAACGCAAGTCTCTTGAACGAAAAAAACGAACTGTACCAGAAAGCGAAGATGATTTATATATATTGTTATTTTTTGTTGGTAAGTGATCTCAAGAGATTTTAATTGTTTGCAAAAGTTTTAAAAGTCCCCATTTTATTTTTAGAAAATCCATTTAGTTCTATACCAAAAGCAGCAACGTATTTTCAAAAATCCTGGAAAAAAATTCACAGTGTGTTAATAAGGCATAACTACTTTCCATATAGAATTATGCCAGTCCAAGGTCTCACGGAAGACCACATTCGTCAAAGATATCAATTTTGCGCCGAAATTTTACGTCTTATGAGAGAGGATGCAGGTTTGACAAATAAAATCGTATTCACAGATGAGGCTTCATTCACAACATCTGGCATGTTCAATAGGAAAAACAAACGGTATTGGTCAACAGAAAATACTCACCAATATCAAGTTGTTAAGGTTCAAGGCAGACAGTCATTAAATGTTTGGTGCGGAATATTGGGAGGCAGAATCTTGGGGCCTATTATATTTGAAGGAACACTTAATGGGGATCGATATAGGAACTTTCTAGAAAATGAAATTGAGCATGAATTGCGAAACATTCCAAATCGGAAAGAACTAATTTGGCAACAAGACGGGGCACCCCCACACAACATTCGATCTGTGGTTACATATTTAAACAATCATTATTATCTGTGGATTGGTAGAAATGGCCCGATTAGGTGGCCCGCAAATAGCCCAGACCTAACCCCTCTAGATCTATTTTTATGGGGCTATTTAAAAAATAAAATCTATTATGATAGACCAGAAACTATAAATATTCTTCGTCATAAAATTGAACAAGAAGTTTTACTACTTAAAAGGGAAAATTTGATTTTTGTTACAAACGCTTTAAGAAAATTGAGCGATAATATTCAAAAATGCTATGACAGTGGTGGTGGATATATAGAACCATAATATTGTTTTATAAATTATTATCATTATTTATATGAATTGTAACTTAATAAAGCTTTTAGTTTCTAGCATGTTTTCCTCATACTAATCTTGATTTTGTAATACGCAATATTTTGACATAAAATATTGTCTAAACGACTAAAGTAAACATATAACATTTATACATATTTGGAATCAGAAATAAGTGGGGAATTAAAAAATTATGTAATATACAGGGTGTCCCATTTAAAGAAATCCACATTGGCATTATTAAACAAATTTACGATGTTTATTTGTTTTGTTCGATGACAAATTCTAACAGGTCATGAGAAATAATGCAACTTTGGTAATTTAATGTTTTTTCTAGGCCTTAAAATAAAAGCTCCAGGGGTGCTCCAAAATATACGGAAAAACCCTGTACAATACAAGCACAAGAGCAAGCTAGCTAGTACAAGTAAAGTTGTATTTCGCGTTTGTATCCCTCAAAATGGCTTATAACGGTTCTTGTGAGGTCTATTCTAAAAAAATTGGGTACTAGATATTTCATTTTAAAAGTAAACCACAACTTTACACTTCTATGACCTATAAAAACCTTACTATAGCATTTTAAATTTAGCAACAAGAGATCATGACCCTAGACAATAGTCAACATATTTTTCCTTGCATTTATAGTTCTAAATACGCATGACCTACTTATATTTGTCTATGAAACTATCAATAAATTAAATAGTTTGGGTTAACAATTGCATACTGAATGGGCTTTTGTATTCGTGCAATAGGAATATCCCTAAAGCAACTTTGGTATACACAGAGAAATAAAAAAAATTCAATAAACTAGGTGATATTATGTCACCTTAGATTTTAAAATTATAAGGTATTATACTTAAACATCCAGACGGAATAACGAATTGGAAATAAATTAAGGTTGATTGTAAATTACCTACTTTTAGTTTACATAAATTATTAGTATTTATGCAGGAATCTTCATAAAAATTACTAACAATGCTTGCGATGTGCAGTGATGCCTGCTGTATATCCACTGAGAGGTTCCTAATTAAGTGAAACACAGGGGGTAAAAAATAAATTATTTATTTTGTAACTGTAGAATTACAAAAGAGCAACAGTTAACATCGATTGAAATATGATATGATTAAATTTAAAATGGCAAAAAATCATAGCAAAGTAAGTGGGTCATGAAAAAAAATATATTATTTCTATACTAAGTGTAATAAAATGTGTATTAATACATTTGGTGTAAAACTATATTTATGCATTAAGAACCAAAGTATTTCATGTGATTTAACCTGTGGTTTTAAATAATTGTAAATGTAAATGTTCTTATTTATAACTTACTTGGCTAATTATTTAATTTTTGGTTGATTTAAATTCATTGTAGGTTACAAGCTCAGTGTCTGAGGTTACGAGCAAATCTGATTTTGGCATTTGAGAATTCTTGGGCATAAAAAAAGTCCTACATCTATAATAAATAAATTTCACAAAGGAAAAGTACCTACCTATACCTGATTATAATGAAAACACACATACCTTTACATATTATGGGTCAGGGTGCATACCAAAATTGCACTGTAATCTTACTCAAGTCTTCAAATTACATTTGTACATATTTATAATAACATAACATAATATTCTAACTTAGAATAATAATTTTTGAGTAACTTTTAACAAGGCAATTAAAATTTGTTTCCTAGGTAGACATAACAAAAACAAATTAACTTAGTAAATAAATGAAGGTACTGATTTTGTACGATAATAGCGGAAATAATCCCTTTTGTTAGTATACATATAATGAAAGACCGAACCTTTACTTTAGGGATTACCAGGAATTTTCAGCTGGCTGGATCTTCTACAGGTATGGTAAATTTTTCGCCTATTATTTATTGTATATTCAAAAACTTCACCTTTACAATAAAAACAGGACCCACAAGGCTTATGCCTCACCATATCTCCTTTAAAGTGAGTATTTAGGCCTGTAACAGTTGGCGCGAAAAACTGATTGCACTGTTGGCAATAAAAATAGTTTTCTTCCTGGTATTTCAGAGCTACAGCTTCATCTTCTGGGTGAAATCTTGGGTGGACTGCATCAATCGCAGTTTTTGATTCTCTTTTATTGAAGGTTTTACTGGTTTCCTTTGCCATACCAAAAGTGGCCCTTTTTCAAACAGATTTGTTGACATACTGACACTTCCTGTTTTTAGGTTATCCACTAATTTCTCTTTAACTATTGTTGCCAATAAACGAAATAAAAAGTACCGACAGCTTTTGCATACGCCTACTCTGTGCACTGATCTTATAGATTACGCTGGCCACTTATCCTCTAAATATTTGGTCACTTGTCTGGTCTCTGCGACTATCGTTGCCCTTGAATTTTGTGTCATTGTCATTTGTGTACGTTTCATTAAAACGTGATATAAAAAAAGTTTACTGTAATTTACGTTTCTTGGCTTACAGCTAGTGTTTGATAAATCTGGATATAAACCAGTTTAATATTAATGTTGATTAACAAAAACACATGCTTAATTATATGGGTATTCATCCGTGTGTGGACTAATATTATAACAGATTGACCTATCAATCAAAGAAATGTATTTTTTCATCAGTTCACCAGACGGTTTTCGTACCCCAAAATTCATTGATAAGTCCTACAATTCTTTCTGTACAGATCAGTGTTTAAAGGAGGTAAGAGATTCACTATAAATATATTAAGTTTATTGTCTGACATTCATTTGATATTGTATGTTGTTTACCACAGATATTTTCAATGTTTTTCTATTTTACAGTAAGGTATTTAGAGAGGATAAAGATTTAATTTTATTCTCAATTTTACCTAAATGAATAGATGCTCTTTTGAGTCTTATTACTTATCTACAAACATTTTTTGACAGAAGATTTCAAATTTTTTAGTTTTTTTTTATCAAGGTCTTTATACACAATAAAGGATATACCTATTCAAAATACAATTTTCTCTTCTAAGCTTATAAATGGAAAACTCCAGTGTCACTGTGGTGAAGATACTGCTCTTTTCGACTGGACCTGGCACAATGACAACTCATCTAACGTCAAAATGTCAGAAGAAGGCAGAGAAGTACTGTTTCATCCAGTATATAGTTCAGGAACTGCAGCTGTAAGAGGCGACACACCTTTTCAACAGAATTATCACTATTACTGGGAAGTGAAAATGGTCTCTAAGTTGTATGGAACTGATGTTGTAAGTAATGTTTGGCTAATCCAACAAAAGAAAATGTTCTCTGACCTTATGTCTGTAAATCCAGTATGTGATCTGCTGACTGTCTACTTCTTATAATAAGAAAGTATTTGTATTTTTCATACAATTTCAGATGATAGGAGTGGGAAGTTCAAAAATAATACTCTCCGACTGGAAATTCAAATTTTGTAGTTTGTTAGGCATAGATTCAGAGTCATGGGGCTATTCTTACCATGGCAACATTCAACACAGTAAATTGAGAAGAAAATATGGGACCAAATTTGGGTTAGGCAGCATAATTGGTGTTCACTTAGACATGTGCAGTGGAACATTGGAGTATTTTTTGAACAGAAAGTCATTAGGTAAGTGAAAATTACTAGAAAAAAGGGCAACACCATATTTTTACTAAATTATTTTTAGGTATTGCCTTTAAAGGCCTTAAGGGCAAAGAGCTATATCCAATGGTGTGTTCAACGGCAGCCCAATCAGCAATTCGTATAACTTGCTGCATGTCAAAAGAGCCAACTTTACAAATGCTCTGTCTAAAAAACATAATGAAGCATTCAAAGATATTTGATCAATACAGGAAAATTCCAGGTCTGACAAGAACGTATGATAAGCAGTACTTTTGGATGCAACCAGTGCCTGGTAAATACTATAATTTACTCCCAAAATAATTGCAGAAGTTTAAATTTCCACATTTTTAGAACTGAATGAGAATAAAAGACTGGCAGAACTAGATGAGGATGTAACTTTATCTCTAGTAGACAAGAGCTATATACACAAAAACAAAAAATTCAAGGCAGTCAGACTGATGTCTCTTCTATATGATCAAGATTTGGAAGACAATGACAGTGATAGTAATGAAATTTATAATTTGGGCGAAGATAGTAGTAACGATGGTAATGATTCAAATGGACAGGATTTTAATGGCACTGATAGTGATCTTGCTAGTGAAATATCTAGTGAAGACGTTGATAAAGGTAAATAATAATAATAATACCTCTATTGCCACTAAATCATTACTGCCCTGTGGTTTCTCAACATTTGATGTTATTTAATGGATAACTATTTGTAAGATAAAGTTATCACACCAACAACTTTTTACAAGTTTCCAAACAAGTCCCATGTAGATATATACAGGGTGGCACACCGGAAACTTTCCACCCAGGTTTATTTTCTTGTTAATAAATAAATCAAAATTCACTCAAACACAGGAACCTTAGTTCTCAGGGCGACATATTTTTTTGCTATTTTCACCCCCCTGCTTTCACCCTTAAAATCTGAAATGAAAAGGGGGGTCGAGTGATACCTTATTTTAAAGGGAATTCAATTGCCTTCCCAACGCGACCGTGCTCGTTTAAATCGAGTGAATAGTTCCTGAGAAATAGGGCTAAAAAGAAAAGAAAATTTAAAAGTAATAAAGTTTATTACGCTTGTTTCAATCAAGTAAATGTTGAAAATGTCCACTTCCAACCTCCATGTAATTGTAAAGGTACTGTTCAAAATGTTCGCGAACATTATGGAGCATTGCGGGAGTTATTTGTCGGCACTCGTACACTATTCGTTGTCGCAAGTCTTCCAAAGAATTGGGTTGGGTTGCATAAATTTTAGGCTTTAAATGTCCCCAAAAAAAAAAGTCCAGTGGCGTCAAATCAGGAGATCTTGCAAGCCATTCATTAGGACCTCTTCTTCCAATCCATTTTCCTGGAAAGTTTTCATCTAGAAACTGTCTAACAGGGAACGCATAATGCGGGGGTGCTCCGTCTTGCTGAAAGCAAATATTTTCTGGCCGATAACGGTCATTTTCTTCTATGGCATTCGATAAAGCAGGGTTAATAGTGGTTTCCAACAGGTTTAGGTACATTTTACCTGTTAAATTTCCAGGTATAAAATACGGCCCAATAATACGGTCCCCAAAATTCCAGCCCACACATTTAATTTTTCGGGATGTTGAGTATGCACTTCTCTAAAAATTCTTGGGTTGGAATCCGACCAATACCTGCAATTCTGTCGATCGACAATACCGTGAAGAAAAAAAGTGCATTCATCGGAGAAACATGATCACAGGATTGCAAATGATCATTTCACTAATTAACTCGGATTCCAACCCTAGAATTTTTAGAAAAGTGCATACTCAACATCCCGAAAAATTAAATGTGTGGGCTGGAATTTTTGGGGACCGTATTATTGGGCCGTATTTTATACCTGGAAATTTAACAGGTGAAATGTACCTGAACCTGTTGGAAACCACTATTAACCCTGCTTTAACGAATGCCATAGAAGAAAATGACCGTTATCGGCCAGAAAATATTTACTTTCAGCAAGACGGAGCACCCCCGCATTATGCGTTCCCTGTTAGACAGTTTCTGGATAAAAATCTTCCAGAAAATGGATTGGAAGAAGAGGTCCTATTGAATGGCCTGCAAGATTTCCTGATTTGACGCCACTTAACTTTTTTTTGTGGGGACATTTAAAGTCTAATGCAACCCAACCCAATTCTTTGGAAGACTTGCGACAACGAGTAGTGTACGAGTGCCGACAAATAACTCCCGCAATGCTCCATAATGTTCGCGAACATTTTGAACAGTGCCTTTACAATTGCATGGAGGTTGGAGGTGGACATTTCCAACATTTACTTTATTGATACAAGCGGTAATAAATTTTATTACTTTTAAATTTTCTTTTCTTTTTAGCCCTATTTCTCAGGAACTATTCACTCGATTTAAACGAGTAAGGTCGCGTTGGGAAGGCAATTAAATTCCCTTTAAAATAAGGTATCACTAGACCCCCCTGTCCATTTAAGATTTTAAGGGCGAAAGCCACTCCGTCGTAGGGGTTCAAGCAGGGGGGGGGGGTGAAAATAGCAAAAATACATGTCCTCCTGAGAACTAAGGTTCTCGTATTCGAGCGAATTTTAATTTATTTATTAACAAGAAAATAAACCTGGGTAGAAAGTTTTCGGTGTGCCAACTTGTATACACAGGGTGTTTCAGAAGGACGGTCCGAAACTTAAGGGGGTATTTCTTATGATATTCTAAGAGAAAAAGTTCATATGAAAATCTGTCCGGAGTTGTCCCGTTTTTGATATACAGTGTTAGAGTTTTTTAAAAAAATCGTTTTTTATCATTTTTTTAAATATCCTTTTATTTAGTTTATTGAAATTTGGTACCGTTATTCATAATGATAAGGGGCTTAATTAGCCCTAACTAAATTAAATTTATTAAGTTCAGTGGCGTCCCGGGGAGCACCTTGACGAATATTATTGACAAAAAAATGTACGCCACTGACTTTTTTCTAATTTATTTTTTTTCGGATTTAACAACTAATAATACAACTTTTTTCTTCATTGAATTGTTTTCGTATCTTGCTTCGTTTTCGAGAGAAAAATAAAAGCCTCTTTATTGCATGTACAAAAAAATGCCTATGTGTATTACAAAGTTAATGAAAATATTTAAATTAAAAGTAAAACTATTTTTTTTTAAATAATGATACAAGAAAAATGCAACAGTTAATCGAAGCAAACCCATCATAAAAAGTGAATTTAGTAACATAATGTTTTGACCTAGATGTTTTTCTTTTAGATGGTCCTTCAACTTCAGAAGGAGCCAGTAGAGAATCTCCCAAGGTCTTAAAAAGTTTTAAATTATCATGTAAATTATGTCAAGGTACTTCTCATAAATGTAAGGATTGTATTTTGCGAAAAGAATTACAAGAGGATTCTAGTAGCGACTCCTCTGATCTATCCTTTATTTTGTGATTGTTTTACTTTGGTTTTATTAAAAAGATATAATTCGGTATTACTGTTTTAAAATCTTTTAATATTTTCTTCAAAGGCAGTTGTTTGATAATTTAAAAGCATACTTTTGAAATATCTTAAGTAAGTATCTTTGCTTTTGTAATATCTTGTTTCAAGAAAGTTAAACCTGTTTTAATTTTTATTTATGGTACTTTAATCATTTTATTTTTTGATCCATCATAGAATATTTTTGTTTATCTATGTATGTATATTTGTATAAATTCAAAGGTTTTTGATATTTAAAATAAATTTCTTTACCCTAACACAATGCAAATTTTATTTTTATAATATTAGGCAAATAAAAGAGCAACAATTATCATTCTTATAATGTATTTTAAAATATTTTTTCGCACAAACAAAATCAAAATTATTTTTTAAAAATATATCACAACATTTAAAAATTATTACATCAAAATGCAAAATCTTTGTTTATGGTTCGTTTTATTGGAACTTGGGAGGTAAATATCCAATTGCGTTCACACAATCATGGCGTTTAGATGACATTAATGACACATAATGCATGTCGATTGATCCATCTTATCTGTAGCCATCCGATTACCGCTATTATTCTCAAATAGACTATGTGCAAGAGAGGGGAGTTTTTACTAAAACCGACGCGAGCGCTGGCAGTGGGCATAACCATAAATTTTGGAACCTAATTCTCAGAGTTGGGCTTATGAGAGATATTTTTAAATAGTCAGTACCTGGTAATTGCTATTTTAGATGAACTTCAATAGTGATATATATTTCTTAATAACCAGTTATTTTAAACTGTGACATATCTTCACATCTCTATACAGGGTGTCTTTAAAAGGTCTGTACAAAATCTGAGCACATATTCCTGAGGCCAAAATAAGGCGATTTAAAGCAACTTACCTTAGTCCGAAATTGCTCCGTTTCCGAGATACAGGGTGGTAAAATTAAAAAATAAAAATCGAATTTTTTAAAATTAATGAACATTTTTTAACGTATTACTTTAAAACTTGTTACCCGGTTTTTTTTTTGGGATGCGAAACCCGACTACGGACACCTTTTCATTGTGGCCATTAGAGGGCGCTTCACAATGCACTTCTTATGGTTTAGAATGGCCATAACTTTTTTATCAGTGTAGTTTTTTCCTTTTTTTGTTATGGAACTAATTTTTTGAACATTTTGAAACAAAAAAGGTACTCTTGTGAAAATCCGCTAAAGTAAGCCGTTTTTGAGATATTTCGGTTTTTACTGTTCGATGCCGCACCGGAATATTTAAAATATTCTGAATAAAAAATGTTTGCTGTTATCTTTGAGGATGAAATGTGGTCAGTGAATTCAGTGGAAATGCATTTTTTAGATACTTTTTTGGAGTGTCACATTCAAAATTCCTCGGATTTTTTACCTGTTTGATGAACACCTTTAAAAAATTTTTTGCAACAGACTAGGTATCTAAATGTAAACATTTTTCGTATTTTAAGAATTTTTGCTATCAGTCTATGTTGTTTACAGTAAGAGTTTCAGTAAAAATTTGCCAATGCGAGAATAAATAAGGTGTTTGAAACGTGTTAGTTAAATTTTAAATTGACTGTAAAGATGGCTGAAGGATACAGTACTGTAGAAAGGACGGATATGCTATTGGTTTTTGGGTATTGTGAAGGAAATGGCCGCGAAAGTGTTAGGGTATACAGGGAAAGATATCCAAATCGGCGCATACCAAACCATCAAACATTTGCTGCTATTGAGAGACGCCTTCGCGAAACCGGTAGCTTCACTCCTTTAACTGCCAATTATGGATGACGACGTGCATTAAGGACTCCTAAGCTTGAGGAACAAATTTTGGAAAGAATTGCTGAAGATCCAAAATTAAGCACCAGACGCTTAGGTTTAGAGGATGTAGTTCATAGAACATTAAAAGAACACCAGCTTCATCCATACGATATCCAAAAGGTACAAGACCTTTTGGCTCCGAATCTCGATCAACGATTGGACTTCTGTCGATTCATTACCAAACAAAGACAACAGGATGTGAATTTTGCTAAGCTGGTGTAACCAACTTACATAACGAACATGTTTATGGCTGCTGAAAACCCGCATGCCACGAAAGTAACTCATTATCAACATGAGTTTAGAATTAATGTGTGGGCAGGAATCATTGGCAATTTCATTATTGATCCTGTCATTTTACCGCCACGACTAAATGGTGTGGATTATTTAGAACATTTACAAAATACGCTGCCAGATTTATTAGAAGATTTGCCATTACAACTTCGACCAGATATGTGGTTTATGCATGACGATGCTCCCAACACATTTTAGTTTAAATGTCCGCAATTATTTGCATCGACAGTATCCAAACAGATGGATCGGTAGAGGAAATGACGCTCCTGTAAAGTGGCCGCCACGCTCACCGGATATGACTCCGTTGGAATATTTTTTATGGGGGTCTTTAAAAACCATGGTATACTCCAGACCAATTAATAATGAAGAGGAATTGTGGGAAAGAATTCAAAATGCAGTCAACATATTAAATAACGATGCGGAATTGATGCAAATAGTAAATTTAAAGTTTTTACGTCGTAATAATCTTTGTACTTAGGTCATTTTGAACAATTACTAAAAGTTTATGCTAATTAAATTTACTTTTAAAATAAATAATTAAAAAAAAAATCTATACTCAAATTCTTCCTGCAAAACTTGCTGTAACTAACCCAAGTGAAACATTTTTTCCTGCCGAAAATTTACTAATAGCGGAATTTTTTATTCAAAATAATTTAAATATTCCGGTGCGGCATCGAACACTAAAAACCGAAATATCTCAAAAACGGCCTCCTTTAGCGGATTTTCACAAGAGTACCTTTTTTGTTTCAAAATGTTCAAAAAATTAGTTCCTTAACAAAAAAAAGTAAAAAACTACACTGATAAAAAAGTTATGGCCATTCTAAACCATAAGAAGTGCATTGTGAAGCGCCCTCTAATTTTAAAAAATTCTATTTTTATTTTTTAAATTTATTACCCTGTATCTCGGAAACGGAGCAATTTCGGACTAAGGTAAGTTGCTTTAAATCGCCTTAATTTGGCATCAGGAATATGTGCTCAGATTTTGTACAGACCTTTTAGAGGCACCCTGTATATTAAAACTCATTTACAGAGGTTGCGGAGCCTGCTATTTGGAAACTACTAGAGCATTGTTGTTTTCTTGGTGTTTATAGTTAGCCCAGAGTTCGCTCTTCAACAAGTTTCATGTAAATTTTCTAACCTCTCATTGCAGCTTTTATAACGCAAAATCACATCTTTCGTTAGGACATGTAAGGTAATATTTAATCATGGCGTAAATATACACTCTATACAGCGAGTATGTAACATTATTAAGTTGTGTTTCTTTATAAAACACCCTGTATAAATTCACAGAAAAGTTGTGCGAC
Source organism: Polydrusus tereticollis (assembly GCA_963920685.1). NCBI lineage: Eukaryota > Metazoa > Arthropoda > Insecta > Coleoptera > Curculionidae > Polydrusus > Polydrusus tereticollis. The sequence continues at coordinate 14,978,844 of OY987333.1, forward strand.
AATAGAATTTAACTCGGGGACATACTTTGGGAGTATAAAGTTATAGCGCATATATGTATTAGTACTATATCGCTCCTTGCCCATTTAACCAATGTAAATATGGTGAAGCCAAGATGTCTATGTCTCTTCAGAAGACGAAATTTGCCTAGATTTTGTATACTTCTATTGATAAAAGTAAAATAATTTGTATTTAATATTTATTAGATATTTAACAATTATTGTATCATCCCTAAAATCCCAAGAGCGTTGATAATTACCAGACAATTTTACTATAGATTTGCAAGTTATTTATCAATGCTGGAGGAATATCCGGTGAGAAAATTACGTCAAAAAAATGTCAATGAAATTGACAACAGATTGACGTCAAAATGAAGGTATTTATGTAAGATTTCCATTCCAGCGAAACGTACACATATTGCTACACTACAATACGGTTTTTGTTAATCAAATATATGCAAAATCGGTTACTTAACCAAAGATACATGCTATCAGAAAAACCGTTGAGAAAACGAATGTCAAAAAAATCTGTCAAAATATAAAAGTCGATATTTCAGGTTATGTTGTATTCGTTAGAGTAACCTTGGCACTTGCGCAGAAGTCAAAACGCCTCTTATATGATCTCCGTTTCTGCTTCAATTGGTTCAAGGCTAATACATATATGGTTTAAGGTGATTGCACTATAGTACTTATACTATAGCTACTCATAGGTACATACATTTTAACCAGATATTTTTGGGATTATATATATTTTTTTAAGTATTATAATAACGATAACTGAATATTTTGTAATTCCTCCAATATTTTAGAAATATATTGGACTTATTCTTACTAAAATATATATTCTTATACAAATCTCGTAAAAAATATGTTTTCTTTGCAAAACACTAAAATACAGTTTGCAATATTGGAACAAATTACAAACATAATAGCCACAGAAAACTAACGACAGTATAACTAATTATTACAAAATTATACAAAAACTATGTAATTTTTGGCATTTTATTACAGTCTTGTAAGGGAATGGTTTACATAAGAGGCTATGTTATCTATTCTTTGTAACACCGAATTACCATATTATGACAAATGCAGAAGTTACCAAAGAGTAGATGAATGCCTAATTTTTTTTGGTACGTAGGTACCAGTTTTATTTAAATGGCAATTTTAAAGTATTTTACATCAAACATCGGTTTCACACAAAGCCATCAGTAAGTAGCGCTGCTATTCTCTGTGATTGTTAAGTATACACTTACACTTTCTTGCATGGATAAAGCGCTCCCCAAATTTAAATTGGCGCCTGCAAGGCAGAACACATAGTGAAGTGGTGCATGTAATAGAAAAAGTGCGACAGCGAGTCTAACTCTTTTTATTACATAGATTAACTCGTGACACCACACCACAATGTTTTTACATTAGGGTGACCATATTAAGGGAATTAAGCAAAATAGCGCTAACACGGAACTTCGTGGAAACCTCAGTAAAGAGTGGCCCTCAGTGTAATTTCAACAAGAAATTATGTTACAGAATCTTACACCTTACTGGGTGTAAACGAAATCATTATACCGGGTGGGCTACTAAAATTGGACGCCGCCTGTGTCTCAGAAACTGTGAATTGTACAACCTTGGGCAGAAAAAATATTTTTGGTAAAAGTGGCAGTGTAAATAATTTTTGAGGTTCTAGGTTGGCCCCCAGAGGGCATATTACTAATTGCAAATTTAAAAAAACGCAGTTTCCCTAAATTTGTTTAGTTTAGGTATATATGTATAATATATTTGCATTGTGATCTTTAGAAAACTCTACATAATTTCAATTTTAAATTTTTTTCTCTAGCTAACCAAATGAAGTGGTGGGGTTGGTTGGTTAAAGGCGGGGGTAAGGTTAACCTGAGCTTTTTTGCACTGCAGCCTTACGGCTTATTCTGCTCCCCCGTCTTGTTAGAAAAGTCCGGTTCCCTTGGTTAGATTCAGTAGCTTTCTTCCAAGATTTGCAGGTGGGAAAGTAGCCCCGCCCCGGTTCAGATGTTGTTGTAGGGACCATGAAGCACATTTTGGCTTGGTTTAAGGTTTTATTGGTTTGTGCGTTCCAGATTAGTTTGGCATCTAGGGTTAGTCCCAGATATTTTACCTCACTTGCTGTTTTAATCTGTTCTCTAAAGATGCTGAGGTTGTCCCTATTCGTTTGGTGAACGGTAGTACTGCAGTTTTTCCAGCGGTGACTTTGATATTGACTTCCTCATAAAAGCGCTGTACGCTTTTCAGGGCCCTTTGCATAGGCTCTGTTATAATGGGGGAGTGGGTTCCTTGTATGAGTATTACCACAACGTCTGCATATCCTTGGGGCTAACCTGGGGTTAGCCTTTTCGATTCAGCTCATTTACCACTAAGTTCCATAAGAGGGGTGGCAGAACGCCCCCTTGAGTCACATCCGCTTCTATGGAGTCAGTTGGATTTGACCTGCCGGCACTGCAGCTTGTTGTGGATCCACCTACGGGTGATACCATCGTTTTCCTGTCTCTCGCACCCTGTGTGTCAATTAAGGCACACAGGGCGATTTTCTTGTTACTTAGCGACGCCGACGTCTCGATCCTCATGATAAGGTTGTTCAAAGCAGTGTCACAGTGGTGGGGAAAAGGCAAACATTGATAACTCCGATTTGGTTCAATAAAGTTGAACTAATTTGGTCTCGTTGTTTATTCTGCGATATTCAAGCTTTCGCAGAATCTAAAAATAAAAATTTGGCCTGTGGTGCTCTGTACAATGATTTCGTTTACACTATAGACCCCTCATTGCACTGCTTATCCTAATTTTAAGACATAATACGTAACTTTTATGGCAATAATTGGACCTTTAAAGGATCCAGCTCCATGACGTAAATGTTTAGATTAGTTCTGGCTAACCTAAAGAATTTCGGTCTGGTATTTTTTCAGAGAACACTTGGTAACGGCTTTGTCATAAGGGGGTGGTGGCGACTGGTCGTCAATAATTTGTATCCCCTCTAAATTGTTCTGATTCGATAACCTTATTGCAATATGATATGGAGGCGGTGGTATTTCTTGTATATCAGACTGCTGAATGGAGATTTCCGAAGGCCTTTGGTTCAATGGTCTTTGATCTAACTCGTCCAATTGAAGCTAAAAAATATTGTCCATGGGAGTTTGGGTTTAGAAATAGGTTATTAGTGATGATCTTTAACCGCACATTAATACGTTTTATATTCTAAGAGATATATTGAATAGAAAAGCTCTAATCTCATTGTCATGAGTCAGTCATACGCTATGGTCTTGTCAAATGGGGTGGATTATATCTAAGTACCTTAAAACAATTAATTGTGGTCCAAAAGTACATACTAAAAATAATCTTTAAACAAAATAAACTGATTCTACTCCACTTTTATACTCTGAAGAAATCCTAAGTATTCGTTCTTTACTACGACATCATACAAGCAAAGAGTAACACAAATTGGTTGTGTTACTCTTTGATACAAGAGCCTTCAAAAAATCTAACACAATTGGTGTAATTTGATATAAAATTAATAGGGGAGTCAACATTTGAGGGTATCAAAATTTACATGGGATTTCCTATAGCCAGTCTGGCAGTACAGTATTTTATTGTGCATGTGTAGGTTTGTTGCCTGGCTTGATATTGTAATTAGAAAGTTCTATTATGCGTTTTTTCTCTTTTCTTCATCTAGGTGCAAAATAAACTAAATATATAGACAGTAAAATACCTATTTCTGCAAAATGTAAACGTAATGTATTATTGTTAGTGCTGAATAAAGTTGAAAGTTCATTTACTCGGCGGTAAGCTGCCGCTATCGGTATCTTACCTCATCGTTGCACGATTCGACGTTTGGTTGAATATCCATCAACGAACAAATATTGTTCTGTCTCTCGTCCAGGTACAATAGTATTATTCCTCCCAATAACAGTACCACTAAAGCTACGGAAATGATGACTAAGGTTTCGACGCCTAACCGCCAGAGCTCCTACAAAAAATATTTGGCTTAGTTGAACATAGAAAATCCCATGTAAATTTTGAGGTGGCTAAATATTGGCTCCCCTGTACATTTTAGAGAAAAATTATGTTATACATTTTTGAAGAGGCCGATATAATAAAGCCATGTGCCAAGTATGAATAAATTTTAATAAGCCAATCCTGTCTTATTCAATTAAATGTGATGGCAAAATTACGAGATTTTCATAACTTAGGTAATACAGCAAACTATTATTTGGCATTGATAAAACGAAAAGTAGCGTCAGTGACAACATTTTCATTGAAGGCGCTTTAATTATAGCTAAATATGAGCTATTCCATTAAGGAAAAATTAACTATGATTAAGTGGTATTATACAGGAAATAGTTCAAGAGCAGTGTCTGAAATGTTTTCAGTTCAATTTCCTAATAAGCCTATCCCTTCCATTTCATTAATTAAACTTATCATTAGTAAATTTGAGTTCAAAGGCACTGTAATAAATAACTATGTTATGTTAAATTAAAGGCTTAGTAAGAAAAATATAATGGCGTCTTTTATTTTGAATGTGTGATTGCCGGATTGGTGAAACGAAAACGTATTTTTAATGTGAAATAATCTTTATTTGTTATGTCCAGCTTTACGTCAATTTTTGACAATAGCGTCATAGAAATTATTTGCTGGTGTTTGATGCATTACCTAAACTATGAAAATTTCGTAATTTTGCCATCACATTTAATTGAATAAGTTAGAATTGGCTTATTAAAATTTATTCAAACTTGGCACACGGATTTATTATATCGGCCTCTTCAAAAAATCACAATACAATTTTTCTCTAAAATATACAGGGGAGCCAATATTTAGCCACCTTAAAATTTACATCGGATTTCCTATGTTCAACTAAGCCATGCATCACCCGGTATATTATTAAAATGTATGTAATGTAAATAATACCCAAGTACACCTCATCAACTATTGTGAGGGCTGCTAAGTATTCATTTATTTGGCCACAAGTGATTACTTTTTGTTTGCAACATTAAAGCAAATCTGCGTTCAAGGGGAAATATATTGAGAATTAATTCCATTTCATTACTTTTTTGAAATACTGATACCGGAAACATTGCGATCTTGCTACGTATAATAATGATAAACTTGAACAAGTTAATCACCATTGATTTTGATTCACACTTACCCCAGTAGTAAGATAATTGGCCCCAAAGAATACACACACTGACAGTAGAGCGAACGTCATCAGCGCCAGCTTAAACTTGCGAATGTATCTTTTAAGCTCATTGTTCTCCAGTGTTTGCGAATTTGTGTGGTCGTTTTCCAGATCGACAGATCGTTCTCTTTCTGTTCTTGGTACGATGTTTGCGGTACTAAAAAAAAAGTAGTTATATGGTCGAACAGTCGATAGTTACATTTGCTAAGTATAGAGTCCTTGTGAGCTGACATAATTGAATACGAAGTCACCGTCATATGCGGTGCTAATATGAATCGAAACATAAAGCGTTTTAAGCTTTGGATGCGAAGCCTCCGTCGCAGATTTGCTTTGAAAAATATGTTTCTTGCGAGCTCCTCCATTGATTAACTGATAAACTGTATGTTCGTGAAAAGTTACTAAAGGTATCCAGTAGTAAGTAACTAACCTTTATTGTTCTGTGTCTTAGGTAACTGTTCTCTAATAATATAAAGTTTCAATGTCATAAAGAATATTGTACCTATATAACCAGAGCAAACAAGTGTTACTAAATGGATCTAAGCTTACATGAACGAGAATGTAACTAAATCAAATCAAATTAAAATATGCCTTATTGTCATAAAGTATTATTTTTATCGACAAAGCCTTTTTTTTAAATTAAATTAACAATAAAATATAATAATATAGTAAAACTTAAAATATCGGGATAAAAAAAAAATGCAAATAATTATGACATAGTATCACCAAAATATTCATCTAGAGTATAATAAGCTTTTTCCAATAATAAATTTTTAACATTTTTTTTTAAACATTTTAAAATTTGACATTTTCTTAATAAAATCTGGAAGATAATTAAAAATTTTTTTAGAATCATAATTTATGGATTTCTTTACAAGACTTGAAGAAGGAATAGGTAAACATATATTAAAGGTTTGTCTTGTATTATATGTATGTGAATTAATACTATTTATATGCTTTTTATGAATTAAACAAAACTGTTTCCAATAAAAAAATTGAAATTAGTGTTAAAATTTTTTGTGAGATAAATAGAGTTTTACAAGAATCTCTACATCTAGCTTTGCACAAATAGCTGATAGCTCTCTTTTGTAAAATACAAATTGAATTTGGAAGATATTGGCTTGAATTTCCCCAGAAACAAATTCCATATCTCAAAAGAGATTCTATTAAAGCAAAATAAACATTTCGAAGAACCGCCACATTCATTTCATGAGAAAGTACTCTCGGGGCATAACATCCTGAAACTAATTTTCTACATAACTTTTTAATATGTTCATTAAAAGAAAGATTTTGAGTTATATAGATTTCTAAAAATTTTATAAATTTGGGGTTATTAATTATGATATTGTCAAAAATTATATTATTAAGTGAACATTTAAAAGTTAATATATTTGTTTTAGTGATATTAAATGAGAGTAGATTAAAGTCACACCACTTTTTAACATTTATTAAATGTTCATTAATTATTTTAATTAATTTAATAGAATATTTACTATGCCAAAGTATTGTTGTATTATCAGCAAATATGATAAGTTTACCATTTATAAAAATTGACGCTAGGTCGTTTATATATAATAAAAATAGTAATGAACCGAGTACTGAACCTTGAGGTACTCCACAATCAATTTTATTACTTTTTGATTTCTTACCATTTAACAATACTACTTGAGATCTTTCAGATAAATATGATTTATACCATTTAAATGATATACCTCTAAAGCCATAAAGCTCAAGCTTCTTTAATAATATAGCATGGTTAACACAATCAAAAGCTTTAGAAATATCACAAAAATATTGCTGCAGCAAAATCTCCTTCATTTAATTTGAAATAAAGATGTTCAAGAAATGAAAAAATAGCATCACCAGTATTTTTATTTTTCTGAAATGCAAATTGGTTTCTATTTAAAATATTGTTTTTATTTAAAAAATAAATCATTTTATTTTTAACAAGTTTTTCGATAATTTTAGAAAGTGTTGGAAGTAAAGAAATTGGTCGAAAATTAGAAGCAGATTCACAATCACCTCCTTTATGAATTGGAATAACAATAGCTGATTTAAGGCATTGTGGAAATATTCCATTTTCAAAAGAAACATTTATTGCCTTCGCTAAAGCTTCTACAGCAGGAATAGATAGTTGTGAAAAAATTTTTATTGATAAATTATCCCATCCAGCAGAATTTTTTATTTTTTATCTCCAAAATGATTAATTCTATTTCTTGAACATCGGATGGACTAAAGTAAAAGGTATCCTTAATTTTAAAATTCTTCATGTACGAAAGTGGATCAATGCATGGATGAATATTTTCAGAAAGATTTAAAGCAATCGAACAGTAAAAATCGTTCAGCTCGTCAGAAGATAATGAAGTAATTATAGGTATTATGTTGTTTTTCCCTCTCAAATCATTAATAATTTTCCAACATTCTTTTCGTGGATTTAATGATTTACTAATACGATTTTCAAAATAATTTTCCAAAACTATATTTTAGTTACTTTTAATAATCGTATATTTAACTATAGCTACCATTAAAAGTATCTTATAGGTACTTTCAGATTATCCACAGACAATAAAGGTAGTAACTTGGACGCTTTTGAAGTATGTGTATGGCCGAATATATGGCCATTCTATAACTCACTTTTTAACCAACGCCCAACGCCACAGGCAGGTCTATCGTTACTTGGAGTATCAGTTGGATATTTTATACATACCCAAGATTCTTTTACAAGCAAAAGTATCTAATTGTTTGGAGTATCTTTCACAGTTCTGTACTTAAATTAAGCCAATAAAAATCTTACTTATTATAATAAATAATTTGTTGGGCGTTGTTCTGTACGGCTGTCCTGTTGGAACGGTGACATGGAGAAGATCTGCTGTAGCGCAGACCATTGTTGGAAACACTTTCGAGGGACTGGAATCGGCGAACTGGTGTTACCATGGGTTTGGGATACAATCCCCTTGGACGAATGATTTGATGTCTGGCTACAAAAATAACATACGTAAGGTATATCAAAAGTCACAGAGATTCCTACATAATATAAAGTAGCCAATTAAAACATTGTTGAATTCATAATAATAAATATTGCCTTTTATATTGACTAGAACAAGAAAATATGTGATGTGAATGAATATACTGGCGTCAGTGTAACTTGCTTGTAAAGGCGCGTTTCCATATTGCGCTGTTACTTTTTCGATTTTATATGATATGCGGTACTGCACCGCAGGAAAAATATTCCGTGGCGCTCTGCAAGCAATGCGTGAGCACAGGAAACGATTTACGTTGGAAGAATATACTCGTTGAGGGACACGTCGTTCTACTCATGACGTTCTCCAAATGAAGAAATTTTTGAACGGTGTCGCTCGAGAAATACTTAGCTGAACCACGTAAGGGTGGGCAGCAGTGGTTCGTCGTGTATTTCAAACCACCTATGCGACAGAATAAATAAAAATAATGGAAACAAGTCTTTAATAAGCGTGCCACTGAGACTGGCATACATCGCATACCCTAGCCTAGAGCTTATAGTGATATACATATAAACGTATCATTGATGAGATGTGTGGCAGGTTATTCAGTATGTAGGCTACTCCTATTATTATGGAAGAATAAAAATAATAAAGAAAAAATGCTCCTATAATGGATGCGACACAAAGATCTCAATATTTAGGTGTCCTAGAAGTGTAAAGAGAAAAATTCAAGCATACATTTCACTTACCAAGATAATTCGCCACAGCTTCCGGCGGGGGGCGAACTAAACGACAACCTCTTTGCCAATAATGCCCCTGATTGCCTTTGTTTATCCAAAAATGCATCAGGCAATATTTACAGTTTATTGTCTTGGATAGTTTCCAGTCTCGACGGGATTTTCGCACTGAAAATATTTGTTTTGCTGCACGGAACCATCGCGTTTAGTTTATTGACCACTAATTTTGCGAAACTCGCGAAAAATATTTCTGGGAAAACAGAGTTTTCTTGTTTTGTCACATACTGTTTGTGCGCAATGCTGGTGCGAAGCCACGAATCACATAGAAAAATAAAACAAAATTACGTGCCGTGCTTGTAGCGCGCATGAATAGGCGCCCAATATGGCGGAAAAGGACGCAGGCGTCTAAAATTTACTTTCTATTGGCAACATTGATTATTAGAAGGCGGGATATTTCGTATGCCGACTAAAAATACAGAGTCGGCTTTCAAATTTATACCTGCACGGTTTTTGAGATCGTTATTTAACAGATTATTGTTAAAAGGTGACTTTCGATTAGCTAGTATCTCTAATCAAAGGCGAAGCGATCAAGGGAGGGTTTAGATTTAAATTCAAATAAATTTAATTAAATTTGCTTGAATCTTTAGAGATAAATAGGCTTAAATATAACAATACTCTCCTTAATGATCAATTGGATTTAAATGGATCACCTCTTTTAAATCTCTTTAATTAGTTTGTAAATATTATTATTGGTTTTTCAAATAACCGTACCTAAAAATTACCTGCAATAAAAAATTTTACACCTAAGTATATACTTGTTAAAATACCATTTAATAGTACTCTTTTGAAGAAGCAACTGTGTTGCGAAACATATGTCGAGTCGAAATAAAAATCTGTGGAAAGTGTAAAATTATATTTTTTATTTTACTATCTATTTAAATTAACAATGGATTTCCACCAAGTAAAAGCCGAATCAATTCAATTTTTTAAAATTTTTTCAAAATCTTTAGCTAATGAAGATATTAATGTTATAGGCCTATAATTGCTAATTTTATATTTTGAATTTCCATTTAAAATTAGGTTATATTACACCAATTTTGAAAGCTTCTGGATACTTGTTTTAAAATTTTAATTTATTCATTTATTTATGTTTAAGAAGATTGAAAACCATAATTGGGCCTCCTCCAAGACATTAATCAGAAGTCACATCATTAATGTTTATATTTCTTATGCCATCTAATGGCCAGATATCGCAGAACACAAGCATATTTGCCGTATGAAGCTTGGGTTGATTATATAGTCCTTTCCGGCCCCTCTTAATAAAATCCTGGTTACTCTCTGACCATTGTCAAGTACAACTGTGATCAATGTGATGTGTGATGATCAAATTTTTTTTTTGCTAAATCGCTCTCAATATTGAGAATTCCTATTATAAATTATGTTCGCAAATTTTTCTGGAAGAATGTATTTACAAATATTAATAAAGTACTTCCCAACATATTTCATTTGGCTTAATGACTGCAATAAAACCCCTCATAAACTCGGCTTTCGCTATCGCAGAGACGTATTAACCCACATTTATTTTTAATGCCAGTTTATAATAACAATAGATAGGTACATTACTTGATTTGTTATCAAAATTAATAAACTGTCTAATTAAGGTTTTCTAGAAACAACTTAATTATTAGGATATTTCTCAAAACATTTTAGTTGCAGGTACCTGCAGGGTTGGGCAAAATTTGATTTTTATTAAAAAAATCAAAAATCATTGATTTTTTTTATTTTTATTGATTTTATTAAAAATTTAACATTTTTCTCTCTTTTCAAATTAATACAAATTATTTTAATGTCGGTCTAACAATATAGTAGGTCTAATTCTACCCAAAATATTGTCAGAACGCGCTTCTTGCAAGAAAATTCCTGTCGTGACTTGATTCTTTCCCGATCTATAAATTGCCATGGCCCAATATGTCTCGCGTATTTTGATGTTGATTGGTCAAGGGAGGGGAACTAAATAGTTTTTTAATATGTTATATATTGTTCATTGTTCTGAATTAAAAATAAATAGTTTCATTAAATCATGATTTTTTTTTTTAAATAAAGTGAATTAAATCATGATTTAAAAAAAAATCAAGTGATTTAAATCAGCCCAACCCTGGGTACCTGTTTATGTAGCTTATATAAATAGTAAACATAATATTCAAAATATATTAGTACCTATCTATTTTACTTTGAAACAGTATGCAACAAGTTAATATTAAAAGTATGTGGAGACCTTGGGAATCTTCAGCTAATGCGATATCTAGCTACCCTAAACATTCCAGGAAGCATTTATCTTCTATCCTAGTTGTTTATTACTGTCGGCAAAAAATATAAAGGATTCAAGTCTGGACTATCATGAACCAACTAACTTCTGTGTATATATGTAAATATTTTTTTAAGTAAGTATATTAATTGTCAATGCGTGCGAAAAGTTGCCCCTTTCCGCACGCAAACTTTTCACACTTGTTTTGTACTTATAATAAATTAATATACATATAATACAAGTAATGGTAAAAATAAACATAATAAACATTGCTACTATAAGGTATTATTATGGCTTTTCATTTAACTACAAAATCCGTTCCTGTGCAAAGCAGTACCTCTGATTTCATTTCATTTCAGTAATATAAAAACAGTGATGCCAGCTAGGGTCAGGAGTTCGCTGGTTGGCACGCTCATCAACAGTTTTATATGGGTAATTTTATCAAGAAATTCTTTAAAAGCGTAGGTTCGGCAATCGAACAGGTATACTCCATTCCACAATAATTCGTCGATTTCCCGACCGCAATAAAATTTAAACCCAGCCATAAATAAGTGCCTTTTGAAAGGGTACAGGTCCTGATTACCTACTAATTTCAATAGTTTAGGTTAGCTATTTTCAACAAAGCAACAAATATAAAATAATAGGTAAGTATCTTTATGTTAATCATGTAATTAAATAGCTATTAATATTTATACAAAAATACTAATTATATATATAACATATATATACACAATAGATATTTGTCAGGCAAGTTATTTAGGGTTGTCATTTAAATTTTATTGCGGTCGAGAAATCAACGAATTATTGTGGAATGGATCATTACGGGGTTTCTTTGGGTGTTTACAATATAATAAAACTATTATTGCAGTTATTATTAGGTCAAACGAAATATGTTTGGATGGACTTTGCCACCTTTGCACACCTATACAAGAGAACTTACGAATCGCGCCCCCTATTGATCATTTAAAGCACTTCTAGGAAGCCTAGAAATTTTTCAATGTCACAAAAATATGTACAACACAGGGCCTTCAAATTGATCAAACTATGCAGAATGGAAAGAATAAACTAAATGAAATCAGCACGAACACAAAGTCAAAACCAATTAAATTCGTTGCTTGTTTAAATAGTTTATTCACGCTTACTAAATAATACAGTTGTTTTTCAAATCTTAATAAAAAGTTAAGCAAAATTAAATATAAATGAAATCAATTAAACTCACTCTTCAAATATTAATAACTCTGGAGAGTTTCTGCACGCGCTGCAACAAAAAGTCGCCCTGCTTTATAACAGAGTTAAACTGGGCATTTTTCAAATCCGGTCGGTTTGTTTCAACGATACCCCCTACTCTGTCAATTTTACAGTGAAGTCTCCCTGACGCAATAAACGTTGATAATTCCCTAAAAAACAACAATGCAAACCAAAAATGAAGGTAAATTTATCATGTCAATAATTTTCTTTTTTACATTATGTACAGAACTTACTCGTCAATAAAAGGTATAGTAACACCAAAGGCCTCGGCCATATATTGCAAAGTAAGACTCCTGTAAGATTCCAACAGTTGTGTGTAAGCTTGAATTTTCATTTCCCTAACATAATATCTGTAGTGAGGATTTAAGAAATAGTCTTTGCGTAAAATTTCTTCAACCTTAGCTAAAAGAACAAAATATTCAATCAGCTAAAAACTAGTTTAGGGATGTAAAACCAAGGCCTTACCAAGATTAGTGAAAAAATCGGCGTACTGACAGTTATATAGGGAAAACAGGTAGTCTTTTACAAAAGGCTCAGAATGCAGCACCTCCAAAATTTCAGAACCCTTGACCACCTTAAAAAATTGAATTTTAAAAACCTTCATATATACGTATAGTTGGCGTCAAGCAAATATTTGACGCGTGACACTTCCATATTGTCATGGGTGTCAAATACGGCAGGCCACTCATAATATAAAAGTTACTATTGGCTAATTTATATTACAATAATTACCACCCACTCGAAGTATTTGTATCCTTTATCCTTTTATATGACTAAAAAGAGATATACATAATTCTCGTCGATTTGGTCAAATCATATGGGCTGCAGATCCGCATTTTATTTATTTCAAAACGAGTGATGTCGTTGTCTTGTTGACATTCTGTATTTGGTTTTGGATTTTGAGTATTTAAATCATTTTATTGCCTTTTTATAGTGTTCTATTGTCTTTATTTGTGTAGTGTTTCCCAGCAATCATTTTCTGCAAAGGTTTATAAATAACAATATTCGTCAGTCCGGCCCTGACTAAGTATCAGCTGTTATAAAGTTGGTGAAATCGAAATAACTCTAGTATTGGACAAATATGACAAGATGGAAGTGTCACGCGTCAAATATTTGCTTGACTCAAACTATATAATACCTTGAACTAACCTTATCTCTTAGTTGATTTCTGGGCAAACTTATAATAGACGTGTACACAGTATATCTCACGAATGCTTTATAGTCCATGAGCTCATATGAAGTAAAGGTACTGACTGTGTCAAGAAAGAGGTTAGCAGCAGTCTTAAAGTCTCTTACTGCCATGCAATAAGCGCCTTGATAAACTTTAAGACGATTGCGTCTGTCCCAGTCACCTCCTTCTTCAATAAGACTAAAACATAGAAAATTAAAAAAGGATCAAGAATTATTTGAAAAGTTGTCATCTTACGTTTTAGCTTTATCAATATTTCTTGTGATAAGATCATGATCCATAAAAAACAATCCAATCCTAATCAAATGGAAAATAATGTCTAGCCTATGCCCCAATGACACTGTTTTGTCGTAAGTCTGTCTGAATGTGGTGACAGAGTTTTCTTTGTCTCCTATGCGACTATAAAATTCTGCTTTCCTCAGGTATGCCTCTCTCACTTCCATTTCGCCAAGGTTTTTCTCTGCGTCTTCAATGGCTTCATTGAGTTTTTTAATTTGCTCTTCGTTCTTGGCTTTCAATACTTTGAGGAGTTTTTCATCAAGTTTCCAGCCTATATCTGGACATATCAGCTCATACCATGGCGCCATATCTAAGGAAGGTATGTATGTAAGGCCGCGTTTAGCCAACTTCTTAATTAATTAAGGGGCCTCTGGGACAGTCCATAATATTTATTTTTTTTATAATAGTATAAACTTAAGCTAAACTATCAAAAAAAAAACCCTTTTGGTAACCTTTTCTATATAATATGTGAATATTTCGTTTTTTCAAACAATTAAACAAAGAAATACATAATTTGAAATGAAAATGGTTTAGTGATCCATGTAATCCATTAATATTGTTGATAGGGGCTGTTTAATAAATAGTAACATTTAATAGCCTGGTACCCAGCCAACAAATTTCATAAAACTGAGCCTGATAAAATTAGCCTGATAGTATAGGGACCAGAATATAAATAAAATAAAAATAAATAAATAAATAAAAAATCTTTATTGTAGCACAACAAAAAATTTTTTTGATTACAAAGGTGGAGAGTACCGCATAGCGTATTTTAATATCCACCAGACAAAAAATATGTCGAAAAGACAACAACTCTTAAAACTAGAGAAACAATAAATTATCACAAACAAATTTTTTGATTTTAAATTTAAACGTAGGCATACTTAACAATTTGAAGTTACGTGGCAACGAATTGAATACAACTGCTGACAAATATAAAAAGCATGATTTAAAAAATTCCGTTCTATGACGGGGTATAGAGACTGCGTCCCTGAACCGTGTGTTCACCTGATGGATGTCTCTTCTTACTACCATCAGTTCAGTTAAATAAAGAGGCTCATTAGTTTTTATAACTTTATAAATAAGACTACTCAGGTGAACATACCGCCTCTGTGCCATATTACATTGGTAAGTGCTAACAACATGTTGACTGACATGATCCCTCCTGGACAAGCCCTGTACATACCTAACGCAGGAGTTCTGTACCTTTTGTATTCTATACTTATTGTAATTTGTAAGAAAAGGCCCATAAACAATATCAAGGTAGTTTGGTATGGAAAGAATCAAGCTTTCAGTTAATATTTTTTTCGTCTTACAAGGAAGGGTGTTCCGATATTCATAAATGGATTTAAGTTTGAAATAAGATTTTTGACAGATGTTATTTATATGAGTGTTGAAGGACAATTTTGAATCCATATATAAGCCAAGGTTTTTTACCTCACTGGCCCATTCCACGATTTCCCCTCCGATTCTAACATGTAAGTGAGAGAGATCAATGTCAGACCGAGAATACAAAATGGCCTGTGATTTAACTGGATTTATGAATAGTGAGTTACTCGAAGCCCAACGTGAGATCCTAGTGAGATCCTCATTAATTAAGTAAATTGTATCATTGAGGCAAATGACCGGTGAGGGCAAATAAATTTGTAGATCATCAGCGTACATATGGTATTTAGTATTTTTAATATGTTTTACAAGATCAGCCGCAAAGATATTAAAGAGAAGTGGCCCAAGGATAGATCCCTGCGGAACTCCACTACCGGCAACCCCCCATTGCGATATCAACACCTCACCATTTTCCGTGAGCCTGACAGCCTGTTGTCTATTGTGTAATATGTTTGAACATTAAAAGACCTTGCAAGAGAAATATGTTATAAAGCGAATTCTTTGCTTTGCCAAAAAAAAAAAGTTTCTAAAATGACAGTTACACGATATTTACACCAGGAAAATACATCGCAGTGCACTCCCTCAGCGTCTTTTATAACTCATACCTACATACCTACACACACATGTCACACAAACAATAATAAAGAAAAACTAGGTAGACGCCTAGAATGTACAATTAGAATATTCTTGAAGAGAATAATAGCTATTTATACAACAAGTTACGAAATAAGGGTCTTTTAGGCACGCGACGTGAAAATTGTCCTAAGAGGCGAAGCCGAGTTGGACAAGACATCAGAGTGACTAAAAGACATTGTTCCGTAAGGAATGGTATACAATATTTTTTCTAGGGGCGTTTTATAATAAAAAACTTAATTTATTTTACCAAACATTTTATTACCGGTGTTTCATTTACACTTTTCATGTCAAAAAAATTGACACTTATCAAAATAAAATTTGAAAGATTTTTTTGTCAAAAACTGCGGCAAATATTAAGTAAAAAATGAGTGATTTAGAAGATTCAGACATAGAAAATGCCGCAAATAAGGCAATTTGGACGCTAACAACGTATTAAATCTAATGAATCAGAATGTTCTACCAGCTCTACTAGTGGCATGGGTTTAATTGATATTGCTGTTGCAGAATAAACGAGGAATTCCTGTCAAGATATCATTGACACTATTATTCCACAATAGTAGTGAGTTCAATTTCAAACCCAAAAACTTGGTGTAGTCCACCTGTTTCATCATGACAGTCTTCGATCTTATTAGTAGTGTCACTCTTTGATAGATTTAGTAAGAGCTTAAGAACGGCATATTCAAAGCACAATCACTACCCTCAAAACTAAAATGATTCACATCCAATCAGGTTACTATAGCAGTTCTCTGCAAACATTATGAGACGTTCTCCACCTTACTGTCCCCGATATTATTAATAAATAAGCGGTCCCAGGATACTTCCCTGTGGGACCCCAATATCTACATTTAAAGGTTCAGAAGCATACTCCCCACTCCCTGCTCTAAGGGCCACCCTTTGCTGCCTATCACTAAAGTAGGAGGATATCCAATCATAAGACTGTCCCCTTACTCCGTAACAATGTAATCTTGATCCACCATCTCAAAAGCCCTCGTATAGTCAAAAACAATTTTTATTATACTGTTGATAGGCAGTCACATTTTTAAAGTTCCTGCAAGACCTATATTGTCAATAGTTTTGACGGTTTCAATTAAAGTTCCTTTACACGATTAGTAGCATTCATAAGACTTCAATATTTGAAAAACTATGGTAGTATTACATCTCGGGGGCCAAGCAAGGTTATGTTATGCCTGAGGTCACCTAGGTGTTGTATGATTTAAAAAAAGCATTTATTTGTTATAAATAAAGTCCAGTATTGGTCAAAATTAAATAAATATAAGGCTTACCATCTTTCTTGATAGCTTCTGTAATTTTAAGGTGTACTGCTTGGTCATTTCGGTATTCAGGTAAACTAAGTAAAAACTTGCAATGAGTGAGTTCCAAATCTGGATTTTTCTCCAAACCTTGATCTTCCAAGTTCTCGATGGGCATTTTTATGGTACTTTATTAAAATTGCCGGAATAAGCTAAAAAATACACAAAACACCGTGACGAGCAAAATTTTTAACTCGTAAAATTGTCAAACACAGAACTCTGTCAAATATCGAAATAAAGTCACTTGTCATCAGCAGTGAGTAGTAAAACAGCGGAGCAGAAAAGGATCACCAGTTGAGAGGGTGAGAGATAACCCGATTCCCGCTGTAGAGTACATACATATAAAACGATTATTGATCACCTTAGGAAATCCTTGCTTAAGCCTGGTTCGGACTATGCTGGTAATTTGGTCGACTGGTGAGCAATTTAGTAACTAAACGTATATGATGGGAAGTACAGGTGGTAGTGGAAGTACCCAGGTACCCAGTACCCGTTTATTGTGTGCAGGGTATCCAAAAAATGTGCTACACGGTGCACACTTTTTGTATGTGTGTTTGTCTTGTCCTTTAATAAAAAAAAAGTATTAAACTTATGTCATATATTAAAATATAAATAAAATAATTATATCACACAGAGAAGAGGAGCTATAGAGGCATAACAAAAAAATAATTAACCAAATAATCCAAATTGCTAACAAACCTACATAGAATTTCCTCCAAAAATATGTAGTCTTTTTTCCTATAGTCTTAAATAATGAGATAAATATTAAAATACGAAACAAACTGTATTAAGATGGACTTAAGTAGCGCGGCACACCAAAACATCTAGAATACTGTGTACTTTTATTTATTAATCAATCCTTATATTGGTTTATATAACAGAAAACATGCCTTATTTTGGGTTTTCCCCTAGTCGCGAGCTATTAAATAAACCATTTAATTACTGATTAATGTTATTATCAGTAAGTCTTACAAAAGTTGAGTAATCACTTCATTACTTAACAGTTATAAGCGAATAATTGAATCGTCGTAAAAAAAATTGTAGCAAAGAAAATGATAGACACGCAATGTAGAAAGCTTATTCAATGAGAAATTTAAAAGCTCTTGATGGATGCCAACTTTCGGCTGTTCACTGTAAGGTCGCTTTCAGACGAAGCGGGTATAACTTGCGTCCACAAAGTGTTGCAGTGGGACAATTATTATTATTCAGTAGGAAATCCATCGACGACTTGAAGAACTGACACGGAATAAGTTTTCTATTGCGTGGCTATATTCTTTGGTAGTAGATAGCGGCAATGTCACGTGTGGCAAACATTATACTACTTGTCTTCTTCTAGTAATTACCCGTCTTTAACCCAGTCATTACTACCGTCCTTTTAAAAGGCACATTCAAATTTCGCGCTAGATTGGTAGCTGTGGATTTATTCAATAGATAGCGCCACTTGTTTTACTTTCAGAATATTGTACTAAAGTAAAAGTTAGCACGTGCTCCTGTGAGTTAGTGCCAGTTTTAGGAGAATTTAGTGTTTTGTATATTGTTTTTTTTTTATCAACTCAATGTATAATTGGAGGTAGGTACAAAGTGCAAGTTTATTATATTATCTTTATAAAAATAAAGTTTTTGGGTCGTATTCAGGTGTATAATATATACTTGTACGCGTGAAGTGACCGAAATGTTTTGGTTTTGCTACGGGGGGTCGCCAAATATTACCGTCCTTTTAAAAGGACGGTAGTAATTTGAGTATACTTGCTAATTTTATTTATTTTTTCAGGCGACCATTAAAACTACATGAAGTTTTAGAAGAAATTGAGAACATCGATGATGTACCGGACCCACCCATTGGTATTGTCCTACTGCCCCCGGAAAATGCCAATGAAGATGTGACTGACGACGATTCTGGAGAGGAGGATTTTGTTTCCCCTAATAATTTACCTGGTAGCCATCTGAGAACTGAGGCGGAAATTATTCACCAATTTCAAGATGATACTAGTGATGAAGAAGACAACATCCCTTTGGCGCAACTACTGCATATACCAAAAAAATTAAAGTCTTGCTCTTGGATACAAAGTGATCTGGAACCTGAAATCTCAGAGTGGAGAGAACAAAATGGTCTATTCAATATGAGTACACCTCTTCAGTTATTCGAAAATTTCTTTGATGAAGAAGTAATTAATTTGATAGTTACTTATTCAAATATTTACGCAGCTTATAAAAATTTGCCCGCTGATATAACAACCAAAGAAATTAAGTGTTTTTTGGGGGTACTTTTAGTAAGTGGTTACGTAGTTCATCCATATAGATATATGTATTGGGAAAATCGAAATGATACCCAGAATAAGATAATAGTCGATGCTATATCAAGGGATCGCTTTTCATACATAATGAAAGTATTACACGTTTGTGACAATACTAGTTTAGAGGAGAAAGATAAATATGCCAAATTGAGGCCATTGTTTTCTCTCCTAAATACGAAATTTATTGATTTTGCTAATATCGAAGAAAATCATAGCATTGATGAGGCGATGATACCGTACTACGGTAGGCACCCATGTAAACAATTCATTAGGGGAAAGCCTATCAGATGGGGATACAAATTTTGGGTTGGGACTCTATTCACTATACTAAAATATGTGTATAAATTAGATCAAGATACTGGTATTGTAGTATGTCGTTGGAATGATAACAGCGTTGTAACTGTTGTATCGAATTATACAACGGTGTTACCAGTGTCACAAGTTAAACGTTTCAGCCAAAAAGAAAAGAGACACGTAAATATTGAACAGCCAAAAGTCATCAAGAGTTACAACACATACATGGGCGGTGTTGATCGCAGTGATCAAAACATTGTACCGTGTTTCAATCAGGGGAAAAAAATGGTACTTCCCATTATTTGCCCATTGTTTGGATATGTCAGTGCAAAATGCATGGCAGATTCATAGACTATATATACGTTATATAAGTTTGTTAACAGCTTTAGAAGGTTTTTTAGTTTGCAGTATTTATGATCCCTATATTACTACCGTCCTTTTAAAAGGACACCATTTTTTTCGGTAATAAATAGAAAAATAATAAAATTTAGCCTAAAACTCGTTTTCTTATACTATAATTTATTAGTTTTATTTAATAGATTGCGACTTTAAAGAAAAAAATAGTTTCAGTAATATCTGGGTTAAATTAATAAACTAATTTTGTTTAGCATTATGTCATAGTTAGTAGTACCTAGGTAGGTACTTAAGGGGTCGTGCCTAATCAGGTGATGTAAAAATAAATTTTGTATTAAAACCATTCATAATGTAGTAGGTACATTCAACGAAGTCTATTTAGTATTTACCTTTAAAATAGACAGGATGTAAACATTGCCACGTGACGAAAGAGGCGTGGCATCGCCGCGCTTTCTATTCCTATTGGTCGTTAGCTAATAAAAATCGAAAGGTGCCATGTCAAGGATTTTTGACAGGATCGGAATCAGTTTGGGTTAGTTGACTGACGTTCAACTTCACATGATTTGTGACATTCATCGGCTGGCAATGACGTGTTGTCTTGTTTGGTTAGTGCTGAATGAGCGACCTGGAGATTGAGACTGAAATAAAGACTCTTTTTTGTTCCAATAGCTAGCCTAGAAAAAACACCACCAGCAAACTAAAATGTCAGGTTATGTTTATGCTTCGGGTTTGTAAATCCAGGTTTATCGTATTTTTATCTTTGTCTTTTAATTTACTTGTTTGTTTTGCAAGTAAAAATCCCTTGCCACCCACTCATAGTTTCTATGTTTATATCATAACGTCACATATTTTAACTTTAATTTAACAATTATTGCGAAACTATTCTATGTTCAGCTCTGTTCGATTTTTCCGCCGATGCCGTTGTCATGTTTTGGCCGTGTCTATCTTGAAAGTAAATCGACTATATAGGTACACACATTTTTATAGAAAAATATTAATAAATGGACGAGATACAGCCATTGTCCTAGACTGCTGTTAGAAAATGGGGTTTGCGATGCGATGTGGTGAACCCACCTTGAAAGAGTTATCGGTGGCCAAAGCTCTGATCTTCGTTTACAACCCCCAAGGCTTGCCTGCCTCCCCCCCCCCCCCTAAAATATCAAAATCTCTAAGTATCCCTTTCTTCAGTTCTATTGACATTTTAAGTTGAGCATTTACAGTTATTTATTACAGTGCATTTGGACTCAAATTTACTAATGATAAGTTTAATTAATAAAATGGAACGGATAGTATCAGGGAATTGAACTGAAAACCTTTCAGACACTGCTCTTAAACGGTTTCCTGTATAATACCACTTAATCATATTTACTTTTTCCTAAATGGAATCAGCTCATATTTAGCTATAATTAAAGCGCCTTCAATGAAAATGTTATCACTGACGCTACGTTTCGTTTTGTCAATGCCAAATAATAACTTGCTGATTTTTGCTGAATTACCTAAACTATGAAAATTTCGTAATTTTGTCATCACATTAATTTGAATAAGTTAGGATTGGCTTATTAAAATTTATTCAAACTTGGCACATGGGTTTCTTATTTGGGCCTCTTCAAAAAATTATCATACTATTTTTCTCTAAAATGTACAGGGGAGCCAATATTTAGCTATCTAAATATTTACATGGGTTTTCCTAAGCCATGTATAGGTAGTGAAAATGGATTTGTAAACGATGCTTTGCTTGAATTGGAGTCAAAATCAATTAAAGGTTATCATGAGGAATTGACTGCTGACGTGTTCGAAGAGTATTTTGACCAACCGATAGAATTTACATAATTTTAATACTAAAGACAACTTTAAAATGCTACATAATGCGAATAAAGGCCATAAGCTGAATTTTTTAGAAAATATAGAAATAGCCAAATTAGAGATTAATAATCAGATCGAGTGTTTGAACGATCCTGTCAACGCCCACTACAGAGAAGCAGCGAAAATTGTGAATGCATTTAAGTAGTGAATGTTTGTTTAAATAATCGTACCTCTTTTTGTGCAACGTAGATGCCGCTCTGGTTCCGTATATTTTGTTTTATTTTTTTTTAAATGTTTTTTTTAGGTTTATCTTGTTGATCAATATTATATAGTTAGTTAACCTGTGTTCGCCATGTTGATTTTGCTTGTGTCCTTAATGTAAAGTTTGTGATTATAAGTAAGTAATACCTAATTATTTTAATTTTGAATTGAGATTATTATATAAATGAACTTTTTAGACAGCTCTTGAAAATGGTTTAAGAAAACCGAAACGCGTAGAGCAAAATATTAAATATTTGTGAAGAATTTTGGATTTTTCTTACCTCTTCGATAGAGTTAATTCCCGAAAATTCTGTCATAGTCTTAGGTATCGCCAGCTATCATTCAAGGTTTTCAGAGAAACGACCTAGGACTTCTTAATTAAAAAGGGGATATTATAACTTGGTTATCTAAGAAAAATATACCCTTTAAGGACAACATGTTAAGAAATTATCGCATTTTTTCAGCTGCAATCTAGGACAAGGGCTGTTATATCTAATAAATTCATTAATAATTATTTAAATAAAAATAAAAGTATGTGTACAGGCTTCTTAAGTAAGTCGCTCAATCAAGTTATATCTTTTTTTCTTTCTATGTACCAAAGACAAAAAAGTCACCCTTTCTTCGTCACAATGGCCCCTTAAGACAAAATGGACACTTAAACTTAAATTACTGCACATCGTCACCAGAATAATATATCACTTTAGCCTTTAAAAAATGCTACATTAACATGCTCAGTTGTGGAACTTCGGCTCTATTTAATATTCTACAACCTCAAACATGGCATTTGTTTTACATAACATATAAAAAATAATTTACGTAAGCGCAACACATAAATGGAATTTGGACAATAGCTTTAAAATAACAGCTACGCGTAGAAAAACCATCCAATGTTAATTGATGTATTCCAATTTTCCTACTAAACCAATATACAGTAGGACAGTTAGCATCCATCGAAAGCTATTAACTCAGATGGTATAGTCGTTGGATAAAACTCACTAATGTTAGTGTTGCGCACTAAAAGTTCATAAACTCCTGTACAAAATGAATGCAACATCATAAATTTGCCACATATTATTTGTTGCGTCTGAAGTCCGATTTAAATAAAAAATAATTTGCATTGTTAATAAAAAATTCATTTTCGTTTTATACTGGGTGTAATCATTTTGGGATCACCCCGTGGGGCAACCGTAACTCTGTAGATTATTTCACATAATAATCTTACCCTGTATCTTAAAAACAAGGCATTATCAAATAAATGTTTATGCTTAAAATTAGCTTAAGAATAATCGCTTGAAATTTTTCGCACATGTTTGGAAACACTAGACTCAACTATAAAGAAACCCCTATTTATACTGCCAAACCTTGCTGCTTGTGTCTCTCAGGCAACTTTACGAACTGCCGATTGGGGCGCGTATCTCAGTCTCAAAGAGGGATTTTTGGACTACAAAGAGGTGCCGTCAGACCAATGGCGGGACTTGGTTAAATTGACAATTGCAGAGCACAAAAAAAATAATTCAAATTGCACTTTAGGTCCATCAAATATGTGACAAATTTATGATTCGAAAATTTTGTCCAGGAGTTTTTTTAGTAAGCCAAATTCCACATATGCCATGACACTTAAACAGACTTAAAAATAGCATCTTAATCTTGTTGGTCAGTACGCTTAATACACAAATTTTCTGAAAATTGATAATTAACAAGTTCGTTGATTAAACTGCATAGATCAGGAGATTTTGGCATTTTTTCCTATTCTACATCAAAGATTTATACGCGATAGAAAACTCATCTAATAGAAACTTTTCAAGCACTCAATGGTTGCCAACTATCCCACCAAACGACATATTAGTTTATTGTAACACATCAAGGAAACTGTGAGTTGCAGTAGGCCAATATATCATTTAAAAGGAGAGTTGGCGTTGCTTCAGTGGCTTGAAAATTTAACACAAGATTAATTTTCTCTTGCTAGCTAGCTATACAGTGCGTGTATAAAGTCTGGAAATGGCTTAATAACATCACAATTTATTGACGGATCTAAACTAAATTTGGTACATTTGTGTAAGAGGATCTGACGCACCGAATGACGATATTGGCGTTGTTGCCAGCTTTTTAGTTTGTCTGGAATTCGAACGAAATTCATATTTTTAAACGTAACACCCTGTATATTTTTTCATTTGTAGAATTTACTTTAAATTTGTTACACTTTTGGTATAACATACTTTGTTCCTAATATCAGTAGTATTCGAAATAACGACGTGTTTTGAAAATATCAACAAATTGTGTTTTATTTATTAATAAATAAAACACCAGTTCAGTTTTGATGTAAAGTCATAAAAGCTGTCATTTTTACATGCAAAAATATTTTAACTGAAAGTAAAAGAATTACAATTCTTATGATGAGAGGATATAACGATAGGGTCAGGTCTTACGAAGAGGTTAAAAATCTATTTAATGACGTATTTTCAAACCGAAATCCAATTTCAAAAGCAACTGTTCTAAAAACTGTCCGACGGTTCGAAGAAACTGGAAATTGTAGAGATAGGCGACGATCAGGACGACCAGCAGTAGTAGATGAAGAGAAAAGTTTAGAAATTTGACAACATGTTGTGGAAACCCCTGTTTTTTTCGTTAAGAAAAATTTCTCAAGTAAGTGACGTCTGCTTCAAATCCGTCCATAATGTTTTAATAAAACTTAAATATCACCCTTTCAAAATACATGTAGTTCAAGAGTTATCAGAAGATGATTATGAGCGAAGAATTGAATTTTGTGATATTATGATGTTAAGGTTTGACCAAAATAACCAGTTTTTCAAATTTATAGTATTTTCGGACGAAGCAACATTTACGTTACATGGTAAAGTCAATAGAAACAACTGTAGGTTTTGGCAAATAAAAATCCCCACTGGATGAGAGAAGGTCATACACAACGCCCTGGAAAACTGAATGTGTGGGCTGGGCTTCTGGGTAACCACAAGATCGGTTCATTTTTTATTGATGGAAATTTGACATCACAACTTTACCTTGAGCTCTTGGAAACGCAAATAGTGCCTACTATACGAAATGTGATAGGTCCAAATTATGCAAGTACATTCTTCCAACAGGACGGAGCTCCTCCCCATTTTGGTCGAAACGTGCGCGAATTTTTAAACAACACTTCTCCGAATAGGTGGATCAGTAAGGGGGTACAATCGAGTGGCCACCTAGGTCCTCTGATTTGTCGCTTAACGACTACTTTTTATAGGGACACTTGAAGAACAGAGTTTATACCACAAAACCTCAAGATTTGGCCGATTTGCAGCGTCGAATTTTGGACGAATTTGAATTAATAACGCCAGAAATGATTTACAACACAATTGAAAAATTTTGTTTTCAATTAGCACACTGTCAAGCTGTACAGGGAGAACAGTTTGAACATTTAATATAAAAAAAATATTTTTTCTAAATTGTACTCGTTATTTCGAAAACTACTGATACTAGGAACAAAGTATGTTATACCAAAAGTCTAACAAATTTAAAGTAAAAACTATAAATGAAAGAATATACAGGGTGTTACGTTTAAAATATAAAATTCGTTCGAATTCCAGACAAACTAAAAAGTTGGCAACAACGCCAATATCGTCATTCGGTGCGTCAGATCCTCTTACACAACTGTACCAAATTTGGTTTAAATCGGTCAATAAATTGTGATGTTATTAAGCCGTTTCCAGATTTTATACACACACTGAATTTTTTTTGCATGCGAAATGACAGAATTAAAAAAAAAAATGTCAAATTAGCCACATTACCAGGTCAGTGTATTCCTCATTTTTCGGTACATACTGATTAGGTATGTTTCATCACTTACTTTTCAGACAGACAGAAATTTGCATTTGTATTTTTTGATGATGGCCCAAGATATGTAAAAGATATTTTTTTTTTCCGAATCTCGGTCAAAATTTTGATGTTTCCTAAACCTTCTCTACTCGTAGCTTTAATTTGTTTGATTGTGCTGCCTGGCTTCAAATATGTTGGTTTTAAAAATAAGCGAAATTATATATTTTTTGTGGTTATATGAATCCGTCTTTAAGAGCTCTTATCAGTGACCTCCATTAAGGTGAAAAGGTTTGACAAACTACAAGAAAACTATTGAATAGAATTTGTTAAAATTTTGAATTTAGATTCGCAATTTGGTGCTGTATGACTAAATGGTCTTGAATTTAAAAAAAAAAATATATTTTTTTTTTAAAACGATAAATATAGGTGAAGCTGAGAAAATGTTCCCATACAGTTTTTTTTTAAGTATTTCCTCAACTATCTACAATTTCAATTAATTTTATACCTTTTTTTTATTGTGAAAAAAACGTCAAACCGAGTTTTTGAGAAAAAATACCTAAAACCGGAACTATCTAAAGCGATTTGGCAACACTGCGGTTTATCTAGCCAGTCCTGACCGCCACTGGCCGCTCGGAGCGGTAAATTATATTAGTCTCGCGGCGCGGCGACGAATGTAGGAATAGCCATGTTGCCCGATTGTTCAATAACACTGACTTATCCTCCTTCGCGGCAAATTCCCAAATCGGACCACGCGGTTCACTGAATATGCCCCTTAAGTCCTACACATGTTAGTTACCTCTAGTAGTTTCCTAACTACGTCCCTATGTCTATATATTACCGTTTTCGAGATGTTAATTAATTTTAATTTTTTTTAATATGACTTGAAATAATACTAAAATTTTTGAACTCTGAGGAACTAAGGCGCTGTAATTTGGTTGACAGTTTAGCAATACCAGGATGCTATTTAAGCTATACAGGTTGGCCAAAAAATACAGTTAGTTTGATTTCTATGGTTTGATTACTTGGAAATATGTCTACCACTAGATTTTTAACTTTTTCAAACAGTAAATGCTTACGATTCAGAAACTTATGGGTAGACCATGTCTTTTTATGCAAGCAACCAAGGTAATGGTTCAAACAAGTAAAGAATACCACCAGTTTCGAAATATCCCAAAAAATATTCCAGTCATAGAAAACTCGGCCTGTGTTAACTTTCAAGCTCTCGATTTCTTTCCTACTAAACAATAATTGACTACAAGTGGGCCAACTATATCGTTTAATAGGGAAGTTGGCATCCATCGATAGCCTTTGAAGTTTCTATTGGATATGCTTTCTAGTGCATAGCTATTATTTCCTTTGGCGTATACAACTTACATATCTCTAGCCACCACAAATGTTTTTGTACAATATACATAATTAAATTTAGTACAACCACCCTACTTGTCAAAACACCAAAAATATAGGCAATCACGATATTTAACAATACTTTTAAGTTTAGGCAATAATTGTTGTACATCTTTTGCACTTGACACAAAAGGAATAAAAACCACTCTGGCAGTGTCAACCTCAATAAACCGCATCGTTTTTCATCAATCAAAGAATTTTAATGTCGTTAATAGCTTAAGTTTTAAAAATAAAGCCAAATTCTTTAATATATTTCAATTAAATAATCAAATTTATGACATACAATGTAGAATAACCGGTTATTTTTAATCGTGACAGTTATATCGACACATCCTCAGAAGGAAGTAAAGTTTCGACATGTTGCATTTTAAGTTTACGAGGTAGATAGATGTTTAAATGTGTTGACAGTGTTATTTTTAAGAAAATAGAGCAATTCCGATATAATATGCTTGTATTATATTAAAATTTTGCCGCCGACGACCTTTACTACACCAGCTATATTCAAATATAGTATATAACTAGGTTACAATCTCAAATTAGGATTCCTATAATTATAATATTGCCCGTGGGTGGCGCTAGTAGAACCCTTGCACATAGTCTATACGCGATAAATGTAAAACTCTCTGTAGAGTGATGGAGATGTCAAACTTTCTATTTACATGCAATTTTATCATGTTTTAACTCTGGAGAAATAATTCCTGAGCATTGAAAACGCTTCAAAATAAAGCGAAACATCGGCAATTGGGAAAAATTGTTCTCTTGGCATAACTGGCCTCAAATCCCAACTATATTCTACTAAAAGTATACTTTGGGTCCCCAAGTTTTTGGAAATACGTATAATAAATAAATAAAAATATTTATTAAAACAACTCCTAGCAGAAACAAACTTTCCTCGTCCCTTAAGAGATCATTTCACGCGAAATGACATGATGTTCGACTGCGAATAAATTAATGTAGGAACAGGAAATTAATACAAGGTTGTAATGTTTCTTTAAAAACATCATATCTGCTACAAAAATAAAAATATTTAAATGAACCAAAGAAGACAATGTTAAGAATAAATGTGACTGAGAATTAAACGACAAAGTAAAAAGTTTAGACATCTGTATCACATATATACAGAGTGTTTCAAAGTTCGAGTCAATAAACAGTTCATTCTTCAACCTGTATATGGACACATTCTTAACTTTCTTAAAATCTCAAACATGTGTAAGATTTTCAATAAGTTTACCTACACCATTAAATATTTAAAATCGGAATTAAAATAAAATTTATTCCGGATCAAAATCCATCCAAAGATTGAGCGGTTCGAATATTTTGCTTCTTAGTATATTAACGACATCAAAATTGACTAATAAAAATATGATTCCTATCCGGTAGTTTGTTGACTACACTGTGTAGAAAAAATACAAATTATCTCTAAACTCACCCCCCGAAACTTAAAGATATTACTTCCAGAGGGAGTCACAGTCTTTTTTCTTCTTTAGAGGAACCATTTTGTCTACTGATTGACACAACAATCGATGTCAATGCATCAAGTTACCGAATTATTTTGTCGCTTCTTAAAAATATTTCTCTGTTTTTAGAGCATCAGTGTTTAAAATGGTGAAATATTGCATCAACTGCAAAAATACGTTATAAAAACGTCGATATTACTCCTTATGCTTGGGCCTAGGTTAGATACTTTATATAGTGTGTAAAAAGTCCTTGACCGGTCAATTATTTAGAAAAATGGCGCACAATATCAAAAAACTTCAGGTATAAAAGTTGTAGGCCTAAAAAAAATCTATAAAACTAGGACACCTGTAATTATAGAGGGTGCCTCAAACGGTCATGGTAAACAAAACTTTGGTTTATTTAAATGGAATGACCCCTTTTTAATCACGTTTTCTGATTCCTCTAAACATTCTAAACAACAATCATGAAACATGTCATATGGCTAAACCCATTAGTTTAAGAAATAATTTTAGTTAAAGGTCATAAATACAACACGTAAGATATTACCTATATTTTGCATTTTTACAAGCTGGTACCAGAATGTTTTGCGTCACTGTCATATTAATTTCTGAAAATGTCTCTCAACGAAAGGGAACGTATAACTTTACTAATCAGAGGTTTTGGAGACTAACTTTTCCAAACCGACAGCCTATATCAAAATCTACAGTTGTGAGAACAGTTTAAAGATTCGAGGAAACTGGGTGTTGCAGAGATAAAGTTCGATCCGGAAGACCAAAATCGGCAACTAGTGATGAAAAATAATTAGAGACATTACTTCATTTTGTTCAGGATCCACATTTGTCGTTGAGAAGTTGATGTATGTTTTAAATCAGTTGAAATTATTTTAAAAAACAGTACTTAATTTTTACCCCTATAAAATAACTTTAGTCCAGGAATTACCAGAAGACGATTTTGAACGTACAATGGAATTTTGCGAGGTAATGATGCAAAAACAGGAAGAAAATAACAATTTTTTTAATCAAATAGTATTTTCGGATGAGGCAACGTTCATGTTAAACGGGAATGTCAATCGACATAATTGTCGTTACTGGGCTGATCAGAACCCACATTGGATGAGAGAAACACACACTCAACACCCTCAGAAAGTAAATGTGTGGGCCGGTGTTATTAGTGGGACCATTCTTTATAGAGGGGATTTTGAATGCAGAATATTATCTCCACATGCTGCAAAATCAAATTGTGCCAGCAATAACCAATACAGTAAGACCACTATAACGGCATACGTGGTTTCAGCAGGACGGAGCTCCTTTTCATTTTGGGCAAAAGAGTTTACCTAAATAATACTTTTCCTAACCGCTGGATAGGGCGAAGGGGCCCCATAGAATGGCCCGCTAGGTCGCCAGACTTAACGCCCCTTGATTATTTTCTCTAGGGACAACTAAAAAATAAAGTGTATGTGACAAAACCTGCAGATCTGAACGAATTGAGAAGAAGAATTATTGAAGAATGTGAATCTATTAACCAAGAAATGTTACAAAACGTCGTCGACAAATTTTATTATAACCTAGCCCATTGTCAAACTGTGGGAGGGGGACATTTTCAACATTTAATTAAATAACGACTTAAAGTTGAAAAAATAGTCCATACTTTCAGTGGAGTCAATGTAATATGAAATAAAACAATGCAGTCTTCCTCCACAGTTTAATTTTTAACATAAAAATTATTAGATTCCCGACATGTTTCGAGCACTTAAGTACTCATCTTCAGGGGATACCAACATCGAGTTTAACTTCGAAATAATAAGTTGTCCCAAATAAATGAGTACAACAGAAAGGCTGGAGACTTGGTGCATTAAATGGTTAAATAAATTGAATGAGAAGTAAAGTTAAGATTAAGTTTTGTAATATAAATAAGTGTAACATATTTAAGTATAATAATAGAAGATTATGACATCTGAAGGTAATTAAAGGAAAGTTTGTTTAAAAATTAAGAATCATGAGCTTGAATGGTTAAGTTTAGAGGAGTAACACATCGTCGGTTAAGAGTGTTAACCTGCTAACTCCACTTTTACTCAATTATGACTTATTCAAGTATTTGGGTGTAGAGGGCGTTCTGCATCACTCGGAAATTCCGCTAGCTCCAAATCGTTAAGCGTATAACCAAAAATGCAGTCTACGTAAAACCGCCTTCTCCACAATACAAATTTAGAAGCGTAAAACCGCTATCTCCAGTCTTTTGCCGTAAAACGCACAGCACGTGGTAATACGCTCCGGTTAGTCCTTGTTTTAAGAGTAAATACATCATATTTTTTGTGTTGGCTAGTAGGATACAATAAAGGTAAGTTTATTTTTGATCTGTAGTAAATTTTTATTAAATTATATAATTTATAAATGCTCCAAACCACAGTTTAAAGAAATATTGGGAGTTAGCTGTTTTTCGTTTGTTATAATGTGATAAAATTTTGGCTTATAGCTGTTTTTCGGTTCTAGGATAATTCGACGTGAGGGTACAATTCTGCGCCATAATATTTAAATTAAAAAAAGAAAGTTAAAAAAATAAATATTATGCAGTACTATTAAAAAATTCCATTCTTATACATTTTATAAAAAAAATAATTTTGTTACATTTTAATATTTTTAACAATCCCTCCAGAGTCTAAAATATTTCGATTTGTAAAATCACTTCTTTCCAAATTAATTTTTCTTTTATATTTCCAACCGTCTTTAATTTCATTAAAAGAAAGTTGAACTTTATGCAACAATTAGTATTAAGAAAAACCTTGAGTAGTAGGAAAGTAAGCATAACGGCGCCGATTTGGCTACGCTTAATAGAACCTATCTCGTTTTTTGACAAAACTGTTTTTAATATTGTGTGCTGTTTCAAATTAACGGATTTATTTTATTTTCAGATGTCGCGTATAAAAAAAATAATGGAATTGGTTATAAAACAAAATAATATTACGCAAGTTAATGATAATTTAGAAATGGTATCCAATAAGGGAAATGCTAACTTTCAAATTGAACCTGACCCAAATTTAGCATGTGGTCCGGACTTAAACAATGCTCATTTTCCAATTATAGCTGTTACTATTCCAGAAAGTAATAAATTTACTGTCGTGGACAATGTAGATATTCAAATCTCCGAATATTGTTATACAAACAATGATGCAGATTATATGTCCATGTCATCAAATATCAATGACGATGCCTATCAAATTTTATTGCCATTCGATGATATCAATACTACAAATTTGTCAAGCAGCAACTTAATTTCTTTAGCTCAAAAAACTCCGTCGTCTTACGAAAGTAACATCGAATCAGTTACTTCAGTTAACTATTTTAATACTGATTTACAACTTCCATCAACATCAGCACAACATAATTTTCCCAAGCCGAACGTAATTAACGACCACGACATATCTGATGAAAGTGATAAAGAAAATAGCCTCGAATCAGTAATTTCAGATAGTCGTAATTCTACTAATAATACCGATAAACAGCTTCCATCAACATCATTTATCGCACAAAATAATTTTCAGAAAACAAACATTATTAACGACCGCGACATAATATCTGATGAAAGTGAAAGTGATGGGCCTTTGGTACCTTACTCTGAGCATTCCGACTCTGATGTTAACTCTAATAATAGTGATCTTCCTAGTAAAAGCAAAAAACGTAGGAAGCGTTTTCAGGTAATAAAAGATAGCTGGTTTGCCGAAAAAAACAAGCGCCGAAGAGAAAGGGGTAAAGCATATTTTGGAAGAGAAAAAAGTGAAGGAAAGTGGAGCTATGATATTGAAAAAACACCTCGGGAAATAAAAATAAGATGTACCTGTAGAGGAAACGATAAGTCGTTACTGCAATGTGCCATTATCTCAGAAGAACAAAGAAAAACTATTTTTCAGCATTTTTGGAATTTGACATGGGGCGAAAAGAAAATTTATATAGATAACGCTGTTAAAAATATTCCCGTTAAGAGGCAACGAGATAAAAAAGATCCAAAAAATTCAAGAAGGACGCAGACTTTTTTTTATTACTTAAAAACTAATGAACAACCTATCAGAGTATGTCGTACAATGTTTTTAAACACACTTGTTATTGGTAGGTGGACTATCCTTAACTGGAAAAATACATTAGTTTCCGAACCAGCAAGAGAACCCAGTTCTTATAGAGTACCCCAAAACAAAAAAACGGCGCCATTTGAATCAGAAAATCTTTTGCTATTAGAATTTATAGATGCCCTACCTGCCTGGAATCACATTATTGCAGATCAACCACATCCAAAAAATACTTGTTACCTGAGTGGAAGTCAAAACAAGCGCTATATAAATTTTATGTTGAAGACTGGTGCAAGACCCGAGACGTGATTCCCCTCTCAATTTCCTCATTTAACAACGCATTAAACTTGAGAAATATTGCTCTGTTTCGCCCTAAAAAGGACGAGTGTGAGAAATGTTCATCATATAAGGTTGGTCAAGTTTCGGAAAATGATTATCAGCTACATGTATTAAAAAAGAATGAGGCTAGGTTGGAAAAAGAAAATGATACTCTAAATGAAACGAATATTTTTACTGTGGATCTTCAAGCCGTATTAATGTCACCGAAGTCGAACGTCAGTAGCTTGTACTATCGCACAAAATTATGTGTACATAATCTTTGTTTTTTTAATTTGCGTACCAAGGATGGATATTGCTATCTATGGAACGAATCGGAAGGTGGCCTTACTGCTGAAGATTTTGCCACCTGTTTTTCTTATTTTATAGAAACTCAGGTTCTACCGACTATTAACAGAAATTCCGGCCCTCCAAAACTCATAGTGTATAGCGATGGATGCACGTATCAGAATCGGAATAACGTGATCGCAAATGCAGCTATTAACTTAGCAATGTTACACAACATAACAATTATACAAAAATACCTTGAGGTCGGTCATACTCAGATGGAGGTAGACGCAATGCATTCTACTATAGAAAGATGTGTTCGAAATCGCACAATTAATGTCCCAGCGGATTATGCATATATTTGCAAAATAGCCAGGAAAAATCCGCATCCATATTTTGTGAAATATCTGGATCACACATTTTTTAAATCATTCAAGAAAGTTAACTTTGTAAGCAGTATAAGACCTGGATGGAAAAAAGGAGATTCTAAGGTAATGTCTTATTTTAATAACGATTTCATAACTGAATAGTTTTTCTGTTTCAGGTTACCGATATCAGGGCCTTAAAATATACCCCAAATGGAGATGTACTTTATAAGCTCAGGTTTACAGACCAATGGGAAGTTTTACCTCAACGCAAAAAGGGAGCAATACAACCCTGCTCCTTCGATCAATTAGATATTTTACATCCAGACCGGCTGAAAATTAAGGCTAGGAAGTTCACCGACTTGCAGGAGTTAAAGAAGGTTTTGGATGTGGATTTTCACGAATATTATAATAACATTCCATACGAATGATTTGTTGGTATTTCTTGGTTTTATTTTATTCTAACATATTTTGATTAAAGTTTTTTAAGATTAACTCTTGCCTAGCTCATTTAATATACCAAAGTAAAAAAAACCTGCCAACTCCATATTTGTATAAGCATTTAGCTCCATATTAACTGCTATCTCCATTTTATCGCTATAAAAATTCTACTGGCGTAAATTTTAAGCTATAAACATTATAAATAATTAATATTTTTATAGATCATGCTAGTTAAAAAATATTTTGCTTTATATTGTTTTATTTAAGGGAACTATGGGTTTTTCTTTATTCCTGAACAATTATGTATTTGTGAGTTAGCGGGTTAACACTCTTAACCGACGACATATTATGTTAAGTTAAATTATTATTTATTTCATACATACAAATAACGACTTACTTAAATTTATGTTTGTTCTTGTAAATTTGTTATTAATTTTACTGCTTGTATTTAATTTAATTGTTATTAAATTTTTGACAAAACTTGCGTGGGTACATTTAGTACAATTTTTATGTTCTTACAGTTTTAACGCAAAACATTCTGGTACCAACTAGTAAAAGTGCAAAATGTAGGTAATATCTTCCTTGTTGTATTTATGTCCTTTAAGTCAAATTATTTCTTAAACTAATGGGTTTACCCATATGACATGTTTCATAATTGTTGTTTAGAATGTGTAGAGTAATCAGAAAGCGTGATTAAAAAGGGGTCATTCCATTTAAATAAACCAAGGTTTTGCTTACCATGACCGTTTGAGGCACTCTGTATAATTACAGGTGTCCTACTTTTAAAGATTTTTTTAAGGCCTACAACTTTTATACCGGAAGTTTTTTTTTATATTGTGCGCCATTTTCTAAATAATTGACCGGTCCGGAACTTTTTACACACTGTGTGTGTATATAAAAAAAAATATCTATCGCCCTTTCATGTCTTTAAGCATCAAACATAATATTTTTACATCTCAATTTGATTTAATAGGTTTTTATGAATTTCCGTTTCCAGAGATTATCATATATGTATTTTCAATACTTTATTTACCCTTACAACTTTGTAACCATAACCAGACAATGTTTACATTTAGTGATTTGTCTCATGTTTTGAGTAGTTTCTTGGCACGTACTCTTCTGAAGGTGGTTGCAAACAAACTGTATGTATAGTCAAGGATACGAATGACTCCCACTAGCAGTAACATCTTACGCTCCGAAATATAAAAATTTCATCTAAAATCCCATACTTGCCACCCTCAGTCCTTGATCACAAACTCCTCACACTCTTTATCTTTCGATATATTCTGATTCGCCTGATCGTTCTCGAACTCCACAAAATCGTCAAACAAACTAGGCCAGGCCTCCGTGTCGTCGTAACAACTCAGATCGTTTCCTACGTGCTCAGAAAAATTCAAAAACATATTCCACGTGTCTTTAGGGATGCCGCGTATGAGCGGATGCGTTTCCAGAAAATTCAGCCAGCGATTCAATATCGGGGGTTCTTTAACGGTAAAAACGAGCTTCCATAGGATGACGGCCATGCCCGTGGGCAGAATTCTTTGACCCGCGACGACGTCCAGGCCGAACTTGAACGCGAACCGGTACAAATCTTTGTATAACTCGTCGTTTTGTTCGACTTCTTGAACTAGCTCGGGCAACCGAGTTTGTAAGGCCTTTACGGATTCGCACTTGATGGTTTTTAGACCGGTGACAAATTCGGTCCGCGTGAATCGACACATTTGTTCGGCGTTCAGCTTCCAGGCGAGTATTAAAATTTTAAAGTCGTCGGGTGGGACGTTCAGGTCTTTGCAAAACTGGTCGATGCCCTCGGCTAAAATTGAATCTTCCGCTTCGTCTTTGTAGTGGTCGAAAAGGGTGTTAAGCTGAAAAAAGATGGGGAAACGCTTAGAAAACTCGACTGATTGCAGCTAGAATCATTGGCCCATCTACTGGCCAGACAATAGATTGGTCGGATGGGATTTTATTGTCACAAACTTTTTTAATTATGTATGAAAAATATAGTTAGAAGAAAAAACTTGAACAATCTATCAATATAATAGATACTTATTGTATAAAGGGGAGAACAAAAAGTAATACCTTTATATATTTAATCCAGTTTTGCAACTAAAAAAATTAAAAGGAAAGAAATATTTTTACTTACACAGTGTTGTATTAAGTAGAAATCTGTAAAATGTAAAGAAACAAGGAACTCGATAAAACCTCCCAAACCTCGCCATCTGCGGATACTAACAAATACTAATTATTATATTTTGTATGTTTACTTCCTATTCAATAACTACAGTAATCTAATAACAGTCCGAGTCGGAGTAATCGAAATAAGCAGCAGAAAACGAGAAAGTGCCATATCACAAGAAATTTGTGTAGTGGGATTTTTGGGATAGGAATTTGAAACATGCTTTTTACGTGTAGCTCGGTTCCTGATGATTTTGCGACATAAAGTGAAGAAAGTAAAATGGTTGGAAATAAATTTCTCTATAATATTGTGCTTTAAAAAATTTCGATATTTTCATTATTTATCGAGTTATTGCTCGATTTGACTATTTTTGAAGGGGTTGAAACTGCTTTTTACGTGTAGCTCGGTTCCTGATGATTTCGCGGCGAAAAGTGAACATAGTGAATTGGTTGGGAATAAAATTCTCTAAAATATTGAATTTTTAAAATTTTTTGATATTTTCATTATTCATCGAGTTATTGGTCCATTTGATTATTTTCGAAGGAGTTGAAAATGCTTTTCACGTGTAGCTCCGTTCCTGATGATTTCCCGGCGAAAAGTGAAGATAGTAAAATGGCTTGGAATAGAATTCTTTATAATATTGTATTTTTAAAAACTTTTGGTATCTTTATTATTTATTCAACTATCGCTCAAATTGACTATTTTCGAAGCAGTAAAAATGTTTTAGTGTAGCGCGGTTCCTGTTGAGCTCGCGACGAAAAGTGCAGGGAGTAAAAAGGTTGGAAACAAAATTCTCTATAATATTGAGCTTTTAAAAATTTTCAATATTTTTATAATTTTCAAGTTATTGCTGGATTAGTGTCCTTCTTTTCATTAATCATTAAAAAAATTATTATGCAATTAGAAACATTCGTGAAAAAAAGGCCTCTTTTAGGTCCCACACTAATATTGATATTTAATTAGTTCATTCAAAAAATTATATATTAATTTTAAATATGTATACAAAATATTTGAATAAACTTTTTTATTATTATTATTATTATTAATATTAAGGGTTTTGTATTTTTTATATGATTATAGCTGGGAGCATTTTCACAACAAATTGATATCTAATATTGATAATACACACCTTTAAATCAGATGGTTTACTCTCGCTAACACCCATGGCCGGTGCAGATCTGATGGTAGCCCTTCTGCTTGGTGGATAAAACCTACTTATTGCAGTGGCAGATGCACTTTCCGTAGGTGTACTTAGATGATTACCTATGTAGAAAGTCATATTAATTACTGGCCATTCTACACAATAAAATATCCACATAAAGGACATAACCAGAAATTTTCATATCATGAACATAATTCCTTGAAGATTGATTTAAACTAAGAAGTAGTTTACACTAAAAGTACTAAATACTAAAATGCTAAAACTGCATATGACTAAAGAATAAATTAATAGTTTCAATGCATATTTAGGGAATTAACTCTTTATAATAATAAGGTCAAGCAATATGTACATACTGTACGAGTTTAATAGTAGGTATAGCACTAACCATTACTTAGCAGTGTTTCCAATGGTGCAGATGATGCAGGAACATGGCTTGGAGCAGGATACAAACGAGCTTCTGGCATTTCTACGATAAATCAATAGATAATAATGGTCAAAATCCATAACAAATATACACACCTTCCTTGTTACAACTTTGAGCAGAGGGATCTAGGGCCGATTGTTCTGGCTCCTTGCAGCAATTCCAGCAATTTCCCATTGGAGGGCCCCAAACCTAACCTTTCAGGTTGCTCCCGTAATGGTATTTGCATTGCCTTAGTAAGAAAAACACTTATTAGTCATGGACAATTCTAAATATATTTTTAAAATGAACCAATCCTGCTAAGAAATCAGTCAATAACAAAAAGTTATCCTTGCAAATGATGTAATGCAACAAACTGCAAGTTAGAACAAGTTTATATTAGTTGTATTTTGCAAAATAAACACAGAAAGGCAATCTAAACAAACTGTTCAAAAATAGATGTTGAGAATTTTTGAACATATTCAAGGCGATCTTTACCTCAGTAAAATTAATACAGCGTTGTATTTTCCATTTAAACTCTAAAAATTCCTATTAATCCATAAATATTTTTATTATTTTTGTTGGAGGATCGTGTACTGTTGACTTTTGACAGGAAAACTTTTCCATTTTCTAACTTCACTCTAAAAACTCCTTAAGCACTTTGGCATGATATGAAAGTCTACTATAAACTACAGAACATTTGTAACTTTAAATTGTGAAATTGTTTAAAATTATTGAAAAAAACTCTTAAAAAAACTACAAAGCTCGACGCTCCTGTTGGTCAGCTGTCACCGCATGACGCGCATCAAATTTGCGC
Organism: Polydrusus tereticollis; assembly: GCA_963920685.1. Lineage (NCBI taxonomy): Eukaryota > Metazoa > Arthropoda > Insecta > Coleoptera > Curculionidae > Polydrusus > Polydrusus tereticollis. Next base: position 15,017,775 of record OY987333.1, read on the forward strand.
AACTTGGGAGTCGTCGTGTGGTCCTCCAATAATTAAATTTAGGCCATAACTACGTACCTACAGTTTTGAAAAAAAAGATTTCTTGCAAAATTAAAGTTTTTATCCATTTCTATTAAGGACCTGCTGATAAAAAAATTATCGTGTTCCGAAATAGCGAGTGGAACAGTATTGGTATTTGGTATTATAATAGAATTTCTGAATTTTTAATTATATTTTTGCACCAATGCACGTTGCTAAATTCACATGTTTTCCTGTCAATGTCAACTTGACAACATACCTAACCTCACTTCATGTTTACGCTTGATTTTTTACGTATCTGAAATCTTTTCATGTTTTTAAAAATAATTTAGGATTGATTATGGATAAAACTGTTTACGAAAATGATGGAAGTTTACGGGTATCTTGTTGATGGTCCGGGAGTCGGGAAAACCAGTTTCTCCGTGTTTATCGCGATTTTATACATAAAATTGCTTTATGTTCTTGTTATGACTTTATATGTTCTAACCAGATATAACGATAATTAAAGCGTTTAGAGTAGTTCTACGATGAACCTTATAGATGTAAGCATTTAATTTATTCATACTTGGGGTCACTTAATTTAACCTTGTAATTTTTTTAGCCAGGAAGATTCAATAACACTTGGGTCTTGTCAGGCAGAAACGAAACAAACCCTATAGCAATTCCTCAGAGCGCTGTTAAGAATTTTGAGAGGCAAGATATATTAGTTGTGGATTTTTTGTATCGAAGCTATGCAAAACAGGCAAGTTTAAACTTGTCACAATATTGAGATTTGATTTAACCAAACTCATGGACTATATACTCACACAACATAATAACTTATAATTATAATAATTCCTTGAGAATGTCATACTTTTCATTATTTTTGATAAAAAAATTATATTCTAGCTGAATGGTGTAATTTTAAATGAAGAGGAGAGCTTTAACCCACACCTGCAGGTGTCAACTTTTTTGGGAGCCCTAGATACAGACCCAAAAACCAAGTTTTTGGTTTTAATTTTATGTCCTGATGATTTAATTGTTAAGTGGCACTATTATATGTCACAATCCAGCAAATTTGAACTAAAAGTCATTAACCCAAGCAGTAAGTTGACCACAATATAAGTAATTTTCTCCCCCAATTAATTATGTAGTAAATTTTTCCTGTGGACTTTTAGCAGTTCCTGAAGACTTTGACCATGACGGTGGTGTAATTCTCTTCCTGAGCTTTACAAACATACAATTGGCAAAATATTTGAAGGAATATGATTTTTCCTCTGTTGTCATTGATAGTTTTGATGAAGTGGCCACCAAACTCGCCATACAGAAATTACAGGGACACTTTAATGTCGGCATAACATCAAGGAATTTTTATGTAAGTTTACATATTTTTTTCTTAAACTGGCATTGCATATAATATGCAAGTTTCATGCAATACAAGTTGATCCTTCTCTTGCATATCATACTATATTACATCTAATACATTTTGATGCAATTCTGTTTCTGACAATGCCGCCAATACAATGTGGAATAATTCAAGCTTTGAACAAAGCCACACTGTCCTTCAAGCCTTTTTTTAGGCGGTTGGTAATGAAATGACTAAAAACATTACTAAGCCTGCATGAAGAATTGCACAGAAATAGCGCAGGTTCTAATTTTTCACATTGCATGGAAATTGCATCAAGTTTGCAGCCATGAATGTGCTCTTGCATAATGTAATGCCAGCCTTACTCTTAGTTTTGTTATTTTGCATTTTAACAGGTTAACCCAGATCAAAAGCTGCAATGGAACATGTTGAACTGGGCAAACCCTGGTTGTGTTGGAAAACTAGCAGAATTTTATGAGTAAGAATATTTTTTTACATAGTAGGTTAATGATATTTTCTGGGGTACCTACCTATAAATATAATTATTTTTAACAGGATAGACAATGATAATTTTGCTAATTTTCGCGACAACTACAAAGAATGGTGGTTTCGATTAACCTGGAACTTTTGTGAGTCATTTGTTAAGCCAACTTTAGAGGACAAAGGGCATTTAATCAGTACTTTAAGAGATTGGGGGAAAGCACACAATTTAACAGTAAATCATCAAATTAAAAATGAAAGGAAACGAAATGCCAGAAAAAGAAAAGTGAAATCAGATTCAGAAGTTGAGGAATCCATTGAGAGTAAAGACATTAAACAAAATAAACGGCCAAAGAAAGTTTATCAGAAAACTAATAAGACTAAAAAGGACTTAAGAAAAATTGTCTATAAAACAAATGGAAATACCAAAAAGAAAGATGTTTCTAGTGATTCCTCAGATTCAAGTGACACTATAGTATATGAGAATGATACAAACCTTGCGGATGATGTGGATACTGCAGATAGTGATGAACCTCCTATAGGTGGTTCATCAAAAATCAAAGTGCAAAATAAGAAGATTGAGACTGAAACTGAAAGAAAGAGTGCTGATATTGTAGATTATTCTACAGATGATGATAGTGTGTCAAGTGGAGAACAATTGCTATGCTCTTTGGTAGGAACCAAAAAGAAGAAATCCCATAAAAACAACAAAATTCTGACCCAAACTGAATTGCAAAACTGCGACGAATCAGATTTATTTCTTAGATCCGTAGCAGCTTCCAGCAGTGACCTGTCACCGCTTAAATTCAGGAAGAAAGCTGAAGAATTCTTTGATAAGATCTTCGTAGATCCAAATGATAAACAGGTATTTAATAGCCGTACCCAGATGGAGATGGAATTGGAGGAACAAGAGGTTCTTGATGTCCCTTCAGAAAGTGATAGTTTTTTTAAAGGAATTTTTAATAAAGACAAGAACACCAACAATAATTTAAGCGACAGAGGAAATGTAAAAGAGACAGATAATTGTAATGAAGGTGGTAATTTTAGTGGTTCAAAGAGATATATGGATATTGATACATTAGTAGCTGAAGTCATGGAAATGGTGGTGAAAAAATAAGTACCTGCGTGGCTTCAGTAATTATGATTGGACATTGTTTTATAGTTTTATTGTATAATAAATTTTTAAATATAATTCTAATTCAATATTTGCATCAGTAATTATAACTGACATTGTTTTATAGTTTTATTGTATATTAACTTTTTAAATATATTTCTAATTTAGTTTTTGCATCAGTAATTATTATGATTGGTATTGTTTTATAGTTTTTATTGTATATTTGCTTTTTAAGTATAATTCTAATTCAGTATTTGCATCAGTAATTATAACTGACATTGTTTTATAGTTTTATTGTATATTAACTTTTTAAATATATTTCTAATTTAGTTTTTGCATCAGTAATTATTATGATTGATATTGTTTTATAGTTTTATTGTATATTAACTTTTTAAATATAATTCTGATTTAGTTTTTGCATTGCTTTCCACATTTTGTGTTTCCAGATGTATTTATTTATAATATGAAACCTGTGTGATGCAATCAAGGAAAAACTGTGCAACATAGGTATAGAAAAAATAAATTAATCTTTTTTTCGGCAAAAACATTTATAAATGGTGTTTCAAAAAACATATGTGCCATAGCTTATAAGGCAGTAACTCCTCTCCTCACCCAAAAAGTTCTTATTAACATGGGTTTGATATTACCTTATTTCAAAAAAATACAGGGTGTTAAATCTTTTTAGTTTTTTCAGGTTAGTTTCAGAAATATTTTGGAAAACCAAAAATATCTTTATTAGGTACTTTGTGTCTTTGAGACGCAGTATATGCGAAGCCCACGGGCGAAGGCACATGTTTTTTGAAACACCCCGCGTAAATGCCAATTTAGTATGTTGCACACCCTGTATAAAATTTTAAATTGTCCTACCTGACGTAAAAGATATTATTGTACAGAGCGCACAGTTATAGCCTCAAGTTAAAAGATATTTTATTTAAATTTGGGCTACCTGTTACTGATAATTTTTACCTGAAAACCAAATGACGTTTAGCAAGTTGACATTTACTTTATTTATTTTTATGGGACATGTGATACTTAATAATCACGTCATATTAAAGAGAAATCCTAAAAAATTACAAATTTAAAAAATCATCCATAGTATAATAGGGTTCTAACTTCACTAAAGTTTTTCTAATTTCTATCTGACATTGTTTTTTATTGTTTATTCTTTTTATTCTCTCTGGCAGTTTGTTGTATAGTTTTTCAAGCACATATAATTGGGAGACTTTTCAGTGAGGGTTAGCCTGTGTATGGGATTGATATTTAAAGTTCTCGTCTGGTGTTGATGACTAACTTGGGCTCGAAAACAGTTTTTATTTTTAAAGAGGAACATTAAACACTGTAAATGTGCGATGCATGTACGGTCAATATTCCCAATTTTTTAGAAACAGGCAGACACGTTACGAATTGCTTCTGAATGACAAATATACTTTGAATTTGACTATCCCTTTCCCATAATATTACCTTAAATTTCAAACAGGATTCGAAATTAGCAAAATATAACATTTCAAAACTTTTTTCATTAATGTATTTACCAGTAACACGAATACCATAGCAAATACCATTTAGTTTCTGTGAAAGACATTTGATATGAAACGACCAATCTAGAAATTCATTAATCTGTATTCCCAAAAATTTTCTACTCTTATTTTCTGTAAACCACGGTGTGACCCTGTTAAATAAAGTTTCTGCACTCAACGACAAAGTAAATTAGTATCGTCGGCGTTATTAACCATATCTTGATTACCTTGAATTAGATTATACAGGGTGTCATTTAATAAGTGTCCGATATTTTACAGGACGTTCCTCAATTATTTATAAGGTGAAAAATTCATATAAGCATTAGAAGTGACGTTTAATTGGTTTTTAGGTAAAAAGTAACTCAAACACAGCAATAATTTGAATAGAATATCCTTTAACATAACGTTGTAATGCTCTGTACAATGACTTCGTTTGTATATACACTGTGTTCAAAAAGTCCCGGACCGGTCAATTATTTAGAAAATGGCGCACAATATAAAAAAACTTCCGGTATAAAAGTTGTAGGCCTTAAAAAAATGTATAAAACTAGGACACCTGTAATTATACAGGGTGCCTCAAACAGTCATGGTAAAAAAACTTTCATTTTTTTAAATGGAATGCCCTATATCTTATAATACTTTTGGATTCTACATAAAATATCAATTATTTTTTAATAAGCACACTATAAGTCTAAATTTAATAGATTCTGAGATATCGATATTCGAAAAATTACATTTTTGAACTTTGACAGCTTCTAGCTCTCTAACGGTATATCTTAGAGCAAAACGGCTTACATGTCCCTATCTTACTTCGTAATTATCTCCCTAAAAATATCAATTGGGTTAAACCGGAAGTACTATATTTCCGGTTCTCGAGTTACATCCGGTTTAACCGGAAGTTTACACTTGTGGGAAGATATTAAAAAAGTAAGACAGGGACATGTAAGCCGTTTTGCTCTAAGATATACCGTTAGAGAGCTAGAAGCTGTCAAAGTTCAAAAATGTAATTTTTCGAAAGTCGATATCTCAGAAACTATTAAGTTTAGACTTATAGTGTGCTTATTAAAAAATAATTGATATTTTATGTGGAATCCAAAAGTATTATAAGATATAGGACATTCCATTTAAAAAAATGAAAGTTTTGTTTACCATGACTGTTTGAGGCACCCTGTATAATTACAGGTGCCCTAGTTTTATAGAATTTTTAAAGGCCTACAACTTTTATACCGGAAGTTTTTCTATATTGTGCGCCATTTTCTAAATAGTTGACCGGTCCGGAACTTTTTGAACACAGTGTATTGTTATTTTACTCTTTACACCGCAAATGTATTAAAATTAGCACGCAACTAAAATTTTAAAATTTACTCTTAGTCATATTCAATGTAAACTATATATGATTTAAACAAATTATATTTTATTGTCCTGGTAATTATTGTTTTATATTTATAATGATGCTTTTTATCAAATACAATTGTTTTCTAACAGCCTAGCTTTGTTTTATTTTTTCACATGTGTTTATAGAATATAATAATTACCTTTGCAGAAAACAAAATTCGTACATAGGGTCGTCAAAATATTTAAAAAATAAAAATATAATACAACAAACAAATATACAGAAGTTTGTCTACACAAAATTAAAGAGAAATAAGCAGCGAGAATGGTAAACTGCTGTACACTATGTTATTTCCGCAATCTAAAACGATGGAGAAAAACCGATTAAGTAAAGTTTTAGGCTTAAAACTGTTTAAAATAAAATGTGGAGGAAAAAAATTTAGATAAAAAAGTTGAATTATTCGACACTGCAGTGCGATAAAAATTATAGGTACTTATTACAATTGCGCCAATTGACTGGTCAATTTGACCAGGGTAAAAATTTGATTTTCGCCATAGTATATATGACTTTGTCGGTGATTCCCCAAACTACGTTTGTGCAGGTCCGGACCGGGGACTTGGTCAAATTGCACCATGCAGAAATCAAATGAGGATGTTTTACCACGTTTAAATTAACCAGTCAGTTGACATAAAGGCACATCTCTAGTAAATACCACTATCAAAATAGCAAAACGCACCTACAGTATTTTCACTCACGTGTCAATATTTTAATAAGCTTAATCAATGTTTAATTACCGAAAATAGTTTATTCTTACAGCTTGCAACAAAAAACTTATACGGAGTAGAAAATGATTCCTGATTCAGAAAATTGCATTTGTATAAGATTCGATAATTTTATCAAAGGAACTTTTCAATGCTTACCTGCAAACATTGATGACTGCAAATCCTTTGGCTTTGATTGAATGTTGAAGAACTGGTGGCCGCTTTCCTCGAGTGTACAATCCTGATGCTGCTGCTCTGGTATTGAATGATGCTTAGTTATCCTTGATACCATTAGAAAATACTTGCAGGGTATGGGGTGATCCCACCTTGAAGGAGTTATCGGTGGCCACAGCTATCTCGAGCTCTAACCTCCGCTTACTCCCCCTAGGCTTGCCTCCTCGCCCCCCTGCGGTTCCTTCCGCAGGGTCTCACCATTTACAGCAATGTACTGCTGTTACCATGGAATCTGGAAAGAAGGGTGGTTAGAAAGTTTTGGGTAATAGATCGGGGGAGGGGGGGGTATGTTTATTTATTGTTATGGGATGATGTGGTGAGCCCACCTTGAAGGAGTTATCGGTGGCCAGAGCTATCTCGAGCTCTAGTCTCCGCTTACTCCCCCTAGGCTTGCTTGCCTCGCCCCCCTGCGGTTACTTCTGCAGGGTCCTTTTGCAGCAATATTTTGCTATTTCCATGGAGTCTGAAAATAAGGGGCGTTAAAAGGTTTTGGGTGATGGGTCGGAGGGGGAGGGTGAATTATGGCTACACCCAAAGGAGCTGGTATCGGGGGCGTTTGTGGCGGGTAAGGATCTTGGTACCTCCTTCATGGACGTATCGAGCCGAGCTAGGGGGGTGTGTTTAATATCTCGGTGTAGATCTACGTTACGGATGAACCGTGGGATCTCCATGGCTGCTCGGATGTAACGATTTTCGAGGGATTGGAGATGCTTAAGGCTGAATGGGGCTGCGTAACCCCAGGCTGCCGATCCGTATGTGAGGGTGGGGTGGATGATTGATTTGATGAGGAGGACTTTGTTATTGTGGCTAAGGGTGCTGCGTCAGTTGAGCAGAGAGTATAGTTGGCTGTAGAAGAGCCTGGCTTTGTTGATGATGTCTTGGATATGGGGGCGCCAGTGAAGGGCTTTGTCCAGGGTCATTTTACTCGAGGGTACAATCCTAAAGCTCCAGCTGTGGTACTGAATGTTGCTAAGTTTTCCTTGATATCAGTAGAAAATACTTCCTGGCTGACCTGCTGACTCAAAAAACCTGCAATAAGACAGAAACACCACGAATTAGTTATATTATACACATCCAACAAAACATGTAGATATACAAACCCTTGGAGTCATCTTCAGCTACACATTTCACTAACACAAAGCTCTGTTGCAACGGTGTCGATATCAAACACTCCCGATTTGCGACATTATAATATCAACAACAAGATATTCAAAGTAATGTTTCATGCATCCACTTACCAATAAAGCCGCAACTGATGATTGTCGCCTAGCTGTACCTGGTACCCCATCTTCGTTTTTAGAAAACGCTTAATTGAAACCCCGTGACTCTAACTACCAAATGACAATTGCCTTTGAAAATAATAGAGTCAAGAGAATTAAAATTAAAACTTGGCAAAGTACCTCCTAAGACGGCCACGTTTATGTCTATCATAAAAATATTGGTCCAAGAATCATATATTCGAGAGTTAAAACTTCTCCATCAAGCCTTAGTGCTACCTTCTGACCTACGACTGGATACGTTGCTTTTCCTTACGTTTCTAGTTAAAATGAACCATGAGCTTTTAGGCGAATCAAATTAACTTATATTGTGTCTGCGACATATTGAATATCTTGCCTCACTTGCATTGTGTTTTTCTCTTTCCCAAATTTGTGCTTTGAAACAAGATTTGATCTGCGATCAATAATTAAGTATAGTTTTTGTATCGGGTCGATAGGGCATAGTAAACAAGATGACTTGACACAGTAATGAATAAATATCAAATAGGTGATCCCAAGAATAAGATCTGTGTGCATAAAACACTTACAAACCTAAATTATAGGTTTGCAAAAGTCCAGACCCTATATAATTTTTATTAACGGATGGATAAACAAAAGCGTGATCGTAATAAGAAGAGGATGCTAAGTCTGTACGTTTCCAAAAACCGCGACGCGGACGAATCACTTTATTAGAGACGACGAAGCCCTTTTCCACGCATTCACGACCCGCACTTTCGTGTCCTTTTGGAGTTGACCGGATTAACATTGACATTGCATTAACACAGATGATCTCGCAAATTTATAGAAAATTAACTGAGGCTCAACACTATTTAATAGTCTAGCACTATTTGACACATTCAGAGTGCCAACACATCCTAATATAGATTATACTTTCGCCTGCGGCGCTTTTCCTGTTATACTTTCCTAAATTAGGTTATACTTTCGCCTGCGGCGCTTTTCCTGTCAACGACCAAACGTCTCGCCTGCGGCGCTGTTTTTCAGTTTGTTGTCGATACCAAAAAAATGTACACTTTACTTTAATGGTATCAGAATCTATGAGTTTAAAATCCAAAATGACGCGCCTACAATAAAGAACTCTTTACTCCTGGTCATCTCCACAAGGACTGCGACCGACGCAATTTTTTAAATCAAGAGAACAGGGCTCTCCAAAATAAATTCTGTAACACAATCCGAAGCCACTTCCAGAAGCGACGTAGTTGCACCGGCACAACATCATGGAGTGGCAGGAACACACTAAAACAAAAGAGAAAAACCCAATTAAGTAAACCTTTGTACTTAAATATTTTATAATTTTAACAAATTTTTGCGGAAACGTAAATTTAGATAAAATATTATTGGACAATATTTTAAAAGTAAAATAAATTTTTAATTAGCAAAATTGTCGAATTGGGAAAGAAACTAATCAGGGGTACAAGATTATTTCTAATTTCGGAAATGCGTCGCACTCCAGACATTGTACAGTGCGTGTATAAATTTCTAGAAAATCTTAAATAAATTAAAAAATATATAGAAATTTCGATAAAAATGCATCAAGCTTGGGGGATTGTAGATTGGAAATACCTTTTCATCGAGGTTTCACCTGGCTCCACCTTTCATTTAAAATTTTTATTTACAATGGCGCCCTATTGCCACCTTTGAAAACTGGTTCAATAATTTATAATTAAAATGTAGTATTTTAGTTAGTACTAAACCTATCAAAATTTCATTATTCTCACAATTGTTAATTAAAAGATATAATAGAAATTTGTATTTTCTTATTTTTCAGTTTTTTGGGTTTGTAGTCCATTTACAAATAAGAATTATTTTAAATTTTACACTTAAAGTTATTAATACATATTTACTTATTAAGATCTATAACTGAACTAAATTTTCATTTGTAAATGAGCTACAAACCCAAAAAACTCAAAAATAAGGAATTTTCAATCAAATGGCCAGAAAGAAAACTTTACGAAAATTTTTATGTTACCAAAGAGGTTTAACTCGACGTCATGACTTTTAATAAGTTGTGGAGATAAATAAAAAGAAGTAAGTCTAGTAATCTTACCAAAGACACTTCTGGAAGCGACGTCTTGCACCATCACATCACATCAGCTGGCAGATGTTATTTCCGCATTCTAAAACAATGGAGAAGAATTGATTAAGTAAACTTTTAGGCTTAAATGTTTAAAACAAAATGTGGAGGAAAAAATAAAATTTAGATAGGGAGGTTAAATTATTCGACAATGCAGGGCAATAAAAATAATAGGTAAATATTACAGTTACTACTATCGTTTGAATTGATTGCAACAATTATTTATAAGGGGTGGAAAACTATTCCTGATTCGGAAAATTGCATTGCACTTGCAACTGTATAAAGTTTAATGCTTACCCGCGAACATTGATTGCTGCAAATTCTTTAGCTTTGATTGAATGTTGAAGAACTGGTGGCCATATTACTCGAGTGCACAATCCTGAACCTGCTGCTCTGGTATCGAATGATGCATAGAAAATACTTGCAGGGTATGGTAAGCCCACCTTGAAGGAGTTATCGATGGCCACAGCTATCTCGAGCTCTAACCTCCGCTTACTCCCCCTAGGCTTGCCTCCTCGCCCCCCTGCGGTTCCTTCCGCAGGGTCTCACCATTTACAGCAAAATTCTGCTATTTCCATGGAGTCTGGAATGAAGGGGGGTTAGAAGGTTTTGGTCGGGAGGTGAATTGTGGCTACACCTAAAGAAGCTGGTGTCGGGGACGTTTGTGGCGGATGCCATAATGGGAGGCTTGTCTGATAAGCGGGTTGGTGAGTAGGCGTGGGGGTGAGGATTTTGGTACCTCTTTCGTGAATGTATTGGGCTATGGGGGTGTGTTTAATGTCTCGTTGTAGATTTACGTTACGGATGAACCATGGGATATCCATGGCTGTTCGGATGTAACGATTTTCGAGGGATTGGAGAAGGTTAAGGCTGGATGGGGCTGCGTAACCCCAGGCTGCCGATCCATATGCGAGGGTGGGGCGGATGATTGATTTGATGAGGAGAAGTTTGTTATTGTGACTGAGGATGCTGCGTCAGTTGAGCAGAGGATATAGTTGGCTGTAAAAGAGCCTGGCTTTGTTGATGGTGTTTTGGATATGAGGGCGCCAGTGAAGGGCTTTGTCGAGAGTCACTTTACTCGAGTGTACAATCCTGTAGCTGCCGCTGTGGTACTGAATGATGGTAAGTTGTCCTTGATATCAATAGAAAATACTTTTTAGCTGACGTGCTGGCTTGTAGAACCTGCAATAAGACGGAAATACAAAATTTTAGTTATTTTCTACACATACAACACAACGTGTCCAGATATACAAACCCTTAGACTCAGCTGCAGCTACACATTTCACTAACACAAAACTCTGCTGCAACGGTGTCGATGCCAAACACTCCCGATTCGCGACATTATAAAATCAACATCAACAAGTCATTCAAAGTAATGTTTCATGCATCCACTTACCAATAAGCCGCAACTGATGATTGTCCTAGCTGTAACTGGTACCCCATCTTCGTTTTTGGAAAACGCTTAATTGAAACCCTGTGACTCAAACTAACAAAAGACAGTTGCCTTTGAAAATAATAGAGTCAAGAGAGTTAAAATTAAAACTTGGCAAAGTACACAATATCATGAAGTGGCAGGAACACACTGAAACAAAAGAGAAATCCCAATTATAGTAAACCTTTGGACTTAAATATTTTATAATTTTCACAAATTGTTGCAGACGCCCAAAATTTGAATAAAATATCTTTTATCATAACACTGTGGTGCTCTGTACAATGATTTCGTTTACACCCAGTGTCGACTACGCCAATGGCCTTTAACAAGTTATGGGGAAAAGTAAATAGGAGTAAGTCTAATAATCTTACCAAAGTCACTTCTAGAAGCGACGTCTAGTTGCCCATCACATCACATCAGCCGGCAGATGTTTTTTTCCGCAAACTAAAACAATGGAGAAAAATTGATTAAGTAAAGTTTTAGGCTTAAATGTTTAAAATAAAATGTGGAGGAAAAAAGGAAATTATATAGAAAAGTTGAATTATTCGACAATACAGAGCAATAAAAATAATAGGTCATAGTACAGTTGCGTAAATTGACTGGTCAATTTGTCCATGGTAAAAATTTAATTTTCGCCAAAATGTATTTGACTTTGTCGGTGATTCCCCAGCATTTTATCCGCGATTTGATAACTAATTTTTGACCACTTCATGTAGAAATCAAATGCGGGTATGTTTTTCACGGTCAAATTAACCAGTGAGTTGACATAAAAGGCACAAATCTAGTAAATACCATTTGGAAAATCGAAATAGCAAAACGTACCTACCTATATTATTTTCACGTGTCAATATTTTAATAAACTTAATTAATGTTTAATTTCCGAAAATAGTCTATTTTTATACCTTGCAACAAAAAATTTATAAGGAGGAGAAAATTATTCCTGGTTCGGAAAATTGCGTCGCACTTGCGTTTATATAACATTCGATAATATAGTTAATTAAAGTCTATCAAAGGAATTTTTCAATGCTTACCCGCAAACATTGATGGCTGCAAAGCGCAAATCCTTTAGCTCTGATTGAATTTTGAAGACCTGGTGGCCATTTTACTCGAGTGCACAATCCTGAAGCTGCTGCTCTGATATTGAATGATGCTTAGTTGTTCTTGATACCATTAGAAAACACTTGCAGCGTATGGTGAGCCCACCTTGAAGGAGTTATCGGTGGCCAGAGCTATCTCGAAACCTGGTCTCCGCTTACTTCCCCTAGGCTTGCCTCCTCGCCCCCCTGCGGTTCCTTCCGCAGGGTCTCACCATTTACAGCAATGTACTGCTGTTACCATGGAGTCTGGAAAGAAGGGGGAGGGGGGTTTAGAAAGTTTTGGGTCATGGCTCCGGGGGAGCCTGAGGGGGGGTGAATTTAGGCTATACCTAAAGGAGCTGGTGTCGGGGACGCTTGTGGCCGATGTCATATTTGGAGGCTTGTCTGATGAGAGGGTTGGGGTGGCTGGACGTGGGGTGGCTGGACGTGGGGTGATGATTTTGGTACCTTATTCGTGAAAGTATTGGGCTAGGGGGGTGTGTTTGATGTCTCGGTGTTAACCTACGATACGGATGAACCATGGGATATGCATGACTATTCGGATGTAACGATTTTCGAGGGATTGGAGACGGATAAGGATGGATGGGGCTGCGTAACCCCAGGATGCCGATCTGTATGTGAGAGTGGGGCGGATGATCGATTTGATGAGGAGGAGTTTGCTTTTGTGGCTGAGGATGCGGCATCGATTGAGCAGAGGGTATAGTTGGCTGTAGAAGAGCCTGGCTTTGTTCATAGTTTTGGATATGGGGGCGCCAGTGAAGGGCTTTGTCGAGGGTGACTTTACTCGAGTGTACAATCCTGTAGCTGCAGCTGTGGTACTGAATGTTGCTTAGTTGTCCTTGATATCAGTAGAAAATACTTCCTGGCTGACGTGCTGGCTTAAAGAACCTGCAATAAGACAGAAACACCAAGAATTAGTTATAGTTTATACATCCAACAAAACATGTAGATATACAAACCCTTGAAGACATCTTAAGCTGCACATTTCACTACCACAAAGTTCTGCTGCAACGGTGTCGATGCCAAACACTCCCGATTTGCGACATTATAAAATCAACAATAACAAGATATTCACAGTAATGTTTCATGCATCCACTTACCGATAACCCGCAACTGATGATTGTCCTAGCTGTACCTGGTACCCCATCTTCGTTTTTGGAAAACGCTTAATTGAAACCCCGTGACTCCAACTATCAAATGACAATTGCCTTCGAAAATAATAGAGTCAAGAGAGTTAAAATTAAAACTTGGCAAATTACTTCCTAAAACGACCACGCTTATGTCTATCATAAAAATATTGGTCCAAGAATCATATATTTGAGAATTAACACTTCTCCATCAAGCCTTAGTGCTACCTTCTGACCTACGACTGGATACGTTTCTTTTCCCTACGTTTCTAGTTAAAATGACCCATCAGATTTTAGGTGGATCAAATTAACTTATTTTGTGTCTGCGACATTTTGAATATCTTGCTTTACTTGCATTGTGCTTTCAAGCAAGATTTGATCTGCGATCATTGATTAAGTATAGTTTTTGTATCGGGTCGATAGGGCATAGTAAACAAGATGACTTGACACAGTAATGAATAAAAATCAAATAGGTGATCCCAAGAATAAAATCTGTGTGCAAAAAAACACTTGCAAACCTAAAATATAAGTCTGCAAAAGTCCAGACTTTATACAATTTTTATTAACAGATGGGTAGACAAAAACGTGATCGTAATAAGAAGAGGATGCTAAGTCTGTACGTTTCCAAAAACCGCGACGCGGACGAATCACTTTGTTAGAGACGACGAAGCCCTTTTCCACGCATTCACGACCCGCACTTTCGTGTCCTTTTGGAGTTGACCAGATTAACATTATGACATTGCATAAACACAGACGATCCCGCAAATTTTGCAGAAAATTAACTTAAGCTCAACGCTATTTAATAGCCCAGCTCTACTTCACACATTTTGAGTGCCAACACATCCTATTATACTTTCCTATATCAGGTTATACTTTCGCCTGCGGCGCTTATCCTATTATTCTTTCCTAAATCAGGTTATACTTTCGCCTGCGGCGCTTTTCCTGTTATACTATCCTAAATCAGGTTATACTTTCGCCTGCGGCGGTTTTCCTACCAACGGTCACTCTTCCACTGGTGTTTTTGAAACGTCTCGCCTGCAGCGCTGTTTTTGAGTTTGTTATCGATACCAAAAAAATATACACTTCACTTTAATGGCATCAGTATCTACCTAAATGACTTTGAAATCCAAAATGACGCGCCTACAACAAAGAACACCTTTTCTGTTCATCTTCACAAGGACCGCGACCGACGCAATTTTTCAAATCAAGAGAACAGGGCTCTCCAAAATAAATTCTGTAACACAACCCGAAGCCACTTCCAGAAGCGACGTAGTTGCACCGGCACAACATCATGGAGTGGCAGGAACACACTGAAACAAAAGAGAAAACCCAATTAAGTAAACTTTTGAACTAAAATATTTTATAATTTTAACAAATTGTTCCAAAAATATAAATTTAGATAAAAAGATTATTGGACGATAATTTTTACAAGTATAATAAATTTTTAATTAGCCAAATTGTCGAATTGGGAAAGAAACGAATCAGAGGGATACAAAATTATTCCTTCGTGCGCGTATAAAGCTCTATACATTTTGGTACGTTTTACAACAACTTAAAATATTATTTTTTAGGTGCCAGCTAAAATAAAATAAAAAGTATATAGAAAGTTCGATAAAAATGTATCAAACTTGGGGATTGTAAATTGAAAATACATTTTCACCGAGATTTCACGCGACCCCAACTTCCATTTAAAATTTTTATTCAAAATGGCGCCCTGTCCTCATCTTTGAAAATTGATTCAATAATTAACAATTAGAATGTAGTATTCTAATTAGTACTGAACATATCAAAATTTCATTATTGTCACATTAGTTAATTAAAAGTTTTAATGGAAATTTGTATTTTCTTATTTTTCAGCTTTTTGTGTTTGTAGTCCATTTACAAATAAAAATTTTGGTTTAAGTTGAAAATTTAGTTTATTTTAAATTTTACACTTAAAGTTAATAATACATATTTACTTATTAAGATCTATAACTGAACTAAATTTTTATTTGTAAATGAGCTACAAACCCAAAAATCACAAAAATAAGGAATTTTCAATCAAATGGCCAGGAAGAAAACTTTACGAAAATTTTTATGTTCTGTCATGTATGTTACGTCATGACTTTTAATAAGTCGTGGAGATAAACAAAAAGAAGTAAGTTTTGTAATCTTACCAAAGACACTTCTAGAAGCGACGTCTAGTTGCACCATCACATCACATCAGCTGGCAGATGTTATTTCCGCAATCTGAAACAATGGAAAAAAAATTGATTAAGTAAAGTTTTAGGCTTAAATGTTTGAAACAAAATGTGGAGGGAAGAATAAAATTTAAATAGGGAGGTTGAATTATTCGACAATGCAGGGCAATCAAAATAATAGGTAAATATTACAGTTGCTACTATCGTTTAAATTGATTGCAACAATTATTTATGAAGGGTAGAAAACTATTCCTGTATAAAATTGGATTAACGAGTTAATTAAAGTCTAACGAAGGAATGTTTTAATGCTTACCCGCAAACTTTGATTGCTGCAAATTCTTTAGCTCTGATTGAGTGTTGAAGAACTGGTGGCCATTTTACTCGAGTGCACAATCCTGAAGCTGCTGCTCTGGTATCAAATGATACTTAGTTGTCCTTGATACCATTAGAAAACACTTGGAGCGTATGGTGAGCCCACCTTGAAGGAGTTATCGGTGGCCAGAGCTATCTCGAACTCTGGTCTCCGCTTACTTCCCCTAGGCTTGCCTCCTCGCCCCCCTGCGGTTCCTTCCGCAGGGTCTCACCACTTACAGCAAAATTCTGCTATTTCCATGGTGTCTGGAAAGAAGGGCGGTTAGAAGGTTTTGGTCTGGTGGGGGGTACGAAACTTTTTATGTTACCAAAGAGGTTTAACTCGACTTCATAACTTTTAATAAGTTGTGGAGATAAATAAAAAGAAGTAAGTATAGTAATATTATCAAAGACACTTCTAGAAGCGACGTCTAGTTGCACCATCACGTCACATCAGCTGGCAGATGCTATTTTCGCAATCTGAAACAATGGAGAAAAATTGATCAAATAAAGTTTTAGCCTTAAATGTTTGAAACAAAATGTGGAGGAAAAAATAAAATTTAGATAGGAAAGTTAAATTAATCGACAGTGCAGGGCAATAAA
Organism: Polydrusus tereticollis; assembly: GCA_963920685.1. NCBI lineage: Eukaryota > Metazoa > Arthropoda > Insecta > Coleoptera > Curculionidae > Polydrusus > Polydrusus tereticollis. Next base: position 15,034,715 of record OY987333.1, read on the forward strand.
AATAATAGGTAAATATTACAGTTACTACTATCGTTTAAGTTGATTGCAACAATTAATTATAAGGGGGTAGAAAATTATTACTGATTCGGAAAATTGCGTCCCACTTGCAACTGTATAAAATTCGATTATCGAGTTAATTAAAGTCTAACGAAGGAATGTTTCAATGCTTACCCGCAAACATTGATTGCTGCAAATTCTTTAGCTCTGATTAAATGTTGAAGAACTGATGGCCATTTTACTCGAGTGCACATTCCTGAAGCTCCAGCTGTGGCACTGAATGTTACTTAGTTGTCCTTGATATCAGTAGAAAATGCTTCCTGGCTGACGTGCTGGCTTAAAGAACCTGCAATAAGACAGAAACACCAAGGATTAGTTATAGTTTATACATCCAACAAAACATGTAGATATACAAACCCTTGAAGACATCTTTAGCTTCACATTTCACTACCACAAAGTTCTGCTGCAACGGTGTCGATGCCAAGCACTCCCGATTTGCGACATTATAAAATCAACAACAACAAGTTATTCAAAGTAATGTTTCATGCATCCACTTACCAATAAGCCGCAACTGATGATTGTCCTTGCTGTACCTGGTACCCCATCTTCGTTTTTGGAAAACGCTTAATTGAAACCCCGTGACTCCAACTATCAAATGACAATTGCCTTTGAAAATAATTGAGCCAAGAGAGTTAAAATTAAAACTTGGCAAATTACTTGCTAAAACGACCACGCTTATGTCTATCATAAAAATATTGGTCCAAGAATCATATATTTGAGAATTAACACTTCTCCATCAAGCCTTAGTGCTACCTTCTGACCTACTACTGGATACGTTGCTTTTCCTTACGTTTCTAGTTAAAATAACCCATCAGATTTTAGGTGGATCAAATTAACTTATTTTGTGTCTGCGACATTTTGAATATCTTGCTTTACTTGCATTGTGCTTTCCAAGCAAGATTTGATCTGCGATCATTGATTAAGTATAGCTTTTGTATCGGGTCGATAGGGCATAGTAAACAAGATGACTTGACACAGTAATGAATAAAAATCAAATAGGTGATCCCAAGAATAAAGTCTGTGTGCATAAAACACTTGCAAACCTAAAATATAAGTCTGCAAAAGTCCAGACTTTATACAATTTTTATTAACAGATGGGTAGACAAAAACGTGATCGTAATAAGAAGAGGATGCTAAGTCTGTACGTTTCCAAAAACCGCGACGCGGACGAATCACTTTATTAGAGACGACGAAGCCCTTTTCCACGCATTCACGACCCGCACTTTCGTGTCCTTTTGGAGTTGACCAGATTAACATTATGACATTGCATAAACACAGACGATCCCGCAAATTTTACAGAAAATTAACTTAAGCTCAACGCTATTTAATAGCCCAGCTCTACTTCACACATTTTGAGTGCCAACACATCCTATTATACTTTCCTATATCAGGTTATACTTTCGCCTGCGGCGCTTGTCCTGTTATACTTTCCTAAATTAGGTTATACCTTTGCCTGCGGCGCTTATCCTATTATTCTTTCCTAAATCAGGTTATACTTTCGCCTGCGGCGCTTTTCCTACCAACGGTCACTCTTCCACTAGTGTTTTTGAAACGTCTCGCCTGCAGCGCTGTTTTTGAGTTTGTTATCGATACCAAAAAAATATACACTTTACTTTAATGGCATCAGTATCTACCTAAATGAGTTTGAAATCCAAAATGACGCGCCTACAACAAAGAACACCTTTTCTGATCATCTCCACAAGGACCGCGACCGACGCAATTTTTCAAATCAAGAAAACAGGGCTCTCCAAAATAAATTCTGTAACACAATCCGAAGCCACGTCCAGAAGCGACGTAGTTGCACCGGCACAACATCATGGAGTGGCAGGAACACACTGAAACAAAAGAAAAAACCCAATTTAGTAAACCTTTGGGCTTAAATATTTTATAATTTTAATAAATTGTGGCAAAAATGTAAATTTAGATAAAAAGATTATTGGACAATATATTAATAAGTATACCTAATACATTTTTAATAAGAAAAATTGTCGAATTGGGAAAGAAACGAATCAGGGGTAAAAAATTATTCCTGATTTCAGATGAGTCGCACTCACGACATTGTACAGTGCGTGTATAAATTTCTAGAAATTTTGGTACGTTTTAGAACAACTTAAAATATTCTTCTTTAAGTGCCATCTGAAATAAATTAAAAAATATATAGAGAGTTCGATAAAAATGTGTGAAGCTTGGGGATTGTAGATTGGAACTACCCTTTCACCAAGGTTTCACTCCACTCCACCTTCCACTTAAAATGTTTATTCAAAATGGCGCCCTGTCGCCATCTTATAAAACTGATTCAAAAATTTATAATTGAAATGTAATATCTTAGTTAGTACAAAACCTATTAAAATTTCATTATTGACACATTTGTTAATTAAAATTTTTAATGAAAATTTGTAGTTTCTGGTTTTTCATATTTTTGGGATTGTAGGTCATTTACAAATAAGAATTTTGGTTTAAGTTGAAAATTCAGTTTATTTTAAATTTAAACCATCATCAGAACTACAAAAGGTATTAAATTAGTGATTGACCATAAAATTAATTTACTCTATATAAAAAACCATACCTACCTTTATTTCACACATTACACTTAAAGTTATTATTACATATTTACATATTAAAATCTATAACTGAAATAAATTTTTTATTTGTAAATGAGCTACAAACCCAGAAAAACTGAAAAATAAAGAATTTTCAATCCAATTCTCAGAAAGAAAAATTTACGAAAATTTCTATGTTACCAAAGAGGTTTAACTCGACGTCTTGACTTTTAATAAGTTGTGGAGATAAATAAAAAGAAGTAAGTCTAGTAATCTTACCAAAGACACTTCTAGAAGCGACGTCTAGTTGCACCATCACATCACATCAGCTGGCAGATGTTATTTCCGCAAACTAAAACAATGGAGAAAAGTTGATTAAGTAAAGTTTTAGGCTTAAATGTTTAAAATGAAATGTGGAGGAAAATCAAAATAGCAAAACGTACCTATAGTATTTTCACGTGTCAATATTTTAATGACCTTAATCAATATTTAGTTACCGAAAATAGTTTATTTTTACAACTTGCAACAAAGAACTTATAAGTAGAAAATTATTACTGATTCGGAAAATTGCGTCGCACTTGCGTTTGTAGAAAATTCGATAATATAGTTATTTAAAGTCTATCAAAGGAATTTTTTATTACTTACCCGCAAACATTGATGGCGGCAAATTCTTTTAGCTCTGATTGAATGTTGAGGAACTGGTGGCATATGTTATTTCCGCAATCTAAAACAATGGAGAAAAATTGATTAAGTAAAGTTTTAGGCTTAAAGGTTTGAAACAAAATGTGGAGGAAAAAATAAAATTTAGATAGGGAAGTTAAATTAATCGATAATGCAGGGCAATAAGAATAATAGGTAAATATTACAGTTACTACTATCGTTTAAATTGATTGCAACAATTATTTATATAGAGTAGAAAATTATTCCTGATTCGGAAAATTGAGTCGCACTTGCAACTGTATAAAATTCGATTATCGAGTTAATTAAAGTCTAACGAAGGAATGTTTCAATGCTTACCCGCAAACATTGATTGCTGCAAATTCTTTAGCTCTGATTGAATGTTGAAGAACTGGTGGTCATATTACTAGAGTGCACAATCCTGAAGCTGCTGCTCTGGTATTGAATGATGCTTAGTTGTCCTTGATACCATTAGAAAATACTTGCAGCGTGTGGTGAGCCCACCTTAAAGGAGTTATCGGTGGCCAGAGCTCGAGGTAGCTCTGAACTCCGCTTACTTCTCTTAGGCTTGCCTCCTCTTGCCCCCCTGCGGTTCCTCCGCAGGGTCTCACCTTTTGCGGCAATATTCTGCTATTTCCATGGAGTCTGGAATGAAGGGGAGTTAGAAAGTTTTAGGTGATGAAAAGGGGTGTTGGGGGGGGGGTGAATTTGAGTATACCTAAAGTAGCACAGCTGGTGTCGGGGACGTTTGCGGTGGATGTCACAACTGGAGGCTTGTACTTACTTACTTGGGATCTCTGTTTTTTTTTAAGTTAGGAATTCTCCTGCGACTTTAATTGGATCTTCGCAAACTGTTTAGGTTTTATCACTTGTAGAAATTTTCAAATTATTTACTTTTGCCCTGATTATTCGTATTTCTGCTTGTTTGATTTAAAAAGTTTATATACTGCAAAATTTTGGCGCCTATTCCATTGATTGTGAATTTGTATGATGAGGTGGGTGGGAGTGGCGGTAAGGATCTTGGTACCTCTTTCATGGACGAATCGGGCTAGGGGGGGTGTGTTTGATATCTCGGTGTAGATCTACGTTACAGATGAACCATGGGTTCTCCATGGCTGTTCGGATGTAACGATTTTCGACGGATGGAGACGCTTAAGGCTAGATGGGGCTGCGTAACACCAGGCTGCCGATCCATATGTGAGGGTGGGGCGGATGATTGATTTGATGAGGAGGAGTTTGTTATTGTGGCTAAGGGGCTGCGTCGTCGGTTGAGCAGAGGATATAGTTGGCTGTAGAAGATCCTGGCCTTATTGATGGTGTTTTGCGTATGGGGGCGCCAGTGACGGGTTTTGTCTAGGGTGATTTTACTCGAGGGTACAATCTTGGAGCTCTAGCTGTGGTACTGAATGTTACTTAGTTGTCCTTGATATCAGTAGAAAATACTTCCTGGCTGACGTGCTGGCTCAGAGAACCTGCAATAGGACAGAAACACCAAGAATTAGTTATATTTTACACATCCAACAAAACATGTAGATATACAAACCCTTGAAGACATCTTTAGCTGCACATTTCACTAACACAAAGCTCTGCTGCAACGGTGTCGATGCCAAACACTCCCGATTCGGTACATTATAAAATCAACAACAACAAGATATTCACAGTAATGTTTCATGCATCCACTTACCAATAAGCCGCAACTGATGATTGTCCTTGCTGTACCTGGTACCCCATCTTCGTTTTTGGAAAACGCTTAATTGAAACCCTGTGACTCTAACTACCAAATGACAATTGCCTTTGAAAATAATAGAGCTAAGAGAGTTAAAATTAAAACTTGGCAAATTACCTCCTACAACGACCACGTTTATGTCTATCATAAAAATATTGGTCCAAGAATCATATATTTGAGAATTAACACTTCTCCAACAAGCCTTAGTGCTACCTTCTGACCTACGACTGGATACGTTGCTTTTCCTTACGTTTCTAGTTTAAATGACCCATCAGATTTTAGGTGGATCAAATTAACTTATTTTGTGTCTGCGACGTTGTGAATATCTTGCTTCACTTGCATTATGTTATTCTCTTTCCCAGATTTGTGCTTTGAAACAAGATTTGATCTGCGATCATTGATTAAGTATAGTTTTTGTATCGGGTCGATAGGGCATAGTAAACAAGATGACTTGACACAGTAATGAATAAAAATCAAATAGGTGATCCCAAGAATAAAATCTGTGTGCAAAAAACACTTGCAAACCTAAAATATAAGTCTGCAAAAGTCCAGACTTTATACAATTTTTATTAACAGATGGGTAGACAAAAACGTGATCGTAATAAGAAGAGGATGCTAAGTCTGTACGTTTCCAAAAACCGCGACGCGGACGAATCACTTTATTAGAGACGACGAAGCCCTTTTTCACGCATTCACGACCCGCACTTTCGTGTCCTTTTGGAGTTGATCAGATTAACATTATGACATTGCATTAACACATATGATCTCGCAAATTTATTTTTTAGTTATATTTTCGCCTGCGGCGCTTTTCCTGTTGTCCTTTCATAACTCAGGTTATACTTTCGCCTGCGGCGCTTTTCCTGTTATACTTTCCTTTATTAGGTTATACTTTCGCCTGCGGCGCTTTACCTGTTATGCTTTCCTAAATTAGGGTATACTTTCGCCTGCGGCGCTTTTCCTGTTATACTGTCCTGAATGAGGTTATATTTTTGCCTGCGGCGCTTTTCCTATTGTCCTTTCATGAATCGTGTTATACTTTCGCCTTCGGCGCTTTTTCTGTTATCCTTTCCTAAATTAGGTTATACTTTCGCCTGCTGCGCTTCTCCTGTTATACTGTCCTAAATCAGATTATATTTTCGCCTGCGGCGCTTTTCCTGTTATGCTGTCCGAAATCAGGATATACTTTCGCCTGCTGCGCTTCTCCTGTTATACTGTCCTAAATCAGGTTATATTTTCGCCTGCGGCGCTTTTCCTATTGTCCTTTCATGAATCGGGTTATATTTCGCCTGCGGCGCTTTTTCTGTTATACTTTCCTAAATTAGGTTATTCTTTCGCCTGCGGCGCTTTTCCTGTTGTACTATCCTAAATCAGGTTATATTTTCGCCTGCGGCGCTTTTCCTATTATCCTTTCGTTATTCAGGTTATATTTTCGCCTGCGGCGCTTTTCCTGTTATGCTGTCCTTAATCAGGATATACTTTCGCCTGCGGCGCTTTTCCTGTTATGCTTGCTTTAATGGTATCAGAATCTACCTAAATGAGTTTGAAATCCAAAATGACGCACCTACAACAAAGAACACCTTTTCTGTTCATCTCTACAAGGACCGCGACCGACGCAATTTTTCAAATGAACAGAACAGGGCTCTCCAAAATAAATTCTGTAACACAACCCGAAGCCACTTCCAGAAGCGACGTAGTTGCACCGGCACAACATCATGGAGTGACAGGAACACACTAAAACAAAAGAGAAAACCCAATTAAGTAAACCTTTGTGCTTAAATATTTTATAATTTTAACAAATTGTGGCAAAAACGTAAATTTGTAGGTAAAGATTATTGGACAATGTTTTAATAAGTATAATAAATTTTTAGTTTGCAAAATCGTAGATTTGCAGAAAAAAAAATATGTCTGATTTCGTATAAAATTCTAAAAATTTTGGTACGTTCTAGAACAAGTTAAAATACTTCTTTTAAGGCGCCATCTTGAATGAACTAAGTAATATATAAAAAGTCCGATAAAATATTATCAAACTGGGGATCCTTTGTTGATTGAAAATATCCCCGCCGGCATCTTTAAAAACTGAATCGAAAGTTTACACTTAAACAGTAGTATCTTGGTTTTATTGAACGTACCAAATATCAGTATTCTCACACTCGTACTACATTTAACTCTTTTTAATTATATCTCAAAGATCCTTTTGCAGATTTTGGTCAAATTTGGCAGTATTGTTCGTTGTGCTAAGACGCTAAGTTAGACTAACTAGATGATAATTATGAGTTCCAGTGGCGTACCGGGGGGCAGTCTCACGAATAATATTGACAAGAAAAATGTACGCCACTGACTTCCTTACAAATTTTATATTGTTTTCGGGTTAAGCAGCTAAAAATACAACTCTTTTGTCACTTGATATTTTTTCGTATCTTACTTTGTTTTAGAGAAAAAAAAAGAGAAGCCACTTCATTGCATGTCGAAAAATTATTTTTCTCGAAAACGAAGAAAGATACGAAAAAATATCAAGAGACAAAAAAGTTGTATTTTTAGCTGCTTAACCTGAAAACCATATGAAATTTTTAAACAAGTCAGAGACGGAAATAAAATTTCGTACACTTCATTTTTCCTGATGTGATCGGCTTTTGTACACCTAGATCACCTGGAAATGCACTTCACTTTTTGACAAATTCTTATCGATGTAAGTAATCCATCTACGCTGAACGACCTAAGGCCAATTAGTCTGTTACCTATTCTAAGCAAAATTCTAGAAAGAGTAATTTATAATCAGTTATTTGTATATGTGAGCGAGTGTGGCATAATACCTAGCAGTCAATCTGGATTCCGCCCTGGATATGGAACGACAACAATCTTGCTACATGTTGTCGACCTTATTATAAGGGCGATAGATGGTGGCTTTGCCACCATTTTAATTTTGCTGGACTTCTTCAGGGCATTCGACACCGTTGACCACAAGCTGCTTATTGCAAAGCTCAGGTATTTCGGCCTTGATGATTGTGCCCTTTCATTTTTTCACAATTATTTAGCTAACAGACTGCAGTTCGTGAGGATGAATTCTGGTATTTCTGAATTAGGAAAAGTTAAATCTGGAGTACCACAGGGCTCTATTCTGGGGCCACTTTTATTTCTTTTATATACATTCGACTTGTGTACAGTTGTAAAATTTTCGCAGACCCAAAGATACGCTGATGATACACAGCTAATTTACACGTTTGATCCTTCGGACTATAATGAAATTGAAGCAAATGTAAATTCGGATCTTAACTCAATAACTTTATACAGCGAAAAACATAATTTAAAATTAAATGCCAAGAAAACTAAAGTTTTATTATTTTCACCTGCCAATTGCTCCGAATTTCTAAAAAGTTACGTAAACGTTGAAATGGGCAGTCAAGTACTTGAATTTACTGATGTCTCCAGAAATTTGGGTGTTTATCTGGATTCACAGTTAAGATTTTCTCAGCATATATCTAATTTAAGCAAAGCTTGCTATGCATCTTTAAAGGTGCTGTATGCCAATAAACATATCTTAAATTTCAAGGTCCGCAAAAAACTGTGTGAATCTTATGTGTTGTCCAAGGTATCCTACTGTATTACTGTGTATTACCCATATCTGAGTTATATTGATAGACAAAGATTGCAAAGAATCCAGAATAACTGCTGCCGATTTATCTTTGGATTGAAGAAATTTGATCACATTTCAAATAAAATTAGACAGCTTCAATGGCTGAAATTTTCCTACTCATATCAGTACCTCTTACTTGTGTCTGCAACTACTTAAATCATCCGTCCCTCCGTATTTAAGATCTAAACTTGTTTTTCGCCGAGATGTTCACGCTATACCTATTAGATCGAATCCTCTTGCTATGCCTCAGCACCGAACAGCTATCTTCCAGCGCTCTTTTACATACAACATAGTAGTGCTCTATAATCAGTTCATTGCTTACTTTGATATTGAGACTATGTCTTTGTTTCGTAAAAAACTTAAATTGGCAATATTTAATAAGCAGGAAAACGTTGTTATGTTGTAATTATTTCGTTTATAATAGCTATGTCCGTGTTTATAATTATTTAAAAAAAAGCAAATGATATTGAATATTTTTATCTTTTGTATTTAAATATTATTAGGTTAATGTTGAGTAGCTGACAATTCCGTTAGCTAGACTTCGCCTTTTGGGAATTGTAATTTTCTTTTCTTGCTTTTGATTTTACGTTCTCAATAAAGACAATAGATAATGATGATAAGATGATAATGATGTCATCAAATTTGAAAATAATATTATTTTATTTTGACAAATTTTGTGAACATGAATCAACTCGAGAAGGCGATATAATTTTGTTTTATTCGAAGACGGTGTTTCTCTACGAAGAATAGCTGAGCAATTTAGGAAACCAAGAAGCACTATACAAAGCCTTGGAACTAAATGGGAAAATACAGGATCATTGGAAAGAAGGACTGGAAGTGGCAGAAGAAAAATTTTAAACGGAAATCAAGATAATGATCTAATAGATTTTTTGCGAAACAACCCATTTCAGACAGCTGTAGAAGCACACAACCAAACTAATTTTCCTGGGACAGTAAGAACGGCGAGAAATCGTATAAGGAAAAATTCGGAATTGAGAAATAAGGTAGCTGCTAAAAAACCGTTTTTGACCGATATGAATAAAGAGCAAAGAATGGGGTTTGCGCTGAAATATTTACCGCAAGGTATGGATTTTTGGGAAAAGGTAGTATTTACCGACGAGAAGACTTTTCAGTCTCATTATAACGGACAGATTAGAGTGTATAGGCCACCAAATACACGGTACGAAGAAAGATATTTTATATCCAACATGTTAAAACAAGTGGAAGAGTTTCAGTTAATGTATAGGGGTATATGACTTTCAGAGGGCTAGGAATATGCCACCGAATTCGAGGAAGATTTAATACTCAAGCATACAATACACATCCTTCAAAATGTTATGTTGCCATCGGTAAACAATATATTTCAACAAGAAAATTTTATATACCGGCATGACAACTGCCTCGTCCATACAGCAAGGAGAGTTTCGGACTGGATACGGGCAAATAACATAATATTATTGTTACCTTGGCCCTCAAGAAGCCCTGATATCAATCCAATCAAAAACGTTCTAAGAAACCTAGAATACCTACAATTTTCATCACGCCCAAATGCTGGTGGCATCAATGCCCAGACGTTTAAACTTTCTAGTGGAAAAAATGGTGCCGCTTTAAAATAATAAACCAATGTTTTTTTTTTTTAATATTTAAATATTCTGTTTTATACTTAATTTTGAAGTCATGTATTGTATATTATCATCTTGATTTTCCTTTGAAATTTTTCTTCTGCCACTTCCAGCCCTTCTATCCAATGATCCTGTATTTTCGCATTTAGTTCTGAGGCTTTGTATAGTGCTTCTTGGTTTCCCAAATTGCTCAACTATCTAGGAATACTTTCTTCGAATAAATAATTTTATATATAGCCTACTTTTCTATCATTACTGAAATAAGAAACGCAAGGTATAGAGGTGAGATAATTGTAAAAAGCCCAGTTTACCAAAATATTCAAAAATGGCATAAAATGTTAACCTCAGTATACGAAATTTTATTTCCGTCACTGTACACGAGGAAAAAAAATAAGAACGTAAAAAACTGCATTCCAAAAACGCAAAAGTTAAGTAATTATTTTGTGACCTACAATGAGTTGAACGAGTGAAAAAATTAAAATTAAATTATTTTAAATAAAGAAGAACAAACTTCGATAGAAAATATATGAAGAAAATATAATTATTGTGATTACGAAGAGTGAATGGTCATCAGATAGTAGAGCGGCTGTAGAACTTATTCTGTCAAAATTCTGTAAACTGTACCTATATAGGGTTTTTAACCATTATGGGTAAAATTAAAATTGCTTGTTATGTTTCACTATTTATTCAGTTACCTGACACGCGTGTTTCGACCCTTTCAGGTCATTTTCAAAGGAGCACAAAGATAAAAATTATTGCTAAGGTATTTATATAAACTCTAATGTATGGTATCAATAGGGAATAAAATCATTAAAATAATTAAAATTACGGATTACAATGGATAGGTAGATTGTGAGTTTTTCTTATTCTTATACAGGTGGTTGTCAAAATGTTTTAGGGTTTTTAAATTTAAAAAAATCGATTTATTCAAAAACTGGAGAAAAAATCTTAAATGTAAGTGCTTAAACGATTAAAAAGAGTCCAAAAAAAGAATGTAGAATACCTAGCAGTCAATCTGGATTCCGCCCTGGATATGGAACGACAACAATCTTGCTACATGTTGTCGACCTTATGATAAGGGCGATAGATGGTGGCTTTGCCACCATTTTAATTTTGCTGGACTTTTCAAGGGCATTCGACACCGTTGACCACAAGCTGCTTATTGCAAAGCTCAGGTATTTCGGCCTTGATGATTGTGCCCTTTCATTTTTTCACAATTATTTAGCTAACAGACTGCAGTTCGTGAGGGTGCATTCTGGTATTTCTGAATTTGGAGAAGTTAAATCTGGAGTACCACAGGGCTCTATTCTGGGGCCACTTTTATTTCTTTTATACACATTCGACTTGTGTACAGTTGTAAAATTTTCGCAGACCCAAAGATACGCTGATGATACACAGCTAATTTACACGTTCGATCCTTCGGACTATAATGAAATTGAAGCAAATGTAAATTCGGATCTTAACTCAATAACTTTATACAGCGAAAAACATAATTTAAAATTAAATGCCAAGAAAACTAAAGTTTTATTATTTTCACCTGCCAATTGCTCCGAATTTCTAAAAAGTTACGTAAACGTTGAAATGGGCAGTCAAGTACTTGAATTTACTGATGCTTCCAGAAATTTGGGTGTTTATCTGGATTCACAGTTAAGATTTTCTCAGCATATATCTAATTTAAGCAAAGCTTGCTATGCATCTTTAAAGGTGCTGTATGCCAATAAACATATCTTAAATTTCAAGGTCCGCAAAAAACTGTGTGAATCTTATGTGTTGTCCAAGGTATCCTACTGTATTACTGTGTATTACCCATGTCTGAGTTATATTGATAGACAAAGATTGCAAAGAATCCAGAATAACTGCTGCCGATTTATCTTTGGATTGAAGAAATTTGATCACATTTCCAATAAAATTAGACAGCTTCAATGGCTGAAATTTTCCTACTCATATCAGTACCTCTTACTTGTGTCTGCATACAAACTGCTTAAATCATCTGTCCCTCCGTATTTAAGATCTAAACTTGTTTTTCGCCGAGATGTTCACGCTATACCTATTAGATCGAATCCTCTTGCTATGCCTCAGCACCGAACAGCTATCTTCCAGCGCTCTTTTACATACAACATAGTAGTGCTCTATAATCAGTTCATTGCTTACTTTGATATTGAGACTATGTCTTTGTTTCGTAAAAAACTTAAATTGGCAATATTTAATAAGCAGGAAAACGTTGTTGAGACATAGGAAGATTTAACGTATTAATGATAAGTTTCGTAATTATTTCGTTTATAATAGCTATGTCCATGTTTATAATTATTTAAAAAAATCAAATGATATTGAATATTTTTATCTTTTGTATTTAAATATTATTAGGTTAATGTTGAGTAGCTGACAATTCCGTTAGCTAGACTTCGCCTTTTGGGAATTGTAATTTTCTTTTCTTGCTTTTGATTTTACGTTCTCAATAAAGACAATATATTATTATTATTATTATTATTAATGTCAACACTGAAAGAGAAAATGGAAGTAGTGAATGTAATTGATAAAGAAAAGCTAGCAACTCGGGCATCGCGATTTCACATAGGAAAGACGCAAGCAGCGATGATAGCAAGAAATAAAGAGGACAAAGAGGGTTTTTTCAAAACTGACGGCTTGAACATCGACAAAGCATGTTTTGAGTGGTTTATAAGTGCTTGAAATCGAAGGATACCTATATCATTAGGGTTTATTAGAGAGAAGGCAAAAGAAATTACAGAAAAGTTCGGCTACAAAAGTTTCAATGCATCTGATGGATGGCTTCAAAAGTGGCGTAAAAGACACAACGACAGTTTTAAATGCATTTCCGGCGAAGCAGCTGATGTAAATCAAGGAACAGTTGATGCATTTATAGAGAAACTTGCTTCATTGTTGCTCGTGTACCAATGCGAAGATATTTACAATGCCTTTTTTTTCGTGCGCTTCCCGATAAGACACTCGCCTTAAAATCTGAGAAGTGTTCTGGAGGAAAATTGGCAAAAGAAGGACTAACGGCGTTTTGTTTAAGCATGACTGGGCATAAAGAAAAGCTATTGGTGATTGGAAAATCGGCGCGTCCCAGAGCATTAAAGATTTACTTGTCATGTGGAAGTCAAACAAAAAAGCCTGGATGACTCGTGAAATAATGGCTGAATAGTTGAACGAGTTGGATCGAAAAATGGGTATTGAAAATAGGAAAATCCTGTTATTAGAATTACAGCTAAGAAATGTAAAAATTATTTTTTTGCCTCCTTGTACAACCTGTGTTAGCCAGCCACTAGATCAAGGAATCATTCAGAATTTCAAGTTTTATTACCGTAATCAAGTTTTAAAACATATTTTATCAAACATGGATTGTGCTAAATCATCATCTGAATTTGCAAAAAAAATTAATGTTTTGGAGGCATTGTACTTTATAAAAACGGCATGGCAAAAAGGTCGATCCAGCAACAAAAAGCTGGGTTTAGAAAAGCGAATACGAAGTTTTCCCATTCTGACCCCCGAAGATGACTTACAATAATAAGGGCTGTTGAAAAGTTGAATGTTGTCAATGACCAAAATCTAGACGAATTTATAAACATTGATCAAAACACACCAACAGAAGACGATGAAATCGGAAAACAGTTTACTGCATTTAGTCAGCATGATGGAAACAACGAGACGGATGACGAAATAGAGGACGTTCAAGAAGGGGAAAATAAAATAAAGTGCTTTGATGAGGCTTTAAATTACATTAAAGAGCTAAAAAAAAATTCTAAAGACGACTATGTGGCTTTTGAACAAATCAAGAATCTGGAATGTCATTTCCAAAAGTATCGTATGGAAGAACAGCAAAGGAAGCTTAAGCAGTCAAGCAGTCAAGTTCCTAAATAACTTTGAATATTTATGTTTGATGTCTTTTACAAGTTTTGGTTTGCATGGCAATTATTACATGCATGTACATATTTGAATAATAAATTTTTTATTTTTATTGTCTATTGTTTCATCTGTATGTATTTATTTAATGAAATTTTCTCTTACGCGGGCACCTCCCATAAGCGGGCGAAAAAGCGGGAACCGTGACTGTCCGCTTATGGCAGCTTTCACTGTAGATACTTTTAACAGTGGCGTAGGCAGAACATTGTTTGCCTAGGGCAAATAAGCAAATTTTCTGAAGTATTATTGTTTTGTCCCCCCCCCCCCCTGACTGCGGCAATAGCCTTTAATAAGTTGTTGAGAAAAATAAATAGGAGTAGTTGTAGTAATCTTACCAAAGTCAGTTCTAGAAGCGACGTCAGCTGCACCATCCCATCACATCACAACACATCACATCTCATCAGCTGATAGAGGTTATTTCCGCAATATCTAAAACAATGGAGAGAAATTGATTAAGTAGAGTTTTAGGCATAAACGTTTGAAATAAAATGTGGAAGAATAAAATAAACTTAGATATAAAAATCATACTATTCGACAATGCAGGGCAATAAAAATGATAAGTAAACACTAAAATTTCGTCAATGCACTGGTCAGTTTGACCACGGTAAATATTTAAATTTCGGCAAATAGTACCTATCTCCCTATCTCTTTGACTTTGTCGGTGAGTCCCCAAACTACGTTTGTGCAAATTCATATAGTAGATACAAAAAGGTATAGTTGAAAGTTGAACTGGTCACAGTGTCGAACATTAATTTTTAACTTACAATCATTTGAAATGTATTTCTGGAATATCCGAATTTGAGCAATTTAAAAAATTACATTTTACATTTCGAATATATTTTTGTTAGTAACTATTGTTCTTAATAATTATTTTGTAGGAAAATAGAAAATACACCAAAAAAACATGATCAATCTTGGTGCAAAGTTGATTTAATTTCTGTTAATATCTACAGAACCCAATTAATTTCATAAATCGAATAAAAAAATATTAAAACAGCCTTTACTAAATTGTTGATTCTGATGCCAAAGAACCTAGGAATGACATTATAAATAATTGAACGAAATTTAATAAATAAAATATTCTTCATATCACTGATATTTTCTTAAAAAAATGGCAATTCTTTAGAAGTAGGTACCTGTTCAATTATCTCTTGAAGAGCACGCATTTTCAATTTTGTTCACATGTTATTCTTATAGGTTCTTTGGCGTCAGAACCAATAATCAATAATTCTTAAAATAAAATAAAGACTTATATTTCAAGAAGTGCAGTAATTCAAGGTTTTAGTAAAGGCTGTTTCACACCAATATATTTTTTTTTTAATTTATGCATCTACCTTGAAATAAATTGGGTTTTGCAGTTTTATTAGTAGAAATTTAATCAATTTTGCACCAATAATGATGATGTTTTATTGGTGTACTTTCTGTTATCCTAGAAAATAATCATTTATTTTGTAGGAAAATAGAACACACACCAAAAAAACCTCATCAGACTTGCTGCCAAGTTGATTTAATTCCTGCTAATATCTACAGAACCCAATTAATTTCATAAATCGAATAGAAATATATTAAAACAGCCTTTACTGAATTGTTGGTTCTGATGCTAAAGAACCTAGGAATGACATTGAAGAGTGCGCATTTTCAATTTTGTTCACATGTCATTCTTATAGGTTCTTTGGCGTCAGAACCAATAATCAAATAATTCTTAAAATAAAACAAAGACTTATATTCCAAAAAGTGCAGTAATTTCAGGTTTTAGTAAAGGCTGTTTCTCACTAATATTTTTTTTTTAAATTTATGCATCTACCTTGAAATAAATTGGGTTTTGCAGTTTTATTAGTAGAAGTTTAATCAACTTTGCACCAATAATGATGATGTTTTATTGGTGTATTTTCTGTTATCCTAGAAAATAATCATTTATTTTGTAGGAAAATAGAAAATACACCAATCATCAAGCTTGCTGCAAAGTTGATTTAATTTCTGCTAATATCTACACAACCCAATTAATTTCATAAATCGAATAGAAAAATATTAAAACAGCCTTTACTGAATTGTTGGTTCTGATGCCAAAGAACCTAGGAATGACATTATAAATAATTGAACGAGAAAAATTTTTTGGGACCACGCCCAAATTTTAACAAATTTGGTCAATTTATAGCAAAATTTTTAAAATAGACTATCGACTAGATTTCTCACTACTGTCAATTTTTTTCTAAAAAAATGTTCTTATAGATATCCATAATTTCTAAAAATAAAATACTAATATTTTTGTATGTCCCTCGGTATGTCCCTTAAGGAACAGAAAAAATTAAATATGATTTCATAAAATATTAAGAATCGTTTGAAAAAGTGGTCGCGTATTTGCGAAAGGCTGGTCAAGTGTTTACCCCCCCCCCCCCATATCTACGCCCTTACCTCCAAGCTACAGCCATCGTAAGTTGCGCGGAAAAAAATTATTTTTTTGAACCTGAGAAATATATTCATAAAATCTCCTGAAAACTTGCATAGCTTTGTTACTTTAGGCGCTATATTTATTTTGTGCCCCACAATGGCGTAAACCTAATTTTGATGACCGAAATTTTATGTTGTTAGGCCTCAAACAAAAATACTTACACCCTTAAAATCTTTGTAGTGAATTTTAAAACACCCTGTATGTGAGCTTGCTCAAATTCGGATATTCCAGATATGAAACAGGGTAAAAAATTCTTTTTAAATTAAACTTTTACCGGAGGGTTAAAAATTAGCATTAGCGACATTAAAAAAGAGGAAACTTTTCGAAATTTTGACAAATAATACCACTTTTCGTAAGGTTTTATAGAAAATGTAATATTTGACTGTTACAGAAAGTCACGTAATTGCAAACGTGCATGTCATTTGACATCATTTTTGAATCGAAAACAAAGTGCAGAATAAACATTTACCTAACCCGGTTTACAAAAAAAAATACCATATGTTGCAGACTTTATCATCCCCACGACTGGTAGCAAAAATTATTAAAATAAAAAAAAAAACCTTTGTGGACACACTTACGGATCACCCTGTATAAAAAGTAACTCTGTTAAAAATAAGCAATATACTTTTACTGATAAATTTCGTACAAAAACCCATGCACCAATAAAAAAAGTAAAAAAAATCGCGCATAAAAGCTCGACATGATTCACCTTTTTTGTTTCCATTGCGTGCGAGGGCAAGCGAGGAGCGGGGAAATAATGGAGGTAAAAAAACCTACCTATCTACCTACGCTCCGCAATAAGTAGCAAAAGTAGGTACCCTAATTTTTCAAAATATGTTACTGTTTATGGGGTGTAAATAGGTATTCCATATTTATTGACATTTTTTAACAAATATTTACCCGAATGAAAACGTTAAACGCCTTAGTTTGTTATATAAATCACATTGCTTGAATAATTTTTTTTGCCGAATTCCTAAAGCGGACCAAAAAGTAGTACCTTGGCATTTTAAAGAAATAAAATGATAAAAATGCATCGCGCGTTCGCAAAAAGTTAACTTTTAGCTATCAAAAAGTCTTATGACCATTTGGGACAAACACAGTTTCTATTACCGACATTATTTTAAATAATTTAAAACAATGTTGGGCGCCGGGAAGCAAAATATGGCGTAGGAAACTTCCGGACAGAACATTAAAATGTAATATAATAAATACTAGCAACAAATACGGCAGAGAAATCTGACTAAACTAAACAGTATAATGACATTTTATCATTTTGAATTAGCAATAAATAAAAATATATCAATAATTTATATAAAACTGACCTGAAAAACACTCTTGCACGCAGAAACACGCCACACCGGCTTGGATACAAATTGAAACTAGCGCGGGCCACGGCTGCGCTGCCGCGGTCTGGCGAAAAGCTTTGCGGGCGAAAATCGAGCAGGCTGAAACAAATTGGGAAAGGGTATGCGCCGCGTATCAAACCTGTTGCTCCAGCGGTGGCGCTCAAAAATATCTATTTGAATTTTTGTGTTTCCATTGTCTTAAATTTGGAATAAAAGCAAGATTTTGATTGAAACCGACGGTAAAAACTCGACGAAACTATGTTTGCCCCATCTGCAATTTATATCACTACACTGTCCTTGTTTTACAAGCAGAAATATTGTTAATAAACATTGCATTTTACATACCCATATTTGAAATTCAAGTTGACGAAGTTTTACACATCTTCGAACGACTGGCGCCTATTCTTTTTCTTACATATTGTTTTGTGCATATTAGAAAAGGATCGAAAAAACATCGCGTCCCCCACTTAAAGAATTTTTAAAAGAAAAATCGATAATTGGAGTGTCAATAGAAAAATCAAAATTTCCGGAATACACTGCTCTTACTAAATAACTATTTGCATTAAACGTGCTTTTATGGCGGGTAACGAAAATTAATAGTATTACGAAAATGAAGAATTAATACGCGACCTGCTTACTTCAAGATTATTATCGTACTGATCCCATAAATGTATCATACACACGCTACGCTCCCTACTGCTTTTTAAAGTTATATAAAACCCTGTTATTCATCTACAATACTACTTATCCCAACAAAAAAACAATGCAAAATATTAATCATCTCACAATATATTAAACCCAGAAGGGTCTATTATGAAATAATATACAGCGTGTCCAGAATTTAAAACTTCTAGAAATATGGGAATTTTCTTTATTGTTGATTTTACGAAAAAAAGTTATTCTTTATAAAAAGTTCTGTTTAATGCGCAAATAACATTGACATATCAAAAATTAAGATATCATGTACCGGGTGTTCCACCTAAATCGGCTATATCTCAGAAAGTAATAACACTAGGACTTTGGGAAAAAATATATATCGATAAAAGCGGCCAAGAGAAATTGCTGGAAATTATTTTCAAGTTCGAGAAATGACCGCTAGAGGGCGTAAGAGAACTTTCAAAATAGAAATGCCGATTTTCTCTTGATTTTTCTTAATAAAAATATGTTAAAAATATAAGCATTGTGTTCTTCATAAAATTATTCAACTTTTTGTTAGGAATCGTTTTTTTCTATTTTCAATAATAAAGTGGTGGGAGAAGGTCAAACTTTTTTTCTTTCAAACGCTGATATCTCTGCTTTTGATAAACCGATTTTATTCAACTTA